>OW121856.1:75982266-80982266 GCA_933228895.1 Platycnemis pennipes | reverse complement strand
TATCTCTTGCGGTGACTATAAAATTCAGGACAAAATCTAAAGTATGCCAAAAATGTTATCTCTTGCGGTAAATATGAAGTTCACATTTTATAGCCAGGTATGCCAAAAATGTTATCTCTTGCGATATATATGAAGTTCACATTTTATAGCCAGGTATGCCAAAAATGTTATCTCTTGCGGTGACTATAAAATTCATGAAAAATATAAGGTATGCCAAAAATGTTATCTCTTGCGGTGACTATAAAATTCAGGACAAAATCTCTTGCGGTTCATATGAATTTCACATTTAATAAACAGCTATGACAAAAATTTTATCTCTTAAGGTAGATATAAAGTTCACATTTAAAAGTCAGGTATGCCAAAAATGTTATCTCTTGCGGTGACTATAAAATTCAGGACAAAATCTAAAGTATGCCAAAAATGTTATCTCTTGCGGTAAATATGAAGTTCACATTTTATAGCCAGGTATGCCAAAAATGTTATCTCTTGCGATATATATGAAGTTCACATTTTATAGCCAGATATGCCAAAAATGTTATCTCTTGCGGTAGATATGAAGGTCACATTTAAAAGTCAGTTATGCCAAAAATGTTATCTCTTGCGGTGTCTATAAAAAAGAGGAAAAAATGTAAGGTATGCCAAAAATGTTATCTCTTGCGATATATATGAAGTTCACATTTTATAGCCAGGTATGCCAAAAATGTTATCTCTATCGGTGACTACAAAATTCATGACAAAATGTAAGGTATGCCAAAAATGTTATCTCTTGTGGTAGATATGAAGTTCACATTTTATAGCCAGGTATGCCAAAAATGTTATCTCTTGCGGTGACTATAAAATTCAGGACAAAATGTAAAGTATGCCAAAAATGTTATCTCTTGCGGTAAATATGAAGTTCACATTTTATAGCCAGGTATGCCAAAAATGTTATCTCTTGCGGTGACTATAAAATTCAGGACAAAATGTAAAGTATGCCAAAAATGTTATCTCTTGCGATATATATGAAGTTCACATTTTATAGCCAGGTATGCCAAAAATGTTATCTCTTGCGGTGACTATAAAATTCAGGACAAAATCTAAAGTATGCCAAAAATGTTATCTCTTGCGGTAAATATGAAGTTCACATTTTATAGCCAGGTATGCCAAAAATGTTATCTCTTGCGATATATATGAAGTTCACATTTTATAGCCAGGTATGCCAAAAATGTTATCTCTTGCGGTGACTATAAAATTCATGAAAAATATAAGGTATGCCAAAAATGTTATCTCTTGCGGTGACTATAAAATTCAGGACAAAATCTAAAGTATGCCAAAAATGTTATCTCTTGCGGTAAATATGAAGTTCAAATTTTATAGCCAGGTATGCCAAAAATGTTATCTCTTGCGATATATATGAAGTTCACATTTTATAGCCAGGTATGCCAAAAATGTTATCTCTTGCGGTGACTATAAAATTCATGACAAAATATAAGGTATGCCAAAAATGTTATCTCTTGCGGTGACTATAAAATTCAGGACAAAATGTAAAGTATGCCAAAAATGTTATCTCTTGCGATATATATGAAGTTCACATTTTATAGCCAGGTATGCCAAAAATGTTATCTCTATCGGTGACTACAAAATTCATGACAAAATGTAAGGTATGCCAAAAATGTTATCTCTTGCGGTAGATATGAAGTTTACATTTAAAAGTCAGGTATGCCAAAAATGTTATCTCTTGCGGTGACTATAAAATTCATGACAAAATATAAGGTATGCCAAAAATGTTATCTCTTGCGGTGACTATAAAATTCAGGACAATATGAAAGGCATGCCGAAAATGTTAACTCTTGCGGTGTCTATAAAATTCAGGACAAAATGTAAGGTATGCCAAAAATGTTAACTCTTGCGGTGTCTATAAAATTCAGGACAAAATGTAAGGTATGCCAAAAATGTTATCTCTTGCGGTAGATATGAAGTTTACATTTAAAAGTCAGGTATGCCAAAAATGTTATCTCTTGCGGTGACTATAAAATTCAGGACAATATGAAAGGCATGCCGAAAATGTTATCTGTTGAGGTGTCTATAAAATTCAGGAAAAAATGTAAGGTATGTCAAAAATGTTATCTCTTGCGGTGACTATAAAGTTCAGTACAAAATGTAAGGTATGCCAATAATAGTATCTCTTCCGGTTAATATGAAGTTCACATTTAATGGAGAGGGTTGCCAAAAATGTTATCTCTTGTGGTAGAAATTATAGTTCACATTTAATAGTCAGGTATCCCAAAAATGTTATCTCTTTAGGTAGATATTTAGTTCCGGTTGCACGATGCACATTATTATGTGCTGCGGTTCTGGTCAATAGTCCATTGCATTTAAATTTTGTTGAAAATATTTCCGTACTTCACAGAGATGTATGTCAAAAATATTATTATATCTTGATGTTTTTTTGAAATATATATTTTTAAACTAAGTTTCGTCAATGGTGTATTTTTTTGTGTTAATTAGTCTTTTAAATTTTATTTTAGGGTTTTCATTGGTATTATTACGATATACAATTTAATCTAATCATTTCTACATTATTTTAATATATTGCAGCCCTATTACTTTAAATTTCCGGAATTCCCGCTCATTGCGCCGTTCGCCATATTTGATGACGTAGGTATGCCGTAAATGTTATCTGTTCCTCCATTCGGGACGACTCGTTTCTTCCTGCGTGTTGTCTTCTGTTGACTTCTTTATTTCCCTTTCTTTCGCCGGACGTCTTCATTGGAGACTCGCTCCGTCCATTAAATCTTCATCATTCTTCTGTGACACCACATTTCCATTGCTTCTGCTCTTTCCCCCTTGCCGTTGCGCATGCTTATGCTTCGCTACCATGAAATAGCATGCCTCAGATGTATGTGTAAATGACATGTTACTCTGCGGCACGTGTATCTGGCTGGTGGAAGAGTTTTTTGTCTTGTGGAGTGTCTTTATTTTGCTGGAGCTCGTCCGCTCTCCATGTCTTTCTGGTTTTTTCATCCTTAAGGCAGTATCTTTAATGTACTTGTTCTATTTTTTCCTGCCGTGGTGTTTTGCTTACTCTATCGTTATGGTCTCTTCCGCCAACTATGCTTTTGGTTTCGTAATGGGTATCTTTATTTGGATTTTCTCAATTCCTCTCTAAGCCGTTAAACGCCCTTGCACCATATTTCATCCAACCCAGTATTGCATCTCGATAAGCTCTACATCGTCTAATTGTAGCTTCTTTACATTGATTAATCATTTAAATTCTTGTTTATTTAGCTTTATTCATATATTTTACAGTAGTAAAAATATGGAAAACCAAGGCAAAAACGCTGACACTTCACGTAAAGCTTTATTTTGCAGTCTCTTTAATTCGGGTTAGAGTTACTACTATTGTATGGCAATCATTTTACGGTCCATGCCTTGAAAAAAATCTTTTCCTCCGGGGAAATATTCCTACGCCTGACTTATCGAAGCAAGTGATGCAGGATAAAGAAGTGAATGTAGGATAAAGATTAAGGAAATACGCGCAGCATAAAGTTCATGATGATCCTTTCGAATTATTTTCTCGTAAGTATTTGGCATTCTGTCTCATTGCGCATTTGGAATAGTTTTTCATTATCATATCTGCCATTGTGCACAGGATATATTTTCTTTTTTTACTGTCCTCATGCAGGGATTGAGTTATCCCGCAATCCACCATGATTTTTGCTTCCGATATACATCCTCGATCAATTATGTATCTTGGGTTAGTAATACCATGCTTATGTTATTTTAAGATATTTGTGTCGTTCATCCCGGTTTGGAATTGGAGGTGCACCATCTAACTGCTTTGTGCCCCCCCGAAATTCTACTCTGAGTCTTTTGAGGTACGGTTTACAAGCGTGGAATTTTTAACTTACGTCTTATAATGCTGTGAAAGTGAAGAGGAAATGGTTGTGAACGAGATTCAGCTAGTTTTACATTTCCGGCATCATGGTCTTAAAATTGCCTCTAATGATGGTCGTTTTCAATTCATCCGAGGTTCGGTCCGGTCCGAGGAAGACATCACAAAGTTTTTTTCTCACGCAAAGACTACTCTCGGCATGGGCGGCAATTAGTATCCGTATTGGGTCTTTGAGTAATAGGTGACGTGGCACTTTACGGCAATTGCTTCCATCGCTTCCCCTCGTAGATGCACTTGAGTCTGCTTGGTCCGCTACCATGGGTGTCTTATCAATTGCCTTCCAGGACTTGGCGCCTGCCTTTAAACTTCCCATCAATCATTCAGGGGGTATTTAATCCTCTTAAGGCGGCGATGACATCATCCGAGTGAAGTGAGATGCGTGTTTCCATGGGAACTGCATCACAGCTTCAGACGCTGTTTGTAAAGCATTTAAGACGGAGAGTAGGGACGCTGTAGGCAGTGAGTGGAGCGTTAGGCTTCTGGCCCTGCGTTCTTCAGCTCCATATCAGGTGACATCTTTTAATGCATCGTACCTTAATTAATCAGGTTTTTGAATACCGTAATCATCTTTGTAGATGTCGTCAGCCTAGGAAATAACAAAGAATAAAATATGCAATTTTCCACCAAGATAAAAATTTAATTGCGACCTAGGTTTCACTTAAATTCTTATCTTAGTGGAAAATTGCATATTTCATTCTCTATTGTGATGGAATTACACAAAATAACGCCTGATACCTCTATTTTCCTCATAGAGAATTTTTGGGATATCCTGTCCTGAATATTTGGACTACATACTACCTGCCAGTATTCTAGTCGGGCATCGAGGTTTGCATCATTCTTTTCAGTTTTTAGATCGAACGCTCATCTTATGTAACCGAAGTTGAAGTTTAATTTTTTAAATTTAATATTTTTTTATTTTCTTTATCTTATCCCTTTTAGCGGATCTTCAACCCTACACTCTTATTCTCTTCAAAAACGTTCCTGTGGCCCTTTTAGAATCAAACGTTAATTTTTATTCTTCGTGAAGACGTTCGAGTTGAAATGTTAGATTGGAATTTCTTCCGGGGTATCTTACGCGTAGGTCCATATGGCTCGGATGAAATGCTCGTGATATTAATTTTTATTTCTTTGAGGATAGGAATTATGATGTAACCTAAGTGGCAGGGAACCACAGAGTGCTGTTCCCCCGAATGGAGATATTTTTAATGACCCCATGAAATCTGCAATTGAACTCTGTGAAATGTTGATTAGCTTATGCTAAATCCATGGTGATGGGTTGTTATGAAGGGCAACTGCACGATGTCTTTTATTTTTATCAGTGCTAAATCGGGATTTGAACTTTTTAAAAATAGGCAGTCACTGAGTTACGAAAGCCTCAACTTGTGTAAATCCGTACTTACGTAAGTGACAAAATTACTCAAAAATAGGCTGTAATTACGCAACATTACAGAAAAATTCTATTCAGTTTGTTGTAATCAAATGCAAGCTCAAAAAAGAAGTTTAGTGATATGTATATCGGAGCGTGGTAGACACCTCACGTTTGAGCTTAGGTATATATTGATCGCGCCGAATAATAAATCGGTCTACCCCAACCGTGCGTATTCACCGGAGTTTTCGACTTGCGTAAATTTCGAAAGCAGCAGGTTTTTCTGCAGATTTTCCGTTTGTATACCGGTTCCTAGGTGAGTGCTATGTGGAAAGCACTTCAAGTAAAGAACTCCGTACGTCGGACGTTAAACCGTGGACCGTTTGGCGCCTTTCCTTGTGATTAGGCTAATGCTGACTCCGGGTTCCTCTCGTCCGTTCCGCGAAAACTGCCTACCTCCACCAAAAGAACCCTCTATAGTAAATGGTGCAAATCGCCTCAGTTATCAGTCACCTCCCCCGAATAACTACTTACACAAATTGGTTAACAAACAATACAGTATGAAAAAATAAAGCTTACAGTTTTGTTTTTGAAAATGTAGACGGAAGCGAATGATTTTTCTAAATTTTTCCTCCAATATTTGCTCAACGTAAACTAATTGTTTTCAAAATATTCGCCTGCCCTAAGAAAAAAACTGTGGTTCCTCCCAGTAATATTTCTATTTATTGATAACCGTTTTGGAATCCAGGTTTGGGTTTTATGTGATCCAACGGATTCTTACTTTGTTCTTGGTGTAATTATATTGGATTTTAGAACACAAATTGATTAAAATTTATTTCTGAAAGACGAGGAACATTTGGGTTGTACTGCTAAGATTTTTCGGATGAGTGCTTGTTTTATAATAAATGATTGTTTTGGTACTGCCTTGCTTAGGTTGGATACGCTCCGGGGAAACCGCTAGTGACATTTATTTTTGCTCCAACAGTGCATTCCCATTGTCTATAATGATTTACATCCCGTCCAAGATCGTAAAATTCCTGTTCTGTTCAATTTTTTCTCTCAGATCTTGACACTTTTCTTTCAATTTATTTTTGTTTTAAAAGTCTTTTAGAATCTGATATTTCATTATTCTCTCCTCCCCTTGCGCCAGGAACGTTCTTCAGGGTGTAATTCCTTTATGATTTTATTTTTATCCATGCCATCCTTTCACACACCAGTCCATGCGTCGCTCTTATTCGCGAGTCGACTTGTCTATTCCAACACATCCCTGCTCAAGAGTGTCTACAAAGGCGTTGCGCACTTCGAACTAGCATGCCTGGCACGCGAAGGTTTCTGTCGTTTCTTCCGAGCGCTTAGCGTGCTAGGAATGAGGTGGTACGTCTGCAAAACAGAGAAAGTGACTAAGTGCGTGGAGCATCATCTGTTCATCGAGTATAACATTCTGCTCTTGGCAGGGGCTAGTTTCATTTTATCTGTAATTAAGCGTCCAATTTTGTATAGAGTTATTTGTCTAGCCTTGTGTCGTTAAATTTTTATAAATATCCGGAATAAATTTTTAATAGTTTTCATCTGCAGCCGGTCAACAATTTGCTCAGTGGAGTGCACAACAACATCAATAACAGCAGTAAGGTCAACAATTATATAATTAGCTTGAAGAAGCTCTTCACTCGGTTCTCCTATAAGCTTACCCCTTCATATTAACATAATTCTGTACACGATCTTAAAAACATGCGCTATATGGGAAGCTTTCCTTTTCCATTCTTCCCGTTCACTTTCTCCTGGACGATTGGCTTCATCAGCTCTCAAGATATGATCGATTAAGGTGTCCCATCTTTTTAAGGTTTCCAGAAGAATTTTCTTTCTTCAACTCTTCTTAGACTTCGTCGTTAGTTACTCGGTCGATCCATTTTATCTTCTTCATTCTTCTGCAGCACCGCATTTCGAGTGCTTACAATCTTGGCTGCTCTGCTGCTGTTTTCGTCCATGCCTCACTGCCATAAACATGCTCGAGGTGTAATTTATAGAGAGTGTTTCCTAGCTTGCAAGTTTGTATTTCCAGCTGTACTCAGATTCTTCTTTTGCTAGAATACTCTCTTCGGCTTCGCCTAATTCTTCTTCTCTATTCTACTGACCAAATCCTTCCTGCTTCGCCCATCGCTAGTTATAAGGCTTCCTAGTTAATTTTTTGAACTAGCTAAATTTACGTTTGATTTTATCTGACTGATCACCATGCGTTTGGAAAAATTGTAACTTAATTTAAACGTATTTTGTCGCGATGCTTCCCTGAATGAACAAGCAAACCTGGATCCCAAATCAAAATTGCAGCTGCCAATTTTTCCTGTGCTCCTCCTAAACTAATATCTCCAGAAATGGAGATTGAAAGTCAGTTTTTATCGGAACTTTAATTTTGTTCTATCAAAATTTGACTATTGAGTCATAATTTTTTCCAAATCCTGTGGCAATGTGCCCTACATTTTAATGTTTGTCTGATGAAATGAACCTTCATTTTTTATGGGCCATTATTTGTTTCGAAGCTCGGAGGGAATATTAGTTAAATAAATATTGTCATCAGAATTCCTAGGTAGAGTACTTCGTGAACGAGGATGTGGCGAAGAAAAGTTATGATAGATTGTATCTGCTTCTACGTAACACCCGCGAGCAGGAACGTAGCCAGAAATTTGCTTCGGAGGGGGTTAAGTCTTGCGTAACTTGAAACAAATCAGCCTTGCCCATTCGGTGCCGACATGTTACAAATCTCTTCCCTTAATTTTCAGTGCTTGGTATTTACGTTTACAGTGCACATACTTATCTCTTCCCACTGGTAAAGTTCACTGCTAAAATCAGAACAACAAAATTATTGGGAAAAAATTTATAGGGGGGCTGAAGCACCAGAAGCCCCCTCCCCTGGCTACGTGCCTGCCCGCGAGCCACCACGGCATGTGGCAGGGGGTGAAAATCACCATACGTGCACTGTGAAGAGGGTAAGGAAAGACACCGATCTGGAGGGAGAAATAGCGTTGGGAATGAGTCTGTTGATGAATCAAATACAAAGAAGAGTCGGACTATACATAAAAATCTACTCTCTCTGGAAGAATTATTATTAATCATTGAGTACACTTGAATACCGTAGCTTAACTTTTCCAGAAATGATAGTTAGATAGACAGTAAAGCTTCACTCTCTAAGATGCAGCGAAATATTCGTGTTGTTGCTTTCCTCTCCTCATAGATTACTTGAATTATCACCCTCCTGCAACCTCAGAAATTAGCTTTCTGGAAAGCATTCGCAGCTGGTATTCCGACAAAACAGAATTAATTCAACCGAAATTGCACCTAATAGGGATACATAATTTTTGATAGATCCAAAGCTGTAATTATGCCACTTTGGAAAACATGCAAAACGTTTAAGGAATCGATGAACCAATGAAATACTTACAGGCTGCATTCCTCGTGATCATGCACGCTGTTTACATCTCCATTCGAATCTCTTTAATACCTCGGGCCAAGGACTGATGTCGGGTGTCTTGTGAAGCGAGGGAGAATCGTGCATGTAAACATGGAAGGCGTGATCTCTGGAGGCAATTTAAGGGACAAACACTCCGTGTCACGCTCGCCATTCATCTCTCAGCATGTGTGCTCTCCTTATCTATATAGTATGAATGCGATAACGAGTCCCTTAGCGCTGTTTACGTCATAGACCACTCACATCCCAGTCCGTATTTGCGACACGGCTACGCTTCTCTTTATCGCTTTCATTTTTTATTGCTGCCAAAAGCTCTGCGGGAAATTTCGTATCTGATTTGTTCGCAAGTCAGTTTCGTCGTCGAGGAAAGTACATAATTTATTTTCGTTATTTTTCCGAGTAGCTGTCTCATTTTATGAATTATTAGAGGCAGAAAAGGTCATCAAATGGCATACCGGTTTGTATAGAGATTTTCAGAGACTGATTTGTGAATAAAAAACTTTGCTGTTTCTACAATTTGGAACTTTAATTTCCTACTAAATTTAGGAAATTAAAGTTCCAAATTGTAGAAACATCAAAGTTTTTTATTCACAAATCAGTAAGATGGATTTCTACAACGTAAAGGCCTCTACTATTCAGTGCATCGATTTTCAGAGAGTTTTCCATGCACGAGATATACTGAGTATTCTTATTAAAGTGTATTCTTATTAGCGCTGTGTATGGTATAGTGTAGATATTTAGTTTCGCGTTTTAATGCGAGTAACGTATAGATAATTTCTCTCCGGTGAACTGCAGGAACGCGTAACTAAGCTTGATTCGCTCATTAAAACTAATCTTTAATGGGTGAGGATATTGGATTAATAATGAATATGTCCATATGTCGAAATTCTGACAGATGTGCACTATATCATCCAAGGAAGCAAGTTTCAAGGGGATTACTAAAATGAATATATAATTTTACTCGTTAATTTTGCCTGCCATCTCCTTCAGTTACGATATTCAAATAAAATAATTATATTTTATGCTTAACTGGTATACCGCATCTTATAAAATTCTCATAGGTAACTGATTATATTTTCCTGAATTATTGATGAAAACAATTGAGATTGAAACATATGGATGCATATGTGAATAATGTAGACAACTAATATTTCTGTGATGCCAACAATATTACATCAATCAATATCTTTTTAGGTATTTATGAAATATCCTTGGTTCATTAGTCCATTCAGTTTATTTTCCTATTTTTTGTGTTTACTCTATACTTACTTTTACTTTTAGATTAAGTTAAAAACAGCGTCGTTAGCTGTTAGTTTAAAATGTTTATCAATCAAGATGATGACGTGGTGGGATCAAAATTACGCAGACTATCCGCCGCGCGAACTTTTAACCCATAAAAAAGTGTTTTCAGTTTGTCAGAAGAATTAAATCTAGATAGGTACTTTGTGTAGAGGGATTGATGCGTCAGAACTTTCTTAATGCTATGATTGTATTTTTTATTCACTTGTGTCACCACAAAGCACAAAAAATTGTTACAGATAAATCTTAGATGTTCAGCCCGGCCATAAATTACCCGTGGCATGAGAGAACTTAAACCAATTTTTCTGGCTTTGATGCTCTGTGAAAAATATTTATTTACAAGTTGGAAAAATATTATTATTGGGAGTTGAATAATAATGCCGTGATTTTAATCGTGTTCTACGATCGGAAGCCACCACGGCAACTCATTTCATAGCTTCTACCGGGGCAATCATCTTTTAGATCACCTCACTCTATGCACCGGACGCGAACCCCTCGTTTCTCCTTTGGTTGGGCATCACGTCGACGCATCGCTACACAGATTAAGTCACGCCAGCTACGAGTCGGATTCTTCTGCCAATCGATGCTGCCAACAACTGCCAAGATTTGATTGGTATGCCATGAGTAGGACTTTTTTGCTCATAGGTGTTTGCTTTACCGGTGTGGGAGTAGGTTGGATTTTCACTTTCGAGGACAACACATTCAGTCGCGAGAAGCCTTTTCCGTATTTCGCAAGTATATAGCTGTGTTTGTTAATGTTCGTTTGCAATGGAAGGTTTTGCCATAATTGCACACGTTTTGGTGGCTATCTTTGGTCTCCACGGAAGTTATTTGCGGTAGAATTTCAATTTTTTTGCTCGAGAAAGTCAAGTTTATTTCAAAATAAAAATCTATGTCTTTTTCTATGCACCACGCGTATCTTCATTAGAATACTGCCATTCCAATAATGGTGTGCTTTTGGAGAATTCATGTCTTCTAACCCTCCTGCTGGTATGAGCATCCGAAACTAGTTCATTAGCACGTATCTTGCCATAACTCTCTAAAACTCATTATATCCTCCAACTTCTCTCTAAGTGTCCATAATACTAATAATTCTTATCTTACCTCCTTCCTTCTTAGCCACCATGCTCCTTAAATTGCAGCTTTCCATGGTCTCTTTTATTTCATCACGTCCTCTATCCTTTTTTTGTCTTTATAGTATGATTCAGAAGTGAAATGATACTGGGAATCTTTAGCTGCTAAAGCTTACACTGCGTGACGATATGAACAGAACTAAAGCGATAATACATTTGAATCTTTTCCGAGTTGTAAGAGGATTAAGTGGCAAAGTATGAACATTCTGTGGTCAAATGTGATGTTATTTTAAGTACCATTGCAATTTAATGTTTTTTTTCTCTGTTGGAAATTGGCCCACCTTATGAAAATTGAGCTTGCCTGTAACCATTATGTGGTATGCTTGACAGTCCTGCCTTCCCTTTTTAGTGTATTCCCTATATTCTAATCACAGATTACTGAGATACGAATTTGGTGGATGTTTGTGTAGAATAGTGAGAGGCTGAGTACATCAGGTTTATACTTAGCGTATTTTTTTGACAAGGATAAAGGAGAGAGGGGAGATGGAAAAGCCAGGGGGGAGAATGGAAATGCTGGGCTTCGCTTAACATATTTGATTTCGGTGGTGTATTAACCTTTTACGTATTTGAATTTGACGGCAAATTATCATAAATTTACAGGATCACGTCCGGAATCGCCTCTTGTTAGTCCGAGTGAATATTAGAGTGCGATATCTTGTAAAACCTCAGGCAGTAAGGGCAAACTCCATTCCTTGAAATGCTGACGGTGCAATATCGTAGCGATGGAGAAATTGAATATACCCCTTATCACCATAGGCGGCTTTTGAGTTGAGCGCATCATTTTATATGCAATTTTGCAAAATCAGTGATAGTAACACAGTAATGATTGAGGTCGAGTTCAAGTAGTAAATTTCAGTGGTGGCTGATATGATTCCGCAAACATGGAATCAAAGCTGGCTTCATCTTCACATTTTAACTGCTCCCTCAAGATACCTATTCACAGAGCTAAAGAAACTAAAAACTGTAAATACACGAAGTTTCTGATAGACGAAAGGTCATAAGAGATCCAGTGAGCAAGTAACATAATACCTACATGCGAACGCGAACGCAATGAATTCCTAAGACAAGGACGTGGGATTCCATCGACTACTAATGGTGAGCGTTATTCATGTATATCTACATAATACCTTGTAAGCCTTCGCAAGAGTGTTTGGCTGGGGGAGAACTATCACCAGTCATGCAGTGTATCAGTAACGGAGTCCATTTCTATCGTCTTCATCAACATCATCAATGTGAAAGTTATTCAAGAGTAAGCGGGAGACGGGTCTTAGAAGAGAAATTCGCAAATAGTTGCAAAATACTGGCTACAGAAATCGTTATCAACTTCTTAATTGGAGTTTTTCTGGCAAATCAAGGCTTCCTCTATTCCTGCGAATTTTGGTAATCGTGCTGTAAACAAGGATAGAATGAAAAATTTTTCGCGCCAAGACCCATATGCTTTATATGACAAAAAACGACTTTCCCGCTGTCTTAAAATGCAGTTAAACGAAAAACTCTTGATATGGCTATGAAATAGTGGGGCTATATTAAAAAGACATGACTCAAAATACCATAGGTGATGTGCGGGAATGGGGTTCAGACATGATTGATGATTTAATATGAGTTCCGTTTAATCGACTGCATATCAGTATCATTAAGTAAGGGAAAACATCGAGGAAAACTCCCTGGTATCGCAGTCATAAAATAGTAATTTTTCGCGAGCATCAATTGCTGTGTCTGTAATAGGAATTTCGCTCACGCAATGCAGAGGCACATGAGGCAGACGCAACTGCACATAAGCAACCGTTAAAACCGGTGTGGATTGTATGGCACGGTGAAAAAAGTCTAATTAACTCTCTTAGTGGGATATGGATTTTTCATGCTGATTTCTTCCATAATACCATTATCTTGCTGATATCTTTGGCTTATGAAATGGCTCACTTTGTTCTTGCATTACATCGTGACTGCTTTCTTTTTCCTAGGCGTTACCTCATTCCTTCCCTCCGAGAGACTGATTGATTCTTCCATCATCCCCTGTGTACTCTTTCGTACTCCCACAAATACTCTTCTATAATTAATACGTTTCGTAATTTAACTCTGAGCCGCTCTCGCAATGTTTTGAAAGAAATAGCGAGACTTGCGTTTTACCTTCGTGCCATCCAATCCACATTTCATCATGGTCCACATTCAATATGACACTCAATCATTCACATTACAATTCATTTCTAACAGCACTTAGTCGATATCAAATGATACTTATTAGGGTATTTCAATATTGGTAATCATAACGAGATAATTGAATAGTCAAATATTTTTACCCATACCGATCGTATCTGGAGAAATGTGACCTATAATTGCGTTCTCATGTCTGAAGTAAGACAGCTGACTTTAATTTATGTCCATTCCATCATGCTTTTGCTTATGTGTCTGTGATGAAAGCTACCCATGAAACATGGAGATCAAAAGTACTTTTAACTCTTCATAACTTTATGTTGCTATGACGGGGAAATTCTTTTTATTTGAATTTTTTTCTGTCCACTTTTTTCAATATCCGTTGGTGCCTCACTTTAGCCGTGTTAGCGTATAGAAAGAGTGGTCTTTCTGTGCGGCAGTGCCTTTTAGATCGTAAATTCTTCGGCGGATGAACGTGTGAAATCGACAGCCTGGTGCATCATCGTCGACTCACAGCCTCTGTCCTCGGCATTGGAAATCATGTTTTTCCTGTGTTGTAAAACTTGGGGTCACAGTTCCCATAACTCTGGAGAGCGTCAAAGACCGCTTTTTATCGTCCAAGCTCGGAAAAATAGCTGAGTTGAAAGAAGGGACCTTAACATGACGCTGGCAAATGGCAAACCGTGACCGACTTAGCATTGCGAGTCATGAATGAGCTTCTGTTCTGCTGAACGATTCATCGCCACATGTTTGCTTAGTAAATTTTGCCGGCATTTATCTTTCAGATCACTGCACTGGTTATAATATGGTAAAAAAACATGTGATCGAAGGAGATTGGGAACGGATTTTGATCTATGATCAATTTTGTAATCTTACGCGTAATACAGCGAAAACGCTGATTTTCAGTTGAATATAACCGATTTTCGTATATTTGGCGTAAAAAATGTTTTGGTTAAACGTCCCGTAGAATTTAAAATCAGTATAATTGGAAATATTTCGGAATAATGATAAAAATAACTTTGTTTTTCCACATAGATGTATTAAAATTAAAAATAAGACGACCCAGAAGCTCCTAGCGCATCACCTGATGATGACGAGCTTCGTCGAAACCTGGTCGTCTTATTTTATTTTAATAAATATATGTGGAAAAACAAAGTAATTTTTATCATTTACAAGGATTAGCAAATTATAAATTCCACGAATTCACCCCCGAAACAACGGAATGGAATCTAGTCTTCTCTGCTTGACCCCAAGTTTTATTTAAAATATTTTGTTGCGCTAACTATAGCTTGGAAAAGCATGGGTATTTTTTAAGTTCTTACTACAACATATTATTCTAAGAAATTCTCTGGTAGTAGCATATTGACCTCCTATTACATTTTAATTCATTTCTCAGTTCAGTTCACCTTTTCACTTAATCTAATTTCTTCACGTTCACGTCTTTTTAAAAAATTGGCGTTAGTTGAAGAATATTTGTATAATTTAGCTGAGTTCCTTTTTTCATCACTTACTTTGCTGTTGAACGTGTTTGTAATGATTTTCTTCCCACTCAGTAGAAGTGCAAATATCGCTGTGGACGGAAATGGATGGTTTTCTTTAATAGGTAACTTACCGAAACCTGAATTGATTATGGTTGTGTAGTAATTAATTGTTGCTTAGAGTGTGAAACTCTTGGTGATGTTGAAAATTTCCGTTCTCAGGCAATTAAATGTTGACCCCTTCGAATATCAGGGTATCAATCGTGTTAGAAGGTTTAAGCCCCTGAGTCGAGTTTAGTTCGTTTTGGGTGCAGTCTCAAAAGTTCAGTGATCGAAAATTTCAATTACTCTGTCTCTGTGAGGATTGCGAAGAAAAGTTACACTAGCAAAGAAAAGATGGACGGCGATGAATCTACGTAAAGGCACGAAGAATAGATCTGAAAAAACTTTGATGTCGATTTTGGAGTCGTATGGTTGTGAAACTTGGCCTCGAGAATGGAGAAACAACTTAGGCTAGAGGCTTCTTAAATAGGGGTATGGAAGATGACGAGGAGGGAAGCTGAGACGAAAGGAAGATGTTTTAGATACAGTGGACGAGAAAAGAATACTATTGGTAGAATACAAAGGAGGCTAAATTAGTGGATGGAGGAATTATGAAAACTTTGGATTCCTTAGATTTCTGAAGGTTACGATACAGAATAGAACGATAGAAATAAACATCTGAAACTTCTTTATTGGGGTGAGATTTAGACTAAAGTCCCTTCCTCCATCGCACCCCTCGCCATTACATGAAACATGATATGCATGATAAACATTGCTATATATACTTGAAAATGATATAAAATTACTATAAGAAAGTAGAATATCAACAAGATACAAATGAAAATGCCAAAGACTGGTTTGAAAGATATGCACAAATGTGGGGAAAAACGTGAGGATATTGGTTGATGTCTTTCACGGAAAAAACACGCTGCAGGAAAAAACCCACACACAAAAGGGGGGTTTAAAAACCTGCAAGAAGCTACTGAAAGAAAGCTAATGTGATTGATGATAAAAATATTACGTGAATAACACATACCAATACTGAAATTTTTAAGTGCTTTCTTTGGAGAAAGAGTGAGCAATGGTGGGTTAAAGGTGAACGCATAGGAATTTTAATTACCTGAGGAAAGGTAGAATATATGAAGTGGTTAAGGCAGGTAATGTATAGGACATTGTAAAGGAAGAGGAGTATTTGTCGTAATTATTCCGAGGAGGCGACTGATAAATAAAGTAATTTGCATCATTTACCAAAGTTATTAAATTGGATACATGTAGGATTTTTCGGGGAACGGAGGAACGGCAGAGAGAAGTCCGGCGTCGGCCTGCTCTTAGCGAAAGGCGCTAAGGGGACCACAGTTTAACGACCCATCCCACGGACAGAGTACTTGCATATCTGCTGCATATCTGTGCAAAATATCTTCTACTGCCGCGACTCGAACCTGGGCCCGCGAGATGGGAATCCAATACTCTATCCACCGAGCCAACCCTAAGGTGTGAGAAACGACGTGTGGAAAGTAGGCTATTTTCTGATCAAGAACCCACCATTAAAGCCCGAACACATTAGGAACCTATTTTGCGAGATCCCCGTATTATAGGTTCCGAGCTTTAAATTTTTATTTTAATGAAAATATTCCTTTTTTGTTATACAGCGGATTGCGGATCTGTTTTTAAAATTGAAATATGAGCACAAAATATTTTTTTTGCTTTAAAAATGAACTTTGTGGCAGTCTTCTGAGAATCTTGGGCAGACGATACAGATCGATATCGTTAGATATTTTTCATTTCAGAATCTTTTGGTGAATTGATGTTCTTGGTTTTAGTGAATTTGTGCTCTGAATCCTGTGTTAGGGTATCTGGGCTGGAAGCAAAATTGTAAGGAAAATTTGTACAATTTTCTTTCTTCTAGTTTACTTCCTTCCATATTCACTGGCGAGATATCAGAACACGTCAAAGTTCTTGTTTTATCGACATGGCGGTATATGCTAGGAGTTGTAAATTTGCTATTTTTGGGTCGGAATATATTGCATATAAACAGTCCTGGAGTATTATTTCTGGATATTTTTTGTAAATATTTTTAAGTTTGTTGTCATAAAAAAAGGATCATGCACGGACCCTATTGTTACGATGGGATCCAGTCAGTCGCGATAAAATTAGCGTGAGTGGCGGGTTGGTTGATCTTATTAAATAGGCTCTCTTTGTACGTGACTCAAGTAAAGTTTCAGCATTTTAATGCTCCATTTGCAGTTGGATTCGCGCCTCAGGCCGCTGAAGGGCGCGAGGGAATTCCATCTCGCGTCGCGAGGAGTTTTGCTCCTCCACTTGAATCACCTCACACTTGAAGGCAGCTCCGTCGTCTGATCGCCTCCCCCGCCGGCCCGGCCCCGCCCACCTCCCATTCTTTATTTCCTCTTCCGGCGAAGAGGTCATCCACCCTTCCAAATTGTCTGCATTCTCTTTTCTCTCTCTCTCATACAATCCATTCTCGCCTCCCTCCCTTCCCCCACCCCCGCTGGAATCGTGAGACGCACGGCTTTCAAAACAACGTCTTGACAGTTTATACGGGCATAAAAACAGGCTGCTCACTTACCGGCGTCTCCCATCCACAGCATCGCTCCGTGGCGGTGTCGCGATGTTGCAAACGGACTAAGCGCTCAGTCTGGCATTGTCGGTGGGAGTAGAATGGAATTCGGATCTTAGGTGCCCCAACGGCCAAGGTTGTCTCTCACCATATAGCCTAAGCTCTTAATCCTGAGACACGAACGAGACGGGGATTACTAATGCATTCAACTACTAGCTACCATGATAGATAGATATATTTTATTTTCCAAAAAGACAAGTGATTTGATTACAGGTATATGGCACGTCAAGATAAAAGCATATACATGCAGTAGTCACAAAAATATTCACTGGATACACAGAAACAAGCAGATCAATTATTATTTAAATCTTCATCAATTGGTTAGTATACCTTTCTTGGTTAAAAAGACTTTACTGTGGGTTTAAATTCATTGATAGATTTCATATATGTATTTTAATTCTTCGGGAAACTTATTATAAATTCTAAGTCCCATTTCCCTGGGGCCAAGTTTTTTGGTACTTGTTCTGATGCTATTTTTAAATACAAATGATTAGACTTTCTAGAATAGTACCGATGAATGTCAGAGTTTAAATGAAAGTCATGAAGATTCATGCAATGCTAACCGTGCAGCTAAGAGATAACAACTAAGAACTACCTCTGCAGTCTAAATATATTTCATCTCTGACATTTTAAATATATCGGTACGACAATTTAACTCTTTAATCTTATTTATCGGGTCAAATATAGCAAAATAGTGAAGATGTTAAAGTTATTTAGTACCTATACATTTAGCATCTTCAGTAAAACTATCCGTTTTAAATTTCCCATGAGGATTTAATTAGTATTTTAACCTACGATATGATAATGATTCCCAACCTAACTCTTCTATTAAGTTTCGTACACTGCTAAACCTATCTTGACATCTTTTACAAACCTAACTGCTCTACCCTGCGCACTATTTCTCTGATCAGTTTACCTAATTCATTCGTAGCCTATACACTGGCTGCATATTCTAGGTGGGGCTTAACTAGTGAAAAGTAGAATCGCTCTGTTGTCTTTTCGTCTCATTTCTCTAGTACTCTTTTAATAAATTGGGTCAAATCTTTCTCTTGGCTTGGTATAATCCACACTTCCAATCTATTAAGCGACCCGGGTTTCGACTTAATCAGGCAATTTCAAGGTAAACACCTTGATTATTGTACTAATTTATATAAATATGCAGTCCCGCAGAATAGCGAAGGAAAATGTAACGTGTATGGCTAAAAGTAGTAATTTATTTATTCTACAAATAATACATCTTCTCTTACTCATCAAGCCACCATAAGGGTGTTAGGCAGATGATTAATTTACACCAAGTATGCATTCCATATCATATAGATCACAGTATCAGGCGTCACGTAGTGGAATTTAGACATATTGGATGAGTAAAAAACTTTAGCAATTTTCCACAATGTAATTTAAAATAATAAAATTACACAACACGTGTTTCGGCTTACTAAGCCATCATCAGGTGTACACTTATACTCATCCAATACTCATATACTTTTTTACTCATCCAATTCCATATCATGTTTAAAAAGGATAATCAGCTATATTCTAGTAGAAACATAATTTTAAAAATATTTAAAGAGCAATGCTATGTGCAGAAACATGCTATTAATTAGCATGGCTAGCTTAAAGTCCTTTTACCAACATACAACTACCTATGCAATCCATTCATACACTTGTAAGTACATACCCATACAGCACAAACAGCCGCAAATTGGTTTATAAGCTGTTTAATATCCAGGAATTATCTCGTCTAAAACCGTTCTTACACGTGCACATAAATCCAGTCTATATACGGTTGTATGCCCGCCCCAAACCGGATAATACTCGTGTATGGTCAAATCAGGTATTAAATGAAAAGTAATTTTATGTATTGATTACGTAATTTACGCAATTAATGGGGAGAGTGGGGCTAAATGGCAATTGATTTCTTCAATTCCTATTTGCGCGCATATTTGATGAGCTAGAGAGTTCAAACTTTTACTGTAGACGGCTTTTGGCACCGCTAAGGAACTTCAGCCGTTTTGCGATATTTGTGGCAATGCAAACCCATTTGTGTTTTGGTGTTCGTTATCACGTGGTCACTCAAAATATTTGGTGCTCAGAAGGTTTTGATCGCTAAGAGTTTTTGTGAAGTTTGTATTGTGAATTTTGGTACAGTTGGTAAGTGGATAGTGCTCTTTCGGAAACAAATGGAGTTAAGAATATCAACTCGTGGATTTCTGTTGTGCGCCTTTGCCACTGCCAAAATTTGCTTTGGGGCTAAATGGTCCGTTTGCAGTGGGGCTAAATGGACCGCATGTTTTGCAAGCATTTCGGAATTTTCTTTGCTTTCATAGAGAAGGAAATCATGGAGGATCTATTAGATTAGTAGTGTGCCGCGGAGGCCCGCAAAAGTGCACCCCCAGCTCCAAAGAAGGGCTGACGCCCAGAGAAAAATCCACGCAAAAATTAAGTGCAACATATTTGTGTCGATAAATTAAATATACAGTGTCCCATTGATCGTGTGTCATTTTGACCTGTAATTTTAGGCACTTTCTTTTATGGCACAAGGATGAAATTTGGTGCCTGGGTAGAAAAGGTTGTAAGTTTTATGGAGTCTAAGCAAAATATTAACAATATGACCTTATGACCCCAGAAATAGGGTCCAACCTACAATCCAAATTTTGCCTTACGGGATTTCAATGTTAAAATATTCGAAATGCAAAAAAGGATGAATTATTTACCGAAACTTTCAACTATGAAATCTTTGGGTACAAAGAACACGATGGAAGAACTTTCGATTTTGAACATACATATTTGACCCCTGAAAGGGCACAGTCAAGGTAACAGGGGTTACAAAAAGTGAATCACCGCTACAAAACCGTCGAATTATAGGTTTAAAAAGGTGCCAAAGTTGAAGGTAAGGTCTTCAGATCCCTCTTATCATCCCTATACCTTCGAGGGTTACTCAGGGGCCTAAGGTCACTGTGTAGACAGAAAGTGAATCGAGTCTGAAATGTATCAAATCATAGGTTTAAAAAGGTGTCATGGTCGGTCCTAAGGTCTTCAAATCCCTCTTATAATCCCTGGACCTTCAAGGGTTACTAATGGGTCAAAGGTTTCAGGGTAACAATAAGTTAATCGAGGCTGAAATGTATCAAATTATAGGTTTAAAAAGGTGCCATAGTCGGTGGTAAGGTCTTCAGATTTCTCTTGTTATCCCTTGACCTTCACGAATTACTCATGGGTCTAGGGGTGACAAAAAGTGAATCGGGATTACAACAGTGTCGAATCACTATTTTCGAAAGGTGCCGAATACGATGGTAAACTCCCTCCAGGAATTATCTGACCTTGAACGGGTGGGCAGGGGCCAAAGGTGTTGCGTAGAAAATTTGGGCACAGACGCTTCGAAAGGGTGAAAAATTAGATGAAGTTTCTTGGTCTTTTTTGTCGTTCCTGACCTTCAAGGGTTAAACTGAGATCAATGGTAACAGATGTTATAGATGGTAAGACGAGGAAACAAACATGGTAAATCGTTGATTTTGAGTTTACAATCAATGAAAACCTACAATTGTAATTTCAAGTTATTTCCTTTGATTTAATTAAAAATACTTTATCATATGTTTTATGCAAAAAAGTATTTTAAATATCCAAAATGTATTCAATATCAAAATTTAAATGAAAATATCGAAGATATAAGAATGAAAAATCAATTCTTATTCATTCTACGTGCCCTCAATTCCGTGCCAGGCACAATTGAATTCGCCCGATAAAAGAGTGTGTGAATGTTTCGAACTCTGCACGCGTTGTAATTTCTTTCTTCAGTTTTTCGGTTCACGGATATGTTTCTTGGGCTACACCTGGTGACCTTTCGTTCCTTCCCAACCGTTCAAAGTCAGAGAATTCCTGAAGGGACTTTGACATCGTATTGGGCACTTTTGAAACATGATTTGACACCGTTGTATCCCCGATTCTATTTATGTTACCCCCTTGATCTTTGACCCCTGAGTTACCTTGAAGGTCAAGGGATAACAAGAGGAATCTGAATACCTTACCACCGACCATGGCACGTTTTTAAACCTATGATTCGATACGTTTGTAGCCTCGATTCAGTTATTGTTACCCTGTGACCTTGACTGTGCCCTTTCAGGGGTCACCGTTGTATATTCGAAATTGAAAGTCCTTCCATCGTATTCTTCGTACCCAAAAACCTCATAGTTGAAAGTTTCGGTAAATAATTAATCCTTTTTTGCATTTCGAATATTTTAACATTGAAATCCCGTAGGGCAAAATTTGGTTTTTAGGTTGGACCCTATTTCTGGGGTCATAAGATCATATTTTTAAAATTTTACTTAGACTCCACAAAACTTACAATTTTTTCTACCCAGGCACCAAATTTCATCCTTGTGGCATGAAAGAAAGTGTCTAAAATTACAGGTCAAAATGACACACGATCAATGGGACCCTGTATATTTAGTTTATCGACAAAAATATGTTGCACTTAATTTTAGCGTGGATTTTTCTCTGGTCGTCAGCCCTTCTTTGGAGCTGCGGGTGCACTTTTGCGGGCCTCCGCGGCATTCTGCTCATTGATTCTACCCAGTTACCAAATTTCATCCTTGTGTCATGAAAGAAAGTGTCTAAAATTACAGGTCAATAATGACACACGATCAATGGGACACGGTTTATTAATAAATGACCTATGTTTGCAAAATCGCTCATATAATTTTGAATTCACTTCTTTTTTTTCTCCCTTCGAAAGCCGCCTCGAAACACTCATTTCGTTTAAAATACGCTATGGTCCATTTATCCCCACCGTGGGGCTAAATGGACCGGATGCGCACTTTCCAAAAAACGGCCATAAAAACATACTTCCGATGCTCATACGGCTTGAAGGCTTTGTAGCAGTTATAGAGCATAAAATTTTCTACAAGATAGACCGTTTTTCCGAAGTAAAATTGCCTAAATCCGCCTACCAGGACGCTGCAAACGAAAAACGGTCCATTTAGCCCCACCCTCCCGTACTTAAGATAGATGAAATGTACCCTGGATAAACATGTTATAAATATTAATCACCAAGGACGGTAGTGTGATAAAACTGCGATGGAAAAAGAAACGTCGAGGGATAGATTTGAACTATAAAACGTTCACATTGAGATCTGTGTTTTTTACCCCGGATCCAACTCTCCTTGCTAGGAAAAGAGTAATTTTAGGTAATTGATACTAATAAAATACCTACTTTACCCCTCACCCAACTTCCCATGATGGAAGATGCGTAATTTTGAGCGTTATGATTGTAACAAAATATTTCAAACTCTTCTGTTGAAGTTATTGGATTTATAACCCGATAAGGGGGGTGGGGGGATGATTCGTAAATCATTTATCAGGGACTACCTGCCTGGCAATTTTCGTCTTCATCCTAACATCATACTAGCGTCAGCATCGGACACTCCCATCGTAAATTTTCAGACTTCTGAAAAAGTATTTCGGTCGACATGAAATTCAAGGAACTATAATAATCTTATTAATCAGACATCTACAGAAGCCATTCTTATAATACATACCTACCTGTATGGAAAACTATAGTATGTTTCTACAGAAAAATACAATACGGATACATAACTTGTTCATTGCCTTTTGTTTTCTGATATTAAATTTTGTGTGTTGGCTAGGAAGTAAGTAATCTACTTGGACAATCGTAACTCAAGTGTTCGTTCAGAAAATCTGTATTAAAAGTTTATTTTGATATTGCTGTAATGTAGAGATAATTTAGTTGAACCTGTTCAACTCAATTCACCCCGAACAACCACGAGTATCGTTTAGGTAAATATGGGGATACACCTTAGTCTAGATTTCGACCAAACCTACTCGTATAATTACAGAACATGTGCTGTGTGGGTATATATAATAGCTACGAAGGAGGAGCATTTGGACGATACTCATAATTGTTTCTTACCCCCCTCCCGTTTAATAAAATTGTAAAGTACGTTATCTATGGAAAAAGGGCAAGTCTCCACGAGGAGCCGGCAGAAGTAGCCAGGTCCGTAACGCGCTACTGGCTTGGCTACCGCAAGGTCGTGGGTTAGAATCCATCCCAGGTCATCGATGTTGTGTTTGTCTTAGGATTGAGGTTGTAGGTAAGACGGTGAGTATTAACTAATCTTAGGGTCGTAAACAAAGCAAGAAGGAAATTGACAGTGGGGTATCCCAGGCAGAGAGGGCATTTTACCAAAAGAAGAATCTATTTTTGGCTGAAAACTCAGGCTAACAAGGAAATTTTAATTATAACTTATATCGGGAGCATTTTTCTTTAAGATATTGAGGCATAGGCGATAACCGCAGCAGAGAAGTCAAGGCTGGAAACTTTTAAAGTGTGGTAACACAGAAAAATGGTGAAGATAAAAAAGGATTGACCGAATGACAAACGAAGAAGTTGTAAGAAGAGTGGGGGAAAAGAGAATCAGTCGAAAAATTTGTGAAGAAGACAAGGTCAAGTTAATCGGCCATAATTTGATACATAATGGTTGATGAAGGTTATAATAGAGGGACGAGTGAATGGTAATAATGGCAAAGGAAGGCCTCGTATGTAATATGTAGAGCAAGTAGAGAAGGATGTGAATGAGAATAATTACGAAAATATGAAGAGGAAAGTAGACAGGAGCTGCGTCAAACCAGTCTTAGTTGATATATGATGATAATGATAAGTATGGAAAAACAGTGATGATGAGCGTTTTCTTCCAATAAAAATATAATTTTTAAACTCGTTTACTTTTTAAGATTTTGGCTTAAAATACGGAAGGTTTATCTAGTAAAGTTGGAATCGTATTGATGGTGTGAAGTTTGCATCTTCTTCGGAGAGGGCGTGCAAATCGACAACGTTTTTCGAAGAGTATAATGTTATTCAAATGTTCCTAAGTACAGAAGTCCTAAAATTGCACATAGAGGAATTAATTATAATTTGAAATCAAATAAGCTCATGTGAAAGTATATATTTTAGAGCTTTGAAGGGGAGAATATATGCCGGGATTGTTAGAGGATCTCCCGGTCATGGTCCATGATAATGAGAGCAGATATAAGATCCATTAAATGACTCATGTATAGAACTTGCTTTGTGTCATAGTCAGGTATGCGTGACAGCTTTTACTTTTACTCGTAATTGCATGAAGTAATATTATAAATGAATGCTTGGATTTCGTAATGGTGCGACATTCGTCGCCGATGTGTAGAGGCCATTACTTGAAACGGATGGCGGGTTTGTCGTTTCGCAGTTAGAGGCGAAGAATACCCTCCACCCCAGATGCGTCCTTTTCCGATGTGAGCAAATCAGTTTATGGTTCGATACGATATCTGACGTCGGAGAATCCTCATTGGCATCTGCTCCCTGGTTGGCCAAATTAGGACTCTTCGGGAGCGCCCGTGGCACGCGAAGACTTCAAGGCCAGGGGAGTGGCAATATCACCCTTTGGGGTGGGTAGGGCGAGGGTTTGGTGTGAGCACACACTTTGAATACTCTCGCTGCATATGATCGCAGCGAAAATAATCGCTAGTATCCTTCCCGCGTGCCCCACCAACGTCATATCCCGCTGTCTTTAAGGCCTCCTGCGAGATGACTGGCGAGTGCTGTCACTCACGCTCCTCAAATGGCCAGTTGAGGCGGCCTGGTGTAACACATCATGCCCTGCGATGGAGTGTAGGATTTGTCATTGGGGAACAAAGCCTGTTATTACGCAATGGAAGGAAGTGATGAAATGTGTATTTTTTTGCATCAGTGATATTCTACCAGTAAGGGTTTGCTTTTTGCTTTCATGAATCTCTTCTTCTTCTTCTTTCGACTCTTGTGAATGTTTATTTTCTTACGCTATTTCCCTCTGTAATTTGGCATATTTTCTATCTCCTGTCACGCCATCCCCAACGTCTATTCTTCCCTCTTCCTCTTCCCTAGCTTTCTCCGTCTGGCCTTCAATATACCATCGCCTTTGATTACTTGCTCCACCCTCCTACTCTGCCTCCCTCCTCCCTAATTTCCTCCAGCAACTCTCTCTCTCTCATCTCCAACAAACTGTAACGCAGCTTCTCATCTGTCTTCCTGTTTGTCCATCGTACATGCTCCTTTCCTCTCCTTGAGATACGGGTTTTTTGAAATCGGTCAAAATGATGGATACCTCTATAGTCTAAATTTAGGTTGAGGTCATCCTCAGGAGTCCTGAGGATGACCTGTTAAGGTTGAAACCGGTAGAGTCTCTCTAAATAAATTGTGTAATCAACCAAGTTTTTTATATTTACTATGTCTAAATTCCACCAAGTAAACTTGCTGACCATCGATTTTACTAAATTTGGGTGTTATTTTCTTCTGAAACGGTTATCGTTTATAGAGTGCGGTGAATGGAATAAATTTATTAAATGTGGGAATAATATGAACGGTATTATCTTAGGGAAATTTATGGAGTGTGTTTACGCTACGAAATGCATATTTGCCAGAGTGGCGAGAGAAATAGGGAAATTTTGGGGCAGTAAATTATTCTAAAACACAAAAACTTGGAGTAAAATTAGTATAATTCCGCCTAAAAACGGTGGATTCCTCTAGGATATAGGAAAGAACTCGCTTTTAGAAATGACGCAATGTTGCAGGTGTAATGGAATAGCCTTGTACAGGTGCCTCGTGCCGTATTCATTGCTGATAGTTCATTACTCGTGCGAACATTGATGTCGTTGGCGATGAACAATGAGGCTATTAAATAACGCATGGGAGAAGGGATAGATTCAATCTCTCCGGATAGCAATAATCGATGAAATGTGATAAGAAAACAGAGAAAAGATAGAAGACGGAACACTGAAATGTAATTTCCGAAGAGGGAAACAATGTGAGGAAGGTGACCGTTAGTTGAATGAAATGACATTACGCGATACCCAGCAAGCCACCGCGAGGGTGTGTGGCAGGGGGTGAAGATCACCAAACATGCACTATTGACATGCAAGCAAGCTACTACATTGGAACATGCTATATAATAGGGTCACAGCTAGATTGTTAGTCTCTACATAGTAATTAAGAGATTGGTTGAAAATACATGCATCGTGCAATACATACTACAATATTTCACCTACCTATCCCTTGGCTATGCTGCCTATTGTGTTCTATTGTATTCCATTAATTATAGGTAGGAGTGACCCTACTCCATCCAAACCTACCCTGACGGGTGCAAAACTATCAATCAATGTCACACAGCAAAACCTTGGTCAAATTCTGCGCACGTAGCTTACGGTGGATGAACAGAACTTCCTCGTATTGCTTATTGAAATGCTCCTGTTATAAATAGAAGTGGACTTAAGAGAATAAACCTGAAAGTAGCGAGACAAAAACTACTTCTACGTATCCGTAAATATTTCCGGTATCGGAAATGTGCCCTGTTTTATCTCCACCTTGTTGAAATAATGTGTTGCTCTCATTCCTATAGCCTGCTTTGCAAAGTTGTGGGACATTAAAAGATTGTGCGGCTTGATAGTGGCGTCGCATCATGCAGCCTTGTGTTGGGAAGCAGTGTGGAATGCGAGTCGGAACGAGGGAGGAGCGCGTTGCCCGTGGATGCAGGACTAAAATGGGGTTCATTTGGGGTCGTCTTCCCTGTCTCCCTCGCTTCCCACTCCCCCCTTCCCAGCACCCCTCCTGAACATCCCCTCGCGTCTCTGGAACTCTCCCGAGACTCACCTTCTTTCGGTTCCCCTTACACACGTGGTATCCCCTAGCAAGGGCAGAGATATTCTCGGAACGGAGACGGATTTCCTGAATCCAAGGGTTACCAAGCGAAGGATGCTTTTGGCGGAATGCGTAGACTCTGCCTTTCTTGAAGAGGCTCGCTTTGTGGTGATATAGCATACCGAAGGTCGACCGAGACTGCTTTATCTTAATGGGATCATTTGATGTACTAAAAAATTGGAATTCAGCTGTATAAAGTATATTATCCTCACTCCTTCAGTTGTACACTGATTAGTGGTATTCCTTCGGCCATCTATTCCTACTTTATGTTCCTAAAAAAAGAATGCTACTTCTACTTCTTTTTTACTTGTGCCTGCATTGTAGTAAATCTTCTTCCTGATTGATAATGCATGCCTGGTAATTATTCGTCCCTTGCCACACCCTTGAGGTGGCTTGCAGGGTATTTTGTAGGTGTATTGTTTTCCCTGCTGCTCTCTTTAGCCCTATTTTTATCATTTCCCATATTTTTTCTAATCCGTCCCTTTTACTATCCTCGCTTTAAGGATTATGAAGTGGAATTGCATTTTTGTGCACCAACTACTCAGGTCTAACCTAATCTTGTACAATAAATATAGATTTTTTGGATCTGGAGACTGAAATATTTAAGCTTGAATTTCCGTAGCCTACTTTTCGCTAAGTTTTATTTCCATCTTCAGAGCTTCAGAACTGGTTAAAAGGAACCTTATCATAACGAAAGGTGCCAAGGGGACCACGGCTTTACGTCCCATCCAACGGACGGAGTACTGAACTTGAAATGCCCTCCACTAGGCACTCAAGTGTGGACCGGTTTTCCACTGAAAAATCCGCCACTGCCGGGAATCGAACCCGGGCCCTCGAGATGGGAGGCCAGTTCTCTAGCCATCACACCAACCCGATGTTATATGTCATAACGGGGAAACAAATATGAGCCTTGAAGTTGCAAATAAAACTTAGCGAACCGTAGGCTACGGAAATTCATGCTTAAATATTTGACCTTAGTCTCCAGATCCAGAGAAGACTCGTATATTATTATTCATGTGGTCAAGATAATAACAAATTACTAGTGTTGTACCTGAGACTACAATATTCACGCCCGAGGCGGACTTCGAACCCGCGGACTTTAGATTGCCCGGCCGGCTCGTCTACAACCTGCCCACCGCGACCGGCACATCTATCAACTAGCGTCTGGTATTCCCTCTCTAAATATAATAAGGTTTAACATTCCATTTCCCCATCCCTCTTTCCCCCTTCTGAGTCTGCATAATAATAAGCGATGCTGCGTTAACTCGGTGCTTTATCTTCTGCATTCCTTTCCCCTGCAAAATTTCCTTTCGACTTAGATTTAGAGTTTTTCGAAAATGCATTCATTCAATATGAGTAGGTAAGGAAATTATAGTTACCTTACACTTATTATCTGCTTCTATTTTACTAATATTTATGTTGAATGAGTTCATATTTGTTTTGCTCATTAAAAAAATGATCCAGGGTTATTACTGTAGGTGTATGCTCTCGGGAACAGCAGAGACGTTCAAAACTCAGCCTTCTTGGAAAATACGAATCGTTTGTTGTTGCATTCCCATTAATCCGTGGGGATGTTTTTTATCCCTCTCTGGGCAAGTGAGATTTTTGTGAAAAGCTACGACATTTACAGTTTCAGAAACAAATATGAATTTTACATTAATTAAATATAATTTTATGGGTATACATATGCAAATATAATATATACAATACATATACATGCAAATATAATATATATAAAAACAAATTATAAAATAAATACAAACAAAAAATAATTTTACCTATCTCTCAGTTATTGTTGATCAGATTTCTTGCTTCTTTTTTAAGGGCAAAAGTTGGGAAAAAAATATTTCTTCGTACCCATGGGTACCTTTGTGTACCTTAAAGGTTTGATAAAAAACGAATGGAAAATAGGAATTCTTTTTGCTATGGCAAATGTCGTAATTAGGATTACTTAAGTGCTTTACAAAGGATAAACAATTCCCAGTTAGGAAGGAGATCGGGTTGGTGTGATGGCTAGAGTACTGGCCTTCCATCTCGAGGGCCCGGGTTCGATTCCCGGCAGTGGTGGATTTTTCAGTGAAAAACCGGTCCCCACTTGAGTTCCTAGTGGAGGGTATTTCAAGTTCAGTACTCCGTCCGTCGGATGGGACGTAAAGCCGTGGTCCCCTTGGCGACTTTCGTTAAAAGTAGGCTAATGCCGACGCCGGGTTTCTCTCCACCCTCTCTCCGTTCCTTGAAAACGCCTACCCTTACCCAATTATCCAACTATCCTATATGGCGCAAATGACCTCATCTGTCGGTCGCCTCCCCTAAATAACCAACCAACCAACCCAGTTAGGATCACAGCATTCGTGACCAACAGATAAAATGATACAAGTTACTCACACAGATAATATTAAATGGTCAAATTAATCGCTTTTTGAATCCCTACGCTCAAATTATTACCTTTAACTCAGTTTAATTACATATGGCAATATTACTTTCGGAGATTACCGGGAGTAATATGGGAAGCCATCCGTTATACGACGCGGAAACCCCAATAGCAGTTAAACATATTTTTAATCACGATGCTTGGCGGTAGATGCATATCAATGCGAAGACTGATGACGTTACCACGATTTATTTACTTACAATTTGAAAATACAGTTTTTGTTGGGCTTCCAATCCTAATTTTTGCTCTCCCGAAGATTGGTAAAAGTTGTTCACCATGTTTTTTTCCGCTCTCAGCAGGAAATTCTCTGTAATGGCTAATAACCCTACACTTCCTGATGCATCCCTCCCTTCCATCGTTTCTTAAAGGATCTTATGTAGATGCAGGGCAGAAGATTTAGGTTTCACCTCGGGCCCAAATCCTGTGCGCCCCAGACAGCGGTTGCATCCATTGTCTTCTTCATCCGACGAATTCGTTTCATGCATCCTGTCTCTTCTTAGCCCTGCCATTTCGGCACTCATCATTCACTTGCCTCCCTCTGCCAGTTCATTCCCATATCCGTCTGTTGTCTTCTTTCCTATCTTTTATGTTCCCTATGGAGATTTCAATCTCAAGTAGTTCACCTTTATCGGCTGTTACTCTCGGGCACTTGGCCACGTATTGCTTTCGTGTACATGATTGCATGATTGGAAAAACATTTATTCGTGATGTTAGGCCGATTTGAAAGGACTACGCGTTAAAATATGGGGAATAATTTTACATATCTTTCAGTTATTGTTGATCAGATTTCTTGATTCCTTTTTAAGGGAAAAAGTTGGGAAAAAAATATTTCTGCATACCCATAGGTACCTTTGTGAACCTTAGAGGTTTGATAAAAATAGAATGGAAAATAGGAATCCTTTTTTCTATGGTAATTGTCGTAATTAGGATTACTTAAGTACTTTACAAAGGACAAATTATTAATCTTAGCTTTTTGTATAATATCTAGTCAGTCAACGTCTGAAAATTCCTTATGAACAACCGAAATATAAAGGTAGCGAAAAATGCATAAAAGTGAGAAAACTTAAGTATGATTTTATGTGATGGATGAAGAATTCTCGGGTCTTACATTAGTCCAAAATATCCTTTTCTTCAAACGTTTCCATGTTCAAATCGTTCTTCGAAACGCTGGATTCTTTTAACATTCTTAGCCTCTGGAAGTATTGAGAACTCTTCATCCATCTCAAAGGCAAGGAAAACATTACTTAGGTCCTTCTTCATCATTATGGGCATTCAAAATAATGAAAAAGAATTAAATTTTCCTTTTAAACTTATTTCGGTAGGTAGGTAGGTATCTTAAACAAATATAATAGCAATAAAAAAGTCGTTTTATCTTCTTTTGTCAATGTGAGTGTTTTTAAATTAAATTTCTCCAGGTTTTTTCTTTGATATTCAAATACTCTGTATAAAATTAAGACAGGACCCAGAGATATTGCTGCTCAAAACGCTCAATGAATTTTTACTTGTCGTTATCCATATAAATATTTATAGTGAATATTGTGAAAGATATAATTGAATAAATTTATTGATGATTTTAATAGGACCTATTGATAATTCAGATTTTCATCTTCTTTTACAGGCCAAATGTTTGTCGCTCAAGATATCGAAACTACTGCTGTCCTGGATGGACTCAGAAGAAGGCTGGAGGTTTATGTATAATCCGTAAGTACAATATATCCTCGTTATTTTCCTTTTTTCATGTAATCCTCGTTGCTGTTGCCATCATTATTTCTGTTAAGACGCTCATTCCATGAGCTCTAGTCCTTGTAAGCCAATGCATCATCCTCAACCCATTTCATTATTAAAGAGATAATAATTTCACTTCAATCTTAGGACTTACTCAAATTCTAGGATTGCGAACGGTTCGGGTTCAGTTCCCAGTCAAGTTGGATGATTTTTTCTCTGCGGAAGTCTTGCTATTAGAGCTCAGTTATAAATCAGTTCATGCCGGTATGAGAAGGAATCCTGAGCATTCTTTATCGAGTCACTTTGGCAACAGTAACCTCATGCATGTAACTTAAAGTGGCTGAAGTCATTCGTATTCCAAGTATATATGGGTGGGATAACAGACAGTAATAAGAGCGGTGAGCGACAAAGCATTCGCCTTTACTCTGGGACGTACACTGAACTTGAATTACCCTCTTTATAAAACCAAATGGTTCGTGGAATACCGATTATAAGCTTTGTCACCTACGGCGGTCGCACGGTACTCATGAATGTACGGTGCAAATTAATTAATTATCTCTGTTTACGCGGAAGTCTCTGGGAGAAGGCTCCTGGCCCTGATTGTAACATCCCAGCAATGTGTAGATTTAATCACTTGGTATTTGCTAGCACTGGGATTTTTACCTTCTTACCTTCCTGGTATGAGTGAAAATGCATTAAAAAAACTATTCAGTCAATCAATTTATAACTAACTAATAAACATAATGCACCATTAAAAACGACGCTAATTCTCTCGTACGTTCCTTGTACCCATGCTCAGTTTCGCGGTGATGTTCAGGTTTAATTTATATTCCATTGGTCTTTAAATGTATTTTATTTTTAATTCGTAGTGGTAATAAATTTAGAATAATTACTTTGGCTTAAAAGCCGTTCGTCTGCAGAAGACAACTGATGACGAGAGCCTTGAGCATGTATGTGAAGGAAAGGCGTCGTGTGGTACGATTAGACCGGAACTCTAGGGATATATGACGAGAAAAAATCGGATGTTTTAGAGAAACGAGTGTGGAGAGGAGTGGAAAATTTTTGTTGGACATATAGAAATGAGGAAGTGTTGAGGACGGGAGGAGAGAAAATTGAGAAGAAGAAAAAAAGTTGTGCGCGGAAATAAGGGGCAGAGTGGGTTATGGAACATGTACATAGTGTCAATGTGATATTGAAGGCCGTTATCTACGTTAGGAATGCTTTTTAATCAAAGAAGTGGAAAGTGATAGACAAGGCATTTTTGAAGAGATTGAGAGAGGAGGAAATAAAGTCATCGGAAAATAAAAGTTGCTTTGGAAGGAGCCAGTCATTGAATGAAATGCAAAGACGGGAAGGGATACTGCATCACAACTTTCCCAAACCAGTGTGATACTGTGGATAAAAAATTGAGGGATCTTAGGGATTTTTGACTGATTATACCATCATTGCTAAAATTCTCTGTATAAACCCCTGAATAGATACTCAACTCCAAACATTTGACACTAAACTAGACTTGTATTCTGAGAAACGTTTTTAGCGATTATTCTAACTTCAAATACTGCATGATTTTCGTTAATTAATCGTAAACTCCATCAAATTTCACTCATCATCATCATCATTAGTTAACAATCCTAGGATTGGTTTGACGCAGCTTTCCACTCAATTTTTCTATCGGCCAACCTTTTCATTGTGACGTATTTCTTCTCTTTTACATCCTTCACAACCTGTTCCATGTATCTCATACGAGGCATGCCTTTTCCATTCTTCCCATTCACTTTTCCCTCGAGGATTGTCTTTATCGTGTCTCAAGATATGGCCGATTAGGTTGCTTCTTCTTCTTCTTTTTAGAGTTGTCAGCAGGCTTCTCTTTTTTCCTACTTTTCTCAGGACTTCCTCGTTACTTACAGGGTCGATCCATTTAATCTTCATCATTCTTCTGTAGCACCACATTTCGAATGCTTCTACCCTTTTCTTCTCCGATGCTGTCATCGTTAAACTTCACTAACAGGCATTTAATGAAGATATTACGGAGTTGACCAATAATATTAAATTACTGCTATAAACATCCTTATGTAGTGCTCAGTTAGTGTGTCATATTATGCTGGCTCTCAAATTCACATTTTAGGTCAATCGTTCATGGCTTAGGCTACTAGCTAAATACGGCTGGTCTTGCTTCTGGAAGCACCGACTGGGAGGGGAGGTAGAGGAGCTTGAGATCATGTTATGCACGAATGTTTTTGCCGCCAGCGAAACGACACAAAGAGTTATTTCATTCATGGAGAAGCGCGATGAAAATATCGGTAATTTGGACCTGTTCAGAAGGTGGCTGAAGGTTTGAAAACCGGAGAAGGCGTCAGAATTAAATTTATAGAATTCCGAAATATAGGGAAGTGTTAGCTTAGTCAAAGGGGCTGACGAGTTTACTGGGTGAAAACGCAGCAGCGAAAAAAAATTGCGTATGATCAATTACGTTTATGACTCGGATAATCCATGGGAAATGGCTCTAACAAATTCGGTATTTTTAATGTTCTTAGCAAATATAAAACTCGAACCTTTGATTTCATTCATGAGAATATTTCTTTCGTTGAGACATAATTTATGTGTATGCATGTTACTGATGTGGTATTCGAGGTGAAAGCTGAAAGTCTGAAGTCAAATTTTCAACGTAATGTTTTCTTAAATATAACAGTTTCAGCTTCTTTGCATGGTGTAGAAATATTATAATAATACGAGTATGCTCAAGAATCTGTAGGCTCAAGAATCTTCTGGTGCTGTCCGTGAAGTTAGGGTTATTGAAGTTGATCGCAAACGAAGGCTAGGGGGTTGAGGGTCTGTCGGGTACCTATTCTGGCGGGTATTCTGCATCTTGTTAGTAGAATGGCCATAGGTATGAGTAGGATTAAATAAAAAGAATGTTGAATTACTAGGCCATGAACAAAAGAATTACCTTCAGGCCCTAGGGGAGATAAAAAATAATATTTAAGGCTTTTCGGTATCGGGTTGTTTTTGGTGCTTAGTGACTTAAAAGTGCCAGATAAAAATGTGCAAAATAATTTCCTGATTGTGCGTAACATGTTATTTTGCATTGTACGTATTGTATGTATCGAATACATTAGTTTTTTTTAATTCCTTAATTTCTCGCTATAAACCCACTATTAACTGAATCAGTGCCTGTGAGTAATAAAATGCATTAACAAAATGATGAATGAAAATATATTAAATATAAAGAAATTATGGGGGGCAGGATAGCCAAAACCTCAATTCTTCAAGTCAGAAAGCTATTCTATCTGTTGAAATTTTGTTCACGTTAATGATGAATAATGTTAACTGGTTAATGTCAGCAACCTTCGCTGATATTTACCATGTATACCTATAAAGTGTGGTAAAATACTGTTTACCGTTTAAATATTATTTTTTTGCTTATTTGCATTGTTTAACGTCCTGACCTACTGTCCTCATTTTTAATTATAAACTCGTTAACGCTGAAACGCTGTGTTTACTTTATCCCAATTATTGCGTTAAGTCCTACTCCATTACCAATCGATAACATAACCAAGACAACTTAAAATTAAACTCCTTTTAATATTTTATTTGTCTTTTTTGTGTGTATTGTTTTTGTTTCAAAATTATTGTTTTTTAAGTCCTAGTTCGCTAAGTTGACGGATTTTGGCATGAATTTTCGGAATGTTATGATCATATTTGAGGAGTAAGGTTAAAAAGCAATCGCATGCCCTCAAACTCTTCAAATTCACTGTTTTTCGTCACATCTTTTTCAACCTGTAATGACGTACACGTCGAAACGCATTAATAATTAATATAATTTGCGAAATGTGTTCAAGTTGAAAAATATCAGAAATAAGTGTACATCGCCTTTAAAATTAGTATTGGAAGTAAAAGATCCAACGCTGTAATTTCCACGTAGATGTTTATTCGACACGACCATGGTTTGGTTGCAGGGCTGACGAAGTGACGATGTAGATGTCAGACGATGTTAAGTGAGAAGAAACCTGATGATGTAGCCCTGCTACGAAACCATGGTCGTGTCAAATAAATATCTACGTGGAAACAGTGCTGGATCTTTTTCCCAGTATGATATACTTCCACAAAGTTTTACCTGAGACAGTGTCATAAAATTCGTATTTTTGCAATTGATGTTATTGAAAGTGCTGAGAATCGTCATTCTTTATATTACTCCCACGCTAAATGTCTCTTTGTGACGCAGTTTTAATAAATAAATACTAATAATTTTTCATAATTAAATATATTCATTGGGTGTAAACCACACTGTTTATTGAGGGACGAACGACCTAGGCTGCAACGTGTTTTCGAGATCATCTTGAAAAAGACAACGTATTTAAACCTAGGTCATTCGTCTCAAATTAACGGTGTGTATTATGTCCTGTGAGTTTATTCAATTATGGATGTAAAACAACGCCTCAAAGTGGAGCCTTCGGTGTTAGCTTAATAATAATTTATACTTGCGTTATTTTTCAGTCAACTTGAAAATGATATTAAGCGTCGGAACGCATTGCAACTTGAAAATACTGTGAATTTTCAATTTGATAATAAGAAATATTTTCTCTTAACTTCCTTAAATAATTTCATTCTCCTCTTTTATCACTTTGCTTGGTGTTTAACCTTTTGTTTTACGACTGTCGAGAAAATTGTCGATGAAAAGTTAGCATGTAACTTTTTCCCGAGCCTAAGTTTCCCTCCGACCTCCGGATGAGTCCAAACTCATTTCGCCTTTCCTCTCGTTTCTCCCCGCGCAGCAATATGCTCGCGGCCCTGCGGCCACGGCATGTGCATCAAGCCCAACACCTGCTTGTGCGAGGGCGGGTCACTCACCTCGTACTCCTGCCCGTCGCCTGGGGGGCAACAGGGTCACGCACAAGCCCGCGACCACGTCCGAGGTGGGGAGGAGCACAGGGGTGGCGGAGTTGACCACAGGACGAACGGAGATCACCACCACAGGGGCAACGGGGGCATGCACCACCGGGGACAAGGCGGGGATCACCGAGGCGGGAATGGAGATCACCGGGCTAACGGAGATCAGCGCGGAGCTGGTAAGATTTTTTAAAATCCTACACTTTTTGCCTTCTCCACACTCCGTGGTGGAGGAGTGGGAAGCAAGAGTACTGAGCCCCCACCCTTTTGTGTTCAGGTACCAGTCTCAACGATCGAGTTGGTGTGATGGATTGAGTGCTGACTTCCCATTCCTAGGGACCGGGTTCGAATCCCGGTTGAGCAGATTTTTCATCGGTATACTGGCCCCCCTTGGGTATTTTGAAGAGAGCAATTTGAGTTAAGAGCTCCGCCCATCGGATAGGATGTCAAACTGTTGACCCCTTGACGCCTTTCGTAAAGAGCAGGCCAATGCCGACGCCGGGTTCCTCTTTACTCTTCCTCTGGCCCATAAAAATTTCCTTACTCTCCACAAATACCCACCTATCCTTAATGACGCAAATTACCTTACCAAAAAGTAGTTGTCACTCTTCATCCCTGATCACAATAACAACGAGTACCCAGCGGCACTTCCTTAGGAGTTAAATTCTATTTAAGAGCATTGTGGAGATCATCACCAACTTCATTACCCGGTACCCCCGGTACGTCAGATGGGACGTCAATCTGTTGATCCCTTGGTGCCTTACGCTGTTAGCAGGCTAATCTAGGCTCATGGTGACTCCATGTTTCACCCCACTGTTCATTCTTTCCCTGTCACTCCCTTCTTTTCGCCTCATATTCCTATCTGTGGCGTATTTAGGCGCGGGACAGACTTGAAACCGCTAGATGATATATTAATAATGGCGCTAGATGATATATCATCGGCGGGAAAATCATATGCTTTCATCTACGTCTACTGGCTACCCTGCAAGCCACCCCGAGGAGGTGCTGCAGGGGTTGAGTTATCATCTTGCATTCACTACGTAAATGGAATAATGTTTACACATGCTGCCTAATGAGAGGTTACTATGATTACCATGCGAGACACATCCTACAAATTCCAATTTTCACCTACATCTATATATTACATTGCAAATCGCCACAAAGGTGATTGGCAGTGTATCACCAGGTAATTTTCTATCATGGAGTATTCTGTTTACACTTACTATCATGTAGGAGACGTGTTACTACTTTGTGGAAATGTTAATTATGCATTCATGAGGCACGTGTAACTAAATTATTGGTGTGTACGAAGAAGTGTGATAATTATTGATAAGCCAGGAATTTCTATAAATAAATTAATTCATTTATCTATATTTTCCGAAGTATGTTTGAGTTAGTATCGTCAAACATGAATACGTTAAAAAAAATACTACAGGCCTACACCTATTATAATTTAAATTTCTGCGAGATATTTATTCTGTAATTTTTGATCTAACAATTCGACCTGATGATCCTTAAGCTATTTCTTCTAATAATTTCCATACATTTCTAAACCTGTCGTAACACCTGTCGGATTTGAAATTTTATTTGACTTGAATTTGAATTTGGTTTTAGCGTGCGACCTTTTCGTGGGTATTTTAAAGTCTGCACCCGCACTAAAAGGCGCATCAAACTGGGAGGAAAGGAATAAGGATAGGAATGGAAGGGATGGGAATACAGAATTTGTCTTTGACTTGTACTTAACTTTGAATTGACTTCAGCCTGCCCTGAGGACGCGTGCAGCATATCAGGTGAAACGTCGCCATCAAGAATGACAAAACGGAAGACTCCCGGGAACCTACCTGTGCCTTTAAAATTTTATGTTGAAAATATCGACTTTGAATTCGAAAGTGAAGAACGTTTAATTATAAGGCGTGTTAGAATCCGTAAAATTGATGCTTACTATCTCGTCGAAGGTAGAGAGCCATCTTTAAGGCTGTTCGGATACCTCGCTTTAACCTCCGAGTTCAGTCTGTTGTTGCCATCAGGGAAGAGAGGTGAGTCCATCTCATGCAAGGTGTTGGAACATATAGTTGTCAGTTAAGTCATGGGACACCTAGAAAGAAGGGATTTATTGACCAACGTTCAGCATGGCTTCCGGAAGAGCAGATCTTGTGAAACACAGCTTGCACTCTTTTCTCGCGATATTTTGGCTTTTGGTGAAAATAATATTTCAGTGGATTCTGTATTTCTCGATTTCAAGAATGCTTTTGACAAGGTGTCCCGTAGAAAATTACTTATGAAATTGGAGGATATAATACGTGTGCGGCGAAGATGAGCAAGATTTGTAAAAGGACGGAGTGATAATCACTACCCAACACCAAAAAAGTTTCGGGCTCAAAATTAGTTCTTTCCGAAGAATTTTGTCTCGCTAAACACGAAAATCGCCATAAAAAGTTTATATTAGCTCTTGTTTTCAAGATACAGAGCCTCCTTAGGTAATAAAATATCACTATGGCTGGTGTGTGGGAAACCGACTGTTCGAAAGCTGGTACTCCTGTAATAATTGGTTCCAATTATCTTTGCGGGTGAGGTTGCAGGGCTTAAACAAGTGGAGAAGGATGCCTTTGGTTTGCGCCTGGACACTGTCGGTGGTCTTCACTGATGTGGGAGGGAGGGAGACCGAGAGAGTCGAACGGAGTGAACTAAGCAAAACCAAATGTGTACACATTGTCGTACATTTTAGAATATATTTTTAATACGATACAATATTAAAATTGTAGAAGACGAAAATGTATTCTAAAATGAATGTTGGCTACTTATACGAAATGAGTCCTGAATTTGCTACATATATACATTGTCGTCTTTACTTGTTGAAGGAAACACTTGAGCCACAGTTGTTCCAGTCCCGGACACTGTAGGCCGGGGCCGACTAGGCCGAGACACTGTATGTGGTTATGCATTTGGAGAGGAGAGATCCCCACTCAGTGGTTCTTATATTAGCTGTAGTTCCCTCAGCTTTAATCTCCGCGTAGAATCTTTTTGACCATCATATTCCCCGGATACTGAAAGCTGTTGTCCTGAGAGCGACCGTCTTTCGATCTTCGGCCACGGGTTTGGAGTGAAAGTGTCAGCAGAACGAAGACATTCAACAATTCCAGTGGCATTCTCTGCAATTGGCCTTACAACTGAAGGTAAGCAATGCCACTATATTATCTGTATCAGTCCAATCTATGGCATCCATTTTTGACATTTTGTATCAAGTTCCAAATGTTTAATCCCACCTTGGAGTTTTCAAAATATGAAAATTGATGTTTTGAGGCTGTATTTCAGTTCTGGTTTCTGAAATTATGATCATTTGTGGTTGCAATTTTATTCAGACGTTACGAACGTTTTCGATTATTCAGAAAAATACTGGATTTCAAAAAAAAATATTAAAAAAAATGATGACTTGATATTTTTGGTCTGGGCGATTTGAATTTTATTCCTCTCGTATGTCGGGGGGTATTTAAAAAATACTTATTGGTTAAATATAATCATAATTGATGACTTAACATTTAACTAATTGTTTCAATTTTCTACTTTCAGATCAGAATGCCACGGAAGTGTGTTAATGGCGTTGACAACTTTTGTTACATATGTGGTGAAATGAATTTTGCAGCCCAGAAGCGCACCATCAGCCCAATCGCTAAAACAGCTTACTGCAGCTTACCATTATTTCGGTGTAAAAATAGGTGACCAGGATAAACCATGGGCCCCACATGTTTGTTGTAACTCTTGCTCAGTGAGATTGCGAGAGTGGTCGAGTGGGAAGAAACGAGGAATGAAGTTTGCTGTACCCATGATTTGGCGTGAGCCAACAAACCATGTCGACAACTGCTATTTCTGCGCGACACCCCCCATGAAGCTAGGTTGGTCAACAAAGAAGAAAGAATCGGTACATTATCCCAGCATTCCATCAGCCATTCGTCCCGTTCCTCACTCGGCTAATCTGCCGATTCCTGAATCACCTCAAAATTATGAGGTTGAAAAAAGTGATACTGAAGAAGAAGTCGTTATATCTGGGACTTCCTATGATCCAGATTTCGAGGTAGGGGAGTTAAATGAGCCCCACAGAAGGAATCAGACAGAATTAAATGATCTCGTAAGAGATCTTGACTTGCCCAAGGAGAAAGCAGAGCTTTTGGCGTCAAGAATGAAGCAATGGAATCTACTCCAACCAGAAGTCAAGATCACAGAGTACAGGACTCGTCAGAAGAATTTTCTTCATTTTTTGAGAAGAAAGAGCATGTGGTTGCTTGTGTGGATGTCAATGGCTTGATGAATTCCCTGAACATTACTCATGATCCAAGTAATTGGAGATTGTTTATAGATTCATCCAAGCTGGGTTTGAAAGCAGTCTTACTACACAACGGCAACCTTCTTCCTTCTATTCCCATTGGATATTCCGTTCACATGAAGGAAACTTACGTGAATGTAGTTACTTCTAGAGTCAATCAAATACGAGGATCATAAGTGGCAGATCTGTTGTGACTTGAAAGTTATTGCTTTACTCCTGGGAATGCAGTTAGGCTATACTAAGTACTGCTGTTTTCTGTGTTTTTGGGACAGTCGAGATAGAAAATCTCACTTCATAAGAGACAAGTGGCCTTCAAGAAATCTGAATTCCGGGGAGAGAAACATCCAAAACGAGCCGCTAGTAGATCCAAATGATATTCTGCTTCCACCCCTGCATATTAAGCTGGGAATAATAAAGAACTTTGTGAATGCCATGAACCAGGATAAAGAAGCTTTCCAATACCTTAGAGCGAAATTCCCAAGGTTCAGTGATGCAAAGGTTAAGGAGGGAATCTTTGTGGGCCCTCAAATACGCACTATTATGAAGGACCCTGAGTTTGATACACTTTTGGAGGGGAAAGAGAAAGCAGCCTGGGATGCTTTTAAGGGCGTGGTACAAGGATTTCTAGGCAACAGAAAGGAAAAAAAACTATCAACATTTAGTGAAAGAACTCCTAGAAAAGTTCCGTGATGTAGGTTGCAATATGTTATTAAAACTTCACTTTCTCCACTCCCACCTTGATTATTTCCCTGAAAACTGTGGAGCTGTAAGCGATGAGCATGGTGAAAGGTTTCACCAAGATATCTCTGCAATGGAACGTAGATATCAGGGTCGTTGGGATGAATCAATGCTCGCCGACTACTGCTGGACTCTGACAAGAGATGCTCCGGATTTGACGTACAAAAGGCAACCCAAAAGGAAACGTGCACAGGAATAGGCTCAAATAAACCACTGCTTCATAAAAAATAAACATTGTTTAATGAAAGATTGCCTATTGTATTGTACTCATAGCATAACAAAGTATATCTTCTTCAAATTACCATTAAGTCGAAAAGTGGGTTTTTGCGTTTCATTCTCCAGTGGACTGTTGTGTATCTAGGAAACAAGAGCTAATAAAAAAAAATCATTAACATATTCGTTTTCCTTGACCCAGAATTAATAAGAATTGGCTAAGTTGAACCAGGAAACAGACGAAATGTTTTTTTTTGTTGAGTAGTGTAATTACTCGTATATCAGCGTAACCAGTCTATTAGATGAACTAAAATGTGAATCACTATCAGACCGTAGGTTGAAATATAGACTTAACCTCTTAACTAAATTCAAAAACAATATTTCACGTGAAAAAATTTTGCGAACTCCAACTTACTTTGATAGACTGGACCATGAAAATAAAATTAGAGAAGTAAATTTCCGAATCAACAGATTTAAAATGTCTTAAGAGGCGTTTGCCCATCTTTAAAAATTCTGCCTCTGCTGTTTTCATTTCTTTGTGAGATTCTAATTTTCCTTCATAATACTTATCTGCTATTTCCTTACCTCTTAAATCTTTGATTCCACCTGGGCTTTTTAATTTTTACCTCGGAAAACGAAAATAATTTGTTCTGGAATTCAATCCGAGAGCCAAAATCTTCGTTAATCGAAACGCGATTTTATAGGAAATCGTTTACTCCATTTTGAGTGCTGTCCTCCATTAATAGATAAGGTTTATCTATTTTTTCATGTAATGAGGTAAGCCCAAAACCGTCACGTTTTGGTGAAACGTTTTTTTGCGTTACGTTTTTATGCAACGCTCGGTTATTTGGAAAACCATGAGTTGTACGAAAAAAACCTTGTTAAATTATTAAAAGTCATCAGCCCGTATAATATAGGCAATCTTTTATTGCACTTTCCCTAGAGCCTTGGTTTCGACTTATACATTGCCCACAAGGGCACACGTTAAAATCGGTTTTTCACCATGCAACCATATTTTCTTCTCAAAAATGAAATTATATCCATTGGCCTTCTATCACCGGACATGAAATAGATGAAAGTGAATTACCCAAATAATCTAATTTTTATCATAAAATATACTTCTCTTCCATATCACGTAAACTATGGTAAAATATACCGATATTTGGTGAAAATTTTGCAATTTCGTAAAATCACCACCTTGACGACCAAAGGAATTGTTAAAGTTGGCTCTCATAAGAATGCATGGGGGAGATAGGCCCATGAGAAATTAATGGGAAAAAAGTACCGACATAACGGTAAACATTGATAAATTAATCGTGGAGCCAATGAAACGAGGGGGGCTATAGGGTTGGGCCACCTCAGGCGGACTAGGGACATGATTCCGCCCAAACCTTCAATCCTAACCAATCGTACAAGGAACTATAATGGTGTATCTATACAAGGAAAGCACGGATACATTTTCGTCATTTATCCCATATTTCTATTATGACTTCAATAATTGTTATTGTTACCTCTGCTGTATACTTTTAAACTTATAATATATCTAATTTCATCTTCATGATCTAAACTACTATGGCAAGATGGAGGTTTTAATATGTTTTCAACGTCTTTAAGAAAACTGTATTATATTTCTCTAGGAGAATTAGCATTATCGCACACGCCCTTGCGGCGACTTTCACAGTAATTTGCAGTTGTAGCAAAACAGTAAAAATAACATTAAAAATAGCAAAGACTAACCACACATCATACCTCACAAAACACAAGAAAGTATGCTAAAATCTATATGCTATTAAACTGAAAATATTCACAATGTTTTTTTTATTCTTCTCCCGCTGGAGTAATTTTTATTCGCGTGATAGGATCTCGATAAGAGATTTGCTTCCAGTTTTAATGGAGAAGACGCGGAGTTGGAGACATGATTTGTGTTGATGCACCAATCCCACACTCATTGCCTATCTTAGCTAGCTGTAACCTCCACCTTTTAACCTCGAATTCATAACCAAGCGCGAAGTCCCTCGTCCTTCTTCCCTGCCAGACTGTTCTTCCGCCTAATGTTCCCGATATCGTTTATTCTGCCGGTGAATGCAAACGCCTGAGCCGCAGTAGACAATTCGAATGCCAAGGTGGTTTTACAAGATATCGAGGCTGTATCGTGGGGCCATTGTTTGGTACTGGTTACTTCATTAACCTCCGATCCCGGTGGAATGTTGACCAATAACAGTCAATATATCGTGACGTGTCGGATCTGGTGTCGTGAGACTGCGATAGGGAAAGAGGGCAAGCTTGCAGTTATCCTCGTCACATCAATTAAAAGTAATGGGAAATTGTTTCAATGTTTCTATATCTTTGACGTGAGAGTTTCCTCACATGATGATGACATCAGAAAGAAATATCGAATTTGCGCAGATTAACGTTTTTTCATGGAATTGTTAACTATTTACTATAGTCTCGGAGTCAAACCGAAGTTTTATTGCAATTTCAGCAATGATTATTTTAGGAACACTAATGTAGTCAGGATAAAAAAGTTGGAAATTAGCAGGTGGAATGGATGGATGGATAAATTGAGATTTCGTAGCTCTGAGGAGTGTTAAGTGTGTACAGCAGAGGAATAGGAATTTTCTTGCTTTTTGATAGTGGTATTTTTTCCCCTTTATAAAATTTTATCTATTTCCTTTTCTTATTTGAATAACTCGCTGTTGAATTTTATTCATTGTCAACAATTATTTATATCCCAATATCGACCACCTCATCAGAATCATCTAAATATACGACAAATATTTCAGCGTCAATAATATCTCAACATCGTAATGGCAGGAATAGTGAGACATATTTAGTTTCATGGGATAACCGTAACATAATTATCAAATATAAATATTAGAAGATATAAATTTTCTCGTAATACATAATGCATTTTGTTGATTATCCACCGATTGTCAATCGAGGTGTCTTGCTTTAAGTAATTACATATAAATGGAATTCATCCGCCGTAAGAAACTTTAAATTGTGGTCTTCTTGGCGCCTTCCGATGAGAGTGGTGTAATGCGGTTGCTAAGTTTTTCTCCGCCATACCTACGACCGCTGAAAATTCCTATCTCTACTCAATTCACCTATTCTAAATGATACTAATGACCTTAGCCTCCGGTCACCTATCCCGAAAATCAATAGCTACTTTCTCAGCTTAATTGACATAATATCCCTCACAGTGGGCTTCAATCAAATTGAAATCAAAAGTTCTTGCACCGATGGGATCTTTTAAAATTTTATTTCTACGATGCCTCACGAATATTTTAAGCCCCGAAAGAAAATAATCGGCAGAGGGATTTGCGAGGAAATTCGATTTATGTAAGTTGTACGTTATTTTTTATGAACATTTGTCTATAATAACAATTCCAATTTCGGAACATGTTCAACTAGAGAAATTTGATCACATATTTTCTATTAAATTGATCTGAAATAGGAATTCGAAGTCAGAATTATATTTTTTCTTGAACTACGAGGCTGAGCTACGTTTTTAAGTTGCTTACTGCATGGAATTCGGATCTTACCTATTCTACCATTGCTGGGCAAGCTTTACTGTAAAATACATAATTATTTCAGAACACATTAAAACCATGAATTTATAGGAATAAACATTAACTTCAGTAATAATTAACTTACCATTTATTCTAACATCGGTACAGGTAAAAATAGCCATTAAAACGAGTGCATACCATTATGTTCATGAATAACACAATGAAGTTTCTCCGAGTATTTTCAGAAAATGTGCATAAAACACAGAAATATATGTTTTCGCGAAATCCTCTACCGACTATTTTTGTTTGGGACTTAAAATATTTGTTAGACATCGGAGAAATTATATTTAAAAAGATCACTTCGGTGCAAGCACTTTTGATTTAAAGTTGATCGAAACCCACTGAGCTGTTGAGTGATCCCATATAAATATAAATTTTGATTATACCTCCTTAATCTTTCGGATATCTAGCGATTCATCCACTATGTGGATCTAATTAAGTATGCCGCATTCGCAAGTTCTCGAACGATCGAGTGAATTAATGCAGAGGAGGAAAGCAGAAGAGTTGCGGCATCGCGCGTCGATAACGCAATTACCATATGCCTCTCGTAGAAATTGGGTCAAAGGGGAATGAAGACGCCACGGAAGTCGCAAGAGTTGTTCCCGTATCTCTATCCCGTACTTGGTGGATAAAAACTTTTCTCAGAGCTTTCAGTACTGCGATGATAGTCGGTCGTTACTCTCCGTACTGAGAGGTCGGTTAGGCCTATGCCTTGCTGTGAAATGTTTCTGGGCCACAGTACTCCTGGGAATGAAAGATAGGAGGGCTAATGCTGAAAATGAGGATAGAAATATCATAGGAAAGTAGATTTAGATGAGATCAAAGAGTGTTCTGTTAAAATCTACCCTGAGCGGTAAAAATTAATTATACACATCTGGGAAGCAATGAAGCGAAAACATCTGTGGCCCTTATTCCACAAGATTGCTCGAGTTTGAAAGGAGATGCTGCCCCAGTATTAGGTCCCTCATTTCCTCGAAAACATCTGCCGAAATAAACTTTGAGGTGATCATAATCAGACGAAAAAATAATCCTCAAAGAGATTGTAGATTCTCCGAACCAGCTGCCTAGTGTCTATTGCACTCAGTTTTTTATGCGTTATGGTCAGAAAGTTTAGTCTCAACTTTTAAACGATTATTATAAGAAAATCTTGAAATGCATCATTGTATCCTGCCATTATTGAGTTCTTATCCTCGGGCACAAAAATAGATTTGAGAATTTCCGTGAATGTGGAAGGAATGAGCGATACCGGGATAATATTTGTTCATTACAAAATTAAATTAAACCCATTTCTTTTGTAAACCCATATGTATTAGTATGTCCAATGAGCTTACCTACCGCAGCGGTGTTATCTTGTACTCGTGTGAAAAGTCTTTGTAGTTGTAGTAGTGGTGCATATTAGTCTTGAGTTTTAGGTGCTCCAGTGGCTGAGGATATACCGCATCGTATAACTTGAGAACTTAATATTAGGACAAGCACAAGGTCCATGCCCTGGGTGAGTTTCGAACCAGCAACCTTTGAGTTGCCAGGCCATTGAGTTACTGACCTGGCCACCGCGGTCGGCAAAGTGTTGTGTCCAGTACTTTTATTTTAGTTTCATTTCGTGTAAGCTTAAAGTGGAATGTGCATGTGCTCCTTGGGCACGAATTACATTCATATATTCTTCATCCGTATTCTTTCACCACGGAACCGATACTGTTACCACCACATCCACACTTTGCTTCCTCTAAAAATGTCCCCTTTTCACGTCGGGTACGGCACAGTCGGCATACGGCATTTCTCTCCCTTCTTCTTTCTCGGTCGTGGAAACAATGGGCCCCCCCTCAATCAGTCACGGTGCTTTTGCTCCCCGAGGCGAATCGGGAGGCGTTTTCGATTGTTCCGTCCCGAGTCACGCCCACTTGTCGCCACCAGTGTGCACTTACCCGAGCGGTGAGACTGGGGAGCAAAGGGATGCGTTAAATGGGTGTGTGCCAATGTTCCGATTCCCCTCGGGGAGAGAGGCCATCTCCGGTGATTCCATTCGTCCGTCAGTCGACCCTCTCATTTCGGGGTAGATCAATGTAAGGAAAGAAGGAAACGGAGGGACCTCACGAAGCGCGCGTGAGCAGTGAATCCAGTCACAAATGAGCAATCGGTAACAGATTATGCCATTCATAGCCCGCCAATATAATTGTATTATACAATTTGAGCTATTTCTTGATCATTTTTTGTGATATGTAGCTATCAATGGCATTGTAGAAGATATCTCTTACCTCTTAGGATAATTTTGTTGACGTTTTCCAGAGGCAAAAGGTTTTCTGAACCGGGAATCCAACCACAGACCTTAATGCGTAGACTCCCACGGTGCCCAGGATTCCAGTACTGAATTGGATCTACCATCATTTTTTACCTTAGAATAAATGATGAGCGTAGTTCGGAGGTTTTGAGTTAAGATGAGAAGAATAAAGAAGATAAGGAGTGAGTAAGGGAAAACGTAATCTAAGTAAGATTTAATGGAGGAACAATTTTCAAGAAAGTAATGGGTAAGTGTAGAATTGGAATTATGGAAACTGAAGAATTTGAGGAAATAACGTGAAAAAGAGAACTAATTTTTTCAAAATAATAGTATATCAGTGCTCCGGAGCAGTTTTTCCCAACCTGTGTGACCTGTGCAAATAGTGAGACTAAGTGTTTAAATGATACCCGACTATATTTTTCCGAGCTCACAAATTATAGTTGCCTGTGGGCGCAAATAGGCTTGCGCGTTGACCGATTTTGGTCATCGATTTTCGATGAAAAAATTTCATCGAAATGCTTCGATGACGATGGCTGTCGTCGATCATCGAATAGAGTGTACACGATGACCGATGACTATCGATGGATATCGATGATTGATGAATGTGGATGATCGGTGAATATATTTCCCATGCATGGGACATATATGGGAAATATATGTCCCATATATGTTACATATATTTTGCATATATGTCCCATATATAGGCTTCAGTGTGGGTTGACTTATTCAGGTTTTGATTTCAGGGGACATTTTTCTTTTTCTTCTGCAGCCCTTTACGTCATCTGTCTTTTGATGCAAGCCTTCCAGTGAAGGTGAAGCTCGTGAGGCCTGTTAAAGCTCTTATAGCAGTGATTTCGCTGCGCCTGGAATATTTCCAAGAAAAGACACAGATTGGCTATCAGCCCGTGCTACGCTGAGGCAATGTCGAATGTTGTAACTTTCTTCTGTGGGATGTCTTTCTTGTGGTGATGCCATAATTTTAACTCGGTGGATGTCCGAAATTGCTCCTAAATCATTATGGCATAATGTCATTGTCATTTCAATGAGATCTGCTGTAAATCGTTTGCGTTTGCTCGCTATGCTTATTGCAGGTATGTGATTTTGCTTGCTAGGAAATAACCTCAATGTAGTGCGAAAACCTAGCATTTCCTGCAGAAACTTTTGTTTTATAAGAAATAACCTCGTCATTAACTTCAAGGTCGGTTTTGTGTAGTGGTTAGAGTGCTGGTCGCCCACCCGGAGGGCCCGGGTTTAAATATTGGCAGTGGCAAATAATTTTCATTGGCAAAAAATGGAGAGCACTCGAGTCCATTACTCCGTCCGTCGGATAGGACGTTGAGCCGTGGTCCCCTTGGCGCCTTTCTTTAAGAGCAGACTAATGCCGACACCGGGTTTCTCTCCACCCTTCATCCCTACCCTTCCATTCCAATCCTTGTCCCTTTACTTCCGGTCTGAAGCGATTACAAATTCGGTACAGACTTGAAAACACATGAGTATCGTCAACTTTAGCGAGAAAGCGTATGAATTTTGATTTAAGCGTAATAAAATACATAGGCTTATTTCGTAAGCAAATTTTGGATTTATTTATGGCGTAAAGGAACCTGCCTTTGCTATACCTGTGTTCGGGAAACCGAGCCTTGATGCCTGCCAGTACTTTTTGCACATAGTTATCTGGCCTTCCTACGATTCTTCACATGGTTCCCACAGAAATTTGAGCCTCTTATTTGGTTTAGTTTACTTTCATCGTTGGCCTGGGGTCTTGCTTCCTCTCGTCTTAAAATATTAATGGAACTTCTTCATTGACGACTTCGATGACCACGATGGCCTTTTTATTCCTATAATGTTTTTAATCATCTCACCTCCGTCCATTTAAATCATACTTTCTCAGTTTCTTATTATGTTAATTCCTCATATTTCGGAAATAATATTCCATTTTTTTGGCACCTTCATCTGGCGGTACCCTTTTCAGACACGCTAATACGTTTACTGTTTTACGATTTTAAAATGCCACAAGTAACTTCCCTAATTTCTCTCGTTTACTCGTAAGGTTTGTTTCACTTGTTCAAAATTTTCTCTCCTTTTAAAGACACATACAGTGTGCCACATTATTCTTCATGATACGCATCGTCTTTTATCATCTCATAAATTTCTATATTTGGATGCTGAACTTCAGTTACCTGTGAAACCCACATTTGTCGATATTCTAACCCGGTTAAGTCAGAAAATGACATTTAGTAGTTGTGCGAAAACTGACAGTATTTACCTTTAAATTACTGCCATCACGTACTCCTCCCCGCTTTATTTGATTATCATAATGCTTACGCATCTAAATCATTGTTTGCATAGGGATACCTCATACTCGGGAATTGTGTGTATTGTTTATGGAGTTTATTTGGTTGTGATCAATCCCTCCATTTCCGGGTAAGTGAATTATTTAGGATACGAAGGAGAATGCGAATCTGGCTATTAATTTGGGATTCAATTTTTCTCTGTATTAGCTATCCGTATCTGAACGTTGAAACCGAAGCGTTTGGTGCGAAAAATCAAGAAGGGTTCCAAGGCACTTATAAAACATTCCACGGACAACAGTAGATCATATCTTTTTCTAGGCGTTACTGGTCAATATTCTGCTTGCATCTCTCGACTTTATCCTCTTGAAATCCTGTTTCAAGGGAATATCTTGGAATAAGAATCCTGGTGGAGTTTTCTGGGGTTTGGCTTGCCATTCAGCTATCCAGTCGAGTCTCGCGTCTGTTTTTAAGGAACTCAAGTGATTCGACTTCTGGGAAGCCTTTTGAAAATCTTGCAGCTGCTTCCTGGAATCCCATGGGTTCACGGCCACGCATAACTGTTGGAGGAGCGAAATTAAATGCATGAAAATACTTAAGTATTTTCGGTGAATTGGTTGTAATTTGGACAATACGAAAACCTTTGTGGAAATTGAGTTTTAGTTTTAAAAAAATCACAATTTTCCTTGTGGATGTTTGAAACATATGCTCGCTATAAATTACGCTATGGATATAATTCTCCGTTGATATAAAAGCGCGTTTACTTTCATTTGGAGATATTTCAAAAGATGCCTTATGTCAATTAACCATATTCTTAAATTGGATCACGATTTTGTATATGTGTTGAACAGTTTGCTTTCAAGCTTCGCTTCAATCATATGCTTGTACCTTTGAAATAAAAGTGCCCTTCGTAATATAACTATATATTAATGCATAAACCCGGACAAGAGTCTTTATGAACACCCCCACCTAAAATCCTCGCGATTCAATTTTCTGCGTGTATGATCTTCGTAGGTAATCGCAGGTGGCTCAGGGAAAGGAACTGGCCCCTCTACCCTGAATGTGTGAATTTCACACACCAATGGCTTAGTACGGGGTGAGCTCTACCCTCACCTATGAAAAACCAACCTCCGGGTTGAACACACTTTTTTCCTGATGTATAAAGCCAAGAAGAGCACTAGTGTAAGTGATACGACTATTCCAAACTCCAGAGTATTTCATGGAATTCAAACGAAAAAATTCTCATGCGTCTTCCTTCATCATCATCGTTCTAATTTCATGGCAAAAAATTAGTACGCCTTGGTAAACTTAATATTATCGAATTAATGCTCTTAGTCGTCACTTTGTGAAAATGAAATACATGCATGATGATGACTGAAAAAAGACAAAACTACTATTTTCACACAATATTTTCATAAACTAACCGACAGCCGAGTGTAATTGTCAAGGTATTTTTATTTCTAAGGTCTTTTAAAATGTAGTATATTTCAAAGTATTTAAAGTGTTGGCCGATATTTTAAAATATAGTTTGAAATAGTAGTTGGTCTCCTTTTTAATTAATCATCGTGCATTAATATTATTTGGAGTATTATTAGGATTTATAAAATAATGAAGGTCTTCGTAGCTGTCTTAATATTATTTCACCGTGAAGCTAAAAATACATTTGAGGTACACTTTTGCATAATTTCTCCAGCATTTCCTATGTTCTTATCAATATCAATCAATCAAATTACTTTAATCAATTATTATAACGTTGATTGATAATATATCGGCGACGTCTTGTGTACAGTCCAGGTTTACCTAGGAAAACGGACATAACTATCTGAAAAGAGACATCTATTGTTATCTCACATTAAGTCTGGAAAGTAATGGGATTTGAAGTATGGCCGTTCGGCAATATCTCAAACTTTTCGTGGTAAAGTTGGCAGTAATATGCAGATATTCTTAAAATTTTTCTTACGCCGTCCGAATGCAAAGCTTCGAGTTTAAAAAGATTCAACCTGAATTATAACCCACAGTTTGATAGGTATAGATTCCAAAATTGTCGTGTTTTTGTGACTACTATTTATTTTGTAATCGATAATTCCGATGAGGTCATCATCCAATTCTCATTCCGATCTAGAGCCCTCGAGTAAATTGGTATTTCTGTCATGCGCCCCAAACGCCGAGTATTGTGCTTACTAGTCATCCTTCACTCTTGTCGGGCTCTCATCTGTTGACAAATGAAAATGTTCCCTTTCAAGGACTTCTTTCTTAACTCCTCTAGCAATCTCATCCACATCCTCGGCTTCGCTCGCCTTCCAACTTCTCTCTCTCTTCCTCATTCGCAGCATTCTTAAGCTCTTTCATCCGGCCGCACCTCCCACACTGCGAGATACCGACGATACACATTGATTTTACGACCGCGACGGAGACGTAGAAATGCCTTTACTTGAGAGGAGGAGAGGCTCTTTAGCTCGAGTTTGAGGGCTCTTTTCGCGGAAAAGGACATGTGACACTTAAAAAAAAGTGTTGTTAGATGGGAAGAGCGATTCCACGATGGATTTGGTTTCTTGATTTAAACATACTCTGGGCTTCTAATGGGAAAATCAAGTGGAATTGCCAATTATAGTTGGCAGATCGACAACGCGCTAGCCTGGAAACGTAAAGGTCACGTGTTCGAATCCCCCTTGGGTATAATTACCTATTGCGTTAATTTTTAGTCTAAGGGTGTCATGTAACTTAAAGAGCCATCATATGAAAATCTAATTCTACTAATTTCAATTAAAATCGTCTGAAATGGCAGTTTTGGAGGTGACGAGCGAATTTATATGAAAATGTATGAAAATCGGCGGCGTACCAAAGGGGTTAAAAGGTATGCACTTTAATTAACGCAATACGATTAGTATTTATACATCAATCCATCTGCTACGAACAATTTTCAATTGAATTAATTTTACATGATTTTATACTATAAAGTGTTTTCCATCTACTGGAAATTGTTTTGTGCACTCGAAAATAAGTTATCATTTGTCCAATTAATCTCGGATATTTAATTATGAGCGCTGATTACGACCTTGGGGCAATTACGAGACCATTATTTGAACTGCGATTGTGAGTAAAATTCGAAGTATCCCTCTTGAGTTTTACTGTTCCATTTTACTGTGATTATTACTATTCCATTTTAAATGAGATTTTCTTTATTCGTCCATTTCTTTTATTGCTTACTATAAACGTTTTGACTGCTGCAAGAATACAGTTGATGGCAACCCCGAAAAGGATGAAGTATTAGCTTGTTTTTATTGATTGTTTTCAATTTTTTTTAAATTTGATTGTTTTCCATTAAGGCAAGGTGGATGGAATTAAGAGTGCCAAAAAGGGTAAATGCGATTGGGGATTACATTTGAAAAATTGTCGTCGCGGTCCTGGCGTGCACTTATCTCCGATTACATCTCTAGGATGTTTCACGTCCACCGCTGTCTCGTTCCCCTCCACTTTTTGCCATTTTCCTCCCTTTTCTTATCGCCTCTAATTGCACCACATTGCGCCTCTCTCTCTCTCTTTCTTCGCGCCGCTAATTGCTTTTATGTCTCGTCGAGGCGTGTCGAGAATGAAATCCTTTGCGACGTAACCGAAGAAGAGGAAGACGAGGGATGTTTTTGATGAATTTCGCAAACTGCATGGGCGTTCGTAGAGGCAGCGCTTGAAGCTGGGCTCGCAGGACCGCGGCCATCCAGAGAACTTTTTTGCATTTAGGGCAGCAGGTCATGAAATTGTGGAATTTTTCGTTAGCCCTGAAGCCTTGTAAATTAGTCTAAGATTTTTTAAAACATGTGGATGAATTGTTCTCTGGTTGGGCACCGGGTGAGTCTTCGCAACGCTTCCATTTCCGGGCTGACCTTTCGACAAACCCCTCGCTCATCACCTAATATAAGTGATGCATACAGGTTGGTGACTTGTCAAAACGTTAATGATGGAAATCTTCACCCGGTGCTGAAACCAAAAAGACCTCATCTGCATCATCTAACGGAAAAGCCTAGTCCTTCATTACTTCTTATATTACTTATTAAAATACTTATTATTACTAATTAAATATATTATAAATTAGGCATGGGAAAAGGCAAGCCCTTCTACGGACAAATTAATTGTTTCCCTTGATCTTGGTTCACAAAAAAATTAATATTGCGTATTGCTTATCTTCGCTCAATGTAATTACAAGCAGTGAACTTATACTCTCGAAGAAACTTAACTCATGAATCACACCGAGACATTCACCAAGGAACACTTCGGAAATCGGGGAGTTGAAAGTGGTAGAATCTGTACGACCTAGAGTCGAAAGCACGACGTTTGGGTAAAATATTGAAAAAAGCTAGCACGTAAAATTTAATTTATTTGATTGTAAATTATTTGAACTGGCAAAGAAGACTTTTCGAAAGGACGTTAGGTGAGGATCCTAAATAAAGACATTAAGAAAAGATTAATGAAGAGCTTGATTTAGAGTGTGGCCTACATGATTGCGAAACTTGGTATTAAGAATGAAGACAAATTTAGGTCGGAGAATTTCTTGTCAGGGCTTGGAGAAGGATGGAAAAGGTTAGTTGGTAAGCCACAGACGAACAAAAAGTGCTAAGTATGGTGGGTGAGTAAAGGAAATCGTTGGGAGAAATTCTAAGGAGGAAGTTGTAGTTAGGTTTTAAGATACTCCAACTACTAAAGTTATGCCACTCTGCATAAACGAATTTAATCCTAAATACTACTTATTATGCATTCAAAATAAGATATTATGTTGCTTAATGCACAGCAAGCAAGTGTGTTGAAAATTGCGAGAGGAATAAGGTTTCCTCGACCGGGAATCGAACCACGGACCTTTGGCTTAGCTTACTTGTGCCATCCTTGTGGACCGTAATTAAAGGCGAATGAGACCTATATATCCTATAGATCCTTCAAAAGTATTGCATTCGGGACTGGGATACTCGGTAGCGTAGTCGTCTGCGCATTGGCCCATCCATTATAGGTCCGTGGTTCAATAGGAACCTTTTTCCTCTGGTAATTTTTAACATCCATGCACAACGCTGGATTCAAACGACACCAACATGTAGGAGGGTAACGCTATACCAGATAGAATGTTGGTGGATTGGGCAAGGGGAGGAAATGATTAGGGATTCTTTAACAGGATTCAGAGTATAGGGATTTTAGTGATGCAAGGTAACTTTAAGAGGTGTATAATATAGAGTTCGTTGACATTGGTAGTGTTTGAGTGGCAGGAGCGGAGTTAGAGCGGGTTAAGAAGGTTTTAGGTCAGGCAAGAAAAGGACAAGAATTGGCAGAAGTCTTGTTATGATGTACTATTCAAGAAAAAACGACCACAGCCTCTTTCAGATTCTTACGAAAAATATTGATGTTAACGCTCTGAAATTGACTCTTTTTATTTTACTTAACCGATTTTAAACTGTAATTTCTTTGACAAAGTTCTTTTGTAGGGTATTCCAGCTAAAGCTTAATCTGAAATGTTTATTCGGCCTCTCAGAGTTAAAATAATGAAAAAAACTGAAGGGAGAAATAGCGAGTGTAAGGAAATATACCATAGGAGAAGGCAGTGAAAGGATGAGTGGAAGCCATCAAAACGTACCCTAACCGGTAGAAAACTATCTATAAAAAATGCAGCTTGGTTGCGAATCTTCTTCACGAAGATTCGCAACCAAGATAGGTGATATCTACCATATCTTCATGCATGTTATTGGCTGCAGTGAAGATATATTTCCTGATTCGTGTCGACCTGAATTTTGTTCATTACAAATCTTCATGAGGCTACTGATGATAACTTTAATGTTTGCATATTTTATTCATATCTATTTTCGGTAAGGAGCAGACTAGACACAGAAGTCGGCTCGCTTTTTGGGCCCTCGTAGGTTTAATTCCTGATGATGTCCGCTGATTAACCCTTTAAATCCAGCCTGTGTGATTTGAAGGCTCCAAATATTTCCAAGGAACTGTCTGCTGTCAAAACAAATAGAAACTGACATTGAAAATGGGACTAGGGAAAAGAGCGAGGTGGCATCCGACTCCACTCATTAAGTCTGGTTTCGGGTAGTTGATTGTAGCTTTGGTTGTTGATTTCGGGTGTACGTATAAAGGAACCGACGCACAGTGGACTGAAATCGATTAAATCTGGCCAAAAGTCGTGGTTTTTTTCAACCCGGACTTTGAAACTTCGAATGGTGACTCTCCATTGATTGGTGCATTTGATTCAATATGCTATTTGTCCTGGGTCTCACGCATTAAAAATTTAAATGGGGCCAAATTTGATCAATTTTTGCAAAAATTTTCCCAAAAAATCTAGAAAATTAGACTGATGCTGAATCTTGAGAGGTAAAAATTTGTGATAAAAAACGATACCATGACAATAAACAGTTTTCTTCCTTTAACTTCATGTAAGATAAATGATTTAATTGGGTTATTTACCATATATATGGATCAAAATGGCGGACCCAATTTTCAGTCAATTTTTTGTCTTCGTGCAGGAAAATAGTTGAAAGTTACAGTGAGCTGCAAAACGTTTATTAAATAACGATATTCTACTAAGTATCCTGAGTTAGAATCCTTTGAGGACTTTTGCAACCGTTTGCGACGCCGAAAGGAAAATCGATTTTTCGACCAGACAACGTGGCTCGCGTCTGCCCGCCGGCAACCGGGAACACACCGTCGAAGTATGTTTATGTGCTATGTCACCAACTTCGCTATGGCTACTTTCAAGATCTACCAATTGAAAAGACCCTTCATGGATGCTTTAATGACGATACTACAGGGGTATCGTTTCCTTCGATACGATATAGACCAAGATAGCGGATACCAATGTAAGTTGCCTAAAGACCGCTTTTTCTTGGAGCGTTTCGTGATCGAACGCAGATATTTCATGCACATATTTTACTAAGGCCTTGAGAGAACATGTAGCTTATGGAGATAGCATGCATTGCCTATCAGACCTACGAAAGCTCTTAAGGACGAGGAGGAATGCTCTTAATTTCCAGAGTGAATTTTCTCAGTTCTCTCAATAACTACGAGTACTACAAGTTCTCTGAATAATATTGTTAGTCGGAAAACTGTGATATGTATTTAAAAAATGACTATTAGGTTATCTTATAAAGAAATATCATGCTAATTGAGAAAATGTTTCGCGATATAAGAAATTATGGGCTATCGTCCCCAAGTGGAAGCTACTGAAGAAAAAAGAATTTGAAAAACTAAGAAATCCTGAAATATTGAGGTTAGTCAAAATAGTTACTCCCACTCCTTGTGACTGGGCTTATAATCACACCTCACTAACACTCTCCTAACTCAGAGCGTCCATAATTTTTCACTTTGGAACTCATATGAACCATTATCATATCCATGATGATGTTGACCTTTTCGACACGGATAACATTGTTGGTTAGAAAAGATGAGCAAAATTGCAATTTACCACAGTATAAAACGCAATTTAGTACGACCCTGACCTTGACTTCAAGAACTGAAGACGATGCAGTGTCATTGAAACCTGGGTCCTTTTAAATTGTGCTTCAAACTGGGGTAAATTGCAATTTTGTTTCTTCTTTTCTAATTATGTTCAAATGCCACGCATGTGTCGCCAAAATCCTCCGAATTCATGTCCTGTTTGAGTTAATGATCCTTATTAAAATTGTCATGATGCGTCTCTCAAGCGGCACCCGATTGTTTGAAGCTGGATTTGGTAAAAATAGGTAATAATACTTATATATAGTTTTAATGTTTAATGGGGCTGACGCTTTTCAATTACGATGAAATTTGTATACTTTAGCACACGACTTGATCCTAGTTTTCTTCAATGAAAACTATTAATTAATGGTAGATTATTGTTTACTTCGTCGTCGTCGCTTGTAAAATCTGCGTTCTCTAAGAAAAATATTTAACGCCAAAGAAGAACGGTTGCTAAATATTTCTCCTACGTTTCTCAGTCAACCGCTTATAGGTTTCGAGTGATGAGAAATGATAACTCTAATCTCTACTGCAAAAAGGACTTATGAAAAGCTGTCCTTGTCTTGCCAAATGTTAGCCGAGAATCTATAATCGCCGTGATTACGACAATATTTAATTTAACTTAGCTTCACATCTACCTTTTCTACACCCTTAAACGCTTTACCATATTAATAATATTTATATTTCAATCTGCCTTTAGCTATATGTATTTTATATAATTTGTTTGCCACGTCGAGTGAGGTTGAACGCTATGTAAGGTAGTAGTCGTCGTTCTCTGGCTTCTGGACGAGGGTTCAGGTCCATAAAAACAAGCAGCGTACATTTTCAGAATCGTTAAATGATGTTTGGGTCGGTAATCTTTGAGCATTGAATTCGAAAGCAGATGGAAAGTAGCTCCCGACCGGTTTTGTGATTTAGAGTTCATTTTATGTCAAAATTAAAGCCTCGATTTGGCATTAAATGACCAATTTGTCGAGTCGACCTAAACTTTTAGTCCTACGTATTTGCCGTATTAGGCCCGAAAAATTATTTGCACATACCAGAGTTATTGAGAATATACGGCCCGATCGAGGGAGGATTTTATATGAGATGTATTTGCTTTATATGGGTATTACGCAAATAAATTTCGTCTTTGCATTTGCCATAGCCATTTTTCATTTCCCTGCTTAACGCTTTATGCGAAAGAGCGGTTCGTAATACGAAGTTCCGCTTTTGCCATTTTTTTTGACAGGATATGGTTAAAATATTATGCTGGGACAAACTGTTTATTGATTTATCTTGTTGGCCGTAAACTACACTGGTAAGTAATAGAAAAAAATATTTAAAAAATACTAAACAGTTGGTATGATTCACATCATAAATTGAGTGTTGCTGGAAATGCTTGCCAGGTAGATGTGTGATTATCTGAGGAAAAATACTATCGATGTTGTGATATTCTATTTCTTTGCGTTTACGGAAATCCTCAAAGTTTCATCATCTTCAGCTGAGGTAAGCGCTACTTACCTAGTAGATTCAATCATTTTCTGCCAGCCAATCAAAAAGTTTGCGGGTTCGAATCCCGCTTTGGGAATGTATGTCGTGTTTGTCTTAGATTTAAGTTGGGTTAGACTTTAAATTAACCGTTAGCCATTGGAGCACCTGGAAAGCTAATTCCATGACTACTTTATTCGTCTCTAAAGCTCAAAGCAACAAGTGCATTGATTGTTTTTTTTCAAAATATGAGTGAAATCAGCTTCCAAAATTAAAAACTTTCTTATACTTTAGCGAAAGATATACTTAATTATTCTTGAGAATATTTCGCGTCGGCGTAAGACCGCACACATCAACCTCTCGTATTCCCGCCCGCATTTCCGCTCTCATACGCGAATTATGCGTCCAACCTTCGCCCGTCTCCTCATTTTTTTGCGAGACCTTGTTCGTCTTAATAGCAAGAAAATTCCACGGCGTGGGTTTGCGTCCGACGGACATATTCCCCTCGCCTTTTCGTTCCCCACGAAACCTTTGCTCGTCACCCACTAAAGAAAGCAAGGGCAGCACAAACAAACGCGGCGGCAGTGATCCGGGAGGGTCGGTCCAATTGGGAGCAATTAAAGCGTTTCTCGCCCCCGGGAGCGAGGGGGTTGATGGGAATGAAGATCACTCACATACGCCGGGATGCCCTCCGCCAAGAACCAAGTTTTCCCGTCTCGGAGTCGTTTCGTTCAGTGCTCTATTCAGTTGTGGGTTAGTGGAATCTGGAGAGTCAACATTCTATGAGGAATGAATGCTTTTCTAAGTACCTTATCAAGTGACCCATTCATCTTTTCGACTCTTTTTTTCACGAATCCGGAAATGACTTTGTTTTAAGGTTTTCTCTTCAAGTAGTTTGTCGCACCGATAGATTTTGAAATTTCATTTTTCCCGCGTACCATAAGAGAGCATTATAGGCAGCATAGCAAAGGGGTAGGTAGGTGAAATATTGTTATATTAATCTGTAATGCATGAATCATGGTTTTTACATTAATTCCCCATGCATGATAGGGAATACAGATAAGTATCTAGAGAGTGTTTCTACCCAATAATCACTTCATTACTACGTAGATACTTACCGTCTAGTGACACGTGACTCCTATAGCTAACACGTTTCCATGAAGTAGCAGCATTGTAGCTCTTAATTGCATGCTAGTTTTGTATGGTTGGTGATCTTCACCCCCTGCCACACACCTTGTGGTGGCTCGTAGGGTATCACGTAGATGTAGTAGTAGCATTGGGTTTAGATGCACCAACGGCTGAGGTTAGATCGCTCCATCTAACCTAAATATTTATCCTAGGACATTCATGCGCTGGACGAGGCTCAAACTCGCGACCTTTCGGTTGCCAGGCCAGCGCGTCACTCACTAGGCTACCTCGGACGGCCGTCTTTAACGATTTGTGCATACACTAGCTAAGAGTTAAATAAAAACAATAGACAGTTATCTAGTCTCTTTCTACGCCTTTCCACTTTTATGATCTTGAAATATTTTTATCACTGTTGACAATGCTGTACGTGCAGCTCATTAGAAAATATTTTTTATTTTGGACCCATTATTAGATGTATCTTAAAACATCCTTCTCTTCTGTGATTATAGGTTGGGTGCAATTATAAGGAGGAAACTAAGTACGTCATCCCTTCCTATTTTACAAATGAAATGTGAATTTAATCCATGAATTTAACTGAGATTCTGCACCTAACGTACTCGAGTTTTATTCTTAATCCCCAAAGGACCCCATAAATTGTAAAATAATAATTAATCTTATAAAATTTCGTATAAATCCTTTCTATTCGCTGCATAAATATTTTAGGTTCATTTTCATTGTTTATGGTAAGTATGTTGACTTTTTATCATGCGATTGGGAGCCATGCGATCCTATGTAGTCATTAATTTTTTACCTACCAATAAGACACAATATTTTCCATTGGTATGTGTAATTAACTCATATCACCACTGCCTTTGTATCATAAGCTCTGAATAGTATATAGATTCCCATGTCCCCAAAAAAGCACGAAAATGGAATCGTCCCCAAACTTGATAGTCCCTCAGTTTTTTGGAAACTTTATTTGCGTAGACGACCAGCTTTGCAAATTTATTTTATGATCAAAGTTCTTGTGTTTGGGTAACATTCAATAAACATTTCAAACTGTTATCGAAATTGAAATTTAGTCATTAAGGTTATGTGTGGATCTCCTATTCCTGCCCCTGGGAAACCTCAAGTTATTTTTATTGAAAATTGAAATAAAAAATTATTATATATGAAATCCTCAAGTTGTTGTAGTCAGTGGAGCACCCAGAAATGTTTTATGGGGGGACGGGGGGTGGGACCATCTGCCCGATCTTTTGCAAAGTGTAACCAAAATGTTATTTTAATCAGTATACTTTGAATGTTATAGCAGGACATACTAGTTATTACATGCATGAATCCTATAAGTAGCCATATTAGATTTACAAACAAAAATAGTCATAAACTTTTAGGCCTTGCTAAGTTAGTTATGTGTCACAGCACAGGTAAAAGTGCCTTTCTTATTATCTTTGCTGTGTTAATATTCGAGTAAAATGATGTAACGAGTTTTTCCTATTTTTACAATTGCTGCTACCATGTGACTGTGACTTGTCAATTAAAGATTAGTTTGGATTTTGTGGAGAGCTAAGGGGGGTGGGGCCAGGGCCCCTTTGCCCCCTACCGTGGGTGCGCCACTGGTTGTAGTCTTGGGTTTTCAGTGTTCAAACGGCTGATGTGCTATTGCACCGTCTAACCTGAGATCTTGGAATCTGTCTTATATTTGGGTAAACACAATATCCATGCGCCGGGCAGGTTTCGAACCTTGGTTAGGGAGTCTAATAGTCGTTCGCGGCACCCAATGAAAATTTTTACCCACGTTGTGAAGGATGAGTTTCTGATTTCATTTCTGATTTCCGCGCGGAAATAAGCCCCGTGTAGCCTCAGTACTAGGAGCACTCTTGTTGAGCTGGGAGGGGGGAGAACGGACCAGTCTCCCGTCCCTCCTCCGTCTGCCCTCCTCCCCAAGGCCCGCATGTCTCTACCGAACGTGTTTTTTATTCACTCCACCCCTCGGCTCTCCTCTTATATTAATTCCGTCAAGGGACTGGACGGCTTATGAGATGAGGGGCGGCGGTGGTGGTGAGACATCAAGCACTGGAGCTGAGAAGAAACTAGGGTGTGGGCCGGGTGCCCGGAATGAAAAACACCGTCTGGTATGTTCATGCGATGGTGTCGGCTCGGACCATCATCATTGCCACCCGCACCAACCCTCGTCCCGGTGGTGATGGGAGTTTTGTTGGTATTTAGATGTGTTGCCGGACGCCACGAGGAGGGAGTCAATTTGGCTGTCCGGCTCGGGGCATCGTCAGGGCTGGAGGAGGGATTTGAATTGATGGAGCGGCTTCGGTAACGCAAGGAGCATTGTCTTCTTTTTTTTCTTCCTCCCTCCCGGAGCACTCGCTGCGAGGGGAAAGGTCCGCGTGTAATGGGTTTGAATTATTTAATGCTCCCTTTTTGTTCCATTGCCTCCACTGGTTTGCCAGACGCTATTCTCGAGTTGAAATGCACAAAGTAATCAACCAATGGTCCACGTTTGACCGCTCGGGTAGCCCAAAACTTGGTGACGCCGACATTCCGACTTCCCCAACGAAAAAGGCATTGACTCAATACGCGTCCCCTTTTGCGATCCAAGGTCCAAGGAATCTCTGCCCTCAATACTGCCAGCTCTCCTTATCTGATGTTCCGTGGCATTGCATTTTCAATCCATCAAGGACCTCTGTATCATTTCGATTATTTCACTTCCTGCATGGGTTCCGAGGATGTTCTCGACTGTGGGGTAAAGTTTCGTAAAACACCGCTATTATAGTGGTCTTTGAAGTCGCGTAAGAAACTCATAATAAAATTCTAACTTTTCTTCCACCGCTTTTTTTCAAGACCAGTCATTTCTTTAAAATGATACCATATTAGAAATAGGGTTAAATTATCAATTAATATTATCATATATTTTAATAATGAATAATCTTATCTCTTCTCAGGAATTTTCCAAAGTAAAAACTGAAGGGCCCAAAATTTCTAAATTTTCATCCTTTCTTATCGTTGCCGTTAGATAAGTACCACCTTGCTGAAAAATTGGGCGCCTCCCTTCGATAAAACGTTTCTACGTATCTTAATGGAACAAGGTCACCCTACCCAAACATTAATATGTAATTGTACCCTAAGTTGAAACGGGGATGAAAGTGGGTTAAGGTGGGTTAAGGGCTGGTCGGTTGGAGAGATAAGAAAGAAACTTCCTTTTTCTTCCTTTATCATATCACTGGTTTAATTTGTTATGTGCTCTGGAGTGAATTTTGTTACAATTATGTTAAATACTTGAGTAAATGTCTTCCTCTAATTATAACTGCCTTGAGAATAGTGCCGAATGTTCACAACAGTAGAGGTAACGATTGTGCTTCTTATCAGAATTTCTTTCAAGACTTTCTAAGTTATAAATTAGTATCACCTGTATCATAACAAGTACCGGAATTGGCCCCTGGAGATGCCTTTTGGCACATTCAGTTTAACACAAGCTGAATGATTTTCTCTGGATCAGATCTTTCTTGGAAACCATAGACGACCCATAGAAAGGAACTGGCCATCTTACCCTGATATATGACGTTTACCAGCCTTAGTACCTACTTGATGTGCTCTGATCTCATCAATTTGATCAACCATCGCTTAAACCGTAGTAAACGGGGATTTATTAACGTTATTCTGGGTATATTTAGCGTACTTGCATTGTACAGGCACTAGATATTCGTTTATTATCGTGATACCTTTGCATTTATCTAGGTGTTTGGGGTAATAAAATGTTCATACATTGACGTTCTTAATGAGCATGAGTTGAAATTCTGTTATTTTCCTACATTAAATTGCCCCATAAAATTAACGAACTAAAAGAGAAGAATTACGTCAATATGAAGAGGTTGGCCGATAGAGAAATCGAGTGGAAATTGCGTCAAACCAATCCTAGGATTGTTGACCGATGATGATGGTGAAAATACTTGGCCGCGTGATCTTTGGATACCGTAATAAACCAAGGGTAGAAGGGTTTTAGAAGGCAGTGATGGGAATGATCTTGGAAAGTATATAACCTCCTGTAATACCTTGCGAAGGACACTGGTCTGTGGAGTTCCAACGTAATCCCCTTAATGAATAATGAATGTTTCCTTGGCGACTTAAGACCTTCTTGCGTGGAAGAAGACTTGCGATGGTAATTCCACCAGGATCAATGAAAAAACAGTAAGTTGCCGTTTGCATGAAGAAACGTGTGAGAGACTTTGAACTGAGCGTGCATATTTGCCTTCACAGTTGGATTGGTGAAAGCCTTTGAAACATTATTTGCAGTCTATTCATCAATAGTCGATTCCATCAAGTCGATTCCTGGTACTGCGTTGTATACGCATGGGATAGTGCCCTTTGGAATCGTAATTCCTTCATGTTCAAGTGTACAAATGGAGTTATGTTAATTTAAAAAAAATCGTAAACGTTGTCTTTGCCTTTTGCTGGCATTCATTTCCTTACGCCCATCCTAAGTGACCAAAATGGCTCTTATGGATATGCAGGATCGAATCGTGATTATAATGTCCGGCATAGTTTGCTTCTTTGCAAAATATGGACTCAATTTTAATAATTACTCTACAATATAGGCAGGAATAGAATATCGAATAGATTGACAATTAACGCAAGCACAATAATGAGGAATGTGTAGCCCATGAACTCAAGAGTATCATAGTATGGTTGGAAAGGAGTTTTTTCCATTTGATGATGCTTTTAAGATATCGATATTTGCTTGCTTTCTTGTTTTTCTCTATATTTTGCGACTTGATTCTTAGTTCTCGGGAGTTATTAAGAACGAAAGAAGTTGCCTTACGAAAAAATCATGGAGTGCTATAATTTGAAAAATCGTTGTTGAATTTTTTATATTCAAGTTTTTTTCGGTGGAAAACGAGTGTCATTGCCCTTAGATAATCGATATTTTATTTTAGATAAATGAAACCCATTTTCTCTTCCATCCTGATCGTCTTTTTCTCTCCTCCGGAGCTGTTCTGCCTAGTCTGAACACACCAATGAAGAAATACATCGGTGTTTTTTTTCAATGGTCGACCCGTTCGTACTTTCTCTGTCTGCTGGTTCCCAATCCGCCAATTTATTATTACAGGCCGTACTCTCTCGGAAATAGGATAGAAAAAATATATCGAAAAATATTTTCGAGGTGCGACTTTCCGAAAATTCTAAAATATAATCACGAGAACTGAGGATGTGAAATTAAACGTGAAGTATGGAAACAATGGTCTATTTTCTACTCAGGGGCTGCAGTACCGTAGATAGGATAGTTTAATAGTGGTGGGATAATTTAATAGTCAGCGTTTATTAATTTACTGCAGAAAGTTATCTTTATAAGGTACTCGTCCTAGAATGTTCATGAATAACGCCACTCCTACTCCCCGACTCCATTCTCTTACCGGTCGCGGTAGCTAGGTCATATTATTCTCGTTGGAGCACCTAAAACTGAAATCTACTCCTCCTTTCTCTTTATCAAGACTTTCGTATCTTTTATGTATGTACTGATCTAAAATACACTTTCATGTTTCAGAATCATCTTCTGTTCTTTAAGGACATAGAGAGGTTTCACTGACTTGATATAAGATATAAACTATATATGTGCTGAAGATTAAATTGCCTAAACCTCATATCTTATCTGAATATTACGTCTTTCGCAGGTGGAAATTCCTGTAAAGCCATATGCCTTAATGGTGGGACCTGTAGCGGCTCGAAATGTGTTTGCCGGCATGGATACCAAGGAGAGTACTGCGGTGAACGTGAGTGCACAATCATTTATACGGAATATTGCTCTTTTCAGTTAGGTTACTCCGTGTGATGTACGTACTATAACATACGAGTGGAAGTTACTCTTTTGTATGAATGTTCCTCAAGATATAAAAAATAAGTCAAAAACATGTAAATAAGAACCTGTTTATCGATATCTTTGTTGCTGACAAGCTGGTGAGTTTCATTTGCTCGTCACATAGCTATAAGTATTACAACACTAGTTGTCCAATGTGTCTGTCGTTAGTTTCATGACCTCGTACTTGCGTTTTGATGAACTTACATATCGTGCTTGAAGTTCAGTTATGATTGACATTATTCCAAAATCAGTTTCAAATTTGATTTGATAAAACGCTATGTACTAATATCTTCTTTTTATTCGGCGTAGAAATATTTAACCTATGGACTGAACTTGGCCTACGATTTTCTCTAAAGCTTCTTTTTCGCTTTCTTGCTTATTTTACGACATGATCCCTTGCATTTCGTGACACTGCCGGGAATTAGCCATCTGTAGGGAGCCTTGTTTGAACGGAGGCCGCTGCATTGGCCCGGACAGGTGTGCTTGCGTCTATGGATACACCGGAAGAAGATGCGAAGCAGGTAAGTGTTTTCTTTATGCCATAGCGTTTGTTGTAAATCATTTAAACGTGCTTAAAACTGCCATCCCTCAAGAAATATCTTTGCTACAGAATTCGGCAAGATTGGAATTCAAAGTGTATAAAGTACATAATATGTCTCAGATGGAAATTAATACTGTTTTTGTACCTCTGTTTGTTCGTTAATAATTTCTGTTCGTAATGTCATCAACATTGTTGAAACTGGGTTTTGGTGTGGATAAAACTGGCGTGTTCCTATCAACCTATCGCTATTACTAATAGACTGTCGAATTTCCAAGTGCCTATGGTAGATAGTAAATATTTCCCTTTGTTAAACAAGAATACTGAGGATATCAATAATACAACACTGTTCTTTAGGTAGATGATTGCCTTTGAATGCTCCAGCGTAACTAAAATTCATGTGAAACCTTTATCGGTAGGTACTTCAAAGTTCGTGGTATTTTCTTGAAATAGACTGTTTTATTATGTTGCTATCACCAATCAATCAAGGGACCATCGTAAAAGGCCTTGGCGATTTCTTAACTATGTTTACATGAAAATAAGGCAAGCTTGCGTCCCCGTTAACTAGTGCTTCAAGATAAGTTCATTAATGGCCGGTTCTGAATTCGAATAATGTCCCCATCTACCCTGCTTTCTCACTTAATACCAGTTTCGAGACGCACTATGAGCTTGCAAATGTATGTACCTTAGTATATCTTGATTGAAAATAAATATATGTTTCTAATATGAAGGTGAAGTTATTATTTGGAAGGGAGTGTTAAAGAGTTGTGGGAGAAAACTGAAGCGGAGCAGAATTACCCCGTCTAAAACTACTCTTACCCGCAGAATAGCCAATAATAGTTCTTTTAATTCACTTTAGATTGTTAAATTTATTGATATTGCTAATGATTTTAACTTTTCATGTATTCATACCAGTAACTATCTTTCTCTTTACTTTAGAGCAGCTAATATGTTAATTTTCTGCAAGCCCTGGTTAAGGGAGACCTAAAAATATTTCATCCCCTCTCCTGGCCCCCCAGAAAGGAAAGATAGCAACCGTCTTAATCGTAAACCTTTCCTCTGTTAACCGAACATTAATCCTGCGACATATTGAATAACGATCCCGGGTATAACGTGGCAGCACTAGACGTAATCACATTCATCAGGATGGGGAGGAGAATAAATTTCGTTACGGGGATTTCGGCCGAGCCGTCCGTCACTGCCGCACGCACTCAACGCGGGGATGATGATGGCCTGATATTTTTCACTCGCGAAGTCATCGCGTCCCGAAGTTTATGCGGACCGTTATTCCGTCTCGGTGAGGGAATAATAAGCGGGAAGCATCAAAGGGAACATGTATTTACACATCAAACCATGTCGGTGAGAGGGGGGGAGAGAAGGTTCCGCGGGGGAGGTCATGCCGCGTACGATTTTTTTAAGCCCTCGGCAAGAGGATTAGCATGTTCAGCCACCGTCGAGAGTCTGATTTTTTTATTTATTTGTTGTTTTCAAGCCGTTAAGCAGCCCATTCATTTTGGTCGGCACGGGAGGAGGGGGCGGACCTAATTTTTTTCGCATCCCGTGCCGCCTCTCGGAATTTTAGCAAATTCCACCGCACTCATTCATCGTCTTATCTTTCGCCTCTCTTCTCTTTCTGGTCGAAAATCTTCCGTCCCTCCCCACCTCCTGCCGCTCGACGTCCGCGGGAACCAGACTACAGGACTGGTCCATGTTTCACGCGGGTGCGTAATGATATGTGCCAGGGTCAGCTGCCAGGGGTCGTGTGCACCAAGCAGCTCTGCTGTGCCACCGTCGGCAGGGCCTGGGGCCACCCTTGTGAGCAGTGCCCCACGCGCCTGGAGTGCGACGAAGGATTCCTGAAGAACATACACAGCGGCCAGTGTCTCGGTCAGTGGAACAAACATCAAAGTAGTTTTTGGGGGGAGATTCGCCTATGAAATCATAAAATAAGATGAATTTACCCTATTTTCTGGCTTATAAGACGGTGTTTTTTTTTAACCTGAGGAAACGACTAAAAATCAACCTGCCTCTTATATGGTCTTAGGCTGTCTGTCTGATGCATGCGGCCAAAACTAGGGAGCGTCTTATATACCATTGCGTCTTATAATCAGGAAAATATGGTAATTCCTTAATACAATAACTTGAATTACAGTGCTCATATTTCTCTCATATGATGGAATATTTTCCTCCTCAAATTCAATAATGTGTCAAAAGTATTGACCTCAACATTCCAATTATGTGTTCATTTCTGTAAAATTCTGACAAAAGTTTTTGAGTGAATTAATTTCACCTAGGCTAAATATATTTCATTTGATGTTTTCATTTGTGTGTTTATATTAATAGAATCCAACTAAAATAAATGTTGATATTACAATTGCCTTCTTGACTCAGTTCAACTTAAAGCTGAAAGAAAGTCCCTGCAAGTCAGTTAAATCTGAGAGTAATGAACTTTTTTTATCAGCTTAGGTTAAAAATGTTTATTTTATGAGATGGGAGTGAAGTCGCAACTATTCCTAATTTCTATATTTTGGAAATAAATGTTGCATGAACATATTAATGCTCATTTGACTGAAATTTGCTTTGAGATGGCCACTTTTAGCTTTTGTGGGAATAGAGATACCTAAACATGTTAGAGCTATTAACATTTTAAAAAATATTGTCAACGAACACTGTATCTAGTTTTGGTTTGATAAATATTGAATTTGAGTATAATTTATTTATGTGCTTTGACTGAAAGAGCTTTAGAGTCTTTACATTTTCTTTAATGACTGAAAAGCCTTGAAAGTGAAGAATGGTATGCAAAAAATGCATTTGAAAGTATGGAATTTGCCACTGATTTTTTTATCATTCCTTTACAGATATTGATGAATGTGAAGCAATTCCAAGCCTTTGCAATGGTGGTAATTGTGTCAACACTGTTGGATCGTTCCGCTGTGAATGCCCTGAAGGTCAAACTCGGAATCCCGATAATAATCAGTGTGAGGATAAGAATGAATGTAAAGAAGGTGGCAAGAGTATATGTGAAAATGGGCAGTGTATCAACACTGATGGATCATACTATTGTGTATGCCACACTGGTTTCATTCCGAATTCAGACAGGAAAAGCTGTATTGGTGAGTTGTCTTTGATCTGAAATTCAAATTATTTTAATTGATGTGCTTCTATTGTTCCTTGTCCCTGAACAATTATTGAAATTAAAATCTTATGTATTCATCATGGACTTGTCCCACTGAATAATTACTCAAGATATTTAGTGATCCATGTTTTAAATAACTAGATAGCTCTCCTACATTTACTTAAAGGCTAGCCAATATTGTAGAATAGCTCTTTGGTTTAGTCATATAATTTTTTTTTGCTGGGTAAAAGATTCGACTTTTCTTTTCAAACACGAGATTGTTGGAATAGATCTGAGCTGTAAGCTTGTTTTATATGTCAGTGGCAGTGTGTTGTGGTCCTATTAACAAATATTATATGAATAATCATCAATATGTTTATCGGTCTTTTTATGAGTGTACTGTTTGTGAATGCTAAAATTTGCTGGGAAGAGATAGGGACATCTCTAGACTACGATGGCACAAGTAAGAATAATAAGTGAAGGAAGAATTAAAATTTTGAGCTCTAAGATGAGTGTTTTACCAGGGGTGTGAATAGGTATTCCACACTGTCTTTAAGGCTTGCTTCATCATCATCATTATCATCATTGGTCAACAATCCTAGGATTGGTTTGACACAGCTTTGCACTCAATTCTTCTATCGGCCAACCTTTTTATTGTGACGTAATACTTCTCTTTTACATCCATCACAACCTGTTCCATGTATCTCATACGTGGCCTGCCTCTTCCAAACTTCCCGTTCACTTTTCCCTCGACGATAGTCTTCATCAGGCCATTGTGTCTCAAGATATGGCCAATTAAGTTGTCCCTTCTTCATTTTAGAGTTGTAAGCAGACTTCTCTTTTCTCCCACTCTTCTCAGGACTTCCTTGTTACTTACTTGGTCGATCCATTTAATCTTCATCATTCTTCCTTAGCACCACATTTTGAATGCTTCTACCCTTTCCTTCTCTGCTGTTGTCATTGTCCATGCCTTACTGTCGTAAAGAAACATTCTCCAGATGTATGTTCTGATGAACTATTTCCTTACTTACTTGGGTTGCTTATGTATGGGAAAGTCCTTGGTCTTCTTGTATGTACACCAGAAAATTTTATTTGGAAGAAAATGTCAACATCTATTTCTTAAATGATCTCTTGGGCTGATCGAATGCAGATTTGGGGTTCTCTAATTGACAAGCTTTTATTTTCTTAATTGGAATAAAAATACTTATTTGGGTTTTCCAAAAATATTTATTATAAATTGTGCCACTTTCCATGCCTGGCATGGCTTAAGCCGTAAAACCTAAAAAATAGTGTTTATATTTTAAATATTGACAGAATATGTAAAACAACTCACTCTTAATCTTTGTTCTAGGTTCAATGAGTTTGCTTGCTCTCAGTGTTGCCTTTAACATCAATGGTCTATTGTTGTATGATCAAGCCTTTGGGTTTGGCTGTCAGAACTCAGCTGAATCTGTCATTGTTTCATCCTTATAATTTTTTAAAAATTATGTATAGAAATTGGGTTATGGTAAAAGCAGTGTAATATCAATTAATATTATATGTATTATGAATGTTTTGATTGAAGTTAAAGTCGATTTTATGTATCTTCTTCCAGACACGCGGCAGGGTAATTGTTATACATATTTGGGAAGGGGTGGACAATGCAGGCAACGCTTGCCAATGCGTCTCACCAAAAAAGATTGCTGCTGTGGAATGAACATGGGGAAAGGTTGGGGAGACAACTGTGATGTTTGCCCAACCCCAGGGGAAGGTAAGCTGATTGATGAGGAGGGATCCATTTATCTTTCCCATCTTTAAGTTTTTTCTTCGAAGGATGTTGTTATCCATATACATATATGCTGTGGACTGCATCAGATTATTTGTTTGATTTGGTGGATATTATATTATCCTCAATTTGGCATATCAATGAAATATTTCCTCATGTTATTGACTATTTTTTGGCATGTCCAGAGAAAAAATTTGCTTGAATTGTGTAAAATTAAAGATGACCAATGCCATTGTGAATTATCAAAACCTACCTCTCATGTTAGCAAGTCATACTGAGACCAATGAATTGGTCTGTGACTCTGCTTCTAAAAATTTCCTGCAGGATTTTAACACTAATATTTGTCCTTACCTCACTTGTGCCAGTTTTAATTTTATTTCTTTCATTTAGTAGGTATTCATACAACTTCTAAGTGTTGAGATGGTACTAGTCATAAAAATACTCATGAAAAACTGATTAAGTTTTATTAAACAGAGTATAGTACACTTAGCTTACTGATGTGCATAAAGTAAGAGTATAGGGGAAATATTACTCATTACTACTTTTAAGTAAATACTTGTCGAAGTGATGGTGGTTTGAGAATTTTTTCGTGAAATTGTGAAACTTTGTGAAATCCCATGTTGAATGGAAAAACAAACAGAAAAACTTAAGCATCCTGCAGATAAAAATATTTTTATTACTACATGTTTCACTACACTTTATCTTAATGAAAATAATTTACATGTGGAACTCGAAGTTTTTACTTAAGTTAGTGTACCTAATTAGCCATATCAACAAGTTAGATGTATTCCTGATGAACCTGTTTCCCCTGATTAGGGATTTAGTTAATATATTTTATCATTTGCATCTTACATGCCAAGATCTACAGTCATGAGCAATAATATCATTCATGACAATCGTAATGGAACTAATACCTTGTGGCACAATAAATGCTGAGGAGTTTTGAAGAGTAATTCTTATCTAAACCATTAAATTGTCTTTTATAAACTTTTTCAAATTAACGGCTCAACAAGTCTGGTGTACAGGATTTAATTAAGTTCCTGCTTTTATTATTTTTTCTTGGAGCATGCCAATATTGGTTTTGGATTTAAAAGTGAATGAATGTGGCAAAGTGTGTCCTGGATTTATTAAAACGTTTTCTCTTTATTTCGTTGAAGAGGCTTACAATAAACTTTGTGTGGAGCCTGGAAACATCACCCAAGTGAATGAATGTGCCCTGCGGCCAACAATATGTGGCAAAGGTCGTTGTATTGACACCCCAGAAGGTTATAGGTGTGAATGTCATCCAGGATATGAAAAGACAGATGGCGAAGTCTGTGAAGGTTAGTATAAACCACTTTTCAAGTAGCTGCTAACATTTCATGTTATTTCCATTATGGAAACTGCTGATACTTTTTTTGAAGAAATTTCAGCTTCTATCCAGAAGTGAAAATGATAGTTGAAAATTGTGTAATAAAATCATTTTTCCATATTTTGGATTTGTAATTTCATAAAGTTACGGCTCATAAGTTGGAAAGACTCTGTTAACTTACTGCAGTTTTAGAAATGTACCACGACCCTGAGACAAAGGAATCCTTTCATTACAATAGGTTAGGTATTTTATTGTTTTAAATTTATATTGGTTTTGGGCCCATAAATTGTCAGACTGTTTTGAGATCATATCATACATATCAAGTGTGCAGAAAGAGACAGAGCTCATGTATTGAAGTGGAATACTGCATTTTGTGACATTAATATCTGTCTTAGATTGTTTCTTTCACATCTGTTGGAAGATGAATGGGCTCATAAATTTTCAAATAATGGATAATGACTGGGGATATGCTAACCCAATTCATTGCATGAGTTTTGTAAGTGTGAATATAATTTGATTTAAAACATTTGTATCAATGTCTCTTTTGCTGCTTGATGGCATGCAATGTGACTGCAGGCAGGTAATAGGTGAATGTGCATTATGATTATGATGGATATGATTTATTGGCCATAATTTGTAGCTCTCTCTATTTGAACAATCTTGCCTTTGATAAACAGAATGCTACTATATTCAATAAAATTTTGGAATCAATTGTTTTTCAGATATCAATGAATGCTTGGGATTAGGCTACTGTACTGGAGGCAGATGTATCAACACCCAAGGCAGTTTCACATGCTTGTGCCCCCCAGGATTTGACACATCATCTGATGGGAAATCGTGTATCGGTGAGATTATATGTTAACACTTGGCCATATACTTAGGAAACTGGTTTGATGACTGCAGATGAATCATGTTAAGAGATTTTCTCTATTTGTGTAAACAGCTCTTTATAATATATGCCTTTAATTGTTCTTTCCCCATGACTATACTATTTTCTGAGAATAGCAGGTGTTTTTACTGCATGTAACTGGTTGAAAATTTTCTTTCTCTAGAACTCTTACTTTCCTTGAGAACCTCATATAGATTTGGTGTTATTGATGGTATTATTGATAACTCAAAGCTATGTTTTTTTGTTTCAGATCATGATGAATGCAGTGAAACAGGAATGTGTGCTAATGGCCTTTGCATCAATATGGATGGGTCATTTAAGTGCCAATGTAAACCTGGATATGTTCTTTCCTCCACTGGACATGCTTGTATAGGTGAAGTTATTTTTACCTGAGTCAAAAGTAAATTTTGGATTACTCCTATTTTGTTTATAAATTCATTAAACTTCTTAATGGATAATATTTTATTCCTTCATTTGTATGAAAAGTGAGCACGAGACAATTCCCGTAAAGTTTGTGAGGAAAGTATGTAAAATAGAATTCTTCCTTTAGTAAATTCTTACAAAATCCTTCCTCAATTTTTAAAGATATCCTTGTTGGTGGATAAGTGAATCTAGTGGTCTTTCTTGGCCAGTCACTTGGTAAACCAAGGGTCTGAATGGTATATAATATGCTTACGGTGCTGTTTTTACAGATGTTGATGAATGCTATGAGAACCCAAGAATCTGTCTTAATGGTCGCTGTGATAACATTCCTGGATCATATCGCTGCACTTGTCAGCCAGGCTTTACAGCCTCATTAGATGGTGCTTTTTGTGTTGATATGGATGAATGCTCAGAGACGGGCATGTGCGAAAGTGGAAGATGTATCAACATTGATGGATCGTTTAAATGTGTGTGTGATTCAGGATACAAACTGGCATCTGACAGGAAGAAATGTGTCGGTGAGTACAGGAATTGTGTTTGCAGTGACCAAAACAATATCATATTATTCTTATCATGGGACTTGCTGTTCCATCTGGATTGCAGACTTGGGAGATCCGTTCTTGGAAGAGTTGTATACTTTTCTCTAATTACTTGTGAATCATCTTTCAGATATAAATGAGTGTCTAAGCAATCCTTGTCGACATGGCACCTGCACAAACACACCAGGGAGTTTCAAGTGTGATTGTTTACCAGGCTTCAACATTGGACCTGATGGACGCAGTTGCTTGGGTATATCTATTTTTCTACAGGAAAATGTTAACCTATTATTAATATGAGTGGTGTTTCTGGTATTAAAAGCACCATGACAATAGTCCCTTTATTCAAATGTTTATATTTCTAGTTTAACTATTACTTAGGCTTGATAGAAGAATAACAAATATCAGTGGTTTCGGGCTCTACTTGGTGAAACTTCATGTTTAACTGATCAACACAAAATTTATTATTCTCACAACATTTTCACAAATCTTGTGAAATTTACATTATTTGTATTTTTATATTAACAGCAAATATATTTGTGAAGAAGCATAAAGGTTTTGCTCAATTTTGATCTAAATTGATGGTAAATGTAGTGAAAGTTGTTGAGCCTGATAATTCATTTCAAAATTTGCTGGTGATAAAAATATCTTTGCTAAATTATGATTTATAATTAATGGTGCCTTGCTTTGAATATGATCAAAGCATAGGCTGAAACACTTTACTAATGTATATCTTTAATAAAATACGTTGAGTTATTATTTTAGAAACATTTTTTCGTTTTGTTCTCATTCCAAATTTACATGGTAGAGTTTTGAAGTTAACCTTTGGTTTTTGGAATTGTGGCATTCCTATCTTAGCTGATTCCTCCAATTTTTCTGAATGGTTTCAGAATTCTGGAGTTGAAAGAACTGATATGAAATTATAAACGTTTACTTTGTAGATTCAAGAAGAGATCTTTGTTATGCCCAATTCAAAGATGGTCAATGCTCAAACCCTGCTTCTACCCCGGTACCTAAATCTAGTTGTTGCTGCTGCACTGTTGTTTTGGGTCAACCAATGGGCTGGGGGACACCATGTCAGGCTTGCCCAATGCTGGGGACATCCGATTTTGATGCCCTATGCCCTCACGGACCAGGAATGACCTACAACGGAGATGGTATTTATTGCTATATTTTTTTCAGTACTCTCCATTATCGACCTTATTTATTAAGTTAATTTTATTCAGGGCGAATCCATATCAAACACTTTTCTTTGTTATATTTACTTTTTTTCCAAAAATATGCCTTTTTTTTAGTTTCGATTTGTTTTAATGTAGGTAGTTTACTGCATCTTTGAAAAACTGTTCATTATTTAATTCATATTTTGTGATGCTGGACATTAAGTATGATGCTTTGACTTTTTGCCATATGCATTCAGCAAGGAAGGAGTAGAAATTATGTCTATTTTTTATCCTGTTATTCATTAATGCATATCAGTAAGTTTTATAAGAATCGCCATCTTTTTTGGTTCAGTAACTTTTATCCTTCATCATCATCAGTCAACAATTCTAAGATTGGTTTGATGCCACTCTCTACTCCATTCTTCTATAGGTTAGCCTCTTCATGTTCTCAAAATTATTCTCTTTCACATCCTTCACTATTTGCTCAACATATCTCATGTGACTCTTTCCTTTTCCTATCTTCCCATTCAATTTTCTTTTGAATATCGTCTTCATCAGGCCATCATGTATCAAGATATGGTTGATAAAGTTGTCCCTTCTTATTTTCAACAATTTTCAGCAGACTTCTGTTATCTCCCACTCTTCTCAGGACTACTTTGTTTGAAACTTGGTCAATCCAGTTTATCTTCATTATTCTCCTATTATAGCACCACTTCTATTGCTTCCAGCCTGATTTTCCAGAAATGATTGGTAATCATTAATCAGAGTTTGGCATTTCATGCATATTCTTCCATTAATATCCATTCTTTTTTATGTATTATCGTCAATTATTTATTGATTCACAATATGTAGTGTGTTGGCTAGTTATTAAAACTTTATTTTGGATTGCAATGTAATCTAATATTTTTTCAGATATAAATGAGTGTGCCCAGAATCCTAACATGTGTCAAAATGGGGCATGTGAGAACCTCATTGGGACATATCGCTGTATATGTAATCCTGGTTATGAAGTTGATAGTACGGGGAAAATATGTACTGATATCAATGAATGTGAAATGGAAGAACTTGTGTGCAGTGGTGGTCAATGCAAAAATACACCAGGAAGTTTCCAGGTAATTTTATCAAAATATATTCACCTTTTATGACCTTGATAATAAACATGTTTTACTTTCGGAAAATGACTGGAAATTTGAAAGTTAGGAGAGATTTTGCTTTCAAAATATGATTATATAATGGTACTGGTACCTGAGCCCTAACTAGCTGAAGAATGCTTCCTGTGATTTGTTTGTAAAAAATAAGGTGAATCTGGTGGTATACAAGCCGTCCTTTCCCTTTCTTTAGACCTGCCCTTATTTTTATCCACAAAATGGTAATCTGGAAAATGTTTTACGAGCGCTAAATACCCCGTGTCTATCTTTTAGTAAAGTTAATTATCACAATTGAATTAATGCTGGCCAGGAGCTGTATATATATGGCCTCCCAAATTCCCGTAATTATGTATTTGAAATATTTACTCATTTGTTGGGAAAAGTATTAGATATCATAGTGGAAATAGTTGGATAGGTAAGATAGGACTAGTGTAGATAGTTGAGTACAAGAAATATGAATACTTTTGATATCTATTAGGTAAATTGTTAACAGCCACTGTTTGCATTTATTTTTTTCAATTTTGGTGTTAATTGCACCGATGTAAGGTATCTAAAGTGCTTGTTTTGTATTGACGAATCAATTGGCTGCATGTATACAGCTCATCTGTAAAAGTGCATGTTCTAGTCAACTTTTTTGTTATGGCTCGTGAACGCTTCCGTTCGCTTAAAGTGTACTGTACAAACTATAGTTTCTGGCTCGTGAACGCTTCCAGCCGCTTCGTTTGTACACTTCATTGTCTCATTTTACATTTTATTTCGCTTCGGAGACAGCTAGTTATGGTTCATTCACATTACGATTCGCTTCGTGTACGGTTAAATCTCCACTTAGTTGACAGTTCGTGTATGCTTCCCTCTACAATATTTTTGCCAGGGGCTGGTTTTAAATCAAGGGTATTTAGGGGCCTGAGAGGATATAACTTGAAGGTTAGAGAATAATATATGATCTTGTTCTTTAAAGTTAAAGAATTTTTTAAAGTTAGAGAATAATGTTCATCATTTCAACTTTACAAACTGCAATAAGCATAGTCTTAGATTATATAAACTACTGATTATTCCCATGCAAGAGCTGAAGTATGAGTTTTGAGTACCTTTGAACTTGTATTTAAATGGTTGGTATTCAGTAATGGTGTGTAACTAACTTGAAATTAATTGATGCTGTATTAAGTTTCTTTGAGAAATGCCAGCATGAATTGTATGGTTGGATGCAATGCGTTCACAATGTTTATTATTTGTTTTGTGTTGAGCTTTAATGTATTATTCCATTCCATCCAAAAGCTACCCATGTGTTATAAACTTTCACATCAGGTAGAACATGTTATTTTACAACCCTCAATGTACAGTTATCTTGATGACACCCTGACATGTTAAATACAGAGAAAAATATGAGTGAATAAAAATTTTATCCCATACATTTTAGTTGACTTGAAATTAAAACACCAAAAGCTGATAGATTCTCAAGGGTTAACTCTTTAAAAGCTCTTAATTTTTTGTCACATTCCCAGTGCGATTCATGACTTCATTAATATTAAGGTTTGTATTATTTAACTTGGAGAAAAAAACTGGCAATTGATGTTTACTCAGACAGAATTTGCTTTGAGTGTTGAATGAGGGAAAGAATGTTGTTTGAATTGTTTAAAAGATTTAAGAACCATAGGAGGGATAAGAAGTGATCTTCAGACCTCTTAGCTTCGGCAAAAACACAATCAGTTGAATGCCCACCATTTTTATAAGGTTTAGATCTAAAATAAAGCTTGCATTGTGTTAATTTATAAATTAAACAGTTTACTGGAAAAGTAAAACTGTTATCTTGCTGTTCCTCATTGGGTAACCGTGTGTCAACATTCTCATCAATTTTTTTGTTAAATGAACTTTAGGCAGAGGATTTCTCTGAATTTCAGTTGTTAGTGATAGTTCAATTTATAAGGTTACCTTCAACTTATTATGGGCCAGAAACACCATATTAATTCCTTAATAAACACAGTTCTTTCCAAATTTAGGTTGCATTTATCTTATTGACCAAGAGATCTATAGCTTCCAGAGATATTTAATTCTCTAGTAATTGTAAAATTGGTGTCATTCACTTTGTGATAAAATATTTTTCATCTAATCACTAATTTTTTTGAATGAATGCTGTACCTTTCTTACGTGATATACTCTGTTATAATATATTACTCATTTCATGTATTGTAAAATTCTAATTTAAATTTCAGTGCATCTGCCCAACTGGATCACAACTTAACTCATATAACCATATGTGCGAAGATATTGATGAATGCAGAACTCTTGGCAGTGATGCTTGTGTGGATGGCCATTGTATAAACACTCGTGGATCTTATGAATGTGAATGTGGACCTGGATCTATTTTGGACAACACCGGCAGGATATGCATTGGTATGAGGAGAGTCGTTCTGAATAAAATTTATATTTGTAGCTGAAATTAATATTTGAGCTCCTTGGAGAAGTCAATAAATGCACTGATGTAAAATTTTCTCTTGGGTACTATCTTCCACCCATCAGATAACCGGCGAGGATCTTGTTGGACTAGATTTGTGGATGGCCGATGTGAAAACGATTTAACAGGATTGACACTCAGATCAGAATGTTGCTGCTCCATTGGTTTGTCCTGGGGAAGTCCCTGTGAAATTTGTAGTCCACACGAATGTGATTGTAATAAAGGATATGCTAAGGTATGTGAGTGTCTTTTAAATTTAGATTCTTAGGGCAACTTTATTAAGTTCTTGGCTTAGAATTTCTTCCGGGATGTCTCACTTGGAGTTCCATATTGCTCAGACAATAGTTTCACAGGCGTTCTTCATCTTCAGGTCAAGCACCATCTTGACCTTTACCTGAAGACTTGCATGCTAAATGTTACACTGACGAAACTGTCATCTAAAAAATATGGACCTACATGGGAGATATCTGGGAAGACATTCGCAAGCCATTATTTTACTGTGAAAGGCTTCATAAAGAATTTATGAAGTTCTAATTAGGATGGTCTCATCAAGTAGAGATCATGCCCTGCAAGTGCTAGTTTTGAAATTTTCTCTTTTCATCCTTTCCGTTTTTTTTCAAATTAGTAAAATGTGTATCTTATTTGCCAGCAGTGTTTGAATCATTGGATATTTTTTTCCTCTGTTCTGATCTGAATTGTTCTAAAGGATCTATGCCACTAATGGGATCATTGAATTGGTCACCTGTTACGTGTATCAAATTTGTGCAAATTCTGGCCCTCTCTAAAATATCAATTAATATTTGCCATTATGTTTTTGGAAATTATCAATTTTTAAATCCTCCTATTGGACATATTTATGAAAATATCATGATAATTTAATGGATTATCACTTTGCTGTTTTTGTTCCTACAATTAAACTAAGCAGATGGTAAAATATGTTTGATAATACTATGCACCTATGCTAGAGAACATTCATGCCATTCATTCAAAAATGAATGTCATCTTCAGATTACCATACTGTGTATTTCAATTTTGGTGTTTTCGAAATCCAATCAGCATGCCTTAACCATGGTCAGTCTATCAGACAGTAAGAAGAAAGTGTCCAGTAGTCTTGATTTAGAATGATTTTGCTAAGATTCTCATTTCTTTCTTTTTACGGGTCTAAGATATGGTTAGTTTTGCTTATCATTTGCATTTATTGTCTCCCTTTATTTATGACACTACATGCTTACTTGTTCTGCCTAAAAATATTTTGTTTAAATTCACCCAAAAAAACGTGTTCTCAATCACGTGATCATTTTCAATTATTTCACATTTTTAAAATTCAATTTTTTTCTATAGGTTGACGGGAAAACGTGTACTGACATAAACGAATGTGACTTAGACCCTGCCATTTGCAAGGGTGGTGGAACATGTGTCAACACAGAAGGTTCTTTTATGTGTGCTTGCCCTCCTGGCTTGGTACTTGATTCTACAAAGACCAGATGTCTCGACAACCGAGAAGAAATGTGTTTCTTGGAGCATCGCCATGGTGTGTGCCGTGCTGCACTTGGTGGTTTCCACAGCAAGGCCACATGCTGTTGTACCCTTGGCAAAGGTTGGGGTGGAGCTGGTCTGGCTGGTGGTGATGTAAGAACGTGTGAAGCATGTCCACGTGTGGGTACCGAGGCTCATGCCGAGCTCTGCCCCAAAGGTGTTGGCATAGTTGAAAGAAAGGATGTCAATGAGTGCACTGTGTTTCCGGGAATGTGTGAAAATGGTCGCTGCAAGAACACAGTTGGAAGCTTTTCATGTCGGTGCAACCAAGGTTACGCTCTAGATGAGGATGGTGTTGAGTGCATAGGTAAGCTTTCATAAATCTTGTAAAAATTGTAGCTTATTTTAAACTCATGGATTGAACTATGTGCTACTCTTTGTGGCAAACTGATTTTTTACCTATCTTCCAATTGATTGGGGTATGCAGATATCATGAGATCAACTCATTCCCAAGCTCAGTTGTAATGCTTACATACATATCTAAATAATAAGGAATGTAGTTGTAGTTAGCTTGTTGTGCAACACGTTGGCCTTTTGACCTAAAGGTCATGGATTCAGGCATACAATCGTATTAATTTACAAATTTGCCATGGGTAGAATTTTTAAACTTTTCTCACAGAGCAACAGCTCCTTGCTTTGGGGGTGGCCTAGCGGCACCAATCGCCAATTGGTCTCCTCTCTCTCATCATAAGACAAGGTGGCACCAAGTGGAGTCAACTGCAGAAAATGTATTAAATACCAGAGGAGGCATTAAGAATAAAGAGAGAAGTTCTCCTTGAGATTAAACCAGCTCTGTAAATTGAGAAAGTCATTAATTAGTTTTTAAATTAAAAATTGGGAGTTTTAAAAATATTTTTGAGGCTACTTTGCATGAATAGACTCTGAAATATGACATTGAATGCAGTACAATTGAAGCTCCTATGAAGCTGATCCAAGCTTGAAGCTGATCCAATGAAGCTTGTGCTGCAGAGCTATAGGTCGACTCTACATAAGCACCCTGATAAGGGTTGGGGAGCATTGACAGGGAATGGGAAACCAGTGTTGTCAAAGATAGGAGGGAAGCTCTGTTAACTCTTAAGAAAGAACATTGGAAGCATAGTTATCTGGGCTGAAACCTTGAAAAGTAAACATTGAGTGAATGAATCTGCCCAGTGTTTCTCGGAGAGTATAAAACTGTCCATTGACACTTCCTCTACACTTGGGCAGGATGCCGATTTTTACCTGGGTGGTGGGAGTGACAGAGGAAGGAAGTTTGGAGGAATCAAACTGAAGCTAATTTTTTATTTAGGTAAATAAAGATAAGTTTAGATAAAACGGAATGCAACAACATGAGAGATCTTAGAAGATATGAAGAGTATGAGTGCTTAGTTTAATTGAAATTGTATTTGTATGTGCCAACATGGAATTTGAAATGTCAGGAACTCTTGAGCGTGGCTGTACACATTATGGTGGATCTATAGGGTGAATGAGAACTAAACTTAGAGGAAATGTGTAAGTTAATGGTAAAATGATATTAATTTCTCCAATTAATGATACTAAATTCTGGTTGTAATTCAAGATTTTCATTTTGCGAGCCTTGTAGTTACACATGTTGCCTACGTCATAGGGTAATAGAAAATCCTATTGCCTATCACGTAGGATAAATCGGCGAAACTACTTTCGGAATTTTTGTTATAGAAACTCCGCTTCCGTTTTTCAGTGTTATGTAGTTCTCATTGCTCGGAAGAAAACACGTCGAACTTTTCGCAAATAATTGACCCGTAGTTTAAATACTCAATATTCTGTGCGGTGAAACTTCAGCACTTACACTTCAGTGTATCATTCATCTCACGCTGTCCATCCCATGTATTTTTCCAGTGAACAGAAAACTGTAGAAGGGCAACTGCAGCGCTGTAGATCAGTGCTTCAAGGCCATGCTGCAGCGTGCCCCAACTGTTTTAAATATTCGTTGTTTTAGCGTGGAACTCGCTTCAGAGGCGCATACCAGAGGCGCCTCCGTGAGGCTATTAAAGGACGGTGTGCAATCATCTGCAGTCGTCCCTAATCGGGGCCTCTACTTTGCCAATAATTACGGTAATTCGCCCATTTCAATGCGTAACGGTCCAGGTCCCGTGCAGAGCTTCAAGTCGCCGTGCAAGAAAGATTGGTTTCCACGGATGATAAAGGAAATCGAAAAGTATATCGTGATTCGAGTCATATGCCTTTTAAAGAAAATTTAAAGTAGTTTTGAAACCATTCCTGTGTTATGTGGCATTTCATTCCTAAATTTACTTTGAGCTAGTCATGTGAAAAAATAAGCATTTCATTAAAATGTCATTGTTAGCGGAAATTTTAAAATCGGTATATTTCGCTTCGGAGAATATTGATTAAATATTTTCCAGGGCCATCATTGAAAGGGTAAGTAGGGAAGATTGAATTATCGGTTCTTATTTTACTTCGCTAATATTCTTCCTGCCACTAAGAGAATGTAATTGAACATATTCACTCATATAATTTCAGCACTTTTAAGATAATGTTCTATTCGTCAGGGAAATAGAAACGATAGTTGTACACGTACTCAGTTTATCAGAATTTCCACGTTGTGCCTCCAATATTATGAAAACTTGTTCGCCAAAATTACGGTGGCCAAAAGGAGCCAAGAATTTCATTTCACAGCGTGTTATCGTGAAGCTTTTAGTTGTTAGTTATTCGGGGGAGGTGACCGACAGCTTTACAATGTATGTGTAATTGGGTAGAGGTAGGAATTTAGCAGGGAAAGGAGGAAGGGTGGAGAGAAACCCGACATCGGCATTAGCTTCCTCTTTAACTATAGGCGCCAAGGGGTCCGAGGTTAACGTTCCATCCGAAGGACGGAGTACTGAACTTGAAGTACTCTTCACACAGTGCTTAATCGGGGACCGGTATACCAATGAGGAATCTGCCACTGCAGGGTTTTGAACCCGATCCCTCGAGATGGGAAGCTAGTACACCCCGCACCAACCATATCCTCGTTTTAACTGTGTAAGACTGTGTGTACACATGCGTACAACAGGGATCGTTTGACTTAATGTCCATAGGACGTGGAAGGTATATTTTTTGCTCTTGTCTCCATTCGTGCGCAGTTTCCCGAAAAAGCTCTCTTTCAGGAGCAAAATTATTCTGATCCATGAGTAGGTGTTTTTAAGACAAGCTTCTCGATGCCTTGGTCGGACGAAAATAAAAAGAAAAAAAAAACCCTCCCCTTGCGAAAGGGATGATTTGGTCAGCACCAAGATTACTGAAGGAAGGGAGTGGGATGTTGTTCGGAAGAGGAAAGCAGAGCAGGTAAACGACCTTTTTGATGATAACTGCGTGGGACTTGGGTCACTAGGTCTCGGTCTGAACAGTCGGAGGGAAGGGACTTTGGGGTTCGGCGGGAAGCTTTTATGCTGCGGCCGCTTCTTACGTTGCTTTTTGAGAAAGAGGCCCTTGGGTCTGTGCGGAGACAACGGGCCGTGGCCTTGGGAAGGCAGGGGGCTCTCAAACCACATCCACATGTGGCCTTGTGAGCAAAGCGGAGAAATGAAGATGAAACGAGAACATATTTGGAAGGACAACGTTTTTTGAATCACCATCTTAATGATCCGAGAAAAGTGCAGCAACAATCTCCAATTTGCCTTCCGTTTTAAATAATTATTGGGAGGATGGAGGAGAAAGTGTTTCTTTCGCCATGTCTGTGACACGTATTGTAAGTATGAACAAAGGTGTCAACTACCGTGCCATGCTACTACGTAGTAACATTAATTTGTCATCGAATTTCTCATTATTTGCTCAAGCAGCTATTGCTCTTCGATAGCCATTAACTGTAGTAATGAGTAAGACATCTTGAGATTATTTTTCGAACGAAAAGCGCCTAATGCCTAGCCCTCATAATAATCACAGTTAAATTTAACCGCGGGTGGTCTCGGGACATTTCTTTCGCAGATTCGGGACTTATTGAGTGTATTTCATTTGTGATCGCCGCAAAAATTGATTCTTTCATTCCGATTGTTACAGCTGAAATTATCCTCGCACAAGGGGCCATTACAGGTGGTCAGAAATGTATTTAGGCAGTGTTGGGAAGATGCCCGGTTAAAAATGTCAAATAATTTATGCTTTTAAAGTTCCTAATTTCTTTAAAAGTCTTGATGATGTTATCATTTTACAAGTTTATCTTTACCTTTAAGTTAACTCAATCAGTACGTATATGAGTGAAGAGTCCAAGTATAAATTGTTTATTAAATCCAAATTTCTTGGAATTTAATAGCAATTATTTATTGGTGATATTTACATGTAGAAAAGTTATTTTAAACTTCAATTTATACTCATTTTTAAAGCCATATTATTTATTGATTAAATTCATGTTGATATTCATACATATTAATAATGGGAATTCTAAAGTTATACTAATCTTTTTTGGGTAATTATTTTCATAATACTTGGTTTTACAACTATTAGTTCGAAATAGTGGCTAGTCAAGAGATAAAAAAAAAAATTGATGTTATAAATGAATCTAGAATAAAGCATGAGGAAAATGGTTCCAATTAATTGGAAATCATATCCATCAGTGTATGCTTATTTCTCCATCAGACTGATTTTGGATGAAGTTCTTCCAAAATAGGTTCTTTAAGAGTTCTATTGGCACACAGTAAAAAAATGGCAAGTAGGTACCTGCGGAAAGAAGGGTTGGAAAAAGATAGGCAGAGTAATGTAAAATACTGGAAACATTTCATAGAAAAGACAGGGGCAAGAAAATATGCAGTTCATTCATCATTAGATTTGCTGTTGTAGAGATTGTAGCTATAGACTTTTCATATCCTTATGACTGACATGAAAATTAAATCTAAATTGAAGCTCATCTTACTCAATTTATTGTGTAAATAGAATATAACGTGAATAAATAAATTAAATAAATAATTCAGTGTGGGCAATTAGTAAAAAATTCATATTTTGGCCACAAAAAGGAATGAAATAAAAATTAAATAAAAGTCATTGTGGTCACAACAGATCACATTTTTTGTCAGTGCACTCAGTTAGAATGGAAAAAAATCTTTATCCTCATAAATTCAATTTTCTCCTCTTGGTCTTAGTCCATAACTTGATGTTCATGGTGAGAATAGGGGTTAGTACATTGTATGCAGGTCATAATGTAAGCCTTTTGCTCTCATGACAATTACGTTTTTCCCTCCCATATAGATCAGGTCTAAATCTTGAAACTATTGACTAATTGTTTAGAAAAATTTGGCAAGCCTAACATTTGACCAAGACATTTGAAATTTTTTTCTTATTATTTAAACATATTTCAGCTTCCTGATTTGAAATTTCTTCCATGAGTGAATTGTTTACCTAATTATTTCTTGAGGAAACATTGTTTAAAGAAAAATATTTTTATCTTGAGCCAATATATAATCACCCTGAGAATTTTAGGAGAAACATACTTAAAATTGGATGTTTTATTTCAATGCCCAACTGGAGTAACGACCATGTCAAATGATGCCGGCTATATTTTGGGTCAGCTTGGACCATGTAAATTGACATGGTTTACATTGAATGTTTTAAAGAAACATGCATTTCAGTATTATGTGTAGTACATTATGATCCATTTCAATGTAATAAGACTTGTTGAATACATCTTTGACACTAAACGTCAATTTCTTTACAGATATTGATGAATGTAATATAATGCATGGAGTGTGTGGTGATGGGACCTGCCGAAATACTCCAGGAAATTTCATATGTGACTGCAATGAAGGTTACGAGAGCACAATGATGATGCAGGTGTGCATGGGTAAGAATTCTCATCCATATGATGGAATGTGGCTAATTTATTGACTCATATTTGACTATTTATTGACTCATACATTGCATAAGGTTGTTAGTAGGAAAAGTCTTTTGCAACTTCTATTTTGGGAGTGTTTATTCAATCTAAGACAGTTTGATTTAAAAGTAGGTATTTTTGGTCTTAATTGATTTTTTGGATTTTTTTAATTAATGGATTTGATCTCCTTTTATTTTCATTACTTTCAATTTGAATCAAAATTTAATTTTGGAATAGTTTATGAAACTCTAACCTTTAATCTTATTTAGAAAATTCATCAAGTGAGAACTGCTTCATGTGCAGGAAGATCACCAGCTTCTCGGAGTAAAAATTAAATCAACAAGGCAATGGTTACTAGTAAACCAGGGCACCCTTATATAATGAGATATCGCTTCTTCTTTGTATCTAGGGTATTTCACTTTGCAAAAGGCTTGTTATTGCAATAAGTGTAAAGTATCCTCCTAAATATTTCTCCATTATAATAGTGTTTAAATATTTTGTCTATAAATATGTTCTGTGTATTTTTGAGGAATCATATATCAGTGTAATCTGGTCTTTGGATAATAAACCTAATTATCATTATGTGAATGTGAAAAAATTTGGTAAAATAATAAGGAGACTTTGCCTGTCATGATCAAAATTTGCATGAATTTGTTTGTCACTTGATAATGAGAATTTTCAACTTCTGGAGAAGAGCTATAAGTTGTCGGTTTAGACTACAAACAGCTTTATTTGTTAGTTTAAGGTAACTTTTGAAACAGCTGTTTACTTCATTGCATTTAATGTGGGGGATTAGTATGAAGGAAATGCTTTGCTTTTACAAAATGTTGTTAAATACACTGTTTAATGAATCTATAGTTTACATTTTACTAATTATAAGGTTGATGAATGAATCTCTCTGCTCTGGTTGTTTTCACTCTGATCCATTATCTTCTTTCAGTTCCTCTCTTCAGTATACCGAGGTATTGCGTATGCCCAGTTGTTAGAATAATAGTTATAATTTTTTGATTATTTTTTGGTTGAATAATGCTCCTTCATTTCTTTCTTTTAGACATTGATGAATGCAAGCGAATACCAGGAATTTGCCGAGGAGGGACTTGTATAAATACTCCTGGAAGTTTCCGATGCGAATGTCCAGTTGGCCATGAATTAGCACCTGACAAAAAATCATGCAAAGGTACTGACTTTTCATTGTGAGCTCATAATTTTATCCAATATATTATTTTGTCATTTAATTATACCTACCTTTTAATGTTTTCTAGATATGGTATATATCACTCTGTGTCTGTGCATAGATTTCCTCTTTTTATGGAATAGATATTGTGGGTAGAAATATTATTCCAGTATTTTTTGTGCTTTAAGTGTGATAAAATTATTAGTGAAACAATGTAAATTCTACCATATGGCAATTTGAATCTCATTTTCAATCCAATACCTCTTTAATACTACTGGCATGTGAGTGCCCTATTTGTTAAAATGCATTATTTGTCCTTGTGTTTCACAGATATTGATGAGTGTTCACGAACTAGTGGAATATGCTCGAATGGAGTTTGTGAGAATATGATGGGAACATACCAATGTGTTTGCAATGATGGGTACCAGCAGACTGGCCAGAAGTCTCATTGTGAAGGTGAAGTATTGCTTCCCTGATCTTCTTATTATATACTTTTCATACACAGAAGATTTTAGAGTACTTAATTGTTTTATTTCATTTACAGATGTGGATGAATGCCAAGTAGGCAATGGTGGTTGTGATGATGTTTGTGTTAATACTCCAGGAAGCTACTCCTGTGCTTGTAGGTAAGTAATGTTTTTCCTTAAAAGTGAAAAATGTATTTGACTTTTATGTTTAATCTAAATTTAGAGATAATTTAGACCCTACCTTATTTGGGCAAAGTGAATTGGTGGTTCTTTCACATATTTAACAGTGAATAAAAACCAGTTGCAAGGTTGGTACTGGTGTTGTTGGTGAGATATGTTTAGTGAATTAGTACCCAAGGTTTTGGCGAGATAAGATTCAGATTTTTATATGATGTATGTTCATAGGAATAAAAGTTTTCAAATAATATTGGGTTCATTGTGCTTATTTGTTTATTAGTTATGATTGTGAATTATAACATCCCAGATAGCAAGCTAAACTTGCAGCAAAGTTGCTGAAGGTTTGTAATGACAAAGTTACAACTTTGCAAAAAGTTTGTCGTAACAAGCCTGCATACCTGATGCAAGCTTGAATCAAACCTCCTAGTTACGTGTCTTCAAATTTGCTGCAGACTAGTCGTATCACACCTGCTGCAAACGTTAAATGAAATGTAAAAATTAAATAATAGAACAATAATACTTATAGAAATTTATTAACTTTAATGTTCTACATGTTTTTCAATCATGATATCCTCAATATTATCATCTCCAGTGAATTTGTTCATCCTTTCATTCCTAGAAAAAAAACATGAAAAATTACTACAAATGATATGAAAGATCATGCCTATATAATTTTTAATTTGATAGTATATAAAGTTTTTACTTAATTCTCCTTTGATTTGAAATTTGCGCACAGCAGGCATGGAAATTTGTACATTACAAATGAACAAAATGTCAAGTTCCCTTTAAAACTGAAGTAAATTTCTATTACAATGGAGTAAATCAGGCACTTTAACCATACAAACTCTAGATGCAGGATAAGCCAAGAATTGAGGCTTCTGTAATGCTTCAGTTTGGATGCCACCCAATAATTATTTTGGAAGAAGTGGTTAAGTGGCCTTCCAATCTTTTTACATTGAGGCCTTCGCATTAAACTGGAAGCCAGTCCACCAAAAATATAGCCAATTGACACAAGGAAAAACAATATTAAAATTAGAAAAACTTACTTTCAGAGGGGTTTGACAGAGACTGCAGAAGTATAACGATGCTGTTGAGTTGCTCTATTTCCCGTTTGTTTTTGAGGCGACCGGTGGCAGACTATTTAGGAACCACGCAATTGAAGAGTTCAGATTGTACCAATGAGGAAGCTTTAGAGGAAGGTGTGGAGAGAAACCATATAGCCTACTTCTTAAAAGTCTTGCGCCATAAATTAGTACCTGGAATGTTAACAAAAATTTACTGCTATAGGGATCTGATGAGAACATAATACATATTGACTCTATTTCATTCCAGATAAGTAACCACCTTAAAAATTCCTCATCAATGAAGACATCCATTTTAACACCAGCATCAACAGGGTTACAGGTTTCCTGCATCCATAACTCGAATTATACCTAGAAAATTAACAGCAACTGTAAACATCAAACGAGCTTATACCTGTAAATAGTTTCATTATTCCAACTGAAAACAAACTTACCTTCCATTGTGGAATGAGTATGCCTCTTATCAAATTCAATTAGGATATAATGAGAACTTCATACTGACATCATTTGATTCCAAAGAAATAATCAGCATACACAATTCTCATCACTGAACAAATCCACACCACACATCAGATTCACCAGTGTTTTTACAGTTTTCTGCATCCCTAACTGGAAAAAATACCAGGAAAATTCATTACATCTGTGAATATCAAACATGGTTACACCTGGTAAATAAGTTTCACGACTTCAAGGAAAACCAAACAAAGGAATAAGCAACTTATAGAATAGAAGCTATAGAAGGAATAAGAACTAGTTATTTATGGGAATTAAAGCACTCTTTCCTTCATAAGAAGGTAACAACACTTGGAAAATTCACCACTTCAAAATTTACAAAGAAGTACTGTTCACTATCTCAGGTATCATTGAGGAAGTAATGCACCCTGGGTAGGTACAAATATTAGCTTTACCATGAAACAAGTTCCACAACCTCAAAATATCACTGGCACAGAAGAATTCATGCAATTTTTCGTTAGACTTTGTTAGGCTTGATTAGTTCAAGAGGGGTTCTAACAACATATAAACAACACACATCAAATACAAAATCCATTCAGGAATGACCCTGGTGAAAATAAACCGTGACAGACAGTGTGACAGACAGTGTGACAGAAGCGTGAACACAGTGTGCTTAGAATGTGACAAGAGCGTGATTACAGTGTGCATACACCGTGACAAAAGCGTGAATTGGGACTCAAAAGCGTGCAGAAAGCGTGATAGACACTGTGACGGTACACTGTGTTCACAGTGTGAGGACACCGTGCACACAGTGTGAGGACACCGTGCACACATTGTGACTAATACCCATGTACAGTGTGCTGCACATTGTGGTCACACTGTCCATCACGCTTTGAAGGGAGCACAGTGTGCGTACACTGTGACTAATAGCCTTGTACAGTGTGCAGCACATTGTGGTCACACTGTCCATCACGCTTTGAAGGGAGCACACTGTGCGCACAGTGTACATACACTGTGGCTAATATACTTGCACAGTGTGATACACATTGTTGTCACACTGTCTGTCACGGTTTATTTTCACCAGGGGAGCATTTGAGGCATTTATGCCATACCATTAGCCATTCGAGAGGAAATCACATTTATCTCCAATCAATATACCTTACATCATATAACATTTATCTTTCATGCATTCGTCCATGACGTATGAAACAGGCTAGATAAAGTTCGTCAGTGTTACTGCACAACAAAATTTAATTTTTAAAGTAACAATAATGCACAACACGTATTTTATAATTCACTTTCACGCACAATACAATAACTTACTCCTAATTAAAAGACACTCCACTCAACAGAACTTACTATATGGGATAAATATAAAGCAAGAAGGAAAGAGTGTTCATTCATTTAAGCTATACCCTCGCCTAATTCAAAAAGCATAGGCCCAAGGTTGTTAATTGGCCATCTAACATAAAAGTTAATCTTTGATATCGGTTTACACTTCACTACTTTCATCTATGCAACAAGAACACATATTCCACAAACATAATTACTACCTTGCATAAAACTTTGATTTCCCTAATCAGTCCATCGAGGACTGACGATGTCTTCCCATAAAGGTATGCAATAGTCACAATTTCTTACATACTTGTTACTGAAATAAAATAACTCAATCACTGCTGTTGGTTAACATAATATAACCAACCATTCACTTTAGAATGCATCCGATACAGGTGTAACCTACCCTAGTACGACATAAATACGATATTAATAAGATTGTGGTTAGCATGCATTTCAAGAAATACTGAAGCAATAACACCATTTCATGCAATTTTACAACTTACCGGTGGAAGGTAGGGCCATTTCTTTCCATTTTGGCGATTACTGTTCCCATTGAGCAAACCCGTATCGAGCAGGCATACACCTGCAAGTGAAAAATAAACATTGCATTTTCCCGCCAGACAGTAAGTCTGTGGATAAAGATAATAATTTTCAGAAGAATAAAAACACTTTAAAGTATTTACGAACCTTCAGAATACCTCGCCAGTCACATGCTTCATTTAAACTTGATATTTTCTAAGCACCTCGCTCACGGTAAATTCACGAAATCGTAGCACGACATGGCTAAATGCGCAAGGCGGCGCAAGCGCTCAAGGATACCGATGTTAGTTATGTACGGTTCACCGCAGAGTTTATAATAATAATAAATTAATTGTTCGGCTCGGTTCGGTTGGTCTTGTAACATAGAACTCGTCAATAAGATTAAAACAATAGTAGCACAAGGGAGCTAGAATAATATACAATTAATAATATTATATGCAGAGCGGGCATAAACATATACGATGATGCTGTATACAAAGCAAGCTTAGAAAAGTATAAACATTGTGCGAGCATAAAAACATATACGATTAACATGTAAAAAAAAATAATTAGAATTAAAAGACACATTTAGAGATTCTCATCAAAATACTTAAGGCCGCTTTACACGATACAATTTTTTGTACAATTTCTTGTACAAACTCTTGTATGAGGAAATTGTACCGTGTAAAGCGGCAAATTGTACGAAAACTTGTGCGATTGTCTGAATGACTGAACGGGAAATAGAACCTGTTCTAATTCCATTCAGACAAACATACAATTTCGTTAAGTTTATACAAGAGTTTGTACAAGAAATTGTACAAAAAATTGTATCGTGTAAAGCGGCCTTTATTCAAGCTGTAATGCAATTTGCTTAGTAGAATTTTACATAATCTACCCTTGAAAGTGCCCCCTCCAGTAACCTCAACGAGAGAAACGATGAGATTATGTGGAGTATTAGGCGGTACTGGGTGAAAAAACTACAGTATGTCAGCGTTATAAGCGAATTCGCTTTCCTCTTCGAGAGAATCTCCGAAATACAGCCTTTAGTTATGGTAAAAGTATGCCACAGCAAGTTTGATGCAAACTTGCCATAACAACTTTGTCATAACAAGCCTATGACAACCCTATGACAAGTTTGTCGTAAGCTTGCATGCTATCTGGGATATTAAGCAGTATTTTGGATTTATTTCTTGAAAGAATAAATGCATGCTTTCTTCACTTCTCTGAATAATTTCAGTAGGAATTACTTAATTATTTATTATTTTCTTTTTCAGTAATGGGTATATGCTACTTTTTGATGGGAGAACTTGCACAGATGTAAATGAATGTAAGGAAAATCCTAGAGCCTGTAATGGTGGAAAATGCACTAATTCGCCAGGTAGCTATTCATGTAAATGCACTGAAGGATTGCGTGCAGCACCTGAAGGAAACACATGTTTAGGTAAATACCCAAAGTGGGTAAAAATTTTTCTGCTGATGAATAAATAATATAAAGACTTAAATTTATGTCACACTGATGACTATTTCCCTTACAATAATCGAAATATTCAAGCTCCTCATGTGTCTGAGAACAGTTTGTCTTTCCTAATTTAAGTGTAATCTTAATTATATCATTTCCAATCCATCTCAGATTAGTCAATATTACTGATAAATATTAATCATAGTGTATGATTGCATTGATTTATTCATAATCTTTCTCATATGGAAAGCTGATGGTTTTATTTTCAAGCTTTGTCCGATGAAGGATACTAAATGTACTAATTGTTGCTGTAATTCATTTCCAGATGTTGATGAATGTGAAATGAATCCACGGATTTGTCAAAATGGTGAATGTGACAACACTCTAGGTTCATTTATTTGTCGCTGTGAGGATGGCTACTCAGTCAAACCAGAAGATGGGCATGGCTGCACTGATGAGGATGAATGTTTGCTTGATATACACAACTGTGATCCAAATGCAGAATGTTTAAATACTCAGGTAAACTTTTCTCCAATACAATCTTCTCACTCAAGATGTCAATGATTAATCCATTCACCTGTGAGAAATTTTAATTTTTCCAGGGTTCCTATGATTGCCGGTGCCTTAAAGGATTCACTGGAAATGGAATTACCTGCAGAGATGTGAACGAGTGCCTTATTAATAATGGTGGTTGTGATGAGAATGCTCAATGTGTGAATACGGATGGATCATTTAAAGTGAGTTAATACCTGGTGTTTTCTTCTATAATTTTAAAGTTATTTAATCTGGTAAAATATAAACGCTAAGGGTGAAAATTTTCTTGAAGATATTTACACATAGGTAATTTTACTGTCCATAAGATGCACTTTTTTACTCAAAATTTTGTTCCTCGGGATTGGGTTGGTGTAGTAGCTAGAGAACTGGCCACCCATCTGGAGAGCACTTTGAGTGCAGTACTTCATCCTTCAGATGGGATGTTAAACTGGGGACCCCATAGTACCTTCCTTTAACAGGAGGCTAATGCTGATGTCAGGTTTCTCTCCACTCTTTCTGTTCCCTGAAAAATCCTAACTCTACCCAATTACCTACCTATCTTAAAAGGAACAAATGACCATATCTATTTGTCACCTCCCCTAACAACATCAATTGTGTTCTAGAATTGGCCTGTATCTTATGGGCCGAGAATAAGCTATGTTTTCATGCATCCAGTTTTGCAGCTCCATCTCATATTCCATCATCTACCTAATTCACCACAGACTGCAGCTCTCAGAGAGAGCTGAAGGTAGACTCTCTGGTATAGTTTCTTTGTGGGACTCTGAAGCAGATAACTTTAATGCATTTGCAATTTTTTTTGGAAACAACTGTCCCATTTTCCTATATTAGATTGTTAACATAAATAGATGTTGATAATTACTTTTTAAAATTCTAATTTTAAAAAATCACAATGCATCATATGGGCTGGGAAGTATGATAACTTAGATTCCATAACTAGAGGTTGTAGAAGATGATGAATGCCTTGACAAAAAAGTCATTGCCATAATTTTTTTTAGAATTTCAATCAAAAACATTTTGACTGCACTAAATGCTCCCATGCCTACTTCATGCCCCTTAAAGGTGTTGTTCTCTCTACTAGCCCAGGATGTCGATCGATTAAGGAAATACGGGAGATACGGGAAATATACGGGAAATTAACATTACCCTGGAAAATACGGGAAATATACGGGAAATTCGCATAGTGTCCGGGAAATTTCAAGAAATGCTCTGTAATGAACAGATCCAGAAGATCACCATATTTTCAGTTGGTGGGACCTTAGCAGTGCGGGAGTCGCAGTGTTTAGCCCATGAAGATTTCGTAACCCACTGAGCGCAAGGTTGTCATTTCAGCGCACATGAGGCTGACTCGGCAAGTGTGAAAACAGCACACACACAACGTCTGTCGCCCTTGCCACAGTAGTAGGTTTCGCGTCGCACAATTTTGTCAAAAAATGCCGCGTGATAATGTGACTTATCCGGTTCGAAAGTCTAATTTAATAAGATAGAAAGTTTAATCACTTTATTTTACCTGTTGTACTAGATAATGCATATGGCGAATTATTTTGTAACTATCAGTGTAATTTGGACCGGTCCAAAATACACGCTCTTCGGTGGTCCGAAATACACTATGAGGATCAAAATAAAATGAGACTGAATTTCACAGAAACATCCTTAGATACATCAAAAAGAATTATTTGCACTTTTCTACACGAATTATGATAAGAGTGGAGTAATTTCTGTATTTGAACTAGCAAAAGTAACTTTATATTTCGCTGTCGCCTTAGGAGTCAGAGCCATTCCAATGGGTGTATTTGTCTAGAGTGTGTCTTCGTTGTTTATGCTTTGTGTGGGGGAACGGAATTTCACGATTTCGCTCACTTAGCCTTTATGCCTCAATCACCTGGGCTTGATTGTTGAAATTTTGAGAGAAGACATTCCAAAATACACTCAAACGTCTACACCCTAAACATGTTGCTACCCTTAATGAATACAAAGTAAAGCTATCGGTCCGAATTACACGCCGGTTCAAATTACACGGACTTCTCTTATATGGGAATTTAGCTAATAATCGTCCGGGAAATATGGGAAACATACGGGAATTTGAAATTGGGCCGCCGATCGACATCCTGTAGCCTTGTTTCTTGTCTTTTTGTCAACCTCTCATCAATAGCTAGAATTTTTATCTGTTAAATGAAATATGGCCTCGTGGAATTAAATATGCATTCGATGATGTAACTATGAGATATGGGGAAACTAAGGGAAAAATTTCTTCATGAAATATTTCTCCTTTTTAATTGACTTATCATTTAACTTTTTACTGACATTGATAATATAATGATTAGCAAACATATTGCATGTTAATTACAATGCAATCAGAGTCTAATAAGAACTCTTGGATTCAGAATCACAAGAGTTACATGAGTGTGTTGATCTCCCTGGGCAAAATAATTGATGACTGGCTCAAAAATTGAATGTTATGTAAATCATCAATTTATCTGGAATGACAATGATTGTGCTGTTTCTCTGTAGTGTGTCTGTGATTCAGGATTCAGAGGTGATGGACGCTCCTGCATGGATATTGATGAGTGCTCTGACAACCCTGAGCTGTGTGAAAATGGACACTGCCTTAATTACCCAGGATCTTTCCGTTGTGAATGTGAGATGGGGTTCATGCATCCCAGTGAGATGAATGAACAAGCTTGCATTGGTAATTTTTTATTCTGATAATAAATACCTATTACGTAAATTATACAAATGTTATAACCATAATATTGTTAATTTCTACTGGATCAAATATTTTAATTGGAATTCTCAAAAGTTAACACTTTTATCTTAAATGTCATCCTTGGAAGCTATAAAAATATTAGTTTGTGAATGGTCTGTGTAGCAGTCAATAATACTCCTAGTGAAAATTATGTGTGATTTTAAGAAGCTTTGTAAATTATTATTATCAACAATATACCAGATAAGGTAGGTTTAGATGGGCATAAAAATCTTCCCGTGATCCTTCTCTTTCACATCATATCCTTATTTAGTTCCTTCCTACCAGCCATTAATTCATTCAAACTACCCATTCTTCTCTTCCCTTTAATCGTCTTCCTCAAATTCTTCCCTCTGTCACGTCCTTGAGAATACCCTTAGCCCTTAACCTCGTCAGTGGTGACCATGCCAATGAGCGTGGCCCATGTTGAGTTGAGCTATGTACCACATCAATTGACATGGTCATTATACCATTGCTGGGTATTGAAATAAAATTGATCCAATTTGAGGGGAGATTCTTAAATTACAGCCTGTATTGAATGTGTTAAAATCTGCTTCAACCACTCCCTCTATCTCATCCTAATTTCCTCAATCAACTTCCTTTCCTACCCTTACACCCATAGTACTTACTTCCTTCAAGAAAAAGTACTGGAGAAATGTGATCAGTGACTGAAGAAAATACTGGAGAGGTTTGTTAAGTTTTTTGAAAGTCTTTAGTTACTGAAGGGGTCAGTGATCAGTTACTCACCAGTAACTGATGGAAGTCTCTTGTTACTGAACAGTGTTGACCAGCCTAATAAAAATCTTCTGGTTACTGATCAACTTTCTCCAGTACTTATTCTTGAGGGTTGTTCATCTTCCATTGTTCTGCCATCTTATAATACATAAGGATGTTATTATTCGTATTTATGAGATCGTGATCCGTAGGTGTGCAGAAGCTGTTTTTGTGATTTCTTGTCTCTTTCTCAGCAAAACATGAGCTATGTTTTATGTTGTGTTACCCCTAATAGTAAATATTTCTCACTCTAATAATGCTTCATTTTTTCCCACTAGATATTAACGAGTGCCAAATGTTCAGCAACCTTTGTGTTTTCGGAAGATGTGAGAACATATTTGGAATGTTTAGATGTCAGTGTAATGAAGGCTATCAGCTGGATGGATCAGGAGGTATGAATTGATTTAAAATAATAGTGTTTATTCTGGATCAGCACAAAAATGTTTTGTGTGTAATAACTGGTATGTTTGAAATAATTCCAAGCAAATTTTCTTACAGGAAATTGTACAGATATAAATGAGTGTGAGAGCCCCTTGGCATGCCAATATGGCACTTGCATAAATACTCAAGGGAAGTTTATCTGTCAGTGTCCTCCAAATTATGAACTTGTACCTGCTGGAAATGCTTGTGTTGGTAAGTGGCTGAACTTTTGATTGATGAATATTTTCTCTCTTACCATTTGAATTTAACTAGCAGTTCAATCTTGAATAGAATTTCAAACCAAATCTTTAGCTAATCTCATGTTTACTGACAATTTGGGTTCTGTATAGCACATAAAATTGTTGGTTAGTTGATATGGTCACTAACCTCAGAAATGTGTATCCAATGTAGTATGCTCACCAAAAATCTTTATCCTAATAATTAGTGATGGACGGATCCAGGTTTTTTGTCTGATCCGAATACGGAACCGAATCCTTGCCTGAGTTTTGGATCTTTATCTTGGTTTCGGATCCTTAGTTTCAGATACTCAATTCTGAATTTCATTCCTTTTCTAATCCTAGATTTTTAATAAATATGCAAATACAGAAACAATAGAATTACCCAAAAACAAATAAACTTATTGTAGAAAAAAATCAACTTTCTATCATCTATGTGGATAAATTTTTCCTGGATCAAGATTTATGGATGCCATAACTATATCTTATTACTTCTAATATAAAGATCACTTTCCTTATCACATACTCATGAAGCAATACATATTTGAAACCTGTACAACTAATCTTTAGAGTGCAGTTAAAAGAAACTTATAATAAGTTCATTTTTATTAATAAAGGAATTATTTTCCAATTATTAATCAAATCCTTGAATACTTTGTAATTCTTTTTTAGAAACACAAAAAATTTTTAAAGCGACCAAGAGATCCCATTTATGGAATATCTGGGGATTCCATTTTTAAGACGAAAAAATTATTATGGAATATTTCAAGCTGCTAAACTAGTAATTTTGCAGTCTTATTAATAATAGCCTTTAAAATGAAATTTGAGAATTTTATACTCCTAAGGAGAGGTTGTGTAACTCTGATCTTGAAATGAGATTACCCTTTTTTCATGCTACTAGAAGCAAAATTTTAAAAATATCGTGGATTTTTTCTCCATTGGGTTTGCAAGAAAAAAAGTAGAATTACATGTGGGGAGCCTGCATTCTCCAAACTCAGGTAAGCAGACAATAGCAGAGTGGGATAGTGGACTGCAGGTAATGAAGTAGGATTCTTATCGCTGTTTAAAATTTTTATTTCAGCCATTGAATCAAAAACTTTATCATCCTTCATTTCCAACCTTTGTGTGTGGGTGCTGTCTTTTTTGTACTTCTATCACTTAAACTAGATTTACAGATGCATCACTAAAAAATACATTGTAAATTTAATGAAATGATTCCATGATTTAATTCTATAATAAAAAATGTTTCCAATCATTTCACTAATGCCAAATTTTATTATTTTTTGACGCATAAATTGACATAAAATTTATTATAATATACTTGTTTTTAACTGCCTACTTGCGTTACCCTAGGAATAGAGCATGGCCTGTATTCCAAGGCAGTGTTAAGGATCGAACTCACGACCGGCAGTACACTAGCCCTCATTTTTAACAACTACACTATCATAGAGTCAGGGGAATCTAGCGAATGTAGGCGACCTGCGTGACATTTGACTTTTTTTTCTCAGGGCCGGGACTGATCGGGCCGGGCCTATGGAGAAAAAGTCAAGACGAGTATTTTTTTATTTTGTTTTAGTGGCATGGAAAAAATCTTCTCATTTCGTGACCCGAGTTACACAACCTCTCCTTGTCAGTATCTACCATACCTACATTCCATTCACGGAGTGCATCGATCACTAAGCTGTGAAATTTTAAAATCTCCGACCCGGATCTGAATTTATGCTGTCTTCGGATATGATTTCATTAGCGAATCAAATGAAAGACCCGTGGATCTTTGGATCTGACCCAACCATCCTTAATTTATGAGTAGTACATTTGTAAATCTAATTTAAACAACAAAAGTATAATAAAGTGAGTATTCAGATGTAATGGTTTGAAATTGAAGATGATAAAATTTTCTATGCATGACTGAAAGAAAAAATTAAACTGCGATAGGATCCTATGTTTTTTTTCTTTCGATACTGGGGTAATTGGGAAAAAAGTCATATTTCTTTATTTTGCTTCTAGTTGCACGGGAACATTTTCATCTAATTTCGTGGCCTGAGTTTCACATCCTCATCTTGTCAATATCTACTGCACCTGCATTCTATTCACGGGGTGCTTCGATCGCTAAGCTGCAAAAATTTAAAATCTGCGATCCAGATCCGATTTTACTCCGTGTCTTTGGATCCGAATCCGGAACTGAGCCGAATCGGATCCGTGGATCTTTGGATCCGACGGATCCGATTCGGCTCATAAATCAAAAATTAAAATAATCAAAAGGTGATGGCCACCGCACAAAAAAAAACAGGTACATTCGGATCCAAAGATCCGATGGATCCGATCCTGCCATCACTACCAATAATGTAAAACAAGGCCTTATTGTGAACTTTCTTGTTTTATTGGCTAATTAATTATTTTTTAAATTTTTTAATGCAATTTCCATTGCTGATTTTAGTATCCTTTGTTGAAAAGCATATTATTTAATGTAATGAGAGTTTAGAGAAATAAAAAAATCATTTGGCATGCTGATTTTTCATCTTTGTATGGACAATAATATATAATGGGCTAAAAGAAAACCATTTACTCATATCTATGATGAGAGATGCTTACCCTCCCATCTTTCTTAAGATAGGCTTTTGAGTTTGTGCATTAAGAAAAATACTATTTATGTATCATCTCTGCGAGCATATTAGATAATAACATATTTTGTATGAATTAAATGAAATTGGAAAAATAAATTGTTACAATGACTCATTTGTGCTAATGTGTCATTCTGTTTAGGCACATACTGTGGAGAGAAACAGACTTGAATAGTAAACATTTAGTATTATGCAGTTTATTGGGTCATCTTATCTTACAGTAGATTTATATTTCTTGGTTCATTGCAATCATTTTTATTAGATCAGCGTCAAGGGAGGTGTTACCTTGATGTGGAGGAAAGGCATGGCAGGAAGAGGTGCACCAATGAAATGGGAAGACCAATCTCCAAGTCAACTTGTTGTTGCTCCATTGGCCGAGGATGGGGACCAAGGTGTGAAGTATGTCCTGTGCCAGATACTGAAGAATACAAAGCTCTCTGCCCAGGAGGAATTGGATATAAGCCAAATCCAGTTACGGTAAAAAGAAAATTGATGTTAAATAACCTTACCTTTAATGGAATTAATTAGTGATGGACGGATCCATTTTTTTTTTTGTCGGATCCGGATCTGGAACCGGATCCTTGCTGGGCTTCGGATCTTTATCTCGGTTTCGGATCCTTAGTTTCAGATACTCCATTCTGAATTACATTCATTTTCAAAACCTAGGTTTTTTAAAAATATATAAATTCAGGAACAATAGAATTACCAAAAAACGAGTAAATTTATTGTAGAAAAAATCAACTTCCTTTCATCTATGTGGATAATATTTTCCTGGATCAAGATTTACGGATGCAATATATCTTATTGCTTCTAATATAAAGATCAACTTCCTTATCACATACTCAATAAGCAATACATTTTTGACCTGTACAACTATTCTTTAGAGTACAGTTAAAAGAAACATAAGTTCATTTTCATTAATAAAGGAATTATTTTCCAATTTTAATCAAATCCTTGAATGTTTTCAAATTCTTTTTAGAAACAAAAAAATTTTAATGCGGCCAAGAGATCCCATTTATGGAATATCCGGGGATTCCATTTTTAAGACGAAAAAATTATTATAGAATATTTCAAGCTGCTAAACTAGTAATTTTGCAATGTCTCATTAATAATAACCTTTAAAATGAAATTTGAGATTTTATACTCCTAAGGAGTATAACTCCTGAATTGTGTAACTCAGATCTTGAAATGAGATTAGCCTTTTTTCATGCTACTAGAAGCAAAATTTCAAAAAGTCTCGGATTTTTTCTCCATTGGCTCGGGTTTGCTAGAAAAAAGTAGAATTCCATGTGGGGAGCATGTATTCTCCAAAATCAGGTAAGCCGACAATAGCAGAGTGGGGTAGTGGACTGCAGGTAATGAAGTTCGATTCTTATCGCTGTTTAAAATTTTTCTTTCAGCCATTGAATCAAAAAATTTATCATCCTTCATTTCCAACGTTTGTATGTAAGTGGATACTGACTTTTTTGTACTTATATCGTTTAAACTAGATTTACAAATGCATCACTAAAAATACATGGTAAATAACTGTATGTATAATGTAATGTAATAACGTAATGATTCCACGATTTAATTCTGCAATAAAAAATTTTTCCATTCATTTCACTAGTGCCAAATTTTATAATTTTTTTGACTTATAAATTGACATGAAATTTCTGACAATCTACTTTTTTAAACTGCCTACTTGCATCACCCTAGGAATACAGCATGGCCTGTATTCCTAGGCAGTGAAAAGGATCGAACTCGCGACCGGCAGTACACTAGCCCGCATTTTTAACAACTACGCAATCATAGGTTCACGGAAATATGGGGAATGTAGGCAACCCGCGTGACATCTTTATTACATCCGGCTTTTTTTTTGTCGCGTATCCGGGCCTATGGAGAAAAAATCACGACGAGTAATTTTTAATTTTGTTTTTGTGGCACAGAAAAAATCTTCTCATTTCGTGACCGAGTCACACAACCTCTCCTTGTCAGTTTCTACCATACGTACATTCCATTCGCGGGGCGCACGGATCACTAAGCCGCGAAATTTTAAAATCTCCAATCCAGATCTGAATTTTTACTGTCAGCGGATATGATTTCAGTAGCGAATGAAATGAAATACCCTTGGATCTTTGGATCTGACCCAACCATCCTTAATTTATGAGTAGTACATTCATAAATCTAATTTAAACAACAAAGGTACAATAAAGTGAGTATTCAGATTTAATGGTTTGAAATTGAAGATAATAACATTTTCGATGCAATGACTGAAAGAAAAAATTAAACTGGGATAGGGAGCGAACTTCGCACAGTAAACTAGCTCTCGTTGTACACCTGATCCCTGCGAATGTAGGCTACCCACGTGACATCCTACGTATTTTTTCTCGCTATACCAGGGTAATGGGGAAAAAAGTCATTTTCTTTATTTTGCTTCTAGTTGCACGGGAACATTTTCATCCAATTTCGTGACCTGAGTTACACATCCTCTTCTTGTCAACATCTACCACAACTACATTCCATTCATGGGGCGCTTCAATCGCTAAGCCGCGAAAATTTAAAATCTACGATCCGGATCCGATTTTACTCCGAATCTTTGGATCCGAACCCGGAACCGAAAAAATGAAAGATCCGCGGATCTTTGGATCCGACGGATCCGATCCAGCCATCACTAGAATTAATACATTGTACTTTTCTTTTCACTATTTAAATGTACTTGCAGAAATGTGATTTTATTTTGTAATTTTTACACCTGATAATCTACATTTCAGATTACTTGTATGTTTAGTTTTACTTGTTTGTCCTATCCCTTAATGAAACTATGCAATTTTGCATTGCCTACAGGGAATGAACTGTTATGTTCTACTACTATTCCAAATTAAGGAAGAGTCTAGTTAGCTTGTCTTTAAATACTGCTTAAGGCTTTCACTGTAGTAGTGGAGAGCTGCATCAAACCAATCTGAGGATTGATGACTAATGATGATGATGAATATTGTAATAGTTCTTGGGTTTCCTCTGCTGTGTATTTTTAATTGCATGATGACGTTTCATATTCCAACAATAAACTAGATAGCACTACATATTCCATAGATACAACAAACATACAATACACTTCAGCTCTAGAATTTACCTGGCTTAGAAACTGAAATGCATTGTATGTTTATTAAATCTCTTAAATACCTCTTATTGTTTGATTGTGATATCCTTCCACTATGTCTTGCTGGGCACATTTAATTTTCATATTCATTTTGGGATACATTCTTAGCTCAATTTCATAAAAGTAATGCTGAGGATGTATTCTGCTATGGTTGTGAAACATGATCATGCAATTAAAATTGAACAACAACAGGAGAACCTACATTTTAATGTAGAAAACTTGATAGTAACTCAGTTATTGCCCATTGATGGGAGAGAATATTTTAAGTGAGATTGGAGCTATCTGGTTTTATAATAATATATTTTAATTTTTCAGTTGCTTTTAGAAGATATCAATGAATGTGAAGAAATGGATAATCTCTGCAAGAATGGCCACTGCACCAATACATTTGGAAGTTTTATGTGCTCCTGTAATGATGGATATGAGTTAGCTAACTCAAATACGTCATGCATAGGTGACTATTCGGATTTGTTATGACTCTATTTTACAGCCTATAAGTTCATGAAGCTCATGTAAAACCTCTCTGTGTGTAAACGTCAGACTTGGTCAAAAGACTGCTATAATTGAGTTTAGTTTTCATTGATCTAGTTCCATCAAACTAAATTCAGGATGTATACCCTTATTGATTGACCCCAATATCGATTTTCGATACATGTTTACTTATTTCAGAAAACGTTTGCTTGACAGCTTTACCATAATTAAGTAGTGCCATTATGAAAGTTTAACGTATTTTCCTGAAATTGGGATGTGTCTTATATACTCGTGCATATTATAAGCCAAAATATGTTTAATCAATATTATATTTATGATTAGTGACAGGTTTTACTTCAAGTGAATGTTATTATTTTCAGATGTTAATGAATGCTTGAAAAACAAGGACATATGTGGTGTAGGAACTTGTGTGAATACAAACGGAAATTATCATTGTGTGTGCCCTGATGGCTATATGCTGATGCCCAATGGAAGTAAGTTTTTAATCCACAACACTCTTTTTGGTATTTATCGATCCATGGACATTAATGATCTTTTATTTGTGCTTTGTGCCAAGCCTGATGCATCATACTTGAAATATATGCTATTAGACGTGTAAGATTTAGCATGAATACTTTTACAATTCCATTTACGCCATTTTACTAGAGGAGTGTGTGGATATGAGGAAAGAGCAGTGTTTCCTGGAATACAGTGATGGTGTGTGCTCTCAACCCATGTCTCAGGAACAAACACGCATGCTTTGTTGTTGCTCAATGGGCCAAGCGTGGGGAAGGCCATGCAAGGAGTGCCCTCGTCCTGGAACACGTAAGTTTCATCCTCTTCACTCTTGCTCTATGATTTTTAATCAGTAACAATCATATTGATTCTTCCATAGGCTATGTACATGGCATAGAACTCATAAAAAAATTCCATTAATTTGTAAATTCAATGTGCACTCCAAGGATCATACATTACTGATGCAAATAATACTATACTAGGGGTCATTAAGAGTTATACATATAAATAATAAAAAATGTATTCAATGGACATTGATATGTTTAATAAATGTATTTACATTACATTTGTTGATCATTTAAGAATATTTATTAAATAGAAACTGTTGTCAGGGAGTTTTTGAGTTCTGTTATGAAACACCTTGGATGTAGTCTCAGTTCCAGATCAACTGGTAGAGTGTTGTAAACCTAGCTGCCTTTGTCTTAGGCTTTTATATGACATGGTTCTGTATTGTAGCTTTTCATGTATGTCATTTTATGTGTATGATTGAAGTGGAGGCATTATGTGTAGTGTGGGAAAGTGGTTTCTACATGACCGTCTGAAGGAAAGGCTTGATGTAGCCGTAATGTATTGTGTTTGTGATTTAAAGATTTCATTACTATCATGATCCTGAAGTATTAATGCATAAGAGAAAGTTAAAATTAGCATGATAAACATATTCCGAGCGTCAAAATGGCAGTTTTCCTCAAGAAAGGGAGTTGAAATGCAATTGTATCAGTTTGGGTTGAAGTAAATCCATGTGTTGGTATCACTAATCAACATTCATATCAAGGAATGCGAAATTATCAGAAAATTCTCAGAAATTATCAGATTCCCCTTTGAGGTAACTGTGTAAATAATTAAGGTCCAGTTCATATCCAGGTACAATTTGCAATGAATGCTAACTTAAGAAATGTCTGCAGTTTTGTGTAGCCCTAATATCAAGATATAATTTTGGTGTTGTTAGTCTTATCTCTGTAAGCCTTCATTTTTTCCTGTATTAATTTTTGACTTTTCATATTTTCAGGAGATTATATAACATTGTGTGGTGTAAAACCAGGACAAATCATGAATCCATTGACTAACAGATCAGAGGAAATAGACGAATGTCATTTGATGCCACAAATGTGCAAACATGGTACATGTATTAACACACCTGGCAGCTTTGAGTGCCAGTGCAACAGGGGATATGTCTATGACAGTGATTCACATCAGTGCATTGGTAGGAACTTCATGATTTATGCTAACTCTTAAGTAAATGTTTTTCTATTGAGTTTGTGGTGAAATTTTGTGCATTACTTAAACAGTGACATATTGAGTACCTACCTGAGATTGTATTGAACGATCTGGTAATTACACTTATATTTCCATGTTAGTAGTCTTTTAAATGTGCATATTTGATGGCAGACCTCTCCTTTTTCAGATGACAATGAATGTAATAAAATACCTGGACCTTGCCGAGGGAATGCACAGTGTATAAATACTCCAGGATTTTTTGAATGCCAGTGTCCTGAAGGGTATAAATTAAGCATGAGCCAAAGAGATTGTATAGGTTTGTTTTGAATCATATTCATGCTACTATTCTTAGAGCTGCTTTTTCTTCTCTCTCTCTACCATAAAAGCTTGCATTACTATCAAAATGCTATGTGGTCATGTTTTCTCTCTTTCTAATAACTCATCTCTAAAGTCTCTATTCAGATTTATTTTATTCCTTTCTTATCTAAACATTAGAAATGAAAGGGATGGTGCACATCCTACGGTACAACTTTTCTTCTAAAACCTTCCCTTTTTGGCAAGTTTGCCAGGAGAAAAATTTAAAGCTCAAACGTTTGATCAAAGGTGTTTGACCCATGCTCAGCATTGACCTGAATTTGCATTGCAGCATTAGTTCACATGTGCAGTTTGGGATTAGCAGTTGACTGTCACAGCAGTCCACTGCCATGTGTATACACACCTTTACAGGTGTAATGTTGACTGAATAATTGGTAGAAAACTAAGATGCATTAATAATGCTATTCTGAATCCAATGTATCAAAATTGTTGCAGTTTATACTGCAATGGCTTTGATGCTTTTTGCACCGTAAATGTAATGAGTCACACAAGCATTTTGTGAGTTGAGATAATCTTGATTAAACAATAACTCAAACAGAATTTTACTATGCATATACCTACACGGGTAAACATGCATAAATAAATTATTCAACCCAATTGAGGTCGAGGATTTCGCTTCTGATTATAAGATGAAACCATTTTTTTTTAAGCCTGAAAAGGAAAAAAATGGGTTGTCTTAGATTCGTGCAAATACATTGTATAACCTTAATAAGTATCCCTCCAGCCATATGTCCACATTTCTCAGCATCATCATCAGTTGCCCTTACAATCCTAGTGAACAGTTGTACCGTAGCTGTGAATCATTTTCATCGGCGTAACATAGCTATTTTTATTTGTATTTTACTGGTTATTCAAGGTTTAGATGGACAGGAATGCTTCCCTTGCAACCTATCATTCACAACATGTTTTTCTTTTGTTTCGCATACTTCGTACCTCTCAGCTTTCTATCCAAGTGGCCCATTCTTCCTCTCCCTCTTGAAACTTGACCTAAGTTCACCCCTATATCTCTTCCTTTTTAACCTCCTTGAGAATATATCTCCCCATCACTCAATCCATACACTTGTCTCCTCCTAATTTCATCTGTCAACCTCATCTCTTCACCCACCATTTCCTACACTTCCTTGTTTGCCTTCTGCTCCACCCACCTTGCCTTCTTAACCCTTTTTAGTCCCACCAAATTTTGAATACTCTGGTGAGAGGTGCCAAAGGCATTTAACAAAAATGAAACATATCAGTGAAAAAAAAATGCTCTAAAATTTTAAATATGAAGATATTGATTTGAATTTTTTCATTTAGTTACAACAAACATTTATTAGGTGGAAATAACATACTTTGCAAATTTCACTTTATAAATTTATTTACGACCCAGGTATATATATATATGCACATGGTGCATTTCACCTGATGATGACACAATGTGTTGAAACCCGGGTCGTGAATAAATTTATAAAGTGAAATTTTCAAAGTTTGTTATTTCCACCATGGAAAAATTTCACAAAGTTACCCCTGAATCCGTTCATTTTCTCTAAACATTTATTAATTGTAATGAATATTGTTGAAATTAAATTTTAATAAAACTAATTTTTAAATAATTATAATCATTCTATTTTTGAAAGAGCCATGTCATTGGCCATGGCACTTTTGCCCTAAGAAGGAAAAGCAAATATGTAGGCCTTATCCTCATATCCTGACCTTGGCACTTAGAGGTTTAATACATAATAGAATCCATGTAAATAATTTTGAAAAAATGAATGATTGTTGGCTTACAATGGTTTTATATCTTTTGCAGACATTGATGAGTGCCTGGATAGACCTGGCATCTGTAGAAATGGAGATTGTAATAACTTTCAAGGTAGCTTCCGATGCCTATGCCACCCAGGATACAGTCTAACACCCAACCGAGAATCCTGTGTTGATATTGATGAGTGCCAGCGGCATCCAAATATTTGTAACAATGGAACATGTGTAAATACAATTGGGTCATATAAGTGTCACTGCTTTCCCGGTTTTAAGCTGAGCCATAGTAATGACTGCATTGGTAAGGAGGTACATGATGTTTTGTATAGTTCTATGTTTTATTATGACATTTTTTAAATAGTATTGTTTTAATAATCGGGCTTGATAGAACCCCACAAGACATTATTTCCGTGTGCTCATATCCTGATCTTGAGACAATTCAATGGACTTCACTAAAGTTGAAAGCATTTAATAATGCTGAATTTTATGGAGTGGTTTCATAATTTCAGTAAAATGTTTTATAGCATCTCAGCCATTTTAATCTGTGCATATTTCTATAACTCAAAAGACTACAAATATTATCATTTTTTCACATTTCTGTCTTATGGGCATCCCAATTTTCATTGTCAAACTCAAACTGATCCCTACTCATAAAGTACTACCACCTTGTGCTTATCTAATCTTTGCTCTATGAGCTTAAGAGTCAGTGCATCCTAAGGGAGCATTGCATTAATGGTTAAAGTTACAATTTCAAAGATTAAGTAAACATTTAAAAAAAATCATTGTATTGATTAATGACATTTTTTGTTATTTGAACAAAATAATTTATTCCTTAACAGTGAAAGTGTGAAACCCTTGGCAATATTTTTACTGAAAAACTTAATTTGGTGTTGAATAATCCAGTTTCTGTAATCTCCATTATGTCCTTCCATTTGTTTAAACTCCATTATTGGTGTTTTGCTGAATAAATATTTTCTCTTTTGTCTGACCCATTCATATAATTTATTCACAAAATTTAATGTGCTGTATTGCTGGCTCACAAAGTTTTTCCTATAAATATTTTCTTGTTCAATGCTTTTTGTTGGTGTGCAGAAACTTTTCTTTTGAATTCATTATGCAAAGATATTGCTGTAAAATCTCAATCACCTGAGCTAATGAATTGGAAGTGATGCTCATGATAATTTTTTAAATGAAAAATAGTCCTCAAAATAATGGTATTTGTATCGGTTTCTTTAGCTTTAAGTATTCCAATTGTCTGTCAATCTATCATAAAGATTACATGATCTTCATACTATGCATACAGTTTATGTGAAAGGTGCATGGTGCATATAATTTTACTTTATTCTCCCTAACCTCCTTCATGATGACTAAATTGCCAAGTCTTTTTCATCCATCCTCTTTTTTTCCAATAATTCTCTCATCTCTCCTGGGATTCAGCATTCCTATTCATCTTAATATTCTCTTCCACTGTCCACCTATGCCTTTTTCAAATGCTTATAATTAGTTTACTTTCTTTCCTCATCTTATGTCACATTATTTATCTTTATTATTATTATTATTATCTTATTTGGCAAGACTCGGCAGGTTATAACCCCTCCAGCCATTTTGATATACACTCCCACAGACCTGGCTTTCCATCCATACAGCAGTTTGGCATACATCTGTACAAACCCATGCCCTGTGAAGCTAAGAGCAGGGTTCCCTTGCCATCTCATCTTCCTATTTAACCCTTATCATGGTTCTAGACTTTAGAGAGCTGCATCATGCTGTCATCTACATTTTATCATCATAATACGTGCCTAAATATTTTTTCCTTGTAAAACCCTCTTAATGCTTGGAATTTTTTGCCCTCCAGAAATTTAAATACTACAGCCAGGACTGTGATTTCAAAAAATTTAATGGCTGGTTTGAGAGGTTAAAAGATAAAAGAGACCTAGAAAAAATGCAAAAGTTGTTTATTTCTAGCAAAAGGTTTTATCTGGAACTCATGCTTGCGTAGCATACATTCAATTTCAAAATTACTTTTAAAAGTTATTAAAAAATTAAAAGCTTCTTAGATTTTTACACTGAATATGATTTCATTTGTCATCCATTTCGTATAGCTTATCATCTCCTCCAATTTCATATGTTCATTTCCTTTCCTCATCCTTGTGTAAGTGTGTTTGTTATCATTCTCCTCTTAGTAAATACATACTTATTTATTGTTATTTTTCTTACAATTTTGTGAAATGGTTGATTTTTTACCCTCATATAATTTATTGGAAGATTTTAAACTTACTTTTATTCTTTGCAGACATTGACGAATGTCGAATTATGCAAAGCAATTTATGCCGAAATGGACGTTGTCGCAACACAATTGGCTCATTTAGTTGTGAATGTGCTGATGGGTATACACTTAGTGCTGATGGCCAGTACTGTCGTGACATAGATGAATGCCATGAGGTATGTAAATGTTTAATTTCTTAATGTTTGGTGTAATTGCTGTCATTAGGATCATAAAAATGATTTTTTTCATTTAAATTATCATAGGTAGTCTCTTTCGATTGGTAGACTTGAGGATAGGCCCTGACAATGCTAATTCCCTACCATGACTCTAGTCTTACTTTCTATCCAATCCTTGTTTCTTATATCGAAAAGTATTTTGGCAGTTCAATCATGGAGGAAAGGAAGGAAAAAAATTAACTTTTCCTCCTCTAGCATTATTCCTTTTATTTTTAAATATTTACTTCTCAGAGGAATACATCTGGATAGGTCCAGGTATATTCCAGGCCATTAAGGAAAAACCATAACTGGCATTTTGATATCATTATGGCAGAATATACTGCACATATCTCAATGAAATTCATTAGAACTTACAACTGTTTGTGTGTGGCCTTGATTGCAGCATTTATAATTTTGAATAATCAAGAGAATATTCCATGTATAACTATTGTAGTTAATGAGAATTTATTATTATGATGCGTGTATTTTTGAATGTTGATGATATTGGGCTCCATGATTCTGACTATAGTACAGTAAGTAGTAGCATGATTCTGAAAACTTTAAATGAAAGTGGCCTCTTTGATTTCTGCATCTATTCTGGAGAAGGTTACCTGCCCAGTGGTTGTATGGCCTATTATTCTTGCTAATTATAGTAAATACCACTTTTCTGAACTCTGAACCAGGTAGTGTGAGAGGTATGATAATTTTTCTGATGTCCGAAGTTTTCGCCATTAATAGTCCATCCATTGCTACATTACTTGCTGCCACGACATACTTGGAACCTAAGACAATATGGTAATACCCAGCATCCTAAGGGTCAAAAGTGGACATTTTATATTCCAACTAATTACATATAGCATGAAATTTATCAATTTTCAATGTATAAGTATCAAATTGGATCAATTAAGTGCGTATAAATATCATTTTCAATAATTATCTTAATGTAAGCTTTTGACCATGTAAGCTTTACCCAAAACATCCACAATAAACTACCATTAACCCTTTCGCTACGAACGCCGTTTATAAACGCCGCAGAATTTTTACTCCTGTGAACGAAGGCCGTGTATAAACGCCGCAGATTTTTCTACGCAAGAGAACGAAGGGCGTCTTAAAACGTCGCTAGGGCCAGGTAGGCAGGAAAGGTCCAAGGTGTCATAAATGACCCTTCCTCGCGGGTCTGAAGACCCTTCCTTGGCTTAGAGGCGGGGATTATCTCGACCCTTCTTCTCAGCGCGAGCCTCACTCTCGGTAGTTGTTCGCGGTCACTTTTTTGTGTATGCTGTGGAAAAACAGAAATAATATTTGTTTCTAATTCGCATTATTGAGTTCCAGAAGTCAATTCCTTATGTTTTTTTGAATCTCTAGAAATTTTGAAAGAAACTCTAACGTTATTATTAACAGAGTTCACCTGTCAAAAAACTTCAAACCGATTTGGGAGAATTTTTCATTGCATGTGAGGAACTTAGACGTATGTTTTTTATCATTTGACAATAAGGTAGACGTGACATTCCGCGAAATCTATTATATCCACATGATAGGCTGAAAATATCGCTGAAGGGTGTGGTTTATGCTAACATTAGCAGTCAATAAACTTTACTTTCTTGTAACTGAATCTTTTTGGTGTAACTGCCATTCAGCTATAAAAAGTGTCTTTAAAGCTGAAAAGCATTCAAATTTGTTCTGTGTGATGTGGCAAAGAGTGATCATTATGTTGTAATCATTTATGTTAAAACTAGAAGAAAACCGCATGCGTGCTTGATGGAATATTGGGAGGTTCAATAAATAATTGCTAGGTGGAAAAATCTATCTCGCGCTTCCATTGCGAATATATTTACATAAAAATGTTTCCTGATGAAGGTATAGCACCAAAAAAAAGTGCATATGCTTTTATATAAAACACGGGTATGGTTGGATTATGCGCGGACGTCTTCTATTCGAAACAATACAAATAATTATTATTGTAACCATTGATATGATGTCTATTGTGCTAAATATCTTAATATTAACATTAGAATTTCGTTAAAAATCTCTAAATGGTATTTATAACAACAGGAGTTTATTTCTGTATTAACCCCCACTTAAAGTCTCACTATTATTTATTTAACAAAAATCACTGAATTCAAAATAGTTGAACGCGGACACAGGCCGAGGTGGGTTCTCATTTGGAAAAGGGTGAAGATAATCTCTGGTCAGTGGCCGAGGAAAGGGTCGGGAACCCCACTGGGTCCGGTCCCAAAGCGGGGGAAAGACATACCTGCTCGATGCCTTGCTTCAAGAGAGCTTCGTACACGGAGTGAAAAAATATTCTAGAGGAACCCGTGAGAAGGAAAGCATTTTCCTGCGTAGGACTCCGGCGCGAAAGGGTTAAATTCATAGTAATTGGCTGTGGAATGATTATTTAAACATTTTAAGAATTAACGAAGATTCAATATAGTGAGTGATATTTTGGCTCCTGAGAGCTCTCATTATATAGAGCTTCTACTGAATATAGATTTGCTTGGTAATATATATTCTTGCAAATTTCAAAGGAATATTTTACAGGACTAGGTGTCCTATAAATGGTACAGTATACTAGCCATCAGACACTTGTAAGTAAGTAATTCACATTGGTCGTCTTTGTTTGAAGGTCACTGGAACATGCCCTCCACCTGGTAAATGCCAGAACTTGATGGGGTCATTTGCCTGCAGTTGTCCTCCAGGCTATTCTCTACAGGTTGATGGAAATTACTGTGAAGGTAACAAAAATCAAGTCTATTATTTTTGGCAGATGCCCTAATCTATGAAATGATTTATATTTGTCCAACTCATTTGAAGAATTTGTCCATGGTATTGCATAATTAATTTTGATTTTTTTTCATATTATATTTAGATATTGATGAATGTCAGGAAGATTTTGGAGTGTGTGAAGGAGGTAGATGTGTGAACACACAGGGTGGTGTCATCTGTGAATGCCCAGAGGGCTATGTTTTGAGCCACAATGGAATGAAATGCATTGATGTAAGACAGGATTTCTGCTATGATGGTGTGAGGCAAGGTGACTATACTCATGAACTTTTTGATTTCTCAATTAACCTTTGTCATCCAAAGATCAAATGTACAAAATAGATATGTATTATTCAAATTTATTGAGGATTCATCAGTACAACAAAATATGCGCATCAAATCGAAAAGATGAAGTCACATTTTAAAAGTACATACATACACATGTTAATTCATATTTTATTTGGTCTACATAAAAGGAAACAAGTTTACTTTTTCTGTATCCATTTTCACTATAACAATATATTTTGAGCAAACAGGTCTTTGATTTCAAGCCAAACTTATTAACATTCTTGATGTCTTTAATTGTCATTGGTAGATGATGTTATGTACATATACCCATTGCCAGAGGAGTTCTCATCCTTCAACCCATCCTTCAATGTTAGTGAGCATTCATGGCTGGAACCGTTTATGTCAATTTTCTTTCGTGTATTATATGTGTAAATTTCCCGATTTATTTTAAATTGGTTCATGTTTTATTTCATTAAAACAGTCTAATCTTTCATGTTAAAACAAGGAATAGTGAGCATATTTAGCCTCTTTGAGTAGACCTTCTCTGCCTTACCCTACAATTATTTTCTCTTTCTTCTTTAGGATCTTCTTGTCCACCAAGCTTAATCCCCTTAAGCTACACTCTTTTACCTCAGCCAACCTGAAAGAAAACCCTCTCCTTTAGCTGACCAGGCCAGTCAAAAATTTAATAAATTTTCAACTATGAATATTTATGACCCAGTCTGTATTCAAGGCATGTTGGTTTCTTCATTCTTTCTTTGTCTTCCCCTCATGCCACACCAGTGACAGTAGCATTCTTTTCCCCAATTCTTCATCTCCACAGTTCCCTGTCTATTGCCTTCTCCGTGTTCCACTCTTTAGCTTGGAGATCTTCCGCTACTTTGTCCTTCCATCTCATCTTTGTTCTTCTCCCCTTTCCTTTCACTTTCAACCATTCTAATTTTCTTCCCACTTGTTCCTCTTACCTTCTTTTGACATGTTTGAACCACCTCAATCTGCTTTCTTGTACCTTCTTTCTTAACAGTCCCACCCTGACTGCCCCTTTGATGCAGTAATTCCTTATTCTATCCTTCCTGGTGGCACTGCATATCCACTGCATTCTCATTTCTGAAACTCATATTTTTATTTCTTGAGGTTAGGTCTCAGCACCATTTAGTATTGTGGGTATTACCACCATCTAGTACATTGCCTTTTATAATGCTGCTTACCTTCTTATCACACAGTACTCTGCTCAGTTTTCTCTAATTCGGCCAGCCACAGTTAACCCCATGCTCTGGTTTTGTCATACACTTATTCTAGATAATTTTATGTGTTTATGCACTGTTATTGGGAAGAGTCATGGTATGGTATATATTTTACTTTCTAGGGAAGTGTGTTATGCCTCGTCCGGACTCCATCACTCGTAAGGAATGCTGCTGTACCATGGGCGTGTCTTGGGGAAGGTCCTGTGAACACTGCCCAAGGGAGGGCACAGGTATGATAACAAGAAAATAGTATCCCAACATGTCTGAATTATGAAATCTCCATCAAATTAATTCAGGAGAATACTCCTTTTCAATTAAGAAAATTTTGTTTCAAGCAATAATAAGATTGAAAATGTACATTGGTTCCATTTTAGTCCTTCATTTGAGGATATTAATCCCCCTGTTCCACTTAAATCAACATCTAGTTATTAATTTGTATAACCATAGACTTAGTTAGCAGCTTTGTATCATAACCACTTCACCAAAACATATCATAGGGTAGTTCTATCAGGTTACAGGCCAGGAACTATCAGTTACAGGTCAGGATTAGGCACTGATAAGAAAACTTATCAGTGCTTGTTCATGTAAGAAAGAACATAAAAAAACAAGCATACAATTAGGCTGAGGATCCTGATATGGAAAAATATCAATCTCAAAATTATAGTATGAATTATGTTACATGAAAAGTATTTCAAATTGAATATAAACAATTAAAAAATGTGATATGTAAAGCAGTAAATTCCCACTTTTGATAGGATGAAAACCATACACCATAAAAGGAATTGTAATAAGTAATAGTGATTGTAACAATGGACTACATAGGAGCCAATATATCAGCCCACAAAACTAAGAGGGTTAATCAAAAAAGACAGAATTAATTAGAATTGGGCTGATACCGATAGTCAGTATCGGGTACTGGCCATTTTCCCGATATTTCGATACTTTCGAGTACTTGTTTTTTTTTTGATACTTTTACTTGAAAGTATTCGTTCGGTGAAAATCATCTTAAAATAAGTAATTTTGAAATTCCACTTTCTTCAACTGACTTACCAACATGTCGCGCATTTGTTTACTTAGATGCGATCTTCGTGACAGTAAAAGTGAGACAAGTGCTTAGAATTGGCAGTGGGAAAGCCTGAGGCAAAAAGCTCAACCTCCTCCGAAAAGTAGACGAAAATCCACATGAGAAGAAAGTTTGCTTAAATTTGGGCAAAAATTAAAGTTCTGCCGTCAACTCAAGTTCATTCTGCTCAACACATACGTTGTTCTGCGTTTTCACCTACGTTCCGAACTAGATTTCAAAAAATATGAAATGCAAATAAAGTATTGTGGCATAGTCACGTGTTATGACGTCAATGTATTTACATTAGAAAATTTAAAATAAAGATGGAGGTGCTCGCATGCCTCCAATGTTCCAGACTTTTGGAGAAAACCCAGTTTTGTAAATTGACTAGAAAAACTTGAACGAATGTAAGTAAATATTTGAAACTTATCAGACGTCATGGCAAAAGTGCGATTCCTATTCTGTCAAAATTTCCTTTCATTTGTGCATTTCATATTGTTATGACAATCTCCAAAGTGACGCTGGCCTCAGCGACTCTAAGAAATGTGTCATTTTTCATCCTTACTGCAAAAACATGCCTCAAAAGTAATTATTAAAAAAAGTCTGGTAACTGCATTAAACAAAAGGCTAAATTATTTACACACTGATAGGCTCTCTATGAATTTCGCTTCTTCCTTTTTTGGAATATTAAGCCCCAAAGTCGAGTCTATATATACTCTTTTGCGTGAACAGTATACACAAAACATGCTATTTGGTCATACAGTCATAATTAATTATTGAGTGCACATCAACACAAGGTATCGTATGTATCTTTTGGGAGGCGTAATAATTGAAAATGAAACTTTGTTACAATAAATTAACGCCAGCAAATAACTAAATCGATGGTACGCATAATGCTCCCCTCCCTCTCCCCGGAAGTTATGCAACCCTTGAATACGTCATCAACATAAACCGTGAAGGCCTAACCTGTTCAGTAAGTTTTCCTCGTTACCATGTTCAGGATTTCGGGTCCCTACAAAAATGTGAGTCCACTGTATTTGGGTGTACCTGCAGGTTTAGAGTTTCCTGAGCAAATGTTTTCAGAAACTAGTGCTATGGTCCAGATAGAAGAACCCTCTTAACTGCTGAGCATATTCAGCTGCCATTTCAATGATATGTAAATGAGCAATACATTCAAATATGAGCTGCTAAGCATGTTCAGCAGCTCCTATTTCTTAAAAAGTATTTTCAGTATTTAAAAATGCAAGAGGGCTTAGTGTATAAAATCCAATTCCAGTGATAATTGTAATAGTAGCAAAATAAAAGAGTTGTCACAATGTCATTTCTCTCAATAATTAGGCGCTCTTTTAAAACACTTTTGATTACTGAGTTGACTTCACAAGAAGGAAAGCACTAATCAAATTTTTTTAGAAAAATAAGTAAGGTATCGGCAAACAATACTATCGGTATTGGCCACTGGTATCGAAGTATCGGTACAAGTGTAGAATTAATTAATTATGATTTGTGCCCCAACATTAATTTATTCATTATATGCCTTGGTATATATGGTAGCCTTGTAGCTGATGTAACAGGTGCATAATTTACATTGCAAGGCATAGGGAATATCCATCGCCTGAACTTACAATTGTATTTCAGAGTCTCTAAGCTCTGGAAAGCATGTTTTAATAATAGTCTATGAAAATTATCAAAGTTTGGAAAGTCTCATTCGCTTCCTGCTCATAGAGTCCTCTGCTACTGGGAAGCATGGCTGTTCCTGTGGCTCAAGTTCCCACCAGGCACGTAGCCAGGGGGGGGGGGAGGCTTCTGGTGTTTCACCCCCTCCCCCCGAAATGTTTTCCTAATAATTCTGTTGTTCTGATTTTAGCAGCAAATTTTACCAGTGAGAAGAGATAAACATGTGCACTGTGAAAGTAAATACCAAGCACTGGAAATTAAGGGAAGAGATTTGTAACATGTTGCGTCCCAGAAGCAAATTTCTGGCGATGTGCCTGGTTCGAACCGTGCATAGTAAAATGAATAACTGGTTTCAAATGAATATACTGAATAAATACTATTAAAATAAATAAATATAAGCAAATAATAATAAATTAACTGTATACATTTTCCTCGCTTACTTGTTGATAACCTTTCAGAGAGTGCATCATCTGCTTAGTGGCATCCACAGCACACCCTAGTGTCAGGGAGAGGAAAGAGCATACTAAACTTTTATGCAATGTGTAGAAGTCACTGGCATGCAATAGTTTGAAATTGTTTTTGCTCCATTGAAATTTTTCACTTTTTTCACTCAGTAAAATTGAACAGATTCAAATATGTACTCAAGGGTTTATAAACTTTTAATCAAGATAATAAAAAGTGAGTTACATGGAGCAGGTCGTAAAGGACGTGAAAGAGAGGAACTACGTTGGTATGAAGAGGTTGGCCGATAGAAGAATTGAGTGGAGGGCTGCGTCAAACCAATCCTAGGATTGTTGACCCTTGATGATGATGAATAAAAAGTAAATGGGAAACTAACCTATTGATAACTGCTATTACGGCCCAAGTGATTGAGTGGTTGTGAGTGGGTGTTATTTCTTTTGTATTCATTGGTACATATATCTTTGTATTCATAATTTTGTGAGTGAGATGATGTGGCAAGTAATTGACATCTACATTAGTTAGTATCCATTTTATTGGTTTTTATTGCCAACTGTCTTATTCCTCCCCCTGCTCCTATAAGGTTGTGGCTTTGGGAATTTATTCTTCCATCTTAGTTCCTCCACCAATTACATAGTTAATAGATTATGGCTATTATATTGCAAAAAAAATAACTGAAGTTGTGCCTTCTTAGCCTGAAATCTTAAGTAATTTAACCCTTTTACTGCTGAACGAAATTTCAGTGTTTTTTCTAAAATGCCTTGCCATTTTGAGAAATGGAGCAACAGCGAAGGTCTGAGGATGTGCTGACACAAAGAAAAAAATATGCCAACACATGACTCAGCTCTAACATCGATGTTATTCAGAAAGCCTGCTCACCACATATAACGAAGACCTTGAGAAATATACCAAATAAATCGGCCGAAAAATCGGCCCTCGCAGTTTTTGCATGAGTTAAATGGACCACTAATTCAGCCCATCCACAGATTCCCATTACCCTATGAAACATTTCCTAGAGGTCTGATTGAAAATTGTATGGGACCCTTATAGGAAAGGTGGGAATGCCTATAGGAGCTTAGAATCTTATTAGTCTGGTGGAATTTTCTGTTGGACTCCTGTAGGAGTCCCATAGATTTTCTATTGGAATCTTATAATCTGATGGTATTTTCCTGTAGGTACAGTTGCCAAAATCCAATTGACCTCGTGCAGGAAAATTTTTGATAGGTATCTTTCTCAAACTAGGTGAAAATAATTTTGATCAGTTGAAGTTTTAAGATTATTAGAATTGTTCTATGTGGCCCTGAGCTCAGTGTAAAAAAAAGATTCCTCTGTGTTTTGGCACATTCTAGTGGAGTTTGCTAAGCTGTGTCCTGAAGGCCCAGGACGAGGTGATACTGGAGAAGACTTGAATGAGTGCAATTTTATGACCAGTGCTTGTGATAATGGTGAATGTATCAATACAGATGGTTCATACCGCTGTGAATGCCCGACTGGGTATGTTCTTGATCAAACAGGAAAGAGATGTATTGGTAAGTTGTATCATTCCTCCTTTCTCATTTTTTAGAAATTATATGCAGTATTTGCCTCAAATTATGGCTTTTTTCGTGTGTTTTCTCTGTAGAATTTTGTGATTTTTGCATGGTTACAAGCGATGTGGAAATAGTTGTTCACGCTGTAGTGAAAATCCCTTCAAAAAGCCCACTTCATTTTTTTGCATGAAGTTTTTAAATTGAGTAATGTTGGTGAACATTTTTCCTTGATTAACCAGTAGTTTTTCATGTTTCCTATTTTTACATTGTCTTTTTGAGATGAATAACATTATTATGAGTTTCTCACTGGATATTTCAACACCCTTAACTATAAAAAAATTAAATATTTCGCCAAGAATTGAATCATATCATTGAACTGTTCTTGTCTTCATGAAAAGTGTTGTAAATAGGTATAAAGTATTTATAGCCTATCATGTTTAGTATTGAACAAATTTTAATTCAAATTTTCATAAATTAGGCATAGATTTTTCATTTGCATAACCGGGTGGTACTAGCGTATGGTTTCCAGACATTGTTACTCTTGCATCCCTGACACTCCAATGGTAATTTTTTCACAGAAAGGAAAAGAAATCATATTATTTTTAATAGCAATGAATGGGACTGAAACAGGCGTGTAGCCAGGGGATCATTGAGGGTGGGTTGGGCACAGAACAATTTTAGAGCTTCCAGCATTCAAGTGACATTTTTTAAGCATACTCCAAAAATATGTTACAATTGTGATAGTCAACATTGATGATCCAAGGGGAAATGGATCTGCTTCCATCCTCTCAAATAGGAGCCTGGACTTAACTACTTTCTTTGGTAATATTTTACATTCGGGGTTTTAACTGTGTGATGTAGAAATTAAATTTAAATCAGTCACCCTTAATTTATTTTTTCTTTGCAATTATTACATATTTTATGCATATAATATGTGCATATCCAGTTATTGTAAGAGCTGCAGGAAATTTTTGTCTTTATGTCTTAACTCCTAGGACACACATTCCACACTGACACAGGACACTGTTCCCCCTTACTTTTTATTGGATTTTTATATACAGGCTAATTGCTATATTCTTCAGTCTTAATTTGCAGATCTTTTGGCAGCATTTTCATTGCTGATTTTTCTATAAATGACTTCATTAGTTCCCTCACAACTTCTCAAAGGAATTTAGATCTACATATTTTAATTGGGATTTACTTCATTGTGTATAACAAAAGAATTAATTCCTACCAAGTTTAGCAAATGGTAGTAATTTACCATTGGCCACCTCTTTGCATTTGTTGATACAATATGTGTTTTACACATCTTGTCTACAGTGTCAACTCTACCCTTTGTTGCATTGTAAAAATATATTATGTCAGGTTTTCTCCTGTCACCAGTCAACTCATCTATAATCATGCTACAATGCATCCTTGACAATGAGATTACATTGTTTACCTTCTAGGGAATATAGAATAGATAGTCATGTTATTTCTAAAACCAAAAACACTATTAATTTCCTTTCTCTGTTTTGTCACAGCCATCTAAGGTTGCAATTCCTTTTTTTTTTTTGTTTTTTTTTCACAGTTCCCACAAGTGTTAATTTACTTTGTAGTGAACCCTCCGCTAGAGGAAAACTGGTGAACCAATTATCCAACATCACATTTTGCTCTGTCCCAAAAATTGGTGCCACCAAGCATTTTACTAGCTCTCTAGGCCTATTGTATACTTATTAGGCTCCTTCAGGGTGACTAGCTGCAGATACATCTTAAGTTGGAAGTATAGAATACATTAGCGTCTACCAATGCAAATATTTTATACCTTATCTTGGAGGCAGGTATTGCCTAAACAAGCACCTTCCTCTAAATTCCACTAACTGCTCACCTACCTTAGCATACTCTGATATGGTATAGCTTTGAAAATTTCTCACCAAAACAAAACGTGATGAGTCAATAAGGAGTGAATTCATCTGTCAATTTTCATCCAACTCTCCTATTTATGTTGTCTAAGGCATTGCAAAAGAAAATTGATCTTTGTTAATTCATTGATTCATAGAATATCTCAGTGCCTAATCCATCTGGATTCCATAAATCCTTTATATTCTGCCTCCTAGATCTATTTGAGCCTGCAAAAATAAGTAGCCTACTTACTCATGTGATTTCTACATCATCGGTAAAGCATCTCTCTCGTGAATACTTCTCTTCAATTTTAGGAATCTGAATGTTTGTGCTTGTAATAATTGTACTACACAATCACTTGCCTATCAAACATCAATAAAAAACAATTAATGGGGTCCTTCATATTTTCTTTTATGCCTTTGAAACCAGGCTTTTCTAAAATTATGTATGATTTTCATGTTCTTATATTGGGGAATGGTTCATTTTTCCTCCACTAAGTGATGTTATCCTTACCCAAGTACAAGTATCATTTTCATTGGAAAATTCATCTTCTGAATCGCTGATGTTCTCCGCAGTTTTGGTGTTGTGTTCAGAAGATTAAACTAATCATAAGAAGAAATGTTGTCAGCATCAATGATTTCTGATGTCAAGAAAAGGAAACACTTGCCATCATTCATGCATACTAATTAATATCAAAAAGAGATGCACAGGCTTGCATAAAATATATAGCAAGTTTTAATTAAAAGTTACAATCACTGTCTAATCCATGTAATCTTATACATCACATCAGAATATAGTACCTAATTAATGTATTTTAAGCTTTCATTCCTCTTTTACTACTTCCATATCACCTCTCCTTGATTATGATTATTAGTCCTGTCATGTTGTATTTTTTTACCACTCTATGTTGAGATTGAATTTTTTACTTATCTTTTGCATATTTTGGGCATAGTTTTAATTCTTCATTAAGTTAAAGGCATTTTATGCATGGTGGTTCTCACCCTTAGAAACCTTAAAAACTGTGAATGTTTAATTTATTAATGGACCCTGTACCAATGCTGAATTTTTCAGATGACAATGAGTGCTTACATGGAAATGTTTGTGGGAATGGCACATGTTCTAATGTTGATGGTGGTTTTGAGTGTGCCTGTGATGATGGTTTCACTCCTGGACCCATGCAGGTGATTGTAATATCTCCTTAAAAAGCCATTGTTTTTTTGCATGATTTTTGATGTAATTGATACTAATATAGTAACTGTTTGCTCCACTCCAACTTGCTTACCAATCAGGTCTGTGAGGATATCAATGAGTGCCAAGAAATGGGGAATCAGTGTGCTTTCAGGTGCCACAATGTACCTGGATCATTCCGATGCATCTGTCCATATGGATATGCATTGGCACCTGATGGAAGACATTGCCAAGGTCAGAATGAAAATTCAATTATTGCAAGGAAGTATAGCCTTCTACTCAATGCATAGACTCTCTTTTAAATAAATAATAACATAATTGTCAGTTATCACGGGCTTGATTAAATTATGGTAACATGAAGATTTTAAACTCAAAGGAATATATTTTCTCTCAGGCATCAAGGACTGATTATTTCTATAACACATCTCTTTTTTTGGCTTGAATGATGCCAATCTTGTGTAAGGGTAAGGCTTGAACTGAAAAAAATCAGTAACTTGAGAACTTAAAATTGAATTGTTTTCTATCTGCATGTAAAGGAATTAGAGCAAAGACATACAGCAGAATTATCCTCTACTTAAGGAATTGTATTTCATTCATAATTAACTGTTTTCATGGTTGAGATTATGCAGTTGATCCTAGACTATCCTATACACAAATGCTACAAACGCACAGGCTTAATGCTGAAGAAATAAAATTATAATATTGAATTAAATGCACAATACCACATGATGACTTCATAACATAAGGAAAACTTACTTTTTGTTCTATGCCAAGCAAATCCCAACCCTTGATATCTTTTCTATTATAAATTGGTGCAAGTATAAGTTAAAAGTATCTATTAATCATTAGCCCAGAAATTGATAAATGCTATTATTTAATTAAATCTCTTAATTGTGCAAATTTTACTATTAATAATATAAACATACCTGAAAATCATTCCATTGAAAATGGGAAGTGAGACTCAGCGGGCTACAGCGAGATCAATGTCATCAATAGGATAACAGACGATACGTCCATAGCTACCGGCTGACACTGCGAACCGTAATAGCATTTGTCGCTAAAACGAGGGATATCGTACAATATCAAGTTTACTATCATATGTTGAGGTATTGTGCGGTAGCTAACTGGAAACGTAATAAAATTTCAGATATCGTGCGATAGGAATTTTGTTTCCAAGGCGTATTGTACGCTATCTCCGTATGACAGAGAACCTTAATTGGCACCCAGTTTTCCCCCAAAACTGTTGAGGAGTGGTAGTGGAAGATGTAGAAGCCACTAGTGCAGCTCGTCGGTGGCCATAACAAGTGGCACATTTTAATTTTCAATTATGAGTGAATGGCTTTGGTTAGAAGATTAATTTTTTCATTCCAGTTCATTTTTCATTTTCATCTAACGATATAGTGTATAAAATAGCGATTTTGGTCCCGAGTAAATGCCCCCAATGTTTTAAAAGTTTTTATTATTGCAATTCCCCTATCACTAAAGCTCTTTTTTTAATTAGTTTATAACACAATAGGAACTTAGTGCATGGAAAGTAAATAATGTTGTTGTAAAAATTAATAATCTAAAAGGCGTGAGAGAATTCAATGAAAGAATCTTGTTTTAGGGAGATGTGTGATCAAAAGTAAAGTACTGCTGAAATAATGATGAGAGAGTAGGGGTTGAATACATTTATTTGTTTAATTTTAGGAAGATTTCCAAATATGCATATTTTTACCATTCCAAAATAGGGGAATAGAAACTATTCCCCTGTTCCTTTACCTACTTTTTCTGTTTATGAATATTTTGTGCAAGCAAATGTATTTGTGCTGGTGGTGAAAAATCTTCCCAAGCAACATGAAAAGAAACATATTAAAAAATCTGTTAAATGAAATTTATTAAAGTTGTGAAAGTTAGAAATAATGATAAAATTTTATTTTTATTTATATAATAGGCTGAAAACCATGTGTACTTGTAAATTGATTTTAACATCTGTAACATCTGTATCTTTAACAACTGTATCATACATTGTTCTTACATTCTTCTTTTCTTCATTATGCTACAGATGTCAATGAATGTGTAACTCCAGCCAACAACTGTAAATTTGCTTGCAAGAACCTGATTGGAACGTTCATGTGTATTTGTCCTGAGGGATATCAACAAGTTGGCATTGGTGATGACTGCCGTGATGTCAATGAGTGCATGACTGACCACAACACATGCCGAAATGGTCATTGTGTGAACACTCAGGGAGGTTATCGATGTGACTGCTTTGATGGATTTGAAGTATCTCCCGATGGAAAGCAGTGCATAGGTGAGTGTTTGCGAATAAGAAGTGCAATTAAAAGGATATTTAAAATTTAAAGTATTTTAATAATAAGAAGTTGATTAACACAGACTTGGCATTGCATAATTTCATCAATATACACAAAATCACTGAATGAAATATTATTTAAATGTTTTAACGAATATTCATTAACATCATAAGTAAGTAGTAGTAGTAATGCCCACCATGGATGGGACACAAAAAATTTAAATACCCAGATGAGTGGTTAATAGCTTGCTTCTGAATTGGAAATATTTTTTTTTGCTTGGTTTGAGCTTTCCCAGACATACCCTGGCGAAAAAGTTGCACACCTAAGTTTGTGTACTAATATTATACATAGTGTAATGTAGCATGTTTATTATACTTTTCATCGTACAAAATTAAATTTTCTTATTTTATTAACTTATTAATTTGAAAATCATTATTCGTGCAAAAAATCATAGTTTTCAAAGACTTGAAAAACATTTCAAGTTTTGATTTAAGTTTGTAAGCATGTTTTTCCATTTCAAGGTTATTCTGCAACTGCCAAGCATCAATATACAATGTCCAGCAAACTTAGACAATTCTTCCCTGATGAAGCTGGGAGAAGGGTCCATGAAATCTTTTGCTTAATTAAATTTATAATCAGTGATACGAAAAGTAGAAATAGCTTCAAAATATATCATGTTTTTTCACACAAGTTTGTATTCTTCAAAATATCCTCCTCTTGCTTTTAGAACAGACGCATATACTTTAGGCATTGGCATCATAAATTTTTCAAGAAATGATGTTGAGATTTGATCCCAGGACGTGTGCAGAAACTCCCATAGCTGTTTTTGATTTGTTGGTTTTGGATGGTACAGTGTAGGAATGATCAATGAACTTTGTTTACATTTTGGTTGTTATGGAAACGATTAAACAATGATTAACAAAAATCTTATTCCTTTTTTCAAGATGAATTTTATGCAAATTAGAAATTTTGAAGGGTGAACATAAATTTTTGATTGGTAGTGTATGTTATTAAATTACATTTTCAGATAGACGAGTAGGGTATTGCTTCCGACAGCTGATGGGTGGGAAGTGCACTAGTCATACAGATGGCTTAATGAAAGTCACAAGAGCTGATTGCTGTTGCACCATGGGAGCAGCATGGGGGCCTCGTTGCCAGCCATGTCCAAGTTCAAGATCAGAAGAATACAAGCAGCTGTGCATGGAGACTGGAATGTCTATTGATGGAAAAGGTACCCAAAACATAATAACTTGTACTTTAACTTTATTTGCCTAGATATACAGTTGAAATTAGTTAAGCATATATTTAAATGAATTGAATATATTAAGTTATTACTATGTCAGTTTCAGTAATGAATAATAATATAGTTCTGGTTTTATAAGGACTGATTAAATTTTTTAGCATTATAATAAACCTTCTCAGATACTTCCTTATTCTGCTCATACACACATTGACCATACTTCAGTCTAACACTTAGACAAACCAGTTGTATTGTTATCCTGAAGTCCATACTGTCAATGTCTTGACGTTGATGTCTACTGATGGTTTACCTTAAAAAGACATAATAAAAAACCTGGTCTCAGTTTAGTCTTGCCATCATTCATGTGGAGTCAAATGACTTGAGTGATGCAATAATTGCATGTTTTTACCCCAGATAGGAAAAAAATAGAGTTTTACATCATTCATTCCATCCAGTCACAACATAGACCACAAAACTCCTTTGCCCTATCACAATGGGGGACACTCAGCTGACTCTGCCAATGAAAGTGGTTGTGCCAGGATCTCTTCATGCAGACCTCCCCTCCCTTCCTGTTCTTCCTCATCACAGTCAAGGATGGGAGGTGGACGACATAGATATCTCTAACAAAGCTCGTTTGTTGGGTGTCACCTTTTGCTTGTTTTAATTTTTGATTTATGAGTGAGTCACTGTGGTTGGAAGATTAATTTTTTCACTAAAATTCATTTTTCGTTTCCATCTAACAATTTCTTGTACAAAATAGAGATTTTGGTTCTGAGTAAATACCCCATTATATGTCATGCAAGCAATAATTTAAAATTGTAAAGGAAGTCTTATAGTGAATGAGGTCCTCGTCGTACGAAAATGAAGAAGGATATAACTTAAGTTATAGTGGCTAATATTATTGATTGTTGAGGGGAGTTTGTTATATTTTAGAATTTTTAAAAGACTTTTTCATTCCCTCATAGATATTGATGAGTGTATGACAATACCTGATCTGTGTCGCAATGGAAGGTGTATAAATACCATGGGGTCATATCGCTGCATTTGCAACAAGGGCTACAAACCAGATCCTACTGGAACTCGTTGTGTTGGTATGTAAATTGGTCCTCATACTTAAATTGCTGATCACTTGATCTTTTCATGAATGATAATATGGTTGTAATTTTTCATGCTTGTCAGATGTCAATGAATGTGAACTTGCGCAGTCACCATGCAAGTTTTCATGCCAGAACACGGATGGAAGCTATGTCTGTTCCTGTCCTCCTGGTCATGTCCTCAATCCAGATGGTATCAGCTGTAGAGACCTTGATGAGTGTGCTACTGGCCGCCACACATGCCACCATGATTGTATTAATACTCAAGGCAGCTACACCTGTGCTTGTCCCAAGGGTTATAACCAAGTTGGAGATCATTGCACGGGTAAGGTGCCAACTAATGAAAGTATGATAATTAAAAGCTAGGATTTGTATTTTTTAGCTATTGTTTGCATTAAGACATTTTCTAAAGGCCGTTTTACACTATATGTAGTTGTTTCAATACTGAAAATCAAACTCAATGCTGTGTGCTCAAAATTGAATGCTGAAAGTCTTGGATGAATCCTTTCTTACAATCCAACTCTCCATTTAAAATTCTTACTGGTGCATGAACTGAAGCTATTGTTTGTTTACATTTTTTGGGCATGTTTCTTTTGAGGCATCCTTTTCATGCTCCTTCTGTAGTGTCTTCTGCCTTTCTTCTCCATTCTCCTTCCTCAGATGAGACAAAGAAATGACCGAAGTATTAGTATTCAGTGAATTACACAATATTGCACTATTTCATTGATTCCAGCCCCATCACCGGTATTTCCTTGAAACATTATGCTTGCTTGTGACTGGTTTTCAGATGGAAGACTCGTATAAAAAATAAGTATCATACTTACATATCTCTGTTATAAGTAGGGATGGTCGGATCGAAAGATCCACAGGTATTTTATCTTATTTGGAATATGAATCCAGATCCAGAAAAAGACAGTGTAAAATCGGGTCGGGATCTTAGATTTTAAATTTTCGCAGCATAGCGATCAAATTTGTGCCTTTTCAAATGGTTTTTTAAACCTGAAGTGGTACGCAATGCACCACGTGATACCTTCGCACTGCAGAAATTGCAAACTGCGAATTTCTCGTCCCATTCACAAATGTGAAAATGTTGCCACCTTTCGCTGGTCATTCTAACTTAATAAGTTTAAATAATCATTGATGGATTGAAAACAAACGTAAGTTTTACGACGGCTTATATACTTCTTCTCCTCAATCGTTAAGCAACTGACAAACCACAGCAAACTTGCGCACATGCGACACCGTGATTCTTTTGTTTTTTATTATAAGCATGTAGAAGAATTTATTATTATTAATATTTTACTATGTTAATCACAAACCTTAAATTAAATATAGGATGCACAATTATTTCAAAAATTGAATTTATAAAATGTAAGCGTAGTCATGCAACGAGGAGTCAAATAAAGGAACAGCAATCTAACGAACATTTGATCATTTGGTTTTTCATGTAATTCTCGTGAAGTTGTTATGGATTCATATTTTCAAGCTTAACTTGAAGATAAGTTTGGTTTGAAATATTAATTAATGAATTGGTACCAACCAAATCTGCTAGCCCAAATGCTTTGTAACATGTAACCCAACCGATGCCCGCGAATTTAACCCTTTTGCTGTGGCTCACTCTCTGGAAATATACTCATCACATGCAGTGGAAAAGAGAAAGCACTACAGTGAGAACGAAAAAGTACGTTCACAGCAGCCTACCTTGCGATCGTACTAGGTACGTTCACAGCAGCAAAAGGGTTAAAAAGCATAGTTGATTTGTGCAATGTATTCGAGATGGTGAATTTATTACTTTGTGTCCTTGAATATTGAATAGTGCATATATCTCACTATTTGAGGTATTCGAGGATTCAACTATTCGAATGTCCCATCTCTAGTTATTATTAATAAGACATTGCAAAACTACTAGCTCACCAGTTTAATCTATTCTATAAAAATTTCTTCATCTTAAAAATGGAATCCCCAGAATTCATTTTAGTTTTTGATTTCGTTTAGTATTTAATTTTCTATATTTTATTTTTCTTGGCATGTGATACACTTGGAAGTCAATTTTTTTCTGTAATGGCATATATAATTTCTGTATAGAGGGTGATACGGTATGGCATCAGTGGGCTCTTATATTTTGGAAAGTAATTCAAATACATAAAAATGAAAATTAATGGAACTTATGTTTGTTTTAACTGCACTCTAAAGAATAGTAGTTAGCGTCTAAAAAATGAATTGTTTGATGAGTATGTGATAAGGAAGGTGAACTTCATTTAAGAAATAATAACATGCAAAGCATCTGTAAATTGTGATTCAGGATAATATTATTCACAGAGATGATACGAATTTGATTTTTCTACAATAAATCTACTTGTATTTGTAGAAATACTAGGATTAGAAAAGAAATGAAATTAAGAATCCATTATTTGAAATTAAGGATTCCAAACCGAGACAAAGATCCGAAATCAAGGCAAGGATCCAGTTCCGGATCTGGATCCAAAGAAAATCCTGGATCTGTCCATCACTAGTTATAAGTACTGAATATGAATTTGATGCATTTATTGAATATGTTTAAGCAATTAAACAATACAATTTTGAGTATGCTGAATTTGATTTGATTTTCAGCACTGAAATGTGTAGTGTAAAGGATTCAAGGATTTAATCATAATGATTTCTATCTCAAAATTCTGCCCATAAAAAATATTTTAGAAATAATTGTCCCCAGAGCTACACAGTCCCATTAGATCTCCCTTGCTCTGTGACTATTGGTACCAAATCAAGCATTTTTTGCTGTTTACTAAGACAGAAGGGCTGTTTAACTACCTGAGAATTGTGTTCCATTTGGGAGCATCATGGCCTTGAGGGATTTCTGACAAATTGTCCCAAAGTTCCTCAGTTCATAGTTTTTTTTTGTTTTTTATTGTTAATTTGATCATGAGCCTAAAAAATAAGCCCAGGGCTGATTACATTGATAATCATTCTCATATTTTGATTTGAGTGATCACAATAAGAATCCTATGAAAGGAAACTCATAAATAGTATGTATGTATGTATGTATGCAGAACTATAATGGTAGGACCGCATGTGCAGTTGCTGAAAATTCATCACATTTGAAATTAAGTCATTGTCTTTTTGTAGTAGCTGATGGCAAGGCATATATACTTCTCCTGTACCTTCCCTTGTGCGATATTAAGTAGAAAACTTTCGGTCTCTTAAAATGTACATACATATTTCTCTAATGATAAATGTTTATGGTTTCTGTAGATATTGGACCAGAGAAATATTAAATTCTAAAGAATCTCTTAGTATCCTTAAAATAATGCCTCTGGTTTGAAAAAGAATGGACTTGAATAATTATATGATGTTGGGTAAAAAATTTCTACAGTTCTTGTTTGTGGTATAGAAGCTGTTACTTTATTTTTATAAAATGAGAACAGCATATTTAGGAAAATCAGTTTTTCAATTCCTTACCGTTTGAAAGAAAGATATATTTGTACGTTACAAATATTCTCATCAATTTTGTGTTGCAGATATAAATGAATGCACAGACCAGAGTGGAACATGTCCTCCACCCGGCAATTGCATCAATACCTTGGGAAGTTTCAGATGCATGTGTCCAAGGGGTTTCAAACTGGATTCTACTGGAACCTATTGCACTGATATGGATGAGTGTTCTGATGATTCGAAATGCCAGTATGGTTGTCAGGTGAGATATTTAAAAAAAATGTTATTATAACACAGACAGATTCTTCAACAATCTGCACTATCCATTCATCTCTATCTAATATATATTCCACATTTTATCCCTTTTCATTTAAATCTTTCCTCACTCCATCCAGCCAAGACTCCTTTGGTCTTCTTCTTGTTCTTCTTCCACCATCTGGTTCCCATTCCCATAGAGCAGTCTTTGGGATTCTTTCATCACTCATCCTCTGAACGTGCCCAAACGGTGATAGTCTTCTTTCTTCGAAGTTTCTGTAATATTTTTCTTTACATCCATACCCTCTTTGATCTTGAAAAATACTTAGACTCTGAAAAAAATTTTCTCACCTCTTTTGAGCATATTTAGGACTTCTGAAAAAAATTTTTTATTATTATGTTTGTTGAAACATTTGTAGCCCACACATGTGCATAGTTGTTATTTGAGAGACAAAGAATATTTGATGATCGCATGAATAATAATAAAGTACCACCTTAAGTATAAATATTCTGTGCATCGACAGAAAACAATGTAACAGTGGCAAGAGATAAAGAGATGGAATATAGTTCACTTGGCCGAAATATTGATTTCTGAAAAATAAAGGTGAAAAATTCAAACTCTGGTATGTTCACAGATGGGTGGGTACATCAGTAAAATATTCTATGGGAAAAATCCACCCTCTGAGGGATGTATAACTGGTTGTCCACATATGTTGGCCAAGGGACCAATGTCTTCTTTCACCACACTGCGGATTTTCTCTTTGATTACCTGCAGATCTATGCCAAAAGTCCATTTCTATGGCTTGTAGTTTATTTTTTTGTCTCTTATTTAATGTACATGTTTCATATACGATTCTATTTTTCTACTTTAGAGGTACTACAGTAGAAACTTGATATTACGAAGTCAACGGGATCGGAAAAATCGCCAATTCATTATATCAAATATGTATGAATGAGTATCCTTGACCAACATGACGATGAAGCTAATTTTTTTGTTTCCTAGAATATATGCAATCCCGCAACGTACCTGCATGATTTATGTTTTAATTCATGAATGTATCTATAATTGTGTATTCATGTCAACACGGTTCAATAAGTTAAACGCAGCTAATTTGTTCCCTTTTTTCCAATGAGTCTCAGGCATTCAAGCGTCTTTGCAAAATTTTCGTGCCGTTTGGAATAGGCCAACTAAGCTTCATTAGTGCATTTTTTGATATTATTTTTATCTCTACTGAAATTATAACGTATGCGTGGGTGATGTATTCATATTTTTAAGCTGGTATTGATGTGTGTATCCACTATGGAAGTGCGCAATTTGAGGGATTATTTGCAACTAGATGCTGCTCCGGATATAGAATTTAAAGGAATAAATTGCCGCTAAAAGAAAACCATATGCTCTACGTCAGGCATTAAAGATTACACCTAAAGTAAGCTAAAACAGTGAAAAGATTCTCTTACGAATGCTATGTCAATCATATATTTTGTACAAATAATGATATGCCCGTTAATTTAGAGAAATAACAGCCATAACCATCTTTGCGTGGTTATTTCCGAGACAAAGGCTCTGAAAGAAGAACTTAAAAAGAAGTTCATCTTTATGTTTACCTCCTTCCAAAGGTAGATTGTACAAACCACGAACCTCAACAGTGAAGGCGTGATAATTTCCTTTACACTTCTTCAGCTACTAATGATGGTAATATAAATCCATAATTTATGTTTTTCACTATATTCTGCGAAAGCTTCAATTGTGGCTCTTTTCAAATCAGGTCGCCTGCTATTCTTGAAAGATTCTATATACCCATGGGCGTAGCTAGGGGGGTCCCTGGGGGGGCCCGGCCCCCCCCAGAAGGCTCGTGGCCCCCCCCAGAAAATTTAGACGAATCGAAATTGTGGTGGCCACGCTTCAACCGCTCGTCTGCGGCCGAGCCACAGCACGGCGGTGCGGTCCCTTTGGCCCCGTTCACACTACTAGGTTAAAAAGCCAGTAACCCGTACCTATATGCTAGTAACTTGAGTATCAAGTTCGTCCTATGAACACAGCTTGGATAAACGCTGGTAAACTGATTTTACCAGCATTGAGTTACTAGGTTTGGCGCAGGTTACCTGAATTTGTGGCTCGTGTGAACGAAAGTTAGTAAAGAAGGTAAAGAAGAACGTTAAAAATTCCCTTCTGGGGAGGGGACCCCCCCCCCCCAGAACCCCAGGGAGGGGGGGGCCTAGGGTAATTGAAATGGGGTTTTGCAAATGGAAAAATTAAAAGATGCGTTCGAAAAACACGAAAATTCAGGATCTGATTCGGATTGTCATCAAAAGTATCTGGGGTACCAAATGGCTAATGCATCTGGTACTGTTCACGAGAGAGTCGTAAATCAGAGTAAAGAAGAGATTGAAGAGAAAAAACGTTACTTGACAGAAGTACCTGACATCATTTCGTATCTCAGTTGTCAAGGCATGCCACTGAGAGAACATGATGAGAGCTCTGAATCTCGGAATAGGGGAAACTTTGTTGAATTGTGTAAGCTTTTTGCGAAGTATGATGACTTTTTTGCAAAACATTTTGAGCAGTGACTTAACTACTGCAGGCCAACGGTTCTGAACGAAATGATAGAAGTTTTAGCCGGTCTAACTCTTCAAGAAATTGTAAAGGAAGTGCGGGAGTGTGGGTTTTATTCATTGATGGTTGATGAAGCCAAATGTTACAAAGAAGAACAGTTGTCAGTAAGTTTGAGGTTTCTGGGTTTCTTAAATTGTTCCACAGCAAGAGATTCCGAGTCGCTAAGCCAAATGATTCAAGATTTTTTGACGAAATACAGCTTGGAAAATATACCAATGATTGGACAATCATACGATGGTGCCAGCGTAATGTCAGGCAATAACGCAGGTCTCCAGGTGAAAATGAAAGAGGTACACCCACAGGCAATTTATATCCACTGCTTAGCTCACAAAGTAAATTTGGCCGCTGTCGGATGTCCAGTCAGCTTACATTTTCTTCAATACTCTTGAAGCCCTCCATATGCACTATTCACAACCTGGTAATCACGCCATCTTAGCAGAGATTCAAAAGAAGCTAGGCATTAAGGGTGGGAAAGAAATGGGGAGCTTAAGTAGTACAAGATGGTGCGGCCGTTACACAAATTGTATCGTTGTAATAAATAACTTCAACGCAATCAAAGAAGCCCTTGAGGAGGAAACCAACGCTGCACGAGATGCAAGGGGGTATGGTGGAGAACATCGGTTTGTTGAGATCTATCGCACAACCTGAATTCGTCGTTAATCTTTTCGTAATACATTCAGTTTTATCGGTGACCAACGTGCTGAGTATTTGCAAGGCCCAGGTGCGACGCTCGGGAGAGCAAGTTCAGTTATTACCAGCATTCAAACTACTTTCGCAGAGAGCGGAAATAATTTTGATGGTTTATGTGCCGAGATAGTGGAATTTGCCAACAGCAACGACATTTTGCTAGAGCCTGTGTCTGTCTCAAAGAAAAGAAGGCGGCAGCCACCCGCAAAAATGAGCGTTTACTATGTTGAAACTACCGTAGGAGAAAGCCAGCTGACTGACCTACCATCTGACACCAACCCCAACACTGGCGATTACTGGGAAATCAATGTGTACAACAGGGTTTTGGATAACATTATTTCACATTTTGAGCATAGGTTTGAGTCTGTTCCCCTGGCAAAGGCAGTTACACAGTTGAACTTGACTGAAGCTGAAGATTTCATTAATAATGGGGTCGTTTACCATATTTTTTTTATTGCCGAATATGATAGCGTTTGTAAAATAAAAAGACCCGTATTTTTCCGTTCTTTGATTCGTCAATTATTTCTCGAGTTATAGGCGGCGAAAAACTGATGTTTTATAACCCTCTCGGAAAAGTGGGTGTGGTGCAACCTCTGACGTATATCGACTTCTTCCAATCACAACTGAGCCCGCGAAGCTACTTTGCCTTATCGCATAGGGGGGGACACAGCTGACTCTGCCAATCGGAGCAGTTACGACAGCATCTGTGCGAGCAGACCTTCCGAGAATCCCCCTCCACTCCCTCCCCCTCCTATAAGAGCAGTCAAGGACGGGAGGAAAATGACATCAATGTTATCACAGCAGCTTTTTCGGTGGTCGTCACCTTTTGCTTATATTAATTTTTGATTTATGAGTGAATGGTTGTGGTTAGAAGATTAATTTTTTCACTAAATATCTTTTTTCGTTTCCATCTAACAACTTCGTGCACAAAATTGCGATTTCGGTTCCGAGTAAACGCCCCCATTACAATGAAATTTTGAATGTTGATACTCATTTCTTAAATGCCGAGGCAACAGTATTGAGAAATATATTAAAAAACAAGAAAGTAGATGTCAAAATTAAAAATGTCAGAGCAGAAATAAATGAAGATATCATGCCGAATGTTTATACACTTCTCCAAGTAGCAATCGGCCTGCCCGTCAGCTCGGGTGGATGTGAAAGAAGTTTTTCAGTCATGCGAAGAATCAAGTCGTGGGTTCGGTCTACAACCGGCCAATCAAGATTTTCAAAGTCATCCATTCTTCACATCGAAAAAAAAATTGTTAAAGAAAGGGTTCCCAGCACTACCATAAATTGAACTTTTTAGTCAAAAAAAACATAAAATTCCTATTAACCAAAATTTTTGTTTCTTTTCTTTGTTTTCACTATTTAATTTATTAGCAGATAACCATCCCAAAGTTTACTATGATCCCTCTGAAAATGTGTGAATCCTCGGTTAAAATAAAAGGTCTTTTATTTTCCAACTCGGTGTAATCATTTTCTAGCCTACAAAAATCCCTTTCAGTATTTTACAAAAATGTCATCAGCAATTTGGCTTAATTTCAGTTCTGAGAAGGTTAAATTAAAAACAGTTCCGGGGGAGAAACACCCCCTCTTGAAGTGGGGGTACCCCCCAGACCCTCCGGAGGGTGGGTGGTCCCATGGCCCCCCCCCAGCCAAATTCCCTGGCTACGCCCATGTATATACCTAAAAATTATGGAATTATTTTGTGTATTAAGCCTCTGCTTCCGATCAAGCAAGGGGATTTTCATCTGAGCATTGCAGCTCCAGTTCTGTCCACGCACAAAGACGGAATCAGAAGTCTTATGTCTTCACCCATCACTGAGGAGATCACTCCATTCACCCTCTCAAAAACAGCTACGAGTCCCATGGTCTCCGAGTATCTGACTTCACTAGGGAGGTTGATCCAGCTGGGATTGAAGGCCAAGGGATGTGCGCAGGAAATAAACATCGAAAGAATCATATCCTTATGCAGCGTAGTCACATCTTATCTTTCTCCTGCTCTACCGACAAAAAAAATCGACGTGCTGAAAGTAGTACCTGTTAGTCTTCTCCATCAGAAAATGAGTAATTTCTGTGAATAACAGTAGAAGTATTGCCCCAGGAGATGAATCTCTTTGTATGTGAAGGGCCTCTTCTCTGCGGAATCCACTCTGCTCGCCCGAGAAGGGAGAAGTCCTCTTCCCAGTGCGGATGCAGCAACTGCCTCTTATCCATTCACCAACAGGACCACGAGCCGAGGGGCACTCATCCTCCGAATCATGTAGAAGTAACACCTCAATTTCCCTTTCCGTAAGGTTTTAACCCATGGTGTGGTATAAAATAATATAAAAAAATATGAAATATAAGCACTCCTTTGGAAAAGCACAATTTTCAGTGATATACACACGGAAAGAATCCGAGCACGAAACTAAGGAATCAAAATCACCGAGATTAGTTTCTTCGTTAACTTTTTGATGTGGCAGGGAAAGGAGCTGACCACATGCCTAGACCGATGATGCTCTGGGCACCCAGATATGTTTATGTCCAACACAATCGGGTAGGATGACGCATGAGAGGGCATCGGGACTGTTTACGTTCAAAATACTGAGGTGAGAGAATCATGAGAACAAGGGACTAATTTCGAAAGCGATGATGGGTGTATACCACATGGCAAGTGTGATAACTTGCTTTGACCCTAGCAAGAGTGTCATCCCAAGTGCCTGAGAAAAATATCTACCCCATCTCAGCGAGGAAAATGATAAGAAGCTGATTTGAAACAAAGTGTGTCTTGGTGGTCCCGAAAGGGACCGCGTGGCCATTCTCCAAAAAAATTAGGTGGTCCCTTAAGGAACCATACGGGTGATAAAGGTTAAATGTCTTGAAACATGATCACTAGTTTGATGCATGTGTGTGGTTAATAATTGTTCTTTTCAATCTGATATATATGTATGTGTTGAACTTCTGTTCTGGGACTGTTCTTTCTGTCCTGGGAATTAACTGCTTCAAAGCAAGGTAAGCAGTGAACTTTACAAGGAAGAAGAGATAGGAATGGGCACTGTGTAAGTAAATACCAAGCATTGAAAATTAAGGGAAAAGATTAGTAACATGTCGGCACCAAATGGGCAAGCTGATTTGTTTCAAGTTATGCTGCACTAGGCTTAGACCCCCCCCCCCCCCCCCCCAAAGCAAAATTCTGGCTATGTCCCTGCATTGGAGAGATGAAGAGAAGTAGAAATTATGTGCATCTGTAGAGAGAATTAACCAAAGGAGGTATTCCAGTTAAGGGATAAGGTTATAAAGCAGTGGAGTTAAAATAATTGAAAAAAATACTTGAACTCATATTAGTTGATTTAAAATCGATGGTTTCTGGCATCGCTTTATGAAATTTACTTGTATTCATTATGAATGACAAAATGAACTTTGTAATTCCACATTAATATCTGACTATTTGTGTGTCCTTGTGTGTAGATGACGATAATATTTGATGGTCGAAACCTTGATGATAATATTTGAGGTCGAAACCTTGGTCGTAGTGTGAGATATTAAATGTGGAAATACAAAGTTTATTTTGTTAGTTGATTTACTCTTGATGATACTTATCACTTCAAGAGAATTGATCATGCGCCATAAATGTGTATTATAAAATGAGGTCATTGTCAAGTTAAAGCATTTCTGTATTTTCCCTCCATACCTTTGTGGCTGTATGCCAATGTATGTTACGGAATTATGCCAAATCCGGCATTCTATGGAATGCGTAGGAAATGTGAAGAATGCCAAAAATTGAGCATCAATGTTTGAAATAATTGATATTCCATTGTTTGCCTATAAATTGTATACTTTGCCACGTTGTCTGCCAGAACTCTATGTGTATCTTCATTCCATGGTTTTTTTCTCCAGCAATTGGTAAGCAGTCAGTTGTAATATTATAATTGATTTTTGTTTTGTGTTTCAATCTATTTTCCAGAACATTTTGGGAAGCTTCCGGTGTGCATGTCCTGAGGGATTTCTCAAACATTTCTACTACAACCAGTGTGTTGACGATAATGAGTGTGCCCAGTCACCATGTGGAACTGGAAACTGTTACAATACAATTGGGAGCTACAGATGTGGATGTCCTGATGGCTATCAGTTTGATAATGCACACATGGTCTGCGTTCAGGTAAAATACTTGAGTCTACTGAACATAAATAAACCTACTATCCATTGCTTAAAAGAAAATATTACTGTATTGAATAGTTTTGATGAATTATTGACAAATCCTTAATAAATGTAACAGTTAATTATCTTTAATGTAATCCTAGATTTGTATTTCATTGGTGTGTCCTGTTTTGAACAACCTTATTATTGGTGGGGTGAAATGGATTTTACATTCAGACAAAATCGCTAGTGATACTTAAGAAACCTTTTCCTCATTAAGGCATAAGTGTAGGTTACCCAAATTATGATAGTATTTGAATCATGGGTTTGCATAAATTATAAATGTATGGCAGAGTATCATCAGCTTAGAATGGAAGAAGATTACTGCCAGGAAGCAGATGGAGACAGCCATATTATGTACCTTTAGCTCCATGCTGGAGCTATGAGAAAATTCAGAAAGAATGGTGAGCTATGATGATCCCTTGGAGGTTATGAAAAATCATATGGAATAATAGCCTAAAATTAAATTAATCGATAGTGATTAAGGGGAAGACAGTTGAAGGGAATGTGGCAGAGTTTCTGTCATCATTCATGGTTATTATTTTCCTCCATTCTTGGAAGATCCTTCCAGTTATTAAAGTTTATAATTCCTTCTGATGAATGTTAAATAATATGCGTGAGGCTTAAAATATTCTCCTTTGTGGTTTTTACGGCATATTTACCAGAAAGGTCAAATTAATGTAAAATTGTCTGACAAGTGAGGAGTATGGTAATGATTCAGATAAACGCAATTAGTGCATTAACCAATCAGTACATAACTGGTTGTCTTGTACCATACCAGTTGTCTTCATATGTCTTGTACTACTTTGTGAAATGGGAGTTTTTTTTTAATTTCTGTAGACAGTGAATCTTACAGTAAAACAAGTGATTACAGTCAGCTGTTGAATATTACATCATCATTAAGAAGTGTGAGTGAACAACTGTATGCATTACAAAGGTTTACCCATTAAAACTGGTATGACATGAAATATTAATAGTATAATGTTTCACATTGTTGAGAACACCTGTTTCTTTTCGTTCAATGAATAGGTTAGTTACATTTTATGTATACATTTTGAGCTGTGCTATTTTCTGGGTACCAGATCATTATGGAATACTGCAAGCAGCACAGGGACTTGTTGTCACTATCAATTAAAGATTTAATATGGTCTTTTGCTCTGGCTCTTAAACTTCTGGCCCTCCATCCCACATAAATATAATGACAGTGCATAATGTTTAAACTGTAACCTAATGACTATGACAATTATCATTGACGTGCAGGTTAGTGCTGGCTGCAGTGGTAGTCCTTGTGCTTTCGGCTGCACACCTATGGGAAGTGGAGGCTTTTCTTGTGGATGCCCAAGTGGATATCATAGGATTGGACAGGTAAAAATGTTATTGCAATTGGATGCATTTTTCACTTAGATAAAAGTATTGGTTCCCAAAATCTCCAATGAAAACATAAATTTGCTAATCAATACGTATTGTGCATTTAAGGTAGTGAAACTGAATTCTACCTGTGATTTTTTATGTTGTGAATGCCAGACAGCAAATCTTCATACAAGAATCATAAATAGATGCATGTGACAATGTTTTGTTCTGTTGATTCAATTGATGGTGAGAATTGTTTAATGAAATTATTGAAGATTATAAATTTCAGTACAAGCAAATAAGCTGGAGATCACCTATTCTGAAGAGTAGATCACACAAAATAAATGTCATAAATTTCTTCCTGGAGTGATTTTATGCCTTCTTATGAATGCTACAATATCAGCCTTACCATAAAAATACAGTTTATGAAAAGAGAATTATTTTTCAACTGTTGTATAAGAGCAAATTTATATACATTTTAATGATAATTCTTTTACAGGGACATTGCTTATCAACTATCAACCCACCTGTTCATGGCTATGGGGATGAAATTGGTAATGTTCCAACCTTCCCAATTGATTCAGATCCTTACCAGATACCTGAGGACAGACTGATATCAACAGAGGGATGTTTTTCATGCAAGGTATACGTGCCATTCTATTGTAACCACTTATGATAAATGAGATCGTACTAGATGCAAATAATGCTTAGTTAAAAAGATATAGACTAGGTTAGAATATTCTGAGGTTTTCCTGAGTGACTTGAATCTGAAATAAAACTTAAATTTTCAGGTCAATGGAAATTCTCGGCATAGGAGATCTGCTGTTACACCTGGTCCTGTTTGGAATGCTCCATATATGTTAATGAACTCATCTAGCCCTGATGAATATTCTCATTATTATTCAAATGTGTTACTGAACACCACCCATAAGGTATCTTTTTTGCTCTTTTATTTGTTATAAACATCTTATTTATGCTCACATCTCCAGTGATTATTAATTTTGTAGAGCCATGATGTCTTGTGTTAGTTGGCAGAAGTACAATGAATTAACTGATTTTTGAATTTTCCCCATCTTTGCTGATTTTTACCTTAATGTGTATTTCAGATCAGAAAACGTGAGGCTTTCAGGAGGCATAGGAAGCATCATCATGGAGATGATCATATTATTCTTAAAATAAGTTTGTCCCAAACTAAACATAAGGCAAGGATTGTTAAACTCCAACCAGCTGTTCACCATGACAGAGTGAGTAACATTCATCTTGAGGTAACATTGAATATTTATGGATTGCAAAGAAATGTTGTACCCTTTGGCCTTAAATGTGAACATTTGGCCTCAGAACTTTTCTTTACAGATGGGGGTTTGTGCCATTACAAGGCATGGACATATGGCAAAAAGTCCCAAAAGTCTGAGCATTGAGGGCCTCCAAAAAAGATCAAATTTATATGCCTTTTATGACTTAATTTACGTGCATTTATAATAATATTTTTATTTCTATTGCTATTTCAAATTTATAAATTTGAAATAGTATAAGTTATATTTAGTACAAGTTACACGTTAGTTGAAAGATCCCTCAAAGTTCTACTCCAGGGCACCCAAAGGCCACTGTTAGGGGTCTGTGTTATATGCCATCAAATAGAGTAGTTAAAATTTTATTTTAATAGTTTTCTGCTTGACAAATATTCTCTGTAACTTAGGGTTAGGTTTGAATGTCAAATATTAACCATTTAAAAGGTGGAACAACCATTGGTATTTTTCTACATGATGTTTCAGGTTCTTTTCCTCTCTCATTTTTTCAGAGGCACTGGAGGGAGTTTCTACTCTGTTTTTGCTTCTAGTATCAATCCAGTTCATAATTTAATGCCCTGGAAATCATGATGAATCATCATCAAGGGTCAGCAATCCTAGGATTGGTATGACGCAGCCCTACACTCGATTCTTCTATCGGCCAACCTCTTCATATTAACGTAGTTCCTCTCTTTCACATCCTTTACGACCTCTTCTATGTAACTCATATGAGGCCCCTCTTTTCCATTCTTCCTGTTCACTTTTCCTTCGATGATTGTCTTCATAAGGCCATCGTGTCTAAGATGTGGCTGATTAAGTTGTTCCGTCTTCTTTTTATAGTTTTCAGCAGACTTCTGTTTTCTCCCACCCTTCTCAGGACTTCTTCATTTGTCACTCGGTTGATCCATTTTATCCTCATCATTCTTCGATAGCACCATATTTCGAATGCTTACACCCTTTTCTTCTCCGCTGCTGTCATCGTCCATGCCTCACTGCTGCAAAGAAACATGCCCCAGATATACATTTTGATGAATTGCATCCTTACTTCCAAGCTTGTATTTCCAGCTGTAGGTAGATTCTTCTTTTGATAGAATGCCCTCTTTGCCTGGGCTATTCTAGTCACTATTTCTTTCTTGCTTCGTCCATCGCTGGTTACTCTGCTTCCCAGGTAACAGAACCCTTTCACCTCAGCCAGTTTCTGTTTTCCTAGTATAACGTTGGTTTTGGCCTCCTCTCTCTTGCTGCTCACCAACATCTTAGTTTTCTTCTTATTGATCTTCAGATGATAACTGGCTATTGTCCTTTCCATGGTTGTTAGCATCTTATTCAGCTCCTTCTCTGTCCCTGCTATGAGAGCTATGTCATCAGCGAATCGTAGCATAGTGATTGTTTCTGTTGAGTGTTTGTACTTGTTGTGATATAACTCAAGCATCAATACGTTGTGCAGTTGTTTTCTACTGCTACTATCCTTATTCTTTTGTTCGTGACTCGGCCCATGCCTGGTCAGCTGTCTCTGTCTTTTTGTCAGTCTCTCGATGTACACGTTCTGATGTGCACGTTCTTGTAATCCAAGTACGTACATTAAAGTACTGTTCATTATCTGAACCTGTGAATTACGTTTGTTCTACCTCGGCCTCTAACAGGTTATGGGCCCAGAGTGTCACGACTGCAATATTAATTAACGTATTCACTTTCCGCATTCTCGCAATATATTTGAACTTGCGTTTTGAGCGAAAATGTCGGATAACGAACAGGAACGTTCAAATGCTGCTGCAACTGTTCACCATTCGACACCCGTTGACTTCGCACAGTCGGTGTTCGTTGCACCGGCAGGCGTGCCGGGTATTGAGAAGTTGGAAGGCGAAAGGAACTACAACACGTGGAAATGGCAAATGAAGATGCTACTCATAGATTATGGCATGTGGGAAAGTGTTACTGGTCAGGACATAGATCCAGTCAAAGATCGACGCGCGCTAGCAAAGATCAGCTTGGCTGTAAAACCCGTATGTGCTTCTCACATTTACGCCTGTAGCACAGCCAAAGAAGCATGGAATAATCTACAAAAGGCTTTTGGCAGCTCAGGGCTGACTCGTGAACTAATGTTAGAGAGACAGTTAATGAGAATGCGTTACGAAGATTTTAGTTCCATGTCCGAATACATTAATGGGATCCTTTCCGTTGTGAATCAGCTGGCAGATATCGGCGTCGTTGTCCCTGATGACAAAGTTGGGAAAATTTTGTTAAGTGGTCTATCGGAGTCTTTTGAGACTTTGGTGCAAGGTTTTGCGTCCACTCACACTGAAGTTAGAAGTGAGGAAGTAAAAAAGCTTTTGATAGAGGAGGACTGTCGAAGAAGTGCCAATGCGTGCGAATCTTCACTAGCATCCGTCAAATTCAGGTCAAGTGCTTCTCATGCCCCTAATTCAAACAAGAAAACTGTTCCCAACAACATTATTTGTCATTACTGTAAGAAAGAAGGACATAAACGACCTCAGTGCACTAAGTGGAAGAGACTGAAAAACAAAAATTCCTCAAGTTTTCAAGATACATCAAAAAATTCCAAGAAATTTGATGGCAATGATGGCTTAGTTCTCATAACTGCTGCGACATATAGTAGAATTAAAATGCCAAAAAATCAGTGGTTCTTCGATAGTGGTGGAAGTCAACATCTAACATCTCGTGGTGATTGGATTGATGACCTCAAAACTTCTGTGAATGCTGATATCTTAACGGCTAATGGTTCTGTAATGTCATGCCAAGGTGTTGGAAATGTGCCCTTTATTTTTAGTAGTAATAGTTCTCTAGTTAATGGTACAATTACTGATGTGTTGCTTTGTAAACAGAGTGCTGCAAATTTATTGTCAGTTTCTAAAATTGCAGAAAAAGGTAAGGTACTTGTGTTTGACAGATATGGTGTTAATGTGTTTGATGAAAATGAAGTTAACATTACAGGTACAAGTCAGCTTACAGGTAGTGCTGTTGGTGGCATTTATAAATTAGACCAAAATGGAAAAACCACAGCAACTGTTTGTGACAATGGAATGCCTAAGATATCTACTATGGCAAGTGCATCTCTTGTATGTCCATCTAAAGGTATTGTCTCTGATATTCCTAAACAAATTCCTCATGTTGTAGACGATGTGAACAAGGTTTTACCCTTTATGATGAATGTCTCCAATGTATCTAAGGAAATTTGGCATAAAAGGACAGGGCACCTTAATTACAAATATTTGTCTAAGCTCAAGGATTTAGCTGATGGCATAAAGTTTGTTGAAGGACAACACACAGAGTGTATTCCATGTATTCAGGGTAAGCATAGCAAAAGAGTTAATTTATCTCACCTTAGGGTTTTTGGTTGCAAAGCCTTCATTCATATTCCAAAGAGAAAGCGAGGGAAGTTAGATCCCAAATCAAAAGAAGTAATTATGTTGGGATATGGTCCCGGGAAGAAAGGATACAGATTAGGTGATATACATGATCCTAAAAAGGTTTACATGTCTAGGGAAGTCAAATTTATTGAGACCCTAATGGCTGGTGATATTCCTATTGCAAGTGAAAACAAAGATATGGATAGAAATAAGCTTGAAATTGACAATAATGTTATCATTTTTTCAGATAGAAATGTTCAAAATGTGGATGCTATGAATGATGTTGGTACTTTGTCAGAAAACAATATTCAAAATGCACCTATTGTCAATGATATCCCTAATGTTGCGGGTTGTAATAGACCCTCACGCATGCGACAGCCACCTCGTTGGCATGCTGACTATGACATGTCCTTTCAGGCTTTGACTGATATGTCTGTCAATATTCCTAAATCGACTAAGGACGCTTTATTGGATCCCTTGTGGAAGTCAGCTATGCAATCCGAATATAATTCTTTAATGAATCATAGAGTATGGGAACTAGTGGACCGACCATCAGATTGTAACGTTGTAAAATCTAAATGGGTTTTTAAATTAAAAAATGGAAGTTCAGGTGAATTTGAAAAGCACAAAGCTCGCCTGGTAGCCCGAGGTTTTTCTCAAACTTATGGGATTGATTTTCATGAAACATTTTCTCCAGTTGTTAGTTACACCACACTGAGATTGTTATTTGCGTTTGCTAATGAAATGGATCTGGATATAAGTCACATGGATATAACCACAGCCTTTCTAAATGCAGATCTTAATGAGAAAATATACATGGAACAGCCAGAGGGTTTTTCAGTTCCAGGAAAAGTATGTTTATTGCGAAAGAGCATTTATGGATTAAAGCAATCCAGTAGGATGTGGAATAGAAAAATTTCTGACGTTATAATTAAAACAGGTTTCAAACAGTTAAAATCTGAATCATGTGTTTATGTGTGTCATAGAAATAAAAATCTTACCATAGTGGCTTTGTATGTAGATGATATTTATATATTCTCAAACTGTAAACAAGACAGTAAAATCTTGTGTGATTCACTGTACAAAAACTTTGATGTGAAGTTACTGGGTAATGTGAAAGATTGTTTGGGAATGCGTGTGATCAGAAAAAGAGAAAAGGGAATTATTTCTCTTGACCAGGCTCAATATGTTAAAAGGCTGTTAGAAAGATTTTGTATGACTGATCTTAAACCTGCTCCTACACCTATGGCTGCTGGATTGGTATTGACCAAAGCCACAGATCTCACTTTTATGTATAGTGGAACTGTACCATATCAGGAAATAATTGGTGGGCTTATGTATTTAGCGGTTAACACGAGGCCTGATATAGCATTTGCAATCAATAAATTAAGTCAGTATAGTACAGCCTATGATGAGTCTCATTGGTCAGCTATAAAGAGAGTAATGCGTTATCTAATAGGTACTCAGAATCATGGTTTGGTTTATGTTAAATCTGGAAATTTAAATATTAAAGGGTATGTTGATGCTTCTTATGGTGGTGTGCCTGGTGATAGATGTTCACAAACAGGTTATATCATGCAACTTGGTACCTCAACTTTTAGTTGGGAATCTGTAAAACAAAAAACTGTAGCATTATCCAGCACAGAGGCTGAATATTTAGCCATAACTAATGTAGTGAAAGAAGCATGTTTTATTAACAATTTAAGTCAAGAGTTGGAGCTGAAACTTGGTGTGATAGAAATATTGAATGACAATTTGTCTGCTCAATGTATGGCTGAGAACAAGCAAACTTTGAAACGCAGTAAACATATTGATATAAAACACCATTTTGTTAAAGATGTAATTGGGCGTCAGATTGTAAAAATGAAATACAATCCAACAGATGACTTGGTTGCTGATATTCTCACCAAACCTTTATGTAAAGAAAAGCATTTATATTTTTCTAGGATTATGAATGTTGTGAACATATATGATGCTTAATTTAAGGGGGTGTGTTGAGTGTTTGTACTTGTTGTGATATAACTCAAGCATCAATACGTTGTGCAGTTGTTTTCTACTGCTACTATCCTTATTCTTTTGTTCGTGACTCGGCCCATGCCTGGTCAGCTGTCTCTGTCTTTTTGTCAGTCTCTCGATGTACACGTTCTGATGTGCACGTTCTTGTAATCCAAGTACGTACATTAAAGTACTGTTCATTATCTGAACCTGTGAATTACGTTTGTTCTACCTCGGCCTCTAACAGTTTCTCCATGGATGTTCACTCCAGAACACTTCTCCTTGACTTCATTGATGGCTCTCTTGATGTAAAAATTAAAAATTATGGGAGACAGTGCACTCATGATGAATATCGATAAATAAATTACACTTGAATAATGCTGTTCTAACACATATGTTAACCTCTCTTTTTCAGGGGGATTTCCACTATGTAATTACTCATGGCAACGAGAATGGCCATTTTGAGCTGGTCAAAAAGCATGGTGTTTGGGCACTACACTTCAGACAGCGGCTGAAGGTACCTGGAACGTTTGACCTGGAAGTAGAGGGACGAACCAAACGCCGAGGAGAGAGGAAAGGTGGTCATAAATCCAGTCACGAAGACCAAAACAGCTTGTGGGAGAAGCCTTTGGAGTTGAGAATAAGGCTTATTGTGACACAGTAGTTCTGACTTTAGAATTTTTGGAAGATATTTAAGTGCCATCATTCATCGTACCACTGTTCACTGTGAGCCATAGGATATTCCTCCATCTGTGTGAACAAGATCTTCAGCAGCTCTGCCTAGCTGACTTTAGGGGACCAAAGGAAAGTGCCTTCATTTAATGAGATAATGTTAACATTTCAAGTTCACATTCTTGTACTTGATGCATTCTTCAGAAGAGATGTTCTCACATTGCTATTATTTTAGGAGCCCTCAGTAATAACAGTCATCAAGTATTCTGTGCATAAAATATTTAGAAAAATTTTGTTTTGACTTATTCAATGCAATTTAACTCTTTTAGTTTTCTTTGGCTAGGTTTTGCTTTGAAAGACTTTTTGGCTGACCTATGTGTTTTGTCTTATTGTTTAACATTAATAGTGACAGATTTGTTGCTGTAATTTTAGGTAATGTACTGTTGTTATCGTGACCAGTAATAGAAGTGAGAACTTGTTTTGAGATTTTAGTTAAATGCTCATCATGCTAGGCAGATTGTTTTAATGAGTTAATGACTTCTTCTATGTGTTAGTGTCAAGAAACTTTGCTATTTAAAGGATTTGATGTGAAAGTGCTAAGAAGTGCCTTAACATTTCTTATTAATGTTTTTTTGTTCACTCAAATTTTGAGAAGTTTAACCGTTGCAATTAGTTTTTATTCTTCTCCTTGTATTTTTCATCACTGCCAAATCTACAATGAAATCATCATGTTTGTAGTAGTAACGTATTTGTTAGTTTATTAATGATTAATATTAATCTGTTGTATCTGTGCCTAATGGCTGTGCAGAATATTATCAGTTGTAGACCTTAAATGCCACTACTTCTGACTATGTAGATTTTTATATTTCTTAATATTTACTTCAGTCCTTAAAAATGTAGTATTCAGCAATGAGCCAAATTTTATTTTGTGCTTCTTGAAGATAATGTAAAAAGTACTGATGGGAAATATCATCATCAAAATAAGTATTGTACCAAATTCTATTGGTATGTTTGTGGATGATCCATTTGCTGCTATCTTTCTCCCATATAGGCTTTCTTTTCTCTTCCTCTCTGAAACCATGATTCCTACATTACATCCCTAGTTAAATCTTGATTTCCTCTACCTGCCTTATTACTAAACTCACATACTTTTCCACTCTCTTCAGCCCTTACCCAAAATTCTCCCTTGTATCCCCCTATTCAACATTCCATTACATCTTAAATTAGCCTTGATCCACTTTGTTCCTTCTAATGTCCCCAAAAAAATTCCCTTTGACTCCTACTATATTCAACGCTTCTTAATTCATCTTCCTCTCCATTCTGTTGAACTCCATTCTTCATCGTGCTGACATTCTTATGGTGCCCAAGGCTTACTCATCCCCTTTCTATATTATTATTCCTTGCTCCATAATCTTCTATTGAAAACTAGGAATTACTTTTGCCATTTTAGTGTTAAATTGAAATGTTATAAAATCCTTCCATACCTTTGCTTCTTTGGAATTGGACAAAAAACTGTCCTCATACAGTGTCTTTTAAGCCATACACCTTCCTCATATATGCTACAAATAAGGTGAAAAATGCTAACTCTGCCTTCTCACAGCCATTCCATGGGAATGTTATCAACCCCTGATAACCTTGTTCTTTCTCATTTCCTGTGATGCATTTTGTATCTCACTATTTAACACTCCTAGACACATGTTATCCCTATTGGTGTCTCATTCTCTTTTATATGAAGGTCAGTGGGCCTAATATTTTTTCCATGATGCTCTCCTACATATTTTTCCATGATGCCTGAATTTATAACAGTCCTGTTGCAACTCTCCTCTCTTTTTACGTTCTATAACTTTTCAGTGGTGTGCATCCATTTTCCGTGTCTGTGCATCCATCTGTATCTAAAATTTCTCCGAAGTTTCCATCTGTTCTGTCTCCCCTTCACAGGTTCCTTGCCTTATTGGTTACCTGCCCTAGTTTATTATTTATACTTTGGCTCATTTTTACCTTCCTTGGTATTGGTAATATTCACTTTCCTTCCATTTTGAATTTTTTTCACTCCTATCTTTTACAACCCATGGTCTCCTGATTCTCACTGTATTAATTATTTCATATTCTTACTCGTACACTTTATATATTTCTTTTAATCAAATTTTATCATTCATAATATACATTTCCCATACCTCTACTGTAACTTAGATTTACATTAACCAACTCCTGGTATTCCTTCCTCTTTGCTCCAGCCAAAATCTCTACATTCCATTTCCTGCCCACTTCCTCATTTAACCCATTTGGAATGAACATGACTTTTAAATTGCGATAATATTCTGAGTATTATCTGATTTATTATCAGCCCTGGAAAAGATATGTGGGTTGCCAATACTGTTCCTAAATCATTGGCTAACCATTATGTAATCTGATTGGAAACTCCCTTTATGGTTTATATTTTTTCAAATGTTATTATTTTATGTAATTATCAGATTGAATTCACAGCATACGTTTATTAAGGCTTTGTTTATAAAAACGAATGATTCATAGTAGTAAGCTATGCATTAATGAGTAGTATTACACTATGCAATTTTTTTGTAAAAAATTAACATATTAATATTTTTAATGATAATCTGTGAATCTCTTTCTTTAGAATGGAGGTTTCTGATGAAAACCTTGCAATTTGTGAGCAGCAAAGCTTTCCTTTGAGAGAGTATGCCCCTTGTATTTGGATGGATTTAAAATAATTTTAAGTACATTTTTCACAAATTGTATGGTTTGAGAACATTATTGTCTTTCAGTCTTCGTCCACTGTGTTTGTTGTTGTTATTCCTAAGACAAACCCGCAATGCGGGAGAAATGCTGAATTTGGTGCTGATTTTCTGAAAAAAAATGGTACTTAATTGTAAAATATGATTTGTTAAGTGATTAAAATTTAGGATAATAAATGTAAAATTTTGTAGGAATCAAAATTATTTTTTAAATTTCATGAGATCAGCCGTAGAACTACTTCAGTCCATTGAATAGTCCCGGCAGTAAGAGATAAATGAAATACTTAAATGTCTATGGATGACATTTTCAAGATGACAAGATTTCAGGTAGTAAAAAATTCAGTGTATTTGTGACAGTAAGAATCCCGATTCACCAAAAAATCAACAGAAATTTTGATTGCCAGGTATGTCTGTGTAATATCTTAGGGGTTTTTGTAGTATCAGCAATATTGCTTTGTGGAGTTATGAACATATATTTTGTATAGTTTAGTTGTGTTTGTAATGGCAAGTCATTCACTGCCCATGCAGATTAAAAACAATTGTTGAGAGGAAGGGAAGGGGATGGAGGTTTCCATGTAATTCTTTCTCTGAAAGCTGCAAAAATTTGAGGTATTGGTCATAGGCTTGTCAATATGCTCTGTGATATTTGTTTCTAAATTTGATTGCAAAATTAATAAAATACAGAAGCATCCTGAGTTCCAACTGATTGGACTAATTGAAAACAACAGTCAAAATGTCAAACTGAACAATAAATAGCCAAAATTTGGATTAATAGGCATCATGTTAGGTCATTAGAAAGCTAAAATGGAGCCTATTATATATTACGGATGAGATGAGAAATAATTTTTATATTTCTGTAGGAGACTTAAAACTTCAATTGAAAGAATTCTATCTGCCAAGAAAAGAATTAATTGGAGAGGTATGTTGACCAATGTGCCATTTCAATTCGGTCCTCAGGTAATACTGAAATCCATACCAAAATTTAATAAAGCTATGAAAACCTCATTATCTACTGATTAATGCTCCTATTGAATCCTCTCTGAGCCATGTGTATGTTCATTTTTCCGAATAGTGGCAGCAAAATACCTCTGCCATTTCCTTCCAACTCAGCTTACCACATGATTCTGGAGTAGATCATTCACCCTGATATCCTTGATATCTTCAGAGAAACTTTGAGGTAAGTGTTTTTTTTATAGGAGGTGCATTACTATCAACATGGCACCTTGTTCCACTCATAAATATTCAAACATTCACTCCAAAACCACCTCGTCCACTCTTGCGTGCCATGCAGAAGCCAAATACATGGAAAACTTGGATTTATTGCCTGGAGAGTTTTTCTGACACAATCTTCGCTTTGGTCCTTAGGTATAGATAGGATTTGCATCCTTCCTGGATGATATTCTACTCCAAAATTTTTGTGTATGTTATTCTATACCTATCTAAATTTCCCTTTAGGAAGTCCATTGGATTTTTACTATTGGATCTATAGAAACCAGACCTATAAGGTTTGTACAGAAATCAATGGACCTTATAAGACCATGATAGGAATCCCATAGAAAATTCTACCAGCATTTCTACTCTGCATTTGGAGATCTACTAAGGTTATTAAGGTAATATTATTGTCTTAAATTCCTGATTTTGGCATTGTATACCATCATGATCTAGAAAATTATGGTGACATCAAGTCATTAAGGGGAAATATTATCGTTGCTTATATGTATTTTTTTAATTGTTTAGTGGATACTATGTCCTGTAGAGAGCTATGTACCCTTTGGCTCTGTTGAAAAATTGATTTTGTATCAATAAAGCTGTCCATTCTTATGTTGGTCAAATTCCATAGTTCTCCTCTTGTCTCTTGGTGTCTGTCTGCTCTCACTCTCTTTTGGAAAAGGAATTTTGGTCAAAATATCTCTCTCCTTCACCCATGAAATTTCGCTTGGTATAAATACAGAATGTCCCATTGGTTATTTTTGACCTCTAATTTTGGACATTTCCATTTGTGCCTTATTGTTTAAAATTTGGTAGAAGGGTATTAAAAAGTTGTTGAGTGTGAACATTTTAGAAACGTGTGTTGTCGAGTGTAAAAATTTCTAGAAATTTATACTTTTGACCCCAGGATGGGGTTCCAACCCAATATCCAAATTTTGCCTTATGTTTCAGTGTCAAAAAATTTGATGCATGAAAAATTCAGAATATTTTTTCCGAAAATTTTGATCTATGGGTTTTTTGGCATGAGGAATATGGTGCAACCACTTTCCTTAAAAACAAACAACTGTTACCCCTGAAAGGGTACAGTCAAGGTCACAGGGTTAATAGAAAGTGAATTGGGATTACAGGCTAGTGAAATCATAGGGTGCAAATGTCGATGATGAGGTCGCCTAATCCCTCTTGTTATCTCTTGACTTTTAAGGGTTATGCGGTGGTCAAACGCCTCGAGGTATAGGCAAACGAATCAGGGAAAAAAGTGTCGTATCATAGATTTAAAAGGATTTAAAGATTCCTCCCGGCATTCTCTGTCCTCCATGAGTTTCACCTGGGTCAAAGGTCACAAATTCACCACTTTTCTGAATAGTACCGTCGGAAAATAACAGCTGTCTCAGAAGATGAACTCATTTCCCAGTGCCCTTTGGTGGTAAGGAATTGGCCTATTTGGCAATGAAACTTAAGAAAAGAAACTTCGCATACGGAATAGCAAAGTGTATGTATCCGTTTGAATTAGGTCCAATTCCTAGTTTTCTATGGGTTTTAGCTGCACCAAAAGGCCTCAACTTGCTCTATAACGTCCATGCGAGGTGAAGAGCCACACCCTGACATCCTCAATTTGTAGAATAGGGCACATTTAGTGTGAAAATAAGAAAAAAATCTCCAACCTTAGAATAAGTATGGCAAGTTCTCTGTGGGCTTAGGGTGTGTCTGCCCATCTCTGGGTGGAGCGGTGATATAGAGTATATTAGTGCCGACCGCTTGCCAGAGGCAGAACAGGTTCCTCTGTGACGCTACACAGGGTCTCGTCTCGTTAACATATGATCCTGGATGGCTCTTCCATCGCGCCCAAATTGTTTTTTTTTAGCGCTAATAATACAGGGATGGTTTTCGAGGTATTTTTTCATTTAAGTGAAAAAATATATAACATGTGAACGCGTGGGTTCGATAATGTTCGTCGAGGTTGCTGTGCGTATAGATTTCAATACACGTTACCCAAATAGAAGAATCGATGGACGTGTAGAAAATCCTCTCGGGTTTTCCACCGGGTAAGGTTGTCCATGGCCGAAGTTTCGGTGCTCGACTCGGGCACTGTCATCAGGGCAGACGGCTAAACCCGAGAAGATTTTCTACAACTAGTTCGCCGAGAAAACCTTCGATCTTATCGATGGACGTTTTGTACGGAGTCCGTAGTATCTTGTTCTGACCGAAGATTAACGCTGGAAATCGGACTCGGGATATTATACGAATGGGATATTTACCGTCCATCTGTATCTCCAGCAATAAATCAGTTCCTAATTATAAGGCAGCTTTGTATGTCCAGATGAAATAAGTTTTTTTTGGTGAGGCGCATTGAAAGAGTATTGAAATGATTAAATTATTTTGAAGTTCGTTAGTAGAGCATTCTTGCAACGACCGTTTTATTCACATTGCACATATATCAATACATGATTATATTTCTTGATTTCGATATGATACAGAAAAATATTACACAAACAAGTAATATAATACACGACATAAACTTGCTAGTTTTAAAATTCAGAGAGCATCCTCAGTGTAATCACTAGAATATGATGAAGATAATGCCACTCGAGGAAGTTGCTCAATTTCAGAAATTCTTTGTCGCAAAATATCTTAAGTAAGGCGAAAATATAATTTATGACGGAACTTTACATGTGAAATTTTACAAAAATAACCATATTTAGACAGCACTTATTATAATTATCATGCATGAGATTTCATTAGCACACACTGCAGCGTGGGACTAGTTAGAGGCTGTTTTATATACAATAAACGGCCACGGTAGTTTTTTCGACGCACAAGCGCAGAGTATGTAGTCTTTCACATTAATTTCACAAAAAATTGGGTAATTCGGAAAATTTGCGGAACATTTTATGCTGTAGGAGCTAACTGCTATTACATTTACTTTTGGGAATGTTGTCACCATTCTTTCCAGAGAAACGAGGACTTTAGACATCAGTCGCAGCTGACTGTCAGTGTAAGCACTATAATTTGAAAAGAATATGATTTACGTCGGGCCAGATATAATGGTTTTCACGTGCGAACATACTACATTGAAATCAATGATTGGTACAAGGACAAATAATTTTCTCATTCACTCCATCATGCACTGCTAAGTTTTTTCAATCACACAATTCGATTATGACTCCTTTTACATTCAAATCTATCATGAAAACTTTTTGGCACTCTCACTACGGCTGCGTTAGGTTTTGAGTCCGCAATAGTCTCTGTACAATCGTCCACTTCGAAACCCATATAGTCTCATTAACGACAATACTTATTGGCGGGAATCCAACTATTGGAGAGAATGACGTTCCCCTCCAGCCATTGGTGGACATCGATGGGTCAATTCATTTCGGTGACTTCAATGACCGCAAATCGTCCGCATCGAACACCACCGACGCCCCTTCCTCGGGCGATCGCTTGTTGTTTGTCAGTCTTGAGGTTTCTTCTTGGGGCCCTTCTTTTTTCCCTTGCCTCCACCACCCTTGCCACCCCTTCTCCGACCGTTATCGGGAGGGGTGACTTCGCAGCTGCACCCGCTCCGGACCTCTATGTAATCCAACGTCCATCCCGGCCCGCTCACTAGGGGAAAGGTGGGGAAATACACGCCGTGGATCCTGTGGTACCTCTGCTGGTGCCTGTCACTGTCGGAGGTCCTGTTGGGGTCTCCCTTCACGAGGGCGTACGAGAACGAGGTCTTCTGGATGCACCGCGACTGATTGTGGTGCCTCTTGTTGAGGAAGCGGCATGGGGTACCCTCGACTCCTTCCGCACACGAGACGTCGATGAATCTCTGGCGCTTGTTGTCGACCGTGTAGAGCTCCACGTACATCCCCTCGCTGTTCTTGCCGCCGTCTGGCTCGACCATCTCGGTGACCGAGGGGCAACACTCTTGGGGGGCCAGGGTCCGCCGCCCCTCGGTAGCCCGCTCCCTTGCCAACTTCCGGAGTTGCCCCGTCTCCGCGCCAGCCCTGATGGAGTGGACCGGCCTCCCTCCACCCCCGTCGAACCCCAAGGATGCCATGTCTTCAGCTTCTTCTTCTATCGCCGCGTCCGAAAGGAGAAGGTCCTTGTCCGTCACCCTTGCAGAAGGAAATGGAAAATGCCAATTAAATATCGGAGTGAAACAGAAGTAAAGGAAAATAGGGAAATATTTTAAACTACGGAAAAAAGTGGGTAACTGGGTAAACCTCGAGTTTCAAAAGAGCCTGCAGGTGATAGGAAGTGCCTCGTGTAGAATGGCTCGCAGAGAGATCTCAAGGCGTTTCACACGAGTCAATGAATGCGCTATTTGAAGCAACTTCAAATCATGGAATTGACTGTACTGTGTTGAATTGAAAATATATGGGAATAAAACTGGAAAACTAGCGCACAATTGTTCGGGCATTTGGGAGGTTTTCCATGCAATTTTTGGATCCACACCAGTTGTTCCCATCCTGGGAATTGATAATTTGATGATTTAGGGGTTCGCGAAAAAGTTAAGCGATGACGGAAGTTGCAGTAAACACATTCGTCCGTCTTAAAATTTTCATTCAATTTTGTGCGAACATCCGGCATTAAGTATCGAGGTGCGAAAATCATATTGGTGGTGACTACAGTACGCATGTAGCTATGATATGAGCAGTACCCACATTAGGTAGTTACGAGCACGGCCTATGGAAAATGGGCACGGGTTAGGGAAATAGGTTGCAGTAGGGTACATGTGTGTAAAAGGGTTGGGGACTACTGCTCTTCAGGATCCAATTTTCACTGCACATCTATTCGAGCAGTTGATTGCACTAATACAAGCTTTGCGTTGAACGGACTTGAATCAAATACCTACCACTCAAACCCTTCGTGGTCTCCCCTGAAACTGAGTGAGTGCCTAGGCGGTCTGATCAAGGGATCTTGCATCGGCCTCGTAGTCGTCTCTGGGAAGTCCGACGGGTAAGGTGTTTCTTCGCCGTCGTCAAACGATGACTCCACCAAGAATTCGCGATCGTTGCTGCCCCCGTTGTGATGCCTTATGTGGACTTGCTGTGCTTGGCGATGGTGATGCTGATGATGATGGTGGAAAAGGTTGTCGAAGTCGTTGCTGATTGCTGAAGCGGGTGGCGTTCGAACGCTGGCGGCCAGGGTGAGCACCTGTTAAGACAGCAATTGGATTTATTGAGGGAGTAAATGGGTTTAAGGAGCCTCAGATTCACTATGGCAAACAACGTAGAAAGTATTCACACATTATATCTTTATGTTGTTAAGTTAAGGATTTCCTTTTTGTGATAAATTTAATAGCGATATTTACATACACGAAGACAATGTTTTTCAGTCTTTTGTATCTAATCGTTTTTTTTCGGGAAAAATTATAACGTCCCTAGTTCAAATTTTGCCTCATCGAGCACCGAGGTTAAGTAAAAGCTAAATTTTACTTCGAAATCATCCAGAATACACCAGTCTTCCGATATCCAAAAATTCCGGACCTAATTAGGTGAAAAATTGGCGAATATATGCCGTGAAACTCTATGGGCATGTATACCTATTCTTCCCTTGCAGCGATGACTCATAATAATAGCTTTTCATATTCACTGTAGAATTAGTCTCAATTAAAATATTTTAAATAGAACATAATCATTTTTTTGGGAACAGTTAATTACTGCCCCCAAAATTATTTTTTATATCTCCCACAAATTGTTGATTTCGCTACTCAACTGTTTCCAATCACTCCTGTAGTTTTCGGCGAAGTAAGGGTCGTAGAGAACAGAGAGGGTGTGTCATTATGATCTGTTGATTCGAGAAGCAGGCAAGAAACACCTATTCAATAGGTCACTAACTTATGGTAGGGTTTAAATTATGTCTGTTCTATTTGACGGGAATTTGGGATGCTATTCCTACATATAACTACTTTTTTTCAGGAAGTTACGAAGAACGTTCATTGAAGAAGGTGGAGGAATCTGCCATTTGTGTGCTGCGAAGTGGGAAGGTCCTGTTTTCGCACTCAAGCAGTTTTCTTTGCATCTAAGCCACTAGATACTCGTTGATTGCATTCGATCACTTTGTTTCTTTTTGAACGTTATTCTCATGCAAGTAATTACGAAGATGACGCACATACCGTCAGTTTCTGCTATTGAAAGGTTAGTTAATTGTCATCCATTATGTATTTCCTGTAATATTAATGTCCTTACTAGGCGCAGAAGTGTATTGTGTGATATCATATTGTGTTATTTGGGGGTAAATAGCTTTTAGCATTGATTTAGTTGTCTGGTTTGGAGGTGAATGTGTAGGTACACTTCGAACTGGTAGGGGAACAGAAGAACCTTACAGGTTAGCCATGAACAGAGCACCGTGATGTATTGATTTCGTCTCATTCGAAAGTATCAAATCAACAGACAAATAGTTCATTGAATAATATTTATTGTAGAATTTAAGTTGGTGCCTTTCCAGTGCAATTAATAAAACTAAAATGTACATACGACCTGAGCCATGTTTAGATTGTTTCAGAATTACATTGCGATTTCGAGGAACAATTGTTGATTCGACGTATCCGATGAAGACTGAATTATCAATAATCCATTTTTCCTGGTATTTATTGCATATCACAATGATCGCCTGGTTGGGTTGAGTTACCTCTCAGCGTTGTGAAACTTTCGTTGGCGGGGCTCGGATAACTTGCTGCTGGTATTGTCATTTCATCCTCAAAGATGTCTCTGCTGCTCGCGGGAGCCAACTCAGGTGTATCGGGAATGATCTCATAATCGTTTCGGTCTCGGGTCTCGGTCTCCATTTCTGTGCCTTCATGCGGATTGGCAAAACAGCTTGGTAGGTAATATCCACTCTCTGATGTGTAAACAATGCCAGCCTTCAGAAGGTCTTCCAAATCACTCTGAACGTCTCGAGTGAACTGACGTGTCACTTTCTTTTTTCGACGTTCGGCCACAAAATGAACGATATCACTGTAACTCGGGCCAGCGCATTCCCATTTATTGCAAGCTACTGCCTCTGCGATAATTGTGGCGTAGGATTCTTTCAAGGATGTCGGCATTATGATTAACTGATATGTACGCTACGAAGGTTTTTTTGTGGAGCAGCCCGTTATTGATCGTTACTCATGGAAACCGTTTATTGATAAATTGGGTAACTGTTTATAAGTAGGAAAAAATGAAAGAATTTTTGTGAATTTGAAAACATTTTTCCTAATTGTGAATTGTTTCAACCATTGAACCTGAGGCGTATCAGAATTAACTTGGAATTAGGTAAACTGAATGTTGACTGAGATATTTATCGGCATGACCTTTGTGAAAAACTTGATTTGGATTTCATAAAGGCAATGATGATGATTCGAATCGCCCAGATTTACCTTCATATCGCTATAAGTTATTTCATCGATTCTGCGTCATTATTGTAATATAATGTGTTGACCTTCGTTGATTATGAATAAGGATATCGGAGAGTATTTTGTTTTCAATTAGGTACGTTATTTTGAACGATATGGCCGCACCGATCGAAAGTATGCATACCTATTCGGTTGAGAAAAATGCCGCATAGGATTTACAATTTGTGACTCATGACTAAAATGTTGTCATGGAGTAGTATCATCGCAGCTCGTAGTTGCATGTCAGTAGTGCCTGTTTGGTGATCGGTGTGAATCTGCCAAACACCATCGCGGTGGCTCGCAGGGTGTATGTAGATGTAGGTATACAAATGTATTAATGGATAGTATTCGTAGTTGCATATTGATGCTCGAACTTTAAGCTATATCAACTAACAGCATGCTTGTGTATGCTTGATTTGTTATTTGCCTTTTTTCAAATTGTCATCTTTCGACTCACTCACTCAGTGTTTCAACCCGAGGGTTGGTCTTTGACAGGTGAGAGTGGAGCTCACCCCGTACAATGGCGTGTGACGATGCCAATGGCGTGTGAAATTCACACATTCAGGGTAGGTACAGTTCCTTTCCCTGGGCCTCCTGCGATTTCCTAAGAAGTTATGACACGCAGAAAATCGAATCGCGATATTTTAGATGTGAGTGTTCAGAAAGGCTCTTGCCCGGAATTTGAACCCGGGACCCTCCAGTCAGTAGCTCAGTGCTCTACCCACTAGGCCACCACGACTCCCGACCTTACGACTAATATATAGTTACTAATTCTTTTTAAGCATGATTTATAATGCATGTGCGGGAAATCACCTCAATTAAACTCTCCCAAGAACAAAATGGACTTGAACAATAGAGAATGAATCCTGGCAACTACGGGGCCCGAGACCAAATAAGTGGGACGGGTGTCGTGCCCGGCAGCAGCGTAAGCAAGGACTCTGCGGTCGTCATCTCGCGAAAACCTTGCACGAAAATAAAGACAGCAGCAACGGCATCAGCAGCGGCGGCGGAGAAGAAACCAGAGAAGAGATAAACAATGCTAAGGATCGGGACATGGAACGTTAGGACGATGTTAAGGGCAGGAAAACTAGAAAACATTAAGCGTGAAATGGAGAGGGGAGAGATCGATTTGTTGGGATTAAGCGAAGTAAGATGGAGAGACCAGGGGGACTTCTGGAGTGAAAAGTACAGGGTTGTATACAATGGAGGGGAAGAGAGCCAGCGGGGAGTAGCAGTTGTATTGAATGCAACATTAGGAAAAAGGGTATTGAATGTGGAAAAGGTAAGCGATAGAATACTAGCTATGGAAATCAAAGCAAAGCCGGCGATTGTAGTCGTAGTACAGGTTTACATGCCGACAGGAGGACATAGAGACGAGAAGAGGAAGTAGACGAAGTATAATACCAGTTGGAAGAATTAATCGGGAAAGTAAAGGGCAGGAAGAACCTAATATTTATGGGAGATTGGAACGCTGTAGTAGGGGAAGGGAGGGACTGAAGTGAAGTAGGGGAGTATGGTCTGGGTGTAAGGAATGACCGGGGTGAGAAAGCAGTGGAGTTCTGTAGGAGGAATTATTTAGTGATTACAAAAATGTGGTTTAAAGTCCACCCTAGGCGTAGGTACACGTGGAAAATGCCGGGGGATACTGGAAGGTACCAACTAGACTACATCATGCTTAGGCAAAGTTCAGGAACAGCGTAAAGAACTCTCATAGTTTCCCAGGTGCAGATGCCGACTCTGACCACAACTTGGTGGTGATGAAATGTGAGATGAGACTAAAAAGGTTGAAAGTAGGAAAGAAAACAAAAAGTGGGATGTAGGAGCACTGATTTGAGGGAAGAGGGGGGAATATCAGGAGATTGTGGATAGATGCATGAGGGAAGAAGAGGGAAGAGGAACAATAGATGAAGTATGGGAAATGATAAAGACGGGCATAAAAGAAGCAGCTGAGAAAACAATAGGAACAGTAGACTATAGGAGGATCAAGACGCTATGGGTAACAGCAGAAATGATGAAAAGGATCGTTGAAAGAAGGAAATGAAAAAATGTAAATACAGAGCTAGGAAAAAGGCGTTATAACGAGATTAACAACAGGCTTAGGAGAGAAACAAAGAGAGCAAGAGAAAAGTGGTGGAGTTGGCAATGTGAGGAGATGGAGAGACTCCAGAGAGAAGGAGAATAACGCAGTCTGTACTCAAAAGTTAGAATGTTATCGGGAATCAAGAAATGGAAAACGGTCCCGTGCATCAAAGACAGAAGGAAAAATTTAGCAATGGAACCAGAGGAGATCCAGCGTCGTTGGAGGGAATATATTGAGGAACTGTAATATAGCGAAAATAGGCCTAGGAACGTGGACATAGAAGAGGGAAAGGCATAGATCAGAATGAATATTTCTCTACATCTCCATTGCTCAGAAAGTAATGGGAGATGAATTATGGAGTCGGAACACAGGCTAAATGCGATCCTAATTGATCGATGTACACTGCTAGAATGAATAGGCATGCAAAGTACTCGTATGGATTCTTTCAGTCAAACTGTTTACATTAATTTTTAGAAATGACTAGATTCTATTTCCATAGAATCCGGGGAGTTGAGTAGGGAAGTGAAGAAAAGACTAGTGAAAAGTGTAATGTGGAGCGTTGCACTATATGGGGCGGAAACGTGGACTTTGCGAAAAGAAGATTAAAATAGACTTAGGGCTCTTGAGAAGTGGGTGTGGAGAAGGATGGAAAAAATAAAAAATAAAGGAAGACGAACGATGAAGTGCTAGAATTGGTAGGAGAGGAAAGAAATTTAATAGATGGAAAAGGTAATAAAAGGGGATGGTGTTTTGAAGAAGGTGATTGAGGGAAGAGCGTTGGGTAAGCGGGGAAGAGGGAGGAGAAGAACGGGTAGCTTGGATGGAATGATGGTTGGCAGGAGGTAAGAGGGGCTGAAGAGGGACATCGTGTGAAATTATAGGGTGGGAAGAATTGAATGTCCATTTAAACCTACCTTCACCGGTAGAATACTAATAATAATAATGCATGTTTGGTGTGAATTCACCCCCTACCTCACACCTTTATGGTGGTTTGCAGGGTATTATGCAGATGTAGATTTCTACAAAGTGTGGTTCCTTCACCGCTTATGTTAGGCGTGAGTGCAATCTCATGCCGAAAACTCGGTCTGGTTGAATTACGTAGAGAATTTTCAGTCTTTGAAATTAAAATTCATCTCTCAAGATGTTACTGATCGGCACACAGTCATGGGCTGGTCAGTGGGGATGCTTTTGAAGTGAGCTCCCCAAAGGGTATTTTTGAGTGCGATGATTAACTTTAAAAGACTCGATTGAAAGCGTTTTACACGCATTTGTGCGATGTTTATAGGTAAAAATCTTTAATTATCAGTTTGACGGAATTTCTGCGATCACTGGTTGTTTATGAAGGTGGACAATGATTCCCTGCTTTTATTCCCGAGATGGTTGATTTTTGGGACCTACATTTCTGTAAATAATGGCAGGTCGTTGATTCCAATACACGAACTGATCCCCGCTTGAGTTGAGATCACCACTTTTTGTGACGCGCAAGTTCCTACCGATGACTTCCATGCATGCGTCTGAGACCCCAGAACCGATTTTAAAGACGCATTCGCGTCAAAACGTTTTGAAATGTTTTTAAATTGGAAAAAGTAAGGCCAGAAAGTTCTAAAATGGTCCTCGAACTAAGAAATAAATTCTTGTTGGCCTTCGGCGTAAGTCAGTGTAATTTTTTGGTGGTTGTACAAAAATTAGTTTCGTGTGATATTGCTTGTCTAGGCTTTCTTTGCCTAGAAAAATTTCTGTGCCTAAAATAGGAAAAGATAATGCATTTACAGTAATTAATGCTATGGTAGGGAACGTGAAAAATGGTACCGCATTGGGACAAATGGTATTCTGGTCGTGCGTCTCATGCGTCGGCTAGTTTCTAAAAAGATAAAAAAACCTATAGCAGCGGAGCGATGTTGGACTCACGAGCCAAGTGGTCGGGAGTGGATAGTTAAGTTACCGAGTACCACTTAGGGGGCTGACGAGAACTTTTAAGAAATCGTTACCCCCATATTCTTACCGGTCGAATTTTAAAGCGAGAACAGATCGATGGATGAAAGACGCTGGGATCGCCGCCAGTTACGGAGATAAAAGGCGGAGGAGAAAAAAAATAGTAATTTCGGAGGTATCCTTCTTCGCACTTTTGCGGGCGAGAGTTCCTTTTCCTTTAAGGCCTAGATCCGACACGTAGATAATTCCATCTCCAGCCCTTCCTACTTCCCTTCCCCCAACTCCCACGCCCTCTCAGAAGCCTGAGTTGAAGAATCATGCCAAAGCTTTTAGCCTGACCATCACCTTCGTCACTTCGCATTAGGCCACCTCCTTCATTAGCCCATCCTCCCGTCTTACTTCCTCCCTCCACTTTTCTTTCTAGGGGAATGGCGGCAGTGCATTTTTAGCATGCTACCCACCTCATCGTGTGCCGCACATTTTATGAATCGCGGGACCTTTTGACTGTGACACGGTGTTCCTTTATTTTCACACATGGACTAGGCAGCTCACTGGATTAGCATGCTTTCGGCGGCTCGACCAATTTTCCAAACGGTGACGCTACCTTTGGCGTCATTTAGCCTGGATTCGGCTGTGACGGAGACTTGAAGAGGGGAATACATAGGCTGTGTCACTGGTCTACTTTTTATGCTCCTCGATGCGCTGGGTGGGGAAGTGAGGAAGTGGATGTCATACCGTTCTTGATAAATTGAGTTGCGTGGTGGCCAATGTAGACAGGTCGGTAACGCACTGGCATGGTAACGCTAAGGTCGCTGGCTCAAATGCTACAATGGGCGTAGTTCTGGTAAATGTGTTGGAACGAAGCTGAAGAGCTAGGCAATCTGTATAAGTTGTCGTAGTAAACATATATGCATGTGTGGAGCTATGCTGCCAGTACTTGCATCGTATCAAAAGAATGTGCCCCTATGTGACAGCTTCGATTAAAGGTAACTGCAACGGTAAGACTTTGAACTCGCTCTTTCACTTAACATTGGATAGGTGCTTCCTTTATGGACGCTGCTTGAATATCCTCTGTGGGTATCCTGTTGAACTCTCGACTGATAGAGGCATTTAAAATAGTGAAGAGGTCAACTTAAGAGTATTTTTCGTCGGTGTTATTTTCTGCTGTACGAATATCACTTACTGGATTCTGATCTCACGTTCCGGGTACATTATTTTTGTAAATATTTTATTCTGCGACCTCTTGTTTGGCTTCATTAACCTTTTGCGCGAGGTTTCCATCAATTTAATATAGATTGAGGCCTATTTTGAGCGGGTGTAGTGGTTGCCACTCAATAATGGGGAAATAGAATTTGCTGAGAAAAAACTGACCTCCGAGAATTTGGGGTTAAGAGTTAGAAGGGTTAAATCTGCCTTGACCCCAATCGGTGAAAGAAAATGGGGGTTCAGGTGAACTAGCTGCTGATGTCATTCGTTCAAATCCATTGCCGTGGGTCAAATCTCTCGAACGTCACTAATTTAGAAATGCATTTGTGATTTGATAAACTATGTCTACGTTCAATAAATGTTATTCGCGCTCCTCAGACACTTCCTTTTAATGTGTGTTTGCAAGTATGTATCAGCACTTCCAGGCGCTACAGACGGGAAGGAAAGTCACAAGGATGGGAATGAAAGGTTGGAAAGAAACCCGGCGTCAGCATTAGCCTGCTCTCAAAGGCACCAAGGGGACCACGGCTTAACATCTCACCCGACGGACGTAGTAATGAACTTGAATGCTCTTCACAGAGTACTCAAGTAGGGGCCGGACTACCAGTGAAAAATATCTATCCCTGCCGAGATTCGAACCCGGGCTCTCTGGTTGAGCTGCCAGAATTCTAACCACTTCACCAACCGTACGTTTAACCTTCCGTTCGCACCACTATGAGAATTCCATGAGAATCTGCCGCAAATTCATTTCTCCCACTTTAATGTTAACCCTAGAAATTTCTCGTTGATTACTTTAAACCATTCACGGCCCCCTCTCTTCGGGTCCTTTCTGTCTAAGGAGAAGAAAAAGGGTGCAGCTAACGAAGGAAAAAAGGTATTTATTTTCGGCGCTTCGTCACAGGAATTGATGATGCAAGAGCTTGTAGCCTTGAGGTACGTGCTGCCTCCTTGGAGAGGATATCATCACGAATTAATCAGCAAAGGTGATCGGCTGGAGGGATCGGCATGTTCTTTCTTGTATTCCTTCATAAAGGGCGAGCGTTTTAAGGGGAATCGCAGAGATACCTCCCAGCTTAAGAAATGTCCTGGGTCCAGTTTTGTCTCTTGGGAGAATCTAATGAGGGATACCGTATAGGAAATAATAAAATCGGATTAGTTATTAATATATATGTAGTTATATTAATTTTGTTTGATTGATAGATTGGTTCCGTTTATATAAGTTTTTATGTAGTGTCCCTTTCATTTACATTTATTTCATCTATTGGTTCCATCCCTAAGCTATTTCTCTCTTAAAGTCGAAAAATTTCTTACCCCACTTCATACTATCCATAATACCATTTCCATTTCTTCTTAGTGGTGGCCTAGTGGGTAGAGCGCTGGGATACGGACCGGAGGGTTCCGGGTTCTAATCCCGAGAAGAAGCCTTTATGGACACCGTGATTAGATTTTCTGGTGCCATAATTTCGTAGATATTCGCAAGTGGCCCAGGCAAAGTAACTGTGGCCCCCCTACCCTGAATGTGTGAATTATTTCTAGTACAGGGTATCCCTAGTGCAGGGTGAGCTCTACCGTCACGTTTCTAAATCAACCTTCTGGTTGAACACTGAGTGATTAGCCAGTTGTTAGCCTCAAGTAAAAAAATGTAATAGAAACGCAAATATTATAACTATCATTCTTGCATAATTGCTTGCGAGATTAAAGTAATGTTAAATTGCCTTCAAGAATCCTCTCAGTAATGTTTTCTTTAAAACATTATGGATTACTGCTCCCAATACTTTGATGTGAAATCCACGAAGTATTCATTTACTTCAGTTGAAGGTACAATAACTATTGTATGCGTGCAGATACAAAATTTAAGAAATATTTCTGCGATAGAATACAACTCAAAATTTTCTAAAACAATACCATAGGATGATTTATATAAATATATAAAATTCTTTGTTTGATCCCGAAAGACAAACTAAGAACTTCTTTTTACAACTCAATCACTTTAGAAAGGTTATTGTGCCGAACGAAAGACAAACTACTTCTCTCCCTCCAATCAGGAGTGTACAAGATCAAGTGCTGTGATTGCGACAAAATATATATTGGCCAGACGGGCCGAAGCTTCGCCACCCGCATGTCGGAGCTCAAGAAATGTTGGGAGAAAGGAGACTCCACCTCTCTCGTAGCGAAACACCTCGAAGAACGCCACACTTGTGTATTTGAGCCGGAGATACTCCATATGGAGAGGAACGGCCAAACACTGGACAATGTCCAGTGGACATGTTAGAAAGATTGGAAACTGTGCAGGGAGGAAGCAGTACCTTGTTGAATGAACAAACGTTTCCGTGTCACTCCCCACTCCTCGCCATTCCATTTCCCAAGCATCCGTACTTTCAATAACCATTTCACCCCTCCCCCATCCTAATTATTCCTTTCCCACCCCCCACTTCTCCCTCCGAGTGGTATATATACAACTCAAAGACCTTTCACAGATGTATTGATGATGGCCTAACGGTTGAAACGCGTCGTACCGACATAAAACTTGTGGAAAAAGTGCCATCATGTTTTAGTGTCAACATGTATACTTTCCACTATATCTCGCCTGCCTCAGTCCATTTTATTCGTAACTCATTTTATTATTACCTTACTTGACTATAGTTTTGCAGAAAAAGAATCCTGACGTGTGATTAATAATTGTTGGAATTGGTACCTCATCATCGTTTTCTTGTGGCCTTTATCTTCTTTTTGTAAGCTAAGCGAACGTCGTGATTAGAAATATGGAGGTGATTTGCACATTTGATTGACACATGCGAATAGAATAGCCTCTGCAGTGCGAAATTTTTCGAGAGAGATCATAAAGTTTATTTGCCACTCTGTATCGGTATATTTTACTTTTGACAAAAGGCACGAGACATTGACTAATTTCTTATGCATTCACGCCTTAGGCTTCAGCGTCGGGTAAATGTCCACGTCGCTTGAATTTCAGACTCGGATATCGCTAAAAATCGTACCATTTGTTGAGATTTGATGCTCATCACTGGGAAGCCGGTGCAGTAGCTACCGCTGTCCTTTTGCCGTTTAGAGTCTAGCGTCGGCTATGAATTTTCTTCGCGATAAATAAAAAATGACATCAAAACGTCGGGACGTGCATGCGAGATTCACTAGCCGTCAGGCACCGCCTTTTTATTGCTATTCTCAAGTTTATACATCTTCGCCATCGCCGATGAATTATGAAACGAGCAGCGACGCGTAACTTTTCGATCTTTCCCTAGGATGGTTTCGGAAAACTCTATCTCCACGCCGTACTCCTCGGGCAGAAATGTGCCAGGACACTTTTGCCGTCCATGTGGAACGCCGTGGGTCATTTATTTTTCTCCTTATCCAAGCTCGTTAATCAATCCCAATGGGAGAGGGCTTGCCCCACGGGTGTGTGCACCATTGGTCAGTCCATTCGCGGCTCTGGAACAGATGCGTGCCCAGTTTTTTCCTTCGTCTCCTCCACAGAGGCTGCCAGCGAGCCGACACGCTCCCTCTCATTCATGTAAAGGCGTCGGGTGCGACGGCGGCGCGGGTAGGTTTCATGAGTGGTCTGCGGTGCACAATCAGGATTCATGCATGCGAGTCCTCCGGAGGCGGCGCCGAAGAGGCAGTAAATCCTGTCCTCTTGACGCGGGACTTTTAAAGGGATGTCAGCAATCGTCCTGCGGAGTCTCCCTTTGGAGCGATCCGCTCTGCAGGAGCTATGTTCTCTTCTCAGAGGTTAAGATTGCTTGGCAAACGAGCGTACGATTCAATGGGAGTTTCCTTTGCTCACGGCGACTTAATAAGATTCAGATTTGACTTCAAATAAGAAAGTTTTTGGCCGCATAATGTGTATTTCCGAATTCCCGAATAAAGTACCTTTGAACCCAACTTCTTAGAAACTGGCGTTATATACATATTTTAGTTCGACATCTGAACATCAAGAAATGCTTTGACTGTCACATTGTAAGGAAAGAGATTCATTTTTTACATCGTGATGTACGCTTAATTTTTCCAGACATGTCATCTTTATTTAATCAACATAATATTGGGGCAAACGTTATGAAATATTGTGACTCGCAGTACCAAATGCGTAGATGTACCAATTTATGAACCTTTCCTGAATTCATTTTCCATTTGTCTCCGTGTGTCCTGGCTGTCACAGCAGTGTTTACATTTGTGGAATCAGTTTTACATTTGTCGCACGGATGCGAAAGTATTGTAAAACTTCCAGTTCATTCTCGTTCCTAATTTATCATGGATTTCAATCTCAATTTCTATTCTCAAAGGCGCCTGAGCCTGGGAGGGTGAAAAAAGAAGAGGAAAGAGTAGTGGCGGAGAACTGGACAGCGGCATTAGTCTGTTTTAGTGCAAGCGCGAAAGTACATACAATCGAAGGGGACCGCAGCTTCACTTTCATCCAACGGACCGAGTACTGAACTTGAGTGCTCTCCACTCGATATCAATCTAGTGATTTCAATAAAATGCCTTCGAATTTTTAGCCTAGACGCAATGCTCCCTCTTTTTCTTGGTTTATCATAATCATCGTTGGAAGTCTCACGCGAGTTACTTGACGTTGACTTTTTGATTAATATTAAATAATAAATATTAATCCACCCCGAACTTCGATATGATCGAATGCCAAATTTCCAGGCAGCTTTGGGAAACTTATTTTGTCGCAGTTGTTTTCAGTATTTTTCTCCGATTATATAAATTTTGAAACTTTATTTAAATCCGAGGATTTTTTCTTGTGGGTTCCCGTATTTATTTTTAATGGCTTGTTTAAATCTGGTTCCTTTTTAATTCCGGACCATTGATTAGGCAAAATAAAATATCTGGCGCCTAAATGCGCGTATTGCAACTTCTTATCTTTTTGACATCGCTATTTTTTGCTGTGGGGTGTTATAAACAACATTGTACTTATAATTTTGTTTGAGGTATGTTTGACTTATATAAAGATCAGGAAAGTTGCGATTAAAATAATAAATTGTTAAAAAAATCATATGTGGGAATTGTGTGACGTGAACAGTCTTACGAATCACACGTGGGTTTTATCTTTGAATATGCATTCTCGACTGAAAGACTCGAGGGTGAGCTCAGTGCTTCCCCATTTTTGGAACGGTTTAAATGTATGTCATTGGATTCGATGGCTTTAATTTGGCATGGAGATGACTTTGGTAATTGGGATCGCTCGAACAGATAACGACTTTTCTTACGACTTACAGACAACGACAGGTCGCGTTTCGGGCTTACGAGTGAACTTGTGATTATACGACTTCGGAATGTTCTCACGGCCATCAGTTTGAAGTTAGCATTAAAACATCCCACTTGGTTTTTTCCCACTATATTTTAAAACTACTGACTTGTGGTATTCAGATTCAGCTTTCGATGATTTTCGGCTGTTGCATTATTAATTCATTTTCCGTGGTAGCCAGGTTGATAACACGCTGTTCTGGTAACCCATAGGTATCAGGTTCGTATTCTGTTCAGGGCAAGGATGTTGGGCTTGTCCTAAGATTAAGATATTAGACTAGACGGTGCAATGTAACTTCTGCACTTGGACGCCTAAAATCCAAGACTACTTTATAGTAACCCCAAAAGCTACGGAAGTAATTTCTTATTATGGTGCTGGGTGGAATTTTTTCTTTAGACGTTTTTAAGGCTCTAAAATTTTGTCATGAAATAAAAATTTAAAAATTAGTCAATCGGCCATAATTTTCTCATGTAATTTTCAGGAATAAATGGGCAGTTACTGTAAAGAATCTTATCACATACGACTTATTGGACGGGAAAGAAATATCGTTCAACAATGAACTATTGCTACATCCTTGTTTTGTTGTTACTGATAGAACTAGAGAGACTTATAGGCCACATTTCTTGTTGCCCTTCATAGTTAGAACTTCACTTTGATGACTAATGTCGATGCGAACACAACTAAATTGATATACACGGTTTATTTTTATGTGAGGAATCACTAAATGTGGCGACTCTTCCGAATAAAGTACGTTCATTCCCAAGCAAGGAAATTTTCTGCGGAAGCATTTGTTTGATGACGGGGAAGAGATGGGGGCCATTCTTTTTGGGCAATTGGTGAATTAATTTTGTTTAACCATAATAATATAATAAATTTAAATAACTATAATTTTGTTTATTAAATTTTACCTGGTAAAGCATTGCACTCTGCGTCTTACTGACCTAAAATATTGCGTTGGCTTATTATCATGCATCCGTGGTTAATAGCCGAACAAAAGCTGGGTGTGAATAATGTACATACATACGAATATTTTAAATGGAAAATCATAAGTTCGTCACCATCTTCATTTGGAACTAGCATTCTCATAACGACTTCCTCGATGCTTAGACCACAAAGGAACATACGACAAATATTACAATGAATGCGTTTTGGGAAGCGGATGCCATAAATTAATGAGGAAAGAGTATTCAGGCATGAACACGGGATATGGGATTTGAGAATAACTTGACTTCCAGACAACCACGGATTGTTCCGGGCAACTACCCATACCCCACAGTCACCGCCCAAATCGGTTGAAGTTATAGTAAATGTTACCACAAAATTATGTTGGCATTTCAATCACTTCCCGAAGAAGGGAAACTGCAAAAGAGTATTCAAATACGAATATGATTCCACAATGAATCAAACGATTTTATATAACTACAACCTCAATAATGCATATCATTTTTCACCTGCGAATTTCACGTTTTGCGCCACGAATTACTGCCAATCCGAGCTTTAACTTCGTATTTGGTTTCATGTTTTTATGATAGTATATCATTACTTGTAAATATATTCAAACTCTTCAGTTCACGCTGGTTTTATCATCAATGTGACGCGGACCGTGTTAGTTTCAGGGTACGCCCTGACAACTAGCTGTTTCTGAGTTAGGGATTTGTGATGATTATCTTCTTAACAGCATTACTCCATTAGGTATCCAGTTTAACTTGTCATAAATTCAGACTCAGATCCGCTAATCTATTTTGAGTGAGCTGAAGTTGAGCTTTTATCTCACATAATCAGTAACGAGTTTACATCGTAGGACGCTAAGCCAATAAGTGCAAGTATCAAATTATCATGAAGGATCAGTTAGCCCTATTGTGGCCCTCAATCATTCTACCCTGTTGTGACATGGGTGAGAAGCCATCGTGGCCATTTTATATATAATGTCTCTCAACTTATCATGATTATGTCTCAATGTCAATGTATGAATAAAATTGTATCAGCTTTCTTTCGGAAAATCATGAATAGCATCACGCTTTTAGGATGATGGAGTGAAAATTTTGTATCTTAAGAAGGTGATTGTTGAAAGTGTATTGATAGGGTATTGATATTGATAGGAGTAAGTAGACTTTGGTTTTAGCTGCTTTAACTGCCGAGGTAAAAGTGCGCCGTTAGCTTAATTGTGAGGCTCGAGGGATAGCAAAATCCGATTGACTAGGGGAGAGTGGAGCTAAATGGACCACAATTGATTTCTTCGATTTCAATTTGCGCACATGTTTGATGAGCTAGAGAGTTCAAATTTTTACTGTAGACGGATTTTGGCACCGCAAAGGAACGTCAGCCGTTTTGCGCCATTTGTGGCAATGAAAACCCATTTGTGTTTTGGTGTTTGTTATCATGTGGTCACTCAAAATATATAGTTCTTCGAAGGTTTTGATTCCTGAGAGTTTTTGTGAAGTTTTTATTGTGAATTTTGGTATAGTTGGTAAGTGGATAGTGCTATTTCGGAAAAATGGAGTTGAGGAGATTAACTCGTTGATTTCTGTTGTGAGCCTTTGCAACTGCCAAAATTTGCTGTGGGGCTAAATGGACCGCGTGTTTTGCATGCATTTCAGCGTTTTCTTTGCTTTCACGGAGAAGGAAATCATGTAGGATCTATTAGCTGAGCATGATGCCGCGGAGGCCCGCTAAAGTGCACCCGCAGCTCCAAAGAAACGCTGACGCCCAGCGAAAAATCCACGCAAAAATTAAGTCGAACATTTTTCTTTCGATAAACGACATATATATTAATAAACTATTTTTGTTAGCGAAATCGCTCATTTTATTTTTAATTAACTTCTTTTTCTGTTTCTCCCTTCGAAATCCGCCGCGAAACACTCGTTTCGTTTAAAAAACGTTGTGGTTCATTTAGCCCCACCCTCCCTAGTGATTGTGAATTTGCTTTCCATCCAAGGAGGTTGAAATGTATTTGAGGAATTGACATGCTAACCTATGGGTGGCAATGAAGCCAGAATGGTGGTGTTAGGGAACGATTAAGTCCAACCTCCTCGGCACAAAGCATTGCCTTTTCTATTGGTTATTATAGAGACTGATGGTTGTGTATTAAAACATAGGTAGCGCTGAAATCATAGCCAAGTTTCATCGCAGCGGTGTCATTAAATCTTCCTAAAGCTATTTTAGGGAGGTAACAATGCATTTCATTCCCTGGAAGTTAATTTTGTAACTAAAACAGGTTCGAATTTTAGCTATTTAAACTACGTATTTGATGCTTGTTTGCGCACTTACCACCATTGATTTGACGAATTTGAAAAACACATTCCCTTATTCATCTCACTACTCTTAGTTTTACCACGTGCAAAAACTACTTCTTACGTGAGTGTCGCGAGTAGGAAGCCCGTGTCGCCCATATGCCGTGCGTACCAAAATGGTCAATCTTGCTTCTCATATCATTCGCGATGCCGCCTCCAGTAATCCCCTAGCCCTATCACTACTTCTAAATTCTCAGTATTAGTTATTTTAGCAGTTAAAAATAAATTAGTGTACTAGTGCTTTTGCACATACGTAAAATATTTCTTCTGCAAATGATGTTTCGCTCTTAAACTATTTATTTAACATTTTCAACCTGTCAACGATTTTCATAGTAGGTACATACTATCGCTAGCAATTACATGCTTTTGTTCACGCTCTTCAGGTGATTTCGGGGAGGCACATCCATTCGACTGCCCTAGTGAGTCCAATGAAACATACTCAACATCCCAGCTACACTCACTTCCTCCACTCTACCTTCCTCGCACGGAATAAATCAATTATTATTAATCAAGGAAATATATACAGATTTTGACATATTCAATCCATTATTTTTTTAGTAAGATGGCAAAAAATATTTTCTTACGGTGTAACTCGTTTTATTATTACCATACGATGGACCTGGCTACTATTTTGCAAGAAAAGGATCTTGATGTTTAAATAATAATTAATTTTGTCAAGCTAATCGTAAACTGGAAATCATCAAAAGAGTAATGGATAAATGTGACGAAAATGTACGAGAAATCAGCTACTTTTTCCGTGTTAGACCTCATTTGGAATATGCTGCCAGTGTATGGGATCCCTACGAAATCGGCCTAAATTACGAACTTGAACGTGTGCAGCGAAGATCGGCAAGATTTGTAAAGGGACGGCACGATAACTATGTTAGTGTAACAAGTCTATTAAATGAATTAAAATGGGAATCATTGTCAGATAGCAGGTTGAAATTTAGACTTAATCTCTTAAACAAATTCCAAGCCATATTTTCAGTGATGATGTTAAAAATATTTTGTGAACCCCAACTTACCATGGTAGACTGGACCATAATTACAAAATTAGAAAAATTGATTTCCGAACTGACAGATTCAAAATGTCATTTTTTCCTCGTACAATTAGGGATATGAATAGCGATAAATATGTCCAATACGAGTGATTCAATCCATAGCATAGGTAGTTGCATGCGGTGTAAGGACTTGAAGGTAACCCAACTAGCAGCACATTTTTGCATGCTTAGTTTGCTATTTTTTATCTTTTTAAATATTGCAGTTTAGACTAATATATTAATACTAATCCTTTTAAATGCATGATGTGTGGTGCATGTTTGGTGAGAATTTACCCCCTGCCACACACCTTTATGGTGGCTTGCAGGGTATTATGTAGATGTAGATGTAATAATCGTGGAAGTTGGTAACTCATCATAATAATTAGATAATTATCTCCCGCATTCTTGCATTGGTTCATTCAGGCTATGAAAGTACTTAAGACTTCTTGAGTCTCTTCATCCGGATTCACCCGCGGCTCTCGAGAGGTCTAACGCTCACTACTTTCACATTTATATTACATATAATAGAAGTTCGATTATTAGTCTCACCCTTATCGTATCGTAGCTTGACTTAACCATCACAGGGATCGGATCTGTGTGATGGCTAGAGTACTGGCCTCCCGTCTCGAAAGACCGGGTGCGTATCCAGACAGTGGCAGATTTGTCGTTGGTATACCAGTCATTCGGTACTTATTTGGATATCGTATGGAGAACAGTACGAGTCCTGTACTCCGTCCGTTGGATGGGACGCAGGGCTAGAGAGTTCAGTTGCTGGAGGCAGGTACCATAATGGAACCCGAAAACTCTATCGACAATCCGGTTACTCCAGCGTTGTTTTTCTCAAGTACACATCTACGTTCTCATTTTTTCATTTTCCGAGAAAAATTAAGAGTAGTTTTGAAATGCAGGACGACCTTCTACTTCAGGATCTATCCAAGTTGCGTTGTCACTTTCAAGTCTTCCAGGTTTACGTTGCCAATTGGAAAATTAAAAAAAAATATATAGTCCATAGGGGTTGGTGTAGTGGTTAGAGTCCTGGCCTCGCACTTTTAGAGCCTTGGTTCGAATCCTGGCAGTGCCAGATATTTTTCATTGGTTAATCGACCCCTTATTGTGTTTGTTCTGTGAGTGCTTTGTGGAGAGCGAGTTCAGTGTTCCGTTCTTCAGAGGGGACGATAAACCGTGGCGCCTCTTAAACTCCGTATTGCCATTCGTTGTGAGCACGATAATACCAACGCTGGGTTTATCTCCACCCTTCGCTGAAAAATTCCTCCGACTACCAAAATATCTTCCGATACCAAATGTCGCAAAGTACCTCAGTCGTCGCTCTTCCCCCAAATAGCTAACCTAACCATCTGCCTTTCTCTCCTTCCTTACTCTTCAGACGCATATAATAATGCCTGTTGCCATAGTCATGTTGGTAACGCCTGACAACCGACACGTCGCGGGTTCGAATCCCAACTTTGACATCGAAGTTTCGTTAGCCATAAAATCTTGCATAGGATTGAGTTTGGCTAGACGATGCTATATACCGTAAGGAGTGGAAGCACCTTAAAAACCTAATTCCGCCACAATTTATGATGGCGAAACAGGCTCCCGTCGCGCGAGTCTAAAGAGAGAGCGATGGAACGTATTGGATGGCTAAGGGTGTGGAGGTGGAATGATGCGGAAACGGACGAGGAGGAGAGCACAGATTTGAGGTGGGGGGGAAGACTGGTGGCAAGGAGAGAAGTCGATCGGAGAGAGAGGGTCTTCGGAGGAGAGGAAAACAAGAATGAGAAGGATGTAAGGACATTGTGGGGGAGGGGAGTCGGCGGATGGGGTTGGGGGTGGGGTGGGAGGAGGCGGCCGACTGGTCGACTAACTGACCGCGACCGTTAAATTGATTCCGTCTCTCGATCTCGTCCAGCCACGACCTGCCGCCGCCGCTTTCCCATAAGACAGAGACCATTTCCTCGCCGTACGGCCCCTTGCTTCTCCACTTTGATTTCTTTGAGCGGAACGCGCCTACGTTTTTGTGTGAGCATCATCCTTGGATCAGGCCGGTTGAGATGACCTAAGCATAGATACGTGGGAGGGCAATAGAATATTTTAGTATCATAATTACAGGTTTTGTATGGTAATCATCCTTTAAATTTTCAACATTTGCATTTTCTTTTAGTTCTCGATTTTCCATCTAGTGATCGCAAATTATTTATTGATTTGAGTTTGTTTACTCTCACAAAACTGGCTTACCGACCAGGAGCAGCAAGAATCTTTAAAGATTTTATTTACATACAGTAGTAGTAGACTTGGGCCTTCAGCTAGTATAACGGCGAAGGTCATGTTATACCATCTTACCTACATTTTAACACTAAGACAAACAACATATGTGCCCTGGGCGGGATTCGAACCCACGACCTTTGGGTGGCCAGGCTGGCACGTTACCGACCTGGCTACCGCGGTTGGGTTAATTAAAGGTTTGACACCTATTTAGCATTTAAAATTTTTACATTAAACTAACCTTGTTGTACAGGCTAGTTCTCAATTTGCCAACAAGAGTCAAATAGTGCTCCCTAATTATTTCCCCTGTTGAGTTTGCTTACTAATGACAATCTGACGATCAGAGCACTTGGTTTATCCACATTCAAAAAAGTTAACGAAAAAAAACGTAAACATCACTGGCCCGGAGTATGGCTGCATAAAATGTACGATTTCTGGTAAAAAGTAAAACTTTTGTATGGTCTTTGAACCACTGATTGGGAATTGAAGAAAGGTGGTGAAATCTGGTTATGGTGTTTTCACTAAATTTTCGAAATCCATTCACCGACTTTAGATTGGAATGTAACACAATTTCTGCTGACCAGAGGGCTCACATATTTTCTCTCCACATTCGGACTGCGAAAGTGAAAGTGGAAATAGAGCGAGAAATGAAATGGTGTGTGTTCCTTAACCTCATTATCCTTCTGAATTTTGTCTACATGAGCAATGTGATAAACATTCAACTACATGTGAATGCTTCCGAGAAGTTAATTATTACTTTAGCGTATATTGTTTTACTCCCCATCTTAATTCATTCAGGAAAATAATACTAGCGGTTTAGTATTTTGCTGTACATTAGTTAAAGAAAATACATTGTATGAAGGTGAGAGTCGATTAAGCTTCGTCGTGGCAGGGAAAACGGGCATATTTTTCTTCATAATCCCGTAAAAGAAAAATTAAAAATTTACCGAAATATGTTGTGGCTAACGTTATTTGTATATGCAGGTTGGTAATGAAACAGATATGAAAAAATGAACAGTAATTGTTTGATTGTTTGCAACACCTTTACAAGCGATCGCAGACCATCGTCCGCGATTTATGGTAGCCTAAACTGGGACGGGTCTTCATTAGAGATCCCCCGCTGGATAATTTGCTCCATAAAAATTGAAAATAAAGCTCTTTTTACGGCACGCTAAATGAGAGAGGCGTCCGTCTTTTCACTTTATGGATCGAAAGACGTGATGCGCATATCAAATGTGTACGATCCTGTTGTTTTTGTGATGGCGATCACAACTTTCTTCACTGAGGAAATTCAATGTCACGTTCTCTATAGTTTCTTACTTTTTACTAATGCTTTTAAAGGTTTAGTTAACCTCACTACCTAGTTGACTTTCCTGCATATTTATGGGGATATTCCGTCTTATTTTTATGAGGATGAGTAGATTTAGGCCAAGAGTTCTAAACCATTTCATGTGCTGACACCTCTTGAATTCTCAATATGTATTCTCTCATCCCCTCGCAAAATATCGACTTTATTTCCAATGTAAAAGAAAAATTGGTTTCTATATGCTATAAAAATATACATTCTGTTTGCTTAAAAATGTTTCGTATCGTAGCATACGCACACTGCAATGTTAGCTCCATCTATTTGTTGATAATTGGTCTGTTTCATTTAGTTTTCCTCACGTGCGTATAAATAGGGGTAGGTACGTACATATAACTTTTTTGTAAATTGAGAAATTATTTTCTTCAATATCAGAGGTTTTAAATAAACTACAAAGACTACTCGACAAATAACAGTTTGCTTGTTGGTCAACTGTATAATAAACCGTATCTTTTTCTTGCAATTCCTCGCACCCCAGGAGTATGCGTACCCCTGATTAATATTTGAGCCATGTAAAATTATATCAAGTTATATTTAATGCGTTTTCCTCCCTGAAATAATTTGTTCATTTTTACTCAGTGAAAGGAGCGCAACTCCATTCAGTGGATGGTGTATTGGAGGGTGGCTGCAGATCATGCCTCTCAGATTTTTTGAGCTGTTATTGAAATGTGACTCTCGAATTTGAACTCCGAACCTCTTGCAGGGAATTCAATCCCTTTAGCTACCGCGCAGCCTAACGTCAGAAAATATTACTACGCGTAGTTTTTCTCTCTAATGTCAGTTTGTTGATCCAATCCATTTTTGATGTTATAGAGATGTCGGTTGTGTAAATTTTATATTGTTCCGTGGAAAAATGTATATCGAATCCTTTATCCATGGAGTAGGTTATAGTACTGTTCTGGTTAACGGTTCCTCGTTGTGATGTTTTCCGGAAAATCTGTGGAATCACAACTTATTCGATTATTCGGATAAAGAGCATTTGCTCCCAATTTGCGTTCTTAGATTTCCGAAATGTGCAGTATTTTTTTTTGCCGCGTCGAAGCTATGAATTGTGCATGCTTGGAGGTGTCTATATGGAATATATCATTACCGGTTCTGGACAATGAATTATACATATCGCCACTCCATTTAATTATAGAAATAGCAGGTAGAAAACTATATTTACTCGTCATTTCACGTAGTGGCTTGTAGTGATATTGTTCTATCGTGTGGAGAACAATTTCGACATAATCAGACAATCTGTACTTCTTGATGTATCATGTGAAGTCATAGCTATGCATGGAACGCATATATGTATGGTTGTTAAAGAAATAACGCATATCAGTTGGGAGAGTCTATACGGCCGTCTCATTCATTTTTGATCAAGATAATAACAGATTAAAGTGCTTAATTTAATGTCTGATACGTTTAAATATTATCATTTTAACTGTAGTGCTTCTTCTTGCTACCTGCTAGAAAAAATAGCTGGCCAGTATTGCGTTTTGCTGTTATAAAAAAAAGAAGATTCTAGTCGACTCGCATTTTCTAATCTTGTGCAAAGGTATGAGGCCGATTGGCATGACGTAGCCACTAATTAGACTGCCAGCGACATGCTGGGACACGGCGGGCGGATAAAAGTGGGACCACTCGAATAATATTTGACCCGAGGCGAAAAAATACCATTATGGAAAAAAATAATAAGGCGCCTCTCATGAAAATGAGAACTTTGAAATTACGTTTTATGGCTTGTTGAAAAAAGGAAAACGGGAATAAGAAAAAAAGACCGCGCCGTGGTAGCTTTTTTTTTCTTTCCTCCATTATTGCGCGAAAGAGTGAGGTGGATTTATGAGTACGCTTCTCGGAAGAGATTAAATTAAGTAAAATGGCGGCGTGAATATGCGAGATGGCTTACGTCGCTCGAAGGTGATAATTGGTTAGCACTCATGCGTCCTTATAAGAAGCCCTCCAGCGGTGTTGAAGCCTCTGGGAGGCGGGGAAGAAGTTAGGTGTACGTCGATGGCATGCATATCAATTGGGTATGCTAATTTCCCACAAGACCTACTTCCATTCCGTAGCACACAAGCACGATTTGTACGGGTGTTTATTATCTTATCACCTCACAAAATATTATGCCGTTAAAAGTCAATAACGACCACCTGAGTTTTCCCGGTTATAAGTGAATTCCAAATATTAATAATCGCTTAATGAGGCATGTTTGGGTTACTTATTGGAGGAGAAATTGCATCGTTACTGAATGGAGAAATTGACGGTATATCCCAAGGAGGTTAGAATGTACAGGAATAGGCATCGCAGCTGATTAGAGAATCCACGCGGCCATCTCGGTTGACACGGACATCGGGCTTACCACTCGCAATACTCTTGCGGATAAATTCATTTTTGGATCCTGTAAAACTTAGAGTAGTAAGATGAATAGCGGAAAGTATTTTCAAAATTTGTCAAAGAAACAGGGGTGGGGCGCAAGCAAGCCCCAAATGTGTATTGACCAGTTTTACTCATAGCATGAATTCCCAGGAGAATCAAGTGCATCAGTACCTCACTTAGATATCATATGGAAAATTAATTATCCCTGCAGCGACGTATTTTGTGTACGATTTCATTGTTATTTACGATTATATATACACATTCCGTCTCCATAAGAGCCAATAGAAACACAATGTTTTGTGCCAAATAGGCGGGGCCTAATCGTTCCCTTTCTAGTTTCGTTGTCACTCATAAAATAGCAATATAGTGCTTTCTCAAGTACATTCTAGCCTTCTTGGTTGACCCATACCTTGCATTTTTTTCGCTTGCTCCCCATAAGTCGGAGTACGGTGTATAAGATTGACGTAAGTTGCATCCATTCTCGTTATAGCTGATCATTACTTAATACTCCGTTTAGGACATGCTAAAGCATGTCCTAAACGGAGATATTACATATTAGTTTCCAAGACATAGAGAATATTTTAAAGCATTAATGTTCTCGCTGAAGGACAAGTGTTTAGAAGTCTATTAGGCTGGAACTGCTTATGTAAATTGTAAATGAACATAAGATTCAATAATAAATTATGTATGCGTAGAAAAACGGCTTTGTTGAGAACTGGTAGTCGAGCGAATGAATTTGTTAAAAAATATTTTCAATAAATGAGAACCGTCATCGACAATCCAACTTCCTTAGTGCTCGTGTCAATTATCCGACGTCCTATTATGCTTAATGAAACTCGGGATGTCGGTTTCTAAGAAATTACTTAACGTCCTCACCTACTATCTGTAAACGTTTATCCGGCATTATTAAATGGGGCCCTTAATGTTTAGAAGTGTGTATGACCTCGTTTGCTTAGAATGTGGATTTAAAAGTATCTTTTTCAAAATAAATTTAAATCCATTAAGGTGTTTTACCATTGTTAGGAAGTTTTCAGTAGTAGTCTTATCGTAATATTTTTCCAATGCTTCCAAATTTGTAAAAAGTCAAAAACTGTCTTGGAGATCCGTAAATAAGAATGATTTTTTGTCTCAACTTGGAGGTGACTACCCCTAAGGTTGAGTATCCGTTTAGCATTCGCAAAGCTTCTAAAAAGGTATTTCAGGCCGAACGTATAGTAACCCTGGTCGTTGCGATTAATTGAGTTATGCAAGAGTCACTTATAGCAATTAATCGTAATTTGCTGTCCTCGTATATCATTTAGAGAATTCAATTACTCAAAATTTAATCGTGAGGATAAAAATGGCGCCAGTCGAATTATATGGATGAAAGGGAACGGGTGGTAATTTGTAATACGAATAATATGAATTTTAATTCGCCTCCTACCAATTCGCCGCTTGTAAAACCGTTACTGAGATCTCAGCGACCACACGATCACAGTCCGAGAGAGTTGATAGTGCAATTCAATTTCCTTGTTAATCGGCATCATAAACCATTTTAGGAAAACATTACACTTTAAATATGCATTCAGCTGCCCATATTTGTTCCGTGAAATTTACCTGCCATTTGGTTGAAGAGGAACCGGAATGGCTCTCGGACTTTCAATCCAAATTGGAATGAAATATCATTATTATTAGATTACCTACTACAAGTAGGTGTCTATGTCGGTGACTGAGAAGATCATTTTTTGCTAATGTGATATCATTACGGTTATAAGGTTGGACGTCTAAGCTCTCCAAATGTGTTCAAATAGTTAAACGAGGTCTTTTATAAGCTTACAAATGATGCCAATTACCATTTTATTCAATTCCAACCACACCCAAATACTCCTAAAATAGATTTGCAAACGGAGAGCTCATTATCCAAGTAGGTAGGTACATATAGCATTATCCAAGTAGGTTGGTAGGGTAGGTACATTTTCGGCAATGGGTACATTTAAGAAAAACCACTTAGGTGGAAGTTAATTTTTTTCTCCTATTTCTTTCTTCTCTACTTTATGCTTCCATCTTTTTAATTTTTTTTCTGCCAGTAAATGGAAGTGTTATTCCTTATTTTCGAAAAATCTACCATTAGAGTTCAAGCATAAACACATAAAAGAGTTCCAGAGACATTCCAAACCAAATTTGACCAATATCTGTACCAAACTTATCATTACAAATCCTATTGTGCGTGGTACGCATTTGAATGCATCTCTAAGTTAAAGACTCTTTGAATTGGAGCGCTTAGTTCATTAAAACTTAAGTGGAAAAGTGCGAATGTCAATTAATTGAACATGTGTTTCACTACATCAAGCCTCAATCTGTCCAAAATATTCATAATTACTCATGATCTCAATTTACAGGCTTGTCCAGGAATACAAAGAGCAAGACGTAATGGCCACCAGTGACCCGAACAGCGATTTAAAAGTCAGAACCACGATGGAAATCCATGATCACGGTGATATGGTGAGTCGATTGTTCTTTTCTGCCCTCGCTTCACTCTCGTTTGCAGTTACTTCCGTGTGAGGGTGTTGGCACTCAATATACCAAGGAACTGAGGGAGGTAGTGGCCGGTTAGTTGACATGGAGTGACTATCTCTGGGCGTGACGAAGGTATAAACTGATAGTAGGGCCAGGCATTGGAATTCCAAGTTAAGGGCAACGGCTAGAGAGGTGTTCGAAGGTGAGTGGACCGCCTCTCGAGAGGGTACGCGTACCCATTGTTGTGTTTCTTGGGGCTCCATCCGGGGAATGACCACCTACTAAGCATTCTTCATCTTGAGGCCGGGCCGTTTCATCGCCCCAAAGTTATGTCAGGTCGGGGTAAACACCGAGTATATGGTTTGCGAAAGGGCGGTGATATTGAGTGTTTTGAGTGAAAAATAGTGAGAAATACGTGAATTTATTTTCTTTCCGCGGACCTCCCTGAAATATGATGCCCCGTTTGTTCGACGTTGTGAAGTGAGTAAGCGTATAGTTCCCTCAGGCATAAAATTTCCTTGGATTAGAGTGCGTTTTGACGCTAGATCCTTAAATAAAATAATTATGTAAAAATATTTGATAAATTCCGCCAAAGGTTCTCTCACGTTTTCATGTGATTATACTTGGCAACTAAAATTTATGCTAAAATTAGTAACTCCAGCTCGATTATCATATTATGGGCCGATAAAAACATGAGACTAGGATTTTTTTCTAATACGATTCTAAGCATCATCATCGTCAGTGTTCTACCAATAATAGGTGTTTGGACAGTGTGTAACTTTTATACCCCCACATGGCTGAGTGTTTAAGAATTACGTTAGGTACCTCTTCATGGATGGACCATCCACATATCCGCATTTCTGCAAATCGAGTGGAGGGCTGAGTCATACTAATCTTAGGATTGTTGACCGAAGATGATGATGAAGGTTTATATGCATACCCCATAGGTAGAGGTCATACCCCCCCCCCCCATAGATATTAGAAAATTTTCTATACATATAGTTGCATTCATATAAACGCTGTTAGTACTAAAATCTTCGCACACGTAAATAATGTAAAGCATCAAAATCGGTCGTGTAATAAAGTAATCATAAATGAAAAACTGCAAAGTATTCTTTCTCTTTCGTTAAGTAATTTAGCTTCTTCTGAGGGGGCTCCCTGGATTAGGGGCCAAGCCTTAAGCTTCGTTAGCAACCGCCACTGAGCCCAACGGCGTGTTAAATTCACACACCATGGGGTAAGGGAGCCAGCTCCTTTCCCTGAACTAATTATCAACATTCAATTAATTAACTATCGAGTACTTTAGTGATAAAATGGTGCTCTTGTCTGTTTGAGTGTGGAAACTTTACAATCTTAATTCCATCGAATTTCTCTCGAACACATTCTGGCGCTGCCTGCAGTGTCTTATTCGCTGTGTCATCTTTGATCAAGTTTTCAGTTTCGAAATTCATTTTCCTCGCACCTATTAAGTCCCATGTTTTTCAGCGCAACCTTAGTGGGTAAAGACTGTTTATTTTCTTGAGCTAATGACTCTGCTATTGCTGGTTTTGGGATTGATTAATTTCAGTTGATCGAAACTCGATCCCCGGAGGCGGAATTGTAGGCATTAGTCTCCTTTGACGGCAGATGTCCATAGCAGGAAATAAAAAAGTATGTTGGGAGACGGGTGAGTTAATGGATATCCTAACGAGGCTGAATCCGTATCAGTAACTCGTGTTAGCTTTAGTGATAAGTAATAAATATTCAGACCCCACTATGTTCGGAACGAGCGATCTCAAGGAATAATTATTGTTTCTCCACGGACGGGTTTAACTTCGTTGTAGGTTTCTTTTTATCAATTGCCTATTTTAATGTCTTCTGCAAAGTATTTATTTTTAGTAGTGTGTATGATAATTTCTTAATTTTATTTTCTTCAGTAATCTACATATACATCTACATAATACCCTGCAAGCCACCACAAGGGTGTGTGGCAGGGGGTGATTTCTCACCAAACATGCACTACATATCATGCATAAAAAAGGAATAGTATTAATATAGTAGTCAGAACTACACTATTTAAAAAAGATAGAAATTGCAAAGCAAACATGCAAAAATATTCTGTTAGTAGGGTTAGCTTTAAGTACTCATACCAACATGCAGCTACCAATGCTATTCATTGCTACTCTCCGATAGGACATATTTACCGTTATTCGTATCTCTTATTGTGCGAGGGAAAAAGGACATTTTGAATCGGTCAGTTCGGCAATCAATTTCTCTAACTTTATGATTATGGTCCAGTCTGCCATAGTAAGTTGAGGTTCGTAAAATATTTTTAACATCATCACTGAAAATATTGCCTTGGAATTTGTGGAAGAGATTAAGTCTAAATTTCAACCTGCGATCTGACAATGATTCCCATTTCAATTCATTTAATAGACTGGTTACGCTAATATAATTATCGTATCGTCCCTTTACAAATCTTGCCGATCTTCGCTGCACACGTTCAAGTTCATTACTTAGACCGATTTCGTAGGGATCCCATACACTGGCAGCATATTCCAAATGAGGTCTAACAAGGGAAAAGTAGCTGATTTCTCGTATATGATCGTCACATTTACCCAATACTCTTTTAATGAAACCCAGTTTGCGATTCGCTTGACCCATTATTTCACGAATGTGTTTACCCCAGGAAAGATCATTTGTCAGTCTTATTCCAAGATATTTAATGGATTCCACGTTTGTTAATTCATTATTACTTAATTTGTAAGTGGTAGGAGGAGAGTTATTCTTTTTCCAAAAATTCATTACAAGACATTTCTTAAAGTTTAATTCTAACTGCCATGTATCACACCAAGTTTCAATTGCTTGTAGGTCAATATTTAAATATTCTTTATCGTTCGGGCATAGAATTTCCCTGTACACTACTGCGTCATCGGCAGATAGACGAAGCTTACTTTTTACCACCTTTTGGATATCATTAATATACAAAATGAAAAATTAGTATGGAACAATTAGTAGGAAAGTAATTGTGCTATACAGTTTGTTCCAGTGATATGTTAAGCTCATTCGATATAGACAGGTTATGGCCGAAGTTATTTTCTTAGTAAAATTTACTTCGTGCATCACCTTGCTCAAACGAGTGACTTTTCACGTTAGTAATGTACCTGTAACTGATACCTATAAACCTGTCTCATTTAATAAGAATGGCCAGCATTTTTGTCATAATTTATGGATTTTTATTGTGATTAACGTGCGAATCTTTTCCTTTAAATGTTTACTCGAAGCAATTATATATTTTTTTTCTTTTGCATGATTGACAAGTGAATATTTGTTTTTATGCGATGTCCGACTCAGACATTGATGGATTTCCCTGCGGCAATGCATGTGAAAATACTTCTTTTCTTATGACATCTTCGCTTAATTTTAAATATTTTGGAGAAATAAAATAACCATAACCAGGATAGGATTTGGCCTAATACGAGGATAATAATAGAAGTAAGGAAGGGTGGAGAGAAACCCTGCGTCGGCTTTAGCCTATTCTTCGAAAGGCGCCAAGGGGACCACGGCTTCATCTGACGGACGGAGCTGTCGACCCCGATGTATGCTTGGTGATGGTTCACCCTCTGCCACCCACCCTTGCGTTGGTTTTTAGGGTATTACGTAAACGTAGATGAAGTTCATTTAGAATCTTTTTCTGTGAATGGCACGGGAAAAGGTTGCATGCCACTCGCTATATCTTATGAGGAATATTGAGAGACAAAACTTAGTTTTCCGCATACATTTATTGGTCACTTCCCGTCTGTCGTCGTATCGCGACAGGAGTACTTTTCTGTTATTTTGACGAAACTTTTTCATTCACTGTCCTAGTTGGTGACCCTTGGGAAATGGTTACACTGGGAAAGCAATGAAATATCTTTTATTTTTTCGGTTAATTTGAAAAAAAGTGTATGATCTCTCAGTTTCTCTCAAGCCTCAACGAAGAATTAAGTGTATGATCTCGTCAGTTAAATATATCCACCTCCAATGAATTAGTGTTCATTCTCGTTCGTAGTAATAATTATCACTGACGAGACACGATTTCAAAGCTGGAAGCGTGTCGTCTTTCCATATTGATTAATGCCACGTGCTGTCAGGCTATGATGCCGATATGTCGCGAACCAAAATCGCTTCGATGCATCGTTGCGATATTGGCTTAAGAAGATTATAAGAACAATAGCACATTCTCATTCCTGTCATTTTAAATATCGTGGCGTAGTGGATAGGATAGTGTCATCTGGAAAATGTTCATGGTTATCATCGTATTCTGGTATCTTTTGTACGGATTTGATGAAGAGGGGTAGTACTAGGAGTCATGAATCTAAAAAAGATCAATTTGCCGTACTCCATCCTCTTCGAATACGATAAATCATATTTATGCGACATCTCATGGAACTAAATGCCATTTATTCACGTTGCAGTGACGGCTCACTGTCTCCTTTTTATGTACAATTAACTCCATGAATGTAAATTCAAACGTTTTTCTGCCTACTACGAGTGACGGTATCATGTGTTGACCCGAAAAAAACCACTTAACTACTGTTTTTTTCTCTGATCTGTTTGGTCCGTTAGACAAGAAGCGTATTCTTGAGGCTCTGAATACGCATGGTCACAAAAGGACGACAATAAATTGCTTCATTTCGTGAGAAACTTGGGATGATTCTACGTATGAAATATCGTACTTGTCTGTAATATGATGTGAATTATTTACTTGATCCATCAGAAATTGTTCTTGATTATCAATATGTTGTTCCCTTGAGCAACTTTTTGAACAGAGGATGAAAGCTCAGCGTTAGATTTACTAAGAAGGAGGGATTACCCATGTTCAATCACTAATACTCTCAATTACAAAATAACTAGATATCTCCTTCTCAGCTCTGGATCCTGTGTACATGCAGGGCATGGAATTTCCCAAATATATTTTCGGAATCCTAGGAATCACGTCTTCATGCCTACATATATTTTCCCACAGTAGCTCTAGAACTTTCTTTTTTTCCCTTTGACCGGCGGTGGCATCCCATGGCACTGTATCTCGGATGCCTAGTCACGATCATTTTCGGAGATTTGGAAGAGTCTCCATGCTAGAGCAAATAGTCGAGGGCAACTTTCTCACGGTCCCACAGGGGACTGCGCTACCTGAAAATCAACCCCACACGGGATATTCTTCACTATGAGTGCGCACCCACCCTGTTCCCACAACCTACAGCTCCCCAAACCACCGCTCAACTTGTTGGCACCTCCCGGTCCTACAACTAACTGCTTGATATCACTCCCACCTCGACGGGACCCTCTTCCTTGTGTGCGTGATGGTTCCCTTTTCTCCCGATGCAGGGCGACGCCTCATGCTCAAACAAGGATCGGAGTGGGGGAAGGGGTAGTCTCTGGGTTTAGGTGTCTCGTGGGGGACTTTTTCTTTTTGGTTCGCCCCAATGTTAAACAAAAATACGTTCATCGCGTGTAGGGAATTGGGATGGGAAGGACTTAGAGGATGAGCATGGCGGCCGTGGGAGGACCAGGGATGCTGTATGAATAGGGTCTATGCTTGAGTCTTTTTTTTTATTTTTCTATCTGATTATAGGCTTAAAATTTTATATATAAATATAGCTCAAATAATTTCCGAGTCCGTTTTGGTAGGACAATTTTCTACCGAAAAATACTGCATTTTAAATTCCTAACATGCCGCATAAACTATGCCGCAATATCGATAGAACAAATAAGTACTTTAATCTCAGTGCACTGGTATCTCGCCAATGAATATGGAAGGAAATAAACTAAGTAGGAGAAAACTGTACAAATATTGCTTCAAATTTAATTTTGTTTCCCGCCAAGATGAACAAATTCAGTTTTAGAGCACCCAAAAAGCTGTTTTTCAATGTATAGCCTAAATATCTTGAAATGAGGAATGTCGATCTGTATCGATATAAAAACAGTTTGCCATAATTTTTGGAAGTCTGCCTAAAAGTTAATTTTTAAATAAACAACGTGATTTTGCACTAATTTTTAATCTAAAAAACACCATATCCGCAATCTACGATGATTTGTCTACAAAAATGGAATATTTTCATCAAAATAAAAATTTCATGCAGGACCCTGTTGAAGAGGTAGCTTTCGGTTGTGGAATCTTACGTCATTGACGGTGAGTACAATCCATCCACTGAGTTCCTGGCTATTATGAGCAATCCACGACCGTAGGTTACGCCATCATCGCAATAGGTGCATTCACAAACCTGGGACGTTTTCGCGTTCCCTCTCGGAATTTTTTCTTGATTAAATGCGAATTTTATAACCCTCAACGGCCTCCTCAAGATTATTCAGCTATTCACAAGAGTAAGTAAGAGTGAGTAAGTATGAATAGTCAATGTCGTATGCATATTGGAATAAAGTCAACGGTACGAATTCTATTGCAACTCTTACAATTCTAGAAATAGACTCCAACTCAGCAACAAAAATCTCGGTTGTGTAAGGTATTTTCCATTTATTCTCACGAGAGCCTTGAGGAGGGTCGTAATGAGGTTTGTGATGAGCTTGATATGGTGCATGGCATTGTATGGACCCTATACGTGGACTTGATGGTAAAAATGACTAGAAAATATTGGAAGCCTTAGAAATGTGGATGTGAAAGAGAGTGGAAGAAGCAATTGGCGGAAAAGCGGACAGATGAGGAAGCGTTGATGAAAAACAAGGATGCTACAATAAAACCGATCCTATCTGTGAAAGACCTTCAGAGTGTCAAGTACAGGGTGCGTTATTAATCTGTTGCTGGTTAAGAGATACCGTAATGGCACATTTTAAACAGCATTTAGTGCAAATCTCATTTGTGGTACTCACAATGAGTTATTATAATTGTGTGATGGTGAATGCCAAGTTCTCATATCGATTGTGATCCTTGCTACCTTTACTTGCGACCTTCAGTCATGATGCAATATTCATGGAGTGAGTATTGTCTTTAACGAGTTAACGACGCTGACCATTTCTGGCTCCATAAATAGCCTCTTGATGCCGAAGATTCCTCTTCGTGTGTCTTTTTGTTAAATTGTGTTCAAATGGCGTATAGGCGGGATGTGCATTTTAAATTGACATTTTTAATGACTATTTACTCTATTAGAGCGGAAGAATTTATGGAACTGACCTTTCTGAGTAAATAGTAAATAGAGTGGAGTGCATGTTTTTTTCTCGCTAAGTATTTTCCTCGGGAGCCGTAGTTGTATGTTAATAGTAACAATGTTTGGAGTTTGAAACGAACTTCACCTCGAGTTAAAGAGAAGATCTTGGAGAAATATCAACGCAGTTTCCATTTAGCAGGACGAGAGAAGAACTCTCGTAAATAACTCCGAATATACCATTGCGATGCTTTAACTTCAAGCAGTCTTGCCCAAAGGGAGGTATCTACGGCTGTTCCATTTATTTTCACCCTCAAAGCTGGAAATCCCCAGCTTAAAGCTCAGAGGTCAGGCATCAGTCCACATATCCACGAGAAAGAAGAATGGATGTCTAAAGCATAATTCATTGCTGCTTTTAGTGGTTAGGGTTTGCTCATGCCGATTACCAGCTGGTAGGCGACTTGAGTGTGAGGCTTAAAGGATTAGTTTTAGATGCTTTCTTGAGATGTTCAGTCGTAATAAGTGCCTATCACTGATCTCTGATGAAGTATAGTTTTATGATTTCGAGGGACTTGGCTATAATTCCTAGGAATATATTATAATCACAAATAATTATAATTTGAAATTAATTATTCTTGGGATATAACAATGTCATAGCTGTTTTTATTATGCTTCAGCAACAGTGAAGTAAAATTGTTGTATGGTACGTAATTGTATATCTCGGGTTGTATAATTTCGGGTGTCCCACAAGGTAGTGTGATAGGTCCACTCCTATTCCTTTTGTATATTAATGATATCCAAAAGGTGGTAAAAAGTAAGCTTCGTCTATTTGCCGATGACGCAGTAGTGTACAGGGAAATTCTATGCCCGAACGATAAAGAATATTTAAATATTGACCTACAAGCAATTGAAACTTGGTGTGATACATGGCAGTTAGAATTAAACTTTAAGAAATGTCTTGTAATGAATTTTTGGAAAAAGAATAGCTCTCCTCCTACCACTTACAAAATAAGTAATAATGAATTAACTAACGTGGAATCCATTAAATATCTTGGAATAAGACTGACAAATGATCTTTCCTGGGGTAAACACATTCGTGAAATAATTGGTCAAGCGAATCGCAAACTGGGTTTCATTAAAAGAGTATTGGGTAAATGTGACGATCATGTACGAGAAATCAGCTACTTTTCCCTTGTTAGACCTCATTTGGAATATGCTGCCAGTGTATGGGATCCCTACGAAATCGGTCTAAGTAATGAACTTGAACGTGTGCAGCGAAGATCGGCAAGATTTGTAAAGGGACGATACGATAATTATATTAGCGTAACCAGTCTATTAAATGAATTGAAATGGGAATCATTGTCAGATCGCAGGTTGAAATTTAGACTTAATCTCTTCCACAAATTCCAAGGCAATATTTTCAGTGATGATGTTAAAAATATTTTACGAACCCCAACTTACTATGGCAGACTGGACCATAATCATAAAGTTAGAGAAATTGATTGCCGAACTGACCGATTCAAAATGTCCTTTTTCCCTCGCACAATAAGAGATACGAATAACGGTAAATATGTCCTATCGGAGAGTAGCAATGAATAGCATTGGTAGCTGCATGTTGGTATGAGTACTTAAAGCTAACCCTACTAACAGAATGTTTTTGCATGTTTGCTTTGCAATTTCTATCATTTTTAAATAGTGTAGTTCTGACTACTATATTAATACTATTCCTTTTTTATGCATGATATGTAGTGCATGTTTGGTGAGAAATCACCCCCTGCCACACACCCTTGTGGTGGCTTGCAGGGTATTATGTAGATGTAGATGTAGATGTATATTAAGTGATTTGGGGCCTAATTATTTGGAGCGTGAAAAAAATCTTATCGTTGCAATAAGTTATGATTCATTTCAGAGCAAAATATCAATGAAGTGCGGTCTCAGAACAAAACACCAATTAAAACCTATTAGGGAAATTATTAAACGTTAATGACTCGTGACTATAATAATATTGTATTATCTAGTTCAGAAATGTGGCGAATTTATGGATCTCATACTGAGTACCTGGGATAAAAGTTTCAATAAAACCTGTTTCTTGACATTGTCTCAAATAACATTACTCTTTCGCAACTCTTGTGGTTTCTTTCTAGATATGGTTGCCCAACCATGATCTACTTGATACTATCATATTGCAATATTGCTTCTCTGTGTTTTCAAGTCTGCGTCCGCACTAATAGGCGCTTCAGAACGGGAGGAAAGGTATGTACAAGGATGGGAATAGAAGGAAAAGAAAGAAGGGTGGAGAAAAACCCAGCGTCAGTATTAACCGGCTCTGAAAGAAAAGGTGCCAAGGGGACCACGGCTTACCGTCCTATCCGACGGACGGAGTACTGCACTCAAGTAGGGTCCAGTTTACCAACGTAAAATATCTTCCATTGCAGGGATTTGAACCCGGGCCCTCCTTTTCAGAAGCCAGTTACACCAACCCGGCCTCTTAGTATTTTGTTGACTTGAGAGAACTTATGGAAATTGTTTTCCGACATTTCTGAACTAATAATTTTCCAGGAAATGTTATTCATGAAATTTGCTCTTGAAGTGTTTTAATATAAAGATTTGCTACAATTTTCCATATTTAGTCACGTTAACGCACTGCCCACTTCAATCGCACTTTAAATATCTTGAGGTCTTAATGTTAAGTTTGGAGTGAGTATCATTTGGCATTTTGAGGGGGAATCCATCTAGTGATTCCCAAGCATATTTTTGCGTTCGATAGTAATTCACCCTCCGCGTTTATCCTTGTTCGATTACATTTCTGCACGTTTGTTTTTTCGGCCACCTCACGATTGTCCAATAGAGAGAGCGTCTTGAAAAACGTTTATAAGACTATTTTACTGAAGGGCAAATAAACTTGTCAGCTGAGCAATTCTCGAATGTTCCACACCCTCGCCACTCTTCGGTTCTTTGTTTACATTTCTGTGGGAAATTATTTGTTCTACCAAGCTTGAGACAACACTTCACGAAAACCTTTACTACATAAAATACGATCATTCTATCGCAAGAAGTAGCTCAGAGGTATTGAAATGGTGAAAATTATAGGCGAATCTCCGAGCCTAAAGCCCGTGGTGTATGAATAACTGCTTATTTTTTATTAATGTTACGAAAGGTAATTGGAGTCACAGAGGATCTCTGATGAAGAATTTAGGTATCTCGTTGGCGATATTATTTTAGAAAAACTCTTTAGTATTTAGTCAAATTAATATACTACGTATGGGAATGGGAAATAATATGAAATTGAAAGGTTTTATCCATGAAACTTTAGCATTTTAAGGGTAAAAAATAGGCGTTGAAGGCAGAATGTCCATTATTATAGATTCTCGTAATACTTGCTATATTTTGTAGGATAATGATATCAGACAAATATAATTAAGGGCAATGGTGTTTTTGACGCGATATAGTAAAATTGCATCAAATGATGGAATATTTTGCTCATAAAATGTTTTAAACACGTTCTTACCAGCTGAAATAAATGTAACGTGCTCACTGATAGTTATCGTTGTGGATTGTACATTTCGGTTTTAGTCCAAGAAAATTATTTGGATAGTGTTGATAAATCAAATTATCTTTCCGTATGTAGAAAAAACGTACATAAGAAGAAGAGATTAGGCGGTAGTAGAATTGAGTAGGGAAGAGTATCAAACCAATCTTAGGGATGATGACTGACGATGATGTAATTTTGTACTTTACCTGCGACATTACTTGAAATAGAAAAGAAAATGGTGTAGATGCCGTGAATTTTAAGTTAGAACATAATAAATAGCTAGAATTACAACGAATTATTATGTAAAAATCCGTGGATACCCGATGGTAGGCTGGTTTTCTTTTTGAAACTATGCCTTGTATTCATGATAGCTGGTAAGGCGTAGCTCGACCTAGGCACGCTTCATATTGATAAACATATTAGACGAGAAAATTCCCGGAAACTCAAGAGCTGTTTTCTCCTAAATTGTTAATACTTGTAATCCACACAAATACGTGAACAATGCGCAGAATGCAGAAGTTTCCCTCTTCAGATTTATCTCCTGTCTATCTTTCGTGCTATCTTAAATTTTGTCTGTAATGACTTCGAGCAAAATAAAACCCTACGCAAATTCCTTCTCTTGGGTGCTAAATTTATTTCACGGTAGCTCATCCTCATTACGGAGTCAATTATTTAAATCAAGGGTAGTTCATGCATGCTACAAAACGTGGTAATTTATTTTATCAAAAGTCAAGTGAAATCCGTGGGTTGACATTTTCTCACTGTAATTGCTTTTCCTGAAACCTCGCATGTCATTTTTCGCCTGTTTTTTTTAACCGTTGCGCCCGTTCGTGTTGTTGTTCTTGTTTTTGTTTTCGTAGAAAAGGTTTACACGAACCTCACATCAGCGGGAGAAGAAGGCAAAAAAACAAAGCGGAAAAATTAAATACAACGGTTGTCTTTTGTTTTCTCACCGGTGACCTCATCCCGTTTTCTTGCCGCGGTATTTCTTGGGGGTGTTGGGCGGCTGGTGTGGGATTCACAGGTCAAGGAGGTGGAATGGGAAAGGAGTTTAAATATCTTCTCCGGGAAGAGTGCCCTTCAACCACGTCTGGGTCTGCCTGTCGCGTTCTAGTTGTTTAACTGTGGGTCATTTATTTCTTTGGGAAATACCCTAGCCGGTGTTGTTAGAGATCAGTTTAAAAGGAATTTTTTTACTTGTGCTGCGTTTAAGAGATATAACCCGCAGATATTCCTAGTGAATGGCGATCTATCCGGGTAATTCGGTGATTTTATTCCTGTTTACTGTAATAAAATACTTTTATTGTAATCGTATCATAGATAATGGAGTTCAAAGCGTGAAATCATCGCTAACGACTGACATTTTCATAGGAATTTAGATAAATTCGAAGGATTCAGACTAAACCATGTGGAAATCCATAGCCGATGGAGAAAAAAGAGCGATGAATATTTCCACTCACGAATTTATTACAAGGTACAACGAGTTTCAGCGCTTCTGAACCCTAAAGGTACCTGATAATGGCGTAAAAGCGCAGAAACTAGTTGTACCTTGTATTAAATTCATGAGTGGAAATATACATCGTTATTTTTTCTCAATCACGAACTGATCTTTGGTAGGCGATAATATTCTTGAAAATCTGCTTAGTATTTAGTCAAATTGAAATATAGGAGAAAGATTTAATCAACGCAATTCAAAAATAAATAAAAAAAGAAGGAAAGGGAAAAAAGACAGATTTTACAGTAGCTTCCTTTTCACCATTAAAAAATTTGGCTATTTAAATTTACCTTTAGTCGAGTGCGACGTTGATGAAATCTAATTGAATACGATAAATTAAGTTTATTTTTCATTATAAGTCCTGTGAAATGTAGCTTTCGGTGCCTGAAAATGAGCCTTCGATTTTCTTTTGGAAATGCAGTATTTTTAGGTTTATATCACGGTGTTGTTTTATTATTCCATGTGATTGTTGTGGCCAGCGCTCACAGAAGTCTTTTCTAAGTGGTAATTTATTAAACAGGGTAATTAAATACTTTCCTTTTTCCTGCTCTACACCCTTGCTGTAATATACGTATTATTTCACAGGGAGTGGTAGGATGCTTTGAACAGAAATTAGGTAATCGATACAATTTTATCTCAATAATTATCATTTTGCACGATAACGTTAATTCTTGATAGTATTTCATCGTTTTATGGCAGGAAACTTTGCTAAACCTATTTTGCTGACCCTATATTGATTCTCATTGGCACACATGTAAGTAAAATTAATCGGTCGCTCAAATCGCGGGTGAAGCAACTCCAGTGGACTTATACCAGGAAACATATCGGCATTACTAGCCTTAAACGAAGATGTTTAAATTTTTTATTGTTGTATGTACCTGTACTCACTTGTAGCAACTCCATTGCAACTTTTGGTGCTAATGTTGTTCGCGGAAAATTTCAGGGAATGAAGTTATCTTTCGTGGATGTAGTAAATACGTAAATAAGGTGGATGACGGTTGGAAATTCTATTCTCTTGTTTTGGTATTTTATTTTCAAATAAGTGTACTTTTTTCACCTCGCTTAGGTCTTTTGAATACATTTGTCCTCGATTTTAAGCGCTTTAAAAGGCGTTGTTCTCCCCCCTCCCGTTGAAACGTCCATTGTTCTAATCCAAGACTTTTAGTGAGCCGTTTAAGACTTGGGTGTAAACCGCGAGATGATTAACGGAGGGATTTCAGTGACCTCTCCTTAAGTGGTCCTGCTAATACCTTTGGAGGATGATGGAATTAGCGTCTGATCTACTTAGGGATCGCGTGACTTAAGCCCTGTCTCCCTCGACGATGGAGTATACTGGCGTGCTGAGTAAACCGCTAACAGATACGATGCAGAGATCCTTGGAAGACCATTAGTGTCGCCCATCCGTACCCTGCTTTGGTAATGAGACTAGAAAAGTATTGTATTAATGCAGTTAGCGATTCGCATGAAAGCTGTGGGTTCGGGCTGATAAGGATTTATTTTCGTATTTTAACATTTTTTTATGTTAGACGGTGCGATATAACCTTATAGGTTGGAATACAAGGAAACATTATTCTAATACTCCCCGCGAGATTTTAATGATACCTATACTGCCTTTGTCTATAAAAAAAACTCCTCTGTGTCTCTGTGCCAATTTTCAAGAAAAATCTTTGTTTTTACCTCTGCATCGTTAAAATCTTATGAATACTTGGGAAGTATAGTCTACCGTTTGATTGTCAGTCGGAAGTCATTTATCTTGTGACTCTAGTCATTGAATACGAATCGAAAGTAAGTTAAATTTATAAAATTATAGTAACTTCCGATGCTCAATCGATAGCAGGAGTTATATTTTAGCATCGATATATAATATAATCGATAGCAGGAAATTTATATTTTTCGCACAGGCGTGGTTGAGCATTGGGTAGAACAAGTCCCCGATTCAGCCACCAACGGACCAAGTGTCCCGGAATGGGGAAGCCAAGAGTCGCAATGCCACGCCTTGCTATGGCGGATAGCCGATCTGAAGGGCGTTAGAAATTTCCTGGCAGGGGGAGTGAATATTTTCAAGGCTCGCCGAACTTCTTGCTGGGTGTTCCTTGTCTGGAGCCGTCTGTAAGATGTCTTCCAGTTGATATCGGTTGGATTATGAATGGCATTTTTATGACTCCTTGCCTCCCTGGCGCCGCGACTAGTTCGCGATCAACCACAAAGATTGGCATCATGCTTTGGCTCACATTTCACCGTGTAAATATAACTTATGTGGTGTCAAGTGGTGTCTTTTGGTGCATCAGATATTACTCTCCAGTGTTTACTACGAACAAAGAAGAGTCGTAAGAATTCCTGTCGTCTTCCTAAATTTCTTTCCCACACAACGAGGAAAATCATAGTATATCACCTATACTGTAATGCCTTAAGGGATTGTGAACGAATCGGAATATTGTTTTTCGTTATTATCTTCAGCCTAAAAGATGAGCTGTGATTTAAGGCACGCAAATTTTCTTTTTTTAGTTCAGTGAGCTCTACATCCATTTTTCATGGGCAAACACTATCGTAGTTCAAATGATTATTGTAAAGTATTGATATTTTCTTTCCCCACGATTTTATTGTAGTACTTTTGACTTTGTCGGTAAACTTTAAAATTCATTCTACAAAAGTAGTTCTGAAGTACGATAGTTCTGAAATTGTAAAGCATTTCTAATTTCCTTTTGTGGTGTCGAAGATTATTAACTAATGATAATGAATTCCGTATTTTCACATTTGGCACGAAGAGGGATCTTCTTCCTCTTGGCAGCTCTTAAGATTTCTGCGTGCATAAATTTCGCCAACTTGTGATCTTGCCTTATTGTTAGTCTTTTTGTTGAAGGCTAAACAAATATTGAAAAATTTATTTGTAAACGAGCCGTCATGTTGATGAAGGAGCTATCACGATGCAGTAATATGTTCTGTTCATAATATTTTAGAATGTGTGAATCATTTTAGAATTTCCTAAATTCGAACATAAATTATCCTCGGCAGAAGCAAAAAATTGTGTTGCTCATGTTCTCCCTAGCCATCTGATTCTCCATCTGATCTGTTAACAAATAAGAACTAAAAGTGAAAAAAATAGGTGAAAATATTGCAAGGAAATTTATTTGAGGACATAAGCTAATGGAAAGCATTGAATAACGTGATATAGGTCGAAGTGCATTCAGCCAGAGATTAAATTTTAGTATGTAGCTGAATGTTTGTCATGATGTCAATAAGAGATAGTTTTTCTATAATGTTGTCAATAGTTTATTTTTCGATAAAGTTGTGACATTTCTGTCAGATTTGTAAAGAATTACTATGATTTGAGGATGAATAAGGGAGGACAATGAGTTAAGAGTTTTTCATTTACCTATTGCATCGTTGAGTAAAAACAATTCAACATATTGTTCTTTACAGGACTGGAATATTTGTGTAAAAGCAATCTGATGGGAGAATTATTTGGAAAAATGATGTTTTTGGTGAATCTGAGATGGATATAATTAATATTATCGCGGGTCATCTGTCGAAGATGGATTTGATGCACCGCTGCGTTTGATTTTACCACTAGCTATCTTCACATGTAAGTAGGCATTCTTTCTCCTTTTTCATTACTATTTGTATGTGATAAATAAATAATTTCTCATCAGTTCTAGATCGAATGAGCCTACGCCAATCTGTATCGACTGGGATATAATTTTTCTTGATACACTTGATTTACATGCGTGCGTATTGAAAATTCTGAAAGTCAATCAGTTAGGGACTATAATGGCGTTACTGCTATTATAAGGATCCCTTATGTGATGTATTGTCGGCGGAAGGGGAAGCAATGCTTGACTAATTATCTATGAGTGTTGTAGGATTTACTGAGCACTTGTCCTTTTACTGACATCATCTTCCCGAGTCGGTGGGGGTGCATTATTTTTCAGATGGTTGAGGTGGGAAGTGTAGGCGGCTATTAGTGGGGAAGGGAGAGAATCCAAGCATGTATTTCTTTCCTGTTGTACACCGCACAGCCTATCGCCGTTCATCTCGAATGGCAACTTCAATAAAAGTCGATGTACGACACTCTTAATATCCCGCCCTCAAACAAGAGAAAATTCCATCCTCCCACAGTCCGTGATTTTTTTTTCAAACCCTCGCCTTCTCCCCCTTTCGTCTCCTCATCTTTCTCCCTTTTCTCTCCCCTACTTTCCCTGTATTCCCCGCGAGTCCCACTTCCAAGAGGACTCGCGCTGTGCGACGCCTCAGGTATGCGTGCCGTGGTGTTTGCGAGAGCTTTCCCTCCCTCCCTCTCCACCCACTCCTGCATACGCACGCACGCACATACTCCAATCTCTTGACGTGATTGACACTCCAAATATTTGCCAAGAGGCGAGGGGGCAGTCGTCAGGGTGGAAGGAGGGGGGTCTCCTTGGGGTGGGGTTGTCGAGGAAGATGGGCTGGGGCGAGTAGGAGGGTGGGGAAGGAGAGAATACTCGGTGATCGGCACGGTAAATGCGAGGAATATGAGGGTTGACGAGGAGCTGGAGAGGTTGGGCCATTGCTTCTCCGCTATTTCCTCAGAAAATTTGTGACCTCGCCAGCTGAAGTTATCTTAGATGGGAATGTGGCACCTAGATTGCCTCTGTTATCACTTTTTATTTGAATTAGCTTGAGAAAAAAGTTACAAAAGATGGTATTATTAGGAAAAGCAAGATAATTAACGCCAGATGACCAAAGCATACATCTACATCTACGTAATACCCTGTGAGCCGCCGTAGGGTGAGTGGCAGGGGGTGAATGGTCACGCCCATGTTTTAATTGTGTGCAAATGAGAGATAAAATGCTAATTTTTCGTGGGCACTGGTTAGATATGTATTCACGAGTCACGTTCAACTAAATGGTCAGTATTTACAATACGTGGATAGAGGGGAAATAATGAGTTGGGCTTTATTTGCGTTCATCATAATTGGTCATAAATCTTAGATTGGAGTGAAGCCGCTTTCCACTCGATTGTTATATCGGCTTCTTCTTCCTCTTCATTCCATCATACTTTTCTCTTTTGCGTCCTTCACCGCTTGCTTTTTGTATCTGAAATGGAGCCTTTCTATGGGTTATAGTTTAATCATAATTCGCTTTAAGAAATTTCCAGCGTCGCCAGATTTAGTTACTTTAGGTGGAGATATCCTCTAAAATAAATATTTAAGGCGTTATTGTTGAATTTAAGACAAGATTGAATCAATATTTTTCAAGCTCAAGGATTAAGTTAACAATCCAATTGGTTCGTGAAATGATGGTAGCACTCCAAGTACATAAGTAAACCACTATTCTATAATATTTCAACCAATTTAAATAAGATTCAATTGAAGTTGTAAAAGACTTGATTAACTTTCCTTTTACACGTTGTATAAAGATTTGCTTTTGATCCTTTGAATTAAATCGACAGTCTTGGTGAACATTGCTATTACCCTCCCCCACCTCCGGTTTTAGCTAACCATTTAGGTAATTGAATTATTATGATATCTTCTACTTATTTCTGTTATTCGTATTTATTTTTAATTTCGGTTTTGTAATTTTGAAGTTTATCTTTTTCGTTTATAGTTTTTCGCGGTTACGTTTTGTCTAAACGTAAAATATTTTAACTGCAATTCGAAATCGCTGATTATTAATGTGCTGGATTTCAGTTAGAGAACACTTGTAGTATTGAGGTAGGTTTTACATCTTGCTAAGGGCGACTTAGTGAATGAAGATGCATGTACTCATTTCGTATTGCCTTAAAAAACATCAAGTATATCACACTTGTGGGATATACTTCAAAATGTGCCTAGTTAAGCATTTTGTGGTATCATGACTATCACTGGTACGCTTATCCGTCGAGAAATCTTACGTGACCTCACCTGATTGGGGATTCGAGCTAGGAAATGGAAATCCAGTTTTATGTGAATATCAGTAATTTTGGCTAATTTTTGCAGTAATTGCTTAAAATGGTTTGAAATGTATGGAAACTGGTGGTCAGTTTGATGTTATCTAGAGATATTCCCAGATTTTACTGCTAGAGGTTTACAAGAGGCCTTCCAGGTTCTGGAGAGAATGTTTTTTTAACTAAAAGAATAGTGTTTAAATGCATTAATACTCTATTAACTTAAGGTATTATCCTTTAATAGCCGTGAGGCTAATATTTGGCGATGGAGGTGTTGTCTTTTTGTAGTGGAGAGGATTTCTGGTCTTTCTTTCTCAATATTATGTTATGGATAGGTACAAATTTACTGGTGCGTCTAGGAGTAATGGGCCTGCTTATTCTACAATCGTTGGAGTATGACTTATTCCCGCAAACATATGATTTTGAAATGAATAGTAATACTTTTTCAAGCATTATCCTATGAATTGTGGATATATCTGGGTTATATTTTGGTGGCTCATTTCCAGCTATTAAATGGGCTATTTTTCTCCGAATGGATCATGAGGCTTGCTTCGCACTTTAACACTGTGTTGAATAACAAATTTACAATAGGCTTACTCACAAAATTTACAATTAACATGTCTTAAAATCTTGTTCACTTGGAGTGTGTCGTTGTCCATCCTAACCTCAGTTAGTCGCCTCGTTTTGCAAATTGGGGGGTCGAAACATGTTTATTTTTTGCGAAAATAAAGTTGCTGAAAGGGTAGAAGGAAGAAATATTTCCGTTTTTAATGCTTATCCCGCCATTGAAATAAATTCTTTACTTTTCATCTCCTTGCCATGGACATTCCCGCTTTATCTTTCATTTCCCCCCACATTCAAGTTTCCTATGTTAGCAATAGTTTTCATAAACCGTGTTTCCGGAATTATTTTCTCCGGAGATTTTCACCGCTCAAGAGGATCACAGACAGCCAATACGAGAAGAAAATCTTGTCCTCCCCTTTGGTACCTGCGTTGGCCAACTCATTCCCGCCCCTCCAGCGCCACGTATGGTGGTGAGGGGAAGGTCATCAGACAAGAAAAAGCCTCCCAAGCGACGGGGGAGGAAGGGGGTGTAGGAGAAGCCTCCCCGAATGCCTTTTATTATACACACTTTCCTCGCTATAGTTTTGAGGCCCTCTCTCCCATCAGGCGCGCGTTCCGATTGACAGATGCCCATTTCGTACCCATGCGTGTGGTCGCTTTGTCGCAGAGTCCGAAGATTCTTGCCTCTGATAAGAAGGGAAGGCTGTTACCATCCCTCCGATGGGCGGAGGAGTTAATGCCCGTCCCATTTAAGGCTGTCCGCTGTCGCCTCTTTAATGTCACTTGCTCCGTTATTTCTTTTTGTCTCGCTCCCGCTGTTTGTGTGCCGCTAGACAGTCACGTGGTCTCTCAGAACGTTTTTTTTATTTCGGTCACGTGCTCTGACTCGAGTCTACGCCGGCGTGAATATTAAAGACGTCTAACGTCATCCGTCTTAAGGTGACAGAAGTTTCGGTGTGCAAAGCCGGTGACTCGGAGATTTTCGAGAGAGTTCTCGCGATGAGTGGGGAAATTGCAATCAGTAGGTGAGAAGAGTAAACAAGTGCTTGTCCGTTTAAACAGTGGGCAGTAATTATTGAGAAAATTGCTCTGAGTTTTCCGGCGAAATGTTGTGTGCCTAGTGGGGAAATTGTGCACGTTACGGAACATACACACAAGGTGGCGGTCGGTGCATTCCTAGGCATTGGATAAGCTCCGTAACGAGAAAGAGACACTTGTGAACACTTATCCGTTTCCTGAAAAACGCTCTGAAGAACTTTATAAAATTGCTAAAGATCGAAAATTCAGTTTCTGTAATTTATTATAGAGCTCTGTTTTCCGATTTGAGTGCATATTGATAGTTGAAAGACATTATTTATGAAGGTGGCACGGTTGTTCTGGGATTTACGAAGTCGTGTACCTATATAGTTATACCTGGATTGAAAATAATATACCCTATGTACTGATCGTAAGATTTTTGGTATACATTTACATGATAAATTAAATAATTGGTAGTAAGTTCATGTTAATTATCAAATTCTGTGCTGAGGGTCTGTAGTGTTCTAATGCGACCTAAAGTTATGTAACAGGTGTTGTTGCAATCTCGTGGTACTGTCATTAATATCGTGAAGAATAGAACTGGTAATATTTCATTTATGTAAGATTTATCTTCTAGGAATTGTGCTTACTGAATGACTAGTTGAAATTTATGAAGAGAAAGGGAGTGAAACTTGAAACTAGGTAGGTGCTTTTACTCCTTGATAATCGTCAATGAAGAGGCTGATGATTTAGAAGCCTTTTGTCTGTAGCTTCCGAGGTTAGCTCGGTCGGTTAATGGCTTCGTTATGGACCTCCGCCGCGATAATCTACCGCTTTGTTTTCACCGCTGGAGTCCATGTAACAAACCGTCTGAGTCGAATCAGGGAGGAATTTTACGTGGCGAACGCCTGTGGTGGTTTAGATTTTTCGACGTAGATGATAGCTATGAATTTTTTTTTGGGCAGGAGTGACCTAACCTGGCACTAAGAAATGATTTAGTATTCGCTTACGCGCTTGTTGTATGTTTAAAAAAAGGCGTATTTTTAAAGAAAAAAAATTCGGTGTATAACGTTGATTATTGTCAAATTTATCGTTGTAAATTTGACTATAAGTTATAGCTTTCCAAATTGATTTATTTTTAAAGCAAAACAACTCGTAATCACTGCAGCTGGTAAGTGGTAGATGACGAGTGTCTCCCTTAGGTCCGTATTAGATTCCCGATTAATATTTAATTGGAATATTTACGTATGTGTCGTGCAGACATTCCAAGGTACATGAAAGAATGAGAAAATATGAAAATAACAGAGAAGAGAATAGTGAAGGGCAGAATAGCTTAGAGGAGATTTATGATTTGGTTTGTCTGGTGACTAGAGTACTAGCTTCTCATCTTTAGTTTTGAGTTCGAGCCGTGGTAGATTTTCATTACATCCATCCCTCATGAGTAGGTACCGTGTTGAGAGCACTTAATGTTCCGTTAAGTACTCCTTCTTCAAATTTAACATGAAGTTGTGGCGCCTCAATAAAATAACGTTAACACCGAGTTTCTATCCATTCTCCTTCCCCTTCCAATCCCCATCCATACACCTTTTCTCTAGGATCGAGGGCAGCGCAGATTCAAATGCACTAATTCGTGTGACGAATGCAACTGCTTTCCATTATTCGGTAAATTTTCAGTCGGTTCTGGATTCATTGGTAAAAATTGTTTACTACACATGCGACTTCCTCTTAGGCGCACGCAACTTCATGCAGATGCAACTTCCTCTTCGGTATTTTACCCTGATGATGCGGCCTGCAATGGACGCGAAAGCTCGGACGACAACGCTCCATACGTGGCGAACTCCCGAAAGAGACAACTCTAAATTCTCCACACTGCGAAAACTTAACGCTCAATCGTTTGTAAGGCAGTTTTGAGACGTTGAAATAAAGATGGTCCTAGCTAAGTACTGCCACTTATTAACTACGCCTTAGTTTGAATATAAAGCGGTCCAATAATATTTCTTTTTGCCCGTGTAGCCACTATCATTACCTGCCCGACAGGTTCTCGTCAATATTAAAAGATTTTTTTTCTTGCGGAGTTTCTGAGGCGGTTTAAAAAAGGTGTAATTACCTCATTGTATTTTAAGCCGTGTAATAGAAGATGCTGTTGAATTCGAGGTTTCCATAATCAAAGATAGGAGATTTTTATACTGTCAAGGATAATTTTTTCATCACAATTCTCAGGTTTAATACTATATATTTTTGTCAATCATTAGATGATACGTTATTACCACACCTATAATATCACTTTTAGGCTCCAAACACCCTCAAAGCAGCGCAAAATAGGATCATTAAATTGAATTAACATGTCATTACTTCATTCGTACCCTGAATTAGATTTTAAAATGTCAAGGAATCCTTATAACCTTTCAACCTTTCTCAATGAAAGCGTCACTCTTTTTTCGGTGGATTAACTTAAATGATAACTAGCTAACAATGGAAGTGACGAGTTTATCGAAACTCAAGGAGAAAGAAGATTAGCAACACCAAAGAGATTTTTGCAGCTCATTCAAAAAGATGGAGTTAAAGGTTTCACAAGTTTAATACTTGAGGTAAATTCTGTACCACCTGAGATGTGTGCATGTGAAGGATTCAGATATTAATAAATCTTCGATCGGAGAAGTGAAGAATGTTTCATGGAAGTATCCTAGGGAATAGCGAAGATCACCGCCGGAAATAGATTTCGGAATGCTGTCCTGGGGACTATGGAAGGGTGAGATTCCACGGGAATGGCACCTCTCAGGCCGTCAATCCCGCCGGCACCTCAGCCAGGATTTTAAGGAAGCCAGTTCCATCTCATTCGGATGCTCATGCGACTCCCGGCCGTAATTTTGTCAGCGCTGCTGTCTGTGTCGCCGCCTTGGTAGCCCCTTGCCAACTGTGGGAAAACCACCGACGTCCTCTCTGGAAGTGTGATTTAGAATCGGTCAGTATGCGAGAAAACCGACACGATCTGAGGGGAAGCCGGCTATATATTCGGCTCCCGCAGGGCGCCAAGCAGTTGTCAAGGGGTTGAAATACACGCACGTTAATGGTAGCCTCTTGGCCCGCGGTGGTAGTGGTGGCTCACTCGCCGAAAAGCCGTCAGCCTCGATGTTCACGTCACTCCATCTTTGGTGCCGTTTTTCTTTATGTCCTCACGGGGATTAAATTCAATTTGTAGCTGTTGATGTTTTTTTGCACTTGCTGAGATGAAGCGCCATGTATACTTCATTCGGTGCTTCATGTATTTTTCCCAGGTTCATCCGTTTTGTGAATTCGTTGGCGTAGGGACTTAGGCCACAGAATGTTTGGAAATGTAATTAAAGGTCTATATCTTGAACCGTTTAGTTTAGCGTGTGACACGATGTAGAATGGTATCTAAGCGGCGTAAAATTTAATTCAAGAGCCTCATTATCGCTCAGCAATCTTTGACCAATCCATGGTTTCTCCAAAAAATTATTAGGTAAGGATTTAATGAACATTCCGCAGAAATTCCTCTTCCTGTCACTCTCATACAATCGTTAACATTTATCTTTACGGGACATTAATTTTTTACTCTGAAAATATGTTTTAGCAAAACTATTTTCCTCTTATCTAGCCTTTGAGGAATAACATCTTATTAGAATTTATTTTATTAGTTACAAATGTTCGTATGGGTCCTAGTTTTCCTTTCATTTTCTATCATACATTTACCGAACCAAAGTCGTGATTATGAAGCATGTGATACCAACATTAGATTGAAGTAAGGTATTGAGATATTCCACACTTTTCACGATTTCAGTTGATTATCGTACGTCGTTGGGTATCCAGAAAAGCTGTTATGAAATTATTGTGGAGATAATTTAGGACATTTCGTTTATTGCTCAGCAAAATATGCGCGTTATTTTGGCATTGATAAATGTAACAGAGAAATGCCCCGTCCACAATTTTTATTGATCTACTCAGGACCGTGTGAGCGTGAATAACAAATTTCTCCATGCGTACATCGTCAAAAGAAATGTGCGAAAATTGCTTAAGTGCTTTTTATGGATTCATGAGATATTTATAGGTATCGAAAGTGACAAAATAAAAAAGAAAGTGTGTTAGAGCATGAAGAGGAAATAACTTTTAAGAGGAAATAATTTTGCTTTACATTATAAAATGTTTTGTCACACCCTGTTTAGTTTGAATATTCATTATTAATATTTATTTTTCTGCATCATACCTGAAATCGTAATAAAGGAATATTCTTATCATTGGAAAACTCTCCATTTTGTAAAAGTAAATTTTGTGCATCTATTGAAGCGATGGGCATTTCGCAGTTTGGTGTGCCAGAACATTCGTTTTGATAGCTATAATTTACTGCGGCTAAAAACTAAGTAACGAGGCCTTAATTGCTTCTACCTCTCGGTAATTTGATGCAGTTTTCAGCCCATGTTCTGTACTTTTTTTATTATTCTCATTTGTTTTTTAATCCCCAAAAAATACCTACATCCCTTTCATAACTATAAAGTGGTTATGATTTTAAACATTTTAATGTCTGCTACCACTATGAGCTTTGGTCCGTTTTCATGAAAATATGTTTCTTGGAAACGAACCCAAATTACGGAAATTAGCTATTTTCGTGCTTTAGTTTGAAAATCATTGATACTTCATGGAATTCAGAGAATGCGTCGCATCTTAAAGTGTTTTTCACTAATAGAAGCCATTGCATAAATAAGGTAGCCTCCTCAAATTATCGAACACTGAGAGTGCAAGGAATTTATTATTTTCGTATGCAAGAATTATCCTGTATTTTGGTTTTATGTACTGTACATTGTGCTAGTCATTATATATATTTAATAAATCGACTGTTTCTTACACCAAACGCCTCAGGATAGTGGGGGTGACCGCCAAAGGAAGGGGATGGATAAACATTACTATGAAGGAATCAACTGTATTTGTCTGAAACTAAGGGAAAGTAACTTCGGATAGTAATTGAAGAAAAATATTAGGTACTTTTATTAGTCTTCAAAAGTATATTCTTTTGTCATTTGGAAAATTTAAGTTGAATTTTGAACTGTTGTTTGCCCTCTTATATTTGAACCAATACGGCCTAATTAAAGCGAATTATTTAACCTTGCATCAAGTTTTCACCAATGATTCGTCAGCCAAATGTAGCGATTCTGTCCTAGGCGTTATTTAAAATAATGTTCGCTATCAGGCAGTAGACCACTCCGTTCATTCGCGCCCAATCCTGTGCCAGCGTAAGGAAAAAATTAAGTGATGAAAGGTGACGTACTGCTTAATTTCCAATTGCTCCATCCTTTGCGAACTCTGTGGCAACTCTGTATCGGATGCTAGTTGGTCCTTGTGGATCGGTGTATCAGCACTCCTTTCACGCTTTTTGAAGTAATTTCTGAAGTGGGTTAGCATATGGACCGGGAAATATGTGTATAAATGAAAAAAATAGCTGGGGAATGGCGATTCATCAGCATTCGGAATGGACGTGAGGTGCTAAAGTAACTCCCTATTTAACTGTAACCTAATGCCACCATCCTAAGAGCTTTAGAATGTTTTACGATCTCGCAGCTATCTTACCATGATGCGAGTCTCATCAAATACTCGGTCCGCAAGCGCAGACACTTGGATGCTGGAGAATGTTCAAGGAGAAGCCATTAAACAAAAAGCGAGATGGCGATTTTTTACAGGCCTTCCAGTTCACTTTCTTAATACAGACTCGACGAGATATGGATACTTAAAAAGCTGAAAAACATTTGTGCCGGGCTATAAATTCCAAATATTTTTTAATGTTACTCATCCACTTTCATTTGGATGTGTTTTAGCTCTAACTTTATTTTAACTTTTGGCTGCCTCGAAATGTATGAAAGAAGAAGGTAATGATTCAGTTGTAAAACGAGGGATGCGTCTACTGACCTTTTATACTTAAGTATTTTTGTCAATATTTCTGTAAATTAAGACAACTTATTCATTAGAATTCAAAAATATAATGCCTAGTGCAAATTTCGATTGGTTTTGCTAGTTCCTCGAGTCTTTGCGTGTATAGCGATCCTCAATGAGAAACGGATAATATCTTCGCATTTAGTAAATGCCGAATATTCTCTTTAGCTTTTATGAAATCAAAATTGACAATTCCTATATGAAATATGAATGAAGTTGTGAATCTTACATATACCTTAAGTGGAATCTAAAAACATTAGGTTAAGCTGTAACAAATGCTAATTTGACCATGAGGTGGTAAGTGAGGAAGGTGTCACTGCTCATTTTTTTGCATGAGCTAGAGACAAAAAATGCCTATAATGCTTCTCATTTATTCTTAATCTGAGAAGTTTTTCCCGAACATAACTACTCCTATGATTCATTAAATGAGATACGGCATTATGATCTTATATAATCATTTTATAAGTGCTTATTTCTCTTCGCATATTTTTTTTTCAGTGTTTGTCATACTACCGTTATGTCGAACGCCCAGCAGTTTACCGAAAAGTTTTTTGGAGCTTAATAAATTAATATGGAGTTGAATGCTAGGCCATTGGCGTTGCTAAAAGGCGTCGAAAAATCGATGAAGCCTTAAATGAAAATCCAATAATATTTTTGAGCGGTCATTCGGGGGATATAAAATTCTAATTCACTGAAGGAAATAGGTACATCATTGGGTTGGGGGTGAATGAGGTTTTCTAGATCTTGTTATTTCAGTTCAAATGTATGCTGTTATATTTGGATGGATGAGTGTAAACTCCCATGACATCCGTGACATTTTATGAATTTGGCTGCTGATAAAGACAATGCACAAATGTTTTGCTACATTCAGAAACTGCGTTCAAACATAAGGCCATTTCCAATGCATGCTGTCCCTTAAAGAGCATATTTAATTCTCAGATATTTTATTTTTTAAATAATAAAAATTTCCAAGGAGATAATTTTGAAAACTCCTAAAGATTAAGTGGATAACATGTCTTATCTCTGGTATCTCTCAGAAGCCAGAACTAAATCAAATTCATTAGGCAATATTTTTCTTTAGTAGTGTAGAGGGCAATGATGACGGAAGAGTAAATATTTCATTATCCCTTTTTGAATCAACTCTTTTCCTATCAGTCGGCCATTAAGTTGAGACTCAAAACTCCAGGCCTAGTCATGTTTATGAAAGCCATGTTTTTTAGTAAAAAGCATCAAACATATCCGTTGCAAATTTTATGGCTTGAATTTACTACACCGTAGAGTTTTAAAATGAACGACGGCCACCCGTGATCGTCAATTCACCCTGCTATGCACTGTAAGTGGGTTGCGTAATGCTTCAAGGCATCACTGCGTTGCTCAGGGCGTACATGAAAGTATTTCATTTTCAAAGGATACCCGCCCATTGAGGAGTTTCACTCACCGGCGTTTACACTTTCGTTCGTTCAAGTCGGAGAGCAACCACCATCGCCATCCAAAGTCTTAACTGATGGGAGCAATAGCTGCTCAGGCACGTTAAATAGTCCCGCGGTTAAGGCTTTTGCCTTGGCGGAAAAAAAAACTGTAGACGTTCACGGCGGGTACTCGTTAAAAAAGCTCAAGGGAAGCAAGCAGACCTTATTAATGACCATCGGTACGTAAGTCCAACCCATTCATGACGGTTGCCTCGCGGTATATATATATCGCCTTAGCTTCTGTTGGAAAGTGTTGCCTCGGAAATAGACTTTTTTGCCTTATTGCCGCTGTAAGCGGTTCACGTTCCGGGGTGGTCCTACCGTAATCTTTTGGGGGAAAGTTCAACGTGTCGGGAAAGGGCTGAGTTTCTGTTCAGCCGTGGGCATCGAGTTTTTCGAAAGAAGCGCCAAATGGACATCCGGAACGTTTTCTCCCCTCTTTACGGTTTTCTGTCTTGTTCTCATTCCTCACCCGTTGGAGTCGTACCCGAAGCTTTGAAACGAAGTCAGAGCAGGGCAGAGACTCGCTCATGCGTCCGTGGACGCAGATCCTGTTTTGAAACCATTTACCCGGATGAATTATGGGATTCGAAATGCTTTTACCTGTGTACCTACCATTGTATTCTTGGAGCAATCATTTGCTAATTGTATTTTCTTGGCTGATGAGTGTATTAACTGAAACCTGAATATTTTCATTATTTTTTTTTCTCTGGAGTACCGCTTGAGAGAAAGTTTCTTAGTTTGTATTAAAAGTGGAGATTCAGTACATTACCTGGGTAAAATTTTTTTTCCGTGCTAAAGGCAGAGCCATTGCATCACTTTTCTCGTATTATTTTGGGGTATATTTTCGTTCAATGCGTCAGGATTTATTCAATCTTCCTTCAAATAATGGATAGTTTATAATGTTTTTTAGACAATAACATGTATTTATTGGTAAAAATGTGAATTTATTGCACCGAGATAAAGTGTAATTTTCCAGTAAGAGCATTCGCAATGTTATTTTTGGTTTTGCGCTCGATTCTTTGTCTACAGTACTATAATTTATGCTCTGTAATTTTCAAAGGTACGTACTTCATCAGTCAGTTTCACTTCAGGTTTCCGTTTTCAACATTTCTATATCCATTTGAAAGTTAATAAACTGCATTTTCGAGGTATTACTCACGGGATGGCTGTAGGGGAACGCGGAAGGTGACTGTGGGACTAAATACCTCTACATACGACGAATGGTAACGGAAGAAAGAGAGCAGGGTGTGGAAAGGGTCCTAAAGGACCTTCGAGACAAAACATGTGGCAGTAAACAAGTCTTGGACGACGTCCAGCGTGGCTCTAATTCACTTCCCAATTCATTTAGACGTGAAAGTGATAAACGGCGTGTTAGTATTTTCTAAATCTGACGACATGACGAAATATGTACCTAATGTTATAAATTAGAAACGGAGCTGTTTAAATTATATCTCCGATGGACCCAATTTAGGATATCCGATGTAGGAATGGTAAAGAGACTGCAGGAATTACATAAGGTTGCATATATCATCGTTAACGTAGTGCCTTTATCCTCTTCCTAAGTGAGAAAAAAATAGACCCGCATTATTTCCTTCTACTTGCATGCTAACGATATTTATTTTCCGAAACTCCTGCTAAAAATTTAGAGAGAGGACCATTAATAATATTGAACGTAGCACCGTAAGTCAATGAAAATATTCCTGAGAGGTTTTTTAAAACTTTTATATTGCCTTGATTTTGACCACTTTCTTTGCACTAATATTTGAGTTTTGTATTGCTCTTCTTTAACCATTATTATCAAGGCCGATAAGTCTTTAATGAGAGTTAAGTACTGAAACAACGGAGAACTTTTTTATGAGATTTTGGAAGAATTTCATGTCCAATTTGACCTACATTCACCGGTAGAAAAATAATAGTAAAAAATAATAAAATAGGAATGAAGAGTCCTGAATTGTTACATTTGTTCCTTGATGATTACCTTGAGAGAATGATGCCTTCATAATGTTTAGGCCCAGATCTTTATAATATGTTACCCATACACAATATGAAAAAGAATTCTATGACATATCTGGTAGAAAATGTAGTTGGGCATTCATCTATTTATGTTATTAGAATATTCTCTTATCTAGGTAGTAAAAAGCAGGAAAAATTTTCTTCTTTGAAAATCTCTCCCATTAAATAGAGATTTTATTTTCATTCAAACATTCATTTCCAAGCACATTGGTCCTTTTTTCGTGGAGACTTATATGTGAGGTTTTCATTCGTTATTGTTCTGCCATGAATGGTTGATTCTTGGCTAGTTCGTGTCGGTTCCTTCCTTATTTTGTTGCTATTCCTGTTATCATGTATTCTTTATCTTACTCCTGTCTTCTACCTTCTCCGAATCTGCTCAGAGATAATATTCGTTTCCTCCCCGTCCTACTGTTACCATAATTAATCTTTGAATCGAAACTTTCTGGAGTCCAAATGAGTTTCTCTGCGTCACTCACTTGTTCTGCCTCTTTCGAATCTCTTCCAATGACTTCCTCTCATGATCCATCATACTGATCGCTTCTTCGTTTGTATCTCTCTCTCTCTCTCTACTCAGCTTCTCCACTCCATCCTTCTCCAATTATACGTCTCAAAACCTTCCAACCTACTTTCGTTCGCCATTCTCAAAGATCACTCTTCACCATTTCATGAAACCACAGTGCATATCTTTATGGACTAAAATATAGCAATTCATATATTTTCGCGCGATCTCTTAAACGACCCTTTGACCTATTTACGTCGCTTATTTTCTTTGGATTCAGCGATAAAGAATTTCAGGTTCAGAACTAATTAGGCTGTTTTATGATCTGCTTTTTTTTCATTCCCATAGTTATCATTCTCCCTCGTATTCGCGAGTGTTCATAGCTCTCCTACGTGTCCTCGCTGTCTGAGTGATGACCCATTGTCTACCTCCTCAAGTCCTTGGCAAGCGAGCCAGCGACACCCTCTTGTGATTCTTCCGCGGCCGCTCCACGGACAACACTTGTAGCCGTCCCGAGTCCTTTTAACACGGGCCTTACTTCCCGATCGGCGCCGATTGCTCGGCCGCTGCTTATTTGGCACCCATCCCGCCCACGTTGAGGTGGGAAAGGTGACGCGAGCATTCTCCGAAACGCGGGTCAGCGCGTGGAGGTAGAGGGAGGGATATGCAATGATGGAGAACGAGGAGTTGAGGGAATTGGAAGAAACTCAAAAGTGATTTGGCGAAGTGAAAGCTGAAAATGATAGGTGTGGACGGTATGGACATATTCCTCCACCTGAAAAGTTTTTTCACTATATTTGGCATAATCCAATGGTGGCAGTAGCTATTCTCGTGAGGAGGCTGATAACTGAGGATATTTGCGCCGTTTGGGGTGGGTAATAAGTTGGCGGTTGGATTTCTCAGGGGACGGAGATAGGGTGGAGAGTAACCCAGCGTCGGCATTATCCTGCATTAACGAAAGACGCTGAAGGATTCACGGTTTAATGCCCTATCTGGCGGACAGAGCACCAAACTCGGGGCTAGTTCTCTCCACACAGCACTCGAGTAGGAACCGGAATAGCGATGAAAATTCTTCCACTTCCGGGTCTCGAACCCGTGCATTCTTATTGGCCGTACTTAAGCTACAGTACCAACCCCATCCCTTGAAATCCAGCGTAGGGGAATTGTTTTATGCTCGCGGGGCAATCTTTTTGTAAAAATATTAGGAACCCGATTTAAGCTTCCCAAAATTACTGTGGGAAACATATATGGTTGAGAAAGGAATAAACTTCATACCGGTGTTGCTGTCATAAACGGGGCCAATCGCGGGGAGGACAATTGGAAGAGGTAGGTTGTCGATGGAGCACATGATAAGGCCTGTGCGTCGATGTACAGCTGAGTTCTGAATGTGCTTACCGATGTTCTTTTGTCTGTGGGGTCGTTGGCTGAGATTGGAATCTTGGATTTACGCATTAGCTAGTGAGGATGAGTCGTAACGGCTCTAGTAGAACCTTATTCACTTCTAAACGGTCAAGAAATTTGCTGACGTTCCCATGAGTTCCACTGAACGTGTGCGCTATTGTAACGGGAGGGTATTGAGTGCTATGGAATCGTCTAAGAAACTGGGGTGGGATCGTATCTATACCACGAAGGACGCAAGCGGAACTGGCCTTTAGAAAGGACATTCCAGTCTACTTCTGGCAAGGCGAGAATTAGGAAGACCCCACACAATGTGAGAAAGAGAGAAGCTGAATACTAACGTTTCTCTACGAGGAGAGAATTGGGAATAAGTGAAATCCTTCCCTTCTCGAGAGCGGGAAGGGATTGAATATGCAGCACGACGGTCATCAAGCGTCAAGCGAATATAAGAAGTTGTTTAATGAAGAGGGAGGTTTTAAGGTGGTAAAAGAAGGGAACGCATTCCGAAAATTAATTCCTGCTACCGCTTATGAAAAATCTAGCATCCTTTGTAATGTGTACAGCTTTTACGGGTTTTTTATTTAATCAGACATGAGACGAGTGGGAACATTTACACTTTGTTGGTCGGTGGAGAATGAGGAAGATTTGCGGCAATCAAAAAATAAGAAATCGATAAGTGCATGGGGGACAAACTACAAAAAAAATCAAGATGGGTAAAAGAAAAGGAGCAAGTAGGGCGAGTGTAAATTTATCTTTAGATATGGAAATGATGGGCATCTTTCAACTTATCTTTTCATTGAGAAATACTTGTTTTCCAATAATTTGTTGCCAACACAATTCGTCCTATCTACATTCCTGGTAACTAAATATCCATTTATCCAATCCTGTGGTACTTTCTTCAGTTACCTATATAAAAACACATTCGCTTCTCCCTGCTTGTATATAAGTATGGGGGTCCCATTGTTGTCAGCCTCGGTCTCATTTAGAAAAACGATTTTGAAACTTTGACAATTGGACTATACGACATGAAATCCGGTCGCAACTGTATCTCAGTGACCGTTATTTGCCGGGAGTTATTCAGTCGTTCGCCTATATCAGTAAGTAATTGTTGCATACCACTTAATTATCCCTTTCTCCGAATTTAAATTAAAAATTACGAGATAAGTTGTCAGTCGTGTCATAGTCATATATTCAAAAGGCTTTATTCCCCGCCGCGTATGATATATTGAACATTCAGGAGTGCTTCGAAACCCTAACTCTGTAACGGAGCAATGGCTATAAAAAGAGATTTATGGTGAAAAATGTATACAAGTCATTGATTATTGTCAAAAATTGGGTTTGTAAAAGTTGTGAAAGCATTGGAGTCTTAATGGAAGAACTTTGTGACAACTTCAAGAAGTTCTGGGTGGTCGGATTGTTTAAAGCATTCCCAATACGTTCCTATTTGGAAAATTGGGCAGAAAAATCATAAAAAATATTTATTCACTATTACTGTTAAAAGGGCGTTGACAGTTTTCACTCATTCGGCTTACAATTAGATTCTTAGTAAAAGTTCAAGGATTAATGAGGTCTTGCGCTATGGAAAGGTGATATGTCTTCCAAAGAATTTTCTTGTTTTTTCCGTGGGAGGGCAATAAGGGTTTTGAATTGCACAGGTAACAATTAGGCCAAAGCGTGACCACAGCAAAACTCACCTATGATTGTGCAAGGAATTGTTTTTATGAAATATTTCCCGAATGTGAATTCCGACTTCCATACTGCTCAACACCTACCGTGGCGGAGCCATTTTTTTTTACTTCCGTAGCCCTTTTTTTTGTATCTCCCTTGGTTGAAACCCCTAACGGTTGTGGGCAGAGGCTCTTAAAAGCTCCTCGAGAACCCTCAATCTGGGCACGTTGTAAGAAGTTGCCGACTGCTTTATTTTTACGGGGTTCCTATTTTTTCACCCAAGGTGGGGAATTGGGGCATTTTAACGCCTCAAGAACCCTTTAGAGCCGAAAGTGTGCGACCTCACACTTCGGTGCCGTAAATATGCCCTTAAAAACACGTAAGTGGCGCCACCCTGCGGTGCCTTTCACGCATTTTATGTGCGCTTCAAGAGGGGAGGAGTAAGGTAGTGAGCATAATACCTACCTGAGGGAGCCCATTCCTCTCAAAATGTGCAGCACACGATATATTGTGAGCCGAATAGTGAAGGAACAGCTATTAGGAGAAGCGGTTCAGGTCTTAATTTGTCGAGGTGCCCTGCATCTCAAGAGTCAACCGGTTGTGGTGACCAATCTCAAAATGCGACTAAGGGCGTGTCGGGAGTGAGGGAAAATTTCTTGTCAGTAAAATAAGTTTCATAGGGTTTTCCCTCTCACAGATGTAAATAAAATAATCACTTGGTAAGATTCCACAAATTTTTATTTTTCCCCGACCTAGGTTTCGATTGGTTTGACAATCATTATCAATTTGATTTGATAATGATTGTCAAACCAATCGAAACCTAGGTCGGGGAAAAATAAAATTTGTGGAATCTTACCAAGTGATTATTTTATTTACTATGCGGTTCCACCAAGTGAAGCCTGAGGATTTCCTCTTTACTCTCACAGATGGATTTCCTTAAGTGTATGAACGAAAGTGTGGATTGGTGGATGAACTGAAGTCCATTAAAATAATACTTTGACCAAAGTGATTCATCTTCATCTGTATTTGCAAGTATGCACCAGCACTTATAGGCGCTTCAGACCGGGAGGAATGGTACAAGGATGTGAATGAAAGGGTAAGGAGGAACAGTGGAGAGAAACTTGAAGTCGGCATTAGCTTGCTTTTAACGAAAGACGCCAAGGGGACTACGGGTTGTGGTGTGGTGTGTCCCATCCGACGGGAAAAGTACCTACTGTACTCGAATGCTCTCTACAAATCACTCGGCTAGGGACCGGTTTACTTGTGAAAAGTATCTTTCAATGCCGGGACTCGAACCTTGAATCTCCAGGCGAGAGGGCAGTTAACCACTGCATCAACAATTATTTTTGTTATCGTCCCCAGCATTTCAGTCAGACTACTAATTGTTTTGTGATTTTTAATTTTCGTTATCAACTGTCTATCTTTGAGGCATCCAAAAATTAATTGCTTTTCAAAATATATTCCTGAATAATATTATCCTTTTCAATCATTAGTTTCAATGGGATGGAATTGTACTATCTCGTCGTATCTCTTGATTTAATCGTAGTTTTTATATAAAAAGGTAATAAACCTTTTATAAGTCTATTGAATTCTCTCGATGTAGTAAAAGCACGATAGTTATTGATGCATTTATGACAATTGCCCCTCGCAAAATATTTTCCGCTTGACTGACTGCCATGAATGCTACATATTACTGTAGGTCATGTCTTTTCAAAAATGTAATTCTGTGATCATTAATCATACTCTGCATCTCGCACGTCATTTTCTCAGTTCTGAATATCATTATTCATAAAGTCATGAGATCATCGGCGAGCCCGTACATGAAGCCAAGCACTTCATCTTGTTCATCGTACATTTTCACACGATGCCGAGTGTTTCACTTTCATTTTAAATTTCCTTTTCCGAATCCCTTTGTTTCATCTTCCTTTCAGACTTCTTTCGCGGACGTTCTAAATCGTGAAAAAATCATTCTGGTTGTTTCGCTATAACCTTACCCTCGAGGAACAAGAATCACATATTTCATGCCGATTCCTTAGCCGACTGGAGAATCGATCGGAGAAATGTTGATCAATGGCTATGTTCCTGATGTGACCTGTGATTTAACTTTATTCATTCAGGTAATCAGTTGCTGATCTCACTATCCTCTTTCGCAGGTACTCTCGCTAAGATTGGCGTAGTTATCGGTTGAGTTATCGCTAAAGGTGTTCCTTGCCTAGACTACAGCAACAATTTACCATTTACTTGCCGTGGAATTATTAATTATTTATTGCTTTCATATAGCCTTGAATATGTCTTCCTGTCGAGGTTGAAGACAGTTGCCTTACTTTTACATTGAAATAACAACCGCCAAAAGATGATTTGGAAAGTATTAATCGTTGAAAGATAGATTCCTCATCGTCGATAACATACATTGTTCGGGCCTTTCATCGTTTCAATCGTCATTTAAATGACTTAACTATAATTTAATTGATTGGAACACTCGATTATTAACATCTCCTATTGATAAGGGTAATTTCTAAATAGTTGATAATACCACAGGTTTAGCGATCGGTCGAAAGGAATTATTAATTAGTATTTTTCGGCGAATTGTCACATGGTTGAAGTACGGCTATGGCCTCAGGTTGCATGGGTCTGTAATGCGGCCTGACAGAAATCTTGTCTTATTTTAAATATTGTGATGGAAAGAAGCCTGAACTTAGAATCTATCTTTTAGTAACAGATAATATTATGTACCCTCATGACACGAATGTGTTTTTTTTATTGGCACAGTGGTGAAATTACTCGTGGTACCATCGCATCATGAGTAAGAGGACAGAGTTGCTAGTTTAGTTCTTCGTTAGTGAGCAATAACCACGTCTGTAAACGATAACGCTTCAAGTGTTAAATTATACGCTCTTTCAATGGTATTCTAGATTAATTTGTATTCCTTGCTTCCTTCCGCGCCGAAGATCACCTTCGCTGCCTCACCTTGCCAGAGTACGCGCTTGAAACTTTAGATTTATAGACATAACTCACGCATGCGCGTCTTTCAACTGTCTTCTCCTTTACCTTTTGTAGGGGTCAAATGGAACATGTTCACTGCATACTGCTTTCCAATTCTGTGTATGCTAATCACCACCCGCGTTGAGGTCGGTCAGGCGTTTGTAGAACTGCCTCCGCCCATTTTCTCTCCCTTCATTCTCGTCGGATTATTCTCTCCTTATTTTTTCAAGGTACTGAGCACTGGAAAGGTCATGAGAAGTGTTCGTGGATGCTGACCGCTAGCATATTGATTGATTATCTCCTGCGAACAGATTCCTGAAGAGTGTTTTGCAAGCTTGATAATGCGATGGCGTCGACGAAATAGATAGCTCTGTGTGCTCATGCGTAAACGTCATGCTCCGCAAGAGACGAGGGAATTCAGGACAGCAAAACCCAGTTGCACATTTTTCCTGACGCCAGGTTTGAGTGCAAGGAATAATGTGGTATTTCAATAATGGTAACCGGAGACAAGGGTGTCAGTAATGACGTGGAATAGATTCATAATAATTTATATCTGTTATAATTTATACGCACTGTCAGTATGTGGAACATTACAAAAACCAGTTCTTGGAAAATTACAACATTTAAATTAGAAATAAATAACTAACGTCATGGTTAATGCAATGGTAACCGCATTCGATTGCCAGCCTTCAGTGCTAAAGTATATAAAATTGCAGTGAAGTAATTTAAAATTTGAGACCTCTTTTTAAGGAAAAGGCATATTTTGCTGTTTGAATTTACCTCTACCCAGATATTTACATTATATACAACCTTTGCTTTATTTAAGATATCTAGTGGTTACACGGAGTTTAAATTATTCTTTAAATTATAATTATTATTGTAATGAACCCAATCCATTTACTTATCGTATATGTTGATCGTAAATTCATTCCATGCTGTTTTTAATAAATTAAAATTCTGTCAACAGATAGTGGAAGGAATCCATAAATGAAAAACTATGAGTACGCACATTTAATGCACACAATACGCGTTTCAACTCACATAGTCATCATCAGGTGCGAGGAAATTAAAATTGCCATCGGTTCTGCTCATTAGTCTAATTTTCAATTTATTTGTTGTTTTTCACCTGTCAACTATCTCTATGGCGTTGTCAATGCAATTTTCGCTTGCTATTGTGTTGTTCCACGACTGAAGTTTATCAGAATGTCTCGATATTGGTTAATTTTTACATTTGTTTGATCCTGTTATGGCTTTTCAAATTTCTTATTTCCTAAATAAACATTTAGCTATTACTGCAATCACTAATTTTCCTCAGAAATTTATGATTTTTTTACGATCGAAAAGGTTTGTTATTCACATGGTAAAATATAATTGGTCCGTCTGATAAATGTGACCGATGGAATTACAAGAGTTATGCTAAACAGATGGATGGATGCTATGAATTGGCCTCGCGCTCCAAGTTCCTTTCCGCACATTAGTGCGGTAACCTTTATTTTTGTGTGTGTAGGAAAGCTCCATTAGGGGCATTCTTGCTGCTTTTGCACCATTTTACGCGGATTTCAACAGCCTCGTTTGCAATTTTAAAGACTCGTAAAAATGGCTATGTGGCCGAATTTCAAATCTCCTCTCACGTTCCTTCGGGGATGTTTGGGCACCTTTTTTTTAGTAGATACGTTGTCGGACTTTCCGAGGAAGTGCTGTTCCGGAGCGCCCTCTACTTCATTACGTCCTGGGTGCGACGCCAGTGCCTGCACGCGTGACATGGCAATCGATTCTTTTTTTCGACCACCCAAGCCAGCTGCGACCGAAGCCTGAAATATGCAGAGCACGGCAGCGAATAACTTTTCTCCTCCAGGTTATAAAATAGGGCGACTTATTTTATATAAGATCCCCTATCCTTTGTTTCCCTTGTCGCATCTCTCTCCACCTACCCTTTGTTTAACAAGCACTTTTCAGGATCCTCAGACGATAAAACAAAAAGAAAACTTTGGTCGGGACGGGGCCATTTATACGTGGACCTCTCAGCGCAGCATACATGCGACCTCATTACAACGATTGGAGTGTCCTGTACCTTTCAAACAAGCTGCCTCTTCTATGGTGGCCTGGCGATAAAATTCTTAAAGGAACGGCATATCTATCAAAGGAGCATGGCCAGAGTTTGACCGCTTCTCTGACTTTGAATGTTGGAGAGGTATAATCCTGAAAGTCGAGTGAGAAGGAAATTTCTTCGAGTAGTAAAGCATAGCAGCTGAATTTGGGAATTAGACAACACTTTAACCATCCGAATATCTCTCCTATTCTGGGAATTTGCTCTGCTATAGCAAAATGTCTCTCCCAATAGAGGAATCACTAATCCAAAATTAACGGTTCGTTTTAAAAATGTCTCGGTAGCTTTTTGTGAGGTTATGTGCTGTTGTGTGCTCGTTGATTACAACGTCGGTGACGGACGTAGTTTAAAAGATTTGAAACATCACAAATTACCTGGTTACTGAAAATATACGCGTTCTTACTAAAATATTGGCGTTCATGGATATCCAAAACTTACAGTGAAGGTTTAGAGAGTAAGTTCAGAACTTATGGTGAGAGTTCAGCCATATTTTTTAGAGTTACATTATTTTCTGTAATACATTTAAAATTTTCAATTGACAGCGTGCATTCTCAAATTCTCTTCTTCGTGATTTTAAGTACTCTTTGTAGATGAATTTGGAAAGCATCCTTCACTATTTTTCGTGATATAAACCTTGCCTAATGAATTTTCGTTTCAGTGTTTAGAGGTAATTGTGATTGGATTGATCCTGAGATGGTGGGCCATCCTGAATTTCAAAACTATTCTTTTTGCTCTTGAAAATGAAAAATTAAGGACACAGATGTTAACTTACGGTAAACAACACCAATGTAACTGGTTTGTCCATGGACTTATCGGTTTAAACCATGGTATCTGTCCCCATTAACTGCACGTTCTCACGCTGCGTTGCCACCGTTTTTAGGTATTTTCACCTGATATTAATATTTAGAGTCTTGCCAGAATACGTTTTTGAGCCACGTTAAGGGCACAAACGAAATTTTCTTTTTCGCAGAATACTTCGTTTTCGCAGCTGTTGAAATAAAAAATATAATTCAACTATAAATACTGGTTTGCAGGTTGAAAAATTTGCGATCAAATTCAATTACTTGTGGATAAAAGTTTACTAATTTATTAAGCGTATTATCTATTTACGATCTCTTTTTCGAATTGCACTCAAAATCCAGTGATTTCTGATGTAATGTATGTTGAGTTCCTGTTGAGATATTAGTTTTTGACATCTTATCAATGTTATTTAACTGTACTGGTAAAGCACTTCACCTTTTTGTCTGCACTGTTTTTCTTGTTGGTCTAATTTTCTTTGATCGTATTGTATAGTTCATCTTGAGAATGAAATAATTCATCTCATTAAAAGTCCAAGGAATCCGTAAAATATTAACGAATGAAAACACTTTCGGAATCGGAAGAAAAACATATGTTATCAGTATTAGCTGGTTAGAATTTATGTACATAAGGTTTACCATGCAATAATATTCATTCATTGTCGATAGTAGGAAAATCAGGTGTTAAGGTGTAGTAGGATTAGAAGTTAAGTAGATAGTAGGAAAATCAGGCATATAAATGCGGTGTACGAGTACAATAATATTCTATCTAATCCGAATCCTAAGACACCATGACAAGCATGTCAAAGGTGCATTACGAACACGCGACCTTTGATTTTAATTGGTTTTCGCAAACATTTTCAACAGATACAAATACAGATACAGATGTCTTGTCTATTTTCTAATCCCGTTTATACCAAAGACTATTTGCATCTCTTGTGTAATAGGGATTTGACACGTGTACGTTTTAAAAGTTGTATGCATAGTTTGAAAATGAATAGCTACGGTTTAATGTGCGCTCATCAAACAAAAAGTTAGTTAAGGATCATGAGATATTTTTAAATATACGTTCGTGGCCTCGCATAAATTCTGCCCTAAATTCATAACTTATTGGACGATAAATGTTGAGCAAAATAAAATTTTACAAGATCCTATGTAAGAAACTGTTTCCGGGATAACTTGGTGGAATTTTCTCATAATAACATTTTCCTCTTCTCCAAGATCCTATGTAATAATCCCCCAAATCTTCAGTACAGTTTTACGAGAAACTTCCCTATGCTTATTAATTTAATTATTGGCCGAGAGATTTTATGTTTTCCTTTTCAATTCTTGGAGTTTTGTTAAATTTTCCCTCAAAATAATCTATTTTGCATTATTATCGGTCCCAAGTTACTGACCCACAAATCACGCCGGGTTCTACCGTACAGACCACCGTTCGCCCTTGAAAGGTTATTTGGTTGAACGGTTTTCGCGAGTTTCGTGCGAGGTTAAGGGCGCATTCATGCGACTCTGGAGGTTCAGGAATTTATGCCCATCCACTGAAAAGAGAGGAGAGAGTACATTATGCGCTGAGGAGTACCGCCCTCTTGGGAGAGTTGTCTGGGTGAGCCGCGCCGGGCGTTTTGCGCGCGGGTCTCATATTCGCATCCGCGTCGGGTCCGCCGCCGGCCCTTATCGCGCCTCATCGAGACGGAGGTGGGCGTGCGATGGGGCCGTAATCTTTGTAACACGGGCGTTCGTGTCGGGAGGCGTAACGCGTGACGGTGCATTCGCAGCAAGGGTCATGTCGGGTGGTATCGCTTGTACATGACGGCTCACGGGGGTCTTGAATTTCCACCCCGGAGTGGGGGGGGGGGGGGGGGGGGGGCGATTGCCTGACGTCTGGCCGCCGATGCCTTACGGATCTGAGGGTGGTGGACCCCGCGATTGTGCTGCGGATGCGTAGAGCACCGAAGGCCACGAGTGCGGAGGCGTTTTCCGAATATCATTTGGCCCCTTAGTTAAGAATGATGAGGTTTTATGGGTTTGCAACTTGTATTTTGAGCTCTCTTCAAGAGGATGAATTATGAGCAAAGAAGGCATCTTCAACCACAGATAATTATCTTTGCCAATGGAAATATTGACGACTTTCGTTGTTATCCCCAGGGTATTATTTATGGATACTTGAACGCGTGTTTGTGTGTCAATTATGTTAATAAAGTGGTGTCTTCTCTCCTTTCATGTGGTAATCATGGATGATATCTAATGTGGATTCTCAATGTGATTATAGTGCATCGCATATGCGGAAAGTCCTTATGGTATAACTAAATGCATATAATAAAGTGAAAATAAATGATTCAGTCTTGACTCACTGAGGGATCTTCATTGGCGTCAAAATACTATAAGTACTCTCCGTTCTGTTTTCATTCAGAATTCTAGCCTTCGAACTCAAGTTTAACTTATAATGAGAGTCACTGGGACGGGAGTAATAAATAGAGTTAAGTGTAGTAAGCCACCGGAAGGATATAATTCAAAATAAAAAGGGATGCGAGTTGTCTTAGGTCTAATAGAGATGTGAAACGTTTGAGTACAGAACTTTTTATTTAAAGTGAAGTAATGAATAGCTCAGGTATAATGTACATTCTGCAAAGGAACAATTATATAAAATAAGGAATACTTTTGCACATAAATTTTGTGTCTCATGTTGACGATATGTTTTAAAAATAAGGATTTCCACGTACAGCATTTTCCCTCACCACACCCCACAAGTCCATCCCCCCAAACTCGAAACTAATAAGGCGTTAAACTAAAATAAAGTTCTGCAAAATAAGACTGAGTATCGTTCGTTACATAGAAACCGAAGACGAAACAACATCAGGGCTTTCAACCATAAAATTTTATTATTAGAACAACAGGCTTAGCTTTTCAACTTATAGGGTGCAAAATGACCTGGACGTCGACGCACCCTTAAACAACAACACTACTACTACTACTTTTTAACTTATATCGTAAAGTTTATACGGCATGACGTGATCTTTCAACGAAGTATGGTTCAGTATAAAATAAAAATATATTTAATCATGATTATTGCTAAATTCCGCATGCACTGAGATGAATCAGGTCTCAAATGACGAAAATGATCTTTGGAGTTCTCCGATACGCACCGGAGTGGGAAAGGTGCGCATGGGTGTTCATTCATGCATGCATGAACCAACGTAGTCCCACTAATGGAAAATTCGTGCAGTCCATCAAGATACCTTTATCATATGGCTTGCACAAGGGGCACTAGTGATGTATTTTTGCCTAGTGTTCCCTCATATCCTGTGATCTCATCGTCCTTGTCAATTGGGACAAGTGGTCCACCTACGTCCTTTATCTGAGCATTGAATTTATGAATGGCTTCATACAAGTGGGTTCGTTTCCATGCTTTGTATGCTATTACAAAGCCTAATGCTTGAATATAATCTCAGCCACATCAGAATTGAAATTGGTAGATGCTTTGTGAGTGGAAATCACGATTCTTTCCTACTGAATAAACTTTGAAAATCGCCATCGAAAAAAATGAGGGTGTGTTCCATTATCATCTTAAAAATTTACCCTGGACTGACCATGAGTCATGGAAGATGTGTATTTGTAGATTCCATTAGTGCAAATGGCTCATCAATTTCCGCATTAGTTCGGTGCCTATAACTTACGGAATAACCGTTGATTAGTGTACTGGATGCTTTTTATCTGGAATTATAGTATGTAACATTGCGCTCAAATGAAGGCTAATTGTAAAATTCCATACAAAAGAAAGAAAAAAGAAAAATGCGTTAAACTCTTATATCGGAGAAATATATTTAAATGGGCCTATGTATGAAACGTTTTTTTTTTTCGAACAATCGAATGTTAAAATTTTAGCTTTGCATAATTCTTTAGATATCCCCATATTTATGTCTTTTTGATATTTTGTAAATTTTGATTGCAGATGCCGTTGTGACTTTATCATTCGCACGATATTTTCGGTAGCACCAATTAAAAATATAGGCTTAGTGCTTGTGACAGCGGCATCCGTTAGGCATGATTTCATGAGATCAAAATCTGCGGTGTACCAAGCTCCATTATTAGGTTTGCCTAACTGATGCCGATGAGCAAGTATTCCACAAGTCATAGACTTAAAAGCCATTTATGTCTGATCAGTGGTAATAATATTGAAATGATTTTGATTATGTGGCCGTTACCACGGCCCGGCAGTAGGTGAGTCCACACCAGGCATGCGTTACTGTTGAGTAAACAATCTTGTCCAGTATTGAACCGGTGTTGTCATTACTAGTAACGTCAATGCCAGTTTCATAATGGTAATGTAATTGAAATGATTTTAAATACGTGATCGTTACCAGGCCTCGTCAGGGGGTGACTCCACACCAGGTATGCATTACCGCCAAACCAACAATACTATTATATACTTGTAACGGTAATACCGGGTTTACAGCCGGTAGACAGCTAAATTCACTTGGAAAACTCGGACATTTTACATGCAACTTACGACCGCGGAAATGAAGAATTTTAATCATGAACTAAGAGAGAGCGGGGAATGTTCTAGCGACGTCATCAAGGAGGACTGGTAGAGAGCTCGCTCTCAAACACACGTATGTCATTCATAGTGACGTGTACCGATTACAACAGCGTAGTATGCAAAGTGATGTGACTGGCATTTGGTTTAAAAGAGTCATATATCCAAGAAATAGATGGATACTCACCGCAATTATGGTCTTGATATCTATTCGCATAGTAGACTTTCAGGTCCTAGCAGCGGCCAACTTTTAAGGCTGGCTGCTCCACGCCACAAGGACTCCTCCTTAGGTGTGCTCTGCTTTCCCCTCTGTTCTTCCGTCTTCCAGTCTCTCTCTCTCTCGTGTATCTCTTCTCTTCTTCTCTTCCCCGCTGCTTCACTTCTCTATTCCCTCTTCCCTTCTCCTAGTTCTTGGCATCGCGAGGCCTCCCTCCTCCTTTTCTTGGACCTGAGAAAGAGAAATGATATTGGTTGATAAATGAACCTTGGATTAAGAATCAAAGTGTGTATTATGCTCGAGCTAAACGCTATTTTCCCTGAGTTCTTATTACATTTGATTTTATATCTTTTTACTATTTATATGAAAAATGGGAATACTTGAAAATATTTTGAAAATTGTGGTTCCCTTCCGCATTTACAGTATCGTCTGATTTTGAAAAGCATAGGCATTCAAAATATTTTTAAGGGGCATAAGATAGTTTTGAAATATTTGAATTCACGAGTGAGATTGATTGGAGACCATACACAAAATCCCTGAAAATTGCGTAAATTCGCATCCATCCATTTTCACAATTCCTAACGTCGACTTCTATTTCAATGGTTGGAAGTATTTTCCCTCTGTAATTTTGGTTAAGATATTATTTTTTCACTTTGACAGTTCCTAAGTAGCAAGCGTTGACTTCTCTTTTAACTTTTAATTGTATTGGCCCCCTATAAACTCGATAATTCATTAATTTTCACTTGCACCATCAGAATTAGTGTTTCATTTTTTGAAATAACTGTTTTCATGAATGTCATTAATTCCTGCGTATATTAGGATATTTTTTCGAAAAGATTTTACCTTCGGTAAAACTAACGTAGATGATCCAGAATTAATTTCAGGAGGTACATACAACAACGTGGTAGGAATATGCAATATGTAATGATTTAAAGTCATGCTTTCATACTTTATTCCAAATCTGATTCAACAAAAGTCATGTATTCTCCGGAGACTTCCGCGATATTGCTTGCCATGTGAATGATGAACGTGTGTAGAAGAAATGTTCCGTGAAAATCTTAGCTTAAACGTTTATCTTAAGAGAAAGGAGAGAAGGCGGTCATGAAAGATGACTCGGTAGTTCGGGACACCGTATGAGTCAACGAGCCTGTCCGAAAAATCCCAGCTATCATTTTCAATTCTGCTCAAACCAGCTCGTGAATCATGGCTAGTATTTTGACTTAGTTCTGCGCAAGTAAACTCCCTTGTGAAATAAAAGTTCCGCTCAACGAAGTAATATCTTGTGTGCTTTCTCGTTTGATAAATGCTGTTTAGTTGCTTAAATGAAAAGTGTGCTATTCCCGCACTTTTTTGGTCACCAAGACCCGGCATACTTCAAAAATATTTGCTTTAACGTTTTAACGTTGAGAGTGTCCCATTCTGGGAAAGAATGAATCCCTCTTCGTGAAATATTAGCCCTTTTTAGCAACCTGGGTGCGTCACATGCTTTGTTGATTTAATGTATTTTGCCTCTAAAGCACATTCCTCCTGCAGAAGCGTTGGTAAAATGATGGCAGATATTATTACTAGTGTGCGACCACACATAAAATTGAAGTGATGTTAAAAAAATAAGGTTGGCGATAGAAGTTGGATGAGCTCTGGAGTCGAAACATATTTCGAGAATGAATTTCAGTTCATAAAGAATCATAGCTTTGATTACTTAGCAATGTGGGACAAAAAAATGGAAAAACTTTCGATTTAATGAAAGAAGGGCTAATGAAGAAGTTTTGGGCAAATTAAGGAAGGTAAGAAAGTTAGCGGCAATTGGGAGGAGGTGAAGTAAATGAGCAGAATTGTGGACAATGGGAAATTGAAGGCCCTTATCGATTGTAGAATTTTAGGTTAGCGTGAAAAAAGTATTTAGGCTAGTATGAAGAAGTCCGAAGTACGCTGATCTGAAGAGAGATATAGAGTAAGGACGGAGCCGTTTGCGGAGAGCAGGCAGATCCCTTCATAACTTAATGGCGTTGGTAGTCAACTATGACAAAAAATCGTGGTTAATATTCTTTAACAGGCTAGAAGCCTCCTTTTAAGTTATGATTAGACATTTAATAAAAAAATATTGCCTCTTATTAGTTCATGTTGTGATTTCAACTATTTATTGTTATAAAACGTCGGGAATCGTGAATTAAATAATGTGGTTACTGAAATGCTTATATATATTGACCTTGTATGATAAATTAATTCACAATCTTTTAAATTTTGACCTTATCCACTAAATTCAGTTTTCAGTTATTATTTTGTGGATGGACAGCCTCTTATCGTCAGCAATAGGCTGAATTATTGGAAGGTATAATTAAAATAGATAATCGTTATTGTTGTGGGAGTCCGGTTTTCGTTTGAACTCTTGAAAGCTAGTTGTTGCTCTCTTTTTCACAACCTCTATTACTCTTTCTTTTTTCACGTAGATTTACCCCGCATACGTGGACAAGCTCTTTTGTGAAATATTGTGAAATATATTTTGAAATAATCATATGCCATTAGTTGTAGATGGAATAATTATGGGCATAATAATATGAAACTTTTATTATTTACTTTGCCTGTCCGCACGAGTTGACAGAATGGCCTTCGTGTATACCTTAATTTATGGCTATGTTATAATCACGGTGGAATTTGTTGCAATTTAAACCTACTGAGTTTAAATTATAGGATTTTAATATTTTACGTACTTGATGCGGGCTCGCCTATCTCTTGAGTAACCCGCTTTTCCATATCTTCATCTGAATCCCTTTTTGTACATACATACGTTACTCCGTTGCCGCACCTGGCCGTCTCTTCCCATTATTCGAGAATTTAAGTACAGGTATATCCAACCTGCACACTCGCGCCATTCAACCGCTCCAACCTTAGCAGAGCCACTTGTTCCCCTTCTTTCATTCCTTTTACATCGCCCGCCTCTTAAAGATTCTCCAGTATGCCCTTCTGTGAGCTTCCCAATGACCCAACGCTCTCTTCAACGAAAACGTATCCATTCAACTCTCTCCGATGATTGACAAACGGATGATGGGAAAAAAATCTTCAATAAAACCCATGGATGAGGAACCAGAAGGTCATCTTATGCATAGGCTCCTTGGAAATGGAAGCCCGAGTACCAAAGCAGATGGCGTATTATTAGTCGAGTATTTTCAAGAATTTTCGTCGGTTGAATCGAAGGTAAACAAATTCGTGAAATTGGCGTCGTCTTGTGTATCGACAACAAATAAGGTGAAAGAGCCACCTTTCGGAGGCTTTGAATCATGAAACCTTCGTAGAGGTAACAGCTTGGTTTCTTTTGTAATTTGACAGCTTTCATCGTATAGGTCGGTATAATAGGGCGTTTAGGGAAGAGCCAGGTCCTCGGCAAGAGCTATGGGGCTCTAAGCTGCAGCGTAAGCGTTACCAAGCAGTTAGTGAAAATTATTTGTCATGAATTAGATACTAGAGGAAATGTTGACGAAAGGGTTTTGTTATATTTCTCATCATTATTTTTTCAAATTCAGAATATGCATGGCTTTAGATTGGGGCCTCATTATGATCAGCGTAAATAACTGATATCAGCAACATCGCTTTTTGCTACGTAACATATCAATTTTTTTTATGGAGAGAGTAGCATTTGGGACCGATTCAAATGAAGGTCATGAAGTGTTAACACCCAATCAATTTCGATAGTGAATGGTATTAGTATTTCAATGTGAATGAGCTTTATTGTATTAAGTGGTTAAATTATCGTGAAAATAGCAATGATCTAGGAGGAAGAAAATTCGTAATTTGGATTCAAAACTAAATAATGGTTTGTGGAATCATTTTTTTCTTATGGCTTTGCGATATTTGGTAAATAGCTGGCTAATTAATGTCGCTCGATTGAGAAATAAGTATTTGCGGTGAGGAAGGAGATGAATGGGCCATGTAATGAGAAGCAACGGGATCTTGAAGGGCATAGGTTAGAATTTTCACTTTCTTGCACTCCGTACTCAGCACTCCACGCATCTCCAATGAGCTTTTGTTGCTGCTAAAGTCTAAGTAAATGCAACCAGATTGAATTGCAGAAACGAAATTGATTAACTAGCATCCCTTAGTGAAATCCTCCCTGACTACAGATGTTGATCTTTCCACACACATCTCACACCACGTTATCGTGGTATCGGTAATGCGCTAGCTTGACAACCCAAAGGTTGTAGGTTCCAATCCCGCTTCTTGCAGGATTGTCTTTTTTTCAGGATTAGGATTAGGCTTGGGATTAAGTTAGGTTCGATTGTGCGTTTTAATTTTATAGATGTTTAATCACTTAAAACCAAAGTCTACGCCTACATTGTCGTTATACACCGATGTTATCGTATATTGTATTTCATTTTTTATCAATGAACTCAATGTCTGCAGTGATCTCTTATAGCTCTTGTGAACTATGGTAGCTATATCGGATATGAACCGACCTGGCTAATCAATTGTTAGTTGGAATCCTGTGTGGGGGATGGGTGTAGTTTTAGACTTTTGGAATAAGTTTAGACGTAGCTAAACCTGAACCTAACCATGAACCTAACTGATGAGAGAACCGAAAAACAGATTTATTACACATTTCTTTTTTCTGTAGCTCTGTCCCATTGCATTATGCATCCTTATACAAAATATATATTTCAGTGGTGGGGTTAACGAGGTTCAAAAAATTTAATGTTTGCTATTGTCCTATCGTTTGGTTTCACAAAAGTCTAAAGAATCAGGCAATAAATTTATCGGAATCCTAGGTGTACGTAGATCTTTAGCGACCACATTTGAACATTATTTATCATAATAAGCTCGGAAATAGACGATTTCTTAGCCAAGGAAGCCTTTATATGAACAGGAAGTGATTGTTTATAAAGTGATAATATTTGGAGCTGTTAAAGGTTGTGTATTAGGCAGCCTGATCCTAGTCGAGTAGGCTTTGCTGGTAGCGTTCAGTTAATGATTAAAATCTTTTACAAAATTATGCTTATGGTCACAATAGATTACACTCTGGTAACAATAAATTATATTTACTTTTTAAAGGGTTCTTTATTCTTAGAAAGAATTTAAAAATACGTTTCTGCTAATTAAAATTCTATGCCACCCTTTAAGGGGCTATAAATTTTAGCCTTTAAATCAAATAAACTTTGCCATTCATTATTCGTAACTGAAGAAGCGTCCATACCATTCATTGGAACCGGTCTGCCCTCATCAATACGCATGAGTTCGTGTGAGCTAAATATTATTTCGTGTGGATAAAAGGGTATTTAAAACACTCCCCTTTTAGTTCTCCTTTAAACAGTTTTATCATCGAAAGAGCGCACTTTTCTTAATATTCGTACACCATCCTTTTTTCAGAGGTTATTTCCCCAGAGCGGGCTACATGTCAGCTTTTCGTTTTAAGCATGTTTATGAATTAATAACTCTACCAGGCTGTGATAAATAACTGATTTGAAGTAAGTCCTTAAAAATGAGTTCCTCTAGATTGCCAAAGGAAGAGGTCTGCTTAATCCTATGATCTCAACACCAAAAATCTTCTAATGTGCCGGTAACACGTAACCTACTACTCAGGATATTAGGTGTTTCGATAACTTGAGGCTTGATGGTTATTTATTCCCGCTCTGTGAACTTGGCCGTTAAAAGACTTGGATGTATTCATAATTGATCCCACTAACTTTGGGTTGCCCTGGACTATGACCGGATCAACTAGGTTGGCGCAATTGAAGTTCTATAAATATGCTTCAGAGGCAGAGCTTTCTTTAAAGGCGGTTTCAGTTGGTTGGGATACCTCGTAAAGAAAATGTCTCTTAAGAAAAGATTGTCTCACTACGGGTGCGAGTAATTGAGTTATTTTTCCATGAATTTACCCTTCAATGTGAGGAAAGTTTCCCTTAAAAAACTCTATAGTGTGGAGAAATTGCCATTCTTCTAAAGGAAAATCATCAAAATTAAAATTGAATTTCTCAAGGTTGTGTCAGTAGCTTATTTATTTCGGAGAAAATTTTTCTCCGCTTACAGGTTTAATTCTTTCGACTTTTTGTCGGCAGCTGGCAATATGGTAAATATGGATGCGAAAGTGCTTGATTTTATGCTTGTGGATACAGATTGTTCCTTGTTTATTGGAAAGTATTATGAAATATAAGTATTAGTATTTGTGATAAGGGGTTGTACATTATCACACCTCTTCATCAAAATTTGCTAGTGTGAAGCCATGGAAACTATTTTGTATTAGGCACAAAGAAAGACAAATAATACGAAGACATATATCATTATTTGCGGGATCATTAAATGTTAGAAAGATACAAGCCCTATCCCTTCCATCCCTATCCTTACACCCTCTCCTCCCGGTCTGAAGCGCCTATTAGTGCGGAAACAGACTTGAAAACACCCATAAATTAAATGTTAGATGTGTGAATGTGACTGAACTAGTTCGAAGTTGAGAGCAGTATCCGAGTCCTCCAATATGGTACACATTGTTCCTACACAATGCGGAACATTTAGTGTACCGTATAATAATTTGTTTCAAGTACTGCGTTAAAGGTCCCCAACTTTTTGGATGGTATTTTTATTTGTCATTCTAAATGTTTTATCGAAAGAGAGCCAATCAATTCCGTACATGAAGAAGAATGGAACATTCGCATGCTATTGAGAAACCTCTGCCTTAAATGTTGATTACTAATTATTCCCATTTTTACCGTCAAATATCGTTTGCGTATCAGGGCATCAAATACACGGCCAAGTTTCTTCTCGGTGTTCCCATTGTCGGCTCTTGTAATGAGAATGAGATGCTACTGCATTTTTGCGTTGCCATAATAAAACCCATGACATTTAGGAATGGTTTCACGACCTTAATCTTTAGTTTGCGGGCTCGTTTGCTTCGCGGTATGCTTACCTACTCATGGGGATAACTTGAATGCCTTTGAGCAGCCCGGTAACTTTATTTTCGTCGTAATTTTTCGGCCCAAGATGTTTACAATGTCCGTCATTAAAGGGTTCCGAGAGAGAACTTAAATTACAATCAGGAAAGGGTTAGCCGCGGTGTGGAAAGTGGTTTTATTGGATTTTATAGCTGTGCGAAGTAGGATCACGCACACACGAGCCCGTTGGGGAAGCATGACAACGTCGTGAACTAGGAAACAATAGGCGAAAATTTACTTTCCTGTGAACTTGAGGAGTGAAAGAATCTTGGCGGTTCTGCTTTCATCATTCTCGGTGGTCGAAAGGCGGTCTGCGAAAGATACCTTTGTCGGTTTTTAATTTGATTCTCTATAATAGAACTGAAATGAAATCGAGTTTCAAAATATCGTCTTGCCCAAGCAAGCCGGAAATGACTTATGACCTCGCAACGCACGTGCGAAGGCAGTCCTTTTGAGATTCATCGTATACGGTGTCGGATCCAAGACTGCAATTGTCTATCGGGATTGGCTTGTAGCCTCTGCTAATGTTGCGGTCGAGGGAGGCGTAAATCATAGGAAACATTCTCCGAACCGCCATGGACTCGCGCCATCAAATACTCAGACCGTCAAATTTTTTCGCTGCCCAGTAAAGCGATGCGCATGCGTCAGGTTTCAGTTTCTGGCCGTAAAAAGATTGGTATCGATAAAAAAAGATTCTCAGCGGAAAGTACTCTCGTGAATGAAGAAAGCTTGGTGGAATTGCATCAAAATAGGTGTAGCTGTGGGCGATGTTATGTGCTTTGTGCGTTCCTTGTATGTATGCTGTGTGCCTTACTTTCATTTTGTGTTCTAAATTTATTTACATAGTTACTCTCTAAACGATACGTCAACGTAACTTTGTTAGGCCATGTTTACTAATGTCTTGTTAACGCTAGCAGTTGGACTAGATTTCATATTAATGCCATGATGATCAGTTCAGGTTTTGTTAAATATTACAGAATCTCTATTATCACTAGAGAAAGTACGACAGTTAACTTGTCATAATATTCTTTGACTAAACATTTTGGAATCGGGCCTTAGTGTACTAATACCTATACGTATGTACCTTGGCATTTTCTAGAGCAAACTTTGATACATGGATTGAATTTGCTTGTATGCTTAGCGAGGTTAGAATCCGAATTCCTTTAACTAATAATTAAGATTGGGAACGATATCTAATCAAGGGCTTAGTTGATTTTTTCCCATATGAGCGAAATCGTTCCCTTTAGGCTATTTTCTGCTTACTTCCAAATCGTAGCTTTGTATTCCTATGGCGTCAATCGCTTCGATTAAATTAAACTCCTACGCCGAGATACCCTCCATGTTAGCAGTTTAATCCTAACTACTTGCTTATCCTATTGGTTTGATTGGCTTGAGTAGCCAATCGGATTTCCTACTTACTGCTGTGCTACATAGTTTAGAGATACCCACAAAGACTCCTCTGATTTTCTCAGGAAAAGGGGATAAAAGTCTTAAATTAGTATATCGTATTACACGTCTCATTTATTGGGGTCAGTACTATTTTGAGGTGTTTTTTCGGTGATGGTTGGTTGCAACGGAAAAATTGTGCTACACATTCGGTCATCCGCTGAATTATACCTTTTCCTGCTCTGTTTCCCTCTTTGGATAAGCATTCCTCCCACCTTTTTCCATCTAATCTAAAATATTCTTTCTTTATCTGCTCTTTCCTACTTTTCTAAAATCTTTCTCTCTCTTTGGCCCTCAGAATACACCACCCCAAATTACTTGTTTAATCCACGCTCAAGACTTCCTCCTAATTTCCACCCGCAGCTTTATTTCTTCCCTCACCACTCTCGTCGTCTTCCTTTCTGTGCATAGTTTTTTCCGTAATTCTCCACTATATATGTCAAAAGCCCCGAAATTTCAGAGCCTTTTCGAATTTCAGAGCCATATAACGCCACGCTAATGTCAAGCTCTTCCCTATCCTTTTCTTTATACCTTCGCTCGTGGTTCAGGGCGTAACTTGGTAAACGCCTCTCTTGCTAACCTCGTCTTTATCTCTCCAGTTCTGCTCTCAAATTCTTCCAAACGCATATGAAGTAGCTAAATTGTTCTTCCTGAAACATCCTAATCTCTCCTACCTGAATCTCATATCTCTCGCATTAACACTGACATCTGTTTCTCGGTTGACTGGGCAGCTAACACTTCGTCATTCTAAAATCTGTTTGAGTACATCAGCTTTCCGCCCACTTGTCTGTGTACTTCTAGCTCCTACCAGGCAACACTCACCATTTCCACCAGGCAGGATGAAAGGTGGAATGAGTTGAGATTGAGGGGAATGCATGCAATTTGAATGAAATCTTTATTCATACTTTGTTTATTGATTACATACGATGGTCCAAGCAATAGTAGATAAGTTCAAGTCAGGGTGTGAGGGAATTGCTACACGGGGAGGAATGTAATAATAATATATTTATTAGCAGATTACATGGTGAAATGGTCTACACATCTTCGTGGAAATTACAAATAAAAGAGACATCACAGTAGTAGGTGTAGTCAGCTGACGTGTAAGAGTTTTATTTGGGAGGCAATCTTAAGAATTAGTAACACTAATTGGTACGGAAATAGAAGGGACCCTGGCAAAGAAACAGTGATGTGAATAATGACTTTCGTTCGTTTGAAAATACATTGGAATGGACTGAACACACTGCTCACTCGTATGGCGATCGACCGCTCCCGCTGCAATATCGGTCGAAGTGTTTCAATAAGAACTATATCAACATGTGGGGAGAGGAGAAATTGATATTAATTGATAAAAGACATTGATAAACTCCTCGTTGTCCAGCTCAAACGAGTCGTGGGATTCCCTCCACTCTCGTCTCCCGGCACGATGATCGACGTTTGAGTCTACTTTCTCCGTATTAAATAAACATTTGATCTAAAGTAAGATATCCCTCGGCCATTCTTTCGGCGGCTGATAATTAAAAAACACCAACCACTCTGATGTAAACTGCATTATTAGTGTAGCGATAAAGTCTCTACCGTAAAACATTTAAATATATCAAACTGCAGTCCATATAAATATTATAGTAATTGAAGTAAAATATACTTAGTATATTAAAAATAAAACTGTATTTTTATTTAATAAAGCTTAGAAGAACTTAAGTCACCTCTCGCTGTCCGCACTTTGGACACTTTAAAGCAAACTTGCTTTGGATGCGCTAATTTTGCAAATTATAGACGAATTTAATTAAGTGCGAATTATATCGTTAAGATTGTCACTTAATGCTAGTATGAAAATGTAAATAAAGGACAATCACAGTTCTCAGAAAAACTGCCAATTTGCACAAGTCAATTCATCAAAACATATGTCCGTCGCTAGGCGTAGACCGATCTTTCACTGTTTTTACCCAGTATGCATTTGGCGAAGAGACGAAATACATATCGGTATGACCTAGCGAGGGTTTGGAAATCGTCGGTAGGCTCACTCGTTACCGACAAGTATCGGTAAAATTAACGACAAGTTTCGGTAGAATGCGTCTCCGGAATCGCTCTTACCGGCATTTGTCGGTCGGGGGATTTAGCGACACCGATAGGTTTCGCTAAGATGTACGGAATTCCGCCCCAGGAGATGAATGTTGTGCTGGATTTGGGGTTAAAATATTTTAAAAGACGGTGCGATATAAACTTAGCCGCTGGAACACTAAAAACCCAAGACTGCAACTATTTCTGCAAAATTCAATTAAACGTCCAAGTCTTGGCAAGCGTATGCTATTCTCTTTTTCGGGAAAAATACGGGACAGGACAACCAGAACATAACCACCTTCGATAGGTAGTGATTTGTTCTACGGATTCTAAAACGTCTTCGCAAATGGATACTCTAGTTGCTCCCAAAGTTTAAGTTGATGATATATGACTAAACTCGACGGCTTACCTGATGTCTAAGTTGATACTGATTCGGACGAACTTTAAGTGGTTCAAGAAGGTAGGTTTCAAAGAAGTTATCATTCAACCCAAAATCTGGCGAATTCGGACACGACTTAAGTCCATACGGTGACGCAACTCTCCACTTGATTCTTTTATCATCTAACGTCTACCTTTTTTGGAATTCTTCTCTTTCTCATTCTTCACTATTTGCTCTATGTATCTCATACGAGGCTTTCCTCTTTCTTTTTTCCCTTTCAAGTATCCCTTGATGATTGCCTGCATCATTATATGATAATATTAATGCACCATTAAATATGTGAATTAATTTTCGTCTCCACAGTTGACGCTGGTTTTTTTTTTAGCTATCGAGGATATTACGTGCTTCTAATGGCTGATTCCTGATGCCTAATAAATTCAACACGGCTTGATTGATAAAATCCACCCTGCGAAAGTCTGCGCTCAGCAATAGGGTGGAAGGCGCTTCATTGTTAAGAGGAGCATGGATTCCTATGGTAATAGGTGCACAAGTAACTAGAATTCAACAGTCGCGTCTAAAGTTTCTGCCCATCCCTTCACGGTGTTTCTCACATCACCCGCCGTCGAGGGAAGAGGAATTTAGGGCAGAGCCCCAACTTTTCAAAGCGCGCCATTCACGAAGGGGAACCCTCGCCCTTTTCACATTTCCTTTCCACCGGATCGGAAGGGAAGCAGAGAAACAAAACGTCGCCGCATCTCCCATTGTTCTGTCGCCTCCTTTGGGGTCGAGCCATGTCACCTCGATTATGGCAGTGGTCGCCGCCCTGCCATCTTTCCAAGTCTCATCTCTTTACCTTTACGGTGGGTTCTCGTATGTTTATGACATTCCGAGGGACTTCAACTGCATTTAATGGACCGATTCACTCGAAGAGAAAAAGAGAGTGATGCAAGGACTACGGAGGAACAACGCAGTGGGACGTTTTAATGTTTCCTCTGGGGATTCATGTGCCGTTATAAAAAAGCTTCGTATTTTATTTTTCGTAATAAAGTGGCGGGACAACAATTGATGGTGACGCCGCTCCTGTTCAGATCGCGTGGGAGTTTTATCATCGCTGCATGCGTAAAGGGGAGAATGTTTCCCTGTAGAAAAATGCGATCAAATATTGAGTGGAGATCAGGAGAAATGTAGTATGCGGTCCAAATGTAATTCCTTCGAATTGATGTCTGAATGCCGGATGACTTGGGTAGCTTTGAGTGAGTTCTGCGGTAAAAGACACTTTCTGTGCTGTTTAAAGTCTATATAATGCCTGGTTAAATATTTCATGACTGTAAAATGAATGCGGATACACTCTCCTGCTGTAAACCCTCAGGTGGCATGGAGGTCATGCCATTGAATATTAACGTCTAAATTAACTGTTGATTAATTTGAATCAGACACTATGAAACCGACATTAGAATAACGTATTATTAGCGTGGAAAACTATTTTGTATTCCTGTGATCAAATCACAGTATGAATTAAAAACAAACACGTAGGTATATGTTACACGTAACAAGCACAAACACAAAATATTACAGTTATCAAGCGGCTATAACTTTTCGTGTGTTCATAGGAACCTGGAATTATGCTATAACTAAATTATGTGAATTAATAGAATGCTATATATTTTCTTCATTTTTTATGCGTTCTTCCTTGGTAAGTGAATGAGTATAATTTGTTTTTTTTTTAAATATGTGCTCTTATGTTTTCCTCTGCAGCTAAGATAAGGAAGAGCTAATTTATTCTTCAGAGTGAAATTTTAGAAGTGTCTTAAATTTATTTACACTTTCTCGATTTCATTTTGTTTAAAATTGTAGTCCGAACAACGCGCCTTAACAGTTAAGCCTTTAATATCCACCTAGTTTAATAGGTAATATTGACCGTTTCATGCTGGGAGAAAATAATAATGAATTTAACTCTAATGTTAAACGGTTAATTGTGTTTATTCTGTTTTTGTGATTATCTTATTTGATCGTATTATTTATTACTTTTTATTTCGCAATCCATATTGAATTTAATTATAAATTATTTGGCACTATTTTGGGATAATTCAGACCGACCTGCTGTGTATTGCATTCCATTTTACAAAATTGGTTGTTACATTTTTAGTTAAGAAGTGGTCAAAGAGTTCCTTTTCCTGGAAACAGTAAAATAAAGTCATGTAAAATTTATGGGCCGATTCCACTCTCTCGAATGTCAGGAGTTATAACTTATGAAGTTAATGCTTTGGAGATTATAATGGCTCTCTGTCGCACAGGGGCATATTTAGTTCCATTTCGCAGCTGTTCTATTTTACTTGTATGTCAAGTCTTGGAATTCTCCACGTAAAGTAAGCAATGAAAAACATTTGGCTGAAGAAGGTGTTTCAAAATGCTAACTTAGTCACGGGGAAAAATCTTATTGTCTTATGATATTTTAGAAGTTAATCAATTTACGCACTTGAAATGATCTCGGGGTTACTGATCGTTTTTCACCTACGACTTAGGTTATTACTCACCGTTTGAACAAGCTACTAGTGAGTGTAAAAGGACGTGGTTATGTTGATAAATAAATCGGATTACGTTATGTGCACGGAGTAGCTTGTCAGAAGGCAATGAAAAATAGTGGAGCCGGTATGGGACATGGAGATGACATTAATCTGCTATAACGTAGCCAATGAAATGATTGGCAGATTGAATGAAATGATTTGCAGCAGTGGCTTTCCTTTAAAAATATTTCAGTTGCGAACTTGAAAAATTTAGGAAAATGATTCGACACATTTTTTATGCTTTTACTTATCTAGGTTTATCGTGTTTCATTTGATCCTTTATTGTTCTTGAAGGCCTTGAGCCCAGAGTTCCGTGTATTAAATTAAGCGGCTACGGCGTAACAGTTTGCTTGACTTAGTGGATATTTGCTTTTACAATATGGAATACGCTTATCTGCTTTTGTTTCACCAAGAAGTTCTTTAATTTTCAAGCTCCAAGAAAAAGAAACCTCATGACGTGGCAGGTGATTGAGCCGGATGGTTGCCGCGCAACGTGTTCCATTAACAGTCAAGTCTCCTTAATCGGAGCAATATGCTGCAGTATAAAGTGAGGCCGATTTCTTGAAGCATTGAGGTAAATAAATAAAACAGTATTAATAGCTCCTTACATCTATGCGTTGCCGGGAGCTTTAACCAGGATTTGTAGGGACAATAAAATAACCGCTTTCCCGATTGGAGCAGAAGTGATTGTCGTGACCACCTCGTTTGCCATGCCCTTCCTGCCACAAATTTATGCCCCCGAAAAATACGGAGGGTGTGACTGGGCGGGGAGGATCCATCCTCATTGATCTTGACTCCGCTGCGTGGGAATGTTATATTGATTTCGGACTTCAAAAGGTGCCGCCACCGATATTGTTTTCGGGGCGAGAGCTGGGAGGTTCCACGGCTGCCCCCGGGCGTTTGAACCGTCGCGGGTCTCCTAAAAGCAGTACCCGCGACGATCTTTTTGCGCGCGGGCGAACATCTCCCTGGGGTGTACTTGGGAATCGTGCGTCAAATGGATACCCACGTGAGTACGCGGGCAATTTAAGAGTGTTGAAAAATTTCGGATGCGTATAAAATAGCGTGTAGTCTCGTCCGTGGGGTTGTCTGACGAGTGGGAAGGGACCGGCGACTATGAAAAGGAAAGGGCAGTCGTAAATCACGCGGGGAGAATGGGAAGGGTGATGCGGGGTGTGTGGAGGGAGAGGTAGTGGCGGAGGACGGATGGGCGGAAGGGAGGTAGGAGTGATTAGACGGGCGTGGGGGGTAAGGGGGATGGGCCGGAGCCACACGATGGAAATGAGAAGATGCGGTCTGGCGTCTCGGGGAAGCACGGAGAGGAGCCGTGCTGCCTTCGTTTTGGATTTGAAACTCCTCGATTTATTTCCAACTATTCACATTTTACATCTTGAGGGTTCCCGTGTTAACATAACCCCTCTTTAGTTTCATAAAAATTCGACATTGTAAGTGTTGATTGTGATATCGTTCCAAAAATACTTAAGAAACTCCTATCTATTAGCATGTATTAATTGTCTTTGAAATTTTATGAATATTGAAGTGCTTTTCAATTGTCATTTGTATTTCAACCGTTTATGTAATTTTTCGTTATTCTTCTCCTTAAAATATTTTAATTATTATTGACGAGGTTTTGGGTGGCATAAGGGACTATATAGTGTCAATACTTATAGTGCCTCCTAATGAAGACGGTGTATTATTATTATTATTCATATTAAATAAAGGTAATCAAAGCAGTTTAGACGTTACCTGCTCTTGACGTGGAAGATGCCGCAACCCAGCCCACGCTCTGTTCCCTTCTCCCCGGTCTTCCTTGCACATATCTTCTTCATAGCATGGGTCTCCTACCGTGCGATCTGTTTAAGCAATGTTTAGTTCAGTTGACCAATCGCTTAAGCAACTTTTTATCGCTGTCTGCAAATATGATAGTGTCTGGCATATTTGGTCTTCTCTTAACTAGTGTTTCTACTTTTATTCTAGCTGTCTCATATTTAATGAAACTTGCGAACTGAGAAACGTTTTTTTGTTATAAATCCATTGTATTCATTATATTTTTGTCTCCGTTGTGAAAAACAATGTCCAATTTAACTAGTTTTCGAAGCCCTGAAAATGCTAACAGAACTAGGCGCAATGTTGGCGACGAAACTCCTAGCGTAGCTTGGCCACAATCTCCAGATACAAAGAAGAATTAATTTTTATGAGTGGCCAAGAAAAGAACGAATTAATTAATTATTCGTCCTTGGGTTAATTTAAATGGACTAAATCTATTTACTGAAATATTTGACCATAAACATCCCCCCGTGTCTCACTATCATCACTTCCTATTTTCTGCAATCGAATCAAATACTCCAATCCCTTTCCTTCGTCTTGCCCTAATGCCGAACATTATTCCTTCTTTCACCTCCTTCGATGTACCATTTCCGCTTTTTGTCGCCTCCTTCCACATAAAAATATTTGTAATATGAACGAAAAGAAATTTATGTAGTATTTTAACGGCACATTCACCTTTGAGGTTAACATTCTGGAAGACAAAAATTCGACATCAAAGACGGAATATTCTGTACTTACTTTGAGGTTTAAATCATAAAAATATTAGTTCTTTTGACCTCAGCATTAGCTACATGATAGGTGTGTCTAAAATCACGTCTAGTAGTGATTTCAGTGAGAAAAGTAAGCACGACTGTCCTTGTCGTGCTTACTTTTCTCACTTTTCTCAGGGATCTCCCGGATGAAGATGCCCTTAGAAATAGTATCAGGGCAACTTTATTGTTCGAGACGTAGGGTTAAGGCCGAGTGGTCATGTGGCTTCTAAACACTATCTGGAACTGTCAGATGCCGAGTAGTATTTTAGATCAATGTGATATATTAATAATGTTTTTATATTAATATATTGCTTAATGTTAATATTTTTTCAGCCTATTTATGATAACCTAGGGATTGAGTTAGTATTTCCTATGCATGACTATATTAAAATCTAGCCATAAATGTGTACATGTCGTTATAAATGATTGATTTTATTTCTGTTTTCTGTGAAATTGCATGACATTACTTTTTTTTGTAATATTCCTCTTCTATCCTTAGAACGGACTTGTTTTTTTTTAGAGAGAAAGCTTCTATATTAAGGTTCCTTCTCTTTTTTGAAGTCTCGTAACGTATTCAAACTTAAATATCTGTAATGATGTTGGTAGTTTTTGGCTAACGTTAATATCGTTTACTGCAGACTTAGAAGGTGATATTTCACGGTAACAATCAATGCTAAATTATATTGTGGTGGATTGACGGTTTAGGACAGTATATCAAACATGGGAGAAGTACACTGAGAAATGAAGACGTTTCTTAAAAACATTCTCCGGCTTCCTTTTCATGTCTCCTTTGATGTCGTAAACATTTGGATTTCCTTATATTTACCGGCAGAGTTGAGAGTCAAAGGGTGGATGAACAAATAGAGGAAGACCGCTCCGAAAGTTGGGACATTCTTGTCGGATGCTCATGTACGCTTTTTCCTTGAAGAAACGAAAGAATTTATCCCATCAGTCACAACCATGGCAATTGTTTTGGAGACCTTGACGGACGCTCTATATTAGGTGCTGATCTCTTCTATGTTAGCATTTCTAGGTGGGTAAAAAGTTATTTATGTCGAGGAGGCGTTAACGTAAGCAGCAGGAAGACATAATATTTTGTCGAAGTGTGCGTTACTTATTCTTTATTGCCCTCATCTTTTCCTCCAGTCAAACAGCAATTTTACTTCAAACACCTTCACCTAATATTCTTCACGATTCTTGTAAGAAAACCAACGTGGCATTAGTTAGGCAGAGAATAAAATGCTTTGTACTATGCGCAACAAATTTACCATTTTAATTTCGAAAAGAGAGTTCTACAGCTGTAGGTACTTCTACATCTAGTTCCAGCCTTTTTTGGATTATATGTATTGAACTTTTCCATGCATTAATCGACGAATAGTATCACGACTAAATATTTGATATCCCCGAAATGCTCTTTACATTTTTTCGGTGCTTTGACGAAATTATTTTCCCTCATCAGTTTTGATACGTGATGTCAACATCTAATCCCACGAATTAACTACGACTTATAGGCGTTGTTTGTTGGCATCGTTTAAAATAAGTGTACTGTTGCTAGTGGTACAATAAATTTGGTAATTTGTCGTTGGTAGCTGTTAGTATTCCCGCATTGATGGTTACTTCACTGCTCAGCCCATTATACAGTCGGTAAACCGATAGTGTCTGAATCGCAGGGTTAAAGGATTGATTTTTTGTTTCTCTCTAGCTCCGAGAGATCAAAGCTTCGTGGTCACCGATGTTTGTTTATTTCTCAGTATCCGCCTCAAAGGGGAAGTATGCATTTTCATCCTATTTTTAACCAATTGTTGGAAGTGGTGCAGTGGCAGTGGCAAACAGTGGCAGGACGCAATGAAACGTTTGTTTCCGTAATTGACATTTCCTGGTGTTGGATTCTTTAACATCCCTTTTGATTTAAATGGAGCCTACACTTCCTTCTTTTGTAGCGTAAAGCAGTCTATTCTATCCTAAGTGAGGGCATATAACATTATCTTATGCCCTGCAAATATTTATAGTCCTTTACTTGAACCGTATACCCCAGGTTTTGGGTATCACCCGCGTTTTCTTCACTCCCAAAACTCTTAGATAAACCCCCCAAGCGAAGTGGTTTATCCGTACCGCTTCCATTTAAATTAGCATGTCAACCAGCACATTAGTTTATTGAATCTTGGGAGTCAATCGATCATTTGTCCTCGGATGTTTTTTACGCGTATGTGACTTTTGGTGCAAAGTGGCATAATATCCATCCAGTGAATGCAGAAGCTATGTGTTAGCCACTCACATCTCCATGTTCTCGGTGAATTATTTTCCCTGTGAATTATATTATATGGAAGTGCGTTAATGTATTACCGTTTCTCACATTAAATTGCGTATTATCAATTCGATTGTCCTACTGTCTACAGTTCGCTTAGTTGGAGTGAGGTTAGAAACTCATCACCCGGAAAAACTTTAAACTTGTTGACAGCATATTTGTTACGTATAAAACGAATTAAATATTGATTATGGCTAAAACCGTGTCTAACGGTATCTAACTTACCGCGATAAATAACAATAACATCATTGAGGAAGGAAACTCAGCATGAGATTTTGTAATACGTCGCCGATAACTTTTCAAGTTTTGATGTGCATAATCATGCTTCACTAGACTAGCACCGATCTTCACCTGTTAAAATTCGCTTTCGTTGACACCAATGGCCCTATTGTTTTTACGATGAAAAATTATCTACATTAGTGTACCGTATGACATTTACTTCCTTAAATTTTAAATATCGTATTCAAATACTGTCTTCACGAATTCAATCACAGTAGCATCATTCTACTATGGGAAAGAGCTTTTAAATACTTCAGAGTATTTCTGAATGAATGGTTATCCTGTACCGCATACTTTTTGGTGTTCCTTCCCATGGCTTTTTTTGCATGATGCTCACTGATCGACCCAAACTTTACGGTCACATCCCTCCTGGTTCTAGTGGAAAATGATAGAGGAACCAAATATCATCATATAACTGGAGCATTTTGGAAGAAAATATTATACTAATGATACTCTGCGAACTAAAAACTATATCTGACGGAGCGATGAATGAATGTACTGCGTTCTTGAATAAATATGACTCCATTTAATACATATCATTAAGTTGGTTTCATATCATTAGTTTCGGCATACTATGAGACGACTTAGTTAAAATGGATAGGGTGTTAAATACATAAATTAGGAGCTCTGGCGTAAGGTTTTTTTTTCTTTTCAAATCCCTTTGCTATAAGAGGTATTTCATATGCATATTGGTCAGAATTGCGAATTAAATGAATACCAACCGACTGATAAAACCATCTATGAAAGTTTGAGAATCGTCTGGCTTCGATGTTTCTCTGTGACAAAAGAGCGTTCTGAGGGTTTTAAATTAATTGGAAAATTTAATTTTCGCGCGTTGTAGAATGTTACCGGAAGTGGTCTTGTGGTTATTCAATGCCCTTCTGACAAAGTATAAGGTTTTTAATACGATAATATTTTGAATTGGGATGATTGTCATGCTATCCAGTTTCTGGACTCCATTGTTTAAAGCTAAGCTAATACAACCAACGGTATTTCTTAGAGGCTGCGATGGATGCAAGGCAACGGATAAATTCTTGTGGCGATATTCTGACGCCCTGGGGTTCTGTGGTTCAAACCTGTTTACGACTTGATTAGATGCCTTTTAAACAGTACCATTTGAATCGGTAATGAATGTAAGTCGTTCTTCCCTTCCAATTCTCTCGCTCCTCGCCCTCGGCCTAACGCACTGAAAACTACACGTTTACTGCGCGAAAAGCACGTTTGTGGTGATTATGATGACTCTTTGGGCGTAGCGCAACGGCATAATGACGTCTCTTGAATTCTCGTGATGCACGAATTGTCCGTGTTGATCATGCGGTAAGTTTTACGCAGCTCGGGTAATAGTGTTTCGGCCACTTTGAGCCGCAGGGCCAATGGCTTCATACTCGTCCTCGACATCTCATGAATAATTGACTCAGCATTGCGCCCTCTTAGCCATGGAAATGTGTTCCCGTCAATTTCCCGACGCATTATCACCTTTCTTGCTAAAGCTACCTCTTCCGCTGGTTGATTAAGAAATTTGTGTGAGGCGTGCGTAATTTTTCCTCGACTGCAACTCAACGCTTATCGAAGTCACGCTGGTGAATCCATATAATTATTCGGACTCCCTTATTCAAAATCATTTTTATCTCAATTTAGAGGTGAAATTTTGTCGTGACTTCTAAACGTGACTGACATGGTGTGCGATCTTGTCAGGATTTTGTGGACATCTCTTGTGACCTCTCATTTATAATCACTGCTGTTAATGTCTATCGTCGCGGAATTTTTCTGCACATTTAAGTTAATCGCTATGTTGCCGTTAATTTAATTACGCGTGTTCGATGAAATTTTGTTATAGAGCCTGTATATTATAGGTGTAGATTTTATTCACTCCTAGATAAATTTTAGTTCCTGCTGAACCTCATTCTCGTACTTGAAGTCTGTATTCTATTCTTCTTTAATCTTTTTATCCCTTAGTAGTCACCTCTGCTGTCTCCCTCTGAGTAAATTTTCTATTAATATATTTTGTTTTACTTGAATTCCTCCTATTACGTCTCTTATCTCATAATGCTCATAATTTGCTTGTAATTCATTGCCACTGATTCATTATATTCATTTATTTTTTGCCTCTCCAGATTATAAGATTAGTTATTTTCATACTACACGTTCATATCTCCAGTGTAAGTTCTTTCTTATTCCTCCAGCAGCAAATTGCAGAAATAAAAAAAAACCCAATGCTTCACTTTATAGTCTTCACAAATCTTTTCTTCACTTGTCTACCAAAAACCATTTGTAGACCCTTCCATTTTTTCTTTCTACTTTCTTTTTGCTGTGATCGACCTTCTTCATGTTTCGCATAAAGCAGTTATTTTTTTTTTACCATTACTCGTATACGAAATTGTTTGAATATCGTTCGTTGTGTAATCTTCGCGTTTCTGTTATCAAAACTCAGACTTTCCCTTTTGTTGTCTCCACGGTAACGCGTTTTACTGGTTCGGTATTTATCTAGGAGTTGCCATACCACACAGGATGTGTCCGTCATTCTTCAGTTACCTATTAGGCACTAAGGACCCTGTTTGGGCCTTCAATAATCTTGCTCTTCCTATCTCATGTGGACGTCTCGGATATCTTCTACCTCTCGCACTATATTTACGTATTGGGTTGGTTATCTTTCCTCTACTTTTCCTGCTAAATGTTCATTCCATCTATTGGTAAATTCTTCTATAGTGTCATTAATGCTGTGCACAACGAGTTCTTGTCTCATAACCGTCTTTTTTTTTACAGGATAAGTAATTTGATAAATGTTTACGTATTGACTCCATTCATTGCACATTCATGGGTTTATGATGGGTTACAATTTTAAAGTAGTCACGGTTGGTACATGTTTATAGTAGAAAACATATCAACCAGGTTTTAATCAAATTCATCAATCAGGTTTTCACCAAAATAGAGTATTAGAGATAAGATTTTTACGTTTGGGAAAATAAGATGCTTAACTTATAGACTGCAAGCTTATTCTTAATTATTAATGACTATTAGTTACAAAAAATGCAGTACATGTGTTGTTAATGCCAATTAAATTATAGAAGCATTTAATTGAAGTTGTTAATTATCCGTTTTATCGAATGGTTTATGAATTGATTAATGGGAAACATTACTGAAAATGTGTCGAAATCTTTGATTTTATAAATGCCAGATTCTGTTTTTCTTTCGTAGGACATTAATAATTGTGTATGTATTTGTTAAATTTTTGTTGAAAATAGATTATCCCTACGTTTGATAACATCGTTTGGCTTAGGTGTGTTCATTTAAAGGTTTTTTTCGGTTGACCGAATTTATGAAAGGTTTTTAAGTTTCAATGTCAAATTTTAAGGCTTTTTCATTTTAACGTTCAATTAGATTTTTTATTTTAGCTATTTATTTTTGTTCTGATTTTTTATTCTTATTTAACCGGAAGACCGACATAAATGCTTCTCCCCCATTCATATCATTCAGGAGAATATTAAGTTAAGATTAACAGCGGAGAAAACATGGACCCGCTCCAGCGAAAGAACTTACGCCGTATTATGAAGCATAAATTCCGTAAAAGCTGCCATTTATTTCTTTGGTGCGTTTCGCTTGTAGAGGAAATTAGGGGAAATGGGAAAGCAACGTGAGATGATCGAGTGGGTTCCTCGGATTACGGCGACTTTTATACCTCAGCGAATTTTTATTTCGAAAGCGCGAAATAATTTTGGAAAATTGTCACTACCGTCGGGGAGGAACGGGTAGTCTACTGAGGAGGTAAAAGCGAGCGATCTTTTCCCCCCTCTACCGTGGCTTCAATTAAGACTCAAGAGGCACGCAATATCAACTGGGCACTGGTTTGACCGGTGGCGCTTTCCGACGAGGTTCGGACTGAGACCATGGTGGGGGGAAGGAATGGGAAAGTGGGGGATTGTGGGAACGAGATATACGCGGGGCTCCGGGAGAACGCGGCGAACAAAGAGGGAGAGGACACACGGAGAGGAATTCCTGAATCGAAGCCAGGGAGACGGAGTGGGTCCATTTAACGGTCATCCCGCTCCGCATAGCCTCGTTCCAGTGGACTTCACATTGTTGCACGGGGATGACCTTTTTATTGGGCTTTGAGAGCACTATTAATTTCTTTTTCGCAGATTATCGGCGCTTTCTCCTCTCTCAAATCCTTCACTACTTAAATATTTCATACGAGGCCTTTTTTTGGCATTCTTACCGTTCCCTTTTCCCTTAACGATTGTTTTCATTAGACCATGAAGATATGGACGATTGAATTAATCTGCCTTCTTTTTAAAACCAGACTCTTCTTAACTCCCATTCTTCCTAAGAATTCTTCGTATGTAGATCCAATTTAACTTCAACATACTTCTTAAGCGTATTTCGAATTATTCCAGCATTTACATCTCTGTTGCGGTAATTTACCTAGCCAGTCTGCCATAGAGATCCGGAAGCAAGTTGTAATGAGGTGATAATTTACTTCCAAGCTTTTTTTCCAGTTGTAAGTAGATTATTCTACTGGTAGAACGTCCACTTTACTCGGTACAATGCACTATTTCCTTCTGCTTTCTCCATCGCTGGCTACTCACCTGACTTACTTAATATGTTTTTTTAAGTTAAATATTTTCGTCTCCCAAAAATGGACGATTTTGCTGTTCTGTTATCATTATCAGTCAAAAATCCTTAAGTTGGTTTGGAGGAACTCTTTACTCGATCTCAAATCAGCTAACCTATTCATATTTACGTAATATATCTCTTTCACATCTTTCATCACTTGTGCTATATATCTCATACGAGGTCATCCATTTCCATTGGTCCTGTTTACTTTTCCCGCGATGCTTAATTTCATTAGACCAATGATGGTCTTCTGTCATACGAGATGATTTCGCGTTTACTCTTGTATTTCTTTTCATTCTATTATTCTGGCCAGCACAACTTAAGGTAGATAATAAGGAGAGTGTAAGAAGAGTATAGTATTAAGGCATTAATAATGTTAGTGATTGTAATGGCTACGGGGTAAGAAGGCAAAGAACAGGTGAAAAATGACTCCTACTATTACTTGTGAACCCTGTTGATGACGTTCAAGCTATCCTATTTTTGCCAAGTTGGTCCATTTCGTTTTCGTTCCTAATAATGCGCTCGTGAATGACGGTAGAAAATTTGGTCCATGTTCGATCCGAATATCTGCTCAGGGGTTTAGGATTTTCTTAAAAATTTCAAACACTTACGCTTGGTTAAATAGTTTTTTTTCTAGCCTAAGGACGCGTCTTTTGCTCCCTGTCACACATCCTTGAGGTGGCTTTGTAGGGTAGTGAGTAGATGTAGATATTATTTTGTTAGCATAATTTGTGACTTGAATGAAACTCAGTTTTTTTTACAATTAGACGCAGTTTTTTGACGGTGGGTGAGGACTGTCCACAGTAACTCCTCACTTCAACAAGGCATCCACCGCTTACTTTGGGCGCATCTTTTACAATATGCTTTTAGGAAAGACAAAGCTTTGTGGTACTACATACAAGTATTTGATAGCTTGCTTGTCTTCATACCTGTTCATCCAGCATTCTATCGTTTTTGTTTTTTTGGCTGCTTGTTAGTTTGAAGTGAAAATAGGTACAGTATATTATGCAAGAAAAATGGAAAGGCAATAATTACCAGTTTTGGTTAAAAGAAAACCTCCTGCGTGAAAAATTATATGCATTAGGAAATATCTGTCTGTCGGAAAATTGAGACATAACTTGTGAACTTCACATTAAACCCATTGTAACGTCCTTGGTTTCGACAAATGATATCATCTTCAGGCCTGACCTAAATATGACACAAAGTGTCGAAACCTAGGTCGTTCCTATACATGTCAATGTGCAGTTCTTAAGTTATTTCTCATTTTTCGTCGAAGGAAAACTTCCACCACACAATGCCTAAAAGTTTCCTCTGTTAATAAGTGCGCAGTGTTACATGAAAATATTTATGCTTTCGGGGAGTTCTCTTCGGGAAGTAATTATCCAGTGCCGCCATGTTACCGCCTATGACCCAATTATACAACCTGTGCCCTGAAACTGTAATTCGACCCATCTGGAGATAATTTCATGTGGCAAATAAGGTGCTAATTAAGCTCAGTAGTTTTCAATTACGAGCCCATTACCTGCACACCGAGCGCGGAAAAAAGTTCGCAAATTTGCGCCTGTACTTTTCGAAATTTTTACCTTGCTCAGCTGTTTATGTCAATCTTCCGTGAGACAACTACTCACTAACAACACGCCAGGGCGTTTCATTTTGCTGTCCCTGGTGCTAGCGTGATTCCGCCCACCCTTTGTAAGTGACCATCACGCATCAAAGTGCGAATAAAGCCTCAAGGGGTAAAAGCGGCGAATTACGGCAAATAACAGGGCTCCTTCGTGAAACCTGGTTGGAGGGATGTCAAACAATCTCAGCAATGAAGATTTCGTAAACAGGATCCAATCAGTCAGTATATGAGCTCCCAACTATATCCAGCATTTCGGTTTAACATCCAGATTTGGATCCGAACTATATGCATGTCGTTTTAATTTTTAAAATTTATTAAGTAATTATGCCCTGCGTAACACAGGTGCTTAGAGTAAAGTGGGGAAAATTGTTTGAGACGAAGTAGAAGAAATATGTGAACCTTAAGGAAACAGTAGAACTAGCGTGCTTGTATTGAAATGTAGGAACGCTTTCAGTATGTTACGGCAGTTGAAAACAAGGGTTCGTATGACCTATTTCATTCACTATTAGAGCATACATTCAATGGGTAGATCGCTCCGTAATTATACCAATTACCATTGTCCTATTTTTAATTGGTGCAATATCTTTGTTAATTCCTGGATTGGAGAATTTGAATGTGGTTAATTATGATATGAAGAAAATTGGAAAATAATTATATGGTTATTTCCTCTGGCCTCTTCAGTGGGTAGGCGTTGGACTGATGACCGGAGGTCTCGGTTTCGAATAAAGGAGAGGCCTATGGCCATATCGATCCAAGCTCAAACTCTTTTATTTTTAGGCGCAACATCTTTCTGGGTAACCGAAGGGGAGAGAAGGAAAGGATGTATCCCTCCTACCATGATGTGTGAATTTCACACGCCCTTAGGCTTAGTCTTTGGTGATCTAAACTCATAGACGAGACCAACGGTATGGTCGAACACAACTCTTTTTGTCATTCTATGGCGCGGAATGAAAATTTTTCGGGTAGCGCTAGTATCCAGATTTCAATTTCCCTGCTCATCGAATTGAATCCAGGTGTAAAAATGAACCCTCTTTCCCATGCTCAGTGATTTTAGTGTGGTTAATCATAGGTATGTATATGCTCAGTTTATAACAGGCCTGGCTGTTCGGCACCGCCATTGATAAAATTTTGGCGGTCAGCCGCCATTATTTTCCTCACCCCGCCCATCGGAGCAGACGAAGGCCGCCTCGCCTCTCTTTTATAGTGTTCGTTCGTGAAAAACCGCCGGCCCCCGTCGCTTCCCGAATACTCCCTCTCGTGTAGCGTTCCAACCTTCCAGGCGCCGATGGAGCCGCTATCCCTTAGGGCCCTTTCGTCCCCCTCCCCCTAAACCCCCTCCACTTCCTCGTCTCACCGCCACGAGGTCAGCACGGCGCTGGACCGCTTAAGTATGAGCAAAAACTGCGAAAACAAAAACGCGAAGGGTGGGGAAATGAAGAGGTCTTTGGCGTGGGGGAATGCGCTGATTTAATGGGGAAGTAACTTTCGCGGAGGGCTATAAATTATTCAGAGGGGGGCTGAGGTGGGGATGCTTAGCTGTGCCTCAACGTCTCAGTCCTTATTCGCGAATCTGCTCTCGGGATGGGCTTCTTGCTTCTTTCCGCCGTCACACAATCCGTGCCCATTCTCCACGCTCTTCCCTTCGCGGTCCTCTCCGCTACCTAGAAGACCTCCTCCTCACCCCGGCCCATTTAATTGACCGTATCTTGAAGGTTCGGAGAGGACCGGAGCGAGATTGCGGCTAATGCACGAGTTTTCCGTATCACGGTCGTGGGTTATAAAACTGCGGGGCATGTGTCGGGATAGTCAGGATTCAGATAGGGAAAGAGGCGTGGAAGATGGTCGGAAGAAGGTTCTAAAGAGGGGTGGACGGTGAGAGAAAGTAAGGGAGGGCAGGATTTTTGGGCTTGGACCCAAGGTCGAGATGAGCTGTTGGCCAATTCGGTCTCCTTTATAATAAGTACTCAAGTCTGGAACGGTACAGCTGATTTTAGCTAGATTACGCCAGGTTTAGCACCATACTGGTCAAGTTATATTCAATTATTTTTCAATGAACTCGAATGACGAAGCCAAGTAAATGACGAAGCCAAAACCGGGTCCTCTAGGTGAGAGGCCAGTACTCTAACCTCTACATAAGCCCGGCCCCCAAAGAAGGAATGTTTGAAATACACTGCAAGTCAAGAAAGAAAAAAATACTTGTTCTAAAGAATGAAAAAAGTCGAAAAAAGGCGAAATAATTTCTATAGTATTTTTTAAATTCCAAACGTAGTGTCATTCATGAGGGATTTCATTGAAAAGAGCAAGTAAAAAGGAGAATGGGAATGGAATTTATGAGGAGATTAGTTTTTATTTATGAGCTAATGTGCATGCCGCCTATGTTGGAAATTGCGAACACTAACTAAACTACTCGTGGAATCCTTCGACAATTGCTATTAGAGCTAGGCTGCTGAAAGATAATAAGTAGTATTTGACGTTCAGGCCGTCTTAATTACAAATTCACTCTTTCTCACAAATTATCAAAACTAATCCGCTTTATAGGTTAGACCTTTGATGCCGTTCCATGAATATTCATGGCTGCTGGTAAGAACTTCGACTTTCTATTCCTCTATGAATATTCATTCTATTTTCTGCCAAACGTTGATGGGAGACGTACGAATCTTGCAATGTAATGTTAATTATACTAAAGATGTTGCATTGAAGGATAGATCAGCCTTGTTCAAAGAAAGAGAGACAAATAACACTCCTTGGAAAATACGTTTGAAAGGCTTTACCTTTCAGTGTATCGTTTCAATTGTTTTCTGGTGCTCCGTTAATTGAATCAACCGCAATTTTACATTTCTATTTAAAAATTCCCTTTTTGTTGTTGGAATGCGGTTTCGAGGAATAGGTGTCGTGACGAATAATATTTATTTTGGTTTGTTTTTATGTCTGTTGGTTTAAATTTGAAAATAATTGATTTTCCCTTGAACAAAGAGCATAAAAGGCTAATGCATCACATTTCTCTATATCCTTTTTAGGATGCATAACTGAAATGTACGGAGGATATGTGTTTAGCATATTAAGGTGTGGAAGGATTCGGCGAATCAAATACGAAGTGAGTAACTTGTCTATGACGGATCGATTTAAGCAGGTTGTAAATTATTTATTTCGTGTTCAAAAGTGTAAAACTTGAATCCCTACCGTTCACTCCTTTGCGGGCTTTCTATACGATTTTCACTGAATTCCAGTACTCTTTTATTTATTGAGCATGTTCATTTCATCCATTATTTATGGATAAGTAGTTAAAGACAGATCATTTCAAAGAGGCATTGATGCGAGAATTACTTCAAGTCTCCCGGCATCTTATTTAGACCAATTAATTTCAGATCTTTCTTGCTATATTGCCTTTATTCAAGGGTTATGCCTAATAAACCATGCTCACTGGAACACCTGGAACACATCCTCTCACGGAACACGATCCCTTTTTTTTCCAATGTAAGCGTCATTTTTTTCATCGAAAAATAATTCACTTGGCAAATTTTTATAATAAACTTCCGCCTTTGTCGGCCAATATTGCATGATTGTTCATCGCTTATACTCATCACATTTTACTTACTTTATTGCACTTTCCTTGCATAAACATCTCTTTGCTCTGCGTTCGCTCGTACTGTAGTGTTAAATACCTTCGAAATGGTCTTGATCTTTCACTCCTTGTTCGTGATAAAGGTGAATCAGATCATTAAAATGCTGAGAGTAGGTATATATTCTTTGGCTGAAGATGGCCTTGCATGTGTGCAGGCAGTACGATACGAATCGCTTCCTCTGACTGATATAGCGATGGACTCTTCTTGTGATGACATGCGAGTAAACTGCTTCGGGCTATGCTATTTACCTCAAGCTGCTCTGCAGCGTACCTCCAAGTTGAATCGTAAGAGAAGAGCATTAAATAAGTTTGTAATCAAACCGAAGGATTAATAATGTTGCTGGCGGCTATTAGAGGCCGTTGAAAGTCTTATGGGCGTAGGTATCTGTTCCGTGTGATTCCTGGCGCTCTGTAATTGAGCAATATTCAACTTACAGTTGAATATTGCTCAATTAGTTTCTTCGACTCCCTTCGACCATCGACGCATTTGAAATTACCTATCTCCATGAAACAAATGGCAGTGAGGAAGATAGCTGTAAGAGCCTGTGGACGTGAAATAATCATTAATTCAATGTGAATGAATAACTCAAATGTGAATGAATGAATATTCATTTCCATGTGTTATTGAACGTATGATTAAAAGTGAGAATATTTGCCAATATCATTGTTTCCCTCTTATGGCGAGATGAAATATAGCTGTATGTTGGAGGGGACAGACTCATTGTGTCAATGTTTGTTGTCATGGACCTTACTTTTTCATCTGGTCCTTACGAGGTACCATTAAGATTGAAATCAAATCATGGAAAGAAACAATAATGCTCTTAAATGCTAAATACTCGATGAGGTAAACGCAAGGGAGTAATGCTAAATAGTGGATGAGGAACCTGAGAACTTTCGTAAATTTATGGCATAAGCGAGATCTTATTTAAGCGAGATGCATCTTATTTAAGTAAAAATATGATAAGCCAAAAAAAACAGTTAAAATATAAAATTTGAGGGCGTGATAAAAACGTGCAAATCTCTGTTAGATTTGTGTACATTAGCTTGCACCTTGTGGCGTTCTTCATTCACACATCTTCGAAATCTCGCATAAGGAAAATGACTCATGAGAATGGAAGGGGCCGGGCTGTCGAACCAATATCGAATGAGATGGATCTGCCAGTCGGAAATAGGGTAATAAAACGAAGGTTGATACAAGGAAGTTTTAGAACCTGGGGTCAGTGGCCCTAGTGTTCATAAGTAGAAAACGTAGATAGCTTTGAATGTAAGATAGAAGGTAACGTATTGTGCTGGACCAAACGGGGAAGTCGAGTGACCCTGGACTAAGACTAGTCTTTTTGTGCTGACTTTACTGAGAGAAGCGGAGGGAAGAAGGGTAGGTTGGTTGGAGAAGAACTTCATGAGCTATGGGAAAGAGTGAAAAGAGATTTAGTAGTTCGACTTTTTATTTGTTCAGAAAATCGACCACTCCTCTTGCTTCCACTAGAAAATCATATTTGGTATAAGCCACTGTGATAAAAATGCAAATAATCGAGAATTTGATGTAATGTATTCGGAAAAATGAAAAATGTAGAAAAGTGATGATGAACGAGCAATAACCAGTACGTCAAATACTTCTGAGGATATGACCCATGTGCGCTATGATGAATTTATACTGATATTAAAACTGCAGCATTATCGATACGTAATTCATAGGAAGTGTACGGTTGCGTAGAATACAATTTCGTAGCTTCGTTGATCCAAAATGTGGGAATTGAAGTCACATCCGTGGAGGAAAACATCGTGAACCCTATTTCAGAAAATAAGTGTGCAATTTATCTAGGGACTGCTGAAGTTTCTATATTGTCGTCTTCTGTCAAGAAACTTTAAAATACACCGTATTTTTATTGAATTACGGAATCGGCACCGAGAATATATCGGGAATAAACGCTTGACTGTTGAATTTTAATGCAACGTTGTTTTTTAATAAACTAAGGTAGACATTACAGCTGATTTTCTGAATTCTCCTGATTTTAAGTTCGAGCTGTTAAACTGCACTTTTAGATTTGCGGGTAAAGACACGTACAAAAGTATATTAGGAACAATGGGGGCGACTCTAATTTTGTATTAATTGTGCAAGCGCCGCATAAAACTTCCGCATCAATTTTTTGTACATACGTTTATCCTTATGTCTGAAAATCAGTGTGTACTTTGTCATAAATATACAGAGAACATAGTTGATAGCCATGAACTTCCTTATGTCGATTCTTCCCTTTCGGTGGTCTGAGGTTGGTGCACGTATGATGGGAAGGTTGTAGAGAGCAATGAAAGAAAAATATAAACGAGGAAAAACATGGAAAGGACTGGGTACCGTCGCCGGTCATTTAGGATCATTACTCTAAAGAGACTGAAAATCTCTCTTGTTGAATGTCATTTAATGTGAATAAGGGGCAAGTTGTAGACAGAAACACGCTCAGTGCAATAAATTTTAACAACTACGTACTTATATTCGTTCACTTGAGCCGTATGCACCCATGAAGTCTTTCGGATACATTGAGCAGTGTGTGTAAAATGCTTGACCATCATTTTATTTTTGACTTCGTGTTTGGTACCATCCGGATCCGAAGTGGGCGTCGATTGTATGTGAATTTGCGCTCCGTGCTAAAATGTCTACAGCGGTGGTTTTATAGCTCCCATTATCGGACAAATGGCTTTAAAGGCTGGTAAATGCTTAGCATAACAATACTCTCTACGATTTGATCGTATTCAAGGACCCGAAGCAAAATGTTTTTTTTTGATCTTTTTGCTCAGACTCCTCATTTATAATAGCCTGCTCCTGGCCCAAGGGCTGAGAAAGCTCTCGCGCCAAATGTTACGGTCGATTTGAAACGCTTGCAGTATGAACTCCTCATTCTGTCACTGCTAATGTGCACCCCACGCACAGGGTGGTCCCCATTGTTGACCAACTTAATTGCATTGTCTCTCATCAGCTAAAACTTACGGAGTACGATTAATAATATTCTTTGCGATGCTTATTAATAGGAGTACCCAATTTCAGGAGTTAATTATTTCTTTTCTCGTTATTGAATACGTGAGGCAATAACGCTTAAACTGACGGTTTTTTCTATAAGCTACACCGTAAACGAAACTCTTCAAAAAGTGGCTTTCTTAGAGTCCATTACAATAACACTATCTTATAGGTTTCTGCTGCCTTTATTGGGTGGATATGACGTTTCATTTCGACCATTCAACGTCTTCTGTATGTAGCACAATCGGAGCCCAAATTAACTCTTCTAACATCTATTTAACAAATAAAACTCTCTGCCGATTATTGCTTATTCTGAAGCAGGATACTCACTCTCAGTGTAACTATCTCTTATTTAATTGGGTCTGCTCTAACATGCGTGTACCGGTCTTCGTATTTGATGGTGTGAAAATGGTAATAACTTTTGTTCTGACCCATACACGTCATGTCGATCAGTCTACACTAATCAAGGATATCCATCGTTCAATAATGCCACCCATGACTCTTGTGGGAATTTGAACATGCTGGGAAAAAAGGTTGCCATCTTCTTGTGGTATTTCAGAATGAAATTCCTGCAATAAACTTTAATAAACTCCTTATGTATTCGAGATGGGACTTAGAATATTATTTTTTTCCAATTATTTGATTAGAATGATGTTTATCTCTAGCTGCCCTAACCTCTGTCCTCGATTTGCTACTGACTGAAGACCGGATGAGGTGGGCTAGTCAGCAAAGTGAAGGCCAAATAACGCAAAGGTCTTGAGTTCGATTCCCGCATCATGCATAAAAATCACGTTTGTTTAGGATTTAGCTAAGGTGATACACTGCGCCGTAGCATCAAAAGTTGGTACGTATTAAATGTAATTTTGCTTATGCTGCTCTTCTCTAAACGTAGAACTAAACAGATCTTTCTTCTTCCGTCGTCGTAATTGTGGCTGTACTATTCCAACGTCTTCACTTATTTGCGTCTTGCGCCCATAGAATAAATATAATGAATGGTTACCAATCATACATTCTTTTCTGCTGCTCGAATGATGGATGGGAGTAGAGATATTTTCCGAACCTAGAGGGAAACCTCGATGTATGTATGTCTTATCTGAAGTTTTTGGTCGTCGCGATTATAAGTTTCCAGTTTGTGTTACCATCGGATCCAAACTTCCTCCTCGTGAAACCTTCCGAATCCCGATAAAAGCTTGACAATAAAATGGCAGCATCAGCATCCGAACTCAACTCCTTAATGTGTCTGATTTTTCTCTTTTAAAATACCTGCTTTGGAATATTTTTTTTCCTCTTTTGCTACCCGTTGTTTTTTTTTATTTCGAGTCGGACCGCGCATAGTAAGGAAGCGAAAAGAAAAGAGACGGTATACGTATTTTTTCGTCTTTTTTTATATTCCCTTTCAATTTTTTCGGAAGGAGTGGGAGGATAGTTTTTCGGCCGGCCGACAGGGAGGCGCCTGGAGCTCTATAGGTTTATTTTCTTTGGCGGAGATGAGAATGCTCGCATCACACCAATACACGACCACCATCTTCCCCTCACCCCGCAACATCCCAAACTCCAGTTCTCCTCTTGCCTCTCCCCTTTCCTCATCCCTCCTTTTTCTTTCCTCCTCGGTCTCTCAACTTGAATCTTTCCTCCACATATCGTATCGTTGTTCCCTTCCTTCCCTCGTCCCTTCTTTCAATTTACTGTTGGGAACCTTTTCGCTTGGCTTTGTGGAGGATTTGAATGAAACCAAGGCTAGATTTAAGGCGGTAGTGGGAGAGGGTTTTATTCGTTATCTGCTGTCCCCTATGGTGGTTTTAACGTCGGATGGTCACAGTTACACAGGTGAGAGAGATGTGAACGGTAGTTCATGAGTTAGGGCACCTACCTTATTTTCGAAATGAAGTTCCATCTCACAACTTGATTACGACTCAGGGTGAGTAAAATTTATGAAATCAAGTCAGGTTGGCCTCCAGCTGGTGGAAATAATTTCGATCGTTAGTTATCTATCTCTTTTCCGTTTTTTTTAAGCAAGGAATCCTTTAGTTGAGCTTAATAATTAGCCTTCCCATCGAAATTCTCTTCCCATTTCTCAAATATTTAAATCATTCATTGTCATCAGTTTGTTGAAATAGCCCTGACTCTCAAGAAAAGAGTAATTGTCGTGTTGTTTTACAGCTTCGGTTGGTAATATTTATGCACAATTTATATGTGGTGTGCTCATTCGAAGACGGGTATAAATCACCATAATTTTAACCCGTTAATATTATCTGATACTGAAGAGCGATATGATTTCTGCCCGTGGCTGAAATTTATTGGTCCTGCCTAGGTTCCATAAAAGCAATCTGGAGTTAGTTTTTGCCTCTTTGAAAATAGATAAGTGACATGAAAATCAGTGAAATAAAGTGCTCTTGAGAGACTCGTTGCCCAGATTTAGGCATAAAAATCACTTCTGAAGGTTGTTGATTAAGTTTCAAAACTGAGAAACCCTTTTGACAATCATAGTGACATAACAACACTGAGAAGGACTTTCCTAAGATTTGAGTTTTCTCGTGCGTTCAACCTCTTGTGAATGAATGGGAGCTTATAATACTTCCCTAATTTCCAATGCATAACATTATTGCTAAAAACCACGCTTCGAGTGGGAACTAGCCATTTGAAGAAAATATTTCTCAGAAACATTTCGTTGTTGAACGGAAACAAGGATTTCAGAGTGCCATCAAACGGCATCACTGCACGCTACCATCCTTGAAATCAGCCCTTAATCCATAAATTCAACATCTCTCTCCTGCGAGTCGAAAGTGTTTATATTTGTTGTAGTAATTTCATTTTCTCTCTCCTTGTGATAGGTGTGATGAAATATTTTACATGAACGAGAGAATCCATTTCGTTTCGCCCTTCAAGCCAATCACACATGCGTCAACACTCAGGATCAGTCCATTTTTTTCTCCGCCTCAGTTTTCCTCTTTCCTCGTTGCCCATCTTCTCCTCTATGCTGTTTATACTTTTGCCTCATATTTCACGACGCGTTCAGGAGATTACGACTGAAAGCGGAGCTCACAAAAACCATTCAGACCGACTAGGAAAACCTCTTAAACGTCTCGGAGATACGTGAACTTGCAGCCATTTAAGAGGGGCTATCCACCGGTGATTCTGAAGGGAAATCGACCAGGCCTTCAGCGTATCCGTCAAAGTCGTTGTTTGAGATTGGATGAGGGAATTTTCTCTGATGAATTTTGGAGTACCCGTGACAAGACTAAACTTTTCTTTTAACCATGAAGCGCACCTTCACTATCAAAGAATTTGAAAGAGGTAATTTTTTTGTGTGAAAATGCTTTTGACTTTTGTCATTTTTAGAGAAGAAAAAATGCCTAACGATTTGCTATTGAAATATACCACCTTTATATGTCATGTTGAGTAAGTTTCACCCTAACGTGTATACTTTTATACTTCTACGTTTCTAGAAAATATCTTTTGCATCCTATAGCATGTCATTAAGAAGAAGAACGTTCTCTGTGTACAAAGTAGCGCTTGTGCTATGTTCTATATTGCTCTCCAGCTTCTGGCGTCGTGTCGCACTGTATAACTCAACTACATTTACGCTTATCCCTAAGACAAACACAACTCCAATGCCCGCGGCGGGATCGGACCCATGAACCCTATGGATTTCCTGGCTGGTGCGTTACTGACCTAGCCACTATAGCCGTGGTGCGGTTCACAGAAGCAAAATGTCAAATTGAAGAAAGTATTCGCTCGTCTACTCCTTAGAGCGGTAGAGATCCTAAAGGCCATTTCTAAATTGCGAACTCACTCTATCTTCCGTTGTCATCTAATTGTGTCCAAAATATATAAATAATATGCAGTTTTGTACATACATTCAAGGAGTATCCTCTACTTAAAAAATCAGTTCCATGAGTGCGAATATCCTTTTGTAACTACAAGTGTATCATTGAGTGAAATATTCGAAGGCATAAAAAAGACGTGGAGGCAAAAAGATAAAAGATTATTAGTAATCAAGATTTAGCTGCTGCAGTTTTCAGTTGATGAGCTTCTGCTCAGTTCAGTTCAGAAACTCAGATGAAAACCGAATCAATGCAGAGGGACCCTTACAAGTAAATTGCTCACGCGGACTTTCTCTTAGGCAGCACAGTAAGTAAGTGGTTTTAATTAAACCTTAAATTAATCGAAAGTTATCTTTGCGATTTTCAGATGAACGTTAGTAGCATCAAAGGAAATTAATTCCAGATGTGTTGCTTCTTATGACCTCATGTGCGTAATTTTAATCGATTTTTATTGGCTGATTATATTTTAGAGAAATTGTAATAGGTCATTGACAAGAATAATATGACGGTATATGTGCTGAGAATCTCCTCACTACGATTCTTAATTAGCAGTGGAGACAAACTGACCGCTTTATTTAACAATACCTTTTGGCTCAACTCGGAAGATTGGATTTGTTTTAGCCACACTAAAAACTTCATACATTCCATCGTGTTTCACTACTTGATTGAAATAGAAACGTAACTTGGTTGTTCCATGTAAAAATTATTTATTATACGACCCAGGATCAACATCTTCACCTGAAGATGTCGATCCTCGAACACGATGAACTGTATGATGTTTTTATTGTTGCTAAAACAAATCCAACCTTCCGAGTCGAGCCAAAGGTAATCTTAAAGAAAGCGGTCAGTTTGTCTCCGCTACTAATTGAGAATCGTGGTGAGGAGATTCTCAAATCCTATATCGTCTTCAATATAAAGATTTCGATCCTCGACAAAACCCGAGTCGTGTAATAAATAATTTTTGTGTGGAACAACCAAGCTACGTTTCTATTTCAATTATGAAGCAGTTCCAAAAATTTAAGTGGGATAAAGTCAATTATATCAAGTATTTCACTCCGGTTCTCTCGATCGGTTTTTAGTTTGCATGATGTACTTTTTTTTAGTTTTCTCTAGCGTATGCAAAATATCACTCGACTGTCTATGAATAAAATTTTTGTCCCAGTTGGTGAGTTCGTTAAATCTCAGCGGGATCGCTCGGTGAAAGAAGATGCCGTAAAGATCATTTTGGTCTGGTACGGGCGAACTTCCGGGATGGTTTCCAAACGTAAACGAAGGAGGGAGGGAGTGACAGAGGGGAGGGATATGGTGGTAGTGGGTGGTCAGGGAGAAAGAGGAGGTGAGGAGAGGGAGTTGGGTTTTTCGTCCGACGGCCCTGCATCCCCCCGCGGTGGCCGCCTTGGTTTGTGTAATTGGGTGACCTCACAAAACAGACGAATGCCAGCGGGCGGACGGGCAGAGACACACGCACTCCCTCTGTGGGGAGGAGAAAACTCTCGCTCTCTTCTTCGCGGGGGGAACGCCTCCCTCGGCATGATCAATGGACCCTCCCTTTTGACGCCCTGGAGGTGTGGAAATGAGGTTCCGGAGCCAGCCGCGGGCTTCTTGAGTGACGTTTGTATGGGGCCGGTCGAGACGGCGGCGCGGAACGCGATCCCACGGCGTCCCCACTCCGGTCACTAAAGGCTCGTTATAAAGGCTAATCAGGAGTTCCTCTCCCGTAATTTATGCGGATCCCACAAACGGCTTGTTTGGGTCGTAGAAAATGGGGGGGATTTATGGTAGACGACCCGTCGCTGCCCAGAGTATGAATTAAATATATAATGGAGTTCTGTTTGATCGTACTCCGGGATCGACAAGGAATACAATGGGGTACGGTGGATGCCGGTTGGATATTTTAGCCAAGATCCCCCCTCCCCCCAATAATGATCTGGATATTCCGGTGGCCAGTGTTTGGGGTTCGGTTCACCTGTTTGACGATGAGTGTTGTTGTGATGTGATCTACGTCATTCAAATGATTTACTTTGCGAAAATTTCTCGAGCACGGGAAACCCTGAAATTTCGGCAAAAAATGCTATGGCGGATCACATCTGAGCTGTATTTCGCTCAAGATTAATTAGAAAATGATAAGCCGGCTTGAAGCTCACACTTAAAACCCAGTGATTTAGATTGAGAGCTTTATTACGATCAAATGGATTTAGCAAATAATTGCGCGACGTGTGTGTGCCTTAGTTATGCCGTAATTTATGCGGATCCCTCTATAACGTGTAGAGCATGAACAATGAATTAGATATGCATTATTACCCAAAAAGTCTCCCCGAAATCATGCTTAGCACTTACTGTTCCACGCCTTTAGCTTGGTACGAAGTTTCTTCTATTTATGAAATATGGATTATATCCTGATGAATGGCATAAAATAACAGAACGTTGATTTTCAGCGATGACCGTTTCCATCAGTGATTATAGTAAATATTCTTGTAGCAATCAACATTTTTGAGAGTGCTTGACAGTTTTCTACCTGGTGAAGAAAGTTTGTTGTTAGGTGCGTTAACTTGGAGTACTTTCCTTGAGTTTGTCCTTCTATACCAATACTCATTAGGGACCCACTTAATTCGTTTATTTTTCTACTATTGCTTAATATTTTACTGAAAAAAATACCTCCCTGATGACATTGTTTGCTTTCGTTCGTTGGATTTCGTTTGTACATAGTCTTGACCTACTGAAGGTACGGTCTACTTAACATTCACAGAGCAGTTATCATTCGTCAGTATATTTTCGAGAGAGTGTATATAAAACACATACCAATAGAGTTTTGTATTTCATGGAGCAAAATATTTTATTGACTAAGGGCTTGCTTAAGCTTCCTCGAACATAAATATACCTATGTGATTTCACAAAAAGTCAAAAATGAAACATATCTTACGATCATATGTAGTAGCATGTATGATACGTATTCCACGTGTAGCAATTCGTCATGTCAGTTATGGAATTGGTAGTTTTTATGTTCGATGAACATCTGTTAATTCATCATTTGCGCTATTGGATGCAGGAAAAGACAGACATCAATTGGACTCCCTCTTGAACCTCTCTGGTCTCTGCTCATGCTTGAGTAGTAATGAATTTATCATGTATTTAGTAGTTTTCATCCTACATTACCGTAATAATCGTGATTGTTGATGCACTCCTGCAGTTAGTAATCAGATGCATACCTGATTTACACGTACTCCTTTTTCCGATGGATACAATTCAAAATAAAATTTCCCGATATTCTTGCAGAACACTCTGTTTATGATTTGATGATTACTTTGATCAAGTGCTTGTATGTACCAAGTATTGGTAGCATTATTTAGTTTCCATTCTCTGAGGAACATCAGCCTATCACTTTATGCCGTTTACAGCAGTATGGGATTAGTTTTCATTTGTAAATTGTTCATGAACGACCATACGACGAAAGGAAACATCCAGCTTAATTAATGTAAGAAGAGAAAGTTAAGGCAAAGGGCTGTGATGCTACGCATGTGGAAAGTATGTTGTGCTAGATCGTTTATCCTTAAGGACTCGGCTGTTCCACGTGTAATTAAGCTCTTCCTTGGAAGCCACCGCGTACTTCTTCCATATTTGTCTTCGTCTTTCCTGTTCAATAGTGTTAATGACTTGACCTTTTGGTGATATGCACGGGAAAGAGGAGTGGGAATTGCTGCAGCTGCGACATCTGTACATTTGTAGTAATGACTCCCACCTGTCTTCCCAATGTACTTAAAAATAAGGACATGCTTCAGTCCTCTCTCGCTAGAATGCTTACAAATTACAGGAAAACAGCGAACACGTGTACTTCGCACTTCCAAGTCTGAACACGGAGATATATTTCTAGATAAAACCGTCGGTCTCCAAACATGTGGACACAGCCTTGGCTCACGTCTGGAAATAGTCACCGTAGGGCATTGCTTTTCCATGCGTATATTTTGTCAACATAAATTTAACAATAGAACGAAATCCAAGTTTACAATTTTGGTGACTATTTTTGCTTGAAATTTACTAGTTTCGGGCTTGCAAATGGAAATTTTGGATTATCATCTTAATCATATTTTCCTGAAAAATGATTACGTAAACTTGGATTGAAGTTTTCACAAGTTATATTTTTAGAGCTTTCGTATTAAAAAGGGCGTCGATTTTTCATTCGTCTGTTAGTTCCCAGTTACTTTGATGTATTATGAAGACATTTATTAAATTTAAAAGTGTTTGTTTTTTTTGCCTTTTCCCCTATCGTATAACGATGTCCAGGAATGTTTTTGAGCACCCAAGTTATTTTAATAATAGAGTTGCTTGTAAATGTGATTAAAAATTTTTTTGTGGAGCACTAATAATGGTATCATGGAGTTTATCTTATAACCTTGAGTAATTAGCCCCATATACATTTCACTCATACATTTTAGGAAGGGCTTGGTTTTATCATGCTAGGGAATTGTTCGAGTGAAATTAAATATTCGGGAATGAGGCTAATTACAGGTGCATGGCATGTGCAATATGTAATTGCCTATTGCATTCTGGTACCCAGAAATAAGGTAAGGGGGGAAAAGTTAAAGCATTTGAGAGAAGATTCGAAGAAGACATCACTTTGAAAAAGAACTCTGACCATATCGTTTAGAGCTTAGCCCCCGTCTTAATATCCTAGAGGCACTTGCATTACTTATCCCCATTTGGAAATCATTAATACCTGTGGAGGAACTAGAAACTCGGGTGGAATGATATATTTTTACCTTACTGCGCATCTTCAGGGTTATTAGAGAGCCATGACAATGCTGTTTCTTCATATAAATTGTAATTATCCGTGAGGAAAGACAAGACGAAGGCGAGTGAGTGAGGCATAAAAATCGCCATCCATTTATATACGCATGTGTATGATCGAATTTAGTTTCAAACCGATGCCAAGCTGAGGAATGAGACGGCGGCGAATGAAGCTCTTCCCGCGCCCTTTTTTGAGTCAAGGTATCCAGCGCACTTGACGTGCTGCCCTGAATAGGTGGCAGTCCTATTTCAGTCTATTACAGCCTTCTCTCCCCTTATCTTCATTCTTTGCCACCACCCACTCGGGCCCTTTTCCATCCCCTTGACGTCCAGTTTAGTCTTTTGACTTCTTAAAAAGGCCCCCACAGTCAGCGTAGCGTGCAAAATCTCCATTCCGCCGTCTCCTACCCCCTCGCCAAAGCGTCGACTGATGGGGGGGTTCTTTAATCCCTCTTTCACGCCTACTTGCCGCCGCCAATGGCCATCCGCAAGGCCTTCTGGGAAGGCGTTCGTCCGCAAAAGAAGAATCGCCAACCACCCCGTGTCCCTCCCACCACCTCTCCCTTCCCTAACCCCCCGCGCCGCCTTTAAAAACCGCTGTCAAATTCCCTGCTCCGACTCCCTCCTCCCAAGTTTCCCTCCCTCTCCACCCCCAACCCCTCCATCTCTTTTGCCCATCCAAGGCGGCAGCAACCTGTCGGCATGTTTCCGCGATTGTGTTTTGTTGTTGCTGAATGCTAAGTGCTCCCCATGCTCCCTAAGCGGCCATCGGGGTTTTTCTTTTGGGGAGGTCACTTTCCGTAGTCGAACTGGCGGATAGGGTGCAAAAGAAAAGAATGGGGGAAAATTGTTTGTTCCCCCCCCACTTTCGAGGCATGGAGGATGGTGGATGTCTTTAAGCCATGATGGAGCGTATGTTCCTTAAGTTGGGATTGAAATGTCTTGTCTTCCTCATGAGTAATTTTTGAAGAGTGCGTGCATGAAAGTATGACTTGAGTATTAACATTTCAATGGTGCTCGCTCGCATCTTTCAGCTACTCAGTCAAGGGAGGTTAACGCTTCTCATTACGGATTATTTCTGGCCTGGACTTAGCTATGACATTTTTAACATTAAGACGTATGATGGTGCAGGGTGCTTGTAGATTTGTGTTTCTTTTGGAGCTATATAGTGAAACGCAAATACGTTGCTTTGAACCTTCCAACGCGTTCGATATTTGAACTTTAGAATAAATTAAACAACATGGCCACATCGGAAACTGTTTTTGTATCGGTGAAATGGATGAGAGTATCACTGCCTATTCATTAATATTCCTAGTATAGAATTTGAATGAAGGACGTAAAAAAATAATTAGCGAATCCAGTAGTGAATTACTTAATGCTGTCATATCCTTGATAAGTAAGGGCTACTGCAGTTGTGTTAATCACTTTTACCTTCTTAAGAAGTTCAAACTATGGTGGTGTGATTTGTCTTGTTCTTTTCCTATTCTTCTCTGGAAATGGGCGTAGCCGAAAGATTAATGCATTAACAGTTTTAATCGATTGGAGAAGTTAGTTCTCTTATTATAATAAATAGAAGTAGTAGAAGCAATAACCCTGCGGAGATCGTTAGATTTGTACTTCAGTTGCTTTTCATGAAGAATGCGATGAAATGAATGGCTACTTCACAGCATTGTTCTCTATAATTCTCCTCTTGAAATTAGAAAGATTGCTTCATTTTGAAATCAAAAGTATTAAATGTTTCGAAGCTTTGGTGGTTTCATTAATTTTTTAATATGTTTACCGTTCAGAATTTATTTTCCAATGCTTATTTTCCAATACACAATGAATTTTAATCGTGAGATATCTTAAATTGGATTTTTGGTAAAACCTTGTCTTCCGTAATTTATAGTTTGATAAGCAACTTGACTTAAACCTCCTGATCACGAATTTCCAACTCAAATAGCAAATTATTGTTCCTCAAAATTTAAACTTTCTGGATCAGAAATCTAAAAGTATGTGATTAGGATATTAACATTTGAGATTGGGACAATACTGCGAAGGTCATTCTGCGCCCCTGTTGGCTCTTGAATGCCAAAGTATTAAAGTTTTATGCGAATGATTACTACATTCTTCATACATACAGGCATCAGAATCTCCGTCGATAGTGAATCTCATGAATGATTGAACTGAAATTGAGATACAAGTAGGTTTCCGGTTAGTTACATTATCACATGATTTGGAAATGCTCTCAATCTGTGAGATAATTTACCGACGAATTCCTGAGGAATATTTGCCCGCAGGGTCTGTTTTGTCTTTCACGCCTTATCCTTTTAGGTTCATATCCGTGCAACACACCCACCTCATTCTGGCTCTTTCTTTTTCTTCCCTTCATTTGTTTCCACTTTGGGGTTCATAATGATTGTACGTGCCGTAAAGAAGCTATAAAAACGTCTATAAACTGGTCGATCAAAAAATTTTTAGGGACTGGAACAGGAAAATAATTTGTCTGCAACGAACACCCTCAGGCAGCAGAAAAACCTTCCTGACCGGATAAGTACTGCTTGGGAAACAACGGAATTGGAATGCTTTTTCCCTTGACGGGGTAGTTCAAACGGTTTAACTAAAGAGGTGTGACCATTAAACCGTGAAACGGAAAACGCTAGCTCAAAAAAGGGTAATCTTGGAGTTTTTTTACGAGACCTTTCCGTGCCTCGCGTGCGTTTTGATGAGAATCGTAAACACGTATTCGGGGCTCGTTAGCGAGCGGCTACTTTACAGAGATTGTTTTCATTCATTTTCATTGGTGTAAAAAAGTGACATAGCCTTAGGAATCACTTCTGTTCCCCCACTTATCGTGGAACTTGAGAAATTAGAGCTCCCGTCCGAGTAAAACGGCACTTTGGGGGAAGTTCTCGAAGTCAGATTTCATAGAAAACACCTATCAATTATCGCGCAATCTTTTTTTGCGCTTGATTTTCTCGATCATAATCACAGTTTTCTGGTAGCTTTTAACACGGGGCATTTATTATAATAATACTAATCTGGTTCATTGGTACATCGAAGCTTAGTTATTTAGAATCAAGTCTCGACTACACATTTGTTTGTTAGAAAATCTTCTCTTCACCTTTTGGAATTCGAGTTTTTTTTCCTTAGAGACAAGTAGAAATTATATTTATTAAGACCATTCGATGATAATCTGATGGGAAATGGACTAGTAATATGTAGATTTCTATAGTTTTCTACGTGCTTATCACTATATCATGTCATTCTAGAGACTAGTTGATTATAGCCCTTCAAGGTATATTTCCATCAATCTCTTAATTTCTTTATTGTATTTAATAGAACTAAGTTCGTATCATACATATACGACCTTTCTCCGTAGGCCTTTCATTCTATGAGTTTTTCATTTAGAGCCATCAATTAACCATTTTAATTCAAGAATTTTCCGATAATTTGTTCCGTACTGCTGGTGTTTTAAAAGTATATTACGGACTTCGCATTTGTTACTTGGGCTACCTTGCCCATCATCTGCAGATCCATATTACCACGGAATTCAGTCTTTTTTCTTTGCGCTATTAATCGCTCATTGCTTAAGGCTGTAGAAAACTCTATTGTGGGACTCAGATACTTGAAAAAATATGTGATTTATAGCTATAAATTAAATTGATACAGATATTAACTATTCTCGTGTCCCAGCCATCTGTGTTTATTAACATACTTTATGCTTAGGGAAGAAAAAAAACTTGCAGGCATTTAGACATGGATATTCACTAAATACTTTTCTTTCCATGGACCACCATTGTAAGCAGCTTTATATTGAGAGATTCTGTTGGCTGATCAGCTCATAATTGGCATTATTTGATAATTTAGATTAAATTGAGTTATCCAAATAAGAATATTAAGTGGCGTATATCTGCACGTATGAGTCGTCGGTTGAGTATTCCGACCCGGTGACTTTTGCCTTTTAAAACTGGCTGTACCAAGCAGATTGCCCTTGCGTGCATTGATCTCTTCAAAACCGACTCGTTCCTTCTCGTTGAAGGGCGCATGACGCAATGGCGGGGAACTGGATGAGGCGTAAAGCAAACTGCTTGTTCGTAGCAAGAGAAAGGGAGATATAGAGAGAAGGGAGAAGGATCATTGGAAGGTTAACTGGACCAGCAAACGCATCGGCCATTGATCTTGCTTTCGCTAAAGAAGCCGTAAAGCATTGAGTTGTCTGCGGTCTCCTTGGGAGACACCCATCTTCCTTGCAATGCGTTTGGCACCTGCCGCGCACGTTCGATTTATTCCTCACGCCCGCAGCGCGACGCCTCTTTGTGAGAGAAATTATTCCATCGTGTGAGCCGTCGCATGAGAAATGCGTGCATTTACATCTGAAAAAAGTACGTCCTCCTCCGTCGATGGAGTGTATACGCCCAAGTCTGTAAAAATGCATTCTTACCCTCGTCCTCGCCAGTTACAACTGTCAGCCATAAATGGTAATCGTCGTGTGACCGAGGAGGTGCCACTCATGTTAAAGTCGTGCTTTTTCATGTGCCTCATTATTTGGAGTAGTTAATGGACTACTAGCCTTGAGGACGAAATATTCGTGTAAATTATTTTTGTAATGTTACTGCTACGCTTTTTTGGGAGAACCCATTCAACTTACCGTGATGTTTTGAGTATTTTTTTGAAACTAAGGTTCATATAGCCGATGGGATTCTCTCCATGATGGTTAGCTTGTTTGGTAGGTAAAATTGTATTAATTTTTTTTTCTCTCTCATTCAATGAATAGCAGCATATAGCAGGTGGGATTCTCTCCATGATGATTAGCTTGTTTGGTAGGTAAAATCGTATTAAGTTTTTTTTTCTCTCTCATTCAATCAATACTTTGGTAAGCCAATATATCTCTACAGTAATTGAACACTTTGATTTACGCCTTGGGCGTGACAGAGAATGTTTCATACAATATCGCTGGTGATGTATTATATATTTTCCTCTATGGTATTTATTTGACCTAAATTCTAATTTCTGAGCATCCATCCCTCGCAAAAATGAAATTTATAACTGTAAACCAAAACATGAGGGGAGGGAATGAATTCATTATTGGCCAGAGATAAACTAAAGATGTTTGCTCAAGAGCTTGCTGTAAATTAACTTGTTTATGGTCCCAAAATGAAAGCGTTTCGCGTTTAGCTAGCTAGGAGTTGTTCATATGCATATAACCACTTACTTTCATGTTTTTGTGTTGTACTTTATTTCCAGCTGCCCGGAAAAAAGAGGAAAATATACTGCTCGCAGTTTGTTCATACCTTATTCATGCACAACTAATAATGCCTTGCCCTTTTTAATAGCTTTTCCTCGGACTCATCCTGGCAGTCCCTGAGCTTGTTCTCAAAAAGTGGCTACATTTTTTCCATTATTGTTTCCATTCCTTTTGCTCTCTTCACCGTATTTCTTTCGTCTCAATTGTTTACGTTGATTCCGTTATCCAGTAATCTTCAGATCCAAGGGATAGAGTGTCCCCATGCTCTCACTCTCCCTCCCTCTGGGGCTATTTTATGTATGTCAATCGCGATATAATTACCAGTGCCAAATGGATTGAGTGCTAACAGAATAGCATATATATTTAACAGCTTATATTGATTTATAGTTAGTTATTTACGTTTAAATAACCAGTCAGAAAATGCCGTGTGTAGGCCGCCTGTACCATATGCTCCTTATGAGGTTTTCAAGTATGTACCCTTAAAGGCGCTTTAGACCCTAAGGAAAGGTACGACTAGGATAGGAATGGAAGGGGAAGGGGAAATGGTGGAGAGGAACCCGGTGCTGGCATTTACTTGCTTTCAACGAAAAGCAACGTAGGGACCACGCTTTAACGTCCCACCCGACGGACGGAGGACTGAACTCGAATTCTCTCCATAAAGCACATGAGTACGGCCGGTTTACCAATGAAAAATATCTTCCACTGTCGGAATCATACCCGAGCCCTCTGAGTTAGAGGCCAATACTCTAGCAGCAATACCAACTTGACCCCCACCCCCTGTATCATATGCTCATGATATTATTATGCCCAATATTGAACAATGGATAGTAAAATGGATGGTAAAAGTGAGTGAACTATTGGGGTACTTGGTGTCCCATCAGTCAAAATTTAGTGCTTTAGTTGTGCTTTAAAGACATTTTGAGAGACACAATCGAGTAATTTGCCCTAATAACCATGCAACTTTAACCTTTGGTTATTTTGTGATGGTACTATTTTAAAGATAGGAGAGGCTGGCCCGTCAAGATAACTAATATTTTATTTCGACGAATATTTTCCCTAGTTGGCCAATAGCAGTTTGTGTCCTTGTACGTCCTGACTAGTTCAATGGAAAAGGTCGTTAAAAACGTACGCGTGAATCAGATGAAATTGACTGAGTTTGCCATCCTGTGACAATTTTTTTCTCTCGAACAAGAAGAACTTTTTAGTTTCATTCCAATAAGAAAGTACTTTAGCGAAGTTTCACGTGATGGAAGGCCTTTAATCTGAAGGGATGACTTTTGTCTACCGGTGGGTGAGAAATCAGGATTATACCGCTCAGGCAGAACCCAGGATAACACGAGCATAAAGTAGAGGATTGATTAGTTTTGCAGATGCGGGGTCGGTTGTTGTATTATTCCCATTTAAAAGAACATAAAAATCCCTTGTACCCGTATAAAATGAAATATGTCAACTAATGTAATTATTATTGTGGATCGAGTACGATAATTTACTCCGTTCGTATTTCAGGAATGGATTTAGAAGCAGATAATAAATTAGAAAAAAAGTGTGTTTGGATAAGCTTGTGACATGATAGATAATATAAATAATAGAGATAAGAAAAAGGAGTTCTCTGCATTTGAATGTCGAAGATTTGATTTGTATTGAGGGAGCAATTCGAAGATCCAGTGCACCAAATGAGGTTACGAGAATAAATAAGTTTTAATGCCATAAAAATAGAATTATCCCAAGGAAGGCTTGTAGGGGACTTCAGGCGACAAAAGGGGAGCTTTTTGATGGAAAAATATTAATTTATGTATTTAAGGAGTGGATTATAGAGATGGAAAAGGTTATGGTAGAACGCGGAAATGGATTGGGAAAGGACATTGCCTAGAAATTTTGATCCCCAAAGGTCAATGAAGACAAGGATTTAGATAATGAAAGAGAGTAGTATTTAAGAAATGGAATGTAACGTTGTAAAGATGTTCGCGGAAATTTAATTGATGGGTTAAGATTTCTGTTACAGGGGATCGGGTTGGTGTGGTGGCTAGAGTACTGGCCATCCCGAGGGCCCGGGTTCGATTCCCGGCAATGGCGGATTTTTCAGTGGAAAACCGGTCCCCACTAGAGTGTCTAGTGGAGGGCATTTCAAGTTTAGTACTCCGTCCGTCGGATGGGACGTTAAGCCGTGGTCCCCTTGGCGCCTTTCGTTAAGAGTAGGCTAATGCCGACGCCGGGTTTCTCTCCACCCTTCCTCCATTCCCTGAAAACCCCTACCATTACCCAATTATCCACCTATCCTATATGGCGCAAATGACCTCAGCTGTCGGTCGCCTCCCCTAAATAACCAACCAATTTCTAATACAGATGCAATTGAGAGAGGGTTACGTGATGGACGAAGCAATTAGCTAAATGAAGTAGATAGCCTTAGAAATAAACTGCATCGTTAAAAAATCGAGCTGATATTCAGGAAGTATATAACGGGATTGACAACTAATATTACCATTTTTAGTGTATTATAGCAATAAAGTGGCATAATGTTGAAGCTGAGTCGGTTCATAGTTGGAGTACTTGCTTACTGAGAAAAATACATTATTGTCTCGCAGATAGTATGTTTTATGAGCCGCGAATATTATTTCGAATGAGGAGCGAAGTAAACTAATATTCATCTATTTAGCGTTCGTAGTTGCCTACATGGATAGAGATATATATTTACGAAATGTATCGCTTTGGTACAAACTATTCGGCTATAAAACATATTTTTCAGAACTATTTTTTTTACTCTTGTGCTATAAATGTTTCCCGTGTTGTTATCTACTCGCATCACTCGTGCTACCCCATTACGAGTTCGTAGCGTGTTAAATTGCTCGTGATCAGATATACAAATATTATTGTAAAGGATATGCGTTTTGTCATCTTCTGCTTGAAACCCTCTCAGTATTTTTTATTTTGAACAGTTAGATGAAGTAAAATCTTCAAATGCCTTATTTATGCTGCATCTTTAATGTCGGATATGTCAGACATTTAGATATTTCTTTTATTTGCTCCGTCATGTACAGGGAAGGGGTTCTGATAGAAATATAACATTTAAGAGTTAGATCGGCAATAGAAGGATCAGTAACTCCTAAAGAATTGTAGGTCATCCATGAATTCAATTCATGATTTCCGGAAATACGAGTTAGATTGTAGCAAAGGTATAGAAGGAAAACGTTTTCTACCATTAGAAAAAGGATTTCCTGCTATGATTTGTGACAAATAATCACTTACGGGCTTCCGAGGGTTGCAGCTCGATGATTGCTAGGATGTACTTTTCTTTGTAAAATCATTGCCGACTGGGCCTCCCTAACCTGTAAAAGAAAAATATGTGTAAAAAACAACATCTTAATCTTCCTCGAAATGACTTTTTCAGTTATTAGACCAGAGTTATTCTATTTAGCTTTATCAACCGTAGGTAAAAGCGAAGAAGTAGTCTTGGTTGAATAACTTTTCCTTTTATAACATTTTCATAACTTTTCAACGGGAAACATTTCGGAGCTCCAAATAGCTTCATTCTTAATCATAAAGCAAGCATTATGTACATACATCTACATCTACATGATACCCTGCAAGTCACCGCGAGGGTGTGTGGCAGGGGGTGAAGATCACCAGCATGCATTACCGACATGCAAACAAGCAACTATAGGGTCTCATGCAACTAGATTGTTAATATCTATAGTATTTAAGGGGTTAATACATGCATCATGCACTACAGAACACTCTAAAACATTTCACCCACCCATTCCCCTACTATGCCGCCCACTCTGCTCCCCCATAGTACGGGGGAAAACGCCATTCCGAATCCATCGGTACGAAAATCCATCTCTCCAATCTTACTTGTCTGGTCGAATCTAGCATAACACGCAGGTGTTTTTATTATATTCCTAAATGCTTCAGTAAAGCTATCCGATTGAAATTTCTCTAATAGATTTAATCTTTTTTAAGACCTCGAACTTCACTGACTGGCGCTTTACTGGCCTGACCACCGCGGCCGGAGAAGTGAAAAAGGATACCGTTAGAACATTCTTCCTGAGCCAGAGGATATCCCTTCATACTCTCCCCGCTCTCACTTGCTAACCTCCAACATATGGACGTTAACGTGCAGTCAACGCCCAAAAACGCTTATTGCTTATTATTTATTATCTTAAGTAAGCCCTTCGTCGGAGGTGAATTGTGGATAACCGTGCAAGGCTGTTTACATAATTCTGTATCAAGGTTTTGAGAAGCATATCTCAGGTTTAGTAAAATAATTTTTGTATTTTAAAAATTTAAATGCTTATTGAAATGGCTTATGGTTAATAACTAAGTAAGCCTCCCCAGCTTGTTATTTATTCGCAGAAAAACTTATCCTATGTAAGTTCTTTATTTGTTTGCTAACTCATTCGGTTTTATCCTAATCTCGGTGGAGAATAAACGAATTTTCAAATACGACTCTACGAAGCGGTGTAATATTACACAATTGAAAATATCTGAACGGTTGCTCAATAAGACCACAATGATTTTAAACGGTTTACTTAAGACGTTTTTGTGTAGCTACGGAATTCCCGGTTTTTGGCCTGGCTGAAGTATTTTCCGAAGAAATCACTCCCCACTCTGCATTCAATCGCGAAAATTTCGACAGGCATATCTGAAATTTGTACTGCCTGGAATCAGAAGGGTTTGGAAGCGGGAGAAACAAGTTAAATTGGAGGCAGGCTGCGACCATCGGTTTTGAAAGGGTTGTAGTTGTCTTTCCGCCGTTTTTATGAAGACCCTTGCGAACAGGCCGTAAAAGTAACGGCGTTTTCTTATGTTGCCCCCCCAAAGTGCGGGCCGCGCACATCATAAATAAGTCGCGGTCTCCTGTGTTGTCACCGAGTTTTCACGGTCGAACACTCTTATTCCCTCGTTACCCTCGAAAAAGAATGTCCCACTTGGAGTTTTGTTAAGAAGTTCAACCTGGCTACACAGTTCCAAAAATAATGTATACACAACATTCCGGGCCTGAAATGCGGGAATGCATTAGTTTTCTTGCACCCCCGCATCCTAACGTTGTTATTCCGGTAGACTCCGCTTTTCCTCAGACCCTGAAGGGGATCCGCTCTCTTTCCTATTCCAGGCCCGCGGGGGCTTTATGTTTGAAAAGACTCGGCGCGGCATCTGGGTGGTTGCTGTATCTCCATCACAATCTTTCTTCCTCCATGAAACCAAGATCCCCGAATGGAAATCCTCAAGCCTGGAGCTAAAAAAAAGGTATAAGACGTTGCTAGCTTATCCTGTGAGAGCTCGTAGCTGTAAATTTGTGAAGCGTGTTATCATGTGTTGCTACCACTGGGTATGCTAATTAATGGTGCACAGTATTTTTTGTTTTCCATCTTGATAATTGGTACTTCTTCATAAACCGTAAATGTTCGCTAAGCATCAAACTTCAGAGAAATAAGGAATAGTGGTAAATAAAATTTCACATAAAGGTGGGGGTTAGATTGATAATAGTTTTAGGACTTCAGTTTTAAATCTTGAGGTTATCAGAGGTTTGCCGAATGTTTTTCAAGAAACTAATGATAAATATATTTATTATGCATTCGTTCTTGTTCTGAATTACTTATTATATCGAGCAAGCGGAATGTATGTACGCATGCAGAAATTGCTGTTCATCATCATCAGTAGTCAAACCTGTTGTTGGTTTGACGCAACTCGCCACTTGATTATTCTCTCGGCAAAACTTATTATAAATAAGTCTCTTTTAAATCCTTCACTATTTCCTCCAAATAGCTCATGCGAGATCTTCCTTCGTATCTTTGTTATTTTGCGACAGTCATCATGGAAATATGACATTCGTTCCCTCCAACCAATACGCGCAAGATAAAAGAATTAGTAATACATTTAACTTGGTATCCTTTCTTAAATCTGATGTGTTGTGAGGTTTTTATGCGGAAATAGGTAAAAATATTAGGATTACGTATATAAATAATTGTTCAGCTTAAATAGGCATCTATTTTTAGCTCTTGATAAGTCATGACACAACTCTTAATTTCCGGAAGTGGAAATACCTTTCAGGGGTTTGTATTCCAATTTCTTACTGTGAGAATCCAGAGATAATTTTTACCTATCACCGTCATGTAGAGATAGAAGGTGACTGAATCCGAAGTAAGGGAGCAGAAAGAAGTGATCATTAGGATTTTTCTTACGTGACTAGATTTACGCAAGTGATTGAAGCGTAGAGGAAATTTTAAGTTCACTTGATCCCTTCATTAGTGCTCATTATAGCTAGAATTGTGGTTCCGCGTCCGTAGCTACTTGGAACACATCGGGCGCAGCTGTTGAGTCGGTTGGAGACTCGTATTTTGACTCCTCCCGGTTGAGTTCTGTAATGGCAACGTCTAGCACGGTCTGCCTCGCACTCTTTTTCTCTTATCGGCCAACTCTTGGCACCTTCTCAGTAGCTTTACGTCTGCGAACCTGTACACTTCTTTCTCTGTTGCGACTATTTTCGAATACAAATTCTTAGAATGAATCCTTCGTTTAGTTTCTTTTTTGGGAAGAAATACGTAAGTTATCGTGCTGGGTGGTCCATTTCCGACACTGGATGACAAAATGTTGTTTTTTTTCATTACGCTCTCGTTAACAAGGACTCTCATTATTTCTGCTGCCATAAAAATATGAATACAAAAATGCACATTTTGCTGAATTGGCGCTATGATGAGTATTTGTCTGGAAAGTAGGGACTCTCTAATTCGGCAAATATTTTTCAGGAAATGATTTAGAGGCGTTGTCTTTTGTATTCGAGAGGTATTCCTCTAGGTTACTTTCCGTGGTGCCCTATTAATGATAATAGCAATATAATTTACTTGTCATCTGTATTGAGCTTTCTGAAACGAATTATAAAAAGGGAATCTGAAGTACACTCGTATATGAGACCACTCCAGTTCCAATTTCCCGTTTTTTCAATTAATGTACTCGGAGGGGCAGCATTTGTTCTAACATTTTGACTTGGCCTTGTCGTCGTATAAAATAATATTATGAATTTTTTTCAAAATATATTCTCTTCAAAATGTCTTTTAATTTTTCTTTGTGGCATTAATGGATTTCCCTACATCTAGATTTGCAAGTTATTCTGCGAACCACTACAAATGCGTGTCGCAGGGGTTGATACGTCACCAGCCGTAAAAATAAGTTGAATATAATGGAAAAAATTTTACGATGTGCTATTTTCCTAATTTTCTGAGCTTTCGCATATCTAATATGGATTCTGGGAATAGCTCTTTTTTTCAAGGTCTTGGCTTAAGATTTTTTTCAGTCCAAAATAACTTCATTGTTCCTGAGAGGTTTTAATGTTACAAACGACTTAGAATAATTATAATTATTTGATGAAGTCGGAACATAGAATATCAAGGAACTAGATGACACTCTTATTTCATCACCCATTGCGTTAATTTTTAAGTACATGTTTTGATAATCGGTCAGTACATGCCCTGAAGGCTATGGTAGTAAATTTTAATTGCTTTTCATAGAGCATGAAATCACTCAATCTTCCGTTACTCTGGCATTTTGATGCAGCATAAAATGTCTTTTTCAGTAAACTGCTGGTTGGTTTTCTGGGGCAATTATCATTTGGGTTCATTCTGGGCCAACCCATAGTAGCCTTACCCATTTATTTTTCTCTTCTGAGTTGTTTACACCTAGTAGGTCAGAATGTACTGGGGGAAGCATCTGCATGCTAGCCAATAGGTAAGAATGAAGCCAGAATGAGGATGCTTGAGAACGAGTAGGCCCCTCCTACTCCGCACATATCATTGCATTTTATGTCGCCTTGTATGTATGTGTATTAAAACAAAAATTAAATCGTACCCAACTTTCATCGCAACGGCTTCAGTAAACCTTCCTGAGGCTCTCTAAGCGAGGTATTAATGCATTCGATTCCCCTGGTAGTTAATTTCATTACCAAAACCGATTCGAATTTAACCTATTCTATTTCAACTTTAGGGATGGTGGCCCAGTGGGTAGAGCGCTGAACTACCAACCGGAGTGTCCCGGGTTCAAATCCCGCGTAGAAGCCTTTCTGGACATCCTCACCTAAAATCCTCGCGAATCGATTTTCTGCTTGTCAGAACTTCGTAGGAAATCGTAGGTGACTCAGAGGAAGGAACTACCGCCTACCCTGAATGTGTGAATTTCATTCATTCATTTCATAGGTACGAGTAACGCGAGTAGCAAGTCCGTGTGTCCGTGCCTACCACGATGGCCGCTGACTTCTCAAAGCAACTGCGATGCCCCCTTCTGTATGTTCTAGCCTCTTTCGTTAACACAAATGCACAAACCGATATTCAGTGTTCTAAAGGCTCCATCTCTGCTCTGCTCATGCTCCTCCGTGCACTCCCTCGTTTTCAGAAATAGATCGGAATCTCAGGAGGCAATGAAAATCATGGACGTGTCAAAGAGCAATGTGCCTGACGTGAAGCGCCAATTATCATTAAGGGTACAAATCCTCCGACCCCGCCTTCTGCTCCTCAACTCGTCTCCGCTCTCTCATCCGCACCTCCTTTTTGGCCAAGTCCCAAAATCCCGACCCTTCCCTCGACTCGGGGCCGGCGACGCCCTCCCTTCGCGAGGACTTCTTTTTTGTGTCCTTCCCCTCCGACTTGTCCCCCTCTCCCTATTCGCCTTCAGTCTCCCCATCTGAAATGAAGACGAGGAGGATTTCTTTATTTTTCCATTGTGCCCATTTTCCCTTGCTCTTTTTTTTCCCCTGCTCCGAACTTCAAATCCCATCCACGCCTTTTCCGTGAGATCCTCATGCGCGTCTCCCCTCATCTCCGCTTCCCGCTTTCCTCCTCCCTCGGTGGTTTTTTTTCTTCATCCTTTTCGTCGCCTCTTTATGCCCCCGGGGTTGAAGAAAAAGAGTGGGGGACCCTTTCTCTAAATCGTCAACGCTTTGCTGCGACATGCTTTACCAGTCCATCATTCGAGTTTTATTGCCTCCTGGTCCTATCCTCCTCCGCGCTGTTTTTATGGCGATTCACATCCAAAGTCATTTTCTCGGAGGGTAATATCTCACGCGGGCCACCCTCTCCATCTCCGCTCCCGATTCCTCAAAGGGCGTTTTGTTTCCTGGCTCCCCTTTCCAATTAACACATCACCCCCCGCGCCAAAATGACTGGGAGACGTTGGGAACTTGTTTGTCTCTTCCGATTCCGAGAAACTTGAAAATCTTCGGGCCGTCTCTTATTATCTTAATTGATTACCACAATGAGGTCTTCCAGGTTCTCTCCGTGCTATTTTTCATGCACGGAGAGAACGGGAAGGGCTAAAAATGTGTAATATTTAAGTGTTTGATTATTCGTCCTCGTAGCTGTTTTTTTTATTTAAATTAGTTTTGAATTCACGCTAAGGCCGTCTTGCCAATTTAAGTTAAGGGAAAACTCAAACTTTGGGGAACCGGGAAGCTTTTAATAGCGCACAAAAATATTTAGACCTTGAGGAGGGAGACACGTGCTTTTATGGAGGAACACATCGTTACTGCAGTCTTTATGATATCGTAAAACGTAAAAACATTATTGCTCAAGCTCATATTTTATTAAGGTCTTGTAATTGATTGCTGCCATACCGTTTTGTTTTTACTTCCACATTCCGATGATTTTTTGCGTTGTCTCATTCCTTAGGCATTGCATTTTTCAGACTTATAAAAACAGTTCATTTTTTTGTGATGGTCACAATTTGCACGCAAGTTTCAGTAAACGAGGCGCTGCCCTCTGAATCTATACCGGTAAGATAGATATACCAAACGTTAATCATTTCCTTTAAGATTGCTTATCAGTGATCAGAGCGCTAAGAAAATGTGAGCTCTCATTACTGCTCGAATAATTCTCGTATCCATTGTTAATTAGGTTCTCATTGTCAGTGGTAAAAGTCCCAAATTAACTTCTCTGATGCACTTTTTCCTAAATTTTGACTGTTTGCTTTGGTCCTGTTTTACTTCCCTCATTAAAACGCCATCCATTTATTCAGTGGCTGATTACTCTTTTTGCGCTGCCTCTCTTCCGCTTGTTTTCGTATCTATTTTTGTTCTTCATCTAGTCTCCTCGGACGTCGCTCTTGACGTCAGTATAACCTGTACCAAAGCTTCCTCTTCCACGGCTTCTGCCACCACGAACCTTGCCTGCTTTCATGCATTCTTTTTTTTCCTGAACCAACTTGTTGCCCGCATTGACGGGAAGTAATGATGACTCCATTTCTACAACGTACGCAGTCTTCAGTTGTGTGTTGGACTCGTTTTAATGTGTACTATAACCATGGTTAAGTTTTCATTTTCCTGAAAGAGTTTCATGTTCTAAGGGTTGTGCAGTTCTCAAACCTGACGGATATAAAAATAACTATTCAATTACTTTAACCCACAAATGTATATATCCATAGTGACTTACAGAATGCCGAGCCTGAGTTTCCGAGTAAAATGTGAGAATAGAGATCTTTGACCTTTTGAAGAGAGATGCGACCTTTGTTTCTTCTCCGTCGTATTTCGATCGAATTCTGTCGAAAGGTGTGTCAAAATGTGTTTTTAATAGTTTATTATGAAAGCAATGTTCAATTCATATGCATGAAAGTTGGAATTTATGTAAAAGTAATGAACTTTTTTCAGATCTGTAAATCTGTTTATTTCTTTTCCTAAAATCGCTTTTGTTGAGCATCGCTTACCTGACGGGTGTATATTTGTGTCACCGTGCCATGGAGAATGATCAAATGTAGATATCGGAAGTGCCTCTCTAGATCGTTTACTAAAATATATTTCCCCAATAGTTTCTTGTATTGTTGTGCGTTTGCTATAGTAGGAAAAACGTACGTATTTTTCCGTTGAAAAGTTGCTAATATTCGCTATAGGACTATTATTGTTTGCAAGCATGGTAGGTTGATGGACATAATAGGATGGTCTATTGAAGACCATTTCAGTTATTGAATGCTAAGTAAGATGGGAAGTGGATGATGTTTATGGATAATATAGTGGTTAAGCAGAGGTTTAGCCAAAGAGAGATATAACGGAGGAAAAGGACAGCTGAGATAGGTCGAAAGAAATATCTGAAAGCCCCATGAACTACTACTGAGAACACTAAATAAGGCACCGCTAATCTGACCACATTTCTGAATACTTCTCATGCATGAATTTATTTGGGCTTTTCATATTCACTCAATAACACAAATGAATGGGTTTTCAATCTTAGAACGTCGATAATTCTTTGTCCATTACGAATTTCCTAAAGCCTGTGTGCCTTTTAAAGACTTTTCGTGTATTTTTAAGAATAGAACAATGGAAGTAGGCTTTGAAGCTCTTGAGATTCTTAGTCTTTTTCCCATCCATTCAGCGGTCCAGATTCACCGTTTAATCTCTAGTTTTTTTTCATTTCATGCGTCCCCTACACGGACTGATCCGTCGCGACAATTTTTTTAATTCTAGCTCGTCTCATTTCCTCTGTGTTATGCCCCATATATTTTCCATCCCCATTTATTCTTGCCGCTCATTCAGTCTCACGCCTGCCTTGCTTCTCTCTTTCCGTTCCCCATGGAGCTGTCTCGATCCCTCTCCCCATTGCAATCTCGTCTTCGTGTTCTACTTTTTTCATGTCCGGCCCAATTTTCTTTATTTTTTTTATTTCCTCGTCTCATACCTTATGCCTTAAACTCACTATTGTGACAAATGTTCCCGTATTAATTGTATAAGACCTTCCTTAATACTTATGGAATTTTTTCTCTGTGAAAAGGAGTTAAAAACAATGGAATTCTGCTTGGAGAAACTAATTCTGGCAATTTTTGTCATCGTGGAAAAATATCATGATTGTTCGCGGGCACCACCATTTCTTTATGGTTCCTTAATTGGTGATATCTACAGGTTTTACCTGACTGCTGTTTAGGGATAAACTGCGTTAGCAGCCTTAATAGTTACTTTATAATTAGCCATAATAGTTAGCTTTTACTCCGAATTTCCGTGGAAAATAATCACAAGTGTAGTACTAATAACTATTGAAGAACTAGTGCGTCTTGGCGAAGTGACCAGAGGTCGGCGCGCAATTGATTCTCAACTACTTCTTCAACGCCTTTATGCTTATTTCCAATCTTATTTATTTCTATCCCCTTGTTTCAGATGATCGTCTCACGGCTCCGATTCTATCTTCACTGTGCACAAGATTCAGACAAGGCGATAATGGGTATTGGATACGTACCTACCTTCATGGTCATTAACTGGTCGGCAAGCTGTTGAGATGCTGATTTACTTCTATTTTGAGAATCTGGTGAGTGCAATATATTTTGTTTAATCGCTTACTTGCGTAATTGTTTCTTTATGTTCTTTCTCTCGGTTCATCCAAAAATATGTCTAAAACGCTAAGCAGGTCAGACCTCGAAAAAATTAATTTCGTGAAACCTTCCCGAATGGGAAGTCATCGTGAAGCGTTAGGTTGTTACTAAATGAATCCTTTTCTTATCGGGCTATTTTAACTTTTGTATTTTGTACTATTGTGTCGAAATAAAACAAATATCAGTGTTCTGCTTATCGACCACTTTATAAATCCATCCAAAATAGCGAAATCTCCTCTGCCCAAAGGATGATATTTTTATTCCCCGCTGACCTATACTCGCTATTTTGGATGGATAAAAGAAATATCGCAAATGAACCTTTTTGGAAAATATAACTGACTGATGATAACTGAAGGTGAAAATTATTTCTGAACTCGGAAGGCGTATTAAGAGGTAACGGAAGTCAGGTACAAGTGGATATGGAGCTAGATGTGTGTTTTTTAGCGGTGAAGATTGACAATTTATTATACATTATAGACGTTATTCAGAGAGGGAGGAGATAATGAATATTTAAATTGAGAAGATGAGAGAAGCGTAGAGCGAGAGGAACATTGGATAGGAGGGAAGGCTGTAGGGGGGAGATGTTGAGTATAAGTGAAGGACTAAACACAGACTAATTGAACATGTGTTATGATGATAATTCTTATATTCTGCTAACACGAGAAGTAACAAACTTCAGAAGTATGATCAACCTCATGAATAAAGTGAAACGTTTAGTTGTGTGGTAATGGTTAGCGATTTTTATCTCACTCAGGAACAGTTCCTAAACATTTGTTTCAGCTTCTCCTTCACTCCCCTGTTATACCTTTTAAATTTTTGGGTTTCATAGAAGGGACTTTACGCATGTGCATACTTTGCGGAAATGGTAGTGAAATGTGCCGGTAAATATTCCAAGAACCCAATTATTACCATAGTTAACGTGTCTCTTCCACTTGGCCGCTTGCACTTGGCTGGCATCCCTCTCATTCACTTATCTTTCTTACTTCTTTGCCGCATTTCTTCGCCTCTTAAGTAGTGTGCATTCGATATATATGGGACAGCAGATCCTCCTTGAAGAGAATTATTTACGCCTAAACCTCGAAAAGAATGTGAGGAACGAGAGTTAAACTTAAGCCTTACGAATTTTAACCTTAGCCTGTGGACATTTCTGAACTTTCAACTGGAAAAAGCAGTGTCGGGTCTAAACAATAATTTCCAGTAAGGTGTCGTGGAAGGTTGTGGGTATCTTTCACTGTTACAAATAATTCCAGAATATATTGCCCACCATTCTCAAGTTGAGGATTAGCAGATGTACACGTTAGGGAATTATGATCCTGTCTCTGCAACAAATCATAACATTATACTTTAATTATATTCATGAAAAATAAATTGATCTGGAGTAATGCTCTTGAAGACCTTGGAAATAATATAAATGAAGAATTAGCATTGAAAAATATGTTTTATTTTCTCGTTGCTTTGCGTAACGGACGTGACTGTTAGAGAGGTGATATTCCTATTGTGCTTAGCAATGGATAATCCTCCTAGTGAATGCATGTGAAATACTCCATCCTTTATGAGAACGTGGGAACTAGCGATTTTGCTTGCGTAAATCAAGCATCATCAATCCACTTCGAGCAAAAGTGGAATTTTCCGCAATTGAATTCCAAACTGGAGAATCAATTACAGATCACTCCACGACCGTATGTACATCAATGTATTTAAAAATATTTTTAAATTTGAAAATTTTCGCTTTCGTAGGCATGATTTTCTTGCGTTCAACGATATGGCTTAAAAAGTTGATGGCATTTCTTTATCCCTTATAAATCGTGGTTGTATGACACAGTTTTAATTTACACTACCGCTATTGGGTTTACTTATTAAATTTAAATGTTGAACTATCTGTTACTTAGTCCAAAAATAAAGACACACATAGCGGTTAGATAGTAATGCGCTGAACTAATTTAATATTTTGTTTTGCTGACCTAATTTCATATTTTGTTTAGCGATTCGAAGTGGTAAAACAAATCGCGCGCGAGATTTATTTGTTGGGAGGCATAGGGCCGATCCTGAACTCGGCCACCACGTTTAATGAAGACCACGCCTTGGAAAGATATTGCGAGGAGAGTAGGAGCTCGGTCGACCAACAGGTATGGTGGCTGCCTCGCAGGCATGGGCGGCTTGTGTCCATGTTCCTATAAGGCCCTCACACTGCGAGTCTGCGACTTAATCTACCCCCAACGCGCCTGACACACTCGCTTCATCCCCTTGCCCTCCAACTTGAAAGGTGCTAACACACCCTCGAGCGGATGCACGGCGGTATCTACGTCACATTCCCCTCGCCAGAGAAGTTTTATAGCTCAACCGTCCGTGTTGTAGGGTACCTTAGGAGAACTTCCTCCAATAAACTTTCTTTCATTGGAAAGGTGCTGAAGTCTGTCGGCGATCTGAACGAGGATTGTTCGCGGCTTGAAAGTAGCGTTACCCAGTCGCGTGTACAAGTCCTCAATGAGTCTAAAGGGAAAGTGGAGGCTTCAGTAGCCCTTGGTTCTCGATTTCAGTATTACTAGACTTAAGGCTTAGGTGCTCCGATGTCTAAGATCATATCAGGCCATCTATTATAGTGCCGTAATCCTAAGACAAACACCAAATCTATCATGCTATGGGTGGGTTTTGAACCCGCGAACCCTGGGTCACCATGTCGAAGGGTCGCTGTCGAAGCTTTAAACACCTGGCTACCGTGACCTTCTCTCGATTAACATTTGCATATAACCCTTCTATGTTTTTAAATTTAACCTTCGTAATTCGCTAATGGAATGTACCATCCGTAACGGCTAGAAACCTTTTGTGGTGGATACTTTGAATCCATTGCATCGAGTAGTAGACTTGCGTGGAAGGTGCTTCAACTGCTAAGGTTATATTGCACCTTCTAACCTAAGATCTTAAATCTACTAGTAGGAATAACATGACATCCATTCCCTGGACGGGATTCGAACTCACGATGCCTGGCCTGTACGTTATCGACCTGGCTACTACGGCCGGCTCCATTGCTTTGAGTATCCTCAACACTTAATCGTTATAATTAGACTTGGGCGCTGAATGGTCCAAGGATAAAAATAATTGCTGCAGTAACTGTTCCTGCGAACCTTTCACAGATATTAATAGAGCCTCGTGATCATTCTATTTATTTCCCCCAGAAGAACGAAAATTTTAATGCAGTTTTTCTAATTTGTCATTCGTTTCAAATCATGAATCTCTGGAGTAGATCGAGTCATAACTTCGAGTAATGTGCTTGTAACGAAGTCGGCTTCATTGAAAACGATAGCGTTAGCGGAAAAGGAGGATCCATGTTCATGGTGTTGTAGTTGTATGGCTGGTGAACGGTCACTATGGTGTCTTTGCTAGGTATCTTTTAAAGCCAAGAAATAAAATATCGAGGAACTACACGATCTCCTCCCTGCGGTGAGATGAACTATAGGAATTGTAGCCCAGAGAGAAATAAATTGACACCACCGGAAATTGCTTTCAAGAAATTTCTGTGGACTCGTATAATTTAATGACCATTTTCCTTGATAATATTCTTATCACATTCCCTTTATGCCCCAAGGTTCCAAATCCTCACCTGAATTAGCTGTATTAAAGTTTGGCCGTCGTTTAAAAGTGTAATTGAATAATTTAATTAAAAACCGTTGAATTGAAAATTTTATTGCCTTCAATTAGTTCCAGTATATTGTTCGTAATTAATGTATTTGTAGCTTTCGATTTCATGCGTGGGTTTGAAGGTAAATAATTGGAGAGAAATGCCGTTATCTCGAATGCAATTTATTCTCTTTCATTAAATATTCATGGCCGTCGTTTTTTAAAACCCAGGGTGATGGCAGCACTTTAAGGTTACTCTTCGTTATGGCCACGAAAAGGTGATTCATATATCTCCTCTCAGCTTGCAGATTAAGAAGCTGAGAAATCTTTGAAACATGACCTTCGAGCAATTAAATCAAATTGTTTCGCGCAAAAATTTAAGACCGACTGTCAGCGATAAAATAGGGTAACCCTTTCGGTTGGTGATTTTAGTGCCAGGTACGCATTCGGTCTGGAAAGTGTTTAGTGTAAAAGCAGGGGATCTTTCTTCATCCAATAGACTTGCTTTGTTGTGTAACCTGTCTCAGCTTTGTCACCAGGCGATTGTTTAAGATTTCTTTTCACGCCAAGTTCAATCCCGCTCCCTCCTGCTCCTTCGGAGTCCCACCCCTCTGCTGGCAGCGCTCATCGCGGCACGAACGCGCTTTCACTACTTCCCGAACCCTCTTCACCCCGAATGTTTACATGCACACCTATTAAAGTGTTTGACTTCCGAGCGGCCAGCACACCTCGCTTTGACAGTCGTGCCCCTTCTCTCTATACCCCCATGCGTGTGTCCAAACAATACAGCGCAATCTATTCTTGATCCCTTCGGGGAGTTGAGGTCGACAAACCTGAATAAAACTAGAAAAAGCGCCGCGTCGGTATTTCTGAAGATGCGCTCCTCCAGATGGGTTACATTGCTATAGCAAGCTTTGGGTTTCGAATCTTGCCATACTCTGTTCCTTCTGCGTCGCAGCGTTATAAACATTGCCTAGGCATCGACCAGGAAACAATTAGTCGTGAGGAAGAGACTGCTTTTCGCGTGAGCATTCTGTAGCTGACGGCTTTGGGCCAGGGAAACGTTAGAAATAATTACTTTCTTGTAACGTGTCCGTGAGTTTTTTATTTATGAAGCATGGAAACATGATAGCTAAATAATTGTGAGTTGATCTCATGATCTAGCATTGATCTTAAATCTCTTATCATTCATACTTTTCCGCAAAAATCCAACTTTCATTATAATTGTGAAAGCATCGATTTCTTTCACAATATGGTGGTCAAATTTAAATGTTTTATGTCAACTTCACGTTGGATTGTCACTCTCTATTTACCTTAAAATCAGGTACTCGCCTAATATTTAAATTAATACCACATACTTTGTTTAAAATACTTTTTTTAGTCGGTCGCCGTAGTATGGTCAGTGACGTGCCGAAGGTCGAGAGTTCGAATCTCGCTTAAGATTCCGCCCAGAATATCGCGTTCGCTTTGGGAATAAAATCTTAGAGTGGAAGGGGAAATATTAACTTAACCGCTGGGGTACCTCAAATCCCGTCTAGGATCAATTCTTTTAGTTGCGGCGAGTATTATGTTTGTAGTTATTTGTTATGTGGAGTTGGTTCAACTCTGCATAGATGAATGTTTGCTCCTTGAGGAAGGCAATGAGCTAATATATCTTTTTATAACACGAAAAATCCACGCTTTCTTAAATTGAACTGATGTATTCAGTAAGGAGAAAGTTTTAGGGTTTTTCTTAATGATCATTCATCATTCGAAACGCACCTCAGTTTTATTTATGAAAATCTTGTTTCACGTACAAAATTCCATTCTATTACGCATAACGTGATGTATATCTCACCTGTGTTTTAACCGTTACTGCTTATCCGAACGAATTAATCATTTACAGCTACACAGATGTAGCTGCGGGGGGCACTCGTAATATTGTGGAAAGAAGGAATATAATTTTTTCCCTTCTGCCCGCTCATATATGCATTCTTTCCGTTTCGTCCTCGGCCTCATTCCATCTAATTATTCCGCTCGCTACAAAAGAATAAACAAGGAAGAATCGTTTACTCATGCTTTTTCAATGAGTTAGTCCATCTCCTCGAAACAGCTTGAGGAGAGGAACGTGTTAGAAATTCTAGGAATGTCAGAGATAGACAAGAGCTACTTGTCCTTCAGTATTGTTGAGTGGAGGGAGAATTTTGAGGTCTTGATGTTCTGGAGGAAAGGGCATTCCGCTGCGATCCTCGCATTCCCGTGACTGTGCAAACACGCCGCAGTTTCCACTTCCTGGTGTTCCCGAAATCTTTCGCGCGACGAAGATCGATCGTGTTTTCACATTAGGCTTCTTGGTTTTCGGAGCCCTGGATTGTGCCATTTTGATGGATCGCTGTAAGTCGCCAATCTTCTCTCGCAAGACGGGCCGCGGGTATAATGTGATATCGAACATGCGAGGATAAAACGACTATCGAGGCACTAATTGCGTTATCAATCATCCCTTCGTGTTCCCTAAATTTGCGTTGATGTGGCATGTATTCCATTTCTCGATTGCTGGCTTTTGACTGTCATGTTGATTTACTGAGACTAAAATCCTCGGGTTTCTGCCGAAAAAATTACCCTTATGTCTTAGGCTAAGTTTGTGCCCTGAAAATGATTTCGCCCTTCAAAACCCTGGTGGAGATCGTTGCGAAATAACGCTTCTGCTGTCGCGCTTTAAGTGTATATTCAAATTAAGAGCCTTCTCTCGAATGATCAACAGCTAGAGTCGTGCCATGAAGATTCTAGAATTTGCATCCTTAGGAAAGAGGAAGGACAAGATTCATTTACTCTGTCTATTCTTGTTTGTCATTGCAAAAGAATGCAAGTATTTTAATGAGTACCTGTAAATATTCAGCTCATCGTGCGTGTTCAGTGATCAGTGTTAAACATATAATTTTGAACTGAGGAAATAGTTTTGGGTGTAGCCTTTTGGATAAAATGACATATTTAATTAACCTATTGATTTATCATTTCATCCATTGATAATTTAAATTTCACCCGTAAAGGTTATGAAAATAGTTCATACATTTATAGTATGATCATATTCAGTTATCGTTGACTTCATTGCCTTCATATATTGCATTAAGGTAATGGCCATTTGTTAGTTTCAAACTGAATCAATTTTATTCTGTCGTTGTAATAGTTTTCTAATAAGTTTTGGGTTAAAAATTACTCTTGAGGTTCTTGAGGTTTGAAACAATATTCTTAAATATTCTTCAACATTGTTTTGGATTTCTCATATTTTCATATTATTTTTTCGTACAGTTAAATCTCATCTCTGCATACTATTTTCCGTTCACCATCGGTTCATGAAAGGTTTCTATATTTTAACTATAAATCCTCTTGCCTGTTTAATTATTGGTACCCCAGCTAAGAGTTGTCTATGTAATTTAATAGAGCGAATTAATTAGTTTCAGAATTCTGGCTTATCAAGCCTTTGGGTTGAATTTACACACTTCCGAATTCTATAATATTCAATAATCTAAATCCACCGAAACCCTATTATTCTGTACCATACTTTCTCCAGTATTTTGATATATCACCCGGAAATTTATGTTTGTACATAGGCTCTTTTTTTCCGTACATAAAATGGGTTTTTATCCAGTACCATTGAATATCTATTAGGTTTTTCGAAGTAGTAGTCTAAGAATTTGATAGTAATACGCATATTAATGTCTAGGAAGACTATATAAAAATATGCATGGAAAAATGTAAATGAGACACATACTGCCATTTTTAAGATTTACTTGCTTCTTGTATGAATCCATGAATGACTATTATCCACAAACTTTAAACGCCAATTTCAACTTCATTGAGTAGTAATGATTCTGTTCCATTTCATTGGAATTCTTAAGAAAAATGGGTAACTGATTCTATGGCGCCTATAATTTTTTGCCTATCGTGTAAGAAAATGGTGGCGGAAGCCAAAATCATGCCAATACTGACGATTTCTAGCCCTATCCGAAGGATACGGAGAACTCATTGGCATATATTCATGTACCAGCGAAAATTTTCAATGGAATACATTTCTTAGGCCCTACCATAAAAGTGAAGGAAAGGCATTTCCTGCTTATATTAGGGCATAGATGGAATTAGTCATTTTTTTCCATCCTTTTTAAAATTTTCTTACAACAAGGCGAAGGGTGTGCCATAAAGGAAAGAAATCGGCGCTCGGTATTCCCCATTACCTCGACACTAACTTCATTCCTGAGGAATGGACTCCTCTTCCGGTTACTTATGTTTTTTATATTTTTATTTGGTATCATTTGCGTCAGTTTTACGTTGAGAAATTTGGACCACCTGATTCTGCCTCTACCACCGAAAACTTAGTAATATTCGGCTCTAGTACCTTTATTATTAGCGTGTATCTGGTATTGCACCATTCCGTGCAACCGTAATCTCTAAAATAGGATAATTCAAAATCATTAGGATATTTAAAAATACCTATATATTTAAGTGTAATAGAATCAGCAGTATATAAATCTCATTTTTCCTCTTGATGTGCACTGGCTACGGAATTTTCTTGGATATTCTGCCATTTACTGGAAATTAATCATTAAAAAATTCTATTTTTATCAATTTCCCCCGAGCAATTTTGAGTATCACGAAAATCTTAATTTTTATGCGTCTTTCCACTGGTTTTCCAATTTTTCACGTTAAATATATGAGCAACTCCCTGCTACATCTAACATAGTTTGCCATAATATTGAATGTGACACTCTGTTAGTTTCGGTGTTGTAGTGTAATGCGTCTTGAATCAAGGGCGCAGGGATCTGAAACGGAAATATTTTACTATGGTCGTCTTCACTAATGGACTCCTGCTGGGCGAACATCTCTGGAATACGAAGTGCATTCCGTAAATATCCAGAACTGCTTGTCGGTCGACTGAGATTTACTGTTGCCCTCCTGTCTGCATGATATGAATTTTAAACTTTTGGTTGGAAAATCTGTAGTATCGCTTTCTCGTTCTCGAGAATTTTCGAGTAGATTTTGTGTGGGACATTCATTGAAACTTTTCTGGGTTATGGAAATAAATGCTGCATATTTACGCGCGCCTACTTATTACGCGATCTCCCGCCTATGCATGACATACTCTGCGCTGTGGTATTTGCTCTGTAAGGCATCGGAAATGGCTTAGCAATTCATTCCTTTACCAGGCTTGGTCGCCTTTGCTCCCTACGTAATATTTTTTAATAGATTCCAACGGAGACACTGAGAGAAATATTTATGTGAAACTGCATTTCGATCGAGATATTCGCTCAGTGTGTGTGAAACTTCACTGAAATAAATGCCCTTATATATCAGCTTAATGTGCCGATGTAGTAGTTACGAGTGTCTCTATCGCTCCGACGTGAATAGTAAACTCGCGTATAGAAGCTTCGAGCGAATGAGCATAATGCATTCCCACATCGTTTCATGCTGTGCGATTGGTTTATTCACGTTTAGAATTATTATTACCCTCCTCAGAGTGGTAGATTTTGCCTTCGCGTCCTATTTCTCATCATGTATTGCCGTGTAGGGAACATGCTTCTGAATAAAATAAAAATTTGCTCTCATGCAGTTATCCTTTTCGTATATCGATTATCGCAACGAGTTTCCTACCAGGAGTGTCGGTAATCATAGCAATTCCCTTCTGAGAGCCGCACCTCGCGATTTTAAAATTGAAACTTCCGACTATCACACGGTTGGCAGTAATTGCGCGTTAAAGGCTTCGCATGAATGAAAGCATGACTTATACTTTTCAGGGTATGTGAGGTTGAACCGTGAGAGAGAGAGGGAGAGAGGGAGTGCCATGACGCCTAGCAAAGAGATTTAATTTGCCTCTTGTCGCCACATTTACCAATCAGACGGGACTCGTCATGGCGTGAAACGATAAATCAATTTAAATACCACCCCACTTGCCATTCGCTCAGTTGAGCTCTCAAGACTGAATAAGGGCCATAGGGATAAAAGAATAGACTTTAGCCATTTATCCCGGCAGCCAATAGGAGGACTTGCATGGAAATGAAGAGTCATAAATATCCGCTTAACGGCAATCATCTCACAGAAATGGATTCTTGACCAAGTTTCAGCACTTATAAGCTGCCGAAAGCATGCGAAAGCTGATAAAAATTGTATCTTGACTGCTGGTTAGTGGTATAAAAAAATGGGTCTAGGCACGTAATGGTTTTCTAGTTAACGTATTAAGTGAACGGCTTCAAAGCATTATTTTAGCATCAGCATATGATTTCAATTGTACTCAAGAGTCGCATTCTTGCTTATTTAATACTAAAGTGGCAATAACTTCCAGGTCTCGAAAGGGTGCAAAGTATATTGTAATTATCGTGGAAAGTTATCATAGAATTTCTCCGTAGAATGCGTGATGTATTCGTCATGCTATGAGACACGAGGCATCTTGTTAGTGTTTTCTAGATTATATATACAAATTAAATGATATTTTTCATGGCCCTGACTCCTGTTCTTTAGTATTAAGCTACGATGGTGATGAATACCATAATTCCTAATCTATCGCTTATCGCTCATCTTTGTGCGATTGTGGGGTAGCTATCCATAAACCAGTGATTGAAATTGAATCTGCACGATCGTTTTATTTAGACCCATAATATTTTTTCATTTATGAATATTACTTATAAAGCCATTACGTAGAATTTTCCAGCCGATGATAATTTCAGCTTCGATTCAAATCGGAATTTTGACCACGAAAGGGTAAAAACAGTTTTGTTCAATCTGATGCATTAGTTACTGGGATACTTCAAAATAATTAATAATGTATTGATTTATTAAAATACTTGTTGGCTGACAGTAAAACGTTACAAGCTTTTAATCTTGACAGGTGATACACTGATTGAATACACTAACCTATTCCTGTGCTTTTGCATAGAATCTCTGTTGCATGACCTTTAATTGTAGACCAAATTTATTGCACGTTGGATTCTTCGGTTAAAATACATCTGCAATTGTAATTAGTAATCGAAACTATACCGTTACCATTTTATTCATCTCTGATTTTACCTATGGCAGTGGGATTACCTCTTTATTTTAAGCCTTCATAAAGTAATATTCCACGATATTCATCTGCCAATGCAATTGATGTCCATAAATGGTGTATCACTATTCTCCTATTCAACAACCCTTCCCGAACCTTTTCACAGAAGATCCTGTCGTTTTTCCAACCAGAGCTGCATTATTTGCAATGTTTCATCTCACGGAGATCTGTTGTAAAGTCAGGGATTCATGGGGATATTTTTCTAATGCAACGCAATTACTACCTTTTGATTAGTGATGGGGCTGACCTTTACGGAAGGTAATTGAACCTGGGTCTCCCGCGATCGCTGCACAGAGAAGTGCAATCTTCTCGGAGTACCAATGGTAGATAATAACTATATTCGCGTATCTCATCTTGGCATGCGTGATTGGATAGGGTGATGGTTTAATAAATGGTTCGGCCTATCTTTGTACCATATTTTCTACATTGAGATTGAAAATAAATTGCAGGGATATTGAACTTAAGTTGGATGTTCCCAACCGGTAATTACGAGCCGTAAATCCTCAATAAGCAAGTGTCATTGAAGAGAATAATGCGAAAAATGAACGACCGTATTACCAAGTAATTAGAATTGAGTTTCGTAAGCCTTGTGATTATTTCGTTTCTGATTCATATCGTATTGCATGGATGCAACGAAATTACTTCTGACACTTGGTTTCAATGCACGGTGCACGTAGTGATTCACATCATTAATTATTATTCTAGCAAAACTTTAAAGCAATTATTTTTTGTCATACATATGCGTACTAATGTGGGTCGGTGAGACCTTCAATGCAAGCAGTCATGCACCAGTTTAATAATTTGAGTCAATGGAATATATCTTGTGATGCATTGTGAAAAACATTAGACTTTAATGAATTATTTTGGCTAGATTTTTTTTATAACCCTCTCTACTTAAGATTACGACTTGTTTTGTCTTTACTCGCTGCTCATTTGTAGGAGAATTTTATACTCAGTAGGAAAGGCGGGCTACGATCCTTTGACTATCTACCGCATCGATTTTTTACGGTACCGACTCTAGAAATCCAGTTTCCGGTTTTTATGTAAATATGTTTTGACGCATGCAACCTAAACGTTTTCCTTGGCTGGGGATCCAAATCTTTAGGGAGGAAACTCACAGAAGGAAATAAAGTGAAGGCTTAAAGGAAATTTCCGCTCTCCTTTCAATATCGAGGCGCATTTCTCTACCGCGCCCGTTGTCACGTGTCGACCGGAGTCATTTTTTTTAAACGGACTTCACGGACGCTTTCGTCTGCCTCCCACCAGGTGGCGGGCCCATCGCGTCCGCCACGGATTGTGATGATCAAAGAGGCGAGAGCGAAGATGAGGATTCGTCACGACCTCTGACGAGTTGCAAGCGACAGGAAGGGTGGAGATGCTGTGAGCGGGAGGTTCCTTGGTGGACTTGAACGAATCAGTCCGCATTAATATTTATTAGGCGCGTAGGCAAGGTGACGCGTGTACCCTGGCCACCGAGATTATTGCTCCCATTACAATTAGACTCGCCACCCGAGGTGATGAGATTACGGCGTCGAGTAAGACACATGACATGGTGTGTGCCACGAAAAATTGATTATAGATGGAATAATCCTGGAGAGTTTTTTCTCGCCACTAACGTGTTCTCCATTAGGAAGACAGGAGAACTTGTTATTGGATGGATAAAGTTTGACAAATAATAAAACTTTTAAGAATTTCACTGTCTACATTCTAGATCGTACTTTGACGGTCAGCAATAATTTACAATTTAATAGAAAATATAAATCTCTTAAAATAATTAAAAATATGAATTAATGAAAGAGATATTTCAAAATATGCACGTACCTATGTTGATTATGAAACGATTCTGTGAATAATATCAGTGTTTTTTTAAATTTAGCAACTATTTCCTTTGTAGTGAAGACTGGTTTTCAGTTTCTGGTGCGGTAGGCAGGTATCACTGGCATTGGTACTTATGTTTCAATTCCGTATCATTTCAGTGAGCCGTCCACGTTCCTAGTAATATTCTAGTGCACAGCAAAATACGTTACTTGAGTTTATCAGTTATCGAAATGAGAGGTATTTCTATGGTTTGATTCCACGATCAGTAACCGAATGCAGCTCTTATTAATGTACTTATCTGTCGTGTGGAAAGTATACCTATAATCCTTGGGATAAATGCTCTACTTACTAATCATAATGACAATAATTTTAATGTTGCTGCTAGTTCTCATATAAAATTATCGGATAGATTGAATAAGGTGCTTTTCGGAGCCGAGGGCTGTTTCAATAAAAAAAATTGTTGAAAAAATTTTATTTTGGCCCCCAAATTTTTCGTACTTAAACTATATTTGTAAAGCCTTATTCCAAATCCAGGCCCATTATATTATGGTACGGAAGCTCATAGAATTCATTCGCTAATGTATTATCTTGCTCAGCAAAATGGTGGAACTTGCGAAAATTGATCACTGTTCAATTTCTGCACTGTAGTTTTTGCAAGGTAATTTGCATAGATAAGTGGCATCCATGTTTTTGAAATGAATTTACACAATAGAATTACCATGAGTTCCATTGAAGAATTCTAAAGTGCAAGAGAATATGACTGCTGAAATAATAGTGTGTTGGAATTATTACGGACAATATCCACGTTAACACTCATTAAAAATTTTTTAAAATTAAAAATGAATAGCTTTATTGGTATTATACCTTCACTTTGGTATAATGTATTTTATTTTATAATACTATTTTATTTTTTATTTAATGATTCGGTTCCACATGGAGGTGCCTGAATCTTATGTGAAATGAATTTTCTGAATATGAAATACATATATTTCCGGGGAAGGCTTCTACACTAAAGTTTCGGAATACGAGATATCATCATTGATAGAGACTTAATAGAGTATTTCAGGTACAGTTAAAACAAGAATATTCTAGAGCTTTCTTTTGCGGCCATACGTGTGGCGCCATTGTAGTAGGTAAGATGCTGTGGCAATTCTTAATGAATTAGAGACGTACTTTAATGGGCTGCCACTGTCTGCAGATTGTAAGGCACCGTTAATGCATTTTGGCGTCAAATCCGATCCTTGATGATTTCGTTTCTCTTCCCTGTTCACAGTCTCCAAGTTTGCGAGCGTGTAATTTTCCCCAGCTGTTTATAACGTTGGAGTAAGTAATACATGCAGCAACGGCTGACAGGTAGCCGACAAGGAGACATGGAGCGGTGCGAGCGAAAATAGAAATAAAAACCTTGAACGGCGATGGTGAAGTTAATACTCACGTGCGCCCCTGGCTATTTTTCATCCATCCCAACTAATTTTTATTTTCCCTCACCTCAAATTTCGTTTGGCCACGAGAAGAAAGGGCTGCGATACGATACCTTGAGTGGTAAAGAATGGAATGACGAATTGCCTTAATATCGTGGGCAATTCTTTAGCCCGCGACTCCAATTTCCACTTGGTGCGGGATTATCCATAGGTTGGTATTTTGCTGTTTTCCCTCTCGTTCTTCCCAATCTCTTGCTGAAATTCTGTTAAATTATTGTCTTTGCTCGTGTGTTTTTCTGGCAAGGGATGTCAAGAAAATTTCCTTTTGGTAGAAGAAAATAAGAACCCATTTGCTGAAATTAGGTGTAGATTCTAAAGATCGGATGTTCTGTTTCTTTCATAAGGGAAGGCTTGCACTGTTCTGGATGCAGTCATTATAACATCTTCCCTGACAGTTGGTTATACGTGTATTCATGCATGGAAACTGGCTCATAATTTTCTTATTCAGATCGAAAGGGTTGTTTCTTTTCGGTGATAAATCAAAAAGTTCAAAACATCTTTAGTGGTATTTACATGATACCTACCCTCTGATTCAGAGCAATAGAGGCAGTTTTTTCTCGGGAGTATAAATGAATCACATGTTTTATTTTTCCCTATAGTCTTCTATTCTGCCTCAATAGGAAATACGTAAGTGTAGAGGAGATATAGTAACCATAATCATATTAAATAACCAATTTAAAAAAGTTAGGTGGTAGTATTAATCAAATTTTTAACGAGTTCATTACAGCAGCTGGAAATAAGCTGCGATTTTTTTATTACCACGAGATTTCTTTATTTTCTCTTCGATACAAAACCTTGCAGTTATTATTAAGTATACACTCCCATTTATGTTTATGGCCCAATATTGTTAGATGTTAGATGGCCTAATGTTGTTGTTGTCTACTGTTTAAGAACTTTAAGGTAAATCGGGGGACAGAAAAAGTTAATAAAAGCCTATTGAGAGGTGACGTGGTGTTGAATGCAAATATTGGAGTAGAAGCTAGGGTAAAAACTATAGAAAATTGATTTTCGAGTAATTTTTTGAATAATTAGAATAATTAAAAAATTGAGAGTAGTTAATTGAGGTCAAAATATGACGAGAGAAAGAAGAAATGCGTAAGGAATACGGAGTACAGTGTGAGTGGAATAGCTGCAGTTGTGATCAAGATTATATGAAACCTATTCGGCTGAGGTCTATGCCTGCATTTAATGGCACTTTTTACTATACTAATTTTTTTGACGTTTTTCGTTTTGTTGACGAAGTTCATATTCATTTGTTAAGAGTGGACATCATCCCGTGAAAACCACGGGTCCACGGTGTAACGTCCTACCTGAAGGACCGGATACTGCACTCCATATTTTCTCCAGACAGTACTCAAGTGAGGACTGGCATAGCAATGAAAAATCTTTGCCAAAGAACTTAAAATCGAGCCCTGGCCCTTAGGATGGGGTGACAATATTAAAGCCATCTCATCATCGAGATCAAAAAACACTCTAAATTGTGAAATATTTCGGTGGCCACAGTCAACCTTTACAGCGAGGGGAGAGAAACCAAATATCAAATCGTGTTTTTTTTATGTGCTCTATGCTTAGTTATCAAACATGTGATCAGATATATTGCACAATGCTATATTGCACAATAGTATTTTTTTCTCAAGGTTAAAATTTTTGGTGTGGTCTTAATTCCTTGCCCAAGGATGAAGGTAAGGAAGAGTCAAGGGTTTAAGGTCGCAAAAGGTGGAAGGAGGAAATCGGGGGTGGGAATGATCCGCTTTGAGAGGACCAGCAGCAACGTGAAACAAGGTGCGGTAACGGGTCTGAGATTCAAAGTTAAGGGATCATTCCGTCCTCTCCGATCTTGCTGCATCACATTCCACCCCCTAACTCTTCATGCAAATTTATTCAAATCCCCACCTCGCGGATTTCTCCCGAGGTAGAGCGATGGGGAGGGCGATGAGGAGGTGCGGGAAGAAGGCTTGCATTGTTGGTGCGACGCGAATTAAATAATGACAACATGTGCTCCAATGGGAAGAATTCGCGCCATGTGGCCTCATTTATTACGTTATTAAGACTAAAAACTCACCGTGCTAATCCGAGGCAACGTGCCCATTGCCCATGGAAATATTTATGCTAAGGAAAAATCCTTAAAACGATAAAGCTTCAACCCTTGGGCTTAAATTAAATTTTTTATCTCAGAAACTATGTAGGAAACATTCCCCACTATGGCATAAAATGTAAAAACTTATAATACGCTGTAGTGCGCCAGGGAAGTTGTCATTTGCCTTGTCCTCACAAGTGGTTGTGTAAAGTTCGTCTCGTTTCATGGAGTAGGAAGTTTTTCACAAAGCGATAGGCATTAAGCTATTGTAAATTTGCTAAATACGGTATGGAATCATTGCAGCTCATTTAAAATAGGATGCAAATATCCATGAACTTGCTTTTTATGATAAAATATTCTCACTCTATGATGTAAAATATCAATAAATTTCCAAGTGAAGGGGTATACCCAGTGGGCCATCCACAAGATTATTCTTCATTCTGTCATCATTAAATTAAGAACAAAAAATTATTAATTTTTTGTATTCTTGTCTACTGTATTCCTCATGACACCAAAAGTCCTTATTTTGTAGTTACCTCATATGCACGTTATTTTTAGGGGTTACTATCAAGCTGATGATCTATCATTTCCCTAGGTGCATTTGGTCTCGCGATGAAGTTTTTACTGTAGGAATGTAAGCACATTGATCAATTAATGTCCGCATCAATAACGCGACTGAAATGAATATTCTTTCTTTAAATGTACTTTAAGAAATGATTTTTCATGTGTGAAACTAAGAATTGCAGAACCCAGCGTCGAATTTTAGAATCTCTGGAGATATTCGGTTCTTCCCTGAGTGATCCTAGTACAAACCTGAGGAGTGTACGTCACGTTAAGGAATTCATTTATTTTTCTTTCCGAGGCACGTCCTCACGTTTTCTTTGTTTGTATTCTTATCACAATGAACATTCGACTCGTTGAGTGTTGTGCAGTCTGTGCGTTCCACGGACTCCCGCTCCCCTCATCCCATTCATGTTCTCACCTACGAGTTAACTTCGCTTCAGGCCCTCATTTTTTTTCGGTCTTTCACGGGGAAAGATAATCTGTTGTGTTTTTTCCTCGGTCCTCCTAGAGATACCCCAGTGTTCCAACTTCACAATCCTCCACTCTGTTACCCATCCTCGCGTCCCATTATGCGTGGCGTCCCGACGCACAAAAGTTTCGCTTAGAACGTTTCCAGCGTAAACGGATCTCCGCCGCTTCGGGCGCGGGACGGAAATAGTGGTCGTGGCGACTTTATACACTCTTCCGCACGACTGCGACCGTGTGCGAGCTTGTGTGCGTGCGTGTATCTCCCACCTCTGTTTGTTTATGCTCGAGTTCCTCGTTTAAGCATGAGTCCTCCCGAGGTTTTGGACCAAAACATATTCGGCGGTGTAAAAAAAAAGTTCGAAGGAGGCGGAAGAGGGAGAAAGAAAGATAGAGAGGGAACTCAAGACATGTTTTTGAATGCTGCTTGGCTGTTTGTGGGGAAGACCTGTAATGCTCCCCCGTGCGTGTCTGTATCTCGAATGGTAAATATGTCTGCTTGAGATGATAGTTTCGTGTGTGCTGTACCGATTCGTCGTGAATCTATTCCTACGGTGATGTAAGGACGAATTTCCTAGCGGGAAAAATCTGTCGAAATTCTTTGCATTGAGTGTTACTTTGGGTAATGGAAATTCCCTCATCGGTAAAACTCTTCTTTGCCTGGGGCATCATACTGAATCCTCCAATTTAGTGAACGTTTCTCAAGTTGCAGATAGCTTTCATTTTGCTATTGCAGCTATGAAAGTGAGTACATACTTACACTCTGAATACGCTAAATTTATAAGGTATACAATTTATTCACCTCTTTGTAGAAATTGTTTGATATACTGAGGGTTACGTAATTTGCGCCATATATTTATGTTTTTGCCATGAGTTTCCATTTATTGATATCAGGTACTTCTCTCAGGGCTAAAGTATTTCCGGTTGTGTTTTATAAAGCACTAGTAGAGGTGCCTCTCTGAATGGAACGGGAGATATAAAAATCAAATTTACACAATTTATTAAGAAATTTTAATATTTTGATGAATGCGCGATACCTTACTTAGAATTAGAGCTATTTAAGTCTCAAGATCTATTTCAAAACCATAAAAATTAAAAACAGTTAAGTTTAATGAGATTTCACAATTTAGAGTAACGTTGAGAGGAAATACTAAATCGGTTGAATGGATAATAATGGGTCGTTTTTACCGTTATTAGTTATAGAACAAAAGAAATTTTTTTCCAGTGACCTACTTGTGTATTAATTCCGCAACTTCAATGTAATGGCGTCAGTGAACTTCCTACGGATACGTAATAATGCATTGTTTTTGCTCTGAAATTGGGATTCTATTTATATACGCTGGTACAAATTCAACATAGCTAAACTGAATACTTATCTTTCCTTTGCATATGTTTGAATTTTCCTATTTTACGCATAATTATAGGACAATTTATTTTTTACCTTTCCCATGTTTTTGTTAAACTTTATTCAGGGTTATCGCTAATTATGCTTATCTCAGTTGGCGACATTTCTGCAAGCGTTCCAATACCCTTCCTCAAGTCGCAGTTTGGTTCTAATTGACCAGCCCAGAAAGAAATCAGAAAAATATTCATAATTTGAACTCCGCTGAGGCCTTCATTTAAATGATCTTAGTTTTACCAAATACTTACCTACCTACTTGAATAGAGAATAACGCTAGTAGTCAAGTACAAAACTGTTTCCGGAATCCCTCTATAATGGCTAATGGCAAAGCCAAATTCGTAGCAACGCTTGGAAAATAACCGAAAAAAGCAATAAACTTCAACATTAACTACACAATATACAGAAACCTATAGATCAAAGAGTAAATCGATTGAAAGAAAGTTTAAGGTTTTGCCCGTTAAATACAGAAAGAATGAAATAAATCGATTGACATTAAGGTATAATTATGAGCGAAAGAAAAAAGTCTTGCGCTTTCATAATACACATCTCTTTTAAAACGTGAAAAAATGTAGTATATTTTCAGACCATCAAAGGGTCCACATTGAAGCTTTTTTGGGCCTTTTAGGGCCCTTGTTCCGTTAACAATTTTCCTCCTGTCTTGAACTGTTAGTCTGCAAATTTCAACATGATCAGAATAAAACTTTAGATTTGCATAAAAGACAAATAAACACAAACATTCTTTTTTAAATAGATAGATATCTGAGATGGGTGGAGTGGCTCCACTGCTATCAGCGTGTTAATATACAAATTGTAAATAACTATACCAACTTACGACTTTTTGTTGCAATCCATAGTTGCAGTACTTGCAACTATCTATTGCAGTATAACGTTGTTCTGTCATATTGCTCATTTATGGCCAATAATTTGACTTTTTTCAACCACGCCAACAGATATGTCAAAATGATATATATTAATCTCATATTAATAATACTGCGAGTTTGAAATTCTACTCCTGAATCGTAGTGCCCAGTCTTAAGCCCATTATTTTCTTATTCATTGTTAATATTTATTAAAGTCGATTTGGCACGAAGTGACCACCTTTAGCTACTTTTTTCGTGCCTGTTTCTTTTGTAATCTATTATTTTATCGATAGTTTCAAAGTTTGCTACAAGGCAGCAATTAAGCTAACATTCGAGTGCTAGGTCGTTGTGTGAACGACCAAAAATTCTGAATACACATTCTACCGAAAACTGTGTACGATTTTTTATAAAATTATAGGAAAATGATGAGAAATATCAGTTCTGGAGATCCCAAAAGACACTAGATGAAATAATCCAACGACGAAGACTTAGGACCTGCTGTAGGTGAGATTAGTTCACAGTTCGTGTCCGAGATTTTCAGATTAGAAGGCTTTAAAACCCCGATGTGTGGTCCGCTGAATAAAGTTAAATTGCCTCATAAAATGGAATTTAGTGTTACACGAGCTTGATCGTAGCGCATTCTTGCGGACCACTACGAAATCTGAAAGCGATAGCCAATGTTAGATTCGTGACTAATTTAAAGGCGCTATTTACGCATTTTTCGCCGTTAATGGCTGCCCATGCATAGCTGCCGCAGCTATATTGGTGTTAGAAACTGCTGCAAGTTAACGTATGGAGAACTACGGACGGCTTTATCGTCAATAGGGTCACTGGAATGAGAGCTAAAAGCGAGTCCTAAAAACAAAACTTTCCATCAATATAGCCATTCCTTAGTTTGCTGTGAATGAAGTTCTGCGATCCATTGAAGATATCTTACGTCTTTGAATCAGCCGATGGCCGCATTCTACTCTTTTTCGGCAGCCTTATAAAGAAAGGAAAAGTGCGTGATTAGTTAAAAATTCCAAAATTGGTAAATCTAGTTTAATTATTTTCCTCATGCAGCCCGATTCCGCACAGTTTTCATTTCATAACGGAGAGTAATCAGCGGTGTCTGTAATCTTCAGTGAATCTGTTTATCCTCATGGTGCAAAGTACTAGTGCGTTTATAAAATAAGTCTGCAGAAACTCTTATAACTGCTTTTTATGCGCCTCGTTATCTGCGTAAATATTGGCGCGGAAAAGGGTAGATTTGGATGTTGTTCACATCCTACGAATCTCGGAAACTTTGCATTTAACGGTAGTTGAGTACCCGAATGCCATTTAATTATGCTGCTACTGCCTGAAATCGGATTCTTCATACGGTATTCGAATTGTAAAACCAGTGATGTATTGTAATCCATGCACATATCATTTGTGAAGTGGACATAACCGTATTTTAGATGAGTGTAACAATAGAATGCTTCCTTGAAGACGTCGCAGTTCAAGAAAGTGAAATGATGATTAATGGAGTTATCACTGAAATGGGGTCAATTACCGTAGTGGCGTGTAAAGGCTGTATTCGTTAGATTCAGCCTTGACAATGAGGTCAAGTGGCATATACGTCTACATGTGGAATCTGTTATACGTTAATTCCGAAAACCAGGATATCGTCTCAGCCATAAATGGACTTTTACAGTATCTCTATTTGATGGAAGTATATTTTTCTGTTTTTTAATTTACTCGTAACGGCATGCTGAAATTCAGAGGCTACACAACTGGTTATCCGGAGAAACGGAAAAGGAATTCACGCAAGGAACGCTGCACTCATGAGGGCGTGTTGTTCCGTTGTCAGTGAGCCTTCATAAACTATATCAATGTCTCATTTTCGTTTCAATATCAATTTCAATGCGGAATCAACTTTTTATTGCGTCTTTATTTCCTGAGTGATGAAAAGTCTTAAATGTCGCGTATAGATTCTTCTTATCGCCTCTCTCCTTTGAGCCTTTGAAGGTGACTGATACATAATTGTTTTAAATTGGGAGAAAGTGGTAAGGGAGAGCACACGTGTTTCAAACTGAAATATATATCCATCATTCCGTGGAGGAAAATCCAGAAATCATTATCCAAATCAAAATATTGATCGAGGTTTTGACTCTCTACACATTTTCTCATTGAGGGGTCTTTCCAGCCACCGATTATATTGCCTGCTGCCCAATTCTGCTAGGAAAATTGATACGCTTAACGTAAGGGAGGCAGCTGATAATTTGCAGATTATAAGTTGGAATGCGCGTTGTAGGTAGCTTAAGAATTGTAAACTTTAAAACTAAGTGGAGCAGATTTTGTATGAAGTACTTACATGTTGTACTATGCTTTTTTGGCTTAAGATGCTTCTTTTAGTCTTGTCTCTATAGAGTTGGTTCTCTTCCATTAAGAACGTACACGCCATTAAGTGAAACTACTTTTACTTGATGCTAGGTTGCCTCTTGCTAAGTCTCTTACCGTGGTGTGCTGATCAAATTTACTCTGACCAAAAATCTACGGCCGTGAACCTGTAGGCCTTCTTTGGAAAGTTTACCTGGATCATTGAACCTCCTCGCCAGTTGATTAAAATACGAGCTAGAAACTAAAATAAAAAATTCCTTCGATCCCAACATTATTCGTTAGTCACTGATTATTTGCATGAACCAGTCGTTGATTAGCAAGCGCTCCCTATTCATAGCCGTGCTTCAATTGTATTACATTATTCCCTATGCGAATCTTCGGAAAAAACTGTGGTCATGGATATTCATGCATACTAGTCAGCGAATGCTGAAAATAATTTATGCGTACCCCATTACATTTGATAATTTAATAAAATTGAAAGTGTTTATTGAGGCGATTGGAATATCATCGGAATGAAAAGGAAGTTGCGAAAATATTGTGCGCGGAAGAATTTGGAACGGGGAGCTGGAGTTTGACGTCATCTCGTTCACGACTGGCCTCTTCCGATAGCTCCTTCGGCATATGCTATTTATCCCTGAGAAAGGGTCGGTGGAATTTTATCGCTGGTCATTGTGCCGCTAAAAATCAATTATCAACATGAATTGTGTCGATCGTAGTATAACCGACAAAGCTACTGAAGGTTAAACTGAATTCGCCCCGAATACATACCTGTCTATCCAGAATCATGAGGTGATCAATGAAGCACTATGGTAGCATTCATCAAAGTATTTCACCGCCTCTTTGCGGTTTCAAGAAAGAGTATTGTTGTCTGCCGCGTTCCCTGAGTAGAGTAGCTTGTGATCACACGCTATGCATCATCTCGTAACAAATCGGTCGTCCGAGTTAAGATTTTGAGAGGGGAAATGCTAACACATCTTCTGAGATGTTACGAATAGTAAGTGGAAATATTTAAGAAGGAAATTATAACCTATAAATTCCGACAGACGTTTGGCTCTTATAAAATTTTATAGCGCTTCAACCATTGTGCTGGAGGGTCGATGAATCCGAAGTATCGATTCCTGAAGCGCGAACGAAATGGTCTCGATTCGCTCTCTCCACATTAATAAATTTGTGGGCTAGAATGTGGATCCCAATAAAGTTAGCAAGAGTTGGGATTTCTTTTTTTATTGTATTGCCTATAGTACCCAGTTTCTGCTGATTGCCAACGGCCAAGAGGTGAGTGAAAATAAGCTCAACAAGTATCACAATATGGGAAGCCTGCTTCCCATATTGATACTTGTTGAGCTTATTTTCATTCACCTCTAGCTTGGTTTGTGAAATCAGGTTTTTGTGGAGTAGTTGTATTTCCTTTTGCTCTAAAACGCGTATTCAACTAATCCTGAAATTTATTTTTTGTTTGTCTCCATTTACCAGAAATATCTACTCTTTAAATGTGAAACGTTCTTCTACTCTTTTATTTGGGAACAAAGGGAATACTACTCATATTCAAGTTAATCTTGAATGATACATTTCTTTTATGATCGTCTGCAATATTTTTAAAACGCTGCATCAATTTGCATCATACCCAGACTTTGCTAGATAAACAGGTTCCACCAAAATGTTGAAAAAATTGAGTACAAAGAGATTTGAATATTCGTTTTCTCCTCATACTAAACCCAACCAAGAGAAAATAAAAAATTATTCGCCGCTGAGTGAACTTCTTAGAAATTAGTCTGCCGTTTTATTCCTTTCTTTTAATCATACATATTCATTATAGTCTCGTTTTGAATCTAGACTGGTTTAAATAGTTCTCCAATCCCAAAGTAAAGATCTTCATTTTATTTCTCCAATAAATAATACTTTCTAGGTCCGTATTTGAACTTGAAGAAACCGTGTATTTGTACCTGAAGAATAAATGATCTGTAGTGTCTAAAGCTGGTCTTGCATTAAATTATCGTTCGAGGATGTGCAGAATTGTTTTATTGTGAAGCACCTACCGTTTCGATGACGTTACGCCCGAAATCACCTACTACATTTAAATTTCCTAATTAATCTGCGCTAGCGTAATAAAGTGGAGAGAAAAGCGCTTGATAATTAATGAGATAAACTTTAGATGATTTAATGTTTAACTCGGGTATGTAATACAATGATAGATGAGGTTAAAAAAGGAATGTTAAATCATAATAGTTGGGGAAGTTTACAGTTTTTATGGATTATTATACCCAGGAAAATGGAAGGCTGCGAAAGCAAACAAAGGGAATTAGCTCATTCTTTTTCGGCGTCGTTATATATTTCTCCGTTATTTGGAAAGCATTTAAGGGCTCTTAATTGAAGTTGCTTTATCCTAAAATAGCTCTCAAGTTGATTATCTCGTAGATTCAGATTATCAGCGGAGGTTCATAAGGAATGTGTATCTCGGTAGCTTTTTATTTTACTGAAACTGTTCCAACATCGATGGGAATCCATTGCTTTTATTCGGATTCCGCATCGAGTCTTTCATCTTTTGTGAACACCAAACTTCTATGGTCGCCCATTTTTGCGCTAAATTCTTCTCTCCGAGTCGTCCGGTAATGGCTCGGAATTCGGCGCTAGAATTAGGGGCTGTAAATAACATTCCTCCTTCTCGGCGGGACATCGTCGGGGAAATATTAATAAAGAGCAATAAAAAAATATATTAGCAACTTGATATGGGGAAAGTGGTCATTTCGAGAGGATGTTCGGGGGGAACAATGATGGACAGCGCGTCTCTGCGATCGGACCGCAAGAGAAGTATGAGGAAGAACTCTCTCTCATTGGTTTATATTTCATGGGGGCGCAATATGAATTAACTGTGGTGGGGAGAGCACAAGATTATATATTATGAGACTTGAATGGGGATATTGGCCGCAGTGGGAGGTCCAAATGGTCGGATATTGTTGCGGTCCATCTTGTTGGGGTGTCGTGCGCGGAGGTGGTATGGGGCCAAGTTTGGCCATGAGTCGGGAGATAACGACGGAAGGAACAAAAGGATGGAAGAACACAGGGGACGGATTACTCGGTTTGAAAAAGGGAAGTGGGGGAGATGGTAATGAGGGGAGGAAGATCAGTAAATGCTAATGAGGAAGGGGGTGCGGTGCCTTCGAGGCCAAGAAAGATACTCGAGTCATTGGAGTAGTGTTAATTATTACGGGGACGAGTCGCTCGACAGCTTTGATCTTTTGCGTGATCAAGGGAGAGGATAAATGTCCAACAGAATCTTGACACATGGTTAGCGTTAGTGAAAAACCTTGGTGCTAGCAAATGATTATTTTCAGGACAAGCGCACAAATCCTCAGGCTGCGTCTGAATTAGCTCCTACTTTGGCAATTTAGTTATTCTATCCACGTCATGGATTTTACCAGACTTCTGTCGTTACGGCCAATGCATTGAAATTATTTTCCAATTCTTGATCATAGTTGAAATTAGTGTACGCACTATTCGTTTGCCATCTTTATACAGTGATCGCCTACTTCCTGCCAGTCACATTTTACACCACACGCTTTGAAATTATGATGTTTACATAATGCAGTAGGGAAAGACATTACGACGCAATACGAGTGCCATATCCTGATTAAATGTCATCTACGATGTTAGCGAATTTTTGCTAGCCGCGATAGTACTCAGAGATTTACCGCAAGAAAAAGACGACTCCACGAATCAGCTCCCACTTCAGAGGTTTAATCACGAACCTGTGGATAATAACGTATTAGCAATTGGTTCTTGCAAAATGTTACACTTCTTTTCATCGAGTCCACATTATGTAGTATACATTCTCTATTCCGGCATTAATTATTTTTTTCCGACTCAAGGTCACCTCAGCAGCTTAAATCAGCCGTATCAGTCTAAATTTTGGGATTTTTTCGTGTTAGCAGGATCGTTTACTGCATTACCATGGTATCTTGCCGACCTTTTAGGGTTGAATCTTTTGCTGTAGACGTGCTGCTATATTTATCTCTAGTTTCTCTATCTTTTAGATGTGAGAAATCATCTATCGAATTACAAAATTCTCAGGCAATGCACTCGTTTTCCCCAATTTTGCGGAACTTTTTATTTTAATGCTTATTCAATAGGCTGGCGACGAAAATTTTCTTGATTTTAAGGAGAGCGTTAGTGAAACAGAATTGTTGTGAAAAAGAACAATTACTTCTTGAGCACCCCTCTGGCGCAAAACGTGTGTTAAGCCTTTGAAGGTGACGTGTATTGTGACTTTGCTACAGCAAGCGAATAGAATCCCATATGATAATGACTCGTTGTAAGATATAGGCAAATATGATATTTCGTGATGCATGTGTCGGTAAATTAGACTGTAAGTTGATCGAATACAAGCTGCTTACGCAAAAAAACACGATCAATCGTAATCTATCTTCCTCCATTGGTTCACGATTAGCTGATTTCAGTTTATCATAAGGCTTTTTCGATGTCGAGCTTTGAGTATCTGTGAGAGTGAAGCTTAAACTCATGTAAATAAACTATATCGCATGTGGGAATTATCGGCAAAAAATGCCAAAAGAAGTTCATAAAATCGAGGCGCCATAAGATAATGCGGGCGAGAATTGAAACCGTGTATTTGTTTAAAACATAAAAAAGAACCCGCAGGGAACATTCCTGTCGCTAAGCTGTCGAGGTGCTTGAGGACATTTTTTTTATTATGCGCGGAGATATAGGGGCAGAAATTTGATGTGATATGCCAAGAAAAAAGCAGCTTTGGGAGGAAGTCATGCATGGAACGGTCAGCGTTATAACTTGTATTACTTATCGTGGACAAATCTCGGGTGGTGGTTGCGCCAGATGCGGCCATGTGGGTGTCGAAGGTAGCCAAAGAAGGGCGGGGAAGGCGAAAGGATGAGGGGGTAAGAGTAGGAAGCAGTCGGGGGGTAGAATGCGAGGTGGTGGAGATAGGCGATGGATGGGGTCGAGGAGTGGCCGGCGGAGGGGAGGGAAGCGAGGGTGAAACTGCCGTTGAAATGGATGAAGCTGTCGCGCCGGACCTCGGCAAATCCAATTCGCCCGCGTCGGCTCATACTCTTCCCTTTCCTCCTCCTTCCCCTTCGACTACTCTCTCTTCTCTCAACTCTTTCGAATTCTTCTTCTCGGAGGGATGAACCGAAGGAGCGTTCATCATAGAGGAAAATTTTGCCGGCCGGCTACCCTGAAAATAAAAGATTTTTCTCGAGTTTTCTACGCTATTAATACATCATACCGATATTTCTCCTTTTTTCCAACTCGGCTTTTTATCCCGACCGGCGGTCGGTTTTATTGAGCCGACTGAAAAGAGCATTTGGAACACGCTTTTTTTATGGCGTCGCTCGTTTGTGTTCACAAGTTTCCGCACGTAGCCGCTGTCTCCCATCGTAAGACGATATCGTTAGCCGGTTTCACTTTGGCATTTCCACTCATAATTCCTTCTCCAGTTTTATTTATCAGGCTTACGTAACCCTTTAAAGCGTGGAATAGCCGGCTGAACCCGCATGAGCGTCCAGTGTTCGGCCACGCTCCTGCACTGAGCTCTCAACACATTCGGTTTTTGCATTTGTGTCATGGGCTAATGCCTCCGTTTGGTACTGGAAGTTGATGCTTGCTTGATAAAGAGTAAAATAACTACCGAAGTGGAAATGTAGAATTACACTCATTTGTAAGCCCTATAGAAAATACATGTGCATTAAGTGCGCAATATCCACTGTCGTGTACAAACGCTGAAAATCTTGCGCCGTGATTTTATTTCTTGTTTATGAATGCCGTTATTACTCAGAGAAGTACCAATAAATACGGTGCGATATTATTTTAACCATTGGAAAGCTTAAAATCAAAATTCTAATACTACTATTACCAACATAAACAAAATACCATGTCGGTAGCTCTGTTTCTATTGCAATTTAAGAGCCAAGGACTAAATTTGTTGTTGTTTGCAACGTCGTTTTGCAAATATTCATGTAAGAATTGATTCATTCAGTTCTTTTTCTTAAGTGATCATTTGTTTTTTTCACTGGTTTAATTCAATCACAACTTCGTTTAACCAGAATATTGATTTCAAAATCATCATCATCCGTCAGCAATCTTTAGATTCGGTTGATGTATCTCTTCACTCGATTCTCTTATCAGTCTTTAGCTACCGGCCTATCCTCTTCATATTACCATTATTCTTCTCTTTATCCTCCTTCATTATTTGCTCCGTGCATATCTGAGAATTCTTCCTTTTCCTTTATTCCCAATCACTTTTCCATCTACGTGTGTCTTCATTAGGTCATAATATGGCCAATTTCAAAGTTTTCAGCAGTATTCCCATTCTCTCCCACTCTTTATAATAATTCATCTTTTGTCTCTCGGTCGATCAAATATACCTTCATCATTCTTATGTAGCACCACGTTTAAAATGCTTCCAGCGTTGGTGTCTCTGCTGCAGTTATCATTGTTTCACTGCCAAAAAGAAGCATGCTCCGGATATAAGTTCTATTGAATGGTTTCTCTACTTCCAAGTTTTCAAGCTGAAAGTAGATTCTTCTTTTGGTGGAATGCCCTCTTTTCCTGGGCTACTCTACTGACTATTTCCTTCTTGCTTATCCCATCGCTAGTTACTCGGCTTCCCAGATAGCAATACTCGCTCACCTCTTCTAGTTTTATTTTCCTGAGTGTGACATTGGATCTCTTCACTTCTGTCGAATGCCGTGTTTTTTTGTTATTATTCTCCTCTTCTTTTCGAGATTTCGGAATGGATTGCGGGTTTCCTGTTTTGAAAATCGATAATCAATGAGGAAAACAGTCAAAAGGGAAGAAGCCACGCTTGTTTTCATTCCAAAAATTTTGCAGCATGAAGGTATGAAAAATTTCCAGTTTAATGGAGCGATTTATTTTGGGATTGGGAAATATTCAATTGAACAAATGATGTGTCGAACAATGATTTCAATATACCATTTGAGACAGATGAAGCAATAGGAATAATTCATGTTTTAACTTGTTCCTTTGCTTTTCAATGCCAGTAATAATTTTCATCTGTCGTAGATGCTTCTTATTTTTACTCACGAGGCTCTAGTTCTTTGGTACAGAAATCCTTATTGGGTGCGAATCGTTTTTTGTGAGGAAACAAAAATTCAATGAGATCAATATGCGTGTACCTGTATTGATCGTGACTGATCCCTGGTTGGCAGTTGACATTACAATTTTTATAGTGAAAGTGAATTTAGTATTTTAGGACAACAGCAACAAAAGCACTATCTACTAAAGAGTGAAATTTATTTTGATCCCAAGTGTCTAAAATTTTTTAAAATAACGATTTATTAGTGCATTTTGATACGTGTTTGCTCTTTCGCCAATAATTAGCTTTATAAGCAATCACTGTAAATATTAATGCAATAATTCGTACTTGTTATCTCCACGGATCCCCTCATATAAATCGGATGATCGATTATGTTATCCTCCAATTCGATCACTCTTAGGTTTTGAGTGAGGAGCCTACGCTACAACGTACCTACCCCTTGAAACAGAGCCGTAAGTTCCAGGAATTCTTTAAATTTCAAGAGCAGTTTTTCCATCATGCTTAAACTGTTAGAAAAACCACGATTCTCATTGCCGTTTACTATATGTGTTTTATTGGTAACGCCGTTCTTAATACACATATTTGACAAATAAGGAAGGGAAATACGTTCTAGCTGAAAATTCGCTCGGTTAAAATGCTCCGGATTTTTGTGGTAGTCTTCTGCCGTTTAGCTAGATTGAATTGTGTCGCCTCGTCCCATCAATAGTTCAAGTCACAGAGGTCGACAGCGGTCGGTTTCTACTGTGGGGATATAATCAAACGGTCGAATCTCGGGCCTACGCCTGTACACCGTCCGTCGGATGAAATGATAAACTGTGGACCCGTTGGCGCCTTTCATTTATATTAGACCGTTACCGACGTCGGTTTTATCTCCACCCTTCCTCTCCCTCCCTGAGATCCTGTCTAATCCCGAAATATCCACCTCCCTTGGCTTAGGTTAGCATGTGGGCCTTCCCCCTCCCGTTCTCCCTCACTGGCAACTTCTATCACCGTATCAGATAAATTATTTATCAGGAGTGGGGATCGGATTGGTATGGTAGCTAAGTACTGCCTTCTCATTGCAAGGAGTCCGACGCCCGACTAAAGCAGATATAATTCGTCGCTATACCAGTCCCCACTTGAGTGCCGTGTGAAGAGTACCTCGAGTTCAGTACTCCGTCCGTCGGAAAGGATGATAAATCGTGGTCCCCTTGGCGTCTTTCGTTAAGAGCAGGTTAATGTCCACGCCGGGTTTCACTCTACACTTCCTCCGTTCTCTGAAAAAATTTTTCCTTAGCCAAATCACTCACCTATCCTAAATCGCCTAAGTACCTTAGCTGTCGGTTTTCTCCCCCGAAAAATCAATTATTCAGAGTGTTCCACGTTAAAATGCTTTAATAAATAATAACCATATTTTTATAGCAGTAATAAATGCTCAGTGATTCTCTTAGTCACAAAGGACTATGAAACACAAAAGTTATCCCGTACAGAAAATGATGAAAATTTAGAATTTAAATCCTCCAACAATTTCCAAGGAATCGGAATTGCTGAACATCCTTGATTGTCTGCACATTGGGTCGTTCATGCAGTATTCCGTAATCCATTACCTTGTTCAACTCACTATCTGTGGCATTATCTCAGGAAAATGAGAGTCGGGTTGGTATTGTGGCTATATTACTGCCATTCCATTCCGTGAGACTGCTTTCGAATCCCGGTAGTGTGATTGTTATTTTATCCGTGTGGCGGTCCCTACCTAAGTGCTGTGTGGAGAGCACTAGGGGTATAGAACTCCGTCCGAGACACTAAACCGTGGATCCCTTGGTACCTTGCGTAAAGAATTCTCTTAGGTAGACCACAGGTTTTGATACACCATTTCTCCGTTCCCATAATAATTCCTGCATCTCGCCATATAACATTCCAGCTTAAGTGGCGCAAATATTGTAAGCTGTCAGTAATCTACCCCAAATAACTACAACTACCTCAATGAAAACATGTATTCACTCATTGAGCGCTAACCACTTGGGACTTGATGCAAAAATCTTCTCTCCTCGTTGCCGCTGTCGTTTTTCGTATCATATTCTTTTCCCGTAACCCGCCGTTTGCATTTATCTCGCAGATTAAATTTTAGGAGGGCTTTCGTTTTTCTTTAATAAATGAAGCATAACGATAACGCGACAATCCAAGTAGAAACTTGGAAGGACATATAGTCTGGCATCGACCTAAAACCACGTCCGGTACTGACGATACGGTCGAAATCGGTTGGGACGTAACTCGGTTATTCATAATTTGTTGGTAGATTTCGATAGAGATGCTTTCTGCACACGCCATTTTGTGCTAGGTAAAATGCCAGGGGTTTTATGTTTTTAAAATATTCGGAACTTCTTTAACGCTAAATGATAATGATAAAAATATGAATTATTTAGAATATTCTCGTTTTCCTACTTTCCTTGATAGTCATTATCATTATCGATCCACAATCCTAGGATTGGTTTGACGCAGCCCTCCACTCGATTCTTCTATCGGTCAACCTCTTCATATCAACGTAATTTTTCTCTTTGACATCATACTTTCTATTTTCTTTAAATTATTTTATACACATGTGATCGTTCAGATAAATTCCTTGGTTGCGTTATCTAGCTGATCAACGAATTTCTAGCCAATCCTAATCGTAGTGAACCGTCGTCTGTTGACTAGGATGAATGTTAGCGACTGATAGTATTCAATTACTCTCACCTATAATTATTCCCATTCTATCTGACCTTGTACTTGAGTAGCCGGTACTGTGTCGCCTGTTTTGTGGGGAGCAATGCGCGCGAGCTAAGTGCGCGACAGATTACTCCGCCTCATACGGCTACTTTTCGGTGCAACGCAACTCCTTGATTCCTCTCCAAGGAATAATTCTTTGCACTCCCTCAGTGGGCGGGGACGGCAGGGCATAAGAGATGGGTAATGGAAAGCCTTAACTCTCGCATCCGCAAGGAATCCGTCTCGACAGTGGGGTGAGGCCCACTTAAGCCGGAAGAGGCGACTGGAGTGCTTGGGGAAAGAAAAGAGCGGAGAGGCGTGCCCGGGAATATTGCTGCCACGCGTGGGACGGTGTGCTGTGTCGCTCGACGGAACGAAACCCCCATAGGTCACCAATCCGCGCGGGTACAAACGAGGAGGCGAGACGTTTATAAAGAGGTTTGTTGGAGATGGTGGTCGCCTCCGCATTGGTAGGGCTAGGACCTCTATCAAAATACCGAAGTATCGTCGAGGGAAGGCTTTGGGGAACCCCGGTTCGAAGATACGAGGGATCCCGCTGTGAAGGGAACCGCGAATTATAACGGCCTCGGGGAGAGGATGTTTGGACAAGTGTTTTATATTTCGGAAGGAAATAGAAGGGCTGTGTTTCCATCACCAACTGGGGCTTATTTAAGACCAAGAGATTTGCCGATTCTGGGTCGACCCAAACTATGAGCAGCTAACTCCGCCTGCTTGATTTCATCATACTTTCCGGGTGGGACTATAAATTTGACTTAATGTATTACCCTGAGGAAGACGTGTTGTCCAGCCGCATTTCAAATTAGCATTGGAATGTCTAGTCGATAATGGGATTAATAATTATGGCAGATCGGAGCTTCTTCGAAGTGCATAAATTTTGCCGGTGAATTGAAGTTGATGTAAGTTGCTGAATAAAAGCCGTCTTCCGCGTACGATCATGAATGCTTGTATCAATGGACGAAGGCGCCGATTAAAGTGAGAAATTAATATGTGAAATAATCTCAACGAAAAATCAACCAAATTGACGAGTGTGGCATCGAGAGGCCACAATTATGCTGGAATTTCGAAGATTGTTTATGAAGTCATGGGTGAAAGATCGTTAAAAGAAAAGCATTTGTCGCATGGGCATGTGAATTTGTGAAGACGCGATTTAGCACTCAATCAATTTTAAATACTTAGATAAGCATTGCAAAATCGAAAGCTGTAGAATAACTCGATTTGAACTCTCAGAAATAAATTCCTATATATCCCATAGCTCCTGCTTTTCATTTACAAGCGATTGTCATATCAGATGTAGATTCCAGGATTTCCAGCGACGAATTGGATAAGCTGTTATGGTAATCAGATATGTTTTAGCGCATTTCATGTTGGTCAATTTATTCAGTAGTGTTTCTCGTATTAGCTCTCTTCAATTCTTTCTTTCATTCTTTCTGAAGACTTACTTGTGTCAGTGGTTTATAGCATTTGTATTATATTGTAGCAGTGTATTAGAATTAATATTTCAAGGTCCTTTTGTCTTCTGCTACCTTTCCTCCTGTATCTACCCAGTTGATTTTCTTCACCCGTTTCCATCTCTTCTTTACGACGATTATAATCTGCTCTCGAATATTTCGAAGTTATCCAAATATCTGTGGCAGATCCCACTCTGTCTCTGCCAATCGAGTAAGAGGCTATATCTAAGTCACATGCAAATTCTGACCGCTTTCGATTATTTTTATCATTAAGTCATATCATCTGTGGTTCCAAGTTTGTACCACACTTTAGAGCACATCAGACCGAGAAGGGATTGGTACATAGATGTAATGGATGGGTGAACTCGAATGCTGTCCACAATTCAAACAATTATCCATCCATCGCAGTTGCACGCTCACTTTATATAATGTATCCCTAATTTAGTCACGTGATCTATCCACAAAGTAATCTCAACTCATGTATTATCAAGTACAAATAGGCGCTTCATATCGGGAGGAAAGGTACAAGGATTGGAATGGAAGAGAAAGGAGGAAGGGTGGAGAGAAACCCGCCGTCGGCATTAGCCTGCTCCAAATGAAAGACGCCAAGGGGACCAAGGGTAACGTCCCATTCGACGCACGGAGTTCTGTCCTTGAATATTCTCCACAAAACACTGAATTAGGGGCCGGTTTATCAATGAAATATTCGTGAGAGGCCAGTACACTAACCACTACCCAAGCGAAATAATCTCATCTGTGTTTTCAAGTCTGTTTTCCTAGTAATTGGCGCTTCAGACGGGGAGGACATTAATAAGGATGGAAATGGAGAGAAACCCAGCGTCGGCTATTAACGAAAAGGCGCCTAAGGGACCACGGCTTAACGTCCCATCCGACAGACGGAGTTCCGCACTCGAATGTTTTCCACAAAACACTCAAGTAGGGGCCGGTTTAACATTGAAAAATATCTTCCACTGCCGGGATTCGAACCCGGGCCTACCTGGTGAGAGGTCAGTACTCTTATCACTACAATAACCAATGAAGTTTTGTATGCAATGTGGTTGAAAGTATTTTACGTTAGAAAACCAATAGTTTGTAGCTTGTCTCGATTGGTTAGACATTTTATCGCCATTAGTTTTTTACTCCTGCCGGGCAGGCTGATGTAGTGAGGGGGTGAAAATAAGTCTGCAGTATCACATTTTGTAGGACAAGTGGACGGGAATGGGAATGGGAATGAATGGGAAAGAAAGGCCTCGTGTGAAATATATGGAACAAGTAATGAAGGATGTGATAGAGAAGAAAACGTAAATATGAAGAGATTAGCAGATAGAAGAACTCACAATCAGTGGAAAGCTGCGTCAAACCAATCTGAGTATTGATGGCTAATGATGGTGATGAGTGTCAGATTTGAATTAATGTTATTGGAATTTTTTTATGCAAATTTAATGTTTCGAGCACCCTTCTATGCTGTAGGATTCCCCAACCAAGCTCTTCCAATATCCGAGTGGAACCTTCTGTACGTTCATACGAGTTTGTTACAAAACGCGCTACTTTCCTTTGCATCGTATTCAGCTCCCGAATTAAATAGTTTTTCATAAGATCCCATAGACTTCATCCATTCTCCAGGTGAGGCCTTACTAGTGCGAAATAGAATTTTTCTTTTACTTTTCCACTTGAGCACTTTCTCACAATTCGTTTGATGTGTCTCAGTCTCTTCAGCGCAGTGCTACAAAACTTTCGATTATCATTCCTCATGTTAGATTAAAAGTAAGAGTGATGCTCAGATATTTCACTTCACTGGTGATACTTATGTCTACTCCGTTAACATTATAAGTTTGAGATTGTTTCAAATGTTTCTCCCAGAAGTTTAGTAGGATGCAATTTTTAGATTTAAGTTCCAGCCGCTAAAGAAAGAAGGGCTTGCGCTTCACTGTGATCCTTTGGAAACCACAATGGTGGGAGCGCGCTGATAATTTGACCTCTAGGCGAGAGAGGACAAACAACTGGGGTTGGACGAGAGGTCTAACCGCGAAACATCTGCTCATTATCGAGGCGGCCTGAGAGAAGGCGCAATACCCCAGTGAAGCGGCCACTCAGGTGATGGTGGTATCATGCGTGCAGAAACGAAGAAGACAACTCGAAACTGGCTCAGTTACATTCCTGAGTTGGCAGTGAAATGGTTTTAATTCCTTCCGGTCCTTCCTAAGGTTAAGGCTAAGATAAAAGGTATAGATTGGCTGGTATTTTGATAGCAGTAGATGTTTAAGTGTGGAGGCCCGATGGGCAGAGTCTTAACGTTGACACGCCCCTATTTAAGGTACGATTCGTTTAATTGTACGTCCTACGGATGGATATTTTCATGCCCTTAAATTTTCTCATAGTATATAAAAATAAATGCTATTGAAAATTAGACTCCGTGAGTTTGCAACTTTGGGTTTTAAATAAGAAGCATACACCTCTTCCACAAAGCCGGTTCTCGCAAGCGTGCAGAAAATTTTCTCCTTATGATTTCCTCTCTTTTAAAGTATGTACATGCGTTTAATGTTGATGCAGCCTATCATGAAGTCTTGTAGCACTTAATCAAGGTCCATAGATAACGGCTGTGAAATTATGAAACTGTTAAAACATTGGTTGGTTGGTTATTTAGGGGAGGCGACCGACAGCTGAGGTCATTTGCGCCATAGAGGATAGGTGGGTAATTGGGTAATGGTAGGAGTTTTTAGGGAACGGAGGAAGGGTGGAGAGAAACCCGGCGTCGGCATTAGCCTACTCTTAACGAAAGGCGCCAAGGGGACCACGGCTTAACGTCCCATCCGACGGACGGAGTACTGAACTTGAAATGCCCTCCACTAGGCACTCAAGTGGGGACCGGTTTTCCACTGAAAAATCCTCCACTGCCGGGAATCGAACCCGGGCCTTCGGGATGGGAGGCCAGTACTCTAGCCACCACACCAACCCGATCCCCACTGTTGCTGCTGTAAAATCATCTACAAACGCTATTTCATCGAGATGCCTGATGAATGTAATGAACGTATTTGTGGTCTAGCAGGTTTGAGGAATGGGGGTAATATGAACTCAGCGTGTCGAAGACCTGCCTAATCCGTATGTTTTCAGTATGGTGGGAGATGTAGCCAATAGTAGAAGGCCTAAAGGAAGTTCTTACCCTTGCGAAACAAGTACCCTCACCAGTGTTTGGCATCAGTGTTGCTTGAGAATTTGATTTCGGTTTAATTTTTTTCCTCCGCGGCTCTTCTCGGCCACTTAAAATATATCATACAAGAATGATCTCAGAACCTCGGGTGTCGGGGAAGAGATAATAAAAATATCATCCCCTTAACGTTCAAGATGCATTAAAAGGCTCTTGTGAAAACGAACGAGGGGCTTTGTTGGAGTGGCGAGACTTTTTTTCGCATAATCATAGCGGCGATGATGAGTGCGGAGCGCTTGAAGAAATGCAGAAGGTCCAAGCTCGGTGGAGTCTGTCCGCGCGGCGACCGATTTCGGAGCGATCCCCCCTGGTGGTCTAGCCACTCTCTCCTCTCCAATTCGCCCAATGGGAAAGCTGTCGGGACCCCCTCACCAACCTACGACTTTCGTTTTTTTTCGCCGTCCTCCCTTCCTCAGGGACATCACGGAGCACGCTCCCGCCGAAACCATCTCCCATTCGCATCCGAGACGTCGGGACGGAAATTGAATCTCCCAGACGGTCGTAGCGAGAGACTTCAATAGAGATTTAATTGAAAGCAGAAGACCCGAGCGCTCTCTTTTTCCGCTTCAACTCTGGGTGGGGGCCGTAAAACTGAGACGCGACAAGAGTTTTTTTTTACGAGGAAACGTTTGAGGCGTGAGAGTAAACACGTCACCGGATAGCGAGCGTTGTGCGGCGTTCGTCGTTACCCAAAACGACGGGGCGGGACAGAAAGCGGCATTCTCGGTCGGGAAGAGTAATAAGGCAGAAAGGACAAAACCCCAGCGGGCAGGAAATCGGTTTCCCGACGCCCTCGATGAAATAAAATGACTTTTACTTCTCCCAGAGGTCAATGTTTTCAGTGAGTTTATTTCTTTTTTATGGTCGCAGAGCAAGCGAAAAGCTTGAGACGGCGGCGTTTTGGCGAGTCCGAAGTAGCCATTTCCATCTTATTTTTCTCCTGGCATATGGCATGTCGCTATTGCTTTTTAGGGGAGGCGACCAAAAGCTAAGGTCATTTACGCCATTAAGGGTAGGTGGGTATTTGGCTAGAGGAAGGGTTATTGAGGGAGTGGAGCAGTAGTGGAGAGAAACTCGTCTACAGCATTCGTCTGTTCTTAGCGAAAGGCGCCAAGGGGACCACAGCTCTACGACCCATCCGACGGACGGAGCGCTGCACTCGAAGTGCTCTCCACACAGTATCAAAGGTCCCTGTATGAAAAATCTTCCACAGCCAGCTTTCCGGGGCCCTTAGGAAGGGAGGCCAGTACTCTTGACAAAACAACAACCCAGTCCCCTTGGGCATGATACATTCCTTTTGTTGTTATTCCATTTTGTTTTGCTAAAATGTTGAGGAATATTAAATGCCTTAAAGTGTAGCCTAAACTTTTAATACCGGAGGCGTTTCTCTTATTACCAGTGAATGTTGGCGTAGGTATACAGTAATTTTTTACATTTGCTTTTGCGATGATTAGCTATCAGGATGACCTTCGAGGTTATGAAGCAAGCATATATTTCACATTTCTCATGGGTAATCTCTGGCATTGTAGTGTTTACCGATGCCAAGTTATGTTTTATGGATGTTTCTTGATCGACATTTAACGTCATCTACAGTGATGTCTTGATCTAGGTTATCACCCATCAATTAAAATTAGTTCAATTAAAATGTTACTCCTTCATTTGCCAGTAATGAAAGTTGACTTGATTAAAATGATTGGTAAAACTGTCTCAATGTAAATGCTTTAATTTATTCATTATGGTGGATTGCTAATGAATTAGATGATTATATTTGCTGGAAAGTTAGATGGTAAAAATTTATGAGTCAATATTTACCTTCCAACTATTCCAGCCTTACGTCATTTTCGTAGTCCCGCGTTGGGGTAGTTGCTAATGTAACGAAATCTTAACGTAGGGACTTGGCGATTTCTGTTCCCTAAAGCGTGCCGCAAGGAAATAACGTCCTGCTACGGAACATAAAAGCATATATTTCTTGGCGCTTTTACTTCGAGTGGGATAATACGATGCCCATTCTCCACCCTTCCTCCGATCCATTTATATCCTCCATATACTCCAACTCTTTGACCCGCTTTTCCTTACGGCGCAAGTACACTCAGTTGCTGGTCGCTTACATCTGTAACCACTTCATATCCTAAGTCAATTTCACCTCGGAAACTCTACAATGGCCACTTCCGAGTGAAACAGGAACAACATTTATCCAAATCGCTTAATTATTTCAGCTCATGGTGCTTTTAGTTACCAGATTGTCCTACGTTTTACATATTCATTTTTAGGCAAGCATTTGGCAATGCTTTTTCGCCTGCTTCACTCAAGACAAGGATTTTTTTTCAAAACAGTTTGAAATACTGTTTGAATATGTGTTACAGAACGCAGAGGTAAATTATGCCTCGAGAAATGTAAAAATTGGGATAACCATAAGCTAAAGCAATCTTCACTTTTGCAGTACCTACTTAGTGGAAACGAAACTCCGTGTGTGTGTATCAAGGGGGTCAATTTGCTATCTTGGTAATCTTTGTTAATTTACACGTTATTTCTTTACGATTTCTCACGCTACACCTTATTTCAGAGCGAAATGTAGAAAGTATTTGGTGTTCCGTTAAAAGTAAAAGTAGTAACGCAAAAAAGATATATGTAGGTGCATATTACAGGCCACCGGACGCAGACGCCAATTCTATAATAGAGCTAGAGTCAGAGATACGCACATTACTTTCTGGGAAGAATGATAGAGGAATAATAGTAGGCGGAGATTTCAATCTCCCCTCGATAGACTGGAATACGTGTAGTTTCATTGCAGGAGGTAAGGATAAGGAACATTGCGAATCACTGTTGAACACCTTTACGACACATTCTCTACAACAGCTAGTAACAGAGCCGACCAGGGGTAACAACATTCTAGACTTATTAGCAACAAATATACCCGAGAGAGTTCTAAATACAGTTACAGACACAGGAATTAGTGACCATAAAATAGTGCATGCGAAATTTATTGTAGGCGTTGAAAGACATTATAAACCAAGGAGGAGGGTGTACTTATTTGGCAAGGCAAATTACGACGGTATGAAAGAGGAATTAAGGGAAGCGTTTAACCCTTTCAGTCCTGAATTTTTTTCGCTCAACAAAAAAATTTTATCATGAGATATTTATAACAACAAACATCTCAGAAACATGTAAACAAAGTTTTATCAAAATCTGACAATAATTAAAAAAGTTACGAGATGTACAGTATACTGTACATTAGGAATCAAGCGTTGCAAAAGCTAGGAATGTGGGTGTCTTTTTTTAAGGGATTTTTTTTATGAACTGATAAAATCTTTTGTAAGGTCTACGTTAATTTAATAATCACAGGATTACAGTTAAATACAGGTTTTAAAAACAACTTACACTTTTAATAACTTAAGCAATGATTATATTAGCCATTGAAAATTTTGTTAACCCATTTCACAACTATCATAGTATTAGGTTTTTATTGATTTCACAACCATTTTAGTGAAAAAGTCACTTCCTTTGAAAAATTTATCTACATTTATTTCCAATGAAAAATAAGAAAAAAAATTCGATCTCTGTTAATTCAAAAGTGCATTCCACATTTGTTACAAAATATGTGACCTTTGCTTGCAGCTATTGTTTTTACATCGCGTAGCTTCCTTCTTGCCATCATGTTCAGTCAAGTGGTCAATGGCATCTAGTTGCACCTCTCTCATTGGCCTTCTTTCAACACATTGCTTTTTTAATGGCCTTGGAGATGCTGCAGGACTTGAGCTAGGTCATCCTTTTTTGGCGTCGTAGACTTTTTTACCAACCTTCATCAGTCCATCGCCTGCTCTCAGTCTGAATTCCATCAGATCCAAGATTTGATCATTTCTTATGCCTTCATTCCTGGCATCTTTCTTGTATTCTAGCCAGCTATTTACTATGGCTATATCAAGGGAATGAAAAATCATCCTGAGTGTCCACTTTCTTAACCGGATATGGATTCTATATAGAGAAATCAGCTGATCTAAAAGGTAAATTCCCATCATTCCATGATTGTATTTCTTTACAATTTCAGGTCTTGATATTTCAATTGATGTTGCCTTTTTTTCCCACCTCTTCACTTTATCTTCAGTACCAATTCCTATATAGTTAGAGGCCAACATGTCTCCCATATTGTCCATCCATTTTACAACCACCACATCCCCATCTACACTGGTTACTTCTTCAGAATACCCTCTCTCCTTTTTCCTGCCATCTTTCTCAGAAATCAATGGAGGGTTACCAAAGCTGTTCACACGTAATGTTCCAGCAGAACGTATTTTTCGTTGTTTTAGTGCCTGTAGTAAATTATAGGATGAAAAATAATTATCATTATAAAGTTCATATCCAAAAGAGGATAATCTTTCACATAAGTGCAACACTCCCAAATTAAAGACATGTGAATAAGGAAACAATTCAGGTATGTAAACTGTAGGTTCTAATCCATATAATTCTCGTTGGCTTCTAGATATTTCAGTATTGCTTCCTTGATACAAGAGGAAGTTAGAGTTGTCAGCAGACTTCTCATTTCTCATACTCTTCTTAGCACTTCCTCGTTACTTACTCGGTCGATCCATTTAATCTTCAGCATTCTTCTGTAGCACCACATTTCGAATGCTTCCACCCTTCTCTTCTCCGCTGCTGTCATCGTCCATGCCTCACTGCCGTAAAGAAACATGCTTCAGATGTATGTTCTGATGAACTGTTTCCTTACTTCTACGCTTGCATTTCCTCCTGTAATTAGATTCTTCTTTTGATAGAATGCCCTCATTGCCTGGACTATTCTAGTTACTATTTCTTTCTTGCTTCGTTGGTTACTCAGCTTCAATAGGTAACAGAAATCTTTCACCTCATCAAGTTTTTGTTTTCCTAGTTTGATATTGGTTTTGGCCTCTTCTTTGTTGCTGCTCACCAATATCTTAGTCTTCTTCTTATTTATCTTCAGCTGATATCTGACCATAGTCCTTTCCATGGTTGTTAGCATCTTATTCAGCTCCTTCTCTGTCTCTGCTATGAGACCTATGTCGTCAGCGAATCGTAGCATACTGATTGTTTCTCCATGGATATTCACTCCAGAACACTTCTCCTTGACTTCATTTATGGCTCTCTCGATGAAAAATTGAAAATTACGGGAGACAGTGCACAGCCTTGTCTCACTCCTTTGCTTATTCTTGCTTCTTCACACCTGGGTCCAGATTTAATCATAGCTACTTGGTATTTGTACAGACTATGTATAATCATTCGGCCATTGTATGGCACTCCAATTCCTTTCAGAATTCTAAGCATTAAATCCCAATCCACGTTGTCAAAAGCCTTATATCTAAATCCACAAATGCAATGAAGGTCGGTTTGTTTTTCTCCATTCTCTGCTCTATGAGAAGCGTAAGGGCCAATATTGCTTCCCTTGTACCCTTACTTTTCCTGAATCCGAATTGAACCTCATCCAGGAACTCCTTAGCTTTTCGTTCTATTCTTCTGTAGATGATCCTGGTAAGTATCTTCGATGCATGTGTCGTCAGGCTTATATTCCTAAAATTTTCCGCTCTCTTCTTCTTTGGAATAGGAATGATGATGTTTTTCCCGAAGTCTCTTGGAATTTCTCCTGTTGAATGCATGTCGCAAATGGTTTTGTAAAGATGAGTTAATGTCTTCTCTCCTGCATTTTTAATTAGTTCTGCAGGAACATCATCAATACCAGAGGCCTTATTCATCCAAAGGTCCCTTACTGCAGCGTCGAATTCCGATCTTAATATAGATGCCCCCACATCATTCTTTTCCATTTCACTTTCCTCTTCAATAGCTTTTGTGCTGAGATTTTTTCCGTTGTATAACTCTACCTGGTATTCTTTCCATCTCTTCACTTTGTCCTCGTTTTCAATCAAAATGTCTCCATACTTGTTCCTTATGGCATTGCATCTTGCACTCCATTCCTTGAACTGGCTCCTCACTATCCTGTAAGCAGCTTCTACCTTTCCAAGTGCAAGGTTGCTTTGTACATCTTCCCATAGATTCTTCATCCACATCTCTCTAGCTTTCCTTGCTTTGCGACTTATTTCGTTCCTTATTCTTTGGTAACAAAGCTGCCGTTCTTTAATTTTCGCATTCTTGTACTTTCTTCTTTCTTCAATGAAGACTTCCTCCGTGATCCATGGCTTATTCTTAAGAACTTTTCTTCTTCCAAGAACTACTTTTGCGGTTTCTTGTACTCCACATTTAATATTTTCCCAACGCTCTTCCACTGATTTCTAATTCAGGTTCTCTCCTATGGTATTTCCCACTGCTTTTTGATATTCCAGCTGATGTTGAGCCTCCTTTAATTTTTCTACTCGCCATATATTTTTCTTTGATAAAAATGTAAAAAAAAAATAATCAAAATATCATGTCTATCTTTCCACAGAAGAAAATGTTTCACATGACACACTTGTGCAACACATAAGACCCAATGTACAGTATAGTGTACATAAAATTTAAAGTGGTAGAATAGAAGTAAATAATCATGCATATATGTTATAAATGCTTCCATATTTAAAGTAATTCTTCTTGTTAAGAAAAACATTAAAGTTCATGTTACTTTCAAGGATTTTCTAATACAATTTTAAAATAATTGTAGCACTTACAAGCCAAAGATTTCTTCTTGTCAGCCATATTAATTATTTTGACGTTTATTTTCGAAACTATGACACAGACGGCAGTAATTTATACCCATGTACACTAAGTAAACAACAAATTACTAATACAGGAATTTTCAGACGACTGCAACCATTGCAAAGAGAGATATAAACAATTGAAATCAATGTACAGTATACTGTACAAGGGGACCGAAAGGGTTAATGTATTCAGCGAACAAAGCAAAGGATTAAATACAGAGGATTCGTGGAGAGAATTTCTTGAGGTCACCCGTAACGCAGTTCATAAATACATACCAAGTAAATATATTAGTGATAATACAGAGCCAAGGTGGTATAACGCGGAGGTTAGGAAATCACTAAAGCGACAAAGGGTATGCCACGCTAAGATGAAAAATGCCAGACGGGGTCTATCGGTAGAGGAAAAAAATGAGCTAGTTCAAAACTATAAAAAATCGAGAGCATTAGCAAGGAAATCATGTCGGCAAGCGTTATCACATTTCAAGAGCAAGATGTTAGGAGAATATTTAGATAGCAATCCTAAAGCGTTTTGGTCATATGTGAGAGAGCTTCAGGGAAATAAGTCCACAGTGCACACACTTAAAAATGATAAAGGAATCAGAGTCACCAGCAGTGTAGAAAAAGCCAACACTTTAAACACCTTCTTCCAAAGTGTATTCAACTCATCGTCACAAAACGCAGTGGAACCACCGCCGAACACTTTCAGTGAGCAAATGCCCGAAATAAACATTTCATGTCGCGGAATAGAGCAGCAGTTAAAAAGCATAAGTAAAAACAAAGCACCAGGTCCCGATCAAATTCCTTCCAGAGTTTATAAAACATTAGCTTCTGAAATAGCCCCCTATCTAGAAATAATATTCAATAAAACACTAAAGAACCACACAGTACCCAAGGATTGGAAAGTAGCTAACATTACACCTATATTTAAAAGCGGTGATAGGGAAGAACCTAGTAACTACAGACCCATTTCACTCACGTCAATCTCTTGTAAGATATTTGAGCACATAGTAGTCAGTTCGATCATGGGGCATTTGGATAGTCAGGGATTACTCATAAACAGCCAGCATGGGTTCCGGAAAGGTAGATCTTGCGAGACACAATTAGCTTTATTCGTACACGATATTTTAGTCCACGGCGAAAGCAGTACTGAAGTTGATGCGATATTTTTAGATTTTAAAAAGGCTTTCGATAAAGTTCCTCATGACAAATTAATCTTGAAGTTAGAGAGTTTTGGTATAAATAAAGACGTTGTATGTTGGGTAAAAGAATTCTTAAGTGGGCGAGAGCAGAGGGTTGTCATAGATGGTATCATGTCGGACACAATCGAAGTCACATCGGGAGTTCCCCAGGGTAGCGTAGTAGGTCCGCTTCTATTTCTTTTATACATAAACGATTTGGGTACCGTAGTTAGTAGTAACCTTAGACTTTTTGCAGACGATGCGGTGGTGTACAGGGGTATATCAAACGAAGAGGACATGAAATCACTTAGCAAGGATTTAGATGCAATTCAAGAGTGGTGCGACAAATGGCAGTTAGAACTCAACCTTAAAAAGTGTGTAGCTATCAATTTTTGGAGGAGGAATAATTCGATAGAGCGATCCTATAGAATTAATAACACGAAGATCGAAAACGTTGAAACCGTAAGATATTTAGGTGTAACAATCACTAAAGATTTATCGTGGGGAAGACACATAAGGGAAATATGCGGCCGAGCGAAGAGAAAGCTAGGATTTATAAAAAGAGTACTTGGGAAATGTGATGAGAAGACAAAAGAGCGATGCTACTTTTCACTAGTTAGGCCCCACCTTGAGTATGCAGCCAGTGTATGGGATCCTAATGAATTAGGTTTGATGAGAGAACTAGACAGTGTGCAGCGTAGAGCAGCTAGGTTCGTCAAAAGGTGTTACGATAGGTTGAGTAGTGTATCAGAATTAATACAAGAATTAGGGTGGGAATCATTATCAGAGCGTAGATTAAAGTTCAGATTTAATCTATTGCAGAAATTTCAATCGGATAGCTTTACTGAAGATGTTAGGCACATATTGAAAACACCAGCGTATTATGCTAGATTCGACCAGATAAATAAGATTAGAGAGATAGATTGTCGTACAGATAGATTCAAAATGGCATTTTTCCCCCGTACTATAAGAGAACAGAATAGGCAGCATAGGAAAGGGATAGGTAGGGGAAATATTTTAGAGCATTCTGTAGTGCATGATGCATGTATTAACCCCTCAAATACTATAGATACTAACAATCTAGTTGCATGAGACCCTTTAGTTGCTTGCTTGCATGCTAGTAGTGAATGCTTGGTGACCTTCACCCCCTGCCACACACCCTCGCGGTGGCTTGCAGGGTATCGTGTAGATGTAGATGTAGATGTAGACACGTCATCTCAATCACTCATACGTGATGAATTACTTTAATATAGTGAGAAATATAGGTTAGAAAAATGCTTAAACATGCGAGTAGAATTGTAAAATAGCATAAACCTTCCCTTCTGTCATTGATTTAACCTCACTAGTACGCCAGAAATAGTAGTGGTAGTTATCCTGGGGAGGGGGGCCCCGACAGTTAAGGTCATTCGTCTGCATCTACATCTACCTGATACCCTGCAAGCCACCGCGAGGGTGTGTGGCAGGGGGTGAAAATCACCAAGCATGCACTATCGACATTCGCACTATTTAGGGTAGGTCGGTAGTTTGGTATGGATGTTTCAGGGAATGGAGTAAAGGTGAGGAGAAACCGTGCGTCGGCATTAGCCTACTATTAACGAAAGGGGCCAAAGGGTCGGCGGTTTAACATTTCATCCGACGGAGTAGTGTTGTACTTGAAGTGCTCAGTACTCGATATACCGGGGCCGGTATACCGATGAAAGATCTCCCTTACTGCTGCGATTCAAACCCGTTCCTTCGATATGAGTGGCCAGTACGGAAGCCACAGAATCAACACGATTCCCTCGTAGAAAGCGTTGCTTTCTTTGCGATATTTTGAAAAACTAAAAAATGGCCTAGCACAGGATTTTGAGTGAGTGCTCTCCAGAAGAGTCCTGGAGAACTGAAGAGGAAAGGGTCTATGGAGCAGCATGCGGATAAGAAGAATATGAAGGATTGCTTTGTAAATAAAATGAGGGAGAAAATCGAAGGAAAATCCATAACAGGAAGACCAAGGGAAAAATGCCTAGGAAAGAGCAAGAGGGATATCGGTTAGAAGAATTTCAGTGAAGGAAATAAGTAAATACGAATTAGGGAATGGGAGGTCTGCAGTTAATCAATCTCCAAATTGATATATTGATGATGACGAAATAGAAAAACAATCCTTGGAACCTATTTTACTTAGCTAAGTAAGGCGAGGAGGGGGCGAAGGATTGAGCGGGAAAATGAGGAACTGACCGGAAGAAAGGCGCCCATCACCCCCTGGTGTTTCGCCCGTCTGCTGGAATGGATTAGCCCGACTGTGCGTGTGAGTTGTCGAGTAGTAGGCGCAGGTACAGAAGGTGGGTGAAGTCTGTGGGTGGCATGCATAGTGTATTTTCCTTATGGAAAACCAAGGGAGGCCCTAGTCCGGGATGACTCTTGGGTGAAAGAAAATATTATCCGGGGAAGGCGGTGGCTCACGGAAGACAAACGGCCAAATTCGGAATAAATAGAGAGTTCAAGACAAGGGGACGGGTGCGACTGTAAACAAGAGAGCTTTGATGAATGGGGCGAGAGGAGGAAGTTTAATTTACTGCCCTCCCCTCCCTTCACACCTCCTCGCCGAACCAAGGTCTGAAGAGAATGGACGTGCCCACAATCCAAAAGTTGCTCTCGAGCTCTTTCAAATATGGTTTGGGCTCATAGGAGCACAAGTCGAAACCGGTCATGAAAGACGAGGTGTAGTATTAGTTGAAGAAGCGACGGTCATGTTGCATGAGAGCAGTTAGGGGCGTTAAAAGCTCTAATTATTCTAGCTCTCGTTTCAGGTTTGTTTTAATTTAGGAGTGCATAACGAGTATTCACCGCATTGCCAGGTCAATTTTCCTTTAGACAATTAACAGCTCCTTCACAACGAAATAGTCAAAGCTCGAGGCTAACGGTGTTGTGCCGTATACTTAAAATAAAATGGAGGGAGCGTATTTGGTGACTGAAGGATTATTTTATTTCATTAGGAAGGATCTTATGGACTATCATTGTATGTATCCGAGATTTTCTTGCAAAAATGTTTTGCTCTGTCCCTACTGAAAAGTGTACCGATTTCCGTATTGGGGTGCCTTCTAAGCACAGATCAATAGTTTTTATGAATTTTGCCCCTTACTGGTCTCAGCCTTAAAATTCAAAAACAGCTCTTCATTTCAGTACTCACCGTGCCGGTGTGACTGCCACAGCGTGTCCTTTTTCTTTTGGATTTGTGGCCGGTATGTTCCGCTCATAATCCCTTCAGCTGCACAATAAGGGGATGCATTAACTCCGTCCACACGTGAATCAGCTCCTATTTGTTGAAGAAACGAAACGAAATATCCGTTAAATCAGGTTAAGTTTGAGTGAACTTTTGTGATGAGGCCTACCGTGTAAAATTTGGAAGAAGATACCACTGTTACAGGGCCCATTACTCATATTAAAGGTAAAATTCCAATTCTAAAAACAACATCTTACTAAGATAAATTCATATAAACGTTGGTTACCTAGTGGTAATTCATGTTGGTGTAAGGAAAAACTTTTATATATTGGGAAAAATCTTTAATTTTCCTCCCCGATTTTCAACTTTAAAGGTTTAATTAATTACAAGGGCTGAACTCTCAAGGTTCAAGGCAGTCATTTCCAAGACCTGCTCTAGGAAATATTTTGAAAAACAATAAATTAGGCGGCCTTATGAGAAGCCTTATGGAAGATCCCCTTGGCAGGTAATATATGGCGCGTGATACAAGCATTCTCAAAAACCTGGACATTTCACAGGTGACTCACGCATTCCGTTAGCTGGAAAAACAAGTAGAAGTTCCTGATTTTCCCACTTGTGGAAATGGAAGTATGAAAGGGAATGTAACGGATGGGAATATAATTTGAAGACTGAAATTGATACGGGGAATAGAGCAGGGTGAAGACGATGAATGGGAAAATAGGGAAGGGAATGTACAGGCTTCTTAGAAACTAAACGGAGTGAAGGGGAACGAATGGCTATCGTATTTCTGGGCTACTGGTCCCAAGACAACCTAAGCCATGTTGTACCAGGCAAATGGAGCTATTAATTCAGACGACCCTTGCAGAAACCTGCTAGGAGTCGCTTTGATGTTTTCTCTTTGATCTGAAAATCTCGTCTATGAATGATAAATGTTTATCATGCCCATCCGTTTCTTCAGGTTAGTGTACGAACTGTAAAGCCTTTAGCTCCTGGGACTAAAACACTATAAAATGTAGCTACTCTTGAGTAATTGTTATTTTTAATTTTCTGAATGTGCAAGTAGTATAGGAAGGTTTTAAAATATACATGTTGAAAATACGATTAATTTTAATTCCTATATAATCCTAGGATAGGGTTTCTCTCTAAAATTATGGGAAAAGCACTGTAAAAATGATAGTTTATGATTTTATTTTAGAAATAATGCATGTATGCATATATACTTCCGCGTACTAAGAAGTATAGTTATTTCGCACTTCAAGGCCCTCTTCAGATCTTATTGTATATACGTTCGGATGAATTCGAACCGTACTTGGTGTTTTCTTGCGCCTCATTTTGGTAGTATTTTCTTTGATAAGGTCGACTTAATAACGAAAGGGGTGAAGGAAAAGGAATATGGTTTTAGTTTGGGAATCGGATTTTTGGTACTCTAAGGTGGAGTAGGTAGATTATTATTATAATATTAGTATTATTATATTAGTAATTATGTTCCCTTTGTATTTAATTACGCCCCAAAAAAAGGTGAAAGCAATGTGGTTGTATGGTGAAAGGTGACTCAGTTCTGTATCGTCATTTACAGTGATGGATAATGCTTCACGGACGGTTGTACGTTGGGACCGTAACGATAGTTTTCCTTTTCTTTTCCGTTAAACTGCCTTGCCAATGGCTCTGGATTAATTACTCTCCCCGGATGAAGAATATCGGCGACCGAGAATAAGGCAGCTCTAATCCTTATGCGCATCCATTAATGAGAGTTTCTTTGCCGAGCTATCTATCGTCAGCAATCCGCTTAGGCTCTGGTGGGCGTAAAAGTCCTTTCATATTGAAGACGGTATTGTGTTTTTTTCGTTATCATTAGCGATACGAGGGAGATGTAAAGTATATTCTGGAGTCATGATCTCGAAATGCACTCGTGAGCATGTCTTATAGGTTTTTACAATAAATACCGCAAACGTCGGAATGGCGTTTGCTCAAGTCAGAATTGTTTTTAGCGGTTTCCCGTTCGCCTCGGGTTTTCCCCATCGTGTGAAGTCCTGCAAGAGAAGTTAAGTTTCTAAATTAATCTTTTTAATAATGTCTATTGCGGCAATTTATCAATATTTCGTCAATGGTATCTGTGGCCCTCATTAGCGTGGCGTTTTTTAGGGTGCCTAGACGGCAAAATCATCCACACCTCACGAGAAAGCTATCCAAAGAAATCGGACAGCTAAATTATAATATCTGCAATTCCGAAATTATTTTTGCTTGGAGTAAAAAACATGTATATAGCTGGTAGGAGAATGGGCATATCTTCTTATAATATCCAGATTTGAAAAAATGGCTGACAAGGATAGAATTTCTACGTGTAAGAATTTCCTGCACTTTGATTTTTGCCTTGTTTCTAACTCAATCTAACGTATTACTTTGCTTAGAGGTCTGCGTTGATTTTGAAGTAAAATTGACGCGTAAAATTTTCACGAGCGTTTCAGAAAATCTCAATATGGTGTATTTTTACTATCCCTTAATCCTAATTCAATACATTCTCAGGTATTTTTTTCTGGCAGGTCAAAAAGCTCCTGTTATCATGCCTAGTATCTGGAACCGAGGTCCGATATAAAACATTTTCAAACATCCAGTCCCTCAGTTTGCAGATATTCATTTCGAGAGCTTGGGCTCATAAGGAAAGTGATTTATTTGAAATTTCCCGTACAGTGTGCACGGAAAAAAAGTATCGGCTGCCCACTATAGAGAACAGGACTTCCCCGATATGTGCTGCCATTCCATTATAGTGCCAAAATATATATTGTTTCTAACTTATAACCATCCACATACATTTTTTATGTCATGTCTCCATTTTTACCAAGTCGTTTTGATTTCATACCATCCTTAAATGTATATAGCCTACCTAGGTAGGCTGATAAGTTAGAATATGCTCCGTCAACTAGTTATTACAACAAGCTGCTTTCTTTTGCGTTTTCAGCTTGGTTGAAATCTAATCCTCTTTATTTATTAAGGAAAACCATAAAGCCTACAGAATAGCATTTGGTTGTCGATATTCAACTAATATTCAGTAATTGAAATACCTTTCTAAAATAAATGAAGGCAGTTTTTTTATATTAATTATTTGGTAGCATTACCGTCAGTTTCACCTTATTTCTTTATTCAAAGAATTTAGTTGATGTTTATTATGATATATATTATTTTGTAATTGGCATGACGTTGTGGATAGACATAACTTACTAGGAGAAACCTCTCATTGTCAATAAGACCTTATTTGTCTTTTCTTTTGCAAGTGGCAACAGTTCTTCAGCTTGTAATTTCTAACTTTTCAAGTCAGAAAATGCATTTAACTTTTGCATTGAACAGCCTCAAGCCTCAATACGTTAGATGGTGTTTTCTACTTTATGTTGTCCCTTGTTAAAAGTATCTTTTAAACTTCAATTCATTGGTTAGATCTCCAGCAAAATAGTGATTAAACATCGTTAACGGAATGGGGCGACAAATTCAGGAGGTGCATTTTCTGCGTAGTAATGTTGGAGTTGCTTGGTTTTTAAAAAATATTTTGGCTTAATTTTTACCTTACGTAAGGCTATTGCCAAAAAAACGCCTTGATTTCAAATGTTAAAAGAGCGAAGTCATTATCTCAACTTCTGAAGTATATTCACTAATTCAATTAGAGAAATTGTATAAATTGAATGGAATCAGGCGATACCTTGTGAGAAAGTGACATGGTGTAAGAAAAACTTGACGATATATTTTTCACACTTTTTATTGAGTAAAACTCTACCGGTATCGACACTCTCGTGTCATTGACAAGGGTACTCTCCCTTGACAAGACACCCTTGAGAGTACCCTTGTAAATGACACGAGTGTTTAGAAACCCGTAGGTTTTTATTTAATAAAAAGTGTGAAAAATACATCGTCAAGTTTTTCTTACAACAGAGGAAATGAATAAAAATGTGCTAAGATACTGGTGCTCGTTGATTACTCTACGAAGCTGTAATTCACCGTCCGTGCGCTGCGGGGTCGTAATATTTAAGCAGTGGAGGAACAAATGGAGTATCAATCAGAGCAAACCATGAAATAAAAAGATCACTGTGTCCTTTATGGTGGCTGAGTGGTGCTAAGTGTTTCAGGAGATATTGCGGCTCAGAGGGGTGAGACGTATTGGTCATTGTTTCTGCCTGAGATAAATACCTTGAGTAAGGCCTGGAGAGGTGATGCCTTTTTATTTTATTCAGGCAATACTATTTACGTATGTGCATTCCACCCCAACCTCGCCGATACCTTCAGCCCTGCATTTTTCTCCCGTAATGGCGGGTGACGCCCAGTGCTGATTACAAATTATATCATTTGGTTGCACTTTACCATCTACCCCTCACTAATAATGTAGACAAGGTCGGTTGCATTCTATTGGCTTCAAGGTATATTTAAAATTCATCCAAAATTTGTTTGCTGGTAGTAAATAGAACAATAACTTTGTAAGATTCCACAAAAATTTTTATTTGAACACCGACCTAGTGTAGGTGTGCACCTAGTGTAGGTAACACCAACCTAGGTAGTGTGTAGGTAGTAGACCTAACCACCGACCTAAGACTTAAAAAGTGATTGTTCTATTTACTACTATCATGCGATTCCACCAAGTGAAGCCTGAGGACTTCCTCTTTATTTGTTTGTTCGTTAGTACTGGTAATATTTTTGCATATTCAAAAAATAACTATAATAGTGCATTGGGAATAACAATTCCCGTGCATTGTATTAAAAGGAAAGCAAGAAAATAGTCCTGGGATATGCTCACCCTATTTTTCTCGGGCTAAACTTGGGTGTTCCAGCGATCAATTTTATACCACATCGTCAAACCTTAGTAAGATATGCAAAGATCTTAAATTGTAAATTACGCTATGTATCCTTGCTGGAGGTGGGATTCGAACCCGTGAAGTTTGTGCTGGCCAGGCCAAATACCAATGGCTAGATCTGGTTAGCACGGCCAGAGGCCCTCGATGATCTAAATATTTTGAGAGTTCATGAATTGAGATCACTTGTGTAAATTAATTTAATCACTTGTGTAAAACCTTTTTCAGGAAATATATTAGCACAGCCTCAGAGCAACTAGTCACCTATGAAAAAGCATATGGTGTATATATTTGAGATTATTGCTCCACGGAATTATTTCATTAGTTAACCATCATGCATTTTAAATTGTTGAAATTAATTCATAATACTGCCGTTTTTCACACTTCGGATTCCTTATTTCGCATCGATCAGTGTTAACGTTTGATTGCGTTAAAACCGATACAGTTTAGTAAAATGGAGCTTCGTTCCTTGTGCTAAGCGTCATATAACTTGGTAAAAAATAAGCTTAACAATCTTGATCTGTCGATAATAGTTGAAAATAGTGTGGTGGAAAGTTGATGTTATTTTGATGTAAGCGACTAAGTGTCAGGAGTGACTGTAATCACTTAGAAATCTATTAAGAAATCCAGTTTCCACCATTATTATGTAAAAGGAAACTCTGCCACCTTGTATATTCCTTTTGAAATATTTTAATCTACGACCCGGGGTTTCGACACTTACATGTAATCGGTGGGTAAGAGTCATGACCAGGGTTTTATGCACCATAAAATATTTCTTATGGGATTTACTAAGTGGCCCGGTTTCTTTTTCCAGGTTTTGTAACGTTATGCAACAGGTGAAGCCCGATACATTAATTTTATTCGTCAGCATTAATTACAGGATGTTTGTTTGCTAACTCCCAAAAACACGAATTCATAATTTAGAAAACATTTTTACATTATCCTATACTTTTATCACGTTGATAAAATTCCAACGTTAAACTTGAATAATAGCGAAATATTCTAGGCCCTATTCGGATAGCTATTTTCTGGCTGTGTTGGTGCGAATAGAAAAAAAATCTATTCGCTGAAAGGAACTATAAAGCGCTAGATCCAAAGTGAACAATAGATAGTCTCTCTTGCTGTGATCCTCGTATCCTTCATCGTAAATTCGCCGCGCCTTAAGAACCGACCGCAAAAAATGCACGAAAAGCTCTGGAGGCCAACCAATGAATAAGATGATTAGGACAAAAGAAACCGAGGCACTGGAGAGGGAGGGCACTGTAGGAAATGACGGAGGAATGTTGGAACTCGAAGATGCGATGCTAAAATTAGACGAAGGGTTTGACTGGTCGCGTTTTTTTCGCCCTGTTCGCGAAAAAGTGAATTAATACGAGTGGACACTGCCGCACAAGAGCCGAGAACGTCGACCGAATTGAGGAGGGACTAGGGAGGAGGTATATGGCGAGAGGCAAGCGGGTGGGGGCGGGGGGAGAGTGATATGGCCTGAAAGGCAATATAAAAAAAAATAAAGGGAGCCTTCGACGGATGTGACGGAGGCTTTGAGAGGCTTTTCGTGTAGCGAGATTCCCCCCCCCCCCCCCCCCCAGGCCCAAGCACGCGACCCGAGGGATGGATACTATATAGAGTTGGATGACGGGAATTTTTCACCTTTTCACGCCCTTCATCCCTTCCTTTCCTTTCTTTTCCCATCCACCTTTTCTTTCCTTCTCCTCCCACCCACATCCACCTACCTTCCTCATCCTCCTGGTCCACTGACCAGTCCCCCATGGCTATCCAGACCACAATGGTCTCTGTCCATCGTTTGAGACGATGCCCTTACATCCTCCGCCTAACTCCTTCCCTCGTTCGGCGAAGTGGTCGAAAAGCGGCGATCTAGGACCCATGTCATTTCCAGTTTATTATTTTTCTCTCATTTTTAGCGACACGCTGTTTTCCCTCCGTTCTCCCAGGCGGCCACCCTGTCGTCGTATTATTTATTTTTTTTTACGTTCTCTGTCGGTGTTTTCGGCGAAGGGAACCTGCGATAGCGCTCACGACACATAAAGGCTTCCGAAATGAACGGATCATATCTGCCTATTCGTTAAGCTCCTGTAAAGTCAGTAGGTGTATCATCTGTTTGGTATTTTTAGTACGATCCGTGTGTGCATAAAACAGGTTTAGTGTACCCTTGGCAGCTTTAAATCGTGCTTGATTCTGTGGATGGAAGGATGTTCACATAGCTACTGAGTTGAAAGAATTTGCGTAGAAGACATTGTTGCAGAAAAGTGGATGTAATTTAACATTCGTAAGCTTGATCAGCAGACTCTTTGCATGGTTTTTTAAGTCATTGGTCGTCATTTGTGATTACTTACCTGACTTACATGTGTACCTCGAAATAGCGGGAAGTGTTCAAGTTTGTTCCTTTTTCTTAAACATGATGCTCTAATCATGACAAAAGAAATCACTTGATAGATTTTTCATCCGAATTTTAATGGTAATGTAGGAAAACCACTACGAACTTACGATTTTCGGTGGTCAGAATAATTTGCCATCTCTTCTGCCATATTTTCTTAATTTCTGGGTCTTCAGGACAATTTCTTGTTTTTCTGCGTTATTTCCGAAACTATGTCACAAAATATGTTGGTTGTTTTAGTATTTCGCTAAAGTTCTTTCCGTCCGCTAATCTGTGGACCAAGTTGAGCATCTATATAATTCGAGCTAGATGCATTACGCATAAGGGTATTTTTAAAACTGTCGTCGATTTAAATTCACCTGAATCCATAAACTAAATTTTGACCATTAAAGAATGGTCAATCATAAACTTGATTGAAAGCCTGTTGGAGTGCTAAAATTTTTCTCACAACGTTCTCGTTGGTGTTTTGAGCATTCTATTCGATTACAACAATGCTTGGCGACAAATGTGAATGGAAACCATTGCGCTTGATTAGCATAAAATGAAGGTAAACCTAAGCTGGCGGTAGGAAAGTCCTCGGCCGGTAAGAGGCGACGGGTATTCATTCTCGAGTGGACTTTGAGTTATATTTCGCGCAAAAGCAAGACGTTTACTTGTTTCCATTTCTGCTGCGGCGGCGACATTTATTGCATCCTGCGTAATGTTTAGTATTTATACCTTAAGAGGGGAAAAGCTCTTCATAGCCTGTTGGAACTAGTGAATTATAATAACAAATGTATTTGTTTGTATGTCTCAATGTGTCCTCGGAAACTAAACATGGTGATAACTTAAAAATGTTTCATTACCCAGACCATATCTGGAGAAAGTACGGTGTGACCTCCTATTGTATTCTCTTCAAATCGTCAAGCAGAAAAATAACTCACCTTGATACATTAATCATTTAGTTCCTGCTTAATGTCCAGCTACTGTAAAGCATCTTCCTTGGTCGTTTGAAATACATAGTTACAGCCATAAACTCTCCATATATCTTCATTTCTCAACATATTTTATTAGCTTCTTCCTTGTCATCTTTGTCAATCAGTTGTTAATTATACATTCCATTCTTCTCATTTCTGCAAACGGGTGTAAATAATGAAGTATATTAGCCATTACTTGAACCCATTTCTTCAAGTCTGATTCCCAGTAAAATATATTTTTAAATTCTCGTTTGCTTGTGTATTATATTGGCAGAAAACTATCAAATATACATTTATTTGTTTTTCCAAGGAATGCAACGAGGTATGTTCTCAATTGAAATCATTTTCCTATCATTTCATACTATTTTTTCCTTTAGATATTTTAACTAACAATATGATACCCTTTTGAAATGTTACTGTGTGTTGATTTTCTTGAAATTAAATCGCCTGCAGTGGTTCAATATTTATTAATTTCTTTGAGTGGTGCCACGATTTAAGACGTATTTGGAATAGGATTTATTTTCGAATGTAATAGCAATTTTGCATGAGAAAAACTTGAGCGTTTTCCGGTAGGTGATAGCAACTTCTAATGGGTTACATTGTTCTCCTTCACGACGTACCAAGATGATTTTCAGGTGCTTTTCAGTATGCTCAAAACTTAAATAACAAATCATCAAAGCTATTACCTGAGTGAAACTCGAAGCAGTTGTAGTCGGTAATATTACGACTGACCATAGTCTATGGACGCCCACGTAGCTGTTATTATATTTCGCATAAATACATTTTTACAGTGTCTATGAAGAGTGAGGATAAAATGGTATTCCATTGTTATCAACCTTTAATTTAGAATGAGCTATTTCGACTTTCCAATCGGACTCGTATCTGAATCATGAGATTGAGACAACGAACATTTGCGTCCAATAAACTTCTCTGTAATGTCCCAGACGGTGATAAATATTGTCGCTTCCCCAGTAATCACTGCGCGGCCTTCATAGGTTTTCCTCCGCCGTCGACAGAACTCCGAGCAAACCTTCCCACAGCAATATAATTCGTTAGCGCGTGGTTAGCGGGTCGGACTGGATGAGGACCACCGCTGCTGATGGATGCTCCGACCCCATAGTCACTGTTTGTAGAGGCGTGACGCTCTTTTTGTGGCAACTTTTGGAAAAAGGGCGTGCCTTTTACATCTCTAATCTCTCTTTACACCGCTGACCCGAATCCTCAATCTGGTCCGGTGACTTTTTTTTCCCTCTCCTTTTGAGGTCCACCTACCGTGAAGACGTCACGTATATTTGCCTCGAATGAGCGGTTTCCTACGGGAAAGAGCCGTAGGGGCGGACGCCCCGTCCAAAACTCGAATACTTTATTTCCAATTCCTTGGGGGACATGGGTTGCAGCGTTTCGGAGCTACACTCGTGGGTTCCGGTGGTGGGAAAGTATCTTCTCTCCTTTTAAGTGTGCCGGTGCTGTGGGGGTTTAGGGAGTGCGCTAACTGAACTGGATGGAGTCGTCAGACGGGGAGGAACTCAAAACCCACGGCTCTCGTCATGAAAAACAATGGGCGTGGATACATTTTTCCCGTCGAGAAACAAGTGAACCGTTCTGCCTTTAAACAAATATTGCTCCGGAGTAATAAAATAAGACAAAAATCAAATCTTCATAGCATATAGGTATATGTAGTCGGCGAAGATAACCATCTCCTCTCCATTTTCGAGGAAGGGAGTGTCACATATTTCAAAAATTCACGTCGTCTTTCCCTCCCACGGGAAGCGCTGTCGTGTTTTTGTTTAAATCACCGTCGACTGCCATTTCCTTCGTCCTGGTTCGGGACTTGAAATAGAAATGTGCCCGTTAGGCGAGCTGGAATCGACGGAGAAAGCGTAAAGAGTATTCTCCCTTTCATCTTATTGCAAGTAACGCCAGGAGATATTTCAGAACCCAGTCGGCGAGCAATATGAATGCATCATAGCATATAACTTCCGAATCATGGTCGGTCACTCATTTCCATCCGTAAGTCTCCAATTAAGGTTACCATCGATTTAAGCTCGTAAACTTTTAACACCTCATTCTCGGGTCGCTCGAGAACAGGAAGAAATTTGTCACTGTCGGGGACCTTCGGTAAAGTAAGTGATACCTATTAGTGGAAAAATAATCCATTCCTTGTAATTGGAATGTTTTTTAATTGTTTCAATGGACGCTGCAAGTTTTATTACTTGAACTTCGTCGATGTTTAATGAGCATTTTAAGCATTTTAGTTTTGTCATTCATATTCCGTAGTTTGGAATTGTGAATGATTGTGAACTTCAGCCATTCCGTAGCTCTTCGTTAAAAAGATATTCGTTGTAGGTACTCTTCTCGTATATAACACTAAGGCGAGAGGAATCAACTCTTCAATCAAAGTGTAGAGAGTCCTTTTTGGGAGTCACCTGTGGTTTCTCGGGAAGGTCCAATACCTAGAAAGACATTTACTATCATATCATCTGGGGATCATCTGCTGGATTTTGGCCCGGGTCCATCTGACGAAAACTTTAATAAATTGGCTATCTAGACAGTCAAACATTTAGGAAGATTTTTTATAATACAATTTCCTTTCTTAAGCGTTGGCAGTGTTTTCAAAGTCACTACCAGTTAATTAGTACGTCTTGATTATTGCTCACACGGTTTTTAAAAAAAACTTACTATTTAGACTCTTATTTTATAGTTTCCTTTTAGTTCCTAAAACCTTTTAAGTTTATAAAAACAGAATTTCACAATTCATGGAGAAATTATGGACCCGAATACTCTCTGTGTCAGCCATTAATTAGGTATGGGTTATTTGGGAATGAAACCTATTTTGAAAAGCTTCCTTTTTTATTCGTGTCATTGAAGTTAATCAGGCAAATTGAAATTACTGAAAATTGTAGCTGGCAGGTGTGGAGATAAACTACAAATTGAATCCAGCTAAGGTGTATCAAAAATACATTTTGTGACAGGCTATGTAATCTCTTGAGTTGTTAAATAAATTAGAAATTAGTGGATACTTATCTGAATGAATATTTTGCAGTGCCGAACGCATTCTTAACTGAGGTTCCCCTCAGGAAATCGCGAAACAAGCCTTTTCCAGGCGTTAAGTGTGGAAAGTTTTTATTACCTTTTTTACTGTTTTTATATTTTCCTTGAAAGGTATGGACATAGACCGGTGACAACTAATATAATTCAAGTCTCTCTATTTATATTAAAGTTTTTTTCCGATCTGTTTTCTATCGTCATTATTTTGCATTAGGTGTGCACCATCTTTGACACCGCGTAAATTGTTGGTGCCTGTGGTTGAAAGTAATCACTGCGTCTCCTCCAAGAATAAACTGTTGGCACGGCTGAAAAAAACGTTGGGCAGGCGCTCCACTTTATTTCGAGGTATTTATTAACCCCCATTTTTACTCTATCGATATTTTAAGTAATGCCGTAGTAAAGGCCCTGCGCTAGAGGTCCGATACCTGTCCGATTCCAGAAAGTCCAAGTATTGGATTTTAATTCCAGGCAACTGCGTTCATTAAGCTGCGAGTATTCATATGTCTCCTTATTTATGCGCTATAAAGCTGGCATGGCTCTAATTTTCCATTTTTATGTTCCATGAATTTTTTGCGAAAGAGTATTTTGCCATCGAGTATTTCACTTCTAAATTTAGGTCTTACACTTTCATATATTTTTCCAATTCAATTCTTTGTCAGTGACGTGAGCTCTATGAATACGGAAAGGTATGAACTTTGGTTCAGATTGAAATCCCTAAAGCATAGGTAATCTTGCATAATTCATTTTTTTCTGATCATGAAATAGCCTTGTTAGGGGCTTAAATTATAACAAATAAATGCACCAATAATATGTGAAGGTTGGAGAATAACATGCAAACGTTAATTGTTTGACAGTTTCATATGTAACGTCCTTATTTAGGGAAATGAGATCCATTAAAGAGCATTAGATTAATAGCTGACTAAAGCTTGGTATCGGAAAGAAGCTTTTGAGAATAATATTTGTCATTATTAAGGTATTGCGTTCGCTTCCTGGCCTTTTTTATATTTCTTTGCCGCGAATACGCGATCATAATATTTGGCTTCATTCGTAGTAAGTTGGAATTCATATTTTTAACGCTCTCACTCGGATTTCAGCTTGTAATTTGAGCTTATGAATCGAAATTATATTCATTTAGTGATAAAAACAATTTATTCTTTCATAATGGGAAAAAACGCATATTTTTCTCTTGTTTCGCCGGAAACGTCGTGTGTATCTCGAGATTTTGAAAGAACATTCAATCTGACTCTCGAGAACGGAGATGTGAAGTGAATCAACGCCTGCCATACACCTCTCATAGACCGTCGGAACGATATAGGACGGATGCTGAAAGAAACCCAGGTCGGATCGAAGTTTCTTGATCATCATCGATGACCGGTCGAAAGGGATGCGAGATCGGAAAGTGGCCACTAAACGGGCGAGTTGCTCGGGAAATTCGTTTTGCGGCACGGGGGACACCTCCTCCTCCCACAGCTATTGCTCTATGATTCGTTATTTAGCCTAGAGAGGGACTGGGCGTAAGAAGGAGGAGGAGGTGTCGGGGTGGATGTCGGCTCGACCGTTCCCGTCTCCCCCCACTCCCCAACCAACGCCTTTTGCACTTGTCCGCACCGCGCATGTCACTTTTCTCCCCTTCCCTTCCTCGCAACCCTTCCACTCCCGCCGCCGCGACTGCGCCTGCTCCCGGAGGCGCCGCCTGGGTACGCCCCTTCCCAGCGTCTTCTCCCCCTGCCGCCCGGGGCGCCGCCGCCGCCTCAGGGTCGAGCCGTCGCCGTTTTCGAAACGACTTCCCATCGGCGGCGTCAGCATGTGCACGCGGGGGCGATGGCGACGGAGTGCGAGATTTTAATCGCTTCGGGAAAATGGAAAGAGGCGACCTAAGAGTGTGGCGGGCACAGGCGGCCTTCTTCGTGCCCCTTCTGTCTTTGCTCAAGCGGGTGAAAGGGGGAGAGGAGGTAGTTATTAATGCACGGACTCTCTCTTGCGAGGGGCTCGTTTCTCCATGCTACATCTGTATTTCTTTTTCCCTGAAAGCAGGTGTAAACGTAGCAGGCGCTCTAAATGTTAATGGTACTTTGAGGCTTGATATAAGCTTCATCATCATCGGCCAACAATCCTAGGATTGGTTTACCGCAGCCCTCTACTCGATTCTTCTAACGGCCAACCTCTTCATATTCTCGTAATTCCTCTCTTTCACATCCTTCACAACGTGCTATATATATCTCATGCCATATACGATACGATATAAACTTGCTGGGCAAAAATATTCACAAACGCCGTCTCATTTCAGTGCCTCGATGACTTTTTTCTGTGTCCATCTTCAGCTGATGGTACCTGCTCCCTTGAACTATAATGCAATAATTCTGTCTCTCTTCCCCACTTACATGGCATTATTAATTCTTTTGTTCATTATCAGAGGAGGTGACCGACAATTAAGATCATATGCACTCAGGATAGGTGTGCATCTGGGAAGAGATCTAGGTATTTAGGGAGAGGAGGAAGGGTAGAGAGAAGCCCGATGTCATCATTAGCCTGCTTTTAATGAAATTTACAAAGGGGTTTACTATTCGTAACGTCCTATCCGACGGACGGATTACTGAACTTGAAAAGCTCTCAAAACCACACTCAAGTAAAATACCGATAAACCACTGAAAACCTCCCCTGCCGGAATTAAAACGTAGTCCCTTTACACCACACAACATGTTTCGACGCTAATGTTTATAATGACCATGTATTTCTAATAGCATATATTCATCTTTACTCGTTTAGAGTGGGTTTGGCGTTAGGATACTGACCACAGGTCCCAGGCTCACCTCTAGGAGAGGATGCAACATCCAAAACATTAATAAACACATTTGGCAACATCCAAACATTAATAAACACATGCTTTTTGTATTCTTGGGATCATTTATTTCTGGAAAACTACAGGGAAAAGGGATTAACCCCCTACTTTAATGTGTGTAGTTGGTGTCAACTATAGTAATAGCTTTACCGTGACTAACCTGACTGATCTTCGATTGGAATACTTTGGGTTCTTTTATTTCAGTAGCAGAGAGGGGAGCATCCTAAGAATTTCGGTTCGTTTCCCTGATGACAGCATTTAAGGGACCTTGATTTTTTTAGCAGCCATGCATCCATCATGGAGAGAAATTTTACTTTTTTATTCTCCTTTCTAGAAGGATCTTGGACGTCAATAAGGGGTGATAGAAAGAAGACCTTTGCATTCCTCTCGAGAGCTTTGAGATCATGAATGATTTAAGTTAGCTGTTTAGCATGATATCTATGTGCATATTATTAATCTCAACAAATCTTATTTACGATACAGCGGCGATACATATCGGCGCAGCGGAAAGGTATCGAAACTATTATCCGTATAATAGATTTTTCTTTTGGGACTGCGTTATTTCAGTCACTTTGATTCTTGCGAAATTGGTTGATAATACAATTTATTAAAATGCAAAAATGATAATTTTTTCGCTGATACATTGGACAGCGTTTCATCCAAAGTAATTGCTATTTGTTGTAACAGTTATTACTGGAATTTCTGCCGATTTTTGCAGGGTTTAGCGGGATTTACATGGTTATTTGTAGGGAACTTTTTCGGGAAACTGAAAAACTAGAGTTTTCCAGGGTTTAGCCAGATTTATGCTGTTAATTATAGGAAACTATTCCGGAAAACTAAAAAAGGATCTTTATGAATTCCCATCGTCTAGTCCAAAGGCATTGTCATTGAGGCAGTATCTTCATTCCGAATTTCCGATAGTTTTATTCATATTTTATGGCATGGAAATTATTTCACGGAGTGCTTTATATTATCTTCCAAACTTTCTTTACTGTTTACATTAATCTTTGTGAAATTGCTGCTAAGTTTGTTGCCTATGTACTAATTTTATTCAAAATAGTTTTTATTCATACCAACCCCAACTAAAAAGGTAAACACGTCAACCTTCAGAAGTGGACGTTCACTTCAGATAAAAAAATCCAATCGGCTCCCCTGTGGAAGAGCTTTGTTTATTAGATGGGCTCCGCATTGTCTTTCTTTATTTACGCTCCATAATAATCCTCATTTCAATCATTTAATTAAATATTTATTCATTCATATCATCATATTCTCTGCGTAAATTCTTGATAAATGCTGCTCAATGAATGGGATTGTGTTCATAGTGATAGAAATATCATTTGAGTCTTCGATCGTGTGTTTTAAACCGATGAAGAAATACTACGGGGAAATGGGGACTTTTTGGTTGGTGCTTCTGAATTGGAAAGTTCGGGCTAAAGAGACGTAGGACGAATACAATTGGAAGGAAATTATAGGAAAAGGAATCTGGTGGAAGGAGAAATATTTCGAAAAAGCATTTCACGAGTTGAATCATGAAGTTTACATTTCTCTATCATCAAGTCATAACGTATTGAGAAGTTATCGTATTTTCCGAACCATGTAATTGACTTTTATTGGATTCCGATGAGTTTTCTCTGGCATTTATTGATGTGCACGTGATGTGTCTTACCCAAACATATCCCTATGTTTAATTCCTGCAGTATCCTGTAACTTGACGATCTCTTAGATCTTAGTAACTTATATTCCGTTAAAGCACATGCTGCCTCGTTGTCTATTCTGGAACAGCTCTGAGAGCGGATGATCACAGGTCGCATTATTCATAGCCTTATTGCTATTCTTCGATATTGGGGTTGAGTCATAAGTATATTTTTGTGTGTGAGTGATTTACATCAGATTTCTCCGCCGCTGAAGTCGATTGTGTATTTTTTTCGGCTCTGCATCTACGCCACCAGATTTTCCCCAACGCTCTCTCTCTCTCCCATCCAAACCATTCCTCACTCCGGTTCCCCCTTTGTTTCCCCTCGCCCATTTATTAGTTTCCTTCTCGGGGATCCGAAGGAGAGAAATTTCCCTTCACCGCTCCCCCCCTAACCGAAGCCTCCCTCCTTCTTCAGCCCTCCTTGACCCTTTTCCACCACCCCTCGCATCGCCCCATCCCCTCACAAGATGCCTATCTAAAGAATTCATCTGGCGCTTCCAACTTGTACGCGAAAAAAGAATTTTCACACCTCGCAATTAGTCTTTTTTTCCGCCCGCCGCGGAGAGTGTTTGTGTCTCGTCTCCTCTTCCACACGAAAGGCAGATCCTCTCAACACGGCTTAATCACGCCGGGTCGCCGCCTCCCGCCTTAATACCGTCTTCCAGCTCTTTCCCATCCCCAGTGCGTTCCCTCCCACTCCCCCTACACCTCGGGACACATCTCCATGACAACGGAGATCACGCCCTCCTAGTTATCTGCCATTCATCTCTGTGTGTTTTCGGCACCGACAAATTTACGTTCCGAAGGGCTTTTTTCCGTCACTGCCCTTCCTTTTCCTTCTCCCCTTTCCCTTCGTGCGTCTCCGCACGTTCTTCTGGGCCCAGGGCGCCCTTTTGTCCCTTTGATATCAACGCCGCATATTCGTATTTAGATGATAATCACCACGTAAAAAATGGGCATGGGAAATGGGAACGATCGGGCCCGACCGTCCGAAGACATTTGTGTGTTTCGTGAAAACACATCCATTCTCTTTCACGCCATGAAGGTTGGAGATAGAGATATCGGAGAGGGCTATCTAAAGGGCACACGCCATATTAATAACAATGTTCCATTGTCTTCAAGAGATGTTCAACATTCGCCATGGAAAACCGTCCTCCGTCGATCGTCATGACTAAGTCGTAAAAATGAGCAATTTCCTAAATTTGATGGGAGAATTTTCAGTATTCCGGTAGTGTGTGCTGTGCATGAAGGTTACAGAGTTTCTTCAGTCAAGGATGTAATACGTAGGTGCATAAAGTCAGATTAGGAATTATTATAGTTATCCTTTTTTCCTATGTATTCGTGAAATCTTCGTGTTAAATGTGAAAGAAATACCCGGTAGCCTCCAGCCGAGGTTTTTCTGGATGTGTACGGTTCAAAAAACGGAATGTTTTTAAGGGATAGTAATCCATTTTTTCTTCATTTAATATTTTAACTTAATGTACAATATATTTTTCTGTTGGAGCATAGATGATCGAACAGTGAAGGGGTTTGTTATATCTATCAAAATTATCTGAGATAGTAAATTTTTAATCCCTTCATAGGTTTCTAATAATATGAACCCCACATTTATACGAGAGAAGTGTGCGAATAGTTTTTGGGCAGATAATATTTAGGGATAGGTAAAGGTGCTAAATTCCCGGGACTGCGAACATATGGGATGTGTATATTGTAGGGAGGTAAGTATATTTGTCAAATGTTCGATTGAGTTGATCTTTGCAACGTCTGTATAGCCGCCCTTGATTTGAGTTGATGTCCATTGTAACATTGCTCAATACTATTCCCCAGGTTGAGCATTACGAATTCTTCTCTCCAACCTCCAGTAATACGGTATTGTGTTTCAGTGATTATAAATTGTGCATTTCTCACCGTGTGTGATTTAGGCAATTTTACGTAAGGTTCACGATTATTTTGAAAGGATTTGTGAAATGATTTATAGGTTGGAGAAATGGGCATCTCGAGTCGTAATGTGCCGCAATTTTTCTACCTAGCATACAAAGAAAAGCACTTTAATTTAATATATAGGTGACAAGACAATGCCTAGGCTGATGCTTCTTTTATGTGGCTCATAGATAATCAGCACCATTAAAGGACAAACGAATTCCCGAGATGAACGACGTGGAAGTTTTGAGTGAGAAAGACATTTTTTCCGGGACTTACAGAGTATTGTGCTAGCTTACCTTAACTTCAGACTATACAGGCAAATGTCGCATCTAGTTTATGTTTTGGTTGTGCTATAAATTATGCCTCACGTTCGGTGCGACACGGACGTGAAGAGCTACATAAAATTACGGATTTAATTTCCGCCAAAGTGACTTTAATAACTGTTGACTGAATGGAAATGGTAACTTTATGCAACAAAGCGCGTGCTAAAATATTTTAAGTGCGGAAAAAATATATTGCTTTTCAACGTGATATCACGCTGGTCAACCCAACCTTTTATTCCTCCTTGCGACAAGTACACGCGCCGACACTGTGGTGACTTTGAATTTTGATATATTCTATTAAATGGCGCGTAATGTTGCGACGCTTCTGCTAATGTTGATGTTCTTGATTGCTAATACTAAGCCTGTTTTTTCGTGACCTCCAATTTCATATCTAAGTACCTACTTTGTCATATTTTAATGGATACTATTACTTTTTTACTATTTATTACATTTTTACTATTCCACCCTTAGAAACGTATATATAAGCTTTATTGTTTATATTGCGAATGCTATGGGCTGAAAACTCATTATGGCATTTCAGTTTTATGGTATTGATCTTTCCATGTTGATCAAATGGTACGTACAGGACTCAAACTGCTGACATATGCCCAATTCTATGTAATTATGTAATAAAATTTCATTGGTTATGTTAATAGTTTCACAATGATTACGCATTGAATTAACGAGAGACACTTTTTCACCCGCGGGATTAGAGATTTCACTCGAGCATTAAATCTCATAGCATTAATAATATTCGTCCGTGGTAGCAGGGCAGCAACGCACTGCCCTTACAGCCTAAGTTCGCTAGGTTGAATCTCGCCTCAGGCAAGGATGTTGTGTTTAAGTTAGGTTTACCCTTAGGTTTGACGGTACATTAGAGCCTAGTTGCCTAGCTGCCTAGGTGCCTAGGAGCACCTGAATCTTAGGTCTGCGCCGAATCCATTTAGATTCGATCGTAAACCACTCTCGACCTAGATTAGTAAAATGTGAAACACTCAGTTGGAACCGAACCATGATGCTGTACTAGTTTTTGAATCTGTTAAAAATTCAAAGTTATACTTGGCCCCGTAATAGCAGATACTTTTATAATTGCTCATAAACATGTGCAGTTAAGGAGGATCCGGAACGTATCAACAATATTTTACGGGCTGATCTTAGATTGCATTCAGAGCGGAGGGCATTTAAATCATGCTGTAATATTATGTTACCTGAAATCAACGTGGTTGATATTCAACCAGAGAACTCGACGAGCAATTTCGTCTACGTCACCTTTTGCACATCACTGCAGCTAATGGAGAGCATTACATTTAAGAAGGCAGTAAACTGAGGAAGTCGCATTCTGCAGGCATACTGTCCAGCATCAGTAGATATGTAGATATGGCCTGCTACTGGGAGAGGCCCTCAACTGTTAGCTTAGGACATAGCATTGAAAGAATAATGCTTATGGTCATGACACGCACTGTTTACTCATATATCCATGTCGAATTCAATTAAAATGGCATTCATATTTTGATATCATGAGTTTGAAATACGCAATGTAAGTAAAGTTGTCCCCTAACAGGCAGGGGTTTCTACGTAGGAGCTATCATCGCTGGTTGGACGCCACTGTATGCCCTAAAAAATTGAGCTTAGAGCCTCTGAATTTTTTTCCTTGAAGTACTCGCTTTTGACACACTATGTTAAGATGAAAGGGAGATAAAAAGTCACAGTAAAGAATTGAGGAAGAAGTATTTTAATGCCATTATAACTGTGAACAATTATTCTACTGTTGGTGATTGAATACGACAAATATGATGTTGGAAATAAATTGGTTGGCTCTAGAGGAGAAATCAGAGCCAGGAAAATGATAAATTACGCTTGTAAAAAAACAATGACGTAGAACTCAAAGGAATTAAAGTGAGACTGATGTGTTGATCTGTTGAATTATATATTATCTAAGGTCAGAGAACGGTTGGAATGGTGATGATTATTTGCTGCTACCAGTATTCATTAGGAAAAACTCATTATAGTCGTTGAAATGGTGAGAGACATTATTACTGACGACCACAAATTTCTTTGAAGGGTAAATTCTTGGCAAATTGTCGAGGCGTGGACCGGATGTCGCTCTCTAAGGAAAGAGGCAATGAACAAAGACGCGGTAGTTTGTAAGACCAATTGAAAAAGACTACTCGTTTAATGTTATCAACGTCAGTACGGAGCCATTATACTGAACCAACTTTTCTAATTTTATTCATTGCTCTACACAGATTTTTTATTCGGGTTTTAGAAAAGGAAAAAGGCCCTGATTTTTTACTTCTACGTAATTCGTTATTCCTACTGAATGCCAGATACGCTGCCTCTATACAATAACCTCTAGATTATCTTTCTGTAATTTTTATCAGTATAGCTTAATGGGTTTGCCTTTTTAATTTTTTCCATTGCAAGGAAATTTCATGTCCTCTGCAAGTTTTATGCATTCCCTTCCGTGTTTTCATGGTCCTTTCCAGTCATGGCCCATTCAGCATGTATTGCTTGCTGATTTACCATTTACAAGACGACTATAGGATTACTATAATAAGTATGACATTATAATGAAGACTATCGTCGAGGGAAAAGTGAACGGGAAGATTGGAAAAGGCAGGCCTCGTTTGACATACATAGAACAGGTTGTGAAGGATGTAAAAGAGAAGAAGTACGTCACAATGAAAAGGTTGGCCGATAGAAGAATCGAGTGGAAAGCTGCGTCAAACCAATCCTAGGATTGTTGACCAATGATGATGATCATAAAAAGCACACGAAAAAATTATTATTATCTTGTCCTCATTTGCTTTCCTCTAACGCCTTTCTTAGTCGCTTGGACTCTCATTTCATCTTCATCATGTGCATGTCTTACCGATGAACTATTCTTGCAACTCAGCATCGTATTCTCTTTACTCATATCCATTTTTTTTTCAGTGACTGAAATTTAAGGTAAACTTTTGCGCCTCTCAAGACGCTTTGTGTGGATGATGTCTCATTTTTAACTTCCTAGTTATTGATCATTAATTTCCTTTTTGTCGACTTTACCGGACTATGTACATGTTTATTTGCATATGGATCGCTACGGAAGAATATATAGGTCTAATACTCGTATTGAGTCATTTTGCGTTTTCATATATAACTTGTTTTATAGCTCTCTCCAAAATTGTGTGTATTCTTTAAATGGAGTTGTTATTGGAGAGGTAAATCACTTCAACTACTTCCCGGGGATGTATGTTATGTTGTGTATTTCCTGAGTATGGCACTCATACGCAGGAGAATCGGGTGGTGAGTACTGGCCACCCATCTCGAGGGTCCATGCTCAAATCCCAGGAGTGATAGAGGTTTATAGGTTTATCAATGGTATGCCAGTCTCGACTTCTGTGTGGTGAGGAGGGACCTTCAAGTTCGGTACTCCGTCTGTAGGATGGGATTTAAACCTTGGATTCCATGGTGCCTTTCGTTAAGAGCAGTCTAATGCCAATGCTGGCTCCTCTCTACTATTCCTTCTTCATCCAGATTCCTTCCTTTTTCTAAATGCCTACATATCGTGGCGCGAATGACCTTATAGCTGTCTGTCGCCTCCCCAGGAGCAACTGCTATTCACGCGTGGTTTTTCTCACGATAGCTGCCGAGGTCATTTTCTGTAGGAACATTGCGGGATTGCGAGATCGATTTGATTCGCGCTATCTTCACGAAAGAGAATAATGTACCCTCTCGGTGCTGGTAATATAGGGATTAATTCAATTCCTTTACTGTACGATGGGAGAGATTGAAACGCCGCTCTATATTCCTTGTTCAGGAACCCCTCCCCACCCCATCAGCGCATGCATGGGTGTAAATCACTGAGGGAATGAGATAAGGACCGATCGTTCTTCCTTCTCTCTCTCTCCTCCCTGCCTCCCTTTCCTATTCCGAAAGGATTGGGACCCTTGGCTTCTTCCCTCTAATTTTTATAGCCTTCGCGATGCATATCTTCTTCCCCTCTGCCACTTAGCGCTGGATGTCTCCATCTCGGCCCGTTTTTCCCTTTCTCTTCTCCTCATTCCTTTTCACTCCTCTCAGTCTAACCTTTCTTTCAGTGCCGCTCCCCTTCAACCCCCACCCTCCCCCGTCAACCCCGAACCGGGCCCCAAAATATCCCATCCCTAATTAATCCAGAGGAAGCGTACGTCTTAATCGGTGGGTCGTGGTACTGAAGACCGAAGGCGTCGGCTTTTAAGCAGGCCTCATTTATCTCAATTTTTGTGGGGGCAGCGCGTGACGACTGCTCATGGGTCACGTTTTTCAATAGCTCGAGTAAGTGAAGGGCTTGCCGTTTGGGCCCGTAATTTTTAAAGCCAGTGGTCCGGCTAGCTTTGTTGCTGCTGATTTTTGATCGCCAATCTGTATGGTCTTAGGGCTGTGCCATTCATGACTGTCGCCTTCAATTTCATGCCCAAAAATACCACGTTTTTAATACTAATACGTACGAATTAAAGTTCACCTCTAATGCTTTTTTCACTCCTTGCTAGTTTATTTGCCCTCCATTCTCTGATATTAGAAGATATTTTCTTATATAATATCATGCATTGAGTAGGTACTTGAGCTCTCTATCCGGTGCTCGGATGGGTGACATCAGCCTCATATTTTAGATAAATCAAATTCGATCCAGGGATCTCGGAACAGCAAATACTTATAAATGGCTATTAATTTTAGCGAATGACGACAGAGCCTTGACACAAGCTAATGACCGAGCGATATATTGAATTCCTGCCAGTAAAAACTTGTGAAAGGTGTGGAAATTCAGAGAGCGTGGGATCAGGATACCTTTTCTAGTGTTTGCCGCTAGTTGATGAGTCCATTGTTAGTCGAGATTCTGTTATTTACTTTGGTGTGCAGTTGATAATCATATAAAATTTAAAGTCGAACGTATAGTTTGTGCCAAATACTCGGAGTTTATTCCGAGTTAAAAATTTTGCTTTTAATGATTTTTACCGTGGAGACATTCCTTCAACTTGATTTTACGGGGTCATGAGAGCTAAGACGCGGGAGAACATAATTCAGTCTCCTTTAGAGTGGAGAAACGTCCAATATCGCAATTTGATCATAATGAAGCATGAATGGCGATCCTGTTACGAGATAAGATACAACCATTATGTAAACTTTGTAATGAGGAATAATAACAAAAGAATAATAAGTGTAGCACTACACGCAGCTGATATAAATGTCTTTAAGCTTCGAATGCGAGTAAACGCGCTAGTATGTTCTATATACTCATATGTTTAATTCGATATTCCTTGTTAAAGTACTCAATGGAATAACTCGCCGGGGACAGGGTCTCTTTCTGCTTCTTCATGTTAGAATAATGTTAGATATCTAATTTAACTTAGAAGGCGTTCTTTTATCTGAATCATTATATCATCACTGTTGAAAATGAAAGTGTTATTATTTACAATTTTCATAGGCATGCAACCAGTATTAGATGTATTTTCATAACTTTTTATTTGACAATACTCTCCAGCAGTGCATAAACTCAAAATTTTAAACTGCTCTATAAGTTCATTACAGACGACATCAAACCCGAAAAAATAGCAATTAACATAACCGAAACTTTTCATAACGTTTTATCTTCCTTAAACCTACCCAATAGATCAAATACATAAGCGCCGCCTTCCTTTTTACTTTTTAGTATTCTTTCATCAACCAGATATTACGTATCAACACTATCTTTCAATTTGGTGATAATGTACCGTGATTCCTAGACATATGCTAAAAAGGAATTCTCTCATAGGTAATCATGTCAGTTTTAAATTGCGCGTGTATCTATTAACTGAGGGTCTATTTTTTTAGTCAGTTACGATGGTGAGAGGTAAGAGAAAAGCACTTTCCCCTTTTCTCGGTCTGTAGATTGCATTGAGCACTTCCGCGGCTGCCTTCCTTGGTGCAGTCATTAAGCTCTATTGCCCTGGCCATTGCCCCATTAGTCTTAGTCTTCGCCTGCGAGTGCTTAATTGCCGTTCCTCTCTCCATGACATTGGAATTTCCTCGCTTAAAGAACAAGTTGCGCTCCACCCAGGACAGGAATTTTGCCTTAGCCCTGTGATCGCATAAAATGCTCGTAAAGAAACTCCATATATCAGTAACGGGGGTTATGATCCTCGAACTGGGGAATGCATCCTAAGGGCTGAGTTGGAATCGTCAGCGCCTCTAAGGCTCATTCATTGTGAGGTATTCATCCATCTTCATGATTTCTGTCGCTCAAATGTATGAAATAACAAATTCCTGAAAACTTCCTCTGATTCCAATCTAGTAGTTTATGAATAATTAGTCTGGAGCGCTTTGGTGGGATAATTCTTTTAATATATCTCCAGCTTCCTTTAGAAAAAACCGTTACCGTCAACTGTAGGCGCTTTTGAGTTATTTTTTATGTTTGCTTATAGTTGCATGCCTTTCATATTGGCGACTAAGATCGAAGGATGCAGCCAAGCCTTTTTTGTATGTGACGCAATCACCACCAAAATATTAAATTTTCTTCAAAAGTCAAAATATGAATGGCTATGAAGTATTCTTTGTTTTAAGTTCATCATGGTAGATAAGTCTCAATTCATCTTTGTGGATTTTACTTATTCACTTGATGCCAATGTAGAAATTCTCAGCAGTACTGGTCGTTCAATATGATGGAAGTAAAGTGTAGGTAACCTCAAAAAATTATTAAATTAAGTTACAACGGAAACAGTAAGTTTCGATACTAAGCAATGCATGAATTTTTATCATAATGAAATAACTAAGGGTATCACAGGGCTTTGGAGTTATTAATCTTCCTCTTTTCATAATGCCTCTCCAAACGGTACCTAACTATAAGAGAGAGACTGCATTATGACGGGAGTTAAGTCAAAAACACACAAGAAATAGCCATCGCGTAAATCATTTAACATGATGAAAATTAGTTCGTTGACATTAATTAGACATTGGCGAGTTTTACGCAACTATTTAGTCTTAAGTTTAATGAACAAATATAGTCACGACCTGAAAGAAATAATTAGTGACAATGTAATATGTGGGTTGAATTCTAGAGGATGTTGCTATCGCATGTCATACGTGATATACAAGCAATTATTTGCTATGATCTCTGGCCGCCCCCATTTCATTTCTCAGGTTTGTAATTCACTTCTATTTGAAAAGTTTCCCTGCCTCAATTTGATGGACAACGGAGATTTTCAGCATGCTTAAAATGTTAGCCCGCCCATACATTACGTAACGATAAAATTAGGGGTCGGGCAAACTGTAAAGATGCGTTACGTTCAGGGTTGAGGGATCCAGCCTTCCATTACGTTGGGAGAACATATATCATACTGAATTTATTCTTTACTCAAATAATAATGCTGAGACTCAAAATGATTAAGGAATAAGTATTGATGTTGAGAAATAAATTAGTACCTATTTTATCACTCGCATAAAAGATGGAATTAATTGACAGTGCTACGTAATTTAGGAAGAAATTCTTAGATAATGTGACAGAGAAGAATATGGTGAAGATGGGATGAAAAAAGTGGAAAATCAGCGTTACGTTACGTATTGATGATTCCTGTGACGCGAAAAAATTCCAATGTCATCGAGAAATAAGTTGACAACTCTATTTAACCTTTCAATACACGCGGTAGTTCAGATTTGTAAGCCACGTGAAATCATTGATATCCAGGAAAGATGTTATCTTGAGCAATAGTTTCACTATTCATTCCGAAAATATACCGGTTAGCTGTGGATAGTTAGATGTAGCGCGCGGTTGGAAATGCCAGCGAAGGTCGTGTGGGCTTCCGCCGGCCGTAACTCTTCCGTCATTCTTGCAACCAACCTCGCCCTGCGAGTGGAAATTCCTCTCCGTGGGAGGTTGCACAAAGAGTGATATTAAGAGATAGGGTGGCTTTTATCGTTTGGCTCCTTTCCGATCTTGCAAGAAGGCCTAAGGTTGAGGATGAGGTACATTGCGCGATGATGGCCGTCGCAAAACGTAAGGTCGAAGATTGCCCAGTGTAGCGAAGTTTATTACTTTTACTTACGTTTAATTTTTAGTAATTACAAGAGTGCGGTATTCTTTGAACTTCGTGGTCTCATATTTCTTATTTATTTGACAGTTGCTGGGTTAAGTACCTTTTATTAAAAGGGAAGTAACCTTGACGAGTCTCTTTTAAGAATTAAACTTCTCCTCAGAAACAAATTTTCACACTGAGAAAAAAACTGTTTTCAGAGATCGTGCATAAAAAATTGTCAACTGTGAGTACCTATATGCGGAGTCAAGATTTCAGCTTTGAGTGAGTTATTTGATTTTGTTTAGCCAAAATATTACTGTCCTGAGTTAGTGGTACTAATCTGTTGAATGGTTTTCATAACTACCCGACCTTTGTATTAATATGGCATCAAATTTCGTGTATCTTGATGTGAAAGTAAGGATTTTTGTAACTATCCTCTGAGTGTTGACCGTTTCCAGCTTATCGTAGATCTGGTGTGTACATAAATGGGATATAGCGACGAAAGTGTTAAGTAGCTGAGATTAAATACTGAGATTAAATACTAAATATAACACCATTCAACCTAGTATGACCAATCGAACAGGACATCAATCTTAACCAGAGAGTTGAAAATATTATCAGCGACGTTGTCGCTAGGTTCCCGAGACACAGTTGATTGATAGGAGAGAGCAAGGTTGCTATTATGGTGGGTAACGTTCGTGTTAATTTCTAGAGGCAAATCGCTGACAATGAAGCCATCCGAGTGAAAGATTTTCCCCTCCGTGTTGTTTTATGGATCGAGGGCCCGATCCAGCCACGGCGACGCGCTGGGAAATTAATTTGCATTGGCATGAATCCCGGGAGCCATAATAAGTGGCGCCTGTTACAGAGCGCAGTATCCTTCGTAGGATTCTCGGAAATGTTTTGTGGAGCGCTCTTGCCAAATTGGCTCGCGTCTTTATAACTGGCGCGAGGAATGGAGAGCTATAGAAGAGGCCTTTTTTTTGCTAGAAAAAGCGAATGGAAGAAAAAGGAGCCGGCTCCCTTTCTTTCAGCACCGTCGAAACGAGGTTGAATATTTTACCGCAGGATGTGAAATAAAGGCGATCCTCGATAATGGTGAGAGGTTTTGCAATTCCTTCCTGTGTGTATCCTTCTCGAAGGTGCTTGGAAGCAGAATCATGCAAAGTAGTTGCAATGAAGAGCAATTAATTACTGCTCTCACATTGCTGGTTATTAACGAAGTGTATGTGGAAATTATGCAATTATTGTGTTCTTGAAAAAGATAAAGCTGTTTTTTTTTCTCAACCGCCGACAGTTCTATGTGTTTTCCAATGGTTCAAGATTCTTGATTAAAACCTATACAAATGCAATTGATTCTTAGACACAAGTGTTTAAGTCTAGATGTTAGAAACAGATTCATATCTCATCTCCTATTTGTATAACGTAATAAAACTGAATGGAAACAAAATAGAAATAAGAAGCTTAATGGGCCTACGGAACTTAATACAGCCATATATTAAGGGTATTTAATAGGTTAGCGTCTTTCGGGTAAAGAGTATTTTGCTCGCTTTATTTCACTTGCAATTTCGTATTTCAACCTTTCTGTTACAACGTAATGGCCACTTCTATGTAGGAAGGTGGTCCTGCTCCCAAATCTTGAATTTCTCACAGGTTTTGTTTCACTGAAATATATTTTTGTCTAGAGGCATGTGCCATAAAAATAATCCTTAAATGCGTGCATAATTAGAGGGATTACAAATCTGTATTTTGCGTAAATCTGGTTAAATTACCTGCATTTTACAATGTTCTGTGATGAATAGTAGGATTATTCTGTTTCCTTCACTTACATATTCATTTGATGAAACTGTGCGTTAGCCGTCTGTTTAATATACATCTTCTCATTCGGAATACTCTGCTAGCCACCTCAATAGTGTGTGGCAGGGGTGAATAGACACCAAATATGCACATGCGCACATAAAACTAATAGGTACAGTAGTATTTAATTAGAGGAACGGATTATATATGCATCCTGAATACACGTATAACTGAACAATTAACAACTGCGCAGGTATGTAATACTTATGTATTGGATTTGCTGTTAAAACATATTGATTCATAATTCCTATTAGGCGTACAGGGTTCAGTTATCATGAAATTAACTGCCAAGAACACTTACCTATGTGTACTGAAGACTACAAACATTACACCGGCCTGGCCACTATGTTGCCTATTATGTTCTTTTATATTTCGCGGAAGAAAAGTAATATTTTTTTGCAGAAGAAATAGTGTCGGAATTACTGTCATGACAGATTCTTGGGTAATGTAAATGAATCCAAGCAATGCCATCGCCGGCTTCGCAACGAAGAAGACTATGAACGTGTTGCAAGGGTCAACCCAGAGATTCTCTTCGCTTCGCTCCGCTCGGATCCGCTTGCTCGGAACGATCCGGGATTCGGACGCGAAAGGCGTAGGTATCCCAATAATTAGGGTGCTTTATTCCCCATTTCTCACCGCCCAGGTTTCCCCAAAGCCAGCCGCCCCCTCTCTTCGTTCCTCCCGCGGCCGAGAGCCGTATGGCTGTTAAAGCGCGCCGTTAATTTGGGGAAATATTTCATTGTGTGAAACTGGATAACGACCTGACCCCGAAGAATAGGGGAACCTCGTCCCAGTTTTTTTGTGCCTCCCGAGCAGCAATCGGGGCCATAATAGTTTCGGGGATATCTTCAGAATCCTACGCGGAAGGATAGGAATGAAGATGGCGGGGAGAGGAAGGCAAAGGAGTGAAAATATCTCGTTGGTTGTTCGAGACCAGTCGTATTGACGATTGTAATGGCTCGCCTCTTCTCTCTCTCTCTCTCTCTCTCTTAGAGAGGGAAGATCTCCCATTCTTTCCGGGGAGAAGCGATGGGTTAATCTCCCTGGCGGTGGGGCCCCTCTGTCGTGTTCGTCGTATCCCGCCTGAGGGAAAGGGTTGCATCGGCGGGTTGGGATCGGATGGGGCATCGTAAAAGGGAGGTAGGGGGGAGGGGAGGCGGGTGATGGGATATACGGAAAGAGGTGTGTTGGAGGTGTTCCCAGCCATCCGTAACATTTCGAACGGCTTTGTTAAAAAGGAGGTTTGAAATTGAGCAAAATAACGACAATTTCCAAGGAGATTGCATGTATTCCAGTAATCTGAAATATTTTCTGCCTCTTTAGAGTTTATGTTTACAATTTCAATACCCCTCTCATACACGTACGAATTTTATTTGAGAATGGAATTCTCGTGTTTTACATTTCAATAATCGCATCAATCCTCTGTCCTTGACCAAATTTTTCTGAATTCATTTCGTCCGTAAAAATTAGGTCATCATACTGTGAGAGCAATGGCATTATAGTGGAAAAATAAACTTGCCTGAATACTAAAAATGTACCAATGCAGAGGTGGTACATATTTAATTTTGATAGATACCTAGTGGTAAGCGTGGAAGGTGTCTTCCGTGATATTACCTTTATTACATTCTCTCTCCAATCGAGAGCATTTAAAAAGAAAGGAGTTTTTTTGGCCTTGCTACGTTTGAAAACTAGTTAGACTTCTTTCTGTTGGAGATTTTTTTACCTCGATTATAAAAACGTTCGCGTTCTTTGTTTTTTAGGTGATCCGTAATGTCTGTGTATGTCACGTAAATGGCAAGGAAGGCCATATATTAATTAGCGCAAAAAATGCAGGGTTGAAAGTATTGTGGAAGAGATCTTAATGAATGGTATCATGCATAGCATATACGGATCCTTGGGGATAAAATTTGAAGGATAGTTTGTAACGTATTTTTAAAAAACACTTTCCTCAAATCGTGAAAAATCATTGTAAAATCCTCATATTTTTTTAATAACTTATTGAAATGCAGTTACTTCAAGTAACGCCTGAGGCCATTTATCTTCCCTCAAGTTTTGAGTGTTATTTAGTAGACTAATTTTCGAAAAAAATGAAAAAAAACTTTAAATTGACTAGTAATTCCCTCACATCTTTCCTCTTTGGTTATATCATGATGGTACTTGAGTAAATATAAGGCCATTGATTTTTTTGCATGATTTTATAAATGCTCGATGAACTTTCCTGGATATTAATCTCACCACTGTAATTTGTGTGTAGCATTACAAATACAACACCCACAATTGAGATTAAAGGATCAACTGTTTTCTTAATACTTCTTGGAGGCCAGTATGACCATATGTTTATTGCAAATTGAAAGTAATGCTCAATTATATACGCATTTAGCATAAAAACGTATTTTTGCAAACCATATGTGATCCCGTCAAGATTTGGCATGCTTCTCAATTAGTTATGCATCTCACTATTTTGTATAGTTAAACAGGTTTTTATTTAGAAAGAATAAAATCCTTATTTCATTTCTGTTCCTCGTCGGGGTTAAACAAGATAGCTAGCTGACTTAAATAGCGTCTCGCGAGAGAGAAAAAACTGTCTACTTAATTACAAAAGATTAACGCCGTCCCTTGCTTTTGGAAAACAAAGATAAAATATATTTTATAAGGTAATCAAAGACTGTATTGCAATAAAACTAAAATATGGGGTTGTTTATTTTGTCGGAAATGGAAATGGCGATGTTTTAAGTTGCATCGGAACAAGCATAAAATTAGTTGAATGTGTAGTTGCCTAATCTGCTTGGTGATATTTTTACTACTAGTAACAAAATGAATTGTATTTAACAAAGTTAAGTAGTCTAAAAATGAATATCTTCCGCGGAAGTATTTAATAAAGGATGCTCTTGCTCTATTTAAATGAAGTTTCAATGTCAGTAGATGGATACACTCACTATTTCTGGGAGTAACACCGATGCTGCTAACTGGATTCGGAAGAGACATCAATTGATTATAAACATTGATGCTCTTGGCTGTAAGGGAACGCCGTTTTATCCTAGGGCAACGCTACGGTTGAATTTCCCCACAGGATATATTGAGAAAAAAGATATGTTGGCTCGTTGTAAATTTTGGGATTCACTCATCATTTCTATGGTCTGAGGATTGGAAAGACTGGCATTTAATAAAAAAGTTTTCGGAGTACGGAATCAGGTTTAAAAAAACACAGAAGCATGCTATATTATTAATGCAATTAAGCTAATATCAATATTCGCTTATTTCCGCGAGGTCTGACATCTGAAAAAGTGAGGTTTACTTACCCCATGATTTTTTATGGACCATTTATTTACCAAGTCACCTCCTTAAGTAACTTCGAACGCCGTTGTTAAATAAAAAATCCTCACGTCATAACACCTCTCCACTACAGTCAACAGCATATTTAGTCAACGACTTTAGTGCCTACATTCTTCATTTCTCGCCCAAACACATCATATATTAAGTTCTAATGGCCGTTACCGGTGCACGATGATGGGATAGAAATGTTTACTCGTCAACAATTTCATTTACCACCCGTAAAAGGGTTATTACATTCGAAAGAACCTCTCGTCGAGGGCAGAGATGAATTGATTCAAGCACCGGAAACTAATTTGGTCTTGCAAGGCGGGCCTTAGGTTCGACGACCTTTTTTAGAACTTAATTGGGGAATTCATGGGCAAAACATTTCCTCTAAAATCCAGATCCAGCCCACCCGAGTGGATGGGCATTAAAAAGTCAGGGATGACCTGCAGATTTTCCAACATGAAGGAATGCTCGTCATCTATCCCGCATCGCAGTTGCTCGCCGGATGTTGGAGCTTAAAATATCTTTAGCGCAGGCCACCGAAGTCAGGTTCACTGTTCGGTAGTCTCTTCGGAGGAAGTGTGAAAATATTTCACTTCAATCAAAGACGAATACGGCTAACAACGGGTTTTTTCTCTCCGTTCATCCCTTTCTAAATACGCCTATTTTTGGTGTTCCTTATGATGATCATAGTTTACTTGCTGAAGTATAAAACAATAATATAATCGGGATAACGATATAATTAAGTGTAATGAGTGGAATAAATGATACACCTTTGTGATTTAGTAAGCTTTGATGAATCGCAAAAGTCGAAAACGTTTGCGGACGAAATATAAAAGTCAATAGACAGAGGAGTTGGTCTAAATACGGGCTGGTTGATGAATGAGGGACTAGCAGGTGCTGCAAGCAATCGTTTGGTGAATAAAGTAACTGCTTATTGATAGGAAAAAAGAAATGCAGTATTTGAGCTAGCACTGTCCTCCATGTTGGAAGCTGTAGTGTTTTCTGTCCATAATCCTCATTACTGAAGACTCGAAAACTTTTTCAGGTAGATGGTTTGCAATTTTCAAAAATTTTATCTAATAACTTAAGATAATTTTGTTATGTCATCAAAGCTGACGATTTTAAGAATAAATTGGAGAGGTTAAACAATGGATATAGCTTATCCATATTTTCTGCCATTCAGTATAACTCAAACATGCAGTAGGTCTAAATATGGGATTGCTAAAATGGTCTAAAAATGAGCTAGCCCATATTTGGACTGTTTTTCAACCTCACATCATTTTTTTTCATTCCTGCCGTCATTTTAAACTTTATTTTGGTCCTTATGATTGATATGAAAATTGATTGAAATTGATATGAAAAATACGGGTGAATTTTCGAAAGCTAACACCTTAACATGCGTTTGAGATGGCAAACTTAGACGCTCTAGTTCCAAGAGGGCGAGACTTTGGTCCATCAAATACCATTTTATGGGCACTACTATAAAAGGAGTTTGGGGATTTGAAGCACCCCATAAAAGTGAGAAAGGGAGGCTAAGAATGGAGTCAATACGGTAATGTCTCCATTCCTGTCTCATCTATCTTTTGGCTTTCTTACGATTCACAAAAATAACACGAAGCGCTTGCGCTTGTTTCAAGCTTTGGAGGTAATAGAGTTCGTCATCGAAGAGAACATAGAATGTTTATTTGTTCTCTTGCTTCCCGACGGTTTCCTTTAGTGATGCTATGGGCCGTAAGAAATGAATCTTTATGGGAACTCCTAATTTCCTTATTGTGTTGCGATGAATTGGTCTTCCAATATGCATATAAGAAGAAATTGGCGACGAAACTCATGTTTAGAGTAATGAAATAAAGTGCAGATTCTTGGACAAGAAATTAAGTGGAACATACCACAATGCTAATTATGTTAACTAAAATAACAATGGTTAAAAGCTAATTCTATTCGAAAATATTGAATTTTTCATGTACAACTATTAAATCCTAATACTAAGATAAAGTACGTTTTTTGTTTTTTGCGATTGCCTCCCGTTTTTTTCAGATCTAGTGTTAAATAATAAGAGTATTTCAGGAGTATTTAAGTATTGTTAAGTTTACCTTACCGTGATAATAAATTTAGATATTGCCGTATCAGTGTGGAAACATTTTTGCTCAGGTATTTAAAGTAAGGATGTGTAGAGGAAAAGTTACAGGCGTGAGAATTGTGATTTTTATTTCATTAATTATATACGGTGGCAATCTCACGCTTCCTTGGTCCGTTTTCGTTGCTTCCTGCAAATTACGAGGAGGATGTGTTTTTTTTCATGGTAATGAATCAAAAGCTAGGCTTTAATTTTTAGATTGTCCAGTAAATTATCCGGAAATGTACAACTAAGTTATAGATAATAATCAGCCGCGGTAAAACATGCTTGCATGAATCTATCAATATAAGTTAACCACAGAGAAATTTATCAATTGCTTCTTTCCGCTTACTTATGCATTGTTTACTTCACTGTGGTATATTTGTCGTTTTTAACGCATCTACCCACCTCAGTCTTTCAGTACTGAACTAGGCACCAAATATGTTCCATTTCACTAAAAGGTGTTGAGGTAATTCTTTAACCTCTCACTTACAGTCTGTGCGTGTGTGATATTGTAGCTCACCGAAATAGGTCCTGCATAAATATTTGCTGACTGAATACTGGATGATTGAATTATCCCATCAATATCGGAAGAAATCAAAGGCTTATGTTAAATTAGAGCCTTGGAATGCTGGTTCCTATTAATGCATGATGCAAACGGCTCTTTTTATTCTGAGCTTTTTGTTTACTTTATGACTGCTTAACCAACCATCGGGTTTTCTGAGAGCATATATGTTTGAAGTAACGACAACATTTGCTTCTTTGTTTCCCTTCAACTACATCGCAGAATATTGTAGCGAAAATTATGCAGTCGGAAAGGTTTACTCTCCGTTTTTAAAACGTCCCTATTCTCCATCTTGCCCTGAATAATAAGGCTCTCTAATTCTATTTGAGTAGCACGCTACGGTGTCTGCGGTTAAGTACGCCTCCACGAGGAAATCCTGAGAGGCAAAAAGATGCCGAAGTGGCACGCTCCCGGCAATAGCGAATCATATTGAATTATGGATCCCCGGCCTCAACCACCCCGTCAGAGCCTTTTGTCGAGGCGCCTTGTGAAAATATTTGCATAATGCGAGCGGCAGAAGGGCATGAACCAAGGCGGGAACGGGACTGGGGGTGAATGGCGGTGGAGGAGGTGGCGAAGAGTGGGATATCGGAGGGAAGACCAAGGAAGCGGATGGTCGAAGTGGAGAAGGAGACGTCGCCGTGGGCGGGGAGGGGAGCCCTGTAGAGAGCTCGGGCGGAGGCTGCGTGGAAGATCGCATCTCGCGCTACAGCGTCGCCCGGCGACGAACGGACTGCATGCCTGCCTGCTTTCCCACCAGTCTCTCTCGGCCTCGGTTAACTTTTCGCTTTCGCTCGGGAAACACGGGCGGCCCAGAGTTTGCATGCGGCGCTAAATGAATTATTATTGTTATTTACAGTTAAGTAACTTCCACCTCCGAGTCTCCGGCTAGCATCAGGTTTCGTTGCCGTCATAATTGCCGGATACTCGAGAGGGGTCGCGTCTAAGGGTAACCACGTCCTCCATCGTCGGATAGGTGGCTACCCATCATTAGGGTCATGCGTACGAAGCAGGCGGTGGGACCCGAGAAGGACAGCCTTCTGCATTGCACTTGCAAGTGCATCCGCTCGCGCTCTGCACGCTGGGATGCACTTGAGATTCTCAACCAGTGAGCTCTTGACACAAGCATGCCCACGATAAGGACTACCAGTTTCACAGGGTAGCCAACGTACATTTATTATTATTATTAATATTAGTTTTCTACCGGTGAAGGTAGGTTTAACTGGACATTTATTTCTACTCACCACCCCTACATTACGCACGAGTTCCCTCTTCTTCGCCGCATGCTACTTAATTCCCATTCATATACACGAACTACTAGTTTACTCCCTCTATCTTGCTTACCCAACACCCTTCCCTCCATCTCGTCCTTCAAAACATCCTCGTCCTTTATTACCCACTGCGGCATTCCTTTTCTCTTTACGAATAATGATATCGTAAAGCGCCATGAGGAAAATTAAAAAGAAATACGCATTGCTTCCTCTAAGTTAGTGTTAAACCCGTGAATTTTCACAGTTGATTTGAATGGACATAGAATTGGAAATTATCTTTAAATATCGCTGTAAAACTATATTTTGGTTCGAAAAAATGAATTTGATCCGTAAATAAATTAATGGTAACTAAATTAAATAAATTAATAATTAAAAAAAGCAATGGTAAACAATAGAAACACAGCCCATCATTGGATGGCTCCAGCTCTTGAATTACTTTCCGAGTTTATACCAATATTGTACATTTATAGTAGGCAAAACAATTTCATTTAGGAGTGAATAGAAAAATAATGAAATTTTTGCTGAGAGAATACACTGGCTAAGCGAATATGGTGCAGTGACCGGCTTCTAAACCAAAGGAGTGTTATCGCCAAATCATATTCCTCTTCAAATATGCATTTTCATTCGTTATTTTTTCAAAAGTTCTGGCATATTTTCAGTGAAAGCCGTATTTGTTCAACGCCGCTGAAATTACTGGTGAATTATCCATTTTGTTTAAACGAGAGCGGTCTCGGATAAAGCTTATTCATTTGAAGGAACGCCAAGCATGCGATTTCGGCCTACACCACAGGTATTACTGGATAGAAAGGAATGACATGTTTCCTGGAACGAGGGCTGGAGAAAATGGTCCGTTGAAGGATTGATGCGGCTAAGGTACGAAAGTAGAGGGCTTGCGATGAAAAGAGACTGGGCGTGGGTCTAACAAAATGAGGTAGCCAGAGGGGAAAACAAATAAAGGGTCGTAGATTTGGTGGTAAAGGAACCGAGGTAGGGAGGGGTTGAACTGAGGGGGGGAGAGAGAGAGAGAGTGCGGAATACACAGAGAACCCTTTGAAAGGATGTGATGACAGCAATGTGTTTGATGATGGATGTACGAGATCTGAGTCGTGGAAGTATTCTGCTTATAGGCTTGAATATACTTTTTTCTCATTCATATTACATTTGTGTGGTAGCAATAGCGGAAATGTTCGTTTTGATATATTTAGAATTATAACTAAGATATTAATTGTTTCTCCAAACCACGGGTCATAAATATGTGTCTATATGAAATGATATATTTTATGTATTTAGAAGAGAGAAGAAGAGAAGAAAATATTTTATATCATACTTACAGTGCAATTTTTTAACAAAATTGAAAGTATACTTTGAGACTACACAGCCTTCTATGAGCATACAATAAATTAACATAAGAATAATCGTCCGCATAGTGCATAACTTACAGTATTAAGGGGGTATTCATATTTTAGTAAATAATAGTTTTTTTTAAAGGTAATGCAAAAATTCAAAAAATATGATATGGGCAACTCAATATGAAAACAAGACAATGCATAAACTAATACAAAAGGAAAAAATGCACAAATATGTGACAAATTCGTAGTGTATTTTTACAATTTATAGGATGAATTCAATCCTTTCAGGCGTAACATTGTGGAAGTCCATTATGAATAATGAGAATAACAAACTATGTTTTAATCCACAGAGTTTTCTACTCGTACAACTAGTTTCAACGCCACGGCGTCATCATCAGGGATAAGAATTTTACTAAAAGGAATACGCTGTGTAAAAAAATTCAATCCTTTCCGGCTGAAACTAGTTGTACCAGTAAAACACTCTGTGGATTAAAACATAGTTTGTTATTCTCATTATTCGATTTATAGGATTTTAATTATTACAAGAGTGAAAACGTAAATAGTCCATATGATATTTACAAATAGTTCCACTCAATTTCAGACATGTAATGGATAATCAATATTAAACATATGTATATATGACCTTACATTTACACAGTTGCATTTATTTTGGACGTAATCACATCGCATTAATTGCATTTATGTATTATGGTAAGGCCATCTTTCGATAGTATCTCTTTGTTTTTGAAACAGGTACTTAGCAGGTATTTAACCATGCATTAACTTCTTTTTGCCAAACGTCTCAGTATTCTTTTTGCTAAAATTAAAAATTGTCTCTTACACACCGGATAATTACTAAATAAAGCTCAGTATAGCCCTTGAGAATGCAAAAGGGTTTCTTATAACTTTTAAAGAGAAGGCCTATGGTTTAATATAATCGAACTTTGGGAATTCGAATGAAGTTACCTACCCTAATGGACACTGAATTCGATGTAGCACATTGTGTTTAGCAATCAGCATATTTGGATGTGGATACTCGAAAATTATATGTACTTTTCTTTTAGTAAGGTGTTGGGGAATTATTCTCATAAATCATTTTTATCATAACATTTTTAGAGCTTCTCGTGAGCGATGAAATAGCAGTCCTTAGTGGGATTCTAATTCGTGGTTATATCGTCTTTAAAGATCAATGGCTTGCTTCGTTGTAAAATTTTGTGTTCGTAACTCGAGCACGACAGAAATGGAAAGTAGGTAATATTTATTTTTATTTTATTCCTGCGTAATTTTTGACCCTCTGTGGACCCTAACGTTTATCAGCCGTGACAATGTATTCTACAGAACGTCTCGTATTCTCCTCACAACTCTAAGAGCGCTGTTTTTCTTCGCAATCATCATGAATGGCTTGAAGACAATGATTGCATCTCCATATCTTGCAATGGAGCCATTTTTTTAAAAATAAGGCTCTCCAAAACTGACATGCAGCATCGATAAACCACTATCAAGATTTATAATAATATAGCGGCCAAATTTCATTATTTTTGTGCTTAACCACTTTTGTAAATGGTGTCTAGAATTCATTTTTCCATAACTTTGATCGATACTAATATATTCGTATTGATAATACAATACCAATCGAGGAAAGATTGCTGAGTGTTCATGAGCCCTTTCGTGACTGACGCCTCCAAAATTCGTCCGTGAAGAAACGGCCCTAAAGATATATTTCTCGACCTTGCTTGGCCCCTATAAGGTGATTGTTTAGTCTCGATCCTACTGTTTTTCTCTCATTTTTACGCAAATTTTGCAACACTTGGTGGTTATTTCAACGACTCCGAACAAGTGTCCTTGGGTTGGATACTTATGTAAAGTTATGCAACTGTTTTTTGATCAGACTGCGCGACAAACAGAACCATAAAATCTATCGAAATATGAAATGAATCTATCTCGTTACTTCGTATTCTTGAGACAAATGGTTTTCCTTAACAAATATCATTTAGGAAGAGAAATAATGTTGATATTTAATTCAGCTATTAGGTCTAACTTCAAGAGCTAGCAGTGAATTCACATTGTAACGTACCATTGTCTGTTTTTAATTGAAATAACGATGATAGAATTAGCCTAATGTTCAAAATTAATTTATTTACGAAACCTAAGGCTGCTAAGAGTGTCAGCTTAGGAAAAGATTCTTCTACGGGAAGAGCGGCGGCCGACGTTAATTTGCTGATTTCGCTCGGAATTTGTATCAAAGCCTCGAAAACTCAAGCCCATGGCGATGAATGGTTAAAGGTCGTACTATTTCGAGAAAGTGACCTACTTTTTGAAGCTAACACTTCGTCAAGGACTTTCGTTAATCTCCGGACGCGCATGCGACGTTCATTCAAGAACATGACTTCGTTTTCTTCATTCACATCTATTCTTTGCGCATTTTGTGCTTAAATATTTGCCACGAGGTTTGCATGACTAGAATAATTAAGGCTCGGGGAATTTCAATGGTTAGATACACAAAGGAAATTAGCTTCTAGTTATAGTTTGCTTCCAAGTCGTGTCGTCGTGTGCCGCTTGGAATATCAATAAGGCTTTTTTTAATTCTATTTTATGTTATTCATGGGATCTGAGCCATTCATCACTGAGTCTATTGCTTAGGCATATACTTCGCGTGTACTAGGGGTGTTTTCAACACCTGAAAGATTGGTGAGCGAGAGAGTTCTTTGCTGCTGTTGCAAATAAAGCATGCTTTTCATTTTTTTCTATTCAGTCACTACTAGAATTGGTCCCTATTGCTATAGAAATTACGTATTTGGCGTTGGTAAATGAGCGTTTAAATGTATCGAGGAACAATCTAAAATTTTCATAGAATTTGGAATACCCAGATTTAATTATCATATTCTCTAATATTCCCATGGACGTTTTTAGTATAATAGGAGTTTTAACATTACTATACTAGAAATTAAATGGTCAAATCCCTAGATTTGTCGTAGCTGTTATACATACGTAATCCCTTCGATACGTTAACCTTTTATCATTTGGCTTTATAAACACAATTCGAACGTTTTATCTAAATGAACGATATAAACATTTTCACGTGCCATTTTCGGCACGTCCCGACACAGAAACATCCCGCGTGTGTGTATTTTGTGTGGATGCATTTTGTTTTGTGCAGTGTTTTATTCTAGAATCAATTGGTTTTTGTGTGATTTGGAATCTGGTGTGGCCCGGTTTAATAAAGTCTGATGAAAAATGGTGTTGAAGTTCTAAAACGATAGTAGATACGCTGTACTGCTTGCAACGTATCATTTCAACGTCTGATTTACTCTTTTTGGCCAGAAGTGTCAGTAACCTCGCCCTTATCAACTGATGGCGTTAAAGGAGCAAGTTAGGGGGTCCGAGTTCGAGTCCCGCTCAAGGCGAATGATTTTTTTTTAATTTGTGGAATTTTTTGCTATCGTGGAGTTTCACCGGGTAACGCCTTTAATGATTTCGCTGCTGGTTCGCGAGCTTTGAATTTGAGAACTACATTGTTGAGTTAAACTTTAAAATTTCATAGTAGCTAGTGACAGTTATTCTGTGGGATGGCCGACAACTAAGGTCATATAATGCCTTATTAGACCTTATAAGAGGCACGTAATTGGGTAGAGGGAGGAATTTTGCAGAGAATGGAGGAAGGTTGGAGTGAAACCCGGCGTCGGCATCAGTCTGCCCTTAACGAAAGGCGCAAAGAGTCGTACGGTTTGACGTCCTATCCAACGGACGGAGTACTGAACTTGAGGTCCTCTCCACACAGCACAGTGGCTACCGATATATCAATGAAAATCTCTGTCACTGCCGAAAATCGAACGCGAGCCCTCGGGGTGGGAACCCAGTACTCTTAGCCAGCACACCAACCCGATCCCCCTAAAGGCTTGTAGTTCAATCAGTTGTTGTAGTTAATTGGGGGTGGCGTCCTACCACTGAGTCCATTTGCGCCGTATAGGATAAGTGGGTAACTGTTTAAAGGTAGGAGTTCCGAGGAAACTGGAGGAAGTGTGGAGAGAAACCCGGCGTCCACATAAGTCTGTTCTTAACGAAAGAAGAACACGGCTTTAAGTCCCATCTGATGGACGGAGTACTGTTCTCAAAGTGCTCTCCAGAGGGCACTCAAATAGGGACCGGTACAGCAATGAAATATCCACCAATGCCGGGATTCGAACCCGGTCCCTCTTGATGTGTGGTTAGGACTTTAGCCACCATACCAACCCACTCCAGTTTATTCAGTTATAGAGATTGTATATAATATATATATAGAATGTATATAGAATATATAGTGTGTATTTAGAATATGTAGAGTATTGCCCTTAATTTATCGGCTTGAATAGAAATGCATGGAATTCATTTTAGGCATAAAAACAGGATATTAGAGCGTTTCACTTTTTTTACTTTCAGAATGCTTTCTTTCTACAGTTCTGAGTCTTTTCGCGGGCGACAGGGTGACAGCCTCTGAAGCCCAAGCAGATATTTCTCGACCAATGCTTCGTTTAGCTAAGCCATAAATGAAAGTTTTCTAGCGAAGCGCGAAAGGCAGTTCCAAATCCGGTCGCTCATCTATAATGAAAGCGTTAAATATATTATCAGTGGATGCAGGGTAGAAGTGTAAGCGAAAGCGGAGTCCTTTTTTTATGGGAGTGGACTGAAATCTCCCTCCGCGTGTGTTCGTAGCGTCATCCGCGGGGGAGAGGGAGTGGAGGGGCTTAGTCAGGAGGAAGGGTGGGGGCGGAGGAGGCCGGCCTCTGGTGGGGGATGGGTTGTGTGTAAGCCGGGCAACGGAATGCGGCCTCGTCTTGGGGTAGTTATTAACGGCGCATCCCCGCCTCCCACGCCCGACCCGCGTTTCAATGGTTTTTCCCTCCTCCGTCGCTCGCTCCCGAAAAGAACAAGGGTCCCCCCACCCACCCCGATTCCCGCTCCATCTCCGTCGTAGGCGTTTTTTGGAATCTAAGTAAGTACATACATCTTATTCACCTTCGCAGCTGCCCTGCCCCGCGCCCCTGTCCCACTCAATGGTTGACGACTGATTTTCCAATCAAAATGTTTCTTATAGAAACTGATTTCGGCTACTGTACCTATGTAAACATACTATTAGACCTATAAGGTTCCCATAGGAACACTAAGGGACTTATAGGTAAGACTCCTATAGGAATCCCACAAAAAATTCTACCAGACCTCTGAGTATCTAAGCTCCTACAAGTATTCCCGACTTTCCTATAAGACTCCTATAGGTCCCATAAGAATTTTCTATCAGATCTATGGAAAACTTTTGACAGCGTGATAGGGGCCTTCATGCCCTTCATCTACATATACATAATACCGTGCAAGTCACCGTAAGGGTGTGTGGCAGGGGGTGAATCATCATCAGGCTTGGATTATCAAGCAATCAGAGAATACTTACTATCGTGAAGGCACGCAAAAAATGCTACTCCGCGTGTTCACTTACTTACATGAAACCAAGTGTCACAATGCTACCGTCCCGAGGAAAATATTAAGTACCTATGCAGTTACAAGACACGTGAAAAGTTTGTTATGAATAATATTATTTTGCGTATTCAATTCAAAGTAATGCAATGGTTTTTGATTAGTTCGTCATTTCTTTAAAGGCATTAAATTATAAACTATTATTTGAAATGCCTTGGGAATGGATGCAACGAATTGGCGTTCGTAGTGGTAGTGAATTTAGTGACTCTGTTCCTAGAAATTTTACGCGTTTCCCTAAGTCGGCCATCAGTCAATTAACCTTCGTGGATTGCTCGTGAACAGAAGCAAATGTTCTATTTTTCGTTGGCGATGAGTCTAAACCACGCCTCTACTTTCGATAGCAATGCAAAAAGCATCAATTATTCCCTAGACAAGTTTCGAACCACGACATTTGTGTTGGGAAGCGAGTGTTTATCGATATGGTTACTGCCTTTGACAATTCTTATGGTTTAACCTTAGTCCTTTGGTACAAGATTTATATCGGAACACCGACTTTCTGCTGTTGGTGGAAGTCTATAAATTTACCGTATTCAATTCGAAAAACCTCTTCATTTTTATCCGATTACGAACGCCGTTGCTAATTCCCGGTTCGCTGATTGTAACTCAGCGGGTTATGCTTCGGTATACAGAGCGCTTTAGATGCATTCAATTTGGTCGATCTTGCTTGTCATTTTATGGCCCGATTTTGTGGGCCCATTCGTTTCACTTCCATGGCATTAAGTGCGATCAGCTGCCTGACATGCGTGGCTCGTAAACAACCGTGTTTTGTAGCTGTAGGTATGGAAGTTACCTTAAACTAAAAGGTCTGGATTAGAACCGGCGCCGAGTGTCACTACGCTGTGAAAAATATACCATTACGCAGACTGCTACGCAGCTGCGGAAATATTTTTCAAACTTTTTTTTGCTGCTTGTTGTGGATACATAAATGTCGAACATATCATATTCGTGACACTTCATAAAAATTGGGTAGATCATAGAGTGCAAAATTCACCTGACTATTTGCTTCCTGATCTCACGAGTAGCTCACCTATTTTGACAGATGACTGATGTTAGACATAAAGCGTCATACCGAGAATATAAAGCGTGTAAACAGTGTGTGAGACCGATTAATAACTTGTTTCCGAGACCGTTAACAACGAATGAATCAAATAGTTATGTGGAAGTTGCGGTTATCAAATCTGTAATTTGATAGATGATTCAATCTAAGACGTACCATGCATTCAAGTGACCTTGCTACCTTCGTTGACTCAGGAGAGGGAATTGAGGGGAAAATGCCGAAGGTACCTTTTATCTGGGGGAGAGAATATTAGAGAATAATAGAGGGATTGGTGGAGAAAGAGGAGGGTGGTCAAGAAAGTTGAAATTGGTGAAGACTGTCGATCGGAAATTGACCGAAAAAGTGAGAGCTTCTAGTTTCATCATAAATTCGATAATCCCAGCTTTTTAAATAGGGAGGGGTCATTATCCTCTTCCGTCGCAGTCATTTAGTCTTTGTTGTGATGTTAATTGGATAACAGTTTTTCTTCGAAGTGGTGTGCGGATGGGACCACTCAAATACTACAAACTGCTGCGATAACTACCTCTCCGATCTTCATCATCATCAGCAGCATTTTATCGTTATTTGTCGATTTTTGGGAAGATCATGGAGATCTTTTAGTTTCCCATTCCTATATTTATGTTTTTCGTACAGACTCTTCTCTCACATGAAGCTCACTCTCATTAACATGTTCCTCATATAAGCCCTCCCTCTTCAACTCTCATCATAGTGTTTACTTCTCTTCATGCTAAATAAAAATACTATTCTTTATCTCATTCTCAACATTACCCACCTCTCATTGTGTACAACGTATCACTGTATACTCTTTCAAAAACTTATCCAAGGTCCATTTTCCCAAATTTCTTTCTTTGCAATGTCTAAACTTCGTCAGTCTGTTTTCCTACCCAGTTTAGCTTATCCAAACATCCCCTTAACCTTAGGTCCTCGTCTTATGATAACGTCTCTTCTTAAAGGCCACAAGCATCACAATCATACAACGGTTCGTTTCAAATCATATTTCTTGTTCAATTCATGGTAATCTCATCATTACCTTTCCCTGTTAATGCCTCCTCGGCCACCTCAACTCTTTTCATACGCTCTAGCGTGTAAAACCCTCTTTAATTTAGAGAAACAACCTTATTCATTGACTATTCTTCCCACCTTTTCGCAGTGTTAAGCCGCTCCTTACTCCCGTTCGCTTCGACAAGAGACCCTTCGTACGGGGAACGTTTTTCTCCCTTGTTTAGGATCACGGAGGGCTAAAAGCGAAACAAATTCCCTTCGCCCTTCTTCGGAAAAAAATGATGAAACAATCTGCCATGTAATTTTGGAAGCACACCTATTACGCGTCGAAGCAGTGTACATATAAATTCTATCCGCTACAAGTCTTCCTTTTCCGCCTCCCCTCTCTCCTTTCGGTTATTTTGTTAAGTTAATCCCGCGGGGGGAATTTTTTCGGAGAGAGAGGGAGGGAAGGGATTTTTTTGCCCGGGGTTCGGGAAAGGGGGAATTTCCTCCCAACTTCGTGATGGGGGCGAGAAGGTACGGGGGTGGGGGGTGCGAGAGATTCCGGGGCGGGTGGCGACGGACGGCGTGGGGGCAAAAAGGGGGGCGGAGAGGAAGCAGGCGCTGGTTCTTTCAATCGGTTCGGATGGGGGGGAGGGAGGGCGGACGGCTTAGGCGGGGTGGGCATATCGGGAGGTGTGTCCGAGGTGCAAAGAACTATTATCGCCTCCAGTGTTCCTTCCACCTCCCTCGCCCCTTTTCGCCTTGTTCATCATCATCCCTTCTCACACTCTCCCGAACTCCTCCACGCTTTCCTCGCTCGGGAAAAAGGAAGAATTCCACCTCGGTTGGGGAGGACGGGCGGGTCGTTCTCCGAGGGCGGCGGCACTTTTCATTCTTTAAACGGTTCCCACACAGCGTGATGGAGGGCGAAATTTTTGATTGATCAAATCGGGGGGTGGGCAGGCCGGTTGCCTCGTTCCACCCTCCCCTTCCTCCTCGAACCACGTCTCCTTCCCGGCCTGCGGCTCTCTTTCTCGCCTGCTTGACTGTGATGGAACGGTAGTGTGTCTGGATCGGGTCGTTGTGGACGCCCCAGTCGTGGATTTCTGTACAGCATCCAGCTTTTATCGTGCGGAGGTGGCTAAAGATTTTGATAGATCCTACGTTGGGGAGACCACAACGCTTTTAACTGCGAGAACATAATACAGTGCGGTGTAGATTCCATGTCCTTCCGGTTCGGTGTCTATTCCGTGTATTTTCGCGGTTACGTAATCGTTGGTACGTAATACTACTTTTTTGCGATTCACATAAATGTATTTGTGACAAAACATTTTTAGAACTTCTTGATATGACATGTAAGAACATGAATCATTTTCAGGTCTTGTAGTCTCTAATATACATCCCATGTCTCTACATGTTACTATCTCTCTGCTTGGTTATTTATCACTGCTCTATATATTCATTCAGAATTAATTATAAGTGTTATATTAATATATAAGAAGTATCTCCCAAGAAACCAGGCACATTTGTTTTCGGAGCACCTGAACGGAGTCTCTGACTGTACGGACTAATAGATTTTCCTGGTGTGGAAATTGTAGATTTTTTGTGCCCTATTCTTTCTTCCAAATTCACCCAAATGTGTATGAATTTGCTCCTAATGGTGAACATTTTGCTCTAAAAACATGATGCACGTTCCGTTTAGTCATGAAGATGAAAGTAAATGTATCCGTACAATTAAGGAAATAGCGGCCAATTAAGTTGTTTTCATCATCATGAGCGTGATAAGTCACATATCATTTTGATAAGTCTCACTTGACCAGCCAGATGTTGAGCATGTCGTTATTCGCCCATCACGTCTATTTCTGGAAAGGAAGCCATAATCTGATTAGTAGACTTACGAAGAATGAGGATAATGACCAGTTATAAGTGACCTGGATGGCGATAACACACTTTCACTTCCTTTGGCATCCACATTTTAGCAAGGACTTGTTGGCAAATCCAGTGTTAACTCGTAGACTCGAGGATATCTTTTGCGAAGGAACGATCTGGTTGTCCTTAGCCACATCATCTCCCACTCTCCCCCGGCCTCGTGTCTGCCCCATTCGTTCTTTCGTTTCATTTTCCGACATTTTAACCTTAATGCCTGGGAGAATATGGTGGGACTATGCCACCCGTCGATTTGTGGAGTTGAGAAAACAAAACAGTATTTCAGCCTTCAACAAAGGGACTCAATTTTTATATTGCTGCATTTGTTTACAATGCTTAACAGTCTATCAAATTTAGAGTAATTTAAAAATATTTTTGTTTAGTACGATGCTAAACCTCATCTGTTTCGCAAATTGTGCTTGGGTAAGGCTTAGTATGGATACTATCCAACGGATCTGATATATAAAACATCAGTTTCTTGATGGATGTGTAACTAATGATTCCTAATTCATATAAAGATATTCCGCAGGAATGATAAATACAGAAGCTGAGGGACAGCTATTGATTAAGTATCGGAATGAATATTAGAAACTAAAATAGACCGAAAAAGCATCGTGATTGTAGATTCTTCTTTCGAGCCTGAATTTTAAAGACGTTTAATATTAGGAATACTCGATAGCTAGAGTAAATCGTAGCAGTATTCTTAAAGTTGAGGGAAGCATTAATAACAGTTATAAAATAAACAATTGAATACCGAGACATCGTCGGGACGTGGACTCAGCAGTTTGATAATATACTAAAATAAGATATGAATTTAACCCATATGTTGTTACTTTAATTATTTTTGTTGTCCTCTCCGTCTTTTTTACTACTCACATGCATCTCTTCTTTCTTTTATATTTATACCCATTTAATCATGCAGCCCTATTCCTTTTCCCAAAGTCTCCTCAATCATCGATTCTCCGCATATATTTTTCCCTTCTCCTCCCCTAAGACTTCGCTCTTCTACATTTCCCTCGCCTCTTTTTTCCTCCGGGGATGATAATCATTTGTTTTATTTGTTTTCCGACCTCCCATTTTATAGCCCTGATGCGAGGGCGTGCGGGCATAAAAAATAACGAATAAATCACTCTTTCCGAAATATTTCGTAACGACGGGTTTGAATCACTGCGGCAAGACGGGGAATGGGGGTGAATTCGAAGATGAGGACGAATTCGTAGTTTCGGTCTTGGTATTGAGCTGCATGCTGAGAATACTCCGCTGGCTTTAGAATTTAGGTTTCATGGCCATTTTTGTTTGGATAAGCTGCCATAAAATATCTTTGACAGAGAATGTATGCCTTAAAATTCAGTATCGAAAGCGTCGAAGATTTATGCATTAAATCGCGGGGGAGTGTATTTTTTCCGGGGGAAAGATGTCCGTTGTGACAGGAGACTTTGGGAGACCTCATTCATTTGGTGACTTACGGAACATTGGCCAAATTACTGACAAGTAAATCGTATCTCATTATAACATCTTTTCGGTCCTTGTATTGCTCTAGTTTCGAAATGCCATCATCATTCCGTCATTTTGCATTCAAAGAGCACATATTCCATGTTATCGCAAAGACAATTGTGATAAGCTCCACCCATGTGTGCGAAAAAAAGTCAAATGAAAAAAAATGTATTCATTGTACTTGAATGTATGTACAATGAATGCAATACTTTACAATTCAATCAAGCCTTGGTAACGTGCTTCCTTAGCAACTTTAAGGTAGCAAGTTCGAATCTCTCCTTGGGCATTGATGATGTGTTTCTCATATGATTATGTTCTTAGGTTATATGGTGCGATATTACCAAAGCCGCTTCGGCTCCCCGTACTTAAAAACGTTTACCGTTTTACCGTATATGTTTTTCTCTCTTAATTGAAAATCTTCATAGTCACAGACTTCATTAGTCATTCAAGACAGCCTAGCGAATGATAGTGGAGAGAATGGCAAGCGAAAAACGATCACTAGTCACGGAGTCACTCGAGAAAAATCAATGAAAACTGCATGGCGTCCTTCAACTGTAAGAATAAATGTTATATGAGCTTGTGATTTGGGCATTATAATAAAATAGTTACCTTCACCTCGATTCTGCCAGTATTTACGAGACTAAGCTGCTATGGGAGGCAAATGGTTGGCCTGTTATAAATCTGTTTCACGTGTTATTTTACTAATGAAATAGGTATCACTACTGTCAGCAAATGATTTTGATATTGACTAAAATCATAAAAGTGCCGCAGCATTGACAGATGTCTGAAGCTTTGATGGATAAACTACTATTTATTAGTGTAATATGTAACACATTGCCGAAAATTTTTAATATTCGATTAATAAAGGGTGTTTTTACATTAATTTTATTCTAGGAAAAAATTATTGGCGCCTAATCTACCAAAGAATACCGTTTTGCATTACCATCACCAGGCCATCAACCACAGTCTAGGTTATAATGTCGTTGGGCGATAATTTCCATTTTCATGGCTCAGTTATCAGCACAAGAGAGTAAAATAATATAAATATATAGAATATAAATATACTTCTCATTAATATCACGCGTGGGAATACATACGTTAATGTTTAGTTTTTGTCATCGCATGTAACATTATAGGGAAGCGTTACTCCATTATCACGTCAGTTCAGGTGTGGGTAATCTTAATGTTCTCCTTAGCATTGTAATTGCGAAGAAAGTAGTTTTCAATGCGGAATCTAATCTGTTATGTAAACTTATGAAAACCGTTCGTAATTGTTAGAAGCACATGTTAAGTGGTTTCATGCAGATAATAACTTAGGTTTAATACCTAAGTTATTTGTTAAATGTCATTTTAAGCATCCAATGTATTCATTCACTGGGGAACTACATTTTTAATTGCTAGGGATTGGATTAGGAATCATTGTAGCCGCTGAATCACCACTTTGGATTGCATTAAAAATAGCTTTTTTTACCCTTGTAAGTGACATCACGGAGTATATACCGGTATTTGAGATATTGCTTTGAAATCTTTAACGTATGGTATTTGATTATCATTCTGCCATAAACTTACATTCCGGTCTACAATTTGATAAAAGACATTCAAGTTGTCATTCCCTTTTTACTGCGTCATTTATGTTTGTTCTGTGTGCGTGTAAAGCAGCATATATGTGTTCAAAAATTATGCACTACAGAGGATGCAATTTATAATGTAATTTTGTGAGTTATTGCGGAGATATTTCGTGGAGTGGTCATTTTCTGGACAGAAATCGGTCTGATATGACGCAAATTTCAAGTCGCATTATCTTTGGAAATAATGGCCTCGCAAGGAAGAACAAGGACCTCATGATTAGTAAATTTGAATGGAAAGCTATGATAGAACTGTTACTGTGCGTTAGAGAGTGAGTATTTTTAAGAGATGAATTTTGGGCAGCACTTAGCCTATTTATTTCTGAAATTGGTGAAAGTATTGGAGCGATGCATCTTACAGGAAGATCATTTTTCGTCATAAAAATTGGTCTTGTATTAGTCACGCTCGTCGTATTGGATAACTAGATAAAAAAATTCTGCCTTAAAAGTGGGAGGGGGAAAACGATTTTTGTACATGCCTTCGAGGAATGCATTTCTGAGAATCACAAATGTGGTCCAAGGTGGCTACGCTCACGGAGTGCGGCCATTTGCGTCATTAGCATATTTGCTGCTGGTATAATATTTCAAGATATGTTACGATTTCCCCTTAAAGACGGCTATCCGTTTGGTCAATAAAATTGATTAATGTGGTCCCATAACTAGTAATTTTCCATTTTTATTTATCGTTTTACCCCATATTGTTGATCAAGCTTGATTTCCTCTTACTTGTTTCCTGTTACCTTTGTGGATGAATTTTGAAGCCGTTAAAAAAATGTAACTTGTGCTCCAGCAGATTGATTTGAATGGTGAGCTACTTGAAGGTTACAGCTCTCCATGTACATACCAAGGCTGACGACTCAAGTTCACACCTCAGGGTCGATAGATGCCATTTCCTTCCCTGTTACGTCAGTGATACTGTAGGAATATTTTGTGCGCAGACTATCACACAGCTCAGGTTTAACTGTACGTGTCATATGATGTCTCTACCGGATTTGAACCGAGCGCCTCCGGCTAGTAGCTCAACGCTCTACCCGCTGAACTACTACGTTATCCATGCAACCATAACAATCGAAGATATAAGTCAGCGATTAGAACATTTTCAGTTTTGTGAAGGGAGACTGAGCATTTTGTGTGAAATGTTCTTTTCTTATTTTCAGTATTAATCTCAATGAAATTTCACGTTTTAGGTAACAGTGCTCTATAGATCATCTTTCTAATAATCATTATTTTGACGTTAACTCTCATAAATTGAATTTTTAGTGCACCTAATTCTTTGAAACTGTTGTGGATGCAATATTGATGGTAAGGTCTTCATTTATCTTGATCATACGTTCATATGTACTTTTACCGCAATCATGTAGCAGTTACAGTGAAGTTTAAGTTGAGTTCATCTCTAAGTTTAACTTGAACTCCATTTATCAATGTACGAGATTAAATTAAATTTTAAATTTATTATCGTATTAAATACTCGTATCGTATACTCGTATTAAATTAAATAGAATTCATTCTCCCAAAATAAAATTCCATACGGCAGTTAAAGGCCCAAATATGTTTGACACAAACGCATTATTCGTTCTAGACTTCAATGCTTTTAGGAATAGAAATGTTCAAGTCATAGTAGCCTACAGTTGTTCATGTATTGCCTGTCAAATCGAGTAGGCGAAATCGTTTCTTGTATCTCTGCAGAGTCAAGCTGTAGTTGTAGTTAGGTTTGTAGGGTGCGTCGACTTCTTAGATTATTTTACATCATGTGCCATGTGAAGCTATAAAAAAATGAAAAGTATAATAAAAAAGGAGAATTTTTTAAGGAAACGTTCGTACGTTTATCATACGTTCATATGTACTTTTACCGCAATATTGTAGCAGTTACAGTGAAGTTTAAGTTGAGTTCATCTCTAAGTTTAACTTGAACTCCATTTATCAATGTATTAAATTAAATAGAATTCATTCTCCCAAAATAAAATTCCATACGGCAGTTAAAGGCCCAAATATGTTTGAGACAAACGCATTATCCCCCCAAATGTCTAATTCGAGTGAATCAATTTATAGGATAGGTAGCTGCATGTTGGTATAAGAAGTTGAAGGTAACTCAACTAACAGCATGTTTTTGCAAGCTTTATACTTTGCCTTTTTTTTTAAATAGTGAAGTTTAGACTAGTATATCAACACTAATCCTTTTTTATGCATGATATGTAGTGCATGTTTGGTGAGAATTCACTCCCACATAGATGTATGTAGATGTACGTATTTTTCTAGATAAATTCGTAAATTCTTACTTAGACCTGATTCCTTAGAAAGGATTAGAGACGGCTTAGACAGTTGGCCTCATTACCTAGTATGCATTCACGGTTCCCTTCAATTTCTAGCCTGTTGCGTAGTTCCTGTTACCTGTCACACTCCGTCAGGATGTGTCGTACATAGAGGAGGGAATTTTAGTTATGCAGAGTCAAGTTTTTTATGCGTTCGTGTATTATAAGTCAAATTCACAATTGTTATGGTGGCCATGCGCTTGACTTAGTGTCGAGTTTTTAACCTTTCCCAGGCACCTGCGCCTTTCCATCTCCATCCCCCCACCTCGACTCTCTTATCGAATCCATTTCGTTCCCTCCTCGTGCTCCCCACTTTCCAGGCATCCCCTCGAAGCCTCCACACCTCCTCCCCGTCCCACCAACGAAGGCGCGCACCGGCTCCTCCCATTTCTCTCCCTTTCTGTCCCTCACCCACCGCTTTCTCGCTCGGTTTTAAGCGAGATGAGAGCGGCTTGAAAGACCAAGCCGCCTCCTCCTCTCGCCAAGACGAATAGATAGCAGGAGGCCCGAGCCGAAGCGGAGGGGTTGGGGAAAATTGTCTTGACTGAACTGGAGGCAGAGAGAGAGGGGGGGAGATATAGAGAAAGGCGGGGGAAAAATGAACGACGCGCGCCGTAGTCAAGTCACGTCATCTCAATCACTCAACGAAATGGCCACCCTACTCTCCCCCCCTGATCAATCCCCACATTCCGCCCACTGTCGACTCTTCCCTCCGCTACGTCTGATCAACAGGGTAAAGAGTGGCGTAGCTGGGTGGTATAGAAAAGGAATGAAGCTGGGATCTACGAATATCCAGGGTGACTGGGCTGAGACTAAACAACATGGATGGATATTTGAGCAGGTCCCTTAAAAATTGAGCCAAAGCCAGTATGATGCAATACTGGTCAATGAAAATAGCCAGAAGTTGCGAAGGCCTGGTCATGGTAATTCTTGGTTTTCTTGTTTCGCAGGTAGTGATTGGCTAGCTTTGTCTTCGTATTCGAACAATGAAATGTAGATAAATGATCAGTGCTCTCCTCTCAGTGTGACATTAGGTCCTGGTGTATTGCTTAGAAAAAGTCATGTTGCAATATTGCCGTGAGGATTTTTAGAACAGAAATATAATAGGATAGTTATGGGATGTGGAAGCCTCCGCAGAATAACGGAGGTAAGACTTGTATTAATTTTATCACTTTTGGCAGATATCCGATAGGGGAGAGGCTGAAAACGGGTCGTAAAAATGCGCTTCATCACGGTCATGGAATGCATCAATACACTACACAAGCGTCTTTAAACCAACTATCTTTTCCTCTATTGGCTTATTCTATTTTTTCCATTCATGAAGGCTTAAATATTTGATAAATATCCCTCAATGCTATGCATTTATACCTTTTTTATGCGAGTGCTTTTACACAGTCTACAGCCTCTAAATATACCTATCGCCACTCTGGCCACTTTAAGGTGATTCGTATACCTACATTCTTTCCTAATCCCATCAATTTTCTTTATATTTTTGCGTATATTTCCTATCTTTCATCTCTGTATTGAAGGCATTCAGATCTACTCTCAATCCCTTTATCCAAGTCCTTGGTATAGGGCTTTGCATCATTACAATCTTTCCCAATGACTTCGCTGAAAATTCTTTACGTCTTTGAATTTTTGAACCATTTCTTTACGTTTTTGAAAATATTATATAATTTCCTATCATTATTTTCGGATTTATCAGTTTCTCATCTGCTTTCGTTGATGCCCTTGGGCCAGATGGACCAACAGAATAATCTGGATGCAAACAAAGATGCACCTCTCTAGCCAATGCTAGACTAATGAAGTGATAGGTATTACCAATACCGGGAAATATGCCAATTTCTTTGCAGAGTGGCGAATTTATCTATTTTTATCTATTTCATTTCTGTGCATCTTTGATTGTTTTTATTTTTGCTCTCATTCGATTGGAGTTCACAAAACATTTTTTTAAATGTATCCCCTGATTGAAAATATTCTTTTACATCGAATTGCAATACTATATCCAGGTCTTATATTGCCGGCCCCGGTGGCGGCAGGGTAAATCCCCACCCAGGGTCGCGGGTTTGAATCCCGCCTGGGGAGGAATTTCACTTCCTGGGGCATGGATGTCTGTGCTTGTTTAACTGTTACTTGTTAAAAACTGTTACTTGTTTTCGGGTTATTAATAAATAAAAAAATATGAATCTGTAAGTGAAATTTCTTCGTGCTGATATTGCATCCGACATTGACCTTCCATTTCTGAATTAAAATTGAGCCTCATTCCAGGGATGCTAACTTTTTTCAGGGACTTTTTGTTTCTTAGGTATAACTGTGCCGCAAGGGAAATTATGTTAAATCCAGACCTCATATTCTGACACCTCATCCTCTTTTAAGTTCTGCGTTAAAATTGACAAAAAATATTCTATACTGGCCATGAACTCATATCCCAGAGAGATTATTTTAACCTGGTGTGCGTTTTGAAAGAAAAAGACGCCAGATCCTAAGCAAAGTTCAATTGGAGATAATTGATAAGTACTCATATTTAATATGGCTAGGATATCGTGGTTAAAATGACTCTATATGCATGCACGAATGTGTTTGTTGAATAGTTCAGCAAATAATTTAGGGTTATTTTCAATATTCATAATACGTAAACGATAGCAAGTTTTCATACGAATCCAAGGTATTTTGTAAGGCGTATTTGATGGTCCAGCATAAAGCTTTTAATCGCATTATCCGATATGCTCTCTATTTATTTTACGATAGCTAGTTTTCATACGAATCCAATGTATTTTGTAAGGCGTATTTGCTGGTCCAGCATAAAGCTTTTAATCGCATTTCCCGATATGCTCTCTATTTATTTTCTTGATTGGATTTTTTAGCAGCCCATCAGTAGTATTTGCATGGAAAAGACTAACTCAATGACTCTCCTTTTCAATTCCAAATTCTTAATTCGTACGGTCTATTTCTCTGTAACTCCAGAGGCAGAACTAGGCATCTTGTCCTGACAGCTGCTTTGAAACGGGGTGGCCATAGATTGAAATTCCAACCATATAGACTTTGAAAACATCTGGAAGTGTCTCGTATCTTCTTTTTTTTCTGGAACTGGTATTAAATAGGAAATGAAAAGTAGTTTTCCTCTCGTCACCGTGATACTCTATCTCAAATGTATTTTCAGTATTAAACTTCGGTGCGTGGTTTATATGCCATTCGCCGTGGCTACGAAGAAGCGTATGTCAGCCATCGTTAGCTTTGCGACTGCAAATTTATTTTATGGCAATTGTTATGAATAACCAGTTAATGCCTCGTTGTGAGCCGGTCCATTTAATTCTAAAATAAGAATATCTCCAGTCACGAGTGCATGGGAGGCCCCTGCTACACACCTCTGCAGTAGCTCGTAGAGTAGGTACCTACTATGTTCGTTTTAGAAATGTTATGGAGAAACATGTTTTGTCTACCGCGTATTCAAAATAATAGGCTATTTAACCTGTTGAGCCAGGAAACTCATGTATGATGCAACTTCCATTAATATCGCTGTTTCCTCAGTTGTATTAGAAACTCTCCATGTTTTTACTGACTGCGGAGAATGTTTATTGATGAAATCTGTCAGAAACCATTGAATCCAAGATTATTTTGGGCACCGTATCAAGACAATCACATGAGTTTTGAAAATGACAGTGAATTTATTTTGACCATGAAATTTAAAAATGTATAGAACATTCAATTGATGTTTGAAAGATTAAATGGTTCGAAAGCGCTCGTAAATTCTTCTGAGAGCTTCATTCAAATTTGATAGTACGTATACATCTTGTTAACATTCTTATATGAGGATAGTAGTTTTTAATTTGCATTGCGGATCACGAATTCATTTGCTTTCTTAATTTATGATTGCAATGTTTGTTTGGAATGAATATACCCACTCCGTTTAACGTATAAGCACTTAATACCGTCTTCGGGGAAAATCTCGCTCAGTTCGGATCGACGAGACGATTACCTTCGGTCCGTTGAAAACAGTTTCTTCTCGATAGAACATGGGAAGGATAATTCGTGTGGGTAGATAATGGTATCACTTTGCGATATTATTTATTTTCTCCCCTTAGCGGCAGACATTGAAGGAAATATGAAATTAAGCCGAAGGTATCCTCGCGATGAATTTCACCACCCCGCTCCGATTATGCGGGAATGCATCGGAAAACACTTAATCTATCGAAATCGATACGAGAAACGATCCGCAAATACTTCTCCGATCGTCGATGCGACCATCTGAAGAGTATCCTCGACCAGACCGGCGCCCGATCGGTGATTTTCGCGCAGCACTGGGGCGGAAGTGTGAAAAAGTCCGCTGCTTATGTATGCATTCCTCAAGCGCGCTTTCACGGCCTTTTTGGAACCAATTTGCCGTCCACTTATATCGCCCCTTCCACGTCGTCCGGCTTCCCAAGACGCCGGTGTCTCCCACTACCTTGCCACCCGTCTAACCGACATCCCACCAGTTATTCCTCCCCGCCTCCTCCTTTCTGGTCTTCTCTTCCCGACACGGCAGCTCGGGTCCATTGATTTCCATTCTTCCTTTCCCCCCCCACACCTGACCCTCCCTCGTGACTTCGCTCCCTATATCTGAATCCAGCGAGTCTTCCACTCACGGATCCACAGCACTCGGATCTCTCCTCCCCTTCTTCGAGATCATTTCCCCTTCCCCCCATCAGTCGAGAGAGGTCGAGCCAAGGCTGACCAGTTACGTGTTCAACGTTTGCCTTTCCTCGTTATTACCTGATTTACGTGAGTTAAAAAAAGGTCGTTTCCATGCTGCCGAAAACGTCGTGGTCCGCTTGGCGAAATCTTTACATTTTATCCGATGTAAAAGGAGAATCTTTAATGAAAAATTCTTCCTTTATTTGCTCCTAATTCATTCTTATTTCGTGATCCCCTCTCATAGAATTGTACCCATATCGTATGCTTAGGAAGTATTCCGTTGAGGAAGGATAAGAATAATAAGAACTCTTTGGTGCCTCGTGGTGAAATTCGTTGAAAATATCCTCACTTGCTTGAGAATTAGATGAAGCGTTTGACATTCTTTAGCCGAGTTTCTCTAAACACGTAAAATTACCTTAGAAATGTATCAAGAGATAATTTTACTGCTAAGATCGTTCCATGTAATCTAGCTTTGCTGAATAATGAGTAGTCGACCAAGGGAAGAGAGATTTTTGTAGAAAAATAACCCACCCTCTTCTAAAACTAAAAGTTAAAAAAAACGAAACAAGCAGCTGGATAATTTTCCTGTACGGGAGTGAGCATGGCCCTTAACTGTTAAAAAATTTGTTGAAGGAATCCTTTGAAATATGAAATGTTGACGAGGAATGATGTGAATTTGTTTAGAAACAAATCCCCTCAAAAGAACTTAAAGCCCTGAAGAAAGAAAAAATATATTTTCCGAAACGTCGGCCAAAGTTCAATTTCTTCATTTTTTTCGTAAAATGTAAACTCCTGAAAAAACCATCTGTATATTTAAAAAATAGGTCTGGAAATCAGCTTACCAATTATAGGAAATAATGCAATATAAAACCTCTCATATGAGATGTGTGGAAATAATAGTGAAATATGTTACGCATATTTCACAACTAAACTACGATAACATGAAACATATTATTATATGGCATTCGTAACAAAGTGAGCGTGCTCGTATGGGCGTATTAAAATTTGCTATTCAGCCTAAATGGCTAAACTGAAAAAATGCGTAGTTTTTTCTTACTAACCATAACCATCTTGTATTCCAATAGCCAGAATAAAAATTCTTTGGGTGGCTATTAAATGTTTGTGCTAGTCTCGCTTGGTCCAATTAGCCAAATAAGGTGAAAATTGGTTGGCCTATAAACGAGAGAATCAAATGAACACCTCCAAACATTTTTTTATAGATTAAATTAAACGCTTATTATGGAATCAATTTTGGTGATTCGAGACCATTTATCATATTTTAGTCTGAGGCAATTCGCCAAACCGTCTCATCGCCACCTTTTCTCAGAAATTCCACCGGCTCCCTCGCACATTTTTCTCAGTGGATTCATTCTGAATTCACACTACCTGTTTATGCAACCACAGAGAATAACTCAATTATTCGAACAATGATTATTCCCAAACATCCTTATAGTAAGTGGATTTTTCGGGAATTTCTCTTTAATGAGTTCGTGATATTTTTGCATTTCTCCGGGAAAAAATAGTTTGGTCTTTCATTGATGCCCGGAAATTTGAGAATGGTAATCTGGTGAAGTGAGCAAAAATCAATTTCCGACTTCATTTTTGTTATCATACCTTGCCAAATTGATTCATTTTGACTTTGAGAATTTAGCGTACGTAAACACAGTAGGGTCCCGTTAACTTTTCGAATTTTTTTAGTAGTTCTACCGGATACGGTACGTTTTTATTTAGTGCTCCTGCTCTTCTTTACATTGCTTCTCCCTAATATCCCAATGCAGATTATCATACTTTTATCCATATTATCCTGTATACATTTTCTACTTCATCCTCTCTTAGGCATTCAGGACATCCTTACCTTCAGACATTGGCTTCCTAGTTTCATATTCCTCATTATATAGCTTCATCTACATCTACATAATACCCTGAAAGCCACCACAAAGGTGTGTAGCAGGGGGGTGATTTCTCACCAAACATGCACTACATATCATGCATAAAAAGGAATAGTATTAATATACTAGTCAGAACTTCACTATTTAAAAAAGATAGAAATTGCAAAGCAAGCATGCAAAAACATTCTGTTAGAAGGGTTAGCTTTAAGTACTCATACCAACATGCAGCTACCAATGCTATCCATTGCTACTCTCCGATTGGACATATTTACCGTTATTCGTATCTCTAATTGTACGAGGGAAAAAGGAAATTTTGAATCTATCAGTTCGGCAATCAATTTCTCTAATTTTATGATTATGGTCCAGTCTGCCATAGTAAGTTGGGGTTCGCAAAATATTTTTAACATCATCTCTGAAAATATTGTCTTGGAATTTATTTAAGAGATTAAGTCTAAATTTCAACCTGCGATCTGACAATGATTCCCATTTCAATTCATTTAATAGACTGGTTACGCTAATATAATTATCGTATCGTCCCTTTACAAATCTTGCAGATCTTCGCTGCACACGTTCAAGTTCATTATTTAGACCGATTTCGTAGGGATCCCATACACTGGCAGCATATTCCAAATGAGGTCGTACAAGGGAAGCTTCTTTTCGTTATGTCGTAATGCAGCCTACTAGTACCGTTTACCGCAATTGTATTGTGATAGGCATTCCAATAAATACCGTCCGATTGGGTGACAAAATGTTCTAAATTCTCTGACTACTAAATTCTGGTGATTTGAAATTACCATTTATTATTTTTTCGAAATCCCGGACGTACTGAGCGTGTGTGTAAGGATTTTTCCTACAATACTCTTCATAATGTTGAATACCTCGAATGAATATATTCAATTTCTCCACGTATGATTTTTTTTCGGTGAGGTTGCGTGGTTGGAAGGGAATCTGGAATTTTAAAACGCCTTCGTCGTCGTCTCAGCCAAGTATGGTAGGAGATGGAATTATGGGTTACGGGTACCCTCTCCCCTGGTTCTGGAAAGGAAAGGGACGTGCTCCTAGATTTTGAGTCTTCCGGAGGATCCTTCGTCTCGTGCGTGCTCCTCTAACCAGTTAAAACTTTTACGACGAGCCGTCCGACAGTTTAAACCCCATAAAAGAGTCAGACGCTTATGGGATTCATTTGGGGTGTCTCCACTTTCGCCTGACTTGGTTCTTTTGTTTTCCCTGATGAGTATATCCGTCAATTCTTTAAATAGAAGGGGAATATATGGTAAAGCTTCTCTTGCGTTGCCAAGGTCTTATTTTCACGCAAACTTAATTTCTTGGTGTTTCATGGCAATGCGATACGTTCTTCTACAGATCGTTGGGATTTACCTAATTAAGAAAGTGTCATGTAATTCGAATGGATCTGTCACGTTAGTTATTAGCTTAGATAAGGTTATTTAGTGTTATTCTATACTGGAATGCTCTAGGGTTTACGTACCTACTGAATTCGGCATAGAAGCGGATGAACAGAAGCACGTCAGGAGAGACAACTTATTTGCGTTCACATATTTTAACTGCATTATTTTTAAAAAGCTAATTACATACGTAATATAAATTATAATTGCCATTACCCAGCCAATAAAAAGTAATATCGGAACAATATGGAATAACTTTTAGCTCTGAGTAATAGTAGTATACTTTGGTTTTTAGTTGCTGCAACGGCTAAGTTTATATCGCACCGTTTAAACTAAATCGTAATCCTATGACAGGCATACATTTCTTGCCTGGGCGGGAATCGAGCCCGCAAACTTCCGTCTGCCATGCCGGCACTTTACCAACCTGGTTACCGAGACCCTTTTAGATCCAATTTAGCCTATTTTTAAAAATTTCATTCAAGTAAAATGATTTGTGAGTCCGTGAAAATTAATTAGGTATATCGTGTTTTTTTTTCAATCGATACTACCCATTGAAATCCGCGCTTCTCAGCTGTATGATTTATTTGAATCGAAGGCAAGTAAATAGCCACACAAACTAATGGTGAGGATAATATTATATCTGCATCATAAAGATTGTTTAAATATGTTTGACTCTCCTTGTTGATCTTTCTAAACTAATTAGGCAGTTTTCTCTGGCTAGGAGATATTCAGACATTAAGAGTCACAATGGTGCTCCTGATTCAAAAGCCAGGGGCTCTCCCGTTGGTGGGGCCTGCATTGCTCAATGTTGTGATATCTGTATCGCTTAATATACCGGGAGTGAGTTAATGGCCTCTGATCAGTAATTACGGAATCATCCAAGTACATATTAATATGTCGCAATCTATGCAAGTTCTATCAAATGTTTTAATTCCACTTTTCCAGAGTTTCCCTTTTTTGTTGTTTATTTATTTAAGATCGAATCGAAAGAAATGAGATGCTCTCCTCTTCCGGTTGTACAAAGGTATATGTATTTTGAAGTAATTTACTTAGTATTTTGTTTAATTCTTTCAGTAACAACCATGGTTTAACGCTATCATAAAGGTCTATTTCTCTAAATAAAGAAAAAGTAATTATTTCACTTTGGTATTGTTTCACAAAACTTTCATATCGATTCATTGGTACATTCTGTTAACATTAACATGCTAAAATCTTGTTGTTGCAATAAGATCCATAAGAACGTTTGAGTGTTTATCTCCAAGTATATGCATTTTTACTGAATGTTTGATCTTGTTTATAGCTATTAGGTATTGTCTGTAGGCCATGATAGACTGCTAATCTATGGTTCTCCAAAATAGTGTTCGGTGCTTAAGTGATGTTTTGAAATTGATTAATTCAATAGTGTACATACGATTGTGGTTGTGTTTACTTCATATCTGTTGGCGTTATCTAGCACTATATAAGAATATTTTTTCGCTTCTTTGTCCTCAAAGTTCGCTCTGGAAACGATTAATCTATGGCGACTACTGCCAATCTATGCCGTTGGCGGCAGAATATCCTTTTCTTTTTCTGCGAGACGATGCCAGATAATGCAGTTTAGAATGTAGTAAAATCACGCCTGATTGATTAACGTGAGAAGCCTATCGACTGAACGACGCCTGCCTTTGGAAGATTTATCTGCAAGCAATGCGTTAATATAACTCTTTCGTCATATTTAAATGTTTGGATTTAACTTATCGCTGTACTGACTCATTTTTGCCCACGCAGATGCCAAAAGTTACGTTTTATAAGACTTATTGATTGGATGACAATAATTTCTAGTGCTAGAGGGGCAGTGGATTATTATTTTTACTATCATTTATATTAAAGGATCTACATTAAAAAGGAAGAAATTGCTAGTTTGAAGCAAATGCCTTCAGCAAGAGTAGCACATTTGGGCTCTTGTTATTTTTCCCTCGTGGAATACTAATGTAATTAAATAATTAAAAAAGTCACTGTGTGCTGAACTCAAGCTATTTCGATTTCTTACTGGGCTTGCATTGTTATTCTCATCCTTCAGTGTCCTTTATCTAGTATGTTTATCACTTTTCAATGGGAATTAAATCAATAACTCCCTTGGTTACCTCCGATTTATAAATTAATACTTTACCGAAATCGTTCATTGCATGTACTGTTATCATTCAGACTGAAGTGAGATCCGTATTTCTCATACTTTTTCCGTCCTTGAGACGAGATATATATTCTGAGTATTCTTTCTTAACCTGTGTTCATTTAGTAGCAATGTAATAGGTACTCAAATATAATCTTACCTTGTATGACAATATGTTTTCCCTTGCTACACACACTAAAGGTGGCTTGTAGGGTACTCCGTAGATGTGGTTCTGGTTCCACCGATTTCCACCCGTAGCAAAGAGAATACAGTAGCTGATAACATGAATCTATTGAATCCTTTCTTATAGCCACTCCAGTTTCTGTGTAAATGTGTGTGGCTGACCGCCCACCAAGCTATATTTTTCTCTTCCCCACTATCCGCTAGAATAGCAGTCGATCAACCCGAATTTAGCTCACGCCCCAGTAACTGGTTAAATTTAACACTCTGACGATGGTCTTCTTCAAAACATGGCTACAGCATAACTATTGCTTGCAAAAATACAGCCTAACAATTTTAAGGGAAAATCGTTGGATTCAATGGGGAGAAAATCGCTTCCTTCCAAGTTATTTTTTTACTGCGTCATTTCATTCTCAGTCAGCGCACCTACCAGATGAATGTTGTGCATATGAAGAAAGCAAAGTGGATATTACAGGTGATGACGATAAGAATTTTAATGAGGGAAAGAAACAGGTTGGGAAGATACGGAATTCAAAAATCTGCATACGCGTGCGCATCAATTTACATATCCGTCGCGAAAATGAATATCAATAAATACCTATCTAGTATAATATGATCTCTTAGTTCTTCCAGGGGGAATTAAAATCATCGGTTTGAAAGTAAGTTCACATATAGACGAAACCTCGGGATCGGTACACCTGCCAACCCTCGCGAACGGAAGAATCATCAATATTACTGACATCAAAGGATGATGGAAGAGTGGACAGATGCCCATTGCCAGAATTTGCATACTCTTAATTAAACCATTCAGTTTTCTTCGGGCAGTTTTTTTCGGAATTCTTTTACCCTTGTGAGCTATTCTATGACCAGATTAGGCCACCTGCAACATAGTAATTTATCAAATTTATGAAAAGCTTCATTAGGGAAATAGTATTTGTAGTGTAGTACACAAGGGCAGACTTCTAACAGGTGATTGGTAGCGGAATTGAGTGCTCTGGATCGCCGATGGCGAAGCTATTCCCTCTCTGGATTTCTCTACAATTCGTAACCGATTCAAATCAGTGCAGATTTTTCAACTTGTTCCACGAATAGATTATTTATTGTTAGAGATAGCAAAAGCTCAGCGAAAAAATTTTATCAGTGGCTTTAAATGTGGGGAAAAAGAATGGTTACAAATTTGATCTCAAACTCACTTGATTTTTATGCAAAAAAATAAATTATTCCTTTTATAAAGAAATCAATGCTATAGTTTACGGACTTAATACTTTTAGCTGTCTAATCTCAACTTTTTTTGCTCTGTGTTGATTTCATGGAATAAAGCAACCTCTATGTAAACTAAGGAAGAGTATCCTGGTCTCAAGATCTCTCTGGAGAGAAGTTGGACAGGAAGTTGGGAGGATCATCAGTTCCATCCTTGCATCAATTCCAACTCCTAAATGTATCAAAATGAAGTGAGTATGCACCTGAAAATCGTCTTGTCCTATAAGTTCATGGAGAGTACTCTTAGTTTCCAACACTGCAGATGTTGTTACTCTTTTCACTATCATATTCTACATTATTTTCTTGATCATTTATGCAACTTATATTACACAATAATCACTTGCGATGTTTTGAACCTTTGCTATAATTACTATTTAGCGCTCTTTATTATGCTGGCAGAAGTTTCCAGCCCTATAAACGTAAAACGTCTTACGGAGAAAGTACTAATCAATGTAAGCCGTCTAATGCTGCTGCGAGACTGGTTTGCGACTTAAATTCTTTGGTAACTCCTTTTCTCTTCTCTTAATTCTTCGCTAACTCTATCACAATAATAACACGGCAGAGTATTTAACCGTAGATAAATGTGCGATGCTCGAAAAGAAGAACGATAGAGCATGATGGGATGGGGAAGGAAAGGTGGTTGTTAGCGGAACTTTGGAGGAGGGGGAGTGGGAGAATAGACAAGTAATTAAGAGCAACGTTGGAATGAAACCCGTTATGGATGTTAGAATGCTGTTTAAGCGAGGGTGACGAAGGTGAAGGTATTTCGGATGGTAAGAAGGCAGGTAGGAAATATGCTGATATGGAGGGAGATAAAGCGTGGGATGGGAGGGAGATTGCTCAAACATAAAGCTTTTAGGTTTGAGCAATGCAAAGAAGAGTTTTGGCATTCCATCAAACCCTACCTTATCCGGTAGTAAATTATCAATGGCCTACACCTAAGAGTCTTCAATTTCTTGCGGGTAGGTCATTGTATTTTCGATAGGAGGAAGAAATATGAGTGAATGCTTCTCAAGGAATTATAGAAATAGGAGGCAAGTTAACTTGGTGGAATTTCGAAATTCACATCAGTATAATTAAATAATTTTACTATATTTACCTATGTAAATATAATTAAATTACTTAGTTATATTAATTTGGAATAGAAAATGGCTTTATTTATATAATGCTTCAGGAAATCAGGTTGGTATGGTTGTTATAGGCTGGCCTTCCATCCCGGAGGGCTCGTGTCAGAATCCCGGCAGTTAGCTTGCTCTTGACGAAAGGCGCCAATGGGACTACAACCTAACGTCTCATCCGACGGACGGAGCGCTGAACTCGAATGCTTGTCACAAAGCACTCAAGTAGGAGCTGGTTTACCAAGGTAAATATTTACCGCTTCCGCGATTCCAACCCGGGCCTTTGGGGTGAGTGGTCAATACTCTAACCAGTACACCAACACGACCCTTCCCTACGTGTATGCTATTTGGAGAGCAATTGCAATGCATCACCCTGTCAGTTATATGGAGCATTGGAGGACCTCCCTTGGTGACTTTAGTTCAGAGAATGTAAATGCCGATACCGAATTTATCTCTCCTCTTCCTTCACTCCCGAAAATATAACCTAAAACTACTATCCCATATCCTCAATGGTGTGAATAATCTTAGCTGTCGGTCGCCACTCGTAAAAACATTGTTTTCAACGGTAGTGCTCTCGTAGTGAGGATCAAAATTAAAGTTTGCTCAAATTCAATAAAGCACGTCGGTGTAATCGTAGTATTTTGAGATTCCGGAATACTTTTATTTCCATTAATGTATTCGTGTCCGTCTCGGATGACCTCCGACCAAGGCCTAAATTTCATGAGGCTCCCTCGGACTTTCATACACTTTGATTCTCCTCTGAATTGTTGATCCCCCGGATTCACTGTCTATCATGCCCAGGGTAATAATTTCACAGTGACCGTTGGCAATTTGCGTTGACCATTGCGATTAATTTTGCGGTGGACAACTGAATCATGAAGGTGCGTATATTATCCGTGGACACAAATAGTAGGAAAATGCGTTTTTTGAGGCTATTATCGTTAACGTATGCCTTCTCTCATACCCATCGCTACCCAGTAATTGACAGTGTGGTTCTACAGAATTTAATTTACAACTTCACAAATCACCATGTCACTCTCACGTCCTATTTTGTCTGCATGGTCCGCCTCTGCTTAGCATCACTGTGTCCTCCTCCGTCCCTATTGCCTGGCACGTCTCCCCTCTAACAGGTCTGTTGTATCGTCAATCTTCCAACCTTTCTACTTAGGAGACACCTGATATTTTCTTCTTCGCTCGTCTCACACTTCTTTCTGCCCTATCCTCTGTTTACATTTAATCTTTTCTCGCGGCGGCACGATGGCAACATGCGATAGCAGATTTGAGATTACTTTGATCGAATCCGATAACAATGTAAATTCGGAGATTGAATTTTGGCCAGTCTCAGCTCCAGTGTAATCCCCGTCTCTTATTTCCTTCCCAATCTCTTGACTTTTTTTGTCGCCCATTGCTCAGGAAACATAAGTCCCTACTTTGACCGGTAATGGGTGTTGACCCCCTACTGATGAGTTTCTGCGACAGTTAAAATGGGGGTAAATGAGTACCATGATAATATTATTGCCTTTACTTAGCAATTCATGGCATGAAATGCTTCACAAAAGCTGGGATATTCCCCAGTTGGGTTCTAAACAGTTTTTCGTTCCGTATATTGGTTAGGTTAACCAATTTTTTAAGTTAAGTTTAGGCCTGCCACATTCCTTTCTTATTTAAAATGCTGGAAGTATTAGTTTATGTCCCTGCTAAGATATTGGTTTTTTCTTCCTCATGCCTTTTCGTTATTATTTCCTTCCCTGGGTATCGAATGGCATGCAATAACAGTTTCCAGGATATTGCTTCATTATCCATCAACTTCGATTTCAACGCCCCCATGTGATTAAATATGAATCCATGTTCTGCGATGGGATTATAATTAACGATTTCAAACTTAACTTGCTATTACCTGTCCACCAGGCAATGCTATGTTGATTTCCATACTTGATGTCATGTCCCTCTGCTTTGAACCGAACTTTTACCTCCTGAATAAATGCATGTGATGAAATAATTAAATGATTTGCTGGCAGTCGTAACCAACGTTCTCGTATTCTTCTTTGCTATTACCCATATCAACGTTGACAAGGTTTATTTTACTTCAATGTCAAAGTTATTAACCGCAATGATGAGAAAGTAATTTAAAAGTGTGAGCTTTATTAAGACCGCAGCGTATTTAAGACCGAAAATATATAAAATTGCTGCAACTGCGTGACGTGGACGCTTAAAAACGATGGCGTCTAATGCGTTCATTACCCACAACATTTCCAACCGATAGACCAGCTCCCTTATTAACTGATATTTGTGTCGATATGCTTCATGAAGCATATAAATTTATTAATTAACTAGCATTATTTATAATTAACATGGATAGTAGCCCAATGGTTAAAGCATTGTGTTTCTTACCGAAGGTCCCAAGCTCAAAACGTGGAGTTGCGTTTGGACATGTCCAGCCAGAAATCATTCCGGGAAACCGTAGGTGGCACAGAGAAGCGATCTGGCTCCCCTTCCCTGATGTGTCAGTTTCACACGTCATTGATAGCATTTGGTTGGCCCCAACTTCAAAAGTTAGACTAACCTTCGGATTCTAGATTCTAGACTAACCTGTTTATTTTGACTGTATCCATCTGGTATTCATCCAAAGTTGATTGATAACCTCTACAAATATATTTATCGAAACATGATCGGTTCCTCTAATTCTACTATATTTATTAGAATAGATTACAAACATAACAATGGCAACTACATAGTGGAATAGGACATTTACTCCTGTACACTGTACAATTATTAACATCAGTACAAGATCATCGCGGTAGCCAGATCGTTGACGCGCCAAATCGGCTACCTGTGATCGCGGGTTCGAATTCCACGTAGAGGATAGATGTTGTATTTGTATTAGGATTAAGATGTTTCGTTTCACGGTGGAGCTAGTCGTTGGAGCACCTAAGTCTTAAGTCTACTATTAAACCCAAGTCGACATGCTGACCGGGCAAACAAAGGTCCCGGCTTCGAATCACACCCAGGGCTTAGATGTATGATTTTATGCTGCCATTATGCGGAGCAAGCGGGTTGAAAATTACCTGAGGAAAAAGGTTTCCTGGGACGTGGTACGGGAATCGAACCACGGACCATCGGTTCGGCAAGCCAAAGGTCCGTGGTTTGGTTCCCAGTCCAGTATACCTTTTTCCTCTGGTAATTTTGGTGCTATTCTCTGGTATATGTTCTGTTTGTATTAGGATTAAGATGATTGGGAAGATGGTGCGATCAAACGTTTGCCGTTGGAGCACCTAAAACCCCAGGTCTACTACTATTACGACTAAGTGTGGGAGTGTGATAATGTCACAGTCAGATTGTAACGTATCAGGCGATAATTTGTGGAAATGTGTGAAACTTAGCATTATCACTGAAATGATTTTTAATCAACGTCACTGACCTTGTTAATGGAAATGTCTTGCTGAAACCTGGGTCGGTGTGATAAACTTATTGTGTAGATTTACAGTGTATTTATGTGATAATGCTAAATGTCTCAAGCGTTGGAACCCCGAAACCTCAAGTCTGGTGCTGCCTCTGAATGGCATGCCGCACACGCGCATACGTGTTATATCTCTCCGATGCTCCTCCCGTAGATCTGTTCCCATCGTCTCCTCTCGCATCGTAGTTACCTTTTCACGTTTCGTTCGCATTCTTCTCCGAATGGCCAACGGATCTCTCCATCTCTCTCTCTCTCCCCACTTCCTTCGAGCGTGGGGCATTATTCACGCCGGCGCCAGTTCTCGGCCGTGATGGATTGGCACTGGCGGAACCCAAGCCGTCATCTTTTTATTCCTTTCCTCCCTTCTGCCTCGGAGTTGAAAGAAAAAATAATCCACGGCGGCGTGCGTGTCGGTCCGACGCCAGAGACTGCACTCGGACACGTGTGCGAGCACGGGAAGATTGATGGCCATTGGCTGGTGCCATTCCGCTCGACCTTCCGCGGTTGGACTAGCGAGGCCTACCGCGTGCCCTCCGGGTCTCTCCCTTTTGTCAGCGTCGTCATCAGTCTCTCTCCCACGGTATAGAATCCGTGAATCGTGATGGAGTGGCGGGTCACGTGGGGAAGGATTCCTTTCGCCCGCACGGGAGTAATTGTTTGCAAAATGGCGTTGAAATAGCCTTCCGAGGGCTGAGAAAATGACGAATCGGTCCGAGGCTTCCTTTCCCTCGTGACGTCTTCTTTTGTTTTCGGGCGCGGTTTCAGGGGGGGCTTTTCTATTTGTTGCCACGAGTGACGGACATATCCGATTCTCTCTGTGTCATTTTCGCCCGGGGCGCGTGTTGCTTAGTAGTTTGAATCTAGCTCTATTTTGGGAAGTTTAGAAGTAGGTGTGACTGAAACGAAGGGATGCCATCATTTTTCTTCACAAATTGACCTCGCATCGAAGCCTAAGCGGTGGTGTTATGAAAGCGTCAGTTACCGCTAACGGGTGCTCCATGTTTTGACTTCGCGCATCAAGAATGCCAGTGACCTGTTCTCCATTACATCACCACTAGCAACCTTTAGCACATATCGATTCCTCATGAGATACCCCGTATGCTACACACCCGTACTGTGCTTAACATTCTATGCCTAGAGAGTTTAAGTAAAATCAAAACCGTTACTGGTCTATGATACACGCATAGTTTTCCGTTATGTCCGGCCTTCTAAATCGTATAACGCCACGCTCACAGTTAATTTTTAGGCCAATCTTTTCTTCGACTCCTCATTACGTCCACGGAATCGAATTGATTTATTATCCAAATCTGGGGTATTTATAATAAAATATATGTACTTTTGAGCTCAACATTCTGGCGGAATGTCCGTTGCAATTAGAGGCAGACATCATCCGAAGGCCTATCATAAGTATCTTACCAATATTGATATTGTGGATAGTTCCTGCTTACTCTTTTCCCCACTCATTTATCCTTCCTAACTTGGCCTATATTCTTGCATACAATGATGGACAGAGCTATATTTCTGTTGAAGCAACGCTTTTATTTGAATTGGAGGAATGGCTTATAAATTTGGAATCCGAGAGGGTTATATTGAGAGAGTGTATTTAGTTTTCGTTATTGCGGTGCTCAATAAGATTATTTGTAGGCCATATTTCCCGATCATAGGGTTCTTCTAGCAGCATAACTAGTGCTATTAGCTCTCCTTCTTCAACGAAATACATACTAAAAGTTGAACATTCCTTCCCTTCCAGGGATCAGCTCGCACATTACGAGTTATAAAACCCTTATTCTTACCCTTTTATTGGCGTGATTGGTTCATGGCGTAGGCCAAGCTAAAATCACCGCGTCCCCTTTTTTGTTTATGTTTGGTTGAGTCATGTGCATAAATGATTTTAGCTGAAAATAAGGTCAAGGGAAAAATGTGAGAGATTATTTTGGATAGGGCATCTTAATAAGCATCAAGAGTGGGAACTTCATTTAGGAACCATCTAGAAACTTCAGCTCTGATTTTATTCGCTTGAAAACAATTTAAAAAGTTTGCATGCCATTGTATTTAATTCATTTACTTTTATGAAGCTTGAAATGGGAACACAGACATTAAAATGAAACAACGGCTGAGCATTAAAAAAAATAATGGGCTCGCACGGCCTAATCACGGAGCGTTCAGGAAAAATACAGTGGACTTCTGTTTCCAAAGAGTTCATCAATGAACTGCCTCATCGGCGCCAGCCTGCAACTTAAATGGGAACGAAAGATGTTTTCTTTCTTTAAGGCGAAGAGCACCCATATAATGAGCGGATGAAAAAACTGCTCGTTCGCAGGTTAAATGGCTGAGCTTCGGGTTACGGGCACAAGACGGATGCAAAAGCAACGGCGGGGGATTGGAAAATAAAGGAGCACGAACGAAAATTTATCTCGCGTTAAAGTGAAGGGTGGGGATGAGAGAGCAATTGCTTCACGCTGTTAGGGGATAATCTGCGAGTTTGCTATGTCACGTACCTCAACTTCCCACCGCCTCTCCTCTGGCCAGGCAGGCCGGGAGAAAAGCTCGTTAACAAGGTATCCAGGCTCGAGGGTGGTCATCAGGTATGATCAACACCTTTGTCGCGCGTAATCTGTGCGATGCGCTCCCGAGATAAGAGCGTAAATTACCATTTCGTCGGCTTGTTCTTTTCCTTTTTCACTTTCGTGGCTTGAAAAGGCTTGAAGATCTAAGCTATTAGGTGAACTAACGGCATATGGCCGTAAAAATAAGCGGAGAAGTTTTTTTCTAGGCTCATATACCCATTGCGTCAATATTTTTTTTCGTCTGACTGAAGGTATGTATAAAAGGAAATAGATATTGCTAAGCATTCTTTTCTTGTATATATTTCTCGGGATATTTAAGTATAGTCTAGGCACGTAAGAAGGTTACGTGAACAAATCACATGATCGTGCAAAAAGTGTCATTCGGATTAGGGAATACTTGATGGGAACCCTGAGAAGTGGAAGGTTGCATACCAGGTTACAGTTAATGGCTAAGGAGATATCGTGCAAGCTCGAGGTAGATACAGTAAACGTATGCAATAACAAAATATTGAAACTACTTAGTAATGGAGTGTCGATCAGGAAAAAAATATGAATACGTTCTATCCCCCGCATTAACAACAATCATTATGTTTAGGTTGCTGAAATACTTTTTTCCGTGCTTGATATCATTTTTATTCTCTTTTTCTTTTGCTATTTTTATGTTTTGTTATTATTCTTCTTATTTATTTGTTCATTTACCCGTTTCCATAGCTGGTGAACAAACATCTCCCTAGCGAGTACACGGAAATTATATGTAGGTTTAGATTAAGTACGTATTCGAAGTCATTGTAGTCACCATAACTCGTAAGATGATCAGAAAAGAGAGCTTGAAATTTATCTCTCGGTGAATTCTGGATTAGAAGTCACTTCCGATCCGCGTATATGTGACTCGTTATCTTTGGATGGAAAGGTGAAACCGTGGGGGTATCTTTTTGCCCTCTCATTTTATTTCTCACGTGTTGCCCAAAGATATTTTTCCACGGTTTGCATTTCTATTACATATTAATCCTAGCGTTAATCGTCTATCCGTCTTAGTTAATGGATTACATCTAAGTTACCTAGAAGATGATCAGGATACGCATTGTACGTGTATTGCTTTAAAACTCTTAATATCAAACTCATGAATGCAATTGTTTTGTACCTCTCCTTGCAAGTTTAGAATTTGACTAAAATGTTCCCCCCCCTCGAAATTTTTTCCTAATAATTTTGTTGTTCTGATTTTAGCAGTGAACTTTACCAGTGAGTAGAGATAAGTGTGGGCACTGTAAAAGTAAATACCAAACACTGAATATTTAGGGAAGAGATTTGTAACATGTCGGCACCGAATGGACAAGGCTGATTTGTTTCAAGTTACGCAAGACTTAGCCCCTCCCGAAGCAAATTTCTAGCTACGTGCCTGCCTCCAGTAGATAGAAGTATTAACCCTGCTTTTTTTTATTTATGTTCCGCTCGGAAAACTAATCAAATCGCTTGTATCGCACTTTCTATTGATAAGGCAGACAAAGGCCTGTCAACCTTGAGCCTGTCGAAGAATGAATTACTCATATTATTCTGGACCTGTCATTTCCTGGACGGATAAAATAGAGGGTACTTATAAGTTTCCACGAATTTCTTAGTTCTTCGAGAGAAGCCTTTAACCATACACCCTTGTGCGGAGAGTGTTAGGATTTAAATAAGAGAGACACTAAATAAATTGTTGCCTTGGATAATAATGGTATTCAGCATCGCTTAGTGCTCAGTCTACCGACTGTTTTCACTTGATTGCAGTCTTTTCATTTCTGAAGAAGCATGAATAAAATTGCGGGAAACCATAGCTATATGTCACTCATACTTTACCATTCATTCATACTGTAATCCTCACTTAGTGGAAGACTATATTTAGTTATGATTGTTGCGATTTGTCTCCGCTTCAAAGGTCAACCGTTCATATCACTTTATTATTTATTCGGATAATTTTCTGTTATTAGCTACCAGTGGCTGTAGGATAAGTGTATGTTTAAAGCAGGGATTCCGATTTTTCCCTTATTTAATAGATATTGATCATAGTTTAGTTAACAGTTGTTTAGTTGAATTGCTCTACTTAGCCAGCGAGTCAATGGCATGACGCTCACCTACTTAAGCCATTAATTGATACTGTAGGAATATTTTCATTTTCAGTACCGTTTCGGTGATTACAAAAGCACAGTTCTCTTTCATTATCTGAGATCCGTACAGTTCTTCACTTCTTCCGCTGGGTAGCAACAGTTTCTGGGGAAAAAAGCGACTTTTTAAGTGGTGTATCTATTTTTTCCTTATCCTCCCACTGATGAAGACATCACGTGGGTTGCAGCGGATCAATCTGGAGAATACGAGAAATGCAGGGCGCACGGCATACTCGCTCAAAAATTAGAAAGCGTGGCAGATACCATGTTATCCGAGCAGAAACACGAAAAAAGCCGCAAGGGCCGGTAACAATACTTAGGTAATATGCGCTTTAAACTGAATCATAAATAAAAGCATAATCTTATTTTATTTCGGTGATTATGGGTTCGGATGACGTTTCCCGTCCTAGATGCTGCTAGCTCCGAGTTGAACACACCCACAAATACGCCCATGCCATCCGTCATGCGCCACGGAAACCATTTAGGAGAAATATTCAAATGCGCATGATGGACTGCGTGATTCCTCCCACGCTTTGAATCCCGCCGTCATTAAACCATATTTCGGTCCCCGGGAGATAGCGGCTCCGTTTCCCGCGATGGGAAAGAAGAAATTTCGGTCCATTTTTCGAGCGATCAAAATCTTCTGCTCCGGATTTTCTTCGTGCCGTACGATATTCTATTTCCGCCCGCGGGGGTGGCCAAGCCCCGTAATAGATCCAGGCTGTTAATCAAGCCGAGTATCATTCACACTGTGCGCGGTCCGAGTCGTACGAAATCACTGTTATAAAGTCGGTCCGGTTCCTCGGGATTTATAGACCTGAGTGGCGCCATTCTCATGTGAGTGAGTGGGATTCATTTAATAAGGGACTCTGATATGAGCGGAGTGGAAGAGGGGAAAGGAGACGCAATGCCCTCTCCTCGCAAATCAAGTCGTAAGCTGACGTAGGCGGACATTTTACTTGCCCCAATGGCTGATTAATGCCCGGAAAAAAGGCTTTAAGGATCGAATTTTGACATTGATTACCCATAAACACTTTATTTTTGTGCGTTATGGAATCGTCCCAGTTTTCGTGCACACGACTCAAGTGTCATGTGTATGGCCTTGTACTGAAATAGGAGTAAAACGACTTTTAGGAATGAAACGACCGATACAAGGGAACATTTGATGCACAGGTGCTTATCTCCGAAATTTCACTCTCCTTCTAAAAGATAGTGCTAAAAAACAACACGTTGATAAATTATAGAATTTTGCGAACTGTTTATCATTTTATATTCACTTGTACGTTGTTTCGTTCATTTGGGCCTATTGCATTTACCCTTATGAAGAATACTATGAATTTTCGACTTTGGCATTTGAGCACACTAGTGAAACTCTCATAAGCAGCACTTGGTCTTTGATCTTATCGGTTACGATTTCTGGAAATCAATTGAAATCTTTGTATATTTGGGCATAACTAGGATTAGAGTTGATTTACTCAGTTTCAGTCGTTAACAAGTTCTCCATTGTAATCAATAAAAAGATAATTTCTTACGTTGTGCTCGCCACTGAAGTTATCGCCTGTTTGACCCGAAAATGTCTCTTGGACCCAGGAAAGTATGTACATTCCATCCTGTCTGCCCCCAGACTTTCTGCTGTTGGAATAATGTTGTTACCTGAAAAGTGAAAAAGAAATATTACATTTTAATCATTAAATCTTCTTTGGTAGGTAGATAAATGTACATATTAGATTGTATGTATTTTATGTGTTAGTTTTTTTAATGTAGGTGATGAATTACTTGCGTAGTATCTAGTGTATACACTAGTATATGCATATCAGTCTTTGTTAGGATACTAGCACTGAATATCTGATTTATAACGCACACACAGTGATGTTTCCCGCCTGTCACATACTCTTGCTTTAGCTTTCAGGGTTATATTTTGATATCTAGCAGACTTCAGGGTAGATTTTGATATCTAGTGATATCCAGCGTTAGTGTCTTGTTTCTACTTTTCTAGCGTACTTGAACATCAATTCACTGTCAGATTTTAGATAGATATTGATTGATTTTGTTCTGCGTAATCAATTTTGTGAATTTTGAACGCTCATATGCTTATAGTGACAGATGTTTCCAAAAACCGCGGGAAAGTGTACCATATTATGATATTTTATGCAATTCAACTTAAATTTTCATCATATAACAATTTATTGGTTGAAAAACTCCATTTATCGAAGTTCGAATGGAAAAATTCTTTATCAGTTGTAATCAGGTTCGAATGAAGTTAACATGGATTCTCTAAAAAGAAATAAAGTTATTTATGCCATTTCAATCTTCTTAACCCTTGTTGTAACATAATATTTTCACTAAGTTGACGGTCAGTATTTCACTAACATTTTTAATTATAGTCGTTGTATATGAATTAATATGCTTACAGTCATGGATCATCAGGGGTTGAAAAATCCTGTTTTTCTCGCTTAGACGATGAGTGCTAATTATGGTAAACGAATTTTTATAACTAGTGAAACGATATATGAAGAAGGCAATGGCAGGCAAATATATTCATTGGCCCATCAAGGGAGGTCGATATGCACCCCGTGGAGAACTCCGACCTATTTCAAAGCTGTCTATCTTTCCCCCTATCATTTTTATGGCTACTCGCCACAAGATTGTTTATTGCAGTTATCGTTTTTTACCTCTACCGAGAAAGCGTAAATTCTCGTGATATCAGCTTTTTGAAATATCATTTTCTTCCTCTGCTTAATTTATAGGCCTCTTGATTTTCTTGGCCAATCGAAGGAGACTTGTTCCAAAGACATTAGCTCTGCATTAATAGTGAAAGTCTCCCAGCTTGATCTCTCACCAAGTTCCAGCTTCACCAAGATTCACATTCTTGCCTCGCTCGTATATATTCTGGTTTCTCAATGATGGGCTTAAGTTTTCTTGGTGGTATATAGGTTGCCGACGGTGTTTGACGGATTTCTGGGCGGTCAAAAAGTCCGGCTTCTCTTGCGGATACATCGGGGCTTAGACATCAAAATAGTATCGGACGAGCCATGTCGTTGCTACGCCGCAAATATTTAAAAAATGATAGTTTTGGACTAACTCAACTATTAAAGGCAAGCGTGCTTAACTAATGAAATTATGATTCAACGGATTCAGACGTGATGTGGTTTCTCGGGTTATGAAGCAACGAAATAAAAAATAAACATACTCGATCTGTCATCGGGTCAACAAGGAGACCACCACGAGCATGGTATGACCACGAGGATTCCTGAGCCAAAAGGCATTTTTTTACGTGAATCTATAAGAGCTACGTCATTACTGTCCATCAAGGTTGGCTATTGTGGGTCCGTGGTTTGATTCCTGGTTCAGCAGAATATTTTCCCTTAGGCAATTTTCAACACGGTTACCAAGCATAATGTCAAAATGAAATCTTACGTTGGTAAGTTGTAAGTAGTTATTTTTCCAACCGTCTTATGAGACGAACTATTTTATTGCATGAACCTCATTCCTCCCAGTTGACTCTTAAAAAATCATAAAGCCTTTTGGCTGCAATATATATCATTTTTAAGATGATATCCTCTGTCTAAAGAGAAGCGTCGGTGACGTTTTCCGACTAGGAGAGAGACGTGCAGAAGTTGTAGTTACCTCTTGAGTTCTATAAATTTACAATTGCTTTTTGTGTTGCTGGAGTTGGTGTAATAAATTCTAATTGATTAAAGTGTGTTACAACTTAAAGTTTGACTAGGTGGTTGTCGACATCCTTTAAAATTTATGCTTGAATGATGTCTGGGAGTCTAGCTCTTTTATATCGTCGTAAATAGTATAACGTGGCAATAAAATGTAATTGTAATACTGGCTTTACCAGTATAGCAGAATCCTATCATACTTTCCATAATTTATTTGTTGCACTTTCTGCTTTGTGGGATCACTTCTTTTTCGTTAAAACAATCACCATTTTCTTGCTTAGTTTATTTTCCTGGCCGAAATTTTGGGTTTGGTTTGATTTGAAATCATTAAAAAGATCTCGCAAATACGTTTTACTAAAGTGGTGCCATGACTTATTTCTGCTTTTTCGTTGTCTTTGCGTTTTTCTACTGCACGGCAAATTTGAGCTCATTCCTTTGGCAATCAACACATTTTTGCCCCTGGAGGGGTTAGGATCCACGGATTATGGTTTCCTTGACCAGCACCGGATACCGATTTGGCTACAACAGACGTCACTCATCATTTCTTGATAGCATACACGATTTATCGTCAACTTCTGCGTTTGGGGAAGTTGTGCACTTTAATACCAGCTAAAGGTATTTCTTTGCACTTAGACGGAATGTCGTCTACATCCTTTGGAAGTCACCCGCCACCCTTTGGTATTTTATTTAATTCTCTATGATGTTGCTGAGTATGAAATCATAGAATGATAGAGATTATGTGGGAACTAAAGCTGTTAACTTTACATGCGACAAAGACCAACCTCATACTTCCTCATAAAACTTCCGGGATTCATGCTAATGTTATTAGTCTAGAATGGACGTGAGGTGAAAAATGTTCGCCTAGGTATTTTGAGGGCGTTGTTAATTTCGTTGTATCCCGCTGAGGCTCCAATTTTCTTCAATTCCCATAGCGGCACGCGTGCCACAGGTTGCTGACCCCTTCGATGACCGTTATGTCGTCCAGAAGGAAAAGGATTTCATCATTAATTCTTTTTCCAGTTTTGGGATAGTTATGATTTCGTTAAACAATATCAAGACGCAATTTACAAGCATATATCGATAAATGAAAAGGTTGCATTCGTGAGTGTTACGATGACTGAATTGAGCATGATATTACTAAATATAGCCCTTGTATTCATGAAAATCGGAAGCCAAAGCCAGGTTATTGTGCTTGAAGAATATCTTTAAATATTAGTTTTAGAAATGAGGAGAATAACTTGGTAAAGTACACCCATTCCAATTTATTAAATGACCCGGGTTTCCACTTACATAGTAATTTTCAAGGTAGACGCGGGTATACAAGAGACGGTGAAATAAATCTGAGTGTGGGCTTCACCGAGTTATTGTACTTTTTTCTATAAATATGCACTTCCTCAAGGTAACGCCGGAAAATGTAATTTTTATGAGTTGCAGAATTAGATTTTTAAATTTAAATATTAGGAATGGGATTGGGAATAATAATGGGAAAAGATATTTCCCATTACCATTGATAAATTCGAAGATAATCGGTAAACTGATAAAGGACATCAATATGATAAGGTAAAATTTAAAGGCCAAATATCAGATTCGCGAGGAAAGATTCAAATGCCTTATAGTTTTCCATGGACCTATTTTACTGTCTTCCAGTCGCACTTTGAAATCTATGTCAAATTCTATAGCTTTGATATTTTCGTTACTACAAACATTTAGATTGGCATTCGTGTATTACATAATCAATTTCCAAGTTTTTTTCACTACTTAATTCACCCTTTTTTACTTTTTTTCATAATCATTTAGATTTTTATTCATCAGTGAGGTAATTTTGGAATAAATTAAATATTTCAAAGTGATATTTACCATTACTGTTTTATCTTGTTCTATGTGCCTTCGTGTTAGTGGTTTAATGGGAGAGTTTGCCGAAAGCTGAAGTAATTTGCATCAATGGAAACGGTGGTGCAGGTAGGATTTTTGGTGCCTATTGAATGTTTAATGACGCATACAATGGACCCAAATTCTCATTTATATCTAATTAATATCCTGCAAGACACTGTACGGGTGTGTGGTAGTGGGTGAACCGTCACCAAGCATGTATCATCATTCAGAGAGAATAAAGTTACACTTACTACAATGCAAGGATGCTAACAATACTACCCCGTTCTTGCACTACTTACAATTAGATCCAACTGAGAGGCTTAATGTGACCACCCCGAGGAAAATAGTCGGCTTGCAGTTGCTATGAATGACACTAAATATAACCACCCGCTACTCGTGCCCACTCAAGAATTACTTAATCCAACGTAAAATGTCATTAATATTACCTCAAAAAAACAAATTCATCTTTAAATAACTTAAAGCCCTGAAGAAGGAAAACATATATTTTCCAAAACGTCGGCCAAATAGTTCAATTTCTTCATTTTCACAAGGACCTAAACTCCTGAAAAAACGATCTATATATTAATAGTACCGAAATTCTCTCACTTCAAGATTGATTTACAATTAATCTTCTATTATTTACAATGAGAAATTTATCGAATGGCTGTTTAAAATCTAAGAATTTGGCATCAACCTCAGTACTGTTTTCGCTAGAGATAATCGTGTACGAATAAAGCTAATTTTTTCTCGTAAAATCTACCCCTCCGACCCAGGCCATCGCGATGTGGAGAGAGCACTCCTGCATCTGACGTCACCCAATCTCCTTCCTTATATTTTACTTTCGGAATGCTTAAGGAGTTATAGCTATACTCTTCGATACAAAAATTTTAGCGAAATTCACAGGTTTGCGCTCTCAGGTGTTCGGGATGGGGCGAATGACGCGAGTTAGATTTACTTCTACGGCGGCTTACAAAGCACATAAAGCGCACTCCTTTGTAAACGGACATCTGTCGGTGCCTTACCAGACAAGCAACCTTGGTGGTTTTTTTACCGTCAATTTTTTTGGGACCCTGTGCCACGGGCCAAGGTTTTGGTGGGTTACAGAAACCGCACCATGTATTTATTTACCCCGGAGCTCCTCAACCGAATCGCTTCATATAAAGAAACCAGAACTTTCGTGCCCGCCTATCTCGAGGTTTCAAGGCCTACCTCGTCAACGCTGCCACCCCTCCCCTCTTTCCCGCATCATGGCATTCTTCATATACCCTCCGCACATCATCCCATGGGCCATTACACTTCTACAGCTCGTTTGACATTTCCTGCAAACACCAAAGACTTGTGTTGGTAACCTGGCTCCAAGCGGTGGCGCCTGGCGCTCGTAAACATTCCGCAGGATATGTTAGAATGTTGAAGGTGCGTGGGATATCGGCGAGGGAGGTTAGATGAACGGAGGGAAGAGAGGCTGGTGAAGGGCAATGCTAGGGGAGTAGAAGCTGGGAAAAGGAGATTTAAGTGAGGAGACGGGAAGGATTCTGGAAATAATGTACCGGTGAAGCGGCTTCAGACACTACAGCAATAGCTTCCATGATAGATAATAAAGTAATATCCACTTCAGTCAAGCATTAGGGTTTTTGGTGTATTCCCTCAGCTTTAGAAGTTCTGAAATATCTTGATACTTATTTTTTTTCCGGGCAACTATTACGATAATATCGTTCAATAAAACGATTAACGTTGTGTTACTCTAAGCTCTAAAAGACTTCCTTCGTTGACTGTTGTGTTAGAAGTCTAGAATTGATATCCTGTGATCCTGGACATGTTTCAACGCAGACTTTGTTTATTAAAAGGAGAAGGTCGTATAGCTCTCGCCTCTGATCTTCGGCCTTGCTGGTGGTATGAGGCCTCCCCAGTTTTAGTAGAGTTCTGCTGAAAATTCTGCGGCATCTACATCTACATCTACACGATACCCTGCAAGCCACCGCGAGGGTGTGTGGCAGGGGGTGAAGATCACCAAGCATGCACTACTAACACGCAAACAAGCAACTAAAGTGTCTCATGCAACTAGATTGTTAGTATCTATAGTATTTGAGGGGTTAATACATGCATCATGCACTACAGAATACTCTAAAATATTTCCCCTACCTATCCCTTTCCTATGCTGCCTATTCTGTTCTCTTATAGCTTAGCTGCAGTGAGAAAGCTGTTGGGTGAAAAAATTAGAAAATGTGGAATAACAAACACGACTTCTGACGCATTCGACGTCAGAAGTCGTGTAATTGTGAATTAGTGTATTCCACAACTGTAATGTTGTACATTACAGTGTACATTACAATTATAAAAGTTTACTAGTAGGTTAAATATAAAAAGATGCGTATAAAAGGGAATATAGTCGAGTTAGTTCATCGGCATCGGCATGTATTATTAAGATTGGTTGTCTTCCAGTGACGATAGGTTTTGATAGAATGTTTCATTCAAAATTTTCAGTTTTCAACTCCCTTTTCCCTGTATTGTCCTTCAGATCAGTGATCCTACCTTTCATCACCCAATCTAAAATCACCGTTACGTTTCTCACTTTACCCCGCTTTCCCCTAGCAATCTTCCAGAATTTTTTTTTGACAATATTGACCTTTGCTTAGCCATCGCTTAATTATGTGTTCGAACCATCTTATTTACTTACTCTAAATTTCCTCCAACAACTTTCTTTGCCTGCAGTCATCAAGGCTAATATTTCTCCCTGTTCATCCACTGTACTTTCCATATCCTCTCTTCATCGTTGTTTCAAAATTCTCCTACTAATTTCACCCTCTCTTGCCAGGATCAAAGGTTTAGAACCATAAAAGAATGGGGTTGGTGTGGTGGCTGAAGTTCTGTCCTCCCATCTTGAGAGCTCGAGTTCGAATCCTGGCAATGGCAGAGATTTTTCATCGATTTACGATCTGCGCTTCGGTGCAGTGTGGAGAGCATTTTAAGTCCAGTATTCCGACCGTCGAATGGGATGTTGAGCCGTGGTCCCCTGTTGCCTTTCGTAAAGAGCAGGCTAATGCCGTCGCCGTGTTTCTCTCCACCCTTTCTCCGTTCTGGAAACACTCCTACCTTTACCCAGTTACCCACGTATCCTCTCTGCCGCAAATTGCCTCAGTTGTCGGTCGTCTCCCCCAAATATATACAACAACGTCGGATGGGGCGTTTAACCTTGGTGACTTTCCTCTATATTTAGTCGTTACTTCTGAACCCTGAAATTCAGAATACTGAACCAGAAGTGCTCTCCGCCCTTTCTCTCCAATTATGCGCCTGTACTTAATTTTGCAAATGTCCTTAGCTATCGGTCGCCACCCCCAAATAACCACTACAATGAAACGGGGCATGTTTTCTCAAGTCACAGGCTCTAAGTTCCTTGCTTTTGGTAAATGTATGTTACTCTAACGTAATATACCTGCTAATGCCTTTATTATTGCTCAAATTTTCGTCCAAAACACTGCTCAATATTTCTAGATTGTTTCACCCGTTTTTAACTGTTCTCATTCGACTTCTGTTTCCCAGGAAGCCTCACTACTTTATTTTTAACTCGAATAATATTTATTTTAAAACACTCGGTAATTAGCATGTTTTCTTCCTGAGTTCCTCTTTTTAGCATGACAACATAGCTTGATAGGCCGCCTTGCTGGGATCACGCTCCTCTTGCAGCCGACTAATGAATACACGCTGCTTGGATTGATTACCTTTCGTCTGGCTCCTGCCCTATGACCTATCTGCCATGGATGTCCCTACAATAAGCAATCATAATTGCAGTGCAGTTCCCCATGGTATTAGGCCTCATAAGCCCTTTCACCGCGTCAAGGTTGCTGTTATCGGGAGGGGGCGATATATTACTCATATGAAATTTTAAATTCTATAAATGAAAGTACCCACATGTTTTCTTGCTGTATCATTAGAAAAAAGGATTGTTGTCTATTGATTTGTGCATATAGGGAACGATGGGTCGCATTTTTAGTGTACTCAACAAAAGTGGAGAGAAACCCGACCTGAAAGTATGTACCCTCGAAAACAATACTTAATAACAAAGTTATCTAATTCCATGCAAATATTGGAGTAGTGCTATTTATAGTTTCTCGTATCAACTTCTTTATCCCACCTTTGACGAGCTCAGAGTAATAAGCTTGAGCCATGTTCGCATACTGGAAATGTGGTAGATATTTATTTAAGGAACTCGTTTATTTCTACAGTAGGTACATACATACATAAGTGAGATGTGTGCAAATATAAAATGATCAATTGAAACTCTGATGCAGTTAGGAGGGAAAATTCTTCACCCCTAATAAAACCATATTCATGTTACTTTGTGTCCTAACGAAATGAAAATGGCTTTGGTGGTACGACAAAAAATTGTACCCCTAAGAAAAGTTTGATACCCTGGTCTTGTACGATTTGCAGGATAAAATTAGTGGCTAGTGAAATGCATAAAAAGTAACTTATCATTATTACCATAAGGCCATCATAAAGTGTATTTGATTTCTTCAAATTCCTCTCTTATATTTTTCTGTGTAGTTGTGGGATTAGTCTTAGTGACTCCCTCCGTTCAAGTTGAAATCGCGTTGAAGACTGTCTTTAAAAGAGAGGATGAAAAAATCAGGAATGAAATCTCATTTTCTAATTCCACTTTCCTTTTTTATGTCACTCTTTGTAGATATTTTACGTTTCTCCTAACGTGTTTGCCTGTGCTGGCACAACACTTTTAGCTACAGATGCGTTTTCTTTGCCTCTCTAACTCCCACCGAAAGTCATGTCTGCTGAAAGAATTTATTTCCGGGTATTCGCCTACTTTTCTAATTTCGCTTAATAGATCACATTTTATTTTTTCTGTTATTGTGCAATGAGTATCATGTCAAAAGTACCGAGGAAAAACGTATTAAAATTATGCAGACATAGGTATTGATCCTGAAAAAGGTATTGTTACACCATTTGTCTGTAATTAACTCTTATCCCGGTTGGCCGGAGCCAAAGTACTTGTGGCATAGTTTTCCATTAGTATGACATAATTTTGTCCTGGCGTAGTAATAAAAGTGCCCCGTGTCAGTATTTATCGCATGCCACTGGATTGTGATTGCGCAATAAAAATACGGAAAGTTTCCCCTAGTCATTCACTCCATTAATGAAGTTCGTTTCACTGAATGATGGAATACATCTATTTTATTCCTTTGCAAGTAGAAGGGGAGTGGAATACTTGTTAGCTACCTCAGGTCTGGCAGGTTTATCGAAGACTTTGAACAATCTCAATGGAGCGCTTTGATGAATCTTGTTGCGCCAAGAATATGTTGGCTGCTCAACATGCGCAAGAGTGTCTGTTCCGGTACCACCAATCTTGCGTCCATTCGTCTGGCGCCGTCCAACGTCTTTTGCTGTCAATGATATATGTATATATTCAGTGATCGCGGCTATCTATGGCATCGTCCTTGAGGTATGGCGCGCCAATGTTCTTCAACACTAGCAAGTTAAACGCTCGGCTAGATGAAACTTGTTCCGATTTGTTTCAACTTATGTAAGGTCGCGTTGATTTAAGGAAGCTATTATGGCTTTCGATGTATCGTGTTGAACTCTTGCGCAAATTTTCGATTGAATATAAACTCTATATCTTGGAATCACGGAAAAGGTTAGATATAGATTATTCCTCAGGGATAATCTGCGTGGATTGACTTTTTTACGCTCCACGTAGTCCATTTGTTATATCCAGTTCTTACAGTCAAGGTCTAGAAATCGCTCAGCCATGAATATCGCTCGGAATCGTTTCCATGATACTTTCACGTTGTTTCATCGCTTAGTAGGGAATGTCGTCTTAAAGCTGATCATTCATTTATCATGTACTCAGCATTTCCGCTTTTGTGTCACCTTCTCTTTCCTCAGTTTTTTATTAAATTTATCTGTAAATCCCTTTATTAATTTAAATACTTTTTACCTTTTTAATTTACTTTTCATTAAAGCACTATATGAATTTTGAGCCTGAAACAGAATAAAGCCCTCGTTATGTGGTTAAAGGGGGAATTTATTTTGGTTAATGGCATATATCATTATTGGATATAGATAGAACCTGAGCCATATTTCAATTACTTTGCATTGTGGTGGTATATTTCAATGAGGCTTTATTTCCTTTAGTCTAGTTACTCTTGTTCTTGATAATAAAATATATTGCTGCTACCAGCCTCCTTGTGAATTATCTCATATAATTTAACCGCTCTGTAGTATTGACGGTACAAATGTAGGAATAAAAGGTTAGTAGTAGGTAAAAAAAAAAGCGTATGTTGAAATCTAGACTTAATCTCATAAGTAAATCCAAAGCGATAATTTGAAGTATGCCGTTAAAATATTTTGCTAACTCCTACTTACTAAGATAGACTGAACCATAAACATATCAATAGTGAAATACCTTGACGAACCGACAGATTTATTATTCCTTCCTTGGTATTATTAGGGATATGAATAGCTGTGAGTATATAAAATAATATATACAGAAGTGTACCTATAGATAGTTGCTTGTCGGCATAAAACATTTTAGTTAAAGCAACTAACATCACCTTTATACATGTTTACTTTGCTCTTTAAACTTTTTTAAATTGTTATAGTTCGAATCAGAGACACAGCCAGGAATATCTTTTCGGGGGTTTCACCTGGACTGGATGGTGGGTACCAGCGGCCTACCTCTACTTAGGGTTAATATGTGCCTTGCAATTATATTTTGTATTTACCACACATTTGTTCTCATCATTATTATTGCTAATCTTCTTGTATCTTAAATATTGATATTTTTAATTTTCAAGATAAAATAAGGTTAGGTTATTCGTTTCGGTTTTTCGGTTAAATTTTAAAGCAGCATTTTATTGTAAAATTTAAGAAAACTCAAAGTATAGTTCTTAAAAATAGTGTTTTGTTTCAACTTCGAAGAAGATCATAGTGCAGGAAGATTCAAAATATACGTGACAGACGAGCTTCAAACCTACCTTGAAGAAATACAATTCTATCACACTGAGGTTACTTACATGATGCATGTATAATTTATAATGCGCAAAGGCTAGGTGTTATTTAAATATTCAGGTTGTCAGTAGGCACAAAAGGATAAGTTAATGAAACGGAAAGGAAGTGTGTGTATTTACAGTTACAAATAAATGTAAAGTCTACGTGATTTTTTAGCAAGTTCTTCACAATTTTTTTCAGTTCCTCTGGGAGGGCAGGGGTTAGCAAGACTATAATCTTGGTGGTGTAACCCTCAAAACCCCTCCCTTGCTTCGCTCCTGGTTTGACTAAAATGTAGTTACTTCTCTTTAAACATGATAGTTAGTGACTGTATGGTAAAGACCTGCCGCACACCTTTATGGCGGCTTGCAGGGATTTATGTAGATGTAGTAAAATAGGTTTGATACCCGAATAGGAAAAAAAAAAACAAATTGCGAGTTCATGTTTTGCGGACCGTGAAAAATATGTCTTCAGAGCCATAGTTTTCACCCGAATAAAGAAGAGGAGACGCACGTTTGGAATGTTAAAATCCTTTCTAAGGAGGCTTACCGCTACGACACCCGATACCCTAATAACAGGAAAACCGACGTCCAACCTCTCTGAAATAGCTTTCTAAATCTTCGCAAAAGATCGAAATTGATGTCATTTGTTGAGCACCGTTTTTATCGCCGAAACTATGGGATCGGGACGGATTAAGCATTCATGAATGGAAGGACCCCAACGGTCCAGCTCGTCACCGGAGGCGGGTGCGGCCGAGCCAGGCAGTCGCGCAGCCGGCCGACTTCGTCATGGGTGTTCGCTCGTCCGGACGACTGCGTGTACCCCCGCCATGCCAAGAGGCATCTTTACGATCGCCTGAGAAGCGGTGCGGCGCGGCGGTTGATGAGGGTTGGGAGGGAAGAGGATTAACTTTCGTGTGCGTGCTTTGGGGTGGTGTTCCGTGGGGACTCAGCGACACTGTCCCCACGTGGGCGGACCGTAAAAGGGAGAGGACGCACGTGTTAGGTGTCGACACCGTGACAATTTGGCAGAGGAGCCGGACGAACAGCTCAAATGGTCCCTCTAGCCTACGGCACTTAGAAAGAAGTGCTTCCGCCGTATTTGGGGATCTCATTAAGGGTTGTTTGCGCGACTGCGTGACTTGAAGTATGATGGGGTCACAAGAAATCAGTCAGGGGTCAGTCAGCCCGGGAAATCGCGGGAACAAATGAATTAAAAGTGAGTGTATTATCTGTTCGTGCATTCGTGATGTTTCTCGTGAAAAACAGAATTTTATGAGAGCCTTTCGTAATGTATTTGCTCTAACGCAGGCTTTACCCTTCTACATCTACATCTACATCTACATCTACACGATACCCTGCAAGCCACCGCGAGGGTGTGTGGCAGGGGGTGAAGGTCACCAAGCATTCACTACTAGCATGCAAGCAAGCAACTAAAGGGTCTCATGCAACTAGATTGTTAGTATCTATAGTATTTGCCCTTCATCTACCAAAAACCCTTGCGATGACTCGCAGAGTAAAATGGACTGAGAAATTTACTGCACCACAAATAGATTCAAAATTTCGTTTTCTCCTCAAGCAATTCGTCACAATAACAACATCAAGACTTCTCACACGCGATTGAAACAATTTTGGCAGGTTACTTACGCGTGTATGGAAATGGAAATTTTACGAATGGGGTACAATGCTGATATGATGCATTAACGAAGTGAATGCGTAGAGCTTTAGTTGATCATATTATTATCATATTTTATATACCGTGATGAGTTGATTTACGGGTTCTAATAGATTCTGAAAGTGAGTACACGAGTTACCTTATGTATTATCTTCCACTCTTAGACATCATCACAATCGGTCAACAATCCTAGGGTCGGTTTGACGCAGCCCTCGACTCGATTCTTCTATCCACCAACCTCTTCATATTGACGTAAGTCCTCTCTTTTGCATGCTTCACAACTTTCTCCATATATCTCATACGACGCCTGCCTTTTCAATTCTTCCCGTTCACTTTTTCCTTGATGATTATCTTCATCAGGCAATCGTGTCTTATGAGGTTATCATAGGTTATCATAGAAGGTCTTATTAGGTTGTCCCTCTTCTCATCAGAGACATCTCTTTTCTCCCAATCTTCTTAAGACTTCTTCGTTTGTCACTTGATAGATCGCAGAGTAAAATATACTGAGAAATATACTGCACCACAAATAGATTCAAATTTTCTTTTTTTCCTCAAACAATTCGTCACATTAACAGCATCAAGACTCCTCACACGCTAATGCCTTCGTAAAATAAATTTACGTGAACAGTTGACTGAAATGACACACATTAGATTAACACGATTTAATGAAACACAGAGATGAAATTAAACTGTTGGATTTTGGATTTAAGCATGTTTTCATGTAATACAAATATGTGTAAAGCATGCTCGTAGTACTTTTCAAATGTTTCTTTGCATGTTTGGTTAAAAATAGAATTTGTAGTGTGTCAAGCAGTATAGTAAAAGAAATCTCTCTTAAGATAAGTAGAATATTTAAACTTTAACGCGTGTTTGGTGAGAACTCACCCCATGCCACACGCGAGGAGGCTCGCAGGGTAGTCTTTAGACGTTGATTTACAGAGTACTCTGCAAGCCAATACTATTGCTTAATTGTTTGTCAATTAAGTTTACTCTTAAATTAAAGTCAATTAAATTTACTCTGCCTCTCAATGTAAACTCAAAGCATCAAGGGAACACGGTGGCTTAATCTGTAATGCAGCGTCCTACCCCAAACTTCATGTGGTATTTATGTAGTGTAGTAAACTATGTATTTAGTGCATCCTCGGTGATATTACCTCACTACCATACAGATTAGATTTGACTTATAAGGAACTCATTAGACGTACAGTATCAGGTATACAGTATCAGTATTGAAGTTTATTCACGGTGGTCAAACGTAAGAATTAATATGATCGAGGGATAGTTCAATTAGTGTTTCCTTTATTTGCTATTATAACGTATTTATTATGATTTAATTAGTAATTTTTGCTCACTAGCATTTGTGGCACAGTTACGTGAAGATAGAATGCTTTTGACATGTGGCGAAGAAGTAATTGTTATGGATGGAGAATATGAGTCGTTGATTTAAGCTCGAGAAAGGCAGGCAAACGAATAGCGTTTCTCAAAGTTAATAGAATATTTGTGAACATTAATTAATCATTCATGTACAATATTTGGAAACAAAAGGAAATTGAATGAATGAGCGAAAATTCTGAAACGCGTGAGGCATGTAGGAAATGCTACGAGTGGAAATAAAAAGTTATGACGGACAAGAGGTTTGAATTTATAGGCTGACTATCATGTGCTCCTGGAGCTTCTGATTTTTTTACTAACCGGTAATGTCTCAGGTCCTTCAAACATACTCAAAACCTATAATGTACTCGATGGTATATTAATGCAATTCATCAATTTCGGGAGACAGAAATAAGTGGATACCGAATTGTTGGCCTCATAATCCTCGACAAACCCTCGAACATTGGTGTCGTAAGTAGGATCAGATGAAAGGAGGTCTTGAGGAGTAGAATTAATTCAAGAATTTGCTCTAATTTAGGCCTAGCACGGATAAACAAAAAAAGAGAGGCGGAGTGATTCGCTCTCTTCGCGATCAAAGCGCAACAAGTCTGCGATATGAGAGCGATCTTGTCAAGGGTTTGAGGAGAGATCTCCTTCACCTTGACCCTCTATAACTGTGTTCGCCCACATAATTTTCCCGCCTGCCCACCGGTCCCCGTGTATGGAGCGAGTGCTCTTTGCATAATCGACCCTGTCAGCCGATATTTCCGATGTCCAATCCGTCGCTTTGGCGGAACTTTAGCATGACCAGAGCTCAAGTGTTCACTTTCGACGGCGGCGGAACCATCTGAAGAGGACCCAAGAAAAAATAGTAAAAATATCCGGAGGTGATCAGCTCGTGTTATAGACCTTTCAGGCTGGTACTGGACCTGGCTGGCGATTGAGAAAGCTTTTATGCCGGTTTTGACGAGCAATTGGAAAATAAAACAATTTTTAACCAGCATGATGGTTCCAGTCCTTTGAAGTTCATTCAAACCTCTTTTCTTGTATGACAATTTTTCTCTACCGAGTATCCTCAAGAATGCGTGGTAAGGGAAGAGATGTAATCAGTTCATGGCTCATATATACACCTTAATTCTTTTTCCTCGGTTTGGTCTGCCACCCGTTGGAGTCGGATTGATTTCGTTCGAAAAGTTGAATGAAAGTCAGTCGATGCAAACTCAGGTATTTAAAGGCTGTCTACTGAAGCAACCCGAAAACATGCAATAGCGCGCGTAAAAACCTGTTTAGTTTGTGGTTGGTAAAACCATGTGTTTTTCCAAGAAAACCACGAGGAGATTACTCGAATTTGGAGTCTATTGTTTCGACGGTCTCGTCTCGGCGGTTTATCGTAATTGAGAATTTCGTATCTGAAATCGACATTTCATATTAAGCTGCAGATCGCTTAAGATATAAGTGATAAAAATTTGGAATTTACCTCATCAGAGTTCATAGATTTCAGGCACGCCGTGGTATTTAGGATAGCTACTCACAATCCTCGAAATTTATGAGGCTTAAGAAAATCACACCAGTGTAGCCGTATTGATGGATTTTTATCTACTTTTGTTCATATTCCCTAACTTAAAAGTCCACGCATTGCACTATCTACTTTATATATTTCCCTGTATCCATTTTTCTTTTATCTTCTAAGAATTTTACCTTCGCTTGGGTCTCTTTGATTTTTTTGGGGTTGATAATTTATGACGAGGTTTCGTACTGTGCTTAGGCTTAGACTCCGTGAACACACAGCTCGTCTCTTCTTTTTTTGGAGAACAGAGGCCCAATATCGCGACGGAATTTAGCTCTAGATACATAAATCGCCCCGTGAAACCACTTTTTGGCAAGAATCGTGATCTCGCCGTAGCTCTTTCAGCGGAGAATAGCGGAAATGAAACCCACCGCAAAGATAAGCTCAACTCTGTCCAGTCTCAGGTGAAGACTACAGATACGTTTAAACGAGCGAATTTTATCGACCTGGTGAAAGTTAGTGGTTCCGACAAGAGTCTTTGGTCAGCCCTGAAATGAGATCATCCTATTGGCCCGGCCGAAAGCGTCGCTCTGAAAATGCCATCCTCGCCTGCTTCGGTCCCCTCGCCCCTCAAATTCCTCTTTCATCCATTCCCTTCCCCTCGTTTTCGCTATCTCCCTCGCCACTTCTGTCCTCCTCACTCCTATCTCTACCTTTAAACCCACACTCGCTTTATTTACTTTCTGCTACCCGGTCGGTCCCAAATAGCCTTCGAGGGAAAGGAGATGTTTCTAGAGAGAAGTTATCGTCTGGGTGACATTCTTGCTCCTCCTAAAAGGTAGCTCCTTGGGAGTCCTTTAATCTTTATTCTACGCGCCTTAAAAAAAATTATTTCCCCCGACCATAAACCTAAGTACGAATTCATCTCTGGTTGGTAGTTTTTGTCAAGAGGCGTTATGTCAGCCCTTAAATACGGCACACCATTTAATGTTTTCGATCAGTAAATTTTGGACCGACAGCTTTATCTTGATAGGCATTTGTCAGAGGATGTAGTTTAGCTATTAGAATGAAATCGTTTGTCATACAGTAAATTACTTTGAATAGTTTACTAGACACGTTTTTTTAAGGCTTATGACTATGCTAGCGTAAATCCTGTCTAGCATTAAGAATAAAAATCATATTTATATTTCCCTGAATTTTACACTCTAATTTATGTGTATGGACAGATTTTTTTCATTCTAAATCCGACGGTCAGTGCCTTGGTTCTAGTGGAACGCCCTCTTTTTTTTTAGATACCGCCTACATTTCTTTTCAGAAACAATGCTTCAAAATATTCCTTGGTAATAACTTAAGTAAGTAGGCATTTATTCATAAATGTCTTATCTGATTTTTATTATTGCTGCTATTTGTTATTTATTTAACGATTTAGTGGCCAATTTTAAGAAAATGTTGGCTTAGTTAGGATTTTTGAATTGGCTCCGGGATTAGACGCACGAATTTAGTTGCATGTGAGCTTTTTTATTACTTTAAATTTATTTAACTCTTTTCTCTAAGAGCAGCAATAAAACGTATTTTCCCTCTCATTCTTAAATCATTAGATTAGTTCCTGGGATTAGAACCATTGTGAATCGTATTTAATAATTTCGCCTGTTTCAAATAATTTATATTTTGGCGAAACGTGAATTGGACATTCCGAAAGGAATCTCACGTATGAATAGAATATGTATTTAAAAAAACATACGTTCTCGGAAAGTACGACTCAAGCTCCGGTAATGACCCGACTAGACCCTCCATTTTACATACAGAATTTAAATCGGAGTGGATCTCATATAATAGTGATGATAATATGTTTTGAATGAATTTGCATCTAGTGCGAGATAGATAGACCCTGAACTTAAATCCATTGTAAACCTCCGTCCTTGATTTGTTAAACACTTTGCGAGTGAGTTACCTTCTTCCGGTCGTTCAATTATTATTTAAACTGTCGAGACGTCAATTGATAAATTGGCAAAAATTATATTTTGCAGTCTTTCGTTGATCTATTATCTATCTTCATCTGCATCTACCTACTGTACACATGGATGGAGTCAGTACTCATCTTACACAAATATTTCTGTCTACGTTCCCTATAGTCAAGAAGATTTAAAAAGCAATTGCAATCATGCTTTAAAATTTTGAGGTTAATGCAGATAAGCGAAAAAGGTAAAAGTAATCTTTATTACATATCCTAATTATCTTCACGATATTATTCTTTGGTTTATTTTATTATTGCCTCGTATTGTTCGCGGGAAGATGACGTTTTTAAACCTATTTGTTCTACAATATATCGCTCTCAACTTATTTTAATGATATTTTTTTCCGTAGTACGCTGGGTTTATTAGTATTTATTACCGCTTCAGCAAATGTATATTTTTATAAAGGTTATATTGCTGCAGTGGATTTGCAATGTACTCGAACATTAGCTTACCTCATACATTTAATAATATGGACGCGCTACGATATCTATCATTACACCTTTCAACAAATCTCCTCTTTCCTGCCCGAAAATTAACTGAGAAATCATACTCTCTTCACCTGAATCCCAAACACAACTCGCATACCCGCGAGTGTGGCCTAACTATTGAGAAGTAACTCTTTTTCGTCTTCTCATCACACTGTCCATGTGTTTTTTCGTTCGGATATGAGTTGGGGGTAGGGTGGGATGCTATGAAATGGTGATAAATACAGTCAAGTAGAAGAGGTGCAAGGCAGGAATTTTAATAAAAACTCTTGGTGATGAAGCGACGTGCCCTTATGGCCGAATGCAAATGGCACCTCCTCCGGATGGAAGAGGAAATGAAGAGGTTTGCTTTGAGGGCAGGGCCTCAGCGGGCGTCGAGTGCGGAGTTTTGAGAGGGAAGAATATGATGTCTGGATGGGCGAGGAGAAAATCTCGCTGGGTGGATCGGGGAAGAATAGTAAGGGGTTGAAAGTGAGGCTTCCGTGCCAGGGGTCAAGAGGGAAGGGCGGCGCAGGGATGTTCTCCACTCGTCTTCGGGTGGGCGTGGAAGGAAACTGTAATAAAACAGGCGCGAAGAGATGTGGAAGGAGGTTGGGAACTAGCGGAGACACTAACTAACCCGACTGTCAGGTATCTCAGGATTTCCGAGGGGGCTATCGTCGGGTGAGTGGGGTGGTTTTGGGCTCTGGGGGTGGAAGTCGTGGTGGTGGCGGCGGCGGTGCAGTGGGGGTGGAGGCGGAGGCGGGTTGGAAGGCCTTCGGAGTTTCGGGGCGAGAGATAGGAGAAGTATGGGGATTGGTGAGTCGTCTGACTTGTGTGTTCTTGCAAGCACGTGATCTGGGGACCACGATACAACCCGCCTTCGGTCGAGAAGCGTCTCGTCTTTCACCCGACGACTAAAAGAAACGGCCTCCTAACGACTCGGGAGACGACGAGCACTTGGTGGTTTGGCCCTTTTATCTGCCTTGGTCATCTCACATTACCGAGTTATTACGCCGAACTTGTGGAGTTTAATGTATCTGAGGTGACGTCTGGGTTGCTTACCAGCCAAAATTGTTTCAATTAGCATCAGGGCAAAAGCGCGTGTATGAAAATGGAAATTTTACGAATGCGGTACAATGCTGATATGATGCATTAACAAAGTGAGCGCGTAGATTAGTTGATCATATTATTATCATGTTTTTTATGCTGCAATGAGTTGATTTACGGGATCTAATTGATTCTGAAAGTGACTACACGAGTTACCTTATGTATTATATTCCACTCTTAGACATTCCATAGAATTATCTGCACTTCTATTTTGACCGTATCCTGTGGTTTGACTGAAGTTTGCGTCCGTAACTTTTTTTCGTGTAATGAGACAGTCAGTCCCTCGGTAAATTTATGTGATGGCGAGTTGGCCCTCTCGCTCTCGAACTCTCCAGTGAGTGTTATTTACATCCTTATCTTCCAAATGACGACTCCTTTAGTAAGTGAATACTTTCTTTTGTCTCCCAAATGGAAGAGGAACATGTTTTCTCTCTCAAGATACCCGAATGAAACGTCTCCTCCGCCCTCCTCCGAAGCGTTTTCATCGGGAACGCGAATGTTTTGCGTTTCTTTTATTGCCTGGGCTTTCTTTGTCTTCGTGCGAAGTACCAACATTGCTTCGTTCGTATCTGAAGGGTCGATTTGTTTTTATTAGGTGTTGGGTGGTGAAAAAGATTTTTTCTTGTATATTTCGGTTGCTGCTAATAAAGCATTCTTTCATGGCAGTAGCATGGTGGTATCAGTTGTGTCACTGCTAATTGGACTTTTGCTTTTCCGACCTCTCGTGTCAATTTGCAGTGTCAGCACAACCAAATAAAAGCGTTACTTCAGTGCACTTCATTAATGTGGAATTTTTGACTGGCTTTTCTTTACCTTTGCCGGGTAACGCGCGCTTTAACTAAAATATTGACAAATATAGTAATGGAAAAATTATTTTTATCAATCCTTTAGAAGTTAGGTTGTACAAAATAGGCATTTTATCTTTCTATAAGGTTTGGTTAAAGATGAAGTTTTCCCGTGTGCAACACGTTGCCTTTATTTATTCTGCTATTATTCAGAGCTTCACTTGATTCCCCCTTGGGAATTCAAAGCAATAAACTAAAGAAACAAGAACATGTATTAACTGCCATTAAATTTCTTATTCCTTTTAGTATTTTTTCCATATCTGATAAACGATGCCTGATTTTTACTAAAAATGAATGTTCCCTCGACTCTGACCTATCACTACCCACTAAGATGTACTATTGTGGCGGAAAAGGTTCATCTACATCTACATCTACACGATACCCTGCAAGCCACCGCGAGGGTGTGTGGCTGGGGGTGAAGATCACCAAGCATGCACTACTAACATGCAAACAAGCAGCTAAAGTGTCTCAGCAAAGGTTGAAATCGTTATCTAGGATTTATAGCATTCCGGGTAGTACAAGTTACCATAAAGTTGTCCGGCAAAATCTTTCTGCTCTTGCATTAAAAAGTGCTGGCCAATGAAAGAAAGATCCGTGTTCAATTCGCTGACTCAGATTTCCCAATCGATTACTGGCAATCGAATAATTATTTAATATTTATCGTGCCCATTTCCTGCCATGTGATGTGTATTTATGAAATAACTATACCTTTTGGTAGACTCGGGCATTTAACGGGAATTAATGGTAGGGAAGAGAAGGATGACCTTTAAAGCTTTGCTCTCCAACGTTGTGTGATAAATACAACATGATTTTTTCTTTCCCAGGGATTTCATCGCTCTTCGTATTAAAATCAATATGTATTTTATGTAGTCTAGTCTTATCGTTTCAAAAATATTTTTGTTCCATTCTACTCAGGCAAGCGCGGTACATTTATCTGCCGTTGCTTTAAGCAATGGTTTTTGATTATAACAAGGCAGTATTCACCTGGCTCTTTTTTCAGAATATCACGAAAGTGTATTTTTTTCCAGCGGTGAGCTAGAACAAAATTGGATGATCTATTCAAGGTAGAATTTAGCCCGAATTTGGACTGATACTCCTATTTCCTAATATTTACTCTCTTCCTTTACATAAAGTTACATCAAGAACTCACTCGCCTGTTGGTGTATTTCGGTACGGTATTCGTACGGTGGCGGAAGATCTGAAGACCCAAATCTACTCCATGATTCAAATTTCTCATACTTTATTAATCCACTCACTTCCGATTGTCAGTAGAAGAAATGAATAACTTCAGTATTGTTTTCCAAAATAACTCGGGAAATATATCATTCTTTTTGGAAAATTCAATTTGCTCCGATAGATGGTGACAGATTTATGCCTTCAGTGGTTCATTCGTCGACAGGGAGATCTCTTGAATGGTTGATGACCCAGGGTAACGGCATAACTCGCCTCTTCGACCCCCTTCTCTCCCTTTCAATTCCCTGTATCCAAGCACACACATCCGCCTTCTTGTCCCCGCAGTTAAGACCTCAACCACGACCGCCTCTGCTGTAAACTTCGGAGTCATTTCGTTTTCGCAACGCGGGTGAGGCCCACTTATCGCCAGGGCAGCCCGCTGTGAAGAGGAGATAAAATCTGGAGCTTGGTGGCTGCTCGGTGTTTTAAGGTCAAGATTCCCTCTCCGTTGCGTTTGATGGGATGCCAAATAAGATTCACTTTACTGTTACATCCTCCCGCTTGTCCCTAAGTCGTTCTTCAGTGATTAACTTTGGCCTGCGGGGATTGGATTGGTGTGGTGGCTAAAATACTGGCCTCCCATTCCGAGGGCCCGGGTTCGATTTCCAGGGGTGGCGGATTTCTCAGTGCCTCACCGGTCTCTACTTGTGCGTCTAGTGGAGGGCATTTAAGGTTCAGCACTCCGTCCGTCGGATGGGACGTTAAGCCGTGGTCCCCTTGGCACCTGTCATTAAGAGTAGGCTAAAGCCACGCCGGATTTATATCCACCCTTCCTCCGTTCCCTAAAAAACTCCTACTATTACCCAGTTACCCACCTAACCTAAATGGCGCAATGACCTCAACTGTCGGTCGCCTTCCCGGAAAAACTAGCTAATTTTGGCCTGCTCTTGGTTGTACAGCTAAAGGTGATTTATATTCGAGGAATAATGATGCAATGATATTGAATAATATAGGAATGGAAGCTCTCTTTAATTGCATAATTATAGCCTTTCAGTTTGACGTAAAGAAAAATTCTTGTCTGTGGCAGTAGGTATGTCGTAATTATTTAACAATATTCTTTCGCGACATTCTATTATTGGCTGTTGTTAATGGGTAAAACTTTTCCTAGAATTTAAACATTTTTGAAGGATTTTACAATTTTTTTGTCCTACTAAGATTAAAATTTCCTTCAGAGTTAAAACATTTTATACAGGTGCATGACAGCCTAATCTTAGAATGAGTTTTTTCAAATATAACCCCCTCCAAATAAATACATAGATTCCATGCCAGGGACGCGTCTGTGTCACGGCGTTTTCACGCACTTTTCAAACATTGGTGAAAGAACCTCACTCTGACAAGGTCGTCTAGCCCATTTTGCGCTGGGTCTAACCTGATAGGTACAGCGCTTTAGTAATAGGAGTTTACCGCAAATATGTTGTATAATGCCTCGGAGGGCTTTCTACCGAAGAGCAGTGTATTTATGTTAGTCTATTCTGTAAAAAGAAGCTTGGAAATAAGTAAACACTTCATTGGAGCATACTTCTGGCGCTAGCACCTTTATGGATGTGATGCATGGTCCGTAATACCCGTGGGACAACTGAATCAGTAATATCATGAGTCATAATGACTTGATAAAGACAGTCATTGACTTAAAGTGAATAGAAAGAATGGCAAAGGAAGACGCCGTATAAGATTTATGGAGTAAAAATGGAAGCATGGAGAACTTCTCATCATATTATGTTCCGCAAAACAGTGATGTGAATTGGAATGACGGTAAGCGATTCACCTTTTTCCGAGAAGCATTACGTACACAGTTCATAAATACAGAACTGTCATAGGTGTTCTCTGGTATTTGCATATGATAAATATCTTGCTCTAAACTCATCGATTCCAGTTATCATTTCAAAGAATAAAAATAATTATGCATCATACTATTGTAATTTATTATACTAAATATCATTGTTGTAAAGCATCAATGCATGGAAAAAGCGGATCAGGACGGAGTAGCGAATCAATGGTTTCATATTTCGTATGACGTATCAATGAAATGACGAAATCGGGTACCTCCTGTAACCGTAAATCTCGGATCTTAGGTGTATTACAGCGGGGTATATCACACCATCAAATGTAATGTATCAATCCTAGGACGAACAACATCAATACCCTTGACTGGCATTAAGCCCGCCCGCTACTCCCCTGCCACAAACCCTCGCGGTGGCTTGCAGGGTATCGTGTAGCTGTAGATGTACCTTTGGATTACCAGGTCGGCACGTTGTTGACCTGGCTACCGCGGCCGGCTGGAGAAAATCGTGAAGGATGTAAAAGATAGAGTATTATGTCACTATTAATATGTTATCCGATAGAAGAATGAAGTGGAGAGCTGCATCAACCTTATCTTAGGACTACATCTAAGTATTATCACCTTCTTCATCGGTCAACAATCCTAACATTTGTTTGGTGCAGCTCTCCACTCGATTCTCCTATCGGCTAACCTCTCCATATTGACGTAATTCTTCTCTTTCATATCTTCACAACTTGTTCCATAAATCTCATCCGAGGCTTGCCTTTTCCATTCTTTCCGCTCACTTTTCCCTCGACGATTGTCTTCAACAGGCCATCGTGTCTTAAGATATGGCCGATTAAATTGTCTCGTCTTCTTTTTTCAGCAGACCTCTTTTCTCCCACTCCTCTTAGACTTCTTCGTTGGTCACTCGGTCGATCTGTTTTATCTTCATAATTCTTCATCTACATCTACATCTACACGATACCCTGCAAGCCACCGCGAGGGTGTGTGGCAGGGGGTGAAGGTCACCAAGCATGCACTACTAGCATGCAAGCAAGCAAGCAACTAAAGGGTCTCATGCAACTAGATTGTTAGTATCTATAGTATCTATAGTATTCTTCGGTAACACCACATTTGTAACACTACAAATATGTAACGTACGCTTAATGGTTCATGTAGACGTGCAAAAGATCCCAAAAATCTGCCTTATCTCTCATTATCATCTCCTTAACTTTGGTTAAATCTATCTTAATCTCTTTACGTGTAGTGTGTGCAGTTGCGTTATCATCGGGACTAATGACGGGCGATGTTGCTGTTTCACATAATGGTTCTAAATATTTAGAAGCTTAAAAATTATCTTAATACGGCCTGTCGAGTATGGACTCTGAAGGTGAATGTACTCTTTTATCGCGTCGGAATTCCAAGTTTTCGTTTTCTTCTAGAGAACTGGGTCTCGAGACTCGAAATTTTATTTCACAGTTGGGTTTTTCCGGTGAAATTTGTACAAATCAAATATCGATAACCTTGTAGTGCCACCTTTGCTTGGCGCCTTTCTCTTTTTTCCTCATTATTATTTCGCCCCAGGCAGAAATGTGCATTATTCCGCTCCGGGCAGTTATGCTGCACCTCACTGGCCCGCGGATGTACGTGACGGAGGGTGAATAGGGGCGGGTGGAATGTCGTAGTCAACTCCATAGAGATATCATTCCAGAGAGAGGACGTAATTAGGAGCCAGACGACAAGTCCTTTCACCCTCTTGCGACTGCTTGAGTTGCGTGGGAAACAAAACGCTCCGCGGAATTCTTGTGACCGAATCGAACAGCTCAAGGGATGTGCCGTTTGAGGGTGGTGTCGTGTTCGAAAAGATTAATGACCCAAGAGCAGGAGTCGCCCTTAGATGCCGTTGAACAGTCTCGATGCGCAAACATTGCCCTGTCCGTAGCATGCAGGTGAAGGCGTACGTATTAATTCACTCGGTGGAAATGTATAGGCACCGAAAGTATTTCAATCTCCACCTACAGTGTACCATTCAAACCATCTCGAAGGTTTGCGGCAGGAGGTGATCCGGAAAATGTATCCTTGGTACATGCAGCTGAAAGTTTTAATACTCTTCAGAAGAGAAAACTTGAGTTAGTGGGGCATGTACCCAGCACTAGGAACTACTTTGGAATATATTTTCAAAGATGGATTGAGCGTTCCTTACATTCATTACGAATTACATTTTATTAGGCATGTAAGCCTGCAGTTTGTACATACGTGTATGTTAGTGAAGTTCTTTCTTCAATAATTCAGCACAATAGACTACCTGTATCACTCGCGGAACTTTTAAGCCCTTTAAACATTCTATATTCATTAAGATCCTCCTGTGATGATGATTTAAGTCTATCGATCCCTGATGCATAAAAGGTTCGGTGTAATTCCTTTAATATGTAAGTAATGTGTTCTGATGAGCCTTGATAAACTTGGAAGTTTTGTTGAAGGACGTTGATGACATAAATACTGCCTGGGTAAATGTAAAGAAGCGTTCACATTTAATTAAACCCTATAGCATTGTTGTAGGGGAGAATCGTTCTAGTTACAGCTATCCCTTTCGATAAAGGTTACTACCATGTTTAAAAGAGGTGTCACACTTTTCGGAAACTTCGCGGTGAGGAATTCTAGGGTTGACTGAAGCAAAGATTTTTGTTATAGGTACACGAAAACTGAAAGCAACTTTAGTCTAATTTCATTGTGCTTAATGCTTGGTTGACTTTCGACTCAGCTTTCATTTCCGACGAAGTCTGATTTCTTGGTCATGTATACCTGCGAGCTAATTTCATGCAGACGACCCGTTTTCAGGCATTGAAATTTACATCAGGGAGGAATGTGTCCATTTTTCACTTGCCTGATTAACGCAGAGTGCTTTTCATTTCCTAAATACATTCACAGTAAGCAAAAGAGTACATGCTAGTATAATTTGTCATAATTCATCGTCAATTTAAAACTTTTAATGTTATTAGGTGAAATTTTGATACGCCAGCTTAATGAATAGAAGAGTAGTGATCCTATCCCTCTTAATTCCTAAATATTTTCTACGTTTGACTGACTGCTTTCTTATGAGCCGATAGAAAATAATGAATCGAAAATTACAATATCCTGAGAATAGCTAGTGACGGAAATGCAATTGCGTGAAAGAATAATCACTTTCATTCGCACATACTATGAAGCCGCTGGTCATTAATTTTTAAAAATTAGACAAAAATAAATTTTTCTCGTAATCATTTAAAATTGATTACTATAAATATTGTTCTAAATCTAATCATCGATGAAGCAAAGTTTAGTTTCTCAAATATGTAGTATGCATATTCGTCGGAATCTCATGAAGCGGTCGCACATTTATCCCGCCATTTGCTATTTCCCATCTTGTTTGCGTTCAATTTCCTTACCTAAATCGTTTTGCCCATATTTCAACCATTATCTGAAGCATCACAGATAGAGTAACTGCCGCTCGCTGTTTTTCAAGTACTTAATGCTTACTAGACGCGATAATTGAACCAAGCAGGAAAAATTATGGTCGACGAATTTAAAGATTCCAGCCAGACGGTTGAACGAACAACACTTAAAACTTGGGTTCACAGGTGAAATATTTTCGACACAGTTCAAATATACAAACAAACCTTGGGAATGCCCCGATCCACCTTTTGTCTTTCCCTGCCCTTTAACACCACCGTTTTGCCGCAACGAATGACTCCACAAACGAAACATTGTTGAGATAAGGTTACCACACCCCGAGGAATAACCTACCAGTGAAGAAGATGGTCCCATATTACTCCTTCCTTAGAGCCCATGGGAACGGAGTTGTTTTGTTTCTGGGCGGCTCCCACCCCGAAAGGAAAAGTATCTTGCCTCTCAACTTTGTCTATCTCGCACGTTAGTGTCCTTTTGAACCGGGACAACGACAGGTCGCTGTATGTCGAGGCCGCATCGAAAAAGACTACGTACCCTTACAGGATATTTGTTATTTAGGGATAATTTTCCTGACATGTGTTTCCACGATTTTTGATACGCATAAAATTATAGTCGCCAATTTAAAGGCTACGAAATCGAAGTCCTTGAGCGTTACAAAACTTTTTTTTCTGTCAATTTCATTCAAGTAAGTTTTAATTTTTTAATGGGGTGCGCATTAGCGCTTGTCACAACTACGTTTATAGTATTTGTAACCATAAGGTGTTTATCTTTCACGTTAACAAGTGCCGAGAAATTCAAGGTCACCGTATCATTTAGCAATTTTATAGCTTTGATCCATTGGCATATGTGATCCATTTTCTAACCACTCGAAGACATCATGGAAAATTCAGTTTTTAAGGTATTGATAATCATCTTCAATAGTTATCAATCATAAAAAAATGATTTTACTCAGCTCTCTATTTTATTTTTATGTCAGCCTTCCTCTTCAAATTGACCTAATTTTTTCCTTCATAATTTCTCCGTGCATGTATCTCATATGAGACCTTACTTTGTCATTATTGTCATTTCACATTTTCCTCGACAGCTTTCGTCATAAGTCCATTATGTCCAGTCTTCTACATGGCTACTGAACTATAAATTCGTAGTTTGTGGTTTTAAAGACTTTGCATCTGAGAAGCCGCCATGTAGAGGACTCTGATTATGCCTAAAATCATGATTTTGTTTATTTCTATTGAGGAATTATAATAATTATAGCATTTCGCCGAATGAAGGGTAGATAGGCTCTGGAGAAGAGGTGCGATTATTCAGGGAGAGAAGTAAAGTGTCCATCCATACCAAATAAATTACCTGCCAAAATCAAAGCATCCACCACAGCAAAATAACCTTCCTGTCCGAAACACCCTAATAAAATAACCGTTCTCTGCAAAAATTGTACAAAACTGTTCAATCATCCCTTCCTATAAGAAATTCCTTCCCTATACTTTACCTTCAAACTCCATTACATTTCAACTTCACTGCCCAGCAAAAAAAAAATCCTACCACATTGATATTTGAAGTCAACATACAACCACGGCCAGCAAGAGCGCAAGCTCGGAATAGTGAAATAGGTCTACTTGCACGAGTTCGAGAGAAGTAAAGGTGGGCAGAAACACCCTTGCGGTGGTTTGCAAGGCATTATCTACATCTACACGATACCCTGCAAGCCACCGCGAGGGTGTGTGGCAGGGGGTGAATATCACCAAGCATCCACTATTAACATGCAAACAAGCAACTAAAGTGTCTCATGCAACTAGATTGTTAGTATCTATAGTATTTGAGGGGTTAATACATGCATCATGCACTACAGAATACTCTAAAATATTTCCCCTACCTATCCCTTTCCTAAGCTGCCTATTCTGTTCTCTTATATTACGGGGGAAAAATGCCATTTTGAATCTATCGGTACGACAATCTATCTCTCTAATCTTATTTATCTGGTCGAATCTAGCATAATACGCTGGTGTATTTAATATGTGCCTAACATCTTCAGTAAAGCTATCCGATTGAAATTTCTCTAATAGATTAATTCTGTACTTTAACCTACGCTCTGATAATGATTCCCACCCTAAGTCTTGTATTAATTCTGAAACGCTACTCAACCTATCGTAACATCTTTTAACGAACCTAGCTGCTCTACGCTGCACACTGTCTAGTTCTCTGATCAAACCTAATTCATTAGGATCCCATACACTGGCTGCATACTCAAGGTGGGGCCTAACTAGTGAAAAGTAACATCGCTCTTTTGTCTTCTCATCACATTTCCCTAGTACTCTTTTTATAAATCCTATCTGTATGCAGATGTACGTGTGGACGTGGATGAAATCTCGGGATGTGTGTCATGCGGCTGCATCAACGCATTCCAGCAAATTTCCGGACAGCCCCGAAATTCCCAGCTGGCGTCAACGCAATGGGAAGTCGGCGAGGTGTAATGATTGGGGAGCGGGCAGGGTGGGCGGAGGTGCAAATTGAGGAAGGGAAAGGGGTTGGCGCCATGTTTGCCCTCAGCACACGTTCCTTTCTCGCCCGGAGGAACTTCCGACGGGCCCTTCCTCGACGTCCGAAGGGGAAGGAGTGAAGGAGACGTCAGATTGACGAGGGAGGAGAGGGACGCTAGACCGGCCGTCTTCTGCGAGGTTGGGGAAATGCGCGAGAAACCGGTCGGCGGGGAGCATGAGGGCAGAAGTTGATCCTTCTCTTTAGTCCCACGTTTCCATACATTATCGCGCTGGCAGATTGGTACATCGACTAGAAAGGTGTATTGAGCATTTAATTATATTTCTTTCCTATTCTCTCACTAGACAATTTATGAAGCTCTTCACCCACATGCTTTTAATCCCTCTTCTCTCTTTCAGCTTTCTCGTCCAGGTTTCTCCTTCTCCATTCGCTTATTCTTATACTTTCCTTCACAGTTACATAACCAACGTAGAAGTAACTGTTATTCGTGGCACTTTCAGTCCTCGCCACTTTTTTACTATTTTCACGCCAAATATTGTATCCAAAGATAAAAATTATGTTTGCTTGTACCATGTCATGTCAATACTTCCTCTGATCTCATGATTTTGCCTATCCGATACGTACCGCATTAACGGCAGTGTATTGAAGTGGCGTGGAATTGAACCTGCTTTTCTCTTCCTGTACTCTTCATGAAACTAGGCCATTCAGTAATAGCTTCGTTCCTCGGTGCTCTCTGAAGTCCGCTCTGTCTTAAAGTACTCTCGGATCCACGCTCTCTCCCTCGCATATGGTCGATCAAATCGGTGGGCTTCGAAAGCAGATGTTTTATAAATAAACGCATTTGACGTATATTTTTATTGGCAAGCACAAAACTTACTGCTAGTGGGCCAATGGAAACTCCGCTTGGTGGACTTCTGAGCTCGGGTTACTTTTTTGTGTTCATCTTTTTAGTACGGATGTTTATTCAGCTTAAAGCAAGTCACCTCTCCCTTTAAAAGGCCGTCAGGATGTTTCCATGACGGTATATTAGCCTCTGATAAATATTGTGCGTCGATTTTTACAGACTCTTCCGACCGACTTTAAGAAAGTCCCGACTCCGTCGCGTATTTTTGGGTCTTGCTCTTTTATATAAGTGCTTATAACATTCTGAATGCTATTTCTCGTTGACCTTTATCTCATAATTTTCGATCTGCCAGCTTGTAGTGGATTTGCATTCGTCCTCTGGTCGTATGAGGACAACCATATAATTAGCTTGACGTTTAATAATATTCATCTTGGAATATTAATAGGTTTTGTGTAGCGTGGTGAATGGGCTCAGAAGAACCTTACTGAGTAAATTTATTTGCTTTTGGCAGAGTCGTGTGATTCGTCTGAACATTTGCATTTTGTGGTTTTTAAAATTTTGTTTATTATTGTATTTTATGGTCTATAAAGCACTAAATATTTCTAAAATCATCAATGGCTACATTACACTTATGCAGCTATGGAAAACGAAATTCAGAACAAATGAAGACAACCGGCATGTAAAGTGCATAACCTAATAGGTCCTAGTAATTATCATTGAACCTAATACATTATTTTTTTAAAGTATAATAAGGTCTTTATTTAAAACTTATCTTGAAAATTATACTGATTAACTCTTAGGCGTTGTTTTCTTTATTACAACAGTTCCTCTCTTGGTATTACATCTTTGCTTTCAACGTGTAAGAGTTTAGAAAATATTTTATTAGCACTTGTTGATTTCATGCTTGAAGGCTTGCTGCTATAATTTGTCCATGGTTTCTAATTGTCCACACATTTTTATCTGGAAACGTGTTGGTGCATTTTTTTAAAATTAACCCTTCGAGAATACTAAGTACCTACGTATCTGCTTTTCGTAAATATTTTCCATCTCATTTCAAATTTCTTCCATTGAAGACTGTGTTTCTTACATTAAAGGCTAAGGACTTTGAAGGCCCTGTACATTCGATTTTATTTTTTCGATGTAAAATTATTCTTCGATATATACTCTTAATAAGCATGAAACATAATTTCTTCAATAATTCAGGCAAATACGTTTATAATAGCCTAGCAGTGGTCGCTCAAGGTTTATGGTGAGGAATTACATCCATATCTGTCATTTAATAATCCATATAATCCAGCTACTGTTACAGAAAAAAAATTATTGCTTGATGGAAATGAATTACATGATTTTATGCAAAAATTTTCTTCAGGAATTCTAGTTTAAATTCGAATACACGAGAAAGCATTGCCTTAGTAAAACACGCTGCTGAATTTCCAAGAATATTCAAACCGGCTCTCGTAATATCAGTTGGCTGGAAGAGCCATTCTTTTCAAATTCAAGTATATGATTTGAGCCCGACGCGATTTTTATCGATGAGCTAAGTCTCAGAAAATCGCGATTGGTCTCAGGGGTTCGGAAGGAAAAAAAGCTAGCTTTGGAGGCCTCCCTAATGCGACCTGCCGGTTTTTCGGATCGTATGACAAACTCCATTACGGAAGGTTAGCTTAAGAGCGGGCGAGATATAATATATCAACGTCAGGTTTTCCTTTTTATTCTCGTCTCGAGGTTCCTTGACACTTCATTGGCCGCTCAACCGTAGCCACGAGATAGGTTCGGCATCACGAAGCCATTTCCCAGCCACGAAAATCTGGAAGTTAAGGAATATTTTCGTGGATTTTGCCCGTTGGAGTCGCTCAGTAGATCCCCCCTGCCACGTAGGAGGTTCTTATTGTCGAGGATTACCTTTTTAGCTCTCGCAAAGACGCCAGGTTTCACTGCTTGTGCCGCATCGAGCACGTTTACGGCCGCCTTGCGCCGGACGAGATGTGATTTCTAAATTTGGATGTGACGCCGGCAGTCTCTCAATACGGCTTTTACGCTCAATTCGTTAGTTTTAGTGCCCCGGTTGGCCCCGTGCCTGACCTAAATTCATTTCTTTTTTTTCCCCGACGACTTTTCTCTCGTTCGGGCATCGCGAAAATGTGTCCGAGTGCACGAAATCATTTAGAAGCGCACTGATTGCAGTAACGGTCCTAATGGTTTGCTTTATCAAGTGGGATTGGTAGATTGAAGCGCTGCGCAAGATTTGAGGAAAAATAACGTTAATGCGATCGCACGCACCGTTATGAAGATCAGAGATCGGGCCTCAGTATACGTAATGGTGTTTAGGTCAGTTTGGTACCTTAACGTTTGCCTTCTCATCTCTAGAGTTCAGGTTAGAATCCCAGCCGTGTCGATTTTTTAAATTTCATTTTCGTTATCTGTGGTCTCTAATCGAGTTCTGCGTGGAGGTCACTTCAAGGTCAGTACTCTGTATGTAGGATAGGGCGTTAAACCGTGGACCATTTGGCGTTAAATGTTGCCCAATAACCCAATCGGGTTTGGCGCCATCCTTCTTCCGCTCCCATAAAAATTCCGATATATTCGCAATTTTGGCGTGTTATAAACAGGGCTTGGAACAAAAGTGAAACAAAATTCGTCCTGAAAATGTTTACGTCTCAAAATGTTCGTCTCCAATAGTTTTTCCTCTCGTCCAGTCCCGAAATTTACGTCTCGCCTCATCGCAAAAATTTGTTCACCTCTTCTCGTCCTGAAAATTATCCTATCTCTAGTTTTATTCGTTCCTTTACGCCTAGCTCATTTTTTTTCATTCTGAATAATTGTATTGGTCTCGAAATTCATCAAGTTTTTTTCTCCGGCTGATTTTTAAATTTTACCACAAAAACGCTGCAAGACTATAGTTGGAGCTAAATGCGTGTATTTTAGAACTTTAAAGAGAGAGTTTGAGAGAGACCTTTTTAGCGGTAGCACTTTCCTTAGCTGATATTAGATTTTTTCACATTAGTGACGTATTCCCTTTCAGAAAAACCCAACCTACTGATAATCGAGGTTAACTTGATTACGTTCGTTTATTAAAATTATTCAGTTTCTTCCTTCCTTTTGGTGTCTTTAGGTGGAAACATTCAATTAAATTTCTGCAAGCAGTGAAATGAGGTAATTTGGAAATAAGGTTTGATGGTAATTGAAAGCAATCATTATAATTTTTTCTGGCTGATACTTTAATTAAGAATTACTTTGGGTTATAAAATATACATGTCATGAATCTATGAGTACAACTCTTGAACTATTAATGATCTAATGGAATAAGTGTCAGCTTTTTCCATGCATGACTATAAAAACTGCGAAATAAATTCATCGTTAATTTAGAAGTCGTTCAAGTTTCCGCTGTTTGTCTAAAGCTCTATAGGTGCTTTTTTCTCGTTAAATGTTTATTACTCATTAATTTTCGTTTTCTATCGCACTACAACATATTTTGCCTCGGTATTTTCGTGTCTTCTCGTCTTACACAATTTCTTCGCTCCAGGATTTTCGTCGTCTCCTCCTGACATTAATTTCGTCCTGAAAATTTCGTCTCGTCTCGTTCCAACGCTTCTCTCCTTCCCAAAATTTTCTTCCCGCTCCGTCCAGCAAAATCTTCGACTCCGGGACGTTTTTTTCGTCTCGTCCCAAATCGTCCCAAGCCCTGGTTCTAAATTCGCCAATGAACTTAGCTCACCGGTTGAAAATAATTTAATCATATTGAAACTTTTTTATATGCGAAGAAGTCGTAATACAATTCCATTCGATGCCGGCTAAATCTTTCTATTTTGCATCGTGTGGATGCTTGTTTGGAGACCTATAAGTTATCTATTCTTCGAATTAATTCTTTGCTTGCTTCAATTTTTTAATGTCATAGATGTGTTTCCCTGTCCAATAAGTCGCCCCTTTATCCTAAGCCAGGAGTTCTAAGTGCCAAGTAGATCTCTAAATTATGGAGTTTACCATGGCAGCATTCCTTATAGCGAACTATGAGATTGCAGTGACAGGCAGGGCTGTATTCTTAATGGGATTTTTATGGCGTATTGGAGGAATGCAGAAGCGCGGTAGTCTTGAATAGAATTTACTGGATTGATCAACGTTATACCCTTAAAACTACCAATGATGCGGGTGGTGTTCGGGCACCAGGCTTTAATAATATTGAGGGTGTAATTAATTGTATTATCATACGGTGGCGAGGTTAGTGTACGGCGGCTTATTGGGGCATCAAGCATTTATTAAGGCCGCTAATTACTCTAGGATTGAATGAATATTTGAATTATCTCAGATTTTTCCGGTATATTGAAATCGAGTGGAATATGTACATTCTGAAGTAATACACGTGCAATATTTTACAAAATAAAAGTTTTTACTTTGACCCGGGTTTCAATGTTGATTCATCATCGTCAGGTGACCTGGCCACCTGATACGATGATGCATCGACATTGAAACTCGGGTCGAAGTAAAAACTTTATTTTGTCTAAATTTGCGCGTGTAGTACTTCAGTGCATACAAAAATATATTATCCATGTAAGTACCAATTAAGCATAATACCCTTCAAGCCGCCATAAAGGGGTGTAGCAGGGGGTAAATTCACTCCAAATATGCATTAAATATTCTAGCGGCGCATTCTATTTCACGCGTAACTAATTCGCTGTAACAGCTCTCCGTTACTTCTTGATCCTATACTCCAGGATATCAGCTACGGACCTTGGAGGCCAATGAATTTTGCACTGTACGTATACTCTTAGTTCTAAGGGGTGTCGGAAGTGTTTTTCAAAGTGCGCCAATGGATCTTGGAATGTCCCACGAAGCCAATGGTAGCGAAAGACGTCACGACGCGGACCTTGCGGTAAGTCCAAATGTGGCCGTCGGCGGATGCAGTAAATTCCTTGAATCAAAGCCACCTGTTTTCCTTCCATCCCTGCGAGGCGGACAAATGCCTTTCTCAACGTCCATTCCCATCCCTTTACTCCGATTCTGGTCCGATGAGTTATATTGTATGCCAGACGCAACAGTCGCTGCCTTATCCGCGACCCAAAAAAAGTGAGCATCAGCCCCCTTTATGGGATCTTCCTGGTGATGTTGTACGAATAGGTATGCACGGCCTAGGTGGGATTATTGTTAGGAAAGACATTATTTGGTGTAGGGCCAAGACGGCCTAGGTGAGACATTATTTATGTACTCGCGTCCTTTCTGAGGATTACTGTGAGCTAGTCCTTTCAACCGTTTTCTGGCCGCCAATATCCGTCAGTCACTCTTTTTTCGCGGTTACTTGAAGTACTACGTCCCTCTCAAGGCTACATTTTATAAATGCCGTTTTAAAATGTTTTCTGTTGATTCCGCGAATGTAATTGAAAATAAAATATTCTATAGTTGAAATTAACCTGTCCGTAACGTACGGCTCTTATGCCAGCACCATGAAGCGTTTGTAATAATACAATAATGCGGATATATGTTCAGTAAAAAATAACAAAAATATAGACGAATATTTGTAAAATGTTGTGGTTAAAAGGGACAAATATATTTGAATTTTTGTTTGCGTTAACCAAACATTTGGGTTTGTTGTAAGTAATAAGAGAACTTTAAAGTATGTATGAAATTCACAGCATATTCTTATATATTGGTAAAGTTAAGTAATTTTGAGAAGTATTTAAGATGATGTGTTGTTAGAGACTATTGCAAGAGATTTCCTGCCTATCATTATATGAATCTAAGACGTTTGGAAAGGCACGGAGGACCCAAAAACACTGCTGACTCTCAGAAGAATCATGATGAGGTTCGATGAGTAGGATTTGACCTCCCAGAATTGATAGGCATACTTTTGAAAAATAGTGGGACTACGTATTATGAGGCATATTGATGTCTCGACCTTGTGCTGAATGCATTCATGTCACGGCGGACGTACTGAAGGAGACTGCAACCGGACGATAAAAACATTTCCGGCCTAAGTAATGGCCGGGTAATTCGAGCGCGTAGGTACTTCCCTTCGATGTTTGCGTGGTCAAATGGGGAAGATGAAGAGAGGGATAAATTTTAGAGAAGCGGGGATCCTGAGACCGTAACAATCGCGGTTATACTCGCTAGCATCTAGTCTCTCCCAGCTCCGTATCGTTGCGTGCAGTACTCAAGCAATCGCATTATTTACGACGCCACAAAGTATCGAGGGGCATACAAGAAGCCCAAGAACTCTTGTCTAGTCGCTCTCGTTGCGGAATGAGACGAGTGATGCGTGGTACGCATACTTTTCGGATATAACTTATGAACGTCACGCGAGTTCCGGCCGAAGTGATTTTCACGCCAAGCTCCGCTTGCGGGAGTAGTTCGCGGCAGTTGCGAGGAACTGAGGATTCGCTTTTATATGGGTCGAGCGACCGTGAGAGGGGGTTGAATGATGCTTCCCGGAGGGCAAATTGCTGCGGAGAGCAATGAATGACACGAAGCAAGGAGAGGCGATTTGTTCGCGTGAAAATGAACAAAAAAAAGGACGGAAGCGGCCGGGAAGTACTTGCGCACTCGAGGAAATCGATGAACGTCATCCGGTTTATTTATCCCCGTTCCCCAGTCGTGAGAAGGGAATCCGATTCTTCGAGTCGTCTTTCTTTTATTTTCTGTCGAAAGCAGATGGGGAAATATTCGAGCCCGGCCAGTGGGCCGCTTTATTATTGTCCTCCGAGGAGAGGCATTCTAGCCGGGCGATGTCGGAGCCTTGCATGCTCCGGGTAGCCAGAATATGTTTTCGCGCAAGCGTGGTGTTGAGTGTATCAAAACGTCACCCTTGATTAAGTAGGGGAATGAATTTGAGTACGACTGAAAGTGGAAGTGCTGGCCGTTTTCCCCATTCACAAGCTCGAAGATGGTATGCAGGGAGTGAACTCGGAAAGATATCTGCAATATTTCACCTTCAGGGACCTTCGAGCATCTCAGTGGACGGTACTGGGGGCAAGACGTTTTAAATAAATATGTTCCGTTACCACAGGAAGCTTTCACGTACAGGCTTACGAGGGTGTGGTTCCTTGCTGCGCAATAATTAATCTAACAAGCCAAAAGTTATTTACATTTCTGAGAAAGTCTTTCGGAAGATTCTGAAATAATGGAACCATCCCTCTCCCATCACCAATCGTTTTTCAAATGCCCATGGTTCGCAAAATAAAAAAAACACGAGGAAACTGTGTTCGCTTAAATATGTGGATCATATCCATTAGGGATAAAATAATAAATCACTTTCTCCATTCTACTAATGATTTTATTGACGCGAAAGACATTAAAAATATTCAGGAGACGACATAATGTCTTCAAGCCTAGATGGTATTAGTAAAATCATTAGTGGAATTAACAAAGTGATTATATTTTTATCCTCAAAAATTACGTCAAACATGAGCCAGTCAATGGTAATGTATTCCAGTATTGAATTCGTTAGCAGCAAATGTTATGCGGGAAAGGTAGCCACATGTAAACTGCTAGATAATAGGTTTCCTCTAGCATAGCAATTTCAGTCCCTAAGCGTAATTACGTCTACATTTGACTCTAAATTCGCTTCCGTCTCTGAGCAGTTACCTAAGTGACACTGATTTGGTGCTAGCTGAAGACCTGGAGGGGTAATTTTATAGTTTATTGATACCAGTTATTTACATAATCTACTATTCTCTTTATTGACTTGCTTTTCGGTTTACCCTCGTTAAAATTTTTTGAAATACAATATTAATAATGAAGAAGAGTCGATTTGCGATTATGGAATTCCAATGATCACGTGTTAAAAACCCTTCTCGGGAATGAATATTTTAGGATTAAAAATTTAGATTAGATGGTGTGATGTGATTCTAACTGTTAAAACACCTAAAGCCTAAGTCAACAACTTGAAAATGTTAACGTGATGAATCCAAGTTTTTTATCTGGAAAATGTATTTTATCAAAAATGTGTATCTACATGTCGGTTTTTATGATCGCATTTCTCTCGGTCGAAGTTACCTCGAGAAATTGAGTGTTCTGCCGTACAGTTTTACTGCCGCATACTGTTATCTTCCTGCACACTTTTGAAGCTTTGGTAAATGGAAATTGCATTTCAACGGCTATGGTGGCTGTCGGACTTATCCACAAGCATTTTTGAGGGACTCCTTTTAGCGGTAAAAATATCTTGTCCTTGCTTCAAGAATATCAGTGGAAGTACCTGAAGTCGATTTTATACTGCCTGTACACGATTCATGATCGCAGTAAAATAACTTTTATTCCTGACCAGTTATCGAAAACGATAAATTCATCGAAGTTATTGGTTTGTTAGGGAGCGTAAGGCATCGGTGGTCAATTCATAAACGCTAGCCGTTAAGGTGTTTTTTGAGAGAATTTTCCTCCGTGGATTCGGCCGCCGGCACGGTATCACGTCTACATCGTAAAATTCTTTGGAAACTCGCCTTAGTCTTACCTGTCTGCCGGTCTCTTAGATAATGCGAACATGAATCCAAGTCGCTTTATACACTTGACGGAGGCGTGTTCACCAAATTGCGTACTCCTTATATTCCTCAAATCTTATTTAATAGTTTTATCACTATTTCACTATTCACTATAATACCAAAAAGCATGGAAACATTTGTGAAGTTTTACAAACTGCATTATATGCATATATATTACGGGTTCATGCAGTCATGTATAGACTCTCAAGCATCCACCACACAATACTTATCTCTGTTTGTCTGTATGTACTGTGTTAAGCTAATGTGTGCAATGGCAATGGATGATAACTTCTGTGAACGCATCATATTGTGAGAAGTCTTAGTTGTTTTTATTATCTCATATGTTCAAGGAAGAAACGGATATTTGAGCCTATCCGTGATGCAGCTTATTTCTCTTATCTTATCCATTTTCTCCTATCTATCAAATAATTACTAGATGTTGGAGGTAACTTGTCCGCCTTGTACCTATGCAAAACCTTAAGTCTAGCTTGCTGCTAGAAGAACATCTAAGGTTCCCTAAAACGCCGAAGTAAAAGGTGTATGCGAATGTTTAATACGTTAGACCTATAAACATCTTTAACTAGCAATGTGTCGGTAAAATTCTTCAGGAATGAATGAGAACCTATCCCAAGACTGATGGAAATACGAAGCAATGGTCCTGACACCTGTCAACATGCATGTAGAACGACAAGACAAATGTAGGGGTTCCATGACGAAGACCAAACAGGATTAAGAATAAATGGGGAGCCACATAACAATACCCACGTTGGGTTTTATGTTGCTTTGTGGAAAGGCTGTGGAAAAGGGTTGAAAGGATTCATCAAATTTTTAGATTCGTAAAAAGCTCTCGAGATTGTTGTATTTGGCAGATAACTATCTATTTTGAAAGACAGCACTTGGAGAAAATGAAGCGTAACGGGAGAACTTCTGCTACTGGAGAAAAGGTCAGAATCTATGTCACGTACTGCATATTATTTCCGCCACATTCTCTAGATTTTTTAAAGCTTTTAAGGTGGATAGTGGTGTCGTTTTTACATAACTGTTGGTGGAATTTGTCAGAGCATATTATTAATAAATGTATAGGTATGAAGTTCATTCAAGATATTAAATAATCTTCGAATGATGTAAGCATAGGTGATAATCACACGGGAGAATGTTCATTTACTGATTTTTAGAGAAACCGGCGAGCAAAGTGAAGTGCACTGATGGAGTTCAAAAGTATCTAAAATACATCAATATGGTTCGTTAACTGGCAGGGTTATTTTTTGGTCAAGAAGCGAAAGAGCGCCTGGTACTACGAGTAAAATGGCAAAGGTAAAATTAAGCCTAAGAATCTTGAGCTAAAACACATAAGGAAGCACTTGAAAAAATTGACAATCGCAGGAATTTTAATTTCTTTTAAAGCTAGATCATGATCTGTAGGAGGACCAGCCAGTAAAGATTACAACAGGAAATATCTCTTTGAATAATGAGATGAGAACATTTAATTAAGACTTCTGCATGTGTATTAACCGGTGCACCGCGGTGGTGCAACTCTTTATAGTCAAGTTTACATACTTGTCCGAAGCCAGAAACAAAACCGGACCGAAATAAATGAAATCATAAGAGAAGGTGAGTTTCTTCTCCCTATCCTCCTGGTGCATCTCAGCTGTTAATGGACTTGCACTTGAATGGAGCGAGTCCCGGTCTTAACACCTCACCGAAAAAAGATTTGGACTTGAACCCTCGTATCGTTGGCTTCTCAATGGTGTTTGGTTTCACTCTCGTTTTGCTCGCAACTGAAGACACATGACCAAATGACCTATAAAGTGGCAATGAAAAAAGTGATCAAATCGGAGATGCATATCGTCTGTGTGTCCAAAGGATGGGAATAAAATGCGGGGTACATGCATTACGCATCGCGAAAAACCTGATCTCGCCGCGTATCTGGTGCTGGAAATCTTGCTCCTTTAGCGGTCAGCATGATCTTTTTTGCGATGGTTGTTTTCTATAAAAAAATGTTTGCTTACAGAGGTAGAGTTTGCCGTATATTAATCTCAATCCCGTTAACCAAATGTTCCTTATCTAACTCCCCTTTTACATGCAATTTCTTCCCGTTTGGTTTGTAAACTGAAGCCTCTTTCGAATTTAATTTTGCTGCATCCAAGGTTTGCTTGATTTTTTTCGTAGACTCCGAGGGCAGAGAAAGGCTTGGATTCTTATCGCGCGCTGAGATTATTTCATGGGTTCACCCTTACGACACCCCCCTCCCTCCAGATAAAGGGTTTGACTCCCTCCTCCTCTTGATTCTTGAATTATGCATGAGACGGTCGAAAGAACTCTCCACGATGCCAAAGAGAGGAAAACAAAACAAGAGGGCGAATGAAGAAGAGGATAAGATGGCTGCTCACGATTTCTCTCCTCCGATGCCTCCCAAGATGAAATTGGAGCTGATTTAGGGAACGGACCTAGGCCTACATATGCAATGGGCTGTATATATTTTCATGGTTTCATTTCAAATGCAGGCACTGCCATTGATTTCAATATTGAAATCTGGCCAACACTTTCATTGCAACTTTTATTTATTGAAATTTGGGTATTGATTCACTCCGGCATTCCCGTGAGCAGATAGTAATCATTGGTGTGGAATGTACGTGAACTCGCCGGTTTAATTCATCGGGCCCATAGTATTAAAGATCAGAAATTTCTCTTGCTTTAAACTATCTTGGTTTAAGTTTGGTGCCTTGTATTAAACTCCTTAGTGTGTGAAATAAAAAGTGAAGTACGATTTGATGCTCTCCCTGCAAATCGCTTCTATGAAGTACCTAGTCTATTCGGGTCTTCCACCGGATCAGGTCCTGCATTTCGGCCAACTTTTCGGAGACCGAGTCGCTCATCCTCACGGTTGAAATATGGATTCTTATCCTTCCAGGTAGAAATGCAGGACCTGACCCGGTGTAAGACCCGAATACACTTCATAGCAGAAATGAAAAGTGATTATTTGTCTTTATCTGCTCTAGTGGATTACCAACAAAGGCAAATGGCTATGTTAAATCGTTTAGCCTAAAAGTGACACAATTCTAAACTAGCGAATGGACATATATCCTTACAATTTGATCCATGCTTAACATTTCTATATTTAGATTCCTTCTTCTGATATTTTTGTTCCTCGTTCATCAGCATGTGTATTCATGGAGTATGGTACAATTTGTTATTGATGCCTGATTAATTGTGTTTTATTTTGGCATCTGCCTGGTTTGAGCACGTTCCAACATTCAGGCGTTCCTCCCTTCCTGTAATCACTCCCTACGCGTCTAATCCGGTCTCATTGTGGTGAATCCTTCCTCCTATTGATGTGATCACAGTGCTTTAAAAACTGGGAAATGAGATACCTATACATTACTCGTATGTTGCTGTACGTTACTGTGCATTGATTGCTACATATTATAATGTTTAATTACAATATCGGGTTGAAAGTCCATCTTGTTTGAACTCTCAATCGCAAGCAAAACAGATAACATATTTTCTATTCGGTTATTAAGTATTTTTCTCCTTTTATTTGATAGGTATGAGCGTCTTCATTTTCATATTTTATTCTTCACGACTCTATTAAAGAGTTAACAACTATGACATGAAAGGCATTTGGTTTGTTAATGCCTTATTCTTTAAGCGTGAAATCTTACTTCATATTCTTTAACCTTTGAGGTTATCAGGTAATCCTGAGTATTTTAGTTAAATTTTAGCGTGACCTTAAGTATTTTGGATACAAAGCAGTAATTGCAGAAACTGCTACATCATGTATTCTTTAGAGACATTTATCCCTTCGTTGTGCACAGGACTTACTGATGGTTTTAGAATGTTGATTTCCTGTTTGTATTCTCATCCTCGATTTCTAAGTCTACTGCTGTAACTAATCGAACACTGGACAAACGTGAAACTTCATTGACTATCCGGATTCCCATGCATCTAATTCGCATTTGAGTGTTGTGGGAAATTTGTAGCAAAACGAAATAAGGATATAAAAGAAGAACTGATTCCCACAGGTTATTTGAATCTTTGTACCGCAATATTTTTCATTTTATTTCTTGAATGGAACACGGTTTCCCGGTCACTGAGGAAAAATGAGGAAGGCAGTTATAAATTTTTACGTCACTTTTCCAGTCTGTTATAAATCGTATTATGTACTGCTCAGTCATTCATCATAAGAACATTACTGCCTGTAGTAATTAGAAATCATGATACTAATCATGAATAAAGCGGGCGGTTCGGACAGTATTGTGTGCAGTGCCATCTGAAGGTCTTTGTTATTCATAAATGGTGACAATACGAAAGGATTCATTAACCCACCTTTTGAAAGATGTAAAAGCTATCCGTAACTAACATGGGTGGAAAGAGTTGTACGATTGTAATTCCCTAAAGGTAGATGGTGCTCTTTTCTAAGGCCTGCTAGAATCCGTCGAACACATTCTGCTCGGCTAAATGATAATTATTTGAGTCGTTCACTGACCTACGAGAACCGGGATGGGTCATTTCCTTATCTCTGCGAATTGGAGATGAAATAACGTATCACTTGAGTACCTTGGAATTCGTTTAGCGTGCCATTGCCCTTTAGAGACGGGGTGGCATGCCGCAGCTTCTATTCGTATCATTTTTTCCTTTCATTCCATCCGTATCTTTCCTTTTGCGCTCGTATCGACCGTTCAAATCTCTCTCATTTTGCCTTTTCGGCGCCTTTCAGTTCAATCAAAACGAGAACAAGTTCTGGCCAGAAGTTCCAAACTGCTCCAATGATCTCTCTCTCTCTCTCTCTCTCTCTCTCTGATCTCTCTACATGATCATCCCGAATCGGGTCCCGCCGTTCCTTTTCTCCTAACTCTGGGCCCCAGAGAAATTTTCTCATCACTCGCACGCATCACCGAACATTTTGTTTATTTTTGAGAATCGCCCAGAAGACAGTAATCCCTCTTTTGATCAGTACTCGCCCCTAGAAGGGATTTCGCTTCTCCTTGTTAGAGGTTGACGACTCCATTGTTGGGCAGACGTGTTCTCTCCGAGGTGAATGCTGTCGACTTTAAAAACGATTGTGGTGTTGTTACGGGAGCAGCGTGGATTATTTCGATTGTGTGGCTGAAGGTGACGAAGCGCTATTTAATTTGGATTCCAACCACTTCATTGTTCGTTCGTAGAACATCTCGCATTGGTCTGTACAGTTGCCAGGTAACGAACTGAGAGAGTGTAATAAAATCATGGCGAAGGTCGGAATAATTATGTAAAATTCCAGAGGTGATATTTTTTTAAACGTACCGAAAATAGAATAACACTATTTAAACTACGATGACGAACGTTTTGCCAATACAGGGGATATTTTGAGAAGAAATTTAAATATACAACCTTAATACTATGAAGTCATACTGTGCGACTGCCTTTGGAATACTCTGTTTTATTTTGAAGTTTGTATTTTAGAAAACCCTAAACGTAAGCGTTATAAAGTAATCTTGCTCTCACCGGCTCTATGAATGTTGTTTCTTAGTAATTCAGTTTGTACGTTTTCATTAAATGTCTTGGAACTTTTAAATTGACCTACATCAACATTTGAATGATCTGAGTCTTATTGGATAGTTATTTTGTCATTGAAATGGCGTGTGGTGTGAGTTAGGATCTAAGGAAACTTACTAAGAAGACAACTTTGCCGGAAATAAATAAAAATTTTACAAATTGGGTGCTCATTTCAAATTTATTGATAGCTGTGGGAGTATCTACGAAGAATCCATAGTAATCATGATTTATTCAGGACATAGGTATTACCAGCAAATCCGACATATGATCTATTGCACCCTCTTCCCAGCTTCTTAAAGATTCCTCGTCAAGCCTATTCATCGGTGAATATCATCCTTCAATCGATATTCTTTGCTTTCCAGTCCGCGCAGGCTTATTCCATTTTATTTTATCATCAAAATCTCTTTTTTCATCATTCAAATCCAAATGATAATCAAATGCTAACGCCCATCTTTTTTCTTCAGAGTCCACTGAAGTTAACTCCGAATAGCTGGAGTGGAAACTCTAGCTCTTCCGTGTTAACGTGATCATTAATCTTTTCTCTTATTCGGAGCCCATGGTTTCGGTGATAAATGTCCCCATTTGTTAACGCCTCTTTTGCCGACACAAATCACCTATTTTATTTAGTGCTTTGTCTGCTCTTTCGGGCGGAATTCTTTTGCTGCCCAGGAATGATGGTTAGAATTTTATTTGTACACTTAGGAAATATTAAGGGGTATCAAACTCAGGTCAGCCATGCTCCTTGATGCTCTGAAGTCGAAAATCATACATTATTTTTTGCCATCTTTTTCAAAATGTAACCGTATAAGACCAATCGTCTTCTCCGTTTGAATCATTATTCATTCCTTGAATTTTCTATTTATCTATCGGGAATGTAAGTCAGTGCAATAAAGAGTCACCTCTGCGTACGTAACGCTGAGTGTTAACTTTTTTACTCCACGATCCCCCCGTTATTCTGTGTAACACCTTTTCTAAATTACGCAACGCTGCCATCGAACTCTCCTCCTCGTGAATTATAGATCAGATAATCTCCTATATTTTTTATTTTTCAATACTGTTATTAATTCCCTAAATGTGCGTATCATAAATATTTAAAAAAAGGAATGCATTTCTTATATATCTCTACTCCAAGGTAATGGAATGCATGATTCCCTTGCTGGTATTATAAAGCGGGTTTCTATCGATGGTGCATCTTAACCGTTGGCCGGACCTCTCCCTCTCCTTAGCGTTATGTAATATATGAATTATCATTTGCTTTACTGATTACCCTTGCCTTGTAATTACTTATCTTTAAGAATATCTCTTCTCGCTGTTATTGGACGACGTTAAATAACATGATAACGTATCGAGGTATATATATATAATCTTCATGACACGGAATTGTGTTTATGAGCAGCTAAAGCCATGAATAGACCATTTAAGACCTAAAGCGTTGCTACGATAATTTTTTATTGATTGTGCGCGGTTAGGAAGTGAATAAGTTAATTCGTACAGATTCGAATTTGATGTTATGTTTTCCCTAAGAAGGCCATGAATTCGTGGAAGGGATCCCCTACTTTTCCTGCAAAGTAGCCATCCTCTTCGCTCACGAACTTAGCGGGCGATTTGGGATATTCTGGGCAAATTGTCTCCGGATAGTGAAAGAGAATAATATCTTCTTCCCGTGAGGCATCTCAATGCCCTTGTCACCGTGTGCCCTGACGACGGTCCTCCGCATGTTCAAGTCGACCAAAGAAAAAGAACGTGTCCCATGGCTTGTGACGGGCGTCGAAAAGAGGGATTTGGGCGTGGTTTACTTTCTTCCACTTGACCTTTTTGTGATGCACGCGAACTTCGTAAGTTCCTTCACCCTCAGTTGAAGACTCTCTTGCCCAAAATAATCTTTTTGCCTCAATGCTTTCCTTATTTTTTTCGCGTGGAAAAGAAATCACGCAAATATATTCATTGCATGAAGTATAGCAGTTCCAAGCTTCAATAGTACTGATATATTGCGTCTGGGTGTTGTAACAAAGGATTGTGGACTATCTTTTGACTCTCCGGGACGCGCATAATCGACTGAAATAGGGGGAGAGCGTTAATTTCTATCATTGCGATTTTTGCGTGGGACAAAAGCTGGAGAAGAGACATAAAACACAAGGGTAATTTTTGTTTCTTTTTCGGTCTTGAAGATTACGGATATTTTAAATTGCTATTAAAAAGGCCATTACGTATTTGTTTTGATAAATTTGGTGAGTGTAGTTAAGAAGATTTTATGTAAAGATGGCCAAATCCGTGTCGACCTTTGACCTGAAGACGCTGACTGACCCACGCCAATCCACGTGGTGAGAACCCGGAAGACATGCAGAGATCTATTTTGGTGGGTATCACATTTCAGAGGTTCGACATCACCCTTGATATTTTTTAAGTTTATACTATCTTAACTACGCAATTGAGCAACAGTGAGTAGAAAATCAACTTGGTCAGAAAAAATGCGTACTTAAGAAACCTTTATTCCCTTGCTCCCGAGTTCGTAATTCAATAAGTTCTTTCCGGTCTTCTTCCTCTTCTTCTGAGCTTAACTACTACATTTAGGAAAAATTCTTTCCCTGAGGGTCACACATAGTTAGAGACCTGCGTGGCTTTTATACTGATTCTCTGCCAAATATTTCATGCAACCATCCCTGAAATAAGAATTTGCTATCCAGCCAGAATTCGTCTGCCTATTTCGTTATTTTCGAAACAATTAGTAGAGTAGAAATCTTCGAAGAGCTAACGCGTCTGCTTCAAACTAAGTTAAGAGGTTGAAAACATAAGGTTGAATATCACAAAGAAAGTTATTCAGGTTCCATGCACTTGTTTTTGCGAAGAAAGTGGTAGAAAGCATGCTGCTCCATGGAATTCATACATGTGAGACTAGCGATGCATTTCGTGTTCTTTCGAAATGGAATTGTCTGGCGCCGATAAATACTTTGCGTAAAGATTATGGCATTTCATTACTTGTGTTAAAATTTTGTCATCATAACTCATTCATAACGTCAGGCGATAGAGAGTGTGCGTCAGTTTGACAACCCAGAACATTGTCTTGCCCCATGTTCAAAAAGTGCATCGCTTCTGACGCCTTGTCTGAATCTTTCTCGCCTGAGACGGAGCAATTTACTCGTCAGAGCGGCTTCCTTATCTTCCACTGCCGTCTCTCGCCATTAAAACCGCAAAAAAATTCGATAGGCTCGGCGTCGGGACCTGGATTGATGGATCGCGAGAGATTATTTTCCCGTACTCTCGCTTGGGACAACAGTGGCGCTGTGCATTAATCTTGCCGTCCCTCTCCCTTCGCTTCTTCCGCCACCTCACGCGCCGGCCGGGAAGGAACCGGAACACGCAAGCGACGCGCGACTCCTCGCGCTCATACCCGGGAACAATTAGTGACCACCCCGTCGAGCTTTATTACTCCGCCCCGCACACAAAACTCTCTCTCTTTCCTCCTCCAACCCCTTCATGTCCCCCTGGCTTCTCTCCCCGGCGTATTTTTACGGGTCCTCCACTATCCGCCGCGGGCCACCCAGGTGGAGAACAAACGCAGTCACCATTCATCCAATCCGGACGGCTTGTCATCTCCGGCGGGGAATCTCTTTTTCATCCCTTCCCGTGAGCCTCCCCGTCCGTCGCCTTGCCTGTTTCTTCGTTACTTATCCTCTCTCCCGCCCCTCAACGCTGCCTCCTCCCCCCCAAAACACCACCTCTCAATTCTATTCAGTACGCGATGAGTAGTGTTTTTTATAAGGCGTCGAACGGACGCGAAGCATACGCCCTTGCGCACTCCTGCGCCGTCTTACACTTTCCGAATCGTTAGTTGCCTCATCCTTCTCGGGTTAATTTTTCGTATGTAAATTGTGACGCTTTTTGGTTTTATGTTTCAGCCAGTGCTTGAGTTAATGTCCTCTCTTCCGTTGTCTCTCACTGTTTGAATGGAATAATAAAATGTGCATGAATTAAGTCACGAGGTACATCCCAAAAAAAGCCTTGCGTGTCCATGAAGCTAACATAGAATTTGTTATCCCTCATGCGACTTCCTCGTATGGGGAAATGTATGCAATACCGTTTGGCAGTATTAGCAATGTTTCCTAGATATTATTGTTCTTCCTTAAGGCTGGGTGTCGAAAGTACCGGTCATAGTCAACCATCCAGTGTCGACTGGTCCAATTATGCGATGTAGTGTAATTTTAAGTCCAAAGAAGTCCTCCGGTTCCTCTAGCTACTCGCAAAACTCAACAACTCCCGTTTTTTAATTCAATTCATTTATCTCGAGGTATGAACATAGGAGTTGCCCCACTCTATCATCTCACTCACACTGCACTCACACTTTGAATGCAATTATCAAATTTGGTTTGGTAATATTAATGTACGAATAAGTGAAAGGCATAAATTATGTTCTCCGTTTCTGCCAGGTTGTATGCCTTATTACGGAAAACTTTTTATATGTCATAGCTAATAATGCTGGAAACATCGACCCCGACATTGTTTGGAATACTAATAAAAATGCTTCTCGTGTTTTCTCTTCTATGATGGAATTGCATTGAACTAAAGTTTTTTAAAAACATGGTCACATTTCATTAGTTTCCTAGTTTGCCTTAGTTTCTTTTATTTAATACTTTCACATATTTCTTGTTTTTTTTAATAGGACAATGCATGATCAAATGTGTGACTAATTAACGAAAAAAATTTAGGCTTATTTTTACGTTAATTCAGTATGGTTTTTATGTTTTTTAAATTTATATCTTCGTCATAAGTATACCTACTCACAGTTGTAATGGCTTCTTGGTAATCTTTTTACATTTTTCGTAAAAAACTACGTGGAATATAATATATACGGTGTAAAAAGATTAATTTTGAAATGATAATCATGGGTCCTTATAGGTATACCTACCTTAATTGTTGAAGTGATATTTTTATATTTTCTACGTTTCCTTATATTTTGAAGTCATCGTTCTGTTTTTACGCACCTTAGTAATGTGCTTAGCTTTTTTTAGCGCAGATCAGCTTCAAATCAGCTTCTAAATGCAGAAACTTAATGTCAAAGTTTTACTTTCACGCTAAGTTTCTGCATTTAGAAGCTGATTTGTTAAGTGCTTGACGTGATACCTGGTGATATCTATCGCACATCGTTAATAATTGGAAGAATATTTGACATTTATAAAAAAAAGTTTTCGCTTACCGCCAGATTATCATACTATCGTACAGCTGTCCTGCCCTTTAACCCCATGCCCGTTCTATTCCCGCAGCCTATGCCACCCCTCATCATTCTCACCTGTTCCTGCCCTCACCCTTGGCCCACCGACTTCCTCCCCTCTCGCCCGCCTATTCATCTCCATACCGGCGTCCCTCCCTCTCCCCCTTGGCCCTTTCGCCGCTTTCTGTCTCCATTAGTGAGTAGCCCGCGGGGCCGGAGAGGAAGCTGCCACCTGTTGTTTCCCTTACGGTTTTCGCCACGGAAATTTGTCTGACTCGAGAAGCGTTCGAAGCATACCATTGTGTAGAGACATGCATAAGAAATAAGGCAGTCTTTATCTATGGATACATTCCTTTGCCAAGTATATCTCACTCTCAGTAAATAGCTAAAATGATAAAATTATTGGAAAAGATTCTTTAGTCGTATCTGTGATTCTAGGTTTCCTGTTTCAAATTTACTTAAAATCCGTCCTCAAATATTTTGAAATAATATAAATTGCCGGCAAAGTCATGTCATGGAATTTATCCATGCTGAGAAATAAACACTGTGCTTTACCACGTAATTAACCACGTAAGGGATTGTTTATATCTTAGCTAAAATGTTATATCTTTCAGAATTGCCGAACACGTTTCTAGTACTTAAGCGTGTCATTACGTTGCACTAAATATTGTCACGGATTAAACAATTCGGTTTCCGTTATTTTAGTGATTGTGAAGAAGAGTTGTTTTATAAGTTCTATGGCTTAAATAATTACGTCAATAATTGGGGATTTTGAATGCATAAAATCTAATTGGTTGTTTCACAACTCACAGGAGTTGAACTAGTGCTTAGTTTTCCTTATAATACACGATTTTTTTAGAATATCAATTGACCCCTTAATCGGACAATATCAATCATTTTGGTGAACATGGCAAGGGTGCTAAAAATGGAATTAACATTCACTCACTTCGGTAACCGACAATACTCTGAGAGTTTCGAAAGATTGTATGATTTCAATCATTCAATTATGTAGAAAACCTGCGAGTAAATGGACGATAACATTTTCTTTGAATGTATATGACTTTGGCAATTATTTGCTAAACCCTCTTTCCCCATAAATCTTTTGACAAGGTGATTATACTGTAAGAAAACACGTAGCTTCGTGAAAAGGACAGTGTTTTGAGAATTTACGGGGAAAAGTGACCCACTGGCTACTTACCACCAGAGTGTTCAAGTGGAAGTTGGGCCTGGTTCTGAGGGTAGAGTTAATCAAAGTTTTAGCCTAACGTCTTGTGAATTTCGTATACATATTAGGGTACGAGGGAGGTTTTTTTCCTGTGCCATTGCTTGAAATTGCCCAGAAAGATCTTGTACTCAAATAGACTCTCATGGTGTGTCCAAAGAGTTTCTCTTTCGGGTTTCAACCCAGGACGCCCGTTCAGTGGCCCAACGCTCTGTCTCTGGGTTCACGCCGCCCAATAGCCCAAATAAATAGTAGGATACTTATCACTGCCTGAGATGAAGATTGATCAATGAGATGCCTTTTGAATTATAACCGAATGCCAATATTTCCTAATACGATAATTGTGGTGTAATAGCATCCATTGGATAAAGGTCGAAGAATCGATTAGCCGTAACAACTCTTTCTCCCAACGAGATGACATCCGGAAATAAAACCCTGTCGCCCAAGGAGGCTTTAGATAGATTGCAAGATGAATCTGTGCCCGATAATCTTGCTAACGAGCATTCCTTCAGTCCATCTCTTTCCGATTGCCCAAATGATAAGTGTCCATCACTATCTCATGACTGCCCCTAAACCCCGGCTGCTTGCCCAGCCTTCCGCTGGGTCAAGCCTCTTTTAAGTGTTTCGCTTTTGCCCATTGGCCACTTGACTGGTTATTAGAAGGGGATGACTGCGCGCTATTGGCTGATTGTTTCAAGATTCTCATTCCGGTATGCTAATGAGCTAGTATTTCTACCTGTCTACCTTTGCTCCGTCATATCGATTCGTCGGTTACCTCAGAGATTTTTCCGACTGGGAACAATTCTTCATGGCCGGCATTCAACTCTACATAAGGATAATATTTCTTCGGTGCTATATTTCTCATCCGTCGTTTAAGTTTATTTGGAACGATTAATAACATAATGAGACTCGAGATATGCTTGTTATAAAGTGTAGTGCGCTAAATGGCGTTTTTGGAGGCCTATTGGAACGAGTCATATTTTACCCTGAGGTATTAGATTTTTTAAAACGTGATCGGCGCTTGAATTAAAAATAGCAATATAATCTCAGATTAGTTTTCTAAGTTGTGTTCAAATCATTATTTGTTGAATTTAGTAAATACTTCTGAGTTAGATGAGATCCAATTAGGGTGGCCATATTGGTTTATAAAGAGACACTCGTATTCATTTTTTCCGCACAAATGCAACAAAAGACAAGGTTAATTTAAGGCGATAGTTTGCTTGTAGTGTCCAAAACTTGTCCGGTAAGAGTTATATACATTCCAGGCTTAGTCCTTTCGGAGGAGTAAGGCCATTGAGGCAGTCGATGACAAACAAAGACTTCGTGTTGAAGAAGAACACCAGATCCACACGCATGCCTGTAGATAACAAGATTTAATGACGCTATCAATTTATTAATAGAAGTATTTGATTTTGGCCATCGTCAAACTTAGCCTTTTTTCAGCATTGATTTAGGAGTGTTGCTATACAGCTTCCCCTGCCACACACCTTTCCGAAGGCTTGCATGGTATTATGTAGATGTAAATATAGAGTTAGAACGATTTGTTTGTTTGTTTTTCTGGAAGACCACTGGATTATACATTTCGCTACGGCATTAGGACTCTTCATTTCAAACACTTCATGCTTATTTAGGTGTGGATAAATAGTTTTTTTTACCGGCATAGGTAGGTCTTGATGGAGCGGTCCCATTAGCCTTCACATTTCGTTCATCAGTCGGAACCATTCCTCTTTTATTCTTCTCTTCAAGTCGGCATAATGCTTGCCCCTCTTCGGCCCACAGCAACATTTCACTTTCTTCCCCGTCCTCACTTACCCAGTATGTACTTTCGATTGCGACTTTCAGCATTTCTTCGTCCTAAATTTCTGTTCCTTTCGCCTGATCTGCCTTCATATTTTCTACAAGTCTTTTTCCCTCTCTAGCAATGTTCAGCACCTCTTCATTTGTCCACCTTTACGACCATCGCACACTCTCCGTTTGCTTCCGCTCTTACATTTCTAAGTTTTCAATCATTCATCTCCTTTCCTAGTGCCCATATTGCAGTCGGGGAAATCGTATACGGATTTATTTTGTGAAACTGTGGCATGATTAAAATAAAAACCCATGTACTTTGTAAATTTCCACTTAAATTATTGGCTTCAACCGGTTCCGACGTTCACCATCGTCATTCTCAAGAGGTCTGGCAGGGATCCCAAGGGAATGGCAAGTTCTTAAATGTATTTAAAAAGCTGCCATACCCTTGGTCCCTGCCAGACCTCTTGAGAATGACGTTGGTGAACGTCGAAACCGGTTGAGGCCAATAAATTTGAGTGGAAAAATTACAAAGTGCATTGGTTTTTATTTTAATCCTATATCGCATATCTGTGCAAAGCCGCACTTCATATCCTGCTATTGATTTTGTATTTAAAACTTATTTACTACAGTTGGAAAATTAGAATTACATTTTCGTCTCCTTGGAAGGTTAATGGGGGCTCAAATATTTCTTTGCGTCTATTTTTTCTTCGAATGGATGTAAAATCTTAGATTTAATTGAACATTTGGAACTTTCGGCATGAGTCTGCTTTGTATATTCCGTGTTCTGGAATTTCTTGCGATTTATTAAGGTTTGCTGATGTAGTATACCAAAATCTCAACGGACGATATTTCTTGCCCTATGGTCCGGGAAAGATTAAGAATCAGATCACTAGCGTGACTTGCAGCTTCAGAATGCCATTGAATTTTCCGTCTCGAATTTGTAACGCGACTGAAATTCTCCCGGAGCCATGTGCCAAACATATAATGGATTCGGCACTCGTTCGCAATGCCTCACACCGCAAATCACTATGTCCAACAAGGACTTGCGTATTTTTCTTTTCGCCAAGCCTTTGTTTTGGGACGCTGTTTGTAAAAGAGTTGACGCTTGAAATTCACCTTCATACGATAAGTGTGCACAAGTGATTAAGGATCTTTGATACTAAACGAAAGATGGATAGATACACGAGTCACAAGGGACCTTTTGCCCACGTATCAAAGTATCTCTTTTCGAAAGTAAAGCCAGGCTCTTATGTAAAAGATGTGTCAAAATCTAGTTGAGGGCTGTAGCGTATTTACTGCAAGATATCAGAAATCTTGCACTTAATCCTTTTCGGCTATAGCTCCTTTTGAGAAATTTCTATTGCACTGTGTTTATTTTCAATTTCAGCGTTATTTTTCAGCTGGATGTCATCTTCGCGGCTGATGATTTACCACCCCTTGCCGCACGCCTTACGGTGGCTTGCAGGGCAACATGTAGATTTAATAGCCTTTTCCGTGATGCATAACAGAAATGGTAATGTTTCCTCAAACTTAACCGATATGCTAATTTTATAGCTTAAAGATTCCGCAGTGATTTTATGACAAACCTAATACTGTCTTCTTTCATTAAGTCTTAAACGTTAGGTACTCTTATAGTAATGTTTGCCCCTGTATTATTATTACCGCCAAATTATCTACCTAAATCAAGAATACTGGTGGTCGTGGCGAAAATCCCCGAGTCCGTATATTCGTCTAAGAATTTGCATTCATCATTATCAATCATTAATCCTAATATTGGTAAGACGCAACTCTCTGTTCGACTTTTCTATAGGCCAAACTCGTCATGTTCACCTACATCTACATAATACCGTGCAAGGTTGTGTGGCAGTGGATGAACCATTTCCATTTTAAATCCAAAGAGAGTTAATTTTACACTTGCTGTCACGAAGTCATACAAAAATACTAATCCGTACATTCACTACTTACATGCAACGGAGAGATGTAATTATGTCTTAGTGGAAAATTTTGCATATGCATTAATGAGGAACGTCTACTCTAAAGCTATAAATTACGTTGAGTTATTAGTATATACAAAGTAATGTAATGATTAGTGAATTTCATGCATTTCCAAAATTATATCAATCAATTAGCCTATTATTTCAAGAGCATGCATGTTTGCATAAATCATCTCTTAAAAAACCTTCTCAACATGCTGCATGTATGTCATACGTGGCCTTCCTTCGCCGCTCTTCCCATTCATTTTTCGTCTCGAAGGCTATCTATGAGAGACCAGTGTGTCTCAAGATAACACCGATAAGGTTTTTCCGTCTCTTTTGAAGTTTTCATCTGACCTCTCGCTAATCTCATAACTTCTTGGTTGCGTCTACTTTTTATGTTACTCCATTGTGTGGTGTATCAATTTAATCTTCATGCATATTTGCATTGAAGGTAAATCTACCTCCACCCTACCTCTTGCCATCTTGCTCATGGTTTCCAAGAATGAAATCCCTTCGGGGGAAATAAAGCAAGTAGCCATGCGCTTGGAATGGAATAAGGGAGGCCAACTTAGTCCAGACGGATGGACCACCCATTTCTTTGTGCGGTCACCGGTTGTGGTATTTTCGAGAAGCCAATGCGATAGGGCGGAGGTCTCCGTTGGTTTAGCAATGGGCTGCCGAAATTTGGCTCCCGTCTCCGCTAGGGAGGGGCTGCATTCACTGCTGGAGGCGGTACTTTGATCCAATCTAGCCCTTCCCGGTCTACCTCTCTTCCTCGATTCTTCGAAGCACGTATGCGCGAGAGCTTTGCACGGGCGTGGTGATTGAGCAACTCGGGCGAGACCGTGCATTACCATTCCACGTGCAGTTCGGTTCGGACTGGGAAGTATTTCCGCCAAAACTTGGAAGGAAGCGATGACATCTCAAGCGGAAACTGTGAGGGAAACTTGATGATAAAAGCTCGTATTGCCCTGCCCATTTGTTTCGTGGACCTTTCATATTTCTCAAAAGCATTTCTGTGACGTAATAAGGCCCGCTTTGCTTCTGGAAAACATTTCTTTTTTGAAATTGGAGGATTCCGGCGATTTTGCGTGGTATATGAGCATAAGTAGGAAAGAAGATTGAAATTTACAACACTTTAAACTGTGGTGAATTGCAATTTTGTTTCTTCTTTCCTAATTTCTCTTATGGTATAGAACTAATTGCATTTTTTGTATCGTGTGTCATTGAGGTTATATTCATAAAGAAAAAACTCACAGAGAATAACTCACACAGTTAATTGAAAGAAACATAGGTTTCAGTGCGTTTTTTAATTTCCAAGGTAAAAAACCTTGAAAATTACATGACATCTTTTCTCTCATTAAACAGTGTGGGTTATACTTTGTGAGTTATTACTTTATGGATACCAAATATTTTCACACAGTGACGCCTTCAATTGTAGCTTATGTGAGTATGTCCGTTCGTCCCGTCCGAGACATTTCCAAAACCAGTCTATTGTCCATTGAGAATTTCTTTATATGAAAACAGTAAATTTACTCGCATAGAATGAGAGAGTATGATAAATATATTACAAGCGCATATTGGATTGTAATTGTTAAGTAATAGATTTGGACATGACAAAGTTCAGATCTTCTCACGCAAGCCATATCGTGTTAAATCCTTTCCTGAAGATAATAAGAATTTTTTCGTAATATATGCGTATTTATTTTTCTAAAGTCTCTATTGCTGATTTTATCATCATTTATTTAACCTGTATTAATTTTTTGGACGTCTACCTCAGGCCACTAAATATTTTAGGATATTATAAACTCATTACATGCTAGTTTGAGTGCGACATTAATTAAATTTCGTATTTTGTATACGAAAGAATGTAAAAAATGGATTTAAGGTTTTTTGGGAGATTGCTCTGAACTGTGAAGATGAAATATTTTCTTCCCGGAATGTTGGCAAGGAGAAGTACTAAATATTGACCTTCCCCCAGTGAAATATTAATGAACGTAAATCATCTTGTCCTTTAATCCTGACAGCTTTTTCTAGAACCGAGGCTATTTTATTTTAAGTCTCTTGGGATTGGTTCCTCAGTGCTGCTGACAATCGTGCTATTGGAACATTATGCTGCACCCAACTTATCAAGCACCGACTCATTGAGAAATTGGGCAATTTCAAAGAGTCAAGCTCTTTAAAAATTGTTTTCCGTATTCATGATTTTATCTTTCAGCTTCTAAATGCTGGCGAACTTCTTCAAACCGTTACATTTATATATGAATTAATGAGATTCTCAAAATACTTCCTAGATTGAAATGTTAAGCGTTTGTTGTAAGGAAATGCAGGACGATGCAAAGGGATTGAAAACGTGATTAGATACACTTCCGCGATTACTGAAAGGAAATGAATCCATCATTTGTATGTTTTCCAGGTTTTATTTAGCATGTTGTCCTGCTGAGCTTATAAATCTTTCTTTAACCACGTCCGTTCAGCTTAACTCATTCAAGAAATGCCGGCATCTTCAGGGACTAGGGAATCTCATGTATATGTATGTTTTCCCTTATCAAACGCTCTTTATCGCCATGTCCACCCCCCATGTCGCCAGACCGCCGTTGCAGGTGCAAACCATACGGAGATTCTCGCCTAATTATCATGCTTTCATTCATTAAGCTGTTCGCAAACACGTGTATTGGCATTTCCACGGTATGCAGACTCAAAATCGCCCGCCTAAGACGCCCTCATGATAAAGTCTTTCTTACGATCAGCATCTCGTTGCTAAGTGACGACTCACTCCTCATATAGCTCCTCCTTAGTTCTACTTCTTATATTAACACAGTGAACATAGGGTGTCAGGAATACTTCCGTAATTACTGAAGCCTTTCTTGTCACTGTTTTTTTATAGATGAAAGTTTATTTCATATGCATCTACATAGTACCAGGCATGATATTATAAATTAGAGAGAATGAGATTACACACTACCGTACAGGCATCCAAAGAAATACTACAAAATCTTTACTACGTACTACCACTACTTACTTGCAACTGAAAGGCTCAGTGCTGCCACCCGGAGGAAAATTTTGGATATGCAGTTGCGCGACACATGAAATGTAGGTATAAATGACTCGTGAAATGCTAGTTTTTGCAAAGTAATATTATAATTATTGATCGGCCAGTCATTTGTATAAATGCTTTAAATAATTAATTTATATTTAAATATTTAAGTTAAAAACCGTAACAACATTAATTGATAAAATTCATACTTTTGACGTAGAGTTTTACGTTATTTGCTTAGATTTATTGAATTGTTTTATCCATACGATTTTGGCTCTTTAGGTTTAAGATCACTGAAGGAGTGAATATCCACACTTGGAGGAATTTTCTTGCGCGAAATTTAATTTGTGTGAAGCATTAACCACCTAATACTGGAGTTACTCGCTGTAATTATAAATGTTAAATGAAGGAACAATCTCGTTACCTCAGCCACTTACAGCACATCAGCAAATAAAAACAGGGCGTATTTTATCGGGATATTGATGCTCTATGGTGGAGCGTCGCAGTACCCATTTTGCATCAACGATCATGAAACATGACGCCAATGATGACTTTGGCGTCTCAGGATGTTGGGCGGGTAGTTTTTTTGAAACGGAAGTGGATTTTTGAAGAAAGAAAAACGAATATCCAACCAATCATCTCAGGCAATCTCCCGACTCTCACAAACCCGAAATTATACGAGGTGTTCACACCGCTCGATCGTTGAAACATGTTCGCCTTCGTTGAAGACGCTTCTTATTAGAGAGCACCATCTTATGGACAAGACCCAGGATAACTGCCGTGGCAACGTGGGTGATGGAAAGCTTAACGAGGTATATAAATTCATCTACATCTACATCTACATCTACATAATACCCTGCAAGCCACCACAAGGGTGTGTGGCAGGGGGTGATTGCTCACCAAACATGCACTACATATCATGCATAAAAAAGGAATAGTATTAATATAGTAGTCAGAACTACACTATTTAAAAAAGATAGAAATTGCAAATAAAACATGCAAAAACATTCTGTTAGTACATCTACATCTACATCTACACGATACCCTGCAAGCCACCGCGAGGGTGTGTGGCAGGGGGTGAAGGTCACCAAGCATTCACTACTAGCATGCAAGCAAGCAACTAAAGGGTCTCATGCAACTAGATTGTTAGTATCTATAGTATTTGAGGGGTTAATACATGCATCATGCACTACAGAATACTCTAAAATATTTCCCCTACCTATCCCTTTCCTATGCTGCCTATTCTGTTCTCTTATAGTACGGGGGAAAAATGCCATTTTGAATCTATCTGTACGACAATCTATCTCTCTAATCTTATTTATCTGGTCGAATCTAGCATAATACGCTGGTGTTTTCAATATGTGGCTAACATCTTCAGTAAAGCTATCCGATTGAAATTTCTGCAATAGATTAAATCTGAACTTTAATCTACGCTCTGATAATGATTCCCACCCTAATTCTTGTATTAATTCTGATACACTACTCAACCTATCGTAACACCTTTTGACGAACCTAGCTGCTCTACGCTGCACACTGTCTAGTTCTCTCATCAAACCTAATTCATTAGGATCCCATACACTGGCTGCATACTCAAGGTGGGGCCTAACTAGTGAAAAGTAGCATCGCTCTTTTGTCTTCTCATCACATTTCCCAAGTACTCTTTTTATAAATCCTAGCTTTCTCTTCGCTCGGCCGCATATTTCCCTTATGTGTCTTCCCCACGATAAATCTTTAGTGATTGTTACACCTAAATATCTTACGGTTTCAACGTTTTCGATCTTCGTGTTATTAATTCTATAGGATCGCTCTATCGAATTATTCCTCCTCCAAAAATTGATAGCTACACACTTTTTAAGGTTGAGTTCTAACTGCCATTTGTCGCACCACTCTTGAATTGCATCTAAATCCTTGCTAAGTGATTTCATGTCCTCTTCGTTTGATATACCCCTGTACACCACCGCATCGTCTGCAAAAAGTCTAAGGTTACTACTAACTACGGTACCCAAATCGTTTATGTATAAAAGAAATAGAAGCGGACCTACTACGCTACCCTGGGGAACTCCCGATGTGACTTCGATTGTGTCCGACATGATACCATCTATGACAACCCTCTGCTCTCGCCCACTTAAGAATTCTTTTACCCAACATACAACGTCTTTATTTATACCAAAACTCTCTAACTTCAAGATTAATTTGTCATGAGGAACTTTATCGAAAGCCTTTTTAAAATCTAAAAATATCGCATCAACTTCAGTACTGCTTTCGCCGTGGACTAAAATATCGTGTACGAATAAAGCTAATTGTGTCTCGCAAGATCTACCTTTCCGGAACCCATGCTGGCTGTTTATGAGTAATCCCTGACTATCCAAATGCCCCATGATCGAACTGACTACTATGTGCTCAAATATCTTACAAGAGATTGACGTGAGTGAAATGGGTCTGTAGTTACTAGGTTCTTCCCTATCACCGCTTTTAAATATAGGTGTAATGTTAGCTACTTTCCAATCCTTGGGTACTGTGTGGTTCTTTAGTGTTTTATTGAATATTATTTCTAGATAGGGGGCTATTTCAGAAGCTAATGTTTTATAAACTCTGGAAGGAATTTGATCGGGACCTGGTGCTTTGTTTTTACTTATGCTTTTTAACTGCTGCTCTATTCCGCGACATGAAATGTTTATTTCGGGCATTTTCTCACTGAAAGTGTTCGGCGGTGGTTCCACTGCGTTTTGTGACGATGAGTTGAATACACTTTGGAAGAAGGTGTTTAAAGTGTTGGCTTTTTCTACACTGCTGGTGACTCTGATTCCTTTATCATTTTTAAGTGTGTGCACTGTGGACTTATTTCCCTGAAGCTCTCTCACATATGACCAAAACGCTTTAGGATTGCTATCTAAATATTCTCCTAACATCTTGCTCTTGAAATGTGATAACGCTTGCCGACATGATTTCCTTGCTAATGCTCTCGATTTTTTATAGTTTTGAACTAGCTCATTTTTTTCCTCTACCGATAGACCCCGTCTGGCATTTTTCATCTTAGCGTGGCATACCCTTTGTCGCTTTAGTGATTTCCTAACCTCCGCGTTATACCACCTTGGCTCTGTATTATCACTAATATATTTACTTGGTATGTATTTATGAACTGCGTTACGGGTGACCTCAAGAAATTCTCTCCACGAATCCTCTGTATTTAATCCTTTGCTTTGTTCGCTGAATACATTAAACGCTTCCCTTAATTCCTCTTTCATACCGTCGTAATTTGCCTTGCCAAATAAGTACACCCTCCTCCTTGGTTTATAATGTCTTTCAACGCCTACAATAAATTTCGCATGCACTATTTTATGGTCACTAATTCCTGTGTCTGTAACTGTATTTAGAACTCTCTCGGGTATATTTGTTGCTAATAAGTCTAGAATGTTGTTTCCCCTGGTCGGCTCTGTTACTAGCTGTTGTAGAGAATGTGTCGTAAAGGTGTTCAACAGTGATTCGCAATGTTCCTTATCCTTACCTCCTGCAATGAAACTACACGTATTCCAGTCTATCGAGGGGAGATTGAAATCTCCGCCTACTATTATTCCTCTATCATTCTTCCCAGAAAGTAATGTGCGTATCTCTGACTCTAGCTCTATTATAGAATTGACGTCTGCGTCCGGTGGCCTGTAATATGCACCTACATATATCTTTTTTGCGTTACTACTTTTACTTTTAACGGAACACCAAATACTTTCTACATTTCGCTCTGAAATAAGTTCTCTTCTACTGACATACGGGTCCTTCACAGCTATGAAAACTCCTCCTCCGTTTCTGCTTACTCTATCCTTTCTGTATACTGTAAAACACTTCGGAAATACTTCATGATCTGATATGTCCTTCGAAAGCCAGCTTTCTGTACCTACGATTATATCTGCATTAGTACTCTTAATGAGGTGGTGAAATTCTGCTACTTTATTTCTTATACTACGACAATTCACTACTATCACTGAAATTTTTTCTTCCAATCTGTTTCTCTCTTGGTGCTCCTTTCCAACTAAAATTTTCCTCGATAATTTTTTGACGGACAAACTATTTGGTCTACCTCTTACCTTTGATGAATTATCATGTTCGTTCTCTCCATGTGTTTTTCTCTGACCTTCTAAAACTACTCTGCATGTTCTGTCAAATTCTTGCACGATTTTTCCCCCGCGGATTGACCTGCACTCTGGGCTACCACCTGAGCTAAACCCTACGTGTATGCTCCAGTATCCTACTCGCTACCTTAGACGATGCCTCGTCCGTGTAGTGGACACCCGAGCGATTCAGGGGCACCCGACACGTTTCCAGCTCCGGCCCGAGGTCCAAAAACTCAGCTCCCTCGCTCCCACAGACTTCACGGAGTCTCCGGTTTATGCCTAAAACTCGGCTCCAAACCATCGACCCCCGATCCGTCCTAGGTACCAAGCTACATATAGTCAGCCTCATATCGATACCCAGACCTCCACGAACACGGTGGAACTCGGTGCATAGATCCCTTACGGAATCCATTACATCCTCGGACCCCCGTTTCGCGGCGTCGTTAGTGCCGACATGGGCGACTACGTGCAGCTTGGAGCAGTTAGTGGCACTGACCGTTGCTTTCAACGCCTTCGTCACCTGGGGCACCGTACCTCCTGGTATACACCAGGAACGTACCCGTTCTTCGTCACCTTTCCCTCGGGATTCACCACCTCCTTCCCGACGGGCCCTGGCACGCATCGAGTCCGCTACTCGGCGGACATTGGAGCTACCTATCACTAATACTCCCTCCCTTCCCTCCCGACTCCCAGTCGGCGAAGTCTCCGGAGGCGGAGCGTTCGATGCGCCGACCTCCGCCAGCCCATCAAACCTATTACTAACGGGGAAAGGCTCAGCCTCTGCCTCTGCATTTCCCCGTTTGTGTAGTGTGACCCCACGACTCCTCCTACGGACCACTTCCCACTCTCCCCCGGATTCGGAGGTAGGCTCCGCTAGAGGCTCGGGTGTGCGGGGAACGTCCTCAACCCTCCAACCCACGCCAGTGTAAGGGCTCGCCCCCGCACCAACGCGTGCGGAAGGCCTTGGCCGACCCCCACTCCCCCTCGACCGTTCCAACGTAGTCACCAGCCGTTTCACGAGAGAGCGAAGACTATCCACCGTCTTCTCGAGCTCATCGACTCGAGCCCGCAAGGGCTCGCTATCGGGTGAGTCACGGAAGAGGTTGACAATTGACCTAATGGGAGTCATCCTAATCTAACTCTAACTATCTCTCTCCCTTAGACTCGCAGCGGAGCTATCTGGTAAAAGAATCTACTATTTACTACACACTATTAAATAACTAACAAGGCTCTTGAAGAAACGAGCAAGCAAGCAAATACAGACCACAGATTATCACCAGAAAACAATTAACCCAAAGGGGACAGGGACTAGGAGTAAACTACACAGGTAGAAAAACTACACGGGTGAGTGGTTGCAAGGGTAGCGCTCGGTAGGGAGTCGCGATGGGAGGTGGGTCACGGTTGACCTTGGTTAGGCTGGGGTTTGGGAATGGAACCACGGGGGGGGGGGGGGGAGCTCTGGAATGTATACGAGAGGAATGTAGGCTGTAGGATGCGCAAGACCAGCGATTACGAAGAGATGAAGCAAAAAGTGTCAACAGTAAAGCTAAAGTAAATGTATTAAAAATCTACTACTAAAAGAAGCAACGAAAAAGACGAGCTAAATTAAGCACTAATCTAGGAAATATAAATATATCTAAAAAAAAACACTATTACCGAATTATTTCAATGACAATAAGCGATTAAAAAAAACTGTATAATCTACTAGGTTAAAAAATAAGTTACGCAAACTGCAGAGATAGTATAAACTATAAATGTATAAATAAAACTTTATGTGTATAAAGCTAAAGTAAATGTATTAAATATCTACTACTAAAGGAGCAACGAAAAAGACGAACTAGATTAAGCACTAGTCAAGGAAATATAAATATATCTATAAAAAAAAACTATCACCAACTAACTTCAATAACAATAAGCGATAAAAAAATCAACTATATGAATCTACTAGGTTAAAATAAGTTACGCAAACTACAGAGTTAGTATAAACTATATATGTATAAATAAAATTTATGTGTATAAAGCTAAAGTAAATGTATTAAATATCTACTACTAAAAATCAACGAAAGACGAACTAGATTAAGCACTAGTCAAGGAAATATAAATATGTCTAAAAAAAACTATTATCAACTAAGTTCAATAACAATCAGCGATAAAAAAGATCAACTATATGAATCTACTAGGTTAAAATAAGTTACGCAAACTACAGAGTTACTATAAACTGTATATGAATAATAACACAAGTGCAAATTACACCTTACACGTTAGGATGGATTATACGGTTCTACACAGGACTATGAATAAATAACAATAAGATAATATTAAATTAGAAATTCACTTGTAGGAGAACAAGTCTATATATATCACGGAGATTAAACAGCGGTACGGAAGCACGGATATTATGAAACAATAACTAATGCAGTGTAGCTATAACGAATAAAGTTAAATTAAAGCCGAGTGAAGTCTAGAAATATATTGTTAACAATAGATTGTAATGAACGGTTCTATAACTGAGAAATACTTAGAAAAACAGAACTATGGTGATGATAAAATATAAATAAGAACGTAAATACGCTAACTATGGAATAGCCACAACGATGTTAAACAATAGTGGAAGATTTGTATTTATCTCAGTATATAAAAGTAATAAAGATACTGGTTTAGTTCTACTTATCGCTATCGGCACACACTCTCGGCAGACGCTCGCGGGATGGCAGGGACTACAGCCACAGCAGGCACAGAAAACTCACACACTAACACACTCACTTACTAACTAACTAAACACTCACTACTAAATACACCACTACACTATGAAATAGGGGATAGCCTAGGACGACACAATTTTAGAGCTAAAACTACGGACCCAGCTAGGCAACGTTAAAGCTGCTACTGGCGACCAGGTAAAAAAGTGAAAGTCACAACTCAAGACGGGAGCTCTCACCACGCGACCGTCCTCTGCGAGTGCAGGTAGAAGAATGAAGGTAGGCCTAAAGCTAACCCTAGTAGGGTTAGCTTTAAGTACTCATACCAACATGCAGCTACCAATGCTATTCATTGCTACTCTCCGATAGGACATATTTACCGTTATTCGTATCTCTGATTGTGCGAGGGAAAAAGGACATTTTGAATCGGTCAGTTCGGCAATCAATTTCTCTAACTTTATGATTATGGTCCAGTCTGCCATAGTAAGTTGGGGTTCGTAAAATATTTTTAACATCATCACTGAAAATATTGCCTTGGAATTTGTGGAAGAGATTAAGTCTAAATTTCAACCTGCGATCTGACAATGATTCCCATTTCAATTCATTTAATAGACTGGTTACGCTAATATAATTATCGTATCGTCCCTTTACAAATCTTGCCGATCTTCGCTGCACCCGTTCAAGTTCATTACTTAGACCGATTTCGTAGGGATCCCATACACTGGCAGCATATTCCAAATGAGGTCTAACAAGGGAAAAGTAGCTGATTTCTCGTACATGATCGTCACATTTACCCAATACTCTTTTAATGAAACCCAGTTTGCGATTCGCTTGACCAATTATTTCACGAATGTGTTTACCCCAGGAAAGATCATTTGTCAGTCTTATTCCAAGATATTTAATGGATTCCACGTTTGTTAATTCATTATTACTTATTTTGTAAGTGGTGGGAGGAGAGCTATTCTTCAATGGATAGATTCTTCGCATACTGTCTGTCGGCTGCATAGCGAGCTCTGTGGTGGTGGAGACACTATCAGTAGGCTCCGTCTGTTGAGAGAGTCCTATCCTCTCCTGCCTCGTCCCTCCCTACGGCTTCTAAAGCCCCACCTCCTGCCGCGAAGCTCATACAAACGACCCAACATTCTCAAAGCGATCGCATCTTTTATGGAAGGAGTAGTGCCTGATCCCCCCTCCTCTTCAAGCCCCGTAGTTCAATGGTGGCGCCTCTGAGAACTCGGAGAACTTAAGTGGAAAGGGTTTGTCCAGTTCCACTCAGCGATTCTGGGATGCGAGGGAGGGTAGTGGATTGAGAATGATTTGAAAAGGCTCCAGAGGTTTGGGGATAAAGAGTACGGGGTTAGTTCACTATTATCATATTTACTTTACAGCTGGTCTGCGTGGTCATCGAGGAATGTTGTTGGCTTAGGCACGAACACGAGATATTTGATTGTGTCTATCGTGTTCTTTTGCCCCATGGAAACGGTATAGGAAAGATTTGTTGAGATGCTCTCGCAGGAATTTTTCTTGGGTTCATGTCCTAGGTGTTGACACATTCTCATGCCCTTATTTACGGCAAAATTCTTGTTTATTTCGCCCATTATGTTGTTAACTATTACCTGGTAAACGGTATGTACTATTGCAATTAACATACTTGAGAACATTTATGCTGAAACTGAAAGCGCTATTGCTTTCGTTAGTTTTTGTTTCTCAGATAGTTTTTTATATGTTTCACGTAACAATTAACTCAATGCCATACTCTAACACTCTTCTTGACAAAAATATGTAATTCTCTTAAGAATCAATCTTGCGTCTTTTTTTTAGTGGTTGGCAATGTCGGCCAAATCACTGCAGATTTTTCTCTAGAGCACTAAGAAAATTGGGGATTCATTATTAAGGATTGGTTTGATCTGAAGATTAGTATTTTTAATCACGTGCTTGCTGTAAGAGAGAAAATCGTGTCCAGATCCGCACCATTTTGATGTTATCTCGTTTCTTCCGGCAGGAGTTAATTTTGATCCCGTAGCATTGATTATCAGCTCATTAAATTCTTTCCCGGATCCTCCATTCTCTATCAGGATAACTGGTACAAGCATGCTTTTCACCAAGTTTTTCTCTCGGAACTTAGCAGCATAATCTTTCAATTTCAACCTTTGGCTGTCCATAATTCTCCCTGACGTAAACAGAAAAAGGGAGGTACAGTTTTTTGTGTGCTGCCACAGTCAAATCGATTGAAATTGCGAAAGTCAAATGATGCTGCGTATCTTCACGTACGACCAATCTAACACTTTGATCTGAAGGACAGGATGCTATTTAACGATCGCATGCGATTGTGAGACCAATCGATGATAATAAGCAGTTGAATAGTCTCGTTCCTTTAGCACCTTGCTTCCAAATGGATGACCGACATTTAAGGTGTTATAACGAAATATTAATGTGTTCATTCGGTGTTCTTCTATCGCTATTAGATGGCATTCTGGGGTGGGTGATCACGGGAATAACGGCATAAAGTGAACTCTTTCCTGTTTTACTACTCCATATTCTGTAAATCGGACTGGTTAAATTCAATGATTGACTCAGTTTTAGACTTGCTGTGATTAACTCTATTGAAATTGTTTTGGAGGCCAATTTCCCCTTACCGCCACACTCAGGATTTGTGTGGACATTTTGTCTGAGGACATTTTGTCAGGGAAGAATTTCAGTACATCGTTATTATTTCCGTCGTCATGAATTTCTAATGGCGAAAAAATAAGCTTTTTGCGTCTAAATTGAGTACTTGCATTAGCTTAAATTGTTGACACATTAAGCAAGTTTGAGGACTTATGTCACAGTCTGTTAAGCATGAAATATTGCTCGTAGTGAAAGTGAGACATTTTTAACTAGCGGTAATAAGGTTGGAAATAATGAAATTAGACAAGTATCAATTATTCCATTCGATGAATTATGACGAAAATGGAAATTTGAGTTTTTTACCCTTGTAATCGCAGCTAAAAATTACTCAGTGGCATAAAATCGTCTCCGAAGAGAACCATTAAGCATTATTTCATTTTTGTATGGAAAAAATTATTCCGTTGACTCTATAATACCGTGGAGACTCATAAAATGTGTTGTGCTTACCCGCGTTTAAGTGAATTGGTCGTTTACGGCCCTATGTCACGAAAAAAATCATGCTTTTGATTATTTCACGCCTTTGTATGTACCTCCTATCTCATTAGCTCATGAATATTTCCTTTTTTTCGGATACATTCCCTGCTAACGCTCAAAATAAAACGTTTCGCCCCGATATGAAATTCCATTCATGAACTCCGGATTTCATTTCGGAATGTGAATTACAAGTAAACCGAGCTGTGATTGGTTTCTCAAGCGGCGCCTCGAGTGCCGTGAAGGGAAAGCCCCATTTAGACAGATTGCCTTCCATGAATGAGGTGTGGGATGGCGAGTCGAAATAAACATGTCTGACGGGCTCAAAGGGGCAATTTGAGAACACCGGGACGTTGGTGCTCGTTGGAAAGAGGTCGAGGTAGGGGAAAGGGAAAGAAATCGGTTTTCCGTTCTCCTGATGCCATGACTTCTGGAAAGTCAATTATAAATGCGCGGCGTTACTATTTCACCGCTGGCTGCGAATCTGCATCTGACAATGAGCGAAGGGAATCATTAGTATGCCAGCGCTGGAAGACCCACGAAACTAAGAAATCCATTTATTACCCAGCAATACCTCTCATAATATGACCAGTCTAAGGCATTTCATCATTGAATATTAGCTCCAACAACCTATGCTAATAAAGTGAAATACTGAGAGCGATATGTTCAACGCGTAAATAATTATTCTTCAAGAAAACACTTAAATCTATTTAAGAAAAATCGTTGCTATCAGTTACAAAAACTCTCCATAATGCCGTTCTAGGTAACATATCGATAAACTGAGAATATAGTTTACAAGTCCCTAAAGTCTCAGTAAATCATCAGATTGATTTTGGGTCTCCATATTGATTTTGGGTCTCCATATTGATTTTTAAGTCTTAAATGTTAAGAAGAAGCACGTAAGAATAACTTTTATTCAAATAGAGTCAACAATTTTTTTAAAGCATAAAAATTGAGATTTGAGATAATTGCCATTGAGGGCAATAAACTAAGGAAACCTATTTCCACCGTTCAAATTTAACATATTTGCTGCCTGAGAGTTTTTCTCGAATATTCAAGGTACCTATGGTAAATACTGGGCATCAAAGTATGTTTCGTGGAGTCATATTAGGTCAATGACGGGACACTGGCATCTAAATTCTTACAAAAGAAGTGGTTTTTATGAATTGCATATATTAATTGTTTATGCGAGCAATCGGCAGAGTCACTGAGTTAACGCACGTTATCGTTCTTAATTCGCACTAAATAAATTCCATAAATTGTTTTGAAGGCTAAGTGCTTCCTGTCTTATGTGACGTATAGCTTCCATTGATCTCTGATTCTTTAATGAGTCAATGATATGTTTTGTTGTTTTAGCTCCTGGGTTTTCTCAAAAATATATAAACGTTAAGAAATCTCCATATGGCCTCGAGTATATCCGCTGGAAAAAGGAGGTCGCGGCGTATAGATCCATTTTAGTTGCTTCGCATAAAGATACTTGAGTCGGATTTAAGGGTATTCCTCCTCATGCAGCTTTTATCTTTCTTGGCCTTTTGACTCTAGACCCCTTAAAAGGAATGACGTATTCCTTCTTCCTGAAACGCCCTTGAGATATTGATTTCACTGACCGGTAAAATTCGCCTCAAATAAATACTGCGGCGAGGGTTGCAGCGTATAACTGGATACGTTTCCATAGACAGGAGTAAGGGGATTTACGAACCCTCATAAAGGCCCGGGAAGACGTTTTGCCTATCTCACGTCTCACTATACGGTCATAATGATTTCAGAATGTTAATAATAATCGTTTTCTGGTCTCAAATGCTTGTCCTCCTCCAGGATTTCTGAATACCGGTTTTTGCTCCTTTTTCTTTTTTTCAGTGCCGATATTTCGTCGTATTTCATTCACATCAGACATTTCCTTCTTTATTACCCTGCCCAGCGTTGAAAATATCACATTTTACAGAGCAATAATTGCTGAAAAAAACTTTATTGAGGGTACGTAAACTGAATAAATAAGTTTGGTTTTTCGAGAGATTGAAAAAAATGAATATCCAGATGTCATTGAAGCAAAGATTATCAAGCACTCACAAATTCAAAAAAAATTTTCATGGAATATTTCAGTCACGCCTGAAGAAATTAATTTTATGGTAATATATTTGCATTAGGCAACATTCAAATACAAGGAGTAAAGGGTTGAACCCTTCAATCGCCTTTTTTTATCCCTAAAGCCGTAAGGTGAATGAATGCTTTCTGCGAAGAAAATTGCCCTAATCGGAGTATCTTTTAAGTAATCGTTTTGGTCATAAAAAGATGGTTATGCGAATGTTGCAGTCACATATGAAGTGTAATGAAAATAAGAACTTGAGTGTGTTCTTTTGGTTAATTGCTGATTGGCGTTGAATATCTTCAAAAGTGCGACTTTTTTGCTAGAAAGATGAACGGCCTGATTTTTTTCTTAAATTCCAACTAGAAAACAAACCGTATTCTTAATCTTAGCCGTAGAGTAACCAAGGAAACAAATAAATGTGAATTTATTGTGCGCTTTATCAGTAATCGTCGTTTTAAGCTTATTCCCCTAACGCCGATTATCTAGTATCTACATAGTTTATGGCGTTTAGCATAGTAAATTGCATGGCTATTATGCATAATCCTATAAAGGCATTTATCTGGATTTCACCAGGATGTATTTACTAGTAATGCTGAAACATGCTTCGTGCTTTACAGATTACTCTAGCAATATATCGCCTGCCTATCCCTTTGCTATGCTGTTTACAATATTCTCTCTTAGTACGTGGTAAATATGACATGCTAAATCTATCGGTACGACAGTTTATTTCTCTAATTTTGTTTATATGGTCTCATCTAGCATAAATGACTAGGGTTCTTAATACATTTCTAAGGTCATCTGCAAACATATTAGCTTCAAATTTACTTGAAAATTTCTGCCTTGATTTTATTTTATACTACGGTTTGACCCTTACTTATTTGTCTACTTGGTTGAGATACGTATTGTATTTAGTTAAAATTTTCTGCCATGGCCACACCACCCTTTTTCACGGTATTCGTGATGACTATAGTGGGTAGTCTCTCCGGACTATTCCTACAGCTGCGGTGGTTGTTCGGTGTTTGGACTGTGGAATTGATAAGGTTGCAGCACGTCATGTAAAGGACGGGGTTGAGACGCTAGGCAGTCCTTGGGGAGGTCTGGCCGTACGGGGGTTCAGGGTGGCTGGGTGGGGGGGGGGGGGTAGTAGCCGAGGTGAGGGTTGGCTGGGAGTTAAGTCTCGGCGACGGGTGGGGTGGAAACACATTAAACCAATTAGATAACCGCTCGCCGGGCGAGTCCCGTGTCTCCCCTCTCTTTCAAGCGCGGTCCTCCTATTCTTTCGTCCTTCGCATTAAAGGCAGTCGCCTCTTCCAACCCCTTTTCATACGCTGCAAAGACGCACACTCATTTATTACGGAGGGGAGGAGTTTTGGCGGGAAGTGATCGAGGTGGAGGAGGGTCCGGCGGTGGCTAGCGGGTGGACGCTTGGGGGTTGGGAGTTGGGGAAGTGGGTGGGTGGCGAGGGGATTTCGAGCGCCTCGGATGTTTGTGGGATTGTCTTCTCGCGGGGAGAAACGTCTCAAAGGCGGCTATTCACTTCAACAACACGCCGCGGCGCAATGAATCGTGATTGTTTGCTCAGGCCTCTGCCTGATGACTCTGCGAGCTTCGAAGCTCTCGCGATGAGGTCTGGCAAAGAGGCTGAGCGCACTGGTTTAATCTAGAAACTTCTATGAATATGATGCCCTTTAAGTCCATTTTGGTTACTATTTGCATTCGAATTTTTGTCTCTATTTCGTGCTGAATGATCCATACTTCCATTTGGAATTGGTGTCTTTTTGATGATTCCCTCCAAAATGTTTTAACTTATTGATGCATTTAAGAAAATAAAATTTGCTATGCGGCAGTGTACTGCTAAAATCTTAAAATGTTCTAAGCTCAAAATTGAGTTTTTAACTCTTCTTATGAGGATTATGAAACTATCCTATGGCGTATGATAACAGCATTATCTTGGTAGTTTGCGTACAATTTTCGATTTATTTTGAATTCCCGTGAAATGTTCATTGTGCTTTATAGCATTGCTTGGGTAGTTGTGGTACTAATTTTCAATCCTAAAAAAGGTTTGGCCCCTAATTTACATTTTTTTACACAATTCATCATGATAAGGAGTAGATAGTGTTATCGGGCGTGACATGGTGGAAACGATTCATTGTAATATAAAGGAATAAACTTGATTTTGGCACAATTTCCAGAATTGTGGAAAAATCAAGTTTATTTCGTTTATATTACAATGATAATGAGGGTCTTTCAGTTAATAGTGCCTATTATTGTCATATTAATGGTTCAACAGGGACATGAATAGATAGAACAAATTCAATATGTAATAATGTGAACCCGTAAGTTTAGCCTTAGTGAAGGAGCTACAGTAGAAATAATATGAGAAAATTTCCGTAGGCTTTACAATTTGTTTTGTTTTTAAGGAGTGGGTAGCACTTCCTTACTTTATCTAGTCGTTACAAATGAAGAAGAATGAGCGCATTCTATTTAGTCGTAAAACAACACACGGCATATCGGTGTAATTCATAGTGGGACACAAATAATCTCTTATTTGCTGCCGTTTCATACCCAAAGGAATAAAAAATTACAGCTTCACGGCCCAAAGCGTCCCATTTCGTTAGCGTGGATTTCAAGTGAGTGCTTATGCTGCGCATCAATCGCGGCAAGTTCCATTTTGGTGCGGGAACTTGTGGTCGAAGAAAGCTGAATTTACGAGGAAATTAAATTAATCGACAGTTCCCATTTGATCGCGAAGTATTAAGAGGTTGAGTTTAAAAATAGCGAGCCAAACATGGGTAGGTACAAATACGCCGTGAATGTCTGTCCCGAAATGGTGTGATGACCTGATGGCGAAAATGTTTTCTCGGCGAAAGTAAACTTCCAAAGTAGAATCGAAAACATTAGCACTTTCTGATGCACACATGCCCCGTCACAGTTTCTGTTAAACTCCAGTATTGTGGTGGTGAAACGCGCAGGGGGGAATAGACAAGCAAAAGAATGGACGCCCCATAATAGTTAATTGTAATCATGAGGGTTAATTGTAATAATTGGGGAAGAAAGTCACATCCGGGTAATTTTTTATGAGTTCCAGTGCGGGCATTGAATTATATTATCACTAAAAGAATATTTTTATTTGTTAAGCGCGTAGCGAGATAGATCGCTACTACACGAAAAACTATCCCTATGAAAATTTCTTTGCATATCAGAAAACTATCTGTAATTTCTAGGTAACTAATTCAATTTTCATCTAGAAAGTAATGCCTTTAAAATATTGGCACTGGTTATACACCTCTAAACTTATGATTATTGTGTGCAATGAGTCGGCACTTATTTAACGAAGATTGAAACGTAGGTCTGCGCGTACGGAATCCCAGAGTATTCTAAGATTCCTCAGGTAACACTCCGCTAATCATCTACACATCTACATTTACACGATACTCTGTAAGCCACCGCGAGGTTGTGTAGCAGGGGGTGAAGATCACCAAGCATGCACTACTAACATGCAAACAAGCAACTATAGGGTCTCATGAATCTAATCGTCAAGAATGGATCTTAATTACCAAATACCGTCACAAAATGGGTTATATATATGGATTATATATACACTTATAAATTATCTGGATCGAAGACCACCTAGAGAAACGAATTTAAAATGTTAAACTTCTGCCTTAGGGCCACTACATCAAATTGCAATTTTAATAGAATATTGTTCCAAAATCTTATGGTCGAAAGCATAATTACTTTTTTTATAAGCCGGAAAATCATGCCTTTTTCCCAATTTTGTGTGCAAACAAAACAATATTTGTCACTCGAGTGGCGCTACGTAAAGAAAAAACTAATTATCACGGCAATTACGAAGAAGATAGTGAGGAAAACTCTCCTGAAACGGTCGAGTGGTTTTTAGAAAGTTGGCCAGCGTGATGGGTGCTGTGAGAAATTAATTATCATCTCGGAAAGAATGCGGGAAATGTTAAGTGTCCTATCAAACAAGAGAGGGCCACACCCTGAAGGAGACTTCCAGCATAATGCGCATCGAAAAAAATGCTTCGAACTTAGCCGTATAAAAAATATGAGGACAAATTATAATATTTAAAAGTTCAAGTGCAAGATTATCGAATATCAGCAAGTAAGGAGTGTATAAGAGTTCATTTATCTCGTGAAAATTCTAAGTTATGATATTAACATCAGCACCAATCCAACGCAAGAATTGTAGATAGTAAACGAAGCCAGTTTCTGCTAGTGTTTCCTTTGCGTCAATTTTATCAAATTTAATTTTAATCTTATGTGAGCATCTTAAAAAATATATTTTCAATAATTTACCACAGCCCTTGTAGTAAAAGTAATAGATTTAGTCCTATGCAGGTATGGTTATGTGCATAATTTATAGTTTAATTTCCTCCTTTAAGTGTCTTGACTTTGCACCGCAAGATATTTTCAAATAGCTATTAGTATTGTTTCACATGTATCCCAAAGACGTGGGAGTGACAGGTATGGTCAGTCTCAGTGGGATCTCCTACCTCAGTATTCATCTAAAACATCTCTCTTCGGCTGGTTTTCGCCGCCGAGCTTTCTCCTCAAAGGAGCAATGTATGGTTTTCATTGAAGGATTCCATCTCCCCAATTTAGGAGGAAGCATTTCTTCCTTAATGATTATTCATTCCTGGTTACGTCTCACCCCGGTATTGCACTGTCGTTCGGCATATGGCAGTTCCAATTTTATGACAGCAACTCATTAAATAATTTTTACTCGATTGTTTTCCATGCTTCTCTGTGATACTGACATTAGGAATCACATCCTAAAAGGCCAAAGCAGGGTTCATATATGCATAAACTAAAACTACCTCCTGAAACCTTTCACATTTGGGATAAACGGAAACTGCTATTCGAGAATCTTAGATGGAACTAGTAATACCAGTTTCATAGCGACCAAAATGTTCTTCATAAAATAATTTTCCCTTACTTCAATTTGTTGAAGAATGTTTAACACTTGCTTACAGGGTGGATATAAGTCTTTGATTTTTCTTCGGTAAAAAATCTTTAAAGTCTCTCGCTGCCTTGTAGGGGTGTTATTTATTCACAGTTAACGAGAAAATCTTGTTACCATAACATTACAGTGACCATAATGCCAAATTCATGGATGATCTAAACCAAAAGACTGATTGTACATACCCGGTATCTAACGAAATCGAATACTGCATCATCCCCGCGTCAGGGCCACGTCCGTGTATTACCAAGGATTAAAATAACACCAGCATGACGGAAGGAAACTGCACCCCCAAGATCTGTTGAGAGTTCGGCGGCGAGGTCCACGAAACCGTGACTACGAAGTGGCAGTGACCAGCAAGCAGCCAGATGGCGGTAGACAAAACAAAACCCAGTCGGTGGAACGCGTGTCTGGTCGCTGACTTTTTTTTGTGCTCCATCCCAAGTGGGGCAAGGTACCCCTCAGCTCTTAGGTCTAAAGGAACGTTTTTTGTCCTAGTCTCCCACCCCCTGCTTTTGCTCCCATCTGAGGTCAATTAATAAGAGCTTCCTGATGACTACTGTCCTGCCACGATCGCCATAATTACTTTCCGGCGAGTAAACAATGAATAGGTGGCGTATCATTCTTATTTTTTGCTTGAGGCCTACCAGTATTTCTTCTTTCATCTCTTTTAGTACACCCTTTAATTTTTCTGGCTCCTTTCCTCCTCCTCCCTTGCATTGGTTCCTCTGATATCATTCGTTGATCATACGTTTATTCCTCTCCCCACCATTGTGTACTCATTAGTTTCGTGCGATGTACATAAAAGTACAAACGTTCTTCAGCAAGCCATGATTTATGAAAGGCATTCGGGTAGACAGAACACTATGAGAGACGTGATGGAGATCTGTTTCACTATTTCCAAAATATGTCGTTGGTGGAACTACGCATAAGGTCTTGATAATGACAATTGTCGAAACCTAGGTCGGTTTATTAAAAGTTGTGTGGAATTTAGCAAATGTTTCATTTTATTCGTTACTATGAATAGGTCTTATACGTTCTCTTTCATCAAAAATTTTAGAATATTTTTTTAAATACGTCTCAGATTGCTTATTCAAAAATGGTCACCAATTGTTATAGAAAGTGCTAGCAATTCAGTTTCTCCTTTGTAAATTAATCATGAACCAATATATTGGTAACAAAATACTTGTTAATTTGTTGCATCAAGAAGTTGAGTCAATATAAGTTTTATTGGAATTAATATGATGTGATCAAGAAAAAGTTCAGTTTCTCCTTCAACTAATAGCCTGCATAATTTGTGCAAAAACAGTTTGTACCTTTGGTTTCATATCCACGAAGAATTGTTTGAGAATAAGGCAATAGAACTCTCATTTCTCTCTACTGACATAATAAATAAAAGCAAATGGTAGGTTTTCTCTCGGAATGCGACAGAAGTTGGGGTGAGCGTGTTTGAATGAGTGGTTGGAAAGAAAATACCCTGTAAAAAGAGTCCCTCGGGTTAAGGCTAATGCATTATTTCAAAGGTTCATCGGTCCCCTTTAGCGACTGGCTTGCGAGATGAAAGATGTTCCGAAAGATGTGGGTTTCCAGTTGATTTCCCACGCACGTGGAAGGGATAGATTGAGATGTCTCGTAGGAAAATGCGTTTAAGATGTTCTTCGGAGTGGAGCGATGTTATGGGGTCGCTTCTTGGAGTCTCTCAGTGGAGGAATTCTTACAGTGTAACTTATGAAGTGAGAATTTTTGATGGCATCTATAGTCGTAGGTCGAGGATGTTTTTTAAGAGCTGTTTTTTACGATTCCCTTCATCTTCTTTGTAGCCGCTACATTAGAGAAAGACTAAGCATATAGTTCGGTTTCTTTAGCATAAAATATGTGTGAATAAGTTAAACTAAATTCCTTATTTCCGAACGAACTGCTTTTAATTTTCTTTCATTCACTTTAGAAAGAGCATAGATTTTCGTGACTAATGCTTGTGTCTAGACGACATCTGTAAGGCATATTCATTTAAATTTTAATCCGTGCATGTATGAGAGAAGTAGTTATTCTTTAACTTTAATACTTTATTCCCTCATCATATCTTTTATTTTAACTGTTGCGGACGCAAGTACTCACTAGATCCCCCTTGAATTCCACATACAGTCGAGGACAAGGTCGATTTTCACTGTTTCTGAGACAACGAGCAAGCGCTTACGGTGAATCTCGTGAGGAGAAACCCATGACTTACTCCGAACCCAGTCGTGCGGACGAAAAGAAAGCCATCGTTGGCCCTCCTTCGAGGGAAAAGGTAAAGAGATGGAAAGGCTTTCATTTAAGAATTATCCCATCTGCATTTCCGTCGAAACGGTTAACGCTTCGAAATGCCCCCCTCCGAAGAACCGCCCGTAAAACAAATGAAGATACACCACGGGACTGAACCCAACATCGAATTTGGTGAGAAATTATGGGCTTAGAGGCGGGCTAGGGGGGTGGCGGAGGATGAGGAAGGAAACACGGGGGTTGGGTTGGGCTGCAGGAATGGAGCAGAAACCCTGAGTGGGTAGGATGGGGAAAAATTTCTGAAAAAAGCGTAGGAGCGCTTTCTTAATAAGGGATTGGGCTTATTATTGGGCTGCCGTAATAGGAGTAGGTTGGACACAACTAGTCCTATATTTTACACCCTGCCTCCTCATACTCCTGTTCTGTCGACCCCTTCTCTCGCTCTGTATCGAGGTGAAGTCGACGGCAGACAAGTGGCCCGACCTCAACATGGAACCCATTTAGGAAATGCTTCTTATTGGAAGGTCCGGGGAGGTGGGAATATTTTCTCCGAGTCTGAATGGGATATTGGATTTTTTTTTTACTATCGGCCTCACTTTTACAAAGTTAAACGAAAGAGGCAGCTGAATATTGAATGGAATGGGGTGAGGAAAGGTCGCTGCATAAAAAAGGGAAGGAAATGACGCGAGCTGGAATCGAAACCGAAGGTGGGGTAATTTGTGGCCGAATTTTCATCGGCGGAATTCGAAAAAAAAAAATAAAAATAAAAACAAATGAGAATGGTAACAACCAGCGAGATTATATGCTTTTCATAAACGCCTCTCTTTCGTTTCCAAAATGTATTTGAGTGAGTATTTTATTCCCTTCTTTGATGTCTCTCTTACCATTCGGTCCCATTTTAAAGGGAGTGGAGAGGAATCATTTTCAAATAAAAAGGGACGTGTCATTTTCTCCGCAGTTTAGAAGACTTAATGGGTGTACGCTTTGGAATTCTACCTTCTCTCCCCGACCTTAAATCATGCGATTAAGCGCTCTACTGGCCACGTCCGATGCCTTCGACCATAGTTCTGCGTGCTGTAAGATATAGAGTTTAGGGGAGCTTATGTGGACACGCCGGAATTGAACGAGAGAGGACGGTTCTCAGTAATCGTCGCTTGCCGGCCGATGAAACTTATACAGGCCTTAAATAAAGATGTGACTGGTGGATTCGTCGATCCTTTGCTCAAGTAAGACCGATATTTGCCTTTGACTCCGACCAGTGAGAAGCGTACAAAATTGAATTGGCATCAAGCGAAAAGCTAAATAATATTTAAGCGAGAAAATACCTCGATGACGGGCTAAATGATCCGGTTCGATTTGTGTAAATATCTCGGAGTGCATGCCTCACTGTTGAATACCTTTGAATATACAAAAGGTTCTGGGCCACGGGTGCCCGTAGCAGCAATTTCTTTTTATTGGAATCGTAGGGAAAGGAGAATGGTCGCTCCATGTTCACGGTGCGCCCACAAATATAACATCCAGTGAGAGATCCCTGGAACAAGATAAGATCTGAGGCTACCAATCGTGGGTTACAGACGTTCCTTGCCTCATCCCCCGGACCGCATACCGCATCGTTCTCCACACCCAATTCTTTCTCCTCAGTCATTTCAGGCGAATGCCAGGGGAGGGGGCGAAAGGAACCACCTATCGCGACCGGTTCCAAAGATAATATGCCTGCCAATCAGTTGCATCACTCATCAGTCTTGCGGAAGCTGCCGTAATTGGGTTTACCTCAGCCGACAGACATTTTTGATTTTTGGCGATCTTTACCTCTGTAGTTGTTGCATTGATTCATTCCACCAACCATTAGATAAGTATAGGTAATCTGTTGAAACTGTAGAAACACGGGTGGCATTACAGTTTTATCTCGTTTTGGTAAATTGAAAACATTTTTTTAAGGATTTATGTTTGTTTTAACCCTCTATATGTGCATGCATTGTAGTCAAAATAATGGAAATTGAAGTAGGAAAATTAGTCTCCTACTGTGGATATTTCAAAAAGCCATTTGTTTTAATTGTTTAGTTTAATGATGACATTAAAAATGGAGTTAGGGTAGTAATTTTTTCCCTCTGGTCCATAGAGGAATGTGTTATTTGAGACAAAAGTACCTATAAATGGATAAATGGAGAATAGTATATTAGGTTTACGCGGGCTAATATTTGACCGAAACTTATACGAATTAGAAAGTGTTATTTTCAGGATATGCTATCTATATCTTTGATATGTATCTATACATATGATGATATAATTCGAAAAAGAATAAATCAATCAGCTATTTTACGTGTATTTTGGTAGATACTGGCAAGACGTTGGAATGAAGCGTCTGGTCATAAGCGCGTAATGCATACTTGTGTAATGCAACTTGCGCGTAATGCAAAAGTTAATTTGAAGAGACGCGCAATTTTGATTAATTGATGCAAACAATGCAATCCTGCTCGGTTCCTTGAATTGAAACCCCGTCCCGTTCCGCCAGAGATTCAGGAAACCCTCGACGTTCGTCCCATTAGCATCACTCGCTGTCCCGAGACTCGCCCCTCGAATTCTTACGATGCCTCCTTTCTTCGACCTTCCCCGACAAAGCATTGCCTCCTGCGGCCCGAGCAACCCTTTACCTCATTTTTTTTTATCTCCTGCCCACACCTTGAGCAGGCTTGTCCTTTTGTTAAGAGCCCTTTAGGTAAACCGGCCCTCGCATCCTGCGGATCGAGATCCCACGCCCACGCTTCGCCCCTTTTTTTTCGGCCGGATGCACAAGGGGTAGGCCGACAGCGTATCTGTTTCGTTCTCACTTAGAACCCTAGGGCCCGCTCCTCCCCCATCCCTCCGCACCGCGTCCCTCGCCCTCCTACTTGAAACACACGCCCCCCTTCGCGTCATCGATAGATCATCTACGTCGCGCCTACCAGCCAGGACCCCGGGCGAGGTGTTTGGGGCGTCTCCTTTGAGGGGAGTGCCCCCCAGAGCAAAGCAGCCCTCGGGGATGAAATCGGTCGGGGAGGGATCTCGTTTTCTCGCGTTCCTCCCCAAAAACTGTTCCGGCGCTGCGGTGAAGGATATACAACGCGCAACAGAGCCCTCTCCACTACCGAAACGTTTCGTTTACGGGCTTGGTTGAGTGAATCATTGATCTATACAGCCTTGCAAGACCGAGCTTATAACATATCAGGGTTGCTCATTTACAAACTTGTGCAACCCTTTTCAGCAATGAAAATGAAAGAAATTCATCATTTCACGGAACATTAGCAGAGGCCCAAGGGTTTATCGAGGACGATTATTGGGTGCAAAAAAGCTACGGGTTCATAATTATTCTGTACCTACCAGTGGATATATCTTTTAAAAAATATAACGAATTTTACGGAAAAATTAGATCTTACTGAAAATGGATTAAACAGTTTCAGGCATAACTTTCTGGAAACCGAACAAATTGTAAATTAAAGAACACGCTTGAAAAATAGTGCAATTCACATCATTTAATACCACCACTGACCAAGGTTTCAACGGATCACCGTAATTTTCAAGTTGTCTCACACCAACTGGCGGAGGAAGTTTAAAAGAACACAACCTCCAACGTGGATTAGGGGAGGTGGTGTGATGGGGTTGAGGGTGACATAAACCAAGCAAACCAGATATAGAGATGCTATGCTGGTGTAAGACCTGGCTTTCATTTTCAATATTTTTGAGTTCCACAAAGTTAAGCCTCTAACTATTTTTTCAATTATTTTCTGTGAGGTGAATCGCCTATTTTTCAGTTAAATTCGGTATATTTTTGAGATATATTCACTGGTAGTTACAAAAGTTTTAAGAAGCCATAGTTTTATTGCACTCTATTTTCGTCCTAGATAAACCTGTCTAGTCTCTGCTAAATTTTCGTGGTTAAATGTCACCATCCTATTTTTACGCGTGGTTAGCAGACAATCGTGAGCTGATTCTGTAAATTCCAAGGACATCGTGTTTTCAAAATCTTTAGACATTTGAAGAGGCTTATTCTCGCTTTGCCAAACGTGGAGAGAGAAAAAAATATTAATCCAAAGGTGAAACTTGGATCAAAATTTAATTCATGAGGATAGGCATCGGAAATGGATGTTGACACATTAATATTAGGAGTAAGTCGACGTAACCAGCGGCGTAATGAGGTATTCGGCGAAACTCGGGTTTGAAAATTGTAGGGCAAGTGACGTCGGCCATGCTCGAGACGAATTATTTATGTGTGCAAGTCAAGGGTGAAAAGGAGCGAAGATTAGATGTTCCATTTCGTCGGTTCAGATGGAGACGTTACCGTGGAAGTTGGCTGGCGATAGGTGGGCGTCAGTAAATGCCTTACCTGCCGGTTACTATTAGTGAGCGGTGTTGATTCGTTGAAAAGATGGATTAATGGCAGTCGATTGGTGGTCGCAGGAATTAAAATACTTCTTTGCCGAGCGAGGTTGTGTACCAAAGGGAAACTCTTTCTCCCATTCCATTTTTTAGCCCTTGATTAAGACCTTTTGAAGAATCGAAAGCTAACCTGTATTACTCATAACTGGATCCAAGATTTATGAGATGTGGAAGTAGTAAATAATTGTTTTAGCTGGTGGTGATAATTTAAATATAGGTATGGGATTTTGAGGAATTAATTAACCTATTTCAAGGGCAGTTGTGAGCAAATACCAAGTATTGGCATATGGTATCAATTGTCATATCGGAAAAATTATGCAGGACTTAGTTGGAATAAGTCCATGGTTGGAATTGATTTGCGTCACGTGAGGTTTCCTGTGAGTAGACGGCTCATAGAGACCTTAAACGAAAATGAGGAAGTGCGCCGGATAGTAGAATTTAATTCAAATGAATTCACCGTGGGGTTTTCCTCTTATTTGATCACTGCTTCGAGGAAAGAATGGAGGCCAATTATGTGTTTGGTTTCACCTCTTTCGGTGATGATGTTCTGTTAGCCAAGATATAAGTTGAGCAAAGTACAGTGAGAGATGAACACTACCAATATTTATATTTTGATCAAAGAGCAGGCTCATCTTAGGAAAATATGGAGTTGCTATGGTGACTTTAAATTATGTCATGCCATTGAAATATTTCAAGTGCGGCCTCTTAAATTTTAATGGTTTCACTTTTCCTCGGTTGTCTGGTTGAAGACAACAGGTAACTAATTATTTACATGACGGAATTGTACTTCACATTAATTACTTCACCTAACGTATCCCAAATTTTAATTTTTGAAATTTTTTGACCGTTTTTCATAATCGGATGCCGTTGAGAGCGAGCAATTAGGCTGATATTTATTTGACGTTTTATGAAGCAGGACTGCTCTCCACAAGATACTCTACCTATGTTGTGGTCATTATCAATTAACCAACGGTGAAGAATTGGATGTAGTTTGTAGCTCCACATGTCCAATGGAGCTCTGGATAAAATGCAACCCATCTTTCAGCGAAATTATTATAAAATGCAATCCTAGATGTGGATTGTAGGAACACGAATAATTGCTATCCGCCGATCATCATAGCGGCATGCCTTACCTGGAACCCTTGGGGTACTATCTAGATACTAGATACTACACACAAGGCCTCCAGTCTACGCCTTTAAGTAGGCTGAAGGCTCATGGTCTACGGCGCACGTGACCTTAGAGCATGTCAGTAAAGGACGATCGCTGTATATGCGGGAATATCCTTGTTATTATTATTATTGGTTTAAGGTACGAGAGAAAAACAAAAGCTAGAGGAGGTGAAAGAGTAGGTATTGTTATCCGAGAAACTAGTGATGGACAATTAATAAAGAAATTGGCAGAATAGCCCAGGCGAGAAAGGCATTTTGCCAAAATACAATTCTTCATACAGCTGTAAATTTAAGCGTGGAAGTGAGGAAAATTTCAGTAGAACATATATCTGCATCCTGATTCTTCATGACTGTGAGACATTGACAATAACAGCAACAGAGAAGTCAAGGTTGAAAGCATTTGAAATGTGGCGCTACCGAAGAATAATGAAGATAAAATGAATCGATCGATTGGCAAACGACGAAGTCCTGAGAATAGTGGAAGAAAAGAGAGGTCTACTGAAATTTTTAAAAAGAAGACGGGACAACTTAATAGGCCATACGTTGAAACATTATGGCCTGACGAAGACTATCGTGGAGGAACAAGTGAGCAGAAAGAATTGTAAGGGAAGACCTCGTATGAGATAAATATATAGAGCAAGAAGTGAAAGATGTGAAAGAGAATAATCATATGAATATAAAGTGGTTAGCCGATTAGATAAAGAGGTTATATTTTCGTGGGGAGATGCGTCAAACCAATCTAAGCTGGCTGATGATTATTAATGTCTTTTGAAATTTATTTCATTAATATTCTATCGATTATTTTATACCCTGCGGAGATAGTTGGCTGTTCTCCACGTCAGTTTTCAATTCTCATGCAATTAACTTTTCAACATCTATATAATTATTTCCAGGCTCATTACACGGCTTTTGTCCCAAGTAAAATTTTGACATTCAGTCCAATTATCTGTGCGTTTTGATCTCACATACACTAGTTGGATTTATGGTGTTCAATGAATGTTTTTAGGGTTAACATTTTGTTTTGGTTTCATTAATTTCATAGAAAAATTGTATACAAATATTATTCTTAACGCTAAGTTTTCGTCTCAATTTTGCATTGATCTAAGTGAAAGAGTATAAAATGCTTGCAATATAAAATAGATCAATTGGTCCGTACATTCCTGATACAAGAAAGGAGAATTCTAATGTCGAGGAATAACATTGCATCAATGTATTTATTGAATTAATAGTACTGCTGTGCTGCGCTCACTTTTATAGAAGTAATCAAATAGTTGGAACTTTTTTCTTTATTCCACTTGGACTTAACATCATTTACCCACTATGTGGCATTTAACCAGCCTAGATTTTATGCTTACGGCTCTCTTCTCCGCTTATATTGGGACCGGGAAGAACGACCAATTCCACGAATTTACAAAAATGAGATGGAATCTGTTAATCCAGAAGATAACGAAAGCCAGAAGCGGTCCTTGGCGGGATGGTCGTCTCAGTAGCCCAAGCTCTCTGCAAGGTGGAAATGAGATCTGATGCTTCTCGCGGTTGTGAAGTCTCTTGAGAGCTTGGGACGTTATAAAATAAAAGAGGGTCGCTTTCTGATCTGCGTTCGGTGTAAAAGCGCCGTTCTATGGGATTGTGTCTCTTTCATACCCCCTACTCTCCTTCCCCAACCGTTTCACTGCCTTATTGGCATGCTGGGAGTGGCGTAATAAATATTCCCCTATCTCCAATCAAAATGGAAGCTCACTTCCTTCAGCATCAGATGATGCCTCTTTTGTGGGTGCGATCGGGATTTCGTTCCGATTTCACTTAGCGCACGGTCTCGCTTCTTTTATTGCTCGGCTTCGGTTTAGCCCACGTACGGTCGACGAGAATTCACCTCGTATTGCGAGCAGCGAGCCTTTCCCCGCTCTCCCTTTCAACCGTATTTTCTGCTTATCTCTTTTGCTCACCTTGAAGGGAGCCATGTCGCTGTCGTATTGCACCCTATGGAAGTATTGACACCAGCAGGTCAACTAATCGTGGCCTCCAGTGCAGTGCACGCGTAACGCCGCTCCAATATGATGAATCATTTGTTATCAGTTTATCCGCTTCCAATGCCTGATATCTTAAGTCTTATACTATTGCTTTATTCTTGAGACATAGCTATTATGGAGGATCGTTAGCTGTCCCTTAATCCGTGGCCACATTTAGATTATTCCGATGCCACGAGTGAGAAGATCATGTCTTGACGATTTAGAGGTTCATATCTTAGTTTTTTCTGTGTCGTATTTAATATTACCGGCATCGACTTTAATCTGCAAAATCACAATTTTAAATGCATAACAAATACATGATAAATAATATATAATAATTAAATGATAACGCAGTCAGTGGTTTGCGGTGTAACAGTGTGGAATTGATTTTCTAGTGGAAGAAACGAACAATGTTTATTTCCATTTTTTTATTTGTCCATATTGCGGTACGCATTTATATGTATCCATGCAAAGAAAACTACTATGTGTTTAAATAAGTCGTCAATAAATGATTTTGGTGGAAATATACGTAGTTTGTATGATATTCGTATGCCTTTAGGTAATGGCTTCATCATGCACTTGCAAAATATTACTGAAAATAATTTAAAATTATCATTTGCACCTTTTTAATATCTTTTTCACCTGATATCTCGTGAATTCCGCATGAATGAACAATAATTCTGATCACTAATACTTAAAGGAAATGTGAACCTAGGACTATAGATTATGATTGTATTAACATATCGCGAAGAAATGATGCAACAGAAAGGTATTTTCGGTTTTCAAGAGCATTTCTTTTTTCCCTGGTAGGCTGAGGACTTTGATAGACTATCAATGTATTTAATCTAGTCTTTTACATCAATGGTGCTGATTTTCTTGAAGGCACGTGCATGCATTCCTTCCATTGCGATATGTCTCAGATGATGTCCTCGAGGAGTCGTATTAAGCGGCGAGGAAATTAGCCTTCCTGCGAGCCTACTACTAATGTATGCATTGACAGTGCTTCGTCGACGTGTGTTTGCACGTACAAGAAATACAAAAGTACCCTCAGTGGACTGGATGACATCGAAATTATGGCGTCGGCAGATAGTTGTCTGGTTCTGTTAACTCGGGACCGGTTTCAGATAAGTACCTATCTCTTTTGCGAGGTGTAAATTTTTCTCGCATAATATTGGATTCAAGTCCTGCCCTTCGAAACTCAAGTCTCTTTCATCGATACAACTCTGAACAGCGTGAAGTTAGCCCTACGCAAATTCTCGATTGAATTTTATTTTGCCGTAGTAATGCAAGTATTCTACCGATAAATGTCAGATTGAGTGTAAAAAAACACATCCAAATTTTCTCTCGTTGTATTTCATTCATTATATTTGTTTTATAGTACACCATCGTCATATGTTTTATAGTACACCGTCACAGAAAACTGTCGAAGGTATTATCATGTGTCCTTCTGATGTTCGTACATCTAAACACGTTTCCAAATTTTATTTTGCCAGCAACTCTGGCTCGCGTTGAAATTGCCAATTCCTGGTGGTTACCTGAAAGTGAACAATCCTTTGTTTCATATGCAAAATACCCTACAAGCCGTCGAAAGTCAGGGGTGAATCATCTCTAGGCATGCATTAAAGTCAAGAATTCAAATCCTATATTAGTTACTGCGAAATGGATTCTTTTGTTAGTATTACGTTATAAGATAAATAGAATCCATCTTAGCTGTAAATATCTTCTAATTCATTAGTGATATAAATTAAAAGCATCAGATATTTAAGTGAACATCGTACGCATACAAATTTGTGACATCTGTTGCCAATAATACGTCAAAAAAGAAATTGTTTTCGTAAATTATCATACAGACATGAAAATAGAGGGTTAATTCTATACTAGCTATCATATTTTTACCCCCTTTAGCTTAGATCTAATCTCTGCCTGTCCTTTGGTTTTTTTGGAACACTCGATCTTGCTAACTATCTCCCTTATTTTATATTCACGGCTCAGCTATTTCATCTACTCTCACTTGAAGTTATTCGGTTTTGCATTACGCTGTTAATCAAGTATGCATGACTTAGAAGAGACTCGGGATTCCTGAGACACCTGCGTGCGCATATCTTAAGCGGAATAATTAAATCAAAAGAAAATCAATAACGTGTCATTGGTTCGTTGCGTGCTAAATTCTTCGTGTGTGCTTCGACCAGAATTAGCTACCGTTATAACGATAATGGCATTATTTATGAAGCTGAATGAAAATGAAGGAAAGAAGTTATAAGGTTTCGTGCGTGTGACTTACTACTTCGTGTAGTGGAAAAGGTGGCGATACACTTCACTTCTCATCAGGGTCACAAAAGACACCTTGGAGAGAAACGGATTTGAGGTTTAAGTATACGGCTTTCATTATATATTGATAGAATATGGCGCGGTGGCAAAATGAAGTCTTTGCGTCCCCTGTAATTGAAGCTTAACTCTCGGTATTGGAAGGCAGGATCTTCTCCACCAAAACTAATCCAACTTTGAAGCCTCTTTATATGATGTTCATCATAAAAGTCGTACGTTAGTGAATGATTAACTCTGGATAGGTTTAGTGATTTCCTTTGCCATGCCACGGATGTCGCAAATAAAACATAAACCAATTGATTTGGTGAATCCTAGTCTAATGATACTTTTCAATCGCCAACTCGAGGGAAGAAATTTTGCTAGCAAGGAGTTGTGCGGAAAAATTGAAACTTTAAAATAAGTCACTTGATGTTATCACTGCCACAGTGTCTATTAGTTTTCTCTGCAAAAATGATCTTCTTTGATCTTACTCGTAGCCAACTACTCTTCTTGCGAGCGAGCGAGGATAAAATGTAATTACACAAACTGCCGCTGTAAATGGTTCCGTTTCGCCTGATCGTGGGAGTGGCTTGATAACCTATTCACCTCTGCTAGTGCCATCCAATTTACAGGAGCTAAAGGTAGTTGATGAATCAGGATATGCATGCCTACTCTGGTATATAGGACCGCACTGCTCAAAGTGCTTAATTTTAGAGAGAATGTGGGGCTCTTGTGGGACAATAACACGTGATTCCAATGCTAATGACACCAACTTAATATGGTTTGCACGATCTTTATGCACAATAGTGGAATGAGTGAGTTTCTGTAAAATAAAGTATGCTATTATATTTTAATGATGGATAGAGATTGTTTGTTTTCTTGTGAAAAAAAATTTAAGCAAGGGATTGAGCAGAACAAGTGAAAAATTAAAGTTACGATAGGCATCAAACTATTTTGTTAAATGCAAAACTTAATCTTAACATGAAAATGTCAGCTTGAATTAAATTTCACTCTCCATTTAAAAAAATGTTAACGTAAGCCTTCATAAGCGTTCGTAACGTAAGCGTTCATGCAAGTAAAAAATTGAGAGATCATTTGACTGACAGAGATCAATGATTGATGAATGAATGAAGAGAAGCATATTCGATCCTTCGAGCGAGATTTAGTTTTTTCTGGACGACTTACCAGCTGCGAATGGAATTGTCCCATTTATCAATGTTCATCCATTGCTTACCTGCAAAGAAGAAAATAGGATCACACATTACATTGATGATTTATTGGTTGTGGCAGTACCTTTATTACATAATAGCGATTACATGATTGATCAAACACTAAATTTAAAGTTTTTCAACTTATATGAATGTGAAATGTAGGTATCAACTTACGATAGAGATGTAACCTTTCTAAATTTAACGCCTTACAATCTTGGAGTATATAATGAGCTGTGATTTGATCCAGTTCTGTCACTTTGAGGCTCCTTACTTTTGCTCATAAAAAACTAAAATTTAAGCCTCCTTACGAATTTCTTCCATTAACACAAGACTAAAATGCTGACTTAAGATGAGTAGGCGCATGACATAAGGTGTCCAAAGAACCAAATCGTCCCTGTACAAAGGAGGAAACTTAAAATATTGGATTTTTGCTATTCTCTGGAAATAGTTGCTGCACTTTTTAGCTCCTTGAACTTTTCGTTCGTTGCAAGCGTTAATCAGGAATATCAGTGATTTAATTTCAATGCAATTTATCACAAGCCTTTAAAAAATGAATTCCAATTTAAAAGGAAAACTCGAAGAAAGTGAATGAATTCAGCGCTACAGAATCCGTGGGAGGACCATAGTCACAGTTGCATGAAATTACGCTCAATTAAATGCAAATGCATTTAGTTGCTAGACATGGTTGCTGAGCCGATCAAAACATGCATGAATCAGAGGGATCCAATGCGTCAAGGAGGCGCGAGGAATCTGAGAAAAAACGACAGGCTTCAGTGAAGCGTAAATTAAGCGCGAAGAGACGTTTACCATCCCGCTACGGGGAGATCATACCGTGTCGTAAGATTTATCGACAATGAAACTGGGTATTTATTGCACCGACGAAGTGAATACAAGGAAGTGCGTCGTCTTTTTTTTCTCCCAGAGAGTGAAGAAGCTTTTCTCGGGTCACGAAGTATGTCCACTCCACACAAGGACCATTGAATGGGAGGCAAAGGGGGGAAGCGAAAGTTCTGGCCAAAACACTTTGAGGAGAATGGGTCGTTCGTCTCCGGTTGGTGTTTAACGTACGCGAGGAAAGGGAAATTGTCAGCCGCGTGGCGAGACCTCATTCGATGGGTTATTAAGCCACGGGGAGACTGCTGTGGCGAGGAATTCGAACATTTAAACGGAATTCATGTATTTAATCTCATGTCGCTTTTTTAAAAGGATCAATTGCGCAAAGCTATTGGTATTTTAGTTCAAATGAACTTGCGCTTATTCTAGAAAACACTGTGAATAGTGAACTTATTGAATGCTCCAAACTGGAGCAAACCAAATTAATATGTGACATTTACAAATTTCAGCAGCATGATTTTAGAACAAGGTATACAGGAACTTAGTATTTGTGCAGAGTAAAGATAAAAGTAGTTGTGGATGTCGGATCTGAGGTACTCCAATTTAGGTTATATTGTAATACCTACCTTAAACCGGAAGATAAACACGACATTGTTCTTAAGAAAAAGAAACTGCCGAAATATATGCTCAGGTAAATACTTATTAGCTATCGTCTGATTTTGCTATTTCCTTCAATGTGGATGTTCATTAGCTGATAAGTATATAAAATGATCTATATTAGAACGCAATTGGTGTTGAGCCATTTAGTTACCTAGCTGTCTATGACGTGGACCCACATCTGTGAAAATTACGGTGTAAAATGGAGTCATAGTCGCGAAAAGAATGCATTATAAATGTATCCCATAAAAAATAAAAATTGTAGCCGATAGATTTTGCGACGGAGAGTACTAGTATGCTAGATGGGTAATATTTCCGTTATATGCTGTATTGCAACGTTTGTACTAAACGATAAACGAAGATGAGGCAAGATTGAATGAGCTGGAAAACATATCAGTAGTCATCCAGTGCTTGCCTTTTACGTTCCTGTGAAATTACCCGCACTATTTACAGCCTGACGTATATGGCAGCATTCCATTTAATGAATGACTGGTTGCAGAAAGAGATAGTCAGAGGTTTTTGAGGCATGGGAAAGGAGTTGGTCAGCGTAATGAAAATTCAATTTCGAATTATTTCTGACTTGCTAAGATTTATGAAAGAAAATTGTTATGCAGCCTCCTGGTCGTGGTTAGGAGGCAAATGGGTGTCATCAGACATAATCGGCGCCTATTCAAATCTCCTGTGCGTTTTTAAATATTTGCGAATGGAAGTTCTGTGTTTGTGCTTTGCAGTCTTTATTCTTGAGGAGATGCTGTCTTATGTATTACGTTATTAAACTAATTTTGGAAACTTTTATATTTGTTACTGCAGTGTGAGAGACGTATGTATTTGTATCATTTGCAGTACGAATCCAAATCGCTGGTTTAATAAGGACATACCTGTAACTAACAATAAGTGCTCCAAAAGAACAAATGATGAAGTGTTGACGTTGTTGGGAAAGAAAGAAATTTATCGGCGGGTATAAGTAGGAAATACGCTTATAATAGCCGTTAGCCGTTGTTAAAAGTCAACGGAAAGAAGAGTCGCTGTATTCCATCAAATTCTACCCTAACCAGTAGAAAACTATCAATTATATTTTCTTAGAGCTGATTTGGCCATATATCCTCGTAATTGAACGTAGCTTTAATCGATTGAAGGTGATTATCGTAAACGTATTGAATGTTAGATACTGGGACTGGGACACGTGCCAAAACAATGAGCGAACTCCTGGTATCATCATTTCTCTGCCCATGTAAACTTTGGACGCATTGGGCACTAATAATTTTCTCGTTTACCTTCCTTTCAGGAAAACCCATAGTAGTCTTCATCATTTTTAGTGAAAATAAAGAAGCAGCGAAGACAGTAATCGATGAGATTCCTTACATATTGATTTAGCCGAATCTTCATTGCCACTGACACTTTTAATACGACAGCGAGTAGGGCCGCATCCAGTTCTTGTGAATACTAGAGGCATCTACATCCACGCATGCTTACACAAGGTCGGATAAATCTGTGGCGCCTGCTTATCTCTGTGGGAAAACACTGTGTAACGTCTATTCAAAAGGCATATATGTTGACCTTCAGTACTCCTGGCTTGACACTATCCTGATAACGGAAAAAATGCGCGGGTAATATATTTATTACTCTTTTTATAACCGCGGTCGTTGTGTTTGAAAAGTCATATCATGCAATATTTATCTACGGGATCGAATTTAATTAATGTGTGGCTATTAGCTGGAAGGCCGTCTAATGGACAACGTAACGTGCAGAAATGGGTCTAAATGTTTCGATTAATGGTGAAAGCTTGGCTTTCTTCAGCCGGCTGTAATGGAGCGGTTTCAATTCGCGCTCGACTCTTGGGTATGGCGATGGAGAATGTTGCGCGGGTCTTCATCGGCTCTCGAGCACTCGCACTAAAAAAACCTCCCGTCGTGCGCGCACGCTTCCAGCCCATGCAAGCCGCTTTCAATCTGTACCGTGTTATCTCATCCACCCGTGTATTCACGCCGTAGGCGGAGGAAGTATTTTGTTTTTTAGCCAAGGGTGGACGCGTCACAGACTGGCGCCTCTGGTGCTTCCCCCCGGGAATGCTTTTATCTGTGAAGATGGAAGGGAGGACGATGGGTTCGGTCGGAGGGTGGAATGTGAGTTGCCTCGCTTGAATAGCTCCGCGAAACCATCCTTTCTACCCCAAGGTTCTGTAGTCGAGTGACTTTGCCTGTTAAGTCGTAATTCCGTTTGGACAAGTGAAATGAAATTTAAGTTAGCCACAGTTGGTGGGTCATTAAAAGTGGTTTTGTTCCCTCGCCAATTCCAACAATGACGACAATATTCAACGTTTGCAATGAACGATTCAATAGGTAAAATCGAATGTAAGCCGTGTTAACCTGGTGGCCTGCCTGTAGAAGTATGTTGGAAGGTGAATAGTCCCTTTATTGACGAGAGAGATAAGGAAAATGGAAGATGAATGGCAAAAAATTAAATAAATTGAAATCAAGGTAATAGGGCTATGTGATTACTTGGCCCTTACTGAGATTACTTGGCCCTTATTTAACCCCAATGGTGAACAGTAGCAGTACAGTATTAGTACTCTAATACCCTAATGGATGCAATAATAAAAGTGCACGAATAAGGAGTTTAAATATTTTTGTATCGAGAACTTGTGTGAACGCGAACATGACCGAAATTCATGTAGAAATATTCATATAATCATAAATCGCTCGTCCAGCGATTGCTCGATTATTTCGATTATTATTTATCTGCACGTCCGTGAAAAAATGAGGCGTAAGGTGAAAACGGAACGTCTGGTGACCCTAGATACAAGAATTTAGTCACTCTTAATTCTCTGCCATTCAAGTTTTGGGTGAAAGGTCGTCATTCACGTGCGTTAAATCATTATGGAGCTGTATTGAATATTCTTAATTCGGTTTTAAATTGGATTCACCGTTTGACCTTAAGCCACAATATTGATTTGAAATATGTGGGTGGATCTCTACTGACAACTAGCCTCATAAATTTTTAATTTCAAGCAAAAGAACGCAAAGGGAATGCTTTTCTTATGCCACCTGTAATTATTTCTGCAAGACCTAATGCAAAGAATACCGTTTGGGCTTTGTGCGTGCTCAAAAAGATGTCCAGGATTTAACCTAGATCCACTCCAAGCTAATGACGATCCGTCCATTAGTGAACATCCGCGTCTCGCATCTTGAATTACCAAATACTTTTATAACTTGTCTTCAACTCAAAATTTTTAGTTTTTCCGCTCAATGCTTATTTTGTGCTTTGTAGTGAAGATTCTTCTAACCTCAATAGTTTGCTATTTTTAATTAATATTTGTCATCTTCAGTCCGACCTCATGGTGTATTTTCCTAATCATTCTGAAAACTTTATTTTTGCTTCAATTTTCAGGTTTTGAAGAATACGTATGCGTTAATATGGAGTAAAATGGTGATTAATGATGGATGCCGGAGGAGCCATTACTGCCTAGAAAACGCTGTGCAAACGAACACAAATAATGGTAAGTGAAACTGTTGGATTGAAATCGTACAAAAATATTTTCCAGCATTTTTCCTCTCCAATTATTTCACATCATTGCGGTGCGGATAGTAAATAATTTCAATTAAATTTAACTAAGTATGCTGAACTCTAATTGGTAGCCTTTGTTGTGCCTTGGAAGTAAGCTCTCGTGTAGGCTCGGAAACTTCTAAATCATAGCTGTGGGTAATTTTTTTACGTTAACTAGGAGTTGAGGTTTAACAAAAACACTACGGAATACTAGTAACAGTTTCAGGAGGTAACTTAGAGACCCTCCGTATATTAGATAACGCCTTATCTGAGGAGAGGTCGGGAAAATTGTTCCGATGCAGCAATAATAGGAAGGGGGGTCTATTCTTCCGTCACGGTGGAGGGAAATATATTTTAAACTAGTTCATTTTTCGGATAATAATGCTGATATAAGCTATATCAAAACTAGTGAATAAATATTAGCATTAATATATAAATAAGGTAATTATGAAGCATGTCCATTTTACCAGTAGCAAAAAAGTAAGGAAAATTCTGGAAGAAATACAAGTCCAAAAACCAATTAATTAATGAAAAACAATCATTTATATCGATATTTCAATCAAGCAAGTGACCATCTGGAGGGAGAATTTGGAAATATGACGTTAACGCAAACCGGATGAATTAATATCATGATGCCTACACTGAGCTTAGCACTTCTAGCTAACTCACACTTATCTTTTCAAATCTACGATTCTTCAAAATTTTCTTCTTTAGCTAGTTTGCTCATTTTTAACAAATAATAGATGGTTGATTTGTAGTGTTAAGTAATTTAGGACGGTCTTAGATACTGTTACGTTGTGTTATTGCAAAATCAAATTGCAATTGTGCAAAATCAATGTTACGTAATAATGGATGACCCTTTGATGACTAGGGAAACTTGGGAAAGGAGAATCAACGAGTCTTTTTAGTCCCAAAACACGTTTTTGGTAGGTATTAGAGTGTATTGGCCAGAAACATTCAAATAAAGCTTTACCACGTATGTTGATGGTTCGTTTTTTTTTAAGGTTTAAAAAAAGTTAAAATGCTGGCATTTGTGATGAAACCTACTGTTAGGATTCCCTACCATCGTTCTACCCAAAAAGGATTCCTTTCAGCATTTTTAATTCCAATGCCAATCGGAGTTGTTGGTATTTCATAATTCATTGTTTTATGGAAGCAACAGAACTCATTTCCCTGACAGTGTATCGTCTATTTTCCTGATTGGAATCCTCCATGCCATTGCTTCAGCATGATATGAATGGCAGTATATCACAAATAGCCAGTTAACTTTCATTTTCCTGTGGGGGTAGTAACAGTGCTGCTTAATTCGTGTGGCCTTCGCGATGAAGCTTAACGGTACGCCATTATCATAAGTTTACCTTAAGTAATTACATGTCAACGCACACTTCAACGAACAAACGTCCTTAAATTTACCTTTCGCTCCGCTAGGTCAAGTATAACTCCTGAGTTACGAGATACGTAATAGCCCTCCTGGGACTGGCATGATTGGCGGAGAATTTATAAATTGGTCGGCGAAACACCTCGGCGAGTCAAAGTTCGATTAGGTGCCGCGTTGGGGAATGTGCGGATTTTAGTCCCACTACACGTATTTAACAAGTTTCTTGTGTTTCGCTCTCGGCAGAAAATCGCCCAGAATACCTGTGGATCCTCAATCTCACCAGGACAAACAGACACTCCATTATCGCGGCCCAGGTACAGACCGTTTCCCGTCCTTTTGACAGGAAACATCGCCATGGGCGGTTATACCACGTAAGCAATCACATTACAATGTCATCAACGACACCGTTCGTGTGGCTTTTATCCTCTGTTGCCAACCATGAATATCTTTCCATGTCCCTCCCTTCACCTTACATCTCACACAAACGTCCCAAACTGTGGAGAATGGGAGAGGGGAAACAGGAAGCGTATACCTAGGCCCACTTAGCATGCAAATCCCGCCTTATTTTCTCGTGCGTAATTAATGGTCGGTCTTTCAGGCTCCGAGGGACTTTTCACCGACGACCCAGACGATTGGCCCCATTCGCAGAAGTTCTCAGCTATTCGGACGGGCCATGTGTTGGTGGGAACAAAATTTCCTAAACGGATCCTGTCTATTTGGAGTACCTACGTTGGTACCGCATTGGTGGAACTTTGCTGCAAAATCCACTATTCCGTTCACTACCATGTGTTTTTTCAATCTTGGAGATTAAATAAGAGTGAAATGAAATTCCACTTCCACTGAAATGAAGTCTCGGTTACTCTGCCATTTATTATGTCAAATAAATACAATGGCAGAGTAAATTAGATTCTGATTAGGGATTTAGTTAGGAGTATCTGTCGTGAGTAAAATATATGGATACCTTGACGCGTTACTGTTATCCGTATTTTAACGACCCGTGGTAAGTTTCTCTTTTTAACCTTAAGTGTATATTTATTTATGATTCACTTCTCTGTTGAAGTCGCTGAGTTTAGTATTAAGTAAACGGTAAATCTGAAATGCAGGACTTGTGTATTTCACCCCCTGCCATATACCCTTACCATGGCTTGAAGGGCATTGTAATTTATATGTAGATAAAACATTCCGGCGTTCTATCTTCATCAGCGAGATAGGCATAGGAACGAGAAGAATAGCACGACAAAGTATTAAATGAGAAACATTCTCCAATTATTAGCGACTCATAGAGCAATATGTTTTAGAGACATTCCAAGCGATTGGCCGCAAAACTTTTCATATGGCGGTGATTCGGGTTAGCTTTTGAAAGTTAACGCTGTTTTGAAAGGGAACTGACTCAACCTTGTAGCTATCAAAGATTCGACGGTAACATCCGCACATAAAGTGACTGCGGAAACCCTACAAAATGGACCTTATGGAGTTTCTTTTTTGCTCTCTCTTCCTTCACCTATAAGAAAACAACTGCAAGGAGGCTTTCTCACCCTCTGTAGTACCTTGAAATTGGAGAAGATAGTGTGGTCTGAAGTTAACAAAATAAAATACGTCATTTTATTTTCGCTTTTGGTAAAGAACATACCCGATTAAGTGTTAGTCTTTCGCTTTTAGAGCTGTGAAAGAATTCAATTAAGAATGCTGTGCAAATACTTGGCAATCACCAATTAGTGAGCTAAAATTAAATCCATCATTCTGAGTGGATTCCTAATAAAAAATAATTATTTTATGATGACCTCTGTTGGAAGACTATTCCTGTGTGGATGTCCTTCATACCGGCCCCTCGTGGTAGATGTCATCGTGACTGGTTGCCCCAAAATTTATGATTCCGAAATTCGTGTTCCATTTCGGACGATTAAGAGACCCGTAAAAAAACCGTTAAAATAGGAATATCCATGAAAGTGCCACCCATTAGTTTTAGACTTTTAGAAGAAATTCTTTCGAAGCGCTTGCGAAAAAAAAGGACAGAAGGAACGGAAGGCATGGTTTATAGAAATGGCGAAGTTTGATACGCTTTTTACGTCCTGAGAAACGGTGTGTTTTTCGGCAAAAAAATGAAATGGCTCGACCGAAATATCATCGACTTGAACGCATTATCGGGAAACAAATCACTTTAGTGATCATAAGCGAGAGATTCCATCCTTCTCTCTTTCATTCTGCTCCTGTTCTCAATGTCGCGCGTGAAAAATAATCTATCTCTCCGAACAATTTGGATTACGTAGGCAGTCCTGCTGGCGAATCACCGGCGTCTTCAATCAAGGCGACGTTTCCCTCCCACACCGCCGCGTCTCCGGGAAATTGATGAAGCTATTCTTTTCGAGAGTTTTCCCCTCGGGCGATTAACCCGCGACAAGATCGCTCTGCTCTGATGACGTCTCTTCCCCCCCACGCATTGTTGTCTGAGAGAGAGGTTGCAGACGTTCCCCCATGGGACCACTTTGGTTCGTCGTTAGGGTAGGGTTCCGCGGGTGCCATCCACCCTCATCCATTCCCTCAGTTGACAGTCCACTCCCTCCGAAACTTTCAGCCCAACATACCCATTCACCCGTCCTACCCCTGCTTATACGAAAAGTGGAGCGCTTACGGAGGTCCCGTAGGAAAGAGAAGTTTGAAACTCAAGTCATGGATAACATTGGTAGCTGCATGTTGGTATAAGGACTTATAGCTAACCCAACTAACGCCATGTTTTTGCATGTATGTTTTGCTATTTTTATCTTTTTTAAATAGCGTAGTTTTGAACAGTACCTATACAAGTACTAATCCATTTTTATGCATGATACGTAGTGCATGTTTGGTGAGAGTTCACCCCCTGCCACACACCTTTATGGTGGCTTGCAGGGTATTATGTAGATGTAGATAGATGTAGATGTCATGACAAGAGGGCGATTTCTTCACTCGGGACCCCTCTTCCCCACCCGAATTCCGTCGCCGTTTCCGTGATTTCTGGGAGTGAATTACGGGGAAAATATTTCACTCTCCATCTTCACTCCTTAATGGTGCTGTTTTATGAAAGAATGGGTGTAAAAAACACGTAATACGAGGATTGAAAGTAGGTGTTCGTTGCGCAGCGAGGTTACAAAGTTTTTTTCATAGTTTTCGTGGCTTATAATTTGCATACAAATATTTCTGGCAATCAAGTTATCTGCTGAACGTAAGAACGCTTGAATGCACTGTGCATGGAAATTTTCCTGTATTAGGCGAGGAATATTATGCTTAAAAAAACGTGACATGAGAATAAAAAAAGGAACTCGTTTCCTAGCTATGTGACAACATTTGAGTTTTGAAACTTTCATCTTTATAATTTGAACTTGCTGTCGACTAAGTTATCTCCTTTACGCTTTAATGTACCTACTGAGCTTGTTTTCCTGTATTAGAGGCCAAGACTTTGTGGAATTCCATTAAATAGGATGAGAAGTAAAAACTTTAGCGTTCCACAGGGTAAAGAGATTTATTACGACATGTTTCACTTCACTGAAGCATCATCAGGTACATGTGGACACATGTACCGCACATGTACCTGATGATGCTTCAGTGAAGTGAAACATGTCGTAATAAATCTCTTTACCCTGTGGAACGCTAAAATTTTTACTTCTCATCCTACACATATGTCCCAATTTTACAATTTTGGAAATGGTCCTTTGGCAAAAAAATCTCATTTGCTTTGCTTTTAGCCGAGATAAATGGTATTTCGCCTTCAAAGTCAGTCAGGTCTTTCTGACCTGACTTTGGTCAGAAAGGTCAGGCCTGTATCTTTAGGTTTTTGACTAGAGTGTATTAACGTATTCGCACATAGCCTTCGCTGATGATAGATTTTCAACTCGCTGAATTCGGTGTAGGGGTCCTTCATTCGTTTTACCTTGTTCAGTGCCTGTTTTTCCCTTAGTTGTAGTTAAGTGATCAAAATTTCAGGGGGACGTAATGATTTAGTTTACTGTCGGAAATTCAAAGGCGGGATTAAAATAATCACATTTCTCGTGATTAAACATAATAATGGTGCCATTAAATAGGCTCATGAAGCGTTGGAAGAATATCGTTGATGCCATTGAAACATATGTATAATAAAATGATGGCGAGGGAATCATGAAAATAACGATAAATAGAGCAGATATGAAGTACTAATTAACTCCACTTTACTTATTTAGTTATCCATGAAATTTAAGTTCCTTCTACATTCGTTTTAATATCATTAAAGATGTCCCTACGTCGGTTTACTTTCTTTTGTGATTACGTAACTGAGCTGTTGTAAGCCTCGAATATAATGGTGAATGTGGATTATATACAACCGACTCATGATAAATGCATGATCAGTCGCAATATCAGTCCTTCCTACACCCTGGCTCTTCGACAGCCCATCGTCTTGCTGTGATTCCGGTCTTTGACGAAGTCGTAGGCGATACGCCTCATCAAGACTCACTGCTCGAATGCGCCCTCGGTCGTGGAATAAAAAGACAGTCCCGTTGGCGCCGTCCAGACGTGATCCTTCGGAGGCAGAATCTCACAACAAAATCCCCAAAATCCCGGAGGGGCCCAGCGGATGAAAGGGTCCCATAATCGTCAAGGCTTCGAGTTCCCGCATACAACCAACGTTTGCTCTCATGTCGTGGTCAAGTCTGGCCGGCGTGATATATATTGCTACCCTTGTGCCCAGTCATCGGCCGACTGGAGCGGTTTCGGAAGAAGGGAATGCTGTCTTCAAATCGTTCCGCAACTTTTTCCACATTAAGTAGTCCCCTCTTTCCGGATCTTCCCCTGAATGGTTCCGTATTTCAAGTAGATTCGGCTAAATGGGGATGGTGAGCTAACGAAAAAGTTGCGAATGGAGAGAAATTATGGGGAGGCAGAGACGTTAATGGAGTTTCTTGAGGGCCAGGACATTTCTGTGCGCGCATTAATGAGAGTGAACAAATTATGGGTGTTGGAGCGTAACGGATCCATTGCCGAAAGGATGTTGGTGGCTCCAATCCTTGGGTATGGATCCGTAGACTGGAAGTTTTCAATTTTTCGGATGTCACTAACAGCCGGGTAATTATGTTCCTATCGTTGGGACTGTTATTTAAGCAAAATAAGCCTGTAAATATGTAACTTGCATTCATTCATGCAGGATTTGACTACTCTCCTGGAGGGTGATAGCATGAAACATTGCCGTCAAAAACAAGCGTCCATAGTTCTAATTTGCCATATTTGCCTCCTAATATGTTGGTGATTTGAAACTATTAATTTTTGTTGTAGCTGGGAATGATAAGTAACTTTGAAAATGCTCTTCTCTTGTTCTAAAATTCAAGTTAAAAATTTTCTAAAACAAAAACAAATTCCGCGTCACTACAGGGATAATTAATGTTTTTTGTCTTCTGTTAACAATTAGTATAATTGAGGATTTTTTAAAATTTATCTCTTCTGACTCTCGTATGCCAGGACAAGATACCTAATTCACGAGATGTTCGACTTTTGTAAATAAATTTTATTATGATATTTTGTATGAAAAACACGTTAGTAGAGTGCAATGCAATTAATTAAACTTTGTTTTCAAAGTTTACTGATCTCTACCTTTAGTGTGAATTAGTTGAGGTTAATTTTACAAACTACCAATAGTTACCGAAGATATCCCAATTGATTCATCGAGTAGCATTTACGTTTAAATTTATCTCAGACTCACAATATTTATGTGTATCCATGTGTATTTTGCTGCGAGTAGGTACTGTTGTATCAGCGCTCATTCATTGATTGCACTTCCTATGTATTTTTTTTGTACATACTAGTTACCAAATATGGTAACCCAAACATATTTGCTATGCTCGCTCTTTCTTATGTTTAGAGAAGGCTTTAATTTCGATTCTGATTGACGAATGCTAAGATTACTTTCAGCACTCACCCCCGTTCAATAGGAGTCTTATCTTTGGTCCTTCACGTCCCTTCTTAAAATGAATGCTACTGAGTCGATTATTTTATTCATTCCTCCATCCCACTTTCTCAAAGAGCCATCGTTATATATTTTTATTTCCCATTTCAGTTCCAAACGGACAGATTTATCTTGTTTTTCTTCCGTTCCACCGGGGAATCGATTTGCCAGAACGTCGTTTATTTTCTTATTCGGGATTCTCAATCTCTCAACCAACGCCCTCAAGGACATCCATTATCCCTCAGCGGATCATATTTCTCCTATTTTCGAGCCGAAAAACATGCTTAAGTTCCTTTTTTTTTCAATGCGCCGATCAAACATCCGAGACTTTCTCCAAAAGTCGTCTTTTATCAATCACTCTTAAGTGAATGAGAGAAAGGGGTTGCGATTAGATATCCTAAAAGGTATTTTCATACATTGTCTTATACTTCAAATGCAATGGCTGAGTATATCTAAAAAATCATAATAAAAGCGTCTATCTTATGTTAACCATTATTAAATGCTAAATGTTCTAATATCGGTTTCCTGTGTTTTATTTATACCGCTCAGTGTGTCGATACATCGACTAAAATTAAAAATGATTATCCATTAAACATTGTTATGGAAAAATATGAATGTTAAATTGCCTCATGGGAACATTTTTAAATTAAGGTGAAATATGTTTAAAATATCAAGCGCCTAAATCTAAGGCTTTAAAAAATTTCAAACAAAGAGTTAATCTTATCAATATTTAGTCGTGAGTTTTCTGGTAGGGAAAAACGAAAATGCTATGATATCAGAAAGCAGAAATGGTCAATAAAACTATTCAATTCAGATTTTTAACTCGTTTTACCAAAACAATGTTTGAACTATCGCCAATCCATTGCGTGCTATTTTATTTCGGAACAAATATTTTGAACGTCTTTGCTTTCAGGGTAAATACAAACGATAAATGATGATAAATAGAAATCGTATTTGGAAATCAACAAGTAGCGGAGCAGTTGTCATTTCCGTATCACGGTAGAGATCGAAGGAAAATAGTAGGGACATTTCCCTTAGCAAATTCTACATTGATTCGGAAATGGAGATATATAAGAAGCCTCCATCTTCTGACTACGGTCAAAACACAAGTGACAGGCCCAATTTAATTCATGGCTTAAGTTTGCGAATGGGCGAGGAAAAATGGAGCTATCGAAACCTGCTTCCTGATTTTGTACCCAACAGATAACGGCAAAATATGAGGTTGGTAGTTTCCTATAACAAAAGAGTCAATGGCTCATGACTGGTTTTGAATGATGGACTAAAGCCTTGAATAAAAAACAGGGAAAATTTATTGTTACCTCATAAAATATTTGATATCCTGCTTATTCCGCAATAACTTACTCTAGAATGGGTTTGATATTGTGGACATTATTGGACCCTCAGTAAAAGAAAGTTGAGGAACTTTCCATAGGTAGGAAAGGTAAATGGAAGGTAGATTTATGCAGGTAAATGGAAAAGTAGATTTATGATATAACTTAGGTGAGCTCAAATTTTCAGTGAAATTCCAACACCTTTATGGAATCCAATGATCAGGCTCTCCCATAATTAATTCTCCTTTTAAGCTTGTTTTCACGAGCATTTCTGAATTTCTTGTTCGTGTGATATTACCGAGTTTAATAAATTTTTCAACCAATCCTTTCAATCGTCCCTTTCCGGGATTGATTTTCCGAAATGGAAACTATTTGCTCTTGGTCTTAGAAACCGGATCGGTGTTAGTACTTGCCTCCGTACCGCTTTGGCGTTACCCACTTATTTGGCGATTTTTGGTTTGTTTTATTGCCTTTATTGTGCTTGCATGTGAAGCTTCTATTATTCCTAATTTGTTTCTCTTCTATCTAATTGGTCCGGAACTTCATTAATCGGCTCCCTCATCCCCTCCGCGGTTTCAACGACCCAACCTAACATTCAATAGTGACTTGTTTGTTTGGTGTACTGTAACCTTCATTAATTGATGTATCAGGCTGACAAAATCCTGACGGATCGGGTTGGTGTGGTGGCCTGAGTACTCGCCCGAGTTCCGAGGGCCAGGGTTCGAATTTCAACAAAGGCAGACTTTTTTCATTGGTATTCCGGTTCCTACTTGAGTGCTGATTGGAGAGCACTTTAAGTTCAGTACTCCGTACGTCGGATGGGGCATTGAACCGCAGTCTCATTGTCAGTGGCGCCAACGACCTTAGTTTGCGATTGCCTCACCTTATATTCAACCAGCGAACGAAACCTTATATTCAACCAACCCAGTCTTGCTTGTTCAAATTTCTTTCGTACTTTTACGATACAGCTATTGCACCTTATTTAGTGAACCACCCTTTCCTCCTCTATTTTAATGGTTCATTCTCTTGTTCTTCTCAGGAGCGCTAGCCTCGCTGCGTTAATCCCACGTTTCTGTTGGTACCAGTAATGACAAATTTTACTACCGTGCAGTAAGATTTGGAGGATTAGAATATAATCTACATTTTCTATAGAGCGCTTTGGAGAACTATGAGTCTTCGCCTCATGAATTATTTTTTGATGGTCCATGCCATGTGTTGGCAGTTACAGCATCTGGTATTTAATCCCTTCTAGGATTCGTCTGAGAAGGATTACATCATCTGGGTGCTATGATGTCATTGTTTGGACTTCTTCATAAGGTTGATATTTTTCCAGATTGACTCGAATAATATTGCCTAATCTTTGTTCGTTCCGTCCCTGGAACCGCCTGCGGTGTCCTTGAGAGCTCAGGCCCAGAAAATTGTGCAGCGGGTACTTCTGTAGAATTGTTACGAGGCATCGCTTCTTCCGGATTTGAATTGTGCTCGGAAGCGAACGTGTTTCCATTGGAGTGTTGTACGATACGCATTGTGAAAACGCATGAAGGTTGGGAGAAAGAGGAGGTGCCAACTTTATCCATTGTGTGGGAGGAGCCGATTCTCTCCGATGTGGTAATGTTCTCGATCACGTTGCTGGCTCTTTACTGGATATTAAATGTCACCGAGCGCACATCAACTGTCCTTGCCTTCTTGAAGCAACCAATCACGACTCGCAGACGCTGTGGTTGGGAGAGCCCTGAGATGAAATGCGCGGTAAAAGGCGTGTCAGTAATTCTTTCTCTGTTTGTTTACTGCCACGTGGATTTCATCATTCCATTGTAGCGCACAGCTTTCATGTCGCCCGTCAGCTGTCGGTCATGGCAATAATTTAAAAAGTGGTTATGCATTACTTATCTGCCATTCTTTTGTAACTTTGAATAGCCGCTTCTTGAAAACAATAGCAATCTAAATCAGTTGCATTTACTGTCCATATTGAAAGACATCAATGGCTTACTATTGAGCGATTTAATAGGTAGTTAGTTTTACTCACACAAAAACGCATTATAAAGTAATGAACATTGTTTCTGTTATTAATAGTCCATGGTAAATATGTTCTTTCTCACTTTTTAATTGTGAAAACATGGATTGCACAAAAGTAGTGCTTTAATTTTCGTTTTAATTTGAAAGTATGTTAGCCTGAAAATAAAGACCTCTCTTTTGCAGTTCACTACGTTAGAACGCGGGTTTCATTCCAACCTAATGATATCATAATTTTAATTTCTCTTGAACATTGAGGAATCTGGAAAAATAGAAAAGATATCTTTAGTGTGGTGTCGAGTTTAAGTCATCATGCAACAAATATGTAAGATAGGGGAAGGGAATATTGGAGGATTAGCTGAGTAACTTCTCCAGAGTAGGAGTAGCTGCCCAATATCTGCCCTTACCGGCTAACTGTCTTAGGAAGACAAAAGATAATATTTTCATCTTTATTTATAATCGCTACCTCACCCGTTTGCCCAAATGCCGTTGATTTCTTTATTAGCTATATTGCGTCATATTAGCTTATTACAAGGTTTACCATGCTTAGTTCTTATTGCTGCGGTGGAACTCATATTGTGGATTAAACATTTGAATTTGTTAGGGGGGAGGGTAACCTTTTTGCTCATCCAAAACAAAGAAAAGTTTTTCAAAGATCCCTTAAGACACGTCGAATCAGGTCGTATCCATATTCTATTATCAGCACTTACAGCTCTTACTTATAACAAGCAAGAAATGTCGCAACCGAGCAGCACTTACAAATGAACCCATGCATCTCCGAAGGCTGTTAATTCAGTTCGTTTTTTCCCGCGACGGAAAAACACTTACTGGGAATGGAAGCTCCACGATAGCCCAAGGGAATTCTCGAGTTATGCCTTCCAGGCGTATTTGTTCTTTTATCTCAATCACAAGCCGAGCTTTGGGTTTTACTTAAAATAGTTTCGGGCTAGAAATTTTAAGTGGCATAGCTATGTGACGGAGCAGTGTCTTAAATGCACGAAAACATGATTAAGGTCCTCTTACGTCCTTTCCTTACTTTCACGTGAATTCCCAATATTGTAACGATAGCATCCCTATTTTTTCTCATTTTCTTGTATTGTGTTTGACACTGACTAATCATTTCAACCAAAAAATCTCTGTAGTGGTAGAAAAAATTTCACGTTGTTTAATGAGAGTTAATGGAAAGTTACCTTCACTGGTGGTAATTTGTGAAGGAAATGAGGATTTAAAAAAAATTAAATATTAGGTTAGCCGAAAGTGTTTCGCCAAGTGGATAGTTTTATAGAAGAAATATTTTCGTAAGCAAATAATAAAACAATAAAGAAAAATGACAGTATAAATGAGTAAAACGTGATCAATAATTTCTACCGAAAATGTGGCAATCGAGGATTAGAAATGAGAGTAAATGGAAAATTGAATTAAAAACTTCGTATATTCACACATAAATTCATTATAGTAAATAAATGCACACATTAATTAAAAACACAAAACACGACCGGCTTCCTCCGCAAGAGAACATCATCATTCTCTTGTGGAGGAAAGCGATTGTGTTTTGTGTTATTAATTAAAGTTTGGAATATGCAAAGTTTTTAATTCAATTGAAGTTTAACTTCCACAAAGTCGAGCCTAAAACCATGGAGTAAATGAAAATCTTAATCCGTAACATTTCGATGGAGGGCTGTTGAATTAAGGTGATTCATGGAAAGATTAGTAAACTGATTGTGAAATATTAGTGGATCATATCAAGGGCATAAGATCTTGCCAATAGTAAAGGCGTTTATTACCAGAATCATAAGAGTTCCGTTGGCGGGAATGGCAGTAAAATCAGTCAGCTATGTGCCGGAGGTGACTGGAAGCTGAGGTCATTTGGGACATTTAGGATAGGTAGGTAATAATTTAGAGGCAGGAATTGATGAAGGGGGGAGGTGAAGAGAAAACCGTCGTCGGTATCAGCCTGCTCTTGGCGAAATATGCCAACACGTCCCATCCAACGAACCGAGTACTGAGCTTGAAGTGTTTACCATGTGACATTATACAGGGAGTAGTATTCCTCTAAAACATTTCGTAGCCGAGATTTGAAACCAATGCTTCGGGTTGGGCAGCGGTATCTGACAATCGCACCAACCCGATTCCTTGCAAAAAAAAAAGGCCATGCTTACATCATGAAGTGGGAACTGGTAAAAATGAGAGTAAAATGAGTGAATAAAAAATTTCTTGCGTCTTAAGCTTTATAAGTTCGCCATCCACCTAAATTACATTTTGGAAGCTGCACTTTGGTGTCCAGTACGATGTTGCCTAGGAAATTACGCCAGCTAAAGCTTTAATTTAAAGATTTATGTGGAATTTTACAAAGTATTTTTATCATTGCGACATGGAATCGCTTCCACAGAGTATCGCCTTCCTCGGTGAAGTTCATAAAGATTTAGAATAGAATACGTTGGGTTTACGCAGTTATAGGTATCTCGCATGTGTAAAAACAGCCGTGTATTAGTTCCTTACACTCTTAGCCATTTTTGTTTTTATTATATATTTAGTTTTTTCCCATTCTTGGTGCGTTCAGAAAAAAAGTCAATTCATCCTTTCAACTTTCGCAACTTTCATTTTCTCTAATAGGAGTTTTAACAAATTCTCTGGTTAAACACGAGAAAAACAATAGGTACAATTTCACTATGGTATTTAAATAAATGGTATAAATACCATTGTGGAATTGTAACAAGAGTTTTTTTAAACATGTTCTACTCTCGCAACTTCCACAAAGGGACGCCTAACTCCATTCATGTAAAGTTTATTTATTTATTTATTTTCCACTACCGCCGAAAACAGCACATGTGGCCTTTATATCGGGGTATTTAACATGTAACAACGGACGAGCACACACAACCATGTCCTTAGTGGTGAAAAAACCCACTCAGGCGAGACTCGAACCCGCGACCCTCAGGTTAGCAGGCGAGGACTTAACCACGCCGCCACCGGGGCCGTTATTATTCCTTTATGAGGAAAACCCGTGTCCAAAAACCCTGAAGTATTAAAATAGTTTTCCTTCAAAATTTTTCAACGACTGCGATGAATAGAAGTTGAGAATTTTTCGCCCGAACTTTTAAATTTCTTTAAATAGATCCCCTGCCTATGTTACGCGCTCTGAATTTGGAGTGACGAGACCAAGTTTTCGCGCAAGTTTGTTTGGCAAAATATTACTTGCTTAACGGGTTTACTTCTGCTTCGAACTTTACTTTCTCTTTTAAATGAGTATTATCCAGTAGATGAATCACTGAATCCCATATTAATGTTAACATTACGCGTCGGAAAATCAATAGCCGGAACGACCTTGTTATTCTGACCTCATCCTGCTAGTTTTACGTGAGATATGTTCTTACGAAATCGTATCGCAGTTCTCCCGCGTATCAGAGCGACCTTCCTGTTATTTTGGCCCTAACTCCTCTCCTTAGAGGCGGAAAGGAAGAAATTGCCGCCTTTGTTTGTTTATCTTATTCATCTAGACAGCCCTGGAGCTGAGTTAGGCGGAGGGTTCCCATTATTGTTTTTTGGTTGGACCTTCGGATAACTTATGCGGGATTGCTTAGAAGACAGCAACCCACCCTCTCACCCTTGTGTTGGGATCAAAGTATTCTTTTACCACAAGCCTACTATCGAGATCCTTGTCTTCCCACTATTCCTTAGTCATTGATGAACTGGCAGTGGTTACTGAGAATGGGAAGGATAATCATTGAGCATTGTCGATCCTTAAGTAAAGCCTTCTAATTGTCGCAATCGGTATCCATTGTGTCATGACCAAGGCTTTTTCCCTATTCTACTGAATTAAATTTGTAAAAAACCCTTGCCAGAAGAAGGATTCGTAACCGTGGTGTTTGATTTGCCCGACTGGCGCGTTACCGACCTGGCGACCGCAGTTGCGTTTGAATTGAATTAGGTGACGTTCTAGTCGTACAAAACAAAGCATAATGATTTTTTGCTACGAAAATAATGGTGAAGGAAATGTAAAAATGCAGAGGCATCATCGCCTATAATGTCTTCTCGAGTGTACACCGAATTGATGTTTGTAGCACTTCCCAGATGTTTCTTTGCATGCTGGGCGACAAGTAGAATTTATAGTGTGTCCCGAATGATATTCATAGAAATATCTCCTTAGTCCGGTAGTGTTAGTTAACTTTAGCTAATGTTTGGTGGTAATCCACTCAAGGCCACTCACCCCTTGAGGTGGCTTGCAGGGTAGTCAGTTGATGTAGGTATGTAGAATATATCGACGAATTCATATTGCTATTCGACGCATATCGCTGAATAATCAATACAGTTTATCTTACTCCTACTTCGTCTCATCTCATAGCGAAGTATTTCTGCAATCTTTCGATTTTACGATTAAAATATCCGTTCTTTCACTAATAAGTCGTGACCAAAAAAACATCAAGACTTGTTACACCTTAATACCTTCATATACACTAAATTTAACTTAACATGAAAATTAAATTGCTTCCATTAGATAAATGCTCTTAATGAAACAAATAGGCATGAAATCATGGATGGTGTTGTCTTTAGGATTTAAGCGGGTCTGAATTAAATACTAATGTGTATAATGCATGTTCGTAGTACTCTTCAAATGTTTCTTTGTATCTTGGAAGAAAAAAAAGTAAAATATTTATTTTGTGCCCCTTATTAATTTTGATAGAAATCTCTCCCTAGGAAGAAAGGGTAACTAAACTTAAGTGCCTGAGCGTAATGTTTGGTGATAACTCCTGCCGCACATCATCGAGGTGAATTGCAGGGTGGTCAGTTTATAATGATGTGTAGAAAATTTTTCGGAGAGTTCAAGTCCATATTAGACGCTATATCGCTAAATAATCAATGCATTTTTTCTATTCCCTACTACGTCTCCTCTTGTAGCGAAATACATATTAGCCAATCTTCTGAATTTCCTAGCAGGCGAAAACTGGTAAACGAGCTCTTCCTTTACTGTCTTTGGTGGTCGCGCATGATCTGCCCCTCTCTTTCTCCTTTGCTTTTCTTCTCCACCATTAACTCCACTTATTCACCCTTTTCCTTCCCTGCCCCGACTTCACCCTTTTGGGCAGGTCTCCATAATTCTCCGACTCAAAACGCCGCCAAAGGAGCAGGGGGTGGGGCAAGAGAGGACATTCACGGCGGTGGCGGCATCACACGTAATTGGTGGCTCCTCGCCTCGATGCCCAGCATATCTGGGAGATTTATCGTGACGTAGTAGAGGCGTATCGGGATGTTTTAAACGTGCCGGCGGAGCGATACCGGGCCTCAGAGGCATCTGCCGAGCACAACAAGGTCTTCCTACGAAGCCTTTCCCCCGAAGCCCAGAGATCTCTCCCCCCAACTCCACTCTTTACGAGACCGGAAAGAATTGAATATCTATCGGGTTCCGAGATTGGAAAAAAATGAGCATCGCTCCGTGCGGTCACGGACTCTATCCCCTTGAGATAGCCCGTCGTGGTGTGTGTACCCCTCCTATCAGAGATCATGGGAATTGAATTTTAATAGCGTCCTAAAGCACCTCATGGAGGAGATGGACGCTTTCTGTAGTGTTATGCCCTGTGCCTGTCTCAATCGCTTAAATTCCCTCTTTGTTCTCCGGATGAACAGGTGTTTCAAAGGTACGTCAAGCAATGCGCCGAGGGTCGTATTTAATAAAAGCTTAATTGATCACGTGGTGTACACATTTTTGTTGCTGCGTTTTAATTGGCACTAGAGTAACATGGCATAAATCAATTTGCAGGTCTTCATCCAAATTCTAGCATTGTGGAATTGAAGCTAACCTTCAGCACATCGGTCGTAAGATGCATTGGTAGTATTGAGTTTTAAGTCACATTAACCGCTGCGGTTATAGGGCATTATTTTGAACGTTTGATTAATTGAAGTATTAAATAATATTTAAATTTAATAATAATAAAAACTATATTATAATTCCTAAGTAGAGGTTCGAACTCGTCACGCACACTTTCATTCGTTCGTCATCTCTCGTTCATCAGCTGCTGCGTTTAATTGTTGCAGCAGAGTTTATTAGAATACCTATAACTTCGATATTAAGTTTTCTCTATACTTTAAGGAACTTTTATATTCGTATTACTAAACAAAGCCTTCGTAGCTTTCCGCTGTGTATTCTTCTTGATGCCACAATATGCTTTGGCAATTGCGGTATCAATGGAGTTCTTTCAGCACGGACGATCTTATGCTTTTTTTCTAATGATATAACTCTTTAAAATTGCACTGGTCATTCTTCGTTCTTTTTCTCACGAAAAATTATTTCCTTTTCCCATTTAGAGCTTGAAAATACTTGTATACTTCCTTCTAAATGATGGTTGGTTAATACTGGATTAGGTATATACTTGCTATTCATTTTTGTTTTCATTCAAATTCAGCTAATTTATGCCGCTTTGTTTTACCACCATGGGAATCTCAGATGACCAAAAGTTCAATATTATATTGGTGGTGAGAACTCCGAGAGTAGTCCATGTTTCTCTTTTATGTATCGTAGTACTGAGAGTAATATGCTGTCTCAAAAGTGCATGGTTAATATTTTCCAGCATGCCTGATGGTGATTCGCCCCTTGCCGCACACCCTTGAGTAGCTGACAGGGTATTATGTAGACGTAGAAAAAGGATTGCAAAATTGATATAGCCCTTGAGAAAATCATAACGGTCATATTTACCTCTTCATTATACCTTTATTTATAGAAATTAATATATATTTGCCCCGTGCCGAATTATAACACTCTCTCTAAAGCTTACGTGGTGTCTGAATTTGAATTTAACATCGTATTTTCAATATTAATCTTTTGAAAGGTGTCGGTATCCTAGCAGTGGAGTATGTTCTCCTCAATTACTCCTGCGCGCGAACGTTTGCCGCTCAGAGAGCGTACTGATCAGATCAACCCGAAACGGAGTATGTCATAAAAATGAAACTACGGAGTGAAGTGGAGTGATAAAAAGAAAAGGCAGACCGTGGCCGGTTGAATGGGGGTGAAAATCGCCACGCTATGCCTTTCCGCCTTATTCAGCGGCTTGGAGGAAAAAATCTCCTGCATTTGCTTCGCTCTATGAATCACCGTCGAGACGCGACGGCATGAACGGCCGTCGGGCTTGCAGGAGGCGGGAAGGGTTGGGATGACGCCCGAAACAAAAGCCTTAAGACACGTGCATTCTCGGAAGAGGAGATTTTTCTCCCGGGAGAAGAAAAAAAAACACACGAGAAGTGCGAGCTCATGAGTGGCTCTGGGTTCGCGCAGAGTGGGGGCACCTCGCGCGATGGTGCCTCCTCTCGGCACGCCTCGCGTATCTTTATATATTCCAAATGGCCGTGGTAACGGCGGACTACTTCCCTTCTCTCCTCACAACCGTCCACTCCTTCCCCCACCTTGCACTCACCACAAGGCTCTAAACCTGAAGGGAGACTGAGAGATGTGCAGCAGTTTAGAGCATCAGCCACACTGTCTGGACTGACCGCCGGTGAGCGGGTGATATTTCCATGGCTGAAGGATGCTAAAGCGTTTCGTAACGGATCGCTCCCATTGTTCCTGTGGTATGATGATTGCGTCGCTAGGAAATTTTCCGTCTCGGGGCGATGTATCGCGGGAAACGCAAACAGCGAGACAGCGAAAACAATTTTCCCCGCCTTGGTGCTTGTTCTGGGTCTTGAGTTAAGTCACTATTTGAATATAAAGCCCCACTACGGAGCATCATATGTGTCAGACGTCCTTCGCATATTCCAACCGTGATAAAATATCGAGCGGCGCATCGCTTCTCTTCAGTATTTTACTCGAAGCTGGTGAGAAGATGGTAAGATTAATAATCGGCCAAACTGTGTAAATAGTAGTATTTCTGTGCCAGAAAAGATATTATTTATAAGTTTTCCTTGTATCTGGGACCGTTGCTCAAATATTTAAGCTTTTATTTCCGTAGCCTACATTTTGCTAAGTTTTATTGGTAAATCCAGGGCTTCGAAAACTAATTGAAAGGAACGTAATAACGTAGGCTACGGAAATCAAAATATTTGACCAAAGTCTCCAGATATAAAGAAGATAAATTTATTGTTCAAGTGGTCGCCTTAATTATAAATGTAATTTATAACTATGTTTACCAATTGTGTGTTCGTTAAAATGTTAAATATTAGTTATATATGGCCCTTATAACACAAGGTTTTGATTACCAGTTGGTAAATAATTAAGTCAGAATGAATTTCGGCAGTTGAAACTTAGCCAGCTAATTTTTGCTGGCGTTCACGCGATTTATATTGCATTTATCATTAAATGGTAATTATCTTTAACTCTGAGTGAAAACTTACCAGTTGTATTGAATACTCGCGGAAACATAGATGTATAGAAAGTTTTTCGTCGTTGTCGAAGAACATACAAGTAGGTTATAGGGATGAATGTGGGCGTAAACCTCAGCATGAAGAAGGCTAAAGGTGATAGGTATTGGGGCTGAAAGGAGTCCGGCTAAGTTGTATTAGCCGGTGCTCTGAGGTCCGGATGCCCTACCTTCATTTATTCGTCTGCTGCGACTTGCGGGTTGTAAGAGAGGAAGTTTGATTTTTAGTTGGTTGGGGAAACTTGTTTTGCACGTGATATTATTCGAGAAGTTAGGTCAGTTAAAAGGTAGTATATGATTGTGAGTGAAATTAAATGCTAAGGATTTATGTAGGAAATTTAGTATCGGGGAAACAAATGTTAAGATTCCCTATTAGGAATCTGTGGAAGTTAGAAGAGCACATGATTCATTATAAAGAATTGGAACAGAGGAAACTATAATAAAACTAGTTAAAGAGCGAGTAGGCGGCAGAAATTTGCTGATTTGAATTATTCGTTGATATTTGGAAAAACTTCTGGATTCTTTGGGAAAAAGGAAAATAAATACATTGAGTGATTTTATGGCCATTGCATTTATTAGTACGCTACGAGTACCGTAGATGGCTTTCGGGTGTCCCACAAGGTAGTGTGATAGGTCCACTCCTATTCCTTTTGTATATTAATGATATCCAAAAGGTGGTAAAAAGTAAGCTTCGTCTATTTGCCGATGACGCAGTAGTGTACAGGGAAATTCTATGCCCGAACGATAAAGAATATTTAAATATTGACCTACAAGCAATTGAAACTTGGTGTGATACATGGCAGTTAGAATTAAACTTTAAGAAATGTCTTGTAATGAATTTTTGGAAAAAGAATAGCTCTCCTCCTACCACTTACAAAATAAGTAATAATGAATTAACTAACGTGGAACCCATTAAATATCTTGGAATAAGACTGACAAATGATCTTTCCTGGGGTAAACACATTCGTGAAATAATTGGTCAAGCGAATCGCAAACTGGGTTTCATTAAAAGAGTATTGGGTAAATGTGACGATCATGTACGAGAAATCAGCTACTTTTCCCTTGTTAGACCTCATTTGGAATATGCTGCCAGTGTATGGGATCCCTACGAAATCGGTCTAAGTAATGAACTTGAACGTGTGCAGCGAAGATCGGCAAGATTTGTAAAGGGACGATACGATAATTATATTAGCGTAACCAGTCTATTAAATGAATTGAAATGGGAATCATTGTCAGATCGCAGGTTGAAATTTAGACTTAATCTCTTCCACAAATTCCAAGGCAATATTTTCAGTGATGATGTTAAAAATATTTTACGAACCCCAACTTACTATGGCAGACTGGACCATAATCATAAAGTTAGAGAAATTGATTGCCGAACTGACCGATTCAAAATGTCCTTTTTCCCTCGCACAATAAGAGATACGAATAACGGTAAATATGTCCTATCGGAGAGTAGCAATGAATAGCATTGGTAGCTGCATGTTGGTATGAGTACTTAAAGCTAACCCTACTAACAGAATGTTTTTGCATGTTTTATTTGCAATTTCTATCTTTTTTAAATAGTGTAGTTCTGACTACTATATTAATACTATTCCTTTTTATGCATGATATGTAGTGCATGTTTGGTGAGCAATCACCCCCTGCCACACACCCTTGTGGTGGCTTGCAGGGTATTATGTAGATGTAGATGTAGATGTAGATATGCACTATTTCCCCTATTTGTCTACTATATTAGAAAAAATTCAATTGCGATAGATAGAATGATGTGTACATTTGATGTGTACATTTTTTGTATTCCTCCTTTAGGCATTGATCAGATGGGATCACTTAGATATTTCAAAAAACATCCACAATATAGTTAACTGAAGCAATTATCGTTGATGTTTTAAGTTATGAGCTGGCGCTGACTGAATATGTCATGTGTGGCCAGGAATTTAAATATGTCATGCTGGAAAAACGTAGTGATACCTTACGTACATTTTTCACAACCAGTTAAATCGGTCTCCTCATTTGCAGAAGACCTAAGTAATTTCAGGGAAGGGAGAGACAGTTAATTACTGTGGAGTTTTAAGTTATGAATACGAAAGAATGAATGGCTTGCCTTAAATTTCAACCATGTTATAATTTCATGGAGATGCAAAAGAAAATAAATGACTGACTTATGATCACTGGGTACCCATAGTAGTTTCAAATTTCCTGGATGAGAAATGATGCTTTACAAAATAAATCTACATGATTTTTTTCCGTTTATCTTCTCAACGGAGTGGGCAAATTATTTTAATTTACACCTTTTATTCAGGCCATTCATTTTCAATTAAGTTTCTTAACTGTGTCATAAAGGTTTATTGTCACTTCTAGTTAGATCCTATTTTTTGAGAAATTTATCACCCGTAATAATTAGTTATTTCTTTCATATGATACATGAGTGCATATGCTTTGTAAGATTGTCTCAGTGGGATGATTAATAGACAAAACACCTGTATGACAGCCATTAAGTGTAAAAAATGTTACTCTGGTAATAATCTGCAATAGTTTCTGGTGATTTCAAGTGACTAATCAGTGCATGATCGTCCTTAAATGAAGCAACTGAAAATTGCAAGAACAAATGGTAGTTCAAATAGAAATTAGAAGAATAAATACCGTTTAAAGACTTTATGCAGAGCTACTTAAAATGAAAAACAAATATGTTCAAAATATCGATAATGATTGATGTTCCCTACCTTATTAGAGTTTCCTAGGTTCTTAAAGTGAGGCGAAGTCCAGTGTGTGACATGGTGTTATAGCTATTGCAAATAGGTAAATTTTTAGATCATGGATAAATTAATGGCAATTAAGTAATTCTAACATCAATATTACCAAATATAATTTATCATTGCAAATGTAACTGCGTGAATAACCGTTGATGGACCGTGTGGCAGGGATATTTCTGTACACGTACACGGATATTTCATGCATGGCAGGTGTTTTTATGACACATACTTCACATTACTTTATACTTCATCTACAGCATTTTCAGGATGGTTTCTTGCGAGGTAATCCGGTACAAATAAATTAATGCGCTAACCAAAAGTGAGATACGTTCAACATGAAATGACGCATAGAATTTTATGCCTGTTCCCTCGTTTTGGGTGAGTAAAGATTTTGAAGGGAACTGAGAGGAGGTGATGACAAGCTTCTCTGAACACATAGTAGCACCCAAGTTGGTACGGAAGTTCCCTTTCATAGTCATGCCGGTCTGGGTGTAATGGTTCTTTTGGGAACATTTTGTGGCGTATCTTCCAAGAAAACAACAACTGATTTTCTTCAGATGTTTTCCATCAACTCAAGGACGCTAGAAATATCCGGTTACGTTTAAAATGCCTCTGCTTGCTGAGGCGGTTTCGCTCCCAGCTACCAATATCTTTCCATATAAGAGAATAACAAGCATCGGTGTCTGGCGTTTGATGCGCTGAAATATTTTGGGAAAATTTGTCTTTTTTATAGCTATTTTATGTCTTACATTATTGTACTTAAATACAATTTTCCACTTCTCTACCGAAGAAGACGCAACATAAAAAATGCAGTTACCTCATTTAGCTGCGAGTAATGCTTCTAAAAGAAAAGTGACGTAAAAGTACTTTTCTGCACCTAAACATTTGAGAAAGTTTCCAGAAACCTCTTACAATATATCACATTTTTCAAGCCATTACTATTCTTCCTAATGTTATTCATGAGTTTAATGAGTAGTGTGGCTAACGATGACATTAAACAATAACTTTTCTCTATTTACCTCAAACATAAAAATTATTTAAAATATCGTTCCATCAATAAAACATTAAGTACCATTCAAAATTCAATGTTACCTTCCATTATTTTCCATTCTTTGCGATATTTTTATCTTGAAAATGAAGTAGAGACTGTCTAACTTCGCAGTATGTGGCTCTTGAATTACTAAGTAAAAATCAGAAAAGAAAACAGTTGTATGCAAACTACCGTAATTTATTCTTTTTTCGTGATTTACATCAATTTTGTGACTCTTACTTCTCCTTTTACACTATTTATTTGCTTTTTCATTGTTTTCAAAAAAATTCCTTTTCCGGAAGGTATAGCATCAGAGCACATTAAGTTTGCATTAATTTTCGAGGCAGCCACACTCTGCGCTCAATCTGATTGTAACTTGTCGGTTACTTTACCGATCTGAAAGGTGTGCAATAGTATTTTGAGCATCTTTTCTTTTCCCTTCTTTCGCTAATACTGGGCATAGAACCATAGTGATATAACTTTTTTCTACTAGCGACAAGGTGCCATTTTAACTTTATTATTAAAACGAGGCCCCGTACGTACCAAATAAAACTAATATCGTGGCGAATGAAAATTAATTCCTAACCTAATTAAAATTAAATCCCTTCGTAGATACTAAACATTGAGTGGCATGTGCCTTGCGCATAGCAAGCTTACGCCAGTTTTTCTTGCATTTGTGAGATTTGCATTGATGTTGTACAGTGTACTTTGATAGACCTGAATAACTTGAATAATACCTCTGCTTGCCTACATCCAGAGAAAGTCGATTACAAATTGTGACTCAACCCGTTATCGCGACGAGATTTGAAGCAGCCTACCAGAATATGGCAGGAGAATGTTTTATGCTCATAACGTGTAATAATTATGATTGAATAAGGCGTTAGTTATTTTTACCGGGAGCATGTTATTCAAACAGGTTAAAAAAGCAACATTAACAGCTAGTTCTTTCATCTACATCTACATAATACCCTGCAAGCCACCATAAAGGTGTGTGGCAGGGGGTGAACTCTCACCAAACTCGCACTACATATCATGTATAAAAAAAAGGATCAGTACTTTTATAGGTACTGTTCAAAACTACGCTATTTAAAAAAAGATAAAAATAGCAAAACATACATGCAAAAACATGCCGTTAGTTGGGTTAGCTATAAGTCCTTATACCAACATGCAGCTACCAATGTTATCCATTGCTACTCTCGTACTGGATATATTTACCGTTATTCATATCCCTAATAGTTCGAGGAAAAAAGGACATTTTGAATCCGTCAGTTCGGCAATCTATTTTCTTTATTCATATCCAAATTATTATATCATATTGAACCATCAAACTTGTTTATTGAGAAGCTGTAAATATTACTTATCTTTTATGTGCCCTAATAGTCAAAGTTTAAGTTTGGAAAATAGCATTTAAATGCCTTTATTTGTTTCAAACCAGTGAAGCAGTTTTTCAATAAATATGATCCAGTAATCACGCTTCCCGTAGTCAACAAAAGAGCTATTCTTGCTGCTTTCGTATGTACCATTTTTCTTCTGCTTTTCCCTTTCAGCGCATGACATTATTTGCATTCTGCTCTTGTTGACTGAATGGTTTAAATGTTGCCCATTATTATTCTCAACCAGTAATCACCGACTCCGTATTTCGCTCTATTCCATGGACGCCTCGCCAGGTGGCTAGCTACCGAAAGGCAGTTTGCCCAGACTTCTCCTTTTCCTGTTGGAAAAAGCGTGAATTAATTCTTGAAAACAGAAAAGACACACACTGCGTGCCCACTCCGTTGTTTACCGTATTGCTGCACATTATCTCGCCGCCGCAGCCACGATGAAAAGGTGATGAAAATTAGCATTCGGTTGTCATACACCGCACACATGTGCCACCAACACAAAAGAATCCTTTGGGCATTCTTCTGCGACTTTTTTACGGCATACCAGGTGTTCAATGCATTCCAGCTTCGTCTGATTCTGCCTACCATCAATACAAAACCTTATTTGGGTACGTTTATGCGATCTCTGGCAGAAATACGGTTGAATCCATCGCGCTAGTTCCTCCACTTGTGATCCACAGGCTCATGGTAATCATTGCAATGCAGGGCAACGTGTTAGTCAGGTGGAAAGAGTACTGGCTTTCCATACCGAGGGCTAGGTTCAAAAATATCAAAGAAATTACATTGTAATACATGTCCCTTCTTGAGTACTTAGGAGAGGGCATTTCTAGTTCAGAATTCGGCCCGTCGGATGTGACATTAAGCCGCTGTCCCCTTGATACCTATTGTGAAGAGCTGGCTAATGCCTACGCCGGGTTTCCACCCCTTCCTTCCCTGGTTAACCGTGCGCAACCAAATAGCCACCAATATTAACTGGCACAAGTGTCCTTAGCTTTCCGTTGCCTTCCTTATATAACTACTACTGATTAATTAAGTTTTCATATCTGTTAGCATGCAGATGCTTATCGTCGTTTAACTCTAAAAATCCAATTTAATTCATAATATACCTCTTAGACATGATGAAGAGCCTTTAGTATTTTTTCTCTTTTCATGGTCCTGTGTGTCTCGTCTCTGTTGCTGTTTCATTATTTTCAGCATCATAGTCTGCATTACGAGACTGCCTTGCCACTTTCGTTGAAGTGTTTGAGCTGATAGGTATATGAGGTGAAATCATTTCGAGCATCCTAGGGTAGCAACATACCCAAAGTAAGAAAAAGAGAAATATTTTTACGTAGATGGCAATGTTTATCGTGGTGAAACATATGGTGATTTCAATGTATCTGCGTTGTGGCTAGATATATAGTAGAATTAGAGTCTTCTCTCTTCTTCCCTTATTTCAGTACCTCGTTATCCTGTGTGTAATCGGAATTTTAAGCCCTGGAATTTACAGAATGTGGAGAAGTTATATTTGATATTCTTGTATAAACCACACCAATAACTTCGTCGCTTCTCGAGTTAGAGGTGATTGACAAGCTAGAAATGAAACTGAGCCTACTTTGAATATTCTACGCTTATTTAAGTCATCAATTTTATGAGAAATAAAATTCAATGTGGTCAAGTATTAATATTTTAACCCTCCATCGTCTGTTGTTGGTTGTTTCTTTTCCATAGCGTAACACTATATTGCGTTATGTTGGTAGTCTACGCACGAGGTAAACGCGGTTGTGCTGGATAAAAAGAGTGGGTATTTTGATGCTCGTGGCTTCATGGCATCGATACATGATCACTCTTAGTCGTTCGCATTAATCCTCACGTTCATCGAGGAAACTGGGTCAAGGAGTGCCGTCTAAGTGATTTCCCTCATCTTATATCCTTTATATGAACCACAGTGCTAGTATTTCATCCCCTTGAAGCCGAAGATGAAATTAACGCCGACGGTTTCCGTTAGATTCATCTAATTAGTTTGGGCGTGCTCTATTTTTTGATAGGATATCCCACCCCGCTTCATAACTCACCAACGTCACCAAACTAGCATTTTTCATTCCCCATCATCCCCCATTCTCTTTCATCGCCCTTCATCAAAGCACTGACCCTACTCCGTCATTAAATTCCTGGTGGGGCTATAGAAATCCCCTGGACCCTGCTCAGGAATCTATCATCTCCCGTTAGAACCAGTCATTACCATATTTGGCAAAGTGTTTCGTGTAAAAAATAGATTGAAACCCGTCTTGTGTGTTCACCTGTACTACCGGGAATGGGACTCCTTGTTTCGGGTGCTTTTTCGTGTTCATTTCTTGACACGCTCCGACATAGAAGCCTTCGCTTCAGTCACAAGATTTATTCTTTCATTTTAACTTTGACGGGAATCATATGCCGCACCCTAAAGACTAAAGGCTGGGCATTGGCTCTTACCGGCAATCATTTAACATCCTTGTGATTCGAAATCTGTTTGGAATCATAAGATTTGTAAATCTTTGTGGTGAACTCAATTATTTACGAAATTCACTCGAGTTCAAGACAGTCGTTATCACACTTAGCGAATTATGTTATCAAATATAAAATTTTCATCATGATCTCGCCATGTTCTGTATTTTGTGCAATAGCATTAGCTTTGACGTTTATTTAAGTCCCGTTAAAAGGGGACCCATTACTCTATTAGAATCCTGGAATTATATATTGCCCAGTAATAATTTCTGCTAGGTTAATTAAGTATTCTCCAAGGTTAATTAAGTATTCCCCTAGGTTAAGTTAGTAAGAGAACACAATAGGCAGCATAGAAAATTGACAGGTCGGTAAAAGATTATTAGAATAGTCTGTAGTGTATTATGCATGTATTAATAACCAATTCCCTTATGGCTATGTGGATACTAACCATCTAGCTGCCTATAACCCTATAATTTTTTTAAATTTAACTATCCATTACCACCGAAAACAGCTCTTATGGCCTTTACATCGGGGTATTTAACAATAAACAATAAACGAGCACGCACATCCATGTCCGGAATGGTGAAAAATCCACTCAGGCGGGACTCGAACCCACTACACTAAGGTTAGCAGGCGGGGACTTAACCACGCCGCCACCGGGGCCGACATAAAAATCTACTTGCATAATATGCCGGCAAAATAATCACCGGGGCCGACATATATAATGTAGCATGCTTCCACGAAGTAGCTTGTTTGCATGCCAATAGTGCATCTTTTGTAATCTTCACCCCCTGCCACACTCTCTCGCGGTGGCTTGTAGGCTATGGCGTGAATGTATTTAATCTTTTTCCATGCTTCCCACCAAGAGAAGCGTAGATTACTCCTATCTTAAATTGGAAGTTTTCCCTCAAACTCCCAGTGTTTTTGTGTTGAGGGATATCTTTTATTAATTCACGAAGTCCGATGTTGGTTGATTTAGTGAAGATTCATGTGAAGGGGTTTAGCATTGCATGTTTTTCTATGGCAATCGGTCACATCCCTGCTCGGGGATTTTCACCCCGTTGTTGTACCTTTGGTTCAAGAAATATGAACGTTAATCCTCCTCCAAATGTATTTTCGTCGACATCTCTTAACATGTGAAAGTACATACATTCTTACCATTAACCCACTTCAGTGTGCAACAATTAAATTCTGTTATCGTGACAAATTAATTTCAGGAAGTGTGGGAGAGCCAGATAGGCCTGTATATAAACTGTCAAGGCAATTTTTATTATTTGCTTGCTGGCTGGATTAGGATTCGATGGACTATTCCTGTTCAGCCTAGCATTTTCTGAATGACTCATTCTATGCAGTTTTTATCCCTTCTACATCTACATTAAAACCTGCAAGCCACCATAAAGGTGTGTGGCAGGGGGTGAATTCACACCAAACATGCATTATATATCATGCATAAAAAAGGATTCATAATTATATTCTTGTCTCATATTCACAATTTAAAAAAAAAGATAAAAAGAAAAGCTAGCATACTAAAACATGCTGTTAGTTGGGTTAGCTTAATGTCCTTACACCAAAATGCACTACCTTTGCTATCCATTGATACACTCGTATTTATTCTATTGGATATATTTACAGCTATTCATTTACCTAATTGTAAAGGAAAGAAAGGCATTTTGAGTCTGTCACTTTGGCAATTAATTTCTCTAATTTTGTGACTATGGTCCAGTCTACAATAGTAAGTTGGAGTTCGCAAAATATGTTTCCCTTCTCGGGAAAGTATCTATCGTTGGTTAGTTAGTTGTTCGAAGGAGGCGATCGACCGCTGAGGTTATTTGCGCCATTCAGGATAGGTTAGTATTGGATAAGATGAATTTTTAAGGAAAGGAGGAAGGTTGAAGAGAAACCCGGCGTCGGCATTACACTGCTCTTAATGGTGGATGCCAAGGGGTTCAGAGTTTAACGTTCCATCCAACGGACAGGGAGCTGAACTTGAAATACCCCTGTAACGTTGATGTTGAAGAAAACACTTTATTTGTTCCTAATGTTATCGCTCTGATTTCAGTTGCGGCGGTTACAATATGAGTAACACTTTTACCGCCATTGCTCCGATATATCAGCCGGCTTGCTTTTCATATTTGTAGCATTATATTTCCTTCCAATCAGGGACAGCCATTTCCTTCCAATCAGGGAATAATTTCATCCCCCTACCACAAAAATATATCGTCAATATTGATATATATATTTCTTCACAAATTAAAATTAAGATCATAAAAGATCATGAAAATAATAATGTTACGAATTTCATGGTGTAGGGATTGACAATGTTCGCAATCTCTACTTGTAAGGGACTAACTGAAATAGGTAATTGATCATCGTGTTAACACATTTAGAACAACTTTGCTTGTAAAACTCCTTAAGTAAGCGCCTCTGAAGAACACTGAAGTGAGGCCCTGACGCGAATGGGATTGGAGAAGAAAACGTCATGGCTCGTGGACCCCCTCCAAAACACCGCCACGGGTGACGCACCTGCTCGGATCAATTTTTTTCCCAGCTCCTTCCGATGGAGCCAATGTAGGATCCGAATCATTTAATGAAATTATAGCGTTTGCGGTCAGGGAGTGGGGCGGGGGAGGAATGGAATGGGGCTTGAGTTTTTGTGTGTTTAGGACGAGCCATAGCGCGGAGACCCACCCGGCCCCCAACTTCCCCACCCTCTATCTCCCGCAAGGGCCTTCCCATCCCCCGGAATAATGGGTGCAGCCCATTCCGAGAGGGCCACTTAACAAAGTGGCAAAGGCGTCTATGGTTCACCTCTACCATGCATCCATAACTTCCCACACACACTGTCTCCTCCCGATATCTCTCCCACCTCTGTCTACTCCATTTTCGATTCCTGGTAGACTTATCAAGGAAGCCGTTGTGTACTCTTGTAGTTTCGAGGCTGCCAAAAAACTTAAAGGCGTTTCAAACCGGGAGGAAAGGTAACGAAGACGGGAATAGAAGGGCAAGGAGGAATGGTGGATAGGAAACCTGCTCTTTTAAAAAAAGGCGTCAAGTAGACCACGGTTTCATAACTAATCTACATCTACGTGATACCCTGCAAGCCACCGCGAGGGTGTGTTAGGGGGTGAAGATTACCAAACATGCACAATTGACGTGCAGAAATTTACCGTTCGACGGGCGGTGTGCTGAACTTTTATACAAGACTAAAGTGGGGACCGGTATTACAGTAAAAAAATATCTGCCACTGCCGGAATTCGAGCCCGAGTCATCGGGATAGGAGACTTCCGCACCAGCCCGACCCCCGTGGATTTGCCGATTACTCTCCACTAGTATTAAAGCTTCTCTTGATATTCTGGCCTTGGTTCGTATCACTTCCCTTTCGAAATGTAGTCGCCGCGATGTGTTTGGCTGTGCCATCTACGATTGCCAGCAAGTCGAAATCCGAAAATCGTGTCTTTCTTATATTCCCGTGTGGATGCTGGAAAGGACCTCTTAACCTCTTGCCATACACCCTCGCAGTGGCTCGCAGGGTATTACATAGAGGTAGATATTATGCCATTGTATACTGCACCTTGGATTCCTAAGAATGTCCATAATTAGACCATGCGCCAAGAAAAAGCATTTTAAGATTTTTTGAAGCGAGTTTACAAATCTAAAATCATATTTGGTCTTATAAACTTCGGTTCCCAGTGCGAACCGATGTATCAGGTCGTGTAAAAGGTAAAGTAAGACTCGCGAGTAGCTCAGAGTTTGCTTCTAATGTGAGAACCGATGATCAGTCTCCAAGTTCTGGACGATACATAACGCTGCCCCTAAAACGAAGATAGTTTACGTGCTCTTTGACCTTAAAAGAAGCTAAATGGCATCAGGTCGCTAATTTCTGGTTACCCGAAAGAAAAACCAACCTTGCGCATTTCAGTGGCAACGTTTTATTGGTAGAAGCCCACGATGCTTCAAATGTATTCCTTGATAATTCGAGGTTTGAGGCTATCCAATGAATTATTCATGGAAAAGATCCGTATGTTCAGTCTTGACTCCGTGGATGATGCATGCCAATTACGGCTTGAAGGAATGTTCTCTTTTAAAAAAATACTATGCAAACCATGTAGTATCTCACATTCTGATCTTCCGGTTGGGTATCAATCCGTACGATCTGTGGCTTTCTTCTGCGTTGCTGAATGGAAAAGACCCACCATGTAATGACGCGTAATGATGACCATAAACGTAGCACGTGGTAAGGTCTGGCTACCTGGAAACCCAAACTTCGTGTTCCTTTCCAAATGAATTGGCGTGGAAAGCCCCTGCGGACTCGATAACGTTTGGCCACCGATGAAATGCCATTTGCTCAAGCATATGCGTAAAGAAGACACCATCCCTGCCTTGGGCCTGGTATTTTTTGGATAATATATACGTAATCTACATCTACGTAATACCCTGCGAGCCACCACGAGGGTGTGTGGCAGGGGGTGAAGATCACCAAACATACACTATTGACATGCAACTAGGATATTTAATGGAGACATGCTAGATAATAGGGTCACATGCAGCTAGATGGTTAGTATCTACAATTGGCCCTATTCCAACATATTTCGAGTGAGCTTGAAAACTTCTCATATGTTTGCGCTCGGTGTGCAAATTAAGGCTCATCTCTACGCAGCGTTGATGCCTGTTTCTTCTATAATGTTTACGAGGAATGCACGATTGTTTATTCAATTATTATCCCCGGAGAGCACTTAGTTACAGTGTGGAGAGCACGTGAGTACAGTACTCCGTCCGTCGAATGGGACGCTAAATCGTGGACCCCATGGCGCCCTTCGTTAAGAGCAGGCAAATGCCGACGCTGATTTTCTATTCAAACTTTCTCCGTTCTCCTAAGTAAAACCCGCCACTGCCGAATTACCCACCCTTCCTCACAAGTGCATAGGACCTTAGCTGTTGATCGCCTCCCCCGAATAATTGCTACCCAAGAGACTTCTTCGTTTTGGTTATTTGACCGATTAGGAACCGCTGAAGGTGTAAAGACCCAAAATGCAATTTAATTTGGTCGATTCTCTTGATGTTCCATGAATGAAAAATAAAATTACTGGTTTCCTGGTTCCATGTAACTTCTTCTAATTCTATTCTTCTTTTCTTAGGCATTTTAACGTTCCAACATTTTAATGTGTTCGTACTGTGCCTAAAATATCACTACTCTTAATTTCTTACAAGCAATTTTCTTCCTTCATCTTGCTTTTCAATTAAAAAATATATGAGGGAATCCATCATGGCAGTATTTACGAGGGAAATATTTTGCCTCAATTTTATGACGTTTTCTTTCGCTGAAACTTGCCTCGGTGATTTAATGTCATGTTGGTGTTGGCGACAAAAAGTTTTCTAATCCCTCGCTGAAGATCGAATTTCTAGTGGCGTTATATCATGCCAATCATTTAAGCTAGCTCTTTTGGAATCTTGCCACAAAGCTCTACAATACATCGTATCACCCCTTCTGTACATTTACACTGATGTTGGTACGCATCTAAAGAATGTGTTTCACCGAAGTTCGTAAAAATTCCGAATTTTCTATTCAAAGTTCTGTATTCCAAACCATTCGAAAATGAAAGGACACTGAAAAACTGTTTCGCAAACTCATTGCAAATAAGGAATTTAAATTACCTGATAATAAAATGTTCGTTTTATTACAAAATTGATTTTTCCTTCGCATTATTCGCCATTTATTCTCATAATTTTGAGCAAAGGATTTTACTCAAAATTATTAAATCAGTTATTTAAGAACGCTCAAGGATTAAATATAGTGAAAAGCCCTCGAGAACTTGACCGGGTTAAACTTTGAATAAAACGTTTCCACGGACAGCTCTTCCAACATCATCAGGTAGAATGTCATGAAATAATAAATCTCCAGCGTTAACAAGAACTCCAACATTCATATGCCTCCTGATTAGACTTATTTTTTGTGCCATGGATTATTTTAAGAATTGGATTCCGAGATGAGCTGAGGTGGTACCTGGAATAGCGGTTAAAATTATTCGTTTTTAAGATTAGCGTCGACAACTTCCTTCATCTACGAGTCTCCTGACGACGTTCCCAGCATGAGGAACGAAACGTTGATAAGTAAAGTTCACCACGCAGCAGTCAACCCGAAAATGGTCAATGGTAGTGTTCCTTCATCTACATCTACATAATACCCTGCAAGCCACCATAAATGTGTGTGGCAGGGGGTGAATTCTTACCAAACATGCATTACATATCGTGCCTAAAAAAAGGATTATTATTAATATGCTAGTCTAAACTTCACTATTTAAAAAAGAGAGTAATAGCGAAGTAAGCTAAACGTTCCCAAATATGTTCGAATGGCGAATGGTCGTTGCATTTTCCCATTTAAATTTTGTTGAGACTAATGTGGTTCTTGGTTACAGCTGACTTTTCGGGTTGTCCTGGCCTATTATGTCTACGATGTGCGATGCGCCTGATTTTTGGAGTTCTTATTTACCTTGGAGATTTAACTATAGACATTTTCCCCAGTGACAACGGACGAGTCGTTCTTTGAAACGATGGGTATTATACAAAGTTTTACTTGATGGAATTCCCGAGAGCTTTTCACTCTTGTTATTCGCCAAAAAGTATCAAGATGATTGAAATATCTATCAGGAGATGACGAGGTAGAGCATACATGAAGGATGAATCCAAACTTAAATTATGTGGAGGGTAATTGATCGACGTCACAGATAAGTCAAATACTGCCAGTGTGTCCCTACAAGTCCATCGCCTTCTCTTTTGCTAGAAATCCCGTGTGTAGAAAGCGTTTTTTCTTTTCCTTTATTGGAGTTCCCTTGGTATAGCTGTCTGTAATTTTGTTTGGCATGCCTTCAACGTTGCAAGATGTGCCCCGTTCCCATCCCGTGTTTGTGTGCCAAGAGCATGCTTACGATGAGCCAGAAATTAAGATTTAATCTGTTTATGCTAAAAAAGGATATGTATATAATTTTAAAATACATTCAAATGCATTAATTTGCTCTAGTCTCATGAGATTCATTGGAAAGAATTTTTTGTTAAGTGGCCCCTTCGCTTTTTTGGGCTCTTCCAAATTTTAACTCTTGGGCGAATAATCTTGATGCGTAAATTTCCGCTCAAATCACTTTCCCGTAGACAATTGCGTGAAGCTCAACTTCGTTTGCCTATATACTGGAGATTTTTTTTTCAATAATGACGAAACTGCCAATGTCGTTATATTTCCATTGAGCTGTTTTTGAATTATTTGACGTTCAAGATTTTTAACGACTGGGAGCAGCTATTATGGAGCTGGGAGTTTTATATTATGGTCTGTCTGCCAATATTTGATTTTCTGCTCGTCATGTTTAATTGCATCGCATTTTGACCATTGTTAGCTTTTTATCTGCTAAGTAGTAGTCATTTAAACTGTTAAATTTCCATTTCCTCGCGTACAACGTTCTCATATCCTCGGAGCTTTGTCTGCTATCCATTCAATAAACTCGTCAGTGTTCCCAGACGCTCTCTAAAAACCTCGTTATTTTCCATTAGAGGTCTTCCCGCGATTTTTTTTCAGAGAATTGCTTACCTTTGTGCAGATAATTATTACGAACACGTTTCATTGACGGATACGGAGGACACTTCAGCAATGGCCGCAACAAACGTCTTTGAAGGTGAGGGCGTTGCAAGAAAAAAACCGGGAAATATCACTCAGCCTGCGAGGCCCACTCATCTCGTCAATTACACCATTTGAAAAAGTAGGTACGCCTTCCATTTCATCGTCAGTTCAAAGGAGGCCATGGCGGATGGAAATCAAGATTCTTTGTTGGCTTCTGACGAGGACGAGAAAATAAAGGGAATGTCGGATGGGCGCCATTATGTTCAAGTTGCACCTTTGAGAATTGCCTCAGGTGTGATTCCGCCAAGGGCCCCTCCATCCATTCCTTCTACTGGTTAGCGACAGTTTTACGGCCACCGTTAGGCATTCCATCCGCCGAGCCCATGATGATGAAAAATCCTCCAGAGGGCTGCTGGGCAATCGTTGGCCGGCATGCTTTTATGTGCTTTTTTTTTAATGTCGCCAGTATGCTAAATCTATATTGAAAGGCTAATGGAAGGTCACTTTCTTCCGTATAACACTGTTGGCACGAATCGGAGACTGCCGGCAGCGGCCGGCTTCATTCGTGACGCGAGAAAGAGGTGGGGAAAATTGAAATACAAAAATGGAGGCATTCATTATCAGTAGAATTTATTTCACTTTTTGCATTCAATTCGGTGGCCCGTAGGCCAGTAGTATGATATTTGTGGTGCTGGAGTCATCAACTTCTGGAAAAGCCGTTGTACTTGTTACATATCTAGCAAGTTTTTACTTTCATACAACAGAACATGCTTTGTTCCTCAACACAAATATAACCCCTCATAATGGACGCACATCCTAATTAGGTGCATGGATTTACTTGGTAACCATCTGATTTTCCTTGCGTTGAACTTAGATTATCTTTCAAGCTAGCTCTTCAGCAATCTCCTTCGGAAATTAAATTAGGATGTTTTTTTCGATAGACGTTCCAATCTTCCACGTGAATAACAAATTTGAACAATATTACCTAGGAAAGACGTAAATATAGTAATAGTGTACGTGTTAGATTCGATTTAAATGCCTTCGAGAGATTCCCAGGGTTCTACATATAAGTGTACTCCTACCGCACAACCTCGCGGTTGCTCGATCGGAATGACATAGATGTAGATGTGTGCATTTAACCTCAATTCTATCTAAGTAATTTTACTTCGCAAAGTGATTCTGCATTATTTCTTCTCCATGAATATATTGTTAGTTAGAAATCATAAGCCGCAATTCAATTGAGGGTTTCTAAGCTTCTTAAGCGTATTAGCATTGGTACAGTAGTGATTCAGTAGAAAGTGAAGTAGTACTGGCTATACTTGTTACTAACGATATGATTCGTGATTTGAAGGGGATCATTCAACTGAATTATACATGTTCGTGCGATTGAGAAATTAAAATTGAATCAATGAGTTGGTTTACTTTTTCGGCTGTCGGACATGTCTTGATACGCCTATACGATTTAGGAATGCTAGCTAATACGACGTGTCCGTCCAAAGAAATAGATCTTTCCACGAAAACTTGTAGGCTAATTTTCTATTTTTGGTGTGTAGCGTCAGATTCGCTTGTTTTAATATTTTGCGTGATTCAAAGTTGCGGTCATTAAGGGGAACATGGCAATTAGCCTGAGTCGTTGGCAATTGAAAGAATATGAATGATTACAATTCCGTGGGTGAATATGACTTGGATAATAATAAAAATAAATCAGCATCACAGCTCATCCTTACTGTTATGCTCAAATCAGATATGCGTGTTCCTAAAGGTTGTATTTACGGCATAAAATTTTCTGTTTTCGGCATTACCGTAAACCCTTTATCTCCAAGAACAGGATCCGTGACTTTTAACACTACATATGTCGAAGGCTTTTCCGGAATATCAGTCTACCTGATGTAAGCGGAAGAAGCTATAATATTTCCTCCGTTCTAAATCCTCCTGGCAACAAACTGCATAATCCTCGCGAATGGTTCTAGAAAAAGAGAAATTCTGTGAGCATTCGCTTTCAGAGAAATTTCCGCGTGGTTCAAAATACCTGGCGATATTCTTTGGGCACTCCCACACGCGTATAGATTATTATCGATGGATAAAAGAAGTCTCTTACGCCATTGATACGTTCTCCGTGAGGATAAACGTCTTGGAATTGTTTTTTTTTTTTACTCGCTCCGAAAGTGGTCTTCAACGACGTTTTTCGCACTGCCTTTTTTTCGCTGCAAGAATCGTTTTTTTCTCTCTCCAATACTCCAACCGGTTCGGAAGATGGCTTCGGTGAGGCGTGATGTTTCCAGTGACAGTCACCTGAAGATGTGACCCCGTGAAAAAAGTATTTTTTTTCGTTCCCATTTTTCATCGCATCGTTTACCTCGATAATTAACTTCATTTTTTTCGAGACAACACCTTCCGCTCAGGCTCTTTCTGAAAGGACGGAGGCGGATAATGGCCGTCTATTGCGTAACAATTGTTTATTTTGAACTGGCCTATATTTATGTCTGTGAAGTCATATCGCTATCAACGGCGTAATATTGAGGGAAAAACCTTCTAGTGCGTCAGCAGTTAAGGTTTTCATTCTCTGCGGTATTGTGGCAGGAGAATGGTAATCAGATTAGAGAGGAGTTATTTGAGAAACTCTGGCTTGAAAGTCTATTTTTTTTAATAGTCCATTCATTAATAGTAGGATTTTACTATCTACAGTAGGTACAGAGGTCAGTTTAGTGGCAGGGTTATTGGCGTCTCAGTTCAGAAAAGTTTCTAATTTATTATCCTTAATGGCGTATCTAGGTTGAGCGTAGGTTAATGTACAGATTAAATCTATAACAGAAATTTAAATCGGATAGCTTTACTGAGGATGTTAGCTATATATAAAAAACACCAGCGTATTATGCGAGATTCGACCAGATAACTAAGACTAGAGAGAAAGATTGTCGTACTGATAGATTCAAAATGGCATTTTCCCCCGTACTATAAGAGAACAGAATAGGCAGCATAGCAAAGGGATAGGCAGGGGAATATTTTGGAGTAGTCTGTAGTGCATGATGCATGTATTAATCCCTTAAACACTATGGATGCTAACAATCTAGCTGCATGAGACCCTATAGTTGCTTGTTTGCATGTAAATAGTGCATGTTTGGTGATCTCCACCCCCTGCCACACACCCTCGCGGTGGCTTGCAGGGTATCGCGTAGATGTAGATGAACTAATGAATATGATCGTTGCATAGGTGAGAAAAATTTAGCAAAATTTTAGGGAATAATGTAATAACTGCTCTTCACAATCAAATGTACTGATACTACTTATTGTTTCCCTTGGGAACAGTTTCCGTATCATAAAGGAAACACCTTTCATTTCCTCATACTGGTCGGTAACATCACCTACTTCCGTGCTTGAAAAAAGCGAAAATGCGCATGGGAATACATAACTCAAATGATATACAATGTGTTTCGCTGCCAGTATTTTATCCTAAAGATATTACAGAATCTGAATTGATTTTGTGAGGTCGTCAGCATCATTTTGTGTTTGATATCCTCATGAACGTATCAATACTTGGTAACTTTTGTGTTAAACTCCTCTACCCTCCTTTTCTCGGTAGCCTTTCTTCCTTGTAGAAGTGTTCCCTCAAGGACTTGACGCAAGTAGAGTAAATGTAGGGCCATGATCTGAATCTCAACTACAGTCGCGCTTCCACTTCTTACGTCCTAAAATCTCTACTTCGAGTCAAATTGGTGTGCAGATTCACCCAGCAAAGTTGGTATTACCACGCTGTATACCGCTTCGAACCATATTGAGCAGAATCTGTATACCCTATAATACTCGTAATAGAGATAGAATGTCGTATAAATGAGACTAGTTGAGATTCTATGCCGTATTCGGAATCTCAACTCAATTCTCTGTGTTACGCTAAGAAGTAATACCACCCTTGCTGGTACATCTACATCTACATAATACCCTGCAAACCATCATAATGGTGTGTGACGGGGTGAATTCACACCAAACATGCATTACAGATCATGCATAAAAAAAGATTGGTATTAATATACTAGTCTGTACTTCAATTTTTAAAAAAAGATAAAAAGAGCAAAGCAAGCAAGCAAAAGCATGCTGTTAGTTGGGTTAGCTTTAAGTCCTTATACCAACATGTAACTACCTATGCTTTCCATTGATAAACTCGTATTTATGCTATTGGATATATTTACAACTTTGCATATCCCTGTACTCATTGTTCGAGGAAAAAATGCATTTTGAATCTGTCAGTTCGGCAATCAATTACTCTAATTTTGTGATTATGGTCCAGTCTACCTTGGTAAGTTGGTTTTCGCAAAATATTTTTAACGTCAACAGTGAAAATATTGTCTTGGAATTTATTTAAGAGATTAAGTATAAATTTCAACTGCGACCTGACAATGATTCCCAATTTAATTCATTTAATAGATTAGTTACGATCATATAGTTATCATACCGTCCCTGCACATATCCGGCCGATCTTCACTGTATACGTTCAAGTTCGTTATTTTGGCCCATTTCATAAGGATCCCATATACTGGCAGCGTATTCCAAATGAGGTCTAACAAGGGAAAGTACTAATTTCTTGAACATGATCGTCACATTAACCCAGCGCTCTTTTGATAAATCCCAGTGTACGATTAGCTTGACCCATTATTTTACGTATGTGTTTACCTAGAATCGGTACACCAATTTGACTCGTTTTATGAATTTTAGGACGTAAGTATTAGAAGCGAGACATTAGTTGAGATTCTGAATATGGCCCGTAGACTTGGAACATCCACGATTCCCAGTCGTATTGAGCTTCTATGCAACAGAGCTTGCTCTTAAGCGTGTTGAACTTAAGAGATAACTTTGCTGATGTTTTCTGACGTAATTATTTCCTAATACATTCCCATTCGAGGAATTCAATGCCGTGCATTTCTCTTCGACATTTAACGCCTATGTTGTTCGTCAGCGAAGTATTCCTCCCCGTATTAACTCCACGTGAATACGTCCCCTTCCTCATCGGAAAGTGCTCGTTTTGAAGTGCGGGTCGGGATTATCTCTCCCCGCCCTCTCGCCTTCCTGGACTGCTAAGACGGATGAGAACAAATGGCCAGGTAGACGCGCAAGAAGTTGGAGAAGCGGAATGGAATTGGCCTCGGTGAGGACGGCCTCTCGAGGCGCCAAATGATTGGAGGCCTCGGAGCAATGGATCCGAAGGGCAAGGTGGGCGAGCGGGGGGGATTAGATGCATCCGGTTTGTGTGCTTCGATTCGCGCCGAACGATTGACGAGGAGTCGTGAGCTCCGTCGCAAGAGTTTGAGGAGCTAAGAAGCAAGCGAAGCAGCGTGTGAGCATGACGTCTTTCCCGCGACCACCGGTCTTTTCTCGTTAAAACGCGCGTGACGTTAGCCGTAAGCATTTAATTGCTTTCATGTAAAGCTTAATCAACTTAATTTATCAAGTGGGCGCTGTGGAATAACTCTTCCGCACAATTGGATGAATCATCTCAAATTATGACGCGTCGAGTTCGTTGAAGGGTGGTTTTAGCAAAATCTAATGGGAGGACTTTCACTAGCAAAGCTACAACTTAGTAAGTCTGTTTTATTACTTTATAGTCATGCCAGGGGTAGATATGAGATAAATGAAATCGCTCCTGTGCAATGCTTTAATTATTGTGTCAACAAGCCAAAAGGGTTGATATGGATCATTTTTCCTTCATACTGGGCAGAAAATATTCTGCTTTGGCGAGAAATTGGAGTATTTGGATGTTACAGATAATCAGTGGCAAGGGATGGTTGAAGTTATGTCTGGATAAGCGATGAAGTGATAGGAAAATACAAGGCCTTCTAAATAGTATGAAGAGAAGTTGGAAATTTGCTGATGTAAAGAGAGAAGCTTGGAAACAGTCATCTGGATAAATATATGTTAAGCAGAGAAAAACAAATTCATCAAAAACTACCAGTAGAAAACTGTGAATAAGCATCATTTAATGAAGGCATACGCTTCGTATTATTGTGATTAGATGGATCTTAGTTCCTAAGGTGAAATTAATAAGACATCAAACCATCGGGTAATATATATACTTACAGTGTGATTACGTTCTTGACGGAATTAAACGCGTCGTGAGGAGTCATACCCTTGCGGTGACTTACAGGGTACGATGTAGACATAAATAGATTTAAATAATGCAATATCAGCAGGTGGGTAATAATTTATAACGAATATATTAATCTCAAATTCCGATGTGATAGAGACGTGATAAGAACATTAGCATACTACACTAGATTCGATCAATGGAAAAATATTAGACGTGTAGAATGTTCGAATATGCTTAAAATGCCATTCTTTCCGCGAACAAATATAAAACTAAATAGGGAACCGTCATTGTAACCTGATACGTAGGTGACTTGTAGATAGAGTAACCTGAAGTGCACTCAAAAAATTTAACCCTAATAGAACTCATTTTAAAACCGAAGTCATTAGTAAACATTCTATTCATTGGTAGATACTAATAATTTATTTGCTAGCGCCTTAAGGTTACATGAATATCACGTTTCCTTAATGAAGTATACTTTCCCCTATTAGTTGTAGGTGTAGGTGTAGGTGTTGGTATCTTGGTGATTGTTCTCTACCTCCCACGCACCCTCGCGGAGGCTCAGGGGGCATGTAGACGGCGTACATATATATGTAGTTGTTTACAATTTGGGGAATACGCGGTCCTACAACTTATCCAATGTGTGATATGAAAAACGGACGTCAGTTTGCTCCGCAGACGACACGGAGGTGGTTTAAATTCTTGGGGATCAGGTGTGAATACGCTTGCATTTAATTGCTGTCTTTTCCACATCTTCGCTCGGCAGACAAGCGCACTCTGGCTACACCTGTTGTTGTTTGTCTCCCTCAGCTTCCGTCTCAGCAGCATCGTAAAAGTCTTGTTTTGCTGCCTTGTGTTCCGCGTTAATCTTGCCTAACACTTGGCATTAAACCAAAGAATTTGGGAAAAAGCATTTGTTTTATGGTACTTTTCCTCATTTTCATGGGCTAGATAAAAAATACTGCATTTACAGGAAAAGGAATGTGAAATAATGCCACCACTTCGAGCTTGACTTTTAGGAAAAACGTGCATGTCGCACGAGCACCCTTTCACGTTACATATTGCCCACTTGACTATTACTGTACTCTGTAAGTGTAGATATAACCTTTCTTCTACATCTGCTAGCACACAGAAAGCCACTTTAATACGTTGTGGAGATTTTCAAATCATACCTTTCGGTAATGGTTAAAATAGTTATGCTCGAAACATTTTTCAACGATTTTATTGGCATTCATCTACTGACATCCTGCAAGCCATCATTACGGTGTAAGGCTGATTGTTAATTTTCACCATACGTTCTTTCCTCGTACAATTAGGGATACGAATAGCTGGAAATATATCCAATAGCAAAAATACGACTGTATCAATGGATAGCGTAGGTAGTTCATGTTGGTTTAAGGACATTAAGCCAACCTAACTAACATCATGTTTTAGCATGCTTGCTTTGCTATTTTTATCTTTTATAAATTGTGTAGTTTAGACTATTATATTATTACTAATCCTTTTTATGCTATGTTGTTATGCTATTTAGGGGAGGCGACCGACAGCTAAGTTCATCTGCTCCATTTAGGATAGGTGGGTAATTGGGTAATGGTAGGGGTTTTCAGGGAACGGAGGAAGGGTGGAGAGAAATCCGGCGTCGGCATTAGTCTACTTTTAACGACAAGCGCTAAGGTGACCACGGCTTAACGTCCCATGCGACGGACGGAGTACTGAACCTGAAACGCCCTCCACTAGGTATTCAAGTAGGGACCGATTTGCCACAGAAAATTCCTCCACTGCCGGGAATCGAACCCGGGATGGGAGGCCAGTACTCTAGCCACCACACCAACCTGATCCCCTAGTAATACTTTTTTTTGTGCATGTTTGGTGTGAAGCACCCCCTGCCACACACCTTCATGGTGGCTTGCAGGGTATCATGTAGATGTGCACTAATTCTTACAATGCTACCTTCAGAGGGATTACTGTGAATGTCACGCGGGATACATTCTATGTATTTCGCTTTTCACCCAATATGCGAGGAAATAATAATGCAGTGCATTGAATTTATTATTGGCTATGCAGGGGTGCGTAAATCGTCAAAAGTCCAGTATCTTAATCATACGTACGATAACTTGTCATTAGTCTCCAATCCTGAGATTGGTTTCCCGCAGCTCTCCACTGAATTATTCTATCAACTAATTTATTCATGTTTACGTATTTATTCTCTTTCACATCCCACGAATTGGGATACCTACTCTATGTTAATCTGTTATGTGCAACGTGTGAAATTGCATTAACATGTCAAGGGAAGGTCTTTTTGTGAAGAAAACTTGAAGTGGCATGAATTGAGTCGCGAATTGTGCGACTTTTATACATTCGAAATTGAAACGGAATTATGCGGCTTGACATTCACATTATCCGGCAAATGTGACGTTGACTCAACGCTCTCGTCACCCTGATTTCTAAATTACATTTTACCATTTGAAATCGGTTCCGAGGCCGATTTTCCAGAGAGAAACAATGAAATCCGTATGAGTCACGGCTTAATTCGTCCGCCCCCATTGCTGGAATGCCGGCGAGACATTCCATTCCCAAAGTATCACTCGGTCACCGGCGTCTTCACTACGGAGAGGCACAGGCGGGTTAATGGAAAAGGCCCCTAAGGGGCTGCTTAGACTGACCGAATCACGCCACTCGGTCCTTGCTTCCCCATTGGTGGAAGTCGGAAACATACGAGGGAGGATAGGAGAGGACGAGTAAGAGGGTGGGCGGTAGATGGCTTGTCGAAGAAAGTGTCCCCAAAGGCATGATGGGGAATCGGCGTGGTGAGGGTGAGTGACTTCCTACGGAGCGCGTATGCACGCCTGTGTGAGCAATTCTTTCGGTCCCGACCCAAAGTTTGGGAGGAGGGGTGTGTTCAAGGTTCTGTTTGTTTGTCTTCGGCGTGGGCTGCAGGTCCGATGTTTTCGCCAGGCTCAGTTTCAAATTTTAGTGGACCTGGTTCACTTGTTTTGGTCAGTTTGGCCGCTTATTACATTGCTAGCCGCCAGATCAGTAAGCCAGGTGTGAGTTTCCTAAGATTTTGCGGGTGTTTTTGTTTCATTGTAAGACAAGATTTGGTCCTTGACACTTAGTTTCACCTGATGGAAGAAGGCTAAGTTTCGAGCTCATTTTTTCACGAGGTATTTGTAATGTATAAGTGTCCGCGAGAAATATACGGAAAGGGCATTAAGGTAGGGTTGTTGAAAATCACGATCCTGAAAAGTATACTGAGGAGACTAGGAAGGAAAAAAAATTTGCGAACCCCAAGTTACTATGGTAGACTGGACCATAATTAACAAATTAGAGAAATTGATTGCCAAACTGACAGATTCAAAATCTCCTTTTTTCCTCGTACAATTAGGGATATGAATAACGTTAAATATGTCCAATACGAGTGAATCAATCCATAGCATAGATAGTTGCATGTTGATATAAGGACTGGAAGGTAACCCAACTAACAGCACGTTTTTGCATGCTTGCTTTGCTATGTTTTATTTCTTTTAAATAGTGCAGTTTAGACTTATATATTTATATTAATCCTAATTTATGCATGAAATATAGTGCATGTTTGGTGAGAATTCATCCTCTGCCACACGCCTTTGTGGTGACTTGCAGAGTATTATGTGATTGTAGTTATGGTGCAACCGATTTCATCACCTGTAATATCTTCAGATAGTTAGGATTAGTTATATACTTGACAGCAATGCATTTCTTAAATGTAGGGCATCACATGACTTTAAATCTACACGTACATAATACCCTGCAAGCCACCATAAAGCTGTGTGGCAGGGGATGAATTAACACCAAACATAACATAAAAACAAAACTGTTGTTATGTAGGGGTATCAGCTTTTTTGGATTGAAACAAAGAATGACTTAAATACCTTTAAAAACTCATCCCAGATGAGGTGAAGTAATTTGGCAGTTTGTCAAGTAGTAATTTTTGGCATTTGCCGATGCAAGAGTAAAGCGGTCGACTAAAATTGGAAACTAGAAGAAAATTTCTCCATTGCTGTGAGACACCCTTCATTAGTTTAATTTTTCCTCTCCTTAATTTAGTTCGTCTTTTTCGTCGCAGAATAATTTTTTAGGTTTAATTTTAGTTTCAATCGAGTTCGGTTAGGTTTGAGTTAGGTTAGGTTCAATGGCATTTCAAATGCAGTGCTCCGTCCGTCGGATGGGACGTTAAGCCGTGCCATTCGTCTTTCGTTTCGCCTTTCGTTAAGAGTAGGCTAATGCTGACGCTGGGTTTCTCTCCACCCTTTCTCTGTTCCCCGAAAACTCCTACCATTACCCAATTATCCACCTATCCTAAATGGCATAAATGACCTCAGCTGTCGGCCGCCTCCCCTGAATAACCTAACCTAACTCGAGCCTGTTCGAACTTGTAAGGTCGGTGGTTTTGTTAAAGGTCGTTACAATAATTCGGTTTAATTTCAGCCAATTAAAACTTCCGTGGTCCATCGGTGAAGATAGTATCTTCTTGTAGGGGTCAGCGTCGTGTTATGTAAATTTAATATACTCATATGTTTCTGTTCATTCAAACATTGACATGCGCTCAAAGGCGATTGTAATCAGGCTAGGGAGGAGGATGGAAAAAGTATAGGGAAAATGAAATTATGAAAACTAAGGTTTTGAGGATTATGGAATAATTCGAAATTTCAACGGAAGAAATTATGACTGAGCCGGGAGTAGAACTGCAAATCTCCAGCTTTTCGGGCTTTTTTTCATGCACAGTTACATAAATTCTACCTGCGTGTATATATTTATGACCCTAAATGATTCATGTCCTGCTCGGCACTTTCGTCGTGACTTGCTGGGCAACGCTGTGGATGAGAAAGCTTTCCCTCGACCCTTCCAGAGGTCTTTCCCGTAGAATTACCGTACCCGCTACCGTTTGGGATTTCAGTCGGCCTCTCCACTTGCAAATCCGGCGAGCGGTAAAAAATAATGTGGTGGATTGAAGAGTGGTCATTGAGGAGTCAATGGAAGGCTGAGGGACCCCGTGAGCGGCTTCGCCTGCCGAGCCGCACGTTTTCCCGCCAGTGAGGGGTTTGACGGATGCGTCCCAGGAGTGCCCAAAGAGAGAGTGGGGGTCAAAAGGAAGGCATCCTTGTCCTCAAGAGAACAACAGTGGGGGAGAGAGCTGAGGAGATAGGCCGGAGTGGGTGCCACTGTGAGCAAGTGGGGTAGGGTTTGTGGGGGTGGTAGGTGCGTCGGGACTTCTTGGAAGTCATATAGCCACCCCCTCGGCCGCTATCCCGGGTCGGATGAGGGTGGGGTCTTTTGGGTGTCTCGTAGATTGTGGCGCCGCCTTGGACGGCATTAGCTGCCCGGAACGAAATTCTGGTCGACATAAATTCCGTAAAAAAATTCCCTTCATGCCTTAGATAAATGAACATTCCTCCTACACCCACAGCCCTACCCCGTCCCATCAAAGATGGGGGTCTACCAGACATGAATGGGAGCATTTGACCCCGAAAAATATCCAGGGATTAACTTTAGGAAACAGTGTCACCCTTCTGAGGACAGGATAATAGTTATGAGGTTGTTACTGAAAGCTAATTGCATTGACGCTCGGAACATGTTGGTTAGGGTGTTGGACGCAGAACCTCTGACGAAGGTTACTGTTCATTTCTGTAAAGTTTTTATTCATTTGCGTCCACATCGGTTAAATCATTGAATAGATTTTGTTATGATCTTCTCACCAAGCGTCGCTGGGAAGAGAATTTCAGCTTAGAATGCTGGATAAACTTCATCAGCTGGTATTCCCCTGCGAGTTACGTCGGTAAATTTTCTTGCAAAAAAACTTTCACGCTTTCGGCTCTGGGACACGTAGGGAACCGTCGCGGCATTTGGCTGTCATGTATATCTCAAATTCTATCCCAGATAATAATTTCCCTTCTCATACGAACGCTTGACACGTATTTTAGGTTTCGCAACTTGGCACGTATAAGAAAACAGGTTGGAAGCGTTTTCAGCAAGACCCTCTTTTGAGGGGACAATAGGTTAGTTAAAGCCCAAAGCTCAAAGCTGGTCTTGGAGAAGAATAGAAGCGCATCTCAAAAGGGGATGTAAAGGAATTATTGCACACCATTGCCACTTGATTTCAAATCTTCCTACTGTTAATGCTCTAGAAATATATGGTTTATCTCATATTTTCACTCACAGCATATCTAAGCTTCTGAAACCTCTGGAGTAGCCAGAAAATTTTTAACGGGGTTGGGTTGTGGATAGGCAATTCACATAGTCTACGCTGCTGATCCGAACCTACATTATGTATAAATGTTTACCTAAATACTACTCATTTCTAGGTATGTATGTAGCATTAGGACTTTCATTTTTGTTTTCACTTTTCTCATGCCCCTAATACCCAGTGAATACAGTTCTGTTGAAGTACCTATCATTTCATTTAATTTTCCTGTTATCTGAGTTTTTCAATTTTGAATATTTTGAAAAAGTTATGCGGACTATTCTCCCTTGATGTTAAATATAGTCGTTTCTCATCCATTACGGTTATATTTTTGGGACCTGGATAAGAATGAATCGCAACATAGGGAGATAATCAAGGAAAAGCGCTCTGCAGTGTGTGTACTGATTCAGCGTTCAGTGTATTTACTTCTTCACCGTTCTGAAGCTACGATGCAGGGCGCTTGGTCGCTGTCTATCCGTATTATTATATCAAATGAGTAATACGACAGTTTTGTTCCTTGAATCTAGCGTATCCCAATTAAATGAACCAAACAAGAGCACGATGATGAGCAAGTTAATTGGACCGGGTAGTTGTGTTTGTATTATATCACTGTACATGCCGTATTTTTCTACTCGCTGCCTTAAGCGGCGTTGTTAAAAACCTAAGTGGATTGAATCAGAATCCCCAGATTTTGTAACGTTCGTTCCTAAATGAAAATTTGGGAAATAAGATGGATTGGTCAATTGTTTTTGATGCTATATATGCTAAAAAAATTATGTTTTGTATTGTAGATAGAATTTGGCATTTAGATAAATTAGAGTGCGTAGTATTTAATATTCTCGGTTCTAAGAAAGGTGGTAATTATCTAAGGGTAAAATGATACATCTCACAATATGAACGAGAATAACGATAAAATGTACTTCAATTAGTCATTCTTTAGTGCACCATAAATGTAGGTTATATGTACCTTTATGTATGATTTTTACATTATTTTACATTCACTACAATATTTACAGCTGCAGACAAAAACGAATTAAGAATTAAGAGGTATTTACCGGTATGCATGTTGTTATGCTAAGTGTATACTCCCCACCTCTCCGGCCCTCACAACACCTCTTCACTTCACGCATTGTTCGCGGAAGAAAATGACATTTTAAATGTCTTAATTGCAGTTTCTCAAGTTATGAGCGTTATTTAAATCGAATACGATGCTATAAAGATTTATGGCGGAAAACCATCAATTTGGACGCTTTGAATAGTTTTAGTGATTATAGTTTAGTTATACCTTAGTGTAGTTTATTTATAGGTTTTCGTGGCATTATAACCATAGAGGATACGGTATTCTGTCATCTGGCACATGTCAGCGAGCTGTAGCTAAAGTCTAGAGTGCTGTATAAGGAACCAATGCATAAATTACACATTTACATCATCCTACTTATATCATAATGAAATAGGGTCCATGTGAACCTATTTCTGTGGCCTCTCTTGAAATCCACTGAGAAAATTGGCCGGAGAGTTAAACTTCGCTTATACTTTCGTGACCGAAAAAATTGTCGTCGATTCTACGGACTCCGTCTGAGAAAAAAATTGCCCATAATGGGCCTTTTAAGTAGTTTTAGCATGTATTCGCTAAAAAGTGACACAGGCCTTCAAATTCTATTGCTGTGTTTGCTAATTATACCCAGGAATCCGTTAATTAGGGGAAAGTCAATTCTTGTTTTGACAACTATTAAGAGGAAATTTCCTTAGGTGTCTGGCCGACACCTTGAATTTGCTTTCCTAAGGGAAATGGGTCGTTAAATATGGCTACGTAAACCCAGGAAAGGAACAAATGAAATATTATTCGAATGGTTTCGCATAGCGATGAAAGTGCAAAAAAATGCCTCAGGGAAATAGTCGTGTCCAAAGTTTCATAAATGTTAATATTTATGCGTTCATTTGATTGTAAAAACGATGAATCAAATATTTATTTCATAATTTTAAAGATGCCTTCCTATGTATTTTTATTCCAGCATTTGCTCCCACTTCGTTTATCTCGTTGAAATATTGCTTTCAAGTGAAAATTTTGCTAGAATTGTGTAACTTTGAATATGATCTCTTTTTCACCACGTTTTAACATGTTGGGCATTGAAACTGCCGAAAATAAAAATTGCTCTTTTTATTTTAAGCTTTCAACAGTGAAGCACCATGTCCTTTTATGGGAGCGTAAATCAGGATTTCTGTTGCGAATCTCATTATATATTTCCACTCTAGAGAGATTAAAGTATCCTGATGAATGCGCTTGCGCAAGGTACTTAAAATATGAGGTGCTTTAATGTCTGGTTAGCTTCGAATAATTTTCGCTCAACAAAAATTCATGAAGCTGTTTTGTCTCTGTATCAGCTCCAAGGCTAGCTCCTGGATGAAAATCGGACCCCGATTCTATCGTGTGGTTGATTTTATCGTTCAAATTTCATGGTAAGTTTTGGGGAATCCTATCAAAGAATCATGTACACCTACAGTACACTGCAAGCCACCGCAAGCGTGTGTGGCAGAGGGTAAATGATCACCAGGCAAGCCCAGGCAAGAAAACAAACCAGGAGGTCAAATTCTGTGTTAGTTGTTGGAATACGGAGTTTTCTATTAGTTAAAATATCTGAAAGTAAATGCCAGGAAACGAGCCAGTCTGTGTCTAACCATGTTTCAAGAAACGGCGAGGAAATATTTACCATAATTTCTTGGTAGAGAGAGAATAATGGAAAACACCAGGTATTACAGACTATTTTCATATAAGTAATAATGATTTTGAGCCTTATCCTTTCCTGGACATAGCAATGAAAGCAAGAATGATTAGTCAGTTATTCAGTGATAAAAGAATCGCGGCATTTTGGACCGTTTAGGGAAGAAATTGTAGGGTTTTAAGACTATAATAGGAGGTTACATCGACTAATATTCAATACGAATAGCTCGAAGTTGCTCGTAAGGCTGTGTTAAGGAGGTGCCTACGAAGCGGCGCAAGAGAAAGCACGTTCCTGAAGGAATTAATTGCTTTTGCTACGGTCTACATCCACTATCAAACTAACCACCACGATTGTATAAGGCAGGTGGTGACTATACATCAGGTTTTTACCATCGACGAGTAAATTATCATTTTGTTAGCAACTACGTTGGTATTTTACGTTAAAGGAACGTTGCTATTTTTCAATTGTTAGACCACACTTAGAATATGCTGCGAGCATATGGGACCCTTATGAAGCAGGCTTAATTTACGAATTAGATCGAGTACAAAGAAGAGCGGCGAGATATGTAAAAGGGTGTTACGATAGGGAATGCAGTGTCTGGTATGTTAGCCGAATTGGGATGGGAATCGCTGTCACAACGCAGGCTGAATTATAGACTTAATCTTCTGGGAAAATTTAAGGAGGGACATTTCATTAATGACGTTAATCATTTATTGCTGGCTCCGACTTATTATGGTAGGCTCGATAATTCTGATAAAATTAAGGAGATAGATTGCAGGACGGACAGGTTTAAAATGTCATTTTTTCCGCGTACGGTTCGTGATCAGAACATTAAACATCGCGTAAATCGGTAATAATTATAAAGGTAATATTCAGAGTAGGTCGATAGTTTTTTTTTTATTACCTGCATGTCCAAATCAACGTGTGACTTGCAAGCAATGCCTTTTTTTGCATACATGAGTATCTATGAAATTGGTGTCGGGTTTCAAGGCATGCATGGTATTCATGGGTGTGTCCTACATGATTGGGATTTGGTAGTTTTTCTTCTTTTTTCCCTAATTACTTTTAAAGGTGTAGTGTTTGCTTTGTAGTGTTCATTTTTGTTTGTTGTGTCATTGTTCCTGGTGTGTATGCACCCCCTGCCACACACCCTCGAGGTGGCTTGCAGGGTTTGTCGTAGATATACGACAAAGAGTTCACTGTTAAGTGAATTCACTTATTTTTCAACAACGGAACACTGTTGCTTCACATGCATACTGTTTTTATAGAGCCTGCTACCTTAAACCAACATCATTCCGGATAGACTGCACAATTATTGAACAAATTATCCTGGTTAAACATGTAATTTAATGCCCAAAACAATTACACTGGGTATTTACTTTCATTTAAGTATGCATAAAAACCTAAAATCTATCATAGTCTATCCACATCTATTACCATTCCTTACTGTAAATGGAAAATGTTAGTTCAAGCCTCACTGTATAAGTATCTATCTTGTTCTAGCCATCATTGATGGATAGTAATCTCTCTTAATAAGCACAGGGTTTTGTTTTTCACATCCGTTTTTGGGATCACAGATTTGAAGTTCACCCTTAAGTGATGGGGGATTATTTTCGATTAGCGTACTTACTATCTTCCTGTCGGACTTGACCTCGAAACGGATTCTGCCTATGCCTGGGATGATAAAGGTGCCGCGGATGCTTTTTATACTGTGAGCCGTGGTGCGCGGTTGTCGGAGATATTTTATAAGTGGCAATAGATTCTTCTGATAGGTGGAGAAGATAACCAACCCCGCAATTACATCCCAGGATAACCTCTCTATTTATTGTTTTTTTTGCCGCTGTCCCCCTCTTTATTTGCTGTACTCTTCGCAGTCGTTCAGGAAAATTCTTGCCTCGGGGAAATGTAAAAATAGGAAAGGTCATTACTCCTTAGGATTGTAACTTGATCTTCTTGTATGCCGTGCACCTCATGGCAATGGCTGTTTCTTTTTCTACTTCTGATTGCTTGCTTATGCAAAAGAATACAAGGTGCCGGCTTTCTTCGTTTGCTCCTGAAGTGAAACATTTATCTTTTCGTACTTCGGGATACGAATTCCTTCGCTGAATGCATTTCTTCTGCATCTCAAATTGCTTATGAGTTTAACGTACGTGATATAGAATTGGTGCGACAGTTGGGCTGTTAATAGATTGATAATCTGAAGGTAGCTGGTTTAAATCACGGCTATGTATTGGATATTATGCTTGTCGTAGGTTAAACAGTGCGGTATAACCAGATTCTATCACTCAAAGTAATTGTTTTCCAGAGATGTGTGACATAAAATATAAGGCCATTAAAATTGGCAGTTTAAAGTTGACCGGCGATTTCGTGGTACATACTGTCAAATTAAAACAAAAATAAGATTTTGTCCACTATTTAGCCGAAAGCGTAGTGTGTATATTATTTATTAGATAAAACGTAGACGAATACGAGACCTTATTTTCATGTTTTTTTATAAGGCCATCATAATAATATCGTCTAATTAAGAGAAGGTGGATTTGGTGGATGGAAATACTGAAGGAAAATGAATGCTGAAGATCGTTGTCGAGTGTAGAATACTGGATAAGAGAAGATGAGGAAGAAATTATAAAAAATACTATGGATGATATGAGTTTGGTTAGGGAATATGCCGATCTGAAAAGAGAAATAGCTTTGAAACCGTTGGATGAATGAAATCTAATGAGTCGGAAAGCTCTGTCAAAACCTACCCTAACCTAGAGGACCATCAATCAATGATCTGTAACCATGATATCCAGAAATTAAAGAAAACATTATCATCATCCTAGGATCCAGTCTATCTGTAATTCATTCTGACCTTTTCCGAGGTTACGGTATGAACATTATCATCATCCTAGGGTCCAGTCTATCTGTAATTTATTCTGACCTTTTCCGAGGCTACGATATATTTACCATACGATGATGTTTGAGAACCCCTTCAGGTGTAATGGCATGTACAATGTCTACTAGCACGTAAGCATCTGGTTCTTGTAGCATATTCAAATATAAAATTTATCGCCAGTCATTTAGCATTGGAAAATATCGTTGTTGCCCTCTTATTCAAATTCAATGAGCTCCACAGATGTTATGCTTCATGTTTATGCAGCATACAAATAGCACTTACTGTGGGAAACGCTTTTTCAGAAAGTAAATATTGAATAAATTTCTCCAGAGACATCGGCTTGCCGGGAAGGTCATTTCTTCCTGTTGAAGAATTCATTTTACTATTTATGGACTACGGCTCCACATGAAATCGCATCGGGTCGCGCGAACAAGTTGTCAATTTCGTGGAGAACTTTTCCCTTGAGAATTTCAAGAGGAAAATGTATTCATGGAATGCTGGCGGCTCCGTTTCTCACACATGGCTTTTGCGCAACGAGGATGAAATACTGAAAATAGTTTATATGACGTATAGTTGAATGGGTAGCACTTCGATAAAGCTTTATTGTAAGTAGCTTGAGATGTTTGTACAGTATTTTTATAGTAATAGTCATGTAAAATCATCACAAAACTTTCATCTAAATTCTGAGTGCCTGCCTCCCCTCTCAACTTTGATAGCCCTTCCGGGGGTTTGATTTCAGGCCAAACAGTGGTATTTTTCACAACTCTGTTTAGTTTTTGGTAGCGTTTAAGTACTAAATTTGGCTACCTGGACCTGATGAGATTTGTAAAGGGACGATACGATAATAATATTAGCGTAACCAGTATATTAAATGAATTGAAATGGGAATCATTGTCAGATCGCAGGTTGAAATTTAGACTTAATCTCTTAAACAAATTCCAAGGAAATATTTTCAGTGATGATGTTAAAAATATTTTACGAACCCCAACTTACTATGGCATACTGGACCATAATCATAAAATTAGAGAAATTGATTGCCGAACTGACTGATTCAAAATGTTCTTTTTCCCTCGCACAATTAGAGATACGAATAACGGTAAATATGTCCTATCGGAGAGTAGCAATGAATAGCATTGGTAGCTGCATGTTGGTATGAGTACTTAAAGCTAACCCTACTAACAGAATGTTTTTGCATGTTTGCTTTGTAATTTCTATCTTTTTTAAATAGTGTAGTTCTGACTACTATATTAATACTATTCCTTTTTTATGCATGATATGTAGTGCATGTTTGGTGAGCAATCACCCCCTACCACACACCCTTGTGGTGGCTTGCAGGGTATTATGTAGATGTAGATGAATATTTAAAAAACGCTGACCAAATTAAATGGAAACTGACGACGATTTCTATAGTGAAATTTCAATTATTAGTGCACCCAAAATTTCTTCGTATGATCGTGTTTTTCAAATGGTAACGAAATTTACTTCGCCACAAGAGGCAAAACCCACAGAATTAATCGAAGGGGGTCATTTGCAGGGGTGAACATTTTATAAATATTGTCACTGCCTCTCTCCCGACCGTTTGATAAACACCACTCTTGTGCTAATGTCGTGCAGCATTTAACACGACGTTCTTGATTATTAATTTACCCCCTTAGATGAATCCATGAAAATATTTTCATTTCCATTAATTGCCCTTACTGCACGATAGCACGAACGCGGCCAGCTCGCGAGCTTTGAATTTGCCCTTACTGCAATAACCGATTGCAGGAGTCAGTTTGATGTAAATCGATCATGGAAAATTTTAGTGGAAAACGAAAATGTACTGAAATTTTTGCTTGGTGTTTTTTTTAACCCACATTCACGCATCTAAACATGGCCAAACGAAAGAGGAGTTCATATATATCGCGAACGATTATTCGGAAATTTGCCATAGTTTGTAATCTGTGAAGCATTTCACCAGCACTTTATCCCCTGAGCCACTTACAATAATAATTTGTATTACATACATCTTCCTTCTGCGGAGTACCCCTGCAATTCACATCGATGGTGCGTGGCAGGGCGTGAGTACCTAACAGTCCAATCTTCCCCTGAACGTAAACCTACAGCAGCACCTAACAGTTACTGATAGTTACAGCACTACTTATTTAAGGACACGTGCTAGCTCATCCTTCACTAGATGCTTGCAATTTATATTATTTGTGGAGGAATATAGTATTCATTAAAAGATTAGGAATTTGTTTAAGTGCATTTATTTGTAGTCCATTTTAGACATCTACATAATACCCTGCAAGCCACTACAAGGATTTGTGGCAGGGGAAATGTAGTGGTGCAGTTTACGAGTTAGTAGTGACGAGAATATTTTTTTAATAGACTACCCACTGCTCTGTCTACCATTCACGTATCACTCTAATTACTGTGCTGCCTATTATAATATTTTTTTTTTCGTAGGAAGAATGAAATTTTAAATGTATCTTTGTAGGTTCGTTAAAAGATGTTACGATAGGTTTAGTAGCGTTTCAGAATTAATAAAAGAATTAGGGTGGGAATGATTATCAGAGCGTAGGTTAAAGTACAGATTAAATCTATTAGAGAAATTTCAATCGGATAGCTTTACTGAAGATGTTAGGCACATATTAAAAAAACCAGCATATTATGCTAGATTCGACCAGTCAAATAAGATTAGAGAGATAGATTGTCGTACCGATAGATTCAAAATAGCATTTTTCCCCCGTACTATAAGAGAACAGAGTAGGCAGCATAGCAAAGGGATAGGTAGGGAAAATATTTTAGAGTATTCTGTAGTGCACGATGCATGTATTAACCCCTTAAATACTATAGATACTAAAAATCAAGTTGCATGAGACAATATAGTTGCTTGTTTGCATGTTAGTAGTGCATGCTTGGTGATCTACACCCCCTGCCACACACCCTCGCGGTGGCTTGCAGGGTATCGTGTAGATGTAGATGTAGCAGTATGTATCTAAAATCTCACCAAAGTTTACAATCGTTTGTCTCATTCTCCACTCGTTTCTTGACTAAGGCTCTATTTACCTGCTATTCTTTTAAAGTCCAAAGATGCGCATGAAAATCCAAAGCAAAATCTATTGTCAAATATGAAGAATTGGTTAGTTGTCAGTATTTTCAGGCATGAATAGTAATAATAATATTCGATGCAATATAATCAACAAGTATAGTATAGCAGAGTCGAGAGTGAGCGCAGGACCCTCGGGGTATTTCCCAACTTTGGCAAAACCGGAAGGGGATTCGAACTCCAGGTAAGTTCATGTAAACACGTCACCAAAATAAAGACTGTGGCCTGCCATTCGTCAAATTCTGGAGAGTTAAAAAAAAACCTAACGTGGGATGCTTGGAATGCCTCGACAGGAAGTTGGAATCTTAAAGACAGTGGGTTAAGAATTTTCCAGAATGTAACATTCAGTTTTTCCCTGGAGAGCGTCCGTCATCGGGGTAGTCAATGCTCTCTGAAGGCTGGTTTCTTAAGGGTACACAAGCTGAGTAGTGTTATTGAAGTCGCGGCCCGTCGAGTTATTCTTAATACACCCCAGATCCTAGCTTTCAGGCCATACCGGACCAATCGTATTGTTGTATTGAAACTAATTCGATGACAGACGATGATTGGCAGCTTCTTTCATCATACATGTGTATCGATTTCATTCTTTACTAGCTCCTTGAACGGAAATATGCGTTTACGATCGCGCCCACCCATGGAGGCATATTTCGGGAATGTTCGATAAAATTAGTCTCAGAGCAGGAATGAACTAGAGATACCAAAATAAGCCTTTGGCAGAGTTGAATGGGTGAAAGTGTTTATCTCATCATTCGATTTAAGCCGCAGGACATGGAAACAGTGTTCATGTCTAAAATCGAAGTTTACTTCCGAATTTATTGATAATGAAGGAGCTTTTTCTTTTCCTACTCGGTTTTATACAGATCATCATTCTGGGGAATAATTATTGAAGTTAGTCGCCGTAAAATGTAAAACCATCGTGCCTTGTATATCCATTGCTATTACCACACAATCTCAAAAAAGAATGATTGATGGGCATGTGTAAAGAATGGGAAATCAGATTTGAAGCTCAGCGTTGGGATTTTGCGTATTTATAATTTTAAGTCATCTTTTACGAACAAAATTCACAGTATTGACTTAGGTGAATTGGTTCAGCCTAGTCTATCGTTGTACTGTTTACGGAATATTTATGCTTCAAAATTAACGTCTGTACTGGAGGGCTTTTGGCTTAATTAACATGTATTGCATCTGCTTCCTCCGGAACCTCAAATGTACTTAGCTCCTTCCTCCCCTTGTGTAGGAGGAGGTAGGTACGTCACGAGGGTTTTTTTTTAACAGCAACAGATTTTACCTTGTATAAGGATTAGATTAGTGGGTTCCTAATAGCCGAGGCAGGCGTGCACTATTTCTATTATTTTTCGATTTTGAATACAACTCGAAAAAAAGTCCCTTATGGTGTATTCAGGGGTACCGAGGTCTTTGTTTAAATTTACACCTGCCTAACTAAGGCTGCTTTTGGCCATTCTCTATTATTGTTATTATCCTTTCAAGTTTTTACAGCCACCAGTGGTTTCTGTTTTACCTTCAGGCCTCATGCTACTTTGTCGCTATTTTAAGGTAAACTCATCTGTGAAGTATTTTGCCATAGGGAATATCGGATGTACTATTCGATAATTTCAGTATTTTTAGCTTAAGCGACGTATTGAAATTCAAACAGTAAATTACAGGTGTTGTGCTTCAGCTATTTCAAAAATTACGTCTTAATTTTCTTATCACATTTTTTATCCTTTAAAAGAATTTTGCATACACTGGTTAATTACACAAAACACAGGCATCGAATAATTATGAAATTGACATTTAGAGAAAAAGCTATTTGATATATAGGTGATTGAAGCATGAGGTAAGCTAGTCATAAAAAATAGTTAAACACTTTTGTGGAAAGTGCAAATTTTGATGCTCTCCTGTAGATAATTTATCCATGCTTAATTACTTATTGAGTGCTCAATCAATTGGTTTATTTTTAATCACAATAGTTAGCATATGAAATTTGCTGCTATACCTGTGGTATTCACATTATGGCTTCTTATGGGATTCGGCTTCTCTCTATAATTATATACCTTTCGTCCAAGGCCGCTCCCTTATAAATTATTCATTCTTAAATTGAAAACAAAATATGTATTTTTAGGTAATATGTGGTTTGGCTACTAAAATATCCTTGGGATACGATGATGTATGTTTGGCCGTAAGGTTGTTTACGGCCGAAAAAAGGGGATCGTTTGCTTGACCCTCTCTCACCCATATCCTTTGAGCGTCAGCAGGTGTTTTTAATGATGAATTTGGGAGGCTCATAAACATTTTAAAAACTTGTCACCAGGAATAAATCATATCTTTTTAATACTATATTGATCAAAAGGACCCGTTTTTATATACTTGAAATCCGTATCTACAGACTACCCTACGAGCCATCTCGATCGTGTTAGGAAGAGGAAAATAGGGTAACATCTGTAAGCAGTAGAGTTATTTTATCGTTGTTCTGGAAGGCAACCGACGACAGATAAATACTTTGCGCTTATTAGCGTTATCCACATCCAAGGATTATCCTGTAAGTTATCGCAAGAGTATTTGGTACGGCTGGATAATAACCACGAATGCATAAAATAGAGGATTAGTACTGCCCATCTGTTTATTGTAATAGCTACTCAACTACACTTGTTTCAGCACACCATGGTGTCGTAATTAGGTACGTACATCAATCCGCTCTCAATGTTGAAAGAAGAGTTAAGGAACACCAGTTGTCCTTTCGTAATAATAGCCGAGTTACATGCCAATAGTGCATGTTTGGTGATCTTCCTCCCCTGCCACACACCCTCGCAGTGGCTTGCAGGGTGTTGTGTAGATATAGACGTAGATGGCCTGTTTTGCCAAATGACCAAAGTTCTGTTTTTCCAAATACGTAATATAGGAATCGCAATGCATGGCTTTCTACTTGAAGATCCGCCTCTTCGAAACTAATGGACGACGGCTGGACGTATGGGAGCAGTGGGAAATTATAAAAAGGAAGAGAAACGTCAAAAATTTAATTCTGGTTAAATTTGAATACCATTTCCCCATTATATCCCTCTCCGACCGATAATCCTCAAATCCCTCCCCTAACATCCCCTCCCTAGTTTTAAATCATTCTAACCTTCCTTCTCAGACCAGTATATATACTCTGTAATTTGTGGATTGGTGTCCATTCCAGGTGATAACACCGTTGTGTGTCAAAACAAATGTGACTGTTATTGCTATAAACCTGTGGGCAGTACTAATCCTCTATTTTAACTCGATACTGTTCCACCGTTTGACACCTGACCCTGTGGATTTTAGCATATGCATCATACATTCCTGGTGATGATTCACCCCCTGCCATACACCCCTGCGGTGGCTTGCAGGGTATGGTGTATGTATGTAGATGTATATGTTACTAACAATAAGGGTGCAACACTATTACTTTGTGGAACGTGTTAGATATGCATTCATGAGACATGCTGCTAAATGATGTGTATCTAATAATAATAATATTTATTTATCCTATAAAGCAACATTACAAGCACACATTACATTTCATTTAAATAAGGATAAATTAGGAATCCCTTTTAGGCATAGGTACTAGGGATACCTCAAAATCAAAATACAATGAGAATAATTGAAACAAATATGTGTAAACTGAGACCAGATACATAACATTAACAGAAAAAGATAGGAGTTTGTTGTTTTATCTCAGCCAGCCGTGCATACAGATTATAGTGAGTATTAACCATAGTATTAACAAAAAAAACTCATCTGGATTTTCTACACCAAATAACCATTTGCTATCTAGATAGGAACATAATGATTATTAATTTTCTTAGCATTTCTTAAAATATTCTAAAATGTACTAAAATTCAAGGTTATGATACAACACGAGGAATGGTGGGTGGTAAGGTGTACTAACCTTCTTTTTATTTAGTAGGTTTTCATTTTCAGAGTAATGGAACGGGCGAGAGAAACCCGGCGTCGGTATTAGGATGCTGTTGAGACTTAGGGGTCCGTAATTTAGCTTCCGATCGGACGGACGGAGTTTAAGTTCGCGACTATTAATTTGGACTGAGACGCCGTAAAAAAACTCTGTGCTGGGGTACGAACCGAATTCCTTCAATTGGAAGGTTAGTACTCAAAGGACGATGGATTCATTTTATTTGCTTGCACTGTTCATGAACATTGTAGTCATGGTACTTACCTCCTAACTACCAACAAAATATTTTTACACAAAAATATTACTTTAAACATCAACTATTACTATTCTCATTACTCCTTTCTTCGGATAGGACGTTAAAGCTTGAATTACTTGGTACGTTTCCTTAAGAGGAGGCTAATGTCGACGCAGTGTCAGGATTAGTTTGCTCGTCCACACCACCCTTCCTTTCATTACACCCGTCCTTTCCCTGCAAATTCCAACACCAACCCAAAATATAAGGTCTTATAAAAAATTGTTCCAAGAATCATACCTGCCTTTTCGTGTAACCGTGATGCTACCAAAGCATTTTGTTTTTGCTCAGTGATTGACGAAGGCTGATTTTTATGAAGTGCTAATTGGTTTATTATGCCAGACTACTACTCCTATGTAGTAAAGAGGCGGGAGTTGAGAGAAGTACACCCTTTCAGGTAGTCCACCCGCAACTTAAATTTAGTCGTGCGTGGTGCTTGCTGTACAGGCGTCCTTTAATCGTATCCCAAAATCCATAGCTATCAAACTATATATCTCTATTCTCTCCCCTTCGAAATATTCGCAAGAAATGGTCTAATAGTGGGGCCGCTCATTTGGAAACATATTAGATTGAATGCTTCAGATCATGCTTCAATCCTTTGGTCAGTAGTTCACCATTTGTAATGCTGTTTATTGACCTGCTTTTTGCGTCGCTATGGGGTCATATTAATTCAAGTAAATACGTCTGCATCTACGTAATACCCTGCGAGCCACCATGAGGGTGTGTGGGAGGGGTAAATAGTTCTATTATATCTTAAAATGCCACTTATCTTGAAATTAAAAATTAGAATTTTATTTACGATCCTTTTTATGTATTATATGTAATGCATGTTTGGTGTGAATTCACCCCCTGCCACACACTTTATGGTGGCTTGCAGGGTATTATGTGGATGTAGATGTAAATTAAGAAAAGAAACCGAATATGAAGGAAGAAAATTGATGGGTCACGCACTGTAAAGGCCGTTTTACACGGTCATTGAAACTGCGCTAGTTGATGTTGCTTCCGTTTGAGCTGTCGTTTGGAAAGTCCGTGACGTAGAAAATTGCGAGGACGTTTGCTTGACAGCTTTACACCGTGCAATCGTCGGTGACAATATACTTCTCAGTAGCGGTAATACCGTCAATATATCGCATGTCAAGATCTGTTAAGTAACAATTAATTGGACGTGAACGATGCGATAAATTACCACCACTTTAAAATATTTTTAAGCCATAGTATAAACATAATAGTGGAGACCCTAGTCCCGTATACTTAGCCCAAAATTTGCACAACGAACAAACGGCTGTGGACCAAGGTAACGAGTTCTTCCTTTACGAAAAAAATTTAAGCTTCCGCGTGATTAATGGCCCAGCTCATCATTACTGCACTTTATTCACTACCTAAGGAGTTGAGTGCAAACAAAAACACCCAACTCAATCGTCAACAACCCATTTAATTACTAGCATTCTCCTGGCAGTTCCTTGCCACTACATCTGCACCATCTAGTGAAAGAAATAAATTTCAAACTTGCGTGAACGCATGTATCAGATTAGAACATGTTCTAATTTGCTCGCAGTCATTCACGCATTGGCGCTGTCTCTCCTCGTAAGTCTTCGCTTTACACGGCGCAATATTTCTTGCGCAAATGTTCTCGCAGCAGCCTGCGTAGTATCAATGACCGTGGAAAACTTTTACCTCTTGAATGTATATGTCGAGAAGAGTACAAAAGGAGTATATTTTAGGGTATCAGTAGTGACATGAGACAGAAATGCCTATGAGATAAGGAGAGGGTAGGATAGGAACTATTCAAGAACCAGCAGTTATAGTATGACACCGTTGATCTTAACTGTGACTAACTCTTAGATCCCTATCTACCTCTCCCTACTAGCAACCCTAAGGGTGTTTGGCAGAAGCAGACAATCATCAAACATGCATTATGTACACCAGCTGTTAGGTAAATATTACTATTATATATTATGTCGTATCTTTGCACGTATTGAAAATCACACATTTAGCCTTTTCAGATTTTATGCGCGGGTAATCATTGTCTCCTGCATCCAGTGTATACTTAATGTAATGTAAAAATCACAAATACATCGACCAAATCTAAAATGCAGACTCTAATACTACTCTTGTCCTTAATGTTTAGGTTCTGTCGGTGAAATTCACTACCTTATGAAATGGTAGTGTTGTTCATATTTTCTTCTCTCTTCAATGAATTCTAAGACTTCTTTTGTAATCCATGGTTTCTTCTTGACAACTTTTCTTCTCCCCAGAACTTCTTTTGCTGCTTCCTGTAGCCCAATTTTGATGTTCTCCACCTCTTTTCCAATGGTTTCACAGTCAAATCCTCTTCTCTTTTGTTTTCCACTGCCTTCTGAAAGGCCAGCCGTTGTTGAGGTTCCTTTAGTTTCTCTACTTGCCGTACGTTCTTCATTGATTTCTTCAATTTCTTGAGTTTTAAGTGGCATTTCATCATCACTAGGTTGTGGCCACTGTCGATATCTGCACCCCGGTAGTTTTTGTAGTTCTTCGCCTGGTTTCTGAACCTCTGCTTCACTAAAATGTAGTCTATTTGAAATCTTCTACTGTCTCCGGGCATTTTCCAGGCATATCGTCTCCGTTGGTGATTTTTAAACAATGTGTTTTCCACCAAAAACTTGTGTTGTGTGCAGAATTCTATAAGTCTTTCACCTCTCTCATTTCGATTTCCCAAGCCATATTTTCTTTTTATTCTTCCATCTTTACCTTCGCCAACGACAGCGTTCCAATCTCCTAAAATAATTAACGTTTCTTCTCCTTTTACGTGCTCTATTACTTCCGTGGTATCCTCACAGACGTCTTCCACCTCTTCATCTTCGTAGTCTTACGTAGGAATGTAAACTTGCACCGCAATGGTATCTTTAGGCTTGGTCTCAATCTTCACCATTATAATCCTCTCACTGTACTGCAGGAAGTTCTTCACGCGCAGTACTGCACTCTTCCTGAGCATTAAGACCACTTCAGCATTACCATTTTTTGATCCAGTGTGAATAATTCTATAACTTCCACTCCAGAAATCTCCTTCTTCGGGCCATCTCATTTAACAGATTCCTAATATGTCGAGGTTCATTCTTCGAATTTAAACCTTAATGTTCTCCAATCTCCCGCAGGTCCGAAGTGATTGCACGTTCCTACCCTAAAATGACTATCACACTTGACTGATGTACTCTCTCGGGTAGTCCACTCCCGGAGATCCGAATGGGGGACTATTTTACCTCTGGAATATTTTACTCGAGAGGGTTCCATCACGATATTTTCAGTGATGACGTTAAAAATATTTTTCGAACCCTAACTTACTATGGTAGACTGGACCATAATCAAAAAATTAGAGAAATTGATCGCCGAACTGACAGATTCAAAATATCCTTCTTTTCTCGTACAATTATGGATATGAATAGCGGTAAATATATCCAATACGAGTGTATCAATGGATAGCATAGGTAGCTGCATGTTCTTATAAGGACTTGAAGATAACCCAACTAATAGCATGTTTTTGCATTCTGTATACTTTGCCTTTTTTATCTTTTTTAAATAGTGAAGTTTAGACTAGTATATTAACACTAATCCTTTTTTATGCATGATATGTAGTGCATGTTTGGTGATAATTCACCCTCTGCCACACACCTTTATGGTGGCTTGCAGGGTATTATGTTGATGTAGATGTCAAATGATTAGATCACAGTAGTTCTTTGACTGTTTTATTTTCCGCAAATCTAAGAGGAAAATAAAATGCTGACACCATAAACGAAGGTCATTATAATTGTATTTCAATTCTCATGGTCGACTGGAATAAGTTATGAATGTATCAGTTGTCGCAAAATGTGCCTGATTAGTACTGGATTATGGCATTAGATTAAGAAAAAGCTGTTAATTCTTCGATGATGATTACTCACAGAGACGTGAAAAATACCATTGTCGCATCAAATTCCTAATTAAGATATGGAGTCAGAAATATGGTTACCCTGCGTAAAATGAATGGCAAGATAAAGAGGGATTATAATGGTATTTATTCATTTTATTCCTAAAATAGCGTACAAAAATATTATCAAAGCATAGTACCGCACATTACGTAACGATAAGGAGCAGCAAAATAACGCTGTCGTCTTCTTTAGTGGCTCCTATCTTTGGAATGCAGATCTGCGAAGAAATAGCACAGGAAGGAAAACAGGGGGGAGAGAAGCAAGCAAAACAAAATTCCTACGTGCAAAAGAGGAAGGAGAGAATCTTCAAAGGCATCATATACAGGAAAACACATTCCACGACCCAAAACCGGCTAAATTTGGCCACGAGAAATTTCTTCACCGTCTTAAGATTGCATAATAATAGCGCCTGCATTACTTCAGCTGAGCCAGAAATTTAGGGTGGCAGATTAACTCAACGCTCAGAAAATCATTATTATCATTCTATTAGGACCTCCGGTTGGAAGCCCAATGCTCTACCTCGTTACACTACCCAAACTATACCTCGGCAACCGCCCTCCCCTGTTCCAAGTTATTTGATTTCTAAAGCTGTTCTGCGCAATTGTTGCATGTAACAATTTTACTTTTTGTAAAAAATCTGTGCGTAGCAAATTTAAACTCACTTACCAAACGCTTTGACAAGGCATTTAACCAGACCATTAACGTGGTCAGATATCGGTCGCATCAGGTATGATTAGCAGCTTCTAAGTCTTCGTTAACGTTTGCTTTTCATCATGTAATCTCTCTAATCATAAAGTTAGAGAAATTGATTGCCGAACTGACCGATTCAAAATGTCCTTTTTCCCTCGCACAATAAGAGATACGAATAACGGTAAATATGTCCTATCGGAGAGTAGCAATGAATAGCATTGGTAGCTGCATGTTGGTATGAGTACTTAAAGCTAACCCTACTAACAGAATGTTTTTGCATGTTTGCTTTGCAATTTCTATCTTTTTTAAATAGTGTAGTTCTGACTACTATATTAATACTATTCCTTTTTTATGCATGATATGTAGTGCATGTTTGGTGAGCAATCACCCCCTGCCACACACCCTTGTGTAGCTTGGTGGCTTGCAGGGTATTATGTAGATGTAGATGTATCCCAAATTTGCGATACTGTACATCGTCATCTACAACTCAATCTTGTATCGGCACCTTCTGAGCACCCTGTAAGCAACCTTGCAGTTTTTAGGCTAACAGCGATGGACAGGTCGGTTACGCCACGATCTGGCCACCCAAAAACCGAAGGTTTGAATCCCGCTGCGAGATGTCTTGTATTTTTTTTAGATTAAAGTTAGGAGTACATAAGTTAGGTTTGTCGATACAGTATAACCTTAGTATTAGTAGAGCATGAAAATCCAACACAATGTAAAGGTTTTGTAGCTGGAGGTGATTTTAGGTCATCGGCATAAAGTTGAAGCGTTTTAGCTAAAACATTTCTCGGCATTTGTGTAGAGAAGATGTAAAAGTGGGTCAATTACACTGCTATTATAGACGCCTGAAGGGACTTAAACCTCGTAGGGGCGAACGCCAATTGCTGTGATCATTAAGAACTTCCTGGTACCGCTGGTTATGTTATTCTGCATCTACACCTAACAAAAAATACAGGGTATTTTTATTCTTTTGTCATCCCTTTTGGCGCCCCTCTCAGCTCGGCGCCCCAAGCGACCGCACATGTCGCTTGGGCCTAGAACCTATTTGTAAGTAATACCCTGCGAGCCTCCACAAGAGTGTGTGGTAGGGGGTGAAGATGCACTAATTATATACTACTAAGAGAAATAGTGTTACTATTACATAAGTGGAAACGTGTGATAATTAAGAATAACTTGTAACTAAATGGTTAGTATCTACATTTCTATGAGGGGATTACTGGTTATAAAAGCCTTTTTCGACGTATATTTGTCTGTATTTTCCTAGCAAGCATAGGTTAGCTATAGGTGGCCAAGGACGAATATCCCAGCATGTAACTTCGCAGTGATGCTCTTTCGTGCAACAAACTTATTAGGTAGTAAAACTCCTAGATAGATAGCAACTAGCAGGGGGAGTGAATGAATTTTAGTTGATTTGCCTGTGTGAATGTTGTAAGTTGGCCAATAGAGAGGGATTATTTCCCTCCAAAACCACTTACTGAAGTGAGAAACGCTAGTGTACACAGTACAGTCTTACTAGCTGATGATTTAACTCTCAGATTGACAGCCGCCAGCAGGCGGAGAGATTGTTTCTTTTTTTAGTTTTTATTTAGAATTTTTATTCATTACTCCGTGCAAGAGTTGTTCCTACATTCACCTTCTACAAATTCCTTTTACGAAAGGCAATTTACCGCTTTTGAGTTAATTCTTCCTTTTTAATTGTTATAATTCCTGCCGCGAATGATCTTAGTAATAATCTCTGATGAGGTATTATGGTGTATGTTAGTGTGTGTACGAAATGCATGTCCGTTGATGATTTACCGTCTGTGAGATGCCTTTCAGATTACTTAGTAGATGTAGGTATATACGTAGAGACAGAAATTTATCTGTAATCATCCACAGATGTTTATTAGAATTTGAAAACGCATCCAATTTCAGCATGAATTTTCACAAATTAAAATTCGATCTATTAACTTCAGAAGTATATTAATCGGTATTCCATGGCTCTTCACTGTCTTGTAATACAGCGTATGTGTGGTGAATATAAGAGTAATATATCTGGTAGTGTGTGATTGTTGATATCACCACCTGCTACACAGTCTCAATGGGTGACTTACAGGGTACTCCGTCGGTGTAGATGATGTAAACGTTTGATTCTTATTCACCCTCTACCACACACTTCCAAAGTGGATTCCTACGTGTTGTGTAGATTCGTCGCTCAACTTGATTTGTCCTTCCGCCGGACTTTCCTTTCTGTGCTCTCACAACTTTTACCGCGAAAAAGTGCTCTGCCATATCAGAGACACCCGGAGTGCGGAACAGAGGCGGAAGTATTGCTATCCTCACGGAAAAAGTGAAGACCACTTTCCATGTCAGTCCATGTTTGCCAAGTCGTCGTTGTCTTATTAGTAAAGCCCCGTTTTCTACCTTCAAGACCCCCACCTTCCCCGCCCACACCCCTCTCCTCCCTCCCCTAGTGTCTGAGTCCTTTTTCCAATCGGCTCTCCCTTCCCCAAACCACCCCCTCCCAGGTAATCCTTTCCAATCCCTTCACCCGCTGGCTTTCCCCTTCCCACGGCCCCCAATTGGACCCCACACCACACTCTCCCCTTTGGGCCCAAAGCACTTGCCCTTATCCGTGTCTTGAAGCGGCTCGACCTTGGACCACCTGTCCCGGCTTCGAGGCCGCTCGCCCCAGGGCATCGTCCAGTTCGTCCACCTCCGGGAACTCCCCGTCCCATCCCCTCTCCCCCTCCGCCCCACCTCCCCTGCCCATTTAAACCCTTAGGTGCATTCCTACTCTTAATATGGAACAGGGCCTTGGTTCCGCCCCTTCCAGCGAGTCCACTTCTCTTTCGATATTGGTACCTTTCTTCTTCCCCCTTTCACCAGATCCGTCCCTACGGCGGGATACCTTCCCCACTCCACGCCTCCGCTTTCTTGCTCTTTTCTTTGGTCTTCTGTCTCAACCCCTGCGGAGAACGGTCTCGAGAAAGACATATTGCACGCGCCAAGATGTGTGGCAAGTAAGGAGTCGTCCAATCGACGGGTGAGGTGCAAGAGTAGTCTAACAAAATGTTGGCGGGGAAATTAACTCGGAAACTGAGGGAAGCCGGTTTCACTCCCTTTGAATTAGTATCTAAACTAACATGGTGGACCTGGAAACCCATTTAATTCATTGATCCTCAATTGAAGGTTTATAAATTAATATTAACAGTTAACATATTTCCATGAAGTATTCATTATACTTCTTAGCAGTAGTAGTGCGGTGATATTTCACCCCCTGCCACACGTTCTTGCAGTGGCGGGCATGGCATTATGTATTTGAAGATGTAAAGGTTGCTATTTTAGGTACCATATAAACAATAGACTTTCTATTGTTTTTTTCCAATCCGATTTGTTTTCCGATATAGTTAAATGTTTTTGGGACTTATGAAATTAATTAATTAATGGCAAGTTATAATAAACCTAATTGATGCTTTGTATGCTGCTTACTTAAAAATCAAAACCTTGCATATACATCTGCTCAATGTCCTATAGTCCTCCGCAAGGGTGTTTTCAGGGGGTGAACCAACCCCAAGTATGCATTAATGTGAAGAATACAAAAATTATTTCAGTTCCTACATTACGAGTTCTATCGTCAATCTAAAATTCTATAATATAAGTGGATTGTTTTTTAAACATATTTTTTCACAAAATAGTGCTATTGCCAAACACCAATCACCCTCTGGGACGGGCGCCGCAAGTATACAAGTATATGACGAAATCGGTCTAAACTCGAACTTGAACGTGTGCAGCGAAGATCGGCAAGATTTGTAAAGGGACGGTACGATAACCTTATTAGCGTGACCAGTCTATTAAATGAATTAAATTGAGAATCATTGTCAGATCGCAGGTTGAAATTTAGACATAATCTCTTAAATAAATTCCAAGACCATATTTTCAGTGATGATGTTAAAAATAATTTGCGGACCCCAACTTACTATGGTAAACTGGACCATAATCAGAAAATTAGAGAAATAGATTGCCGAACTGACAGATTCAAAATGTCCTTTTTTCCTCGTACTATTAGGGATATGAATAACGGTAAATGAATTAAGTACGAGTGTAGCAATGGATAACATTGGTAGCTGCATGTTGGTATAAGGACTTAAAGCTAACCCAACTAACAGCATGTTTTTGCATGTATGCTTTGCTATTTTTATCTTTTTTTAAATAGCGTAGTTTTGAACAGTACCTATACAAGTACTAATCTTTTTTATGCATGATATGTAGTGCATGTTTGGTGAGAGTTCACCCCCTGCCACACACCTTTATGGTGGTTTGCAGGGTATTATGTAGATGTAGATGACATTCCTCGACAGTCACAAAAAAAAACGTTGATACTTTGCATTTAGTCTCACCGGGCACTACTGCATTACCCATCATATTTTTCCTCCTAATAGCATATTAGAGATTTTTTCAATAGGCAGTTAAAATATGTGCACTATCGACCACGTGAATTACGGTTAGTACTATTATACCCTATCTTCGACGAAGAGAAATCTAATATGCCTGGGTATGAAATATCTAAATCAATCATAAAATGGAGATTATTTGCTGATTTCATTTGATAAGTCTTCAAAACTGAAGAGCGTGCTACCCAAAGGCCTTCAGTGATTGTTTACATTAATCCGAGCCCGGAATTATCCAGCTACTTGAAAACGAAATAGCAAGCGGTCGAAATTGGTTTGTCTCATAGAACTGTGTAAATTAGTGTTGTGAGATATTCTACTTGCCGTACGAATATATTTATATACAAGAATTCAATATATTTCAATTGGATAGCTTTACTGAAGATGTCAGACACATATTAAATACACCAGCGTATTATGCTAGATTTGACCAGATAAGTAAGATAAGAGAGATAGATTGTCGTACTGATAGATTCAAAATGGCATTTTTCCCCCGTACCATAAGAGAACAGAATAGGCAGCATAGCAAAGGAATAGGTAGGGGAAATATTTTAGAGTAGTCTATAGTGCATGATTCATGTATTAATCCCTTATATACTATAGGTACTAATAATCTCGTTGCATGAGACCCTATAGTTGCTTGTTCGCATGTAGGTAGTGCATGGTTGGTGATATTCACCCCCTGCCACACACCCTCGCGGTGGCTTTCAGGGTATCGTGTAGATGTAGATGATGTAGATATGCCTGGTGCAGAGGCAACATACACCTTTGCGGTGGTTTGCAGGGTGCACGCTGTGCCCTGCAGTGTAGAGGTACATAAAATAACAAGAAACAGAAGTGGGCTTATTTTGCTTCCTTGAGGAACATCCAATGTGTGCGAAGTAAAGCGGCGTCTTCAACGCCGTGCGTTAAGAGCCGGCCACTGCCGACGCTGGGTTGCGCTTCGCCCTTACAGTCTCATCCAGAAACACCTCTTAAACGCTTTTGAGCACGAAACAGACTTGCAAGTACAATATTTGCCCCCGCCATGTTTCGGCGCGAGTCCCGGGGCATTTACCCCTTTCGCTCCCGGAACGATCGTGAGGAACCGCGCGACAAACGGTTGCCATGCTCTCGCGCCACCCGCGACAGCTCGCTCCGCGGTCGTGGGAAGGGATTACCGATGAGGGTTCCTGGAGTTAATGGCGCCCAGGGGGGGAGGGTTTGGGGAGGTCGTAAAGAAAGATGGTGGCTCGGGGGAGGAGGAGGAGCCGCTAGGGTGGAGGCAGAGGGGGTGAAGGGCTGGGAGACGTGAGACGCCGGAACCAAGAACCAGTTGCCCTCTCCCTCCGTTCAGCCTCCAAGGAGGTTGTTACTCGGCCAAACAGGTGCAATTTTATGAACATACTCTTTTTCCTCTCTAAGGTCTTCGGTTACCCCTTCCCAACCCACACTCATTCAACCCGTTCCCCCTCCCCACAGTCTATACTGAATATCTTTCCCCCTTCCTCCTCGTCCCCTCCGGACCCCTTCCGCGTCAGTTGCTTACCTCACGGCTCTTTAAGGCTCACTCAATGCTCTTTTATTAACGTCCTTTCCCGTAAGAGCTTTTCCTTGATTGTGCCGCGTGAAAAACCATCGAATCATTACATCTTCGGGAGTATAAAAAAACTGCTTATCCAAGTGCCACGGTTTGTAAGAAGTCCGAATTAGCTTCAGTATTTTTTTACGGTACACTTACTTTCTTTTGCATTAGCGTTTCGCCGACTGGCGATAGTTTTTTGGCATCGTTACTTGGCATTCAGTAGTCGTTCGGAGAGATCTGCACATTTTTCTGATTTTAGTGTTGAATTTATTCACCTCCTTGAAGGAAATGACAACGTTACGATCGGGATTCAATTACTAGCGGTTACAGAATATTAATGACGATAGACCAATTTCTATTTCCGAATTAATAACCACCGAGGTAGTTTTATTGCAATCGGGACTACTGTGCGACATTTAAGGGACGAGTAATTGTATTTAGAGTACCTAGTTTAAGTGTCCTAGCACCAAAAGATCATTCAATTCTAAATAATCAGAACTGCCGGCCTTTCCTCTTCTCCATTTGGAGACGGCGAAAGCTAGAATCTCGAATGCTTAACATGTTAATAATATGTGTAAAGATTTTACTGTCTAGAATAGCTTTGATTTTGATCATAGTCCTACAGGCAGTAGTTTTTAAAACTGTCATCTCTCATTTAAGCAGATTTATTTGCTTTCACCAATCATGGCTCTTAACAAGTGTGATTAGCCAATGTTAAAAGTAAGTATCTATTATAATTATATTTGATGCGTTTGAACATATATATTTCACTGGACATTTTCCAATTCGCTCCATTTCTATCCTAGCATATCTGAGGGTAGGCTTGAAATTTACAATTGCACGGATCGTGAAAACCTATAATGATAGGATGTCTTCTAAAAAAAGGTGCCAACACTAAATATAAAATTCGGAGGGGCTAGTTTTGTCGACTTGGTGTTATGAGAGCAGATGTTTCGCTTAAAGTGAATGTAATACCGGAAATATTGAGAGAAATAGGTTATCTATGAGGGATCAACAGAATCATTCGTCAATAGGAGAGCATCAATGAACTCACATCGAAGAGGAAATACTCTAAAAAAGATTTGCGAATGGTCAGAAAAGGAACGAGGCTTTAAATAACTTAGATAATTACCCACTTTTAAAGGATGGTAGGAATAGATCAGAGGCTTTTGATGTGTTGGTTGGAGAACTTTGACACGGGTGAATGTGCAAGGGGTGGTGAATGGGTCGAACAAAGATGTGTTGGGCATGGTAGAGGTGTGAAGGAAATTGTGGAAGTAAATTAGTATAAATGTAATGTAGGAGAAATTAAACAGGGAGTTACCGACGATGGAACACTGGATGCCGCTATTGAAGGAATCATATTAGTTAAGTGAGGAAAATGTAAAATTACTCTTATGAAGAGATGTAAAAATTTAAGTTCGAATCAAATACTCCGATAGTTTATAATTTTAGCTAACGACAGAACGTAATGTAGCAACTCACGAATGATTTGCATTCTTGATTTTAATGCATGATTGGTGATGTCTCAACTCCTGCCACACACCTTTCTGGTGGCTTATAGGGAATTATGTAGTTTAAGTAGTAGTTGTATGATAGTCTATATAGAACCCGTTTTTTATAATTGAATATCAGGTTATTAATATTCCAATAATTTCTTCCAAACTCGAAATTAAATCTATGATAATAACTTGATTGTTAGTTGAAGGTATGACTTCCGGAAATTGATTCGTAATTCACATGAAAGTTTTTGTTTAGAAATGTGGAACATGTGAACCCGCGAAGAAATTTTTCATTTTTCTTCCATTTCTTATTTTCGCTCGCTCAGCTACGTAATAAATGTAAAAATAATCACCCTGGTATTGCATCCAATTTTATTTTTTTTTAATTCAACCAACGTGTTTCTGCGTTATATTTCATCTCATTTAAGACCTGGAGAGACTCTTCAGCTGCAACGCTGCAATTTGTTGCATCATTCTCAAGTTGAGTGATGTAACATTCGCCTCAACTTTCTTTTACTAGGCATGTGATTCAAGGCTTGTCAATCGAGGTATTGCCAATCGGTGGGGCAAGTCAACATTAGAAAAGAAACCGCTGCGAATCCGTCGTCTGTGGAGGGTAATTAATAGTCCTGTATCACAAAAATTGTATTGTTTCAATGGTTTAGCCGAACTTTCGTGAGTCTTGGGACTATAATATACGGGAGGGAAAGCGATTCGTATTTTGATGGCAATGACCGCTGCCATAAATACTCTACATTCCACTTGTCAAGCGTGGAATGCAGGTGTTATCGGCGCCAATCCTTCTTGGAGCGATAATTACTGGTAGGTATCGGGCGATCATCACAAGGTGAGATAAAGTACGTTAACTGCTTCCTCGCGCTATCGCTAAATCTGGCATTGCTATTCTTTCGTCACGTGTCCATTATGAGGATGAACTATCTGTAGCTATCCCTATAGCTCATCCCATGTCATCAATCCTAAGATTAGATTGACGCAGATCTCCTTTCGATTGCTCCCTCGGCTAATCTCTAACCATAGCTATAGGTGCTGTATATTTAACCTCTCGTACCTGCTTGTGTCGGTGAGAAACCGGGTGACCACATTTCGTCGTCTTGTGTTTTCAAGACGCATGCAATCTGCCCTCGTGATGTTAGTTTAAATTAGGAGGATGCATTGCTCTATGACCCATTTACTAAACTTAGTTGGCTCAATAGTAAAACCATTTAGTTTGTAACAATTTTATTATTTAATTTCATATGAGAAATTCTTATAGGAAAGTATAAAAGCGCGTGAATTTTAATCCAGGACTACCAGGTGAATAAACAATTGCCCATATTCCGAGGGTTAAATTCGGGTTTCCAGCATGCACCATTATTTTCTTTTCGGAAGTACAATTATTATTTATTAACCAACTAACACTAGACATGAACTTAAATGAAGAGAATACCACGTAGAATCTTATTCTTATCATTAAATATATTATTTCGCTCCAAATTATGAAAAACGGATAAAATATACTAGTATTTTGGTAAAATTTAGTGGTTTTGAAAAACCCTTCACCTTCACGACTAAAGATTTTGTTAAACTTGGGCCTCATTAAAATGCACGAGGAAAATTGGATAAGAATGCATGAAGAAGAGGAAATTAAAGGGAAAGGTCTTGTAGCCATACCGCTAAAAGAAAAAAAATGCTAATTATTAGTCCATTAAAAGCGGAGTGAACGAAGAGAATGAGGTAAGCGTATTCGTACGTACACCAATAGTACTGTCCACTGTACAAGACTTAAGTTTTGGAGTATCATTAGAATATATTGTGAATGCGCATTTTGAATTTGTCAATTATTGGACACTGAGTCCTAGAGGCTGTTATATTAACTGATTCTAAGTTAAAAGTTCCAAATCAATGATGGGTTAATACCTTGCGCGGGCTTTATTAACTTAGGTATTTGAGAAATTCGAACGTTATGCTCTGAAACTTTCCGTATTTCACCTATGTACCTGGTTCTAGCTAGTTTGTCACAAAAATCAGTTCAAACTCGAAAAAATAGACATAGGTATCAGAAAGGAATCTCACACCACTAAGCGACTCCAGTTTATCTAACCCGCTGTCTGATGATAAGTCACCGTAGAGGAGACAGCTTATAATCTAGAAGATTGTTACGTCTTTGTCATAACGATCTGTCGCTCAGAGATAAAGTTGAGGTGATATTTCTTCCGCGGTACATTGGTGTAATTCGGTCAGGAAGATGTTTTGACTCCCTGTCGACGCGGTTAATACGAATAGTGGTGAGATTGCTGAACAAAACGAGGTCGCGGTTCGAATCTCTCTACGGATGCTGTTCTGTTTATGAGTGATTCCCTATTAGATCCGCAAACAGTGTGAAACAAGCTCAGTCTGCCGAATAAATGTGCCATAATTTTTACTACAACGGTCACTTAGTCTTTCCTTTAAAATAGCTTAAAATCCCTGAAGCGATCGCAGCAAGAAATAAAATTAATATTACAATTTGTTAGTTTATCTGTAGCTATCCCATACCTCACCGCTATCCCTATAGCACACCCCATGGCATCAATCCTAAGATTGGATTGACGCAGATCTACTCTGGAACCACACGAGATAATCATAAAATTCATCAAAATCGAACATTGAATTCAACACCATATTTATGCTCTGAATGGATTGCACTCGTTCATTTTTTATTTCAAAAATTAAAAAAAAATATGGTCAGATGAATGGTAAATGACCAGTTAAGTATTTATTCTTTGTTGTGATTCGACAAAGTTCTCTTACTCTATTTTTACTATCGCAAAATAGTACCAGTATATCCTGACGACAAGTGGATTGGAATAAAATATTAGAGCTGGGCTAAAGTCATTGGGTCAAGGTTGTTGTAAAACTCTCGTAACCTTGTCCTCTTTGGCATGTCACCAATTTTCTTTAACAACCGTAAATGCTATGTGATTTCTATAGCGGAGCATGATTCGTAAATTTTTGCATCAATATTTCCTTCGTGACCGTGCTCGAATGCACTGAGATCCCTTAACTTTTACTCCACCTGGAGCACCAAGATCCCGACTTCCACTCGAGGTTCGGTTTGATGGTAAGTATGTTCCAACTGTGTATGTAAATATAGACGACACACTGGGGGATTATTGTCTTTTTTCTCTACCGCCTGTGGAAAAAAAGAATGTCTAGTGACCAGTAAACCTTTCAGCTTACGTTTGTCTCTCGTTGCCTTTCATGTTGCTCGTTAGCTTTTGAATTAACTGTGACACAGCGGAATTGTCTATTGCGTGATTTTTTGCTTGAAATGGAAATGTTTTTACGAATTACTAAGCATATAATTAGAGATATTAAGTGGCATTTGTGTGAGTATTAGTTGTCCGAGGAATGTGACCGACTTCTAAGTTCATCTACGCCGTTTACCTAAGGAGGGCAATGGGGTAAATACAGTAATTTGCATCGGCATTGGCCAGTTCTAATCGAAAGGTACCATGAGGTCCACGGTTTTACAACTCATCCGACGGACGAAGTTCTGATATTTGAGTGCTCTCCGCACAGCACTCAAGAGGGACCAGTGTGCCAGGAAAATTTTCTGCCACTGTTGAGATTCGAACCCGCACCCTCTGGGACCGTACTCTAACCACTATACCTACCAGATCCACCAGAATTTATCCGAATCATGCTATTCCTTTGGCTGACGAAAAGTATGCCCGGGCGCTTGACCCACTTTCCAGACCTTCAATAGGCCATGGGATCATATCAGTGGAACGCGTTCCAATCCGTGAAAAAATTGGATTAGTGCAATCGCTACGCTTGATTGTGTATTAAAATTTTTAATGAATTAGGCGCCTGCGTTCTTATCAGATGTCAAACTGCTTCTTAGCCCATATACAAAGCATGTGAATAAAATCGATGATCGGCTAGTTTATTTGGTGGAATTTAGACATAGTAAAAATAAAAGTACTTGGTTAATTCCACAATTTATTTGGATAGACTCTACCGGTTTCAACCTATACAGGTCATCATCACCAACGACTTGATTGCATGTACTAAAATCGAACGTGTACCTTAAAGGCCTATTTTGTCTAATGACCCTCAACGGACCGAACCGGATAGAATGTCGTACCGATAGGTTTAAAATGTCATTTTTCCCGCGTACCATAAGAGAGCACGAAGGGCAGTATAGCAAAGGGTTAGGTGGGTGAAATATTGGTAGAGTAGTCTGTAGTGCATTACGCATGTATTAACAACCGATACCTTGATTACTATGTAGATGCTAACCATCTAGCTGCATGTTGACCATATTATCTAACATGTTTCCGTGTAGTAGCCTAGTTGAATGTCAATAGTGCATGTTTGGTGATCTTCACCCTCTGCCACACACCCTCGTGGTGGCTCGCAGGGTATTACGTAGACGTAGACGGACTGCCGAGGTTTCAAATAAATGACATCAGTTAATGCGCCGGCCGTTTCAATAGGTTTCAAAAGTGACTGGTACACCTACTTCTCGTTTAGTGCTTGGACTCATCCATAACTGCGAATGAGAGTGATTCTCAGTTTTAACCCATCTATTTAGTACAAATTTCAGATTTTGATTTCGCCTCAGTGTTGTGTTCTCTACAGTTTGCTGCTGGCTCTTTCTCGCATGGTTTTCATCTGTTGAATATTTTTCTGATTTCTGTTATTTTTGTGAATGAATGTTTTTCTGGTTCTCGGGAAAAATAGCATACTGCTGGTGTAGCCATGTTTCTCATCTCGCGTCGAAATAGGTGGCATATTCAACACAATACCTGCCCAATAACTGGGTGTCTTTCTTCCGTCTGCGTACTCTCATTAATTCTCTTTTCATAAGTCGCGTGTACTCTATCTAGGCCTTAGTTTTTTCTTCAATATCATTGTTTGAGTCACCATAATATTTGGATGCAAACGCAGGAGGAGGGGGAAGGCGCCAGTCTCCGCTTATCAGGTCATTCCATCCATCGATAAGTGGCTACGGTATTCGAAACATATCCCTGAGGCTCTTGACGAGTGCGATATAAAAAGAGCATCGTTGCTCAGTAGTGATAAAGCCTTAATTGAAGTTCAAGTGTCCTCGAGTAGCCTGCCTATCGGTGTCCACGTTCCAAGCGATACTCCTTTTAGGCGATGGAGCATTTTCGCATGAATACACAGCGCATTGCATTGTTGACCGTCGGAAGATAAATAGAGCACGATGTTTATTACGGGGTGCCGAGTCAGCTCGTCCTCCTTGGATCACAGCTGTTCTCAAAGGAAGTGGTTGAAGCCAGTGGTTCATATGAGAGTCATCCCATTTTAGAATAAAAGTATTTCGCCATACAAACGTGATGAATGCGATTTTTCTTCCTGTGTACATCTAGTAGTAAAACCTCCAATTTGCATTCCGATACGGCGCGACTATGATGCTCCTACGATAACTTATCACTTTCGGATCGCTCTATGATTCTTCTCGTGCCCATTAAAATACAGGAATTGCTTCGTATGATCAGCTACGTAACTCATTATGTTAACCAAATTACTACATATATCATAACGTTCTCGGGAAATGGACAATCATTTCTGGTGAATACCCAGAGTTAAGCTCGAAACACTTTTTCATGGATTTTCAACAACAAGGGGAAGTATGATCTAATGTTTGGCAAATACAGAAATCACCGGTTTCGATTTTGGAGAACTTTTTATGAACTGCAATCGAAATAGAGGGGAAAAAAATTGAGTCGCTTGCTTGTATATGACCCGCCGAGGTCTCTAGTACGAAATGAATTTCTCCTCGAAAAAGTCATTGGTGGTAACTGTATTATCAAAACCATTATCAATCTCAATCCTCAGTATTGTGTTGGCTACAACTGGCTGGGTGGTAAAAGATAACGCTATCCAAAATTTTTAACTCAGCAGATGCAGGCTTATTTCGAGCTCATATCTATATAATTAACGCTTCCGCACGTCACATTCTGTGAATTGATGTCTTTGGACACACCAAATGAGTGATTGTAACACAGAGGGGTGGATTGTTTCTCGCGAGCATTTTAACGATTGCGCTTTCTGTTGGATATTCACCTTTTACCCGCCGACACAGATTTAGAGGCTCTACTGACCTAAATATAACGTGCTCTATTAATTGTAGTCTATGATTTATAGTGCTGCAACTTCCTAGGCTATAGTGCGCTACCCAACCAAATGTTAAACGTAAGACACAAATCATTCATACCCGAGACGGGATTGGAAACAGCAACTTTTGGATTGCCAGGTTGACGAGGTTATCTCAGCCCGAACCATGATCGGGACGAATATGGCTATTATTAACATTAAGATGGTTATGCGATTGTGCATAATACATACGTATTCCCACCGCAAGGTTATGTGACAGCAGGTGAAAATCAACGTTCATGCTATATTTACATGTAACTAAGCGGTGTAATACTACCACGCAATGAAAATACACAGTCTCGTTCTCTCTCTACTGCCATCACAATTCTCACACTACTTATTTCCTAGATTTCACAAATGTCTCCACAGTTCTTTCTACTCCTTTTTGTTTTAGTTATTCCAGTTCTTTGTTACTAGAAGGATGTGACACTCGCCCATCCTTGTCCACTCGAAACACTGGAGCACATTAAGGTAATTTTTGAGTCTGACGTAGCAACTTTTTACTGTCGTCATTCGAAAATAACGGTACAATTCAAAGGTAAATTTCAATTGGCGGTCTGCACTGTCAGTGTATTACCTTGCTTGGCTCCTGCCTAAAAATACTGCTTCACTAAATCCTTGGATCGTCCTCTAAAAGGTTAAGTCCGTGATGTCAGCCGGGACCATTCCTCCTCCTGAATCTTAATCGGTTCTCTGATGACTCAAATATGGTCGCCCGATTGTTTTGTATCTCAGAATAAATTTATTCTGTGCGCGTGAACTTTAAAAGTGAAGATAGCTTGGAAAAAAGTGGCCACGCAGTAGCCATTAACGGCCGAACAGACGCTAAAAGCTCGGCAGTATGCATGATTTTGTGGAGGCCTTGGCACAAACAACATTAAAACATTAAGTTCTTCGTTGGTAATTCCGATACCGTTGCTCATGTGCTTTTCTTAGCCCACCTCTGGTATCTCCGAGAGCTGGTACGAAAGTTCTTATATCCCGTTCGATAAAAGATGGCGCATTCCTAAGTTATTGCGGTTCATTATTTACTAACTACGTACTTTGGCATTATATCGCACAAGTATGGCTAAGGATTTGGCTTAACTAATGCTTTGGCGAATTTTGGAATCTCTACAGCACGTTTGGGTTCAGTACTATACTTAAATGCCTAGGAGGAAAATGATTTATTAACATTTCATTGTCTCGAAAGCGAAATTGGTGGAGTCATGAGCACTTTAGATTACCATTGGAGTGTTCTAATTCATCTACATCTATCTACATCTACATAATACCCTGCAATCCACCACAAGGGTGTGTGGCAGGGGGTGATTGCTCACCAAACATGCACTACATATCATGCATAAAAAAGGAATAGTATTAATATAGTAGTCAGAACTACACTATTTAAAAAAGATAGAAATTGCAAAGCAAACATGCAAAAACATTCTGTTAGTAGGGTTAGCTTTAAGTACTCATACCAACATGCAACTACCAATGCTATTCATTGCTACTCTCCGATAGGACATATTTACCGTTATTTGTATCTCTTATTGTGCGAGGGAAAAAGGACATTTTGAATCGGTCAGTTCGGCAATCAATTTCTCTAACTTTATGATTATGGTCCAGTCTGCCATAGTAAGTTGGGGTTCGTAAAATATTTTTAACATCATCACTGAAAATATTGCCTTGGAATTTGTGGAAGAGATTAAGTCTAAATTTCAACCTGCGATCTGACAATGATTCCCATTTCAATTCATTTAATAGACTGGTTACGCTAATATAATTATCGTATCGTCCCTTTACAAATCTTGCCGATCTTCGCTGAACTTCGCTGAATTCAGATTCCATTCGTTTCAAGAGATGATAAAAACAATATTTATTCATATCAAATTAACGTAAGGTCATCCTGTTTAACTTTTCGCTCTCGTTTAAGGCCAGACATTACCTAGAGGCAATAATATTACCTTCCTTTACCGGAGGAAGTGTGGTCGCATGTATTGAATGAAAAAATATGGTCGAGTAACAATTCACGTCTCCTCGTTGGTGATGACGTGGGTACGTAGACATCTTACCAGTTTGTGTTCTACATTTCACAGTCCTCGCTATTGAATTCGTTGCCATCGCTAAGGAAACTGATCGAAAATTGATACTGAAATCAACCATCGATACCTCACTAAAACAGAAAACTATCGTTGGTAAGGAAGCCAAACCGCCTATTGTTGGTCCGGGATATTAGATGGTGAACACATTCTTTCCTTGCTGCTAAACATATGCTGCATCGTCAGCACCTCTCCTAGAAGTTTTAATATTTTACCTATTCTCTTCCGTGAAAACAAGGAAAAATGCAGCTGATTATACTGGTTGACTTACCTGATATCCGTGGGGCCTTCCGGTAGTAGGTCTACGGCGGCAGTGGAGAGCGTCTCTTCGCAGCGCCTAACACAACCGTTACCCGCAGAAGATTCACACGAGAACTCCCAGGCGATGGGTTCGCTGGACTAGTCAGATCTTCGCAGAATGGTACCAAAACAATAGGTTGTATCGGAGCACTAGAATTTTGTCCTTGGCGAGGTAGTTGTATTTGATCTTAGCTCTTATTCTAGCTAAGTGAAAAATGTCGTGAGATTAATGTTACTCAGATTGGAGAAAGCTGGTAGGTATTCACTTTTAAACACAACTGATTAATTTTTCAACTTAAGCACCTTCTGGAGCCACCGTATTTATTACACTACTGCTCTGAATATATTTCTACCAATGTCCGAGGAAAGATAATGGGAGTGACTATATCATCAATTATCTCAAAAACCAGGTATTTACTCCAGAAAATGGTGAAAATGCACTCCAGCGGATTCACTAAGTACAGAGTGACGATCTGGTCGTAATTTTGGGAAACACGTAAATGTCCATGATGACAGAATTTGTTTTTAAAATTATTAAAGCAATTTCATGCACGAAAAAATGCAGAATTCTGGAAAAGGGTCGTTTAAAAAATAGGTCGCATTACTCCGTGTAAAACTTCATGGAGCACTGTCGCGAAATCCTCATTCGGCAATGAGACAATATCGGCACTTTTTCTATCGAAGAAAAATTCGCTCTTATTGCGTATTTTCAGATCTTCAACCTCTCCTGGCCTAAAATGCTAAATCCGCACTTAGGACTCAAAGCTCTCAGTTGCTGCTGGTAAGTGAGAAACATTGATCACTTTGGCCCGGAGTATATTTACGGTGTCTTAGCAGCCCGCTAAAGTTGTTAAATATTGGGGTTAATGGGTCACCAAAGGGAAGGAAACGTCTGCTGGTAGTCACTTATGGTGCACTAAACCAAAAACTTATCTGTTGTTCAGAACTGATTCTGAAATAAATCTTCGTGAAACGTAGCTCACCGCGGTTAATTTAATCCTTTGCGAAATAACAGATTTTTCCCAATTCTGTTGCACTTTGCACAAATTATTCACCGTTGCGTTCAAAACACGCTGGGATTAACTGCCTAAGAGTAATTTATATTCAGAGAGTTGTTATTTTTTCCACTCAAGTTACCACTGTTGATCACAGCAAGCACACGTCTTTCATTCCACCAACCGAATTTCGTTAACACCGTCGATGGTCAAGCGACCTGATGCCTCCTCGTTAGGAGATCAACCCGCTTCGGAGCGATGCAACCCCTTCGTCACTCCCAAACGGAAACCCTCGAAATTTTTCAACCCCAATCCACGATCCGCGCCGTGAGTTCCGGCGGCGGGGGTCCGGGATGGCCCTGTAAGACCCACAAGAAGCTCCCGGATTCTTCGGCGTCTCCCGCGCGGTAACTCTCCCTTCCCCACGTGGCGAATGCAGCCTATAGGGTAGAAAACAAACAGATCGGCACAATTCTCGCTCACGGATCAGTTCCCGGCGGAGGAGAAGAACAAAGCACTTCCCCCCGATGAAATCCGCGAACACGTGGAGAGATATTTTCTCGGGGGCTCCCGAGTTGGGGGAAGAGGGGGAGGTGTCGTCAGTTCCAGCACTACCTACGGATCGGTATCCTTCTCCGGAGAAAAAAAAACCACCTACCCGAGCAGGGGTGATGCCTCGTATTTATTTTTCGAGCGCTCAAGAGGGATGAATGGTCGGGGAGGAGAAGCCTTAACGGCGCGGAGTCAGAGGACGGACTGACGAGAACGGGAGAGGACCAGGGAAGGTCCCTCGGGGGAGGGGGAGGGTGGGCGTGGAGGGGTGGGGAGGGCCGAGACGGTGGAAAGGGACTCCCTCCCGAGGCGGGTGCGTCTACTAAAGCGGGGAGACGGCCGCGCGGACGGACCACGCCTTCCGCCGTTTCTCCCGCTCTCCTCACGGCACCTTTCGCGTCGGCGGCCCACGTGACCCCCGCGGTCGTGTCCCCCATTGGTCCGAGTGCCGGGTGGAGATTTTTTTCCCGCGCCCTTCTTTCTGGAGGGAAAGCCGCGCCTCGGGGACGGATCCGTCTGCGGAGAGCTCGCCGTCTCCGCTGTCGGGAGTGTCGGCGGCGGTTGATAATGTTCGGGCGGGTAAGTCACGCGAGGTGTCGGGGAAAACAAGCGTCGCGGTTATCGGCGAGCTCTTAATCACCGGCAGTGAGCGGGCAACGGACTCATCCCCGGATTGGATTTCGTGGAAGAGGGCAATCTGGGAATGTGAGGCACAAGAGTTGGGTCAGTCTACTTGGGTGTGGAAAGTATTCCATGGAAGCGTGTAAGCAGGTGATTCCCAATCTTTTATGACGGCGGCACCCTTCAGACTGAGGTTACAATCTTGCGGCACCTTTCTTAGATCTCTTTATTTATCCGATTGAGCTTCCCTCTCCATTGCCATGGATAATCGGCGGGTAGCAGTGATTTGCCCTTAGGTTTTAAGAAGTGTTTTGATTTCTTTCTCCATCTGTCGGGTGTGAGAGTAACCGATTCGGAATTTGGTTCTGCTTCGTTTTCCCGCATAAATATCGCGGCACCCCAGCTGTTGTTACGCGGTGACGCGGCACACAGGTTGGGAACCACTGGGCTGTAAGCTATCGTAAAACTTCATTAATTATGCAGCTACCTGAACAAATCCGGAGATTGAGAAGAGAGAGAGAGAGAATTCACTCCTTGCTGGAGTTTCAATTTTGGTGTCGAAAGTGACGCTTTCATAGGAGCGATGTCATTCTTCCTCAACTAGCCAGTCCACCCACTCTTTCATTGATCTAAAGTAAATCAAGCTCCGCTTGGGATATCCCATGAAGAGTCACACTTCCTGCCCTGTTGGTTGACTCAGCTTTGGAAGATTATGGATGTACTTCCGTGGTAAAACGGAAACACGAACTTTGCTGAGTCACAATTCAAGCTCAATCATCTTATCGACTCAGTAAGCTGTTTGATTTATGCTTTACGTCCTTTCAATTATCACATTTTTTGTTCGAATTTATATCGGAGAGCAATGCAGCCCAGTGAACATTGTTTTTCCTGATATTCGCATTACGCCCCGCTCAGTGTTTAGCCCAATCTGGCGTGGCCCAATCTTAGCATCATCTGCCGTGAATTAACTTCGGAACTAATGGCAAGATTATGGATTTACGTTACCGTACAACTTCCTCAAACTGGACGTTATGAAATCAGCTGGGACTACTTTCTCACACCTGAAGTTCTTTCATTTCATTTTGCCTTCTTTAATTGTATGATATGGAGGTATTTAACCTTCTACTTTTTATTTTATTTATTTGATATCAGATTTGAACGATTTTAGGCCGGCTACGAGAGCAAGACACGAGGTCACTGGTAGATAGTGGATGCTCGAATATTTGGCTCCAATTTGAAAGTTTAGTAGGTTTGTTAAAAGGTGTTACGATAAGTTTAGTAGTGTATCAGAGTTGATACAAGAATTAGGTTGGGAATCATTATCAGATCGTAGGTTTAAGTTATGATTAAATCCATTGCAGAAATTCGAAACGGATAGCTTTACCGAAGATACGAGAAATCAGCTACTTTTCCCTTGTTAGACCTCATTTGGAATATTCTGCCAGTGTATGGGATCCCTACGAAATCGGTCTAAGTAATGAACTTGAACGTGTACAGCGAAGATCGGCAAGATTTGTAAAAGGACGGCACGCTTACTATATTAGCGTAACCAGTCTATTAAATGAGTTGAAATGGGAATCATTGTCAGATCGCAGGTTGAAATTTAGACTTAATCTCTTAAACAAATTCCAAGGCAATATTTTTAGTGATGATGTTAAAAATATTTTACGAACCCCAACTTACTATGGCAGGCTGGACCACAATCACAAAATTAGAGAAATTGATTGCCGAACTGACCGATTCAAAATGTCCTTTTTCCCTCGTACAATTAGAGATACGAATAACGGTAAATATGTCCTATCGGAGAGTAGCAATGAATATCATTGGTAGCTGCATGTTGGTATGAGTACTTAAAGCTAACCCTACTAACAGAATGTTTTTGCATGTTTGCTTTGCAATTTCTATCTTTTTAAAATAGTGTAGTTCTGACTACTATATTAATACTATTCCTTTTTTATGCATGATATGTAGTGCATGTTTGGTGAGCAATCACCCCCTGCCACACACCCTTGTGGTGGCTTGCATGGTATTATGTAGATGTAGATGAAGATGTTAGATATATTATTTTTTTTAACCGGCGTATTATGCTAAATTCGACCAGATGAATAAGATTGGAGAGATAGATAGTCGTACCGATAGATTCAAAATGTTATTTTCCCGTACCATAAGAGAACACAATAGACAGCATAGCAAATGAATAAGTAGGTGAAATATTATTAGAGTAGTTTGTAGCGCATGATGCTAATATGAACAACCAATCCCTTTAGTACTATGTATATACTAACTATGTAGCTGCATGTGACCCTATCATCTAACATGTTTCCATTTAGTAGCTTGTTACATGTCAGCAGAGCATATTTGGTGATCTTCACCCCCTGCCACACACCCTCGTGGTGGCCAGCAGGGTATTGCGTAAATATAGATGAAGGTTGAGCTCATTTTAGCTTCTCTGCCAATGGTATTTCTACAAGTAATCATTGATTTATTAACTCCTAGCGTCATTAAATACTACTTTACCATGGAGATGATGGAGGTAGGTACATACTTTACCACGAATATGATGGAGGAGTAAGGAGTTTAAACAGTACATCTACATGTGCATCCGCAAAATACCCTACGAGCCACCGTGTGGGCGCGTGGCAGAGGAAGAAAGATCACCATGCATGCACTTCTTACATGTAACAAAGAGGGATAATGCTACTACTTCATGAAACCAGTATTTTTCTTCAACATGACCTCGTGCACAACCTCCATGGCTTTCGTGAAAAGTAGAATTTTCAGGACAGGAAGGAAAATAATCTCGTAACGCTCACGGCTAAGGTAAACATAACTTAGAAGTTAGTGCTATACAGTGACTTCCGTGTTTCCGCTCCGTGACTTCAGTGTTTCGAGTTTGGTTGGGCGTATATTCGATAATTTTTAGATTTATAATTGGATGGGAGTGAAGAAGTAGGTTATAGAGACGGAGTGTATTTTGGAGTGTGTTATAACGGTAAAGAAATAAAACTTTTAGATATGATGGAAAAATTGAGGATATATTGAGAGGTAGTGAGATTGAGACACTGGTAGGCGAAAGACTGTTTAACTAGTGCAAAAATTGATGGAAAGAATCGGAATTCAGGACGCCAAATAAATGGTAGTAACTATGCCGATTTTTTTAGAGAACATAGTAGAAAAGTATCCGTTGCTTGTTCGTGGTTGAGCATTGAAAGGAATTCTTGCTCAATTATGGGTTCTTTGATTTTAAAAGTAAAAATTAAAAGAGAATTACATCTTCGAAGGTGTATTTGAACTCCATCATCTCCGCGTTATTTAAAAAAGGGTAGCATACTTTCATTTCAATAAGAGGAACGCTTACTGCAGCCGGGATTCTTTCTATGCATATTCTGATTTCATCTATCCATCCATATTCGTGTATTGATGCTCGTTTATTATTAATTCGTATTTGATATCCACATGTTAGTGAAAATGAAAGAAATTAATTTCCTCGAATGCCACATTTTTATCTTTAGTACACCCGAGACATTTTGCATTTGGAAGGTCGTGTTTAATCATGAATGCATCCTGGGAAATTTTCCGGTGCAAAAATCTTAGCTTGACCATCAACAGATAACAAATGCGGTAACAAGCCGAGAAATTATTTTACTGAGTCCACGATGAAAAATTTTATGATTCTGTAGAGAGAATAGGTGTAATAAAAGGAGATTGGTGTCATAAGTATCTCCAATAAGATATAAATAACACTTTTGTTTACGATGGAAGTATAACGTTAAGTTCCGGCCTAGAAATGATGTCGAGAAAAAATGTAATGTCGATAATATGTGGTGATAGTCGCCAATTTAATACCGATGTTTTTGTTGTAAAATATATCACGTATATACGAAGTTTCCATTTAAATGGTATCAAAGGAAGTCTTTTGTTAAATTGTCGGTGTAATGGGTGTCATATGAATTAGAAATCATGCGTGCTAAATAATTATCTCAAAGAAGTTTGATTGTTGCAAAACTCAATTAGAAGTCGGGTTCGTAACACAAATTGAAGGGTTGATACTTCTTTTTACTTCACATGCATTTCTGGAAGCACATTGTCTTCTTAAAGATAAAAAAATATCCGTCACCACAATTTCTGAGTGCATTTTACCCTGTGCACATCAAGGGAAAGTATTTCGGCATCGATAGTTTCTCCCGCTAATGGAGAGAGAATTTGCTGTTCCCAGCTGTGCAACTCAGTTTCTCGGCTGTTCTCTTCAGTTTATAACGCAGAGTATCCGGCATAATAGTGGCGGAGGTAGTCAAATCGCCCACTGATTAGAATAACATTTTTTCACCGATATTTTACTAAGCTTAATTCACTGATTGTTATTTCCTCGTCCGGCTAACTGATTCTTGTATTTTTGAAATTTTGCATTCATCCGTGTTTTTTTCCTGTTGCTCACTCGCTCTATGTTTTTCTAATGCCTTTTATCCTTATCAACACATGAATACACACATATTTGAAACAGACGTGTATGGGCAACTTAGAAGATTTAATTATTTATTTTAAATGTTTCCTTACTCTTTGAGCTTATTAAAAAGTGATAAATCCTCTCCAAATTAAATTGATAACAGTTATAGCACATCAAGCAGCTCATGGATGCTTGAACATGCATTGATTTCGGTCGCTATTCATTTTGAATGAAAGGAAAGCGAATAAGTTTAGTGAGGCACGGAGAATCTGGATGGAGAAGCGTTTCCATTTTTTACGGGAGAGTATCAGATATTTTTATTTAGTTCTCCATAGCGTCTTAAAGTTAAAAATAGGTTTAACGCAAGCAAAGCGCTCTGCCTGTAGGGTGCAGGTAGTTTATCAATCCACATAAGCGAAGTTACGTCTTTTCATTTACCTTCCAGTATATGTGTAATATTTTCCTTTCCTTTGCTTTTCGAATCCTCTTCAAGGTGCTCGTGAAAAATGATGGAAGTTCATAATCAACGTGCATACTATGCTGTGAGCTCAATTTTCAGGTCACCCTGTGGACACTACAGAAAAGCGTAGTGGACGATGTTTGATCACAGGATATGTGGGAGTAATTTAAATGATTTTGCTTGTCAATTTCAGCAGTTATGTGCACGAATTACGCGTAGTAAGGAATGTCAGTGCCATTTATTACGACTGCCTTATTATCTCTCGTACGTCCTCGTCATGCTTTCGCCTACTGCTCTAAGGCTGTATAAAATTTTTCCGCCTCGGTCATAAACCCGTGCGAATCGTATCTTTTGAGCCGATGATCTGCTGGCTCTTATCTTAAACGAGTTCTTCTACTCTTTGAGTAATGGATTGAGGCGTTTTCGTTGTTCTTCGCGATTTTTAGAGCTTAAGGTCTCTAGAGTTACAGGTTAAAATAGAGTTAAAGTATCTTTGGACGTCATCTAAGCCCATCAAATTTTCTTAAACATCCGAGGATATCACAGTCGTTCCCCTGCCTGTCGAACACTTTTCGAAAACTAAGTTGGAATGAACGATAGAAGTAGGGTTCCTAGTTGCAAAGTGAAACGATGGTTTTTCAGTCTTGAAGGTCAATACCTTGCAGACACTGGTCCGCATATTGTTATGGCACAGAGCTGGGGCTCTAACTTGTGGTACGCCTACCTCTTAGGAGTACGCGCCTGAGGATTTAGATGCACGTTTAGGTAGTGTAATAATGGTGGAAGTAACATTAAGCACAATCTTTCATCTGAATATATACATTCAGTAATGGAAAACAGCCACCATATCACCGAGTAAACATTCATACTGTCAGTGATTTCAATCCAACTATAAATGAACAGCTGCTACAAACCTTACGCCTGCGGCTCATGGATAAGGGATACAGATTAGGGATATGGACCGCCGAGGGATATATCTACATAATAACCAGAAATCCACCGTAAAGACGTGTGGCAGTGTGGCAAGTTCTGATAGAAACACCACAATGAATTTACTTCAAATCAGAGAGAGAATTAAATTTATACTCACCGTAATGCTGGCCGGCAGAAATATTATCCATTCATGCACTACTTTCATGCAACTGTGACGTATAATGCTACTAAGTATTTCAAGGAAAATGTTACACATGCTTTCATGTCATGTGTAACTGAATTATCAACATTTACAAATGATGTGATAATATTTCATTATTATTCGATATAAAATAAACAATATTCAGGAATTTCTACAATTATATTAATTACCTAATTAATGTTTCCCAAAGCCCTGATGATTTTTTAATGTTAAAACATGAAGATATTTTTAACAAATCACTACAGGCTACATCAAAATCGCTACATCTATTCTAATTCCCTTGGTATCTTCGCTTTAATCTATTAATGCCCCTAATCGTGCGCGGAAAATGTAAATTTTTGAACCACTGCGCCTTACAATTCAAGTCTCTTATTTTTTGTCTTGTCTAATACGAAAGGGAAATAAGGTTTGGGGCTACTGGCATAGACTTTGTGGTCACTTGGCTTAACTTTGACATTCCTTAGGAGAAAGTTATGTGTGCATTAAACTTATCTATCTTGATCACTGTTCATTTAAGACTAACTTTCCGCAGGTCGTGGCAACGTATAGAAAATGAGTAGGCCCCTTGTTTTATTATGAGATTTTATTTTTATGCTGCTGTTATTTAATTTTCGGTACTTGTAATTAATTTTGATCTATCGAATTTTGGAAAATGTTTTCTCTAGTATGGAATTGAACTATATGTATACGTGCTATAACTTTAATATAGCTGTGAACATTTCAATTTTATAAATGTTGCATAACCTTTCGGTAAAACATATATGGATTGGAATCGCTCACCCTTGAAGTGGCATGCAGGATACTGTGTCTATGTATGTTTTGATCGACTATGAGGATGACGAAAGGGGATAATGAAAAATACCCTATAATTGTATATTTTTCATTTCATTATAATCTGCATTAATATTTGCGTCCTCAAAAAAAATAAGTTTTCATGCGCATTGATTCTCCGGAGACGGAATCCATTTATGTAGTCGTGTCTTTGATTTCGACTACAGGTTTTCGTTAAATCAAATTGCAGTGAAGGCTTTTTAAAAGTATGTTTCTGTAATAGAAAGTTCCAAACAGTTATTGATGTGAAGTCTACTCGGTTCCTTCACTTTACTGCAGTTGTTTCAGTGTTACCTAATGTACCATCAGTGAATCACCTCGTATTAAGATTTGAAAATAGGTTCATCAATTTCTTACTCATTTGCCGTCTCTTTTACGAAGGAAATTAAATTTTAAAAATAAAAAACAATCCAAGTTAGTGTACTAAAAAGTATTTAAAAAAATCCCTTTCCTCATTAACCGTAACCGTGGCAGTTTTCAAGAAATAATGTTGTATATATCGTGCAACAAATTACCAAGAGGAAGGAAAAGGCGCTGAAAATTTTAAAACGAATCTCCCCTTTAAGTTCCAAGACATGCCTGTAGGTAGCGTTACGTTCCTAGCCATCCCCCTCCGATTTTTGAACCAAGGCGCGCGCACATAAATTTATGTCAATTTACTTTAATTTGCATTTCTTTTAATATTAAATGGCACTGCGTTTCTGCCATATCAACTGGTAAGCTTTAGATCAATTATGGCGCTTTGTCAAACTCTTAACCGACGTGAAACTGAATGAATTGTTCGCTTTGAATCCCTTTCTTTTTCAAAGATTTGAGGCTCCTCGAATAGCTCCCCGACGCCTGATGCTAATCGATAGATGAATTGAATATACACATGACCTATAACTTAATAACTTTAATGTTTACTCTCCGAGGTATAGATACATTTTAATGATATAATTTGAGTCACAATGTATTTCTGGGACTATTATTGTTGTATTTCGCGTACTTCTGAATATCAATACACTCTGACGAGAAGCCTTCTTTAATCATTCTCAATATCTTCATTAATCCATCTCTCAATTATTTATTCCGTTATTGACATACCATACTTATCGCTTACATTGTATCACTAGTGTCGAAGTGGTCAATATTGGTTTTCTCGGAACATTTACTCTTTGTTTTACTCCCTTTTGCCACATCTAAAAACACGAAGATCGAAAGCGTTGAAACCATAAGGTATTTAGGTGTGACAATCACTACAGATTTGTCGTGGGGAAGACGTCCGGGAAATATGCGGACGAGCGAAGAAAACGATAGGATTTATAACAAGAGCACTTGGGAAATGTGATGAGAAGACAAAAGAGCGATGTTACTTTTCACTAGATCTCGACCTCGAGTATGCAGCCAGTGTATGGGATCCGAATGAATTTGGTTTGATCAGAGAACTAGACAGTGTGCAGCGTAGAGCAGTCAGGTTCGTTAACATGTGTTACGATAGGTTGAGTAGTGTTTCAGAATTGATATAAGAATTAGGGTGGGAATCATTATCAGAGCGTAGGTTAAAGTCCAGAATTAATCTATTAGAGAAATTTCAATCGGATAGCTTTACTGAAGATGTAAGGCATATATTAAAAACACCAACGTATTACGCTAGATTCGACCAGATAAATAAGATTAGAGAGATAGATTGTCGTACTGATATATTCAAATTGCATTTTTCCCCCGCACTATAAGAGAACAGAATTGGCAGCATAGCAAAGGGATAGGTAGGGGAAATATGTTAGAGTATTCTGTAGTGCATGATGCATGTATTAACCCCTTAAATACTATAGATACTAAAAATCAAGTTGCATGAGACAATATAGTTGCTTGTTTGCATGTTAGTAGTGCATGCTTGGTGATTTTCACCCCCTGCCACACACCCTCGTGGTGGCTTGCAGGGTATCGTGTAGATGTAGATATTCAACTCGTGACAGAGTGAAAACTCAGGACTAGATTTCCTTTTGCGTAAGTTAGCAACGATTGTCATATCAAGATAACCTCATTTGGAATATGACCTCATTTGGAATATGCTGCCAGTGTATGGGATCCCTACGAAATCGGTCTAAATAACGAACTTGAACGTGTGCAGCGAAGATCGGCAAGATTTGTAAAAGGACGGCACGCTTACTATATTAGCGTAACCAGTCTATTAAATGAGTTGAAATGGGAATCATTGTCAGATCGCAGGTTGAAATTTAGACTTAATCTCTTAAATAAATTCCAAGACCATATTTTCAGTGATGATGTTAAAAATATTTTGCGGACCCCAACTTACTGTGGTAGACTGGACCATAATCACAAAATTAGAGAAATAGATTGCCGAACTGACAGATTCAAAATGTCCTTTTTTCCTCGTACTATTAGGGATATGAATAATGGTAAATGTATCCAGTACGAGAGTAGCAATGGATAACATTGGTAGCTGCATGTTGGTATAAGGACTTAAAGCTAACCCAACTAACAGCATGTTTTTGTATGTATGCTTTACTATTTTAATTTTTAATTACAAATTTTTATGCATGATATGTAGTGCATGTTTGGTGAGAGTTCACCCCCTGCCACACACCTTTATGGTGGCTTGCAGGGTATCATGTAGATGTAGATAACAGTGTAAATGTTCCTCTATCTTCAGAATAATAAATTGCTTGACCGTGCTGTTTTAACGAAGTCGTTATTGTTGTAATTTGGGGTGAACGACCAACTTCTGACGTAGCGAGGTCATTTGTACCAATTTGGAGAGATGAGTAATTGGGTGGAGGTAGGATTTTTTAGGGAACGGAAAAAAAGTGGCGAGAACCCCGGTGTTGGCATAAGCCTGTCCTTAGCTTAAGGCGCCATGGTTTAACGTCCTATCCGTAATACTGAACTCGAAGCGCTTCCCACAAAACACCGAATGGGTAGCCCCGAATGTCTCGTTATGATGGGCGATACATTCATTAATCAAACCTAAGAGACCAAGCTTATAGCGCAGTTGCTGTGATAGACATGTGATTGGTATGGTGGCCTTAGTTTTGAATTGTCATCCCGTTCTCCACTTGAGATATGTGTTAGTGCCCTTGCAGTTATTCGGAGGAGTCGACCGATAACCTACGATATATGCGCCATTTTAGGATAGAAGGGTGATTGGTTAGCGGTAGGTTTTTTACTGGGAATGGAGGAAGGGTGGAGAAAAACCCTACGTCGGTATTAGCTCATTCTTAACGAAAGGCGCCAAGGGGACCTCGGTTTATCGTCCCATTTGATGGACGATTCAACTCACAGTGCTGCTGAGGCACCGTTACAACAATGAAAAATCTGCCCCTCCCGGAATCCAAACCCAAGCCCTCGGGATGGGAAGCCAGTACTCAAGAGACCACACTTACCCGATACTTTGCACGAAGTCTTCCGTAATTTTTTAGTCCGCGTACTTAATATGTTTCCGTCTGAGACTTTGGTCACGTAGTACCGCAGACTAATAGTCATCCCATTTCGCCAAAAACCCTTTCAGTCGGCTGACTTACTAGAAGCTCAATCAAGCCTCTCGTCCACCTGGCTGTTCAGTTCCATCCAAATTCGAATGAATTTCATGTTATGGTTGTATTGTTCTTTTCGGAGAAAAACGAAATATTGAAACAACTGCCCCAGCTTAAGAGCGTCTGGTTGAACTGTCTGGCCTTATACCTTAAACCACAAATGCTGTTCTGAGAAAGAGCTTGAAAAAAGATGGAAGGGGCATTTTTATTAGGGATCAAAAATATATGACGGTCATTTCACTAATGACTCCAATAATGAGTTTCCGTTCCTGGTAGGAATAATAAAATGGGATGAAAAAACGAGTATTTTGGAATAGAATAGAGGAATATGATTTAAAAGTGAAAGTCTAGTTCAGTTTCATTGTTTACAGATCCGTGGGGAGAAAAATATTGAGAAATATTCATTGGGCGAAGGCGGATAAAATGGCTGAGTGTTTTTTTAAGTCCTCAAATTCGAAAAGTAGTTCTCATGTAGCCTGCATATTCTACCTGCAACTGGTAGGACACAAAACTGTATTATTTTCAGCAACATGAGTGGTAATATTCGGATACGACTGGGATAATTCGGATATCGGTGTTACCTTTCCGGAAATAGAACTTTAATTAGGTGTTTCAAGATGTAAAGAAAAAATTTGATCTAGTCAAACTGAGTTTCGTAGACAAAAACATTAAAAGAATGAATTATGGCCGTGTTGGGTTTTAGGTCAATTTTTTAGGGTTTTATCATATATTCTTTTGCGGATTAGGTTTTTACTTAATGTGAATGTTGCATAAGCCTACTGCGAAAGATGCATTTTGGAATCAAAATTTAGTAAAATTTATCTGAAATGTAATTCATATTTTCTTGCCTAAGTATAAGCTGCATTTATAGGATATTTTATTAAAAGTTATTTTTGACCCGTGCTGTTTTATTCAACTGGAAAAATTAAGATTTTTGGGACAAAATTATGCTAAATCGCTAGTAGCTCAAAGGCCTATTTTCCTCCACTAGTTGTGTTACCCTTTCGACAGTTAGCTCAAGCATTAAATAGACCCCATCTTCATGACGACAGTTTTTACGTTCACATTATTGAAATGCACTGGTGATGAACTGTTTTAATTATCGGAGTGTAGGGATGAAATAGCGTTATATCAAACAACATTTGCTGAATGTGATTTATCCGATTAATTTAACTCTCAGGAAGAAAGGACCTCTTTTTAATCGCAAGTGTTTGTTTTATTTCTTTTTAACTACATTTTCTTAAATGGGAACCTCATCACATGGGAACAAATATTTTAGGGTACTCTCCGAGATAAATGGATTGAGCAAATTTTATTCCAATTTTAAAATCTTTAAATTTATTTATTTTATTTTGATATTGCTTAAAAAAGGCTATGATCAATTTTAAACATTTCTACATGTGTTTTATAATTATCAATTGTTGAGAATGTTTTACCGTACAAACACTAAATCCATTTGGGAAACCTTGACCATGAAATTCATGGCCTCTGGATTATGTATATGTGAAGTTCCTGATAAATTGAAAAATCTAAATTTGCCCATTATGGACCTACGAAGTTTGCTCTGAGGGAGGTGATGATGCGCAAAATACATGTTATTTCGATTTTACAGCGCCCTGTTCTTTAGTCAAGTCAGATGTGTGATACTTGTCACTCGTTGCGTATGCTGTCCACAGACTGAAAGCTTTTTCATATTGCTTTGGACGTTTTAAGTGTATGAACCCATAACTGTACAATACTTTTTCTTTTTTAAGATGGAGATGTCATCTTCCTCGATTCGTTCCTTCATAGTAAATTTCCCTCTCCATACTTCCTCCGCGTTCACCGAACGATTTCCCCTCTACCACCGCCTACGATATCTCACTACCTCTTTCAAAGTCTTCGGTCCATCCAGACCATCCATTTTTCCGTCCAACTTCTCATTTTCCTCCCACCCTTCCATTTCCATAAATTTATCCTCTTTCGTCAGTTCAGCTTATTTCTTCATCCTATTGCATGCTCTATCTTATTCTATTCCATGCTCTTAGGGTTCAGAAAGGGACGGTCTTGCGAAACTCAACTAGGTCTTTTTGTTCATGATATTTTAGTTTCCGGAGAAGGTAACGCACAGGTAGACGCAGCGTTTCTGTTCTTCAGAAAAGCGTTTGACAAGGTTCCCCACTTTAAGTTACGCGAGAAGTTAGAATCATACGGGATAGAGAGTAATAGAGTAAGTTGGATAGGAGACTTCTTGAACCTCTTCTTATATGAACGCGTTCAAAGGGTGGTATTAGATGGTGTTAGCCCAGATTCGATTGATAATTTGTAAGGTAGTCGGCAGCTAGAATTAAATTTGAAGAAATGCGGGATAGTGAACTTTTGGAAAAAGTATCGCTTTTCCCGGAATAATATTTACAACAAAGAAAAGAAAATATCTAACGTAGAACCTATTAAATACGTAAGCGTCACCATCACAGAAGACATGTCATGGGGGAAATAACTTGTTCCCCAATGTCAATTTAATTTCACCGATCGTTGGGATGGGTATGAAGTGAGCTCTGTATTCACTCATACGATACAGGAATCCAAGACCTGAAAAATGCCTTATACCTGAAGTTTGCTCACTGAATAATGATTTATAAAACAATATTTTATTATTTACCAATGCAAGATTCTCTTGGTCATTCAGGCTAACTAGTTAATTTGTCTCCCGAGCACTATCTTAGCAGAGCCTGTGACCCAGTCTGTCTACACTGGCTGTGATCCACATCCTAACTTAGCCAATGTTTAGGTAATATATTTTTCCTTTTTGTCGATGAGGTTATTAGTATTGATAACAGATTCTGATGGAAAAATATATAGGTAATGCAAAAAATACCTTTAGGAGACTAGAAACGTGTTGTAAAAATGTCGCATTAAAAACGAGTGTACCGTTTGTATTCAACATTTAATCATGCCCCGTAATATGCTGACATGTGGAATATTGACTATATACTCACAATCAGAGCCTGTGTTTGAAATGATTAGACTAAGGAACTAGAATGATTATATGTACTACTTTCTGTACAGTCTTGCAATACGACTTGGAAGAATTGAAATTTTCGTCGAAAAATGTGATCAAAATGTAAAACGCTCATATATCCGAAGATCAAGAACAGATATTTTTGAAGAAGAGATCATTAATGTCCAGTGGATGGTGAAATTATTGCACCAGGTTTCTGTCCATGCGACGTCGTCTTTTCCTAGAAATATCTGACCCCCTTATTACACAACTGAGATGTAACTGATGGTGGCTTGGTGGTGGATGGTGGCGAGAGGTGCCTTAGAACTCGCTCGTTCTAAGGCACAACTTAGGCTTTGAACCGATCAGTAGTTGAGCTCTTATGCCATTGGACTACCCCGCTATTCTCAAAATACCTAAGTTGCTAGTTTTTCAATTTTATACATAAAAATTTGATGTCATCTACTGCTACTTTTCCGTAATGACACTGCTTTCTACGGCGTCGCCTCATCAGCTTTCCGTCTTCATGTTCTGCATTTGCACTTTTCACAAGTTTTTTCCTTTCCAAGTGTGTGCTGTATTTAGCAATTTTATTACTCGGATCATTCTTAGAATTAAAGTTGGAAATTCCTCCTCTCGGTGCTCAGCAAGGAAAACTAATTTCCAGCGAGAAAGCGGAATTCATCATGCCTGATTTCCATTCTCATTTCCATTTGCGCATTTTCAGTGTGTTATCTTCCGGAGAATACTTTCAATCGACCCGTGTGGTCTGCAAATATAGTCAATGTGTGAATTTAGAAACAAAGTTGAAGGTCAAACAAACATTTAAATGCAGGTGATGAAAATAAATCTTGATTCCGTGAACTTGAATGTGGTACATTACACGTGTAGAAACAGTGTTCTTTTAATATTGTCTCATTTAAATCGAAAAGCTGTTAGTTCAGAGTCTTTTATTGTTCATTTGGTAACACTGAATGCTAAAAGAGTGGCTGAAGTCTTTATATATTGAAGGCCATTAGAGTTTGTGTAAGAGTGTTTTCCCCGAGGCAGTCTTGTTCATTGGTAGTAGTTTCATGAAAAAAGGGAAAGATCTGAATCTATATCCACCAGCTACCCTGCAAGCCACCTCTTGAGTCTGTGGCAGAGGCCTCTTAGTAATATGAAGCCAACATAGTCGATGTCGATTAAAAAATTCTGAAGACGTCAAAGGCTGTGATAATATAATTTTTAGTGAAATTGTTCTCCATAAGATGGACTTTGAATGATGAAGATAAAATGGATCGACCAAGTGACAAACGAAGAAGTCTTAAGAAGAGTGGCAGAAAATAGATGTCTACTGAAATCCATAAAAAGAAGACGGGACAACTTAATCGGCCATATCTTAAGACACGATGGTCTAATGAAGAGAATCGTCGAGGGAAAAGTGATTGGGAAGAATGGAAAAGGCAGGCCTCATATGAGATGTTTGGAGCAATTCGTGAAGGATATAAAGGAGAGGAATTACGTCAATATGAAGAGGTTGGCCGATAGAAGAATCGAGTGGAGGGCTGCGTCAAACCAATTCTAGGATTGTTGACCAATGATGATGAAGATGGACTTTACCGTGTGGAGACGATTTCGAATATAGTGCATTAGTATTTGTAACTTTATTGAAGCAAATAAATTGTTACGATAGGTTCTACAGTATTACGGAATTGCCGCCATCTTATTTAAGCATCCAAATCGACTTGACTAATAAACCTGTGAGGTATGTACATTTCTGTCTATACGTTTGGATTTCTTTTTATACCGAATTTATGGTACATGAAAAACGATAAGATTCGAGTAATGCCCATTCATATATTTTATAGGTATGCAATTAGTAATTCGGATAGAAACCAGTTTGACCTCCTGTTCAGTCTTAACCCTTTGGAGCTCACGGCATTTTCGCTTTTCATGCCCAGAAAGCTCGCGCCTTATTTCTACAAATTTCAAGCAATTAATTTTTGTTAGTCTGTTTTTAGGTCAAGGATATTGAAATTTTACTTCTCTAATTTATCTATCATGCATGAGTTAGTAATGTTAAAAACATGCAATATGCACTGCAGACTACTCCTGTACAATATTTCACCTACCTATCACCTTGCTTTCTGTCTATTATGTTCTCATATGAAGGCTTAGATGAGACAACACCCATGCCCAAGGTGGGATTCGAAACCACGAACTTAAGTTTCCGGGACGTCGAGTTACCGACCTCTTTACAGCAGTCGGCTTGGACTGAAAGGAGATAGGATAGAGACATAGGGATTAGAGGTGTGGGTGAGGGGAGAAAAGAAAACGTAATATGGGTGGAAGAGTAGCAAAGTATTGTCTGGGTGGGTATGGGAGAGAGGAATTAGCTGGAGGAAATTAAGAGGCAGAGACGGTGGGTGGAGAGAGCGATAAGGGATGATAATGCTTGAGCTCAGTGATAGAAGGGAGATAGTACGGTAGGTAGGGGAGTGGGAGATAGAGGATAGGCTCTTTGAATATGATGAAGATAGGCTTGTCTGCATGCACGAAGTACCTTACAAACCACCTCGATGGTAGGTAGCAGGGGCTGCACCTTCAGACGACGTCCACTGCATTGATTGCATCAGAATTAGAAAATACCCTGTAATTAACTGTTATTGATGGACTTGGAATTTATTTACTCCTGCATACGTGCAGTATTTAGATTTTGAAACTGAGGCATGCATATAATCGGTTTTTTCTTCAAGCTATTAGAATTAAGAGTGATTTACAAAGATGCAGAAAATTAGGTTACCTGCTTCTGCATATCCGCACTCTTTGAATAATGCATAGATTCTATTAATTCCTTCTCACGCATAAAAGTAATGATCTTTAAGATTTTAAATCTATATATTCGGATTTCTCTCTCTATTTCTCTGACACTTTCATTATCAACTACACCGCTGCTCGAAGGAGGTCGTAAAACATTTTGCGGAGTGTAGAATGTGTGCCGACCTGAAAGTGGAAATCGTGTGAAACAGGCTGAAGGAGAACATTTATATGTGGTTTACGGCCATGGTATAACCAGTAAAGCACATAATACCACCTTTTTGAGTTGAGATTAGAACAAATACTGAACTGGGAAACGAGAGTTTAAAATATTGGAAGGTTCTGGTTTTTGTGAAGCAGTAAAATCTACGGTGGAAGAAACGTGAAAAGAATAATGAGAAGAACTCCCTCATGAAGAAGGAATTCCATCAGAAAAGTCCACTACTGCTGGAAGCGCAAGCTTGAAAATAAGGAAATACTTTAACTTAGCGTATTCACGTAGCGTTCACTCTACTTTAATGGACTGGAAATGGCGAGCAGTGGTGTCAGAATGCAATATTAGAAGTGTTTAGAATTCGCTGTTAAAATAAAGTAATTGGGGTCAAATGGTAGGTTCGGGTAGCTATAAAAGAGTTTATACTGGAAAAAAAGTTTTCTCGTGAAGACATCTGTAAAGAAAAAGTGAATGACTGTGGGGGAAGGGCACTTCAGAGATTATTTTATTACTATTATTAGTATTCTACCGGTGAAGGTAGGTTTGAAATGACATTTAATTTTTCCCACCCCCTAAATTTCACACGATGTCCCTCTTCAGCCCCTCATACCCCCTACCACCCATCATTCCAACCAAGCTACCCGTTCTTCTCCTCCCTCTTCCCCGCTTACCCAACGCTCTTCCCTCAATCACCTCCTTCAAAACACCATCCCCTTTTATAACATTTTCAAATTTCTTTCCTCTCCTACCAATTATAGCACTTAATCGTTCGTCTTCCTTTCGGCCCACTTTACTTTCTCAATCCTTCTCCACACCCACATCTCAAAAGCCCTAAGTATATTTTCATCTTCTTTTCGCAAAGCCCAAGTTTCCGCCCTATATAGTGCAACGCTCCATATTAAACTTTTCACTAGTCTTTTCTTCACTTCCCTACCCAACGCGCCTGTCATTAGTTCATGCCTACGAGTAAAAGCTTCTTTTGCCAATGCAATTCTCCTTCTCACTTCAATGCTGCTATACCCTTTTTCTTCCAACACGCTACCTAGATAGCTAAGTTGCTCTACCAGCTGTAGCTTCTGACCTCCTACTTATATCGTTATACTGGCCCTTTTTGTTCTTGAAAACCGCATTACTTTCGTTTTCTTCTGGTTTATCTTCATCCCGTATCTTTCGCACTGTCCCTACAACGCATCCAGCATTTTATGCAAGCCACGTGTTGATTGGCTGACTAGCGCTTGGTCATCCGCAAACCTCACTGATTTTATCAATTTCCCCCTGACCTTTACTCCAGCCTCCAGCTCATCCCAAGCCTTTCTCACCATTTCCTCCGAGTATATGTTGAAAAGTACCGACGATAACGGACAGCCCTGCCTACTCCCCTCCCAATTGTGGCCCAATCCGATTCTCCATCGGCTACTCTCACCTGCGCCTTCTGCACCATGTATAAATTCCGTTTCAGTCTTCGGTCTCTCCAGTCTACTCCTATCCTCCGCAATATTTCCATTAACTTGTCCCACCTCACTCTGTCGAACGCCTTTTCGAAATCAACAAAGCACGCGAATACATCCTGATTGTATTCTAGATTCATTTCCACTTCTATTCTCATCACTGCAATCGCATACCGAGTGGCCCTCCCCTTCCGAAATCCAAACTGATCCTCGCCTAGGAATTCGTTTGCTCTTTTTTCCATTCTCCTATTGATTATTATAAGCACTAACTTTGCCGCATGAGAAATCAAACTTATCGTTCTATTGTCTTCACAATCTTTTGTCATTCTCTTTTTCGGCATAGGCATTAGCACGGTGTTTACAAAATCCTCCGACCAAGCCCCCTCCTCGTATATTCTACGAACACGTTCATAAAATTGTCCCTTCCCCCTTTTCCTAGATTTTTCAGAAGCTCAGCTGGGATGTTATCTACCCCCACCGCTTTACCTGCCTTCATTTCTCGCAAGGCCTTCTCTGTCTCACTATCCAGTATTCCGGGGCCCACGTCATTATGATCTACGTCCTCTTCCTCTTCTATGTCCAAATTTCTAGGCCTGTTTTCGCTACCATACAGTTCCTTAACATATTCCCTCCAACGACGCTGGATCTCATGGGATCGTTTTCCATTTCTTGATTCCCGATAACATTCTAACCATTGAGTACAGACTGCCTATTTCTCCTTCTCTCTAGAGTCTCTCCATCTCCTCGCATTGCCGACTCCACCACTTTTCTCTGGCTCTCTTTGTTTCTCTCCTAAGCCTGTTATATTCTTAAGCCTTCTATCTCCTTATAACGCCTTTTGCCTAGCTCTGTATTTATATTTTTCCATTTCCTTCTTTACTCGATCCTTTCCAACATTTCCGCAGTTACCCATGGTTTCTTGATCCTCCTATAGTCTACTGTTCCTATTGTCTTCTCAGCTGCTTCTTTCATGCCCGTCTTTATCATCAAAAAATGAAGGTCGTTTTCGTTGTGATTTTTGCTCTTTGGAAATAATTGCTAATAGTGGTTAAATGGTGGGTCTGTTATAGGTTTTAGTGGCTAGCTTGCAATCCTTGAATCAAGGACGCATTAGAGACGCAAGGACGCTCACCCCCTGCCATACACCTTTATGGTGGCTTGCAGGGTATTATGTAGATGTAGATGTAGAGAAGAATTATAGTTAGATATAAATTGTCACAAAGTAGGAAGAACTGCAATTACATTCTATTGATATCTATCTATATCTACATATCTACATAATACCCTGCAAGCCACCATAAAGGTGTGTGGTAGGAGGTGAATTCTCACCAAACATGCTCTACATTTCATGCATAAAAAAGGATTAGTATTAATATACTAGTCTAAATTCTTCACCATTAAAAAAAATAAAAATAGCAAAGCAAGCATGCAATATCATGCTGTTAGTAGAGCTAGCTTAGAGTCCTTATACCACAATGCAACTACCTATGCTATACATTGATTCACTCGTATTGAACATATTTACCGCTATTCATATCCCTGATTCTACGAGGAAAAAAGTAAATTTTGAATCTGTCAGTTCAGCAATCAATTTATCTAATTTTGTGATTATGGTCCAGTCTACCATAGTAAAATATTTTAAATGTCATCACTGAAACTATTATACATATTTATCTACATCTCATCTACATCTACACGATACCCTGCAAGCCACCGCGAGGGTGTGTGGCAGGGGGTGAAGATCACCAAGCATGCACTACTAACATGCAAACTAGCAACTATATTGTCTCATTCAACTTGATTGTTAGTATCTATAGTATTTTAGGGGTTAATACATGCATCATGCACTACAGAATACTCTAACATATTTCCCCTACCTATCCCTTTGCTATGCTGCCTATTCTGTTCTCTTATAGTACGGGGGAATCTATATAATACCCTGCAAGCCACCTTAAAGGTGTGTGGCCGGGGTTGAATTCTCACCAAACAAAATTGTTACTTCTGATGGTTGATGGTTACTTCTGGTCTTCTACTGGTTAGGGTAGGTTTTGATGGAGTGTCCCCTCTTAACTTTGCATTTCTCTCTTGTATCGGCTTCATACTTAAGCTGTTTTTCTTTAAATCTCTATATTTCCTACTTTTCTTGCTTTGCATAATCAACCACCGCGGAAACTCATTGCTATAAATGTATAAAAGGTGAACTGTAAAAGAGTTCTTCTTTTGTGTTTTTTAAGCTACACCACATCAAATTAACGGATTTATTGTGAAATTAAGTAGCATTTAATTTATGAAAAGAAAGCACTTAGTACTACTATCGCTAATTTTTAATACCCCAAATTTTAAATTTAGTATTAAAAATATATAATTTTATTTCACGATTAAAGCTAATGTGGCGAAAGAGCGTATTAAAAATTACTGTGGAAGTTGTACAAAGTTTTTTCTTCTCTTTTCGCCATGTTAAATCTACACCACATCAGTCTAAACAGTCTCAATACCCCACGACATTGCGAGGACTATGTTAACATTAAGCGGTTAGCCAAAAGAGAAGTCGATTGATAAGCTGAATAAAAATAGCCTTCGGACTCTTTATGTATGATTTCAACTGTATGAGGCGTTACGTGGTGGAACAGAATTTCCAGACTTAAATTAAACACAAGAGTTGTACTGTCCACTTAATTTAATATATAATCTACACCTACATAATATCCAGCAAGCCACCACAAAGGTGTGTGGCAGGGGGTGAATTCTCACCCCCTGTGATATATTCTCACCCACTAGTGAATAATAATACACTACACGTGTTCCAACGCCTCGGGCGTCATCATCAGCTGTACTCTCCTATAACCTCCTATTTATTTTATAATTAACATTAATTACTTATAGCATTAATGAATTTAATTGATAATTAATAAAATAATAGCTTATAATTAAGAGATAATAGCAGAGTACACCCGATGATGACGCCCGAGGCGTTGAAACACGTGTAGTGTATTCATATATATTAAATTAAGTGGTCAGTACAACTCTTGTATTTAATTTAAGCCTTCTTATGTGTGCGAAGCTCGAAACCCTCACCTGTTGCACCATTCGCTCTTGATGCTCCACCGGAAACCTGCAGCTCGCAATAAGAATGCGAAACTTTCCTTGAGGCGGAGATACCCGAGCTTGCCCCACAAAAATAAGCGGCCGTGCATCTCGGAGGGCAGCTTCCCCTCCCATTGGCCCTCCCTCGGGGCTAATGCCCCAAACAATCTCTCAACCGCCTCCGCATCCCACGCGCCGTGATTCACATTCCTCGCCCCCCCCCCCCTTCCCTCTCTCCTTTCTGCCCCCAACCCCTTTCTCGCCCCAGAGACTTGAAAGATTCCATCCCTTCCCGTCCGGCCCACGCCCTCCTCCCCATCCCCTTTCCCGCGCGCACACAAGAGCAAGCAGACACTCCAAACTGTTTGCATTACGCATTCCACGGTCCATTCACCAACCCCCTTTCCTGTCCTCCTGCCCCCCCCCCCCCATCCTTCTCTTTAGCCCCTAGAACTTTGCCGTATATCTCCCACGCCCCGCCCTTTACAGCCGTCTCCCTACACCCACACCTTCCTATAACCCCATTGGTGCACCAAACCTCTTTTTTTCTGTAGTTTTTCTAGTTTCGGTTTCAGATGATGATACCGAACGCGGGATTTTTTTAAGCTCACGGCATGAGGAGTTTGACTGAAAAAAATTCACGAATACGAAGCAAAGGTTACTTTTAAAGCTTATGAAAAATATAATCAATGGATTAATATTGTTTTTGGGAACTTCCATGGCGTTCGTAGTGTTTTGATGACAGTTTTGATCCTCATCCTAGGGGCGTCATTTGCAATCGCAAAATGACTTTTCGACCCCCCAGGATGAGGGGTGAAAATGTCGTCAAAAATACTACAAACGCCATGGAAATTTCCGAAAATAATATTAAGCGAAAACAAAAGTTATCTAATCGATAACCAGTCGCGGCTTTATCTTGGTTAAGGGGGTGAAAATATTATTTGTGCTATTAGCTGTGGTCGATTAATGTTATAAGTAACTTCAAGCAAGCAACATCATCATAATTTTGTTTTTTCCTTAATTTAATTAACACGGTAGAAAATATCGTATGGATCTAATTATGAAGCTGCCAGACTATGGAATTCAGAAATATGAAACTCACAATCAGTACAGTGTACAAGCTACTTCATAATAATACCTGGAAAAGCTCTGTATAGTTAATCATACTGCTCTTGATATATTCTGTGAAGAGGAAAAAATATAATTCTGTTCTTTGATACATTTATGAAATAATGTCCCATCTAATATGAATTACTGTTCTGTCTAACTTGGAAGTACATTGTGTAAACATGCTAGTAAGTAGGGTATTATCAATGTCAGTGATATGTGTGTGCATTTTAAATCTGAACATGCGATTTCATTCCCAATGGTAACTGTGTGTGTATTTTTTTATTTCTTGGCTTTTTTATCTTTTATACTTTATTTATATGCATGTTAGTAGTGCATGCTTGGTGATCTTCACCCCCTGCCACACACCCTCGCGGTGGCTTGCAGGGTATCGTGTAGATGTAGATGTATATTTTTTACGATATGTATCCATGCCATCTCGGTGTAAAAATATCTCAAGATCCAGAAAGGTCTACGATAATAAATTCAAACATTGATTCGATTCAGTTCTCCACTGGGTTCTCCTATCGACTATCCTCTTTATGTTGTTGTAAGTCTTTTCTTTAACATCCTTAGCTGCTTGTTCATTACATCTCATACCAAGCCTTCGTTTTTTTTCCCTTTTTTCTTTTCGTTCGCTTTTCCTGCCGTGACTATCTTCATCATGTCTCAAAATGTGTCCGATTAGGTTGTCCCATCCTCTCGTTAGAGATTTCAACACACCTCTCATTTCTCCCATTCTGCTATAGACTTCTTGATTTGTTACTCGAGTAAGGCTGCAGAGAAACCCGGCGTCAGTATATTTCTTGAAAGGGGATATTACCATTATTTTGATAATACTCGTTTCATGCAAATGTTAAATTTAGGGTAACAACAGACCACATGATGTTGTAGTGCTATTTGCCTATTGAAGTTGCATAGTTATGAATTTTGAAGTATTTTGAGAAAATAACATTTTGCTGGTATTTAAGACTTCATCCGTACGAGTTTTTTGTATGTTATTTGAGGAAGCTTAATAGCCCTGGATTCGTTTGATTTCATTCGTCCATCTTGTTAATTTTAATTTCTGTGATCATAAGGAATATTGCGGAGATTAAGAAAAGTGGAATGATTTATTAGGGGCAATAGTCAATTCCCTCAAAGCCATAAATAAATTTTAACTGTTTTATTGGCCCTTGTTTGGAGCAACGTATTTTGTTGCTAGGTATTCCTGCTGGAAGGAATTGAAACCCGTGTACGCTTCCCCGAGATGAAGATTCCGAGACCTTAATTCCGAAAGCAGTGCTTATTCTCCATGACATCAAGATATCATGAAGGTGATTTGGAATCTTAGTCACTTTTTTGTCGCTCTTCCAATTTCGTAAGAAAAAATAGAAATTTAAATATTCGTTACTAAATATATCCTAGGCTGCTAAGATTTTTGAGTTCCGGGCCATATTTTGAAGTACATCCTTTGCGATATCAATTTCTGCATTTAGTTTGGGATTGATACCATGAAGCAAGGACTACTTGATTTTCAGGTAACATCAAAACCTAAGTACAATTCAGTCGAGCTTTATTTGGTGAGATTTGGTGGAATGACAGTGTAAAAACGTAATTCGCATTCTATACATATTCTGTAATACCCTGCGAGCCACCATGAGTGCGTGTGGCAGGGGGTAAAGATCACCAAACATGCACTATTGACATGTAACTAGGCTACTCTATGGAAACATTTTAGATAATATATTTATGCACTGATATTGAAAAAGAGACTGCCGCACAGGGATATTCAAAATTTAATTTCTTTCGACGAACAACAAAAGGTCAAAATAGGCGTCATAAAGTTCGATTGGATAGTTTAGTTTTCGTATACCCGTAAATAGCTTCTTATTAAAGGATATTATTTTCATCCTTGCAGGAATAGAGCGTTATAGTCCATTGTAATAAGGTATAATCAATTGGTAAAAGAGGATTACTTCGAATGTTTATTACTCTTCAGCATTCTACATTTACACGATACCCTGCAAACCACCGCGAGGGTGTGTGGCAGGGGGTGAAGATCTCCAAGCATGAACTATTGACATGCAAACAAGCTACTATAGAGTCTCATGCAACTAGATTGTTAGTATCTACACAGTAATTAACGGATTGGTAGTTAATACATGCATCATGCATTACAGAATACTCTAAAATATTTCCCCTAACTATTCCATTGCTATGCTGCCTATTCTGTTCCCTTATAGTACGGGGCAAAGATGACATTTTATCTCTAGCAGTACGACAATCTATCTCTCTAATCTTATTTATCTAGTCGAATCTAGCGTAATACGTTGGTGTTTTTAATATGTGCCTTACATCTTCAGTAAAGCTATCCGATTGAAATTTCTCTAATAGATTTAATCTGTACTTTAACCTACGCTCTGATAATGATTCCCACCCTAATATTTATCTAATTCTGAAGCACTACACAACCTATCGTAACACCTTTTAACGAACCTAGCTGCTCTACGCTGCACAATGTCTAGTTCTCTGATCAAACCAAATTCATTCGGATCCCATACACTGGCTGCATACTCAAGGTGGGGCCTAACTAGAGAAAAGTAACATCGCTCTTTTGCACATGTTCATCGTATCGCATCGCATTTCTTGCACATGTCTAATCATCGCAGGATTTTTTCTTTGCTACACAATGTATCGGTCACAAAGTTCATTAACCCTCTGCCACATGCCCTCAGCGAGTTTTATAGGGTACTCTCTAGCTTAGATGTAGCTGCATACTATGTATTTCATTCCTGGAGAAATGGGAATCAATTAATGATGAATTTCTCACGTAATTTAAGTGGAAGTTTAGGACGTTGACTCAACCATTTTGAATCTATACATAATTAGCAGTTCTCAACCTATGGTGTGTTATTCTCTCAGTCTCAGCTGTAGGTTAGTCCTCTTTCATGCCACGAAGGACAAAGGTGTGGTTTCTAATGGGTGTAACCCAGGCACGAAGTATGCCTCTCAGAAGTATTTTTCATTAAAGGTAAAAGACAACAGTATGCTAATTGAAGAGTATCGAGTGATAATTTGGGGCATCATCTGAAAAACCGTGGTGGAAAGTGCCCACCCTTTCTGGTTCCGAAGTGTCCGCCCCTAAAAGTTTTAATTTTGAATTTTTTCGGTCAGATCAAATGTTGAAACTCGACTAAGTGGCTAGATATTACAGTTGAAAGTCTTCTTTATAATTTTTGACTTCCGCCAAGTTCATCAAACACAGAGCGTGTGCAAAGGAGGTCAGCAAGATTTGTTAAAAGCCGTTATGATATATGTGTTAGTGTTACGAACCTAATGGAAAAATAAGGATGAGAAATGATATAAGAACGCAAGTTAAAATTTAGACCAATTCTATTAGATAAAATTGAAGATAATATGTTTGCCAACGATGCTATAAATATATTAAGAACGCCTGCGTATTGAGCTGGATTCGATCAGGAAAAAAAAAACAAGTTTAGAGAGATAAACTGTCGTACAGATATATTTTAAAATATCATTTCTCCCGCGTACCACAGGAGAGCATAATAGGCAGAATTGAAAAAGGTTAGGGAGATGAAATATTGTTAGAGCAGTCATAAACATCTACATAATACCCTGCAAACTACCTTTAAGGTGTATGGCGGGGGGGAGGAAGAGTCTGTAGTACATGGAGCATATGAAATAGGCCTAAATAATGAACTTGAACGTGTGCAGCGAACATCGGCAAGATTTGTAAAGGGACGGTATGATAACTATGTTAGCGTAACCAGTCTATTAAATGAATTAAAGTGGGAATCATTGTCTGATCGCAGGTTGAAATGTAGAGTTCTTCCCCTAAATAAATTCTAAGATAATATTTTCAGTGATGATGTTAAAAATATTTTGCGAACCCCAACTTACCATGGTAGACTGGACCATAATCACAAAGTTAGAGAAATTGATTGCCGAACTGACCGATTCAAAATGTCCTTTTTCCCTCGCACAATTAGAGACACGAATAACGGTAAATATGTCCTATCGGAGAGTAGCAATGAATAGAATTGGTAGCTGCATGTTGTTATGAGTACTTAAAGCTAACCCTACTAACAGAATGTTTTTGCATGTTTGCTTTGCAATTTCTATCTTTTTTAAATAGTGTAGTTCTGACTACTATATTAATACTATTCCTTTTTTATGCATGATATGTAGTGCATGTTTGGTGAGAATTCACCCCCTGCCACACACCTTTATGGTGGCTTGCAGAGTATTGTGTAGATGTCGTTGTAGATGAGCATGTTTTGGAATTACTAACTCATGCATGCTAGAGAAACAGAAATTAATAAAGTTCAATAAATGCCTTAAGGATCAATAATTACTCCATAACTATAAATTTTAACCATTTAGTTACGCGGTGAACACAAGGGAGAAAAAATACTCTGCAGGTCCACAGGATAGAATTTTATTGCGACCGATTTCGATACAGCGTATCATCATCTGGCAAATTAAATAAATCCATTAAAATCCAATAAAATTCTCTCCTGTGGACCAGCAAAGTATTTTTTTTCCCCTTGTGTTCACCATGAAGGAGTTCCACAAAGTAACGCCATCCACCATTGCATTTAGTTACGTGTGATTCGTGAATGCTTTCATGAGATATTATATAAGTAGTACATACGTGTATGGTTATTTTTCACCTTTTGCCACACACCCTCGCGATGGCTGTCAGGATATTACGTGGATGGAAATACTGATGAAATATATTGTGAACGCATTAACGGTTGTAGCTGTTCAACCATCTTCAAGTACGCTAGTACAGTGGAGCAATATTGGAATGCGGCGCTTAACTCCTGCGGAATGCGAGGAACGCCTATGAACGGTCCCGGTTCTCATCGGTGCCTCAAATCCAATCCTTTTGCCTTATCCCCTTATATCACCACCAGTGTCTACGCAGCTGCGCAGTTCTCGTCATTTTAGACGTCCCGCCTTCATAATTCGTCCAAACGGGAGGGAGTCGCGTTAGCTGCGATCGCAAATGCCTTCGACTGCGGGGAAATACAAAGCGAAGCCAGGGCGCGGTCTTTTCTTCGCCCCGCTGTTAATCCCATTGACTCCTACGTGCGCTACTCAAGCAGTCCATCGCGGGAAGGATTTAGAAATGTGGAAGATCAAAGGTCGGCTTCTCACCGCCGAATTCCCCCGTCAGATCTGCACAAGAGTTGCCAAGTGATGTAGCTGAGACGTCAATCACATTACGGCGGGTGAAAATTATTTTATTTGCCGGAAAGTTTTTCTGAATAAAAGGTAACTTGAATTTGATCATTGTGTCGTCTGTAATACTGGACTTTGAGCGGGAGGAATAGAGCAATTACGTGCTTGAACCTTCGCAAAACATCGTAAGTGATCTAAGAAAAAGTACGTGGGAAACATTGCGTCAGCGAGCGTTGCACGTGGATAGATATAGAACAGGCTCGGGTTTCTTTTCCGTCATCTATTACGTGTATGTTTTTATTGAGATACATGGCTGTCTGATAAGTGTTGAATCATGCTTAAATGCTGATTACATTGAAACGAAACCCTGTACTTATATGACATCTTATTTTGAAGATGCTAAAAAGTAATGGAAAAAAAGATTGATAGTTATAGATATGTGGGTGTGGAGGAGAATGGAGGAAGAGCTATTGGTGGAAAGGCGGACGAATGACGAGGTGTTGAATATGGTTCATTTACATCTACATAATACCCTACAAGCTACCATAATGGTTTGCGGCAGGGGATGAATATTCAGCAGGCATGCACTACCTATCATTCGTAATAGGGATTAGAAGCTACATTTTAGCATAGAGTAAGTATGATACTTACCCTCTGATTTTAGTCGTACTACAGCAGTAAAAAAATATGTGAAGAGCAGAGCAAGCATACATAAATGGGCTGTTAGTTCGGTTAGCTAGGTCTTCATACCGACATGCGAATATCTTGGCTACCCGTTGATAAAATTTTGTATATATCATTGAATACTATTACGGCTATTCACATCCCTAGTATAAGGAAAGAACCACATCTTAAATCTGTCGTATCGGCAGTCAATTTCCCTAATATGTTTATGGTCCAGTTTATCTTAGTAAGTTGGGGCTCGCAAAATGTTTTTAACGTCATCAGTAAAACTATAGTGTTGATATTTAATTAAGAGAATAAGTCTATATTTTAGCCTACGGTCTGCTAAAGATTCCTATTTCAGTTCTTCTAATAGGTTAGTTACCCTTACATAATTATCCCACCAAAGCTTTACAAATCTTGCCGATACCCTGTTGGGGAGGAAAGAAGATTGTTCCTATGGGAAATTAGGGGAGGGCAGAGTACGCGAATAGATCAGGCAGTTGGGGACAAAAGAATGATGAAAGCCGCTATCGAAGATAGAATGCCAGGTAAAGCTATGGCGAGGAAGAAAATGTATTATGGATGGTATGGAGGAGAGTAGGAAATATGCCGAGTTGATGAGAGAAATAGCGTATCGATGGAGGCGATAGATGAATGCAATGCAGATTATTGACGCCCCATGCGTCACATTACTATTCATCTATTTAAATAATGATAGATTCCGTGAAAGCAAACGGGGAGATAGGATATGCAATGTAAATTTTTGCACTTATTTTTGCATGTATGTATGGAAGTCTTAATGTACAACTTTGTAAATTATTTTCCATATTAAGGTCTCGCTTTTATGGATACTCCAGCTCGCGAGCTTATTTTCATATCCTATCATAGCTTGCCACGGCTGTTCGATTACAATGTCATATTTTATTTTGCATTCCTTTTCTAGATAACATCCACATAAGAGACATGAGTGGAAGCATTAGATTCGTGATGTTGAAGAAGATGAAATGCATTGGCTTAATAACAAAAGAATGGTTCCTAAAAAGAGTGGAAGAAAAGAGAAGTCTGATGATAACTTTAAAGAGAAGAAACAACCTAGTTGGCCATATCTTGAGACCTGTTGATCCGATGATATTATCCTCGGGGAAAAAGGGAGAATTCCTTTTCTCTTTCCAGCTACACACAAGTCGGGATAATCTACAAGTAAGTTCTTTTAAACTACTCCCTTTTTTCCCATCTTCATCTTCACCAGTCAACAATCATAAGACTGGTTCGACGAAGATCTCTACTCGAGTCTCTTACCATGGGTGTTTTCAAGTCTGTTTCCGCACTAATAGGCGCTTCAGACCGGGAGGAGAGGTATAAGGATAGGAATGGAAGGGATGGGGGACCTCGGATTGATCGTCGAGTCTCTTACTGGCTAACCTCATCATGTTTGCACAAGTACATATTTACTTTTACTCTGATTGCTTCATATACTTCATCCGAGGCCTTCCTTTTCTTCCCGTTCACTTTTTACTCGACGGCTATCTTCATCAGGTCATATCAAAATTTTACCTTATTCCTTGACTAAAATCTGTCCGGTTATTTCATTAAAGTTTTTATTAGAATCTATTCTCCGACTCTTCTTCGTTAGTTACTCGGTCCCCATCTCCCGTGAGTTTCTGAAATGAATCGAAATATTGCTATAGGTAAAATTATTACTATACTTTATGGTATTGAAATAGAGATAAATTTTATCTTTCATAAATATAATGACTCGTCCTGTTGGAGAGTCTCAAGTGGAAGATATGCGATGAAGATATTGAGGATTTGAATATCGCTAATCCTTAACAAGGCTTGATAACAACATCGTATGATTTCCTTATCAATCGTAAATCTCTGGCTCGTTTTGTAATACCAATTCTCTCTTTTCTCAGAACTCCATAAATTATCTCCTTCCCCTTAATAATTTGGGAGAACGAGTATCGTTTGTATTTTCCTTATCAGTCCCAGAGTGTTCTTTACCTTCAGCTGTGAGTCTGGAGCTTATCGAGGAAAGGACTGAATGAAGGGTATTATATAAGTGTCATCAAAAGAGAAATTATCTTCACGATCTCGGTGAGCATGCTAAGTATTGGATGAGAATTCACGTAAAAAATACTGGAAACGTAATCCGGATTCATGTGTGAGTAGAGAGTAGCGGATAACGGACGACACCTGTTTCTTTATGTTCGTTTCGAATTGCATCTCAACCGCACCCATAGAAGCTGAGACAAATGCTCGCGGTGCGGACCGACAACGATGCTCTTAAACAGTGTGAATAAACAGGCGAGCAAGACATTGACGCCATTACTCGAGGGCAAAAATTTCTCATGCCTTGCCTCGATGCGTTCCCGTCTTTCGTGTAGCCTTTCCTCCGCCGTTGCCACAGTGGTGATAATGTCCTAGGTGCCCGTGTTCCGTCGGCGACAGTGCCGCAAACGGAGAGGTCATCCATTGTCAGCTACGTCGACGCGAGGCCCCTCCCCCCCCCCACCATGCTACTCCTGGGACATCTTTATAGTCCTCCCTCTTACCTCCCCGCTCCGAGGCATCTCTAGGAATAACAATGGCCTTTCGGTCTTTGATTTTCGACGTGCCTTCCTTCCTTCTCACTGAAGAGATAAATGGGTGGCCGAAATTGTGCTCTTCCGTTCTCCTTGTGTTTCTGGCGCCATTCTTCAAAGACATGCGCTCCTGAGAAAATTTTCCTTCATTTCCTTCCGCTGTACACTCTTAGGTTCGACCGTGGTCCAAAGTGCCTTAGAGAAAAGCAGCTTAACCGTATTTTTCCAAGCACAGTAATTTTAATCCAAAGTAATAATAATAAATAATAAAAGGTCTTTATTGGGGCGAGATTGAGACAAAACTGTCCCTTCTGCCACCCCTTACAGGGGTTAGATGGCAGAAGGGACAGTTTTGTAGTAAAGTAAGGGGTTGATGTATCTGAGGTGGAAATTTGTGTTGATGTATCGTATTTAAAGTTATCTCTTATGATATTATTGCGTAAATTTCTTTAAAAAACACGGATAATGATCCTAAAATATCATTAAATGACTTCTTATCTGGGTCTTAACTCGGGTATTTAAATACTCCCGCATGCCTTCGATTCATAACAGACGGTATAATATGAAGAAAAGTATATTGATTGATAGTATTTCACCGGTTTCAATGGAATGTCCCTTGTCGCAGCGCTGCGTTCTACCTTCAGGTGGAAACATTCAAAATGTGGTACTCCAGAAGAATAATGAAGATAAAATGGATCGACCGAGTGACAAACGAAGAAGTCTTAAGAAGATTGGGAGAAAAGAGAAGTTCGCTAAAAACCCTAAGAAGAAGACGGGACAACCTAATCGGTCAAATCTTGAGACACGATGGCCTGATGAAGTCAATCATCGAGGGAAAAGTGAAGGGGCAGAACGGCAAACGAAGGTCTTGTATGAGATTTATGGAACAGGTCATGAAGGACGTGAAAGAGAGTAATTATGTTAATATGAAGAGGTTGACCGATAGAAAAATCGAGTGGAGGGTTGCGTCCATCTAATCCTAAGATTGTTAACCGATGATGATGACACATTTAAAAAAAAAAATAATGTAGGATAGAAAGTCAGATAGCAAATTAAAAGCTGTGGTGGTTTTTTCCACAGCATCTTTAGAATTCCTCATCATTGTAATCTTATGGAAATGGAAAATGGAAGGGATTGCTCACCTCTTTCCAAACACATCTCACCAAAAACATGTTGAATGATTAATCATACTCTTGAAATCATTTGGGTAGATATCATTACAATGGAAATCCTGAAGTCTTAATGATAATCAGGGAAAGCAAAAGAGATATTGTGATACTTAAATATATAGCATCAAGTATTTAAAATTTATGAATAAATGACATAACTTGTAGGAAAAATGTCTATTATATAATACTATTTTGTATAGTAACTGGTGGCAACTAAAAGACGAGAAGAGCGTATGTAGCAGATTCTCACATTAATGTGTCAGAGGTAAAGAAAAAGTTAACTGTAACATAAAAACTCATTAACGAATAGTGTTTCCAACATGAAGTCTATCATGACACCTATTTGCACACCAGAAAAAATTAACTATACACGAAAAGTAACGAAAAATGTAAAACTTGAAGTTTCTGTTATAGATAATTTCAGGATGACTGATTTGAAACAAATTGAAATATTCAAAATTCACAAATTGCAGAGTTTTTGCAATTGAAATGGCAAGCAGTAAAGATGGGAAAAAGGCCAGCCAACCTAAATACATATATCTCTAACTAACATATTTAGTTAAAAGGTGATTAAAATAATATAAATGTAACGATAGGCTCATTACTCTCCTTCCACCATATATTACAACTTTATGCATACAGTCATCTGACTCAACAAAAGAATCATCTATAGAAGAATAGAACGAAAAGCTGAGGAGTTCCTGGATGAGGACCAATTTGGGTTCAGAAGAAAAAAGGGCACAAGAGAAGCGATTCTGGCCCTCAGGCTACTTATTGAGAAGAGAATAGAGAAGAATCTACCGATGTTCGTCACTTTTGCAGATTTGGAGAATTTCATCGGAATAAAATTTCAGCCTGGTGAATACGCGTTTCCTCTAGCATTCTTATACATTTTTACGGCCGTCCAAAATTACATAACTCTAAATGGAGTAGGCCGGACCTATGTTACAATGAAATGTTGTCAGGAATAGGACCTACCCAGCTTTCCGTTATTTGGGGAGAAATATACGTTCAAACTTCATTCCTTGTTCAAACGATAATGATGACTCGCATAGTAATGAATAAATAAATGCATTGATAAGTAAATAATGTATTTATGTAGTATGTCTGTTTTAACGTTTAAAAATAAACATTTTAGCGTCGAAAAAGATAGGGATCACAGGTCGCAATAGCCAGGTCAGTAACATGATGGCCTGGTAACCCAAGGGTCGCAGTTTCGTATCCCGCTGTGGGATTGATGTTTTATGTTTTTCATAGGATTAAATTGTAAGTTAATGTCGTACGATATTATGTAAGCAGATGGAGCACACCAAATATTGCTAATACATAATTTAAGGGAGGTGTCTTCGAGTATGTTATGGAATTTTATAGGGGGAGGGGAATTAAAAAGTGAAAAATTAATGAATAAAAGTGGAAAGTAATTGCGTTGAAAAATGTATAGCTGATCCCTTTTTCTTGAGCGTGGCTGGCAATTTGATTTTCAGTGAAAATTCATTTGTGCGCGATAATTTTACGGAAGCATTGCCTCCGCATTCGTCCGGAACAGGGTATCTAGTACCATGGTCCGGAAGCTCGCCGAGAAATTCTCTCGTCACGTCTGCTCCAGCTGCTTCTCGCTGCTGCGGTCCAAACTAAGCCAGCCATTCAGCTTTGTGGACTCTCCGCTCCATTCACAGATCCGAGGTGGAGCGATTGCGTGGGAGGAGCCGACGTTCTTTTCGGGAGTAAACGACAGGGGATAATAAATGCGAGGGAGGAAGCGCGAGTATATTTTCGCCGAGACCCACCCGGTCGGTGGGTGGGCAGGAAGGGCATGAATCTGTCGACGGAGAAGGTACGCGGTGGTGTGGACGGAGAGTCCGATGGGGCTTTCGTGTCGCAGTTGGGGCGGAATGGGCTCATGAAAGAGTGCATTTACTGGTGCCCCGATATATATATTTCTCGGGATAAGCAAGCAGAGTCTATTTTACAAATCCTTTCATTGGCTGCCCACGTCAGTCACTCGGGAGGGGGTGAAGAGAAGGGAAACAGGGTTTTTCCTACGGGAGGCCCCTAGTCTGACGTCATGGGATGTTTGCTCGCCTTGGAAACCGGTGAGCGGAATGCAGAGAGTGTTTGAATCCGAATACGAATCTAGTCAAGAGATACCTCAGTGTCGGGGATATCGTAAATCTTCTGTAGTTGCTGTTATCTGACTGATGGCAGAGGTCATTTGCTCCTTTAAGGATGGACATCTATGTACTATCTGAAAACTATCATCTGTTCTTTCAAGACTGTATCCACACCTATGGGCGTTTCATTAAAATATTATTATTGGAATATCACTAGTTTGTGATCATAATATTATTGTTGAAATGGCTTTCTCATGAGTTGAAAATTCTGCCTGTACTTCAATATACAATCTGAGAATGATTCCCAACCTAATTATTGTAACAATTTGGACACTCTGCTAATAATTTGATAACAACTTTTAAAAAAATTGTTAACACGTGTATATGAAGCGGAAAGCAAATTGTTACAAACTATGAGAACCTGCTGCACATTTTTTAATTCCAAAATTAAGTCTAATTCCTTTAAAACTTACATATTATCTTTATATTCTTGGTTTGAATTTCTACTGAGGTAGATAGTAATTCTCTTTATCTTTTCATATTTTCCCAGTATTCTTCCTATAAACTATAGCTTTCTCTTTGCTTCGTTGTTTTCACTGGATGTGTTTTCTCTTGATATTTGTTAGTTTTTACACGTAGGTATTCCAAAGATGTAGTGCTTACAATTTTCATCAAATCTACATAATACCTGCAAGTCACCATGATGGTGTGTGATAGGGAATGAATCTTCACCAAAAATATGTTACCTATCTATCATGCTTGAAGAGGATGATCAAATAAAATGACCTCTCAGTCTTCAGGCCACCTTTCTTCTTAATAAAACTTTTAGAAAAAAGTTCCCTTCACATTATTTTGTAAATTCTTCATCAAACTTTTCCAAATGATAATTTTTTTCTATCGCCTTGTTTCTCCTTATTTCACATCGAGCCTTTTTCCAACATCGCTATCTATTAGAGAGATTAGATTTAAGATTAAAGAGTTACATGGATTGTAGTACTGATAGATTTAAAATGTCATTTTTCCTGAGTACCATGAGAGAACGCAATATGCACCATAGCATAGGGATAGGTATGTAAAAATTCATGAAGTAGTCTGTAGTGCATGAAGCATGTTTTAATATAACTGATACGCATGCTAGTGAAATTCATATAAATATATTTGGTGAAAATGTTTCCAACCAGTAATCACTTCATTACTATGTAGACACTAACCATCTATAGTTTCACGTGACTCCTATAACCTGACTTGTATCATTAGCCCTTAGATGCATGTCAGTGGTGCATGTATGATGATTTTCACTCCCTACCACACACCCTTGCAGTGGCTTGCAGGATATGATGTAGATGTAAATCTATTATTTCCTGGTCCATTCTATCTGCATTAATGCCACATATCCTCTGGAGGAGGAGGACAGCAGTATGTTTAAATCAATAAGCATGGTGTATCTGTGGTAAATCTTTTTTAAGTCCAAAGGATTGCAAAATATTATGAAACAATCTAAATAGGAAACAGTTTAGCTAACATTATACCACCACTAAATGTGGGCATGATTAATCATTGTAATGGAAGTGAATTTTCATGGTTAAATTAGTAATATCAATGAAATTAAGTAACTTCTTAGGCTGATGTAACATGTCTGGCTTGTAATGCCTAATGAATTCAGGAATGGCTTTATTAACCACCTTAAATATTTTTTATGGAATTTCTGTTTTTATATTCCTAACTTATGTACATACATTAAGATATGTGGTGCCCAAACTTTGTCAGCCACAAAGCCCTTTGGAAACTAAAGTTTCTTGTGCTGATTCAGAAGATGTTTAGTTATATCTGTTCATTCTTGATGAGGCATAATACCCAAAAATATCTGTACTGAAGTATGAACAATTAGGCATGTATTAATAAAGGAAACAATGGCGAAAAGTTGGAGCTCCCGAGAATCACTTACGTCACCCCCAGTTTGGTAGATAATCATAATTGAATTCAGTGTTCAGACATTCCTTTTTGAAAGCTTTTTCCTCCTTAGCTCACTAGACCAAAATGTCATTTTCAAAATTGAGTGGTTATAGTGGACTTGAGATTAGTGTGTCCTATAGTGATATTTTTACATTAGTTATTGCTGGGTCCTCTCAACTATCTCCATCCATAGGGAATGTCTGTAAGAAAATTCATGGTGTTTTGCAGGAAAATAATTAACACTTTGTAAATTCTGTAGTCTTATTTTTGCTGAAATTTTAATTTATTTGTTTTGACATTTTATGTCAAAATCATGAGCGGCAAAAATAGTTTGGATAGACAAAGATATGATTAATTTCCAGTAAAGAGGTTCCACATGGTAGAGCCTGAAATTAAAAATAAATATTCATGCTGATTTCTTGAATCAATGGGGATAGAAATATTTTTAATTTATTTTACAATTATGAAATCCCTCTGTATTTTCTAGCATTCAAAACATATTTTATTTAGGTATTAATTATAGAAATAGATGCTTGGTTATAAGGCATACATTCTGTTTTGCTGCTATTTTTGTTAGTCATCAATATTTAAATTACATATTTATAAATAAGACATACATTTGGTTTTTGCTGCTATTTTTTATTAACTATCAATATTTAAATTACATATTTATAAATATCAGATCCATATAAAAAAAACAGGCAATGGCTGCAGCTTCATCCACTACTGGAGCCCTTTCTTCCCAAAGAGTTGTCTCTTCTTTCAGCTAGATATTTTGCCAAGGCACCTTCAAGTTCAAATTTTGCAGGCCTGTATCAGAATAAATGTCTTCAGTTATTAGTGGCCTAAGATTAGCAATCACTTATATTTTTTTACCTAGGCATTTGTGTGACTTATGACTGCATTTGAAATTTCTGAAATTTTTTGTTGGTGACACACATCATCATTCATGATTCATTGTATTGATTTTGATGCAACATAATGTGGACAGCAATCATATTAAGATAATAGGTGGTTTTGATATGGCCTGGATTCAGAGGATGAATCAGTAAAATGATTGCATGAAATGCGTGATTTTTCAAAATGGATGGGACACTGGAAATTCAGGAAAGGAAATATTCCCTGTCATTAATCCTAAAATTGGTTTGGCTCAGATTTCCACTTTATAACTCCATGATAAAATATATTTGACGGCATATGAGGTGCACTGGCATGAGATTTCTCCCCCTTTCCATCCGGCCCACAGTGTGCCATATTTCTAAGGGTACAGTTTTGTAAATCAGGTTGTGATTCTGTACGACCATGCACTCTTGCTGATTTGTGTCAGTTGATATCTGCTCCCACATCTTTGATACCTCTCAGAAAGCAAACAACATACACCATACCTAGCAATAAGATGTAATGAAAGCAATCACAAATCAGCATCATGTTTACCTTTTTCTCGAGCCATCCAAATTCTAAGTCTGAATAGTCAACTGCTGATGTACAATAATAATTTACGAAAAAGTTAATCAGTTCTTTACCTATTATTTTAAGAACATGTCTTTATGCGTTTGGATGGGATTAGAATTTGACTTCACAGGCACATTGTTCTTTCTTCATTTGACATGCATGGATGTGAATGCTGTTTGTATTCTGTGGAAACAATGATAATTCAACATTGAATGGCTCAAAGCTTGTTCAGCATCATTGGCAGTAAACAATCCTATGATTGGTTTGATGCAGCTCTTCTCTCCATTCTCTTGTTAGCTAACCCATTCATATTTGCGTAATTCCTCTCTTTCATATCCTTCACTACTTGTCATAAGTATTTCTGTTGGTTATCTCTTACCATATTCTTTTGTAACAGTGTTCTTCTTTAGTTTCTGCATGTTTTTATTTTATTATCCCATCAATCAATTCTAAGACTTCTTCTGTGATCCAAGGCTACTTTTTGACAACTTTTCTTCTACCCAGAACTTCTTTTGTGGCATTCTTTAGCCTGTTTTTGATGTTTTTACCATCTCTCTTCCACTGATTTCATAATCAAGTCCTCCTCCTTCTTGTTTTCCACTGCCTTTTGAAAGGCCTGCGATTGATGAGTCCCCTTCAGTTTTTCTATTTTCCTTGTGTCCTTTAATGTTTTCTTCACTATCTTATATTTCAAGTCCTTCACGTGGTTTCTGAATTTTCGTTTCACTGAAATGTAGGCACTTTGAAATCACCTTCTGTCTCATAGTATTTTCCAGGTATATCTTCTCCGGTGATGATTTTTAAGCAGTGTATTTTCCACCACTGACTTCTTTTACCTACGTATAGAATTCTAGAAGTGTGACTTCTTTCTCATTTCAATTCCCCAATCCATATTTTCCAGTTATCCTTCTTTCTTGACCTCCGGATATAGTGTTCCAGTCTCCTTAAATAATTAAGTTTTCTTTTCCTCTTTCCTGCTTTATTGTTTATGTGATAACGTTATAGACATTTCCAAAGTCTCCTTCAGGTGAACTCATTTTGCTGATTCCTAATTTTTTGTGGTCCATGCTCCACATATCCACCTGCAGATTCTCCACAGGTCCAAAAAGATCTTACATTCCATGTTCCTAACCAAAGTTTGTTAACTTAAAAGATTTCTCACATAAAGTTTATCATTTTTAGAAAGAATGGGATGATGTACCTAAGCCTTCCAACAATGGCCCCATATTGGCCTTAGGTAGAAACCATTGAACCTTATTGCATTACCAAAATTGGCTCATGACTGGGTGGATATTAAGAACCCATTAATGTTTGCTATGAGGGAAAAACATTAATGTCGACATTTTATTTTGAAACCAATATTGTTGTATTGTAACACTTCATTACTTCATATTATCAAATATGCACAGCATGTATCACCAACTTGCAGCATCATTAGGTACAAACTGTCTGTGAAGGCCTCGATTCTGAAGTTTTTAATATTCCAGTACAAGGATTTAACAGCAGTGTAGGGTAATTCTTGTTCCATTGTCACTGCTAGGAAGGAGAAGGAAATTAGAGGGGAGGAAGAGGGAGGGAGGAAATCTCATCAGTGTTTTCAAGTTTCTAAAGGCTGAAAATCTGCTGGAGAATATAAAAGAGAAGATCTGTATCATTTTGAAGGGTTAATCTAATGACAGAATTGAGTGGAGAACTATTAATATGATAACTTTTATTACTTACTACTATTCTCTAATTCTATAGTTGAAATTTATTATGCTAATGTTACTGAAAAATACTGCAAAAATGTATAATATGTATAATTATAATAACTTTTTCAATACTTTCTGGTGTAATAAGGGTGCATTAGTTTTAATAACAAATTTTAAAAAAATAAATCAACATCATCATTAGTCAGGATTCCTGGAATTGGTTTGATTCAGCTCTCTACTGAATTCTTCAATCAGCTAATTTCTTCATATTCACGTATTTTTCAAATCCTTCATCACTTGTTCTTTATATGTCATACAAGGCCTTTGTTTGCCATTCTTCCCATCTACTTGTCCTTCAATGATTGTCTTCATCGGGCCATCGTGTCTCATGATGTGGCCAATTAAGTTGTCCCATCATCATTTTGGGGTATTCAGAAGACTTTTCTTACACTCTTCTTAGGACTTCCTTGTTACTTACACAGTTAATGCATTTAATCTTCATCATTCTTCTCTAGCCCCACATTTTGCATGCATCCACCCTTTTCTTCGTCGCTGCTGTCATCATCCATTCCTCACCACCGTAAAGGAATGCTCCATGTTCTGATGAATTGTTTCCTTACTCCTATGCTTGTATTTCCAACTGTAAGTAGATTCTTCTTTTGATAGAATACCCTCTTTGGCTGGGCTACTCTTCTGACTGCTTCTTTCTTGCTTCAGGAAAAATATATGACCCTTCAATTACTGCCAATAGTCATTCATACAAGAATGGGAAGTGATCCTTCTCTGAATGGTGTGAACAAATTAGGTGAAAAAAAAGAATGTCGAATGGAAGACATTTGGAATCCAGTGAACTAACTATGCCAATAAAAATTCATTGGCAGTTTTTCATGAGTCAAGTTGGTATTATGAGTGAGAACATTAAGTACTGGGTGATTTTCAGTGGTCTTACACTAAGGAAAACTACATTTTATGCCAGAAACATGGTAATTATGGCAATTTTAATAACAATGGCAATGTACGTATATACTTAGGCTGTATTGTGGGACTTGTTATCTAAGAAGACCATACTTTAGGAAATATATATTGAAGCTGAGCTAAATTCCCACATGTGTGTTTTGTCTGAAGCATATCCAAGGGAGAATATATTAATTTTTATCTAAATTTTAACATTTAAAAAAATCACCCCCATACATTTATAACTGTCTGCGATACAAAATTTCAAAATGATGTCAATATTGTATATTTTAATTGATTATGTTCTCAATTTTATGCCACAATGTTTGTGCCTAACTCTTGCTAGTATGAGTAGCAGTACCTAGTTTATCTTTTAATTGATAAAAGTTCACAGCCACCGTATTCAGTCTCAATTGATGCATAATATGGTATGGGTTTGTATTCAATACATGCCTTTCATCACCAAAAACCCTGGCTTGCAGTTCACTGATATCATGCCTTATATCAGCTAGTAGGAGAAGAAGGAAGTCCATGGAAGCAGATTCTCCCTTCTCCCCTGGAAAACCTCTCTCCCCTTCATTTCCTTTAGGTCCCTGTTTGCCAGTGGCACCTGGAGGGCCCTATTAAACGAAAATGCATAAATAGACTAAAATATCTATTATAAATGAAAGTATCTTGTGAGTTAATGATCATTATAGTATCCAAGGAATTGCTAACATACTAGAATGTTTACTACTCAACACCAAATTTTAATTTGAAAGAAAAGTTTCCACAATACACCTTATAGGTACCCATAATCTTCTGTACATGATTGTCGATTCAGTAACATTCTTAGAGATGTTTCTGTAAGCATTTAGGCTATGTTTAATCAAGCTAACTGATAGTCCAGCTCATGAATAGTACAACACAAACATTCAATCAGATAACAGAATGCGGAACAGAATCAGATAACAGATCAGATAACAGAAAACATCTCTGAATAACTGCGGTTATGGATCTGCTGGATTTGTTCTTGGAGTATTAATGTCATCAGTTTAAAGGAAATTTTATTTCCAATACAAGTAAGGCACAGATCCACTCTGGATGTACAGACAGCTCATCTATAAAGTGTCATGTATTAGTTTAGTTGTTATTATGCTTATTGTCATGCATTAGTTTAGTTGTTATTTTGCTTATTGCCATGTATTAGTTTAGTTGTTATTATGCTTATTGTCATGTATTAGTTTAGTTGTTATTATGCTTATCGCATTGTCTGCTAGTGCGAGTTTCAGCACTCTCTTTGATTTTGGCATCATCCTTGGGAACCCCGAGTCTGGCGTCAGTGGGCATTAAACCTTCTGGGATGTCGGATGCATCCCTGACATGTGAGCGAATGTATCATGAAATCTAGTTAATACAGTCGAGTTAAGATAAACGCTGTCTGACTTATTTCGCCACCCCACTCAATCCACAAAATAAAGTAAGGCTAGTAAATAACCTTTCATGTCGAACTACTTATAAATTAGGTTTAGCCAGACTGACTGTTATACTATAGTACAGATGCATCTAAGGGACAGCTCAGAGACATTGCAAATCTCTCTGAGATGTAACGTGAGATGTCTCTGAGACTAGCCCTGGAGGACATAGTAACTTCTCAGAGATGTCTCAAATAGAACTCAGAGATATCACGATATGTCTATGAGAGGTGCCATGAGATATTGGAAATTTCTCTGAGACATCTGCATGATATGTGTTTGTGCTGTGTGGGTAGAGTATACTCTTATGATTCAGCATCTTGTAGAGTAATTGTTTCCACCTTTGCTTAAGCCAAAGGAAAAGAATGCTTGGGTTCACATATCTTTGTAACCCTGAGAAAAGAGGAAGAAAATCTTTGGTGAAGCAATTTGTGGGGATTAATGAGAATCTGATGAGTGCACTATGGCCTCAGAAAATTTCATTCATCCTTGTGTTGCTGCTCCCATTTTAATTTTGCTTACATGCTGCATTGCTGAATGGTCTTTAGGATATTATATCTAAACGATCCAACATATTATATCTAACTTTGATCCCTTGAATTTAATCCAAAGGGCAAAAGGCAGCTTTTTACTTACTTTCCCTCCCCAATATCCCATCAGAGATTCTTGAATTGAGGAAAAAACTCATGAATCTCAGTTGTAAAAATATTTTAAACAGGCAGACAAACCATCCACTTGATGAAAGTATACCCCATTGGAGACCCCATTCATGGAGGTTAGAATGTACTGGAGGTGGCTTCCCTATGGGTGAAAATCAAGCCAGAATGGGTCCTCGGGAAGAATCAGGCTCAGACTTATCAGGACAAAATATTGAATTTTATATTGCTTTTTTGTGTATATTAAATCATAAATAACAATGAAATTATACTCAAATTTCATTGCAGTGGCATCTGTTAAGCTTCCTAAAGCTTTTTAAGGGGGAATTAATTCATTTTATGGATGTGAATTATATCCCTTAAAAATAGTTCATATTTAATCCATTTCAAGTATGTAGGTACATTTTTAGTGTTTGTATGCATAATTTCCACTGTTTCTTTGACAGATTTAAAAAATGTATTTTTTCATTTATCTTACTACTCTTAAATTTTACTGTGTGCAAAAACAACTTCATCCATGAGAATTGCACATAACTTTACCAATATCTACCTTGGTGGCACCTACCATGGTGATCACCCTGTAAGCTTATTCTTTTACTTACCAAATATCCAAAAATTAGCATAGTTAAACATTCTGTATCAGAGATGTGTAACCATATCAATTAGACAATCTATAGTAAATTATGAAAATTTTAATTATGCTAATCAGTGAACATATTCTTTGTGATGATAAATACTCACTGCTGGTCCCCTTTTACACCTACAAAATCTTAGATTGTCAGTCTTGCTATTCCCTTTTAACATCACAAAGGAGTCCAATGAAATTTCCGCTTGACTGATGCCCTTGTCATCAGTCCTCCCATCATCACCATCTTGCCACATGTTTGGGACTGTCATTTTGGTGCCGGGCTCTCCTGGTGGTCCAATGGGTCCTCTCTCGCCGGGAGGGCCTTCAGGTCCTGGAAACCCTCTGGGACCTGGTGGACCTTGAGGGCCTGGATTTCCTTTGGGGCCAGGTGGCCCCGATTCAATACTGTATAATCTGATTGCAGTGCTCAGTGCACGAACCTTGGAAAATAGAAAATAATGAGGAAATGCTGTCAGTGCCAATTTTTAGAAGAAATGAAATTTTGGTAGAATATTACCTATAAAAATTATGTGAATTTTATGAATCTCTTAAGAATTGAATGTTTCTTTCTGAGGCACATCAAATTAGGAAATAGCTTTAAAATATTTTAGTGTACATATATGTGCCATGGGATAAAGATACCAATAAGTGAATACAGAAATGAATAATTACTTAATAATCTACAATCTTATTTTTTTAAAGCCTTTTGAGGCACTGCTACATTGTTAGATCCAATCTCAATAATCTCTTAAGTGCATGCAACATTGGCATAAGATTTTGCAAAAGTTTTAAGGATCTGGCTATAAAATTATGTATTTCATTTTGTAAGGTGAACTGATCTTTTGCCATCTCCCTATAATATTTCAAGTATTTAAATTCATGAAAATCTAGCAGAATCTTCAGTTATGGCTAAAATTATGGTAATAGGTTGAGAAAATAACTCCCCTAAGGCAACTTAACTCAGCAGATTTTAGTTTAGAAGTTTTATTACTGCCTTATGAGGTGTTTCCACTCTGACAGTTAAATTTAGACCACATGTAAAGTTTCCCTCTACAAGCAAACATACAGATACAATCTTACAGATAAATTCAATGGTAGCTACTGATTGTGAGTCAAATATTTATTTCCATTTAATACCTTTATTGGCAGAAAACTTGAGGTTTGACTTAACATGCAAAGGACCACATGAGTAAGCATTGCCCAGGAGAGTCTGGATATTGAAATCCCCAGAGCCAATGGTACATTTTAAAAATGTTGTGCATTAAAGGTATCCAAAGCATGCATTAACCATTTTATTGGGTGTGGTGAATGTGCCCATGATGGTAAAATAGCCGTATCATGATTGTGAAGTCTGTGTTTTCTTTTGCCTTCATTAGGGCCACCATGTGGTTATATTATGCCATTGGGCAAATTAAATTCTAGTGCCCCCATATAATAAAATAAAATGTATAAGTCAATATCAAGTGATTAGAGAAGAGGTCCTTAGAGGAGTGAGAGAAAAGAGACATCTTCAGAAAACTTCAAAAAAAGATGGGACAACCTAATATGCTATATCCTGAGACTTGATGGCATGATGGAGATAATCGTCTAGGGCAGTGGTTCCCAAACTATGGGTCGCGACCCACTAGTGGGCCGCGGGAGCAATTTGGGAGGGTCGCGGAAACAGATTAAAAACACTTCATACTTTTGAATTGTTCTCCGCTGAAATGTAAAGAAAGTTAAACATATCTCATGACATAGGTTTATTTTAACCTCTAACTACAGAATTAAAAATCCTTTTCTAAAAAAGATAGCTATATATTTTTAAAATAAAGTGTGAAGAGCGATGCACTAATAAAATGAATTAATGAAATCACTCAGTCTGTTGCTGTTGCCGCACGACACCGCTTCAACACTGCGTTGCTGTCAAAAAAATAACTTGGAAGCTGCTTTTTCTTACGCAGACGTGGCGACAGGGTCACGTTCCTTTGGCCTGCGTGTGACTTACGTTGCAGTCTTTCTGTGACTGTATTTGTCTGTTGTATTTATTGTGTGAGTAACGGTTATTAAACGTATACAGTGGTGGTTAAGTTTATTTTGATCTAAGATACTGTTGGTTAGGCCTATGTTTGTTTTCCGTTTCTTTCACTATGGACGCGTGGATCAAGACTGGATCATGCTGTAAAAGGCAAACATCAGCTACAAGTGTTGACGTTCCTACCAAGTCCAGTACCAACATTATGTGTAGTGAACCTAGAAATGACAGTGATAGTGAAGTTACTGAATTTGAATTACCTACTTCTGGTAGGTCAAATAGTAACGGGAGAGAAAAGATCCCTAAGAAGGCAAAACCGACCCGTAAGTACAACGCTGATTATTTGAAATATGGATTTGTGTGTACTGGAACAGAAGACGACCCGCTGCTCCAGTGTGTTATATGTTTTGAAGTACTGGCAAATGAAAGTATGAAACCCTCAAAACTGGAAAGGCATTTGTCAACAATACATACGGAACATGCAAGGAAACCTATAGATTTTTTTTAAAACAAAAAAATAGAATTCTTAAAGTCAAAATCAGTAATGAAAACATCAATTTCTGGTGAGCAAAATAGGCAAGCTACAATTGCATCATATCGAGTATCCTTATTGACGGCTAAAAATGGAGCAGCTCACTCTGTAGGGGAGAATATTATTTTACCAGCTGCCAAAATCATATCTGAAGCTTTGTTTACTGTAAAGCAAACAAAAGAAATCAGTGAAATCCCTCTTTCTAACACAACAGTAAAAAGAAGAATAGATGAAATGTCAGATGCTGTCAAACAGTCAGTGGTTACAGTTTTAAAACAAAGTGAGTACTTTTCACTTCAACTTGATGAAAGTACTGATGTTGCTGGCCAGGCCAATCTGTTAGCCTTTGTTAGGTGTGAATGTAATGGGAGCATAGAAGAAGAACTGCTCTGTTGCAAGTCTTTGCCGTCAACAACAACAGGGGAAGAGATTTTTAAATGTCTCAATGATTTTATAACAGAAAATGAAATACAATGGTCAAAATGTATTGGACTGACGACTGATGGTGCGCGTGCCATGTCTGGGGTTTACGTAGGTTTGATTGCCAGAGTGAGGGCAGTCGCTCCTTCTGTTAAGTGAACTCACTGTAGCCTGCACCGAGAAACTCTTGCAGTTAAAGGTTTGAATGAAAGCCTGAAAGGAACGCTTGATAATGCAGTGAAAATAGTAAATTTCATTAAGTCAAGGCCTAATCAGTCCCGACTGTTTTCCATTCTGTGCGATGAAATGGGAAGTGAGCACAAAGCACTTCTGCTGTGAAGTACGGTGTCTCTCAAGAGGAAAATTGCTGTCAAGATTGTTTGAGCTTCGTGATGAACTAAGATTGTTTTTGTTGGAAGATTATGATGGGGCAAAATCTGTAACCAAATTTTTGGAAATGTTACATGATGAAAACTGGCTAATACAGCTTGCATATTTAAGTGATGTTTTCAGTACCCTCAACATTCTTAATTTGACGCTACAAGGAAAGGACGTCCACAAGTTCTATGTGCAAGATAAGATCGAAGCAAACATTAAAAAACTTGAAAGATGGGCCAACAAAGTGGAACAGAGTTCTTTTGATGATTTCCACTTCTCAGTGACTTTTTAGAAACATATGGATTCAAGGTTAGCGAAGAAATTACATCTGCAATAAAGGAGCATCTTCGAGAATTGGCTACCAGTCTCAGGTAATTAGTGTAGCTGTGTTATGAATAGTATCATTTTTACCAACTGATATTTACATAAGCCGAATTTACTAAATTTTTAATTATATACTTAAAAATGGTTCTTGTTTTAGGAAGTATTATCCAAAAATACAAGATGAGCTGCTCTGGATAAGAAATCCGTTTGATGATGATTCCCTCAGCAAAGTACAACTCTCAACATCTGAAGAAGACTCCCTTACAGAACGTTCTTGTGATTTTGCTCTCAAATCAACATTCAAGGACTTGAGCTTAATCCCCTTTTGGATAAAGGCTAGGGTGGAGTATCCAGTTCTTTCGAACATAGCCTTAAGAGAGCTGATGGGGTTTTCAACCACATATTTGTGTGAGAGGGCATTGTCCACTTTGGTGTATTTAAAAAATAAATACAGAAACAGGCTTTGTGTGGAAAGTGACCTGCGTTTAAAACTGTCAACTTTCAACCCAGATATAGAGTCCCTTGTAAATCGCAAAAACCAGCTCCACAAGTCACATTAATTATATAAGTCTCATTTTTTCATTTTTGTATTTGTTTCATTTTAAGATTCTGAATTAAAACGTTTTTCGGACTATATTTTGTCTTCAATTATATCATCTTCACCACTTTCTTTTAGATTTTAGAGGTGTATTTCTCAATACAGAATTTTTACGATAATGATAAAAATATTATTATCGTGAATAATTATTATAAGTAATAACAATTAGTAATATTATTTAATATTATGTGGGTCGCGAAAAAAATTCCACAATGAAGGTGGGTCCCCGGACAAAAAAGTTTGGGAACCGCTGGTCTAGGGAAATGAATGGGAAGAATGAAAAAGGAAGACCTCATATGTAATATACAACATATGTTGTTAAGGATGTGAAAGAGAAGAATATATGAAGAGGATAGCTGTTAGGAAAACTGAAAGGAGAGCTGAAAGGGGAGCTGCACAAACTTCCCTTTATACAGGGAACAACCTGCACACCCACATGTAGCAGCCCTGATCTTACCATGCCTATTTTTATAAGCTTATTTTAATCTTGGTAAAACTTACTCCCCAGTCAAGTGGTTTAGTTATATTAGGATGGAACGTTTAAGAATTTATGTATCTGAAATGAAATAGACGGTACCTAGCTATTTAAATTTAGAAATAAGGTAGTTAGTCAAGGTGAACTTTCTGTAAATTCCTGGGTAAGCTAGGGCTATATTTACTCTTCTTAGGAGTAGCTTGGATGCCCTCATGCAAAAAACAGTACTAATTCTGTGTTTGGGCATCCAAGTACATAAATATATGTGTTTATCAGAGCCAAAAATCCATTAATTTCCAAAAGGCATTGACGTACTTTCACTTGCAGCTCCTGAACACCATCTCGTATGCGGGACACTGTATCACAGTTTGCTGAGCAATGCTGCAGAGCAGACACTTCACCTTTCACTCTCGCTTTGTCAGTCCTTCCAGAAATAGGATTTGGTGTACTTGGAGGTTGAGGAAGAGGCTCAATGAGTTCACATGTACGATTGTCTCCTTGAAGCTTCCATCCATCCCTACACTCACATCTATGACTACCTGCTTCATTGATGCAGCGGTGGCTGCAGTCACCATTGTTATCCATGCATTCATTGACATCTGAAGAAAAAAGATATTCAACTATTAATTAAATGAAATCTTCTTTTTGCTTTAAGAAACTTGGTTAAGAAATACCTAACATAGATTCATACCATAATACGAAGGTCCCCGCCCAGTCCACCAATTTACATTCACAATTTCTTATTCTAGCTATGCTGTAATATGTAAACAGTAGTAGGTGCCACTGGTGACAAATAAACACTAAATATGTTTACGGACAGTTACACAAAATAAAATTTAAATACAGATCAACTCTTTTTATATTTTTAAATACCTCTTACACACTTCTATCATATTTGGTTTGATTTTTAATCGAGTTCCATAGGTCAGTGTTTGAGCACATACCCTGACCTCTACAGTTGCACCAAAAATTAGAACCAGATGTGAATAAATGCTGCAGGCATTTCAGTTGCAGTACTCTTTTAAGATTATTAGAGCATGCATTATTTGAATTTTATTTATTGGTATAGAACCTCTCAATCTTTTTTCTAACTTGAACATTTGCTTTACTAGGTTGTTACATTTTAAAAAATGTTCTGGTCAAATGAATGTTGGAAATTGACTCTTTTAAACTAACAGCATTTTATATTCTCAATCACCATGCTAAAATGTGCAATACCTCTATTCTTTGAAAAACACACTACTTACGCTTGCCAAAAAAATTAAATAGAAATTAAATGTGCTTTTAATGCAACTGTGAGTTCAAAAGTCAAAGAAATATGAAGGATGGTATGCACTTACATATGGGTTTTAGTGCCAGTTTTATCATTGATTTATAAATTCATAGGCTTTTTTCCTCTTGGAAATAGAATATATAGCCTTTGTTGTTTGTAAATACATATTCCAAAGTAAATATTAATATAGTGGAGACAATTTTCTACACATGCTTAAAAAATGTTGTGGCAAACATATTTAAGCATTGACTTCATTTTTTTAAAATGACAAGTTGATAAAATTCCATCCAAGAAATTTAAAACTTCAGAAGTTCTTCAGTGTTTTTGCTGATAATTCACAATCAGCCATTAGTTACAATAAATTCATTAATTAAATATTAGTTAATGATAATCAATTAACATTTTTAATTTTGTAACTGTGACTCTGAAGGGATTATGCAATGGAAAGAGGAATTAAATGTTAAGAGGACCATATTTTTAGTATGAATGTTATGAAATGAATGGCCATAGTTGATGGCCTTTGGGCTAATTAATTGTCTCTTATTATATGAATGAAATGGAAGTTCATGGCTACAACCTATAATTTTATCATTTCTCTCTTTATTATTTTTATTTAATCACCCCTTAAATTTTCTAGTGTGCAATAAAATGGCTCCATTCCAAGGGGCAAAGTCATTTTTTCACCCATTATTTTTTCTCCTATATTTCTGGTGTGACTCATGAATCATATTGCTCAATGCATACATTTCTTTGTTCTTCTATTTCTGGAGTTCAAGTTCTTGAAAGCATTGAATCAAGTCATTTATACTCTTCACTCATCCTCATGACTCTTGATATTTGTGAAGTTTATAGAACTGATAATCCCTATAATAAAATGACAATAGAAATTCAATCAACTTGGGATATAATGCCACTCCAATTTTAACTGACATGAGCTCTTGCTCTCTTTCATTCACTTGCAATGGGTATTTTTATTGTATTAATTCTCCTATGCATTTATTATCACTTTCTGTTTTAGGTGGAGCACGCTTTATCTTCCATATTTGCCACAGCATATAAAGGCCTAGGTTACGTCCAATTTGACCTTAGAAGAGGGTTGGGAGTATGAAACCCATAGCTACGGTGAGAGCATGTATAGAAAGGTATGTACAATTAAATTAGGATGTTTTTCAATCCTTGAATTGTAGTTGACTCATGATCTGCTTGGGGCCAGAGAAGTTGATGAAAGTATGTCACAAATAAATAATAGGCCAGATGGATAACTGTTTCACTAGAAAGCAATTCATAGCTCAGATTATGCAAGTGTGGAGAATATGTGTGTACTAGATTTTTTCATCAGGCATGCAAGAGAAAGTTTACTCAGAGTTTAATCAGAACCAAAATTGCAGTTTGTACACGAAATCATTAGATTAAAATGAAAAAAGAATTTTAATGAAAAAATTAATCTTCTAATCAGAGCCATTCACTCATAAATCAAAAATTAAAATAAGCAAAAGGTGACGCCCACCAAAGAAGCTACGTAATTTGAGATCGTTTAAGTCATCCTCCTCCCGGCCTTGACTGCTTTTAGGGAAGGGAGTGGAGGGGGGGTGTTAGAGGGTCTGCTTGCACAGATCCTGTCGCAACTGCTTCCATTGGCAGAGTCAGCTGTGTGACCCTCACTTCGATAAGGCGAAGTAGCTTCACGGGCTCAGTTGTGATTGGATGAAGTGAATGACGTAAAAGGTCGCATGCGCAGCCACTGAAGGGTTAAAAACATCAGTTTTCACCACTTATAACTGGAGAACTAATTGACATTTCAAAAAATGGAAAAATACGAGTCTCTTTATTTTACAAACTATCAGATTTGGCAATAAAAAAATATGGTAAACGATCCCATTGGTTGGAAAGGTTTGATAAGAGTTTTTAGTGGGGCTGAAATTTGGCAGGAAGCTCATTAAGTTTTTTAGATTTGCAGTTTTAAATAGCCAGTCAGGCCAGGGACTAGTCATTTTTATGCTATTGACAAGACCAGTGCTAAAACTATGGGATAAAGATAAGGAACCAACAGGCAAATGAATACTATGTGATTCTCAGTGAGTAGGAAGGATGGAATAAATATTATATCTGGAAGGCATGCATTGGAGCAGTTGGTATATATAGGTAGCAATTGATATGAAAGTGGGTTAACTAAAAGATTTGAAAAAAATCATTGGAAATAAGTAGATAACCTTAAAAAGAAGAGTATTGATCTCTAAGACTTAAAGATGTGGGGTTAAAATTAGAGGATAATTTGTAAAGATTTTTATGTAGCTATGAATTATAGCATCAAGTAGCTAGGAAATATGTTGGTTGAGGAAGGAGGATTGCTGCGATTGCTGCAGTGTATGACTTTTCTTTTGATTTTTAGAGAGTAGGCTGGGAGCATATAAAGTAAATGAGGTATCCAGATAATAAAAAAAGTAGACCTAAGGAATATAGTTAAGTTTCTTAACGGATCATATGAGAGGTACTGGAGGAAGATGAATATCATATGATTTTGATGTAGGAGGGTTAGAATTGGTATTTATGAGCTTTGAAGAAGGAGAAGGAAATGACAAGAAAAAAGAAAAAATGTTGGAGAATATATTATTTTACATTTGAAAAAACTTGAATGAGAGTATCCATAGCTCCAGAATACCATTTCATTACTGGGTACTTGCGACCAAGAAAATTAAGATGGTTATTCCAAAAACAGAATTAAGTCTATGAGGATACTTTCTGGTTCCAATGGATCCAGTTATAACTACAAAGAAATTCTGATGCGTAAATAGTGAAATATGTAATAATACAATTTGAAACAAAGCATATTACCTAAGCATGCTGGTCTTATTCCCTTCCTTTGGTTTTCAGCACTGAATTTATACCCTGCATGACATGTACAAATTATTCGTTGAAGGTACACAGTGCAGAGTTGTTCACAAAGATTTAGTGAGCATGGATCTTGATCTTTTGAGAGACACCTATAAAAAAATCATAAGTCTGTTAATTTTAACATGTATTTTCTTTTGGTAGTCTACTCTATTTGAATTTAACAACCATTGATGAATTGTAATAATTATGCTGCTGAACTTGTTCCTGACATAGGTTTGATGGGTAACTACAACAGAAATCAATATGTAAATTACTAACATATCCTTAAATAAATAATATATTATATATAAAACTAGAGGAAGTGTGCCATTTAAATTCAACAGGGGGTGAAAACTTTGAACATAATAAATCAAATTAAATTTTACTGCAAGGGTGTTAAATAGCCAGTCAGGCCAGGGATGGAAGTTATTTTCATGCAGTTGGCAAGACCAGTGCTAGAACTATGGGATGAAAAAAAACTTACTGGCAGGGAACTTTTGCCTTTCAAATGGTATAACGAGATATAAAGCAACTCAGACGTGAGTTGTCTGACCAGTAAGTGTGTCATGTTTTGGAAGAAAAGAGTGCAGCAAGTTCAGATACAATTTCTGAGAATTCAAGTGGATACACTCTGAACTCCAGTTCCGAAGAGGAAGTAGAATAATCTCCTCAATTTTCTGTGAATATTCAAGAGAATACTTGGGAAGAGGTCGACAATGCTAATCCTCCTCTGCCTTTTGCGTGTGATTTAGTTGGGAAACAAATAGTGCCAGTTAGGTGCGTGGATAATCCCCTGAAATTCTTTGTGCTATTTTTTATGATGATCTAATTAAAATCATAGTGACTGAAACAAATTGTGACACAGAACAGGTTTTAGCTCATGATAAATAAAAAATCTTGGAGAAAAAAATAATGTTTTCAAAAGTGGGTTCCCACAACTATGAACAAATTTAAGGTATTCCTAGGTTTGCAATTGTGTTGCTGGGAATAATTCAGAAACCAAGCCTCAGAATGTATTGTAGTAGGAAACATATATTAGAAACACCGTTTTTTCCCAATGTAATGAGCGAATAAAGATGTCTCCATTTTGTTGATAATACCAATAAGGAAATTACAAAACGAGATCCTAAATTATAAAATTCTGCCCATTAGTGAATATTTGAGAAATAAGTTCCAGAAAGTGTATATACCAGGTAAAGAAGTCCGTGTCAATGGATCTTTGTTGTTGTGGAAAGGTAGGCTTCCATGGAAACAGTATATCCCCATGAAAGCTTCCTCGTTTGCCATAAAAATGTTTCAACTTTGTGATTTCACAGGATATTCATGGAATTTTATAATTTACAGTGGCTCAGGGACAAAATTAGGCTGTGAAATCACTAAAGACACAGATCTGTTTTCTCAACAAAAGTTGTTCTAAGTTTGTGTGAGCAACTATTAGATTCGGGAAGATGTGTATATATGGACAGTTACCATTATAGTAGTCCCAATCTTTTCCTGAGGTAGGGTTAGAGGATAACAGATGCTGTTGGAACAGTTAGAATCACACGCAAAGGTATACCAATGCATCTAAAAAAGAAACTGAAGAAAGGAGAAGTGGTTAGTGCAGTGTGAGAAATTAGTGGCATTGAAGTGGAAGGATAAGCGCGATGTCTCAGTGCTGACTACCAAACATTCAGATGAAATGCAACCCGTAAGTCAAAAGAGTGGGTTAGAATTTGTAAATAAGCCTACATGCGTAATAGAAATAAACACATGGGAGGTGTAGACTTGAAAGATCAGCTTTTAGAATCATTCTTGCTAGAAAGGAAAAGGAAAAATTACAAAAAAATTATTCAACCACTTAGTAAATATGGCTGTGTTGAATGGTTACATTCTATATTGCAAGGCTGGAAACAAGAAAGATCATCTATCCTTCAGAATAGAGTTAGTGAACAAGATCATAGCCATGTACTATGGGCAGAATTTAGAAAAGCACAAAGGACGGCCCTCAGATACTTACTGACACAGAATGTATGGGATTGACAGGTCAGCATTTCATTCAAGAAAATCCAAAAACCGAAACTTATAAAGTTGGAAGAAGAAAGTGTGTGGTGTGTACAAAAAATGGAAAGAGAAAAGAAATGAGATACAGGTATAAAAACTCTCTGCCTAGACCCCTGTTTTGAGCAATACCACACACAGGTCAACTACTAATCACCGGTTACGGAGAGAAGAAAAAAAAGCTTGACAAAATATAAGTATAAATTTATAATAATAAAGCATAAACAATTTTAAACTTAATTAATTTTTTTGCAAATTTTAAAAATTGCGATTACAATGATATAAATATTTAAGTTAATTCCTGCACAAAATATTCAATGCTTGCGAAAGAAAGCACCCTGAGCGATTTAAATCCTTCCGATTAAAGTCACGATAGAGGCATGAGGCTGAGCTGATGCATATGCTGCATCACACACGCTGGAAGGGTTAAAGGGTAATATGATAAGGGCTGTGGCATGATTTATGCAGAAAAGAATCTCATATTTTCGCTCAAAATGTAACTTAGAAATGATTACGTGAACAACAATATTGAATGAAATTGACCAGTTCTTGTTGCTACACTCATGGGAAAACATCTTCTAATAAATTGCATGCATACTTGTAATTCATAATGGTTGTAGGTGCTGTTTTCTTTTGATGTTAAGCCTTTTCATTGGAATCTTTTGATGAACTCTCCACATTCCACCTTGTATGAGTGAATACTATTTCATTTGTAACTTTCTATTTAAAATAGACTGAGAAAGGTAATTTTCAACTTAAGATGGGTTTAGGATTGTACTGGCTCCAGATGGTGAAATACTTACCTCCCTGCTATGAATGTATAGTCTGGACAGCAGTGTCTTTTGAAGCAGTCCACCCATTCTCCATCCACATGGCATTTATACCTTGTTGTGATAATGTTGTCAGATGGGCACTGTAGTGTCTCTGGCCTTAGGAATGATAAAAATGAACAGGAATAAGATCTTTTATTTACCATGCTACCATAAGTGCACTTATTAATCAGCTATTGCATTCTATTTTCACTTTCAAAATTACCACTTTCAGACAGGCACGTAGGTAGTAAGAAATTGGCTTAAGGGGGGGGCTAATTCTAGAGAAGCGTAACTTGAAACAAATCAGCCTTGCCCGTTCGGTGCTGACATGTTACAAATCTCTTCCCTTAATTTTCAGTGCTTGATATTATTTACTTTCACAGTGCCCATTCCTATCTCTTTTCACCGGTAAAGTTCACTGCTTGCCTTGTTATGAAGCAGTATATTTGACCAGCCCCAGAACAGAAGTTCAACGCACACAAACAAATCAGATTGAAAAGACACTTAAAAGTTGAAGAAATGCGGTGTAATCTAAATTATCATGCTCAGTTAAAATGAGAGCAACAAAATTATTGGGAAAAAATTTCAGGGGGGGGGGGTTAAAGTCCCAGTCCCTGGTTACATGCCTGCCTTCAGAGAAATGTAGCATCATGTTTTAGTTGTAGGCAGGAGCACCTATCTTTAAAAGTAAAACATCATTTGTGACTGGATGTTATCTAGGTACCTGAATTTTGGCTTGAATGGTGGAGGTCACTACGCACAATCACTTTTGAAAAATAGATTTGGAATTTATTGAAAAAAATGCCTTTCTGATATGAAGATTTAGCTAAAGATTCATCCATGAAACTTCTATTTAAGTCTTAAGGTTTATTCAAGAACAAATATAGGCGGTGAACAGCTGGCAGGAACTAGCAAGAGAAAAACCAACTGTTATTGGTAGAATAACTTTGATGGCTGTCTTTTTAGCTAGTAGAACATCCAGTTTTGGTTGTATTCTTTTATTTTTAGTCAGCTTTTTGTTTTAAAGTCAATTTGATTTTCTATAGTTTGTATTTGTTCTGACTCTCCTACGCTGTCTTTACTGTCCTTTTAAGGTCGTAAGATAGCTATGCTATCATTCTTTGATTCTTCTTAAGAATTGTCACTAAAATTTATCAAGTTGATACGGTGTTCCTTTTGAAAGAATTTCTTATTTGTAGAAGATGTATTTTTGTGAAGAAGTATGAAGGAAGAGGTATGCCTCTGCAAATAGAATTCATCAGCTGCAGTTGAATGCACATGAATGCCAATATACTTAAAAATGTGGTGCAAAACTAAATTTATATTTTTTATTTTGTTTTCTTGATAATCATTACATATTGCCAATGTATAAAACGATTTCTGCCTTCCTTTACAAGATTTATTTCCTATATCCTTCACACACTTCTATTTGGAGTCCATCGATGATATGTATGTTAACCAAAATAACTCAGTTGTCTTTGGTAACAACCCCTATCTTAACTGTTGAAGTCTTTTAGTTGTCACATTGGCAGTCCTCTTTTTAAATTTCTAATGGGGATGCTATGGGGATTGGAGAATGGATACTAGGAGCAGTTAGATTAAGGAAGGATTCTAGGTAACAAGGTAGAGGGTTGATGTTTTTAGTGCTGGAGATTCAGAATGTTGGTCATTGTAGATGGCATGAAGAATATGAGAAATAAGTTAGCTGATGTAAGAAAAGATGTGTGAGGAAGTATATGTTAAAAAGCATGAAGCAGAGTGGAGTGATGGTATAAAAACCTACTCCAATTGCTGTAAATCTGATAATATATCAATTATAATATAGAACACAAACTTCGTATAAATACAGGTAGTCCCCACTTTATGTTACTTCTCTTTCTACCATTTCATCGATATATTATGATGCCAGTGATCTACTACGCTGTCATTTGCATCCACTTTACCATGTAAGCTTTGCATGTAAGCTTTACAACTTTTATTTTATTTAATATAGAAAATATGAAAGAATTAGATTGGTATAAATGTATACTTATTTTGATTCTTTGAGAATACACATCTGGCATTGATGAATTTACAGTGAAATAAAGTTTTTCATATCCAAATGAGCTATCAAGAAGCACCTGAGCATTAATAGACTTTATATGCAAATGAGTGCATGGAAAATGGGGATTCACTTTCCATCAGTCCACTTTACATTGAAATTTTGTGTAACCTAACATGATGGAAAATATTATGATTTATTTCTAAAAGAAAAGCATCAAGAGAACATTTTAAAAATTATATTGTGTAATACCTTGTTACAGGCCTTGCAGTGCCTAGTGAATCCTTGTAAACATATCCTTCCTCTTCAACCCACAGTTGATATTCTGGCCCTTTAGTTGTATGTGCTTCCTTGAGTGATTGGCTGGCACCCGTTTCTTCAGACTTGCAGAGAACAAAATCACAGAGCACAAATACACATGCCAAAACCCAAGTGGTGCTAAAATGAGAGAAAATATAATGAGTCTTATTAAGAATGGGAATTAAAGGGAATTAATTGAAGAGAAGCACTTAGGAGTGTTTGCGAAGGAATGTTCTTTTCTTACAAGGGCCATTCTCTCAGTGCTAAGAAAGTGAGAGTAGCAGTTGTGACCCTCTTAGTGTTAACTAGAAGTTCCTAAATGGATTGAAATATTTTGAGGAATAATTTTCAGAACCCTTGGATGTTTTATTGAACTACAACAAATATACATAATCTAATTGTAGATGTTACTTCAAATGCTTCATCATTTATATTTTCATTTTCAATGCTAAAGTTAGGCAATTAGAAGTAGCTCTAATTAGGATGAACATGAATAAATAGAGGGTGTTATTTAACATATTCTAGATAAAGAACATTGAGCTTTATGCCTAAGGGAACACTTCATTGGAAAATACAAGTACCTTCTCTTTTAATGTTAATGTGCTACGAGAGTGAACAGTGCTGTACTTCTCATTGAAATACGTTCATTTTGTTTGAAGATGGCGCCATGTGGTCTCACTGTTATTGGCTAAACTTGTCACTGCTTTGGAAATACATAATCTTTTTTTCGTGGTACCTGCTCGAAGTTTGTTTGCATATATTTTGCTGACTCCAGTAAACGTGGAATTTCCAAGGCCTTGAGATTATTTTTAATGAAGACTCGCAAAAATATAATTGCTTATTTGAAAAAACGTCCTCTGCGGAAATAATAAAGCTATAGATTTCGATAGGCAGGATAACATGCGAAATTTAGGACCCACATCCCTTCCATTCCTATCCTTATACCTTTCCTCCCGGTCTGAAGCGCCTATTAGTGCGGAAACAGACTTGAAAACACCCAAGGAAAGGATAACATGCAGGTAGTCCATCCGGAAGTACATCCGAAAAAAAACAATATTCAATGCTGGTGACCTTAATTAATTTATGACTTCTATGCTCACTTATGCTAAATGGAATGGAAAAAGTGTAAAGAGTATAAACTTTCTCTGACTCATAATTGTGCCTTCACTGGTTTGGACGCATTGGATATCTTATATTGTCTCATACGTTTTGCAACCGTTCATGCTTTAATAATGGAAACGTACGTGGAATGGTACGTGAAAGTTGGCATTTTTTTTCACCAGATTTAAATTTGGAAATCGAATGATGTTGATTAATATCAATTGTTGGCGATGACTTTTACTTGATACTACCGGTCTTAGGTATACTTCAATGTCTATTCGTGTCTATAAACAGAAACGCCTTTCTCTGGGTACCTGTAGCAACTTATTATTTTTCGACCCTAATCCGTAGTTTCAACGTTCACTGAATCCTTTTTAATTCATTTTTTGGTCATCTACTTTTTCGTATTTTCTCTGTTACTGCAAATTATATCGTCAAATTTAGCTGTAGAAGTTGAAGAAGACGAGCTGTTTTTCAAAAGTTCCTCTTTGAATGGATGTGCTCCGCGGTATGAGCAACCACATATGGCCGTCAAACCACTGAGTTGCGATCTTGACTTGCTCTTGAAAAGATGAAGGGTCGGAGACGGTTTCGATACAAATTTATAGGTAGGTAAGGGTGGCCAATTTGGTTCTCTCAGAAACTTTTCACATGTTTTGCAAATTCTGGAAGGGTCAATTTGCGAAGTATTTACCACTGCTAGTTATATTAATAGACTTCCATCTAATCTCTCAATGCGCTTCATCAACAGAAGTTGATTGAGGGTTAACTTTTTTAGAAGAAATTATTTCTACGCAATATCTCTACTGTTTTCAGTCAGTGTAGTTGCACTAACAATAGGTACCGTATCATTTCATTAACGCGGTTTATCTGAATGCGAGATGCCGCCAGATACGCAATATCTCTACTGTTTTCAGTCAGTGTAGTTGCACTAACAATAGGTACCGTATCATTTCATTGACGCGTTTTTTCTGAATGCGAGATGCCGCCTTACACGTACGCAATTTACATGGGAAAGTGACGGATATCATTCAACCCCTTGGAATAACAGAATTGGTTGCACTCTCGTCAACTATGATCGTCGCAGATTATGCGCAGTGAATAGTAAACATGGGGTTCTTAGCGCACGCGCAAAATATTATCCTTTTGTTCGCACGTCACATGGGGCATTTAAATGTCAAAAGGGGGGAAAGTGAATTAAAAGCGATAGAAAAACTTTTACGGTACTTACGATTTCAGCAACATGGGTTCACGATGCGTCGACGTGACTATCCTAATTACATCATTCTACGGCGAGGAGTGAAGCTGATTCTCGCGGGGAGCACAAGAGCCTGCCTGTGTCTGCGATCGCGGGGTCCGACTCCCCCACTCCACCCGGCGGAAGATCTCCTCTGGAAGCATAGCTCTCGACTCTCGTGGTCTCCGAAGCTGGACACCCCTTCGAGTCATCAGTTGCAACAGCTGCCGCCCTGACGTCCCCCGCCATCTTCCTCTTTCTCCCCTTCCTCCCCGGGCGGAAAACACTCGGGCCATTCATTGAGAGATGATCTCCGCGTCTTCTCGTCCCTTCCTCTGCCATCTCCGGGGGAGTTGGGGATCGGCGGGGAGTCTTTTATGCCCCGTGACGCCACAAGGAGGGGGACTTGAACCCCAGGCGCCAGTCTGCTATCCCCGAACGAGGAGAAAAAATATGTCGCCCGGGGAAAAAAGGGAGAGGTTCCGAGAAGTCGGTGGACGAGGAAAAAAAGTACACGAGATATTTTTTTTATAATTGGTACACTGATGATCGGATGCGATAAACTTGAGGGGTACAAAAAGGCAATCAGCTGAAGGGGGTCGAGGAGTTCGAGTCATAAACCGTGATTGGATTTAATTAATTTAGTTCCAGCTTCGAATCACGGCCAACTGGAAGTACGGAGATGTTGGAGATAGACGAAGGGTCCTTCGTGAATGGGGTTCTTCTTGGCTCCCCGTTGTCCAAGGAGTTGTTGGCTCTCAGACAAGATGTATCCCGTCATTTGAAGAGATTGTTTTCGTCTCGCTATTCAGCTCGTTCCGGACCTTGCGTACAAATGCTTGCATGATTAAGTATGGGTTAATTACTTGCTTGAGTCTACGAAAGAATCGTTTTCTTTCTTTTGTTGTGAAAACTAGGGCTTGTGTGTGCTTTACGTAGTATTTACCGCATTATTCGGCGAACGAAGAAGAATTGTCCCAGAATATATGACCAAAATTGCGACCTTTGAATTATTTATTCTTTTCTTTGTTAAAAGAATAGAACGTAATCCAATATTGTATAATGTAATTTATTTTTTTCGTTTTCGGTGCTGTTTCATGAGGGCTAAATGGTTAAATTTACTGAAACTCGATATTTTTTCGATCGTTTCTGATTTTACCCCAATAAAAAGTTTCACTTTTCCTCTCTTTTGCGAAAAATTTTTTTCTTTCTCCAACTTCAAACCTGGCAGCATTTGGGGTTGCGCCGCTTGGTTTCCAAGGGCACAAATGAATCTTCATGCAAATTAGATCGGAATTGGATTTTTTTTGCTATCGTTTCGGGTGGTCCGGGACTCTTCGGCGGTGGGAGGCCCAGCAGGGTCAGGGGTCGCAAGAGGCCCCTGAGGCCCCGGGCAAGACAGATGTAACCCCAATCAAAATTGCGGCGCAGCAGAACTGAGGATGGGGGAAGGGAACAGTGGTTTAGCCGCGACGTCATTGCTCCAGTCTGAAATATTTACCCGAACGTCGACTTCCTTTTTTTTGTGTTCTTTTTTTCTAGCTGGCGAAAATCATCCGCGTGCTGTACATTTGACTTATCAGGCCAGCAAAGTGGGTCATGCACGTGTATCCCCTTCTTGCCGTTTCCTTTTCGGAGTATACTCAATCGAACGATCCTAATTGTAGCCGGAATGCCTAGGAAGTCTGGCTCTGTTTCGCGACTTTCCTACTTTTCCCTGTTCTTGTATAACCATTCTGTTTCATATGTGGTTTTTAAGTCTTCACCCGAACTTGAAGGAGCGTCATCTGGGAGGAAAGGTACAAGAATAGGAAGAAGGGTGGAGAGAAACCCGTCGTCGAACGGAAGGTGCCAAGGGGGCCACAGCTTAAACGTTCCATTTGACGGACGGAGTACTGAACTGCAATGCTCTTCACAAATAACTCAAGTACAGGTTGACGCTCAAGGCTTATGAATGAAATATATCTTCCTCAGCCGGGATTCAAACCCAGGCCCTCGGGGTAGGAGACCATAACTGTGAACAGTACAAAAACCCTACCTCATTTTCTTCTTCTCTTTCAGTCTCCTTCAATCAGGGTGTTTATCAAGCGAAAATTTGGGAATTTTTCATATTTTTTATCGGAACTCAGCGGAAAATGGAGTTTTCTGTGAGATTTTTTAAAGATCATGGGAAATATTCCGTCCTTTTTTATTTTGTTGGCGTAACTGACTGTAGCTTCTGCTCTACGTTGCATGTCAGTGGGCCGAAGATGAGGCAAATACGATGTATCTACATTAATACTGACTCTAGGCTAGCTTGCTGCGCGAGATTAGGAAAGTCGAACTCCGATTAGGTAATCTTGGTACTGCATTTGTATATCGGAAGGATACCTCTAATCGATATGTTTTCGCATTGACTTTCAAAGATGTTATTTGAGCAGTAGTAATTATTTGGGGTAGAAAACTAACATCTAAGGTCATTTGCGTCATTTAGGATAGGTGGGTAATTGAGCAAAGGTAGGAATTCAGGGTGCGTCGGAATTTGCCTGATTTTTATCATAGGTGCCAAGGGGTCCACGGTTTAAAGTCCTATCAGAAGGATGGGATGTTGTATGTACTTGAAATGCTCTCCACCAGCCCTGAATTGTGGACCTATATGCCTTTGGAAAATCTCTACCATAGCCGGAATTTGAAATCGAGCCTTCGATATGGGAAGCCATTACCCTAGCTACCACACCATAACCGCGTTATGCGAGCTGAAAAATTTTGCCTATAACACTATTTCCTTGTTGAAATAGATTAAATCTGCATTTCAAGCCAAAGGAAAGCGTAACTGTAATTTACGTAATTTGTTAAGTAGGTACCTAGTACAAATCTAAAATGTGAGGGATTTTCCGTAGTGGGCGGAAAAAATGGGGAATGTACGGGAATTTCGTCGTTCCCATTCTTCTGTCGTCATTTTCATTCTTCTTCTTTCGATGCATCGAGATTGAGGGTAAATTTGAAATTCATGATTTTACTTATAGAAGGCGAATATCTTAGAACTCTGTGTTAATAAAATATTTTGTGGAATAGGTTACTGTCATTATCAACGGCTACTTATTTATGCGAAGTTTATTTTTTTCATAGAAGTCTCATCTTCATCACTTCTTTATCGTGCTGATGGTTCAAGCTGATTTTTATATTATAGCTACCATGTTATATATTTTTTTCCTTGGAAAATTTTTCATACTATATGCTTACATGTTTTATCAGTACATACTCAATGATAGGATATTTCGTCATTATGTGTAATTTCCAAGGTGTTCTTCCGTCCCGTTCCTATACCAGTAATCGATTGAAATGAAGATGTGCCGTGCGCTTCGATGCGTTTCTCCCAGTTAGAAGGTGCTGTGAAATGGAAATTAAATCATTAGTATTTTTCCACTGCCATTTTATTGAACAGCCGACCAAGGTTTCGACGAAGAGCTGTCATTTCCAAGGATTGAAAATGACAGCTATTCGTCTATCTGTTGATATTTTGGTGATATTTAAGCGACGGCTATCTGTTGATATTTTGGTGATATATTCAATAAAATTAGTGTGGAAATATGTAAATTATGTGATTGTCTTATGGGTCGTTTCCTCCAAGTGACGCTGTTAGCTGCACAAAAATCATGGTAAAGTTTATTTTAATTCTCGTTAAATCCCGGGTATAAATATAGGTAGCAATCGTTCATTTCAAATTCATTCATATCATTTTTCACAGTTCAAGGCTTTTTTGTCATTCCAATACACTTGTGAATATTATCAGGTAGCTCTAATTTTCATTTTTGGAAAATATTACTCCAAACATTTTTACTGTCGATTGTTGTTGGATTTATAAGAACATATGCAATTTTTTCGAAAATTGGCGAAATTTTTTGTATATTCGTAGCGTTTTTAAGGTGACTGTTATTGTTGTAACCGAGTCATCTGCTGCCAATTATCGTATTATAGTATTGAAGTAGTGTCACAAGTTCTAAATCTCTACTGCTTTCGATATGGCAGTGATGGAGACACTAGAGAAAATAAGTAACAAACTAGCACTTGACCTGCACACCTCAATTATGGCATTTCCTGTTATGCGTTATTATACTTATTAGCAAATTTCTGGAGCCAGCATGCGTGGAGAGAACCCGTGTAGACGCCAACTCTATCATGCTTATTTCAAAAATTTAAACTCTTGTAGCAATGTCTTTAAAAAGTAATTCACATGAGTACTCTTAACACTAGGACGCCCGGACTTCTCGACATCATTCAACGCCCAAATGGGGTCATTTTGACCCCCTGTAATTAATAAGTTAATTTTTCACAGGGCATTTATATGTTTACATTTTTAGTATTTTTTCATTAAGTAATGCCCTAGTTCTTCACATTTATTGATTTAATCAGTTCATTACAGCAATGTTTTTCTCAATATAACTATTTATTGAAATATCGACTTTGAGAGTTGGAATCATTTTCTCGTTTTTCTTCAATTTCATTTTTTCTTGCCTAAAATGTTGACACTTAGTAAACAACAAATGTCACCTACTTTATTTAAACGTATTTATTTGTTGTTTTTGCAATGTGCACTGATTTATGATGAATGGTTTGTCCTGCCAAAATTAAAAATACCATCTGAAAAAATGTAAAAAAATTGAGTAGCCTAATGAAAATAGTTTTCATCATCGTCAATATTTCAATCCTATGATTGGTTTACTGCAGCCCTCCATTACGCCCTATTTAGTGTTAATTGCCTAACGACCTCGTATGTTTTCTCTTTCACGTCCTGCTTTATTTGCTCTAGATACTTGCCCCTTGGTCTTCCTTGTGGGACCTTCCCTTCAATCTTCCCCTCAATTATATTTCTAACTAATTCATTGTGCTTCAAGGTATGTTCATCTTCATCTGCTCTTCTGCACATCTCTTCATTCCTCACTATATCAGTCAATTTTTATCTTCAACATTCTCCTCGAGCACCATGTTTCGAAGGCTTCAGTTCTTCGCTGGCCTGCTTTCCCGATTTTCCATGTCTCCGATCCATAGATTACCACGCTCCATACGATAAAGTGCTTCCTTGTTTGCAGCCGTAGGTTCTTTGAGCACAGTAGCTGTCTCTTCTTCATAAACGCCTACTTATCTTGTGCTATTCTGCGCTTGATCTCCGTTGAGCTTCTTCCATCCCAAGTGATAGTGCTACCGAGGTACGTGAAGTACTCCACTTGTTCCGAAGTCACTCCTCCAATTGTGGCATTTGCCCTTGATTCTCTCTTCCGCACACTAGGGTTTTAGTTTCCTATTATTATTGATCTTGTTATATTATTGAAGTACTTAGTCCATAGTCGTCAGGAATGCTTGCAAATTCCCTCGACTTCCTGCTACAACTGCGATGTCATCAGCAAACCAGAGCATGTTTATTTCTTCGCCATTCACCTTGATGCCCTTGATACGTATTTCCTCTGCGTCTCTTATTGCTTCTCTCAGGTATAATTATATTGAATAACACTGGGGAGAGGTTTGAATCATTCTCTGACTCCTTCATTTATTTTGGCTTCTATCTTCCTTCCGTCTTTTATTTGCATTGTGGTGACCTGGTTCTTGTAGAGCCAGTAGATTTTTCTTCTATCCCTGTAATCCATTCCAATGGCTTCCAGTATCTTGAACATCTTGTTCTATTCCACGTTGTCAAAGGCCTATTCCAAGTCCACGAATGCCACATACAACAGCTTGTTTACGTGTATCATTTTCTCAGCCAGTATCCTTCAGCTGAGTATTGCCTCCCTAGCTCCTTGGTTTTTCCTGAAATCGAATCGATTTTCCGAAAGATTCCCTTCGATATTCCCTTCCATTCTTCTGCTAATAATCATAGTACGTATTTTCGATGTGTGTAACACCAGGCTAAAGGTTCTGTGTTCTTCGCATTTCCTGCTAATTTCAATCTTCTAGAAATTCTCTGGTGGCCTTCCACTGTCATAGCTATCTCTGATTATTCCAAGGAGGGTATCTTTTGCTTTGACCCCCAGTGCCTTGAAAATAGTGAATAAATATTATATCAAACAGTGAGCTTACTTTTAGATCCACCCTTCCTAGTGTCTCTACTGAGTTCATCAAATGGGTACTTATCCTCACATTCTGAGGATTCTATTTATTCTTCACAAGTTTTAAATGTCAGCTTGCCGTCAGATTTGTCAAATGAACACTCTCCACCATTGACTCATCTTATTGAATCTAATGCAGCTCATCAAGAATGTCAGCAGAACATTATGCTGGTCTTTGAGAACTTTTTGATCACAGCTATCTTCAAAATACCGATCACACCGCAAATTCGTCCCGCGAAGCCACGAAAAATGGACAACAAATAAACGAACTTCACTTGCTTTCACTGTGAGAACGAGTTCAAAGTTTGAGGCTTTACTTTGTGGAATCATTCGATTGGAAAAGAAAAATCACTTTTTACATTCCACACAAAAGTTTTATTGGTTTCTACAATATATGTCATTATCGATTTGGATAGTGACATATATTGTCTAAACTATGGTAGAAATCAATAAAACCTTTATGTGGAATGTGCAAAGTGGTTTTTCTTTTTCAATGTAAGAACGAGTTTTATTCTCCACTCGTCATCCGAAGAGAAATAATTAGATTTGGAGTCAACTAAGTTGATAAATTCGTGCGAAACGGGTAAAAAAATTGCATTATCCTCACACCACAGAGATTGACGATGCATGATGATATCAACAAAGTAATTACTGAATATTCCACATGTAAGCAAAACGAAAAGTTAGGACGTGATGGGGAAAGGAAACAAAACTTTTTTGAAAACTGATACGAACTTGGAAGATAAGTAACCGAATGAAAAAAGTAAGACGAGAGAGCAGTGAACACATATGCAGCAGAATTATACAAAAATGCAAATAAAAAAGGACCTTTAGCAGAGATAAGGCGCGCAAATGAACCCTTGGGTCAAAATGACCCCATTTGGGCGTTCAAGGTAAAATCTAATTTAACTCCTCAATGAATTATTTTAGGAAGGTAAAAATTTATGCAAGTGAACACCTAATAAAAATATTAAAAGTCACGAGAAGAAATTCTGTTCTCTTAAAAAATGAGATCAAAAAATAAATTTAAAAACACGATGGGGTCAAAATGACCCCTCTGGGCGTTCTAGTGAATACTATATAGAGCTATGACCGAGGGGAACCTTTAAGGATTTAAATTAGATAAGTTTTCCTCCAATCCCATCATCCCGCATTAACAAATCGGCTTTTGATAGTAGGTATAATGCATGTTAAAAATATGTAAAAAATATTGAAATAATCCTGTGGATATTTTGACTCCGTTTCATAGATACAAGTGTGGCGATAATTCCCAGTCAGGAGAGGAGAAGTTGATTCTGTAAGCATCATAGGGAATAGGTGGGTAGTTTAGGTATAGTTTAAGATTAAGGAAGAAGAGGGAGGATTAGGGGAAGGCGTAGACATTAGACAAATGCATTTTAGGTGCAAATCACCGGTGTTTTTATCTTGGAAGCGTGATTCCACAGAAAATTCTTTCCACAGCTAAGATTGGAACTCAGAGACGAACTTGAGAAGTATCACTGCCTCCACTTCAACCTTATCTTCGAATTTAAAAAAATATATTGTTGTCACTATACAAGCTGCGGCGTGATTGCAGAATTAGATAGGATTTCCTATGAATAAAGAAAAGCATAATCTTTGGTCTAAATTACTGCTGGCATATCATTTTAACGCAGTCTAGGAAAATTATGCCTTCAATCGGCTGCTCTAAATTTTGTTTCTCGTTCTCCCTCTGTCTTTGTATAATTTAAGTATATTATTTATGGTTTAAATCTATAACTTAGACTTCAAAAATAAATGAATAATGATAACATTTCAACTGGAAACAGCCTGTGTACACGTTTGTCCAGCATCAGCCAAAGGAAGCAAAGAATTTTCTAGTAAGGGATAAAGGTTGCCGTAGGTAGATCTCATATTGATGCTTCCTTCTCCCACATTGATAGAAATTAAGGTATACTTAAGGAGGCTGAAAAGGAAAATTCAGCCATAAGCATCATTGTCCATTGTTGGTTTTGACGCACCAAAATCTTGCCTAAGAAATATTTGAATTTATGCGAAAAATTCCAGTCAAAGGTTCTTGGCTTCTTGACCCCGCAATAACTGCTTCTAGGTCTACGTTGACCTCTCTCGTTCCACCTCATTCGAGCTTTTTTTACATTTTCCTAATACGTACAGCTTTATTTAACTCCCCCTTACTTACAAAATCTTATTCAATCCATTTTTATTTCTCCTTTGGCATTCCACCTCCAACTTTCCCTCTTCACTTACCCTGCACACTGCACTTCACCATTTGGCCTCTCTCCCCAACTCCTTCTTTCTTACCCAACTGCAAATATCACGAAGGCCAATGGACTCACGCTCGCTTTCTTCAGAACCTTAAGGTATGTTGTAAACCGCACTACGTGATGCTCAATTTCAAATAATTAGCTTATTATTTTCTCTCCTCTCGGCCGTGTATAATCGCCTTCTCGTTGTGTATTGATGTATTACTTGATTACATTCCTGCCTCTCTTCCCAATTCTGTTTGGAGTCCATTTTCGTTTATGCCTCTCATGATAATTTTGCTCCCCCTTGAATGAGCATTAACCCAACCTCTTTCGTTATAGCTATAATAAATTGTGATATCCACGCTAATATATGTCCTGCTATAGCGCTATCCACGCTAATATATATCCTGTCCTGTATTTCTATGTACCCGTTAACGTTTTCTTCTTTATTTTTTTGAATACTTTTACCCTTAATTCTGTAGTTTTCATTTATCCTCTGTTTCTGCTGACATTTAATTATTGATCTTGTTACTGATTTGTAACTTCTTGTCTTTGTGTCTTGTCCTCATCTGCTACGCGTTCAACCACCAGAAATTCTGTTTGCTCTGTCTATTCGTTCTTTTGTTTCCAAAAACGACTCCACAGCTTGTCAATGTTGCACCTAATACTTATAATGTTCAGTACATGTTCTATAGATTTTTATCTACTGCTAACTTTTACGTATATCAACTGGAAAGGATACAGTCATATTTATTGTTTTTTCCCAGTAGATGTTGTGTTGCCGTAGCGTTTATTCGATTTATTTAAGTGAAACAGGATTTTTAGAGACCCTCTCATTTTCTTCGATCAATCCAATCATACTACCAATTACTTCGACGAATCGTTCACGTTGCACGTGATGTTCACGCGCCACGTGATAGGCACGTGATTTTATACTCATCCAATCTGTTGTGTCGTTTCTAATATGCCGTCCATTATTAAACAGTAACGGAAAGTCGAGTTTCCTTGCCAAATTCCCTTATTTATATTTATTTATTCAGATAGCGTTTCTTGTTGTTTGCTTCTTTTTTTATATATTTTGGGTATTATCTTAATTAATTTCGTGGTTTTTCCTCATTCCTCGAGAGACTGGTTACATTACTCATTTGTGTGCTGTCAAATGCTTTTTGTTTATCCACAAATCACATGGATTAGAGACTTTTGAATTAGTGCGATTTATCTAAATACTGCAGAAGGGCGATTTTATAAAGATCGAGTATTTGGATGACTGAAAAGTGTACAACCTAGTCACCAAAATTAATGCTACATGGCAATGCATTACCGGTATATCGTACAAAACAAATACTACTGCTCTTCCAGTGATACAGAGAGGTTTGAAATTCCATTCTTCCCGCGTACAATAAGGTGATTACCAATTCTAATTATCGTGAAGCCAATTAGGATTGGTGATGTAAATACATATTATCCTTTTTCATAACTGTATGGGCCCCAGAATATTGTACTCGTGTGTGTAATTTATTTATACACATATTTGCATGTTATGTAAAACGTATTTCAACTCTATAGCGTCTGGCCCGAATCATAGTGTTTGTTTGGTGATTAATCACCATCTGCCGCATACCCTCGAGATGCCTTGCTGATTAGATGAAGTGTGTGTGCAATTTTAGATGCAAATAAATTGGCCTTCACGTGGAGGCAGTTTGGTGGAAATAATGCATAATGCTAAAGTAGGATTATTTATAAAGGAGTTTGGCCTAATAGCTTTGTCCTTATCCTTCAAAAGGAAAAGGAAGACGTTTGCAATGTCTTTGGACGACTGGTTGAATTTCGCCCGGAGAAAAATATACATTAGGATTCTAAATAAAGTGGTGAAATGGGCAAACCTGTTCGTAGGTAATCATCAGCTGGGTTTAGGCAGAGGAAGTGACTGCTTGTGATGCTATTTCATTGATGACAACGTTGGTTTATTAATGAAGACGTGGATAAAGAGGAATAGGTAAAGGGTACGTAAAGGTTTTTTCATTGTATTCCTCCTGTCATGAAAAAATATTTGAGCATGAATGTATAGCTGAATGTTGAATTAGACTGGGTCTTTCAATTCGAAAGGTTCTTGTAGAAGAGAGGACTCTAGCAACGTAAGGAAGAGAATGAGTATTTTATATGGGCTGGAGAAATACGGAAATTATTCTTTTGATATCCTTATTATTCTTCTTATAGTGAGAGATGGTTCAAGGAAGGGAAGAGGAGAAGAACAAGCGGTACAGTGCCGTAATATTCTATGCACTATAAATTTAATTTGTTCCAATATCTGCCGTAAAATAGTAGCTTCACTGTCAGTAGTGATTTAGGTTTTTCAAACCTTCTTTGTGTTGGTGTTTTCCTTGTGACGAGGGATTAAATGGCAGAAGGGACAGTTTTGTCATAATCTAGCCCCAATAAAGGCGTTTTCTTATCATAATCAATACTTACCTGAAGCGGCTGAATGCCAAACAACAAAAGCCTTTGACTCACTTCCTTCTCTTTCGGCTCGATCTTTGACTTCTGCCTTATCTTATTCCATATCCCACCTGCCAGTTCTTTCGCGATGAGTCTTTGTTGAAACTTTCGTTCACAAAACTATGTGAAATATATAAGAATATTTATTTAAACTTTTACACAACATCCAAAATAAATTTATTTATTTAACATCTCATTGCACAACCATTTTTTTTCCTCACACACATATTCAGTCATTATTTGAAATCATCTTTTATTTATGTTGGGGTGGGGGGAAGGGAGCGGAGAGTGAGCTGTGCCACCAGGGACAGTAGCCTGGGGTCAACTTGCTTTCGATCTGAGGTGACCCTTCGCCAGGCTCCGACAAGAAGTGTACGCTAGTGCAAGTGAATCAGTGGAGAAGGGCATACTTCCCTACAAAAATACATTTTCTTCTCGAGCCCATTCTTGGGGCACGCAAAAATAAATCTCTTTTGACTCAGAAATGGAACGGAAAACAGATTCAGTCTCCAGGTATTGGATACCCAGCGTTTCCGTGGAACACTTTCACGTCGATGGTCGGGCAGCAGTAGTGATATCTGTCAAATATTTCACCGCTCTCCTCGGTTTTCAAGGTGAGATCTAATTGAACGTTCCACGAGCAGTCTAGTGTGTAAAACAGATCGGGGTTCTCCGCGGCCAGCAGCGTGAAGAAGTCCTGGTCACCCACGCCGCTTGGCTGGAAGGAGTATTTCTCGATGAGATTTTCGAGGGCGTTGATCCTCTGCTCCGTCCGTTGGAGGTGATCGGTTGAGGGAAGCGGCATCACAAGATTCTTGTAGTATTCGCTGTTTCTCAGCCGCGCCAGGTCCATCAGTGCAACCCCCGAGTTGACACCCTGGTTGGCAAAAGAGAGAAAAGAATTAAGCTTACTCTTAGGTTTTAAATTTCCTGCTCAATTTGAGACTCAACTACTAGATTCAAGCGATACGCGATAACTCAAAATCAGATATTGGCGGAAGATCGTAGTAACTACGTTCAACAATTAAAGCATCGTTATCAAAATTACATTCATCGTTTACTTTTTCTTCTGTTTTTACGAACTTCTAGTTTCAATATCCTGGAGTCAAGACACTGGAGAATAATAGCAGTTTATATATATGTAATCAGTTAAGAGGAGAGCTAATAATCTTCAGAACCCTCCTTCTTTGATGGTACAAATATTTGTTTGTAAAAGTTGGACTATTTTAGCATTATTAACCAACAAATTTATGTGTCAACTGCATAGCCATCAACCACAGCATAGTCTGTTGGAAAACTCTTGAGGGTTTGGTAGCTTTTGGTCGCTTAAAGCTCTTTAAAATTTCGTTCAACTTCCCCTTTTTGAACAAATGTATCTTTACATCTATCTTCATCTTACCCTGCGAGTCGCTAGTACGGCGTGTGGCAGGAGGTGGTAGGTCACCGGCCGTGATGTTGTCTTTTAGCTAAAAAAAGTAGCAATTAAAGAAATGTCTTTGCTTCTCAACATTTGTTTCACAAAACTATTTTTTGTATGACCAAATATTTTATCAGCAGACAGATGGTTTAGCAATGGGTTCGCCCATTTCACCATTACTCGCGGACATTTTTATGAATGACTTTGAGAACAAAGTTTTTAATTCCGGACATTATTTACTAAAATTAGTTTTATATTGGTATAGATATGTCGATGACATCATAGTACTATGGGATGGGTCGGACCGCCAATTAAATTTGTTCAACAGTTTCCTCAATAAAATCCACCCGAAAATATCCTTTACCTGCGAGGTTGATACGGAGCGGTCAATTAATTTTCTAGACCTATAAATAGCATTAGTGAACGATAGACATGCCTTCTCCATATATCGAAAACCTAGTTTTACTGCGCATGTCATCCCTGCGGATTCTAGGCATTGCTTTACTCAAAAAGTGATGCCCTTCCACTCAATGATTCATCGCCTCGTAAATGTACCCTTATCCAAGGAGGATTACAACAAAGAAGTCGATACAATCAAGCATATTGCCAGGCAAAACGGGTATTCTTATACACTAATTGATAAACTTATACGCAAAAAACAGAGGTCGAGGGCCGTCGATCTAACTTACACCTCTGAACATGTTCCGAGCAGTGATAAGAAATGGTCCCAATCACATTTTTAGGACAGCTCTCTTATAAAATTTCAAAGAGACTCCCAAAAGAAAATTTCCGTGTGGCTTTCAAACCGCTTGTGACACTTAAAAACATTTTAGTTAAATGCAAGGACACATTAGATCCCATGACCAAAAGTGGTGTGTATTCTTTAAAGTGTAGTGACTGTGATGGGGTTTACGTCGGTCAGACATCCAGGAATTTTAACACGCGGACCAAGGAACATTTTAAAGCTTTCAATACTAAATGTGACAAGAAAAGTAATTTTGCTAAACATTTAATTGATAATGACCACCAGAGTGATTTTAATGTTAATATATTATGTATGTGCCATTAAAGATGAGAGCTCAATTCTAGAGAGCAATTGGAGATTATAAAGAAAATGGGGGACCCGGGGGCAACACTCATCAATGAGTATTTGTTTCCCGCCTCCTCCCCGATCCTGATGGCAGTTGCTTCCCTTTCCCTATCCTCAGACCCCCTCACATCGGCTTGCAACTCGCCAGGCAGTTCTACCCATAGTCCTCCCTAATTCACCAACCCCCTTCCCCTCCCTCTCCTCCTATCCCAACCCCCCTTGTTGTTGGCTGGTATATATAGAGAGTTCGCACCACGTATTGTTACCTGATGATGATGATTATTCGGACGAAACCCGGGTCGTAAGTTTGTTTAAAACATTTTTTGTGGTATTTTGTAAAATTTTGTTCTATGACAATCATTGACTATGGAATACCGCCAAGTGACCGGAGATAGAGTTTTATTTATACGAATCAGCCTTGCCCATTCGGTGCCGATATGTAACAAATCTCTTCTTAATTTTCAGTGCTGGGTATTTACAGTGTCCATTCCTATCTCTTCTCACCGGTAAAGTTCACTGCTTTTCTTGTTATGAAGCAGTTAATTTGATTGGCCCCAGAATAGAAGTTCAACGCAAACATACGTATCAGATTTAAAAGAATAATTATTAACCACTCACATGCATCAAACTAGGGTTAACGTTTCAAGGCACTTAACACATGAATTATACGCAGCGTAATCCGGATTATCATGCCCAGTTAAAATCAGAACAACAAAAGTATTGAGAAAAACTTTCGGGGGCTGAAGCCCCAGAAGCCCCCCTCTCCCCTTGGCTACGTGCCTGGCTAGGCTCGACAGTTAATCTATCTCAAGTTGTCGTTACTGATGTAGTGAGGGGGGTAGAAATACGTCTGAAGTGTCAGATTCCAGTTTGTGTGATTTGAATTTTTCAAGTATCTACAATATTGCGAGAAACATTCTAGTTTCCTTCAGGGTCTCCCAACCAAGCATTTTCAAAAGCCGAGTGCGTTTTTCTGTACGTTCAAAGACGTTAAAAAAATGCGTAACTTTCCTTTCTGCCTTATTCAGTTCCAGAATTAAATTTTATACATCAAACGATGCTACTCTAGATGAGGCCTTAAAAGTTCAAAATAGCTTATTTCTTTTACTTTACCACTTGAGCATCTTCTCACTATTGTTTTCATAAATCTCAGTCTCACTGCACTGCGCCACAAACATTTTGGTAATGATTCGCCCATGATAGATTGTAAGTTAGAGTGATTTACAGATATTTAAATTCACTTGTGACACTTAAGTTTACTCCGCAAACATAATAATTTTCAGACTGTTTTTACTTTCTCTGCCAGAAGTGCATTGAGGTGCAGTTTTTAGATTTAGCTCTAGCTCCCAGACTGAGTACACTTTTACATTTCTGCTTTCGATATTACTTTTGTAGCGTTAGTTATTTCACAAACCTCCAGTTTGCAAGCTAGCTCCTATTAACATAGAAAACACGAGCCAAATCATTTCTATGTTATCATTTATCGCTTCCACTCCTTATCGCCAGAATATCCTTTTATTCAACCGGCCATAAGACGTGTGAAAACCAAGATTACTTTGGATGCAAATTGTGTTAAAGAAGGCTCCACTCAAAAGGAAAGAACACAATGATCATGTGTCAGTGTGGTCAAAATCGGTGCCGTGAAGGCGCTCAACTTCGGTGGCGAAACTAATTGTAAGAGATGTCCTGACGAGTGAATTGAGAAACGAAAAAAAAATCACACCCATTTTCGTGAGTCATTCTCGCTTGGCCGCAAGAGACATAAAATGTCCCGGAGTAAGATTTGTAATGGATTAGGATTCATTCACTTTCATGCTCCTCCTTTCATTTGTTTGTCTCTTTGCTGGGGAGAATTCTCGCGGAGCTAACGAGACGGCAGCGAAGGAGCGTGAGGCGACAGAATGGCAAAGCATACATCCATTAGCACTCACCAGATTTCCAAATTCCACGCCTCGGATGGCATTCAGATATCTTTGCATCATCATCACACCAAAAAACTGTCGTGAATACTTAAAAAGAAAAAGGTAGTTTGTTTTTATACTGGTTGGTGACCTCGTATCTGAGGTCACCAACCAGTATAAAAACAAATTACCTTTGGCGGAATCCTGATGCGTATTTTTATTTCCATTCTGTGCTGTCATACAAAAGAATTTTTAATCTCACATTTAGACGCATAAATTTGCGACGCGTGAATTCGAGAGAATCCAGAAGAGGATCTGCCGATCTTGATTGTGTATAGAACTATTTTTTTAAACATTTTAGCTTTCCTTAATCTCCAAGATAGTATAATTTAGAACGACTATGGCCTGCCTTGATTGACTAAGAATGCATCATTACTTCCTTGCACCAACATAGTGCTGAACGTTCGCCATATTGATGCGTAAAGAGCCCTTTTTGCTAAAACAAACCATATTGTCTTATATCGAAGATAAGCTACTATGCAGACTTAGGACGTCAGCGTTCACTATTATTTCACAGCGTCATCAAGTCATGAGCATGGGAGTGAACTAGGATTTCTCCATTTTCACATTTTGACTCGAGAAGTTCAATTTATCAACTCGGAGTGATATAAAAAAGACAGATTTTAAGTTCTATAAAAATAAATCTAAATTAATGGTTTGCAGCACAAGAGATCATGGGTGAAGAGACCAATCTACCAAAGGAAGACTCACCTTTGTACTGTAAAATATGCTTGGAAGAAAGAAACAATTTATTAGAACATCTAGGGAATGTTTCTTTATGGTAGTGAGGAATTGAAGTTAATGGACATAGGTAATTCAAGAATGGAAGCAGTCTAATGTGGTGCTGTAGAAGAATGATGTATATAAAATGGATAGACCGAGTTTAACGAAGTTCTGAGAAAAGAAGGGGGAGAGAGGTGCCTGGTGAAAGCTAAAAAAAGAAGACGGTGCTAACAAATCGTCCTTATCTTGAAGCATGAAGGTCTGAAGAAGACAATTGTCGAGGGGCATGCGGTGGAAAGAATGGCAAACGAAGATCGTGCATTACATAGAGTTTAATTGGACGTGATTTAGACAGTACCGGAATCGAACCCGGGACCTGACCTTCGTTCAATATCCCATCGCTCTACGTAATGGTCTATCCTGCCGTCATTAATGGACTAAGATTGGCCAAATTCCTCTGAATACATTCTTTTACATGATGGCCTGATGAATACAGTAGTCGTGGAAAAATTGAGCAGAAATTTAAAACGGATAGGTTTACTGAAAATGTTAGATATATATTAAAAAGTCCTACGTATTATGCTAGATTTGACCAGATAAATAGCATGAGAGAGAGAGATTGTCATATCTATAGATTAAAATGTAATTTTTCACGCGTACTGTAAGAGCACAATGGGCAGCAAAGGAAAGGGATAGGTAGGTGAAATGCTGTTAGAGTAGTCTGTATTGGTAACTCTTATTGTTAGCTGCATGGTTGTCATTGAATGGTGTCTCTTATTGTTAGTTACATGGCCGCATGGCATGGTAGATTTTAGTTGTACGTACATAGCGCGTTTGGTGACCTTCACTCCCTGCAACATTCCATCGTGTTGGCTCGCAGGGTACTACGTAGCTGTAGATATGGACGTAGATGTGAAAGAGAAAAATTATGTTAGTAAGAAGAGGCTAGCTGTTAGGAGAATCGAGAGGAGTGCTACGACAACCCAATCTTAAGATTGATGGCTAGTGATTATGATGATGGCTTTCAATTTACGATAGGATCATTTCATACAGCTCGTGGCCGCCATTGGGAAACACATTTAGTGTGCAAGTCAGTAGCGTGTTTGAGTTTGGGTCTACGCCCGCACGAAGGATCTCGACTTCCCCCACTCCCTCCTCGGGCACGGCTTGGTTTACAGCTCGCAGCATCGTAACTCGGCCGCCCGTTCTCTCTGGTTCTTGGCCCCCTTTCGGCCATCTGCTGAAATCATCTCCCCGCCACCGTTCGAGGGTGCGAAACTGCTCGCCAAGAGCGTATCGTCCTTGCGAGTTATGTCTGTTGAAATGAAGCTCGAGAAGACCGTGTTTACCCACGATCTAAGCCGTTTCCAACCTTCTTCTTATGACCAGTACTCTTGAAAGAAAGTAACGTGGCCTTGGCTTTTTTATGCTTCGGAGAATATTCACCTTCGACCGCGATGGCGAAGATATCTAAAGTTTTCAAGTTTCAACCGTGAAAGTACATAAGTTCTCGACGAGTTCCTGTATTAAAACGTGTTTTTCTGCCGTATTACGGAAGCAAGATTTGGGCTAGTGCCTTAATAGGGAGTATTTTGAAATTAAGTTTTTAACATCAGTCAGACCTTTCGCTGTAGGGCGGCATTAGTGAAAGATGCATTCGCAAAGGAAATCTCGCTCTCAGTCTATTTTGGGTAGACATGTGATATGATGCTCGGAAGTAACTGACGTGGTTCAACTTAGACTCTGAGGACGGAAGAAGAAAGACTGATTACACCTGACAATGAGATGAAATTTTGGGATTCGGCTAAAAAGTGGTATTTAGATCAAAGATGTGGTTGGGGAAGGAACGAAATTGGAACTGGATATTACGAAACAATGGGTATTTTAAAGAAAGGATATGTATTCTGATAAGGCTTTTGCAGTACGAATATGTTCAGAGTTGGCGGGACATAATAAGACTGTACCAGCACAATTAGGAAAACTATAATGGGTGAGGTAATGAGAGAGAAATAACTTTTGAGGGAAGACTTAGTGCCAATATTTATCGGAATATAATAATATTATGACGACAAAAGGTGTGAAGCAAAATCGTTTAGAGTTTTCATGAATCCACTGGGTTTTTTTGTTAACCTGTCCCCAGTTATATCCATTGGGTTCCGCGACCGAAAGTTGCGACGAACACAACATCCGTGCCCAAGGCAGGATTTGGGGATCGAGTTTGTTTGGTAGCTAGATTATTTAATCTCCAATATCCTGAGGGTCTGGGTTTGAATCCAGGCGGTGGTAGTGAATTTTCATTGGTATACCGGTTTCTACACGATTGCTTTTTAGGAGAGCAGTTCAAATTCAGTACTCTATCCAACGAGTGGGACGTTAAGACCATGCATCCCTTGGTGCCTTTCATTAATAGGAGGCTAATGTCGATGCCAGGTCCCTTTCCATACTTCGTGCGTTTCCTGGAAAATTCCTGCCTCCTCCCAATCTCCTCCCTATCCTTAATGGTGCAAATGACCTCAGTTGTCGATCTCCTACCCCAAATAATGCAGGCCGTACAGGTTGCCGGCATCGGTGGCGGCGTGGTATATATCCTGCCTGTCAAGCTCGAAGTCGCGGGTTCGAGCCCGCCCGGTGAGGATTTTCACTTTCCGAGCGGAGATGATTTGGTAGTGCATTCAGTTAATTGTGAGAGAGTGCTTCATAGTGCTATACCTATTTGATAAAAAAACGAAGACATGTTTAATGTGGTCATTGCGCGAGTCTTTCATGTTTTTATCTGATAATGCACTTAAAATATTTATCAAAAATATGGTAGAATTATTCTCCAAGACCGTTTTGGTAGAAAAATAGCATATTTTAAATTCCTAACATATGCCACCATATCTATAGACTTTGACCTCAGTGTACTGGTATCTCGCCAGTGAATATATAAAGTAATACACTAGGAAAGGGGAAATTGTACAAATTTTCTTTAAAATTTTGCCTCGTTCCAAGACGTACTAATGCAGGATTTAGAACGCTAGACAAGATATTTTTCAATTTACAAAAGGATTCTTGAAATGAGGTAAATCGAATGAGATATCTAAATGTATCATTTGACCAAGATTTTCGGAAGTTTGCCTGAAAGTTCATTTTTAAACTGAAAAGCAATTTAAATTTTCAATTAATAAAACACCATCTCCGCAATATAAGATTATTTCTGGACAACTCCACATCATGAGACTTGATGGCCTGATGAAGACAATCGTGGAAGGACAAGTGGACGGGAAGAACTGCAAAGCTTCGTATGAGATATAAGGAACAAATGATAGAAGGATGTGAAAGAGAAGAAATACGTAAATATGAAAAGATTAACCGAAAGAATAACTCAGTGGAGAGCTGCATTAAACCAATCTGGGGATTGATGACAATGATGATGACGATTATTTCTACACGGAAGTGAAATAATTTCCTGAAAATGAAAATTTCATGTACGCACCCTACGGCGCAAGATTCGAGCCCGTGACCTTTGGGTATCCAGACCTTATGGACGTGTCTATAACCAGCGCAATCTGCATGTTGAGTGTCTGGTTGTGAACATGAGGAGGGTGGGCCAAATCGTTGTCGAGAGCGGAAATACAAAGAGGTGGAACGCACGCCGCTGGCCACTGTTTCTGGTGTGGACTGGCCGAGTTGGCAGCTCCTGCCTCCACCCTGCCTCAGTGGGCGTGTCGCGCGTCTGGGGCATGTCAGTCATGAGAGCGTCGCCATCCGCTTTCACGGTTTTCAAAAAGGGTAGGCCCCCGTTCGAGTGGCTCTGGGGGGATGCAAGAGAGCGCGGACCGCGCGCGTCGACGGTACGGGGGGGAGAGTTGAGACGGATGCGAGCGGTGCATCTGCCGGGGGTTTTATTTTTAGAAAGTTTTTTTTCGTAGCTTTGTCCCGAAAAAAGGCTCGTTTCCATCTACGGGGAAAATGCTTTTAGGTGAGGCAACAGCGCGGATGGAGCGACGGCCGCTCTTGAATGGGCAAGAGTCCGTCCATGCCGCTGGAGAGCGAGGTGCGGAATCTTGAAATCCCGGACTCGAGCGCGCTCGGAGAGTTCTCTTGCGCGGTGCGCAGATTCGAGTGCCTTCTCGACCTCCGGGATTGGAAAGAAATCTTCCAGCTATCCGATTAGGTGTCTCTGACAGCGTGAAATAGTCTGTAAGATCTTGACCATGTGAGACCATGGCATAATGAAATAATGAACTTTGTATTTTGCCCACAATATTCCATAAAAACCCTGGTTTTCTCGGCAGCAAATGGGTAGCAGTCGACTTTGCTTTTAGGTGCTTCAACGAATAAGGTTATTTCACAATTTCAGCGAATAATTGCTATATCCTTAATAGTGTAAACATTTGCTAAAACTGGACCCCAACCATGATCGGTTATTCAGTAGTGTGGACAAGGCACAAAATTAATTATTTCACTAAAATATTTATTCATTACATATCGTCCGTCCTGTTTTACAGACGCGATTACCATCACCAGACGGCAGTACTAAAACTGTTTAGATGCAGTTCTCCACAATCTATCGGCAGACATCTTTATATTAACGAGATTCTCCAATTTTGCCTTTCATGACTACGTACTGATATTCATTTTCTACTTTCATTTTTGCTTTTCCCTCGATTTTCAGGAAACCATTGTGTTTCATGTGTTTCATTGTGAGACGAGGTTTTCCCTCCTTCTTATCAGAACCTTTCCCCCCCCCTTTTAAAATTTATTCATCACTCCATTTACCCATTTAATTTCCAGAAATCGTTCCATTCATGACTTTATTTTACGACGGAATAAATGGATGTGCTCGATTTCACAGTGAAAGAATAAAAGCAATACTAAGGTCCCCCGAATTTTATTGACTACCTCATGGTGGCCTAGTGGGTAGAGTGCTGAACTACTGACCGGAAGGTCCCGGGTTCAGATCAGACAGGAGCCATCCTGGACGTCCCCACCTAAAATCCTCGCGATTTGATTATCTCCGTGACAGAACTTTAAATTTCACACGCCAGTATTTTAGTTTTAGTACGGGAAGAGCTCTACCCTAACCTATCAAATAACAACCTTCGGGTTGAACGCAACAACTACAGAAATAGTCAAATTTCAAGTAAGCGGGTGCGCCATATGAAAGAACCTTATTTAGTTTTCGTTTAAACTATTATTGTTCCAGCATTTTTCACCGAAATTTGATCGGCTGAAGTAGTTGGCCTTTCAAAAGCTGGATGCGGTGACAGTTGCTGAATTGATCATTGTCGTTAGATGACTGTTGCGGTTCATCTCATTCTTCTTGTTATCCATCCAATAATATATTTTCACGTATGACTAGTTAAAGGCTTCCTTGTAGAGATTTAAGGCGTATTTAGGACCAATTTAGATTTGAGTTGCCTCTTCAAACTACCGTTGATACTATGTTCATGCGATTTACTATGTTGCACTGCGAGGCTGCTAAAATATGATGGGTATTTACCCTTTTATTAGAACTTAATGCATTGCGCTTGTCTTGGATAAATTTCCTGGAGTCCGAAATTTGGGGGAAGGGGAGGAAGGAAATACTTGTCGGTTTGCACCTGGGTAAGGTTTGTCTTAAAAAAAGATAATATTTTCCCGTTATTTCGATTAAAAATGAGAATTTTCCCCGGGTAAATTACCAGCAGAAAATATAAAAAATTATTGAACTTAACTGCTAACTACTGCTCGCTTGATGAAGTGTCATCGGTGATATTAAATTAGATTACACTAGCGCCTGGAAAGTATACAACTGCAATGTATCTTAAACGTCATTATTTCGTTCGGTGGCTGTAATTTAGTGATAATTAAACAGGGGTACACTCAATCCTGGGGGTGGATTCGTCAAGTGGCGCGAGTTTAACAATAAAAAGAAATAGTTCATTGTATAGTTGCAGCAACTAACAAGTAAACTATTTTGCTGTGTAAGATTTGGAGTTTATTTCAGTGCAAAGATAATACAGCAAAATAACATTGTGATGTAAATTAATTCATATTTTTAAAGTTTAAAGAGCCCTAGATGTTTTTTCCGCAATGAAAAAAGTTCGATATTTTTGCGACGGGGTGCGAGAACACGTTTAAAAATGTATGGAGTAACAGCAGTGGAGAAGGTTAAATGCAATGCTATTATGGTTGGTTAATATGTGGACTCCGTATGGTGGACTACTCGCTAGACTTCGTATGAATTAAACGTATTATAAACATTCATGTAGAGTAGAGAATTCAGAATCTTTTTAACTCGTAGTCCATCTCCGTAGTGGCGAGTGGTACGCCTTACTATGGTGGACTACTCGCTGGGCTTTGACTGTATAAAACGAACTACACATATTTATGTAGAGAATTCAGACTCTTTTTGACTCGTATTTTAGCTGACATTTCCAGTACTTCGTTGCTCCCCCCGGTTTCGGTTTTCCGTTTCAAGCGGCGGCCGTGGGCATATACATCGTCAATGATTTTTTTATTTCATTTCTCCACTCCCTCTGAGAGAAAGTAACGCTATGTTAGAGCGACGATATGTGCTGGCACGCAGCTCAGTCGAGTGAATAAGCGCGAGAAGATGATGATGATGATGGAGATGTGCATCCGATTACGGAAGCTTGGCCTTGGCACAATTCTGCGCGTCGCGCAGCGCGAGGAAAAAGGCGCGCTCTTGTACTATGTAGTGTCTCGTGCACGCGTTTCATTTCTCGTGGAGACACCCGCTCGGGAGAAACACGCAAAATGTCTTCTGGAGACTGTTAATTAAGCACTCCACCGCACTCAAGACGTCTCGGTATTTACGTCAACGCGTGGCTATCGGGTAGCCCGACAATGAGGCACTTGTTTCCGCTTCCCAAAGCTCTTTTGTCGAGCGTGCACGAGGCACGAGCGCGCTCATTTCATGGGGGTGATTTAGCGATAAGGTCCTTCACTTTAACGGAAAGGTTAGGTATCATTTAGTGTCATCTAGAATGCGAAGAGAATATTGCTGTCTTTCCCCCTTCTCTCCTAGTACCAACAACGCAGGTTAAAAATTTGGATGCTGCGTAGCCCAGCTCAGCCGCTCCGGGTGACATGTTTGAACGTCCCATTTTAAGTTTAATTTTGTTTTAAGTTTCAAACTTAATTCATTTTTTAAAGAAAGAGAATCAAAAAACAATTTCCTTTAAATGTTATATTCTTTAAATGTTATTTCTCTAAATGTTATTGAAAGGCTGTAATTTCATGAGGGAGGATTCAAAGTGAACTCCGTGCTGCATTACTTTCAGCCACACCGCAGGTGTTTTGATCTTTTATTTTAGTGAAACAGAGTTGTTGAGCATAATAGTATGCTGTCAGTCTGGTATTTAAGTTGTGGTGTTATACCTCTGGAGGAAGACTTTTCGATAAAAAAATTAACGATTGATAGGTACAAGTCATGTGGTAAATAGCCATGAGCATATTACTTGGCTTTATTGGGATGAGAAAACGGATCTTTCGACCCAATCGTTTGAGGCTGGTTTAGGTATAGGGAATAGGGTTGATAACTTGTGAAGAATTCTGGGAGTTGTACGTTGCACGAGAAAGAAATTCCGGGAGATTTAAGGTCGGAGGACAATTAAAACTGGATCGCAATGTGTATACTTCATTGATGAAAACAAAAAATTTGCAATTTTACCTGTATGTGTAATCTTAAGCGATTTCATACAATTTATTCAAGTAGTAATAGATTTTTGATGAGTGGTAGGAGTCAACGGAATGTTATGAAAATCGTTCAGAACCCATTGAATATCGTACTCACATTATTGTACTTTTTTAAGAACAATTATTTCCTAGGTTAACGACCTAATATATAACCCGTAAGACGATTGGGTAACTAAATGAAAGTGGGAGGAAAACGCCTTACTTAGATAGGTGCGAGATTTTTAAAATTATTTCCCAAACGAAGGACAGGGAGGTATCAATATAACCATTGCCTTAGTTAACAGGCAATCTGCAAATGAATAACTCGAAAGGCAGGTAAAAACGAAATTGTTTGCGGAAGCACTCCATTTTTATCTAACTCTGCTCAACTTAATTGGTTTAATCGTTTCATAAATCTAATTGAAGCTTAATTTCTTTCTTATAGGTTTAACGGCGCATCAAACCTGGTTGACGTAGCACAGAGGCCACAAGGAATAAATTAAAGGTGAGTCCCTTCTATATATGTATATTAATTTAGTAGCAGGTCAGTCTGCCCGTCATTCTGTATCTGTTTTGTTTCGTTCTATCCCAAATCTTGAGCTAAAAAATTTAGGTTTGGTGTGTTGAGTTTGGATTCTCTGTCTGTATGATTAGGTAATAGTTTTGGATTTTTAGCAGTTTGTGGCGCAGAAAAAAATGCAAGAGAAAAATGGTGTTTTCCCTATCTTTTAACATGGAAAACCAGTTGCTATGCATATTTGTTTACGCTGCGTTTAGTAAATGTGTTTACGTTTTTGGTAAAGGGGCAAAAATTGGGTTGAAGAATTTGAAGAAAGTGGAATTAGTTTAATCAATCAATTTTGTAAATATGAAAATATTAATTGACGCTTTCCATGTGCAGATAGTGAAATGAAACAATTTTTGCCTACCGGCCCCGATCTTGTGAATTGTGAATTTCAAAGCTAGGCGTTTTGAAGTACTTTTATAATAGTCGAAATAAGGTTATAAAACGTTTATTATGATTTAATGTTTGTTGTTAAAGCAGCAGGTTAATGCGAATATGTATTAATTTTGTAGGGTGTCAGTCAGTCATTCTGTATCCGTTTTGTTTTTCTCTCTCCCAAGTTTTGAGCTAGAAGTGTGAGGTTTGGTGCATTGAATTTGGATTCTCTGTCTGTACGACTAGGTAGTAGTTTTGCATTTTTAGCAGTTTGTGGTGCAGAGAAAAATGCAAAAAAAACGTTGTTTTTTAGAGTGGGAGACAACATATAATGAAAATATGGCGTAGCAAAAAGTACAAAAACATATAATAGAATAATTAGAGTGGGACACATTTCTATATTTATAAAATAGCCATTTCCTTCTCTCAGCATATGAAATGCGTGTGAAAAGTGCCTACAAAGCAGGCAGCAGACCTGCTAGTCATATGGTTTAAGAAAATGATATTACGCTTAGATGGAATTTGGGAGGGGGATTGTAAGGATTTAATGAGGTCATTGATTCAAGACAAAGTAATTTCAGATTTTTTTCTCTTGATTCATAGGAAAGTTTTTTCATAGGATTTTAAAGCCAATTTTAAATGGCTTAATTTGCATTCTCACAAAATTTAACTAAAAGTTCGGGACCTCTTAAGTGGTTTATGTAGATAGCTTTGATTGACCCCGTTTATAGCTTTGTATTTTATTAATGCATAACTTAATTTTATTCGTCATTTTTCAATTTAAAGTTGACGTTTTTGAAGCTGAGAAGAAGTACTAAAATAAATACTACAATACTTTCGTGGAGTTTCCGACAGAGAATCATTCGATCGTGCGACTATGTCATCGATGTGCTTACTGCGTGCCCAAAAATGGTCAAACGTAATACATAAGGAGGCTAAATTGTGAGTTCGACCTTTTTTCAATATTTTTTAAAGTTCGTCAAAAGAGTCTCCAAATGATAAGATAAACAAAATTGTACTTGTCGCCGAGCTCAAATAATTGGCAAATCACGGTATCTTTTTACGAGTCGTCTCAAAACGCACGGGGAAACTATTTGAAACTAAGAGCAAACATTATCGCTGACATTTTAGTGCAAATACTCTGATTTTTACTGAGTGAAAGTTAAGTATTCTCTCACAGTTCATATTTCCGGTCCATAGCACTTAATCTCAAGAGAACCCGAAGGACCGTTGAGATAATAGGTACGTCTAAAACATTCTTCCCACTCTAGATTCTAAAACCTGAAGTCGTGAACGGTGACACCGAGGTGCCTGTTAATGACTCACCTTGCTTCCCGCGTATGTCTTATCGCTTTTATATACACTCGGATGATTTCCGTAAGAGTTATTTGTTCAGATACCACTGTCGTACGCATCAACAATGAATAATCGGGAACTGGTGTCAGAGGGAAAGAATTTCTTTTCTCAGTCAGCTGCCGCAATCACTCGCCGCCTGTTTAGCGATTATGATTCATTCGCGATAGAAGCCTCAGGTTCCTTTTTTTCATTTTCCTAATGACTCTAAAGGGCGGTGGTAACTAGATTAACTATTTGTGTTCACGTGTATCCTGCGTTTTTGGTGGAAGGATTTGAAAGTGCCAAAGTATTTGCTCAGAAATATGCAATTAATTTTCTTTCCTTGAGGGCATGGAATACAGTGTAGCGAAGTCCGCATAAGTGCGTTGGTGCGTTAAATGCACCAGGAAGTGGCCCATAGTGTGTTCTGATCCGAATGTACCCGAAGTTTACTCACATGCAGGTGGTAAAGCAAAAACACCAACAACGTGTGTGGACAACAACATTGACAATATTCCATTACATTTCATTCCGGAAAATGCACGGCGATGACTGACTATTGCGATTTATTACCCTCTTCAGCACCAACCATTCAAATTATTCGTCCATTAGCCATGCTTGCAGGACCTAATTTAAGCTTAGATCACAACCAAAAAACCCTTCGTTCAAATATGCTACGATCTATCCGTGGCCTTTATTTATTTTATTTTCTTTTTCATTTCAAGCATTAGCTTAAAATATCACATATATCACGTAGAGGACTCTACAGTGAATATAAGAAAATATATACAATATAGCAAATACATCAAGAGTATTGTAGGACATTGTAACATAATATATATGATAGTACAGAAAATGTACTCGGGAGAAACAATTAATATTAAGCATATAACTTTCCAATAATTATGTAATTTCTGTGATGCACACCCTTCGAAAGTGTTATTGTCTGGGTCATCGTTTATCCTGTTTTTCCAAGTCCACCGTGTAGGAAATCGAAACGAGAATCTCGCCACCCTTATCTTCTCATGGGGGTGGACCTCGCTAAGCATTTATTTCCACGGCGGATGAAATGTGCGCATCAGGTTAGAGGTGTCAGTACCTTTCCCTGCGCAACATATGGTTTCCCATAAAGATCTGATACCCATATAATCTCTCGGCTTTTATTTAACTGGGCATGATTTAAAATCACCGCCGGATTCAAACCCTGGGCCTCCGGTCACTAGCCCATCGCTTTACCTAATGGACTACCGCGCCGTCATAATTGGTTTAAGATTAATCAAATTCCTCTGGATATATTCTTCTACATTGCCGAAAATCCCATGCCATCTATTTTTCTAAAGCGGAACGTGTATGTTGTTGATTTCCTCAACTTAAATCACCAATGACACCGATGTGTCGAAACCTATTATATCAAGACTATAAATTAGTGGAGGAAAACCAAGTTACATTTATGAAAATCAACTTACACATAGTTGAGCCTGAAACCATGGAACGTATTAAATCGCCAAGTTCATCCTTCCCTCCTTATATTATTTTAGACTGTCTTCCACATCCTGCAACTCGTGCAGCAGGTTTTCCTTGACTTAGAAAACTTTTCTTGTCATTGCACGACCTTCTTCCAGGTTTCCTACGGCTAATTTGTTCACTACCATGGCCTCAATACTGTTTTGATCTTCGAGTTATGCACCGGAGACTGACTTAAAATAGCACAGGGGTTTCATTTTCCACTGGCTTCTTTTTTTTTAAATCAATGTGAGAATTAATATTTAATTTACTATCCGAGAAACAAAACATGTAATTCACAACCTCAAGCGTTCATCCGCTGCTACTTCTTTACTTCATGATATTCTCATTTTCGAAACGAATTTGCTGGTCTTCAATTTACATCTATCGTAAGTTTCTCCCTATAATTTCGTGATGTCAAAACTGAAACTCCTAAAACAAGGTTGCACTCGGAAAAACCAATTCTGTAAGCCAAAAATGTTAAGTGTTTTAAAAATTTGTTTAATGATTGTGTGGAGAACAAGCTCATTCTCCTCTGCTTTCTTTCGGAAGACAAAGCAATCTTTTTCCGTTTTCGTGCCTTCCTCGTATCTCACCTCACCCGACCTTCAATATGATGAGCGATTGATTACTCATTCGGCGGTGTGGTCATCTTTTCCCTCCCAATCGGCAGACACGTCACCAGCCAAGCGTCAGCATTTTTGCTGATGCGGCTGATCATCAGATAAGGATGATGCTCAACCGAGGAAGAAACTAAAAATAGGTAAATATGAACGAGGGGAACAAGTAAATCCCTGACTTTCACTTATTCCTCCATTGTCTCGGTCATCCCTGAGTCGCCGAAAGGCGAACAAGATGCTCACTAACGATTTTGTTATTTTGAATTATTCGAGCATTTTGAAAGCATTATTTGCGGATGTCAGAGGTCCCAGACTGTTTAAATGAATGTTATGGTATCTTTTCACTATCAAATGGGATTTTTGGCTTAATTACCGCAATAAACGAGAGTGTTTACTCGCAAATAGGCAACTTTGTTTCTAACACTGTAAAAACGATAATTTAACAATATTAATTATTCATAAACGTAACAGCAGGTTGAGTATTTTTTCCCAAATGTTATTTCGTGTTTGATTTGCACGTTTTGTCCGTATCCTTGATCCGCGGTTGGAATTTTTAATATTATTTGGAAAGAGAGTGTTTTTTGTAAAATTTTAAAAATGAATTACTCCTATTTGGAGAGAAATATGTAGTATTTTAATCTGTTACTTAAGTTTTAGGAAATTACTTAAGCATTTAAGTATTTAGGATTTGGTTTCAAAATCACGGATAGCGTTTTGCAAATAAAGCTGCAACAATTAAAGTATGAGTGATGTTAACAAAATGTTAAATACTGTACAGAAATACTATTTTTTGTGGTACCTATTGTTATTTTTATCCACGCAGTAAAGCTTTTCCGTGTTTTGCTTCTGTGATATTCTCCTAAAACATTGAATAGAGTATTGATAGGTAATCTTATTATATTTATTTAGATTTGCACGTGATTTTCTTGACATCATCATTTCACTGGTAATGTCTCTCGCTTGTAAAATTCATCCATTGTGCAATCGGAGCATGATATGTCATTTTTAATGCTTATTGGACAGTGATTCGGTTATTTAAACGTCGTCTATAATTAGCATAATCATGTTAGCGTAGCATTTGTATTCCTTTTATGCGAACAAGATGTGTTGGGAAGGAATTCAGTGGTGATTGACTAGCTTCCTAAAATTGTTTTAAATACTTAGCCTTGCCTAGAGCTTAGTCGAGCGTGTACATTTTACATTGATGCAAGTTCTTATGGAGAATGAACAGCGTGCACTGTTTTTCTCTTTCCGGTAGAATGCGGGCTAACACTGCGGCGTATCTTGAGAATTGCTATCTAAACGAGGATTATCACTGTGAAGTCTAATGCACTGTAAACCCTCCTAAATGGACGAAAGACTGAGCATCAAATAGTGCGTATTCAAATACCTTGATTTCACACATGAAATTTCCACGATTTGAATTTGGCTTAAACTCCGTAGTTACTCACCTCAGGTAAATCCACCTCAAAAGTTTCGCCACTAAAGGGTCAGAAATGTGCTTTGTGTAAGCAACAAGGCTTACAATTAAGTCTGGAAATATTTCTTCGTGTCTCAGAAAAAGTTTTCATCAAGTGATCCTTGGTATTCATTTAGAGTTGAAAATTGTAAACCGCGGAATAGTTGAAAATTGTAAACCGCGGAATGGAATGACCCCAAGGAAGTTTACAGTATGTGAAGTAAGTTCTTGTGCTTTCCCGGCGTATTAACTAAGTAAATTCTTCTCGGGTCTTCATCCGGGTTAAGTTCTCCATCTCCGCTCGTCATCTTCAGGGCCCTGAAGACGATGAGCGAGTCGTTTATCAAAACGGCGGAGGTGGAGAACTTAAACCGGATGAAGACCCGAGAAGAATTTATCTTGTTTGCTGTTTGGTCCAGAAGAGAAATATTTTTTTACTCAGGAATAGCACTATTTGAAAAGAGCTTTGAGAAGGCCACAGATAAAAACATTGAAATGAACTCGTCAAAGTAACTGGCAATTCACAATTGACAGTATTCGTGTTAGACCTTTGTGATATGAATGGTAAGGTTGATGAAATGGTTTCTGACTACAGTCATGCTTGAGTTATGCTTTCACAGCACTGCTGTGTAGATCCTTTACCGATTAAAATATGTCCTACGGCATCCGGCTGGGGGGACACCATCGTAATGTCAATGAGAGGATGTTAGCGGAAGAGGAAATGATGCAACTCGTACCGACCAATTCATCAATCAAAAGTGCGATCTAAGTTGCGTATTTGGGATCGGTCTGATCTATTGGCTACAGTACTAGCCTCCCACCCATAGAGGCCGGGTTAGAATCCCGGCAGTAGCAGAGACTTTTCAGTATTATGCCGGTCTTCACTTGAGTGCTGTCTGGAGAGATCAAGTGCAGTACTCTGTCCGTCGGATGGGACGTTAAACTGTGGTCCCCTTGGTACTTCTCGTTAGTAGGAGGCTTATGTCTCGACGTTAGGTTTCTCACCACCCTATACGCGTTCCTTACACAGTACTACCTCTACCCAATTATCCGTCCATTCTAAATGACACAAATGACCTTAGCTGTTGGGCGTCTCCCCCAAATTATTACTACAATTCGCGTCGTATTATCATCATTTAGTCGCTCTTCATTTTTTATCTAATTATCTCAATAATCCGAGAGCCTAGCAGGCATCAGAGGAATTTTTTCAGATCGCTTAATATGTCGGTTACGACCCATTCATTGCTGTGGTGCGTGACTGTTGCTATCAGAATTACGTGATATTGTGTGCAGGTGATTAATACCCACGTGTCGACATTTCATTGTTTTTGAAATCAATAGACTTCAAGAAGATATTCCAATGGCGTATCCTCCAATGTCTTTAATATTTTAAGTGTTTGGGTTAGCCGAGGCAATGGAATAACAAGTTCTGGCTCAAAGATATGTGGGAACGATTAGTTTTTTATTGTGTGTTAGCCGTTTTAGTTGTGGAAAATTAACATTTTAATGTCTACGATTAAAAACTTTATAGGCACTGTAATCTTTGTTATTTATTTACATAATTTCCGTTATTATTTCGATTGAGATGCGGTAGCTTTATTTAGTAGTATTTTTCGCACTCCATCATAGAAGTGGCCGTATGTTGTAGCAGTTAATAGTCATGCCCAAGATCTTCAAAAAGACCAAGGAGATAATAAGCACTAGCAGTTTTATGTGAAAATCTTCGAACACTACTACAAATTGGATCCTCATAAAATATTAATAATTAGTAATCAATGCCTAGGAAAGAAAATACTCTTCTATTTCACACGATATAAATTTATTGCGACCGGTTTAGATGCAGTGTATCATCTTCTGGCAATTTCTACATATTATGCATGTTTTATACAGTTTTATGTAACTATTTATATAGTTTATACAGATTACAGAATCTGTAGAAATTTCCAGATGATGATATATAAATAGTTACATAAAATTGTGTAAAACATACATAATATGTAGAAATTGCCATCATCATCATTGGTCAACAATCCTAGGATTGGTTTGACGCAGCTTTCCACTCGATTCTTCTATCGGCCAACCTTTTCATTGTGACGTAATTCTTCTCTTTTACATCTTTCACAAACTGTTCCATGTATCTCATACGAGACCTGCCTTTTCCAATCTTGCCAGAAGATGATATACTGTATCGAAACCATTCGCAATGAATTTATAATGTGTGGAATTGCAGTGTGTTTTCTTTCCTACGCATCATGGAGGAGTTCCACAAAGTTACGCCATCCACCATTGCATACATGAGTAATCAAATTTCATAGCAAAAAGTATCAATTAAACAATGGAAAATTTAGTTAACCTCTAATTAATTATAAGCATCATTTAGTACTTAGTGATTGCAAGAAACGAAGATGTTTGGACGTCGCTGTAGCATATAAATATGTAAATGTAGAGACAACATGAGCTTGTGAAAGGGGTACGGAAACTAAGTACATGATCACTATTATTGGCAGTATTCATATTCATAATATCTTTAAGTTACCAGACCAACACATTACCAACGTGGTTACTAAGGTAGACTCTAAACCTCTGTGATCGTGGCTACGAGGGATACTAATCGTATGAAGGAAAAGGAATCAGGTGTAGTACTGCAACAACTAGACGGAAGTTGCGGGAATTTTTCTCCTTCAGAGAACCCTGATGTTATGGGGAAAGCTATGTTGGGTGAAATAGAAGATTCAAATCAGACAAATAATAATAGTGAAGGTTTAAATCAGACAACTCTTTGGTTTGAACACTGGTTATAATATTAATGAAAGGGTAAGAATGCGCTAGGAAAGAGATGAATTTCGTAAAAGAGAACAAAAAAGGCTAACTTATGGTTCAGACATGCGCTGGGAAATCCAGGAAGATGCGGGGGCGGTGGCAAACCCTGATCAAAATTAAATGTCTTTGCAGAGTAAATTAAAAGTGAATGGTGTATCTAAGAATCGAGGAGCTCGAGAGGTGATAAGCCTTAACTGGCATTAAAAGTCATGAACAGTATCACTGGTTCACTTTCTGCAGCCAATAGAGAAAGAAAAAAAGATACAAACGCCTCGAATTAAAAATAAACAAGATTTTTGGAGAAAATACGAGAAAATAAAGTGCTATAAATTAAACCTACTTTCCGGGAAGACGCCGTTATTTCACTTGCCTTTGAATTAATGTTGCTTAAGATATGTGCGGGGGCTAAGAGGTTTCTCCTGCTAAAGAAAGTGAGCCGAGAAAGATGCTATAGAGAAGAGGAAAAGTAGGGACCAAGAAGTTGTATTTGCTGATGATAAGGCGTTGATGATTTAGTCGCCTGTAGGGATAGAACCTTGCCTGATTCACCCAGATAACTTCCTTATGGCAGGGAGATGCGTGCATGCGTGCCAATCACGCTGCGGGATAAAAAAACCGCGGTAGAAGAGGGGTGCCTGTGCTGCATTTTGATCGTGTATGTGTTTTCATCCGATAAGTATTTGACTTTCACCACTTGCCATTTAATTTTTTTGCTAAAAATAATTATAACAGTCAAGGCTGTGCGGCTTATTTTATTTATTTAGAGGCTCTTAAATTTTATTGTGTCGAATTCACAGTACTTGAGATCGTAATCGCAAACGAATCTTACGGAACTTTTACAGCCTCCATGAATACGGACTGTGAGAAAATTTTTCCGAAGAGTCCCAATGGAAGGCGCTCCGAAATGCCAATGCAATTGCTATTTGCTTAGTTCCTATAAATAATTGAGTTTCACGCAAGAGTGTATATTCCCGGAAATCCGAGTATAAATAAATATTGGAAACCTTTTCGGGGGCGTAAGGAAGCCGAATATCTACAAATCATATGGGGAAGCATAAGATAAACGGATTGAGAGTAAATATGTAAACAGAGAAATATTTCAGGGATAAATGATTAATTGTACAATGATAACTAATGCATTTATGGCGTGATGTGTAGAAAAGATAATCAAAGCAGAGTCAGTTCGTTTTCCTCCAGTTGATTACCTTACCTTCCTTTTTTCTTAATGACGGGCAGGACTCCTAAATTAAATAAAAATCATATTATATTCGGAATCATATCTGGCCAGTTAATATTTAATGCCTAATATTTATCTGGGCTCTGTAGCATAGGCATCATAGCCTTAGTGAGGCTTTGATGGGATTTTCTTATGAAGACGTATCAAAATAAAACCTAATTAGCAAGTTTTCCGAAAAAAGTAGTCTAATCTTAGAAGGTAGATACGCAACTATACTGCTTGATGCCTTAACTAGTTTCTTGGGCTGCATCATGGACCAAAATTCTCGTAGTACACTACAGAAATGCGGGAACTGCGCAAGCGAATAAAATAGCATGCCAGCAGGGATCTTATCACGCATCTGAGACAAAGTAATCAAGAAAAGATAGAGCGTGGCGTTATATGGCTCCGAGACTTGAACCCTGGGAAAGGAGAATGTTAAATCCCCTCCCACACATCCCCCCAACTCCTCTCACACCAACTCCTCACTTGTATTTATAAGTCACTTGCTTAAACAGTTCCTTGTTCATGAGATGTCACATTGGTTGAGAAACCAGCAGTACTGTAGTACATGAGGTTTAAGTTGCTTCGTTTTTCATCGTTTCACCCATACGTAATGCAAAATGTGACACTAGTGATCCTTGACTCTCGAAGCCGCTTTTTCGGCGAATTGAATGCTTAACATCTATGATATTTAATTTCAGGAATATATAATGAATTTTAATGGTATGAATGCATACTTATTTTGATTCTTTGTATTGGCATCATGCATCGATGCGATTACGGTTAAATAAAGTTTATCATGTGCCAATGCGTTAGCAGAGAACACTCATGAAACATTTATAAACTCTGTACAATGTATGGAAAATTGGTGATTCGCTTTCCGTCGTTCTGCTTTTAGTCACGATTTTGTAAATCTGTTCGTGAAACCTGAAAATTTGTTAATTTCTTGTGAGGATAAAAATCTTAAAAAAAGAGTAGTCAGAGACAGTGGAAACTTATTAATTTTCCATTGTCTCAAGGACATCATAGAAAAAGAGTAGTTAGAGACGATGAAGATGTTTGCATAAGGAAGAATGCAAGAAAATCAAGGAAGAGGAAGGAAAAGAATTTTCTTTACGGTATGGAAAATGTAGAAGATATGATAGTCTATAGAGAGAAATAATATATCGGGAAAAGTATTCTAGAGAGATGTGGGAGAAAAAGTCAAGCCCAGCTGGAGCATCACAATGAAATTTTTCTTCGCAATGAACTATGCCAAATTACAAGGATTAGATCTTCTAATATTGCTTATAATGTATTTCAAATGCTTCTCCCTGAATGTCTTTTTCATAACGTATTTTAGGATGCAATAGGCTGTTGTATGCTAGACATATGTTTCAACTCTACCCACCGCTCTCATTATACGCTCGCGGGCGAATCTTTCGCGATCACCCGAACATTCGTTTCCCATTTTTGGAATTCGTGCACCAACTCGATCGACACCCACGCGCGACGGCTCTCACCTGGAAACCAGGCCTGGGCAGCCCTAGTTTTGACTCAGGAAACTTGTCCCGGTGGGCGTGGAACGACTTCCTGTACAGCGGGGACAGCTCCGGTCCCATCGCCAAGGCCTGACTCGACCCGAACTGGTCGAACGTATCCCTCAGGAGGGAGACGTCCGCGCGGAACCTCAAGTCGACGTCCAGCACCAGAACGCGGTTCGGTCTCCCGGGCAGGGCGGCGAAAGGCAGCAGCGGTCCCACGTGGAATAGCGGAGCGGAGTACTTGGTTCGCGGAGTCGATGGGAGGTGGCTCCTCAGTCGGTCCAGTGATGAGGTCATGTTGGAGGTGATCGCGGCCAGAGTCACGGCGTCCACCTGACGGAAGAGATACGTTGAGATAGAGCGAGATGTTCTCTGAGCGAGGAGCAAATGATGGGTTGATGATGGTGTAAACAAAAAAAACGGGGTTGAACGACTCCACGGACCGCCTTGTAACGAAAGGGTCAAGGACTGGCCGCGATGACTCGGATATTCTCTGTGTTTACCCAGACCTTAACCCCTGGAGGCGTCCGTCGCCTCTACTCGCCCATTGTCCCGATATTTGAGCATCATTTTGTCTGCGGAACGGCGAAAAATTCCCTATCCTTACTCAAACAGCCGCACGGGGAGATCGCGTTTTATGCTCTTCCTTTTCCTCGTTCTTTTGTGCCACCGAATAAATTTCAGCCTCCTCTGACAAAGCAACACAGGTCGAGGAGCGGCTGAATATATTTTTCGGGAAGATTTTTATCGCTCCCAGATATATGGTTCATGGATACGTTCGGAGTGTGATTATTGTAAAAAAATTAGAATGGGCCCGGGGTATTTTCCGCTCTGGTACGTGGCGAAGGTGTAGGCCAGGAAGGAGAACGTTGAGTTATTAACGTAGATTCCGGATTCAATTCCTAGAGAGGTCTTGGGACACGCCCTCCTAAATTCAGCTTAGTGATTTTCTGGGCAGCAGATACTTTACGAAACCACATGGAGCACTGGGAAAGAAACTAAGGTCCACCGTACACTGATGTGTGGACTTGGTACGCTTGGGTTGGACTTAATACGTAGGTAAGCTCAATTCTGCTCATCAATCAGACCGACCTTTGGTTGAAAGCTGTTATTTTTACTGCCATTCATGCTATTTTTCGTTAGCACGTAAGATCATGATTAGACTTCCATGGGTCACTTGTTAAGGTCAAGGACGTCAACTTCACGATTACTATTATTATTCTCCATGTAAGTGGGCGGTTTTGGTGGAATTTACCTCCTATATATGAGATTTTGACTTCATTTTCCATCTCCAGATCCCCGATGATCCATTCCATACCCATCCCATTTAAAATACCCCATTTCTCCCCACTCCTCTCTATCCAAGCCCTCGATGCTGTATAACGACCTTCGCTATCCCATCGCTTGTAATTACTTAGTCATCATCCAACCAGTCTACCTTATCCTTTCCTTTCATCGGCAATATCTTCTCCTCCCAAACTTTAATCAACATGTAGTGTTCCTCTTCCTTTCTATTCGGGGAAAAAAAGGGTGGAAGCATTCGAAATATGGTGCTATCGAAGAATGATGAAGATAAAATGGATCGACCGAGTGACAAATGAAGAAGTCCTAAGAAGAGTGAGAGAAAAGAGAAGTCTGCTGAAAACTATAAAAAGAAGACGGGACAACCTAATCGGCCATATCTTAAGACACGATGGCCTGATGAAGACAATCGTCGAAGGAAAAGTGAACGGGAAGAATGGAAAAGGCAGGCTTCGTATGAGTTACATAGAACAGGTCGTAAAGGACGTGAAAGAGAGGAACTACGTTAATATGAAGAGGTTGGCCGATAGAAGAATCGAGTGGAGGACTGTGTCAAACCAATCCTAGGATTGTTGACCCTTGATGATGATGACGTATGAAAATAATCTCCTTACTTCAACGTAACTCCCTTTAAACCAACTCAACTCGGGTTTGTGTGGTGGCTAGAGTACTGGCCTCACATCCCCAGAGCCCAGGTTCGAATCCCGGTAGTGGTATATATTTCGTTGGTACAGCGGCCCTCATTTGAGTACTACGTGGAGAGCACATCTAGTGCAGTATTCCGTCCGTCGGATGGGACGTCAAAACTTGGATCCCTTGGCGCCTTTATTTAAAAGCAGAATAACGCTGATGCCGGGTCCTATCTCTTCCCAATCATTCGCCTATCATAAGTGGCGTAAATGACGTTAGCTGTCGACCCCTGAGTAACTATTAGAATGGCAACTGGCTATCTCATTTGTTGTCTTTTTGACAAGATAGCAGCACATCATTGATAATCTACTGAGAGATATTGAGTAATTTTATAACTGAAAACTCTTTATTCAAATTAATGTCGGTCCTCCTACCGAGCGTGTAAAACCAAAAAAAGATCGGGAATGAACGCTGAAGAAAAAGGCAAAACGTTGAGTCACTTCACAAAATAGTTTAGACTTACTGCGAGGACGGGAGAAGAAAAGGAGAGCGGAAATCAAATATGGAGTGTAATACAAATAAAGGAAGGGCAACAAAGCAAGCGTTTGCCAAGAGGAAAAGGCAAGAGTAAGGTGGTGTTGAGTGCTTCAGGCCGCGTCTCAGCCGTCTGAGAAGGAGACGAAGAGATAAAGCCGGCTCCTGGCTGGGTTGCTCACTCCACTGCAAACAAAATACGTTTGGCCTCCTCCTCGCTTTCCGCTTCCCCGAGCGACCAGGCCATGTAATTTTCATCACATTTGCATCCCCAACCCATCGCTTTATTCCGAAGCTTCCGTATTTCAGACCCATGGGGCGTCCGCGCATAAGGCACGGTCATCAAAGCCGTGGAAGTCAAAGAACACGGAAGGTGCATAAATTCACCAGTCTGTCTAGAAATCTACGGCAAGAGGTGAGCACAAATTGGTTTCCTTCTCTTATTCCATAATAGCAGCCATTGTCATCTTTTCTGGAGTACTTATGAGGCAAAAGTGATAGACTACCCTAGTCTTGAGTTAGTTATTCAGGGGAGACGACCGACAGCTGAGGTCATTTGCTCCATTTAGGATAAATGGGTAATTGGTTAACGATAGGAGTTTTCAGGGAACGGAGGAAGGGTGGAGAGAAACCCGGCGTCTGCATTAGCCTACTCTTAACGACAGGCGCCAAGGGGACCACGGCTTAACGTCCCACCCGACGGACGGAGTACTGAACCTGAAATGCCCTCCACTAGGCACTCAAGTAGGGACCGGTTTGCGAGTGAAAAATACGCCACTGCCGGCGGATCAGAATCCGGAATCGAACCCGGGACCTCAGGATGGGAGGCCAGTACTCTAGCCACCACACCGATCCGATCCTCCCTAGTCTTCAGTTCGACAGACAGATCTGGTCAGAGTCGGGTCGGTGAAGGTATACTGGTCTTTCACCTGTAGGGTCCGAGTTCGAATCCGGAAGTGGATATTTTTACTGGTAAACCAGCCCCTATTTCAGTCCTTTGTGGAGTGCATTCAAGTTCAGTACTCCGTCCAACAGATGGGACGCATGCGAACGCCGACACACTCTCCACCCTTCCTTCCTCTCTAATCCTTCCATTCCATAGCATAGTGTATATATTTATTATATGTATAGTTATAGCTCGGAGTTATAGCATGAAATATACTTAAAATTGCGTGCGCAATAAAATTTATTTAACTATTTTAGACTCAAAAGAAGGTTATTTAATCATAAAGCACGATGCATAGAAAAAGTATTGCCGTTTGAGGACTTCGCATAATTTTATGCAAACCATTTTTTTTAGAAATAATACCTGTAAAATCTGTCAATGAAGACGTACACTTTCTAGGACTCGAGAAAAACTAATAATTTTAATAAAGCAAGAATGTGAATGATTTTAAGGACCATAACTTGGGTAATCTCGAAAGTATTCAAATGTAGTAAGGTTTATTATGCACATTATGTATGGACTTTAGGTACTGATAACTTTCTAACTATCTATTTCCATTCTCCCTCGTAAACTTGAATTATGAGTAATTCATGTATTTTTAAATACATTTATTTACATTTATTTTTAAATACATTTCTTATCTGCGTATGTTTTCAATTGACTATGTATTTAACATTTGTGCACTTGTTAAATTCGTCCGAGCTTATACAGTATTTGAATGAAAGTAGTCTGTAAGTGTACTATTTTGGTTAATACCTACAGATATATATTTATGAAGAGCAGTTCCTGCAGAATACGCTAATGTTTCGCTGCGGTTAGGTTACGTGTTTTATGGTGCTCCTACTACTTAGGCTAAATTAAATGCCTGCTGTGAGTCTGCATTTCCTTTTGGAAGTGGGTTTAAAAACAGAAAGTGAAAGTTTCATTTCTTATCTGCCTTACCCCATTTTTTGACAAATCATTGGTCCACCTAAGTCCACGAAAAAGTATTAAGCAATTCATAACGGTACAGGTGCCGATGACATTTTTTCTCCCTTCTAGTAGAGGAAATATCACCATAGCCAATCCATTTTTAGAAATTGAGGTTTTGTTTGTGCAACTGATACCAGAGATAGTTCGTCCATGAATATCTGAGACAAACGCGTGAAAACATCGCTAAGAAGCTTTATGCGTAACCCTTGATTTCATAGCAACTTTCCATGTGGCAAGAAACTATTCATGTCCCACGCCAACGATCTTACTCAATGTTTCCCGATGGCCACCCCACAGTGGGTGAACATTTATAAATCGCGGTAAACCCAGAAGTGAATTTGGAGAAATCTAAAGAGAAATTGATGATCCAAAAATAGTCATGAAAGGGGTCCAGTTTGACATGGGGATTTTCTGCCGATTCATCGTCACTTTATATTTCATTTGCAAACTTTTTGAACCTGCTCCTTTACAATCTCTATTAATTTACTTTTTTCCTACAGTCAATAAATATGAACTCATGCTAGAAAATGGAAACCTTCCTTCCCTCCACCAAAAACGTCACTTCTTAACAGAACTGAAAGGTTTACTTTGTAATTCTATATTTCTTACATTACGGTGCATTGGCTTCAAAGTATCTTAGATAAAAACGGGTTAAGTATTCGGGATATCAGAAGCAGAATTACGGTAGCAAAGGAAAGTTTTACGAGAAGATGCGGATGGAAAAATAATGTTTCGAGAGAAAAAAAATCCTGTGGAGGGTGATAGAGGGAAGAGTACGCGTTGAACAGGAAAGAAGGGAATAATCGTTCTTGACGACATGTAGGCAGAAGATGACTTTAAGAGAAAATAATTTAGGCAAGGTCCGTTGGATTGAAAAAAAAAGGTGAAGACCTTTCTACACATGCGGGGATTATCACGCTGGGGCTATCCATATATCTACTGGTGGAATACTTACTTCTATCAAAAGAAGAATCTACTTACAGCTGGAAATACAAGCGTAGAAGTAAGGAAACAGTTTATCAGAACTACTTCTGGAGCATGTTTCTTAACGGCAGTGAGGCAAGGATGATGAGAGCAGCGGAGAAGAAGGTGGTACAGAAGAATACTGAAGATTAAATGGATCGACCAAGTAAGTAAGGAGGAAGTCCTAAGAAGAATGGGAGAAAAGAGAAGTCTGCTGCAAACTCTAAAAAGAAGAAGGGACAACTTAATCGGCCATATCTTGAGACACGATGGCCTGATGAAGACAATCGTTGAAGGACAAGTGGATGAGAAGAATGGCAAAGGAAGGCCTCGAGTGAGATATATGGCACAAGTGATGAAGGATGTGAAAGATGAGAAATACGTAAATACTAACATATTAGCTCAGAAAGAACTCAGTGGAGAGCTGCGGCAAAGCAATCTGAGGATTAATGACCACTATGACTGATTGATGAGTAATGATGATGATGATAACATATGCATTGTGATGAGGCAATCGGAAAAATAAGTATGGCGTATTAAGATCACCAGTGAATATTCTCAACTCAGTATTATCATATTTTATTATGTGGAGCATAACCCGACACTCTTTATCCAATTTAAACCATTTCATCTTCCGCAGCGTGACCTTTAAAACTTCCGTTTTACATTTTTTTAAAGTGCTTTCACCGGTCGCACATATGGAAATGGACCTATTGCTCGTATTGTCCACACTTTTTCCGACTCTGGCGGTAAAAACTATCGCAGTCTTGAATGAACTTGAGCATTGAAGAGAGTAACTCCAACGGGAAGAAGCTCCTTTCTTCGACAGGCACGTGGCCAGAAATTTACTTCGGAGGGAGGGGGGGTGAAGGGACGGAGGGGTTGGGAGAAGCTTATCTCTTCCCTTAATTTTCAGTGCTTGTTATTCAGTTTCAGAGTGCTCATTCCTATCTGCTCACCGGTAAAGTTCACTGCTTACCTTGTTATGAAGCAGTTAATTTGACCGGTCCCAGAATATAAGTTCAACGCTTATAAACATATCAGATTTAAAAGAACAATTATAAACCACACACATGCATCAAACCAGTGATCACGTTTCAAGACACTTAACACTTGAATTAATCACGCAGTGTAATCCGGATTATCATTCCCAGGTAAAATCAGAACGACAAAATTATTGGGAAAAAATTTCGGGGGGGGCGGGGTGGTGGGGGAGAGGGGGGGGGGGGGGGTGCTGAAGCCCCTGGATACGTGCCTGTTCTTAGATGGCGTAGCAAAAATATCCGCTTGCCGTATAGGGTCAAATCCTCGGGCCAAGTTAACCACGAAAGCGAGGAACGGGACTGCATAGAGAGTCTCCGTGGGACGCCCACCAGGAAGCTTTTACGTGTTTCTTCATCCGGAGCTTAACCCCTCGTCCGTTCCTTCGAGGAATGAACTCTCCCCCCTCTTCGCTCGGGGCAATAAAATTTCACCGCTGAGCGGGAGACTCAAGATGCCGCTGGCATTGGATTCACGGCACTTCCTCTTAGAAAGGCAGATGCCCGTGATTCACTACTCGGACCTCGGCATCGATCGAGCCCGGAAAATAAGTCCGGAATGGGATTTCGTGGGAAAGACTGTCGCACAGATCAGAAACAAACGAAAGCTTTTGACCAAGACTCAGAAAATGTCGAAGGAAACTTGACCTCTACAAATTCTGGTCTTCTTGTTCTGTAAGGAGTTATGAATCAGAATGTAGTGTTATAGCATGAATATAACCACAACAGTGTTTTTTGATCATTGCTTCTGTTCGGTATCGGGATGGTGAGGTGATTAGAGTATTATTGACTTCCCATCCCGAGGGTTTGAGTTCGAATCCTGGCAGTAGTAGAGATTTTTCATTGATGCATCGTTTGTTTTTAAGAACTGTGTGGAGAGTACTTCAAGTTCAGCACTCCGTCCTTCGGACAGGTCGTTTATCTGTGGACCCCTTGGGACCTTTCGTTTGGAGCATGCTAAAGCCGACGTCGGGTTTTTTCTCCACCCTTCCTCCAATTCCTGAAAAATGTCTACCCCTACCCAAAACCTCATCTATTCTAAATGGCGCAAAAGACCTCAACAGTCAGTTACCTCCCCCTAGAAGTTACTATTATTACTATTGATCTGTCATTTGGAGGAGGTGACCGACAGCTAAGGTCATTTGCACTTTTTAGGTTTGGATTGAACATTGGATTAGGGTAGGAATATTAAGGGAAAGGAGGGATAGCGGAGAAAAACCTGGCATCGGCTAATACCAACGGTAGGTTTCTCCCCTAGCTCTGTGCGAAGGGCGCTAAGAAGTCCGCGGTTTAACGTCCCATCCCACGGACGGAGTACTGAACTAAAGCACCCAAGTGGGCACAGAAACACCGATGAAAAATATCTGCAACAGTCAGATTCGAACTCAGCCCGTCGGAATGGGAAACCAGTCCTCCAGCCACTACACCAACCATATCCCATTAATACTCTTCTCTTAACATTTCCTGTTGTCAAATTGTCAGCATCAACAAGCTGAATCCGTACCTATATAGGTTCTTCCTCTTTCGCGCTATGGTTTACGGGCACGATAAGCTCCACCACAGTTAATAGTTCTCTTTCTCATTCATCTACATCATACAGGGTATTTATTCCGCACGCCTCCTTGAGTGTGTGCCAGGAGTTGAATCATCTTCGGGTGTGTTCGGTTCATTCATCTAAAGCCAGCCCTTAAAGGTCACAGAGTGAATTGTGCCATGTGAGTGAAAGTGAGCCATATTCTTTGCCTTGTTACCAAATTGTTCTTTGTCGCACGGCAGGATTTCAACCCATGGGCGCCATTCGACCAATATAATTTTTAATATTATTTTTTTACTGTATGCCGGTGGTAATCCTAGTAATTATCATATCTATTTGAACAGAAGTAAAACTCCATTTTATCTTTTAGCTGGATCATTTTGTCTATTAAATGTTTTTAGTTACTTCCGTTGCATGTCTAATTGGCATGTTATTTAAATCTTACTACTGAGTGTTTCATTCCCTTACCAAAACCCTATGGTTAATTTAACTTAAAGTCCTACTTTATTTTTTTGACACCGAGGGCAGTAGCGTACCAAGGCTACCTTGGCGCCCGGGGCTAACTAGGTGATAGCCGTCCCCCGTAGAAAAAAATATTTTTTCTTAAACTAAAAAAAAGATGTTTTTCAATTTTGGCGCCAAGGACGGCCGCCCCGTTCTCGCTTGGTACGCTACCGACCGAGAGTGAACTGTTGATTCATTCGCGGCATTAGCTATTCCACACTAAATATCGAATAATTCATGTTCAACCAGGTTGAGTCCAGACTGAGCCAAATTTATATCTCGGGCGTCACTTTTGACAAAATTTCCTTAGCTTGCGCTTCCGATGAGGATGCTCAAATAAGAAAAGACTTCTCCAACTCTTGGCCTTATCTGAAAACGTTTGCATTATTCGCAAGTAATTCTGCTCCGCTGCTTAATATTCCAGTCAGCTAGCTCGCTTTTTAGCAGGGCATTGCCCGCGACTGCTTTCCATTTGTGACTATTTTCGTTCAAACTGATTATTTTGGTGGATTGTTCAAGTTTGTATATCAGTAGCACCCAGTAACCCGCTCAACAGGTCTGACAGGGAACGCAATCGACAGGAGGATGGAATGGGAGCGGTGCTTAAATGCGGAGAAAGTGTGTCAATTTTTTAAGTTTTTGTCACATAGTATCCACGGAAAAAGGGCTCCGTTTTGTTACGTATGGTATCCATCAAACTCTAATTACAATACGCAAGTATTAAGGAGGTTGATCCGAAAAGTGAAAGTCATGTCATTTTTTTATATTTTCAGCACTTATAGAACTAAAGTTCATCTGTCTAATAAAGTAAAGATAATTATACCAACCCATACTCCTTTTTGCACAAATTGCATTTGAAATTACATACGATTAACGGCGAGAATGGCCATCACATGGGAATATAACGTTTAAAAATACCATAGTGACATGTCATTTTTGCAAAAAACCTATATTTTATGCGTAATTTCACAAGAAATGAAATGACACGAATAAAAAGGCATCAACCCACCGTATTTTTCGCTAAATCCACCAATTTCTGCGCTTATAGCAGACGAAATGCGTTAGTTGTCTTCAAGTGGCGCTGCGGCGCTCTATGTAAAATGTATGGCGTATGAATAATATCATTACCAATGAGATATTAAAGCATATTTCAGAAAAATATTATAACATAATGTTTGATAGCAATATTCTGGTGTTATAAATTAGTAAATTCATTGAGTACATGAATTTATTTCTTTAAAGTAAATGCTGAATTGACTTCATAGTCGAGCTGATTTAAATTATCATAAAAAAGAAATCCTTCGACTTTACATCGTATTTCTTGTGATACTTATGACTTTCAATAGCTTAGGTAATTTTCTTTGTGAAGTAAGGATCACTTAGCAGGCATATACTCGTACTTAAAATAATAAGATTCCTCAGACAACTTGACTCAAGCAGTCGCGAGCCAACCTCCTTACGCTACGTTTTCATGTGGCATTTTTCGCGTTGACGCACACAGCGCCACCAATCGGAAGCGAGCACGCCAACGCAGCCTGCGTTGCCGTCCGAGTTGGTTATCTTTCATCTTTCAACGCAGCCTGCTTTGACGCAGCTGCGTCAGAGCGAGGAACAACGCATTCTGCCTGTCATTATTCGTCACGAGATTCTTTCGTTACTGATTATCACCTATACCACGGTTTACCTCCGTCATATATTTTGGTGTGTTGCTGCTGGCGCTGCCAGTGACGTGAAAACAGGGTATTTGCCTGCCGCACAACGCAGCGGCAACGCAACGCAAAAACGGCCACATGAAAACGTAGCTTTAGTTGAGTTATGCATGATTACTCGTCCTGCATCAACGCACCAAATTTATTCAGATAATGTGGTTATTCTACTTTTCATGGATTGCCTATTTATGATGAATGAGTGCGTGGTGGCATTTTGCCCTTATATAGTGACGTTTTCATAGCCAGATTCCGTAGGCAAGATGGTGATAGAAAATGCTTCGACATCAACATGCGATTGTCATCAAATAAGCTCGTCGGCTTTCAAAATGTGGTACACCGCTTTATTATTACGCGCGATACCGTGTATGTTAGGAAACTTTGCATTATAACATACATTCGTAGCATGTTTCTTTTTAGCAGTGAGGCATGGACGATAGCAGCAGCAGAGAATTCAAATTTGGAAGCATTCGAAATGTGATGCTACAGAAGGATGATGAAGATCAAGTGGATCGACCAAGTTACTTGCGAAGAAGTCCTAAAAAGAGTGAGAGAAAAGATAAGTCTTCTGAAAACCTTAAAAAGACACGTGACAATTTAGTGGGGCATATCGTGAGATATGATGGCCTGATGACGACAATTGTCGAGGTAAAAATGTGAATAAGAAGAGTCAAACAGAAATCTTTACATCAGGTACATGCAACTGGTGGCGAAGGATCTGAAAGAGAAGAATTACTTAAATATGAAGAGGTTAACCGATAGGGGAATCGAGTGGAGAGCTGCGTCAAACCAGTCTTAGGATTACTGGCTGAAGGATGAACAGGCATCTGAATTGTGACTTGTAGACCTATTCGATTGTGTTGTGCTGTGGAGTGGCGCTAAATGTGCCGAGGCCAATTATAACGCAAATGTTCTAATGTTGAAAGTAATTACACCAGAGTTAGGTCTTAATATGCTTTATTTTCTCACGTTTTATTGCATCGCGAAAATAAACAGGATGGACCAAGTAAAAGTAAAGAAGCCGAGTGTGAGAAAAAGATAAGCTGGACGAAAACTTCTAAGAGAAGACGGAGCCTGATGGTCTGATGAAGACTTTCGTCGAGGGAGAAGGAAACGGGAAGAATGGCGACGGAAGAACAATCATTGATGGAGTGGAGAAATACTTTTGATATCAATATGCTTTTTTCAATTAGGGTAAATGCTACAATTTCAATTAGGCTACAGGAGAGTGACACTAAGTACATATATCATCACAAAATCAACATGAGGTGTTGGAGTGTAAATTGAAAATTACAATATGAAACAAAAAAACTATGAACTCCGGAACTTTGAACTGCAGTGTCCGAGAGTATCCGAGAGGTTTTCACTATTAATTCATAATTGGTTGCGATAAGGGGAGGAAACAGATTTTTGCCATTTAGGATAGAAGGGTAATTGAGTGTAGGAAGGGTTTATGGGGGTACAAAAAAGGGAGGAAAGAAACCCGGCGTCGAGATTAGCCTATTCTTAAAAAAAGGTGAATAGGGATCCACGGTTTAACGTCCCAACTGGCGGGCGGACTATTGTACTCGAAGTTCTCTCCATTCAACAATCAAGTAGGGGCCAGCATACCGGTGAAAAATTTGTCACTGCCGGGATTTGAACGCGGTTCCTCATGACGGGAGGCCAGTTATCTAGCCTACTCACCAAACTGACATCCAGCTCCTCTAATTCAGTTATTTGACCGGGAGTGGAATATTAACCCTTGGAACCCTTTCGTTTAGAGTACATTAATGCCAACGCCGTGTTTTACTCTGTCCTCTCCCAGTTCCCTGAAAAATTCCCGGCTACAATCCCATCCTAGATAACCCTTGATCTTAACTGTCGGTCGCCTACTCCAGAATAACAACTAGGTACAGTGTCACACTGTGTTGTTCGCGTGTTCTCAGGCTTGCAGAGCATTGTGGCCAATCGGTGCGACTGGAAAATAATTAAGCTATTGGAGGATGTGTTATCGTTCACGTACATATAGACCATCGTGGAGTAGCAATAAAGATTGACTTTATCGCGTAAAGAGTGTTATGTCTACTATTTTCAGGGATCTATGATATTCCGCGTTAGACAACTGCAAAGTGTAAAAAATTTAGCGCACTTAGGTATTCTTCAAGTAACACTAACCAACACCAAAAAAGTTTCGGACTCAAAATTAGTTCTTTCCAAAGTATTTTGTCTCGCTAAACACGAAAATCGCCATAAAAAGTTTATATTAGCTCTTGTTTTCAAGATACAGAGCCTACTTGGGTAATAAAATATCACTATGGCTGGTGTGTGGGAAACTGAATGTTCGAAAGCTGGTACTCCTGTAATAATTGGTTCCAATTATATTTGTGGGTGAGGTGGCAGGGCTTAAACAAGTGGAGAAGGATGCCTTTCGTTGCGCATGGACACTGTCGGTGGTCTTCAATGATGGGGGAGTGGGGGAGACTGAGAGAGTCAGATGGAGTGAACTAAGCGAAACCAAATGTGTACACATTGTCGTACATTTTAGAGTATATTTTTAATATGATACAATGTAAAAATTGTAGAAGATGAAAATGTATTCTGAAATGAATGTTGGCTACTTCTACGAAGTGAATCCTGAAGTTGTTACATATATGCATTGTTGTCTTTACTCGTTGAAGGATAAACTTGAGCCACAGTTGTTCCTGGCCCGGACACTGTAGGCCGAGGCTGTGCATGTGCTTATGCATTTAGAGAGGAGAGATGATAACCCCCACTCAGTAGTTCTTTTATAAGCTGTAGTTCCCTCAGCTTTACTCTCCGCGTAGAATCTTTTTGACCATCATATTCCCCGAGTAATGAAAGCTGTTGTCCTGAGGGCGACCGTCTTTTGATCTTCGGCCACGGATTTGGAGTGAGAGTGTCAGCAGAAAGAAAACATTGCACTATTCCAGTGCCTTACAACTGAAGGTAAGCAATGCAACGATATTATCTGTATCTATGGCATCCATTTTTCACATTTTGTATCAAGTTCCAAATGTTTAATCCAACTTCGGAGTTTTCAAAATATGAAAATTGATATTTGGACGCCATATTTCAGTTCTGGTTTCTGAAATTATGATCATTTGTGGTTGCAATTTCATTCAGACGTTATGAACGTTTTCGATTATTCAGAAAAATACTGGATTTCAAATAAAGATATAAAAAAATGACGATTTGATATTTTTGGGTCCGGGCGATTTGAATTTGATTCCTCTCTTGGGTCTGGGGGTATTTAAAAATTACTTATTGATTAAATATAATCAGAATTGATGACTTAAACAGATAACTAATTGTTTCAATTTTCTACTTTCAGATCAGAATGCCATGGAAGTGTGTTAATGACGTTAACAACTTTTGTTACATCCGTGGAGAAATGACTTTTGCAGCCCAGAAGCACACCATCAGCCCAATCGTTAAAACAGCTTACTTCTATTATTTCGGTGTAAAAATAGGTGACCAGGATAAACCATGGGCCCCACATGTTTGTTGTAACTCTTGCTCAGTGAGACTGCGAGAGTGGCTGAGTGGGAAGAAACGAGGAATGAAGTTTGCTGTACCCATGATTTGGCGTGAGCCAACAAACCATGTCGACAACTGCTATGACGCCCCCCATGAAGCGAGGTTGGTCAACAAAGAAGAAAGAATCGGTACATTATCCCAGCATTCCATCAGCCATTCAGTCCGTTCCTCACTCGGCTAATCTGCCGATTCCTGAATCACCTCAAAATTATAAGGTTGAAAAGAGTGATACTGAAGAATAAGTCGTTATATCTGGGACTTCCTATGATCCAGATTTCGAGGCAGAAGAGTTAAATGAGCCCCACACACTGAATCAGACAGAATTAAATGATCTCGTTAGAGATCTTGACTTGCCTAAGGAGGAAGCAGAGATGTTGGCGTCAAGAATGAAGCAATGGCAGAGTACAGAAGAATTTTCTTCATTTTTTTGAGAAGAAAGAGCATGTGGTTGCTTGTGTGGATGTCAACGGCTTGATGAATTCCCTGAACATTACTCATGATCCAAGGAAGTGGAGATTGTTGATAGATTCATCCAAGCTGAGTTTGAAAGCAGTCTTTCTACACAACAGCAACCTTCTTCCTTCTATTCCCATTGGATATTCCGTTCACATGTAGGAAACTTACGGGAATGTAAAGTTACTTCTAGAGTCAATCAAATACGAGGATTATAAGTGGCAGATATGTTGTGACTTGAAAGTTATTGCTATACTCCTGGGAATGCAGTTAGGCTATACCAAGTACTTCTGTTTTTTGTGTTTTTGGGACAGTCGAGATAGAAAATCTCACTTCATAAGAGACAAGTGGCCTTCAAGAAATCTGAATTCCAGGGAGAGAAACATCCAAAATGAGCCGCTAGTAGATCCAAGTGATATTCTGCTTTCACCCCTGCATATTAAGCTGGGAATAATGAAGAACTTTGTGAAAGCCATGAATAAGGATAAAGAGGCTTTTCAATACCTTATAGCAAAATTCCCAAGATTGAGTGATGCAAAGGTTAAGGAGGGAATCTTTGTGGGCCCTCAAATACGCACTATTATGAAGGACCATGAGTTTGATAAAATGTTGGAGGGGAAAGAGAAAGCAGACTGGGATGCTTTTAAGGGTGTGGTACAAGGGTTTCTAGGCAACAGAAAAGAGGAAAACTATCAACAGTTAGTGAAAGAACTCCTAGAAAAGTTCCGTGATGCAGGTTGCAATATGTCATTAAAACTTCATTTTCTGCACTCCCACCTTGATTATTTCCCTGAAAACTGTGGAGCTGTAAGCGATGAGCATGGTGAAAGGTTTCACCAAGATATCTCTGCATTGGAACGTAGATATCAGGGTCGTTGGGACGAATCAATTCTCGCCGAGTACTGCTGGACTCCGACAAGAGATGCTCCGGATTTGACACACAAAAGGCAACCCAAAAGGAAACATGCACAGGAATAGGCTCAAATAAACCGCTGCTTCACAAAAAATAAACATTGTTTACATGTTTATTTTTTGTGATAAAAATAAACATGAAACATTGCCTATTGTATTGTACTCATTGCACAACAAAGGATATCTTCTTCAAATTACCATTAAGTCGAAAAATGGGCTTTTGCGTTTCATTCTCCAGTGGACTGTTGTGTATCTTGAAAACATGAGCTAATAAAAAAAATTCATTAACATATTCGTTTTCCTTGACCCCAAATTAGTAAGAATTGGCTAAGTTGAACCAGGAAACTGACGAAATGTTTTTTTTTTGTAGAGTAGTGTAATCAGTACTAACAGGGACTACAGTGCAGATGGTACTGATCAATGGCAAACTTCGTAACATAAATCGTCTGCAATCGTGACGTAAGGAATGAATGGCGGAGGTACCGAGCAGTTTGTTTTGATTACTACCCGTCAACATCGTTGCCAGACTTCTGTCACTATGGTGGCTAAGGAACGGAAGTTAGATTCTTCATCGTTTTTCAATCATAAGTACTAGCCTTAAATGGCCCATGAGGCAACCTGAAAAAAATAGATGTAATCCGTTGATTATTCAGTCATAATATACTAGTTTTTGAGATGGTGTTGTCGGGAGAAATTACGAGAAATAGAATTTTAAGGGAGGGACGTAACCATTCTTCCATAAGAGCAATGTAATTTGAGGCTGGAAATGACGATTTTCAAATACTGTAATCAGCGTTAAATGGCCGATGACCCCCATATATTTTTTCAAGCATTGACGAAAAATGATTTCTCTACAATATATCAAAATATTAAGGCATGTTATCGGAGGTACTTGTAGTAGATGCCCTACATTAAGGACCGCGCGTGGACAGCTCCAGCCGGAGATAAAAAACAAGGTTTCGTGCAGAATTGCTAATGCATCCCTCTGGTCTTGTGTCGGAGCATATCAGGCGGCTCAACGTCAGACTTTTTTTTCGGAAAAGCATCGCCCTACTTCCGAAAGCCATTAAACTGTCTGTAAAGATCCCAGATGCGAAGCATTCGCAGATACATTAACGCTGAAAAAAGAAAGGGAATGGGGTAATTGCTGACATATTAGACTTAGAAACTCAAGGACAAGGGAATTTAGAGACAAGCGTAGTAGTTCCCAGGGATGGCGAACTTGCCTTGTTGGCTTCTCTTACTGCGGTCTCAGATGGTACTAGTGGGAAGTTGATGGATGCCACGAAGTGCTGTTGCCCTTGACGACAAATTCTCATTCTATAGCCTTAAATTTTATAGCCAATGCATTTGTCTTTATGACTGTTCTGCCGATGGATGGACGTGAAAAAGTGCAACTACCTACTCCGTTGCACCTTGTAAAATCTATTTATTCTCATTTTATCATTGTAAAGCTCAACGCATTTCCTACCGCTATACTGTGAAGCTAGAATGGGAGTTTCGTTACATGCTAATTACTCGTTCTCCCATTACCTTGTTCAACATGTCATTGGCCTTCAGAATATCTATCTGCCCCTACCAACATCTCTCCTCATTTTCTCTTGGAACCCTCTTTCCTTCCTCTCCAAGAACTACCCCATTTACCTTTCAATTGTATTTTCTCTACGATAGGTACAAAAAGCCTCTATGAAGTAAAATTAAATCTAAATTTTAAGCTGTGGCGTGGTGGAAGGGTTCCATAATTGCAATGAAGGAACTTTGTGACTTCCACTGTTTGGAACAAAAACTACCGGTTTCGGCTGTCAAGCCATCAGGTACATTTATTTATTTATTTATTTTTATTTATTTAACATGAAATCCAAAGACAGTCAACGAGACCTTTACATTGGATTTTTAACAAAGGATAAATAACACAATTATAAGGCATAGGACAAAAAAAATAAAATAAAAAGAAGCAAATTAGGAAGGAAGGCTGTTGATAGCGGTTGTGAATGATGAAATGGATGATGTTATGTCAATGGAAGGGATATTGAGGGAGTTGTAGGTAAGAGGCAGTTGGTAGGTTAGGCATCTCTATGAGTCACAGATAAACGGTAATGAGGTAGATGAAATAGAGACGAAACCGGCAGTTCTTGTAATAAACAGTGGAAGTCACAAAGTTTCTTTATTACAATTCCTCCTATCAAGTCTATTTTTATTCCTCGCTTCGTCTCATCCCTAAGGTCTGGTTTACTCTATGTCTAATACGCCTCTTCTTATCGTACGCTTTACCAGTCTTTTCCTTGAAGCCTTACTAAAAACTCCTATCGTAAGTTTTCCCTCTGGATGAAGCCACTTTTTCTAACGCATATTTTCATATTGTCTTCTTCCATATATTTAACATCTACTCAGTCAGAATTATCCCATAATTCTCTTGAATTGTCTTTTACTCGCACTATTTCTCTCTTCAGATTCGTATACTTCATACCATTCAATTTGAAATGCACGTCTTCCATCCTCTTCTCTCTCTCTCTCACTCACTTTTCTGACATCTATCCTTAGTGTAATGAATCCTAGCGCAGGAGACGTTCCTTATCATACTCTTCACTAACCTACCCTTGGCATATTTTGCTATTTAATCATCATGTGTTTCACATATTTCTAGTGCATAAAGTCTCAAAACAGAGAAATCAGACATGCAAATTCGTAATACCTCTTTCGAGACGGTAAGTACGGTATTCAGCCTTGCTACCCTAATATAGTCGAGTATTTAGTATTCATGATTAAGTACTTCCAAGTTATCCGAAATTAATATTGATCTACCAAGGAAACTTGGCTGTTGGACAAGTAGTGGAAAGCTATGATTTCGATAACTATAACGTTCTCATTTGCAGTGCATGGTAATTATATGGTATATTTTGGAGAAAAACGTCAACTTCGACTAACCAGTTGGTCCCAAAAATCCATGTTATTTGCTCTGGTGCCTTAATGTTATTTGTTGTACTTGAGCAGACGCTAATGTGTTTAATGGCGATATTAGCATATAAATCTGTAACAATAACCTGTGGACGTAACACCTACTGCCACACGCCCAAGTGATAGAAAGTGGTGCTTAATGTAGACTCTGCTATTGATTTTTGAGAGATTGATCGATATTATTCATTTCTCAACTGACCGAAAGCTCTCTCTTGGTGTCCTATTAGAGCTAATGCCTGTAAAATCAAACGAGACGTGAAAAAGCTTAATTAGTACTGCAATGAGCATATAATTAGAATAGTTGAAATCTGATATCGATGATAGCCCTATGCTCGTGTAGAAATTCTGCAGTCTTGAGCTCTGTCCGATGGGCGCTAACAACTTTTCGTCCGAAGGGCACTAATAATGTATAACGATCTTTCCATTTCAATTTGTCGAACCCGGATCCTTTGGGAAGAGCGTTGATAAAATGTGTGCAACCGCTTGCGATGGTAAACTTCTTACTCATTGTAACACTCAGATGTTCAAGCCCTTGCAGGTGAATAATATTTTTTGTTGGATCGTGATCATAGTTATACAGTTTACAGGGCAGTTCATTCTGTGACTTACCTGCGAGGAGACGTTTCGTATTTTGAGTAAATTTACCGTTTATACCGTACTCCTGTCATGATGGATGGACGCATATAGAGTACTACGTTAAAATAGGGCTACAAGGATTTGTGGATTTTTTGTTTCATTATACGGCGAGATCTCTTTATTATTGACCACTATCCCCGAATGGGCTTTAATCTCGGATAAAAATAACGGAATAACATGCTTCTTGATGACGTAACAACTATGAAAAGCAGTGGTCTCAAGAGATACATATATCATTTGAGCAAGCCATGACCTTTAGAGACCTTGAATTCGTTTGTAGCCTCACATTCACGACCTTCGGGAAGTTCCGTCATCAACTTTCGGGCCTCCATTCAAGATTCCCTGACGGTGTACAAAGATATGAAGGTTTTCTTTAACTACAGCATTGTCATTGGTCTTAAACTGTATAACAGCCAAGTATAAACACATATATAGTTGTTACAGAGTGTGGACATGTAGCACATTCTGGGAGCTATTTGGATGTGACGAGAAGCAGAGGTCAGTGACCTTGAGTATTTCTTAATAAATGCTCAGTGGGCAAAACTAATCCTTTTCTTAATTGCTAGTCCAGGAACTGGAAGTGGAAATTAAATGATGCCTGAAGCTACATTCCGAATGAGAAATTATCTATGTCGTTAAGCGTCTAAATTTGAAGTTGAGTTATTTTAGAGGTTAATAACTTCAGACCCCTGCCACACACCCTCGCGGTGGCTTGCAGGGTATCGCGTATATGGTACAGTGAAATTCATTTGCTTACAGCAAGATTTTAGAGGACTGATTGTAGTACATGATTATCATGATGTCATTACCGTGACTTGCCTAAAGAGGTTATTCTACAAATTTTCCCCTTCCAAACGATAATTGGTGGTGAATACTCGAGTTTTTCAATTAGGTAAGCATAAGTAATAAGCATAAGGAGTTATCTTAAATGCCTATTTTTTCTTAGCAATACATGGGAAAATGTTTTACAAAATGCAACGCATCTATTTACACTTAATACCGGGACTCCGAATTTAACTATTTTGTCACTAACGCGATGATATTTAAAACGTTATATTGGTCCCCCTTTCTATAATCTTAGACTAAATGTTTTTCAGGACATGTGCTGATGGACCAAGTAAGCCGGCTTCAAAAAACTCGTTGACTTTCCTTTAAACGCAATGGTGTCGAGACCTACGTGAAAACACTAACCGCCGCTTGATTATCCCATTTTATGGACCTGCTACTCTTTGCGTCACTTGCTACACGAATTCCTCGCGTCCATCTCAAATTGCCTTAAATGCTTCAGAGAGGCGAGACGAGAAGTTTTTTTTTCTCTCGAGTAAAATGCCCAGTGTAGCGGAAAACGGATCTTTCAACGGCTTCCGCGCGAATTAGTCCCCAGGGAGTGTCTCCTCTAGCAACAGGCTCGTATTTGATGTTTTTTTTCTCTCCGATGTTTAAAGCCTTATTTTAGCATATGCAGTTCTAGTCTGTCAGTTAAGTGGCGTCAATGACTGATGAATAAGTTACGCGATGATAGGGGATGCGTGGTAAAAAGATTGATGATTATCAATTTATAGGTGACAGCATAGTAGTCCAATGTGTACAGCGTTGGGCTGCCGTCCGGAGGTCACGGGTTCGAACAGGAGTGACGCTTGGGTATATCCAAACAAACCCACGCAGTTATTTTCTGGGTCACCAGATCTTTCTGGGAAACCGCAGAGTGATCAGGAAGAACCTTCACCATCAGAACCAACCTAAGGGTTTAACATACATTCTTCTGTAACTTCATTCTTGTTATTCTCTCTCCCACAAATTTTCCGGCTATGATAAACAACAACGAAGTAAGCATAGTTTGGAGAGGGTCGAATCCTTGAAATATTAAACAATTTCTAAAATATAACGTGGTTACTTTTATGATTAGGTTTGGAAGAATATTTAATCTGATTTTAAGTCATAACCGCTGATTGAGATGAGGTAAATGATGACAGTTGGTTTTCACCGCTGCATATGGATGAGGAAATAACATGAATGGCGCGAATAAGCTTGATGATGAAATAAAACTAAGCTTTTGACTTGCGGATGATCAAGCTCTTTTGCCAGTGGATTGGATTTGTCATTGCTGGAGGTGTACATTACTAAGTGTGATGGTAATGGAATTAAGATAAAACCAGAGGAAGCGAAAGTAATGAGAATTTTGCGCATGAGAAAGACAGCTTGTATATTGGAAGGCGAGCATTATAAGTGATGGAGCACGGTGCAGCGTGCGCGAGGTGGAAGAATTGTTAGATAAAACAGAAATAGCAATACATTTCTGAGAAGAAGACAGGATAACCATATCGGACACCTCTCGATACATGATTGCCTGGAGATGACTGTCGTGGGAGAAAGTATAATGGCGAGGCCAGCAGAGGAAGGCCATGCGTTAAATGTATGCAACAAGTGGGTTTTTATGTGAAAGAGAAGAATTCACGCAAATATGAAGTTTATCGCACGTTTTTTCAAGTCTTTATCCGGACTAATAGGAGCCTCAGACCGGGCGGAAAGGTACAAGAATGGTAATTGAAGGGTGAGGAGGAAGGGTGGCGAAAGGCGCCAAGGGGACCATAGTTTGACGTCCCATACGACGAACGGAGTATTGAACACGAATGCTCTCCACAAAGCACTTAAGTATGGGCTGGTTTATCATCGAAAAATACCTTCCATTTCCGGGATTGAAACCCGGGCACTCGGGATAAGAAGCCAGTACCACCACATTAAACCGAACCCCTACACCTTATCTGGAAAGTTTAACTGAGATAGGGATGCAGATGAGTATCAAACTAATCTTAGGATGGTGATCTGTGTTGGAAAAAATTAATATGAAAACTGGGCTTTCTAATTCCTCAGAATTGTTTTATTTTGAAACGACTAGGGTTTCGACGTTCAATGCCATCTTTAGATGGGTTCTTGTAAGATGATAAAGAACAACGAAACCCAGATCGGGTGAAAATAAACATTTCTGTGGAATTACGAGGTAAAGTTCTCATTTTAAATATGGACAGATTCCAAAATGTGACCCCTGAAATCACTAATTATACCAGTGATGATATGATTCCGATTGTCAATTAAATAAAAGAAAGTTAGCTGAGTGTGGTGGTTCTGCAAACATGGAAATCCCCCATCGTGTGCTGGTAATTCCCATCATGTGCTGGTATGGCAATGAAACTTGAAGTAAGTTATATATTTCATGGAGCTTGAATTTAAAGCCAGAAAAAACAGGTTCATGACTTGGGCGAGTGATTCAGATCAGATTATAATGTGTTTTTCACGCATTAACCTTTGCCTTTTCCAATGTCGCCCTTATTTTTCATCAGAATGAATCTTCCGTCGCGTACGAGGGTGATGGGTACGTAATTATCGATTCCACGAACAGGTACTTCCAGGAAACGTTACCGTCTCTTTCAATCGTCGATGAAAAGAACAGCTGGGAACTATAGGGAACTTGTTTACTTGCAGATTTTATAATAATTAAACGTTTGGAGTCATGTAATCGCATGCGTGCTTCGTGATGGTCGTATAACTAGTAAATAAAATTTGTGAGTTCCACTCCATTTTGTCAACTATAATGAAAGTAGTTTTTCTGACAGACGGGCGCGGAATCATCAGAATATTATGGATTGAAAGGAATTAATGATGGGGCGAATTTGAAAACGGAGAAAGCAGATAGAGGGTTAAGAGAATTTTAAAGCTGTGTTAAATATGCGTTAGGCAAGAGCGGTTAGGGGAGCGATAGAACTGGCGTTGAAATCTAAGGAGAGGGGGAAAATATTGGAGATAAAACATTCTATATTCAAAGAAAAAGTGGAATACGTCTACAGCTATCGGTAGAACGTTTTTTATAAAAAAGATGTTTAAATTAAATGGATAATATTCCACACACACATTTTTATTATTCCCCGACCGGTTTAAACGCATCAGCGTCATTATCAGTGGTAGGATCGTGCACATGACAGTGACGGAGAAGCAATGAAATCGGTTGGGTAATAAAATTGTGCGTGGAAAATTAAAAAGTAAATACCATTGCTCAGTGATCACGCCCAACATGGAACCTTGAACATAAACTTCCTATGACGGTCACATGCTTAGTTTCGAATATTTCAGCCATTTTTAATGCTTGAAATGTAAAAAGAGCGTTTAGTTTTAGAAAAACTTGCTTGCGTATCTTCTTTGTTTATTATGCTCTTTTTCCACCATGAACTAATTTTATCCATATATACGAACTACATAATATTATGATGCTACTTTTAAGTTTAAATTATCGATCAATCTTATACCTTTTACAGGTAGAAGATTGAATGTGGCCACTTCAATAGCATTGCGCTACACGGTTCATTTTCAGATTAGCGGAGAAGTCGTCTTCCACTCCCTATATTGAAGCGTATCTGTCAATTGACTATTATTATTCTTCGTACATGTATCAAAATTTCCTCATCTCCGCTGTGTTTTTGAGTATCTCTTCTTCCCATACCATTTAAGTGATTATTCTTTTAGTACCAAATATATATTACGTACGCTTTCCTGAAATAATGTTTGACCGAATAAAATACCTGGTAGTTTCACGTGAGGGAACTCTAACTATCGGAGATGGTTATTATTCTTGCTTGATCATATCCTTTCTTTCCTAAATCTATCTTTATTGAAGGATTTTCATTTATCCTATTCTTTTATTTTTTTTGGAACTTGAGAAACCACATTAAACGAGGAAGATTGACGCGTTCCTCCGCTTTTTACCATACGATTTCATCATCTAGGCAGTTCTCTTTTGGCAGAATCTCTTGTAACATTCTTTTGTATTATTTCGCTTGATTTTCTTCCCGCATTCCGGCGGTCTCAATGGAAAAAAAGACCGAGAGCTTTTTAAAGTCTTGGATATTGGAACTAAAACGGTATTCCTGCTATTAGCTGTCCAAATTGTAGTAGCTTTTTACTTTCTTGATGTATTAAATTCGCCAAAAAACGGAAGAGAATATGTACTACGCCTTCTCTCAGCCTTTCCTGAATTCTAGATGGATTTCGTACGACTATCTTGGGCTCCACGCGAAATCACCCTTGGCATCCTCCACAGCGAGCTATTACTGACGCAAATAGGGAAGTCCAGAGGCTGTGGGTGCGACCGGAAGTAGCACTGAGGGATGTAAAATGCATTTTCAAGAGTGCAGTTACGCTTGGAAAATGATCTGTACGTAGCAGCATAATGTAAGCGTCATCTCGATAGTTCAATAATAAAAATGGGATAGCATCCTAACTCAAAACATTTTATTATTTTTTAAATTGATGCTAGGCCTGGGCCCTAATGAAGTCCTGTCCATACCTTTTTTATCACTTCCACTGCGTATAGTTGAAAATCATCGGTGATAGCAGACAACTTTACGGCGCTTATTTGCCATTATTGCCCTTCCCAATCCGATATAATTTCCGTGACAAAGAGTATCAAGAAGAGCGCTTATCACTTCATGCTGTTTCTTAAGTAATATTACTACTATTAGTGTTCTATTGGTTAAGGCAGGCTTTGATGGGCAATAAATTCTTTCCACGACTGAACATCCCTTCATGATTGTCTAAACATATCAATGCTTACCTTCATGGGTCTGTATTAAATATAGCTGCGAATAGCATTTGAGTGCATAATTGGAGAGATTAAAATTGCAAGTCACGTGCCCGTTGTGAGAACTCAACGATACCGATAAGTGAAAAATTCGAAGCATGTGAGAATCAAATATAATAATTTACTGGGAAGGAGCTCTTTATTTTATACTAAACACATGCACTATTGCAGAAGTATTTAACCCATTGTATTGTATATATATGTCAGGATATGAAGTTGCTTTCCATTGCGTTGCGCGTTCTATTGAAAATCTTTATTATAAAACGGGAAATGTAAATAATTTTAGAATATCTTAGAAAGGAAGTTCTCTGATTCGTCTTTCAATGTGTGTATTCCAGCCCTGAATAAATTATTTTTGTCGCATTTCCGAATAGAATAATCACATAAAATATAAGATCAATAACACAACGGCATGGGAATCCTTGGATGTCTCTTCCTAATATGGGAGAACGCCCTGCTTCTATTGCGAAGACATACTGAACGATCAATTTGTAGGTCGAGCTATGCGTCTACGATAGATCTACTGAACTAGAAATGAAAGAAAGCGATAGGATAGGCGTACGGAATATGATCTCTTACCTCAGCCGCTAAAACTTCTCATTCAGCCAATTGTCTGACGTCACCTGAGATTAAGATAAGGACGAATCCAACGCAGGCTTCATCTTCCCGAACTCGCTTACTCAATCAGCCTATGAATAGCGGACAGCGGAGAAATGGAAAACTCCAGGGTCTTCCGAGATGTTTTCCTTAGACCTTTCGTACAAGGTTTTAACTGCACATATTGTATTAAACAATGTGACTCGGTGGTCTTGAAAATTAAAAAAATTATTTGCATTTACCTCTAATGTGCAAATTTACCCATAAAATTGACTCGAAAACGCATATAATGTTTGAGCAAAAAATAAAGTATGCATCAATTGGCTTAAAAAGCTTATTATGTTTCGAGAACTAGAATTACATAGAAAATTAAAATAGCCAATCCGCGTGAAAATCGATCAATGTTCCCAGAATATAAAATGTAGGTATGCTTTCAGTGCTACCCCTCAGATATATCATGACGATTGTATGTAGAACATGATGAATGGAAAACGATTTTCTTCCGTTCCTCTCTTTATAAAATGAACTTTTCAAAATTAATTCATTAGACACCTTTCTATTTTTGTGAAAGTGAAATATGCATAAATCTAAAGGCATTTTATTTAAAAGTGCTCATAACTCTTATTGCATAAAGAATAACTTCAAGTTTAACTTCTCTTTTTTGTAATAGTAATAACGGTATGTACTATCAATTAATGAGATTTTTTGGAGTTGAGTATTACCTACATCGTTCTATGTGCATGAAGTAATTTGTTAACTACCTGTGGTAGAACTTAGTTTCACCAAAAATACTCTAGTACATACATAGTAGCATATTGGACGAAAGCGGGCGTAGTAGCAATCATGCTTGAAGAATTGCTTTGGCCAAGAAGACTGAAGTATGCCAAAGGTAGAAGCCTTTGACTCAGTCGTTCAGGAAATTAGAACAGTTGATTGCATTAGACCGGGAAAATCAGATTAATAGGCAAAGTGGTTATGCAATCACATGTAAATAAATCAATATTATCTCGGGTGTTAAATGAGAGAGGTAATGGTACCTTAGTTTACGTATGTCAATAGATTAAAATTTTGCGTATTCATTAGTGGTGGAGAATTCAAGTTCTCAGGCCTTAGAAAGATATTTTTACCCTATAAACTCTATGGTTTTAGGCCCAACTTTGTGGAAGTTCATCTTCAATTAAATTAAAAACTTTCTATATTGCACAATTTAATTAAAAACTCAAAACACGACTGGTTTCACCCACAAGAGGACATCATAAGGTGAGTTTAAATAAAAAATCTCAGTCCTTACATACCTACTCTTGGAGTTTTCGGAACCTTCCCCCATCCTAGACATCGCCCTACTACCTTAAATCGGGCAAGGGCCTAGCCACGTTGATACACCGGTTCCCGTCAGATCACCGAAGTTAAGCAACGTTGGGGCCGGACGAAGGTTAGTTGGGTGACCCCCTCCATACCTCTACCTCTACCGTGGTGCTCTTGTCCCCTGCCTGCAAGTGGCGGGCAGATTAAATGTGGGTTGGCACAATGGGTCTAAAGAGGTCTAAGTGCCAGGGGGGCTCCAGAAGGCCCCCGCTCACACCTCCAGTATTACTACCTTAAATCAACTTCGACCTCTCCTTGGTTCCTTACATTTCACTGAAGTCCCCTCTTCCACTATCCTTGCCCACTCCCTCACTTCACGAAGAGTATATAAGGACTGAGACTTTTCTGTTCACTAACCTAATGATGCCCTCATTTGGATGAAACCTGTCGTGTTTTGTGATTTTAATTCAATTTTGGAATATACAAAGCTTTTGAGTTAATATTTTGACTCTTAAGCGGATATGGAAGTTAATTCAATTAATAGTGCTTATGAATGTTATTCTGCATCCAATAGATTTTACTCTGCTATCCGGAAGGGGTTAATGTATTATATAGCCGGTGTAGAATATGGAAAACATCTTATCCGAAATTTAGCATCTGGAACAGTTTCAAGAGAACGCGTTCGACATGGTCACGTTCCATAGCAAATCGATAGCAAAATCGCTGGAGGTAGCAGTGCCCCATTGGAAATGTTTCGACACTTCTCGGGAGGCTGTTTTTTGTTCCAGCTTCATGTGTCCGGCGCAGGAATGTTTACACACACGTGCGGTCGGTCTATTCAAAGAGCGTCCAGGCTTGCAAATCGGAGCGGAGGTTGAACGATTCGTCCTCGAATGGACGGAAAATCCGGGTCACTTCCATTCTTACGGGCTGCATCGAGTGGAAACAAAAAGGGAATCCCAATACTGTTCTGTGGCCTTTAAAGAAATACCGCTTTCACCGATAAACCTGCCCAAGGAACAGAGGAAAAAGTCTTAGGACTTAAGTATGCCAAATTCCAGAAAATTATTTTCTGTGCTAAAAGAACGCAAAAAGCAACTCACTACAACAAAAATGGAGTTATTTCTCCGCGGGCTTTTATGTTACAACATCATCAAATGCTGGTTGAGGTAAGGTGCTAATTTCTTTTTTATTTGCGGTTGAATATGGTTGCGTAACATCGGAACCAGGGTCGAAAGAAATTTATTTTCATGGCATAAAATTCCTTGTCTTTGCCTTTTAGAATGTTCTAATAACACAGCACCTCGCCTGAACTTCCACCATCATTGTTTTTATGTAATTATGCTCCTCAAACGCAAGAGACGTCTTAAGCGTATTGCAAGCGTATTGAAGCAATTTGTTCCGTATCAAAGGCTCTGGTCAAGTGGGCAGCAATTTGTCAAACTCTCCAAGACTCAGCCAGTGTGATAGCTACATTTTCTTACCGCTTAATTTCATGGAAAACTGCGTAATCTATTATCAATTTTAACTGAAAAGCCGCTCTCTTATCACCTCCGTGTGTAGATTGTGAAGCAGTCACCACCTCTGCAGTCCGCAGGTGTGGGCTGCAGTCTTCAGTCGAGACGGCATTATGTACTCTTGACACAGCTCGACTCTTCCTAAAAACATTAGCCATGAAAATATATACTACATAATTAAGAAAATAACTATATTTATGTCTGTTACGATTTTTGTGTACTTTCCAAGGGAAAACAGAAAGGGTCGACAGATTTGGATGAAATTTTATCGTTGTTGTTTGTTGGCTGTGAGAAGGTATTTAGTTATCTCAAGCATTCGCAAAAACATATAAATATAAAGTTATATTTTTAATTTTCATATTTATAAATAAGGTTTTCCATTTTTAGAGTATGCCAGATTAATTTTTATCCTTCATTACAACACGTAAACGTTAATTAATCTCTTATGTCATTTCTTTATTTGACGGGAAAGGTTTCAAACTTTCTTATCTCTGCAATATCTTTACGCTATTAATCTATATTGCTCTAAAATTTGTACTTTCCTTAGTAATTTATTGTCTTTTTTGGTCCTGTTCTATCTTATAAAACTTTAATACCGTAGAATCGACTCGTACTTGAATCAACTCGTAGCACCTTAATTAAAGTTAATTGAGACCTCACCCCAACTCTGTCAGCAACCTGCAATGAACATTTCTGGAGCAAACCTGCTGCACAGCATAGAGTTCGCTGCCATAGCACTCCATAGACGTAGTTAAGAGTGCGGCTCTTCTGAAAAAATTGATAAGAGATTGCGTAGTTTTCCAAGAAATCGAACGGCGAGAATATGAAGTCAAGTCACCTGCTGAATCGAGATTTTGACTAAATGCGGCCTGTTTGCCCTGTGCGTAAAGGCCGTTTTACACGGCGAATGATCATGCGAATGAATTCATTCGCAAATGAATTTAAGTGATGACCTGAAATTGCTTCCGCTTAGGGTGTTTTACACGGTGAATGATCATTTGAATTAATTTCTTGAATGTTACGTGCAGAAAGGATGCGCAGTGGTAGGCCTATCGATAGTATATATCGATTCATGGGAGATTTCCGACCAACGCAGCTGTACCGATGTTCGAAATTGGTCGGAATGGTTTGTTTACGTCGTCTGCGTCGTCGGATATGCGCGATAGATTAAATAAAGTATGCTGTATATTTAGTAATTATAATATTCATTAAACGAAGATTTCTAGATACTGAGTTGATCTAAAGAAAGTAGAGCTCTAAATGATGGATCGGTATGATTTAATTTACGCATCTACTGCTACAGGTGCCCAGCACAATGGTGGCGGCCTCAATTTTGCCGGAGAAAGCTAGAAGGAGAGAAGAGAAATAGAGGTTAAGGTATGCTAGGCCTGATTCAAAATGAACTGTTATTACAGGACTGTGAGACCAATCGTAATTTATTAAGAAGGACGCTGGAGCAATTTCATACTATATTAAATCTCGCCAGACATGGTTATGAAAGATCGGACACAGCGAGGAGAGAAGCAATTACTGTGACAAGAGATCCTTATTCAACCTTTGATATACATGTTTATAATTATATTGACATTTTGCAATTCGTTTCCGGCTGCAGCCATGGCTGTCACGCTAAGATTTTTTAGCGACGGGCGAATCGTATCATGACCGTATACGGTTATTACGCTCCCTGATTACTCGGCAAGAATTCTTGAGGGTAAAATAAGTTTAATTATGCATGAAGTGTGTAGGAGCATCTATCGGAATAGATAGTGTACCTACTATTTAAAGGTTAGATACGTGCTATTTGTTCTAATTTATCCCAGTTCGTGGTAGCTGTGATACCAAACAATAGGTGACATCCTCATGAATGGCATGGGAGACAACGGAAAAGTGCCGATGGAGATATTTCAATGAAATTGTTATCAGTAATAATTTCATGTTCTGTCCTAATACTTTACTGCTCTATACCTGCTTGTCACAGTAATTAACAAAATTTTGAATACCTGCATAATATATTATTTTCAAAGCAACCTTCGCCCAAAACGTGATTAATTGGAGAACTTCTACAGGTATATAAATTACCTATAAAAAATAAATATGATTATATATACTCCATGGGCACGCCCATTAATTGTATAAGCACGAAAAGCTCCGAAAACAAATTATAATTGCATTTCGTCCTGCACTTGTTTAATTAGAATCCTCTTATCCCTCTTCTACCCGCTCATAAAACAAAGACGGACGTCGTGCGCTCGCATCACGTGATCATTCAAGGAATCATGCGATCAAAATTACAATATGTTCTAATGAACATATTCTAATTTTGATCGCATGATCATGCGAGGAGATTTCCGTATTACACGACGCATGAACTTCATGCGCATGATTTCATTCCCATGATCATTCACCGTGAAAAACTGCCTTTAGATGTGGAAAAAATTCCTATATTAGGTTGGAAATTCACTGATATAGGGCCATAATCAGAATCTTAACTAGTCTCGCTTCTACTGCTTACGTTCCAAAGTTCCAACAACAAGTCAAATAGGTATAGAGATCTGCAAATGTGGTATTGCTTCTCAGTGTGATGCTAAGAACTGAGTTGAGATTCTGAAAATGGCCCGGCCATAATCATAGTCTCAACTACAGTCTCACTTCCACTACTTACGTTATAAAATCCCTATTACGAGTTCCAAAGGGCATTCAAATTCTCTTCGATATGGTTCGAAGCGGTATACATCGTGGCAATTCCAACTTTGCAGGGTGAATCTGCTTACCAGTTTGACTCGAAGTCGAGGTTTTAAGACGTAAGTAGCAAAAGCGAAGGTGTAGTTCAGATTCTGAGTACGGCCCATAATCTCCTCCGTCTTATAAGAATAGTTGCAAAAACAATCGCAGTGGAAATTCAGGCGTAATGTTGCGGGATGGGAACATACTAAAAGAAATTTTACACAGTGAAAATACATTTACTTCTATCCTAGTAAAGATGAAGTAGTACTTTATCCTCAAGTGCAAATAGTGACCAGGGTAGATTTGACCACAATATATACCTGAAGATGATGATGTAGCATTGAAACCCGGGCAGAAATTATTTTTATTACGTAATACTACAAAAAATTGAAATAAGATTCTTGATCTGTTGGCATATTGAACACCGTATTTTTTCCTCAGTTCCTTGGGCAGGTTTATCGGTGAAAGCATATTTCTTTAAAGGCCACTGAGCTGTAATGGATTTCTGCTTTTTGTTCCACTCAATGTAGTCCATAAGAATGTAAGTGGTACGTGGAAGTTGGTCGCATTTACTAGTCACCTCGTATAAATTTTTATTAATTTCTCTTAAAATCATAATATTCTATTAGGTTTAGAGATTAAGTATTGTGCTGAAACTATCAAATATTGATGGAGAAGAATGCATATTCCGTGATTCGTACTGCATATATACATGCTGTACTAATACTGCACGGTTGTGTTAGCACCACAATTAACATCGCAGTGTTATTTTCAGTGTTATAAAAGCGTGGGGATTGAAAATGAAAGGTGACATACTTTTGTGCTCAATAAATAGTGTCACTGTAGTTTACCCGTATCGTATCCTACAGCAGGTCTTCTAGATTTCCCTAACTATTAGCTTATGCCCGACGAAAACGAAGAGGAAATATCCCGTGTAACTATATAGCAGAATATTCGGACATATATTCAAAGAGAGTTTCATAGAGACCATAACGGTACTTGCTCCAACGTTTTTAACATCCAACACGACGAGTATATTGTGAAGTGGCCTTTTATATTCGGATAAACAATTTAATTGGCAAAAGATTATCATTCTTTAATAGAGGAACGCTTTGTACATGATTGACGCTTTCCAAAAAGCACAAATGAAAATGAACAAACATCATACCCAATTATTTTTGTGATCTTTACTACAAAAAGGTGAAAATGGTGGTCGATTTGCTTACGTGTATGATATTAACTTGCTCATGAAAATGTGGTGCTAACATGCTGTCCACAAGAGTAAAAAGAAGCAAACGATTTCGACCACACTTTGAAAAGGGAAAGATAGAGTGAGTTGGCACACTTGCGTGATGGGAACGGATTCAAAATTATGGACGGCAAATGACCAGAAAAGAACTCGATAGAATTTTACAGATCTGTTGCTATTAAAAAAAATAACGATGGAATAACATGATTAGGATGAGCTTAAAATAGAATACCCTCCCGTTGTGACAATCTTCGTCCGCATGACTTGATAATCGTCAATGTCTTAGGATGTTGTGAACATAGATCGCCATAATTGGATTTGGTTCCCACCTGAGTTCGCGGCCTCCTGACGGGTTTCCGCTGGGAGATTGAAATGGAAGGAGAGAGGTCTGAAAACACGGGAGACGACGATGATAACGAATTAGCGGAATTACTGTAGACATTCGAACAGAGAAGGATAGTAGAGTAGTATTGCATGTGACCCAGACAATGCTTTTATCTGGATTAGGACTTTCCTTTCAATTGGAACGCTCCAATTGCGACTCGCGGAAACGAACAGCGTGGAGCTGGTACCGTCATAGTGCCAAATGTTGTGACGAAGCAAATGCGTTTAACCAATTCTCCCAAAAATATGAAATATAATACCTATTTCAATAACTGCGACGTCTTTATTGCCTTCTCCTGATTGGCATTTTGATTTTCGCAATAAGGACATAGTAAAAATGATACCATATTATTCAAAATATGTCAAGAAAACGTTTTGAGTTTAAAGTATGGAGCGTTATAACAGTTTTACATAAATGTTGAGTTTAGATGCAAGCATTAATTATTTATTTCTTGATGGCTGAATGAATCATAGTTTTATCCCTTAATGAAATGGTATCAGACGTTATTTTGTTAGTGTTTCGCGTTCATATTGGAAGAATTAGTAACGTGGTCCACTTTCACATAAATGTTATTTCGTAAACTTCCACGCTAATATTAGGGGAAAACTTACCAAGTTTCGTTGGTTTTATCAATTTTAACATCCGGTTTGGTTCTTGTATCTGTTTCTGACCAATGACTTAACATACGTTTGAAATTTTCTACGGTGAATCTCATCCTCATATATGTCAAATTTATCTTCTAAGTAATTTTTGAATCCCGTAATTTTGTTTGCTATTCCGTTCAATACGCTCTCAAACTTTCCCGTTTTCGTTTTAGCGAAGTAAATTTATAATGACGCCGGAATGTATGCTTAATTGATTGCCCATTGTTATAACAGATTAATCATTAATGCGTCATCGATTACGGTGACAATTACTGATTAATTATTGATTGTTAATTATTTAGCTGCCTAATTTTAACCTTTTACTCACAAAAGCATGTTACTCCCTGTGGGGTGCTGTAAGTATATTTAAGGTCTTTTAGCGTAGCTCTCTTCAATTCCGTTAACCCGTTAGTCAATAGATAATATCAATTACCCCTCCCGAGTACCTTTCAAAGGACTAGCGCAATTTCATTCAGTTTATGTTTAATTAAATTTTTGTCTAGTTCAGGAAATGCACGCGGCAGCAATGCTAGTCATAAAGAATGTCAGTGAGTATTGAGTTATCTTAACCAACAAATTCCGCCGCCGCGACCAGTTTTGCTGCTGGTTAACATGAAGGGCGGGAGTTTTGTGTCTTCGTCTGAGGGCAACACTTAGGGATATCTAAGTAGTTACGCATTACACTGACTATTGTTAGGCGGAGAGGAATCAATGATGCCATCTGAAAACCGTCCTGTAAGCGTTTTAACTTCTGAATTCCGTATTCAGCCGATTTCTTAGGCTGTGTTGTTTAAAGCGGGCTTTACACAATCATTTCGCGCTGCTTGTTCATCATTCGCTTATTAAATATCCATTCCTATGATCTATTTACGGGAGAGCGATAATTGCGAATAAAGGTATTCAATGCGGACAAACTGCCCGGCCACAAAGCATTTTTTGTCATGCGCACAACCTCAGTGTCTACGAGGTTATTACCAGTTCTATAAACCGTATGATAAAAATAATAGCTAAAGCTAAAAGGGTGTGCGTTAATCGCCACAAAATATCCCAACTGGACAACGGAAAAGGGAAAAAAAATTCAGTCTTTATTTCCATTCTAATGAGGAAATCTTATACCATTTATTATACTTGTGATTCAATTTTTCCTTGAATGCTTGTGGATGTGCTCTTCCTCTGAGCATTCGAGCCACGTAACCGTCTCTCTGATATATTTTTTACAAGGTGTTTTGACAATCTTAACTCTGCCAAAATGATTGATACTATCAGCTTAATGTCCACAGAAACGTAGGGTTAACTTTAACCAGACATTATGAAAACCTGGCCCAAGGTTAGATCAAAGAACTCGTAGTACTTTGACACGAGAACCAGACGGTATAAATAGATGCAAGAATGTAACTCCTACGGGATGTGGTCAAAGCGCTTTGATTTTTAATCGCATTTTATCCACGCGTCCTGAGCACCATTCCAGCCGCCTCGAGGTTGCTGTGGATGTGGGTGAATAATAACGACCATGCCAAAGGAAGAATCACAGTGAATTCAGCGTTTTAGGGTAGTTCGGGTCAATCGAAATGGATGTAATTTCCTGCTTTGGTAGTACTTCTGTCAGCCAGTCTCTCAAGTATAGTAGCTTACAATTAGATAAACCTGTAGGACTTAAGTAGAATACTTTTGAAGTCAGCACCTTTCACTATTTGAAATCAGTCCGATAGGGAGAAGTTCTTCGTTTGTTGCTACTTTTGCTCGACTTTCTTCGCGTTGTTGGCAAAGGAATCAGGTTTTTTACGCGAGATTATGTTTATTAGGTAAATATTTTTTTACGCTTTTCTTTGATTTTTCGCGCAATTAGAGACCTTCATGGTGCCAGAAAATATTTTTATGTCATTCATTCCGCTTGGCCCACAGCTAAGCCATTTCTTGGCAAACATTGCATTTAACGCCCACACCAATTCGTGTCTTCGCTGGTGGACAGAAGCGCGACTGTATTGCTTGCAGACATCGCTAGTGATAAGGAGTATCGTTAGTCGGTGGGCTTCATGTCAGAACCAAAAATATATTTAAAATTCCTTGTAATTTTCTGTCACAAATAGCTCAATAATACCAGAGAATACATATTACTCGCCTTCATATATTGGCCGTAGTTTGCGATGCGAAGTTTACGACATTTTTGCTTGACTGGTTAAATATTTCGTTGGTTTCGTTGAGAAGTGGAACCAGTTAGGGGCCCTGGACGAGGGAGAGAATGAGAGTATGGTGGCCCGGTTGGATTGGTATTCATTGCACTTGCAGCGGTTGGAAAGGCAGTAATTGAGTCGTGGAGAGTCTCACGCGATATTCTTAAGCGGTGGCGAGTTTAAGAAAAATCAGGCCGAGTCGGAAAGGTTGCTTTCCTTCCTGAAATGCCGCGAAGAACTCGTTCGACCGGTGTCCGTGTAGGAGACTCGTAGCTTGTGGGGGTGGGCTGATTACAAGAAACCGTGCGGGGAGAAATTGAGTTCTCCCGGAAAGATACTTTTCGTATTGAGAAAAAATGTGCGATTTGAACGAACCAAGCAATCCCGTGAATCCTATTCCAGCTCGGGTTTTGAACTTTTACGCTTTACACTGATGCTGGCGGGCGTGTTCGAAACTGAGGTTCATAAGCGGGAGGGAACATTTTCCGCTAGGGTGTGCGGGAAATTTAGCAGAAAGAAAGTAGGTGATAGTTCAATTCTTGTAAAGGATGAATCATTTCTCAATCATGTCAAAGGTTTTGAACGTTTATTACGCTTGGATTTTGTTAAGCTTACATCTTTATGAGCAATGTGGAAGAGAGGAAATAATCTGAAAAAATCATCCAGGAGAAATGTGGTTGGAAGTTACGTCAGCCTGGTCGTAGGATAGATGGTCAGTAATGGACATGGCATTTTGGAAAATTAAGTGGACCGTTTAAAATATATTCTAGCGAGATATGTTATACAAGGCATTTGTGCATAGCCCATTGCATTAGCATACCTGGACATTAAAATATCAAAGAATTAATGAAATATTAATTCTTTGAAAAATAGTAAAGGAAGGTATTCAAATTAGGATTTTTCATGGAAATAAGGAAGGGTTCAGTGATACCCGGCGTCTGCATATTCCTGCTCTTAACGATAGGCGCCAATGGGTCGTCGGTTTAACGTCCCGTCCGACGGACGGAGTACTGAACGTCTGGAGTACGAACTGTCAGTTGAACGCGTAGCATGTTTATTAAATCTGTGGAAAAGTGCTTTTCGGAAAAAAAACGGACAGAGCACCGTACTCGAAGTGATTTCTACAAGTGGGGACCTATGTACCGATGAAAAATCTGCGGCAGCCGAGAGTCGAACCCGCAGCTACTGTGCCAACCCGATCCCTGCCCATCTTAGTTTTTGTCTTTTAGAATAAATGGGTTGAATACTTTGAAAAGAAGACGTGACAGCTTAATCGGACATACACACGATGGCCTAATGAAGACAATCGTCGAAGGAAAAGTGAACGGGAAGAGCGGCAAAGGCTTCGAATGAGACATATGGAACAATTTGTGGAGGATGTGAAAGAGAAGAATTATGTTAATATGAAAAGATTATAGAAGAATCGAGTGAAGAGCTACGTCAAATCAAACGTAGGATTGCTGACTTGTGGTTATGATGAGAATAAATGGCAATTTCACTGTTCTAGGTATAATATTTTCTATAGGTACTGTGAACGACATGCAACCGGTTTTTGCAAGATGTTTCTCAAAAAAATGAAAAAGGCTTAAGGCAGATAAGGTTCTGAATAAATAAAAGGGAGTCATTACGAATCATTCTCAACAATGTGAATAAATCTCATGGTTCCGGAAACAAAATTTAATTAGTCTGGTACTGAAAATCGCCGTCATAATCTGCATTTCTCTTGGCGTGGCAGTTGTTCAAGGAGAGCGACCAACAGCTGAGGTCATTCGCGGCTCTAAGGAGTAGCGTAGTAGGCTAAAGGTAGATAAGATTTTGCGAACAGAGGAGGAATAGAGGGAAACTGGAATTAACCAGCTCTTCACGATAGGTACGAACAGGTTCACTGCTTCACATCACGGTATTCGAGAACTTATTTATTTTTCATGTCACCGATTGGCTAATTACATCCTGTACCTAATCAGTTCAAAATATTAATTCTTACCCCGGTTTCACCAGTCACCGTCAATATACGTGGCTCCCTTTTTTACTTTAATAATTTACGCCGATTGTCTAATTACATCCTGTACCTAATCAGTTCAAAATATTAATTCTTGCCCCGGTTTCACCAGTCACCGTCAATATACGTGGCTCACTTTTTTACTTTAATAATTTACGCTCCAAAAAGAAACATAGCTCCATCCATAATCATATTCTGAAGTTAACGGTGAAACGAACCTTTCCAATCCGAGGATATTTAAAAGTTTTTTGCAATTACTGATGGAAAGTTAATGATTGATATGTATCGGGATTGATGAATCGAGAATGATCGGAATCGGATAAAAGTTGGCGGAAATAAGCTTTGATATGTTAGTTTAACGTTTGAGACTTAACTTTGTGGAACCACGAGGTTGGAAATGAAACGTCGCGTTGTACATTCCACACACACACTTTATTAGGAACGACCATGGTTTCGACATGTAAAAGTCATAGCGACACACACACACTTTATTAGGAACGTCCTTTAACATACACTTTAGGAACGACCGTGTTTTCGACATGTAAGTGACATTATCTATAGATTTTATAAAGATTATCAATTATAAAAACCTTGACAAATTGACTTCTTTAAACGAGTCCTATTTGTTGAATAACCCCTATTTGCTTAGATTTTACAGAAGAGTCAGTTAATATGAAAATCCATATTGTCATCTAACTTTTATAAATTCTTTGCCTAATTTTTTTCCATAATTTTTAGAATAAACCTTAATAATGAAATTTATGTGTCGAAACCATTGTCGATACTAATAAAGTGCGTGTGGAATGTAAAATGCGACGATTCGTTTTATGTTAGATTTTTTCTAGCGAAAATCAATTTATATTGGATTATAAATAAACGAAAAATAGGACTAAAAAACAGACTAGAAATAAAACTAAAAAATATATGAATAATATACATTGGTGTGGCTTAAGAGGCGGAGACCTTTCATGCCTGATAGGAAACTCGGCCGCAGGGAAACTCGGCGTTTAATTACCTTTGTCGTTGATTTGTATTATTTCTGGCTTACGTTGCTAAATGTAATAGACTCCAATAATTGTTCGAATATCCACTTGATAATTTAGTACTTAGTACCGGTTCTCCGCTGATAATTGATTACAAAAATTAAATTTAATCACCTTAGAACTCGTAATAATGAAAAATCTTCGGAAACAGGAAATATTAATGCTCTTAGGACGGGAAATTCGAGTCGAATATCAAGTCACATTGCGTGATCCGAGTTAAGAGGCTCTCTAAGACGTGTCTAAAAATCCCATCGTTGAAAATTGATGTTAAAGTTTTTTTCCCTGGATATTAATTCAGTCTCCTTGAAAAAAACCTGGCGTAACGGAATTTCCTTAGAAATTCGAAGCCCCTTAAAAATCGAATAGTGGTCATTCGGATAAGCTATCAGACGGACAAGACAGAGGTAAAATGCGACCTCAGCGGTGGGGCATCTTAGAGATAGGAGCGGTTAAAATATCGTTTGAACGCGGAAAAATGCTATAAATCAGCCTTAAAGCCTCAAGACGTTGGTGAAGACCCAAGAAGTCGTGCGCGCCCGTAGTAGTATTTACCCATTTCATCTTATTATACGGCTTGTCGTCTCCCCCGTCACTACGAAGGTCAAGACGGCTTGGATTTTTTCCCTCTCCCGTCTACTTTCGTTCGGTAATTGGTACCAGTCGCTTGAGACGAGAAAGCCAAGAATTTTGATGTTATTGGATGAGGCAGGGGCGTGGGAGCGAGGGATAGGCGGTTAAAAAGCTGTAGCGATCGCTGGTGAAGCGGAACTTTCTCTTTCCACGCTATGTTAACAGACGGACGAAATGAATAAAAAGTAATGACCGCCCGGGATGGTATTCTCCATTTGATAGCGATGGCTCAAAACGCCCCCCTGACATAATAATGTAGATGCTATAGATGAAGTTTGTCCGTCAGCAGGCACGTAGGCAGGAGGGGGGGGGGGGTGATTCAGCCCCCCCGAAATTTTTCCCAATAATTTTGTTGCTCTGATTTTAGCAGTGAACTTTATCAGTGAGAAGAGATAAGTATGGGCACTGTAAAAGTAAATACCAAGCACTGAAAATTAAGGGAAGAGATTTGTAACATGTCGGCACCGAATGGGTAAGACTGATTTGTTTCAAGTAACGCAAGACTTAGCCCCCCCCTCCCCCGAAGCATATTTCTGGCTACGTGCCTGTCCGTCAGCATGATTCATCTAATGAAGAAACTTTGAAAACTTCAGACGCGGGTGATTCAAACAAAATTTATTTTTTATTGCTCAAACAAATCTCGAAAAACGTACCTTTAACTACAAGTATGATTTTGTCTTCCTCAAAATTGTGCAGGCCCAGGTAGGAAGTCCAAAAAGAAAACAGACGGACTTTGGGACTGAGTTTGTATGCATTGTAAGCCTAGACTCTCTGATAGCAATTTAGACGAGCAGTCGATTAAGCAGTGGAAGAGAGCAGAATCGAATATTAAATAATTCATCGTCCCAAGTGGGGTTTCAGTAACAGTCGATTCAAATGCAGGAAAAAATCGTTTCATTCCCCTCTCCAGCTATCTGCCAAATTGCACCAATTAGTTTCTCATGATCAGTATACATTTCGTGGCTTCGTTCAGTTTACCCTCTCATAGACATGAGGTCTTTTTAATAATTCATGAAAATGGCGATCCCATCGGTCTACTTCTTTCACCAAGCAACGGAAAGTTAGATTACAATATCGCTGATTTGCGGGGGAATGTGGTGATGAAAAAATGGGTAGTATGCAATATATCAGGGTGACTTTTCAAGGCAATATGATAAGCGTGGAAATGGAAGGGTAAGTAAGGAGAGGAATATATATATTTTCTACCATGCGGACGGCAGCAAATACTCGGATCGAAAAAACGGGACGTAAAATATGGTTAGGATATGACATATCATAAAGTAGTTTTAATGAATGTCTATGAGATAACCAGCAATCATTTTTATGTTTTTCTTTTTTATATATTCATTTGTAAATTAGTGTTTTTCATTTTGTTTGTCTATTGTTGTTTGGATTTCCATAGTGATGTTAGAGGGGGAATGGGGTGGTTAGAGAGGAGAACATGTTCTTGAAGGTTGATAACATTGGAGATAATATTGGGGAGACTAAAGTCAATAAAGTGCAAAGGGATATATTAAATTTAATTCATAAACGATTTGGCACGATATTATTACTATAAGGAATATACGTGGCTTGAATTTAGGGTGATAATGTAATTCTCTTGAAGGTAGTTGTTGAGGGAAAAAAATTAGAAGAATGGCAAAGAAGACCCCGTATCAGAATATGGAGCAAGTAGTAAACGATATATAAGAAAATTAAACTGTCGACTTGTAGAGAGCCGATGGTAGAACCGAGTGGATAGTTGAGTCAAACCAATCTTAGAATTGATGCCTAGCGATGACGAACCTAATTTTTCCCCTTTGGGAATATCATTATTCATTTACATTTCGAACCGCATGAATGCAATACGATTAGAAATGACAGAGACATCTCCCTTAATGATTCAATTCATAAGTCCTGAATGAGGAAGAATTTAGCACGGCACACCTTAGTTATCCTTTCCCTACGTCTGCGAAACCAATTCCGATGATTTCAGCATCCAAGTACATCTAGATCCTTAATGGAGCTTTCGAATGACACGTGTGTCAGATAGTTATGATTTTCCAAAGAATTTCGCACATATTATTACAATTCATTTTGGTTGTGATTCGCGTTCGACGGGTTAATCTTCAGGAATAGATTCCTCATATCTGACGTAGGGAGGCAATAAGTGTGCAGATTCAATCTCGGCTTACGCAGGCGTCATGGCTTGCGGAAGAGATTCACGATACACGGATATAATAACCTCATGAGCATATGGATACTGTCTTGAGAGGCTGATGACTCGCATCGAAAAATGAGGAGCTGTTGCTCTTAGCACTCAGTATCGTGTACATCTTTTGAGTACAGTGTAAGCTCTTAAGACCGTGTGTGTCTGGTATGACTCATCATCAGTCATACGCTGACTGGTATGACACATATCAGTCATTCATACGACAATGGCACATTTGAAATCAGGAAGTAATAAAATTTTTGAAGCACGATTTGATTTGTATTCACAAGGACGTGGAAGATTTTGAACGGCATAATCTATACTTGGGGCGATTTACTGGAGAGGTCACCGTTGTGAATGTCTCTCTAAAATCATTAAACATTAGACTAGCTTTGTAAATCATTAAACATTAGACTAGCTTTGTAAATATATGCCCATCCGGTCTCTATAATATCTAATTTGATTTCTTCTTGAGCACGAAAAGAAAGATATTCAACGAGTTTACTTGACCCGTGAATTGGATGCAACTGGCCTCAACATAATAACTCATTGCTATTAAAACTAGTGAAAGAAGAAACTGAAAATAATCGAACTAGGGTGGTGAACCAGCATCCCTCAAATTGATCCCCGTACTACAACCATTTGACTGAAATGTATCGACGGCAGCCTACCTTTCTAATTTTGTTTACGATGTAATTGAACTTACTTTGACAGATATCTCGAAATATCTCCGATGATTTTGCTTTGTCGGTAAAAAATAGACATCGAACTAAAGATCTAGTGCACGTTTTAATCTACGCTGTAATATTGATTCGTATTCGAGGACTTGTGATGCAGTGTTGGGATTACTGAGAATTTATTTTCTCATTATCTTCCTATCCCTCCTATTACATACTGTACTGGTCGCGATATCAAACGTTCCTCTAAGCTTAACTAAGCTTGCGACGACATTTTCATGTTACTCAAGCTTCAAGCTCAAAGAAGGAAGCAAGGAGGACACCCATTAGAATGTTCATGGATCATACTTCGTTATGGCAGTGACGTATGGTCGTCGACAATAGCCGCTAAAAATTTGAAAGAGTGAAAGTAATCGAAATGTGGTGTTACAGAAGAATGATGAAGGTGAAATTGTATCGACAGGATAACAACGAAGTCCCAAGAAGAGGTGGAGAAAAGAGAAGTTTGCTGAAGTTATTAAAAGATTATGGGATAACTTAATAGGCCACATCTTGAAACATGGTGATCTGATGAAGATAATCGTCGAGGGAAAAGTGGACGGAAAGAATGGAAAAGGAAAGTCTTCTGCGAGGTGTATGGAGCAAGTAGGAAAGGTTGTGAAAACAAAGAATAATGAAAATATGAAGAGGTTAGCCGACGGGAGAACCAAGTGAGGAGGTAGGTCGAAAAACTATTAAGATTAAAAATTGAAGGAACTTAACGCGAAAACCTTAACGGCGTTACCTACTGGAATCGTACAATAGCAGGAATTCCACAGAGAAGAAATAATTTGGGGGATCAGAGGATATGGGTTCGAGTCCCGATCAAGGCGAATGATTTTTTTCTCTGAGGAATTCCTGCAATCTCAAGATTGTTGACTAGTGATGATGATGAATATGATAAAAATTCGAGGTCAAATCGTGTCATAGTGCCTTGAACAATTGGAGACGGGGTTTCCCTTGGCTGCTTCGGCCTCCATTTCGGCACGTTGACTCAACTTGATGTCACGCTTCTCTTCCCCATGCTTACGAGGCGGTATTTATTTTTCCTCCCGGATGGGCCACCAGCCGAAGTCTTCAGAATCAACCGGGCGTCTCTGCGTCTGACTCTGCTCGAAATCTACCGCTTCGCATGGAATATTTGGCCCACTAAAGATGGCTGTGACTTAACGGGCTTTTTTGTGGCGTCTTGTGCATATTGAAAAATTACGAAGTCTCAGCCTTCGTCCTTGTTATTTCAAAGAAAGAAGCAATGAGAAAGCTATCGTCATCATCCTAGGATTGGTTTGACGGAGCCGTCCACTCGATTCTTCCATCGGCCAACCTCTTCATAATAACGTAGTTCCCCTCTTTCACGTCCTTTACGACCTGTTCTATACAACTCATACGAGGCATGCTTTTTCCATTCTTCCCGTTCACTTTTCCTTCGACGATTGTCTTCATCAGGCCACCGTGTCTTAAGAGAAAGCTAGGATTTATAAAAAAGAGTACTTGGGAAATGTGATGAGAAGACAAAAGAGCGATGCTACTTTTCACTAGTTAGGCCCCACCTTGAGTATGCAGCCAGTGTATGGGATCCTAATGAATTAGGTTTGATGAGAGAACTAGACAGTGTGCAGCGTAGAGCAGTTAGGTTCGTCAAAAGGTGTTACGATAGGTTGAGTAGTGTATCAGAATTAATACAAGAATTAGGGTGGGAATCATTATCATAGCGTAGATTGAAGTTCAGATTAAATCTATTGCAGAAATTTCAATCGGATAGCTTTACTGAAGATGTTAGGCACATATTAAAAGCACCAGCGTATTATGCTAGATTCGACCAGATAAATAAGATTAGAGAGATAGATTGTCGTACAGAATGGCATTTTTCCCTCGTACTATAAGAGAACAGAATAGGCAGCATAGGAAAGGGATAGGTAGGGGAAATATTTTAGAGTATTCTGTAGTGCATGATGCATGTATTAACCCCTCAAATACTATAGATACCAACAATCTAGTTGCATGAGACCCTTTAGTTGTTTGCTTGCATGCTAGTAGTGCATGCTTGGTGACCTTCACCCTCTGCCACACACCCTCGCGGTGGCTTGCAGGGTATCGTGTAGATGTAGATGTAGATGAAGATGTGGTCGATTAGGTTGTCCCGTCTTCTTTTTATAGTTTTCTGCAGACTTCTCTTTTTTCCCACTCTTCTTAGGACTTCTTCATTTGTCAAAAGTAAGCTATACATATAGTAAATTAAATCGAACTAAAGATCTACTGCACGTTTTAATCTACGCTGTAATATTGATTCGTAGTGTTTTTTTCGCTCATGGAAACGGAATACTTTTCCTGGCATAGCTTTCATCACAAAAGAAGGTATAATGGGTGTGCAGCGAAATCTATCATCTATATTCCATTATTAAAGGAGAAAAAATTCATCCCAAGGTAATCCTATCCATACCAAGGATATCGTTGCCGCAGAAATTCGAGTGAATTTCCCAAGGTATTTTGCCAAAATATTTAAACTCATATCTGTAGGCCTCCTTTCTCGTAGTTGAACTGAGGATACAAATCCTAGCTACGCATACGTATGGCACGTCGTTGCATTCGTGAACAGCATCAAGCGGAAATTCCGCATCATCACAATTAAGTGATGCGTAAGTCTTCGAATGCGGTCGAAGCAGTCAGTCGCGCGCATCGCATTAGTTTTGCGATGAGTTCATATTGGGTACATGATTCTGCTTTGTTCACAGGCGGGTTATTATTTATATTCTTGAAAACGCCCTGAAACGCTACGATGCCCAGCTTAAGAAGAAGGAAACTTGACTGCCGCTTGGTGGGGTTGACTGAGGGGTTGGACGCTGCATGTTTTACTTTCCAGGAATTTTTACGAACGTAGGAGACATTCTTTTCGCTCATGGAAACAGAAAACTTTTCCTGGCATAGCTTTCATGGTTACAAAAGAAGGTTTAATGGGTATGCAGCGAAATCTATCATCTACATCCCATTATTAAAGGAGAAAAAATTCATCTCAAGGTAATCCTTATTCATGCGATGAATCATTCGTTTTTTCCTCATTGAAACTCGGGTGTAGGTTAGAACTGAAGTTAAAACATTGAACAACTATTTCCAATTTCATTTATGCAGTAAACATCATCCATTCAAAATCCGTTAAATATGTATTTTGAGGAGGAAATTTGGAAAAGCTCGGAAAATGTTTAATTTATTTCATTCAATGTTTATGGATTATTGCCTTCCTCAAATAAGGATTTCATGTGGCTATTTACCCCTGGGATTTTCTAGCCCTCGCTGTACTTTTTTTTGCTTCTAACCCTAGCTGATTTTTTCTGAGTGGTTGGACCCTTTGACAGATATAAATAACCTTAAAAAATCAATCTGATGACTTAGCTGCAATTATAAACTTAGAAAAACAATGTCCTCTTGCTCGGGCATAGACGATATAGCAATGCTGGAGTGACATATTTGCTACATTTCGCATCTTCAAGCACACTAAATCATGATTAGATAACTTAGCCTGCTTTTGCATGGTAAATTTTTATATTTACAATTAATGCGATAACGATCAACCATCAAATAAATGAATCGCATCATACCATTTGTGTGTGATATCATGTGAAGTAAATCTCCTTCATATTCTTTGCATTACTCTCATTTGGTGCTTTCACAACGTCCAGCTTCCCAACTTCATTTTGAGTAATATATTAAGGTTCGATTGACGTACTCTAATTTGATAATTTTTCGAGCTACTTTGTACATTATATAAGATATTAAAACTACAGGTATAAGTTGTTATTTTGTGGAATTCCAACATAATATAAACCAAAATATGCAGTTTTCCACTATGATAAAAAGCTATAATTGCGACCTAGGCTGCGATATCGACATCGAAACCTTGGCCGCAAATAAATTTTGTCTTAGTGAAAAATTGCATATTTTATTCTGTACTGTGTTAGATATTCTTCTCTGCTTTGTAGCATTTCATTCGAGCATTCAGAATTGAGACTCACGGGAAACTTAGGTAATGAGAAAAATTTGAATATAAGAAGGGGGTCTAGAATGCAGTCTCATATCGCGTGTCACCCTGGAAATTGAGCATGATAATTAGAGGACTAAAACAATTTTTTAGTAGAAGAAAATGTCGCTGGCATCGAATGAGAAATGCTCTCTTCGGCCGAGAAATGCCATGTGGGAAACTCGCCCGCAACGCGGAAGTGGTCGAAGGGAATTTTGAAGGCACGAGAGGAATGAGGTCCGGCGGTTGGCATAGCAGTGAAAAAGAGAAGGTATAGAAGACTTTGATGAGCATTCGAACTCGAGACTTCATGGGGCCGAGACGTCACGAATGACGACTCATACCTCATGGCCTAGAATGACTAGACCAAGTCAGAAACATACTCAAGCTTTGAGTGCGCACTCTGTGTTGGATTAAGCAAGATCAGTTGCCATTTTTTTCCCAGAGGCTTATAAACATTCGAAGACAATTCCCAACATTTCTTTTTTTTTAATGATTGTCAAGAAACGCCAAATATTTTTACATGTGCGTCGTCTTATAGGCTGATGGCTTTTCCACTGTAGCATTATTGGATGAGAAAATGTTTTATTTTATAGGTTAATTTTATATTATCAACAGATTCCGACTTGATGTAGTGGAAGGCATCCATAAATGAAAAACTATAAGCACTTTTCCATAGATGTAAAAGACTGTTTCCAAGAATGTATGTTAAATGGCGTCCCATCCCGAGGGCCCGGGTTCGATTCCCGGCAGTGGCGGATTTTTAAGTGGAAAACCGGACCCCACTTGAGTGCCTAGTGGAGGGCATTTCAAGTTCAGTACTCCGTCCGTCGGATGGGACGTTAAGCCGTGGTCCCCTTGGCGCATTTCGTTAAGAGAGGCTAATGCTGACGCCGCGGCGTCCGGACCCTTCCTCCGTTTCCTGAAAACTCCTACCATTACCCAATTACCCACCTATCTTAAATGGCGCAAATGACCTGAGCTGTCGGCCGCCTCCCCTGAAAAACCAACCAACCAGTTTTTCATTTATAAATTTGATATATTTTGTAATTTTAGATTTAGAAGGCAAAAGAAGCTTGTAAGATGGTAGCTAGCATTAGTTTTTATTTCTTGACATTAATGCATGCTTGGTTTTGGTTTACCCCCTGCCTCATATCCTTGCCACGGCATGCAGTGAGCTGTGTAGATGATGTAGATGTTTTCCAGGGATGTAATATCCTGGGATATTTGAATAAATGCGTTCAGAAAAAGCTATTTATATGAACTCCGTGTATGCTTAGTATGTTTCTGAGTACGTCCTCAGTTCAAAATTGTATTCGTAAGAGGTATTTTATTAGTCTAAATTACGTTACTTTTATAATGAAAATTTATTCAACCCTTTGTTAGCCCATGAACCCAACGCTAAGACCACCGGCCGAGGTGGTCAGATCGGTAACACGCCGCGCCGTTCTAACAACCCAAAAGTCGCGGGTTCCAATCCCGCCTCTGGCATGGGAGTTGTGTTAGTCTAAGAATGAACGTAGTTTTTACGGTATGACATAACCTTAGCAATTGAAGACTCTTAAAACCTAATTTTATCACCATTACTACCGTACTGCATTCTTGAAAATCCACCTCTCTCAGCGTATAGGTGTGTAAGTACATCACATTAAGTGCAGAAGCAGAGCTAGAGGCATACTTATCCTCGTTTCTTAGATATATATTCTTCGATGCAAATAATAAGCTTCGCAAATATGGATTCTTTTAATCAAAGGATGGCAAAATGATAACCCAACCGCAGTGGAAATCGCGACGTTATTTGTCGATGGAGTGTTTGATAGAATGAGGTTTAAACGACTACTAAGAAGGTGGAAGATGAGTCGTAGAATTTCGGTTATTAATATTCTTGGAGCAGAAGGGGAGAAGTCAGTTTGGGGCTGGATTTCAGAAGCCGTTAGTTGCGTGGGGCGAACGGCTTAATGGTGAACTTCCTCGAATCCGCCACAAATAGTCTAATAAGTGAAAAATATTTGTTGACTGCCTACGTTGCCCTGAATATTTTACTCCGTGGTTGGAAATAAATAGAAAATGTGAAACCGTTGGCAATAAGATAATTTCTCTGGATCATTTCCCATTAGGTATTAATCAGCATAATTTAAAGATCAGAAATAGAGCGTAAGAAACCAAGATCTCAGAACCCTCGTAGAGATGACTAGTGCCTAGCAGTGGGTTGATGTGTCTTCCTCATCTATGATACAGTGTTGTTTGCAGTGTTATTCACTGGTTCCAATATTTAGTTGTTAAGATGAAGCCGACCTTATAATTAATTTCCCTTTTAAGCTTACTTATTTTGGATTTATTAAGAGAAAGTGAGTATTGGAGTTGAATTTCTCTTCTCGGATGTGATCAATATTTAATGTATTAAGGCAATAAACATCATTTGTATCTAGGAATAAACCGTGGTATTATGAATTCGTATTTGTATTCTGGTTGTCACTTTTAATTTCTTAATGAAATGTAGCTAATGTACTTTGGAGGAAGATCAAAAGCCAAAGTTCCGAAGAGTGCCTTGTGACACATACTAATTACATTTCCTGGCTTGTTGCTCATTATTCCGGCTCAGCACTGTTGATGAACTAGGGAATCATTTTCACTCTACGGCCTACTTTTTAACTAAATGAGATTAACCGGTATAATGGAATGGTAAGCGTATTCTCAATTCTCATAGATTTTTTTTCTCTGCAGCAGCAAGCAACACATTAGTCATCTAACACTAGTATCGAAATATATGAACGAATTCCTTCTTGGGCACACTGATTGCGGTCTTCCTTCACTCGCTGACGTTTTCCTTATTAGTTGGGCTGTAACTGAGCTCGAGACGTACTATTTGATCATTTCGCCGTAATTCACAACAAGAAAACTCGAGACCCGACACACAAACATTCACACAACACACTCGAGTGGGAATCGAGTAATTAAACTCAGGAGCAGTGGACGAATCCATTTGCTAAGAGAAAACTGCGTTGAAAGTTTGTTAATGCGAAATGTCTCAACGTATTAAACAAAATGATGTTTTATTTATGAAGGATAAATACTTGTATATGATATTAAAACCTCTGCTTGAATTTCATGTGAAGAAAACGTCTTGAGATCTTTGAAACTTTGCGATTTTTCCCATACCGTATTTCTCAGTAAATGAACCAATCTGGGAAATAGTCCTTCATTCACAATCAGATTTTATTCGTGATTTGTGATTATCTGTCTGATTTATTGTACAGTTAAACCAGTAACAGTTAAAGGCTCTTAATTTTAGGGGTGAGTTTCACGGAACAGCAGGGAAGGGTAGCATAAAGTCACTGCCAGGGCAAGAGTTAGAATCATATCTCGGACCCTCACATTCAAAAAGGGTTTAATTTTTATATGGAAGCCACTCACTTCCATAAATAATGCACCATTTGATTTTAATATTGTTGAGAGATTTTGCGAATCTAACGTGAAAAGTACTTTGACTGGAATAATCCCTTACCAATTTCACTGAGCTCTCTTCACCTGTCCTCCTCGGCTGCGGCTTGAATTAAGAGTGTAGCGGATAAAATGTCTTTTCCCAATTTTTCCGTATCGAATTTTCCAATAAAATACACCAAAAATAAAGGCCATAATAGTACCGATGTATAGTGGGAACTGTATATGAGACATCGAATTCAATCATGAATTTTAAATTAAGTGAAGTTTCAGCTCTCTTTCAGCTGTTTGAAGTTACCGATTCGCATTATCGAAAGCATAGTAATGAAATCACCATGAGACACCTTTTTTTTAGATGTGCTTTGAATGAAGTTAGGTTATTTGCTCTGTTATCGAAATTTTACGCAATGATTTTTTTCCCACCGATTTGTACAGGTTGTACCACATTGAATAATAATTCAATGATCACAGGTTTCCCATGTTCCATGCCAGTGATTAATAATGTACGTATTGCAAAGACTCTGCTCAACAGCCTATCTGAGGTTATTACGGGAACCCTGCAGAAATTGTTGTCATTGGAAAAGATCCTATAATTATATTAATAAAAATAAAACCCGGGGACTTCAACTCTTAAAAGTCACTTAGGTAGGGAAGGGCAAAGGATACGAAACATTGAATCCAGCTGTTTTTTTTAATCCATGCCCTGCGTTTCGCTGCATTTTTGTTTGAATACGGGAAAACTATTTTTCTCAGTAACTTACAACTCGTATCTAAGAATGCTTGGATGTTTGGAATTGTAGAATTGATTTTGCATATCTATGATCACATACAATGCTGATGTTTCAGACATTAAATGGTAAATCCTTCACCCACCCAGCCATAAAGAAGTAACCAAGTTCTTCGCGCACTAATTCTGCTAAATCAAAAAATTACCTAATTCCGAATCAGGAGCAAGATTACATGGGTAACTTATTAACCTGTACCTGAACTCGATTGCGTAATTTGCCTAACGATCTAAACACGAGAATGAAAGTCATCACATTACCGCGTAAATTTTCCCAAGAAACACTTCGCGTGACCCCTGAAGCGTGAGTCTAACAATAAATTGTCTTTATAAGCTATCCATCTCGATCAGCAGCCGATCAAAGTTGGATTTGATGGAGATTTTAAAGCGATTAACAGTGACCGGATGGTATTGCGTACGGCGCAGAGGCTTCCACATATTATGTATTCCCTGGAAATCTTATCTACGTCACGACCGACGCATAAATTTTACCGTGACGTGCAAAGGGGAAAATATTAAGTTCACCTAAATTTTCCCACGTTAGAACTGCGTTTCAAAATTCACTCACGTCTTGCCTCACTCCTGCCTCAGGAAGGGTTATTAGAATATACTTCGGCATCTTAAATAGTTGCCACTTTTGAGATATGCGCCACTTTCAAGCAATACATTTTACAAGGTCGACATTGGCTGTCAACATTCGGGTTCCCACGTGCAGAGAAAAAAGGTCTTGGAGATAACTTGAATGAAGTTAATGACAGTATCCCTGTTGCTTCTTAATAGTATGCACGGATATGATTTCTATTGAAATTCCTTATATTTATTTGATTCAGATTTCTATTCTAGCGTTTTCCATTTCACTTGTTTTTTTATATTTTCAGTGGCATTTGATTGGATAAATTGACTTCCGTACATGATTTTAAAACCCTTTCAGTATGCTCCACTAGCTGTATTTAAAATAGTGGTGTAATCTAGATATGATTTGATCGAGAGCACTGTTAGTGTATTTTAATTCGGAAATATATTAGTAATATCCGTGCCTCTTAAATAACGAAATTTGTTACATTTCCCATACTTAAATAATGTTTACAACATTGCGATTATGAGTGATCACCTAATACTGTGCTGTTTGAAACCAGAAAACGTGAGCAAACGAGATTCTGACCATGTCCAGCCTGATTTGTTTCCGGAGCATACTCTTAATGGTGAAATCATGTGAAACTCCGGTGGCAAAGGGATAATGAAATAACTTTCCAGTCCTGAATGCTGGAATAGATCAAACTATCTTACACACCATTGAGGGCTTAACGGTACAACGTGCTCATTTCGATAACACACCAAAGTAATATTGAGATTGATTTCCGTTCGAATTCATTCCGGTATCCCGTGACTAGGTTCAAGTGCAGACGGCCCAGAAAAATTTTAAGTTAACCTTGAGTAATCCGATATATTTTATTTTTAAAAGCACTCTTCAACGAAATATAATCATCATTTTGTAGAATAAGTAAACTAGAAGAATTCAATGTTAACTTAACCTTCCCAAAATCACCATTAATTGTCATACAGTTGTATTTCATTGAATTTTTTTCTCACTATTCACCTTTTGTTAACTTCGTGAATACTACTTTTTTCCATAGTTGGCACACTTTATGAGCTCAGGTACAAGTTGAATGATTGGTGCCCAGAATTTGATATTCAGTGAGGCTCATACTCAACGTATCATTTAGAAATTTCAAATGCTTTGCCCATTAGCAAGTCTATTTACACCGCATGTGAAACTGGATGCTTTATTTTTGCAACGTAATTTACGTTATTGCTGTTTAGAATGAAATATGATCCTCTACCTGAGGCATCGTTGGAAATGGTTTTTCCTCGATCGTGAGTAGGTACCTCTCGGACGCGATGGGTAATGAATGACAGAGAAAACGCAAATAATTATAGTCTCAGGTGTCGTTTTGTGGCTCCTGCTTCCCCAAAGGAGGATGTAGCGCAGAGGATATTACATAATTCATCCCCATCGCTCGTGTAGGATGAAAAAAAAAACCCGCGCGCTCAGTCGCATTTCAATACATCCTTATTTCTCCGTCGCAGGGAGACCACTCTTCCTTCCACGCGATATTTTCCCGGAGGACGAGAAGAAAAAAAAACTTGCTCGACAGAGAAAACAGAAAAATCCAAGCGGGATTACCGTGCACCGCGACACGAAAATCACCCACCTCTCCCACGCACGATTCCGGTCATCCAATGTCACGGTGACGATACGGTCATGAAAATTTTCCGTCTGCATTGACCTCGTGACACCTGCGCGGTCACTCAGAGCTGCGTCAACTCACGCAACAGTGGCGGGTGAAGCGTGACTCTTTATCAGCTCACGAACGCTGAGTGATGTCTACCTGCGATTAACTCTCGCTCGCCTATTATCTTTACGTCCCCAGCAATTTTCGTTCTAAGCCTAGATTGGCGCCACAACTACGCATTCACTGACGCTCAGGGTTGGGAAATTGTGAGTTAGTTATGAGGAGGGATGATTCGCCTTAAGTCGATCGTAAATTTTTATTTGCATCGCTAAGCTCCTCCGTGTTGTGGAAAAAGGAGGAGGATTAAACGCGTGAGCGCACCACGAAATGCTGAAGCACGGAACGAGAGCCAAATCTAGTCCATCCTTTTGGTGTGGCGGCGTAAATACGAACAATTTCGATATTACGTTCTTTGCATACTCTGTTTTGAGTTCAAATTGAGCTAATACATAATTACAGTCATAGGGTTTGAAGGGTGATCAGATGGCTTAGGACGTATCATACCTCATACTCTTCGCCAAAAATATTTACGCGTGAGGCGGCAGTAATCAGAACTGAAATATACATACCAGAATGTTTTTAAAAACGCCAAAAATGACACTGCCTGAATTCGATGGTTTTAGGCTCAATTTTATGAAACTTCATTTTAATAGGAAAAAACAAAATAACGTATAATTCACTCGTGTATATGTGATATGACGGAATCATCCAGTAGTAGACAACATCAGGTGATTCTGTTATGCCTCATTGTCAGCGATATCTCTGCCCACTGATTGGGAATGGGTTGCTGGGACCTAAGGGACCCACCTATTCTTTCATCTGGGTCCCATCGTATTTCTCTCAGCATTTCCTTGGGATACATGAGATAAAGAACTGACGACAGTAGGAGGCCCTGTTTTAATTTCCTATTATCGTCCACTCGATTCTCCTAGATGCGCCACCCTTACTTACGTCATTTGGGCCGCGGTTAAATTTCAGATTGACCAGATTCCAATCCACTTGAAAGTTACGGAATTTCCATTTCCTTTTCCAATTTCACTCTGCCAAACGCCTTTTCCAAGTCAGTAAATCACAAAAAAAAATCCTAATTGTATTTTTCATTCTTTCCTGAGTGACTAAAAACGAATATCAGTTGAAAGTGAAGAGTTTTCGGTTACAAGAGAATATTTTAAGTGGTTTACGCCCGTCTCAACGTATCTTAGTGGTGAAACACAAAGATGTAACGAGGCCATACCGCAGTGGGAATTCAGTGTCTAAAAATGGAATATTTTTATAAACAAAACCCATTTAATTCTTCTTTGGAGTTATAAGTCGCATAATTTACTGAAGTTGAATCTTCGCACGAGAAAGGATTTTCGATTTTATTTCTTAATATCTCGTATCTTTGCCAGTTCCATCTGCCGATTCTAAGTCTATTGCGAGGTCATAAAATTGTTGAAAATTGAAATTTGTTCTCGTTTCTGCATAAGCTTCATACGACATTAAAGTAACTAACATCAACTTAAAATATTGAAATCTATTTATTAGATTCAAATTGCAACATAACGCTTATGTAAATTGTAATGTAAATGTAACGCTAGTTACCTAAATATCAAATGTAGATGACGCGTAGATATGGCCACTCCTTTCTGGCTTGGGTGTACTAAAATGATTTTCCAAAAACTGTTTCATTCCTCCTCCGTTGCTGGAAAAATATTGCTGGCAATCAATCTTAATGGATTAAAACTCGCCAACTAATAAAAGAGAAGCAAGGTACGGAAAATTAGCGCTTAAAGAAAAATAGCCATATATTTCAAAACTCCCAGTTTGTTCCCCTCTCAGCCTAAAGCCTCTCCAGGCTCAGCGGCGTCTATTTTTCCGTCCTACGCAATTTTTTACAAACTGAACACGCGTTTATTTTTAGTCTCGAGTCTCATCCGTCCTTCCATCACGACGACGTATAACTTTAAAAAAAGCATTCCGGGAACGAAATTCGGAAAAAAGCGAGGATGCGCAAAAAAAACAGCCCATTGGAGTAGGATACCTTAATTCTATTGTGAATTCCTTAGAATGAAGACCAGCCTTGGGTGGGGTGATGGAGATTTCTTTGAGAGAAAGCCGCCGGCAAGAATGTTGTCTCGTTGCCAAGAAGACGACGACGACAAAGGGATCCCTCAAATAAAGCCATCAAGGAAGGGCCCTCCTCGAGTGAGAACGTCTATGAAAGTTCAATTGTACCCCTCCAGTCTAGGCTTAATTTCGGTCCTGCCGAGGGAGAGACGAATGCCCTTCACTTCCGCTCGCTATCAATGACCTGGCCGGGTTCAAAAGACCGCCCGACCACAAAGGACTTCCGCTCCGCTATTGGCTCCTGGTCAATTCCTAATCCGCGGCTGTTTATACCCACAATGATGCCATTGCGGGGGTGTTGCGGAATACGGTTGAAATGTAAGTCCAACCTCAATTCACATTCCGCGAGATCCCTGCGCCCTTTTTGCCTGGAGTAAGAATATAATTTTAAAACAAACCTTATGCTATCATCTTTATGGGATATAGATTCGCTGAATATAATGCTAAAAATTTTCGCTAACCTTTATACTATGTATTCATTTCATAAGCAGTAATATCGAGCCTTATTGCTGCATAGAGACAAGAGGGAAATATTATAGAAAGGCAAATAGAAACCGTTAAATTTCTGTATCATAAATACTATGGCGTCGCCCCTCTATAGACTTTTTTGCATTGAAGTTTAGTATTCCTATAAATTTTGAAATTACGAACTTAGTTTTCATTCTAGATAATTTTTGAAAATTTCATTAAGGTACGCCTGAAATAATAAGTACTTATCCATAAAAATGTTAACTCTAGGATATTTTCAGATCGTTTCGCTTTCGTTGACTTCTAATTAACTGCTAGTTATGTGCCCTTGGTCAAATAAATTTACTTTTTAGATTAGGTTGAGAACTTCAGTGAAAACTATCGACCGAATTATTACAAAAAATTATTTTCGCCTTAACTTCGTTCCCAAAATTTGCGTAGACAGAAGCGAGAAGCAGAAGCGAGGCATAGACGATGGTAGCAGCTGATAGGTAAGTCAAGGCTGAAATCATTCTAAATGTGGTATCACAGAAGAATGATGGAGGTAAAATGGTTCAACCGAGTGGCACGCGAAGTCTTATGAAGAGTGGGAGAAAAGAGGAGCCAGCTGAAAACTTTGGAAAGTAGACGGGACAACTTAATCGGCCATATCTTGAGACGTAATTGCCAGATGAAGACAAATGCCTAGGGAAAAGTGGATGGGAAGAATGGAAAGGTAGGCATCAGATGAGGTATGTGGAACCATTTGTGAAGGATGTGAAAGAGAAGAATTACGTTAATATGAAGATGTTAGCCGATTAGAATAATCGAATGGAGAGATGCGTCAAGCCAATCTTCGGATTGTTTATTTGTGATGATGATGTTAATATTTTTACACTTTCACATTTAGATAATATTTTACTCTGACCACTATCTTGATGTGGGGAGTACGGCATTAGCGCTTCTGTCATAATTAGAGGGGAACTAGTGAGAGGAACTCATGTTAATCCTGGTTGGGTAGGGTCACCCATACCATATGAGTCTAGCGATAGGTGCTGAGAGGCCAGATGTATTGTTCCTTGGAGGTGGCTGCGAAATAAAGGGGTATTACTACAGTGGGGCGGCCTAAAAATTAATGACTTAAAAAAAACACTTATACAAGTAAATTAACAACAAGTATTTCTCACCTGACATTCGAAATATTTTTTTCCACATTTTAACATGGAGAGTTTAAATAAGAGATGCCTGTACTAACACCACCTAGATTAGGTGGTGTTGCCTGTACTAGCACGAGTGATACAACTTTTCCGTCTAAACGCTGCGAACCAATTATTTAATTTCAAGAGAAAGAAGATAGGTTGCATGATAGGTAAAATTGTATATTACAAGAGAATGGAAAATATTGCCCTTCGGTCAGTTGAGAATTTCTTATTAATGATTTTTTTTATTCAGTCAATTTTCAAAGCTGTAAATTACGAAGTGTGTATTAAGTCTCGACGTGGAAGTGTGTTTCCTGAGGTTTGAAATTGAAATCGGTGATCTCTTGGTGCTACTAATTACCATGGACCTATTGTGGAGAAAAAGCATCCGGTAAATATTGTTACTTTTGGTGTTACTTTTCACTAGTGAGGGCCAACTAGAATAGGCTTCGAGTATGTGAAATCCAAATTAAATTAGTTTAATTTCAGAATTAATTAGCAAACAGCAAAGAAAAGCTACGCTTGTAAAAATGAATAGGGCTGCAATGGCATTTCCCGGAATGTCAATGCTTCCATTTTGTTCAGCAGCTTAAGACCCCGTTACGGTATCGCAAATAATGTGTTAGCACCTGAGCTGGTCTACTTGTATAACCTTAGTTTAGGGTAATGATCCGACCTGGAAAAATTAATTATCACAGTGGTCGTGTAATAAAACCATTGAGGAATAGCCTGATGTCATATGTTGACTGATGTTACTTTAATTTAAGGCCACCGAGAGATATTTCGTTTCAGGTGGAAATTTTCCGAGCCTAAATTAGAAAAAGACGGTAGCTGAAATTTTAAGTCGCCTTTCGAAACCCTTAGGGTTGCTAATGCCTCTTTTTTCCATTTACTATGGCATAGAACTATGCCATTCGTGAAAATATTATTTAGTCGTGATTTGAAGCTAAGATTTCTCAATATCATGAGAAAAGAGTGGTGTGGCCTATATGGAGAGGACTGGCATTTAGATACAACTGGATATTTCTGCCTCTGCGAAGATTATCTGGCGTCTCTTCTTCATTTTCTTAGGTTATGATGATATTAATGAAATACCAGCATTCACTCGCTCTTAATCCAACACCAGAGGACTACCACTTGTTTTCCTCAGATCCGGTAATCTAACTTTAGGATTCGTTAAAAAATATTTAACACTGATACTTAGACAAATACAAGATAAGAACAGAATCCAGTAAACGTTACTTAGTAGATAAACATTTATTTGAGAGAAGGATTTGTGTATGTAACTGCTCATGCCATACATTTACTACTTCCTGTGATAGCCAGGCTTGGCTGAGACAAAGTTTGTTTTGGTGTATCACCGCAAGATATGAATTGAGCTAAGATCAGAGAAAGGAACATAAACAAAAATCTCTCGCTGATCCATTTACTCTTGAAACGTAGTATCACGATTGCCTAGAGGCTAAAGATATTTTCATTGTTGAAACTGAATCAACATTCCTCCAAACACACATTTTACAGTTTGTGCTCCTCAGCGTTTACTCAAACACCCGAAAATATTTTCAATCATTCGTTTTGATGTTCTGCTACGTTGTTATAAAATACAAACATTACGCCTCCACAGAAAAAACACGTATGAAACATAGCACCAGTATAATTGGAGTTACTTTTATGCATCACCCCCGTGTATTCAAGATAGTTACTTCTCAAGTGTTTAAATTCAAGCACAAAATACCTTGACCATTCTCTCGAGAAAGTTTTTTTTGCTGTGGCAACGAATAGTTATTTATGGTGCCACATTAGTGAACCGTATAAGATGATCTTTTACTACACCTAGGCAGTAACCTCTATACCTCTCTTATTACCATATATTCCCTATTTATCGTTATTAAAAACCTCATATACTTCATACACATATATTGTCTAATTTTAAGTTGCAATTCGTATGCTTGCGTGGACAACAATTGTTATTAGCCCTTCTCTTTTACGTTGTTTCGATTTCTAATGGTGAGGCATCTTCATATTTTTAGCGTAGAATTAGATTTTTAGGTGCTCCAATTGCTGAGGCTATGTTGGGTCGAATAACCAAACGTAATACTCATATACTTCACCTACATCAAAGGTGAAATTTGAACTTGCGTCATTTGGGATACAAGGACGGAGCTGTCACCTAACCGAATACCACAGTTGGGTCTTCTTACGTTTACATGTTTTCCCTCTAAATCTAGACTAAATATTTCCTTTCTTGCTTACAACGACTTCCCAGCCTGAGATGTGGGTGTGGAGAAGGATGGAGAAAGTATAGTGGGTCGAAAGGAAGACGAACGATGAAGTGATAGAATTAGTAGGAGAGGAAAGAAATGTCAGATGAAATTAGGAGAGGGCAGAAGGTGTGGATAGAAAAGGTAATAAAAGGGGATGGCGTTTTGAAAGAAGTGATTGAGGAAAGAACGTTGGGTAAGCGGGGAAGACGGAGGAGAAGAACGGGTAGCTTGGATAGAAATATGGGAGGCAGAAGGTATGAGGGGCTGAAGAGGGATATCTAATGAAATTTAGGGGGTGAGAAGAATCACATGTCCATTTAGATCTACCTTCACCGGTGGAAAACTGATAATAATAATATATCTACAGATAACCTATTAAATGTACTCGTTCTCCTAATTATTTTCGATACTCAATGTCATCCCTTATATCAGTTACGTTGATTCAAAATTAAGGGACAAGAATTGATTTTGATTCAAAAGTATTGGAATTTTAACGTAAGGCTATTCTTCCAACAAAAGGAACACCTATGCAGCTTAATAAATAACGCAGGTTCCAAAAATCTGTAAATACGCTATTCGCGAGTCTTCTTGAAAAAATGATAAAGAGAAAGTAAGTGCTAGTGATATGAAAACGATAGCATATCGTATGTATCTAACTCAAAAATAAAGTACATCGTTCGCCTTTTAGTGCATTATTAATTGGAACTCAACTTTTTAAAGAAGTTTATTACGCTGTAGAACATATCCACCAGAAGAATACGAGAAGCAAAATGGATCGACCGAATTCAAAGCGTAAAAATGAGTTTCTGCCGCGCTCCGAACTACTTTCAAACAACTTGGAGCGGATACTGGAGAACTCTGTGTTGTTACGGCGTGGTTATTTGCCCTAGTTATCATTGAGTCCACCAAATGGGACGACGTAAGAAATGTGTGAAGGTCTCACTTATCGGTGGTCAAGATTTATCATGTGTCAACAAACGACCGACGCTACTGTAACAATAAGACCCGAAACTTACTCATACTCCGATATAGGCTCCTTCTGATTCTTTTAAATGCCATAGTATATATTAGGAATCATGCTTCCTTCACATAGTAAGTTTCGCTTGAATAAAATTTGGCATTATGACGTGAAAATCACTTTTCTAATTTCCGAAACCTATCAGTCAGTTACCCTTGGATTCCTTACAATATACGTTACCGAAGATATCAATGTTTGTTAATAAAAATAGCTTACTTTGCCTTGTAAGATGTATGTCCTGTCTGACAACTACGACTTTTATTTGCGTAATTCTTTAGGCAAAAGAACCAACGTCGTCCTCGGTTGTTTTCAAGTCAGGGCCCGTACTTACCAGTAGTAAAGTAGTAAAGACGTCTCAAGTAATCAAGAACTAGCTTAAAGTACTTATTTTAGTAAAGGCTCCTACGACCGGAAGGAGAGGCGGTAGGTACAGAATAGGAAGGGAAAGAAGTAAGGGGGAAAGAAACCCGGTGCTGGCAATAGTCTGCTCTTAGCGAAATGCGTCACGGGGTCCTCGGTTTAATCCCTCATCCCATGGACGTAGTACTGAATTCGAACTACTATCCGCACAGCTCTCAATTGGTAACCGGATGACAGTGAAAAATACTTGCCACTAGTGGGATTCAAATCCTGACTCCACGGTTAGGGAGTCCAGTACTCTTACTACATTAAAAACTCCACCCCTCACATAGCCATATGGAGGCCATAATTCAACTCCATTTCTTACGTGCCATATTATATAGATATATTTAATATCGGTACTTCTTACTGATGATACAGCTGTTATAATTTTTAGGGAGAAAGAAACTTAAGATACCACTGGATTAAAATTACGTATTTTCAACGAAGGAAAAACGAAGGGCTTCTTGTCAGTTTGCTCATGCTTTCATCTATGCTATAATGTTTTTTTTATTGGATAGAAAGCCTGGAGCGGGGGGTGTACACATATTGTGTAGAAGTTGTATCTGGGATGATTCTGGATATCCGGGATAGTATCTGCTCAATTCGCTCTTCTATAGCTGGTTCTTGGTAATCCTAGTGATCTTGAATTGGTAGCTTTTGGGTTGTGAGAAAGAGTAATGAAAAAAATGTGGAAGAAAAACGTATCAGTGTAACGCCAAGTTCGACGAAGGGAGGAAGTTGGTGATGAAAATTCGAAGTAGGCGAAAAAAGAACGGAAAGAATCAAGGAGAACTGAAGGGATGGATGGAGACTGCGATGAAAAGAAGTTTTTGATTGGCAAGCCGTTGGCGATGATTTGAAGGGGATAAGTAGCCTCCAAGGCTGTAATAATCAGGGAAGAGAATATCTGATTACGTATTTCCATTCATTCCTGTCGTCTTTTTCGGTTGATAAAATTAACCTATTCATTTTAGGAATGCACAGACGGCAAAGAACTGCGGAAGTTCACAGCATATTCTTTAAATTCGAGAGCTATCCCTCCATATTGCGCGGTAATTACTTAAATAACCTGGAAGAAAAAGATCAATTAAAAAAATTGCAATACTTCTGTTCTAATTTGTCGCTAAAGGATACTTTAATAATACGAGACCATTCAGCAGTGAAACTTCATTCCGAATGGGCTGATAGGGTGAACGATTTTTATTTGTGGAAACCATTCCGGGTTCAACGTCAATTAAGTTTCTCTATTTATCCGCGTATTTTTGGTACTATTTCGCTAGCCTGTGGTTAAGCGTCGTAGCAGAAATGATGACAATTTGCACGAGTCATCACCTACCTTTGGTAGTGAGTGGCAAGGTTATAAAGTTTAAATGTTTTCAATGAATATTTGTGCTTGGTGCGAAGATTCCGCGTGCCGATCAGACAGTGATTGCTGAATCTTTCGGGATTTCGCGAACCGTTGTTCCGTTGTTCGCGAACTGTTTTTTGGAGACAATAGTTTGACTTGCAAACTTACATTGATTCCTACATTTGGCAGAAAGGAGGAGGTCCTCGTAAGTGCCGTCTACAAGAGCTCCGATGAATAAGCAATATCACCTCTCAGCTGTGGAGGAGCATATATGTTCAGAGCCAGGACACAGAATCAATTACGAGAGGCAATTCAAAGAAGCGAACACCTTCAAAATTTTAACCGAGAAGACGATTATCACCTCAAAAACAACTGGAAGAGACTCTTTCGCCCAAACTGCCACCTTATTGGTCAACGAAATCAAAATTCTCAACCGATCAATGTGAGTGGAGAGACTTCACTTGCTTGCCTACCTAACAACGACCAAAACGCGTCATCAAGCATCTACTTCCGGACCCAGTGCCACCACCCTGAACGCCAAAGAAGAAGGGGAAGAAGCTAAAGGAAGTAAAGGAGGATTATAGCTCCTCACAACTGCTCCCAGTGCTCCCTGTCTAATAATTTCAGTGCCCCAGTCAATGTGGACAAAGACAAAATAAGAGATAATTTTCAGTGAACTTAGATATTTATTTCTTTCCATATATTTATGCAAAATTATATCTATAATTGTTTACAATGACAATGTTTCAAACCAATTTATTTATTTTATATATTTGTTTCATTTTTGCATATTTGATTTATAATTTATTTTAACGCCGGTCCGTGCAGGTTTTACAGGATTCCCTGCACCTCGGGAAAATGCAGGGCTCATGGCACTCCCGTGTTTGCAAATTGTTGACACTCAATACGTAAACCAAATTAATATAATACAAATGAGACTCAGACCAGCCCTAAAGAGTTAACTATTCCTAGAACAGGGCACCCCAAAATTTAGATTTATTTGCTAAGTTTCGTATAAATTATGTGAATTGTTTTTTTTTGGGGAAAATGAAACACCTTTGACTTGACTTGTTTTCATCAAGCAATTCGACCTTAAGACGGCTGTTGTCCCAAAATCTACAACGACGCGGTGAAACCCAAATAAATATATTTACTACATAGTACAGACTTTTTCGAGATAGAGTAAAGAGAGTACGAGATCTTTTCCCGGACTATTTTTAATGTTAGCATGCATTCTTGATGGGAAGCTGTTGTTCACTCTGAAAGGTCATCATTATGTTCATCAGAAATTCTTATCGTGTAAACCCTAGCACAGTCGCCAATCCAGAAAATTTTTCCCAATGCAATGGGATTACATTTGTTAAATATCTTCGAAACTAGTCGCGAGATAATAAACTAGTGATAAGTTTAATGAAGGGACGTATAAGACGTGATTTTGATTAAATCTGAGATGTGGACTCTAGGGAGAGATGATGAGAAAAAATTTGAAGCTTTATAAATTTTGGTGTGGAGGAGAGAGTAGATTGTGCTATAGATTTGGAATTTGAATTTGAAATGGATTGTAAAGTTGAAACTGTAGAGAAGGTAAGAATATTGTACTAGGAAACTGGGAAAATGCGCAGTGGGTATGTTTGTAGCACAGGTAATTACGGATAGTGGAATATTGAAAGTCATCATCAAGAGTGCGATGCTGGGAAAGGAAAAAATAAAAGATATGATTGATGTGTAGTATGAAGGAAGCAGCAGATATGCCGATTTGAAGAGTGAAATAGAGTTAGAACGTGGTCGTTAGGCGATCTAAATGCAAATAAGAGTGAAAACGCTCCATCAAAACGATTCCCAACCGGTTGGAGACTATCAGGCAATCAATAGAAACGTTCCCCGTCACTATTTCGTAAAAATTTGAATCGCTCCGATCACAACTCATCGCGGTTTCGGGCGAGACTTTGAATCAGCATATTCCTAAATGCTCGACGGCACGGAACGTTTTAAAATGCGGTGTGCGCGCGGGTCTTCTTCACCCCGCCCCCGTTTCCCACGAGAACGCGCGACTTCAGGTTGAAGAGCATCAGAGATCTGCCACTGACGCGAGACAGATAATTTATTTAGAAATATTCGCCCGTGTGCGAGTTGCGCACTCAGATATTCCGGTCGATAGCGGGTTGTCCGTCAATTGGGTGATGGCGGAAACAAAATATAACATTGGTTTGGATGTAGAATCAATTTAACCTTTATGTGAATAGGGAAGTTTGTACCTAGTGGTTGTCTTAAGTTTTAGGTGCTCCAAGGACCTATGCTGTATCGTACAGAACCTAAGATCTTAATCCTAGGACAATCATAAAATCCATGCCCAGGGGGTCTGTGTTTGAAACCCTTCGGGATTATCACGAATAGGTAACAAAGGAGTCACGTGGTATAAACACGAAATCTACGCCAATTTGCTGTGTTAAAACCGCTAATTGCAACCTCATTCTTTGTTTACACTTGTGTCATACCTCAACTGGGGGCTCTTTAGTTGGAATAAGTATATGAGAAAAACTCAGGTGAAAGCAATAAAAGATGTTGTAAAGAGCGATTCATACACATTAAATTTTGAAGCCATTCGTGTTTGTATGTACCACATGACTCCTTGGTTACCTATTATAGATAATCCCGACGGTTTCAAACCCAACCCCCCTGGGCGGGATCGAACCTACGGCCTTTGGGTTGCCAGGACAGCGCGTTACCGGCATACTAGAGTTAGGTTTCACCACAAAAGGCGCCTCTCACGATGAGTTTGTGCCTGAAACCGAAGCTCAGGCTGCGTGGTAACTATCAGCAATTATTACCTCACCCTTTATAGTTAAAAAAAATAATAGAAAAAACTTGTCGTAATCACTCAGCGGTATGACCTCAGTCTAACTAGCGTATATTCCTTTAGATGTGTGTGAAGGGATTTCATTTCTCCCATAGGAACAGGAACCCCCCGAAGTGTATGGAAGCCTCATCTGTGTATACTCTCCCGCTTGTAGTATTGGGAACCTTCAATCTGTCTACCATTACAAATACTACTTCTATTCCTCTGTGTTATTCTGCGTTAGTAGTGAAGGAAAACGCGGCAACAGTGATATCTTCCGAGGGAAACCAAACTCCGCCCCTTTTAATTTATACCTGCCGGCAATTCTTACTTCTCAGCACTTTGATTGCAAAACGAAGTGAATATTTCATCTCCAGAAATGCGGTCGCACAATCCGACGTTACTATTATTCCGGCCGTTTACTTTCTAACTCCCCCAAAATTGATATTTAATCGCTTACGAGCAAGCTCATTCTCCATATATATATGGCGATATGCGTTTCCTGTTTGGTTATTCCAATGAATAACTTTGTTTCATTGAAATGACTACTTACTCACTATTCAAATTAGCGTGGGCAATTCTGTTTATGGTTGAAACGTGGGAAGTTATGTTTATGTCATTACACTCGCTGGTGTATTTAAGTATGTACATGATATTCTTCTCGGTTTATCCAAGGGGATGGTTCTGACCATAGGAGTGGTACCTTACAGCCATGAGCATTTGTTTCGACTTAGTGTTGGGTTATCAAAAGGAAAAAAATTAAAGACTGAAGAAGACTGAAGAAAATTATAACTTTGATTGACCCTCAGCATTTAAACATGTGTTTACCTTTGATGTCTTGAAAAAAATACCACAGTGCCACAGTGACCGCAATATATGAATACTTGTCAAAATTGATATAATGGTGAGTAAGGAATTCACATAGCGCAACACAAACAACATGTTGAAAATAATGGAATACAATTCACAACCGACTTTATAATGAAGAGAACTGTAGGCGTGTTGAAGTAATGGAAGTATGCAGCCATGCCCTACGAAAAATACTTTTTACTCATCCACAATTTTTATTAATATCTGATCGTATTTATTGTCAATTACATCATATTCAAGAGATATTGTGCGATCTCTTGAATTTACGTGAAATCTCATATATATTATTCCTGTTGTCAAAATCCCTATTTATCCACCACTACAAAGCCTATAGCATTGAATAAGTTATAGGATTTTATTGGATAATATATAGAATTGGTAGGTGGTTGGGATTTTTTTACCGATTTCTGGCATAGCATACTCTGTTTACGTTAAAATTCATTGTCTGGGTATACTTTAGAAGTTGAAAGAAATATTTTAGCGTGGCAAAAGAAGAATATTTCCATGGAGACGTTTTAAATAAACAATGAAGAAGAAAAGATTATAGACGATGCTGTAATGCAGTGAAACTCGGGTCGTAGTAAAGTTTATTATTTTTGTGAATTTGGCTCGTGTTTTATTTTCCTTTCAATGTTATCATGTTTCGCTTCCACTCCATATCGCCTGAATCTTCATAATTAGTAAGAAAAGATTAATTCGGCAGGAGACGTATTTTGCTTGTAATTGATCAAATAAATAACTTATAAGAGGCATTGAAAATACGTTCACATTAACAAATTTTCTTTGATTTGCTTTTTTGCCTATAATATTTTTGCCTTTGTCTTTGCTATTTTGCCTATAAAAATCTGTGGCTATTACATTTCAGCAACTCATCGAGATACTAAATCATTTTGAAGGGTGATGTTTGAATGCACGAAAGTTTCTACCAAGATGCTGCTATTATGTAATTTACTAGAACCTTATTTGAGCTTCCTTCTATATTTGCCAACCATATATGAGTGCTTGCGCTCAATTACTTGAATCGCTTGCGTCACTGAGTGTAAACTCGTGGTTGAGTACCGTATCAACAAGCAGTCGAGTGAAGATCTGAACTCAAGCTTACTTCAAAACGGAAGTAGTTAATCAGTGGCCAATCATCAGTTAATATTTATGCTGATCAGAATGGTAGTTACCTATCTACCGGTCGGAACCACTTCACTCTCCTGTCGCTTCCGATCATAGTTTTTTTTAAACTACTTCTCTCTGTCGTCATAATTAGTATAATTTTCTCCATCCCATCCATAATAGCTGTTATGTTCTTTATTACCAAAAACAGGTACCATGCAAGTAAGACCTTTGTATAATGCAACAATTTTCATCACACAATCAACTTATAAACGTACCTAGATGCAGGGGTTACTATGGCTGATAAGTAAATAACATTCCCATAAGTAAAAATACCAATCCTTTTCCTCACTTACTTCTCTTCTTGGTATCCACCCTTCTATGACAGCCTACAGGATCCAATTACCTTTGATTAATCAGTCAGCCCACCTACCCTGCCTCCTTCTAACTTCCTCTTTACCATTCTTTCCTCGTCATTCGTACGAGGTTCTGCTCCTTTCGTTTTTTTACTCCCTTCTCTCTCCATTTTCTCCAGATCCACTTTTCAAACGTCTCTTACGTGCTCGTTTTATCATCGTATGCCCTTAATTTGCAGCTTTCGCAACCATGTAACGCAGCTCACCGGAAGATCTTAGTTACGGTATTACTTTGGGATACATTCTCCTGCTGATAATCGCCTCTTTTGACTGTACAGCTGCCCTCCTCATATTTTAAATATAAACTTAAAGATCAAGGAAGTTATGAATATAATGATTTTACTCGCTTTTATCGAATAGACTCTCTCAACTAAAAGACATCTTTAAAAAAAATGAAGACTCAAATAAAATCTCCGGTGATTGGGATAAACCAGTGATGTGCAAACTTTTTAAAGAGGGGCCCAAAGGAATGGAAAAAAAACTTTAGGCGGGCCAATATAATTTATTAAAAAATAAAAATGAAACATTTAACGAAATTCTTTTGTTTTTTGTGATACCAAGTCCTATTAATGACTGAAAGGTTACGAAGGAGAATGTGATGAATGAAACTGTGACTGCATTTCCAAAAGTTTCTCATAATTTGGATTGAACTGGGATTAGGAATAATGCCGCGCGGGCCGGATAGAACATTTGAGGGGGCCGCATCTGGCCCGCGACCCGTAGTTTGCCCATCACTGGGATAAACGATCGTTTTTGAAATTCTATCAACTTAAGCATGTAAAAAGGTTACTTACTGCTGATACACACCACTACGAGATAAAATGCTGCTTAAATAATGCAGGACTCGATAACTTCTGACTCCATTCACTTCACCCACCCGCTTTAATGTATTTCGTGAGTGTGGTCTAGTTGGGGAAACCTTTGAAATTTTCTGAGATTAGCTTATCTACGAATTTCTATTGCGTTAGAGATATTTTGTTCATGAACATCTACTACTGCGGCATATATTCATGAATAACATGTTTGATGGATAGATAGGAACGTATTTTGATATATATTCAGACTATAATAACTTGTACCCCAAAATAAATATACTGATTTTACAATGAGAGTTTCGAGAGTGAATGAAAAGTAAAAACAGTCTTTAGAAAAGTATTGCGTTATATCTGGAAATGGTGGAATAAATATGTTCCGATTAAAGGATGATTGTTCTTTACGACATTGAAGCTTCACAGAATAGGTAAGGAGAACAATATTTACGTCTCGATCAAAAGTATATGACAGCGTATGTCCAATGTAGACGCAATGATCGAATATCAAATGGAACTATCAATTGAGAGTCAATAAAGTTTGTCATAAGAGGGTTTAATTTGGTAGACTATCTAATTACCCTTGAATTGAAATAGCCACATTTCACATTGAAAGAGGATTACTCCACAAACCTCATCGCTCTTAAACACTTGACGCATAGCACGAAAATAACGGCTTTAAAGTAGGTATGCTTCAGGAAGGGCAGTGCACTTCAACGGGGATTGAAATTCCTTTCTTTACATCACTTTCGCAACAGAAATCATTACAGTTTTCTCACCACGCTAAAGAAAAGCATTATGGCAATTTTTTTCAGGCCTTGAAAAGCTATATGTGGAAGTACGTAGGGTTATGAATAAATTAAGATAACCAGAACTTACTTAACATAACAACGCTATGAAACCAAAATATAGAATCAACTTGTTTGCTTAAAAATTGACTTACCTACTCGTCCGCATACACACGAGCACTGGGGCAATTATGCATTTCAATGAGATGATACTCTAGAGTACAGATAAAAAGTTGATTCAGTCGTAATGAGAAAAGAAGGAGAATGGCGTGCTGCTAAACGACTTCGTTATTCTCATGTGGAGTTGATTTTGTCCGGGGCATTAAAGCCATGGAAATGGACATAACTTGAGTGAAAGGGCAAAATATTGGTCGATGCGCCCATCCATGACGCGTGGATTGCCGCACGTTAGACAGATCACTGCTGATTCCTCCTCCGTTTCATTCGTTAATGTCATTTGAGGTGGTTTTGTGGAAGGCTAGCTTAGCGCTAATGTGCAAGAAAGTGTAAAAAAATAGGGTGAGGGTGAAAAGGAAGTTGGGATAATTTCGAAGAAGGCAGACAACTTTGACAGAAGTACTTTTAAAATATACTCTCCAAAGCGGTAGAGGAGGAGAGAGTTGTGGGCAAGAGGGATGAAAAAGAAAGGTTATTTTCGAGAGCATCATTAAATGAACAGTACATGAAGAGTTTATAATGAATGGTATATATACGAGTACCGATATGGCTGTTCCGAGGAGGAATAGATAGCTGCCAATGTCCAAGAATCTACCGTTATTGGCGGAACAAGTACGACGATATGGGGTCAAAATATTCTCTTGGTAAATATGAAAGGTTCATGCTTCGTGGAGTGCATAGATGAGAGTTGAATGCATCACCAAGCAAAGCGCTGGTGCACATATGAATGGTGAGTGAAACCAGGAAAGCCGTTAGTGAGTAAGGTGAATAACGTAAATGAGTAAGCATAACGGCCCATATGAATAGCGGGTAAGGATAAGAATGACGTTTTGGGTACCATTACCGCTGTTTTAAAGGAGTCTTAGGAGAAAGAGCGCATGTATGAAGTATTAAAACTATGTGACACGCGGAAGAGGCATACAAGCATGGGTTTGGATAAAATTAGTCAAAAAATAGAATTTTATGGATTTAATTCTTTCAGCGAACTAATGCAGTAAATTCTTCGCGGGTTTTTCACCGGGTCAAGTATTCATCTGCCTATACTTCACCCAGTGGAAAACCCGCGAAGAATTTACTGCAAAAAATATGTTTCCCAAATCTACAACAAAAAACAAACGCTTTAGGTCGAACCGAAAGGGCTGACGGGAATGAATGGATGCTCCTATTCAGATATTCTCTTACCAGTTCATGACAGCATTGGAAGTTATATCTCCTCTCGTATTCATCGTCAGCGTTTGCCTTTTCAAACGGCACCTTCGGTATTCATCCCAGCAAGGTCACGGTTCGACTTATGTTTAAATAATGGCACGTTCCGTCGTCTGTGGGGAAAAAGCTTTGGCGTTTCATAGCGAGGAGGAGACGCGGTGTCATTAATCGACTCGCACTCGGGTTGCATACGTAACCGTCGAAAAATTTTAGAAGCGACAGAAGTCTTATCGCGGCCATGCATCGTTCCAGCGATCACGATGGCTCGGTTGTCATTTCAGGATCCTCGAGTGTAATCTGAGGATCTGGTTAACTCCAGCGGAAATTCAACCCTACCACCCCTGCTTGTAAACCCAACGGAGTATTATGAAAGCTTGAATGGAATGAAGGGTGTCACAATGATTTAGTGGGGATGTATTCAGTTTTTACTACTTGGCAACCCATAACTCATTCCGAGGGGTGTGCTTGAAACTATCGTGATCATCTCGAATTGGTAACCAAGAAGTCACGTGGTACAAATTCGAATGGTTCGCAAATTTGATGTGTTTGAGTCGCGTTTAACAATCTTATTCATCGTTTTTATTCGAGTTTTTCTCATCTGGGAGCTATGTGCTCGAGAAGAATGAGAAAAACTAAAATACTGCGAAATAAGCGTTCAGTAGCGTTATTAAAATACATTATTTCCGTTTCTATTCTGGTAATTGTTTGTAGAATACTGGTCATTAATTTAGTATTCCACTTGCGAGCTTGGTACGGATCTCAGACATAGACCCTTTAAGCAGTGGTAAGGGAGCGAGAAGATACTAAGCTCCCCCACCCCCCGAAATTTTTTTCCAATAATATTGGTGTTCTGATTTTCACTAGGCATGATAATCCGGATTAAACTGCGTATAATTCAAGTGTTAGTGTCTAGAATCGTTATCACTAGTTTGATGCATGTGTGTAATTGTTCTTTCAATCTTATAACTATGCATGCATTGAACTTCTGTTCTGGGGCCGGTCAAATTAAATGCTTCATAGCAAGGTAAGCAGTGAACTTTACCAGTGAGAAGAGATAAGAATGGGTACTGTGAAAGTAAATATCAAGCGCTGAAAATTAAGGGAAGAGGTCTGTTACATGTGGGCACCGAACGGGCAAGGCTGATTTGTTTCAAGTTACGCTACACTAGAATTAGCCCCCCGCCCCCGAAGAAAATTTCTGACTACGTGCCTGCCGTGGGTGATCAGACAATGAAACCATCGAAGACTATTAGTCAATTATTACTATTATTACTAGTATTATTATTAATAATAGTATTACTAATATTAGGCAGAAACCGTTCCTTCCTACATTTACAGAATTAATCTTCCTACTTTCGCGAAATGACAATTGTGTTTCAAACTTTGTTTGAAATTCTTAGGTACTCTAATCTTAGTGAACCTATACTAGTTAGTACCCTCTAATTAATCTAAATCAGCAGAGGCGACATTTAAAGAGTGATCAGACCGATAGGTAGAAGAAATGTTTTCCCCTCGCGCAATGTAGGACTGTAGCGAAAACAAAGTACAAAAAACTGTAAACACAATAAACAACAGACTTATTTATAATTTAACAGTTTTTTATCAGCTAAAAATCAACTTCACGGCTGGTAACCTACCATCCCCTGCCACCCACCTTTGCTTTTGCTAGCAGGATGATATTTAGATGCAAGCATAATCCTAACGTTGATCTTCTGTAATGTGCACTTATTTTCCTATACACCAGGGTGGGAGTGATGAGGGTATAGATCATATGCTCAGGGTAAGAAAATACATACCACATCTTTCACTGTCAACAAAATTAAACCTCAAGTGCATTTACGTTCCCACAGTCGGCAATAGGTTTCGCATGCATAATTTTAAGAGTACACCCCTTCCCTGCTCTGATGCTCTTAGCACCTTATTCTTCAACTATCCTACTGCACTAACTGCTTCTACCCTGTCAGCCTCTTGAGTGAAAAAGCTTTCAATGCGGTAATTTTTAAAGATTAAAGCTACAGTATCGATTGTCGTTTTCAAAGCACGTCATAAATACTTAGGTAGGTACCTAATCTTTGTTTCAGTTCGTTAACCTTTCGCGAACTCGCTTGGAGTGTGAAAACCTGTTGCTAGCGTACAACATTAACTCTTTTCCACTTCTATTATTCCCTAAGGAAAACTTCATAAATTAGAAAAATCAACTAGTGCTACTAAATTTGGAGTTTACAATCAAATGGAAGATCACTGGGCCTTATATGATGCAAGCCCCAGCAAGCCCTATGATGCTGGATCCTTCACAGATAGTATGACTTTCGAATTATATTTTTGAATTTTCATACTACATTACCTCACATTATCTTATTCCTACTGGCCTTAAATGACTTAATATTGTAACATATGGCTCTCCCTATAGCTTTCATCTCATTTTCATTTGCTTGAGCCCATTAACATCACAGGATCAACCATTTTTACTTGTTAAAATACTTGAATATTTAAGTTGCGAAAGTAACCTCTTAAATGCCTGCTGAAAACCACGTTGTATATGGCAAACAATTTCATTCGTTCATTTACGGATGCAATGGAATTAAATTGTTGATTTACCGAGAAAGTTCTTGCCCTCTTTCTATTCAGGTAACTCAGCAGATTCAAAGTGCATCGAAATTAAAACAACAATATTCACCTCTTTAAAAGAGTGCATAATCAAGCCACACAGAAGCTTGTGGGTAATTATTCCGTGCTTTCAAGATCCAAAAGTCATTTCCAAACAGTGAGTTGTCTGCGGTCAACTTCGGAATCAATTCCCAGTGCCTCCGTTAAGTTATTCCTCCATGCCTTATCGCCTTTTGGTCAGCGCAGTTGTGAAGAACGGTAGTAACGAAATGAACTTTGCGCCGTTCATTGAGCCTGGCTAGCGGATATGTCTCTTGATCGTTCAGCACTTCATTCGGCTCTCAGTTACGCGAAGTGTCGATAGATATAGGATATCCACGCGAAATCGCCATTTAAAGGTTTGAAATTTACAGCAGTTCGTCACGCGTATGCGAACGGTTTATTACTTATATCCTTCTAATTGTACCCATAGTTAGCGAAAACTATAGTTCGTGCCCTTGTCTACATAGCAAATGTGCTATGAGTATGCCAATCTATTTTTTTATCCAATGCAACTTTTTTAATCGCCCGACTTGTGGTGAAAAAATCAAGCATTTCTTATATCAGGTATATCTTTTACCTCGATGAAAATAATCGTTACAACCAAGTTAATAGCAGCATAGTTAATTTTGGGATTTCCGATTCAATTTCATCAATGATTTACTTAATAAATGGTTTATTTTGTATTTTCGTCATGAAATTCAACAATGCGAATGTCAGGTAAAAAAGTACACGTGCACTTGGAATTTTTTAGGATAATCAACAGATCATAGACCTGGGCTGTTTATTACTAATTACGGATAGTTGAACTGGATGAAAATTATCACCGTTATCAGGGTCTAGCATATCTTGTTTTCAATCCAATTTTAGTGTGTTTCACGGTAACTCTTAAAGTTGATATGAAAGTTGGATCACCAATTGCAGAACCCGTTGAGAGAATTGTTGTCTACGACGAGGTAAAATTCCTAATGTGAGAAAAGTGGTTTCAAAAGCATATATGCCACACGAAAGATGACTGTCACTTGACACCACCCTGAGTTCATACAGGGGCGTGAGAATATAATTTAATGCCAAAGCGCTTTTTCCGCCCTTGAAGCAGCATATGGTAACCCACTCTGTTCCCCGCAGTTGAGCGTGATATCAAGAATATTTATGATGATGTCACGGTTTTTGTCCAATGATGAAATGACCTCGAGAGATTTGATGCCAGACTTCACTGAGATACTATGCGTCAAGGTCCTGAGGAAGAGAATAAATTTGAACATTTCTGCTTGTGCCACCGTTAGGTTGTGTCTCAACAGTTCTCAGCTATTTGTGCCATCTTTATTCCAACGCCACCACTGGATGCGCGAATCAAAAATTAATGGCAATGGTGTGATAACTTCCGCAGCTGCAATTGGTGATTCACTGTGACATTTGCGATAAGGGATACAAGAGAGGGCAAGAGCTTATATATCTTAGACATTATATTTCCGCAAATGAAAATGCGAACACTTGGAGCATAATACTCTTCACCGAGATAGTAGTCCGCGTCTGTGATCGAACGTCGAGGTTATTAATCCGTACGATTTCCCCGAAATACGTATCAAGGGTGAGTAAAATGGTTTCTAACCGGCTGAAAAACTAAGGACGCGACAAGGCACGCACCGTTATAACTTATCAACTACCATGAAGAATGGATTGGTGTGGTAGCTATATTACTGGCTTCCCATTCATAGGGTCGGGGTTGTAATCCCGTAAGAGCTAGATTTTTCTGTGCTCCACCAGTCCTTCCTTGAGTGTCGTGTGGAGAGCATTTTAAGTGTAGCTCTCCGTCCGTCGAATGGGAGGTTGCATATTGAACCCCTCGTTCTTCCTTTAAGAGCAGACTAATGCCGACACCGGGTTTCTCACCGTCATTAACTCTGTTCGTTGAAAAATTCCTGCCTATCCTAAACGCTGCCTATCTTAATTCGCGCAGATATTCTCAACTGCCAGTTGCTTTTATACTTCATACATCCTCGGCTGCTCCTATACTAATATTCTCTTATTTAGGTCATCGGTAACTGTCATCACTGATATTGCCGTCGTGATGAATGGCTCGGGCTGGCATGCATAAATGTATACAAAGATAATCCGCCCTCGGGATTGCCAGAAAGTGCCAAAATCCAAAAGTCGCAAGCTATTTTTGGGTGCGGGAGACTTTATAACGGCTACACGAGACCTGATTGCAAAAAAAATATTACAAAAATAAGGGCGCAATGGCATTTATTCTCTTCCGGTAATAGAATGCAGATCAAAACTCATAGGTCAAGGAAATCTTATCTAGCTTCACTTCCGTTAAGTCGTAAAAGTGGCATGTGAAGTGATCTAAGTTGATGGACAGGTTTGAGTTCTTCACCAATCAATTCCATGAACTACTTCATTCACAAGAGAAATGATATATTTCGTCCGGAATATCCCGTGTTGTACTACCAACAATGGCCGGCATTATTGCGCTACTCCTTTTCTCGGCCTTATGTCCTGACCTATCTCAATATCATTGCAGAGTGAAGGCTGCATGAACAATAATAATAAGAGAGGTGGGGGAGGCAATCTGGTATTCGGCATTTAATCGATAGTTTTTTCACTAATATCCTGCGAAAATCCAAACATTCAAGCTACCAGCATGACGCGAGATTACCAGGCGTCGTATATTTACTCTATATCACCTCGCTTTTCTACTTGTAATAAAATTGTCCTTCGAAATATTTGAGTCCTCTTCTAATTATGACTTCCGTATGCTCGTATCGTGATTTAAGTGGCAGCAAATTTTTACTTATCAGTTTCGATGGGATCGTGGTGGCCTAGTGGGTAGAGCGCTGAGCTAATGTAGGTTCCCGGGTTCAAATACGCCCTCTGGCCTTACTGGACACACCCACCTAAAATCCTCGCAATTCGATTTTCTGTGTGCAGAGCTTCGTAGGAAATCCCTGGTGGCCCAGGGAGAAGAATAGGCCCCCCGACCCAAATGTGGGAATTTCACATGCCAATGGCTTTGTGCTGGGTGAGGTCTACCAACACCTATCAGAAACCATTCTTCGGGTTGAAAATTAATTTATGAGTTTTGATCACTAGAAGACAGAAAACGGAAGAAAAGATCTTTACATAGAAGAATGAGAACATACTTGGTCGCACAATCACAAAAATACCAGAGAACCTAGTTTTACCTCTTTCTAAACGAGGAAGACCCTTGCCCTCCGCTGCAGATTCTAGGTACTATTTCTTACTGCAATTGTCCCTCTTGGTGAACTACGTACTCGGTGGTGCGGAGGTACGTTTGCGGTCTCCGTTATACTGCTGAACTGATCGTGTCTTGGCTAGGTCAACCATCCCAGATAAATTCCGAGTGATAGCTCTTGCAGCGCTTGTTTTTATAAAGCGTTCTATCTCCATTGTGGCCGTAATTAAATGTATTTGGTAATATGTGTTACGGCATCGGAAACCAATCCCGTATATTTGCACAATTTAAATTGTTTAGTAATCTTTCCTTGTTCCACTTTCATTGAGTCTTATTCCCCTGAATAGGTACCTGAAAAATACATAGAACGATTTCAACAATATTTAATACTGACAGTGTAAAAGAGCCATTAAACAACTTGAATCTCCTATTAAAGAGCGTATTTCTGCCGCAGCTCACTCTACCACGAATATTTCTCATAAATAGCCCGAAAAAGCGACTAAATAGATGGAAAGGAACTGTTTGGCGTGTTGTGAATAAATAATCTGCGGAAAATGTCGTTTATAGTTCATTCGCTACGTAACAGGACAACTGTCATAGCTAAAAAGGGCTGAATCAGAAAAAATATAATTCATCAATACACCAAAATATACAATAATATTAATCTCATTTACAACCGCAGTACCTTGTAAACCTGACGTAACACAAATTCCCACTGGATAATGACAATTGGCATCAGTGGAACTCAACGTCGACAATTCGTTGAAAGGATGTCTTGTATTCAGTGTCCTGTATTAATATTACACATGATGCTGGCGGTAACGTTTTTGCCTCTCCATAAGGTAAGTCACTACGCGGTTAAAGTATGTTTATATTGATATACCTGTACAGCACGATATTAGATAAACACGATTTGTTCTAAAGAGCAAACGACCGAAACTGAAGTCAGCGTAACCAAAAAATAGCCCTAGTATTGATTACCAGGTCAAATATCAACTTTTAATGGAATTAGGATCTTATAATACGCTGAATGTTTATTCCTTACTATATTATCAATATCCGATATTTTCCCTGATTATTAAAATATGAATATGACTTTTCAATTAGGAAATATCTCAAATAGATAATGCGAAGTACGGGAAGAATAATAGTAAACCTCTTCTTCAGCTTCTCGTTTTTACGTGCTGAATTTTTCTGAACTTTTACCGAATGTTTCGACTTATCATTACCGCATCATGCCCTTATATTGAAACCGCTTCAAAAACAGAACTTTACTGTGAGGAAGCACAAATATAACTGCTTTAGTATTGATCTGATAGTGAAAAGGTTCATGTCATTTAGTACTCCCGCTGCTGATAAAATATTATAAAGCTAACCTTTTTGTGTTTCATAGTTGCTTTTAAATTGCTTTTTTAAAATTTTATAGGGTGTGGTTGGTGACGTGTTCTCTCGCATTTAGCACTTGAAGCACATTTATTAGGTCAGAGTTGAAATGTGTCATGAGAAGAATATCAAATTCCTCTTAACATTGTGAACTTCCGCGAGGTAAGGTGCATTGAATAATTTCCTCTCCAACTTTGCCTAATGAAAGCTATGAAATTAGTAGCAATTTTCCCATGTTTTCATTAAATCGCGTGGATAAAACTAGTTTTAGTTTTCAGTTAATAGCAAACATCATTAATGCATTCATTTTCGGTTATTTTAGATACACTTGTCAACGATAGCTGAACCTGAAAATTAGCTTATCTCCAAGCCAAATGAGATGAACAAATGATTTTAGTTCTGACTGTAACAGATGGTCTATAGCATTCATAAAATCATACCAACTGCAGTGTGGATAGTGCGATAGCTAGGGTACTACCTTCTCGTCGCGAGGGTTCAGATGCGAATCCCGGCAGTGGTAGAATATTTCGTTCGTGTATGGGTCCCTAGCGTCCCTAGTTGCATGTTTTGTGAGAATACTTCAAGTTCACTACTGCGTTTGTCGTAAGGGACGTTAAACCTTGGACTCTTAGGCGCTTTTCGATTAAAGCAGGCTGATTCCGACGCCAAGTTTCTCTCCACCTACCCTCAACAGTTCAAATAACCATAGTAGTCGGTCGCCTTCCCTAACGACGAATACTTTGAAAAAATGCCAGCATTTCGATAGTCGCACATCGCTTAAGGAACCCCCCACTGCTGGTAGGTATCTCTCCAATAAATTTTCATTCATCCCAAATTTCCATCAATTACAGTTTCGCATTGATTTAATCCGCATCTGGGACGTGGGACACCCAACATGTCCTTGAAATTTGGATGCCATCACTCGTTCACGGGGTCAAAGGGTAATCGAGGTCATGTGGGTCTCATAAGCGATCATACTATGTTGTGTGGGTCGCCAACTAGATCACATTGTCCTCCGAGGAACTCGTTCTAAAAAGTAGCCCCATTCATTTTGTTTTTCGCCATTATTCAATAAACTGTGACCGCGATAGGATTTTTGACGCATGTGTTTTCAGATGGGCCGCCATTGTAATTGGCATTTTTTGCCAGCGTAGACGAGCTAAACAAGCAGTAAAACGGGGTCGCAGAAAATAATACGTGCTTCACCATTGTCCAATGCCGCTGGCTTATTGGCCAAATTTACTCTGAAGGCCTGCGGGGAATCAGTGCGTGAGAATTCTTCCATTCACCGCCCTCGTTCTTCAGGGTGAGCACCAAGTTTACTACAGTTCACATATCCTTTCCAAACCGAAGGGTAGATTCGTATTAAGCTACTGGCGGAGATGACCGATGTTTTTCTCGACAAAAGCAGAAAACTCTTAGTTACACGAAAGTGGCGCTAAAATATGTTGTTAACATTGGCAACGGTGATTGTGGCAGAACATGCTTACAAGCGTCTTTACTCACTTAATGTAGGACGTATACCTAACCAAGATCCTTGTTGTCTTTATAATGTAATTTAATTATGTTCATGGGTTATTGACATGGTGTTTTCAGTACCAATTCCTCCAAATGGTAGGAGTAGTAGCAGCGTCATTGTTGCCAAATATTTTTCCGAAATATAAATATTAATGAAATTCAAAACAATGATAAGTATTTACAATGGAATAGTTTAAACTTAATAAGAAAGTATTTAACCCATAATAGAATACCTAATAGCAGGAATGAGCATGAATTCTCACTGTGAGAAGTTCAACATGTCAACAACATGTCAGCAATGTTCCGATGAAGAGTTAAAAGAACTTGTAAAAATGGAATGCTACAACAATGTGCTGTATAATCGCATATTCATATAATTATTGTCTATGCGTTATCATGACAAATGAAATTAAAAATCTCCAATGGCCGTAACAATTGGCAACCATCGTCAAGGTACACAACAACAAATTGCTGTGTTGGTTTGCGGGAGGGTCAATTCCACAGCAGCAGAAGGAGGGTTTTTTGGTTGAGAGGCTGTGGTTGGCCAATTTTTACAGCCATTAGAGATTTTCAATTTCATTTGTCACTTTAAGAGGCCGTGGAGCTCATATCCTTAGATTTTTATTTTTATGCGTTATCATACTATGGATAAATTTCCACCCAGGTATTTTTCGAAATCGGCATTCATTCAATGACTTCAATTTCATGACTTCAACATTCATTCAATAACTTAGCTATTTTACGCGACTTTTACGCCTGGAGTCATAGCGGAACGACTTAGAAAAACAAAGCGTATCATGGTGACGATTGATGGTTTTCGACTCGGTATTCAAATTTATGGCGAAAGTTATATTTTTATGTGCATTTTTGTATCTTTGACACCTTAATATTTGTCAGTGGTCCTCTTAATAATATGCTATTTACTTTTTTACTTTGAGAAAGAAAAAGCAAGTGTTATCGGAAATGTGTCATATATACCATAAGGGTTCGTGTTAAAAAGTGTATCGAATTAGCAAAAAGTTCAATCGGTAAATTGCATTATTTTACACTTTTACCCATTGGTATCAGTAATAAGAACACGTAGGTGTATACAGTTTCAAGCAAATTTTTACGCAGACAAAAATTACTACAGGCACCCCGACGTCATAATTGGATTCTCTCACATTTGACGATATAAATTGGCCAATCCTAGATGTTACCACTGATAAATTATAGTTTGTCAATTGTCCGTCGAAATTACTAATTCAGCAACAATATAGATTGCTCCTCCTCATGTGGGTGGTAGGAATTATTGTTACGCCACGGATATTCGTATTAAAAATTCCCGTTAGTTGAAAAAGTTCTCAATTGTATTTATTTTTAAAACACCAGGGATCTTTCGCAACAACTATATTTAAATAAAAATAAATGTAATATTTCATACATGGCCATCATTTTTTGTTTCGTGCCGTGAGATTCATATTTTGCAGGTACACAAAAACAGATATAGCGACTTCATTGGCAGACTTAGTATGGTGTGAAGTTACGCGTTTAAAATTAAAATTTTGAGACATGTCGCGGATTGGCCTCCCGTAATTTCACGTACTAATAAACAGATTTTGACAATAAATGAATGAATGAAGCTTCAATAGAAATTCATCTTGTTTCACGTATCTGAGAGGAAAGGGGACTTACTGAAATATGCCCAGAATCAACAGAGCCGCAGCGTGAGGTTCTGGGTCAATAGGTCACTGTGATTCCTCGTAGAATCATCAGTGTGACAACGAACCCTTTTACGCATCGTGGACGAAAATCCGAAGCTCTACACCGGTATATTTTCGGAGGCACAAAAAATACAGGACAATTGGACGCGAAAAGCTAGCATATTTCATTCGTTTTTTTTCTCATAACGGGATCAATACAATTCCTTCGTTTTTTGTTGCCTTCATCACCGATAGAGGGAACTAGAATGAAGAGCATTTGGTACAAAACGACCATGGACAGTATAGTGTATGAAGGTGAACGAAATAAAGGCTGAAAAAGGGCATTATAGTCAGTAACTGTGTGCTTGTGCTAAAATGCTATATATAGCAAAATAATTCTCAAAGGCCTGAAAAATATTGGTGGAATTCGTATAATGATGATAAATGGAACAAACATAAACAGGCTCGTTTGGGGTGAAATTAAGAGTAATTAGTCCGTTCTTCCGACTAACTCCTCGTCAGTATTAATTACGATGATTTCAAAAACATAATAAAAATGAGTAAATATATAGACATTTAAATTTAAAAAATGTCAAGAATATCGCCGAAAGGAAAACATACGCCGTTTCAGTGCCAAGTTTCTTGTAGTAGAAAGCAGTCTTTGCCTAGCATATTTTTTCTTTAATATGTGGTTGAAAAACTTAGCAAATTTAATTAATTATTTGTAATGAAACTTTTTAACACCTCCAGCATAGGGTTAACTATAAGGGCCCCACACTACATTGGGAGATAGGACCACCATGATATAATAAGATAAATAGAATGCACCACAGATAGGTTCAAATATTCGTTCTTTCCGCAAAGAATCCGTGACCATAGCAACATGAAGACTTCTCACACAATGATTGAGATTGATATAGGGTGCTTTCCAATCATCGACGCAAGTCGACACAAGTCAACTTGTGTCGCGTGTAGTGCTTTCCAATCAGTGTGTGTCGCTAGTGTGTCAAACGCGAGTCGACACACGGTGACACACCGGTAATGGTGAGTTACTGAAAAAAGAAAGAAGGACGGCCCAAGCTCTAAATCACAATACGTCTGCAAAAGGCATATTGAAAATAACCGATAAATCAGAACAAATGTTTAAGCTATGTATTTTCTTAATTAATCATCCTACAACTCATTTTTCTGTTCATTGGTATAGCAAGATTTGCACTGCTAACAATAAGTCAAATAGAAGGAAGCTCCTGATTTCCTTCCCACAAAAACGCACCAATCACGAGTCCCCGTTAAAGTCCTTAGCGCATCAGCTACTGCGCATCTGAAACTTGCTTTCCATTCGTGAAGACACAAGTCGACTTGAGTTTCCGCGAGTTAACTCAAAACGACGCATGAGTCGCTTGAATGGAAAGCACCAATACTAGATTAATGTGGATTAATAGAATAATAATTGAATAATAATAATGATAATAATACAATTGAAAAGATTAATATGTATTAATGAAACAAACAGAGATGAAATGAAGATGAGAAGAGAGATAAATGAAGAAGAACAGAGAAGAAATGGTGGATTTTTTTAGGATTTGAAAATATCTGCATGAAATACTAATATGTAAAATGCATGTTCGTAGCACTTCACAAATGTTTCTTTGCATGTTGGATCAAAGATTTTTGGGAATTGGGGATGAGAAATTTGTAGGGCGTGTTCCATATGGTATTCATAGAAATCTCTCTTTAGGTAGGTAGTATAAGTTAACTTTAGTGCATGTTTAGTGACAGCTTACCCCCTACCACACACTTGAGGTGCAGGGTAGTCAGTAGATATACATATATAACTTTGTAATTAAAGGCAATTGTACTTGGATATGATGCTGTATCATTAAAACCGACAGGTAATTACGACAAATTTTTCAATCTTTTATCATGAAATCATATCATTCGACATAGTACAGCTATCCGTGGACACGGGTCTTGTCAACTTTACGAAGGCCAACCGGTACCTACTTGAATTCCGTGTGGAGAGCACGTCAAGTAGAGTAGTCGGGCCTTAGATGGGAGATAAGCCATGGACTCATTGGCGCCTATTGTTAACAGCAGGCTAATGCAGATGCCGGGTTTCTCTCCGCCCTTCCCCTGATCCCTGAAAATTTCCTGCTTATATCCATTCTCCCAACTATCCTTAAGGTCGCAAATGACCTAAGTTGTCGGTGGTCTCCCTCAAATAACTTCACATCAAGCACACCCACAACCAGTCGATGTTACTTTTCTATCCACTACCAGCGTTCCCTATCTGTATTCTACTTTTGGTTGGAATCAGGGCGCAGTGTTCCGAGTTCACTTCATTATTTGGCAGTCCTTATTCCAAGAGCTTGTCCAAACTAATACCCGTTCTTAAAGTGGCTTTTTATCATGCATTTTTTTGTGGACAAACTCCTATGAAATGCGGTCACGAAAATGATGTGGCATCTCGGCACTCGTCAAAATGGCCATATCTTTTTTTAGCGCTTTTCCAAAGACTGATTGACGTCCTCATTTCATGCATCGTTAATATTTTGTTATCACGGCCTCAAATTCAGCGGAAAAATCCAGGAAACATTCCCTTTGAGATGGTCTTCAAGGTAAATTGACGAGAGAAGTCTGGAATCTTAAAGTAAAGCATCAAATATTAAAGTAAATCATTCTGCAATTGTGTAGGTGGATGATAAAAGTCCTAGAAGCCTGCTTTATCCACATTATAATCGTACTATGAATGGACAGGCGAATAAAGAAGTGCTGAACGATGCTGGGGAGGTAAGAATATTGTCGGCAGAAATTGAGAGTAAGCAGTGACTGGATAGAACAGGTACTTGGGGGAAATGGAATGCTGAAGGTCATTATCGAGGTCAAGATTCTAATTAATCGAGGAGGAGACAGAAAAAGTAACGGTATTACGGATGGTATGAAGAGAGTTAGGAAATATGCCCGATATGAAGCCAGAAATGGCCTAGAAAAGTAGCCATAATATGTTATTTTAAAATGTTTAGCTACTAAAAATCCTACAATTCTCAAAATGATTTCTCCAACCCCATTGCAAATAAAAGAATTTTTTTAACTCTATGAAGAACAAAACTGACCTATTTAAACTATAAAAAAACAAATGCAATTTCCTTAGCAATGGTTTTTAATTATAACAAACTTACTTTGACAGCCATAAGCTCCATCGTTTGGTTGATACAAGGTTCGAACACATGCATTCAATTTATCCCTCATGTCTACGTGCACATACATTATGACACATACCTATGGTGTGTGTTGAATAATATTTTTCTGCAATATTGGTGAAAGAAAATAAGCTACAAAAAGGTCACAAAAATAATCATTTACTTGCTAGTTGTTGCGTCGATGCAATAAAGGAATATTTTTATTGTAACGTCTATCAAGCACTAAATGAGCTTTTCACTCCCTCCCTCCCTTCCACCTGGTTAAAAACCACTACATTGGATGTCTGATATGCAAACCAGAGGAAGCATACTCCATCAAAATCTACCGTAACGGGTGTGAGACTAATAATCAATCAATTCCCTTTGAGGGTGGCCTGAAATAAAAATTTTCCGCAGGGTTATTCTCGGATATCATGTCCCATTCATTCCTTTCTCCCCGTCGCTTGAGGGTCTTCGCATGAACACACGGGCTGTCCCATGAAGGCGTTCGCTTCGCCTCAAAAGGCCGTCGATCGGCGAGCTCCTTGAACTTGCTCGCCTTGCTGCTGGTGGCGCGCGGTTATGCGTGCCGGTCACGTGGAGCAAGGTGAACGCGAGAGTGCTCGTCAATGCGCGCAATCGACGCATTCGCGCGCGCTGCCGTTCATTTTCTGCTCATACGTCAGTCGCAATACTGCACGGCCTTGGGGACCTAACAGGATTAGTGTGAGGCGGATCCATTACATGCCTAAGTTCATCCACGTTGCTCTTCGCGGCTTATTATTTTTCTGCGCTGTATGTATCTGACGGTTGACTGGGCGAGAAATGATTGTAATAATGGCGCTGCGAAGTAAACTAAATTTTCGAAGTAGCACATACTGAATTTTATTTTGGGTGGGGGCAATATCGAAGTGACTGTGACCAATTACTTCATGCTGCAATCGCTTATTTTCCGTGTCTAACTCCATTGGGTCTAATTGTGACGAAATATTGGTTTTTATGTTATTAGGGAAGGCGAAAGACACATTTGTGCCGTTCAGGATCTGTGATTATTTGGAAAGAGGGAGGGATTTAGGATGTGGAGGAAGGATAGAAAGAAACCCGGCATCGGCATTCGCTCTTTACGAAAGCCGTCAAGAGGTCCACGGTTCTACGTCCCATCCGACGGGCAGAGTCCTGAACTCGAAGTGCTCTCCACACAGCAGTCAATTAGGGATGAGTATTTTACTGAAACATTTGCCGTCAACGGGATTCGAACCCGGAAACTATGAATGGAAGCCAGTTCTCTAGCCTCAATGCCAACCTGATCCCCTTATGATTGCCAATGTTTTAATAACAGCGGCAGTGCTCGTTGCTGCTGTCGTGGCATAGTTATTGCCGCTGCTTCACTCTGACGTCTCGCAATCATTGCTTTCTGTCCACGTAGCGTCCGTCGTGGTGTTTTTAATTTTCGAAAGCTTTTTCACAGCGGTCACTGTTCTATTTGAAAATAGTCGCCGATGTTTCCCAGCTATGGGTTCTCATCTTCCAGGACTGAACCCTTACCATATCGTAAGTGAAAAGGTGCAAATTAAGTGCTAATCTCAAGTAATACGTTGAGGTATGTATTAAGCATATGCCTGAAAACTACACGCCACTTCCCTTCTCTTAGGTGTTGCGCTTCCTAAGATTCTCTGATAAAAGTCGAATGTCAACTATACTTTGATCTTCAAACATTCTGCATTTGATTACCTTGAATTTTTTAACTGAAATATCAGTAATTTTCGTAGTTGTCGCTTCCGGCATTTCAAAGTAGACAATGGCATATATCGCATCTACATCGTTCCCCAAAACCCAGGATTTGGGAGTAGTTGACACCACATAAGGCATCATTACCGATGAGTGAACAATACTAATGTTAGTGAGAACATTACCTCATTTACTTCGCCAATGTAAGTCGGCGGCTCCACATCGCCATGTAGCCTCTATTGGCGAACATTGCAGTTTTTAAGTAAATTCCAAAACGATATTTTTACAGATGACGTTAAACACTATCTAACTCATTTAATTCGCCAATGTAAGTCGGAGGCTCCACATCGCCATGTAGCCTCCATTGGCGAACATTGCAGTTTTTAAGTAAATTCCAAAACGATATTTTTACAGATGACGTTAAACACTATTTGTGAATTCCTACTTACTGCAGTAGACTGGAGCATAAACGTAAAATTAGGTAAATTGATTGCCGAACCAACTACTTAAAATGTCTTTATTCCCTCGTACTCTGAGGGATCTATATGGCTGTGAATATAGGTATTTAATAATATAACACAAGTGTATCAATAGTTAGTTTAGGTTGTTTCATGCAGATATAAAAACTTTTAGTTTACCCAATGATCAGCACGTTTATGCATGTTTGCTCCACTCAAAATCTTGTTCAAATTGCTAGAGTTAGTGCATGTTTTGTGAACATTTACCTCCTGTCATACTCTTTATGGTGACAGGCAGGGTATTATGTAGATGTAAATCACTTCTTATAATCATCTCATCTGCATCTGATTTATACCATAATGCCTCATCTACACAATTCAGAGTATTATGTAGATGTAGATGAGATGATTATAACGGAGTGATCTACATCTACATAATTCCCTGCAGCAATCTCAATGGTGTGTGGCAGGGAGTGAATCATCGTCAGGCAATCGTTATCAATGAAAGAGAACACTTAATACAATGCAGACAAAACTACTACCTCGTTTAAATTGAGAATAACAATACTACCACCCTGAAGAAAATATTGATGGGGTGTTAAGTATTCTATGGAAGGATATATGTTGCTTACAGAATGAAAGGGCATTTTCGGGAAGGGTAATCAGGGGTACCGACGAGGGAAACTATGTAGGGCTGAAAAAATGTATTGCCAGAGACAATTGTGACTATGGTTTGCCACTCGGTAGAGAGCGCTAAAATGCGTAACTCTGTAAATTACTTAAGATGATTATAACTTGACTTACAGCGCCCACCAAGTGTCTCTTTGAGCTTCCTGCCCCGAAAACCCCTTCCGAGAAATGCCTACTTTTCGCCTCTTAGAAGCTTGTTTATCACCCACTCACTCAGTGATCAACACGGAGGTTGGTTCGATATGCGAAGATAGAGCTCTTACTTAGCTCAAAAACTTGTCCGAAGCCCAAGTAAAAATAAGGTATCTTATTCGCTCACGCTCGGTCGCTTTTAGAAACGCTGATAGCGATTCATTATGTGCATGGGTTGCTGAGGAAGCCGAAGGGAATTCCAGACAAAAGTCGTTCGATGGCTGTGCGTGGGGAAGGTCGCTGTCTCGAGTGCTACGTCATCGCTAGACCTAAACTTTGTCACGCTATGGATTTCCCCTAGTTGAATTATCGGCGTCGGAACACCTGTAATATAAAAACCTGAATTCTCTACTCATGTCCAGTGCTATAGAGTAATGACTAGTGTCATTACTCTATAGCACGTAGGTAAACTATTGTAGGTCAATTTTCGTAGAAGTTTCGTGGTTGAATAGTTTGTTTATAAAAAAAACAAGAGGATATGTATGAAGGGCAACTACAAAAAATACCAAAATTGAATTTTTAAATTAGCATTCCGTTTTTATCATAACCATAAGGAGGAGTAAAAAATGGACAAAATCTAACCGAACGGGAATTGCGTACGCGGAAGAAGTACCAGGTCCACCGTTTGCTTTATCCCCAATGGGTTCGAGCAATGGCAATGCGGCCGAGCTAGGATTTATGAAGAGTACTTGGGAAATGTGATGAGAAGACAAAAGAGCGATGTTACCTTTCACTAGGTAGGCCCCACCTTGAGTATGCAGCCAGTGTATGGGATCCGAATGAATTAGTTTTGATCAGAGAACTAGACATTGTGCAGCGTAGAGCAGCTAGGTTCGTTAAAAGGTGTTACGATAGGTTGAGTTGTGTTTCAGAATTAATACAAGAATTAGGGTGGGAATAATTATCAGAGCGTAGGTTAGTGTACAGATTCTATTGGAGATATTTCAATCGGATAGCTTTACTGAAGATGTTAGGCACATGTTAAAAACACCAGCATATTATGCTAGATTCGACCAGATAAATAAGATTAGAGAAATAGATTGTCGTACTGCTAGAGTTAAAATGTCATCTTTGCCCCGTACTATAAGGGAACAGAATTGGAAACATAGCAAAGGAATAGGTAGGGGAAATAATTTAGAGTAGTCTGTAGTGCATTATGCATGTATTAACAACCAATCCGTTAATTACTATGTATATACTAACAATCTAGTTGCATGAGACCTTATAGTAGGAATGGCTGGTGTCTTACAATTAGGTGTCTTACAATTAGCATTACATTTGTTTGGGCGATACGAAATAATCTTAGCATTTTAAACACCGTAGAACCTAACTGTTCTACAACTCAATTAAAATCTGGCTGCGGCATGGCCAGGTTAGTTATGTTCTGGTCTGCCAACCCAAGGGTCGCGAAATAAAGAACGCGTGCTTTCCCGGCGAACTTGCTGAAGAAAAACTTCTCGGGTGTTTTACTCGGTCAGGACATTCACACTACTTTGTTTCGACTAGAGCATCATCCTAAGGGCATTTAACTATTGGAATATAAAATACTTTCACGTAGTCACTTAACTGCCCTGAGGAAAATGCCCGAGTCAAGAATCGTAACATCATCCAATATGGGCAACCTGACCCAGTAGCCAGAGGATATTCTGAAGTTTATTATGAGTAACTCTCTGATTGAAATCTTTCCCAATAATATAGCACTTAGAATTGTTCTAACCATTCCAGTTAGTGTAGCGTCTGGTGAAAGAATCTTTTCGAAATTGGAGGTCATAAAAAAGTGAATTAGTTTTTCTTCAGCAAGAATCGTGGGTTTGAAACCCGCCTCGGGAATTTTTGATCTGTTTGTCCAAGGCTTAAGGACTTAGATGCTAAATAAATAGAGCTCTTAGATCACCTAAAAACCAGTTCTACTGCGACTACTACGCGATTGTAAGTGCCACTTTCAAAAATGGAGAAAATCTAACCTTACGGGAATAGCGTAAGTGGAAGAAGTACCAGATCCGCTGTTTGCTTTATCCCAATGGGTCAGAGCCCGTGAGCACATAGCGTGAGCATATTGAACGTGGACCCCTCAGGTGGGAAAACGTAAGTGGGGTTGGGGGGAAAAGTCGCCGGGAATGAATTGCGCCCGTGAAACGTGACGTCGGCACCAAGTGGGTAATTACGACATTTACCTAATGACAATGCGCGCTCGACCATCCTCCCCGGACGTCACGGGATCATTCATCAATCGATTTACGCTCCGTAAATTGCCAATTACGGAATGGTAGGATACGCCCGCCCCCCTGTGGTTGTTTGCGGAAAGACCGACCCCAGTGATGGAAGTTTGTCGAGGGGAAGGGGGGGGGGGGGCAAGTCTCCCGTGTGAGTAGCTCACGAATCCAGAATGAACCCTGTCGTGCAGGACTGTGGGGAGGAGTGACTCAATTGGGTTTGAAAATCAATTGGATCCAATCGCCCCACGGCCTCTCGTGTGTCGGTCACTACTGCCGGCGCTCTAGTTTCTATCGTAGCGCCATCCCACTCGGCAAGACATTTCCGGCCCAGGGAAGTGAATGTCGTGCCCTTGTACCCATTGGGATTACCCATGCCTCGTCAAGCCATACCTGCTTGGTTGTGGTTTGCATTGAAGTGTAGCATTACTCCTGGCGAGAGGGCTTAATAAGGTTCACGGAATAATCTGCCGGAGGATTGCCTACGGAGGGGTTGCGGGCGAAGAGAAACGATCCGGACAGCAGTTGTACAAAAGTAAATAAAATCGCTTTAAATTCCCCGATTCTATCGCACCATCCATACTAGTCTTAGGTCTGAGATGAAGAACAAAATAATGTCTAATTGTAAGTTGGGATACGAGCCTGAAACTTTTGGGTACGTTACAGACCCACATATCGACTCATGACCGGTTTGTCCTCACGGCAACGGATATCTCGCGTTCATATTCATAAATTCAGGGCAAAATGAGAAATTTAAGTCATGTATTATCAATTTCGACAATGACGAATGTCTAATGGAACGATATTTTAATTGCTGGTAAGTATGGGCAAAAAATTGTTCCTATAAACTCACCCCAATATATTGTGACATTGAAATGTTTAAATTCTGATTGAAATGGTGTAGCACAGTGAAAACATGTAATGGGCAATATTGTTTAACTTGTTGGAGGAAGATGTCAAAAACTAAAATGCTTTAACAAGTTCGGGGTTAACGTGAGATTTCGGTACCCTGAATTAAAATTTTCAGCAGATCCCTACAAGGAAAGAACTTGAATGATCTTTTCATCGTTCTTGCGTGTATATAATGTTTCAGACAAAATACAAGATAATTGCGGTCGAAAAGTATTAAATATTTTTCCAATGAGCCATCAATTTTTTTGGCGTAGACTGGAGTATCTGGATTTAAACCTATCTAGTGCTCTTTTATCAATGTATGGAAATATTTTAGATAAAAGTGGGGACTATGTACACAGGAACTAAGACTAAAAATCACTGAATGTGCACGAATATTTTGAAAAGGTTTAAAAAAGGTATGGTCATTTTTTGTGGACTCTTACAAAAGATTAAATTCAACGTAGTTAATGAATACTCATGCAATTGCAGTACTCATTCTGGATATTTAAATTCTATTTGTTGGATTATGACTAAAAGGAACTTCCTCACTCATTTCTCCTATTGGAATAAGCAAAATACATGCGTAAAATCAGATGAGGGCCCTAAATTCTTTAACCCCCATTTACATGACTGGTGGTCAGTGTTTCAGTCCACATTTCTTCCTAATAGAATGCCTGGTACAGGCATTCCGAAACAACTGTCTAATTATAAGGCTAGGTATAATCTGCCCGTCAAATATCATGTCAATACCCTGTTATTCATACGTTTTCAAAATATGTCCCCTGAAGTCGAGGAGTTTAAATCATTTATTATTTTTAGTAATACTTTAGCTGGCGTTATCGAGGAGATTTCCAACAGAATAAATACTTTCAAATTCTTGTGAGAACAATAAAAAATTACAGGTATATCTAAACAAATATATTTTAACCACGACGTGTTTCGACATCTTACGTCATCATCAAATGATAATGACGCTAGGTGCCGAAATGCATCGTGGTTAAAATATATTTGTGGACAGTATAAGTTCTTATAATTTTATTTCGTTTCTATGATGATTAACGTGTATTAAGAAATCACGCTTGTATCCGTCTACTCCTTTCAAATTCATCATCAAAGAGATGAATTAAAAAAGCTAAAATAATTGTATTTACGGTACACAACAACCGTCATTTTATTGTGCCTCGCTCTCGGATGTAATTATGCCTCACTGAGAGTGAAGCATATGAATTTGAAATGTATTTTGTTGATCGCTAGCAAAAAGGCAAGCGTTAAGACTGCGGCTACCAGTTGGCCTAGCCGGAAAGCACAGTCCTTTCGACATATTCAAGGGTATTTAAAAAACCCAAACTGGATTAATGATGGAATGCTCGAAGATTTAATATAATTTATGAAGCGACTATCAGATCAGTTGAGTGGCCCTAACCGATACTCTTCTCTTGTTTCGAAATTTTACCCCGAATGCTTACCTTAACCAAGGTGAATCGTTCCTCCACGAAGGTTAATCGTTCCTCCACGAAATGATGTCAAAACAATACCTTGCTACAAAATACAGATGAAAAACTGTTCTCTGCTTACGACTGGCCTTGAAATTATTTATCATCGTCATCATTTCGACATAGGTAAGCCGTTGGATACCGATGGAGGAGGGTAAGAGACTCGAATCAGGAGCGGTGTCCTTTCTCAATAATTGATGTTTTAGTTCTCCGAAGCCTTCGCCTTAGGTTACAGGGGAGAGAAATGGGAAGCAGTTCAAGTTCTCAATACACCATGTGCAAAGGCTTTAAAAAGAACTTTTCTGCCAGTTTGTCTTTCTTGGAAAGGATTAGATGAGCCTGATGTAATATCCCCCGTAAACAACCCGCTAATTTCCAGACAATACTGATGTAAATGAACGTAATAAATTCATCGCCATTCTGGAGATATTATGTGCACGGATAAGTAAAAATATTCCCCGTCATATATGTGCCCGTTACAACCATAGCCTGCGATGAGGGAGAATAATTTGATTGATGAACGGAATTGAAAAGGGGGAAATATTCAAAGAACATTTATTCTTTCGACAGAATTCTACCATTAATGGTAAGTACTTGGGCCTTTCCTGCTGATCTACAATCTACCACCTTGTCATTTCTGTCGACTAACACTGAAAGTACATATACTCTTATCAGTTTGAGGCTCTATATATTTACTTCATGCCTTCGTGTTGATTAAACTGACTATTTTGGTTCCCTCTTCCTAGCCGAGGTCATTCTCCCCTCAATCACACATCCATCAAGAGGGTCCTGTCATTCTATTGTTGAAGGCCTTGTTATTCGGGGTAGGCGACCGAGGAGATTAGTTCATTTGCAGCATTTAGTATTGGTGGGTTATTGGGCAGAGGTAAGGATTTCTTAGGTCACGGGAGAAGGAAGGAGAGGAACCCGGCGTAGGGGTATTAGACTACTATTGACGAAAGGCGCCATGGGGTCACGATTTGATGTCCCATCCGACTGACGGAGTACTGAGCACATATAGCCCTCCACAAACAGAGGACCGGCTAGCCAATTAAAAATCAAATCCACTGCCGGGATATAAACCTGAGCCCTTGGGTTGGAAGGACAGTACTCAGCACATCAACCCGAACCCCCTCCTTTCAATTATACATCCATCTCCTGTTTTTCCTCCTCTTATTTCTCCCAATAACTTTCTTTCCTCGTCCACTTTACCATACGCTTCTCCGTTCTCAGTGGTAGTGCTGGATTTTAATATTCCCGAACTGCGAAGGTTATATCTCACTATCCGACCGAACTTAATACTAAGCTTAATTTTAGGACAAGCACAACATATCAGAGGCGTGATTTGAACACGCGACCTTTAGACGCGACCTGGAGGGCACTTAATTGACCGGACTCATCCTTAGTTCGTCTACTTCTCTATCCAGCAAATCATTTTCATACTCTTCCGATGTTTCATCCTCCTCTCTTAAAGAGCGAGTAAGTTCCAAAATTTATGAAGCCACTATTCACATAAAAGTTTTTGCCTCACGTCTTCGCGTGAAATAACTAATTTCCTTTTTATTGTTCGGTGGAATCGGACAGGCAACGTGCTGGCACGCAATCCTGAAAGAATACGGAGTCAAACTTTACCTCGGGAATGGATGTCGATTTTATCCAATTATTAACTAATCTATGATTGAGTTAGATATAACCTCACGTTCGATACATTTTTTGACCTCGAAATTACTATGGTAAACTAGACCATCCATTTAAAATTAGGAATATTGGTAGCTGAACCCAGAGGTTTAAGATACCTTTCTTTCGTCGTACTATTAGGGATCTGAATAGCCGTGGTATTCAAAAGGAATATCCAAAAGGAATGGTAATGAAATAAATTCAATTCAAAAGGAATGGAATTCAATAAATAATATATTCACAAGTCTATCAATAGATAGCGTAGATAGTTGCATGCCGGTGTCAAGTTTTTAGGTAACCTAACAAACAGCATTTATGCATGCTTGCTCTTCTCTTAAAATCTTTCTTAAATTGTTATAGTACGACTAAAATGTAGCTATCTATTCTCTTTAAGCATTATAGGTAGTGCACGATTGATGAAAACTCACCCCCTGTACACTCTCTTGAGGTGGCTTGCAGGGTAATCAGTAGATTTAGAATGACGGTGGGGTTGCTACTATGCACTAATCGTGAAAAGATCGAATAAATTAGAAGTATGCATGATATGTGGTTCAAAACGAAAAAAAAGATTTAAAAATATTGACAATCAAAAGTAAAAACGCTCGTATCGTGGGACCTTGGTCTAATACCCATCCTCCTCCATCTCGAATTCTTACCTTGACTATCATTGCTCATCCCAATAAAATCGTTGCTCACCGCCTCCGCATGTCCTTGGGGCTGACTGCAAGGTTTGTTTTTTGAATGAGGTAGGAAGCAAAAAGAATGGTACGAGAGCACGATACTGCTTACGCGTTTCCTGTGGGCCATCTTTGTTTTCGCTGGGGTCCCACGAAAGGGTGCTGTGGTGCGTTCACAAGTGCTGTCCTACGGAACGATTTACTGTCGATCGTCACGAGCATCCTTATTGCAGCAGTGCGGTGAGTGTACGTTGGACACATATTATTAGTCAAGTGTAGCCCAGTGTTGTGCACGGTTGTATTAAATTTTATTCATTTTTGCCACGACTATACAGGTCAAAAATCCGTGATTAAATTTGTGAGATTCTCGCAACAAGTAGAGGAAATAGATAGAAAGTTTCCAAGGGAAATGTGAGTGGTCGTCTCAGAGAAGATGTCAATATTACATTGTTGCGTAATTTTTACTCATTGTTGCATTAAATCTACTGGTCGATGATTTCCTAAATTAAAGTATCCGTGATTAAATGTGTGAGATTACTGCATCAAGTAAGGGAAATAGTTAGAAATTTTCGAAGGGGAGTTGAGTGGTCGTCTCAGAGACGATTTCAATCTATTAATGACTTCATAAATTGATGTCTCCCGTCAAGAAACAGCACGAAAGTCCGTAGTGCAGGAAGCACGATCCTCCTGTCCAACGTACGCCAAATTTATTGACAGTATCTCTAGAGAGGTCGATGGGACTCGAGAACCTTCAGTAAAATAACGAGCGATACACAAAATACAATTTTTGTGACATCTCTGAAACCTGATTTGAATAGGTGACTGAAAAAATAACAGCTTAAAGAGATATGAAAAAATATGCGATCTTAATAAGTTATCAATAGAGAGTTGGGGGTCAATATTATGAAATAATGCTGCAGTATGTTGCAAAGGAAAAATTTCGTCTGTCACTTGACCGCTCTTTATGCTCACTTGAGCTCATAATGTCCCAATTACCTGCCAATCATATCCATCAGATGGAGGTTATCGTAAATAATATGGCGACGATGGTAAGTTGATTTCAGATAAGCTATTGATGTTAATAATCAATGTTTATTAAATTACAAATGATAAGCTTTAAATAATCCAATATTCCCATTTAATACTTCTTCACTTTAAATCGAATATTAATTAAACTTTCAACATTTTCATTTCTGCGCCAAAGGGGAATATTAATTTGTTTTCCTTCGTAAATCAACGGCTCCCTACTTAAAGTAATGAGCAAGTGAAAACAGTGTACTGGTTACATTTAATGGTAGCTGAGCGTGTTCTTATCATAAAATCGCATATTTTTATTTCTATATCTGTTTTTATAGCTGGAGATTAGAATTTCATTTGTTGATTTATATCCTCATCTGTTTAATGCACGACTTGAAAAATACTCAAATGGAGCAGTACTGTTATATTTGTTGCTTTTCTTCCAAGAATCCTAGATAAGAGAAACCGGAGATGAATAAATTATAAGAGAAGATAAATTAACTACCCACAAGGTGCCCTTTGAGTTCAGGCAAAAAATTGTCTAAATAAGAAGTGCTTCCTTTTAAGATACATATGAAATACCGTTAAATCCCTCCAAATAAACGTGTATCTTTTACTTCAATAGTTTTATCGATTGTCTCAGAGAATCACTAATCCTTTAAAAAAAAAGTTTTTATCATCGAAAGGAACAAAGGCAGAAGCAAATTTTCGAGTCCCGATTGAATATTCTTACTCTCTCGTTTCTCATCTAATTTTTAATTGATAATTAACCACCATAAAGGTTGGTTATAAGTTGTCTAAGCACAAGATCAAGGCAGATTCAATAAAAAACTGAATGCATAGAGCTTAGTAGAAAATCTGTTTAAATGTTGCTATTCTGCTAATCATTCAGAAACTACCCTTTGTTGTTTGCTGTAATATCTATTCCTCAAATAAATTTCTGAATAAATAGCAATCCAGAATAAGAAAATGTTTGTAATGTGTTGTTCCTAGTCATTTATAAGTACGTACGTGGGGTATGTCTGGAGATAATTCACCACTTTCCACATACCTTCAAGGTAGGTGGCAAGGTTGTGCGTGATTGTAGATTAATCGAGGGTAAAAACGAGTTTCTTTCACAGCTAATGACAACTGAACCATTAGTAGTCTACTCTCTTTAAAGAACTCCAATAGTTACGGCTGAAAATTGTCGTATATTAGGCCTTTTTCAGCATTTACCACGTACCATATATTTGCGGAACGAAATTAGGGTTGTTTGTTCGGATGAATGGAGGCGTAAGGACCAGGAAAATACAGAGACTGGGAGAAGATACAACCTTTAGCTATTGTGTAAATTACTTGCGAGTTCAGCGAACACGGATGGGGAGGCAGAGGACAGGAAATATACACCGAATGAGCGAGGTCAATTGCTAAGGTCGCGGCTTGGGGGGTAAATGAATGTCGATTGTGGAATGGGGATAAATTTTCGTGGCCTGCATTTTGTAAGAAGTTTCGCTCACGGTATCAAATTGTCTTAAGGATTCCTTATCCTCCGTTGAACAACTTCGATTCCTTCGCAATAAAATGTAACCCTCCGGATCACCTTCTCGTACAGTTGAATTTCACATTTCCAGATTCTTCGTCACGATTTGAAAACACATTCCGTGTTTCTTTGCCTTTTCTGCAACTAGCCCTAAATGTGCCCGTTATCATATAATTCCTTGGGTATGTATTTAAAATCTAAAAAAATGTGCCCAATTACTTTAACAAAAGTTTGTATCAAAAAGAAAACGATTAATGTCAAAAGATATGAAAACGGCCCACGCAAGTAAACAGGAGTAATATTTTACTGTTATTCAAGAGGGCCCTGCCTTTACGAAAAACGACCTACACCTATTAGTCTGTTTCCATCACAAAAACATGGGGTTTCTCCAGCTCATTTCTCATTATCTATTATCTAAGAAGACTTGGGGCCCAAGTCTCGAACATTTCGTTACGCTATAACGAATGAAATTTGTCGCTATGATAGCGTCATTCGTTTCAAGTTATTCGTTTATCCAGGTTGATAACGAAATATGGCGTTTTCGTTGGTAACGAAAACGTCAATATTTATTCGGTGAGTAACGAAAGATTCAAGACTCTGGCCACTAGTAAGTGTGTATTGTGCTAGTAGACGAATATTATTTGCGGGCGAATGCGATCGGCAATCTTGCAGAATTTTTCACGCTTGAAAAAGTAATTATTGATAGGTAATATTCGCCATTGCGTTTTTCCAGTGAAAAAAATGCATTCGCTAGTAAAACCTTGTTTTCTGGCGATCGATAAGTAAAACCTGGACATACAAGTAGCTGGAAACTGGACACACTTGTAGCACGTGATCATAGGTCACTAGAAAAAAATCAGTGCATGAATGTAAAAAAAACAATAGAGAGCTTGCCATAGCATGTCTTAACTACTGATATGTTTTTAATTGCTGATTTTCATTTGTGTCTGAAATCGACTGTCATAGTTACGAGGGGTTTTTGAATGGCTTTATAATCCCTATGCTCTGTCAAATCGACACTTGGCAAATCGGTAGCAGTTTAGCGTTGGCAAAGGTACCCATGAAACTGCGAGAAGTGAGAGACATCGTCACCCGAAGTTTTTCGTGACATCTTTCGTGACTCTGGGTCATAAACCTATCGCGTCGTTTTACGATTCCTAACCCGGCAGCTATCCAAGGACCCATAGGAATATCTCATTCAGACTGTTGTCATTAGGGGAGGCGTCATAGTGGTTGATTGAGAACCAGGGAAGAGGAAGAAATTCAGGAGGGGAGGAAAGAAAGCCGGCGCCAGCATTGTCCGAAAGGCGCCAAGGGGTCTTCGGTTCCACTTCCCAACCTACGGACGGAGTACTGACCTTGGAACGCTTTCCACATCTCACTCAAGTAGGGACAGGTGAACAACCTAAAAAAATTTGCCAGTGTCGGGATTCGAACACAGATTCTCAGTAGAACAAGTCAGTATTCTAGCCACCGACTCCACCCGATCCTCTCATCTCTTTTGTGTTTAAGTTGAAAAATAATACAAGTAGTTGAAAGTAAGGATAAGAGGATGCCAAAACCTTGAAAATCGTCCAAACCCCTGCTTTGAAGTATAAAATTATTATCGCGCGGCAATTTGGATTATCTAGTCATAATTGGCCACATAATTTGGGAAGGAATAATTAAAACTCATTGTTGGTTTAATCCAATGGGAATGAATGCGTGGAAGGAACTCATCCTAATGAGTAACCACTATTTACGCTTCCTATCTCAAGCAGTCAAATGTATATGACTATCATTCAGTGGAGTGTGCTTTCTAATCTCGCACTGTTCATAAAACGAACATTTTCTTCCATAAAGGGAGTCTGTGCAAGTAGTATAAAGAATTTGCAGCCGTTGAGGATGCACCTTGTACCAGAAACACTCTCAGATGACGAATGGTTAAAAAAAAATTGAAATGGCTAGCACTGCTTGGATATTGTTCTCTTGCAAACTCCAAGCTAAGCATGCCTCAAGTAACAAGACGAAGAAGTCATTGTCGAAGGCGCGGGATTATTGCGTCATAATGGAAGGAGAGTGACGAAGTTAGTGCAAGATACGGAGTTAAGCCTGAGTGGAGGGTAAGTATTTGATGGCATGGAGCTTGTACTCAAGTGTTACTTGCCGTCCTATTTGACAGAGAAAGTAAGAGTTGCGCTAAGTACCCAACATACGACATGCGGTACAGGAATTCCATCTAGTATTCTCTGGCAGGAATGGGGTCTTCGCTCTCGGTATTTTTACGTGTAGTATATATATTATACCGTTAGTTTTTTTGGAGGGTTTCAATCATATCTTTCGATTTTTTCAGTACCGAAGGATAGCGTGGAGTATTATTTTGAAAGCAGATGATTGGAAATAACGGTGCAAGACACTAATGAAACTAAGAAAAATAAGTGAACCATTTATTTTGAATTATTTATCGGTATGCGATTTATGCACTGTTCTCGTCTCTGCTGTGGTTGAAATGTCTGCTTGCTCTTCACTCCGTTCAATCCCGGTACCGTTTTTCAATTAGAAATATCACAATGGGGTATCATAGTCCACCACTTACCAAGGGCTGGTTTGACAGATAATAGTGGCATGGGAGCCCATTACGAGAGTAGAGAGGTCAAAAGACCATTGACAATGATGGCCCTACGAACTGATAGTACGGAGACCGATTAGCTATGGATACGAGTAGTAATTAAATATAAACGCATTACACTGAAGTTGGCGATATATGGACTGTATAATATAATAGATTCGGTGGTATGACTTAGCCTCAAAGAATATCTCTTTAAATTCTCTTTCAAAATATTTTTTCAAGTTTACTAACGGATAAGGTAGGTTTTGATGGTAGGTTCTACACCGCTTTAAATTTACGGAACGCTTATCCTTAGGCTTATTCCTTCCTTGTGATTATTCTCTCTTCAGATAAGCATATATCCTACCTCTGTTAATATTGTACAAAATTTCCTTCCTTTTCCCTTCCCGGCTTATCCAGGATTCTACCTTAGTTAGTGACATAAGTCATTGCCATTAGTGAAAAAATTATGTCAATTATTTATCAAAAAGTGTCCTTACATGGAACGGAAATCCTATTACGGTCACTCTGGGCATCATTAGAATCTTTCCTGATGTAAGAATCCTTAGTGAACTTTGTCGACTGCTGATAAGTACATACATTTTTATTAAAAGACGGGAAGCCATCAGAGAATATTCCGCCTTTTTCTGGCATGTTTTTTTACATTGATGTAAGGAAGGGATGATGATATTCTACACTCCCGTTTCCTACTTCCTGGATAGATAAGAATTCTCTTTATCTATGATGAATTAAAGGGTAGATCATTTCTAGCACCTTACCTCTTGGTGATGTGGTCTGGGTTTGTGTGTTGATATTTACGGTGGACGAACGCAAAATGAGGCATAAATCAAAATTTTATTAAGTAAGAACGCTCTGAGGTATAAAAAATGTCCTCGTATGGTCGCCTAATTTGTCAAAATTTAATTACCGATTTGCGTTCCGTATGCTTAGCTAGTTTCACACTTGAGCAACAACGGAAAATCACAGTTTTCGTATTGTTGTACCCAGTCGAGGCAGAAAATCAGCTTTTTTTCTTGCCGCGTCAGGATTCCACGACGCGTGAATAGAAACCGTATAGTGATCAAATAAAAATACGGTCATACGGTATAGGCACGCATTAATGAGCAAAAAAATGGAATGCACATGGGGCGGAATTATATTTATTTGGACGAGATGAATCATGGTGTGGATGCCACCAGCTTTGAGTCATTCAAACTACAATGTCGTCAGTTCATGCTGAGTATTTAATAAATTCACGAATCGCTGACCGTAGACTTCTCATTGTGTCTTTCAGTGTTTTAATTCATGGCACTTGCAAAATGAATCACACTTTCCAGACAGATAAATTACGTATGCATAATCTATTTAAAGCTCCTAAGAGGGAAGAAAATCATTAGGAATTAGAAGTTTACATTGGCTCCTAGCCTCACTGGTGTTTATGTTAACACACTATACATAAACCATGGGATTTAAGCCATAAAAATATCCTCACCGGCCACATGAATGCCATTAAAATGGTCAATTCTATGTCTAATACTTAATACCGCGTTATGCACTGCATAATAGCAATAAACATTCCGTACATTTTCTTGGGAAATGCAGATTGTGAGCACCTTAATCTGGAGGCATACCGTACGTAATGTACACAAATTTGTGAATAGAGTACAGAGACCGTGTGTACTCTAAACATCTTACATGAAAAATTCTAGCATCTCATTCATTTTATAACTCCGGCTAAATTTCATTTCACGTGTTCCCAAATGAAACTAAAGCTGACTCCTAGGCATCAAAGGAAAAACGTGAGCAATTACTGATGAAACATACTGTACGCCACGTCAAAGCAACCATTTGTCAACGAAATGTTCCAGAGCGTCTAATGATTGAAAGCTCATCATTTCGTTTCCGGCTCGCTAATTGCTAATAAATAAAACCTTGCCCCGTCACAACCGTGATATCGCTTGCTAGTTGGGATTCCATCACGGCTGCTGATGTCGCACGGAATCAACCTTTAAATTCCGTCATTATGTCAACAAACAGTTGTAAAAAAATGGCGCGACTCTTACGAGTATCGTAGCCCTCACTGTCAGCGCGTAAGCCAGCAAATGCTTGTAGTTTAATCCACGAATGCCCAAATCAGCGCTCACATAACTGCAGCTTCCCAAGTTAATAAAGACAGTAATCATCTTAACATACATAAGACAATAATTTAGCATCCAGAAGAACGTAGATTACTCAGCAACCATAAAAGAGTTAACATTGAGGAGTCTTGACCACAGAGTTTGACGCCAAACACACGAAGTTTTATCAAAATAAAATTTAATGGAAAATTATTTGAGGCAATTTTTGTACTCACGTATACTGGAACTCGCGACTTGGCGACCGCAATGTTGACTACTATTTTCCTGAAGAAAATCTCGCTCCCCCTGTCGGTCAACAAAATGAAATGCACGGGCATTCTCTTCGCGTTGGAGAGCAAACTGTCTACACACTGCTCGAAGGATTTGGTGAACTTGGCTGACGATGAGAAAGAAACATCGCCTCCTTCCGAGGGCAATGTCACTATCATTACAATATGCACGACACCGAGCCCGTCGGGATCCGTTATCATCGCCCTGTTGACCGCGTCAAAGGAGTTGGCATCGCTGGACAGGGAAGACACTTCCATCAGGCCCCTGGACACATCCGAAGTCACCCACGGCCCCAGTTTCCCAGCCGGGACGTGGCTGGTGCCTTGATTACCCCCATCCGAGGCGTCAGCGGAAGCTTGGGCGTCTAGGATGGCAGCTATGAGGGCACTAGCCTCTGCGTCCACCGCCAGCCGGGTTAGAGCGCATGTCATGCCTAGCACGCAAACGACGAACAGCAACAGAGACGCCGCTAGCTTTTTCTGCCTCTTCCTCTTCAGTTTCTTCTTCTTCACACAGTCGGTCCTTGTCGCGGGTGGGAGATGCATGGCGATCATGTTGGCCGAACCCGAGGCCTCATTCTCATCCAGGTTCAACAGTTCCTCTTCCGAAGTTAACACGACATTACAAAAGCCGCGGCGTTTACGCAGGAAAACCAGAGTCTTGGTAATGAATTGCATAAAACGCGACAGGAACCGAAAGCTGCTTAGTCGCGGCATGGAACCTTTAGGAAAAAAATGAACACTACCACACCCTCGCACACGATGGAGTGGACTTGGTTTTTACGAGCCTGGAAGTTCGCACCAGATCAATTTTCTTCCTGGGCTCTCAACAGAATTTCGTCCTTCGTGGGGGTTGGAGAATCGAAGGGCAGGACATCCTCAGGAAGCCGTGTTTACCCCTCACCATTGTCGCACCGTTGGGGGAACTGGCCGATGGAATGGATGCATCATCCGCGGAAGACAACTCGAAACCATTCTCCCACCCGCCCAGCCGAGCCGAGACTAATATCACCGGTTCACTCCGTAGACGCCCACTTCTCGCCCTTCGTCTCGGTTTTTACTTTCTCCCACGGTCCTCTCCGCCAGATGTGAAGAAACTGAGGCCGGATCGAGCGCCCCAGCCACCGAACGAGAGCGGTACGAACGTGATCAGCTGTTCCTCGCTCCAGGCGGCCTTCCCACTTCCTTCCTCGGGCCGACTGGAGGATCACAAGCGCGCTTGCCGGCGCTGGACGTACTTCCTCCGTCCGCCGCCAGGGTGCCGGCGACGTCACCGCGGACGCCCCAGAAACTCAATCCTCTTTTATTCAATTTGCGCGCACCATCGCCTCTTCTTCAGAAGAGAGGTCGGGGTTGACTGATTGTTATCTCACGGGATATTGAGTGTTTTAAGGGTGGGATGGGGGACCAATAATAAATAGCGAGACGGTGCTCGATTAAGCGGTGCACGATGGGAATGTGAATGAATGCCCGGCGCGGAGGCATTTAAGAGTCAGTTGCCTGGCCCGTGCAGCGATGCCGCGCGCTGATTGGCGAGTGCGAGAGACCGAAATAGCGTCCGCTAGCTCTGAATCCTTGTCCATAAGCGAGAAATACGCCCAGTTTCCCCTTCCGTGAACTCGCCATGAACAACATTGATATATGGTTCTTCTTAGATTGTCCATTCCAAAAATTAATAGTGATTAGAATTGAATTGGAATCATTGAATATGCTCACATAGCAGCCAAATTGGAGTAGTGTGTTTCTAAAATATTGCCGTAACATCAGCATAAATTTGTATTTCCTTGTTTTATATTTATTTATTAATTTCTTCCCTATTTATCTCTTTATATCTGATATTTTATATCTGCGGCGTTTCCATATTTGTCCGCGCGCATGTCATTTATTTACCGCGGCTCTGATTCTGAACAGAAACAGAAGGAACATTCCTCTTTCACCCATGTATCTTAATATTTGGCGCCAGTATAATGGCACCTTCTAGCCCCTCTGAAATTTACAGAACTAATTCATGGGCATGCTGTAAATTAATGAACTTCTCAAAGGAAAGTGCTCCTGCGTTTTTTCTTCGCATAATTTTGCCGAATGACATTAACGCGTTTGTTTGTATCCCATTCGTATCCTTAGAAACGATGGCATATTAGTCCAGTTGGTGGGGGGTTCGACATCCATCATGATAATTCGGGTTTTAACACAATAGAAGACCTTGGAAACGCTTTCCTTACACTAAAATTTTTGGGAAAGCACAGAGAAATTGACGTCGCATACCGAGACGTACGCGGAAAAAAATATGTAGGAAATGAGTGGCTTTTAGGATAAGTTAACAGGAATGTGTCATTAATTTCATTTGCGAAAGGGTAAAACTGTGGGATTAGCAGCCGGCTTTATCCGGAAAAGCCTCACAAATTCCAGTTATCATGTGTTTTCGCGTGGGTCTAATCTTCATAGATACCTTTTGCGGCTCATGGAGAAAAACTGGCTCCACTTCCATGTATATTTTATATACACGTCCATTTGATTTAATAGCATTGGAGCATTGTTACCCTCGCCTACATCGACCTTGGTATGCAGATAGTGGAAGACTTATTCTTAGATGAAGGATAAATTATTTATTAAGGTACGAAAGTTCCGCATTGCATTTGAAGAGACTGAAATATGAAATTTTGTTATTAATTTTTTTGCATGCATGCATACAAGTATTGTTTCACAAAACATAGGTATACTTAGGTTTTGTGCTGGCGTGACTACTACTTTTGTACTTCTACTGTTTTACTGAACCTCAGAGAGCTTGAAGTTGGTCGTACAAATCGAATGTGTACAATTCCATACGTGAATCCAGTCAATATCCGGTACTAAAACGAAGCGGGTGATGGTTATATTTTGCCTTGCTTCAAGGTGCGCAGGCATTTCATATTATTTGCTTTTATCCTCGTTCGTCAATTTTCATAGATAACATATAATTCAACTTTGTGATCATGACGTATTCGGTGGAAAGAATTGCAACCCACGATTTATTGGCGAGTTACGTCCGAGAGAATTAAATGAGTTTCCGGCGTAACATGGTGAAAATACTTTATATTCATGATAAATGAATATTCAAGTGATTTGCTGCGAATAGCTCTGTTTTAGAATAGCATATTTTCAGATTACAGGATGTTGATGCGTATTCTTTCTTCTTGTGTCAAGACTTTCTTCACGAAAATGAGTGACTATTCCGCTATGGTACATACCATAGTTGGGATGAACAATTAAAATTAATCGTTAAAAATGTAGTAGACTATTTAATTTGATCGTTACTTTTTAGAAGAGTTAACTTTTAACTTTCAATCGTTAAAATTATGCATTAACTGATAAAAAATAACTTCAGTTAATTTTTTTTATTACTTATTGGCAAATGTCGACGTGTTCGAATTTGGGGGCAAAGCTTACCCAATAGACAAATGGGAAAATAAAACGGTATCTAAGAATGCATGGGTAGTTGTGTAAGAATGCAATGAATAGATCGAGACGAATACAACCAAACAAAAGCGGGGAGGAGGGGAGTGGCCGCCAAAGTTTAGGAACGCACCCTCAGACAGGAAAATACGAAACCACGACAATGTCCAAGGCACTATATCTGTGGTCCGAGGGCTCGTATGCCTTACTCGGCGACATCATACCGTCAGTATTACATAGTTGAAGCCCAGAAGCATGGTACTAATACATGTATTAGTACCATGCCCAGAAGGAAGGTTCGCCTAAAAACCTATGACGGATAACGAGAAGGAGGGGTTCATTCAGACTAACGTATCTGTCACAATGCGCCAATCTGCTTACGCCTTACTCGGCGACATCGCGTTGTCAATACGTCAGCCCCCAGTGAATCGGGAAAGAGGGTGCGCAGGCACACCCCCAGCATCTACTGTAGCTCTATGTAACTAAGCCGTTTCCAATACAATGTTAAAATTAAGGGACCGCGATAATTTTACAAATGTGAAGTGATACTTCACATCGCAATGTGGGGATCGATATCAAAAACTAACCTTTAAGTACTTTCTACCGCTAGGAACAATATTTTGCGGCATATTGCTGGCGCAGCATGGTTCGTCAGATATTCTTACATTTACGACAACTTAAAAATCAAGAAATTGGAGCTCCATCTCAGAAAAATCACCGAATCCTTTAAGCAGAAACTAGGAAACCTGACCAACAACGTTCTGGACACTACATGAAATTACAACGAAAAACCCCACTTCGAATATTTGAAAACAAATGGATACGAATGGAAGAAACCGAAGTGACAGTTTTCAGTGTTTGCTTTGTTTGTCAAAACGAAAAACCATCAAGGCCTTTATCACCACAGCATCCAATGCCAAAGTAACTGAAAAAGTAACTTTTAACGTAAAAGTTACTTTTTTTAACTTTTCTAAGTTAACTTTTAATACATCTGATCAACTACGTTGTTTTAAATGCATTGAAGCCACTACAAAAAATTGAGCTTGAAAAGTGAGTATATACTGGAACTGGAAGTAACGTAAACCTTATGCAATCACTTAATCACTTTCGTCTGGGGCGTAAAATGCCGAACGGCAGGACAAAAAGCATCATTAAGGCGAGAAAGCAGCTCAAGATGATGGAGTAATGGACCAGATGCATCACATTTCACCGGAAGTATTAATGAGATAGCAAATAACATGGACATGCATATTTTTTGCATTTATTTTTTCCTACGACTTAATACTGTCAACGGAGCTGCTATCAGGGTGTCGAGGGGTGAGGGATAACTCTCACCCCATTCGCCTCGCCGGCAATGTGATCAGCATTCATGGTTGTAGTTTAATTCTTTGATTGGTGGGGCGGAGATATCGTAAGGAAGGACAGATGATTCTATCTGGGGAGGATGTGGGTGGAATTATTTCCATATGCGTTTCTGACAGCCGGCCTAGGTGGTGCGCCGGCTTGACAACCCAAAGGCCACGGGTTAAAATCCTGCATAGGGCTTCGTGTGTTGTGTATGCCTCAGGATTGAGTTAGGCTAGACGGTGAGATATAACCTCAGCATTTAGAGCGCGGAGAAACCTAATTTTTCTGCAGTGATTTTAGTGCTGTGGCTTCCGAGTGATCCGGCAACCGAATTCTTCAACTGACGAAGATTACTAGGGTTCATTGCTAGGGTTCACGAAAACTCTTTTCAAATAACTCTCAATGTAAAAACACTGGTTTTTACTATAACACAGAATGATTTCAGTGAGTATTTCATCTTTTACGCTCCACAGCGCGACCAATCTCGCTTTCGTGCGACATTTCAGTCCAGAATAAAAGTGCATTTAGTTATCCGATTACAACTTTATTTTGGTTAAACATAAAAATCTGAAACCTAAAAATACATTAGAAAACAGTTGTAACCAACTTGTGTTAAAGTTTGGTTTTGATCTAATGAAAAGTTTTTAGTTACACATTTTCAAAGAGGAGGCTTGGTTGAAAGGCGTCAAAAAACCGGTACCTACTTTTTTATTCTCGGTGCCACAAAAAATAGTAGAAATAATCAAATAATTTTGTTGCTTATACCTATAAGTTAACGCAAAATTAAATAAGCCAAAATTTATTATTTTACTTGTTTTTAACGAATTTTTGAATGAACTATTGTTCTTTTTTTTTATTCCGACAGCAGTTTTAAGACCTCATTTGAAATATGCTGCCAGGGCATGGGATCCCTACGAAATCGGTCTAAATAACGAACTTGAACGTGTGCAGCGAAGATCGGCAAGATTTGTAAAGGGACGGTATGATAACCTTATTAGCGTAACCAGTCTATTAAATGAATTAAATTGGGAATCATTGTCAGATCGCAGGTTGAAATTTAGACTTTATCTCTTAAACAAATTCCAAGACCATATTTTCAGTGATGATGTTAAAAATATTTTGCGGACCCCAACTTACTATGATAGACTGGACCATAATCACAAAATTAGAGACATTGATTACCGAACTGACAGATTCAAAATGTCCTTTTTTCCTCGTACTATTAGGGATATAAATAACGGTAAATATATCCAGTACGAGTGTAGCAATGGATAACATTGGTAGCTGCATGTTGGTATAAGGACTTAAAGCTAACCCAAGTAACAGCATGTTTTTGCATGTATGCTTTGCTATTTTTATCTTTTTTTAAATTGCGTATTTTTGAACAGTACCTATACAAGTACTAATCCTTTTTTATGCATGATATGTAGTGCATGTTTGGTGAGAGTTCACCCCTGTCACACACCTTTATGGTGGCTTGCAGGGTATTATGTAGATGTAGATGTAGGTCGCTGTTTTTCGGAATCGGAAACCAAATATGGATTAGGCAAGCGAAGATTACATTGGATTAGTGAGCTAACTTAAAAATTTAGCTGAAAATTTGATAAAAGAATAGTTAAAAAGTTGTGCACGTTTTCACTTCATTAGTATTAAGTGTAAAATATATCTATTTCAGCATATAAAAAAATAAACCCAAAACTGCTATGCAATGTGAAACCATAAGATGATCATGTTAAACACTTGGTAAATAATTAAATATCTTCAGCCCGCAGAGTATAGGCTAATTTTCATTCACCTGATAGTCCAGGGTTCCACTCTACGAACTTTTACATTTTCCCATAAAAATGCACGGTAAAATCGGTTTCTCAGCATACAGCATAAGTTTTCAAAATATATTATTATTTATTAATATAGAAACTCTGGACATCAACCTCAAGAAATGAAAAACCGAAAAATGTAATTCTTTATTTAAACAATTATGAACTAAATGACGAAAACATTGTTGAATTATCCGATTTCTTGGTATCTTGACAGCCGGACATTTTTAGGTTGACTTTTACAACTAAGGTTGACATAGCACACACGAGTAAATACTGTACTTTTGAGAAACACTGTGGAGACATTCTTTCATTCTTATAGTTACTTCAGGTAACCCACCTGGCGATTTGCTTTATGAATCTCGAGCAGCCTTTTACGCCGCATAGAGTTAGCGTTCGATTCAACTGACGATTTATATTCATCCGGCATAATAAAACATGGGCCATACCGTACAAAAGTGTACTTCTCACCTACATGAGCGAGACTTGGGAATGGCAGGATAAAGAGGGATATCGGCTTAATGTTATGACCTAGGAGTACTCCATGAGATTCAAGATAAATAGGAGAGATTGTGAATTAAGCAAGAAAGGCTGCGGCAATGCACATATTATAAAGAAGTGTGTTTAACTGTTGTTATGAGAAGAGGGTGAAAGACGAAAGTCGAAAGTGTATGTAATAAAAGTCTGTATCATGAGAAAAATGTGACGCGATGATTCATTTTTCGGAAACATTTTTCCACTCTCCTTCCATGTTTCTACAGAGCTTTGTTTCTCATGTACTCCCCTAGGTTGTCATCATAGAAGAGGAAAGCGTTCGCTATGTACATTCTTACTCCATGGCTGAGTCCAGCTTATAATCCCGTCTGCTGTTTTTGCATTTTAGAGGTCATCCTAAGAAGTTTGCAGAATAGAGGTAAGTTTTAAAGTCCCTCTTCTCCCCTTGAACTGTTGAACACTGCACCATGTCCTCAGTAATTACTCACGTGCTATTCTTTGCTATTCCCTCCGTGCCACGCCATAATTTCCATAATTTGATTTTTACTGGATTTTAGGATTGAAAGGTACGTATTAGTTTTCGACAATCTTTTAAAATCTTATTTGATCTGCATTGATAGGTATATATTAGGTAATGTCGTGGGTCATTTCAGGTGCGGCTCAGGGGAAAGGGTTTTCTTGGAGCTGATAAGCAGAGAGGCAGAGCGTGTGTTTCTAGTGACACATTATCCCCAGCAAGTCTTGTCTCATATTTATGTAGAATTCATGATTTTCTCTCCAGCCATGGTATTATCCGCTAATTTTTTCGGTATAGTCTCAAAGTTTGTCATTGGCTGCCGAATCGTGGAAATCGTGGAAAAGGGTACGGCACGCTACCCTTTAATAAAAATAGAATTGACGGGGTTAACGAGAAATTCACAGCCATAAGTAATCGTAAAGACGTCGCCAAATAGAAGCAGTAATAATTTTTTCGTGGCTGAAAATTACCTTAACCTCCTCATATGACATTTTAGTAGGTGATCCGACTAATTTCTTTCTCGTAAACTTTTTTCATCTACACGTTTTAAGAAAATATCCATGAAATAGTTTAAGATTAAATAATCTCGTGCCCAATTTCAGGTTTTTGCCATTCAATAATAGCCGTTCCAACGGTGGCTGTCTTCACCATTGCAAGCAATATGCTTCACGAGCCGAGAGCTTCTTCACTCCAGGTATGGAACGATTCCTGCAGTATTTAAACTCTGAATTTCGATGTCAAACTTATCAGTCATGGATGCTTCTCATCTTATTTTTTTCACACCAGGCTGTCAGATTTGAAAGTGTAAGCGGTCTCTATGTCCCTATTATAAGCTTGCCGCAATTAGGAAATGTTCGGCCACCCGGCGGCCTGTTTGGGAGCCGCTGGCTTCCTTCCCCAGATTTGAGTGACTTCAACAGGATCTACTCTTCTAACGAGTTTCTTAACTGATTGTCTTAACTGATTGAAAATACTGTCTTCCTTACCATTTTTTGCGACAACTTTTCCTCATTTAAAGTCGATGAGAATTTAATTTTTAGGCACGTTATTTATCTTTGCTATTACCTAGATCTACCTGTTACCTATATTACCGATTGGTGTATTAGTCTACGTAACGGCCACAGGTTCTGAATGTAATGCAAACCAAATTGAAATAAATAAAGAATCGTTGCACGGGGAAATATTGCATTCTCCATCTTTTTGCGTCATTAAATCTGCAAACAAGTGGCTATTAAAATAAGTATAACGTTGAAAAAAACTGTATAATATTTAAAATAGCTCTGAAAATTACAGAACTCTGCTGTTCAGTACTTTTTTTTAATTTTGCGAAACCAAATTCGGTCAATATACTTATTTTAAAAGCATATTTTTGCAGATTATTTTGTGAGTGTTTTGCTGAATGTCTACGGTGTGCCAGTCTCTCTTATTTGTTTCCTGGAATGACATTCAATTCACTGTCTAGGTTTATCGTCATGCGATTTCTGATGGCTGACGAAGCAATGCCAAGAGGTGACAAGACTTTGGTATGGTCCTCGTGAAGCCACAGAAAGAGAATCCCTAACGAACAGAAGATGCCTAACACCATGCGAGGCGCCAACGTAGCCAAGGCCAGCGTTAAGGAGGCAAAATTATTCACCCTTCCGAGCCAAGAGTGGAGGTCAGTGGCTTGCACGGCATTATTCGCATGCCAACGAGCGTAATATTTTGGCGCCTCCCCGTTAAGGCAGTTTTAACCGCATGCTGCTTGCTGTCTGGAAGCCGCATGTCGCCACAAATCCTCCGCGATTTCCTGCATGGGCATATTCCACGTTTCGCTGAAATTTACGCAACCTTATTGTATTTTTCGCCCCGGCTCGACGTGCCGAAGATATTCCTAATGTCTCAAGGCACTAGTAGAGTTACACTCTCAGGCGTTAGAGTGACGTAGTTCGAACCATTTTAAACCATTCAGCAATGCCATTTTGACGTCAAGTAGGTAGGTACTGGAACTCATTAACCGTCTTCCCCGTGTTTCCCTGATTAACTCAAACACTAAAAGACGCATTGGGCCTTATTTTCGGGCTACGTCTTCTTTTCAAGGAACAGTCTTCCCTTAAGAAAACAGTCTACGGGGAGATCGGGTTGGTGAGGTTGGTAGAGTATTGACCTCCCATTCCCAGGTCCCAGGTTCCAACCCCGCAAGTGGCAGAGATTTTTCAGTAGTACACCGGTCCTCACTTGAGTGCTGAGTGGAGAGCGCTTCAAGTTCAGTACTCCGTACGTCGGATTGGATGTTAAATGATGGACCAAAAAGTCCTCATCATCATCATCGGTCAACAATCCTAGGATTTGTTTGACGCCACCCTCCACTCGATTCTTCTATCGGCCAACCTCTTAATATTGACGTAGCTCCTCTCTTTTATATCCTTCACAACTTGCTCCATATACCTCATACGAGGCCTGCCTTTTCCATTCTTCCCGTTCACTTTTCCCTCGACGATTGTCTTCATCGTGTCAAAAATTCCTACGACACCCAATAATCCTCGTATCGTGTGAGGTACAAAGGCCTTAGCTGCCTGTTACCTCCCCCGAATAACTAATACTTTTTAGCATTCCCCTTTGCAATTGTCACAGTTTTGCCTACAATTGGGTACTTAAAAATACTCAATTATTATAATTTATTTTCAGCATTTATGTCAGTAATTTTATTTTTTCATCATCATCATCATCGATAAAGAATCCTAGGATTGTTTTGACGCAGCCCTCCACTCGATTCTTGTTTTCGCCAAATTCGCCAACCACTTCATACTAATGTAATTCCTCTCTTTCACATCCTTCACGACCTGTTCCATACATTTCATACGAGGTCTTCCTTTGCCGTTCTTCCCGTTCACTTTTCCCTCGAAGATTGTCTTCATCAGGCCATCGTATCTTAAGATATGACCGATTAAGTTGTCCCGTCTTCTTCTTACTTAAGAATTTTCAGCAGACTTCTCTTTTTTCCCACTCTTCTAAGACTTCTTCGTTTGTCACACGCTCGATCCATTTTATCTTCATCATTATTCTGTAGCACCACATTTCGAATGCTTCCACCCTTTTTTCTCCGTTGCTGTCATCGTCCGTACCTCAATTCCCTTAAGAAACATGCTTTATGTATGTATATTATCACATAATTACTTTATAATCCGGTCGTCTCGCTGACGATTGTAACTAAACATATTCAAGGATTGTGGAATAACCGCAAATACCTTAGCAGAGTCACCTGCTGAATTACTTTATAGCACAATTTCCACAAAGAAAAAAATTCTCCTCAACCAGGACTCGAATCTGGAACCCCCGGCCAGGTTCGAGTGTACTCTACCAACCTTCCTAACCTTGACCCCGACAAACTTCCAAATCCTTGATCTTGTCCAAGGAGGCACCTTATTACTCGCGTAGCCAGGATGTTCTCCAGGGGGGGAAAAAATAATTTAAAGTTCCATAACACAAGTTTGTTTTTGGCCCTTCATGAAAAATATTAAGATTTCTTAATACAATTTGAATTTATTATATTTCTCCCTCTTTTTGAATGTCAACAGGCATCTTCAGCTAGTTGACTTGTAATTTTTCATTTGACTAATGAGCCGGGAGGGGGGGGGGGCAAGCGCCCCACCCTGCCCCACGTTACTACGCCCATGTTACTACTTGTGTTTAAGTCGGCCTTAACCTTGTGGACGGTGGCGCTGTGCGCATTACTCGGCTGTCTGTGGCATAGTATGTACCAATGTACGGCAGGCCGGTAACATCTTGTCCTCCTCCCGGTTCTCTCAAGCCTCTCTGGTGAGCGCGCTCACGAGAGCTCGTGTGAAAGGTCTAAGGCCTATAGAGTTCCACAGAGAATGAAGCCTCTATAGATATCTCAATTGGAAGAGTATCTGGCCGGAAATCAGGGGTTCTGGGTTTGAGTCCCGGTCGCGGTGGATTGTGGAAATTTTTCTATAAGGCTTATATTTGGGTTAGGTCTTACATTACGAGCATCTTGAAATCATGCTAGATTTCATTGCCGGGTTGGGTTTTATTTTCGGAAAAACCTGGTAGAAATCACTTTCTGAGTCGACTTAAGGAATAATCGAGTGAAACTTAAACTTTGATGTGGCCCGCGAAGTTGTGTACAGGTATGAGAGTGTGGCTCGCACTGGAAATCTTCTCAAATTTCATTGGACCACATGATCAGTGTACAAATCATTCTAAGTATACATATTTTCCTCAGTGCCACGAAAAAATCGCGGCCAATTGTAATCTTCCCTGTGTTTCAAACCAAAGCGATTCAGGATTTCGAAATGATACCGCGATCATTGAATGACGAAATTAACTTTGTATTTCCACATTTCATAACATTTTTCATAACAGGCTCCGCAAAATTCAAGCAAAATAATGGACATCCTTTTACGTATCTCACTTATTCTGTAAGAATAAATGTGGAAATACAAAGTTTATTTTGTCATTCATAACGAATACAAGTAAATTCCATAAGTGACGCCAGAAATCATCAATTTCTATGATTCGGCGTCTTCCTGCTAGCTCCCTGGCCAGTGTCCTGTTATTCATCCCAAGTTCTTTCTTTGTTGAACTGTAAGACCCTTATTTTTTCATAACAGGCTCCGCAAATTTCAAGCAAAATAATGGACATCCACCTACGTATCCCACTTCTTCTGTAAAAATGTTATGCTGTTTTCTGATGATTGCCTCAAAGTACACAGCATGAGACGAGTTATGAATTGCTTCATGCTTCTGAGCATTAACCACCGAAAAGAGGATGACCGTGATGAAATAAACCGTGGATACTTTAGGAAAAGGAGGGAATGCTTTACTGATACTTTAGAAAAGACGGAAATGGAGGGGGAATTAAACGGGCAATAAGCAAGACGAAGTGTTTTGGCAAAAAGAGGAAGTACAACTTGAATGGAAATTGAAGGAAGTTTTATAATGTATATATATGATTTGAGATATTATGATCCGGAGGCTTGATAGAAGCAGTTATGCTTAAGAGTAATAATTAGAATTGTTTTTTTTTACATTAGTAGTTTTTCAGGGGAGGCGACCGTCAGGCATTTGTGGCATTTAGGATGGGTGAGTGATTGGGTAGAGGTAGGAATTTCTCAATGAACGGAGTGAATAGAAACCCGACGTCCTCTCTTAATGGAATTTCGATTATTTAACATCCCATTCGATGAACGGAGTACTGACATCGGCGAAATTTACATGCACCACTCATTAATACCAATGAAAAATCTGCGGCATCCAGGATTCGAACCCGGGCCTTCGGGATGGGACGCCAGTAGGTACTCTAAGCATCACGCCAACCGTGATGCTTAGGTGCTTAGTGAACCGTTTTTAGGTGCTCCATCTGCTTAGGTTATCTCACAACATCTAACTTAACTTTATCCTAAGCGCAATGTTAAGACGAATGCGACGTCCATGCCTCAGCCGGGATTCGAACCCGTGACCTTTGAGTTTAAAGGCGGGCGAGTGACCGAATTTGCTACCGCGGCCGGCAGTTATGTATTAGAAGATACAAAGAATAAATATTTGGAATTTATGATTGGAGGTTGATCGTATGTGGGGTGAGGAACGAAAGTGTTATGCAGAAGGTGATTTTACCCCGCCTCGTACAAGCAAGGGGGAAATGTCAAAGTCTTTAAGATGTTTTAGAAGGAACCTCAAAGGTTATCCCTAAGTATATATTGATAAAATTAACCCGGAAATAAAATTGTATGATTCTGATGGGTACATCAATGATATAATTTTAGTCTCTGTTAACATTTGTTAACGGCACCTTATGGAGATGCTGGTAAAAGGGGCTATCGAGCATGTCGGTGGAATCGTATTGCCCGCGTTACGTTCAGGACCAAAGCGGTGGAGAACTCGAACTCAGGTTCTCGCGTCGCCTAAGGAAACGTGCTCATGTATGTAGAGATCTTCTTGTGGCCCGTTGTCATATTAAAAGTGCTGAGTGTAACACCTCGCGGCGTGGATTACTTTCATTTGCCTTTTTCGGGAGCCACTGCGTGCGGAGCTTAGTTTTCATAGCTTTCGCGTCCATTACATGCTGCATCATCGGGGATAAAAGAACTGTAGAATTATATGCGGTTCCGGCTATTTATTGAGAAGACATGCCCCCTCCCCTTCCGTCCTTGGCCTTATTTGATGATTTCTTCAGTTCTTTTATCCATGATGACGCGGCTTGCAATGGACAAGAAAGCTAGGAGGACAAAGCTCCACACGCAGCAGCTCCCGAGACAACTGGAACCATATTACAAGCGTCGCGAAATCAGTTATCTGTAGGTGTTTTAAGCTCCTGTGGGTAGGATTCCGGGAAATTCCTTTCACCAAAAGCCTCTTCAACTCACTTGAGTTCGAAGCTGACTCTGCAGAGATTTTTATACCTGTATTCTGCATCAGCAGGACAGACAAAAGTGATGAAATAAGATAGATCAACTGCCCAACCGAAAGATACAATTTGTTCTTGCCTCACACAATACATGATGAAGCTGTAAAAAAGATTAATTTGAAAAAAATACGATTCACACCTCAAAATTATTCTCTAAAAATTTTTCCTTTTTGAGCGAAAATTTCTTCCAAAAGCAAAAAAGGTTGTTGACCTTCCACATATTTGCAGCGGTTCACAGAGTGGTGTTTAGATGAAATTTGCCAAGAGCCTGACACTAGGTACAGGTTATGGATAGAGATAGGATTCGTTTTGAGGCACTGCTCCTATTTTACTAAGTGACAAACTACTATAAACTATTTGCATGATAGCAGGGGGTCGATTAAAAAAAATTTAACTCAAGATGGATTCGCATCAATGAAAAGTGAAATTAGAACTGGTGTGCATGATGAAAACTTGGCATGGGATTGGAACAAATCAAATTCTACAAAAAAAAACAGTGATCAGTGCAGAAGATTACACGTGAAGCCTTACTTTTGAAATGATGTGAAATACCAGTTAACTTGAGTGAAACCATCGTACTTTTACCAACCCCCCAAAAATTATTTGGTCTTTATTTGGGTTGTTGAAGAAATTAAACATTCATAATGCCCCCTTTTTTTCTGTCTTAATCCCCTCGGCAGACTAATTACCCTCCAGACTTGTACGGTAATGACATTCGTGCAAATAACGCCTACAATTCCTAAATGCAAAGATTTCGGCCCGCACCATTCCCTTACCACATCGCTATCATATAGCCCCATGGAGTTGGAAGAAGACCAGAATCTTCTGCAAACATAAAGGCTGTGTTCTGTGGCTGGAATCAGAAAAGAGTTCCTGAGACTCCAATTGAAAACTTCCACTTAACCTATGTACAGGGCTGCTACCAGCCTGTGACCTAAACAATAGTGACTTTAGTGACTTTTCCTTGGTGATACAGTGACCAAATAGTGACCAACTAGCGACCAAGTAGTGACCATATAGTGACAAAAAGTCTTTCCTTTTGCTCGAATGTCAAATCTGATATGAGGTCAGATTTTCCTTTTTGTACTGCTTTTTCGACAGCAGTGGCGTGCTTATGAGAAGTGGCTGTATCTCTATTAATGGCAACCATGCCTTCCAACATCACTTGGGCAAGGGTGATATCTTCAATGTTTTTCTTAGCAATGGCAATCCTAAGGTGCATATTGGCTTCATCAGATAGTCTGTTCGCCCTAGCAGACGCACGCTCCTCTTCCTCCCGCAATCCTCTTTACACACAATACTGTTTTCTCCATCTGTTCTGCTCTTTTCTTCTCTTCTTCAAGTCTTTCTACATCTTCATTCTTCTTTTGGGCTTCCTCTTTTCTCTTTCTCTCTTCTTCCAGGTAAGCTTTTTAATGTTGATTAGCACAACGTGCACTTGCAAGAAGATCTTTGTTAATAGGTACTAGAATCGGCTTATTGCCATACTTGTGTAGCACACTCTTGACTACCATGACCATGGTGAGAGTGCATTCAGACATAGCAGTTTTGTCATATGTTATAATCCTCTCTGACTTTGAGAAGTTCCTCTCGATGTCAGCCTGTCGATGAGAGAGAGACACAGCTTTCACCAACTTCGAGACAGTAAGGTTCTTCAAGTCACCTGAAGCTGTGCCCATGGATAAAAACTGAACCCAATACTGATCAATACGGTCATTTCTAGAGCCATCTTCATCCTTCTCCAGCTGCAAGAGCATCCACTCATCAATTAGTCGGTCTGACGTGATCAGCCATGGCATCACCGTGGCCACCAGCACTATGTCCCCTACACTGTTCTCTGAAGTTCTCTCCTCTGGATGCAGAAATTCGAAGCTCTTCAAGAATGAATCCATAGATTTGAAGGAACTTTTTTCCAGGATATGCTTGCATGCCTCCAAATAGTGCTTGCGAGCATGGTCAAGGAAAAATATTTTCTCCTTTTCGCTGATCTTTGGTTGGTTCAGGGCCATGCGAATGTCTTCCCCCACAACGATATCAGCAGCTGGAAGAAGATTTTCAGGGTTGAAGACCTCTCCTAAGTCCAAAGATTTCTTGCAAGCTCTACCAATCAGAATTTGAATTGGTGCAGAAGGCCTAGAGTGCGGCAGGTGAACTAGAGGTTCCTCCCACTGAAAGAACCCGGTGAAGCGTGTAAACATGTGTGCATTGGACACAATGAACATAAATTTAGCTTTCATGGTGGGTTTCTGTAGGAGAGTAGGAGTAGGTGGGCTTCCATAGGTCTATGTATTAACCTACATTGTAGGCCATTAAAAGTACAATATGATCGAACCATTCCAAATATCCTCATAGAAAGGTAAAAAAATGACTTGATGTCTTTTTTCGATTGGGGACCATTGTGTGTTGCTTGCTCTTACGCTCAAAATGCTCAATAGTCTTCGCTCACCAAAACCATAATATGGAATTTCCTGTGGAAAAGGGAGGAGAGTGTGATGGGGATGCGAAAAAGCAGTAGTGCAGAAGGATGGTGCAACTACTACCCCTAGGATGAGATGGCAGCTCACTGCATGATGTGCCTCTTTTTAGCCGTAGAGTAAACTCTAGTTGGAAGGTTCGAGAGGATACCTATTAATAGTACTGCATACATTGACTGAAATTTCACTCTGTCTAGTGTGTGTTAAAGCTGACCTTAATTGCTTTTTTTTAATTATTTAATGTTACTGCGTTGATCTTCCGAGTATTATAAAATTAGTTTATTTTTCAAGCATAAAATGACTAACAAAAACTTCTTTTTCTACTGCTATATCGTTACCGGATGAACAGGAAAAGAAACAATCACCTTATTTGGATCCATCCAATAAACCAGAGAAGAGCAGAGATTGTAGCAATTTGCACTCTATTTGAAGATTTGAGGAATGATGACACAAAGTTTTTCAATTGTTTTCGAATTTCTATTTCGCCATTGTCCCATTGGTCAGATCTTACTTTCACCACAGAAATAAGTAAAACATTATCAATGATTTCACTCATCTTCCAAAATTAAGCACACCACAAAAAAATCTAAAGGATGCCTAGGATGCTTCCATGTGATATAAAATCCGCCCTTATGTGCAAGTCTCTGTTTGGTTAGGTGAGCCACTGACTGACTTGTGGCAGTAAAACTACCACTCAAAGTAGTGGCAGTGCAACTCATCTTGGCAGCAAATCTACCGATTGATTTTTCTATAGCCTAGCATGTAGGCTCGCATTGTTTTCTTCGCACCATTACTGGATCGATGGCGACGGCAAAAAAGGTTGGTAAAATTCACCTAGTGTGTAATGGGCCTATCCCTCTTCCCCTATCACTGCCCTGGTGGCACTATGACTTCTCAAAATGAATAACATACAGGGTCTCAGAGCTTTTTCGCGCAATCGCAGTGGAATTAAAATACAACCAAGAGATATTTACGACATAAAGTGACTATTAGAGACCCCCGCAGTAAAATACTAAATTTAAGTGACCCTTTTTTAAAAAAATGACTAAAGGTGACAAAAAGTGACCTGTAGCACCCTGTGCTAATGGATAGTAATGTTGAAGATTGAGACCCAAACCTACAGATTCTACTGTGGGGGAAATTATACATACCTAATTTGAACTATGTCGATTAAGTGGTGGACATCTATGAAATTATGATAGAAGTAGTAAAGCAGGTATGAGGAGAAGAAAACTTATTAGGTTTTATTTTAGGAGATTGGCGAAGGTCAACATGGAAGAATAACTGAATAATATGTATTCGAAATCAGAATGAGAGAGTAATAAAGACAGTTGACTGTCGACAGATGATCATCTATGTAAATAATATGGAAGATTGAAAGGGAATATGAGATATATGAATCATGTGAAAATGGATAGAAAAATATTAAGAGATACGGCTCATGAAAATATAGACTGGCTGATAGGAGAATTGAGAATGCAACTGAGTCACACTAATCATAGGATTCATGACAGCTGATGATGAATTGACTATTCAAAAATATGTCAGGTCAAGTTACAATCATAATCTGGAGGATAAAATGAAAGAACCTTGGTTTAAAAAATTCCATTAAATAAACTGGCCAAAGAAGACAGGATCACAAGCCATAAAATTATATAATGGATATTAGAATGGTAATTTGCTATAATAGGCTTATTTTTGAAGTAGGCATATAGTGTATTGGGAAATCAAAATAAGAGAGGAGAAAGGCTTCTAGAATTGTCCACAGTGTGCAAGTTAGTGGTTGTAAACACAATGTTTAAAAATCACAGGCAAAGAAGATACATGTGGAAAATGCCAGGAGACAGAAGATGATATAAAATGTCTAAGACTTCTTCATTGACTTAAGGCTTCTTGTTAACTGCTTCCCTCCCCCCCAGAACCTTTTGAGGATTCCTGTTGTCCACTTTTAGTGCTCTATCATATCTCTTCCACTGAGATCACAATCAACTGTCTCAACTAGTTTTTCACTGCCTTCAGAAAGGCAAATTTTCTTCAATGTTTCTGCTAATTTCCATTGTTTTATTCAGTTTATTGAATTGCAAGTGGCATGATTCATTATCACTAAGTTGTGGTCACTTTCATTGTCTACCCCCAGTTAATTTTTGTAATCTTCACCTGTTCCTGAATCTCTGCTTAACTAAGACATAGTCGATGTGAAAACTTCTTCTGTCTCCTGGAAGTTTATGAATGTACCTATTTGGTTGTAGTCCTTAAACAACCACTAACTTGTGTTGTGAACTGAATTCTAGAAGACCTCTCTCATTCTGATTTTGCATTACATATTATTTAGTTGTTCTTCCATCTTGACCTTCACCAATCTCCTGAAATAATTATAAGTTTTCTTCTCCTCATGCCTGCTTTATTACTTCCATCATATTGTCACAGATGTCCTCAACTTCATCTGTGTAGTCCAAATTAGGTACCTATGTAAGCTTCCCCCACTGTAGTAAGTAAGGAAACAATTCATCAGGACATACATCTGGAGCATTTTTCTTTACAGCAGTGAGACATGGACAATGACAGCAGCAGAAAAGAAATGGGTGGATGCATTCGATATGTGGTGCTACAGAAGAATGATGAAGATTAAATGGATCGACTGAGTGACAAAGAAGAAGCTTGAGAAGACTGGGAGAGAAGAGAAGTCTGTTGAAAACCCTAAGAAGACGGGACAACCTTATCGGCTACATCTTAAGACACGATGGCCTGATGAAGAAAATCGTTGAGGGAAAAGTGATCGGGAAGTATGGAAAACGAAGGCCATGTCCGACATATATACAATGGGTCGTGAAGGAAATGAAAGAGAGGAATTATGTTAATATGAAGAGGTTGGCTGATAGAAGAATAGATTGGAGGTCTTCATCAAATCAATGCCATGATTTTTGACCCAAGAAGATGACAAATGACATTGTATCACCCCCATTATAGGAGTCTTCATGAGTATTATGCCAGCTCTAGCATCACTATTTAACGATCATTTGTGTATGATCCTGTAGCTTCCACCCCAAAAGTTTCCTCCCTTTGGGCCACTTCATTTCATTAATTCCTAGTGATTAGAGGGCCATTCTTTACATTTCCTCCTACAGGTTTCCAATCTTCAACAGATCCAAAGCGATCTTACATTCCATGTTCCTACCCTTAAATGTTTATCACACTTAACTGATGTACTCCTTTGGATAGTCCCCATCTGAAAATTAAAGTGGGGAAGTATTTTACCATCAGGATATTTTTCTCAAAGGTGTGAGATATAGCAATTGCTTAAGTTATCACCATGGTGTAGTCAGTATGTAAGACAAGATACTATGGTAAGAAACTTTGAGTTGGATGCATATTATAGAAGTTAAATTGGGCCAATTTGACAATTTTAAAACTGAGAAAAGCGGCCACAATCAAGTTGAAATGAGTTCAAATAACAAGTAAAACATGAGAATAAACTCGAAAATTCTTTTGCTTCATGATGAGCCACAAAAGCTTAAATGGAGAAAGAGTAAAACATGCGAATAGAATGGAACTTGTATTAACTTTCAACATTTGGTATGGGTATTTTTATTCCAATCAAATGTTAAGAAAAAATTGCCATGAGTGAAATTTCGTGAATTAATCGATATTTCTTAATTTTACCCTTTTTTTACTGGAAATATGGGTAAAGCTTTGGTCTAATTTTCTAATATCTAATGTAAATTTAAAAAATCGCGTAAGTTACAGTACACCGGTGATTCTTCGTAGGTTAAGGTGACCAGATTTCTAATCTGCTAAACCGGGACAAACTCACTTCTCCTGAAGCATAGGCAAATTTACATGTTTGTAATTATGCATGTTTCTTTGGTCAAGTGAAGCGTTAGAAAAGTGGTCACTCTGAGTCCTACACAACTCGCTTTTCCAGCACCCGAATTGGTGCAACTTCCTGCTGCTACATATGTACGGGTTAAGTATATTATAAATATAGGAATGTCTACTTATTAAGCATTTTTAATTCATAATAACAATAAAAGAAATCAAATATTAAGGAAAAAGATTTTTAATTCATTTTAATGCTCATAAAATTATATTTTATTATACTTTTCAAATAGATTTTTATTCACAAAAATTACTTTATTTTTTAATATTTTTCAGATGTAAGAACTTTTTTAAGCAAAATTTTATTCTTCAGGACTCTATCAAAAATGACTTACAACTTTCATCTTTAGAATTTACTCTATATTTCATTATTACTTCTATTGCATCTACTTAAGTTTCCACTTCACATTCCATCCAAAAAAGTATTAACTGTTTTATAGAATGTCTCAGATACCGATTCACCTTCAAGTGATTCAGCCATCTATGACACCTTTGTCCCAACAGACTTGGCTTCTTGTTTTTCTACCAACTGGTTTCTCAAATCGGTCAGGATAACAGATATTTCCATTAAAGATATATTCTTATTTTCAATTCTAAGAACAGTGTCATTAAATAGTTTAAATTGAATCACTAAAGAGTGTAGCCATAATTCGTATGGCATAAAGTATTTCACCATTACTGGAACCAATTTTAAATCATGATGGTTTAAAGTATCTGCGGATAACGACATAAAGTTACATTCATTCAGATCAGCTTTAACTTCCTCTTCCATAAATGGATCAAGTACATTTAAAAATATTGCCTCAGCTTTTGTACGGGCACAGCTAAATCCTTTTTCATACATGGCTTTAATAAGTTGAGATGCACAGTCCATAGACCTGAAGCTGTGGCCATGCATTACTGAGTGATAGAAAAATGTAGCTTCTTTTGCCACTAAAACAAAATCAGATTCTCTCATTTCCTTCCTTTTAAAAAAAGGCAGATGTGTTTGGCTTGAACTTGCTACATTCAGAGCTCTTTCATGCTTTTTTGATGATATGTGATCAGTAAAAATCAGTACGACCACCATGGGCAACTGAAAAGTTTGTTTTACAAACTGTACATCACACTTCATGTTAATCTTCAGGTTTTACTTTTTTAATAAATTCCAACTCTTTCTGTAAATTATCATTGAATTTACATTTCCTACAAGGTGCCATGATATTATAGGGGTATTTTCCTCTTATTTAAAATCTAAATAAAGAAAAAGACCATACTTTTCCTGTGGACGTTTCACACCATGAAATCAGACCTAAAGGAATAGAACATGTTATTTACACAATGAAGTACAATGCAATGTTTCATTGTATACGAGATGATGTTCAAAAAACCCTCTTAGTTGAGAAAGTCATAATGCATACTGCAGTTTAAAGGAAATAATTTCAACTTCATTTTAATTAGTTGTTAAAAATATCTTACCTCGTGGAACCAATTAAAATTATATACGTCTTCATATCCTAGATGAGCAAGTTAAACATCCTGGAATACTGCAGAATAAACAGAACAAAAATAAAATGGCAAATTAAAATGAATAAAAATGAAATCTTATAAATAGTTACAGAACAGGTACTGACATTTCAGTGCACTGCTGAAGTACGTGATTCTTTACTGCTCCAACGCAATTTGCCAGCACGAAACAATTCCAAATCGCCTTCTTTCACAAATAATTTCTTCATGAGTACAGTTCCACCACACTATAAATTACCACTCCAATCAGCATTCATCGAGAAGGAGCGAATGAGAATCTTTTACAAGTTATTCCCCCACACACGCAGTTCCGCCACTCGTCAAGTAAGCGGTTCTCGACGGGAGCCATATGGCCTCCAAGACCACTGGATTACATTAAAAACAGTGCAGCTGATAAAGTATCTTTTTTACAGTAACAATGACAACAACAAAGGTTAAAAAAACACTGCGTTAAATAACATACCAAAATCACGCACTTTAGACCAAAGACCGGTACAAATTAGTATTTTTGTTTAGTCTTTCGGGACACCGGGACAAGCACCCGAAAACCGGTACTGTCCCGGCCAAACCGGTACGTATGGTCACCTTAAATATATTCCTTGCTTTAAAAAATCTGCATCACAGTGGGGTCGTTTACCATATTATTTTTATTGCCGAATCTGATCGAGTTTGTAAAATAAAAAGACCCGTATTTTTCCGTTTTAAGACCCGTCACTTAGTTCTCGAGTTATAAGCGGCGAAAAACTTATGTTTTTAACCCTTTCGGAAAAGGGTTAAAAACATCAGTTCGATGTTCGATTCAGGTGTGCATGCGACCTCTTACGTCATCCACTTCGTCCAATCACAACTGAACCCGCGAAGCTACTCCACCTAATCTCAATGGGGGACACACAGCTGACTCTGCCAACGGAAGCGGTTGCGACAGGATTTGTGCGACCAGACCTTTCGACTCCACTCCCTTCTCTAAAAGCAGTCAAGGACGGGAGTTGGATGGCGTAAATGGTCTCAAAGCAGCTTCTTCGATGGGCGTCCCCTTTTGATTATTTAAATTTTTGATTTATGAGTGAATACCTCTGATTAGACGATTAATTATTTCACTAAAATTCATTTTTCGTTTCCATCTAACGATTTCGGTTCCGATTAAAAGTCCCCATTATCGCCGCGAAAGCGACAGTTGATCACGAGTAACATTAATCTCTCTTCTCAGCACGAAGTCATCGCACAATGCAAACCAGGATTCAAATATCGATCGAGAAGTGGAATACAGTCTGTAGAAACGTTTTAGGGTTTCGGCGTTCATGATACCCTTACTTGGTGGCCATAGCTTTCCCGAGAACTAATCAGGAAGGGTGTGTATCTCTTATGCCATCGACTAAAATGCGATGGGCGGAAACGCGGACGAATGAAGAGTTGCTGAACAAGGCTTGGGAGAAAAGTTGATTGCTGGCAAAAGCTGGAAGGCTGAGTGGATGCATGGATAATATGTCAAGTTGAGTAGCAGAACGCCATCAAAATCTACCCAAACCGGTAGAGGACGAACAATCATTCAATCAAAACATAATTTGGCTCACGTATGGAAATAAGCTGCCAGATGACGTTGATGACACTACGTATTACTGAAATCGACATACTCATTATAAGCCTTGAAATAAAATAATAACCAGTTGATCAGGTACAATAATAATCAGTACAGGTACTGAAGAACCACTCGTCCACCTAGAATATTCCAATTTTAAGTACCTACATAATTTAAAATTAAATAAATTATGACAAACACCAACACGTTTCATAGCCGTTAACACAAGTATGGGTTAGAGTAGTGTTTAGAGTACTGGCTTCTCACCACGCCCGGGTTCAAATCTCGGAAGCGCAAGATACACTGTAAAAAGTTGATCTGATTTTCAGTGCGATCTGAATTTAAGCGCTGTTTGGTTGTAAGGCAGGAACACGGATTTAAGGTACGGAAGAGGCAGGAACATGGATGGTTGGTACAGGAGCAGTTGAGCAGGAAGTAGAGGAAGCAGGATTCTGGATGGTCTGATTTTCAGCCGTTCACCTGCCTTATTTTTAGACAAGATATTACTGGTCAAATTCAACATACCCTGTCTTAAAATTGTTGCATCTGAAATTCAGATCGCTTTTGTACCTTAAAATCAGATCTACCTTTTACAGTGTATTTTCCATAGGTAATACGGCCCCTACTTGAGTGCTTTGTGGACAACATTCAAGTGTGTACAGTACTCCGTCCGTTGAATGGGACGTTAGGCCGTGGGTCCCTTTGGCGCCTTGTCGTTAAGAGTAGGATAATGACGACGCCGGGTTTCTCTCCACCCTCCTCTTTTCCCATATTAGTACCTACCTTTCCTCCCGATCTGAAGCGCCAATTAGTGCGGAAAGAGACGGATATGATGATTCATTATCTCCCCAACATTTTTCCGAACTTAAAAATGTAACAAGTTTAGAAAAAATATCCTCGTATAGTAGCAACCTTGTTTAATTTACGAAATTAAATTTACAGAAAAATCTAGCGAAGGATCAAAATGTCAGGGATCTTACAAATTGAGGGAGCGTTAAAATAATCGAGGCTAATCTCGAACATAAAAACATCTTCGCGGAACCTGATACACGCAGCAAAGGTCCGTCAGCACAAACGTCCGCAAAGGAAGGGCGTTCTAACGAAGGATTTGTTATCTCACTAACGTTCAACTTCCATTTGTTTGGCACGGCTTAAATTTGTCTCGTCGTCTTAGGTTGAGATGGAAATATCACAAGTCGTGCGGTCTGCGACCCATGATAAGCGTTCATGAACCACACACAAAAACATTAGTCATCGAAACTAATTATATATCACAATAAAATCATTACTTTCATGGGTGCACCTATAGTATCAAAATTGAAAAAGAAAATGATTATAATGGATTTATCTGCATTTATAAATACACTAGTTACAATTCTGAAGCATTCATGGCGCACATATAAGCTTGCCCTACGTGTTAAACCGTGTGTATAACCTGTATCTAATCGACCTGTCGAACTATTTTCGACGACGGCTATCCAGCGTTTCTTCGCTAACAACAGCCTGATGGGAGGCCTTATGTATACAGCTGCTGGCTTGCATTAATTCGTTAGTGATAATTAACTTTACAACATATGGACACCGGTATTTCGCACAATGAAAACATTTCCCCAATTACCATTCTGTGGCTAAAAATAAGCATGACCATTATGACTATGCATATTCTTTCAACTACAGGAGAGATAAACAAGAGTTTCCTCAATAATGTGCCCGTGAATGTGCCAATCGCCAAAAAATGTTTTCGTCGCTGCCAATACCCAAAAATGCTACTGTTCATTAAGTCCATACAATGGTGATCGAATTCTAGCAACTGATCAAGGCGTTAACTGTGATAAGCAGTTCCTGATAATCAGTTCTCAATAATTATTTTTATAATTAATTTTTAGCATTATAAAATTTACAAAAATAATATAAAACTCATATCCTGGTGAAATAGCTACATGGAAGCCAAAAACCCCATATTCCCTTCCCGTTCTCCTGCCGTTCCCTAGCTTGTTGCGTATTCTTTCTAAAAAGCGGGACTTTCTTAAAACCCCGCGGGACGCGGGATAACTTGTTAAAAATCGGGACTGTCCCGCTAAAAGCGGGACGTCTGGTCACCTTATCGTAGGTACTACCATAGCATTCAAATACTCGTCAATAATATACCCGTACTTTTGAAAGTACCGCCGGTGTCACAGCGACACACCAACGTATCGTTACTCAATTGTTCGGTTATTTGACGGCGCGACGCGCGCGACGTATCGTTGCAGCAACCGTTTTGACGTCGCTGGTAAATCTGATTTTATGCCTGTCATGGATTTACTGTAACACCCATGAAGTATTTAAAAGTTATGTGACACTCTGCGGCGTATAACTGTAAAGAGGAGGTGTCCAAAAGATTCATCTAACATGTACGTATTTATAGAGTCGTGCACGGAGTGAAGGGGGCAACATTCTTTACAACTCTGTTGATTCCGTAGTGTTACTATCTGGTAGACCAGTGGTTTTTGATTGCTGTTTTATATTTTGTTTGAATTTCAGATACTTCGATCCTACGTGAATTTGGGGAATTGGCGGCCTGTAAAATCTCGTAAGTACTTTATTACTTCTAGAGGTAAAATGACTTGTTACTTCGGCCCACCATAACTGTCCATGGAAACGAAACTGAGTATCCCAAATGGGGTACAATCAAATTATACGTATCTTGTGAGAGCATTCTGTGGCAAGCATTACAGCAAAAATTTGACCAAACGTTGACATATGACTGAAGACTTAGAAAGATATCAGTCATACACGAGTCTGCAAGACGGAGAAAACTATCGCAGAAACCTCTCTTAGTTTTACAGGGAGGTAAGAATCAAAGCATCAAACTAATGATGACCATTGAAATGATCTACCCAATCTAATGTATATGTAAGCATATACGCCGTCACTGCTTATTTAATATGGGTATATCTTAGATGCATCGAGAATATTGGACATGTCTAATATTCAAGGAATTTTATCTCTTGGAAAACGGCATGCATGTCCTTTAATTTTTAGTATCAATTAGACAACATACTAGTCCATTATTCAATAGTCAGAAAATTTTGATAACATCTTGCTTTGAAGTGTTCTTGATTCTTTGTAGTGGTTCCTCACTATTCTGTAGGCAAATTTCACCTTCCCATGTGAGAGGTTGATTTGTACATTTAATCATAAGTCATTCACATTTCTCTGGCTTTTCTTGCTTGAAAATTATTTCTTACTCTTTTGCTGTGGAATTATCTTTTATCAGTTTCTGAATATTTTTGTGCATCAAAATTGTAATTTATAGATATCAGATATATCTGTGGGTTTGGTCTCTACTTTCATCTTAACCATTAGGTGTACTGCAGGAAGCTCTTTGTCCCCAAAGTAAATTTTTATCACACTTGACTGATATACTGCATTGAGTAGTTGCCATCCAGAGATCCTAATAATTGACAATTTTACTTCTGGAAGTTTTTACTAGAGCTGGTTCCATCACATCTTTCTGAATGATAAATTTGGAGATAAGCTGCAGCTCTTCAGAAATGTTATATTGAAGTTTCCCCACGACTTCCACTTGGTACAACCTTGGTTGTTTCACTTCTGGTAAAATAATTGTTTCCACAGCTATAGTAATGTGAGTGTCGCTGTACTACGAACACTACATGGAGTAGAGCTGTTGTATATTGAAGATATGTTGTTTGTTTCATGTTCAATCCATGTTTTCTCCATTATTCTATTTTAACAGCACATTAAAAATACTTTCAGTATTTACCTCTTTTTGGCTGTAATTTTACATGCCATAGTGATATGAAGAAGTAGGCTCTGGATATAATATCTATTGAAGCAGTGTCTTATTTCCTAGCCTGTATACCTATTCAGCTGTTGGTAGATCCAGCTCTTCCCCGTAACATATTTATACTCAGCCACCCCACAAATCTGTACCTACCTTGAATTTATTAATAATATTTATTGATCCTGATATTTTGCAATAGTAGAATGTGGGACAAGTCATAGAAAAATGGCACAACACAAAAATAACATAACACCGGAGTACAAAAATATATACAGAGAAAGAGATTAAGGTCCAAAAGACTTCCAAAAAGTCTTGTACATTGTATTAGACCTTCTTTAGCAAAAAGTCTCAGTTTCTTTTAAAGGATGCTCTAGATGTGGAATTTTTAATTACAGAAGGTAAATGATTAAAAACTTTAATGGCTACATGGAAGGGACTCTTATTATAAAATGATGTAGTGTGATGAAGCATGTACACATCCACACACTGCCGAGTGTTATGCCCATGTATTTGAGCATTTGTAGTGAATTCACTCTTATTATTTAAAATGTAAATACATAGGTTATAAATGTACAAGCTTGGCAGAGTTAAAATTTGTAACTCTTTAAAGTGAGGTTTACAGGATTTTCATGCCGGTATTTTAACTGTGTATCTAATATCTCGCTTTTGCATTACAAAAAGATTTTTAATACCAGATGGATCCCCAGAAAATAATGCCATAGGTTAGACGTGACTGGAAGATACCAAAATATGCCATTTTTCGCACTTCTAAGTTAACAATGTTGGCGAGATTTCTCTAAACATAACCACATTTGGTAAGTTTAAGGCATAATTGATTAATATGGATCTCCCAAGTCAAGGGCTCATCAATTAATAATCCTAAGAACTTTGCATTAGTAACTCTTTCAACAGTCCCATTTAGGTGAAGATCTGAATGTGGGACTTCTCTCTGCCTGTGGAATTGAATAAAATTTGTTTTTTGAGTATTAATGGATAGTTTGTTCCTTCTGAACCAGTTTTCTAGATGCTTTAAAGAGGTATTTAGCTGGGATTGTAACTTATGATAACCTTGTCTCCTATTGCTAAAGTAGGATGCTAAATTGGATCTATATATTGCTAAAGTATTGTTGCATCTGCGTACAAAACAAGGTTTTTGTTTACAGAGCTGTTTGGCAAATTGTTGATGTATAGTAAAAATAAAAGAGGTCCAAGGATGTTTTCCTGTGGCACTCCTACATTTATGATTTCAGCAGGAAATAAGTAGCTAGTCACAACATTGTCAAATCCAAATCCATCAATGACCACCATCTGCTTCATGTTCTTTAAATAGGATTTTAACCATTTATGGACTATACCCCTGATTCCATAACATTCACATTTAGAAAGAAGGATTTTATGGTCCACTGTATCAAATCCCCTAGTCAGATCATGAAGACACCAACCGAGTACTCATTTGAATCCCAAGAATACATAATGTTTTTTTTAAAAACTAGCCAGGGCCTCATTTGTACCTTTACCTTCTTGGAAACCATACTGTACCCCATTTAAAATTTTGTTTTTCATAATATAGTTGTAAATTCTGTCTCGCATTAGGGTTTGGAAAATGTTTGATAAGTTTGACAGTAGAGACACTGGGCGGTAATTGCTTATATTATCCACATCCCCTTTTTTGTGGATTAATTTGATCTTTGCAATTTTCAGATAGTCCAGGAATTCACCATTTATGAATGACTCATTTATGATGAAAGTTAAGGGGTTACTTATTACATTTGCACATTTTTTTATAATCATGACAGGGATGTCATCAATTCCTACGGAAATTTTGCACTTGAGTTCACTAATGCACTTCAAGACCTCATTCTCTGTGACAGGAATTATGCCCATGGATGAACTCAAATGGCGACAGTCTGTTCATAAAAATCGCCATCACTCCCGATCATGTTTTGAAGGTTCAGAGGAATGTTAGCAAAATATTTGTTCACATACTCTGCAACTTCTTTTGGATCGGATAGGCTAACCCCATCATCATTTTTTAAAGTAAGATTTTCACTACTGGTCATTTTACCCCGTCACATTGTTTACTATATTCCAGGCTGTTTTAATAACATTGTCAGATTGGCTGATAAGTTTATTATAGTAAGATTGCCTAGCTTATGTGAGAAATGACTTGTAATATTTTTTAAATATCTGAAATTAGTTTTTGAAGGCAATATCATCCCACCACCTTTTCGAAACGCACAGTTTCCTAAACTCACTACTAGCTGCCCTAACCTCTTCTGTCACCCAGCTTTTACTTTTATTATTGCACATATTAGGAACAATTTTTTTAGGAAAACAACTTTAAAATAAAAGTTTTACATTGCTCATAAAATAACTGTACATTTCCTGGACATTCTTTAACTTGGATAGAGGATCCCATGACATTTCACAGAGCATTTCATAAAAACTATTGACACAATCATTTGGGTAATGCCTCCGATATATCTTATATAATACATTCATAGTCTTTAGTATAGATACGATTTGAGCATAGTGGTCAGAAATACCCAGATTGATCACAGATGAGTGATGGTTTTCAGTAAGGTTGATATTAGTTACAATAAGGTCAATGTTCTTGGAAGAAGTTAAGTTTCTCTGGTTGGGGAATTTATAAGTTAGGTTAAACCATACAAACCTAACACCTCCCTGAAATTGGTTGATAAATCATTTTGGGAACCCATATCAATATTGAAAACACCACATATTATCACTTTGTTGTTTTTTCCAACACTCAGATGCAACAGTTGCTCAAATCTTTCAAAGAAATCATCCACAGAACCCGAGGTAGGTCTGTACAAACTCACAATTATTAAATTACCAGCACTATGAACATTTTTCCACTCAATTGAAGCAGTTTCTATGCATCTCTCTTTGGAAATGAAATTTTTTAGACCATTTGTCTTGTATATACACTCATTCTTTGCAAAGATGCATGCACCCCCATTTTTGTGCTCTACTCGGCAAAATTAATCTGCCAGTGAGTAACCCTCGAAACCCAATGATTGAATTTTGTCTTGTGTACACCAATGTTCACTTAGGCCCAGAATCGAGATATAATAGTCACATAAAGCTGCATTCATTAAGGGCACTTTGTTTCGGAGGCATTGAATGTTTTGATGCAAAACAGTATATTTTACTTGTTTGTTACCTTTGTTTGGGTGTCCTAGTCGGAATTACTTTGACTTTGCAACGCTTGGGAATCTCATAGTTCTTCGGGTCAGCGATCACAAACGTGGAGCTTCAGGCAAAATAGGAGAACTGGACGACGTGGTTGGAGTGGCTTCTGCTTGGTTTTGCTGCATGGCGGTGTCCTAAGCTTCATTTTCACAATGTTCTACCTTTTTCCAGATGAAAGGGTTGAATCGGGATACTCTGACTCCATTTGGCCAGATTTCTTTTTGCTTTATATCGTCTATAATAGAAAAGTCCACTTCCAAGTCCAAAGAAACTTTGAAGGAGGTGTTGTGAGGAGAAACACCCAATTGTTCACATGTAAATTCCTTTCCTTGGAATTTCCCTTCCAGGTGATTTTTAATATCCTGTGGTTTAGTGTTCAGAGAGGCACGACTCACGAATAACCAAATTTGCCTAGGAACTCCAGAAAAGGTACTATTGTCTGTGTCGTTCCCAATTACCAAGGGTTTTTGATGCCCGTTCTTGTTCAATCTCGCATTTTGTTGTCTTTTAGCCTTTCTTTTGTTGACCACATCAATGAAGTCTCCCTCTTCGTCAGGTTCTTGTGATTGCGGCTTTGTGTTGTTGTTTGCCATTTGTGGTGAGGCACTGAGTTGGCAATGGCACTGAGTTGCCAAAACCTTGGTCGGTTTCATTGAGCAAGTGTGGATTTATACCAAGTGATTTTTTTAATATATGAATGTGGGTAGATTCTCCTTTTTTGGTTGAGTACACTCTTTGCTTGGATTTTCTTCTGACTATTTCTTTTGTGCTTTGCCCATCGCTGGTTACTCAGATTCCCAGATAACAATACTTTTTTGTACTCTTCAAGCTTTTGTATCCCAAGTTTAACTATAGTCTTGTACTCATTTCTTCTGCTGCACTCTATTACCATAGGCTTATTTTTATTGACCTTCAAGTGATATCTGGCCAATGTTTTTTTCCAAGTTAACCACTCTCATCCCATATTTTCTGTCACTGCTATTACTACTACATTTTTGGCAAAAGGCAGCAACCTCATTTTCTCCTGAATATTATTCCTGAAGCATCATCTTTGATTTATCGAATGACATTCTAGATTTACAAATTTGTAATAAGTTTTTTACAAGTTTTGTAATACAGTGTACTACTGTTTTGTTATTGCTTTTTTCTCTGTTGAATCCAGATTTATTTAAAACCTAATGGTTTTAATACAGGCATCAATCTTTGGTTGTTGTATTAAACACCAGTTACCTTTATAATTCTGAGGTTTGAACCCCTGTCACTGTTAAAAACATTTTTTATCCAAATCTGCAGTTACAAGAACTCATGGTTTGCCCTCCATTATTTCCTCAAAGAGTAGCCCAAAAGCTGAAATTGCTGTTCCTGAATCCAATTGATGTTTCTCCACAAAAGGCTTTCCTTTTCATTCCATTCATAATTATCCAGAATTAGTAATTGTAAGATTAGTTTGCCTTTCCTTTCAATCCTCGTATTGGTTAGCCTCTTCATATTCAATCAGGCACATAATTCTTCTCTTTTACATCCCTCACTACTTGTGTCATGTATGTTATGCAAAGTCCTCTTTTGCTTTCCTTCCCATTCACTTTTCCCTTGATGAGTATCTTATTCTGGCTAGCATGTCCTGTGGTTTGACCAATTAGATTGTCCCAAGTTTATAAAGTTCAAAAAAAAAAATATTTTTTCTCTCATTCTTCTTAGGCCTTCATTTGTTAGGTTGGTCACATGATATTCATTCTTTCTTAGCCCCAAATTTCAAATGCATCCCACCTTGACTTGTGTGCTACTCTTATCATCCACATCTTGTATCCATAAAGAAGTGTGCTCCAGGGATATGTTCTGATGAACATTTTTCTAACTACTTTTAAACACTTGCTTGTTAGCTGGAAATCCTTATCATCAGTCAACAATCCTCTGGTTGTTTTGACGTAGCTTTCCACTCAACTCTTCTTTCACATCCTTATACCCTTATTCTCTTTTACGTCATTTGCTGTATGTATCTCATACGAGGCCTTCCTTTGCCATTCTTCCCATTCACTTGTCCTTCAACGATTGCCTTTATCAGGCCGACATGTCTCATGACATGGCTAGTTAAGTTATCCTGTCTTCTTCTTAGGGTTTTCAGGAGACTTCTGCTCTCACCCACTCCTCTTAGGATTTCCTCATTACTCACTTAGCTGGAAACAGGCTTGTATTCTATTTAATGTTGCTTTTTCGCATTACTCTGTATTGTACGTTTTCCTTAAAAACAGTCTACCACTTCTACCCTGAAATGGTGTAAAAAAGTTCAATTTTTCTATCTGTAAAGTGCTTTTGCCATTATGTATTATGTCATATAGCAACATCAAATCTTGAACAAGTCTTCTACTTTCTAATGTACTAAAATTAAAAATATCTAATAGTACCTTTGTGGAAATATGCTTTTCCATTACAGGGTAGTACCCATGCTCCCTCATGAATAATGCCCTGACAAATCTCTTCTGCACCTTTTCAAGAGGAGCAATATATTTTCTTTGAAATGGACACCATATTACAGCTGCACATTCTAGTCTGCTACGCACAAGTGTCTCATACAGCACAATTATCGGCTTTGTTGTTGTGAAACATCTTGCCACTCGTAGAATAAATCCTAGCGTCTTCATTGAAACTGAGACCACCTCAGTAATATGCTCTCCAAAACTCACCTTCTTGTTGAACATAACTCCCAGATCTCTGTGTGATTCCACTTGCTTCAATCTATCTCCCCCTTTGGTATATGGAAATTCTAATTGCCTTCCATTTCTTGTATATGATAACACAACACACTTATTTACATTGAAAGGCAATCTATTTTTGTGTGACCACTCCATAATCTCATTTAGTTCATTTTGTAATTGAAGACAATCATTTATATCCTCTATTTCCCTATATATTTTGACATCATCAGCAAATAATAATACCTTAGCATTATTTATTCTTGAAGGTAAATCATTGACAAAGATCAAAAACAACAATGGACCCAGATTTGACCCCTGTGGAACACCAAATGTGACATCATACTCTGAGGACTGATAATTTTTAAACTTAACATATTGAAGTCTGTTGCTCAAGTAGAATCTTATCAGCTCCAGCATATTCAATGAGATATCCCCTGTACTCAATTTTGACAGTGAAATTTCATGATGTACACTATCAAAAGCTTTTTCAAAGTCCGTGTATATTGTATCCACTTGTACTTTCCTATCCATGCAGGCAGTCAAATAGTCTGTAAAGATAGACAGGTTTGCAACTGTAGATTTACCTTTCATGAATCCAAACTGAACATCCACTATTGTATTTCTAAAAGCAGAATACAAGTATTTATACAGAAGGGATTCAAACACTTTCGAAAAAACAGATAAAATTGATACCTACTGGTCTGTAATTGGTTACAGATTCCTTGTCACCTTTTTATGGATTGGGCATACTTTGGCCACCTTCCATACATCTGGAAATATACCACTTGACATGCATAAGTTAAAGATATAACATAATGGTTTAGCCAACATACTTTGACATCCTTTAACTATATGTATATGCAGGGATCATATCATCCTCAACCGATTTCTTAGGTTTTAGTTTTCTAATTGCTCCTATCACTTCCTGTTCTGTAAAGGAGTTTCTACTAAAATTATTTTTTATTCCTAGTCCACTATATGTACTGCTTTGCTTATACACAGAGGAGAAGTATTGTGCAAACAACTCTGCAGCTTCCTGTGCATTATCTGCTTTCTTATCATTGTACACAATCTCATCAGGAATTATTCTAGAACAATTTTTATCCTTCACATACTCCCAAAAGGTAGAACAATCAGCTTTCATGATGCTACTTTGAACATTTTCAACATATACATTGTATGCTTCCTGGATATCTCACCTTAATTCAGATCTCAACCTTTTAAACATACCGTAGTGATAAGTGGAACCACTACTTTTGTACTTCTTCCTGTGTCTGTACTTTGACTTAATTTTCTTAATTATACTACCATTATACCACTTTGGATACTTAAACCTCCTACTTTTACACTCAGGGATGGCGCAGTCCATAGTTTCATATAGGTTCTTATAGAAATACTGAACGGTTTGTTCCACATTATCAAACTGTGATAATTTCCCAATTTTTTCCCATTAATTTCTCTTAGAGTTTCAAGTATCTTTACATTGTATCCCACCTCCTTTTATTATTAAGTTGACTTCATATCCTACCTTTTTATAGCTTGCTGATGCCCTAGAAATTCCATCCACTGCTTCATCCTTGTAGTACATGATCATGTAAACCTTCAAAAAATAGTGTCTGTAGGCTCTATCTTCAGTGTGATTATCCTTGGTATACTGCAGGAAGCTCTTAACACGTATTGTCCCACTTTTTAGAAGCATTAATCCTTCTCCAGTATCATGATTAAGTATCTGGTGTATGACCTTTTAGCTTCCCCTCTAAAACACTCAGTTCAGTTTGCTGATCTGTAATATACTGAGATTCATTTTTTGTATTTATGCCTTCAGAATCTCCTAGATGTTGCTTGTCCAAAGTGATCCCATTTTCCTAACTCCTGCCCTAAATCACTTATCACAGTTGACTAATGTATTCTTATCAACTATTCCTTGCTGAGAGATCCTAATAGGAACTGCTTTTCCCGTGGATATTTACTCAAGAGGGTTTCATGACATCTTTGGAAAAGAGTAATGGGGAGATAAGTATGGCTTCTCAGGATTGCAATGTGGTACTTTCCCCATGCCTGTAGGAAAATGATTGTTGCTATACAGACCACTGTGGACCTATCTTCACTTATTCAAAGATGAACTGCCTCCCTATCATCTGGGTGGTGTTATGAAAATTATTGCTGGCCTCCAATTGCCAACTCACATTGTCTCAGGTTTCTATATCATTTGAAAGGCAAACCTTACCCAAGGACAGACAAATATCACCCAGAATTCCACTGCTTACTCTCCAACACTGTTTATTGGACGAGGTTTATAACTCATTTCACAGCACCTCTATATATCCATAGGTCACTGCACCATCCACAAACCATTGGATGCAATAGGTGGCTTTTGTTACCGTATGCAGCTTAAAATTTCTTCAATTAAGAGAACATTTCATTTTTCTTTTTTAAAAATATGTTTGTTGTTGAGTCTGTTTTGCAATCCTAATACGGCGAAGTTAACAATGCTAAAATAAAATTAGACAGTAATTAATGTTTCTATTTCATTCTAAACCTTGGCGTACTAGGTTGCAAGTTAAATTCCTTTCACTTTCCTGGTAACTGCTGTCATTTAATATAACTTAATTTGTTTTCTTAATGTTTGCAATAGTATTTTCTCAGTATTCTTCACCTTGGGGTTAGCTTGACAGCTGAATTTCTTTTAGTTTCTTATCACCATTATCATCCACTTTGTATTCGTGGTTTAATGGCACCGAGAACATTTTGAATTAAGAAAACATCTGTAGCATTATTATAATGCAGTACCTCTGGCTTAGAACTAAATGAAGTTTCCAACTTAATCGAATACGTTGGGATTAACATGCTACCAACTGACTGAAAGCTTCTTTTATTCCGATAAAACACAAAAACAGTTTACGACATACATGTCACCTGAGGCATTACCGCCAAGACTTCGCAAAAGAAACTATCGATACTTACAAAGTGACAATCAATATCAAGAGCGATAATCGATAGGTACCAATAACAGTAGTTTGTTTGATTTTCAGCACTCCCTCTCAAACATACTGGTAAATTTTTAGCATCAACAGGACCCAGCATTTCACATAAAGTCTTAAATCGTGGACCTGCCTGAGGTTTAGTGAGAATATCAGCCACTTGTTTCAGACCCTCAACATGTCCAATGTTAAATGTCCCATCACTGCACTTTTTATTACAAAATGATATTTGACATCTATATGCTTGGATCTTTTATGAAATTCTGGATTGTTTGCAAGTTTTACAGCACTCATATTATCAACTAGTAACTTTGGTGTATCTTTTAAACATGTTACACCAGAAAGCAATCTCTGCAACCATACCAGTTCCTTGACTGCTTCACATGCTGCCACATACTCTGCCTCAGTAGTGGATAGCACAGCACCTCTTTGTTTTTGACTAAACCAAGAAATAGCACCCCCAGAGTACATGCAAACTACCCCAGTTCGTGAATGTCTAGTCTTTAACTCACCCAAATTGTCTGCATCACTAAATCCTCGTAAAGTTGACACTGGGGAATTTACTTTATACAACAGTCCTTAATCAGCTGTGCCTCGCAAAGATGTGAATATTCTTTCACAGCTTTCCACTCCTGTTTTTGAGGAGCAATCTAGGGATTGGGACACAACACTTACTGCATATGCTATATCTGGGCGTGTAACTACCATCAGGAACATAAGGCTACCTACAGCCTCACGATATGGTACATTGTCATCCAAGGGTTGGTCATCACCAATATCATTACCTCCAGTGGTACCAGGTTCAGCAGGCCCAGACACAGCATTTGTATTAACAAACTGGAACTGCTCCAGGTCCTTCAGAGTGTATGACCCTTGACTCACAAAAATTGAGCCATCACTCAGCTGCTGAATTCCCATTCCAAGAAAAGAGCAAAGAGGGCCCATAGTGATATTTAACTCCATCTCCAGGTGTTTTAAAAACTCACTCATTTCCCCCTCATCTGTTCCAGCAATGAGTCCATCATCCACATAAATAACAACTAGCAATTTCTTGCCCTTCCTATTCCTTACAAACAGGCAATGGTCAGTGGTGCTCCTCTTCATCCCCTGTTTTTCTAAAAACACAACCAGCCTTTTATTCCAGCAGCGAGGTGCCTGTTTTAATCCATACAGGCTCCGGTTCATACGACAAACTCGGTCTGTCCCATCCTCAAACCCCTGTGGTTGATGCATATATACTTCTTCCTCAAGCTTGCCATAGAGAAATGCAGTTTTCACATCAAATTGTTGAAGCTTTAGGTTTTCTGCAGCAACCACACTTAGGATTTAACATACAGTCTCAAATCTAGCTACTGGACTAAAAGTTTCTTCATAGTTGGTACCTGGGTATTGAGCATAACCTTTTGCTACTAATCGTGCTTTATAGCATTGCAATATCCCATCAGCTATGGTTTTCACACACAAAACCCACCGATTGCTGATCACCTTTTTCCCATGAGGTAAATCAACTAGAGTCCACACTTCATTCGCTTTCAGGGAGTTCATAATCATCTTCCATGGCACTCATCCACAAGTCTCCATCTTCAGAATTAATTGCTTCACTGTAAGATGATGGAAATGATAACTCTGCTGCCATGACGTAGTCCTTGAGATACATAGGCTCCTCTATCTTTCTTTTGTGATGCAACTGGGGCATCTCTTCATCTTCAGATGATACTTCCTCTAGTTCCCCATCCACCATAGATTCAAGATCTCCATCCCCCTGAAGAGTATAAAATTCTGTTGTGTATAAAATTCTGTTGTCTGTTCATCTACATTTCCATCTTCGGAATGATTATTGATTCTCAATTCTGCCTTTGACAGTTCGACCTCCAGTGGTTTAAACAGAGCATCTCGGCTCATAATTACCCTTTTTGAGTTAGGCAGCCAGCACCTGTAGCCATCCTTTTCGTCACAGTATCCTACGATAGATAGAATATGTTGATTTATTATCCTACTTCCTCAGGCATTGCTTAGGAACATGTACATAGCATTCTACACCAAACACTCTCAGGTGCTCTATACTAACAGGACCTCTTTTCAGTCATAATTCAAGGGGGGATTTTCCATCTGCCTTTGTAGGACCAGTACGATTTAAGACAAAGCATGCTTTATTCACTGCTTCCACCCAAAGTCCTTTAGGAAGATTCTGTGCATGCAACATAGATCTTGCACTCTCCACTAGTCCTATTTTCACATTCTGCCACACCATTCTGCTCTGGAGTGTAGGGCATGGACATGCGTAACTTAATACCTTTCTTTTGAAGGATTTTCTTAACATGAGCATCCACTCTCCACTCCACCATAGACTCCAAGTCCACCTCTGCTCTTAAAGCTTTTTATCTTGTTACCTTCAGTGTCTGCCTCATTAAAAAATATTTCAAGACAATGAGTCAACCATATCTTTTGTTTTTAAAAAGAATACTCAACGGTAACTCAAAAAATCATCCTTCAGCACCAAGAAGTACCTGTTTTCTCCTAAAGATGTGGTCTCCATTGGCCCGCAGAGATCAGCATGGATGATCTCACCAACAGGATCAGGTCTGCAGTTCTGAGTTTTGAAACTTTCATGGTGCTGCTTCCCCATCACACACCCCACAGAGAAATCTTCTTGTGCTTGGGCTTGTATGCCTCTACTTTTGAGTACCTTCTTCACATGCTGTTTGACTTGGTGGCAAAGTCTTTTGTGCCATAATTGAACACTAGCATCAACTTCTGTAGCATTGACTTGGTAGAGTTCACCGGTAGCTGGGGAATCATTTGCAATTCGAACAGCCCAGTCACTGTCTTTACTCCCAAAAGTTTAACTTGACCATACTTTCAAGATGCACCCTCTAGCATCAGCACAAAACTGAAACCCTTTTTCGACAGTCCTTCCCACAGAGAATAAATTCCTTCCCAATTCTGGAACACACCAAACATCTCTAATCTCACAAGGAACATGCTTTTTGTCTATTAATGCCTTCACACAGTCCCACAGCCATGCGCATTAATCACTTCACCATTTCCTACAATAGTATTCACGGGCTCGGCGGAAGGAGTAAAGTCCATGAAATAGTTCTTATTGTTGGACATATGCTGAGAGGCACCAGTGTTGGCAAGCCATGCTTCACTAACCGTGTCATTACCCTTAACTAGGGAAGACAAAAAACTTACTTCCTTGCTTCATGAATATTTGTTCCCCTCTTTATCATGTTCTGGACACTTGTTTGCTAGGTGACCATGCTGATGGCACTTAAAACACTTCCTATTTTCTTCTTTACTTTTCTTTGATTGCACTTTCACAGGAAAGGCAGATGAGTCAATGTCCTTATCTGGAAGCCTCATCTCAATTAATCAAAGTCTCTCAATCAGAAGATTTATGGAACCATCAGGAATCAGTATACTCTCCCACACACTTTTAAATTCAAAGTACTCCCTGGGTAGAATCGACATAATTTTGCTCATCAATAGCAATTGTGGAAGCATAGCATCAGTTAGTCACTTTAGCTCGTCATTCAGGTCCGTGAAGTCCTTCTGTAGATGGGCAACACAGGCTGCGATGTCTTCAGATTCCTTTTTCTCCATCTCCAAATTTCTCCATCAAGCGGTCCATTTCTCTATCACTATCTGACTGGAACTTTGCTCATATATTGACAAGTTTCTTCCAAATTTCTTCAGCAGTGGCCCAAGTCGCAGTTAACTCCATATCAGTATCACCCATGCTACTCACAAGTATAATCTGTGCTAGAGAGTCGGCTTTTTCATACTCTCTCACAGCAATTCTGTGGGCAACTTCATTTTCTGATGCAGTTATGGTGAGAACATTGGGATTTTTTCTTCCGTGCACAATGTCTGCTACTTCGTGATGCTTCAAGAATAATTCTATTTGCCGTTTCCATCTACTCCAATTTTCCACACCCTTCAGCTTCTCAATATTGGCTCGGAAATCCATTTTCTATTCTGACTTAAAGACCCAAGAAAAAAAAACCACCAAAACTAAAGTTGCGATTGGAGTTTTTTAAAATACATTCGTTCAGTACAACTGACCACACATAACAGTGACAGAGTACCTAGCTGGAAATCAGTGGATCCTGTTTTTGAGTCCCAGTCGAGGTGATTTTTTCCTTCAGTAGATTCTGCAATTGTGCATTTCAGTGGGGACCTTTGCTAAGGTATTCACGGCTATTTTGCAATCCTATGATGCTATTGTGTTTTTAGTAGTGTTAATAACCCGTTGAGTTAAAACCCAATGTGGAAAGTGTTACCATAACCTTCTATTCTCTTGCAATGAAGGCTATTTGGTTCATGTACTTCATTTTTGGAAATCGAGGAACAATTATCATTCCAGGTGATGAAATCCTTCTTGAGTTACGATCTAAGTCCAGGACTTCATATTGATTGAAAGGATCAGAGGATTTCAAAGAAAGGACATTTCATTGAATTCAGAGAAAGGTTGACAGCTATCAAATGTAGCATTACAAAATGGTGTCCCTCTTCACTGGTGAGTCATTTTTTATAGGGTACTAGTGCAATCATTAAAATAAGTATGTACATTGAATTAATGGATGAAGGCGATACTTTGTGGAAGTTTCGAACGTTAAACATTATAAATGAAACGTCTTTGTACTATCCACTTTCAGCTTTATAACTTCCCCGATCGATTTCGACGACTCTGCGTCATTTTCAAGGGGGGGCCAACTGTCAGAACATTTCAAACCAAGTCATTATATAGTACACTGAGGAGTGGGGGAAGGACTCAAACTGAGGGGGAGGGAGAGTATTGGATGGGAGTGAGGGGGGTGGTAGTGTGAGTGAGGGAGAGAGGGAGTTGGGTACCGTCAAGGACAGCGGTGGGGTCACAACTAGTGGTGAGGGTATTGTGGCGGGAATTAGGGTAGGCGAGCAAGTCAGATTTTAAAACTGTTTAAAACATCTGCGAGGATTTAAAATTAGTTAAGTCGTTTAAAATACATACATCAGGTGAAATGGAATGTCTTAAAATTTCAATGATTTCTAAATAATTTAACTTGAAACTTTTTTCACATGAATGCAAAATTTTTACGTTAAATTCATTTTTATGGCCATTCTCAAGGAGATGTTTGGCGAAGTAAGATTTGCACTCGCTATGGTTGACACTTAGTTTATGCTCGTTGATTCGGGCTTTAAATTTCCTACCCGTTTGTACCACATACACTCCGTTGCACTCACCACAATGATTGGAGTGTATGCTCTTCATTGTGGTCTCTCTTACTGCGCCAAACATCTCCTTGAGAATGGCCATAAAAATGAATTTAACGTAAAAATTTTGCATTCATGTGAAAAAAGTTTTAAGTTAAATTATTTAGAAATCATTGAAATTTTAAGACATTCCATTTCACCTGATGTATGTATTTTAAACGACTTAACTAATTTTAAATCCTCGCAGATGTTTTTAACAGTTTTAAAATCTGACTTGCTCGCCTACCCTAATTCCCGCCACAATACCCTCACCACTAATTGTGACCCCACCGCTGTCCTTGACGGTACCCAACTCCCTCTCTCCCTCACTCACACTACCACCCCCCTCACTCCCATCCAATACTCTCCCTCCCCCTCAGTTTGAGTCCTTCCCCCACTCCTCAGTGTACTATATAATGCCTTGGTTTGAAATGTTCTGACAGTTGGCCCCCCCTTGAAAATGACGCAGAGTCGTCGAAATTGATCGGGGAAGTTATAAAGCTGAAAGTGGATAGTACAAAGTCGTTTCATTTACAATGTTTAAAGTATGTACATGACCAAATAATATTCCATCATTTTTTATTTGGCCTCAAGTGGGTTCGATGCTACACTCTCAATCTTTTCAAGAAGTCTGGCAAGAAACTCGAGTGTGATATAGTGAAAGTTTTGGGAGGGTTCAGATATTCTGATTCAATAAGAAAATGGAAATGAGAAGGGAGAGCTTTTAAGGTTATTTAGTGGGGAAGGGAGCGGATATGGGAGGAATGGGTTTTGGGATGGTTAACCTAATGGGGAGAGCAGATATATGTGCCAACTTTAGTCATTCATCATCATGGGTGTTTTCAAGTCTGTTTCCGCACTAATAGGCGCTTCAGACCGGGAGGAAAGGTATAAGGATAGGAATGGAAGGGATGGGGATAGGATAAGATCCGAAGCCTCCGATTCTTATGACCCAGTCATTCACATGGGTGGGAGGGTGGATATATCCACCAATTCTAAGTTTAACTATCACTGTGTGTTCTACAGTGGAAGTGAAGAGAAAAACTATATTCCCCACTAAAGGAGTTAATAGTAACAACTGTCTGTATTTGGGGCAAGATTGAGAATACAAGCGTTGTAAATCTTTTTCCTAGGAAGCCTTGAATGCATTTTTTTCTCCCTTTCCCATTCCAGTGTTAATATGCCTCATGTAACCCCATCTCTTATTCATTTTGTACATGAAAGAGGCCAAGTACTCAACTGTTTTTGCCAAAACACATGATGATCCAAGAAAGAGTACAGAGTATGAAATGCGTTGGCTTTGGTACATATTCACTCGGGAGAGCTTATGGAAAATGGCAAAATTTATGTAGTTCATGGAAATTTCAACAGAAATGATTTTATCAAACTTGGCAGCTGTAGTTAGGCTCAAGGCTGAGCATCTCCATTGGTATAGGTAATGAATAAATATTTGCAATATTTCATAGAGTGCAGATCTTCATCGTTTGATTATGCGTAAAACCAGTCCTATCTTAAGAACTCTCAACTCTACCCATTGCCCATTAGATCTCTCATATCTCCTCCTAATTCCTTTTACTATCCAACAATATTTTCTTTCTGTTGCAATGGAAACTTCGTGTGTTATCAAAGCGGATAAATCACAATATTTATGAATTTATTCATGTGAGTGATATTTGGCATATTTTCTACTTTTTAATTTTGACCAATTTGATACAATTCGAGAATTTCAACTTGAATTGCAATAACTTTGTTTGCCTTCTTTTTATTTCATTCAGCAACATCATTCATAATTTATTTTTACATTTTTAAAACATTCACCTAAATTATTTTCAGCAGTTATTTATGTTAAGATTTAAATCACAGGTGGTTGGAATGGGCTGAGGCTTAGATGCAAACCCACCTAATTGAAATCTTAATCTTAAAGCTTTTGTGGGATGAAGCTCATTCTTTTGCTTTGGGGTTCTGTATTCTGAAGGCATACAGTGGAAACTCAATGTTACAAAATTGATGGGACTGAAAAAGTGGTAAGGAACATCAAATTGCATAAGAACAATTTGCAGGATTAAAGTCCTATTACTTTTTTATTTTCTCTAGTATTTAAAATTGGTATAGCTCTATCTCATTTTTCTGGCACAATTTGTTTAGGTAAGTCAGTACATATTTCCAGGAACATGTTTGTGGCAACTGGACCATTAAGTGAATTATAGGTCCAATGAGATCCTTCACTCCACTGTGGTTGTCAACCCTTTAGCATTATAACACAGAAAGAAAAACACGAGCCAAATCCACAAAAATAAACTTTACTACGACCTGGGTTTCACTGTATTACAGCATCTTCAGGTAGCGTATATCAAAGATGCACCAACATATATATGAAAGAACCAAAATGGGGGGGGAAGGGAGGGAGGAGCGTGGGAGTGGACGGTTATTGGTGGTCAACAGAAGTAACCAGTGTGGGGAAAAGGAGTGTGGGAGACGTGGGCAGGAGTGGGTAAGAGTGGGTAACTGGGGGTGAGGTGGTCACAAAAGAGTGGCAAATATAAAAAATATAAAAACAAAAGTCTCGAAAGGTTCTTTTGAAAACAAGACCTTCCCTAGAAGTTGGTTGCAGCACCGGACCCCTTCCGTTGGGTGCTCCGTTGAGAGGTCGTTATGTGGGAGGGGCAGACTGGCACCCTGGGTGATGCCCCTTTACAAAGGGTGTGAAATGTGATGACTCCCTTCCTTGCTGTGGGTTGTGCGGTGCCGATTATGAAGGCCTCCGTTTTTTTGCCCCCTTGGTGAAGGAGCAACAACCGAGTAGGGTTCCCCCACCCCTGTTGGTGGAATTCGGAGCAGCTCCTTGTCAGTCAGATGTCCCATGGAGGATTCGCAAAAGATGGGCCCAGAGAGGGTGAGGTGGCTTGGGGTGGGAGGGAGGGGGGGAGGGTGAGTGTGGAAGACACGGCGAAGCCTTTCTTTGTAATGGGTGATGTAGTGATGTGGTTCATTTCCTCTGGTAGTGCATGTGGACCAATGTACCGAAGGAGATTTTTCACCATAGCTTCCACCCTTATGGGTTAATCCACAATATGATATATTTGGTAATATTGCATTTTGTCCCATTATTTGCATTTCATTTCCATTTGTTCTGGAACAGAATTTTTTGTGATTTAGTTTTGCAATTTAGTTTGCAGTGAAAAAATTTCGTAATATCAAAGATTGTAATGATTAGTTTTTACTGTGTATTTAAATTGAAGGGGAGTTTGTGGGCTATTTATTTTTGATGGCACACTAGAAAGTGGATGGAGATGAGGACTGCTAACCGAAGGTGCAGGGTTCAAACCCAGGAGAAGCTTTGGGTAGGGTTCCCTTATTATTTTCCTTAAATCTGGGATATTATGAAATTTCCACTCAAAAAGCTCAAGGCTTTTTGAAAATAAATGGGACATGTCAAGCATAAAACTATTATACATTGCACTCAAAATACTGCTATGTGTATGTAGCAGTATATTCATTGATTCTATTAAAAAATGGAAATGAAAATTTTAAAATGGAACTGTAAAATAAAACAGCCATTATTGACAATAATAAATTAATTAAAGTAAATATTATTAATAGCTAATAATTATCAATAATAATTATTATCAGTATCATTATGAATGTAAGATCTGAATATTACATAATGTCCATTAACTAATTTTTTCCTGAAGTTGTCTTCAAAAAAGTGGAACATTAAGAATTAACTCTGGGCGTTTTTATTTAAAAAAACAGGATTGTTTCTGGAAAAATGGCATGAATGGGAACCCTATCCTAGAGTCAAACTCTGGCCATGTGATTCTCTGGGTTTCGAGGCTCTCCCCTCACTAACCTGACCAGTATTTGGGTTGATTCTGAATTAAGGGCTTGTTAGCAGTCACCAAGTTTCAATCCTGAAAGGCTGTGAAATCATCAGGATAGGAGGCTTGGTTCCCATCCCTCTGCCACTTGCAGTTTTCCTCGAAGATCTGGTCCAGAGTCCGGGATTCTTGTATATTGTGTGAAAATTGCTTTTAATAAAGGATGATCCCTATTCCTTACCCTATTACCATCCACCAAGAAGGGCTTGTGTAAATTGTACTTGGGTTTTCTGTGCCTTTACAATGAAACTTGTCTTGGGTAGAGTCTGAGGGGATTATGACATCTTTCCACAGAAAAGTTTTCCACACAAAGCCCATATCGTGCAAGAGGTTGCCAGTTATAGTTGCAGTTACCAGTTGTGCACTCGACCAATTGGTGCTGTCTGTGGGTTGCAGGTACTGGTTGAAAGATAGCAGCATGTCTTTTTTTTAATTGGTCGGCTTTCAATCATGACCAATATCTTGCTTTGTGATCATGTGCTACCTGTGTTTACATTCTGTGAGATTTGGATTGCTGCCATAAATTCAGTCCTTAAAAAACAGATAAAAGAAGTATGATTAACCCTTATACTGCCATGACAGAATCACATACAAAATTTATGGGGGTAAGAACTAGGTGTGGGTCATTTAATTTCTGATATATGTGTTTCGCTGATTAATTATTGTAGAATTCCCATACCCTGGGAGTTCTCTTTTGAGAGCTTTTTTTTGTTATTTTAAGCTACACAATTGTGACCCTTTTTCTTAATGTATTACTTGACATTTTTATGATATGGCATCAGAGACCTAAGGAATCTAAAACTATCAGTAATCACCATCATAGGACTGAACACTTATGACAAAAGACGTACGTCTTTCATTATGCGTCTATACATGCATATCAAAATAAAACGTTTTTCATGTTTTTCGCAAAATATCGCACTAGCCAAATACAGCAAATGTTCGCGAATAAAAAGCTATTCGCGAAATTTCGCTAGCGTTAGAATGGCAAATTTTAACTTATTAAAGACTTTAAACATCAAAATTATCACTTTTATGCTCTTTAAAAAATTCGCGAAAAAACCCATTCGCGAAATTTCAGGGTCCCTATTTATAAGGCATCAAGAAATGGAAAACGGTCCCGTACATCAAAGACAGAAGGGGAAATTTAGCAATGGAATCAGAGGAGATCCGGCATCTCGGGGGAATATGTTGAGGAACTGAATGATAGCGAAAATAGGCCTAGGAACTTGGACATAGAATGAGAAAAAGATGTAATCAGGATACTGGATAGAGAAGGAAATGCAAAAAATGAAGGCGGGTAAAGTGGTGGGGATAGATAACTTCTACTGAGCCTCAAAAATGTAGGTAAAATGAGAAGGGAGAGATTTTATGAACTTGTTCATAGAATACATGAAGAGGGGGTTTGGCTGGAGGATTTTGTAAAAACCATGCTGATACCTATACCGAAAAAGAGGGTGACAAAAGAATGTGAAGACTATAGAATGATTAGTTTGATTTTAATGCGGCAGAGGTGCTTAGAACCATCAACAGAAGAAAGGAAAAGTGAGCAAATGAATTCCTGGGCGAGGATCAGTTTGGATTTCGGAAGGGGAGGGCCACTTGGGATGCGATTGCAGTGATGAGTATACTAGTGGAAAGAATCTATAATATAATCAGGAACATTCGCGTTCTATGTTGATTTTGCAAAGGCGTTCGACAGAGCGAGGTGGGACAAAGTAATGGAAATACTGTGGAAGATAGGAGTAGACGGATCCAGAATTTATGCATGGCGCAGAAGGCACAAGTGAGAGTAGCCGATGGAGAATTGGATTTGGCCACAATAGGGAGGGGAGTTAGGTTGTCTGTTATCACCGGTAACTTTTCAACATATACTCCGATGAAATGGTGAGAGGGGCTTGGGATGAGCTTGAGGTTGGAGTAAAGGTTGGGGAGAAATGGATAAAATCAGTGACGTTTGCGATGACCAAGTGCTAGTCAGCCAGTAGCTTGCAAAAAATGCTGGATGAATTGCAGGGACAGTACGAAAGATGCAGGATGAAGATAAAACAGAAGAAAACGAAAGTATTGCGATTTTCAGGGACAAAAAGGGCCAGTATAACTATAAAAGTAGGAGGTCAGAAGCTTAAGCAGGTGGAGCAATTTAGCTATCTATGTAGTGTATTGGAAGATAAAGGTTATAGCAGTATTGAAATGAGGAGAATCACATTCACAAAAGAAGCTTTTACAGATAGGAGTGAACAAATGACAATGTTGAGTAGGGAAGTAAAGAAAAGACTAGTGAAAAGTTTAATATGGAGTGTTGCATTTTATGGGGTGGAAATGTGCGCTTTGCAAAAAGAAGATGAAAATAGACTTAGGGCTTTTGAGATGCGGGTGTGGAGAAGAATGGAGAAAATAAAGTGGGTCCAACGGAGGAAAAACAAAGTGCATGTGTCCTATCATTACAAAAAAGTTTCATTGCCAAAATAACAATTTCATCAGGTGTTCACAAATGGAATGCAAAAGAGCATTATAGGAGTGTGAAAAAAGCAGAAAATCAGTACATATTATATATGAATGACGTTATGAAAAACCAGTGCTAAGAAATTGGTCTGAGCATGCATCACATGTTTTTGATGCACATATCACAATCCTTACTTTAACAGAAACTGTCAATGCGGAAATAAGGGTTCCACGTATTCCGTTATTGTGCTTAAGAAGCTGAAAAAAATCCATCCTTCCACTATTTTAGGAGAAAGTTACATTACACAAATATTGACCAAATAACAATGATAAAAAGAATCAGTGAGTTAATGTGTTTACAATGCGTTCATTTGCAGAATTACTGAATTTTCAGGACTGTCTTATAAAATCTTTTGGAGGTTTAAGGTTAACAGAGAGGGGGTTGCCTACCAATGGCACTGTGTTACACAGTTTTGTATTTCCTGGTGAAACGAAACGCGGGCAGTGATCCTGTTGTATTATTCTACTAAGTCTGTGGCGGACATATCATAAATATGGTACACGGGAGGGAAAAATTATTAAATTTTCTGCACAATTTCCCATTTTTATGTGATATTAGCTTGCAGATTATAAAAATATCATTAAGAAGGCTGAAAAATGGAAAGAAATTGATGGGATTTTCAATAATGAGATGAAAAGTAGTCCTCTGTCATAACTGCCACTCCTTATGATTCTGGCACTTCTGTAAATTTGCAAGGTGAAATGCAATAACTATGTGAGTAATGCCCCAGCTAGCCTCAAGCGAAAATGGACCGCCTTCAGCTCCCCACATGCTGTTAGACATCCACAGCCATGGCAGACTGCGGTTGCCCTGCCCATGTGAGCAGCCCGCTTTCTGTTTGACTGAGCCTTTATTAAAGGGGAAACAGTGGCAAATCATAGTTTCTTACGCATGCATGACCCCATGTAATTGATTTCTCAAGTCCTAAATCATTGTTAAGCTGAATCCCAAGATTAATGTTTCTTAAAAGGAGCCTTTTTGGAAGAAAATTCACCATCAAAGTGTGGCAGAAGAAAATCTCACTAAAAATTCTGAGCTAGTTAAGAAAACTAGGCTGGAGTGCTGTAGTGAGAAGCACCTCATGGTTATTAGTGCTGGTTAAAAGACAGGAATGTCCATTTTTCAACTGGCAGGATGTCAAGTACAGCCAATTGGGTCTTGCTTGGCAGTCATGTGCTATCTCAGTTTACACTCTGAGATTTAATGCAAGATCATTACTGAGAAAGAAGACTAAGATAAGCAAGGCGAAAGATTAAAAAGGAAAATCAAAGAAAACAACATGAGATAGAAGACAAACCAAAATATTAATCATATAATTAGACGTACTTTTCGATATAAGTGACTTTTGGCAGGCTAAGATTACACGTCAATATGGAATATGAGCCAAAGAATAGAGAACCGAAATATTTCTTATGAAACAACAAGTAAGGAAAGCTGGAGTGGAATCACAGATGCATCTTAAGAATTGGAATCTGTACCTATAACACTTACCCCTAAAGTAGCACTGGGTTAACAATAACCATTTATGTTTGGTAGCACTTCAAACTTAATGGGTAACAATAACCATTAAGTTATAAGTGCTGCATGATAAAAAAATGGAGATCACGTTGTCTCTAACATAAATTAAATCAAAAAATAACGATAACGCTAGTGCACGCCCTATGAAGATCCATGATCGAGGCTCTGGTCAGCTATAGAAAATTAGTTCCTTTAGGGTAATGGTAGAATGGTTGAAGAAAACTCCTAACTCACGATAAAATGAGCACTAGTCCACGACTGTGATCTAACCCATTGGAAAATCCCCACAAATGCCAAGTTTTGAATCCTATAGCTAACACAGCAGGAGCCATTACGTAAAACCCATCTGTTCCCTAAATGTAGAGCATCTTTCATTGGTCATAATTATTTAGTTTTCTTAGTCCTATTAGTAATGTGTTCAGGGAGATTTTCTGGACTCATGCCAAATGTGATCTTAATTTCAAACAAAAATGAAGAAACTAATCTTCCCCAGCCACGATGAATGTGAAAATCCATTTAAAGAGCACCACTGAATAGATTAAATATTATTAGAGCAAAACAAGAATTATGAGTCACCAACTCAAAATTTTTATCTTCTCTGTACGTTGCCAATCAGATCAATCTATCCCTCTAGTCTACTCTTAAATTTGTAGATCAGTCATTAGCTTACTCAAATCAACTCTACCTTAGCCCACAAAATCAAAAATATCCTGACTACGTAATATATCAACTAATGTCTACTAACTGCTTTTTCTCCATGCTACCTGAAACTGATTCCCACTAAAGTATTTTTTTCCATCAATAATGCACATTTTATCTGATAAAAAAAAGTTAATTTAACACAAATATAGCATTTTAAATTTGTATATGTACAACGAAGGAGTCCTTCATAACCAGGATCAGAATAAACGTAAAATGATGAAAAACATCCTTATTCTCATTGGGCATAACTATTGTGTGTATTTTCAGAAATGAACACTTTAAGCTCATCAAACTATTTTGCTTAGAATCCGGGGGTCATTCATGAACTTTCATCATCCAAACAATTATGTATTAGGTATCTATATTTTACTCTAAACAAGAAAGCTATAAGGAAAGCTATAAGGAGATCACGAGAAAACATTTTGTCCTACACTCCAAATCAACTACCTCAGTTGGCAGTAAAAGTCATTAGGACCACTACCGGAGCAGTGACCATTTAAATGAGTTTGAATTATGTATAAAAATGGAGACACCATGAAAGAAGTACTTCTTATCCCACTCCATTGTGGCAGAACTTAGGATGTCTACATATAATCCTTGATTTATCCAACTTTCCATTGAATTCTCAAGGTACTGCATACGCCCCCATTGGCTATCCCGATTTCAACAGATACTATCTGGTGATTTAGGGATCTGTACCTCCTTGTGCCGACTGGGGTCCCATTTGGTGAAAAAATGTTTGCAAGCTCATGGTGTGAAATAATTACATAATTATTATTTACGTGACTATGCCGCTATCATCAGTCTGATGATGCGCGTGACCATGATATCTATATATCTCCCCCTAGATCGATTTATAGTGGTGGGGTCGGGGCGCATCGTTTTCGTCGCGCCGCCTAAATGACTTGCGTAGTTATTTATTGCGTAGGTATTTATCCCGAAATATTCTTCAGAAAAGTTGCCATTAAAGTAATTGCGCTTGTGAAAGATGATTTGGTGAAGTCTGCGCATAGCATTAATGGGAGCAATAACTACGCTGGACAAGAGTATCTTAAATGTCTTCGCTGTTGGGCGAAAATACTGTCAAATGGATGTAATAATTTCATTCAAAGAGCGCTCCACCTAAACTGTAACTGACGAGTCGCAATTACTCCTCAGGTAGACAAAAAGAGTTATTTAAGGATAAACTATTGAATTCACTGACTGGTGTTAAGTATATTTTGCCGACTTTATGATATGACTCCGGCGCGACGGCATTCCCGCCGCAGCAAACTTATTCGGCACCCGTGCTGGATGGCCGGTGGTTGGAGAGTCGACGGCATCGCGGGGCGGTAAAAGTACGAGGGACACACTAATATTTCCGTATGATGCGGCGCATTATTTTTCCGGAAAGGAAATTTGTAAAAATTGTACTGTTTTTTTGACTATGCTCTTTTGAGCTAGGTTCTCCCAGAAGTAGGCCCGTCTGAGTGTGTGAGTGAGTGTTTTCTTGAGTGCTTGTGAGTGTGATTGTTGTTCTTAACCCAGGCATCCTTAGCTGGGTCCCATTAGCCCAGTGAAGGTTCCCTATTTGGGTGAGTTTGTGTGTCCATAACCCAGGCATCCTTAGCGGGTTCTCATTAGCCCAGCGAAGGATCCCCCTTTTTGGGTTGAGTGTGTGTGTCTGTGGTGTGTCACTGGCGAGGAAGTAACATTCCCGTAAACCACCACAGCCGTTTTCTGGTTGAGAGTTTGTGTTTGGTCACTGGCGTGGATTTTTCCCCATTTTCCCGCAAACCATTACAGCAACTTGTGGTATAACATTGACGAGTGTTGCCAATTTATTACGGCCATTGGAGATTTTTATAACTTGTCACTAACTGTAGTAACGCACTCAATCAAAGAAAGGAAACTTTTTTCCGTGTTTCTGCCAGTTTCCTTTTCAATCACTGCTCACTACTCGGATCTCTTTTCAAGGGCCATGTTTTTTATCCTGGTTTTGATCATGATGATGCCATAATTAAACATTTCATTCCATATTTTTTACTTTAGGGATTTAATTAAAAAATAAAAGTTTAATGTCGTTATATTTTATTTGGTCATAAATACTGCATACCTACCAGTCTAAAATCCAGCCCCCTCTGAAAAGCATACAATTTTTCCATCCCCAAATATGTTCATTATAGGGAAGTTTGACTGCATTACACTGATCCAGTATTAAAGAGTAACAAAAATTAATGTAGCTCTAGTCAGTTGTTGCAAACAAATCATTGGTAAACAGCAGTGAAAAAAACACTTCTAAACGAAACATGTCTCTTTTCTCCAAGTAAATATGTACATCTTTAGATAAACACATTATTTCCAGCAACTTTAGTTTTATTTTCGTGTGCTGTTATTTTCAGTGTACTTCCTACACTGAAATTTTCAGTTTACTTCCTACCTTGCATTATTCTGTCCAAACTGACTTCATCCTTCTGAAACATTCTTCAAAACACCCATGTCCTTATTACCTGCTCCATGCAGACCCATTGCTTTAATTTCTTTTTTTAACTTCTTCCTCACCTACTCATTCATCTTGCTTTAAAACCACCTTACCTCCTACACAGGCACCCAAATCTCCACCCAAAAAAGCCAACAGACTATCTTCATTCTCTTTTCTCAAAGTCCACATTTCTTCTTGTAGAAAAGAAACAATGACTTGGTCATAGGGGATGCATGTAAATGCCTCTTTCCACATTGGAATTGACTATTTTATTTAGAAAACTTCACCCCTTTCTTTTGCTTATTGCTTCCGTATCTATCACACTGCTTCTGAAATACAATTGGTAATATTCAGGGCCGTATTTACCATATGGCATACTTAACCCGGCTGCAGCCGGGGGCCTCACGAGTGTCACGAGGAGGCATGTTTTAAATGTAAATATATGAAGTAATTTAATGTAAATTCTAAGTAAGAAATCTGGCAACTACTACCAGAGTATTGATAGTGATAGATATTTGCACTCATGTATTGTCTTTATAAGCAAGGAAAAGTCTGTTGAGCTGCCAGGTTGCAAGACTATAACATTGAAGGCGTCATTCTAGATTCCACCGGGTGTCTCTGAGATCATAAATACATCACTGGTAATATTTGTAATGCCTTGGCTGATTTTTGCTTGATCATGTGAAACTCATCATTATAAATGTTCCACCTGCCTATACTTCTGTATCAAACCCATTGCATGCCTCACACTTCTGAATATATATGTAAAGGAGACCCAGTATGAACAGTCCTGCCTATTATGTACCAGGGAGTCAGGGAATAGTACTAATTAAATATTCCAATCTACTCCCATCATCTGCAATAGATTCGTTCTCTCTTCTCCATCCTTCTGTTGATGATCGTTAGCAAAACCAAAAAAAGCCAAATGCAAGATTAATCTTAGTCTAATAAATACTTATGGTCTTTGCAGTACTGAACCAATTGCTATTGTATTTTTCACCATAGATAGTTATATAGTTTATGCGATCAAAGTACTTATTATGCATAAAGACCTTATAAAATTGTTCTATTGGTCTAATGGATTATTTTAGTTTTATAAATTCAACATGGAAACTGAAAAAGCCATTTGTGTTAAATAAGTCCGATAAGCATAAATGTATTATGTTGATATGAATGGACATCTTTGTTTCGATCAGCTTAAATCAAATTGATGATATTAACTCCTGTTAAATATGTGATAGGGATTCAATCGTTGGAAAAAGTACTGCCTTCAACAATGTTCTTTTTAGTTTTTTAATCAAAAATATATAAAAATCTTTTCAATGTAAAAACTTTTTTGTACTCCTCTATTAGCTTTCAGTTTGTAAAGCAGAGAGAGAAGGCCTCTTCATTCTTTAAGTTGTATTCTGCTGACCACATAAAATTTCACAAAAAATAAGTCAATTGACTTATTAAGTCATGTTCAACAAATCTAATCATAATTTTTCAGGGGTTGTTTTTAGCAGTTTTGTAGGCTTTTACAATGCGGATGTACTTTTCTTAGCAATTTTATCTACTCAGAAATGTTGTAAAACAGTATTCATGTATTGGTGGTGCCAAAGGTATTCACAAATCTTTATATTTGGTTTGGGAATGTTTCCTTTTTGGTGTTCAAATGCTCTATCTATCATGCTTCCATTTTGATATCCTAGATTGCTTCTCATTGCGTGATTCTTATGTCCACTCATACCATTATTTAAGAATATTCATTCTTACTTCCAGACAACAATTTTACAAAAATAGTTGATTTTCTTTAGCTCACACATTTTGTGTACATTTTTCTGTACATTAATATTACATAGAAGTACAGGCTGTGGTATTATGATATATGTATTAGTTAGGTGAGTACAAGTAGCTGCGTCCTTAGAGTTTGGAGGATAAGTGGTGGTCCTTTTAAGTTCTTAGTGAAAGGAAAAACGTGTACATGAGAATATTAAAATAGGTAGTTCATAAACATTTCCACATTTACTATAGCTCTGAGGATATATAATAAATTCATTTTTTGGTTTGTGGTACAGATGAATTTTTTTTATTTTGTCCAGTTGAAAAAAGATGTTCTGTTCTTAATTGGAATGTTCGTAGGCTTTACAGTATCCACAGTAAATCAAGACATTCATCAGTAGTAATAAGAGATCCACATTATATTTTCTAATTAATTTAAGTACATACATATACTCACATTATTTTGATGACATGCACAATGGAGATATAAGATGTTTCCATATTACATTGAATTTTCATATTGAACATTTAATGCAATAAGCTACAATGGAATGTGTCAAACACACCACTTTTGGAGAAAACTACATCTCATTTGTCCACTGCTCAAATAAAGAAAATTAGGAGGAATGTTATCTCACCAAAGCTAATTTCACTGGAAAGAGGAAATGGACCTCTGGTAAGACTACTAAAACATCAACGTAACTGATTTACGAAGTAAAAATTTAATTTAAACATTGCATTGTAAATGCAAAGAAAACTGTAAATTTTAATGAAAAAAAGGATATTAGTCGACAATTTTGTCAAAAAGAACAGTGCTCTTGACAGAAAAAAGTAGCAATATAAAGTATAAATTCTTTGCTATCGCTTCTCAAATAAGGCCCCTTTCTTGCCCATAAGTAGATGGAGGAGGGGTGGCAATCACATTCTAAAAGGAGGGAGAGAAATATGCCTTCCTACAGAGGGAGATAGTAGCAGACAACCTTCCTCTTCCATGGAGGGATGGAGTGACTCATGGCCTCCTTTAATGCAGGCCGGAACATGCAATTTGGCAACATCGCTTTACGTCATGTCAGGGGTCCTAGTCTCACCATCTGGGGTCTGGTGGATCCGTCTCCCGGCTGTCATCATTGCGAGAGAATGTGACGGATGGATGTCAGTTCACCTTACGTATGCTTACATAGGGTTGCGTTATTCGAGTAGTTATATTTCGTATTATAATACCATTTTGTTAAAGGTAAATGTGAGAATTGATATTGGTAAGGGATAAGAGAGATTACGCACGGCAATTTAATTTCTCATTACTTTCGATTAACGACCCAATGCGCAGACCAAGAAGTAAATTTAGTTCAGTTAATTAATTACTTATGGCATTGATTGTCTATCTAGTAGTTCACTCTATTACATTTATCGACTTCTAAATATAGAACAGATATGAAATAAACACCGTTTCACCTCTCTGGATTCACTTCTATCCCATATAGTGAAAAATCTAACAATATAACCTAAGTCCTCCGTTATCTTCTTGTAACTGTCACTAGGGTTATTTCAGGAAAGAAACATATCAATCTTACGAAGCTGAACAACATTTATTTCACAGAAAAATGGGATATAACATTGTTAGGTAAAATTTCCATCTTGAAGTAAAGATCCAAAACTATTTGTCAAACAGTCAACATACAATGTCAAGAAACAAATAGCTATCAAATGCGTAAATTATGCTCCTAAAAATTGAATAAATAAAAGCTGCTTTAAGTTCTTCATTTGAATTCCAGCCGGAAACAGCCACCCCTAGGTCTTGAAAATTGAAGTTCTCTAATGAAACATTTCCAGCAACAGCTTCCAAAGAGTTTCGCAGACATTTCATTTTACCAGTAGAAAAAAATTTTAATTAATAAAAATGGAAATATGTAGTACAATTCTAAGTGTAATATTCATGTCAAATAATCTTTTAAATGTACTGGCTTATTCACTATTCTCCCTAGCCTGGTAGTGATGGTTTAATTATTATTATTAGCAGCTGCTCCTGAGGGCACTTCCTGTACACTGTCATTATGGTCAGCATGAATATTTGTAAGGGGCTCTTGTACACTATTACTACCTTCATCTTCACTTCCCGTTTTAAATATAACTGGATTATTAGATTTTCTTAACATTATTTTGCCGGAGTGTGTTGTCATGTACAACATAACTTCTGGGAGCACTCTCATGTCTATTAGTTACTTCACCAGATATCCATTTATTATTCTTCCTAATTAAAACGTTATCACCCCTTTTAAACTGTGGGAGATCTTGTGCTGTACTGTCATAATAAAGTTTAGGTAATAGGGATTCATTTCTTTTCCAAACTACTGTAGGTTTTAACAGGGTTCTGTTCACTGGTAACTTACTTTTCAACATTGTTTAAAAACAACTGTGCAGGACTATAGTCTTGAGTAGGCAATGGAGTATTTCTGTAATCTAGCAACACATTAAAGCTAAATCTTTGTTGGTAGCATATGCCCTTCTTAATAATTGTTTGCAAACTGAAACAGTTTTTCAGCTCTGCCATTACTTTTAGGATAGTGTGGACTGCTAGTGATGCATTCAAAATTCCAAAATTCAGAATTGGTTTATGATCAGTGTATATTGTTGCCCTTTCACCATAAATATGATGTTGATGCTTTGAAACAGCAAAATATACAGCTTTCATTTCTTTTCCAAAAACAGAGCACCTTTTTTCCGACTCACTTAGAGCGTTTTGCTAATCATAGCGAAGTGTATTACACTTGCGATTGTATTTAGAAACCCTGACTAACATCAATTCTTAGACACATCAATAGACTCGTGGAGTAGCCTTTGTTTCTTAAATAATAAACGGCACTCATGGGAAACAACTACATGATGGCAATTCATAAGACCCACCAAAAATAACAACCACTGTTAAACCAATAATAATAATATTACCATAAAAAAGAATAGCTGCTAAATTCTCTACATATAATCGACGTTGCATTTGTGTACTCTGTTTCCCTCCGTCATGGCTGGCCAGTAAGTAGTCACAATGATTTTGAAGAAATAATCGCAATATTCCAACCTCAACTTACAGGTAATAACTAAAATCTACTTTCCTTAACTTTAGCCAAAAGAGTATGAGAAAAAATAAGCCCCGCTCTGCCTTTTAATCCAGCACTTTTGCACTTTAAATATCATTCCATTAATGGCCGATCAGCAAGTGAAAGCAATGCTTTTGAAGAAATTATTGTCATTTTCCAACTTAAACTCTCAAAAATATCTTTAAACGAACAAACGACAACACAATATACAAGTATTAGTCAAGTTCCGCCTTTTTAACTAGTGTTTTTATATGTTTTTTACCGCACCGATACTCTTCTCACGTAAGATGACATGCTTCCAAACAGAAACGTTAGGACCCCCACTCAGCATTGCCTAATTTCCATGTTCCGGAGTGTATTAAGGGAGGCCATAAGTGACTACTACCTCTCTCCCTCCCTCCGCCCCTCTGGAGGAGGAAGGGAGAGTCTCTCCCTCCCTCCTCCCCCATTGGAGGGGGAAGGGAGAGTCTCTCCCTCCCGCCTCATCCTTTGGAGGGAGAAGGGAGAGAGTCCCTCCCTCCCTCCTCCCCCTTTGGAGGGGGAAGGGAGAGAGTCTCTCCCTCCCTCCTCCCCCTTTGGAGGGGGAAGGGAGAGAGCCTCTCCTCCCCCTTTGGAGGGGGAAGGGAGAGTGTCTCTCCCTCCCTCCTCCACCTTTGGAGGGGGAAGGGAGAGAGTCCCTCCCTCCCTCCTCCCCCTTTGGAGGGGGAAGGGAGAGAGCTCTCCCTCCCTCCTTCATCTTTGGAGGGGGAAGGGAGAGAGTCACTCCCTCCCTCCTCCTTTGGAGGGGGAAGGTAGAGAGTCCCTCCCTCCCTCCTCCTTTGGAGGGGGAAGGGAGAGAGTCTCTCCCTCCCTCCTCCTCCTTTGGAGGGAGAAGGGAGAGAGGCTCTCCCTCCCTCCTCCATCTTTGGAGGGGGAAGGGAGAGAGTCTCTCCTCCCTCCTCCCCCTTTGAGGGGGGAGAGACACTCCCTCCCTCCTCCTTTGGAGGGAGAAGGGAGAGAGTCTCTCCCTCCTCCCCCTTTGGAGGGGGAAGGGACAGAGTCTCTCCCTCCCTCCTCCACCTTTGGAGGGGGAAGGGAGAGAGCCTCTCCTCCCCCTTTGGAGGGGGAAGGGAGAGTGTCTCTCCCTCCCTCCTCCACCTTTGGAGGGGGAAGGGAGAGAGCCTCTCCTCCCCCTTTGGAGGGGGAAGGGAGAGTGTCTCTCCCTCCCTCCTCCCCCTTTGGAGGGGGAAGGGAGAGAGCCTCTCATCCCTCCTCCCCCTTTGGAGGGGGAAGGGACAGAGTCTCTCCCTACCTCCTCCACCTTTGGAGGGGGAAGGGAGAGAGCCTCTCCTCCCCCTTTGGAGGGGGAAGGGAGAGTGTCTCTCCCTCCCTCCTCCACCTTTGGAGGGGGAAGGGAGAGAGCCTCTCCTCCCCCTTTGGAGGGGGAAGGGAGAGAGCCTCTCATCCCTCCTCCCCCTTTGGAGGGGGAAGGGACAGAGTCTCTCCCTCCCTCCTCCACCTTTGGAGGGGGAAGGGAGAGAGTCCCTCCCTCCTCCACCTTTGGAGGGGGAAGGGAGAGAGTCCCTCCCTCCCTCCTCCTTTGGAGGGGGAAGGAAAGATTCTCTCCCTCCCTCCCTCCTTTGGAGGGGGAAGGGAGAGAGTCGCTCCCTCCTCCCCCTTTGGAGGGGGAAGGGAGAGAGTCGCTCCCTCCTCCCCCTTTGGAGGGGGAAGGGAGAGAGCCTCTCCTCCCCCTTTGGAGGGGGAAGGGAGAGTGTCTCTCCCTCCCTCCTCCACCTTTGGAGGGGGAAGGGAGAGAGTCCCTCCCTCCTCCACCTTTGGAGGGGGAAGGGAGAGAGTCCCTCCCTCCCTCCTCCTTTGGAGGGGGAAGGAAAGATTCTCTCCCTCCTTCCCTCCTTTGGAGGGGGAAGGGAGAGACACTCCCTCCCTCCTCCCCCTTTGGAGGGGGAAGGGATAGAGGCTCTCCCTCCCTCCTCCTCCTTTGGAGGGGGAAGGGAGAGAGCCTCTCCTCCCCCTGTGGAGGGGGAAGGGAGAGAGTCGCTCCCTCCTCCCCCTTTGGAGGGGGAAGGGAGAGAGCCTCTCCTCCCCCTTTGGAGGGGGAAGGGAGAGTGTCTCTCCCTCCCTCCTCCCCCTTTGGAGGGGGAAGGGAGAGAGCCTCTCATCCCTCCTCCCCCTTTGGAGGGGGAAGGGACAGAGTCTCTCCCTCCCTCCTCCACCTTTGGAGGGGGAAGGGAGAGAGTCCCTCCCTCCTCCACCTTTGGAGGGGGAAGGGAGAGAGTCCCTCCCTCCCTCCTCCTTTGGAGGGGGAAGGAAAGATTCTCTCCCTCCCTCCCTCCTTTGGAGGGGGAAGGGAGAGACACTCCCTCCCTCCTCCCCCTTTGGAGGGGGAAGGGATAGAGGCTCTCCCTCCCTCCTCCTCCTTTGGAGGGGGAAGGGAGAGAGCCTCTCCTCCCCCTGTGGAGGGGGAAGGGAGAGAGTCGCTCCCTCCTCCCCCTTTGGAGGGGGAAGGGAGAGAGCCTCTCCTCCCCCTTTGGAGGGCCTTTGGAGGGGGAAGGGAGAGAGTCTCTCCCTCCCTCCTCCACCTTTGGAGGGGGAAGGGAGAGAGTCCCTCCCTCCTCCACCTTTGGAGGGGGAAGGGAGAGAGTCCCTCCCTCCCTCCTCCTTTGGAGGGGGAAGGGAGAGACACTCCCTCCCTCCTCCCCCTTTGGAGGGGGAAGGGATAGAGGCTCTCCCTCCCTCCTCCCCCTTTGGAGGGGGAAGGGAGAGAGTCCCTCCCTCCATCCTCCACCTTTGGAGGGAGAAGGGAGGGAGTCCCTCCCTCCCTCCTCCTTTGGAGGGGGAAGGGAGAGAGTCACTCCCTCCCTCCTCCTTTGGAGGGGGAAGGGAGAGAGTCTCTCCCTCCCTTCTACTTTGGAGGGAGAAGGGAGAGAGTCTCTCCCTCCCTCCTCCCCCTTTGGAGAGGGAAGGGAGAGAGTCCCTCCCTCCATCCTCCACCTTTGGAGGGAGAAGGGAGGGAGTCCCTCCCTCCTCCGGGAAGGGAGAGAGTCACTCCCTCCCTCCTCCTTTGGAGGGGGAAGGGAGAGAGTCTCTCCCTCCCTTCTACTTTGGAGGGAGAAGGGAGAGAGTCTCTCCCTCCCTCCTCCTTTGGAGGGGGAAGGGAGAGTCTCTCCCCCCCTTCTACTTTGGAGGGAGAAGGGAGAGAGTCTCTCCCTCCCTCCTCCACCTTTGGAGGGAGAAGAGAGAGAGTCTCTCCCTCCCTCCACCTTTGGAGGGAGAAGGGGGAGAGTCTCTCCCTCCCTCCTCCCCCTTTGGAGGGGGAAGGGATAGAGTCTCTCCCTACCTCCTCCCCTTTTGGAGGGGGAAGGAGAGTGTCTCTCCCTCCCTTCTACTTTGGAGGGAGAAGGGAGAGAGTCTCTCCCTCCCTCCTCCCCCTTTGGAGAGGGAAGGGAGAGAGTCCCTCCCTCCATCCTCCACCTTTGGAGGGAGAAGGGAGGGAGTCCCTCCCTCCTCCGGGAAGGGAGAGAGTCACTCCCTCCCTCCTCCTTTGGAGGGGGAAGGGAGAGAGTCTCTCCCTCCCTTCTACTTTGGAGGGAGAAGGGAGAGAGTCTCTCCCTCCCTCCTCCTTTGGAGGGGGAAGGGAGAGTCTCTCCCCCCCTTCTACTTTGGAGGGAGAAGGGAGAGAGTCTCTCCCTCCCTCCTCCACCTTTGGAGGGAGAAGAGAGAGAGTCTCTCCCTCCCTCCACCTTTGGAGGGAGAAGGGGGAGAGTCTCTCCCTCCCTCCTCCCCCTTTGGAGGGGGAAGGGATAGAGTCTCTCCCTACCTCCTCCCCTTTTGGAGGGGGAAGGAGAGTGTCTCCCTCCCTCTCTCTGAGGACAATGGATGGGCATTTCAATAAAACGTCAGCAACACAAGATCTTACTTGGCGGGGAACTCAAAAACATTTGACTTTTAATGGTCTGTGATGCTATATGCTGTTTGCAGATAAAACTTGAATGTAGTGCCCTTTTATCCTTACATAGATTAACTGTAATTAACAAAGAAAAAAATTATTTTGTACATAAGAAAGAAAACCTTAACTAAAATTTTTTCATGTTATCTCTTTCTGTTGTAGGCAGTACATATACTATACGGCTCTATCCATGATTTGATATTACATATCTAACTAAAGTTGTCTGGTCAATTATAGCTATCTGAGCTGACGAAGCCAAAGATGATCATTGGTCTTACCATAAAAATGTATTTTTATGAAAGTATCATACATAAGAATAAATATCTGTTTGAGTTTTCATGTTCAATGAACAATGTTATATAGGACTTGAATACATAAAAAACTTTGTTCGTGTAACTTTCACTATCCACTTTATACAAGACTTTAGCAGTTAGAGCAGTAGTACAAAATGTGTTTATAAGCTCTAAGTTTAATCTTGCGTTAGGCAAAAGTTTTGCTAACAGTCATCAACAGAAGGTAGAAGCAGAGTGGAAGTAAACCATTGCTGGTATCAGGGGAGTAATTCGGGAGTGGGGAAAATGTTTAATTACCAATTTTCACTGACAGCCTGGTCATAGGGTGGACTGTTTGACAGGGCGGTTCATACCGGTGCTACTTTATATGTATATATTTTACCGGTCTGCTCGTGTGAGCGTGACCACGGTATCTTCGCGCAATCGGTGTGGATGTGCGTGGCAGCGGTAGGGCTATGAGATGGCTCGCGAGGTGGTCAAATTACCGCGCATCATTTTTTCGATCTTCCATTATTTCTATATGTTAGTTTAAGCGCTGGTTGCATTGACCGAGGGGGTTCCTGAGTGAGCTCGCCCTGAAAGACCCCAGACGGAAAGAGACGACTCGAGAAAAACGAAGGAGAGTTACGCGACGCAAGAAGACACAGAGGACGGAGGAGCGAGGAGGGGACAGGTGAAAAGCAACCATAAGGCGTGAAGCTGGGAAGGTGGACCTGCGGAAGAGTCATCGCTTGGGAGGACCCGTCTCGTGCAAGCGGACAACACCGCAGCCAGGCGACAATTTCCCTGTTGGCTCTAAGGTGGACGAAGGAGGTCGGGCCGAGGACTGGCACCAACGATTTCTCCCCAGGGGCACACCTCATTTGAAAATCAGTACTAAGCAGACTGAATTTGTATCACTCTCCTCCCGTCCTAGTGGTCCTAACAAATGTTTCAAACATAAGGACGAGGAGCTTGTAAACACTGTACAAAGGGTTTCATTGTTCATTTTTGTCTCTTTCATTAGTGTTTCGCGAATCACCAACTCATTCATCCCTCATTATAATATAGATGTGTATTTTTCTTACGCGCCTAGTAATAAATTGTGTTTCCTTTACTCCTGAACGCGGTGACCCGCGTCCATTTTGATTTCAGCTCCGTTCACCACAGATCTCGGAGGGTAATGCTGCAGTTCCGCGAAGGCCTCACCCTAAGATAAAATTTCCCGTTGATCCCTACCTACTGATCAGCTTGACCCCGGTCTTGAGTGGCACCCCTTGCCACTCCTCATTAGGAGCGAAGCTTTCCTTTCTCCAGATTGGTGTTGGCACGTTCTCGTTCGTGGCTGACGGAGGGAATGGGAAAGGGGGGGGGGGGGAATTTGCCCACAGCGATGAGGTCGAATCGCCCAGCCACGTGTCTCGTCACAATATATATATTCAAAGGAAATATTTTCAGAGGATAGAAGCATGGCAAGGGCTTGATGCAAGAGTAAAGGCAGGTGGAACATTTATCATGATGAGGTGATCATAATCAAGCAAAAGTCAGCCAAGGAATTACAAATAATACTAGATGTTTTCAAAAGCAGATAAACCATAAGCAAAAGGGATGAAGTTGTGGAAAGAGGCATTTACATGCATCCCCTATGACCAAGTCATTGTTTCTTTTCTACAAGAAGAAATGTGGACTTTGAGAAAAGAGAATAAAGATAGTCTGTTGGCTTTTTTGGGTGGAGATTTGGGTGCCTGTGTAGGAGGTAAGGTGGTTTTAAAGCAAGATGAATGAGTAGGTGAGGAAGAAGTTAAAAAAAGAAATTAAAGCAATGGGTCTGCATGGAGCAGGTAATAAGGACATGGGTGTTTTGAAGAATGTTTCAGAAGGATGAAGTCAGTTTGGACAGAATAATGCAAGGTAGGAAGTAAACTGAAAATTTCAGTGTAGGAAGTACACTGAAAATAATAGCACACGAAAATAAAACTAAAGTTGCTGGAAATAATGTGTTTATCTAAAGATGTACATATTGTGTACATATGTAGGAGGTAAGGTGTGTAGGAGGTATGTTAGAGTGTGCAATTTTTCATATGTAAAAACCAAAAGAAATATGTTGATTAGTATCATAGTTACGGTGAGGCAATAATATACTTCTAGTTATTGATTGATTGAGTTGTATTGTGAACGTGTCTGTAATACTTCCAAAGAAAGTAAAATAATAAGAACATAAATTCCAACAGGTTATGGACCCAGACACGTTATAGAAGAAGAAAAGTTTTCAGTGGATCTGCTTAACTCAGTGCTTGGCCGCGGTGTCTCGCGCGTTTTGTGGAAATTTGAAGAAAGTTAATATAGATTATTCTGTTTAACTGGAGACCTTAAAAATGGAAGAAGAAGACAAATTTAAATTGCAACAACTTGACGGGAAGAATTACGATAGTTGGAAATTCTTAATGGAATTAATACTGGACGAAAAGAACGTATGGTTTAGAGAATCCGTATTCAGAAATAATAGTGCCTTACGCAACTGCCCCAGAGGGTGAAACCACAGCAGCGAAGAAATCAAGAGAAGGGAAATTGGAAGAATATGAGAGAGATAATAAGAGAACGAAGAGATATATTGCTGAAAGAATCAAAATGGAGCTGTTGGAAATAGTTAAAGGTTTCTTTACTGCTCACGAAATGTGGATTGCTCTGAAAAATAGATACGAGAAAAGGTCCATGGCGAGTGTAATTAGTCTCGCTAAGAAATTTCAAAATCTAAGATATTTGCCTAATCAAAACACGTTTGAGAAATTTTGTACAGAATTTGATAAGACTGTTCGTGAACTTAATGAAGCCGGAACCAAGTATGATCTAAGGCAACAGATTATCCATTTTCTCATTACTATGCCAAGTGAATATGATAGTGTAGTAACTTCATTACGAACTGTTGCTGCAACTCAAGATTTAAATATGGAAATAGTGAGACAGCAAATAGAAGAATATGAGGAAGGCCATGACAGAAAGAAGAGACTGAAAGATGTGAATTTCCAGCCAACGGCATTTGCTGGGTTCAGAGGAAGAGGAGGTATGACTTCACCAAAGCCAATTTTCCGATTTCCGTGCAATAATTGTGGAAGAGTTGGACACAAGATTGCTGACTGCTTCCGACCGGGAGGTGGTGCCTATCAACAGCATCGAGGACGTGGTGGACGCGAAGGATGCGGTCCCTTTCGATTTAGACCTAGGTCTAAAATCCATCCCCCTCTAAATATTTTTATTTTTTCAATAAATCCCAAAAGTAAAAAATATGGAATGAAACATTAAATTATGACATCATCATGATCAAAACTAGAATCAAAAGCATGGCCCCTAGAAAAGAGATGTGAGTAGTGATCAGAAAGGAAACTGGCAGAAACATGGAAAAAATTGCCCTTCTTTGATTGTGTGCATTACTTGAGTTACTGCTAATGGAGTTGTTAATTTCATAAAGTTTCATTTGGTACTGCTGTGGATTGAAAATATGTACGATTGGCGACTGTCAAGGTGGATTAGGGTGTAGAACTATCTGATGCATATTAATAACACCTCTAGATAAATGATAAAAAATCACAGAAATGTATTACCTTTAATTAATGTTATTCTTTCTGGTGGCTTTGAGTTAAATTTACCTAACAAGGCAAAAGTTTTTTTTTGTCAAAGTAATAATTTCATTTTTTTTATGAATATAAGGGCAATTATTTCTCCAAGTTTTATCCTGCAAATTGCTTAGCTATAACACAAAACATTAAACTTTAATGCCAAAAAGTTATTCTAAAATTTTTCCACGAGTTACTATTGCACCATAATGGCACCTCTGAAAGTATCTATGGGCCATATGGTTTTTTCATTGGGGTGTAAAAAATTAAAAAGCAATAAAGAATTAGAAAAAAGGATTGAGATTTCCAGTAATGTTAACAAAGTATTCAGGAGGAAGAGTCACGCGAAATGACTAACACGGACACATGATCAAACCTGAACTTATGGAGTACCTGAAGCTTTCTAACTTAATAGGCAGCACCAGCACATTAATAATGATACAATTTTTATTTACTATAAGCTATTTATGGAGTGACAGACCCTAAAAATTTCACAAATGTTTTTTTTTTAATTTGCCACAATAGGGAGAGGAATTAGGCAGGGCTGTCCGTTATCGCTAGTACTTTTCAACATATACTCAGAGGAATTGGTGAGAGAGACTGGAGAGAGCTGGAGTAAACCGGGGGGAAATTGATAAAATCTGTGAGGTTTGCAGATGACGTAGCATTAGTCAGCAAGGAGCTTGCGAAAAAAATGCTGGATGCATTGCAGGGACGGTGTGAAAGATATGGGATGAAGATAAACCAGATGAAAACTAAAGAAATGAGATTTTCAAAAACAAAAAGGGCCAGTATAACAATAAAGTAGGTCAGAAGCTAGAGCAGGTGGAGCAATTTAGCTATCTAGGTAGTGTGTTGGAAGAAAAAGGGTATAGCAGCATTGAAGTGAGAAGGAGAATCACATTCACAAAAGAAGCTTCTACTCGTAGGTATGAAGTAATGACAGGTATAGGTAGTAGGAAAGTAATGAAAAGACTAGTGAAAAGTTTACTATGGAGTGTTGCACTTTATGGGGTGGAAACATGGGCTTTGCGGAAAGAAGATGAAAATAGACTTAGGACTTTTGAGATGTAGGTGTGGAGAAGGATGGAGAAAGTAAAGCGGGTTGAAAGGAAGATGAAGAGCTAGAATTAGTAGGAGAGGAGAGAAATTTGATAGATGAAATTAGGAGAAAGTGTGAATGGAAAAGGTAATAAAAGGGGATGGTGTTTTGAAAGAAGTGATTGAGGGAAGAACGTTGGGGAAGAGGGGGAAGAACGTTGGGGAAGAGGGGGAAGAACGTTGGGGAAGAGGGGGAAGAACGTTGGGGAAGAGGGGGAAGAACGTTGGGGAAGAGGGGGAAGAACGTTGGGGAAGAGGGGGAAGAACGTTGGGGAAGAGGGGGAAGAACGTTGGGGAAGAGGGGGAAGAACGTTGGGGAAGAGGGGGAAGAACGTTGGGGAAGAGGGGGAAGAACATTAGGGAAGAGGGGGAAGAACGTTGGGGAAGAGGGAGAAGAACAGGTAGCTTGGATAGAATGATGGGAGGCCGGAGGTATGAGGGGCTGAAGAGGGACATCGTGTGAAATTTAGGGGGTAGGAAGAATTAAGCATCCATTTAGCCTTTACTGGTAGAAAACTAATAATAATAATATATACTCAGAGAGGTGTACAGATTCAGAAAAAAATAAACTAAGAAAACTGAAGTGATTATATTTTTTATATTTTTCCTGAACAAAAGGGGAAAGATCTAACCTTAGTTGCTCAAGGTGCTGATATATTGGCTCATGATAAAAGTGGTTTTTATTTAAACAGTACATATTTAATTTTGAAAAATAAATTTTAAATCAACGATTGGAAAAGTTTAAATGAAGCTGAAATAAGTTTGTATACATAGGTAGGTATTTAACATTTCAAGCTTTAAGGTCAAATGTTATGCTTGAAAAGAGACTGTTTAAACATGTAGAGGTAATATTGTTAAGGTGGAGCCAGAAGCTTCCTGGGAAGGAAAAATTTATATACTTTGAGGGGGAAATGGTTATAATTAAAAGTAACACACTGGAGCAGGAAGAACAATTTAGCTACATACCTTGCTTGAATGCTGAAGGAAAAGGTGTAAAGTTATATAAAAATTACTGGGAGAACTGGAAAGGCTCATAGGAGAAAACTAATGACAGGATGGTTAGTACAAACCTGAAGAAGACAATGAAAAAGTTAAATATGGAGCATGGCATTGTATGGCACAAAAAAATTATTTAAAGAAATATAATGGTCAACTTTTCAGATACGTGTGTGATGAAGGATGTTTTAGATAAGGTGTGTGGGTTAAATAGGAAGATGAATGAGGCTGGCACTTGTATAGGAGCGGAAAGGAACTTGACGGAATAAATTAAAAGAGGCAGAGGGACTGGATGGAGCAAGAGGGTTAAGTGAATTCGGAAGGACATAATCGAGGGAAGAATACCGGGGAGGCACTGAAGAGGGATGAGAAAACTGGTAATTAGGATAAAATAGTAGGAGGTATGAAATGTGTGGAACAGAAGAAAATACATTAAATATAGGGGTTCTTAGAAATATTATACTCACTGGTAGGAAACTAAGTACATTGTTTAGAACAGAAGTGTTTTTCACCCTACTGTTACCCCAAACATGGGCAGAAAACTGTATGCTGACATCACAACACGTTCTTGTTTCAGTGCCTCTTTTCACCCCTCAAATGACTTTAAAGCAGATAAAAATTATACCAATATTAATGGATTGTTGGAGCATAAAATATGAGAAATTTTCAAATGTTCAAGCGGTGGATGTTTCATTGAAAAATGAAACTGCACAAAAACTTGCGTCAAATAAAAGAGCTGTGAGCAAGTGAAGAAAACAAGTTTGTAATTGCACATTAAAATCCTTGCACATACTTAAGAGAACTGGAGAAATGTGAGAATAACATCGTAGGCAATGACCAGTTTGGGTTACCAATACCATCTCTCTTGTCCACTCTTCAAATAATAAAATTACTTACCTGGAAGTATATCTCACTGCAGTCTTCTTTCATACAGCTTGCATGAAAAATTAAGCCTTATTCCATTGTAGCAATGAGAAAATATGGAAACTGCAACCATGTCATTCCCACAATTTAGTTGATATCTTGGATGCATACACCATTACTTATACTATGAAGAGTGAGGTAGGTGCTGTAAAAAACAGATTCAAATTGGAAGGTTTGAACACCCACCCTAAATTTGTACAGTGAAACTTGCCATAAGGGGTCATCCATATACATTGTATAATTCTTAAGGGGCAATGGGTCAGGCCAATAGTAACCATGTACTGTTACATTGGCAGGAGGGGGTACAGTGATGCTGGATTAAATGTTAATTCATTCTCAGTTCAAGTGGTAATGATGCAAGAAATAATTTGTGAATAAATTAGAGCATTCAGGAATAAAGAAAGTATTTAAAGAGCATGTGTCCTATCATTACAAAAAAGTGTCATCACCAAAATAACAATTTCATCAGGTGATGACAAATGGAATGCAAAAGACCCTGGTAAAAATTTAGAAGGAACCAGCAGGATTAGCAGGAACTTTAGCAGGATTTTAGCTGAGCCCAGCAGGATTAGAAGGAATATCTGCAGGATCTAGTAGGAATTTTAACAGGACTCAACTTCAATTTGACTGATTTAATTTCCAGCAGGATTCTGCAAACAATACTGTTAGGTTTTTAATGAGTAAATTTTTTTGAAGAAACACTTAATGCATTCAAGTAAAAATGTAAGCATTTAATTTAAATTTCATTAAATTCCTACATTATTGTTGTGTAATGCTCATGCCTAGAAAATATGTATCTAGCATAATTACTCTTCAATGGATTCAAAATAGCATAGCAAAAATTGTTTTCTATTGATAAATAAACTAGAAAACAATCGTTGGCTATGCATATAATAATATATTTATTGTGTTTTACACTTCTGCAATGCTACATATCATCTATAAAGTAGTGTGAATTGCTGAATCTTCTATCATCTCATATAATGTAGAAAATGCAGTCCTTGACTTGGCTGATTAAAATTAGCGATTCTGAATGTAATTTATTTGAATTCGTAAATGAGGAGGAGGCTGTGTGTGTTGGCTTCTTAGTTAGGGTCTTTCATGATGATGATGATGAAAGAAATAAGGAGAACTATTTAAGAGGATTGGTGAACAGACAACGAAATTGCAGGGTGAACTGGCCTGATTGTGATAATTGAAGTTCATCAGCAAAAAAAATAGTTGGTGAAAGCAACTTGGAGTGTCGTGCTGGCAAGATTCTTGTCATATGGTGGCGAGTACAATTACACTTTATTTTCCCTAAGGTCCTTGCATGTCTTACTATCCCACATGTTAAAAATGACGATTTTTTTGTATTGTCACAGCAATATATTTGAAAAAATTTTTGCATAGGGTCTGCTTGTATAATTAATTGTAATATTCTATGTAAATCAATGAACATCGCGTTATAATCAAATAAGGGAAAATAACTAATAAATGTTATTTCTGTGCAGATAATGTTATTCATTTTCATATTAATTGTATATAGAACTGTCCTGCTGAATCCTGCCATTCCTGCTAAATGTGGGCAATTTCCTGCTAAATCCTGAGGCTTACCACACTACTCGATCGTTTGCTCCCGAACAATCGTGATCAAAAACATACAGAGCTCTTGCACGAGTCTAATAAATTTTCTCTTGGTGACCCAGTTTATCTCAGGGAATATCGGGGTAATAAAACCTTGTGGAAACCAGGATTAATTGTGGGTATTGAAGGCCCTAGGGTTTTTAAGGTTGACTCGGGCGATGGGAATATTGAGAGGCGTCATCTCAACCAACTGAGAAGGAGGTATCCTAATATAAGTTTAAAGTTTCCTCAACAGACACAATGTGATCGGGAGAGAGAGCAGCAACGAGCGGAATTGGCCCCATTAATATTGGAGCCATTCTCGGTACCTAATCGAACTGCCAGTCCTGAGCCTGGACCATCCAGAACCTCAAACTCAAATGAACCTTCATTTGACGCAGAGGCAGTTGAATCTGACCCTGGCAGGGAAGAAGCTCCACGCAGCAGGAGACCCAAGTGAACCATCAGGCCCCCATCCCATCTCAGGGATTTTCAACTTGATTCATAGGGGGGGGGTGGAATGATGGATCCTTTGATGCTCGTGACAATGTGACTATTTTGATGCTTGTGATTGACTTAATGTGACTCTATTTTGATGCTTGTGATTGACTTAATGTGACTATTTTGATGCTTGTGATTGACTTAATGTGACTCTATTTTGATGCTTGTGATTGCCTTAATGTGACTCTATTTTGATGCTTGTGATTGACTTAATGTGACTATTTTGATGCTTGTGATTTTACTTTGATGCTCTTGATGTTATTTTTGTTGTGAACTAGTGCTATAATAATATTCTCATGTGAACGTAACTTTATCTTTGATGATCGTGATTTTACTTTGATGATCGTGATTAACTTTGATGCTTTAATATTATGTTGATGTGACCTTGTGCTCTTGTTATTTTTTTTATTGTGCTTTTGATAGGAACTAAGATATGCTGGGGTGATCTTGATTAAAAAGGGGGAGGATGTTATGTATTAATTTATGTTATATATGTGATATTTGTATTACCATTACGCTGTCTGCCATGATGGATTTATTTTCGATTGTCTTTTGTTTTTGGCTGTACTTGAGAGATTTCGGGGTGTCCACTTGTCTTGACCATCATGGTGTCCAGACGTACGGCGTGAGCAGCTATTGTAACCATGTGAGTGAGAAATATATATTGTTTCCACAACGGCTGGTGGCTTAATAAGAAATGGACTCAACACTGCTAAATCCTGCCATTCCTGCTAAATGTGGGCAATTGCCTTCTAAATCCTGCTAAATGTGGGCAATTTCCTTCTATTATGTTACAATCCTTACTTTAACAGAAACTGTCAATGGGGAAATAAGGTTTCCACATATTCTGTTATTATTCTTAAGTAGCTGAAAAAAATCCATCCACTATTTTAGGAGAAAGTTACATTACACAAATATTGACCAAATAACAATAATAAAAAGAATCAGTGAATTAATGTCTTTAAAATGCATTCATTTGCAGAATTACTGAATTTTCAGGACTGTCTTATAAAATCTTTTGGAGGTTTAAGGCTAACAGAGAGGGGGTTGCCTGCCGATGGCACTGTGTTACACAGTTTTGTATTTCCTGGTGAAACGAAATGCAGGCAGTGATCCTGTTATATTATTCTACTAAGTCTGTGGCGGACATATCATGAATATGGTACACAGGAGGGAAAAATTATTAAATTTTCTGCACATTTCCCCATTTTTATGTGATACTAGCTTGCAGATTATAAAAATATCATTAAGAAGGCTGAAAGATGGAAAGAAATTGATGGGATTTTCAATAATGAGATGAAAAGAAGTCCTCTGTCATAACTGCCACTCCTTATGATTCTGGCACTTCTGTAAATTTGCAAGGTGAAATGCAATAACTATGTGAGTAATGCCCCAGCTAGCCTCAAGCGAAAATGGACCGCCTTCAGCTGCCCACATGCTGTTAGACATCCACAGCCATGGAAGACTGCGGTTGCCCTGCCCACGTGAGCAGCCCGCTTTCTGTTTGACTGAGCCTTTATTAAAGGGGAAACAGTGGCAAATCATAGTTTCTTACGCATGGATGACCCCATGTAATTGATTTCTCAAGTCCTAATTCTTTGTTAAGCTGAATCCCAAGATTAATGTTTCTTAAAAGAAGCCTTTTTGGAAGAAAATTCACCATCAAAGTGTGGCAGAAGAAAATCTCACTAAAAATTCTGAGCTAGCTAAGAAAACTAGGCTGGAGTGCTGTAGTGAGAAGCACCTCATGGTTATTAGTGCTGGTTAAAAGACAGGAATGTCCATTTTTCAACTGGCAGGATGTCAAGTACAGCCAATTGGGTCTTGCTTGGCAGTCATGTGCTATCTCAGTTTACACTCTGAGATTTAATGCAAGATCATTACTGAGAAAGAAGACTAAGATAAACAAGGCGAAAGATTAAAAAGGAAAATCAAAGAAAACAACTTGAGATAGAAGACAAACCAAAATATTAATCATATAAATAGAAGTACTTTTCGATATAAGTGACTTTTGGCAGGCTAAGATTACACGTCAATATGGAATATGAGCCAAAGAATAGAGAACCAAAAGATTACTTATGTAACAACAAGTAAGGAAAGCTGGTGTGGAATCACAGATGCATCTTAAGAATTGGAATCTGTACCTATAACACTTACCCCTAAAGTAGCACTGTGTTAACAATAACCATTTATAAAGTTTGAAGTGCTGCACTAAAAAAAAATAGAGATCCTGTTGTCTCTGACATAAATTAAATAAAAAAATAACGATAACGCTAGCGCACGCCATATGAAGATCCATGATCGAGGCTCTGGTCAGCTATAGAAAATTAGTTCCTTTAGGGTAATGGTAGAATGGTTGAGGAAAACTCCTAACTCATGATAAAATGAGCACTAGTCCACGACTGTGATCTAACCCATTGGAGAATCCCCACAAATGCCAAGTTTTGAATCCTATAGCTAACACAGCAGGAGCCATTACGTAAAACCCATCTGTTCCCTAAATGTAGAGCATCTTTCATTGGTCATAATTATTTAGTTTTCTTAGTGCTATTAGTAATGTGTTCAGGGAGATTTTCTGGACTCATGCCAAATGTGATCTTAATTTCAAACAAAAATGAAGAAACTAATCTTCCCCAGCCACGATGAATGTGAAAATGGTGAGGTCCATTTAAAGAGCACCACTGAATAGATTACATATTATTTGAGCAAAACAAGAATTATGAGTCACCAACTCAAAATTTTTATCTTCTCTGTAGGTTGCCAATCAGATCAATCTATCCCTCTAGTCTACTCCTAAATTTATAGATCAGTCATTAGCTTACTCAAATCAACTCTACCTTAGTCCACAAAATCAAAAATATCCTGACTACGTAATATGTACCTTTCCACTAATGTCTACTAACTGCTTTTTCTCCATGCTACCTGAAACTGATTCCCACTAAAGTATATTTTTCCATCAATAATGCACATTTTATCTGATAAAAAAAAGTTAATTTAACACAAATATAGTATTTTTAATTGGTAAATGTACAACGATGGAGTCCTACATAACCAGGATCAAAATAAAAAAATGATGAAGAACATTCTTATTCTCATCAGGTATAACTATTCTGTGTATTATCAGAAATGCACACTTTAAGCGTATCAAACAATTTTGCTTAGAATCCAGGGGTCAAGGTTCAAACTGTTTTGCTTTCGAGGTGTCGATCTTGAACTTTCATCACCCAAACAATTGTGTGTTATCTATATTTTAACTGCACACGGGAAAGCTAAAATGACATCATAAAAAAAAACGTTTTGTCCTACACTCCAAATCAACTACCTCAGTTGGCAGAAAAAGTCATTAGGACCACTACAATAAACAGTGTGCATTTAAATGAGTTTGAGTTATGTATAAAAATGAGGACACCATAAAAGAAGTAGGTACCTGTGATCCTACTCCATTGTGGCAAAACTTTGGAGGGATACATATAATCCTTAATTTATCTAACTTTCCATTGAATTCTTCAAATACCCTAAAAATGTGTTCAGTTGTATGATGGTGGATAGTGATAGTTTTAGATTATTAAACAATCTGATGCCATTTCATAAAAATGGCAACTAATACATTAGGAATAAGGGTCACAATTGAACATAATTATGTTCAATAGTGACCCCTTTAGGGTCTAGTTTAAATTAAAAGTAACTCTCAAAAGAAAACTCCCAGGGGATGGGCATTCCACAATAATTCATCAGCCGAGGACATACACCAGATCAGAAAATAAAATGACCCGAATCTAGTTCCTATATCTATCAATTTTGTATGTGGCTCTGTCATGGCAGTATAATCATACTTCTTTTATCTGTTTTTTAAGGACTGAATTTATGGCAGCAATCCAAATCTCACAGAATGTAAACACAGGTAGCACATGATCACAAAGCGAGATATTGGTCATGATTGAAAGCCGACCAATTAAAAATAGACATGCTCCTATCCTCCAATCAGTACCTGCAACCCACAGACAGCACCAATTGGTCGAGTGCACAACTGGCAACTGCAACTATAACTGGCAACCTCTTGCACGATATGGGCTTTGCGTGGAAAACTTTTCTGTGGAAAGATGTCATAATCCCCTCAGACTCTACCCAAGACAAGTTTCACTGTAAAGGCACAGAAAACCCAAGTACAATTTACACAAGCCCTTCTTGGTGGATGGTAATAGGGTAAGGAATAGGGATCATCCTTTATTAAAAACACTTTTCACACAATATACAAGAATCCCGGACTCTGGACTAGATCTTCGAGGAAAACTGCAAGTGGCAGAGGGATGGGAACCAAGCCTCCTATCCTGATGATTTCACAACCTTTCAGGGTTGAAACTTGGTGACTGCTAACAAGCCCTTAATTCAGAATCAACCCAAATACTGGTCAGGTTAGTGAGGGGAGAGCCTCGAAACCCAGAGAATCACATGGCCAGAGTTTGACTCTAGGATAGGGTTCCCATTCATGCCATTTTTCCAGAAACAATCCTGTTTTTTTTAATAAAAACGCCCAGAGTTAATTCTTAATGTTCAACTTTTTTGAAGACTACTTCAGGAAAAAATTAGTTAATGGACATTATGTAATATTCAGATCTTACATACATAATGATACTGATAATAATTATTATTGATAATTATTATCAATAATAATATTTACTTTGATTAATTTATTATTGTCAATAATGGCTGTGTTTTATTTTACAGTTCCATTTTAAAATTTTAATTTCCATTTTTTAATAGACCAATGAAAATACTGCTACATACACATAGCAGTATTTTGAGTGCAATGTATAATAGTTTTATGCTTGACACGTCCCATTTATTTTCAAAATGCCTTGAGTTTTTTGAGTGGAAATTTCATAATATCCCAGATTTAAGGAAAATAATAAGGGAACCCTACCCAAAGCTTCTTCTGGGTTTGAACCCTGCACCTTCGGTTAGCAGTCCTCATCTCCATACACTATCTAGTGTGCCATCTAAAATAAATAGCCCACAAACTCCCCTTCAATTTAAATACACAGTAAAAACTAATCATTACAAACTTTGATATTATGAAATTTTGTCATTGCACACTAAATATAGGAATTGGAAGAATTATCCAGTCTGTATAAAAACCAAGTAGCTGTGATTAAATCTGGACCCAGCTATGAAAGGCAAGAATAAAGAAAGGAGTGAGACAAGGCTGTGCACTGTCTCCTGTAATTTTCAATGTTTACATCGAGAAAGTGTTCAATGAAAGCAAGGAGAAGTCTTCTGGAGTGAATAACCATTGAGAAAAAATTAGCATGCTGTGGTTCGCTGATGACATAGCACTCGTAGCAGAAACAGAGAAGGAGCTGAATAAGACTAATAACCATGGAAAGAACAATGGCCAGATATAATCTGTGGATCAATAAAAAGAAAAGTAAGATGATTGTGTGCAGCAAGAAAGAAGATGCCAAAACCGACGTTAAACTAGGAAAAAAAACTGGAAGAGGTGAAAGAGTTGTTACCTTGGAAGCCAAGTTACCAACAATGGACAACGCAAGAAAGAAATAGTCAGCAAAATAGCCCAGGCAAAGAGGGCAATCTATCAAAAGAGGAATCTTACTACCACTGGAAATACAAGCGTAGAAGTAAGGAAACAATTCATCAGAACGTACATCTAGAGCGTGTTTACCTATGGCAGTGAGGCATGGAAAATGACATCAGAGGAAAAGAAAAGGGTGGAAGCATTCGAAATGTGGTGCTACAGAAGAATGATGAAGATTAAATGGATCGACCGAGTAAGTAATGAGGAAGTCCTAAGAAGAGTGGGAGAAAAGAGAAGTCTTCTGAATACCCTGAGAAGAAGATGGAACAACTTAATCGGCCACATCATGAGACATGATGGCCTGATGAAGACAATTGTCGAGGGAAAAGTGAAAGGGAAGATTGGAAAAGGCATGAGAGATATGAGATACATGGAACAGGTAGTGAGGGATGTAAAAGAGATGAATTACGTCACAATGAAAAGGTTGGCCAATAGAAGAATTGAGTGGAGGGCTGCATCAAACCGATCTGAGGATTGATGACCAATGATGATGATGAAACCTAATATGCTTCATCAGTATAGAAGGACATCCAAATACATGGGACAATATGCAATATTACAAAAAATATAATAATATGGGTTAACCCAATAAGGCTGTGGTATTTCAGTGAAAAGAATCATATACATAATTATGAAAAAAGAGTGGGCTTGAAGAAATCATAATGAAAACAAGAACATCTAATGCATTACCTAGAGCATAGGACAGAATATGAATAAATTCCAGAAAGTTAGTATGAGTAGCATCTCACTTACTTAGGATAGAACTGCATTCTGACCCACATGGTAAGAAAAAGTGACATTGAAACTTTTGTTGTAACAATTGAAAAAGTCCTTTGGTGGTATAAAAAAACTTGCACACCCTTAATCTTTTCCTAGTGATTCATTTTAGGGATTATTCAAGAATTACGTCTATATTCAACATGAAAAATGATTTTTCCACCAAACTTCAGCCTGTGAATCAATTGAACTCTAAATTACCTAACCAGTGAAAATTGCAGACCCTTTGTTGTAAATTTTGCAAACAATCCACCAGAAAACAAGATTGCATGGGTTTGAATTATGTTTTAATCAAGTTTATTTTTCTAATTTATCCTGTGTTGATAATTAATGCAACAAATTTTCTCACACAAGAATCATTAACCACACACAAGAGGAAGTCACTAACCTGGCTTTGTAGACCATCACTGAATGGCTCTGAAGTAATGCTAAAGGGTTGACAACCACAGAGAAGTGAAGGATCTCATTGGACCTATAATTCACTTAATGCTCCAGTTGCCACAAACATGTTCCTGGAAATATGTACCAACTTATCTGAACAAATTGCACCAGAAAAATGAGATAGAGCTATACCAATTTTAAATAGTAGAGAAAATAAAAAAGTAATAGGACTTTAATCCTGCAAATTGTTCTTATGCAATTTGATGTTCCTTACCACTTTGTCAGTCCCATCAATTTTGTAACATTGAGTTTCTACTGTATGCCTTCAGAATACAGAACCCCAAAGCAAAAGAATGAGCTTCATCACACAAAAGCTTTAAGATTAAGATTTCAATGTGGTGGTTTTGCATCTAAGCCTCAGCCCATTCCAACCACCTGTGATGTAAATATTAACATAAATAACTGCTGAAAATAATTTAGGTGAATGTTTTAAAAATGTAAAAATAAATGTGAGTGATGTTGCTGAATGCAAAAAAAGAGGGCAAACAAAGTTATTGCAATTCAAGTTGAAATTCTCGAATTGTATCAAATTGGTCAAAATTGAATAGTATATAATTGCCAAAAAAAATAACTCACATGACTTAACTCATTAATATTGTGATTTACCTGCGTTGATAACATACAAATTTTTAATTGCAACAGGTAGAAAACATTGTTGGAATGTTTAAGGAATTAGGAGGAGAAAAGAGATCAAACGGGCAATGAGTAGAGTTGAGGGTTCTTAAGATAGGACTGGTTTTACATACAATCAAACGATGAAGATCCCCACTCTGTGGAATATTTACATCATTCGATGTATGAACACCTGTCGGTGAATTTTCATACAGTTTAGTGATTATTAGGACTGCACTATCCTAGTATTCAATAAACTGTATGGTAATTAACCAAGCTAGTTACATCAGGTTCAGTTGCATCAGAATGGTGTTTGGGTGTGGCAATTCTGGAGAGAGGCTTAGTAGATTTAAAGAGATTGGATAAGTTGGTCGAACATTTTATTGGGATAAAGAACATATGGGAGAAATATTGGTGGTGGTTTTGTGGCTTAGAGAAATAAGGTATTTAAAAATTAATATTAATCTGAATAGCCTTGTTGTAAGAGGGAGGTGAGGAATTTTTCAAATTATTCTCTCTCTCGGTCATTAGCTCGATATAGTGTTGTGACCCAAATGGACAATGTACATGCATTGTGTACAATCAGACTCAGATCTTGGGGCCGCGTGGACTGCTTTGCTCAACTAGAGGTTGGTGAGGGTCTTAATTTGATTGATCAATCTTAACGGTGGCAAACCTCACAGCCTTTTCCCCAGACCTTACCATCAAGTACTACCTTGTCTAAGCTATTACACCTAATGATGTGCTCAAAGAATTTGAGATAGTTCCCTGAATTGTTGGCAGCAGTCTGTCTCTGTCTGCCTTTTTAAATTAGGCTAGAATGGAGCCATTAGTTCTTCAGTCCATCTGTGATATGTGCATCATTCTTTGATAACAATACAATTAAAAAAACCTCTGTTTTCTTGCATACGGGGGCTGTGATTGTCCAAGCCTCTGATCCATGGGTCATGATAGGGAAATCTACTGATTGAATTAATGTACTTTTGCTTGACATGCTGATATGTCTGTTCTTCCATATTTTTTGCAGTTTTTCAACTGCAGTCTTGGCCATCACTATTCTCCGCTTGAGTTTCTTTTCACTGCCACCACTGTTTAACAGCACAGTACCCAGGCATAAGACTTCTTTCTTTACCGGTATATCATGAATAAGATTCTCTCAACAGTTGGGATCTCTGTTTACCACCATAAGTTGTCATTTTTGGTAATTGAGTTGCAGACCTGCCTCTGTGTTGGATGTCTCAATGCACTGTAGCAGAGTGGCCATGTTTTGTTCTCCGCTGCTGAGGAGAGCCATGTCATCTGAATATCAGATTCTTACTCCATCTGTCACCAATACTGATGCCTCCTTGAAAGTAATCTACGGCATTGCGAATGTTCCATATACTGACTACCTTGAACATGATGGGCGATATTACGCCACCTTGCCGAAATCAAAAGATTTACAACTGTCAAAGTAGAATAGCCATGGATAGACAGGCAGTAAGGAAATGATTATTCAATACATATGGTATATGGTTTTGTCAGGAATCATTAATTTTTTCTCTACTCATTGGTGGCCCTGGTTTCTCTACTTCTACATATTTAGACTTCTTTTCTGTGCATCCCCTTTCTTCACCGATATCCTTTCTAAGACATACTTCTTTTATATTCTCTTTCTATGTACCACAGACTTATTTGGTGTTTGTTAGCTTATTTCCTTGTGTAACTTGAATAAATGTACAATTTTCTCCAGGATTGTAATGGAAAGACTTTGTAATGGTAAATTCTTTGTGCAGTTACCCTCTTTTAGTGCCTTCTTCAATTACCTCTGTTATTTGCTTGGTCCATTTTTCTTTCTCTAGCCTGCATTTCATAGTGATATTATCATGTATGTAGATATTATGATTTTTTTCTTTCTTTGATAGCCTATAAGTATCATAGTTTTCTTCCTTCCTTTTTCAAATATTTCTGCACTCAATCCAATATTTATTTGGCTCCAGAGTTCTCTTTCTAAACATTTATTTTGTGGCTTCCATTGTTCCTTTCCTAACATTTCCCATCCATATCCTTCTCCAGGATATATCATTAATTCCTTGAATTTCTCTTGATAGCATACAGCTGCTGGTCCATCCATGAAATTCTCTCAGCTCCAATTCCTTCTAGAAAGTCTATCAATTTTCTTAATTATTATGCTGAATTGTGTCGTGATTAGATTGTGATCACTATCCATATCTGGTCCTGGATAACTATTGCACAATTATGTTGAATGTATATACCTTTGTTTGACCAGAATGTAATAAACTTGATACTGTATGTGTTGTGCCGCCCAGTCATACGACATTTCTGTAGAGAAAAAGTCATCCATCTCAATCAGATTGACGTGATTCTCATAGGATAACTCCACCTCAATCTCAGCAGGTAACCTCCATCCGGGTTTCTCATGGCTAGTGCACAATCCTTGAATTCATCTTCATCTGCATTGCTGGTTAGGAAACAGGACATTTTTATGACTGTATCTGTTGGTTCTGAGTTGATTCTCACCATTATCCTCCTTTAGTTGAAGTGGAGTGAGTAAAAAACAATTTTCTGCTCATCAAGCTCTGAGAACTGTTACCACACCCATGATACTACTATATAATATATTTGTATTGTGACCACACCATTGCTGCCTCTTCTTTCTCCACTACTGAATTTCACTCTAAATATAGCATAATAAAAGATCTACTTACTTTTCCACCTTATTTTCTCATATACCTAGAATCTCAATCTCACTTTTGTTCATCTCATTCATTATTAACTCCAGTATTCCTATCCTCAGTTCTGTTCTTGAGATCAACATAGAAATTTTGACTGGTGTTTCACATCAAGCATTTCATTGGATAATGACCTGAAAAAACTTGTTACTTTCCCATGCTACATTTTGAGTTCCGATAATTATATCAGCAACATATCTTTCCTTACATTTCACCGTACTTAATCTCCATACTTAAGGGAAAATAATACAGTGGCTTTGATTTCCTTCCACACTGAGGTTTAACTGCCAATGAACTTACTTTGACCATACTACATAGTAAATATTCCATCATAGTCTATTTGAGTCACCTCTTTTGCATACATATACCACTGTTCATTCATGATTTCCACATTCATGATTCCACATTCATATACCACATTCATGATTTGGTTCATCTGTCCTATAACTTTCATGTGACACCTTACCTTCCTCAAAAGCTAGTGCTTAGAGACTTTCGAAATTTTAATTTATCACATTTTCAAAGTGACATTGCATGCTGTGATTGGAAGGATGTGTACTTCTCCAATGACATAGATCAACAGGTAAATTGTTTAAATTGCAATCTCCTAACGGCATATGATAAACATGCACCTTTACGCGTAACTTTTATAGAACGCCCTCCTACCCCGTGGATAACGCCAGAAATTAAACTACTAATGAAAGCAAGGGATAAAATTAGAACCAATTTCAGGAAAAGTAAATCTGAAGTTGCTTACTCTACCTACAAATTACTAAGGAATAAAATACGAACTCGCATTCGAGATTGTGAAATATAATACGAACTCGCATTCGTGATTGTAAAATAAAATATTACTATGAGGCATTTCAAGATAAAAACGACTCGCGATCAGTATGGCGTGAGATTAAAAGACTGGGTCTCGGGAAACCACAGAAGGAACCAGTACCTATAACTTTTCCTCCTGATGATCTAAACAATTATTTTGCTAGCACTCACGATATAAACAATCAAACTCAAACTGAGGCACAAAATTCCGATTTTGATGATAAAAAATTCTTTTTCCCTTACATCGCACCCGACTTGTTATCTAAAACCGCGAACAGTTTCAAATCCAATGCCAAAGGAGTTGACGGCATAAACATGCATCTTGTAAAAAAATCTTTACCGTTCATATCCAATCAATTGTTACATATTTACAATATGTCTCTCCAAACATCGCATTTCCCTTCTCTGTGGAAATCTGCCATAGTTCATCTAATTGCCAAAACAAAACATCCAAAGTTAATGAGTGACTTTCGAACCATATCAATTCTTTGCTCTCTTTCTAAACCTCTAGAAAGACTAGTGCATACATTTATTACAGGTTATTTAACCCAAAATAATTTTTACGATCCATTCCAATCTGGTTTCAGGTCGAGACATAGCACCCAAACTGCCCTTATTAAAGTTACGGATGACATCAGAAGTGCCATTGACAAAAAAATGGTCACAATATTAGTACTATTTGACTTGAGCAAGGCCTTTGACAAGGTTAACCATTCTATTTTACTCAAAAGACTTGCTGACCTCAATTTTCCAACTCAGTCCTTGGCTGGTTTAATGCTTATCTGAAGGGCCGAACTCAAGCAGTGAATCTGCCTGATGGGTCTGTCTCCAATAGCGTAAATGTCACATCCGGTGTCCCTCAGGGCTCGATACTTGGCCCACTCCTTTTCTCAATTTATATCATGAACCTACCACATCAACTACAGCACTGCCGTTACCACCTATATGCCGATGATTTTCAAATTTACACTCACTGCCCAATTACGGAAATCCATGACCATGTTGCAACAGTTAATGAAGACAAAGTCAATCTGTAACTGGGTAAAAAAGAATTCGTTAGTTATAAATAGTTCAAAAACAAATTGCATTATCATCGGTAGCAAAAAACTAATTAATAAAATTGATTTTGATCAACTTCCTAAAATAAGAGTATCTGACAGTGAAATTGAATATGCCCAAACAGTAAAAAGTCTTGGCCTTTTGATCAATCGCACCTTATCTTGGTCTGATCATATCACGCAATTAAGAGCTAAAATATTTGGCACTCTGGCCCAAGTAAAACATTGTCGAATCCTACTCCCAATGTCCATACGTAAAAAGATAGTGACCACTTTTATTTTATCTCAGATTGATTACTGCTCATTAGTATATGGTGATTTAACAAAAGAACTGGATACAAAACTTCAAAGAGCACTAAATGCCAGCATTTGATTTATTTGTGATTCACGAAAGTACGATCACATCACACCTTGTATAAATACACTACGGTGGCTTACAGTTAAAAACATAAGAAAATATTTCCTGGGTAGTCTTTTGTACGATATTTTCAACACTAGGGAACCAGTTTATTTATATTCTCCATTTCTTTTCAAGGAGAGCTTTCAACAACGGGTTACAAGAGGGCGAAACGATAAACTACAAATCCCCAACCACCGGACTTGTGCCTTTAATAGGTCTTTCGTAGTAAGTGGCAGCAAATTATGGAATGGCTTATCTAGTGAAATACGTAGATCAAAAAATAGCCGAATATTCAGGCAAAGACTCTTTAACTACCTGTTTCAAAAACAAAGTTCAGATAGTTCACCCTCTGATGCGGCCTTTCCATAATAAATGTAAATTAATGCAATTGTTCAGATGGCATATTTGTAAATATTTTATTTTTGTATTGGATTATGCATTGTCTTGTTGAGTTGTCTTTATCACTTTATTTAAATTTTTTCTTGCTTCATTTCATACTGTAATATCTGCACAATATGGACGACTATTCTCTTGTAAATTTATAGAATGCTCATATGAGGCTGAGTAGCCTCCGAGTATGTTCCAAATTTTTGTTAAATATGTTGTATTGTATATGAAATAAAATATTTTCTCTCTCTGTCTCTCTGTTCCCTCTAATGGGAAGAGTTTCTTTTTACCTTCTCTGCCATTTACTCTTTCCTCCATCCATTCATGAAGAGATATGATCTCCTCTGATGCCAATGACAAATAATGGTTCCCTTGCCCCACATAGTTGCCCCAACTACTACCCACTCATCCGCCTTCCGTGGAGACCAATGACTCTTGATAGTGAGGGTTTCCTTATCCCGGGAAACTCGGTCGCCAGAGCCTCATCAGCAAACACAGGGGGTGCCATGTGCAGGAGAGGTTGACATTTGAATGCGAGAGGCTTTCTGAGATGCATCCCATCTCTTACCCCCCATTAAAATAACATTTTTATAATTTCAAACTCAAATAGGATCTGAGTAACTTTGCCCTATGAAAAGTTATCACCTTTTGAGAAAATGATAGTGGAAATTAAACAACATGTAGGACTGTACTAATCAGCATTCTTGCAGAATAGATGCATATTTTCAAACCCATGTTTAGACATTAGGTTGACACTAGAAGAATATCTCACCATCATACAACACTCATCTACATATAACCAATCATCATCATTCAAAAATACTAAGATTTGTTTCATGCAGGCCACCACCCATTTCTTCTATCAGCAAACCTCTTCGTATTTATGTAATTCTCATATTTCGCATATCTCACTACTTGCACTAAATATCTCATACAAAGCCTTCCTTTGCCTTTCTTCCCATTCTCTTATCCCTCGATGATAGTCTTCATCAGACCATTATGTTTCCAGATGTGGCCAATTAGAATTTCCCATCTTTTTACCAAGGTTTTCAGTATATGTACCTCTTTTCTCCCGATCTTCGTAGAATCTCTTTCTCAGTAACTAAGTCATTTGGATCAAATCAATCTAATCATTTCATGCTCAATATTTCATTGATCAAATCAATCTAATCATTTGATCTTCATAAGTCTCCTTTACAACATTTCAAAAGATTCCAGCCTCAACTTCTCTCCTGCTGTTATCATTCATGCTTCACTTTCATAAAGAAGAGTGATTTAAATGTATTTTCTGCAAAATTTAACCATTACATTTTTTTAACAGTACAGTTGGGGCCTTCAAATGGACTAGCTGTAATATTCTATGTGCCTGCAGTAAAACATTTAGCCCATGTTCAGGTTAAATTACACATTGGGTGGTTTCCCTTAAGGGGCCGTGATACATAGCTGTTTTTCAGACCTATTTTTTAAGGAAGATTGCTCCAACAGGAAGCTAGGTATCGGAATGGGGTTTTCAGTAATTAAAAGAGAGAGTATCAAACTATTACTCTATAATCCTAGATTTTACGTAATAAGCCTTGTTAAAAATATATCTCGATGTAAAAATAGACCTTTTTGTTGCAAATATTGGGAGACAGAGGGGCTATTTTTTTAACTTTCGTTATTATAGAGTACAAGATTCAAGCTTAGTCTGTTGGATCCTTGAAAATTATTGATTTTTATTAAAAGACACGCTGCTGAGATATTCTGAAAGTAATTTATGTTTTTCGCCAACTCCAGCCCAGGGATACGCCTCTAGCAACGTGCAAATCACGAAACAGTTCACACATTCTCCGCCTACTGCGCTACTCAAAAAGTGGCACGATCCCTCTACCCTATATCCTAAAACGGTAACCTTGAGGTGTTGGAGCTAGGGGGAAGGGAAAGTGAAGGCGGGCGGGAAGCAGGCGAGTGAGACGGAGTGTCTGCTTTACTGACGGGTTATTTCTTGAGTCTCAGCTTAGGTTGTCGCTCTCGGGGTGTCTAGTAACAGTCAAACTGACTAATTGTCAAGTCTCGAAATTTCATCGGAAGCGTACCGATATCGGAAAATTAAAGTAGGCAGTCGCTTGACATTTTCGATGGCGAGGAAAAAAAGAAAGGGTGAATTTTTGGCCAAGCGGAGGGAAGAAAAAAGGTAAATATTGTCATTTTTTGTGAAAACACTATCTTAATGTAATGATATATTCATGTGTAAGTATGCAAATTTCTATTATCCGAAACAGGCGTCTCAAAATAATGGGAACAGAGTCGCACGTAGGAGGAACTTCTTGCGCTATTGAAGAAACCCCGTCCAATATTGACGATTCAGTAGCTGATGAAACTTTGCATGATTCATTTGACGATATGGCAATTGCCGAAGAAGGGAAAAACGAAGGTTTATCCGGTGGAGTAACGGGAAGAAGAATTATCGACTTAAAATATGCGACAAATCGGTTTCCAATTTACTGAAAAGGTTTAACCTAAATTTCAACCTGCGTTCTGATAGTAATTCCCAGCCTAGTTCTTCTATTAAACTCGTAACACTTATACAATTATCATAGCGGCCTTTAACAAATCTAGTGGATCTCCTTTGCACACGCTCTAATTCTTTTATCATACCTTCCTCGTACGGATCCCATATACTAGCGGCATATTCTAAATGAGGCCTGACAAGTGTAAAATAGCTTCTAGTACTCTCTCATCGCATTTGCCTAGAACTCTTTTTACGAATCCTGATATATGGTTTGCTACACTAGTTATTTCCCTGATGTATTTCCCCCACAGCATGTCTTCAATGTTGGTGACGCCTAAGTATTTAATAAATTCTACGTTAGATATTTTCTTTTCTTTGATGCAATAATTTTTCTGGGGAAAGTTTTTCTTTTTCCCAAAGTTCATTATCGCGCATATATTCAAATTTAATTCTAGCTGCCAACTATCACACCAATCATCAATCGCATATAAATCCTTAGCTAAAGAATGACTATCCTCTTAATTTCTTATTTCCTTATACACTACTGCATCAGAATAAATACGTAAATATGAAGAGATTAGCCGACAGGACTCAGTGGAGAGCTGCGTCAAACCGATCTGAGGATTGATGACCAATGATGACTGCTGCATCATCGGCAAAAAGACGGAGCTTGCTATTTTTAGCTACTGTATTCAAGTCATTTACGGAGAGAAGAAATAAAATTGGGCCTATCACGCTGGGGAACACCCGATGTAACTTTTGCTTCGCCTGAGGTGACACCATCTAATACCATTCATTGAACGCGTTCATGTAGGAAATCTCCTATCCAGCCTACCACATGACTATCTATCCCGTATGATGCTAACTTCGCGAGTAAATTACAGTGGGGAACCTTGTCAAACGCTTTTCTAAATTTAAAAGCGCTGCGTCTACCTGTACGTTACCTTCTCCGGAAACTAAAATATCATGAACGAAAAGACCTAACTGATTTTCGCAAGACCGTCCCTTTCTGGACCCATGCTTATTTGTTATCAATAAATCCTGGCTATCGAGGTGTCCCCTTATTGATGTAACTATCATATGCTGTATAATTTTGCACGACAGTGACGTTATTGATATTGGTTTATAATTCGATGGATGTTCCCTATCGCCACTTCTAAAAATTGGGATCACGTTTGCTATCTTCCAGTCTTTGGGAACCGCGTGTTCTTCGAGGGATTTGTTAAATATTACTTTAAGATACGGTGCCATTTCGAGAGCTATTTCTTTATACACACGAGCAGGAATTTCATCACGACCTGAGCTCTTGTTCGGGCTAACATTTTTAGTAAGGATACGATTCCGTTATAAGATACAATTATCGATCGGGGGCATTATTTGTTGAAATCGGTCTGGTATTGTTTCGAGCAAACTACGCTTAGATTGATTAAAAACGCTCTGGAAAAATAATTCAACAAATTAGCCTTATCTAAATATTTCGCCCCTATACCCTTTCAAGGAATTAACCGTTGAAATTTTAGTTCCCTGTACTTCCCTAACATATGATCAAAATGCTTTCGGATTCCCCTCTAGTTGTTCTCCAAGTACTTTTCTCTTGAAACCACTTTACGCTTTTCTAAGGGCTATTTTTGCGGCTGCTTTATATGTAACGTTCGATAATTTTTGTAGATCGCTATTAGCTACATTTTTCTTAGTTTCGCGTGGATAACTCGTTGTCGTTTTAAACATTTTTTTAACCTCCACGTTGTACCACCCTGGTTCCCTATTCTCACTCTTATACTCACTCACCGTGTAATTTGGAGGAACTCTTTCCATGTCTGCATCACTATTTTTTCTGATGTTTAGAATTTTTCAAAAGAAGTCTGTAAGTCACGCCTAAATCCGTTAAAATCTGCTTTACTTAAAAGGCAAATCTTTCTTTTTAATTTTACATTTTTGTCAGTATTGAGGGATAATTTAACGTGTACTACCTTGTGGTCACTTATTCCATCGACATTTTTAACTTCAATAACTTTTTCATGGATGTTTGAGGCAAATAAATCGAGAACATTCTCCCTTCTATTATGCAAATTTACTATTTGATGTACTGCATATTATGCGAACAGGTTAAAAAATGACGAGCAGATTTCTTTTTCCCTACCCCCAGACTAATGACTACATGTTTTCCAATCTATCGATGTTGTATTGAAATCTCCACCTTTCAATAATCTGTCGTTCGTTGGTATGAGAATTAATGATCTGTTTCTCGAGTTCTAATACTGAGTGTACATCGGAATGGGGTGGTCTGTAGTAGGCACAAACGTATATTACTTTCAAATTACCACATTTAGACATTAACACGTGCAAGCCAAGCTACCAGCTGAGACCACCTCCTATTTGTTGCAGTTCTTACGGCTAAACTGTTGTCACAACAACCAATCAACGCGGCTACCCTGAAAAATGAAGTCTATTCATGACTTGGACCGCGGACGCGTTCTCCTGCAGCTACGAACCCCACTAGGACCAGACGGGCTCGGTTCTTAGAAAAACGTAGCGAACGCATTTCCGCGAATTCCACGTTGCCACATGGTATAATGTGGAGTCTGCCAAACAGTTTGGTCCCATCGTATGTTGAAATGGCAACATTGCGTCTAGTGGTCAGCCATGGTACGAAAACTCCGCGGACAGAGGGGATGAGAGGGAAGGGTCGTTATTGCCTCATCACCTCTGCGCAAAGAATTAAAGCGTAGAGGAGACACTGAAAAAAAATATGGCTGGTTGGGTAGGCGCCGACTCTGGTAACTCTACCGGTCGACAGAAAAACTATCTCCATCATCTCAGCACTCGAAAGCGAAAAAATAATCATGTACCACGGCGCCTTAAGTAATATGAAAAGTAAAAAATATATTTAATTATTCATATATCAATTAATACTCCAGTGCCTAACAGTACAATAAGAGCAAAAATAATCTACTATAATCATTGCATGCAACTTGGAATGGATGATGACCATTCAATTTTTTTCCCTTATAAATGTTAAATGAATAAAAATTTATAATAAGTTATTTACACAAAACCATCAAAGAAAGAATTCATTTCTATTATGAAAGCCTGTGGTGCTTATTGTTAATATCAGTGGATGCAACAGCAGTCTTCATCAGAAAAATATATAAAATAACACTGCAAATTTCTATTCTGTTTATTAACTAAGAAAATGCAAACTGCAATAGGTGATGTAGTAACTTCACTTTCCCTCCATTTTTTAGCGACTTAATTATTAATCATGACATCATTTTATACACTGATTTCTTTTTGTCTCCAGCCCAACAAAATCTTCATCCACTGCAGCAACTATGGCGGTGATGGGAGCAAAGAAGTGTTGGGTTCGACAGGAACTCTAACAGTGGTTTGGGATATGAGATGCAATCTCTCATTACATCTTACATTTGGAATTATTGTACCATTAGAGCTGGTGCAAGTGGCAACTCCTTGAAGATCGTGTGAAGTCAGTGACAAGTGTCATTGCCTTCAAGAAATGGAAGACACAATTGAAGAAATCGAAGTGTTTACATTCATCCCAATTGAAAGTGTCTCCCAAAACTGATAAATAATAATACCTTTTATTACACCATTAGCAAGCAAATGTCCCACAGTGAGTGAAGACAACAGTTTTGTGTTTTAACCAAAAGTGATCAATATCAACCTTCACTTTTCCTGATGGAGAAAATGAATTTCTGAATAGAGGTTTAAAATACTCACCAACTATTCTGATCCAGAAAAAGCAGCCATTAACTGCTTTCGGATTGTGACACTGCCCTACACCATGAGCCTTTAGGGACCAAATTTTTGAGTGCAGGAATTATCAGAAAATACTTCGCCTCCCATCAGATGGGTCATCATAAAGCTAAAACATTAAGAGACATCAAACATCACATTAAAAACCAAGAACTGATTTTAACAAAAGCCGACAAAGGTACCAGTTTGCTTATTTTAGACAGACACCATTACATTGAAAAGTGCAACAATCTTTTGAGAAAAAAAAGAATCAGTTTAAGATTCTAAACAGAGATCCTACCAACAACTTCCAAAACTGGGTTAAGTCTTCCTTAAAAGAAGTTAATCATTTGTAAACAGACCGAGAAATGGGGGCTCATCTGCATGAATCCACTTCCCCCTAAACTCTTTGGTCTACCAAAAACACACTAAATGAATATGTATTCCAGTTCACCCTGTAGTAGTGCATTGTACAGCTCCTTGTCACTTGCTAGCCTGGAAACTGAACTCTCTCTTGCTTTTCCTATTCCTCCAAGAAATCCACCCACTCAATAAAAAATTCCATTGAATTAGCAGACAAACTATGTTAGATCCTTGTTGTTTGTCCTTGAATTTCTTAGACCTCAGCATTGATATACATACCCAAAAACACTGTTTTGAATTTTCTGTAAGGACACCGTTACAGACTCAATCATTCAGATTAATTCAAACCACCACCACACCTAAAAACATGCAGCCTTCCACACCATGATACATTGCTTCCATCCTCTCCATCTCCATCCCTCTTTCCAGTTCAGAATATGTACTCCAGGGAGCTCAACACCATTAATCAAATAGCCACTCAAAATGGGTACAACTCCTCCTTAGTGGAGAAATTATTTTACAGAAAATTGAGGAAAAACTGCCATTAGTTTAATCACCACACTTCTCCCAGTCACAAATCCCTAACAAAAGTGGAATAAGTTGCCCTTCATCAAGAAATTGTCCTACAATCTAGTGAAATCTTTCCGAAAAAAAACATGAGTGTGCTTCTACAATCCGGCAATAATTGGTAAACTGTAGGGATGTGTTGATACTCGATACCACCGATTCTCATGGATTGGTATCGGTATCGAGAATCGATCACCTAAAGTCGATACCGATACTGTCGATACTAGGGAGGGTCGGATCATATATTTTAAATTTTGGCGCTTAGCGATCGAAGCACCCCGTGAATGGAGTATAGGTGCGGTAGATGTTGACAAGGAAAGGCTGTGTAAATTTGGTCAATTAGATGAAAAATTTTCAGAGCAGCTAGAAGCAAAATAAAGATATATTTTTTCCCCATTAAAAAAATAGGTAGAATGCCACGTGGGTAGCCTACATTTGCCGGTATCAGGTGGACATCGAAAGTTCGTGTCCTAAAGGAAGTTTGATCCCCATTTCAGTTTCATATTTTCTTTCAGTCATTTCATCAAAAATGTTATCATTCAATTTAAAACCCTTACACCTAAATACTCACTTTTTATACTTTTGTTTAAATTAGATTTACGAATGTATCGCTAAAAAATTTGAGATGGTCGGGTCCACTGTGCAGACCACTACGGAAAGCCAAAGGTCCATGGTTCGATTCCCGGTCCAGGTGAATTTTTTCGCATGGCAATTAATGTGAATTTCACCGCCGTTCACACGGCAGGATTGAAATATCCTACATTTACCGCCAAGCGCGGCTTTAGTGCTGGATGGGGTTCACCTTTGGTTGTGGCTTCCTTGAAGCCCTTTCTCCCTTGCGTTGCCATCCTTGATGGACCGCGAGGGCCTAACATCTAGTACCTTGAACCTCGGTACAATTGCCATGCGAATTAGGGAACCTGGGTAGCGTAGTGATCTGCGCAGTGGCCCGGGAAGCCAAAGGTCCGTGGTTCGATTCCCGGTCCATTTTTTCGCATGGCAATTAATGTGTATTATAACTGTTGTTAAAAAAACAAAAAATTATACCAAAATTCAAATAAAAATATACCAAGATATGAATCAAAGTCACAGTCTTGAAAATTCATTCATTTTTCAAATGAACTATCCATTTTTTACTCCCATTAGAATACCAACGGGTATCCTTTCCGTGTTTCTATTAAATTATGACGGCAATAAGAAAATTAATTAATCTTAACTAAATTGGTTCGTGGCAATCGTAGAGGGAATTGCGTCGTATCCTGAAATGTAGTCAACATACAAAACTTCTAAATCCTGGCCAGTGTGATAAATATAGCACGTCAATTGACGTGGAGCAAATTTTTGCTAAATATGTTGTAAATTTTACATTAACTATGTTCAAAAATATGTTGAGACTAGTTATAAACACAATATGGAGAAAAATATTAAAATAAATTCAATTCGATTCTGATGATCACCATTAAAAGAAGACCTGCGTTGAATGTTTTAATTAGCCACGTCATGAGACGCGACAGCCTGATAAAGGCAATCGTTGAAGGGTGAATGGGAAGGAAAACATAAGAGGGCTTTGCAGAATATAGAAACATGAAGCAAGTAGTGAAGGATGTAAAAGAGAAGATTTATGTACCTACATGAACGTGAAGAGGCTAACCAATACGAGAATCGAATGGAAAATAAAGGCAAACTGGTCTTACTATTACCAACTATGGATAATGATGAATGGAATGAAAAGCAAGGCCTTTTGTGGAGAAACATCAATTGGATTCAGGAAGAGCAATTTCAGCTTTTGGGCTACTCTTTGAGGAAATAATGGAGAAGACAAACCATGAGTCCTTGTAATTGCGGATTTGGATAAAAAAATATTTACAACATTGATTGGGATCAAACCTCAGAATTATAAAGGTAATTGCAGTTTAATACCACAACCAAGAATTGATGCCCGTATATAAACCATTAGGTTTTAATTCTGGATTCACCAGATTCACCAAAATTTGTATTTACCAGAGAAAAAGCAATAACAAAAGGAGTGACACTGTATCACAAAATTTTAAATTTGTAAATTTAGAAAGCCATTCAAGAAATCAAAGAAGGGGTTTCAGGAATAATATTCAGGGGAAAATGAGGTTGCTACATTTTGCCAAAAATGTAATTGTAATAGCAGTGACAGAAAATATGGGATGAGAGTGGTTAACTTGGAAAAAAACATTGACCAGATATCACTTGAAGGTCAATAAAAATAAACCTAAGGTAATAGAGTGCAGCAGAAGAAAGAAGTCCAAGACTATAGTTAAACTTGGGATACAAAAGCTTGAAGAGTTCAAAAAAGTATTGTTATCTGGGAATCTGAGTAACCAGTGATGGGCAAAGCACGAAAGAAATACATAGTCAGAAGAAAATCCAAGCGAAGAGTGTACTCGACCAAAAAAGGAGAATCTACCTACTGTAATGGTTCGACCATTACACAATGCTCCCTGGCCCGACCGCATTCCTCCCCCCCCCCCCTCACACCCTAACCCCACCCCCTCTAGACTCGACCCATGGAGGAAGGTGAGACTGAGTGCGAGCGGGAGTGAATGAGTCATTGAACAAGCAAGTGAGGTGATATGGGCCTGTGGCCACTGTGGCCTATGACCCACAGTGCAACCCCCACCCACATCGAGAACCCCCCCCCCACCCCATCGTCATCCCCGGGGTATATAAAGCCGGCAGCAGCAACGCCTAGAGGAGTTTCCCAGAAAGTGAGCCACGGGCGAAGTTATGCCCGTCGCCAGGGCGGACGAGTTGTGAGAGAATTCAAAGAAAGCGATCAACGGGCGAAGCTTACGCCGTCGCCGAGCCGGACAGGTTGGCGAGATTGTTCGCGGACGACCAGAGACAAAATATCCTGAAGGAGCCTCCCTTGCATCTAGTGCCAGACGCCGCTCCAGTTTTAATACGGAGGAGCCTGCGGTCGGAGAAGCAAAAGCAGGGAGATCTCCAGGACGTGATTGTCGCCGTGAGGCCAAGTAAGGTTGTCGACGCCCGACCAGCTTTCAAAATAAACCCCCCCCACTGTGTTCAGCTGCTGCACTGGCTTCCACTCCTTTGAAGCGGTGTACTAAACTTTATTGAAGTGTAACGAGTGCTCACAGAAAGAGGGAAGGACTCAGAATTACCTCCCTCCAGAAAGTAGAAATTGATAAAATCTGTGTCGTTGCTCACCACCTAAGACGGTGTCATTTTTCTGTTTGGTAAAATTATTTTCACTTTTCCTGTCATCATCCCTGTTCATAAAATCATATCATTCATTCATCCCTCATTAGATTTAGAAAAAGAGTATATTATCCTTTGTCTAATGTATTAATTTTTTGTTTTGCAATAATAATGTGTGTTATATGAATGGGAAAGTGTGTGTGCGTCGTCTTTTTCCGCGGGTCGGGAGGCGAGGCTCCTTATCACCCCCATCCCCACCACATTCCATTCCTACCCTCCATACGTTTCGCCCTGGCGGTAAAGCCAGGGAGCGCGTGAAAAATTGCACAAGGTCGGGAACCCCCCACCCGCTTGCCCTCTCTCAAAGAGGCGTATCTTATTTTTTTCGTACCAGGTGACGCAGATTGGCTTCGCGGACTTAGCGCGGGAAAGATTCGCGAAGATTTTTTTATTTTCTTTGTACATGTTTCTTTCGGCCCAAAACTTTCATCCGGGCGGGCCGTTGAACCATTACACTACATTCATATAGAAAAAAATCACTTGGTATAAATCCACACTTATTCAATGAAAACCGACCAAGGTTTCGGCAACTCGGTGCCATTTTCAAGGTAGGTACAGATTTGTGAGGTGGCTGAGTATAAATATGTTATGGGGAAGAGCTGGATCAACCAACCCAACAGCTGGATAGGTATACAGGCTAGGAAATAAGAAACTGCTTCGGCAGATATTATATCCAGAGCCTGCTTCTTCGTATCACTAAGGAATGTAAAATTATAGCCGAAAAGAGGTGAAGACTGAAAGCATTTTGAATGTGCTGTTACAGAAGAATAATGGAGATAATATGGATTGACCAAGGAACAAACAATAAATATTCAATATAGAACAGCTCTATGTTGTGTTAGTAGTACAGGGACATTACATTACTATAGCTGTGGAAACAATTATTTTACCAGAAGTGGAACATACCAAGGTTTTACCATGTGGAAGGCATAAGGAAACTGCAGCATTACAATTCTGAAGAGCTGCAGCTTATCTTCAAAGTTATCATTCAGAAAGATGTGATGGAACCAGCTAAAGTAAAAAATTCCAGGAGTAAAATTGTCAAAAATTCAGATCTCTTGGGAACAAGACACATAATATCACAGTACAAACCTGATATTTGAATGGAGCTGGGGCATGCATAATACTTAAGAAAAGTGCCAGCATATTTACAAAGAGCTTCCTGCAGTACACCTAATGGTTATGATGAAAGTAGAGACCAAACTCACAGATATTTGTGATGCACAAAAATATTCAGAAACTGATAAAAGATAATTCTGCAGCAAAGGAGTAAGAAGTGAAATAATTTTCAAGTAAGAAAAGCCAGAGAAATGCGAAGGATCTATAATAATAATAATATTATTTATTGCCCTGTCGTTTATACAAGTATAAAACATAGGAAATGGTCAGGATCAATAAAATACAGTCGATAAAAATCTGTCATTTAAAATCTCATCAATGCTATAGAAACTTTTATGAGTTAGAAGTTCCTTTAATTTAGCTTTAAAAATATTTTGGCTAGCTACATTTTTAATTAACATTGGGATCTTATTAAAAATGAATGAGGTTGAGTGATGAGGACCTCTTTTGGATACGCATAAAGGTTGATTTGCCAAATGTATACCACGAGTCACATGGCTATGTACAGCAGAATTGGGCATATACAAGTATCGATTATTTCTAACAAATATTGAACAATTCAGGATGTGTACCTCATCACGTTTGAAAGCTACAGCAAATTAAACGTTATGTGTATTACAGAACGATTCATCATCTACAGACTACGAAAGCTCAGAAACTGATATACTCCATGCTGAAGATAAAATCCTGCCAACACAGAATGGTGATCGGATTGAAGCACCAGATATTAAAAGCGCCAATATCCAATCTGAGTAAAGTAAGCCAATCCATGACATTTATGCTATTTATCACAGCAGTTTCCTCTTAAATTAATTTCAGTTTATTTTCTGATTTTTTTAGGAAATCAATCCTTCCAATGATCATGAGCCATGAGGAGTGGAATGAAAAAAGTGAGGTCACCTTGCAGCATACTTATGTAAAACATCAGCTTTATTAAGTATTATATTCCATGAGTATGTTCTTGAGTGATTATATTGTAATGTATTCCTAGTTATATTAAATATTTCAATTAATATAGTACTTCTTCTTTCAGGATGATCTGGATTACGTCGTAGAATGTTCAGTTGACCACCCAGGGCCACTAGATCCTTCAGTATGTTTTATCTAACATGCAAGCTTTATGTTACAATAGATAAATTGTTTCTGTGATGTGATGTGTTTTTTTTATTGCAGAGTTTTAATGGAATTATACTTCTCTGCAGGAGCAAAAAGGGTTTCCAGAGTTTGCTGAGAGTAATTTATCCTATAATTCCGACTCCAGTTTTTACAGTGATTTTGATCAGGCTGCAGCTGTCCCTCCAGTGCCCAATATTCCTCAGGACCCCCTTGATCATGAACTACCAGCAAATGACAATGGACTAAGAATGTACCTGAATGAAAGTAGGCAAGCAGATATGAGTATTTCTCGAGGTGACATTCTGCTGTGGGTACTAAATTATAGTATCACACATAAATTGCCCCATCTTGCTACAGTGCAGTTAATTAACAGGTTCAATATGTTTTTCTCTGAGCCTCCGCTGGCAAGTAACTCTAATTCGTTAGCAAAACTTATTGATCGTATTAACCGTTTACAGTCCAATGTTCCCATTTGGGAACAGATTTCAAAAAATTTATGAAAATTATATTTGACATCTGTAATTGCTTAAATGCCTTTTCTTGTGTAGAAAATATAATCAAGTAATTTTCAAATGAAACGCATGACTTCTGTATGCATAGGTCATTAATTGTACATTTTTGAAAAAGGGCTAATTTCAAACATCTGTAGTGAACACACGATTTGTTCAATATTTTTTTCCACATTCACTATTATGGGCTAAATTCTCATTATTACAATACTTTACGGTCTCTTACATTGTTATGTAGCTTATTTAGTGATTTGATTGCATTAGTTTTTTAGTTATAAGAAAATTATTTCTGTGTTCCCATTTGGGAACATTGGACTTTAGGCACATCTTAGCCTGCGATTCTTGATAGACTACGATTGTGCTTCTCCAACCTCCGGTGGTTTCATATTTTACCTTTTCACCTCATTCGGGGGCATTGGTAAACTTTGTTGTTACAGTTTCCCATTCATATATAAGCTCTGAACTTGTGACATATTTGAAACTCTCTACCATATTGCAGTACGTTTTACTAAGCATTCGATAAGGGTGAGTTGTCACAGGTTTTCTTACGCTAAATGTTTGGCTGAGGTTACTCTTTCAATTAGTCTCTGTTCATTCAGTTCGTTGTGTCTCAAGTGTTCTGCTCGGCATAGTCATTCAGCAAGTCCAGATTGTGTTCACATTCTTTGAGTTTCAAATTTCATTTTTTCAGTGTTCCAAAAAATATGCTCCAAGTAGAGTCTTACGATAGAAGAAATAGTGGAGAATTTGGACGTAATAAGTGATGATGAACTGAACTGTCAAAATATGAATTGTGCCAGCTTCCTCTTGATGAAGACCAATGTTTGACAGGTGCATTGGACGTTGATGAAAAGGATCTAGGAGAAATAACCCCTGCTGAATGTGGGAAAATCAGCCTTACCACATAGAAATGACGATTGGATTAGAGAAAAAACCCATCTGCCTTGAGAAAAAGAGGTTTCGCAGCAAAACACTGCTGAGGGACTAAGTTAGTAAAATATATTTTTTAGCCTCATATGCATGGTTCTGTACTTCATAAAATTATGAATCAGGGTCTCTAAGGAGTTCAAAAAAGTTTAGTTTTTTTCAATTCATTCATTCATAACTCCGTAATGTAATTGAACAATTTCCAGCCATAATTTGAAAGAAGGTGCAACAGTTTCGGAAAGAGACTTCTTCTGAGCCAATGCCGAGTTTAGCCAATCATCTGGAGAATCTGATTGCTTATAACCGATTGATCTCTTTATGAAGTATTTACCGGGTCATGTTGCTGATATGCCCTCTATTAGCTCGACAAAAGGTTCATCTCTTGATATGATATAGGAACAGATTGGTCACTTTTTTGGAATCCATTTGTTTAGTGGATATCACGTAGCCTTCCCACAAAAATCTGTACTGGTGCTCTGCAGAAGATACCTATATCAATTCCCATAAACCCTTATTGATGCCGAGGAATTGTTTCAAGGAGATAAAACCGTAGTTTCACTTGTTAGACAACAAAAATTTGCAGAAGGGCCAAGTAGGAAAAATTTCACCATTGGACAAAGAACTAGGAAAAAATCACACGCAATTTGGCATTTTTCGTAACGCCTTGGATGAGTCCATGGTTCCATAAAACGGTCATCATTCAAGTAAAATGCTTATCTAAGGGAAACCCATTTATTTTGGATATAAAGTCTGGATGCTATGCTCATCTTCAGGGTATCCATATGCAATGCAGATACCTATATGTGGGGAAGGAAAATCATTCCACTGGTCTGATAGGAAGTAGGATAGTATTTTCTGATCTTTTGGCAATTGTAGAGCATCCTGAGCAGGTTGAGGCATATTTTGCAATTTCTTTTCTTCGTATTCATTGCTGCCATAGTGGAAATAGAAGAGCATAAAAGCAACAGGTATTATTCGGGAAGGAAAGATACGCGAATGTCTGCTAAAGCCTTCAAAGGTAATGAAAAAATCTATCCAAAGTGATTTTTACATTCAGTATGACGGAGTGGTATTATGTGCCGATAGAATGATAATTCAGCAGTGACATAAGCATCCAACTGCTACACTCGTGAACCACTATAAACTGTAAAGAGATTTTCAAGCAAGGATGATAAGAAGATTGAAGTAATGCAACTGCATTTTGTAAAAAAATATAATATCGGAATGGGGGAAGTGATCTATTGGACAGACTTCTTATAGTAACTACAGGCCAAAATTTTGAAGCAAGAAATGGTGGAATCTATTTTCTAATGGCCTAAATATGAGTTTTATATGTGCATGGCTTGTAGGCACATTGGGAAATCCATGGGAAGGGGGAAGAACTCACTTAGAATTTCTAAGTGATGTAGTGACGAGTTTCATATGACCACACCCCAAATATTGACTCTTCCAGGGCCTAAGACACATGTTTTAGAATACAGGAGGGCACATTTTAGATATAGCATCCCAAGGTAGATATGTAGTCTGCAGAAAAAATACTAGACTCCAGAGATCCGAGAGGGAGAAAAACATGTATCCTCATTGTTTTCCAATGTATCACGAGTAATTATTTATCCAGAATAGGCAATTATATTCTTTGAAATCAAAGATTTATTGCTCTTTAATCATGAAATCACATACTATATACAGCAATGATGCTATTTTTGAAAAATATGGAAACCTTGTCAAAAAATAAATTTTCAGCATTTTATTCAGTCCAATGTTCCCTTTTGGGAACATGCTCCAAAACACTTGTAAACATTTTTGCCAGCATTTTCCTTTGAAATATATCTTAATTGGTCATTAAACTATACAGAAAAGCAAAAGTATTCATTAAAATAAGTTCAGAAATGAATTCGGTCTGTAAAGGGTCAATGCCATGGAGTGAAAATAAGTAGGGTGAATTCAAAAATGTTTCTTTGCCATTAGTAACAATCAAAGTACAGTATGCAGTTATGATAATGATGTTAAAGACTTGACCAAAGCCAGTTTTTTCATAGTTTTCAATGTTGAAAACTTGTTAATGAAGCCTGAAATCCCTAAACAGATTCAAGAAAATAACAGCCCTGGTGAAAATAAGCTGTGAGGGAAGTGTGAGCTACTGTGAGGGAAGTGTGAGTAATGTGATGGAAGCGTGAAGTAATGTGAGGGAAGTGTGAGTAAATATGAGGGAAATGTGAGGTGCCGTGAGCATAATTTTTCCGAGTCCTAAGGACATTAGTTCCAAAGGAAAAAATTTTTTTCCCACCATATTTCTCCAAACAAATACTCATGGTATAGCTTACACAAAGACCACTTTAAATTTTTTCAAAATAATGCAAAAGGTAATGTGAGGAAAACGTGAGGGAAATGTGAGGGAAGTGTGAGCATATTTTTCTTCTAAGTCCAAAGAATATTAATGCGAATTTAAAAAAAAAATGTACCCTACATATTTCTCCCAGCAAATACTCATGGTATGACTTACACAAAGACAACTTTTTATTTTGTCAAATTTATGCAAAAGTTACTGTGAGGGAAACTTGAGGGAAATGTGAGGAAAGTGTGAGCTTATTTTTCTTCCCAATGGTGTTTAACAATGTTTTTTAGAGTTTTTTAAATAAATTATTTGAAGTGTACTGCTAATATGTTTATGACTCTCAGTCAGTCAGTGGTTGTGAACGAATGTATTTTTTCCTGTGTTAAATGCAGCCAGGTCCTTAAGCGCAGCAAGAATTATCGCCTGATTTCATGTAGAAGTTGTCGTGAACAGTATCATCTTGCCTGTACCAACATGACCAACAAGGACCTGAACACTTTGGAGGATTTGCAGCAGCCATGGCATTGTTCTCCCTGTATGGAGCAGAAGCGTTCTACCCATGATGATAACACACCGGTGAAGAGCAGTGTCAGCCTAACTGCAGAAGAACCCGTGGGAGCGACACTGAACGAGATTTTATCTCGCATCAAATGCTTACAGGAGGAACAAGGTGATATAAAGAAATCAATCACCTGGTGTCAAGAAACAATGAGTGAATTGAGGGAATCGATGATCAAAGTGAACAGTGCACTGTCTGCACTAAGTGATAAGCTCGAGAAAACAATTAGTGATCTTAGTGAACTGCAAAAATGTGTTCCTGCACTTGAGGTGCATATCGATTACCTTGATCAGGAGTCTAAGAGAAATGTGGTCAAGATTATCGGGATACCATTTAAAAAGGGTGAGCACTTAGTTGCGTTAATCCTTAGTTTAGGCCAATCACTAGGAGTTAAAATGGATCCCTCCGATATTGATTATGTGTATCACCTGGGCTCCCGTGCTGATTCCACAAGGCCACCAACCATTATGCTTCGATTTCTGAGGCAGATCACAGCTGGTGAGGTTCTAAGCAGTCGACGGGTTAAACGAGACCTTAACTCGCGTGATCTTGGGTTTGACGATATGCCTACTAACTCTATGCTTTCACTAGAGAGCATAAAAAAGCTGGAAAGTTTAAATATCTTTGTATAAGAGGAGGCAAGATCTATGTTAGGGTATGCGATGGTCGGGATCGGAGTTTAATTAACTGTGGGGTAGACCTTGAAAAATTTGTTTAATGGTTGTTCGTTGAAGCTTGCGGCTCATGATGAGTACGTATGTTGTTCGGGTGTGCCGCGTGATATTCAGGTATTGCCCCAATGTTTCGTGACCTATGCTGGTCACTTTTTCAAAGGGATATGAGGTCCTCGTTGCCGGTGAGGGTATTATATCTCTCAGGTGGGTGGGTCGAGAGGGGGAGAGGGATGGGGGGTGGACGGACATGACATTGAAAAATATTTGTGAAGCGTGGGCCTCCACGTGTGGCTTATTTGGAGGCCACCATCTCTGTTTTTTAATGGTTAATACTATGAAATTGTTAAATATATGCCATGTTAATGTGCAGTCCAGTCATTTTGATGAATTTAAATACTACTTCTCAAGTCTCGCATTCCATGTCATTGAGGTTTCCGAAAGCTGGTTAAATGTAAATATATCCTCTGAATCCATTGAGCTATGTAATTACCAAATTATCCGACATGATAGAAGGGGCCGAGTTGGTGGTGGTGTTTGCGTGTACTTACATGACAGTTTATCATACAAGATACTGAACAAATCAGATGGTAACCCATTTAGGCCAGAATATATTTTCCTATAAATTGTGGGCACTGAGGGGAAAACTTTATTTTATATATAGGCCTCCAAAAATGGGTTATATGTCGGAATGCTTTGAACCAACACTCTACAGTCTTCTTCCTACCTACAAAACTGTGATATTGTGCGGTGATATTAACATTGATATTCTGAAAAAATCACCTGAAAGTGCCTACATAAAGGATCTGACATTCAGCTGTAACCTGTCTATTATCCCTTATAATCGCACCCACAATCTCCTGAACAGCAGCACCCTCATGCACCTCTTCATTGTCGATCACATAACTAAGATTGAAGACTATGGCCAGGTTCCTGTCCCTTTTTTGTCCGAACATGATTTAATATATATCAAATATCGCTTTCATCATAAAGACTATACTCCCAAAAACATGTACTTTTGTAATTTTAAGACATTCGATCTGGTTAAAATTGAATCTGACTTTTTAAATGCTAATCTCAAAAACTTTTTCCATTCTCATGTGGTAGATGAGAAAGTAGAAATATTTAACTCCATGGTCATGGAGCTGCTAAATACTCACGCCCCATGTCAAATCATAAGAGTCCAAACAATAACCGTCTCCTTGGCTAACCACGGCAATAAAAAATAAAAAATTCGATTGCCTAGACAATCGAAAAACTGGTTTCGGAGTCATCCTTTTCCATCATTAATTTGGCATTTGGATTTCCCAGTCTTCGGACTGGTTCAATTTGATCTAAGCAAAGCCTTTGATCCTGTAGATCATGATGTTCTTCTAAGACGTATGGGTCAACTTAAGTTTTTCTGCCTCCGTTTTGCTTTGGTTTCAGTCTTACTTATCCTATCGGCAACAGGCTGTCAAATATGGTGATGGTAAAGAATCAGATTTATTACCAGTTTTCCACAGAGTCCCACAAGGCTCAATTTTCGGGCCCCTATTGTTTACCATATATATCAAAGACCTCAACAGATCCATATCTCACTGCAAATACCATTTTTACGCAGACGACTTACAGATTTATCTTGAATGTTACTCATACGAATTCGAGAATGCCGTTGAACTGATTAACAAAGATATTCAATCGATCAGTAAATGGTTACCCATGTAGCACAGATGGTTGGGCCAACGTTGGGTAACAGTGCCATTCGCACGGTTATTTATGATCCGTTAGGCCAATGTTGGGAGATGGTGTAAGGGGACTGCCTGATTACAGCGCAGCCAAGCTGGATATTATCTCACTTAGCACCATCTCAGCTACATGGCATTTGTTAGCCAAGAGTTTTAGCCGAGATGTAGTGAATCCGTATGGAACAACTCTGAATAATGACCCTTTAAGTACTAATTTTTTCATGGACCTATTTGCACGTTTCTCTTCATCCATCCTATATATTACTGGATTTTACGCATCCGTTGCACAGCTTTCCTCCCTCGTTGACCTAATATTCTACCATTTACCTGACCTCAGTTCCATTCAATGAACGTACTGTGCTGATGTATATGTTTATGTGTTTATCACTGTCATCAATAGTACCCACATAGCACAAAATATATACTAGATATCTACAGCATATCTTCAAAGTCTTAAATATCTTAAAAGTTTACAAGATGTCTAGAACATATCTTAGACATCTGCTAGATCTGAAAATTTTATTTTTTATTCATCTCGTAAGGATTAAAATGTCATATTCAAATGGATACCCATTATTGAATGATTTTTCTCAGTCCCTCGTAGACGGTATCGGACTTAGAGAAAATGCTCGCCGGAAAAATCTAAGGCCAGGAGGATCGGTGAGAGTGAAAGTACATCAGAAATGTGGTTTTAAATGCGATTTACGATCTTTAAGAGCGATTGAACATTGGTCCACCGATGAGTTTTCTCAGTCCCTCATAGACGGTATCGGACTTGGAGAAAATACGGGTGCGCTCGCCGGGAAACAGGTTCTCAGCATTATGGAGGAAACTCTTATTTATCTCTCCTGGAGTTGAAAGAATATCAGTTATGTATATTTACAATGGTCATGCTTATTTTTAACCACAAAATGGTTATAAGGGAAATGTTTTTACGGTGCAAATTATCCGTGTCAACCTTTTAGTAAAGTTAATAATCACAAGCGACTTAATGCCCACCAGCAGCTGCATATATATGGCCTCCCAGTCTCATACCCATAATTGGAAAATGTGTCTGGTCGTACATCAAAGGATGAAAGCATACACAGGAGTGAAGTGTGGGATGTTAGGTAGGCTTATCTGTAGTATGTGAGGTACAACTAGTCATCGAGTGAGAACTTAGGTAATCATGTAGATCCCGGGAATCATTTTTTTGATAATTGCGTTAAATTGTGGTTGCCAATCAATATTAACATTAATATATAGTCCAAGAAATTTAATAGTGTCACAGCGAAGTATTGATCTATTAGAATCAGCTCTAAGAAGAGGATTTATTTTATTATGAAAATGAAGGAAACATGTCTTATTTTCATTTAATAACAGGTTGTTTGACCTACACCATTTGGACATATTGTTGAAGTATGGCGGGCAGCTAGCATTACTAACATCTAAAAAATTGTCTCCCATGTTTAAAGTGGATGTATTATCAGCATATAAGATAACTTCACTGTTAGGTAGATTATTATGGAGATCATTAATGAATATGATGAATAATAGAGGACTTAATATGGAGCCTTGTGGTTGCAGTTATGGTCAATCTATGATTTAATGTACAAATAATTTAAATTTAATGTAACAAACTCTAACATGGGAAGGTGAGTGTTGCCTACAAGATAGTGAGGAACCACTTCAAAGAATCAAGAACAAAGCATGATGTTATGTCAAAATGGACATGAATGAAGAACTTTAATAAAACAATTAGCCTAAAATTCTTGCTAAAATGACTAACAAATTATTCTGACTATTGAATAATGGAGTATAGATTGTCATCTAATTGATATTAATAAATACAGGACATGCATGCCGTATTCCAAGAGATAGAAGTCCTTGAAGATTCGAATCGATCGACATCGAAGTGTAACAATGCTTATCAAATAAGCAGTGACAGCGTATATACTTACATATTCCACCGCAAATAGTAGGGTTGATCATTTCAATGGCTATAATATGCTTCGTGCGTTTGTTGTTTTGATTCTCACCTTCCTATACAACTTAAAGAGGTTTATGCGCGATAGTTTTCTCTGTCTTGGAGGCGCGTTTATGGCTGATATCTTTCTAAGTCTTCATTCATATGTCAACGTTTGGCCTAATTTTTGCTGTAATACTTGCCACAGAATGATTTCACAAGATACGTATAATTTTATGGTATCCCATTTGGGATACTCAATTTAGTTTCTATGGACAATTATGGTGGGCCAGAGTAACAGGTCATTTCACCTCTGGATGTAATAAAGTACTTACGATATTTTACAGGCCGCCAATACCGAAAATTCACGTAGGATCGAAGTATCTGAAATTCAAACAAAATATAAAACAGCAATCAAAAACCACTGGGCTACCAGATAGTAACACTACGGAATTAAGAGAGTTGAAAAGATTGTTGCCCCCTTCACTCCGTGCACGACTCTATAAATACGTACATGTTAGATGAATCTTTTGGACACCTCCTCTTTACAATTATACGCCGCAGAGTGTCACATAACTTTTAAATACTTCATGGCTGTTACAGTAAATCCATGACACGCATAAAATCAGATTTACCAGCGACGTCGAAACGGTTGCTGCAACGATACGTCGCGCGCGTCGCGCCGTCAAATAACCGAACAATTGAGTAACGATACGTTGGTGTGTCGCTGTGACACCGGCGGCACTTTCAAAAGCACGGGTATATTATTGACGAGTATTTGAATGCTATAAGAGTATCGGTAGTACCTACGAAGAATCACCGGTGTACTGTAACTTACGCGATTTTTTAAATTTACATTAGATATTAGAAAATTAGACCAAAGCTTTACCCATATTTCCAGTAAAAAAGGGTAAAATTAAGAAATATCGATTAATTCACGAAATTTCACTCATGGCAATTTTTTCTTAACATTTGATTGGAATAAAAATACCCATACCAAATGTTGAAAGTTAATACAAGTTCCATTCAATTCACATGTTTTACTCTTTCTCCATTTAAGCTTTTGTGGCTCATCATGAAGCAAAAGAATTTTCGAGTTTATTCTCATGTTTTACTTGCTATTTGAACTCATTTCAACTTGATTGTGGCCGCTTTTCTCAGTTTTAAAATTGTCAAATTGGACCAATTGAAGACCTTAGTGCAAGAACCAGATAATGACCACTTTTTGCGAAAATGACATTTCCACAAAGACATGAAGCCCTTTACCAGTAGACATAGTCATTTTTGATGGTAAGTTCTAAATAAGTTCAGCAGACATTGTTGGAATTTTACGTTCTGCTCTCTGAGTGCAAGAACCAGATAATTAATAATAATGCTCCAGCAAGCCGGAGTTTTCTCGAAACTTCACTTTTGGTTATTATCTTGTTCTTGCACTCAGGTCTTCAATTTAACTTCTATAATATGCATCCAACTCAAAGTTTTTTACTATAGTCTCCTGTCTTACATACTGACTACACCATGGTGATAACTTGCTATATCTCACACTTTTGAGAAAAATATCCTGAAGGTATTTCCCCACTTTAATTTTCAGATGGGGACTATCCAAGGGAGTACATCAGTTAAGTGTGATAAACATTTAAGGGTAGGAACATGGAATGTAAGATCGCTTTGGATCTGTTGATGATTGGAAATCTGTAGGAGGAAATGTAAAGAATGGCCCTCTAATCACTAGGAATTTATGAAATGAAGTGGCCCAAAGGGAGGAGACTTTTGGGGTGAAAGCTACAGGATCATACACATATGATCGTTAAATAGTGATGCTAGAGCTGGCATAATGCTCATGAAGAGTCCTATAATTGGGGTGATACAATGTTATATGTCATCTTCTTGGGTCAAAAATCATGGGATTGATTTGATGCAGCCCTCCACTCTATTCTTCTATCAGCCAACCTCTTCATATTAACATATTTCCACTCTCTTTAATATCCTCCATGACCTGTTCCGTATATCTCATACAACACCTTCCTTTGACATTCTTCCCATTCACTTTTCCCTCGACGATCGTCTTCATCAGGCCATCATGTCTTAAGATATGGCTGCCACACTGTCGTAATGAAATATGCTCCAGATGCATGTCCTGATGAATTGTTTCCTTACTCCTACGCTTGTATTTCCAGATGTATGTTATATGTAGTATGTTTTTTATAATGCTATAGCAGGGCTGCTACCAGCCTGTGACCTAAATAATAGTGACTTTTCCTTGGTGGAATAGTGACCAAAAAACGACCAACAATTGACCTAAAAGTCACCAAAAAAAGAGAATTTCGGCCACTAAACATGAATAAACATTTCCTACTTTTGGACTTAGGACATGAGAGTAATAGGGGGAACAAAAACAAGACAATTTGGGTTAAATAAATGTTTTTGAGCATATTAACATATACAATAGAGAAAAAATACAAATTTTCATTTTAAGTATATATAAGGGACCCTATTTTCAAAAAGTGACTAAAGGTGACCTGGTAGCAGCCCTGCCTAAGTATCATCCCATTTTCTTTGCTCCCCTCTAAAGCTACAAATTGTCTAAATTCAAATTCATCTCCCTCGACACTGACCTTGCTGAGAAAACCCCCTCCTGATTTGACTTACCCCCTGTGTTTGAGTCGAGACAGCAAGCAGCAGATGTTGATCGACCTACTGCCAGAAATCAAGTTACGACACCTCGAATTTTTAGAGGGTTTTCATTTTTTTTACTCCTATACAAATATATTTGTACCCTTTGTGGCAGATTCCCAAGGGAAATTTAGTTCAAACAATTGTTGGCTTATTTATTGATAATTTTGAAATACACTTACTAGTCTAGTTTTCCCTGATAATACTTGTTTTTCAATCTACTGTTCAAATACTGTCTCACCCGAGATTGGAAAGAGTTTTTGTACTGGACAAGTGTAATAGACAAAGAAGTTTGTTTTTCTTATTGTGCTATGCAACAGCTTTCCTTGGTGATATGGCATTGGTTTTTAACCTGTTTTCTCTCAGAAAACTCCCTCCAGGATTTTTCTGCAGTCTATAATAGAACCCCTTACTCTCCTCCAGCACAATTTATTCCTCAAAAAGGGAATTATTCACAAGAAAATAATTTTTGGCCAATTTGTTCATTGTTTATCCCTTCACGGTATTATATCTCCCTGGCGAGAGACATGGTGGCAAATCTGAGCGAGATTATTAGAACAATTGGTGTTAAACACACCAATGTGTCATTAACCATTTGTGATTTTACCATTTGACTCTCTAATTACCAAATCGAGATAATTTTAGTGATTTCAAAGACACTCCACAGGATTCTTCTGTCCAAGAGTTGGACAGGTAATCTCATACTAATAATGTAAGCAAAATACAACAGTATATTTTTTCCAACTCCTTACATCTCCCTCACTCACACATACCAATAGTTTTAACAAAACAGATGACAAAACATAACTAAGCTCCCAACCTTGCACAGTAATACTTAATATCATTATTACCTTTAGACTAGTTTAGTCTTAGTACATGTCTGGCTGTGAGATTGGCAGAGTATAATCTCTCATTACATTTTACAAATGAAAAACAAAACAATCATTGAGTCACAATGTATGATTTGTCAATTCCAAATAGAATAATTGGAATACATACAGTGCATCATAATCACATTCTAAAAACATTTTTAATGTTAAACACCTAAAATTCGGTACATAATTATAGCATCTCACTGGAAGTATTTTCAAAGACAAACTAGGTTATGCTTGGTAACCTTAGTTAAAAAATTATTACTGCTGTGGAGAAGGACCAGAGCTAGATTAACAAACCACAGGCTTTGCTTTGGCCCCTTGACAATTATGACACAGATCTCTTCAACACTATGCATACAGTATATGGTGAGGCGGCATGTTCCCTTTAACAGGAAATTATCAAGGAGGAACCAAGCCACAAGCACCAGCCACCATATGGTTTGAAGAAGTATGGTGCTGGACAAACAAGCTAGGGTGGCTTATCCTTGGAAACCATAAATAAGATAGCAAGTTTAATTTGAAAAGAAATGCATCATTACTTTACCCACCAATGAACTTATTGAAAAGGAACAAAGCTGCATGATCAAACAAATTTCAAAGCTACTCTAGCATCAATTTACACTATTTCATAATGTTAGAGCATCAAATGTTGCCAGACTCAATTGAGCATCATCATTACGGCTACGAAAAAAGTTACCATTTAAGGCAAAACAAAAAAAAGGTAAACTTAGTGCCCAGCAAGACATATATGATGAAATTTAATACTGGTTTTAGATATCATTTGGTGTTCATATCTTGATTGTGTTTGCATAATTAATAAGTTAATTGTAAACAATAACAACATCACACAAATAATGTGATTAATATGAGAGGATCAACCAATATTATTTATTTAATAGCCAAGTTAAACATCAAAAGAAAGGACTAGCCATAGGTTGCTGTTCACTTTCTCCTTCACTGACAGGCATTTTTGCTTGACTGCTTGGAAAAGATCCTTCTATCAAGCCAATATTAAAATCGAGAACAATTTCTTTTAAAAATGGTCTGAAAAATCAATCGCTGAAATATTTAAACTAAAAAACTCTTAGACTAACAGCCGTGATACAACTACTCCCGTTCTGTCTCATAACCTTACCGATAAGGCATAAAATTCCATACATTGACTAGTTTCATATTCCATTTCAAACAACATCCTAACAAATCGACTTCCACCTGAGTGGAATATAACTTAAATGTGAGGACTGCATTGAATGTTGCATTAGACAACTGGGATGGAGTTTTCCTGCTAGAAACATACTTCACTTCATAATATCCACACAACATTTTAATTTAATGACCCAGATGACAGGAACACACAAAAAAGAGACGAAAAAAATCTCCACACCTCTCTCTCCAAAAGAGAGTATCCGAATGCACTGCTCAAAAAACGCATTCTGCCCTCCTCAAACAATTTCTCATCCAGAAAAAGAGTGAAAACCCAAAACACAGTTAACCTGTACACTACATTTTTCCCAGGCATTCAAAAACTAAACAGTATCCTTAAAGAACTCTCTCCAATTCTCATCTCCAACACCACCGCAGATTTCCTCCAAAAAGGACCGTCCCTTTGTTATCGACGCCCACCCAACCTCAGAAGCATCCTAAACCACAATCCTTCCCTTACTACCACTCACCACACGGACCCCAGACAACCACCCGAGAAATGCGGAAGACCTAAATGTAAAACTTGCAACATCCTCCTCCCAATCAGCAGTTTCTGCAGCCCCAGCACCAAAACCGTCTACCCAATAGAAGCTTCCGGCACATGCACGTCCACTAACGTTGTATATCTCCTCCAATGTAAACACTGCCCTGCCTTCTACATAGGAGAATGCACCACCCCCCTATCCATCCGAATAAACAACCACAGAGCATCATGCAAATCAAACTCGGGCCTCACAAATTTTCCCGTTCCAACCCATGCACAGACACATAGAAAAAATTTCGACGATTGCTTCACAGTCTCAATAATTCACAGACTACCACCCACGGCACCGAGCATAGAAGTACGCACAATAGAAATGTCAACAATCTGGATCTGGAAAGCATTCACCCCCCCCGGACTCAATATTATTCATTAACCTAAATCATTATCATTAACATCATTCCTCTTCCTCCTTCCCCTCACCCCTCTTCCTCTCTCCTGAGTTTCTTTCTCCCAACCCTCGACCACTCGTCCCAGACTCCCGTGGCGGGCGATAAGATAGTGGATACAGAAGGATACCCTATCATCTCCTGCCCTTCCCCCACCACTTACCGCACCCCGAAGGCGCGCTTACAGGGCAGTCACCTCTCAACGGCCTAGAAGACGGGTTGCAAAAACCCGAAAATTTGCCAAAGTAAGTGTGTTTCGTCTCTTTTTTGTGTGTTCCTGTCACCTCTCCGTCTATCTCCAAGATATTTATTGTACCGCTGTGCGGCCATCTTCATCCACTCAATTTTTTTCCAGAGAGGGTAGATAAAAAGAGGGGATGATGTTGTTGCACACAAAGTAATTTTGACCAGACACCAAAATTAAGAAAAAGGAAAGTCCTTTTATAGGAGAAATATAACACACAGTTATTAAGATTAAAATAATACACAATAGCATATTTCACCACAACTACATTAAGCTAACAATCAGCTTAGAAGACAAGACCTCTAGGGTCCAAAAGAGAGGCATATATTTATTATGTTGATGCAACTGCCACAATATATTGGAGAGGGTGGGGAGAAGTAGTGCCATTAGAATCAATGAACAAGAAAAATTTTTTGAGTTCAAAAGATTGTGTACATTATTTGCCAAACACCTTCTAGAAAAGAATTACCAAAGTCATCTTTTTGCAGATTTTACAAATAGAAGATTGAGTGTATAAAAACAAAGAAAAAAGAAAGCACAAGAAATATTTCAATCTGCAAAATGAAAAAAATATTTTGACCAATAAGCAAGTCACATCTGTTTCATTCCTCCCTGTTCACCATCCCATTAAGAACCCTCAAGGAACAATTCAATGGATGCAAATGTGTGGCTCAGTTCCCCCTTCCATGTCTCCATTTATCTAGTGTGAAAACCTACATATTCAGGGAAGTCATTCACCCACCCTCCCATAAAATGATGTTGCCCATTAGCCTCACCATGTAAAACAAATGGCCACCAAAGAACCTTGGTACAGAGGCCATTGGGAGGGTTACAAGAAGGCATTTCCCTAGTTTTTTCAAACAAGCCACTCCTGAAGATACGTTGTCCAATAAACTGCCACAGCAAAAAGGTGAACCTTTCATTTTACCTTTGTCTCTTTTGATGGTCAATGCCAATGCTTTGTTTGGCAGATGTGTCTGCTAAATTGGCAGAGGAAATAATGTTTACATTCAATAATGGCAAGAGGAAATGGGAAGTTACTCTGTGTACAACAATGGCCTTCCCCTCTCAGGACACCCTCATCAGAGAGACTATAAAATAAAAAATATAGTAAATAATTTATCTGGCACAGAAAATTACTTTTATAAGCAGCAATGTTGTCCCCTCTTTAGCTACCATCTCAGAACACTGTATAGGTGAAAGACTAATTATGTAAATCACCTAATATTTAAGAGTTAAAACCTGAATCATCAAATATACATTCCAAGTGGGCTGCTACGAGAGCTAGTTACTTTTTGTAACATCATGAAATAATTTCATAAGGTGATACCTGATACAGTTAATTTTACAAAGGTGCTTCATTCTACTTGGAATGAATGCAAGTTAGATTCCCAGGAACAACAGAGATTGTTCCCAAGACCTTGAACCCAGACCTCCTTATTGCTATAATTTTCCCCACTGCTATCATTGGTATGTATTTACAATCAAAAACAAACACCCATACCAACCTTCTCACCACCCTCATCCATACCCACAACTCTGAAAAATGAAAATTAATCCAACCTACCAATAATTCCCTTTGGCTGGCACTAAATATCCCCCCCCCCCCCTTCCCAGTCGTAAATGAAGTACCAGCAATAATAGTTCCTGATTACTTGATGATGGCCTAGTTCCCAAATTTACTTGTTATTTTCTTTACCATGGACCAAACTGGACAAAGTTTCATCATCAATATTATGTTTTCTACAATCATCAATCTCACATGAATAATCTTTTAGCTATCCAGCTTAAAGGCAAATCTTAGAACAACTTATGTAACTGCAATATTTTTAATGTCACATGGGTTGAGTTTTGGTGTGGACTCTTTTGATATGTGTCTTGAGAGTTGAGTTCACATTGAACCTTCTCCCACAGTCCTTGCACTGGTAAGGACGTTCCCCACTGTGTGTCCGGATGTGCACTGAAAGATTTTCCAACACCGCAAACGTCCGAGGGCAAAACTTGCATTTGTAAGGTTGCTCCCCTGTATGCATGCGTTCATGCTTCCTGAGGTATTCAACTCGAAGGAAAGCCTTGCCACACTCCTCACACTTATGCGGCTTGTAATTAGAGTGGACTTGCATATGCTTCTCAAGAACATAAATGTGACGATATCTCCTGGGGCACCTGGGGCATGGGTAGGGCTTAAAATCAAAATGAATTGTCTCATGTCTCACCTTCAGGGCTTTAGTGCGAAAACTTCGGTTGCATATGCTGCAATTAAAGGGCTTGATTCCATCGTGGATGTACATATGAAGTCTGAGGGAAGTCTTACTCTGAAGAACTTTATGACACTTAAGACACTCATACACTTTGGTTCCCTTACCCTGAGTACTTAAATGCTCCCGGTAACTTGATTGAATGCTGTCTAGCTTTGATAATTCCTCATTTCCATCTTCCCCATCTTTTACGGGAGCCTCATTAACTATTCTCGCTCCTAACAATGGTTTATTTACTTTTGTGACTTGATGAATTGGTACTGCTTTCTGGAATAGACTTCCTATACTTGACCTCTTTTCTGACTTTCTATACTTGACTTTTGAGCCAAGCATAGTGATCTTTCTTAAAGTCTCGATGCTTTCACTTCTGGTGGAGTCATTATCACAAGCATGTTTTAGTCCTCCTACACTCATTTTATTAATGACTTGCCTGTTTGCTTCGCTCAGAATTCCTATATTTCTACCTTTTCGAGATGAAGTTTCACAAGATTCACCGTAATTAGATGAAATATATTCCACTTTGTCAGGGTTGAGGTCCCCATGATGATGTTTTCTATGCCTCTTGAAGAAAGGCCAAGATGAGAATGTAAGCCAGCAGTCACCACAGGCATAAGGAGTTCCTAAAATTGATAAAAATCATGGTTTATAAATTACACATCAAACTGCAATTGAATACACGATTATGTCACCAAAATCCAGAAAAGTTAAACAATACATATTCATAATCAACCATTTTTAAATTGACATTAGGTACATGTTACAAAAAATACTCGGCTTAAGGGCTCTCAGTCGACTAGAATTCTGAAAAATCTGTGTTGCTTGAGAAACAGTTTTAGACCAAATGAATTGCGTGGGATGGTAAACTTGCTGATCAGCCAAAATCAGCACTTGAGCCATTTTGCCAGTAGTTTGGGTCCTCATGGTATGTACATACTCTTTTGGGAAACTCTTCCTTGCCAGCATACAAGAATCTTCATTTGTCTCTTCTAAAGGAGTACATTTTCATACAGAGTCATAAATGGTTGATTTCTGGTATCCAAAGAAATGAATTCTTTTATTTTCAGTGCACCCAGTGTGTAGACCAATGTACATACATGGCACATCGATTATACCCCACCCTTAGTGTCAACATTGTGTCCATCTTGTGGCAATGACTGTTTACTAGAAGCATATGGCTTTCACACATCCTAAAATTACCTCTGGCTAAGGTATAATTAGATGGGAAATTTAAATTGAAAATGGGGGCATTTACTCAGAACCAAAATTGCAATTTTGTACACGAAATCGTTAGATGGAAATAAAAAATGAATTTTAGTGAAAAAATTTATCTTCTAGCCAATGCTATACACTCATAAATAAAAAATTAAAATAAGCAAAAGGTGATGCCAATAAAGAAGCTGCTTTGAGATCGTTTACGTCATCCACCTCCCATCCTTGACTGCTTTTAGGGAAACGGAAGTGAGTGGAGGGGGGGTGTCAGAAGGTCTGCTCGCACAGATCCTTCCATTGGCAGGGTCAGCTGTGTCCCCCCCCCTTCCCATTGCGATAAGGCGAAGTAGCTTCGCGGCTTAGTTGTGATTGGACGAAGTGGATGGCATAAGAGGTCAAATGCATGCCCACTTTCCAAAAGGGTTAAAAACATCACTTTTTTGCCGCTTATAACTCGAGAACTAATCGATGGAAAAACGGAAAAATAGGGGTCTTTTTATTATACAAATCAGATTCGGCAATAAAAAAATATGTTAAACGACCCCATTGTCAGGAATTTGGTAATGCAAAATGTAATGCCAGTAAACAAAGGTTGTAGAACCCGGAAACCTGAGCAAAACTTCAAACCGAGGCCGACTGCTGCCCTTTTCACCACCTAGAATAGGAACTCTTTGCCGACTTTGCTGACACTCTCGTGTTTCTTTGCGAGCAGCATAAGGGGGTCCGTGTTGTGGAACACACAGCATGCCGTATTGAGGACTACTCTGTCATGAAGGCACTACAGGCTTATCACCCCTCTACCACCTAGCTTTCTCGGGAGATACAATCTGGTGATGGAGGACTTTGGATGAAGACTACGATAGATGGTCATCATTTTCCTCGTTCCCCTGTCGAGGTTTTGCAGGTCGTTGACATTCCATTTGATGCAACCAAAGGTGTAGAGCAGTGTTGGAACTGCGAAGGTGTTGGTTGCAAGAACCTTGTTCTTGCCTGACAGGTCAGAGCTCCAGATTCGCCTGAGAGTCTGCCTGTATTTGGCTGTAAGCCTTTCCTTCACTGCTCTCACCTCCTGCATCCAGTGCTGGGGGATGCCGAGATATTAATATGCTTCATCATCATCAAGATGACAAATAGCATTTCCATCAACGAGCTGCACATCTTCCTGATCTTCCAAAATCTTTCCTTTCGCCAGATGGATGGTCGCGTACTTGTCCAATCTAAATTCCATCCCTATAGCCTCACTGTATCTGCGTAAGGTGTCCAACACCAGGCGCAGGTCTTTTGCACTTGAAGCACAAAGCTTCAGGTCATCCATATAGAAAAGATGGGTGACCTTATGCTCCCTTTTCGATGGGACATCGCACATATATCCCCTACCTCGTCTCAACTGAACGGACAGTGGGAGGAGAGATAAACAGAAGAGGAGGGGTCTAAGGCTATCGCCTTGAAAAACGCCATGGTGGTATGTTACCAAATCGGTGTAGAAGGCCTTCTTGCCAGATGGTATGGCAAAGTGTGTTTTCCACAGTGTTAACAGGCGTTCAATGCAGGACGCAACCCTGGGTGGACTTTCATGTACCTCAGCATGGCTATAATCAGCTCATGAGAGGTGGTATCAAAAGCCTTCTTATAGTCCACCCAGCCCATTGACAGGTTACGCTTGTATTGACAAGCGTCCTGGCTCATGCACCTATCAATGAGCAGGTTGTCCTTGCATCTCATGATACCTTTCTTCAAGCACCTCTGCATGTACACTTCCTCCCATACCAGTTGGACATGGCGGAGGATAAGGTCGTTCAAGATGGAAGTGAACACCTTGTATACAGTGTTGAGACAGGTTATAGTGCGGTAGTTCTTCGGATTGGACAAGTCTCCCTTTTTCAGTATTAAAACTGTTCGCCCCTCAGTCAGCCAGGACAGAATTTCCTCCATCCCTGACAGGAAGGATGTGAAGATTCTGGCAAAGTATTTGTGTGTGGACGGGAACTTTTTCCACCAGAAGTTATTCACTGCGTCCATTCCTGGAGCAGTGAATTTTTTCTTGCCAGAGAAGGCCTTCTTCACATCACTTTCCGTGACTGAGATGGGACGATCCATATCCGCTAGGTGGCGGTCACAAAACACTTTATAAAGGAAAATAGCTGGAGTACCTTCGTTGAATGGCTCCCTGGTCTCGTAGATGTCCTTTCAGAAACGTTTCACCTCCAAGACAGTTGGTGGTGTTTGGACAACAGGTGGTGGGGGTCGGAAGAGACGGGATGGCTGAAAGGAGAAGGTGGAGTTCTCTTTCCTGGCATTGGTCCTCTTGACCAACTTCCTCCATGCCATTTTAAGTGCGCACACTCTATCCACCTCATGCTGCTTAAGGATAAGCAGCACTCTTTTGTTTAGTGTGTGGTGGTCTCTCCGGATTGCACGCGCAATGCACTTGACCTTCGGCGTAAAGGTCCGACCGGAGGAAAGGTAATCCATCACACACTGAAATCTCGTCACCTGTTGTCATGCCAGCATGATTTTGGCATAAAGCTGTTTAAGCCTATTTGCTGCTTTAGTCTCCCAAGTGGCAGACACTCAGGGAGAGGCCAACAGTGTGGCAGCAGCATATACCTCGCAGTCTATTTCCCAGAGGCTGGTCTTTTCGGACAGGATCATATCTACGATGCCATTCAACTGGGACAGCTGTTGGTCCCGCAGAGAAATTTTATGATGAATATTTCTCAGCCTGGTAGTCATCTCGTCATAGTTTATCATGCTTTCCAACTGCTTGAGTAGATCAGAATCGGCCTTCGGCTCGTCTCCCTTCACCAAAAGATCGGTGGAAGCCCTGGTAGTAGGAGGAGGTACATCTGCCTTTGTAAGAGATAGCGCATTGGCCGATGATGTACTACTCTGGCCTTGCGGTTGGGGTGTCGTTTTCTTGTGCAGGTGATTGGCATAGTCACGCAGATTCCGCTGCGACAGATGGTTATATTCAGGATGCATATCACACCACAAAAAGTGCATCCTCGCCATGTATCCCCGGCGACTTGGCTCACTGGCAGCATGCCAAGCTAGGTCTCCCCTCAGGGTCTCCATCCACTCCATGCGAGCTCCCTTCTTAGAGGGCATAGATTTGCCACACCCAACTTTACTAGGGCCCTACCCAACTTTACTAGGGCCCTCATCCGAGAAGGGCCGGTTGTGGGTGGCTTTCCTGGTACTTTCTTTAGGAACCAGTAGAGCCGCCAGTGGGGTGGTTAGCCCCACAAGCAGACGGCCACCATTAGCTGACCAAAGCCGTTACCAGGGATGCCACGAGGAGGCCGGTGATCTGTTTTTGACCTCTAGTCCATTTTTGACCCCTTATTATTATTAGTAGTATTCTACCAGTGAAGGTAGGTTTGAATGTTGACGCCACTCCCAGGGAGTGACCATCAACAGATGAAAGAGGATACTGAGGGTATTTTCGTAAGTTCCGTTACGAAGGAGCAATAGAACATCTGCAGGAAGGATACGACGGTATGACCCTTCAACCATTTCAACCTAAACTTGAAGAATACACTGTTCTGTAGGAGCTTAGATACACTTCTGCATATATTTTTAAGTAGGTACAAAGATAATGCTATTGAAATTAATTCATTTCCAAAATTCTGCTGAAGAAAGCAGACATTTAGTAAGCATTCGGGAATGTGTCTCAAATTCCAATACAGAAAAGATGCCACACAGCATGGTCCATCTCTCCAAAATAGGAGAGATGGGTTTTCTCATTTCAATGAGGCTTTGAAATTCCCAGGGAGTGACCATCAAAAGATGAAAGAGGATACCAAGGGTATTTTCGTAAGTTCCGTTATGAAGGAGCAATAGAACATCTGCAGGAAGGATACGACGGTATGACCCTTCAACCATTTCAACCTAAACCATCAAGCGAGAGAGACATGCAGCATTTAGTTTGTAATAAGATTCCTCAGAGTGAGCAAATGGTTTTGCAAGTGGTGTGTTTAAAAAGTGTTGAACAGTGCCGTGAATGATCTCTTGTTGCAATCGTGGTGTGACCATGCCTGAAGAGAATAGGAGAAGAAAAGGAGATGTTGAGAAGCCATGTGTGTCAGCTGGTTTTCAATATCTTAACATATTTTTATAAATCACTAAGTGTTACCGGAGCCTGCAAAGAAACACCAAAGCTACTGGGTGCTCTCCATCTACATTTTATAGGAACAGAAAGGAAGCGTTTTGTGGTGCACTAGTACCTTCAATGGAAATAAAAGATTATCCAGCCATACAAGAATGCGAGATCTTTGTTTACCATGGTTTTGATTGATTGAAGTTAGAAGGAAAGTAGATAAAATGCTCATAAGAAATGTTCTGCCAAATTTGAAAACTATCCTAAATTCCATTATTATAGACAACGACCTTCCCAATTTCAAAAGAACTATGCTATACCATCTTTTCACTGACATCAGTTTCATGTACGAATGAAAAGGTAGGCAGATCTACATGTCGAAAGAAATGGCATAATTTGTTGGCGTCACCGTAATTTAAGTGAGCTTAAAAAATATCAAAAAGAACAATGGACAATGTTGCATACTGACAAGATAGGAATCAATGTTGGGCAAACAGGGAAAAATGGCTTGGCGTGATAAAGAGATTAAAACTCTTCGTCAGATTTGTCTTGCCAGCTGGAACACTGGACTGAGGGTATCCACCTCGAGATTTTGCCATAATTCACGTGGGCACTGAAAATAGTGTATTGAAGATGCAATGCACTTCTTTCTTTGGCAATATTCACAGCGGATGGTCACAACGAAGTTGACTTGGAGTATTACGAGAGTTAGTTTGAAAATTGCCTCCTGTCTAACAAACCCAGAGGCTCCGTCCTTTTTTCGGAAAATGCATCCTACCATTCAAGAAATTTGGAATCCTTGCCTACAATAAGTTTGAGGGACAACATTATCAAAGAGTGGCTGATGAATAAAAATATAGAAGCACTGACAAAGAAAGCTTAAAAAGAGACCTGATATATTTAGTCAATCAAGTGCGGGATAAGTTCGAAAAACTGAGGGTTGACGAACTTGCTAAGGCGTACAGATACATATTACTGACACTTTTGAGAGAGAAGGTATGAAGTTACTTAATTATTTTAAAATTTAATTCCCTCATAAAGGAAAGGCAACAAATTTCTTCTTCAGTTGGAAGTTTATGAAACAATATTGCTCAAAAATTAATTGTACCTCTGCTTCTCTTTGCACATGTATTTTTTATTTTAAACAAATTTCTGCAACCCACCTCTGCAAAGTTTAAGCAGCCAGTGTTTTGGAAATAGGCAATTTTTGAAGCCACAGTTTCTCTATGTGGAGTGAAATGATATCATCTCATGAAACACGTAAAGTATACACTGCTGGCTTCCGTCTCGAGATTTTCCAGGGCCCATTTGGAAAAGCAATGACATCTATTTTCTACCATTTAATCTGGAATGAAACTTCTCTATGATTACTCCAGGAAGTTCTGTTTGGAGAGCATTACGTTGATTAATTATTTCAGTCGATGAGCTGCTCTCCTGTCTTTGTAACATTTTTTGATTTTGTACCAAAAAATCTCAGTGCAACTGTTATTTGCTTGACTGCACACTTCACTTTACGAGACACTTCTGATACATATTCTCAAAAGTTAAACAGAATAGAAATGCTGAACCCAGTCACTCCCAAATATTTGTGAGCGTTAAACTTCTTTGAGATGCTTTTTTCGAGGATATTTTCAAAAATCTAAGGAAAAATATGGATAACTTGATCCTAAATTCAGCAACACGTTATTCACATCTCATGAACCCACTCATTGACGTATATCGTTAACCTCCTGATGCTGAGCAAATTTCATTTGGTACGTTGTTAGTAGTAGTTACCTACGTAACCAGGAGGCTGCATTGCCTAGCGCAGGATTGGCAACAGTGTTCTCCATAAGGCCCATACTGTCAAATAAATGTGGAACGCCCTATAACCATTATTTATAACCATTCTTTAGGTACCTTTTCATCTTTCCTTGGGTGAGGCTGTTTTGTAGAGTCTAGGACAAAAAAGTCTTTTCACTGGCAGCAGCACAGTCGAAAACCCTGCTAGCATTCTTTATATTCCAGCACTGCCCCCCACCCATTGTTTTCAGAGGGCGGCTTTGAAGGGGCCATTTTGAGGGAGAGCGGAGAGGTCACCAAACTTTAGCGAACAACCCTCTTTAGCCCGACAATTTTTCTCCATGCAGGAATTGAGTGAAGGTTGAAAATCAGTTTCGCAGGCCATGGCTGCTGTACAATTCAGAAATCATCTAAAAATTGAAAACAATTTTTAAACCTAAACCCATTTGGCGCTGCTGTACTCAAGTGAGTACGGCAAAACAATTGAGGGTAGGCATTAGGTTTTAGAAGCTGTAGTTGTTATTTACCGCTACTTTTGTGAGGAAGCCTTGGTATAATAAAATAATAGCAGTGTATGTGGGTACATTGAAAATTATTATCAACGCATGGATTCTAGCTCGACAGTGAAAACATTTAGGCAGGTGAGCACACCATTCCAATAATTTTAATCATGTAAACACGTTCAAATCAGAATTTATGTATGTTATGTGATAGGATGCATAGTTACATATAAAATAAATAATAACAGAGATCTTTATGTTTTTTATCTACCAAGTAATTCACATTGAAACACTGCTGTACTTAGTTGAGTACAGGGGCCATATTTATGTAACAATTGTCCGTTCTATTTTTTAGGTTTCCAATAATGACTTCAAAATGGTTCAACGTTTCTAATGCCTTCAAAGGCTTAGATGATACTGTTGTTTCTATCTTGAATGATAGTGACAGCGACACTGATTATGAGTTAGTAATCATACCACCAGAACCCAGCATGGTGACAGATGAAGAAGAGGGCGCCGACGAAGATATGGTTACTAATACTTTGCCGCAGGATGTACCTGGTATTGTTGAAGTATTCAGGAATAACAAAGATACTGTTCCTAGTGACGCAAATGATAGCAGCGATGATGAACCGTTGGCTGCAAAGCGAGTTCGTCAACAGCAACAAAATGCAGCTGTGTTCTCATAAGTGCTTCAGCTGTATAAGTGTTCTCCAACATATTCTTCTGTGTCTCAAGAAACAACGGTAGTGTCGGATAGACAGGGTATAGTAAAAGACCAACTCAAAGAGCTCAACCCAGTACAAATATTCAAAAAACTATTTGATGAAGAATTGATTAGCCTGATAGTTACCAATACAATTTTATATGCAAACCAAAACAATAGACACAATTTTCTACTAGATTCTCTAGACTTGAAAAAGTTTATAGGTATATTGATATTATCCGGATATCATAAATTGCCTAGAGAAAGATCTGTATTGGTCATTGGATGAAGATGTAGGTGTTCAAATTGTATGGTAGTCTATACCAAGACAAAGATTCCGGGACATAAAAAAGAATCTCCATCTCGCGAACAATGATGAGGCAAGCAGTTCCAGGGACAAAATGTTCAAAGTTCGACCATTAGCCAATATTCTAATGCGAAAATTTCTGCGATGAGGTGTGATACATGAAAACATTTCGATTGATGAATCAATGGTCAAGTATTACGGACACCATCCTGCCAATCAGTTTATCAGAGGAAAACCTGTACGGTTCGGATACAAAAACTGGGTGGCAGGAAGTTCTTCTGGATACTGCTACGCTTCTGATTTTTATTGTGGAAAGACAGATAAAGTTTCAAATGATCCCTTAGGATCAAGAGTAGTCAAAAAATTGCTTTAAAAACTAGAGATGGATCCAAAAAGTCACAAAGTTTTTTTTGATAACTTTTTTACAAGTTACAATCTCTTAGTAGAGCTCAAGACATTAGGATATCATGCGACCGGGACAATCAGGGAAAACAGAACAAAAAAATGTCCACTGAAGACCTCTAAAGAAATGAAGAAACAAAATCAAGCATCATATGATTACAGGTTCGACAAGCAAAACGAAATTCTATTAGTTAGATGGAAAGACAACAGTGTTTGCACAATGGCTTCAAATTATGACACTATTGAGCCACTTGGGGGTGTAAAGCGATGGTGTTCCGTGCAGCGTGAAAAGGTCGATGTCAATATACCAAGATTATTTCAAAACTACAATAAAAACATGGGCGGTGTAGACCAGTTGGACCTATCAAATTCATTGTATAGGATTGCAATTCACTGAAAAAAGTGGTGGTGGGTCTTGTTTACCTATATGATAGATATGGCTATTGCAAATGCCTGGCGTTTGCATGTTATGAGTCACAGTGATAATATGGACCAACTTCTATTCCGCCGTAGCATTGCAAGATACTATTTACGTCAAAAGACTCAGCATAAAGCTCGATCATCGTCTTCATTGATCCAATGCTTGCCTCAAAACGGTGTTGGGCATTATCCTAAAAAACTGGAGAAACAGTTGCCATATGTTATTTGTCATACAAGAGTGCACTGGCAATGTAAAAAGTGTCTCAAAACATTATGTGTAGAAAAACAGTGTTTCGAAAATTTTCACATGTAACCGGCCGGTGTACTCAAACGAGTATACCCCCCATTGGGGAGAATAAAATGTTTTTTCTTTCTTTTATGTTTATTTTGTGTGTTTATGATGGTAAAATAAATATTTTGTAAACAAAACTCATTTACTTTTTATTTGGCGGTTAATGGGTTAAGAACATCAAGCCGAGATTCATGTGGTTGGAAAATATAGATATAAAATATTAGAGGGGACGAGCTATTTCTTACTATACTCCATATATATGCTGCAAGTATCGTAGATTGAGGCTTTGAATATGATCCAGTAATGCCTCATTTGTGCCATTTCATGTTAAGTGTTTGCATCATATTTCTTTTGTTTTCAGATTTTTCTTAATACTTTTGGGTCTTTGTAAAATTTCATCTTTTGCAATGAGAACTGTCCACCTACTAATTGGAAAATAGTGCCTAATATACCTGATTCTTATGCATGAATCTAATTGATGTTACCCAAGGGATAGTAAGGCCAGAACGTAATATAAGAGGTTTAGCCATATGTAGTTTCTAACATCAACAAAGAAAAGGATTGGACAACAGGCCCTATCAGGCATAATGTCTAATTACTACCAGACAAAGCTTTTATCTTTTGGGATGATAACAATAACTTTTTGGGGAGAATGGCATACTTTTGCACAATTGATGAAAGAAATTCTCCATGTTTGCTATCTTTTCAGCTGTAATTTTTCAAGACTATTTCTGCAACCTTTGGCTTCTTCTAGGCAACTTTTCTTCTCCCCAAAACTTCTTTTACAGCTTCCTGTACTCCATTTTAATGTTTTCCCATCTCTCTTTCACTAACTTCACATCTGATCCTCTCCAATCTTGTTTTCCACTGCTTTCTGCAAGGCCAACAGACATGAAGTCATCTTGAATTTTTCTGCTTGCCATTAGTCTGGAATTGTTTTTTTTTCAGTTTCTTGAATTACAAATTGCATTTCATCATCACTTAACTGTTTTACTACAGATATCTACCCCTAGGTAGCTTTTACAGTCTTTCACCTGCTGGTCAATTCTGTAAATGTCATAGGCTTATGATGCCTATGACGGATGACGAGTGAACAGTTGCGCATCACCATGAAAATGTAGAATTTCGTATGTTGGTAGTCCTAAGAAAATGAGAAAAGCCAATGGGAGCATTCGACACATTTCATCAGCTGTGACTTGGAGAATATTTGTAAACAAGTAATGAAGATGGAGCCCATTCAAGAGAGTATTAAGTCAAATCTTTCGAAAGTAATTATTGCGCGTCATGTACTGATGTTATTTTCATTCATGGATTCCTATTTATGTGGATGAATAGTAACTTAAGAACGAATGGATTTTAGTTAATGATGACAAATCCAACGTAGTGTATAAGTAGTATGGACGTTCTACAAAATGCATATAATCTGAAATAGTCCACTAAAATATAATGCTGTCGTGAATGTGTAGTGTTAGAAATACGATTTGATCATGTACATGTTCTCTTAGCAGCTCATATGGCTTGTATTTTCATAATTTCATCGTAATAACAGAGGAAATGATTAAGGGTGCATGAATAGAACTTGCAGTAGGATTAAAAGTGGGTTCATGAAGTCAGATTTATATTAGCCGAGCTTCAGTAAGTCATTCAGCCATAGGACTACAGTCATTGTTGCATGGCCCAGAGGATTGCTGAAAGAGATCAATCACAAGCAATCGTTAGGGGACATTCACAGCTTACCGTGGTATTACATTAAAAAAGTTTAAGAATATCCACATAAAAATGAATTTCTTTTAATGTGAAGAATTTCCTTATTACAGCTTCCCTGACATCTCCACCTATATTAGGTAAAACAACCACCTCCTCCATAAATTCTAGCTGTGGGATATTCCCTCCCTGCATTTTGAGGCGGTGCATCAACATTAGGTTGTGCACCAGGGTACAGGAAATTATTATTTTTGCAGCAAAGTTGGCTTATAGTGCAGTACCCTGTCTGAGTGCAGACATTGCCGAGTACTTTTCATTATACCAAACAGTTGCTAAATACAGTTTCACGTAATGGGAGATGAATCTTATTGCTGTCTGAATAAATCATTGCTATTAGGTAAACGTTGCATGCACTCATATGCATGGAACATTCAAGTTTTCAAATACTGGCATGAACAGTTTGAAATCAAGGAACCAACCTGCAAATGGACTGGCAAACTATAGTCTGCCTAATTATTACTAGATTTTAGGGCTCAGCTGGGTGGTGATCTTGAGATCGCGAGCCAGTCATTTTGAAATGCAGAAGAGAGTTCTAAAATATTCTTCAGTTATTTCTCAGCTACTGGCAAATAAGACGAAATAGTCGTATTTCTTGTCTTTGCCTTCGATTGCTCTCCAAATAGCAAGGAAGTAGAGCGCTTCCATTCTATTGATAATAAATATGTAAGGAGGATTTGCGAATTACAACACTACAGATTCACAATTTTAATTGCAATATCGCTGTGCTTTTACATGTCACCTTGACCTCTGTCCTTTTTACAAAAAAAACCATAACATAACATTTTCAACAAAAATGCTCCAATTCTGAGACCTTATGACGGAGAATTTTGACCGTCATACGCTATGACGGGGAAGACGAAGTTATGATGCCAATGACATCTAAAGAATAGCCTCTTATGACGGACCGCCATAAGTATGATGGTCTGTCATAAAAATAATGGTTATGACGCCTATGACATTTACAGAATCGACCCGCTAGTTTCTGAATCTCTGCTTCACTAAAATACAGTCAGTTTGGTATCTCCTCTATCTACCAACATTTGCCATGCATATCAACTTTGGTTGTGATTTTAAACAATGTGTTTGCACTGATAACTTGTGTTGTTTATAGAATTCTTGAAGTCTTCCTCCTGTCTCATTCTAATTTTCATATCCATATTTTACAGTTATCCTTACATCTTGACCTTCGCTGATGATAGTGTTCCAATCTCCTAATATAAATAAGATTTCTTCTCTTCTTACCTGTTACCTGGGATATCAAGCCTCAAAGTTGAGTCTATATATACTTTTTGCATGAATAGTACACACAAAACGCACTATTAGATCATATAGTCATCATTAATTATTGAGTGTGCATCAACGCAAGGTACCGTACATACAGTGTAATCCTGGTATAACCAGTGCTCACAATCCCTTGGAAATAACTCGCTAAATTGAACGCTCGTTATATCCTAAGATGTTGAAAAAACCCACCTAATTCTCATAGTCGTTCGTATTTACAGTTTTTGTTTCCGTGGTATTTGACGAAGGTACACAGCAAAAAAGTCATTTCATAATATATCTTATATATACACAGCAAATAAGTCATATCATAAAATATCGTGCCCCGATATTTTATCGGGGCACGATAAGATATCGGGAAACGATAAATATTGCGATAAAATACCATGATATCGCATCACGATAAAATATCAGGATATATATCACGATAAAAGAACGTGATATTGTGCTAGTTCAAATATCGTGTAATCACACCCAATGAATTATCGTGATATTGCGCCGGTTAATTACGTTGGAAAGAGACAGCCGTTGGGTTGGCCTTCGCTTAAGCTGGAGCAAGTACATCCCCTATCGGTCCATGCAAGTACGTCAACTATCAGACCACTGAAATTGAAAGAGAGAGTGTGAGAGAACTGCTGAGAATTTGAATTAGCAGATAGCAGAATAGTAAGTTTTCAAACGTACTTGCTCCAACTTATGCGAAGGCCAACTCAACAGCTGTCCTTTTCCAACACAATTAACCGGCGCAATATCACGATAATTCATCGGGCGCGATTACGCTAGTCACGATATGAGTTATCGTTATCGTCACCTTACGATATGCTAAAATTATCGTATCCTGATATTGAATTATCAATATCGCCCATGCCTAGACCTAACTCCCTCTCCTACTCTCATCTTGCTCATCGTCCGCCCACTCCCCTCCCACTGATGACTGGGCCTAACAAAAGAAGAACATAAAATGGGAGCACGCAGAGCGTACTGAAGGCCGTAAATCACTTATGTTTGGACATAACTGGCTTTAGGTGTTGTAGATATGGCACACATCTTGTATTGTTAGTTTAATTAGCAGATAATACAAAACACAATAATTTATTTTTGCTAGGCGGTTCATCGCCCTCGAGAGATATCTGTCGTTATACCGAGCGTATACCATGGAAGGAACTTTTTGGCCTCGCTATATCCGCTTTATTTTACATGTAAAACATAGGCCTTTTGGTGGTACAAAGACAATCACTCGCTATAACGCGATTCTCGCAATAAGCCGTACTCACTATACCGGGCTTCTACTGTATTTTTTTGGGAGGTGTAATAATTGAAAATGAACCTTTGTTACAATAAATTAACGCCAGCAATGAACTAACTTGATGGAACGTATATTGTTCCCCTGAAAGTTATGCAACTAACACATACATCTTCAACATAACCCGAGAAGGCCTAACCTGTTCAGCAAGTTTTCCTCATGACCATGTTCAAGATTTCAGGTCCCTACAAAAATATGCTAACAAGAGTCCACTGTAATTGGGTGTACCTGCAGGTTTAGAGTTTCCTGAGAAAATGTTTTCAGAGACTGATGGGTCCTGATAGAAGAACCCTCTTAACTGCTGAGCATGTTCAGCAGCTGTGTCAATAATATGTCAATTAGCAATACATTCAAATATGAGCTCTTATTTCTTAAAAAGAATTTTCAGTATTTACAAATGCAAGAGGGCAGGGAAGAAGGTAGCAAAATAAAGGAGTTGTCACAATGTCATTTCTCTCAATAATTAGGTACTCTTTTATAACACTTTTGATTACTGAGTTGACTTCACATGAAGGAAAGCACTTATAAAATTTTTTAGAAAAATAAGTAAGGTATCGAAATATAATACCATTGGTATTGGCCACAGGTATCGAGGTAACAGTTTGGTATTGGAAAAAGTGGTATCAGTATAAGTCTAAAATGAACTAAAATTCTTACCAACATCAGGTTCATATTCTGTCTCCACTATTTCTTCAGGAACATATTTATCATAGCGATTGGAGTTATGGTGTGAGGCATTATATTTTTCAGCATCACACCTTGTTAAAATTACTCTGCACTCCATCATTGGATAATCATCTGGTGTATTTGTTGACTTTCTCTTCATACTCAGCTCTTTCAAATCTTTCAGTATTTCTTCCTGCAAATAAAGAGAAAAATATGTACCAGTATCCAAATTCATCCATAGGAAAAATTTGGGCAAGTTACAGGAAAACTTCTAATTCTTGTTCACCATAATTTTACACATTAACAAAAAATATATATTTGTGCCAATACCACACTTTGGATAAAACTAGAGATATACTGGAGAGGGAGAGTAAGGTGTTTTCTTCATTTATTAATCAAAAGAAATGATGTAATCAGCTGAACATTCTGTCTTGTGAATTTCGTAAAAAATGCATTTTTTTGTTGCTGTGGCAGCCTAGTGGGTAGAGCACTCGACTATGGACCAGAAGATCGTAGGTTCAAATACTGGGCAGAAGCCTTTCTGGACACTGAACTAAAATCCTTACTTAGCAATTTTCTGACCATCAGAACTTCAAGGAAAATTATAAGTGGCTCTGTGTAAGGAACTGGGCCCCCTAACCTGAATATGTGAATTTCCTATGCCAATGGATTAGAACAGGGCAAACTCCGCCCTCACCTATCAACCCAAACTTTGGGTCGAACCATGGATGAGTAGGTGTTGCACACTTGATGAATGCATGGTTACTAAAGTGAATGCACTTATTTGTTATTGCATTTCTGAAGTGACATAAGCCATGCAACATGTGATTTACTAACACTCCGTCATTACCTACTACTTTTCACTATACGTAAATTGGTTCATCTGGTGGGTGTACTGTGGTGGTTTTAATGGGATAGTTTATATAGTTATCCCACATCTAATACTATAGATAACATCAATGGTTTGCAAGCTTACTTTGAGGAAGTTCATAATAGGGTAGTTTCCTTCATCAAAGAAAACAGACTTCATTAATTGCGATTTGTGCCCTGCCATAAATGTATTTAATTTACGCAAAAAGTTTGTATTGAGAAATCCCAGTTTACTAGAGAATTAAATGTTAATTTTAAGGCCATCTGAAAAGGCTCTGAAATGGCGGGGTGCGCTGCATTCATGCTGACGTAACAGGTAGGTAGTTTACGTTGCAAAGCATAGGAAAATTCATCTCCTGAACTTACCGTTGTGTTTCAGGGCCCCTCAGCTCTAGTGAATATTTATTAGTATTAACCTGTAAAAACTATCAATGTTGGAAAAGTATTCTCAGTTAAACATGGTATTATTAGTCATTTTATAGGCTCAAGGACGTTCTGCTCGCTGTGTCTTCTGCTACGACGAAGCATGGCGTGAAAGTCGTGCGGCGATAGGCGAACTACATGATATGCTTGTGAAAGGAATACGAACTGATTTTAAATGAATCAACTGCATAAGTAATGTTAAATAAATAAATAAAAGTTAATTATAATTAATTAACGGAATAAATATGCCTCCAATACTTGTTCATAAGCTGTAACGGAGTGCGGCGTAAATTTGGAAGCATCCGCAGCACCACCTGGTGGCAGGTAGAGGAAATAGTTTGACGTCAAACGTAGGATTAACCGGCATGCAATAGTTTGCCGTTGCGTTTTTGCGCCATTGATTTTTTTCACTTTTTAATTAATGAGGAAAAATACTTAACGTCATTTAAAAATCGAACGGCATAAAACACGTACTCCAGAGGTTATAAACTTTCGATCAAGACAATAAAAAAATAATAGGAAACTACCCTATTGAGAGTAAAATCAAGAAACCTAGTTTTTACACAGAATTTATTCTATCATACATTGTGAGGGATATCTGCACTTGTGGGAGTAGAGTAGAGGATTGTTTTGAAATCATATTTACCTAAATGAAGTGTTCAGAGAGTAAGCAAACGTTTTCATTTTTATGATAGTGTACCTATTATCAGCAGGTCTGGGAAGTATTGGGAGGCTGGGGTGGGGTTTAAATTCAGTAGATTCCGGTGATTTTGAGTGGTATTCGAACATAACGAAATGAAGACAAAATTTGCAATTTACCACAGATTTATTTCGACTTTATTTCAACACGGGTTTTGTTGACAATGCAACATCATCAAGTGACAACCAAATGGTTTACCTCCTCAATGACAATGCTTTCAACTCCAGTTCTTCCCTTCTCTCCATCAGTTTCTCACAGTGACCCCTCCTCTCCCCACAGCCCTATTGAACCATCCTATACTCGTGCTGAAAATACTGCCACTCTCACCATGCTTGAGTTTCAGATCGTTAAAGAGGCTCAAGGATTTTTTCTGTATCAGCCTAAGGCTTAATGGCATTCATCGTAGAAACTGGTCTTCGATCCAAAAACACAATAGAGTCTCCATCTCTTCCATAACTGTGCCCCTTTTCTTCGTGATTATTGTTGACTGAATTGGAGCAGAACTTTTAAGGTGCTCTTTAATTCAACTTTTATCATGCGCAATTGTTCTCACTGTTGACTCATTCATCCCATAAGCACGTGCAATTTCCACAAATTTTTCACCTTTGTCATGTCTCTTAATAATTTCCAGTTTCGTTTCCAAACTTATAGCCTACCTTTTCTTTTTACCACTTGTAAAAATCTCGCCACTCTTACATTTCTCAGCCATTAAAAGGGTTCACATCCTAAGCAAACACATGAGACGATTATAATGATTTATGAGAAAACTTTCTTGAGCTTGATAAATAACGATCTTTATGATCTAATCACAACGGAAACCCAAGTTTGTCAGTCTGCTGCAAGAACGTGTTCTATCTTTCTATTTAGCTGTGATGGACAGAAGGCATCATCTATGGAGTAGATAATTAACTACCCTTCGACCTATCCTTCGTGGCAACAGAAACACGGATAAAACGCAAGCATGTCACCGGCCTAACTGAGCATCCACGTAACTCTGGATCTGCATAACTCGGATCCATAAGTCGAGAACTTACTGTATACCACATCAATCTTTGGGTGGAAAGTGATCGGGCACCCTCCGTACAGCCCTGACCTCGCACCCAGTGATTTCCACATGTACCTCACCCTGAAGAAACACCTAAGAGGGATGAAGTTCACGATGGATGACGAGGTGCAAGAGGAGGTCAACGCCTATCTTCGCAACATGGATGGAAGCTGGTATGACGACGGGATTCAAAAGTTCATCGTGCGGATGAGGAAAGTCATCGAGCGCCAAGGTGACTACATTGAAAAATAGTTGAAGCCATGACCTTTCCAACGATGTATCCCACAATGTAAATAAATGTCATTTTCAATGAAAAAAAATTGGAGACCTTATTTTTAAGCTTGCCCTCGTACAATTGCAGATGCAATTAATTTTAGCTATTTCAAAAGCAATTAACATTGAATATAGACTTTTTTAATTAATACTTTTCGCTTACATTTATTTGCCTCTCAAAATTCATGAAAAGCGTGTTAATTCAATGTTACACTTGAAAATATATCTTTCCATGATACTCTATATTTCAACAGCTGTATTTTACATTGAGAGCCAGCTCAAGGGCAAACAGCAGGAGGATACCAAGATATCTCGACTTTTTCCATTTCAAATGAAAGCCTTAACCTGGTGATAAAAGTATCTGTCACAGGGATGGGAATTGGAAGTATACTTTGAAGATATCATTTGAATTGAGATGCCGGTAGATTACTGTCATCAATAAACAGTAAATTATTCCCCAGGGAAAATATATCCCAAAGAACTATGAAATGTTGCTGTACGTCCCCACTGTCCTTGGATCAGTCCCGAGATTATTCAGAGCAAAACTTACAAATAGGATGAGTAAATAAATATCTTTTGCTAAGTAATGAGCAACTGCAAATGAATAACTGCTTGGCAAAGAAAAAGAAATGGTAAAGGTAAAAACAAAGTCTTCCCGGAGGCACGAACAGGCAATCTTTGGAGTGAAGAACGCATGCTACCCACAAAGCTAATTGTATCTACAATAACAACTGTAGAATTTTATTGGGAATAAATAATGCTGAAATCAAGCAATGAAAATGTAAGCAATACTTAAAAGTTGAGAAATCACATAAATACATATTAAGAGAACACTTTCCACTGCTCAAAAGTTATTAATACAATATTAAAAAGGTGGAGTGATGTACGTAGTCTCTCCTATTCAGTTAAATATCAGTGATGTATAAGTAAACTAATTGCATACTGTACCTCAACGGTCACAGCAAGCACAATCTGCATGTAAAGGAATTAAAAAAAGACATACAGCAGAATTGACCTCTGATAAGGAATTGATTTCATTCATAATTAACTGTTTCCATGATTGAGATTATGCAGTGGATCCTAGACTATAAACACACAAATGCTACAAACGTATGGGCTTAATGTTGAAGGAATAAAATTAAAATAGTGAATTAAATATACAATACCACATGATGACTTCATAACATAAAGAAAAGTTACTTTTTGTTCTTTGCCAAGTAAATCTCAACCCTTGATATGACTTCTTTTATAAATTGGTGCAAGTATAAATTAAAAGTATGTATCAATCATTAGCCAGCAATTGATAAACCCTATTATTCAATTACATCACTTAATTGTGAAAGTTTTTCACTCCCTAGTGCATGCTGCACATAACAATAGTCAATTAACCCAAAATCTCTATTGATAGTATAAACATACCTGAAAATTATTCCATTGGGAATGGGAAGTGAAACTCACAATACTGAGTTACAGCGAGATCAAAGTCGTCGATAGGATAAAAGACGATACATCCATAGCTACCAGCTGATACTGCGAACAGTAATAGCATTTGCCGCTAAAACAAGGGATATCGTAGGGTATCAAACTTACTATCGTACTTTGAGGTATTGTGCGCTAGCTAACTGGATATGTAATAACATTTCAGATATCATATGATAGGAATTTTGTTTCCACGGCGTATCGCACTCTATCTCCGTACGACATAGAACCGTTATTGGCACTCTGGCCTCCAGAGGTCCTGGATTTGTATCCCAGCAAGTGACGAGTTTTCAGTGGTATACCAGTCTCCCACTTGAATACTGTCTGCAGAGCAATTTAAGTTTAGTACTCAGTCCATTAGAACCTTTCATTAAGAGCAGGCTAATGCAGGGTTTCACTCCACCCTTTCTCTATTCCTTGAAAATTTGTAACTATATCCAATTATCCACCAATTGACCTTAGCTATAGCAAGCACAATTGATCTTTGCTATCAACTGCTTCCCCTAAATAACTACTACTCTCACCCAGCACATTTATAAAATTCCACTCTATTTCCTGCTTAATGTTTTCTAGCTTCCCTGCACTTAACATCACCCTAACATTCCCTGTTCTCAATTTAAAAATTGTCCTATGCTCTTTATCTTTCATCAACCCTGATGTTTTTGTAGTCTCTTTTCCTGGCAATGTTCCATGTTGTGACATAACAACTGCTGGGGCCTTGCTTCCCTGCATTTGGGTTCAACACTCACATCACTCATATGGGACTGACCCTCATAGTTGGCAGAATTTAAGTCTCTATTATTTACATTCATCATGCTCATGGGATAGCATAATTGTGGTAGTTTCTCACTGCTTGCCTCAATTAATGTTTTAAAACGAGACACCAACACTATCGATAAAAGGTCCACAACAAATGAAATGCAATAGTACCCTGATTAAAGCCTAATACAGGCTTTAACATCAAGTGATTGCCATTGCACAAATATTGCTGTAATGTAATAATTACCTGATGTTCATCATGGTCTGAGATTTCATCGTCACTTGATGTCAGTCTCAACCGAATGCTCTCCTGCAGGAAACAAAAATATTTAATTTATATTTCTTTCACATAAAATGCACTAATCTATATATATATATTAATTGCGTAGCATGTCAGTCAGTCCATCTGTCATTCTGTATCCGTTTTGTTTCATTCTCTCCCAATTTTTGAGCTAAAAGAGTGAGGTTTAGTGCGTTGAGTGTGGATTCTCTGTCTGTATGATTTGGTAGTAGTTTTGGATTTTTAGCAGTTTGTGGTGCAGAGAAAAATGCAAGAGAAAAATGATTTTTTCCCTATCTTTTAACATGGGAAACCAGTTGTTAAGTGAATTTGTTCACATTGCTAATTAAATGTGTTTACGTTTTTGGGAAAGGGGAAAAAATTGGTTTGAAGAAGGTGAAGAAAGTGGAAATAGTTTCATCAATCAATTTTGTAAGTATGAAATTATTAATTGACGTTTTCGATGTGAAGATAGTGAAATAATAAAACAATTTTTGCCTACTGGCCCCAATCTTGTGCATGAATTGTGAATTTCAAAGCTAGGTGTTTTGAAGTACTTTTCTAATAGTTGAAAGAAAGTTATTAAATGTTTATTATGTATTAATGTTTGTTGCTAAATCAGCAGGTTAATTCAAATATATATTAATTTTGTAGCATGTCAGTCAGTCATTCTGTATCCGTTATGTTTTGCTCTCTCCCAAATTTTGAGCTAAAAGAGTGAGGTTTGGTGCGTTGAGTATGGATTCTCTGTCTGTATGATTTGGTAATAGTTTTGGATTTTTAGCAGTTTGTGATGCAGAGAAAAATGCAAAAAACACGGTTTTTGAGAGTGGGAGACAACATATAATGAAAAATGGTGTAGAAAAAAGTACAAAAACATATAGGGTAATTAAAGCATTAGTTACAACAAGTGGCACACATTTCTCTGTTTATAAAATAGCCATTTCCTTCTCTATGCATATGAAGTGCATATGAAAAGTGCCTGCACAGCAGGCCTGCTAGTACATAATTTAAATTGCCAAAGCTCAAAAATACTTACCTCATCAGATTCTAGCAGACATTCACTTTTATTGCACCGAATTAGAGTTGAATCCGAGGACATGGTATTATTATCATATTGATCCTCAATTGGTGGTTTTGAGCGATTTACCTCAGATTTGGCAACTGCATGCCATCCAGGGGATTGAGCAGTATCCCCTGGCTGCTCTAAGTCCTGAACAGAAGAAATTGTGGTATTTAACATTTGAATCCAACTTACTATGAATGTATCTATACGATAACCCACAAAAAGATTCAAGATTTTTTAGGTGAGTCTATGTATGACTATTTCTAACATAAAATACTTAGCAAAAAAGAAAATTTCAATTTTCCACAATTTACACTTTTAAAAGACAACATCTTACATAAAAAGAACAAAACCTACAGTTAATTCATACCCAAGAAAAAAATTATGGGCTTTATAAAGGGAGGGCAATGCAATCTTACCAGCTTAGTTTTCTCTCTCAAAAAACCTCTTAAGTGAATGACACTTCATACCTGAGAATTCACAGAAGAACTATGATTTTTAATCAGTAAAATACAACAGTATTTATTGTCTTTTTTGGCCAAAAGTTCATGCCCTACTTTTTTTTAATCTTGACCATGAAAGAAACTAAATGACACTCTTGACACAATACAGACCACAAGGACTATATCACTGAATTTCCAGAGAGAGCAACCAACTATTCACAAGGTAATTGTACAACAGCATCTCAAGCAAAGTACTCACTCCAAAACATGGCATGTCAAATTGTTGGTCTCTTAGTGATTTCCATTGAGGACAGACTAATACCAATCCAGAGTTTTCCTCCATTACCACTGTATCCTAAAATTATACCAGATCAAAGCCACCCACCTATGACATAATGCTCATCTGACCTAAAAATTTTGTTGAGAGTCCTGACAGTTGAAACTCCTGAAAGTCCTGACAGAGTCATCACAATCATACATATCACTACAATATTGTCATTTGAAAGAATCCATAAAATCCCTTATATAACAGGATAATTATTTGTCCAAAAATCATTTTATAAGTGCATGATATGACACGCCAATATACATATGTATAAACCATAGGTGGGAAAGTTAACAAAAAAATTAACTGATTAAAGTTAAAGTTAATCTCTGTAAAAAGTAACTAGTTAAAGTTAAAAGTTACTTTTTCAGTTACTTTGGCAAATTGGATTTCATTGTTTTGATGTGGTATCCCTTTTCACCAAGGTTCCCATCAACGAATCTGAAGATATCATCAGGAAACTGATGGGGGTTGGATTGCCACCAGACTTTCCAAAAATAGTGGACTTTTGCCTCAGGAGCAACGACTTCCTGTGGGATGGTGGGGTATGATGAGCAGAAGGATGGAACAGCTATGGGTAGCCCTCTCTCTCCGGTTGCCATCAACTTATTTATGTAACTCTTTGAGCCTTGCCATCCAGCAATCTGAGACCCACATGCTGGATATAATACGTGGATGACACTTGTGTCATTTGGCCACACAGGAGAGAGGTGCTGAAGGAGCTCACTTCTCACCTCAACAGCATCCATCCATTCAATTCATCAAGGAGACTGAGGAAAATGGAGCATTAGCCTTCTTGGACGTGTTGGTGCAGAAGGGCCCTGATGGCTACCTCGAGCATTAGGTCCACCAGAAGAAAACACACACAGACCGGTACCTGAATGCCGATTCCCACCACCATCCACAACAAAAGTCAGCGCTAGTAAAAACACTCCTTCATAGGGCCAGAGCTGTTTCAGACCACAAATCACTGAGGGCTGAGGAGGATTACGTAAGGGCAGTGATCCGGGATAATGGATATTCCAAATCCTTCATCGATCGAAACTCCAGGGACCTAGGACAACCCTCTCCTCAGGCTACTTCAAAACCCACTGCTTCTGCCACATTATCATATGTGGTGGAGACCACCAAAAGCAATCTCAGGAGAGGAGGAATCATCACACGGCACAGGGCTCTCAGGAAAATGAGAGATTTGATACCATCGGCCAAGGATCGCCTTCACCCACTTAACACAAAAGGCATGTATAAAATTCCTTGTTACTGCAAGAAGGCTTACGTGGGATAAAGCAGCCACTAAGTATCTTGTCGACTGAGAGAACATCAACGTACACAAACAAAAAAGGACATTGTCAGATCAGCAATAGTGGAGTACACATTTTCTGAGGAATGTCATAATATTTTTATTGGAAAGATGCAGATTTTAGCCCAAGCGAAGTTTTATCAATGATGACTAATACGTGAGGTGATTTAAATAAAAAAAATTATTAAAATTTCAATTGTGATGATGGCATCAAACTGAGCCCAACGTGGAAGAGGCTCTTCCAAAGGATAGAGACCCCGATTAAGTTCCCAAAGAGTACAAACAACAGTAATGCTGTACTCAACAGTGATGAGGGCCAAGAATCATGTGAACAAGGCTAAGTTAGACTTCAAAAGACTTACTTCCACAGATCCTAGATAATTTTCACTTTCATCACACCTAATTAGAGTTGAATTCGATGACATAGAATTATTATCCTCTTGCTCCTCAACTGGTGGTTCAGTTTTGGCAGCTGAATTACTCCCAGACGGTTGAACATTATCACCTGGTTGCTCCAAGTCCTGCACAGAAAAACATGTTACATTCAACATATGGATCCAATATACAATGCATCTGCACGATTGCTTAGAAAAACATTCAAAACTTTTTTAGGTGACCCCTTCTATGTACATGCATACACATTAATGTAAAAGCCTAACTATCAATAAGGAGTCAATTATTTTCCATAATTTACACTACTTTTAAACAGCAACATTATATGTAAAAGGAGCAATTCATAAACGTAAGGCAGAAAACAACTAATGGCTCTATACAGTGAGGGCAACATACCTCTCCCAGCATACTTCTTTCTCAAAATAAAAAAAGTGAATAGCACTTCATGCATATTTACTGTAATGCAGCACTACTAGCATAGTAACCACTCCAACGTTGGCATGTAAAAGTAAATGAAGTGCCACTCACTATTGAGGTTTTTTTTTTTGTTTTGAGAGAAAGAAGAATTCACATTAATTGCCACATGAAAAAATTCACCTCAACCGGGAATCGAAATATGGACCTTTGGCTTTACGGTTAATGATACATACCACCCAGTGTGAGACCCAAGAAAAATTTAATACAAATTTTCACCGGGAAAACCTAAAATCTTTCACAGATATAGCACATCATAAGTTGGCTCCTCCCTCTTGAAATTCAATGATGTAGAACTTGTGGTCTGCATTGTGAAAAGAACTACTATGGGACAAAAGCTACTCTACTCTTTCTACTTTCTGGGCTACTGCGCAGACCCCTATGCTTTCCAGGATCGGTAATTCATATGGTAATTTTACTGAGGATCAACGTGCTAGGTTTTGATGAAGAATGCTGGAAGAGGGGAATTGATGGAAGAACTGTGCTTTTCACTTTGAAAAAATAAAACAATACATATTTGTAGTCTATTTGGGCCAGAAGTTTCCATGTTTTAAAAAAATCTTGATAATGAAATAAATGAAAATGACACTCTTGTCACAATGCAGACATCAAGTTTTACATCACTGAATTTCGAGAGGGAGGGACCAAATTATGAAGTACTATATCAGTGAAAGATTTTAGGTTTTCCTGGTGGAAATTTGTAATAAATTTTTCTTGGGTTTCACACTGGGTGATATCATTTACTAGCACTAACATTTTGATGAATGAGTCCGCCATTCACTTTGATGAAAATGGTGCAATCTGTCCACAAAATGTTACAACTCATTAACATTATCACCCAATGTAAAACCCTAGAAAAATTTATAACACTATTTTACTGTAAAACAATACCTCTAGCACAGTACACACTCCAATGCTGGCATGTAAAACTGTTGGTCTCTGGAGTCCGTTCCTAGAATAGACTAATAGTACTCTGTACTGTTAGTCTTATCTATTAAGAATAGACTAATACCAATCCATAGTTTTCTTCTATTACCTACTATTAGAAATATTGGAGCTAGGATTAACTTCATTTTTACTAATATATATTTGTCACCACGGAATTTACAACCAGTGGCGGATCTATGGGGGGGGCTAAGGGGGCTATAGCCCCCCCCATTGGGTCGAAACATACACTAGATAAAATCGAAATTTTTGGAGGTTACCACTTTGTACGAAAGTATTTAGTTATATTTTATAAGTATTTAGTTATATTAGTTATATTTAGTTACAATGGAGAAAGCTCTACATTTCAAACAGTCTATGGAAGCTGCTCCTGGAATTTCAACCAAACATGATGGTCTAATGATCGATAGAAAAAAAAGCCGACATACCTAGTTGAGAAAAATCGAAAACGATTAAAACCCATAATTATAACAATACTATTTCGTGCCCAGAACAACCTCCCCATTAGAGGCCATCGAGATGATGCCAATTTGAGCAGTGAAGAAGACCAAGATATGGCTCTTCAAGGAAAACAGGAGGTTTTCAAGTCTCTTGTCATTTAGAATAGATGCAGGCAACTAAGACTTAAAATGGCATCTTTCGACTTGCAAACGCAACAACACATTTATTAGCAAAACCATCCGAAATGATGTGATGGAATGCATTGGTGATTTTTTACGTTAGAAAATAGTTGAAGATGTAAAAAATACCAAATAATTCTTCTTAATATCTGACGAGACTATCGATGTTAGTAGGAAGGAGCAACTTACATTCTGTGCACGATACATTGATATGAACTCATCCATCCATGGTAAAGGAGGAATTTATTGGCTTCTTTGAGCTCAAATCAACGAGCTTGGCTATAAAATCAACGATAGACGAAGAGATGTCAAAACTTGGCTTGTCATATGTGGTCAAGGGTACGACGGAGGATCAAATATGGCGGGACATTTACACGGCGTGCATGCCCTAATATCGCACCAACAGCCACTCGCAATTTACACTAATTGCTTCAGTCACTTCCTGACTCTTGTTTATCGTAAACATTTAATAATAAAAACTAATTAACCTATCTAATCATAAGTGATTTGACTATATTTGTGTTCCTTATCATTAAGTCATACTTTAAAATCAAAATAAAGTAATATCATAAGTTTTTATTATTAATATTACCGGTATTTCAATCTAGGCCGAAAATGACCACAATAAACCTTTTACTAATAAAACGACCTACTACATGTGCATAGTACTGTCTTTTTTCGTCAAATAATTAGCCTAAAACCGCTGTTTTTGAGTCTTGAAAATCCCAAATTTCCAAAATCCCCGAACCCCCCTTCGGCTGGGCCCCCAGACCCCCGGTTTGCCCCCCCCTTGCTCCAAACCTAGATCCGCCACTGTTTACAACCCATAGCCAATTTAAAGCCACATTAAAATACCTCCATTGGGATTGTTTACAAATTGTAATCCATTCTGATAACCTTCTATAAAGTGTACACTAATTGTGACACTTTAATTATCTTATCAATACTATAGTATAGTAAAATACCTTTAAAAATATAATTTTTGAGTAATTACCTCTTTCATTCAAGGAAAACTGATACTTCTAGTACTATGATTATGCATAGAATCATTACATTTGAGCATATGGTCAAATTAACTGGGTAGTATTATTCCTGATTGAATTTTACAAATAAACATAATTGTTTGTAAGCACAACATTTGTTTTATGCTTACCTTTCCACCATAGAAACAACCTCGGTCTTTATCTATCCATTCCAAAATGTCAAGCATCATATTTATATTAGCTAATTTATCACATTTAAGCATACAGGTACCCCTCACTTAACACGAATTCCTTTAAAATGATATTCTCAATAGACCCAACCACACCAATCCACCCACCAGACAACCCACTTCCACCAACACTTCTTCATGCACTTTAATCAAATTTCCTGTTGTAACACCTTAAACAATAAGCCCCTGATACTCTCAACATTTTACTTTCACCTCTGAAGGAGTAGGAGAAGAATTCAAATTTTACTTTCCCTACTCTGTGACATAAATTCATTTTGATATTTAAAAATAATTTTGCATTATTTTAGTCACTTCTGTTGAACTCGAAAATGGCATCGACCTCTATACATAATCATCCCTAACTTTCAGCCTCTACCATACAGGGATTATAAGAATGTGAGTAATAATACATTTTTATTCCACAACAGAAGAAGGTGGCTGCAATGCCCAGTTAACTGTGCCGATACGAATGAGAGCATGCGATGCCACTAAAATCATAACTAAAACCTAGTGCTGTCAAGAATCAGTGAAGTAAATTTATAAAAATTAATTGGCAAGTGGGTTGGATTGTCCTAACAAGTGACCACTCTACAGTGCAATGCAGCACACCAAGCCGTTTGGTATCCCTGATAATATCCAAATTATTCAATATTTGCTATCCTTAAGGTTAATCCCTTCCCAACCTGATCCCACTGATATAATCTGTGTTGTGCCAAGAATGATTCAGGCTCTTCTCTTCCATTAGCAGTGAGAACTATTGTTGTTTTCTGCATATTATTTATTTTGGGTTCGTGCTCGAACATTTTCAGAAATTGAGGTGGTAATAGGATTTTGTCATAAATATATGTAATAATACTTTTTTCGTGATTTCACTCAAAAATATTATTTATTAAACTTGTTAGTTATGTTTACTAAGTCAAAATTTATCATTCCCTGTACATATCCCTCAGTATTGTGGCTTTTCAATATTTACTCAACTCAAATTCACTTAACGTTACTTTTCCGGAACCTATCTATTGTATTAAGTGGGGGTTATCTGTAATCTTCAATGGTCTTTGGCAGCACATGGAGTCTTTTTTTACCTGCAGCATTATTCATATTAAGGCAAGTTAAATAAATAATGAAAGTGAATATCATATACATTTTAATATGAATAAATAAAAAATAAAATTAATATTATACACATGTTAATGAGATTAATAAGTTATAAATTAAAACAATATGTACACGCTCCTTTTAATGAAGGAAAACCACGAGGAAAAGTGACCATTCACTTACGTTAAAGCATAGGGGTTAAATAAAATATATTAAAAAGTTCATTTTAGTAACATTCACCTCCGAGTCTCCGGCGAGCATCAGGTGTCATTGCTGTCATATTGACCAGAGACTCGGGAGGGTTCTTGCACCTGGGTAACCATGTCCAACACCATGCTTGATAGGTGGTTACCACACAGTTGCATCATGTGCTCACGGCAGGCGGAGGGACCCAAGTAGGATGGCCATCTGCATGCCAGCTGTAAGTGTTAATAATGTGTACTGTATGTACAGATAATGGTTTCTGTCTGATAATGGTTGAATTTCCCTCTTGCCCTCTATGATTTTTCCCTTTTTATCTTCCATTGATAAGGATTGGAGAAAAACAAACTGACATTCTTTCCAGTATTGTATATGAAGAAGACTTTTCACAAAGTAGATTTTAATACCGTGAATGCAATTCTGAAACCATTTGGAGTGTCTTATTTAATTGGAAGAATTATGCACAGCCCATATGAAAGCCAGGTTGCTGTGATTAAATCTGGACCCATCAGGAAGGAGCAAGAATAAAGAAAGTGAGACAAGGCTCTTCACTGTACCTCATTTTTTTCAATGTTTGCATAGAGAAAGCCATAGATGAAATCAAAGAAAAAGGGTGAAATATACTTGAATGAACATCCATGGGGAAAATGAGCATGTCTTGATTTGACAATGAGATAGTTGTCATGGCAGAGACAGAAATATTGTCTCTAGTTAGCATGGAAATGATGTATGTAGTAGAAGGGCCATGACCAATGTTAAACTTGGGAAACAAAAGATAGAAGAGGTGATAGAGCATAGCTATTTGGGAGCCCAAATAACTATAAATGGCCAAAGCAAGAAAAAATAGTAAAATAGCCCAAGAGAGGAGGGTATGCTACCAAAAGAAGAATGTATGTACTTACAGCTGGAAATACAAAGCACGAAGTTAAAGAAACAATTCATAATAACATACATCTGAAGTATGATTCTTGATGACAGTGAGGCATAGACAATGACAGCAGCAGAAAAGTCAACGCTAGGTACATTTGAAATGTGGTGCCACAGTAGAATGATAGAGATATAATGGATCCACCAAATGACTAAGGAAGAAGAACTAAGAAGAGTTGGAGAAAAGAGAAGTCTGCTAACAACTTAGAGATGAAGGCAAGACAGCTTAATCGGCCAAATATTGAGATACGATGGCCTGATGAAGACAATTGTCAAGGAACAAGTTAGTGGGAAAAACAGAAAAGGAAGGTTTCAGATGAGATTAGCAGCGTTTTTCAGATGCTCCTTGCCAGAGTAAGGCTCCTAATCATTCATCGTTGGTATGCACATTCAGCATTAGGACGACTTTGAATCATAGGCAAAGTGGTACATAAAATATGGCACCACAGGGTGTCCAGCAGCGATTTGATGATTCCCTGAGATTTCCAGGTTTTCCAGGCATAAATTTTATTTTTCCAGAGGAAATCTAGATTTTTTTCTCGTTAAGTATAAGCTCTCTAGAGAACGTTGGGTATGTTTTTTGTGTGAATAAAAGTAAGTATTATAGCTAATCTTGCATTTTGGGCAAAATAAACCAAATCCTGCGTATTTGGAGGAAAATTAACAAAAAATACAACATCATACAACACTTTCATTCAGTTCGTGAGAAATTACATCACCTTCTTAGAGTTAAACATTATTATGCTGGCACTCGGGAACTAGGTTACATACAACCAGACTTCGCTGAATATATCACTGATACAAAATGATCAATAACTTGCACCTTCAGCATCCAGGCATGAAATTCCCTTCTTCACATGGAAGGCCAAGGGCGATCTTTCAATGAGTTTCCCCACCAATTTCTCTAGGTTAGTAATCCATCCATTATTGAAGATAAGAATATCCTAATACATCTTTGTGACTATAATCTCTTTAGGCTATCTTAGTTGCATATCCTACATTAAGATCTTTTGTGGGGATCAGATTTACAGCTTTACTCAAGTAAATATGCTTCACGATTCCAGATGCCAAAACCTCCGGCTTTACCAATCTAGTCATCACAGTTTTAAACAATTCAGTAATTGCCGAAAATGGAAACCGAGCCATAGGCTTGCTGGATTGAAATTCCAAGAAAAATTGTTCCAGCTCCGCTGCAGCTGTGGCAAAGGAAGCCAGTTTAGGATCCAACATTTTGTCTTGGATGATGAACTTTATTAATCTGAAACTGTGACACATAGGCTTACATTTCTTGCACTTATGATTGCTTTTCTCTTCAACCTGAAAGCTCTTGACATAATTTTGCAAGGTTTGAAGAATATCGAGGGCTCAGAGAGCGCAATATTTTCATTGTCTAAACACCTAACTACAGGCAGTCCCCGAGTTACGTACGTCTCGACTTACCTAAAAATCCGTACTAACAAAAGTGAAAATTTTATCTAAAGGGATGCCGTAGATTTACGAATGCGAGCACCAAAAAGTAAAATGTTTGTTTTCATACTTGTTTGCGGAGAAAATATTGAATAGCTGTCAAGGTTTTAAAGAGGTACACAGAAGAAATTGGTCCATTTTTATCATTCATCTACAGTATTTTCATTGCTATTAATTAATTTTTGTCACAAAGTCGCGTAAAAAACAACTTATCTTCTACACAACCGACCAATCTTCGTAACAGTTCATACAGTCGTAGCGATATCGCTAAGACTGCATCAAATTACTGCGCTCACTCCATTACGATACGGCTTACTACGTAGTAGGAAGCTACGTAAATACACTGGCCTCGATTGTCATCAGTTTTTAAATTGCAGCCAAAAGCCATGTTGATATAAAAGAAAAAAAAAGTTGGAACAGAAAAGATGTTGCAGAAAACACTTGGTTATTACCGTAAATGTTTATTTCAGGACTTGATGAATTGTGACTGATAGCTGCTGTAATCTGCAAACTGCTGGATTGAGATGCTATGATTATATGCCAACATGAAATCCAAGGACGCCAGTTCTACGTAAAGAAAGTGAAATTAACTTTAATAATTTACCTCTTAAATATTAAGTACCATGAAAGCGGCAGTCGGTTGTATCACGGAGTATTGGAATGTGACTTTTGAGAAGGAATGGACTCGTACATTCTCCAACCACGAAAGTCTACATCGTCCTGAACTCTTAAACTGCATTTCAATGAGAACCGCTTAGTTTTCTGACAATTCAACAAGTTTCTACAAATTGGTGAAGCGAGTAACGGGTGGGTCAATTGATTTAAAAATCGTTTGAATTTGCATTGCAAGAAAAATGATGCATAGTAGCAAAAAAAAAGCGAGCATTAAAATATTGATAAATCCTTTCTTCTGGCCATCTGGAAATCAAACGCAAAATCTCGAGTTGCATCTGCCTTATTTGAGGACTGGTACTGCATCTATTTTATACCAGAGTTCAAGTAGTACTGCCTTAAGGAAATAATTCCATTTAAAATCTTGCTGTTGCTTGATAATGCACCCGGTCACCAACACACAATTGGGAGGATTTAAATGACTGCATTCTTCGGCCTCCAAATACAACGGCACTTCGCCAACCCAATGATCAGGGAATCTTTGCGTCCTTCAAAGCTTATAACTTGCGCAAGACATTTACTGATACTATTGCAGCCACAGATGGGGATGGTGGAAATACATGTAGTGAGTTTTGGAACCTCTACAAATATGCACCATGAAATAAAAAAGATAGCATCATCCTGGGAAGAAGTAACCACGATTCACGGTCATATTCACACAAGGAGTTGACAAACGAAGAAATGATAGAGATGGGGTGACGATAGGCAGAAGTAGGGGATGGAGATGATGAATGGAGATCTCAAAAGGACGTGTGTGGACAAAAAAATGCTTTAAAACTCAAGGATAGCAGGAGGTCTTCGAGTATACTACTTAAGCGGTGGAAAAACTTGAGCAAATGGATTGTAACATCAGCAGGTTCGCTAAGGTCATCAGGGCACTTGGCATGGCACAAGGTGCCATGTCTTGCTACAAGGAAATTTATCGTGAAGAAAAGAAGGCCCCCATACAAACCTCTCTGCACAGTTACTTCACAAAAAAGTTGAAGCCACATCACCATCAACCTCATCAACAGCTGACGCAGAGGACGACGCCACAGTGCAACGTTCGACCTCGCAGTGAAAGAAATAAAATGCCTGTGTGCGTGCAGGATGAAGTGTGTATGTTGGCGTGATTGTAAAGCGCTAATGTGGACGTCGCAGTGACCTAATCCTCTGCCCTCCTCTTATGAGAATAAACTGTGACAATGAAACCACCAGAGCCATTAGTCAACTCAACTTAAAAGGCAAAAGATACAGTAATTATTAAAGGCTAGTAAATTACACAATACTAAATGGCTCCTTCAATGGCATGATAATATAAAAAATTAATATTAGTCATCATTATAGTGAATTAACCTTAAAAGATACTGTGCTTTTGCAAATCCGTGCAATTGGTCAATTCGGACCAACAATATTTGGGGTGCAACTTCCAGACGACATTATTGTTTACTTATGCAAATAAATTAAAGATAAAAATAAGAATTATTGAATTTTGCAGGAAATAACTGAAGGAAATTGTCCGAAAAATTTACCCACATTTCTCAGCATCGATTGAAATCTCCGGAACACGGATTTAGTTTTGGAGAATGGATTTAATTTTTGGCTTACATAAATTTCGACTTACTAAGATCCATTTGCTGTTTATCAGCAATCTTATTGAGGATTTCATCAAAACCCACAATAAATTGCTGGCAACTCTCTACATGTTCCATTTAGGGTTTCGTTCGAAATATAGAGATCATGAACAACTACTTTGTTTTTGCTGTTGTTGTTGAAAGCCGTTGCGATGGGCCGAAAGCACTCGGGCACTTGGGCGAGAAATGACATGGCCACTAAAAACAAAGATTATATGCACACGGGATAGGACTATGTATCATACACAGTGTATGGAGAAATCATTGCACTCTCAGTAATTGCAGAAATGCTAAATGCAACAACACAGGGGAAATTTCACTATACAACTGCCGGAAATGGCACATTATTTCCGTCGCCATTTTACATATTGACACCACCGAAAATTCCAGAGTCGATTACATCCCTGAGATTTCCCTGATATTTCCAGTGAAAATAAAATTCCCTGAGATTTCCCGGTCTTCCCGGTTTTTCAGAGTGCTGGACACCCTGCACCAATACAACTAAAAATACATTCGCTTTGTCAGCAGTATGAGGCATGTATTGAAGGATGTGTAAGAGAAGAATGATGTTAATGTAAAAAGGTTAGCTGATTGGAGAATCAAATGGAGAGCTGAGAAAAACCAATCATAGGATTGTTGACTTGTAATTACTAGATCTTTAGGTTTCACAATAGGACCCAAGCAAAATCAAATAAGATGTCACCAAGCAATTATGTACAGTAGAAACTCGATATTACGATATTTTGATTTTACGAGGCAAAATCTTTGGTCCTGACCAAAATACATGTAAGAGAACTCGATATTACGAAATAATGACATTTTGAAAATACGAACCTCGGGTCTCGGTCCCAACATGAAAAATTTACTTGTCTTTACGAATAATGATGGATCATGGCAGCATTTTTCAGATGCTCCTTGCCAGAGTAAGGCTCCTAATCATTCATCGTTGGTATGCACATTATATTATTCCGGCTGACAATAGTTATCATCGAAAGAATCAGATTTCATTTACCGTCCTCATTAAGCATTTCGATTTAGCCATCGAGGAAGGATTTCTTCTTCGTAAGTAAACATTTCCCTTGCCCTTTGTAAGTAAACATTGCCCTTGCCCTTCGTAGGTAAACATGAGTTCCTTTGGTTCATACGATCACTTAGTTTGTCGCATTAAGTGTAAATGATGTTTTTTTTCTGGGCGCATGCATAATCTACGGTACAAAATGTTCATACGCCCATACGTATTTATGTCGTATAATAGTCGCAAATGTCACACATTTCTCGCCTTTCACTCCTACCCATCATCATCAAGGGTCAACAATCCTAAGATTGGTTTGACGCAGCCCTCCACTCGATTCTTCTATCGGCCAACCTCTTCACACCAACGTAGTTCCTCTCTTTCACGTCCTTTACGACCTGCTCCTACCCAGTGATCAAAAAAATATACTAAAAGATAGCTTCTCAGCTGTGACCATCCCGGAGTGACAAGGAATCTGATAAGGATTTTGTAGCCTAATCCTTGATAGAGATACACATAAGACTAAATGATAAGTAGAAACATTCTATGAAAAACCTTAATTCACGTCTTCAGATGGGGATCAGAAAGCCTCGTCAGAATTCTAGTCCAATTGGAGGCACTTTCATTTTTCCCTTGCGTTATCAGATGATACACCCCGGAGGACAATACGGGTGGGAGTTAGTTGGTACCCAGTCAGTTCGGAAACAGGACACGAATTGACCGGGATCTTTGGGCAGGCATGTTGATGCAAGGAGCTCAGTGTATTAACACGGTCAAGGACATGGAACCCCCTCAGTTAAAGAGGAAAAGAATACAGGGTGGCTACTGATATCCAATTTTTAAATTCCCTGACTTTTCCCCGATGGACTTAACAATTTCCCTGAACAATCACCTAAAGGTCTCCTATTATCGGAACATTTCATTTCTGCTGAATTAAATTTTTTGCAAAACTCAGAAAATGTTAAAAACTAAAATCAATACATTAAAAGTTACAAGTACACCCCAATGAAAAAATATATGAAACCTTAAAAGTTTAACTCTCATCCAAATTATACAAACTTTTAATACGTTATTACCCTCGCATTTTTCATTGCAAGGTTCCGGCACAAAAGGGTAAAAAAAGTGCATGTAGCATATACAATAACATCACTCGTTATTAACATTTATTAAAAATTGTAATTCCATGTCTTGAATAACACTATGTTGCTATCATTTTCATATTGCTTGGTTTTTCGATTCAATTTATTTGATACCTTCAACAAGAACCAAAATAGCCTTGCATATATTTGTTACAACTAATTCACGTAAAATCAAATAATGATTCGATAAGAATACTCAAGGAGTCGGCCGGGGCCACTAATTCGCTGGTGTAAAATCAAAATTCCAGTATATAACATTGTTACACTACGGTGAGTCCCTTGAACCATTGCGAGCGTTGGCGCGACTCAGGCGCGCGATCTTCGGTGGCTGTGTATCGTATTTCGGCGGCCGTGTATGTTTCCTTTACAATTTTGTAAAATTACAAATTGAAAATGTCTAATTCTTCAAGAAAGAGGTAGCGAGACATGGTAGTTCTGGGAAGTTGAGGATTACTTAAAAGGCATCAAAGGGAATGTTAATGGCCATTTTGCCTCATCCCTTCCATTCCTATCCTAATACCTTTCCTCCCGGTCTGAAACGCCTATTAGTGCGGAAACAGACTTGAAAAGACCCATGAATGAAAATGGCAATTTTACTGGTGGACTCCGGCACAGGAATCACTAAGGTGTGCGAAAAATACAAACCAAAGTCAAGTTGGTGCACTAGTTCAAAAATGGATAACACGAGTGACCTTCAGAAGCGAATAGCAATTTGATAAACAAGGTTGATTGTCAGAGGGAACCAAAAATGTAAAACTATGTGTGTAAACAAACAAAACGTAAGCGAGCCACTGCGAGCGAAAACAGGAGGCAGTTAAGAACGGCAGCGTCATATTCAGGAATATCATATTTGAGGTGGTTTGTGACCTGGCTAAATTGCTTCGAGACGGAGCTAAGGGGCCATTCAATAATTACGTCGAGCGTGAAAGGTGGGGAAGGGAGTAGGACCCTTCTTACTGTCTCACGAAGGGGGGTATGGGAATCGAAGATGATCTTACATAAGATTTTGTTTACATGTGTGATCGTACTTGTATTACCGTTTTAATAATCATCTCGTATTTTTTTAACTGTGTGGCGCCTCTGTCACCGGTGGCCGGCACGCCACGCTGTCGGAGGAAGCAGAGGCTAATTCCCCGCCAGGTTTTCGCCTGCGAGAAACTTCCTCGCCAGGTCCCCACGGCGAGACAAATTGTCGCCGGCGAGATAATTGCTCGCAGGGTTTGCGCCTGAAGTCAGTGCAGTTCTCACATAGCGCTCGCTCGGAACTCTCGCTTAAGACGACGTTCTCTGTGATGTGAGCTCGTGTCGATTTGACACCCAATAAAAGTGTTTTCGCCGAATCCCGTGGGGTGAGTTATTTCCGTTGCACCTTGACCTGCACGATCCCTCTCCCATCTACCCTACCGAGCGGGAATAGGGAGACCAACAAACACGTATTTACTACGAGCTAGTGTGCTCCGGTTACCTCTCGACCGAGTCTTGGATGTTAAAAAAAACGTGAGGTAAAATCTTCCGAACAACATAGCCTCGGATTCCTTGTGATGAGCGGAATACATGGTGATCATGAATTTTAACACTACTAGGAAAATATCGCGTTAAGGATATACAAAAGGGATACATTGTACGACTGATTCACAACTAAATAACTAAGATTCACAACTGAATGTTCAACGAATTGACGGGGCTTATTCTAAGCACGTCAGCGATAGATATTAGTTTTAGTTGGCGAAATGTAGGGCGGGAGACTGCTCGATAAACGTAATGATAGAAAAATAACGACATTTTCCTATCCCAGTTTCTCCCTGACTGTTACAAGAAGTCTCTGACTTCTGAATTCTTTCCAGAAATTCAAAATTCCCTCACAATTCCAGGTTCTCCCGGTTTTCCCCAACGATCGCCACCCTGGAAAAACGTTGGAAGAGAAGGTGAAAATGATTTACGAAATTGACTTAAAAAAGTTAAGTAGAAGTGCTGTTCCAAAAAGTTTGGTCATTCTGCCGACAGAAGAGCTGACAAATTTTTTATAATAAACATTTGTTTATCGTGTTTCTTCCTGAATTATTATTCACTGATTTCCTTTTCACAGATTGCCGGAGGTGATCGTAAATTAAGGGAAAGCGAAATGGAAATGCCCACCCATTATCATGTTCTTTTCTTCCCTAGCAGTCCCCATCAAGAATTTTCCCCAGTTTGCCATATCCTATGCTCCGAAAACTCAACTTCTCTCCCCCACTACCTTTCTTTCACATTTGCGGGAACCCAGCAAAGGCTTTCCTTCACTCCCACACTGGTCATCTCACCTTAAGTGACCCCTCGTTTTGCCACCCCAGGGTGGGCAAGAGTCACCCCCTCCCTACAAGTCCCCCAGTGGTGGCCCTCGAGGAGATAAGGCACCTTTGTGAGCCCCCTCCCTCCCAGCCGCTCAACGGGTGCAGTATCCCGCCCTGGCTCAGCAAGGCTGGCAAGCCCACTTTTGGGCCCCTGAAGTGCCCCCCTTCGCAATAAATCTGTGCATGGGTTCTAACATGTTCAAATACTGTTTTGTGGGCATAACTTGATTCATGATAAAAGACCCCACTGTCCAGTGTCTTGTCCTCCCTCTCTGAAGGCCTAGCCTGTTGAAGCAGAGTAGGAGGAAGATAAGATGTGACTACGCTGCTTAAGGATATGATTCTTTCAATGTTTAAATTCTGCACATATCTCTTGACCTTGAGTACCAGCTGTATTAACATCCCAAGTGACGTACGATACTCGGAGACCATGGGACTCGTAGCTGTTTTTGTGAGGGTGAATGGAGTGATCCCCCCAGTGAAGGGTGAAGATGTAAGACTTCCGATTCCGGAACTGTAGCTGAAATGCTCAGATGAAAATCCCCTTGCTTGACCCAAAGCAGAGGATGAACTATACAAAAAAATATTTCACAATTTTTTGGCTACATCAAAATTTTAAATGATACCTGAAGTTTAGTGGACAAAGATTGGGTGACCATATTTGAATAGAGCCACAACTGAACTTTCGCAGAGCATATTGAAAAATGTAAATGATGGATTTATGTTACCATCGTTAGTAGCTGAAGAAGTGTAAAGGAAATTATCACGCATTTACCGTTGAAGTGCGTGGTTTGTACAATCTACTTTTGGAAGGAGGTAAGCATAAAGATGAACTCCTTTTTACGGTCTTCTTTCAGAGCCTTTGTCTCGGAAAACACCATGCAAAGATGGTCATGGCTGTTATTTCACGAAATTAATGGGCATATCATTAATTGTACAAAATACACGATTGACATACAATCCGTGAGAGAATCTTTTCACTATTTTAGCTTAATGTAGGTCTAATCTATAATGCCTTACGCAAAGCATATGATTTTCTCTTAGTGGAAATTTATTCCTCTACATTCTATGTCCGGAGCATATATAGTTGCAAACGATCCCGCAAATCGCATCTATGCATACATCAATACTGGTTTAAAAATATAAATACATCGCCCACGCATACATTATGGATATTTCAGTAGAGATGAAAGTAACATAAAAAATGCGTGAATGAAGCTTCGTATGCCTAGTCCACAGTGCACGAAAATTTTGCAAATACGGCAAACTCTCGATAATACGAAGTCAGCGGGAACGGTGTAAGTCAGCACTCCGTAATTTCGAATTTCGAACATTTTAAAAATGTCGTGAAACAATTTTATCTTTGTTTTCTTTAACTTTTGTTCTCTTCGGCAACATTGTATAACTTTTGTGGTCGTCCGTGAAAGCCTTCTTAAAAGACGCATGTCTTAAAATATCGTAAAATAGGTACATACTATGTCAATACTAGGGATGGGTCGGTTCGGTTCTTCGGTTCTCGGTTCCACCGGTTCTTGAGCTTAGAACCGGAACCGAGGCCGAAAATAATCGGTACCGAAATAATTGGCGCGAAAACCAGTTTGAAACCTACTCACACTCCGAAAGTGGAGGCTTCACATTAAAACCTGGTGAAATAGTGTACTTAGATGCTTCAAAGTCGCGAATTATTCTAATTCAGTCTCTGAAAATGATTATTGATTACCTTATCTTACCCAATGCAAAGTAAGTGGTAAATTAAGAACCGGAACCGAGAATCGGAACCGAGAACCGAAGTTAAGAACCGAACCGGAGCCGAAAAAAAGTGGAACCGACCCATCCCTAGTCAATACTTTTAAGTCGGCGATCCTAGTGTTGGCATAATTTCGTTCCAGTATCGAAAACGTTTAGAAAACATAAGTAGAACGTTTCGTAATATGAATTTTATGTTCGGAATAGTCAGTGGAGACGGGAAAGTAGTATGTATACTAATTATAGATATTTGCTTCAAACATCTACGCTGTTGTGATGGCAGCTGGCCCAACCACATTTTAGTTGTCTTATATCGCCCAATCATAGGTACAAAAAAGCACGAAACTAAGCCCGTTTCCAGAAAAAAATCATTCACAGGTTATCACTGTCTTGCTGCCTTGTATCAACAAGCTAATATATTCTCAAGGCAGTGATGATCTGTATGATTCCAATGAAATCAAAATGTTAAGAGGAGAAATGATGGGATATTATGCTGCTATTTTAGAAGACCCAATTAAGTCAAAGCAGCCTCGAGATTATTACCTCGAGCTTTTACAGTTGTGTTATACCTTTCTTGGTGGTCAAAGTCCTAATGGATCCAAAGATAAATTCCTAGCACCAGGTGGTTTGCACAACGCATGTTGGATGGCAAAGGCTATTTATTCCCTTAAAATTTACTTATTTAGAGATCAGTTCACCCTTACAGCTGGAGAAAAAAAAGGAATCACTGAAGTAAGCTTGTATATAGCTCTCATCTACCGTCGACATTGGAATGAGGCACCCAAAGCTGAGAAAGCTGTCATGAATGACGTGATTCTTTTAAAACAAATTGAAGCTTATCCCAACTGCAATGTTAAGAAAGCAGCTTTGGTAGCTTTTCACCGCCATCTGTGGTTCATTTCAGAGCATTTGGTTGGACTTCCCCTCTTTGATTCCCATGTCTGTGACTCTACCAAAGTTAAAATGGTTACTAACCTAATGTGCCCACCAAAAGCTAAGGCTCTTAAGAGAGTTGAGAGTAAAACACTTAAACATGACACTCCTCTGAAAACATATGTGACACAGCGAACTGCAGAACTCTTTGACATTCTCCATAAAGATGGGAATGAAAAGGCTGCTTCATTTTCTTTGCAAAGAACCTAAGTTGTTTCTAAGTTAAGTTAAACCTTAGTTGTGGGATTCGGATCCTGATTACATACAACTCAATCAGGCTGTTCACAAGATGAAAGTAGTTAATGACTGCGCTGAAAGGGGCATTGCCCTGTTACAAAAATTCAATATGAATATAACCAAGAATGAAGGCCAGTTGCAGTATCTTCTTCAGATTGTTAAATCACACTGAACCAAGTAATCACGAAATTCAAAGACCGCGAACTGGCCATGGAAACTTTAGCGGCGTCACCCGCTGAAAATTATGCTGAAAAACATCTTGCTATAGTCCAAGTAATCACCTTGTAAGAAGGCATTACTCATGGCTGATGATGATGATGGTAATGGCGCTTAGTGAAGAAAACATATTATAATCTTGTATTTAACATACCTTTTACCTTTACAGAGACTTATTTATGGTCACAGTAAATGCATCATGATCATTTAGCATTATATATGTATTCAGATATGTCACCATTAAATTTTTTTCATTAAAATACTATTTTTTAGTTAAAAATCCACATTCACCCAAAAAGTGCTCAATCATAGGGACCTCTAAATATTAACCAATTTGCCTGAATTTTTTTCCATAGCTTTCTAACACCAATTGGAACAGGGGCAAACATGTGGAGAGGGTGTTTAAAAAAAATTTTTTTTGGACCACCCTACTGTGCACAATATGAAAATGCTGGTAACAGTTAAAACAAAAAATAGCCAGGATAAATAATGGCATTAACTACGATTTCCACATTACTCAAGGCCTAAATGACAAGCAGAGTTACATGCGGAAAATGATGGGGAGATACAGGCATATTTGGGAGGTGAATGCACTACTATTCACACATTTCAATGCACCACAATCATCAGCACTGATTTGTTAGTTGTCTACAAAGTCAACATTAATTTTACTGAAGCAGTATTTCTTCAAGGGCTGTAAAAACAAATTCCATTTGTTCCAGAGGACCGGGCCCGATTTTTGCAATTTCGAAAAATTCACATTTTCAAAACTTCCTATTTTTGAATATTGTCATGTTATTACTATAAGCTTTTAGTCCGGTTCAGCCATTATGCTTCATATAATCGACACTTTGTATTTTTGTGCTTCATATTATTGGAGTCTATTGTATTTTATATTTGAAGTAGCATGAAATAGTCTATTAAATGAGCTAGAAGCAATCTAGGAAAGAAAGGTAAAAGTTGTCGGTGTTAAATAATGGGAAATTAAAGTCATATAGGGTGTAACACAGTTAAGTTTCATTCATTCATACCTTCTGTGAAAGAATAATATGTATCAGCTTAGTGGTAACAAGTAAGTACAGTCTATTTATTTGCTGATATCACAGTAGCACTGGGAAAATCATTGTACAAACTTTACATTATTTTCAACTTATGATCTTGGAGCAATTCAAAACAAATGGCCATTGCATTCCATTTTATACTCTTGAATTTGAAGTTCAGCAAAGTAACTGATGCAGGTTCCACTGAGTACAGTGCATCCTTGTTGAACATTGTCCCGTTTAACTTTGTTTTGTAATAACACTCAAATAATTAAAACCCTTATTCACTCAATGTCATCAGTGCTTCAGAACCCTTTTCGAAAATTATGCATGACCAAAAAGTAAATGAAAAGCGAATTACACTTCTGCGCATCTGATGCATAATTTCCCTTTGGAGGGAAAGTTCGGCATTCGGCCACTGAAAAATCTACCACTGCCAGGAATCGAACCCGGACCCTCGAGATGGGAGGCTAGTACTCTAGCCACCACACCAACCCGATCCCCACAAGGATAATCCTCACACTAACTGCAGCTCCAAGTTATTTTTACTTATTTTACCTCACCAACTTTTAAACTTAAAACCCACATAATGAGTGGAGACTGCCTCAACAATTTAGATAAAACTGGTTGGTTAATGGATTATTTAATGTCTCTAAGTCATATGCAGGGATTTTTAAAATAATTCTGTCCTTTGATATTCCTGGGTAATTGATTTCTGAGTTAGCGGTGATGAAATGTAATGGAATGAAAAATAGTTTAAACCAGTACTTCAAAGCCATAAGCTATTTTACATTAGAATTTGCCACTGGAAGAAAAAATATGACAATTACTTGAATATAAATGTTACTTACATTTGTTTGTTGATAAACTTCTTCATAGTGCTCTTCTTTGACACAGTTGCCAATCAAGTTACACCCATTCTTCTCAACTACTTCACTGGAGCATACACTGTCATTAATTGCATGATGAGGTAGATCCATTGACACAACGGAAGTGATCTTCACACCATTCTTTAAAGAAAAAATTCACTATTACTTTCATAATCTTCCGAATAAGCACTTATAGTACCATATTTATCACAAAAAAGACAAAGTTAGAATACCAACATGTTTGTTCACCTTGTTGAGATAAACTTGAATTAAAATCAAGGAAATTCACGAAAGTTATTAGACATAGGAATACACCATAAGGATTTTTCATATTATCTGGCATAGAAAATGCACGCTAGTTTTTTTTCAAACGTCTATTGGAAAAAAATAAATTACCTTTCTATTGCTACTTGTTTAGAAGAAAACTAAGAATGAAAAGTGAATGTGATGAATGACAGTGAAAGGCCTCATATGAGAGCAATTGTTAAGGATTTAAAAAAGAATTAATCACATACAAAGTGGTAAACTGGTAAGTGGAGAGCTGCATCTAACCAATCTTAGGATTGTTGACCCATGATTATGATGAAAAACTAAGATGCAAGACTTACAAAATATAAACAAAAATGGAAAAAAATTAAAAACTGTGCTGTTACTAGTGAGAAGATGTTCAGAATTCATTTAATGGGCACCATGATACCGTAAACTATTTGCCTACTAAGCCAAGATTCAAGGAACAACAATGGACTGAAAATATTTGATAATGAACCAGAAGAGACCACACACAAAAATAAAGAAGAGCATGACTCTTGGATTACGTAACTTATACAAACCAAAAGTACAAAACAATCACACTACCTCCAGTTACGACTGTTTTATAATCTATGATAGGTAAATAGATCACCTGCTATATTTTACCTTCAAAAACCAAATAATTTTGCTCCTAGCACCAAGGGGATTTATTGATTATCAGATAAATCAAATTCACATTTTTTATATTTAACATATTTTAACTCAGAAAGTGCACAAAAAGCCATGAGTTTTATTTTCAGAGGTGAGGGAAATATCTTTAGGAATACGAAAAAAAAATTGTTTGCTTTATGAACACATTGCTTTAGAAATATATTAAATTTTTTATGCATTTTTCATATTTTTACCATGGTTTGGGTAAGAAATTTTCTTAAATCTTATGAAACTATGGAGTTTTGTGAATTTATGATACCTTTGAGAATGTAATAACTCAATTTATTTTTGGAATCCTCATTGTGTCTTTGATAAAACTGCAAATTTTTATAACAATTGAGTGATAAATAAGGCAGATACAATTTTTTTTCACCAGGAGGTACAAGTGCTCACATAGTCCTCGGGAATGGAAAAAAATGCAGTTATAACTACACTTTAAATTGCTGTAAAAACAAAACGTTTTGAGATATAAAAGAAGAACTGTGGATTCTTTCATATGTACATGAACAGATAAATCATGCCAAATTTCATCGCAATGTGAGTCGGTGGGTGTCAAAACTTCATTTATCTGGATAAATTGACATGAAATGACCCGTAACCTTCCTGTCAATGATGTATTCAAAGAGAATGCACCACACCAAAATAGGTGGAATTGCTCCCATTGTCTGTGAAAACATCTATCTGTATCTGAAAGGAAAATACCTTGTGGAGCTTTGCAATGTGTATCGTAGCAAACAAAGAAAGTACAGTAGAAGCCCGGTATAGTGAGTACGGCTTATTGCGAGAATCGCGTTATAGCGAGTGATTGTCTTTGTACCGTCAAAAGACCTATGTTTTACATGTAAAATAAAGCGGATATAGCGAGGCCAAAATGTTCTTTCCACGATATACGCTCGGTATTACGACAGATATCTCTCGAGGGCGATGCACTGCCTAGCAAAAATAAACTATTATGTTTTGTTTTATCTGCTAATTAAACTAAAAATACAAGATGTGTGCCATATCTACAACACCTAAAGCCAATTATGTCCAAACATTAGCGATTTACAGCCTTCAGTACGCTCTGCGCGCTCCCATTTTACGTTCTTCTTTTGTTAGGCCCAGTCATCAGTGGGAGGGGAGTGGGCGGACGACGAGCAAGATGAGAGTAGGAGAGGGAGTTAGGTCTAGGCATGGGCGATATTGATAATCGGGGCACGATAAGATATAGGGGCACGATAAGATATAGGGGCACGATAAGATATAGGGGCACGATAAGATATCGGGGTACAATAAATATCGCTATAAATATCACGATAAACATCACGATAAAATAACATGATATCGCGTCCTGATAAAATATCACCATATCGGGCCCCGATAAAATATCACGATAAATATCGTGAATAATATTGCGCTCGTTCAAATGTAGCGTAATCGCGCCCGATGAATTATCGTGATATTGCACCGGTTAATCGTGTCGGAAAAAGACAGTCGTTGAGTTGGCCTTCGCTTAAGCTGGAGCAAGTACGTTTGAAAACTTACTAATCTGCTATCTGCAAATTCAAATTCTCAGCAGTTCTCTCACACTCTCTCTTTCAATTTCAGTGGTCTGATAGTTGACGTACTTGCGTGGACAGATAGGTGACGTACTTGCTCCAGCTTAAGCAAAGGCCAACCCAACGGCTGTCTTTTTCCAACACGATTAGCCGGTGCAATATCACGATAATTCATCGGGCGCGATTACGCGATATTTGAACGAGCGCTATATAACTTTCTTTTATCGTGATGTTTTATCGGGGCGCGATATCGTGATATTTTATCGGGGTGCGATATCATGGTATTTTATCACGATATTTATCGTTTCCCGATATCTTATCGTGCCCCGATATTTTATCGGGGCAAGATAAGACGATATTCATCGAGCAACGATATATCGTCAATTTTAAAAACTCAAAATCAACTGATAGACGTACCGGTTAACATTCGAAAACCCGACAAAGTTGATATTATCGTCGTGACATATTCGCAAAATTATCCCAAAACTTCCACAGTATACCTAATATTTTGATTCCGACTACTGTCGGCGCAGAAATTATGTGCACTCGAGTTTGAATACAAATAACAAATTAACAGGTAGGCTTACAGAAAAACTAATCACACCGTAGCTTTTCTTACTTCATTCTGCGTTATTGAGTGGCAAATTTAAATTTTTTAAACGTATTTTCATATTTTTTACAACGGTAGTGGCGTAAAAAGTGCCTGTTTTTGACGGTGTTCGAGCAAAGCACCAACTTTGATGACCCGTAAATCAATACCATGTCGTTCAATTGCAGCCAAAGTTTAAATAGTTTTAGGTATACATGTTTTCTATGCATACTGTAAGTTTCCAGTATATAACCTTAAAATAAAAAGAGTTGTTATCAATTTTATAAAAAGTTAGCAATTCGAAACTGGGGTGTCGTAGAATTTCGTTCTTGGTGGCGTTATAATCCGCATGTCCTGAACATATCCAATATGTAATTGTCTAATATTTCAACACATTTGTTTAATTTATATCGACTGGTATTTATATTGGCGAAAGCGAGCTCCCTCGGCAAGCGACTGGCATTGTTTAAGCCGTGCAGTGTTGCCGCGTACATCCTCTCCTGGCCGCCAGCGCCTGGCTTCGCTTGTCAGCGGATATCAACGATAATGTAATCGCATCCTACCAATTTTTACATCAATTTTCCATGATACCCTTATTCTGAGTCTAAGGAGTACTATTCACCACTCATGAAATCACTGGTTTATCACTGCCGCCAGCTTACTGTGTACGATAGTTTCTCTCTGGTTATTGTGGAGTATATATCGCTCAAGATGCCTCCTACCACCGTTTTCTGAAAACAAAATTGGGATGATTAAGAACTATTTGTTTTTTAAGCAAGAAAGAGAGAAAGTTGATGATAAGTGCTATCCGGTTTACCAGCGAGTTACTGATTGTCTTGGCGTGTCACTTCGCTCGGTGTAAAAAGTATCTTCGGAGAACAGCGAGAACATTATTGAGGTAAACCCAGGACCAAGGAAGAGGCAGGGCGCCCATTGTTTCACATTGACCACTTTACAAAAGGAGTAACTTGGCGAACGATTCATGGCTTTTATGAGTCTAAGGAGTACTATTCACCACTCATGAAATCACTGGTTTATCACTGCCGCCAGCTTACTGTGTACGATAGTTTCTCTCTGGTTATTGTGGAGTATATATCGCTCAAGATGCCTCCTACCACCGTTTTCTGAAAACAAAATTGGGATGATTAAGAACTATTTGTTTTTTAAGCAAGAAAGAGAGAAAGTTGATGATAAGTGCTATCCGGTTTACCAGCGAGTTACTGATTGTCTTGGCGTGTCACTTCGCTCGGTGTAAAAAGTATCTTCGGAGAACAGCGAGAACATTATTGAGGTAAACCCAGGACCAAGGAAGAGGCAGGGCGCCCATTGTTTCACATTGACCACTTTACAAAAGGAGTAACTTGGCGAACGATTCATGGCTTTTATGAGTCTAAGGAGTACTATTCACCACTCATGAAATCACTGGTTTATCACTGCCGCCAGCTTACTGTGTACGATAGTTTCTCTCTGGTTATTGTGGAGTATATATCGCTCAAGATGCCTCCTACCACCGTTTTCTGAAAACAAAATTGGGATGATTAAGAACTATTTGTTTTTTAAGCAAGAAAGAGAGAAAGTTGATGATAAGGGCTATCCGGTTTACCAGCGAGTTACTGATTGTCTTGGCGTGTCACTTCGCTCGGTGTAAAAAGTATCTTCGGAGAACAGCGAGAACATTATTGAGGTAAACCCAGGACCAAGGAAGAGGCAGGGCGCCCATTGTTTCACATTGACCACTTTACAAAAGGAGTAACTTGGCGAACGATTCATGGCTTTTATGTCAGAAAATTATTTCCAAGCATTGAAAAATGTAAAGCCAAATTGGAGGACAATTTACAGGACTTTCCAAAAATGTTATTTTTCCAAGTCACGAGAATTTGTCAAAAATATTGTATTCCAGTATAAGAAATAAAATAAGAAGCCCATCTGATAGAGTCAAAATCTATCGCTGCATCTCGTCAAGCATTTCTCAGAAGAATACGAAGACTGAGGAATGAAGGATATGAAATCTTCTACACAGACGAAACATGGTGCGGTCAACATCACGCTTGGCAATAATACAGTACCTACCCTTGGAAAGAAATTAGTACGCTTGCCAAGAAAACAATACGCTTGTCAAGAAAACGAATTTTAAGCATCGAATAATGGCTTCCCAAATTATGACCAGTACCGCGGGCAGCTTCAAGAAGTTTTTGATTGGCGAAGCGGCTTCATTCATTTCGGCGCTGGTAACCTTGTAGGGAGTGGAGATGGATTTTTAGAAGGTGTAGGATTGCGTTTTGTTGGGAAGAAATGGTATGGTGACTATCATAAGGAAATGAACTCCCAACATTTTGAAGAGTGGTTTCGAAGGGTTTTGGCCGTGATTTCAAACAAATCGGCGATTGTCATCCACCATGCTCCATATAACACAACGCTGGATCCTAAAATAAAAAACCCTACAATGGCTTGGTTAATAGCTAACAGAATAGCGTGGTTAATTGAGAGAAAGATTCTATTTCCTGGAGATATCAGTAGCTTCGAACTCTGACCAAAGCCACGCTCATTCAACATGCTAAACCCTACTTTAAAACATCAAAAAAATTAACCAAATTACGGAAGAGTTGCGGCTGATGTGGAATTAGTATGGTCACCCATCGCGCATTGTGAATTGAATCGAATCGAACAAGCAAACTAATATGGGCACATGTTAATAATAAAGGAACAAAAGTCAACAGAGCAAATGCTGAAGAGAAGGGAAAAGCGAAACCGTACTAAGAGACCTCTGTGACGATGCTTTAACTTAAGTGTCAAAATATTTATGGAAGGAGTGTATCAAACACGTAGAAGAGCTTGAGGAATAATACTGGGGAAATACCTCAAGTCAAGCCTCTCGTCATTGATTTAAACAGCTCTTCTGATAGTGAAGAAGTCGAGGAGGATGACACTTTATGTGACCACATTCCATCAAATGATGATTTTTAATTGCTGTCTCATATATATTTTGAAAAAAAATTAAAAATGAATAAAAGCACACGTTTTTAAAGCTGCCGTTGGAGGTCCAAAGCCCTCATGAGGAAACTTAATGTGAAATACGCACAACTGTATCTGTTCGCATAAAACAAGCGAAGCCAGGCGCTGGCGGCCAGGAGAGGATGTACGCGGCAACACTGCACGGCTTAAACAATGCCAGTCGCTTGCCGAGGGAGCTCGCTTTCGCCAATATAAATACCAACCGATATAAATTAAACAAATGTGTTGAAATATTAGACAATGGGGAACTTGCATGATTTTTTTTTATTTAACAGGCGGACAGAAAATTATTTTCTCGATTCAACAAAGAAAACTGCATGTAAATCTGAGTTTTCCTTCACGAGATATTGAATGTTAAATATAGTGACATTTTAAAGCGCGCCGAAAACTCCCTCCCCCCCAAGCCACTGCTGAAGAATACCCGATGACGTCAACAGTGCCGAACAATCGCCCGAAGCAGCTGGGCTAACAGCGCACCAACACGGGTGATTCAAGCGAGCCTATTCAACCCAAAAGTGAGCCCACCTCTGATTTTTAATTGAGTAGGTAATCACTTAATGATATACAGTTGATATTTCACGTCAATAATGAGTAATATGTAGGCAAGATAGTTTAAATCTCGAAAGTTCATCTTACTTTTGCAGTGCCCGCTCCATACATCGACCCAACTCCCTAGCATTGTAATTAGCCAGCGAGATGAGTTCGAGGCATAAGTATTGTTCAACACCTGGCTGTAAAAATACCTCAACCAAGGTGCCTAATAAGCTATTTATTAGGTTGCCTACAAACGCAAGAAGAAACGTATGTACAATGTCAATAAGTGACTGACTAACCCAGACTTCTATCAAAGGTGAGGTGTAAGCGTCCCACTCAAGAGCCCGACGTATCTCTTTCTCCCGTGGAGAAAGTGCGCATCTAGACAGTGATTTGTTGATTACTTCCAAAACATTCATTGCTCTGCGAATCGTCAGAAGCAATTTTTCGGCCCTGAGTGGTGTTTTAGTAATTTTATTGGCAAATTAGGTGACATAGTATTGTTACTCGATACGAGTTACAAGTTAGAGTCAAGAATAGTTTAATTTCCGAATCCTTTTACGTGCCAGCTGAGTTGAAATGTACTCACTGTGCGATGTGTTTCTTTGAGAACGTGTGTATTAGGTCTGATGCTCTCAAGTTAATAAAACAATGCCTTTATAAGGTAGATATATTTTGCTATTGATTTGGTGCCGAAGTTTTTTTATCTTAATACAATTGCATCGATCTGTAACGTTATGTAGCGGCGTAGTGCAGTGCTCATCATAATCTCTTTAGCATGACATGAAGCAAGTATAAGACCCAGGGTCATTGTGTCTTTTTATATGTATGTAATCGAGACTTGAGAATGGTTTTATGTTTCGGTGGTGTAGTTATAGTGTTGATGTTCATGAGAATTACATTCAGGTAATGCTATACTATACTCTGCCACAAAAGTTGTTTGTGGCCCACATAGGTATTTAATTAAAGGGCTACAAAGTACATTTGAAAAAATTCAGGTCTTTGAATTATTATAGCCATTTACAAACTTTATGCTGGCATTGAATGTGATATGGTGATGATTAAAGAACACTGTTTAGCTTATACTAATGCCTTTCCATAGATTGGGGTGTCGGACGGTAATGATTTTTAAATCAATAAGCAGGTTCATTTGTGTTGAGCGTTTTGAATAGCAGGTGCTACTTTTCCTTATTCCACTACATGCCCCTAATGTATTTATTCAGCAAAGAAGGACGATCAAGATCAGGTTTTATGTTTTAAAATTGCACTTTAAATTCCTAAATAAATTTACTGAAGGTAAAAATATTGACATTTCCTTCTGATATTGATGTTAGTGTTGTTTTTCTTGACAAAGACTATTGCAATGTATTTTGCTGAATGTCCGATGATAATAACTAAATCATAGCACAGCACTTAAACCGGTGAATGTTGGTAGAGAGGTAAATATGAGCATAAGGGTTATGACTTTCAAAATTCAGTGATACTTCTGGCGAAAATAAAGATATGTAACAAGATAAGTAATGCTTCAACTTCCTTTTACCTGACATCCAACAGCACGACGTGGATAAACGTGCTTCGTACTATTGGTTTTGAAAACAAGACAACTATTCTTGTAATAACGTAATTAATTATTACCAGTATACTATTTAGTTTCATTGAAGAAAATAAATCGTACGCTGGGAAGTCCATTCCCTATAATGAACTTCATACGGACTATTAAATCAAGGGTAAGTCATTCCCGATAAGGCCAATCCTCTAGATTTGTGCCTCGCTCTGATAAACTAACCTTCATTCTCCGCATTAATAAGTATTATAAACAAAGGATTCAAAGTAAATATCTCTCATTTATTCTCGTTGTATTCATTAAAATCGAAATTTTGAGGCAAACGACGGTAACTTCATGCCGCTGGCTTTAAATGCATACACGTCCACGATGTCACACAAGTATTATCGAAAGCAAATAACGAAAAAATCACTCGCATAACCTCACTGAGCTACATTACTTCTTGTCCAAAGGTTTGTTTGCAAAATTACCGAAGCAAAACAGCTGTAGCCATCATCATTTTAAGGTACGAGACTTTCCATTGGTCCTTACGAAGTTCATCAGCTTCGCCTTACAAATTTTTCATAACGAGAGTTTTCTCCCATCCGGTCAGGAGAAAAAGTTTTCTTTTTTTTCCGCCGACGTATAGCAATCATTTGTCATAACAAATGCCATGAGGGTCATGGCATCAATTTCAGGAATATTGTCCGAACGAGCGGCAACGTAATCATCCATTTTTTTTACCTGAAATATTCGAGGTAAAAAGTCTATTTTATCATCCCGAAAGTGCATTTTTAATATCCCAAGTAATAATCGTGGCACAATAACAATAGGAAAACTTACCCAAGAATAACAGCACACGAACAAGTGACGGTGAGCGACTAAATCCTCCACCAAAACAATGTTTACAGCATGCGTTGGTGTTTTTCCCGACTCAGACGGCAGATTAGGCACGGATGACGTCACACCTAGCCTCGGCAGAGCTCGGGTGTCTTCGCGCAGTGGTCGGCTCAGAGAAATTTTGCTTGATTTTTTAAGTCAATTTTTTATTTCTTCTGATGATGAATGGAGATAATTTAGATATTTTTGCGAGCTAGTATTTCCGTTTTACCTGTTCAAAATAGTTTTTATAGCAATCGTCGACCCATGCAAGTTCCCCATTACATATTGGATATGTTCAGGACATGCGGATTATAACGCCACCAAGAATGAAATTCTACGACACCCCAGTTTCGAATTGCTAACTTTTTATAAAATTGATAACAACTCTTTTTATTTTAAGGTTATATACTGGAAACTTACAGTATGCATAGAAAACATGTATACCTAAAACTATTTAAACTTTGGCTGCAATTGAACGACATGGTATTGATTTACGGGTCATCAAAGTTGGTGCTTTGCTCGAACACCGTCAAAAACAGGCACTTTTTACGCCACTACCGTTGTAAAAAATATGAAAATACGTTTAAAAAATTTAAATTTGCCACTCAATAACGCAGAATGAAGTAAGAAAAGCTACGGTGTGATTAGTTTTTCTGTAAGCCTACCTGTTAATTTGTTATTTGTATTAAAACTCGAGTGCACATAATTCTGCGCCGACAGTAGTTACGCTGTCTTTACAGCTTTCTATGGCGATCGAAAAATAGAACAACTGGAAGAAAAACATCGAAACTAGGGTAATTAATGTTTTATATAATGGAAAATGTCCGGTTTCTTTCATGAAATATGTTGATATTCTACCAGATTGTGCCTGAAATGACGTTATTGCTGTTTACCTTCGTCAAATACCAAGGAAACAAAAGAAAAACTGTATATACGAACGACTATGAGAATTAGGTGGGTTTTTTCAACACCTTCGGATATAACGAGCGCTCGATTTAGCGAGTGATTTCCGGGGGATTATGGGCACTCGTTATACCGGGATTCCACTGTACATAGCTTTCAGTCCATCGTTCAGCTCTGGGGCCCTTAACTTTGACTAAAAAGGGAGTGACTCTATAATGTTAATTTCATATTAATACCAAATGTAAATTATTCCAGTGTTGGTAACAATGGAAGAATTAATGAAGTGAGAAGTGTTTCTTGTGGGTAGTACAAGAGGTGAATAAGGTCGCCAACAAGTGTTTGGGCCAATGTAGGTAATAGATCAATATATGTTCTTTGGGAATCGTCCTGAATGTGTAGGGGCCAAAGAGGAGAATGAAACCCAAATGAAGGTGAAATCAAAGTAAAACACACAAAGAGGCCTAAATCTCACTAATCACAAAAATAATGACTAATGAAAACACAGCAGTCGTACATAAACATGAATGCCAATGACTAAATGGTAAACAAGCTGCTAGAAATGTCATTTCCCTTACCTACCACCAGAGATCTCTGAAATGACAAAAATTGTGTGATTGTCTGAAAGAAATTAGAACAGGTCTTATTTTCTGGAAAGTCATTCAAACTATCGTACAATTTGGCCTTGTTACATGATACAATTTCTCATTCAATCTCACAATCAACCATTATACAAGATACTATACAAAAAATTGAACCGTGTAACCCGGAATTTACAGTCATTGGTTATTATTCACGATGGCCTGATGAAGACTATCGTCGAGGGAAAAGTGAACGGGAAGATTGGAAAAGGCAGGCCTCGTATAAGATACATGGAACATTGTGAAGAATGTAAAAGAGAAGAATTACGTCACAATGAATAGGTTGGCCAATAGAAGAATCGAGTGGAAAGCTGTGTCAAACCAATCCTAGGATTGTTGACCAATGATGATGATGATGATGATGGTTATTATTATCAGCAAGTAATGAAGCCTTAAAAAATTCGAACATTGATTTCTTCCATAGCATAAAACATTCACAAAAGAGGGTAGAGCAGCTTTTCCCTTCCAGTTCTTCCCAACAAAAATACAGTACTTAGCATGTCACCCAGTTATGGTAATCTGAATGTAGGAAAGGCCTGGCTGAAGTCTGGTACCAATTGTTTGTAGCCCAACATTCACAATTGGAATACTATGCCGTCTGTGGATGATACGAATCACTAATTCATGCTTAATGAATGGATTTTAATAAAATTAAGAACAAACCAAAATTGCAGTTTCCATGGCCTTTCTCCATGATATCTCCTTAGATTTCAAGCACATAGACTTGAAAGACTTGTAGCCCATGACCTTGCTACAGCAGTCACCACATATGTATTGGGAAAATCCATCAGTTTTCCATACCTGAAATAATTAAGTTACACAATTAGATCTTTTTCTGATAGATAACTCTACAATTATGTATGGCTGGAGTTAAAAACAATACAAGAAGCTGAAATTTAGATGATTACAATAGATTTTCTGGTTTTGGACAATATTCCCCCAAAATTGTCACACATCATCAGTGACATACATGCAGTAGAACCTCGGATATATGACCCTCTTTTATACGACGACCTCATTTATACACCTTTTTTTTTTGGTCCTGTAAGTAACCCCATAAACCATTTCCAACCTCCCTTATTAAACTTTTCATTTATACAACGAACTCAATTATGAACAGTTTTTTTCCAGTCCTTTGGTAGGAAAGTCCTCACTTATATGACTTTTCAGTGACTGACCCACGGAAAGACATCGAATTTGAGTTTTAGTCAATGACTATTACAAGTCTCATATGTTCATTTATGCACCATTTCAATAATTTGTATGAAATATGACTTTTTCCCCATTACCCTGGTATCGCGAGAAAAAAAATATAGAATGTGACGTGGGTAGCCTATATTCGTCGGCATCAGGTGCACAAAGACAGGTAGGTTAGGTTCGATCCCTATCGTAGATTAATTTTTTCTTTCAGTCATTGCATCGAGAATTTTATCATCTTCAATTTCAAACCCTTACATCTGAATACTCACATTTTTATACTTGTATTGTTTAAATTAGATTTACGAATGTTATCTTAAAAATAAACTTAAAGTTAGATCTCTGTTCATACCTAGTGACATTCTGTTTTAGAAGAAAAATAGTTGTAACATTACCTATTATTCACAGCCGAGTTTTTAGTAATCAATACTCCTGCATAAGATGGTGCTTGTATGTAGTAGATGAACTGACGATAAACACCATTACGAATGTGCCAAGCAGTAATTGAAACTAGGCCCTGCTGGTCAAGTGCCAGAAATGCTAACTATTAGACCTATAAATTCAATTTTGAGTACAGATCTTAGCATATTTAACCCTTTCGCTACGAACGACGTGTTAAAACGGCGTCAATTTTTCTACGCAAGCGAACGAAGGACGTGTTAAAACGGCGACAATTTTTCTACGCAAACGAACGAACGATGTGTTAACAAGTCGTAGCCGCTAAGCTAGCCCTGAAAGGTGTGTGTTATAAAGGCCTTCTTCTCGGGACGCCTAAGGTACCCTTTCTCGGTCCGCGGAAGAGGATTATCCCGACCCTTCTTTGCAGTGCGCGCCCCAATCCCAGAAGGGGTCCGCGGTCATTTACTTATTGGTGCAGTGGAATAACATACTTAGAAGTTATTGTGTAATTGGAAAATTGAGAGCATCTTAAGTATATGCCTTATGTTTAGTTCTACAAGTGCGAATTTTAAACGGAGCTCTACCGTTATTTTTAACGTCGTTCATGAGTATAAGAATCTCCGAACAAATTTTTGCTAATTATTATTTGGTTATGAGTGATTTTTTCATGTTTTATTTAGTTAGGAAGTTATAATGTTTTAAGGTTCAACAACTGAATGTTATTTTTTATATGAGTTGATGGCCATATTTTCCGTGAGTTTAAATGTTTATTTTTCCCGACAATTACTCATTCTAATATAATCATGACAGCTGACTATTTCACTTTCTTTCTTTGGTCAATGGATCCGCCTGAAGAATACAGTGATTCCTGGCAGTCCTCCGAATCCCGAGGCACGCAAATAACACGTGTGCCATAAAACGGCAAAATTATTTGCTTAACCATTGATATGATTTTTTTGCTAGAGAGCTTAATATTAATGGTAGAATTTCGTTTAAAAGCTGTAAAGGCACTGTAAAACTTAAATAATTCGTTTCCGATAAAATTAATATCGATGCTGCAGCAACAATGTTTTTAGCAAAACCATTGCATAAACAAATAGTTGACCGCGACAGCATGCTGTTAAGGGGTCCCCAAGCGGGAAAGGGTGAAGATTATCTCGGCCCGGTGAAGAGGAAAAGGTTCGACACCCCTCTGGGTCCCAACCCAAGTAAGGGAAACATGTACCTGAGAGGATTCTAGCGTAGCGAAAGCTCCGTACTGGCAATGCAAAGAATTCTTTATGGCATTCGTGAGGGAAGAAGCATTTTCTAACATGTGGCTCCGTAGCGAAAGGGTTAAGGATTGCAAATGTAGGCTTTTTCTGTCTAGGTGTCATGAACATACATTTATTTATTCCCTTTCTATGAAACCTCTGTTATGAAACTTCCTCACTTATGAAACTTTCATCAGACAACCAAAAAAAGTTTTTTAAGTGGGGTACTACTGTATGTACTTCTTCATATTATCCTGCGAGCTGCCACAAGGCAATTCAAAGGATTATGTGTAGATGCTAATTGAAAATTTATACCAGGATGTAGGCATCTGAGTGCTTCTGTAATGTAATCAAACATTGCTTTAACAGGGTGTCCGGTGCATCTCGTTATATTTTTTACCTGAGTTTTCCTGGTAAATATTTGGATTTTCCAGGGTTTATTCCACTTTGTTACCAATAACTCTTGATTGAAATTCTTAAGCTTAATAAGCATACGTGTCATGTAAAAGAGGCAGGTAAACAATATGAACCAGGAACAAGAGAAGAGTCAATGTATTTTAACTTCCATATTCCACAGATTGATATTCAATAAAAATGAGAAAACACAGATCCCCATTTCTGTGCAGATGATCAAACTAACTCTCGAATGAATCAACCACAAATGCCACATGACTCTTACATTAAGGAGAACTGGCATGTGATTGGGCTGGGTAGTTTTTTGAGTGGGAAAGAAGCATCGAGTGGGTCTACAGTTACTTTGTAAATCCTATTCCTAAAGAAAACTATGAAATCTACAAAAAGAAACTATTGTCTAGTTTTGATATAAATAAGGATCCCACACCAAGGCGAAATATCATGGTTGTTTGTTCCTGCTTCCCAGCCTGGAGGCTGTCTAGCTGGTATTTCTGGATTCTTCATTTTGAAGATTATATTTAAGATCATTGAGTCACAGCATAGCAGGAGGTTTAGAATTATTCAGGGGCAGGGATATGGGAGGATAGAAGGGCAGGTTGAGAGCTTTTAAGTATATGTTCGAGCAATACTATAGTCCCAGACATGAAGTATAAGTTCTACAGACGCAGAAGGTTTTTCTTGAATTCAGGTTAAAGATTCATATGAGGCAGCGGCGTCGGAAGTGGGGGGGCATAGGGGGGTGTTCGGCCCAACTCCCCCAGAATTTACCCCGGACCCTTGAGAAATGAGTCTTCATTAATAAAAATTAAATTTCACTGGTTTCTAGCTTGCCTTTTCCCTTCGGACTCATATTCTACCACATTCATACCCACATAGCAAAGCAACCTTGCAGCAAGCTTGTAATTGCAAGATAGCAAGCTTGCATTGGCAAGGTTAAAGCTTGCTGCAATCTGACTACTGCACCTACTGCAAGGTTGCACTGCAGCAAGTTTCATGCAAGCGTCACGCAAGTCCTTGTGCAAGTTTCAACCCTGGCAAAAATAGAGGGTACGCCAAGGGTAGGAAAGCATTCATGAACAACACACAATAACATTGCCTATGGAATGCAATTGTGCAAAGGAGCTGTATCCCCGTACCTAGGGAAACAAATTAGTTAGGTATCACAAAAAAATCACTACTTGCATGAGTACACCTATAGTATCAAAATTTAAAAAGAAAATGATAATAAAAGATTTTCCTGCATTTGTAAATGTGCAAGCTATAATTCTTAACCATATATACTTGTCCTACGTGCCCTATAATCTTAACCTAAACGACCTTACGAAATGCAAATCACGACAACTATCTAGTGCTTCTTCGCTAACAAATGACTGATCGGAGTCCGTGTATATACAGCTGTTGGCTTGCATGAAGTCGTTAGTGATAATTAACTTTACAACATATGGACAAGGGTATTTGAATCATTAAAACATTTCCCCAATTACCATTTTGTGGCTAAAAATAAACATGACCGTTATTACAATGCATAACTGATATTCTTTCAACTCCAGGAGAGATAAATAAGAGTTTCCTCAGTAATATGGCAATCGCCACCTTCATCGGACAGGCCGCAGGATCCTTGGCAATACAAGTAGGAACCCTGACATCAATACCACTGTATTCAGTACTCAATCAATCTGTATTCACAATTAATCTGTATTCATGACTTCACAACCTTGTTCTTCTTTGTCAGTTAATTTATTGTCACGTGCTTAACTTAATTTAGCGCTAATTTTTCCTATTAACTCGCTCTTCTTCAATTTAGCTCAAATTGTTTTTCTCCTACGGGAAATAAGCCATGTGCGTTCACTCAAAGGTAAATCTATTCCTCCCTTAGTAGAAACCCTATAGTTGTAATTGCCTTGGGCAGACCAATGTTGCCAGAGTCCTGCAGCAAAGTTGCCAAGGTTGGCACACTTCACGCAAGTTGAGTGTAACTTGCACGGAATGTGTCAATATGAGCAAACTTGCAGCAGGCTTGCATCTAGATTGCCAATCTTGGCAAACCATATGCCAGCCTCAACCAAACTTGCTGCAATCTTGCATGCTATGTGGGTATGCACTTTTAGCGGAAATATAGTCTCTACCCCCTCCTATCCGCAAAAATAATGTGGGCCCTTAAGAGCCGTGCCCTTTTCAAGGTTGTCCCCTCCCAGTGAAAATAGTTCTGACGCCCCTGATATGAGGTCTGCTAAAAAAGTATCCGACCTTATTTTTTTCCGAAAACCTGATGGATTTGAATCAAGTGGACCTACATGAGCCGACCTTGAAACTTTGTGCGCATGGGTGAATTTTTTCCCGCCTTTCGATAGCGCCTGTTGCTGGCAAGCAGCATTTGAGTGAGGAGTGTGTAGTGCTCTCGTCCGTTTTTCGTTGCAAGGAAAGTGACGGAACGACTGGAGCAGGGCTACTGCATCAAATTCTGCCAGAAACTGGGCGACAGCCAGGTGGAAACCATTCTAAAGATTCAGACGGCTTTCGGTGACGATGCTATGGGCATCACATAGAGTAAGGAGTGGTACAACCTTCTTAAAGACGGCCGCACATCATCGGAGAGTGAGCCACGCTCCGGTCGGCCATCAACATGCTGAAAATACCAAGTCGTTGCCAAAGTGAACACTGTGGTGATGCGGGACCGTCGTGTGACAATCCGCGAAATTGCGGAAGAGGTGGGCATCAGCACTCTTTTCGTACATTCCATTGTGACCGAAGATTTGGCCATGAAGAGAGTGGTGGCGAAATTCGTGCCAAAGCTGCTGACGGCGGAGCAAAAGCAACTTCGTGCTGAAGTCTCCCTGGACATGCTGGACTCCATAAACAGTGACCCTGACTTCATGAACACCATAATCACTGGTAACGAGTCCTAGGTGTACGGGTATGACCCGGAAACCAAATCCCAGTCGTCACAGTGGAAGCATTCCTCGTCACCAAGACCAAGAGCCAAGTGCACAGCAACGTCAAAGTGATGAAGACTGCTATGACTCAACACGATGTGGTACACCACGAATACGCACCACAGGGTCAAACAATCACCAAAGAATACTACAGAGATGTCCTCTGCCACCTACGTGATGCTGTGCGGCACAAGAGACCGGAGGTGTGGTCAACAGGAAATTAGGGCCTCCATCACGACAATGTACCAGCATATTCCTCGCACTTGATTCAGACTTTTTTGGTGAAAAACCAGACTCCTGTGGTTTTAAAGGCTCATTACTCTCCTGATATGGCCCCCTTGACTTCTGGCTGTTCCCCAAACTCAAAGAGGCCATTGAAAGGAACGTGATTTCAGAAAAGAGAGTACATAATGGCTACAATGACAGCCGAGCTAAACTCCATTCCGAAAGAGGCTTTCTCGGAATGCTTCCAACAATGGCGGTACCGCTTGGAGAAGTGTGTGGAGTCCCAAGGAGACTACTTTGAATGTGATTAGGTTTCCAATGCTCCAGGTATGCCAAGGGGTTAGATGGCAGAAGGGACAGTTTTGTCTCAATCTCGCCCCAATAAAGACCTTTTATTATTATTATTATTTTTTCCCCTGGCCAAAGATCGGATACTTTTCCAACAGACCTCGTATAAATGTGAGTGCATATTTATAAAATGCATTTTTGTTATTGTTGATTATTGACGTTTAAGCAACATCCAGCCCAACAATTTTTCCAAAACTGAAATTCGAAATTTTGGTTTTAATTTCATGATCTCAAACATATTACTTGCATATGTAAATGATTTTGATTAATGCCATGATGGACGTCGACGGACGGGTGCCGCTCCCACGTAAACAAGTCCGTTGAGCTTGGGGAAAGATATGCCTCCAAAACTGTCGTCAGTTTTCTCAACCTCGATGGTATATAATTCAGCATAGGTGCATATTCGCTCGTCTGAAACTGTATTTTGAGTTCCACGCGCATTACGTGCCAACACAGCAAACATCCCGACTTATTTTCCAAAGGTTAAGATGCAATTTATTCCATCCATACATACATATTTATCTTTATATTTATCATAATGTTAAAAATATACTATAAAGGCTATAAATACCTTTAAAACTGTGATTGTTAAGCATTAAAGAAGCATGCAAACACACACTGAAATGTATTTTCTAGTAGAGCGAAACATCATTTTGACGCCTACAATAGCGTATTATTGGTCATTGTTTAGTTGTTCGTGGTTTAGGGTTTCTCAACACAGCTCTTCCAATTTCTACGTGACAGTTTCTACATGTTCATTTGTATTGTTCATTGTTAACTATACTACAGGTGAGACCTTTCCAGGGCGAAATAACACCTTTAAACTCACACCCTCACAGCATTTGTTTAATAAATCCAAGTCTCTTTATACCACAAATATTAAGATAATTATTCCCTTGAGATACACTCAAAGTTCTCTATCAAAGGCTTACAATTTTAATGTACCAAATATGATCGAACAAATGCCCCCCGCTTGGTTTCGGATGCTACGATAGTTTGGTTCCCTGTCCAGTCAAGTGACCGGTTTCACAATAGGTAAGTCAAACTTAGAAAAAGACCAGTTATATTTTAAAAACCACCAGTTGAACTCGGCTGTCCCATAAAAGTAGCATTTTAACGCGTAAATCTTAATTCTTCCAAGTACGAAAGTAATTTGGTACAAGGCAAATATTATGCCTCTTATACTTCACTAAGAAAGCAGAGCCTAATTGCGCTTACGTTAGGGACACCTTACTTGAATATTATACATACCTTGAAGTTCAGCAGATCTTCAATAACTTCATGAACAGAACAACCATTATCTACATTTTCACTAAAAATGCTAACCATTGACTTCCTGTTTCGCAAACACAGTCTACACTGCAGAACCTGCTCTTTCGTACGCATTATAACGTTGAAAACAAGCCCTAGTCATCACAAATTCAGCTTCACCGTGACAAATTTGCAACCATGGATATTAGCAGCATTATAATATTATACACTCCACAATTGCCACCGAACTGCTAATTCATAAGTAAACAATGGAATCATGTAGGAATCGTCTTTGGTCCTCATATCGATGTATCGCATGGATTCGTTCTATCGGTCGAATTATTTTCGATTGCTTGCTTGGAGCCCTTGGAGCCCTGAGGCTGAGGTTGCGGATAATTCTTTGACCAACGGTAACTGTTTACCAACTACACTTATAGATGGTACTGTCGGAGTAACCAGAGAAGGCCCGCTCAATTTGAATTCAACTTGTCGTGGTATTGGTGGTATTCTATATTTTGCCATATTCTTTTACAGGGGCGTCGGAAATATTTTCGCTCGGAGGGGCCAACCTTGAAAAGAACCTGCTCTTAAGAAAAGGGCCCTGCTCCTATGAAAAGGGCCCGCATTTTTTTGCGCTAAAAGTGCATATGAAGGTGGTAGAATATGCGTCAGAAGGGAATAGGCAAGCTGGATACAAGTGAAATTTAATTTTTATTAATGAAGACTCATTTCTCAAGGGCCCGGGGCTAATTCTGGGGGGGGGGGGGCGAATTCCCCCCCTACCCCCCACTTCTGACGTCGCTGTTCTTTTATTGTTTTTCTGGTTTAAATTTAGAGGCATAGATCTCACTCCAACTACGCAGGGTCAACATTTAGCTTCAATCTGCAATAGAAGTGGACTTGGGCGTCACAAATAATATAAACGCATGGAAATTGATGACCTTAATTGATAAAAAATGTTACACATCCATTGCCATAAGCTAAATAAATGTTGCATATTTTAGGACAATAAATAATGGTGCATTAAACATCTCTACCAGTATACATACAGTACTTATTAATAGAAACGAGGATTCTCACATTGAAGAACCCTGGAAGAAAGAAGGCAATAGTGAGGCAAGCTGCCAAGCACTTCATGTGACATTTGAGAACGGCACTTTCTAGAGGCTTATTATCACCAGGAATGAGACATTCTTACTGATTTTTTTTCATTTCCCAAGAGCAATTGTTTTATGTTGATTAATCACGCGTTCATGTTCAATATATGCGCGCATATATTGAACTGCAAGAATGACGATAGTATTTTGGAAATATTGCCATAGTAATGGTTGGGATTTATAATCCCTTTATGGCCGGTTGCACGAACGATACATATGTATTCAATAAAGTTATGAGACTCATAACCCCTAGCAACCATTCAATAAGTGTTGCATGAACGTTCAATAAGTTTGTGAGTTCCATAAACTGTCAGATAACTTATCGAACCAAATTGGTGGGGTTAAAAGCTTATGAGTTCCATAATAATACAATATGGCGGATTTGTAATCAGATGTCTGGAAGTGTCATTGCCTGAGGATTGATTTTTTTGAATGAAAAACCCAGTCAACACAGGCGTCGTGAAGAGGTCATATAAGAGGTCATACGTGGGACATCTTTTCGACTCGACTGTAGGAGCTCTTCTAGAGGTCTCCGCGACTCTTACTGTATGACCTCTTTTCAACTCGACTGTAGGAGGCCTCCGCGACTCGTGCTGTGTGACCTCTTTACGATTCGCCAGTAGGAGGTCTTAAAGAGGTGTTCGCGACTCGTGCTGTATGACCTATTTTATGATCCACCTAGTGGTAGACCACGGAAACTACACCTTCAGTTGGCAGTTGGCGCGTGTTTCCCGGTGATTCGGTGTGTTTTTTGCGACTCGGCTTCTTTATATTTTTTGACCTCTGCTTCGTTTGGACTTCACTCTCCTGTTTTGACCTCTGCACCTGATTGGATTACCCTGACGGAATTGCTGCCTTCGAGCATACTTTGGACCTCACTCTCCCGTTTTCGACCCTGAGCACCGTTTGGACTATCCGCACAGTTATATTTACATTGACCCTGCCTCCTTCGGACTTTCTTTGGACGCTGATTTATTTGATCCTGCCTGAATTTTATCCATCGAATAACTTACCCAATTTTTCTGGATTTGTTCTAAAATTGGTAGACCAATTGTGGCACGTGTCCGTACGGCGTGTGTGAGTAGTGTTCGTGCACGGACATCGTCCTGAATTTCAAGGTAAATTTTGTTTGTATGCACTCCTTTTGCCTTATTTATAATACCTACTGTTTATTATGTTTAGTTCGCAATGAAATATATTTACGTTACTCATTTTGTTCTCGCCCTGCTTCTGAAATCTTCACAGAATCTGGACATTTATTTGGATCAACCTTCTTTGGTATTCATTCGGATTCCTAAAAAAATTATACCTGCTTTGGTACACTCTACTGATCTGGCTTTGTTTCGACCCGTTTTTCATGGGATTGACTTTTGTTGGACGCGATCGTGTGCATCGCGCACCTTGTCTGGTTCGCAGAAAGTGTACATCGAGCTAAAAACCAAGGTGAGTAACGTTCATACAGTACTTATATCATATGTTAATTGCAGAGGGTGGGATATGTCAAGGCAGTCTCGATTTACAGGCTTGACACTCATTTCTATGGTACGTGTCACGAGAGTGATCCGATGAGAACTCATAGCGCGGAGAAATGCGAGGTTTGCTTTGAATACGCTGACTCATTTAACGTGGTTACTCGATCTGGTTCTAATTCCACTAATAATATTCCATTGCTTATCTGTTATGCACTTATCACCCTCATTCCAATTTTAATAAAACAACCATAATATGATTCTAATTTAGGCACTTACGGCCAACACAACTCTTGCTACCTTTTGTAACATTTTGCCGTTTTATTGCATCACTTTTAATTTTTACATTAATTATTCAAAAGAGTGTTAAGGCCGCTTTACACGATACAATTTTTCGTACAATTTCTTGTACAAACTCTTGCATGAGGAAATTGTACCGTGTAAAGCGGCAAATTGTACGAAAACTTGCGCGATTGTCTGAATGACTGAACAGGAAATACAACGTGTTCTAATTCCATTCAGACAAACATACAATTTCGTTCAGTCTATACAAGAATTTGTACAAGAAATTGTGCAAAAAATTGTATCGTGTAAAGCGGCCTTTACTCATCGCCCCAATATTTTTCTTATCAGCATTCCTAGTGGCACAAAAGATGCTGAGCACATGCACACGGCATTTTCATTCTGATCAAGGAAACATTTTCGAATCATATTGTGAGCATATGCTAAAAATGTTTTCATGTCATTTTAAGAGCCACTCATTTTATAACATGCAGTCCGCATATTTCTAGCATACGGTAGAAAAAATTTGATGTTATGTGCTCAACATATTTTTAGCATATGTTCATAGTACATGTCTAAAATATTTTGGTGGAAATAGCTCATTGTTTATTGATAGACATGTTTATTTATACGTTTCCATAACTCACAACTTTGCAGTTTTGAGTTGAATTTACCAGTCCACGATCGTGTTCAGTCATGTTACGATAACTGATCATAACCAATATTGCCATCATCGTCGCGCTTAATTTCGTCGGTATGTCGATGGTTTTTGTACCGTACCTAAATTAATGTTAATGATAGTAAATAACTGTGTTGTATATTCATAATTGTGTTTATTTAGCTCAACGTTCATCTCATATTTCGCGGCGTTTGGAAAGGGTATAACAACATCGCAAAGCAGAGCGGCGGCGAATTATGTTGAGAAACGAATGTGGGAGTTCGTCAGAGTAAACTCCTCGCTAAATTGCATTTTAAGCTACTGGTGTTCACGACAGCTTAATTTGATAATGGGATGATCATCCTATCATCGATGATCATGTTCGAGCATTCAGGTACGGCGAGTATAATTATTTACGTAATTGAAAATAGGTGTTGTTGAAGAAAAGTCATCAATTTGTCAATGTTTTTAATAACCCTTCCAATGTTTTTCATTGGATTCCTGCCTCGAGTAGTAACGACAATTCTTTTTCTTCTTTCAGACATGTTATATTATTACCGTATTCGGCATTTTAGAATGAGCTAACGAGGACATAATTCAACTATAGAGCATATATGAACGTGAAAACGTCGGAATTGTTGATTGACCTTAGTGCAGCGACGAGTGTTGAAACCATTTAAAAGAACTTCCTCTCGGGAAAATGTAGTTAGGTATGTACATTACTGATTGTGAGACGAGAGTGTATTAAAAATAACTTTGGACATTAAATACGAAGAACAAATAAAATTAAAGTTGTGTTGTGCAAAAGCTATCTCAATTCTATCTATTCTCGTGTCGTGTGCTGTCATACTGGTTTTCTTTGAGAAGACGCGTAGTATGTTGAAACGCATGTTTAATGTGGTACGGATCGTCAAGTGAATGAAATAATTGAATTTAGAAGGAATACTAATAAATGTTTGCATCTACAGCTGCTTCGTTTTAAAATCATTTCCCGAAAGTCGTGAAAATTAAGTGTGAATACATGTGTGTAGTAAGTCAGTGCAGTAGCAATGATGTGGCTACTAAGTACCAAATTATGCAGAAACCTGTGAAGACTGCTGTAGCTGGATTGAGTTCTGTGTATGAAAAAATAAGATTTCAAAATTTTGTTCTCTCCAGCAAGAGTCCAGCAAACAATTGCTGTTATTTCAGAACTAAGGAAATAGTGTATATAAAAGCCATAGGCCTAAACAATGGTACTCCTGTTATTATTGGCAATGTTCTACAGGGCTCAAAAGACATGTTATTTTATCCATTAGATTCTCGTTCCATGGATATTCACCTTGGTGGAAAATGGAGCACTGATAAAACCATTAATGTTAGCCAAATTTTATCCAAGGCAGTGCGCCTACCATATAACAGTGCAGAGGACTGCTTTTTCCCTATGCTGCACACTCAATTACATTAATAATTTTTTTAGTGTAGTTGGGTGGGGCATAGCTATACTATTCAGGGAGTGTGAACTAATGCCATCTGGTTAGTAGTTAGTTTAATGATTAATCCATTGATCTGTTTTGCCACGCATTTGTATAATATTACAACATGTCATTTAATTACAGATGTCCTACTTCGTGTTATTGGCAGAAAACTGGTGCGCTGCAATTCCAGGTTCTTGGATTGACGAGGAACAAGGCATCTATAAATGGCCAAGAAATGAAAGGATAAGAGTGGCTATTTGTCGTAACCTAGAGCCTGATGCTTCCTGGCATGCTGACAAGTATGACAGAGTATTAGGACCTTACGGTATATTGGTGTGAATGGTTTTTAATTTGGTGAATATTGAGTTAAGTGGAGTTGTAGTAGCATATGTACTTTTCTGCAGATACCCTAAAGGAGGCTAGAGAAGTTGAGGTCAGAATGGCTGAGTTTAGTACTGAAGATGAAGAGCACATCCAATGGGCTTCACAAGGGAGTAAAGGGAAGAGGCGTGTGAAGCGGAAAATTTTGATGATTATATCTTTGAGCAGGGAACTGAAGGTATGCTTGTGGTCCAATGTGAATAATTTTCTGTAAATACAGCTCAACTTATCCTTTGATATTATTGGAGTACATGTTCTTTAATATTCCTATTTTGGGTAGGAAATGATACATTAGATGAGTTGCCGGCTCCTCCAGCTTCATTCAAAGTCCCACGAATTGCAACTGAGGTAGAGGGCATCAATGATGAAATACCCATAGGTAAAGTGGTCACCAGTAGAGTAATAAAATTATGACAATTTGACTTTATTGAAACTTGCACTTTTTTGTCTCTGTGAAGAGGTGGATGCTTGAATGGTTGAAATAATTTACTTTTCCTTGCAAAAATTAATTTTAAAACTGCATCTGATAAGGGATCAAAAGTAAATGAACATGTAGTGGCAACTGGTATGGAATATTGTAATTAAATTGAAAAGTGCTTGCTTTCTAAGATAATATAATTATTGCCTACAATTCAAAAGGGTTACATAATAGTTTTGCAGATATCAAGTTCACGTGCCAGAGGAGCTCAACCTCTACCAACAGCCGAGGTAAGGTGAACTGGATGTTGTGCTTTAGATTGGAGAAATAATTTCACATATTTATATTAACTATTTTATATTTGTTGTTTCATTAGTATCCTGGCTCAGGCATTGCAACCGACAGGCAGATAGCAATAGTGCCTTCTTCATCGGAAGCCAGTGGATCTGATGGTATGTATTGATTTTTTCGTTTTTCATCCAACTGTGACAGAAAAATCAAATTTATGCCTGAATTTTCCATTTATCAGAAGGCTAAAGTAAAAATCAACTCTTTCAGAAAATGACATGGCTAACTTGATAAATAAAGAATTTGAGAAATTGCATTCAAGACTGGAGAGGATTGAAAGAAAGCAGGAAGTCATTGAAAATAAATTGGATTTCCTGCTGGCACTTAGAGAAGACCCTGATCTAGGAATTATGAGTTCTACTACAAGGACAAGTCTAGATGAACTTCCAAGTTTACCCTTAACAGCAATGTGGGAGCTAAAAAAATTTGAGGGTAAACTCCAAAATGCAGAGGAAGCCCGGAAGCAATTGGTGAGTGATTCTTCTAATTATTTATAGTAAGAGTACACTATTACTGAAGATTTCCCTTCCTTGATTATCTTTAAGTCATCATATCACCATTGCATTTTTTTCTTAAAATCAGTGATTGATATTTAGGACATTTCCACTGCTAATTCAAAGCACTCAAATGAATTGAGATACTTTTGATACTTTGCAGAAGCTGAAAGTGAAAATGATCGGTGGAGTCAATGGTGAAGCCCATCTGAGGAAAACATTATCATCATTCCTATCAAATAATTTAGCCTATGATTTAACATGGATGGGTCCACAACATGGCTCTAAAAAGGGAGGATGCTCAAAAGAGACTGTGCCTAAGCAGAACTAATTTTTCAGTCATCCTTATAGGTATGGAGAGACTTACTTAGTGCCAGCATTTCATATGATTTGTGTCTTCCTTTTCTTTTTACATCTTAAATCAGATATTGCTAAGAAAAGATTAAGTAGTAATTTCCTACAAAACATTTAAAAAAATACATTTGTGTATTTTCCAGCCACCGTTCTGGAGTCCCACCCAATGACCACAATCGTCAGCCTGCAGAGGGTGGCTAAACAGTGGCTGCAATATGCAGGGGATCGCATTAAATATGCAGAAAAGAAGAGGACTGACAATGAAGAAGTTTAATTTTTGATAGTCTTCCACTCTCATAATTTAATGATGTTTTTCAAGCCAATTTTCAAGTGCTATGATATAATTTATGTATTATTGTTTCATAAACTCTGTATTGAAGTAAGAGCTAGGTCTCTATTATATGAATGTTTTGATCTTATAAACTGTTCTTACTGAAGTAATTCCCATCATCTTGATCCTCTTCGTATTAGAATTTGAATAATCTAATGGTATGTGCACTTTCGGCTACAGCTCAACCACTATGCAGTTTGTGGAATTTGCTAGTGAAATCAGATTCTCAAAAAATGTTCTAATGTTTATAATTTTCAATCACAGGTTTTCTTCCAGTTATGTTTCAAATATTTGTAGAATTTTGTAAAATTACTGGACTGAATATTTGAATCAGATCATTCGTAATTGTAGGATTACAAACTAGGTGACACCACTAGTTCATAGTTCTACCATAACCCAATAGGTGGCATACTCGTTCGTAGTTCGTTCAAAATCCACTAGGTGGCACCACAATCGTAGGGATAACTTGTACAGGTCATATGAAAATTCATATAGGAGCTCATTAGGGAGCTCTTAAAGGACCTCGTAAAAGACTCCTATAGTGTTGCATCTGACGTCTTAAGTATCTCATCGTGAGGTCTTTAGGAGTGTCTCGTAAGACTCCTACAAATTCCTAAGACCTCTTTATGAGGTCATATAGGACTCCTACGTGTTGATTGGGAAGTTTGTTTTTTTTCAAATTATTCGACATTTACTTCCACGTAACAAGCTTATAAGTAATATTTGACAACCAGGTATGCGTATAATAATTAAACATTCCATATTTTCCTTTATTTGAATTGTCATGGATTGCCGATTTACTGTGAATTGCTTTTGCACGGTTTGAAAGGTTCATATTTTGCCGTGGTACGAAAAAATTCTAAACGTAAATACGCAAGCCATGGCGCAAGAGTGCAGTGATCATCTGTGGCAATCTGTTTATTTGAGTTGTGGTGTTCATATTCAATTATATTTAGGTTTTAACGTGTGTAATAACTGCAACGAACTTGTTAATGTGAAGATCATTTCTTTCGGTTGTAGTGTGCAATTGCATTCTTTTAATAAGTACGTAGATAAACTCGTTGTTTCCTTTAATTATCTCGTTGATGTGTTTCTACTACTCATTGCTTTACAGGAAATAGGAATGGTTCGCCCTACTTCCACACGTGTTTTCTCATATCCCTTTCAAACGTTAAAACTCACAACCATTACAATAGCGAGTTATTATACCGTGCACAATAACACGGATGCATAAATACATAGCCCTTGGGATTAAAAAGGCAAAATCTGGCGGAAGTCTTTCCCAACTCAATATTATAATCAATTGGAGCATTGAGGCGGATGTATTCGGATAGTCTTTCTTAACTCAATATTATAATCTATTGGAGAATTGAGGCGGATGTTTTCCCCTTTCTGTTATTCCTATGGTTAATATTTGTTAAGTAGGTACAGTGAAATATTTGGATCAGAAAAAGGGAGGTTTGTGTTTTTCCAATTGAATGGCCACATAATTTAAATTAGATTTTATCACAGTGAATGTTTGTGACCACAAAACAGTATGACTGGTATATTTGGTTAATTAGAGTATTAACTGTTTCGTAATTACGAAAGTGCTCATAAACGTTGAGTTGCTTAAAAGGCCAAAGTAATAGAGCTTTGTTTAAAGTCTACGGTAATTTCAAGGTGGTGAAAGGTACATATTATCTCGGCCTATATATTGAACCAAAATCTAAGAGCGTTGAGGGGTAGAGAATATTTTATATTACTATGACTTGAGCTTGGAAAAAGGGATTCTTACTTGATTTTAATGGAATGATCTGCATTAGAATTATGAAAGCATTGTTTTGGGCCTGCAAACCAATAATGGTGCAGTTGGTGAAGATTTATAGGTGCTACCCAGACAGCACCGTTCGAGTTTTACTCGTGCTCTTTTGGTAGATTTCCCGTTACTCGTTCGCCACGAGTATTACCCGTCTCTGGCACGAGTATTACATGGGTGCGCATATTTCAGCTTTGAAAGAATAAATTATGCCTGAGAGAACACTAAAAATTGTAGACGTCTAAATATGGTCTGTTTATGGATAACTTCACTGATTGAAATATGCTGTAGATCAAGAATAGACTTGATGCAGACACGATAATAAAGTCCTAATGACGGACACCATGAGACCCGTTTAAATATTTATAAAAAACGGAATTTCCCGTGCATCGGCATATGTTATCTCGTCATTATCAGTCCATTGCTGGGCTTAAACAATATCATCCGGTAAAAATTCCTCTCATGTGGCCAAGCTGGCTGCGCTTGCTTCGGAAGTGTTCTTTTGGAAATCGGGCCAGTGCATGGAAACACATTAAACACACGTAAACGTGTCGAATCTTATTGGAATTTAGTTGAAATATATCATCTCAGTGTTTTTTACACACTTTTGTTACATACTATAGAGTTGTCTTATGCATTCTTGTATTCTAAACAATAATTTGGTTCTGGTTCATCCACCACGTAATGTTGGCATTTCTGTTTTTTGTTCAATTTTCTTTGGTTGGACAGCCTGTGTGAAAGATCCTTGGCTTTATATATGTGAACCCTTGTTTATTTTTTGCTGTAACATGTGTTTGCTCTCGTGACAGTAGTCGTTGTCCAATAAACCTTTGTTTTTACAAAGAAGTCAAACATGGTTTATGTTCATAAACCTACTAAACTACACGTACTTGTGTACTGAGGCTGCATCGTTATTGGTATGTGCTAACTTAGTAATTCAAGGTAATGGAAATATGTATGCTAAGAAATCCGTTTTTCTTTCTGTAGCATCTGCGTTTTATTTTCTTTACAGATTTCCTCAACCGTAGAATACTTGTTTTCTGAAGTAACCTCTAACGTTACGAAGTTTTTAAAAATATGCCGTTAAACAAAGGATCCTTGAAGTTTCAACAAGCGTTACTTTATTGCTAGCAGATATGGTATTTTAGTGGAGTATTTGGACCTTTTTCATTTAATTAATACCAAGTGGGTTTCCATTTTGTTTGGTTGGCAATATATTGCCGAGTGAATAGTCGTGTTTCGAACCAAATAATGTGGTATCAGTGAACTTTTTCTTTTCGCTTGAAATTTTGGTGATATATGTTCAGTGTCTTCGAAAACGGTGAGGAAGTGCCATTGATTGTGTGTTGAGGTGTTGTGTAAATTTTGTATAATTCATTTGCATTGGGATTCTAGTAAATAAAGGTAATTATTACTATATATTTGTTATATGGCGTAATTCTTGTAAAAGCCTTTGGATTTGGTGTTTTCCAGGCAGTATGCCAGAGGGCGGAAAATTTTTGTTTAGAATGAAGTTTTCTAAGTTTGTAATACTTTACGTTAACTGTAATCTTAAATATTTTCCCTTCATGAAGATTTCAGTGGATGTAGTCATTCCTGATTCTATTTTGGGGAACTGATTCATGATACAAAGCTACAAAGTAAGCCACCTTATATGGAGAACCATGATCTGGGGTTATGTGGCTACAAGGTAGGTTCGCAAGTGTGAGTTATGGGTGGTTTGTAGTTCCTGGAAGGCTGCTTGGCTGTGTAAGTATTGCAGAGTTGGATGTTGTTCGCCCACACACAGTTAGTGTGATGTTCATTGCGAAAAAATGTGATTTATGGAAATGTATTAGGTGCTCATAAGCTTCAATGGTAAATTCAAATTCACCCACGGAAGCGAGGTCAACGGTGGCGCACACTACCCGGTAATTGTGGAAGCTAAACTCAGTTGCCGGCCGAGACACGAGTAATACACGATTTTGGGCGGACATGGGACCGAAATTACACTAGTTCGACACGTGTCGAGCTGGGTTTGCGACGAATTTCACACGTATGAATTACGAGTAGTACACGAATTACTCACCATTCTACGACGAGCTGTGCTGTCTGGGTACCTACTAGATATAGGTACTAGGAATGTCTACTGTTCACTAATATTTTTTCTCTCCTAGTGGTATACAGGACCAATTAAAATAATCACTGTCTAATTAGCTTTTTATTTCATAGGATGGATCTGAGTGAAGCATCATCCACTTCTTTAGATGAAACAATAAATTAATGAATGTATTAAGAAATGTTCCAAGAATGAGGATTTTCCGAGAGCGATTCGATCCTTTCAATCTTTATAATGAATCAGAATTCAAGGAAAAATACAGATTACCCAAGCAGCTTGTTATGGATCTTCTACAGAAATTTGAAAACAATTTGAAGCCAATCTCCAAAAGGAGCAAGTCTATAACTGCTATCAATCAGTTGCTTATTACTCTCAGATTTTATGCCACAGGAACATTTCAAATGGTAGTTGGTGACACTTTTCCGAGTCCATAAATCTACAGTCTGTCGCATAATCAAGAGTTACCCACCACATAGCCCTCTTATGGCCACAGTTTATTTGTATGCCTAAGGATGAACATTTAGTCAACATGAAAACAAAACTCTTCAGCATTGCAAAATTTCCATTTAGTATTGATGGCACGTATATTCCTATCCAGTCTCCTGGGGGTGAGCATGGTGAATTGTACAGGAATAGGAAAGGATATTTTTCCATTAATGCCCAAGTAGTATGTGATGCTGAATTAAACATTATTGATATTGTTTCACATTTCTCTCGAAACGTTGTTGATGTTTCTCTTGAATTCATTGTAATTTTTCCCCGTTTTGCCATTATGCACCTCTTCTAACCGTATTTTGAACCGTTTTGAACTTTCGTTCGTCAAGTTTGTTTACTATCTCCAACGGTGCGACTGTAGTGTCATCTTGTGGCATTTTGTTGTACTTCGTGCTCTAAGCAATAGCTATCGAGAGATTGTTTATTAGCCCGATTGTTTCTTGCAACCCGAAAAACGCTATGAGCTCCATAAGTTTATGGAACTCATAGCTATCGAATACATAGCGGAAGTTTAGTGCAACCGGCCATTATTTAGTTATCCAGTCTTGTGACATAGGTTGTGCTGATTTGTTTGTTGATTGGTTACACTATTGAAAAGATCTTTTGTCGACTGGCTTATTTATCGCTTGGTGATCAGTCTTTATGTGAAACCGGGGTATTGGCAGAAGAAATTCCTCTCGGGTTAGCATTCACTCTTATTTCAGGGGTATTGGCAGTTTAGTGTGTACTTGTTCATTGGTTGTGTATTCATGTTTTCTGGTGTAGGGGGTGCGATCCTATAGGCGATATCCTGTAGGCGATATATCGCCTGGCAGTTAATGTAACTTGCCGCAATCATCACCCAGCATGTGCTGGATGGGGTATTCATCCCCATTTATAACTTTGCAATTGCATTACCCTTGACGGTGGCCACTAAATTTAGTGTGCTTATTTAGATTTGTGTAACATGAATTTGGCTTAACCTGGCCCTGGACCAATTGAATTTTCTATTAGTCATCCAAATCTATTTCCATTTTGCTCTATTGAAATTGGATGACAATTGTATAGAGAGATCAATTTATTTCCAATTCAAAATTTGCTCTATGTTACCCTGAGTCATTTCAGTTAACCCACAATTTTCATTGACTGTGTCAATGTTTAGCAGTTCAACCCAAGGGGCTGAACGACAAAATGTAACTATAGTTTAAGGTAATACAATTGGGAAATTCTTTACCACTTGTTCAATCTAGATTCTTTTAAATAATTATTGTGAAATAGTCTGGCTACTCTTGGAATAATTGTTAATTCACTACATGGCTCTCTCTACAGCAATTAATTCATAATGTATTGTCATTTTAATCAACCCATGATTCTAATTGATAGTGTCAATGTTTAACAGTTCAACCCAAGTGGCTGCACAAAAAAATCTATAGATTTTGTTGTGCAGCCAGTTGTCAAAAGCTATAGCTAGTGTCAAGGTATTATAATCAGTGGCGAAGCTGAAGGGTAGTGTGGGAGCCTGAGAATACCCAAAATGATTACAGTTAAACATATACTATTTTTTCAGCTCTGCCATGCCTTTTATGTTGCCGAGAAAGCATAGGAAAAACGGCCTATATTTCTGCACATTGCGTTGCGTTGAAGTTGTTTTGGATGTTTTGGAGGCAAGGGAGTCTGGCGGCTGGTAGACTCCAAATGGCTGGATGACGCATGCGCAAACGCTTATTCGCCGCCGGACGCTTCCATCTGAAGCTGCGTGATACTTGCGCGCTGAGAGCCTATAATAGAGTGAATTAATTGATTTATTGGTGTGATATTTGATTTACTGTTCTTGCATTATTACAATTGATGAGTCATGTATTTTATTTTTGATTTTCTCTTTTGATTTATTGTCTTGATGATTTATGTGTGTTTGAGCAAAACTAAAAGGGGGAAGAGTTGTTATGTATGCTTCGCAGAATGTTTTTCGCACTTCATTTGTTTAGCTGTGCGTGGCCTGCGTGGCAGCCCTGTCCAGGGGGTGTAAGCAACAGTTGATATCGAACTTCCAGGCTCACAGGACGTGGCCCTAGCCGACTACCGTTGTACCATGTATAGTGTGACGTTGTGAATAAATCCTGTGGCATCCAGCGTATAATGTGCTATTGCAACCCACGGATGTAACATCCCCCATCCATGGCATGGGCTGTTATGCTGCTGAGGTACTCCCATCACTGAAGGTTACTATATAATTCAGTGTATTGAATGGTAGTAGCTGAATTTAGAGACCTATCAAAGTAGATTCAGGTTAGTGTATATCTGCCACTAGTTAATAACCAAATATGTAGTTGTTGTTGCTGATTTCTTTGTTTTGCATAATGTTGGATTTCGAATGTAACTTTTAATGCACAATTTGGTTTAGTTTGCACGAACTCTGGTTCAGGAGGTGATGCACTGTGGGAATCTTTTAAGTAATTATAATTATTTCAGGAGTTATTTACTCCCATGTAGAACAGACGATTGACCCAATGTTGTGGAATGGTTAGGTGCAACGGTTGGCCAACCTGTCATGTTTCAGAATGCCGCGGTGTGCTGTAGAGTTTTACCTGCACTGGGGTACGATGACATATCAGTGCAAGTGATACCAAGTTCCTGGGTCCGCATTCTTCCCTCCCAGAGGCTTTTCAATAGTGGCCATTAAAAGGGTTATTAAAAATGATGTAGGTACGTCCAGAGGAAGACTGGGAGAAATTAGAATTGCGCTATTGTACAGAAGAGTACGGTATGTTTTGCATCATGTTTTCTACCAGGATAACCATCATCACTTTTTAATAAATTCTGAGTTATTTAGATTATTACTTTTCTAGTCTGTCTCATGTCTGATTACTTTTTCCTCTTAGATACACTAATATGCCAGGGAACTTGAGGCACAAGTGGCAGACTGCTCAGATGCTGACCTTGAAACTTTTGTTAGGGATTTCTCTTGTTCACAGTTAAAGAGGAGACAGAAGCAAATTTGCTTTACAAACTTGCAATTTGCAAACTTTAAAGTTACAGAAGTACCCTAATGAGTCAAGTGATCCGGAGCCCTCTGTGTTGGTTTGTGAAAGGGGTACGACTAAGCAATTCCTCGTGTTGTGTTTTCGTTGCACTTTTGATTTCTTTTCATATATGTATAGGGTTGTCATGGTCCCTGGCCATTGTCATCTGTTGATGTTTTTTTTGGTTCCTATGTACTCTATTGATGGAGAAGTATGTCTCTTGTACCGTACTATGTGAATACATTGTTCTATTTCCACTGGGTTATTTTCATTGAATATTATTTAATTAACTAACTACCCAACAAAAGGTTATGGGCCCAGGAAAGCGCATTAGTAAACGAAAGTGACGAAAAACCGACACTTAGACGAAGTATTCATGGCGGTACTCAAATCCTACGCTGGAATTGATAAACTGAAGGGGAGAGAGAATTATCGTGAATGGAGCTTTGACGTGGAAAACATTCTCGTCATGGAAGGCATCTGGTCCGCAATCGAAGGCTACTCCGAGGGAGACGCAACGCCGAAAGCACAACGTGTTGTCCAAGACAAGAAGGCGAGGGCCATCATTTGCCTGACTCTTGAACCTAATGTTAAGGTTTATGTGGTTCAAACAAAGACTGCCAAGGAAGCCTGGGACGCTCTGGCCAACACCTTCAAGGATCAAGGAGTTAACAGCTGGATAAGTATTCTACAAGATCTGTGTTCTGTCAAATTAGAGGACTATCAGTCTATGCAGCAATATGTAAATGCATTTATGACTTTAAATTTGAGGTTAACATCAATTGGAAAAAATATTGATGATGAATTATTAGCTGCTCTCATGCTAAAAGGATTGACTAAAGAATACCTTCCTATGAGGATGGCTTTAGAAAATTCTAATGTTGTAATAACCAGCGAGTTGATAAGATCAAAGTTATTGCAAGACACTGAATATGGAACTGGTAAACAAAGTGTTTCAGATTCTGCGCTCTTGTCAAAAACTAATGATAGAATGCAAAAACCCAAATGTAATTATTGTGGCAAATTAGGTCATTATTCTGATAAATGCTGGTTTAAAAATGGAAAAAAAAATCAACACCAAGGTAAAGTCTCTGGTTCTAGTGGTTTTAAAGGTATTAGTTCTGAACAATTATCCAAACAAGATGTTAAATCTGAGTCCTCAAAAAGAAAAAATAAAGTTTTCTTAGCTACTGCATTTGAAGCTAATGTAGCTAATCCATGTTGGTATGTAGATTCAGGTGCTTCACACCACATGACAAGCAACAAGCTATGGTTAACAAACTATAATGAAAATACAACAGATGCTCATGAAATCTCTTTAGCAAATGGGAAAAAACTTTTAAGCACAGGTATGGGAAATGTGCCTGTTAATGTTAAAGGAGAAAATGTTACTTCTATATCCAATGTCTTATATGTGCCTAATTTAAAAGCAAATTTACTGTCAGTAAGTACAACAGTGCAGAATGGTATGACTATTGTTTTTTCAAAAGAAGGATGTCACATATATGATGCTGAGGATTGTGTTGTAACAGGTACAGTTAATGCTATAGCTCATCACATAAATGGAGTTTATTGTTTAGATGCTACTATTAAACCTAGTATGTGTGCAAATGCTAGGTGTCATGTAAATAGGCAGGATGCTAACACTGTTACTCATCATTTAAATGTTGCTAATTCTCCAATCACAAGTCAATTGATATGGCATAGGAGGTTAGGACACTTAAACAGAATTAGTATGAGGTTACTAAAAAATGGATTGGCTTTTGGTGTAAATTTTGCAGAAGACCCCACCATAAAACAGGACTGTATTCCATGTCTAGAAGGAAAGATGATAAAGAAACCGTTTCCCCCATCAAAATGTAAAAGGTCTAAAGAGAAACTGGAATTAATACACCTAGATGTGGTTGGGCCATTTCAGATTCCCTCACTTGGTGGTGCCAGGTATTTTCTCACAATTGTGGATGATCACACTAGAAAGATTTTCATTAGATTCTTAGAAAAGAAAAGTGACGTTCATCCCTTTTTTGAAGAATTTATGAAGGGAGTGGAGAATGAAACAAATCTGTCCATTAAATCAATTCGTACTGACAATGGTGGTGAATTTTGTGGTAAGGCATTTGAAAATATGCTTAAACAAAAAGGTATTAAACATGAACTATCTGTACCATACTGTCCTCAACAGAATGGCACAGCCGAAAGAGCTAACCGCAGTATATTGGAAAAAATGAGGTGCATGCTTTTTGACTCAGGATGCGATAAAAGATTCTGGGCCGAAGCAGCTAATACGGCAGTTTATCTTCTAAATAGATCGCCTCATAAAAAATTAAAAGGTAAAACTCCAGAAGAAATGTGGTCAGGTCGGAAAGTTAACTTGTCTCATTTAAGGATCTTTGGATGCCCAGCATATGTGAGAATTCCGGATGAAAAACGTAAAAAATTAGATGTCACTAGTATGAGATGCATTTTTGTTGGGTATTCAGAAGAAAGCAAGGCATACAGGCTGGTTGATTTAAATAATCCTGATAGAATTATTCGTTCGAGGGATGTAGAATTTTTAGAAAGTGAAATTCTGTCTACATTACATGGAAATGGGCAAATGGAGTCAACAAATAAATTTTACTTGTCTGATTTCCTACAAGATTCTTCCAAATATATATTTGAAGATTCAGAGCATGTAAAAAATAATCAGTTACTAAATATTGAGGTAGAAAGAGAGGTACCAGTCACAGAACAGGTGGAAGTACTGGATCATCAGGAAAAAGTTGATGAAGGAGAAAGACGATATCCTCTTCGTGAAAGAAAGAGAACAGAGTTTCCTGATCATATATTATGTCAGGCTATAGCCATTAATATAGCAGAACCCTCTTCTTATGCTGAAGCTATATCATGCCCAGAAAGCAAAGAATGGGAGAAAGCCATGGAAAGCGAGTTAAATTCATTTAAAGAAAATAATGCTTGGATCTTAGTAGATAAGCCCTCAAATAGAGCGGTGATTAAAAGTAAATGGGTTTATAAAATTAAAAGGGATGCTAGTGATCAGGTTGTTCGTTATAAAGCTAGACTTGTAGCCAAAGGATGTAGTCAGCATTATGGAATAGACTACAATGAAACTTTCTCTCCAGTCGTTAGACACTCTTCACTCCGAATATTGTTTGCTCTAGCTGCTGAAAGAGAATTGGAAGTAGACCATTTAGATGTTTGTACGGCTTTTTTAAATGGGGATCTTAATGAGGAGATTTATATGTCTCTTCCTGATGGATTTTGTGCAGGAGATGGACAAAGTTCAAAAGTCTGTCTTTTAAGGCGTGCAATTTATGGACTTAAGCAGGCTGCTAGGCAGTGGAACAAGAAGGCTCATGAGGCACTCTTAGACTTAGATTATAATCAGTCAAATAATGAACCATGTGTTTATTTCAAGAAGAAAGGTGATGGAAAGGTAGTATACATAGCATTATATGTTGATGATTTTTTCTTGTTTTATAATGATTTTGAGGAAGCGCAAAAGTTAAAAGATGCTCTCAAATCCAAATTTAAAATGAAAGATTTAGGTCCAGTTTCACATTGTCTAGGGATGAAGGTTGAAAGAGATAGAACTGAAGGTACAATCAAACTCAGCCAAACTCAATATTTGTTAAATGTGTTAGATACGTTTCAGATGTCAAAATGTAAACCTGTTAATACTCCTTTAGAACCTAAGGTTAAACTAGAGGATTGTAAACCCGAAGAAAGCATTGATGTTCCATATCAAAACATTATTGGTTCGTTGATGTATCTTTGTGTAACAACGAGACCGGATATTGCACATGCTGTATCAATTCTTAGCCAGTTCAATGTGAATCATTCAAAAGAACATTGGCAAGCTTTAAAGAGAGTTCTAAGGTATTTAAAAGGAACTGTACACAAAGGCCTAGTTTTTTGTAAAGGTAAATGTAAACTTACTGGGTATTCTGATGCTGATTGGGCAAACAACGTGACAGACAGGAAATCATATACTGGGTATGTTTTTATGTATGCAGGTGCATCAGTTTCTTGGGTAAGCCAGAAACAGAAAACAGTTGCTAAATCATCATGTGAAGCTGAATATATTGCTTGTTCAGAAGCGGCAATGGAATGTGTATATCTTAAAAATTTCTTATCTCAATTGATTGGTAATCAGAATGCTGTTATATTGTATTGTGATAATCAGAGTGCCGGTAAAATTGCAGAAAACCCAGTTCTGCATAAGCGCACCAAACATATAGATGTCGCATATCATTATATAAGAGAACTGATTGCAAATGGTATAATTGATTTACAATATTTACCCACAGAGGATATGGTGGCAGATATTTGTACTAAAGGTTTGCATGGCCCAAAGCACTTAAAATTTTCAAAAGGATTGGGTCTAACTTAAACTTGTATGAAAAAGTAAACCTAATGGTATATAACTATGTATTTCATTACCATGAGTATATATACATATTTGTTATAGTTAAATCTAGAGTAATTGTTTAAGGGGGAGTGTTGGTTTGTGAAAGGGGTACGACTAAGCAATTCCTCGTGTTGTGTTTTCGTTGCACTTTTGATTTCTTTTCATATATGTATAGGGTTGTCATGGTCCCTGGCCATTGTCATCTGTTGATGTTTTTTTTGGTTCCTATGTACTCTATTGATGGAGAAGTATGTCTCTTGTACCGTACTATGTGAATACATTGTTCTATTTCCACTGGGTTATTTTCATTGAATATTATTTAATTAACTAACTACCTAACACTCTGGGTGTGGTGTAGCTAAAGGAAAACTTCCCCCAGTATACTATACATATACGTATATACTCTATATAGCATTTATTTTGTTATTCTCGTTACTTTATGTTACATTATGATTTTATTTATGTTATGTTACGTCATGAACTTTAATGTTATATGCTACTTGTTGTGGCCGCGTCAATAACTGATGACACAACGTAATAGGTATATCTCTTTATTGCTTTCTTTACACAAGCTGAATGTTATTCACTCCCGCTGTTAGCGAGCGCCGGGCGAGACATAGTGCTGAAGGTACCGAAGCGTCCCTCCTGGTGCGCTGAGGCTGGGAAGCCTGGACTCTCCGGCTCACCCCCCAGGGGGGTTATTTTGTAATCTCACCTTTTTAATGACTCTTTGCGGGAAGGCGGGAGATCCGTTTCGCTCTCTTAATGATCGGCTCACGAACGGATCGTGAATTGTCGAAGCTTCTGTCGTTGAATAAACAAACAAGTGCCTGACAACGGCAACAGCTTTCTTCAAAAATGGAGGAATACGGTGAAGGTGAGTGAAAAATTGTTTGTCCATATCATTTTAATTACTCGGATGGCCTGTCAAGATAATTCATGTCCGATAATTTCCTTTATACCAATATTGGAATTTGCATTTGTTTCTCGCTACATTTTACGTTAATAGTGTTTCATCATTTTTTATTTTCTCAATAGTGTTCCATTCAAGAAATCATTTGTTGATAAGATACAATTCGTGATTTAAGAAAGTTTAAGTTCTTCACGTTGTGCAAATTCCAAAAATACAATTAAAAATCGATTGTATCCTTCTCGTTCTTGCCTTTTTTTCCAACTCAAGCTTCTAGTGGAAACGATGGTGGCTCCATGCCACGTTATTTATGTAGATGAGACGGGAACTAATGTCAGGCGGAGATAATGAAACGGATCAAGAGTCGAAAGATACGGATCAGAGCGGATGAATCGTCTGAAAGACCAGCACATGACCGGCAGTTCACCGCTTGAGATCCGTAGATGGTCACGCCGCCTGGGTGGCGGAGTTTAACTACGAAAAAGTGACATTGTATGACGTATTCTCACTAAAGTGAGATTACAAAATAACCCCCCAGGAGGCGCACGGGTGCCGAGCGGGAAAGGTTGAGTGGTGACGCAAAAAGAGTCGGCCATATACGGCATCTCCCCTTCCCCCCCCCATAGAAAAGAAGGAAACCACCAGAAAGGATGGGACACAAAATGTTGACTAAGGGGGGGGGGGGGGGTGGATTCAGAACACCAACTATCAATGAAGCACATAATCGGTGGCTAAACGTGCCGGAATGCGGCGTAGGGGTCGCCGCGGAGGATGAACTGCGGCAGCGGGGTCCCGCACGTTGACCGGGAGAGAAGCCACCTGAGACGGAGTGAACTCGTCCAGGGAGCATGCAGGATGTGAGGAGGGCTGTTCCAATGGTGGTATTGAGGTTGCCTCCAAGGGGCGCTGAGGACGCGGGGTGGGCGCCGTCGCGGGTCGCTCCAGCGCCTGGGTGGCCGTGTTGGAGGTCTGACGTTCGTCCATGTCATCGATAAAGTCCTCGCTCCACGTTACTGCGGGGGACGGAGCCGGTGAAGGCGCATCACCTTGCATGCGGTCGACACTGGTCAACACTGCGGCAACAACGGCGACCCGGCGTCGGCAGCTTGGAGACGATGAAGCTCGTCGACAACCCTACGTTGCAGCGGTAAGGAGACCGGCCGGGATCGGAGGAAGCGCGGCGGTACGGAGGGATCGAGGTCCAGGCTGACGGGGGTCCGGTGTAGCGCCCGACGGCGGAGCCCGTACCTTGAAGCGCAGGATGCTCCAAAAGAGGTAAGCGTGCAGACAGGCGGCCGGAAGGAGGGGGAGCGGAAAGTTCGGAAGCATCCACGGAGTGCAGACCTTCGACGCGGATTCCAAGAGCCGGGAACCAGTTCCGTCCCAGCAAGGGAATGGGACGGCATCCGTCTGCAACGACCAGAGGAAGTTGCGTGGAGACGTTCTTGAAATCCACGGTGACGTTAGCTACTCCCAGAATGCGGAGGTGACGTGCAGACGAGTCGTCGTAGGAATCCAGTTGTAGGGTGAGTGGTGTCAAGGGTGGAGCTCGGGACCACAGGGAGTCGAAGATGACCTTTGGCAGTATTGACACCCCCGCGCTATTATCCACCTGAAACTGTACCGCCTGGGAATTAATATTCACGGTGACTAACTCTGGGGCAGGCAGCTCCAGGGCTGGAGACCCGGTTGCCGTGCCGGACATACCAGGGTGGACCGCGTATGGCCCGATGCTGTTGATAGCTCCGTGTTTTCCAACTGTGGATTACCGCGCTGTATGTAGCATGCCGCCTTGACTCGGTGCGTCGGCGCGGGATTCGGTGTTCTTTGCCACGAACCTGTCTGGCTCGCACGCCCCCGGCCTCTGTAGTGTCTCTCATTGCCGTACCAGTCGTTGTGAGACCTCTGCTGTGCGCCGGAGTACGGGCGGACTGGCAACCCGTAGCGACGTGTCCATGGCGCGTGCGGTATAATGATTTGCTGTCCATCGGGCAGACACGGGACTGGCGGGGAATCGGGGGGGCCACTGGCCGTCCAGGGTGGGGGTCTAGGGAGAGGGGCGCTCTGCCTCGCAACCGCGGGTGACACAGAGTAGGCCGGGGCTGGTTGTGTATCTGTACTTGCAACTTGATATGCCGACGCGGCAGGACACATTTCGCGCGCGTGCACAACGGCTGTCTCGGCTCGCGACGCGATATCGACTGCAGCAGACAATTTAACCCTTTCGCTACGAACGCCGTTTATAAACGCCGCTGATTTTTCACTCCTGTGAACGAAGGCCGTTTATAAACGCCGCAGATTTTTCTACGCAAGCGAACGAAGGGCGTCTTAAAACGTCGCTAGGGCCAGGTAGGCAGAAAAGGTCCAAGGTGTCATAAAGGACCCTTCCTCGCGGCTCTGAAGACCCTTCCTCGGCTTAGAGGCGGGGATTATCTCGACCCTTCTTCGCAGCGCGAGCCTCACACTCGGCAGTTGTTCGCAGTCACTTGTTTGTTTATGCAGTGAGAAAATCAAAATAATATTTGTTTCTAAATCGCATTATTTAGTTCCAGAAGTTAATTCCTTATGTTTTTTTGAATCTCTAGAAATTTTAAACGGAACTCTAACGTTATTATTAACAGAGTTCACCTGTCAATGAGATTCAAACCGATTTGGGAGAATTTTTCATTGCAGTGAGGAACTAAGACGTATGTTTTTTTATGATTTGACGATAAGGTAGTACCGATATTTTTCTCTCCGTTTTACTTGTTTATGAACATATATTGGAAAACAACTGTAATGGTAATACTACGCAACATACCGCGAAATCTAATACATCTACATTATAGGTTGAAAGTCCCGCTGAAGGGTGTGGTTTACGTTAATTCATTAGCAGTCAATAAACTTTACTTTCTTGTAACTGAATCTTTTTGGTGTAACTGCCATTCAGCTATAAAAAGTATCTTTCAAGCTGAAAAGCATTCAAATTTGTTCTGTGTAATGCGGCTAAGAGTGATCATTATGTTGTAATCATTTATATTAAAACTAGAAGAAAACAGCATGCGCGCGTGATGGAATATTTAGAGGTACAATATATAATTTCTAGGCAGAAAAATCTATCTCGCGCTACCATTGCGAATATATTTACATAAAAATGTTTCCTGATGAAGGTATAGCACCAAAAAAAGTGCATGTGCTTTTATATAAAACACGGGTATGGTTGGATTATGCGCGGACGTCTTCTATTGCGAAACAACAGAAATAATTATTATTGTAACCATTGATTTTGTCTATTGTGCTAAATATCTTAATATTAACATCAGAATTTCGTTTAAAATCCCTAAATGGTATTTATAACAACAGGAATTTATTTGTGTATTAACCCCCACTTAAAGTATTACTATTATTTATTTAACAAAAATCACAGTATTAAAAATAGTTGACCGCGGACACAGTCCGAGGTGGGTTCTCATTTGGAAAAGGGCGAAGATAATCTCTGGTCAGTGTCCGAGGAAAGGGTCGGGAACCCCGCTGGGTCCGGTCCCAAAGCGGGGGAAAGAAATACCTGCCCGATGCCTTGCTTCAAGAGAGCTCCGTACACGGAGTGGAAAAATATTCTAGAGGAACCCGTGAGAAGGAAAGCATTTTCCTGCGTAGGACTCCGGCGCGAAAGGGTTAAGCCTGGCACATTGGAGAAGACGCGACCGGACGCTCCCATCCCGAAGGCCACACACATACTGGAACATCAGCATTTTGTCTAGTAATGTCCTGAAACCACAATCGGCAGCGGCGCGCCGTAGTTCCGCCACAAACTCACTAACTCTCTGTGCGGTGGTTTGTGTAGTGTGGTGAAACCGGTAGTGAGCCGCGACTTCGTTTACTTGGGGCCGGAAATGTCCTGTGAGCCCTGTTATGATATCCTCGTAGGCGACTAGCGCTAAATCTGTTGGGTGCTGGATGTTGCACGCCAAGTTATACAGTTCGTCACCACACGAGGAGAGAAAGTACGCTCTCTGCATTACTTGGTCGGTGATCCCGTGTGCTGTGTAGCTGAAGTTAAGTCTGTTCACATATCTAGGCCACTCAGCTGGCTTGTTATGTCGAAGGGTTTTATTGTCGACTGTGCTGCAACTACCACGGGAGACAGTGGTTTTGGCACGATCGGGGGATGTTGAATTTGCATCCGTGCCATTAGCTCCTGTATTTGCTGCTGCTGAGCCCGGAGTTGCTGCTGTAACTGCGTTCCTAATTGCAGCTCTTGGGTATCTGTGCCGGTGGATCCCACATCACTTCTTTTGTGACTTCTCTCCAGCCTACAAAGGGGTCATGACTGCTGAAATGTGCCAATATACATGTATGGGGTGACCAACCTCTGCTCAGGGCACTTACTTATAGTAATTAAATAATACTTCTCTTGGAAAACTCATCTCAAAGAAAATCGAAAGTAAAGGCTGAGGTGTTATGGAAGGGATAGTTACTTTTCCATAGTTAGACTTAATTTCTACACAACAATTGAAGGTTCGCGAACTAGCCGCATGCGCATGATGGTGGCGCCATGCGCACGACTTCGACTGCTTTGTGGCATAATATGCCTAGCAGTTCGAGAACATCTAGCTCCTTTAAGTCCCCTAATATTCCACAGGGAAAAATGACACCTCGGTAGCTTAACTGGTAAAGCACCTGGCCGGAAATCAGGGGATCCGGGTTCGAATCCCGGTCAAGGCGAATGATTTTTTCTTTGTGGAATTTCTGCTACCAGACTTAATTTCTAACTGAGTCAAGAGGATTTCTTGAACCACAAGGTTCCACTTTAATGTCAATCAGGCTTTAGAGGCTAGATATCACCAAGTAGGTATTTAAACTAAATTCACAAATCTCAAATCAGGGTATAGGATAATTTCCTGCTCAGAGAAACATATGGTGCCAGAAAATCTTGATTAAATGTAGAAGAAAATCTTGGCTGAGTTGATAAATAAATTCACAGCTCTATGAAGCCTTGAGTGACATTAAAATGAAATACATATTTGAATCATGTATTCACATAACTTTCTCATTTCATACCATGCTCGAAAGATATGCTGCTGGGAAAAATTCTAAAAACCAACCTTAATTAGCATAGAATTGTGGCTGTCATTTGAAAATATGCTCCCTTGTCTCCTGTTACTTCATTTGAATATACTTTGCCCTTGTAGCGGTGCTGTGTTTTAGGCCACTATATTCCAGCCAGAGGGGCCACAGAGATTCTAGCAAAAATGTAAGATTTCATAAAAATAAAATCTCTGGAGTTAATTCTATAATCAATTTGAAATATATTTCATTTTACAAGTAAATTGGTATCCATCAGCGATAATGTTATTTTGACTTGCATGTTATTTAATTTTAATGATTTAACTGTTGGTCTATGTTAGAGCCAATATATCACTGTGTCTAGATAGAGGCATAGAGCCTATGTATCACTGGGTCAAATATGTAAAAAAGCATGAGGCAAATTTTATCAGAAGTACCAGTGTACACTCCTATGAAACCAGGAGATGTAAAGATTTCCATGTAAAATTATCTAACTTATCTCTGGCATCTAAAGGTCCCAAGTTTATGTGTATCATATTGTTTAATAAACTACTTGTATAGGTATACAGGTACCTATATTAAAAATGTAGTAAGTTTGGCTGTTTTTAAAAAGACTGTATTGCATATCTTGTACATAAGTGGTTTTATAGGGCGAAAGAATATTTGAACTGTGACTTACAACTTTTTATACTGAATTGTTTTTATGTTGGCATGTCCCATGCAAATATTTCACGATTCTTCATGATGTGTTAATGTCCTCTGGGCAAAATAAATATTAGGTATGTACCTAGATTATTATTATAACAGACTGTGGCACCTCCAGCTCAAGAAGCTAAAGGCGATATATTGGCCAATGGCACTCGAAAGGTGAATATGTATATACATTAAGCCTGGTCAAAAAGTCATCTAATTTCAATAAATTGGTATCAAGAATATTTTTTTAAATTTCAGCTCACAAATCCAACTCTCTACATATTTATTGAAGGATTTGGTTTTTTTGCACCATCCACATACCACCTCTAGTAAAATATGTACATACCCAACTGGTGAGGGTAAAGGGCCAACTTCATCTGAAAACTCTGAGTTTACCTAATCCCTTGTGATTGCTGTAAAGTTTATGTATCAACAAAACTGGCCAAACTATAGAGAGGAGAATTAAAGAACATAAAGTGTCATTAGGCTTCCACCCATAAAAATCAGCCATCACAGAACACAGCCTCAAAAATAACCATCTTATTTGCTTAGACAAGACTCAACTGCTCCATCGAGCATCAAAATATTTTGATAGACTCACCAGAGAGGCAATTCATGTAAGAATGGAGAGTAATAACGTCAACCACGACACTAGTGATGTCATAAGTTCGGCTTGGAAGTCTGCCCTCCAACTAATTGAGAAGGCACGGAGAAATAAACAATTCATCAGATTCTGATCACTACAATAGGGGTAAGCACCCATGGCCAATATTTCAGAATTATAAACAAATAAATACTCGTGAATACCATGGTAAAAGGCACCCTGAGGATGGTGAGAGAGTTTGGCATCGAAACAGTGGTATTAAATGCACTCACCTGCAATGCAATGCATTTCCCCAAGGGAATTTCACTCAATATTTATTGATTTACTACAGCTGGTCCTTGTGGACTTCCTCTTAATACACATTGATTTTTGTGACTAAATTTTCTACTCATGAAATTTATTTTGTGTCCATAAGTGATTGCTTTATTTGCACTTTACTGCTATTTTATTTACAGAGTGCTAGAGTTCTCTGTAAATAAAATAGCTACACTCACTAGCTAATAAGACAACATGGAATATTTTATTAAAGGTCCATTTACATAGTGGTTTTTAATGGCTTGCTTTCAAGGTATCATTAGATACATTCATCTCAGTTAGCCAGCTATAGGGCAAAGGCCTAGCCACGTTGGCACACCGGTTCCTGTGAGATCACTGAAGTTAAGAAATGCTGGGTCCGGACAGGTTGATGGGTGTCCCTCCTCCATACTCTACCGTGGTGCTGTTGTCCCTGTTGCAAGTGGCAGGCAGATTAAAACGTGGGTTGGCTCAATGGATCTTAAGAGGACTAAGTGCCTGGAGGGCTCCAGAAAGTCCCCACCCACCCCTCCAATTTATTTTTAGCCAGCTGCATATTTTGTGCTGCGAGTTACCTACTTTCGCAATCTTCTGGGCATTATGTATCATATCTTAATAACACCAGCAACTTGTGAAGCTTCACTTTTATTATAAGCCCTTATCATTGGAGCCTCTGCTATGCATTCTAGGCTGCATTGGATATTAATTATAGAGGATTCCACATTAACTTTGCACATAACCCTTCAAGCAGGGAATAAATATTTCCTTTCCACTCCCACAGTGGGAAACACAATATACATAGTTTAAATGTAGAATACATGGATATATACCTACCATGAAAATGACTATAAGGTTGGTGGAAATATCCCATTCTCCCGACCTAAGGGATTAACCCCTGAAGCCCATCCCATAGTTGTACCGTTGGCTGGTATCTCATGCTTTTTACCAAAAAAAGTATTGATATTTATTTTTGTAATTATATGTATCTTGTTAAACTTTCTTGATTGATCTGTAATGCATAATTCCAATTGAAATCAATAAAAAAGTAAATCTCAGTGATGATATATTCTTTCAAGTGATGTATTTGACTTATTCACTGTGATACTGGGGAATAATTCTAAAACTGCAGTAATTTGCCAGTAAATAATGTCACGTGTCATCTTTTAGTCACATATTTGATTGTAGGTACATACTTTTAGTGATTTAAAATATATTTATACTAGCTATAATATATTTATACTGGCTAAAAGTTATTAATACTAGCTAGGGGTAATTTGTACTGAGATATTATTCTAACTTCACTAGTATTCTGAATAAAAGTTACGGATTTGGGTGAGATTTAGTGGAATGTTATCATGATCAAAAGAAATATGTGTGCTCTATTGCACAGTTTATTATCCATACAATGCATTGCAGCCACCAGACCATCATCAGATACATCTTTACCTGATGTACCTACCTGATATACATCTATTATATAGATGTACCTGATAATGGCCTAGTGGCTGAAATGCATCCTACAGATTATAAACTGTGGAAAAGTGCTATCTTGTTTCCTTTAATCAGTAGTATTAATAAGTTTAAAATACAAAAATTCAGAATAAGTATTGTATAAGAAAAAGGGATTGGGAACAATTAAGTTGACAAACAATTTTGGTAGGAAAGATGAATCAAATCCAAATCACAGCCAGAGAAATGTTCAAATAAGCTGGATTTACATGATGGATTTGTAACTTGCCAAGTTGATGTGCTTCCAGTAATGCTCTACTCTCAAGTTAAATATTAAAGTAGTTATGATCTTGCTGCATGATTACATTTGGATTGTGATCTACAGTTCATGAATCATAGTGTATTAATTCCACTCCTAGTTCCTATTACCAAACATCAACATGGCCATCTAGATATAACTGAGGAAAAGGTTCTTTTACTGCAATTCCAAATTGGTTACCATTCTTTGTTGAGGAAGAGAACCAGATGATGGAAGGAAGGGTAGTGAAACACAGTGCTAGTTTCAAAGGTTTTTATTAAAACAATAGTTTTTTCATTGATCAAAATCATCCTCTCCTTTCTATGTTTTCTTTTCTTTTCCAGTTTTAAGCATCATTGTTGAGTATTTGATCAAACATTAACCTGTGACAATCCTCCCTTCACAATCATAAATTGTGAAATGAGACCACCTGAGTGGAAATTCAGTATCAACAACCTTTCATGTAATTATCTTATCAATCATACCAGTACATCATAACATGTGTGACAATTAATTTTACCATTTTTATAAGTGTAGATTTTTTTACATTTTTAAAAAGTTTAATGACCAATTAAAGTATTAATTAAGCACCAATGGTATACGTAATTATCAATCACAAAACAAGTTGTTTCTGCATATGTTTCTTAGTGAAATTATTTTAACTGAAATTCAACGATACAGCTTTCACTTTCATTTGTACAAAATTTAATGATTTGTGTCACTGAAATTATACTCAAAGAGTTCATTTATGTTCAATGCTTTATTTAAGGATGTTTATTTGAATTGAGACCATATTTAGCCGCATCTCATTAGTGATGACAATTTTAATGCCTCTAATAGTAGCATTCAAAAGTTCACCTGAGCTTACAATATTGCCAGAGAAGCACCTTGAAATGTTATTCTGGCATACAATTAGTTGAAAGGCAATGTGAATTTGAAGGAGAATTTCAACATATTACTTTGCACATCAGGTGGAGGTCTCAAACTAAATTTAAATATTGATAGCATTGAATGTGTATGGAAATCATCCACTAGGTTGGGCCAAGATGGAACTAAGACAAGCATATTCAATAATAATCAGCTGCATTGCAATTAGTGTATAATGTATTTATGTAATTTTAAAATTTTGACTTTAATGAGGAACTATGGAACAATTTTCAATTTAGGCGTGGAGTAGTGGAGTTATATTAAATTTCTCCCAAATGCAAATAAAAACCGATACTTTAAACTATTTTTTTTAGTTCTGAGGAGTTATTTTCAAATTTACAACATTTTATCTTAATGTTTTAGCTCATATAACTATTGTGCCAGTTTTATCATGGAATTAATTATTTGCATTTGCTCATTTAGTGAAGATGTTAGAAGAAATGTATGTACCTGATAAAAACCGTAATGAAAAATGTTTCAGTTCTGATCAAGATGCTGGCCCACCTTTAAAGTGTATGTAATGCTTGATGTGTAACAATAATTTAAATGAATTGAGAAGTTTGAGACCTCTATTTGAAGGAATCTTAAATTTAATGAAAATCTGTAGAACTTGGAAACTTAACCACGTTTCTTTACTCAACTGTATTTACATTTATAAAAATGTACACATTAGAAATTTTTTACTAAACATTCTAAAAAGAAAAATATTGAATTATGAATGACATTGAAACAGTTAATATTCTGGTGTGTCATCACATATTGGCTATGAACACCATAATGGAGCAATGGCCTGCCAACATTGGCATTTCCATGCTCTCTACAAAATGTTTTTAAAAACCATGCAGATTTGAGCATTTGATGACAGTCCCTTGTTTCTCAAGTTGTTTTCCACAGTCCAGGTGAATAGGTATACGAGACAGTAAAGACAGACAATTATACATATTTTCTACAAGAGAGATTTTATGACAGGGTACTGTGATCAAAGAAGCAGGCAAAGTAGGTAATTTTGCTGGATGGACGACCATCAATACTGCAATCCAGGTACTGGACAAGAAATAAATCAATTAGAAAAAAATTGCATCCATGAGGCAGTGTTTTGGCTAACAATGCTACGTAACATCACAAATATTTGAATAAGAAACGCCCTTGAGGTTGGACGGAAGCTCCGGGTTGGTAATCGCTGTGTGCTGACAGAAAAAGATGGACAGAAATCATTTGCAACGCAGGTGACAAAGCCACAGTTTTCATTATTTCAATTGGATATCTTTTGAAATTAAAAACATGAATAATTATATAAACAGCATAGAATAAAGAACAAGTCGTGATAATAAACCAAAGTTTTGTTGCATCGAAAGCAGTAGTACACTTCATTTATCACAATATTGCACTACAGTAAATTGTTCAATTCTTGTGGAACAATTAAATATCCTTTCACATCCTGAAAATTTTATGGGCATAAAATTTTTAGTACAATTATGAGCATTTGATCATATATGCAAATTATAATCACCACTTCAAAAAATTCACATCTCTTATGAAATTCCACTTGTTTTCACTAAGGATACGCTCTATTCCATGAAAAATTGCCAAAAAACATTTATACTGGAGAACTTGCTTCAGTCACATTTTTATGTGAATGTCATTAGAGGTGAAACTGTAGTCAATGAAAGGCAGTTCAATGAATTTACACTTTTAGAGTTGTGGTTTCTTTGCTCATATTTCAAAGAGACACTTTATATTATCCAATTTTTACTGAAATATGTTTATCCCATTAAGAGTTAAACTAGCACAATTTTCCCAAAGAAGATTTTACATTTACTTTTCTGCTATTTTTCAATAACATTAAGACCTCATGATGAATGGGTTTTCTTCCACCAACAGGTTCAGAAGCTGCAGAAAATGGTGAACCAGGACTCCTGGCTGATATGAAGGATAATGATACGAGTTCCTTTCACTACAGTTGAAAACGAGGTTCCTCCCTGAAGGTTTGGCACTGATACCCAGTCTGTTGCATTAATCAATGTTTTTATTACGATGACAGTACAATACTCAAATGTTTAGTAAATGATTTCTTCAAATATAGTCTACCATATGCAAGCTACACTGAATAACAACAATTTTTAATGACACACGTATGACAGTAACGAAAAAAAACCAAAAAGGTGTGCAAATAAATTAAATGATTAATTATGCTACTGAGTTGGCTGGTAAAATTAAAAAAAGCATCATAATTCATATTAAAGTTCATGGAAAAATTGTTTTTTCATTCTCATTAGTAGCACATTCAATGGAATACTACTATGGTCATAACAAATTTTCTTGCCTCAACATATCATGGAAACTCATTAATTCAACAACTAGACTTCAGTTAAGATGTAAATAAAATATGAAAACAAGTTAATTGTATTTTGAGAGATCCAATCTCAATACATGCATTCTTTGTAAATTCTAGTTTTGGAATAATTTCAGAAAATAAAAACATTGACATTTTTTTACTGAAGTTCCATCTGTGGTTTAAGTGAAAGCCCCATTCTTATTAGGGGAGTATATCAAGACATCATTATATAAAAATCAGGAACAGCTCCCCGAAACCCATTTCATAGAAAAAGAATGGCAGTTATAAATACATGTGTTGGCCACAGAAACAACAAGGGAAAAGATGGACTGAGCAATTTTTTTATCATCTCATTGCCAAATATTTGTCTTGAACAACTATCTACTCACCAATGAGACATGTTGATGAGACACCACTGAGTATTAAAATGAAAATACAGGTGAAAGTATCAACTTGTAAAGATTTTGGCATGTTCACTGTTATGTCCACAAAATCCTTAATTTTGTAACACTTTCAAATTTGTAATATTTTTTAAATGTGACATTTTACTGGGAAAGATACGGGCAAGTTATAATAAACTTATCCACTTGAGCATCAGAAACATCCCAGGGAAGAAATTTATGCTGCTGGTTGTAGCCACAATTGTCTCATTGAAAGCTCTGTTCTGATTCCATCATCAAGTTCAGTCATCCGTTTCCAACTAAAAACACCTACGCAATCACAGAGCTCAAAACTTCTTTTACGAGTGTTTCTTTTTAATATTTTTGGTGTCAAGAGTCACTTAGGGTTTGGTTGAAGAGGAATGGGAATACCACTAGAATCCTGTTTATGCAATGAAGAAGCATTCCCGTAAATCTTAGGTTATGCAATGCACTTTCACTGTCAGGATCGTGAAAGAGCTGCCCATGCACTATAGGAAAGTACTGATTCAGGCCTCAGAAGTCGAGGTCTGGCAGGAACTGCTGCTGTGCCACAGAGGAAAGTTCCATATCTATAGGGCGAGTGGTGTCATATAGGGCTGGTGCCTCGCAGAGAATGGCAAAGGTTCCTACTATTGAAGCAATCATGAATATCCACAGGAATAGCCGATCTAGCACCATTGCTACAAATCCCCAGTCTTGATCCTCCTAGCATTCAAAAGAAACCTTTTTTCAGTCATGCATTTTTAAAATTAGGAAAACATTGAATGGTATTGAAAATTGAGTTAAGGCGTCATCTCGTTCATTCAAGATTTGGATTTAAACTGGACCTTTCTGTATATTGAATTGGTCCTCAGCAATGAAAATTTAACTTATTTTGCTCTCAACCCCTTTTCTCTTTCCTGAAATTTTCTTCTGATGTACACTGAAGAAAACTAATGGGTTAATGAAGTTACTATGTTCTTCATTAGCACTTGAGGTTTGAAGTAGAGTACTGTGATTTCCTCAACATCAGTAAGTGTTCTATTGAACTATCAATTTTTTTCAGAGATACTGATTGGGGTGAGAGTAGATATTATCTGATGCATCCTTGAGTTTTTTTTAGCCTCAGACATTTATTTTTCATCTCAATAAGATAGGGTGATAATAGTAAGAAATGGGTAATAAGGGTAAAATTGAGAATAAGGACTATGTTTACGAAAACTTGGGTTATTTATTTTTATGTTTGATGAATTTAGTGATAAAATATTATAGTGACTTTTAAGATGCTCGTTTTTTTTCTTTAATTTTTCAATTTAAGAATTATATTGATTGGAATCCATTATGAATGACCATGAATTATGTTTGAATTAATTTTTGCATTAATGCTGGAGTGAACTTAAAAACCGGTTTTTGAGAGAAATAAAAATTTCCTCCTGGAAAACATAATATAAAATATGCCTTCAGTATAAGATTGATTCAAATTCCTGACTCTATCCTGATAAATGTGCAGAGTGATTTTTTTTTCACTGATCACCTTAATTCCTGATATCGAGTTGATAAGCTGTAATTAACAGTCTTGAGAAAGGTCAAATACCCTGCCTAATATGAACATTAGATGCAGATTCATATTCACTAGTCATGACAAGGCCATTGTAGTTGTCTCTTTTTTTTTCTTTCAGTAAAACTATTGATATGATGGCTTTACTCTTGAGTAGAACATCCTCACTGGTCGCTGAGTTTGATCAGGTGATTATGGTAAGGTTTCAGAGATGGTTAGTGATGAGAGCCACATCACAAACATCCATTGTTGGGTTTGAACTGGTGACCTCTTGGTCAAGCGGCAGATTCCCCACCCCCTCGACCACCAAGGCCTGTGCTTATGTACTTTTCATTTTTCAGCTAGGGATGGGATTTTGTGCAAAGCATTACGTGGAGGGACTAAAGGTGGGCAGGGTATGTCTTCCACTCAGCTATTGGTTTTTCAAGCCTCCCGTCTCGCCACTGCTACATATTTCACTCAAGAAGTAGACACGTGGCAAGACAAAAGTCTCACTTTATCTTGACAAGTTGTCCATCACACTTTTTGTTTCCTGAGGGCTTCACGCTACATACTGTGGTAAGGTTTGCTGGAGTGAAAGATGGGGAGAAAAAAACCAACCAACTTGCATGCAGCCCTAGCATAAATGGAATTGCATTATAAAAATGGCAATGGGCCTTCATCTGGATGGATTTTTGTCATCAGCAGCTAGCCTTTGTGCTAAAAGACAAATTCATAATTACTTCACGCATGCTCCATTCTATTCTACCCTAAGAAATTTTATCACAAGGTACACCTAGAAACCAGCATGCTGCACACCATGCCTCTCCACTATTTATTACTCACTTGCCTTAACAGAAGGCATTTCAAATTTATTTGAGCTTGAAGGAACTTTATCTACCAAGGGCTATTCAAAAAAATATCTTTTAATACAGGAGAAAGGTAAAGCATGTAGGATTTTTAATATATCTACTAAGCAGTACAAGGAAAGGGAGTTATGACTGGAGTCATTTAGTTGATGACCAAAAAAATCTGAAGATGCATAGATTTTAAGACATTAGCTATAGGAAATGGTACTGTTCTCTATGGGAAAGTGGTTCATGGTTACATATTTGGAAGTAGAGAAAGCATTCAATTTGCTCCTGGGATTGTTTTTTTAATTGTTGTTAGGTCACAGCTCCATTGAAGATATATTGTGAGGGAAGGAGGAAGTGCGGGAATACAGGAAGTGTGCTGTAAATGTTCAGTGTGAATGTAGCATGAATTTGGATGAAAAACTGCGCAGGTACAGGGTACTAAGTACTTGCAGGTACAGTACAAGTACTAAGTACAGGTACTAAGTTACTTGCACCATTACATGCTCATGAAAATATTGTAAGCTGTACAGGAAATGTGCATGAAGTATAAATCCAGTATCTGCACATATCTTGTACAATTTATTTTTGGAATTTGTCCAATTTCATGCTTGTTTTACATTTTAGTACACTTATTGCACTTTTCCCTCTGTATATTTTTCTTGGGAGCTCTAAAGCAATATTGAATATTGCAAGGATCGTGTGTTAGAATCAATATTTCAGTGTTTCGTGTAACTAATGGATTCGGGCTTCACTTTGTCAAATTTTTTCATTATAGGGAAAATGAATAGACTTCGTGAATTCCAGTATTGATTTTCAATAAAACCCGATGATGATTCTATGCACTGAAACTTTCATTCTCCATATCAGTTTTTTGTGTTAATTTGGTGTTGTGTGTGAACATGGATCTTTTAATTCCTTATTTTGATTTATTTTTAATGGCCAATAATAATAGTGCACTTTGTTAATGGAAAAGTGCTTGTGTTTTATTTTCTTCATTTGCATTCATGGTAGTGTCTGTTTTTGTTCCTGTTCTCTGAAAATGAAATACTTTAAAGTCACTTGGATGTAAATAGCCAATGGTGGAATATTAATTACTTAACATTAATGTTATTTGGAAATTAGTTTAGATATACATTCTAATAAAAATGAATTGCAACTGATAATTTTAGTGCCTAGATAAGAGTTTTATTTTTGCCTGAGATTTTTTATTAAGTTATTTAAATCATGCTAATGATTGAGACAGCTTTAACTTAGTCATCAAAGCTAATTTTATGAATCTGGGCAGGTCTCTATCCTGTACATTGAAAACCCTTAATGGGTTTCTATAGTAAGACATCTATCTCTTTAGTATGCTCATAATTTTTACAATATTTTCAATAAGTCAGTGATCACTGCCCTATCTAAAACCTTCTCCAAATATACTCTTCTAACAAGAACATTATGAATATGCTGTATGTAATATGTATCTTCACTAGCAAAATAAAAAAAATATTTTTAGGCTTAATATATTTATTATTCATAATCCAATGTGTACTAGCATTAGTATGATTTCATGGGATACATGAATGAGTGCTGTCTCAAAAGGATAATCTAATGTTGGGCAAAAAATATTTGCAATATCACAGAAACAAACCATTGGTATGCAAATATTTTATTGTTGGTGAAACTAAATGCTCACATGCTAAAGCTGGTAACATTAAAAGTATTTTTACTGAGCCCTTTTAAGGAATTTATAAGTATGAAGCTGGTACATAGTTCAAATGCAGTCCCTAATGTGATAAGGTGAGTGAGGCTATTTTGCTTAAGTGTCATTCACATCTAGAGGAAAAATTTCCCGAAATTGTTGGAATCTGTAGTACCTGTGTCTTGTAGACTTTATTAGTCAACTTTTCAGACCTAGGACATATCAGGAAATGTCCCAAGTGATGTGAGGATGAATTTAGAATTGAGCCCAGGATTTTCCAAGAATTTCATGCTAAACTTATTGCCATTGAACCTCATTGCAGATATGGTGCCTATTGTAGCAAATGTATGCTATGGTTCCGCATGACATGAATGATAAAAATATTGTTAATTATTGCATTAATTGGTCTTAATACTATTAGACAGTCTTATTTTTTGTATGCAATGAAGCACAGTGAATTTTATGAATTAAAAGATTCTGGGGATTAAGACAAAATATAACTGTTTGAAGAAAGAAGAACAGCATATGAGCCTAAAGCATAAAGTCGATAGAGGAGGTTGACTGATTTGTAATGTGAAAGTTTGCTTCACTTACTATTTTTATTTAGATTTTATCACTTCAGCTGTCTTTACAAGGAAGAAAATCATTGAATTAAGGTTTTAACTTGGTTGATGGCATGGTCCTTAAAACATTTCATATTTGTCAGTTTTACAGCCATATGTCTAGTCATTGCATGCATACAGCGACTTTTACCACATGCATAGCTTTTATTTTTAGGCATATATACTTTCTCTATGAGTAATGGTGGGGGCAATTCTGTTTCTTTGCTAAAACATTTAATTCAAGACTTCAGAGAGAAACTTCTACTTTGAACTCCAGAGGACTAATTGATATCCCCCAGTATAATGTGTATGTCCATGTTTGAGTGTTTGTAATCAATTTTTTGGGAATGATGACCCTTGTCTTCCACTGGTATTTAACTTATATATTCACTTAAAACCTTTTCAAAAAATCACCTGGTGGAAACACTGTGTACTAGATAAATAAAGATTCATGTTTCAATAATCTGAAAAGAGGTATGGATATCAAAATGTGTGTCAGATAAACATTTTTTCCCTGGTATTATTCACTTCGCTATACATTTTGAATAGCAACTTTGCTTCCTTTATTCTCCATTAAACATTTTTTTCTGAAAAAGGCAATTGCCCAGCATTTTGTTGGCTCTAGGTAATCCATTTCACCCTCATTCATTAGCATATGGGTCATCAGTGATCTAATTTGAATCTGATCACATGTCTTAGGAGAAGACAAAGCCCTTAGCAGGTTGTCTGCATCCTAAATATAATGTGAGTGGGACAGAAATGTATTTATGAAATCAATCTCCAGCCTCTCTGCCTAATATCCAGCCCCAACTGCTCTTCAACTAGGAATTCATTTCCCTGTTTGTTTAGCCACACTCTTATCTAATTTTGTGAAGCATGAAAATTTACCAAAGGCCCCACACTCAGTCACAGTATCAATTTAGACAATAGGATTAAATGGAGTGACATGAAACTTCATTGGCATTGAGGAAACTTTTATGAACGACTAACTTAAGAAGCCATTGAAATTCGGATGAATAAGAAAAAGTTATAGCATTAGCAATATACATACTTGGAATCCCATTTGGAGAAGAATTAAGAATGTCAAGTGCTAAGCCATTGATCAATAGTCTCCAGAGTCAACGATTGGATTTTAACTGATTGTGAAAGACCTAGTCTGGGCATATAAATTGGCTGCAATTTAAGAATTTTGACATTCTCACCTTGAGGATGACTGATGAGTCATTGTCAAAATGTTGGTCAATATGGATATTTTAAACAGGTGGAGAGCCCAAGAAGATTTTATGAAATATCCTTCAGTTCACTCTTATTTTTCAGTTTAATTTATATTTAGAGCAGGGATTAAAACTTTAAATTTTGTCTACTTAAAATACTGTACAACTACACCAAAGATTTTCCTCCTTTTCCCCCAAAATCTTCAGCGCCTGTATATCGTACACTTTGACAACCATGATCCTCTTAATTATCTGTGTATGGCATTGAAATTTCTGATAGCAATTTTTTAAAATTGTGAGTTAAACAATAGTCTGAACACTTGGTTTCATTATTTTTCTTCTAATTAAATTCTACACTAATGAAGTGTTTTTTTTTCAATTAAGTCATCTTGTATCTTTGGTACTCTTTTCTGACTTAGCACCTGAGTGTATTAAATTGTTTACTGTTTCTAAAAAAAATCATTTGGTAAAATGGTAGCTGATATCTGCAATGTGATAATGTTTCTCATTTTTTAAATATGCTCTCTGAAGTCTTAAATTGCTTTGTAATAGATAGATTTTCAATTTTTCTTCCTGTTCATTCGATATTAATTATATGGAATAATTCCATTGTGATGCGATGGTATTCTTAAATTGGTCAATTTGTATGCAATAGATTGGTTGTTCTTGTTTTAGGATGTTAAGGGGTGGTTGAAATAGAAATTTATTCTGCAATATGTGGTATAAATGATGTTTAGTGAAAATTATTTCATCTGTGCGTAAATGATTGTCTATAGTTGTACCAGTTGCCTGTTCAGTTCTTCCTACAACTCGCAGAGATATTTATTGCCATAAAAGCACATAAGTTTAAGTTTGTGGAACCCACCCTAATGGTGAAGAAATTTGTCTGCTCTTGAAGACACAGGAAGGAAAAAATGCGGATGAATGGGGTAAGGAATCATGAGTAAAGAAAGGAAGGATTAGATCCCAATGTGAAGGAGAAATGTATCTTCATAGCTAATGATCCAAGGGGGAAGGTCAGGTTAGGAGAGGGGAGGGAAGTGACCACATCTTCTACAATCTAGAGCACCAAGTTTAGGTATTACTTTGGTAAAGTAAGGTGTTTCTTGAGGATTGTGGAAGAAATGAGGTCCTTGATTCGGTGCTGAGTTAGTCAAACCTGTTTGTCACCCTAGCTAGTGAAAGAGACAAAGATAAATTATTGTATTGATGTGGAGCCAGTTTCTAATTTGTTTATGGAATAGTCCAACATGGTAGTAAGTGTTGAGTTATAGATTTCAATATATCTATAGAATTTTTTTCCATATTTTATGGATAATACCTGAAAATTACTAATGATTTTAAACATTTTTTAAAATGGGGAAAAATATTCAATAAAGCTGATGATTTAATCTTGAATTAAAGTTAAATATAGTCATTGATTTTAAGGTTCATTAAATTTCACGTTGTGTTATCCATATTTATTAATTTAACATGAGATCTGATCAAATGTTAAGGTCTTTTATTGCATTAATTATGAAAAGCCGATTTTATCAAATATAAATGCATTTAGATGTGAAGGAAAATTTAGTATTAAGCACTAATCTTATCAATATAACTTAATTTCTCAACATTGGTATTATATTGTTTCTTCCATGCATGAGCAACAGCCAGGAAAGTATTTGATAATTATCACTTATTTTCCAGCCCAGTATGTTGTACTCTTACAGAATAATATTTATCATTCATTTTCATTCCAAGCAAAAATGATTTTTATACTCCGATGCCAGTATTTTCAGCAGAGATATGAAAAGTTAATGGAATCATGTTAATTTCTATTAGCAGATGAATTTAGCTGTGTTTACTCAGATTATCAACAGTTAAAAACACATAAACACGCAAACACGAACATATCCAACAGCAAATTCTGAAGAAAGCATACCTTGATCAACTCGTTGTTGGTAAAACTACGACAGACTCACCGCATCAAATTCATCTTGCCTCTGCATGTGGTGCTGGATGAAGAGCACATTATGGATTGCCTTCTCCAGCTCAAATGGGTATTTTCTTCTGCTTCCGCCCTCTCCATTTCCTCCTGCCCCTCCGCCAATCCCAGCCGCCTCCAGAAGCAAGTCACTACCACTAGAAGGAAGACCGCCCACCATACTGCTCCCGTTAAAGCCAGGGAGTCCCAGCCCGTGGAGGGAACCGAATCGGTTGGCTCCCAGGCTCCCCGCTGTGGCTCCCAGGGCTCCAGTACCTCCTCCGTGCAGACCGTTGCAGTCCCGTATCCCGTTCCCACCTCTCCGATGCGAGTGAAGCCGGTGTAGGTCCGTCGCCGAAGACGCGGGTGTGACGCGTGCCGATGGGCCTCCGTTGCCTCCGGCCATCGAAGCTGACACCGCAACCGCGGCTGGGGTCTTGCGGTTCGCAGCGATGTCCGCCAGGAGCTGGTCCGGCGCCCTCATGAGCAACAGCTTCGGGAGCCGGCAGATGAAAACCTTTCGCACCCACGGCGCCATCTTGTGGGTGCTTGGTTTCCTGTAGTGGACGTTGAGCACGGCGATGGTGACCACTACCGAGAGACCTACCAGTAACATGGTGAAGAGGAGGTATTTGCCCAGGAGGGGCAAAGCGAGGGATGTGGACGGGATGATTTCGGATATGAGGAGGAAAAACATAGTTTGGGAGAGCAGGATTGAGATGCAGAGAGCCACTTTCTCTCCGGAGTCGGCTGGAAGGTAGAACACTAAGACCGAAAGATATGAGATGCCAACGCATGGAACAATGAGGTTGACGGTGTAGAAGAGCGTCTTCCTTCTCAGGGTAATGTTGAAGAAGATGTCTGAAAACAATAAGATATCAGGAATTAATGGAGTGGACTAGTGATAACCATTAGAGGCTCTTGATTGCCTAGATCATTCTCTGAGCATGTAACAAAGGCTTGAGAGTTAACCATTCTGTCCTAAATCTCATTTGCTTGATATTATGGACGCTCTGTTATAGATACAACCTAGATCCAAAATTTCTGTCGTGTTTTTATTTAGTATACCTACTCCTCAAGTCATTTAAAGTAAAGGCGGTTCACCTTTGTTCGGTATTCCAGTTGCCAGCATTTATTCCTTCCACTCATTCATAATCAGTATTTGAAGGAAGTTAACTAAATTTTTTCTTCCGCTTTTTGTTGGATTTCGTGGTGAATCAGTATCAATAATACACCATTTAGTGTGGTATTGTTTTCTGTTCGAAAAGTTCGCGCTCCTCACAAACTTGGAGTGAAAATGTAACAAGTGCGGAATTTTCAGGAAATTAAAGCGATTTTACTTTACAGTTAAACGTAACACCCGTGTAATGTCGGCTTTTCATATGAATCTTGGTAAAAATATTAATTTGTGGTGCGTATGAGTGGAGATCACAGAATGAGCATCTGAAATAAAATAGATGTAATAATAAAAGCTCCTAGCGTCAGAGGCAGTAAAAACAATTTTTAAAACTTTAGGCATCAATTGCACAGTTTAGAGGTTATAATTTCATGAAAATACCCCGTAATTCATAGCTCGGAGAAATCTTATTTTTATATCGAGCGCGTTCAGGAAAAAAACAAACGAAGGCTGATATAATTGAAAATAACTTTTCAAACTCTCGAGAATGTGAAGTCGTGACTTCGAGTTTAGTACGCTTGGTATTGATGCATATTTATTAAGTTAAAAGAAAATTCCTTGTGAAAACGCACGGATTAAATAAGTCAGGTGAGTTACAGTGGAAAATTTGACTAGCTAAGTTTTATATTTTCAAGCAGTAGCACGTATATATACGTTGTATGTCAACATTATTTGGATATTTTTTCATGGCAGACTTTGATCATGACTATTAATGGAAACGGAATTGTTAGCTTTGGTAAATGACAGGGAAGTGTCGGCCTAGGAATTGACTGATTCCATGATGGCGAACTTTGCTTATTCTTGGAGGTACTAATAGCGGTCTTCACAGCTTCAGAAGTTTCCGAAAATTGATGGAGAACGGACTTTGCTTGCCCGAGGAAAATCTCCAAATTTTCTTGTTTACTCACGTGAGTACTTTCCGCTAGTTTCTTGCATTTACTTAATGTTATGTAAAGTGTCTAAGTGAAGTTGGCTGATGGATTTATGGCAGTTTTTGTGCAGACTGAGCAGGCTTTTAGATCAGCTCACTGACAGTAAAAGGGTTAATGATCTCAATGATGATGATTTATGAAAATGATTTTCAGACCAATTAAAAACTCACAAGTTCTTGATGGATTCTCTATAATAATGATGAATGTATTTAGGGTTAACTTGCATTGTAAGGAATTCTATCAAATATCAGTGCATTATCATTTTTCCATTGATTAATAAACCAATGCAGTGATTATATAGTGGACTCAGCAGATAATACCTTGGTTTTGATGCACAAATTGATGATCATCTATTTATTGACCTCTAATGTTCTATTTGAGATACTAATTTCACCAATCAGTATTGCCTTAGACTGTATTGAAAATTCCTTTTGCAATCAAGAGTTAAGGGATTTACTTACACTTGATTAACAGTTTCATTCCCAGGCAAGTAAATTATAAATTTACCATTCACATAAATTCCAATTGATGGAAAATTCAAGTATCCCAATCTAATATTCTTTTAAACCAATTTTTGAACTTAAAGTAGGTAATAGGCATATGATGAGTTGACACTGTCTATCACAAAAGGTCTGATTCCAAGGAGAGATATGAATGGTTAATGGAAATCTCTTGTGATTTTTGTGGTGACAGTTTACTAGTTCTACTGCAGTCAGGATTTGTCTTAGCCTCACCAGGATAGGGCTCTGCACAGCAGGGATAATATTTCTCATGCCTCTCGGCTGGAACACCTAAGATGTCCCACTCAACACTTGGGTAATACTCCCTCAGGTCAATCCCCACCTCCACTTTGTTCTCTCCAACATTCTGATTGATGTGTTTGAGGTCAATCTGGAAACATGAGAGCGAACAGGAAATAATATAATGTTATAGGGAATAGGAGTCCCACATTACCAGTTAAATTAAAAATACCATGTATCTCATCAGCACCATTTTAGAATTAATAACTGTATAAAAATCATGTAAAAGAGTTGTTAAAAATGCCACTGAACTCTTTTTTTATGCTCATATAAGTGATTGTATCCTGAGTCAGGTTTACCTAAGGGATTTAAATATTTAGGAACGTTTTCATGATATAAATGATAGGTACCTCAAACATTGTACTTTTTATACATAATGTTAAAATATTTTCAGTACCTAGCCCCAAGCAAAGTTGGAAGCAATTATTTGATGACTCTATTTTACATTGCATTGAGAAAATAATGGTAGTCATGGGAGGACTGCTACCTATTAATTTTGTCTTAGTCATAATCAAAAGCAGTACCAAGCATTCTGAACAATTACATACAACAATTTCTCGATCAGGCAGTTTTCTGCTCAGGCAAATGCATTCAAGACACGCATTTGTAACCTCATGCTCACTTACCTGATCTCCGTCGTATGTCCAGGACCCGAATTTCATGAAGCACGTCTGCTGGTCGAATGGAAAATACCGCACGTCGATCTCGCACGACGACTTGAAGATGGCCGGTGGTGTCCACAATACTTTTCCGGAGAAGTGAAGAACTGCCTTTGTCATTGTCGTGACCACATACTCCCCGTCAGCACTGCACCAAAAGAAAATACAGGTGAAACACTGGTGCAGGGATGCATACCGATGTCGTAGTCTTACTTCTTTTAGACACGGTTTTGTAATGTTTGGTAAAATGTCTTCAGGGTTTGGAAAAAAAACACTTTGGATACTTCATTGTTAAAGGCCAAGTATCCATCTCCGTAATATATTTTTAAAACCTGAAGCGTCAGTAACCATTGTGGAGACTGAGCATCTATAAATCAGTATCAGTGAATATAAAAAACTCCACTGATTGTAAAATTTTATTTCTGGCGGAGATGGGAGGCCTTGCTTTCTCTTTTCTTGAGAATTACTGCGTTGATATTTCTGTCAAGATTCAGCTAAATCTCCTATTGGATAGGTTCATCATAAGCTTCAGATATAAGATGTACTATGTTTGGATTTCTAAGAGACACCTTTTGGAGTAGAGAGTTAACCTTACGTCTGACAGGTCATCGATCGAAGAGTTTCTTTTATGTATAGGGTTAAGGAACTAATTAAGTTAGAATGTAAGCAATTACTTTCCAACATTTTAGAAAGCAAATGTCCTCAGCAATTTCCACAATTTTGATTTTTTAACTGACTTTGGTAAATCTATAACTAGAAAGCCATAGTGATTAAGTAAAATGATGGAGCTCTACGGCCTTACTACAGTGTGATGCAAAGTAATTGAAGATATAATTTATCATCATTTATGCTTAGTGTAAAGTCGTAAAACTCCATCCTTTAACTTAAGCAACAAATTAACTGACAGTTAATGATTACCAGACATAAACCAAATGTGAAAGAAATGGGAAAGTGGGAAAAAGTCACTGGCCAACCTGGGAGTTCCCCAATGGGTGTCGAAGACTAGCCATATGCGAGTCTACATAGACTATGGGGCGCTCCGGTTTAGCTTTAGCAGAATGCTGTCAGGGTTAGCTCTTAGGATCTCTCTTCAATTCTAATTGTTAACGCGTGATCCTTTGAAGGGCACGTAGGGGTCAAAGCGCCACAATTTTAAAACTTTAGGGCATCAACGCAACTTATTATTGGTCTTTTATTCACTATTCCTACTCTGCAATCATGACTACGACAGTACGTTCTTTTGGTGGATAGAAGGTTCTAACTATCAGTATACTGTGAGAGACTTGTAAGAAATATTAGTAAAAACAGTTTTTTAATAAAAAATATATAGTATGGCGGGGAGAAAAAAAAAAGTTTTTCGGAAAAATTAAGATGGCAACAAATGTGGATGGAGGAATTTTAAGAGGTAAGGGCATCTGAAGAGGATGATGAAGGGGAAAATGTTAACACAGCACAGTAGATGAAGTGGAAGATTAGGAATTGATGTATGTAGTCGGGCTGAAGATATTAAGAAGCATTTGGCAGATGAAACATGAATTGCTTTGTTGAGGAGGGAGACAGAAGATAAAGTCGTAGAGAATAGCTGCCAGGGACTGTCAGCATTCCTACAAATGTTGGAAGAATGCTTATGGTAATGGTTTAATTCGAGGATTATGATGTTTGGTTACTAACTAATTTAATATATAGCTCAAGCTAGAAATGTTCTGCTACAATTGCGAATAAGAGTAGTCATCACACCAAAATGTGCCAATATTGTTTTAGGAAAAAAAATGCTGCATCTAAAATATTCCCACGTTTTTATTTTATGACCGACTGTTTTTTCACTTAAAATCCTCTATAGTATTATATTTGGGTGTGCATGCTGGGTTTGAAGAATTAGTTTTGTCTATGTCTTAAAGATTTCTGACTTGCATTGTTTTTTATATATAGATGGATTTTGGTAGTTTACTTCTACCCAAAGTTTTTACAAAGTATTTAGTAAATAAGTATGTAATACTAACTAAACAGTTTATAGAGTATATTTGGTGTTTATTTATTTAAATTGAAGCTATTGAGATTGAGAAAATGTAAACACTGTCAGTTATTTTTGAGCCATGCTAGAATTATCGAAGAGGAAATACTCAAGCATTAATATTATTAAGAGGGCATTCTATCAAAAGAAGAATCTACTTACAGCTGGAAATACAAGCCTAGAAGTAAGGAAACAGTTCATCAGAACAAACATCTGGAGCATGTTTCTTTACACCAGTGACGCATGGACGATGACAGCAGCGGAGAAGAAAAGGGTAGAAGCATTCAATATGTGGTGCTACAGAAGAATGATGAAGATTAAATGGATCGACCGAGTAAGGAACGACGAAGTCTTAAGAAGCGTGGGAGAAAAGAGAAGTCTGCTGACAACTCTAAAAAGAAGAAGGCACAACTTAATCGGCCATATCTTGAGACACGATGGCCTGATGAAGACAATCCTCGAGGGAAAAGTGAATGGGAAGATTGGAAAAGGCAGGCCTCATATGAGATACATGAAACAGGTAGTGAGGGATGTAAAAGAGAAGAATCACGTCACAATGAAAAGGTTGACCGATAGAAGAATTGAGTGGAAAGCTGTGTCAAACCAATCCTCCCACATAGCACAAAATATCTACTAGATATCTACAGCATATCTTCAATATCTTAAATGTTTACAAGATGTCTAGAAAATATCTTTCACGCCTCCTAGATCTGAAAATTATATTTTTTATTCATCTCATATGGATTCAAATGTCATATTCATCTCATATCCATTCAAATGGATATCCGTGAATGGATGATTTTTCTCTGTCCCTCGTAGACGGTATCAGACTTAGAGAAAATACTGGTGCGCTCGCCGAGAAACAGGTTCTCAGCATTATGGGGGAAACTATTATTTATCTCTCCTGTAGTTGAAAGAATATCAGTTACGTATATTTATAATAATGGTCGTGCTTATTTTTAACCACAAAATGGTTATTAGGGAAATGCTTTAACAGCGCAAATTCTCCGTGTCAATCTTTTAGTAAAGTTAATAATCACAAACGACTTAATGCCAGCCAGCAGCTACATGGCCTCCCAGTCTCCCACCCGTAATTGGAAAATGTGTCAGGACTTCTATCAAAGGATGATAGGATACACAGAAGTCAAGTGTAGGTAGTCAGGTAGGTGTATCTGTAGTATGCGAGGTACAATTAGTGATCAATCATTAAGTGAGAATCATCCTTCCGTCACCTTAGAACTTCGTCTATCAGCTGAAATTATTGGCAAGGATCCATCCTTCGAATCATCACCTCGATCATTTCCCTTTCTTTCAATTTTGGTGATAGGTGCATCCATGCAATGTGCTATAGAATGATTGTATTTGTATCAATTAATGCGTTTGGGTACATAGTTACAGCTTCTCTGTAAGGTGCACTTACTTAGGTAATGTCTAGAAAATATCTTGTGAAGATATCTAGAAGACATAGGAAAAGCGGACATTCAGATATCTAGAAAATGTCTAGAAGATGTTTACAAGTTATTACAAGATATTTCCTAGATATTAGTAGAAGACATTGGAGATATTTTGTAGACATTTTGTAAATATTTTGTGCTATTTGGGCTAGGATTGTTGACCAATGATGATGATCAATATTATTATTTATTTTAGTTTTCTACCGGTGAAGGTAGGTCTAAATGGACATGTGATTCTTCCCACTCCCTAAATTTCACACGATATCCCTCTTCAGCCCCTCATACCTTCTGCCTCCCATCATTTATCCAAGCTACCTGTACTTCTCCTCCCTCTTTCCCGCTAACCCAATGTTCTTCCCTCAATCACTTCTTTCAAAACACCATCCCCTTTTATTATCTTTTCCATCCACACCTTCTGCCTTCTCCTAATTTCATCTAATAAATTTCTTGCCTCTCCTACCAATATAGGACTTCATTGTTCATCTTCCTTTCGACCCACTTTACTTTCTCCATCCTTCTCCACATGTGGAGAAGGAGTGCACTCATTCCTCAAAAGCCCCAAGGCTATTTTCATCTTCTTTTCACTAAGCCCACGTTTCCACCCCATAGAGTGTAATACTCCATATTAAACTTTTCACTAGTCTTTTCTTCACTTCCCTACTCAACGCCCCTGTCATTAGTTCACGCCTACGAGTAAAAGCCTCTTTTGCCAATGCGATTCTCCTTCTCACTTCAATGCTGCTATACCCTTTTTCTTCCAACACACTACCTAGATAACTAAATAGTTCTGCCTGCTATAGCTTCTGACCTCCTACTTTTATAGTTATACTGGCCCTTTTTGTTCTTGAAAATCGTATTGCTTTCGTTTTCTTCTGGTTTATCTTCATCCCGTATCTTTCGCACTGTCCCTGCAATGCATCCAGCATTTTTTGCAAGCCATGGGCTGACTGGCTGACTAGCGTTTGGTCATCTGCAAACCTCACTGATTTTATCAATTTTCCCCCTACCTTTACTCCAGCCTAAAGCTCATCCCAAGCCTCTATCACCATTTCCTCCGAGTATGTTGTAAAGTACGGGCGATAACGGACAGCCCTGCCTAACTCCCCTCCCTATTGTGGCCCAATCCGATTCTCCATCGGCTACTCTCACCTGCGCCTTCTGCGCCATGTATTAATTCCATATCAGTCTCCTGTCTCTCCAGTCTACTCCTATCTTCCGCAATATTTCCATTAACTTTGTCCCACCTCACTCTGTCGAACGCCTTTTCGAAATCAACAAAGCACGCGAATATATCCTGATTATATTCTAGGTTCCTTTCCACTAGTATTCTCATCACTACAATCGCATCCCGAGTGGCCCTCCCATTCCGAAACCCAAACTGATCCTCGCCTAGAAATTCGTTTGTTCTCTTTTCCATTCTTCTGTTGATTCTAAGCACTACCTTTGCCGCATGAGAAATCAAACTTATCGTTCTATAGTCTTCAAATTCTTTTGTCACCCTCTTTTTCAGAATAGGTTTCAGCACGGTGTTTACAAAATCCTCCGGCCAATCCCCCTCCTCGTATATTCTACGAACAAGTTCATAGGTTTATCAGAAGCTCAGCTGTGATGTTATCTATCCCCACCGATTTTCCCGCCTTCATTTCTCGTAAAGCCTTCTCTATCGCACTACCCAGAATTCCGGAGCCCACGTCATCCTCATCTACGTCCTTTTCCTCTTCTATGTCCAAGTTCCTAAGCCTATTTTCGCTATCATACAGTTCCTCAACATATTCCCTTCAACGACGCTGGGTCTCCTCTGGTTCCATTGCTAAATTTCCCCTTCTGTCTTTGATGCACGGAACCGTTTTCCATTTCTTGACGCCCGATAACATTCTGACCTTTGAGTACAGACTGCCTATTTCTCCTTCTCTCTGGAGTCTCTCCATCTCCTCGCATTGCCGACTTCACCACTTTTCTCTTGATCTCTTTGTTTCTCTCCTAAGCCTGTTTTTAATCTCCTTATAACGCCTTTTGCCTAGCTCTGTATTTATATTTTTCCATTTCCTTCTTTCCTCGATCCTTTCCATCATTTCTGTTATTACCCACGGTTTCTTGATCCTTCTAGCGTCTACTGTTCCAATTCTTTTCTCAGCTGCTTCTTTTATGCCCATTTTTATCATTCCCCACCCTTCATCTAATGTTCTCCTTCCCTTCTCATGCATCTAGCCACAATCTCCTGATATTCCTCCCTCTTTGTTCCAATCAGTGCTCCTACGTCCCACTTTTTTGTGAATTAAAATATTAATGGAATACATTTATCAAAACTTTATGTCAATTGCCATAAAATACGAACCCTAAAATCATCTCGTGGTTTCCGTTTATTAAGTTTACAATCGGGCCTCTTTCGTTCGCGAAGTTTCAAATCCGTTCCATGGCCACCATGGTGCAGCTGCACAATGTCTTCTGGGCTGTGGATTCGAAAGACTCAACTCGGTCTTGAAAGAAGTGTACTACCCATAGGTCTATCAGTTATGTCGTTGCTTTGATTTAAATGTTTTATCAGGTGAGTTGTTGTCTTGCAGTCTCTTCGCGCTTGAAATATCTTTTTAAGCCTCTATTTATAATTGTTTTTCCAGGTCTGGAAGTCTCTTTGAAGTCATAGAACTCAATATTTATCAGTCAAGATTCGCATACTAATCACACCTCACTTCAACCGAGACCCCTTCTACTCTTTTTCCTCAAAGACTTGTGAGAGATCATAATTAATACATTCTTGACTCCTTTTCATTTCTCCGTTACTCAAAAAGTTATCCTTCTGTTGGGAGACTCCCACTGCGCTTGAATTTGGAGGGGTTACTTTAGGAAAGAGAGGTGTCGATTGAAGAGGGTTGGGTGGGTGTAGCTCACTCCCATCCGTCCGAGTATCGGTTTTGTGTGGAAAATTATTAAGTGGCACTTCTGAAGAAAAAACAAGACAGCTGTGAGAACTTTAATATTTTATTCTTTTGCTCACCTTAGCCGTGTCTGAATCATTGGTAATAAGTCATGATCCATTCCATAACAGGCAGGGAGACTGAATTTATTCATGCAACACATCTCAAAGTTATGTAACTATAAAAAACTATGGCACTAAGGTCGTTTTTGATGTAATATCAAGTTGACTATTTTAATGGCAGAAGAACAGTCGAATAAATGCTTATTCACAACGAATGCTCATATTAGTTAATTGACTGGTGTGGTTAAAACATCGGAAATGTTGGAAATCATGAAATTAAGATTACTGGACTGTTGGAAATCATGAAATTAACATTACTCATTGACTGGACATTACAGAATTGAATCTAACAGTCGCTGGTCTGGGAAATTTTGGTTCACGTCATTTTTTCCATCATTGTGATTCTTAACCATCTCCATAGTACCCGGGGGTCAAGTAAAAGAGGACTACAATGAATAAAAAAAGGATTCAAAAGGGAGGTGAATTTTCGTGAAAAGCTTAGTTTTTACTGTGGTACTTGTCTGCACTTGGCTAAAAGTAATTCTTAAGTTTCTTTTGCACAATCTCTCCCTATCATTTTGTCATATTTGGAGATGTGTACCTGATGATGTGTCACGAGGGATAAACATTTCCTACGTGTTATCTACGAGCTTGTGCGATTTGAATTTATATTATGACGTCCTGGCGTGTAACCTTGTGGTTTCCAGCTTTTCCCAATCAAGTCCTTCCCATAGCTGAGTTAAAAGTGATTACTGTGGTGACCTGTGCGTTATGTTTGATGCCAGGTAAGTTTGATGTAGCAAAGTGGAATTGGGGTGTAAATAGTAAATACTGTCTCGCTGGAGTTCTCAACAGTGATATTTGTAGCGTACATAAAGCCCGAAACGGGAGCAGCGGACCGTTATTCGCTGTTTACGCTGGGAACTCCAGATTATAGGTACACTCACGCCGAGTTTTGGCTACGAATATTTGGCCAAAGGGCCTTCTGCTGCTTGCGAAGTGTGTGAGTTTGTGACTCCTCTTACAAATTGAGACGTGATAATATGACGCTCTTGTTCGGAGCTATGCCCATGAATTGAAGTGGTGAATATATATATCAGATCAGCATTCATAACATTTCAGTCGTACACGGGTACATGCTCACCTTGCCTTTTTTTTCTTAATAAAAACCTGATTATTGATATCGTATTGTAAAAATGTTGTTTTTTGCTGATATTTTCACCTTTTCACGCCACTTACATGAACTGCCTTAAGTTACATTCATGGATTGTTTCATACATACCCCCATTTACTTGTAACTCCTCTCCAATTTTTTTCCTCCTTGTGAGTGTTCTCTTTACATCTCCACTCAATGTTAATTTATGTATAATCTAATCTATTTAGCATTTAACTTTTCTGCCATAAATCTTCCTTGATTACTTAGGGTTTTTCCACTTTCTCTGCATGGCGAAACCAGGGAAATTACTCTACGAATTCTTATCTATTACCAAAACTGTCAACCTATATTTACTCTAGTCTTTCAACTCATTAGTCATCCAATTTTTTCCTTAAACACCATGTAATACTAAACCACCACTTAGTACCCAGAAACAAGTGTATTCGGACGTGCCCCAATTTCTCATTCGCATAAGGACATAAATAAGGATGCACTTCAATGCAATGCAAGTTTTGCTTCCCAAATCAAACTTTGATTCTTCGATAAGGATGGTTCTCCTTTAAAGAATGGGCCCTTGCTGGGATTCTCTCGCATAGTACCCTAAAAAAATTACGACACTGATCAGTGTAGTTGTAACTCTCAGGTGCGCGCGACTAAGATATGATATCCGCTTAGTTAATGAAATTCTTAATATAATTTAGTCTATTTCCTAGTATATTATTTTCAAATCAATAGATGCTACGAAGGATTTCCACAAAAAATGGGTGTTATCACTTTCGTTTTCCCTTATCTTGTAATTATTAGCTGGTATGCACTCTTTCTCTTAGGTCCTATCTCATTTACCATTTAGCAGCACCATGAATGGTGAAAAATCGCATACCGAACTGCACCGTAAACTTTTTGTAGTCGGTAAGTCCATCGCGGAAAGGTGTGACCAAATTATTCGCCATCATCAAAAATGATAAGGGATTGGGAGGGAATTTTGTGAATATCCTTCGGTTTTTAGGGGCCAATATGGACTTTATGGCTGAGGTTCCATAATCATTAGTTGTGATTCCATTTACTATCCTACATTAACCGCATTCGTATGCTTGAGTGCCGAAAAAAATAATCCAGAAAGGCTTGATTAAAAACTCGGCCTCATTAAAACGCTGAGTGGTGTGTGCGGTTTTATTTGTGTTGACTGGCCTTCAGAAATAAAAATTTCACCGACTGCGTGAGTAGGAGGGAGAGAGGAAAATGGTGTGTGCGGCAGTGCGTTTGAATTAAACGGACAGAAGTTATTTTCGTTTGCTGGAGGTATCAGTCCGCGAGAAACTCGGGAGGATTTGTTTTCAAAACATTTTCTTTCGCTCGGTGCCTTAACAAAGGTGACAAAGTCGTACCCGGCTGCATGATGAGAGCAGGTGATGACCGAACAGCAGTTTGCAGGAGTTGAATTTTTCGGCTCCGCGCCGACGGGAGAAATAAAATTAAATTGGATCCCGTCGTGCCGTGTAAATATAATGGACTCGGCGTTGAATTCCTCGCATGTGCGCTCCAAATGAGTTCCGAATGCTGGGAAATAAAAACGACTGACTGTTTTTCAGAATTCCAGCCTCATGTGACGGGGCATGGAAGAATGGAGCTCGAATCAACGAGTCAAATGCTTCAACAAAATCAGGCACTGGAGTTGAGGTCAAAATATTGTGATCGGGAAATATTGTGTGGGGTTCTTCGTGACTGATTCCGCGTGTTTGGACCGAAATATTCAAATAGCTCCCGGGTCAGTTTTATTAACACATGAACATACTAGAAAACAGGCGCGTTAATTTTTTCAAAGTATTTATTCATATCCCTAGAACATGTTTTATAAGTTATTGATTCCATTTACATGTTTGATATTAAGTATTTTGATTTTCATAGAATGGAACATATTGAATGTACTCATTTTTCAAATTTGCTTGGTTGAAACAGTAACTCGGTTTAAATCTTCGATTGATCAAGCATGTGTTTATCATGACACATTACGTGTTAACGAGGCCGGCCGTGGTAACCAAAATTTGTAACATGCCGGCGCACAGTGGTCCAGGTTCCCGAAAATCATGGTAGCGTCGTCCAATAAATCGTCTGATTGCATTCTATTTAGGTTCATATACGTATTTTCGACCACCAATAACGAATCTGAAGTCAAAATGTTACAATTAAGAATAGGTTCAAGAATGTGAGTGAAAATATAAAAGAAAAATTGCAAACGTCCTTATATAATCCCAATCATATATATTATAAAGGTTTTCCAGCACCACAATCACGGATATAAAGTCCAAGTACCAAATAGGTATATAAACGCACTTAATATATTTTAACATTGAAAGTTCAATTCTAACCTTTTAAAGTATGAATCTCGCAGTATGAAAAATTAAAAATAAACGTGTTTTTGCATTTTGTATTCATTTGCACAAGGATAATATATAAAATAAACATGACACTAAACGTCAATATGAATCACTCTTAAGAGTTTGATGAAGGGAGAATATGATTGCCTTCTGTGAAATTAAATAAATGTGACAAAAATTGGGAAATCACTAACTGGGGACACTGGAACTCTTTTCAGAAGTGAACATCAATCGCTTCAAATTACAAGTAAACACGAAGAAAAAATATATATGAACTGTAAATTTGAAACTCCATTTTACACTGCAGAAAATTTCTCAAATGACACACTAGTGCAACGCATTACACCCAATAATTGTGAACATATAATTTAAAGTGGCAAAGCAGAAGAATAACATAATTATATGTATGTTGTAAATTCTGCCATCATTAAAGTAATTCTTCTTTTAAAGAAAAAAATCCCAATTTGAAGTTATTTTTCAAGAGATTCTAATACAATTTTAAAATAATGGTAGCATTTACCAACCAAATATTTCTTGTTCTCAGCCATCTTGTTTATTTTGGTATTTGTATTCTAAACTACAACACAGATGGCGGGAGCGCTGCAACGCAGCGTTTTCGCGGAAAATCGACCTTCAGACGGAACGTAAATAATCGCAAAAATAAATTCGCTGACTATACTTACGGATGATTGTAATGCACATTTTGAAAGTACGTATTTTTTTTTCTAAATCCCATTTTGAAAAACGAAAATCGGCCGCGTAGATATAATTTTATGCGTTCTTGAAGTTAACGCTACTCAAAGTGCACTAGTCTAATAAACCTCAGATGCGCTCACTTTGACACTGGCCTGTTGCGACAGGTGCACTACTACTTACCTGCTAGAAACGTTTTTCGAACGTGGGGGTCAATTATCTACTGCCCCCACCGGTCTAGATCATTTGGAAAGTAACTTGATTTTTCTACCCATGCCATGATTTTCAGGCTACCTGGACCACGCCGCGGCGTGGCAACTCAAGGGTCGCGGGTTCGAATACTGCCTCGGAGACTTGGGTGTGTTGATCGTTTTAGGTTTCGCATAATAGATTAGATGATACGATATAACCTTAACCGTTGAAGTACCTAAAACCGAAGTCTAATTTATTGGCATGAACGAATACGCAATGTTGTAGTCGAGCTTTTGAGCGTGTGTAATGACTTCGATTAATGTAATGATAATCTTATCGAATATTTAATCGATTGGAAAAAGACATAATTAACAAGAAATCATGGACCAACGCGGAGGAAAACCCGGAAGATCTGCATCTTCAGAGATCATTAACATCTGCCGTTGGGTTTCAGCTAATATTTATTGTTGCGAATCGTAGTACTTAATTTTTACCCTAAGTAGAAATAGATTGTAAATTATTTTGACGCCAGTTTAATGTATTTTAGGTATTATTCTAATAGATATATGTTCCTGAATAAACCGCACTATTATTCTCTCGCCCGCTACTTTATTTATTTTATTATTATAATATACTTAACTTTTAGTTGTTAGTGGCTGCAGTTATAGCGCCACTAGAATTTGAAGTATTTTACTAGGCCTTTTCTATTGGCCTATAAGGCCTATTCTATATGTGTGAATTTAACACACCGTTGGATATGGTGTGAGGTGTGTTCTAGCCTAATTCATCAAACTAAACTAAACTTGGGTTAGGTATTTGGATCGAACTCTGAACGATATGCAGCAGATAGCAAGTAGAAGTGGTTGACGGGCCATCATCTCATTATTTCATTGGGTCGGCGTGGTCAGGCTAGCTAAAAAGTATTCGGCATGCATTTAAAGAGAGAAATGCATCTATGGTCATCGTGTGCAAGAATCAAGATGGATTACTAGGACGAACGCTAAAAGTATTGAGGGGAACACGCTGGTGTAGCGGCTAGAGAACTGGCTTTCCATCCCGAAGGCCTAGGTTCGAGTCAGAGTATGTGGTAGCGATTTTTCATTGGTCTTCCGATCCCCACATAAGTACTTTGTGGAGAGCACAGAGGTAGATTTGTATATATGTTTATTCATCTACATTGTGTTGTACAATTGTTGACTGGTGTTAAAGAGGGAGAGTTCAGTACTCCATACTGTAACGAATCCGTCGCTCCACGCGCTCGCCCGGATGAGCGCTGTGGCACGGACCGTCCTTCGAAGGAACTCAAAGCTGCTTCCTGCGAGTGGGAAACATAGGGTGAAAGAACTGATCTGGGTTCACCTGTCCGTATCGAGGGAGTAATTTCTCCCCTTCGAAGAATGATTCTGGAGGATTTGGATGGTTCCTCGACGCGTGTTCTAATCGTTCCAAAATTGCATTAACCGAAACTAGGAGGGAGGGTTTTGGCATCAGGCATGGGGGTTAGACCAACAGACTATTTCAAGCGCTCACAAAATATATATTGTTCCATTAACTAATTACAAAAAAATATCGACTAACAAACCCTAGTGCCATGGCACAATAATACCCATTTGAACAATACCCTTTTAACTATTTCTCCTTCCAAAATATTGCAAAAGAAATATGCCATCAACATAAAAATTACACTCTTAGCACGTCTCCTCCTCTTTTACACACGGCAATCGATAGAGAATTGCAGAATGCCCTTTTCATTTTCACACAAAATGAATACTGGGGTGACACAGTCTCCGTAATAAAATTGGGAGAGTACAATAGGGGTCATTTGGGTACTAGACCACCCGAGAGTGGCAGGCAAAGAGGGGGGGGGGGCTTTTCTTTGGCCTTCTGACTAGGTCCACTGATCACTCGCTACACTGATCGCAAGGAGGGGAGGTGACTGGGGTAGGATCTTACAACGTGTTCCGGTCAGAGACGTCCTGAAGCCTTTGCAGGGACGACCAACGGCACCGGAGTTTCTCAGCAGCCCTCGTCTCCTCCAATCTAGGACCGTACTTCGTCCTCTCTCGATTGTAGGCCGAGCGATGTCTCTTGTGGGTCCTCGGGCCACTCGTTTTGCCACGGAAGGTCCCTAGCCAGACTCTCCACCACTTCTGCCGCTATAGGCTCTCTGCTCTCCAGCTCGACTTTCACTCCTCATCTCACTCGATTTTTGGATTGTCCTTTTTGCTCCTTCCTCTGAGGGCCTACTTAATAAGTATAGTACTTATAACCTTCGAGGTAGGAAGGGTGGGGGGCTGCCGGTCACGTGGCTGGGAATGGTCAACACACCGGTGTCGAACGGAGTCACTTCCCCAGCCGTCGCCGAATTCTACCTGCGAGTCCCTCTTCGACTCGGTTATCTTACACTTTACTAACACTCTCACACACACTTTACAACCCGCACGCTCGCCGCCGGTCGTCGTTCCCATGCCTGATGGGACTCACTCACTCACTCAGTGATTCAACCCGAAGGTTGGTCTTTGATAGGTGAGAGTAGAGCGCACCCCGTACTAAGCCAATGGCGTGTGAAATTCACACATTCAGGGTAGGGGGGGCCAGTTCCTTTCCCTGGGCCACTTGCGATTTCCTACGAAGTTCTGACACGCAGAAAATCGAATCGAGGGAATTTTCAAATCTCGGGTTTCGAACCCGGGTTCAAATCTCGGGATATGAACCCGGGACCCTCCTGTCAGTAGCTCAGTTCTCTACCCACTAAGCCACCATGACCCCCCCTGATGGGACGGAGACAGGAAAAATAGGGGGGGAGGGCGAAAAAGAAAACTGTGATGGTCCCGGACCAACTCAATACGTTAAACCATGGTCCCTTTGGCGCGTTTCCTGAAGAGTAGGTTATTACCGAAGCCCGTTTTCTCTCCACCCTTCCTCCGTTCCCTAAAACCTCCTACCTGCATTCAATTACCCCTTTATCTTAAAGAGTGCAAATAACCTAAGCTGTTGGTCTCCTTCCACAAATAACTAATTAAACAAATGTTAATGAAATGTATCGATACTTGAAATCGGCGCGGAGTATATTTGAATTGAGAGTTTTGCTAGTGGCTAGGGCTAGTCTGTAGAAAAGCCCTTGTGAAGATTCCATGGTACACTAGGAGGAAGTTCTATTATTAACTGAAAACGCTACTCTAATTTAATATTCATTCCGAGTTGCTTATTTATAATAGTGAGGCATGTGCTATAGTCCTCGGAGAAAATGCATGGTAGGAAGTATTTTTTAAATGCCTAAAGAATGTTGAAAATGTCATGAATAGAACAAATGGCTGATGAATGGGTTCTAAAGAGTGTAGGAGGAAATATCGTCAAAATTATGAGTAGCTAGTAAAACACTATGGAACTATTCTTGAGAAGCGATTATCATATAAAGACAATCGTCTCGGGAAAGGCAAATGAGACTAATTCCAGAGGAAGACCTCAGATGCAGGCACGTAGCCAGGGGGGGGGGGCTTCTGGTGCTTCAGCCCCCCGGAATTTTTTCCCAATAATTTTGTTATTCTGATTTTAGCAGTGAACTTTACCTGTGAGGAGAGATAAGTATGGGCACTGTAAAAGTAAATACCAAGCACTGAAAATTAAGGGAAGAGATTTGTAACATGTCGGCACCGAATGGTCAATGGCTGATTTGTTTCAAGTTACGCAAGACAGCCCTCCCCCCTCCCGAAGCAAATTTATGGCTACGTGCCTGCTCATATGTGACATAAAGAGCTAGTAATGATGGATGTAAAAGATTAGAAATAAGTTATCATGAAGAGGTTGCCCAAAAAAAGAATCGTGTGGAGAGCTACGTCACTTCAATTATAGGATTGGTGACCTCAGATGATGCCCATGAATAGGAAAGATCAGAAAAAGTAGGGATCATAAAGAACGAGTCTAGAAATTTCTGTGTGGTTGAACACTATGCCGCGTAGGAATGGAGGATAAGCGATTTCATCATTCTGTGGAAGCGTCATGATAACGCCTAGACTTGTGTCAATGGATTTAGTAGAGCTGGATTTTAATCATCGGATAATCTAAATCAAAGCGAGGAAGCATTTTAAAACTGGTTCTGGTTGCGGTAAAAGGTCGATGTGAATATAAATTAAACTTAAAGTGGCTGGGAAGTATGATTATAGTTCACCCTACGTCTTGCATCATTGATATTTTTTAGCCGGTAGAAAAATAAGACATTATATTTTGACGTAACCTACTAAATTAATTTCGAAATTTCATGAAAGTCCTGAAGAAAATACATTTTCCTTCGTTGCCGATTGTAAAATTCAAGTTTTTCCGTTAGAATTGTTGAATAATTTCTATATGCATCAAGAAACAGCCATGTGGATGATCTCACTCCCTTAATTGGTTCTAGTAATACATTTTGTGTGTATTTTGCTATTCACATCGCGTCGGGCCTGTCACTTGTTTAATATTTAATGAGGTTGCGGATCTGCGGTCGCTATTTATAATGTATACTGCCTCTCGAACACATACTCGCGATCGTCACGTAGGATCATCTTGGAAGGAATCGACATAAAACCTGATCCAAGACTCGGGATCTGGAATTTTAGAAGGGTGGACTGAACAGTTTTTATCGTTTTAATCTTAAGTTTATGGTGATTGTAATTCATATTAATGCGAAAGACTTTATTGTGTGGGGGAATAGAAATAGGGTAGGAGGCACCAAAGTTGACAGATCGGGACGTCAAATTTGGGAGGAATTCAAATTAAGAATATAAACTGGATAAAATGCGTAAGGTAAGATTATTACTAAACTACCATTTGGAAACCTAAAACAGTAATTTTCTACTTTGTATTAGTTATAGAAAACTATATATATTGTTTAGCGTGGTGATCCCATTTGGGTAATATCTGACATAAATAGGCTATCTTTTGATTTTTGATAATTTTGGTTCTTTCATTTATCTACGTAATTAACATTAGCAACAAACTTTACGTTTTCCGGCATTGCTTTATGGAACGTCCTTTCCGAGGAACAAGGAAAACAACTTTTTATAGCCCATGCTAATTTATTGATAACGACCCTGGTTTCGACTTATGGTTACTTTGAAGGTACACTACGCAAAATTACATTTAATTAGAATGTTGAAAATCCAACATGATCTCTCCTTGAAATTGGAATATCCCTGATTTTCGATGGTCTATAAGTGCATCCTTGAGTTTATAAATAAGCCAAAGTGATGCAAATTATAATGCCGTTGTGTTCTAGTTTTATTTACGTACCAAAGTCTTTCATCGAGAAAATAAGCTCGTTTAATGTCAGATTAAGTTTATAATGGTTTATATATTATGGGATTTTAAATGTACCAAAAGGAAACTGCATCTACTCTCATATTTGAAGAAAATTTTTGTTTACACGTTTCGCGAAAATTTTAGGGGAAAGGAATGAACTTGAGGAACATAGGCTGCGTGGACCGAGTTGCTTTATCAATCTTGCGGTAAGGTTCAGCCGCGAAGACTCGACGCTGATGCAGGCGAATACAAGTTTCATTTGGTAGCATGCGCTACCGGTGGTATATTCATTACCCTATCCAATCTAAGGCTTATTAAATATTTGCCAAGTGGCATATCTCATTACTCACTTGTTGTAAAGGACGATGTCGGGAAGCCAGATGTGTTCTGATGGGACGTACAACTCCGTAACTCCGCCATATTCCGCCGGATCCCACCGGAACTTGTGGTCTTGCCATTCCTACAGGGCATAGAAACAAGAAATTAATGATCTGGTACCATTAAAGTTCTCTCAGAGCAAAATGAAAGGCAAGAATAAAATCGTATTTTGGTCCATCCTAGGTTGATTTTCCTGCTAATAAATGCAACGAGTCTCTTCGTTTTTATGTTTTATCACTCAACATTGAAACACATCCAGTAATTTCTCTCATACGTATCGAAAACTAGTGTTTGAGATTGATGCTAATTGTGTAAGCCACCTTCAACCTGTAAACTACTTAACCGCGCTGCAATATCAGTCTGATGAAACTAATTACAGTCTGAAGAAGAAATAAATGAAGAACATTCGGCCGAGTAGGCTGCAGGTCGGTAAGCGCCAGCCTGGCAATCCAATGGTCTCGGGTTCGAATTCCACCCCGGGCTTGGATACTGTGTTTTTTAGATAAATACCTTCGGTTGGATGATGGAACTTAGACGTTGGAACACTTAAAACCGAAGTCCACTACTGCTACATTTCGCCGATATAGTTGGGGAGTTTAGCAAATTTGAACAAATCAGGCCTGATGTTGCGGAAGAATAATATGAAATCGACATCAGGATCATTCTACTAAATATTTTAATGATAATCATATTGATCTTGACCGCCATTAATCAATAATTGATAATCAACAATAGAGCAACAATATATTGATATTGTTGTTATATTGTTGATTTTTTGTTATTGTTGATTCTATTGTTGATATTAAATTTGTAGAATGGCTGCAGTAACTACGGTACACTTTGAAATAAAGAGAAATACAAGTACTACAAAATAATTACTGTTTAAAATTCATGTATGCGGTATTATAAATTAATAAATATATATATCTTGGCTGCATGATTTAAATATAATATAATAATGTTAGTTATGGCTCTATAATTTAATGCACAATCAAAGTATTTTTGCAATAGTAAAAAATGAGGGATCAAACATATTGACTAGAAATATGTATACAGTAGGTTAGGGAGAAGAGGATATTATCGTTAATTTTCTTAAAATTGAAAAATATTTACAGGTTCTCAGGGCATTTGTTCCTTATTATTTTGAATTTACTATAAAATGCTTTCATTGGGGAACCTTTAATGATAGACCGTTTCTAAAACCCTTTTCTCTGAGTGTCAGTGCTCTTAAGAGTTAAAAAAAACCATAGCGCTTTATTTGTTTCATATATCGCTCTTTGAAAGTGGTCAAGTTGGAAATTTTAATAGCACTTTTAACGGAAATTAATATTTGAAGGATCTCCTATTACCGCAAGAGAACTCCTTTGATTCCCTCTCCGTTCATCCTTTGATATTGAAACTTCATTCATCCCCGTTAAGGTAATGGAAGGAATGAAGAGCCCTTAACTTGGAAGTCATTTGAGTGGAATTGATTTGGATACAATTTTACCCGTTGAATTGCTCAAAGAAGTCCATTCAACGACCTGTGTGTTTTTTCCTACTCTTAGGGAGTCAAATTTCATCCAATATCCTTAAATCGTTTCAACTCGGATGGGTCGTGTAGGTGTTTGCAAATTTTAATGTGAGAATAAAATTCAAAGGCGGTTTTTTAAAAGTATTTCTTCTTCCCTTTGATGACGAATGTAATGCGACCCTCGTTACAGTGATTTCCGCGGAGTAATGATAGTGAAATTAGGACTTCCGCGCTGGATTTCAAGGTAGAAATTGTTATCACGTGAGGCTTCGTGGAAGTAAGTTTCCTCGAGTCTGTCTGTAAAAGGTAAACATGATTGCATGGATAGATTTATTGCAACAGCCACGGAAATTGTTCATCCATTTTTCAACATCACCCTCACCAGAATTAAGACCAATATTTGGTATCCCTGCGTCGTAGGATTCACGCGGCCAGGTTCGTAATCAGCCAACAATATGAAACAATGCAATACTGCAGTGATGCTTCTCTGATAGTAAGCAGTTGTCTTTGGTACAGGTCAAAAAATATTCTGCACAGTCGCAGTGCGTTATGCAGTGGCAGAGAATGTTGTGATTTAACTGCCGCCAATTGTTGCAAGGTTTGGAGTTTTAAATTTAATTTTAAGTCCTGAAAGTTTAGAATTCGATTTGACTAACTGTTTGGCCTTGGTAATGCTAAATGTTGGCTAGGAACATAGTCCTGTTGGTCACCGGAAAGTATTGAAACAACCATTCTCGATAACTGCAAGTGATATCGAAAAATTCCTAGACACCATTTAGTAGAAAATTCAAATTTAAATAGTATTGTCCAAGTTCTATTTGGCCATACTAAAGTTGATACACACTTCGGAACATAAATCGCTTGTAGTTTGAAATAAAAGAGTAACTTTGGAATGCCATCATGTTTTATTTCACTCACGACCCGGGTTTAGATTTCCAAATGCCATCCTCTGCTGACGGAAAACCTAATAATTACGATTGAACGTCAAAACCCGGGTCATGAGTGTGAATTACTAAGATACTATGTTCTTTCCATATTATTTATACCTACCTGTAATCGGTTCCACAACGTTACGCTCGAAACCATTAACTGTACTTAATCTGGTTAATACCGCAGGGCATTAAAACGGCCACTATCTTAAATGGTGAAACATTTCGAAGCGCAAGAGTCCTTAGTTCTTCCTTAGTATAAAAAATAAGTTCGTACGAATTTCAAGCTCAATCTGTTTCTTAGTTTATACATGATATAGTAAGAGACTACTTGGCACCAATAGATTTTTATTAAATATGTACAGATGACATATGATCTAACAAGTACAGCTCCCCTCAGTTTCTGTTGTGACGTAATCGAGGTGACGAGTCATGCGTGAATATCAAGGAAAATTAGACGGAGTTTCAAGGAAGCAATCAATGCTTTTAGTTTTTAGTTTGCATCCATCACACCATATTGAGTCATTAGTAGAACCCAGGTAATCCCGCGGTAAACCTGAATTTAATCGTTTAATCGTTTTCCTCATAAAATGAAGTGCTATCATTAGTTCCAGTATCCATTCCTAAGCCGATTCCTGTTGCATGCGTATTTTTATATTTCGCGTATAAATGCAGTCTTACGCCCACCACCTTAGTGCGAAATGCCTCTGAAGAAGCAAAACTGTCGCAACTGATCCAGTTTATGTTTGCATATTAAATGATCAACCTCGATTTATGTTTCTTCAAAGTGTACTTATACGGATTTCATACTATTATCTCATTCTCATTATCTAATTCACAATCTCTCTAACAGACTGCATTATGCGTCTAACAAAGACTCCATCCATTACGCAAACAGCCTTTTTAATTAGATCTCCTCTGTCTTTCATGGTGGGAAAAGTGAACGGGAAGAGCTGCAAAATAAGGCCTCGTATGAGATACATGGAACAAGTCGTGAAGGATGTGAAAGAGCGGAATTACATTGATATGAAGAAGTTGGCCGATAAAAGAATCGAGTGGAGGGCTGCGTCAAACCAATCATAGGATTGTTGACCGATGATGATGATTATGACTGTCTTTCATATACGTATCAAGTTCTCGTGCCATACATCTTTTACTTAGCGTATATATTGAAAAGACTTTTAGTTCCTGGGTAGCCCTAAGCTTTTCCCCACCCTATAGTTGTCTTAATTCTCCATCTGGTATAATTCATTACCTGTACCGTCTGAGAAGTATACACGTTCCTTAAAAATCGTTTATCCGTTTCAGAAATTCCTTATTTCAGAAATGGAATCAGTTACTTTTCCCTACCAACCTGTCAGTTGTCACTAGGTTCATCGTAAAAATACGAGTTTTTGGCATTCAAGTGCTCCTAAATGACTATCGGCCTCGTCAGGGTCATTCACACCGTAAACCCTCTTTCTAAATTAGCAAATTTAAGAAATGATTCCTTGTTTCTGTCAATTCGCGATTCAAAGTGCCGGTGAATTAAGTTTTTTTTTCACAAATTGTGTGATAAATCTGTCATGATGTTAGAAAAACTATGGAAGAAACTCCATGTATGTCGTGATGCAATAATATTAACCAAAGGTAGTACTCGTTAAGTCTCAAATACGTTTAAATAATCATATTAGCCAACCACCTCGTAGGCATTGATTGCTGAGCATAAATTTGAATAAAATTGCCGCATTGGATCATCTCTCAGCGTAGGTCGGTGGGTGTAAATTATAAATAAATAAATGAATATTACTGTGACTGATGAAGGAAAGAATGCCAGTAATATGTTATTTTTGACTCCCTGTAAGGAATAGCAATTGCCATCAAACAAGATATGTATTGGCATGCTAAATGGGAGGCAAGTTGTCGGTGTAATCATATAACTCTTGAGAAACGTAATTCTTTCGTATCGCTGCAGTATCCTGCCTAAGCCGTGTTCACCGGGTTCCTTCGTTTTGATCTCCAAAAATAATCCGCTGTCCCCCGCTAGAAATGTTATACGATATCTTTCACTCTAGCCTCAAATACAGGTGTCACGCGTGAGCTGAAAAAAACATGATTGGCTGATCAGAGATTTTGGCGCAACCTCGGAGGAGGCTAGCTCGATACGATGTTATACCTCATTATTGCGCAACGGTATACCGACGGGCCTCGGGAGTTTTCGCTAGAGACAAAAGACGGTCGAAAGAAGGTGTTTGAACGAATTGGAGTCCGCATTGGTCAGTTGTGTCTTCAAATCTACCTCGAGCGGTTGGGATGCTTGACAGTGAAATTTTAGCTCCATGAAATGAGTTGGTTCTATGGAAGTGTAAGAATTTTTGCGTTTTACAGCAGCAGTAGGGATTTTTGTCATGTGTGAGTGTTTAAATGTGTTTGTTGAGATAAGGAGTGTTACCTGCAAGTTCTTCGGGAGCATCTGAAGCCTCACAGCAGCTGTAGTTGCAGTAAATATAAGTGATAAAGGTAATATTTATTCAGACTTAATAACTTGTTTTCATTCATGGCTTATTTTATTCCTAGTTGTATTAATGTTGGTGATCGACGTCAAAAGATTGTTGCTAGGAGTTACTCTAGGTTGTTACGAAATTCACATGGCACCGTTTTGATTTTCGACGTGGTCATGCGGGTGATATGAAATAGAATCGAGGTCACTTTTAAGTACGTGATCCGTCTCATCAACATTTCAATATCTATAGAAGGGCTATTTCAATAGTTAACATCAAATTCTCGGAAATTTTGTATGACTGGATACAAAGGGGTTAGGAGTGTTAGAAAATTTAGAATTTTGAAGCACCCACTTCCAGCGATGTTTGATGGAAATTAACAGGATTTGCCATAAGATAGCAAATATCTGAGGACAAAGTGATTTTAATTTAAAATGAGTGTCTGGACAGACGGAAATTCATTAATCCGCTCAACTTATGTATGGAGGTGTTTGAAGGAAATGACTTGGGGTTAGTTTTGGCCACATTTTATTCCCAGGCATGCATTTATGCTCATTTTATTTTTATGTGCATGAGTGTGTTGTAATGAAGATACATTTTAAGAAACGTACATAATGTGCAGGATTTTATCCTTAGATTCCAGTTAGCTGATTTTTCGCGGGTGAAAATATTTGACGAGTATAAATCTCACATGTCAACTGGACAGGATTGCTGAAATCGTAGGTTTCACTATAGTAGCTGAAATTTGAACGAATTACGAAAGATCATATTGCTCTGGAAGATTTTTGAAGCTTAACAATGTTTATATGTACTTTTTAGTATAGGTAGTATTAAGTAATTTGAAAATATATTCATCAGAGTTTTGATAGACATGTTTTAAAAATTGGGATATTTTAAAGAACCTCAATGCATCATTTTGGTTGTGAGTAGGGCAGCAACCTGTTGTCAGGTTTTGAGAGAAAGTAATATTTTTTGCAATGGAAGTTGAATGATGAGTTGGGGAGGTTGGAAATGTAAGCATTGTGTGAAATCAGGAAGAATACATGACCATGTGTTTTTGTAATACCGGTAGCATTGGAGTAGCGTTTCATTAGTTTAACATGTATTTTCAACTATTAAATGGACGAGGAAAGACTCATAAATCATTTTTGATGAATTTTATCACCACTATGACCTTCGGTGGGAAGCTATTATTTGCATAGCTGACAGCTCCTAATTATTGGGGATTGTGCGTGAGACAGTAATTTTGTAAGTCATGAACATTCATGAGGCACTAAACCTGGGTATAATTATCGCCATTTTTGTCAGTTTTTTTTAACGTGAATTAATAATTGTTACATTATCTTCTACATTACTTATTAATTTTCATCACTTATTGTCATTCTATTGATGTATGAGTGCACCTTATGCCCGATATCAAGATGTGTATGTGCATAGTAGCTTCATTGTGGCAGTATGATCATGAAATGCTAGTAGAAATTTTGCGTAAGCTGTAGAATACCCATACTCAATCTCATACTCATACTCAGGTTATATAAATACGCTGAATCACAGATAGGTCAAAATATTCCTCTTTTTGTCGATGAATTTCGTGATCATAACAGAATCAAGACGTCTCTCACGTAAGTTCCTTCATAATATACATTTTCCCTAACATGGACATAAAATCGCTTAGGTACGTTACACAAAGCACATTTAGCAAAAATAACAGAGATAAAATATAAATTGATAAAATGTCCTTATGAGGATATAAGTATGTCTGCATGATCCATTGATGTAAATTATGCATGTTTTTAGTATTTATCCAATTTTTCCGTGCATGTTGGATGAAATATGGAATTTGTAGTGTGTGTCCCGCATTACATTCAGAGTAATCTCTGATTAGGTAGTATGAGTAAGTATTGGCGCTTGCGCGGATTGCATGTTTGGTGATAACACCAGCGGCATACACTCAGGGTGGCTGACCGGGTAGTTAGTTTCATGTATATAAGAAGCTCTGACAAATCGCTGGGTAGTTTTCATTTTGAATATTCGTATGGCTGATATACAATATGTTATCGAGGGAGAAAAAAAGTAATATTTGGTTATATGCGTCTCAATTTATTATTCAAAATCGTGTATATTACACCCGAGGGAGATAGTTAATTACAGGGTTTTTGAGCAGGGGTATCGAGAGAAGACTGATGAAAAGTATAATATGAAATGTGGCGTTGTATGGTGCCGAAACTTGGATTTTACGGAAAGTGGATGAAAATAGACTTTTGGCTGCTAATATCTGTGGGTAATGAAGGATGGAGACTGTAAGGTGGGGGGAAAGGAAAATATACGAAAAAGTGCTGGGGATGGAAAGAACAGACTATTGAAAGACATGCGTCTTTCAATAATTTGTTCTTTCCCATCTGTTTCCTCTTTTATCCAACATTCTCTCCTTTATCTCTGGTTTTGGTACACAATTATCGCAACCTGCACTTACTTCACACAAAGTTCGAAGATATTAGAGAGATTTCCTTTCCTATGCATACCAAATTTCTATTCATCTATTCGGCTATAGATAGGGGCTATTTCCTCAATCACATCCAAGCCAACATCTGGAAAGTCGCCCTTCCATCTTCTTCCCCCATCTGCCTTTCTATGTCTATGCGGGTTAAGGTTGAGTAACGATCGGAGATGTTCGCGGGGTACTGAACTAGAAAAATATCGTGAGCATGTAACCTCGTCTCGTCTGCAAGAAGCTCACGCATCATCTGCTAACCCTCGCCGTATTTTTTATGCGAATCGCTTGGGCGAGCGTTAAGTATACGACTGGGCCGAGTACCTCCACTTTACGCGCATGCGGGAGAGTGTGTGTTTGTAATGCGATAAGTCGGACACCCGATATACAACGAGCTTGCCTGCATATCCAAATTTACATCTCGACACCTGAGAGCGTGAGGAAGCATGCTTTGCATTTTGTGCATCAGGAGTCGACGGCCATCAGATAAACCAAGCCAACATTTGAAACCCGCCAAAATTTTCGCACTCGCTGCAACAGCGTCAGCAGATTACCTCGTGCGAGGCTACGAGTATTTTTGAGCTCGTCGAAAATTTCAACACTTATCTTTGCGTACGTGTAAAGCTCCCATTTTTTCAATTTTTAAGTTGCCAGAAATGATCTGTTTCATCACAAAAAATAACCTGAATTGCATATATTGAGTTGCAGAGAGTTGTTTACTAGCATCTCATCGTCAGTGATTTTTGGCATTAGAAGTTATTAGGCTACGATGCTTACGTCCATCAATCCGGCGCCTCTAGGATGTACGGGGACTAACCTTTAATTCCCGGAGGAAAAAATACCAGTAGACCACGAAGTTCAAGGAAAACGTAAAGTATAGATTATTTTATCGTATGTCCACAATATGCAAGGTAATAGAATGTATTTCTCTATTTAATCACATCGATCTCAATGAGAATTGCAGTTTTTTTGTGTAATTCAGGTTGAAGCTACAGATTTAGAAGTGATTTAAATTAGCTCAGGACACAGGATGAAGAACATTAAGGACTCGATAACAATGGAGAAATATTCGGTTGTTAAGGCCTGGTTACACGATACATTAACACGTACGAGTTAATGTGCGAATTCATGTCTGTTTACATGTCTGAATAAATGAACGTTTGCGTGAACGAGATGCATGAATGAGTGGTTACACGGTACATTCGTTCGCACAAGTTTTGACACATTTTCACGGAACGCAAGGCGATTGTTTTTTTTTATTTTCTTTACAATGCGCAAATTTTAAGTGTAAACAGTATCATTAAATAGGAAGTAGACCGTACCCCCCCTGAAATTGCTTCCCTTTTCGTTGTTTTGTGTTTTTTAAAATGGTGTTTTCCCTATCTTTTAACATGGGAAACCAGTTGCCATGCAAATTTGTTTATTGATATTGATAAGTAAAGTTGTTTACGTTATTTGGTAATGGAGTGCATTTAAGAAGTTGAAGACATTGGAATTACTTTCATCAATCAGTTACGTGAGTACGAAAATATTAATTGACGTCTATCAAGTCTATTAATAATTGATAGCAATGTTCGTTTCCGTGTTCTGCCACCAGATGTCCCAGAATCACGAAAATGTACGAATGCATGAACAGAAAATAGAACGGGTTCTATTTTCTGTTCACGCATTCATTCATTTGTACATTTTGGTGTGGTTACACCCTGCATTTTCGCGTTCATTCTCGCGTTCATTCATTTACACATTAACTCGTACGGGTTAATGTATCGTGTAACCAGGCCTTTATATTATATTGCAGCTTTCAAGGCGTGTCGAAGGAGAAATAAAATGAGATGGATTGCTTGAAAGGCAAATGAAAGAAGTTGTAATAAGGGGAAAGTGGTAGTATTTCGGTGAAATTCGAAGTGGCTGAAATACAGTAGTATATGGATATGATAGATCATACTAATATATAAAAATGGGTGTTATCTGTATGTCTGCCGGTTCTAACTTCTCCTCAATAACTACCGAACCAATTGAGCTGAAATTTTGAAGGGTTCTAACGTATATACTAGTAGTTACTATAGGCTATACAAAAAAAGACTCCAGAGTCCGGGTTCGATTCCTGGCGCCAATTATGTATTTACATTGGTTTAAATTGACGTTTTCATTCATGGTAGCACAAGAGTTTTTTCTTTCGCTCAGCAAAATAACTAAGAATTAATCGATTTCTTTCATTCTATCTGTATTAAATGGGAAATGTTTAAAATTTCTTATTCTCCTAACCGATTTACACTTTGTCGTCTAGGTTTCTGGGAAATATGTAATTTACGTTGAAAATTACTGTTTTTTTCGATTCTTTTTTGAGGGTTGCTAAGGCCTTTGCCATTGTAGTCTCCGAAAAGAAAACATCGTTGTTGCTTGAACCGTTCGTCATAGAGGGATGCCGTAAACGGAATTGTACTTTTCGTGAGGATATAGGAAGGTACTGTAGGCATTGTAGGCTATTCATGAAGCAAGGTCTGCCATATTTTTCCGTACAAAGATACGTGTTGACTGCTAGCGCTTCTCATGGATTTAGGTTTGCATTCGGTTAAAATTAGAAGTATTTAAATGAATGATTCATCGGTGTTTTAATTGTGAATGTTTTTTTATTTCATTACGGGTTTGATAATTTAAACCGACCTGGGACATGAAGAGAAGAGATGGAAGGCTTCCGAAATCGAGTCGATGGAGATAACTTGAAATTTGAGATAGTTTAACAAAAGCCAGGTAATGAAATTCAAATCCCAATGGAGAATAATGTCTCATTACGTATGACTGATGCCATTGCAATGATGCTAAAAAGTTCGTATAAAAGCGATGCAGTAAACAGCATTTTTCTTTTTGTGAAGATATTGAAAGGTACTAAAAAAAGGTATCGCAACTAATTCTTGAAACTAGATCGGCAATTTAATTCGGAAAAATCATATGAAAAGTCATACTTTTCGCGCTACTCAGATCAAATAGGTTTTCATTCGGTAAAACTAAAAGTTTTTGAATGGAAGTTTCTGCAGCGTTCAGAAGGTGGATATTTTATGGATTTATACCGTAACGTGATAAGAAACGTAAATGAAGTCTAATCAGAAATAAGAGTAGCAAGATGAAAAACAATTGTGTTATAGTTATATACAGCAGAAGGTGTGAATATGCGCAACCGAGCGACGAGTACATGGTTAAAGTAGACTAAATTGTACTAGGTAATCATCATCATCATCAGTCATCAATCCTCAGATTGGTTTGACGCAGCTCTCCACTGATTTCTTCTATCGGCTATCTCTTCATATTTACGTATTTCTTCTCTTACTAGGTAATAAGAATAGAATTTTCTCTAATTGGAATAAAATGCATTAATACGTAACCGTAGGAAGTTCATTGACGCCACTGTCATGAAATTGGGGAATTGAGACAAACAGCATACATAATAGGCTGGAGAAAATATTTTTTGCTGAAGAGGTGGGTGCTATGATTCCCAAAAACAGAATGTCCTCATTGCCAACAATAGACAGACATTCGTATGCACCCCCTAACCTTCTTTTGGCCTGAAAGTTTCTAAATAAAATTCTTATTTTTTTCAAGGTCCAGGCATGAGTCCAGGCAGTAATTGGATGTTTACATTGGTTTAAATCATATTTATGGTTCCGATAGTGACTTGGAGCAATAGCATAGAGCTCCATAACACAAGCTTGTTTTCGCCCCTTTATGATAAATCTTAAAATTTCTTAATACAATTTGTAATTATTACATTTTCTCCCTCAGCTGAATTTCAACGGCCACCTTCCGCTAGTATTATATATTTGAGCTACATGTTGGCAGTAGAAATGTGAAATGCCTAGGAAGTAAATTATATGAAGTAAATGCTGTTTGAATTACCAAGAAGTACATTTTTAGGGCTTTTGTGTAACTTGAATGCATATCTTTGAGTGGTACGCAAAAGTCGTTTCCAGCGATGTTCTCCGTGCCAAATTACGATGCTGGTAAGTTACTAACTAAACTTTCTACTGGGAAAAAATCAATATATCTAAAACTGGATACTCACATTCCTTATAAGAGTTTTGGAGCAATCTTACGTGTATCATAAAATATTTAGGAGCGTACCTAAATAAACTTATATTCGTTTATCAGATGAGGATGATTCAACTTCTTGGGATATTTCCATGACGGAATGTATGAATACGTCTTGGTGGTTTCCACAGTAGTTATTTAATACTAGATCTAACAACCGGTTTCTCGGCATCATTAAACACAATGAAAAATTATTTCATTGCACGTGATTCAACCGAAATCATGGTGTTATCTAGTATAAAAGAAATATTGTGGAAATCAGAAAGAAGTATTCATTCATTAAATTATGGCCTTTAGCCTATGTGTTATTGTCTTACACCGGTTTGAGCAGGTTTGATGGAGTGTCCCCACTCTTTTTCGCTTTTCATTTACCAAACGGCTCCTACCCTACGTACTTTCTCTCTTCAGGTCGGCGTATTTCGTAACTCTCTGCACATTATCCAACATTTCTTTCTTTGTTATTCTCCTTCCTCTTTTACACGGCAATCTTCCTTCATTAACGACCTTCAGTATCTATCTCACTGTCTTTTATTACCTGTTACTTCCACTTACTGTGCTTTTTCTTAATTTACGTCAGCAATATTAGTTCCCTCCTGTACTATCTTCAAAATTTCACGCAATAAAAGTTAATACTTTAAATTTGCTTTTGCCTCACAAACGCTTATGAAATGCGTTAGAAGGGTTGTTTCTGAACTCAATTCTGATTGTGAAGGCATGGTGTACTAGAAGAAAGAGTAAATTAGACCTACGCAAAGGCTCCTGCTTAAGTACGCTTAGTTGTTATTTAAACTATAAAAGTAAACTCTAAATATTTTACGTCGTAGTTGACTGAGAAAATTATGAAAAGACAATGGGAGTGGATAAAGCAGGTTTTAAGGGATGATGGTGTTTTTAAGGACGCGATTGAGGGAGGAAATCTGGGTAAGTGGGGTATTAAGAGGAGAAGAATGGCTAGTTTGGGTGGAATGATGGCTGGTAGCAAGTATGCGGTACTGAATGAGGATATGATCATTTGAGAGATAGGGGTCGTGGGAAACATTTATTGTCCGTTATAATATACCTTAGCCGGTAGCATACTAATAATGGTAAAAAATAATTTATTCTTAAGATAAGAATTTACCTTACAAACCCGATGGCAGCTTATGCGAGCTTGTGACCACACGAGTCGCAATCAATGAAAAATACCGCCATTTCAAAGATTTTAATTTATCTGTGAAATTCCCGATAGCATGTCGGAGCTAAGGAAAGCTAAGATCCAGGTGTCGACGATTCCATGATAACCATATTATCTACGTCTTAATACTGGTTTTAAAATGTCTGACTAATTATTTTAGAGGGTTGAAAATACTGAAGTTTTGATTGTCTGGCTCTAATGCTCATTTCATTCAATTTTTTTGCCCGATGAACTTTTCGTAACTATTGGTTTTGATAACCACAGCAATGTCCTGACATCAGTATGAAGTATTAGTTAAGGCTAACTGAATATTATAAAACCTGGCTCTTTGTTTTCTGCCCAGCGAGTTTCAAATCCAGCTGCAGCATTTTTTACATTCTTGCTAACGTACAACAAGTGCAGTAATTTTACAAAATGCTAAAAGCTCAGCGCCGCGTCAAAGTTTTTGATAACTAATTTTTTTCATTGGTGAATTGAAATCTTTTTTCATGTAATCACAAAAATATAGTGTTGTTGGAAATTTTAAAAGGATTTTTTTTGTTTTCTTGTGACCCAAACCTATCCCCTTCGTTATTTTAATTTCAAACGGTATATAAGGAGAAAGTATGAATAATGTTGGAATGTTTCGATGACGCGCTGACAAAAAGGCGATGTAATTTTTATGGACAGAATGGTAATGCGTATTATGGTATGGACTTTCTTGAATCCTTCCCCATCAGTTCAAAGCATCCATTGTCAATGACACTGCAGAGGTAATTAAGCTACTGAAGACGATACATATTCAAAGAAATTTCTTGCATTTTTTTTACGATTTGATCTGATTTGATCTCTCGCTTTGGAAATCTGCCTTGTTTTTTATCGTCGCATCCTGATCACCAACCACGTTTTGTCCTGTCGGCCTAATTTCATCCGGCCTATTTGTCGCTTGCCCTTTCGACTCAGGGTCTTTTGATATCAAACCCTTTTGCAATCAGCCTTTTGTCACCGTGGAACCTCTCTCTCTCTCCCGGAGGGCAATGCTTTTGACGCTTGGGTGTTCCCATGCTCTTGCAAGTCCCTCGGACCATCCATCAAGGTGGACACAAAAGGGAATTTCGACGGGTAGCGAAATAGCCGGTTGTTCGGGAATCTTGTCCGTTTCTACCTCGAGCGCAGAAGCCAACTCCAAAGTTTTCAATCGAATAACTTGGCGGGGCCCAAAGACTTTGAGGATTTGAGCGTTAATTAAGGGTTGCAGGCACAAAAGGGCGCCCGGGCATGGCGTTAAGCTGTCCGCCTCATGAATTTCTTCGCGTTAAAAGACAGAAGCAGATACTGCTCTTATTATTCTTCAGCCGTTGTTAAGGAAATTCCCTCAAGGCCCATTTGTCTTCCGTGCTCTCGCTATTCAAAGATAATGGAAGAATTTAAGTTCTTTGAGGCTCTTGAGTGAGGATCGCTCCGCTCAGAGACTGCCCCTTATTGAATTATGTGAAAAGGCAATGATTCATGCTTCTTGTTCTTGAAACCATGGGATTGTTTGACCGTTAGTCGAACATGTATTTCCCGATTGTGGGTAAAGTACGGTAACCAATTAAATAGAAATTCAGAGTTCTAGGCTGTACTCCTATCTATTCATGAATATGCATTTACAATGGTGTAGGTTGATGCTCATTTGGGGAATACACATTTTCCAGCTATTTTTTGAAACTCTTTCCCAAATCACTCATTATTAATGATGCAATAATTGCTCCCATTTTTATAATCGAAGAAATTAAGTTTTTCAGTCAGTCATAAGTCATTATCTTTATTTATTTAACGAATATATCAGATAAACGCTGTAAATCCTGTTGGCCGGTAATGCCACAACATCAGTGTAAAGAGTACATAGTTTGCGTGCGAGAGTTCCCAAAGATAACGCTCGAACGATCTCTGTAGCTTCTCCCATTTATCCGGAAATAGTGTCATGATTATATTATATGCCTACGGTTACATGACACATCTTTGTTTTATGCCTTGCCGTGTTTACTTAGTGGTCGCATAACGGTCATGCTAGTCAAATTCATTCAAAAGTCTCTGCTTTTCTAAAAAACCACCTATCTTTCTCACATCAGTTTCTCCTTCCAAGGAACCAGGAATAAGGCTCGTATATCAGCCCTTTTTTAAAACCAATTTCTGTCTGGGGAATACTGGTTTGTATTGCCTAACTAGCATCTTAGCTTTCACATTCTGGATCAAGTCTACAGCCTGACCACTATAAAAAAATGAAGCTTTGTTGTGTCGAGGATGCGGGGAGGAGTGTGGGGGGGGGGGGGGGCGGAGTTTGAAGCCCACCAAGGATTTAAGGAGTCGTTGCGAAAGTGGATCAGATTTTAGGGTGTTGGATGTGTATATATGGAATAGGTTTTGCTACCAGGCCTGTGGGCGTGGTTTTTCTTGGGGATTTATTCGTTGGTTGGGAGCAGGCGAAATTGAGGCCTCTCCCTCAGGGGCTTACGTCAGTGGCGACGGTGGTAGCCGAGGATAACCAAGGGAGTTTTAAATGGGTTAGCTGGAGGTTATGGTGTGGGTGGTGACCAGGAGAAGAGAGAAGCGACGCAGAGGTGGTACGGGGCACGGGGAGAAAAAAATTGCCAGTGGAGATAAGAGCAGAGAAAAAGAAGGCAAGATTGATGAAGGGCTTTCAAGTTACATGGGATAAGCGGGTAAACTGAGAAGTTTATAACGAGGTCTTTATTCCGGATTTTTTATTTATTCGGTCGGTCTTTTTTTATGAGTTTATATGAGCCAGGGCGTGGCCATCCCGGTAAAAATAAAATCACTCTGGATATTGTTTTGTTACAATACCGCCGTGCTAAGGTTAGGATTCGAGGAGGATATGTGGCAGGTGAGATATGGACCTGTTCAGTTTGGGTTATTTATTGCCGCAGTGCAAAACGTTAAACTTGGCTCTGATGTATCGCTGCGATGCAATCTGTTTTTACATGCAGAAGGTGAAATGTAGGCTTTTGTGAATGTTCCTATTCGTTATGGTGAAATAATGAGATGTGCTAATTTTCTCTGTGCAAAAGCAGTAGGTATTCCAAATCTTTAAAGAGCATGTCTGGCCTGTTATATTATCTCATGGTGTTGAAATATATTTCTTAATAATGACGAAGTTTTCCTAGAACTATAACGAAACTAATTAATTCATTGAGTTGATATATCTTAGAATCTATGGTTTATGCGTATCATATACTTATTTCTGCACGTATCTGATTGAAAATAACCGAAGATTACTAAGACTTTCAGGAGAAAAGGCAAATGCTTTTATGAAAGTGCCGAGGGACTTTGTGATTAGATTTTTTAAACAGGGAATTGCGAAAAAGTTAATTTGTATGTTTATTAAAAATCTGAAACTAACTTTTGAACTGGTGCCTTGCGAATTCAAAATGCCTTATGACTTCAGCAAAGGATTTGGTCAAGTGCTAAATAAATGGTAAGCATAAAAAAATGATACTTAATTCAAAGTAATTTTACTGACTTAAAAATTGTAGTCTGCAAACGACGTTTTTGATTTTTTATGAAATTTATAGGCTTAAAATAACTTTTTTTAAATTCTGCCTGGCTTGTTAGTCTCTAGATTAGTGTAAGTTGAAGCAATTATTTCAAGCTAACAAATTCATGAATTTCGTGTTGCGTGCCTCGTGTCTGTCAAGAACAGTGATTCCTAGCATGGAGAAGGCGTAAAATTTGTTTAACAAGCTAAAAATATCCTTTTTAATCCCATGGAGTGCAGACAAAACTTAAAATGAGCTCATTATATGAGCGCAGGAAAATTAAAGTGCATCGCGTTGAGTAGGGGGAGTTTTATTCTATGAATGGGATAGCGGGCGACTTTATCATGAGAAAATTCTGACGGGAGTATTTAAGAAAATTCACCCTAAAAAAATGATTGTTGTGATTAAAAAAATAAGTTACCTTTAAACGGGATTTAAGTTAGGGGCCTACTGTTAAACTCAGCAGTTGGCGAGGGAAAAACTGAGGACAGATTTTACTACCATGTGTTCACGATCTTAACATCTTCTTTAGAGGTTTTTTTTAAGTCTATAGGTAAGAAATGTTATACGCTTCAGTGAGTTGATTTACTCTTAGCCTTCTTTTTAATGTGTTCTGTGTATTAGTATACTCCATTGTAAAACGTCCACTGTCTTTTATTGGATTATTACCACATCACGTTGAAACCACTCATATTTATGGCGATTTACTTAAAGTCTAGAGTATAGTCTGTAAGAATTGGACTCCAATAATCTATTTTGTCTTGACAAAATTGTTTAGCATGTCGTGTGATAAAGGATGATGGATTTCTTATCCTGGCATTCCTAATTATGTTCCTCGAAACATGAATTTTCTCCTTGACTTATGCAATAATCTTGGTTACTTAATTAAGCCTCAAATTAAATATCTCGTCTCGAACTCCAAGAAATAGTTTTCTACCATCTGTAGTAACGTATAATAACGCCAGCTGTGTTGAAGGAAAATTATGAGAATTATAGTTCTTGGCGATTCATTGAATTTGAAGATGCCCATTACATCCACTACGCTAAGGTATCTGTTTTGATGCATTGGGTAGACTCTTCGGTTTGTTATCAGACATTTAGTGTATTGTGACAGATATAAAAATTGCGGGATTACAAGATTTCTGCAAATGATCATATGTAACTGGTGTCAGTTTCTTTAATTTCATCAACACTTGTGAGGAAAAGGGTTACACTAATGGAATGGTATCTTCACACAGCACGATTGCATATACATATACACTTTATCCTGGAATCCACTGCAAGGGTGTGAGGCAGGATAAGTTGTAGAATTATCTTCCAGTCTGCTTCGACTACTATCTAGCATGACCAAAGTTTACAGCATTTTCTAAAAGAAAACACTTACACAGCAGCACACGGCACCTGGTGTTTAGTGAAGGGAGCAAGCTTCATCGGGCATCATGTCTTCGTCTAGAACCGGATACTCGTGCTTAAAACACAGCAATTATAATTGCTTAGTTCAAACAAAAACGAAGAAAATCAGTTCCGTTCTTTAAAATTCGGTTGCGTTTTTAAAATTGACGTTTCTCACCATGCAAAATCCTGTTTGTCATCATGCATACAAGCAGTCTAAAATCCCTTTCTCCGTGTTACCTTTTAATAACGCCTGCGTGCTGAATAATGGTACACGGCATACGATGAATTATACGCGGATTTCGATAATATGAGGTTCAAATGGTGATTCTCTTTATTAATATCTTCATATTTCTATATCTCGGACTGTTTTAGAGCAAATCGTAGTCCGAGTGAATTATTATTATAATTTTAGTGTCCTGCCGTTTCGTTTTGATGGACAATATATTATTTTCATAACTAACTAACCTTTCAAATTATGTCATCCTTTAGTTCCGCATATTAATGAAAATGTTTTAGCTGCGTGAAGTGGTTTTAAAAGTATTGTGCGCAGATTCCTTTCTAGAATACTGCTTACCCTTGGAACGAAGATTTTCTGGTTGGCGATCTTGGCGTGCGCCACAAGAAAATATTTTGTCTGCTTGTGGCATGCCACTTTTTTGGACGTCTTTTGTTTGCCTCGCGAGGGAAGGAGCTCTTATTGGGGTGGGATTTGGAAAGGGTAAGATATGGATCGGTTTTGGAGCAAAATATTTGCCTTGTCTTCTATTTCTCCGTCTGTCGGTGGAGTGGGAATAAAATTTTACGGCCAGCCATGGAGTACACATTCTGTGCCCTCGGAAGGAGGGATTGGTGAAATTTAGTGAAGGGAGCAAGCTTCATCGGGCATCATGTCTTCGTCTAGAACCGGGTGCTCGTTACTTTGAGTTAGTGCTCGCAAGATGGACCGAGAATTGAACTGTGTGTCTTTGAGTAATGGATCCATATGCCAGTCACTGCGGTAGCAAAGATTCTTGAGTCCAATGTCAATTTTTAAAGGATGAATGTTAGTAATCACTTAAAAATCTCCCATGAAATTTGGCAATGAAATCACGAATCCTGAGTAGTGTAGCGGTCGAAACAAAGGTCTAGCCAGACCAAAAATCGTGGTTCATGAATCGGGAGACAAATTTCTAGTTTAAATTATGATGAATTTGAATCCATTGTGTAAAATACTTTTATTTGAATATATTCTACACTTCTTGGCAAGGACTGTCGAGCTCATTTCAGTTTGCATATAAGGGTACCGATGTTTACGAGACCCTAACCATAGCGCCTTTTCCATTGACTGGATTGGGGACAAGCGTCATCAGGGTCAGAAAATGAATTCTACCTATTGTAAAACCTCATATTCCACTGCATTGCCACATTATTGGCCCATTTCGGCAAAAGTTTGGTGAAACTATTTTATTATTATTTATTTATTTGATTATTTTTGGTCTTTTTTACTAGATTTTCTGCTATGTTTTCTACCACACCTGAATGTAAACGTATTTGGCTATTATTTATGGGTAACAATGGACACGTTAATAAAGAAACTATTTATAATGATTAGATTAATCGTGCCCATCTTCCTTTAGCTATATAGACTTATCCATTATTTTTCTGTTCCCTACTAGCCTAGCCATCGCGGCTTCTTCATTCAATTAAGCACGATTATAGCAAAAATCCATTTAATCAACCTACTCAAATAATCTAAGTTTCGTCCTTGCCATATCTTTCACATCGGCATCCTCATCCGTCCACTTTCTCGTCTAATCATCTGAAAACCTATCTTTCAAAGTCTTCCATTACCTTCTCAGCTTCTAATCGGATGGGAATGGATTATATTTATCATGGTCAAGAAATGTTTTAAGAAAATTGTGGAGCATAAGGTGAAATTGAAAGTTGAATTGTACCCATTGAAAGTAATGATGCTTTGGTTCATAGGAATATAGTTTTTATCTTCCAACCTATGTCCACACTTATTGCAAAAGAGAAGAGTGCAGATACCTAGTAACAATGCGGAAGAAGGACATCATTTGATAGATACGAGTAGCGGGAATAATTTATTGTCCATATAAACCTGCATTAACCGGTAGATGTGTCCGTTTTTAGATATTTCTGGAGGAAGAACCCATTTTAAAGTTATTGTGCTTCACTTCACTAAAGCTCTAAATTCCATTCTAAACATCTTTTATTTAGAAATTCTAAATCTTTACTTTGACGCAGTGTTTATAGCCTAGGCGGTTTTCACGTTTTAATCGGAGACGTATTTTCATAATGTTCACTGTATTGCAATGTAATATCTTAAATGTGTGAAGCCGCAGGAATTCCTTAATTCGCACGAAACATCCAGTGCGGTTGAGTGTACCCGTGTCAGATGTAGTTGAACCGCTCGGAAGATTCCAATTAGGAGAAAATATTTCGGAATATTTCAGGTTCCCTCGACATGATTTATAACCCCTCCGAGGAAAAATAAAACCTCCCTCTAACCATGCATTCGAGTCGATTTTACGCCCCACTTATTTTAGTGCAATGATATTGCTTTTTCTAGGGTGCTTTAAATCAAGCGTTCTTAAAGAGAGCAGAAATGAATGCCATATCTGGAGTCATAAATTCTACTCTATAAATCAGCCTGTACCAAGGTTCCATAGCTTAGAAGTCCGTAGATCGTGAATGTGCTGCATGATGAATGTGAATTGCACGAAATTAAACCACTGGTGGAAGCACGTAAATGAGGACGTGGTAAAATGTTTTCGCGCGAAATACTTCACGTCTTAGGTTTCGATAAATATTTGGCTCACTACATTGGTTTCTTTCAGCAATGAATAGGGTTTACTATTTATGGTGAGTACGACTGGAGTAAAATATTATAGCCTTTAGTATTGAAGAAAAATATTCGATAATAAACTTGAGGAATGGAAGCATAGGTTTTCTTTCTAGTCTCGGGCATTCAATTGATATTAATTTATTGCTGGCTATAAGTGAGTTTTCTTAGAAGATTCAGCCGAAATTGATTTAATATTGACCAAGAGTTTGACAAGGATGAAGAATCTGCTGTTCAATCGTAAATAATACTTACTTTAGTTAACGTCACTTCATGAATGATGCACGAATGTTATTTTAATCTAAATAGGCCAATTGTATCAAAAGACATCTGAATTTCGGAGTAATTACCGACCGACCATAGTAGGATAGTTAACGGGCACCCTGTTGTGAGGCTAGGAGAGGTTGATACTCCCTCCTTATATTCATTCAAAGGGACGCGGATGTCTGTGAATTACGACCGGTAAGCTCCAAGTCTGTCGCCATCCGAAATCATGACCCTACCCCACAAGGATTGGGGTATCTTCCCTCTTGTACTTGCGGGCAAGGTGCCAGTTAATTAGGTATCATCGCTTTTCGTGAACCGGGAAGCTCGCAATCACATCGAAGAACTGTCTTTGTATTACAGATAGAATATTTATATTCCCGCTCTATTTAGTGTCAAAATGCCAAATATTTAAGACAATTAACATTTGGGATAGCGATGCAGACTCTATTTTCAGCGTTTTAGTTGTGAAAAGCACTTCCAGGCACTGTATGGGGACCAAATATAAAGAAAATTCAGCATAATATAATAATTTATAAGCAACCCTAGGCATTGGATACCTTGTACTCTGGTCGAAAGTATTTAATGCTTTGCAAAATTGGAAATTGGTTTTCGTTATTTTTTTTCATTTATAGTAAAATCGTGCCTATTTGCTCATGTAGAGATTTTGCTCATATGTACTTGTCAATGGCATATTTTCGATTTCCGAGACCAATTTCTTTCCATTGTTGTGTTCTTTCGTGAACTTTGCATTCTCTCAACTTTATAGGGTAAATTGAGTCTTTACACTAGTATAACATTCAAGTCTTGCCAAGACTGTCAGGCAATAGAGTTAAAATAAAAAGAGTTATCCCAATAGTATTTTCTACGATGGGTGGAAGTAATGAATATTTATTTTTTCAACAAATTACCAGGCGACAAAAATTATGGTAATTCAAAAGGGTTTTCATAATAATAGGAATTCTATACTTTCTTATGTAATTCTGTCCATTATTGTGGATATGTAATCCAAAGATATTGATAATACTTAGAAATTGAAAATTCCTTATCTTTTATATCTCTGGGTAATTTTCTCTCGTGAATGGTTTGGTTGCTACGCCACCTATGTAGCTAGTGACCCGTTTATTTATTAATTATACGCGTTTATGAAATATTTTTATAGTGCCTTACAATTTTTCACGTTCGATGTTGAGAAATTAAATTTTAAGGTCCGTAAACTTGTAATTTCTAAACCGTCGTTATGGAACTAATTGCAGAATGAAGCCATCATTTGTTATAACTTAAGTCAAGTTTCCTCGTGTACGCAAACTTTTCGATATTCATCTCTGCTGTTATTGCTTTTAAAATGTCATTTGTTCATGGAGAGTTTTTTTTAATTTATGAAATTTTTTTTGACAATGTATCGCCCTCCATCCATGTAAAAATAAAATTTGTTGAATTTAATTGAAGGGGGAGAAATTGAATAAGTTACGCCAGTTCAAATGCTGGCTGGCCATAAAACTTGCGCTGGTTCTGATGTTGTTTCAACAATCCTTTTGCAAAATTTTAACGCACCTTAAAAAAACCAGGCGTATTGAGCAAAGTTTACACACGTATATTTAAAATACAGAAGGTTAACGAGCTTTACTTTGTCTTAATTCCTCTCATGATTTGAGCAAACGTAGAAAATTTAAAGTAAAAAAATATTACTACATTTTGTCTCGAAAAGGTATCGAGTGAGTCATCGGATATATATGCATATATTTTTAACTTGTCGTGAGTTGACCTTGAAAATCTCTCCTACGCTCAGGCTGCATTTTTTGTACTTGTTGTGGGAACGTAATTACTGCGCGCTGACTGGTGATGCGTCGAGTAACATACCAGGAAACCCGTTTCAGAATTAAATTTTCTGACGGATTCAAAAGGGTTTCGAATAAACGCTTGGCATATGAAGTTTATCAAGGAGTGCACCACTTAATCATACCTAAATCATCTCATAATCGCGCCATAGAACAGCGGCTGTGCTACGTGAATCTTGCGCTATGTCCCGTAAACCTTTTCAGTTTAGCGCTTGAAGTTAATCAGAGCGTAGTGTAGTGCAGTGAGGCATTTTCGTCTCTCCTTAAATGCCTCGAAAAACGGAGCAGGATACAGAGAAAGAAAAGCCCCGTATTATTAAAGTGGAGAAAATTAGCGTCACCACCAGTTCTTGTCTGCCGTTCTGTGGCCTGGCTGGGATTTCGAGATCCCCCGCTCTCGTTTTACGACTGCGCTGCAAGCGCCGACGGAAATGGAAATAAAAAGATAAACCAGAACGCCGTTAAAAAAATTTGGTCCCGGAATATTTTTTAAATACATTTTGGCGGTTTCGATATAAAAATATTTTGCGCCACCCAGATGGAGGATTTAAACGTGCCGGGCTGTATTTTCCTCTGCCCGGACGGAGGCTAATCATCTTATTTTGGGATTAAAAAGAAAATTAGATTGACTCATTCCTCGACGTTGTGACTCTTTGCGCACGGTCCTTGCCGTGGAAATATTAGCATAAAGTTTGCTCTTCATGCAGCGTGGTACTTCGTCTAGAGAAGTTTTTTTATCAAAGCCTTGTTAATTATGTTGCGGGATATACATTTAATTTTAATTAAATATGGTGCAGTGTTAAGGGAAGGATTTCCGCGAAAAATGGTTTCAGTTTTAAAGCAAATTTTTACAATGCGTTCCGAAAGACATTTCTTGCTACTTCAATCGCTCCTTATGCCACTATTAAAAAAGTAATGCTATTTTCATAAAGACGATAATGAATCAAAAAATGTTTTTTATATTCCCCGGTTGCTGTCTTTAAGGTCCCAATAGGATACTTTGCTTTTATGCCTTACAGTTCTCAGCGTCTCTCGCCGACGTGATGACCATTCTTTTGGAACATTACGGAAATATCGTGGGATTCTTCAACTTACCCTAAATTGGGGTCATTCCGGAAATTGTTCAATTTAGTGAAAAGAATTGACAGTACCAGACAGGGAAGAGATAACGTATTTTTCAATCTGAAGTACCTAACAGATAAGATTTTTCGGCATCAATCTGTTGCAGGTAGTGCATTACGCTCTTCACTTGGTGGTACCAGTATTAGTTATTAATGGAAGGAGGCTGATACCTGAGGAAATTTCTGCCAAAATAGGTGAGTGGGTTGTTGCAAAATTGGTATTGTTTTTATAGGAATTGGTCGATTGGTGTCAAGGAACCCAGCATCGACATTGCCTAAGACGCTAAGGAGTGGAATTAAACCAATATTTCTGGCCAAATAAATATTTTTTTATTGTTTGTAGATAAATGATGACTTTTGTACCCTTTTGCGGCTGTACAAGCTTCTACTTATCTTTGGGTGAACTCGATTTCCGCTCATTTGAAATGGCGGATTCGTTTTTTCAAAACTTTTTCATAATAACTCGGACTCTGCCGATGAAAAGCTGGGCGTGATTGTTCTGCCCCAGGATATGTAATTGTCGTGCTGAATGAGACTCTGATCTTCTACTGCGCGTTTTTTAAATTTATTTATTGTTTTTAATGTTTACCCAACATATAAATATAATTAAGGGGTAAACAATTAATTATCGAACAAGATAATACAATATTATTAGCACTGGTCAAAACGCTAGACAAAGAAGATAATACAAATATTAATAACATTGGACGTTTATAAATATCTATCAAATATCAATAAAATTAACAACATTATCAACATTAGCAATATTACCTCAGTGTGTTAAGTTTAGAAATAAGTTCTTTTAAAAATTTATTTGCCTTGATATAAATTCAGATCATTGCAATATTTGTTGTATGTAATACACAATCTATTAACAGGGGAATTTTTATAATATTCACTATTAACATTCATGACATAAAATGTCATCATATTTCTACCCTTTCTGGATGGAACATGGACATTTATTCGATTCAACAACATGCCACATTCTCCTTTATTTATTACGTCATCTAAAAATAATTTTTATAATTTTATAATTTTTTATTTTTTAATTTCTGTAATTTTTGTTTCCTTTATCCAGGGAGTCGGAATTCTCTTCAGCCAATTCTTCCCGGTCACAGTTCAAGCGACTCGATATAAAATGCGATGAAAGTTTTCGTAGTCATCGGTAAATTTCGAAGTAAGACGATCGTGTTCTCGATGTTCTTAGCGGTTGAATAAAAAATACGAAGCTTGTAAATTTGAATATCCGAGATGGTATCGAGAAGTTGGCTATCGGTATCCTAGGATTTGTGGGATCTCTCAAGCCCTCAAATTACATAAAAAACCGGTCTACCTATCGCTTCGTGCACTTTTATTAGGGTGTTACAAGCTGTTATCTTACTGCGGAAGAGTTCAGAACTAAGGTGGAATTCACAACTGTTGCAGTTGGGGAAGATTTTGGAATTTGAAAGCCAGAAAAAATTCCACTATGGTAGAAGATTCTTAGAAAACGTGTTTAAGGTAAAGGATCATTTTTTATGCCTTTTGGAACCAAACATCATTACGTGATACTGTTGAATTAAAATGATGGAAATGTACCATTGGGAAGCAGTACGTAAAATTACATATGCTAAAGGAGGAAGCGGTCGGGACAACTGTCTCGATGCACTATCGACAGGGAGGGGGGGTCCAGCAATCTATTACGTTGGGATGGAGTTATAAATGGCATATTCATTCCTTCTTCAATGTTCCGTATTCATGATTTTGCTCATAAGTGTTTGATGAATCATATTATTGAGATATAAATAATGCTTTTAAGTAATTTTTTAAGTCTTCATGTGATTCACAATAAAGTTTTATTGGCAATGTTGAGCAATTTAGAGGATGGTTCTCAGAGAATGTTACGGAGTATTTTAGGGGTGATGAAATGTTAAAAATATTAGTTACGAAATATGTGGATGGTCTTTAACTGTCCTGATTTTTATTATTATGTTGAAGACTACTAGTGGTCGTGTAATACCTCAATATTAAACACACATTCCTATGCAATACTCAATGCCGCTAATTAGCAATCTTTGACTAGGATGTAGACATTTCGGATTCGGTCAGTGATTACGAACTCTGCCTCACCCACCTAATTCAGCTGGCCCCCTAATTAGACTGTTTATTATTTTCCCTGATTTTTCTTCCCTGAGGTATGTAGGCGCCCAAGAAGGAAAAGTTTATTCCCCTTCATAAATTTCTGGCCTGAACCAGTGCATCATTGAACATTATTTTTACTCGCCTTCCATGGGTTATCCAACGTACGTGTTACCTGATTTTTCCTGTCACCGAAAATTTAAAATAACTCAGGTTGTCATGTATATTTTTGAGCTAATTACCTCTTTGAATGCTGGGAATGTTTACTTGCTTTCTAATTAGCCTGGAATTAAATGAGTAAATTACCTATGGAGGCTTAGCTTGAACGATAACCGTAGCTTTTTTTCTTCGTTATATCCAGCCTTCGAATGGATGTGAATTCCGAAATTCGTGCCAGCGAAAAATAACGAGAGCCGTTGGAGCCAGCTGGTTGATTTCAGTCCAGGTTGGGATTACTCAAAATTTCTTCTCATGCGATTGATGTGCATCTGAAATGCCTTGCTCCTTTGACTGACATTGGTGAAAATACCGACTTTTTTTTCAGGACGAAAATGAAGGCGTGGGGAAAGTGGGATATATTTTTGCAAAAATATTTTTCTTAATGTGGAAATAAGTGCGGGAGTCAGGGGAATGATTGAAAAGTATCTCTTAATAATTTGAATTCTCAAGGCTCAGGGTAAGGTCGCTTTTTCACGCGAATAAAAGTTCTCCTTCGTTTGTGGCTTCCGAAAAAAATTCGGCTGTAAATTGCATCCCTTGACGTGAGTTCTCTTTTCCACCGCAAGGTGACAATATCTGATGTAGCAAGGGATGCTTTAAAGCCATGGCCTGCCAAGTCATCCGGGTACCACGTATAAAACGTAACCAAGTCAAGATTTTTTTCAAAGGCCTTCGTGGTGGAGGGAATTTAGTAATTTGGGGGACATGGGACTGTCTTTTTTATCTTCGCTTTGCATTTTTTTGAAGACAGGATTGAGTTATTGTTTTATAACTCCGAGATGTGCTTTGTAAAAACCTCATATAGCTCCACGATGTTTGTTCTCTTTCCCAAGGCCAGAGGTTAAGAGTTGGAGTTGATGTGGTCGCAACAAACGAACGACGCAACGAAACCACAGTAATACGCAATAAAAAGCTTTGTAGAAAACAAACTGTAATCTTTCAGTGAGGGCCTGGAAATTTGCTTCCCCTAGACGGTTGAAAAAATGGCGTTAATAGTGGCTGTTAGTTTTTTTTGCGAGAGAAATTCTTATTTGTGGTGGTATAGTCTGGACAAATTCTTTGAGCCATCGTTTTGAGTAATCAAACGTCTTGCCCTCTTTTGACAAAAAAGTTTTTTAAAACCTTAAGCTCACTCAATTAGATCGAAAATGATGCCTTAATGGGGTGTCGGGTTGGTGTCATGGTTGGCAGTAGAGTATTTACACCGAGGAATCGAAGTCGAATGCCGACAGTGGCAGATATTTTTCGCTGATATTTCTTCCCCGACATGAATACCTAATGGATCGAATTGTAGTGCTATGCTCCATCTGTAAGGTGTAACGTTAAACCTTGGTCTACCCACTTTTCCACCTTACTCTACCATTCCTATCCTGATAAATTTACACCCGATCCCAAATGAGATGAGCAAAATTTTGATTTTGTTAGAATAATTCTTACGTTTATTGCTAGTACTCTATCGATCCTAGGTCGTTTTTTCTAAAATACTGCTCTGTTGCTTTCTTTATTCCATTACTTTCTTGTACTGATTTTCTTTTCAGCTCCATATACGACGCATCCCTCTCTTCTTACCGTATAAAATGCCCATCCATCTCCTTGTTATCCGTTCATCTAATGTTCATATTTCTGTCGTGGAATGGCGGTCAAAGGATTACCCGACCCTCTATTCTCATCATCCGATGGAATAACGGGCAGTTACAATTTTTTTAATTTCTTCGTTACTTGCAAATGTTCATTCAGTTCGTGGTGGAATTTTAATATTGATTTAGCCATTAAATACTGTCATTATTGATGAAGTGATTGCGCAGAATTCGTGCTTGTCTTATACCGCTTAAGTTATTCACTGTTGGTCTATGCACTGTTAGTTCTCTCTCATCCTCAAGCGGGTGTGCTCCCTCTCTTTTTAACCGCCGATTTAAAATGAAAAAGACATCCGTAATCATAATTGATGGCACTAATGAAACGTGGCGTGCCCTGATAATCAATCTGTAACATGTCGAGGAGTAAAAAGTTTTCGCTAAAGATGCTGAACTGTTGATACAATTTTTTTATAGTCAATAATTATTTAGGTCGAATAGTGGATTGATACACCCTCCGAAACACGCATTTTGCCCTCAATGAATCTAATTTTTCGCCAAAAACTCAAGAATGTATACAAGAGGGTGTCTCAACTAAACTTTTCTTGTAAATCATGATAAAGAACACCCAAATTATTTAACCCGCACATAAAACTTCGCTTCAATGAGAAATAGTAGTTTTTGTCTCATGCTGTGAACTTTGAAGCCTCTTCATTTAAACTGGGTAAATCGTTGTGAAATTAAAGTGGAGTAAATATGAAAAGCGTAAGAAGTAGGTCATTGACAGACACCTTTCCCACAAGAATGAAAGAATGACGATGATTTTATTTTACCACTTACTCCTATATCCTTAATTTCCCGCCGAGGCGTGATAGTAAAAACTTGGATATAATTTTCTCACTTAAGTCTGTGCCTTAAGGTTTCGTACTGCACTCAACCTAAAATGCTCCCTCACTCAATTGAATCAATATATGTATTTTCCACCCGGGCCGAGGCTCCCCTCATTCGTGGGCTCAATATACCCCCGGGGGCGGGAAACCTCACCCTGGGATGCAAACGCCTAAACGCTCCAATCACCATCCTCGGTTATCCGATGAGAGAGCCCACCTCCCTGTGGCGCCCGCAGCTGCAAAAGCGCCGCCCTTTGACAGGAGAGAAAGGGATGGCCGAGGTGTTTGTGAAACGGCGAGGGAGGGAGTCAGGGTTTCCAACCCTGGACGTGCCCTGGCGGTCAAAGGATTTCAGGCATCCGACAAAGCGGAGGTTAGCCATCGCAAGAAATCCATGAATCCCCATTGTCTAACCTTTACGCCCTGAATATCTCTCATGTTCCGGGATCCTCTGGTCTCAGAGCCTCTCTCCCTCTCATCCCTCAGGCTTTTCGGCTACGGTCTAGGAACATGTCGGGTACAGGAATTAACGCAGACGTGATGATGTTTGCCTGCAGTGTATTTGCTTTGGCCATGGCGTTCGTGACGGCCCAAAATTTTCGGGTCCAGGATGCCAGTCTAGCATTTTGCATTCTCCAGTCGGGTGAACGACTCTTAATATCCTTTTAGATAGATTAAATTTGGCAAGCTGGAATTAATCGAGTGAATTCCATTTCATTTTCAAAAAATAATCTGATTTTAACCGAAATATTCTTATGATTTTTTTTGCTGTTTGCACTATGTTTTTGATTGTTTTTTAACTACGGTTTTGCTATTAATTTTGATACTATCCATTTTAGTATATTTTTATTGGCATATTGGAAAGATAGGCCTACAACAGAAGAACGACTATCCGTTTAGAGCTTTGTGGGAGTTTCTTGCAAACAGGTTTTCTCTGAGGTCCCTACCTTCGATCGGAAAAAGTATTAAAATGCATTTTTTTCAGCCAAACGTCATTGCCTGTAGTGGAACAATAAAATTTCATCGCCCGAATTTAAATGCTGGAAATCAAGTCATATATATGTGGGTTCTTCTAGGAGATAAAGTTTCGTGACTATGCAAACCATTATCTGGTTTAAATTTGTTTCATCCCTTTGTTACAGAACCCTTTTTGTTTACACCGACGAATGTCGAGTCCTTACGGTATACAATTCGTGCATCAGGTCACATCATCAAATCGCTGCAACTAGCCTCATTCGCTTTTGTCTCAGTCATCCGCACTCATTTGTATAATGATTTAATAACATGCGGTAAGGTCATCTTTAATGTATTCGTTCGTTCCATGGCAAGAGAAAATTGAATCAAGCGGCTGAATAGTCGTTTGTAATGATGTGTGCTGATGAACACAAAGCTGCGTGTTCCTTTTTATCGCTCCTTTTTAATAATATATGTGGTTTTGGATCCCTTTATTCCCTTCAGTTAATCTGACTAAATCCTTTGAAAGCTTTGATTGTGATGAGCTATTCTGTGACCAAACTCAATTATTAAAATATTGGTGAGCTGGTTTCGAACTTTATCCCGTTTCTGGCCGCTTTTGTTAATCTTGCATGGCTACAAATGATTTATTTTTCTGAAAAATAAGCGTGATAAGATGGTGTTATGGAATGACAATTGAGACAAAACGTACAGGCCAAATGAGGTTCAACTACAAATTAAACTAGATCTCGGGCAATATATCTGGAGGAATGTCAAGTGCTTTCAAATTTCAAGATAATGATTGGTATATATTCTAGTGTTTACTAGATATTTAATTAGCACTGGTTTATTTGGGTTATGTATTAAGCTTTCTCCTGCAGGAACCTTTTTATCTTAAAAAATTATCTAAATCATGGTATAAAAATGTTGCACTTCTGTAACAAATCGCCAATCGATGTTGATTTTCAATATGTTGATGTGTTATACCAACAGCCTAATGCAGAATTAATGCTAATGTGTATGGGATTACCGCTGTTTCCTTTCAGTGGTGTAAAAGAAACCTCGTTTCATATAGGGATGGGCCGTAAGCTAATTTTTCCTGTATTTTTTTAGGATGAAGGTTATTTTTTTTAGTACATCGCCCTCCCGTGAGTGTACTTTATAAATGAGCTTTGGAACTATGGTTTAGAGTTATGATAACTATTTAAGGTTCATATTTAGTAGGAGTGGCAGTGGCAGTAGCATTATAAATATATATATTTATTTATTCAGTTTATTTATTATGATTAACTTTAATTTTTTATTTAAAATTAGTTATTCAGTTGATTCATTTAAAAACAGTTAGTATTCATTTCACTAAGCGCACCGTGAAGTTGGATCATAGTCGCGCGAACTTCACGCTATGCTTTGCAGTAGCGGAGCAGTCCACTAGTAGGATTCCCTGGGAGCCTATAAAACTACTATTAAATACCATGTTTCACGGAGGAGATCTTTCGAATTTTGATGGTTTTCATAGGCTATTATTAATAGATACATATTCACCAGAGCTGAGGGGCTCTGAAATACAATAGTTAGTTCAGGAGACGAATATTTCCTATGCCCCGCAACTTAAACATACCGGTTACGTCGGCAACAAGGCAGTGCATCTCGCATGAGTGAGATTTTTCAAATGAATTAAAAATTAACATTTAATTTTTAATTCATTTCTCAATTTCTCTATCCGAATTTTTGCGTAAAATGAATGCATTCATGGTGGAACACGGAGCGCAATTAATAATATTCCCTTTTCTTTGATGAAGGAAACTTCCCTATTACTACTTCATTTCCTGCTCCATCTGTTCACAAGTGGTTTTCCGAGAGTAAATCTTGTCCGTAGTGATCTCTCAAATGCTGGGAGATGACTATGAACCGGTCTTGTCTTTGCTCATCCAATATCTTAGGGTTATCTTTGTAACATGTATAATTATGATATTGTCCTATGGTGACGGCATGGTAAAGTCCTCGCCAGGCAACAATAGACTCGTGAGTTCGAGTTACACTCTAGGGTTCCGCTACCAGGGCTATGAATGTATGAGTTTATTTAAGCTTGTAGTGTTATATGCCACAGGACAAGGCAAGTGCTGCTGTAAGGAATGTGTTAAGTAAATAAATAAACAAATAAATATATAAACAGCTAGGTTTCACCAAAGTCACTACCATAAATATTGTCATCAACTTTTCTCCACCTTAATGTATTTGCCTTTACTTTTCGAACACCTGGTTTCCCCGTGCATTCTATTCTCCTCTTTCATTTCCCACTCGTCATTTCTTATACCACGAAATTTACGTTTCTTTGAATCCTGATTTAAATTCCTTCCATCTGCCCCTTCCTTTCATTAAGTCTCGTGTCTCTTGCCTTCTCCCGAAGCCCAGATCCCTTGGACAGTAAATTGGGACGTCTAAGGATAAGACGCAGCCTTTACTATCTCGAAGCCGAAAAACACCCCCAAGGACAATCCTTGGTAGAAGGAGGAGGAGTTTTTTTTTCTGGTCCACCTTCTTCTTTACCCTCGCTTTTTCTACTTATAAAAAAAAGATGTGCGGGTGAATAATTTTAACGTCCTCTCTTCCCATATCCAGGAAACCCCTTACGCCCCACCCTCTCCCGAGCGACAAAGGTTCCTTGGGCTTGTCAAGAGGATGGTGGTCGGTGAGGAGACTCATTCTTCTCATTTTATCTCCCATCTTTTTTTCTGCCTTATCTCTTCTCCTTCATCTCGTCTCCATGACTCCTTTTTCCCTCAAATCTCTCCTTTTCGGGCCCTCTCCTTTGTCCCCGTCATCCAGAGGGTGGAGGGTTTGGGGGAGGAGAAGGGCCTCTCTTTTCTCCCCCTCGTCTTCCCCCGTTGCGTCTCACGTCCCCGTCATCTCCTTCCCTGCTACCCTCTCTCTCTCTCGATCTCTTCCGCCTCTATTGCCACCCCCGTCTTCTTTTTATCCCTCACTCTTGTGTACAGGACGGTCCAGTGCTTAGAATTAACAGTTTCCTCGAGTGCGGTGGGGTTGGGAAATCGGAAATCAGTTGATCCGGAAAAGGACGGGAAAAGAAAGGAAAAGCATGTAATTAGTTGGGTAACACGTGGTTTTAATCGAGCCCCGCGGTGATTCGGTGGTGTGAAAGTGTATTCAACTCCTAAAGTAAAAACGTTGATTTTTTTGCCAAGTGCCTAACAAGTTCTGCAAAATAATTTTTCTTCTATTGAATGCATGCCATTTCCGTCCTTTCTATCTGAGACAGATCTTTTCAAAATTGCTAATTAGTCGCGTAAAATACCCAGCTGGTCAAAAATGTAGGTGAGGATTATGAAAGTGTTATTATAAAGGAACATATTTGTTGGTGCTTAATTTTTTCCGTATTATATATAATTAAAAAAACCATAGTTATTATTGATGAGTGTTAAACGCTTAGACCAAGGGATTAGCGAAATGATTTTAAGGGAAATAGGAAAAAAGACATACCGTGGCAATTCTGAAGCAATGATGGGACATCCTTTTGGGACTTAAGACAGTATGGTCCTATGAACGCGGTCGCCGACTGCTAGTACTGGGAGAGACATGCAAATCAGGCGAAGTTAAGTAAAATCACTCAGTAAAACAGAAGACCTCACATGATTAAATTCTCACGTCACTCGAATATTTTGTTTTTGTAAATTATAAGCTATCAGGCAGTCACCATCCTAGATTTTGGTGCATTTGAGTTAGTAGTAGTTAGGACTAGCAATGTTGAAGGATAGATATCGAACACACGTTTTCTTAGATAACTAGCTGCTACTTTTCCAATCATGACCGCAAGCGAGCCATACGTTTCACTTCGTATGCAGAGCGTATGAAGAACAGTGTTTTGTACGGTACGTAGTCATTTACAAGCACCCTTATTCTGTCTTCATCGGTACCCAAAGGAATTTAAGGAAAAAGAAGTTGTCCTAATATCGCCAATATCTCTCGATTAAAAGTATATCCAAGTAAGGGAATAATGATCAAATATATTGCTATAATGTTAACACTCGGTTTTGACTGAAGTGAAGGATAATATCGAATAGGTATTGTAGAAACAAGGAATTTTCTATTTGTTAACATTTTAACGAAAACTTTTCAATTTTAAATAGCATGAAATCTTTGATTGGGTTGACTCAGACTGTTGATCTCAGTTGATCGACTCAGTTGTCGATTCTTAACTTGCGTGAAACTATTCTATATTTTTTATTCAAAACATTTCAATTAAGAAAATCAATACTTTGGCGTCACAATGCCTGGTGTGGTGGATTAAGCAGACCATTCTTCGTAGACCATCTCTCCTCAACTTCTTTAAAAATCAGTACCGTTCAATTTGTCCTCCCTCGTTACCATCCTTTTCTCAATGCTGCTAATTAAGCTTTTGACCAAATTAAGTAGCTGATGCAGTGGGCTCAAGCTACTTTTGAAAGAGCTGCGGGGAAATTGAGTGACATGCCACTTTATTCGAAAAAATAATGAATACTGAGTATTTGCTCGTTTCAATATTCTAGTTTTTGTACATGGGTACTGTAGTATACAACTTGACTTGATTCTCTCTTTTAGCACTAATGGTGGTTGAGTGAAAATTAATAATTTTACCCCTTCAAAACAGTTATGAGGAATGTTTTCGATCGTATATTGAAAAGAAAATGTGATGTCACAATTTAATGAAAAGGTCTTCACATTGATATGAATACCTTTCCTAGGATGTTTAAATCTTATCTACCTAATTATCTTATGCTATTAAAAAAAAACTTTTGTTGCTTCTCTTGATTTGAAGTGTACTCCGGAAATATATACCAATCATTTATTCGTAATTGATTTCAAAATTGACTTTAAGTGTTCGAATACCCTAAATTTAATGAATTTTTTCCCGGCTGTACGGATGGAAAGGAAAGACTCCAGAAAAGCATTCTGAGTTGAAGACAAGCCTGGATAAAACTCTCTTCTCGGAATTTCTTCACTCATTTGTCTTTTTACGTACGATTCCCTGTTGAGTGGGCTAATGGATTCTATGGAATAGAATAAATTTAAACTAAATTTCCATCATGACGCAACGGCATGAAGTTGCTAGGGTAATGAGTTTTTTAATTTTTGGCTGACATTTTAAACACGCGATAATGAATTAGATTATGATATCTGGGCTAATTGGACCCACATTCTCATTATGATTGAGAGTTCACCGTTTCCTGTTCAAGAAGTTAGTTGTTTTGATTTGTGGAAACTGCTTTAATTTAGATAATTTTTATAAGAAAGTTATTATGTTTTTGAGGGTTGATTATCTCTATTTTATTTCTTATAAAATGCTACAGTGTAACATGCAGCCATTTGTTTTTGCAAAATAGACATGCTCCCAGCGAAATCCTTCATTTTATTTATTTGTTTCATGAGATTTCTTTGTAAAGAATAAAAAGTAAATTTAATAAGTTTTTCGACAGCTTTAGTTACCTTAAATAATGGTTTTACACTGCGAGGTAGCCTTAAATATAATTCTGCAGAATACAATACTTGATGGGAGTCATTGGTGATAAAACATGGTTGAGAGCCTAGAAGAGAACAAAGCTTATAGGAGCAATCGTTGTCTTTTGTTCGCAGAAATTGAATCTTCGGAAAAGACCCCGCTCGGCTTTAAATTGCTTCATTAATCTGTGTGCGTTAGCGTGAGGCTATCCTCCGTCTGGTTCTGTGACTTCGACTAGGCGTGGTGAGAAGTCCGACACCTGCAGGACCGAAGCAATTTCGTCCCTTTTGTTGCGCCTCCCTTTACTTTTTTTCAATCCGGCCAACACCACGCTTGGAAAATCAGTTTTAATTCCCTCTTTCATTGCGCCAGCCTCATGGCTCGCCGAGATTCAATTGTTATCGAACGCGGACTTGGAAGTTAATTTACGAGATGGCCGACCTTAGCATGCAGAGATCTAGTCAACCGTGACAATTAACGGAGCTAAACAAAGGACTGCCCTTCAGGGTAGGAGTATACGCCTTCGTAATCACTGCACTCCCTTGCGAGGGAGATGTGTATACGCCCACCTTGTTTGCGGAAGGCTTTCAGTGACAAATGACAGATGGTGAAGGTATACACCACGGTGCAAAAGTTCATGGGGGCTGTTAGTTGTGTGAAAATTTCACTATCAGATTTATTTCAAAAGATTTTATGAAATTAAGGGTTGCATATGTGTATTTCAGTTCAAGAAATCAATTGATGGAACTGAAGCGGTAATTATCAAGGCTGTTATTCGCCAAGAGGTGAAAAAAGCATTCATTTTGTGTGAAAGTGTAATTATTTCCATTTATGCCAATATAAAATAAGGTTCACCTCTTTATTTCTTCTGGGGTACCTATGTTCCTCATAAATAGAAATTGTGTTGGTTGTAAAGATATATGTAATGTAATGAGGAACAAAAATAAAAAATGGAAATTTCAGCAGCCTCATCTATTAAGTGCTAGTATTTGATATTTTATCGAATGGTGTGCAAATGAATTATTGTCTGAGTCTGTTAACTATTAACTGAGTCAATTGGAGAGTTTGTAAGAAAGGGAACGGTCAAAATTGATGCTACTCACATGCTCCAGCCACACGTTTGTTGTGAGAATCTGATCCTTCAAATTCTGAAATAAAGAAAAAAGGGTGGTTAGTAAATATATTGACAGTTTCCTTATCATATGCATAAACTTTTTCAAGCAATGAAATTATCATGTAACATATTTTCTTATCGAGGAAAATTTGAGACTTTTGCCGGATGTAGATGCACAATCACCCATTTGTTACTTTTAAAAGAATTATTTTGTCTTCCAATGGTGCCTTAAAATAACGTTATACGAATAGAACTTCTAATTGACAGTAATTATACCTTCATTTCTATCACACTAAAAAATGAGCTGTGGTTCTCTCTAGTTATTTCCTTCGATAATAACTGCTCAATTCGGTGAATGCTGTTTAATGCTTACATTTCATATTATTAAATTACGCAATTGACTATCAGAGTCCGCATATTTCCTCTCTAGCCTCATTATAGTTCATATTAACGTTAAACTTCATGAGAAATATTACTCGTGTTGGGAGTTTGGTGACTAGATCAAGTTTATGCTCATACACAATACTTTTTTTTAACGGAGTACATTATTATTTTTACAATATTATTTTTTTAAGGATGTGCATCAGAGCACCCCTGCTTCTTGAAGATGGATATTGTAATTTTTTTGAGGTTAATGGGAAAAGGGATATCTACCGTTCTGCACCTTGGCTGAAAGGTAAACTAATTTAATTATAACTTTTTTGAATTTATCGATTATTAATCAATGAACCCTTCCCAAATAATTTTTTATTGATTGAATAGCCCATGCCATTGAGAGTTTCGAGATTAATTGCCGGATATTGTTTTCTTTCACTACACAGGTGTTTATTAACATTCGTGGTCACGTTATTTCCCGTTCATAAGGCTAAATTTCACCGATCCAAGCCGGAATAAAAATTATTGCTTGAATTTCCGTTATTTTTAAATTAAAATTCATAAGAATGAAATATGATGTGTCTGCAACATCATCTAAATAATATAAGGCTTTATTCGCAATTTGGGCACTAAAACTACCAATTCCATTCCCTTGGTTTTCCTCCTTCCAATTGCACCTAAATTAGCTATGCATATTCTCAATGCTTATCTTTTATTCAGATTTTCTATCAAAGGTCTTAGAATTCATGCATTCCTCATGCTTTACAAACTTAAGAAGAAATTTTATCGCGACGCTATATTATGAGGTGATGTATCCCAAAGGATTTGTATTGAGAACTATGAACATATTTGTAATTATTACAGAATTAAGCAATCTTGGGAAAATCGGGAAAGCAACCTTACCCACGGAATTTCAGTGGAACATCACGATGGTAGTGACAGCTGAAAATGTTCTTATGCTCTAATACCGATTAGGCCATATGTAGCTTTGATACTGGCTGTATTGCTATTACCAGCAATCAAATAGCCTTAAATAGAAGAAATACTGTAGAGTCAAGCGTTTCTTAGTGCTAGCATTAGTCTTATTCTTTTAGTTCATAAATATAGTGATTTCCATTAGTTGCAAATTCAAAATACGTAAATATTACTCGAGGAAACTTAGAAAAAATTAATTTTAGACTTATGTGGGAGTATAGCAATGATGAATTTGTTCAGTTATAAAAAAACGATTGATGTCTTCACGGAATGCTATTTTGTAGCCTTGCTGCTTTGTTCAAGCAGCTTTTTTAATTAAATATTTTTTCGGTGCATCATTGGAGCCAGTAATTAATATGAATAGCATAAATTATTATTGCCTTCAAAAGATTATTAATGTTTATGTAGCAAATCATAGTTTATACTGAAGCCGATATAGTTGCAAATGGTTGGGAAATAAAGGAATGGTAAAGTGAAGTATTCAACATGCATGGGGGCTGATTCTATGACTGATTGTGAGTCTGAGGGGTCCAAACTTTCTACCCGCTGGAACCCAACTCCTCCACACCTGGAAAATTATTCTCAGGAGATCTGATCATGAAAGTGACAATCTTGCCTTCAAATTAGGTATGATGTCTTGCAATTTATTTTGGTGAAAGCTATTTAGCTGACATGTTAATGACTTGATTGAAAGATGAAATCGTATATCTAAGTAGTCTTAAACCCGTGCTTCAGATAACCTTCCCTTGAAAAGAGGTGATTAGGAATCCTTCGTTTCCACCGAGGTATCCAACTGAGTGGCGTTATACCAGTAGCTATTTTCATACAGTTACCCCGTTAACTGTTTTCCCATACATGTTTTATGTGTCCCTTCAGGGTCCCTTCTGGTATGATAATTCATTATTTTTCCGCATAATGTGTAATTCCGACCAGGGATAGGCACGCTCAAATCGCTGACGCCTCAATCGCAGCGACACAAGGCTGTGATTTTGCCTTGTACTGTGATTTATGGGACATAAAGTTGCCCTGATAAAGTTACAAGTCTTCCTGTCTTGTGCAGCCTATCAGCCCTTGCAGTAGATGGGAGTTATAAGACTTCGAGGTAGCCTCCCGCGAGCAATTTCAACCTGCCCCTCCTGACACTTTGACACTTCCCTTTATAGCAGAGTGGTGCCGCTAAAATTTTTCAGAGGGTTTTCTCGTTGCCTTTTCTCTTCGCAAATTTTTTCAACCGTTATTCATTGGAGCTTTTATCATTCTATCTGCGCTTGCCAGCCATTTCTCCCCATTCCTCTTTTTATCGGCGTTCCCTCGTAAAATTTTCGACTTCGGCCAATATCCTTTTTCTCACATTTTATGATGCACTTCATAAAATTCGTGGAACCCAGGAAATGGTGCCTCTCAAGTCTTTCCCTGTCGGTTCACATCGCTCAAGAATACTAAAAACGTTGTTTAAAAGCCCTCGAGGAAAAGAGGAAAAGTTTTTTCTCATTTTTTTAATTTTGCAGGCGAGGAAAGGCTATCTCCGGGCTGGAATCTTGTATCCATTTGAAAATGGGTCGTGAAGATACGACGGACTGAAAATGGAGGAGTGAGAATTGATTCTTAAGGCGCCAGGGAGAAAGTCTGGTGACCAAATTCGCTCCCATTTGCGTCAAGGTGATTTACGCTTTAATCAGCCATTAACATTTTGAAAGGCATTGAGAGGCGAGGCTTTAATCTGAAATGGAATTTGGGAAAATGTTCGTTAAATTTGTTGAGCCGTAAGTTTCTCCTAATCTTCAGCGAATTAGGTTTTTACCAAAATTCATTTTATTTTCATTAATTCATATTAATTTGATTAATAGAGTAGGTTTTGATGCGGATGAGAATATAAAATGGTCCGAGTATGCTCAGCCTAGCATCAGAGAACAAGGATTATAGGCAATAAGGCAGAGATGACTTTTCAAATTCACTGTTCCCTCTGGTTTCATACATGATCACGGAAAATGTAGGTACGGAGAAAATATATATTTCTTTCTGTAAACTGGGAAAAGTCAGTGCTCGAAAACAAATGTGGACAGATTCCAAAAGAGTTCAGCGATACCTCTGGAAATAAGATTTTTTTTGTCTCAACGATCATCATGAATAGAACACTTACTAAGCACTTACGTTATTACATAAAAATGTTTTTGAGTTTTCACATTTAGATGCAATGCGACATAATCCTAATCTTGGAATAAGTAAAAGTTTGCATCTAGAATATTATCACAATGGTTTTTTCATGCATTATGAGAAGATTGTTGGTGTTTTGGGTGATTAGTTATTAGGGCAAGAGAAATGAACCTCATTTAGGAAAAATAAAAGTGTAATTCAGAATATTAATTTAAATTAGTGTGATGAGAAATGTAATTATTTTTATTTATTTACGAGGAGAAAGAGCCGCAAATTGTAAAAATTGGAGTTGAGAGGGCCGAATCATCAGTTAAGTCTCTTGAAGAGGTTCTTGTGACGCCAATTTCTGGTGCCATTGTTTCACGCGCGGCAACAATGAAGGTATGAAGGAATAACATTGTCCGGGCGAGCTTATGGCATATATCTAACATTAAATAATGTGATGATAGGAGTTTTAATCTTACTTTCCTGATGTATTCAGTGTGGGAGGTAGATGACGTTAACGAATACATAGTTTTCTACCGCTTTGGGTAGGTTTTGATGAATCGTCCTTACTCTTCTTTGCATTGCATTCATCTGTCGAATCCGTCTATGGAACCGATTAATACTCCATTTATGTTATTGTCCGAGAGTATGGGAGGGATTATTTGTGGGGAAACACCAAACACCTCCTTGAAGGACTAAAATAAAAAAAATGTGGTTGTGAGAAATCAGAATAGCGGATGATGACTTTAGCATATCAACCATTTTTGTGAAGGGAATTCCTGGTAAAAGCAGTATTATATCGGAGAAGACCTAAAAACTGACTGAGACTGATGCGTTAATGATCCTTTTTTAATGGACAGTAATTATTCAAGATTTTCTCCATCTTTATTGTTTGTAAAATTAGCCCTTATAACAAAACGTCGCCATCATGTGTGGTGAAACGATAACTCATTTAATTGTCGGACACATTGCCTTGCAGGCCTAAGAATCGGTAAGAATAAAGGATAACGATTGATGGATAAAAGAGAAAAGGTAGTGTTATTGGTGGTATTAAGAAGTAAGGGTACCTCCGTGCATCTGATATGCTATGAAAGATCTATGAAAGGCAGAATGAAAAGAACTTAAATACACCAAGTGTAGTTACGATGATTGTTCGCAAATCAATATCTGGAATTACATGGTGATAATACTTGATAGAATTTCTTTTCGAAACTGGTTTACGGCGATATAGGTGCATTACGATTTGATTCACATTGTTAATTGTGCAAATATTTACCGATATAATTATATACCGAGTATTTGGCCAATGTTTTACATGTAGTGCCTGTTTTCAATGGAGTAGATAAATGAAGTAGTCTGACAGAGGATTATGGGAAATTAATGCATTGAAATTTGAAATTGGCATACGTAATTTAATATTAAATGCTGTTAACCTTTGAGCTGAGAATAATGCTACCTTTGACTAAGCTAGGATATGGTGAACATGTAAGCTTAGTCTGCTAATGTTTTGCCTGTCAAAATAAATCAATTGATTGCGTAAATAGTACAAAAACTGCATCTGTTTGATGGGAAAATAATTTAGAACAGTATATATAATAATAAAGGTGGGAGATTAATTGGGAAGACGGGTCAAGGAAAGTGATATGATGAAGTCTAGAGACGAAATGGATGGTGAAAGTACATACATTAGATGAAGGCGGAAGCAGAATTTAACCACTACTCATTTAGAATAAAGTTGATGCTCGAACTGCACTTTCACGAACTATTTGGGCTCCATGAAACGTAATCAAGGGAGATTAGAGCCAGCATTTGATTCGTACGTCTTTGCTTATATTTCACCTTGCTTTAAGTTCTGTGTTGTTCAGTTTATAGTCGAGTTCTACACACGATTAATTCTTCCCTTAATCGGTATATGTGCCAGTAAGCATGTATTTACATATCTAGGACCACTCAGAAGTACTGATAAATCAATATATTGGTTTTAGAATAATATTCAGGAGGCCAATTCATTTTTATTTTGAATTTTATTTTATAGGAGGCCCTATAATTAGGGTTGTAATTCCATATTGTATTTCGGTGTCCTTTCTGTTATTCATGAGAGACAATGACGATTCTATCAGTCTGCGTGTGTTCATTGTGGGAAGGTATAGTATTGGATGAACAGAGATTCATAAACGAGGTAGTGTGACACTGGAATAAAACGCCGACAGTATTCTATCCCAACCCAAACTTTTCAATTTCGGTGGCCAAGTCATTTCCTCGACTTTCCTTTCAATTATGCAGTGGAGTATTCTGCCTGCCATCCAAATGGCAGGAATCTACGGATTTATCCGTTCCTCTTCGTGAAAAAATGGAAGAGAAAAACTTTTTATCTGCACTATTAAGTCCCAGGAGCTCTGTAAGGGTACTCTGATGACGTCACGGTTGGATGGCCATCGGAATATTTGCTGGGCGAATGAAAGACGTGATGAACAGCAGTAGGAAGATTTTCTGTATGCCTTTTTTCTCTCTCCATTCTTCCTATTTCCCAGAGATTTTCACAATCTGCGTCATATTCCCCAGTTCCTTACCGCTCCAATAACTTGGCCCGGATTTTTAGACATTTCTTTCAATAATATTCACGATCACAATCGGGCACCCAACTTTTTATTTGAAAACTTGAAATTTTAACATTATTTTTGTGTCTTTGGGTGTAAAATGGATGAGGAATTAGATCATTTATGGTTTCTGACACACTTCACACTCAATCCTAGTAATATCTGAACCACTGAGACACTTTAAGCTATCGGTAAATCCAATTTTTTCTCAAACTTTTTCAAATTATTTTATGTGGCTTAATATATTTCATACCTCACATAGGCTGATGCGCTGTTTCATAGTGTATTACCAGTAAGGCAAACTTAATCAGCCATATCTTAAGACTCGATGGCCTGATGAAGGCAATCCTCAAGGGAAAAGTGAACGGGAAGAATGGAAAAGGCAGGCCTTATATTAGATATATGGAACAAGTTATGTAGGGTGTAAAAGAGAGGAGATACGTTAATTTGAAGAGTTTGCCGAGTAGAAAATCAAAGAGGAGGGCTGAGTCAAACCAATCTTAGGATCATTGACCGATGATGATGATGATGATTACCAGTAAAGAAATGCCTCCTCAATGAAACGTGACATTTTCGTATTTTGAGAAACTGGTCTACAGAGAAACAGCAAAAGAAGTTTTATTATCTTGAAGTCAAGATCGAAGCTGTAAATAAACTCTCAAGAGGAAAATTATTGCTATTTCTCCATAAAAGTGTCCATGCTAAGTTAATGCATATTTTAATTTATACATGCAACTTTATATTTATATTCTCCGGATTTATGTACAGAGTACCCTACTAACAGACCTGAGGGTGTATAATTTGGGTGAAGAAACCGCCGAACGTACATTCTATATATGATCACTAGTGCCTTGGGGAATATATTTCTATAGTGTCCATTTGACATGCCTATCATTGAAGCGTTTCAATGCATCAATATTTTTATCTCGTGTATTTGGAGTGTGAGGAATCCGATTATTTTTTTAGCATCTCAGTCCTGTGAGCTAATTGCTGCTCGACGTGATCTTTTCCTTAAACAGCCGCTTTCTATTCGAATGCTGCATGACTATGTTGTAAACAAGCTAGTAAATAGAGCAAATACCTGACTTTGTTTTTACGTAGAGAACTTTCTAATTATAATTATGTACAGTTGCTCCGACTCAATCAGCCGTTGACGCCTTTTATGAATGAATGAACGAATTATTTTATTCTGGGTAATCTTTGCTGTTTGATTCTGTACAATTTTATTGTACTTGACTTCGCTCCTTTGATTGGGCATCTACGTCTGTATCATTCCTCTTTAAACCTATCTGTTTTCATTAACCTACCGTCTACATCATTTCCATTGCACGACCCTTTCCATGTATCTCTCGTCATCGCTGCTGTGTAAAATTTTCGGAAACCCATCGGGATCCCTTGCGTCATACCCTCATCACTGCCTATCCTCATTTTCCATTCGTAGCCCCTGGGGTACCTACTGACTGAAATCAGTATCATGTAGAGGTTCCGAAAGAAGACCAGTGCCCCTTCTGTCCACTCCAATATGCTCCTCAATACTTCCAGTGATGAACTCCCTGCGCTGTACTCTGTCAACATCCATCACAGTGCCCAACAAGCAAGCTCTCTCATTATTTCAGTGAAGTGGAGTATCCGCTGTAGGTAGTAGACTTCCGGACCAACCGACACAGTTGCTTTATTTATTGTCCTGTTGTAAATAATGTGTATTGAAAATTGTTATGTAATTATTTCGCATGAAAAATAGTAGTTACAAAAATCTTTTTAGAAGCATGGAAATTCAGTGAGTAAAATTTACAAAGGAAATAATTTAATCTTCCTATAGCTAATTTAATATTTAATAATGCATCTCACTTTGATGCCGTGTATCTCCGAAAACTAATTTCAAGTGAGTTAAAATTATTTTGAAGATGAATATTGAATTGATCCATAAATCCCCTCTTCGTAATGTAACGCTCTGATAAAAAGTGTAATAAACGTATCCAAGTTATTTTGGAGGATTCTTTGCTTTTTGATTTGATTCCAAATTTCAAATGGTATTGATTGCTGTTCTTTTAAGCTCAACTGTTGTATCCTTGCCGTTTTCTAAATTTCCCCTAGGGTTTTTAGGCATATACGCATAGTCTTTTTCTCAAATAATTCCTTTTATTTGGTACACAGCATGCAATCAAAAATAATTTTCATCTACATTTAAATGGAATAGTCATATGACTCGAGTTTTTTTCCTTATTTTATTTTTAGTTCTTACCCAGAACTTTGTTTACTCATTTCTTATCTCCTTACGGGTATACTCATCAAATGTCGATCACATTAAATATTTTGACGGCTTCTGTAACTTTTGTGGTGGAATGAAATGGTGATCTTTTCCCTGAATTGAGATATTTAGTTACCTAAGATATTTAATGGAAGTAAGCCCTCAAAATGGATGATAAGTTATTCTAGAGTGGAACAACAAAGTATTCCATATCCTAAGTATTGTTTCAAACTCTTTATTCGTGAACCTGTTTGCCTTTTACTCTTTATTTATCACACTTATTTTGTCAAATAAGAATTTTTTCTCAAATCTCCCAATCAAATGTAGTAGCGGATAGTATTTTTTTAGTATAACTATTTAAAAATATTTTTGGGTGAATAATGTTTATAATAATTGAAGACCTTAGTGCAAGAACCAGATAATGACCACTTTTTGCGAAAATGAGATTTCCACATTCACATGAAGCCCTTTCTGCCCTTTACCAGTAGACATAGTCATTTTCGATGGTAAGTTCTAAATAAGTTCAGCAGACATTGTTGGAATTTTACGTTCTGCTCTCTGGGTGCAAGAACCAGATAATAGCCGGAGTTTTCTCGAAACTTGACTTTTGGTTATTATCTTGTTCTTGCACTCAGGTCTTCAATTCCATGTGCCAAATTCATCACAATGGGCATCCCTGGCTCGGACCCTCGTTAATCAACCCGCAACACACATGTTTAATTACTCTCAATCCTCTCAATCAAGTATTGAAATCACTAGCATTCCATCGTTAAGAGTAAATTTGTTAAGTTCTAAAGCTACTTCTCTGCCCCAAAATGTACTCCCTTAATTTTAAGCAACTTGTCCTAAAAATTGTTTTGGATTATTCTTCATACATTGCTTTAAAATAACCCCAATGAATTGTTATTTTCAAATGATTTTTCTGTTTATATGTAGTTTGAGAACCACTGCCCAAAGAATGTTCACTATTACTATAACATATGGTAAATAAGTGTAAACGGAACAAATATACTATTTGGCATATTATTTTCATTCGGACGAAAGTTGTATATATGAATCTCACAATTCTGTAGAAATAAGCAAAACATTCGAAAGTGCATAAATGACGGAATAAAATACAAAAGCAACCCTAGTAACCTTAATTACAGAATGAAACGAATATAATTAGTACATGAGAATTAAATATTGAAAAATCTTATTTATTGCAAAAAAGTGTCAAAACCGCTTCATAGTCTTCCTAAGGTCATCGTATGGTTCCATACATGATTATACATATGATTTACAATTACTATGCTTGGCACAATTTGCAAAAACTATTTCCTTTCATATTTTAGAGATGGAAAATAGCTTTTGTAACACGAAGCGACACATTTATAACCAATTTTATAGATTTATGGTGTTTCTGCTGCGCCTCGTTAATGGACTATATCGCTATATATTCCTGAATATGGTGATAATAGCACTTGACTGTTCACAACTTCTCTCATAAAACTTTTCACATATTTATAAGTCTTTATTAGACTGGCGATCCGTATGAAAAGGGAATAGTTATTTCGAAAAATCTTATCTGGACTGTACAAGACGAAGTTGTAAAATTCCCATTAAAATCCAAAGGGATTCTGGCAATTTTCTGGGCAGGAAATTTTGGGGTCAGTCTTGAGTTACGGGAAGCGAGTCTCCCAAATTCCGGTTTCGGATAAGATAACTGAGGGAATTCTAAATTCATCGCGGACGTATCGTGTTTTCAGAGGAAAATGGATACACAAGGGAGAAGAAGGAAGGCTTCTTCCTATCTCTCGTAAAGTTTAATTTTTTTCGCCAAACTAAATTGAGGGGCCCTTATAATTTCGTACCCATCTTGAGTCTTGAGGGGGAGGGGTAAAGTATGGGCAGGAAGGGGGAAAGGGGAGATCGCATTTGATTTTCTGCGAGGAAAGAGCCCGAATTGATGAGCACTCCGCCAGCGGAAGAATAGGCCTGGATGCAAGCCAGGTTTGATAAAGAGGGAGTCCGAAGTGGTGAACGTTACATGCGAGCGGAGGAGGAGAAGGAGGAAGAGAGAGATGGCGAGGGAAGATTTCGAGAGGGGGAGAGAAAAAATTCGAATTGAAATTGAGCAGAATAAGAAAGTTGGTGGAGTCGATGGAACGGGCGAAGTCGCGGATCTCCCGCGCGCCGGGAATTTGACAAAGGAGCGATGGGAATTTCGGAGCGGGGATTGTAGACTGGTGTAGGGAGGACTTTTCTGGGGGGGGGATGAGGAGGAAAGGGCGAATATTTACGAATGGAAATCGATGCGTCGAGACTGAAAAGAAAAGAAGTGAGAGTGGAATGCCGTGACTGAGACTTCCCGAGTGTCCAAGCAACAAAGCGTCCTGTCGTCTCTGAGTTTGATTTTCGAAATTCGAGTGATGGATGATCCCTACCACTTCAATTGGATGGACCTCCAATACTTTCAAATCAGTTTGTTCTCTCTCTAAGGGTGGGTTTCAAACATGTTCCAAAGCTTAGATTCATAAGGGCATAGGGTACTTTCTAATGCATAGGAATATTTAAGGTAACTATAGTCTTGGATTTTCGGTGCTCCAACGGCTAAGGTTATATCGCATTGTTAATCTAAGGTTTCAATCGTATGAGCAGTGCTACAGCTATGCTCTGGGTGGGATTTGAACCAACGACCTTTAGGCTTTCAGTCAAGTGCGTTATTGACCTGGCTACTACGGCCGGCAGCAGAATTACTAGTCTTAAGTTTTTATTTAAAAGTAATAAGTACTTTAAGAGATGAAATTTTCATTCGTTTTCTTAAAATGTTTTGACATGGCTTCCTATTGAAGAATAACAAATGAATATTTCTTCACATTTACTACTACTTTTAAATTATTTTCATAAACAATTCACTCATTTATGACTGCGATGAAATTCGGTTTTAATACCGCTCCTAAGGGTGGCCTAGTGGGTAGAGCGCTTGGCTACTGATCGAAGGGTCCCGAGTTCAAATCCGGGTGAAGCCTTTGGACGTCCTAACAAAAAAAATCTCGGTGTTTGAGGTGATCCAGGGAAAGGAACTGGCCCCCTACCCTAAATGTGTGAATTTCACACGCCTGTGGCGTAGTCCGGGGTGAGCTCTACCCTCTCCTATCCAAACTAATCTTCGGGTTGAATCACTGAGTGAGTGACCGCTCCTAAAGTATACAGTGTACAGTGTGATAAATAGCTCAGTTTTACCAACGATGAAATTTCTTATTGAATGAATATATCCGCCATTTTAGCTTCATTAGCATGAGTTAAGAGTTTTAGGAGTTAGGTACGCAGGGGAAGGTATTCCCATCCATCACAAGTCGTCTGGCACATTATTCAAGGAACTTTAAAATAATGAGCCAAGATACTTAGCTTAAAAGGAGGCTTACTGTCAATATACGTTTCAACTCAAAGAGACATGATAAGTCAAAAGACAAGTGGCACATATTTCAATTGGTGATGGACCGGAGAGTTGAAACGCGTCGTAAATAAACAGAGTTAACGTTTGTGGATAAGTACTATTTTTTATAATTAATATCCTAGATAGATTTTATTGGTCATGCGTAATGGCTTTTGATTTTAATTTTTAACAATCGTGATATATTTTTGGAATTTAGCTTGTTGCATAATGACCATAAGCCCTATAAAAGAAATGCTACCTCTACTAGTATAGTTATTATCAGTGCACGTTAGTGCCTATTGCTTGTTCGGTGAGAATTCTTCTCCTGCCACACATCATCGAGGTGGCTTGTAGGGGTGTAGTATATGTAGGTAAATACATTAGACATATATTGAATTCTTTTGTAAATAAATGGTATTACCAGGAAAGGCCGAAGGAAGTTTCCTTTTGATGAGAATTATGGTTGACCGCGAGTTTTAAGAAGTCCTGTGGGAAGCGTACTAGTTTAAGCGGAGCGTGCAAAAACCGTCTCTGTAAAGGTTCCATCCCTACCCGAAGCATAACTAACTGGATCCATTACTATAAACGTCGGATACTACCCACCTATGATAAGTAAACAGCATTTTCAGTCCCATTTACCGAAGTTATTGATGCGCTCAGCACGATTTCGAGGAGATACGTGAGCATTAATTTGCGTAGGGTTCGCTCTCGCAGACTTTTTTTCTCTCTCCTCCCTTAATGGGGCGTTTGGACCCGGCGTCGTGCAGTAAGGGGAGGAAGAAGGGGGAAAATTCCGCCTCCTCTTCCTCTCCCCAACTCCCCTCTTTTTCCATCGACCGCGCGTGCAGGGAAAGCGGAAGGCAGGGTGAACAGAGGGAGAGAAGGATTACGGGAGCAAGCGAAGGGAAGTAAGCAATAAGAGAGGAGAAAAAAATGCGGAGGGGACTAGACGCGAGGAAAGACGGGACAAAGCGAAATAATCAGGATGATGAAGTGGAGGGTGGTAGGGGAAGGGGGGGCGGAGGATTGGGAAGGGGAGGGAGGGTATGGCGCCTAGTGTCAGTCAGTCAGACGATTCTTCCAAGGGGGGTGGAGGAGGGAGGAAAGGGAGAGAGGAAGCCTCCTCGGGTGTGATGGAGGAGGGAGTCTTTGGGCATGGGGGGACGAGGTTCGGTCTCGATCGAGAACATGCGCGACATGACGGAATGATCTGTGTACACTTAAAGATGTCTGGGACAAGAAGGAAATTCACAGTATTTATTTAATTTTTAAGGAAGGTCTTCTTGGAAAAAGGTTCCAGCATATGTTAATGGATGTATAATCTCAACTTTACACCTTTCTTTCTCCCGCATTTTGCACTTCAAATAGGACATTCATATTTTACCATGCCATCCGCTACATCCGCGCATGCTACATCCGCACAATAGCGTGTGGCAGTGGGTCACCAGTGGTGAAGTTGAGTTTTAGCTGGAAAAAGCTCTGTCAATTAATAATACAGCATGGTGTGTATTTTTTTTTGGATGTTTTATACATTGCCTTGTAGTCCTATTTTTTTGCTTGAAAAAATGAAGTCTTGTATCATTCGGTCCGTTGGTTGGTCTCTCTTAATTTTTCGTTTCTGCCTGTCATACTGTTTCTGCCTTTAAATATTGGAAGATTCGGAAACACACTGGCAATATCAGTGCCTAGGGGAGAATGGGGGAACAAAAGGGAGGTCTGTGGATTTCTGCTCCGTTCTTGCAACATACACAACATACTCCTTTCTTGGAATATCCATTCCGCAAGCCTCATCTTCCGAAATCCGACACGATGTTTGAAGTAAGGGGGGAGGTGATAGAAAACTGAAGGCCGGGTCACTTGGCTGTGGTCCCTACTCGCCCGGAGTAACCCCCTTATTCCCTCCCCTCACGGTTCACTACGCTGTTTAGAACACTGTTGGCAGCAAGTTGCAAAAGCATTGACCGTATTGCCTTTAGCAGACAGCTCCGTCCCTTGCCTACCACAGCCGCAACTGATTCTTTCTCTGGTATCACAATTTGTGCTCCCTGTTTCCAGCAGTGGCTTTGAGTATACTTACAATCCTTCCCTCATTAATTTAAAAATTAGAGCACAGTAGGGTGTTATTTTCAATCGTAAACTGTAATTGCTTGCTACATGGAAGAACCTTATGCTAGTTACCATAAAACCTTCTATGAAGATTCCCTATTGACATGTCAAAATGTGTTCAAGCGTTGTCTTCTTCACCAATTTCGCTAGAGGCATTCAACGAAATGTGCTTCCTATTACAACTAATCCAAAACATAATGCATTTTAAATGAAAACGTAAAACAAACCAAAATTAAGTATGAACGTGAGTGAAAACTAGCTATTCGAAGTACACGAACCTTTCTTTCATCAATTTCAGCAAGTATTGTCCATGGCCCCGCTTCCTCTTAGTGGTGAGTGCCAATTTTAAATTAGGATTACGTTTTCGATTACGATAGGAACCTGGCATATTTGCGCGCCTATATCTGCTACCTAATAAATTGATAAATCAGCCAAAACGCAATTTAACTCACAGCTAGCATTTCTTAAAGATAAATGTCGGTGAGACCATAATTCCGTGTTTGCTAGGACGAACTGTTACAAAAACAAATTTTCAGCCATCCCTGCTCTTCCCTCCATCTCCGCTTTTCCCGTCCATCCCCCCTCCCCCACTCGTCACCTTAAATCCGCACCTTCGGCTTGGTTGTCAGTCTGGCTGTCACTTCAATTAAAACTTTGAAGAGTAGTGGAATGAGTTTGTGCACTCTTACTGACTTCGTTATGTGTAAAATCTGACCCAACTTTATTCCAATATATCAAAACACCCTTCATGCCCGCGGTGGGAATGGAACCTTTAGAGCTTAGGCTTTCCAGGCTGACCCGCTACCTGTATGACTGCAGCGTCCGGTTTCCAGTTCTGATGATATTGACTTATGTCCGTGATATGTAGAACGGCCGTAGCCTACGAAAAGATTATTATTAATGATTTGAATTCATGTTTTTTAAAGTGAAGTCATATCATGTCTTTTTCTATGATAAATAGTTTTCTACTTAAATTACGGTCATAACGAACGTTTTTTTATTTAGGAGTCATCAATTATTGCTAGAACAGTGCTTTTATTGGCTAGAAGTAGACTTGAAATTATCTTCTCCAGTAGGTAAAAATAAATAGCAATGTTGCAGTGGTAAGTCATTCTGCATTTTTAGCGTCTCAGTTTCACTTTTCAACCGTCGTGATTTGTTATATTTGTAAATAGGTTTTTAAATTGTATAATACAGTGTCAATTGTTTTCTCACTGAGTCATGGACTTAGTGAATTTGGCTCGGGACCCGCGACTGGGAGTTCAACTCTTTTTCGAAGTTAAAAAAAATATAGGTACTGCTTTTCAAGATGTCGTTCCTTAGGCTCATGATATACAGATGCATAGCATTAATAAGAATATTTGGGACGAGTGTATTATTGTGATATTGCTTTTTCACCCCGCGATGAATTAAATTGTGTCACCATCTTATCCACCGATAAAAAATCATGTCTTTAACCTAATTTCCTCAAAACGGGGTTGGTTGATAAGATATAAAAATATAGCTTTCTCCCGTCCTTTCCAATCAATTTCGCCAATAAGCTCAAGTAAAAAGTATAATTTGATTTGATCGTTTGATGATAAAGTAGAATTCTATTTATGTGATTTGTTAAGGATACTTTTTCCTGTAAATTTGGTAACACCGGTCCCAGTAGTCACGTTGGAAATTCACTTTTTTGGTAAACAAAAGTGGGTGAGTTTTGAGTGTGGATGATAAATTGTAATTAGAATTGAGAACTTTGACCTTTTCCTTGTGAGCTTATGTAAACTAAGTCTACTGTTAATCCAAATTGAAAGAGCACAACTTTTTTAATTTTTTCATGATATCTCGTTATTGTCAGAGATTAGGAGGAGATTGGATAGAGCAGATACTTGGGGACCATCAATTATTGAAGGTCGCTATCGAAGGGAGAATGCGGGGTAAACGAAGGAGATGGCTGAGGAGAAAAGGTATTACAGATCAAATGAGTAGGGCGAAGACATAAACCGTCTACAGGAGAGAAACAACCTAAGGATGCAGCCGATAGATGAATGCAATACAAAGGAAAGTAGGGGAAAATCCATCAGAACCTACCCTAACCGGTAGAAATCTATCAATGTCACCGTTACTTTTAACACTTTAACCCTCAACCTTTTTCGACATTTTAGGTCACTGTCAAGAGTAAAACTATAGTTATAGGTATACTTTTACTCTTGATAATTACTTGAATTTGTGGAAATCGTTTTAGTAAAATGTGTAATTAAAAGGTGTGGAATATAATGAAGTGTATCTTAGTGTTATGCCCAAATGCCAAAAAGTAATTTCGCCGACCGCTGATTTCAATCTAATCTCTTTGAGGAGTGAACATATAACTGCCTGCAACTGTGATTAATTAAATTAATTACATTAAAAGTACATATTACTATAGAGTAAGTATAGACTACTACTATACTTTATGGTATTACACAAAAAAACTCATAAGAGTATGTAGGTGTTGCCATTACGTCTTACAAAAACATTTAATGTAAACAGAGATTTATATCGTGTTATGCATACTGGTTGTGGATAGAATGAGAAAAAATTAAGTATTTTGAATCTTTGTTTCCGATATCTGGCCACTTAATATTTTGTCGTATGTCTTATTTAATGATGTAATGCAGTAACAGATATCTGCCATGTTTACTGCGAGTGGAATGGTATATTTTGAATTCTTGTATTAACTTAAATACGGCGAGTACCCCTTTCTGTCTCTAGAGTTTCCAGATGTGTGAGCGCATTTATTATAAATACCACTATTATAAATATCACTATGCGCATTTATTATAAATACCACTATGGTGCATAGATTTCCTTGAATTCTCGCCTCAGGTAAAATACCAAATGTGCAGTTTAAAGCAAAAATATTTTTTGATTTCCTTCCTCAGTTCACTGGCCAGCCGAGTTTTGTACCATTTCAGTTACATGAAAGGATTAAGTGTTTAGAACCTCATTTTTGTGTAACACGATGTTTAACATTAGGAAGCTCTTTGTGACACATGAAGCTCTTGTTAATCTTTCAGTATGAAAAATCGTAATTTTTACAAAGTATTTATTCTCGTAATAAAGTAAAAATTTAAATTCCTGACAATGGTATGAACTCCTAAATGGTTCCTTATATTAATTTATTGGCTACTTTACCGTTTTCTTAACGTCTTTAAATATTACCTATAATACTCGAATTTCAGTTGGTTACGCGCTAAATAAATTAATTTCGTATATTCTTTCTTCATGACTTTTTGGCGTCTCATTTCAAATTTCATTTTGAATAAGTACTGGCATAAGTCATATAAAGTGTTTTTAACTCAAAATGTGACTTTTGTTCAGTAAATAGTGGCAAAAATATTTCATTCCATTGTTGCAAACGTTTAAATAAGTTTTTTGTGCAAACCCGTCATTTTCGGTTATGCACCGAGTGACTCGCGGGTATGTTCAAGTGTACCGCGGTTTCAGGACTCCAGATCTCTATTATGACTCTATAGTGTCTTGTTTGCATGTCAATAGTGCATGCTTGGTGATCTTCACCCCCTGCCACACAACCTCGTTGTGGCTTGCAGGGTATCGTGTAGTTGTAGATGCATTGTAACTAACCATTAACAATGCCTCGCCTTTAGGATACACCGTCCTACTTTTCCACGTTTGTTACAAATCGACTAACACCTGTACGACCTTCAGATATATCAGAGTACTTGCTGTAATTAATCATTGATTTTAACGTCAGGCCGTTTTCCCAACAGGTAAACATTTTTAAGTTGCGCTGCTATGCGATTGGAAATGTCAGCACATACGAAGAAAAAGGGTAATGCCTCCAAGTGAAACTAGTAGTATTATCTGCGTTTTAACTGTTAAATCTTTAGATACAATTCCATCGGTCATTGCTCTATCATAAACGTTCTTTTTTTGCACCTGGCCACATCATACCTGTTTGGAACTATTATAATTCCCGTTTCTTCATTAAATTTCTTTCTCTAGTCTGTCACTATTAGATTGATTAATGCTATAAAATTATTTTCACACAGCATTTTCTTTGTTAGAAATTATGTGTTGAGCATTGAGTTGTGGTTTTATTGCACATTGGAGGGAGAGGTATCATAATACTATCTTCGCTGGGTTCTTTCTAATACCTGTGCACCAGGTGGCATGGTAATACGTTGGGTATAGTGTTGAACTGCTGACCGGAGATCCCGGGTTTGAGTTAGTTTATGAGAGATCTTTAGACAGGCGTGACTCAAGCTGTGTAGTTTTCTAAACCTCAGGTGGTAGAAGGAGAACTGGCCCAAGTTCCCTGGGGTGTGAATTTCACACGCCGCGGTGTTGGACTTAATACTTGATGAGTTCTAGCCTCACCAGCCAGACCAACCTTGGTAAAAAACACTATGGTTCGGTCCATGAGCGGCTGAGCGCATTATAATGTAGGATTAAAGAAGATATTCATATTAAAAAGTTTCTGAAAGGTTTATTCGTAGTTCAAGGTAGCTCATGATTTAAGTTGATTCTTGACCATAATATTGTCGGAGTATTCTTTCACGTGTTACATAAGAATTGCTGCAATGAAAATTTTCAGTTTTGTTAATGAAGAATAGAAAGCCAATTTCTGATTTTGGACCTGTGAGTTTATTGGTATTCCGTAGTTTACATACCACCATTTAAACGCGAGTTACGTCGAATTATTTTCTCTGAGTGAGAATTTGGAAACCGCATTGTCTCTTTGTAAGCATTATGAGAATATATAGCAGTAATGCAATGCAAATGCATAGTTTTTCCACTACCAAAGATGTTGTTATTGAGTGGTTTCTAGGTAGTGTCGTTGTTCACATCCTCTTTTGGAGCCCAATCCGAGAAGTTCAGCGAGTTGAGATTTCTCCTGGCTCCTACGAAGACTTCACTTCTTGTGTGTGTTTCCAAGACAGAGCGGGGGAGACAGATGGAGGGCGAAGGATGAGCGACAAACACGAGACTGGGGTAAATAGAAAGGGTTCCCTGACGTGACAGAATGGTAGCGGGAGGTGTTATTTGTGGAGGGGATGGGAAGTTGGGGGTGGGGGAGGCGAAGGAGGTGGGGGCGTAACCAGGGCGTGTGAAGAGGGGAGGGAATGGGCAGAGGGTGGGGACATGACAAAGTAATCCGAAAGGCAAAGATTCAGTGGGTGAGGATACGCGAGCCGTCCCCAGCTCGGGGCGTCCGAAGACAATGGCAGGGATAAAAATACTCGGAGCTGAAGGCAACCGAGGAAAGAAGTGAAAGTGCAGAAATAGGCGTATTAAAGAAGAGATACCCAATATGTTAGCAGTTTATGATATCATTTCCCTGGCGCGAGAGTTGGGACAAGTGGGGAGGTATCTGTCATTCTGCGAAGGGAAATCATTTTTCGCGTTTGGTCCATATCTGTTATACAAACCTCCGAGTTTCAAGTGCTGCGCACCTTCATTTATTGTGCAAGTCAATTTATATTACTTTGAAGGCTTTCAAAACTTATAATCAATTTCTTAATATTATTATTTCCGAGGATTTCCGTCGTATTTTAGTGTTCCCGACAGTAGTTTGCTCCCTCATGTTGGGATCGTCTTAGTTAATTAATTTTTTATTTTAGTTTATTTAAAGTTTTTTTATATCGCGTGATAGTGAGCGTGAAATATTGTTTTAAAATTGACCATTCCTTCTTTCATACTAGAAAAAAGAGTTCATATATTAAGTCTTCTCATTCAGATCTTCAGAATCAATAATTGTAGAATCTTCCATTTTCTCAGTTTCATAATTTTTTCCGACAGATCGATTAGGGATTCAACCGTGTTATACGCATGGATTCTGTAATCTAAGATCGTTAGCCATGGACCTTTTGAGTCCCTGAAGTCAATGAGTGAATCTTTAGTTCCATCAAAGGAGGAAATATGGTCTTAACGCTGTGGAAGACTGTGCTCATTCGCCCCAAGTAATCTTCCCTTTAGCAACGAATTTATAATATTTTCTACAATATTTTTGATGAATCGTCAATCTATTTTGACTTGTTTCTACGCAAGGCTCAAAACGTTCGCGTAACGTTTTTGATCACCGGCTTGTGAAAGCATTGTCATTTTTTACTCGTTACATTCAAGGTCGGTCTTATGAAGCATGGGTGTTAAGGCATCGTGTGCAAGTCATTAGGCATGCGCTCTCCTTTGATGAGGGCGCAGAGAAGACGGAAAGGAGAGCTACGAGCATTTTTTATGAAGGTAGCAGCAGTATGTCGTCCTTGTCCTATAAATAGCGAAAATGGCTTCTCACCTTATTTTCATGTTCTTAGCGTTGGATTGAGCTCTATAGTTATCCCAACACATCTCGTGCGTTGTATTTTAAATACTTTGGTATTTGAGAGTCATCATGAATGTTAAACGAACTTTTAAGTAGCAGTGTACTGATATAATAAAATCGTAATTCAAATTTTTTAACATTTACCTTATAAAAATAAATGATTTTTTTGACGAAAAAGTGTCATCCTACCCACAGCTCATGTTTTAAGGTAATAGTGGGGGTCAGTTTTAGTCCCTTTCATTATTATTTGGCTTTATACTTTACATGACTGCTTGATTATATTTTACGCTAAACTTTGGAAGCCCAGTATTTTTTTAATTCTTGGGAGAGGTAATTAGGGAAGGATGTTTTGGGAAGCCATAAGATAAAACATACTTGGAATTATTTTATCATCAAGAGGAAGTTTTTTACTAGGTTAAGGTAATTTTCATGTTTTGCGCATGTGTTTGCTGATTAGTTTTAGGAAAGTGAAAATCTGAATGATTACACAATCTTCCCAGTTGCATTACAATATGAAAGGATAAATAAATAATTTGCGACGTGTCTCTTCTAAGATATACAAATATGTCTAGATTTAAAATTGTATGCAATTTAAGTTCATAGCCGAATAAACACCATTAAATGTATTGTTTACGACAAATATTTTACTACTTCAATTATTCCAGCGTAAGTTGTTAAAGGTGACTTCGTCAGTCCTTGTCGGTGGATTCGATAACTTGACGCTTATAACATAAAGCTCGTAATTACCTTCTTTAATCAAGTACATTTGTGATTACAATTGTAATGAAGGTGCTATGGAGTGTAAAAGTAATCACATACTTACCATTTTTTGTGATGACTCATTGCCATAACAAATGGGGTTTTTTCACGATGATGTGGCAAAAGTGGCGTTATCCCTTCATTTGAGGTATAGGCATGTGGTAATTGCTTTCGAGTGGTTATCCCGTCGTTGTGCATCGTGTTGGCTGTCGAATCTCAAAACTGGCAGCGCGCCAAGTGCTCCCGGCTTAGTCTGTGGTGCCGAAGGGGTTGATTGTGGCTCACCTTTGTGTCAGGATTAAAATGAGGAACAGATGCCCCATCAGTGGAAACCACACATCTGAATGGCAGGAGGTATTTTCGTTTACGTGCTCTCCTCTGCTTAACGTTAAGCGACTTTGAAAGACTGGGGAAATATAGTCTCCAATCTTCTTTATTGCGTATTGAAAGAATTTTAAAGAGCGCATTTGTGTTTAAAAATAATGTTTTTTTTTCTCCTTTTACAATGATTTTAATGTTATTTTTACTTGAGTAGAACAGTAGATCGAGTTCGTAGGAAAAAACTGACATTTATTTAATATTACTCATCACATGATTTACGATTGTAGACGGTGTGCCGTAAAGCGTTTGTGTTTCTATGCTTGTCTTGCAAAGTAACTTGAGAATGATGTTTCCAGATAACAAGTAGCGAGAAAGCCGAATTTTTTAGGAGGTAGTACATTTGTAACAATTTTAGTTGGTAGGAATACACGTCGTTTAGGATATTCTTAATCAAGGCAAACTGTATAATTACGCCATTTTGAACGATTTGTTCTTGAATCCAAAGTTAGTAAAAATACTGATCAGTAATGACCAATGTTAAAGCAGCAAAAGCCTGGAAATTCAAGGGTTTCGATATAATGTTCAAGCATTCGTTACTATCCTATTTGAGATAATGGAGGTGTAATGCTCTCTCTTCATTTCAACCGCTACTCTCACGACGGTGACTCGCAGTAAAAGTTCCATTATCTTAATATTCTAATCCTCGCCCGTCTAGCTGTGGCCATAAATTCCATTCGAGTCAGGCTGTAAACCCCAAAGTTATTGCCTGGGGACTCATGGAGACATCTCTGGCCTTCTTCCCCGCGACAAGTGGGCTAAAAATTTACTGTGCGAGGGAGGAAAAAAAGGGCGGTCATGGAGACCGGCGAATCACCGAGGAACGAGGGAGCCAAGGGAGAAAGATTTATATTTTATTGTCAAGGACTTGGTTGGCTGACGTCATAAACTATTGAAGAGGGTCGAGGGAAAATGGGCGGAAGGGGAAAAGCCGAAATCAACCCTCTTTCCAGGAAAAATGCCATCGGCTTACTGGCATTAATTTAAATTTGGAGTTTCTGCAGATTTCCCACGAGATTTAATACCTTTTCATATTTTGAGGGTGAACACAATAAACCCCATTCCGTCCGCATTTGCTGTTTACTGTCCGGTTTGATGTTAGCAGTAGTTATAAACTCCCCAAATATTTCCGCGGTAGACTTTCAGATGATGTTATCTTCATCGCATCCAATTACTATCAATGTTGATGAGATGGAGAACTACATGTATTGCTGACCAAATGACTATAGTTCTGAAGTTGAAAATGACATGTGTACGTTTTTATAGCCTAAAATTACGCCTATGATCCGGAGAATCATTGAGGGGTTCCTGTTTAACTTTATCTAAATTGGTTTAGTTATTTCCATTATTGTGGGAATCTAGCTAGTTTTTGCTGCGTCAATTACGTCTTTTGAATGAAACCTGTTTTTGATACGACCTCTTGTGATAAGCTCTCCTTTCAAGCAGTCAACACTCTTATTCTATTTTATTTACGGTAAACGCAGCTTAAAAAATGCCCACATTACTTGTTGACTACATTAAACATCGTAGCAATTGTTCTAACAACAATGTTTTATATTTTCTATAATTAATTCGCACCTCCTGCTACATTTACGCGTGGAATTTGACAGAGTAGGCATAAGTCCGTTAATGGCCTAGTATCTGAGTAAATCGCTGGGAGCTTGTAGCGGAATGCTTTCTGCCAGGGAATAATAGGCTAATATGCTGGGCATGCGGGGAAAATAGGAACTATGAAGTAGAAACACCGGGTTGGTTTGCCTGTGTAATTAGGCACTAAAGATGGCTGTCTAGGAAGTGTCCAAAGGTTGTTTCGAGAGATATCAAGAACTGGGTAGATATCTTAGTCACAACTATTTGCCAACCACTTTTATCTCAAAGTGTTATTTGCTTTTGTATGTCGCTTCGTGGAAATAGAAAGTATGACTGAAGGAATAATATAATCTTATGAGAATTGGTTGGGGAGGAGGGTGAATGTCATATCCCTGAATGATATGCTAGAAAGTTGAGAGGTTATATTGTTCTGTTATATTGAACTGTTATATTGTGATCATAAACAAGCGGGAAGCACGTTAGCTATTCCAGAATTCTCCTTAAATAATTATTAATGAAAATGAATATTTTTCGTTATCACTGCTCTTGTGCTCGAAATTAGCGCGCCTTGAAATTTTGCGGAACCATTACTTAATCAATTCTTTGCACTTATTTCCGATTCTTAAATTAGCCACTGCAAGATGTGTACAAAGGAATCCGCACTTCATTCCATTCCTAACTTTCATGAATGTTGTCTTTGTAGAAAAATTGCTATTCTGCTAAATGATGTCCATACTGCTATTATCCAAACCCTGCCTCCAATCCATTTCCTATTCGTGAACGTTATTGTAATGTTCAAATCACTTTTGCTAACTTTCTTTTTCGTGATCGAATTGCCAGTCATATTTTTCCCCTTCTTCTCCTGCGCAGCACTCTAATACTGTCATTGTCTTCATCAAATGATTTCATATTTTGCCTTAATCTTCTACTAGTGAGTCATGGGTTAAGTTTAAGAAGAAATGTTTGCAATGAAGCTCAAATTAATATGCCTTTCATACTGATTAATAATTTTATTCATAATTTAGACGAAATAAAAACGAATTTAGGGAAGGAATATTGTATTCTTGTCGTTAGAAGGTGAGGCGAAGGAAATTAAATTCACTAACTGTCGTTACATTACTATTATTTGTTCGTCACGGATCGTGCCTATTTAGAATCTGTGATAGAAGCTAAAATTGTAAAATCTTGTATCTTGAAATGAGCAACCATCATCATCGTCTGTCAAGAATCCGTAGATAAGTTTGACGCAGACCTCCACCCGATTTTCCCATCAGCTAATATCTTCATATTTGCATGTCATTCGTTTTACATGCATCATAACTTATTCCTTTTGTCTCACAAAATTTCCTTTGCAATTCACTCCATATTCTTCTCCCTCGGAGTTAGTCTTCATCAAGCAAAAGAGAGAAGTATGCTCTATGAAATTTGATGTGAATCTACTCTGCTCTTTTTCGGCCCAAATATCATCACTCCATTTTTGCTTGAAGGTTTTCGCAGCTTCTTTTATCTATAGCTGTAGCTGTTACTTTCGGGTCTTCCATCCGAAATTCAAATCGGCCCAACAATCGGGCAATGGACACGGATGCTCCTATATAAGAATGAGACGAAGCCGATTTACACTTATTCTCTTGATAACGCTCCCAGTAGGAGGAGTGAAACGTCGAGTCGAAAATGAATCGCACGCAGCATTTCCCGAAAGTAACAGCCACAGCTATCATCACTCCATCCTACAACATTATGCATTTTCGTTGCTATATGACCAGTATTATGTGAATCCGTTTTTCTCGCATATGCCTTTTTTCAGAAATCATATTTAGGAATTATAAGGTACATATACGATTATCTTCAACACTGAGTGAGTTTTATAGTATCTAATTTTGTCCTAAGTAAAATTGATTTACCTTCTTTACTGAGGCTTTCTTTCTTTTTACCATCAATTCCCTTGTTTCTTTTTATTCAACTACATACATATATTTTCTCCATCCTACAATCCTCCAGATTATCTTTCTTGGCTTATTCCTCAAAAATTTAATTTTGATTGCTGTGTTTCTGCCGCTATAATAAATTTTATCCTAGCCTTACTATTTTATTCCTATATTGTTTCTTCGTAGTTCTTTTGCCTGTATTTTTTCTATACCCTTTCGTAGATTATCTCTGACCTTTAGGTAATTTTCCGACTCCTAACTTTCAGTTTGAAATTTATATCGGTCTTCCTCCTATAAATCCGATCTTAACGCTCCTCCGGTTATTGGTATATTGAGCGGTAGAATTATGTCCTGTATTGTACCGATCTATCTCTTTCACTGTCTTTGATTTCCTCTTTAATTTCGGAAAGGATTTAAAAAAATGAAGTCTGAGCCTAAAAATATCTATCGGGTTTGACCAGTGTTGTTTACCGGTCGTAATTTTTTTGTAAAGGGGAATAAAGGGGGTCATAAGGTAAAAGCTTTTAAACCTACCATTCATACTTAAGTTTTTTAAGTGCGTCATTGGCCGCTGTCGATTGCACAATATATCATGTTACTTGTGACTCGCAGTTTTTTTAAATATATATCTTCCACCCTAATAAAATCGTTAGAGGGGAAAGCAGACATAACTCCGTCAAAAGGTATCGTTTATGTCTAGTGTAAAATGAAATATTCCAGCTTTATTAACGAAGCATTTTACCTTATCAATCATATCTGGATTGTTACCAAGGATTTTGCTGTGACCACCAATGTTTAGTTTATTGCGGATTTCATAATAAAACTTGCATCATAGAAGGCTTACCTGAAGTCTGACATGAGTATATCTATTTGATTCTGCATTGTGTCCGATTTTGTCGCGTTGATTATCAAGAGCTATATTCTGTTGTTGCTGCGTTTTGATTAGTCCATTTTTGCTAGTCTCTTAGGATAGAATTCCTGCGAATATTTTGTCAATCCATCAGAACAACCAACTCGATACCCGGCAAAATGTAGAATTTACTGCATTAACGCAACGGATATTAGCAACCGCAGATTGAGCAACTATAAATTTTGCGTAACTGAGTATTCTTGCTCTCCGTGAAGTGGAAGCAGTATGTAAGGACAACGTACCCTGGCGACACTTGGCACTGTCTCCACGTGGATGTTGGACGGTTTTTGCAAGGGAACATTACATCACATACTCTTATTAGTTTTACAGGGCGTACAATAGCAAATAAGTTGAAAATTGTCACTTACTGGAAGTAAAAAGCAGTTCGCCTCTAAGCTTTTTATCCAAAATACCATTTCAGTGTTAGGACGATCGCCTGCGGGATCCCGTCACACTCAAGTCTTCAGTTTCAGTCGCCGCTTTTATTCTTCCCCGCGGCGCAATGTTGGAGCGATCGTTTTAATGAAATTCCGCCAGGACTTAACTTAGTAGCGGAGTCTGAAGGGGGGTCCATGTGCTCTGATTCTGCGGAAGCCGACGGAAATACCCGAGCACTTCAATCACTGAGCTATATGCACACAGATTGTCGCGGTCACGACCGTTTCCATGAGATGTGCACTTGACTCCTGACTGTTATAACTTCGTTTCCCGCAGTACCGTTCGGTTTATTCTGTCCTTCCTCTCTCTCTCTAACACACACACTCTCACCCTCATCCCTCGATTACCCTTCCCTCAATCCAATATCCTATCCCAACTAAACTCGCCGGGCTAATACGGTTGCGGCGGCGTTGGCCCCGAAGTTTCCTTGAATCCCTACCCTTCCCGCCAATCCATCCCAACTTCCGTTCCAATTATTCTTACCCCCTCCAGCCTCCCCGAACGTCGACCTCGTTTCCTCTACGGCCAAACTCCCCCTCAATCGCCTCCCTCCCTTCCTGTCCGCTTATTTTACATCTCTTGCCTTCAACCCCTCTCTATCTCCGCTCTCCCTCCATCGCGGGATATGTTCTCCCCCCCTTGAACCTCTGGGCCGAAACTCCTTTTTCATTTCCCCATCGCTATCGCCCGTTATCAAATTTCCTCCGTGCGTTTTCATCCCCACCCCGTCTCTCTCTCTCTCTTAACCCCCATTTTAAACCCTATTCGTCCCCTCCTCACCCCCTTGGACCATCTCGCCAGATTCATTCTCCCTCTACCTTTACTTATGGCCTGCCTCGAAAAGGGAAACCACGGCTCCATTGATCCGGGCAGGTGTTATGAGAAGCTGGGATAAACCCATCTAATAAGACTCCCTCCTCCCCTTCACGCCTGTCTCTTTCGAAAAATACTAAGTCACATATCTGTCGGGATAATCTCCACCGCGAAATAATATCGGATGCATTTTTCCTGCATTTTTTTCTTCGATGTAATGGAATGCTGTTTTTTTAATGGACGATGGATGCCCCGGTATGGCCTTTTGGCTTTATCGGTGGGAGGATCGGCAATGCTGGTGGCTTTGGAAACATCGAAGCTTCGATGGTTCCACTGAGCCATTTGACACTTCGTGCATCTCATAATTTAACTATAGATACGTTATTTCCCATTAGAGTGCAGTTATGCAATGTTTCTTGCGGAAATGAGAGATGGATTATACTATGATGGCTTGAACAAATTTATTTAACTCCTTCTTAGTGTGATATGCCCGATGGTTACATTTTTGGTGGCATTTAAATGGCAATGAGGCTAATGCACCTAGCATGCAATGAGAAGGGGGACGTAAGTGAAAGTTTTTTTTTAAGAAGTCCATGAGTTCGCAAAATTACGATTGAAATTTATGACATTGATAGTGTTGGAATATAAATAAATATGTCTAACTGTAAGTGAATGAAAATATGAATGAAAATGCGCTAACTTTTAAATGTTTACCATGAAAAGGTTAATTGAAATGATTGAATTACAGCCTAATTAAGATGGATTTGTTATGCACTCATACACTCTACACTCATACGTACTAATGGGTAACTCAATATCACCTATGATTTATGACTACGTCATTAATCGGATTTCGTTTAAGAAATGATATTCTGATTTTTTGACATTGAAATAAATCACGGCTAATCTACTTTGTGACAATGAATGTCAAGAGGTGACAATAGTTCCTTAATAGCCTCGAATCTCTTTAGATAAGGCGTCGTCGAAAATTGATGAGGGATTGATGAGGACATTACGTTACTCGTACTGAGATGCATATCTTATCTCTTGTGCGAGTTTTTTGCACTTCATTTTCGGATATGAATGGAAATTTTATAGTCTTAATGAAATTATAATGGTATTTTTATCAGTTAAAAATCTGCTGCTGTTGTCAGAAATGAATTATTCTTGTAATGGCATTGTATACGGGCTTTATGGCATATAATTGTATGGCAAGCATATCATGGGGTGTGGAGGTATTATTCCTCCTCCATTGTAAAGTAAACAAAGATTGATGGTTTTTCTCCGGTCCCAGTGGTTTGTGTGATAACAGGGTCAAAGTTAAACTTTTCTTAGCACGAATCATTTATGCCGTATTTATTTAGGCGTAGAAAAATATAGATGTTTCATTGAAAGAAACGAATAATCTGCTCTTATAAGTGCATTTGTGATTGCCTTTTCTTTGGTCATGAAACTGAAAGCATTTAAAAATATTTCATGCAAGTGTAGCTTGGAAATATGTATTGCAATAAAATTTTTATATCATATTTCATTCGCAATCTAACGACATTGAAGTTTTTTTAGTCATGAACTATGAATGTTTGAAATACTAATCTATTTTGCCCTTCTTAGTTTATTCTTAAGATTATTAAATGGAATTACCAACGGTGTTTATTGGCGCAAAATTGCTATACCAATTCCAGTATCCGCTGTTAAAAATTAAAAAAAGGCTCAAACAGACAAACTTATCCTGTGCAATACATGGAGCTCTGTGTAGAGTTCATGCGCCCATGTAGATTTTCAATTTCATTTCCCTTCGGTTTTTTCGCCAAAGATCTCATTTGATTCGTTCATGTGGAGTTGCCGAGGGATATTGATTTCATTTCAATCATACGCTTATTGCATGAATCATTTATCATCTCATTCGGTCAATAAAGAGATAATAATTAAACCTCACTGTGAGTGAGACAATCAGTGTATGTTGAGATAGATGAGGCCGGAGAAATGTCAAATATTTAATTAATTTTGATATAATTCATTTTTGTAATTGGAAGTCTCCTGATGTATGAGGTCGATATTGTGCCATGCACGGTCAATAAACTGTCAAAAAAGAAGAGCTTAAGGCAAATATTTGAAATTATTTGTCGGTATTCCCTTTGATGTAAATTTAATTTTTATCCTAATTTCATTTTGTTGGATATTATAGTTCAAATGAGGACAAAGCTATATCAATATTCTCTCTCAAAAACCGAAACGAGGCACGGTATAATCATAATAAAAGCTGTTAATATCATTTTTCCTCAGTATCTGGGTTAAACTTTACCTTGCTCTTTTTCCCCATATTTTTGATGAACCTGCCTATGTAGGTCATAGCTTCAATTCTGTTCCTAATACATTGCTTGCAGACTTGCAGCGTGCTGTCCATCCTTAGTTTCCCTTTGGGTCCCTTCGCAATACAAAGCCGACCTCCCTAGCTATACTGCAGAGCATCTCGTCGGCTTTTACATGATTAGGTTTGGACCCAGGTGTCTCCATGGACACGGGGATTCCGCAAGCTCCGATGGTCAATGAAACCTGTTGACTAGACTAGAACCTTCCATCATCATTCGTCGAAGCTGCTGTGTATCCACGTGGAGATTTTTTTGCCGAAATTAAAATGTTGTTAATGCAATTGAAAAAATATGCTTATAGATGAGCTCGCGTGTGGAAAATTTTCAATAACGTTGCCATTGATAGCTGCTCTAATATTACAAAAGATTGTTATGGATATTGTTCCTTTACTTACCGAAATATTCCTATTAAGTTTTAAATGTTCTTATGTACAATACTATGATTGTATCGGTTTTAGCCCTTTAGCTATAATCCTTTTAGCGTTATCTTATAATGAAGAATTCATTTTCCTCTGAATCAACTCTCATAAACCAAATAGCCATTCAATCTCAAAATTTATTCAAGACATTAGCATTTTGAATTCTCCGCAGTGGCCTGATTGACGTTTACTGATAATATTTATACGACTGATGTACCTTACTGTTTATGTTACACATGACTCTCAGGATGATTTCAGAAAAAAATAGAATTTGGACCAAAATTAGTCGCGTGGGTAAAAACAATTTGAGGTAGAGTAGAAGAAAATTGAATTCAGAAGGTTGCCTCAAATATTAATATAGTTGGAAAAGAGAGGTGGAAATATATAAAAGTTACCGTCATGTCGTTCAAAAATGTTAAATCCGTATTACCATTTTGATCCTGAAATGTATAATATGTGATAGTTGGCGTGAAAGAGGCCTCTTACAGTATCACGCCTCGCGGTAATTAGGCAAAGCCTGGAGATATCTATCACTAGAATGTGCTATTCCCATAGGAGAAGTACTAATAGAGTGCTCGTCCCTGAGGGGAAAGATTGATTATCGACGTGCAGGATAGCGCTCGAAGGCAGCAGTCACGCCTGCAAACATTTTCTGCTGGTTCAGCGTCGAGTTCTCTGCCAAAACACTCTTCCACATGCATCCTTTCCGCTTCTATCGCTTCGCTCCCGTGCCTTGACAAATACGTCTCTTCCCTTACTCCCGTTCCTCCTCTCCCCATGCTTAAAATCTCGTTAAAAGAAATCTAGAGAGAGGTTTGCTCATTTTTTTTTCCCGATAGACCGCCCCGCTTCGATGTTTGGCAATCAGTTTTCCCGTCGGGTCGATCTCATGGCCGAGAGGGTTTTAATTTTGTAACCGAGAGATTTCCTGCACCGTGGGAAGGATATGGGTCGGGGAAGGGGGGACAGAGGGGGGGGGGGGGGCGACTACGGTCGCTCCGGTTGATGGGGAAGGAAGGTGGGGGAGAAAGGGTTGGACTAAACGAGAGAAGAGATGGCTAGTGCAGTTTCCCAGCGCCGGGTATAGCAGGGGTGGCTCAAATATTGACTCTAGTTAGAGGACAGCGCACTCTTCGTGCATGGGCACACACAAACTGTTGGAGGTTTCCTCCACGCTACCAAGGAGGCGACGGCTTGCCGACCGCGCTTTATTCAAAGGCTGGAACACCCTCGCCGCAGTGGTGTTTAGACAAGATGAGGCTTTGCGGGTGCCTCTGTGGACATGCGCGTCGCTTGCTATGGATCCATTCAATTTTAAACAATTTCCCGTCGCTCCTTATCGTGGATGGCGTGAGCGTAGTTTTCAGGGGATCTTTTGATTTCAAAGGGGAGGAAAAAAGTGTGGAAAAAAAGCTGTTCATTAAACGGCTGAGTATACAGTTGTACCGCCAAAACTCACGTGAAGAGATATTTGAAATTAGCCAACTTGGTCAGCGACAACTCGAAAATTATCCGTTTCGTTGCACCGATGTGTTTTACCGTGTCACCGCCAGCCTTTGATCAGTGGTCGTCTTTTTTTCGACGGAGTCATTTAATTAATGCATTATTTCATGTCTGACTCTAATCATCCGTTATAAAATGAAATGTCTCCATATTCTTTTGAGAACTTTGCCTAGCCTAGCTTAGAACTTCGTAGATATTTTGATTTGATTTGTTATGATAAAAAAGTTAATCGTTTATTAGGACATCAATTTTAGGAATGTGAAGAGCCAGTTGCCACTGTATATAGTTTTAACTAGGGATTTGTATGGCAGAGGAAAAGAGTGAACTCATGGTAAGGAATAATTTGAAGCATTTTGTCTGCGTTTTGTTCAATGATGGTGACATTATGTAAATAACCGTGGGAATAGGTTTTTGTAGGGAGATGCAATATTTCCAGGGATAATCAGCCTTATAGATTTCCCCTATTGAGGAAATATTACCATTTTAAAAATATTAGCAATAAATAATGGGTGTAATTCTATGGGAGACATAACTGTCAGTGACAGAGGACGGACGGAATTTTTTGGGAACTATGACTCCTCTGTCCTTTGTCAAAGGCGGATGTGCCGACGAAAATGAATAAACATTTTGCTAGAGTTCGCTTAGTTTTTTGTACCTACCTCGCCCGCGACAAATTTATTTAATTCGTTACAGTGATTTCTAAATAATGTACTTATTGTTAAAAATTTAACATTTATTTAAGTTATGAGTTATTATTTGTGAAAGCAAGGGTTCAGTGTTAATGTCAAGTTAATTTAAAATATGACGGAACTGCACTGTATTCTATTTGTGTTACAGTTGGAGCTAGGCTTGGTGATTTGAACTCGAAAACTCGTCTACGAGACAGCGTGGTTAGCAAGGCCCCCATTATTCTAGCTTATAAAAGAATGGAGGAAAAGGATTTTTCTCATCCGGTGGCATTGCTGAGGTCATTGAGATTTTATTCTGCAAGGTAAGTCAAACTTTCGAAATAAAACCATTTTTCAAGCAAAAAGGAAACAAGATGATTCGTTGATATTGCAAAATAATTCATTCCAAAAATGAATTAAGTTTTCCTCGGCCGAGAAAACGTTTTTCTTTTTATATTAAGTCTGTGATATCTTATCCAATTAATAGCTTACATTAGTTAATTTTTTTTAACTTTTCCCTTTGCTGGAATCTTACTCATGGAAATTCCTATAAAGCCAGAGTGGAAATCATGCCTTGCGATATTCAATCTTTTTGAACCGAATACTTGGTACATCACGCATATTTGCTGTGCATTAAATTTTACCCTTTTATATATTATGCACATGTATGTTATGCTTTATTTTTTTGATTTCAATTATCAAGATACATAAGAATCGCAACAATAACAAGGAGCCAGCTCTGAGCTCTTATGTGAACTGTGGAGGTATTCTTCATATGTGACGTTTACGGAATGAATGTCGGACATAGTGCAATTTTGGAGAAATTGGTATTTGACTCTTTGTTTTATTCAATCGATTTGCAACCGTTTACGCTAAACTACCGATGGACAGTTATTTGCAAACGTGGCACTTGAAACTTGACACCCTTGAGTTCGGTGCTTTTAAAATTGACTCACGGTATCTACTATTTATTTCTTTTCCCTTTTAATAAATAATTGTTGATCAGTTCAAACAGACGAAAAGTGTTATGGTGTCCTATTTTCCTTTTGCGTGCAAAATGACAATTGTAACCCACAGTTTCGTTGAAGATTTTCCCAAACATGTACCTTTTAACGGCGAAATCACCCTAGATTTGGTTTATCTGATATACGTAGTTAAGTTATTAGCTCGCTTTTCTTCTTTTTTTGCACCTAATATTTCCCAGTACGTTGTAATTCGGATTGAGTTGTCCAATTGCGTGGATGCGATATACACTTGCGTGTAAAATTCCATTTTCTGGTGGCATCTTATTGCATTTTGAATGATGATTACATTCGCAATCATAATCCACTGCCAGCTCAGTTAGCATTTATTGATGAATGAATGGTGTAATTGCTAATTGTACGTGCGTTCTCAAACCAATCCCTAATCACAGAGTTGTAATGCGTGATGACTGAAGGAGCTTGAAAATTCCGGTAATTATTTCTGATTGATAGATTTCATTATTGATGTTTTCAGTGAAAGTTAATCGAGCCAGATGACCGAACCTAAGTTGACGAGCCAACTGCAAAACTGAAGTCATGCTTTAGCAGTCGGTGAGGAGAAATCAAAGAAATAGGGTGGACAATACTTTTTGAATCAAAAAGGAAATATTGTGGATTGCCAACTAGTGAACGAAGGCAAATGAAGTTTTAAAATTACACGAATATAGACGATGTTGTGGATAAAAATGGGCTTAGTGGAGCGAGAAAGATGTTAAAAGAGTTGAGGTAGCAAACATGCACTATTTTTAAATAATTCAGATATCTTTCTATTGAAAATATTAATGGAATTATTTTGTTCATAAAGAGGAGAGACTTGGAGTTCCTGTTCTTTACTTACTTTTTAAACTTTATATTATAAGACAGAAGACAAGTATAGAATGTAGACATGCAAACCTTGGCCATTAACCCTCCCTACCTACCTGGGGTCTTTTTTGACCCCAGCTCACAGAAAAAGTTGAATAACTCATTAATTTTTACAGCTTTATGCATTATATTTTAGGAATTCTCCGATAAAACACTTTTCTATCGACTCCATTTTTCATTTTTAAAATATTTCTGACAATAAGCCTTAAAAAAAATAATTTCTTGCTTGGGGTCAAGTTTGACCCCAGGTAGGGTATGTGGAACTAAAATATACCCGATCGTATTTTAGTACAAGGAGATGAATTTACATTTTCCTTTAGAAATAATTGAATAAATAATAGCTTTTGTCATGACTTTGTCATGAAAGGAAAGAATATTAGCATTTTATGTGATAAAATGAGCAATGCACTGAGTGTTAAAATTATTAGAAGAGAAGAAATTGTTGAGCTATGGATGTATTTCCCTCGCATGTGACACCAAGATAGATATTCCGGTAATATACACAGTCGTATCAACGTTACAACTTAGTGAATCAAATAGAGGCTTAGCTATTCAATTGCAAAATCTATTAAATGTCAGCAGTTTCCGACGATTTTTGAAGCCATTATTGCTCTCCAACTTCTAATCTACTGTTATCTTCGCAGAGCTCATCAACAGAGTCATCAATGCTGTGCTTTCTTTGTAATCAGCAATAAGTCAGAAATAACAGTCACTGTTTTCTCCACTTGTATTTTGACTTCGTAGTATTTGACATCTGATACGAGCTAGGCTTTTACGCTGAGAATCGTCACTCGTGGTCACTCCTCCGACGACTGTAGAAGTCACATCTTTCCTCGCTCAAGCGTACATCCCGCACTGGGGATCCCGATGGCGAATTATTGGCGGTCTTGCAAGAACAATAACTGATTATGGCAACCTTTAGAGTCAAATTTGCTCCTGGATACAGCGAGAACAAAGCCGTTAACGATTTATTAGAATCGAAAGATTAACGATGAAGAAAACATTCAAAATGAGAGTGATGGAAGTAAATCAGAGGCAGGCAACAGGGAGGTGGAAATAAGGGACCATGAGGAGGACGAGCTTCATGAGGAAATCCTAGGTGTATGTATCAAAGAAGACGATCCACGGGGAGTGAGGAAGGAAAAATAAAATGGGATGCTATAGAACCAAAGTCGACTGGAAAAAATATTATCCAGGAATATCATCAGGTAGGATGCCGATTTTTATGGTCTGCTAAACATAAGGCATTTGAAATTTGTTGCCCTGAAAAGAATAAACGGGAAGTGATTTTGTATTACAGCTCTGCAAAATTCGGTGTGCATACTGTAGATAAAATTATTCTGTAAAAAGAGGGACTAGAAATTGGCCATTGGCTATTTTTTTTGTTATCGTAGATCTTGCAGGTATAAATACATACCACATGTATTCGAGAAAATACCCCTCTTTCCGCGGAACAAAAATTCTAGGCTGCGATTCCTTTTAGAATCAGCAAAAGAAATGTTAGCACCTGAAATTCATCGCTGAGTAGGAAAAACCGGATGCCAAAAAAATAGATTTCGGACTGCGATCGAAATTGCTGGGATTGGCGGTATTCTGCTAGTAAATGACCGAGAAATTGTGTCCAGAAAATGGGTGGCAGATGTTCCATTTGCCCTCGTAAGAGAGACAAACAACCAGTGATCTTTCTAATGCTTGTAAGGGATACGTGTAAGGTGATCATGTTCAACAAAAAGCGTCTGCAATGTGACATTAGTGAGTGTGTAGATGGAGATTCAGATTATAAAATTAGCACAATTCTTTTGAGTCATGAAATTTTGTAATTGGTCATCACGTGTTGGCACTATGCTGCAAATGTTTAAATATTTTAAATATTATATTGTATTCAGATATTTAAACTATGTACTTAAATACGTATTTAGGTAAATTTAATCCTCATTATTCAAGACCAATGAGTGCCATCTAAAAAATTATAATATTTTTTTCTAAATTATGCAATTCATATTATACTGTGGTATTTTTCTGTTAATTTATCTGAAATGTATTTAATTAAAATACGAATGAATATGAGTCATTGGAATAATATTATCACTTAAAATAATTAAAATTCACGATGGGGTCAAAAAAGACCCCAAGTAGGGAGGACGTGATTTTTTTAGTAACAGGTAGCGAGGGTTAATGAAATCGGAGGAAATGGCTTAGATAAAAGGGTATGAAAAGGAAGAGAATTGAAATGTGGAGCGGAGGAAGATGGTGAGAGAAATATGAAATGACAGAGGATGTTTGATATATTGGAGGGTGGTGTGATACTGAAGGATTGGGGGAGAGTAGAAAAGATCAGGAAGCAGAAGTTGGGAGAAGAATAATAAGCAAGTTAGACGTAACCTTGTCCAAGGAAAATGAAAGAATCTAAACTTAATATATGAAGACCTTAGCAATTTTTATAGCAAGAATACCATATCAGTTCCTCAGCAACGGTGTATATAGATACCTTCCTAAACTTATGTATGTCCAACAAGGTTCCCTTGGTGGTGGAGAGATGAATGAAATGGGATTCATTATTGCAGTTATTTAGCCATGTCCAATGCTAGTCTTTCTAAGATTCGCATCTTTTACTCTCACATGAATTTCTCTCGTCGACGACGTTCATATAGGTTTAGAAACTATAATATTGGTATTTACGAAAAACACAAATATATTTTACTATCTTGTCCGGGAATTTTTATCTAACGTTTGTTAGCAATCGTGTTGTATGAAATTGTACGTAGTTGGTACATACGCAGTGTTCTTGAAGAGCAGCTGTATTAACCTGTTTAAATAGTCTTGCGGAAGTAGTGGGTAATAATTGTGTTACACTCAAAAGGCTTAAACCCCTTGTAATTAGTACTTAAAAGAGGCCGTGTGTGGAGACGTTGGAGGATGCCATTGTGTGTGCTCTTAACGTCTACTTGGTTGTTTAAAATTGAAGGGGAATGAAAGAAAAAACGCCTCGCGTGGGTAAGCATGCAGTGCGGGCGAGAGATGTTTGCCTTTGAAAGAAAAGCGGGAGGTTCGCGGGAGGAAAAGTTTGAGACGAGTAAATTGCCGGGGAATATTAAGAGGGAGTCTCTGGAGGTGAAGCGAAGAAGGCTGGGGGCCGGAGAAAGGGAAATGTTTGCAAGTGACTTCAAGTTTCAGATACTGACGAAACTGAAGATGGGAGGGACGTAGGAAGAGAGGCAGAGAATTTTCTTAAGGGGAGGGTTTTCGACTGAGATAGAAAAGTCAGAAAGGCGCAAGTTGACGCGTGCGAAAAAAAAGGAATGAGAAAGTGGTTGGACCCTACCCGATTCTCATTGCGTGAGAAAGTTTCCAGATTGTTTCTCGACTTCCAAACCCAAGGCCCACGAACGGCCCTTCCTTTATATCTCTCTTCCTCCCTATAGATTCGAAAACCACTCGAAGGAGCGGAAAAAATATGACAAATTGACCGGCCATGAAAAAGTTAGCGATAGATGGAAGGCGGGAGGTGCGGGAGAGTTGGTTTTCCACTTCCCCCCACTTCCCTCCTCTTTTTGGCTCGGAATTTCCGGGGTCCGGAGGATGATACGTCCTAGCAGGAGGAGTCCAGAGTTACGTGCGGACCAAACCGGAGGAGGAAGAATTCCCCTGGGGAGATAAGAGGCTGGAGCGAGGGAGGGAGAGGGGCGATAGCGCCGGGGGAAGTCGTGCGAGAAGCGAAAGAAGAGGAGTGGAGGTCCCGAAGGAAGTTATCGGGCACGTCTTTGGGATGGGGAGCGGTCCGGAGCGATAATTCTGGAGATTTAGGACCTGGGAACAACATCTGAAGGAAGTAGCGTGAAGACAATTTTGCCACGGGAGGGTATAGTTGAGATGAAGTTTCTGGTCATCGGATCTGGCGAAGAAGGGAGTGAGAATAGGGGAGCTGAGGGTCCAGTGGAAATTGGCTGCAGTTTTTCAGTGTGGGAACGAATCTCTATATCCTACATCCTTCTAATCATTGAAGTGATGATGCTATTATCTCCATTTTCATGTGAGTCCGGGGCAAAATTGATGATAAAATAAAAGAATGATCCTACTTCTACCTGGCCAAGCCTCGTTTAGTGAGATATACGATAGATTGTAATGATGATTGTGATGGGGTCACATGGCAGTTAGAAGGGAATTTTGTTAGTGTGGAGGCTACTTTACTGGCCTATCATCTTAAGCCCACTGCTCGAAGCCATGTCGTGGTAGGGAATTGTTGATTGTCGGTTTTTCAGTCCCTCTTATAGCAGCTTATTATAGAATCCACATTCTGAATCATGTGACTTAAGCCATCAATGCTGCCGTGGAAGAATTTTTAAACTAATAAATGGAGTATAACGTTACTTGTTTCAAAATGTGCGAATTTTGTTATTAATAAAGTAACTAACACTTCTAATCTTTTGAGTTTTGGGATGAATATCATCCTCATAGCTATCCTCAAAATTATTTTCGTGGACTAATGTCATGACTACTGTAAAATATGAATTAGACAGTGACTTGTCAGGGTGCCCAGTGCTGTAGCTTTGAGAACAATTTCGCCGAGGAAACATTGAATTCTCCCAGGGCCATTGAATTATAAAAACACTTAGGGTATATTGAAACTTATACGCACTGATTTTGTCATTCGTTTTGTGCTGTTTTATTGCAATATTTTTATTGTTATTTGCTGAGATTCACGTTTTTTTTGTATTTTCAATGAAGTGAGTTCGCTGCCTGGCGTGTTTTTCTCAAAGGGTCTCTTACGTTCACATTGTGTTTTAACCTTAGCTCATATCGAAAAATAAAGATCTCCAACAGCCTGGCCAACTTAGTGTCTTGATGGTAGAGTGGAGGCTTGGGGCTTTTTTTATATTCTTGGGCGCCAGGAAATTTCGAGAAATTACTCCCTAAGTTCAAGTTACACTAAATGTATAAAATAAGTAATCAATAATACAATATAATCCAACTCTCAAACTTATTATTCACAAAAATCTGTGGTCTCACAAGAAACATCTCAATCCTCTCATTTCTAACCGTCCAATTGTCTAATCGTTTTGTTTATTTATCAACAACCCCATTTCCAAGCAGGTTGCTGAAGTAAAACCCACCCACAAGGTCTAATATTAAAATAATGTACTAACATGTAATGGAAAATATTTAAAATTGAAACTTAAGTAAAGAGTATTATTTTTATACATGTAACATGATTATTACGAGGTATTATTCGATGCTGAAACTATTCATGCATGTTGCGATTCGATTAAAGCGGCTTTCTTTTGATAATTTGTCCCCAAAGGTTGATAGTGAAGGATTCAATTGCAAAACCTCCCCAAGTATGGTCTTTTTGGCGTCTACTGCAAGGAGGAAGAGGGAGCAAGGAGTATTCAATCGGAAGGGAGACTCTTTTGAGTATAATGGGAGGGGTGTTGGAGCACTTTGGGCGAGAACGGGATCCCGAGAACGGGATCGTGATGAAGATAGGACGGAGGCGCGTATTGAGGTATCTTTATCGGAAAAAGAGAATTTGCAGGTGAGGCAAACATTACAGTTATTTACGGAAGGATCGAATGCGAGACAAGCGCGTATTCGGTTCCTGCAAGAAGACGGTTGGGATCAAATCCGCTAATGCTAATGCTAATATTTTGCAATCTTTATATGTACTATAATCTACTTGAGTGGGAATCGATTTAAAATAAATTGAATGGAATAGTCCATGTAATTTAACTCTCGGAATGCTGCAGTTTATTCTTCCGAAAGTACTTGAATTTAATTCACATGAAAGCTTCCAGCTGCCTCTCCAATACGCCTGTCGTTTACCGATTTCGTGACGCTAAATATGTGAGGCTTCGCAAATTTAGCGTCCACTTCCGTACCATCTTACCTCTATTACTTATACCGCTCCCCACATAATATTAGTAATTTAGAGAGTGATACATTATCACTCGCTGATCGATCAACCTGGTGCTTAGTTTTCTAGGTTATGTTATAACTCTCCTCGCACTAAAACCAAATGCATCTAAAAAAGTGGAAAAATAGTTTCCTCGGGTCTTATGAAATTTTCTACGAAGATATGAATACCAGAATTTCGTGCCTTAAGGTCTCTTTGACGGTGGATGTTTTATCTTAAACCCGTGTTTGTATTTGAGGTCAGTGATGCAACACGCTTTTAAAAAAAATCACTATATAATAAACATTTCACGTTGTTTTTCTGTTCAAATATACGAGAAGTGCTTTGAAGTATCAGGAGCACATTAGTGATGAAATGCGTCTTGCAGTAAGGATGTACTATAAAATTCAATCAATCAGGAAGCATTGCTATGAGATCACAGAGAACTACGAAACACTTGCTCAATTTAAAGCAAGTGCTCGAGTTCCGAGTGTTGAAAAATACTGAAATACTGTCCTTATTGAAATTGTTGTCATTACATAAAATTTCAGATTCATCTCCACCCATATCGATTCCCTAGCATTGCTTACCACTTGTTTAGACTATTTGCTTATTTAACTTGTTGAAACTATTTAGTGCATAAAATTACCTGATTTCCTTTGGTCAGTACCGTGAGTTCCTAGACATCGAGATGTTGTCATCCTTGAAATTATTCTGCTTTCTTGTTGCAGTGTAATAGTCCTGCGATAAATAACTACGGCCTCATGCAGAAGAAAATGACTTTGTGTTAATAGGGTTATATGTGCTCCAACTGCTTAGGTTATATCTCACTGTGTAACCTAATATTAAATCTAAGATAAACTGCTCTTATAAGCTTAAGGCTCGATTCGAACCTTTGAGTTAGCAGGTTTGAGAGTTTCCGATCTGCCTACCGTGAATGGTGTAAGCGATTGGTGGCTATTATGCGTTAATTCCATTGACCTACGTAATTTTCGGCAATAACGGAGTTACATATGTGAAACGTCGTGCTGATTTACTTTGATGGTAACTTGTTCCGTATCTGATACCAATCCAAAATCATGGCACCTACGTAAGCTGTAAAGTTTCCGTAAAGCATCAATTTACACGTCATGGCGAATGTTGTTTTCGTCCCGCTCGCTGGCATGTACGCAGGCGGAAGGCCCTTGCGCGGATTTTAATTTAACGAGAGCCTGATGGATTCCGACAGGAAAGAGGCACCGACGTGCGAACGGGCTGCTGCAAGGGTGCTCCAGAGAGAGAGAGCTCTCTCCTCGAAAATCGCTTATCAAGACTCATTTCGCGTTTCAACTCCGACGCCGTCGTCTCGTAAACATTCATCTCTGTTGACGAGGGGGAGGCGAGACAAATTGTGATGCGATCAATTTAAAATGAGGAGGGTATAAGGGGAACGGGATATCGCTGGCGGTTGAACTGGTGGATGGAGGAGAGCATGAGGATTTGGATTGGTTGGGGAAGAGAGGGGGGCACAGAAGGGGAATTGGTGGGGAGAAGTGGGCGGATTCTGAGAAACTGGATAGTAGCAGGTGTGTGGAGGAGGAAGGTAAGGAGAGAAAGATGCGAGAGGAAGGCCGGCCGAGCGTATCCATCGCAGGAAGTGTGGTGAAGGGAGGAAGTGGTCGTTTTAAGGAGGCCGAGGCGAAGAGGGCTTTAGGAATCGGAGCGAGGAGGTCGGTCTTTGTTTTGAGCCAATAAATAATGCGATAGGAAGCACTCCACGGCGGGAGAGTGGTGCTGCTGGATGAGGTGTGAAGAAATGTAGGGTTGAGTCAGAGTTTGTCGGTTCCACTTGAAGGGGTTCGAAGGGGAATGGGCTCCTAGCAGATTGAAAGCAAGAGGCGGGCGGGGAGGACTGAGTTCCGGAGAAGAAGTAGAGATGGTGTTAAATGAGTCTGCTGCTCTGGGGACGTAGACGGAGTGCGAGCGAGTAAACACAATAGATGGCTCTGGGGGATGGGGGTTGGTTTTTAATAGGCAATTTGACGGAAAGCGGTATCTTGAGTCTCAAGGAGGCTGACGGAGTGGAGGAAAGGTCTCCCGTTTAAAGTGTGCAGTCAACCTTGAGTCCTTGAGGACCTAATCTCTCGGATCGCTACCGTGAGACAAATTCAATGTGGATTGCTTTATAGAGGCTGTGTATGAAGTATTTTGATGATTTAGCGAACTATTTTCTTGAGGGTTAAAGGATTTTTGGGCATGTTTGGTCAGTTAGTGGTTTCCTCGCCTTGTTCTCGTTCATAACTTCAAATGCTTACTAGTTGCCAGCGAGTTATCACCTCGAGATTCACAAAATATAAGATTTAAATCTTGTAGACTAAAAGCTGTGTGGCGGAGGTAAAGATCACAAAATATGCACCATTTACAAACAACTAAGAGCTACCAAGCCATGAAACTAAGATATTATGCTAGGATATTGAAGCATGAAGATTTGAAAAAATTACTTGGGAAGTAAAATAATCTGTATTTATGTACGCAGCAAGGCAATAATCAGAAATAAAACAATACCCATAAGATATAATGCCTGGTGAAAAATGTAATATCAACTGCAAAGTGGCGTGAAAGTTGCAGCACCATTCTTTAGGGCTCTCGTATATTGCATGCCGACTTATGTGACTGATTCGTTGATAAAAGGACTGGTGTAAAGACAATACGGACATTTAAATAGCAGTATTACTGAAAATTGATGAAAATCAAATGAACGAGTATCAAATGAAGCATTTCTGAGAAAAGAGGAAGAAATATGACCTACATGGACATTTTGAAACGAAGGTGGAAATATATAATCGGACATGTAAATCGGCATTTTGGTTCGATAAGGCAGGTTTGAGTACAAAGAAATGCCTGCGTTAAGTTGTATATTGAACAAATTAATGAAGTAATAGAGAAAAATCAAGAAAGATCTGGTGCTTTCCCGGCGTATCTGCTGCGTGGTCTCTCGGGTCCTAGACCGGGTTAATGCGTCCATGTCCGCCGACGTTTCGATTGCCGAGTCGGGAATCGAAACGTAGGCGGACATGGACGCATTAACCCGGTGGAGGACCCGAGAAACCTTCACGCAGAGAAAAATCAGTTGGTTAGTTGATGATGAATCGAGATGGGGGCTTCGTGTACTCATCCTGAGATCTTTAAATCAATAATGAAATGAATGAGTGGTGAAGACGATCACTGTTATCGTACTGCTCTTTATTAGATTTTATTGTGTATCTGTAGATTAAACTGGTAAAATATTTATGTTAAGTGTAGATCTAGAGGTTACGATATCATCTTTAGTCAGTAAGAATGAATGAAGTTCATTCTTATACCTTTCCAAATTATTTTACTTTGTTATTTACTGTACCTGTGTACTAACAAAAAATATTAGGTGAAATGAAGGTTTGAATATGGCCGTGCTTACCCGAGAAAAAAGAATTATTACTTTTATGAATATTTGTTTCGCTTTCTTACAAGGTGCAGAAACACCATAGTGTTTAAGGATAATCACTCAAGTGGAGGGACTTGAATATGCTATATTTACGTTACTTAGATCGTGGCTACTAATGCATCAAGTTCGAAGGATAGAGGTAAAAGGTGGAAGTTACATTTTATTGGATACTTCTCCCTATAAGATATCCGAAAAATTTTCAAAGGGCACCCTTCATATGTACCGAAATGAACTCCGTTAACGTCTTAAATTTTTGTGTTGTGCCTAAAATTACTTTTAGGTAGCTATTGCTGTTAATTAAAAATAATGAATACGAATAGTTATCACTCATTACTAAACTGTACCAGAGTAAGAGCGATATTTAGATATTTCTCTGCTTGCACTATTTCTGTCTTGCTTATGCTATATTTTGTTTCTCTCCATATGAACGGTTATAAGACATTTCAAATTCAAGGGAGACACTGATTATTCTCATTTCATCCAATTTTATTGTTAAGCTTCATATGAATTTGTAAATCCCTCTTCATTTCCCTTCGACTAATGCATATGCATATTTGTAGGCATTCATTTGTAAAATTTCCATCATTAAGTTCCACGATAATCCTGTTTCCAGCGTTTCAGACACCTTGGTAGGGATAAATGAGGCGCAACTTGTGCTAACTTTGTGGAATTCCATTTATGAATTAATTCACTTTTACAATCCACAGGGTCAAAAATACATAGGAAATCTGGATTTTAATGCATGGCATCATGATCAGGTGCACAAATGATAAAGTAAACGATTATTGTGTGCTTGTATTACCTAAGGTTGAAGGAGGGGGTTTCACAAGGGTTCAAGGTACGTCGAGCTGGCGGAGGGGGGGGGGGGCAGTCTTGAGTAGGGAACTGTTTGCGGGAGTGGAGGAAAGGTTTTAGGATTTTACGATTGGGAAAGAAGCGGGGAACAAACATTCATTTAGTATAATGCAATTCGGGTGGTGCAATCTTTTTTATAAATTTCTAGTTGCTCTAGGGAGTTAAACTCACGTCTATTTTTGCTGAATGCTTAAATACTCACTTTAAAGTCACTGTTATGTCCTTGGGTTAAGAAATGTTTAGAGAAATTACTTTTGTTTTCCCCTTGACTTTTTGTTTACCTTGGTACCATATATTGGTAGGGGTAACTGAGATCGCGGTCTGTTTGGGGTACAAAGTTTTGAAATTAAGGAATTAGTATTGTCTGAGTGAGATCGGGACGAAGTGGAAGAATACCTACTGGATATCTTTCGGGCTCAATGATTTATAAAAAGTAAAAAGATATGCCCGCGTGTAAACTGAAGTTACACGATATGCTCGGGAGGGACGAGAAAAATTATAGTATCAGATCACAATATTCCTTTTAGTTTCCTTTCCATTTTAAACATATTATATGCTTAAACTCACTTTTTTTCTTTAATGAAGTAGCTGAACTATGAAGGATCGTATTATTAGCTAGGTTTTTTATTATTCGTGTTTTATCGATAGAATAGATTTGAATTGACTTGATCTCTTATTTATAAGTGCTATGAACTCATATTACGTGCCCATTGCACCTATGCTTTTCAGTGGCATAGTCCTCACTCCTTTAAAAACGCATACCTTCTATCCTCCTTGCCTAGACTTCTATTTCATTCTAGATCTCTTTGTTTTCTCGTTTTTACGCTCCTAAAACCTTTCCATACGTCTGTCTTCATAGCTGAGGCATTAGGAAAGCACCTTTTGCATCAGAATTTGCACACATTCCATGTTAAAAACTGTATTCAATAGTAATTTCTTTGGCGTAAGTTCTTTCCTATCAACATGCATGTCTTTCACGTTTAACATTTTTCTTGGTTTCTTTATCTTTGTTACAGTGTTCCTACAAAACTTGTAACGCGTTAATACATTCTACTATTTTGTGTTTTAGTTATTTATAACCTTCTATGGGTATTACTGTTTATAAAGGCTTAATTTTTTCTAGAGTATTTTCTCGAAGTTTGGCGTAGTTCGCCCACTCAAAAATCGTTGCTCTTCGAAGGCAGTGTATTAAATTTTGAGGAAGAGGCAGAAATCCAAGTTGGAAGCAATAAAGCTGTTTTATCTGGGTCCCCGCTATTAAAGCGCTGTTGAAACTTTTGGTAAGACATACTGGAATTTTATTTTTCTCTCAACCGCCCAACATTTTTATACGCATTAAAACAGCAGGGAAAGGAGCTGTAAATTTTCAAGAGTAGTTAGAAGCACATTCCCCTAAGGTTTTAGATAGGATCTTTTTCGTTTTTCTCCAGTGAAAGCTTCTAGGAGGTAGAGAAAAGGAGGAAGTGTACTTTAAAGGAAAGACAAGGAAATTCATATACTCACCAGCGATATAACGTATTAGTGTCGTAGCTTTTCCAGCAAATTTTAATATGAAGGTGGGGATGACTTTTCGGGGAAGAGCCAGAAAAATGAATGAATTATGTTTCTTGCGAACTTTCTTGGAGAAAGTTCCTTCTTCGACCTAGCCGACATTTCTTTGCCCGTGAATTTTTTTCGGGTTTTTCACTGTAGTAGGTACCGTGCCCTTATGTACCGTATGGTGGAGTATTTTAATGCTGAAAATTGTTCATCTGCTGTCAGCGATTTTGTACAAAGCTAAAGCGATTCGTTTAATGCCACGTGTATCCTGTAGTATTCAGTAAATCAGCCGAAAGCCTCATTGCTCCTCCCTTATTTCCTTTCTTCATTATATTTTTTTCTTCGAGTTACCAATTATTAAAATTGTTTCTTTTTAACGTGGTATTCATCCTTTTTTTGAACACTTATTTATTCGCTGCCGAGTACCGGTGCGTTAAGATCTCTCTTTATTTTTCTAATGCTTATAATACTTATTTCAATGACCAACTTCGGTTCCTCACCCTGTTTTACTTTCACCATTTTCTCCTGATTTTATTCATTATGTGTGTCTTTCAAATTAAAAGTCATTTTTTTAAAAACTTTTAGTAACAGTGATTGGAACTATTTTGTGCCAGCGGTTTTGAGCTGGAGTAAAATCGTGGTCCGATATTTACTTGTATTACATCTGGAATTTCTCCCACCATGAGAGGCGCCTTGAATAACACTTAATCCGGAATAATTATAACGGATATTCCTTTTCTATTCCAAAACTCAGCTAACAGACTCAAAAAATCCCCTGGATTAACACTTTTAATGCCAGCTCTTAGGCCTGGTATACGTAAAAAATGCCAGGGCTTTTTTGACAAATTTCTATGTTTTTACTGAGAAATTTATATTGAACCTAATACTTATTTGTTGAAGCGAGTTTTATTTATATACGCTCTTAGTACTTACAGGTATGTTAGAAAAGTTCATTTACGTTGTTAGGTAGGGTTCGATTTTATTGGGTGCATCCTCAGCTATCATTTACATTGTTATCTCTCTTATAAGCTATGAACAGAAAAGTAAAGGCGTTAGCGTAACAACACCCGGTCGATAGATCGGCCCGCTGGCACTAAAATGGTTAGTATTTTTAGCGTATTTTAACAACATGGTTAGAGATTAGAGCAAATGCGCTGTTATTCTGAAGAGATTATTAGACGCAATTTGGTTTACCCGATTATTGTGACGAAAATCGGAACGACTGGGAATGTGGCTACAATAAGTCTTTTTTAGGGGTATGTCTTTGAGTGGGAGGATGCGTCGATGCCATTTGAATTTATTGCAAAATATATAAGTTCAGTGAACATTATGATATGTGTGCATCGTAAAGAATGGAAAATATATAATAATTGAGGAAAGTGTAAAGTTAAAGGGTACTTACATCTTAGCAACGTCAAAAATGTGTGTGGTTGAATCTTAGGAGGTGGAAGAGTTTTTGGAGGTAATATTTTGGTGGAAAACTAATGATGTTGGTGATACTAGCTTTTTTATAAACAGTATTCATTAAGAGTTACTGTGGAGCTATAGTTGTATCTTTACCACATCTAGAAATTTTATTTACGTACATCATACACATTCGAAATTCAATTTAAAACTCAAGTGGTTTCCGGTATGTAGAATTATCTATAAAAAGTATCCGGCTCTTTCCTGATACACCCTAAAATTTTAGGTGATGCATTAGGTAGAATTTAGATGCATCATCATGCATTAGGTCATCCGCTTCATGAACTGGTGTAGCGGAAGCCATTTTATAACAGTGAAGTATTTACATCTCTTTTTGCTTGATCCCTCTGTCCCAGATGCTAAGCATTAGAGGAAATAGCTACCTATTATGAAACTAATGTTACCAAATCTGTCAGTAAATGTCAGTAAATTGTCTTTACTTGATTAATAAACTTGATAATTTAACCTAAGAGTCATATGACTCTGTGATACCAAATGCCTAATTGCTACATGATTAATGAAAGTTTATTAACATAACTGGTATTGAGTTCATGTCTTGCTCCATCCATATCCAAAAGATTCTGAAATCACCTAAATCTGGATGATTCATATTGGTTCGTACATAGGTTCTTGTGATGCATTTTGTAGAGGCGTTTCCGACAGGGAAAACTTCCGTTGGAAGTTATTGCTAAATTTCAACCGGAGAAATGCATTATTTGGTGATATAGGTGATGATGGCACTTCCCGTAAGGAAGGGTAGGAGCTATGCTGACTAATTTTCTGTACTTTAAAGTTCCTCAAAACCATTAGGAAGGTTAATTGCTGTGCAAAAGCAGACGGCGGTTTATTTTCTTTCCACGTTTGCGTCCATAAAACAAGAATGGTGGGAACGGGCGCAGGAGGTCGGCAAAAGGTTTTCTCCCTTTGGTCACCCTATTACATTATTTCGAACCTTATTTTTTTGCCTCATGTCTCATCCATTATCAGAGCATTGTTTTAAGAGTCCAAAATCCACTTCAAACAACCGTTAAAAATCTCCAGGCGCGGGGAGACGGTTAAAACGGTAGAGGGCTTTTTTTAAAGCTTATTTTTACACATCCTGATTAACTGCCTCACTCACGCGCAGTAGTTTCGGATGCTTCATTATCTTTTATGGACGAGAAAAAAAGATGACTAAGAAGCTTTAGAATATGTGCGCGCGTGTTTTTTTCCGCCTTCTTCACCGCCGACTACCGCGCGTACGATAAATACGGATGCTGGAGGGAGCGTCGGCATTGGAGTCGAGTTAAAGCGATTCAGGGCGCGTTGAGTGTCGGTCCAGGAAGATGGAAGGGGTTTTTTGGGAGGTTGGGGTGGGTAGGGGTGGGGAGTTTCGTGGCGAGAATAAGAAGAGTGGAGGGGGTGGGTTTGGGGTGTCTAGCCTGAACTTATGATCATTAAGTTTCAATGAGCCGGGAGGTGGAGATGGCGGAGGGTGGAAAAGGAGAGGTGGAGGAGGGGAAGGGTAAAACTCCTGCGGAGCTCGCGAGATCCCATAAAATCGAATAAAGGTGGGACGGTGGTGTGGAGCTGGGGCGCGGAATTTGGTGTGGGAGTTTGGGAGAAAAGAGGTGTGAAGTGAGATGGGTCGGTGTGGGAAATAAAAGGGAAGAAGGAGAAGGGAAGATCAAAGGGAGGGAGGGAGGAAAAAAAAACAAGGAAGCAAGCCATGTAAGAAATCAATTTATGGAACCAAGGTTCCCTTGCGTTCAGGCGCTGGTCTTAGGAGGGAGGTAGCCAAATGTAGGAGGGTTCGGGGAAATTCGATACGGAGTTATTATATGGGGAGGTTTCCTCAGGAGTGGCTCACCGTAATATGTTGATCCTTTCGGGAGACTGGAATCGGTGATGGAACGAGGAAATACAGTTTTTTGGGCGCCCAAAAAATTATGGAATTAAATTCAGGCCAATATTTTTTTGGTGTATTTATGCTTGATATTCAGTCTAAATTTGGAAATCTCATGTCTATTTTGGTGTTATTATTTTATTTCTCTTTCGGACTGATCACGGAAAGTCGATATGGAGCTTCTGTGGTGGATGATAAACGAATTTGTGGTCGTAAACGAGTTGTTACTTGATCTTATATTCTTGTGCCCTTCGTATTATTCGTTCTGAGTGCGTTAAATATATTTGCTATTGGTTGTTTTAATTATTTTGTTTTTATCTTATTTTAAGGATTTAGCTTGAGTATGGAATTGAGCATAACCTTAGGTTTATAGTTTATGAGTATTTAAAAATTATTTTCTGTATACCTATGCCTCGCATACGTACTTCCTGTAGATATGGATAATGGTTGTTCATTATTGGGGTAACTGCGTCTTATTCATGAAATTATATAAAACATCTATAAGATAACTAATAAGGGTTATTATACACAGAAAACAAAGAAGTGTAATACATTGATGTGATATCCTCTTTTGGATTCACAGTTTCTTACAAGCTATGCTAAGAAATCGTAGGTACAGATATAATTCAATGATAGTATAGGAAGTTAGAATAAATCTGCTAGTTTAAAATGTATTTGTTGAGAGCCGCGAAGTATGAAACGATAGTCGGGAAGAATACACACAGATTATTACTGTTTTAAAATATCTTAGAAGATATATTTTAGTTTTCGTGGACCACCAAACATGTCTTAAATTTATTAGCAATGATTGACTGACCAGACTGGAATCTGACTTATTAAGTTTTAGGATGGATAGATGGTGTGTTGGATGTATGGGTATAAACCGGGGAATAAGGGAGCTTTCTTCATATTTGCAATCGTCTTTGGTGTATTAAAAGATAATCAAGATAACGACGCAAACATTTTAGGAAAAGTGCTTTGAGGCGTCCAACAATGTTTTAGTTTTGCGGTCCGTCTAAAGCTTGCCTCAGATATATTAACTACAGTGGATTAAGGAATGGAAATTTGTGCTCAGTGGTCTAGAAAATGAACAGTCAGAGAATAACACTGCAATGGTATAAAATGTAATTGCAGTAATTGGAGTTTTTTCCATTGTTTGTTTGGAATTAATTGCTCATTCAAAATATATAAGAACTTCTGGTTTCAGACTCGTGACTTAGTCATACTCCTTACCTGACTTGTAGTGTAGGTATCAGTGAAGAGGATAGAATATCGTATAATGTTATGATAGATATGGGAATAAGAAAGATCGTTCACTTTGCCATCGTTTCCGGCATTAAAATGGCATCAAATACAAAATACGAAGCTGAAATAAGAAATGAAATTCAATGTTTATTTTTCGAGGGCTTATTTGGAAAAAACATGAAGACGTTTTTCAGTAACAAGTATTGGTTGCAAGACGAGAGAGGTTCGTTCACCTCACCATAGTTTCCAGCGTAAAATTAGTATCAAATAGGAATTTCAGGGATGAAATAGGATATGAAATTTTGTTTTGTAAAGGGCTGTTTTGTAAAAAACTGAAGAAGTTATTTAGTTGCAGTGGACCAAACATTTCTTTATTCCCATGAAAGGTCCTCAGCAAAATTAATGTAAAAGAATGGGAGACGTCACGAAATTTGGCCGTGCTTAATTCATTTTTCTCATTCTATCTTCCGCATCGCGAAAATTTCCGCTCGCCTTCCGTCAGATTGACAATTTACAATCGATTGGAATTGTGGATGAATTACAAAAATGCGTGGAGCGGAAGGGAGTTTGGGTAGGGATAGTATGAGGGGTGAAGGGGGATGGGGGATGGTTTGGGGAGAGGGCTATAGAGCGTGGTGGGGTCTCCCCGGGAAGGAAAACAAGGGATCATTTTTCTTTCCCTTCCGCCCAAACACAACAGCATGTGATCTGGCTCAATACGCGTCGGCACGCCATTTCCGCTCCTCGTGTTTTGCGTAAAATTTGAGTTCGCGTTCTCGGCGGGGAGAAAATGTGTCGGGGTGGTAAATCGTCCGCTGTAGCTGCAATACAAATAATAGAAATGCGCCGTCTCGCTGTTCATCCGTCCGTTTTTTTTTTATTTTTTCCCTCCGAGAGTTGTAGCGCGCTCAATCTGGCCGATTGCCCGATCATCCACGTCAAGTTATATATTTTTTTAGGGAAACGCTGTTGATTTAGTAGAGATCTCAACGCCAGCATTTTTTTGCGCGAGGGCCTGATCTAATTTCCTCCTCCGAAGCACAGGGAGGAGATATTTAGGATCCGCAGCGAGGACTTTCAACGTTTAAAAAATGAGTACCTGTAAAATTTATTAAGCTATTTATTTGTCGGTGTTTTGAATCATAGGTTTGATGCTTTGAAATCAAATTCTTAGATTTTTTTATAGATTTACCTAATATCTCCGTTTATTCAGTCGCTTGGTGTATGCTTGATTAAAACCGTTAGCGGTTTGATATTCAGGTTTTATCTAATTTTCAGCAGAAGCATGGCCTTGAAGATTAAATTGGTTAACTGTGTGACCTGATTTACCTCTATTCTTTGGTGGTTATCTCGAAATTCTGGATTCATTTCCTTCCAGCTGAATAATGAACTTGCAGAACTTCAGTTAGTATTAGAGATTCCTTAAGCTGAAGTATGCAGTTTTACTATAACTTTATTTTAATGAAGATTTAAATGAGAGAGTAAATGAGACGGAAGAAGAAATCAGGGAGGATGAAGATGAATGGGGGCCCGAGATACTGAGAAGCGAATTTGACAGAGCCGTGAAAGACCTAAGGAACTACAAAGCACCAGAAGGGGACAAAATAAATGGAAAAATCATCAAGGCACTCGGGGTCAAAGCAAAAGATACCCTCTTTAGAATAATAAAGATAGCTATGACATTGGGGGACTACCAGAGGACTTCCAGAAGAGTGAAATGATCGCAATCCCGAAGAAGCCAAGAACAGAGAAATGCGAAGAGCACAGAATATTGAACCTGGTGTTACACACATTCGAAAATACTTACTAGGATAATTAATAGAAGAATGGAAGGAGAGATCGAAGGGAATCTCTCAGAAAATCAATTTGGATTCAGGAAATACCGAGGAGCTAGGGAGGCAATACTCAGCTTAAGGATACTGGCCGAGAAAATGATACACGTACATAAGCCATTGTATGTGGCATTCGTGGACTTGGAAAAGCTCTTTGACAACGTCGAATGGAACAAAATGTTCAAGATACTAGAAGCAATTGGAATAAACTGCAAGGATAGAAGAATAATCTACAGCCACTACAAAAACAAAGTAACCACATTGTGAATGAAAGACGGAAGGAGAATATAAGCCAAAATAAATAAAGGAGTCAGACAAAGATGGAACCTCTCCCCAGCGTTATTCAATATATACCTGGAAGAAGCAATAAGAGACGCAGGGCATCAAGGTGAATGGCGGAGAAATAAACATGCCAAGGTTTGCTGATGACATCGCAGTTGTAGCAGAAAGTCGAGAGGACCTGAAGGAATCCCTGACCACAATTGACCAAATACTTGAATAAAATAATATGAGCATCAACAAGAAAAAAACTAAGATCCTAGTGTGCGGAAGAGAGAAGCTTACGGCAACTATCACAATTCGAGGAGTGAAATTAGAACAAGTAGAGAACTTCACCTACCTCGGCAGCACTATAACTTGGGATGGAAGAAGCTCGACAGACATTAAGCGAAGAATAGCCCAAGCTAAGGAGGCGTTTATGAAGAAGAGACAACTACTGTGCTCAAAGAACCTACAGCTGCAAACAAGGAAGCACTTCATCAAAACATTCGTATGGAGCGTGGCACTCTATGGATCAGAGACATGGAACATCGGGAAAGCAGACCAACGAAGAATTGAAGCCTTCGAAACATGGTGCTGGAGGAGAATGTTGAAGAATAAATGGACAGATAAAGTGAGGAACGAAAAGGTGTACAGAAGAGCAGATGAAGAAAGGAAAATATGGAAAACCCTACGGCAAAGAAGAACCAGATGGATTGAACATAACTCGAGGCAAAATGTATTAGTTAGAAGTATAATAGAAGGGAAGACTGAAGGGAAGGTCCCGCGAGGAAGACCAAGGGACACATATATAGGGCAAATAAAGAAGGATGTGAAAGAGAAAACACACCAGGACGTGAGGGAATTAACACTGAATAGGGCTGAATGGAGGGCTGCAGTAAACCAATCCTAGGATTGAAATACTGATGATGATGAAGTGAGACGAACAGTAATATTATAAAGATTGAACTTAAAAGTTTTTTGCCCATGAAGTAATGAAAAACTGTGAATCCTTCATTTGATCGATTTTAAGCAAAATAAATTAATTTATTTTTTGACTTCAGATTTACCTATTTTATTCTTCATTTTAGCTTTGCAATCATGTTTCATTTTAAGTAGCAGTTAAACAATATTATCGTTGATTTCACATAATTTCAACTAAAGCGACCTTAAGGTCTCAAGCTTACATGTTTTTCTTGTATGTATGTACCATGAAGTGTTTTAAAAAACAAAACGGAGCAAGTTGGAGTTGGAGAGCCAGCATGATTTTCGACCTTTTTGTGCATACTAAATACTACCCTTTCCACATGCATGAAAATAATTTAGATTTTAAGTTCAGGAATATCATTAATTATCCACTTGCAGAAATTATTTATTTAAAAACTAATGATAATATTTCCCTACCTGTTTGAGAAGCTTAAAATGTTATCACTGTAGACCTGTACAATTTCATACCAAAACCTCAGTCTTCGTAATCGCCAAGTTAACGTATTCGTAAATGTGAGGTTCTTTTGGATACTTCTATTTAAATCACGTTTTTAAGTCTGACTAATGGAGCAAAAACAAGTGCATACAACGGGTATTCGCATAATTTGGCTATAAGTGTCCAGCCACTAAGATTATATCGCATCGCATGAGGTCTACAGTAATTAGTTTTCTGTGTTCTGTTCTAAAAATTGATTAGTGTCTTTATCACGGCATATTTGACGGAAGGAGCAGAAATAGCCAGAATACATTTTTATTTGCATTGAGAATATAATACAAAGACGATGAGGATGAAGGCAGTGAACCTATGTGGAGTAATCATAATTACGCGAAATAAAAATTTTGGCGTAGTAGATGAGGTTAAACTGTGTAATTTGTGCTTTTGAGAGATTTAGCAGATGAAGATGAGATAATGAAATATTAAATTATGATATCCTTCCGTGCAATGTTTGATCAGAGAAATAGGGTGCGTACATAGTATAAGTGTATACGTAAAGCCTGTGGTACGTAAACGTTACTTTTTATTGGGGAAAACCTTTCAGGTATGCTAAAGGTATTTTGAAAGCATTCCAGTCATTCGTATACTCCAGTATTGTACATGCCTTTGAATATAATTAGGCTCAGTAAATATGGCTTAAAGACATTTATCTATCATCCAGACTATCGATATCTATTAAAATATATTTATAAACGTTCATTAGCTAAATAATCCCTTATTTTATCACTCGAAGTTTTTTTTCTAACCCCTTGCTGTCTCAATTCATTCATAATTATTAAGTTGTATTTGGAAATTTTACGGGTTTCAATGGATAAATTTTTAACTTTATAATGTGAAAAAAGATGGAGGCATTTCTGCAGATAAGACCCGCATCTTGACCTAAGGAAAAAATGAAGGACGTACTTGTTTTTTTTTTTTACTTTGTGAGGAAGAACTTCTGTGGTCCGTGATACTCCAACCAATTTATGTCACAGGTCGTCAGGAGCTAAGGTCGCAGGCTGAAACTCGATCATCCCCCTAAAGGCATTTTTTTGCGCTCTTCCGACCCCTTGCTCCTCACCTTGCTTCCTCGAGCGAGCCTTCCAACGCATCATTCTCCCGCATTGTGGGACTATCTCCGATCCACTTAACTTTTTTTGTGCCTGCATTCTCCGTCCTCAAACGCCACGTTACGGCGCCGTTCTCCCCATTCGCTGGCATTTTATCAGCCGTGCAAATTATTATCGCGGCGGTGGAGGAGCAGGACTTGCCGGGGACCTCGTTAGGCGAGGCTTTGGGCAGGTGCTACTCCCTGATTTCATTCCACTGGTATCGTGTGCCCTGTGCAAGGGAGCATCGGAATGTACTGGATGGGAACGGGATACCCTGGTGAAGGCCGACGAGCACAAAAAAGACGCGAAAATGAAGTGGAACGGGCTGGAAGGATATTCTTTTTTTTTGAATGCGGGAGAAGACCTCCGCTGATTACATCCGGTCTAAGGCTTCCTCTAGAAATTCCCATCGCGTGCGTAGGGGCGAGAGAGGCCGTACACGCCGCCTTCGTCGGCACTTAAAAACCTTCCGGAGCGCATTGCTTTGCATCAATCCCTGCCTTGCTCTTAGCTTTTTTCATTTTAGTCGTCCTTTCTGAGCGCGTCGCCGTCCTAGTAGCATTGACCTATAGAGGTTTTTCCTATATTTTCGCCGAAAGAAAAAGGCTTCTCGTGCATGATTTGTGGATTTCCGATCCGGCGGTTATACATGTTTATTAGAATTACCGAGAACTGAATGGATTCGAAGCCTTTAATTTTTATTTTGAATAGAGATTTGGAGGCTATTCCGAAAAAAATTCTTTTAGAATCCTGGGGTGGTGAAGAAATGGAGGTGAGATTGATGAGGTTAGAAAGAGGAGAGGATAATGAAGGGGGACGAATGGGCCCTGATTGGAACGAAGCGGAGGAAACACCTGGATTTGGTGTAAAACGCACGAAGTAGTACGTGGAAATGGGTCCGGCTCAGGAAGGGTGGGATGTAATAAAGACAGGAAAGGGAAAGAGTAGCAGAGAAAAAATTAGGAATAGTAGATGCTAGAATGATCAAGAAATCATAGGTAACAGGATAATAAGTGATGGAGAAAGTTAAGGAAAGAAAGTAATAGAAAAATGTAAACACGGTGCTAGGCAAAATACGACGCAAGGAAGTAAACAATAGATTTCGGAAAGAAACAAATAGAGCGAGAGAAAAGTGGTGGAGTGGGTACTACTTGAGGATGGAGAGGTTTTAGAGAGAAGAAAAAAATAGCTTTAGCTAAAACATTAGGACGTCATCCGTTAAGAGGAAATGGAAAACGATACAGCCACTTAGATATAGGCACTGTTAAGCGTCAGCTGTAAAAATTGTGGCTAATTTACATTAAATGAAGTTAAATTATGATTTGTATTTAAATTGAATGGTCTTAACGCCAAATTAATTAAAATAATAGTCACATTTAACATGCGTAAGGGAATTGCTTCCTGATTGTTTGCTGTTTGGTTTATAACCTTTGGTGTATTAATGGGAATTATGAGCTAACAATAGCATATTTGTGTAATTTGTTGTACAAATAGTTTCTTTTAACGCTGGACCAACGTCTTTTGCTCGTGTTCTTTCTTTTGCTTGTTTTTATCTTAATCGTCAAGGCTAATGGGTACACATATCTTGTAACCTCAGCCTTCTTAAAACATCGTCCCGGTTTATCACGATGAAATGCGAATTGTGATTAATAGTGATAGGAATTTTTCTACATTAGTTAATTTGGGACCAATTTTGAAGGTTTGGTAATTGATCACTGAATATGAAGCTGACAATATTGTTGTTGTCATGCATTTGAGATAGGTCATTAAGCCTAATGGATCTCTTTCAGTTGCTCGTGAAGCAGGCTTTTATTTTCATTGGTTTATCCCTGGAATGTCATTTTACAGGGCTTGTATTCTCTATTGTAAGGCTTGCTGCTAAGCTGTTTTTTTCACTCGGTGCTTGAGCTGCAAAAGTCTAATGAGGCCTCCTGCACCTGTTTGTGTGACCGACTGTTAATTAATGTTTGTCCGTAGTGAACCTCTACTTAAGCGGGAGATACAATTTTCGTTTAACCATGTCACCTGGCTGTAATTGGCGTGTTTTCTACTTTGAAAACATTGAAATAAGAGTATGAATCATTTGTTTTTTTTGTGCGGAAAAGGCTTTTATTTCAGCATGCTGGTGAAATATGACACTTTTGCATTTGCAATGTACCTACTTTTATTTTTCCAAATGAAAGTTTTGGTATTTTAAACGTTTGCTCTGGGATAAAGACGCATTTACTTTACGATTATTTTTAGATGGTAACTTCAATTTGTTGCATTCCGGTTGAAGCTCTTGAATAATCATCTAATGCGTTTTTATTTCGTTTTTACCATTACCATTGTCACAGGAATCGAATAAAGAGATTGATTATTTTAATAAGAATGGGTAATACTTATTTAGTGTCAGGGCAGTCAGTGAGCTTAAAAAAGTGTTTTTAATTCTTGCACCATGTAGCTGCAGAGTCAATTTAAACATTTAAACGAATAAACCATGGTAGAGGTAAATTTTCGCCCTTTTAAGCCATGATTTGTTTGAATTTCTCGGCTATCCATTTCGTGAAGAGTATGGTGTGGTTTCTCTAAATGATTTTCCCTTCTAAGAAAGAAGTCCATTTCTTCTACTTTTCTTCGCATCATGATTATTTCTCATTTTCCGGCACCTTTCCATGAGTATAAAAGATTTTACTTTGCCTTGACCCTAGCGGCCTTCGTCGTTTTACGTTCTCTCCCATTTTCTTTGTCTGACCTTCCTTTAGTGTGAATTTTATTCCTCCCTTTCCTTCCTTAAGCCCCTCATATCCTTCACTTTATTCCCTTCTGCTTCTTTTCCCCCCAAAATTTCTACTCCTGCGCCACGCTAACCATATCTTCCACATTCTTGTTCCCCCTCTCATCTTCCCTGGCCCCTGCTTGCACTCTATTTTATTCCTTGGACTCGCTCCACTCTTAGTAAAAGCCCTTCCACGAAATATCTTTTCGGAGGCTTTTCGCTTAATCAAATGAAATACCTCTTTTTGTCCACACAGGTAATGTATTCCCTCAAAGATTCTTTTTAAAATTACCAAATTTAGACTAATAGCATGTAGGAAAATTCGGAGTATCTTCAAGGATGATTCAATCTATTTCATACATTTCGTCAATTTCAAGGATTATTAACTCTTTTTCATACAGTCCGTCATTTTCAGGCAACTAATGCAATCCATACTCGAATGTAGCATGTTCAAATTCTTAATGCGGACTGAAAATGTTGGGTTAGGCTTAGAGCTTGGATTAAAACAAATTAATTCAAATCATGGAGCACAGTATTCATGAAAATATGGGGAAGGGAGACTAATGAGCGGCGCTGTTTACATAAAACCCACCAAATTATCCTCGGTATTAGCGTGAAGGACTATGTTTTCAGTAGTTTAATACTATAAAATGTCCTTTTCACCTTCTTTTATAACATCAAATGGTTTGTTGCACGTTGAAGCTACCCTTTCATATACTAAGTGAATAGGGATAATGCGAAAGAATTTTGGATGAGCCGATGTGTAAGATATATGGGAAAAATATAAGGTTTGATTGAAATTTAATGGCGCTCTGCTAAGTAGGCTTGATTTTCTTCTTGTTCCTTAAAGGGCTAATGAGGTGTCACCGTTAATAGGTGTAACAAGTGACTGATATAGTAAGGATTAATGTCTGTTCAGCTCACACGTCATTAAGGAAAATGACAAATCTCTTTTTCTTTTCCATTATTTTATTTTTTTTCTAAATCGTCTGTGAATAAGGAACTATTCCTTCATTTTCACTCGGAGAAAAATGCTGAGGCAGGATATTAAATAGTATCTACTGTCAATGAATTTAGCATTCAGAAGTGAAACAGTGGATTCATTTTGGTTATCTTGATGAATCCACTTTACATCTCTTCTGGGCCTCATATTATAAATGCTAAGGCCCAGAGGCATAAGGCCTCTGGGCCTTAGCATTTATACTTGGAGGCCTGAACGAGATCATGTTTGCAATACTGATGGTTTTAATAGTTTTTTGGGAACATTGTATCAGTCACTTAATTTACGAATAATTTATTGTTTGTTTCTATTGATATATCTTTTCGTGCTTAATTCTTATTAATTTGAGAATCGCAGAGATGGTGTGCTTATATCCTAGGCCTATTTTATTTAGATCTCAGGATGATATTTCAGAGTTGTAGCCTACTCATCCATTTTCCTTTCCTTCCCTGGTCCACACTTTGCCTCCCTATCCGTCAAGCCATCCGCTATTCGTCCTTTTACATATCCTCCCATCCTTCATCCTTACCCCATCCTTCATCCAGTTCGTGGCATATTATCCCTCTACCGTGTGCTCCCGAACCTTCTCCGCTTCTCCAATCCCTCCATTCTTGCTGTACATCAAGCCCTGCCATTCGACCCTCTCTCTCCATCACTCTCCTCATCCCTTGCCACACGACATGGAACCCCGTATTCTCCTTCCCCCTCTCTCCCGCCTCCGAAGTCACTACTCGCTTCTTGACTTCGACCTCCGAACGCCGCACTATCTTCCTCTCAAAATACCGATTCCTCCTCACCGCCCTGCGGGCCTCGGGTATTCATCTTTACAGGGAAGGAGATCCCTCTCTCACTCCTGCTCCTCCTCGACCCGAACTAACCCACCTAAACCTCTTCTCCTTGCTTCCTCGGTTTGACCTTTTTTTATTTATGCCTCGGGCTCCTTCCGTATTGCATTATTAAGTTCCCTGGCCCATGGATTTGTTAAAAGGCTGGCTATATAATTTGGTGATCTCTTGTGGAGCTCCTTGTTTTTCCTTGAGCCTTTGCCGCCGGTTATTTTGCTACGAGATGATTATGCATTACAGTTACTCAGGATGACTCCCATTATACCCATTCCAAGTGTCCCATCATCGATTCCTTAAGTAGTTGTGATGGAAACATTTTCATTCTCGAGAGAAAATACTCATGGTACCTTTAGTCAAGCAAGGGACGCGAATATGTAAAAAAAGACGTGGCTATAATTTAGTAGCTTTACACAAGAGTAATAAATTAAATGAAAAAATTTCAAGGATTTTTATTTACAGGAGCTGTATTTACTGCTCGCCAATTTAAGTTCTCAAATAAATTATTCCCTAGTTTTCATTTTATAAAAACATTTGCTCGTTTAAGCTACAAAAAGTGACCGGAGATATTCTTAAAAAAGAAGATTATCTTCGTGGACAAAGGATTCTGAAATCTATATCAATTAGGTCCTTCTTGAGTATCCACTTTTTCAGCCATTGTATTAAAAGGGCTTGATGTTGAGAACCTACAGGCGAATTCTACAGGCATGCATCTATTCACATCTTATTTTTAGACCTGATTATTTCATTAAATGTATCTAAATAGCGTTAAAAAATATATGCAGGTAATCCATTAATGTGACGAGAAAGCGCTTTTATCTGAAAAAATATAACGTGTTAGTGGTTGCTTTCTTCTGTGAGTAATCCTAAATTATATTCTTTTAAAACATTTCGCTGCGTCTTATTTTGTAAGCATTGCACACAAAGGTGCGCGAACAATACATTGCCTAAAGATGTTTTTTGCTGTCATTTTTGTTTATGTTAATACATCAGCTTTAAATCCCCTATTCAAAATAAACTGTGGTATAGTTTAAATCATTTAAATATTGAGCTCGTTTTTAGCCGTATTTTATATCCACTCTTTTATTATTTGATAGGTATATATAGACGCAGGTATATATTCATGCTGTAATATATGTTATTAATAATTAGGTTTATTAACTGGAGAAATGTAGTAGGGAAGTGTGGGGCCTACGGAACCGTTGCTACGCACTTAGCAAGTACATAATCACGCTGTCTTCTGTCGGTGAGTAACTACGCGGCCATGAATTGTCTGGCATATGGGCGTATCAACGTATCCCATCAATCAGTTTAATTTCCTATTGGTTTGCTAAAAGTATTTGCTATGGTATTCCATGGGAACTACAGGAGTTCATTTTATTTATTTTCCTCATATTTGGAGAATATTTTTATGCTAAGACATAGGCTAAGTGTTAATACACCTGTGGCATCAATGAAAGTTAACTCTCTTGGTCCTCTGTAGTCTGTTTGCTACGTCCATAGTCCCTGGTACTGTATTTAGTAGAAGTCAATGAAGGTATTAACGTAGCCACTGCGCCAACTCCATCTACCACCATCTCATTCCTAGATCGTAGGGATTGCAATGGTAAATATTTCGTTATTTACATGAAAAATACCCTCTCAAATTTACAATGCCTTAGCTATAGTATTTTTTCATGTACGAAACGTATATATGGACTTTGACTGCTAACTGAAGCATTCCCTTCGGTCTAAATCGTCGGGCTGAAAAGTAATTATCAAGAACCCATCCGATTTGGCTTGATTGTGCAGCTCGGTGATTATTTTCTCCACATTTGAAGAAATTCAGGGTATTAAATATTTACGGCATAATTGTACATGACTAAGAAACTCCAGAAGGGTACGCTATTATGAAAATTATGGCTTGAATGGGAAATAAAAATTCAGGTTATCCATTTTGTGACTCAATTGGGGCGTTGTATATTTACGACATCGATTGCTGTTCAACGGAAATGGAAAAGCTTTCGGAATGATAGGACGTAAATAATGCTTGGTAAATTTCGAGTGGTGGCAGTACGCTTCTGTATTGGGAAAACAATATTTGGTCGATGTTCCGAGTGGTGAGACCTCTGGGAAATTCGAAATTTCCGCGGATCCATTCACTTATAACTGCAAATATTTAAATTATTAGTTATAGTTAGCCAATTCATTAGCGTTAAAAAGTGTAGTAAGTAGACAGAAGATAAAAAATTATCATGAAACGAATTTCTTGTGATTGCATTTGCGGCCGTTTCTTGTGCAACATTGGACTCTTTGGTGTTATGATTTTGGAATTCGATCAATGTTAATAGTATTTTTATCACTTAAAATGAGTTTATGTTTTGCTTATTTCTGCGATTTTTTAAAATTGATTATAAGAGGTTTCTTGGGAGGGTTTTGAGGGTGAGGGAGAGATGGAATATGAGGCATTCCTCTATAAAACTTTAGTTTAAATTTATATATATATGTATATGTACATGAGCGCAGAGGATTGCTGTAATAATTTGTGAGTTGTCCGACGTTGCACCTATCTCTTTAATCTCAAAAGAGTAGTTTATTTTCGTTGGCCCGTGCTAGTTATATACCATTCGAAAGTGTTAATCTGTTGTCTGATGGAGTCTAATGGTACATTATAAGTAAGAGTGACTTTTATTATTCATCAGCGGTAATATATGGGTGCTTTTGCTGATTTGCATATTGTCTTTCCCGGTACATTGAGCACGCGGAGTTCTTAAAATATGCCTGCTTAGGCTATGAAGTCCTGATAAGCTATCTTATTGAGTTTCATTGTATGCAGAGGGAAAGCTTCGCAGTGAAATCGAAACGTATCTCGTCCCTATCAAGGACCTTTCACCAAAACTACTCTATCAACAAAGTAGAAATTTTTCGCGGAACCTAATAAATGGAGTTTCCGTATAAATTCCCATTTCCTGATAAAGTCAAACTTATGCCATATCCTGAATTTCCTCCCTGTAATATGACACCTTCCATTCCCTTCATTCTCATCCAATTTCGCATTCCTTCCGTCAATATCCTTTCCAATGATTTCCGACGGCTTGAGCTTCGCTCTCCTCCGCCACTCATCTGCCCTCCCTTTCCTCCTCCACGGAGACTTTCGAGTTTCTCCTTAAATTGGCCTCGTCTTCCCCTGTCCTCTTCCACTTGATATTTGATGCTGTTTTCTTTATCTTCGTAAGACTTTCCTTAGTACTGAAGAAATTTTTTTAAAAGTTGCAATTTCGAAAAAAGTGCGATATTATTTTCTTGATTTTCTGAATATCTGCTGTTTTATGAGTGGCTTAATTGGCCAGTAATATAAAATGCTATGGTCAGAACATGAATGAACATATTTGCTAGTTTTACCTTTAATTGAGTTTAAAATTGGCATTATTTTATCTAAACGTTTCACAGTCTGATTAAAATTGTATAATCCAATAAAATTCATCTGCTGTGAAATTGATTTTTCAATGCGGTTCGAGTTGATTTAACGCCATATTTTTAGCATAGTTCCATAACTGGTTATATTTTCTCTACCCTAATAACAATTAAAATAACGATGAGGGTGGTAGGCAAAATTGACGACAATTGCAGAAATGTGGACGCCAATAATGGAATAGAGAAGGGTACATTTTTAAGTTGTAGGGGGGTCGGGGAAAGGTGTCTAGTTAGAGGTTGTGCGTATCATTATGTTTATTTTATATTCGTATCAAGCGTGACAAAAATATTCTCAAAGCCTGAAAATCGGAATGCAACAAATGTAAAGTTGTACATATGTTGTTAAGTATCCGATATTGCTATGAATCAGCTGCAATGCGTAATAATAACGCGACCTCCCCAAGAGATATGGAGACTTGTATTTATGAGCGTCATATGTTTATCTCCGAATGAAATTTTTTCTCGTATTTATCCGTAAGTCATTGTTAAAAGAAAGGCTTTGCTGCAGAGACATTAGTGACCCTGACCTCATCGCTTCTCTTCGCTCAGGACTCTTGCCCTTAGTTTCTGGTCACGATTTCTCAACCCTTTTTCCTCCACACCCAAACTATCCCTCGGCGGGATTGCCAATTTCATTTTCATTCTCTTTAGCCTTTCGCGTTTACCGATCCCTTTCCTCTGCAGCATTTATCACCATTTTCATCCTCTTTTTCTCTCCTCGCCTGATTGCCGTCTCCCTACTCCCGCCTTACCCCAATATTCTTCATCACGCTTTCCTCCTTTCGTTCATCTCTCCACTATAGGCCGGTTGTAAGTCCCAATCGCCGGGTCATGCCTCGAGGGGGAATTTCCGGTCGGAGGCGTGTGGCGTTAGAGGAATTGGATGGTAGGGTTTTCCGATGTTGCTATGTATTGGTTACGACATGTGATCTTAATATGATTACGCTATGCGATAAAAACATGACACCGAATTCGTTGCATAGCTTTACGTTTCTTACGATCCACGATCCTTTGATATTATTTCACATTTTGCGATAGTATCTTTTGATTTTGTCGAACATTCGATGCTCCTCGGTGTACCTACTGCAATGTCGGAGATTGTGCGATGATATGTTATATTACGCGGTATTGATAACTTACGGGCCAAGTCAATGCATTGCCTATGTGGAGGAATAAAATGTGTATCAAATTACAATGCGTTGGAAATGCCGTAGGGAAAAGATTTACAGAACCGAGTATGGAAAGGCCAACCTCTGTACTGCCGTTTCACTGAGTAAACTACTACGCTATTCAAGATTCCAGCGCACGATAGCGCAAAGGTCGGCGCATTGGCAAGAGAAGTGCTAGTATAGTCACGAACCAGGAGGCATCTTTCTCCTGCCAATTTGTATCGGACGCAATTGATTAGTCGTAGTGAAGAGTGCATTTATCTTGAATGCACTCTGTGCAATTCATCTTGAACGGCAGTGCAAAATTAATAATAAAGCTTCTAATTCAAAGATCACGTACTAGCCGTGAAAACTTAGCGGAGTTACTCGCTGAAATTGCACAATAGTAGATATTCCACGCAGAAGAAAATCATTCGCCTTGACCGGGACTCGAACCCGGCCCCCCTGATTTCCGGCAAGGTGCTCTATCAGTTGAGCTACCAATGCGTCCACCACGGTTGTCCATATAATTTCCACTGACAAATAGGACGCCTTGATAGCTCAACTGGTAGAGCACCTGACCGGAAATCAGGATGTACGGGTTTGAGTCCCGGTCAGAGCAAATGATTTTTTTCTCTGTGGAATATCTGCTATAATAAAGCTTCTATTTGCTCTGAACTTTTTGGTCTTGTCCTGCGTAATATTCAACAGCTAAAACGTAACGTTGACTTAGGTCACTGATTGTACGGGTGTCAATCAAACACGATTCTTCCTTCCAGTGTCTATTAATTCGGAATTGAATATTTCTAATAATTTTATGCATATTTTTAGATCCACAATGAATCGTTATGAAGACAATTGTCGAGGGAAAGTGAACGGGGAGATTGGAAAATTTTTATGCATATTTTTAGATCCACAATGAATCGTTATGAAGACAATCGTCGAGGGAAAGTGAACGGGAAGATTGGAAAAGTCATGCCTCGTATGAGATACATGGAACAGGTGGTGAAGGATGTAAAAGAAAAAAATACGTCAATATGGAAAGGTAGGCCGATAGAAAAATCGAGTGGAAAGCTGCGGCAAACCAATCCTAGGATTGTTGACCGATGATGATGAATGAATCGTTTCAGTACATGACCAATTGGAGATTCCCGCTCTCATTACTTCCAGTTGTCAACCAATTATTCACATTTTATAAATTTTTTCCATACCTTCCGTCGACTGTTTATGCGTCTCCTGTATCTGTGTGTAAGTGAATTGGCAATATAATCTAGACAAATGTAATAACTTTTTTATATATTAACTTTTATTTGGTAAAGCAAGAGGCTGAATCCAGTAGCGAAGATTTGATGCTTTTTTCGTTTCAATTGTTAGGTATGAAATGTAAATGCATGAATGGCGGATGGAAATAGAGTTGGAAATATTGAAAGTATGTTTAGGTATAATTTATTGAAACTTAGTTTGCTTTTACCGATGTTTTAAGTCATTAATACCCTATGGCCTAGGTTGCCAATGCGCATTTTTATAACTAATGCTATTTTATTTTTCCTATGCTTATGTGACGCATTAAAGGACATTTACCAATTTTTTTTTTCAAAACAACCCCCTGGAGTGATACTTCTACGTGAATGAAATGGGTCTTATTCCATAAGTAGAAAATGTAACACTCGATAGGGATAGAGCCATTGCCGGAATATTTCGCCATCGTTGAGACAGATCTTGTTGGAAATACTATATTTCACTGCCAGCTTCAAGTTTTGAGCGTTTGGGAAAGATACTGCTAATCAATGGAAGAGCGTGAGAAGTTTTGGAGCTCCAAGCGATAAATAACTGCCTTATTTGATTGACTAGTCAGAAATAAGGACGAAGTTGAAATGGCATTATTGGGAATAAGAATACAATATAAGAAAAAAAAGTGCGGATTTTCATTTGATGAGAAGGAAAAATTGAGACAGCATGACAACTGGAAAAGGAACGGGCTGAAAATGATGATGAAATTGAGTGAATGTGTCTTGAGGGTTGGGCTGGGAAAAGATAGGGGATGAAAAAAGGGAATAAAATATTTTAGCCGTAGCGATTATGAAAAATGGAGTGGCGAATTGAAATTATTCCGGCTTGGCGGCAACAATTCGGCTACTTTTACCGAAATAAAATGGAATTGTAGTGTGTGACTCCAAAACCTCGATAGCAGGGACGTCTTAAGGATCACACGAGCATGTGAACCGCCCGGTCTTCGCAACAAACTGAAATGTACATGGTATTGTGTGATGAAAACACGGTTTATGTAACTGCGTTGATAACGTGTGTCGATTCACTTTCTGTTTCCACCTGAATCACGCGTCACGCCCGCTGATCACAATCCTGTTGTGAACTACTAAGTTGGGCGTATTGCATAGCTAGTGCTTTAAGGGGCAATGCTGTCGATAGGGTCAATATGAGCACATCTGTTGTGGTTGCGGTACCACTGGTACCATGCTGCTATAACAAAAATAGCAACATGTCTCACGTAGCCCGTGGCAAGCTCAAAACTCCTACCCCGGATTAGTTAATTTAACTACCGCATCGCATCGTTCTGACCAGTTTGAGGTCTAAATTAATAATAAGCCATAAAAGCTTACAACTATTCATTTGGTTGCAAAATAAAATAGATGTGTTTTCAGCTGGAGTAGTTGAAAATATAAGTTAATGCAAGACTTAAAGTATGTTGACCCGCCTTTAATAGAATGGGAACACAATGCAGGCTATCAGGGCTCCCATTAACGTACTAACAGACTGAGGAGTAACTTAGTTAATTGATTTTTTTCTATTATCAGCTCTTTGTGAACACTTCTTGATTGTAATTTATATGACAGATTTGTATGTTTTTTAAACCGTGTGTACCGCTTAATATCAGTGATTTCAAGGCAGTCTATTAGTTTATAACTTGAGATTAAAAACTTTGTATCGTAGATACTCGTTCGTTACTGTAAAGAGAACTTATAAATTGTTTTTAGAGCTGAGAGGTTTGGTACATATGTGAAGCGATTAAAAAAAATGTTTTGACTCTTATTTGTCTGCGTGAATAGCACTACCTAGAAGTTCTTCCCTTTTCTCTGTTCACTGTTGCGATAAAACCTGCTGAGGTAGTTCAGCAGCACGGACGAGTCTGGGAGGAAAGTGAAACGGAAGAGAGGAGGCGGTGGGTGCTAACGGTGGCAGGGGTCCGAATTCGCTGTTTTCATTGACTGGAAGGTTTTTAAAGGCAGGTGGCAATGGAGAAGGTTGTGTCTGCTAGAGGGAGGATCGAAGGAGGAAGTTGAAGAAAGCGGGGGAGACGGAAGAAGGGGTGATGGGTGGTAAAAGGCACGGATGGCTCGGGCGTGAGGAAACGGGCAATTTCCACCGTGGGGTCGAGGAGGACTTGAGTGAGGTTGACACGCTAAGGTGGCAGGCATGGATGGAAACGATGGAAATGTGTAGCCGCCGGTGGTGATGGGGGTGGTAGGTGGTGGGTGGGCGTCAAGCCTTTCGGAGGTAAGGGCCGGGGGAAGGGTGAGAGTGGGAGGAAGGAAGGAAGGAAATGGCGGATGCGATGAAATTGAGGAGGCGATGGGGGAGGCGAGATGAGGGAGATTTTTCCTCGTGATACCTCCCCTCACCCCCTTCCCGTCTCGCCACTGCCACGGGCGACGGTGGACCCTTATCGGCAGGTTCCCCTCCCCCAAGCTTTTTCATCTCTCTCTCAATTCCTTTCCCCAAACGCTCTCTTCCATCCTTCGTCCTTCCTGGAGAGGGTTATCTGGGACGTGGATTATTGGAAATTTGTTTCTGACACTTGCTCCCACAAATGCCGGAATAAGAGTTTTTAAAAGTCGCGAGACACTCAATCTCTTCACTGACAGCATTAAAACTCTGGTCTAGAGACATAAAACAGATAATACAGGCTTCTTTACCTTAGGTAGTTGATCTAGAATGACTAAGATCTATTAGTAGTAAATGAACAATTATAATACTTTTTAATTCCGAAGCTCGAAATACTTTGAATTGCCTTTAAAATGAGATTTGAATTCCTTTTCTCTATTTCCCCGCTGGTTCAAAAACACACTCCTCTTCCCTTTCCTCACACCTCTGCTCACATATTTAACCAACTTTGGATTAATTCCAATAAGTGTTTTCATACCATTACTGCAGTTTATTTTTTATTGCCTCTGCACGTTTTTCTGCTCTAGTATCTTAAAAAAGAGATTTTACCTATTTTCATATTTGTTTCCTCTGTGTGCACATTTCATGAACTGCACAATGGTCCTTCGAATAATTTTATCGATAGTTTTCCCACATATTTAATATTCTCCTCACTATATGATAGCTTAGCACCCTTCAAATTGAGGGATATTATAAGGATTATCTTGGGAATATACCTTGTTTTTTTGCGTTGTTATCACGTAGAAACGTTTTTGGACGACGAGTTACGATTTTTAATTCTAATCTATTTATTAATCGCAAAAATGCGTGCTCATTGAACGAAGTTGGAGCTTCATTTGTTTCCGGACTATGACTATCGTTGCTGGTTTTCTTCACTTTTGCAATATTGTGCTTTGAAATTACAATCCCTCTCTATGCTTGGAGTATTTTCTGTTTGAATCGAAATCGAAGGGTTTTAATTGGTAAGCAATGAGGACGTCCGGCCGGCTACATGATGGCGTCCTGAAATTCTTGTTAAACAATGCTAAAATTAATTCTTGACGATGTGGAAAATTAAGAAAAACGTTCTGCAGTGGTTAAGTGAATGAATGGCAGGCGTTATGCTCAGCAGGTTTATTTTAAAGGGTAGAAAAGTATTGTACAGGAGTTAATAAATCCTATAATGACTATAACATTTGTATGTAAATCTGTGGAGAAAAGTTACTGGACATGCGAATCTACTAACACTGGGTGCTCACTGGATGTTCATTGTATGTACCTACTTAAAAATAAATGCATATGAAATTCTTATTTTGACTTGTTCGGATAATCTATTCGAATTGATTGTGATCAAAAAGTCCTGTGAAATGGTGTTTGTGTGGTGGAATAATGACATGCAATAGTGTGTTTTTAATCAACGAAGTTAATTAAAAATGTCTATTAATACGCTAATATTCATTATTTCGGTTTCGTATTGAAAAATAGAGTAAATTCACAATCCATACCCTTTGCTTATTTTATCTGGATTATTTGCTTCTGTGTCACTCGCATGCCGTAACCTAATAGAATTGCTTGTTTAGATCGAGCTTTTTTATTTCGTTTTGGGAAAAGGGATCGGATGAACGGATTTCGTGAAATGCGGCCAAAAAGCCATTCGACATCTTTAACCCTAAAAATCCTGCCCTCGCCGGAAACGAATATCCAGTGAAATCTCTTCGGAGCGCATTTCCATCCATCCATCCGTCCTCTTTTTCCCTCACTCTGCTGTCTATCTCCCCAAATCACTCCCGAGTCCTTCCCATCTCATCCCGAGCTGTTTCGCGAGTCCAGCGGGCGTGCTTATCCTCAGCTTTGTTTCCAGGATCATGAGCTCAGTAGCTCGGATTGGCATGAGAGCTTGCCTCTGGTGGCGAACGCCGGGCTTGTCTTGTTTTTCTTGCCTTTTCCAACCCTCTTACGTATCTGGAATAAGCTCCCCCCACATCCTCCACCGCCCGTGGGGGAAGTAATTGCTGCATGAATTTTAGCCACCTCTCACAGTACACTGCGTCATAAAAGAAGTGCATGCTCTCATGCTGGTGGCTGCAGCGATTTCGCATGTTCAGGAACGTTTCATATGCGCCATCAAACTCTCTTTTGCATTTCGGATTCGCTCTCCGGAAAAGGAGTAGTATGCTTATTCGGTTAACTCAACGAAAAAAATGTTGCAACTCAGTGCTATGAGCCAGAGAGTTGTTGCTGTGGTTCGGGCGGGTTTTGATGAGGTCATCTGCGGCGCTAGGAAGGTTAATTAGGCAAGCTTAGAGCTCGTGAGTAGATGGGTAAAAGTGTGGCTTTGGTAACAGCCTGATGATAGATGCATGTGATCCCGCCGCTTAACGCTCGTTCTGGTTGCTGTTGGAAAACATTCTAAGTGTCCTTCTCACCGCGATCATTGGGTTAGAATATCGCTCGAAAATTCTGTTATGACCGTGAATTGAAACTTACCCGCATGGCTTAGGCGTGTGAAGTTATTGCCTTGTAGTTCGACACAAGCAACGGCATTAGCCACACAAAAGGCAGTATTTATTTTTTGCTTTCGAAAATTATGGACACATCCTGAGCCCTGAGCAATGAGGCAATCGGTGGTATCAACATTTTAAATAGAGAGAAAGGTATGTAATCAATTAATAGTTATATCATTTTCTTTTTAGCACTCGTGTAGAAAAAATCACAAGCAGAATATAAAAGTTACTCGCCATATTCATGGAAGATTTCAATAATTTAATCAAAACCAGGGAAAAGCTGTTGATTCTACGGTGTTGACTAGCGAAGATAATTACTGTTCATTTTTAGTACATTATTTATGCATAGAAAAAAAATGCAGTAGTATCTACTATTGCGAACGCTATCGATATTCATAAAAGTGAACAGAAAGCATTCATTTGTGTCCAAGTGAATATTTTGAGTGCAGAGATATTCGTACGTCAGGTTAACGTTCCTCATACTCGCTTAAATACATGAGCACAATCATATATGAAGGCAATTTCACGAATATTTTCATTTTTATTGGTGTTCAGTTTCCCTTCAATATCCATCAGTTTTATTGGATTTGCCTCATCAGTGTTTCATATCTAATCTCTTATTTTGATTCTTTTTTTATGTTCATATTTCAACTATTCAAGGCTTAGTTAATGATATAAAATATTTACGAAAAAAAAGTACACGATAATCTGTTCGTTCAGAAAATGCATTACTCTCTCACAAAGTACATCATTGTGCGTTTTGTAACTTGTTTGGTTAAATCGCCACATGTGACTATTTTAGAATTATAGAAACAGACATACATTAAAAATACATTGGAGAGGTATTTTTTCTCGCCGTAAATCTAATGATTTATCAACGCTGTTGTTGACCAGACATGGTTCATGTCCCTCGCCTTCCTGGAATCATGCTCTCATAGTTTCTCGATTTCAAGTTCCCGTGTCTTTTTGCCGCCGAACATGCCGCGACCTCTTTGAGTAGTGCGTGTTGCCCGCTGAGGACGTCCTTATACGCAAGCACTTGCCTCTTAGCCGAGGTACTTTCGCCCCTTGTATCTTCACTTGTTTTGGATATGCCAGACAACATCAACAAGCTCCAATCCTTGAATTCCTGTTCCCATGTGTTAAACTCCGTTCTCGGGTGGCACTAATATCCTCTTTCGTGGATTTACTGACGATGACAGAAATGAGTGTGCGGTACTGTAATAAACTGGACATTAAGCAAAGGATAGTGAAAAAATAAAAGCTTTTTAAACAATAACTTTCGAAAAAAATATTTTTTCTCTCCTTATGCCTCGATATTAAGGGTGTGCTTAAGTTTCAAACTCAAACACTAAATAAAATCATGCCAACGAAGTGTTTTTTCGCAGCAAGAAGTAGCGTTTGAACATTAATAATCATGAGGGTCAGCCATAATTCTCGTTTCCTCTTATTTATGGATATAACTATGTCAATTTATATGTTTTCCGTATATTGTAATTATGACGTGTAATAGGACATAGTATTTTGTAAAGGAAGATGCACGTAAAATTGTGTGTTGGAATTCGGAACTTTAGCGCAGGATCTAATTTTATTAATTTCAAATAACTCTTGATCAAAGTAATAATTCGTATATCTATGTATTTTTTAGGGCGCATTATAATTTATCATTACTAGATATGTAATCAATTGATTTAATTGCATGTAGTAATTAATTTTTTATTATTATTTGTGCACATTCACCCATGAGACGGTACAATACAATACAATGGAAATCTACTTTCTTCAGGATATTACATACTGTGAATTAGTTGTAAGCAAAATACCCTTGAGCAAATATGATTTTTCGGAAGAAGTCATTATTTTATTCGATAAATCTTTTAGTTTTTTTAGCTTTTTCTCAGAAAGGCGACTCTTTAAACTTCTAAATTTCATTAGGAAACTGTTGCAGCATCCATAAAAGACTAATTTAACGTAATGAATGCTGTAAATTAACATTACTGAAAGTAAGCTTCTCCCTGGATAAATTTGCCTTTTTTACAGAGGTCCTCAGACGTAACACTGGTTAAATATATTATTTTTGGTAAGGTATTGTAATCAGTTCCAGAATCTAAATGAAAATGTAATTAACCAGTTATTAGATGGCGTTTAAACTTTTAAAAATATTTTTTGTTTTGCCATCAAAAAAAGTCTTGTTCTTAGAAATCATTATTTATATGTTATATATGTTATTTATATCTTGTTATAGAAATCATTCTCACAATGAAAAAAAAAGTCTTTTGAGATGCCGCATTGAGTATGCTCTGGAAGTAAGTACTTTTGCCTAGTAAAGGTTGTCCTCAGGTGTTCATGCAGGGAAAATCGAAATGGAAATCGCGACCTTTAGAGTATAGAATTGGGAGATGAAAATTCACTCGCAGTGACTCAGTATGCTGTGAATCTTATCTCACGATCAACGACAGTTTTTTTCAGCCTTTATTGTTGATTTACTATTGGAATTTAAGCCTAAGTCTTCAATAGTTTATCAGAGGTGTTATTTAAGGTGTGAAGGGCGATTTCTCATCCTCTGAGAGAATTTTAACTTGTGCTCAGTGCTTCAGCTAATGGGTTGATTGTTCTCATCGTTTCCGACGATGCTTTCGTGCCATGCGTGAGCCTAGGGACGCATTTTTGCAAAATAAAACTAGAAATCCACCAAGTGATACTTTACCTGCTTGATTTACCTTTGAAATTATGTGGCAGACTTCACAGTTTTATTAGAGGTTGCATTTAAGGTACGACCGACAATTATCACCCCCTGAAAGGATTTTAACTTGTGCTCAGTTCGTATGTTGTGTTGATTTTTCCCATCTACATTTGCATGTCCCCAACAGTATCCACTTTTTTGTGATCACAAGAAAGAAAATAATATCTACATTGTTTTTGCGCCGCATCTGCACTTCGGAACGCATTTATGCAAAAAAAACTCGAAACCACACCCTGAATTCCGTGAATGATCACGATAAGAGGAAGCGAGCTCTTTTGGCTTCCCTGAACTCCAGCGAGTGCGGTACGTTGAGGAGGATGCCCAGAGTCAGGATATCGCGCTCCGCGCCCGCAAAACGTTTTTCGCGTCTCCGCTCGTCACGCCTTCCCGTGGAGGCAGCCGGGCGCTCTTGCCCATTCAAAAAACTTCGTGTCATTTCTAGGCACTTCAAACCACGAGGACTCTCCTTCTCCGTGCTCCCTTAACCGGTGAGAACCATTTCCCCCGGACTATGCCACACCCATTTCCTTTCCGCAGGGAATCCTGGGCGACTCCGCTAACCCCTCTCCTTCCCGCTTTCCCGATTTTCCTCCCGTTTCCACCCCCCTATCTCCTCTCTCCTCCCACACACACAAACACTCCCCCTCTCCCCCCCTCCCCACTCACCCTCTCGTCTCTCCCTCCGGCCTCTCTCTCACTCTCAACTGCCTCAGTCCCCTGGATAACGGCGCGCCCCCTATCGGGTCGATATACCCTGGGGATTGCCTGGGCTCCATCTACCCCACCCAACCTCCCCGCCGAAACTCCCTTCTCCTCCCCAACTCACCCCACAGCCACGCCCCCTCATGCGTAGGCTCCAAACTCTCCCTCCTCCTCCCCCTGTCGTCAGCTTTGCGCGTATCCAGGAATCGAACGAGGAGAGAGAGAGAGAGAGAGAGAGCTCCCTCTCTTCCTCTCTCTGGTCCTTCCGTTTCTCTCACGCACTTCAGTCCCGCTTCCAACCTCGCTCCTCCCTTTCTCGAATCACCTTCACTCGGAACACTGGATCCCATTCATACAATCGTTGTACTCTCCCGGGGACTCCGTAATGCCAAGCAGTACACCCTCGTACCCTCTTCCCCCTCCTCTCTTCCCCCCATCCCCCGCCCGTTCCCTCTAGCAGCGCGTCGTGCGAGAGCTCGGGTACTCTTTCCGCCGCGTAAATTTTGCACGACATGACCGTCGCAGTCGTTCACGGGCGATGCGTACGTGTTGCAGGTTATCGGGGTGGGAATGCGGCCCCAACCACCGAATGATTGGAGTCGGGGCACTAAGATTGTTTGTGTGACTCGGGGAATGCCTGTAAATTTATGTCCGTTATCCCCCGGGGGAGACGGGGATTTAGCTTTAGAGGGAAAGAGAGAGAGAGAGAGAGAGAGAGTGAGAGACAGGAGAGAGGATTTTCCAAGATAATATAAGGTAGAAGAATGAGATAGGAGGCTTTTTTATATCAATTTATTCCTATCTTAAAAAAATTAAGCAGATTTTTCTTTGCTTTGTTTTCCTCGAATTTTGTTCAAGTATTGGGCATAGTTTCTTTGTATATCTCATCCTATCATCACCTAAGGTGGCTATTTACTTCTCTTATGAGAAGTTTTTTCTGAATCCGTAGTGACTGTGGGAAATGGAAAACTTTTAATGGCAAAAATGCCACGTAAGAAAATTAATGTTCTGAACAGGATCAGTGGAAGTTTTTTATAGATTTTTGGTTAGTTTTAAATTTAGTATCTTCTGCTTAATAATAATTTTTCATCAAAGTCAGACAAGAGTTTTGCAATTATGTAGAGTAAAACATGTTCGGTATTGGTTTTCTTACTTGTCACTTTTATTAGATTCCAATCATAACATCTAAATTCTCATTTTTAGATCAATAGAAAGTATGTGGAAAATATAAGCATGAAATCTTAAATATTAAACATTTTTTCTATTCACCGTAGTTAAATTAGATTTATACGTTTATCATGGTTACATGATATTTTTACTTTATTTTTTGGCTAATTTTCCAATATTTTTCAATTACAACATTTATTCAAATGATGTAAATGTTATGAAGCATTTATTTGGAATTGAATATGCCATTGAACACTTACATCCGACGTTTTATACATATCTAGAAAAATATGTGGTGAAACAAATGAATAAATTTAATGACAGAGGCGACCGAGGCCTTAGGGAAAAAAACAGAAAAGTCATCAATCCGTTGTCACTCATTTATAAAAGTGAAACTTTATCAGTATTAATGAATGTGTGATTAATAAAATTAAAATTCATTTCTTACGTCACGAAGGAATTGGTACCGATTAAAATCCATCCAAGATCATTCGTCAAGGGCAAACAAATGGAAGGAAAACTTGAATGAATCCTTGAGGGTGATTTAAAATTGTTGTTCACTGAACATATTGGATCTATTGGAGTAATGTTAGAAGGAAAAACATTTCCAATTTCATGCTCTTTGTTGGAAGAATACTGTTCATAATAGTGCCACTGATTAGTCACTGGATTGGTGAATCCCTCTCGTTGAAGGAAATTTACCCGAAGAGCTCGCCGTAACACCGATATAAGTTATTAAGCGACCCTCTGTCGCCAACCGATACACTATTTTATATTGCATGTACCGTTAATGGAGGCGACACGCAAAACGACGCCGCAAATAACTCGTGGAGCAAGGGAAAGGTTTCTCTGGAATTGGAATGAGAGAATAAAGAGAACATTATCATTTCCGAATATTTTGGTGTTCTACGGTGATAGGAGGGGATGGAAACTTTATTGCGGGTGTCAGGAAAAAGCATGCAGTTTGGATTCGTAATTTCCAGATCCCGGATTACGGCCGTAAACCCAAGAATAATGACGAGAGAATATCCTGTTTACTGCTCCATGCCGAAGACTCCCTCTTCAGAGGGTCCTCGCCCATGGGGGTTATTATTGCCATAAAAGCCACTGAAGCTGTACACCTAAATTCCTCCCATAAAGTCTTTGCTTCGGGGTTCGGAAATTCCTTAATCAAACTTATTGATTCGCCGGGAAAAATGAAATGATTTTTTCCGCAGAGGATTTATGGATGGTATTATACTCCCCTCCTACGGGATCATCCTTGGAATTAATCACTTCTAAGGCTATTGGGCGTTAATGTGAGAATGGAGTCAAGTGCCATCGCTTTGCTATACATGGTGATGGTATTGACTTTAGTTTGTTGGGACCAATTTGCGGCAAGGGTTGAGCTGGGTCGAAGCGGAAAGGTAAACACATTCCCGTATTGCTGAGCCACCATAAAGAAGCTGGCCGAAAAAAGTATTCGTGCCCTCTTACTGTTTGCGTTTCAGGAGACTGGTAACTTACCTACTCGGTGTGAAAGTGATTGCGGTTGTCGACAAACGACATTACATTGGAAGATATCATGAATAATAGTAAGTAAATTTCCTTTTTACTGGACTGAAGAACTGTAATAACAATTAGCAATGCGTATTTATGTAGCTAAGAAGGGTTGAAATATTTTTGTAATATAATCATTAAGTATGCAGTTAAGAAATAATATTGTGTTACTATTATTTTGCTACATGATGACCAAATGAGAACGTATAAGCATATCAGGTTAAACTTTAATATTCACAAAGCCCTTGAAGCACTGTTAATACAGTTTCGGGACTGATTGAAGGAAATTTTATCAATGGATCAGGAACGTCAATTCCGCCTTTTATTAATGCAGAGGAAAGTTACAAAACAAATAATTTTCGCATTCGTGTCTGTTTCTATCCTCTTGGTGAATCATTGCTTAGAAGATAATTGCTTATGAATCCTAGTTTTTTTTGTGACTGCCAAGAATTCACTCTTTTTTTAATCATACTAGGACATCATACTGGTACAAATGTAATATGAAGACTAAGGAGAAGAATAAAGTGTTAATTTAAAAAAATTCTGGCGGTAAAACATTCGAAGGTGACAGACGGATGAAGGTGAAAATAAAGGCTTTCATGTTACGTTTATACGAAGGGTATGGAGGATAAGTTGTGATTGAATGATTTTAAAGAATTTCTGTTGTATGCTAGGGAAAAGGAGAACTGCAACAGGCCGATCAAAGCCGATTCATGGATGGGAAATAGGCTTCAAATCACCATTTGATACAGTATTCCATCAAAATAGTCGATAAATTTAAAGAATCGGAATGAATTTCTATGAAACATTCGTCTAAACAAACACATAACCCTTTATCAAGCAGAGAATATTTGGTGGGAGCAGGATTTTTTGAACAGGCATCTCCAGGTATTTTACGAATCTTTCAGCTACAGTAGAACGAATTCGATAATATTTTTGAGAATGGTATTTACTGTCTTCTCGGATTTCGAGACTGCTTGCCAAAGAGTGAAGGATTTGCAGATGTTCAAAAAATTAAGTAGGTATCTGAAACAATGTTTGGATGGTCGAGAGCTAAAAATCTTTTAAAATGTTTGTAGCTGAAGTAAACCTTGTCCAAGAAATCAACAGCAAAAATAACGTATACTCCTTTATATTAACACACCTTTTTTATTTAACTTCGAAAAAGTTCGTTTTTTTGTTACTCGGCATACTTTTTTGAACGACGTTTTAAAATCGAATCTCTCTCTTGAATTCAGCATCCGATTGATTTCAAATGAACATCAGAGATATTTGTAAGATAAATTGTGGTTATAAATTGCAACATTTTGCTAAAAATATCTCTTTGGCGGGACATTTAGTTTTTGGCAAGTTTTATAAGAAGAGACTTGTGAAATCTCGGTCTTGGAAGTTTCAATAGTTGAGTCGGTCAACTGCCTGCTTCACATAGCTGAGATTGAGGATACGAATCCTTTCCAAGGCCGTGATTCTGTGTTAGCTTAAAATTAAGATTAACTTGAAGTAATTTGAAATAGAACATCTTAATACGTAATTATATGACAACTGGTGCTAGTAATGATAAATAAATTACAGATTTCCACCAAAAACAACAGTTATTCAAGCTTTAATTTACAGATTATTTCTGGGCCAAAGGGGTTACTTCCAGGTACTGAGTTGGACACTTCCTGGTTATATGGCAATTAGGGACTAGAATTTAATCCCTATTACGCCTTTTCCTAGTTTTAAAATGGCAATTTAATTCAGCCCAGCATTTCTCTCAGGTTTTGCACAGAAATCTCTGGTGGACACATTCTCTTGCTTTAGTGTCAATTTTTAAATGTATTTCCCAATTAATGTATTTAAGAGTGCATTTAAAGCATTAGAAAATCAATAGAAATTTAAAATTTGACTTAAATCAGAAGAGAAAACTTTTTTCTACCTTCTATTGAGTGATGGAAAAAATATCAAAAATCTTACATTCTGTGCTTCTCCTTGTATAGTTTCGTTTAGAAATCTATCCTTAAAGTTACTAATTATCCTGGTGCTCATTTATTTTCGCTGTTTCTCTCTCTGAGAGGTCCCCATCCTCATTCCACAGCCTTTCCCTCTTAATCCATAACTTTTCTAGCATTAAGGGGTTTATAGGTTAATTTATTTCTTAGGTCACTTCACCAAAGACAGTTTCCAAGGAAGTAACGAATTTCCTTCATCCTGCTCTTCTTGCCAGATAATTCTTTTCCACTGACGTATATGCTTAGTGAATGTTCTCTACTTCTTTCGTTGTCATCATTTCCGTGCTGAATAATATTTTCTTTTTTGCGACATTTTTTTCGGTTATTTTACGGGTTTTTCCATTAATAATTTATTTTCTCTCTGCTCGTATCTTTCCTCAAATATTGTCGTTATTAATTAAGTTCTTAATGTCGGAAAATTAAAATATTGTGTGTCCGACTTATTCAGTAAAATTTCCTCTAGTTTCCCAATTTTCTTCTTCAGATAAGGCATAGTTGAAAAATTATCACGTTTACACAAAAATTATATAAGACCTTCTTACCTAAGTTACTGTGTTCGTAAGTTTTTCTATTTACATTTATAGGAAAATTGGAAATGTATTTCTATCTATTAAACTAAGGGCTGCTTATCTAAATTTCACGGGAATGACCTGAAAGGCTTATAGTTATATGTCTCTTGTTCACAGTTTTGCATTTATGTCCAAAAAGTTTCTTGCGGATATATTATTAATGCTTCAATCTATCGGATATCCTCTTTAACTAATTTTATCACTTTTCTCTATCTGACAAAGTTCTGTGTACTTATATCTGCTATCTCTATTTGAACTACTTTGTTTTGAATTAATCTAATAGACCTAATCTTGCGTTCAATCCCATAGACTTTAGAGATTTCATCCAAGCCCTCCCTGAAGAGCCATGGCCCTTATGTACTATTTTGAAGGGATTTTTTAACAAAATCTAATGGTTTCTTTATTAAATTATTAGAGCTGAGACTTTTTAGGTTTTATTCTAGCAGCTTGTCGTTATACCGAGAAATACCTTTGCTAGCATCACAGGAATGAGTCTCGACATCCACATTTGTATTAAGGCCGCTGTGGATAGCCGCATTGACGACGAATAATCTAATACTGCTAGTAAATTTTTATTAGAGTGCGGTGTGTTTTTTCCCCTCAGACATCTCACAAGTTTGATGCAAACTGTCCCTCGACTTGGTATCCCCAGAAAGCGAGCGATTGATCTGAACGGAAACGCCTGGGACCATAAAATAGAGCAGATTATTGCCACTTGGGACGCAGCGAGACAGACAACACGCTGGGCTTTCCTCTGCCTGGTGGACATTGCGTGTCCCCTCTTCCTTACAGCGTCCCTTAAGGGTGTAAACATCACCACCATCTCTTCCCCCGTCACCCCCTTGGGCCACTATAATGCGGACATCCTTGCCTGCAGGGGGGAGAAAAGTGAACCGAGAAGGTGATGGAGTTATTGCGGCTCTGAGAAAGAATCGATGGTTTGATGGAAGAGGACAGTTAATAGGAGTGAAAATGGCGATTGATTTATATAGGAAAGAATGTATTACAAGTAGGCAACATACTACCTACCCTTTGCCGATAGTGTCAAAGGGAAGTCGAAAAGGAAAAGTCAAGGTAGGATGCAACACGTATGGAGGAAGAGAATAGGATTGCATTGGATATAATATTTGAAGTAAACCTGTCTTTCTAATTTGAAATTCCTGTGTAAGATTTTAGATTAATATAAAGCCTGTGAAAGTAGCCCCTTTTTATTATAAATCTTAGACTTTTATTATAAATGCTAGGACACCCGTGATCTTTAAAATTTGTTCAGTGAAATGAAGATTCTCCAGTATTCTATAGGAACGGGCTCATAAGCAAGAATTTCATGCCTACTTTTCACACTTCATGACCGTGATCATGCATATCGTACTTGTCTTAGTTAATACAAGACGGTATTATATACGGAGCTCAAGCAGCTCTGTTTAAACTCAGATTTTTTTGAGTGTATTAAATTGTTAGCAGATAATTTGAAGTCATGGAGAAAAAAGACCGCATCCATAACGTTACTTATACTGTGAAATTGTGTTAATATAAACATATATGATATGAAAATGGCACATGGACATGAATAGCTTTATATTCCTTGCAATGAAATATATTATTTTGCTCTGCAACTCTTTTATTCTTGTCACACTCCGCATCTGAGGCTAGAGCCCATATTTGAGTTAAATATTAGAACTTCGCGGGCACTAAAATTTTCTCGATGGAGTGTATATTCTCCAAAACTCTTCAGGAATGGCTACTTTATATATTTTTATAATGTATGACTACTTTTCTGACTTGACCCCTATTATTGCAGCATTCATAAATATTTACCGAGATCTCTAATTGCATATTTTATTTTATTTTTTAAATCAATTAAATTTACTTTCCTTGCCCGTTTTCATCTGTTTTCCACTTAATTAAGGAAGATGATCACTTCATTACTGCCGGCAAATTAGAGTGCAAAGCAAAAAAAATTTGTGTAAATCCCATAGCCACGTTAAAAGTTAGCGGTCACGTCATCTTAAAAATCAGGGTTACCAGCGCGTTAGGAACGACTAGAAAGTATGATAATTCATTTTATATAATTTTCCGCATACTAAACGCATTGTCTATCAAAATTTCTGAAGTATGCTCCTGACTGTAGTTACTAATGTATTTTTAGTAATTGTGTGACATTTTTGCCGAGGTGGAATTAGGGTAAAATATGCGCAATAGAATGTGCATTGAACAGAAGAAAAATGCTCTTGTCCCTGTAAAATTCTTAGACAGATACATATCACAGTATGTTAAGAATTATTTTTGAGGAGCTTGATGAGGATTTTTGCGTTGGCTGCAACCAATACGTGGACCATGGGAATGAGAATGCATCATTGGCATTTGCGATGTCATCCCGGAGAAAAATGGAGAGAGTAATGTGGTGAGAAGGGTAGTCTAATTACTAAGTACTGGCCATTGCCGTTGAGAAGAGAAAGTTGCTGAAGAAAATGAGGAGGAGGCAGAGTAGGTGGGGAGCAAGATTCATGAGCGTTTTCCGGCGTTGCTTTTGGAACGATGGTTTCATGTGTTCTAACAGCCTGAGGATGTTCTGGTGGGTGAAACTGGTCGTGAACATGGAAGTTATATGCCGTTTTAGTAACGCTTATTTTTTATCTTGGCTGGAACAAGTAATTAAACACTATAGTGTACTAAAATCTGTTATAAAAGGTATGATCCCGAGCAGGAGGGGAAGACGGTGAGATATTAAAGCTATTTTAGGGAGGATGATGAGGATTAGGGCGTACTTTGAGCTGAGAAAGGAAATAGCGTGAGAAAAGAAGCGTTTTAACTGGAACATGAGAATAACATTGGTCCATGAATGCCTATTTTCACGGTAGGACATCGTTATTTTAACGTCTACTGAATATCAAATGAAGAAAAATATTAGCGCATCATCTTATTGGGGAAATAGCGCTCTCAATGAGGCTTAATATTCCAAGTAAAGCTTTAGGAAAACTTCTCTTGATGTGAATTTTGCTCTTGAGGATTTTGATGATTTTCATTCCTGCTTTCACTTGTTATTAGAGAAGTTGTTCATTGCCCAGTTAATCTATAGCATCAACGTCGGAGGTTTTGGGTGAGTTATAGGTTTTATGTGTAGGAGTTATATGAGTTATAGGAAGGTAAAAACTAAGGTATAGGTGTAATCTGTGTCGTATTTTGGGTCCCTCGGATTGTTAACTATTATTATTGACAGCTATTACGTTGAAATAAAAACACCGTAGTGGGAGTCTTTATTGAGGATCTGGCATAAATAAACAACAGAGCATAGTAACTTAAAGAATCAGTTTTTCCAGTCTGCTGTTGAGATTGAGATTGTAGAAAATTCGTTGAACTTACATTCTTTTTAGTCCATTAAACATCAGTGAAACAATAATCATTGGCTTGTTTTTCTGTATTTTTTGCGTTGAATAAAGCCATTATAACAGTTGTTCTAGCATTTCTTTTAACATGCCCCGTAGGCAGATTATGCAGACATCTAGAAAATATGTATTTTTTTAGGAATTAGTTATAAGGTGTATTATATCAGAGGAAAATTTTAACTAATACATTGTCTTAATAAACTAAAATGCATAAATTCTTAACCGTGGCAAGTGGAGATAAATATATTACTACTTTAATTAACAATACGTTGGCTGACCCTAAAAAATTCCAGTTTCTATTAAGTTCTATCGATCCCACAATTTTTATATAGTTTCCTTTGAAGGTATTTTGAGCTTGAAACTTGTTAGCTATTCGCTCACTCAGAGTAAAGGATATGTTTTGATATTTTCATTTACACTGCCCATTGCTAGCGTAATTAAGTAACCGGAATACCCTCATATGTTTCCTCATTCTCCCAAGATTCAACTCGACATACCTCTGTTTTGCAGTTAGCAGATGTCGGTTCTGGCTCAGGTAGAGGCCTTTTTGAGGGATGGGAATGTCCACGGTGGGGACAGGATATGCAGGTATAGGGTTAGTAAAGAAATGGAGTGAAATACCCAGATAGGCAACATAAAGTTACGGCTGGAGCCATAAGGTTTTTGTGGCGGTGCCTCATGGTAGTACGGTATAGATGAGGAAGGGTGGAGCTTGGATGGGGGAGAAGGGATTATTGGCGGGCGCTAGGGAAGGGAATAGAGGGGTTTAGGAGGATGACAGGACAGTGGTGGCGATGGAGAAAGTGGGAGACTCCGGAGAGTAGGGTTGGCGGGTGGTGGAAGAGATGTGGGGAGCGAGTGGGGATATGAAAAAGGGAAGGTCAGGTATAAATAAATTAGCGCGGTGATTCAATGAAGGATGCGCCCGAGGGTGAACTGGTTTCGGCGTCTGGCTCTTCTTTAAAAGGCCTTATCTCCCATCCTAGGTCTTACCGCCTGGATCCCTTCCCAAGCGTCCCTCATGACGCCCCACTGCACCCTTTCAGAGACCCTTTTTCCGCCGTTTCACCCGTAATTCCCTGCCTCTATCCCGACCCCTACACCATGTCAGCCCTTCGCCCTTTGGACTGTCCCTCTGTGGTGTAGCCGGCCCCGGAAACGTTGCCGACTTCCGTTTCTAATTCGCTTCTTCCGACTGGGGGGCGGCGCCCAAGGTTTGAAATTCTCGTACCTGAGCGGTGAGGGAGCCTCAGTTGGAATGGGACCATCGTTTTTCCGCGGCGAGTGTGTGCGGGTGTGCAAAGAGCTTTCGGGGAAGGACTTCAGAAATTTGGGGCGAGGAAGGATTTGTTGCGATCATTCGGAATGTATAGTGCTGGCGGGGCTGGGAAATTTATTTCTCTCCTCCATCTTGGTGTAGCGAAGATAAGAGATCTGGTTTTCGTACAGTTGGTGGTCAGGTTTTAGTGGAGTGGGGCGTCTTTCGCAAAGCTTGGGCCATAGTGAAGAACCCGACTTGAAGACGCATGAAGATTCAATGGGACTCCTTAATCACCATGCCTAATTTACTAATGAAGTCATAGATCATTCTTTGTAGAGTGTCAAATTTGCGAAGATTGTATTAATAATTGCATCATGAAAAACTTGGGTAAAATTGCTGCGATAAAAATTTGGCAGAGCTATTTAAAAAAATCTATGGAAAAAATACTCACATTTTGTTCCGGAATACAGAGATTATGGTTATTAACTACTTATGGGAATGGAAAGAAAGTTCGTCGTTGAAAGAGGAAAATATGTTAGGAGGCGAAAGAGATGCTTTGTATGCTGATATTAAGTTTCTTAATTCATATATCTCGAGTATCTTAATTTTTAAGGTTGCTAGAATATGGCTTCCCATCTTTAAGACCCAGTTTCGAAGACCCCAGAGATTATCAGTGGAACCTGGATCTTTAATGTAGTCTTTTAGAAAACATTTCAAAGTCAGTACTTCCTCGATATTACCAATTTTTTATTATTTTTCGTTATCGTTAATATTTTGTGAACACTTAGAATTTACGTTACTGTTTACAAAAACATGACCGTTGCCCGGAAAACAGGTCTAGAACAAAATAGCAGTAAAAATACTGTGTGTTCACTTCCCTATGAAAGCTATGAAATAGTTCATAATTGAAAAGGTATAGAGTTTTTGAATTGCTATGTTAGCCATGTTTTCTATTTTCCACGCCCTTATTGTATACATTACCGCTCAGGAATAGTAAGTTGATTAGAGCGTATTTCAAGTAACACCTGTTTAACGGTTGCGCAACCTTGTGAAGTCTGGAGAAAATTGATTTATTTTCCTCCTTTCATTGAACATTAGAAGTACATTGTGAACGACGATGAACTTTGGTTTCGTTGACGGTATTGGTTAGCGTAGCATCTTAAGACTACTTATTTTGTGTTCTTGACCCTCCAATGGTTAGAATTATATTGCGCCATCTATCCTAAGTTCTTAATCATAAGACAAACGCTACTTCCATACGTATTAAGTAGGGAGGAGATGGAGCTATGCAGGATTCACCTCTCCTACACCTCCGATTTATTGATTCAGTACCTACGCATGCAATACATGTGGTATTAATAATTTAAACCCCCTGGTTTATCCAATTGCAATATTCATTTAAGTTGAAAATTGAGACATTTAATCATTATAATTTGATAAAAACATCTTAATTTATTTGATTGAATATTATTTATGGTACCGTTCTATATGTCCCTTGATTAAAATATATTATCAATTAAAAAAAACCCTTTTTCTTGCTTCACTTAAGATTTCTGAGAAGTCTTTACCGTATTCGAATTCATCACATTTGGGTCACAATATCAGTATGTAAACCTAGCTACCATGCCAGGTATCTTAAGCGTACTCCATTCTCTGTACCAATTATTGAACTTTAAAGAAGAAGAATGGTTATTCAAAAATAGTGTATTACGAGGAATGAAAAAAGTAAACTTTAAATTATATCGTTTGGACTTTGGTTTCTATGAAAAGAGGCTTTGCTACTATTGACATCCAATGCTATTGACTAATAACGTCTGGCCTTTGCTGCATGTAGTAACTTTGGCTGCTGCCCTAAAGGCCGAGAATCAATCCTTCATTTCTGCTTACATGTGAAATGCACAGACTAGAACAAGTGTGTAACCATGACTTCCTCCTTTGAAACTTTCTTAAGTACCTTCCAGTATCCTCAAACCGCGTCTGTTTTCTGACTGCGGGCCATGCACTTGACCATCAACGACGACCTAGCCGCAAACCAATACCTCTCAGTTCCCCTTGTGTCGAAAACTTTTCGCCGACTCCCCTCACCCGCCACGGCTGTAAGAGGGACTCGTTTGAAGGCGTGGCCACCACGACTCTCAGAACTCGGCAGTGAATAGTGGCCAAGAAATATTTGCGTCCACGCGAGGACTGAGCATGGGGCTAAAGGGGTATCTATTCAGTGGACTGAAGCGGAATGGTAACGTTGAATTGGAGCGGAGGGCGTTGGAATGAATAAGCCTGACGGAGAATTCGGTCGGGGAAGACGAGGGGTGCGAAGTTACCCTTTTTTCTGCGGCAGGGGATTTTCCGCTTTATTTCGGCGTCCCGATCAAAGGGGCCACACGTATTCCCTCCTCACTCCCCCTTACCACCCCTGTCCTTTTGACCCCACTGAATTTTTTTCCTCATTCACAAGGAGGCTAGCGGTCAACTTTTTCAGTCCGCCGTTCGCGTTTTCTCATCTCCTCGGCCTCCGCCTCTCTCCTTCCCACCACGATGTTCAAGCAGACGTCCGGAGTCTGCAAGGGCTCTTGGAAGTACTTCTCTCACTCCCCGGAGGAAGGGCCATTCAGGGAGTTTGTTGATCTTTTCGGGTTAATTACGGTGTGCATGTTATTCTGAGATTGCGGTGGCGTGTCGTGGATTCAATGGAAGATCGCTTCGAGTTTTGGGGAAGAAACTGTTCGTTCTGAGGTTTGATGAGGGTATTGCTGCCCTCGAAACTAAGCACAGTAGGGCGATACTCCTTGTTTTTCAGGGAAAGAATAGTTTGGTTCAGGTTGTGAGTATAGTATTCCGTGGGGTCTCCAAATTGGTGAACATCGGCTATGATTTCACTAATCCTTCAGATAGTTGCTACGTATGAATTTAGCTAAGGTTAGGAATAACCGATTTTATGAAAAGATTAGCTGATAGAAGAATTCAGTGGAGAGCTGCGTCAAACTAATCTTAGGATTGCTAACTAATGATGATGATGATATACAAGCAACCGGCTAGGGTATTCAGGTTGACAACGTTCCGTCTTTCTAACCAAAGAGGCGTGGGTTCGAACCACATATGGCTATTATGTTTGCCTAAGCGTTGATCTTAGTATTAGGTTAGACGGTGCGATATGACTTTAGTAACTGGAGCTCCTAAACACCTAATACTATTATTTACTTCTTATTTGTGAGCATGCGATTAGCTACATAAATAAATATAAAATTATGAAAATGGACGTTGCCAAAATACCAGATAGTCTGTAGATAGAAGTAGCCTAATGAAAGCAAAATCAAGTATACCCCACGCCTCTCTCACCATGTCCTTTGAATAAATGTTGAAAAAGCATCGATGCCAACGGACAGCGTTAAAGCGCACGATAAAGGTCTTCTGGAATTTTTTCGGGTTTCATTCAACCACGGATCTTTGGCTTGCTGGAACGATGTGAGCACTACCTAAGAATTCTGATATCAAAGCATTTTTTGAAGTTATGAATGAGATCTGGCGCATATAAATCATCCTATCCCTTTTAAATCACCATACTATTAATTTTACTCTTTTAATGTATAAATATTTTGATTTCTCATAACAAAAATGGAGAAATATAATTCTCAAACATTAATATCGAACATTATTTATAATCATTAAGTCAACATTTTTACGTCTACTCACATTAGGTATTATGTACTATTTGGTACCTTGTGACTATGTATTTTGATGCCCGACCTCGAGGATATGCATATTTATTATAGTTGTGCGAAGAGCCCTACTATTGGCATCATCATCATCATTAGTCATCAGTCCTCAGATTGGTTTGACGTAACTCTCCACTGAGTTCTTTTATCGGCTAATCTCTTCATATTTACGTATTTCTTCCCTTTCACATCCTTCATCACTTGTGCCATACTATTAGCATAGAATAAGTATATTGCTATTAGACCAATTTGACAAACCCATAAACATCACTGAAGAAATCCCCATTCGTTCATTTGTATCCAATTCCATTACTGTTCATGAGAGAAAGCACCGGAATAAATTAAGTTACCGATTCTGGTGTATGCAAACAAATAATATGATGGTGAAGGCTTTTTTCCCAATCAATTGATGGCATAAATCGCCCTTTTGAACGGATGAGAAATGAAAAAGAAATTGGAATGATTGGAATGAAGGTTGTAATGGCACATAATCCGAGAGTTATTCCGGGACGCCGATGTCCGAGGACCAATCTCCCGATTTTGGAAGATGACGGGCGTTCATTCCGGCGCTCATCGTCGATTCAGCCGTCCTTTGTTGAATTAGTCCGAGTTTAAATGAATCCACTCCCGAGTTTTACTTTTATTTCCCGCCCTCGAATCATCCACTTAACCCACCCGCGGTCTTCTCCCCCCTTCTCTTCTTGATGCAATTTTCGTTTCGCCGTCCTCTCTCTCTCTCTCTCTCGCTCCGTTCCCAATCGGTTTATTTTCAGCGAACGCACATGATACGCGAAAATGCGATGGGTTCCTGCACATCGTATTTTTTTTGGGTGAGGGGGGGAGGACTACCACTGCCGTCGGCGCCATTGCCATTCGCTCCAATTTTCAAATCGAAGGGAGTAATCGGGGGGTCGGTGGTAGTGGGAGAGGAGGAAACAAATTTCAGCTGCACAAAAGCTCTTTTTCGTTCATGCGTTTGCAGTGGATCCGTAGGTCTTACGCTTTCTTTTTTTATTTTTTGCTCACCCCTCCCCGCCTTTGATGGTATGGGTGGTGGGGAAAATGGGGCGAGGTAGAGTGGTACCAAGTAGGGTGGGTTCGGGTTGCGAAATATAAAAAAAATCACTAGAGTGCCTACGGGCGTATTTTGGAATTTCGTATCGAGTTTTGAGCGCAAGAATGTTCAGGAACGCAATACCGTCACGGAACCGGAGGCAGAATTTCACACGCTCTATTATTGATTCGGACTCATGTGAAACCGATGATGATGAAGTTTCTAGTTCTCCCATTAAAGATCTCGATCATTTACGGATTTTTCACCCGACCCCAATGCGTCCGTATGCACCTCCATTAATCCGTTAGACTTTCCCTGTGATCTATTGCGACCTCGCAGACGCGCAGTGGCATCCAGAATTGCATTACATGTTTCATACCATCATTCTATGTGAAAAGGGAGATTTACTAGAGTAAATGCATATTTATCTAGTTATGCTTCTCCATCCACCTATAAACCGGCATGAAAATGTTTCCAATCTACACTCATCCTTTCCACGAGTATCAGAAATTTGAACCTAAACATTATTATTTATTAGCCCTATTCTCCATATTAGAACTTTTACAAAATATTCCCAATTTTTGTGCCAAAAGACACCCTGATATATTATTTTTCGCGAACGCTTCATTTCGGGCTTCCATTAATCAGTAATCCATTGGGTTACCTATCCTATGAAAATCATTCTCTTTGTACTTTGTAGGAATAGTATCGTTTACCTCTTCTATCTCAAATCAAAAATTTTAATGAATGCCTCCTGCCTTTCTGGTAGTCGTGGTGATTTTTGCTAATCATTTTTGAAACAGACATGTACGCTGAGAATTAACAATAACGATATTTTGTATCTACGTAAGATACTTTGGTAACACTTTAGATTTCACCAGTTTGTCAACACTCTATATTCTTTCACACAAAGCACTACATAGTATTTGATATGAAGATATGCTTGACTAAGAGATGTTTAATTTCAAGCAAATATATAGTGTCATTATTATTAATCATATTTTGTGTCATTAACACTTGTTAAGATTTCAATTTTTTCAATTACTATTTTAGAGAAAATAGTAATATTTGAATTGTCTTAAGTAGATGACGATAGAAGCATTACATTTCCTTGGAAAGTTTCCTGTGAAAGTACTTGAACATTTCTGTAAGTTAATGCATGCCTGAAAAATATTAGTGATTCCCAAAATGTTTTGCATGTATCTCCTAAATACACGTATGTAGCGTTACAGTGTTGCAAGGATTTCAATGCTTAGAAAAATATAGCCATTACTACATTAATATGAATCACACTCATTCTTTTATAAATGTACACTAGAAATAGAATATGCCAACGCTGTGCACTCCAGCTCTTACTACTGTATGTAGACTACTGTTTTTGCCATGTTGCGTTTCACAGAGACACGGGTGCAGTATGGATTACAAACATTACTCGTGAATAGCTACACGTGTGTACGGGACTAGTTCAAGAGAAGATTGTGTTGAATACGCTTGTGAAAATGTCCACCAATATTCTTAGAGAAAAAAAGCTAGTGAACATACTTTCATACTTTTAGCACGAGCTTGTTGTCGAACTCATATGGGTTGTAAATTTTTTCAAGCAATGTACAAATACAAGCCACATAGTTCAAAAATAAATGTGAGAGCAGAAAAATAAAATTTTGTCTCGCTGTAGTTAAAAACCATAGTAGTTGTCCGATCAACGAATGTTACGTGCTGGACATGGTGTTTTGGATAATATTAGGCCTCATGAGTTTTTGCTCCCTTGCAAGAGATGAGAATTACACCACATATTGTGCAGTTATTTGGTTGATTGGAAATGACAGAGAGGCTGCCGAGGAAATTTCATTTTATTTCCTTCGATTTATTTTCACAGGGAGGCATTTTGGACACAGATGTCCAAAATAATCGCGGAAAAAGAAAGTTATCATCGTCTTCTGAATCGCATCATCTGGCGGATTTCGGAAGTGGGGCGTAGTTCGGGATGAAAATGCCAATGTGTTGCCAGATGCACGATGCTAATTTTACGTTAGCTGCTATGAGTCACAGAGTGCCAAGTGGGGTTTGTGCAAAAAAGTGGGAGGAGGATAAAGGGATGAGAGAGCTTCAAAATGCTATCATCTATCTCGCGTACACCCTTGAAAAATATTCAGTGCCCCACGAAGTGTCTCTCTCACCAGTGGTCTCCCAGCGCCCTTCCAGTGAAGACTCTTCTCATTGTAATCAGGTTGGATGTTCTGCCACCAAAACCTGTACAAATGTCCTCTCCTTCTGGGTCTGATTGTGAGTTTAAAAAACATTCCCCTCCTATTCCTGTGAAACGGTCTGCTATCTCAAGTGTTCCAGTTTTTATTACTGGAGTAAAAACGTTTAAATTTAACGTAATGATTGAGCTGTTCATATTACCTTCATTAAACTACGAATCCCACATCTTTCATAGTGTTTAAAATTAAAATTTGCCGAAGACGAGAAATTGTTTTTTAATCTCTCTACATTAATTAATTAATCGCGACCATTTAATCATCGCTCTCAAATCATTTTATGTCAATTTCTTCACCTTAAGTTTGCAGTGAATAACATATTGCTTAAATGAAATACTTAAAAATGCATATTGGTATCGTAATATAAAATTGAGTCAGAAATACAAAATTTCAGTTCAATGACAGCGACGTGTAGAAAAAGATAAATACACGACTAATATTTCCCCTCTAATGTAGGCTTAAATTTGACTTCCCAATTGGAGAGCATATTCGCAATCAATCAAAACTTTTTCAAGAGAATTCTTTTCGCATTGAATCGGGTGAATGGTTTGTAAATAACCTAGTGTTTGCAGATCATCTTCAATTCTAGCCAATCGCGGGCTGAACTGAGAGAGAATTGCTCGTATAGAAGTCAACTGATATGCTCATGGGACCCTCGCCAACCTCGGGGCATCACCCATTCTTTAAAAAAATGTATTTTGGGCGCCGGAAAAAAACGGATTTTTTCCTCTCTCCTTCCCTCTCCTCCTCAGGGCCAACGTAGTTATTCGAAATGACGAAAGTGATCCGAGTTGGGACGGGGAAAAAAATAATAAATGTATATATGTGTGTGTGCATGTGAGTGCGCGCACCGCATTGATTAATATTAAAAATCCTCGCAGTCACTCTTTGTGTTTTGCGAGCCGAGGGAAAATAAAACAGGCAAGCAGCGAAAACACATCGCGTCGCCAAGTGTCTTTCGGTACATAACGGAGGCGGAGAGAGAAAAGAGGTAGCGCACACAAGTGCGAGGGATCACATTCGCGATACACACGCACCCACACAGTCACGGGAACAAACCAAACCCGGCATGCACTGAAACTCGCAAAAAAAACTCACTCACTCACTCACACTTACATGCACGCGATACGAGGGATGAGTTGAGAGAAATTAAAAAAAATGCACTGGGTGCAAGAAAAACAAATCTGTGATGAGAGGAGCAAAACAAAAAAGCTATCGCCCCGCGCGGTTTGATTCTTCGCCGCCCGCCGAGCGCGCCAGACTAGGGCCAACAACATCTTCACCGGTCGATAATATGCCGTCTGCTCCCTCAGAGCGCTCGGGTAGGTCGGGCGGCACTAAGGCTTTATATCACTTGCTGTCGGATCGATGCTCTGGTATCCAGGATTTGTGTGCATACCTCACGTAGGATGTGTGTCTGTGTGTGAACCTGCACGTATATACTTGTATTCGTAAATGCATGCACGTGTGTATATAGTTCCAAACCCCGTCCCTTTTCGGGGCGGAAGCTGTCAAAGAGCTTAATTTTGGGTTGCGCTTAGGGAGACTTGCTCTCACGTGCTACTTTCCTCTACGTCACCTCCCTGTAATCGCTTACCTGCTTACTTCGCCTTTAACTTATTTCACTACCACACTAGCTGTTTCGCGGCCTTTGCATGAGGTGGAATAAAATAATTTTAGGAAGAATTTATCTTATTTTGAGCATTGTTATTTTATTAAAATATGGTTAATTGTTAATGGTATGCTGCAATGGTACATAAGCTTTAAAAACCTATTTAAATGAAGTTTTGTCTATCACAGTTGTGTCTTATGGCAAAATGACAATCAAGTAGTAGTGAGTGCACAAACTACAGAGCGTCTATTGAATCTTAAATGCACTCACCAGCTGTAAAAATATCTGATTTCGATGATTATTATAATATTTGAACAATGAATGGCAATTGTGTCACTATAATAGGTAGGTATTCAGGCATATGAGAAAATTCAATCCAACTCAAGCCAATGTTTTCATCTGTATCTTCCTGATTTCGTGAAAGCTGGTTTGCCCTAATAACTGAGAAATTTTCATGGGAATTTTCCTCCAGAGAACCAAATTTGAATTATGGATTTTACGGAATGATTAACATCATCTGAGATGACTTAATGCTATATTAACCATGCTGAGGACACGTGTTGAGGCTAACGTCTTAATTTTGGTCTAGTGCAGTGAAACAAGCTACTTTTATTTGCTCGTTCAAGGGCACGCCTGATTGTGTAAAGCTTCAAAGGCGCAAAAGTTACATTATGTTGATTTCTAAAATGAGTAATAAATTTTTTTCGGTTGTCTGGGACTCATTTTGAAATGTTGCAAGTTTTTTCCAAGAATTTTCCGATTTGTGTTGGTGAAATAAGTCCTCTTAATCCGTACTTTATTTTGTGCTAGTGAGAATAATTCTAGATGAATATCATGTTAATTTTAAAAGATAGCTTCATTTGCCTTCTTATCGTCCACTATTATATGCCAGTGATTTCCTTGTTAAGGGTCGGGTGGAGCTGGATATCCCTTAGGAAAGGCAATACAAACCGATGCAAGTTATGGCTGTAGAGGTAAATGAGTTCCCATTTTCAGCATCTCGGAGAAGAGTTGTCGCCAGGGATTCGAAATCCCATCCACGGGATTTCGATACGGAGGATGGAAAGTTTTGAGTGAGGTGGCTACGATAAGACTTAAGGTGTCGACACGTCCATGAGATAGAGGAGCTCGAAAAGATCTCGAAGTTTTTTGGAGGTCGATGGGAGATTGTGGAGAACATGGGGGGTGATCTCGCGGACGAAAAAGTGCTCCATTTCGTTTGGGATGTCGTCGTTAGTGAGTGAGAAGGGAAACTAAAGGTGTTTGATCATTCCACATTATTCGTCCGTCGTATATTAAGCAGCTTAATGTACGTGGCTTTTTGAAGAAAATTCATTGAAATTCGTCGATGCAATTGCAATGGAATGAAATTTATCTATTATTAACTTTAAAGGCATGGAGGTATTTATTGCTGGTGATTAGAGTCAGAAAGATGGGGTAGGAAATATGAAAGAATATGGCCTAGATATTGTTGCAATTCAGTGTAGAGTTGTAGTCAACTGCTTAACCCAGTGTTTGTATTTTCTTCTCTATATTTATGAAAATCAACTAAAACCTTCTCTTTTATGTAGTTTATACTGGTGTCAGTTCATCAGAGTTAAAACCTACGAGATCTTTCACTATTAAATTCATGTTTAAATTTTGCCAATTCATCATCCATGTCCGAGGTAAGATTCGAACTTGTGACCATTGGGTTACAAGGCTGGTACTTCACTGACTTGAACCAGTGACCGACTTAGCTGTTGGGAAAGTTTTCATACTTATATTCCAGCTTGAGCTTATTTGATGTATTTCCATCATAATCTTGGTTCATAGCTCCCAACCTTTGTCTTATTTTAATTAAACCACGAATCCCTCCGTTGGTATGGTGTTTTTATCGTCGTAAAAACTGAACGATTAGTGCTGGTTTTCTGTGAAATCATTAGTGAAGGTTCGACTTATACCTAATATTAAAGAGTCTGGCTGAATATGATAATTGATGGAGATTGAATGTCTAGGTCTGAAGAAAAAATTATCTATGGTCCAAAATTTTTATTCGAGCTGCTAATTCCAGATTGTGTTTGATTTGTATGTTCAGAATACTTCCCTCCGCTATGTTTCAATCTAAATATGCCGGTCCACCGCGTCTTCAATCGCGACGTTATTTAGCTCATTGCCTTTAAGAAGATATTTCCTCTAATCATTACTTCGACCCAAAATACTCCACATCAGCGGATCTCTGTCTGAGTCTGAGATGCTTCCATGAATTTTTATTGGTTTCATCGAGCGTTTTAGATTCGACATAAACCTTCACGTGATCCGTTAATCGCGTTATCCCACCCCCAACTTATCCCCTTTAGGAACGGCATCAGTCGGTGCCTTAACATCCCATGCCGTCCGTCCATCGCGGCATCGCAAGAAGAGCTCGGCGGAAAATTTTTGTTCGCGCGGAGTTTTGGCGAGTGGAGAGGAATCGGGGAGATTGAGAGAAAGGGCGGGAGAGAAAGAGAGGGAGAGAGATAGGGAGGGAGAGAGAGGGAGAATGAGCAATGGGACTGCAGCGAGAGAACCCGCATTGCATCACAAACCCCGCCAAGGCGCAGGCTCACCTCCGCGGTAGTGTCGGGCGGGTGCTGGGACATTAGCCTCCGGGAGGAAGTGGGGTACTAGCCGGGAGATTTGGATGGTCGGCCGAGGGGTGAGGGGTGGGAAAGGGAGAGGAGGGTTTTTTTCAGGGTGGCCACTCGACCGCAAAACCGCGAAAATCACCGCAAATCTCGATCACCGCGAATCTTGATGATCGTAAATCAGCCGTGAGTTACGCTTGCGAGCTAGCAAATGCAGAACGTTCTAGCTCCTGGATCATTTTATTGAAATTTGTCAAGGGAGAATTTATCAACTTTTACTTCTTTTGAGAAAGTCATGGAAAGTTCTGCCAGAGTTCGTGCATGTAATGTCAAACTGACACATGTAATTCCAAACTTTTGCATAAAATTCAATATTTATTTTGAGTGTTAATAAGTTAATTTGAAGGTTATCTCTGATTATTTTCTACCAAGGAAAAAAGGAATACCATTTTTAGGTTCCTGTGAGCAATAAAATTTAGGACTATTGTAGTAATTAATTTTTTTGAGAATGAATATTGAAAGAACGGCTAGGATATTCGAGAAATTATTTTTTTTGATGTGGAATATAAAGCCGGATTTGGTGGTGGCGGGGTATAGCCATCGCCTGCTATTCCTGGGGTCGCAGTTTCGAGCCCGGGTCGGATTTTCACCACCCAGAACATGGCTGTGTGTTTTGAATCTGTTACTTGTTATCGAGCTCGATGTAAAATGGCCATATGAGCTGTATTCGGGTCCATGGAAGTTAAAAAATAATGCGGCCAATACTGCCTTAGTCTAATGACATATATATCCTCCTGAGTTACCTTTGCATTGCTGTTACTTCTCATATGCTATCATTTTTAACTTCACCGTTCGCTAAAAGAAACTGGAAAACTTCGATTTTCATCCTTGAAAAAAAAACACTATTAGTCTTGAATTGAAATGCAAGATACGAGTGGCCACCCTGTTCTGCTTAGCCCCTGAGGGTTGAAGGGGTGCGGTGAGGGCGGAAGCGTGGGGCGGATGAGGTCACAAGAGGAGAGGCACAAGGGGGAAGAATTGCAACGGGTCTGGGCGTGGCGAGAGACTAGTAGGATCTATGGGGAGGGGGCAGCTAGGGAGTTGAAACGCGAGGTGGAGGGTTGTAGGGGAGGGGCGAACCAGGGATCCCATTCAGAAATTCCCCCACACCCTCCCACCTCACCCGAGAATGCCAGGTTAAGAGAACAGTTCATTAAAGCTAAAGACCCGGCGGTGGAGGGGATTGAATTAGTGTCAGGCGTGTACTTTTTTGTTTTCCGCGTGGCGTCTTTTTCTTTTCTTTTTATTTTTAATTCCGTCGAAGCGGTCCACGTGGCTGTAAGAAATCCTCCCTCTCGCTAAATCCCTTAATTGGGATCGGGTGTTTGCAAAAGGGTAATGAAAGGACGTCGTTCGGCCGGATCCTGGCCTTAGTTCTCCAGGTTGGGTCGCCTGAACTGCGGAAGGGGGTAGGGAGATGGAGAGGAGGGAGAAAAACGGGACGGAAGAGAGGAAGTCGGGAAGGAAGGCGAGGGTTGGTATTTTCTTTTCTCTTTTGTTTGAGCACAATTAAGGCTACACAATGTTGCGTGCATTTTTGAAAAACAGCCAGGAAATTCCTGGCGCCCGTGATGATTGTTAAAGCAGATGCAGACGGTGGACGAATTATCCTCATTGTCGAGTAAGGGTGTTGAATGAGCACGAACTTGACTTTTATTAGAGGTCTCTTCCCAATGTGGAACATTAAATGTATATCTTGGTGGACATTAAATTTTCTGTCGCAGTGTCCCAGTTAAACTTCAATTACAAGTTTTCTAGCTCAATTTTTTCCAGTGATGGTCATAAATCTTTAGTCATTTATTTTCTCTGTAAGATGTGCGATTTAATTTTTTTCCCGTGTACGTTTTACATTCTTTCTTAGATATAAACATCCAATTGTCTGTAACTGCCCCCTCCGCTTACGTGATCCATCACTGCACATGCACATGGCCACCATTTTTTTTCTTACAATAGCTGGATTTTCTTAGTACGGCCTTTTTTGTTTACAGAATCGTACTGCAACCCAGAACCTCAGTGGCCTTCAATTCATTTTCATCTCCTATTTTAAGGATATCCAGGCTTCTGTTCCTTACCACCCAACGATACGTAAGAGTATCATATGTGGATCTTAAACGGTAATTTAATGTTATTTGCTGTTTTCCTTTCCGTATAAACAATTCCTAATGGAGTCAATTGTTGTCTTTGCAAATCTTGTCATATTGTCACATTAGTTTCCTTGTGGTAATTCTTCATTCTAAGTCACATAAAACGATTTCTCACCGCTAGATATAGGGGATCATGTTTGTTAGTCGTAGGAGTTCTGGCCTCCGAAACTATGGATGATTCGAATGCCGGCTGTGGGAGAGATTTTCCATTTGTAAACAGACCCTTACTTGAGTACTTTGTGGCGAGCATTCGAGTTCAGTACTGTGTCCGTTAGATGGGACGCCATCTATGGTCCCCTTGGAGCCTTTCGTTAAGTGCAGGCTTATTCCAACGCCAGATTTCTCTCTCTTTTTCCTCCTTTCAATTCCATTTCTATCTCTCCACTTTGCTCCTGGTCTGAATCGCCTATAAGTGCAGGTATAGACTAGAAAACAGAGATTTGGCAGCTAGAATTTTGTTCCCTTATCGGACAGCTTTGATTGAAAATATCTTGCGTTTGAATCTCTTGTGTTATGTAAGATTGGCTGGAGTGGATAAGGGAATATTATTTATTCCGTTTACTTAAACAGAGAAACATTAATAACTTCTCAAATACGCCGATAATTAATTGCCAAGAGCACGTAGAGAAATCAATCATGAGATACTGACGTTATAGTTAGTATAGCTAGTATAAATTTGAATCCCTTAACCTGGGTTGCCTGTCAGGCGTGTCAGAGAGCCCCAATTCGGTATTTCGTACCAAGAAAACTCCTCTTGTACTGTATTGGTAAAACTTTCCGATTTTCTATGTCATGGGATAATTATGTAATCAGAAAAGTGTATGTTCACTACATATGAAGCTATCTATGCAGATTTTTGATTCTCGTTTCCAGGAAAATGCTTAAAGATATCTGCTTTTAAAATTTATCATGGCTCATTTAATTCTATTTCGGCGTTCTAGTTCTATTTATGGAGTGCGTTTTGATCAAAGTTTCCATGTGCGTATCTAACTATGCATTTTAAAAGTTTTAATTAATTAATAGAATATAATTGAAAAGGAACTTTTTAAAGAGAATTATTGTGATTCTGAATGGATAGATGTGAGTTTAAGAAGTTCTAATGATTGCACGCTTTGAAATTTATAGGCAGTTCTGTGATTTATCGAATAATTCGTGGAATCTAATTAGACATTTACTAAAAATTTTATAATTACTGGTGGAAATAACATTAATTAAAGTAGTATTTTTAAGTGCAGTATTCTATTGTGCGCCTCTATTGGACCAGAAATGATTGCCTTATTATGCTTTAAGTAAATAATTAATTGAAAATTTTTACTGATCATGGAAATGGATGATACATTGTATTTAAACCATTATGATGGTATGTATTATGTGTATAAACAATGATTTGGACGGAGGTTTACAGTGAATTTAACCTACCTCTCACTCGTGAGAAAGCTATTGAAAAGAGTGGATAAGATTTTTTGGAAATTCATCGACTTTCATTGCAACGCATTACTTTTACTGCTGTAACTTTGTTTGATATTTCATTGGCTTTCGGTCAAAATGTCAATAGGCAAACTTCCAGGGAATTCTGCCAGCACGTTTTCCTATTCTTCTGCTCGTTTATGAAAGAATTACGCGTCTGCGGTCTTGGCTTCTTCTCCCTCTATGGGTGGCGCGAAAACTTTTCTCGAAGGAAAGATTAAGCAGGGAGTTCATCATTATTTTCTTTTGAGAGCTCTTTAAACTAGGGCGTTAACTTTTAAGAGAAAATGGATTGTTACGGGGGAAGGTTTGAGATTAAACTCGTGAAAGGAAGGGGAGAATCACAGCAATGATACGAAAAACAGACCATAGTGAATTTTATATCCAACTTTTATCAGTGTAAAGAATATTCAAGCGTCAGATATTCACCTGCATTTCAACTGTTTGGTCATTTTCATTGAATTTTCCAAAATATGCCGGAAGAAGTAGATGGAAACTAGCCTTAAGTCTTTTTTGACCAAAAAAATTTAAGGTAATAATTAAAGGTATATTTAAATGCGTTGAACGCCAAAAATTCACCATTTCACTATAGAGATAAAGGAAGGCCACAAAAAATATTCACCTCTTTCGAGATCGTCTATCGTTGCAAAGAAGTATAAGGTGCTTCCCCCCTATGCTGTATCCTACCCTCAATATTAATTTCAATTTTGTTAATAAAAAATCAAGAACGACCCAATATACATTGGCCAAAATAATGCCGTATCGATCAATTTTCTTTAATTTGGTATTGAATAAGCACTGAAACGCGGGAAAAGGAAACCAAAGAAAAGAGATGCAGAGAATAAAACGTTCATCGGAATATATAGACACTGTCATTAAAGAATGATTGAAGTCCTCGTGTAACAGGTGGCCGCGAGACTCTTAATTTTTACGCATTAATTTCCAAGCCTTGTAATTGGAGGTTAATGACATTGATGTTTCATTTAGACAAAGTCTACTAAGTCGCCATCATTAGCTGTGACTATCTTGTTATTTTAATTTTCTTAGTTCACTTTTGAATACACAAAAATTATTTTAATGCGACCTGAGTTAAAATATTGTATTTGCTGCTGTTTTAATCTACAATTTTGATTTTCGTCGGCATCCTCTTCTAATCTTCCTAGAACGACTTACCTGCTGGAAACAAGTATTGAAAATCATTTAGCACAGACATTGTGCTTGTACGTGGTATCCAAGTCAGCAATGGTCTTCCGCATCTCACATGGGCATGGATGCTGTGTTTGCCTTAGGATTAAGAGCTTATGTTAGACAGCGTATCTTAGCTTTAGGTGCTGCAGCTTCTACGGTCCACCTTTACGGACGAAGGATATTATGAGATATTTTCCCGTGTAGTAAACGGCAAATCGTTCTTGAGGCAGAAACTAAGGGAAAAAGGAAGAAGGGGATTCAATAGGTGGACGCAGTATGGGGAAGCATCGTCAAGGAAAACAACAGCATGGAAGTCCATCGAGGGTAAATCGATCCCAGGGCTACCACTTCATCCTGCTCTCCCGCCGGGGGAGTGCGAGGACATTTTCCCCGCCATCTCCTACAACCTTCTTCTTTTTCCACTCCTCCCGGCCTCTTCTGGTCCCATCTCGAGATCTCACCTCTTTCGTCTCCTCCTCAAGATCCCATCCCTCACCAACCACTTTGCCGAGCCCTGAGGACGAGGCCCGCGCTCTCTCGAAAGAACTTCACCTCTTACGTCCTCGCCCCAAAACTTCCCGCACTCGGCTGATAAACCAAAAAGGTGATTCGCAGCAAGAGGCCTCTCTTTTTCTCTCTCTCCTCCTAACCTCCCCCTTCCTCCTTGTCTCTCTTCCCGGGCCCTATTTGGTGCCGTAAAATCCTCCCACCTTCCCTGAGGGCGTCAACACACACTCACTCACACCTACGCCTCCCGAAGACACTTTGAACCGGATATCCTTTTGCTCGGCGTCGCGGCTTTCCTCACACGCCGCCTCCACCACAATACCCGTCGATATAACCACCCCCACCCCCTCCCATCCTCCTCCTACCGCTCACCAGGCTAACCTCCCCCTCTACATTCCCACCCCTCTGCGTTTCATCCCCCTGAGCACACACACCCACATACGACACTCCCTGTCTCCTTCCTCGCCACGTTTTTCCCTTCCGCACCGGAAAATGCTTTCAGATGAGGTGCCATCGCCCAAACACCGCCGCATTCAAGTTCTCTCGCATATTTTTTTCCACCCCACATATTTTATTTCTATCTTCCCTTCTCCCGTTCTCTATTTTACCACGCGCAGTCCCTCAGCCATCATCCCGTGGAAACCTTTCAGCCTCCTCTCTCTTTATCCCTCTTTATCGTCGTGCCACGTGCATTTCCGTCGGATTACGGTGAAGCGCGGTGAAAAACTTGACAGTTCGGAAGAAATATCTGCTCTCACTCGTCCTCTTGTTTTTAAACGTAAGCGGGGTAAAATTGCCTATTTTCCCACACGCGCGCATCACATTGGAATTCCTCTTTCTCTCTCTTTCTTCCTCCCTCGGCGATGCAAAAGGACTTAAGTGGTCCTCCCACGTGTTCGATTTAAGTTTGCTAACGCGTAACTGTGCGGAAGGGAGAAAAGCTAGGACTTAACGCATGGGTGTAAAATTAATGCCTAGGAGAATTTGTAAAAGGTGTTTCAGTTGAATTCAACGAAATGTCACCTACATGCAGACGACGTGTTAGCTGACAGCAGCGAACTATATTACGGAGCTTAGGATTTTCTCATCTGTAAACTTTGCTTATAAATGTATTTCTGTATTCCGAAGTGAGTGATGTTGATATTTAGGCTATAACCATTATTTTTAGTACGGACTCAAACATTCAGCAAGAAGTGGCCCAATCATACGAGAAGGCATCTTCCAGAATAAGTCCTTATATGCAACATAGGCTGAGTTATAAAAGAATGGAACATTACCATGAAATTACCTATTCATACTGACAGAAAAAGTTGAACGATGTATTTTTCACACTTTATTGAGTAAGTGAACCCTACCAGTTTACACACTCTCGTGTCTCGTGTCGTTGCAAGGGTACTCTGGAATTCTTACAGTGGCGAGCCCTTATATATACTCAAAATGAGGAAGAAACTGCAGGAGTGTTTGGGAAAGCTTAGGGGGTATGATTAAGTGGGATAAGCAATGTGTAGAAGGTCAGGTTAATCAGGGAACAGGTACATTATAAAATGGGAACAGATTGTACGGTACAATTTCATTTAACAATTTTGGTCCCAAAGCCTTAGATGCAGATGTAATCTCAAAGTTTTCTTAAAAAATCCAGCGTTGCAGCTTTGTCGTGAACATTTAAAATCTCTACTCATAATCATACATGTGATTAAAATCACGTAAATGGGATGCAAAGACTGACTTTTTGTCACCATGAATAAAAGAATTAAACTGTTCCTTTGTCCTAATGTTAAAACTTCTACCCGTCTGTCCTATATAAAAGCAATTGCAGTCCTGATTATCACATCTTAACAAATACACTCCACTTTTGTCTAAAGGATTACAACATCTTTTAATCCATCTCTTCATTGAAAGAGAGGATTTTATAATCTCGAATTCGTACATGAAATAAATACACGTTTTTTATTATTATTAGCATTGCATTCATGTCATCTCATTAGATAGCGACGTTACTATCGACGTAATGATCTGCTTTTTCTTAATGTAACTAGTAATCGTAACCAGTAATAGTAACTAGTAAGGTGATTTATATATATGCTCTTTAAATAGCTTATCTGGGTTCATTTTTCAATAACCGCTGGAAAGATTGCAAATGTCCGCGACAGATCTCCCTGTGGGTCGATTAGCTCATCTGCTTGTTAGCAGATTTATGTTAAGATGCTTTAGATCGTGTTTTGGTATACGTTAAATCTTTTATATTTTCTAAATTTTTATTTTTCATGCCAAAAGTAAATCATTTTTATCATGGTCGTTAGTTCATTTCTTAGGTTAGCGAGTTTAATAATTCAATTCTTCAAATATTCCTGCTAATTTTACTAAAACATTTAACGTTTTAGATTTTTGAAACTATACTTGAACCGTTTTCTACTTTTCATTCCCGGTATAGTTAGTAGATATTGGGTAAGTTAAGTTTTTTGTCTAACTTGACTTTGAAATGGTCATCTTGTTGGAAAACTCAAACAGTTGTCGGTCTATTAATTCATTAACTGTTGTTTTATAGTGTGATGGCAAAGGTCCAGAGGCCTAGGGAGAGGTCCAGGGAAGTAAAATGCTCTAAATACCCTCGTTTAAGGTCCTAGTTCAGAATTGGGTGATAGTGACATAACTGTGGAAATTGCGTTTTCAAGCTGTTTGCGGGTCAAAGAGCATTAGATATGCTGTTTGCTCTCCGCCGGTTGGAAGGGTAAATTTCAAACTACGGAGTGACCTTTGGTATGTACCTGTTTACGTTGTCGTTGGGCTGTTTGTTGATGTTTGTTCTCTCTCACTTTTTCAGATTATGAATGGATTTTAATATTAAACTCATCTGTTCAGATGTCTATCTACTTCGAATATAGTTTACTTTTCGATAAATGATATCCATGTCAGAATGGATGATAATTGGATCTTATAGTAATCTGATGTTTTTGAATTTTTATCTCTGTGCTTTTATTGGAATTGTACGTTAAATAACGAACATAAGTAAGCATGTTGAGGTGATGAAAGGACAGAAGCTATGTTATCAATGTTTAAAAAAAGGGCATAAAAACACTTATTTACCTTCTATTAACATTTTTACTTCGATGGATAAACGCTTCTGTAGATACCGCAAAATAGAAAATTAGGGACGGAAAGAGTAAATTTGATGGTATACACTCTTACTTAGTTGTTAATGTGTTGATTTGATTTGATTCAGTGATGCGCTCGGAGACTGAGGATGCTGGTTTTATTTTCCGACCCCATGCATAAATATTGTGTACTCCTGCAAGTAACCTTCAACCTACGTAATTAAGAGTATTAAGTCCATATAAAACAACTCATCGATGTAATTGCCACCTAAGTTGTTATCTGTTTGATTGCGTAACGATTATTCGATATTTTTCAAATAAGTAAATATAGAAATAAGATATATGTATATGATGACTAAATTAATAGATAAGATGCATCTTATGCTTATGATAACTACATTGAAATTAAAAAATCACGAGAAAAATGCTAGATTAAACTTAGTAGCTGAAGTCTTGGATATGGATTTGAGCAATTATGCATTCGTTTAATATGTCCTGTTTTGTAGGGAATGGAATTTCATTAGTTATCAGTATCCGATGACTCACATTTTAAAGATGAATTAAACTACTTCTCAGCATTTAAAATGGAGTGAGTGATCGTATAATTCATTGATAGCTCTGCTTTAATTTGATATCCAACTTTCAGGTTTATAATAGAAGGAATGGGCACCACTATAAATGGCGGACACATTTTCCAGCGAACAATACACGATGGAAAAACATAAAGTTCTCACTTCCATTCTGATCCCCTGAGGCTCTCATTCCTCGTCCGTTTTCATTGGCGCTTGCACACTATGATCAGGCTCCACCCTTCGTTTGGTTTCCTTGGAAAACGTGCAGATGCGCAGTGGAAGAGATTGTGAATAAAAATTGCGGAACACATGATTTCTTTCGAAATGATGTCCTTCCTACAGCTCGTACATACCGTTTTGTGAAACGCATCAGCATAAAAACATGCACCAAGGGTGGTTTTAGACAGGTTTGAGACCGAATTAGAGCAATATAATGTCAAGTGCTCTTCACAAGGAGGTATCAACGCTCTGGAAGCCAGTTAAACGCGCGGTCGTTGGCTGGAGCTATCGATGGCGGCTATCAAGCGGGGCCTTTAGTATCCTAAATCGTTCCAACGTCTGTATTTGCTCGATATAAAGTGGACTATATATCGTTTTAAACCCACTGAACCATACCCCCTTCCGCCATTGCGGAGCGAGAAAGGTGGTTGGTTATTTGGTGTTGGGTTGCGGCTCGCAAATCTGCCTACTAGCAGTCGACGCGGGCGTCCAGTCGGAACCCATTTGCCTTGCCCCGTTTCTTTGGAGCATTTAGCTTCTGGAGGCACTCCCAGGGACGCCCTCGCTTTAATAATCACCGCCCGCGTCGAGTTTATATCACCTCGACACTCCCCTTGGCCTCCCCGAACCACACGATCATTAAGGAACCAACTGTCTTCCACCTCGATCGCAAACCAGAGATACCCGCCCAGCGGACGGCGATGGACCGGCTGCTACGGACAGGAACGAGGCGAGGAGGATGAGGGAGGGAGAGATGAAGGGGGAGAGAGGTAAACTACTACTCCCTCAGCCATCCCCCGTCCTCATCTATGTCAATCTGTCCTAAAGTTTGCATTACTTACGAAATTTCAGTGGCCAAAAATGAAACCGAGGGCAAAAATTAAAATAAATGTTTATAACCATGCTGTCAACTGCAATAATGCAGTACATTTTACACTGATTTACCGAGAAACATATAAGTTAACATTAGTATTTGTAGTCAAACTTTATTTGTAGTCTGTCGAAGTTCATAAATATAGACGATAATAAGTCACCAAATTCCAACAAATTTTATTAACGTCTGAAAAATTGTCGGATTGATTTTTTTTAAACACTAATGCCAAGTAGACATCGAAGTTAGGTCTATGGAATAAAAATGGTGTTACTTTGTGTCCAACTTGGTTAAAAAATTACAAGACACTGAGTTAATTGCTGCGAAGACAGGTAAGAAATTGCTCTAAAAATTTGGCTTTTTATTTAACCAAAAAATGTATTCGGCAAAATCGATAAGTTTTGGAGTGATGTAGGATGACCATCTTCAGAAAATTTTTATACAATCGTGCAGAAAATGCGACAGTGAAGAAATTTAGAGAAATATTTTCACTCTTGCAATATTTGTTTCACAAAAACCAATTTCACCAAACAAAGTTTGGGAGAGATTGGCATCGGTCCCTTTCTCAGAGTAGGCGTACCAGGAATACCCTTTTCGTTATGCAACTTTCCATTCTCCAGTGCATCGCGGATTGTGTGACGGGCAAGGGAGGAAGACCGCGGTCGGCGGCGTGGGTGGAGCGGGCTCTCCTGGTGGTGAAAACGGAACTGCATGGGATATGCGGTCTCGGCATGACGTCACGGCCGCTGTCATGTGCTCTGTGACGCAATCGCTGCCCCGCCCCCAGTCGCCGTGAATGGGATGAGGATGGCGGTTGATTCCCCCCTTTGCGCCGACATACGCCCGGCTAGACTTGCTAGATGGCGGTGTATCGACGTCAAAGCCGATATTTTTTTCATATTGACCTGGTCGACGTGAGGGCTTAAAAGGGAACTGGCGAAGGGTGTGTCCGTAATTATCGTCAGCATTGCCATACGGGCGATCTTCTGGAAGTCGCTAGGATATCGGTCGATGCCCCTCTAAGGATGGAATTGGAGGTTTGGAAGATTTTATCGATCATTTGGCCTATATGACTACGTTCAGTATATTGCCGATAAGAATCCAATAGTCAACTAGGCAATATCTATGTACCATATATTTTGCGTGGACGATAGAGTCGATATGGCGATGAGCACGCCTGATAAAACTAGGCTGAGGCTGTTTCCGATATTGGGGATAGGATTTATACATTCAATATTGGAGATGAAATCGATATAATTGCTACAAGATCGTCCTTTCCTCAAGTATTACGCCATGAACTGGGCTTTATGTACGATACCTTAGACTACATGATCGATTATTGACATATGCAGGGCTATGTTGCTGTTGATTGGACGTTGTGGGTGATGTATGGTAACCGCGATAGTCCGTTCCGTAACTTGCCTACTTGGCAACCTGAAGGCCACTGGTTTGAATCTCAACTCTGGATATGGATGCTGTGTTTGTTGTAGCTTAATATTAAGTAAGGTTTGACGGTGCGATATTGCCCAGCCCTTAGAGCACCGTAGTTGATATTTCTCTTGCTACTGACTAACCTTCAAGCCACCTTGAGGGTATATGGAAGGGAGTAACTTGTCACTAAACAGGCACTAAAGTTTACTTATATACCATATGATTATTATACGAGACACTCATTAAAAATTCCACATTTCATCCGAAAAGTAAAGAAGTATTTGAGAAGTACTACGAACATGTTTAATACACTGTATTTCACTCAGGCATGCTTAAATCTTAGGAAAATCCAACAGTTAATTGCATCGATGTTTGTTCCATTAATTCGTGCTAATATAATATGTGCGATTTCATTTCAATTTGAAGTTAATTTATTCAATGAAGACATCATGGTGTGAGAAGTCCTGATGTTGTTATGGTAACGAATTATTTGAGATATGGCGATATAGACTGTATGCAACTCAACATGACGTATCAATCAAAGATGCTATCGTTGATAGTCCAGCCCCGTCCCTTATCAATATTGCACGATGTTCCCGATAATCACTCTAATGTCAAAATTTCGTCCGCATCGTGATAATTTTTTCACGCCAAGGATCAATGTTGTAAGCTGATCTTCCCACCTTGAGGCCGCGTGACGGGGATTTCACGTGAATTCTCGCTGGGAGGGGGCAGGCAGGGTGGAAGGGTTCAGGGATGGGCGATGAAAGGAGGAGTGGGTTTTCTGCGCAAAGAGAGATCGGAAGGGGCGCAGCCTCGTTGCTATTCCGTGTCGGGTCATTGGAAGCGTGTGGGCCTCGTGTGACCCCCACCCAGCGTGTGTGTTTGAGCGCCGGACGGGAATTTACGGTTTCAGTCACCCGAGTACGTGGACGATCGCAATGGTCTCCTCCTCCCCCCGTGCCTGCTCCGCGCATGAAATTGAGTATGTGAGTGTTTGTGTGTGTACCCTTTCGGTCATTAGTGGGCCATTGTCGGGGGAGAATAAGGGCTGGGAGAAATGAACTATTGAATGGGAAATTTCAGGCGTTGACGCCTCGGGTACAGGAGGGAATGGAGGAGGAGGGGAGGGGAGATTGGGAAAGGTGGGGTAGTAGCGAGCAGGGCACTCACATGAGTGGTTGAGTCGTGAAACATACCTCTAACCCACACTCAAAAAATGGAATCTGGAATCGCGCTTCGTGCACGCCTCTTTCGGGTGTGACCTCAATGTTGTTTGATTTCCGAGACCTTCTGGTGTTTTGGGTTCTCTCATTTTCGTGGGAACACGCTAAAGGGATATCTCCTAGTAATTCAGCGTCAAATGGATAGGGATCGTTTCGCAACACCGCATACGTTGTCAATGAGGAAAAAGCTAGCCGATACTTGGTTAAGCTTCATCTTTCAATTAATCGAATGTCGACGATGCAGGACGCCATACGTATGTTTTTACTTGTTTGACATTTTCAAGACTGTATTCTCAGGCTGAGTTCATTGCCTATCACCAGGATTTAAAATGAAGCTTGAAAGTTCTTTACATATTCTGCTCAATTGTTCCCCTGATAAAATTACTGTGAAGTAGTCATCAAAATATGAATGAACCTGGATTGAAATGACTTTGAAAGAAATGGATTCAAAATTCCAAAAAAATGTTCCTAAGAAGAAAGACATGGAGGAATCAGCATGCGTAACGATAAGGGAATATAATGTTCTATTTAATAGAGGAAAGGGGCAAAATATTATTAACTTGGCCACAAATACTACGCTTATACCATATGTATGGAGCCGGTTTACGCATGGGATTTACGAAGTATTACCAATCCTTAGTCACATTTTTCGATATCTCAGTGAGACTCTTCTCCTGTAAACTGTTGAATTAAAAATTAACTGATGAAATATACCGTATGCTTACATAGGTTAAGAATCTACTTATCTATCGGCGAATACTTGAATACCTCGCTTACAGGAATGTGTTTGACATTCCAGATCTCAAATAATTAAACTAAAAGTGTTCGATATTCGAGATATCGAATAATTATGCTAATTACGTTATATTTGACGCACTGTGAACTACATCATATGTGCCGTGAGAGGACGGCAGAGATGAGAGTCTGTTGATTGGTTTCGCCGCCTAATTTATGATCGAAAGGTAACAATTACAGCAAATGCCGAAAAAACGGTTGCCTTTTCACTATAAATAACGCATCGAAGCTAGTTACCGTTAGTCACGATTCAAAATCAAATAATGTTCATGAACATCATCGACGGTTGCCGCTCGATACGAAATTCGCTTACTCCCGTTACATATTCATTATTAATTTATAAACTGTCGGACAGTGTGTCTATTCTTCCATACAGTACTACCGCAAAAAGCTAATGCTAGGCTACGTAAGAGTTACTGAGTTATGTAAGCTACGTAAGAGTTACTGAGCACTCGTCTCTACTCGCCTGTAATCAGCTATCACTACGTACCATTGTCGCTATTTACCGTCGATAATACGCCGAGGAGCCTGAGTTTGATAGGCTATATCTTTTGAAAGAGAAAACCAATTCTAATGAAGTAAAATGTATCGTGTAAAATGTTTATTTCTACAGTTATTTAAGCAAATAGAATGGTTGTCACCATAGATCAACTTTTATTTATCACTTAGATAAAATTTTATCTGAATTAAAACTGTTTTCAATACTATATAGCCCATACTAAAGAATTGCGGGCTTTTGATTCTGTCAGATATCCTCATGTTAAATCGAAATTTCAAATAAAAAGCCAATAATGAGAATAATAAGAATTTTTGTTTATTTCAAATATTAAATAGCTAATATGAAATTTGTAATAACCTACTGCGAAACTGGTGACATGACTGAAACTTGAGAGGAATCATTGCAGTCACAGGTTTTTCAGTATGAAGAGTATAGAGAAATAATAATTACCAGTATTCTCTAATTGCATTTAAATGGATTTATTTGGAAGAGATAGCTTCTCAAACTCAGTGGTCTCAACGTACTTAACTGACAGTAAATTCTTACCAAGAGCCAAGACGTAAATTCTTAATAGCTGATGCTAAGATTTTGTGCTAAAAATCCAATGGAGTTGACCACGTAAGTTAATAAATTTGGCAGTAAAAGCATTATTGTTTGTGTATTAGTGAACTAAAACCACCTAATCGATCGGAGGTTGGAGTTATACTAAAGGCTTGATACAAATTTAGATGTTTTATTTTATTTACCATTCAACCGAATTAATTCCTTCGGGTCAGAAAATTCAAGAAAATACTCAAAATAATGGCTTACCGCAACAAGTGCTGGGAAATAGAATTATGAGTATTATGTGTGATTGTCGTTCAGTGATACGTTCCATTTTATCCTAACGGTGCATAATTGTCAGTGATAAATAATGTATTGAATGAATCCCCAATCGCTGATGGACTTCCTTAGTTTCTAATACTTTTTCTTCATTCTCTATGAACTCTTGCTTTTCTGTAGCATGTAAATCATGGGAAGTTCGTGCTTTCGGGAGGAAAGGAGCCTTTAGGAACGAAAACATCCCTGCGGTGCCTTGAGCTGATGGAAAGTTAGAGAGGGGATTGGGGCGGTTTAAGTCTTCTACTGGCCTCCCATCGCATTATGGGGACCTGTGGAAATCCTCATGTAAAAAAATAAAACGAGGAATGCGAGTATCATGGTGGTCGGCCAAAGCGTGAAGCTTACCGTGTTGCTTGTTAAATCCAACCTGGGTTTCCAAGATTTAGTCCAACCGAGCTGAAATACGTGGACGTCGCAGTGCGTAAATTTGGCTTTTTGGTTCTCTTTACCAAGGTAGGGATAAAATAGAAGCTAGTAGAGTAGTGCGGATGGTAGCGTGAAAGAGAGATTTGAGAAAAGGTGCATTACGTGAACTAGAAGTGCTTAGGAGTCAGAAAGTTGTTTGCTTTTTTTGACGACTCATTAGAGAGATCATAAATATTTTATTTTATTTTTATTTAAGTAATTGCTCACATACAGAATTTCTGCCAATTTGCAGTGACGTAGTAACAAACTTGAAATATAAACGTAAACAATCAATAAAAACAAAATATGCTTGGAAAGGACAAACGGGACATAGGTACGGTCATTAGAGTGGAAGTTAGCGTAATTATCAGTTGCCTGAAGCTCAGCTAGTCACACCAGGGGGAGAGTTAAGTATGAAATGAGTGTGTCAAAATTCTGCACATTATGATTTACTCGCAGGAAAAATTAATGAGATCTCAGCGAACTAAAAACAACGGATAAATATAAAGAAAAACAAACTTGAGTACCTAGTAATTGAAATATTTTGGAAAATTTTGGATGAAATATAAGAGCTAAAAGATCATGAAGAGCGTTGTTGCAGGAGGAATGCTCTAGGAAGAGGCCGGATTTGAGGAAAAAATAATTTGAAAACACAGCTATGAAATGCTGGTTTTCTCGGTTTAATACCTGGGTACTTATGCAACAAAGAGGTAATTAGATAGGATAGTTTAGGCATGTTTCTATGAGGTACGAAAATAGGTAAACTGAACGGGTATGGAATGCTGTACAAGGAGAGAGGTTGTAGATCATCTGACAATGGGAGATATTAAAAGGAAAAGACGTCTTAAGAACCAGTACCTCTTGGTAGAATACTTGAGTAATTTTGGTGGAAGCGTTTTCATACTCAAAGGAAGGACAAGGGCGAGCTTTGAAGTGGAAATTGTGGAGCATTAGTGAAATATGAGGACATCTAGCAAATGCTTGAATTTGCACTCATTTTATTCCGTCATTTGTACGAAATTTGCCGTAATATGATTGGGTGCCCTGAAATATGAGCGTGGTGAAGTATTCCAACAACTATAAATGGTATTTCCTCAAATTCAAATGAGCTACTCGAGAAGGAATCTACAATTCTTTACTTCAATATTCCTAACCTTCCTAAATTTTATGTGCAGTTTGACTTTATTCAGGCGTGTTTTTTTATCGCTCGTATCTTTAAGTCAAGTAACCGGATTGCTTTTGGTCTGTGCCTAAATTATCAGTTTTTTATAACCAAGACAGCCATGTCTATGGAAAGAGAAAAAAGAAATTATGTTCACGTTTTTTTCTCCTTCCTTTACTGTTGCCAAAAGAGCATAAAGGCACTTCCGCGAAAAAGAAAAAAACTGGACGACTTGGACGATGAATTACTTTTTGCATTCCGTTGATAGCCTTTTTCCGGCTGCAGGCATGGGGGAGGGCGGGGAGGGTGAATATTCGAGTGTAGCCGATGGTGGGGGAGAGAGGTGAATGGGGACGACTGGCAAATGACGTACAGGCATACGGACATTTTTTCGCTCAACCGCTCTTTTCATTCTCTCAAAGCTATGATCTCGGATTGGTCTTGTCCTCTCCCAAACCTTTTAACCCTCCCCCTCCATGTGACTCGCTTCTCCTTGCCTATCTTGGTGTGTGTGTATATATATAAATGCAGGTATGTTTTGCTCCTTTTATTGCAAACCTGACTGTACACCGGGCACACTTACAGACAGACCTCAAACAAACGTACACAAACGCGGAAGAACACACCTGAATGTTGGCCGTGGTAACGGAAACCGAAAAAGTAGAGAACGGGATGTTGAATGCAACGGACTGGAGTGAATGGAAAGAGATGAAGCCATCCAGACCGCTGAGTCGCTTCTATCTTGCTGGTTCATTTGACGGGTTTATGGGCCTGGATGTGGATGTGTGCGCCAAGGTGGAGGTAGTCTTGAGAGCTCGTTAAAAAAAAATAGAGGTTGTCTTTGCGCTCGCAAGGAGAGAAGGTGAAAAGGGTGACCTGAGCATTTGCTCGGGTAAGGTGGCCGGAGTTAGATCGTGACCTTAACATTCCCTTGGAAAAAAAAGAAAACTTATATATCTCAGAGGGTGAAGAAAGGAATTGGTAAAGCGAGTGAACTGTTTTTATGTTTAAGTTCTTGTTATCCCTCTCATGTGCGGTATACCTTTTCATTTTCATTATATAAATGGAGACCTGGAGAGGACAGGCTACGAAAATATTTATTCGAAAATAAGATCACTATTTTGGGGATCGAGGTCGCCCACCGTATTGAGGTAATAGAGGAGGAGATTGCAGGAGGGGTTGGGGTGGATGTTTGATGCGGGGACTGAGAGTAAACGTGAAAGGTCGGATAGGAATGGTTCGGGGCAAGGACGTGGGGTAGTTTGGCCGGAATAATAGATTGCTTCGACGAGAGGGATGGGTGGAGCTGGTGAACGTATAGGAGCAGATGGGAGCGATGTGGGTTTACTATGGTTTGGTGACTGCTTTTGGGTATCTAACGTGCCTGCCATAAAACACCTTCCATGCACTTTGTTTGGCACGACTCCATCTTTAGAATTTTCAACGATACGTACTTATTTTCAAATACAGAGAAGTGATGTAATAATAAAACTTTGTAATCTTACACTACATTTTATTTGTTACCCAACCATGGTTTGATGATTCGTTGGTCATAATAAAGTTCCCATGTTGTGAAAAATATTGGAAAAGTGCAAAGCTTTGCTTTACTTAAGATGAAATATCCTGAAAAATGGGGAAGATTTTTCATTTAATGGTTCCTAGCGAAATTTAGTTTGGTGAATACTGGCAGTTGTGTGGATAGTGCTGACCTTAATTCGTTTCATTACTATCGACTGGTTATCGTGATTTATTTTCGAATAATATATTTCTATTTGAAATTTCTGTATGACCTTATAGTTATTAAGAAAAGAAAGAGTATACTATTCCTTAATGAAAACATTATGATAAACTAAGTGCATTTATGCAGTCCCTGAAAACCTTGAAAGCTGACTTAAGTAATGTCTTGTCTTCCGCAGTCTTCATCGTGTAATGTTTTACTCTATAAAACTGGGAAATGAATGAGACAATTTTTCTTGGAAATTAACATGGTTTTAATTTTGACGTTAGCAGTTTTGTTTCTTTTGGCATGACTAGAAACCTTCGGAGCAGGAACACAAGCCTTTATCACGTGCCCTGTGCACCTTATTTACTTTGAGCGGTTTCTATTTCACTTTTCCTAGATGATGGATGGCTTAAAGGTGTGTTTTTTTGGCGGAAGTGAACCTTGCGTATCTGAAATTGCCATTGTAGTATATTTCAGTATTCGAGGAAAGATATGGGAAAGCGTCCGCGAGTACGGCTCTTTACATTAGTGTTTTTACATTCAGACTGCCTAAGGAAAATACTACCAGATTTTTGCAAAGTTTGTTATATTTTCAATGAAGCTTATAAAGTAAAATTGCTATGAAGATGCAAATGTATCTAAGGGCCACTAGTGTTTCAAATTACGGCGAGTGTTCAGATGTTTTAAACTTGTATTCTGTTAACTTGCACGATATTTCACGTCGATGATATAAATTATCATGTAATTATTACATATGTACTTTAAAACATGATATCATCACTTATTTATCCTTTTGATCTTCTATGGTCACGTGATGTTTTCTACCGCAAGGCATTCTTTCATTTCTGTTGGACGTAGCAATTCATTGGGACCAAATGGGCACAGTTTGCAATTTAATATAATGAGAGTTTGTGCAGCTAGTGATCTGTTTCGCCCCTTGCATGGCTTCAATGTTGGCATTTTTTTGGTACGTGTTGTGCGACACTATAACAGTTTGTACTGGTTCGCACACAGTTTGAAGTCGATGACATTTGTAGAATGGTAAGCAAAACGTGTGAACTAAATGATGATGGATGGGCTCTTTTTGGTTCAGCTCTGTTCTCCCATCTCGAGAAACCGGATTATAATCCCGGTGATGAGTTTTTGTATGCCGATACCGGTCCCTGCTTCTATGTGTAGAGCACTTCTACAGAGGGATTCGTTCATTTGATGAGGGTTAAAAAATTCAACTTCTTGGCGCCTTTTTCTGAGAGTAGGCTTATTCCATAACAGAGTTTCACTCATTCTTCATTTATTCCCCTAATGATTCCTTTCTTTTTCTAAGTAAAACATCCATACTTAATGGCAAAAGGTCTTAGCTATCGGTCGCCTCTCCCATAAAAAGAAAGAAATAATTGATGAAAATGAAAATTTATCCACTTTGGTCGAATTAAGGAATTCTTTACTAATGTGTGTAAATTATTCAGTAAACAGTAAATCTGAGCTAAGATTATTATTGACTGTGTTAATACTTTAGATTTGTTTCTCGGGTTTAAATAATATCAATAGAAATTCACATTATCTCCTTATAGCGTGGAAGTGCCAATTTTCTCAAATTTGAAGGGTGTGCAGTTCCATGAAAATACCTTAAATATGAATTCCGAGCAGTGCCCACGAACCATTCAAATTGGGCCCCCTCATTCCATTGATTCACTCGGTGGACCGTGCTTTACGAGCGAGTGTCAGAAGGATTCTCTTGGGTACGAATTTGAAACAGTGGATCTCCATCTTCAGCACAAAACGCGACGATTGGAATCCACAAAGGAGTGGAATCCATTACTCGAGCCCCCAAAATTTAATTTCCAGAAAAAAAAGGACTCCAAACAAAAGGATACTGAGGGGAAAGAGAGAAAAAAATGGAGGTGGCGAGTGAGTGCGCTGGAGTGGTTGATAATGGAGGCGAAAATGAGAGGAGCAAGAGGAGAAAGGAAGAGGAGGGATGAAAGTAGGGGATGGCGGATAGCGAAGGGAGAGAGAGAAGAGAGAGAGGAGGAGGGAAGGGAGGGAGAGGAAGAGAGACGTATTTAATGGGGCAGGCACGCAGGTCAAATGCCCAGCCCTCCTCTACGATCAATATGGCTGCCGGAGCGGAGGCCAAATTCGCCTCGGGACACAAGCAGGCGAAGTGGTCAATGCTTTGGTCCCGCATGTGTTTTGTAAGTGTAGTTCATGACTTTTCCGAAATCAGGATTTTCATCGCAACTTCCTCTCCCATTTCCCCCATTGAAAACTTTCGACCCTTGCCATTTTAGTCTATTTTCTCTCACACCGCCCGAGGTAACCCTATCCAATCATATGCCTCCTCGATATGTTGCGTCATCGCTGCGGGGTTGGTAAATCAGCCATCCGGTAGTGAAATTACCTCGTGTAATCGAACACAGCCTCCCACGCGGGGGCCGCGGGGACCGCGTGTGGCGATTTAATTACGGAGAGAGGGCTTGTCGAAATCTCTTGTCTGCATTACGAAAACCTTCATATTCGTACAATTCCCAGCAGATGTGAATTTTATGAAGGTTTTTACGTTTTCTTTGATTTAATTTCTTATGATGCCAAAATGTCAATTCTTATAAGTTACGCAGTTTTAAAATCGTTTGGCTGCGGAATATTTTTAGCACATTTAAAACTGTTTGAATGCAGAAGGGATGGATGACGGGTTGCTTCCATTCTTGCTGACTCTGCCAAATAGCTTGGCATCCTCATTTAGGGCTCTTCCCATTTCTAACTTCAGTGTAGGATTTTCGTTTGATAGCATTTCCAAAAATGTGTATTGAGACTTATTATCTATTTTTTGGAGTATGATTTTGGTAATATGGGCTACGCGACATTAGAATGAAATTCGCTTGTTCTTTTATTGTCTCCATCATTTGTTTGTTCTTTTATTGTCTCTACCATTATAATTATTAACTGTGCAAAAACAGTGAAATGGGGACTGTTTACACTATGTTCATCTTGTAGTTCTGTATCCCATTCAATCAGAGTTTTTAAAAAATAGTGAACTGGGAATAGCGTTGAGATAGGAAATACCATAAAAGGGAAGGATTGAAAATGTTCATGCTCCGAATAGGTATGTATTTTTAAAGTGAAATTGATGGAACTGTGAAAACCTCAGAGAACTTTCACCTCACTGATTACGTTTATTATGATTGGGCTTTTTTCCCTGAGGAAAAAAGCCCAATGTCTTTCTCAAAATATTTCTTTCCTTCATCTCATCGAAGCATTAGAAATGTACGCATTGGAAGTAGTGCAGTTCCTCTAATTGTAAAGCTAGAAATAAGGTTGTGATATCAGCTTGCTAATGTATTCTGGGCGTCAGAGTAGTCGCTGTCTTGCCAGAAAAGCATTCCTCGGATAATTTAGGGGTAAGGATGTATTTTAAGTATCACTATGTTACCAACTGAAGAATTTTTTTTTAAATGGGTGTTTTCAAGTCTGTTTCCGCACTAATAGGCGCTTCAGACCGGGAGAAAAGGTATAAGGATAGGAGTGGAAGGGATGGGGGCTCATATTCCACTGAAGAATTTTCCAATTATTTGCGAATGTTTAAATCGCGCAAATTCTAGCAGAGGCATCCGATCTTTCGTGTGAGAGAAACTATTTCATTAAATTTGCATATACCTACCAAATATGATAGTTGCTCAAGTAGCATGTGTTTTTAATAATTTTCGATATTTTATTATTGCTGTCCCTAAATATTTAACTGTTTAAACCACATTTCAATACTGAATGATATTTTAAAAATTCAACTGGTCACGGCCTCTTTTGACAAGATTATGATATATTTTCGGTCGCCAATATTTTCACGCAACTGGACGAATGCTTCAGGAAAAGAAGCGATATGAATGAGGGTATATCGGCTCGATTGGAGATGTTAGGGGTATTGGAGTTACAAATTCCAATAGTTAAAATTGATATCTGATTGGTGGGTGAGAAAATTTACTTGTGACACTGATCATATTTATTTCCTCGCTACTGAGGATTTTTTCTATATCAGACACCGCTAACGAATACTCTGCTACCGATCAGTCATTGCTTCGGTACTTGCGCATTCTTTCCATTTATATCCTTATATTTCTGATTCTATTTTCAAAAAAAGTTATTCTTGTATTCTATATTCTCATTTTCAGGTGATGCATGTGAATTTAGTATAGGAATTCTTATTCAACTCCTTGTCATTAGAGTGATTCCTGTGACCTGCGCATATTTGATGCCCTTCATAACCTGTTATAATCAAATTATTAGATTTTCAAAACAGACGCGCCGATGATAATTACATATTATTTAGAGTGATAAGTGGTGTCAACTAATAAGAAACCTTAGTCACTTCCACAGGATTTTTATTAAACATACGACCGGTTTCGGCAGTTACGCCATCCTCAGGATTTAATAAAAATCTTGTGGAAGTGACTAAGGTTTCTTATTAGTTGACATCATGACAACCTTCAACCACGTCAATGCTTCGAACTTCGATTTCAATGTGATAAGTGGTGTATTCAGGAACTCATCAAGGTATTTTTATCCACATGTCTCGACGAAAAACGTCGGTTTATTATTTTGTTTCACAGTAATAGTAATTATAGCTAACTAATAATTTTGGTGTACTCATAAAAATCAATTTACTCTGATTCTCTGCTGAGATACTTAATTGATTATATTAGTTGTAAAGAACCAGGATGCTCCACATATAGTCTGTGTATTACCATCCGAATCGCCGTTTAATATTACAAATTTAACATCTAGCGATGCATTTTATTCTTAGCCATAAAAGGATATTGAAACGAGAATGCAATGAGGCACGAGATGAAGTTTGCCTTTCGAATTTGATATTCAGTTGCTTTTTTTGGTTTTTATGGGGAAAGACAATCAGTTGGGAAATCTTTTCTGAGGGGAAAAGGAGATGGTATTACTGCTTGCGCAACCCGGGTGCTGTTGGTGCAGATGCAATCACTATTGCTGTGAAATATTCATTTTCTTTTGGCCGGAGAGATACTCTTGTGTGCTGGGTAAGACCGGAGGAGAGACGTAAAAAACCCTTCGTGTGGTTTAAAAATTTCACGGAGAAAAGCGCGTACATTCATTCAGTACGTGACTTTAGGGCGCATGTCCCAGTTTTTACGTGGCTTCCCGTAGTCCCTGTTGTTCATGAGCGAGATCTATTGGTACGACGCCGCAAATAAAAATATAGAGTATCACCAGAACAAAAATGGAGTGGTGGTCGTAGAATTACGTAGTGTTCAGGGAAAACATAGTAATTTAATGAATTTTTGGTGATTTGAAAACTACTTCGGTGTGTTTTATAGCGTCGAGTAATGGTTGCATTTTTTGTTCTTCTTTTCCCATTAATGGGCATCAATTCTAAAATATTTCACTTTAAACAGCTATCAAATTATTTTAGGAACTAATAAAATAGATATCGTCTTGGTTATGAAACCTGGCTAAACCTATCGCGTAGAACCATTTACGCTATAATGCATTGGAAAAGTATCCACCTATATTCGCAAAAAGTTAGGAGTTTCTGGTTTCTCTTTAATCTTAAAAAACAGATAATTATTTTTGAAAATAAATTGATGCTGGACAAGATGTTTAGTTACACATTGCTCTAATTTTTAAAATAGAGCCAATTCTGAAGTGAATTCCGATTATAGGAACTTTTTAAAGTTATCCAATATAATTTTCCAGCATATCCATCATATTTAATAATCCAGTTCAAAATTTATTGTCAGTTATATGGTACCGTTATGGATATTACCGGGTACGGACTGCCTGGCAATACTGATATTGCCATTGAACACATTACTTATTTACTGCTTGTATTTACAAATCATCTGTAGTATTAATGTGGTTAATAATTATTCTAATCAATGCATTCTAAAGCAGTTGGCGTTATTATTAGCTATGTTATATGCACACTCGCATAGCGGTATATCCAAATGAGGTTAATATCGTGAATTGCTTGATAAAGTAGGGACTTTACAGCTTATAATTTACTTCCAAAATTGTCTACTCGTAATAAATAGACTACGATTGAGTTAAAAAAATATAGGATGGTAAATGCTGGGTGTTATACTATATTAAGCCGAGGCTGAAAATTGTAATCTCTGCATATAGTATTTTACGGGCGCTTGGATTGCAAATGAATTGCGGGCCTCGGGTTGGAACTGAGCAGGCGTCACTTCGTAATTGCACCATTCGTAATTCAAGGGATATATGGAGCAAAAGCCTGGGTAGGGAATCATAATCCGGGTAATACCCAAGAAGGCAAATATGACCCACAGATTTCCGAGTCAGTTACCCCGTGCATACTCCTTCATTGTTACCGTTTGAGCGGCACCAGAATTAGGTGCAAGGCGCAGGATCCCCAAATGTAGGTGGAGTTAGAGGGGCAGGAAGGGGGTGGAGTAGACTACTCTGGATGGAAATGGGTAGAGGTGGAAGGGTGAGGGAATTCTAAAATTTCGCCCGCCAGGGCGTTGTCAAGTGCACCGTTCGGAGCCATTATTGGGCGTAACTAACGATTTCCCGTACCCTAAGGACGAAAAACTCACTCCCAGAGGAAACCTTACCCACGGCCTGACAGACTTAATTATTGATGAGATTCCGAACCGTGAGGATGGACGAGAAGATGGCGACTGCAGAAAGAATGAAGAGTGATGTGTTAAAATGGTCGAAAGAATGAATGCATTGGGGGAGTGGGAACGAAGAACTGATACGGAGACTGTAAAGTGGGGAAATAGAAGGACAGTGAAATTGAAGAGGAATGAAGGGAAGGCAGGGAGACCTAATACATACGCTAACAGCAACTGTAGGTCTGCTCCTGCTTTCAATTACCTATCACCATTCCTGAAGCTATGATAGTTTTCCCACAAATAAATCGCATTCTCTCATTTAGTCTTAACGTATTCACTCCTGGAATTCAATATTCATATACTTATTCTACCACGATCTCGCACACCTCTATTCTCCATCACACCACAGTTTCATCTTAGGTCATACAAGTATCTGTTTAGCCTTCTTCGAATTTCATTAACCTTTCCTCAACATGCACGCTGGTATATTCAACATTTTTCGCAAATCCATCCTATTAGTCTCTTGATCTATAAAAAGTTCCAATTGACTCTCGTTTCCTAGTTTCTGAGCCGAACTAAATAATGCAATTTATTGGAATTGTAACTTATCTTCGTCTCTTTATTCATTTTCTATGCTTAGTGTTTAGAACAGGCCTGCATATTATAAAAAAAAATATTGATTCATCATTTATCTTTAGCTTCTTAATGCACGAATATATTCCGTACTCTTTTTTCCGTGTTAAATTAAGGTTTTAAAAATTACGAAACAAAGGACTTATTAAGAAATCATTAGTCACTTTGAAAGGGGGATTCTCGGGTTGTGACGCGAAATTCAAGCGATAATTGGCACGTGCTCAAGATCAATATGTTTGTGACCTCGTAGCCGCACGTGGGCGGCTTCATCTTTGCCCTTTAAAATATCAAGTGTGCTCTATGTAAAGCATTCCGCCTTGGAGAATATGAGGAAGACTCGCGGAAATTGAGAATTTATTCAAGAGCATCTCTCTATCTTTTCCAAGCATTAAATGAAAAAAACATGTAATGCTCTTAATGAGAGCACCATTGTGGGAGCATATTTTTCAGGTAATGTAAGAAAGAAGGAATATTCTTAGACTATCCGTCTTTAATTTCTGAAATTAATCGTATTGCAGGAAATGTTTTCTGTTACGATGGAGTAACATGACCTTATAGCTTTATACATATATATATATATTTTTTTTTTTAAATTTCCTTTTTAAGAAACATCCGAAGCATCAATGCTACATACCCGTGATATCCTCATTATGCCCGGTTAAAAACATGTCTGCCTTGGTTTCGGAGGGACCGTTAGCATCGCCTTTTACCCATGAACTCGCGCATTTAGCGTTTCTTCCATTTTCTTAATCTTTTAGCTGCAGTAGACTTATGTTTTTAGGTGCTCCAATGACTAAGGTTATGTCACAGCGTCTAGCGTAAGATCTTAATCCAAGTTTAAGCGTAGCATGCATATCGCACCGTCTATCCTAAGACCTTAATCCTAGTTTAAGCGCAACGTCCATTCCCTAGGCTGGGATCAAACCTAATACCTTTTAGTTACCAAACCAGCACGTTGTACATCTGGCTATCGTAGACAGCTTAACCTTTTCTTGAACTCTTTGAAATTAATTCCGTTAGATACATGGTTTTCATTTATATCTTCATTCCATTAGTTAGAAGAGAACGTCATGGCCATCCATCCACTCTTTGAAATATGTCACCTTCTACCGCTCGCCTCTAATTTCCGGAGGCCATCAATGCAGGTCATTGGGGGAGGCTTATCTTGGGAAGCTGGATATGGTTGAAACAATTTATGGTGACAGTGTTGGCCATCACCTTTCTACAACCTGCCTTAACCCTCGATGTGAGTCCCGCGCTCTGCGGGGCGACCTTACTTTCGTGAATAAATAACGATTTTGAAAGGTCGGTGTGGAGACCTGCATATGCCTGTAAAAATCCAATTCTCTTCCTAATCCTGCTCCCAGGGTGGGTGGATAAGCAAAGAGCTCCTCATAATTTACTGTAAAAGCGCGGGGTACTGAATACAAAATTCAAGCCTTTAAATAATTGGACGGCTGCGCGAACTTGGACCATACTCCCACGCTTCTCCCAAGGACCATCAGGTGACATGGTGGTACTGCGATGCCTTTGCTGGGAGCATACTCGCACAGGCTACCGGGGATTAGATCGTTTTACGCTCCCTCATACACAGTATTAAAAAAACGTGCGCTAGCCTCCTCATAAAAAAATGAGACCAATTTCTTTGACGGACGGACGGTGTACATATTTCAGTGTAATTCGATGAAATCGAACAAACAGTGAATTATTCTCACCACGTTGTGCTTGACGCTGCGAATGCCTTTCTCAATGTACAGGCCAGGGAAGTTATCTTTTTGAGTTTAGGTGCACATAATTGCTCATAACATTTAAATACACGCTTGTAAGTCTTCGATTGGGTTGAATACAATATAGATGGTGTTTAAAGCTCCTTGAGGTTTCTGATGAAACGAGATGAGTTTTGATGTTCTCCTTCTTCACTAAATGAGAAATTATAAGGATTTTTGTTATATCATGAAAGCTGATTTCACTTTAATTCCTACAACTATTAAGCCTGCATTGGCTGTTGCACTCATTATTTGGGCTGATGAATTTCAATCCACGTCGATTGCATCGCCGTACTTTAATCCACTTGCTTTGAAAACGATTTGAATTTCCTTTGATGACGTACGTACGCGTACGTTACACCCTAAGAGTCACCAAATGGGCATGCATTTCCACTTAGGTTTTGATGATAGCGATTAAGTACGTAAGTATTTAGAACATTTAAAAAATATTATTACGGGTTATGTAATATGTATGTTTTTCTGTAATAATTCTGTATTCGATCAGGGAAACAATCTTCGTCACTCTCTCAGCACCAGCATTGTTGTATTTTGCAATCTAATATCTGAAATACATACTTAGAAAAATTCATGCTATTATACCCTTGTTAATGTTTTATGCACAGCTGAAATTTCATTCAGAAATATCTTGCCTCTCCCCGTATTTCCTCGTCCCAAAAAGTTTAATGTCTCGCCTTTCGTTTTGTCACGGGTGGCACATTTTTATCATTTTGGAATTACCCTATTCTGGTCTTGATTTAGGCATTAATCAAGTATTTAACCCTAACTGATTATTTAAATAAAAAAACACTACAAAAATATTGTTTTAACTAACCGTGTATATTTTAGAAGCATTATTTTTGAGCTTAACCCGGCAGTACCCGCAATAGGATGTGTAACGGGAGTGCCCGCAATATATCTGTTAGATATGGACGCAGTTTTAGTTCATTAAACTGCATTATTTACAGGTTCTTTTGAATTTGTGGCCTTTTATATATTCTATAATCTTAAGCTTAAATTGTTATTAAATTTCTTATTCTCTATATTCTTAAGAAAGTAATAATTATGCACACAAACACGTGTCGTCAATTTTTTTTTAAATCAACACTTATCCTCCACTTCTAAAAATATTTTTGTACACATTTTTTTATTGTTTGTTAATGGTTTATAATTTTGTTACTTAACAAGGTCAAATTTGCATTTTTTTCAAATCAAACAATTTTGACAGACAATTTCCGCGTGTTGCAGACAAACATGAATTTTGCACTTCTTGCAGTGGTATTTTGAGTGGCGCAATTTCTTCTGCTTCCCATTTTTGCAAGGTTGGCAGTGCTTTCGCTTTGTTCCGCTGGGTTGTTCTTCTTTTTCAGAATCGTTCTGAGGACGAAAATCACTCAAACTCTCCTACAATAAGAGAAAAAAATTTCCCTCACAAAATTCATAAGTGAATTCGACATTAAGGAATCAACGGATTACTTAGTTGAAGCGAGGCTGGAACACCTCTTGACTTTACTGCTCGCCTCTGCAGTTCATCTAGCGAGAGACAATGTATTAGCTCCTTCAAAAAGTCTCTCCTATTTCTAACTTTGAGGCCATTTCCCAAATACACAACTTGCGTGTTTATTCCTACTATGTTGAGTACACTATAAAAGATGACCATAGGCCACCTCCTTGTGTTTCTCGCCACGCTGTAAGTTTCAATCATTTCGTCTAACGTGTCGACGCCCCCTTTGTGTGCATTGTAATGCGTAATAATTTCTGGTTTCTTAGCCTGTCCACTTGTCTCGTCTATCGAGCTGTCGTAATGCATGCTGGAAACTAAAACTACGCATTTGCTTTTTTAAGGGATATAGGATAGAAGCGTTCCGCAATCGTTGAATCCAAAAATGGAGCTAGATACTTGTCGATCTTTTCCAGATATGAACTCAGGAGGAATCTCTCTTTTATTCTTTCTCATAGTTCCTATGTATGACAACTTTCTTTTTTTTAGATTTTGAACTAATGGAATACTTGTGAACCAATTGTCGGCTACTATATTTCTTCCAGTTCCGTAAATTACTTCCGATAGTCGTAAAACTACATCAGCAGGAGAGTTACTTTTACAGTGAGGCCCAACTGGCTGCGTTCCTACGTATATTTCAATGTTACATAGGTAATGCGTTCTGGAATCTACCATAGCAAACATTTTTATGCCATACCGGGATGGCTTGGATGGTATATATTGCCTGGAAACTACGTCTGCCGCGAAATTTGGGTAGCATCTCGTCAATTGTAACATTCTGACCAACATAGTATGGGCCTTTGCACTGCTGCACAAAGCAATCGAAAAATGCCCTTATGGTGGCAAGTTTGTCAGTTCTCTTCCTTTCTGCGCGAGTGGCTTTATTATCAAATCTAATGTATCGCAGAAGAAAACTAAAACGATTTTTGACATCACCAGCCTAAAAAATTCAACCCCCATTCCATCGGTAGACCACAAATCTTGCACATTTAGTCTGTTGGACTTGAGCAATCCGGCCAATGTACAGCAAGCCTAAGAATACTTTGATTTCCACAATGTCTGTGTTATAAGCATCCCTCTCTCTAGTGAATGATTCACGCACCGTCTCTATATGCCTATTTGTTTCTTCAACAATAAGTTCCAGCATATTGTCCGTAAAAAATAACTTCCAGCATTCTATTCCTGTTTTACAATCTTTTGCAGCTCCCCTAACACCAGGCAAACGAGTAACAATATTATGAGGTTTCCTTTTAGAAAACTTAGTGGGAGCATTTTTGGACCACTTTGTCGTTCCGTCTTTACCTGCGAAGATCAGATGGAAAATATGGCTATACGCTCGAATACGATGAAATAAATATAAATTGTAAATATTTGAAAAATATCTCACCTAAGTAAAAATCATCTGTTGAAGGGATCTCCTCTCTCTCTTCTGTATTCTCGTCAGTAGCAGAGTCGAGAATTCTAACTTCCACATGATCCTCCGAATCTGGATCCGATGAATCACACGCTTCGTCACTTTCACAATCATTGCTCAAAATAATATTTCTAATGATTTCGACGTCATCAGGATCAGCCACATTGAACTCACACTTTGAAGTTGAAGCCATTGCATCTCACGCGCTTGCACAAAGAGCACTGACGTGGAAGCCCGCAATGTATCTCTCAGATACTAGGCGCGGACTCGACAGCTCTCACCCTCCTCAAAAGGCTACAGTTTGCAGGAATATCAGTGACTGTCACAAAATAATACTCAAAAAGAAACGCTCTTAGGATACAAAGAAGCTCAGCCCGGAATATGGAGTCAACATTGTAATAATTCGCATTTCAGGCTAGAATTATCTGACAGATACATTGCGAGCACTGCCGGGTTAAAAGCGTCTTTTCAGTGGTAGCCTTTTCCTTTGCTGTTTAATATAAATTACATATTAAGGACGTATACCGTTTTAAAAGCACCCAGCATGCTATCAAGATTTACTCAATGACGTTATCTTATTAAAATTATTTAGTCTATTCCTTGTATTCGTTGTATGTACTTAGAAACACTTGATCAAATTTCCGCGATCAGTTAAATAAGTTTTATTGTGATGGTTTTTGAAAGCAAGCAATCATTCTTTTTCTACTCATACTTTAAATAAGAATTATTTTGGGATATAAAAATATGCATATCATGAATCAATGAGTGTAACGTTTTAATGATTAAAGATCTAATGAAACAAATGTCAGCTTTTTCCATGCATGACAGTAAAAACTACACAAAATATTAATTTTACCACTGTTTGTTAAAAGATGGCCCACCTTTCTCTCAGTTTGGATAAAAAAACTAAAGGGACTTTATTCTGCTTTTCTCTCGCTAAATATATCAACATTCTGAATTGTTTTGTTATTTGTCGTTCTACGACATATTTCGTCCTGTTGCGATATTTTCATGTCTTTCCGTCCTGCTCAATTTCTTAATTCCATTATTATTGTCGTCTCGTACCCACTTTTTCGTCCTGAAAATTTCATCTCGAAAAAAAGTTCTCTCCGTCTCAAAATTTTCGTCCCTTACCGTCGCCATAAATTCTTTGTCTCTGGAACGATTTTTCTTTTTTTCACAAATCGTTCCTAGTCCTGTTCGAGGTTGCAAGTACCAATCATTGTGGTCGGATTTGCTTCAGGTCGCCATTTTCAACGTGAGAGTATTATTATCTTCGCTTAGGGTTCCACGAAAAAATTATATCTCCGGGGTGAGTTATTGAGTGTTGTGAAAATGCAGGTACATGCTCTAGGAGTTTACAGAGAAAAATGTCGAGAAAATGTAGTTTATACGATCCATTTGATACTGACTTGAGAGGAAAATATGCTTTCAGTCACATGCCCAATTACATTCTCTGTCCCAGGACCTCGCAGCTTCACCCCAATCTTACCGAGCAATTTTTCACGGGGATGCATCGAAAATATTGACGCTTCCTGAGAGGGTCAGCTGTTGATTGATGATGTAACTAACGACGGTGGAAGGCAGATTCCCACGTCGCATCGCTCCTTCACGGTGCATGCACGGGGAGACATGCATCATGGGCTATCTGCTCGTCGGCGCCGATTCGCCTCATCAGCGGCAGGACCGGTTCAAAGCTTGAGGAGTGGGATACCCGCCAAGAAATTGTTCCTTGTTCCCCACCCCGGTATGGCGCTAAATTTTCATGATGAATCACCTTAGAAGAAGAACCTAAACGAGCCGTCAATCGATTCGCGGGCTTGTGTCTCCTATGGAACTCAAACCACTTACCTTGGAAGATTCCCAAACTACGCTCGTGCAGCCCATCTCAATTGCATACTATTTAAATGCTTAACCACTGTGACCGTCTTCTTGGAAGAAATTGGAAAAAATATATTGCCTTTTGGTTTTTTAGCTACTAAAATTCATAGAATTCATTTAGTGAAGCTTATGTAACTTTGAATGCCAAATGGAAATTTTCAGACCATCTTAAACCTTTGCAACCGAAAGTTATCGTTAATACCAACTACGTATAGTTCTGTCCTGATATTAAGTTTAATATGGTATTATTAATATTAATTAATTATGGTAAAAATAATAAAAATAGAGTTCGCCTTAAATTAGACCAAAAATTGAGATATCCCCAGGTTCAGAGATGGAGTAATGACGTTAACGGAACTAAAGTTCACGTCTTGATACTTTTAAGAGCCCGTCTTCTGATTTGATCTGGGACATCTCTCAGTGATAAGGTTCCAATAACAGAGCTGCCATTTCAAATGAACGAGTTATGGTCATAAGTCCATGCGTCATTACATTAGTTTGTTTCTCCATACCGTGATCTTTTTTAGTGGAAACGACCAAAGAAGTAAAAGGGCTGATGAAGCGAAGAGAGAAATGACTAAATATGGTATAAATATATGATTAAGTCTTGATACATCGATCAAATTTATTTCGCGATGATTTTCCCCAGCGATAGTATTGAAAAAACTACAATGATGGGAACGTAACCTAATGTGCTTATTAAAACAGCCCTTCTAACATTCCTTTTTAGGATTGTTAAGGCTGGGGCATGACAGTATCCTGAGTTATAACTTTGAAACTTTGCTGCAAAACCTTGATCGCGTAATTCAACGAGAAGTGTAGACATTTGGGTTATATTAACCTTGATTTAGACTGAGAAAAGTGATAATTTGTCAGCTCATTCTAAGGAATATTTGTCAGTTGATTCATAAGGTTGATTTTGCTCTGGGATCGGGTTGGCGTGGTGGCTAGATTACTGGATTCCCATCCCAAGGACCCTAGTTCGAATCCCGACCGAGGTGGATTTTTCATTGGTATACAGGTCCCAACTTGAACGCATAATGGAGAACACCTCGAGACCAGTACTCCCGTCCGTCGGATAGGACGTAAAGCTGTGGTCCCCTTGTCACCACATGTTAATAGCAAGCTAATGCCGATGCCGCGTTTCTCTCTACCGTCCCTCCGTTCCCTGAAAACTCCTACCTTTACACAGTTACCCACCTATCCCTTCTGGACCAAATGGCCTCAGTTGTCGGTCGCCTTCCCCAAAGAGCCGCAAGCATACCTTGGCTTTGCTATGAAGAGTATCTCTTCAATACCGCCTCGATGAGGGATAAAACTTTCATCAATGTTCTCTTGACTTGAGAAATATGTATCTATGAATGCCTCAAAGGCCAAAAAATTTAAGAATTTTTCCGGAAAAAATGATTTTATGCTTCTTTAAATGGAGAATGGAAAGATACATATGAATTGGAAGCAAATAATGTTAAGAAAACGGCAATTTCTATTGGGGAAGTGCATGTGGATGGAGTTTCCATTACTAGATTGTGCATTAGTGAAATATTTCTAATTAATAAAAAACTGGACTGCTCATAGGTCAGTTGGATGTCGTGTCGGCGTATGCAGTGAAAAAAGTATATCCAAGAGGTCAGTCGCATCCTTTACGATCCCCAGAGATGCGCGAAGAGGGAAAAAACAACCAACCTAGCTCACTCGGGTCGACGCGAGAGATTAATGCATCCGGGGTCCTTGGCCTTTCCTGCGACGGTTGGAGCATACCGAGTTCGAGGCAATGGGTATGAGGAGGGTTGGGGAGCCGGAGGAGCGAGGAGCAGTAGAAGTTTTAGGGCAGATAGGGGCGGAGACGTAACAGTCTCGGAGGAGTGCAAGTCTTCCACTTAGTTCTCGCAGGTCATTTGAGAAAGGTCAAACTTCCTCCCCTTAAATCTGCACTTGCGTCACTCTCTTGGAGTCGAAGAGAGGCATATTATGACCCTACACTTTAAATGTAACTGAAGGAATTTTTTTCATGACACATGCCCCGAGTCTTGAATCCTTTCTTACTTACCGAATAAATATTGACGTTTTCGTTACCAACGAAAACGTCATATTTTGTTATCAACGTGGATACGCGAATAACTTGAAACGAATGACGTTATCATAACGACAAATTTTATTCGTTATATTGTAACGAGAGATTCAAGACTTGGGCTCAAAGTATCATAGAAATGTATACAACGTCATACAGTATCATATAAAACTTGTGATATTATGTATAATATTCTTTTTCTCCGTAGAACCCTATATTGCTAACAACAGAGGGGGCTGATAACGATGCTTTCGAAATAATATTGACATTACTTTAACCAGCTGTTAAGGTATGAACTTGGGTGAATTTTTTGCATGGCACGAAAATGAATATTTCTAATAATAAATATGTCTAATGAGGCCTAGATTTTAATGTCACTTGCCATAAATTAGGTAACATTTTAAATGTAATTTATGGAATCAAGTTTATTTAAAATGACCATCATGCATCGTACTCTAGCATTTAAAAGACTGATCGGCATATTTCATATTTTATGTTTGCGTGAGGCTAGGTATTACCAATGTGTTCGACTGACACATTATTATAACTCCTTTTGTCTTATTTATCTCGGGATTCGGTCTTTAATCGAGTGACATACGCCTCTCCAATGTCTTTCAATCCCACTTTGTTCGCATCTAGAAGATAACTGAAACAAATTTTTCGAATAGAAATTTCTCTTTACGTCATTTGGAAAAATTTCTTTGACCTTTATCCGTTGTCCTAACCAATTCCCTCCAAATTCGACTGCACGAATCCACGCACGGTTTAAATATGGCCTAGCTGTTAAACTATGCAACCATCAGCATGCCTTTACTGTTATTGTTCTTTAAGCTAGTACTCTTCTTACGATGCCAATTTTTTTTAAGAAGCTGACTCGCCCATTCTTCTAATGTGTATCCCCGAGGAAGACTTCGCATTCTTGGTAAATCCCATTCCTCTCTCCTCCCTCCATTTCCCTTGAAGGATGCTTCCCTCTCACCACGCCCACCCCTCCGAAGCCATCCTTTTCCCCAACGTCATCGTATCCCTATCTCGAAGGGCACTGCTTTCCAAGGATATACCTCCGTCATTTCCGGAATTCCCCCCGAGGCAGGAGAAGATCCTGTTTTTCTCATAGGTCCAGCGTGGGGAGTATTCCGGGTGAGAGGGGTCGGGGGTTTCAAGAGACCGTTAGCAACATTTTCGAAAGAAGGCGAAGAACGTTGGCTGGAGGAAACGGGGGACATAGGGGTTGTAGGAGGTAAATAAACTGGACTTAACGACCAAGAAGTGGCCATTTTGTGGACGCAGATGGTCAGCGCTACTGCAATTTCCGTGCGTAATATATTTTCGCCGATTTTTGAGTAATCATAGATTGCTGGGAATATCTCCTCACCTCAAGGTCACTTACTGAGACATTCATTAACTTAAAAATATTCATTTGGTGTCAATCACAGCCATAAAAACATTCAGCACGACAGAGATTCCCGGGAATAATATGAATCCATGCGTAAGTATTCTTTAATTTTGCTTGCCCATTGTTGATTGCTCAATTCAAATTGACAGGCTATCGGCTTCTGTTCGATTTCTGGGTCAAAGTGTCCTGAATATTTTATCCTGCTCAGTGAAAATGCGTGCTTTCAAGTAACAATGTAAATAAAATTCTCCGCACTTAGATTCTGCAGCTAAGGTACTGGCATTTGGCGACTTCACCAGATGGCCCAGGGATGGATTCTCGGCGTGGATTGCCAAACAACGGAATGATTTACATCCCTACACAGTCACGTCATCTCAAAATTTCAGATGTGTCCCCCTTAACCACCCGGGTGACGATTTTCGCAGCGGAATCTAAAAATGAGCGAAATCGATTTCTTTCGCGTCCTCCAGCGTCTGTTGTTATTCAGTGGGGCGCGGGAGACGCCGTGTCGGGGGGCATATCGGGGGGTGGGGTCGCACTTAAGAGCGTTCCGCTTCGTTAAAACGCTTGCGAGAGGGATCGCGCAAAATGCGTACTCAGCGTAAGGGGATAAGGGGTGGAGTGGGACTCGGGGAAGGCGAGGGGCAAGTGCTTCTTCTTCCCGGGGCCGGGGTGTGCGGTTGGTGGAAGGAACGCACGGGTAAAAGGAAAATGCGCAAGGGCACTCGAAGCGGGAGGGAGAGAGCCGAAGGTAGTGGTTCTAAGCACGCTCATTAGGGACATAATGAGAAATCGTCTATTCAAGCCATCTCCTGACTGTCAAATCAGGTGTTTTATTTCCAAGGGACAAGAGTAACGGAGTATAACGAGTATAATTCGCTGAAACAGAGGAATGACGATAGTAATAGTAAAAGAATTTATGAGTCTAGTCCTTAGTGACATTACGTATTATGTCAATATGAATTGATTAAAGCGTAGCATAAGTTGCGTAAGCAAGTATTGAACAGTCTTTTCTACAGAAATAGAACAAAAAATGTGTCCAAAAATATTTAGGATAAAATCAAGTACCATAGCACACTACTTGACATTAGTTTCAACAGAAAGGAGATTTGTTATTTACTACACCAAATTTTATTTAACTTATTATTTAGGCTTTAAATGATAAGGCGTAATGTGATCATAAGTTTACCATACTCAATACATACCCTACACCAATATTTAACAAGATGTATCATTTATTGTGCAATGATGATAGAAAAGGTCGAATGAGTAATACACAAACGTACTAACAAGAGTTGAAGAACCATCTGATGAATATTTTGAAGATACGACAGGACAATGCAATCGGCCATATCTTGAGACATAGTGCATTGAGGAAGACTTCTTCGAGGATCTTAGAGGAAAATGTGAACGTGGGGATTGGAAAATGAAGGCCTCGCACATGATACATAGAGCAAGCAGTGAACGATGTTAAAGGAAATATTTACACAAGTATGAAAAGACTAGCTTAAAAGGAGAATCAAGTGGAAAACTGCTTCAAGACAACGTAAACATTTTTGACGTATGGTGATGATGGCACCTCCTTTTTTACTATATACGATGTTACTTAGTTGTGATTGCGTACCACAAAATTTTAGGAACGTGTACATAAGTAAAGGAATATTTATTTTACAGGAGAAACCACCTAGACCGCAATAGTAAAGGTTGTTGGTTAAGAATGCTGCATGAATATGGTTCTCGTATAGGGTCTCTCCCTGTCGCCAATATTTCACTTATAGTAGGCCTGAAAACTCGTAAACATTTTCTCTGCATGATGTTGGTAACACTAGAACACTTGCCTGATGTCAAATAAGTCATTTACATGCGAACTATTTTATTCAGACTTTTTTCCCTACAAAATAGTTGAACTACTGAAAATACCTATGATTTATTGATAATGATACGGAATGAGGAGAGGTGTTCGGGGTTATTGAACGAGATCTGGGAAAATAAAATAAAAATATGAGAGGACTAAGGAAGGAAGGGAAATGTTTATCAAGAGTTGTTTTTCAAGTTCATCTTCCCGATGGTGCTATTAAAATAATATGATAAGGTATGGACGTGCAGAAAAATGAGTTTGAGGAATATATTGACAAAATATATTCATATTTAGACGTATACAGACTGTCACTTCGTTAAGTGATATATATAGTGCATCAAAATCATGTAGTGTCATTTAGTTGACTTCCACTAATATATCATATATTTATGCTAATTGACTCCAAAACTAAGCTAACTTAAATCCACTGTTGGTATGAAGCTCTTTGAAGAAACAGTTTCGAAAAGATTTGCTTTATGTGATAGCATGTGTAGCGTTCTTAAACATAATTTATGTCTTGAAAAAAGGGAGTAGTCTGAAGTGGGTGAGGCTATATTCCGTGAAAATGAATAATTATTGTTGGAGATTATACTTTATGCCATTCCACTTGAATGCACGATCTTTGAAGGATGGCATCTGATAAAAATATAAATTAAACTCGTCCAACCGAACCCTCCTGCGTCAGCATTTTAATCAAGTCCCTCCCTTTCGATTGAGACCTCTGCGCCAAACCGCAGGCGGGGCGTGGGGCCTGGGTAAGGCGGAGATCCCGACATATGGCGCTCCCTCCCGAGTTTTACCTTCCGAACAATTCCTAGATTACAAGACTGAGGACAGGGGTACCGAGGGTGTGGCGGGCACAGGTTCTATGGAAAGGCGGAGATGGAAAAGCGAGAACCCTTGGCGGATGGGGGGGGGGAGGCCTTGGAGGGGGTGAAGGGGTGTGTTATGCAAATTGAGGTAACGGGTTTTCGCTCGCCGGGTACGAGGTGAAGGAGGAAGATGGCGTGCGGAGAGAGGGTTTTTGGAGACGAGTTGAGGAGAGAGAAAGCGCGCGCCGTTTTGAGAAGTGCGTGCATAGTGGGTTACGGCGGGGCGAAAGGGTGGAGAAGTGTAGGTTTTGAGAGAAAGCAGTAAGGTGGGCGAGAATTCGGAGAGCAGTGCCTTTTGATGCGGGAAGAGGGAGAGAGGCGGGGAGGGTTTGGGGTCGTGCCCGGTCGAAAGCGGGGAGGAAAGAGATGCTCGGGAAGGGTGTGGTTCGTGGCGAATCTTTGGTAACAAAGGCAGCGTTCCTTGTGGCTTCTCTCCCAGAGTAGGAGTTTAAGGGGTGTGAGGGGGGGGGGGGTGGCCGGGGAGACGGCGGGAACTGTGTGAGGGCCCACGAGCGTGTAGGCGAGGTGTGGGGTGGGGGTTTGGGGCGGGCGGAATTCAAGAAAGATCCCTGGGAGAGGAGAGTTCCTCCGTAGGTAGGGAGAGAGAGAGACATGAAGAATGAGAGGAAGAGGAGGAGGGCGTGAGAGGAGTGGATGTTAAGGAGGAGGATGCAGCAGCACGAGGAGGTCGCGAGACATGAATAAAACAGGGTACCCTTAGCGTGGCGGCTAGGGCAAGTTGGGGCCAAGTAGGGTCTCTCGTCTATCGCCACTCGCCCCTAGTTTCCCAACTTTCGCAAGTCGAACTTTATGTCGGCCAATTTATCTGATTACTTTTGACCTCCAAATTTGAGTGCAGCGAAGATTGCGAAAGTGGGCCAAGCTCGAAACATTTCTGTTGAATTAAGGGATTAAATGCCATCGGGCCTCAGTACCTAATTTAGCCACGATTCACAGAGATATACATTAAATATGTTAAATTTCTTGGCGTTCTCGGTCAATGGGTTTTATTTTTACCTTCAATAGTCATAAGAGTTGGCGATATTTTTTTAGTCATTCTACGGTTTTTGAGTTTTGTGTTCTACGGTTTTGTGATCTGAATGATAGGTAGGAAGTATACGGAGCTGAAGGAGAACATCATGTAAAATATAGGTTGCTTATGAGCTATTTCAAGTTCAATTTAACAGGCAGAACAGCAATTGCGTTTATAATTTGTTCAATCCGATTTATATTGTGACTCAGTCATTTCTTCCTTGTATTCCGATCGTTTTGGATGTATCCATTATGAATGACAAAATAAACTGTATTTCCACATTTATTTATCTCGCACTACTAAGACTATGGTTTCGACGATTAACGTCATCATCAATAAAAAATAAATTCCCTAGTCTCAATTTTGATACCGTTTAACTCTCATACTAATAATTAATTCTATTTAACCCCGTCATCATCATAAGGTCACCTGATGATACGTTTATCGTCGAAACCATGGCCGTAGTAGTGCGAGATAAATAACTGTGGAAATACAAAGTTTATTTTGTCATTCATAATGAATAAAAGTAAATTCCATAAAGTGACGCCAGAAAACATCAGTTTTGAATGAATTTTGATTTACATATTACATTCCGTTGAGGAATGAGTGTTTACAAACTGAGGACTTGCTTTATCCATTTATTGCGATCACAGGTTCCATAAAAGCATGGAAAATTATGTTTTCTAAAATGACTTTATCAAATCATGAAATGTGAATGGCGTGGAATGATTAAGCGTGGAAGCTTGAGTTAACAAAGGACATTCACTTTAAGTAGAATAGAAGAAATAAACTGGATACAAAAGAAAGAAACGGCAGTGCTCAGAGGATACATATTATCCTAAGCATGGCAGTTTCCGATTAGATTGAAATGGGAATACGGAAGGAAATAATGATGAGGTAATTTCTTTGGATTCCTGATGGGATTTTTTTGATAATATTTTTCTACTTGTTTCGATATCTTAAAACACATCAGTATGAATTTTATTGTTTTATCGATTTTAATTCAATCTGCAAAAAAGCTTCTGTTCGTCAGCCATCGGTCTTAACCTGCTCCTCAACTGCTATCGCCCATTTGACACCCTAAAGATTCTCATTGGGCCATAATTTCGAAATCCATTCTTACTCCGCTCATTATTCGAAGGAATAGGGCCGTTGGAGGAACGCCCTGTGAGTCAGAGGGGATACGACAGGCTGTGTACAAGAGTAGTTCTGTAAGGGAACTGCCATTAGTGTGATCGAGATGGATGCAGAAATGGGGATGCGCTTCACAGGTTCTGTTTGACACCAACTCACGGACATAGAAAGGGAAGCCGCGAGCACTTAACAAAATGAAGCAATGCGACTGCACTCGGATTCTTTTTGATCATTTCTCATGAAGGTCCTCGCCAAATAAGTAATTGCTCCCGATAGATGAGTCATACTTATGGGTCGCAATGGGTACTTTAATAACTAACGGATAAAATTAGCAATATTCGGTAGATTGTGTATTTCAATGTGTTAATATTTAAACGATGTATTATTATGAGTTGGGATAAACAAAATTAATTATTTGTATAAGAATCAGACGGTATCAAAATTGAGACTAGGGAATTTATCTTTTACTGTGTGAAGGCTGAGAAAACTAACGACAGTGCGCATGTAGGAATCAATCAGGATCGAATGAAATCTTGTGTGTAATACTTATAAAATTAACTACCATCTTTAGAACACCCTGCTATTATTGCCGTTATCATGAATAGAGATAATTATTTTCGATAGTTATGACTAGATAGCCCTCCGCATTTTCATTTATACCGGTAATTTTCTTACTTGATTCACAGAGAGCATCTAAGAATCCATTAAGTTGGAAAATACCCTTTTTACCGGATTTTGATAATTTTGTTTAAGAAACAATGATAATAGTCAGCCATTTCTTTGATGTTGAGTACCATATTTAGTTGGAAAAAGCTAGAAATAATCCTGATGAAGTGTGCATATACAGAAAATATAAAGAAAATTACATATAAAGAAAATTCAGATACTTTGTGGACGTAACAATTATTAACAAAGCTTTAAAAACAATATTTTTTAATGCATTGGCGGAAACTGAGGTATTTTCTAGAGAAAATTGGATGTGGTATCATGTTAGTGTCCACAAATAAATGACAATTTACGTTTATATATACACAATTTACCGTCGTTTAAACTCTTTAATATCCTATGAAATGTATGTTTTTTATCTTTACCTCGCAATTTCCCAGTAAATGACCTCCTACGTCCCTCTCGTGCATCCCATTATCTACTTTTCTGCCCGTCTGCATACGGTATTTTTCCGATTACTTCGCAACATCTTTTTTCCCATTCTATCATATTCATAACCTATTCCTGTTGTCTTTTTCCATGTTCTCACGCTTTCGTCTCCGTAAGCAATATTTCAAACCTCTATAACGCTGACAATACCTTATAAAGACTTCATAGGAGGAATCGAACCAACCGTACGCAAACTTTCCGGGGACCTAGCAGAGGAAGTAAGAGCCGAAGTGGCCTTGGTCCTGAAAAGGGCCGTTCCGCCCAAACCTAACACCACCAGAGAAGAGCGCTCCGCCATTCGCGCTCTGAAATATGACAAGGCAGTAATGGTGTTGCATGCTGACAAGGGGAATGCCACCTTCGTGATGGAGGCTGAGGACTACCACTGGAAAGTCAAAGACATCCTCCAGGATAAGGCGTACCGGAAGATATCACGTTACCCCACAGACGCTAGCAACAGAAAAACAATTTCCATGATTAAAAAATCAGGCTTACCGAGAAAGGTCACTATGAGCTTACATCCGTCAGCGCCAGCTCCACCCAGGCTCTACGGATTGCCGAAAATCCACAAGGAAAAAGGTGCCACTGAGACCCATCGTTAGTTCCATAGGATCGCCAACCTACCAACTGGCTAAATATTTGGCAGGGATCCTATCGGAGCATGTCGGCCACTGTGAGCACCACATAAGAAACTCATCTGAGTTTGTGAAGATCATCACTGGCATGCGTCTGAAAAATGCAGACTTCATGATAAGCCTAGGCTATCCACGGGTTCCACTAACGGACACGCTAAAACTGTTGGAGACCAAGTTTGACAAGGACACGGTGAATCGCTTTCACCACGCTTTGGCAACCAATTACTTCAAGTACGACGACTGCTTCTATGAACAAGCCGTTGGAGTTGCCATGGGGTCTCCCTTATCTCCAATGATTGCTAATTTTTTCATGGAGTCCTTCGAAGAACAGGCACTTATCTCAGCACCTTTGAAACCGAAGTGCTTTTACCGATACGTGGACGACACATTTAATGTTAGGCCACATGGACGAAAAAATCTCCGACTGTTCCTGATCCACATGAACGGCCTACATTCCAACATCCAGTTCACGATGGAGACAGAGAAGAACGACAGCATCCCTCTCCTCGGCATTCTGGTACATCGGAAGAAAGATGGCAGCCTTGGACCCGGAGTTTACCGCAAACCAACCAATACTGGCCTCTACCCCAACGGTCGTAGCCATCACCACTCCTCACAGAGAAGAGCAGTTTTATCGACCCTTTACAATCGGGCTAAGACCATAGCCGATACGGAGAACCTTCCCAAGGAGATACGACACCTGAGGAAGACTCCACCAAAATGGTTATAGTGAGAAAGAAATAAATTTGACACTAAAAAAGGCCTTCAAACCGCCAAACGCAGCCAGAGAAGAGGAAAAGCCTGAAGCCGTAGCCAGAGTAGGTTTACCACATGTCTCGACGATTTTCGGAAAAATCTCCAGGATCCTTAAAAATCACGGCATTGAAAAAACCTTTTTCAAACCCGTCTCCAAACTGAGAGACTAACTTTCCATGGCGAAGGAACCTTGCGGCCTTGTCACTCGGGGTGTCTACAAAGTGCCGTGGGAATGTGGACAAGTGTACGTAGTGGAGACCGGAAGAACGATCGCGACCAGAATGAAAGGGCATCGGAGATACTACAGGCTCTGCCAAACGGAGAAATCCGCAGTCGCCGAGCACGGCATCACGTTGGACCATAACATTCAATGGGACAACGTAAAAATTGTGGTTGATATAACAATACAAATGGGACAACGTAAAACCTGAAATTCTGGGAGGGACTGCCAAGAGAATCGATAGAGATCCGACTTGCCGAGAAGACGTTCAACAGAGACACAGGCTACTCTCTTAGCAACGCCTGGAAACCCACATTGAACAAACTTCTGGTGGCCGGAAAAAGGCGGGTAGAACACAGCCAATCAGAGGATACTTGACGCCCCGGCCATGGGTATACATATACAGGACAATTTTCAAGGAGGTTAAAATTTATTGAATATCTTCTGTTCGCCAAGGTCGGGTTTCTCTACCATACAGAGACTGATGACATGGTACCTTGCTCCAACGATATGCCACTTGAAATATATATTTGTACCATAGCTAACATTGGCTAGGCTGTTAAAGGATAAATGCGTGATCATGAGGTTTTTGAATAGAATAGACGAAATTATTTAAGAAAATGTACCCCTATGTTACGTTTTCTATGCTTAAAAGGGTTTGCTTAAGTACTACAGAATCACTAAACAAATTTTTTGCAAAACCTAGGAGCCCAACTCTTACCATTAATTTGCTCACAGTGCATGACGTTACTCCTCCATAAACCGTAATGAATGACAGGAATAGAGTTTTTGAAAATATTAAAATAATCGTTTAATAACTGCTAAAATAAAATGTGTTATATTTTCCTGAACATTAAAGGTGTGATCAAATGTATAGAAGGAGATCATTTGCTAGAGAAGGTGGAGCAATGGTGTTTGTATGCTTAAAGGAATGGGATATTAAAAAAGGAGAATCGCTTTGGTGAAAGAGGCGTTTATTCATGGATAAAAACATGACAGGATTATTGAGAGAACGTAAGGAAAAAAACTACTGAAACGTGTATCATGGAGTGTGGCATTGTATGGTTCCTAAACGTGGACCTTAAGGAGAGAAGATGAAATAGACATAGGGATTTTCAGATGTAAAGGAGGATGGGGAATGAATGAGAAAGAAGTCAAAAGAAGAAGAGCTAGAGATGAGAGAAGGAAGCTGACTGAGGAAATTAGGAAAATACGGAGAGATGGGATGGTCTAGTAATAAAGGGCGAAGGGTTGTTGAAGGACGTGTTAAATGGAAGAATGCTGAGTAAGCAGTATAGAAGGAGAAGAGGGTGAGGTAAGAAGTATGCGGAACTATAAATAGATATCATGTGAAATGTAAAAGTTTGTAGGAAGAAAGGTATATTCATCTAAACTTACCTTAACCTACAGAAGACTGATAAGAATAAAATATAGAGAACTTCAGGTATACACATTCCCCGAACTTCACGAAATGTCATTATTTATCCTGGATGCGAATTTCGTGAAATGTATATCCATGTATTTCCATGAAAAAATCTTTTCCATGCACCTATCTCAGGGGAGATGGCCCCTTTTTCTGGACCGCCTTTTGGATTCGAAGCTTTTTGCGAAGTTTTCGCCGGATCCCGGAAACACTTCTCTCGTAATCCCAAACTCTTCCGCCAGCGAGAGAAAAACTTATTGTTCCGCCAGTGATGAGAATTCTTATGTTTGTCTCGGAGATCCAAGGAAAATACGTATATAACCACTCTCTTCCAGAGGCTGTTTTTTTATGTGTTATACGTCTCCTATTCCATTCCTTCATGCATCTTTCTCTTTTTCATCTCAACATGTGTCTTCTGTCCCCCTTCTTTTCTCTATCTTTTCCCATCCCAGACAAAAAAGTCTCCTCTTTAATGTAATCAATAACCATTCCCTTTTTCTCTTCCGTCTCTTTCTCCTCCTTCGTCCGCCATTGCACATCTCCCCGAATCTCCCATCTTCTTTCTTTCCCCTCATATCCGCTAGCTGCCTCACTCTTTTAATTAATTCCGAGTCCCGGAGACCGCTCGAAACAGCTTTCTCCGGCGGGGCCTCATGCATCGTCGTCCAACTCGTTGGTAGTCCCCTCCTCCTCCTCTCCCCCCCCGTTTCAGATTCTCCCCTCTTCTTTCTACCTCTTCTACCCTCCTCTTCTACTTTGAGGATCCCCACTCCGACTACGTCTTCTCTCGCGTGCTTGGTAGGCGTGCTTGCGGGTACGTCCCCGTTGGCCTCGGAATTCGTTTATAAGGACGGGACAGAATGGAATCTCTGCCAGTCTGGGCTCTCGCAGTGGGAGGAGGAAGAAAGGAATACGGAGAGAGCTGTCATGAGCAAAGGAGAAAAGGAGAGCGAGTGTATGGGAGCGCTATTTTTTTCCGGGCGGAATTTGGACCACACGGGTCACCCTCAAGTTATTTACTTCGTTTATTTGAAATCCAAATTTCGACAGGTGGGAGATGGAAAAGGGGCATGCCGGAAGCAGGCATGCCCTGGACCCCGCAGCGGGTTCACTGCAAGTCATCGCTTGACTCTAAGGGAAAATGTCTCTTAAAAATAAAAAGATCGTTCCCTGAAGATGCGAATTGCCTTCCTATCTTCGATATCGAGAGGATCGAGATGGATTCTCCAGCTACAACGATCAAAATCTATTTCACGAAATTTCACATCATGAATGGAATTGCAGATGTAGGATGTCTGCCGTGATCGAAAATGTTTTTCCGCTATATCTCAAAGCAAATCGCTCTGATGTAATTCAGAAAAACCAGTCATGGTTATGATGAGCGATTGATGTCGAAGTACTTGAAAGGAAGTGCATTTTTTGTGTGAAGTTGGAAAAAGCGGAATGAGGGATGCTTCTACATGGTATTTTAACTTATATAGACGGAAAAAATCAATACTGCGACTGTTTTTCTTTGAAAATTACTAAATAGATGTGTCATTAATATGATTTGAGGTGGAATATTATTTCAGTTCACAAATGGATGTTCAGACCAAATCTGATCCTAAACGATTATGTATTTAAATGTTGACCATTGAATACATTCACCTTAGAGAGATGGTAGTTTTAAATAAATGTATCGCAATAGATTCTATGAATTACACCAGTGCGTACTGCATTAATTGCGCATAACGTTTTAATTTATTATTATTATTCTGGAAAATGGATGCTGGAACATTTTAGCTTTTATGGATAGATTGGTATCAATTTCATGTACGTCTTGTGAAAAAAGTGTTTTATTTCAAGGTCTCCATAATGAATAATTTTTCACCGTTGATATGCATAGGAATATTTGGTTCTATCTTGATGGGCAATTTAATGGCATGGCTAATGCGATCTTGAAATAGCATTTCTTTGCCGTAATATGTCCTTTACGTGACCTAAGGGAATACTTTATGGGCCCTAGACCAGCGACGTTTTATAGATTATGGGCCCATCAAAATAGCTCTCGTGAGATGGCAGTGAGTTATGCCGAATATTATTTTTAATTACCAACTACTTTCATTTTTAGAGAAAGTTTAGCAAAAATATCGAATATAAAAAACCTTGTTTTTATGTGCGTGCAGCCCTATTTCCCATGCTAGGACTTGGTAGAGTAGGAACAGAATTATGGTGTACGAAATTAGGCATAAATTTGTCCCATGTGCATTGTGAGGTTTTAGAGGAAGCTCTTAGGGGGTATTCAATGACTTATTTACGTTGGTTGGGTTTTCACATGATGCTAGTTTCGTCAGAAATTAACTGCGGTATTTAATTCTAAGTAGTTTGATATTATGATAATGAATTTTAATTTTTGCCGCAAATTCCGTTTATCTTAACCTCCGAGTTTCGGAATTTATTTAGCTCGAGGAAATTACGAAAAATTCCTCTTCATATAATTCCGTCCTGGAGGAACGCATGTGGTTTATTTTTTAGTTTCGCCCATGAAAGAATTTCGCTGTCCCTGTCTCATCCCGTATATGGAGCCAAATCCTTCATTAGACCGAGGGGAGATGTACGTGAGATTTTGTCATTAGGACGGGAGCCTGAAAGAACCCGCAGGATTTCACTCACCCTCCAGGACCCAGCTAATCAGATTACGCCCTCAAGGGAGGCGAATGGGTACTGCGGGGCATACATCAGTTCGCTCTCCGCTGGGGGAGGAGAGCGGGGATTATGACTCCCATCTGACACCGGAGGTCTGGTTTGACAAATGTAAACCTCATGCCGCCCTGGGAGGGAGGCGGAGAGAGAGAGAGTTGGAGAGCATCGTACTCCCGCGCCAGTAGCCAGTCATCTTCTGGACTCGCGGTCTCCTTCTCTATCCCTTCCGTCTCCGAACAGCTCCCTACTCAACGCGAGTCATCTTCGGACTCCCCCCTCATCCTTATTCCTCCCAACCCTCTCCCCTTGCCACCCATTCTCACCACGTCCCTATCCAGAAGATGAGATACTTGCGTGATGGGACTCCCTTTTCTCCCCTTCTCTACCATAACTCTTTTATCCACTCCTGGCTGAAGATAATGGATCTCACATCTCGAGGAGGGCTACGAGGAACGCCCGAGGTATTTAAGTGGGAGATAATGCGGGAGAGAGAAAGGAGGAGTTGGTGTTGGTGTTGATGGCGGTTGGTGGGCGTGGTGGGAGGAGCCAGGACGTGATTTTTTTTAGGAGGACTAAAAGCCTTGACAATGGATGGGCAAGTGCAAAAACTTGTCGTATGATTGCTGGGCGAAGAAAGACCCCGAGGAAATGCGACTGTGGGCTTTAATTAAATGACACACGTGATGGTTTCAAAGATGTTCCTGTTCAGCTGTATTCGTCATGCGTAATGTCCATTCTTGTGATTCATGAAATAAATAATTTGAATTCATTAAGTTGAGGGCCAGATTTGTCGTGCTAGGAAAAATATTCTCCTTAGGTTACCGGCAGAGTTATAACTGGGTTCTTTCCTCATTTCTGAGTGTTGATTAATTGGCCATCTGAAACCAATGTCAATAGCTGTTAAATAGGCACCTACTCTTGAATCTGCAAAATATGAAAAATATGTACCTGCTAGCTAGTGCTATACCTCTTAATCCTTTCCATTGATTCTATTAAAAAATAAAATCGATGCTTTTTTAATATTTTTAGTGTTGAGAAAAATCTCTAAACATATATATTTAGCAATAATGTCTGTTATTAACATATACTCCATAAATCAAATTCATAGAAATTCAATTTTTGACAGTAACTTCCCTTGTTGTATTACAAGTGCATGATGGGAAGGTGTTTATCTTTTAACAATATATTGTTGCCCGATATGAATGTATAACGCAAGCTAATGATGAATGGTGCTACGCAAGAAAATTATCTAATGTGTTTTTTAACAGCTGAACGGCTTGTGTGTCTAAAATTTGCCAGACATTACGTGACTTCATATATTTCCCATTGAACCTAGTTTTTGATAATTGAAAAAGAAACGGCAGTTTATGATTCTTTTTTTATGTAGTATACCAATTTTGAAAGTATAATAAATATAACCATATTTATTAATTTATTTATTATCATGTACTCTAGAAAGATCAGTGGCATGTAGAGTTTAAAAACCGTGAGGAATTTCTAGCTATGATAACATTTTCTTCCTAGCCTCTATATACTGAACTGATTTTATATTTATGACTTAGCATGTATGTGGTCATATTTCTTAGTGGAAATCTCGAGAGAGTCATTTGAGTCTTTGCACTAGCATCTTTCATTTTTTCATATCACCCGAAGGAATTCATAAATTACTTCATGATCCCTTCGCTTTACAAGCGGTGGGATAGCCAAAGTAAATGAATTTGTTATGAAATTTGTTCTTGTTCTTATCTGGAATTGTGATTTTTCTGGAAATATCTGAAAGTAAAACTTCTCAATGCGGCTACGGCCGAGTCGATTCGTAGCTTTGCATTAAATCTCATGGGGGATATATGTACCTAATGCCTTTTGTGGGAAATAGGACCGAAATGGAAGTAATATAATATCCTAACTTAAATTCTCGGTGTGCCTTGTTAGTATGGGATTATCTTGATAGTATGGGATAACTTTTGCTTGCCCTTGAATGTCCAATATTAAATTTGTTTATTAAAACATTATCAACTGTAGTTAAATTCTCCAGTTTTCTAAAAATATTATTATTTGATTCATTTACAGCCAGGGGACCCAGTGGGATCAAAAAGATTATTTCAACATGCGCTGGAGCCTGGAATATGCAACTGCATCACATCGCGGGTCCATCTTCTAATCAGGTAACAGTGCCTTCATTTTTAAGTGAATTATAACGATATGAATGGTAGTTACTCATCTTTCTGGTCAATGTCTGATGGGAAATCATATGATAAAAATAGGAAGCAATAAAAAGCCTTGGTAATAGTTACTTGAGGGAGGCATAACTATGGTTATTTTCGCCACTAAGGATAGGCGAGTATTTGAAAAGAGATAGGAAGTCAGTGAGCGGGGGAAGAGTGGAGAGAAATCCGTAGTTGGTAGCCCTCCACTCATTAACTCGTAATTAAATGCACCACAGTTTACCGTCCCATCCGACGGACGGACTCGAAACTCTCCCCAAACAGCACAGGGACACGTATAACAATCTAATGACTGCCGGGATACAAAATAATGGATAAAATACAATGGATAAAATACAAAAACTCGAGCAAGTTTTTGTATTTTAGATAAATAACTTGAGTACTTTATAACTGCAAATAGTTGTGACTTCGTCCAATTTTAATTTTTGTGCTGGAAGAGATCGCCCACAAAATATATTTTAATTGCATGGGAGTGTTATTAGCTCCATGACAGTATAACATATGAAGTTAAATCACAGCTACCGTATCGTTAGATGTAGGACGATTTGGGAATTCCTTTCTCTAGGCATGATTAAATAAGTTGGTTACTTTCGACAAAATCCATCTGTCCTGAATAAAGGTGCTCAATCGTCAACTGTTAAATTACCAAACCCTCGCAAACTGCGCAAGGTGCGCGAGTTCCCGTGGATTCCTTGTCCTGCCAAAATACGTGGAAATGGAGTGCATTGCCGGCTCGAAATTAGTAATTGATGCCGAGTGGATGCTTTCGTGAATTCGTAGCAGGGCTGCATCAAAAATTCAACACCGTCATCATCAGCATGTTTCATATTCATGGAGTTTTTTCGGTGTTATACGGTGGTTTTTTCGACGGCGCGGTGTGGTTCTTGTTTTACGCTTCTCCCTTAGCCCATTGAGGGATAAAATATTCCATTCTCTCGCGCTATGGTGTGTAGTCTGTGGTTCTATGTGTTTATTCATTCGTTTTCCGTGCACTCATTTCATTAGATACCTACGTTCCGCGAATCATTTTTTTAAAAGGCGTATGTATGTGCATGTTTGCAACTTCGAAATTAAGCTATGCCGAATGTCAAGGCCTCATAGGCCATGAACTTGCATTAAATTTCATGTCATAGGTTATGAAAGATGCATTTTAAAGTAAATAAAACGTGGAGTGGACTTCAGGACCCAAATTCATGTTTCCTATTTTATATCCTGAAATTTGGTAGAATTTGGTACAATTAATGATAAATGAGTTAAAAGGACTAAGTGTTGATCAACAACTTGGATTGAATCAACGCGCTAAAACACTCAAGCAAACGAACAGTCTCACGCACGGTCTGCCCTCACACTACCGGCAGTTGTCCTCTTGAGTTTGCCCCCTGCCTCGCCCAATGGATTTTCTCTGAACCCGTCATGCTAGGATAAAGAACGAGCAGGGAAAAGAAATTCCTTGTAAAAGGATATTCTTTTATACACCCGAGAATTTTAATGATTTTGTGTCCTTTTGTCTTCTGTTAAAAATGTTCTTTGTGGCTGCGATGCACGATGTGGGTACCCCTACGATATTATTTTTCTTCTATGAACCTCAAGATTTTGTATATCACTTCCTCTTGTAAGTTGTGGAATTTCAGGCATCTCCTTCAGCGAGTTTTTGTGGCTAAATATTTTCTTTTTTGCCACAACCTTTTTCAAAATTCATACTTTGTCCGATGTGAATAGGACAAATTATGAATTTCCGTCGCATTGTCATTGTTGTTGATGTAGCATTGAACAGTACTATACTGTTTGGAATCACTGGGAAAGAAAACTACCTCATAGATTTGATGAAGTGGCTAGCCTTTTTCTTCAAAGGAAATTGCAAAGCATACCGAAGGAAAATTATTATAACATAAGGATTAATTTTTTTGATAATGTAGTACAGTGAAACCAGCTAAGCGAAATTTTGAAAAAAGCGAATCAAATATTTATATTAATAAATTCCCGGAAGTCAAGATGGAAATTGTTTCTTTTATAGATACTCTTAATCGACAATGGTCTCAAATCTCATGTTTGCATATTTTATAAACCGATAGTATTTATTCCTGAGCTAAAGAATTACGGGGTTTACGCTTCATTATTTATATAACCATTTATTATTTTACGCTTGTCGAAAAATATTTATTTAAATGTAGAATGCTGCATTTGAATGAAGACTAGATCAAATAATAGGTACTGCCTCCTAATATAGCTGGAGGATTTTTGGCCTAGTTTGAACAGTAATGTGATGCTGTGTGAAAAGGAGAGAGATTTCCGCTGCTACTTCGCATCGAGCGATTTGGACGCACGAGCGAAAATCTGTGATATTTTTTTCTGCGGCTTACCTTATATTTTAGACAAAGCTTGGAGATTTAGAGCGGGCCTGAGTGCCCGGCAAACAGTCTCAGGCAGCTCAGCGGCGTTACGGACGCTATTTCCTACAAGTGCAGCGAAAACGTCAACAGAATCCGGGATTTTGGGGGAGCGAGGGACTTGGGGAGGGAGGTAAACGCACGGCTGATGATGAGCACCAATTCAGTCGAATGCCTGTGATCGATTCCACTGCAGCGTTGGGCCGGGGGGGAGAAAAGGGTTCGGTGAAGGGTTTGGGTCGGAGAGGGGATTTCAAGAGGCAGGAAAAGAAAGAAGATGAGGGTAGGTAGGCGGAGCTTGGTGACATATCGTTGCGTTGCCACCAATACCTAGTTTGGACTAGGTAAAAATCAAATTCTTGATTTTCTTGCAATGTTTTTTCCTATATCGTTTAACTGTGTCATATTATTTAGATGCATCATCATCATCATTTGTCAACAGTCCTAGGATTGGTTTGACGAACCTTTCCACTCAATTCTTCTATCGGCCAACCTTTTCACATTGACGTAATTCTTCTTTTTTACATCCCTCACAATCTGTTCCTTGTATCTCATATGAGGCCTGTCTTTTCCAATCTTCCCGTTCACTTTTCCCTCGAAGACTGTCTTCATCAGGCCATCGTGTCTAAAAATATGGTCTATTAAGTTGTTCCATCTTCTTTTTAGAGTTGTCAGCAGATTTCTCTTTTCTCCCACTCTTCTTAAGACTTCGTCGTTACTTACTCGATCCATTTAATCTTCATCATTCTTCTGTAGCACCACATTTCGAATGCTTGTACCCTTTCTAGTCAGCTGCTGTCATCGTCCATGCCTCACTGCCGTAAAGAAACATGCTCCAGATGTACGTCCTGATGAATTGTTTTCTTACTTCTAAGTTTGTATTTCCAGCGGTAAGTAGATTCTTCTTTTGATAGAATTTTCACTTTGCCTGGGCTATGCTACCTACTATTTCATTTTTGCTTCGTGTATTGTTGGGTACCTGGCTTCCTAGGTAACAGAACTCTTTCACCTCATCGAGTTTTTGTTTTCCTAGTTTGAAATTGGTTTTGCACTCTTCTTTCTTGCTGCACACCAATATCTTAGTCTCCTTCTTATTTACCTTCAGCTGATATCTGGCCATTGTCCTTTCCATGGTTACTAGAATCTCTTTTTCAGATCCCTGGTTGTCTCTGTATTTAAATGCGAATTTTGGAAAGTGATAGTGTGAGTTTCCTACGCGATACAAATTTAGCCTGAATGCGAAGCTTACATAAAAAGTTATTTTTTTACATGACTTATATCGGCCTACATAAAAATTTTCGCTTAGTTACTACCATCATCATTGATGTAAACTATTTCTATGTTTACTTTCCACTCAATCCAGCTTTTTTTCCGCCCATCTCACCATCACTTCTTTGATATTGTCCATTTACGCTCGTCATTTTCCTCGAAGACTTCATTGCGCATAAATTCAACGCCTTTTAATCTCGCCTTCAATACTCTTTCTTCAGTTTTTGCATTTGTGTAGCATTGATTGAATTTGTGTGCGTAGTACTTTTCTATTTTTATTTCCATTTTTACGTATTATAGTTTCGATTAACTGATTTTTCGTTATTCTTTTTTTTTTGAAATTATGTATTCATACATTTTTTACTTTTTCAGACCATTCTGTTTTGTACTAGTTATTCAATTAAAATACCCATGTTTTTTTCATGACCTTCTCCAGGTATCCTTAATTCTGATATCCATCGCTTGTTTTCACATTCCAATGCTTTCTCTTTGTATTCTCTATCCGTGCACCAGGCCTCTTGCCAATTCCTTCAAATAATAGGACGGAAATTAAACAGATTTTTTTCCAAAAGTCTTGCACTTCGTCGTTTCATAAACATTGTATGTACAAAAAGAAAGAGTAGTTGTCTACCGGTTAGGATAGGTCCAGGAGGAGTGTCATTACTGTTCTTTGGGCTGCCATTGCATTAATCTCTGGGCCGCATTCCTATGCTCTTTCTCACTTCAAGTCGGCACTCTTGTCACTTTTTATACTATCCATGATACTCTTTCTTTTTCTTCCCTGCCAACCAAGTATTCTACTTTCGATAGTGATTTTAGGAAATCCATTGCACCTAAATTTCTGTTCAATCCATCTACTCTGCCTTCTACAAAACGCTAACATTATTCTTCTCTCCTCCCCATCATATGTATTCGCTTGAATTTTTTATTGAACGCTACTGGGGCTTTCATTTTCTGCGCTACTACACATAAATGGCGGTTTAGACTGGGTTATGCATAAACTCTAGAACAGTTTTTTCCAAGCGGAGGGAGCCGCCACAGAATCTATGACTACGAAGCCCTCTGTGTGACTTCAGCCGGCTGAACGCTCTCCCAACCCTGAATTTATTCGATGATATATCGTAAGCAGTTCGTCTATAACGCATGCATTTACCTACATATTTGCGAAGTCGGAAAAAACTGAATTTCTCTATGTACCCTATCGGGACTTGGTTGAAATTCCCGTGGATGGAAAGTGGGGCACAATACTGAAAGGTTGGAAACCCCTGCTCTGCAGGACGCATGGACGGAAATGGATTTGAGGAGTCTGAAATGGAAGACAAACCTTTGGCTCAGTGCTGGGCTTGAGGAAGTTTACAATGTGTCGAAGGAAAACGAAAGGGGAGTCCAAGCTAGCGACGTTTCCATTATAGTTTCTTCGCGGCGATCGAAATTTGAAAGGGAAATAAATAGGACGAAGCCCAAGGACGGTACGAAAGCGGAGCTGGATACGATACGGTTCAGGACTCGAGAAATGAATCCCATGATGTGGAAATAAACATTTGTAAAAAGTTTTTGTTACGTTGCATTACGTTGGGGCCACGTGTTTTCATTGCTTGTAGATTTTCTTTGTCATCAAGTGATCGATCGTAGGATAATTAAGTTGCAGCCGCTTGTACTCAGAGCCTGTGTATATGATATTATTCTCTTTTCCGCAATACACGCGACTTTTATTGCGTAATCTGGTACGGGTGGTGGGAAATAAACATGGGATGATCCGCTCATTACATTCTATTCTAAAGTAGAAGAAAATAATACAGTATAGTATAATAAGCAATATTGTATAATACAGTATAATATGTACCGTTCAGTCACCTGAAGTCTAGTTTTGTCTTTGATATGAGCTAATATCGTAGTTAATAGAGTTTAGCTATAAGTTGTGAAGTTAGTATGCCAAGGAAGTAACAAAACGAAGAAAAAAGTGTTAATTCCCTAATATGATGAAAGGAATAAAAAACGTCAATCTGAAATGAGAAATAGCTTTGGGAAGATCCTCGTCAGATCAAATTCAAACCAATATATTTTAGGTAATCTACGTTAGCATTTCCTAAATTATATTTCGGTTAACTCCTATCACATCTAAGGATTGAAATGTTGGGCTTCATTAGAGGAATTAAACTTAAGGAAGTGCAAATACATCTATTTACAAAGTACCCGAACTGATTGAAGACCATCAAATCAAGGCATCCATGGTAACAGATTTTGGGAGTTCCTCCGTGTTCATTTGTTTAATGGAGACGACAGTCATCTTGGTATCTCAGAAGTGACCTGAATGCGTAGGCTATCCTGATGGCGTCTTTGAGAAAAGTGTGATATAAAAACCCCAGCAGGATAGCTAAAAAATCTGTCGTCACCAATAGAAAAATCAAAGCAAATGAACGCCGGGAAGCTATTATCATAGAAAACCAACACCGCAGATAACTCTAATTCAAATAAAATATATATTAAGTTTATCTACGTTAGCATTTCGTAAATTATACTTCGGTTAACTGTTATCCTTGAGTACATTTCAGGATTAAATTTTTGGGCTTAATTACCACGTTTTCACTGTTTTTACAGATCTGAAAAATTGTTTCAATAGTTCAGGGTGTCACCACGATTTTAATTCCATCCGTAAATACTTTAGTCGTGATTGTTATTTGTAAAAGCCAATTAATATTACTTCATACAACTAAACGGTGTGACATACTTGGTGAATGTATTTGATTGGTAGTTCTTTCCCTTAAAAGTAGTGCAATGGTATGAAATCCTTAGGTGAGGAATGGTGAGTCTCACGCACATCCTAGTAGAAACGTACTTTTTATTTTTAGTTACCCTGTATCCTCCGTGGTTTAGAGGATAAATATATTAGCAAGGGAGGAGGCAGTGGGTATACTCAAGGGATTTTAAAGTTGCCTGCGAGAAAGAAGGAATAAGACCGGAAGGAGAGTGGTGGTTAAGGTAGCGAGGAAGAGGAGCCAGGGCGGGAAAGTGGACAGGTCGGATGTAAGTTGGAAGAGGGGAAATTGAGGGAGGGTAGAGGGGGCGGGGAAGAAAGGAGGGGTGTTCGAAAGTGGGAGAGGGGTAAGCGGAGGAGGGGTGGAGTGGAAAGGTAGGGGAAGACGATCGATAAATTAAGAGAGGCTACAGAAGGTTGTGAAGAAGAGAAAGCATTTCACCGGCTGGTGGAATAGGGATGCTTCAGCCAGCAGAATCCTTTCAATGAAAGAGGTAATATTAATCGACCCATTTTGGTATTATCCGACCACCTTGAGCTATCATAAATATGCTCTTCCAACAAATTAGCGATATAACTATGGAATTATGTTTCCTTTTGAAATAAACAAGTAGAAAATCGCTCGTCATAGTGTGAGGATGCCATTAAGTACATACATAACCTGTGTAAGATACCAATTCCATGCTCACTCCTTTTTTTTTATGATTACATGCAAAAATTGGCAATGTTTGGGACATATTTTCTTGTAGCATGCCGATGTGCGATAAGTATTACTATCAACTTATCTATCTATGGATAGATTGATATATCCTCATTCCTCGGTTTCCACGGGATACGTAATTTAATATCTAGGCCTTAAGGCATTTTATACGGTGTGTACTGAGGTAAATTTATCTGCAGGGATCGATGTCGGAATTTCCATAAGATTTTTTCCCAGATTAAATGTGAATGATAGCTCTATCCTATTGATTGGCTCTGTAATAATTGCTGTTGCCTCGTTAAACCTTTCTTACTTCATGTCGTCCAAAACGGGATATATTTCCCCGTTCTCTCTCCCCTTTCCTAGCCATAAATCGCTGCCGTTATTATTAAATTTCTGCTATCTCTCATTTGACCCCCGAATATTCCCACTTCTCTTGGCGTTGGCCACCGTTTTCTCTTAACGTTGATCATTCGACTACCTCCCCATTTTTACCTTCCCCATCAGTTTATCATCCACATTCCTTCCGCTACCTAATTCAAGTAATATCTGTCTTCGAATTTCGTAATAGCACATTAGCACATTGACTACAAAAAAGTTAATTCGAAAGTCAATAGCAATGTGGAATCGAAATTTTAAAATGGCTGTTTGATTCTGCTGCAATTCATCTCTCTTACGAGATCTCGAAATTTAATCAGAAACTAATTTCATCTGTGGAGCAGTTTGAAATTATTGGTTATGCGGTAGATAACAGATTGTAGGATGAAAGTACCATATTGCTAGGGAATGCACTTGTTACGCAAATACATGTGTGAATTACCTTGCTTTTATTTTGACTATGCATTATATCTTTACAATGAAATAACCATGCTGTAAGTGACTAATATTCACTGGTTAGCTTTCTAGCAAGGTGCCATTTTTTGTGCGTAGTACTATTATAACTATCCACCGTTTTTAGAGTCAATGTTCCGAATGTCTCCACTATTATCATAAACTTAAATATGGTATTTTTATGTGAACTGCAAAATTTGTTTCGAAATGTTCCCAAGTGTCTTCTTCATGTGAGTCTGCGTAATGTGTCCATCTTTCATATCCGGTTATGTAGAAATTAAAAAAACTGGAATAACTACTATTATATTGGCCGAAGATGTTTTTCAGGAATTGAACTTAGGAACGATCGCGAAACGACTTTTTTTATTTAGGCGAGATAGCGCTTCTTTTCAAATTAATTCATTGAATATACAGAACGTTACTCTTAAACGTTTACATTTGTTGTGAATTATCGACATTGGGCATAGTTTTTCTAATTACTAAAATATTATTAAACTTATTTCAAAGCCATCTCATATGCACTTCTTGAAGTCTTGATGAGTGTTCTGGCGACCTCGCAAGCTCCTTTAGGCGATAGTGTTTACTTTCAACGTCGTAATTAAGATTTTATGACATTGCAGTTTTTTCATTCACTAGGGGTCCCATATGTGTTTCTCAACTACTGCAGTTTTACTTGCAGTTATATCGTGTGTTTGAAATTCATCCGTATATGTTTTTAAGGAAAAATCTCTATGTTTACTAGGTCAACTAATTAATGGATAAATTATACGATGCGAACGTTAAACTTCTATTATGACATAATTTTTAACTAAAGATTCTAAGAAATGTAGTGTTTTAATTTTTAGTTAATGTTTAACAGTGCGTAAGATGACACATTGGTGGATTTAGGTGAAGTAGTTTGATGAGTCCCTTGAACTAAAAAAGGGAGCCGTTTATAGCATAGAATTTGATAAAATTAGATGAACAAGAATATTCTCACTTCTGTTTAAAAACCGATTTCCGTATGTAAAATGTGACTCAACTGAACTGCTTGAGTCCAATTTAATTGGTTGTTGAACTTCCTTTCCTTCCGGTGTGAAGCTGGAGCCTGAAGGCAGTATCCTTTGTTTCACTTCGACAGAAGCTTTGCGATTGATTAACTCCGTCGGATGAAAAAAATAAATGCTCGCAAGGACAAAACGGCCGGAGCACCAAGGAATTGACTTCTCGGACCCCGTTCTTTCAAAAGACGTTGACTCCGTAGCAACACTTGTTTTGATTCTCTGCTTGCCTCCTCATTCTAGATTTGTTCCCCTTCCTGTCGCCACCGAGAGACGAATGTTTTCCTTTCAGCTTTTCCTTATTTGCTCCTTATTCTGTCCTTCTCTTTGTTTGTGAGAAGACCGAATGCCTGGCGCCCGCCTCATCTCACTCGTCAGGAAAGCTGCGTTTGTTCTCGTCTTTGTCCCCCTATGCGCGCACCCTTAACTTCCTCGCAGTTTCCTCCTTCCTTCGTAAATAACTCTGGGTAGAAATGTGTTCTAGCGGAGATGAGGGGAAGAAAGGTGAAGCAAAAGGCTTTTGCCTTTGTTTACTTTCGCCTCTCTCTCTCTTGACTCGTCCCTCTGTCCCTAGATGCATGAACTTTTGGTTCATATTTCCGCCATTGATTGATTGATTGATGGATATGTAAGTATTAATTATCTACGAAATAGTACGGCAATTTACTCATTTTCCCTGCTCTTTTATTTTATCATAAATTCAAAACATGTCAGCGCATAAGGGTATATATGTTTCAGCTTTGCTAAACGATTTATAAAATATCTCTTGAACGAGTCGTTAATCAACGAGTACGTATTGTGCAAAAGCGGTTAATAAGATCAGATGCTGAAAGGGATTACATGGCCAGAGGGATGCTAAACCGTTACTTATCTGATTTTGAGATTGTTTGCACCTAATGTGGCTCGCATGTATTTTTAATGTCACTCCTTTAATGTAGTAATTCCTGTATGTCGTAGGACATCAGTATGTTGCTGCCAATATTCACTAAACCAGCATCCTTTAATACTCCCATGATGTGTATAAATATTATTTCTTGCTTAGTGTCTATTCGATTTGAGTATCATTTTCTTCAAATGTCATGGTAATTTATTACAATCGTTTTTTAAGAGTTACAGTGAATTTCATAGCATTTTGGTCTCAATAACTACGGCTTTATCAGAGTGCAATATATTCCAAGGATAGTAAAATAGATGGAATTCCTGATTTAATGCAACTATGAAGATCATGCCCATGCAACTAAATGAAGGGACAAGTAAAGAGTATTCTACAAAACGCCGGAATTCTATGTTATTTTAATGTTGGACATTTTTTGTCAAAAATATTAAGATAAAGCTCACGTAAAAAATGTACGAGATATAATCTTCAATGATTTTACGTGCTTCCCTTGTTGAATCTATGTAAAGGTTTCTCATAACAAAAATTTGTGTCGGTAAGACCAGAAGACTCCTGAATACTTCCATGATACAACCCTAAGATTGTGATGGTTCTGAATATGAAGAGGATACCGCATAATTTGTAGAAATTTTATGCTAAATTTCAGCACAAACGATTTGTTTTCTTGAGATCGACATTTGCACCAATTTTTACCAGTAGCCGAGAGAAATATGTAGGCATATTATGGAGTGTTCAACTCATTTAAAAATTATTTTTATTATTTTCCTTATTTTTGTATGCTTCTGGCGATGTTCTTTGGAGTACTAGGCTGATTTGCTTGAGGAATTGTTACTAATTAGTGCTACCAATTTGGTTCAAATGATGATAATGTGCGTATTTAATTATAATGAATGAAACTGATGAACATATCTCGGAAAGGAAGTCATGAGAAATCGATGTATTGGTGTATATATTGCAGTTTTATTCTACCTTCACCTGTATGCCGTAGATTTATTCAGGAAGCAACCAGTTTTATCCCGGATGTACCGGAATGGGAAATGAAATTAAAATAACACATTCCTCACGTATATGAATGGTATATTAGTATCCAATTTAAGTAATGCGTTTGGCATATGCCTTAAATATGCTTTTTATGCTCTACGGCTAAATGTGTTGAAATATACTTCTCATGACGCTCCATGAGTCGGCAGTACCTTATCGATACCCCCAAGTTTCCATGTTTTCTGGTTAAAAAACATTTTCCATTCTAAATGGAAAAAGTAAGTTATTGTCGTCAGTTGCATATCAAAATAAAATTGATAAAAATGACTCTCGTTCAGCGCATGTCCGGAGGTATACACACATCGCAAAGAAATGGTCGTTCCATGGCAACTTCGTGGCTCGTTAAAAAAATTTTCACCTCCCGTCGTATTTAGGTCGCGCTTAAAAATCCCGGTGTCTCAAGGAGGGAAACGAGACTTCATTTACTCCGCAGGGATTTCTAAAAGTTCTGATGTTTTTTATCAACATTTTATGCCTCCGAATCAACCTAATAACTACGCGAGACTTCAAGGGTATAACCTGGAACGTGGCTAAGTCAACTGCATGGAACTCACCATGCCTACGACGACAGAAGTTGCAAAGGTTTCATACCCAAAACCTCTGCAACCGTGGAGTCGAAACATTTAATGAGTCATAGCTTGAGGATACACTAGAGAAAGGAAACAATAGGAGTACAAGTTAGAAAGTAGATGACTATTTTCTTCCCTCTTCTAATTGATCTTATTGATCAATGTTAGTTTCATATAGGACTGGGGATTTAACTTTTGTGGTGACCAGAGTACTGGCTTCCCATCGAGAGGGTCTAGGTTCGAAATCCAGCAGCGGATGAAATTTTGAATTCGCTTTCGATCCTCTACTTGAGTGTTGTGTGTACAGATATTAAAGTTCACTACTTCGTCTCGAAGATGGAGCGTTAATCAGCCTTGGCGCCTTACGTTTAGTTTTGGCTAATGATCACGCCAGGTTTTGCGTCACCCATCATCTGTTCGCTAAAAAAAACTCTACCACCACCCTATTACCTGTCTATTATAAAGTAGAGAATATAGCCTTTGCAGTCGTTTATCATCCCCAAATAGCTACTAATGATGTGATATTACAAACGAGTAACATGAGAAGGGAGGAAAGGTAAAAGTGATGCGTGAAGAGTAGCATGTTCTAGCACATAGATCACTTTATACACTATTTTTCTTTAGTAATTAAGGCTCGTAATCCATTATAGTCTGCAGATAAAAGAAAAAAAAGGGCGCTCAAAAGTAATTTTGAAACAAATATAATGGCCTATTGCCAAAAGCAAGGATAGTAATGCCAAAAGAACTTGAGTAGGGTTCACTTGAAGATGTGATAGGATTTTGCCACTTGAGACAGTAGCATCCCTCGCGATGACGGAAGTACGCGAGGGAGTCGGTAAGCACAATAGCAGAGAGATGGAATGAAATTTTCAGAAACGGAATGTTACGGCCATAAGCATAAGGCTCTGCGGTCCACAATATGGGGAGTTGACAATTGTCCTACGAGCACAGTAGGCAAGATGAGAGAAGAGACAGTGGAAATGTGGCGCTATGGAGGCCCGATGAATAGGTTAGTTCACTCCATTTGAATCTGCCGTACAAGATGCCGCAAGGATATACCTATGGCAGTATTTTTTGGGGCACTATTAAAAAAAGTATTAATTAGTTGCCTGATTCATAGTGAAATATATTTTATAAAATATTTATTATTAATTTTAGCCTTTCTTTTCCGAAGGTCCAGGTTTCAAAAGTGGAAGCAGTATTATTATCATTAGTAATCCGTACTTTAGACCTACGTGAAGGACACTTCATTTTCAGTTGGTACTTATAATCCACCCATAACTTTTAACCAGATAAAGTGATCTTTCAATGACGAAAAATTCGTCCAATTTAGTATTCAACCCAATGAGATCGTTTAATACACATATAGAGACATGTTTCGCCCGTTAAATGACTCTTATTTAGCGTATTATTGTTTGGTACGTATTGTGATAAAAAATTTCATTTTTGTTTTCCTTGAAGCTACTTTTAAAGTTGAATTTAGCCGAACAAATAATGATTTGGGATCGAATTGTTTTGACATATAGATACTGCCTCCCTTTTCAAGGGCCCAGGATCGAAAACTGGTAGTGTCAGATATTTTAGTAGTATACCAGTCCATACTTGAGTGATATATGGAGGGTAATTTAGGTTTAGCACTCCTTACACCAGATGGGACGTTAAACCACGTATGGAATGACAAAACACCTATGGGCTCCTATCGTTAAAAGCCGGCTAATGTTGGTGCCTAGTTTAACTTTTCCTTCCCTCCTTTTCTCCCTCTTCTCATGTACTCACATAGCCTTAGTGATTTGAACGGCCTATATAGTTAACTTGAGATTACCCTTTAGCACTAACAATATAAAAAATATATTCTCCCATGAGAGAAAAGAAGATTGATTCAACTTCAAAAATACAGCCGCTTAGCTTTCCTGAACTTATACATATTCTAATATTATTATGGGTGAACAAATTTAAATGAAAATAATTGCGTTATTTTTCAAAAACAACGAGCGTGCGTGGCGTAAAAATGGTATTACCCCAAGTGCGTGGTGTTATCAAGTTTTTAAAAAGGTACACAGTGGGCGTGGCTGAATTGAAATGGATCCAGAGATGGAAAGAAATCGCCCATACGCCATTATTTAGCTCTCTTTTGATACTCGACTCTGAAGGAAACAAAAGGAACCGCCTCGTTTTTCGCCGCCTCGGAAGTGAGTGCAAACACAAGCTCGTATCAACTCGATGCCTTTTGATAGGGCCTGCAGGTGCTCACAGGCCCCCTTCCCACCTCACCTACAAACACGCGGGGAAAACTGGGCGCATGGAGGGGGAATGGGGGGGTGACTACAGGTGAGAGGGTGGGGCAAGGGTGTGCCAAGTACCCCTACCGTCCCCAATCCTTTACGTTTTGCTGAGCGGAAGAGTAGAAAGGTCGAGCCCCCCTCCTTTTTCTCTTTTTGCACTCGAGGGCTAAACTTTTTGCATTGCCACCCTTCCTTTATTTAGTCAAACGCAGTCGGTTTCAACATTTTCTCCGCTGAACGTTAAATTGAGCCGTCAGTTTGACTGACAGGATGAAGTCAATCTCAGTCATGTGATGACTGAGGAGTCGCTTAAATATTTTTCTGATACTAAGGTCGTAAATGACTCCACACCTCCTCCTTTATACCATTGGGGACCTTTATGGCCGTATATAATTGGACCATTACACCAGTGTTTGAATATAACACAGAATGTATTGTTTCTTTGGATTATTTGGCTATGTAAAATATATTTGTCTTCATGACAAACATTGAAAAATCTGTAACTTTTTTTGATGCCTCCGTAAGTTTTCAGTTTTGTCCTCACGAGTTTTCTACCCTTTTTTCGTTCCCATGAAAATGGGAATTTCAAATCGATGTGAGTTAAAAATGTTCGTAGTACATTTGGTTCTACTTCTAGTTCCTCATAATCCCGGTCATTGATTGAGAAGATGGAAAAGCAGTGAAAGTCATTAGTCATATATGGTTTAAAACAATATTTTGTGAAAAATACGAAACAACTGCCATTTATTTCTCCTATAGCTAATTATCCGTAAATATGAAAACATTATTACAAAGGAAGGGTTACATGTACCCTGATAAAGACTAGTGGGTTTCTTTGGTGGAGAGCTATATTTAGATTCTATTCGATAAATAATACACTTGTCGATATCAATAGAAAGAAAGAATCCTGTGATAAATTTCGACAGATAACCAACGTCTCGAAAGATTTTACGATGGCTTCGTAGTTGAGCGAGAGATGTATACTTTTGAAGTGCATTTTTGTACCATAACTTTCTTTGGCGAATGTTATTTCATGTGTTTTACAGTTACCTATGAAAAGAAAAATTTTACTCGCTATATTTCAAGAAAACGTTTTGCTCTGGTTCAATTGCGTTTTTAATGATCATTTCAATCAGGATAAACAGAAAACGTTCGCTGATTTACGCATGAACCACTGTGCGCTGTGAGCAAGGCATCGCATTTAAAGCGGCTCTACATCTGCTGTAAAGGACCCAATTAGTAATACCAGCTGCCGCTTAATATCACCTCGAAGTGCCGACGTCACACCTGCAGATGAAATGATTTAATTAAAGAATCACGTGCGTTGAGATGTTTATGGCGGTAGTTATTGTGTTTTGAAGCTATAAATTCATCTGCGAGCTGCATTTTACCAGGAGTACTTACTCTCTAATGGTAACGGTTTTACTTATTCGGTTTAGGTGTTTAGTAATGGGACAGAATTAATAGTACAGCATTTCTTGTCGAATATATGTTACACCTAAAACAATACGAGAACATTTGCTCGCATTATACTTCAAAATATTTCGTAAAAACAGTTTTTTCATTGAACTCGATATTAATAGTCTTACATTAATGGCCGCGGTACGGTTTTTATATTCACTTCATCACTCATGAATTATGCTTCTTTGTTTGAGAATCCCCTAAACATTTCACAGTAAACGCGTCTTATTGTGGAAACAATGTAATGTTTTTCCAATGGTTTAAGTTGTTTATGTTCGTTCACTTACGTATATCCAGTTTTATAGTGCACTTTTGGCATTACAGCCATTGATAGTCACGTACGCATTATATCACAACTGCAGTTTTATTGAATGAGTTACACATAGGCCCGAACTGCAGTATAAGATATATTTATATATTTCTAGACTTACTACACCCAATCGCTTTATTGATTTCGAGGCTACAGGCTCAAGGTTCAGAGAAGATCAGTAATTTTTTCTAGAGGGGTGTGATATACGTAACGGGCTCGTCTGAGGAGTGCATCTGCTAAATAGAACGCGTTAAAATCCCTGATGTAACCGTAATTAATGTTACTGCTTCCAATTTCTGAGTTATCTCGGAATTTCAGTTACGTAGTAAAATACAATGTTCAATATAATTATTTTCCTCTGTGGAAGAAGGTGAAACCAAATATCAAAATTTTGCTCTAGCCGCATATGTGCTGTTACAATAAATAATCCAAAATTGAATTAAGCGTCTCACGTAATTATTTATTTGGAATGAGGTTATGTCTTAGGTGGACCTTAAAGAACATTTTTATTTAAAAAAATATTTTGATCTTTGGAATGTTTACATTTTTAATGTTATAATTTTAGTATATGTAATGTTATAATGTAAAGATATGTTGATAGTATTTTATTTATTTTATCACTTAATCGACATAGATATCGTTGTTTACGAATGTTGAAATATATGTATTAATCCAGGTGCTATTGACTCTAAAAATTGATTTATAAAATTTAAAGTGGCTCCCCATTTGTCTAGTCTCCAGGAATAGTTTACATACGTTTCACTCATTGAGCAATTTGAATCGAGTGAAGGCTTGGGCGCTGAAGGATGGATCTTTTGCAAGGAAGGTTTTTTGCAGGTAAGCACCGTCACAAGACCTCAGATTCCAACGCATTGTCACGCACCCGCAAACACTCTTGTTACAATTACCCTTCCCTGATCGAAACTAGCTATTCGATGTGCCAGAAAAAAATTGTAATATGTACAACGACCATATTTCCGCCCCGATATGTCCGATGGGAAGACAACGCTGGTGTGAAGATCCGTGATCACAGGTCCCTCGTCCTCTCTGACTCTTTTCGATGCTTATCTCCTCCTGATCCCCCACTTCCTCGCACTCCAGTTATCGACCTACCCGCTCGTGAGGGCGCATGTGGACCCCCCAGTTATCGGAGACCTTCCTCCGGCCTGGTCACGCCGTGTCCCTCGACTCGAGTCTCGCTAGGTTCCGACTCATCCAGATGCTGCGCTGGCGAATTTATCGGCACGTCCGGTGGAGTGGCGGAGGAGGCGGTCTGATGAGCGATAGGTGGTGCAGGAAGGAAACTACCTGTGGTGGCATCTGCTCCGGGTCAGTTGGGACGGGACGGACGTCAGTGGCAGGTGGCGGACCGGTTGGAGAGAGGGGAGGGAGGTATTCCGACGAATCGGAATGTCGGATATTCCGAATTGAAATCCGGAAATGGGAATATTCTTACCGTTTTGTCGCAGTATGGTAGTCTTTATCACCGCCCTCTCACTGTGGGCGAGAACACGACCGGAAAATAAGGGCACTTAATCAGGAAGTTATTCCATCCGCGAATGGATGGGAATAATTAAGGCATCTTGAAAATATTACGCCATAAAAACTTCTCTAATAAAGTTTGGAAATAGCTTGCCAACACACCAGACTGATATTGTAAAAGAGAGGGCCTTTCCATTCTGCTTCTCACTCTCCTTTGCACCGGCAGGATTGTCTTTTGATGTAACGATTTATCATGAACCTGCTTTTATAATGCAAAAATATATTGATGATAAGTATCCTCAATTGAAAATATGATTTTGTATGCTACTAATAGAAGAAATATATTAATATGAAGAGATTAGCCGATAGAAGAACTCAGTGTAGAGCTGCGTCAAATCAATTTGAGAATTGATGACTAATGATGATGATGATCTTAATTGTTATCAAATGAAGCGATATTTAGGTGGCGTTTATTCATTTGATTGATTAAAAGACATTCATGCTTAGACCTAAGCCGATGTAATACCACGTCGTTCTTTTTTAGAAATGCAGATTTGTAAGTTATAACTATAGTGGTATTTGGATTAGAGTGATTCGTAGAGGGAAATATTGGCTAGGAAAAATGAATGATGTGATCCATATTTCTGGGTCAACATTATGTTATTAATAATGCATTTTACCTGCTACTAATTATGTAAATATGGAGTGCACTAAATTTTCTAAAGGCCTTGAAACTAGGTTAATTTATTCTTTTATTTCCTTAAAGTAGTTGTTTAATCGGTGAATTCAATTTTAAAAACTAAACCTTTTTCACACCTTGTCGAATTTTGTCCAAATTAATTACAGCCGATGTACTCGAAATTCTGTACTTATTAAGTTCATATAACTACGGTGTCATACTGTAGTAAATATCATTATTTTAAGCCATAGCTGGAATTGCATTTAGCATCATTTTACCTTATTTTTCTAGCGCTTTTATACAGAAAATGCTAATAAGAACTCATCTAACAGGCGGAAAGTCTAATGATAATAATCAGAAATTCTAAGCTACCCTAAAAAAAAGAATCCTCCTTTATACTTTATACGCTACATTTTCTCAGTACACATTTCCCAGCATTGTCACCCATTAAGATGCCTCGATTTTACTTATTCCCGAATATTCTCCTTGATGTAATTATTGTATTTGTCACAAGATTATTTGGTAAAAAATAGTAAAATTTAAACACCGATAGTAAGACAGCCAGACAGCAAGCCACCTCTGGGAGATTAACGGTATAAGTGGATGAAATTAGGACATCTCGTCGAAAAATTTGTTAATTGGATGGAGAAATTAATTGTTCTCGCAACTTCCGCAGATATAATTTTTTTCGCTGTAGAATATATGGAGTTTTCGTGTTCAAATCAGGGACATGGGAGATTTAGGTGCTTATCTAAAATCGGGAGTGCTGAAATATTGAGGAATCGGATCCCAACTCAACCCATCTTCTGTTAGAAGTTGGGTTTGAGGTGGAAAGGAAGTCCTCTCTGAGGCGAGATAAAAGAGGCAGATCAAATCAAGTTTCCTTAGGCGACTCCTTTTGTCGCCTCCTCTAACCAAGATGGCAAGATGGTGAAGGTGGGACCAAGAGGGAACGGTATGGCGGGAATGGGATGGAGTGAGTGGCATATTGGCTATATGTTGAGGGATCTAGGGCAAAGATTAACCCGGACACACGTGGTTTTTCCCGTTGGGGAAGTGTGGTGGTGTCGTATAGGGAGGGTAGGGCCGTCCGCGAAAGGGGGTGAAGGATATATAAAGGGTATGCGAAGGGGTTTCAAGGGTCCTGAGATCAGGATGAGTGGTAGGGTGAAGGAGGGGAAAGGATCGAGTGTAAGGTTTCTGCAGGTGGATACCGTGAGTGTTCCATTCTCTAGACTTTTCGAGGGCTTCTTATCTTAAAATGGCTGAAATTCCCCCATTAATAGCTCTCAGAGGGCGTCAAGTCGAGAATTAACGAGTCAATTCTTCTAGTCGTGGAAGAAAACAAGTGAGGAGACGGGAGAAGGGTGGTAACAGTGTCGGGTGGAATAATCGATTCTTGCATAAGGTTCTCCGAGATTAAAATTTATCGAATAATCGCGGGTGGTGTTAATTAACCAATCATGGCTTTATTTTTCAACGAAACACTCACCGTAAGCTAGCATTTTTTTAAAAAATAAGCGATTAAAACGCGTATAATTAGTGATGCGGCTGACTAATTTGTTAGGTGAACGAAGAACTGAATTTCTCCTAACAATTTTATTGTGAATTCTGAGCTTAATTATTTGATAATTAAAGGTTTTGTATATTATGTTATTATTACGCTTTGCTTTCAAGAAAACGCTCACAATTGGTTCTTTTGTGAGATTTAAGATTGAAACATATGAGGTTACATGACTCCGTTGAAAAATTAGTTAATGGGACCAATATCTTACAGCCACCCCTTTGCTTATCCCACAGAAATCTAATAAAACCAGATAACAATCGTGGGTAGTGATGATTCCAACGAACCTAAAGTTAAAGTGCTATCTAGCTCCAGGTGGTCAATTGCTAATGCAGGATAGTTAAATGAAAACGGAAAAACTAAATAGTATTGGAGTAATTCACCAAAATATACTCCAACAGGTGGTAAACCGAATGATAATAATCAAACACTATGATAATCAACAAAGAAAAAAACACCAATAATATAAATCAAACCAGGAAAATCTTTATTTTTTATGAGTTAAATTCTCTTAACATGCCTTTACGATTTTTTCCTTTCTAGTACTAATTCAAGATAGAGAAAGGGTTGACATTTTGTTAAACCTTTGTGTATAATGGTGAAGGGAAATTCCCTCACAGTAATTTACGGGCAAACTGATTTTCGCATTAATTGGCTTAAAATACATATAAAACGGTAGGAAGGAAAAGTGAATCGTTCGAGAAATACCGAGGAGTGCTCGCTTAATAGATGACGTAAACAACTCATTTATTAGATGTTTGTTTATATTGGACAGGCAAGCTAACGGAGTTTGAGAGAATGAGACGCATAAACAATGGCCTCCTCTGATATTCTTTTTCTATAAATCTGGTTTTTATTCTTCACTAATCAACTATGGTTGGCTTGGCACAGCTTTTCAATCAATTCTCCAGCCGACTTTCCTCTTGGTATGTGCATAATTTTTTTCGCTTACTAAATCACTTTCACATCCTTCACAACTTGTTCCATGTGTCTAATACCTTTCTCTTCCTTTATATACAAATCCTATTCCAATCCTCCTCCTGTGATCCAATCCTCTTCCATTATACCCACATACTTTTCCGTCAGCAATTTTCTTCCTCATTTTATCATACTCGAGATATAGAGGATTACGATGTCTCGTCTAAATTTCAGCTTTCAGGAGAATTATCTTCTCCCTCATTTCTTCTAGAACTTGTTCATTAGTAACTATTTCGATCCACTTCATCATTCTTCTGCAGCACTACAATTTGAATGGTTCCGGCCTCGCCTTTGTAGCTGATTCATAGTTCACGTCTCACAGCCATAAAGAAACATGCTACAGATGCAAGGTCAAATAAAGAGTTTTTTAACTTCTAAGCTTGTATTGAAAGTCGTAATAGGTTCTTCTTTCGCTATAATGTCCTCTTTGCCTGGGCTATCATACTATTTCCTTCATGACCTGGCGTATGACGCTACTGCTGCGTTGAGTCATTAATATTTTTATTTTATTTGAGCATGAAATGAATGTTTGGCTCAAATAAATCGACGTGAGGCGCCTGTTGAAGTGTTTTAGAATGAAGACCTTTCCTTATTGGGGCCACTGTGCAACCATCCTACGGACGGTGTAATAGCTCGCGTACCTCATAAGAGGAGGGTCTTAATTGGATTCTGACGTCTAGTCCTAACATCATGTGAACCTCTTAGCTCAAGTGAGACCCCCAAGAAGATATTAGCAAGGTGGTCTCCTTGCGTGCGCACGTTACTCTTCCTGGTATGTATAATTCACCACATGTGAATTTTGTTTGAGTTGCTCATATTTTGCTGCTGAACGAATGACATACCGAGCGGAGTTATGCAAGAAATGTATTCGAATTCGAATTATAAAACAGTATTTTTAGCATTGTAAAGTAAATGATTGGTCTTAGCTGTAGTGTTAATTTTTTAAAGACATGAAGCTTAATCTTGATCAAACGTCCCTATGATACTCCATATTTCGAGCGATTGGAGTGATCTCAATGTTTAACATATATTTTGCTTTCTCATCAAAGGTAAATCGATACCTACTTCTCTAATGAACAGGGAAGGTTTTGATGCAGTGCTCCTAATTCTCATTGGATCCACCGTCAATAGATTTCGTTTTCGGACTTAAATCCGAGTTATTATTTTCCATTAGATTTCCGTGTTATGGAACCCCCGAATGTTAATCATATCGATCATCAATAAAGACATCTAACTATCTCAATTATTTTATTCTCTTCTTCAGTTTCTCTTAATGGAATTTATTAAGAATTTTGTCATGCTTATAAGTCAAGTCAATCAACGCTACTTGCGTTGAAGTCTAGACGTGCGTTGAAGACTTTACGAAGTTACAGTTGCTTTTGAATAATTATTGATAGGAATGTACAAGCTTATTAGTGTCACTTAAAGGATAACTAATTCCGCTGCGATGGGTTTTGTGAGGAGAATATTGTATCGTATCGTAACCGTATCTAAACCGGTCGCGGCTGAACTTAATTATTTATCTGTGGGTGTACAGAGTTTTCCTATTGTGAATCATCATGAAGGAATCCTGTATAATGAATCCACAAAACGTCTCATAAATTAAATTAGGTATTATAAGTTATGCAACCTCAGTTTGCACTCATATTATTATTATACCTCAAACATTAAATATTTAACTGAAATTGTAAATGAAGTTAGCTAATATTTTAGTGTAACCCTTTGTTATGCACTGCTGCAAATAGACTGTTAGCTGGTAATGATATATTGCTAGAATCTCATGTAGCGTGTGTAGGGTGTAGGATTCATGTTTCGAAATCTAAAACGACTTTAATAGTTAATTAAGAAGGGGACGAGTAAATTGAGTTTTTGCTGGATCGTGAAGAGAGAATGCATTTTCTTAAATGATATTCACTAACACATGCAAGGGAGAGGATCCGTTCAAACTTCTCGGCTTTCAGTTGTCTCCGAGAATGGCGTTAAGTGTAGCGCGATTACCGCAACACAAGGAGATATTCACTACAAAGCTCCTCTTTTCTTTTGTCTTGAGTCGTTTCGAACACTAGGGAGGATGAGGCTGATATAAGTGCAAAAACGGTGGCAATTATAATATTAAAAAAAGCGGAACAGCAGCCATGCCACTTGCTTGAATACCTTTCTCCCAGGAGGGGTTGCAGAGAAACATGACAACGCGCCACTTGTAAAAAAAAACTGAAGCACGATAGGGCGAATTCCCTGAACCCCTTAAAAAAGAGGCCGCAGTGACTCAAGCTGACGGCTGGACTGCAGCCAATATAAGGGACGGAAAAAAGAGTTAGAATTGTGGTTGGTGGAATATGGACTGAATAGGTTGAAGCTAACGAAGATTTTTTAAACAATTTAAGAATTTTGAGAATAACTTTTTTCCCGTATCTGTCAAAATTTTTAACACAACATTCACAGTGTTGATTACTGTAAAATTCGTCATCTAATATGCATCGAATCTACCAGGATAGTGGAAGAAGGATTGATTTGTAGGTATTTCAAATATCCACCAAACACTTCGGGAGCTCATATAAATAGTTATATCGTCCAGGGACGTGGATTTTTATTGTATAATTAATTCATTAGTCTCTCAAATTTGTTTTCATCTGAAGATTAGAACCTTAATAAGTTTATGGCTAGAAAAACCAAATTAATTAATATGTTTTCTCAATATTTAGGATCTTAATGAGATGGCCATAAATAAAAATGGGTAGAAACAGCAACGGTGCCCTGAAAGTTGATGGTAGATATGATTTTATCATACTATTTTTTACCCATTGTTGGATTAAGCGCTCATAAGTTTTAACTATTTTCTTCCTATATGTGTTCATTTGCCATTTGTTTAGAATGGTTCAAGATTATTTTAATGTAACAAAGAGAAAATCCACCCTTCCCAAAACATAAAAGTAAACCGTTTGAAAGCTAGAATTCCATTAAAAACACATTTTTATCAATGTTACATCCATATATCTATTTTGTTGTTGAAGTAGGAATGTTTCAGATCCAATGTGACTAAGCATTTATGACTATATTATAATGTTTTTGGGCGGTCTGTTTGTCATGGGTTGGGCTCACCTGGAATATTGAGGTTACATCAATAATCGACTAAGGTGAAATTATACCACAATGTTTTTGTACCAATTTATAATGTGTAGTTAATGTTTAAAGGCATGAAAATAGAATATAATTAATAATATATGTTGTCAATTTACAGTCCTTAAGCAAAGAGTTCCTATGTTGTATGGTAATAGTGGATCAACGATTTTGATTATTATGGTTCATAACTTTAGATTTTAAAATGCTATTTTTCAATATTTGATAGTAGTTATTAAAACCGCATAAGTAGATCTTGTTACTTTTGTTAATATTCAACCCATAATTATTCGTAACTTATTTATGAATTCAAAAATTTTTCAGAAATATTTTGATGTGGGTGGCGCTGAATAAGTACTCTAATAGCGCTGAATAATAGTACTCTAATTGAACGTTAAAATTACTAAATAAATTACATGAATTGATATTTTACTTAATAAGAGTTGCCTTGTCTGAAAATTTAAAAAATATTTGGTTTTCCTAATGGCATATTCAATTTTTGTTTCTAATACAAATTTTTATTGGCAGCTAAATCATTAAAAAACTCATAATTTAAAACAGCTCGAACATCATATAGGAATAATATATTTAACTTGTTGGTGATATTTAGGTGATAAATTTTTCTTGCTCCAATCTAAGTTAAATTTTTTATCATTTGCATTAAAAAATACTTACAATTACTAAACTACCAACATTGCATGGTCCAAAAGCTCGAAATCTATTGCGTAATGTTTAAAATGAATGTATTAGGTTGGAAGATAAATCCATCAGGGATAAATAGAGTAAAGCAATAGAGTTGTTCCATTATGCTAATCAGACAATGATGGCTGACTAATCTACATTAGCCCAGCATTGTAATTTGTAGAAACTGGCGATCAAAGTGCTCTGCTTGTAGTCCATTTAAAATGTAAAACTTCTCCAGATTACAGGATTATCTTGGGAACGTAGAGAAGTCACTTAACCCTCCGAGGATTGATTTATGGTGATGTGGAACATGTTAGCTCGGCGGTGAGTGCATTCGTCTGCAATTACGAGTTGGGATTCGGGTTCTTCAAATCGAGGTAGCTGAGTGAATTACTGATGAGGGACAGGAGGGGTGGCAGGGGGGGCAAGGAGTGCAGTAGTGGGGCGGTTAGCGAGCCAATGAAGGCTTGATCTAATATTCGGCCTTCACTGATATCTTCAAGAGAGAATAGTCCAAGGGAGGGATTCTGGAAATGGAATCGTGCTTGTATATATTTGGTATGCTCTTTTTTCGATTGTGTCTTTGAATAATCAACCTGTACTGATATATATAGTGATTAATGTCTGAAAGTGAAAATTATCCCAAAGGATGGCATTTAACTCAGTCTACTCCACGATTGCAGGCTCGTGAACATAGTTATGGTTGTAGTGGCTTAAGAAATAACATTTTATTGAAAATGTTTCAGTGGCAAATTGAAATGAATCCGAGCTATTTTGAACCTCTATGCTCAGTGTTATTTATTCTCACAAAAAATGCACCTAAAAGTATAGCGATTTGATGGTGTTAGTATGTAATATAATATACCCAAGATTAAGTAGACATACGTTCGAATCTATTTGACACTAAATAATTGATGCTGGGATTCATATCCACTGCGTGGTCCAATAGATGCTATTATTCTTGGCTCATTTTACGAATAAGGCATCTCACTATTATAATGAATTGCTGCAGGCAGATACGTTCACGGTAACGCCTTCCTAGAGTATTATCAATTGATGCGAGAATTAAATTCTGGGAGAGTTCCCTGAGATGTGGTAAAAATCCACGCGTTATCGTACACGCGAAGTATTGCCTATTATGAATTTTTTTTGGTCACCAACGTGGTATGTAAACTCATTGGAAATTGGATCACAGGAAAATACGTCGGTAGCATTTAGTGAGAGCAAAATAAATCGTAGACTCACCAAGTCAATGAGCTGCGACAGCCTTAGCCCCAGTTTCACGAGCACGGTGTCCGTGTTGTTGCTGACGGGACGAATCAGACGGTTGTAGTTCGACAGGAGGTCGTCGTAGAGCCTCTTTGCGTCCGGGTTCGCTGACGCTGGGGCCGGTAATCTTGCCGCCAGTACGAAGAGAAGACCGAAGAAGAGGATGTGTCTCCTGGCCGAGGAGACCTCAGGACACGCCGCGTACGCACCGCGCTTCTTCGCCATGAACGGGGGTCTCTGCCTATGAGGCGGCCCCTTCGGACGGACGGTCGAGGGCTCGGGGCAGCGGCACATCGGAATCGCACCCACGTGAGCGGTCCGGGAACATAGGCGGCGGTCGAGGCATGGCGATGGTTGCGAGGAGGCTCCGCCCGGAGGAGCCGGTGCGGCCCGCTGACGGCAGTCCGCCATTCCCGCCTGGCTCTCCGCTCCCCACCGCCGTCACTTCCTCCGGCAGTTTCCGGTCGGTTCCTCCCTCCTCCACTTCCCGCCTCCCGGACTCCTCCGGCACTCCTTAGCGGAGATCTCCTCCTCCGGCGTCGTCGTCGTCGTCCGGAAATCCGGCCCCACCCACCTGGACCCACCTTTCCCCGACATATCCCACACGCACTTGGCTATTTTTCGGGCGGGGGAGGCGGTCGGGTTGTGGATGGTGGAGAGAGAAGTGGGGGCAGGAAGGCCTATTTGAGGGATGATGGGAGATGGGGGGGTGGGAATAAAAATTCAAGGAACACGTCTTGCCATACGTGATGCGTGTGTCTTCGTGCCCGCGCGCGGCCTCCCCCCCTTTTCACCCCGCTCCTCCGCACACGCCTCCCGCCGGGCTGGGTGCTTTATTTCGCATCTAAAAAGCAAGACGTTTTGGTGGGGGCGGGACGTGGGAGAGGCTTAGAGTGGGTGGTGGGGGTGCGAACGGAGGGATCAGAGGCAAAAGAGTGAAGGGAAAGATGGTGGACGCGACGGGACCGAACCGGTTTTGTGTCGAGGGGTGTGCAAACTCCGGTTTGCCTTCTATACAACTCCTAGAGGACGAGGGTGCAGAGAGAAGGGACGCTTTCCCTCACCCACGTGAGGTGCGGGAACCTGCCGCCGGCCGCGCCACCGTCGGGCCTTCCCCTCCCCTCTGCATCACTCTCCCTCACTCTTTCCCCTTTCGACCCTCTCCCCTCCCTCCCCCGTCCCTCGCCTCCCCTCCTGTCCCCCGAGCATCCTCCCCCTCCATCCCCCCCGCCCGTCAGCTGTTGCCTCTTACAGGGGCGGGGTTTCTGCTACTGCCCCGGCGGCTGGGAAGGTAAAGGGGATTTATCCGGAATGGGAAACGAGAGATGGTTAAAGCGGGAAAGCCTATATACGGGGTAGGAGACGGGAGAACGCTTTATGCCCGGGTGTAAGATTGATAGCGGAGAGGTTTGGCGGAAGGTGAAGGTGTCCCGAAGTTAAACTAATCATTGTAATGGCCCTCGCCCGCGATCATGGGGGCTGAAACATTTATCGCCTATTCTTTTGACAGTTCTCAAGCTCTTGATCCGCACTCGAGGTCCCTGAACCGAATCCATGGACGAAACGTCTGAGAAAACGTTTCATCTGATCTCATATGGCAGCGGTCAGTGCGGGTTGCCAAGCTCTAAGGATAAGAGGAGAATGGAGGAGACGTGTATGCTGCAGGATGCGTGCTTGGCACTGCGGTGCGCCCGGGTCGTTCGCTTGGAAGGGCGGCTCAAGAAATATCGAATCAGCGACGCGACCTCTCGGGGGAGTGAGCATGCATGGGACTTGGCCTTCGTTTTGCAAACATATACTGACGTGGCGAGAGAAGCATGAAGATGTGCATGCGCGCATGTTCCCGTGCACTTTTCATGTGCAGCCATCCGCACACAATCAATCGTCGGGATGATTCTGGGTCTAAGTGTTCGCAGCCGCTCTCTTTACACTTCTTCCTAGTTGACCCGGAGATGCATTCTTGCCTTCAAATTTTCTCCTTCTCCGTTATCTCCATCTTGTTCCCCAAAAAACCCTCTCTCTCTCCCCCTCGCCCTGCCTCATTGCCCCTTTTTTCCCTCTCCCTTCCCCACACCCTTTCATCCATCTTTCCCTCTTTCCTCCTCCCACGTTCCCGCTCTCGTAACCAGGCAACCGGGCTCACAGCGCGCCTCGTATTCTGCGCAGGAGCTTCGATGCCGTCTACCTCCCCTCCCTCGCCCCCTTCCATTCCTCCCTGGCTTTTCCCCTCCTCCCCCTTCGCGAATCCCCCCCAGCTCAAAATCCTCTCCACATTTTCCTCCAGCTCCTCTCTCGCTCAACTTCCTTCTCCCGAGCTACACCATCCACCCCTCCCTGCACACGAGTCCCACCCTCCCTTCCACACACCCCCTCGCCCTCTTCCCACGAAAACCGTGGAAATCCCATTCCTCTCATCCCAATTCCTGCAAATGTAAACCCTGCTTTCCCCACCCACCCCATTCGTACTTCCTATTTATTTCTCTCCCTTCTTCCCACCTACGGTTTTCGCTCATCCCCGCTATTTCCTTCCATCTTCACCACTCCTACTATCGCGCGTGAATTCCTCTCTCTCTCTCTCCTCCTCCTCTCTTTCCCTCCATACACGTCCCCATCTAGGCTTCCTCCCCCTCGGAAAACGCCCCGCCGCATAAGTGTCATGGAGCGATGCGTTCGCGTAAGAAATATATTTCAGTGGCGGGAAATGTTTTGTTTTGGATCCAGAAGCGCAAAAATCACTATATGCGCTCTCGAAAAATTATTTTCGTTTCAATTTTTTTTCTTTTCTTCTCGCTACTATGCAGAGTTTCACGGTTATTTAGGATAGAGACGGGTTGGAGTGCGGGGTTTGGAATTTACGCATGAACACGCCCCTAAAAATGCGGCGCCGTTGAAAATGGAAATATGGAATCGTCTTCAACTGGGGCAGTGCTTTCCCGATATTAAGTTACCATGGATACATTGATTCATGCAAAGTCGAACTCGACTCCCATTCGCGTGAAGCATGGAGCTGCTCCATATTTTATGTAAATTTCATGCCTACGCATGGTTTCTCTGAGTTTTGCTGACTGACATGATGCAAAAACACTTTCTCACCATGGTTGACTTTTAAAGAGAACATTTCAAGCCAACTCACTCAAGTGCTATTTTTGGCATAGTTTTTTAAGATTATTTCGAAGTAGGCTCGACTATTATCAGTCATACATCAGAATAGCGTTTAATAACCACTATATCACAGATTTGTAGGGACGTAAGAAGATTATTCAGGGAGTGCGACATTTTATGATTAAAATATATCGTTTAATGCATAGCTGATAACGTGTGAACGATTGTTTTTGTGTATTTATTGTTATGTTTTACAGTGCATTATTATTGCATCGAAATTTTATAATACATTGAATTGTATTGGTTTAATATTATTTTACATTTTATTGTTTATAGAAAATCAAATCCAATTTTCCTTCTATACTATGAAAATATTTTATATTTTCCTAGGGCCTTCGAGAATATATTTTAATAATCCAAGGGATGTTAGCAACTGAAAATATTCAGAACTACTGCTATAGAACAAGGGTTCTAAACCTTTGCGAACGCAAACTGACGAATAATTATCAATCTTAACCCGTTTGTCATGGTAGTAACTGCAACATCAAGTGACTATTTCCCCCCGACTTGCAACACCTCTGGTTTCTTTAGCGATACTCATGGTTGGGACCGTTGGATTGGTAACAGCTGTAGAGCATGATGGGACTATGTACGGTGGTGTGAATTGCTAGACTGCTTAAATAGTATCAAGTTCTTTAATGACATACAAATATTATACTGAAGTGACTTTAAACAACGTTTTATTCGAATAAACTAAAGATATGAAAATTAAATACGGTGTTCAATACAGAGTTCTCTCTGTTTATTTCGAATGACATTCCATTTTTCCTATGACCATTTCGAGAGAACTGACCTTAAGGAAGAAATGTATGCCAAATTTTTGTTTGAATGTTATCGATACAGAGAATATTGAATAGATACGAAAAAAAAGAATAGAAGATTCCACTATCCTTTGTACACTTGGCATGGGAATATAGCAGCGTTTCTCGAGAATATAAATTATATGTATTTCATCTTCGTGTTCTCTTGCACATTAGCTTGAATGATATAAATGGTACAGAGCAGATGAAATTCCTATTTCTTCTGCCAAAATGTTTAATCATTACTCATTTTTACATTATCAGAGATCATTGGTAAAACAATCTTTCATGATAATGCTATTTTTTCCCTGAATGGTGCTTGCCGTTAAAGTAATTTCTAGTAAAGGCTACGGAGTACTCAGTTAATGGGATTTTCGCTCTGGTTTGTGATTAATATTAATTCAACCAATTGGGTAATTTTACAGTCTTGTAGTTTTAATTGTGAGATAATCGGAGCTGAGGTAAAGGTGGTGTGAATGGTTTAAACGGAGTTTGAATTAAAAATTTGGATACGTAAGGCCAATAGAATGGGTAAATAAATGTGTCGTCGATAACATGTGTATTAATTGATCGTAGGGTCTTCTATGAGGATTCTATAAGCAGTCCATAACCTTTTTTTCGTATCTCCAGTCCGGCCTTTAATTTTTCCCATCCCTCCTTTTTCCCCACTACTCTTTCTGGACTCGTTATCAACGACATTCTCTCTCTCCCCGTCCTTCACCCCATTTCCTCTGGCCGTTTCCTCTTCTGCACCCTCCCACCCTCTCTTGACTAACCACTCCCCTCTATCTGCAGTACATTTTCCTGTTTCTTCCCGAGCGCGTAGCACTTCCTCTACCCCACTTCCTATTCGCTCTCTTCATTTTCCCTCCATTTTCCTTTTTCTCTCCCTGCTCTCCCTCTTTCCTTTTCTTCTCTTCTCTGGTTTCTCAGTTTTCTACTTTCGCTTCGAAATCACCGGTAGGACGTGACCCACTTACAACCTTTTCCTTCCCGGACAATCTTTCTTTTCTCTCCCAACTCCCTCTTACTTGTAGTAATCTAGACTTCCCTAACTTCCCTTCTCTAGTGTTCTTCCTGATAGGCGATTCCCTCTTGGGTGCCGTCGTATCTTGTTGCTTACCCTTCGCAAACCATTGTTCCTCACAGGCTGGTGAGATGGGCTTGAAAGCCTGAAGTTCAAATTCATTTCCTCTGAAAATGATAATAATATATTTTAAGTTACTGTTCCCAATTATAAAAATAAGTGGAGTCATATGAAAGTAAAAATAAAACCTTCTGCTTCTTTGTGAAATGAAAGAATCGATTTATTGGTGCTACCAGGTTCGGCCGTCAGACCATCATCAGGTACAAGTATGAAGGTATTTGTAACTGATGATGACCTGACGGCCGAAATTGGTTGCATCAATAAATTTTGTTTTATTTCTTATGGAGAGATTCCACAAATTAAGTGCCAAGTCATTAAGTTCATGTCATATGAAAGAAAACTGACTCTCTTACAATTTCTGCCAAAATAGTACTACGCAAATCACCGCCAGAATATGCGGTAAAGGTTGATTTAACACCAAATATGCATTATTGTCGAGTAAACGGGGATCGTTTTCATGTGTTGATAGGGTACAGGCCTGCGAGCAACATGTGTGTTTGAGCGTAAACTGAGTGTGCTATCTCAAAAGTTGTAGTAAACCCCTATCCATTAATACCTTATTTGTCGCTTTAGGATATATTTTAGCTGAAAAAAGGGATGTTGACAATACAAAACTATATATGATGATATAAATGTCCCTTCCACTGCCGTAATGAGAAACATCAAATTTTAGTTGTTCCAGCAGTAGGGTAAATTAGTTTGGGGAAGAGCATTGTTTACAAAGAATTCTGAAATATTCTAATGTTTTAAATTATGGGATCACTGAACTTTAACTACTGAATTTAAAGGAAGGGGTCCACAGCGCCTAACGTGTTAAATATTTAAATTCACCCAAGAAAATCTGTGAGTGATCGACATCATTTATCATTAATTTTGTTGCGTTTTACGATGAAACAACTCTGCTATGGAGCCATTAATCATTGAGTCACATTAATTGGAAACAGATAAGTCAGCGAAAATCCGATTTAACGCACGGAAATTTTTGAAAGAATTATGGGCGTAATAAAAATACGAATATAGGAGCTATCATTTTTTGACGTTCTGTGATATCGAGTTTGCAATAGCAATTTTAAGCAAAATTGTTCACTTCAAAGGAAAAATAAAACTGATGTTTTTATAAAATGAGATAGTAGGTATATAGAGTAATTGATTGAATATTGTGTAATACGTGGTTTTATTGAATCTGAGATTGTATAATATATGTTACATCTAACTCTTCCTTTGGTATGACAGCTTTATTGAAATTGTCATGAATATTTGTACAATTTTAAGTAAATATACGTTTGTCATTGGACTTTATCAAGATATAGATTAATGATGATGCTGTACGCGGAATAATATATGGAAGCCAAAAAGTTTTGAAAATCAACGAACTATATATTTTGCGTGGTATGAGGAATGTTTAGAGGAAAATACCTGTTAATATACTTCTCGCGAAGAATCTAGTAATTTTTATATTTCATATTTATTATTCATCTATGAAAAGATTCTAGCTTGCTCTTTAATCAATTGGTAACATTTTATTACAGCTTATCCTAGCCAACATGTTAATTTGAGACCTGTGCTCCGTAGGTTCAAATACCTGGTGGTTTCAGCGTTGAAAGAAACCCTTCGTTTGGTTATTAGTAGGACTATATCCGGCAAGCAGGTTTTGATTTCCTAGCGTATAGCACATGAATTAGGCACTCTTCTGGACTTAAGGGCCTAAGCAGCGTATAGCACATGAATTAGGCGCACTTCTGGACTTAAGGGCCTAAGCTGCCATTATTATGAGCCGACAGGCGCTTTAAGAAGCAAATTAACAGCGTTGAGAATAATAAATAGAGCCCTGGTTCGTTCGATAAGAACACTAGGTGGTTTAAATTATAGATAGTGGGGCGAATCTTGTAGTTTCATTGATTCATTGCTCTAAGAAGTGATTACATGAGGTGCACTCTGGTAGACTGTGTGTACAAGCTTTACTCACATTGACTAAAACCGAAATACATATGTAATTAATAGCATGCTACTACATCGGGTGCTCTTGCCTGTTTTTCTGCGGTATGTTATCCAAATATAAGGAGATTAGCGTCAAAATACTACTCAATACTACTTCAATTTGCACGATACCTTTCAAAATGGGCCGCGGTAAATACGTTAATACTATTCGTCATTGGAAAAGAACAATGTCTTCAACCACGTTCATGTATTAGGTTTTGAAACGTTTTTCAAATATATAGTAATGCGTATCACTTGTGAGGAATCACCTGTTGTATATAATTCCAGACCAAGCAATGATTTGATACATAACTTTTTATTTTTACATTTTTAATTTTCAATTAAAATTATTATTTGTACGCGCGATTGTGGCTCCTTTTTCTTCAGGATGTTAGCACTAGCTATTCAGAAATTGACGTCGAAAGATGATATTTATAGTTCATGTCAACCAAAACACAATAATAAGTACAGTTTTCAAATGTTTTCTGCAAAAATATTGTTGTCTTTGAAGCCTACGCCGTGCAAGTTACTAACCTTTTACATCCAGAAGGTAATAGGTGTTGCTCAGGGCATATTTTATTATGATTCCAAGCTTTTTTTAATGAATGATCTCGGTATGTATACAACCTTTCTGTTACTTCTTGCTGCCTCTGCTCGTTACATTATAGCGTTTAATCGAATTGGGGAATAGCAAGCTATATGGAAAGACGAAAATTACGCTCTTCAGGATGTGCAAACCGATACTGACGAGGGAAATTACAGTGTAGAATGTTCTGGAAGAGACGAAAGTGCACTGAATGCAGTTTATGTTCAATGTTTTTAGGAGCAAGAGTACAGATATTCAGTATCCAAGGGTATATCGAATATTATGTAGACGGAAGGATGAGTGTTTAAAGGTCACTATTTGGGGGACAACGAAGATAAAAATTTACTGTATGTTCCCGAGAGTTATCATCTCGAGATTCGCGACACTCTATAATATTTTTTCGTTCCAATGAAATATTGACGCCAATTTTGACGTCAAGTACGTAGTTTTTTACTGACCTTTGTAATCGCTACACTAATTTTCGAGCAATTTGTTAATGATGTTGACTACTTTTAGTGTTATTTTGCAGAATGTATGGAGGAATAGTGAAATTCTTAAAAGTATTTAAATGTACCTAGTCTTGCCTTGGCGGTGCAGTTTTTCAAGATACGGATTTAATATATATATATGCGTAGACGCAATTAGCAAGATATAGCTAATACCTGAAAGACGTCTACTTTTTTCCATTTTCAGTTTATTTTTCATCATCATCATATATTTTTATTTCTTTTCTATTTTACAGCTCGGTGTAACTTCGTACACGAGCAACGGAAGGACTGATTCGAGAGGATATCCGACTGTTTAAGAACTCTCTCATATACTGTTACTACTAGTTACTTCAAATTCGGAAAACTTCACTTTGGTTTTCAATTTGGTCTCCACAGGGATAGTTAGTCCATAAGTTTGAAGGAGAACAGATACAGGTACTCCGACATTTTTATCTAAATATCCGATTCGAAGTCTCTCAAACTGGGGAACTGCATCGGACAAAACTAATTTAGCCTCGCTATCTGTAGGATTTAAAAACATCCCTTTTGGGCCTCACTTTTAATGTGAAACTGACGATGCCCTGTCAAACGGGACGAAACTATGCGTTCTAGAGAATTTTCGAGGGGAGGTAAAACCAACGTCAGATAGATGGGAAACTACTGAGTAAATGAAACATTACCTAATGTGTTTTTAAGGGTTATTACAGCGTTTGAATATCACAAATTTGTATATAGCGGCTGACTTATTATAAATTGGAGGTCAGGTTGTAACATTTATTTTTGGTGAGTGTTATAACACTGGTAATTATTCACTGTATTCAATGATATTTTAAATAAATATCACTTAGATACTTGTGATGATTTAATTTAGGTACATGAGACTCTTATGTAAGGCTGCTGAGAAAACCGATATTAAATGCGGCCGTAATTAATGGAAACGCTTAACAACTAAACAGATCAAACAATCGAATGCTTCTGAAATAAAAATTCAGCATACTTTTATGTATTCTTTCCTTTGAAACTACTCTTTTCAATGTAAAATTTGTTGTTATTATCTTGATACATTGTCATAAATGCAATAATTGTAGCTGGAAGACCATGATATAATGAATATATTTATTTATAACGTTTTATATTTGTTCACAAAATATAAATTAATTGAAGCTCCGAACTAAACTGTTATCCACGCTTGAATCCACATATTCATTCATTATTTCTTATCTAAAGTCAATTACATCAAAGGCCCTGATCCTTGATTGATTAAATTTGTAGGCCTTATGATTGTTTAGCTTGCATTGAGTTAAGGTTCGTCTCTTTTTCCAAATATAACAACTTATATTTAACTTATATAGTAACTTGAAAATGAATTATTTTCACAACTTACATGAAACCTAAAATCAGTAAATGCATATAGTAGATGATTGATAAGTATTTTTTAATTTCAGGACAAACATGATCTGAAACTCTTCCGTAGCAGTAATTGAATTTGCTGTTCAAAGTGGAATAAATTCTGAGATCATCGACGAAGACCGTTGGAATGTACTAATCTGGTTCAGTTCGACCTTGATCCGAACCACATCACTGCGGTCATAGCTCTGATCATTAATAAATTCTTCTTTGCTGAGCTAAGAGGTAATTTTGGGACTACTTTGAAAAACATTGCATTTTATGCATGAAAATCATAGCTTGGTTTTTTACGGTCTAAATGTCAATTGAAACTTCATAAATTCAGAGAGTAGTGAACGTTTATTACTATCACATCCATATGAAGTCTTTCGTGGCGTTGATTGCTCAAACATGACTTCCGGAAGAGTAGCATATGTTTTGCTATTACGTAAACCTGGTATTATGATCGCCGGAAAGAAAATTGGGCCAAGATATTAGTTGCTGGCCAAAGAATGCAGTATTCAAGAAAATACATAGAGGAAACCTATGTCATAAAAATAAAAAATTCTAGATGAATAGCTTTTTAATAGCTACTAAAAGAAAATCTCTGATGAAAATGAAATATGGAATAAGAAATCTATTCATGTGAAAACTCATTGGTGTTACGGACATTTATTCATACTGTGGGATATACCTACTTAATCGAAACTGGCAACTCACAAGGATCAAGGATATATTTGGAAATGGTGCTACACATTTAGAGAATAGTGTGAATAGAGAGATTTAGAGCTTCAGAATTTGAGTTTCTACTTAAAGTCATCCAATATTTAGGTAACTGCCCTGCGGTAAAAGACTGTCCTTCACGCATAATTTATTAGGCTGCTATCCACCCTTTATTCTCTTTCTTCCTCTAGCTCCCTCGCAAAGGAGTGTCGTAATTAGGACAAAGTCCCCGCAGCATTAGTCCGTAGGTGTTCCTCATAAAACTTTATTTTCTTATGATATTTCATATTTTTTAAATGAGTTCAAACGCACTGGTATATCACTTCAAACTTCTCATCGCCATGGTGTCTTCTCGATGTATTTATCTTACTTCGCTTTTATTTCCTCTTCCAAATGTTTATTTTTGCATAAAAAAGGCTTTCTGTGGAGTGAAACTCACTTCATCGTCACTTCTTTCCCGAATCCCTACTTTTATTTTGTCTGTTTTCCGATTACCAAACCTGTCTGTTAATACTCAAATCTCAACTGTAACATTGTGTATTTTATATTGAAATTTTTGTCCTATTTTAATACTGTTTGACTCACCGAAAATCTGAATTGTTGGTCTTCCTATCTGTTTAGTTACTCATTTGCACTTCATATGTTTTTCTTTTTTACCACATCTTACACTGGTAGAGTCTGCCATCTTTCATTTTCTTTTGTTACCATTCCATCTGTAGCCGATAGCTTGTCTAGCTGTCTAGCACCTTCCCCTTGCCTTATCACATCTCCCTCAGACCTTCTGTCGCCTTATCTGTCCATATCATATTCGGTCTTCCTCTTTTATTTTCCAAAACCTCCACTTCTCGATTATTTCTTCCGCATACTCTTTATTTCTCTGCTTATTATATTCAAACCCTCTAATTCTCCTTCTACGAATGTATACTGTTCATTGGAGGACGTCCATTACTATGTTCTTTTCTAATGTAACTAATTTGTATCTGTTGCATTCACGACAAGAAGAAAAAATATTTATCCAATGTCATGAGGATATACAATAACCACTTCTATTGCACATTTCAACACATTTCGTTAATTTCCTTCACTAAATTCATGCTCTCTTTGGAAATTGAATCAAATACCGATGCTTGAGTATCCCAATAACTTTGTGCATTCTATCCTCGTTATCGAGAGTTTCAAAGGAGGCAGAATTCAACGTTTAAAAGCTGACAACCAGTGATTGTTTTGTTTAAAAGTGGTGAGTTATTGTTTCATCAAGATGTGTATATGTGTTTTTATGTGTGGTAAATCTGTGCATCAAGTTGCCAGTGATAGTGATGTGTGCTCACAAGTGCTCAGTGCAATCGAAGGGGATCAGAAAAAAGTGGATTTATTACCTCTCCCGTCTCAACGTTGGACCTCCTTATCTGAGACAAGGATATCGTCTTAAAAAGGTAAATACCTCCTTATTATGATCCATTTCTGCATGCCCATGGTATTAAGTTTTTATTTAGTTTCTATTTTATAACCTTTGTTTAATAATGATTCTTCAATCTACCTGAAACTTTTGATTCAACACATACCAGACAAGTGACTGTTAATTCAGGTCAGGTCTTTCATTTGTGAGCATGGAAAAAAGAACCCTAGAGTTGGTGGAAGGAACCAATTTTGATTTGCTGAACTATTTTTCAATTATTATAGCCTTTAATTTAGATTTAGATACGTTATCATTGCTTGGCTCTGCATTAATCCATTTACTAGAAAAACGTTTGATTACTCTCATGAAATATAAGTCATGAATTAGTTTACCCGTGAAAATTTCTCAATTAATTAAGGCATGTCTCGAATGCAGCACGAAAATGGTGTTAGAAAGTTAGTAAATTTGCCACAGTGTCTAAGTTTTTGAACTCCTTTGTATTGTATGTGACTGATATTGGTTTCATCTCTCTTTTTATCCAGGGTGCCAGCACCACAGCAAAGGTAGGGTTCGTCCCAATGGTTCACCCCAAGATTACTCTCCTTTAAACTGCCTTAGATCTCTCTTGAGCTTCTCTACTTTTTGGGAGCAATATCTCAATTTTATTTATCATCTTCTTATTCAATATTTATCATCTTCAAAGTAACTTCATCATCTACCAGAATTAAATCTCTTTTCCAAACAGACGCCATGTTCTCATAACCCACAAAAGTTGAGAACAATGTGTTTGTTTCATTTTGGAACAGTAACGCGTCCTTCATCTTTCTTAAAAACGTCTTTCGGTGAGCTGTTGGATACTCCTTTCCCGTTTTTTTACAGGTACATCTTTTTTATTTAACCTCTAACTGGCGACTTAGGAGAGTAGGAAACTCAAATGACGTTTCGGTTCAACTCCTCTTGTTGAGAGGAATTACGTCCGAAAACCTATTCCACGATAGAGACGAATCTCGGTGTGTCGAAAAATATCTCAGAGAGTAGGAAAATGTGAGACACTAGGTTAAAGCGATTCCTTATCGGGGAAAATATTGGAATAGGTACAACTTAACTAAATTTTACCCAAAAATTAATTTAGGTTTATTCAGTAGATTTAAGGCCATTTGTAGTTAATTAGAGGCGGGTGGACAGAAATACTAATCTGTGAGCCACAAACGTGAGCTATTTGGGCAAAAAGATTTTTTAGGTTGCTGGTGAAAGAGAGCTCAACTTTTTCTCTGTGATCTTGAACATCTTCGCGCCGAGTCCTGGATGAACCATATTCACTCGCTACTTCATGCTGACTTCGATGAAGCTCGAGGTAAGCAATAGAATGTAAGTCCTCATTACTACACTTGTAACTGCTTAGTGCTTGTACAATGTACTTTAATATTTCGATTATACTAATTCTCATTAATAAAATCAATTAAGGGCCCTTAAATGCACTTCTTTGTCCTTAGAAGTGCATGATAACTCTCCTTTCAATCCGTATTCATGGCTATGGACGAATAAACGTGAATTTCGATGGGAGTGATTTCATGCGTGAGATATATATCTGCCGAGTAATCGAAAATACTCTGGATGACGTCATTTGAGACTCATTTCTTTCAAAATTGCCGTTTCAGAGTTTCCATACCCCGACTTAACGCCAGAATTTCCTCATTTTATTCGCCTTTGGCAGCGATGGTAAAATTACGTGACGCGAACGTTGGCTGCGCACTGCACGGCGGAAATATTATTCAGAAATTCTCTTGTCCTAGAAAAATCGCTTGCTCCTCAAGTTTAACTGTCTTCCTTCATTAGTTTCTGCTGATACGCGCAGAGGCAAAAAATAGCTATTTTTTGTTTCTTGGTATCTCATTTCTGCACTTCGGCAAGCAAAATAGAATTCTGTGTTTCCATCTCTCAATTTCAAATATATTAATGTAAAAATAATAACGATGTTGCTGATAAACTTCCAGCGTATTTCCAATAAAAACCCGCGTGGTTCTTTTGTGTGCTATTGAGACTGAAGTGAAAGACATGCCTTTGTAGAATGTTCGAGATAGTTTCCAGTAAGATTTCCGAACCTATTGTTCTCTAGGTCCTACTCTCAATCCTGGTGAAAACTGAGTCCCGAAAAGTTTTATCCAGAAGTAGTTTAATGTTTAAAAGTTTTGTATGGAAAATACACACGTTGAATAATAAGTAGTTTTACGTTAATGTCAAATTACCTATGTACAAACACCTACCCCGTAAACGTGCATACTTACGATATCTTTGCAGACGTCGAGTGGAGAGTGTATTCAGCCGGCTTTGGTCTCACCCAGAAGTCTTAGAAGTCCTAGTGGTGGGACGCGGTCCGTTTGAGCAACAGTGACCTATATCATTATGACAAATAATTATCACGCCTTTTATAGTATGATAGAGTAAAATTAAGTTATTTCGCTACTGTGTATTATCTGGCTGTCCTTTGAAGAGCTGCTCGATTATGGTGTACATATTTATGCGAAATAAGTGTAAATATGAATGTAATTAGAATTTTAAGGACATTATCTCACATTCATATTTACATGTTCAAAACATAATTTGATCTTTACGTTTTATGTGTATTGATTCATTTTTTATCTTATTTTCAAGGGAATGGCTTACTATAAGAGTCCAGGAAGAAGCATGATCACCATCACCAGCAAGACATGGCCCGCAGTGTTGTTCCTGAAGTTCAATGTTTTTTCTCATATGGCTCTGAAAAAAGCTGTACTCGCGTCCTGTGGATTCATCTCTTTGTCTAATGAGAAACATGAAAAAAGCATAAGGTACGATATAAATTTATTTATGATAAGATTAAAGACGGTAGTATTATCATTTGCTTGCTGTCTTTCTTATTTTTTTGTGAAAATAACGGTAAACTTGTGTAAATGCGACTGAAGGCTTTGAACGTAGTAAATAATGTCTGAAAATATATTTTAAATATAGAATATTACATCCGCTATTTGTTTATGCAAACGTGTGAGGGATTAAGTTATGGATATCAGCAGGAAGCAAAAGCATAATGAATTAGTTTAGTTGACACTGGTAAAACGTCTTACTGTGTCTATTGTATGGCTAATAATCCCATACATGTAAGATTACGCGTTCTCGCAGTGAATCAATATTCGGGTTGGCGACTTGAAGTCAATCCTTCCTTACATTGAGCTTAATATTATTTAGCAGTGTGAGTCACTCGGTAGATGTTCTCCGCAGTAATCAAGTCGGAGTTTACCAGAGGATAGTGGAGCTGTGTGTAAAACTGCAGCGTAGCGTGGTATTGTAGAGGGGTGGCTTTATTTTCAGTCAGCTAAATGGATCACGCACCCCTCAATCCTGAATTTTTTAGTCCTTGAGCAATCGATTAGTTTAGGAGGAAAGCTAGAGATATGGAAATGCCGTAGTGTCAATGATACAACGAGGATGACCCATAATAGTGTAGTCCAAATATTGGTTAAACTAAGAATATTATTTTTCCCGAAAATGAGCACCGAGAAAAGGGAATAGGAAAGCGAAACACGTATTTTTCTACGATGGAGACGATACTATATTGCCAACAATTGGAACGAAGAAATTCGTAGAATTAGACGTAATATACGGCTGAGTATTTGTGTTGAAATTCTGGATGTAGGAACGAAGGCAAGGCTTGCTGCAGTGTAGAACTGGTAGCATTTAATTTCATGTTCACTCATACTGGTAACTCGTTCGTTTTACGACTCCCATATCCTTAGCTATACCCCTAGCTTTTAATTATCCATGTACCGTTTTCCATCAGATAAACCCTTCGGGGATAATTTTTCCGTTTCTTTATTTTTACTTTTCCATTAGGGTTACTTAATGCTGTTTTAAATTGGATGGAGTAAAGTGTTTTACGGAATGGCTTTCATTGAACTTTTGAATGGGATTGCATGGCCTGTTAAAAAATTGTTTTACTTACCCTGTTTTTTTAGGCTCCATATTGAGAATCACTCATAGTTGCTTAGAGAAACGTTCTTAAAGCGCTTATGTTTTAGATAATCTTTCCAAGCACCGGATTTAATTCTTTAATTTCTTTCAACCATCCATTTGTGTGGACCCATGTTTAGCCCTAAGCTAAAATAATATGAGTGCAATAGCAGTGGAATGGGTTACAGACATTTCGACTTCTTATTAAAGGCAATTATTAGGATGTTAGCTGGTTGAGTGTTTTTTCTTCTCAGTCAATAAGTTTATTTTCAGTACCCACGAAATGTTTTCATTGCTTGCTAAAAATACATAATTTACAGGAATTATGTTGAATGGCTCATATTATACTTTAGTGAGGAAAAAAAAACAAAATTGAAAACAGTCAAATTTTCTACATCACAGTCTTCATTCCCGTTTTTGTCAAAATGCACCAATGGAATGAAATTCCTCCAGCGGAAACTAATATTCCGTCAAAATACGCGCTACCCTGTGTGTAAATGGTGTAGAGTTTTATTGAGTATAGGCTAGGTGCCATGAGGTATTTTTGCATTTTAGCATTGCTTTTGTCCTATTTTACTTTCATTTTTATTGCTGCCAATTTCCTTATTTTCTTTAAATGTTCGTTGTTTTAGTTCCCAGTTATGCTGTTGAAGGTACTCGCCTTCATTGATCTCTCATCTGGTACCATATTGGGAGAATTTTAATTAATTTCCCCAGCGAAATTAGTTTGAACTTTGTTAAAAAATACCACTCGGGCATTTAATAAAATTATCCGGCAACATAATCTTAATTCCTCTTTAAAGTCTTGATTTGAGTTTGGATTAAAAAGACGACGTAGTGCGTTCGTAGTTTTCATTCAACAACGGAATTCGGAATTGGCAGGTCCATGCTTTCTTTGAAAATATATATATGCAATTAACTTAATAGTCTCGTAAAAATTGCTTCATTATTTTTATCATAATTCGGGATATCTGGTGACCTGGAATGGGATGCTCCTGACAATAATTTATTTATTATTTATTCTGTTTATTTTGACTTTTTTTAGGTTGAATTTAATTTTTTAAATCGCTGACTGCAGTTTGCGCTCCCTTTCATTTTTCACTCATAGATATCATCTTTCCTTTTCTAACAAAGCGGGAACTTTCTCGTATGTACATACATATATACCTTATTTAGGAAATTTTATCTTTCTCCTGATTTACTTCCTTCGGTGAATTTTGTCTCATTTCCTTTCCCCAGAATCCCATTTTCCTCACTTGGAAATTTATTTTTTCCAATTTTCTACCTCATTTTCCCCCCATAACCCCATCAATGATCCGCTTTCCTCGCCATAAATTTTTCCCAAACTCATTTTGAAAACAGTCTCCCTTTTTCGTTACCTCCCATTAATTTAGGTATCTCTTCAATATCATTCGCAATTCTGGATTATATTCTTGCCTTCCAGTTTTCAGTGCACTGCTTCATATTAATTGTCTTCTGAACCCCTGTATTGTTTCTAGAGGAGGTTGAACCATATCCTCACAAATTTATGAGTAGCTATTGAAGTCACTTCAGTATATACTAATCACAATCTTGTGTTATGGGAGGTATTTAATTTAAGTTTAATTTTTGGGAATAGGGGTGAGTGTTTGAGAACCTTCGTGCTTGAATCGACCGATAGCAGTTTATTGACTTGCGCTCCCTGAAATTGAAATTTGGCTGTGAGAAACTGGCGGAAAAATTCCATTATTACCATACAAATTAGGTTTGGAGAATTTATGACCATTGCAGACTTATCAATACTATGCACTCACCTTGGTGTTTGTAGTCGAACACCATAAAAAGATTGAATCAGCCATATCAAGTCCGAACTTATATAAGGTTTACAAAATTGGTCAAAATCAGTTTATATAATCAAAAGGATTTGTCAATTACATTAATTTATGTAATATTTATATTAATGTCATTTAAGCTGTTATTAATGCTATTTTTACTGTTAGTACTAAAGTTACTATTTACTGATTACTATTTTTAGTTTACTATTACTTATTGTTTACTATTAGTTATCCATTATTAAAGCCACATTAAAGCCATTTTTACTAATCGACGGGAAAATTATATTACACATTCAATGTAAGTTTTCCACACAAATTATAGGAGGTGACGGAGATGTTCCCTCGATGTCGAAACTTTTCTATCATTTTCAAGACAACATAATCTCTCTCGGCGACGAGAGACCGCTTCAATGATGAATTATTTGCATGAGGACGAAGAAAGTTATGATTATATTCGAGTAACTTTGCTTCAGAAATTAAATACATTATTTTCTCATGACATTCATGTTTGGAGTTTGTGTATATCGCTCTGAAGAGTTAATGACACTTTTTCATCATTCCTTGAACCAATTTCGCATACCAGATTTTATAACGTTTTCCTTTATCCATTTCCTTTCGATAATTACAGCCCTCGCTGTTCTGATTATTGGCTCCTATCCTAATTTTTTCAGCTTCTCAAGGTTGTTTTACGGCATGCGCTGTTTTTTTGTTTTTATATAAATTTTCAGGTTATTTAGTCTCTCTCTCCCTCTTCATTTTTTAACGTCGTTCGCATTTTTAATCACTCTTTACTAGCGCACATTCTCGTCCACTTTTCAAGCAGTACATTTTGTCTCTGCATCCTCTCTCTTCACTAGATTTTGATATTCTCCGCATTTTTTTTATCTCATTGCCCTCCTTGGATTTTCCCATGTTCTCCTCCCTTCTCCGCTATATTTCCTTTCTGTACACTCTACTGTCCTCTCGCTTTATTTTTCATCCCATTTCATTTTTATCTCCCGCTTCTTCTGTTTTATGCGCTTCCTTTTCTTTCTCCCCTCATACTGTCTCCACCCCGCCATCACTCCAATGGACGCGGCAATTTCGGGAGTTTATCCTCCGCCTCTGCCTCCCCCACCCCACTCTCTCATCCCTCGCCGAAACCCTCCACCCTCTCTGGCCTCGCAACTTCTCCCTTGGCTCATTTCTTTGCCGCCAAGGGAGTCAACATGGGCGGCAAAAGGAGGGAGCGTCCTCTTTGCGCGTGCGTTCTTATTCATTTCGGTAATTCCACTTGGGATCCCGGCTGTCTAGGGGCTCTGCGGGAATGAATTTCCCAAGGATGGACAATAGACTGATAAAAACGAAAAAAAATAAATATGTGAAATGTAAAGCTTTGTTAATACCTCTATATATGTTTGAAAACAATTTTTCCCATACCATAACATTTATATTAGGCAAAGTTATTTATTATTTATCAATTTTTCATAGACCCGGACACAGCACATGTTGCCTTTTGCGTCGGGTACTACAACAAAATACAGAACACACACACAGCCATGCCCTGAGTGATGGAAATCCGATCCAGGCAAGACTCGAATCCGCGACCCCTGCAATACCTGCCTTTACCCCGCTGCCACCGAGGCCGAAAAATTTCACATGCTCGACGCGTACGCGTTGAAAAAGAAATTGATGCGTATATTTCATACAACTGACAGTTCCGTGTCGACTACGCGTCATATGAAATGGTTTCTATAAGAAAAGTATGTTCGTTATCATATTTCCCAAGCTTCATTTCTCTTTAAAAATTAAATTAGAAATTATAGTCGCATTTAATCGAATCAAGTGCCACAAGGAGGAAAACTGAATGAATATTCTTATTAAGATCATAAAATATATACTCTTTGAAATTGTGAGGAATTAAATAAAATATGTGAAAATTTAATTTCTTAATGAAATGGTAATTTGCGAATTCAGGTGAATAGAATGAATGGGACATATAACAGAATTTTTCCTTACCAAGTGTGATGCTTAGTATTGAAAACTACTGAAGAATTATAATATCAATTTCATTACTATTACTGACACGATACTCAGTTTTTCAGATATTTTACACGTTAGGAATGTATCCAGTATCTCTCGAATCATCATGAAGGTAATTTCTGAAACATGGTTACGTATCTGCGATTCAGTTCTGGCTTACAGTGCAATTTTAGTATGATCCGTCCGTATGCTCTATCATGAATGACATGGAGGTGCGGGGTGTGTAAGTAATAATAATAAAAAGGAACGCCTTTCTAAGGCTTGATGAGAAGGCTTTTCTGTGTTCTCCAGCCGCTGCTGCGGAAGCTCATCCGTCCTTGTTTTCTTTACCCGTAGCCGCGAGTTTGAAAAATGCACGAAACCAAGGGCGTCGGTCGTGCTTCTACGACAGGGCTGTGGGTCTCTCTGAGATGTGGCCGTCTCTACAGTCGGGAAGTGTTAATGGCTTACTTCCTGCCTTTACTGCTACCTGGGGAATGTGTTTGGGAAATTCCTTTTCCCGTGCTTATAAACGAGTTTTGTCGTCGTCCCAGTGGTGATTTTGTGGAAGCCACGATGAGGTGTTATGTTTCGTCGAGGGGATAATTCGGAAAAATATCAGCCATATTAATGAGATGGGGATGGGATGAATTATCAAATATTTGCTTTGAGCTTGAATATTTTTTAGCCCGATAGTAATTTCGTGCTGCTGGTTCATTTTTACGTTGAAATCATGAACGGAATCATTTAAGGTGAAGAAGAAATCTGGTACAATTTTTGACCAACCATGGATTTAAGAGCCTTTTTAAAGATATTTAGTTTCCGCGCTTAATATATATTTATTATACTCCTGGAAATTCATTTATTCCCAAAATTTTTATCTAGTTTTAACCATTTTAAACAATTTCTGAAGGAATACAATAAGAATGATTTAATAAATTTTAGGATATGTAATATGGTTGCAGTGGATAATGGCAATTATAATTTACTTAAATTTAGAGGATATACATTAGTTGTGTTTCATGCTCTTAAGCATAGTTTTATTAAATATCACCAGATATGGCCTATTTCTTGAATGAGATTCCATTTTTAATGGAGATAACTGAAAGCTTCTTAAATCTGTCATCAAATTCGTTTTTAACTGCCGACTTATAGTATTTTTTATCTACATCTTTGCGGTACGCTTTGCCATGGGTCAAGAAAAGATGAGAAGTTTTACGTTGAAAGCGGGATTTGAAATTAAAGATCTCTGATATCGCGAGCTTCTATAAAGCCGAGTATAGGGATCAACTTTTATTTTTATTCACAATACCAAGGCCAAAAAATAAAATATCGGGAAAATGTATCTTAAGACTCTTGATATCGGAGAAAAAAAATGTGGGCAACAAAATCGTGAGACATCTCATCCTCAAGATGAGAAAAAATCCGATAATGGATTTCCATTGTCGGTAAAGTCTCCCTAAAACCAATTCTAACTAATGAGCATCCCTGAGCAGTAATTCAATGAAATCATCCCATCGCACATGTCGGGCTTATCTCCACCCCAATGATTGATTTTTCCTTAACAGTTTTAAAAAACACCTTATTTATTTTTTTGCCATTACTATTACTTTCACAAATCCTTTATTTTATTTCGTACGTGTTTTAGGATTTTACGTTCTTGGTTACCATATTATAGTATTTGCAATTCAAACTGTTGCAATGAAAAGTTGTGTAACAGGATCCTCTTTATGGTAATATTACTTACATATTTTCATTATAGTAGTTATTTGTTTTTTATATATTACATTATTTTTTACGGCGAAATATAGCTCTATAATTTGCTCAATTGGTAACACCCGGAGCTCGGTAGGTTAATATCCAAATATTCATATCTTACAGCAATCTTCATAATGATCTCAGTCATTTCCTGAAAGTCCTTCGCTACCTATTCCATATATCCCATAAGAAGCCTTTTTTTTGTCATTATTCACGCTAATTTTCTCAATAATTGTCCTCATTAGGTTATCATGATTCAGGATATGACCATTTGTTTCTCGTCTTCATATTAAAATTTTTACTATTGTTCCTCTTTATCCCACACTCCAACAAAATAATTATATAATAGACTTCTGTAGCTTTATTCCAAATTGGCATACAGTTAAACAATTTGGGAGAGTTGTTGTTAGCATAGATACTTCTGTAGGTTTTGGTCACGTCGCCTATCACCGACACAGATGAAGGTTTTGAGTTGCTCCTGTGATTATCATTCTCCTAAGATTGGACTATACTAGAGTTTTCTGTGAGGTGATACGCCATGTTTAGTCAACTCGGTAACGAGCCCACCCTACGGGCCCAAAAGTTGTGCGGTCGAGCTTCCGTCGGGTATAATGTCGTACGGTGGATATAAAGTCTTGCTTGCAGCGGCTAGTTTGACGTCACACAGCACTAGGGACACTGGTGTTGTCCCGACTGCTAATAAGTCAGAGTTGATACCTACGTAGCACGATTCAGACCATATGATTCATTCGGCCTTCCAAATGTATTGGTACATCGAACAGTTCCTATATTTTTGTGGCATTTATTTAGTTAGTATTCAAAATCATTGGTAGAATGCACCATGGATTGAAAACTAGGGACATTTTATTGCCAAACCAAACGACTTAAGGGATATATTTCTATCCAACTAGGGATATGAATAGCTGTGAATATATTGAATAATATTTATAAAAGATCATCGACAGTTAGCCTAGGGAGTTGCATGCTCATATTAAAGGCCTTTATATAACCGTACTAACTACTTTTATGCATATTTGCTCTGTCTTTAATTTATTTTAAATTGTTATGGGTCTACTAAAACGTAGTTACTGTTATAACATGATAGGTTGTGAATGTTTGCTGAAGGTTCACCCCCGGCACACAAATTTATGATGCATTGCAGGATAGGATGTGAATGTAGCTGATTCTGAAATGAAGATCACTCTAATAGCCGGGATAATGAATTTTCAGGTCATTTATATTCCGATGTTTGGAATAATAAAATATTTGCTTATGGTCACTCTATAAAGAAGCGTGTATTTGTATTTTTCTAAATTTTTTATGGTAATCTCGTGTTTCTTAGACAATTGGAGCAGTGAAACAGTTGTTATTGTAGCTGTCAAAAATCCGTCTATGGCAAGTTTTGCAGTCATTCTTGAAGGATGAAAATGCTTTTTCTCTTGATTTAATGCCGATCAAACTTCCTCCAGGCATTACTTTAAATCCATTCTTAATTTTTCTTCTCCTATGATACTTACAATGAATCATATATGTATATATCTCATGAGGCAAGGAAAGGTCTCGCATGTGATATAGAGCAAGTAGTAAAGGATGGGAAAGAATAATTATGCAAATATAAGGAGGTAAGCTGATGGGAGAATCGAGTAGAGAGCTGCATCAAACCAATCTAAGGATTGTTTACTGATGGTAATGTAATGATCATAATCGCCATACCCACTTTAACTCGTATACTAATATTCTTAATGTTCAATATTTTCTGTGCAACATAATCTCTTCAGCATCTGTTAGTATATCGGGCATTCTTTTTTCTTATGTAATCTGCGGTGTCAGCATCTATAACTACCATTCGGTAACAGCTTCATTATTTTCTAATCATTTCTTGTTAAAATTTAAATCCTGCCGAGTGCCTATGCTTTTATTTCATTATTTTATGGGAGTTGATCCATATAATCAAGTACCTTTGAAATTAAAGACTCGAGGTGAGCTACTAACGGAATTCTTTTCTGCATCTTCAGAAACATTTCCTGTATCAATTTGTTATTGTTTTGGTCTCATTTGCTTCGTTATTTTGATTCTTCTCTTTTCTTAAAGAAACAGTACACTCGTGAATATATCACTTAAATGTTTTATAACATTAGAAACTCTTTGAGATAGGTGTAGGGAGCGTAAATATAGCCTGAAAGTTAATTATTATTAAAAATGTATAGGTAAAGTAATGGTTGTCTCGAAAAATGAGGTGATATAACTAAAATTGCTGGGTTCTTAAACAAAGAGATATTGCAAATTGGCATGGTATGATTCTCTTCACTATTTCCATTGTTTACCAGAAATTGCACTAAGGTTATGACGTACATTGTTAGCAGATATCAAGAGGAATACATGTCACCGTTTTTTAGCCACTCATAGTAGTAGTTGAGGTTTATAGGTGTGTCGACAGCTGTGGTCATTTGCATCTTTTTAGCCATTCATTACATAAGCATTAAACATCATTGCATATAGGCTAAAAACGAAAAGGGTGGTGACATGGATGGCCAGAAGAAAAATGTTTACGCAAAATTTTAGCCATTCATTACATAAGCATTTTTTTCTGACCATCCATCTGTCACCACCCTTTCATCTTAATCGATGCCATATACCCAGGTTTCCATAGAAAAACAAGAGTGAGCGTTTTAAGATTTGCAACCGCGAATAAGGGGGAACTACTTTGTTGATTTTCACTTATATTCTTCTTCAAATCTTTTTTTCCACCTTGAATCTTCATCATCTTGGAGAAGTCGTGAATAGGGATTTTTTGTCGCCCGTCTTTATGCATTTCAGGCGAGATTTCCGTCTAACTCCATCGGGAAGTATGAATTGGGCGAAAATCAGATCCTGCGAGCATGTTGATGCTCAGGGGTTTCGTTCCGTGAGTAGGGGTCGCCGGTCGGAGGCGATAATTCGAGTTTTTTTTCTCCTTCCCCCGCTGTTGTTTCCTCTCGTTGAATGGGTGCAGTTTCTCGGCGTGCGTGTGGAGATAGCGAGCGGGGACTACATTTTAATTTACGGGGATGGGTTGAAGAGAAAGGGTCGCGGCTATGACCGCTCTCACGTGTACGGAGCGGCCCCCAGTCTCCAGCCTTTCCTCTAATGGGGGTGGGAATTTTTCCCGACTTTCCCTCCCGCCGTCGTCAGCGCCCGCTTCGCGTTTCCGCCATTTACTCTTCCATCAATCCTTCACATTCTTTTTTATTTCTTACCCTTCCGTCTCTGTCGAGGCCCGCACTTGCAAATAAAAGGAATCATCGAAATTGTATCAGAGCCGTGTTGCCACGATACGGTCGCGCGACATCATTATCGGTACTCCCATTGGATTTGCTCGATGGATGCTTGCTTCGGCGAATTTTTCGCGATGAGATGAATTCATTTGGTATCTGATGTGCGTAGTGGATCGCATCTTGGTATCCAAACCCCAGATCCTAGAAACCCAGGGTTCGCCTCTTGGTAGTGAATCGGATATAGTTGGAAAGTTCTTCAAGTGTTGGATTCACTGAGTAGTACTGCACTTGAAAAACTCACCAGAGAAGACTTTAAAATCTTCTTTTTTTGAAGGAATTTGATTTGGCTATGAATAATCAGGCTCGCGTTGTCAATATATCTGCATTAACGCGTTATGTCAGCATAGTTCTTTTGTTATCCATTCCGTTTTCTAGGAAAACTACTTGAGTTATTGTTTGGTTGAAATGCTAACCTTGATATTTTACCTAGTATTCTTCATTCCTATTACCTTCTTTCACTTATGTCGCAGTATCATATGTCGCAGTAAGCACATTGTCACCGATTCAGTGACAAACCCTCTTTCATTCCCGCCCGGAGTTACACAACCACTTTTTCCTTCCCGTTTGCTAACATTTGAGGTGTTTTATACATAGACTGGCGTTCACAGGTCTTTTGCATGAAAATTTGTTCCAATTTATTTTTAAAAGAGCTACCCGAGGTACGTATTGGTCCGCATCATGACGTTACTGCTCTGATACAAAAACAATATTTTTTGTGTGCTCGCATGGGCCTTGACAGATAGGAAAGTGTAAAAATTGAGGGAATATGAAGGATTGATGAAGGAATAAATGACGGGTCTTACCCGTAAAGTATCTGATTTTGTAGTATAATATTAATAAAATTTTAACTTTTGATGATGAGGACTTCTTCATTGGGAATAGGCATTTGAATTGAGTGGCTTATTAGGGATATAATTCCGTATTTATCTCTCTAAGAACATAGGAACGTTTTTACCATATTAGATACGTGTTCTTATTTTCAACGTAGCAAAATTCAACATTTGATATTTAGGTCGGAGAAGGTTCATAGTTTTTTATTGTTGGTATCTAGACAAAGAAAGGTATTTTAAAGGCATCTTGTATGACATAACTCTACCAGATAGACTTATAAATTCAGGATTAAGAAGTTATCACCATGATTTGATCATTATTGTAAAAATTCTTTAGCTCTAAAAAGACAGTGTACCTTCTCCTGGTAATACTTATTAATGAGGGGAAAAATCAGTTTTGCAGAGGATGATAGGTCATTCATAGTGAGGTGATTGCTAAATGCATATTTGCTCTGAGTGTAGAACATTATTTTTTCACTGATGTCGGCATGGATTATATTGTCCCTCATGTTTTCCAACATTTGAGGAGTCTATAATGAAGTCTTTTTATTTAATTTTTCATGGAAAAATGGCACAAACTCAAATTAAATTTCTTCTGATCTTCCGTGCAATTGACTTTTGCCTGTTTGTATCATACCAGCACACTTTAGTTCACGCATCTGCAATACCTACTCATGATATTGGGAAACGTTTCTAACATTTTGCTTATATGAGTCTAACGATGCGCTCAAATTCAAGAAAAGAAAAAGAATTCTCCTTAAATAGCTTATTTCAGATTCTTCTTAGGTTATAGGTGTATACGTACGGAATTGTTAGCAATACAGTGGATATTACAAAAGTCATGAAGTGCATTATTCAGTTGTCATTATACTATCAGCCACATTATCCCATCATATGAAATACTTGTCCTCAAACAATGATTCTCATGCATTCAAGTTTGCTTTATCCAATTCAAATTCTAATGATCGATGCTTCTGTTTTCTAAGAGTATTTGTTGAGTATTGGCCTCCGAAACGGAGGAAAACTGTTGACTCATATTTTATGTTGTCAATCACATTAATAGAAGCGGAATATATGAAGTTATAGGAGGACTACTATGTACCCATAAGGTTGAAACAAAATGAAAGCGGAGGTTTGAATACTCAAGGATAGTACTCGCATTACGAAAAACCGTAACGCTATTCATTTAATTTATCTGCGCAATGGAATCCCGTTGCGTTAGCTTTTCTTGCAGGATTTAACCCGGGCGAAGCGGTTTACTTACTTATCCCTCGGAGTACCGTATTTTTTGTCTTAGAGAGCATATAACACGTGAAGGGAAAATAAATGCTGTGCTAGAAGCCAAGCTATTCTTGATGCTGAGGACCTAGGGAATGGGAATAATGTTTATCAAGATTCACGGGAGGCATTGAGGAAGGAAGGCATACCTTGGAAAGGGGTACACTTCCAGGGGAAGCAAGAACACTAGAATCGGTATAAAAGACATGAGGAGTAACATGTCATGTGCAGTGAATGTGCTCTTTTGCACAGCTGTACACATCAGAGATTGTACGTTTCTCTAATTCGCTGTTGGAAAGTTATTGGAAGTTGCGCAGAAGTACATACTGATCATTACAGATGTCAGTTGCAATCGTGACGAAACACGCATGTTCTGATAATTACCACGGTAAAAGCAAATATTTCAGAATCTCAAAGGCACAGTGGCCGACACTTAAGCTTTGAGTCTGAAGTAATTTGCTAACTTTCGAGGTAAGCCGCAGCTGTAGCTCATGTAAGAATAAAGTTGGTCGAGATAGCTAGGTTGGCAACGAGCCTACTTGGCAACCTAAAGCTACTTGGTTTGAATCCTTCTTCTGGCGTGTTTTTCTATATTTATTTGATTAAGAACCATAGGTTTGCAGGTGCGATATACCCACAGCTGTTTGGGTATCTAAAGCTGAAGTCTAATACTATAAGACATATATTATTTTTCTTCTCAAACTTTGTTTGATAAATACAATAATTAAGTGTTTATGGCACTGCAAAGTAACAGTTTACAAGAAACACGTACACGATATGCTCACGTGATAATCGTCCGTACTTTAGTATTTTCTATTTAATACATAATTTTAAATGTTGCTTATGGTTCCCCTGCTAAACTAGTGGTAAACATTCGTTTTTACGATTGAACATGCAAGCTATAGAGGGAACGTTAAAGTTGATGAAAAAAGCACTCAGATCGCTTTCGTATGAGGGAGTTTGAACGTCATTTGCATTGTCATTCATATGGAGCTCTGGATCACTTTTATTTGAATAGATTTGTATTTTTTATTCTATTTTATTAATAACTTATTTGAATTCAAAATTATTCTATTTTGTTAATAATTAACTTATTTATTTGTTTCTTATGAGCGTATGTGTAATAGAAATATCTATGAGTTTTTCTCCCCAAAATGATTAGTCAAAGTATAATAGTCAACGACGCTGAGAAAATAACATATACCATCCATCTCCAAGCATCAGTAGACATAAGTGCTATGATTGATTTGACGCAGCTTTCCTCTCCTTTCTCGCATCAGTTAGTCTCTCCAAAGAGCATCATTTGTATCGATCGCTTCCTACTTGTTATATTGTTCTGTGATTATTCATCCCCTACTCCAAAACATTAAATATGCCTTTCAGGATATTTAGTCAATGCAAATATATTCTATCGGTAGTCTTTTTTTGCCGTTATTCCCGTTCACTTTTGTATTAATGACTTCGTTCGTTGTGTATCACGGCATGTTTGATTAGGTTCTTTTAACTTTGTTTCGGAAAACTCTTTAGTTTTTTATCTTTCCTCTTCAAACTTCATGTTCACTTACTCTGTCCATCCATTTTTCAAATTTCTTTTTTTAAACTTCATTTTTTGTCAATCCTGCTTCCATTGTTTGAGGAAATCATATTGAGTGCCAATCAGTACAGGTCAATTATTTTTCGCTAACACAAATGAAGCATAATACAAAATTATTAAATAATAAATTAGATCATCTGGGAGGAGCAATTTGCAATTGAAATGCAATGGATTTTACCGCATCATTAATGTTATATTCATGTTAGGAAAATATTGAAATTTACAGCCCAGGTCTCAGTTATATGGTACTGAAAATAGAGTTTTCAAGTAAGAAATACACTTCCGTATCAATTGCCTCCAATCTTGCCAGTTAATACACTGCTAGTACCCCCATTGGCGGAAGTCGTTGTATTTATTATACTCATTTTGCAATGGTAATACATTTAGGGAATGTGAAAAAAAGCGGACGTCAATTTATGGAGCCAAGTCAAGCATAATCCCGATTTGAAAACTAAAGTAAATTAGCTTTTAAAGGGATAGTTTTATGCTATACCAAATACATCTTGTCCAGAAATCTCAGAAATATATGTCATTCATATAAAAGGAGAATTATCTTGAATCAAGGCTTAATACTCACCATTATTAGCAATATCGGGTTCGCAAAAATTGCCTCGTGTCATTTCAGTATGAATAGAGGTCGGATTCTTCTTCTGAAATTCAAGGAGGGGATGATTACCCCTATTTTAACCCTGTAATTTCAACCAACGAGCGAGACTGCTGAACCCGAACGCGTGGATCCGGGCTTTGCGGTGCCGGGTGGGAATTCTGGGACGATGTGGGTCATGGCGTGCCTGGTCCTGGGTAGGGAACCCTGAGGCAGTTAGAAGGGAAGTTTGGAAAGATTTAAGCCGCGTGAGTGGGCACGGGGAGAGGGAAACCATTTTTCCTCTCCAACTTTTTTCATCCGCCTGATCCCCACTCGGATGTACAGTTAGTACATCTAAACACCAGAGTACAGAGAGCTGATCTCGCGCTCAAGGCGTTCCCATTTCTTGACGCCATATTGGCATCAAAGTTTCGCGGGTTGCGGTATTTACAGGAGCTAGGATTACCAAGGGTAGGCTACCAGCCGGGTCGCCGACCGTATATCAGGCGCGGGCGTCACCTCAATGAAACAAAATGATCTATTACGCCTGGGACGTGGAAAACAAAGACGAGAGGCTTCAAAGTGGCAAAGGAATGGTACGAAGAAGTCACTTTACGGTGGAAAGGCCCACTCAGTAGTGGGTTGATTCACTGTAGTTCGTGCTGCCTTACTGGTATTTAGCAGTATTTCCTAGTTTACCATGGCAATTCCGTCGGGAAATAGGAGCAGCGTTTACGGTTGTAGGGCGATTCAGAAGAATGCTTAGCAAAAATCCATCGATAAGTTTTTGCACTAAAATATTGTTGAGCGTTACAGAAAAACGCAACCTATTGTTCTTGCGAGAAAATAGATTTTCCCAAATATATCATTGAATACATATTTTCAACGTCAGTGCGTACATATTTTTTTCACTTTTGAAATTGTTTTTCTTTGGTCCTTTGCTTGGTCCTATCATTGGAATACAATATTACATGGCAGTTTCCCGAAGGAGCCTTAGAATCTAAAGTTAGTCTGGATAAATTTTGCGGTAGAGGTTCGGACCGGAAAACTCCACAGAGTGATCGCATTTGCTCCTCTCATTTAAAGGGGGAATGCTATGATATAAGGGGAAATCTTCGTCCAAGGTCTTGTCCTTCGTTGAATCTAGCAAAGGTGAGGCGTATAGTTAGCAACTTTCATTTTGAGGTATTGGTTCCTTATCATATACATACCCAGTTAAAAGCTTTTTCAAACACCTGACTATGAGGAACACGCTGGAAGAAAATTAGTAAATGAAATAGATTTTTTCGGCAATATCATGCAAGATTCTGCGAATAATAGACACCATTAAACTGTGGGAAATGAAAACTCACTCCGTGACAGCATTAATGAAGAAATAAATTCGATAATAGCTCCGCATGATCTTCATTTGGTAAGCATTTCTGTAAGAATGTCAGATCATATTACTCATGCATTATTTATTCAAAATCATGCCTTGCAAGTGCAGTTAATAATGCACTGAAAATAATTTTTAGAGCCCAAAAGGAGAGACAGAAACTAAATCACCACTACCCATCCCCATAGACTCTGGAAGTACGTCTTCATTACCGTTTGTGTGCAGATCAATTAAATGTCGCAATTTGACATCTCCAATATATTCTCTGAAATACTTCTCGTTTTACCCTCTCAAGGTGATTTAGCTGGTACCTAGGGATTATTCGACAAATCATATGGTCATCATCATAAGTCATCAATCCTCAGATTAGTCATCAATCCTTCGCTGTCTCTGCTATGAGTGCTATGTCATCAGCGAATCGAAGCATGCTAATTTTTTCTCCATGGTTGTTCATTCCAGAAGACTTTTCTTTGATTTTGTTGATGGCTATCTTGATGGAAGCATTGAAAATTGCGAGAGACAGTGCATAGCCTTATCTCACTCCTTTTTTTATTCTTGCTTCTTCACTGCTGGGTCCAGATTTAATCACAGCTACTTGGTTTTTATAAAAAAAGTGTGTAATATTCTTCGATCATTGTATGACACTCCAATTCCTTTCAGAATTCCAAGCAATGAATCCCAATATACGTTGTCAAAAGCCTTCTCTAAATACACAAATGCAATGAACGTAGGCTTGTTCTTCTCCATTCTCTTCTCTATGAGCAGTCTAAGGGCCAATATTGCTTCCCATATACCCTTACTTTTCCTAAATCGGAATTAATCTTCATCCAGGAACTCCTCTGCTTTTCGTTCTATTCTTCTGTAGTACATGATCCTTGTCAATATCTTCGATGCATGCGTTGTAAGACTTATAGTCCTAAAATTTTCGTATTTCTCCACTCTCTTATTGCGATGGCTTCCGCGGTGATCAGGTAACGTCTCGAGGGTTTTCGGGTTCCTCCCGCGTTGATTCATCCTGCTGCTGGACGACAGTTTCACCGGTATTCCAGTCGGCTTCTGAAGAAGAACGCGAGAGGAACCAGAAACCCTTCGAGACATCTCCGCTCTCTTCTTCTTGGGAATAGGAATGATGGTGTTTATCTCGAAGTCCCTCGGTATTTATCCTGTTGAGTACATGTCGCAGATGGTTTTGTAAAGATGGAGATGTCTTCTCTCCTGCATTTTTAATTAGTTCTGCAGGAATATCATAAATTCCAGATGCCTTATTCATGCGAAGGTCCCTTACTGCTGCGTCAAATTCCGATCCGATAATGATGCTCCCATATCATATGGTAGAGTGAATTATTCGTGGATAATAAATGAAATGCTTAAAGCAGAATATAGAAAGAAGAGAAAGGAAGATAAATACATTGGAGGAGGCTATTGATCAACTCGGGAAAAATCTCGACTAAAGGTCTGTATGATCTGCATTCAATTCTGCCAAAGAACAGAGCAGCTATAATTGAACAACTAAAGGCTAACAGAAAACAGAAGGGTAAAGATAAGGTACTAATGGCATTCGGCACCTAGAGGAGATCCGTATATTTACACTGAGCTTTCGTTACTACTCCGTTCTGGCATACAATAATGTTAGGGCTCACCTAGGGCATTGTTTACCACGTGAAAGTGTTATACGAGCGTGGTATGCTTCTACAATCGGGAACCTAGAGTTCACACAGGAGTCCTTTGATAGGTATACTCGAGGAGTACGTGGGGAAGTGAGCCGAAAAGAAAAAGAGCGTGAACGTTTGTTTTATCGTAGATGCTATGCATATGCGAAAACATCTCGATGGAGGACGTGGAGAAGTCATGGGCTACGTAGACTTCAGCGATGAATTTGTCGACATGAGCTTATGCAATCTACAAGGGACTAGTTCATTCGCCACTCAGGAATTAGTTTTCACGATTGTTAGTGTAAACGACGAATTCCGACGGCCAGTGAGGTGCTTACTCGCCAATAGCACAAATGTAGAAGAGCATTACTCTCTAGTCAATACATGTACAGCTAAGCTGACATGCATAGGAGTCGATGTGGGGTGTCTCACTTTTAATGGATACCCCACTAATATTGGAAAAAGAGTCATTCTGGGAGCTTGGCTGTTTCATATTCTGCTTCACCCTGACAATATACCTGCCTCTCGGTATTCCTCGAGGGACTTTCTCTATTATTTTCCCTCCTATCATGCTCCTTAATAGGTCATTGTATCTTAAAATGTGGTTTATTTATCAGGACCTTGTTTCCTTCATAGTGCTCCATATGGTTCTCTTCTCTTCTATACTTCATCGCATCTTTTTTTAATATGTGGAAGTTTACACTTTGTACTACTGCTTTTTCAAAATTTAAAATAGCACGCGCAAATATTCCAAGCCTAAACATTTCAAAATTTGAAGTTAACGTTAAGAGTGCTAAGAAAATGGGTAACCTAAGCCTGGAACATCAGGATTTGAATGTCGAAAACCATGTATTTTTTCCAAATAAAATAACGTAAATGTACAGATTAGGAGAGAGAAAAGTCTACGCTCGTAAACAAATGAAGAAACAAGCGTTCTATCAGATGCTATTTATTTTTAAATAATTTATCCAACTCTCCAGGAAATATACACTTCTTAACTCAAGGGACTCAACTTTTTAATGAACGCTGAAAACATGTCCTAATTTTTACAGGACTCCTTGTCTCGATCTTAAAGAACTAGTCATCACCTACGATGTGTTCCACGTATTGGCTTCCCATTGTCCTCATTCATGGCTATTTCTTGGCCATAGGCAAAAGAATTATGCATGTTTTCGCAGCTATTTCTCCGACAGAAAGCAAGAATGGCAGACACCGATGGTATCCTGAAGGTATGCGACCCGCTTGGCATTGATGCCAATATGGCGGAAAGAAATCGGAACACTTCGCCTGCATAGTGGGTATAGGAGATAAGCACTCTGTACTCTGGTATCTAAACCTACACCTGCGAGGTAACCTGCAAGCCACCTAGAAGGTGAGTGGCTTGCAGGGAGTGAAAGATCCCAAACGTTAACTCCGTACATGCAAAGAAGACATACATAGTCAATGATAAGTATCTGCAAATGAATATAACAATCAATAATTGGTTAGGCATTACTAAAAATACCTCAATTTAATTTTCTCAACGTTCTGCATGATTGCACTTAATATGAGTTAGTAGTAGTAATATTGGTTATTAGGGTGTGACGACCAACAGCTGTGTTAATATGGGCCATTTAGAAATAGTGGAAAATTGGGTAGGGTTACGAATTCACGAAGTAAGGGAGGAGTAAAACATAGCGTCGGCCTATCCTAGACCAATGACGCCAAGGAGTCCTAGGATTAACGTTTTATTTAACGGACAGAGAAATATTTGAAGTGCCCGCCAGACGGTTCTCATGTAAGGATGAGTTAGTAGTGTTTATAAGATATATATTTCATTTACCATTATTCAGTTATTTGTCACGTTACTATGATCTAATTCTTCGCAGAGATAATGAAATTTTAAATATAAACAATAACCTTTCTTATCTGATTATTTTTTCTCAAATTTAGCCTATTATTCGAGTGTCGTTAATGTACTATTCCTAATATCATGTCGTCTAGTAGACTATATGTAAATTTACTTAAAAGTCAGCCTAAATATTTACCTTCGGTCTAATATATATTCCTATCCCAGGTTTTCTTGTAAGCTTGCAGCACCGATATAATTATCATAAAGATCATATTTCACCTTTGTACTAGCTAAAATACCTTGATCAAACCTTTCCCCTACGGAACTAATATACTAGTGTAATATTGTTAGTGAGAAATGAGAGGGGAATATTAGCTTCTTTCTCTTACTGTTTCATTGCATTTACTAAAAACTCTCCTTACAAATCCTAACCAAGACTTAGATTGGCTTCTTTCCGCTACAACGCGCAAATTATTTCGTAATCCTTGAATATTCAAGCCTTTGCGGATTTCACTCGATCATTACTGATCAGTGGCTTAACTAACTTCGGGTTCAAGGAAACTAATTGAAATTGATCTCAATTTTACATACACTCTTAATTTTACTCTATAAATTTATCATAATACCTCTATCGAGCTTGCAACACTGTCACAATTTTGTCACGAATGGAATGTTTTTTTTAAGTATATTTTTCTCTTTCCCCCTCTGTAAAAACATCCCCTTTTTCCACACTCGAGGAGAGATAGGGTCGCGGGGTGCAGCTCAAGGAGGAGAAAACGGGAAAAGGGTATCACATGGGGATGTTGCTGGGAATCGAAACTTGAAACGGCAAATGCGAGAGAAAATTCTACTGCCTCCGACACTCCAGCATCCTCCCTTACACTCCTCACCGTCTCCCCTTTCGTTTCGCCTGGAGTCCCTCCTCCATTCCCCCTTCCCATCCGCCTAGAGGGAATACGATCTCCCGATTGGAGAGTAATTGGCTTCTCCTCTCCGATGCTCGATTTTTTTGTTGCTTCCCGGTAAGTGTGATAACCAGAGGAAGCATTGGGAACGCTGTGGCCGATGGGAATGGTTGGAAGAGAGGAAATGGCTGAGAGAGTGAGAGATAGGCGTGGGTATAAAGGATGTAGCGTTGCATGAAGAGTACAAAAAGGCGGGTGATTCTGGAGGAAAAAAAAGAGGGGAACCAAAGGAGTGCTCTTAAGATTGGATGAGGTGAACCGTGAGATGTTCACTGCCTTGAGGTTCCAATAGTTTTTCGCAATTTTGCTAATGCTTTGTAACGGGGATTCAGAATTTTGTTTACGATCTTGGGCCGTATAGACCGATATATTAAGCTGTTTGTCTTGAAGTAGTAGTAAAACCTTTGAAAAATGCTGTGTTGGTATTTTATATTGTTCAGCATCGCATACGCACCCTAAAAACTCCCGTTTGAATGATTGGAGGGAGCTATTTTTAGGTCGAGTCTGTATAGGTTATTTCACGAAGGTGCTAGACAATCAATTAATACGCATTAAGGAATTTAATCTCATTTAGGTGTTTGATATTTGTTGGAATGTAGTGGATAATATTGTTTAAAGCAATCCTTATAAAAGAATACTCTGTTTATCACGTTACGATAGAGTAACTACTCGAGTCAGTAGGGTAGATGGGTTGGGTGAGTCAGGTTTGCGGGTGAATAGAATCGATTTTCAAAAAGTGCGCATAAACCCAATACGGTTCTATTTTACTAACAACGTCACATTCCATGCTTTCTTGAAACCTTCCCCTGTTGCGGGTGTTTAAACGAGAACAATTTGATTACAATTCGTTTTTTTTGAAAAACAGTTATGTGTAGGCTTTCTGTCTGAGGCAGATGAGAAATTGGATCTTTATAAAACTTTGTATAAGCCCAGTTCATGGTGAGAGCGTAATATTGCTTGGATTTCTTTTTTTCTTCACATCTGTGAAATGGATACCTTATCAACTAAAATTTGTTACTGTGTCGAGTATAGCATATCATTTGGTGTTGCCAAACACCCTATGAAATTGTAATACCGAGTCAAGTGAAAAGGAACAGCACTCGAGGGTGTTCATTTCCAAGCCGCAGGTCACATTTTAAACACTACAACACTCCCAAAACCAATGAAACCTTAAAAAGTTTCCTTCGTAGCTGAAACGTAAGTAGTTATATAGCTGTTATTTTATAAATATTTTGCTCAATCATTATTAAAAAATCATAATATCAAAGTATCTCTTTTCATAAATTATTACCTCCGCCTAAGAAGTGATCAAGTGTAGTATGAATAGGTCAAGGAAACAAATCTCTCATGTACCGATATCATTAGTCGTACTTAAATTAAACAAAACAGATATCAAGTCTTCCCTTGCTTATGATTTTAGAATTTTCTCACGCTCACCAATGGAAATGTCGACGATTTTCCTTTTTCTGGTACGATCCACCCCCCTCAACCCTACTTCAACAAGGGAATGAAGATCTTCAAATGTCATTGCTTTCGTAGGAACAGCTGTAGATAATATATTTCCTTCTTAAAGACTGTGAGAGTGTAAACCCAAGTTTGGATTCTGCTATGTGTATTTGGCTAAATATTCGATACTGTCTCAGTGAAAACTTGATGGGAGTCAATAATACTGGGGGTAAAAGCGTTGGGGTTTTTACTCCCAGACTACCTAAATATTTGTAAGCGCATGTATTTACTTAAAGTGACATTCACAAATGGCATAGTTGATATAGTATTAGTGAGTCTAATGACCTGACTGTCGGCTTTTTGCAGGCCTACGGTCTCAAATATTATTTTTAAGTTATGTGTTATATTTATGTTGGCGTTTATGCCTCCCCAGTGCAAATGAAAATTTGACCACGTAAGTAAAATGCTATTGCCAAATAATTTGAACAACTATATTGATAATTTGTTTTTAATTTGATTCAAATGTGGAAAATCCATTCATAAGAATAGTGAAAAAAAATACAAGAAATAGCACTTATTCCACAGTTTTAATGGGGGTACTACGTCGCTTCAGCCTCTAAGCCATCATCAGGTTCAAAGAATATTCGGTCAAGAGAGTTGTACATATATATTGTAGCAGTTCCTAATTCGTCTCCTCGCCATATATAACACGGTTTCTTCTTAACAGGCGACAGTACAATTTACCAAAAAAAATATTTCCGTCACTTACTTAGCGGCAGGCAGTCTTCCTCTCGTATCACAAATCGGACGTCTCCGAGTCTAGTGCCGTTCCTCCGGCCGTGCTCCGGTTCGGTCAGCCTCGACCGACTGCCTCCACTCTTCTCCCCAGCTGGTGTTCTTCCTTCTTCCGAAAACACATCCGCCTCACACCCCAAAACACATGCGTCCACATCGGGGACTTGAGTAACTATCTACACCACGAGGCTGCACCGAGCTTCGCACTTTGATCGTCACACGCGGGAAATAAAAAAAATACTTGTAACGACACTTATCGTTACAATATACACAACCAGGAGGGAACGTGGGAGGGAGGTGTTAGGTGGTGGGGGGGAGGTGAGAGGGAGGGCACTAGTGGCGAGTCAATGCGTGGATTAGGAAATGGAATGGCTAGGAGTGGGGAGTGACATTGGAACAGCTAATCATTCATGAGAGACTTCTCCCCTTGCTGAACAATTTCTAATGGGGGCGTTTACTTGGAACCGAAATCGCAATTTTGTACACGAAATTGTTAGATGGAAACGAAAAAAGAAATTTAGTGAAAACATTAATCTTATAACCACAACTATTCACTCAAATAAATCAAAAATTAAAATAAGCAAAAGGTGACGCCCACCAAAAATGCTGCTGTGATAACATTGACGTCACTTTCCTCCCGTCCTTGACTGCTTGTATGTGAAGGGGAGGGAGTGGAGGGGGTTTCTCGGAAGGTCTGCTCACACTGATGCTGTCGTAACTGCTCCGATTTTCAGAGTCAGCTGTGTCCCCCCCTTTGCGATAAGGCGAAGTAGCTTCGTGGGCTCAGTTGTGATTGGACGAAGTCGTTATACGTAAGAGGTTGCACCACGCCCACTTTTCCGAAAGGGTTAAAAATATTAGTTTTTCGACGCCTATAACTCGAGAAATCATTGACGGATCAAAAAACGGAAAAATACGGGTCTTTTTATTTTACAAACTCTATCATATTCGGAAATAAAAGAAATATGGTAAACGGCCCCATTGTTCCAGTGAATCCATTCTCGAGTCTTTCCTCTCCACATGGAGTATCTCAGGGTCAAACAAGCAGTGGTGTGCTGTGTCCAAGAGATGTTTGGCCAATATAGCACTTCGTACAATCACTGCATCCCATTTTGTACACTCTCGACTGGAGGATGGGGTGAAATCGGACCTTCGAGTGGAATAGGAGGCTACCCAATGTCCTTGGATTGTAAAACGAGGTGTTAAGTTTATCGTTTGGAAAAATGTTAGCTATTTTGTAAGAGAGATTGCCAATAAAAGTGAAATTGTTTAGCAAGGGGAGAGGTCCCCCATGCATAATCAGCTGTTCAAGTGTCACTCCTCACTCCTAGCTATTCCATTTTCTAAATCACGCATGGATTTGCCACCAGTGCCCCCATCTCACATCCCCCCTCCCACTTAACACCTCCCTCCCCCGCCCCCTCCTAATAGTGTATATATACCGCTCTTGACCGAATATTATTTGTACCTGATGATGGCTTAGCGGCTGAAACGCGTAGTACCACCATTAAAACTGTGGGATAAGTGCTATCTTTTGTGTTTTTTCATTATGATATCATTCCACTACGTCTCACCGGACACAGTTACGTCCCCAAGAATAGTATTGTAGATGATAAAAGTCCAATTATCATGTACACAATGCCATATATATTATGCACTTTTCGAATATACAAATATTCTAATTAGTCTTTCACCTGTCGTTATGTATGTGACGATTGGAATGGGGATATAGCTTAGCAATGAGGTTATAGGGGAATTAATGGGAAAGTTGATTAGGAACACTTAAAACCAACCTCTAGAAGTGGAATTCCATTGAAGGAAAGCTATCAATCAATGAATAGTTGGGTACATTATGAATATGCTATTCATATAACTTGAAATACTTATCGCTTTTTATTTATCTGCACTGAGTGATTCATAACATTCAGTCTCCGTCTCAGTAAGGATACGTGAAAAAATTTCTAATTCAAAATGGCAATTGGAGACGAACCAAATCGGATTCCGTGAAAAGTTTGTCATGTGTAGCCATTTTAAAGTGTTGCATATTATCATCGTAGTCTTCCATACACCTCACAGGTTTTCCGCGCCCCCTTCATGTACGGGTATTTTCTGGCTGTTGGTATTTTCATTAATGATATGAGTCTTTTTTATCCTTACGTTTTTTCCATCACCGGCATATCTCTTTTCATACACATTTTACTGTAGTGTATCATGTAAATACATTATATTTCCCATTTTTTCATTTGTAGTTAGTGTTATACCAATTATTGTCTTTCAAAAGTTATAAATATTTTTTTATATCTTTATTTACATTGCAAGGATACGTTTATTTATGCCCTTATTCTTCTTAAATGGCTGTAATTATTACTAATAACGAGGGGTTAATTGGAAGTAGGGGCTATTTAATCTCAATTCTGCCCCAAATAAAATTATTATACACGCATATGCTATATGTAGATGGCAAATGTAAAGGCAATGGCTTCACGCTAATTTAGTATTAACGTCGTCACAACCGTGATTTGGATGGTGAATTCGCAATGCGGCACCTCGTATGCCTCAATTTCAGCCCTCGGTGCACCGCAATATCGCAAAGGAGCGGGAGTCATCAGGAAGCAGGATAAGAGTATCGGAAATGGTGGTGAACAATGAGCAATCGATCCATCGAAGCTAGGGTGAGAAAAAGACCATACGATACACACATGTGCCCGCAGATGTGGCGTCTGAGAATGAACACCCTGTTCGTGTGGTTCCGGTGCTGTTTGATATCGGATTAGGTTTCCGATATTTCTTCCGCCTTCCTCCTTATCCATCTGGGCCATCGTTTATCGCGGTTATAACCTCATTTTTTTAGGCGCCTACGCCTCAGAGACTCAACCGGATTATGGAAACGAGTGGGTTGGCGAGTCGCTGTGATGGTGTTCGGTCGCCTCGCGAACGGTTTTCTCCGCTCGTTCGTTTTGTCAAGCGGGAATCCCTTTCACGTTCCGTGCCGAAGGGGTTGCCGAGGTATTTTCTCCCGTGAGGGCTTTATCCGCGGGAATTCGGTCAAGTCGTTCATTTCGTGTCTCTTTCAAGTCCTTTTCTCACCAGAAAACTCAGGCGCGGTGACGGGATTCATGAGGGGACTCGTTACGGCATTCAGTAACACTCACTTTGAGGAAGTCAATTTGATGTATCCGTGATTGTATACACTGTCTTTTATTAGTATACCTAAATACCTGCTCATAATTTTTTTAGTTCATTCAGGATTAATTCAGCTGAACTAAGTTCCGAATCGAAACTCATCATAATTACTGCAATCATCTTAGTTTAGTTAACTCAAGATTGATTCCCTTCATCTCAGTTCAGAATTCAAGCTCATTATAATCACTATTATCTAGGTTATTAATCATTAGAATGCCTCCTGTCGAAACTTTGGTTGGATAATCTCTTTATGTTGGAATTAAAAAAGTATCCCTATTTGCAGATTTGATATATCTCACCCGTTGTATTTCTATGCAGCTCTTCTTATTTATGTCCTCACTATGGCATAATTTAAAAGAGAAAAATGTCTAGATTTATCTCGTGAGGTTATCCCGTCTTTGTTTTAGAATTATCAAGAATGGTTTTGTCTTTATCTTGAAACATGACGGATTATTGTAGACAATCGTTGACGTTAAAGTGAACGAGATGATTGTAAAATGAACGTCTCGCCCAAGATGTATAGAGAAGTATTGAAGAATGTGAAAGAGAGTTATCTAAAATCGAAGAGGCTAGCTGAATGGGAAATCGAGTGGAAAGTTGCGTCAAACCATTAGTGGGATTATTGACGTATTATGATGATGACAGTGTCTATTACTAATTCAATTAGCAATTTCACATATGCTGTTGGTTTTTCTCGTTCAACTACCGAGTTCAATTTCCCTTGCTTATCCTAATTTCCTGGAATGCCATTTAAAAGATCAATCTACGATTTGTGGCGGCAGTTCTACTCATATCCGTATATTTTTAGCTTACTTTTTTAAAAATATGTCTAAGATGATATTTAATCGTTACTGAGTTGTGATGCTGCCAAAGGTTGTTTCCAAGTATATTTTGCAGTCTTCGAAGTTCACTTATGATCTCTATTTATCAGTAAGTCAATACATTTTTTCTATTTTTTTTTGCCGTTTTCTTTTTTCAAAGACAAGTGTTCAGGAGTAGGATAGACTTTTCAGTTGCGAAAAATAGCTGTATCGATCATCAGTGGCTGTTTTATTCCATTATATTGTTTTATATGATAAAACTTTATTAATTTGTCATTCGATATTTATTTAAAAAAAATGAATTGATGCCATGCACTGTGTTTCTATGTTTCAATTTTTCTTGTCTTTTGCGCTTTGATTATATCATTGAATATGGATTAAACCACAACGTGATAGGATTTTACCAATACTTTTTTATCATCAGTATTTAGTGTACTGGTGAGGATTTTGATGGCACATTTCCTCTCTGTTGTGTATTTCCCGAGCGAATCATCCCTTATAATTTTCCTCCTTTCTAGGATTTTCAATTTCTCCTATAATCATTCTATTCAAAATAATGTTTAACTCCTCTTTCTCCTTGCCTACTTATTATTGTCTTCAATAACGGCCTACCGTATCCTATTGTTCGTAATTATCGACTCCATCCAACTCCTAATTTCCGCCGTCTGCATTATTTTTTACCCATTAAAACCCTCAATTCATCATTCGCTGACTTTTCTTTCTGCTTTAAATTTTTTCAATTCTCGTCCTCTCCCTTAAACGCATACATATTTTCCAATATTTTCTCATCATCATCCATCCCAAGTGCAAGGGCGAGATATCACTTCGCGTTATCGCTTACGTTATCAATAACGCTATGTCATCTGATAGCCCACTGCTTGCAGCAATCGTGAAAATGACTTGCTCTACTAACTGGTGATTTAATGATATGGACATCATTTTAGGAATTGTTTCCACATTTTCGCTTTTCTTAGTATAATGAAAATAGCGACAGTGACGCCCGCGTTATTAACATCCGTAATCAAGATCCAGATCTTGGATCCATACAACACACGCTCAAAATTAAGCTCTCTAATAACCTATTATTTAAATTTATACAGGATATTGTCAGAAGTTCTCTTCTACTTGAATTCCTTCTTACTAATTGCAATCCTTCCACTGGTATAGTAAGATGCGAGAAATACACTCACTTAAGACCAGATTGATACCCATGAGACAAAAACCATTCGAATATAGATAGCTAATAATCTTTTTTAAATTGCTTGTTCATATTTTTCCCCGGAAATTCATTATTTTTACGAGCCCTGATGATATAGAAATAAATTTTGAAATTCAGTGAGCTGGAGTCAGCATCGTCAGATAATGATAGTTTCTAGCGAAGATTTTCACGGCGTTCCGTTGACACAGGCAGGGTTTTGGAAGTCTTCCGCGTTGTCATTATTGATGTCGACGTTTCACCCACTTTGCTGCAGGCGTCATCAGGCCAGGCTGAAGTGTGATTGCTTCGAAATCGGCTCGAGCCGTGCGGCTGCTGCTCCCTGATTGGCAGTTGGTAGTATTGGTGTGGTAAGCCCGTTTCCAAGTGTTGGAAAGGGTGCATCCATCCTCTCTATTCATGCTGTTAGGTCTCTTGAATATTTACACAGCTTCCCTGATTATTCTAGGTAAATATCGTTTTTATTTGCTGAGGATTTTGGATTCCACAAGGCTCACGTGGTGACTAGGCTCGGCCAAAAAGAGCTCAGCAATGGCCTTGTGTGTTTTTCAAGACTCTCAAAAGCCTGCCTGTGTCAGATAGCGATAGCACCTGTAAATTAGACGCATTAAATTTTAGAAATGTATTGGTAATTTCACTATGACACTATTCCCCTTTGACAAAATCAATCAAATGAGCTATAATCCTCGATAAAAAACAATTATTAAAGTCTTCCGATGTTTGATTCATCCAATAAAGATGTAGTCTTTCACCGTTAAAACACACAACCTGTGCAAATTAGATGAAATATATATCTTGGTAGGCTTTCTTTTTATCATCTCAGTTTAAGATGGGAAAGTTTTACCCTGTTTTACATTTTCAACACATTCTTTTTACTCTCACTATTTTTCAATACCTTTCTCCTTCACTACCATTTTGTCATCTAAAACGACCTTTATCATGGCATAATCCTCAGTCGCATGCTTAAAGCTCCACCTTTTCCATATATCCTATATCTTACTCTTCTCCACTCCTTTCCGTCATGCCATGGAGTTGGCTGCAACGCCTAGCTCGACTTTTTCTTCCCACCCCTACCTGTTTTCTCCATCTTGCACATAACTTGATATTAAAAGCATCCAAGGAATTAGTCCTTTCTTTCCTCGCCTCAGGTTAAGGAGTAAGAGATTGAGAATTTATTTCTTCCTTTAAAGCGTCAACATTTGAGCTGAGCGAATAAAATTTCGCCTAGAAATCTCAAAATGCTTGTTATTCCACGTTTCTTTGCACAGTAGACCTTCAGGGCCATGTTACTACGCAATGAATACGATTGAGAAAGAGTATAATGTTGTTATGAGATTGCAGACTTTTTTTCCTAGTCAATCATCAGATTAGGCTGAGTAGGTAAATGAATAAAATACGTTGTGAAGTAACTTTGTGGTATTCCATTACACCAAGGTTTATTAAAAACTTTTACAATACCACAGATTATAAGGAAACACGACCCGGGTTTTTAATAAACCTTGGTTTATATAGGTAAAGTTGGTGAATACCATAAGGTTTGTTGTCATGAATTTATTATTTTGCTATTCTTATCATTATTTGTTGGCTGTCATTCTTTTTATTATTCACTCATGAGGTGACGTATTTATTGACTCATTGAATACCTTCATCCTTATTAATCATTTAAGCAGGCAAGTGGTCATCGGCAAAATACCCGCAGTAAATACCTTCTCTTGTCAATGTCCATTAATATTGTCTAATTCATTAGAGGGATTCATAACTTGTTCAATCTACTAACTTTTAAGTCCCCTAAAAAGTATAGAGAGTGTCCCATTGATCGTGTGTCATTTCTAACCTGTAATTTTAGACACTTCCTTTCAAGCCACAACGATGAAATTTGGTACCTGGCTAGTAAAGGATGTAAGTTTTGTTGAGTCTAAGCAAACTATGAAAAATATGACTTTTTGACCCCAGAAATAGGGTCCAACCTAAAATCCAAATTTTGCCTTATGGGCTTTCAATGTTAAAATATTCGAAGTACAAAAAAGATGGAATTATTTAGCGAAACTTTCGACTAATAGGTTTTTGGACACGAAAAACACAATGAAAGAACTATTGAGGTCAGAAATTGCAACTGTGACCCCTGAAAGGTCACAGTCAAGGTCACAGGGGCTACAAAAAATGAATCACCGCTTAAAACCTGTCGAATCATAGGTTTAAAAAGGTTCAGAGGTCGATTTTAAGGTCTTCATATCCCTCTTTTCATCTCTTGACCATCAAGGGTAACTCAGAGGTCAAAGGTCACAGGGATGGAAAAAATGAATCCAGGCTACAAACGTGTCGAATCATAGGTTTAAAAAGGTGCCAATGTCGATGGAAAGGTCATAAGATCCTTCTTTTCATCTCTTGACCTTTAAGGGTTACTCAGGGGTCAAAGGTCAAAATGGTGACAAAAAGTGAAATTAGGCTAAACGTATCGAATCATAGGTTTCAAAGAGTGCCCAATACGATGGTTAAGTCCCTCCAGGAATTATCTGACATTGAACGGTTGGGAAAGGGCCAAAGGTCACTAGGTGGTTTGTCGATTTAGGGCAATAGACGCGTCGAATTCTAGCTTCGAAATTGTGAAGAATTACATGAAGTTACTTGGTCCTGTTTGTTGTCTCCTGACCTCAAAGGGCTACACTGAGTTTATTGGTCACAGATGAAAAATATGCCAAGACGTGAAACACATAATATGAATGAGATTATTTAGGCTGCCAAAGTAAATGTTAAGATATTTAGATCCCAAATTCCATCTCTTTAACCCTTTTGGTCATATGGTAGTCGTTGATTTAGAGTTTATTAATCAATGAAAAAATTCAATTGTAATTTCAAGTTAATTACTTTTATTAAATTAAAAATACTTAATTATACGTTTTATTTAAAAAAGTGTTGAAAGTGTTATCCAAAAAAAATTCAATATTTTAATTGAAAATGAAAATATCGAAGCAGTAAGAATGAAAATCAATTTTTATTCATTCTACGTACCCGATATTCCATGCCAGGCACAATTGAATTTGCCCTATAAAAGCACGTGCAAATGTGTCTTCCAGCATATTCGGAGATATGGACTCTGCACAAATTGTAAAATCTTTTTTTATTTCTTCAATGCCCAAAAATGTTTTTTCACTACACCTGGTGGATTTTGACCCCTGCCCAACCGTTCCAGGTCAGAGTCTTCCCGGAGGGATTTTACCATTGTATTAGGCACTATTTAAACAAATGCTTCGTTGTAGCCCCGTTTCGAAATTTGTCACTCCAAGGACCTTTGACCTCTGAGTCACCCTTGAAGGTCAAGGAAAGAAAAAAGGGATCAGAAGACCTTACGATCGACCTTGGCACCTTTTCAAGCATATAATTCGATACGTTTCTAGCATCATTTCCATTTTTGTCACCATTTTTACCTTTGACCCCTGAGTAACCCTTAAAGGTCAAGGGATGACGCTGATGCTTTTTCAGGAATCCTATATCGCCATTCCGGGCTTTTGCCCTCTATGGTCGTGGTTGGGAAATTTGAAAGGAAAAATTACGGTGTGGGAGAAGGGTTGTTTAATAAGGGTAGGATGCTCGATGGGTTACTTTGTTGACGGAGTTATTTAGGAGTGATTGTGAACACACTGCAGTGCTCCCTCCGGTTCACGCCGGCAGCCCTAGCCAGACTCCATCTGGCAATCAGTGTTTTACCCCGTGTCCGTGCCCTGGACATACCCAAACTAGCAGGTTACATATCGTGGACGTGTTACATATTACAGTTACCATACTTCCTGATTAATCATGCCTACACCCGACGGTCTACGTGGCTGAACAGATTTTGGGAGGAAAGGATATTCCACAGGACCAGAATGTGTTCACAGTTCGTAGTCAAATATTACGCCTACACAGACGCCACGCCGTGGCAGTGGGCAATGGTGTGCCCCGATCTAGGACTGGAGAAGGTGGGTGTTTTCAATCACCAACTTCCGATTTATTTTGCCGAAGCGCGGGCCGCGCTTTGGGGAACATTATTCATGCAGGCCAACGTGCCCGAGTTCTCAGAGATTATTATGTTTGTTGATAACACAGCGGTGCTGGCGGCCCTCCGCCGGGGCACCGGACTTATGTTTGACCATGATGATATATGTAATGACTACCTTATGATAATAAAGAATTCGACGCGTGTGGCGTCCTGGAGGTTCGTGCCCACTGCAGCCAATCTCGCCGACCGTCCCTTTCGGACTGTACTCCCTGCCTTTAATGCCTAAGACGGCCATATTGGCTGCTCAAGGGTATATAAGGCTAGGGTCTGCAGTCCAGAAACAGTCGATTCGGAATTGAGCTGCGCTGGGCACGAGCGCCCAGTCTCGCGGACGGAGGACGGACGTACATGCAATGATAAAATGTATGTCATCATCATCATCATTGGTCAACAACCCTAGGATTGGTTTGACGCAGCTTTCCACTCAATTCTTCTATCGGCCAGCCTTTTCATTGTGACGTAATTCTTCTCTTTTACATCCTTCACAACCTGTTCCATGTATCTCATACGAGGCCTGCCTATTCCAATCTTCCCGTTCACTTTTCCCTCGACGATAGTCTTCATCAGGCCATCGTGTCTCAAGATATGGACGATTAAGTTTTTCCTTCTTCTTTTTAGAGTTGTCAGCTAACTTCTCTTTTCTCCTACTTTTCTTAGCACTTCCTCGTTACTTAAAGTCCTCTTTTATGTAATTAATAATCAGTAGGTATAATAAATGTCCAGATGTGACAACGATAAAATTAATTTTAACTAGAGAAATTGAAATAGAAGCTAGTTAAAAAGTTATGCAAAATATTCGAAGATGATATGTTGAATCACTACATTTCCTGATTTTCTTCAACAAAATGTAACTCCATGCACCCTATTGTGTAACGTTGCATGTAGATATATTTTTGTATTGCTGCCTACTTGTTACCTTGGTATACCATTGCAAATTCTTCGATCCGCCATTGGTTAGTTACAAAGTCCTCGTTTAAAGGGTCTCTGATATTAACGTGTTTATTTTGAATATTTAAGAAGGTATTCTCTGTCTCGTTTTGTTCTAGCCTAAAATATTCTAGGATTATTCAAATAATGATACGATGATCTGAAACCACCGTTTGAAATTTAGAATATGATCCACTTTCAATTTCAAAAAATGTCACTGCTACACAAAAAGGATGTATTACCCGCAACGTGGATTCCATTTCACTATCCAAAACAAATCGCACTATTAATTTTACGTAGTCCAATCAGTTCACCAATATAAAATAACACGCATTCGTTGTAGATTAAATACACTCAATACTTTGCGGCGTACCTATGTGGACATTCATGGTCAAGTAAAGAAAACAACACCTATGTATCTTTCCACTTAAATTTATTTGGCACTACTAGTTTCAACGCATCGGCGTCATCATCAGGTACAAGTACAAGTACCTGATGATGACGCCGATGCGTTGAAACAAGTAGTGCCAAATTAATTAAGTGAAAAGGTACATAGGTGTTGGTTTCTTTATTTGTGGGGTACATAATCATTTGAATACATGCGGTTCATGGTATTTATTAAAGAAACCTATCTCATACACAATACCATTACAAATAATTGCGGTCCAACGTATTTATGATAATTTTTCAGTCATTTATCTTCCGATGAGTCTTTATTGAATCAGGGGCCACCACCAACACTAGATGCCAAGTATCACAGGTCAAGGTTGCCCACAGACTTTTGCAAATGACTGTACATTACTTTGCAAGAAAATTATAACAACTAATGTTACTTAACGTATAGTTTTCTCCACACGTTTTGCATTTAGTTGATACATTTTTTGCGGTGAAAATATTTTCTTTCAGATATTTAATTACCCGTTCATAGGAGGAATCGATATGGGCGTTTTGTTTATATGAACATTGATATTTTCATCTTGATGTTATTGTTCACTATTTCCCTAAATATGCGCCTCTAGCGAAGGCATCCATAGACATGCAACGTGGTGAATGAAATATTGAGCATGACGTGTGGGATACCAAAAGTCCTTTAGTTATTCAAAGAGTACACAGCCAATGTATATGTATGCCAATCAACTAGGAAGACTTAGCATGATTATTAAACAAACAGCAAGAAACCAAGTGGAAAAAAATTGAAATTCATTATTTTACAGAGAAGTGGATATTATATCCCACATGTGACTACAAAACCCATAGACGGATTAAATTGATAAAATTATTATTGTTTACGTCTCCATAGCGACAAATTACAGAATCCATATAGAGATATTACCAAGAATTGTGGATAAATATTAAAATTGAAAAATGTTTTATGGTTTCTAGGACAAATGTCCTCTAAGAACAAAAATATTATTTAACAATATGAAATAAAAATAGAAAATTCGAATAAAATAAGGTTTCATTCGTTGTGAGAACAAGTAACATACACACTTGAGTTGAGTACATAGAACAAATTAAATATTGAGTACGTAGACCATATTAAATACATTACGAATAGAAAACAAACATTTAAGCTCATTGTGAGAACAAATTCACAAGCGTGTAAGTCAGAAAAATGCAACAATTTCCATGAAGATGACAATTACGAATTATAAACGAGACATTATGATAATATAAGAATTTAATGAGTTCAAATCACCATTTATTTATAAGGAGGCAGTATGCACTAGAATATTATATACCATAGACATGAAAGTTTTTACCCCTTTAATATTAATATAATTAAATTAATATAATAATTAAAATATTGATGTTAGTAATAATAGGAATACAAAACGATAGTCAATTCTAAGCAGGATTGGTTAAATTCCATCATAAGGTGTACTTAAGCCTTAAAATATTTCCTGTGAATATAGAACCGCGATTTACGTTACATATTCGACACATCATCGAATATGTAAGGCTTGTAAGGCAACTATTTGTATTCTATTACAGCCAATAAGTACATAATGATTGTTGAACAATCGAAACCTAGGTCGGTGGAAAAATAAATTTGTGGAATCTTACCAAATGATCGTTCTATTTACTAAAATATAGTCTCATGAAGTAAAGAAAAGTATCCAAGGAAATAAATTTTTTTTAAGTGCAGCTATGCAATTAACATCCTGACCAATCACTGTGACCTTTAAATGATATTTAACTTCTCATCATATATTTGAAAGTGACTAGAACAAAATTCAGGCAAAAATAACTTTAACAAGAATTCTATTCTAACAAGAATTTCAAAAAAGGAGATATTTATATGTGCACATCAGTAAAATGAATCAACGGAAAGTTCTTTTAAACTCCGTTGGATAAATCAATCTCACACAGCAAGATGGCAACTGAAATTTGAAAGTTAACTCCGGTAGTTTTAAGTAAAATTTGTAAGACCGCATATGCCTACGAATACATGAGAACGAAATGCAACGGAATCAGTATCCGACATGAAAAAAATCAGGACGAGTTTAAAGAATGTGCAATACGGTATGTAAAATAAATAGCTCTGGATATATCACCCGATAGCTCTCCAGGTTAATAGGATTGCACAGATGAATCACCAGGAACGTCCAAATCCAAGTAGTAAGTGGCAATCAGGCATTTGCTCGTTGATTTAGGGACCATCCGTCACTGTGTTTTCTTGCAATTTTCGTTCTTTGGTCCCTGAACAATCATGAGACTTTGGTGTTAATTTCTAAATGCCTCCATCTAAAGTACTCTAAAGGAGCTCAAATCTTGTCTTCATTTCTATTAGTACTTAGATACATTAGTCTTAAATTATTTACCAAGAAAATATAACCGAAATTAACATCGTATATTCAAAGTAGCACCATATACCTCGTTCTAATCTTGGCGTGGAATATCAAACGTTTACTTTCAGTATATATTAAAACAGGAAAGTAGCGCATGATACAAGTAAAAAAATAATAAAACAACGAAAAATTGGGCAGTATGATCAATGTGAAATCAATCAAATCAATATCAATGTGAATATGGAAAAACCTAGACTCATTTCTTGGTTCAAGAATCTCTAGGGCACAACAAGTACTGCAGCACATCAATGATCAAAGGTTCTAAAGTAGCCAATTGTAAAAATTACGGATATTTGTATGTGGAGTCCAACACAGTAAATACGCACCTCTCGTGCCGTACTTAAGAGCACTCTTCATTTCGTCAAAAAAATGTTGGCCATCATAATTTGTTTCAGTCAGTCGCGATATGATTTTTATGATTCAAAATACATTCTCACACAAGAGTAAAATTATGTTTATGAAACAAGGAAAATTATAAAAGAGAAAATACTTAAAGCACAGGTTGTAAATGGTTATAAATAGGGATGGGTCGGTTCGGTTCTTCGGCTCTCGGTTCCACCGGTTCTTAAGCTTAGAACCGGAACCGGAACCGAGGCCGAAAATAATCGGTACCGAAATAATTGGCGCGAAAACCAGCTTGAAATCTACTCACACTCCGAAAGTGGGGGCTTCACATTAAAACCTGGTGAAATAGTGTACTTAGATGCTTCAAAGTCGCGAATTATTCTAATTCAGTCTCTGAAAATGATTATTGATTACTTTATCTTACCATTGAGCAATGCAAAGTAAGTGGTAAATTAAGAACCGGAACCGAGAATCGGAACCGAGAACCGAAGTTAAGAACCGAACCGGAACCGAAAAAAAGTGGAACCGACCCATCCCTAGTTATAAATTAATCTCATTTAATTTCTAAATTTTAAGGTGTATATAAATTTAAACTCAAGCGCTTGGTCAAAACCAATATTAAAGTGGCATAACACTAAATTGTAATGCAACTCTCTTTTTTGAATATCGAAAACCATACAGAATTGATCTTGTTATGAAATTCGAGTTTTGATTGTGCTGGTTTCAAAGACTCAAGTTTTATAACCACGCCATCCACATAGTACTCCGAAGGAGCTCAAACCTTTGCTCATTGGAATAATTTCGTTATTTCCTTTACAATCAGTAGAGACAGGGTAATTCTTTTTTTCTTTCAGCAGAACAAAATCGCGTATAAAAATAAATGCTCTGTTTGTAACAGTAGTCGAGCAAATTTATCCCTCAACCCACCTGGTTTCTTTACGTCACATGATCTCATGACAATACGCTTCCTTTCCACTAAATCAGTGAACATAATTTAGTTTGAGTGTGGTTGCAGTGAATGGTAACCGTTTCATGACTTTGTGCATACAATATGTCCGCTCAAAAGAATTGTCTTATGAAGTAAAGAAAAGTATGTAAGCAAATAATATATTTTTTATGTACATACTCAGTTACCAACCTGACCAATAAGAGCGACCTTTAAACGATAATCAACTTCTCATCATAGGCTTTAAAGTGACTGTAACAATATTCAGTCAAAAAATAACTAGTCTACTCAAATATAACAAGCATTTCACAAATAAGTAATATTTATAGTGTTCATGGTAGCTAAATAATACAATTATTCCTTTAGCGCAAAGTTCTCTTAAACTCTGTAGGTTCAGGTTCACGAATGGCAACGGAAATTTTAAACTGGTATTTTTAAGTGAAATTTGATGAACTGAATTGTCTGCGAATGCATAAGAACGAAGTGCATCGTAATCAATGTCTGATATGAAAAAAAGCAGGAAGAGATTAAAGAATGTGGAATATGGTAGGTATATGCATGAAATAAGCGAGGAAACATCATCACACAATTCCAGGATAGAAGGATTTCGCAAATCAACCACCTGATACTTTGAAATCCAGATCGTAAGTCGAAATCAGAAAGTTAATCATTCACTCATTGATTTAGCGCCCATCCGTCAGTACACTTTTTTCGCAATTTCAGTTCCTTGGTCCTTGAAAAAACATAAGACTAGGTGTTAGTTTCTAAATGCCACCATTGACTGTATAGGGTGGTATTCTGAAGGAGTTATGAAACCTTTCTTCAGTTGGAATACTGTCGTAAAATTCCTTCGTTATAAGTAGAAAAAAAGTTAGTGGGTATTGAACGCGAAGGATAATTTTTTTGATAGGTGAGGGCAGAGCTCGCCCGAGACTCGTACGGAGGGTAGACTAATACTGAGTCATTGGCGTGTGAAATTCACACATTCAGTGTGTATGGTCCAGATTCATTTCCATGGTCATCTGCGATTACCTACGAAGTTTTGAAACATGGAAAATCGAATCGCAAAGATTTTAGGTAGGGGTGTCCAGTAAGGCTTCTTGCTGGGATTTGAACCCTTGACCCTTTGATCGGTCGCTCTGGGCTGCGGAAAAACAAAATGTACATGCTATACGTGCTATTTAAGATAAAGATTTACCTGAATAACGAACATGATGTATTCATTTAGGCCATAGACCACAAATATCACGAATACAAACGTGAAATTGGTAAACGAGTAATTGGTGCCTCCTAAGCTCGGAAAAGAGTTAGCCATACAATATAACTCCACAGTCCGGCATACGTTCCCTGCTACGACCCAGTGGGTAAACCATTTCGCATTTGCTGAGCATATTAAGGGCTTCACAATCGTGACATACGTAATTTTATAAATCCCATAAAAGTATGAAATGGTTCCATTCAGATATACAAAACCAACAGACTTCATCTTTATCCTTGAGAAAGGAGATCGTGCTGGCGCTGGCCTCCAAGACTTCAGTTTTAAAATCATGCCATCGCGTAGTACACCGAAGGAGCTCTAATCCTTTCTTCATATCGAGTAATACGTAGGTATTTCAGTCTTAAATTATTTATCAAAAAATACAACTGCAATTAACGTCGTAACTTCACAAAGTAGTACCATAAACGTTCAACTTTTGGCGTGGACTGTTAAACTTTTATGCATATAAACACATTTTGTACGCATTAAAACAGAAAATCAGCGAATTATACAAGCAGAAAAATGTGCAATAAAACATCAAAATGGGGCAGTATAAACAATATCGATTTGTAAATGGAAAAACCAAGACTGTATGTTTGATTCAAGAATCTCTAAAGTACTGCAAGCACTGTGGCACATCAATGATCAAAGGCTCTAAACTATTTAATTGTAAAAATAGCGAATATTAAGCAGAGTCCAACACAGCAAATAAGCGCCTCTTGTGCCGTACTTATAGGTACTCTTCTTTTAATCAATATAATTTTGGCCATTTTAATTTGCTTTAATCATTCATGATATGCCTTTTATGACTTAAGATACATTCACACGCAAAAGTAGAAATAATGTTCATGAAGTAGGATAAGCTATCAAAGCGAAAAATACGTGAAAAACTCGCAGATTAGAAATAGTTAGAAATTAACATTATTTAGTTTCGTCTTTGAGTCGTTTATAAATTTAAAAGCGGGTAAGACATATTTTTTGAGTAGCTGTAACATTTTTTGATTGTTTATGCAATGGATCTTAAGTTTCGTAATGAATTCGTGTGCGTTGACTAGGCCAAGAAACTTTCAACGACGTCAAATGCCTTTGTTTCTTACTACGCATGCTCGCAGTTTCATCCTGTAACTTTCCGTCGATACTATGTCATATGAGGGAGAGAAAGGGACTGAAAATAAACTATTAAGTGAGTAAGATTAAATTTCTAACATGTTACCAAACGACGCTTCGCGGCAATATCGCTGGCGTAATCAGAGTACTAAGCAGTTACACGCATTTGCCGAGACTTATTTTACATAATAAAAGTTGCAGGGCCCTAAATGTAGCCCAAACTTCAGTTTTGGCGCCGGAATTATTCCGTACAGAATATTTTTCCTGTGGACGCATTAAAATCCGCCATTTTTATATCTTGTGTTACCTTTACCTTAGCACAAATTTTTTCTACCACACAGTTAGTGCCAACGTATTTTGTGGATTTTAAGCTTGGCCGCTGGTAGCGCGGCGGAGATTTTCAACAGACTTTTGCAAATGACTGTACATTATCTTCTACGGATATCTAGGAAATATCTAGTAATCACTTGTAAATATACTATCATATATGTGTTTATAAGATATTGCAATGCCCGATTTTCATATTTCTAAAAAGCATCTTCCATTTGATATTACTTATTGTCTTCACTGTTACTTTTAGGAGATACAGAAATATAATACTGGCATGAAAATTTATGACATTGCCTTTATTTATAGCGTCTATAAAACGTACAATAACTGCTATAATACCTTTCGTTCAATCAGCACTTAGCATTCCCCTCATCATTGTCAGAGCAAAGACTTCTTTCTCACCACCAAATAAATATCTTCGGTCGCGTTGTTCATGAATATCCTTACACTTATGGCTAATATCACTTACTTGACTACATTTTAGTATTTATTTACACTGAAAAACAAATGATGCACTCTATAGGTGTTTAGCTATTCAAATATAAATCGAGTAATATAATAAATGCAACAAAAAGCATGAGTTCCCTGTGGTTAATTCAACAGTTTTATTATCTCATGATAATATAATGCCGGGAACTACTTATGTATGTGGCTGCAAACTCCATGTATAAATAACTAATAACAGAACATCAAGGCAATCTGATATCTCTCGGCAGAAGAAATAACGAAAGAAACTCACCTAAAATATTTAAATTCCAAGACTAAATATGTTGGAGAACTTCACTAATTCGCATCTTCAGAATTCGCAGTACTGAGGAAGTAAACATGATAAACACAGTAAGCTCAACTAGGAAACAAATTTTGCTATGTGATTTTCGTCGCCTATAGGATAAATATAATCTCAGCTTTCGGGTTCAAATCAATAAGCTCGTTCTTTAGTCTACCTAGTGATCGACTTGAAGAACGATACTTGAGCTCAGATGTCTCATCAATGACACTAATATCCAAAAGTAGTTCATGAAATCGTCTGCGCGCCATATTGCTTCTACAGCATTATCTGGGATAATAAGCTTTCACCTGACGAAAACCTCCGGTAAAAATATTAACCGAGATAAAGCCCCAAAACCGAGTTAATAGTACTGGTGAAACAGAAAAGGCACATTTCCTCGGTTAATCCCAAAATTAACCTAGTTAAATCGATTATCTTCGTTGGTGAAATTGGCTCTTAGATGATATTATGAGGTATGGATAACATTATTCAGTGTCAGATTGCTTAGAAATATATATGCTGGAAAGGTGAAATCATGCAGGAGTAGCATATCGAGGGTAAATATTAATACGTTATTTTCTCTTTGGAGAAACAAGGGTTCATGAGTTTAGACTAAACGGAGGGTACACACACGCATTAAATTCCCACGATAACTAATGACATGTTGCTTCTATTTGAACTCAAGCATTGGTATCATAATTCGAACACTGTGCCTGCCATAGGGGTTTCTTCTGTGCACTGCCGAGGCTATCAAAGGTTATTGATTTATGATTGGGCAATTTGGGTTTCAAGAATTCCCATAGCGGCTTCAGAAAAGCTAGCAAGAATTCTTATTCAAAAGGAGCCTTTTATAATGCAAAAGCTTTGGCTCAACTGATGCGGAACCATTCTTAATCTCGTTTCGTACAATTGGAGGCTGATGGTTTTTGGCTGAGCCTCTAATTCTCCTATTCAAACACGACATTCTTGCCGCAGTTTCATACAAATCCGGTTCCCCGTTTGACCCAGATTTTAGCATTCCTCAACAGGAACAACAATGCACCCTTGTTAATGGCGTGAAATTGGACCATTTGCATAGAAACCGGCTCGGATGAAAACCAAAAGCCCGCTCCGACCAAGCGATAGTTTGTGCGGTAATATCAAAGCTTCAACTTGAGGGAATACTGCATGAATATATGATGAAAGGAGAGGATAACGCAATTTAAGCGAAGCAAACGAATTCTCTTCCAACCTCTTGGAGCAGGTTGCACAAAGAAGGAAAGTTCATTTAATATTCTATAGAGGTAATAATGCATGTCTTGAGAATTTAACGTCAGTGCAAGTTTTATTTCCATGCGCTCTCCAACGATTTTTTTGCCTCTCATTTGTAAGTATAGTTTCCTTTTAATGGTAGGAATTCTGAACAAGCTTCCTGTGGACTTAAATTAGCCATTGAATCAGGCGGCTACTCTACGTAAAGCGTGATATTCAGATTGAGTTCCTTTGCGTTCAGCGGTCCCAAGTGGCTTCCATGAGAAATCCAAACTCGGAGTTGAATGGAAATGAAGCCGGAGATTGCTTGCTCTGCAACATTATGGAGTTAACTTCAGAGTTAGCGAGTGGAAGAAATGTTAAGTGCGAGAAATGGAGTTGCCATTTGTGCTAGATATCCTAGAGAAAAACATTTTTTCGTCAAACTAAGGATCTAGACCCTTAGAAGGAATGGAAATTGGATATCAACGCGTGTAGTAGTAGAAAACAATAGCCACTAGTGCGATACTAAGGGATCAAAAGATTATACATAGCTAAAGAGGTACATCTACATCTACATAATACTCAGCAAGCCACCATAAAGGTGTGTGGCAGGGGGTGAACTCTCACCAAGCATGCACTACATATCATGCATAAAAAAGGGATTAGTACTTGTATAGGTACCTACTGTTCAAAACTACGCTATTTAAAAAAAGAAAAAAATAGCAAAACATAACATGCAAAAACATGCCGTTAGTTGGGTTAGCTATAAGTCCTTATACCAACATGCAGCTACCAATGTTATCCATTGCTACACTTGTACTGGATATATTTACCGTTATTCATATCCCTAATAGTACGAGGAAAAAAGGACATTTTGAATCTTTCAGTTCGGCAATCTATTTCTCTAATTTTCTGATTATGGTCCAGTCTAGGTAAACTATGCATGAAAGATAAGTAGTTAATGGTTGCTTAAAACTTCTGTACAGAGTACAGTATCATCTCCAGAAACACCCGATAATATCTATATTCGGTAGAATGTTTTGATAACGATGAGTTGTTCTAGAAAATAGACGTTTATTTCCTTCTCAATGGTAAATCGGACTCCCTCTGTTCTTGAGAAACCACTGCGTGTCCTTAATTCTCAATATAGTGCCTAAATTTTGTTTTCGAATTTGTGGAATATTTAAATTGGATCCTTTGGTTTATTTTATTTTCTCTCATTATTTCTGTTACAGTTTATTCTCACACAAGCGTGTGCAGTACCACTTTGATATAAAAATGGTTTTGTAAATTTATGGCAACGTTTAGAGGATTTTATTGAATGTGACACTTTATAAAGTGCTCTGCTATGCGTGGAGAATGGATAAACGAATTATTGATATTAATAGTAGCCTCTATTGTTTATGGTGACTATATATGTATAGACTCTATACTGGTTATTCTCATTATCTTTCCTCTGGCTGCTGTGTCAAAAAATGTGCCCTGTAACGGGCACATTTTTTGACCGACTTATTCTCAGCTTCCTTAGAGTCGGAGCACGTATTGAAAAAGGAAAAAGTATTCCATTCAATCAACATTTAATGTTACTGCAGCAATTGAAATTATGTCGTAAAACAGTAACGATAGAAAGTTAGGTGAGAAGGGTGATGGTCCAAAAGATAAGAGTAGACGGTAGCGATTTCCATTGTATCTTCTCAGAATTATCCTCTCTCAAATCTTCAAACATATTCTTCCTGAGTTCATTCACTTTTGAAAAGCGGATAATTAGTATAGTTGTTAGTTTAGGTTTTCTTTCTTATTACGTCAAGTGCAACTCATTATTTTTTACAATGCTAAGTTTACATTACCTGTTGTTCCCACGAAGAAAAACGTGGTCAGAAATCAAAGAACAGGGTAGTATAGGTATCATAGGTATAGTTTAATCTTCTGGCTTTGAGCGTACAATTAATTAATAGTTTTTAATGCCCCCAATCATTTACTGCATTACAGGCGCTGACTCATAATTGCTTACGCTTTCATCGTATAAGAGATAATTCCCAAAAATGTATCTATGAACCGTGAACTCCTGCCGTTTACTTATACTATGATCTCTTACTCTTTACTTTGTATTGCTTTGTTTTGGTTAAAATATAAACTTCCTGTATACACTGTATTTTTTTAGAGAAAAGGAGTGAACTTTGGAGGGAAATACCTTCTCTGTGGATCAATATGAAATAGACGTACTTATATTCTTTTTATGGGCTTGAACTTTAGGGGATGCAAAGGAGGATAAAAGAGGAAGTGATAACATTGTATGGTAAAGATGATAGTCATTTGAAGAAACTTTGAACTTTGAAAGAAGAATTTGTGAATGAATGTCACGGGTAATAGGGGGCGAGGGAGTTTCAGTTGTTGGTATTATGGATATTATGTATTAATAATAAAACGTCTTTTTTCGAGGCGAGATTGAGATAAAATTGTCCCTTCTGTCATCTAATCCTTTGTCATAATATTTACTATTATTTTATGATTTTCATAACATGCACAATCGAAATTTGAAGCAGAAATAAAGCAATTATGACACAGGAAATAAAAAATAAATAAATAAAAACATTATGCACCAAATATAAAATAAGTATCAAGGAAATCCTGGTGTGTGAAAGTATTTATAACTGTGAGATAAACGTGAGGATAATTATTCTTCATTATTTACAAAAAACCCAGTGCTGGAAAACTCCCACGCAAGAAGTACTGAAAAACTTGCCAAGTCCTGCTGATAATATTTTAAGATAGAAATTGAAACGTATTTCTTAAGGTTACTCAGGAAAGTTTGAATATAATAATAGGGGCTAAGAGACATGGTGGGTTAAAACGATGCGTAATGTGAAATAAATCGTACGTGGGAAGACGGGAAGTCTTCTAAGTCTTCCTTAACCAGTGGAATACTGGAAGTAGTAATAATACATTCGTTTATGCTTCGTACTGCCACCACTGCTCAGAACTCCACCAATTTGGGAAACTATTACGTATTATACATCAAACAATATTGTCGCTCACATCGCGTCCTATATCCGAATCACCGATTTTGCGCTGGACCACTTTTCACCGTTACAAATGGGATGCTGATTCCGACTCGTATAGGACACATTCCCGTCAATTTATGCGCTCTTGTTAACGCATGGAAATGAGGCAAGCTGATGTTCAGTGGAGGTAGAGAGAATGTGAGAGAGAGGTCACAAAACAGGATGCCCAAGGTGAAAGCGAAGATGGATGGGGAGCAAAATAAGGTGGGGTGAAATAAAACTGATCGTTCCGAAAGCAGACAGGAGCCGAGGGGGGGAAGAGGCGCCATCTCCGACAGGCTAAGAAGACGGATGAGTCACACGCCCGAAGGGAAAGGATGGATCCAGCAATTATCATTTCATTCTGCACACGCGCTGCGATGTTCTTTTGACTGTCGCCGTGGCATAGATGGATGAGATTTTCTTCCGAGGTTGCGAGCCAAAAATGCGGAACCGTCGATTTTCCAAATTTTCTCTTCCCTTTCACTCACATCTCCTATCTTGTAACTTTCCCTGACGGATTCGGTAATCTGTTGGAAAAATTCTTTGTAGGTTTTTATTCGGGCCAAATCGTTATCTCTTGATTGGCTGAATCTGACTGGTGCAATTTTTTTAAACCGGCCGATGACCTGAATTCAGAAGATCAAATAAATATTATTCTTTTAATTTTTTTTCTATTTCCACGTTTTGGTTTTAATAAAGTTAATTAGGGCATCATGAATTTTTCAAGCACTACCTACTTAAAATGTTTTAGCTACGCCAATGTTTGGCAAGGAACGGGAACTGGAACGATTCATCTCTTAGGTTCATCGTTGAAGCAAAAAAGTTTGCTGATAAGATTCTCGTCCGTTAGCAAAGGAGAGCAGTTGATAATTAGCGTCATAAAAAGAGAGCTTTCAGCTGAAGTCTGTATATTATAATAATAGACTGGTAATTGTGAGGTTCAGGGAAGAATATTCACTCAGGAACTAATATTAAGGTCCTCGAACTAGCCACGAAGAACATTGGCGGAGATACCCTCTGAAAATTTCTCTTTTGGTGAACAGGTAAAATTGATATTGCGTTATAATTGTCGATTATCCTAAAATAATTTCTCGATTAGGTAATTATTTGAATAAATAAATTAATGGATGAAGGCGATACATTGTGGAAATTGGCCCCCCCTTGAAAATACGGCTTAGTCGTCAAAATCGATCGGGGAATATATAAAGCTGTGTGGAATGTACATACAAAGTTTGTTACATTTACCATGTTAAAGATGAGAATAATGCTATGGCTTCTTGGATGGAAACCAACATGAGGTGCATCGTTTTCGTGGGCGGCCTCCATTAAATTGTGGGTTCGAAATGTGTTTCGACTGGGCTTTGGTAAGGAAAAGGAATTGCCGTGAGAAGGGCCAAGAGGAGTTTGGTCAAAACACATCCGTACTATGACGTATTTCACACCGGTTGCGGACAGGAAATGCGTGGCGCTATGCGAGCTGAAGGCACGTATTCAGAGCGGAAATGGAAAATTGCTCGGACCAATCGCACAATACTGCTAATATGACTGCTTTCAACAGGGTGACGACGCCTGCCCGACGGGCAGACACGGGCAGTGCCCGTGTCTGATGGAATTTTTTCTTTAGGTTGCGTATACCATTCAAATGCAAATGCATCCGCAAAATGTCACTCTGATCGCAGTAACCAAATGAAAGAGAAGAGATCAACCGTTGACAGGGGAGGGAATAGTGTTGTAATGTGCCCAAGGGCACTTAATTTCCATTCTATAGGTCTTTCATTCCATGCGTCGGCTATTTTTTCAGAATGATCCCTTCTTGAATACTAGCTCTATTTCATTTACTCGGAGACCCTACACTTTTCTACCTCTAGTATTACTTTTCTCGTTAGATTAGAGACTCATTAATGAGGATGTAATTAAGCCATTTAATTACACTCTCCAGAAAAGAGTATGGATTCCCATACTCTTTATACAAAATCCCTGTGGAGTTACTATAAGTTGCATATTCCTATTGAAAGGTCTTAACTTTCTTTGAAAAACTGAATGATAGAGAGTTACAAGTCAGATTATGATTACTGAAAGACTTCAGATTTGCAGAAACAGCAGATTCCGAGAGATCAGCTGCAAAGATATTATTGGTGATATAAAACACGTCCTACACGCTTATGAGTGGTCTTATTAAAGTTTGGCTAGTTCCTTAGCCTTTTGCATACGAAAACGCAGCTCGTTTAACACGTGCATCGAGTTAATACATAGTACCTTCTGTTCAAATGCTAATTATATTTATTTCTAAATTTCAGATTTTCTTTTTATTGTATCTAGGCCTGATTTAAAAATTAGCCTTAATATAATTCCTGGTTGATGTGTAAATTTAGGTAATTATAAGGACAAGACTAAGGGGCATTTAAGTCATCACTGACTCTTCTATTTGGCATGACCACCGACCGCTGCATTGTAGATTCGCAACGATTCTTCTTGCATTAAAACTGCATCCAGTCATAACAAACAAGGTGGCTAAGCTCTGCTGCGTGGTTATTTCTTTTGTGTTTTATTTAGTTTTTTTTAATGAATACCTTTACCGCTCGCGAGGCAGATGCTCGTAAGAGGATATTGTCTATGGTAGCGGTGGTCTGTAGCTGAGGATATAGTTTTATCTGGAGGAAAATTACTCTTTTGACTCCAGTCAATATGATGGGTGGGTCTTCGAGTAGTCAGTTTTTAATGAAAGAAAGAACTCTATTCGGGATTGGTATTTGAAAAATTGAACTTTCCCTTGTTTATTGATATTTAATTTTTAACTGCAAAAGGATAGTTGGTTAAACTGATTGGTTGCGGTATGTGATGGACCAAGTTTATGGTCCTTTGGAATTATTGTCTGCACATAATATTGAATGAAGAGGATTTTTTTCGAATATTGTCAATGTAACGCTTTATACATGTGACCAATCTCGTTTAGAAAAAGAAAGCGCCATTCGAATGATGAATTGATCGGAATTAAACCCGATTGTCTACAAAAATGTACTTCTTCCGGAATATTTGCGGAATTTAATTTTTTTTATTCTCTCTTTCGAAATATGAAGTATCTCTCCCGTACACAATGAAGCGAAAATTCCTTTGGTGTCGTAAAGGTCGTCATCGGGAGGTGAGGAGGGAGATTTTCAGTTGACGCTTGGTACCCGAATTTATAGAAGAGACGACGGACCCATCCAATAAGGGAACGAGGCTGAGAGGAAGAAGAGTAAGAGGGAGACGAATCAGTGTGGGGGGCATGGGAGAGAAAATGTGACGTGGCAGACAAAACCAATTAGATGAAGGAACTGGATAGGGAAGTGGAGGTCTCTCGCTCTTTTACTTTTTTCCCCCTCGGCCCCTCTCCACTTCCTTCAAGATTCGTCTTCAGCAAATGCGTAGATAATTGCAACTGGGCGCTCCTCGCGAGGGTTTTACCGTGGCGTTCCACGTCACGCGAGCACGCTCGCGACAGTTGAAGAGCGGAGGCAAGGAAGAGAAAAAAAACAACATTGACGGAGGGGGATGAGGGGGAAGGAAGAAGGGCCGCGATGTTGCAGTCAGGAGAGTGATGAGAGAAGAGATAGGGGGAGTTTTAAAGCGGTGTGGGTGGTCTGGTAATTATCTTCACAGCGGGCGTCTCGGAGCGCCGGATGCGAAGCAGTCACCTCCTCCGCCTTGGGAGGATGTCTCTAGAGGTGGAGTTTGCAGGCGGGGGCGAAGGGTCGCGAAGCCGTTGGAATCAGTGGCCGGAACTTCTGTTCTTGATTGCCGTCGCGAAGGGGGATTCATTTTTGATGCAGGTGCATTTGCATTGCTGAAATATTTAAATAGGAGCCCAGCTTTTATCCGTCATCCTTTCGCGAGGGGGAAAAAAGTCTTGACATTACTCATCTCTAAACCCATCCACCTAAAGGGATGAGCTGAACGAGTTGACGAAATTCAGAACATTTTTCTTTTCATTTCCCTAATCTCGCCATTTTTTCATGTGCGTAGTGTGGATCATATGCTAATATCTAGGTTGAGAAAAAAAAGATTCGTGCCCAGGTGTTTAAAGGTACCTACTCGCAAAAATTTATACTATCTGTGGTGCAGAATTCATCTGATTTTTAAATCCTGGGATGAAATGGTGTGGATGGATGAACTAGCTTTTAAAGGGTAAACTTATAAGACATAAAATAAGAAAAGAGTCAACTTTCTACAACCTTAAGTTTATCATAAGGAAGACGCCGAGGCGTTGAAACGCGTCGAAAATGAAATCGAAACTATGGGCGGTACAAAGTTGATTTTTTTCTTTTTTTCATGCTGTACCATTACATCTCTCTGATACTAACGATTCATACATAAACTAAGCATTTCAACCTAACATCAAATGTCTCAATGTAGTTCCTGCTGATACGCACGATAGGAGAATAATACAGAGAAAATATATGTGTAACTTTCGAGTCCGAATCATAGTCTAGGTAAATGATTTTTTCTCTGTGGAAATTGATGTGGATATGATGCTATTGTTTTGAGAAAAGTTGAATTCAGCTATTCTTAAAGGTTTTCTTCTAACTGCACACATTAAATCAGAGCATGTGAAAGTTGTATAACTATATCCTTGCGAAAGTAAACTGATTATTTATCTCCTTATTTAGTTGATTTCGGCTCCAAATTTAGGATATAAACTGCTTCGAACTGAAAGAGTACGATTACCACGTATAGAAAACGTATGCCGATTTATCTACCTTTATAATTCATTGTTATCTAAAAAATATATATGACGTTATGCATGTCACGATTACTGATAAATGCACGTGGCAGAAAATGCTTATTCTCCAATGGATTTAAGCACTTTTATAGCAGAAGTTCTTTACCATATTCTAGTTCTTAAAGCTTTATCCTTTCAATGAAGTTGTTTCCTTGTATCAACATGGAAAACTGCATCAGGCAAGTTATTTAATGAGCATCTATTGCATTCTAATTTGCAAAAATTCTTTTATACCACTACTATTCATCCAATGGCCTTCTAAGTTTTCATTTGTGATAAAAAGCTTGAAGAACATATAATTAGCATGCATTTCGTTCCATGAAAATCAAAGATAACTTTGCAGGTAGGTATATCGGTTGATTAGATATTGATTTTAGCTTAATTAGTTAAAATCATTTTTGGTGTGTAATAGTTTTTTTTCTCATTTGAATAATTTCCTCATCGATGTGCATAGTAATTGTTGATGCTTGCTTAAAAAAGGCGTCATGTTCATTCAGCTCATGGAATGGTACTTCTTTTTTATTTGATGATGATGCTACTTTTTATCTTTTGTGATTTTAATATACATGAAGTAGCTATACAATATTTCATTAAATAGTATTTCTGAACGTTTTTTATGTAGCCCATAAAAAGAATGTTCTATTCCAATTGATACACCTGGAAAACACATTATTCCTCAGTATATTTGAACGGTAACACCTGTTACTTAGCTCATCAAAGTGTGAAATTCGCAAGAATTGTAAAGTGGTGCAGTACCATTTCCTGTGTGCATGGTGATATCATCACTGATATTACTTAACGGTATGGAGGTTCCCTTTAAGGATCTAAATGGACATGGACTAGGAATCCTTACGTTAGACACCAAACGCCTGAGGGCTTCCGCCTTACGAGCCTCTTCCTTTATGCTACGAAATGGTGAGTGAGCAACTAAAAATTGCTCATGGACTCAATGATCCTTGATATTCCTGTGGTCTCTAGATTAGGCTGGGGAGCCCAATGTCGTTGGTTGGATTCCAACTGAATTAGGCCTTTTTCCTTTGGCAGTTTTCGACGTGCCTGAAAGTCCATAACGGCCCCAGAAATTAGTATCTTACCTTTACTTTCTGTGGAAGCATAGGCCTCAGAAATAATATTAAGTTGTTAGTGTTAGGTCTGGTGGGTAAAACTTTATGTATATCCTATCCGGAGAAATAGAAAAAAAACCGGAATAGGACTTGGGAAATGGAATCAATGGCAATTAAAGTGCCAATGAATGGTACGCACGAAACTCCTGCACAAATACCAGTTATATTACCAGTGCCTAATTATTTAAAGAAAAAATTAATGGGGAATGTAAGTAGGTGTATAAAATAGGAGTCCATAAAGATTTGGTAGTATTTTATCAGATTATGGCAATGTTAACGTAAAAACAGGTTAAATGAGCTTTTTATCATTGACGTTTTTATCACTGAAAGCTATATCATTATTATATTAATTATCTAATAATTATCTCAGTGCATTAAATTTAGAGTTAGCTAGAGCAAACTTTTGTATATACTTATATGTATAAGGCATGTAACAGTAAGCAATTAGGTATCGGTGTATGATCTTTGAAGGTAAGGTCAAGGAAGGTTATAGGTAGTATTGTAACGAAATTATAACTTTTGCTTGGATTAAAGTACCATATTCCGTAATCATAAGTAGATAAGTATATGCACTTTTTTAAAAATTATTTTAAGTTTCTACCAAAGGTGGTGGGCCCTTAGTTTTTTGTTCTTATTTAAGAAAATAAAATCGTAAGCTTAATGTTATATTATTATGGCAGCCCGTTGAAACACACCTATGAAAATCCTACTAAGGTCTGCCAATCGACGGTAAAACGACTCATGTGATGACTCGTGATTTCTTTTGCTTTTAGCACGCTATTAAGCTTGGGGCATCAGCAGCTCTGGTAACGATTCTGTATGGACGTAATGTGGTGGATCATATGCCTCGATATGGGCTCAGGCGACGAGGTTTTATGCCAGATTTCACGACACCCCGCCAATATCGTACCATCTTCCATATTTGTAAGGGATAACGGAGGAACTCATGAGAAGCGAGGAGCCGTTTCCAAACCTCAATATCTTTGGTTTAATTCGGGAGATAAAAGGCTCAGAATATTCGCGTATCGTCTAGTTGCATTTAATTCCTTTATTACGCCATAACCTTGCACATCCGATTATACATTTGAGAGCATTTCATATCGAGCCGAAGAGACGCTCATCATCTGCGATCCTCGCGAGCGCTCCACATTATACAAAGGCTGAGACTCTTGTGGAATTTCATGAAAGAAAAAATGTCTTTTCAAGTCTTGCTGCAAGCATTTATGCGTGATTTCCACTTTGTAACGAATAGACTCGTTCAGCAGCACTCGCTTTTGCTTATAACGCTCTACCAGTAATAATTTGATTTTATACTATTTTCGGATTTTCACGATGAATTTTTTCTGCTTTTTTTTTTCGTTTATCAAATAGCAAAGTGAGAGGCGTTTAGTGATCATGTTATGAGACGTGCAAGTGAGGTGATAAATGTGGTAAATACTTTTATACCATATAAACCTTACCCTTGAAGAAGATTATGCTATTTAGGAGCGATTGTAACCAAAAAGGTGATAAAAAATCATAGAAACTGGCGATTCTTCTCATCGTAAATCGGCATCGGCATATACCTGTTATAATTTACGGGTTAGGCATGATTCGATAGTAAAATGCTGTAGATTACCGCAATATATTGGTGGTAGTACAAGGTATTCGATTAGAGCCTGTCTTTAAACACAATGTTTTATAAGAAGATTATTTTAATCCTTTTATTACGAGTTAATTTGGGAAGATATGGATGAATTATTTCTTAATACTTCTTTTTGTTCACATGTATCAAGGTATATTTCACCTTAAATGGGTTGGAAGATAAAATTCCTTAAAAAGTTAGGTATATCGCAATTTCAATCGTCTATAGGGCGGTATTTTTTATTTCTATCCAAAAGAAGTTGAAAGGAAAAAATGCAAGGAAAAATGCATGCAAAAATTATTCCTTAATTTAATTACCGTTAGTATGACTCACGCAACCCTATCGTCAATTTCGATTTTATCAATTAAAAGTAAAAAATAAAGTAAGTAAAGATGAAGCTTATGATCGGTATTAGTTTAGACGAATGGGAATCAATCAGATGATAGGGACGCTAATAAGAAGAGGTATGCACGTGGCCGGGATAACTTATTTTGCTTTTACATCTCATGAGTGCATAGAGTAGGTATGGGGAGGTAAATAATTCAACTTTAGAATCCATAAGTGAATTGTAATGGGAAAAAACTTTTGGTTGTGTGAAACATTCATTTCACGCCAACAGCGAAGGTGGAGTTAGCTGACGGGTTCTGAAGAGTTGGCAGCGTTGGATAGGTCTGAGAGTGTGAAAACATTCAGATTCAGAATATGACATTTGCATTTTAGTGTATACTCAGAATAAATAAATAAAAGGAACTAGGAGGGATAGAAGTTGGAGTAAATGTAGATATAGTTTATTGAGTGAGTTTTATTTGTCCGTTATCATAGTGTTTTTATTACATCATAAAATAACACAGGCAGAATTGTGCCTTAGTGTTGCGGCGAGGAAATATGCAATAATGATCAATCCTCAAAAGACAACAGGAGATTCTCAAGCAATAGCGAGGCTTTTGCTTAAGAATATAAAGTGAGAGAGAGAAGGGAGTGAAATAAATATATTTTGACGGACGTAAGCTATACCGAATGGAACTGTGTACTTATCTTGGGAGTATCTTGAAATCATGAATCATGAAAAATGGTTCGTAAGTTAGGATATTGGGTGAATAATTGTGCAAGAAAATGCAGTATTCGTGAATGGGGGTGAATAATAGAGATGATTCTTAGGAGGGGCATAAGTGGAATATTAATTGATTGTGTTTTTGTAAGGTTCAGAAAAATGTTCATAGCAGAGACGTTATGAATGATATCGGAGGTCATCGAGACATGGATGTGGGAAAGAACGGATATGGTTAGTTAGATGAAGATAAAGACAGATGAGGATGTGTGGGGAGTGTGTCTAGAGTAGGTAGAAAAACGGCAATAGGTCGGAGAAAGTAAAGCGAACCAACATAAGTGGATGGACGTCTTGAGAGGTAAATAGATAATATTTGAAGTGATTAATAATGGGAAATACAACGGAGAGCGAAAAAATTATTCTATGTGGCATATTTTCAGGCCGAATATGCGGAGTTGAAGTGCAATTTCAGTAAAAAATGTCAACAATTTGGTATAATACATGCCTAGAGAAAAGCAGACAAAGACTTAACAAAAATGCCAATGAAGGTAAAATATTTAGCCTATGAATGCCTATGAATGTTCTTAAGATGTAATTACGGCAATCTTCCTAAACTTTATTCCCTCTCCAAGTTATCAAAAAAGGGCTGTTCATGGAAAAGTATTGTAATGCTTTTCTGAACATTTGGCCATATATTGAGAAAAAAGTTAAATTATTCATGGGGAGGCAACCGACTGCAAAGATTATTTGCGCTATATAGGAAAGATGGGTAATTAGGTAGAGGCATGAATTTTTCAGTTTGGACCGGAGTTTCGATATATCCCACTTTCAGAGGGGCGTCAACGGTACCGCGGGTCCTTTCTGACGAATAGAATTCTAGACTTAAATTATCTCTACGCATCACTCAAGTGGGGACCAGTATACCGCGGAAATATTTACTTCATAGTTGGATTCAAACCCAGTCTCTCGAAATGGGAAGGCACACTGTAAAAAGTTGATCTGATTTTCAGTGCGATCTAAATTTAAGCGCTGTCTGATTTTAATGTAGTGGTCTGAATTTAAGACTAATGATGCGTGAAAATCAGACACAGCTCCGTCTTATTTTAAGACCATCACCACTGCATGTTGCAAATAAGATGGTTGTGATCTGAAATTCAGATCACCCTGGCTGAAAATAAGCACGCCTTGGTTGGCTCCGCAATTGGAGCTAACCAGCCAATAGCAAAGACTGATGGGCGGAGCGTAACCAGGGAATAAGATAAACAAAAAGCAGTGTTTTTCATTCAACCTCAGGGAGCAGGATGTCAACAAGAATTACGAAGCGTAAGGAAGTAAAATTCGAAGTCTAGTCAAATTTCATTGTAAGTAGGTGAAATAAGTTTCGTGCGATGAATTAATGGTGTGAGAATGTGGCAATGATACTTAGTTTATTTGCAGAAGCGAGCCAGTTGTGTCTGAGTGACGTATCCTGAGAGTAAACTTCCTTATTTTGTCTACGCGGCCGGGTTGTAAGAACTAAAAAATAGTCGCCCTCATCAAGTGACAGTTCCTCCTTCGGTTTGAAGATACTGGCACACATGTGGTATCGAAGACTTTGTATGGATTACTTTGTTTCCAATAAAAGTACACATTTTCATATTATCTTTGAAGTTATTGTCCATGTGTTCCCATTTCAGCTTTTTCAATGGAAATTATATGACTTACGTTTGCTCTATTGAAGAATTTAGTCAGTGAAACAGTATCATCGAATAAAAATATGAAACGTTAGGGTTTTGGTTTGTGTTCGTGTGAAGTGTTTAAATATCTAGTATTTATAATTAGACATCGCATAAAAGTAGGCTTTGATTTCAATAGCAACCCGCATTGTTACGTGGTACTTATTTTCAAATAGGCCCAGGCTGAATTTAAGACAGCCCTGGTCTTAAGTTCAGCATGGGACTATCTTAAAATAAGTCCCACCTGGTGTGATTTTCAGTCCAGCACCTGCCTTAAAATAAGACATCCCCTCAGAGTAGGCTGGAATTTCAGTAGCAACCAGCATTATTACCAGACCAGGGCTGTCTTATATTCAGCATAGGCCTATCTGAAAATAAGTCCACTTGGTCTGATTTTCAGTCGTTCACCTGCCTTATTTTTAGACAAGATATTACTGCTGAAATTCAACATACCCTGTCTTAAAATTGTTGCATCTGAAATTCAGATCACGTTTGTACCTTAAAATCAGATCTACTTTTTACAGTGCAGTGCTCTAGCCATCACACCAAACCTATCGGATCGATGAGCTGTGCTTTTAAACAAAGCAGTTTCATTTTTCTTCAAATTTTAAGTTGTGGAAATTCCCTGGTTCACTGACGTAGTAAGTGTAATTCTTCTTTCCTCTCTGATATATAAGAAGAATGGCATTAATATAATACCATGTAATACGATCCCATAATTTTACTCTTATTCAGGGTAATTGTTATAGTGTGCGATGGCATGGTGACGGATTGGTTTTTTCATCCTTTCCATATTTTCTTTATGATTGAGTCTGAGAGTAATATAATACATAAAAATAAATATACTACCTATATGGAGTTTATTATGAAAAAAGTAAGGAGTCGAGTTTGTTTACCCTTGCTTGATTTTCATTTGTAAGTATGTTCCATCTTTTTCAAGTAATGTACTTACTAACTTTTTAGAGGCTGTGTTCGGCAATTAGTACTATTTTTGAATTTTCATGTCTTTTTCTGACTTTCGTTGTCATACGACAGCATATGTCATCCATAAAGTTCATTTATTATATTTTCTTGAAAATGGAAGTATTTTCATACAATGGAACACGTGGGTCGAATTTAATTGCTGTGTTGGCTGGACTATTGGCGTCTAATGACTTTAATTCACCTTTTACTCCTGTTTATTGTCATGCTATTTGATTTTTGATTCGTATATTTATTACTGGTAATAGTAGGGGGGGGGGGCATTAATAGTCGCTGACATTTAGATTATTTTCGTGCAAATTGCGGTTGCCAATTATGAGAAAGCTCTTTTGTTGATGTATTTTGCCCCATCCTCTTTCCGAAAATTTCCATAGAAATAACTGACACCCAAACCGCTGCTTGAAAAATGAAGGATAATTTGCGGCTAAATGTGTTAAATTTCCATGGAAATAACTGACACCCAAACCGCTGCTGTCTTCCACTCTGTGTATGAACTTAAGCCCAGTTCACATGGTGCGTTTTTCCCGGATGGATTTCTTGTGTGGAGTGCTGATGGGTGACGTACGTGCTCGCTTGCTGGAAACGCTGACTGCTGCGGGCTGCCCTGACGGCTAGCTTGCTTGATTTCGAGGTTAGGTCCCTTGCTATTTTCCTTGCGTGTTTTGCTGATGGCTATTGTTGCCGACCAATCATCGTTCAGCTTTTATACACGTGATAAAAATAAAGATTTTACCTAGTTCTGCTTTTAATAGCATCTCATGGTCAATATTGTTTTAAAAAATGAGTGCAAATCTATAGATAGGGATCAAGTGGTGGTGCTTATCGAAGCATACAGAGACAAAACTTGTTTATATGCAGTTTGTAATAAAAAAAATCACAATAAACATCTTCGTGCTGAGGCTCGTGCTAGCTCGCCACGTGTGAACCGACAACCATTAGCGAAGCCAGCTTAGCTGCCACCTTCGTCGCCCACTGAGTAGCACGCACGAAATCCAGCTAGCTAGCACTCAAGGAAAAATGCACCGTGTGAACTGGGAATTAATAGACTCCACTTTATTTCACTGATTAGAATATTTAAAGGCAAAACTCGCGGGTTTTTGGCGGAATAGTGTTCTTTCGTTTTAATGTGTTAATTTTTCTTACTATTTGTCCTATATATACCCAAGATACCTAAGGATAAATTCCACTTCTCTTCTTACAGTCCACTGAACCTTTCCTGCACTCCACTGCACAAATAATATTTTTAAATTAATATGGGACCTGAAGAAAATATGAATGATTTAACTAACCTGATTATATATATAAACAATAGCTGAGTAAACATTGAACCAACAAAAGGAAAAGAAATTTGCTCTCAACCTAATGAATTTAGGAAAAAGTTTATCAAAAATAAATAAATGGCACTCGATCAGATATTCAGGTCATGTAAGCGAAAAATAGTTAAAAAATTACCAAAAGAACGATTTCGTTCTCCTTTTGGGCCCCACATAAATTTAAAAACATTATTTCCGCAATGCAAAGACTCAGTAGACTGTAACAAAAGGAGAGGAAATAGTACTTTATATTGTGATGAATATGCGCAAGTGAATGTAGGAAAAATCGTGGGAGATTGTCTAATAATAAAGGAAAAATGAAAAGTAAACTGCTTTTCTGTATAAGTCGGTAAGCAGCATTCGCTAATAATTTTTTCCTCATCGTAACTACCAGCATTGATGTAAGGTTTTCCAATGCATTCGTAATTATTCAGTGTTTTGCAGTTGCACCTGGAAACATGCAGAGAACGATGAAATTATACTTAGCTAAAGTTTCTTCGCTAAATTAGTTTTCTTTTCAGCAATAGGCATCATATAACCCGCACATAATGTGAGGAGGAGGACGTTTTTCAATAAAGCACCCGTGCTCACCGTTAGAAAAGAGTCATAACTCCGCGGTGGGACTTAACTAGCGTCTAAGGCTCGCCCAAGTAGTAAACGCTAAGCGAGTAGTTCCACCCACCGCATTTTCGCCTCGGTCTTAATCACTTCCCAATCTACTTACCTTCCGCCATGCGAGAGGGTTTAAAAGGCACTCAGTGGCCGTAATAGACCGCGCACGTTCAATGGGGCAGATTGGAATAGCTAACCACTAGGGGAAGGCTGCGGAAGGGTGTGGTGGGGGTTGAGAGGCTAAGGGCATGAGGACACTACACAAAGAGGGGGAAAGGAATGAAATTTTTCAGAAAAAAAGACGATAAGATTAAATTAAAAGCCATGAAGAAGTGGGGAGAGACGTGGAGCTATCTGCGTGGTTAGTTCCCAGTTACGCCGCGCCAGCAGCGTTGGAAGCGCCTTCGTCCCCGTGGATGGTTCAACCCCCTTTTTCTGCGTTCCTCTCACTCCACCCTTAAATGGGGCCAGTCATTCTCATCAGCATAAACGTCAACGGAGTAGCGCTTTGGCCATAAATTGCGGCCTGGCCCACATAGTGAACACACAGTAACAGTTTGCAAATACCCGCTTCCTCTCCCCCCTTTTTGCAAGCCCATCTCAGTCCGGCTGAACTCCGCAGGGCCTCTTTTTGCGGGTACGGAAAAAAAACCTGCGGAAACGGCGCAGGAGAGAAGGAGAAAAAACACAAATTCCGAACGCTATCCGGGGGAAGGGTTAGAGGCATTCAAAAAAATCTCCACCGTTAGCAAGTGCGCGGGGCTGACAAAATGAAAAAAAAATAGACGGGTCAGGATGAAGAAAAACTTAAGTGTTTTAATTCGCTGACTGCTCCTCTCCTGTGCCCCTTGTAGCTGAAAAACCGCTTTTCAACGTCCGATTGCCGTGATTTTTCTCCTAGAAGCTTTTCACGTTGTAACGCCCGGTGATTATTCAGCATTATCTTAGCTTTAGATATCCTTAAAGTTTGAGTCCGGTCCTCTTCCTCAAGGAAGTTTCCTAATGGATATTGATAGCCAGGATATTATCCGTACCATAATGCTAAAAACACATTATCTTAAGTACATTTTATTTATTTATTGCTGTGGATATCCATAGAAGTAAATATTTAGATGTTTCGATAAAATCAATTGCTAAAAATTGAAAATAAAAAAATTGCCTTGGCCTAGTTTCATAATGTCTTGGAATTATTAAATACCAGTTTACGTAGAAGTTCAGTTACTGTAGGCGGTTCTGACATTTTTTGCTGAAAATATACGGTCTGACGGTGAGTTGACCTGAAAATTAACAATAGAAGAATTAACCACATATTCTTTTTATCGTCACCAGTCATCAAACCAATCAGCCTACCTTTTCATATTTACTTCCACCTTATCTTTGACCTCCTTCGTGGTTTGCGCATACATATATTTAACACAAGGCCTTCCATTCTTCCCGCTTGTTTTTCCCTTTGCGAGTATCTTCATCAGACCATTATATCTCAAGCTATGGCCCGTCAGGTTGTCCCGTCTTCTTTTTAAAGTTTTCATCCGACCTCCTTTTTCTTCTACTATGAAATGTTTACTTACTTACTAGCTTCATTTTTTCCTGCTGCAAGCCGATTCATATGTTCCATAAGAAAGAAAAAAATATGAAATTGGGTGTGGTAAAGATTAGCTAAGTAGAGAGGGGAGTATGTCAGAGAAATTAGAATGAGACAAAAAAGTGGGGAGACAAAGTTTTGAATTATAATCGAATCCTAAAAAGAGTTGAAGAGTATAAAGTTAGGCAATCAGGGTAGATAGGGAAATAAAATAGGAGTTCTGATTTGATTTGCTAATTGATTATCCCAGGACTGCACAAACACTGATCAAATGAGTAGATTTTCTCAGCAAAATTCTCAGCAGACCAAGTCATGGAAAATTATCAGCAAGCAATGGAAGATAATTATCCTTCAAAAGTCAAATGGGGAACTGGTTGCTACATAAGAGCAGAAGGCATAGTTTGAGCAATAGTCTAGTTTTGATGACAACAAAACAACTTGATATAAACTCCGATGATTTCATCTGCGAACTTCCTCGGGTATTACGGAATTAAATATTATTGGCATTATGTAGACCAGGTATAGATATTATCTACAAAAGTGTTTGTCTATGATTGTTATTTTAATTATATGACATTGATGTTGTGGTTATATCTCCAAAAAAGTATTGTCGTAGTGTGAGGTGCTAACCTCTGTGAACGTCATAAACTGCTACCCTTAGTTTTTGTAGGCCTAATTTTGGTTGCAGTGATGAACAGAGCTAGGGACATGACAATAAGAAGACCATGTGGAAGTAATCCACAGAGTATGTTGTAGTCATATTATGCAAATGTGTTTAGTGATCTCTTTTCACTCAGAACTGATTTTTACTTAATCCGGCAGTGGCCTTTTTAGGTAGGTGGACATAAAATAACCAAGGAACTAATGCACATAAGCAAATCGGTTGAACATTTTGTGCCCGTTGTTAAAGTCGTGCCTATGTTTATTGTACAATTCTATTAGGGGTGCTGTAAAAATTTATCACAATTAACGAAGGGGAAAGTGATTTCTGCCCTGCAAGATAGCATTTATTTCACTCGATTTATCCAACGCCTTATATCTTAATAGCAAGAATATATGCTGCTGAACTTTGATTGATTACTTCACATTTTACAGCCTTTGAATGTTTTTCATTCGTCGGAAATGAGTTGTAGATCATAGTTGAGTGATTCTGTGTGTTTCAGTATTTATGTAACTTTTATACTTTCAGCCAGCCGCATTCATAGCTTCCCTGTTTCATCCCATTATTATAGCAAAATTCTGCATATTTTACCATTTGTTTCCATCTAAATAGTTGTTTAGGCTCAATTTCTTTACTTCTGAAGATTTTTAAACTATGCATTAATCTTTATATAATTTAACGGAATTAATACTGATTGTTAGATTTTTGAATAATGCGATCATTATATCTTGGAAATGATTTATCTATAACTATCAAGATGGAAAAATATAAACTCAAAAATGTTATATCTATCAGGTTTAGAATATAAAAGTGTGATTTTTAATCAAATTCTAGGGAAGAATGGGGAAGAAATGTCAACATAGTATGCAAAACAATTTACCAATTTGTTTCATTATCTTCAGATAAAGATGCAGCACCAATATCCAGTAATAAGTACCTTAATATCCAGCTCACTTCAATATTTTCTTGGATTTGTATTTTCTCTTCCATATTCAAAGTTAAAATGAAATTATTTAATTAACGAGGAAGTGTTTCATAATATTGGCTTAATTTTCCACAAAATTTCTCCCCGTTTCTAATTTTCCGTAGAATATTTCAAAGATGGATCTAGCATGAGTTTTACATTTTTAGTCCTTATTATTGCCTCGCCTTATAAAAACAATTGATACGTCTGGTGATGAAGTAAAAATTCAATTACAAAATCAGCTTTTTATAACCCAAACCCTTACACCGTCGCGCACGCTAATAGGTTTCCCGCGCTTGTTTTTGATCCTAAGTGCGGAGACCTTTTTTTACCCATCATTTCATCATCATAATCGTAGCGGTTGGGGCATCATGAGAAATCGCAGCCTCTGCCGTAACAAGAGGTAACGAGGCCCGCACTCAGGGGTGTGGTGGAGGGCGAGAGGGTAGAATGGGGTTATGCGAGGATATGGGCTCTTGGAGGAAGCCGAGAGTGGATGGATTTCTAATCGCCGCGAGGCTCGGAGTGAAATCGGTCTCGTCTCAATGTGTTGGAAGGTCTGGGATCCTTCTCATTGACAATGGTAGGGTGGCGCAGCGGATTTATACCGCGAGGATAATTTATTTGGCTTGTGGATACCTCCCCATCGGAAATTGACTTAGTGGGTTGCAATGTTCCGTGGTTTGGCATAAAAGGAAGGCAAGGCGATGCAGGGGCGGAGGTATTTTTCGTGCGATATCCGAGGGAAGTTTGCGGCGGTAATGAATGTCGGATGGCTCGGATGAGATTCTCTCTCTCTCTCCAAGCCGCCTGCTCCTCTCTCTCTGCTATTCTAGGACAGCAGATTACTCCTCCCCTTCCCAGCTTGTACCTTCTCCCTCTTGTGTCCTTAATTGCATTAATGCTTGCCACATCGGGCCGATCGATGGCCAGGCCCAGTTCTCTGTGGAACTGCGAACCAAGTACTTATAGCTGCATTCGCATCGTTAACGTTTTCATGCGCTAAGCGTTCATTACTGTGTTAAACTTTGAGACATTTCTATGTTGCACATCGGAGAAAGCAAAACATTTCCTCCTCGAATCTTATGTATTCTGTATCTCCACATATATGAGACTATTTTTCATGCAATATAGCAAAGCATGTTGTCAGTAACATTCATCGATCAAACCACGTAAAAAGAAGGCAAAGTTTAAGAACTGATAAATGAATTCTAATTATTTTTTATAATAAAAGCTGAAAATAAATTCAATAAGGTGATCAAAGATTAAATTGAAATAAATTCATTTTTTGATACGTGTCCACTTAGTATGGAGAACACTACGTATAAACTAGTATTTTCTTGTGCTATATCTATTCCTTAGAATTAATTCCGTTGGCTTTCCTGTGATAAAGTGATATTTTACTTCTTAATTTTTCTTCATGCTATATTATTCAATGCTATGTTGTTAAAATGACGGTGATAGCATATGATATTTTGACTGTGGTGATCCTGTGAAGTGATTAAATGTTGATTCATATAGAGCTGATACAATATTATTTTTTTAAATAACTTTTTCTCTGCCCACCGCGTGCGATAAAAGTTTGGAATACCCAGATCGAAAGTTTCAGGTATCTGTATTTAGTGGTATTGTTACTGTTGTCTATGGTGCAGTAGCCAAATGGTGTAATATTATGAGTTACTAATATTTAGATTTCAGATGTGGCTCAGGAGTGAAAACGTCTGTGTATCAGAATAGCATACATTTATTAAAAAATAATCATTTATATACTGATTTAATTTTTAGCTCTTTTTGTGCTATCTATTATGAGCCCTTGGTGCGGGTCAGTTATGATGTAGATACATAAATAAAAGACAAGATTTAGACTGAAAACACTAAAATGCCATAGTTTTGCGCTGTAAATGCTTTCTATGCCATCACTAAATGATTTCTCACGACGTTTGAAAGTAGCGATCGCAAGTCAACAAATGATTTTCTATCATGAGAATTTGAATCAAGAACTAAGGAGAGAGACACCCATACATTATTAGCTAGAGCATTCTAAAGTGAAAAAAGGGAATTAGGCGCCATGAGCAGATTTTGCGTCTTTCGAGATATGAGTCGGAATCTATGTGTATGAGGACAACTTGTACAAATCAACGGAATCATGAAGTAGAACAGATGAGTGTTATGATACATTGGGAAGCATGAATAGCAGAAGCTAGTTTCTGCTGAGTATAACTGCTTGCGAGAATAAATGCCACGGAATTGATAGATTTAACTAGCAATTTTGTTTAATTTATAGTTAAATTATACTTCTATTTATGAGTAAACTCTGTATGAAACTGTATAAATAGGTACATAAACCCTTAGAAATGTATACGCTTGATGACAAGTATGGCCATTCGGATGAATGACTATCTTAAGTAAATTTTAGGGGAGCCATTCAGCAAGAGTTATTTCAGGGCTGAATACTCAGTGGAGAGAGGTATTGGGTGTAGATAAGGAATAACCCTTTTTCCCTATAGAACCGCAAAGCACGCAGTCATATCAGCCGAGGGTCAAGGGTGAAAGACATCCGCGTACGAAGCTGATGTAAACGAAGGAGTCTGACAAGGGGAGGGTTGGCGGAGCAATTTCTTATCTGCGTCCCTCATGTCCCGAGCTATATTAGAAGCACGGATAGGGGAATAAAAGAAAGGCCACCATGGATGGGAAGTCAGATGTTTTGAATGAAATAGGACAGTACGAGACTGGGAGGGAGGGGTAGCGAAAGGCCTTAGTTACCGACAAGGAAATGTTTCCGAGATAAAACCAGAAAAAATAGCATAAGGGGAATATGACGGGAATTTTGATGTGGTCTCATGGGAGGAGGGTAAAAGGGGGTGAATGGGAAAGAGGCATTCCGTACTCCCCATCCTACTCTGCAGTGCGGACGTAATAATTCTTCTTTTGTCTCCACACAACGCTGTGCATTTGAGAATGGACCAGGGGGACAATACAAAAAGGTTCTCTTCGCAGCACATTTTTTTTTTCAAAACGAATGGTTGATTTTTTTCTGGATGGCAAGTACATTGATTTGATTACAGACACCAGGTTGGAAATACAATGTTCGGTTCATCTATCAGCTGAAAAGTATTCTTTATAAAAAATGCATAGCTTTGTTATAGCACATTCTTTATGTGATATCAACAATTGTATATTCCGAAAAGTTTATTTCAGGGAAAATATATTGTCAGGTCTTCATATTTCATATTTTTTCAATATTTTTGCTTCTCGCAGTATACATTAATGGTTTCACGAATTCATTCATAAAATATTCCAAGCCATTTGACATTCAAACATGCTGTCAAAACTGAATACCCCCATAAAAATACGAATACGGCAGCATCTAAAAGCGGGCGACATTTTGCTTTATGTGCGAAATGCTGGGTTCATTATCACTTAGCAACTATGATGATTATTCCCTGAAGAATAGTTATTTTGGAGTTTTATTTCTGCAGACCTGTTTAAGTGTCCTTGCACCAGTATACGTTTTTGACATCAAGGTTATCTATGCAAATGGTATACAGGTATCTAGTGTCAATGGCTAAAGACACAATTTCGTTCGCACAGAAAATTTTCTCTTAATATCTCGAATTTCGGTTTCGTTTTATAGAAAAATTCAATCTAATTCAATCATATTTATTATCGTGGATCTTCTGGCCTATGAGATATTTTTACATTTAGATTTCATTGTAATTGATTACAATAAATAAACAAGGAAATTAGAATTTAAAAAAATAAAAAAATAAAAACAAAAAATATACATTTAAATCTCATTAAGAGTGGATATACCGGTATTCAGCTTCAAAATGCACACGCAAATTGAAAGCATCCTTCTTGCGTTTATATTTCCACATTATTTTTCAAGTTAGGTAGAACAGTAGTTCATAACTATATTAAATATCACAGTAATTCGTAAATAAATCAAAGGGAACTTCCATACATTATGTGGAGGTACCTTAGCAGCTGTCGCCATAGAAAATTGTTTGAGGTGAGGGGTTTTGTGCCGGGGGATATGAATACAAAGAGAGATTATTCGTCGATATTGAATGAATATATCTTTTTTAAGTGAATCTTTTGAAAATATTTGGTGGATTACCGGTGGATAGTATTTTAAAAATACGAAAATTGTGACGATACAGGTGACGTAGTTTATATTTCAACCAGTTTAAGCAGGCATTTGAACTACTTATCCAATCCCATTTTTGAAGTAATATATAAAACGTATTATTGGAATAAAGGCCATATTTTATACCAGTAGTGTGCAGAGGTCACATCCTTGTAATTTATTTTTTATTTTGCCTTTCGAACGTACTGTTCTGTCAATGGAAGCTTAACATGAAAGAAAATCAAAGCCCGTTTTTAAATTAGATTCTTTTGAAGGGCAATTAGGCAGGCGAAGGGAAGTTGATGTCAGAGAATGCTTTAGCTATCGACCAATTCGTCTGCTTTGCCACACAATGGAAATTTGGCTTTCGCTATGTTGTACACGTCACCCAAAATCTGTGTTGCTTCGTGAAAGCACCGTCACTGCAGATACCATACACACCTCACAACTTATGATGGAACGGTACAGGCAAAAGGGAATACCTATCCACATGATTTTCTTGAATCTTGAAAATGCCTTCGTGATGCCTTATGGCACGTGCTCTGGCTGCATTGCGTGCCAGAAATATATGTTCAATAGATCCTAATTCTATACCAAGATGTAAAATGCTCTATCGGATGCAGTGTAGGGACTTCATGTATTTTCTCAGCCAGTTTGGTGTTCATCAGGGATCTGCTTCATCCTCGCTTCTGTTTATGTTCTGCCTTGATATCTTAACCATAAAATTGCCGGTACCACAAGCCATGCTGACGACATTATGGCCCCTAGTGAATCTTGCCAAGATCCGCAGCTGCAAGTCTAGGGATAGAATACAGGTTTGGACGCAAATACATCTATACTTAAGCGCAGAGAGGAGACGAAATTTAACTTGCCGCAATATTGGGCTAACTGATATAGTGACTAACCCCTTCATTTACCTCAATGAGTATCTCACACCTAGAAATAGACACCTCTATGGTTTGCCTCATGGTCTCAAGAAAGAAAATAAACTCAAATTATTGTGGGTTAACTGAAGGCAGTGATCGTATTTGTGTATGCAGTAAAGATTATCTCAAAGACTTCAAATAAAAATTGTCTCATAGTTTACCTATACAGTAGAGCCCCACTAATTCGGGTCCCGCTAATTTGGGTTTCTGGATAAATCGGGGCGGGCCAAAAAAAAGTAAAAAAATATTACTCACTAAAATTTTACAAGTTAAACACTTCTAATAGTCAATTTTGTTTGTTTTACGTATTTTGTGTTTTGTCACGATGTTTTAAACTATGTAATCTTATATTTGCTTACGTTTTTAGTGCATCTTGTATATCCTTATATGCTTGAGAACCATGAATGACCTTCAAAAATGTTTTAGGGTCGTTCCTACGGCAATAAAACCACTTTAAATGTTTAATTCGGGTTTTTAGTTAATTCGGGCATTAGCCGGACACAATTAGCCCGAATTAGAGGGGTTCTACTGTATTAGTATTTAAAACTTGCGGCACTATAAATATATGCCTCGTAAACTGTTAATCTCTTTTCTCTCACCTGGACGAATTTCGTGATTATTTTGCATCAAAATCATTTTATCTAAGCTTAAAGCCAGCGAGTGCGTCCACCGGGTTGGGGATGGCGAGTCGACCTCTAGATATAGAGGGTTGCTGCGAGATAAGCGAGTTTACTCAGCGAATAGGCAGTCGTGGACAAAAAGTGACGGCATTCCAAGGGGGGATTGGTCTATCCCTGGGTAAGATAGGCCTTTAAATAATACTGAACCTGCGAAGATGCCGTGACTTGGCGACGCACGGGAGGCCGCCAACAATTACGCTTCTCATCACCCGGAGGAGTGGCTAGCAGCCCTTCTTCATGTGAGTGAAGGTGGAGACCTTAGTGGTCGGTACCACGACACTCACCTTACTACAGGCGTGGTAACATTTACTTTAACGGCTGTAGTACTGCGATGTGGAAGGCAAGGGGAAACTATCACATTATTATCCTGAGGAGTCGCAGCTGCTCCACTTTTTCTTTCCAACTGGACGTGATGGAACCCTCTCGAGTAAAATATTCCGGAGGTAAAATAGTCCCCCACTCGAATCTCCGGGCGGGGACTACCCGAGAGAGTACATCAATGAAATGTGATAAACATTTTAGAATAAGAACTTGGAACGTGAGATCGCTACGGGCCTGCGGAAAAATGGAAAACCTAAAGGTGAAAATGAGAAGAATGGACCTCGACGTATTAGGAATCAGCGAAATGAAGTGGCCCGAAGAAGGAAACTTTTGGAGCGGAAGCTTGAGGATTATACACACGGGATCATTAAATGGCAATGCTGGGGTAGGCATAATGCTCAGGAAGAGCGCCGGAATGCGTGTGAAGAGCTTCCTGTAGTACAGTGAGAGGATTATGATGGTGAAGATTGAGACCAAACCTGACCATTGTGGAACAAGTTTACATGCTTACGCCAGACTACGAAGATGAAGAATTGGAAGAGGTCTATGAGGATATCACGGAAGTAATAAAACACGTAAAAGGAAAAGAAAACTTAATTAATATAGGAGACTGGAACGCTGTCATTGGTGAAGGTAAAGATAGAAGAAGAACAGGAAAATATTGCTTGGGAAATCGAAGTGAGAGAGGAGAAAGTTTTAAAGAATTCTGCACACAACACAAGTTGGTGGTGGCAAACACATTGTTTAAAAACCATCAACGGAGAAGATATACATGGAAAATGCACGGAGACAGAAGATTCCAAATTTACTACATTTTAGTGAAGCAGAGGTTCAGAAACCAGGTGAAGAACTGCAAAAGCTACCCGGGTGCAGATATCGACAGTGACCACGACTTAGTGATGATGAAATGCCACTTACAACTAAAGAAATTGAAGAAATCAATGAAGAAAATATGGCAAGTAGAGAAATTAAAGGAACCTCAACGACTGCTGGCCTTTCAAAAGGCAGTGGGAAAAATCATAGAAGAGTACCTGACTGAGACATCAGTGAAAGAGCATTGGGAAAACATTTAATGTGGACTACAAGAAACTGCAAAGGAAGCACTTGGAAGAAGAAAAGTTGCAAAGAAGAAGCCATGCATCACGGAAGAAGTATTAGACCTGATTGAAGAAAGAAGAAAGTACGAGGATACGAAAACAGAAGAAGAGAATAAGGTTACAAGATGTTACAAAAAATACAAGAATTGTAACAAAAGAATAAGGAACGAAATAAGTCGCAAAGGCAGAAAAGCTAGAGAAATGTGGATGAAGAACCTTGAGGAATTGTACAAAGCAACCTTGCACTTGGAAAGGTGCCTATAGGATAGTGAGGAACCACTTCAAAGAAAGGAGCGCAAGATGCAATGCCATATGGGTCAAGAATGGAGAAACTTTTGATTGAAAATGAATACAAAGTGAAGACATGGTAAGATATCTGGAAGAGTTATACAACGGAAACCATCACGGTACGAAAGTGATTGAAGAGGAAACCAAATTCTAAGGAGGATAATATGGGAGCATCAATATTAAGATCGAAAGTTGTGGCAGTAGTAAGGGACCTTCGCATGAATTAGGCTTCTAGAATTGATGATATTCCTACAGAACTAATTTAAAATGCAGGAGAGAAGACATTAACCCATCTTTACAAAACCATCTGCGACATGTACTCAACAGGAAAAACAAGTTAAATACCCAGGGCCTTCGAGAAAAACATCATCATTCTTATACCCAAAAAGAAGAAAGTGGAGAAATGTGACAATTTTCGGACGATAAGGCTGATAACCCATGCATAGAAGATATTGACAATGATCATATACCGAAGAATAAAACGAAAAGCTGAGGAGTTCCTGGTTGAAGATCAATTTGGATTCCGAAAAAGTAAAGTTACAAGGGAGGCTATACTGGCCCTTAGGCTGCTCAAAGAGAAGAGAATGGAGAAGAACAAACCGACATTCATTGCATTTGTGGATTTAGAGAAGGCTTTTGACAACGTGGAGTGGAATTCAATGCTTGGTATTCTGAAAGGAATTGGAGTTTCCTATATTGATCGAAAAATTATCCGCAGTAGTAACCAAGTAACCAAGTAGCTGTGAATAAATCTGGACCCAGCTGTGAAGAAGCAAGAAATAAAGAAAGGATTGAGACAAGGCTGTGCACAGTCTCCCGTAATTTTCAATGTTTACATCGAGAGAGCCATCAACAAAATCAAAGAGAAGTCTTCTTGAGTGCACATCCATGGAGAAAATTAGCCTGTTGCGATTAGCCGATGACATAGCACTCGTAGCAGAGACAGAAAAGAACCTGAATAAGACTCTAATAACCATGGAAAGGAAAGATATTGGTGTGCAGCAACAGAGAGGAGGCCAACATCAACGTTAAACTAGGGAAGCAAAAACTGGAAGAGGTTAAGAGTTCTGCTACCTAGAAAGCCGAGTAACCAACGATGGACGAAGCAAGAAAGAAATAGTCAGTAGAATAGCTCAGGCAAAGAGGGCATTCTACCAAAAGAAGAACCTACTTGCATCTGGAAATACAAGCGTAGAAGAAAGGAAACAATTCATCAGGACCTACATCCGGAGCATGTTTCTTTACGGAAGTGAGGCTAGGACGATGACAGAAGTGGAGAAGAAAAGGGTGGAAGCATTTGAAATGTGGTTCTACAGAAGAATGATGAAGATAAAATGGATAGACCGAGTGCCAAACAAAGTATTAAGAAGAGTGGGAGAAAAGAGAAGCCTGCTAAAAACTCTAAGAAGAAGACAGGATAACTTAATTGGCTATATCTTGAGACACGATCGCCTGATGAAGACAATCGCTGAAGGACAAGTGGATGGGAAAAATGGCAAAGGAACGCCACACGCGAGATATATGGTACAAGTGATGAAGGATGTGAAAGAGAAGAAATATGTAAATATGAAGAGATTAGCCGATAGAAGGACTCAGTGGAGAGCTGCGTCAAATCAGTCTGAGGATTGATGACTAATGATGATGATGTGATATGTATGACTTAAACCTGGACGAATGAAAATATCTCCGATACAATGGTAAACCTCGCCAAATACGACGCCATTAGACACGACGGGTCGGGAAGACGAGGCGGCGGTGTTGGTCTATTTATCCACTCAGCCTTATCGGCTGCTCTTCTAGCTACCTCCTCTATCTGTCAACAACCAAGACCAGAATATATTATAGTTGAAGTGTCCGAGTCAAATACAGCAAAGTTGTTTTAAATATGGTCTATCGTACACCGAAAACTGGTTTTCTTTCTATCTTTGACGAGAAAGTATTAGGTACTTCCTCTTGAAAATTCTTCTTTTTCTAAGATTACTTATAAGAACATCATCGTCATAGGAGACTTTAATTCTGAGATGATGAGCTGGGCATAGCAATCGCCATCTAGTTAAATTAGTGTACTCTAGTAACTTGCAAATGCTACCATTCGCTGCGACCCATCACACGGCGACAAATCTCCCCCTTCTTGATCTCTGCCTCGTTGACGATCTCGATAAAGTCACTTCTCAATCCGAAGCACCGGTCTCCTCCCTTTCTTGCTATGACCTTATCCATATCAGGTACGAAATGAAATCCACTTTCCCTCTTACCCTTTTTTTACCTAATTCGTTACCATCTTAATTCTTATTTTTAATATTTTAACAATTCATTTATATATATTTTTAATCCTTTTTATTAATTATTTACTATCCTTTTTTTATCGTGAATTCCGTATTTTCAGCCAGAAAATTTTCTGGACGAATTTAGTTCACTAAACTGGAGTTTTCTTGTAAATTCAGGGACCATCGACGATAAGGTGAACATATTCGATACCTACCTTCTCATGTGTATCAATATTCATGCACCAAAGCGTATCTGTCAACCTAAAAGTCCCGCTGCGCCTTCGATATCTAAAGATATCCTTAGTATAATGCTAGAAAGAAACAGAATGAGAGAAGCCTTCATTCGGACTCGTAATGAATCCGTCTACAAAAAATATACTAAAATTAAGAATGAAGTCAAATCTTTAGTAATCCAAGCCAAATGGCAAAACTTTACTTCTTCTTTTTACTCTCTCACCAAACCTGCCCCAGTATGGTGCGAACTAAGACATCTGGGATTAATTTCCAGTAAAGATAATGCCCTTCCGATAAATGTATCCCTCTAAGAACTCAACGATTACTTTTGTTTCGTTCCCTGTTTCTTCCTTTGTAACCCTCTCACCTCCAAACCAACATCAACAGAACTTATTATATTGGCCCGTGGTGGTCTGGTGGGCAGAGCACTGGGCAATGGACTGGAGGGTCCCGGCTTCATATCCGTGTGAAGCGTCTCTGGACAGCCCCACCTAAAATTCTCGCGATGAGATTTTCTGATGGTCAGAACTTAGTGGGAAATTGCAGGTGGCTATTATAGCCCAAAAGCAGTAAAATCCCTGTGGCAGTTGTTATCAAGATCGAAAATAGATTCCCTAAATTTCAGTACTTCAACCCTAATTTTAATTTCATTCGTTTTAACAGCAACATTCTCTTTGCTTAAGTTTGTTGAGGAAGAATTGGGTCAAAGTGCCACAGGGAAAAAAGAAAAACATCCTTTAATTTAATTTGAACAGTTCTCATTCTATCAGACAATCCCAAAAAAGAGCTAGTTGAACCTGAAATTCCACACCCATGTACTAACTTGTAAGGAAGATGAGTTTCGATTCTTATGAATGAATTCTAACCTCACTATTATCAATGTTCCCCAATTCAGTTAAAATTCTTGATTTTCTTCGCCTTTTCCTGTAAAATTGGTCAAATTTCTTAACGATGCCACACTCGGAAGACCTTATTTTCATGGTCAGAGAGAAATTTAGTCGAAAACACCGATACTGACACTAAATAATCAAAAGAAAATGCGGATTTTGCTCAAGCTGTTCCTATAAAGCAACCGAAATTTTCAAATATAGTCATTTTAGCATATTTTCGTTTTAATACTCAAATAAAACAAATAACGGCAGCCATAGTTTCAAATTTTATCGATTAGTTACGATTACAATGCAATGGCATATGATACATACCAATCCTGTTGTTGACACAAGTACGATTGGTACGATTTTTTTCATTCGAGTCACGCAGATCAGCTATAAATATTGCGTCGCGGCGCATATAATGAAAATTTTGCCTCTCAAGTTTGCTTACTGACTGCTCTATTCAACTGTTCTCTTTCTACTTTCATGTATGGTCAGTCAGGGAAGGAATAAAATTTTACACTTCCATCCATCTTCCCTGATGTGTTGCTGCGCCCGACCCCAACAATTGCGATTTCGGGTCATCATCACTCACAGTCTCCTTAAAACTAATGTTTTTGAATGCCAAACGAAATAATTGGTCTTTGAAGGAAATCGGATACTTTGGTTCCCTTCCGGTGGTAAATAACTGGCTGACCTTTCAATTCACAAATGAGAAGCCTCCCTCTTTCCTATTATTCGATCTATCAATCACAGGGAAATGGTATCACTGAGGCGACCCTACCTATATATAATGTGTATGTAATGTGCACAACCTTCCATTTAAACGAATGTTTCATGCCACATTGAATTCAAATGTACACGTTTTGGTGAGACGCTTAATATTTTTTGATGCACATAGAGGTTGTGCTATTGAAGGGAATTCCCTTGACTCAAGCGAATAGGATCCGTTGCTGACTTAAATGTTATTTCCCCACATCATGAAAGATTATTCATTTAAAATGTATGGATTAGGTTTAATCGCGAGTGAAATAATTTCTTATCAAAACGACGAGAATATGCTTTGTTGTTAAATTCTGGATTAAACTTCGAGCAGTAGGTATGTGAAATCAGAAGTTTTGTGACACAAAGTTCACTAATCATCTAAACACTAGTGCCAATATCATAGCAAATAAATTTCAGCACTATACATTGAGTATTGCCCATAATCTTTAAATACCCTTTTGTGATTTGTATTTCGGCTCTGATATTCGATGAGGAGAAGCATGATTACATGAGGTAAGATGAGGCGTGATAATATTTACATTATTTATTTAGACACATTGCAATGATGCAGATTCGCATAAAGCGAGTTGGAGAAGACATGAGAAATGTGCCCAAACATATATATGTATGATTAAAGGAAAAAAAAAACATCAAGCTTATTACATTTAATGTAAACGCAATGGGTGGGTTAACTGTGTACAGAAATATTGACATATTTACATGAAAGTGAAAAACTCTTCGCATATATGCATTTGGTTACAATTACACTTAAAATAAATAAAATATAAGAAATGAATTGGAGCCATAATCAGGTTTGAGGATTTAGTTTGAACGTATTTACATGCATGAATGGAGGTTGAAACATATTTACATATTCACATTGCTTAAAGAGAAGAACAAATGTTGTGGGCAGATCAATATTTACATTTACTGGAGGGAATAAAATTGAACACAAAGGCATAAACAAAAAAGAAACTTAAACTTATATGTGAATATATACACATGTTGATAACGACTGATATGCATATGATGAAATATAGGCATATATTTACACGGACTGAAGTCACCGCAGATTTGGAGCGGTATTGTAGGCTTTCTGTGTTATTTAATTGCGTGCTTCATACCAGATGTCATCGATCTCGAATTGGAGGTTTACAACGCCCTGGTCTGTCGCATATTTCCTTAGCGTGGGTACCTTCAGATTGTATGCGGAAGCAGTGTGGAGAGTATCGTCGATGCACCCCGGCCATACTTGCATGTAGGACTTCACAGGGAATCCTTGGGCCATATCAATTTCCCCGCCAGTAAGGCCGATGTAACCCTTGTGCATCGGGGGTTCATCCGTGGGCCGGTCCAGTTTGGTTATGCCAGCCCTGAGTTCTGTGATCCCTCCCATGTTTTTCGTCACCATGGCAGCGAGAAAGAGGTTTTCGTCGTAGGACAGGACGAAGTGATTAGTTTTAGGGGGCGCACCTGTTTCCTTGCCCAACGACAGCTGCACGGAGACCTTTCCCGCGTCGCAGAAGATGAACTGGGACGGATGGTACTCCCTGAGGTGTTTCTCCAGTGCCTGTACGGAGGATGCGGGCCGCTTCTCCTGTGAATTCCGCGGATCCTCTTTCCAGAGGCAGTTGTGAATGGCGCATTTGAGGGGTCGGTGGCGGCAGTAGGGTTCGTGGGTCGCCCGTACGCGGGCCGACATGCGTGAGGCCCGGCAGCCATAGTTCTCATAGAGGCACGGTTGACGGATTATTTTGACCAGCTGTTCGATGATTTCCTTACTTCCACAATTCAGGAGTTCCGAGCACACGGGGCAGCGTATTCGGAAGCTGCAGCAGGGCCGGCACAGAATGTGGCCGTTCCGGCAGTGTCTCGGGGGCGTACGGATCATTTTTTTACACAAAGGGCATCGGAAGATCTCTTCCATCGCCTTCGTACCGTAGTCGAGTTCCTGATGGAATACAGAATGGTTAGATTAGATTATTGGCATTCTACCAATCAGGTTAAGGTTTAATGTAACACACCTTCATGCTCGTAACTAACTTTTGAAAGAATTAGAAAGGAATTGGGTTAATAACTTTTGTCAGTGATGTTCCACTGTTGAAGGTAACTTTCTACGATAACTTCTGTTTCTTTTGCCATTTCTTAACCTTTTTCCACTTTATTTTCCTTTTTATACCAGAAAATGTGTTCTTTTCCTTCAACCTGCTGATAATCTTGTTCTTTTTCCCTCACTTACTCTCCTCATTTGATTGCTTTAAAAACTTCCTCCATCCTCTTACTCGCCCTCCTATCTTTCGACAACTTTTTCTCTTCCGAAACGATGCTCAGAATCTCCTCAGCATTTATTTCCTTCCATATTAGTCTCTCCATTATTCTTCGCACCCCCGATGCAAATGCAAATGGCTTTCTTTGACCACCTCTTCTATCTTTCCACTGTACATTTCTTATCTTTTTGATTAATTTCCATAATAGACTCAGTATACGCTCTATATCTCTACATTCTTTCATTCCATTTAAAGAGCCTCCCAGATATAAGCAACCATTATTTCAGCAAATAAATTGTTTTGATAGGTAAAACAATAATTATTTCACCATGACATGGAGACATCCTACGGATAAATATTTCCTCCTTCCTCTCTCCCCAAATATTCCACTCCCTATAGCGGCCTCCCAGACAACCAACGATACTAAAATACCATTAAATCAGTCTGCACACTGTTCTTGAACGCACGGTTTATTATTCCATAGAGCATTGCATGTAATTCTAAATGCCTCTAAACTCCTTTACTAAGTGCAACTGTCGTAAATCCTATTCTAAATTGTAAAAGTCTCTCAGGGTATTGAACACCTTGGTCCTTTCCACTAGTGCAGTTCATCGAGCTAAGATTATGTTTGGAATCGTGAGCCCCATTAGTTGTAATTTCCGACTTCGCCTTGCTAAGTAATGCAAATCGTGGAAAAGAATGTACATGATTTACACTGGAGAAGTAAATATTATACCCAGTTATAATTATCAGGTAGATTTTACGTGAAGTGCATTTTTCAAACTCAATACTGAAGTATTGAGTTCGATACTCAATACTCAATATTTCAGCGTAATGAAAATTCAATAGTTATTTTTTTGCAAAGGGTTCATCTTAGTGAGGCGGTAATGATGGATAATAATTACATAAAGTTACTTTGAGCCTTGTCATGATTTGTGTTAACATCATAATGCAAAAAGTAAATTTTCTCTTACATTAAGTTGTTCATTCATCCTCACTCTTTGAACGTTCGTCGCCCTGCAGAACACTCTTGACAATATGCTCACTTAGAACTCAATCTAAGTTCACTTGGAATACGGATAGTTCACTAAGATCACTCTCTTCTCACTTTAAAGACTCTTAATTAACTTATAACACACTAAGCACATCCAGCTTCATCAAACGAGACGAGAGATATGGGCGCCTCCTGGCAACGGACTCATTGTTGCCGATCAACGGTTTTCACGTGAGGGCTTATTCTTACAATGAACGCTATTTAAGCGTCATCAGTTTCAGCTTAGCTGAGCATTATTAACCTTTTCGTTCTAATTTGTGCACATTCGTCAGAGTGCATGATCCAGAAATTTAAATTGCAATCGAATAAGTGCATAAAATTTTTAAAATGTGCCTAACTATCACATGCAAATCGTGTGGCTCTCTGCCTTTTTATCTCTCGATCTCTGGCACGGTTTATTATAGAGAATTGCAGTTGTCTACCTCGAAACCTTTTTTTATCATTTTTGAAAATCCCTAGATTGGATTCCATTATAAATATATTCCTATAGATTGAAGGAGTTGTGCTTACTTAGACTTGAATGGGATTTAAATTTTTCTGACCATAAGAATTCATGCTATCATTCAGCAAAACGAGTAAATGTAAACTGATTCCACTCCTATTTTGTTTAAAATATGGGCAAACCTTCAATATTTCTCACCATTATGATGACTTTACGCTTTGAATTCCATTGTAAATGAAAAGATGACGTGTGTATTGAATAAATATTTGTATCCGATTCGAGCTTTGCCAAGGCGATCGGTATCGTCAACAATTCCATGCAAAAAAAAAGTTTAAAATGTACCCATAATTCAATTGGACATCTTTTTCATTACAGTATAAATGTCTTATTCGCAGCGTTATCTAACGTAGACCATGTGGAGCACATGATTCATATATAAACTAACTAAATCCTATTGTAATTATTATTCGTGAAAGGTTGCCAATCTGTGTTCCTCTTTTGATGTATTGGCTTCGGGGTGGAAGGGTTAGGTATAGGATTCACCAGAAGGCTCGGGCCGAAACACACTTTAGAGATATTAAAAAGTATTAAGTAGAGCAGAAGGAGTTTTGTACTAAATTTAATGGTATTTAACCTCCCCTTTAACGACTTATTTACATGCAAATTATTTTTTGCATGTTACATTTATTAGAATTATTTTTAGTGAATGGTGGAAAGTCATCATAAAATAGGGAGTAGGAATTGACTTAAACCTGTGGTAAGGCCTCAAGTATAGAATAGTTTAATAATAAAAATTCTCTAACACTGCTGGAAATGACTTATAACCTGAGCCCTCCAAATGGGTTGACCTTCGCATGCAATTATCGGATCTCCGTTGGGAAAGAATTGAAATTTTCTAGTAATTCTATTAAGATTTTTGGACGTCACTGTATCAATACATGAAATAGATATTAAGGGACGGAAGGGAGTATAATAATTATAATCGGCGTTTAGTTAGCAGAACAATTGGATTTTTCGACATTATATCCTTATACAAAGAAATACAACAAATTGCTACATTAATAAAAATTATGCATTTAAATTTCACGTTAGATATGCAAGAACGGCAAAACAGAAGATAAGAAACCTAGTAAGTTACGAAAATTCTCAAACATGAAATAGGCGGCCAAAATTGAGTAGTAAAAAAGTGTAGCATCGTAGCATCATGTAGCATCGATAAATGTAACGATTTAGATGCCTGTTTATCATACGGAGGAATATTCTAGATGATGTAGGTCCACCGGGTAAGTGGAATCACAAGTAAACAAAAAACAGTAGGTTACATGAACTCCAGGATGGGTCCATATGGGTCAATCCATGTCAAATCGACCTGGTGATTGCTCTTTTAGCATAACCGATTATGGCCAAATATGGCCAATCGTTATCACCTGTAAGGAAAATGAAATTGTTTTAAACTTTATAAAATTGCTTGTATTTTGTTATGTTGTTCCTTATTACATTATTCCTATTCAAGACCTTTAAACTAGCCCTTTCGCACATATATAGCTTTATTAGCCTCGGAGCAATGCTGTAAAATGTGTAGTCACATCTGCAGAATTAAAATTTTGTAACGTGCAGTATCTCATAAACGGTTGCATGCATTGCAAAATGGCTCTGTTTTTTTTTCATTTTCCTATCAAATGATGGCGTTTTGCCAATTGTGGTCGAATTGGGTTTCCGTAAGGGTAATTTTTGCTGATTTATAGGTCGAATTGACGTGAAATGACCGATATGTATGCTTTTGTTAGAATGCAAAAGGTCGCAATCAATTGTAGAACGATGCAAAAGTGAGGACAAGACAAGAATTGAAAAGGGTGTTATAGGTAGTCAGGTATAGTGAAGGTGGGTCAGAAATACGCCGATTTGAGTATAGAAATAGCGTTGGGGAAAGCTAGTTGGAGAATATAATGCTCAGACACCATCCATAAGAAAAAACAAAATTGGCGGTAGATCGTCAAAATAAATCTGCGTACCCATGAAAGAATTTCATTGAAACCAATGAGGTTAGGATGCACTGAAGGAGGCATTGGCATGCTAGCCTGTGGGTGAGTATAAAGCCAGAATGGTGGTGTTATGGAAGGATTAGGACCCACCTCGCAAAAAGAACTCGTAGGGAAACCGATTTTGACCAAACGTGGCAAAGCGTTATCATTTGATAATAAAATGAAAACCCCTCAGTCGTTTTGAACTGTTTACGAGAAATTGCAACGTTGCAAAATTCAAATTTTGCAAATGGACTACATATTTTACGCTATATCTTTGAGACTTTTAAAGCTAAAAATGTGAAAAAGAGCTTATTTTAAAGGAGTGGAAATGTAAAAATATAATAAGGTATTATATAATGAAATATAAACAATTTCATGGTCATAAAAATTTTAAATTTTCAAATCGGTTTTTGTCTATGAACCTATTACTCAGATTTTGCTCATATTGTATACGTTGTAGATAAACCCGTCCTCTACAAATTAAAAAAAGTTTGTTTTAGGTTTGTACCATTGTTTCATTTATGAAAGAAAAATGGTTTTGCCTTGAAATATTTCGCTTATTGCTGAAAAATATTTTATGCCGTAGTGTTTCCAAATCTTGACTTCTGCTCCCTGGTATTTACAACCTTACTGTTGGACAGAATTAAAATTATAGAGATCACTAAATTCATGTGTAAAATTTATATAGTCTTCGGCGTGATCAACATTTCTCCCCGTATTTCCGTCAACTTGGATGGCTTTCAACAAATTCCTGACAAATGTATGTACCTACTGGCTGATTACTCTTCTCCCCTTTCCATGATAAGAAACCTGAATAATTCCACACCCTCTTCCCAGTTACACCATATCCTCCAACAATCGTTACAACATCCTCATCCCAGTATATGTACTACCCAGGACACCACGCTGCAGGATTCCATAATGCATTTCAAGTTACCGGAGCAAAACTTAGGAACTCTCCACCAGACGACTAAAAGACATTGCAGTCTCTACACCAATTTAAAAACAGACTTTATAAAATGTTATTAGGCTGATAAGTTTCCTTTTCTTTTTTATGTGTGTGTATCACTTAAATTCTTATGCATCTATTCTTATTTTTTTGTGATTAATATAACCATTGTTGTAACTTATTGTGTTGACACAACCACTATTTTTCATAAAGATTGAAAAATCTTGGAACCTCGACACCATATTGTGTTTTGTAATGATTGTTGTACTTAAGGAGGTTCCATCGTGACTCCGCGATTCAAAAACCCGTAAAAGAGGTATGTTATTTAATGAATAAATACCGATCCAGAAAAACACCTACATGGAAAATCATCTATAGGGTGATAACGCATACAAAGTAATTGTATGAGTATCTTATTATATAGCGCGTTATAGTTGCATTTTTACAAGCTCTTTTAACTCATTTTGACTTCGGAACATAGCAGACGTGTTGTTGCCACGTTTAATTTATTAAGTGAGAATACAAGCTCAATCCCACTAATGCCTATTCTAAAATAGGTTAAATATTTTCTTAATTAGTTTTTAACTATTCCCTTGCAAATTCAGCTCTTTGTTTTGAATTTTATTAATATTCGTATTTTTGAATTTATTTTGGCAACAATGACGCTGCTACCATTTGGAAGCATTGGTATTTATTACGCCATATCAATAACCAATGAGATATATAAATTACATAAAAAATATGAGAAGGATCTTGGTAAGGTATATTCCTAAATTAAGTTAGTAAATAGGCTTGTAAGCACGTTCCGTCAGAAGTATCGTTGCCAATGATAACAACATACTGTAGCGCCACTTACATGTAACTAAGGCCTTTCTGCTTTTCTCGAGAAAACATTTATTAATATCAATTAAACAAGTTAGGTAAGGCGAACATTTTTTTACAATGCTAAATTCCACATAAAATTGCGCATCTTATATTAGTTTTTCGTCAAAATGACATTTCTCTTCACATTATTAATCTGCAAATTTTACTGCAAATCTGCCGTATAGCCACGTATAAAATATCTGACTTTCAGCGTCTTTTTTCTTCACATATATTATGGAAAGGCCAAATTATTTTATTTCCAATCGATAGAAGGGCCAAAAAATGATGTGTCCTGAAATTTTCACAAATATGACATTTTCTTCATAATTCGGTGGAGCCTCCTTAAGGGACGATGTGCCAGTAAAAATAAAAATATCCAGTGGGAGAAAATCAGCGTTCTGCGATTTACCAACAACATAGTGGTCATGGCAGAAACAGAAATAGATTTAATTAAGACTGGTAAGAGTCTGAAAAGTATACTATGAATCGGAACCAAAGTCGTAAAAATTAAAAATTCAAGAGTGCAATTAACTTAGATTATTAATTCTTCCCATCATGGAAACATTCCTCATAGTCAAGTCGGAAGCCATTATTTAATTTTCATTCGGTTTGAGATCATGAATTAAAAAAATCCGGTCAATCGTCTTATAAGGAATAATGATGATCATATGAAGTTGGTAAAGAGTTTGCTATATAACGTGTAGTTATTTTTTCGAGACCCGTCTGCTAGACAATAATAAAAAAACGAAAAGTAGGTTTCCAGATGTTGCGTTGGAGAGCGATCTGAAAAGTAAGAGAATAAGTTTGACAGCAGAGAAAGGAAATGGGAATTCAAAGTTTAAATTATATTTAAACAGAGAAATGGCATTTAAGAGGGAACGATAAAGTGCAAGAAAGATAAAGTGTAAAAATAATTAGGGTCTCGGAAGATTATACGGAAATCATACATGCTGATAAGCATTTCCTATCTCCCATTTGGCGTAATATCACCATGTATACTGTTCAATAATTCATGCTAATTTTTAAGATTTTTCTCTGCCGCTATGCACGATCAGCAACTGAGTTTCAAGAAGCCAGTTGAAAATGGTTTCTGAGACCGCTTTACCCTTTCCGTATGACAATCTTCAACGCACGTTCTAGGTTTGATGGAATTTATTGCATAATAATATGAATATATTAGTTATACGTGTTCTCAGTTCTTAGTATTCTTGAGCTTATTGCCCTCGCTGTAGTCTTACTGTTTTGGTGAACTCTGGATAGCATTATAGGAAAAATTTGAATCAACCGTGTATTTGGAAGAATGGATTCCAATTCAATGTCCCATGACAAAGACCATAGCAAATAATAGCTAAGCTTGGACGGAATAACGATTTTCCATTTTAGTCGGAAAACTTCATATTCCTTATCTTTCTCATAAATTATACCACCGATACTTAGCAATTTATGATCCATCCAGTTCGAAAATAGCCTTTCATTCATTCTTACCCGACGCAAATTCTGTCTCGCCCTGTTAGTTCCTCCTGCATTCCTCTTTATTTGATCTGTGAGTTTGCCCTTTGGCCCTCCTTTTTGCGTCTTTCCTGTCATTTTCCTGAGACCCGAGACCGTACAATAATGTGTGCTCATCTTCAATTCTTCTTTCTCTGTATTCGCTTCGAATGGACTCCTCCCGTCCTTCGATTCCGAAGCCGTTATCCCCTCTCATCCATTATTCATTCATTAGTCTTTTCAATCCGAAGATTGGATCGGTCGTAGCTGTCCATTCTTCCATATCCAATACTAATCCCATTATAAGATGATGTCATTGTTCCTGTTTTGTACCTATCTTCATTTGGACCTTGAATTTGCGTCACTCGGGGCATTTTTTTGGGCAAACAGTCCTCATTTTCCCTTTTGGTGACACATACGTTAAAAACGTATACATTCTGCTTCGTGGTGTGTCTAATTCTGTCGGTTTTTCTTTTCCATGCCAGGCTCAATATTGTCCTTTCCTGCTGTTACATTTCTACACTCGTACTCGATGACTAGTACGCTTTATCGTTGTAGAAAGTATTACTTTGATATTATAACCTTACTGGGGTTGTGGACTTAGCGAATATCGCAGGTTGAGGGTTGGTTGGTTGGTTATTTAGGAGAGGCGACCGACAGCTGAGGTCATTTGTTCCATACAGAATAGGTGGGTAATTGGATATTGGTAAGAGTTTTCAGGGAACGGAGGAAGGGTGGAGAGAAACCCAGCGTCGGCATTAGCCTACTCTTAACGAAAGGCGCCAAGGGGACCACGGCTTAACGTCCCATCCGACGGCCGGAGTACTGAACTTGAAATTCCCACCACTAGGCACTCAAATGGGGACCGGTGTTCCACTGAAAAATCCGCCACTGCCGGGAATCGAACCCGGGCCCTCGGGATGGGAGGCCAGTACTCTAGCCACCACACCAACCCGATCCCCATGGTTGAGGGTATACACTGGCTGGCGGAAGGTGGAATCAGCGTACACAAAATTTTCTTTGAAATAATTATATTGCCTTAATACAGGGTCGTCGGAGGCACAAGGAATCACATCCACTTCTCTCTCACGTCACCCGATCGGGTGCTCGGCGGTCAAAATCTATCTGCCTGGTGTCCCACACGAGCGGTGTTTCTGTGCCCCCCGGCGACCGCATTTCGGGTTGCCCTTGTTTTTCGTTCCTGGTTCAACCCTCAGTTGGCGGTACATCTCTCACCAATAGCACCAATGGTCGGATGTGCTGCGCCGCATCAACGTCCATGCCGACCTCGAGGCTCGCGTCTCTTACTTGGGTCTCTATATGCGTTGACCGCCGCCCGTCAGCAGACAAAATGGTTCAAGAAGAATAACTTCAATCAAAGAGCGATGATGATAAAGCATTCACGTTGATAAATAGGTAATTGAGATTCTTCGTCTGATGTATCCAAACGTTGTGCAGAGCCCGATTTCGCTGAGTCCGATTCACTTGAATCACTCACTGCAATGCGGCAACTTTTTTTCCGGGACATAGGCTTACACCTTATCAGAGACGTCACCCGAGTTATCGCCTGGGTATGTTCGTGAAATATCTTTGCATTGTCTCAGCCTTAGAGAGGGCAAGTCTGCTTGCCTTGCTTGCAAGTTAACGAATTCACAAACAAAGGCAACAGGCCTAGATGACGCAAAAGAATAAACACACCGCAACGCGGCCTTCCAAAAGGTCCTCCTTTCCCCCAGCCCCACAAATTTGTTGAAGTATTCCACTCTGGATGAGAGTAGACTGCAAAAAATTCATATTCAACGAATGAAAGGGGAACTCAATAACTGACATGAGCAAGTTGCAACATCAATTAGCTTGACTACAATATTAAATTTCTGGTCTAAGTTAAACATATTTTTAATAGTCATTATATCAAATAGTGATTATAGTAACAGCTATGTCCTCCAGAGGCGAACTACAAACCTGACGATGTCAAATACTACAATAAAATGCCGTACACCCTAACAAAATATAACGTGGGCCAAAATGATCAATGCGGGGCTTCTGGTATAAAATTGAAACATCTCAAAAAGTACTCACGCAGAGTGGTTAAAATATTTTTATCATGTTGAACTTCTTAATCGATTAAAAGTCACGAGAGTGATTTTCTCCAGCTCAATTAAAAGCAAGGGGACGTGCGCAACCATGAACAGAGTAGTGAAAGATAGAACTAAGGTCTGTTTTATATTTCTTCAAATTATTTTAAAATTTGAACGAGAATATAACCACCAGGCAATGGTTACGATATAATATCCAATGGGACAATATTTCTAATAGCGTCTTAGAGGAAGAGCTTTTTGTTTTGTCTCTAAAGCAGAAGGAGAAACTATCCTCATGTCTCCCCGTACTCCAACTAGCCATTAGTTAGGGAGAGTCGATTCCACAGTGGCACAGACTCTTGCACGGACCGCCTTCAAGTCAAGGTATTTTTTTCCAACCAGTGAGCAATTAGCATGGAGGGAGATGGAGTGCTACGGAGCGTGCCCGCAAGTCAGATGCCGGATGAAACGTTCTAATGGGTCACCCCGTTTAAGGTTTTACTTTAATGGTGTGGTAGGTCTCTTCTGAAGAAGTAGCCTAGCTCCTCGAAAACGGCAACAGGAGGCAATTTTTGAGCCCTGCGCAGTGTGAAATATTTCGATTCTTTCAAATGAAATCTAGTGATGGATGGCGTTTCGTAAAAGCCTACATCCCCTACTATACTTATGTTTCTCTCACGTGACTATTATTTTTGCTAGAAATTAATTTTGTGATTCGAGAACAGAACTACATTTTATATTGTCCCTGATAGTCATAGATTTGTCCCCGAAGGAAACACTTCGTACTCTCTATCTCTTCAGCTGGACATAACCAACGGCTGTGTCTCCGTCACATTCTCGAGATGATCTGAAATTATGAATTACCAAATTACCCTCGATGAAAAAACCTCATGGGTAAAACTTTCAATTCAGCGTGAGGTGCATTAGGTCAACGTTGAAATTAAAATAACATTTTAATAACAAATAATGTTTTTCTTCATCCTTTTTCATTCCTCTACACATTAAAGAGATTTTTTTACAAAAAAATTATGCAAACACCCCATTACATAAAATGGGCTTTTAATTTCAACGTTTTACTCCTTCCTCCTTGACTGACGTTAAATATCGATATACTAAATTTTCTTTTGTTAAGTTGTGACGCAACCTTATTACACAATATTAATTGCATAAATGCCAACGGTTATACTTTTCTTGTGCCTGTATTGACCTGGCATTGATGTCAACATGATATAGGTAATATTTCATGAAAGTTAGTTAGCATTTACTGTACAAAGTAAATTATGGAGATTTGTTTCTTTCCTGTATTTATTACTTAAGGTTACTTCTCTGGTTATTGCCCGCTCCCTCTCTCGTCCAATATACCTATTGGCACTCGCATATTTAATAATAATGGTGATTAAAACGAACCATGTCGCTATTATTTATCTCGTAGGACAGATATCAAAACCTCAGATCATGGTTGTGTTTGTTTCATGCATTTTAGCTCCATCCTGGTTTTACTTGCCATTTTTCAGCCTGAATCGGCTTTTTGGTCACGTGAACAGTGCCGGAAGAGGGATAAGCCAATTTATCGCTATGATGACTGATGCGTTTCCGAGGATGACTAGTGCTCAGTGAAGTGCTTGTTAGAGTGTTAATCGTATCCAGCAGTTTCCCTGAAGCGTGGATTCAGTAAACGAAAAATTGGATTTGGTATCTATCCAACCGTGGATTGTGTTCGGGCTTTTATCCCCTTCGCAATCCTATATATAAATAATCCCGATTATTTTGGTTAATCGTATTGCATTCTGTGTTAATCCGATTTGGCTGGTAATACTTCACGGGGTAGCAACTCTCACTTGAAAATCGGAGATGCATGAAATTATCCACGAATGGAAATTATATCAGAAAGTGATCACCAGAGATCCTTATCCGAACGGTGCTCCCTGTCTTTAGAGCCTGATAGCTTCCTCAAAAAAATTAACTTCGCTTGAACCAATGAAGCAGAAAGATTTTTGCACGTGATCACACAAATAAGCTGATGGTGTTTGTGAGTGAATTAAGCGTTGGATAAACGTGAGAAACTTTTTAATTAAAGATCAGCTTCGTGCTCAATTAAAAGGAGTTCCCACGAATACCGTAGGCGTTATTAGAAAAGCGGAGTAGGCAAACTACCAAGGTTCGCTCTTGAAAGGTTTAAACTCCCACGAGAGGATCGCCGCCTCTTGTTTATTTTGTAGAAGTCAGGTTAAAGATAAGCATACATAAGTCGGATCCGAAGGTGAAGGCGGATTGAAGGAGACACAGTGTAGCGCGTGGGGGAGTCTTAACGAGGGACTAACCCTTTTCCCACCGACAACCTAGCAACTCCTTGGCAGCGGGGTATCTCCCATTTCCAGAATAATATAGCACGTTGAAGCTAAGCTCCGGCATTAATTCGTAGGAGGGAGAGAGGCAGTGGGGAGGCACGATCTTCATTCTTCTCGTACGGACGCGAATGCGGTCGGGAAATAATTAGCTGCGGAGGTGCTTCCCAGAGGATGTGCTTCGGGCTATGCTAAGGGAAAGGTTGGGGCTCCATCTGTTCTATCTGCTACTTCGACTCGCTCCATTCTGTTTTTGTGTATAGCGTCATCGTTGTAGTGCATGGCTCTCCCCATCTATTTATATAATTTATTATTGCCAAAAGTAGTGCAAATGGGGGTTTAAATTATCCATTTTCCCAGCTGAGGGCACTAAATAAACCTACCACGACAACTCACCCAGTTATCTCGGATTAATCGAGAGTACCTCGAGGTCAATAGTCCGTCCGTCGGATGGCGTGTGTGTACGCCTAACTATTTTAGTCTTTTGTTTAGGGAAGCATGTTGCCAGTTTCCGTGTTTTTGTTTTATTTGTCTTGGAAGTAGTGGTACTAGATCTTGTTTTAGAAGTGCATCGATTGCTCAGGACACATCGTGCGATCTAAAATCAACGTTTGACTGAAAAAATACTGTGGCACAGCCCGTGTCGAGGCATAATTTGAAGCTGAGAACATTGGGCTGCCAGATCTAAGTGTTATCAGCCTTGTGTTCGCGGACGTTCATCTTTGTCCTCTACAAATCAACTCAATACTATGCCTACATATACATTATTATACTACACACATGCTATACATACTATTTTTATGATAAATTACTTTAGTCTTCTTTCAGTAGGTTTTTACACCCTGGAATTTTGTCAGGAATTCAAGTAAGGCATTTCATTATTCAGTTAATTTTTGGCTGTACAATGCAGCTTAACCCCCATATTGTCCATCAAGGTAGGATCAATATAGACTACTAAATTTTACGTCTTCTGGGAACAAAAATGTGAAATTTTAAACGTTAAGTTCTAACTTAGCGTCACTGATCCTGTTTTCACGATTGAAAAATGCATATATCATAACCATCTGTATTGTATCCTTATCGAGTGCCTTATAATTCCAATACATGCCTCTGTGTATTTGTTTGAAATAACTAACGATTATTCTGGTAGTAAATTTAAAGTAGGTTGTTAGTTCGATACATAAAATCTCCGTGTATCTAGATTTCGGTATTTCGTGGTTTATCTTAAATAACTTTAAAATTGTCCAAAGAAATTCAAATAGTGTATTTAAAACATGTTTTAACTCAATCAAATATGTTCGGTTGTAAATAAATTTATTGCCGTGAGAATGGGAGGGCATGAGTAGCTAATGCGTTCCTTTGTATTCTTTCATTTGCCTCATGCTTTTGCATTTACAATCATTGGCATAAAGGTTATCAATTTGTAATAATTAAAGTAAAGTTTGCAATAAAATTTACGATTTGTATGTCAGACCTGAACCTTCGGACCTTTCGTGTAATATATTTCGAGGGAATGAATCAGAATCCTGTTTCTTTGCAGCCAATGTCATTGGCCTTCTTATGTTATTAGTTCCTAGGTCTTCGTCAATTATAAGAATTAGTTGATGAAGTTATTCACTCGACTCTTTAAACAGCTATTCAAATTAACAATATTTAACATTTTAATACTTACCTAGCTTTTTGGCTTTGCATCCGTAATTACTTGTTCCATAAATTTTCTGCTCGGTCTTTCTTTATTATCATTTCTTCTGTTTTTCCGCTACCTTAGCCCCTCTCTCATCAGTGTACACGACGCAACTTTTTACTACTGCTATTTTTGAATTATCTAGAAGTCTTTTTATTGAAATGATTGGCATACCTGCGTGTATAAAAATGAACAAACATCATGCACCCCTTTTCCACAGGTCTTTGATGAGTTGAAATTCCTCCTTTATTCCCTGTCAAGTGACTTCCTATATTAAGAAAGATTACATATATGCTATATAAGGAAAGAAAATGGAATTGAAATGGCAAATATTGATATTTATAATTGTAGCTTTATTTTATGCATAATTTTTTGACTTAGTAACATCTTTCTTTCCGAATTTTTTATTGCGAAACGGTTTAGTTGATTTGGGGTCAATGAAATGCTTTATGGCTTTATACTTGTTGTCTCAAATGTCTTATTGCCCATAATTGATATTGACAGTGCTTCATCACTTGTTTTTTTAGATTCGGAAAGTGCCATCTGGAACTGCACCAGGATCACCAGGTTCGTGGCTACCGCTGCTGCCATCTACGTTTTGGATAATGGCGTGACAGGTAGGCATGAAAGTGATTAAGAGCATTAGAATTAACAGGGTGAATATGAATTCCGACGTCATCTTAGTTTAATGTGGTGAGTTTGAAGAGTTTTATAAAGTGTTTTATCAAATATTGAATCCATTGGCCAGAGAATACACTTCTAAGTACAAGAAATGATAGCATTATTGGTGTACCCTACAGTGCACCAATAAAACTACAATTTCATTCCAGGACCGTGAAAGAAACACTTAGTTCTCTTCATATACCGCATTTTAATTATATTGCCAATACATAAAAGCAACTTCCTTTATCAGGATTCATAGCGATGACACGTATTGGGAAGTCGTTGGATTTGTTAAAATATCACTTAAAAATAGTAGAATAAAGCAGTTTTTACTGATAGAATAAAAATGTAAAAATCTATAGAAAATAAAATAAACTCTACCGTTTCATGGTCGAATCTGACCATAGTTTAAACTTAAACTAGATAGGTCCTTAATAATGCTTTAAGCGTGTTGTACAATGGCCAAACTAGTTAAAATACAGGGTAAAGCTGGTACTTTGTTCTTTTATGGTCATTATTTATATTAAAATTTGCATAATGTGACACCCCTTATATTAATTCTTATATTTTCTGAAAGTAATTACTTGGTGTAGTCTAGATCATACTATTCGGTGGTAATTGGTGTGTGGTTGCTCTAGAGCTTATTGGAATCCCCTAGTTGAACACTTTGAATGCACACCTAGGCATAGAGAAGTGGTAGAAATCCGAAAGAATTGCTGTTGTTGACTGCGGAGAAGTACACTGCTACATGGTTGATCTTATATGTTTTATTTCAAAGTAAGCGAGAATTCCAGACTATTGAAATTTAATGGTGAGGAATTTGGCCATGGGTACTAAGTCTTTTTTTTTGCCGATCATGAGAGCTTAAAAAATCTATTTTACTCCTAAAGGACCCTCTATCCTAAGAGAGTCCTTTACACCCCAAGAAATTTCTCAGAATGTTTTGAACGCTTTATTATTCAAGCCACATACCGATGTCAGAGTTGAAGGGTCCATCGGGAAGAAGCCACATGCAGTGAAATTCACCCTTTTTTGTAGCAGTTGTGTTGAGAACAGCTGGAGCTGAAAGGAGAATAAATATAACCTTTTCGTTTATGAAGATTCCCGGCTTCAAAGCTGATGTTATTTGAAACTGTGAGTTTTATCATAAACACAGCTTTGTTGCTTATGGAGACATATTTTAAGATATACAAAAAAAGGAAAAGAACAGTGTGAGTTATCTTTTTCAAACGATACATGATTAAATAAAATGAATCCTCTGCGTGTAAAGGGGACAACTTTGTCCCTTTAGGGAATTTAAATAAATGATAGAAAGACTTCAGTATTGAGAATTCGATTTATAAATTCAGCATATCGCTATGTTACAAATATAAGACATAAAGAAATTACTAGTATTTCAACCGCTATCTCTTTTCAATAATATTCAATAGGTTTGTTATGAGGAGGTATCTTTCGTTTATTCAGAAAGTTTAGGTGAGTTGACATTTATTAAAAGTCATTTTCATGCTACGAAGTATTTACTATGCTAATGGTTGATTTGAGGTAAATATCAATTGCAAAGGACTATCATTTTTATGACTTTTTCTCTTGGCTGCGTATGTGTAGCCTTATGTGGTTATGCTATGTTCCTGATGAGCGTTAACATTATCTTTTATTCGTGCCATATTTTTGGAATAGGTAGTTTTAAATAATCAAAATATAGTGCATAATAATTGCTGTGCTTATAGTGGTATTAAAATGTTCCTGTGTAGGTATATTATACAGACTGTGGTTTTTACACTGAGGCAGGAATGGAAAGAGGCCGAATCAATATTACTTCAAAAAAATGGTGCCGTAGCTCACGTAAATTTCGTATCAGGCTTTAAATAATTTTTTCAGAATAAAATTGAATGCATTTATATCTATTAAAGGCTAAAAAAAAAGATTTATACTTAGCAGTGAATGGATATGGCATAAGAAAGAGGCCGAAAATATTTGTTTGCAGTAAATAAACGGGATTGGAAAGAAATGGAAGAAAGAGCGTGAGGGTAAATGCTATCTTGCCATTCGTGTTAACCCGAGTGTACGTTTTAAATTGTGATGGAAAAAATTTCCCTGGAACGTGTAATAAAGTCAGGAATGACTGTGGTTGGGAGGCTGGTAAAATTAGATTTTTTCATGATTAGGCTTTCTTTAACCAACAAACTAAAGGAATGCTCTGTGTGATATTAATTAGGTTAGGGTTTAGTTGTTTATTACAGATTTCTATAATACTGTTTGCAAACGGAGCTGCAGGAAAAATAAACTTGCTAGAAAATTGAAAATCCAATGAGTAAGTTACTATTTACTGATATGGTTTTACTTTAAGCTACTGAAAGTAGATTAAATATGCTATGTCCTCTACCATTTTTTGGGTTGCACTTCGAGTTTGGCAATAAAATAGCTTTTGACTTTAGAGAGGACGAATATATGATTTTTATCGCTATATTAAACTCAGAAGTGAAAGAAAACCTTCATGAATGCACCAAATAAACAAAGGAATGTAAACTGTCGACTTCTTTTCGTTGCTAAGGAGCCAGATCAATAGGGTTGTATTTTTGCTTCCTGTTACTGTACGTCAAAGTACTGTTATGTGTTTCACGGGTCCGCTGATGTTGGTAGCTGCTTACATATCAATGATGCTGTAAGATGATCACATGGAAAGATGATCTCTGGTATAGTAAGGAAGTGGTAGCCCAAGTGACTCCGCAGCTTTGCAAATGACATCTGATCACATATTGGTTGCTGATCGGCAAATGACCGGTCACTAATTTGCAGAGCCGTCTGCGACTTCCCATTTAAGTACACAGGAGGTGACTCATAATTTACTGGTTTATAAATTGCGTCACCAATTAGTTTCTTTTGAGCAACTTCAAAGGCGAAGTGTAAGAGATAATAATTTCTTGCCTCTTTTTCCGATCGCTTATCCCAAGTAGAGTGCGTTAGGGCATGGGTCACCAGATCTGCACTGCGCTCAGCCTTCCAAACGATGAATCACAGGCGGGTCATGGAAAGAAAATGAACTAGGTTTCAATCGATGCCAAATCATGGTGAAAATATTATTTTCAAATATTGAAATAACAGCAGTTGCATTATTGAAAATTAACGTGCTCTTTTACAAGAATTAGGGTAGAGATTTTGTATTTCAATCTCGGTGGTTTATCACGTTTAATTGTTGAACTTTACCTCTTTTTGTGTTTGGTAACAAGCATAAATCGTGCCGGCATACTTAAGGAAATTTATCGATAAATCAAGGGAAATAAAAAGAATCTCCAGAGGTGAGGAAGATATACTAGCATACCCAAAGCCTATTACCAAGATATAGTACAAAGAAATTGTTGCCTCGAAGAAAGTAGAAATGGAGTGGAATAAATTTTGCGGTCCAGTCTGAGAATCAAGCTTCTCCACTGTGTCACATAGACTGTCGTGAATCGAGTCTATCTCGGTAATTACCCTATTTTCTTCCACAGTCTTAGAATCAATTTTGTCCTTACTATCATTTTGGAGACTTGAAATGCGTTTATTTACTATTCTAAACCTCTGGTAAACTAATATCACAGATGAAACATACTGGAGATCGATTGTAAAATTATAGAAATTCGAAAGGGTTTTGACCACAAAGAATGATTTACTAGAATGGTTTTTATCGCCCACCAGAAGTACTAGAGACTCTGACAAAATGGCAAAAATTGCCGTCTTTATGCAAATGTTTAAGAATCCGATGAAGCATCTTCATCAGAAATGCCAATCCTTTGGTCTAAGATTTTCATATCCGAAATCAAGCTCGTTATACCAGGGTATCCAATGATAGTGAAAAATAGAAATTTGGCTACAGAACATGCATTAAAGATCGTTGTTCTAACCAGAACTGCAATGTGTGGAACGCTGGAAATGTCTAATTCAGTCAAATGCGATATGATATTATACATGCTGTAAGTTGTAGCACCCAAGAAAATACTGCCAAAAACGATGGAATAAAATACTGACGCAATTTGCTTGAGTGTACGTCGATTTTTCATGGAAAGGCGCGAGTGATCCTTCTTCGCAGACTTGCCCCGGCTTTCTTTTGCGCGAAAAGGCACAAGTCCTAATGCCCGACTAAGCGTTGTCAGTAGCCGCAAAGAACTATCAATTGTGAATGCCTCGTCTGCCTCCATCCTGTCGAGTAATCCGTCCCCTACAATATTCTGAAGAAAAATGATGATGGACTTACGGGTTGGTGGGATGTAGACACTTTTTTATTTTCGCCTGGAGAACAGCCTATGTTAGAAGGAATAAATAAATGCCACGAGCACATCACGATTTCTCCTTTCCTTCATGCTGACTTGTGAAGTGGTCGATAGTGAATACAATGCTGCCATAAAATCGCAAGGCGTCAATCCTCCATGTAAATGTTTACCCGATTGATTATCCCTTAATGAATTGATAGCTTCTTTTATGATGACAGGGAAGAGGGATATTCAAATGTTGTGAAATTAACATGACAATGCAGCGTTTACAGAGCAAATACATTACACCTGTCTCCTAAAATTTGGGCATGTTGCCATATGCCAGTAAGATATTTCTCATAGCATGTTGTTGTTGTGAGCTTACAAAGAGGTTAGCTCAGAGGAGAATCATGTTGAAAGCTGCTTCAAACCAATATTAGGATTGTTGACCCGTGATGATGACGATGGCTTTTGTCGTCGTTGAAGGGAAGCAATATGAATACCCGCATGCACCTCTTTCGATTAATCAAATTGTTTACTTTGTAAAACTGTTAATTTAGTGTGAATAAAAATCCGATGGTAGAATCGGGTTATAATTATTCTTGTTATGTTGAAATGCATATGCAATTCCTTTGGATCGGAACCTGAAAACTGAATTTTAAAAAAGAATTTGTGTAAGTTGACAGGTGAGAAAAAAACATGTGGTATTGTATTTGAAATAGGCCAAGTTATACGTTGATGTCGCTAATTGGAGAATGGAGGAGATTAGGGGTCATAAAAGTTTATTTGAGGTAAAAATGTTTTTCATATGATTAACTGTATTTTCAAGTCCATTAAAATATTCATCGCATAAATAAAACTCACCTCATGGGCATACTAATACTTTAGGGAAAAATAAACTTAAGAGCGCGAAAGACTGTTTTTATACTGTGGGATGCATACCCCCACCCATTTCTATGTGAAATGCCGGCTAGCAGGAAGACTTTTTCATGAGACGGAAGATAAGCTTTTAAAGCTAGCATTAAGTGAAAATTAAATCGTAGTGTTTATGACAAAAATATGTGGCACATGAATAAATGCCTAATAAATATGGACTGATGTCATAACAACAATAGCAAGAACCCTGACGGCCAGAGATAAAGGAGGTTCCCTTTCACAATAAATACCTCATAAATAAATATGAGAGGATCATCATCATCGGTCAACAATCCTAGGATTGGTTTGACTTAGCCCTCCACTCGATTATAAGGGGATGTGAATATTTAAATCACGCTGCTGATGCGACATGCAGTGGTTGCGAAAGCTCTTGCGGCAACACACCTAATACAGAATTCCTCTATATTATGTGGTCATCATCATGGCCAAAAATCGTATGATCGGTTTGGTGCAGATCTCCACTCGATTTTCGTGTCAGTTAACCTCTTCATATTGATATAATTGTTCTATTTTACATAATTTACAACATTCACATATCTGATCGGAGACCAATTTCCTCTGTACGGAAGAGAAAATTCCACCGCGCCGTGAAGATTGCGACTCTCCTCTCACAGTTCGACACCTCCTGACGGAGTGACCGAGCACCGGGGTATGGGTTATAAGTTAGTCATCAGTGGACCCCTAGAATACGTCCTCGGTGACGACCCTGGGCCTCCATAATGGATCTTCATATGGCTTGCGCTAGTTTTATCGTTATTTTTTGATTTAAATTATGTCAGAGAGAACGTGATCTCTATTCTTCATTTTTCGAACAAAACTTCAAATTGCTTATTAAAATCAGTGGAGCGAATTTTATAGACGGTTATTGTTAACCCTGCGCTACTCTAGGGGTAAGCTTTAACGATAAAGATTGCGATAACGCGAAAGATACAACCGTGATTCCACACCTGATTGCCTAAGTCGTGCCGTTTATTTTTCAAAGAAATAGGCTTTTTAAACCAAATTCAATTTTACCAGTCCTTTTATGGTTTTAATGAACATTTATACAATTCGTAAATATGCCTATGGTTAGTGTTTAGTAATACTACTGCTGTGGACATTTTAGGTTACGTATGGTGCGAATAACCATGGCCATCGACGAGCCTTAAAACCTAACACTTCTACTACCGAGACCAGCCGTTTTCTATTCCTTTCGTTCACTTTCCCCTGGACGACTGTCTCCATCTGACCATCTTGTCTTAAGATATGGCCGACTAAGTTGTCCAGTCATCTTTTTAGAATTTCAGCAGATGTGGTATATTTTTAAACTGCCGCGTGAACGGCGGTGAAATCACATTAATTGCCATGTGAAAAAAATCACCTGGACCGGAAATCAAACCAAGGAACTGTGGCTTTCCGGAGCTAGCTCCTTAAACCTTGGTAAAATAGAATATTTGTTTAAGTGAGGTTTGTTATAGAAATTTATAGTAGCGAGTGAAGTTTGGTTTCGAAATGCCACGTTCGAAATTCCAAGGTATAATTCCAACTAATTAATTTAAGAAATAACTTTTAAAATTCATTGTTTTAGCACCGAAAATACCTAGGTCTTCACGCTCAACCATTGGTTCTTCTTAGTATGACGTCATCTACCATACTAGCAGTAGCGAAATAGCCTATCTCTGCATTGAGGGTGAAAATATTCTTAGCCTTTTTGAAGTTTTTTCGTTATTTGACATACAACTGAGTTTTTGTTCATGGAAATGGATTCACAGACGCAAGTTCCAACAATCGTCCGGTGTGGTCGCGATAATGAGCGGACATTTTCTGTGCAACATCGCAGATTATATTGGATGTGAGCAGCGAGACGTAAAATTATCACGGTTATATTATTATTTTTCTTGCGTTATATTATGTAGTAAACCATATTCGCCGTAAAAAGCCTTCAATTTTACCTAAGGTCTACTAAATAACTAATTAAGCTTTTATGAACAGCGCATTATTAAACCTTGAGTTAGCTGTATTACAATAATACCGCATGACGTGAATGACATACATTTCAATTTAATTTATTAATTATGGGATAGTTTAGCTTTTGACTTTGACTACCGATAAACGAAGTTCATATCCTTCATTTTTGTACTTTACAGGAAGTGGCCTGTGTTTTATTAAAAAAACCCCTTCATTTTAGTACAAACTTATGTGTTTTACAGAGTTGTGATCACTAAATATATAACTCATACTTCCCCTCAGATTTAAGCTTCTCTTTTCCATCATCATCATTGGTCAGCAATCCTAGGATTGGTTTGACGCAGCTTTCCACTCGATTCTTCTATCGGCCAACCTTTTCATTGCGACGTAATTTTCTCTTTTACATCCTTCACAACCTGTTCCATGTATCGAGGCCTGCCTTTTCCAATCTTCCCGTTCACTTTTTCCTTGACGATAGACTTCATCAGGCCATCATGTCTCAAGATATGGGCGATTAAGTTGTCCCTTCTTCTTTTTAGAGCAGCAGACTTCTCTTTTCTCCTACTCTTCTTAGGACTTCCTCGTTACTTACTCGGTCGATCCATTTAATATTCAGCATTCTTCTGTAGCACCACATTTCGAATACTTCCGCCCTTTTCTTCTCCGCTGCTGTCATCGTCCATGCCTCACTGCCGTAAAGAAACATGCTCCTGATGTATGTTCTGATAAACTGTTTCCTTACTTCTACGCTTGTATATCCAGCTGTAAGTAGATTCTTCTTTTGATAGAATGCCCTCTTTGCCTGGGCTATTCTACTAACTATTTCTTTCTTACTTCGTCCGTCGTTGGTTACTATGCTTCCCAGGTAACAGAACTCCTTCACCTCTTCAAGTTTTTGTTTTCCTAGTTTGACATTGGTTTTGGCCTCATCTTTCTTGCTGCACACCAATATCCTAGTCTTCTTCTTATTTTGTCTCTTTTCCATCAGTGTTAGGAAACTTCCACATTTAGAATGATTAGCATTAAAGGAAAGGGAATCAAAAAATAGGAATAAGGAGAGCGCGGCTGAATACTATCAGCAATCGGTAACGGTAGTGAGTTGTCACAGTTGATGTCCTGTTGGGACCTAACTGGAGTGGATGCATCTTCATTTGTAGGAAAGTCCAAATACTCTAAAGCTATCGTAGTTGATGTGCTGGCATTGGAAAGAGTGCTAAGTAGTCCTATCACCTTCCTCTTCTTAAGAACAGGTCTCTCAGTCAAAGGCACATTTGAAGGCCTAGACTAGCACTCTAACACACGAGGTACAACACTTTTTTTGATTCGCAATAACCCACCCAACACTTTCCATCTTATATAATTGTCAGTATCCTCTTCCAACTGAAAATGGAATAATATATATTTACCAAACGAAATGTAACTACTTTTCCCCAAGTCTTAGCCGTCGTCACTAGTCTTATTATAAATTATATCAATCGGCAAATATCGCATATCTGTATCAAATAAATACAGACATTATCGTTATGTTGTGAAAAACAAATTTACTACTTGAAATTTGAGAATAACGTAGTAATAAAACATTATGATCCGTTTAAATATGACATAATAAACCATTTAAATACGACATTAGTAGCAATGATATCATAAGTGTAGTAATACGATATTTTGAACCACTTAAAAAGGAAAAGATGTAATGCAAACCGTTAAAAAATGACAAGTAAAAGATATACGACCTAATTATCGGAATACAACTTAATAAATCGTTTAAATACGGCTTGAGAAAACCAAATAAAACCATCGCTCCAAACGATACTAATCAGTTTAATAAGCCGCAATAATATTTTCATGAACGATTAAATTGCCTGAAATGTCCCGCAAATTCAATTAAAGCAACATAAGTATAGCACAAATATACCTACAGTTAATAACTACAGTTTAAGCAAAGTATCGCCTAACAACAAATTGTGTAACACAATTATGCCTATAAAACTGCTAACAACTTATTTATTAAGTTAACTTGCTACACTTACGTTAAAGTGATCAGCACAACAGCGCAGATGAGAAGATCCAGAAATGACATGGTTTTCAGGTCTCATTGAGCGGAAATTACCTAGTTTTTTCTTCATACAGAATTATCTGGAGCGTTTACGAAAATCTTTTTAGGTATTATCATTCACGAACTCCTAACACAGCGGAACAAAGCCTCATCTTTCCAGCTGTAATTTTATTGCTATAGCAACTACCTTCTTCCATTGCAATGTATATCACAAAGCAACAGAAATCGTCCCAATAACGTTAGAAGGATTAATATGAAAAGAGTCGCACGCCCAAGCTACAAAGTCACACGATCTCCAAATCAACAAATGGTCGAGAATGGTAGATGACGTCAGAGCCCACTAAACATGGCGGACCAGTGTTTCGGCGCAATAATAATTTATTAGAGTTTGTTTGCTGATAAAAAATTAACGATAAGCCTATCGAACGTCAGAATGAAAATTTGGTGCCTGAAGTATCGATAGATTTTTTGGCGTCGCTTCCCAAAAGTATGTAAATACTCTATTGCCATGTGAAATACCGATCCTGAATATCGGTCCGATTCCCGGTACTGGCGATTTTTTTCACATGGTAAGTAATGTGAATTTCAGCATATATCTCTTTTCTCCCACTCTTCTTAAGACTTCTTCGATTGTCACTCGGTCCATCTATTTTATCTTTATCATTCTTCCGTAGCACTATATTTATAATCTTTGAAATCTTCGAAAGTGGAATTAATTTCGCAACGGATAGGTGATGCAAGCATCACAAGGGTATTTCAAAATATACTTCTTTCAATCACAAAACGCGAGGAAATGGAGCCAATGTTTCCATTCCGAAAGTGTTAATTTATATTTGAATGGAAATAAACTATTTTTGAGTTGACCAGTTTTCAAGTATTTTGGTTGTCATCGATTATTGTGATAGGACTGATCGGGTGGTCAAGGATCCCATTAATGAAACGAACTCAAAGTATAGTAAGGACACCCCGTCTACCCCTTACTGGACTGGAAGGAAAACAACGTGTAATGATTGAGTAGATCTTATAGCAACATCGTTGTTGCTATCACTTAGTTGTGGTAACTGTACCTGGATGGCTTTCACATACAAGCATCGTTAATCACATTATTTCTCAATCGCTGTCAGCGGTTCTCTCCCCGGTTTCTGAGAGCTCCCTTCTCTGGCACTATATGGCGCTCTCATATCTGCAAGTAATGTCAAGCTGTCTCATGCGCACTATTCATTTCGATTTGAAAAAAGAAGCATATTTACATGTACGGTTATCACGAAGAACATAGACTTGTTTCAACCATAGTAAACTGTTTCTCTCTTCAGATGAGTACCTACAATTTACCTGTTTTCATTCTATTTAAAAATTTTATTCTCGTTATCACTTATCTAGCATGCCATCTTTATTTATTTATTTCCCATTACCACCGAAAACAGCACTTGTAGCCTTTACATCGGGGTATGAACAACAATCAACAACTGACGAGCACACACAACCATGTCCTGAGTGGTGAAAAATCCACTCAGGCGGGACTCGAACCCGCGACCCTCAGGTTAGTAGGCAAGGACTTAACGACGCAACCACCGGGGCCGTCTTCTATTGTTACCCAAGAATCCATAAAACTTAATTTATTATTACCTCCACCTTATATTTTATCAATCACATCGGAACCTAGATTTCGCAGCGTGACCATTCTGTCTCGAGGTTTAGAGTTTCTGCTGCGTGGACAATTTCCTAACACTACATTTCGCCTCCATCGCAGGGAGTATCATCACGAGAAATGGCAATAGAATTTCCGATAAAAATAAATAATATATATATGTATCTCATCACTTGCATAATTCCTATTATACATGGTCTTGTCATCATCCTATGTCCTTGAGTTAAGTGGATGGCGGGCATTATCACCTCGTGAGTCACCGATGTTTTGAGTGGAAGACTGGAACGCTCGAGCCTGAGACGTTCGGAAGAGCCTTTTCCAAGTGGCTCCAGTTAAGATGCCATCGTCTCGGTTAAAATTAAGCTGTTTTTTCTTTCAATAGCTCCACGCTCTCAAATCTCGATAGTTCGGCGTATTAATCGTGGGAAAAAATTAATTGACTAATAAACGAATCTTTTCGGTTAAAATGGTGCGGTACCCACCAGAATAGGCATGCTGTGCGACGGAAGAATCCGTGGTGTTCCCAAGGGTGAGTACTCTGCAATGCTCCTTGAATGTGCAAGCCACTGAACAACCGCTGCCCAATCGAGGATATTATGCAGGAGCGACGGATTTCATAAACCCCTTTAGTGAGCAGCGGGTGAAGCCTGTCCTTAGCCAATCGGAAAATATGCTGTGGCGTGATTTCGTCGTCATTTCTCCTGAAGATGCTCACTGCTACAGAGGTATAACTTAGAGAAAAGAAATCATCCACGCATCAGAAACCCGAAACCTCCAGATAAGGTTATATCACCCTATTTCCTTAACCTACTTCATGGCTTTCTAATCCACCACAGAACTGATATGATTGTCTTTCGTTCCATCCATCGTCTTTTGTTCATCATCCTCTGGACCCATATTTAAGCAGCCACTAATATTTGCCTTAAAATACCAATAATTATTGGTACACAAGGACAGTGAGAAACAATAATGCACCCTTAGGAAAAAATACATAAATTCTCAGGAGAGATAGTGAAATGTGTGAACAGATATCAGGGATTGTATTATAAAATGATATTATTAACATTGCTCCGTAAATAGAATAAGAGATAAGTAAAGCTATACGACAGGATGAGAAATATTGAATTAGTAATGCAGAGATAACGTCCGAAATAAGAAAAAAAGGGGTAAAACTTTTATGCAAAGTGGCGAAAGAGAGGCTACTATCCTAGGCCTAAGCCTGAAGTAATAAGATGTTGTTGGAGGTAACATGCGTCGTTGAAGGTTCTCTCTAAAGAAGGCGCCTTCAATCAGATTCGGAGGACCAGATCAGGGCATGACGGCAAATAAGATCAAGTTAATTGGTCTAATTTTCCGGTCCAATGCTTTTGTTAAAAATGATGAGATTTAAATGGAGGGCATGGCTGCATCAAAGAAACTTTAAAGCACATGATATGTGACGGAGATGATGGAGAGCCTCGTGGATAAAAATGTTTTCATAGTATTTGTACATTATTAGTAAAAAATAGGGTTTGTTCGAAGTTTGTGTACTGTTTTTCTGTAGAATACGCCATGTTCCTTTGATACATAATTTTTAAACAGTAAAATTAGTACAGATGTAGCCACTAGCTATATTATTTGTTGATTATGAATGACTGATATGTAATCACCCCACGCAACACTACCTTCTGGGGGCTTGTAACGTTCTGTGCAGATGAAATAATGGTTGTAAATGTTCTGTCAATTTTTACCTCTTTTTTTGTTGCCCAAGCGGTTCCGACGTACAGGACGATCGAAGCTATCTGGATCGCCGACCTGTAAAAAGCGAAAACCACGAAAATATCGCTTTTCGAGATCATGTCATCGTCCAGCACTGTGACGAAATAAATCCCGATGAACAGGGTCTTCATCGTCCCCAAGAGCAGAATCACGGTCATCACCAGGGCATAAGGGCCCGAAATGGAATCCATCGCCTTGCAAACCGTGCAGAGGGAGTCGTGAATGGCTGAAATTTGCCGTATACTCTGAGTATGTGACTCTGAGGGCGTGGCCTTCGTAATCATCCTATTGATGGCGTTGTACCCCTCTCGCAGCATTAGTAACGAGCCCAAATAATGGATATCCATCATGAAAGATGCCAGGAGCCAATACGAATCTATTGAGATGTAGGGAATAGTTGTTTGTTTCCTGATGGTGGCAATTATCAAAGGTATTTCATCAACGACGACCACAAGACATCCCAGAGCGCAGAGAAAATTGAGGTATTTTGCTATCCGCCGTTCACCTTTCTTCGAAATTCCTAGCTTATTCTCGATTGCGGACATGTGTGTGATCACTGTAATGAGCCCCGCTCTTTTAGTGACTTGGAAAGTGATTAGCTTGGCGAAAAGGGAGGTGATGTATGCCACATGAAAAAATGAATAGATTCTTTCCATTGTGTGTTCAATAGCACGCCCAGATGTTTGATAAACTACAGATGTGGTAAAAATTACGATTATTAGTACCGCTACGATTGAGTACAGTTTCTTGATTGTTATTTTCTGCGCATATGTATTCAATAATCTTTTATTTTCTTTAATAACAAGCAAATCACACTTTGGCGTGGTGTTATTAAATTTATCTGGACAAAATGCATATAAACCCAGTAAAAAGCTTAGGAGTGATACGCTTCTAACCATACGAAAGGTGGTTTGTCTGAGTATAGGCAAGTTAATGTTTCTGGTCCAAGTATGCGGAGGGTCTCTCATGTTGCTAATATGCGTCGGCGCTCCCTCACGCTAGTAAATATACTAAAATGCTATGGTGGCACATTGTTCACTCATACGGTATTTATTAGATTCAACCGGGCTTGTCAATTTCAAGATGCACGGAGTTTGCCGAGTAAATTATTCACGACTCAAGCACTTATTTGGTGCCATTGAATATGTATTGATTTACAAAAGGGCTTATTTTGAGTTCGCTTTATGAGGTCCAATTGGGCGTTTTTCAAATTTAATATCCCGAATATTTATACTCCTCAACTATTCTTCGAACCTTTTAATCATCAATTATAAGCATTTGAAGTTTAATTTATTTCTCTTATATGCTTAATTTCCCTGAGTGCAACAGCGACTACCTTTTGCGTAGCTTTGGGAATGCATTGGTTTTATTATTTGTAACCATTCGATGTGATATAATCTAATAATTACCGGGGGTATGTAGGGATATAAATGAATTATTTAGTTTAAACCCAAAAACTATGCCTAGAATACCGATTCACCCTAAATATAGTGAATAAAGTATCTTCGGCCACTCAGTCTGGGCGTGGTGTTATTAAATTTATCTGGACAAAATGCATATAAACCGAGTAAAAAGCGTGTATTGTACAGTTGGTTTAGAGTCACTTCTTTTTTAAGTCCCCTCTACAGATTTACGTATTTTGGTATAGTCATAAGCAAACTCTGCATTTCATTGGAGGCTAAGAAGCATTCTACATATACACGTTACCTCTAACCAAATTTACGCATATGGACTATCGTAGTGACATGGCTAATAGCAATTTCCTTGTTGACCGGCTGGGTGATTTTGATTGAGCACTCCTCTTGGTTTGAGCCCGACTTCGTTTTTCTCCGATGCTGCCTTTGCTACATTGTTTCTGTCTTCAATTATGCATAATTTACTCGACTAAATTCCATATGAAACATCAGTTGTCATTTTCATTACAACCCCTCAAAAGCTGCCAATTTTCACCACCACAAACCAGTATACTGAGTATCAATACACATGGTTATGGGAAACACAAATGCATAATTATGGAAACAACGACTTGAAAACGGGAAATACAATTGGTGCGTGGGAGACAAAATAAGTAGTAATGAAGGAAACAAACAGGCAATAATAAACTCAGGTCTGAAATGCATTCTACCAAAAGAAGGCGCTACTTATGTATACTGGAACTTTGAGGTAGAAAATGCGATTTCAACGAAATACAGGTTTGGAGCAGCCTTTTTTTATGACGGTGCGCCAGTGTGAATAACATCATCAGGATGGAGAGGACGTAAGGTATGTAGAATGTAATGTCATACAGGGAATATGAAGATGAAATGGATAGACCGAGTACTAAGGAAATTCAAAGAGGAGTGGAGGGATATGGTGGATAATGAAATGTTTAAGGAAAGTGGGCCTTATCGGACACATCTTGAGAGATAATGATATTATTAATAAATTCAATGGAAATGCGTTTGGGAAAATTAGAGAAGGAAGCATTTACGAGATAGAAATATAAAGAAAAAGAAATGAAGCAAAACTGTAAGAATCATGTAATTATTAGAGGTTGACCGTAAAACAATCAGGTGTATAGTTATTCCGGATATATTTATAGAATTGACGCCCAGTGCGACAAATAAATAACATTCTCAATATGCCTGCAAGTATTACCTCATTTTTTGTTGCCCGAGCATTTCCAACGTGCAAGACGATCGAGGCTATCTGCATCACCGACCTGTAAAATGCGACAACCGCGAAAGTTCCGCGGCTCTCCACGCTATCCTCCAGCACGGTGACGTAAATTATCCCGACAAATAGGGTCTTCATGGTTCCCAGGAGCAGGATGAATGTCATCACGAGGGCGAAAGGTCCGGACTTGGAATCCATCGCGGTGGTCGCCACGCAGAGGGAGTCGTGCATGGCTGAAATTTGACGTATACTCGGGCTCTGCGACTCGGAAGGCGAGATCTCCGTCATCATCCTGTTAACAGCGACGTATCCCTCTCGCAGCATAATTAATGAGGCCAAGTAGTGGATGTCCATCATTATTGATGCTAAGAGCCAATACGTATCTATTAGGATGTAGGAGATAGGCAAATTGTGTTTGGTAATGGCGATCAAAACCAAAGGTAGTTGTTCAATGATGGCCACAAGACATCCCAGAGCGAAGAGAAGGTTGAGATTTCTTGCTATCCGCCGGTCACTTTTGCTCGTTATCCCTAGCTTTCCCTCGATTGAGGTCAGGTGTGTGATCACTGTAATCAGGCCAGCTCTTTTGGTGGCTTGGAATGTGATGAGCTTGATGAAGAGAAAACCGATGTTAACTATGTGAAATATCATGTAGATTTTTTTCATGAAGTTCATACTAACATTACTTGACGTACGATAAATTCTCATGGTGGTACCGACTGCGATAATGACTTCTACTATGATCGAGTACAGTTTCTGGAAGGTTATTCTCTGCGCGAGTATATTCCAAAATCCTTTGTTTAGTTTTAGGTCTTTTTTATCAGACTTTGGCGTGACGTGGTTCAATTTAGCGGGACAAAATGCATATAGCCCGAGTAAAAAGCTTAGGAACGATATACTTTTAACCATGCGAAAGGCAGCTTGTCTGGGCGGCGGCATGTTAATATTACTGACCGCTGTACTCGAGGGATCCGTCATGATGTCAATATAAGTCGGCAATATACGTCTGGCTGTTAGTGAATATACTTTGTCATAAGAGTGACTGATGGTTCACTCATTCCATTTTCGAAAACATACGTTTTGAATTGCCAATTCCAAGAAAAGTGTATATCCAGAGCAAATTATTCATGACCTAACCACTTATTTGGCGCCGTGGAAGAGGTATTGATTTAAGAAAAAGCTTCTCTTGGCGAATTCGTTTTATTAGATTGCTGTTTGTTTGCCTAATAGACGGTTGATTAATTTAACATTCGTAATAGTGAATTTCTTCTAGTATTTTTCTGAAACTGATTCCATGTCGACCTCCTGGATTGTTTCGGTAATTTGTAAAAGGATAACTGTGGCCCTCTGAAGTAAAATAATCAAAATATTGCTGTCAAAATCTGTTTGAAAAAGTTTCCAACTATTTTAGAAGCACTTCGCTAAAAAACTGATTATTTCAAGGCCAAATGAAAATATCTCTTGCTCTTTAGTCCTGGGGTTTATTGAATGATATTTCAATTAGCGTTTTGAATGTAAGTAAATTTGATTGTTCTATCATATTAAGAAAATGAAATTATTTTTGTAATAATATGTCATTTAAACTTAAAAATGTATTTCCAAAATATACCTTATTCCTACCATAAACGCGTAAAAATAGGGACTTTTGTGTTCGTATCGAAAGTATTAAGTTACATTTAAAAGAACTAATATATATAAATTTAAAAATATTCTCATGTAACACTCTATCATACCTAACATAACTGGTGGGAACAAATCGAGTAATAATTGTATATATTTTTTATAAGCAACATAGTTGTTGTTATCATGAAGTTATGGTAAATGAACTAGGCACAGATAAGTATCGTTAATCACATAATTTCTTAATTGTAGTCCGCAGTTCCGTCACCTGCGTCGAGTACTTTTTGTCTCTGGCAGTTTATGGAGCCTACTATTCAAACTATTCAATTTAAATGGAACATGGTAGCATATTTACATACATGGTTACCATGAACAATATAGAAGTATTTCAAATATAGTACACTGCTTCTCTCTGTAGTATCAGCACTTGCATAATATGTGGGATGTGATTTCATCCCCTTCTTCGCACCACGTACAGCTGGGTGAATCTACGATTCCCAGGAGGTGCAGGTGCCTCATCACCTGGTAGTGCCCAGTAAGGAGTCCCACTACCGTTCATAATTGACCGCTGATTAGTGACGGAAGTCTTTTGGCAAGCCCAGGGCAAAGTTCTCCCATATGTATTTGGCCTGTCTAAGACTTGGTGTGGTTCTCCAGATCTCAGAATTCCGGGCTAAGCCCCACATTATAATTTATGCTATCCCTATGGAAGTAGCAATAGGTATGATTGGCTCTGGTCCAATCGGATTTCGGTTGGAACCGGCCCTTGTCAGCTCATCAGCCTTCTCATTTTCGGGTATGCCTGAATGACCAGGTACCCAGAAAAGTTACACCTTGCCGCATCTAACTATCTCAATGAGTGCCTCACGGCACTCATGCAGCGGCTGTGATTTGCACCATGGTGATGTCAGGGCTTTTAAAGCAGCATGACTATCAGTGCATATGTGTATTGGTCTGTTAAACGTCCCAACTACGTTGATACCATACACGCAGGTCAGAAGTGCATATATCTCTGCCTGGAACACGTTGCATACTTTCCCAGAGGGATTGAGAGCTTCATTGATGTGCTAGAGTTGTAAACCCCTGCTCCCGCTCTTCCTTCTTTCCTGGAGCCATCTGTATACCTTACATCGGCACCAGAATGAAGTTCTTTCCGCTTTACTCTAGCCCAATATTCCGTCAGGAAAGCGGGTTTTGAAGTAGGGGGGTGATTAGTTGAACCTGGCTATCATTCCATCACTGTCCATCTCGAGGATGGGACTCGACTTCATGTGCTCTGTCCAAACTTGTCTGTGACCAAAGGAACTTTCGTTGTCACACCACTGTCCCATACATTTGAGACGATAGGCCGCTGTCCTTCCATGAATTTCTGCTTCTAAATTAAGTAAAACGAGGTTCAGCAAATTTTCTAGCACCCTGTAGTATGGCACATCTACCCGTTTTTATTTTTACTTTCATCAACTCATTTTCTCCACTTACTTACTTGCCTCCCAATCCACTCCCAGAACATTTTTGAAAGTCTTAATTTGAATCTGCCATTATCCTCTGCTGCCACATTTAAAAATCCGCTAACATACAACTTCACACACTAGTAGGTATCGGTACACAAGTGTTATGGGAAACTTATACGCACAACTTGAGAAACAATGGTTAAAAAAAGCTAAATAAGGGTGCTATCAAGGAAAAAAACATAACCAGCGGTGGATGAAGCAAAAAATACCTTCCTGGAAGTTAGATACGGGTAATTATAGCCGCAAAAAATACATTACTGTTAGTATATGAAATGGTATCCTGGATGACGGATGAAGACGAAATGGATAACGATGAACTGTGAAAACATTTGTGAAATTCAAAGAAGATTGGTAGAACATAGATGACCGATAAAAGTGAACAGGAGTATGCGACTTATAGTTCCATTTTTCAGAAATGATTTCGAGATAAATATCTTTGAGATAATAGTGAGTGTGGAAAATGACAAAGCACGGCAATTATGGAGACAGATGAAGCAAGGAATGAAATATATAGAAGAGGAAAATAATGTCAACAAGAAGAAATTAACCGATTAACCGTGTAGAGCTGCATCAATGAAATTTTAGGATTGATAACTGGTAGGTTGAAGAATTGATAGGTGGTAATGACTATCTAAGGGTGATGGATATTTTGAATATGATGACGAGTGTTACCTGTTTTTTTGTTGCCCAAGCTGTTCCAACGTACAAGACGATCGTGGCTATCTGGATCGCCGACCTGTAAAATGCGACAGCCACGAAAATATCGCGTTTCGGCATCACATCATCTTCAATCACGGTGACGAAAATTATTCCAACGAAGAGGGACTTCATTGTCCCTAGGAGAATGATCGTGGTTATCACCAGGGCATAAGGGCCGGACATGGAATCCATCTCCTTGCACACCGCGCAGAGGCAGTCGTGCAACGCTGAAAATTGCCGTATGCTCTTGATCTGCGACTCTGAAGGCTTGATCTTCGTGATCATCCTGTTGACAGTAACGTATCCCTCTCGCAGTACAAGTAATGAGGCCAAGTAGTGGATGTCCATCATAATAGATGCTAAGAGCCAGTACGTATCAACTATATTGTAGAAGTGAGACATTTTTTCCTCGTACTTGTGCAATGAGGTTGGGATTACGTCAAGGATGATCACAGCGCATCCCATCGTGAATAGAATACTAAGATACTTTGCTATCTGTCGTTCACTTTTCCTCGTTATTCCTAGCTTATTCTCGTTGGAGGGCAAGTGGGTAATCACTGTATTCAGACCAGCTCTTTTGGTTGCTTGAAAAGTGATGAACTTGATGAAGAGACAGGTGATGTGTACCACGTGAAACGTTGCGTAAATTCTTTCAATTGAGTGCTCAGTAACACGCTTAGACAATCGATAAATTCTGACGGTGGTAAACACTACGATTATTAGTATGGCTATTATTGGGTACAGTTTCCCGGTCGTTATTTTCTGCAGAAGTTTATTTCGAAAACCTAGAGTTTGTTTTCCGCAAGTTTTATAACTCTTTGAGCTGACGTGGTTAAATTTAGCTGGGCAAAATGCATATAGTCCGAGTAGGTAGCTTAGGATTGATACGATTCTAACTATGCGAAAGGTGGCTAGTCTTAGTGGAGGAAAGTTAATATTTCTGTCCCTAGTATCCGAAGGATCTCTCATGATACTAATGTGTTTCAGCACTGTTTACTGGTAGTGAATATACTGAATTGCAAGAGAAGAGGAAGGTTCACTCAAACTATTTTCGCTATGGCTGACTTTGGCTTTTCGATTTGAGTGGCACTATTTAACCATGTAATTTATTCACGAAAGAAACATATTTGAAGCCGTTGAAAAGATATCGATTAACAAAAGTGCTCGTTTTAATCAAATTGTATCACAAAATCGCCAGTTTGGAGTGGTACTGCCACGTCTCCAGCGAGATTTTGCAATTTGTATTAAATTATCCGTTGCCCATTGAAGTGTAGTACTGATAAAACTGCGGAGAGTATTCACTAGGGTTATTTAATGTGTGCCAAATAGAAATGAACTAAAGAAGCATTAGGACTGGAAAGAACCAGGGTTCGTAAATATGGTGAAATTGAAACATTTGTTGTCTTCTGACCTGGAAGTTATCATCACACTAATATTTAAAAATGAAGTGGTGTCCGTCTGTCTGCCAGTTCTATGTTTCGTATCTCCTCAAAAAACTAATGAACTGATTGAGCTGAAATTTTGTAAGATTCTAGCTTATGCACTAGAAGGTGATATAGGCTATATAAAAAAGGCTAGGGCCTTTTTTATATAGCCTATAGGGTTCGATTCCTGGCGCCAATTATGTATTTACATTAGTTTAAATGGACTTTTTTAATGTATGGTAGCGCTAGTGGTTTTTTCGTTCACTCAGTAAAATAACTATATATTAATCGATTTCTTTCATTCTTTCTGTATTTATTGGGAAAATGTTTAAAATTTCTTATTTTTATCCGATTTACACTGTTCTCAAGGTTTCTGGGCAATGTGTAATTTACATATGAAATTTACTGTTTTTTTCAGTTCTTTTCCGAGACTTGCTATTGCCTTTGCGATTGTCGTCTCCGAAATGAAAACATCTTCGATGCTTAAACAGTTCGTCATAGTGGGATGGCGTAAACGGAATTGTGCTTTTTGCGAGGCCATAGGAAGGTACTAATGCATTGTAGGCTATTCGTGAAGCAAAGTCAGCCTTATTTTTCCGCACAAATATAAGTTCTGACTGCTAGCGCGACTCACGGATTTAGAAGTTTTGCATTCGGAAAAAATTAGGAGTATTTAAATGAATGAACAGTTTAAAAGGGGTCTCCAATGGCCGTAAAATTTTGGCACCACTCCTCTAGCCAAAAAACAAAAAACTTCTCTAAAGAATACCCTCCTATGGTAGTTTACGGGAATGTTACTACCTCGCCAGGGACTACCACTGCCGCACACGCACCGCCCGAATGGAAACCTTTGCAAGGCTTAACCCCGCTAAGGTAACCTTGGGTTGTAACCTGGGATCCTTCGTAGAGCTCATGGGACCCTACTAAGGATGCCAGGTTATTGCCACAATCACACTTCTGTGGTGGTTAACGGGAATATTACTTCCCCGCCAGGGATCACCACAGACCACGAACACCACCCAGATGGTATCCTTCGCGAGGCTGAAGGGACCTCGCTAAGGTAACTTGGGTTACAACCTGTGGTCCTTCGCCGAGCTGATGGGACCCTGCTAAGGATGCCAAGTTAATACTACAATCACACTCACAAGCAATCAACACATTCACTCACGCACACTTGGGCACAGGTTTCTGGGAGAACCGCTCAGAGAGAGCGTGGTCAAAAGTACACAAACACTAACACAGTTGAATGAGGGTGGGCGTCGGATACGTGTATTTCGACCACAAAGTGGACCTCTTCAGCGAGCTGAAGGGAAGGAATTCACTGGCAACACGAGGTTGTAAGTGATGTAAACGGAAAGTCCGGAAACGGACCTGGCCCCTAAGCCTTTTTTATATAGCCTATAGCTCCTTCTAGTGTATAAGTCAGAATCTTACAAAATTTCAGCTCAATCAGTTCATTAGTTTTTGAGGACTTACAACCCCGAGTGGCAAGTGAATTCCTTCCCCTCCGATTCTCCGTTGGCTACTCTCACTTGCGCCTTCTGCGCCATACATAAATTCCGGATCAGTCTCCTGTCTCTCCAGTCTACTCCTATCCTCCGCAATATTTCCATTAACTTGTCCCACCTCACTTTGTCGATCGCCTTTTCGAAAACAACACGCGAATCAAGCACGCGAATACATCCTGATTGTATTCTAGATTCCTTTCTACTAGTATTCTCATCACTGCAATCGCAACCCGAGTGGCCCTCCCCTTCCAAAATCCAAACTGATCCTCGCCTAGGAATTCGTTTGCTCTCTCTTCCGTTCTCCTATTGATGATTCTAAGCAGTACCTTTGCCGCATGAGAAATCAAACTTATCGTTCTTTAGTCTTCACATTATTTTGTCACCCACTTTTTTGGTATAGGTATCAGCACGGTTTTTACAAAATCCTCCGGCCAAGCCCCCTCCTCGTATATTCTACGAACAAGTTCATAAAATCTGTCCCTTCCCCCTCTTCCTTAGTTTTCCAGAAGCTCAGCTGGAATGTTACCTATTCCCACCACTTTACCTGCCGTCATTTCTCGCAGTCCCTTCTCTATCTCACTATCCAGTATTTCGGGGCGCACGTCATCCTGATTTACGTCCTTTTCCTCTTCTATGTCCAAGTTCCTAGGCCTATTTTCGCTATCATACAGTTCCTCAACATATTCCCTCCAACGACGCTGGATCTCCTCTGGTTCCATTGCTAAATTTCCCCTTCTGTCTTTGATCCACGGGACCGTTTTCCATTTCTTGATTCCCGATAACATTCTAACCTTTGAGTACAGACTGCGTATTTCTCCTTCTCTCTGGAGTCTCTCCATCTCATCGCATTGCCAACTCCACCACTTTTCTCTTGCTCTCTTTGTTTCTTTCTTAAGCTTGTTGTTAATTCCTTATAACGCCTTTTGCCTAGCTCTGTATTTAAATTTTTCCATTTCCTTCTTTCCTCGATCCTTTCCATTATTTCTGCTGTTACCCATGGTTTCTTGATCCTCCTAGCGTTTTCTATTCCTATTGTTTTCTCAGCTGCTTCCATCCTTCATATATTGTTTCTCTTCTCTCCTCTTTCCTCATGCATCAATCCACAATATCCTAATATCCCTCCGCTTCCCGCCAATCAGTGCTCCAACATCCCACTTTGTTATTTTCCTTCCTACTTTCAACCTTTTTAGTCTAATCTCACATTTCATCACCACGAAGTTATGGTCGGAGTCGGCATCTGCACCTGGGAAACAATGCGAGTTCTTTACGCTGTTCCTGAATCTTTGCCTAAGCATGATGAAGTTAGTTAATACCTTCCAGTATCCCCCGGCATTTTCCACGTGTACCTACGCCTAGGGTGGACTTTAAACCACATTTTTGTAATCATTAAATTATTCCTCCTACAGAACTCCACTGCTTTCTCACCCCGGTCATTCCTTACACCCAGACCATACTCCCCTACTTCACTTCAGTCCCTCCCTTCCCCTACTACAGCGTTCCAATCTCCCATAAATATTAGGTTCTTCCTGCCCTTTACTTTGCCGATTAATTCTTCCAACTGGTATTATACTTCGTCTACTTCCTCTCTCTCTCGTCTCTATGTCCTCTTGTCGGCATGTAAACATGTACTACGACTACAATCGCCGGCTTTGCTTTGATTTCCATAGCTAGTATTCTATCGCTTACCTTTTCCACATTCAATACCCTTTTTCCTAATGTTGCATTTAATGCAACTGCTACTCCCCGCAGGCTCTCTTCCTCTCCACTGTATATAACCCTGTACTTTTCACTCCAGAAGTCCCCCCGTTCTCTCCATCACACTTCGCTTAATCCCAACAAATCGATCTCTCCTCTCTCCACTCTCCCCTCTCCATTTCACGCTTAATTTATTCTAGTTTTTCTGCCCTTAACATTATCCTAACGTTCCATGTCTCGATCCTTAGCATTGTTGCTCTCTTCTCTGGTTTATTCTTTGCCGCCACTGCTGCTGCCGTTGCTGCTGTCTTTCTTTTCGTGCAAGAATTTCGTGAGATGACGACCTCAGAGTCCTTGCTTACCCTATTGCCGGGCACGCCACCCGTCCCACTAATTTTGTCCCGGGCCCCGTAGTTGCCAGGATTCAATTCTCTATAGTTCAAGTCCATTGTGTTCTCGGGAGAGTTTAATTCAGGTGGTTTCCCGTGCCTGCCTCAATAGTGTTTTAAACATGACACCATCACTTGATAGGCCACCCCACTGGGGTCAGACGCCTTCTCACAGCCGCTTCACTGAGGAACAGACGCTGCGAGTACGGAACGAGGACTATATTTCGTCAGGCTCCTACCCTTCGACCTGTCTGGCATGGGTGACCCTATCAGGAGCAATATTAGTTACTCCCGCCAGTGCAGCTCTAGGGGTCACGGGAGCACACAAGCCCTAATCCCACCATGTTAAGGCGTAGTCCATAGGCAAAAGGAGATTTGAGATAGTTTATCAAAAACCAGGGAATAAAATTCATATCTGAATGAAGCATAATGTCTCATTACGTATCCGTGGGATGTTCATCAATGTCATTTCAATGATGCTAAAAAAAGTTCGTTCAAAAGAGATGCCGTATTGCATTACTCTTTTCGTGAAGATATTGAGAGGTACTAAAAGAGGCATCGCAGCTAATTCTTGAATCTAGATCGGCCATTTCATTTGGCAAAATCATACGGGCTTACTTTTCGCGCTACTACCAGATGAAGTCGGCTTGTATTCGGTAAAACTAAAAGTATCTAATGCAAGTTTATCTGGGTTTCAAAAGGTGAATATTTTATAGTTTTATACCATATTCTGAAGTGGACCGCTTTAAATTTTTTTGTATTTGAGATAAGAAAATAGTGTAACCATAAATGAGAGTTGCAAGATGAAAAAAATTGTAATATGGTTATACGTTACATATGCAGTAGAAGGAGTGAATATTAGCAATCGAGCGACAAGTATCTGGTTTAAGTATGATAATCTGTGCTGGGTAATAAGAATGTAACGTACTCTAATTTGGAAGAAATGTATTACTACGTATCCGAAGGAATGTACGTATACTTACGAACGAATATACGTAACTAGGTATCCGGAGTTCATTGACGCCACTGTGATGGATTTGGAGAATTGAGACAAACATAGCGTACAATAGGCCAGAGAAAAATATTTATGCCGAAGAGGTGAGTCCTACCGTTCCCAAAAACCCGAATCTGGGCCTCGATCATGGATCTTCATAACGCCTTCGCTAGCGTTATCGTTATTTTTTGATTTAACTTATGTCAGAGAGAACGTGATCTCCATTCTTCATTTTTCGCACAGCACTTCAAATCGCTTATTACAATCAGTGGAGCGAATTTTATAGACGGTTATAGTTACCCATGCGCTACTCTAGGGGTAAGCGTTAACGATAAAGATTGCTATAACGCGAAAGATAGATCCGAGATTCCACAACTGGCCTCATTGTCAACAATAGACAGACATTCATACGCAGCCCTCCCCCCCTTTTAACCTCATTTTTTCTTCTGGCCTGAAAGTTTCTATGTAATATCCTTATTTTTGTAAAGGCCCAGGTATGAGTCCAAGTAGTAATTATGCGTATATTGGTTTAAAGTGTATTTATGGTTCCCATCCTGACTTGGAGCCATAGCACAGTTTGTTTTCCGCCCCTTCATGAAAAATGTTAAAATGTATTAATACAATTTGTTTTTATTATATTTCTCCCTCCCGTTGTATTTCAATGAGCACCTTCAGCTAGTCATTTATAGTATTAATTAACTTTCCATGTTTAGTTTTCTTGTCATTCTAGTTCAGTTTAGATTCATTTGTCAAATTACGATTATTTTCAAACGGGTATGCCACTCAATGGTGGAAAAATATATTGATTTTTCCCTACGCAGTTCGTGTAGATGCCGTTTTGTTTCTTATCGAGAGTATTAATGGTCTCTTTCAGGAGGTTCACTTATTTTTGAGGTTTCATTGAGTATTTTTGCCGTCTCAGCGTTTGTATTTTTAAGATGAAAGAATCTTTTTTATGAGCATCGCACATCACATATTTTTATTTTGCTTTAAGTGGTACTTAAAATAAGAATTCTATATTCCAATATATGGATAATGCTGACTATTTATAGAGTATTATGGACAAATTTTCCCTAACTCTGAAATAATGTAAAAACTCTAGGCGAGTGGTTTACCTGCATCGATAAACTTCAGTAATTTTCTCTTATTGTGGAAAAAGATTTGTAGTTTAGTAATACGGAGTGAAGATTTTAAATTGCGTTGACAGAAAGACTTCAAGAAAAAGAGTCAAACAGGTAAAGATATGAAAATGTTTGAGCATCACTAGCAGCAGGTGAATAGGCGTGGTCAGAAATAAAAGTCATAGTATAATTTATCCCTTATATAGTGGTGTAAAGTGTTTGTTTTTCAATATTATCAATTTTGCTAGCAACAAAAAATATATAGCTATACCTTTTTACAAAATACTTAAAGAGTAACATTATTATCTATGCATATAAAAATATACTCACCTCAATCCTTGCTTGACGAGAAGTTATCATTGACGATGCCGTCACGATTAGACAATACGTCAATCTGAATACACAATGTAGCACAGATGTAGAATTATTGCGTGAAAAATCGTTGGGAAGAAAAATTACCAATATGAGTATGAATCCGTAGCCCACAAAGTTTAGTAATGATGATACGACCAAACATAGTGCGTAAAAACCGGCTGAGGAGTTAAACTCCTTTGAGACTGTGCTGAGTTCATCGTATAGCAGAGTTATTTCGCGAGTGGTTGTAACATGTTTTCCCTGATTATTTATAAGGGACATTTTTGGCATATTAACACGTGTAAGTGTCACGATCAGTTCATTTAGACGTTGGAATTTTTTCTTAATCATCGCAATGGAAATCATGTAATGTATATCAATTACGGCTCTTCCACTATTGTAGAATATTGCGGTTGCAAAAAAAAGGTAATGTGGCCTGCCAAACAAAAGAACAACGGAATCCAGAATTTGGAGAGAGAGTACGAGTAGAGCTATGAACGTGAACGACGGATATTTTTTCAGTAAGTGCGTTTCGTGTGCGGGTATCTTTTTCTCAATATTGGCAAGTCCCCTCAAAGCCACCAATGAGCCTGCTCCTTGTGTAAGCTGAAAAACCAAGAAAGAGACTATCTTGAACACGTTATCCATGAAAAGCACAGCGAAGGCTATGAAATTACCTCTGCTCGGCTCCTCAAATGCATGAATTATTATGCCATATGTCTTGGCGCATTGAATCCCGAGTACTATCAACACATATACTATGCGGCAGTATATCTTAAACTTATCCACCATAGTACTATCGGTAGTTTTCTTTGCATATGCGAGCTTCCCAAATGCTAAATATAAATCAAGGCCCAGGACAGTGCGGATATAACAGATTATTTTTTCTGAATCACAGCCACCCATATCGAAAACAAATGTCTACTGAATAATTCTTAACTGTGCCGAACCGGCTTGCCTTTTTTGAAGTAAGCCGTCACCCTTTAATTAAACCAACTATTTCTGTCATATTGTATTTCTTGAATTAAAGTTGTCTAACATAATGTGGGTTGTAAGTTCATTAGAGATACACGGTTAAACGACCGTCCTAAGTTAACTGTGGAATTATTTACCTTATTACATGACGAAGGTGGATTAATTTCCCCCAACAAGAAATTGTTTTGAGGAAAAAGATGTCGCGGCCTTGGTATTCATATTGTAATGCGCCAGAGGCAAATGCGTCGTGGGTTGAAACACCACCTTAAACATGAAAGTCTTGTTTGTTCTGAGATTTAAAATATGCGATGTGACACGTAGACAACTGCCCTCATAGCAATTTAATCACCTCAAATTGTAACTCCGTATCCCCTTTTTGCCACTGCTTTAGATTCTTCCATGGCAAAGACGTCTGAACAGTAAATTTCGCTAGCTATGGCTACGTTCTGCACGTTATTGGGAAAAAATGGTTCAAAGCTCCATGGGGATCAAGGCTATATACGTGTATACAGCCTTGCATGTATATGTTAATAGGTATATATAAATAATAGATGCATATTTGTGTTTATATATATGTACATGCAACACTTATATATTAATTATATTGATGGATGATAGGTGGAAAGGTTAGAATAATTCATGAAAGGACGACTGGTTTGCACGCTTCGCTGACTATTTGCTCTCGGTCCCGGTCAAAATTTCTTTGATACCTACGTATCTCAAAATCCGCCGTAATGAGTCTTGCTTTGAAGCGCTTTCCTTTCGATGAAAGGTTATGATTAGCCGGGTCAATATTGTGTGATCCTGTGCTGCATGGACGTTGGTGGTGGAGCGTTTCAAATATTTTAGCCCAGTGGCCCTTTCATTTCTTCGTTTACATTGTCCGTTATCCAGGTTTGAAAACAAGACTCCGGTGGCATTTTACGCGTTGCAAACGGAAACTATTTTAGTATAAAGAGGTATAGAGTTCCTGTTTATTAATTCAAACAATGAGGTCTAATAATGTGAAGCGTATTGTGGAATAGAACCTAGAGTGCGATTTCCTCGTAACTGTTTTAAATCGGGGAAATTTGAACATCAGCGCCATCGATGAAGGCAATTATTTTTTCCTCAAATTATGTAATATTTTGTTAATTAATATCGAAGTTTTATTCAATATCATCATCTGATATTTTTTTCCGAGAGTAAGGATCCGTACTATACAATTGTCTTGGCTAAACACCTGATGGTTACAATTGATTTTCCCTTCATAATATTTTTTACCATGTCAAGCTCCATCTCCTTTTTTCCACTTTACTCTGTTCTTAAGAGCTCTTGTTAATAGTCATCTTTTTAATCCATACCCTTTCTAGTTCTTTCCAGTTGAGGTCTTAACAAAAAAATGTCAAAAATATTCTTCCCATCACATTTTACTGGAGATACCTCTTAGTACTAGTCTCTATATCTACATCTACGCCATGCCCTTCAAGCCACTGCGAGGGTGAGTGGCAGGGGGTGAAGATGACCAAACATGCACTATTGACATGCAGACAGGTTACTGCATGGAATCGTGCTAGTGAAAGACACGTGATCTTTTCATCATGTCTAGTTATTAATTATTCCTTAACCTTATTTCGTTAATATTTGTAGCCTAGGGTCATTCATTTTCTTTTTTCCCATGAATTTTAATGTTTCATTTTTACTTTTAATCACAGCACGTCGAACTTTTCCTCTCTTTTCCTTCATTTCTGTTTGATTGTAGCTACAAACATATTCTGCCTTTATTTATAATATTCCATTTCCTTCAATATTTTTCGACCGCGTCTCCTTCAATATTAATCTTGCAAGTTAATCAGGGTCTTAGTGTACTCAGGTAGGGCAGAAAATTTAAAGACAAGGCATTTAAATAACTCTTCAACATTTCTTGCCCATGAGTCAAATTTGTATTGTGCAAGTTAAATGTGTAGCTTATGTATTGGGAAATTAATGACTTCTCCAATCTTGCTGTTGATGGCTATGTTCTTCATTTATATTTACGCAGAGATTTGCGGTACTGAAAGATTATGGAGAGGTCATGGGTGAACTATCAGGTTGTAAAATTTTGTTATCGACTGAAAAAATATTTTGCTGAGAAATTTGTTGTGTGGAATGTACTAACCCATGCCGAATATTCTAGTTCAAATCCAGTAGTTATAGAGATTTTTCAGCACTCTGGTTTTAAACGTAAGTACCGTGTGGACGGCACTTCAGGATACGTCATCCATTGGGAATGGGACACTTCGGCGCGGCCACTTCGGCGCGGCCACCTCGGCGTGGCCGTCTCGGCGCAAGCCACCTCGGCGCAAGCCCATCTCGGCGCGGGCCACCTCGGCGCAGGCTATTTCGGCGCAGGCCCACCTCGGCGCGGAGAACAGAGATGTTAAGTACCGGGACAGATGCTCATGTAAAAATACTATAGGCACCGAGTATCTGCTTCTTCAACAGACAACTTTTCAAAAGCTATTGTTGAAAATGAGCATGCCTTGCCAGGCAACATACCTTAATGCTAAAAATTATAAATTATATTGCGACTATTTTTATGGGACATATAGAAGAGTGAGTTTAATTATATGAAACTATTCATAAGAAGGTGCCGATACTAATATTCAGTTACTGTTTCCCGTAATTTACTACATTTTTTATATTTTACATTAGCGTTTAGAATTTTGCTTATTGAACTGAAAAATATAGCTGTATTGTCTTGAAAAAAAGGTAATGTTCATTTAATTATTACACTTTTTATCAATGTATCTAAAGTATTACAAATATTAAAAGTAATAGAAGCTGCGAATCATTATAAAATCGTAAGTTGAAATACAAAATAAATAACAGCAAAAATATAAGGTTAACGGACTATCAGAAGAAGCCGCAGTTATTTTATCAACACCAGCGTAACATAGTAGGTTACGCCATGAAAATAAAATTAGAGGGTTACGTCTAGATAAAGAACCCCGTATTATGGCAGCGTATTCTAAATAATGTCTAACAAGGGAAAAGTCGCTAATTTCTCGTACATAGTCGTCATGTTTGCCCAGTACTCTTTTGCTGAATCCCAGTCTATATTTATATTACCCAGATATAATTTATATTACCCAGATGAACCCCAGTTTAACGATTATCTTGACCCATAATTTCTCTTATGTGTTTACTCCAAGGAAGATCATATGTTAGTAATATTTCAAGATATTTAGCAGACTCCATGTGTGTAAATTTACTATTCATTATGCAATAAGTATTAGGGGGAGAAGTAGACTTTTTCCAAAAATTCATTACCACACATTTTTTAAAATTTATTTCCAACTGCCATGTATCAAGCAATTTTTCAATTTCTAATATGTCATCATGCAAAGATTCTTTATCGCTGGACTAATAATTTCTCTGTAGACCACTGCATCATCGGCAAATAGAATCTTACTTTTGACCTCGTTATTGATATCATTTATGCACAGAAGGAAATTTAGAACGGAAAACTTTACTGAAGTAGTTAGGTATATATTAAGAACTCCTACTGCTAGATTTGACCATATAAATAAGATTAGAGAGATGGCTTGTTATACCGATAGATTTAAAATGTCATATTTCCCTCTTACCATTAGAAAATATAATAGGCGGCATAGCATATTTAAAGGTAGGTGAAACATTGTTAGAGTAGCCTGCAGTGGTAGCTCTTCGTTGCATAGTTAGCATTACATGGTAGCTCCAGTTGCATAGTCAGTCAATAGTGAATGTTTGGTGTTCCTCACCCCCTGCCACACATCCTCGCGGGGGCTTGCAGGGCACCACGTAGATGTAAAAGTATATACATCTATGCTAAAATTTCTCGTCAAAAGCTCTCTCATATTAGTAAACACCTCTTTCGTCAAAGAAATTCCCCTCCTACTGCGTCCATTTCCATTTAAGACATAAACCCAAGTAACAAACTACCTCCTACACTTCATTTTAAATGTGGTCCATATATATGCCCACACTTTGAAACATCCAGTATTAAATACATTGGCCTCGCCGTGATGGCTCGCGCCGACGTGGCCTGCGCCGAGGTGGCCCGCGCCGAGATGGGCCTGCGCCGAGTTGGGCCTGCGTCGAGGTGGCTTGCGCCGAGGCGGCCGCGCCGAAGTGGCCGCGCCGAGGTGGCCGCGCCGAGTTGTACTAGACCCTCATCCATTACCAGATGGAAGGCCAAGCAGTGTCTCCCGTGATGCTTTTTGTGGCAAGTAGCCGTTGCCCCCCCTGTAGTACTTGAAAACCCTTGCTATCATTCGTCTAGGTTGATACTAGCGATATTTTCTGACCATCGGTCACTTCGTGAACACTCAGTAATCATTAAAAGAAAGTTTTCATAGTGAAAACATGCATTTAAATATTATTTATTAATAAAAATGAGCAAGTTAAGAGTCCAGTAATGATCTGTTTTTGTAGTGATAAACCCTAAAGGTACTGTAGGCAAAAAAAATGATTCGGTCAGGATTTATTATGTTTAACTACCAAAAGTTATATCGCGAAATTGATTTTATGGAAATATGCTAGAATAATGTAAGTTTTCGTATTCTGGAAAATTGATTGCACATTATAATATAATTGGCTTGTATATATACGCCCTACGCAACTTATTACAATATTGTGAATTAAAGGAATTATTGAGCGTCAAACTATATTCGAGGATCTAGTAGATTGATATTTTTCCATTCCAGTTACTTGAAGCCGCTACTAGCAGCTATAGTTAAGAGGATGAATAATGTAATTTTACAAAAAAATATCTGAGATAGACACGTTTTTGGCGTCATTGCATGGTCCGTGGTAGGAAAGTGAATTTAGCTTATTTTTCTTGTTCTAAAAAATTCTAGCTTCTCTATTACCCAAGTTGGGACACAGTCATTAATTATTATTTCCTCAGTACTGGATAGATACCAAGTGGAATAATTGCCAGGATGTATCTCTAATACTGAATGTTACACAAGGGAAGCATTAAGCCATTTTCACCTTTGCTGAATAACGTATGATGGTACAAGAACTTCTAATGCGATGATACAACTGGCAGCAGGGCATCAATAAAGGAGATTGATATGTTCTATCAATTATTAGACTCATACCACATTTTAGTGTTCCAGTATGTGAAAGGATCTTATCTATCTTTTCACTTCAGATTTCTTTTCTTTCTGTTGCGTTGATATGATGCGATAATAATTATCTGTTAAGGTTGCAGGAAATATCATTCTATTTTATCTTTCACTTTTTGTATAAATTTTCATGTATATGCATAGGTTATAGGATAATAATTTCCAGAAAGAAAAATAAAATGTATGCTTTTTTTCTTGTAACCTATAGTTTTAATTATTATATTCTGGGCAAATTCCTCCGACGAATCATACTTCGTAATTTAATATGCTCATTGCATCAATTACTGGCAAAAATGTATGATTTTTCATATTTTTACTCTGCATCGGCTCTTTCCAGTGCAATTTATTCCCGTTAAATTGATTTTTTTCACTTTTATGTAACATGGCACGATTGAGATATACGAGTTGGAAGTTCCATTGAAGCGATACGCCATATAATTCCTACCACTTTAGGCAAGATTGAACGCGGAACTTCTATGACCCTACGTAATCTTGCTAATCCAGTAACTGTTTCCTGCAACCATAACCCAAACATGAATGTGCATTACTTGGTGAGGAAAGAGGTTGATAGAACGGAAAGTAGGATACAGGAGCGGTTAACTTGGCTTGAATTGCCGTGCCACTAACCTGATTTGAATACGTCCTTCCAAGAGCGATAGACTCTTAGCGATAGAGTCTTCTCGGGCATCTGCCGATATATATCCTATCCTCTTGGTCATCTGCCGAGCTGAACCATCGATATAAGGTACATATTTTCCCACAAAATCTTCTTCAGTCTCTATGTATTCGACGGTTTTCAATTTTAATGGGCCTTGAAGAATGGAACTTTTGGTAGATGTGTGAATATTACGCAAAGAAATCATCCCGGAGGATGATATATTGATTATGATCAGCTATCGATAAAACTATCGATGCGCAATATCGCATTAATTTGAATTCTCTGTGAAGAATAAGCGCTTGGCAACAGTATGCTGTTTTAGTTGCACAATACAGTACCTATGACTAAAGCCTTTTAACATTTTATGCATTGCATCCTGTATTCATAACAGCAAAATATTTAAGACGGACTTTTCTTGATCATATTAATGAATTGTGAGAATTGGAATATCTTCAATTCTTAGAAATATGAATATTTTTTGTAATTAAAGTTATGGAAGATTTTTATTTGAGAAATTTTATTTCATTATTATTTCTTAATATTACTTTAAATCAATTCCTAATGGCAGTTTCTTGAAGAATTCAAACAATGTAGTGCTTTAAAACATGCAGTTGATGAGGATGGCCATACTATCAATGGGAAGGGAATTTCATTGGCACAACATGCATCATTTTTAGGAGGGTCTTGTGGATCAAAAGAAGTAAATGAAGGTTTCGAATAAAAAGAGTCGTTTCAGGCGTGATGTGTCGGAATAACGTAATTAAATAATGCTGGAAATTTTCCACAAACATCTTCACCACAACCGGAAGTGGAGTGGTAGGGGGCCTAAACCAAGGGTTACAACGGAAAGGGGGTGTAGGAGAGGAGGATGAACTAGTGCTAGGGGTGGGTGTTGGGAAAAACTCACACAAAACTGGGCCGTTGAAGAGTACTAAGGCACCTCATACACCTTAAGAGGCCATACGTGGGGGGAGAAGAAGGACGCCGTCCTGAGGGATGACTGCCTCTCGGCCGCCGTCTTTCGGCCTTGCCCGACGAAGGCACATTGGCAAGGTGGGGGGGGGGGTAGGGGGGGGATTATCACATTAGGCCGCCCTTGGTCTCAGAGCCTAAAGGTAGGAAGATGGCGGTGAAATCACTGGCCTTGGGCCGCGAAGAGGTATCCCGCGGCGTTGTTCCGAACATCAGGTCCGTGGAAGGGGCTGAGAAGCTCGGGGAGTGTGTCCACCTTGGCGGGGGGGAAGGGGGGACGGCTTGGTTCCGATAACACAATGAAAACACGCGTGGGCAGGGGAAAAACCAGTGAGTGGAGGTGAGGGAGCACTTGTCTAAAAAGTCTCAGAGTGGGAAGGAGATTGAGAAGAGTGGGGAGGGGGATGAGTAAAATTGCACATCGTTGAGGAGATTGAGATTCTTATCCCTTCGTTGAATAATTTCAACCTGTTCTATGGCGTCTAATTTATTGTCTTTGTCTAAGGTGTGGAGCAATTTAAAATCAAAATTACATGTGTGGTTAGATTCTATCAGGTGTTTGGTAAAAATGGAAGTTGTGTTGCCTGAAATGTAGCACTTTTTGTGTTCATTAATGCGTGTGGAAATATTTCTCCCTGTCTGCCCGATGTAGATGGCTCCACAGTAGCATTTAATTCCATACACTGTGCACTTTTTGACGTCGTTTATGGGGTCTTGGTTGGAACAGAGGGCTTTGGATAGGGTCAAGGGAGCATAGGAAGAAACACGCTACTTATCTTTGGGAAACGTGTTGGCTATCTAGTACGATGGAATGTACGGTGGAAAGGGATTTTGCACCACTTTCTGTCTGGAGCACTGCGACCTAGTAGGAGGGAGGTGTTTAAATTGACTGCCTGTCTTTTTCGTTTATTACGGAGTAATTTGACGATGATGTCCGAACTGTAACCGTTCTTCAGGGCTATGTATTTTAAGGTCTTATGTTCACTTTCAAAGTTGGAAATCGAGTGGGGAATATAGATAAGTCGGTGGATCATGCTGTTGAAACTGGCTAATTTATGGGCGTTGGGAGGCCAGGAATCAAACTTGATCCCTGTAAGTGGGTTTCCCCTTTTCCGTTGTCACCCTTGGTTTAGGCCCCCTTCCCCTCGTCTTCCCTCAATCCTTGTTTTTTCCCCGGTTCTTCCCCTCAGTTTGTATATGTACTGGACTGTGCTGAGATTTGGTCACCTGATGATGATGTATCACATCGAAACCGGTCTAGGTAAAGATTTCTTTGTGGAAAATTGCCAATAATATTTAATAATCAAGGTTTCGAGACTACGATAGCATTGAGCTAATAGATAGGTGAAAATTGGAGCTTGTAGAGAAGATATGGTTCAAGGAAAGAATATGACAGAAATAGGGATCGTAAATGATTGAAAATTTCCATGGAATAGAGGGGAATGTGAGAAGAATTTCAAGGTGCAGTGGGAATTAAAAAGAAATTCAGGAGGAAATAATGGAAGAGATTTGGGGATGAGAGAAGTCAGAAAGTGTGATAGGATAATTTTTTCATTTTTGAAAAATGTATGTAGGTAAGACGCGGTACAGGGAGGAAGAAAATGGGAATCATATACGCAATAAAGAGAGTCAGGAAGTCTAATGATACGGTTTGGTAAATAGTGAAAGTATGAATTCATCTATTTTAAATCTTAGTTACATTAGAAGTTTTCTATAAATATGTACTCTTAGTAGTTTCACATTTAAAGGGAAATAATGTGAAATCGCGGTTGATGCCCTGAAAGACGTCTATGAAAATGTACTTCCGTTAGGCAAAACATACTGATAAAATTTTCACATTATTAGCGAAAATGAACTCTTGGAAAACACACACGGAAGGGAGTGTGTAGAAAAAACCTGCGAAATCTTATCTGGACTATCTAATTGTACATGGATAATGTATTACAGCTTAAATACGGGTATGTACACAGTAAGATGATTATAATATCTCCGCTAGTCAAGTTTTTCGGTTGCCGAGTTCATTATGCTAGACGTGTACTGGACAAGTTGAAGTAAATCCCACACGTTATTTGCGGGGATTGCCCTTCTTACTATCGCTAAAGTCTTAATGACCCAGCTTATTCCAATTTCTTCTGTTTCTGCACATATCTGTGGTTTCTACCAAGGGAATTATCTAGTCCCTTTCTTATTACATCGTCTCTTCCACCCAGATCAAATTCCGATCCCTTAGCCTAGGGTTATCGCGTTCACTCAATATAACTCTTTCCCATTTGGCTACTGGCGGGAGGGTACTCCTGTACTGAAATGTATTGGTATTTATGCTTACTTTTTTCCTTTTCTTATTTACTATTATCTTAATTGTTTGATACCCCTATTTTTTCTCAGCATGATTTCCTACCTTCACTATTTCTCGTACAGACTCGGGACCTTTTACCAAATAAATACGAAAAATACTATCTTTCCGCGTACTCCTTATTTGGAACATATCATTCCCTCCCAATGCCTGTGTGGCTCCACTATCTGGCCCAGATCACATGCACCATTCTGTTGTACCTAGTCCCTCTGATCATAAATTTGGTTCATTCCCTTTTTTAAGGGCATCATGGAACGTAATTATTGTGACCTCTCAGTGCTAGGCTTGATTCTTCGTTTTGAATTTTAAGTTCCGGGAGCTTAGCGCTATACTTATTTTAACCAGTTTTTTCTCACGAATCATATAATTATTATTTTTATCTTCATTTTTACCGGAAATTTCTCACATGAAGCATTTACTCTCATTGCTGTTGTATTAACGAGTTGTTGGTCCTGTAATTTGTAGTGCAGTTCATCTATCTAGCTGGATTCATTTAATACCAAATTAGTATTGTCTTTTTCTTTAGTACATCCTAGGAAAAACTAGTAGGTAAATCAAATTATTAACATTTTAGTATTTAAAGTGACTAATACGTTGCTCTCTCCCTAAACTATGCATGGCGATACCCTATTATGTTTATTTTGGAATTAATTATCCCCTCCATTCACTCTGCAATAGATAAATTACAAATTAATTATTAAATACTCCAACAACGAATTCATCTCCACTCTCTGGTCCCCATGGTCTCACCTGGAAACTTTAAGTACCCCCTCCCCCCACACATTCCCATCTGCAACGCTCATAACGAAAATCGCCTTCCTAAGTTCCTTTACGAAATCGCCCACATAGACTCACTGCACTTACCATTCAGACGCTACCCTTCGAAAACCCCAGTTGTTACAGAGGACACCCATAAGAGAGAAGATGAAGACCAATCCAGTTCCAGCCATAACCAAAGCCCCCAAATTCCATACCCCCTCTGTACATCTCACGTCGGCTTTGGGCGAGGCTCTTCGCAGTTCCCAAACCTACTTCCTTCTCACCTGGATTAATCCATCATCCCAGAAACACCTACCTACTGTCATCACCTTTTGACCTGAGCTTCTACCAGTTATCCTACCCAAACATAATAACCTCTCCATTCCAATCCACCATACATCCTTAGGAAAATAACCTATCATTTGTAAACTATCACCTGTCTTCTACACCAAAAACAAGCTTTGAATCTTTCCGTACGATTGAGGATTTTTATACCTCGCCTTCAATAAAACAACCCATTTCCTCATTGCCATCTTCCTAGTCCTACCTCGGCCGAAAAGGGGAAAAATATGTAATGGTGACTGATTTATAATAATTTGTAAAAAGTTAATGATTGTGTTGATATTCATCTCTGAATGTCTTGAAAATATTTGACACCGTAAATATGGCGGTGATGGACATTAACTTTGCTGGAAAAATATCAAAAGACTCGCACAAATTAATGGTGTATTGCTATGATACTTTTAGTACTTGATTCTCAAATTCTCAAATAAAGTTTATATTCACTGCAAAATAGTAGAACATGAACAGATGTTTCCTTATAGGAGAGGGTGACTAATATACCTGCATGGAGACGGAAACGGTGGGCGACATTAATTTTGCGAATGCATTCCGATTCACTCACATCAAATATTTTTATGTATTTCCTACTATAAATTTAAATGATCTCTGTTTCTATATTTAGAGTTGCGTTGCGATTACTCTGTTATATTTAAATCTCTGCACGTTATCCAATGTTGAATGGTGTAGATTAAGTATGTGGTGATGCTGTGTGGATTTTCCCAATATTCATGCTGAATGGATCCAAAAGATTTATGTGAAACAAAATAAAACCTCATAATCGCCCTTTTCCACAGAGTAACTTAGTTTATGATGACATTTGGATACAAGAGTTATTTCAATGTACTCAGCAGTTCATGATTTTTTTGGTTCGGTGTGCGTGATGATGGGAACGTCGGACAAATGCTCGACTAGCCTGACAAAATTGGGCGGAAGTTATGGAATAGCTGAGGCTTATCATCACCGTTCCGACATCATCGGGTACTCCAGTGAGTTGAGGCCACTCCTCTACACAAAGCACTCTAATTTTACTCCTAATATTTCTTTTCTCACTCGGCGTGGTTTATTTCGCTGGCCACCAACAGCGCTGCCGTTCTCACAAAAACCCAATTCTGGCCGGAGGCACTGTTGTAGTTCGTCCGTTTGACACGGTGTGCGCTAAAGGTTTCGCTCATGGCACGTCTCCTGTAGTGAGGAAGCCGACATACGGAAAAAATATTTTTTTGCCGAGGCCACGGTTTTATTTTTTTACCCATGACAAGGTGCGCGGTCTTGTCAACCAGCGAGTTTCTGGGATGCTGGATATATTCCGGCAATGAAGTTTTCCCGCCTGCTTTGCCCTCGCTCCAATTTCCCCGATGAAAAAAACTTGATTAACTGCGTGGCGTGAAAAAAACGATCCCAATTCCTTGATCCGCAAAGTATGTCATGTGCGTCTGCAGCGTCGCTGAAATTTGTCGCTGAATAATTTCTCCCACTACCCATCTTTACGTCCGAATTTTTCGTCGCACGGATCAGGCTCGAAAGAGGCCGGCCTCGGTGGCGGCGGGGTTAAGTCCTCGCATGCCATTCCCGAGTTCCCGAGGTTCGAGTCCCGCCTGGGTAAAAGTCAACTGTTCAGGGCATAGGTGTTTTTAATTGTGTTGTCCATATATATATATTAAAATGATCGTAATTGGGGTCAACTGTGATCATTATAGAAATTATTATTATTAAAAGGTAGTAGGTAACTATTTTATGGTGACAGCTAGCCGAGAAATCTTCAAAATTTTACGTGCAGTGTTTTTACTTCCCTCTCCATCGTGTTTTTTTTGCCGAATCATTTTTTGCAGAACGCTCACGTTAAAGCCGTGGCATAGCTGACTGAGGGTTTTAGAGACATGCAGCCTCGATTGGCAATTTTTTTGACCAACAATTAGCCTGTTATATGTAGTCCAACTACTAGACTACGAGAGAATTATTAAGTGTTTACTCTAGAACCTGGGAATTTGAGGTGAATTAATATTTCAACAAACGTGAAACTGTTGCGTCCTATAGTATGTCTGCTTTACTTAAACCACAAGTCTTTGGACATTTAACTTTTGTGGTGGTGGTTAAGGTTTAACGAATAATTTCGGACAGTTTTATAGAAATGGTAACAGGAAGTAAGCTCGCCGTTAACAGCTATTAAGGTGACAACGCTAAACTAAATTTCTTATATTTATCCATGCGAGGGATATTACCTAGCGTTCCCTGAGTCAGGGTGTAGCTGATTCCAATGTTTGATTTTTAAGAGCCCGTACAAAGGCTATCAAGACCACGGCGTTCAGGAGTGAATTAATTAAAGTTTTCTTTAACCCACACGTTACGTTTATTCAATATGGTTTGCAGTTCCCGCTCAAACTAACAGCCATTTCACCCATTGCTTCATCAAATGCCTCCTCGAACTCATTATCACTAAACTCTATCATTATCATCCATTTTTTCACAAGCAACACTGTATTCAACCAACTCTCTCGATTCACTGGCGGGCACTAATAAGAAGTCATTGGAAGTCATTAACAGCCTCGTGCATAAGCTTAATGACCGGTAAATTTAGTGTCGTCCACATCTGGCCGCCGCTACTGGCTGTTACTACTGGCTCCGTGTACACGCAGCTTAATTTATTAAACCTATGACGAACGAGCACGAGCATCCTGGGTGGGAATCTGACCGGCGACCCTCTAGTTGTCAGGCTAGCACGTTTACAACCAGGCTACCTTGGCTAGCGAGAGAATGTTTAAGAGGTAGAAAATTAAGAAGCAAAACGCGTTCCGCAGGCTAGTGCTGAAGAGGAAGTTGCTGATGAATATAGGAGAAGGAGATATCAGTGGGTAGAGCGTGTGATAAGGAGGCATATATATTGACTGGTGTTGTCGAGAAGCGAATATTAGTTTAGCAGAGAAAAAGGAAGATACGTACGTTATTTGGACTAGATGAAATGAAAATAGGAAGTATGTAGAGCAAAAGAAAATAATAGAACTACAAGGTGTAATAAAGTTGTTTTATTTCAAAACACTAAGTCACGTTGTCATTTTTAGAAAGTCTTGCCTCTTTTTTGTTTGCAAGAGAAATCATAGGATGGGATGGAATGAGGTTTCAAGCCTGTAACGTCACTTATAGACGATCCAAACTGTGATGAAACTTATAAGGATAGAAATAGAAGGGTTAATAGGAAGAATGGAAAGAAACCTGGCATTAACCTACTCTTAACGAAATGTGCCAGGGGGAGAATGGTTTAAAGTCCCATCCGACGGACGGAGTACATAACTATAATGTTCTGTGCAAATACTCAAGTACGGGTCGGCTTGGGGTCGGCTTATCAATAAAAAAATATCTCACCTTGACGGGATATGAATCCGTGCTCTCGGGGTAAGAGCTTGCTGAGCATGCAAAAAATATTCACGATCAGTTTTCATTTTGTATAACATCCCTAGGCTTACTTGATGAAATCTATGGAACTCAAGGAACAATACGTTATTCGAGAAGAAGTATTTCCTCACTTATGTGGCTGTACTGCGTGACTCGAAATTTAGTTAATGCTACCTGTATTTACTGCAAGTTTACTTTTAAAGTTGATTGAAAAAATTAGAAGAAGTTGGAGCGGATGTAGCCGTTTTTTATTCGGCGATATTGTTTTGAAGGACCCGGTATGAGGTAGAATTTTGGGTGTTCGGGGTGCAGGGAAGTGAAGAACGTGCATTTCGGATGGAATATATGCTGTTACGAAGTATGCAGCAGTAAGGGACATTAGGTATGAGTCAAAGGAAGATTTTCAGCATCACGCTAAGCACTCAGGTGGAGTGGTTTTGAATTCGATATCCATAGTATATGTTGGTGTCTGTTGTACCTTTAGATTCCATTCTCAAAGGTCCGTCCAATGGCGTCCAAAGAAATAGAATGTGATGGTCATTTTCCATTTTTGTTGTTGTCAGTAATTATATCATTTACCCGTGTAATTAAGCGATTGAGAAAAACCATTGTTATAGATATGAAGTGTAATGCACATTAGGGTGGGCCGAAAAAAGGTTTTTTTTCCGGATCAAATTTGCCCTGTGCGGGAAAGTTGTGTACTGATATCAGGATCTTGCATGCAAATTTTTTTCGAAATCGGATAATATTAACCACTGCCGCCCGAGCTCTAAAGTTTAAAATTTTGTGAAAATTCAGGCGGAAATGGGAAACAAACGGTTATGGAGAATAATTTGTTGCAAATGCTGGAACATTGGTAAATATCAACGATAGATACATGTGTTTAAATTACAAAACTGAAATGTGAAGTTTATTTGACGAAATCTATGGCTTATACGATGCCTAAGAATAAACGGCTAATTTAGAGTGTAGGCAACCCGCACAACGACAAAAAATTTTACACGCACCAGGCATCACTTCAAATAGATCACTTTTGGGAGCCGTATTTGGGGTAAATTAATATTTTTTTTCGAATGCAGTTCCTTTATAAATGTCTCATACTTCATTTGGGTATAGATAATACATTAAAACAGACGGTAAAGTTAATTTTTTTAAACTAACCTCAATTATGATGAAGAATTTTATGCATGTTGAGCTATTGCCACAAAAAAAATTAGTTATTCAAGGTAGGATTAAGGCACAGCCTGATCACCAAATATTTATTTAAGTAGCTCTTTGCTATTTTCGTGAAGAAACTACCCAGAACTCACCACGAGGAGGTGGCTACCTACTATCGAGTTCCACCCGTGCCCTCCCAAACCAGCCTTCCATAGGGCACGTTTGTAGGTATCTGACTATCACTGGTTCTTATTATACCTTATGCTGTGATTTATTTTCAAATTTTGGTTGAAGTTTTCGGCCTTTTATGCATAATAATGCCCATCCATGCCAGCTTTCTGGACTGCACACGGATTTTGACGCCACGGTAATCATTTTTACAATCCTTTCAATTGCTTGTGTGTGGCATGCAAATGGGGGTACTTTCAACAAAGCCCCTTTCTTCAGAATATATCCCAAATCTTTGCTTATGATATCAGCTATTAAAGGTGGTTGAGTTACCGCTTTTGTTTTCCAGTCAATTAAGTAGACGTAATCTTGTGCATCAAAATTCATAGTTGGAAGTTCGAATTTCCTAAATTCCTTCTTCTGATTTTAATATTTTTTCGACGGCCATTTAACGGATCGGTCTTCTCTCATCGGCTAGCATTGCAAGCAGAATATTCTCTGGGTGTGCAAAAAGAGCGTTTCCCTGAATTATTGAGTAAAGGCGTAATTTGATGTCTCGATTCATATATTTCATGAAATGTATCATGTTCATGATATTCTTCGGACCTTCCGTGCATTGTGGTCTTAATTTTATCGCGAACAACATAGGAGTTCATACTTTCATCACAAAAGTTGCCAATGTCATCTGTTCTTTTGAAGGAGTTTCGGTTGAAACATATAATCGAAGAATGCGAATTGCTGTAGTGGTCCACCTGGAATGAACCATTTTCCCAGGACTTCTCGCTGAAAGACTCTCCAGGCATTCTCCACTTAAAGAAGCACGTGGTCTCTGGGTGTGCTCGCACCCTCGCGGTGGCTTGCAGGGTATCGTGTAGATGTCTCCTTGAGAAACAATCCCAATATCAACTAGAAGCACGGATGCGAGTGCTGCAGCAGCTCGTTTCGATATAGAGAATCTTTCACAGGCAGACGCAAATCTAGACAAATTTAAATTATTTACACCCACCTTTTTTCAAAAAATCATCAGCATCACTTGCGTCGCGTAATTCTTCATCTGCAGACGTTTCATCACTTGAGTGTTTCAAATCTCAGGAACGTGTTGCTCAGGTAGCGTGGAACATTCTAATGATCTTTTTATTTCTAACGTATTTCATTTCCTCTTTCTCTTGTTAGTTTCCTTGACATCAATGGCACTGATATTCAATTTTCTATCACTACTCTGGTCCTGAAGGAATACACGTTCTAAAAATGGCACTTTGGTGGTATTATCACAAACCCAATCAGTTCCACTAGAGAATTCACATGCCGCAACATGAAACAGCTGACACGCGTGACGAAGAAAGTCTTGCTTCAGATTAACGAAAGTCTTCTTGTTGACAGATCGAAGATTATTGCGGTATTTTCCATGGTATTGAATAATTAGTCTCACAATTTGCTTATGTCCGACAACTGGTATAGAGGATCTATTCCAGATGTCTTCAATGGCATAAGCCACCGTCTCCGCGATTCCCGGCACAGATGTATCGGTATTTCCACTTTCTTCTTGAATGTACCGAGAGTACAAATACATTTTCATCATCTCCTCATAAGTAAGCAAAACATCACCCGCGAACTTTTCGGGTGCACCAAATATCAGGCACTCCTCTCCACACCTTTTAAGCTTTTTCTGTATTTTCGCCATTGCTTTAATCTTCTTGCAACCGAAACCACAGTACGCTGCACAATGTAGTTATTCACTCACAGCAATGAATACCAACTGACAAACTGCCTCAAGCTTATGAAGTGAAATACGCATCTTGCCCGACAACGGATGGGAATCCCCAAGGAAAATAAAATATTGCAACGAATATGGTGAGTTTATGAGTAAGATAGTAACAGCATGAGATGAGGGAGTTTAAACATCAGTTACGAAGGTTTACAATGGGATATGTCTTGTATGAGAATTCTATGCCATTTTATCACCGAAGTATTCACGATCAACTCATCACTGGGGCCAGAGAAGGATAACCTCCGTCCTCCGTCTCATTCATAACTCTACCACTGACCATCTTTATCATACCTGACTCTCGTCGAACTAGCTGTACCTGCAATCGCTTAGGCAGTAGTTAACTCCCGGTTTTCCAAGAGTGTGCCATTTGGAGGAACACGTATATACCGTACATAGAGGTAATGCGTTGATTATGGAACTTTTCGGTTTATCATTTCCTACAGTGAACCACTACAATTTATCAAAGTTCTTAGAAAAAGCTACTATCTTCTGATGAGTATATCGTAAATATATTAGTCTTTTTTAACAAAAGAATTCGTTTGGACTCCACAAGTGTATTAAAATGTCTGATTCCTAGTATCTTTCCCAGCGCGCAGCCCTCTTTGTCTCAGAGTGAACACCCACTCCTTTTGCAATCTAATTCATAAGCATTTACGACACACGAATTCGTTGGATTTGCGAAGAACATCTGCAGCTCAGGACAAGAACCAATTTTTGGATATTGCAGTATATACCGAGGAAATTAAATGTTTGAATCACCTTTGTGATGTATATATGCTGTGATTCTTCGCCATAATTGAGGTTAGTTTAAAAAAAAAATTAACTTTATTATGCATAAAAGGCCGAAAACTTCAACCAAAATTTGAAAATAAATCACAGCATAAGGTATAATAAGAACCAGTGATAGTCAGATACCTACAAACGTGCCCTATGGAAGGCTGGTTTGGGAGGGCACGGGTGGAACTCGATAGTAGGTAGCCACCTCCTCGTGGTGAGTTCTGGGTAGTTTCTTCACGAAAATAGCAAAGAGCTACTTAAATAAATATTTGGTGATCAGGCTGTGCCTTAATCCTACCTTGAATAACTAATTTTTTTTGTGGCAATAGCTCAACATGCATAAAATTCTTCATCATAATTGAGGTTAGTTTAAAAAAATTAACTTTACCGTCTGTTTTAATGTATTATCTATACCCAAATGAAGTATGAGACATTTATAAAGGAACTGCATTCGAAAAAAAATATTAATTTACCCCAAATACGGCTCCCAAAAGTGATCTATTTGAAGTGATGCCTGGTGCGTGTAAAATTTTTTGTCGTTGTGCGGGTTGCCTACACTCTAAATTAGCCGTTTATTCTTAGGCATCGTATAAGCCATAGATTTCGTCAAATAAACTTCACATTTCAGTTTTGTAATTTAAACACATGTATCTATCGTTGATATTTACCAATGTTCCAGCATTTGCAACAAATTATTCTCCATAACCGTTTGTTTCCCATTTCCGCCTGAATTTTCACAAAATTTTAAACTTTAGAGCTCGGGTGGCAGTGGTTAATATTATCCGATTTCGAAAAAAATTTGCATGCAAGATCCTGATATCAGTACACAACTTTCCCGCACAGGGCAAATTTGATCCGGAAAAAAAAACCTTTTTTCGGCCCACCCTAATGCACATACCAATTAAACATTGCGATTTTCAAGGGGCTTGTTTTAACTTTTCATCTGTACTTACACATTGAGGAGAACGGTGGCCGTAGAAATTCTGGCTGAAGCCAGAGGAAATGTACTCTAATTACTTCAGAATATATTTAGTGTAAAAAGTCGGAATATTTTTGACCCTGATGATTTCTTATCTATTTCAATGTATTGTCTTAAAAACCCCGTTTTTCTGCTTTGAAATATTCCATTCGTAATGATGGCAACTTTTTATTTTATATCTTAACAGATAGCTTATTAACATTAATCCTCATCTCAATTAACATTCTTTACATCACACGAGGGTCATTTGTAATGTATTTGATTGCTTTTAGTTGTGAAACTGCGATATACTATTCCGCTGTATGTGTATTGAGAACAAAATATGAATAATAGTCCTCTATTCCTTAGCAATAATGATATTAATTATTACGAATTAATTCTTCTCCATCGTGAGTATTGTCATAATTAATCAGCGTACACTGGAAATACCAACACGCAAGAATGAATTTTTTTCCATTTTGCAGTATTTAGGGCAGCATTTCATTTTATGTCCTCTGCGGCATGACGGCTCCACGTCTCTGGGCGTATCTAGCAGTGACAGTGATCATGCTGTTAGCCTCGTCTTTAAAAATTCACACCATTGTGCCCCTCCCGACCACTTTGTTTTGGTCTTGCATGCTACGCGGGAACGAATCAGCGGTGGTGTCACTCCGCAGTCCTCGCAAATTGAAACAAAGGGAACGTTTAAATAAACTAAGCGATGAATAGGAAGGAGAGCTGACAGACTTGGTCGTGAGAGGGGAGGGGTAGGATGTCGACGAGCTCTGACGAGGGGGTGGGGAGGGTTGTGTGTGCTGTTTAGGAAAAGGGATGACGAGGAGTACACAAGAGATAGAAAGAGGTCCATAAGAGAGATGCGAAAGGGAGGCATAACGGGGCGTGTCTGGAATAAATTACCAACTTCCGAGGATGGCTGGCTGGTTTTCCGAGGAGGAGGGCGGCTTGGGTTACGGGGGGAGAAAAGAAAGGGTGCGACGGACAGCCCATGGGTTGCCGAGGGAAATGGAAACATTGGCTGGGAAAAGAAGCAAGTTTTCAGCCCCCAAGTAGAGAACTCGACCCCAGGAATTTTCATTTGCCGTGTGGGACTTGCGGAGAGTAGAGAGGGATAGGGAGAGAGAGAGAGAGATAAGAGAAGGCTTGACCAATCAGGTGAGCGGGTCAGGTAGAAGAATTCGGAGGTGGGAAGTGGTTAGAAAAAGCTAAGGTGAAAGATACGGGAGAGTGAAAAAAAAAGATTTCCATTTATGAGAGGTTCCGTTGGGAGGGTTGGGAGTAGCTCCAGTGGCCAGAGCGAGGAGGCCGCTTCCGCTAAAAAAAAATTGGCCGACCAGCTGACGTATTCAAATATTGACACAGAACAAACTGCAAACTTCCCGAAAAGAACGCCAGATATTTATAAAAAAAAGTGCTAGTGACCCCATGCTTTCTATAAAAGTATGTGGCTTGGTAACGAATTGGGGGCATTTAACTCCAAGATGGGTTGGAAATTTTGCTTTGGATCGGTTTGGTTTACAATAATGTCCTCGCAAAAGATTTTATTGTCACTGTACTACTCGAAACGTAGGGGCTGGGTATATTTTAATATGACTGCGTATCTTTTCAATTCCTGTATTGGCCTGATGGTGGTTAAATACGGTCAGTAGCGTCAAACAAATATCTTTCATTGCTGCAATTATTATTTTATTATTTGCCTTTACTTAAAGTTTTTTAACTTTTTTTGAGAGCGACTAATAAATTTGCAATAATATGTTTAAAAAATGTATGAAACCTCTTTATAATTAAAAAATAAGACGTCGTCTACTTGATCTCTTCCCAGAATAAATCCATGACAATAAATATATTTGTGACATGCTGCGTTTGTAGGTATTTTACTCTTCATGGTGGATGTCATAAAATTTCTGGGTTTTGCTCTAAGTATTATGTTACTGGATTTATTTGCATCTAACAATTGCTATTAAAATTCATTAATTTGCCTCTCAACGGTTTTTCAGAGCATTCTTTGCAAGTTTTTCTCTATGCATAAAGAATATGAAGTTTGGTCTGAAAACTAGCTCTACTTTGCTTTCTTAGAGGCTATTAGTCACAGATACCTCACAATCTGCCCAATTGTGACATTTTGAACTATAGTAACACTATATTAAAGTATAGACGATCTTCCTTATCAGTGTTATTACATTTATTGCCTGAAGTTTCCATTTCAAATTGATCTGTTACACTTTAACAATTTTTATAATCAACTTCCTTATAATCGAAAAAGAATTCATTGCCTTGATGAGTTTTTAACATCATTATTTTGTTCACTCATGACTATTTACCGCCTTCAAAGCTAAATTAAATGACTAATATTTTAAAATTTATAACATGCTTTCTTTACATGTTTAGTTGAACACACTAATAGAACACAATGTTGAATTGGACACACAGCTCTTACACACAAATTTCTCTTCACACAACAGAAAGAGCACCCGCTATGCAAAAAATTTGGATCCCTTCTAACAGTAAGGCATATCCTAGCTGAATGTAGACCCGCACCCGCGAAAAATTTGATATTCATGGGGACGTAAACATTATTTTATCTGATGACAAAACCAAGGTGAACAGTATAATTAACTCTCTTAAGGAAATTAAAGTTTATCACTTCTTTAAAATAATTTTTATGGATACAATACTGCTGTATAAAAATCATAAATTGCTAAATTTAATTCAGGAAATCCTAAAATTAGATGATGTAACAAAAAGTACTTAAGGCTTAGAAGGCGCAGAATGACTTGAATAGTCGATGCACATTAATAATAAATTACTACTATTATGATGCAATTAGATTACACGTGGTTCTAATGACCTTAGTCGTCGATGCAACCGTACCCCCAAACCTACTACTACTACATGTTTAAAGTAAAAGGTACTGTATTTTATTGAATTGATTGGCACCAGCTATTTTCAGCTACTTCATCTTATTTTTTTTAATTTTAAAACTCAATCCTATCATCATATTCCTTTAGCTTTCACATGTTAAATAATTCTTTACATCTGCTTCCAAGGTAGCCATTTCTTCAGTCATAAACCGCCGATAAAATTGTTATGACCCTCTTGTATGCCATTGACTCCTTTTCTTAGTGAAAATAGTTTGACAAAAATTATAACAAACCTCTTATATTGATGTTACGTGACAATGAAAGGAATAGGTGTCCTAAAATCCACAATGTGAGAATTATGGAAAGGGAGGTTATATCATTGGATAAATAGGAACTGTATTTTATTAATCGCTCATGATAACTTTCAATATTAAAGCACGTGAAAGATTTACTAAAATGTTTTCCGTCTTAAGATGATATACTTTAACCTTTAATTATTCTTGAATAGCAGCTGTACGTTTCCTCGGAGAGAAAAATTATTAGAAATTTTACGTATAAAAGAAGGAAGTCCCAATGTTCTAGCCTCTGAACCACTAGGGATCAGACCCACTAAATGTCCTCTAAACCTGGAGACGTATTTCTAGTGTACATAATTATTTGAAGCATTAAAATGATATTGTGATACCTGCAACACGTATATTTAGGCATTTACATTAATTTGTACAAGAAATATCAATCATTACTAACTGCACCTGTTATTTGAAATTTATTGACTAAACTTTTAAGCTTTTGTATATTTGGTTCATTGTGCGTTGACGCACTAGAGCGTTTCTGCAGATATGAAACAGAAGAAACAAATAAACGTATGACTTTTTTTGAATAATCGAATTTTAATGGTCATCTTGAGAAGGGTTCGAAATTTAAAATATTTATTCATAATCATAAGCCAAAAATCCTTAATTTGGTGAGACTTAGCTAGACTCTCATATGAGATAAATTCTTCATATTTGCATATTTATCCTCTTTTACATCCTTTAGCACTTATATAATTTTAGACAGATGATTTGTAAGTCACGGCTTGGGTAGAATGACAAGAAAGTGGACGAAAAAAAAAGCATTTCAATATTGTTAGGTAAGATACAAAAGATACGTCATCATCAAATAGTTTTGAACACTTAAGCTATGAAAAATCGCCTTGAGAGTTCGTCAAACATCACCAATGACAACAAAAATACCATTTACATTTCCCCTGCCACACACCCTTGTGGTGGCTTGCAGGGTATTATGTAGATGTACATAACGTTGCAGAAATTTAGAACTTCTGATGACTCCAAAGCTTCTTTCCTGAATTATAAACTTAACATAACGTCGAAAATAAACGTTTCTTTTCACTTATTTCATTATCCATTAGACTTTTCATTCTCATAAAGGAAGCAGAATTTGCATTTTTCACGTGACAGTCATCCGCTGTGATAGTAAAATTGCAGCAAAGTTGATTAGGAAAATTTTTATTTTCTCAGATTTGTAGTTACTTTACTGCGTTATTTTATGATTGAACTCAGCCTGAGTAAATGGTGATAAAGGTTTTTATTGCAATTTACCTCACAGTATTATTTATTTATTTCTTAATTAAAACGCATCCTTGTTATTAAATTTTAAACAATTCCCGAGAAACGCGTTAATGTAGGAAATTCCCATTTGAACATTTTCCTTAACCTTTTCTTCTCTTCATCTACATCTACATCTACATAATACCCTGCAAGCCACCACAAGGGTGTGTGGCAGGGGGTGATTGCTCACCAAACATGCACTACATATCATGCATAAAAAAGGAATAGTATTAATATAGTAGTCAGAACTACACTATTTAAAAAAGATAGAAATTGCAAAGAAAACATGCAAAAACATTCTGTTAGTAGGGTTAGCTTTAAGTACTCATACCAACATGCAGCTACCAATGCTATTTATTGCTACTCTCCGATAGGACATATTTACCGTTATTCGCATCTCTAATTGTGCGAGGGAAAAAGGACATTTTGAATCGGTCAGTTCGGCAATCAATTTCTCTAACTTTATGATTATGGTCAGCAAAGAAGGAAGAAAAAGCTTGGAGTAAATGTATGGAGTATTTTTTTTCTCCGTCAAACTAACCGTGTCGTAATTTGTGATAGAGCTTTTGCATTATTGATCTGATGGGGAGATGCTAAATAATTTTTATGTCCTGTTTTCTCCATCGTTTTCCCATTTTTCTGTGCTGGAAAGGGACGCTGGTACCTCATATCTCTTTCCTTCACGGTCTTAGCAAATGACCAACAGAGGAGTGTAAACTTGGGAGACCCCAGCCTATTTCCATCCCACAATCTGTTCGGCGCGGTTGCTATTTCTAGGTTCGTAATTGCAGACAGGATATTGGTTACAGATGGACGTTTGCATATCGTCCAGCTGTGTGCACCGTTCGCAATCAAGACAGGTAAACCTGATGTTCAGTCAAGTGGTGCTTGTAGGATGGGAAGTAAAAACTTTAGCGTTCCACAGGGTAAAGGGATTTATTACGACATGTTTCACTTCACTGAAGCATCATCAGGTACATGTACAAGAAAAAGATGAGACACATGAATATATAGGGGTCCAAAGGGAAGGGGGGGGGGGTAAGGATCGGGCGGAGAGTGGGAGAGGGGGAGGAAAGGAGGGTAGGGATCAGGGGGGCGAGGGTGCTAAGACGGTGCTAAGGTTGGTCCCTACAGTGGGTGGGAGCGGTGGGCGGTAGGTGGGTGGTGGTGGCCGTAGGAGTGAGGGCGGAAAGGGTGAGGTGGGATTGCCTGAGGGTTGAACACAACAGGGAGTGGGGGAAGTACCTTTCCGCCGAGTGGTAACGGAGTGAAGCCACGGGATATCTAGGAGGGGGGAGTGGTAAGGGAACAAATGGTCATTAGTGATATATTTGCCGTTCTTCACCTCCGAAACTATCTCCATCTGCTCTAGAATGTCCATTCTGGTTCCTTTTACACCTTGGTGAATCATTTCCGGGATGAAGTCGGCGTCCTGGCCTTCCTTGAGGAGGTGGGCTGCGAAGGGTGAGCTCCCTTTCCCTCCGACGAAGTCCCTTCGGTGCTCCCCTGCTCGAGTGCGAAGGCTGCTGCCTGTCTGCCCCGTGTACGTGTATAGTAAAATTTTTTATAGTGCCTTAAAGGATTGTCGAACAAAACGTCAATATTTTTCTTATATAGTCTGTAGTCTTATATTTTTCAGATTTCGGCAAAAAAAAATTAAAGAGCGGTACAAAATTAAGAGTAAAATAAAGCAAGGAGTATTGACAGGGCAGTTCCTGCAAATGCATTTGACAGACGCATCAGTACACCAAACATTTGGTCTAGCTACATGAGTTGAGAAAGATGCAAGAGAAATGCTTTAATTTTACTTTTATAGTGTGCATCAAAATAAAGCTTGAAAAGAAAACCTAGCATATTGGTGGTAGACTCAATTTAAAAATTGGGAAATTACTATGAGAGCAAGTAGAAAATTTTCTTTGAAAGTAATAGTAATGTAGATTGCCTAAATGTTGTGAAATGAAATTAATAGAAAAGAATAAATGTTTCGGGAATAATTTCCATTTGCCATTTGTGACTGCGTTTTACGTTTATCATAATGACGCATGGGGGAATAATTTAAGGATTCAAATCTTAGTTGACATTCCAGTCATCTCAGTTGACAGTTCAGCACTCTACTGATTTTTCTAATAGGTAAATATTACGGCTGAGTAACCGAATGTTATCTGGTTACAATTCTACACCCTCTTCTTTTGTTTTCTCACTCCTTATGTCTGTTAGGATTTAGCTTATTTCCAATAGGAAATTAGCTAATGTGTTGAATAGGTAGCATATGCCTAGTTTTATGGCCGGAGAATTGATCTGCACCATTTATATTGGCTTAAATTTGTAAATATTTCAATTAAAATTCAAGCCTTCAATACCCAAACATTTAGAAAGAAGCGATTATTTTAGTCTTGTGTCAATGGAATCTAAATTTCCTCCCTTTTATGCCACGGTGCCGAAAAACTTCTGCCTAGAAAGAAGCCGTATTTGGATTAGAAGTTTCCTTCTTTGAGTGTAAAAGTTCCCTGAGATCAATATTTATTTTTTAGATTGCCTTTTCTTTTGAACTCATATTTTGAGAGAGGAACCCTTTTCTTTAGTGAAACTTAAAAGGATAGTTTTCATCTGGGCTTGCCTTTTGTGCTTTAACCCTGCACTATAGATTTTAGAGTATAAAGATGAAAATCCATTGTTAACCGTCCAGGATGATGATTTAAGTCTTGGAGTCCTCGTTTTGACTTTGATGACCCTCTTCCCTGGCAAGAAATTTACGATTGTTTACCGGGATTGCTGTTTGTAGTTGGGGACTCCCGTCTCAGTTGCTTGGCGTGGAAAATTCCTTAACCATTTCCGTCTTTGCCGGCATTTATACTCTCCCCTCTCTCCTTGCCCTTAAATGTACTCTTCTCTTTATAATTCCTTCACGCCGTCCCCATTTAACTTCACTTTTAGTACTGCCCCGTTCGTCTCAACCCCTTTCTCCTCAGGATCCACCATCCCACGAACTAATCTTCCCCTCCAACCGACCGTGTCCTTCGCCCGTACTCCTTCCCTTGCCCAGGAAAATCTCTCCCCCTTCATCATCTTCTGGGAGAATCTCGCCATCCATTAAAACTTGGGAACGGCGTCGTCACGGGGGGGTGCTTGCATTTAAACCATTTCCATTTCCAAACCTCCGGTCCTTTCCTTTCTCTCCCCCCCCCCACCTCCTGCCCGTCGCAAAGCATCCCTCCGCTTCGTTCCCCGGGTTGGGCACGCGGGTATCTGCCCAGACACCCCTGCTTCCATCTCGTACTGCTTCACACGAGTTTCCGCGCTCATTTCCCTTCTCCCGTGGCACCTTAAATGAAAGGAGGACGATGGAGGTTGGGTTGTGCCGGGGAGTCGCTCTCAAATCCGGCAAAAGAGTTTCAAACCCTACTCTTCCGACCCCATTCCAATCCTTAACTTTCGGCCCTTACCCTCGACGAAGGTCTAACTCGATTCCTGCCCTCCTGATTTCCCTTCGCTCTTCCCCCTTACCCTACTTGTCCTCAGCCCCATTTGCATCCTAACCTCTCAGAAATTACTCCTTTCCCCTCCTATTCAACGCCTCATTCTCATAACCTTCTTGACTCAAACTCCCTGCACAATCCCTTGTCACCATTCCTCTTTTAATATAACTTCCATATGCCCTGTGCTTAGCCCAAGGGACGTGGCATTAATTTCTTCCCTTCCCTATTCCAGCTGAGTTGCTTTGCAATTTATTTTCCTTTGCAAGACTTTTCGATTTGATTTGAAATTTAAGACTGTCAAATATTAAAGGACCAATGGACAAGCTTTCTTAGCTATTTATATTTTCGTATCGATGGAAAAATTTTAGTTATCGCTGTTATTTAGTTACACTTAGCTTGCGATGAGTTGTTTCTGCATCGGCATTCTCTTTCTTAGGACAGTTGAAGAACTCTAATCTCATTATACTGTGATACTGTATTTTAGAATTTCGCTCAGAGTGTGAATTTATTAAACATTTATTCTATAGATACGTATAAATTTTATTTACTGCTTGTACTGTGAGAACGGCGATTTAATAGCGCCAGCTGTTGCCTGATTTAAGTGAGAGCACATCTTACTTTCATTTTTATTGAGTACTAGCTGAAGGTGTCCGTTGGAATTCAACGAGAGGGATAAATATAATAAATACAAATTGTGTTCAGAAATGTTAATATTTTTGATGAAGGGGTGAAATATCTGCGGAAAGGAAGAAATAAGGGCAGAAAATTTTTCTTTGGAGTTAGCTCCAAGTTGGTATCGGAATCATGAATATAATTTAAACCAATGTAAACATATAATTACTGCCTGGACTAATGCCTGGGCCTTTACAATAATAAGAATATTATTTAGTAACTTTTAGACCAGTTGAAACAAAGGAGGTTGAAAGGGGAGGTGCATACGAATATCTCTATTGCTGACAAGGAGGCCAGATTCGGGTTTTTGGGAATGTTAGGACTCAAATCTTCGGGAAAAAATTTTTCTCTGGCCTTTCATATATGTTATGTTTGTCTCAATTCTCCACTTTCATGACAGTGGCGTCAGTGAACTTCCTACGGATACATATCAATGCCTTTCATTCAAATTGGTTTAAATTTTTTTCTTATAACCTAGTACAGATTTAGAATAATGGAAAAGGCAGCCTCGTATGAGATACGTGGAACAAGTTGTGAAGGATGTAAAAGAGAGGAGTTACGCCAATATGAAGAGGTTTGCCCATAGAAGAATAGGGTGGAGAGCTGCGTCAAACCAATCATAGGATTGTAGACCGATGATGATAATGAAAGAAGGTATATATCGCTCGGTTACCTATGTTCACATATTTTACGGGATATTTGATATATCACTATATTACAATATTTTCACCTTGCTACTCCTATTTTTGGTTTGACGTCATTTAGGTTTCTTATCACGGTCTTGTGTTTCAAAATACCACAATTTTGAAAGCGGTCCACTTCTGAATACGGCATAAATATACAAAATATTCCCTTTTTGAACCCCACAAAAACCTGCATGTAAATACTTTTAGTTTTACCGAATACAAGCCGACTTGATCTGGGAGTTTACAAAAGTTATCCCGTATGAAATTGCCGGATGAAATAGCCGATGTAGATTCAAGAATGAGCTGCGATTTAATAACTTTCAACATCTTCACGAAATGAGTAACACAGTTAACGGTCTCTCTTTTGGACAATTTTTTTAGCATCATTGCAATAGCATAATTAAACAACCCATGGATACGTAATGAGACATTACGTTACATTCGGATTTGAACTTCATTCCCTGGTTTATGTTAAACTATCTCAAATCTCGAGCTATTTGAATTGATGGCGATTTCGAAAGCGTTCCATGTCTTGAATTCACGTTCCAGGTTGGTTCATATGCACAAACCCATAAAGAAAAAATTTAAAATTTGAACACCGCTCAAGCATTCATTTAAATACTCCTAATTTGGACCGAATGCAAACCTTCTAAATCTCAGAGTAGCGCTAGCAGTTATCACGTATTTTTGTGCGCAAAAATATGGCAGACCTGGCATCAAGAATAGCCTACAATGCCTTCAGTACCTTCTTATATCCTCTCGAAAAGCACAATGCCGTTTGCGGCATCCCTCTATGACAAACTGTCTAAGGAGGCTCCACCGTGACTACACGATTCAACTCCCGTAAAAGAGCTATGTTATTTAATGAATAAATATAGATCCAGAAAAACACATATATGGAAAATCATCTATAGGGTGATAACGAATAAACAATAACTCTATGAGTATGCTATTATATAGCGTGCTGTAGTTGTATTATATATCTTACAAGCTCTTTTAACTCATTTTGATTTCGGAACATGACTAACATGTTGGTGCTATGCTTAGTTTACAAAATGAGAATACATGCTCAATTCCGCTAATACGTTTTCTAAAATAGGTTAAAAATGTTATTGCTTAGTTATAAACCATTCCATTGGGAATAAAACTCTTTGTTTTGAATTTTATTAATATTCATATTTTTGAAAATTGTTTGGCAACAATGACACTGCTACCATATGGAAGCATTAGTATTATTTGCACTATGTCAATAACCAATTAAATATTTAATTGCATAAGAAAATAAGGACCACCTTGGTAAAGTATATTCCTAAATTAACTTAGTAAATAGGCTTGTAATCACGTTCCGTCACAAGTCAATGATAACAAAATACTGTAGCGCCACTTCCATGTAACTAAGGCTTTTCTGCTTTTTTCGAGTAAAAATTTATTAATTTCAATTAAACAAGGGTGGTAAGGCGATCACTTTTTTAAAATGCTAAATTCTACATAAAATTGCGCATCTTTCCTCAAAACGACATTTCTGTTTACGTTATTAATCTGCAAATTTTACTTCAAGAGCCATGCTCTGCCGTATAACCATGTATAAAAGCTGATTTTCAACGTCTTTGTTATTCACATATATGTGATGAAAAGGCCTCATTATTTTATTGCCAATCGATAGAAGGGCCAAAATTTAATGTCCTGAAATTTTCACAAAAATAACATCTACTTCATAATTCGATGGAGCCCCCTGAAGCATCAACGATGTTTTCATTCCGGAGATGACATTGGGAAAGGCCTTCGCAACGCTCGGAAAAGAACCGAAAAAACAGTAAATTTCAACGTAAATTACACAATGCCTAGAAACCTGGAGAACAAAGAGTGAATTGATTTACTGAATAATAGAGTTTAAACAATTTAAATAAAGAAAGAATGAAAGAAATTGACTAATATTTAGTCATTTTACTGAGCGAAAGAAAAAGCTCTTGCGCTACCAAAAATTAAAAAAGTCCATTTAAACCAATGTAAATGCATAGTTAGCGTCATGAATCGAACCCGGACCCTGAGCTTTTTATTGTATAGCCTATAGCAGTTTCTAGTGTATACGCTAGAATCCTACAAAATTTCAGCTCAATCGGTTGAGTTGTTTTTGAGGAGATGCGAAACATAAAGCTGGCAGACAGACAGACACCACTTCATTTTCATATATTTTAGTATGATAATTTTGTTATTTTAAGACCTCACTGGCATATGAGCTACGAGGCGTACGAGCTTCTCGTACAGCTAAAATGTAAGAAAATGAGAAAGTATCCTTGTAGCGGAAATTGATTACTAACGTTAACGAAGACATTGGTAAATTCTGTGTATGCTTTTTGGCATCGTTTCTTCCGACCCTATTGTCCATTTTTTATGTACCGTCTCATTGATTTTACGTCAATCAATTGATTTATTTAATACTTATTTATTTATTGACAATTTATTCACGTAATTCCTACGGCCCATTAAACAAAATTGGCAGTTTCAATGATAATTTCACCCAGTAAAGCAACTCATGGAAGATATTTCGAATAGTATAAGCCAGTGACTGGTAGGCCATATCCTAAAGTTGAGATGGCTGCAAGAAAGGCATATGATTCCTGAGGAGCAGCAAAAAGGAGGTCACATTGAATTTATTTTTTCTGAAGACTGCCTGATTACATTTAATATTAAAAAAAATGATTTTCACTTGAAAGCGTATGGGAATGAATCTTGGCAGTTATATTGCATCTCACCGGAGTAGATATTTTAGACAGTAGCTGGGCTAGTGCGAGGGTAGGCGCATAAAAGAAGACTTACAATTAGGTTAAACCTGCGAAAGTCAAACGCGAAGGTAGTTAATTATTAGTTATAAAAGAAGATATTCCGGTACGTTGTGCGAATAACCCTTTTTGATTCTTATCCCTAGTAAAGAGCATAATTAAATTTGCCCTTGGCAACTGGTGTAATTTCTAGTACTACGATCTCAACTCAACATATATAGGAAGAAAATGACGCCGAAAAATTTCTCAGGGATTATGAATTTGGGCGCATAAAACAAAGGGACAGGTTGTGTCGTAAAAACACTGATAATAACAATTTACTCATGCATTTAGTTTAATCAGAGTGTTTGAATGTTTCCTGGTGTTTGAAGAAGTAGATTGTAGCAGGACTGATGAAGGCTACGAAAAACCTAGGACGGTACTGTGGGAATAAAATAATGATTTGGCAATTGTCGTTTAATTGTTGATGTTTTTGTGTTTGGTTGACTTCTTTGTATTTTAAAATATATGCTTATAAAGAATAACAGACCATAATATTTACAACAAAATGTTATTGCTTCATTTAATATCACACCATTGATTTATTATTGAGTAAGAAAATGTGTTTTTGACGTGTGTATTAATTCTCAAGGGCTATTTAGCCATTTGCTTGGGAAGAGATTTATGGTGCCACTAAAGTAACCTATCGTCATATTGAAAAGAAAACATTTTTTCAGTATTAATTTTAATGGGCGTGAACGTATGGATATAAGTCACACTTGAATATGCTCATATTTCATAGGTATACAAAATTATCAGTTGTTCGTGGATTTAATTAAAACATAATTCATCAATTCTATCACATTCCACACAGGTGGGACATTTGAAGTTATCAAAATCTCTATATTTATTGAATTATGTATATATCCAGGTACCATTTAGGTAACTTTTCAGCTGTTGTATTTTTCAGAGATAGATGTATATCGAATTCAAATTCATTTTAAAAGTATTGTAACCTTGCTTGGACCAGTCAATGACTTGATTAACTCATCTTTACAGATTGTTTGTTATAGGAAATGCATCATTTGTTGGGGACTCACCAATAAGTCTTATATGATACTCATTGAGTTGATTAATCAATCAATAGCAAATAATATTGTTAAGAAAATAGATCATAATATTTCTTCACGACATATGTATTTAAATACCAACGTTCACAGTACATCTTTATCTACGTAATACCCTGGGAACGACCACGAGGGTGTGTCGGAGGAAGTGAAGTACACCAACCATGCACTATTGACATGCAACTAGGATATTTAATGGACACATGCTAGATGATATGGTCACATGCAGCTTGATGGTTAGTATCTAAAGTAGTGCTCATTTGCTTATATTTATGTTGATGTTGTACGTAGTACAATTTAAAAAAATCATAATTAGTGTTTGCATCAATAGGAAACGCAGGTTATTTATCATAAACTACTTGAAGTATTGTCTTAAGTAGAAAAAATAGACGGAATATCGTTATAGACTTATTGTTGTATTTGTCTAATTGTAATTTATAAAGTCAAACGGTAAAACACACATCCTTCACTCTAAATATTTAATGTGAATATATTAATACAAAATAAATATTTATGTATCCACAGAGTAGACAGATATATTTGTATTATATAATTAATATGTACTCGTAGGTTTGCAATTTTGATACACATATTTTGTCAATGATGGAGAATCTGTGCGAAGATGTGCAATACAACCTTGCACTTAGAAAGATGGAAGCTGCCCAAAGGGTAGTGAGGAACCACTTCACGGAACGGAGTGCCTACAAGGTGCAGTGCGATAAATGAAAATAATGGAGGATGTTTGATTGAAAATGATGACAGTGTTAAGAGGGGTATGAAATGTTATCTGGAAGAGTTATACATCGGAAAAGATCTTAGCGCGAAAGTGATCGAAGAGGAAAGCGAAGTCAAAGAGGATAATATGGGATCATCAATGTAAGATCGGAATTTGACGCAGCAGTAAGGGACCTTCGCATGAATAAGGCTTCTGGAATCTATGATGTTCCTGCAGAACTAATTAAAAATACAAGGGAGAAGACACTAACCCATCTTTAGAAAACCATCTGCCACATATACTCAACAGGAGAAATTCCAAGGGACTTGGAGAAAAACATCATCATTCTTATTCCCAAAAGGAAGAGAGCGGAGGATAGCAATAATTTTAGAACTTTAAACCTGACGACATATGTATCAAAGGTATTAATAAGGTTCATCTACAGAAGAATAGAACGAAAAGCAGAGCAGTTCCTGGATGAAGATCAATTCGGATTCAGGAAAGGTAAAGGTACAAGAGAAGCAATATTGGCCCTTAGGCTGCTCATAGAGAAGAGAATGGAGGAGAACACAAGTGACGTTCATCGCATTTGTGGATTTAGAGAATATTTTTGGCAACGTGGATTGGTTTCAGTGCTTCGAATTTTGAAGGGAATTGGGGTGTCCTACTGTGACCGAAGAATTATCCACTTTTATAAAAACCAATAAGCTGTGTAAAAAAATCTGGACCCAGCTGTGAAAAAGCCAGAATGAGGAATTGAGTGAGGCAAGGCTCCCGTAGTTTTTAATATTTACATTGAGAGAGCCATCAATGAAATCACTGAGAAGTCTTCTGGAGTGAAAATCCACGGAGAAAAAATTAGCATGCTGCGATTCGCTGATGGCATATAACTCATGGCAGACAGAGAGGGGGATCTGAATAGGATAGTAAAAACCATGGAAAGGACAATGGCCAGATATCAACTGAATGAATAATGAATATTTTATTAGTCCAGAGATTTTACATAGTAAAATATAGGACAAGTCATAAAAATAAAACAATCAATATAAAATATTAGCTTTGTACAATATGATGGATTTTTTAAGCATGTACATACATATACTATTACTAATATAACTAATAATAACTATTATATTACTAATATAACTATTAATAATATTACTAATGCATATTACTATTTAAAAACAGTCATCTAAATAGTCTTTGATACTGTAATAACCTTTATCTAGCAGCAGGTTTTTTAAATAGTTTTTAAATGCGCCACTTGAAGGTGAATTTTTTAGACTGGCAGGTAAATGATTATAAATTAAAAGGCAGCGTGGAAAGGGCTTTTATTATACATTCCAGTGGAGTGGCTAAACAGATTGATATCCACACTGCGGCGTGTTTTGTACCCATGTATCTGGGCATTGATGGTAAAGTGATTTTTGTTATTCAACAGGTATATACATAAGTATAAAATTTATAAACAAGGAAGTGTTAAAATTCTTAACTTCTTGTAATATGGTTTACAGGATTCCAACACTGGATGTTTGCTAAATATCTGATAGCCCTTTTTTGCATTAGGAAAACTTTTGGGAGCCAGGTGATGCCCCCCAGAAAATAATACCATACTGAAGATCAATAAGAAGAAGATATTGGTGTGGAGCAAGAGAGAAGAGGCCAAAACTAACGTTAAACTAAGAAAACAAAAACTTGAAGAGGTAAAACAGTTCTGTTACCTAAGCCGAGCTACCGACGATGGACGAAGCAAGAGAGAAATAGTCAGCAGAAAAGCTCAGGCAAAGAGGGCATTCTATCAATAGAAGAATCTACATACAGATGGAAAAACAAGCGTAGAAATAAGGAAATAATTCATCAGAACGAGCATCGGGAGCATGTTTCTTTAAAGGCCGCTTTACACGATACAATTTTTTGCACAATTTCGTGTACAAACGCTTGTATAAACTGGACGAAATTGTATGTTTGTCTGAACGGAATTAGACCAGGTTCAATTTCCCGTTCAGTCATTCAGACAATCGTACAAGCGTACGATTGTCTGAATGACTGAAAGACAGTTGTACAATTTCTTGTACAAACTCTTGTATGTGGAAATTGTATCTTGTAAAGCGGCAAATTGTACGAACGCTTGTACGATTGTCTGAATGACTGAACGGGAAATAGAACCTGGTCTAATTCCATTCAGACAAACATACAATTTCGTTCAGTTTATACAAGCTTTTGTACATGAAATTGTACAAAAAATTGTATCGTGTAAAGCGGCCTTTACGGCAGTGAGGCATGGGCGAAGACTGAGGCGGAGAAGTAAAGGGTGGAAGCATTCGAAATGTGGTGTTAACGAAGAATTATGAAGGTTAAATTGATCAACCGAGTAAGCAACGAGGAAGTATTAAGAAGAGTGGGAGAATAGAGAGGTCTGCTGAAAACTATAAGAGAAAGACTTGCTCGGACACATACACACGTTGGCCTGATAAAGACATTCGTCGAGGGAAAAGTGAACGGAAAGAATGAAAAAGGCAAATCTCGTATGAGATAATTGGAGCAGGTTTTGAAGGTTGTAAAGGAGTGGAATTTCGTTAATATGAAGAGTTTTGCCGATAGAAGAATCGAGTGAAAGGCTACTTCAAGCCAAACCTAGGATATTTTGTCTCTTTCTTTCATTGTTAAGCAATTAATAGAATGAGATTGTTCGGTTTTTTAAATTTAGATCTAACAATTTCTGTGGATATAAAAAGCGCTGCAGAACGTGATACTAACCAAACTTTATGAAACAGTATTCCATTATTTATCGAAAATAGTATTTAGATTTTATTTGGCTATCAATTAATTACACTATGTGCCCTATTCCTCACGAATAAACATAATAAAAGTGATCTTAAACATCAATCCGACGTATGAAACCTCGGATGCATATTCCTGCGTAACAGTTTTTACACCAGCCATGCATACGCACCCTTCGCAAAAGTTCGCTTCAGCCCTTAACATTTCCTTTTCTCTGCCTTTTTTGTTTTAATTTTTTTGTGTTAACTCAAAGGGCGAATGAATAATGAACTCTGCTTTATTCTTTTTGTTTTGAAGGGTAGAAAAAATTGGCGATTCCTCGTATTTTCCCTTCCATTTCCCCACATTGCACAGCTTCGCAACTCAGGAGGACTTACTATCTCATCCTTAAACTCCTTCTTATCCAGCTACTCCTTACGTTCTCCTGAAACTTTTAATTTGGCCATTTACATATTACATGGTTATTGCCTTCTCTCCTATCTCTCTCTCTCTCTCCGCTTACTCCCCTTCACTGGAATGGACTTCTCGAATCCCACCCCTTTTTACTCTTTTTTTTTTTGCTTCTTCTCCGTCTCCATCTATCCAAAGGCGATGCAAAGTTGGTTTTTTTTATCCGAAATTCATGGCCACCTTGGTTCTCTGTGACCACATGAAGGGGCTTTGTAGGATCTGAAAAGGTGTGGAATGGGAGCAAAAGTTGTCGTTAGGACGACGTAAAGAACGCCTTACACCGGAAACGCCGCGGTATGCCCCAGGACATCGACGCAGCGAAAAACTTTCCGTGTGCCAGAAAACTTGGGGAATGGAATAAGCACGCCTTGTTTAATTTAGTACTGTATTGGAGTCGACGTCGTTTTCCAGCGAGTTTTTTTGGTGATTGCATGACGCATTCACTATTTATAAAGCGATTGCAAATGAAAATGTAATGGCTAGCGCTAGCTGGATTGCCTTACAATTGGGCAGGTATACCCGAAACCCATCAATTGAATAAATTAATCAATTGGTGATTGGAATGGCGATGAGATTAAATTTACTGTAGACTTATGCTTCTAAAATTTTCGCATTTCTCCGCTCTCTTCTTTTTGGTTGTGTTTCTCTTTGGTCGTTTTTTTCTTTCTTATCTACGAACAAATCTGATTTTATCATAAGTTAATTATTTTTGCCTATGTATCCACATTAAATATTTAGGTGTCTTATTCACGAATAATATTATTTTTGGAATATATAAAGTGGAATAGTGGAATTTTTGGAATATATAAATATGGTGGAAGTGTTGCAGAGATTATATTCTGCCAGCCTTTGCTCCAAAATAGGTTTGCCATAAATATCACGTTTATATCCCTTAATCCATCACCCACATTACATCGGGATGTTTAGTGGAAGTGGAGGGTATTTTAAAAGCTTCAAATAAGCACTATTAGTCTGATCAAGGGTTGTTTTGATTTTTTTAAATTGTCGTTGATTTCTGAGTCTTGACTATTCTTGCTAGACTACTTATCAAAGCTTTGTTGGATGTAATACTGCATGCATATAAGGACATGATTAGTTGTGCGCATATGTGTGCGCGTTGCTTGGATTTTTCAAGTGCTATCTATAGCGCAGCATTGAAATGCAGTGTATGGTTTTAAAGTAACCTAGATGTACATTGTTTCTAATTGCCTTAAATTTACAACATTGTTGATTATTTATTAAAGTCAGTAGTGTCTGAGTTTTATCACAATCGTCTGCCATTAAGGAGATTTTCCTAGTAAGAGAGGACACGGATGAAACTAATGGGAATTTTTAAAAGCTAGAGGAAAAAAAGATATCATGGCGATTTTAAGAGCAACATAATGAGGCATGTTAGTGATATTAGGTGACGAGAAAAGTAAATTGAATTAATATTTCAGGAACTCTCTGTTCAATCTATCTATCAAACTATGTACTTAGTCTATCTATATTCGCAGAACACCTAAAATTTATCAATTAATAATCTTTCAAAGGTGAAAAATCCGTTCTACCTTCATCTGTTTGGAGATATTTATGTTTAAAATTGAGAAATAAATGTACAGTATTTACAGAGAATAAATACAGTATATACAGAGAAATAAATGTACAAGTTTTCTGAGCTTCATTCGATGAAACCAGCTGATTTATTCTGTAGTATTTATTGTACTTTCTCATGGGCCGCTTTGATAATTAAGTATTTTTACAAAGAATAAGGATTGAACACATACTAATTAATGCACATAAAATAATTCATAAATGTTTACAGTACCATCGTCGATAGAATTAATTAGCATTCTCTAACGCCCACTAAAAAGCAACCTTAATTTAATAATAATTTAGTGGTATGTAAATGATTCGAGTTTGCCTCGAGCCTCGAGTTTGGTTTGATGATTCAGATGAAAAGTTGACCTATTGATTTTAATTCGTGCAATATTATCATTATCTTGAAGGTTTCACAAACGAGCTTACGATAATATAAAAAAAGCTATATTTTTCATTAAGGCAGTCGATAAAATTCTCGGAAGAGTTTGGAAAACTCTGACTTTTGTTATTACTATCGCTTATTCCATTTTTCAAGCAGGAAATGTTATTTCATGGCATACATCATTTTACTACCGTATCGATCCCCAGCTGCTAATTATCCAGAATTCGCAGCAACGAATAATGGCTGTTATTTTAAGTTAATGACTCGCTCACTATGCTATGTGAAAAATAATGTTTGCTAAGGAAAAAATATTACTACCGTGGAGTAACTTTATCTCTTTTTAAATGGCCAATCTTTTAAATGGAATTTAAACCATTAAGACAACTCAGACTTTATGAAACGGGTGGCCTTATCATTTATTTGCACTTCCATGTCTACTCCTAATTTGCTTCGATAGCCTTAGTTGGAAACTTAATTATTAATGTATCAAGTTTTAAAACTTAAACCTTCGGACAGTCAGCGGTAAAATATGAGTCACATAGTGAACATAATTCCAGCTAAAAATTTTGGGATAGGCCAGGCTGTCGACTCACAGACTACGTTAGATGTTATATGATCACTTCATACTGATACCTAGATAATGTCTTAAATTTAAGAATTATATCATGAGTAAAGCGTATGCCGCAAATATTAACTTCTTTACTTATTGGTAAAGTGGTAACGAATATGTAGTGGTTTAATATAGAGGTAGCTCATGTTATGTTATTCAAGGGAGGCGACTGACAGCTGAGGTCGTTTGCGCCATTTAGGATAGGAGGGTAATTGGGTAATGTTAACCCGGTAACGCCTGGAAAAAAATTTTTCTCGGAATTCAGTGAAAAACTAATATTTCAATTAACATCATTTTCTGAGATATAATGCGTAAATTTTATTCTTAAAACATTGGTAGTTATGGAGATACAGCCTGGTACCAAACGGTACCGCTAGGCGCTGCTAGGCGCTGCTAGATGTAACCGATTTGGAGAATCTCCTGAAATTAAACTGTAGCTGTCGAAAATGCTTAGTATATTATATTTTAACATCCGAATATTAATTTTTAACATATTATGTCCTTGAAATACCATGAAACATGCAAACAAATTATTACCATCGTAATAATAATTTAAAATATAAATTTTCCCAAGGTAAATGAAAGTTCATTTCAAGGCTTGCATAAATCACTGCCAGAAATGGAATGATGCAAAAAAAAACAATACATAATCCTACGTTACATTTCAAACATTCTGTTCATGTCCTACTGGTGCAGTTTTCATGTTTCAATTTTCAACATTCACCGCAGGGGAGTGGATTTCACGAAATATTTGTACCCATCGTACCTTACTTCATCAGAGACACTGAAAAGAAAATCTACCGATAGCAATCAAATGCAATCTATTGAAAATAATATGCTATCTGATGATGAGTTTACTAACATCATTCCGGTTTCACGTCTTCAAGATGCAGAGGCACGTCCCACAGATTTTGCGGGATACTTGAATCTTTCCAGGTATGTGTGCACAACTGCCCGACAGAACTCTAGTAGGATTATACCTCTTCCTGACTTCCTCATCAACAACCATGCATTGTGCATCATTGCATCTAGTCTCCGCGTAAAAATTATCTACCACCATTTCTTTTCCCTAACACCTACACAAAAAAGGGATATATTCCAGTCCATTCGATCGACGACCCCTCTAAATGCATTATATTTCCCAAAAATATCGGGTCGTGGCACAAGGATTCTCTTTTTCTCCCTTTTAGAGAATCTGCCCACACCAGATAATGGATATATATCGTGAGATGATGATATAGCTGATACAACTTCATTTTCCACCTACTTCACTGCAGTTATGTTGTCTTTCACGCATCTTCTAGCTTCAAAAGATTCTCGTTTCATCTTAGCCATATTCTTATTGGACTTCAGAGGACAGTCTATAGGTATTCTACTTTCTCTCACTGTGCCAGTTGCACCATATTTCCTTTAGAGGAGATATTTCACTAAGCTGTTACTTGTATAATAATTATCAAAATAGAACCGGTAAGGTGATTCTTTCTTTTGTAGTTCATCTAACCTATCCTATCAGAGATGCTGCTGCCTATCAAAACTATTTTTCGTAAATTTACACTTTCCTCGGGTTATTCCCTTAGAATACGTCGAAATTTGGCAGGTAGCCATCTGGGCTATTGAGGCACCAAACTTTATAGCCAAATCTTATTGGCTTACCCCGGATGAATTGCTTACATTCGTGTCTCCAAAAATATAATACCAATGACTCACCGAAACTAAAGCACTGATCGTCTTTGAAATTATAGCAAAATTTATTCTTCAGTATGTCCATAAGAGTGCGCATTTTCCACATTTGATCCTAGGTTTTACAGCAGTATTATCACAACCATAAATTAATCTATTTATCAGTAAGGATCTGTCTCACCTCATTGAATTACACACAATCTCATTTCTCATGTCGTGTGCTCCTTCCAATAAAATACGGTTCCACTAGGAACCGTATTTTACCCACGAAGGAAAAGAACAGCAACAAACACTTTCACTTTTCAGGTGTTATATTTGGATTAGTACATTTGCCGAATAGGGCATACTTATTCGATTCCAGCACTAGGTGAGAAATAACTTCTTCGTCAAAAGACAGTTCAAAAACTGTGTAAGGGGACATTTCACGAAACGAGGAGTAATCAGGATTATAAAAAATCGTGTCACGTACAGTAATTTCTTTATCAACCCAAATGATCAATTTCTCACGTATTTGAGGTCTCTTGCGTGATTTACGGCTCAGACCAGGTTCACCACATGCGGACTACTATTGCGATCTACGAACATTTTCGAGGTGTACATACAATAAACTCACGCTATAATCATGTATCAATAAAAATGAACATCTAAAATAATTATTATAATAATAAAATAAATAAGAACATTGATAAAAAGTGTTAAAAACATAATATCGCAAAAGAATCGGGTGGCAATACAATCGCGGAAGGAATTCGCTCCCCGCATGAAAATAGCATGGGAAGCGCCTAGCGGTACCATATGGTACCACATATATATTAGGCATCGTAACTTCTCAATGAATACATCTAAATCCAAACAATCTACTCTAGCTCATAGCTACATGTACTAAAATTTAATATTACTTGAAAAACTCGCATAGATAAGGAGAGGAATAGAAAAATAAAATAAAATCGGAATGAGTGCACGAAAAAAATCGTTTTTTGGCGATCATTGAAAATTCTCCTATTTCAAACATCTGTATGTGCGTTAATTATGGTTCTGTAAAAGCGAAATCTTCGGAATTATATGCTTCAACATATTTAAATTGATGTGAAGTTAAAAAAATTGGAAGGAATTTAAACAAATATGAATAAAATTAACTTAAGGAATACACTACCGAATGGTACCAAACGGTACCGCTAGGCGTTAACGGGTTAAGAGTTTTCAGGAAGGGATTAAGGGTAGGGAGAAACCCGGCGTCGGCATTAGCGTAGAGGCGTAGAGCTCTTAACGACAGACACCGAGGAGACCACAGCTTAACTTCCAATCCGATGGACGGAATGCTGAACTTTAAATGCCCTCCACTAGCAACTTCATTAGGGACTGTTATGCCACTGAAAAACTCGCCACTACCGGGAATCGACCCCGGGCCCTGGGAATGGGAGGCCAGTACCTACTCTAGCCAGTACCCACACCAACCCGATCCCCGAGGTAGCTCATTCCGGTGATTTACTGCAGAAAAGTTTGAAATGTACCTTGTTATAAATGATATTGTGTAGGAACCATTTGTGTCTAGCCCTATGCTGAAGTTAATGAGGTGGTGTATCTTGCAAGGACTGTGGTTTATCTGTAGTTCACGGATTTCTCACAAAGGACTCTTGATGTGAATAGAGATTCTCTCTTCATTGATACAAGTAGATGCTCAAGCGCTTTATTCTATACGCGTACGATGATTAATTTTTCTCTGTCAGCTGATCTCTTTATATATCTCTATTATTCATTCTTCGTCATCCATTGCCTTCTTCGTATCTCATTAAGTACCAGTTTGGTCGTTAGATTAATTTCTGCATTTACCAGTCATTGACCCGTGTTCGAATCCCGTAGGCAGCGGTTTTTCAATAGTATATCCGTATGATGCCTAACTCTACTTATTTCTATAATAGGGATAACCACCAATAACATGTTATTGGTGGTTCATCCCATTTATAGCCTTGAAAAAGGAAAAATAAAATTTCCGAAACGTCGGCCAGAAGTTGAATAGTTTTCATTTAAACAAAAGACCTAAACTCACGAAAAACCATCCCTATATTAATAATAAAGAGGTCTCGATTTCAACTTACCAATCTACTTATTTCGTTCGCTCTGCGATTAATTTCCTATTTTTAGCAATACTTTTCTTTTGGGTGTGTTGGCACATTTTTCCATTTATATCTCATTAGTTTAAGGAGATTATAATGTACACAAAGTGGCATGCATATATTCTAATCTATCGGTAGCAGTGAAGATAGAAAGCGGGCGCTAGGGAAGGATTAAGACACAGAAAATGGCATTTTTATGTGCTATTATGGAGATTTCCCGCATATTGCCATATGAATAAAAATGGAAACCGTGATCGAGTTTGGTATGGTAGTTAGAGTACTGGATTCTCAACCCTAGGACCCAGGTTCGAGTCCAGGTAGTAGCATAGTTTTTGCTGTAGCTAACCAGTCTCTGTTAATATTTGACTTAGGCGGGAAGAGGTATTCTTGTTCAGTACTCGGTCCGTCGGATGGGACGATAAACCCGGTTCTCCTTGCAATCTTGCGTTAAAATTAGGCTAATGCCGATGCCGGCCTTCCTTTGGATAGTTAGTAATTCAGGGGAGGCCACCGACAGCTGAGGGCATTTGCGCCATTTAGGGTAATTAGGTAATGGCTGGAGTTTTTAGGGAGCGGAGGAAGGGTGGAGAAAAACCCGGCGTCGGCATTAGCCTACACTTAATGAAAGATTCCAAGGGGATGACGGCTTTAACATCCCATCCGACGGATGGAGTATTGAACCTGAAATGCCCTCCACTAGGCACTCAAGTGAGAACCGGTTTTCCACTGAAAAATCCGCCACTGCCGGGAACCGAGGCCAGTACCTACTTTAACCATCACACCAACCCGATCCCCCCGGACTTCCTATTCACCAATCCTACAGCCTATAAGAACTCCGTATTCACTTCCAATTGCACAACTGTTCTAAATAATAAAAATTATTTTAAATGTCGACCACGTCTTTCAAATTACTTTATCTCATTTGAGTTTATTTGCAAATGATTTCATTAAATTCTGACTTTACGACTGCTTCAACGAGACTATAACGTCATAAACTGGTTCTTGTAAAGTTTTCCTGACTTTTTAAGAATTTTTAACAAATTACTGCCTCTTATATCTTACAATTGACTGCCCTTACTCTTTTACACTAGACCAGAAACTAATTTGTAATTGTCGCTGGAGGACGATACCGTGACTGCCTGGCAACATTGCAGTAGGTTATCTTTCAGTTTTGTATGGGTGTTATGTTTGGTTTTTATTCCCCGTCGTTAAAACTCTTACCAATATTCATTGCTGTCTGTCTATTTGTCCGAGAATACCCAATTTCAAATATTATATTTACGGATTTTATTGTTCAATGGAGTAGCTAGACTTTTGGGCTACTTGCTGGAGATCCCGGGATCCAATTTTGAGAGTGACCTTTCGTTATATACCGCTGAACCTCGTTCTGGATTATTATATGAATGCTATATCATTCTGAAAAACCATAGGCATTACTGGGAGAGACTGATACGTCCTCTTACCCTGATGTGTGAATGTTACATATTGTTGGGCTAAGTAACCTTACCGAAAAATTAAGATGAATAAACTGCCAGGCAGGAAGATACAAGAATGCATTTTTTCCCACGCACAATTAGTACACTAATTAATTGCAAAAAGTTTAGTCTCCTTCATAACAATGACGCACCTCCCTTTATTTCCTCGTAGCGGCTCGCATGAAAATATGCAGAGAGAGAGAGAACTTTGTTACCTATGCTCTCATTAACCAGACCAACCTTCTCGTTGAACACAACCTAGGTAGTTTCTCAAAAATCTCCGAACGCAACAGAACAGGCTAAGAATAATGTTAATCGCGTCTTATCTATTTCTGACTTGTGCCGAAGAATAGGAGGTGTATGATTTTCCGTAATTGATTCAAATCAGAAGGTACGAATAGCATAAGAAGGCTGATATTGCTAGTAGTAGTTTTGAGGACGTATTGGGTGGGAAAGATGTATTGCCGAGTGGTTTACGCTTCATGCCGTCGCTCGTCATAGAAGGGAATATTCTAACCTCTCTCCAACACATCCGTCCATTTCACTTGATATTCCTCTCCAAATGTCCCATCGAATTCTCTTCGCACCTCTCTCCAGACTTCGCGAACTTACTGCCTTCACCTCTTTCCCCAAAGGGTTACCCTTTGAGACAGCCGTCTTCTTCCTTATTCTATTTGTCATTATTTATCGTCATCCAAGCACATTTTATCTTCCTGGAAAGAGAAAGTTCTTTGTTGCCAGATCTGCTCTGTACCAGTACCAATAGGTATAAAGATGAGATGGAGGGGAAGATTATCATATGCTTGTTCATGCCAACGACTTTTTTTTCGAGATTGTAGAGGGACAACATTTTTGAAATAATGCTGGTACATTTCCCACCCTTGTAGAATACAGTTTTTTCTAACTCTTTTCTAGTATTACCAACCTATCAATGTCTTTGTATTTGATTTGAGCAAATGTTTAATAATTATAGTGAGGTAAAACCTCAAAATCCTTATATGATGCAAATAAGTCTTTACAAATACATGGATGCGTAATAATTTCTAAAATATTTTCTCGAAAGAATGTTATGAGGTGGAACTTGAAATTGAATGAGTTACCATTTCTTTGAGGTGTTACATTTTGTTGAACTTCCCTTTCAAGAAAATAATTTGTCTTGCACTCTTCAAGTATATCTTTATGCACATTCCCAATAGGTCATTAGTCCTCTTCCTATCGAAATGCAAACGCCACATTCTGTGCTGTCATAACCGGCTGGAATCTGACCGGCAGTTCTGTAAACAAAAGTGCATATGTTACAATAGTGAATCTCGAGATAGAGTATTATTGCAGGAGTTAATGGATTATTTTTAGATTTTCTTCAATTACATTTGCCTTAATTTTTGGAGGTTTATATTAAGTTTCTAATGTAAGCTGCGTATGATTTGATTTTAATAATGAATTTTTTCATTCGTATATTTGTTATTAGGTTATTTTAGTGTAGGATAGCACTAGTTCTCTTAGCATTTTTGCAGCTTCAATAAGTGACACCCTTTTCCGTATAAGTACCATCTGCGTATATCACAAATTATCGAATAGAATAAAGTTTTTGCAGTTATTTTTCTTTTGAAATTGAATCTAGACAGTATTAATGCTGCTTTAAGGCAGGTGTGATTGAGCGGATAACTATTTATTTCATTTCAGTCTGAAAACTGAGGCTTATTTCCTGCCCCTCTCATAATCATTTCCCTTCCGAATTATTCACCACCCTACCCCCTACATCACAAATTAATATGTCTCTCATATTCCTTTCCCTCCCCCGTTCGCAATTAAGAAGCAAAGTTGACGTTGGCATGGGAATCATTTGGGCCTTTGGAGGGTTGACGAGGCATTGCTGGGTGAGGGTCGCTGGAAGAATGTCTTTGTTCGAGGGAACAAAGTGGAGGGTAAGCTCGACGCATGCAGTGGGGGTAAGCTTGATGTGATGGACTGAGACGTCCGGGTTGGAAAATTTCAATTTAGAAAGTCTGGTGGAATTGAATGACGTACAAGCGAGATTTCGTTCGTTCCTCGACCAGGGACTGGTTGGGCACAATATGGGAGCGTGCAGGGGTTCCACGGCTCAGAGGTGATATTGATGGAATATTGGAGGATTTATAAAGTTTCTGCAAAGGGAGGAGTGGTTTTTTTCCCCTTTTATTACAATTTTCGTGTCCCCTTTTATTCTCGCGCGTCCCGAATTCCAAGAAAAGTGTTTCAGAATGGGATTTTGCCTTCCATTGTGGCAGTAGCATATCCTTCTGCTCACTCGGATTCCATATCCTGGTGTTGTCTCTTGCGATCGATGTTTTCTTTTCTCCGTGTTTGTGATACTAAATCCATCAGTGATACGCAAATATTTGGCCGCACCTGTCTTCTACGTAAGGCATTGTAGGTCGAGTGTGGAATGTAATTATTTGCTGTTCAGGTATTTGTTGTTATTTCCCTATAGTAGTACTTAGATAATTGAGTTAATCACCTTGCCACTTATGTTTAGTTAGTCTGTCATATTTTTTATCATATGGCATTTTAAGGGTCAAATACTCTTTTTAAGTTATAAAACTGGGTTTCTTATTAAGTAGGTAACTGGGTGAAGAAGGGCACTGAGCAACCTAGCGTTCTCTATAAGGATGGATATAATGAAGGAAGCTCTGAATAAAGATGTGAAGAGTTTGCGAGAAATCGGAGAGATGCTTTGGAAATAGGGAGGAATGAAGGAAGAATAAGGTGATGCTACAATTTCCACACTTTATTTATTTCTCACAGAAAATAAATCTAAATGAGGAAACTGCAGTGCTTTTCTTTTATCCTTCATTCCCACAGTGAAAGATTTCTTCAGCGTTAAGCCCGAGTCTGTCACAATAAATAGAGAGGAATATGTAAGACTCGTAAAATAGGATAACAATGCAAATGGAAGTTTTCAATAAGCCATTTAAGCCATAAGCCATATTGGTGATTTGAGAAGTTAACAAGAGGGACAGAGATTTGACAGAAAGGAGGCTATGCATAGTTTGGGACTGTTAAAAATGTTTTGAATGGTTGTAGAGTTCTTTTTGTGTTGCTGATATTAAAAATAGCTAAATTATGTTGATCAGTTTAAATAATTTATTAATGGGTTTTAGTTCCTCTGCAGCTCTTATAAAATGGCCGTAATTTTAATTGAATATCGGATTACACAGTTGAATTGTCATATTCCCCAAAATTCGAGTTTTTCTGAATGCATTCACTGGTGCATCGCACATGAAACGATATGAAATAACATTGCCATATTAATAGTTTTTTTGTAGAAATAAACATTTGAAAGTAATTAACGATGCAAATAATCCATTAATATTTTTCTGAAATTCGCCATAGCCTGGTGAGAACCTAAGCATTTAAAATTAATAATTAGGTAAGTATTTATGATTTGAAGTCTTTATGTGTAGGTTTCTCGTCAGGGGTCTAATTTTTATTATAACATTGGCTTGAGATGGTGATTGGCTTACTATTTCAAAATTTGAATCGTCGTTCGCTGTAAACATTGTTAGCTTGGTATAATTAGTTTTAATTTTTATAAACCAATGAACTCAATTTGTTGGAATCACTTTTGCCTCAAATCAGCCAGTATCAAGTTCAGAGTCTTCTCGGGAATAATGTGGACCAGAAATGGAGAGAATAGTGTTTATTTGGGTGTGGCTTGTCACTTATCTTGTGTGTAACTTTGTACAATTGAAACTATGCAATGAAAGCATTCAAGGTACATATTAAACTGCGTTATATTTTCGACAGAGATCCAGGTTCCATAAGCAACTTAAGTAGCTTTGAATGGGATCTAATAGATTAGGTAGGTTATTAATAGTATCAGCATAGGGAATTTTGCAATAATAATCTTTGAAATATTACTGCATAATCTAGATGCAGTTTATCAACATTTTTGGACACAATTATGAGAGTCTAAATAACCGAGATAATTGATTTTTTTTGTCCCGAAAAATCCTATTGGGCATTCATTAAATGTTTTATCATAACAATGTATGAGCAATTGAAAGAGGCGATTTCATTCATAAGGACAGGGCACGACCCCTTTATTCCAATTATTTCCTCATGATTCTGGATTCAATATGGCTGATTCCTCTTTAGAAACGTCCAAATACACTTAAAGTACTTTGAACTTTCTTAGTAACGTCTTGTCCTTTAATAACGCTAGAAATACAGGTAGTTTAAAGAAGCCTGGTAGCCTAATTGGTAAAGCACTTCTTCCCAATAATCTGGGGGTTCTGAATGCAAGTTCCGGTCCAGATTTATTTTTTCTTGGTGGAAATTCTTTTAAATCATATAGTTTGTTGCTTTCGGAACCTTGTGTTGAATTACTCCTTGTATTTTTCAATTGCACATACAGTTTTAGCTGTATTTCCTCTAAACCTCAGTCACTTGTCCCTCTATTGGAAGTGAAAGTTAATTTCGGAACCTAGAGGATTAAATGGTTTTAACCTGTACCACAAGTACAAGAAAAGCTGAAATCGTTATTAGCAGGGAATATGAGACCCAGTAGATGTATGTCAAGGTAGGCGGAAAAATAAAGGGAAAAAAACCGCAAAAAAACCTAGAAACTCTCTCCGTGTGAAGAAATGGAACATGCTCTTCCGTTATAGGAAAAGTACCTACCCATGAAAATAGTATGCCGGTAAGCATTGTGGAATATCGATACCTCTCAATAAAATAAAAATATCTCCTCTTGACAATGACCTGAAGAGGTTGAAAACACATAGCTAATTCAGTTTAAATTAATTAATTAAGTTTAAAGCTAATTCAGCTGATTCCTGCGAAATTTATGAGATTGATAATAAATAAAGTAATAATTTTCAGATAAAGATTCAAAGAAACAATCCTAGTAGGAATTATATGCTAGGAAGTCGAGTCAGGGATAACAGGTTTATGCCGGAAGAGTTGAATCTTAAACTGCTCATCTCATGGGATGTTATCTTTCTACTTGTTGTGTTTCATTGTAAACGCGTATAAATTTTGGAATTTACAAATATCTCAAGAGTCCTCTCGCTCTGGGAGACGAATGCGACGGATGCCTCAGTTCGCTTATAGATTTTTATATTGCGCATGATATATCACGTTTGTGAGAGATATCATGCGCATATTTGTATGATATATCACGTTTGTGTGATATATCCTAAGAAGCTTTTTCCCAGATGTAGAATAAAAGGTACTTGGATATTGAAAAAAGGTACCAATTTCTTCCACATGTGAAGCACGCCATGTGATTTAAATGTCATGTGATTTTGTTATAAATAAACGCCGATTTAATATTTAAAGCAAAGAATATGAGTAGCATGACTTGATTGTTTTACTGTCCTTGTACTGACAGACAACTTGCAAAGCCGTGGAGCATGTCGTGCGTTTCAATTCTTAAGAAAAAGTGGATTAAAGGTGAATAATGATGCTAGCATGTCATGGGGGCATTTAAAAATGCTGATGTTGATACGTGATTTGTTTTAGAGATCTGAGCTGTAATGCACGTGGTTACTGCAATCAGAGAATGTGGGTGAAAATGTCCTTCTGGTCACTTTCCAGGCAAAAAAAGTACCGTTTAGGGGATATAAGGGTGCTTTGTTCAAGGGTCGTATACCCCAACCCGAGTTTACAGTTGTCTCGTTTCGGTGGAGCCGAGGTTAGCATTTGGTATTTCCTTATTTATACTGGGCTAAATGAGGCCGTATGGCTACCCTCTTCTCCTAGACCAGGGTTCATTGCAATACAAAATTTAATAATTTTCAAGTAATTTGGTACGCAGGCCACTAAAATATTCTCCTCTAAACAACAGGGTAAAAACAGGTATTTGGCGATTATTACTAGCATTTCATACCTTTTCCATAGTGGCATTACTCTGTCACTGAATATAAAGAAAAATATGTAACTACTTCACTGTTTAAAAAAATAACAAAAAAGAATGAAACTTTTTTTAGAGATTAGTCTGCCATCCCTGAGTTTTTACGTAGATCACGTAGTTCCGGTCCTAGTTATTTTTTCTTTTTCTTAATTTTTCCTTCAGTTCTGATGCGTTTCCACCTTTCTCATCAGTCAGAGGTCCTGAGATTGGTTTGACACAGATCTCCACTCAGTTCTACTATCAGCTAATCTCTTCATATTTTCGTATTTCTTCTCTTACATATCCTTCATCACTCATTCTATACATCTCATACGGGGCCTTTCTTACCTGTTCTTGCCGTTCACTTGCCCTTCGACGATTGTCATTTCAGGCCATCATGTCTACGCAACTTTAATTCAATTATTTTCTTTATGATTACTTCTTCACAGCTGGATCCAGATTTAATCACAGTTACCCTATCCACCTATCCCACCATATGTTCAATGTTCATTCCTGTTACTTAGCCCATTACTTTAGTGGATTTTAAGTGCTTTGCTATGCAGATATTCAATACACAAATGAAAATAAGTCAAGGGAAATGGAATTTTGCAAAGAGATGGTTATTTTAAAGGAAATTTTACTCAAAAAACTAGTTTTCAGACAATAATAAAAAACTTGTCATTACATTATGCTCGTCTTATAGTACCTACGGATGATCGTATGTGGAATTCATATATCAGGGTAAGAGGGCATTCCTTTACCTGTACCGCCTCAAAATTACCCAAAAAAATCAGATGCCAGCAAAATAACACTACGTTTAACTTAACACATCCTTAGGTCTCCACTGGATTTGAACCATTACCTTCGTGTTAGTAATTTATCGCTCTGAGTACAGTGACACAAAGCCATTTAAACGATTTAATCCGTTAATAAGTCTTCCAATGGTTAAAAATAGTACACTAATACTGTCATACTCTCATTACTGACCCAGAAGGATATATAATATCATTCTTTTTGTCTCAGAACCTGTTGGGAAATGATACAAGAGGAAGATTAAAAAAGTTAAGGCATAAGACTTTTGCTCCTTTGTTTTCTGCTTAGTAATCAAGCCTGTGTCCCTTTAGCATCGATTTTTCGTAGGTTTGGAATCCATACAAAATGACTATTCATTTCAGTATGCTTATTTGACGAGACTAATTAGGGTTGAAACATAAAAAAATTTTCAATGGATTATGTGAAATTCAGGGCAAAAATCAATTATATTTTCTATACGATGAGCTTAGTCTCATTTCAATGATCAAACATATTCATTTTACGATAATTTGCGTAGTTATCCGTTAGTTGTGTGACCTTGTTAAGGCTTATAGCCTCATTTATTTATATATTTCATTCCATGTATTCTCCGATCAATTATGCAGATATTTTTTTCTCGTTGAAGGTTTTCTTTGCTTCTTTGATGACTAGATCATTTTATGCGTCTGCATAGGTAATTTATCGTGTTCAGCCTTCCTAGTAATTTTGGTTAAAATTTGTAAGCTAGGATTAAAATGTCATTGATCAATTTGCCAATACCGCTGGATGTTTTGGGATGGAGACTACTAATATTGGTGTTAATAAATTTTGCTTTGGGAGTGAATGCATCTATTGTTTATTCCTATTTTGTGGCATACATAGTTATTTGTGCCTAATTAGAGTAGTAGCATTTTAGCGAAGGCAATGTTAAATATCGTTAAGATAAATTATTTAGCATTTATTGCTCTGTGAACACGAAAGTAAAAGTTAGCTAACCAAGACAATTTTATGTGTAATGAACTACTGCCTCAAATGTGTAAGAATTACTGCTGCCCGAAAATGGCATTTAACCGTGTAAATCAGGATTTGATGGGTCGCTAAGTATTATGAGCATTTTTCCCTGGCTATGGAATAATGTGAAACAAGGAGAACTACGGGTTCCAGAATTTTGCTTTCTGATGACCCTTTTAATGGGAATTTTTCGCTTGATGTATGCTAACCATGAAAACATTATAAAAACTGAGGATTGAGTCTATGTTATTATATCTTTGTTTTCGCATCGTATATTTTATTTTGCAGGCATATTTTATTTTTGGCACTGTTTTAATATTTTCTTAAAATAGTTTCAGTATCAATACATTAATCATTAAATTAATTAATTCATTTTTTTCATTTCCGTTTCTTCGGGATTTTACCATTTGTAGTAATTCTGTTAGTGCTCTCTTACGCCACTTGACGTAAACGGGGAAATTTTTTGGGGTCGTATTTGCTTTAGTACAACAAATAAGAAATGCTCGGGTTGATAATGAGAGTTTTATACCTGTTAAATTAGGTTTTGATGCGTTGTATGTTCATAACCTACCGTCGATAGTATTTTATTGATGTTTCGTCTTCATCCCTACACTTCTTCTGTTTTGAGACTGGCATATTTCCTACTCTATAATATACTTAACTAATCTTTTCCTTCCTCACTTTCACAGCATTCTACCTATAAGGGTGACATTCATCATTTCATATTCCTTAAATACCTGTTTCATGTTCGGACGGGGAAGCTACAATTTGCAAGTACGTTCTTGAGCGTTTATAAAGGTTTTTGCAATTTTTATGCTTTCCTAGCCGCAAACAGTTATTGAATGCTGTAGTAGTAATAACCATTAAAAGGCACAGGGATGAAAGAAGAGAAATATGAACCATACCGTAGCGTTCGCCCTCAAGCATTTTCATGTGACTATTCTGAGGTCAGTATGGGCATTTCAATTCAGTGTGAATTTTAATTATCCCCAAGAAATTATCATATATAAAATTAAATGTGACTAAGTAGGGGGGAGTGGAACTGATTGGAATTCAAACAGACGGAAGATATAAGGTTTGAACTGATGTGAAATTTGGGGTACGTTGATTAATTGGAAATGTCAGTAACAACCTACATTCTTATGGAATAGCTCCGGGGGTCAACACATTTGCCGCTCTTAATTAAATGACAATTATAATTTTGAGAATGCATGGAAATAATCATGCAAAATTGCATGCAATTTTCATTGCAATAGATACCGGATGAAAAATTATGATGCTGGTGTTCATCAGAAAAAAATGGTCGTCATGAATATTCTAGCAGCAAAATAAGGTTACAGAGGGTTTGGAGTATTCAACAATAGTGTGCGTTCATAAAAGTTAACTAACATTCTGGCTCTAGTAAATGAATCTCTGATGTCCCACTGCAGTAGGTTTTTTCCCGATTGAGGAGGAAAATCTGCTGTATCTTTGTCACGGTCGCCCGTTCGACGCCGCGTGTGCCAGTCGTGTTGTCGTCCGAATACTTCCTCCGCGCTCTCGGTCGACCACTGTTGCAACACCACCGCAGAACGAATAGATCCGACCCTAGCTCATTTTTTCCCTTCCTCCCCTCCCCCCGTGCGAAACTTTTGGCGCAGAAGTTCCGTCCTCCCCAGAGGGAGCGCCATCCATCGCACACCAAAAAAAAAAGTGTTGAGAGGGAGGGGGGACGTATTGGGAGGTCGCGTTTGGGGAGATGCGAAAAGTAGGGGGATGGGACCGTTTGACGTGATGGTGGTGGTGCTAACCTCTCCTCCCGCAGTGAAACAGTGGTGGAGGGAAAAGAGAGGGTGAGAGGAAGGGTTTTGACCTTTGTGGTGGTCCTGTGCGTTGTGCGTAGCACTTGAGCAAATTACAATCGGAGCTGTAACCTTGTATCTCTTTGAGCGATACCTGAAAAACCTAGTGGGCTTCGTTTTGTGGGTAATAGAGAGGGGGATGCATGCAAACATGGTTTCATCCGTCTGTGGAAGAGATCGATGGTTGGGAAGAGATAGGTACGTGTAGAGCGAATGGGTGGAATGAGAATCATAAGGGAAGGTGACCGGGGATAGTTCCACTGACCATGTTGAGGGCACGGGGAGGGGTATAGTAGGAGGGCGGAAGGGTGCGGGTAGGGGTGGAAGGAAGGAAAAATACGCAAACGATTCCATGGGGAGGTCGCTTTCCGGGGCAGCGGTTTTCGATGGTGTGTTTGCTCAGCACATTGTCCCACCGTGTGTGTTTTTTGGGTCGCGTCGAGTTTATCTAGATTCATTAAGGCCTAGCTTGTTTTTTTTTGGCGCCCTAGAAATGAATGATTACTTTTGATCTACGATATCATCTCCGTTTTAATTTTTGACGAGGTCTCTCTTTCTCTCACTCCTCGGTTGTCATTCCCGGGTGTCCATTTTTCATCAGGCGGCCCGCTTTTAAACCTCAATCCACCGCAGTCCATAGCCCATGCGTGTGGAGGATCGTGTTATTTTCCCGGCGAAAGAATTTATCGGGGCGGAATTATTCACGCGTGCCTTTTTTGCATTTAATTTCCGCTTCCTTATCTGATTTATTTTCAAAAATCGCAATATTAATTTGGTCCGGAGTCGGCGCGAGGGATCATTTTCCCCTCCATTTTTTCAGCAAACAAGCAATTAATTTTATCATTCCTGGTCCGTGTTGTTTTGCAGCTTTGTTTAAAATGTATGTTGGTGGCGTATTCCCATTTCCTCTAAATGCGTAATGTTTTACCGCCGGTTTGGTCTCAATGTAAATACGTTTAAATGCTCCAAATTTAGGTAGTAGCAAAATGAAATTTCGGCCGGATGAGCTTCATATGGCGTGCTTTAATGGATTGTAGAAATATGCACCATCTGATTTGTTCTAAAGCTACGTTTAGCGGTTAATTTTCGTAATTTTTCTTTGCTTTAATGCTCTGCTTTCAGTACGAAATCCAATTTATTTTCGTTTGGTTGACATTTGAAGGGAATATAGATAAATAATCACACATAAGCGCTCTTTTTTTAAACTACTAAGAGTGAAACCACGAAGTGCGCTTACTATTAATTGACTTACTTTTAATTTTACTTCATAAGCAAGTATAAAAAGTCTTATATGATACATTACTCTATTTTTCCAATTCCTATTTTTACTGGTTGCGCGTATTGATTTACGAAGTAATTGAGCTCTGTGCTCTTCCTACCACTTATTCTTACGCCCAAATTTGTCTGCCTCTTCTGGTTATCCTTTATTTGTTTGAATACTCTAACATTCTATATTATTCACTCATCCCATTACCTCCTTTGATTTTCTCCATTTGCCAATTCTACTCATATCAGAATTCTATTTAACATTCCCTTGTTCGTTTAACACGAGAAACACACTTTTTTGATTATGCTATTGACTGTTTGAGGCTTCAATTGTTGGAAGTTACAAATATCCATATTAAAATGCACTTCGTAATTTTCTACAAGTATGTTGACGGTACGACACGTTTCACCACCTTGCGAAATCGTCAATAAACTTGTGGAAAAGTATGTAGTGAATTATAATATGGATATTGTTTGATTACATATTTCTTCCATGTTATTCAGCATAAATGTTAATACCAGCGACTGAATACCCGTTTTACCTATCATCCCTTTACTTTAGAATCTTCGTCTTTTGACCATAGTACATCACACTCATTTGCAAAAGCAATTTCCCCCTAATTAAAATAGATTCTGTATCGCGAATTCGTAGATGCTTTTTTTGGCACCTAAATTATTTTCTTCGAGAAGTACCCAGTTTCTCTCATGGTGCTCTGACATCCTCCAGACATAGCCTCCGCCAACTTATGTATTCATCTTCCTTTTTTAACGCCGAATCTCTTACACGCTTACGTCAGAAAATCTGTTTTTGCTATTATCCTATCGTTTGCGTGCTCTACATGCACTGAGCATAGTAAAAAGTCATTAATATTTTCAAGCTCGGTGATTGCCTGACTTTGAAAAAGTTCTGTACAACTATATTACTGAGCAGGTATAGGGGCGGCGGCGTGGGTGCTCAGGGGCCCGGGCCACTGCACGTCCAGAGAGGCTTGGTTTTCGTGACCTCCCCTCTCCCCTTCTGAAAAAAATTGTGCGTTAAAAACGCGTTTCAGGTCGTTTAAGGCGAAAGGTTTTCAAATAATATATAAATGACAAAAAGCTTTCGCTGCGATAAATGTCTTATTTTAGACGTAAAAGGGCCCGGGCGGGAATCCCCGCCTTCCCGCCCTGGCCACGGCGCCGCCCCTGATCAGGTACTGTAAAATGATTACCCAATTAGATATCACTGTAAAATATGATGAATATTTTTCGAACTTGTGGTCATTAGTGTCATACTCGATGCAAATTTTATTGCTAATTTCTCAATGAAGTTTTGAGAAATTGTATTTTAACTTGCATAGAAATCCCAGGCGAAGGCGATGCTTATCCATTTTATAATTAGTAATTCACCATCATCTCGGGGAGCAGTATTTACGCAAAGAGTGAACCGTTTTTAGGGTGACTCCAACCATATTCTAACATAATGGACCGAAGCGACGAGCCACTCGGGTTTGTAACTGACTGCATCGATTGAAAATTAAGATTGATATGTGAATGGCAACCGACCTCTAACGCCATCCGTTTCGCCTCTTTCCCGTGTTTACTGGTTGCGGAGATAGCGGCGGAGTAACGCCATGGTCCCTGTCACTTATGATTGATGGTCGAGGAAGATGGAGGGGAAGCTTAAGTGACCGAAAGGGGGACGAAATGCTTAAAGTTTCGTGCATGCCTGATACGTGAGGGAGTAAATTGGCGAATGCACTACAGCTCCCATTTCAGAAGATACATTTGGGTCGATCTATAGGAGAACTTGAGAATCTGTGGGCGTGAATAGCAATTATTCATTCGTTGTTTCAAGCTCTCATTTTGAAATTACATATATTTACTTTTTATACACTCCGCATTCAGCGATAATACTAATGGAATATAATGTTTGAGGGCACATTTTGAAAATCTTGTATTCCAACATCATTTGATGTTTTTACAAATTTGCATGCCAGGAGTTTGTATAGCAACCAATGCCAATAATTTTCTTTTGAAGTTTCTATATTTTACTCCGTCTCTTTAACCTTCGTTGAAACAGGTGGGAAAAAAATCGCATCCTTAACCACGTAGGGGTCCCTCAGACTGATCTGGATACATGCCTCTAAAACAGATTACTTTCGGCTTGCCAATTTATTTCTTGTCTACGTTTTTTATCTCATAGCCATGAAAAAAATGACAGTGGAAAAATGAATATAATTTTTTATTGTTTAAGTGCATGAAAACAAATATATCTCAATTTTTGACGAACTCAAAGAACATGTGCTCTTCTCAGTTTCTGTTAAAAACATAATTTATGCGAAATAGGTAATTTACAGTTAAATACAAAACTTGTATATACAGTAAATAAAGATATATAAATAATAATCAGTCATTTCGGCGTATTTCCTGGCTACTCTCAGCACAATTTTAACGAGATGTGTGAATGTTATAAGGATATTGGATATCACGTCATAAACAAAAATGTTTTGGCTTTCTCCGTTATTAGCAGCATCGCATTTTAGACCTTGGTGGTTCACTTCGAGTGCACCGAGGACATTAGAAATACGCTGACGTAAACCTTTAAAGCAGTCGCGTATTGTCTCTATGTTTTCGCTACCAGCAGGGAATACACCATCTGTCTCACCATCATTATCTTGCATAAGACTGCTGTCATTGCATCAGGCCGCATTTGTGAAGATATTTCAAAGTTTTTATGCCAAAATAAAAAAGAAAATAGTCATTATTAATACAATGTTTGTTATACGATTGAAAATAAAGAGAAGCATATTGCAACTATAGCTATGTCCCGAACCATGTGGGGTCTGAGGAACCTGAATGCGTTTAGAGCGTGAGTGAATGCTACGCTGGCGCCCGCGGGACTGAACCGCCGTCACTTTATGTCTACGTCACAACTCCGGAGACACTAAATGACAATATAGGTGTTTGGGGTCCGTCAGGCCACATCAGATCCTCGGAAGGTTAAAGGGCTTCATTTGGATAATTGACATTGAGGATACTTTGTTTCGGCATTTTGGCTTAGTGCGGATATGATAGTATTTCCCGCATTGCTTTTAGGTGATATAATGATTATGATTGGGGTCATGATTTTATTTTTTATTGTATTTATTTACCCCCCCCTTATTAAACTTCATGAACAATTCATAAAATACAAATTTATGGATCATAAAGCCTATATCAATATATCTTGAAATGTGTGTGACAAGGATCAAGGGCTTGGAAAATATTTTTTGTTATTTTTTCTCAAAAACTAAAGTAACTTTTGCTCGTATATCATTAACAAATTAATAATAATCTATGATTACGTTTGATGAAGAAAAAGGAATTGTTCTCCTTCATTGTTTTTGGAACGCAATCTGAAATGAGGTAGCGGCTTGTAATGCGTCGAAAACAAATGCCTTAGGCCGGCAATTTGGACCGTTCCTGACTCCCTATGCCTTTCAATGTTCCACCCATCAAGGAAAATGGGATTGGAACATAGGAAATGAATAGTTCCTATATATCCTCCTTGATATTATTTTTTGGGGCAGAAAGGGTGGGTGGGTGATCATTGCATTGATCCAGCGAGCATTGAAAGTAGACATTCTTCTGACTTTATTCCGAAATTCCTTCATGTGAAGAGAAAGGTAGCAACCGAGGTGCTATTGAACAGATTTTGAAGAGCGTCAATTCAAAATGCAATATTGTAAGTGAACATTTGTTTGTTTCCTGCTAACCCCTCCTTGAATTTCCTCTATCAACCCAATTTACTCGGGTAGACTCCTCGGGTAGACATAATACCCTGCAATCCACCATAAAGTTGTGTGGCAGGGGGTGAATTCTAACCAAACATGCACAACATATCATGCATAAAAAAGGATTAGTAATCATATACGTCTAAATGTCAATTTTTAAACAGGATAAAAATAGAAAGTAAGCATGCAATATAATTGCGGCAATAAAATGTATTAGTGACTTCCACAATTTTATTTAGGATTGTGGACCGGTTTCGGCATGTCACCTTGACATGCCGAATACATGTCATACAAGGTTAATGTCTTTTTCATTTTATTGCCGCAATGGTATCCTTCCACAAAATTGGAGTTTCGTCTTTCGACTTTATGCAATATAATGCTGTTAGTTGAGTTAGCTTAAAGTCCTTATACCAAAATGTTACTACCTATGCTATCCATTTATACACCGTATTGGATATATTTACCGCTATTCATGGTACGAGGAAAAAGGACATTTTGAATCTGTCAGTTCGGCAATCAATTTCTCTAATTTTAGTTCTTATCTTCTGTGGCTACACCTGATAGGAGGGAAACGGTTGCATGAAGCAATAAACATTGTGAAAAAAACAAGTATTTGTTGATTTATAAAAAGAATTTTAGATTGGTCCTCAGTCAAGGAGACACTTCTCTCACTAATGCACAGCAATAGTGTTTCCATATCCACAATTTAGAGTATTTTATGTTCATGTGTAACCTGTCATGCATCATTATTAAGTATCGTTTTGCTACGGGAAAGTCATTAAGGTAGGTGGCCTTTTCTTTCTTAAAAATTCAATTGTAGAAAAATATTTTATTCCTCCAGTTTTAGACTTAACGATAATGAAGATATTGAAATTTGTATCTGTTACGTTGAAAGTATTAGGCAAACGATAGCGAAAGACATCTGGCAGCCGTTAATGAAAACGTCCTAATAACTACATAGAAAATTGCTCGGCCTCAGATCGTGGATAGCGGAATGATTAATACGCAGATCACGTAAACTCGAAGTATCCACGTGGAATAATACTCATTGCCAAAAGTAAGCGATTCAACCGCTAGCCTTATGTAGGCTTCCGCAGGTAGATGGATGCAGATGATGCAGGTCTACCAGGTTTTATACTGAAACATGGACCAATGCGGTGTAAAAATCGAAGAACTGAATCTACAACTTCTACAGCCAGTTTGTTACGAACTGCCTACCATGGATTTTTAGTGAACGCAGAACCTGATAGCTTGTTTCATCGCTGTAGACTTTAGCGACGCCTAGTACTTTTCCTTGTTAAATCATTTATGAAAAAATAAATCATGGAAAGTTGGACTGATCTATCATGGATAAACTACTCTCCGGTTACAAACTCTCTCTAAAATCGAGAAGACTTCAACATATCTCAGGGAAGCCATAGAACCTTCATGTTCATTTGCATTAAGTTGTAATCTTGGACAGTTTCACTAACGATAAAACGATGGTGAATGAGGCATAAACCAATTTATTAAATCACAAGACTGTTTTAGTATCACTGTAAGGGAATTTGTTTGATCCCAGATGCATGGGAAAGGAGTAGGTACCTAATTGTAATACTTATTAAAAGTAGGTCAGTATTTTGAGGAATTGACTGGTTGCGTTTTGTTTCCTGGATTTAAAACCGATTAATACCAACGTATATTTTTCATCTTTTCTCATTTCCTGTGTCACAAATGTTACAAATTTTCTCATATGTACATACTGTAAATATAACTTCCATTTTTCTACTAATAACGCATAATTGCCTAGATGCGTCTTTTTCATTTTCATGGCTAAATCTGAAATGAGAGATTTGAAATTCGTGGTGTGATGCAGTAGCGTACGAAGGGGGAGGGGGGGGGGGCGAACCGGCTGCCCCGGGCGCCGTAAAGGGGGGGGGGGGCGCCAAAATTGAAAAACATCTTTTTTTAGTTAAAGAAAAAATAATTTTTTTTCTACGTGGGGGGGGGGGGGGGGGGCTACCATCTGGTTAGCCCCGGGCGCCAAGGTACGCCAAGGTAGCCTTGGTACGCTACTGGTGCGATGTAAATAGAGTACGTTCAAACTATCGGAATGTCTATGCAAATATATGGTCGGTTAATTTCGAGTGAAAATATCTATTGCACATATTATAAATAAAATTCCTTAGTTCCTGAAGTTATTTTCCTAGTTTCTCAATGAAGATATGAAGTGGTTATTTTATATAGCTCCAAACTATAGGTACTTCTGCAATGGCTCGCAGAAGCAATAATTTCAGGGCTTTTTGTGAAGTTCTTAAGAACCTCAGTTGTCTTTGGAATAATGTAACGTTTATTGGAAGAGTAAATATAATATCATGTTCCTTCCAACAGTCTTCGTATAGATTTACTAAGAGTGTCTGGAATGACTTTTTTACTTCTCCCATTCCTTCTAATGTCTAAGCAATGCGAATTTTAGCAACTGCAGTTGGATAGTTGTTGCTACGAATTTATAACTCCTACTGTAGCTTAAAATCTGCTTTCAACAGTCCTTTTCCTTCCGAGCAACGCTCTCCCGCCTGTTTTTCCAAGAAATGAGCACTGCCGGCAAGGAGCAGACTTTTAAGTAGTTTCAGGGAGCTGCATGAAAAATAGCACTTATAATTAATGCCCATGCTTTTACTGAAAATGCACTGAGAATTACTTCTTCATCCCTTGTAGAGATCACATTAAAGAGGTACTTACTTGACCTTTGCACTATTCAAAGTTATCCTGAATTGTGTAGAAAATTTTAACCTGGAAATTACAGCTTTTAAACAATTTTATTTGCATGTTTATACTTTCGTCGCCGGTCAACAATCCTATGATTGGTTTGACTTAGCCTTCCACTCCATCTTCTGTACATACGCCAACCTCTTCACATTAAAGTAATTCTTCTTACTTACATCCTTCACAGCTTGTTCCCCACTTCTCGTTTATACTTTATCAAAAGTAATCTCTTTTATAATTAATAAATCGTATTTACATTTATTTCCCAGCTTCTTTTCCCTTAGAAAGTACCTACATTCATATTCATGTTCTGTCCCCTAGAAGTTTTGATATGTGGGTCTGGAATAGGATCTATGATACGATATGGTAAGGCTGGAGAACTATCCTGCATATGGTATGGGAGAAAGTGTTGTTAATATGAGTGAAACACTGTGGGTCTTCATTAACTGTAGCCTTCATTTTACCTAAAATTTGTACTAATTATTATAAATTTAGCTCTGCAGTTCAACTTAAAAATAAATATCTATTTTCAACCAAAAATTCTTAACGTTATAATGAAATATTAATTGTTCCCGTGTAGAAGATTATAAAACTTCCGTGTTTTGCTTGGAAAAATATTTTACAAGTTATTAGACAATAAAAATTTACAATTGATATATTGCAACTATTTTTACACAATTATCAAACGAAAGGGATTTGCTTTTTATGCCTTTTCTTGCGCTAATTAAATATGCTCGCTCCATTCAGGAGTTAATAATGCCATTGTCAGCTATTTTCTTAGATTGTCGCATTTATTTTATGCATTATATTTTATGCATTAGAAAATTAATTAATCCTCTGGGAAGGTTTATGGGAAGGGAGGAGGAGCCGACTATGGTAAGACAGAGGTTAAGCGCGTCTGGAGTCCCTACTGCTACCTGGTATCCTCGTGTGGTGTAGTTCGAATCCCGCCCGGGGCACGGGTGTTGTGTTTGTCTTCATGGTTATGTTTAGGTCAGAGAGGGTGATAGAATATAAGCAGCTGTGTCAGAATTAAACCTTATTTGCTATTTTTATTCATTGTAATGTACTCAAATATACATTTGCTTGCTTCGAATGCGTCGCACATAGAAATTACTACCTTAAATTGCTCTTAAAGTTAATAGCTCCTAGACAAACCTCTCTATACTCTTACGGTACTATAACCTAAACACTTGGAGCAACAAAAATTGGACTCTACGATTGATTAGGTGGAAGCAGTTAGTAATAAAAGGCAGGGCACTGCTAGAAGACCAAAATGGAGTGATAAGCATTAAGGGAAAGATAATTTGGTAAGCAATTAGCGCGATAGAAAATAGTTGCTATTTTGGAAGGAAGGATGTGATGTACTCAGGTTGAAAAACTGAATAGTGTTTGGTTGAATGAATTGGGCTTATTGGATGCTGTAGAGCGTTTAATGTTTTTGCTCATCCAAACCCAGGTCTAACCAGTAGAGTACTACGATCGAACAAATTACTCCATGGCGATTCTCCACGATTCCTCATCCCGTTCATTTCGTCAGGCGCGCCTACCCGGCATCCATCCCAGAACCCTTCGGCGCTAAATTACACGCGGAACCGACCCAGCCACTCCGTCCCACATGTTCGGGCCCCGAAGGGAATTTGGCCCGAAATTCGTACAAGCATTGCTCCGGGACGAAGGAAGGGGGAGGGTACGCAAAAAAACGACCGTGAAGTAACGGGAGGAGACGCGGAGAACAAATGAAGGCGCGTGTATTTTTCAGCGCCGATCTCTGGGAAGGAAAAAGAGGGAGGCCTTGTCGAGGTGGAAGCAACGGGGTGAGAGGCGGGCGAGGAGGGAGAAGTGTCGCTTTCCCGGTCGCCCGGCGTAGTTTTCGTCGCATCCCAACCCCTATAAAAAGATCGCATCTCTAGAGCTCCCTTGTTTTCCGCAACAATACTTTCGTGCTCGTCCCCATATCAGGACCCTTTTCCCCCGATCCCCTCTCTCCTTCCCTCGCTAACCCTCCGTAGCCCGCATTCTTTCCTCGCCTCAACTCCCCGCTTCCTCTCCGCTAGAACCTCTCGCCCCGCTCCACACGGCCATTCTGCTCCTCCCGTGCTATTAGGCTCCGAACTCCGGCCAATTTTCTCGCGAGTGGCGACCGGCGTATCCACCATTTATTTTATCACTCCGCCGGAAGTGTAGGAAACTGGATCTCGGACGAGGGAATAAACTTGTCGATTTACGGGTGCTCTCTATGAAGTGAATTTATCGCCCCCGTAGCCTCGCGGCCCCGTGATATCTGATGGCTGGAATGCTTTCTGTCGTCGCCTTTATTGCCCCGGGGATTTTATTCACTTGCGGCACCTCCCTACGCTCCCTGCTGGAATCAATATAAATCGTTCATATCGTACTAATGCCCCTTTAAAATGATGATGGGTGGGATTAAATAGCGTGGGACGCTTGGGAAATTTTGTTATTGCCTGTTTAGCTGGAAACGTCATGGGAAATTATCTCGCATACCATTATGAAATTGATTTTACTGTAATTTTCTATTTTTTTTCGGTAATTTGTTTTGGAAATATGCTCAACAGTCTCATCGCAATTCGATACCAAAGTTTTAGTTACGTTGGAGTGTATTTGGGTAACTATGCAGTGCAGTCTTGCTGATTTTGGCGTTGTGTAAAAATTTTAGTTTAGCGCACTTAGTTCTCAAAATGCCTGCATGCAAATGAAAAAAAGTGTTTTCCCTACAAGTGCTGTTATATGTTCCTTTCTAGTTTTATTATTAATCTATCCAAGTTTTCGGTTGCAACATTTATTGCTCTCATAATGGAATGAGGGGTTAAATATTATTTAGAGCGATATTTATCTACTTTTTTGTGAGTACGGCTGAAATATCGCTGCAGTTTATTTTTTATACAAAGGCTGCGTTCTCGGTTTAAAATATGTACGGTTATTGAGCGTGTAATTTCAGCTCTTTCATTGGATTCTTGTTTTAGCTTTTATGTCATGGCGTATGGCTAAAGAAGTTTCTCGACATTGAGTCCCTACAAATTTTCTGCTCTTCTCAACGATGCTTTGAAAGTGCATTTTACGGTTAAATTTTGTATGAAGTTTTGAACTCACTGCATGTGATTCTTGGGATGAAAAATGATGAATGTTCCTTATTCCAACATTAAAGTAAGTTATATAAGTTAGGTAGATAATTCTACCTAAATTAAGATAAAATAAGTTTTATTATTATGGTTTTTTGGTTTGTGACAAACTAGGCATGCACTTCAATCATGTTAGTGTATTATAGGATATGAGAATATGCGAAATTGAATTGTTCTTATTGCCAAAAAACACCTAATTATAATATAATCTGATTCAAGGAGAGTGAATCAGTCGCAAAAACACTGAAATGGAGTCACCCGCTGATGATTTCTTAATTTAATTGTTATATGAATGCACTTTGCGACATTTTTTATGTTATTCCTTGTGAAATACGATTTGTAAACGTAGTGTTTAAATTATTGACCGGATTTGCCAATAGAAACAGTTCCAATCTGGCTGTAGTCATTCTCCGTTCATAGTCAAAGTTCTCGACTCCCTCTCTAATATTATCAGCACTTCTCATTGTATTCCAATTTCCCATCACTATCAATTTTGAAATCTCAGAAGACCCTCAGCCATTTTTAAACTTATATTACCATCTCTCTTCTATTTGTCTCGCTTTCTCCTTGTTTCTACCTATTTTTTGGTAAGTAGTTTACCAATAAGAATTTCAGCTATATTTTATGGCTGTACCTCTGTCCCCGATGGTAAAATTTTGTCACTCATTTGATCTTAAGTAACTAATGTTTTCTTAAGTTTCCTATTTATGGTATGTGTAGGTACTCCATTTAAAATTAATTTCACATTCTTTAAAACCTAACCCTTTCAGTATTCATCGATCTTCTTTAATCTCAGATTACATTTTTCCGTCACGTACGGACTCATTTTCTGAACTAGTGAACTAGTGGGTAGAGCGCTGAGCTCTACCCACTCGGGTGCCAGGTTCAAAATCCGGGTAGCCTTTCTGGACAGCCCCATCTAAAATACTCGCGAATCGATTTTCTGCATGTCTGAATTTCGTAATAAAACGCAGGTGACCCAAGGATAGGAACTGCCTCCCCCCAACATGAAAGTGTGAATTTTACCCGTCAGTGCCTTATTAAGTGGTGAGCTAGGCCCGCAACTATCAAAAACCAACCTTCTGTTTGAACATTAATTCATTACGGACTTTATACCGCGGCGACTCTGGAAATCCTGTCTTTCCCATTCCCGTGAGAGCTTCAGCTGTATGACACTCGTGCGGACTTAGTCCTGTGAAAATAAGAATAATTTTTATTGCTTTCGTTCATAATATTGGAAAATATTGATTAAATTAGCTTATTTACCTTCAATGTGCAATCAGTGCTTTTGTTGTGACTCAATTTCTTAAATGGCAACTAAAACTACCCAAAATAGAATTATAGAAAATATGCTAAAAAGTCCTGTTTTGCTTCCACCTCTATGTTTTAGACAAATACAGTCCCATCTGCCATACTGTCTTTCATTTGACGTAAATGTTTTGACTAATAGAATAGTATGAGTACCAGGAGAAAATATAGTGGTTACCAACATTCTAGCTCTAAGGATTAACTGAAGGAAGCAACCTATTTCCTACGTCAAGACTTAGGGCATATTTGAAATATTTCTATTCCCTCTAATTATACGTTGTCCATATTCTAACATGCGTGGGAAAGTTTCAATCTACTTGAATTTAGAGCAGTAATACAAATTACTAGTAGTTGATTATCGATTTTAGTCACTACAACTGCAAGTTGCATCGCACGGTCTAACCTAACCTTAAGACCTACCGTAAACCTATGACAACACGACATCCATACCCGAGGTTGTAGTCAAACCCACTACCTTTGGGTTGCCAGGCGGCAATTATCAACCAGGCTATCGCGGCTGACATTACTACATAGTTTAGGTCCTCTTATTTCCTTAAAATTTATCTAAAATCTCGAAATTATTACGATCTGGTGCATGTATTCGGGTATCTGAGGCTAAATGCACATGTCAGTTCCTCGCTAGGTGTAAAAACTACCTAGGATAGTGTTCATAATGTAAATTGGGCGCGAACGGAAGGAATTTAATGAGAGTAGTGTGGTATCGGTGAATCCAATTGATTCACTTTGGAACCAGGAACAATATTAGTGTTTTAGGGAAATTTAATGGAGCGAATAGAAATTGTGAGGCACAAAAATGGCCAATGGAATGAAAGCAGGTAGGATTCAAGTTTGAATGAGAAGTGCAACAATGGAGGGTGTGAGGATTTGAAAATTACAACAAAAATAGAAATAGCTCAGCTGAATCTAGACCTGCCTGGTCAATAGTACACTTTCAATAATTAATACGAAAATTTGCTATGTGAATGTGATTCTGATTTTACGTAGCCAGTATGTACCAGAGCTCTGAAGGGAAGGTTTCCAAAGCCCCTCTGACTCCCATCTCGGAAGTGTTTGCCTGGGAGGCTGCTGACGAAGGCAAACGCCCCCAGGCCGATTGGCTTTGGCATCTCGGAGAAGTTACAAGAACAGAGGGAGAATGCATGTACACCTCTCTAAGTATTCCTCGTTTCTGAAGGATTAAAGCGGGGGTGGGAGTGGTATGGTGGTGTTGGTGGAGACGGTATTGGCTGGGTGGCGTATAGGGTCGGGTTTGGAAGGATACCATGGCCGGAAAACACGGTGGTCGGGAAGGGTGGTTTGGTTTGGGCGGAAGGTGAAGTCTGGTGGTTCCGGATTTGTACACTTGAATTATTTATGTGAACTCTCCTTGCTTTTGGCTTAGGCCTTGACGACGAGGATCTTCCCCAATCCGCCCCTCTCGCTCCGAGTACTCATCCAAAAGGTATCTCAGTGTCTTCGAACATTCGAGATTCAGCCATAGTCAATTCACTTCTAAATGATGAGGAAGGGGAAAATATTCAACCCCTTTTGATGTAAAATAATTTTCATAGCATTCCACTCAACTGTTCTTCTTCCATCTCCTCGTTTTCTTATGTTTCCGTATTAATTCCCGCGAAAAAGTTTAAAAATTGTTCTAACAGTAAGCAAGGAAGAGTGAGGAAATGGCTAAGGATTTTATTTTGAATCGAAAGAGTTCAGAAGCTCATGCACCTATTGAAAGTTGCTAGACGTTTGCATGTACAACTCAGTGTTTTGAAAAAATATTTTATTCAAGCCTACCTTTGACCTGAGGTACACAAATTATAATAGCATCTTGCACTTTAAATACGTGAACATGCATCGGCAGTTGTGTTAGATAATGTCCTAGTGTATCGTGGGTAGTAGGAATCAAATTCATCTTTTTTCTGTATTGAAAACCACCTCCAGGTTTCAAACACACCGCTTTTCCTTACTACGGAAAGATGCAATGATATTGGAATGAATAAACTATCTATATTTTTTAATCTTATGTTACAATGCCGTTCAGTAGTTTAAGTTACTCATTGGTATTTTTCCCGTTTATGGAAATAAAAATGTTCAATTTAACTCTCGCAGTTATCGTTTGCCTCTATACTTTTGATGGAAATATCGGATGAGGGTGATAAAACAATCTTCCTTACAACATAGGACAATGCTTTTACCGTTTATGCGTTCTCCCAATTACCAGATACTACGATTAATGGCGTGGGATACTGCCAGACGTATACAACATATATTTGAACTACTATTACGAGAAGTCAGTGCTAAAGTAAGCCACGGGCAGATAACATTTTTAACGTCCAAAAAGCTACAACTACTGCAACTGTTTTATGTCCCTTAATCAACCTCTTGGGTTTGGCTGGAAATCTGTCTCACAATAAAACACAATATCCTTCCGCCCATAAGATTTTACTCTGTTCATTAATGCAATTTTCTTTGGTGGATACCTAATGCGGTTTTTCTTACTGTTCTTTTGACATCATAATAATATTTCTTATTTATTATCATAAGAAATGGGTTGAAATATTTGCTGTAATGTCCTTTCTTTCTACCTTATTTCAACCAAAAGTCTGCCAAAAACTGTTCAATCTCATAAGACTGAATCGATTTGGATGATGTGCAAACCCAGATTATGGATCTCTTGAAAATTAGAGCCATTATTTCTTCTAGTCTCAATAATGAAGCCAGATATTCCAGTTTATTTTCACCTCTCTTCTTCAGGGACCTAATTTCTCAAAGAACAGTATTGTTCTTAAAATAAATAGTACTTAACAAGCTACTTCCTCACTAATCAGTTCCGATATCCTATTCTCTTCGTAAACACCTCTATAGACAAGGAAACTGTAGTGAATGATCTTTACAATGGTTTTCATTTTAGTGATAATTATTGATATTGCTGAAAAAAGCACAAGAAAATGCATGCTTTTGTGATTTAAGAAGGAACATTGCAAAAATATTTTCTTCTTTAGGTAATAGAATAGTTCTTAAAACATGTATTTAAAGTTAGTATTCCGATTAGGATTTTATTCAGGAATTCTTAGGATGCATATCTTACAGAAAGATGAATTTTGGGGTTATTGGCCGTATGTAGGCTCCGCATTTCGTAATTTAGTACCGTTTAAAGAAGGTACTAGAAATTGCCTTTGAGAAATATTACTATAAACGAGATTAATAGGAAGATCACTAGATATTACTGCCTCCACCGTGAGTTCTCAAATGTTTAATTTGCTGCATTTTTCCCTTTCTGTTCCGATATTTTGCTCCAACTTACAATCGATATCCTAGTGTTTTTTTTGGGATTTACTCCGAACCCCTTAGATCTACTCGTCTACATCCCAAATCCCCTACCTCTGAATCCTTAGCCCCACCCAACTTCCTTCTTATTGCTTCTCCGGGAACACCTCCATTCATCTCTCAAAGATGGGTTAACAGGACTGATTCAGATGCCTTGCATTTCACACGGGGATCACATTCCCCTGCTTCCAAGAATCCGTTTGTTCCCCAAGAATATTACCGTGGCGGAGGAGCGAAGGAGATTGATATACGTCGAGAGATAGGGGAGAGAATGGGACCATACGAAATTTACCTGTCTAAAGCCTCCATTTCTTAACTTTGATCTCCCGAAAGCGGAACATAAGACTATCTTGATATGCGATCCTGACTGTAAGCCTCTCTTAAACCCTCTTACCCTGTGCATCCCTCAGTTTTCCATTATTATCATGGAATCGAGCATAATCCTTGTCTTTGCCGATAATAATGTACCCTTATCACCCATACGAATTGTGCACACCATTGTGCATTTTTGAGAATCTTGCGGTTCTGTTGCACCCCTTGCTGAATTGATTTCATGACACGTACCGTAAGTAAGATGCAAAAATAAAATCTGTATAGGATTACTTATCTCTCCGTGTTAGCACGCCGATGGTATATTTAACTGGTTTCCTCTTTGACTTTGTATGCATGAAGATGTATCCCATTATTGTTTTTAACTCACACACTCAGTAATTCAACCCGAAGGTTGGTTTTGATAGGTGAGATTAGAACTCACCCCGTACTATCGTGAAATTCACATATTCAGGGTAGGGTGACCAGTTCCTTTCCCTGGGCCACGTGCGATTTCCTACGACACTCAGACAATCGAATCGCGAGGATTTTAGATGGGGGTTCAGAAAGGCTCTTGCCCGGGATTTGAACCCGAGACCCCCGGTCAGTAGCTCAGTGTTCTACCCACTAGGCCACCACGACCCGTATCCCATTATAAAAAGTTCTATTTAAATGCAAATAGAAGGAATGTTAAATTAACAGAAAGAATCCCCGTTTTCATCCCTGTTTTTAATGAAGATTTCACCTAACTCTTAGACTGATGGAATTGAGACTTCCACGAAGGTTTAGATCAGTTGCTATATGTCAAGGCAGTTACGACTTTAATGTAAGGAAAATTGAATAATACTGACAACCGAGGCTAAACTGTCATATTTTCTGGTTGTGAAACTGACTTAGAGTCCCTGGTTATTACAAAAATGGCATATTTCATTAGGATAATGCATTAATTGAAGCATAAAATAGCAGATTTTTTAAAAACTTACGTGAAAATGCGCGGGGTGAAATTTAAATTTTCTGTAAGAGATAAGGATAAATTTAGAGGCTTCTGAAGTAACCAATTTTTCCTATAAAAATTATGACTTTCCTTTTCAATGTCTTTTTATTGGTGGGATATTCAGGCTTGTTTACTTCGTTTACATTATTTTTACTCTCAAAGATTTCTATAAATATCTCTAGCGTTGATGACAATATGTTAAATTGAATTCATTACATAATGTAGTCAATTGACGACCTAATAATGACTTTATCCGAGTTTTTTTAAAATGCTTCTATCACCGAGAAGATTCATAGTAGCCGAGTATCTTCCTTTATATGAAACTTCGAGCACTTCTGCTAAATTACCAATTTTGCAATCCTCGCAATCCGAGGATTTTTTTCATTAGGGGGCGTCCAAACGCTTCACCCGGATTTGAACCCGGGACCCTTCGATCAGTAACCAAGCGCTCTACCCACTAGGCCACCACGCTCCCATTATAGACATATCATGCGGAAATATTTTTAAAAAATTTCTGGTAAGCAAAGTAAATACGTAAAAAAATAATTCCTCTTATGCATTTAATTTTTGAGGTTCATGCAGGCTTGTAAAATTTTCTATAATATACATTTCCTACCCTTTCGCTTACTTTCATGTTACCTATTTTGTCCTTAATTGCACGCAGAATGAATGACATTTAAAACCTAACTGTTTTAATGTCCATCACCCTAATTTCATTACTTTTAATCATTGTATTGTTGTGCCTTTAGGGTTTTTAATATAGGTACGCTTTTCTTACTCTTTATTAATGGCATCATCACATATATTCTTTGTGTTTACAATACTCGTTTGCCTCAACGAAAATAAAGCCTAAATCCATGACTACGGTATCAGTGAATAGGTTACTTTATCTGTCTCTGACAGCATAATTTAGAGAGTACTTTAAAATATTTTTTCATAACCTATGTTCAACGAAAAATCTTTTAGACTGAAGCAAATTAAAAGAGGAACACCCCATGACAACGAAGAAGAAGGGATTATTGTCGGCAGGAGACGTGTATCTTGATTCTAAACATGAGGTTAAATAACTGGTTCGAGATATTATGTCGTAAATAGGTACGTTCACATTATGAAACAGTCTTTGCTATTTTGTATATGCTTTTCCCTGATTACCTTATTTGACTACTTCAATAAAAGGCTAAATCATTTTTTCATTGGGGAAGTTTAATTTGCAAAATTTTCGGTTTGGTAAACGAGTCTATCTTTAATCGCCGCAGGAAATGTAGCGTATGGTTCATTCTAAGATGTGTAAATGAGCCCTATCTTAATAAAACCTATCAGCGTCCCGTTTTACAAAGCTAGCTGTTTTCTGCTGCTTACTATTTAAATCTGAAATCTTTCTGCTAAATCCCTTATATTAACTGCATGTTCCTTTTCTACTCAGTTAGCAAATAGTAATTCCGTCACTCATGAAATTTTTCTATTATTCTTTTGAAAGATTTTTTATTGACTTGACTACTTATTTCCCGGACAAGCTGTGCTCTTGATAGATCATTTTTCATCGTAATATTGAAATATTTCTGCGATTTCACGATAACAGTTGTTTATACGTTATTAGGGTAATGGATGAAATTAATCATGTACATATATTCTTTCATTTTTGCCATTAAGTCATAGTTAAATTAACTCTTCTTTCAGTTTTCTTCGCCCTGAGAAAATTTTACCACTTCTCACTTTAAGCAACCTCCCGGCATCTGCTGCCCGTAATTATTATCGCACCAACTTTCCTCCCCTTTCATCCGCTCTCCTCCAGCCAACCATCCCGGCAACTCAACCCGCTCTCCGAGTCCTTCTACCCTTACGCTGCTGACTAATTTTTTTTTGCATAGAGTGCACACTTATCTCCACCCTCACGCACTTGGCACACACGCAGTACGCCGTCTTTCCCTCGGAGGGGATTTTTCGAGTCGTCTGTCTCCTCGGGCCTCTTCCAGCGTCTGCAGTGGTGAGAGGGTCTCGTTCTCTTTGAGATGGAAGAGAGAGGAGAAAGTGGTCCGTGGGGAAAAGCGGGCGGGTAACCGAAACGCTGTCAAACTTTTTTTTAAAAATTATGTCCCGTATACTCTGGAGTGATGAAATTAAATACCTATGTTGATCGCAAAATAAGTTCTTCAGTAATGAAAGAAGCAATCTAGATGTACAGGTAACTTGCCATCAATAGGATATTTAGTTGAATTTAATCATCAGTCATCTATCCTCAGATTGGTTTGAGGCAGCTCTTCACTGACTTCTATCAGCTAGTCTCTTATATTTACGTATTTCTTTTAGTTCTTATTCAAAATTACTACATCTACATTTTACCCAGCGAGCAACCAAAAGAGCGTGTGGCAGCGAGTAAGTAATTATCTATTCTGGGGTGGCAACTGGAAGTTAAGGTCATGATCACCATTTGCGATAGGTGTACAATTGCGTAGATGTGGGAATTTTTCTGGGAATGGAGGAAGGGTAAAAGTGGAAAGGGTTAGCATTGGCCTGCTAGTAATACAGGGATCCGAGGTTCCACGGTTTAACGTCGCATATAACGGATGGAACTCGAAGTGTTCTCTTAGCACTCAGGTAGAGACCAGTTTAACATACTCTCTGCCATTGCTATCGATCCCTGTTCCTCCACATGGGATGCCGGTGTTCCAACCACCATGTTAATTCTGTGTCCGATATTTCGTTTAAAATTTACGGCGTTTTATATTCTGCATCGGCTTTTGGCGAGAAGGATTTCGAGCAGATGACGTTGACGAGCGGATATTAACTGCAATAATCCATGTTCAGGTATTCTGAATTTGGGATTACCTTTAGCTGTTTATAATTTCACCCGTGAGCTTAGAACCGACCAAAGCTACCTCTATAAAGCAGTCTAATGGAACTTTAAATCGGTTGAAGTGCAATGAAAGCAATTTTCACAGCCCTGCCAGCATTGTGCACAATTTTAAAAAGGTTTTTATCATTCCGAAGGTTGCTCTATTGCCTAGTCATCTACCCACGAGGCTACATTGAACGTTGAGAATTGAACAAACTCTGAATCATAATGAATTTTACGAGTACATAATCAAGTGAAACTAAGCGGCTATGGGTCTCATGGGGATGGTCAACGGCTAAGGAGGAGGAATGAAAATGGGATTGCCAGGTAACCAAAATATCACAGAGTTTGAATTGCATTTGACATCACAGAGATTTTGCATTGGTTCGGAATCATTAAGTACACCGACCACTGTATTGATATTAATACTCGTAATGATGAAAACTCCGCAAAAAATCATAGGTCATTCAGAGGACTGATAAAATCGTGATGTGAAATTACTAAATATATTTTTTTGCAGTATATTTATATAGAACAGGTCGTAAAGGATGTGAAAGAGAGGAACTACATTAATATGAAGAGGTTGGCTGATAGAAGAATCGAGTGGAGGGCTACGTCAAACCAATCCTAGGATTTGGAACGTGGGTTTTCGCGTCCTGTAATGGCCACGAAAGCTTACACTCCTACAACGCGTCATACGCAGCTGCCCCCGAAAACCTCCAACCATTACAATCCTAGGATTGTTGACCCATGATGATGATGATTCAGTGGATATAAATTTTTAATTAATTCGGAAATCAATTGTATCTGGTTATTGGTGGAATAATATGTGTCCTTATTTCTTTGATAGCTCGGACCTGGATAAAATATAATTAATAAAAGACAATAAAATAAATGGAAAATGACAATCAGTTATCAATTCAAGTAAATTACTTGATCGATTATTTTATCCAGCAAATCAGGACTTTAATAATTTGAAAAAGCGATAAATTCACATGAAACACCGATTTCAGCTATTCTTGCGCTAAATTTTTCAATACATTTGAATCCATGTGGTTTTTAATAGTAGGTTATATTTAGCTTCTGCAAAATTTAGCTGCGAATCGTGCGTAGCTGAGGTGAGTAGGAAATCAGTTTTACTGTTTCTGAATTGTTTCAATTTTGCTAGTTTCTGAGATGAATCTGTGACCACTATGTTTTTCAAAAATTATGTTTAATTTAATATGCCAAGTAATCTTTTTTCCTCTGTTAATTTGGACTGGATTTTATTGGCCACTAAGATAAGTTATTCCTCCCCATCAATCGAATTTGCCGCGTGTGTCACAGATGGTTTGCCAATAATACATTACGCATGTGATCCAATGAACTCAAGTTGAAGTGTTTAACTATCGACAGTTTGCTCCGTTCAACACGCCGTGATTCTATGAATCGCGCTCAACCTTCTCAACCTTGTTCAAGGTCCTCTGGCCGCAACCCTTCTCTCAAACCCCGGTCGTCAAGCAGCCTTGAGAAAGGAGCGCCCAATTTTATGTCGTGCTCTTTTTTTCCTTTGGAGATGGGAAAGGAGGAAACAAGATGTGAAGAAGCCCTCCTACCCACCACGAGTACCCCCCACGATTTTTTCTCGCCGGTCCCGGGATCCACTTTGGACCTCTTTCAAGTCAAACTCCGTACAGTTGAAGTGTTTGAATGAAGAGTAAAGCATTTTTTATCGCATTAGCGTTAATAAATATGGGTTTCTTTTGTTTTCAGGCAGTGACCAAAATCAGAATCGTGGGCTACTGACAAAGTCTGACACAAATCTCTTCCCTGGGTCAAGGGTACTAATTAGTGTGTTTTCCTCACCCTCTTTAAAATATGTGAACATACTAAATTTGAATTTTTACTATTAGGCGTAACTAAGGGACAAAAGATCTATTTTAGAATATCTTCAAATATTGCTCAATCAAGTTCTTTGACTGCATATTTCTTGTGGTGTCAATTTTCAGTTTTTTTTAATGAACGCTAGTTTTAGATTTCCCTCGATGCCCAGGTCGTAGGTATATGCTGCTGGGTATTACCGTTTAGATATGGCTATCTAATATTTGGAAAAGGGGGTAAAACGGAAATTCGCCAAAGCGTTCCTCAAATAATGATGGCCGTGGTTGTTCATTTGGGCGTTTTGACGCGATTCACATTTCATGTGGCCTCCACTCTCAACCAATTACTGTTCATGAAAGAATCTGATACGTTGAGGCTCTGCTTTATTCTCTTAGCTCCGCAGTACCACAGGATTATGTTGGAATCAGGATATAAGCGTGGCTTAAAAACAAGTGATTCAGGGTATTTTGATGGCTCCACATTCGCTGTCGATGGATTCAGGGGAATACAGAGATTCACAAATATTTCATCGGGAGTTCATCGTTCGCAGCGTATTACAAGTGAGAAAAAAATCCGTAAACCTAGCTCTATTTTTCTGGTATAACCTTTAAAATTCGTTCTTGCAAATGTCTCCTTATTCTGTTTCTGGAAACTTTTCCCCACGCAAACGGGAAGCGTTCCTTTGATCTTAAAGTCATCTATAAAAGTCGTCATGGACAAGAGCATTGATGCATTAATTGATTCACCTAATGGTGTTAAACGAATATTTTAAATGAATTTGTATGAACGAATTAAATAAAAGGCGGCATCATCAAATTGGAAACGGGACCGTGATCCGTACAATATTTTTCTCATACCTGATCCCAATCAAGAACCGGCAGATTACATTGCCGTGTCTCTCGCTGTGTTATAAGTAAAACATTTCAGAAATCTCGCACAAATTTATGATTTAAATGTTTGATCTTGTTTATACTGATGTTTACATTTGTTTATATTTATGCAATTTTTCCCGAAATGTTTTTCCCTCCTCGTGAGTTACTATATCTAATGTTGTCATTTTCGAAATTATTTAATTTACACTCTTCTTCTTATCGTCATCATCATCATTGGTTGATTTGACAAACCTCTCAACTCATTTCTTCAATCGGATAAACACTTAATTGCTATAAAATCTTCTCTTAACATCCCTCACTACTTGATCCATATTCCTATTTCATGAGACGCTTTCCTTAGTCATCCCCCCTCATTCTCTCTCAAGATAAAGCCGATACGTTTTCATGCTTTCTTTTCAATGTTTTTAGAGTATATCTCTTTCCTTCCACTTTTCTTAGGATTTCTGCGTTAGCCATCTAGTCGATCCATTTTATATTCATTATTATTCTGCAGTAAATCTTTCGAATGCTCCAGCCTTAACTCTCATACTGCTGTTATCCTCCGTGCCCTACTGCTACAAAGAAATATGCTTTAGGTGTGTTTACATAATTTCAAGTTTGTATTTCCAGACGTAAGTAGATTCCGCACTTGGTAGGACCTATTTTTTGAACCTTTACACTGCACATTTCTTTCTTAATTCGTCAATTCTGTTAACTCTGCATCTTATATCACATTGCCTATTCTTTTTCTTCCTTAAGATCCTCAGCTTTTTCTACTGTATAGTGTTTCTTCTGTTTTCTTTTCATTGATATCCATGTGTTGTATTTTTCCATTATCTTTCCATGTTTACTAGAGTCAAATGACATTATCATACTCAATTGAGAAAAAAAGTACAATTTTGTGATATTTTTCAGCCACTAAAGCAACCAGGCTACGAGATAAAATTTAATTAAGCAATTGTTGCATCATGAAGTCAGCTTAAACTAAATAATAAGAAAATTTCATATATAAATTTTTCATATTAATTACTTATTTTAAGAGGCGTATAAATATACTTATTGTAAATGAATCTCTGTCGTCCAATTGATATGTCTGCCATATTCTCTTTATTGCTGGTTAATGTTACGCGTCATTAAAAGACAGTTATATGTTAAATAAGTTAGCGTGACCAAATTTACATGTGTATTTTACTATTTGTGCATCTTTAATTTGCCTCAGGGAGTTGGTCGCTAAAATACTTACCTTAGTTTTTTGTTGAATGTAACTCTTTCGTTTTATAATTATTTTAGTACTTTGAAGTATTTCATTTTTCTAAATTTATGGCTACCATGAAAACCTCATAGTCTATGAAAATCGATTCAAAAGTTATTAGAAATATTTATTTTTAAAAAGTCATCCACCACGAATGGTATTCATGTCTGGATCCCCAGATCGAATCTCGATCAATTTGAATAAGTTGTTGCATGTTGCTATTGTGCATCTCAGCGTGTAACCTCGTTCAGATTTTTCGTGGCCAGTTCGCTAGTTCCATGACTGTTTAAAAGTTTTTTTGGCCATTCCTTCTCATCATGTGTATTATCTTACGCGTCATATAAATGAAGAGTTGATGGAGAAATATTTTAAAACTAAAAATGATTTAATAAAAATTATAACTAATACCGTTATAGGGCGCCTAGCTGATGAATTTCCCAGAGAAAATTGTTCAATTTGCGTTCAAGGGGAATCATGTTTCATAAAATAAAACCGCCATAAATCCCGCCGATGGGGAATGACCAAGCCTCATCAAATGGAAAATGTACGGTTTCGCAGGTCCCCTCCCACCATTTAAGTGGAATCCGTTATTCGAAACCTGAACTCTGGTTGACGCCTTAGAAGTGCAGCGGAAATCCTCCAGGGACGCTACGGTCGCGTAACCGGGAGAGCCCAGGGAAAAATGCAGGGGCGCCAAGATTCAAAGCAAAATTTCTGTCAATCTAAGTTTACTTCGTTAATTATGGAACATCTAGGCTTCTTTGCGTTTACTGTACATAATCGCCGACTATTAATGGTCTTACTTTTTTTCATTGTAAATCTAGTTTTCTACCTCGCCAACACCACCATTATCTCATAACAACTTGAGCTAAGGTGTTTTAATAATACCTCTCATTATCAATGCAGATTTTTTTAAACGTGGTACGTCAAGTTTTTTCTGATGCTTAAATAAATAAATGATCTAGCACCGTACGTAGCCTGTGGTAAAGTGGGAAAGTTAGAAACCAATTTTGCTCTCCTGTGGAGTTTGCGCCCGACTCTCACGCTTAGACTCATGCTAGGGGTTTGCATAAATGATTTTGTTTTACCACTACCCAATCCCTTGTCCCTTAATTGGCTTTTTATACTACTCCTTTCTTCGGAGAAAAGAAACCTAAGACACAATATGGGTACCCTATCAATAACATATCTTCAGATAAAGTGCATCAAAAGAACCATTCTTAATATTTCTGCTCTCTATTCACTCAGAATTAACATTTAGAGTTAAATTTTATCTTTTTCTTACTAAGTTCCTCTTTAGTGGGTGGATTGAAAGTGCTTTACAGCTCAGTACGGTTTTTGGTAAACAGTAGACTGAGTAATTTGTAGTTTGGACTGGCAATATTTGTTTTTCCGCGGAAACAAAGACTTACTTTTGTTAGATATGCGGTAAAACTGGATACTATCATTCACATCTAGTGCCCACAATACCCATATCGCAATGTAAATCCCGGGAAATATGGAGGAATTTCCATCGAATCAATGGCCTTTCTAAATATACTAGACCTTCCTCCCTAAGTCATTTCCAAGCATCCATAATGTATTCCGAGCATTGATACTGACATCTAACTACTTAAAGAATATATTACTGATGTTACAACATACCGAGCATCTCAAGGTCCTATACAGTGGCAGAAGTTAATTTTTAAGTAAAAAGCTTACATCCACAAATAAGTGTTTTAAGGGATACCTTCGGTTAACAAATATGGATACCGTACTTAGTACGAGCTTCGATCGAGCAAAACGCAACCTATATATGATTAATTTAAATCTTGAAACGCTGGATACGTTTATGCAAATTGTGAAACAAATGTAAGGGTGTGTAATTTAATTTTAATAAACACCGAAACCATTGTGAAGAGACTTATGAGCGTCAGTGAACCATGGACTTCGCGGTTTTCTGAATTGCTCTTTTTAGTGCCGATATCGATATTCCTCACTCTTTCAAACATAAATCTGCTGTATCCAACATTTTAGGCCGGCATCGTTTAAACATTTAAGTATACTTCCTGCATTATATTAAATGACTTACTTTCCGTTTCCCTTTCCGTATTCTCCTTTTCTCCCTTCCATCTCATAGTTGAGGAAATGGAAACTACTAATTTCAATTATAATTATTTTGTTGTGCCTTGGGGAATTCTATTTCTGTAATTTTTCCAAGGGACTATCTGCTCAAGCCTTATTCCTTTCGAAATATTCATCTCACATCTAGAGTGGTAAGCCTTTGAGCAGTAGTTGTATATTTTTTTCCGCTGAAATATTTTTTTCATTTTTCCAAATTTGATATATGGATACATTTTATCTAGATGACATCTATCTATTGTTGAGACACTAGAGTTTAGGTAAACAAGATTTATGTTTACTAGATGCATGTGGTACCTACTTGAAATTTCATTTGCTGTACTTTTTTGAGACTGATTTACCCATAATACCGACGATCTCTTGGAGCTGATTCTTTACTGGAATAATTCTTAATGGATACATCTTAATTTCATTATCTCGATTTGTTTTGACCACATGGTGGAACGTTTCTGCTTTAGTTGACGTAGTAGCTGTATTTAATAACCAAGAGAGATCTCAACATTTCCCAGGGGATCAGCAAAAAGAAGACAGTCCTGTCCCCTCCTATTTTTTCTGCTTGCAAGTTTTGTTGATTCTTGTCATCGGTTTCTCAAGGGGAAAGGGTCCCTTTCTCGCAAATATGCTGTAAGACAGACTCAGTGAAGAATTGAAGACACAGAAGTCTTCTCTTTTACTGATGAAAAAGCATTTCTTATGGGAAATGGGTCAAAATGATGGGTTTAATGACCTCATTTTACGAAAATCTGTTATAGGCTAATCACCGCTCATAATATAGGGTTGTGAATCAACTTGATAGTTAGAGAATTATTTTTCTTCAATCTGGTATTTTATAAAAAATGGCATCATATTTAAAAGAAGTGCAAAGTATGAGTCATAATGATAGTAGATAAATTGTCAGTTTCCCGTATAAGGGAAAATAGAATGAGTGAAAATCTTAAGTTATAATAAGGCGGCTCGGTAGTGAGGGGTCGTCACTATGCTTGGTACTTCACCAAATCATGGCATAAAATATATTTAAACGTTTTAAATAAATGCGTTACTTACTCAAGTGGGTCATGATCCAGTTTTGTATATTAAAGGGACATGTTTTACCCCATGATGGTGTTTCATCGCATGGCATTATCACCGTCCGTAAGGTGTAGTTGTCACTATTTGTTTTTGATGCCGGCTAAAATGATACCTGTGATTTTTATCACAAATTTGCTGCTTAATTTTGGTGTGTAAAGGATAAATAATTATGTATAATTTCTATTTATTTTAAAATTGGTATCCTTGAAGCACAGAACAGTACTAAAATCAGCTCTTGCGGTGCTTCAACTGCCAAAATGCGTTGCTGTATTGCCTGAACCGCCTGAACTAACTTAATGTTAAGCCTAGTGTTAAAACAATACATCATTCATTTCGTAGGTGGTTTGTGGGTGAACATATGAGTGTTTGATTCGTGTGGTATCTGGGTACCTTTGGTCTCGGCCTAAATTTCATTTGTAAACTTTTTTTCACACAGTTTTGAAAAATTTTGAAGTTGCTTGCGTAGCGTGGTTCCTAATGTTCTAAGGTTCCACATATTTTATGCTAAAAGCCTCGGAAAATCAAATAAGCTGCAAAAAAATTTGGGATGCTAGGGCTTGCTTTATTCCCGAGTTAGTTTGATGTTATAGCCAATCCTGGGGTATGAAAATTTTTCAAAAAATGGCATACTGCTATAGCTATCGACGCAAGTAGAGGAGTCATGTTTCTCATAAAATTCACCAAGAAATACTTGGTGCAATTGCTTAATCTGTTGGTAGTTACTCGAAACTTCTCGTGTAAACATTATACATATTACAGCCTTGGGATTATGTTAGAGCTTTTTTGCATATTTATATCTACATGTTATCAACATTTTAGCCGAGAAAAGCTTGAAAATTATGATTAAAAGTTGAGCTCGCATGATGATATTTTTACCGGCATGGTGAATAGAACACGTTGAATATCGGAGTTAAGGTGGCAAAAGAAATCCCTGGAGACGTGACTTCCAAGCATAAGGCCCTTCAATGCTTTCAGGAAAATTACTTCCAAGCCTTATTTTCTCCCCTTCAAGAAAATAAGAGAATGCAATTAGCCACCGCTGAGAGTGCCAGCTAGATTTTGGACTTGCAGAAATACTCGAGTTTTGTGAGTTGATGAAAAATATTCTCCGACTTTTTTTGTTTAGGCGGATGTCGTAATTCTGTGAGTTTTTCATTGTTCAGAGCGTACCTGTAGAAATTTGGTGATTTTTTTATTTTTGCAATTCCAGAGTCAAAGCTTTTTATGCTCACACTCATTTTGTTTATGCTGGCACATTTCATAGTAAATGCTTAGAGAGTTGATATATAAATATTGGTATGAAAAATTGAAAAATTACATTTTGGAGCTTCATCAAACAATATCTCTTTCCAATATGGCCGCTTTTTCACTTGTGACATTGGCCGATTCATTCTAAAGTAATGTGGAGTAGAATGCAATAAAAATTGCATAGCAGGTACCGTGAATTATTCTTTGTGTTTTGAAATTTCATCTCATTTTACATAAGCAGCACCATAAATTAATTTTGAAATGATGGTAAGTAAATTTAAATGGGGAATTTTAAGCCACTGTTCTTTCTGATATACATCAAATGGACGTAATTTCTTTGGAAAGAATGAAATTCAAGTTAGGGGACTAGTTTTTAAAGCTAAAATGTTAGTTTGGTCATTTTATTCAAATGAGCTACACATAAACACTATACAAGCTCTGACTGAGTTATATATGTACATGCATAAAAACTAAGAACCTATTAATATGCGTTAAACCTTTTGACAAGGAATGTGTCTGTCAAATGTGTTCAGGGAGTGTGCAAATACTTAATACGGTGGGTCAAAGTGGTTTAAGTACGCCCAGTTAGTGTCGCTTCTGCTAGTGTTTCTTTTTGAGCTAGCTCTCGACCACAAATAAAACGGGTCAAATATTGGTTTTGTTCATCGTATCTGTTTTGATTATATATCAAATTGCAGTTGCTACTACGGTACTAATTCTGTTGTTGCAGCGTTTGAGTCGAACCGTAGCATCGATAATCCTTCAAATAATTGCCTTAAACTTTTATTCCACGCAATTTCGAAGACTTATAAAGCTCTTTGTATATGGTTTTTGAATAGGTTCCACTTATTTTATGTTATTTCTATGGTGCAAAAGAGCCAAGTTTCGTAATTGAAGAGGAAGATTTAATCTGTGACATCATAGTGTTCCCTTAAAGCATAAAATTTCGGCTTTCCCCTTTGCTCTCCGCGATTCAAATACAATCTTAAAGCTTAATGCACAAAATGGTGTCTATTGTGGAAAGTAAGTCATGAGATTAGTATGTTTAAATGATAAGTAAGGTTAGTTTTGAATAAACGGTCTCAATGATACAAAAAAGGGTACTCAAAAGGTTTTTTAAGAGAGCTTTCTCCATATCTGTTGTCAGAAGCAGTGTGTAAAGTGTTCAGTAGTTAAACTTTAAAAATTACTATTGTGAGTGTTTTGTCCCCAGCTGCATAGGACGTAAAACATGACACTTTTTTCCTTCCTGGGCCGCTAACCTATTTTGACAGAAATACGTCAACAGTTTCTGAAAACTTTGCCTTACCTGAATCTTTTAAAATATTGTATCAACTAAATTCTAATTAGTTTTAGATTCACAGATAAATTTAGCTTTAAAATTGTTTCACCAAAGAGATCAAAATATTCGTAATGAAAAACGAATCACAAATTTGTCTATGTGCTGTCTCATGGCTTCAAGCTTCCATGAAGTTAAAAAAAAACTGTAGCAGTTTTTTTAAACTGATTTAGCAAAACATCACCGGGTTAACTGTCTTTGAATAGAGTGGGAATATTCTTTCTCTCACATTCCGCGGCAACATATAAATTTCAGTTTTTTATATGCTAAAACCATATTTGTGGAGAGCTCAATCCTTTTCCCTATTTTTTGATCCCTTGGGGATATAGCAAAAAGTTGATAAGCTCTTTCCTCACTGTTTTTTTAGGTGACCGTACATGATAGCCCATGATTTTTCCAAAATTATAACCTTGTATTCAAAAGATTTTTATTGACTGAAGAAAATGTAGGGCTCTGAATATTTTTTCTTGCATGTTGTCCAAAAGCATTTACATTTCCTTGCCGTGTGCGATTTGATGAACAACGATGCCCGAAATAAACAGTATCTAATAAATTGTTTAAGTGTTAGGATAAACCTAAAAAATCCACTGTAGAAAAACAAAAAAAAGCTTTACATGTACAAAAATGAATGATAAATTCACGGTTGCACTTCTCATATAGATCGAGCCGCACTTGCCCCGAATGTGGTTTTAATGAATCAAAAATTAACTAGCCGATAGTTCCATTGTAGTTACATATTTGAAAGAAAAAACTTATGTTTAAACAATTGCAGACCTATTGAAAACTATAATAAGTAGTTACGAGCTTTATTTTTACCGCCTGCAATGACGACAAACGTAAGCAGGAACACGTTCACAACTTGGCATTTAAGATCTTTTGTAGTATTGGCTATTTACTATCTCAGTAATGCTATTGATTGACATTGGAAACCACTTTAGCGGTGAAAATTTGCAAGATTGCATCTATTCAATATGCAGGTACGGCTAGCACTAGCTACGGAGGTATGTCTGCATCTCTACAATTCAATACAAGCCGAAGCCGTACTTACCCGAAGGTCGCACTTGTCACCGCTCACGTTGGTACTTTTTTTTTTAACTCCGTCCTTTACGAATTGGTGAATATTGGGATACAAACGCCGTGTACTGGCTCCGCAGTTATTGGCCTTGCTCCGAATGACAAAGCAATTTCTCGTTTATATGTTGAAGACTTACCATGCAATAAACCAATGAAAATAACTGAATAAGATTTATTGCTGCGTTTTGAAAGAATTCTTTCCAATCTGGCATAATTGCCCGTTAAAAGGAACGATCTGCAAACAGACTAATGAATATGCAAGTGTACTCGATGATGAAAGACCCCTATGATAATTGAATTCAATGGTTATTCAGACAATTATTTATACTAATCTTTTTAGTTTTGGAAAAAAATGTTTACTAGCAAATACTTTGGAGATGGGTATGGAATTGAACTCTTCATAACAAACGATTACTTGGATAAAGATACCTCTTGATATCGATGATCAATGGACATCAATGGGGGCGTTTACTCGGAACCGAAATCGCAATTTTGTACACGAAATTGTTAGATGGAAACAAAAAAAGGAATTTAGTGAAAAAATTAAACTTCTAACCTAAACCATTCACTCATAAATAAAAAATTTAAATAAGCAAAAGGTGACGCCCGCCGAAATAGCTGCTCTGATAACATTGACGTCATTTTCCTCCCGTCCTTGACTGCTCTTATGGGAAGGGGAGGGAGTGGAGGGGGAATCTCGGAAGTTCTGCTCGCGCAGATGCTGTCGTAACTGCTCCGATTGGCAGAGTCAGCTGTGTCCCCCCCTTTGCGATATGACGAAATAGCTTCGCGGGCTCAGTTGTGATTGGACGAAGTCGATATACGTCAGAGGTTGCACCACACCCACTTTTCCGAAAGGGTTAAGAACATCAGTTTTTCGCCGCTTATAACTCTAGAACTAATTGACGGATCAAAAAACGGAAAAATACGGGTCTTTTTATTTTACAAAATCCGCCATATTCGGCAATAAAAAAAATGGTAAACGACCCCATTGATTTCAAATCGTTTACTGTACTTACTTGCTCCATCCATTCTCTTGTAGATCCCTCATGAGGCTGCAATGGATCCCAAACTAAAATTCCACTGTGCGAGTATCATGAAGTGGAGAACATAATTCAATGAGACGAACCAAATCCATTGATCATGGAATTGAGCGAATGCAAAAAATGCACGCGTTTCAAATTTAGTCTGAAACTTTGCTTCACAACTCTTTATCGACTATAAACACCCTGCTCCTCAAGTATGGGAAGATAAATCGTAATTGAAAGCCAGCGAAATATAGCTTAAGGTCGATCATGCATATATGATTAAATCACGTAAATAATAATACATTTTATGAATATGGGAGCTGATATAGAAATGCAACAGCCATTTGAAAGTTATCATTCTTTGCTTATTTGAATGAAATGGGCCCTCTTTATTCTGGTTTTATTGAGACGCAGTAGCAACCACTTCACATAATCAAATTTTCAATATTCAACGTGTCCTTGCTCATATTACTAATATGTCTTAGGGATAATGCTGTAAGGAGTGCACGAAAATCTTACAAATTATACTTCTTTGCAGAACAAGATGATAATGCTGAACGGCAAAGATACTTCAGGTCCTCCAACTTTTGATGTTTACCAAACCCCATTTTATTAGCCAAAAAGGTAATAAAGTGTTTTAAACAATTTTAGCACAAATATTTTCAGGTATATTTATTTTTCGCTCAAATATATGTTTTTCAATTGGATTCCTCTGCTGGAAAATAAAAATTTCAAATGATTTTTTAATGCAAATATTTCGGAATGCAAAATAAAACTGTTGTCAGTAGAACAAAGCCGTGGAGGCGTAGGAGTTCATCCGTAATTTAGGATGGCCATTGCACTACATTTTCTCGTCGCTGAGACCTCGCAAATTCCAATATTGACGGACTTCTGCTCGGCATTGTGATCCCGACCGCAGAGTCAGAGAGAGAAATCTGGAGAGCATTCTTTCAAGTAACTAGCTCTTCCCTCCAAGTGAAATGGAACAGTTAGCGGGTTTCATTCAGAGCGGACTAATGCCAGCGTGAGGATTCCTCTCCAACCTTCCTTCCTTTCCTAAAATCGCACTTAACCCTAATTACACACCTTCCCCTAATGGAGCAAGTGATCTCAGCTATCGGTGCCCTTCCTTGATGACTACAAGTCGGAGAGAATGAATCAAATTGGGGCAGTACCGTTCTCCCATTACTGCATCCGAATCCTTTTCGCTTCTCCATTTGCACTTGCAATTAGTGAGAGAAATAGATCATTTACGTGGGTCAAGTCGTGTGAGAGAACTCTCTTTCTCGTATGCTGACTTCCTCAATTTACTTTCCTCTGATGTATTGCATTCCGAGTCACTTGCTATATTCACGCGTTCCTTCAGAAGTGAGTGTAATTTCAGCCAAAATTATATCTTGTGTTGGTAATGTGACTTAAATCCATCGAGATTTTGTCAATATTATTTTTCCTTCACCAAAATCTCTATCTTGTCGGATCATGCGACAGTCACATATGCCATTACCGTAGCGAAAAGGTACGAAAGCCTGAAACTATCATTACCATAGCAATAACAAAGAGCATACTACCATAGCCTAATTGTTTTAATTGCCTCCTCTTCACGTATTCACACTGTGCATATGAACCAATGCCGCAAAACCCAGTCAACCTTAGGAATTATACTGACATTTGTCAAAAAAATTGCATTTATCGAAATTGCTATGTTTGAAGATAGATCTCCATAGATTTCCTACCGAAAAATTACCCCTTTGTTACCTTTTTGCTATCTAGTCTGAGTTTCCTTGATTACATTCTTCTTTGAAACCAAATGTACTCTGATTCTCTTTATCCCTAAAGGAATATTTATTCTCCGCGTTTAGCTTATATTCTACTCTTCTTCATTCTCTTCGACCTTATTGGTTCCGTTCAAAACGTTCTCCATTCATTCTGTTGCTTTATCCAAATTTTTTCCTGCAACGTCTTTTCACCTTCTGCCAAATTAATCACGTAACCTGTCTTTCCCTCTCCCTCCAACAAATCGTCTCTCCATTATCCCCTATTCCCATATCTCAAAAGCTTCCAATACCACTCATTCTCTTTTCACTAGGGCTATTTTCAGTACTGGCATCCCCGCATTTTACCTATCAGCACTGGCTATTTGTACGTACCCAGGAAAAATGTTATTCGGAAAATGTTACCTACATCTAACACCATTATAGATGGATGGGTACTTGAGAAAAGCCAAGCATATTTCAGGAAACAGAGGGACCGAAACGCTGATTATCTGCTCCTAATGACAGAAGCCAAGTGGTCTTCTATTTAACATCCCACCCGACGGGCGGATTTTTGAACTCGTGAGTGCACAATGGACTAGTAGATAATTGGCGTGGCGTAGATAATAATGATAGTTAACATCTGTGAGTGATGCATGTGTTTACTCTTAATTCGATTAAATGAATGTTTTGCTTGGTTTTGTAGTAGTCGGCGAACGTTGAGTAAGAGAAGAGAAGGGGAAACTGGGGGGCATTTTACATAGTTTTAATCCTTATGGTTTGCCCATTTCATTAGCAACAATTTTTCCTGGTATCCCTTTCGTGGCCAATTTCACTTAAAGAAATCTTTAATAATCACATATAAACTTAGTATTAGCGGTAAAACGTGTAAATTAATAAATTTTGGAAAATGATACATAAACGTTATAAACAATATGAGCGTAGAAAAATGGAAATTTCGTCATATGCTTACAGTACACTCGGAGTAAGCAGAGTAGTTATGGTGTTTTCCACAATATCCAGCTGCTCTCTCAGACAACGTTCTGGTTTGTTTATATCAATTGATTTCCTGACTTAGTAAACCTACTCGTCCATTTTTGTGTTGTTATTAGGTTATGTGGTCTGCAGATAACATCACGATTTGTCTGGGACAATAAGGTGAGATAGGTACCTACATGGGAAGGGATAGGATTTTTTCAGGGAATGGAGGAAGGGTGGAGAGAAATATGGCGTCTGTATTGGCCATACTCTCAACGAAACCCTACAATGAGGTCACAGTTTTAAGCCCCATCCGTCGAACGGAGTGCTCAACTTCAAGTGATCTCCTTATGGCCTCTCAGTTTTCCAATAGGAAGTCAACCGGAATTTGAACCTGGACCTTTGGGATAGAAGACCAGTACTCTAGCTAGCATATCAAACAAGTCTGAACATTGGATGACTACTAACACAATTATGTAATTCTCTAAAATTATTGGGGCTCTCCAAAAATTAATCTCTCACCGCACCGCAACGGTTAGAGCATCTCGGTGCTTCATCATCGTCGCCCGTGCTAGACCCGTTTCGGAATGTTCCTAAGATGCTCCGCAGTGCCGGATAGTTTGGGTAGTTTAATTACGTTCCGCCTCCTTGCGGGTATGGTGCTCTGCGCGACTCCGTTGCCCCGCGTGCGAGAGAAAGTATGCTTTAATAATTAGTTGAGGATATGGCCAAGGCAGGAGGCGGCAGTCACTGGAGCGGGGAGCCGTTGGAGGTGAGATTGGGGATGGAGTTTGGGGACAAATGAGCTTGGTTTCGCGGTGCTATGGGCTGGTCTGCACGCTGAGAGACATATTTAGAGGTCTCCTCCCTCTTTCCCTTGGACTCTCTCTTGGGGGAAGAAAGTTTTAGCCCTCTGTAATCAGAGTAAATCACACGGGTTGGAATGTTAATTCATGAATTTTTTAAAGAGCATGGAAATTGCAGGTGAGGCACAGTGGCACCAAGAGGTGGACGCGGCCTTAATAAGGCCTTTAACACCCTGGGCGTTCTATCTTCGGTCCGCGAATATGCAGCCCGCAATTTGCCCGAGTTTTCGCGCCTCTGACATCATGCTTGCACAAGTCTTGCCGACCGGCCGGTGTCTGACCTCTTAATTTATTTCCGCCCGTAAACACTATTTATGGCCCGTCGTTGCGGGAATTTTGTCAGTTTTTTTTAATTCTCCTCCCACGGCTCCGTCGCGTCCTACCTTCTCTTACCCCATCGCTCAGGCATTACCTGTCGCGTGATTTAAGGGCGTGGGAGGACTAGCAGGAGGAGCGTCTGCTCCCTGTCAGAGCTACGTTTGATCTTCCGCAGCGTTGTTCGGACGTTTTCAAATAAGTTTGTTGGATGCTTTCTTTTTAATTCCCCACGCTGCCAAAATCTTGTGGTAATGGCTGACACTGGATTAAAATTTGAGTTGGCTTTGAAAACTTGCCTACCTTTTCTATCTCTATCCAATATGTGTTGAGCATGGTTGGGAAGGAGAGATGATTGTTTTTAGTAATAGGAGGTATAGAGTGGAGTAGAGATGTGAGAGGATAAGATAGGCAACAAATGAATGCTTAGGTTCGCTATCGAAGGTTGCATGTTGGGTAACCGAGGGCGATGAATAAAAGAAAAGGCTCTGTGAACATTATGAATAGGTGTGAAAAATATTTCAGCTCGAAAGGGAAATGACGTCGAGATGGAGCAGATTGATGTAGAAAATGCAAATAAGAGTAAAGAAGCTTTATCAAAAACTACCTTAACCTGTGGTGAACTATTCACTAATATAAAAGAAGAATGGGACAATATAGAATAGTGGCAGTATTCATTCACGTGTGGTGACTGGCAGCTCAGGCCCTTTTGTGTCACGTAGAATGAATGTTAATTTGGCGAAGGTTTGAATATTGGAGATAACGGATGAATATTGGAGAATAACTTGGTATCGGCATTAGTTTACTCTTGGCGAAAAACGCCTAGGGGTCAGCATTGATACTTCCCAACCAATGGACGGAGTCCTCAGCATGAAGAATTCTCTACCGACTTCTCAAGTTGGGAACCGGTATTCCGACGAACAGTCCCTGCCACATCCAAAATTAAACCAGTCACTCATAATAGTAGGCTAATACTCTAGCCACCATGCCAACCAGAGCCCGAAATAGAACATAATGCATGGAACTACCTGAGAGAAAGATGGGCGAAGCACTAATGAAAAATAATAGGAGAATGGCATCAGTAATATGAGGCTCATAACTGCTGGAAGGCCCAACTCAATGGAACCAAATGTCAGGATCTCAAAACATATTGTTTAAAATTTATAGAGACTGTTCCTAATACCACAACCCAAGAGAAAGGGGTTAAAATACTTTATACGTGAGAGATGTGAACATGAAGAAGGGTGGAATCAATAAGATGGAGGGATGAAAAGGAGGTCTAGAAAGTACTTGAGAATGTTGGAGGAATAAAGGAAGTTTCCGGGGGAAATTAGGTGAAACTGGAGTAGATGGTTATAAGAAGTAATTAGGGGCAATGGGATTCTGGAGGAGTTGCTTGTGGAAGTAAGAATGGCGAGGAGAAGCGTGGACAATTTAACTGAGATGAGCGGTAGAACTTTTCCTTACCTAAAAAGGGGGAAGTTGGTTAGGAGAGGAGTGTTTTATCGTAACCCATCTCAATAGTCTAATGTGAGATGTTAATAGTGATGGAGTTGCAAAAAATATATTTAAATAGATATTAGAAGTCATTTTAGCAATCACATACCATTAAAAATAATGATAAAAACTCTTCCAAGTCCTTTTAATGGATTTGGTTGTTAAAAATTTAGAAATTGACCCTTTAAAAATATTTTTTTCTGGGTTTAAGTTACAATAAATGAAACATACTGATGTCACGAAAAATAATCATATCAATTTGTTAATTTAATTTTTTACTTTAATCTCTGTGAATTAATTTCATATTATATAGTGACCGTTGTAGTTTCTGCTTTCAAAGCCTTTGTTGTTATGCATCTTCCTAAATAGCTTATGGTTAATCTTAGAAAAATAACCTTGATTATTGATTTGAAATTTGAATAAAGGTCGTGCATTGCATTTGTACCTTTTTCGGCTGTATATATTTCTATATTATTCATGCCAATCATTTCTATGACATCCGCATATTATTTTGCGCTTTGAACAGCTGATTCCAGTAATAGGTGGGAGTCAATGATTGGGAAATATTTTTGGCTATTCAATTGGTTATTCATATCCTGCCTCCACACAATGCTACTCTTCACCGAGTAGTGTTCAATTTAAAGGAAAAGCAAAATAACTCATATATTTAATGATTAAACAAGATGGCACTTTTTCCACAAGGTCTAATGCTGGTACCTGCGACGCTTTTTAACAGTTAGGTCATTATCGGGTACAGGTTGAAACGTGTCGTACCGACATTAAACCTTGTGGAAAAAGTGCCATCTTGTTTCATTATCAATATAGATTCTTTGCACGATATCTCGCCAGCCTAAGCCTCTCCTATGTTAAAGTTTTTCGGTATGAATAATTTGAAAAAGGTTTAGATGATCTCACTTTATATATTATGAGTTCTGATTACTGGAATAGCACACTGGTTCCATTGCGTTCACGTAGTTGCACGGATCGAAGCAATCGTAGAATGAAATTTTATTCCGGTATTCCGTTAACTTCTGTTTTTGCCGGCGTCATTCCTATTGCTTTCGTGTCGAAGCATGACCCCTAATAGCAATTCCCGGTCCTTACCCGACCAGAGGAGAGATAAGCGACGAAAGATCCAGAGCGGAAAATGGTAATGAAGCTGTGGTCAGAAGTTCCCACCCGAAGTGGATTGCCCCAATTCCGTGGAGTCATTGAAGATTCCCCCGAGCTCTGGAGTGCATTTCCGGCTCTGCTCCTTGGCCTAATTTTATCCGGATCGTCATGGCGAATATTTTTGCCAAAAGTACCCTCATCTGAATAAATTAAGCTGGTTACAATCTGAGCAGCAGATGTGGCCAATAGTTTCTGGCATCCCCTTCGTTTAGTCCATGAGGAAGAAATTGCTGAGGTTTTTCAAATTGTACAAAGGTATTAATTTTAAAATGTTGTATTTCGGAATCTTATAATAGATTTTTAATTGTTATAGAATGCATTATGAGAATTAATCTGGAGAAGAGGAGTTAATTTACTCTATGTACATCTTATCGTAGATATAGAATTGGTTGTCATTGAGGGAACTATACTTTGTTGAAGCATGCTAAATTATTTTAATTTTTACAACAGTAATTATTTATGTTTTACTCTATATTTAATGAAATTGAGCTCAACGCTTGTATAATATTCGTAAGTTCCAGTTGCTTTAATACTTACAAATGTTATTGAAAGTTTTGAAAGAACTCCGGTGAATGTAATTAATTTCATCAAGTAGACTAGGCGTATTACTTTATGATAGAATTGAAATGTAACGGCGGTAAGGAAAGCTTAAATCTGGGGAAATTTCGAGATAAAAGATTCAATTCAGGAAATTGAGGCTTAGAAACGAACAGAAAATGTTCGCAAAACCAAATTTGTTTCTAACGTTTAGGACACACTGTTCACATTGTTAAGGGAAAAATTTGAATAAGAGAATATTAAATATTATTTTTGAACGTAAATTCAGACTACGTGTATTATTGTATTTTTCCATCAAGCTAAATTAGGCTGGCGCTGTAGACAGACCTAAGAATACAAAATAGTTGCTTTGGAAAGAGCATATTGGAATAATAAGGAAAATATCAGTTTAGTTTTAAGGATAGAAAAGCGAATATATGTTTCAATAGGAGAATAATGTAATAAGTATTTAATATACATGACCGTAATATAGTATAACAAGAATGACAATATTGAGAAATACATTCAGTACATTCTGAGCGTATTAGTTCGTTTCGTCAGTTTCGAGATACGTTGAAAGAAAACTGAAACAAGGTACAAGTTAAAAGATTACTAAAGCGACTAATTGAATGGAGAGAGACGTCTAAGTGGGAACTTATATTTTGTGCTTAGGGCATGAGTTAAGGCATCTGTTGGGGAATCAAGAAAGACAATGATAGGGAGAGATAGAGAAGAAGGACGATCTAACCACTATTGATGGTGTTATTTAAACCCCTACCTAAATGAATGTGCTGGAAGATGCGAGTGGGAGCAAAATTTGGCATGGAGCTCAATATATTACATTTGACGATAACTATTCTTTAGTTATCGTGTCAATGTAGGGCTTTCGTAGTTTTTTGCCATACTTTGTGACTGCAATGGAATGGTGGATAACAGCAGTTAACAAAAATAATGAGGCTATCTATTCTTAGAAATGGCAAATATTAAAAGTTGGTTCACGTTATTTCTTATTTCTAGATTCCTTTACATGCCTGGATAGCATTTTTGGAAGAAACCGGGATTTGTATCAACTTGCCGTGTGAGTAAAAATGGGGGAAACAGATTTGCATGAACTTGAATGTTGAGTTTTCGTATATCTATGTGGTGACAGACGTAATCTCTACCAATTAATAATGAACATACTATACCGGAAGTATTTGTTCAGTGTCTATGGGGGCTACCCTAGAAGGAAAGCTGAATGCAAAGTAAGACATAAACAAAGTGTTAATTGTGGTGGAAGTGTTGAAGAACCTGTTGAGGGAAATAAGAAAGTTAAAGAGACGTAGCTAGAGGAAGTGCTGAGGTATTGAAATGAATGAACTATTGGAGGCCGAAGAAGTTGGGAGAATATGACGTGGGATGGTCAATGGAAGGAAAAGAATAATGGTTTAGCAGAATGTTAGAATGTGTGTTAGCGATGAATATAGCATGCTGCACATGTACTTGAGGCAGGGATGCATTTGCGTGAATTTGGGGACAGAAAAAAATACAGGCCAAGAGCCAACAGCAGAGGTTAAACACACACTCTGAGGTTGAATGTTCATTTCTGTGAGTTTTCTGAGAATAATACTGATCCTACTGTGGGAAAGTATTCCCCTGTATTTGTTTCCCTTTGGTATTAAGGATTGACGGGGATGTAATTTTTTAAATAGTATAAATCTTTCTATCAACAGGAGCTGGCGGACTTGACCTCGTTGTAAACGTTGGCTGAGACAATTTCCCGGATATTTCTCTCATTTAACTCCCGTGAGAGTTAGACGAGGGGATCGAAGGTACGTGTGCTGGCGGACGGTGAGAGGAGGAAGAAAATGAAGGGGCACGATATGGCGAGAGTTGGGGAGTTGTCCGTTGTGTGGCAGTGGGCGACAGATTGGTGTAGGGGGAGAGACAAGTATTTTTGGACCAAAATGAAGATGCCACTGAAGGAGAATGAAGAAGCAAGTTTTCGAATGGACCAAAGGAGACAAAGGCGAAGATGGGGGAAGTTGGGTAAGACTCTACCACTTCCTAATTTAGTAACATAAAACTCATTATTTGCCATTGTTCTCGTCGTGTCTAAAATGCCTCGTTCGTGTGTCGAAAAGTGCATAGTAGGGAATATATATAAACACTTTGGACAATGACCGTTACGCTGAATGATTTTTGATAATTGTCCTTTCTCCTGAGAAACCCGAATAATTCAACTCGTATCCTGGTTAAATGTGTATAATTTTACCTACAAAAATATGAATTAAAGAAATCAGAGAATATCGTTCGGCAGCAAGTGGCCAGCTCTCAAATCGTACATGAGCGTAGAAATCAATACATATCATCACACTATCAGAAGCGTTGACCGAAAGATCTCGATAAAAGGGATGTGCGTGATAAATCGGATTTTTCCTGAGCTTAAACTTTAAATTATTATCCTTAATGAAGCAAGTTTCTTGAGCTATGGAAATTAATGATAATATAAATAGCTTTCTTAATTAGTTTTTAGATATCTAATATAAACATGGCATCTTATTGCTGTATTAGTATCTTCAAATAATTTTTTCATCTTTGAGTTTTGTGTATTTAAGAGCTAATTTTATGTATAAATATGGTCGCTAAAACTCTTATTCTCTAAAAAAACAAACCTTATTATGGTTTTTTATACTTTTAGATTTAGAGATATGCATGAACTGGAGTAGAAGAGTAGGCATATCTGATGTAGGAGGTATTAATCTGGACTAACTTTAGGGAGAAGAATAGGTTTATTGTCTCCGTATTTGATTATTACGCTTGCATTACAAGGAATTGATAACATTCTTGTATCATAATTTCAAAAAATAAAGTGAAACCCTCATGTTTTTACACTTCCTGCTAGGGGATCACTTATGTATTTCAATACTCAATTCATCTACCGATCTGTCGGTTGTAAATTGGGGAATGTGTTGGGAACTGATATTGTTAAGGCGTCTTACACACAGTACTATACCGGTCGATTGCGTCAAAATAACAATTGGATTTTTAGTCCTCCCTCCGAAGGTGGTGATGAAAATGCTCGAAAAATAGATGTGAGAGGACGTTATCATTTTCCAGTCCATTGGCAGTGTTTATTCGAAGAATGACTACATCTTCAAGCGAGGCGTGAAACGTTGAACTTTGAAAAATTAAGATCACGGAATGAGGCTCTGACAGCTAACAAAATGTGAATATGAGGTGGCCACTGATAATTGAGTTCATGGAGTTAAGGAAATAGAGAAATTAAGAGAAGAAGGATTATGATTTCGCGGATAAATATTGGATGGAATAAGTTTCGAGTTTTTCACCACACCAAATGCAGTGACTTACCCAGGGATGTCGTTATTAGGAAAACATGGGAAACAAGGTTAAATTTTAATAGAAAGCTAGAATAAAAGGACCTGAACATGGAATTAGGAAAAGAAAATCGGCAGTCATTGTTTCTGAAAAGTTGTCGACGAATGTGAAGTTAAATGTTTACCTTGCCATTTTTTATTGAATTCGAATTCTAAATTTTTCAAGACTTAATTCCGCTACGTCATCCATTCATGTACTTGATAAAGGTAACATATTATGGGTGCACGCTAAGCGATGAGAAAATATAAGCTGTATTTTATTTTGCTTACAAGAGGATGACAGGGTCTTGTGCTCTAGCAGACATTTATTTATGGACGTAGCGGCTGGGGAATTAAAAATAAATATTTCCACGAAATTTATATCCGGCCCATTAACACACGTCTTTTTTCTACAATGCGTTATGTCCAATTAACTAAGAACAATAGTGAATCATATTTTTTTAAATAAAACGGCCCGCACTTAACCATGCACTTAAATAAAATGGCCAGCACTGGATAGATCAGGTGTCGGTAAGCTGTGACTCGCTGTCCTCATGCTTTGCATTAGCTAGGTCAGCATGGAATCGTTCTTTGAATGAAAATCAGAAAGCTACTAACCAGACCAGGTCCGGTAAATAATCTAGAAATGCTAGCTTGTTCCTCATTCTGATAACTTTTATGATCTTCGGTTTTAATAAATGACTGAATAATAAACGTCTTTTCTCGTATTAAAATTATTTTAAATGTTCCTTATTTGTATGGATATATTTATAGCTGCATCAAAGTTTTAAAAACATTGTGACTCTTTCGTCTCCAAAGTTTGTTGACCCCTGGCGTGGTTACACTTTTATTCACATTGCAGTGTTGCTCCGCTAAGAAATATTTCTGTGGGTCAAAATCAGTGTCGCTAGTAAAAATAAAGTAATATACAGACTGTACAATTTACTCTAGTTTTCTCTCATATAAGCTTAGCACTCCCATTCCACCGAAGGGAACATAAATTTCCATCAAATTCAATAATTTCTTCGAGCAAAATCTTTAAAATACCTGCTAATATATTTTTTCATTTCTTCTCTGAATAAAAGTGAATTACTTTAAGTTCCCATATAATTTCCACTCTAATCCACTTTAATTTGACTAAGGTTAAATAATATTTTATTAAAACATCACAGAAAATCTATTTCAACGAATTGAAAAATATAGCCAATTGGATTGCATTAATATTTCTTCTGATACTCCAAAGCGAGGAAATTCTCATATAACTGAAAAACTACATGAAAAGCCTCCCAAAACTTGTACTTCTTTCAGGAATATAAAATATTCAAAAACTCTTACAATAACACCAATGATTACTTGTGAAATATTCATAGCTTGGACTTTTCTGGAGTTTACTTGTATCCAAATGGGCATAAGTTTTCTATATTAGGCCTCTTAAATGATGTAAAGATCATTTCGCAATTGGCATGCAATTCATTTTGAAAATTATCCGAATATATCGCCGAACATATCTATTGCTGATAAACTTAATTTTTCAGAAATACTCTTTCTGAAGCAATTTTTCAAAACATTAAATTTATCCACTTTTTAAAATTTTCTTCGTGTCTGCATAGTAACGGAAATCGGCTTTATCGTAGCTCTCCCAATGAATGACTTGGAATTATCGTAAACCTTTCCCTTGGATACTGATTTGTTTGCATAAATTTTGTAAAATAATTTAGTCTATTTCTTAACGGTATACCGCTGGTGAATTATGCCGTTATTTGGGAGCCACTATAGAATCTCTTGTCCTTCCTTAACTTCTACTCAGAGTCCCAGATTCTCACTGAGTAGAGTTAATTCTGTTTTCTGGCCTTGGCCATTTCTGCAGTCCTCTAATTGACAATCATTTTATTAATCACCCTCGAGCATGTGGGTTCTTGGGTCTTGCATTAGTCTCAGAGTTACACGACGTGGGCGCCCGACCAAATCCTTGACTAGAAGTGGGAGAGCCCCGGGGAGAAACTCTCGCGTTCGGGAAGAGGCGAAATGGTGAAGTCCGGTGGGTTTACAACGCCGGACGCAAAAAAAATTACGGAGAAAACCTGGAAAGTTGCCGGAGTAGAGGATTTAAGATCAGAAGAGAAATTCCGCGGACGGGACCAGCGACAAGAATGCGAGTTGCGGATTGTGGATCCTTTGATTGTGATGCACGGAGCGACCTGGGGATTCCAGGCTCCGACCGCGAGGGTGTTTGCTTGGGGTGAGGATTTGGGGAAGGGGATGTGGTATCGAAGACCCGCGTGGGACGGAAATAAAAACACAGGGACGAGGGAGAAGACGTGGTAGTATCAGACCGGGAAGAGACGGTAAAAAAGAGTAGGTAAGACGCTTGAGACCTGCCTTTACCTCCCCATCCACCCCGCCCCGACACCATAATACCTCCAGTTTTTGCTGGATTAACTCGATCCTGATCCGGGAGATTAATGATATGAGCCGAATGAGTCTGTTGAAGCCGTTTAAAGGACGCCGTTTTAAAAGGGGGAGGATGAGGAGAATGGGGATGGTAACGGATGGTGACGCCTCGGAGAGAGAGAGACGCCTGGAGTTTAAGACAGATAATGCATTGAAGAACGAGCAGAACACTACCAAACAGAGTACATCCCATTTACGCAAGGACAGAGCTGCTTAAAATGATAAATCGTCCGTCTTGTGAACACAAGGGAGTTTGTAATCCGATGAGCAAAAAAATCGAATACAGGAGTTCGCCTAAGCTTCAGGCATAGACTTCTTTACTCACTGCTCCTCTCACTTTTTCCACCACATAATCTCGATAAGGTTTAACTTGAGCTGCAATGCTTTTAAGATATCACACTTTCCTGAAAGTTTCCTTCGACCAGGGAAGGAGCGAACTGCGAAATGAACTCGCATTGTTCTCACACATGAAAAGTCACATAAAACTATAGTAAAAACGTTCTCCATATTATTCCCATCGTTCATTCTGACGAAAAAAAGTTCCTCAAAATCAAAAGATGCTACTGTACGAGCAATCAGGGAACTTTGTGATTTTCCTGGAAGTAAGATACAATAGTTAGTTCGAGACAAGGGTTATAAACTTAGTAATTCGTAGAATCTCATTTTAAAGAAAATAAAAAACGATAGAACTCCTCCTTTTTATCCAAATTTCGAAGATCCTTCCGGCAAATCAGGAGTAACCTGATTGTCGTAACCGTTTATAGATACGTCTCAACGGCTTTAATTAACTCACTTACCCTGAAGACGATGGACAAGTCATCCGTGGAAGCGTTGGTGTTATATAAATATTTAACCCGGTGGAAATCCCAAGAAGACTTCACCAAAATAATTCGCCGGGAAAGAATTAAATCATAAGATACAATAGTGTATAAAATGTTTTTATCCTTCGATAACTGTTATTTTGTCATAGTATTATGCAGTAGTAAAGTTTAAGAGAAAGGAACTTTTAATTAAATTTCAAACAAGTAAACAGTTAAGGCTTTAGCAAATTTAAATAGGGGGTAAGGGAAGCCTAAACGAAGATAGGTCCTTGCTCTTGAAAGTGCGCTGTCAGCAAGATAAATGAATGTAGTTCCGCTCTGTCCAGAGCTCCGCTTAATAGCTTAAACCTTAGTGTAAACTAAAGTTATGTTTTTTAGGCTCCGGAAGAGGTTATAGCAAGGATATCATTATTTGTCATAAATATTGCTATAATTGCTTCAGTAAGATGCTATTATTTCTTGCAGAACCAACATATATCCTAATTCTTATTTTGATGGAGGATGCGTTTGTTTTAATTTCTTGAATGAACGGTAAATATAAGCGGTGGTGAAGTTGATATAGTAAGAGTATCTTAAATTATGTCATCCAGAAACACATTTAAAAATTAGTGCATAGAGATCACAGCATTGGTTACGTGCATTTTCCCGGAGATGTCTATTCTAATGTAACAATGGCAACTGACCTCCTCCTGTCATTTTTTATCATTTAGAATATGATCTTCTGGTGTAGATTATATCCGGGTTTCTTAACTTGTAGTGAACTTAAGTTTTAATTCAACCAAGTTTACCATCTGTAAAGGTTTTATATGTATTCGTATCAGTGAATAGATATCTAAGAAACAAGAATTGCAATAATTGCAGGAATTAATAATAGTTTATAAGCTCATATTGTAATGCTTTAATAACTTATATGAAGAATGTTATAAATAAGGAATTGCGTGAAATGAAGAAATGGAAGATATAACAAAAAGAGATTTTTTAAGAAAATTTTAGGGAACGGCAATGGGATCACGTATTTACTATCCCGTATTAAAAATGTAGTCCGGTATGAAAATTGAAATTGAATGAAACTGCATGGAAATGTTGGAATAAAAAGAAAACGAATGAAAAAAGGTTCAGCGTCATAAAAGAAGAATGTGAATGAGATGAGAGAGTGGAATGTAGGGAGAATTGTAGAAGAGGTGCCAACAGTCTACAATAGTTGGAAAATGGCACCTATCGATAAGTTGATAATTACATGGATCCTTCTTAATTTGAAAAATTTGCATTTCATCTTTTGATGAGATTTTTCGTGAAACTTTCTGATGGCGTGCAAAGACGGAAAGACGAGAAAGACTTCCAACGAAAGAATGAAAATGAAAATTATTCTACGCCTCAAATTAAATCCATCTTTTTGTGAGTAAACCTCGTTGATATTTTTTTCTCCTGTTCCCGAAATATCGTGGGAGATAAATGCATCCATCTATTTCCATCTACAAGCCCTGAGCGAAATTTGCGAAAATAATTTACGAAATTTGAATATGGATGAAATGGGGAAAGCTAACGCATTTTTTCAAAGTCCCACAATTCCTGCCTCCGGCAAAGAACGAAATGCTTCACTTGTATATATATCCACAGGGCCAAAAAAAAGCCTTTTCAGCAGATGAGTGAGCCTTGGCCAGCGTGAGGAATTATAGGCTAAAAAAAAGAGCAGAAAGGAAAGCCTTTTTTTCCGCACAAGATTCCCCTGTCTGGACACGTGAGCTGGAAAGAGTTTACTGAGAGCACCATTAAGCCTAATTTGAGCTTATTACGTAATAGTGGTGAACCGTTCAAGGTGTAGGTAGCATCCCTTTCAGTAAAAATCCTTAGAAGGGATGGAATATTTTCCTCCCTTCCTTCTTTCTTCCCATGAGTCTCTCCCCGTATTAGATTAAGAGGAAAGAACCTGCGAGGTTAACTCGCCCGGTTTCTTTTGATCACCGCGCATACGATTTTGTGAGGGCTTTTATCAGCAAAAAAAACGGATCTCTGTAGAGAGGGGATTCGATTCTTGTAGGATTTTGAAGAGTGCGTGCTTTCATTCCACAAAAACTTGGGGAAAAATTTCCGCCTGCGAAGATTAGGGGATTTGGCCATCAAATTGGTTGCCGGGCTGTTCCTTCGGGGAATAGAGATTTATTCGAGTTCCGCAAGGGGAGAATTTTATTGGACGGCTTGGCGAAGGCATGACTTTACATTGGCGATCAGGATTATTCCGGATCCCCCGAAATCGTATTAGCGAGGGACGCAGGAAAAGAGATCAGACAACGGGAATGAAACGTAAAACTATGAGTGGAATGAAATTGGTTTGAACTCCTCAAATTAGGATTTTTCTCTAAATTACTCGTTCACATATATCAATTCTGCAATAATATATCAGAATATATACATTATATATCCGTTATATCTCCAAGGCATACTGAGATATCAAAAGCTCACATTAGTACCACAGCTGACCTAATCCAAATTTAGGGATTGAATGAGATATCTAATCTTTATGGAGCATTAAAGGCGTAAAGAATCCTTCTTACTTCTATGGGCATTACTTTGTGGACATTGGCATAACTCTTTTTTCGAGAAAAAGGCACTTCATACTTTTTCACTTAACTGTTAAATACAACCTAGCCATAAGTTAACTCTCAAAAGGACGTGTAAATACTGACATTTTGAATGGGTTACTTTCACCATTTACATATAAACTTACAGAAAGTTAACAGTTTGGAGCATGAAAGTAACGCTTTATTTCGTTTTTTTTGTAGTTTATTAATTAAAGAACTCTTTCGTTGGTATTTAATTCAGATTTTTTTCTTGTAGTAATCCCGGATTGAACTAAATACTAACTAGTATATTACTCGGGGATTTAGTTCTTAAAATGGCCAAGTGGTTGGTGCGAAGATGTAGAAAATGTAAGTTTCATATTATAAATAAAAACAAAACATAGTACCTACATTGTCATGCACAGTCAAGGGTAATAACAAGTAAGAGCTCTGGGTTGAAACCGTAGGTATAGTTACCTATCATTATTACGTAAGTGGTTACGCAGGCGTGACAGAATGAACATTATGTACTCTAAAATAGGATTGGCTGGATTGCCCAAAATCTGTTCTAACACAAGCTTATAGTAACTCCTGCTAGACCTGCGGGTGGAACACGCTGTATCTATCACCAGTGGAGGTGAACTTTCGACATGTATACTATACCATGGCATTCAGAAACCGGGAGATGCATGTGTTAAATGTGTGGCATAGTCGGTTGCAGTCCTTTTTAACCTCAAGAAAGAATTCAATGACCGCGGGTGATATTGATGTAAACAGTGATGTTGAATATGGTGGACCACCAAACGAGCAGCGTTCGTGTAAGTCTTTCGTATTCCCCTGTTTTATCACTACCTGGGTAAAACACATTATCGCCTGCCGAAACGTTTCCCGCATTCTTAGCCAGACTATGCTTAAACCATATAAACTGTGGTTTAGTCATATGCCTCTTCACTTATATTTCCAAACGCATTTGGTGGTGACAAGAGTGGGGATGGTTCTAAATCTTCTTTGAATCTTCTCTGCTCATGACAGAGAAGAACAGTGATCTTTTGCACTTTTGATATAATTAGGCATATCACCACCTAACACCATCCTGTATTTTATCTAACTCAGCAGAGATTTATCTCTAAAACGTTTTTCCATTCCATATTGCTGCCTTCTTCTAATTTCTATGATAAAACTCTCTTTGCTCTCCCACAACTACTTATGTATTCCTGTCCATCCAACATGCTCAGTCCCTTTTTCTCACATCCGATTCTCTAAGGTATGATTTTATGTTACCGTAATGCGCACCAAAGGTGCTGACAATTTTCTCAGGAAAAAGGATTCCCGGGCCGGAAATCAACCATTACGCAGTACGCCAATACACAGCTCCCCACGCTACCCAGGAACGCGAGTTTTTTTCCCCTGTCAATTTTAACCCAATCTCTCAGGCTTACAGTTTCTGCTTCTTCTCTTTCCCAAAGCCTAAACTTTTTATTCATGCAGTACAGCAAAGTGATTTAGAGATTTAATCATCATTTAGGAACCACCCCAGCTGGATTTCAGCCACCTTATTTAATTGAAGCTATTGCTCATATCTGTCAAGCCCAAAGGGACTTGAGTATAAGCTAGCATGACGAGAAAGTTACGGTGGATTGGACGGGGGTTTAATAATGTCCAGTTTATGTGTAAGCTTAATTCACGTTTTAGATTTGATTGAAGAAAATTATTATTTTTACATAATTTCATATTTCGCATTCTCTTTTCATTTTTATAATGCTGTTATCCGTTTTATACATAAATAACTGTTTGGCGTGAATATTCTAGGTGTCCTGATGGCTAAGTAATCACTCTTTACTTTGTCCTTGTAATAGTTAAACTTAAATACTGTACCCCCCATAAGTGGTCGATGCTTCTATGCGCCCTAGCCGCATGTCGTGGCCCAACCTGCCAAATGTCCATAATTCGCTCGCTCCGCCTGGAACGTGTCATTTTTCAGCAGTTTCTCTTTTGTTAATAGTCCAACCCTAGTTCTCAGTTATTTCTTACTGGCGTTTTTCCTCAGGTATCCTTATGATAGTCGCCATTAACCATGTCTTTGTTGTTTAAGGTTAATGGCTTTCGAAACGAAATTTTACCAAATACCAATAGTTAAGCTTTTGTGATTTGGATTAGGAAGCTATATTGCAGTATGAGATTAAGATTTTTTACGGTATTTCTGTTCTTGTGGTTCATGTCCAGTGTTTGTAGCCAAATAAATGTAAATTAAGTTTTCGAAAAGAAAATATTCTTGCATACTAAAAAATCGATTTTAATGTGTATTTTTATGCGAAAAATTAAGTGTTTAAATTCATGACAAAGAGTAAACATCTAATATCGTTAATTGAAAAAGTGCTTAATTTTTTGAGCTCGTTACTATCAGATACAGAGTAGCCCATATTGCGCGGGTTAACGAGTTTAAATGAATTGCTAAGTTTCAAATACGAGCAAATTCTTTTCATCTACATCTACATAATACCCTGCAAGTCACCATAAAGGGTTGTGGAAGGTGGCGAATTCAACCCAAACATGCATTACATCTCATGCATGAAAAGGATTAGTAATGATATACTAGTCTAAACTTCAATTTTTAAAAAAAGATAAAAATAGCAAAGCAAGCATATGATATATTGCTGTTAGTTGGGTTAGCTTAATGTCCTTATACCAACATGCAACTACCTATGCTATCCATTGATACACTCTTATTTATGCTATTGGTTATATTTACAGCTATTCATATTCCTAATTTTTCCCTAAAACTGTAAACCCACAAAAAATTTTCTGAAACGCTTAGTATAAAAACCTAGTTTTGGCCCTTTTGCATTTAATGTTTTCATTCTATGAAGAGATTTAGTATAGTTGTATTAGTATAGTATATGCATTACCGTCAAATGTGCAAGTTTTCCTCTAAAAATTAAGATTTAACTATCAAAAATATAACTAATTCTAGATTATGCGAGTCAAATGACATCGGGAAAAGCATTTTTATGTTGGATGATAAGGGAACGACAGCTTTGAACGAGAGAGGACCCATCCACTCTCGAAAGAAAATTAATTCTACCGAATTCCTAGACTCGTCGAAGCAGTGGTATCAGGTACGTCGTCTAAGAGCGGTTGCGGCGATGGGCAGATTGGCAAATGGCAATCAGAGGCGTCGTAATGTGGTAGGAAGGGCCGGAAGATGCCATTTGTGAGCCCGGAAACACGGATAGCTGGATTTAATTTAGAAAAGGTCGATAGAGACGGGCGCTATTCCTGTCCTCCCTTAAACAATCAGTCAGCGAGACGCAATTATCCCTTTGATTGTGCACATCCCAGATTTCAGAAGAGAAGGGGCCGTTTAATGAATCACCTCGAGTGATTTTTCTTCTTTGTTGCATTCATCCAGCGACAAGAAGGGGAAAGAACACTTTTAATGCCAAAAATTCAAACCTCAGATTTAGGTGGACGAATACATTTGAATTTTGTGTTTAGCTAAGTTTCATTTATTGTTAGAATGAATTCCATGCATTCATCTTTTCATGTGAGAGTTGGTATGACCTTACCTTACCTTTGCGGCCTCTTAAAACCAGGATGGTTTTTGGCGTCCCCAACAACTATGTGCCATCGATCTCTATCTTCCATTATGTTAGCCTTTTCTCCCAGTCGTCGCACAATTTTTCCTTTAGTCGGTCTACCTTCCCCATACAACACGTACCAAATAAATGGCTAATCCACCTAATTCGCTACACAGGCTTTCCATTTCGATGACTTCTTATGACAGTCAACATTATCTGTGACTTTGATCGTCAAGGTTCCCAAAACAGCAGAAATTGACAAAATATCGGCATACTTTCTGGAAGTTTTCATGATTTCAGCATTCGAGTATTTAGATGTGTGGGTGTGGAGGGTGCTTTGGAACGTTAAAGGACGGGAGGCGGACAAATTAAGAGGTATTGATGCTTGATAGAATAAAAGATCGCTGCATAAAATTGGAAGTAGACAGGGTTAAAGTCGCTCTCGTGGGGAGAACCGATAGTGAGACCTCATTAGAAGAGTAGGAGCTCCCGAAGCCTCTAATCTGAGACCTTTCCTTGAGTTTGAAGCTCATAAACGACCAGACTCACCATGCGGGAGGTCCAACCGCGGAACTTGACCATTTACATTCGTGCGAAGGTTTCCGCGGCGTCGTTCAGATGTTCTCTGCATATCGGGTTCTGCGTCCGCGTATGTTGACTGGGGGTGACAACAGTTTCGCTAGCCTCTTCGTCGACCTCGTCGACGAGGTCCGACCGACGTCGTCTTCGCTACGACCTGAAGACGCTAGCAGGACGGCTAGCGAAACTGTTGTCACCCCCAGTCAACATACGTGGACGCAGAACCCGATATGCAGAGAACATTTGACCATTTACAGTTGAATATGGATTTTGAAAGCTTATAAATTTAACGCGAAATCATCGTGTTTATCGTATAGTGGGCGGAAAGACGATTAAGTAGTATTTTTGAATGGTAGACAGAGTAGGTAGATGGAGGCTGTACTCTGGGACAATGGATTGCTGAATGTTATTATTGAGGGTAGATTCCTATAAGTAAGGCAGAGAACGAAAGAGGAAAGGTACCTATGTTATACAATATGTGGAAGGAAGCGATTTGAAGAGAGAAGCAGAGTGGAATCGAAGTCGATATATGGATGAAATTCAAAGAATGGTAGTCCCTAATAGCCTAATCTAACCGGTAGAAAGGTGTCAATCAATCAATGAACCATACTTACAGGGAGATATTGTTATGTAACTAATAAGTTACTGGAATATAATTTCATAATCCATGCGATGAGGGTTTGTACACTATGTGAATCTGAATATTTATAAACTATTATATTTGCCAAAACTTTGAAGTCACTACACGAGCTCCTTTATACATGACCCAAATTCCTTTGGAGCAACGAAGTATTCAACAGTATTTTCTCGAAAGTTGAAAAAATGTTTGTTTGAAACCATATAGGCAATTATGTTTGATAACTCTATAAATATTTCTTGAACCAAATGGGCATTTCTATTTCCACTTCACTTCAGTTCGAGCAGTTCGAGGTGTTGTAATATTGCATGTGATTGAAAACGTGAAGGAAGGTTTCAGCTAAAATGAAACCCTTACTTCTGCGGAAACAGCATATTATTTCTTTCCACCGCATTCGTCAAGGAATTGTGCTGGTAATATTTTTACGTTTCTGTTCCATTACAGCAGGAAACAGGAATAATAACGATATTATCTACAGATAGATTGGAAGACATTGCCTTGAGCTTTCCTACAAGAGAAACGAGCTTGATTACACCGTATTACAAATCCCACAAATTTAACGAAGGATACTTGAGAGAAAATCTATGGGAGCGGTCGGCTGGAAATGTTGTTTAATTTTGAGAGCTGTGGTGAGTTTGAGAGTTATTTTATTGAATAATGAATCCATATTTCTGTCAATGTTCGCATATCTTAGTAGCTGTATATCTTTGAAAACGGTTGAAATTGAATGAAATCTATGGAATGTGAATTAATAATATGTTGGTTATTCTACTGAAATTTTTAGTCTGGGGATCTGTAAATATTCATATTTCAAAATAACACTTTATTAGTTCTTAACAATTACTAGTGTGTTTAATTTATATGTTCATATAAATTACACACACTAGCAATTGTAAAGAAAGTTAGTATTGTTTTGGTGTTTATGTTCAATTATTATAATTTTATTTTTGAGGGTACATTATGGAAACCTCTAATTGTTGGCATGATAGCTATTTGTATTTATTGATAATAACCAATGGTTTTTAGAGAGTTATATTATTTATATTGCTTGGAAAAAAGTAATAAAGGTATAACACCTGTGGGATATATTTCAAAGATTGTGGCATTTAATGCAGCCTCAGGTGTTTGGCGCTGCTTTCTTTTATTTTTATCTGAACAAAATAAAAGAGAATCAGGTCACTTTTCACACCATTAATATTAAACGACCCTGGCCACCATAGATAAAGCCTATATATTATATTTCATACCGACACGACTCATCGAAAGCGTACTGGGCGTAATTAGGAGTGAAACATGACGTTGTTGTAACGTATTTTATCGAAAAAGAATATATCAGGCATAGAAAACCAGTGAAATACCACGAGAATATTTATTTTGAACCCGACCACGACCTTTTCGAGTAGGGTATAATTATCAGGTGAAAACACGTATCAAAATCGAGTTCGTTTTTTAATTAATATCAAAATGAATTTGTAGTTTCCTTTTAGGTTTATCATCAGGTCGTTCCACCGCGCTAACTCAGAAGCAGTATAATGTATGCATTTGGTAGTATAGGAGATATGTACCAGTGGTATTGGCGGAGAAGGAATAAGATAACAATCTTATAAATAAAAATGGATTGCGCATTTTGTTGGTAAGCGGTTAACTTGGATAATGGCTGGACCGATTTCGCTGAAATCTTCACAATTTGTTCATCCCCGTTCCGGGATGGTAAACGGGTTATAATGTATACTGTAGGAATAATACATGAATTTTAAATTACATTTACAATTTTTCCCATAAGATTACACGGAGTTTAAATTTTTCACGGTGCAGTGCTTTCATATATCGTTCATTAAAATACTTCAATTTGTACCGATAGGTTTTATTTTTCCTTCATCGGATAAATAACTATGCATAACTGTTATTATTATGCTGATTGACTAACTATCGACGTCAAGTGTATGTATTTTGAAATGACCTCGAGCGAAGCTGAGGGCATTTCAAGTACAGTACACCGTCTGTCGGATGAGACGTTAAACTGTGGACCCCTTGGCACCGTTCGCAAGAGTAGGCTAATGCCGACGCCAGGGTCCTTATTCTCTTTCTGAAACTCTCGTGGTATCCAAGGGATAACATAGGTTTTTCGGGACTCGCGTTAACTTTTTGTAAACATTCTAATGAGGAAATCAATGAAACGCAACCTCGGTTTCGTTGCTGGGGAGATAACCGAGGTTGCGTTTCAAACGAGAATACGGGCCCAGGTGTCCCTCCATCCTTCCCTGTACAGTTTTCCTTGGCACAAATGACCTTAGTTGTCGGTCGCCGGCTTTAAAATACTACTACTACTACTAGCGAATTCTGGAATTTTCGCTAGATTTATATAGAATCCACCCACGTCGCGTCGGAAGAGAATGTTGAGCGATTGAGAAAGTCATGTATACGAAGTCCTAAGAAGTGACTTCAACATCAACACTGACATCAAATCTCGGACAGGTGCTGCTCAATCACGCATTCATTTCATATTGAAGCCTCGATAATAATTATTTCTCGAGTAATTGACAAATGAAATCACGAACAACGTTTTCGATGACTCTGTATAAAGGTGAAATAAATATACACTGGCAGGACAAAGTCTGCCGGGTACAGCTAGTAAAGTTATAAAACTGGATATTATTTTTACTACTTTAATTTTGATTTATTGATCCCGTGGCATATTTTGGTAAAATACGGGAAAATCGTACAAATTTGACCTTTTCTATTAGTGTGGGATGCCGTTTAGTGGTTCATAAGGTAAAGCACACCCAGAAATACTTCAAACTCATTTATAGTCAAATTATTCCATTTAGAAATTCTTGCACGAGGTAATGGACTTTTTGAAAGCATTTCCAGTGCATTGGCATTTGTCTCTCTTAAAATCAAATCAAAAAACTCAACGTTTGCTATCAAAGAAAAGTAATTAAATGTATTTTCACCTGGGTTAGCTACTTGTAGTCCAGGGTTCCCAGTTAAGGTAATAAGTGAAACATTTTGTCTGTTTTCTCACCAAACTAATTGTGAGCTCGCGAAAGTAGTCTCTAACGTGAATGTTTCCGGGTGAGGAATGATCACGTCATTACCTGCTTCTGCCCAACTATTGTCTGATTCAAAGCTCTCTTCCTCACTACTATGTGACATAATGTCTTCTTCTTCATCGGTATCCAGGACAATGTCGCAGATAAAATCTTCTGACAAACGTCGCACTTCCAGATCTCCGTGCAATTCGCCTTTGTGTCATTTTGGCACAGTACGTGACGTCGATGTAATGGAATCATCAGTGTAAATATCGCAAGATGTAAAGATAAAGAACATTTAGATTTCGCCCGTATATTGTGATTATGCTAGAGAATTAATGGCTCAAAACGCCAATTTCACTTAGTTTTACTTACTGCTGCAGAAATTAAATTCCAATTTGACTGCGATTTCCTTTTCTTAGCTTGTGTCCGACGTGATAAGGAAAATTCGGGACCATTCATGAAGATCCACAAAACATTTGAACTTTCCCAATTATATTAAATAATACTTTTTACCAACACAAATAGGCCCAAGCATTTTAAACAAATACTTACCGTGAGAGAGGCAATGGCAACTTCTTGATAATTATTTCTTACGGTCCAATCAATGGTGAATATCAATGTGAAAAAAAATGTCTTATGCACCATGAAAACAACCATCACCAATTCGAGAACGGAATTTTAGATAATAAAGAGTAAAAAGGACGCACATTAAATGGTAACTCTTAACGTTATATTAGTAAAAAAAGATAAAAATTCGGAACTAACTTTATTACTAAAAACTAAAAGAAAGAACTAAAAATGAACTAAATTTCAAACTAATTGTTCTAGGTAAATGTTTAGGTCATAGATAAAGCCGGTTTATATTAAAAAAGAACTCTGTTGTAGGCGAAGTGTACCATCTAATTTTAATGATAATTTGAAGTACATATGATATATTCTTGACTCACATGGTGGGTCATCCTCACTGAAAGTATTAATCTCGCAAGTACATCTACATAATACTCTGCAAACCACCATTAAGGTGTGTGGCAGGGGGTGAATTCTCTCCAAACCTGCACTACATATCATGCATAAAACAGGATTAATATTAATATATTAGTCTAAACTTCACTAATTAAAAGGATAAACATATCAATATAAGCATGCAGAAACATGCTGTTAGGCTGTAGCTGATGAACTACCTTCAAGTCCTCATACCAACATGCAACTATCTATTCTATGGATTGATTCACTAGTATTGGATATATTTACCGCTATTCATATCCCTAATTTTACGAGGAAAAAAGGACATTTTGAATCTGTCAGTTCGGCAATCAATTTCTCTAATATTGTTATCATGGTCCAGCCTACCATAGTAAGTTGGGGTTCGCAAAATATTTTTAACGTCATCACTAAAAATGTTATCTTGGAATTTATTTAAGAAATGAAGCCTATATTTCAACCTGCGATCTGACAATGATTTCCATTTTAATTCATTAGACTGGTTACGCTAATATAGTTATCGTACCGTCCCTTTACAAATCTTGCCGATCTTCGCTGCACACGTTCAAGTTCATTATTTGGACCGATTTCGTAGGGATCCCATATACTGGCAGGATATTCCAAATGAGGTCTAACAAGGGAAAAGTAGCTGATTTCTCGTATATGATCGTCACATTCACCCAATACTCTTGTGCATGGTACTACTAAGTAGTACCATGCTCTTGTGATGAATCCCAGTTTACGATTAGATTGCCCCATTATTTCACGTATGTGTTTACCCCAGGAAAGATCACGTGTCAGTCTTATTCCAAGATATTCAATGGAATCCACGTTTGTTAATTCATCATTACTTATTTTGTACGTGCTAGGAGGAGAACAATTCTTTTTCCAAAAATTCATTACACACATTTTTTAAAATTAAATTCTAACTGCCATGTATCACACCATTTTTCAATTGTTTGTAGGTAATCATTTAAATATTCTTTATCATTTGGGCAGAGAATTTCCCTGTACACTACAGCGTCATTGGCAAATAGACGAAGCTTACTTTTGACCACCTTATCGATATCATTTATCTACAGAAGGAACAGGAGTGGACCTATCACACTACCTGGGGGACACCTGAAGTGACTTCATTTGCCGGGGAGGTAACACCGTCCAAAACAACCCTTTTCACCCTATCATATAGGAAATCATTTATCCATGATATAATGTTACTGTCTAACCCATAAGATTTTAATTTCAAATGTAGTTTGCTATGAGACACCTTGTCAAAAGATTTTATGAAATCGAGAAATATTGAATCCACTGGATTATTATTTTCGCCAGACACTAAAAGTATATGTAAAACGATATTTTTAAAGAGATGTAGTTAAAAATATTTAGCTAACTCTGTTTTACTATGGTGGACTGGACTATGGAAATAAAATAAGGGGAATATTTTGCAGAAGCAACAGATTTAATATATTCAATCGTACTAAGGGATCTAAATAGTTATGAATACATTTAATAATATAACACAAGTGTATCAATATATAGCCTAGCCTAGTAGTTGCATGTCGGTATAAAGTCCTTTAACTAATCCAACTAACAACACTTCTTTGCGTGCTTGCATTGATCAACTTTTTTGTGATTATCAATTGTCGTAGTTCGACTAAAATATAGCTACTTATACTCTTTAAGGATGGCAGTTTGGTGAAGGTTCACTCCCAGCCACACACCTTTATGATGGCTTGATGATATCATACAAATATAGAAATGCTCTTACGGTGGCTCATAGGTTGTTACGTAGTGCGTAGTTGCGTATCTCAAAACTGTATATATTCCTTTATACAAGATTCGAACCCGTGGCCTTTGGCTACTGGCCTCTCTACGAAAAGATGTCTTTCTTAGTTTGCTTACTGTCCTGTGTTCCATTAGACAGACCGAGAGAATTTATTTTGTCTCCTGGGACAATACTCAAATACAACAGAAAATAAGTACATATATTTTGAAATATTACGTACATATACTTATGCATACATTACAGATTAGGATTTGCTTTTACCACATAATTTTAAGTTTTTTTTTCAGAAAAAGTCATTTTCTCGAGTGTATACCTAGTACCCAATGCAACACGGTCATTCCAGGGTGACATATAAGTGAAAATCGTTATCATTCATTTTCTTTATCGGTCTTTTTAGGGAAAAATTAGATTCCCAAGACTATTCTTTTAAAGCGCTTCCTGTCTTTAATTTAGTTCTCCCGAAAAAAAATGCTGGAAAGCGGGGAGCCTTGATGTTTTTCCGCGAACCTCGCGACATGTGTGTTTGCGTGTGCGGGCGAATGGATGAGTTTACGACTACTGGAGACATGGGTTAAGGTTTTGTTGCGCGGAAAGGATCGGGGAATCGAGCCCAGAGACGCAGAAAACATCGTCTTACTTCCAGAGCGAGGGGCCAGGGAACGAACGGCGGGAGGGTTTGGGGTTGGGGCGGGGCAGAATGCTTGATAAGATCCTCTAAGGAAGGAGGCGTGGAGGAAGAATGGGAAACGAAAAGTGGTTAGACATGAACAGGAACGGGGTGAAAGAATCGAGGCGGAAGTGTGGGGAGGGAGGGTTGGAATGGAGAGGGGGGGAAGGGTGGGAGTTAATCTAATTACGGGGAGTTGCCATGGGTACTCAAGGGAGCGTGAGTAGAGGCTTGGGGGTGGGGTGAGAAGACAAGGGAATGGGTGGGAAAAGGTTGAGATCTCGAAATGGTGGAAGAGGCGGGCCCGAGAAGGGTAAGGGAGAGGAAGATGGCTCGCTTGAGGAGGCAGGAGAGGGCGATGAGGGGGTGTGAGGAGAGGAGTTGGCCTCCTCTCGCATTTCTTGCCGCTTCTTCCTTCCCTCCTCCTCATCTTCACTCTTTTCCTCTCTCTCTCTCTCAGCGGTGGGAAAAAAATGAAGAACGACTCGTCGAACGGGGTAAAAACCCTCAGAGCGGGCAACCCTGGCTCGAGTTTTCGGATGATGGTGAAGGGGTCGGAGTTGATAAGGTGAGCTAATTGGGATGAGAGTTAAATGAAGGAGGGGGCCTCGGCGTGTGTTTTAGGTGGATGAGATGTTGGTTTCCATCAGCTGAGGTGAAGGAATGGAAAAAAAAATGGAACAATGAGTCCTCGCACGAACGGCTCCATTGATCAAAGGTCGGCCACGTGCGAAACATATGTGTCGTACGTGCGTAACTCGATGGGGGTTTCTCCTGTTTCATCTGCCCTCATCGCGATAATCTCATTATAATACATGCTCGTTGATCGAACTGGTGTGGATTATGGCTATTATACCAACTTCGTTGTGGTTTCTGCGCTTTGTAAGGGCAGAAATCCCTCAGTCTCTCAAATGTATTATTGTTTATCTTGTTGCGTCATATTTCAGTAGAAATTAAATTTTATCCTCTTTAATATGTCTATGACACTTGTAATAAATCATATGGACTAATTATACGCCACTCGGTTTCGGTGGAGGTAATCCAGTGGTCCGGTATTTTTTTGGAGAGAGTATTTTCGTATACGGAGGTGTAGAATCTGTAATTCGATAAATTCGATAGGCTGCAGATTTTTCCTCGGAATGCAATTATTCTGCAAAGCTAACGACCGAGAATCGTTTTCCTCAATTGATACCAAGAGTAGATCCTAGTAAGAATCAATGGGGACTACTTTCTTTCACTGATGAAAGTTCCTTCGTCTTAATTGTATCGGTGTCAGTGGTACCCGATGTGAGCAATTTTAAAGTCTGTTTATTTTACTGTGAAGGTTACTTTACTTTGAAGGTTGGTCGCGGAAGGCTGATTAGGACAGATCTTACCAAATATTATTCCGGCTGCGTGTGGAATTTACAACCAACGGATAGGGGAGGGGCAACTCCTTTCACATGATTTCCCGAAAAATATCTGTTACTCAGAGTCAGCTATTTTTGACTACACATGCCTGAAGGCCTCTCCTAGGATTCGAACCTGGATCTTTTGGGCAGCTCAACCATTTAACTACTTTTATACCACGCCCTTGTACTTTATTACTGTCAATTTATTAAAATATCATGGGATTATGCCTTCGTAAGCTCAAATGCGTTGCATAGTTAGATGTTGATATGAACCCTTATTTTCAGCCTTATAATTACCTCCGCTGATGTTTTAAGAGAAATTAAAAGCGCCGAATCTTTTTTCGGCGTAGGTAGGCACTTAACGTTTCATTGTCGGGATTAATTAAAACCATAGTTCAAGGATTGGATGCAAACTAACACGAATTATATGCGAAGGAAAATTGTTATCTAGAGGTTTATAAGAGCATATCAGTAATTAAACCCAGTCATGCGTGCTGAGGCTGTGATAAAGTGTGTTCACCCTAATTGGTATTGGTATTGGTAATTCAACGAAATTTTCTATTCCACAGATAAGTTAACGGGCTTTGCAACTCCATAATATTTCGCAAAATTCCTCCCCTATGAAGTAGTAAACGTTTCGTCAACGTTTTTTTTATCTTTTGTTACTATTTAGATGAAATTGCCACATAAATGGAATTTGAAATTCACAATATTTTCAAGGTAATTTCAAAGTTAAGGTTGGCAAGATGTCATCTTGCCTACCTGCGCGGAAGAAACCTGGTAGCATGCAGATATTAACTGACAATTCTAAGGTAAAATAGGTTCACCAGGGAATATTAGCTTCAAATGGAAACAACTAAAATTCTGCGAACTGAATCAGTCCTTAGTAATAAGAGGTGTAGGATAAGTATATTGACATATTCCGGTTGCTCCTCCTTATTTTGTAATTACAGCTTCCAACAAAGGTTTATGCTTATCATAATATTTTAGAATACTATTCTCAGAAACACGCTCTGTAATATTCATTTTTTTAAAGACTCAATTCGCATCGTGCTATTGGCGTATTGTCGCAAGCCAGAGGAAGTTTGTCTCCAATGTATTTCTTCTCAGATAAAACCATGGAAACTTATGACATACTTTAAAACGGAGCAGGGAGCAATATGATGCGGACACTTTCTCGTGGTGTGCAGAGTAAGAACATGGATTTGAGCCGTTTGAGAAGTGGGGTTCTGAGTGGAGAATTTTGTGAAAAATGGAAAGAAAAGATTGAGATCAAGGAAAAGCTAAACGAAAAGTTATGGTGGGATGGTCGACGGGAGAACTTTGGCGGATGAAATTCAGAAGTCGTTGGGGGAAATATTGAGAAAGGGGATTCGGGGACCGTGATGAAAGGAAATGCTAAGTATTGTCGAGGAGGAATAAAGAAGAAAATTGCCATTTTAGAAGGCTTGAAGCGAGGTGGAAACCACAAGAGGGGTTAAGTCAGGATAAAAGGTCGTGTACACTTTTTGAAAGCGTCTCAGAAGATCTCAAGTATGCCCTAGTTTTAAGGGACGGTCGCTAACATACCTCAGAGCTCCCCAACTTCCGTTAGTAAAAAAAAGCCTCTTATCACGTTTCCACTCTGTGAACGTTCAGCATTAGACGCATTGCGCAGAGGAAGGTCTATGTTTCCCTAAAGGGGAAAACAGTTTTATTTATGGCCCAAGCGTCTCGCTATCCTGGACTGGATTGAGCCTTTCATATAGCAGGCGTTACCGTTAATACGCACTCGCTAACCAGGAGCAGTTACTAAAGCCATCCTTTACACCAGATGCGATGCAGAGCATGTCTCGTGTCATCGCCTTGTGCCCTCTGTCCCAGAGACGTGTTTCATGCCCTCGCCTCAACACGAGGTACTACCCATGAGCACGCGGTGAGTGCTGCAACGCTTTCAGACCCTTGTTCCCCAAGTACGTGAGGAAAGCTTGCCTTCCCCATGCCCGGCGATGCCTGTTCACTAAACCAACGGGGTAAATGTAGCGCATAGTGAATATCCCACTGAATTGTTCCCTCCAGTTTGGCCATGGAGCAAGGACTTTCAAAATAGTCTGTTAAAATTATGGGAATGATTTTAATCATTACATCACAGGCGATGTCGTGAAGGCGAAAGGATCTTACATCCACGTCTTCATATCACCCAGTGTAACGCCACAAGGCGGCACGATAGGGGCTGGCAGGTCACCTGCCTTGAAAAATACTATTACTGTGAAATAATAATCTTCTGCTGAAAAAGATAAGAAAAAATGAAACTTGGGGTAATAATCATGAAGTGTGAATCGAATTTAAAAAAATGAATGCATTGTTTGCATTGTAACCGTGTATTGTGCGTGGGAAAAGCAAATTCATGTATCAATCGGTGCTGTAGATAATCCATCTAAACGTTTTGCCCCTGTCGGTCCTGCTGGTGTCACGTTAGCGCAGAAATACGTCTATAGTATCCGTGTTGAACTCGTTTTGTTAGATATATTTAAGCTACTTCAATATTTGAAATAACTCCATCCTAATGGTTTCCTAACCAAGCCCTATCATTAGAAGAGTAGCACTTCCTGTTTGCTCGAGGAAGTAGGCTTAATGTATGAACGTGTTCATTGAAAATTATTTGTGGTTTAGATTCTCGCAATTATAGTCATTGCTAGCATAATTAGACATGATGCGCACGGTTCGGTGACTTTCAACTTTCCCTGAGCATTAGGTTACTAATCTAGATATGTATAAGAAAACACCTGGGTAAATTCTACAATGAAGTACTAATGAGTAACTTAGAACTACTTTATTTGTCTCTCTCTCTGCATTAAGCTATAAAAGCAAAACTTAATTTCAACATGTAGTGCTCGCTGCACGTAATCGGAACTAGATGCATGACGTTTTGCATTAACAACTACAAAAAAGAACTGGGTAGAGTTATCCTCCAATTCCTAATCTATACTGTCATATTGGCCATGGGCAAAGAAAGAGGTAATTAGTCAGTAGAATATAAGGCGAAGTAAGGAATAATGAAACTAAGAAATATGAAGCGAGATTTAGATCCAAAGGTAAGTTCTCGCACTTTGGTATACATATTTCCCCAGTTTTGTCTGATTATTACATCCGAAACACTGGAAATGACATTGAAGGAAAATTGTTCAATAAAACGTAAATTATGGATAATTTTTTCGGGCTCAAAGTCCTTACAATCGGAAAGGAATACCATGAGACTGCTCTCGGTTTGATTTATAATATTGGATCACGATTACCTATTGCCAGAAAACGTGGCGTATTTGCCTTCTTCGTCTGTGCTGCTGGTAAGAAGTTATTTTCAAAAAGTTCTCAACAGAAATGATTGTAAGAAAAGACAAAGAGGGATAAAAACAGGGAAATTGCGGAGATAGAACTCGCTAACCTTCGTTTGCCTTATAAAAAAGGACTGGCGAGCGTCACGAAGTGATAACAGTTTATTGCTAGCCAATTCAGTACGCGCCGTAAACTCAAGTCCTCGAGTTGCACAGTCTTCCAGTCCCTACCCATCCCAAACTCTCAATTCCTTTGTCTCTTTCTGCCCCTTAGTCTGTGGGTCATCATCTCTTTGCCGTTTGGCGGGTCGCCACTTCTACTTACCGCATTGCCGCAGCCCCACGATGACTTCCGAGCTCGATCTGTACTCGGGTTTTTGCAATGCTTCCTACATATCCCATTTGCCTCTTACTTTTTTTCCCAAACGCTTGGTTGTGTCCACCACCCCAGCCTAAAATCCATTTAGTGGCGTGTAAAAGTTTTCCTTCTTGGTGGAAATTCTTCGCATTAATTTAATTTCCTCTACAATTTGACTGGTTTATTACCATCAAAATTTTTCATTTCAAGTTAATCTTTTCCGTATGCTTCTACTCTGCTGATGAGCCCCTAAACCTCATTTCTTTTGAGAGATATTATAATAAAAATTTATTATATTTTCCATGACCATTATAACTATAAGCTAGTTAATAAATCATTAACTAGCCATTTCATTAACTTGCTCATTGTGATATTGAGGTGTAGTAAATAGCTTTATCACATGCAAGATTAAATATATTTTAGCTCTTATACGAGTTTTCATTGCGTGCACTCAATGATTATAGATCTCATAAAATAACGCAATTAACGGAAACGCGTCATCATATAATTGTCTGCGGTCTGTCTCTCGGGAAAGTTGTAGGCATTTTTATATTAATGATATAACTGTAATTACGCAATGGAGAACATATCAGCATTTAATATCTTGACATGCAGTTTTTTTATTTTCATATTGCGTGGCACATTCTTTCGGTAATGCTCATCAACAACATCGTTATAACTAGTCATCAATTTTTAGATGGATTTAATGCAATTTTCAACCTTTCTCCTATCAAGATTTGTCTGCCTCCTATCATTTTTTATTCTGAATTAACTTTTCCCTTTTACAGAATGCACAGTTTGCTCATTGCATGTCATACGAGATCTTATTTCCCTATTCTTGCAGTTTAGTTTTCCCGTGACGACTGCAACCATCATACTTTCATTGACTAGGATATGATATGTTATATTTTCGTCGCCCTCTTTTAAATTTTTCATTAGGCTTCTTGTTTTTTCCTAAACCTTTAACGCTTGTACATCGACGTATTCATTCCTTTACATAATTTCCCTGTGACATATCGTTTAAATGCTTCCATTTTCAACTTTGCTGCTGCTCTGATGATCGTCGTAATAGTTGTACGCTCAGAATCATCATATTTCCGCCTGAACATGAATGCATGGCAGTATCCACGGTATTTGTCCGCGAACTCCAGTTTCTTTTCGGCGTAAATCATTCTCACGGACATTTTTTCAAGGTTGCGTTTTTTGACTCTCAAAGTGTTCATCGCAGTTTCGCAAGAAGAGAGGAAATTACGTGGCCATAACCCCCCATTGTTCCGTGACGGGATATGAGGACCCAGCGCCAATCAACCCATCGAGACGTGGAAGTGCAAACATATCAACATGGAAAGGAGCTAATAAGAGAGCCCTTTTCCTCGCCGGGCAAGATGGTATCCCGGAAAAAGGGGAGTAAAAGGCCCGGAAACGTATTTGAAGTTATCGCTGGAAATAGGTCAAATGGGAATGGGACGGAGCGTTGGACCGTGTGTGTGAGTGTCAGTGTTTGCGAGAGACTTCCCTCTTTTCAAGCGACTGCAGACCTTCCGTGCAAGTGAGCAAGCAGCCGGCGCTTGTTAGGGTAAAATGCAAGAGGTGCTAGGGACGAAAGATAGGAAAGGGAAGAGAAAAAAATAATCTTCTTTTCCTTCTCAGAGAGCAAGGAATCACTGAAGGATGCGCATCAAAGGGAATCTTGCGTGCATTCCAAATTTTTTCTGGCCGATGGAGGTGGACGATAGGGGCACGCAGAGGTCGTCCATGAAATAATAAAATGCGAGACGTGTTTGTCAGTTGTTTTTACGACGATGTGCTGGTTTTTTCATGCGACGGTGATAAGACCGTTAAGAACAGAAAACTTTCATTACTTTTAATACGTATTAAGTTCTTTTCAACGGAAGTGCTTAGCATCGCGAAGAAAACACTATTCCGTAAATAATTAATAGCAAATTCTGTTCATTTTTTTCAACTTAAACTTCAACTAGTAGAAGGTTAATATGATATCAGTCGTATACTATGCATTGATATTTAACGTTATCGTTCTGTTTGGTTTACTCTTTAGGTCTCCATTCTCACAAGTTATGATAACCTTCACAGGGGAGATGAAATGTTGCCTGTTATGAAATATTCCTTTGTTCTCTCATCAGCCTTACTTCTGGCCATTTTCTCCAAAGATATTACAAGAACAATCGTCGGGCGGAAATGTTATTGAATTGAGCTTCAATTTCAGGTTGAGGAAAGAAACACTCTCCTTATAAATTAAGTTTGGCAGCCTGTGGAAGAGAACGGTTTTATTTTAACTCTTGCTGGGCTCCTAACTTGCGGGCGATGAAAGATCAATCAAGCCGCTGACAACTTTCAATTTTGGAGAACAATACAGATATGTGGAGTTATGAAATTTATTTCAGGGAAGAAATATGCCTACACATTTTTAAAATATACCTAAAATTAAAAAATAGAAGCTAATATTTGGATATTTGAAATGAAACTGGCTGTGGACTTTCACGCCTGATTAATTTATTGCTTAAATGCCGGCTAAAATCGCTTATGATTTTGGTAGCAACGGTCAAAATGCGTGGTATTTGTTGTCCTTTTATTAGTTTAGCAATAACTTTTGACGCATTTCTGAGTATTATAACAGTTTTGTAAATTTCATGCCATTACATGTATCAATATGAAATCATTTCAAGGTTTACTCAGGATCGAGTCGACTAAAAGTTATAAACCACCTTGGCACATGATATGATGAATGTGGAAATACTCCAAAGTCTGGCAATGTTTTGATTTCTGTTTTTATTTCTTTGAAGTAGCCCGAGGCACTGCTGTCGCCTCTGTGTAGCTTGACCCAAGTATACAAAAGAAGCCCGCCAACTAAATCTCAGACTGAAAAGTCAACGTCACGTCCGTGATTTATGAACTTTCTGAGAAATTGCTTTGGCAGTACGTGATACTTATGCTTAAAAGTTTGCCATATTTCTTTAAAATGAAAAAAATACCAAATAAAACAGATATTCGGAATATTTGATTAATATTGTTCATGATCATTGCTATCTTTACTATGAGGCTCATTATTGGTATTTTTATATATTTATAGCTATGGTCTCATTGTTGAAGCAAGAAAACTATTTAAATCACTTTTCGTGACTCACTGTGCGTTGGAAAATCCAGAATATTAAGCAATGACCTGGGGTTCTTAAGTGCTGTGTTACAGTTATGGCTCTCTCACTAAAGTAAGTGATGATTATAGCTTTTGATTTCTCTATATCGAGAGAAACCTTCATTCTATGAAACTTCTACCTACCTAATCCACCTACCTATTTTTTCCTCCTATTTATTCCACCTACCTATTCCACCTACCACCTACCTATTCCACCTACCTATTCCACCTACCAAGATAATTCTTTTTCGCTAAAATATGAAGACAAGGTTCATTAACGCTTATCAATAAAACGTACAATCGATAATCAATGAATGCAATTCGGCTAAAGCGTTCTTCTTAAAAACCTTATCGCAAGTTTTTTAATACATTCAGTTTGAAAACCAAAATCCTAAAGCTCTGTTGCAGAAAAACTAGCAACAATATTTGAACATTGAACGGCATTGATGGAAATTTTGAGCAAAAATTCATAATTTGTTGGTAGTAGAAATAATCTTATCCCCTAGAGTGCGTGGATAGTCCCTAATGTAGCAGGTGAACGTATGTATTAAAAAATAATCGGTGATCTGTAAACATCAATAAATAATATCTTGAATAATCTATAATATCGCCTCTTTGTGAATCTGAAAGCTCTTGACATTTTAGATTGGCTGAATTGCAAATTTACTTCCCAAAAAACGACATCAGTCTTTTTATTTACTTATGCAGGCTAGGACAGGAAAATGAGCATAAGGGAGGCATGGTTTCAAGTAAATATTTATCCTCTGCCAGGGAGAGCTCTGGAAGTCAGCTCGATTTGCGTAACTTTTCCGAAAGTTTACCGAAATTAATTTTGCCATATAGTTGTTGCCTCTTTTCTGCTTTGTCCAAATTCCTTTTCCACAAAGACCCTCTCCAAGAAATGAGAACCAATAATATTTTTTCCCGTTTGTTTGCTTGTTTATCTTTGCAGAAAGGTTTAGTGCCTACTTCACGTGCATATTTCTATTATTTCCCCCTTTCGAATGAAATTCTTTTACTTCTCCTCCTTCTCTTCCGACGGGAACTCTCAGAGGAGCCGTTCTCTAGAATGGAAATCTCATTTCATTCAACTCATTCCGGATAGTACTCATTCCCTCCCCCACTTTTGACTCGTTTTCCAACTCTTTCCTCTCCTTTTGTGAACGATACCATCCCCTCTTTGGACTTCCCCGACATACCGCCCCGTCTGCACCAATTCAGACAAAAAAAGAAAGGGGAGCTTGGAAAATCGTAAGGAATGCTCAAACCGATATTACTAAGCAAAGCTACAAGAATCTCTTGCCCTTAATGCAAAATTCTTGGAGTATTCTTTCCATTTTCTCCTTCCAATCTCCGAAACCCTTTCTTCTTCTCGGACCCCCGCTCCTCTACGTTTCTCCACCCTTAAATCTGGCGAATTTCTCTCACTCATATCTCATCCCGTTCTTCGGGCGTTGCTTATTTCCAAGCAAAATTGTATTTTCATACCCAGTGAATCGACAAATCTCGGAAGCAGGGACGCCTCCTGCACTCCTATCTGAAGGACGAAAGCCTTCCCCGCCCCGGCCAATAATGACAAAGAGTCGAGATGGGAATTTCGTTGCCAACTTTTTTCTGCTGCTTTTCTCACCCGAACGAAGGAATCGAGACGGAAAATGCATAACAGGGAAATTAATGGCGATTCATGCGAACTAATTACGGAACCAATGCTAACTGGCATCGTATCTTGGTAAAAGTTTTCTCATGGAAATGTCATTCAGGAATTTTCGGGTGAAGGAAGCTTTCTGCCTGTATCAGTGGAGACGAGTTAAAGTTTTTGCCTCTGAAATTTAATGAGGAATGCTAGTGTTAACTATCCTGAAATTGTATCACATGACAAAGTTATGATTTTGTTATCACAATCTTGGTGTATCTTGAATGATTTATTTTGCTTGCCAAGAGTATGAGAATTTTTTGGTACTTCGGTAACCTTTTTTTTATTTGGTTACCCTATGGTGACTGTTGACTTTGATGGATTTATGGATTTATATCGTTCTCTTTTTTTATAACTTAAAACGTATCCGTCTCTACACCCCTTCTGTTAATGGATTTATTCCTAATCCTGTACCTTTCTTCTGTGACACACGTTCCCCACTCTTCCAATGTTCCTCGGTATTCATACTCATGTAAAAGAAAATAAGCCACATACTATTTTGACAATGCAATAAAAAGAGGCACTGTGTATGATTTCAAAACATAAACGCATTTATATTGAATCAAGACAATGCATTGCGGGTGTTCATAGACTAGGGGAGGGTTAGCGGGAGTATTAAAGGTGGGGGAAGAAACTGAAAGATGAGGGTCATTAGTTGGGGGTTATAAGTAATGTTTAAAGCAGGAAACGGGTTTTTGTCAATAAAGGGACGATGAGGAAATTAAAAACAATGTATGTCATGGGAGAACATAAACCAAATTGTTGTGGCAGATAGTAGTAGAAGATATAGTAGGACAGATCGTAGAAAAAATACCGGTATTTACGTATGAAGAGCTAGTAAAACAGACTTAATTCACGCAGTGGAATCATTTAATGTGGTGTATGAAAATCAAATAGGTACATGATTGATACGAAATTGATTTCCAAATTCATAATTTCACTTCTGCCCATTGTCAAGCTATTGGTGAGAATGTGTAAAAAATAAATTCAAAATAGCTGGATTTCTCTTTTCCCTCAATTACTGGGCAACATTTTCAATATGAAAGAATTAAATTTATAATCATCCTTTCACAATGGCCTTCAAAATATGTTTATGTATATTTACTATCTGCCGTTGTAACTGGCTCTAAAACTTTAACCTAAAATTCCCTATTAAATTATAAAATGCCTAGTATTTTTCATTCGTTTTCTTGTCTTTGTGCTTTTCTACTTTTTCTGTTAATATATTTTGAATTATTAAATATGAATTCGATGAATTCAGCTTTATATAGAATTGATTAATTAAACTTATTTTGCTGCAGCGAGATGCCCATAATATTAATGCTATTTTACATAATACCTCCACAAGACGACCTTCTCCCTTTTTCCATTCATGAAGTTTATTCTTGTACTCCTTTACCTTTGAAACATTATTTTCTCCAATTAAATTTGTAGAAAGTTGTGATTGATAGATTGGTTGATTTAAATCTCTAGTGCATTATTAACTTGCCGATGATATCACGATGCCGATGATATACAGCCTTCTCTTTTCCTTTTCCATTTTCTTATCGTCCCCTTTCATGTCTAACCCATATTTATTTATTTTCTGTTCGATACATTATCTTCTCTTTGCTTCCGGCCACGCTCACATTTGCCCACAGCGTCGATTGTAATCATCCTCTTCCCCAACGTTCCTGTTTCTGTAGAATTTAAGGTTATGCTCTGATGTTCCTCAATCGTCTCCTCCCTTTACCATTCATTAAAGTCTCTGTCGCCAGTTTTTATTTTCATGTAAATGCCTATTTTATCAGAAAAATTCTCCCCATAGCATTGTTGATACCTCATCAATGTCCCACCAAGATGAAATAAATGTAAAATCCTTTCCTTTTCTTCTAGTTTCTTGGTCTTTCTTTCTATCCATCAAATCTCAATTTTTTGTGGTTTATTTTCATACCTTGTGTATACATATGTTTCTTCCTCTAATAAGACACACATTCAATTTTTTTTGTCCTCAAATCTTTTCTTTCCGACCAACTAATCCTTCACTTACCATGTATAATGTTTCCATAATTCCTCTCTCTTCTTTTTTCACTAATACGTGCCATTCGAATACATGTTGAAGATAATATAAATTTATTTTGCCATTGCGCTTTAAAGCCCTGGTTTATACATTGCTAGCTTCTTGCCTATTTGGACAAGTTATTACGAGGCATATATGTGTGTTTGACCATTCTCAAAGCGTCCGGTCCTCAGTGAGTTAGCTTGCAGCCGTCTGACCACAATAAGGCAGCCTATCGAGTCATAGCGTCACGTTGAAAACATTGAGGAAGGGCGACGCTAAACCACCCGACATTATTTATCCCACAACATGTGAAATCTACATTTGGCAAATCGACTCTCCACCATTAGGCTTAATAGGCAAAATATATGAATAAAATTAAACTTTTTTTCCTGTTCAATGCTCAAAAAAGATTGCTCAGCTCCCCATTAACGCTTTTTTATATACTATAATTAAGATTCATGTAGTAAAATTACATTGTATGAATGTGTTTTTCTAACCACTCTGATGATATTTTTTCGTATAAATATGGATCGTTAAATGCGATATTATATAAAAAAATGAATTTAACTCAAAGTATTTTCTTAATCGGTTTTTATAAAACGGCCCTAAATATTCAGTGTTCAGACAGTTATTGATTGACGCAGATGATGAAGCATAATTTAAAAAGCCTCTCTTTCTGATATGTGTATCCTAATAATTACTCCTACAACATCTACGATGGAATGGATTTATAAAGCTGTAGGAAAGAAAAAAATTAATACAGATTATATAAGAGTTTGTAATGAATCTCTGCTAACATTAGTAATTTAATTAGTGTAGCCATTTTCGCAATGTTTGGAAATGGGGAGGATTGTTTTAGAATGAAAATGATCGCCGGAAGGCCGTATTTAGATGCCGATACCCACTGAATCGAGAAGAAATTGGGAAAATATGCGAAGAAGATGTATTCATACAACGAAGATCATTCAGGATACTAAAGGTTAATAAAGGCTTTGCTTTGAAGAGGAGTGAGGCATGTTTGCAAAGTAAGAAGAAAGATAACAGTGTGATGGACCTGTCGGTGTGATATAAGGGAAGCAAAAAGGCAGAATGTGTTGACGATACAGGGCAAATTATTCAGTATTATGTGAAAAGGATTATCAGAGGAAAATTATACTATAATGAAAAACGGGCTGTAGCACATGAGACGAGGGATTCTAAAGATCCAAAGAAGTGTTTAGACTGTGTGTGTGTGTTGTAGATGGCAGAAAATTGGGAGCCGCAGTAGTTGTTAATGATATATTGTTTAAAATGGATGACTGACATTTAAAAATCATTTGTGTGAGGTTAGCGTTATAAATCTATCTTGAAATGTGGAGTTCCCAACGGGGAGACGGAATAAATCCACTTACTTAGTTAATACCATTGTTGAATTTTAACCGTACGACCCTGGTTTCAGTGTCTATGCGGCATGGTCATTAGGTGAAGTTCGCAATCCTTGAGTTTGCTGAATCCATCTGTTAAATTTTCAAAGGCATCCTCTAATTACAATAATATCAAACTGCAGGTTTTAGTTTTTCGCATTTCTTTTGTGAACTTTCCTCCTCCGACCCGCCGTCCCACTTCAAGCTCTGTGGCTTGGACGGGGGGAAGCAGCGCAAAGTTTGGCCAAGTCCTTCGCGCTACGCTCGTCGAGAGGCGGCCGGAGTTCGGGCGGCTCCCCGCGATCAACTTCAGCGGCTCTCGCCGTTTCCAGCGAGGGCGCGCGTATCGACTGCCCGGGTAAACGCACCGCCCAGCCAGCGAGCTCCCGCCCCGAAGAGCCCCTCCCTTGGAGCACTGTTCCCCCCCCCCCACACCCTTCCCCCTCCCTGCTTCCCCGGCAGACCCTCTTACCCCTGATCCGCGGTGCACCACCCCATTCTCCCTCGCGAGGATGTCAGGACCCCCGACCCTGTGACGCTCCCTCCGTATCGGCTCTTCGGGTATATTCGTCGGGCACTCGGGTTTTCGTTAGCGTAGAAGAGAGAGGAGGGATGCAGAGATGGGTGGAGAATACCACTGATGCAAGGGAGGTTTATCGTAGACTGAGTTAAGGAGGGAAGGGAGAGACTTGGAGGATAGTACAAGTGCGAATTAAATGGGTGTGCGAATCCACCGTCCGTTCTGGGTGTCGATGTGAATTCTCTTTTCCCCTTCCATTCCGCATAGGTGACAGTATTTGTTTGAGCGTGGTGAGGTCATTTTCTCCCCCTTGGATGTGTATATATTTTTCTAACCTACTAATTGCTTTGAGGGCATGTGGCAGGGGGGTAGTAGGTCTCCAGCCATTAAGTTGACGCTTAGCTAAAACATGCCGTGTCGTTTAGTAATATGTATAAATTGTAATGTAAGAAGTATACAGTCTTTATGTTGTAGGTACTCTTAAATTGTGTGTGCGAACACGAACTTCAAAATCATTCGGACCAATGGTTGATCGTTTTTAATTTGTCTATCCTGCCAATACAATGTGGAGTTCAACACATGTCTGATACGAAGTTATATGCATATTAATTACCATGAGAAAAAATTCACATGGATCGGGAATCGAACCACGCACCTTTGGATTTCCACAGCGTAAACCACTACGCTACCCAGGATCCTTAATTCCCATGGCAATTTTACCAAGGTTCAAGGTACTAGGTTTTCAACCCTGGCGGTCCATCAAGGATGGCAACGTAAGGGAGAAGGGCTTCAAAGAAGCCACGACCAATGGTGAACCCCATCCAGCGCTAAAGCCGCGCTTGGCGGTAAAGGTAGGACATTTCAAGCCTGCTGCGTGAACGGCGGTGAAATTCACATTAATTGCCATGAGAAAAAAAATGAATGGCATCGAATCTACCACTACGCTACCCAGCATCCTTAATTGGTTTTGGCAATTAATGTGAATTTCACCGCCGTTCACGCGGAAGGCTTGAAATATCCTACCACGAAGTTATATGGTTTGAATTTTTCAAGTAACTCCGATCATGCAACCTTTTAGTCTTATAGGTTTCCCAGTCAAGTTCTTCCAACGGTTAAACGGCACTTAGTTTACGTTCAAAGGCGTTTGCTGCAAAAGGCAATGCTTTCAATTATCTCTTATCTAGTTTCCAAATTAAATCTCAACACATTGGAAATCAGATGCCTGGTGAATACCGGATGAGGCCTTAAGAGTGCGGAATGAATTACATTTTGCTACTTTACTACTTGAACAACCTTCCCAGCATTCGTTTGCTAAATCCCTGGCACTGTGCCACAAAGGTTTTGCATTTTATGATAGAGGTGATGCAAGAGTGATTCCTTCCAATGTCGATAAGCCGACTACTGTACTTGGCTGACTAGAACCTGCAGAAAAATTATAATTATGAAACAATAGCCACTGGGTCCAATTATTTATCTTCCTAAGTATTCTATAGTATGAGTTATGCACGAACTTGAGAAATGGTGATTTTTTAAAGTTTGTTTTTTAGTTTGAATGTGGATGCAATATTCTGTAATTTTTAAGGATATTTTTAGGACTCGATATAAGTAGGTAGAGAAAGTTCTATTTGGTGTATCACATTTTTCAGCTTCATCAATTTGATGGCAAAAATGAAAAATCACTATTAAGGCAACATAATTATAATGTGCTAGCATCAGTTATATTAGCGTGGTCACAGCCCTTTTGTGGATGAGTGGGATGTTGTTCTCGTGGGGTCGCGACTTGAACGCAGTTATGAGGATTCTCACAATAAAATAAGTACATATTATAAGAATATCTGGTACCCTAACCATTCATAAACATTTAAGATAAGAGTGCCTTCCTCAAGAAACCTACAGAGAAATTCAATTTGTAGTTCCATGATGTTTTCTTGTAGCATAAACCAAATTTCTCTCTTATTATTCATTAAGTTTCTTTACATTATTTGTGTTCTTCGTTGGTTTGAAGTTTTATCAAGTTTTTTCTCAACTATCCATGCTGAAGTTGACATTTTGATTTCATAGAATATGCAGTTTTTTTAATGAAAAGCGACTTTAATGTACGTGAACTTTAGTCACCCTGCAGAGGTAATGCCGCCGTCATATTTTGGAGAACTCAATAAAAACAGCTTCACGGTCTGCTTTGCAATTTCAGGTTCATTATTCATGTTCCGCGAAAACGTCTCAAGTGTTTAGCAACGAGGTTACAGTTGAAAGCCCCATTAACCTTTGCGATTAACAGAATTCATTCGTGGGGACACGTTTCCTATTAACGCTCAATGCGTAGCAAAATGTTAGTGTCAAAGGACCCAAATGTCGTCGTAACACTGGTGTGAAAAAAATAAAGCATATAATGGAAGTGGAAAGAAGAGCTCAGGAGTTTGCACGTGCACGGTCACCTTCCAAAAGTTGCCATTTATGAATCTGTTGACTTCATTTGCCAAATAGCTCACAGGTAGGAATGCTTCCGGCTTCCTATTATGAGGGAAACCATAGAAAAGTGCGTTTTTGAGTTCTTTCCCCTCGCATGGCCCTATTCACGTTTTGAATACGGCAAGCCCTCAAAAATGTTTCGAGTAGCACTCTGGCTGGATGGGAGAATTCCAGCGGAGCCGTGGCATTTTACAAATGCTTTTTGCTGGGGAGGAGATTTTCGAGAAGCGGGGCATGTCTGTCCTTGGACTCGGGAATCCGCTGCATCAACGAGAAGTTGTTTGAACCCTCAAAGCAAATGAGAGGTCGGAGTGAGGCGGGCGGAGTGGGAAACTCAGCGTTGCGGTCAGCGAGTGTCCGTTTGAATTTATTGGATATTTGTGCGACGCGGACCCTGAGGAAACGTGGGAAAATAATTACTTGCGGATGAAAAAAAATGCCGAAAGAATGCCCCTTATAGAAAACGAAAGAAATGTGGAGTACCTACATCATAATTAAATCAATCTCTACGCATAACACTTTCTGCTTTTTAACATGCAGTTTTTGATTTATGTGCTTCAGTGGATTTCTGTGCTAGCTGAGCCATAGTGACCAATAATTGTGACCTTTTAGAAATAATTATCGGCTGCAAAGGGAGATAAATTTAATGTTATGGAAAATGAATGCTATTTATTATTCACATTTTTGCTTTATTTAGAAAAAACAAATCCTGTAGTAACTACGGGGATTCACTCTAGCGTATATGTACCATGTAAATTTATATGGTTTAGTTAATTATAATTTTTATCTGCAATTTTATACATATTTTAATAATATGAAACTCTTTTGCAAGATCAGGCTGAAAATATTGTGTAAAATCGCACAAAGAGCTTATTTTAATATGAAAATATGATGCTGAATGGATAAATTCAGCACCATTCCGTCGGTGGCAAAAATTGGCAACATTTTCGTTTCATATTGCATAGATATGAAACCAAGGCATTGTAATTGCAATGCCTTGAAATATATATTTTTGGAAATAGCACAGCATTTTCAAAACAAATTAAAAGCCATCGAATTGCTCTTCTTTAAATTTTACTTTTTAAGATTGATTCGCATTTCTGTTTTTCACTGCAAATATATCTTTAATGCACAGCGATGCAGTCTATTAAGTTGGATCGTGCTCTACCTTAGAAGAACAAGATTTTTTCCTTGCAATTTATTCTGAAATTGGCACAGGGTATGAAATCAAAATGGTAATATGCAGTAAATTTCAATATAGACTCTGCCACCAGCGATATAAGCTTGTTTTTCTCGTCAGGGAAATAAGCATGGTGATAAAAGAACGAATCATACGGGAGCAAAAATGTCAAGGGTGGCGTACTCTTTATTAAAACAAAGAAGTAGAAGAGATAAAGAAGACCAATGAGCCAGTGTTACTAATCAATAAACTGTATTCCGAATGCATAACACGATGTTATTTTGAATATTTGATATTCCGGAATCTACCAATAGTGACTTACAGAGGCTGGGAATAAACCGTAAATATATTTTGTGCCTGGAATTGAGCTTAAAACTATTTAGAATGTCCACCGGGTTTCGGATGGTTTGTCAATCTCAAGATATAGCGGTTAGCTTCGAGATAAGCGAGCTTACTCGTCGAATAAGCAATCGTTGGCAAAATGAGACGGCATTCCGATCTGACATGACGATCTGTTATCTCCTGTTTGTTATAGCTCTTTTAAATGATTCAGAAACCTATGAAGATAATACGACTTGGAACCAGAAGATCATCAGTAATTATGAATCTCATCATCCGGTAGGAAGAGCAGTAACCCCCGGGTGATGGGGTGCTTAGTGACATAGTGGTCACAAAACACTTGCCTCTCCAGACAATCACCCTTAGTAATCAATATTCGTTTTGGTTCGTACAGATATCCCAGTATTTATTTTCATTTCTAAATTTCCATAATTTTATCCGGGACTGTAATTCTAAACCTGAAGAAGATTGTTGTATTTATTGCTGTTACTGCCTTGCCGGTATGTTTAGATCTCCAGATCTGAGTTGTATTGAAGGTGAACGTCACAGTGGTCGGCACTGTGGCACTAATTTCAGTTCACGCGTGGGAACATTTATTAACGGATAAGTACTACGATGTAGAATGCAATAAGGAACCTTCTCATTATTATCATGAGGAGTCGTACGTACTCCCCTGGTGTGAGTACATTTCATCAGTACGCGATAAAACCCTATCGAGTAAAAGATTCCGTGTGTGAAAGAGTCCCCTCACATCTCCGGGAGGCGACTTTTCGAGAGAGCATATAAGTTACGCATGATAAACATTTTAGGTGCGGAACATGCTTCGGACCTGAGGAAGAGTGGAGAACTTGAACGTTGAAATTCAAATAATTGGCCTAGACACTTTAAGAATTAGAAAAATGACGTGGCCCGAAGAAGACTTTTGGGGCGGAATATACACAATCATTCAAACAGGATCTTTGAACGGCAATGCTGCTGTAGGCAGGATGCTTAGGAAGTGTGCCGGAATTGGGTCTAAATATTTTATTGAAATATAATAAAATGGTAGTTTAGGCGAAGATAGAGAAGAAGCCTGGAGAACCACTGTGGTGCAAGTAAACATGCCTATTCTGGGTTACGAAGATGAAGAAGTGGAAGATGTTTATGAAATTAGGGCCCAGTAGTTGAGGAGCAAGTGTAAAGGAGTGGGACAAGGTTGTTCGCTGACTGCCGTACTCTTCAATGCTCAAGTTGAGAAAATTATCTATGAAATCCAAGAGATGGCTTCAGGAAAGAATATTCGCGGGGATCAGCATGATATGGTTCACCGGTGGTGTACTGATCATGACAGAGACTAATAGAGGCTTGAAGAAGACAGGTAAACATTGAAAAGACAATAACCTCATATCACCTCCGTAAAAAGAATAGGTACTAGGGTAGTGATATTCAGTAGGAGAAAAGAGGTGGAGACCAAGGATAAACTAGGGAAACAAGCGCTTTTAGTCGTGAAAGGGAATACAGAAGTATAGCAACAGAAGTTAAAGAAAAGCAGGGAAGTTCCTCGAGGAAGATCAATTTGGATTCAGCAAAAGTTATGGTTAAAGAGAAGCGTTTTCGGCCATTAGCTAATCAAAGAGAAGCAAATGAAGAAGGAAAAACTGACTTTGGTTACGTTTTTGAATTCTTTGCAATTAATTATCTGATGTTTTTTCAGCCGATTATATTTATTGCACTTGTTATGGTTATTATCTATGAGGAATAGAATTGCCCTGTGTATTATCAGTTTTTACATGCTTTATCGTCAGAATTTGGGTCAACATGCATCACTGTTTGGACAGCTGCAGCGTTCATGTCTTTCATATTCCATTGGATTTTCTCCAATTACTTTTTATTTTACATAAGGGTGACTCCTGAATCATAGTCCATTCTTCAAAATGGTAACCTATTTTTTAAAATACAATTACATAGTGATTAGAAGTACATAAAAGTGGTTAATGTAAATTAAGAAGTCTATTCAAGTGTATTGCAAGTTCAGGCAACAGGTTACATTTTATATGTTGAAAAAAGAGAAAGAATTGGTGAGAAAGATATTAAGTGCATATACTAACCAGGATGAACCTTAATCATTTTAAATCTTCTACTAGTCAAGCGTTGCAGTATGTGTGCCACTATTGAGTTGTGGCTTGGACGCTTCTTTGTTTTGATGGATTAAAATGATCTGTTTGATAAAACCTCCCATAAAAATTCCTTCCTGCTACAGTGACCGTGGTCTTTGGGGCCATACCTTCAACCATTTTTCCTTGCAAACTGTAGCTGAGCAATCGAATTTTACCTTTGAAAGAAGAAAAATATTTGTACGTATGAAGGCCTGGAAATGTTTTGGTGCGGAGACAAGATATATGTTCATAAAGAGTTAGGAATGAAAATATAGCTGATCACGCAAGTTAGGTCTCTATATATGTGTTGCAAAAAATGTCCTGGCTTACTGTAGAATAACGGATGGTAGTCATTCCCGTAGCAAAGACAAAGGACCGTGCTAAAACTTTGGAGGATAAAGAGGGCTCAAAGTTCCTTTTGACACCAAGAGAATTATTAAAATCTCGCCCTAAATATGGGGATTAAAGGAGACTGATATGGTAAAAGAAACAAACTGCCTAAATACTGGATTAAAAAAGTCGTTTTTCTTTCGTATACATTGACTTATCGGTAGAAATAATTTATTTACCCCTTTAGGGGTTTAGCAGTTTTATTTAAGTATGAGACGTATTTTTCATCAAATATATATATGGAAGTACTCATATCAGTTTCTTGTATCTTATTTCAATTCCTCATGCGTTTAGCATGAGATTGATTTTCGTCCTGATTTTTACACAGATTTTAATTCACAGAACCTAATAAATATTTACTCATATCTTCCGTAGCTTTCAGCCGCTAATGAAATATTTTCATTGACAATCAATACATAAAATTGCTCCTGTTTCTAGGTCTTCGTTCTTATTTAGTAACCTATTGCAGATTTAATGGTACTTTACTTCATGCATGTCATTAGTCCGGCTCCTATCGTAAGAATATTTTTTCTTGGCTTAAGTGAGTATAATTTTAAGATTTTAAGAGATTTTAAGCTATAATTATTTATTGACATTAGATAAAATTGATTGTTTTTACCAACTTTAAAGTTTTTGATTCGGTGGTTCTACTTTTATTTCAATTTACTTGGTAGTAATATCTGGAATTATTTTTTACCATGAATGTAATATAACCACGGAACCTCGGTAATTATGTTACACCACGGCATTTACCGGCATGCGCATCTGACTGTACAGTATAGTTTCTGTTGTTATAAATTTCAATGATAATGTAAGTAGTAATTAATAGATTGCAACCGACGGTTTGGGGCATTTTCGCTATTTGTAATAGGTGCATAGTTCGGAGTTTAAAGTGTTTTTTGGAAGTTTTTTTTTAAGGGTAGAGCGAAATTTGGTGTCAGCATTTGCCTGCACCCCACGGAAGACTGCTACGTATTCTCAGAACAGAGAACAACGTTAAACTAGGTTCAAGCGTTCGTCTGAAAAAGCTTTTCTGGAGCCAAGATTAGATTTAAAGTCCCATCAGTGGAAAAGCAGTATTCTAGCGACAATATATACCCTATCCACGCTTATAAATATACCATAATTTATGGTTTTAAGTATTCTTGTGTGTTGTTATAGAAGAGCTTGGAACTCGGGAATTTTTGCGATAGAAAGACACTTGCGACTCAAAAGAAACAGAAGTGAGAGGAGAAAGATAGCTGTGAGAGGTGGACGGGAACATCGTAGGGATGGGTAGACATTGGATGTGTAGCAGAGCGTCTTTACGGAGTGATGAAGAGTTGACGATAATGAACGAGACAAAGATGGATGATGAAGATTGGATGGGGTTACAGGGAAGCATTAGTGCGCCGGTTTCTTTCAGCCCGAAGTGAGGGCATCAAGTCCGTAATTGAAAACTCGTAAGTTTCTCTGATGTGGCACTTCTCAGCGGACATCTTTTGGACTGTGCCACAGCTTGATGCTGCTAAAATAGCGGGAACACTACGAGTCCATCTCTTTTGTTCCGGTCATTTTCTTAAAGCTGGAAGCAAATCAGTGAAGTATTCCAGTCAGCATTCCAGAAACACCCGCAGATCCGGATCGCACGCTCAATTTAACGAATCGGGGTCGTCCAGAGAAGAGTTTCAAGCACATCAATCATCGCCATTGACCGGCGCCAGCAGTCGATGTAGTAATTACCCGCATTATGCCCAAGCTAGGTGGTTTAAAACCAGTGGTGCACGCAGCCGTGGGCGTTCGTTGATAAAAAATATCGTATGTTATAAAGTTTCGGCAACCAACAAGCAAACGATTATTTTTTTGCACATAATGGAGTGTAATTCAGTGCACGGTTTATAATTATTAGTTTAATACCGGTGAAGGTAGGTTTAAATAGTAATAAATGCTTCGCACGACCTCTACGTTTCACACGATGTCCCTCTTCAATCCCGCATACTTTCTATTTACCATTAAACTATTCTATATATACTTATATATCTAGCAATATTTCCTCTGTAACGTTATTCAACATAATCTTGCCCTTTCTCACTCACTTCACCAAAACCTAATACTTTTTCCTAATTTCCTCAATATAATTTAATTTAACTCCTACTATCTCCAAGAATTCTTCGTTGATCTTCTTTTCCACCCACTTTACTTTCTCCATCGATCTCCACACACATCTTAAAAGCCATAAGAATGTATCATCTTTTTTCTTATATTTTTATAATGCAATGAGCCCAATTTTTCTTCTTCTTGGTAAATTGAAAGTCGATATTGAGCGAGAAAACATTTTGATAATTCAATCGGTGGCAGTATCTGAAAATGATAAGTAGTTGGGCCCCTGGCATAATCCGCCACTGTTTTGGCTGACTAATACCCCAGCGTCAATAAAGATATTTGAAAAAACTCTACAATGAGTCAGACTTTATGCACCATATTACAGAGATTCATAGGGCCATCATTACATAGGTACATACATTTGAAGTATCTATTACGATTGTTGAGAGGCTATGAAAAAATATTAATACTTAATTTTTTGTTTTTTAAATAATATGCCTACGATTGATACGTGATTTATTTTTTTTCAGAAATGCTTTGTCAATTGCGTATTTGTGTTGTGTGGCTGACACTAAGACACGCTTCACACAAATCATTAATTCTAGGGTGATAAAGAGCAGGTGGCGTTTCATTAAATGTATTTAGAAACTACCATTCTAGTCAGTTGTGGAGAACCGATAAATTTATTGACTAAACGTTGTTGGTGGTATTTGACATGGGTTTCGTATTAGTGTGATGGCTAGAGACACTTGTCTCAAGGACGTTTGTTGAAGTTCAAGGTAGGCAAGAGTTCTGTGGACTTTGTATACCATTGGAATTCGGCAGCAGTAGATCATGAACGTCATTACTGCGTCAGTGGGAGTTTTACTGTAGTTCCCTTTGCAAATTTGAGTGTGGTTAGGCTAACATCGGTGCTGAGTTTTTCGTCTCACCTTCGATTCACAAAATATTAAAGAGAAGCTTATTTATATTAAATTAAATTTCATTAATATTTAACGTCAAAAGTAGATTTATTGCAGTTTGTAGCTTTTGAGAGTACACTATTTAAAAAATCTGCCTTATTTTGAGCAAATTTTGTTAAATTTACCGTGCGGTGGTTATAAAAAGTGGCTTATTTTTTATTTATCTTCAGTTTGCCACGAATTTTGTGGTTAGTTTTCTCATATCTTTATTTTAACAACGAGTGTCTGACTCTCTAAGGATATAATGATTCTCAAGCAACTTTTTCTTTTTTTACATCAAAAAATGAATAATGACCTCGTTTGGTGCGGCCGAAATTGACATCCATTTCTCAGCAGAGCGCTTCCGAGAGGTGCGGGGAGTTATTAATTTCAAAATACTGTACTTTACTCTTTCTCATTCCCAATGGATTTGAAAAAAAATCTTAAATAATGAAGGTGTTAGAAAATACAGATCTTAAATGAAATGCATTGCGAGAGTATTATTATTGCAGCTGTTTAAAGTAAATCAAGCCAAAATAGAAGGTGGGAAAAGCATTAAGAGGCATATACATGGATAAGGATATGCATATACGTATATATGGATCTATTCCAGTAGCATATTAGAGAAAATTAGTTTCACAATATTTCTGTATTTATGCCTCCCGGTCCCGATTGTTTTCGTGCCCATAAAGGGTTTGCATTTTTTACTGTTTTTCGACAGAGGAAGCGAGTGTCGACAAATCCTTTTGCAATTTTGTATCAGTGCGCCTAAAAGTTTTCTAATTAAACTTGATTGAGGCTCGGAATGAATTGTTGGTACTTAGTTTGATTAATTCCGAACGGGACTATTTTACTTGTCCGTAAAATCTTTTAGCAAGAGAAACATTTGATTCCCACACTAATATGATTCGATTTATTTTAATTAGTAATAATGTAATGGAATGGTAATCTCCACTTTTTTCAGTCTCCATGGTTTCTTGTCGTAGTGTGTTTTTGAAGCATCATTTATAACGGGTAGGGCTGAAGAATGGGAAGATATTCTAATCTATGGTAAAGTTAAAAGTAAGTTAACGAAGCATACAATTCAAACCCATCAGGGAGAAGTTTTATAGGGAATCCATCAACTTTTGAAAATCGAATTGAATCTACATAAAATTGAAACGCCGATGAAAGTGAGCACATCGGAAACCATATTGAACACACATTAAACTTAATGGGTATATTATCGATTACTTTTTGAAAAGCATGAAACGCCAAAATTAATAAGAAATGTAATTATTATAAAGTGTAATAGTATAATTATCAGTGCTTAATGTAATCGAGTTTTAATTGCGCTATGAGGTATGAGACTAAATCTAACAGTATCTGGTCTGGGACTCAGTCGTTCTATAAAATAAGTGACAGTTAATTGGGGGACAAAGAAGGAAAAATATATTTGATTAGTATGCAGCTAATAGGGTTAATATAAAGAGAGTAATAGCGTAGCAAAGGAACCGTTAAAAGTAAACCAAGTCAATGATTAGGAACTTTCAACAGAAATTTACCTTAACAAATACAAAAATGCAAGTTTGAAAGTAAGGAAGCAATTCATCAAAACGTATATCTGGAGAATGTTTCTTTACGGCAGCGAGGCATGGACGATGACAGCAGCGGAGAAGAAAAGGGTGGAAGCATTCGCAATATGATTCTATCGAAGAATGATGAAGATAAAATGGATAGACCGAGTGACAAATGAAGATGTCCTAAGAAGAGTGGGAGAAAAGAGAAGTCTGTTGAAAACTATAAAAAAAGACGGGACAACTTAATCGGCCACATCTTAAGACATGATGGCCTGATGAAGACAATCGTCGAAGGAAAAGTGAACGGGAAGAATGGAAAAGACCTTATATGAGTTACATAGAACAGGTCGTAAAGGACGTGAAAGAGAGGAACTGCGTTAATATGAAGAGGTTGGCCGATAGAAGAATCGAGTGGAGGAATGCGTCAAACCAATCCTAGGTTTGTTGACTCTTGATGATGACGATGAGTACAAAAATATTAATCAATTCATATTCCTAGGAATGCTTTTTCTTAGAAATTGAACTGATGACTCATGAGTTCCGTGGCATGTGACTCAGGGTGATACGTATTTTTCTCTTTCACATCCTTGATCACTTGTTCTATATATCTCATACGAGTCCTTCCTTTGCCATTCTTCCAGTTTACTTATCCTTCGAAGATGGTCTTCATCAGACCATCATATCTCATGATTTGGCGTATTAAGTTGTCCCGTCTTCTTCTTAGGGTTTTCAGAACGCTTATTTTTTCTTCCACTCTTCAGAGAGCTCTCACTCAGTCGATCCATTTAATCTTCATCATTCTCCTGTAGAACCATATTTTGAATGCTTTGGTCCCTGACTTTTCTACTGCTGTCATCGACGCACCTCATTGCTAGAAAGAGGTAAGCATAAGATGTAAGTTTTGATTTTAATTCCAATTGTTTTCTTGTATATAGGGATATAATAATGGCAAAAAGTTAAACCCAAGCTGAGTGGTTATCTTCCTTGCACTTTTGGGAATACATAGTTTGCAAAGGTAGAGGAATAAGCTTTTTATCCCTAGATGGGTGAATTTCTCCCGCGGAGTACCTTTTGTCTCCAAATTCACACGTTGTCACCAATATCTCATATTGTCGCCAATACCAATAATTCTGAAGTTCATATGAATATTTGATAGCACGCTTTTGTTATATGATGCTAAATGCATTTTCACTCTGTTCAGTCTGGATTCAGATGCTACCTAAGCTTCATTATACATCAATTATCCAAGAATATAAATATATTTAATGGCTACTTGAAATATACTTGAGAATTTACTTAGCTACTTGCATCAAAAACTTTTTCATGATCCTAAATGCTTTATTTTTCGTTAATATCTAGAATAACGTACTTAATTTATATTGCAATTATGTTATAGTTTATGTATGGGAGTGTACGGACTATGTGATTATTATATTATCTTATTTTATCATACTTTACGATTTGCGTCTGTTACACTAGAAATATCGCTGTTTTCTCCAATATTTTTCTTGGCATAATTCCTTAATCTTTAGTTATATAACTAATTTACCATATATTTTCCCCACATGCTATTGTTTTGAACAAGTTTTTTTTGGGTAACACCGATTGCAGCTATAAACCTACACATTCCATTTGTGACTTTTTATGATTCGGCCCATAGATTCTATTCTCGTAATATGTTTCTAACGAAAGGTCTTATCCAAAATACAGGGCTATTCATCACACAAAAAAACACCACACGAGAAAACTACACATACAGTAAGAAAGAATAAAAAGTAAACACTCTAATTTACTCACTCTATTTTGCACGATACCAAGTTAAAGTTTTACTTGGAATCGCATGTCATGAGGCAAAAATGGAATCAATTTTGGAAACGCGTAAGGACCTCTTTGATTTGTATTACACTGAAAAGCGGCTGCTGTTAGTTTAGGCATATTTCCTTAGTTTTCGTAAGCCACTAATCCGAATTCACAAGGCCGAAGCAATACTCGCATATCTCTTGCTTTGCGAATGCGTGTGTAATTGATTAATTGAGATTCTGTGAATGAAATTGGCTTGAAATCAATCTAACCTACCTACCCAAATTGGCGCAAGTGATCTTAGAGGTCACCGCTCTCAAATGAAAGCCAACACAGTTGTTGGTGTTTCACCAATGATGGTAATTTCCTGAAAAGTTACCTCTTTAATTACCTCCTCCTTACACCACAGCTATTATTGCAACCGTCACATATACTCTGCTGTGTACACGTTATATTCTTCATGTCCCCTTCCTTCCTCATACTTTATAAAACCTCAAACCCTCCCTTATGCTGTATAAAATTGTCTATTCTTACATCCTTATATATTTCCTCCCTTTCTCAACCATTATTTTCCTCGCAGTAGTAACAATTCGTCCCTTTCTATCCGTCTGTCTCCTCATAAACTCTCCCAAGATCTCTTCTAACCCACCCCACCTAACATTCCTTTGCGCATCTTTTTTTCTGATTAGATTATCCTCTCCCTCCTCTCCCAAATCCTCAACCTCAGGACGAGTTTTGAGGGTTGTAACGTTGATTCAATAGCACCAAATATTATTATTATTATTCCTCGCAGAAATTGGAAGTGCATGTCTTGTTGACTGAAGAACGTTTATCTCGAATGTATGAGGTGCCAGTGCGAATTATTCTAGGAGTAACTGTTTATTCCACTAATTTTTATACGCTCTTTTCGTGAACGTACTTGCAATTCTAATGATTATTTTTCGTTGCAACATTTTTTTAGCCAAGAGGAATGGCATTCTATCCCAAATGTTTTGGAGCGAGGGCAGAGAGGAGTTTTGTGCGTTTCTCGTTGGCCTTCCTCCGAGCTGCTTTTTTCTGCAAATTAGTTCAAAGCGGCTGCCTATCTTTCTCTCGACATTTGCCTCCCCCGATCCAAGTGAGCATCTCCGAGGATACAGCTCGGTGGGTCCCGTCCAATTCTGCCCCTCTCCTGCCCCGCCCATTGATTGGTACACTGCTTTCCCGCCCCCTGTTCCTCCCCTCACTCCCTGATCTCTCCCATCACTTCCTAATCTCCCCAATTTTTCTCCTCAAGCTCTCATTTGGACCCCGGATTTATTTTTATCCAAGCTTCCGTTGTCCTAATTCCCTTCTCCGTGATACATGCTCATTTTTTCTTCTAATAAGGTTGTATTATTCAGTTTATATAACAGTAGTTCATGATGAGGGCTGCACTCACTCCTGGGGAAGTAAGAAAGTTTTATGTGAGTGCGAGACGCTAATAATAACAAAATATTATTTATAAAATAGTTGCAGAAACTACCAAGCCAATAAATTATGCGTCTCGACATTTTTGGAAATTATTTTAATAATTTTGGAGCTAAAATATATCACTTAGTAAATTTTATTCATATTTTATTTGTGCTAAGAACCCAATTATTCTAACCCTTAATGAACAGTATTCGGTAATTCAACGAGAATTATAAGAACAGATTGAGAGACGTTTTGTGGGTGCCAGCTGGTGAAAAGTTAAAAACCCAATCATAAATTAATAAAGTTACATTTCTGAACTAATTCTAAAGATTCAGGCGATATGGAGTGGAAGCAAACCATGATGACATAGAAAGAAAAAACACGGCCAAATCCACAAAATTAATAAACTTTACTACGTCCCGGGTTTCACTGTATTACAGCATGGTCAGGTGACCTGTAATACAGTGAAACCCGGGTCGTAGTAAAGTTTATTAATTTTATGGATTTGGCTCGCGTTTTTTCTTTCTATGTTATCATGCTTCATTTCTGGTTCTAATACTGCCATACTTAGATCGATTGTGTTGGTACAAATGGTACCTACCGCTGAACATTTTTTTCAGGGCTATGTTAGCTCACTGTGTATTACTAATGTGTATGAAAGAGACGACTTATCATCTAAGATGACTGATTCCTTCCGGTTCATCTCAAATGTGGAATCGATCTCTTGTGGGGTAAATCGCTATCATACGGCCAGTAAAAGTTTACTATAGCCTAATTTGCTGATTCTGTGATACGTCACACAAATGGTTGTTATGAATCTGAATTTACATCTACCATCATTTTATCCTTCGATCCGCTGTAGGGTGTGTAGAAGAGGATAGTAGGTTACTAGCCGTAAAGTGGAGTCTTGTTAATTTAATAATGAAATATGTTGTATGATGTGTTTGTTATATGCATAATTTTTTGCGTAGTTTTGAATTATGCGTTGGAAAAATGATTTCTTACATTGGTCTTGCTGACAGTGGTCTTTCCTTAGTTTTTTTGCCTCTGTCTGTCCTGCTGATGTTGCGTGGAGGTAGATATATGTCGGTAGTGTCAGGTTCAAATGCGTTTCATTTGCATTTTTAAGTAATTCTAGTCGTGGAAACAACCTTTAGTCTCTAGGGTCTTCCAGCCAAGTTTTTCCAATAGCAGAATGATTGGAGTAAGTTTGTATGCTTACTGAATGTATGTAAACAGCGATTTTTTAATTTTCCGAATTAATATGGGCAAATAATACTTACCATTGGAAACTATTTATGCATTGCTGTAATATATACAAGCCAAGTATATTTTTTTACTATGACTATCATTTTTGGTGATTGTATTCGCCGCAATGTTGTCCTATTTTGGACTACAAAAATCAATATGAATATCAAAATGGACCAACCATCTCCATGAACTCATAGCGATTTAGATAAAAAATTCATTTACCTAAAAAAATGTGTCATTTAATCATTCCCTCAAGCTGGGCGTACTCGTGTTACCGAATATAAATTGGAGGGTGGTGTGTATATATCGTTGGTTGCCAAGCGAATGGCAGATGCCTCCCCTTTTGGCGTCAATACGAAGTCGTTTGAGTGTCCGTGGATACGATAACTACTAACTGGCTGCAAATTTGACATAAATTTTAAATGAAAGAATCGGATGTTGTTTACTTATAATTTTGACGGCAATTTATTATTTACTGTGACATCGTTTCAAATAGAGGTAAGAGGAAAGGGCTCTGCAGCTACTGGTTAGCTATAATTTATTTTGGGGAAAAAACCACTACCTCTTGTAATGCTGTGCAGATGAGGTAGCGATCTAGATAAATAGATTCCGTCATTCAGGGGGGTTTGTTCCTGAGTGAGGTAAATATATACAGGTAAATATATCAATGGCATTTTTTCCCAAAATGATTTGGTGGGTGTTCGATAGCCGACAACTTGTTCTGATAAATGTAGCATGTTTCTTCCTAGTCCTGATGAATACGAAAGAAATGAATAAACTCTTCACTTTAAATATTCGAGCCGTATGACTTTGACGCTTGGATGCAATTAAAATAATCTTTCATCCACCCCGTCATTAACAGTTTGATCTTTAATTAGAAACTGCTGGAAGAAATACTGGCATTATTTTTTAACTCCAGAAATTAGTCTTTAAATGAATTTTTGGCTTGATAATTATTGACTATTTTAAGTAAAATAATTTTCAAGAGGAACTCTTTGTAGTTGATCTTCCTAAAGGCAGAAATGGCAAGAGAACCAAGAACCAAGATCTTTTCCAATATTTATATATTTTTTTATATCATCAGTCCAGTCTCCTTAAGTTTCATAAATATGGAATTTTTTTCAAGATAGGTGTCCTAATTTTTATTCATGTAGCTTTCTAAATCTTTTTATCCGTACTGTGGTGTCTGTACTTGCCCTTTAATTTTGGGGATCAAATTAAACTGCGCATGTTATACTGCCCACTTATTTGAAAATAAAATAAACGTATTTGTATTCCAAAAAATTGTAATTAAAAACTAGACCATTTTCAACCTCTTCAAGTCATTTATTTATTTGCAAAATTAATAAACTTATTCGGAATAATATAATATATATTATTATACTTTAATGCCACTTTTTGCAAATGCCACTATGTAATATATGTATATGCCACCATATAATGCCACTTTTTTGCAAATAAAAAAATGATTGTATTAGACACAATTACTATATTACCAATCGGGTGTTTCGTTTTGACCTCTTCAGGTCATTAACGAGAGCAAAATTTAGTGGAATACACCCAAGTTTATTTCACTTGGAATCATATTGATATTCCACAAAGTGATCTTGCCTGTTGTTGCTATGCCCACGTATATTTAAGATCTGTCGATGGTACCTCAGGTTTTGAAACACGTGTATAATTTTTCATTAATAATAAGTGGACAGTAAAACTTTATGCATTTTAATTGAATACCTGAAATACTGTACCACCACGTAACGCCAGATACAGTTAAATTTACCCTTTAACAGTGAACATTTTTACTTTATTATTTTTGTGATAGTTGCTTAAAATTTGTTAACTGTATCCTCTGAACAATCCAATCCTTAGTTTTCGTTTGTATAATTAAGTACATTATGCATGCTTTAACGCTTCCTCAGATCCCACAACATTTTTAATAAGGGATTGCAGGTTCGCAATAGTTTTCCTCCGTCCATTCTAATCCTTTATCATTCTGTCGTCAACAGCAGTGATCAATCCTTACATTAGTTTGATGTAGTTTTCCACTCCCTAATTTCACCACCCAGCTAATTAATTTTTTTTCATTATTCTTCTCTTTGAGATTCTTCACTAGTAGCTCACAAAATCCATACTACAACGTCTTTCACCATTATTCCCTTTCACCTTCTTACTCTAACAATCTTACCTCCACGATTGTATTTCTTCTGGCCACCATAACGCATCATGTACTTCTTTTCTCTATTTCTTCTCTTCTCTGTAAATTGGCATTAATTAATTCTGCTATAGATTGTAGAGATAATTGTACTCGCATTTTTGGTGTTTTTTATAGCATACCTATTGTCCATTAACTTCCGTCTCCGATGGCTTAGGTGTTAACTGCTTGTCAATTGCATCAAAAATACAACTAAATATATTTTGTAACCTCTGAATTCAACTTAATTGAAATACGTAGTGAACCTTCATGGGAACTAGGTTGGTGTGGTAGCTAGAGTACTGAACTCCCTTCCTGAGCTGCCGGGTTCGAATCCCTGCATTTGGCAGTTGATGATATACCTATATGTAGTTTTTATACCTCATCCTCACTACACCAAACCCACAGATTCACGTTCACCTCCAGTTAAGGTCGCTATGTGAGGCAAAGTAAGAAGAATGAGACCATTGCAATGGGTCGTGCTAGGAAAAATCCTGGACGTCGGTCAGAGTTAGCGACCTCTAACTTAAGCGAATGCTATGAATCACCCCAATTCTGGTTATTTCGGAAATACTAATCTTTTATGTTCGGGCAAGTTTGGTATACAAGTGATGAATGCTAAGCATTCAGTGACCTCATTCATATCGAACGATAAAATGAGGAGAAATAAAATTAGAGCGAAACTCTATGACATTCTTACTGTGGGAATTGACTGAAAAAGGACTGCTTAGAAGTGGCCGTAACGTTAATAACATTACTGAGTATTATCAAAAGCATTTCTGTTTATATTGCTGTTACTTGATATATATTTCCCTACATTCATTATCATATATCGGAAAATCCGTAATACCTATGTAGCTATCAAAGTCAGAAACGCTTTTTATTTTGCTTCTTTGTTGATTTTAAGCGAACCGTAAGTAAGTATCTCCGTATTATTCTTCAAACATTTATGGAATATATTTATACTGTCAGTGAAGAACTAATGAAGAAGAACATCACCACGGGATACCACTATAATGTTACACTTGCTGATAATATCTTTTTATTTCATATTACCAAATTAAAGATTATTGAGTAGGTACTTTACGCCAAACAAATTGCATGCTTAATGTTAATGCTTATAGATACTTTAAGATGCTTATCAACTCGCGGTACATACCAACAGCATAATCTGCTTTTATGAAATCTGCCATTTTGTCTACGAGCGGGATGGTTTTAAATGGCTGCCAGAGAATTATAAAGTCGTGTATAAGATATGATAGTTTATTTATTCATCGTAGCTCAATGTTGATAATAATTACCATACATAAGTTACCGGGGATTTAAAGTCACTTTTTGCGATTTCTGCACTAAATATGGTTACGTCGTGCTAGCATAATTTTTGTGCCAAATCATGCCAGTTAGCAAATTCATAGTGTGAGGTCGACCAATATTATAAACGAATTTCCATCAATTTCCCGATTTTATTGTTGAAAAATAGTTATTATTTTGAAGGTTTTGTCAATAATATAGGTGGTCATTGTAAGAAAGTATGAGATGAAAATACAATGTCAAAATATCAGACGTAAATATTGCCAAAACCAGCATCAATTGACTCACAAGGAGACATCATGAGGCTGATTCTCGAGATCCAAATCCAAATTTCAGAAAATATTTGCGTCATTTGGATCCCGATCAAGTCTCGCGATGTCTCCTTGTTAGCGTTAAATGAAACTTCCCTCCAATGTACGAAAGTCAATTTTAAACGAAATAATTGTTCTACACTTTTACTGCTGTTGTAATGTGATGTGTAACATCTATGCAGAAACCACGAATTCCAAGCAGTAATAAATGTTTCTGTAAGATTTATTTTCGGTCAAACGATGGCATAGTGAAATCGACGCATGCAAAAAGATAAAATGGCTGAAAACATACCTAAGACCTATTTATCCCTAATATTCGCAAACCGTTTTGAAGTAATATAGTCCTGTATATATTTCAATGAATATCAATTAGTTTTTAAAAGAAGTATACCACGATCCTTTCCTCTACAAGATTACTTTTTTATGACTTACTAATCCTTCTCCATCGGACAGAGTTGTACTACAAATTGTACATTGTCTCGATATCATGTTGATGGAATTAATGACCGGTATGAAAAGGGGGTTATGTACATCCATTACATTTTTTTAAAAGGAAAGATTTTGCTATAATTAGTTCTAAAATTATTTCTTGAATGAGAATGACGATTTTTGGATGTTTAGTTTAATATGGAATAAATTTGGTTGAAATTCTCACAGCTTTCTTTTCGGCGAAGAAGTTGTATCTAGTACATGCTGATATTAAGTTTGTATGTTTTAATTTTAAAACAATTCATACATATACCTATTTATATATTAATTTTTTCATAATGTGCAGTTATAAATTTATTAAATTTTCCCTCATTTTGCTGTTGCAACTTTGAGACATAAGGTAGAAAGACATTAAAATTTCTCATCTGTCCAAGTTTTATAAAATTATTTGTATTAACATTTCTTGGTCACATTTCTTATTTGCTTAGTGCGTACCTTGCATGGCGACTTGTTGCATGCACTTAGTGTATCTTGCCCTTTTATTTCTCGTTTTTAATTTTCTTGCTTGTAAAATTTATTTTGAAATTATTTCTATTAACGTTCGATCCCATGTGTTTGAAGTTAGAATGTCAAAAAGTCCATTTGCTTATACAGTAAACGTCTATCACTATTATTTACTATTATACACTATTAAAACCTTATTGTATTACTAATTTTTAATTTTTCTACTTAGCCCTCTCTTTATCATATTGCTGTTGATTAGCATTGACACTTCTTTCCGTCCAACATTCTCGCTGACGGTCATCCGTCGCCTGCTTCTTTTTCACAAATTCGCCCGCGGCACTAATTTATCTCAGCAATTTAGCCGAAATTTGCCGTGAACACCGGTTCCATCAAGTAAAGCTGTGGGTGGCGAGTTTGCCCACTGGCCGCCGGACAGGCCCTTGGCCGGGAAAATGGCAAGGAGACCGTAATTGGCCTAATTGAATATTACAGGGCAGGAGAGAATGCATCGGACGGGAGATGGTCGGGAGGATGTCATCGTCAAGGGCGCCCTAGTCATAATTTCGCGAATCTCCCCCCTTCCTCTACACCCCATAGAGTGATCCGTCAATCTGTCGCCGTGCTCCAGTGCGCATGCTCCGGCACTTGAAAGATCTACTCTCGTCAAGGGTGTGTTAACTGCCGAGCCCGACGACGCTACCGCCCTCTCGTCAATCCAGCCCTTCCCCCATCCTTCTCGTCTTCTTCCTCCCTTGTCTCACCCTCCAATAGCGCTCGTTCCTCCTCCCCCGCCGTTAAGCCCCTCGGGCGGGAGTGGAGATTGTATTACGCGTCACTCCCCCTTTTTAATTTTTTCCCTCCTTTTTTGCCCCGAGTTAAAGCTCGGTGTTAAAAGAAATTACCCCGCGGCAATTTCCTCCTCAAATGATCCTCCCCAGAGTGTATCCAACCCGTCGTGTCTGCTCATGATTCTTTTGATCGTATTTCGCCTAGTCTAGCGTAGCATCCGGTTCTAGTGTTGAGGATGTGATTTGGGCTGGTGCTAAGGAGGGAGTGAAGGAAGCAGTTCTATTCTTACGAGGTCACTTTTTTGTCCCTGATAAATTTAGAGTATTCTTATCGCGTTCTATTCTCTTTCTATTCAGCATCCTCGTTTATTTTTTACTTGAACTTCTTTAATTTCGACTCTGTTGTGAATGGTTAGAATAAAGATTTTTCCTGCTGGAAAAAGATTCGATGTAATATCCAAACCCTAATGTTGACTTCATGCTAATAGAAAATAATGGAGAATATATCGTGTGCTTATACACTACTATAGAAAGAGTGGTGACATTAGTGTGGTGACGATTGTCAAATGATAAGATTGATGATATAACATTAATTGTCCATGCATAGCATGAGACTTGATTTTACAAATTGCATTTATGGTTTTGGAGTAATTCTTGATAATGGGATACTAGTAATAGAATCACCCATTATCGCGCGTGTATAGATCGTTTTTCATAATTTAATTGGATAATATCACAGTTTTAGATGAATGAATACGCCAGATTTCCCTCATATCTTAGGCAAACCATTACTATTATATATTTCCTTAAGTATTCGTCTCTTTGTATGTTTTGTTAGAAAAGAAATAAACGAGTAAAACTTCAGGAGTTAGAACATCAGGGTAAACATTCCTGCTTTTCAGAAGAAGCACTGGTGATACTTTATGCTGACAATTCTGCATTGGACATATCAAGTACCATGTTTTTCTCCGTTATCCTCATCTTATAAGCCCGTTTTACTGCTTTTAATTCATACCACCTCAATTTCCTCTTAAGAATTGAAAGTTCTTTAGCGCTCAACTTCAAATTACACTTTTTTCATCCTTTCAGTGAACGGACTATCAATGTTTGCTTCCTGGAAGCTTTCAAATTTTATTATTAGTCCAAGCAGTAAAACAGTGTGAGGTGGTGTCTCTTTCGTTCCCAACTAGCATTTTTTTCATGTTTATTTTACACAATTTCCTCCTCTTAAGACACGAATTTCATACCTACGGTGAAACAGGCCTTTTACGAAACAAGCATCTTACCATCTATTGCAAATTTCCTGAAGCTGTTAAGCTGTATCTACTCACTTTTCATACCTTTCCGTTTCATCTCCCAAGTGTAATTTTGGCAAGGAGTTTCGTATTATTTTCAATGGCTGCAGAGCTTACTACAATTGAATCGTCTGTAATTTCCTCAGGTTTCTGAAATGTTGTCAAATTTTATTGCCCTTATCTAAGATATATACAGTTAGTACATCAAAAGTGTATTTTGCTAAACATTAACTGTGAAAACTAGCCAAAACAAGATTGTTCGGAAAAAGGTACTATGAAAGTAATGGAATAAATAACTGTTGATCACTTGAAATTGACAATCCATATGGCCCAAAGTATCTTTGGAAGCGTGGTGAAGCTCTAAATACGTATTTTTTGTTAATTATGAGGTAATGGTAAAAAATTCGATACCTAACTGAATTTTATAGGATAATTTGCTTACAGCTTTGCATTGTTTTGCCAACAGCTATCAGCTTTTATACTTCATCACATGTACTTGTTTAAAATGAAGAGTGATTGCTGGAGATGGATCCTTGGCCATGGATACTGGATGGAACCTTGACGGAATCGTCGCCATCAACAAAGTTGACAACTAATTTCAACAGTAAGTTTAAATTACTTCTGATACAATTGGCATCACATCCCCAATGCTCTCTTCTCTCAATCACTATCAACATTCCCTGTTTTTTCTCATATAAACTAAGATAAATGCATGCTTTATCAGTTTTCCTTTTGCCGTGGAAGTACTGTCTGAAATTGGCATTGTATTCGACTTTGCGTCCTAGGTTAGATAATAATATCATTCAAACTAGTAGTTTCAAAACCTTCAAATAAAAAACACCGAATTACAAATTAAGACCACTGCGGTTATGCGTTTTCTTATCAGTGAATCTGTAATAACAGAATGGTAATACAGCTCAATATTGTTGCATAGAAAACAGGTTATTATTAAAATTTAATCTTTGGTTATTCGATAGTAGACCTTCGTTTAAGAGCGCATACCATAAATGACATTTTCTGTTGGAGTTATTTACGCGTCTTTCATTGGGGATGTTTTTGATCGAATTATGTTGGCAGATATGAATTGAATTGTTGCCAAGCATCTTTCAGGTTCAGAGCCAAATTTCATCTTTCGTTGTGGAAACGGAAATTTTATCCACCATACCATTTGATACACATCTATTGATAGCTTCCATAGTAAGTGCCATGGCCTTCTTTTAATTTTATGACTTGACAATATTGCCGATTTTCGGAATCCTGTATCAACGTAGATCCTGTTTAATCATTCCGGTGCCTGAGGAATTGATAGCCCAGTACTTGAAACTGGAGTTTTCTTTATCTCTTTTGGTGGCTTTGCTTCCTATTCCGTCCATTGTTGCAGACTACCTGAGCGCTCTATTATCTATCCTCCAAGACCGCTCTATATTTTAACTATGCACAAATCCCATCGCAAAACCACACTTCGATTGCAAAGCTCTGTGATCTTTCTTCGCGAAGTCGGAATGCGTCAGTGCATTTCATTTTCTAGTCATTATGTTCAGTGCCCATTTCCATCACTTCGGAAACACCTCACTTTCCTTTTCATTATCGCTTTGTGCTCGGAGCAATATTCTCCGCTAATTGCATGCCTTCTTTGTGTCCCCTTTCGCATCACCTCATTTGCTGAAAAAGGTTTCTTCTCGTGTGTCGCCTTTGTCGGCGGATGCGTAAAAGAAAATGGGATGCAAATAAAAAGATAAAATTCCTGAGATGAGGAAATTTGTTGATATGTACGTCTCATCGTAAGGAAACTCTCCCGGTTGAAATACAAAACTCTAGGGCTTAGTCTTATATTTTTTTAATGTGCCGCTGAAGAAATGATATTAATAATTAAGAATTTAAGATCCGTATGCTTTTGGACTTTCAGATTTGAAACTGTTCTGACAGATATTTTAGGTGGGCGAAAGTAACTCAAACATTTTGACCTCCTTCTTAACACCGGTTCCTCGATTTACCTGCGAAATATTTTGGAAGCAAGGGAAATGAAATTTAATCGGATGCGAATAAGTTAAATGTCTAACAGCAGGTATTCTCGCTAACAAGCATTACATTTGCAATCTACTTAACCTACTGTTGTCATGCTTTAAATATACTGTAAGAAAAAATGAATTTCTTCGTTATATTTGGCCAAAAATCAATGCCATACTCAACAATAGCAAAATATTTTAAGTTTTTTAAAAATATTTTGTTGTCACGATTCTTCAGATTATGATGTTTACCAATGTAAGTGACGCTGCCAGTGTCATGGTATTCCCTCAAAAGGCCCACGTTCAAGCACAGAGAGAGGTAGAAATATTTCTCTATAATATAGGTCATTTTGCCCTATAATCCGTTTAAATATCCATTCTGTTGCATTGGATGTTATGTATCTACCCTCTCACGCTATTTATTTAAGCTTAGTTCTACGTCATGTATCTCTCCATACATACTACCTTGCCAAAAACACTTCCTCTAAAATACTGCATATTACTTTGCCCATCACGTCGTCACCACGTAACGACAATTATTCTCTCTTACTACAGGAACAATTTTTCAATCTTGCGCATTGTGTGTACCTTTCTCCTCATCTCCATATGATTTCCTATTTCGTCGCATATGGTCATTTTTCAGAGTTTTTTATTTTAGTTTTTACAAGTTTTCCCGCCTAAATATCTTATGTTCCACATTCCCGCTTCATTTTCGTAAACTTATTTTCTTTAGCCCAATATATCTTGATCTTTCTCGTATAAAATGATTCAGGTTTATAAGTATTTCATATAAATAAATATTAATTACATTCTCTTAGAATTTCTGTTAACTTCACAATCATGTTTTTTTTCATTTTTGCCAGGATCAATTTTGGTATACTTAAATAAGGTACTCACCTTTCATTTTTATTGACACTATATTGTTTCCTAAACAACCAGATTTTTATTGAGACATAAAGACAGTAATGCAATAAAATTGTGGAATAGAACCTGAAATAATGATAAAATGTTTAAATTCCACTTAAATGTAGTGGGACTTGTTTCCGATTCAATGACCAGTATTGATAACTTGAAAATTTACTCTCTTCTAAATTCAGTGGATATTCTCTTTCACATTGTTTCATTTTATCGTTCATTGTTTCATTTTATTATTTACCCTGAGGGTATGAAAATCTTTAAATCTGCACCTCTAAAATATCCCCCTACAATCTGTGATAAACGATAACGTTAACTTTACGGTAGCTAAACACTTTATCAAACTGTGGTAATATACGAATCCAGTAAGATAATTCACTATAGCATAGATAGAAAATTAAAGGCTCGGATGTTAAGACCGTGTCCATAGTATTTAAATTTTTTAAATTGCAATTACGTCCGTTAAGGGAAATTGCGTGCTTCTGGGCTGAAAATACTGAATGGTCTCAGCAGAAGAGCATGCTATGGTTTTAAGCTCTCCAGTGAGGATTAGGATTGAATAGAGAGTCAGACAGCAATGCCGTTAAAGCGGTGAAGCTTTAGTTCCCTCCAGTCACATGGAGTGTGCATGCGTATTTAGAACGAAGAGTACTTTGGCGCATGAAGAGAAAAGGGAATAGAAATTGCCAGAGGTGAATGAATGGCGGCCTGCTGTTTGGAAATGATCTGATTTAAATCGAGTTCAGCAAAAAAGGTATTCGGCAGCATTCATCCGGCAAAAATTCTACCGGTCACAGGCTACGAGTGGACCCGGAGAAGAGAATGTATGAACGCTAGCAATGCTCCCGTGGCCAGTGAAAAAATTGAATATAACCTCGTTTGCATTGAATAGAGAGGAATAAAAAAATCGACGAACTGAACATAAGGTCATATCATTTCAAAAAGACGGTCTAATAGCCTACGGGTTATATTCTTGTCGTCTTTTTCTTGAAATGTAATTTGGGTAGTATGGGAGACCGATATCCTCAAATAGCATGCCTCTCCAGCACTGCCACAGAATGAGAAGGTTTGGCTTTAAAAAAACGAATTATTCCAACTAAAAGAATATTTGATATCCAAAATTCCGGAAATAATGTAGTAGGCTGGAAAGTTCTGTGTGTGCTGTGAGCAGTACAAATCTAACGTGTATGTGGCATCCTGTTAAATGCTGGCCCCGTCTACATATTTGAAGAATATTCATTCTTTTTATCCTTTCATATCTGTGGAATTTTTCTGCTTATTGAACCCTGAACGCTTGTATGAAGCGTTCCTTACAACGAGTCGGGTAAATGCACTACTGGTGTATAGGGACAGTTTGAATAGCTATTGCTAATGATAGGCTGCCAGTGATAGGTAAACTACGGCCCGCGGGCCAGATGCGGCCCCCTGAAATGTTCTATCCGGCCCGCGCGGCATTATTCCTAATCCCAGTTTGATCCAAATTATGAGAAATTTTTGGAAATGCATTCATCACATTCTCTTTCAAAATCTTTCAGTCATTAATAGGACTTGATACCCAAAAAACGCGAGAATTTTGTTAAATGTATCATTTTTATTTTTTAATAAATTATATTGGCCCGCCTAAGGTTTTTTTCCTTTACTTTGGCCCCCTATTTATAAAGTTTGCCCATCACTAGGCTAGACCAATGAGGGCATTTTATATGGGAAAATGATTTACTCATTCTAATTTTTACACAGAAAGAATCAAAAAGTTGTAAACTATTAAAATAGTATTGGCAATATATTCTTTGCAGGTAGCTTGTGTTAGTTTAAATTTTAATTTGACATCCTCATCTTACCCAAAATAATTTCATGTTATTTTATGCCTTAAAAGGAAAATATAATTGTTTTACACGTGGCCTGTAGCGTATGACCTATAACGAATTTTCTATACAGGAACATGAGTCAGTGAGTGGTAGCTTTTAGTAATGAGACGCACTTTGGAGATATGGAGTGTACATTTGGCAATTTATTGAGGCACTGCTTATTGGAGGCAAAGAAATCTAACAAATGCTAAGGCTATATTATGTCCATAATAAAAATTAGAAATTTGGCAAGAAGCGGATCACCAATTTCACATACGTGTCATAGGCACAGCCGTCGTCGATGATGCACAGGGTACACGACGAGCACATAGGTAGACGTAGCCATGCAATTATATTACGCAAATATTATGTTTAGTTGTAGAAATAATGTCTTACTTCACATACGTCTTCTCGAGTGCCAATATTGGCACCAATGATAGTGTGGCAGTGATAAAGAACAGTATTTGCTTCAAAACCGTAAGAAGGGGATGGAAAAAATGGAATGTAAGTAGCATGCCTTTTTTTTAAAGAGGGTATTGGCACATAGGCGTATGAAGTGAGTGTAACTGATGGTGGTACTGACTGGGCGAAATAAGGGCGTAGAGTAAGTCCAAGGTAAACATAGGGGTAGAAGGGTATGGAATAGAACAGAGGGACTATTTAATCTTCAAGGCTCTATTTTGGAATCATGTGCTTAATTTACTGGCTACGGGTGGTGATTTTGTGAGTAGCAGAAACGTAAACTGGGTTAAATTTTGAATGAAGCCATGAAAGAAAAGCTTTGGGGAAAAGGTTAGGTTTCGGTTGTAATATTAATTGTTGCAATGTGATCTCCAGTACTAGATCCTGGAGAGTGTGGTGAAAAAAGTTTTTGAAGTGTGGTTTTGGAGACCAATTATTGTAAAATTTAGTGACTTAGTACTGAATTTTTGGAATCTTTCTATTGCAAAATTAAAAAGAGGCTGCTTCTTCGTTAGTTCATCGTGTTGATTTATAGATATAACCGGTTTCGGCCGGCAGACCATCATCAAGTACCTTTTGGTTATTCTGTCCGTGGAACTCACAAATAAGTAGTGTGTTTTATCTTTTTGTTAAGGATTATAATAGCTGAAGCGTCAGAGAAGATAAAATAGAACTATTAAGGAGAGGGAACAGAAAAAAAGAAACCAATTTTAAATCAAATGATAAGCACATGTGCTGATCCGAGGAGAGAAATTGAGCAAGGGGAGAGAATAAACAAAATGCTGATTTTCTATGCATAATATGGTTACTTCATTACAAAAACTCATTAAAAGATCACCTTAATGAGTACTATATGATTTCACATTTGGTTACTTATTTACTTCATTACTTACATACTGTAATTGCAATATGCAATTATTTGAATCAAATATATAGGTGTACATTTATATTAATAATTACGCCATTGAGTAAGCAAAAGTGAAGTTTTACAGTTCTCAGGATGGAATAGCATGATTATGAAATGAAATATTTCTCGGAAATATTTATTCAATTATTTTTAAGTTTTTGTTTGTGAATACAAATTGATATTTGAACGTAATTCAATTATTCTTAAGTTTTAGTTTGTGAATACAAATTGATATTTGAACGTAATTCATAAACTTCATGCAGTGAAAAATGCGCTGCGAATGACGTCAGTTTGGAATGCTACAAAGACGAAGCAACCTACTTTGTATTCGGGGGTGTAGTTTTAGGGCAAAAGGAAAATAAATGACATAAAATCCATTCCCTGTCTGCGTACTTTTAAGTAATTAATCATCCTCTGATCACAGTGCCTTAATTCACGTTCATGGTGAAGTTTTTGGGAGCCGGAAGTGTTTTTGTGCTTGTGGAAAACAGAGTAGTAACATTACTTTTCAGGGAAGTGTTAAGTTCTCGCCTTGCGAGTTAACGAGCCCACGGGTCAGTGCGTTAGCTAGCGGGTCAGGTGTAATACGCGAAGTATGTACCTACTTTAAGAGGGCATGCAAAATTATCCCCTCGATCCTCTTGTGACACTTTCTAAGAGTTAAAATGCAGTGCCCTACGGAAAGGGTGCAGCTACTCTCTGCCGAGCTCAACGTTAATGCCTCCAGAAAAATTCAAGGTTGTCGAGGTACAGCAGAAACCTCTCAACTTTTTAAAGTTGAAGTTGGTTATTTGGCTGCTAATGCACTAATTCTAGGGAAGAACTATGGTGATCAACAAATTTCAACATCATATTAGCCGAGAAAAATGAGAATTTCTGTGTTAGAAGCTAAAATAACATTTTCAGAATGTAAAATGCATGAGTTTTGCTGGAAAAGAAATAGTTTTCGATTGAGTATTAAGGTAAAGATTTAACAGTTGAAATGGGACTTGAATTTCATAATATTGTCATGGGAATGTGATAGTATACTCATCGTAAAATTGTGTCATTACGCCTTAGGATCCCTCAAATAAAATCATTGCTTTTCCACCAATTCCTAAATGTTGAAAATTAAATTAGGTTTAAATAAGTAAGGGTTGCCAGAGGTGTGTTTTGTAAATTTTTTTCTGATTTTATATCCTTGAATTTTACTGTATATATTATTACTAAAGTTGAACCTAGCCAAACATAGCTACCTACTTTTTGTTTACTCGGGTACCCTTTTCACTGCAATCCTTGAAGAATTGATGCGCATACCTGGAGCAACAGAATTTTATTGGTTTTCGTTCCTTGCTGTAATGTGGAACTATATTGTATGCTGTGCATTCTACACCTTTATTTCGCCATACTAGCGGCCGTAGAGGGGTGTGCTTGGAGACATGGAAACCAAAAAAATGATATTTTTCTTTAGAAGAGTGGGACAGTAAACTGGGGCGTAAATATGTGAATCGTATTCTTTTATTAACTAAAAATTGTTTGCATTTTAGCCGCGTAACTAAAGATCTATGTTATCAAAAGTTTACGGTAAGCCTCCGTAACGTACCAGAGATAAAGTAAACAAGCAAAGGATTTATTGATTTGAACACTTTTTTCTTCATCAAACCTCACGCCATGGCCAAATCTAAGTTAAACACGTCGTCATCTGTTATAGACATATCCACAATCCACACTTTCATTCTACGGGCAGCTCATGGGATAATCCTTTGACTCAACACGATTTTTGAACCGGCATAATTAAAAGGCCGGGAGGGAGATGAGCATATATTCACGAGCGGCCACGTGACGACTCTCGGAGCACTACGTAAATACGGGCGCGCGCAGGAGTTCTCGCATTTCAGCTGGTATTTTTATTTATCGAGGATAGGGGATCCCGGATGAGGGAGGCGAGGTGGGGGGGAAATGAAGAAGCAGGCGAATGCCCCCGGACCTCATTCCACGGACGGACCCTAGCCGAATGCATAATAATGTAGTTGAATGAAAGACGTAGGAATGCGGCGCGGGGGCGTGTTAGGTAGGGCGAGGATTTTGACGGCTAATGAGAGACTGGGAGAGAGAGAGATGGAAGGAGAGAGAGAAAGAGGAGACAAAGGTTGGAAGAGAATGGGATAAAGAGGAAGGAGAGAGAGAGAGGTATGGAGGGGGAGGGAAAGAGGGTGGGGCGTTAAGGCGGGAAACACGGTCGGGTGGGGGAGGGGAGGCGGGGTGGGGGCGGACGGGGGCGGAGGTGGGTGGGGGCGGAGGGGAAGCGAGGTGTGCGCGCGCGTTGCCCAGCGACGGGCACGCGCGTTGGCGGGCAGGGCTCGTGTTTCGCGCGACCGCCGCTCAGAGGGCGCCGGGTATGGCGGGTTAGGGGGCGCAAGTGACTCCCCAAGACAACGGGCTCCGGCTCACGGCGCACCCTGTTATCCTCCTCTCATCTCTGAATCCTCTTCTCTCTCTCTGCACGTCCGGGAAACCGTTTCAACCCCCGTGGAAGGCGACCAATCCGAAGGCGGCCGTCAGGTGCACACACGTTGCCGTGTCTCCGTCGAAGTGATAGGGGGTTCGGGGAGCTTGCATCGCTCCGTCAACCCGCCTCGTGCCGCCCGGAGTTTGGACGTGGGTAACCACACGCATCGGTCCAGGGCACGCGAGACATCCTCTGGGGGGCCTCAACCACCGAGGGGGGCGTCAGCGGGAACCGACTGGAAAATCTTCAAGCCCAACACTGCCACGCCAAATTTCACGCTCTTTTTTCTAGTAGTGAGCACGTTTAGTAGCTAGTTTCTTAGGACACACACATACTGACGGCAAGAGCACCCGAGTTTCTAGTTCGAGCCGAGGGAAGTGTTTGGCTAGATTTTTACGCAACGCGGCCGGCGCGGAACGCCTTCGGGGGATACGGGAGAAGTGGCGTTTCGATCCGTGGAGGAGGATTTATCCTCGTGAAAAGTTCCCCGAGGGTTCTCCAACAATATCTTTTGTATGCACCGCACCCTGCACCACATCTCCACGAGCCACTCAACCGGGAGTTAACCCCGCCAGGCCTGATCCCGGGTGGGGGAAAAAACGGTCGAGAAGGGAACCCGCCCACCTCGGCTGTTTCCACCCGTCAGCGGGGCATGTACCCGGCGCGCTTTTATGTTCCCCGCGGGAGCCTCAGCTAGGAGAGTGTTTTGCACCTCCGGTCCGACTCCGCCCCGACCCCTTGCGGGAGGTGCCCTGCATGGTTCGACCGTCGCGCGGGCCCGCCTCCGCGGCCACCGCACCATCGTCCTCCCCGACTGGTGGTGACGCATCGCCTTGGTGATGAGGAGGTGTGGCTGGAGAGACGGGCGAGGTGACGGAGGCATTGACGGTTGCCCCCTGGAAGGAGAGGACGGGGGGCGGCCACTCGGGGAGACGCCCGCCAAGATAGGTAAGCGAGCAGACGTTCCCGCCCCCCACTTTGCGGCGGGCGTTGCCGCCGCGCTCACGGCCGCGGGTCACCCTAGACGCTTAACTCTCTCCCTAACTCCCCTCGGCGCCCGGTGTCGGCACCCGGAACATGCGGCTACTGCCAATAGGGCATGCTCCGTCTTGCCGAACGATTTGTCTCAGCAAACCACTCTGTTTCTACATTCGTGTTTGTGTCTTTGTCCATATGTTAGTGTGATTAGTCTATTCTCACTCTCTCAGCGTTAACCCGATAGCTAGGCTTCGATTCAAGATAGTAACCTAGATATTTCTGTAGTGTACTTGGGTAATCATACACATTGACTGACTGAAATCATCGAAATCCTGAAATATTTGTGGGTAACCGAAATGTATATTTTTTGGGTCGTATAATGGAGGCATTGCTATCCTAAAATTTCCCCTGATATGTAAGGGTAATTCACCCCATTTCTGCAATGTACGCATACGTTTCTCAGTTTAAACGATTTTTCCTTCTATGCACCCGCTAATGTCTTAGCGTTTATCAACTTGATAACGAGTACTAAGAATGTGGTGTACTTTATTACAGCTAATTGTAAAAGGGAGATGTTAGAACAACTAATTATCCTTCTGTCTTTTGTGCTTCAGGCATGTATTATTTGGTGGAAATGGGAAAATTGTAACACCTGAAGGGTTGTGATCAGTATATTGTTTACATCCTCTTTTTCACTGTATACTAATTCAACATTCAGTGAGAGTATATTAATTCCAAGTTATTGTTATGTTGAAAGATTTTGACAGTTTGTTTTGAAACACATAATATAACCTTGACGTAGCGTGACTATTATAATGTGAAATGTATGCAATCGGGTGGTGATTTGTTTTCTCTTCAAACTCCCGTGCTAGTTTAAACGTCACATTTACACTAAAATAATGATTTACTTGACCTTGGCTGCCTGAGCGACATCAATGTTTTATGTTTCTTTTGTAATTTTCATTTTAATGTAACTGTCAGTGCATGTCATGTGTCCTCTGAGTAGGAAGTTCTAACATCTATGTAACTGTTTTTAACGATAACCCTAAACTGACTTAAGTCCGTATTCACTGATCGCATTTGTTTACGTGATTCTCTGAGAGTAGGACATCTTCGTTAATTTTACTCCATCAATGATTGTCATGCAATTGATTATAATGTAGCAGAACGCTAATTGTGATACTGCCGAACTCTCCGTAATGAACATTCCTCTCAATTTCGTACATAATGCCTTTATTAAGTAATGCTGACAGAGGAAACCGATGGCATCATTTATCATGTGTCAAGTGCATGCATATTTATTTCAGTGGACTTGAATGGACTAATTTTTGTGGTTGATGATGCGTCAAAATGCTCATGTGTTCCCTCTGATTACTTTTATGAATAAATATATTCTGCTGTTTGGATCGTTTTTAATCTGGCTGGTTTGGCTTGTTTTTAATAATTTATTACTCCTCTATCAAATTTTAATCTTGGTATACTAAAGCCCTAGCGAGCTAATGTGGGATTATTACGCGCAGTGCATTATTATATATCATAATGACTCTTTAAAATATTGTACGATCGGTTTATGGAAATTATTAGCGTGTTTGATAATTCTCTAAATATTGTCAGGCTTCCGTATGTGTTGCATACCTCTTTCAACGATAGACCAGGATATTACGGTAAGACGATGATGTGATAAAATATTTATGAACGTAGTAGTTATTTAGAAGCATATAGGTATAATCACGCTTTATGTCATGCTGAGAGAGTCGCAACTGAAGAATGAAAACGGTAGCAATCGTAGGCAAATCCTGATAAAGGTATGCGGTTTACACTTTCCGAAATATTCGTTCGTATTCTCTCCAACGTTTACTCCATCGTGTCAGTGATTCCTTGGGTCATGCTCTGGGGTATTCAACGTGCATTCGGATGGCGTATTTTTTTGGGGTGGGGGTGGGAACGGAACATTCGTCGGCTCACGGCCCTGGAATTTTTCGGCGCGGATTCCGCCTGGTTTTTGTGACGTAAGCGTCGACTGCTTCGACCTCTTCTCCACCCCAAAATTGAATCTAGTTCTTTCCCTCCTCCCCACCCCTCCCGGAGTTCCATCCCTCCCTCCCCTCCCTGGCCTTCTCTTCCCCTACCGCATCCCCTACGCCGCGCCCATTCCAATGCCTGGGCGAAACCGCGACAGAGGCCAATAATAGTTCCGCATAGGATAATTCGGAAAGAAAACGCCTCTTTTTTTGAGCGGAAAAATATAAGAACTGCGTGTGAAAGGTTGGAAAAGTACGCTTGGATGGAACAGCGCTCTATGACTCGTGATCGTAAAATTTGATGTCATTGAGAATTGTTTTCTTTTTTTTTTAATTCTCTTAACTGGCCTCGCACTCAAGTAAAACTAACTCAAATTAGGGATTGAATTACCTACCGGGATCGCTGGTCAATAGTTCCATTCGCAGAATGTATACTAATAGCAAAAATGCCCTGTGAAATTTTGTATCAAATGTTCCCAAGAGAAATTTTATTCCTCAGTAATTTAGGTTTCTTTTCTCGTATTGTTTATCATTGGGGTGACTGCTCTTCTTGAGTAGATTTTTCTCATTTTTGGTGATTAAAAATATTTGCAAATGTTGCTGAAAGTACGGCATGGTACCTTACTGCCCATCATGTACTAAGTTTTAAATATTAGAGAGTTTGTTAACGATAATAGCTACCGTAACGTAAAAATAAGAATGTGAGTTTGTGATACTGGATTTTAATACGTTGTGTGTATGCATGTTGTCAATGAATGAATGTCGAGGAAACAGTCCAATCCTGTTTGAATTAAATGTATCTTAAATATCTTCATTAATTAACAAATTCTCACTCCTGTTTTAAAACGAGATTTGAATCTAATTATAAGAAACATATGCAGGTATTAAAAACACCTGGGATGCAATATTTACGGAAATACTTAATTAAAATGCAAATGGACATAAATATTTCCCTAGAGGGATAACAAAAAATATTGAAACCTTATTATTTGCTTAAGATGCGATGTGACCAAAGTTTTTTTTTTTAATGCATCATTTTGTAGCATTGCGTCTTGGGGAGAAAATAGTGTGAACAGCTTTATTTATATAAATAAGAACCAATGCTGGAAAAGTAACGCATTATGTTGAAAATGAGCATGTGCAATATTGTGCATGAAATAACGAGATGATAATGGTATCTTGGCTTTTTCTCACGTGTATTATAACTGCGAAAGGTGCTTATGAAACTAGCAGAATTTATAAGTTTTACGAGCAGGATTATACATTGATCAGTACGTTTACACGATGATAATTTTTTTCGTCAGGAAATAAAAGGTGATGCTAGATTGTCTTATGATAGCAAATTTTTTCATTGTTGCTCATTTTTTTATTTCATTGCAAAACTATTTCGCCGTTTTTTTGGAAGTAATTAATAAGTAATATGCAGGATGTTTGATGATCATGACGTAAACAGAATCATGCTTTTTTTCAATTAACTACACAAAATATAGTAAATTTATTACCTTTGGAATGGGTTTTTAATTAGAAAACAATTTTTTTTAATTGTTGAAAATTGTGACAGAATTTAGTATAAGTTATGTGTTAATATTTGTTTAAAAAATATTGTGATGTACGGAAGATTTAAATGTCCATTAATAAGTTAATATACTACACGAATAGCAGGCAAAATGTTGGAATGATTTGTTTATATTCTGCGTTTTGAGACCAACATTAAACGAAAAGATATATAGTCCTAGTAAATATAAGTTACTGCCCATTTCCTTCATTGAGCAACATAAGCCCCAAGAAAGGCTACAGGTGTGGTAACACATGTTTATCTCTAGATTTATTGAGCTCAATTATTATTTAACCATGCAACCGTAAAAATTAAAAAACATACCCCTTTTATAAAAAGAATTCCTTCATAATGGAACAAAATTAAGAAACGCTTTCTCATTCATCACATTTTAATTATTTAACTAAATATCAGTTGTTTCTTATTTTTATTTAGATACGGAGTCTATAATTGTAAAGTATTTTTACAAAGTATAGGAAAATTGATATTGGTATTTGGTGGATTTCTATAATAAACTAGACCCTGGACTTTTAAATAAGATTAATAATCACACGTATTAATAGCTAAATTATAAAAATATTATTCTGCCGTACTTACATTTAATTCATTGGGAGTAGGTTGAGAAACATTCCTATATTTCCTTAAATTAATTGTTAGTGTAAAATTTAATATTTTACCCTAAACGTTAATGTGGTACTTTAGCTCGCAAATGAGGTGTAATGAAATTTACCCACATATAAATATGTACAACACAAAAAAAAAACAGCACAGCACATACAAATATGTAATGAAATTTACCCACCGGGAACAATATTCAATATTATAGGTGTAAATAATTAGCATTGTGTCAATTTGTGAACCAATTTTAGACAGCTCTTTTGATTCTTGTGACAAAGTATTCATTGATCAATGGGTATATTTTTGCTGAAATATTCTTCTTAAGGATATGAAAAGGAATTTTTCCATGCTTGCTTTTATGGAATATTTATACCAAGCATGGTAATGTATAACAGGTTTCCCTGAAAAAGGGGCACTAAATGTTTGCTTACTCAGCTTCACCATCAAACCCAGTTAATTGGTTTGGTTTGGTTTTCAAAGCATCATCCGAAAAGGAAGACGAGAGGAAGTAATGGACACTTGAGACTTCATTGTGTAATCCATACCTGACATAATAACGTTAAAGGGACCTGCCTCATTTGAATTCAGAACATCTTCCAACCCAAGAGCCAACCTTCTTGCTTTTCTCCCCTCTTTCGTCCACCAGATTCCCAGGAAATTTCGAAAGATGAATGTAACAAGAACTGAATGACGAACACAAATTAATGCGAGACCAAAACGACCAATTCTCTTATGCCTCACTGCTTGTATTCATTCTATCCCACTCTTTGATAATAAATACAACGTTGAATGCCTTAACTTTAATTTGTTCATGGTTCTGGAATAATTGCATTCATGAAAGAGGCGGACTATTGTAGACGAGATGAGTCGCGATTCCGTTTTTGTATAGTGGCAGGTCACGTTTATAAAAATAAGCTTTGATTTCTGCTCCATGAGTTTGATAGCATAGCTATTTTAGGATTTAATTATGTGTGGAAACGTATTTTCAGAGAAAAACTCTTGTTCTCTTGACTTAACTTTCAAGAATTCCTCGATTTATCATCTTGAGAAGTTGACCTAATATTCGCGTGCTTTTTGGTTCTGACAAATTTTAATTCATAATTAGAATTTGTTTCTTATTTTAGCTGGGTTCCTTATCATTAATTTTTGCGATAAGAGGACAAAATGTTTAATTAATGGCTATTTAGTTTATCTCCTATTCACCACTATCTAGTGTGCTCTGATTAGTAAAATGTTTGCACGGAAATCGAAATGGAGTAGTGACTACATAAACTGTCCATAAAGCTCAATCATGACGCCCTAGGCTAACAGATAAGTACTGCGGCAATAGAGCTGGTTGGGTAAAAAGTAAATATTGATACACAATTATCCATATACAAAACTATATTATGATAAACAAATATCTGTCAGAAAGTAGTTTTATAATCAGATTGTTAAACTAGTAAAATGCTATTTCATATCGATACTGATTATTGTTGTAATATCTAGATCAAACACTACAAAAATAATGATTAGAAAAAACGTTTTTACATCATTACAGGCATGAATGTAGCCATACCGTTTTCAACAGTTCAAAATTACCTCTACAGGCATTACTATTTAGTCAGACTTCCTCTCATATTAACTAGAAGCGACTTTTTTCAATTGGGCAAGAACCGTTAGATCTAATCTATTTTCTCTGGTTTTGGTACTCTGCCTGGTGGAAAAGGCAATAATGCCGTTAAGTATTAGAAAAACTTCATTTATTCGTTACCCATACCTACTTTTTATTGTTTAACAAGCTGACCCGGCCACGCGTTGCTGTGGCTCAATCTGGTTAAATGGAAAGCGCACGTTTATAGTATGTCTAATTTCACAATTCTTATGGGTATACAATATATCTCAGCTGATCGATTGTTTTGCAGCTGGACACGCATATTTGTACATAATTTTAACGTCTTTACATGTCGTCACAAAGTAGAATATTTCAGGCAAGCATTTATTTCATCCGCTAGTGTCAATCGAGGAACTACAGGTAATGTGTGCCTGAAATGTCGTGCAAGCAATATTAATGCTTTTCAAATGGTCTCAGGATTCAACAGAAATCTTGCAATGATCGATCCAGAGCCTCGAGCGATGCTTTGTGCACCATTGTGCATTCATCCCAAGCAATAAGTTGGCATTTCTGAAATATTTGTCCCATGCCGGATGATTTGAATATGTTGCACGTGAGTGTTTCAATGAATTGCAAGTTCAATGGGATGCACATCCCGTCTCCAGTGTCGATATTGTATTCTCGATATTGTACAAACCTTCATGGAGTGAACAAAACAACTAACCAAAGCTTCATGGAAATTGGATGAATGTTGTGGTAATGCATGAAGTTATCAATATTGTATCGATACAGTATCGATATTGTAATGATACTTTATAAAACTTTGATAAAAAACACCTAAATAAATTCACCTCAATTTTGTATCAACAATGTATCGATGTATCCATATTTTATCGATATTATATCGATACAGTATCGACATTGAATTATCGATTTTGTAGAAACCTTCGCGGAGTGTACTCAATAACTTTCCAAAGTTTCATGGCGATCCGATGAATAGTAATGCATAAAGGACAAACAATTTATATACATTCGATACAGTATCGATATTTCAACGATACATTCCTTTTGAAAAACTAAATAATTTCACCTCAATTTTGTATCAATAATGTATCAATTTATCGATACTTTAGCGATATTATATCGATAAAGTATCGATATTGAAAAATCGCTTTCATAGTCCTCTTTTCGGGAATGTACTCAACAACTTCCCAAAGTTTCATGGCGATCCGATGAATGGTGTAGTAATGCATAAAGGACATACACACATACACACACACACACACACACACACATACATTCATTTTTATATATATAGATTACACAAGCCTGTGAATTAATTAATTACATACAATAATATACATATAAATTGGCTACAAACAATTGAATGCATTAAATTGATGTAATTTTTTATTCCTTTGTCATCAGATATCAAATAAAAATGTTTGAAGCTTTATAAAATACCTACCTATACATTTTAAAATCTGACAAATATCATTTTACTCCTTGCTGCCTGGGATATTGTAAATGGGGAGAATTAAGATTCATGGATTGATTTTATGTGTGATAACTAAATATAAGTTATGTATTAATAATGGAACACATCGCTTGTCTTTTGGACAGTGATGACAAAAAAACAACTTGATTTTATGTTTAAATGTATTTCCATATTGTCATAAGAATACTTGCTTACAATAGCCAAGTTTCGTGTCAGATGTTACTGAGTGTAGGGATGGCTGCATGCTGTAGAAAAAAAAACTCAATTGTACCACTCAAACGGACTGTATGCCCGAGTGTTGAATATTTTTGTCATTCAAACAGACTTTATTCCCTCATGGTTCATCGCGGGGAGCAGTTCCAATTTCGTTCCTTTTTCCCCCCATCCTACACCGGCAGCGTTTTTCGAATTCGTCCGCAATTTACCGCAATTCCGACGATTTCCCGCTCATGACTTGTTCGTGGATTCCCTCGGCGAAAACGAGACTCCCTCCCGAGACTCCCGAACACCGTTTTACACTTCCATTCCCGTCCCTCTTTTAATACCTCCCCTCCACCCACGCCCACCGCACCTCATTGTATGCCTTCTCCCTCCCCCGCCAGCCAACCGCTCAGGGAAACTCCCTTTTCGGCCTCTCCGCCTCCCCCAGCCTCCGCCGTCGTCGACGAAAACCCACCCCCTCCCTCCGTCCATTCTCCCTTCCCTCTTCCGTCTCCTACATCCGTTTCGCCACCGTTCGCGGTGCCTCGTTCAGGGACTGGGTTTCCAGGTCCTCAAGATGAATGAGAGGGAGAGGATCGGGATAAATAGGGAATTGTCCCCGCAACTCCCCGCAGTGCTGAGTATTTGCGTCCAGCTCAGGATTTATCAGCACTCTCGAGAAGATGACGTAGGGGCCTTTTGTGCTGTCGTTTCAATATTGCTAGATTTTAGCCTAATATGGTGTCTAGTTTTTAATTGCGCCGACAGGAGATCATTAAGGGAAGATGCCAGGAATAAATCAAGGACGTTGGAGATGTGAAGAAGGATGGTGACCTGAATTGCATAGAAAAGATGACGAACCTGAGATGTAGTACTAGTTATTGCATTTGATTTCTTCCCCAAACAAGTCATGTGAATTCGTCCACCGTTCCATCCATCGTGACTTTTCCATTCACTTTCACACCTACGTAACTAATTGCTTCCCGGCTTTTTTTATCATAATTTCCTAGAGTCCATGTCTCAGATCCATACAAAACTACTCTCCCTCTGAGATCCTATATCCAACAAATGTATCCAATTGAACACAGAATGTCTTTGTTATTCGAGAGAAATTTTACTGTAGAGCACGACTGTGGTTTCAGTGTAAAACGTCATTATCTGGTGGTCACCTATATCCTGATAAAACACTGTAACAATCTCCCAAATAAGAATTTTCTTTGAATATTAGTGGGAAATAGACGTTATTTGAGAAATTGAGGAGGAATTATAGGAAGTAAATATAGAATATAATCATCATCATTGGTCAACAATCGTAGGATTGGTTTGACGAAGCTTGATTCTTCTATCGGCCATCCTTTTCATTGTGACGTAATTCTTCTCTTAATATGATATAATGGATAAATGATGCAAAGCCTGTAACTAAGGGGATAATGCATAAAAAGTTCGAGGGAGGGTGATATATAACTGATGTTGTGGAATAAAGATGCGTAGAAGGCAATGAATTTTTATGAAGAAATCATTTGATAAAGCTGGTGAAAAAATGTAATGTGTAGAATGGTAGAAGTATGATAAATGGCTGAGCATGATGAAGTTAAAAGAATGTTGTTTACGGCATACAGGAAAGTAAAAGAAGAGGGAGGAGCAGGCAGTTGGAGACAATAAATACAAAATATGGTAGTTTAGTGAGGAAGAGGAAGAAAAAGAAATTTATTTCTGAAAGTATGTTAGGTGTACGAAATTAAGACCGGTACGAAAAAACACCGGTCTCTAATGAAGTACAACTAATGGAGCCATTTTGTCTTACTGGCGCAAAAAAATATTGAGACAATCCATAAATTCTGTCCAAATTAGAGAAAACTTTTTATCCAGTTGCTACCGAAAATTTAGGACACTTGATGTATGCTGGCAGAACGCTTATAAAAATTATTAAAAAATGGTGACAAGGCGCTAAACTTATTTTTCCATCATTGTGTAAAAACGCACATACTCAAATAAGCTACCTGAACTGTCCGTTAGAATTCTGTTAGATTTAACACTTAATGACACCGGTAGCATATTTCCGTCACTGATGGAGTGGTGAGGAAAGCGAAAAGGGCAATGCAGACTAATAATAGGCGGTAAGTGGAAGGAATTCGGATGAAACAAACTCCTGTACGCTTAGTCACTAGAATTGAAAATGCGTCCCAATCTTCGAATGTGAAACATTCATGCAATTAGTCCATTCCACTCAACGTTCACCTCGTATCGTATCATCTGTGATCGAACACGAATATCAATAAATATATATAATGGCAGCATTTAATTTAGTGGAGCATGATTCCCAATCATTAAGCTAAAAAAAGAGGCAGGATCTCTACGCAGTACACTCACCGTAAAACCTTTTCAGGTGTCAAACGGTGGGGTAAACGCACCAGTATTCATTCCTTCCCTATCTGACAGTTTTTTTCATCTTGTTTTGATGGGGTGATGATGGATTCGGTATCATGACAGGGAACTACTTGACGAGTTTCCAATTATTGCTCATGAGTTGTGAGCATTTACGCCCGAACTTGTCGGAAAGCTCGAGTGCCTAACTTCTGAGAAATTTTCATGATTGAGCGCTTCCAAATATAATTTTCAAGTTTTCTTAAGTTGGCATATTCTTCTCGTCATGTCACCACTTTTGCCCATGTCAGACCTTGTTGACTCACCGCAATGATATGACATGCATATTACTTTAATTTTCCATAAAAAAGATTAAATCGACAAGTTTCCTAAGGAAAGACGATAAAGGAAGATTGACGAATATTTCGATGTAGATATTTGTATGGATTGGCTCGGAAGCTTGTGTGGCAAGGGTGGCATTAAACACAGGCATGCATTTTCAACGATAAGATGTTGGGAGTTTGTTCGTCAAGCAGGTAGAGAGATGAAAAATGCGTCGAGAGATATGAAAGGAAACTCAAGATGACATCGAAGTGGAGAACAAAGTCTCAAAAGTTGAAGGCTGCTGAGAATCAGTATATAAAGCTAATTTTATTTGTGTAATTGAAATTCATCGTATAATTATTGGAAGATTACCGATACATTTACATGGTCAAATTACTCGTTAACAATATACCATACTTTGGGCAACAACATCTTACGACACGTCACCTGGACACTCTACGCTTGTACGATATATTATTGTGCTTCCTCAATGCCTGATTTTCTTTGTTGGTAAAATTATTTTGTTTACCTTCAGCGTTAGTCCCTTCCCCTCTACATTTCTGTGAGTTAACACAATTAAAACCAAGTCTAAATATCACTTTCCGCATCAATCGATTGATGCAATTTTCTGTTGTGTCTCCAAATCATTAATCTTTTCTCCTCGGGCTCACATGCTTCAACAAACTCTTCCTTCCTTGCTCCTTTAACAGAAAGTGTTCAGGAGACATATTGCCCCGACGTGAATTGAAATCTTTCCATGGATATCTGCTTTTTAGTCAGGATGGCTCCCAAGTTATAACTAGTGACTAGTACGTTGACTGATCTCCATCACTGTGTTGTGCCGCTATGTGTTATCACGTTTTATGAAATGGTGAATTAATTCAGTATAAAAATACAAATAATACGTTTTTGAACGTGTTAACGAGCCTCATCCATTTAACTGTGTAACTTGTATCCCTTTTAGTTTTTGGCAAGTGAAAATGACTTCAGTGATTTACAATATCTGGAATATAAATTGCATACATTGGCGAAAACTGAAATACCAGGATGTTTTGTTCTTTTAGTCTTGTAAATATGAACTTTTATAGCTGATGTCAATTAATTTATGCTATCTCTATGAGAATTTCTAAACATACTTTCCGAGTTGAAAGAGTAAACTGTCCCGTGCTCTTGAGTAGTCATGAAGAAGTGTAGTTGGTAACCGAGTTTGATCTCATTTTCATTATACTTGACTTGGAGCGGTGGATACATGCACAGACGCCAACAGCAAACTGTAAAAACTTACAAACTGCAGGAGTGGTATATATGTAAATACCGTGCATTATGCAGTGTGCGGTCTGATAATATATCCTTGGGTTGAGTGCTGCATTCCGATTTAAACTGGTTCCAAATCCCTGGAGTATATTAAAGACATGGAGCTTTGTGTTGCACCTAATTTATTTCTTCCTTTCCAAGTGACGTCTTAGACGTCCTCCGGTTACTTTCACTCAATGTGTATACAATTTAGACAGCTCAGACTCCCCCCTCCCCAATCAATTGTTACTCTCACAAGACGTTTCGAATAATATCCGCCTTTCAACCAGGATTCTTCATCTCCCATTCATTGCATGTTTACTCCCTCCGGTTCAGGAAGTGAACTAATCCCCCTCACCATTAAATCGTTCAATAATTAATCTCCCTTTCACGCCCACTTCAATTTTCGCTCAATTCACCGCGGGAGATAAATGGAATAAAAATTAAGTGACGCATCGCTACGTCGAGGCAGTACTCAGCCTAAGTGTTCTTTCTCCACCTTAATGTTGGAAAGAAAAGTGCCGTTTTCTACCTTAAAACCTTATATCCATCACGCTCAGAGGAGCTTGGATCTATTGTAGTGAGATATTTTTCAATACCCACACTGATACCTGGGGATAGCGTCGTAATAACTGTGACTGTAACCCGATTGTTACCCGAAAATCTTTAAAAATGCAGTATGGGAGCTTCTAGGTTCAGGTAGATCGAAAGGCACTCTAATATAATTATAGATATAGATAGATAGGTATAATTATAGAATTGTGGTTTTTCAGTAGGCCATAATGTAAAGATCTCGCCCAAACATGCATCGTCAGTTTAGTGTGTATTGGCACGCCCAGCAATAGGTAATTCTTTTACCGATGTCGACATGGAGCAACCAGTTTATCGGTATTTTTTGGCAAAAAATGATCACCATCTGGATGTGTAACCCAAAAAAAACCTTGTTTTTGGTAAAAAGAAACTGCCATCCAGTGTTCACGCACAACTTTTTATAGAAGTTTGGGAAAATATATGATACAAATCAGTACCAATGCAAACATGAATCTACCAATGAGGGATCTTTCAATGTGCGTAATTCTACATATTTATTGCGTGTTATTTAACATCTAGTCCCCTCTTGTTCAGATGAAGTAAGATGAACTATCATTGTGATAATTGTAGCAATGATCCAATTATCTTTGAAGATCTCACAGTAGATGTCATCCTTTTTAGGAAAGCAAACCAAGTTTGGTATTGATTAGCAAGACATTGAATCACAAAGTAAGAAGAGGGAATAAATGCCCTTTAGTGATATTATCCTGTACAGACATTACTGTATGTTCTAATTCAGTATTCAATGTCACAGACAGATTTTATTTCATATCTCTTCAGGTGTACTTGTCCAAGTTATTAATCCTAAGAAAATTGATTTTTGAAAGAAAAGGTGAAATTGACTGGTGAAAAAATTCGCCTGTTTTTTACTTCCAAGTTTCTTATGCAATAGCTGATCGTAGCTTTCTTATGTAATTTTCAAATTGTCATCAACCGTAATATAAATCGACAAGAACACGTTGAGCAGTAAGTTACGGAAAGCGGAATTTATTCTATTATGAAGGTAACGGTATTTCAATTTATTGAATCTGAAAAGTACCAGCATAGGAGTTCACCAGATGACAGTGAATATCACCAATGCCGTGTCTAAGGACTCCTGTGATTATGAAGGTCTTTTGATGTCTCATAGCCCTCAAAATGACTTTGATTACATCCATATAATCCAGGCACTTTGATTATTACGGTCGCATTTCATTTGTATGCAATTACGGGCTTCATTGCCACACATGAAGGATTGAGAGGGTTTTCCACTTCCCCAAAATTGGTTTTAGAATCAAAGGAGTAATGGTTTTAAAAAAGAACTTATGACCTTCTCACTTCTTACCATATTCACCCCTTGAATCACAAAATATTTTATTTGGTATCACTTGTTGGCTATCAATTTCGCGTCAATAAAAACATCAAAGCGCACTCTTTCATTCGAAAATCTGCACGTAATTTAAAAAATTTGTGGAATACCCATCTATATTTATGATATAAATATTTTTTCCTCAATTTGGCTTTATTTTAGTTTGCAGCCTGATGATTTCGTGCTTTCTTTGCGTATTATATCACACCAGAATGTTTTAATTGCAACTTATATGGAAAAAGAATCTATCTTTAGTACTTCCACAAGAAATAGGTACATCTGTTCACCACGAACTGTCCAAAAACCCAGGGGAAACCGGTTCCGCGACTCTGAGAATTTTGCAGCATTCAGAAGTCATGTTGTGCATGTAGCGTCCTTTACATGCCTTTAGTTTATTGCGTTACTTCGTAAGCTGATGTAATTTTAATCATCTCTATCGATTAAAACTTATTTTACAAATTTTCTCATGTACGACTTATTTGATGCATAGACTATTCTTTTTAAGTAACCGTATTTGCTTATATCAGAGAAGAATCCATAATCAGTAATATCTTATAGTAATCCGTAAGCATCTTTATCAGCATTGGTAGAATACCAATGCTGATAAAGATCAACAAACCAGATTCAGGTGAGATGTGGTGGAAACGACCCATATTAAAGGAAAGTTACTGCAATTTTCCAAAAATCTTTTCTTTAATAAGCTGATAAAGATGTCTATTTTTCTGTAAGTTGTTCATTTATCGATTTCGTTCGCAATCTTTTGTTCGTATCTTTATCGTTTATTCCTGTTTGTTGCACCACACCGCCCCTGCATGACTTATCATCTCTGTTTTGTTTTATTTCACCTTCTGTTTGATTATCTGGGTATTTAAGCCACTGCTTTGCGCAGATTATTCTCAAACAGCAAATTACATTCCATGGTTAATATCATAACTAAAGCTACAATAGCTCAATCGTCCTAATTCCCTGACCCACTGTGTTTTGAAAATTCAATTTTACATCCAAAAGTGTGCATATGCTCTGGAAGATCTATCAGTCGATTTTACCATTTTCGATCTAGACCCGTTTATACTCAGCGTTGATTTTTCTTCTATTGAATATAATAATTCTATTTTATATATGTATTGCAGTTAGGTAGTACACTTTAACATCTTCTATTTTCATAAAGTATAATGTTTTTGTAATATTTTTATACTATAATGTTATTTCGTAAAAGGTAACACTAACAGCTGTATTTATGGACAATTTATATTCAGGCGAGTAAAACATCTCTTATCTCAATTATTTTTGGAAATATCTTGGCATTTCTAACACCTGCGACTTAGTTGCATATTATTTATTAATATCTTCCTACCGGTTTGGGTTGCTCTTGGATGAATTAATGAATAGGGGCTATGACCCTTAAGGAAAAAACAATGTACATAGTTTCATGAACTACAAAAAGTGAGAAATAAATCAAACAATGTAAACAATACGCATTTTGTGACAAGCTTAAATAAAAGTTAAATAAATTTCCAAGTAAAAGGTGAGTGCGAGGTATTTCGGACATTTTATAACAAATACACATTCATACATCTTATGATTTACAGAAAATATAAACAGCATTTAGTGGTCAAAAAGTAACATAGTATAATATTTCATCTTAAAGCTAGCAACGGAAAAAGTTTTACATGTTTTTGGACAGAGCTTTCCAAAGGTGACACGCAATAATTATTGAAGAATTTTGGGCTTTTTTTTTCTTGGTCATCGCTGAGTGATGGCCAAGAAAATACAGAAATTTAGGAACCCATCTGGTACACATATCAAGTGGTAGGGAAGGGTTCCCTTCCGAGCATTGAGCCATCGAAGTTAATTGTAATAGGGGATCAAAATGACATTTCTGTAAAGATTAAAAATAAATCTAATGCATGAATTTAAAGTCCGATTAGGGTGGTATTATCTTCTAGTTTTAGGTAGTTTAAACAGAGTAGCAGTAATCAATAACGGGGAGAACTGACGATGAAATGAGCATTTGCCTAGTGTGTAGAAGTTTTGAATTTACTTTGAGTTGGTGTAGGATGGTGTTGATTTTTCGAGATATATTATTAACTTGATTTTTCCTAGACAGACTTGAGCTCGTTATCCCTAGACTTGAATAGCTAGATTTTGAGTCTGACAATGAGTAGAGAATGAGAGTGCCGTCAACATAGATTTGAGATAAATTTCCACAGTGAAAGGGGTTTGTCATATTGTGATCACCAATAATCATTGTTTTGGTCTTACTTTGTGTTTACAACAAAGTGTCTTTGATTGCGTCGTCAACTATGCTGGGGAAACAGTGACGATTTACTATACTTTACTACGCGTGCTTTAAGTCATGTAGAAGGTCATTAATGTATAGTCGTGATGGAGTGTCTCTACTCTCCTTTGTATTTAATTAAGTTTTCGACTCCATCCCTACGCTAATTCTTTCCTCCAGTTGGCATAATTGCTAGCCTATATTATAGAATCTATAATATCTTGATTGTATAATATTTGCACCTGATTTTATATCTCAGACTTATATCTTATCCACCCAATTCAATAACGCGGCTGTTGTTAATGTAATGCACCTTTAGGCTTGCGGTGGTGGAAGTACGCCTCAGTAAAGAATAAACTTGTAATTAGCATCGATTCCATTGGTATATAGCATTTTCAAGTTAAGTTTTTTTAGCCAAGCCAAGGTCTTTCTTGTGTCTCTCGATACTTTTGGGCCTGCTGTTGATTGGACTAAACTATGTAGAATTCTATCGACGCAAGCGTAAATTCAATGGGAAAAAATCGCACGTGCCAGTACATCTTTTGTATGGGAAGAGAACTACTCATGAAGTTTTGCGTAAAAAATATTCATGCATCTTGAAGACTCTTATAGAGGCCGTGGATTAAAATTAGTGCATTATCGAGGAGGGAACTGGAAGGTGGCGGCTTAAATAAGCCCACTCGTGTGCAACCTGGAAAAGGTGCGCGGCTGAAGATACCCGCCGATGAAAGGGGCAGGAAACTTTTTTCATGTCCGCCTTTCAATCTTCAAGTATCAGGGAGCCAAAGAAGCCAGTCCCACTGTTGAGTAATCCGCCACGACGTGCATTTCAAGCACTTTCAAAAGGCTGCGGTGAGAACATCGTCCTTTCCCTCCGAAGGGATGCTGAACCCTGAACGTCTTCACTCCTTACGTAAGGGTTTGGCAAATGCAAACGCCGCGTTCCCTTCCTTTCTGAAGAAAGCGGAACATTTTCGAAGGTCCCCGGGAAAAAGAGGAGGATGCCACGGGCCGAAGAATCGATGAGGGAGGTGGATGCTCAAAGGCTGGCCCTTCTGTGCTGTAAACGGGCCCTTAACGTGGCGCTGTTTTTGGGAAACGAACGCATCGCCTTCGTGATTTGTCCCGAATCGTTTAATGGCTACGGTTACCCCACAGTTTTCTCTGGGTTTTCTGCGTCCTTTTACCTGCCTTCATCCAATATACGGGAAATTAAGTAATGTAAAGTTGTAGTTGTAGTAGTGTCGGGTTTAAGATTCTCCAACGACTAAGTTTATATCCCATCGTCTATCTTAGTACCATGATCCTGAAACAAACACTGGGCAGGATTCAAACTCATAACCCTTGGCCGCTTTACAATAATTGCTACCACGGTTGGCTACAATGGCTACTGCCATTTATTCTAAGGTAAATCCTTACAATCCGTCAAATAAATCAGTGAAATATAATTGTGTAAACTAGTAGCGAGCCCATCTCATGCCAGCGTACTTTTGGGAGTGTTAATTTCATTTATTCCCTTTTGTCAGCGATGTCACTTTTTGCACTAGTTTCATAGGTGTTTTTGGTGTAATAAAATTGAGGAACTACCTCCTGTCTGATGTCAGGGAAAAGGATTAATGAAAAGCTATTAATTACAATTATAGGAACATAATTTTCACCACTCCCAGGAAATGCCTAATTTCTTGAGTGTCTTAGGGATCTTCTCTTCCCTATCTCTTTGTCATTTATGTATTTGAATGTGTGCATGTATTAAATTTAATGCATCTGTTTGGCAGTTTATATTCTAAGGTTTTTGAGAAAATAAATGATCTGGATATTAAAACTCGACCTTCCTGTTTCGAAACTATAGATTTCAATCCCAAGTTGGCAGTAGCTTGATATGGACTTGTATTTTTATATAAATCGATGGCCCAAAATGTGAATAATCAAGGAGCAAAAATTATTCTCAGCCACATCATCGATCAGATAAAAATTTTATCGAACGGGATTTTCAGATTTATGGATCGAGGGCTTGCAAGGTGATGCGAATTTCCTCCGGCAGAGTTCTGAATAGAGCTGTTTGGCACCTGTCTCTATTGGCGGTATTCTCTTCCTCTCAAGTTCCTCGAACTCTTTTACCTCCACCTTTCCCCCTCCTTCTGAATCCTCTCCCGGGCTACCCGTCCTCCGAGTGGCCCCGACTTCTTCATCCTCGAGCTATCCATCTTTTACTCCCGCATCCTCCGCTGGCGTTTTTCCTAGCATCTCAATACGTCTCTGCCCCCCTCCTCCTCTCTCCGAAAGCATTTCTCCCCCCGCCGCCCCACGAAGAACCTCCTACCCATTCGGCGATTCCATCTTTTCTCTCCCCTCCGCGACGTCCTCATCTTCCCTTCTCCGTCCTTGGGCATCTCTCTTCGAGGGAGACGCTATTGTCTTTGTCCCCGCTGCAGTAGGCCCGGGGAAAGAGAGGTCTTGCGGAGGGGGCTTTGCTTCGATCGGATGGCCAACACTTTCCATGCGCCTCCGCCGCGGCAAACACTTCCCGCTTTTCCAGTGTGGCATTCATCTCAGCCGTGACAAAGAGAGGAGACGAGAGGATCGTCTGCCTGTCCCTCTCTCCCTCCCTCTCTCCCCCTATTTATATATGTATATTTCTCTCTCTGGCCTCGGATCATTAGTATTTCGCACCGAATTCCCGAGTGCACGTCTGTGGGGATAATACGCTTGGTGTCAAAAATGCGCTGGCGGAAATATATATTTCTACCCTCGCGACACAATACGTTTCGAAAACTCTATCGCCTTGTATCTCACATATCCCTTCCTGAAAACTCCTCATCTGCCGTGACTCAGACTTGCGTCTTAGTCGAATAGAGTAAGGGTAGGTATGCTATTAAGAGGAAGTGATTGTGGAAATGCATGTTTTAACTCTCAGCTTTGTATTGTCATATGCATATTTTAATTTTTCCGATTAATTTTTTTTACATTTGGGATTTGTTCTATTCTTTTAGTTGCCAAAATTTCTGCAATGGCGATGATATAGCGAAAAACTTTTTCGTTATGTTAATGGTACAACATTTAAGCAATTTTAAGAAGTTAAGTCTGGGAAGGTAGGTCTGTCATACTTCGAAGGGAGATCTTTCATACTTCTGAGAATGGAATGTAATTAATTTAAGGAAAAAAGTTACTTAATTATTCACCTTTATCTTCCTTTTGCATGAATCATTGATTGGCAACGCGTTTCCTGTTGTTTTAATAACAATTGCCTGATAATTTTTACATTGATTGCAGTTATTGTAATTTCTCAACACCTAGAAACTATCTAAATGAGTTAGTGCTACACATTCATTACCTGTATTTCAGGAAAACATGTACTACCATAAAATGCCAGATATATTTAAGATTATACCTCTAAATATACATATAAGTAGCCATTCATTTTTAGAATACAGAAATTGATTTTCATATTAATACCTACCAGTTTTCCAGAAAGTATCCACAGTACTTCAGGCGCTAGAAAAGTGTATAATTACGTTTTATTATCCAGTACTTCGTTTTCAGTAGATATGACTGACTATAGCAAATGTTATCGCATCATTTTACGCGAGCACTAATACCACAAGTAGTTGTGTCTAGCGCTTGATTATCTCATGACGACCGGAATATGTACATAAAAATATAATAAATCATCTTTTTCGCTCTTACACCGCTGTAGCCTTTTATGTTTTAAAATATTAAAATATTGACTTCTTAATTCATAAATTTGAGATGCAATACTTCTTCTGTGAAGTAATATAGGCAAATCTGAAGTACAATTAATGTTCTACGCCATATAAGGAAGGGATCCACAGAAAAAATGATGTTTTCTGATATGGATGTATTCTAAATGCGCATTTACACCTAAATACTCTTTAAATCTATTCGAAAAATCTTTTATGTACTACACACCACCAATAAAACATTCAATGGGTCGCTGAATAGCTTTCGGTCACCACCCCGCAGCTGTTGCGCGCAGGGGGCTAGAATAGGATGAGGGAGAGGAGGGGTGGGGTCGGGCGACTCAGGATTATGCCTGTCAATTGGCCGGAACTGAGCCCTTGAGCGTCTCTTGGTCGTTCTGTGTGAATAATAGCCAGCGAGAACCGGGGAAGACCGTGCCCGTGGCGCGAATCAGGTCTAAATCAAACCTTTTCCACCGTTTTCCCACTCGCGACGCGCCATTAATAGCGCTTTTTATAATCTGCTACACGCCCTCGGAGCTCATCCTCGATCAATCATTACCGATGACTTTTGGAGAGGTTATATCTTTCCAGGGCACCGAATTCCTCACTCCAGTCAGTTCTCTCGACTGCGTAGTGTATCTTGTAAGTTACGGCGTTGTGGTTATACTTCCTGTAAGCCATAGAATGACAAAGAGAAAATAATGCTGTGACATCAAGTTTTATGGCGAAAACCTAAAGCGTTCTTTACGGTTTCATGTCAATAACCGACATAGAATTTTACCTGCTCATGTATTTAGGAAAAGAGAAGAGTATAGGTGTGATTAAGAAATTTTTCTTGCGCTTGTCGTGTTTTTGCTGTCGTTTGAAGTTGTTCTAGGATATATGTCCTGCCATCGTGGTATACATTACCTTTATACCGACATTTTTCTTCGAACTCTTAATATTACAATGTGGGATTCGTATTACTCCCTCACTATTACTCCACGAAGTAACTTTCTCGTATAATTTAGATGACTTTATCCACTATAGCATGTACTAATGCTTGTTTTGTTTTTATACGTTTTAGAAGTTGCGATTTGTCGTGTAATCGATAATTGGGGGCAACAGTGTACTGAACTCCGTAGTGGAAAGCTGAATACTAGGTAAGAGAGAAATATGTGTGGAAAGAAATAGTACACTGGATTGCATGGGGATAGGTAGAGAATACGGTAATCAGAAGTGAAAAATGGTAAAGAAATTAAAAAACAACTTTGGATACCCCATCAAAACCTATCATGTAAAGTATAAATCAACCATCTATCAAAATGACAACAGTACTTGAAGTAATATTTTCTAATAAAAACTCTCTGATGCTTTCTCTCATTGTCAGAGGTAATAGTGCAAGGGGCAAAAATAAACAGAAAAAGGAATTTCCCCTACTTTTCATGTGGACAATTTTGCATTGTGTAATATTTTGTGGTGTTTAAGCTAATATATAAAATCGTAGGCATGAAAATAGCTCATGCAGGGTATTTCGTCTCTCGGCTGGTTTGATCCGCGCGTGGCTTCATCTGGTGTTTCCTTCCAGTGTAAAATAATTTGTTTCACGTTATATTAACTATGATGAAACGTTGTATTAACTATGACGGTCAGAATTTCGTATCCAATTCGCTTTCAGTTTCCATTGTCATGATTCATTACTTTCCTCACATAAAAATGGCCATAAAATACAGAAATATAGCAGGTATACAGACGTGTATGTACAGTTAAGAGCATACGTGTGGAGCATGAGGAATTATCCTGGATAATTAATCAATTTAGTATGAATCCGGAAATTTATGAAAAAAATTTAATGTGCCACGTATTTATTCTGGCCTATAATAAGAATTCACTCTTAAACCTCTCCCATAATAGATGCTTTCAGTGTAAGCTAAGTGCATAGAAAAAATATACTTTTCTTTCTGCTTTTATGTTACTACACACATCATACAAAATTATTCTGTCAGTTTAATGGTGAATCTATATAACACGATAACTTTAACATGAAGAGGTTGGCCGATAGATGAATCGAGAGGAGGGCTGCTTATAACCAATCTTAGGATTGTTCATCAATGATAATGATGATATTCATAAATATTTATTATTTTTGTAATTAACTTTGCTGTATTTATGTGTTTGTCTTCACTTCACTTAAAGATCTGGTTACAGATTTATTTTATGCCGAAAATCTTGCATATTTATGGTCATGGGAATAACTACCTTGGTTCAGTAGGCGAGAACATATTTTAGAACCTTGAAACCAGGTTTTGCTTTCAAAGTTTATATCGTGACTTCAGCTCGGAGCATTAGATGCGCTGGCATACTTTGAGGTGGACTGCCAGGTTTCTTAAGTTGCAACGGTGAATTCCACAAAACATTATTCCACCCGAGGAAAACACTCGAGGTTTTGTTTACACCTGGAAAAGTATTCATCGACCATAAAACACGGATAAAATTTTTCTTGGGAGACTGTTAAACAGGAGCACGATTCCGTATCATTCGCAAACTCTTCGAATGACCCACATTTTTCAGTCAAGGGAATGGAAAATCTTACAAGTTTTTTAAGAACGCAGAGGATGACGGGCGAAGCTCCATGAGTTCTTAAGTCTCTTCGAAACACACTCCTGCTCGTATAAACAGCGATTCTTTTGAGAGACACGCTGCGGGGAGTAATGGAACTCTTAGCGGAAGAGGAAACAAAGAAGTGACGCCAAGCGGGGGAAATTCATCGCAAGAATTTATCTCTATTGTTTGGGTCAAAACAAGGAAAGTTTCTTTTGGTACCATCGACTCAACTGTGTAAACTTGAAGTATTCCAATATTTCTGTGCAATATAAGTAAGACACTCGGATCCAATCTTTGCGGTGCAAGAGAAAAAATCTATGCAACATTTCCATGGTTTATTTGTAATGCACGTGTCCATGTTATTGATGAAACTATCTTGCATTTCATGTCCGGTTCCGTGAGAAATATTTATTTAATTTAATAGAAACAAATTCTATTGAAACGTCCAGTCTCTAGCACTGTAAATATCTTCCAGGATGTCATTTCACAAAAGAACGTAACGCAAATTTCGTTTAACCACTGTGAAGATTCCCTGAAAATTAACAGTAACTACCTCCCAAGAAGTATTTTTTAAATATTCTAATTTTTTAATTAATGACACTATTATGATAAGCAGCTGCATGGGCTATGCCATGTATTTCTTCGGATAGGTGTTGGCCAGTTACACCTGTCAGTAATGACCAGTTACCCCTGTAAAAATGGATTGATATTTGGACGGGGAAAATGATTTAGGAAGGGGAGGAAAGTGTTCTAAAACCCGGTTTATTATTGACCTATCACACGTGAAGCAACAGCTACTACACTAAAATGATTCCACAATAAACTAAAATATTTATTATAGTAGAGACTCCGTAGAGAAAAGTCATACGCTGGGACTCGATCCTCTAACTTTCCGGCCTGGTGCTTTAACCAACTCAGACACCGAGACGCTATTTATCCCTATGGAAATTCTGGAGCCTTCAAGAAGTTCACAAGTTCGCGACCCTTCATTATGAATAACAGGTTCGACTGAGAAACATCTGCCTCTCCTAGGAATGAGTCTTCAGGATGGTAGGGCAGAATTATGGTTTCGAAACCCACAAATATATTCCATTACCCGGGTGGTAGAGACTACTTGTGCAGCTTCTTTTCATATGTTTTTGCCTCCAAAATCAGTATCTAAACATAATCACAAATTTATGGAATGATGTCATTTTGTACGATACAGGATGTATGATGAAAATCACCTGAGACATTTTTCAGATACCCGATGGAACAACCTAAAATTCAGTTTTGTTCCTTCTAGTCTCCGGAGTAATTCAATAACCGTGTTATTACTTTGGTGGTAACTGACATAGTCCACCAAATATATATTAAAGACGGAAATTATGATAAATTTCGAATTATGTAGGATCCCACTTGGGAGTTTACAACGGCATTACGTACTTTAGATTCAAAGTTTTATTTTATTTATACCTATAGAGTGACTTTTTTTCTTTTTTTAGCCCATAAGACTTCTTTCGGCTAGTCCCTTCTTACTAAGCCAAGTACAGGCGGCTCCACGTAAACAATGTTTTTCACATTTAATTTCACCGTGGAATTCCCTTTTCTCTTCACTCTCCTCTCATGCACACGATTCTGAATATCCTTTTAATTTTCCGTGCATTCCCCAAGCCATAACTTAGAGGCCACTAGTATACCTCGCTTTCTCTGTTTCAGGTTAGATTATTGAAAAAAATTTACGATCTTTCTGTAAATGCAGATTTTAATCATTATCGGTATTCTAGTAGGATTGACAGGATGACAGATATCTTATGCATTCCTTCTGTTTTCCACTCATTAAGATCATTATTTCCCTTACATCGTAACCAATCTGTACCTACACTGTACCCATTGAAAATTTTATTTATCTCATCCACCTGCATTCAGTTCACTATGAACTCATATTTTCTTCTTCTATCTTCCGCGCATGGATAATATTTTCCTGCTGCCACTCCCATTCATATTCCCTTATTTTATAAATAAGTCATTTTACCGCATTCATTAGTCCCTTCAAATTTATCGAATATTTCCAATATTCACATTTTTGACCTGCACCTCTTCATGCCTCTTCCCCTCAATTGGGCTAACATTTCCAATTCTTCTTCTTAAATTTTCAAGATTCAGAATTTCCTTTTGTCATCCATGATTTGTCACTTATGATTCAAACGTTACTCCTTATCAGAGTCTCAAGCTCTCTGTTCTTGATGAATTTCCTCAGCAACCCACTTAATTAAATAGTAATCAATATTACTTGAGGAAGAATTGTCATTGCCATTGTATTTGTGAAAACGCTGTGCAGGAATGTTAACTTTACAACCATCTATTCCATTATTTTCCTATTTTGCTTAGGATCTTACATTCTCTCCTTATGGTATCGGCCTCAAAACCTTTCCCTTTATCTCTCCATCGCTCCTCAAGATCACTCGTTTGGCCCCTGGGAAGCCAGCTGAAGATGCCCGAAGAGGAAATGGCCGCGAATTCGTCTGGTGAAAGGGTCCGTGTCGTGAAATTAATCCCAAGACCTTAGGAGAGGGTCCCCATCCTCCTTTTTCTCCTTGTCATTCCCTCGTCCCTCCGTTTATTTTTCCCTCACCGCCCCAGAGGTTCCCGTACTACCCTTCCCGCTCGAGGAACATCCCTTAAAACGGGAGAGGCGAGCGAAAGAAAATTTTACCGAGCGAATGAAATGGGTAGTAAGAAAGGTTTTGCTCGGGGTCGGAAGGGGCTTCGGATCGGAGGAGGGGGGAGTAAATAGGTCGTCGTCATCTTTGCGACAGTGTGGAGGGGGTGATGGTAGGGAATGAAAGAAAGTTCGGGTTGGGGGATGGACGGGAAAAAGGGGTAGAGGATTTTGTTGAGGTCGCACTGCGTGAGGATTTTGGAAGCATCGGGTGGGTTGGGGGATGGGAAAGACCGTTGCGAAAATTGAGGGAAGGTTGAAGGTTGGGGATGTGAATAAAGCCGCTATCCCTTAATGGAAAGCATTCAAGTCTGCGTGAGTGGACGGACTTGGCGAGATAAATTAACAGCGGGAGCTTTCTTTCTTTATTTATTTTCAGAACTTAGAGAAGACGATTGGGTCTAAAACTAACGTTTCGGATGGTGGCCTCGCTTTCCGAAAATTTCTGGGTAGTGCACGCTGGTCCTTTTCACCTTTTTTCGTCCCGCAAAATTCATCCTGACCGGTACCGTGATCACCTATTGATTTTTATTCAATGCCTTTAATCAGGAGCGCATTGGGTGTGCGGGGAAGAAAGGGAAAAAAGTTATTGGGATCTGGGGCTGCCTCAAGAGAGGTAGTTAGTATGACGAGTGGTATTGGGGAAATGATTTAGAGTAGATAGAGGCTTGTGTGAAGGCAATGGCTACGCATACTCCCCTCGATTAGGAAAAGAAAAGGGTTGGGGTGGGGGCAATTTGAATACTTAACCTGGGGTTGAAATGGTCAAGAAACCTTAAATTAGGGTTAAGGCTACGAAGAATAGCATTGTACATAATCAAGTCGTATGTTAATGCTGAGAAATTGTTAGTCAGATATGTCATAAATTCAGAAACAATCTAGGGGCTAAAAATAAATTTTTTATCCAGTGAAGTTTTATTTTGTATTTTTTCATTTTTTCCTACACGACGTCTTTTTCTTTTGAGCCTTCCTCTTCTCGCCCATTGAGATGCCTTCGTTTGTTATCCCTTTCATCTTTCCCACATTTGCCACCACCAGTCGTATGTACCTCATGATCGATACTCGCGTGAACTTAAATGCCTCTTCGGGAGGAAAGTCTCAAGAGCCATAATTATCTGATTGTGTCACCGTTAGAACACAAAAAAAAACTTTCCGAATTCAGATGAAAACGAGGGAATGAAAGTTATGCCTCCATTGCTACTGAGGATGTACTTCACCAACCGAAAGGTTTTTGGTGATTTTCAAGGTTATTGATGGCCTAGGTATAAAGATGCATGGTTTTCAGTAGCATTTGGTACACAGATTTTGGAGTTATTCAGACCTTCATAATGCATATCGTACATAATTTTGTGGCCGCAGAATGTTTATTATTTTGACCTATAGTAAAACAGTAAAATATTTCGTTTGATTTTTCTGTTTTTGTAATTTCGTTTTTACTCGTCATATATTATTGAACAGAATTCATGAAGGGCAAATGATGCTGAAAACAACTCAACTTATTCATGAAATATATTTCTTTATTCAATGCTCATTAATTGCGGCATCTTATTTACTTTTTCGGCATATATTGTAGACCGAGAAGTTTTCAGTGTCGCTCCATATGAAACTCAAAGATGACACTTCCAAGAAGATGGAAAACCAACATCTTAATACGCAAATTTTTTCTGCATAAAATCGTTTCACGATCAATGCGTGAGGAATTTATCATCACAAAGGAAGATCTTATTACAGTTTTGTACTTGCAAATGTTTATTTCATGGCCAGTTCCAACGCAGTAAATTATTCAGAGTGCCTTGAAAATAGTATAAACCCTCAAATCCGACCGATCCCTACCTGGAAACAGTGAGTAATTTCGTTTCATGTATTTTTATACTGCAAAAATGATTTTTAACAAATCTAATCTCGTACTATCTTTTCCTTGGTACACTTTTTAGAAGTTATAAATGAAACTCGAGCAGTAAAATAATCTCTTCGCCTCATATAGTTTGCGACGCATCACGCTTACGCTTAGTTATGGCCCAATTTTGCCAAAATTTCTCAAAAGCTTCTTTGTGATTCGTTGAACCACATCGTTGGGGCACGTTTTTACTGTACTTAAAGAGAAAGGAGTGGGCCGATGTGTATATATATTGCTCTATTAAGGTCTTATCACCCTTTTCTGGATTTTTAAAAGTATTATTTTGTGTAAAATCTGTTTTTCAACCTAATGTCCGTAATGTTTTCCAATATTTTATCAAAAAGTAATAATTTTAATATTATATCAAGACAAAAACATAAATCATAAGCCAATGGTGATTAGAATCTTAGAGGAATTGACACACAATAAAATTCGCATTCGTAGAAATTATATACACTTAGGTAGTTTTCATTTCCCCTCTGCGGCACTGACTATGCATTGACTATGTTGATCGTAGGGTTTTTTTCAAACACTAATAAATTATTCTCATGGTATATAAACATGAAATACCCAGAAGTCATTCCGTTAGGAATGTGTTTTAGGAATACAATTTTTAATATGGTAATTTTTCGAAGTCACTGTTAATGCATAATTCTTTTTTGATTCCTGTGTGAGAATTGAAAGAAATAATTCCTGAGTCGACAGACATAATGGGCGTAGAAGTGATGAAATGAAACAAACGACATCCCGCTACTCCTACTCCAAGTCCTGGTTTTATTTAGAAAGGAATGCGGAGTCGTAGCGGGTTCCGCAACGGGAAGGGACTCCACAGAGAAATAGTCATAAGGTCAATAGACGCGTATAGAGTAAGAATATGGTCTTCTGATGCCACGAGCGGCTCGCCATTCTTTTTTTTTATTTATTTTCATCCGGAGGATCCGGGGATTTAATGGTCACGGCGGAGTCGTAAGACCCACTATGGGTCACTTCCACCCCAAACTCGAGCTATTATTTGATTAAGTCCTCATGGCACCGCGGGCTCCAGTAAGTTGCCGAAGGAAATAGAAAAAGGAATTATGAGATTAGTTGAACGCGAATTTCCTGCGACAATTGTTTAGTGCAGTTGTGGAATTGCACATCGCTGGGCTTACAATGCACATGCTTTGCTTGAAGATTTGCTTCTCCATATTCTTTTAAAATAGGCAGTTTACATGCTGATAGTTTTCTTGCGGCAGCTTTCAATGGAGTGTCCTTACTCTTTTGTATAACAATTGTGGAGATAATGCATACATATTTTGCGGCTCAACAATTATTTACTGTTGGAAACTTTAGATGGAGACTAGGTAACAATCATCTTATAGGTGGGCACCATCATCATCGGTCAACAATCCTAGGATTGGTTTGACGTAGCCCTCCACTCGATTCTTCTATCCGCCAACCTCTTACACATTGACGTGTCTCCTCTCTTTCACAACTTGCTCCATATACCTCATACAAGGACTACCTATTCCATTCTTCCCGTTCACTTTTCTGATGTGATGTGGCCTAGTAAGTCGTCCCGTATTCTTTTTAAGATTTTCAGTAGACATCTCTTCTCTCCCACTCTTCTTAAGACTTCTTCGTTTGTCACTCGATCGATCCATTTAATCTTCATCAATCTTCGGTAGCACCACATTTCAAATGCTTCCAGCCTGGACTTCTCTGCTGCTGTTATTGTTCATGATTCGCTGCCGTTTGGTAAAATGCTCCAGATATATGTTCTATTGAAATAATGCTCTAGTAAGCAGAATCATCTTCTGGTGAATTGCCCTTTGGCTTGGGCAATTCTACTGGCAATTTCTCTTTTTCTTCGGCCACCGCTGGTTACTTGGCTTCCCAGTTAACAGAACTCTTGATAGCTGGGCATAATGTTTTTTAAAGTGTGAGCCATTATGTTTATGTTTTTGTTCGTAATGACATATTACTCTTAAGCAGATAGATGTTTTATTTTTAGAACTAAACAAAAAAGGTGTAGCATAGAGAAAATAATATTCTAGGTATTGCAATTAGCCAATTCTAAGAAAATATGTGAAATGAATAGTATCAGTATTTAAAGGTTCGTATAATGTTCATTTTAGTGTGCAGAATGACGTTTGTGTCAAAGTGTTTGCTAGCAGAAGAGTTTCACTGTCAGAAACTGTTTTCACTGCCATTCATAATGCGTGGCAAATGCTCGAGTGTATTGTACATTATGGAAAGAGGATTGTAAAGATTGCGCGCTATTAAAAATGCGTTTGAAGGAAGAAGGAAAAGTTTTATAGTCCAGAAAGTAGATGTCATATAGCATACGAAAATCATACGAAAGAATACTGGGAATGGTGGGGAATGAAGTTGGAGGCAGAAGTGAGGATGCGACGGAGTAGATGAATGGAAATAATACCATCATAGCGATTGACTTTCCATGGTGGATATGAGGGGAAAAGTACAAGAAGAGCAAAGTTTCGAAGGGGCTAAAATATTTATAAAGTATGCTAATCTGTAGGGAGATAAGGGAAGATTCCATTCAGGACAGGATAAAAAATAGTTTTTTTAACTCTTCATAGAAAATTCTATCAGGTTCGATCCGGGATAGTAATATCATAAATTTATGCAATTTAAACTGAATTTCTACGATTATTTCCGTAAAACATAATATGTTTAATTACTAACATATTCATCTATATACTCAAGGTACTATGTAAGGCATCTTGGGGGTGTTGTGGAAGGGTATAATTCATCTTAGAAAGTGCAATAATTAATTTGTGTTTCACTATGTTATATGAAAAATGAGTAAATTATATCTACATAAAGTGCCATATGCAACTGAATAATGAGTGACTAGCGAGGGGTATAACTTATATTAATAGGATAGGAATTTGCAAACACTTAGGTATAATCTCAATTTGTGCACACTAAGGCGCATTAAACAAAGTTAATTTAGAAATTTTGCAGATGCGTTACTGAATATGGTATTATTACTTCCTATTTTAATAACATTGCAAAATAATGAAGGCATAATTATTCCAAACCTCACTTCGTACGCAATGAATTTACGGCACGTGTCTGGTAGTGAAATAGATCGACCTTCTGACGAAAAACGAAAAATTGCACCCGAAAGCATGTAGATGACAATGAGACCTTATTTGTCCTATGAAGTTTATTTTCTCTTCCCTTTCTTTCCGAAAATTTCCAAGGAAGCGTAGCATTCATACCAGTTCTACGAACGCGAAAAATTGTCGCTTTGGGCGAAGAGAGGTAATAGTATACGGGGCCCATATTGTGCGAAGTGTGGTGACTTCCGACGCAATTTCCCACTCTCTTCTGTCCTGTCTACTTGAGGATAAAATCACGAAGCACACGTGCATTGTATTGTTCATTCCCACGTGCATGCGGGTTGGTGGAAGAGGAAAAAACACCCTCGTCTTGATGCTTCGACCCTTCCTGATCCGTCAATTGTCTAGTCCTCTAATAAAACGGGAGTCCGGTTTGATGGAAGCGGAATGTCTGCCATTCACCCGCGACCCGTTATCCGAGAGCGACGATATTACGGCAGCAAGCGACGGGTAAGGAACTGGCGGGGCTGGATAGGCTCGACGGGGAAAAGCAATTTGCAGGCCCGCGCCAAAGGGCACGTGTCAGCCAGGATGGCGAAGAGACTACGGTACCCATCAATCCCAGATGCGTTCCTTTGAAATCTAAAAAAATAAGTGGGTGTGGAATATTAATTTTAACAGGGTGCCTTTGATTTCCAGTATGGCATAAGAGAAATTGGATCGGAGGTTTTTGAAGTTTTATCATAGCCGATATAAAAAAGTAATTGCTCACAGATGCGTCTTATATATGCCATATCCATAGGTTATACTCATAACGTACCTGTTAACTGATGGAATATTTATATTGGTAATTTTACTCACGAGGATATATATATATGTCCATTATTAGATTTTTAGTGCACATTACTGAATATTGCGGATAGCTCTTGTAATTATTTTTCCTTTTCATGATTTTATTAATGTTAAAAGGTTGATTATAGAATGAAAACACTTATAGCTATCAATATGACTCGTAAACCATTATAAGGAATTTAAAAATTCTCTGTAAATAAAAATAATATTTTTTTATGTAATGAATACTTTTATATCGTGATATGTTTTATTTTGGATGGATCGTCAACTTACATACTTAATTTTAAATCTATCCGTAAAAGTTTTGATGATTTCGTTTTTTCAGTGTAAAAGTAATATTAAACTGGATTTAAGAAATAGCAAACACAACTCAGCCTGCAGGATAGGGTGTAGAAATATAAATATTATCTTAAAAGCACTTTATTAGTAGAATCATAACCATTCACCTTCGCCAACACATGTTTTGGCAACTAAGAACTCTTATAACTACCATGCTGAAAACCTGTAACTTTGCGGTCGTTATATCTCACTATCACGTAGTTTTCATCGTACTCACACAGCTTCATATCACTCACATAGTGGCGCTGCGGATGAAAAAACATGGATATGCACGTAATTGATTTTGGTCTTTAGTCCAGAAATATCAAAATAACATTGAGTTTATTCCCTATAATATTTCTTCATCACATTTCAACTTTGGTGCCAATGACTGCGGAGTGATTATATATGGATAAGAAAATGGTCAAAATTTGCATCATCCGCATCCCACTCAGTACATTTTTTCCAAAAAACATTTCATTCCATGGGATTAGACACTTTCCCCGAATAATACGCTTTAAATCGCGTTCCACATAAACCTCTTCTTAAAGTAATGCCATTTAGGTTCTATTTTAGTGTCTTCTCAATTGTCATCATCGAATTAATGGCCTCGGCTTGCAGTTTTATTATACAAATTACTGTGTACTTGCATAGCCATTGTGTATGTATTTCATGCTATGCTATTCTTCTGAAATGGGTGATAGTTGGTGGCTTTGAAGTATGATTGAGGCAACTTGTAGCTAACGGTTATGTCTAAATCCTGTTTTATATCGACTCGGGTTGAACATTGCAATTTTTTCACCATGCATATGAAACATTCACTTGACGGACATATTCGTTAGCCGATTCCGGTAAGGAGCCAAAAGAAGTCTTCGTAAGCTGGAACACTCGTTGGAAGAGATATCTCTCTAATTACGCGTTACAATTATTTCTAGTCCCATTGAAATATTTCCATTCAATTTACGTAGTATTTCTTTCCTCGCTGGTTTCTAACGTCATCGCATGGGCGTTGAAGCGGATAAGTTGCTCCTGCGTCAACTTTCGCTTCAGTGGCTCGGTCTTAAAGACCATGCTTGCTTTCGAGATACGTGTTTCCTCGAGGCAAGTTCATTGTCTCGGGTACCAACAAATGTCGACCCACTTTCCTCCTTTGGACTGAATGAGCTTAACGGGCCTTGGAAGAAGATTTTCGTCCTTCCTGGCTTTATATGAATTTAAAATATAGGGGTTTTCTAGAGGAATGGGCTAGACCAGCTTCTCACGCTATTTACTTGCAAACATTTTATCCTTTTCTCCGCTATATAAATCGCGAAAATCAAGTCAATTGAAATATAGCTGAATATTTTTAAAAACTTGTATCGAGATTTTTCCCTTGATAAGAGGTGTCAGGAATTTGTTTCCACTTATTACTGAAAGATTTTTTCCCGGGGTTCATGCATTTTCAGTTTCATCTCGCCAATTAGGCATCCAATAAACGTCTAGGGAGAATTCAAGCCTCGATTGATGAGTCTCGTCATCTGCGCTTCGCAATACGGAATACGAAATAAGGGTCGCAATTGCTATGCAGTGCTTCCATTGGTTTGATATGTCAATACGTTTGCATATTTATATGGAGAATCCTCGACATGTCCTTGATGAGTGAGTGGTGTCGGTTCTGAAGTCTCTGCCGCACTGCACATAATCGCCTTTTATATTTGATTTCAACGGACTCTTTTCAAGTGAAGAAAATGAAGTCGTTTTTGAGCTGAAATGTTTTACCTCTTTGCGTTTAGGAATAATGTATCTCCCTTATTCCATATTTAAGTGCTTTTAAATGTGAATTCCATGTTAAAGTGGAGCAGTTTAGCTACTGACCTTAGCTACAGTTAAGTTCAAGTCTGGGGAAAGACTTCTAAACAAATAAGCTCAACTGTTTGATCTTGAGTTCCTTAACTCTAGGGAGCCACGAAAAGCACAGAAGTAGAATCGGCTAGCCTACCCTGATGTGTTAATTTCACTCTACAAACCTTAGTGGTTAGACAGACACTGTGGTTGGCTTTGCTTTAAAACAAGGAATCACGAGAGGAAGAGCAGAGAAGTCTTCAAACAATCTTGAGAGGAAGATGGGACAATCTAATCGGGAATGTCTAGATGCTTGATGGTCTGATGAAGTTACTGGTCGATGGACTAGTGAAAGAGAAGAAATCCAAGGAAAAACATTGTTTCACATACAAAAAGCAAGTAGTGAAGGATGTGAAATAGATTATTTGCGTAAATATGAAGAGGTTTGCTAATAGGGGGATTAAGTGAAAACTACATCAAACCAATGTCAGGTCTCTTGATTGATATCATCATATTTAGAAAGCATTATTTCATTACAATTAAATTCGGGTATCTTCTCCTGTGAATTATTTGTCACGGGTAATTCAGGCTACATACTTAAATTTCGTGAACAAATATAAACATAGCGAAGAATTAATTATAGTTATATTTTCGGTGCAGTTAAAAATTTCTCTGGTGTTAGTTCCATTCCAAATTGTTGTCACTCGAAGGCCGTGATATGACGTGGGAGTATGAATAAGCATTTATAAGCCATGATTTGGTCATTATCTTTTCATGGCCTCGTGGTTGGATTTTTAAAATATTAACGGCATTCCGTTGAGTGCTGTGGCCAACCATAACGCTTCCAGGTCCCGCACAAAGCATCTTTTTTGCATGGGATGAGGCCTATGGTAGAAAGCCATTTCGTCTTTATCTCCCCGGTGAAAGAGAACCGCATTAAAATTTTATAGATGAACCCCTCCATATCTTTTGCAGTATTTATTATTTCATAGAAAAATGTGGGCAATATACAAATCCCGTAAAGAATAAACATACACAATTATTATGGACCCTGAAGATTTTTGACCGAGAACGCCACATGAATTTACCATACGTTTTACATTACCACACATACCATTTACCGTAAAAAAATTCTGTCCATTATGAATTCCCATGCAAGCCAACTTTTCTCATAACCCTTTTCAGCGTTGTCCCATGTTATGTGCGCTCTTTCATTTCATTCCTTTCATTATTGGCAGGGTACCTAACGTGTTATGGAGGCTTTAAATTGAACCAGATGCCTGAATTTGAGTAGCTGTATCCAAGATCAAATTATATTACTGCAATGACAACTGCAATAATGCTCTGAATCATAGGCAACCTTTGCATCCATTTAGTCGTATGTTCACCGCTGCACTCATACCTACCCTTCTGTTTGAGTTTGAAGATCAATCATTATATGAAGCGCTAGCAGAGTACTTGTTCATGGGAGGTGATTGATTAAATAATCTTACTTCAGCGGTGCAGTATATTTGTCTTAAAAACGATTATAATATTTTAAAATGGAGATGGAGCCTTTATAATGACCCACTTACTGGCTGAATGTATAATGTATATGAATACGTGTTAGGTATATACTTCTCAGTAAATTTTGGTTTCCTGAATCCGCATTCATATTGGAATTTGGTTGGAGTTATTGATATTTACTTTTATATAAATACTCGTAAATCGTATGTACGGCTATCACAAGCAATTAGGTATATATGACGTCATCTATAGGCTGGTAATCTAACCCTGATGAAGGGTAATACTTACGGACCGGAAAAAGTAGCATTTATATTTTACAAAATTAGCATCCTTTTAAAACAAATCGATCTGACATTAGTAATTTTTTATAGCTTGAAAAATATGAGTTCAAAAATGTTCACGAAGTTTTTTGGCCAGTTTACTTTAGAAAAGATAATTACTTAAAAAATTGTCTCCTAGTTTACGGCTGATTTATTTTAAAATTGAATAAGACTTCATGCTAGTACTCGCTGATCATATCAAAGATTGTTTCCAGGCTCAGGTACTGTATCCTGTAGACACGGCAAAATTTTCCTGGTGTAAGGTCTTTACACCTGCTTAGGTACAAAGCCCTCTCGACAATATCAGAAGGGCGGTTTAATATTATACTTTTGACCGAAAAGACCTCCCCAGTATTCGTAAAAACTTTTCCACTTGGATACTTTTTCATTAGTTAACCAAGTTTATCTTTACATTTCATTTTATATTTCATTGGTGCTCTCTCAACCTCAGAAAAATCTTTCAGAGCAGCTGAAGTCTTCACTCCAAAATTCCCTTCAAGGTTGTCATGAAGCACAATTTCGATTGATTTCAATTTTGGGTACAGAACATGTTCCGAGGGGTAGGATGATTCCTCAACCAATTTTGACAAATCAACAGCTGTCATGTCATTTTCTGTGACAAACTGAATTTGTACCCTGAGAGCCATTATGTACTTTTCACTTGCCATATGCTTCACAATAATGTTTTTTTTTGTCCCACGCAGCTCAAACGTTGCGATGCCTGCTCATAAGGATTTTACTTTCGAAAGTATGAAGTCCATTACCACTGTATGTTTGAGGTAGTTAAGATACAGTATCAGTATTAAGTCCCATCTTCCCCAAGTGAAACTCCTAAATACGTATGCAGTAAAACTCCATATTTACACTTTTCTAGGGACCGCTAAAAAAAGTGTAAATTTCTGGAAAGTGCAAACAGTTGGAAATGGACAATTTTCAGTTTTACGTGCACACTTTAACAACATAGATTAAGTATATAAATAATAAACACTGATAAACTGAATTAGAGCAATATTATTAATTACATCATAAAGTAGCCTATAGAGCTGTCCTGATTGATTTTTTACAATATATTTCTATCCATGTTTCAACCAACCCAACCAACCATTGGACGTTTTCAAGTCCGAAATTCCGAAACTTATAAATTTTACAATGTCTTTTCTCCTATGACGAAGCCGTTCACGGCCATATTTGACGATCTAGAACTTTAAACCACTTTTCAAGTTGCGTTCCTTCATACTTTTCATGGCATTTTCTTTTTTTTTTTGACAGTTGTCTGCACTAGCTAGAATGTTTCTGAATCACATCGCGATTTTTCATAATTGCATCCATTGTAGAGACCTGTCATCTGAGGTATTTTACTATATCAGGGCAAGTTGCTAATGAAAGCCCACAAATTTTATCTACGCCGAAATTGAAAATATTCTAGTTTCTGCAAGGCTTCCGCGGTGATTAAGAGATGACTGAAGTGTTTCTAGTTTTTTCCGCGTTGGTTTATCCTACTCGACCACAGTTTCACCGGCATTCTAGACACCTGCTTTAGGTCCGAAGTATAGGAAAGTTGACATAGGAAATACATATATAGAAAGAAGAAATAGGAAATTTGAAGGGATGAGATCTTCGGTCCTGAAGATGACGTCTGGAATGCCGACGAAACTGCCGTCCAGAGGGACGAACCAACGCGGAAGAAACCCGAAAATCCTCGAGTCATCTGAAAATATTGTAATTCGCATCCATTTCCCATTTACAAGTAAAATAAAATTCACGTTCCGTAGTAATTAAGAATAACATAAACAACACATGAGAATATAGCTACCTCGCTGGTCGGCCATCGCAAGCATTGGTGGAAGACTCGAATAGACTTCATGCGGCGCAAGCAGTTATCCAAATGCAAAAATTTCTCAACAAAATAATTTTATTTATTTAATACGGTTTACACGTGGCAAAAAACGTTTCAATACGTTATGTTTTTTGCAATGTGTAGTAAAACTGTTGACTTTATGCAGCGCGATGGTCTGACGAATGATCCCCTGTTATCGTCCACGTATCGTCATGTATGTTTAACATTTCATAATGTCAGGGTAAAAAATTATCTTCATTATTCAAAATATGAACTTAGGTACAGTTTTAAATATACTCCCACGTGTGTTTCTAAATTATTACTCGCGCCCTATACGCGTTCATTTCATAGTGCGACACTTTTCCTGGCAAAAGTATCGTGAGTGTAAATACAGATTGGGGCAACGTAACTTCTTTTTTATATGGATATATACATATAAAAAAGGAAGTTATGTTGCCGCACCCTGTATTTCATCTTACTGTCGCTAGTGGCGCTGTGTACCGAACCGCTACGTCGCGATGCGTCGCTAAGTTCAAATTATTTCATAAAACGGAGCACATTATTGCTCGTGTTTTTGAAGTTTGTATGCACAAAGCATGGTAAAAAGTGTTTTGTATAGACTGTATGGCTGAACTTCATAGAAGGGATATTTTTTTCCATCAATCAAATTCTAAACCGCAACCAACGCAAACAGCGGGAAAACGGAAAATGTCGTGGTGTAAATATGGGGTGTACATACGCTGAAGGTATAAGAAATGGGATGGGGTCCGATGAAAACGTTCTAAATCGCGGGAAAACGTAAATTACGGTAAGGCAAATACGAGGTTTTACTGCAAGTGGTATCTGTCAATAATTAGGATAAACCACTGGTACCTAAGTATGAAGCCCGAATCCTCGTACTTTCTTGCATTTACACTGCTTCACACGACTGATGCACCATGTGACTGCAAGTGCGCGCGCAAACACTTTTGTTTACTGACATACGAATACATGACGGACGAATAAAATGCGCGACAACACTCCTCTGCCTATATGTGCGGAACAATCAATTCACATATCTGTTTTTAATTGAAAATATGCTATTTTGTTGTGTTCGTGGGATAATAATCATAATTTCAATGAATAAAAATGGGATATTTCACAAATAAAAACACATAAAAATGTTTTTATTGCCATTTCCTACTAGTTTTTGGGATTCATAACCACATTTCGCATATTTTTGTAAACATACTAATTTCGCAGATATTTCGCGTTTATCGCAACATGAAATTTTTTTCCGGTCCCTAGTAATAGTTCATACCTTCTGCGAAGGTAATTTCATTCTTATGACGTGACTTTGACAGTTTTCATTTATGTCATTTATCATAAAATACTTATTTACTTCTTATTCACTCAATGGTAATAATTCACTGCTACTACTACGTAAATACCATTATACCTCTGTGTAGAGATGCTTAAATAGTAGACTACTCGGAACATTCTTAACTCTGGCACGCCCAGAAATGTTTTATGTAGGGCCCGCTATCTGCCCGATCTTTCGCAAAGTGTAATCAACATTTTATCATAATCAATAATTTTAAATACTATAGTAGGCCATATTAGTTACTACATGTGTAGGTACTATAAGTAGCTGTATCAGATTTGCATACAAAAATAGTCATAAACTTTTAGGCCTATGCTAAGTTGGTTATGTGTCATAGACAACATAAAAGAGCCTTTCTTTTATCTTTGGTCTAGTCAGACTCAAGTAAATTGATTTAAAGAGTTTTTCGTATTTTTCCAATTGCTGCTACCATGTGACTGTGACTTGACAATTAAGATAAATTTGGGTTTTGTGGAGAGCTAAGGGGTGTGAGGATAGGGGGGGGGGGGGGGCAGGGCCCCTTTGTCTCCCCCGTGGGTGCGCCACTGCTTCTTAAAGCAATTCACATGCACATAACGCATAATTTTTCAATACAGTTTCTAGAGTATCAATGGATTGGAAATACCCATCATTTTTGTTCAAATAAAAATATATGCATCAGGTATAGACATATTTAGCACTAGGTATAGATTATTCTCTATTGGCGTACCCATCCCTTGAATGCTAAGTCTTAATTTTCTTCTCTTTCGGTATCCTTGCCATTTGAAAAAAATGAATAATCAACTAGGTATTGAATACTGGAGATTTTTTTCTGTCAGATATCTGTCACTTATAGCAATTTTGTTATGTAGATAATTATTAAATTTCCCTTGTCTAATATTTTTCCAAAACTCTCCACAAAGATTCTACTCTAGAGTATTTACTGTAGCACTTTTAAACATTATATCAACGAGTAGGTATGATCCATGCACAAAAAAATCCATTGCAATAATCATGGTCCGTATTCTGCATATCAGAGATGAATTCCTTGATTTTAATTTCATAGTCGGGTTTCTATTGTGGGTCCGAACGTAAAGGATTATTCAACCTTAGACTAATATAGAAACAATGAGGAACGGGAAAGTGTATGCATCTGAAATAATATTTTTTCACCTCTTTCGTTTCATTCATGGCTGATGTTGGGAAAATATGTACGCGCTCTCTGTTCAGTTATTGATTTGAACTTTCATAACAAATAGTGGAACATTATAGAGTGATAGTCGTGGCAGACTTGAAATAAGCAGCTACACTATCATCTTTTCAAGAAAATGAACACTATGCTATTGAAAGACATTTGGATTTTCAACTTTGTTTAGAGCATTGAAAATTTATAGGTAAATTCATAGGCTATTTTTTTATTTTATGGAGCGTATGACTTATGATTCAGCTATTCATTATTTAGACACCATCTACCGGTATTTCAACTGATATGATTTGTTCCCCCAAACTGTAGGGATCCTATTGCTTGAATACATCTTTAGCTTCAAAGCAGAAGGGGAATTTGGTATAAGTTTTCGGAACTACTATCCTGAAAATTTAGTTTTTCCAGCAACTTGAGATTAGGTAAGGTTTATAAGGATCTTCTGAATGTAAACAAAAATAATTTTTCTTGTATACCTTTTTCGATTTTTACTCACTTACTTCTTTGCTTAGAAATCAGCTGTCGTAAATTCATTCCTTTACGTGGATTTATATCTTCACTTGACTTATAATATCACGCGCGATTCTTATTCTATTAACTATTTTGACTGGAACTATTTAATTAAACAGTGAAAATGGAAGTATAATTGTTGAATAACACGTGAAACTAGGAAGTAAATGAAGCACCTAACTCCTTAGGTATGCCAGGGATTAACAAACAAAGTTCCTTTTCAAAGGTGCCTAAGCAAAAATGCGCGTTTATTCAGAGACTGCTTGCCAAAAGTTAAGCAGCCGTTTCCATTTACTCGACAAAGGAGGATTTCGAGTGAAGGATTTTGGAAAGAAGTTAAAGGAAAAAAAATAGCAACACTCACGTTCGGTTTTATATGTAGCTTTCCAGATGCCAGGGTCGTTTCCTACCGGATGCGGATGAAGAATGGAGGCTTCAAAGTAAAAAAAATTAACAAATAAACAGCCTTCACGTTTTTTTTACGGGTTAACCTTATTAAAAACGTGTGTTCCCATGCAGCGCCATGAGTGTGGGCTTCCCTCAGAAAGGGGCGACATTAATTGGTTTTGAGCCGTAGAAGATTACTTTGTTGCATGCTACCGCAGGGAATGATGGAAAAGAATACGACTGGTGTTCCGGAGGAGAAGGGTCGGGTGAAGGACAACGGACAAATTGGGTTTCAGGACGAAAGAGAAGAAAACGTTCAAGGGCACTGGTTCTGAAAGTGTGCAAAGCACCCCTTTTGTATGGGATAAGGATGCCCTCAGCTGGACTCATTACAACAAGATAAAAATGCTTATTGAGCTGACTGTTCTGAATCCTATTTGCTTTTCACAAATCAAGAACCTCGAGCTGAGAATGACGAATGTTGAATAAAATCTTCGTTATTTTTCTTATATTAATTGCCTTCAACTAAACTATGATTGCGTGTAAAGATGGTATCCGTAAATTGCAAACAAAAATTTGTCTGCTGAATTTTCCAATTTCTGTTTTGCAAATACTATCGTAATAAATCATCATGTGTGATTTCCCTGTCAAGAAACATTTTAAGCTCCATTTGTTGATTAGCAGAAGATTCTACAGCTTGAGTGATATTTTTATATTTCTTGGTTTCTTTAATGACTGCGATTTTTGTTCTCTACATTCTTCGTATTTTGGCAGTCGCTATACTTTGTTCATTTAAGGGAATATAATAGGCTAGCACTTAGGTTTTAGTTTAGAAATAATGAGTTACATGAATGTATTTTCCTTTCGCAATTGTAAATATTTTTGAAGAAAAATATATACAGGTTCGGTTCAATATTTCCAGTGCATTCGATATTTGACCAGCACCTCATAAGTTATTTATGAGGATTTCTTCCATATTTATGCAAATTATATGCTCGTCAACAACTGATTCCATTGCTTAAAAGGTCTTCATATTCGAATGTAGTTATAATTCGTAACATTTAGGTGTTTATTTTTACGCCTATATGGTAATTGTTAGTTAGTATTTGCCTATTTTTTATGGGAGTAAATTCTACTAATGGTGAAAAATCACTCAAAAACTCTGACATTAGGAAGAAATAATACAAACCTAGATTGCTAGGATAGATATATTGAGGCATTTCTCTTTGTGAAAATAGACGTGTCCGAAAGCCAGCCTCAAGAAACCCCATTATTTGTTTTTTTCTGGGGATATAACAGAGGGACTTTGCAGAATATACCTTGTCTTATGAAAAAGGAGTGTAATTGCTTAATTAAGCTTTAGATTGCCGTGAATCTTAAATTTAACGCCTCCCTTTTAGAATATTAGGCAAAGAGTCGTGAGCCCCTTACATAATATTTTGAATACTGAATCTGTGATTTGTTCAAAAGGAGACATCCACTGAACGTTCAAAATGACGTGGCATGTTATAACAAGATATTTCTAAACTCCGAATAATTGTGTGGTGACGCATAGTCAAGAAAAGTCCCTTATATGTATAGTATAAATCTTAGATTGCTGCTTCTCATTCTTAATACCTGGTTCAAAACATTATGAATTCGAATGAGTTTCTTCAAAAGGTTCCGCCGAAGTAGCCAGGCTGGTAAAAATAGGTTGGCCTTGTAACTGAAAGGCCACAGGCTAGAATCCCGTGTATGCATACTGTATTTGTCTAAGGATTAAAATATTATAGTAGACTGTGCAATATAAAATTAGACGGTGGTACACCTGAAAATCCAAGTCTACTCCTACTACTTTTAAATGCTTTAAAATATAATGGGAGCACTAAATTTCTTCACATTTAGTTATATTGCTCCATCAAGTGGCAGGACAATTCCACATGCCAGAGTATTAAATTACGACGATTTATTAAATAAGGTCATGATATTTATTGTGTAAAGTTAGTAAACAAGATTGGAGATCACGTGGAAACCTTTGAAAGGGTCTCTCTCTACTGGGAGAGTCACTGCGATATGAAGACAGACGGATGACTTGCGGTTCGGAAAAATGATAATAGGGAAAATACTGTGAGTAGAGAAGCGGTATAATTCCTTTGACCCACTGCTGCTTCATGGCCTGAAGGAGAAAGTGTCATCTAATGGCACGCGATGGATCCCTTCCCTCATCTCCCGTAAGGCTTCGTCTCGCTGGCGAAGGAGATATAATATAGAGTAAACGGGGCACGAGGCGGTCTCATATACTCCCTCCCGAAGCCATAGGAAACAAGAGGGTGAAATGAGAGAATGGAATTGGAGGAGAATGGGGAGAAGGGAAATCCAAACGGGACAGAGTAAGGAGGCAGGTCGATGGACGAAGGACCGGCCTTGGGGTAAGGGAATGCCGGGGAGGAGCAGATGAAGATTAATGGATCCTGGCCTGGGTAGCAGGTGGGAAGAGTGTTCTTCGACCGAGGGTGCCTCCCCTTAGGTCCGGGAAGAATATAATGGGGTCGAAAGTGGGTAACCTAAGGTGGAACTGCACTAAGAACGGGGAGAGGGAGGAAAGGAGAAGGTAATTTTCGCGATGGGGGTGATTATGACAAAAAAATTGGATGCGCAAGAGGACAGATGGTTTTATCTCAGGCACGCACCCTTTCACCTGCTCACTTTTCCCTCCTGTTCTCCCCATCCAGCCAAGGTGAGATCTTCTCGGATTGTAGACAGGACATTGGGACGTCCAAAAGCGTTCAATCTTTCAGGGCAGAACCCCTGATTTCGTTTAGTCTTCCAGGTCGTCTAGGCAAAAAAACTTCTGGCTGATGGAGTTTCCCTCGTTTGCTAACAGAGGTCTCCAGCTATCGATTTGCTTACGAGGAAATTAGAGGTAAAAATGTCTGCGTCCGCTCGAAACAGACGTCGTGGGCCAACTAATTGTGGCTTGAAGTCGAGAGAAGCACGTCTTTCTTTGGCAATCATTTTTCATTCTCGTGTGTGTAATTATGGAGAAAATCCTCGTTGCCCGTTAATGTGCTGTCTTCAACTCTTACTGTTTCTTGATAATGATTTATTTGTCCACAAATAGTCTTGTTAAGTCTTATCATTGAAATTTAGAGAACCAATTATTGATCCGGTTAATTTAGATACAGTAAAGTTTCAAATGGTTTTTTTATAGGATGGTGGTACTAATAATTAAACAAGTTTTCTTTGGTGTAACGCTTTTATAAAAGATTTTTGTTCGCAAATTTACCGGAGCTTCCGTTCTGGTTCCAAATATTCCACAGGCTCCGGCTTTCCATACCACGAAAAAGCTTTTTGCCTTCATCTACGCATCTACATCCACGCGACACCCTGCAAGCCATCGCGATGGTGCGTGGCAGGGGGTGAATATTACTACAAGTGAAGATTACTACCTTCCAAGGTCATGTCCGACGAATTATTCTACGCGTGATTGGACAGGTAAATTTGTCGTCAGGGCTGCTTTCACCGACCCTTTTGCCGGCTTCATCATATTAAACTGTAGCTCTTCGTTAAATTTTTATCATTGTTTCCGAAAAGTAGAATAAGCGTGCAAAATTAAAATTGTCTTCAGTAACATTTATATATTCAATTAAGTTAGAATTTTAAATTGAATACGAAGGTGTTTGCGTGCTTCTAATGTTGCTTACTTGCGGAGAAAACCCGGTTCCGAAAATTTGCTAGAATTACTTAACCGAATATAAGTAAATCATTTGAATCTAAAAGGACATCATGAAAAAAGTACAATTCACATAATTCATATTCTATCGAAATTCCCTTTCATTCGTGCATTTCATATTGTTATGACAACCACCAAATTGACGCTGTCCTCTGCGACTCGAAAAAAATTGTCCAATTTTTCATCCTCACTGCAAAGAGATGCCACAAAAGTGATTATTAAAAATAAAGTTTTCCCTACATTAAACAAAAGACTGAATCATCTACACGCTTATATGCTCTGTATGAATATCACTTCTTCCGTTTTTGATATATAAATCCTTCAACTTGAGCCTTTTCGCGTGGGTCGTATATAAAAAACGTGCTTTTTGGACATTATCGTTGTAATTAATTATTGAGTGCTCACCAGCGTAAGGTATTGTACGTATTTTCTTAAGAGGTGTAACAATTTCAAATGAAACTTTCTTACAATGAGTGAACAACAGCTATATTCGGAAGGAACCTACATGAAGGCCTGCAAATGTTCCCCTCCAAGTTATGCAAACACCCTCACCCCCCCCCCCCTCTGCTATTACAGATTTTTCAAGGAGTTTGTCCCCCCCCCCCTCCCCACGCTTCGGGGTGTTGTTGCGCCGCTGCCACGAAGTATACTGTATTTCAGGGGTTAGGTGTCAATTCCACTAAAATTCAGTTAAAATTGACATAGTTTTATTATTTTTCAAATGATATACATTCATAAAAATGCAGAAGTAAGCCCATCCGACTTGATAGTGATCTTGGGTACTGTAGCTGTAATACGCGCAGAAAACAAAACAGCAAAACCGTCATCTGTGTTGAATTTTTTGAACTAAATGCACTCGATTGGTCGTAACTCGCTCTGAAAATGAATTTTAGAATTAATGGCTTTAGGATTACGGTTACTTTCCTACGCAAACATGGACTCGATATGAGAACACCTCGTTCATTTTTTGCTCACAGATCCCTGCTGAAATTAACTTCGAAGTAAGATGGCTTATTGGTGTTAATAATCGGCAAGTGGGTTCCGAGTTCGATTGCCGGCCAAGTCTCATGATTTTTTTCAAGGAAAATTTTATTCCTTGATGTATATAATTTAGCACTCCTGCGCGTATCTGAGTACAAAATTACTAGCGAAATTTGAGAATATTAAAAAAAAAGGCATTAGATTGGTCAGAACCGCGCTTACGCAAGGGAAATTCCGCGGTTGAGAAAAGTAGTGCCCAAACCATTGGCCGTGGATAACCTAGGGTTGACGAGGGATACCTTTATTGTACAGAATTGGAGAATTTTCAAAGATTGGTAGATCTTTGTTAATGTAATTACTATTCAGGAATCAGACCATGCAATTTAAATGGGGGCGTCGAGTGGAGTCAAAATAGTTTTGACCATAAACAGCCATCTGCATATAACATCTAAGTATGCTAAATACTTAACACTAAATACTCTGCGCGCCACTTGAAGAGTTTGTGGGAGGGGGTGAAGATCGCCAAGCATGCATTTCTTACAAGCAACTAAGAACATCAATCCTACTACTTCATCTTGTTTCGTTTTGTAAATGGAGAAATAAATTGTATCATAGGAATACTAATTTCTTATGCTATCAGATAAGCAGTATATTTTTACTTAACTTATTAACCAAACGTATATTTTCACTTACTTTGCATATGAGTTAAAGCTGTGCACAATTTTTTCAAGTGTCAGCGTCTTTTGCTACTTTAGCTCCCTTCTTAATCCGATCGGTTTAGTAAAATTTATCCTAATGTATTGTCACTTTTGAAGAAAAATACAAGTAACTTCAGCAAGACTTATGATCATTGAACATACCAATTGGGTTTGCAATCCAATTTCATTTAGCTCCATTTGAACAAATTGCCTGGGATGTGTATATTTTTTCAATAACCGGCTTTAAATCCATATACCTTAAACATTCATAGTCTATTGACTGCATAGAAAAGAATCTGCTGGAAATAAGAGGTGTTGGTGATTTATGCTGTCCTATATATTCAGACTGTGATAAATCCTTGCCCAAATTATATCGGACGGACTTATCGTTTAGTTTGAAAATATTTTGCTGACTTTTATGATAACAGTATGTTATTCGGAGAAAGAGGTAATGCTCCCTTCGGTTTTTTGTACGATAAAGATGACTAAGTGGAAACGTCTGTATTTGAGTACCTGAGACCACTCCTGTTTACTCTCTGAGAACTTTCGTGGCGTATCGTGGGTATTGCTTCTTTTGTTCCCGGCCCGTTTTCGTTGTGTGGTTTTTGTCAACATCTCAATTCCATCATCCAGTATCCCACGAAACCACGCACGCTCCGCCTAATCCTTACCAAAAACATTCTACTCAGCCAGTTTCGATCTGACTCCAATAAGCCCACATGATCAACCAGAGCCACTTCAACCATCTCGTCCCACGATACTACTTTTAGAGAGCGGACGCAAAAAAATAATATCCGAGTGCACTTATCCCACATATTTCTCAAGGCTCAGCCTTTATTCCCGTCATATTTTTTCCTCTCCTGCTTTTGTTTTTTTCCTGGTAGAGCACGATTTTTTCCCCATTGAAAAATGTCACCCCTTCAATATATCACTTTTTTGCCTTCTTAAGCTCAACGTTCGTATGACGGTTTTGGTATCCACTTCTTAAAGCAACCTCACGTTTTTGTGCCCTCCCCCCTTCTGAGTGCATTATGAAGTCCTATAGTCCTTTTTGTGTCACAGAAGAAATAGGGACTAGGGGGAAAGAGCTGTTCAGAACAAGGAAAGGTAATAGCTTAGGAAGGAGGCGACAGTGACGGACATTTTTTGTACCTGTTTGAAGACTACCTTACGTAAGCTGTGTTTTTTTACATCCATCAAAGAAAAATGGGATTAATAAAAAAGGAATAGGGATACTAAGATTCAGTCAGATACCTGGGTAAAGTGATTGTACATTTTGCGCTAGGAACATGGAAAGATGAAGTTTGGAAGTAAGGTCACATTTCTCCACACATGGTGTCCATTCACTGTATCAATTATTTTTACCTAACTGATGAATGGTTTGGAATATAGGTTTATTTAAACGGGCGAGTTTTTAAATTTTAACTAGTGATTGCTTCTGCAATTCCAATGTTTTATCATGAAATTTTCACCATCAAATATTCCGACTAAGTACTTATATCAGCTTTTCTTGAATGCAAAAATTAGCATTTCAAGTAATGTAATGATATAAAAAAGTCATTGAATGACTTTCATATTGTTTGCACTCACTGCAGTAGTGAATCCTGAGTGCGCTAAATTGTGCAGAGCAATGATTGCGATGCAGTGTAATATATATATAAACATCTGAAGAGTACAAATGTCTGAATTGCATACACTGAAAATAAAATTTTCATTAACTATTTTACACTTTTCCTTGTTCATTTAGGTGGATCAATAATCGTAGTCTATTTAGTGCTATGCTTTTCGGATTTATTGGCAGTAAATTATATCGTCCTTGAACATGCGAAATGAGGAATTATATGAAAATATTTACGTAATACTGTATTACTATACAATTTTGACTAACACAATAGATAATATATTAGTGGATATAATATCCAAATAGAATTCTGCACAAGTCCATGCCAATTAGTGCAATTATAGCCTTCAAGTTGCCACCTGTATAAGCCTCGCTTGTGGCATGTCCAATTTTGATTGATTACCCAAATTGGTATCATAGTGTTTAGGTTTCAGTTATTTGTGGTTTAACATTTCTTACATTTGCAAAATGTCGGAAATATATTCTTGTTCATTTATAAAATTCCTGTGGGGTACATGGGTTTCCTGGTAAGTTTCATCACCATTGAGGAGCTTTGAGTGGCGTTTGAAGCATCTTAACATTTTCCCCTGATATTAAGTTAGTTCACTTAAATTCTTGTTTTTTACTGGTGTTGACGTTTATCATAATCTGGTATTTGCGTTTACATTTACTCTAAGAATGTAAGGAAGGAATTGGTTCTTGAGCAGTGAAAATGTATATTTCTAAATCCCCACATCTGGTAAATATCGGTGTTAAAAATGCAATATATAATATTTTTGAAATGTATTTATTTTTGGTCTCGTTCATAATCAATTTGCGTGATCTCTATACGTTATATTTAATGGGCTATTATTTGTTTTCAAAGATATTGTAGTATTACAGTCGAAAACATATAGCATTTTTATTGATGTTTGGATCTTACTGAATATTCTACAGTGAGTTTAGAAAACACGGTAAACTTTTCTTCCTCAACTTAACGCGTTTCATTTCATTATAATATGGCACTTTTCAAGATTTCATAGATGTTTTAAGATGGTTTTACTTTTTATTTCACCAAATCAAATCCTCAATTCAAGGCAGTGGTTTGGAAATATGTTGTTCATGGAGTGAATTTCCATTCCACTTCTTTTTTAGATATACTGCATTCAGAAATGTTTTTAGTGACTCAAGGCATACATTTTGAAAGAATTTTTTAAAAAATCTCCGTGTCTATTTATTCTTGCTCCCGTTTAAATCAGGAAACGACTTTACCAGTTAACAGATTTGGTTTCCATCACCCTTTCTTCCCAGTATCTCTGTAACTTTTCTTTTCCTATTCTCGGAACATTTATCCTTCACCGAGGACGTATTTTCGAACCTTTCACGCACACTCCCAAACCATCTAATGCATTTTATCAACTGGTCGGTTGGAATGGGGAGTATTTTTAGACGCCAAACCCGTTGGCGAGAGGGACAGAAACATTCAACACGACACATCTCCTTTAATCTCCGCAATTCACCAACAATGGAGGAAGGAAGAAGGTGGACTCGCACGGGAGGAAGTGCCAATTAATTCGGGCCGAGGTAGGGGCTCAGGCTAGCAGAGGAGTGAAGGAAAAATGGACAGAGAGAGAGAGAAGGAATACATATGTAGTAGGTATACATTTCAGCAGCCCAGTTGGATTTCAGGATCGACAAAAGGTGGCATGTGCTGTGCGACGACGTGGGATTCGTTTCAAAAGCACGTCATCAATTGATGGAGACCTGTGGAAGGAATGAATGAATACCAGAGCTATACATATGCACATAAATAAATAAATATCTGTACACACGTGTTTTCTAAAACGAAGACGATAGAGCGATAAGCAATGTGAGGTTTTGATAGATCTCGCTTAGAATACGCTGCCAGGATATGGGAACCGTACGAGATAGGAATAAATGACGAACTGAAGCTTGCGGATCGAAGACCATTTGAGAAGGAGCAGTACGATGTCAATATAATCGTAATTGGTCTATTACAATAACTCAAATGGGTATCATCACCTGAACGTAAGTAGAAAAATAGACGTTATCTCTTAGGTTAACTCCTAATTATGGTAGATTGAGTCATGAAAATAACTTTAGGGAAGTAGAAAATTACGAAGTTGGAATAAGATAGCGGAAGATAGAGAGCATGAGGTACTTAAGGAGTACATAATTTGATAAATTGGATCCGGGGAAAGACTCTTGTCCATAAAAAAGCTTGCCTTAACTGATATAACACTAATAATAATTAACTAAGACCCCGAAGGTCATGCGCAGTGCTTGAGAAGCGTGATTGCAAAGGCCTTTTGATCAATATGTATCAGCGTAAAAAATCTATCCTTATTGAATTCTCCTTCTGTCAGTTCACTCCATTACTGACTCTGCTGATTAGATGCTTGATCAGTCGGCGATGATGCATCACAAGATTTGAGCCTTCACTTTTACTATAGTTCTGATCTCAGATCTATGGATTCGCCATGCGAAGGGTGACTGATTTAAATGGTGGATTATAGATTCATCTTTCCAACAGTTATTAATTTTTAGATTTATGCGGGTGGAACCAACTTTAGATGTTATACTGAAAGGCTCCATTAAATGACAGGGAAACCAGTAAACAACAGCCGCCAATAAAATACAATAAACCATAAGGATTAAAATTATAAAAGCATCTGCACTGTAAGCACTGTATTCGCTACTCAAGTTCACCCAATTCTACAAAACTTGGGAAAATGAATCATTCATTTATCTACGAAGTGTAAACGCTTCTGTTACTGTAACCTGTTGACAAATATTATTTGCCTTGCATTACTGATAGAGACCTGGCGTCTAGCTAATCAAGTAATAAGCTACGCCTATTATATACCGTCAAATACGACTCGTACAGCCATCTACATCCATATAATTCCCTGCAAGCCACCGCAATGGTGTCCGGTTGTTGGTGATCCTTCAACAAATATGCATTTCAAATCACTAGAGAATTAATATTGATACCTTCTATCAGTCGAACTCATCTTATACTCTCGTTTACGCTTACTGCCAAACGTTGTACATTTCGATTTTCATGCAGACATTAACAGATTATGCAGAATTGTATACGTTATGCATGCTAAGTATTTATAGTTATATCGATTTATTATGTAATAAATTGTAATGGGTAATCATACCTCCATGTGTACTGTGGGGTGAGAGTAACACTTTATTTTGTGCAAACTAAAACCTAATAATCGATGCTGCATTCATTTAGCTGATACGCATTTTTTTGTCTTCCTACCTTCATAGATAATTTTCCCAGACTATCACGTGATTGTACGGCTTGTAAAGGCATGCGTCAGAGGACGCGAATCCAAGCTAGGAGAAAAAAGAATGGGATGGTATGGAAGGGGAAAGGTGTTAAGATTTGTGTGAGGGGGATTTTCAGTAGCGCGGTACAACATTGGGGGGACAAGGGGTAGAGGGAGTGATCGGGTGGTTGATGGAGCCTTTGTGGAGATGAGGTTGGGCAGGGTTGGCGAGTTGGTCCGAGGAAGCCGAGGGGTTGTTGCGTGTGTGTGTGTCCGTACGAGCGTGCGAGCGACAGCCAGCGCGGGCAAGGGGGATAGTATGTGTGCGTAATCGATTAACGTGATGTTCTACTCCACCCTCCCTCCACACCTCTCCTCCGGGGACTGCAGGTGGGGGCATCGGAGAGGCAGTGGCCTCGCGGCTTCTGCTGAGACTTCATACACTCTCCAAAACCATTCTCTCTCTCACTCCATTCCGAGCAAACATTTCTCACATCCCCCTCTTCCCCTTCTGCCTTCACCAACATTTCCCCTTCGTTCTCCCTAACAGTGGAGCGCGCACTCCATTTACGACCGCCAGCACACATCCTTAGGGACGAGCGATATTGGAATTTAAATATCGAGGGTCGCTTTGTGCACTGCGTATCGGAATCTCTCGCAAGCAGCGTTTACGCGTAGCAGTTGATTCCGATGACAGGCGCTAGATGCGCGATATGTCGCTACCGCCACTGCTACAATTCGTCTGCACCGACTACTATGCAGCTTAAAGCCCTAGCGTGGCGTTGTCGTAAGAAAGGAAAAGCATTCGATGTCACTAGTGATCGATGCTTAAATTTTCATGGAATTCTTCAAGAAATACATTCCGTTGGCATTTATTTTGTTTACCATTCTTTAAAGAGTAGAAGGTTGTCTTCCGGAGAGGATGTACTTGTTATTTTATCCAAATTTCCGGTTTCAGACGTGCGTCGTGTATTGCTTTCCGTTGGCGATTGTTGCCATTGTGTTCGATACATTTTCTGCTGGAAAGAGGACGGACTTCAACATTGCTAATAGCTCGAACTCCTATCGATAGTGTTCGACTCATGTCTAATATTGACCTGAACTCTCATCGCAAATACTGTTAATACGTGCGAGTATTACTTAACAGATGACTGTCATAATAGTCAACTGCTACGTGTATGTGCACCTTTAGCGTCTCACTTTCATGAATTCAAACAAATCGGGATACCACTCGGGTTGTAATTTCGAAGGTCTTATCCTCATTGCATGTTGCATATGATCGTTGGTTGTATTTACGATGTTTGATAAACCATATTGTGCTCATATCATACCTATGCCTCTATATATCGAATATTTTGGTGCAAAAATTTGTCCAATATGAATATGTTGTAAAGAAAACTTCGTTGAACGTAATATATTGAATATCCCGCAATATCGACCGATATCACACTTTACAGTTAGATAGCTATCGACGAAATTAATACAGTAATTTGAGAACCCAATATTTTATGAAATTTTCAAACCTTAATATAATCACACAATATAATATTGCGTGCGGTTAAAATATTACTAATTTACTATTCAGCGATACTGTATATTGTAATATCTACTTTTAGTGTATGAAAGTTGCATTTTCCTCGCAAAATACGGCGTATGGCGGTACAAGCTGCTTTAATCCTGGCGTGATAATCCCCAGGGCCGCCAGGGACACCTCGACTTCATCCACATATAAGGAAGCCCTACCCTGGCCCCCAGAGATGACCTTCCACCTCAGCGGTTGACTGACCCTCGGAAGCAAGGCACCGCAGGAAGCTTTACGCTAGTCTCCTCCGGAATTCTCTAATTTCAAATGCCTTTGTCAGCCCCTCACAAATGACACACCCACCCTCTTCTCTGCTAATTCCTTCCCCTCCTCCCCCCCCTACCCGGCACCTATTCTGATTGGACACTTGATGATAGCGCAACACATTGAAATATATGACGTATAAATAAATGTGTCATTCACTATTATTGATATTTTACCTCCTATTAAAGTTATTAATAACTCCTTTATCAGAATCACACATATCCCGTTGCAGTAATTCTAGGAAATATCAATAATCCCGCCTAAATATCACAAAATAATATTTAGAAAGCCTGATAAATTTGATAAGTGGGTGGAGAATAATAGTATCTATGTTAATCTGTAGTTGATGGATTTTGCGTTTGACATGCTATTGGTAATATCTAGGAACAAGATACGAAGGTTCACGAGAACAAAAATAATCATCCTATGATCCAAGTATCGACTTCATGTACTTCTTATTTCTAACTGACCGAATCTTTCAGATAAGGGAATTGTTATTACCAATAGTATCATTAGTTATTACCAGTAGTAAAATTGTAGTATAATTAGGTTTCTACGTGCCTCAAAAGCCCAAGTTATTGTGTGTACGTATTAATGCTATCATTGAAAATAAAAATCAACTTTGTAATTTTCCACACGTTTTTTTTTATAAAAAAAAGTGCGGAAAAAATTACAAAGTTGATTTTTATTTTCAATCATTGAAAAATTCCACAAGGTGACGGCCGAAGTTGTTTCATTGATTATTAATGCTATGCTATACCGAATAAACAGCGACACCCATGAGGGGGGATATTGAGCAGCATGATTTACTTTGATTTCATATAGCTGAGCGGAATACCTCTTGTAGGCTGGAATCGTTTGTCAATCATGGGCTGAAATTCTTCCTTCAATGAAAGAATACCTTATTAAATTGGGCCCTTATTCGTTGTGCATCTGTTTTGTCTGGGGTCCTCTATTGTTGCTACCGAAACATAAAAACGTACACATCTATCTTATACTTCGTTCAAAATATTACCCAAGACGCTCCTCTACTCCAGTGTCTGCCTTTATACTTTTATGTTTAGCTTTCTCTCCTATTTCCTGGTGAATCTTATCATTTAGATATCTTAATATCAGCCTAAATTTCATGCCTGGGTCATCCGTAAATCTAAACAACTTTACCCCTTCTCCCTAACGTATTTTTAAAGCTAGCGCTTACCACGCATCTTATGCGTTTTCCAGCATTTACGTTTAGTCAAGAGTATTAACACCAATGTTCGAAAATAATACATTCGCAAATTCAGGTGTGTCAATTTCGAGCGCGTTGTGTATTTGGTGTGGTAGAATTACTTGTTTTAGAGGTGGATAAATCTAATGTTATGCAGCGCTGTCTCGGACTTGAAACAACTACCGCGGACCCGTAGAGTCGGTGCGTAACCAATCTGCCTGCCTAAGCTGGACCATATATTTTCGCCTTCTGCACATGCATTTTTCTTATCGTTTGTGAAGCTCATAGCTATACAGCCTAATCGTTTCTTCCATGCGTAGTGTTCAGGTATTGGAGCCATGCAGAATTGGTGCCTAATCGTACCATGTATTGCAGGCGAAGGATTTCTTTCCATCCAGAAAAGAAAGAATGGAATGAAAACCTTCACCTGCATACCAACCCCGCAGGAACTTAAGAAACAATGTGCCATGTATTTCACTAGCCATATATTGACACCTATTCTTAAGAGGCTTAGGGATTCTTCTCAAGTCGGCTCACCCACTGACTACCGTGCCAGGTACATTTGTAAACGTTACATTTTTATGATGCTCAAGTATCGCTTCGCAAATGTTTTGTTCCAATATCGATGTCCCTGCCCAGATGCACCTTCCTGTATTTTTACCCCCTTCAGCCACTATTCTCTCGTTTGCCTTTAGTGACTCGCACGCGGAGGTGTTAGGCGCTGTGGAGGGAATGTCTGGCTCCCTTTCACCCGCAATTTCATTGGGAGCAATCTCCCTTTTCCTCTTCCCTTCTCGTCCTTCCTTCAATCCCTCCTCGACTCGGATACGTCTGCGTTTCGCTTGGGCATCACCCGGCGGGCAGCCTCTCTCCCTCTTTCTCTTCTCTCGGCTTCCTCATGCGAGAGACTCGGTTTTTTATTTAATCTTTTGTTCGCGGCCCGCATGGAATGAAAAAGCAGTTCTGCGTTCCTCCCTCACTTGGCTCGAGCTGGGATATTTTTTTTCTATTTTCCCGTCAGTCCTAATCACGTACGATGGATATGCCGTCGTAATGCTTATTGCTACCCTCTCTCCGCAACCAAATTTCGGGAATGCACCTAACGATCCATACCTACCGCGCGGGTGTTTGGAAAAGGATCGTTTGGACCCCAGGCTTTAATTACGGCATGCCGGGGTAAAGTGAATAGCTCGTAAAACGAAAGGCAACGAGAAAGTCCAGTCAATGCTCGAGAAGAAATTAAAAGTCATTTTCGACTTTATTTATCCCAGAGATTTTTTGGGGAAGGAACGATTGCAATGTCTAATAGAGCTTCGCTTCCCTCGTTTTAATTGGATCGTATTATTTCACGATATTGAGACTGGTTCCAATTATTTCTCACAGTCTTTTCTGGTTCTCTATTCAAACTGACTGCGGGATATCTAATGATTATTGCTCTGAATTGAGAAACAAGAGCTCTTGCGCGACGCTCGGAGCATATACTTTGCATAAATATCTAGGTCATACCTATTTCAGCTGAAAAAAGTAGTTCGTATTTATGTGTTTGAATTAATGTGATATCCCCGGGGAATATGGTAATGAGTCACTCAACAGAATTGTAGGGGTGAATGTTTCTATATGTAAAACTTTCTACAATGCCTATTTTATCTTGAGTAGCATAAATAAACGCCTTCAGATTGTTTTTTCTAATCCTATGGGTAACTAAACACATTTGTTCACGAAGGAATATGGAAGTCATGCTTTTCAATAACAACTTATTTTATTTTTGGACGACCTTTGACTCACCTTATCTTTCATATGAGTCATCGATATACCGTTATAAAATTGAAAGTAGAATATGTTAAATGTTGATTATTTTTTATTTCAAATGCGTCTTTTTTCTTTTCATTGTGGGAACAGAAATATTACTGACCAGTTTACAACTAAGCAGCAATTTTTCCGCTAAAAACTGGTAGTAGAGGCGAATAGAACTCTTCCGGTCATTCGGCAAAGAAGACTAGGTGAAATAAAAATTATACGATGCAAGCTGTATCCTTATCTGAAAGGCCGGGGCTCGTTATGGGTCATTATAATTTCTCAAGTCAAGTGAAATAAGTCTCCTTATTTTACTTGCTACCCCGATTGTAAGAGGGTGCCCTAAAAGAGCGGTTTCAAATACTGTACAATACAGTGTTGGAGATGAGCGTGTCGCTGCCTTGGAAGCTCTGCAACTTTCCCTGCGACGTGTGTGATTAGTGGTAGTATGCTTCTGCCTACTTCATTTCTCATTGAGTTAATAGGTAAAGAATATAAAATAATGCATTAAATATGTAGTTAATCGAGAAAATGGTAATTTAAATGCCACTCTCCATGTACCATTCCACCATCAAATTATTCATAGATGCCATGAAATGAATTCAAGCTCATATCACCAACAAGTTTAATCCTTCCCAAGTTAAGATAAAATCTGAGCTTTATTGAAAATAACCATAGTTGCAATTTTCGGAAAGTTCGGACATCGGGTGAGAATACAACTTCGTGTTTGGAGATTCTATTCCGCCCTGCGAGGAATTAATATACCTATACTAATATTTTAAACCGGAGTTAATACTTTCTCTCTTATTACCATCGTTTAAAGATTTATTATTACATTCTGATATATAAAGATAATATCTGAAGATAATTTTCATATATCTACAGATTCAATTCATATAATGAACATATCATCTGACGATAATATTCGAACATTCAGTTTAGAATGCAATATTATTTGCTTCTTAGGGATGCATGCGTGGTGTGAAGTAATTCCATGTCACATACCCTTGTAGTAGCTTGTTTGGTACTAGGTACTATATAGCTGTAGATGAACTTGAAATCGTAGTTGATGTGTGATGATGAATATACAATATTGCTCGCAGTGCCCCAAGAAGACCATGTGTGCAACCTCACACAAGCTGTAACATTGTGCTTCAAAATTAATATGGCATTTTATGTAATTTTGAATTCCCATTTATCTTGCTTCCTTTTTATTATATTTCGTTTTCTAACTTCTATTATTTTGGTATTATTTAACAATACAGTATTACAACATATATGTGGGCACAGGCAAGTTTTAGCACGCCGCATTTAAGGCTACTCTCACTATTTGATGGATATCCGTAAAAGAGACAAATACAATTTGAGTGGATGCGCGAATACAATTTGAGTGATGGTTTTCATCGAATTCATGTTTTCCTTCTGTTTGACACATGTGGATTTTTTTACCCAGAATCAACGTCCATTTAAGTTCATGTTTTCCATCTGTTTGACACATATGCAGGTTTTACCCAGAATCAACGTCCATTTAATGTTCAGGATCTTAGGGTTATATTAAGAACGAAAATAATGTATATATATATATATATATATATATATCACGGAAGTAGCACTCAGAAGAGCCGATGAAACACACACGATGATAGCACACGAAAAACATAGAAACACAAAAATATAAAAAACGGGACACTCACATTTAAAATAGTTGGAAGCTTTCGACTGCCTCTGCAGTCTTCGTCAGCCGGAGAGGAACTGAAGTTTTCGGCGCCGAAAACCGCCGCTCTCTGCTTACGAACAATATATATATATATATATATATATATATTGTTCGTTTTTATTGCAGTTTAAAGAAATTTATTTTATTCATATAAGTCGGTGGCCATGAAAAAAATCTCTGGTAGTTCTTCAAGTTTTACCCTTGGTGAAATGCAAACACTTAGATGTTCTCCCTAAAATTTTCACCCTAAATAGATGGTTAAATATGCACGAAGTACTGAGTGCAAACGAGGATGTTGCTAAAAGTTAGTTTACATAAGGCCATTTTTCCGAAGTAAAATATTCTTTGTTCTAAATGCTTAGTTCTTTATTAAAAATACTTGTTACACAATCCAAGACCTATAAACTTGGAATAGCTCAATTATTCATCAAAGTTCAATGTAAAAGCAAAGAAAATCTTATTAAACTGTTCAATTACTGCTTTAGCATAACGAAGTATTTCTTCATATAGTGAAGTATGTTATCGACCACTATATTTGTATGTAGAAATGGATAATTTGATTAATGAAAATGTAAAAACTTACATTGTGTATCAAATAGCCCTGATGAAGCCGCAATAAAGAGGCGAAACTTTGGTGAAAATTGGTGTTTCTCTTAACGACCAAACTACTCCAGACAAATTTCTTCATATATTTACTGCAGTAATCATGCAACCCCTCTCACATTCTCCTTTTGCCCTTTTTCTTTAGTTTTTACTCCAGTTTTTATTGCAATTAATTTGTATCTAACTAAGAGAAATTCCATGAGGGTCTGTTATAAGAGAAAAAATATTAGATAACGTTGTTGGAATAAATATTAAAGGTAAATATGGTATTTCTGAGATTTCCTGTGATTGACTGTCCAAATCTTCTAGGTGTAATCATTTGTTATGTATTAGAACTTTTTAGTACTTCTTCACTTGCATTAGTATGCAAGAAGTTAAAAAAAATTGTCCCTCGGGAGTTTTCAGGCTGTATGGACGCGGGAAGACCGCTCATCATAAGAGATAATGGTCTCATGAATATTCAGCACGCCTCAAAGTATCGTTAGCTATTTTTTCGCCGTTCTCTGCTGCTTATCGTTAAAACATTCTCAATGTTTCCGTTAGCCAAACGCCATTTTCTTTCGTTACTTGATCCAAGGAAAGCTAAATATATCTCCCTCTTGGGCCCCCTTCAGACGTTATAGTCGTTAGATGCACGTGCAAATGGATGATCAAACGATTACCCTTGCAGTTACGGAGAAGACGCCAGGTCATCGGGTTGGAATGATTTTCTCGCCATCTCCTTACGGGTTGGGATTTATCCCTACTCTTTGCTTTAACGAATAATGAGGGAACTTTATAAAGCATTCTTGTTTCCCTTAAAAGAAACGAAAATTTGAAACGAGAGCAGCAATTCCAACTGTTAATGATTTAGATTCCTGCTTGAGCAATATCATCTGTCATATTTCCATAATTTTTGATTCCTCCACCGCGCATTTCAATATTAATTAGGATTTCTCTTCTGGAAAATGAGGAATGTGAAATGAAAGGACATGATTTGTTTGTAACCCCCGCCAACAAAACTGAATAGGCAATTGAAAAAATGTGGGAAACGTAAGAAAACTTATTATTATTTCTTAATTTAAAATGCTGTGCACTCTTGGTTGCTTCTCCTTCCGTTGAAGATATTCTCCAAACGCTTCCCTCGGCGAATGTTATTCGATTTTCTTTGATATTCAAGCTGGACAAGTAATTTTCCACTTCTTTTGCCTATTGCAAAAAGATCTTCCCTCTCCATGTGTAAAACATTAGTACACTACATCATCTATTTAGACATACACTATTTTCCTCTACAGCTGATTATCATGATGTCAAAATCACTGTGATTTTATACATTTTACGACGGTTTGATCATTGATCAACTATTAGGTTCAATTCTGTGTACCTTCCTAGTGTTACCTCGAACATGACCATAAATTCATCGTGGAATTGGTTCTACAAAAGCTAATACAGCCTCTATTTTTCTCCCTCTCTATGCTTCCATTCCACCGCTTTTAGTACTTTATATGTTTTTGGATTTACTTTTCATCAATGACGGTGATATCAAGATCATCTTCATTTGAACGAATTTTACGAATTCTCTGCTGCAGAGCCAGCGTAATAATTTGAATAGAAAACAAGATTTTACATATGCGATTCAGTTTCTAAAGTAGGTAGTCCTAATTAAGATGATTGGAGATTTCTATAAGTATCTTAAGCTTATGGAAATATGAATTACTAACTTAAGAATGCTGGTCGTAGTTTCCATGGTACGTCACCAATAGGAATTGCCTATTGTAGACGTATGAGCCATGATAAATTCAGTGTAAATATTTTATTTACTATTAATAACCCTGTAAATACCGTATCGTATTGGGTCCAACACTGTTATTTCTACATAAGAACTGTTGTAAAAACATGATTAACCACTCAATATTAATGTTTTTATTGGACACACATATTAATTAATGGGAAGAAAATTCATTTTGCCACTTCCACAAAGTTGTGATTTGTGAAGAATATACAAATATTATTGCAAGTAATACGCGTACGAATATTATTGCAAGTAATGGAGGATATTTATTCATTTCGTGCCATTAAAAAGTACATTAGTGTACAAATATTTTAACTACATTACTTTTTATCCAAATTTTCTCCTTTAATTGTGGCTTTTTAAATATTTAGGTAGGTACTTTTAAATGTCCAATTAATATAATTGAATGTTTATTAACGATAGTTACAGCAAGTAAAATACCTCAAATTAATTTTTTTTTAATGTAAACCCTTCATTTTAATTCTAAATGAGGCTGGATACGAGTCACTCACATGCAGTGGTGAACAATCCAGCATGAAACTTGAAAAAAAATACTTTTTAAAACTTGATATGTACATTAATCTGCCTACTGAATTATTTTATTTCAAATTTTAGCCCCTGTTGTGAAAGAGTTTTATTGCAAAATGCACTGGTAATATTTAACAACTAAAACCTTCGTGCCTAACACACACACATAATCAACATTTAGATTCTAAATTAGTCATTAACTACGTATCATCAATTTGCCTGGCTATTGCTCTCTATATGCATTTATTTTAGAGGCATTGCTTAAATTCCTTCGTGTGTTAGATGCTTGTAGTTTGTATATTAAATCTAACACCATGAGTATCGCGTATTAATAACTAAATTTTTAGACAATAATTGTGCAATGCAAAGACATGCAATTATTGCATGATGGGATCCCTGAAGCCAATTTAAAGCGAGAGAAATTCGGCTGGAAGAAGAGCAAATGACGTCCTACCTGAGATACTATTCTAGAACAATGACACAAAGTCACGTGCTAGAGGTTATTTTTACATTAACAAGTAAATCAAATGAAGAAAATCAATAAAAGAAGCACTATCAAGAGGGTTTTAAACTCAATCCATTATTGGCGCTATCTACTTTGAGTATACCGTAAAAATATGTAGGAATTCAATTTTTTTTCGAATTCGTTTCAGAAAAACGGCATGGTATATAATTTAAATTATTGGTAGCTGTCAGTGTTCCTCTATTTTCCCATTTTAATTACTTAGTATATTGTACTTAAAATGAAAGACGTAGAACGGGACGTCTCTTTTTGTTGGGGGTTCTACTTTTTCAATGCCTCAAAAATACCTGCGTATTGTGGAGGTGTATTATGCATGGGGCAGTCTGTGTCTGAAGTTTTAACAATTTTTATCCTCTGAATTGCCTACGTCTGAAACTTATTATTTATCTTGCTTCTTCTCCGTCAAAGTCCCTTTTCTTTTCCCTCCTTTCTCCCTCAAACCTATTTTTATATTTTCTCATTCCCCCTCATATAGAGCCATTCGATCATCACCTAACTTCTCTTTATGCCTACCATCCATTTTTTCTGCACCCTTCTAGCTCCTTTTCCAGATTTCTTCCCTCATCCACGCAAGTATGATTACTACTTTGTCTTTCTATCTCTCTTCATACCGTGATACAAGTTAAGTGTTATTATTCAAACATTAAGGTTCACAACCACACAGAGGGATTATCTGTTGCAGAATTATATTAATTGATATTTTCTTTACTTTTCTCTCATCTCTTTCTAATAATTTCTCTTCTGGGACATTTATTCATTTGTAAATCAGATTTTTGCGAAACACTGCCAAATTGGGTTAAATAATCCAAACTCTACAATTTATATCACTTAACGATTTTTGACGTTCTCGTAAAGTAACTTTTTCCCGTTTCCTAGGTAGAAAACCTACTTTTGACTTTTCGGCGCCATTAGATCTTACTGAAATGGAAGTAAACTTTTGTACAACGATGATCTCAATTTAAAAAATGCTCTTGATTTATTTTAATTTAACGTGTTGAAATATTCATGAGGAAATTTAACTGTATTTAGCTTTCCCCGGAATTTCATTGCGCACCATAACATTTGTTGAGTTGCTTTTTCAGCATAGTTATTGACTGATTGTCTTCTTGTTAGTGTAGATGTTTTTGGTGTTTCTACTTATTTTCTGGTTACATTAATCTTTCCTAACTCTTCTCTTCAATTTACATAATTCCGACCCTCCCCCCATATTTTTTGGGGTGGATTTTGTTTAGCTCCCTTGACCCTGATCGCTCTGCATTCTACTTTCAATAACAACCTTTAGCATTCAATTATTCTAATGTATGTGTCTATCCTATTACACTGCCTTATTCTGGTTCACTATAATGTATACTAGCCAAGGTTCCGACCATGTCATATAGATCGTGCCAAATAATATATAGTGTAAGAATCATGAACATGTGAAAGTGAAGGAAGATCCGATGGGCCTTAATAATGGCTTGAAAAATTCAACAACTCAGTGAACCATTAATAAGCACTGCAGTTTTGTGCTTTTACACATGCTGCAATCGGGAGCAAACGAAAATGGCTCTTCTACCAAGAAGGTTATGCGCAAAAGGAGCGAGAAAAGGACGGAGATGGTCCTTCGTTGCTTGGCAACGGTGGAGTTGAGACGGGGAAACAGCAATCTAGAAAAAAATGAAGGATTGATAGGTTATTTTGGGGAAGAAGAAAGGGAATTTTGGGAGAAGACGCCATTGCTTGCGGCAGGGGAATGGGAATTTTGGTTCTTTGGGAAATGAGTGGTGAAGTCCGTGTTTCTGACGAGACAAGGCTTTGAGAATGAATGAGGCAGATGGAAACTTAAAGCGGTCGATAGGAAATCATCCAGCAAAATAAATCGGCCAATCTCCTCCGTAAAAGGCTCCAATTCCTCGTGGAGGAAGGTGCTTGAGTAATTTAGGTATTGTTATTCTGTCATGCTTACTGTTTGCCTTTTGGACTGTTATCACTTAGATACTTGGTAATTATAGGACAAGGACGTTTTGATCAGTGGGATGTCCATTGTCTTGTACTAGGTGTGAACGCACACCAATGATAAGGCGTAATTGCATTTCGTGAATTGGTTGGTGTTATCCATTGGGGTGAACGGGCTCGGTTAGCAGTTTTTAATTTAATGCTAGGTTACTTTATAAGGCAATGTGTTCCTTCTCCGTAATTGTTTACAACGATTCAATTTTTTCTTTACTCATTATTCCTGATAACTTCCTCCGTTACTTCTCCGATCTTTCTCGTATGTACTAATGCAACTATTTTTCTTTCTTGTATTCCTATTTTTAGCTCCTATCGTTATTCCTCCTCGGCATCCTTTTCTACTTCTTCTCCTATGATCATTTTATCTATGTATTCCCACTTCCAAATTTCAGTTGAGGTACGTAAATATTTCTACGCGACCCCAATCTGACCCATCACCTTAGAATCTTCCGATAGATTATACCGAAAGATTCAGAATGTCATTTTCCTCCGTACTATAAGAGAACACAATAGGCCGCTTAGCAAAGGGATAGGTTGGTGAAATATTGTTAGAGTAATCTGTAGTGCATGATGATTATATTAGCTACCAATCCCTTTATTACCATGTAGATATTAACCATCTAGCTGCATGTGACCGTATTTTATATCATGTTTCCGTGTAGTAGTAGCATGTCATTAGTGCATGTTTGGTGATCTTCACACCCTGCCACACATCCTCGTCTTGGCTTGCATGGTATTGCGTAGATGTAGATGTGGATGATGAATCTTATGTCACGTTTCACTGCCGTTTAAGTTAGCTAGAATAACGACTTTGCTTTGATTCGAAGAAGCTGTGATAAGAATTGATGTCGTTTTGCATATATTTTTTTCTTGTAGGCCAAATATGCAAATATATAAATATTAAGGTGGCCCTTTCACAGTATTCACCTCATTCCCTCTGTTTTTTTATAATTTCGTTTTACTCCGTCAATTTTGAACTACAACTTGTTCTTTAGTTGCCTTACTTTTTCTTATCGATTTACCATCCTGGAAAACTTATCTATATTGAATAACATATCTGATGATTACAAGAAAACCATTCAGAAGTGAAGGAACTGCGCTGAATCTCTGGAAAGTGAACACCTTATATGCTACGTTCTCCTTATCGTCGAACTGAGACTCTCTTTTGCGGGGAGGATAACAGGATTATATCGAGTAAAGGATTATCTGTGTTTGGAGGTGGAAGGGAGAATGTATCTGGCGGTAGGATGTGAATAAGATTATTGACTCTGGAGCATAAGACTGAGGAGAATCCGGAAAAATAAGGTCCAAGTCCACATAAGGATGCAAAGCGCATAAATGCATATCAAACATACCAAACATTAAATTAGTAAATTTGATGCATAACTCATGAAAATCCTTGTATTTTACGAAAAGGTTTTCTTATATCTGGAGCGGCAACGGATAAATGAGTTGAAAAAAATACCGAATATTTTTTTAATTAAATCCTTTGTTGTACTGTACATCACAGCGCTTGGAAGTTACATTTCCCACCTAGGGTGGAGAAGAGCGTTATCAAGATGCAGAGAGATATTGTAGCAGAGAATATGTGTAGTCAGAAGAACGAAGGAGGCATACGTTTATTCATGTTGATTGTGTGAGTCATCACTTCCTATTAATTAAATATGGAGACTTAAATTTTGACTTGAGCTGAAGAGGGAATTAGTCATGCGCCAACAAACGACTCTGGGATTGATAGAGAAGGCAGCAACATGTTTCCTAAGTTCGTCTCACTGGCACAATAACGACTTATTGATGATTTTTAGTGCCACTTTGAAGTTCTCTTGCGGTTTAGACTAAGTTTTAAATCATGAAAATTCAACTGGTGTATACCTTTATGCTTGGGAATACCTACTTTACAAGTGGTATTTATATTCAGCGGGTATAAAAGAAACTAATCGTTTTGGTACCTTCTATGTTCTCTCTCGTAGAGATATTGGAATTGCTTTCGCTTTTAGGCAGCGGGTATTCTTGGTGCTTTTGCATTTTCTTAGGAATTATTCGGTCTCTCCTCAAATCATCGAGATAGTGTAGTTTATAATCCATCTGTGGAAACATAAAATATGAATACGAAGTCTTTTAATATAGTGAAACTCAAAGGAAGCATAGCCATAATTAAACGATACGCAAATCCGAAGAATTATGTATTATGCATTCCTAATTCCTTATGCTTAATTGATGAAGTTTTTCTTCCCGCAAATTTAGAAACTGTTTCTGATGATCTTGACTTTGTAACACCTCTTCCTACCCAAACTTTCAGATTCCGGCAGATAAAGTTTTTTTTTCTGTTTCAAAAGTGACTCGTCGAATTCAGGAGTAAGTAGCCTTGGTGCCGAACACTGTTTCTTATCGCTCTTTTAATAGCCGTATTATTGATTAATATCTGTATTTTTACATTATATCGGTTGGGCATTTTATGTTCATAGCTAAAGAAAATAATATGGATTGACTTACGCTTTTCTATACTCACATCTAAGCGGGTATTCATCAGGTACTGCGTTCAAATTCTCTTCTGTGCCAAAATGTTTTAGTGTTTCATCACCGAAGTTACATCCAACGGCATTACTTTTAAGTTCAGCAGTTTAAAACAAAAAAATGATGTTAGGTCAAAGGCTATCGTTCCCATATCCTTTTTTCATACTGATTTCTTGTATATCAACGGCGAATGTGCAACGTTTGACTATATATACCACATATCTAATACACTTTTAGTCTTTTTTTCAATACATTTATAAAAATTGTGCCAATTATTGGAATGAACGGATTTATTTGGATATATTCCATTAATTAATTCGGCTTTATTTTTTTCTACTCAATTAATTTTATTCGGCTTCATTTGGATCTATTCCATTATTTTATTCGGCATTATTTGGTTCCATTCCATTAATTCATTTGGCTTTATTTGTTTCTCCAAATGGCATTATCAAGTGAAGAAACAAAGCACTCACGTTATCGAATGAATATTATTTGCCTTTTTGAAGTAAAATATTTGATTTAAGGGAATCGTAGGTTGAAATTTATACTTAATCCCTTAAATTAATTCAAAGGTAATATTTTCACTGATGACGTTAAAAATGTTTTGCGAACCCCAACTTACTATGGTAGACAGGACCATAATCATGAAATTATAGAAATTGATTTCCAAACTGACAGACTGAAAATGCCCTTTGTTCCTCGTACAATTAGGGAATTGCATAGCGGGACACATATCCGATACGAGTGTATCAATGGATAGCTTAGGTAGTTGCATGTTGATATGAGAACTTTAAGCTAACCCAACTAACAGCATGATATTGCATGCTTGCTTTGCTATTTTATCTTTTTTTAAAAATGGAGTTTAGTAAAATATATTATTACTAATCCTTTTTTATGTATGATGTGTAATGCGTGTTTGGTGTGAATTCACCCCCTGCCACACACCTTTATGGTGGCTTGCAGGGTATTATCTAGATGTAGATACAATTATTTGCTACACACTTGATCGTAGGATTATTTTAATTATAGTATACACCAAAGACAAATGAAGATAATGAAGGCAAAATGAAGATCCTTTATGCAGATAAGGTAGCTGATATCTCTAGGAAGGTCAATCCTGCCTTCATTACCAGTTCTTTGTTATTTTCTCTTTTGTAATAAGGGGAGAGAGCTTTGATCTCGCGCTAGTGTATGCATCCTCAAAAAAGCATCTCATTATATACATATTGGGAATATTGATAACCCGGAAGTGATGACATTCTATTACTTCCGGGTTGTAAGCCTAGGCTCGAGAGAAGACTAGAAAATTGCGTTGCGTCAGCCATTGTTGCAAAAGCAGGTGTCCTTGGGGAAGAAGCATGGGGCGGTAGGAGAATTTTTTGCACTCCATAACCGTCGCCTTATGTTGACGTGCTCCATTGTGCTTCGGGAACGACTGGGAAGAAAAGACCCGGGCAAAACAACCGCCCGTCGCCATGGCAACGTCGCCTCGCCACGTAGCCAGGGAGATGGGGAGACCTCACTCCATTTCCCCTTCGACACCCTCAATTCACTCAGTCCCCCCGTAAATGTGAACAAGGGATGATTGCTGACCCTCTATCTGTGAAGCCCATTGTTCTATCGGGGAAAATGCCCCCTTATCTGGCTGGGACAAGCCAGTGAGGGTAGTTGAAGGGGGCATGCCAGGTGGTCTTCCGTCTGGTTGTGCGGCGGCTTCTGTTCTAGCCTTCCTACCCGAGCGCGTCCTCTCAAATTCCGCCAATCACGTCGCAGAATGGGACGCCCCGCGCCTCAGCCGATTAAAGGGTCAGCTCGTGCGGCACGGATCGCGTGTGCTATCGCTGCTTCTCTGCTCGTCGAAGCCGGCGGTCAGGGGTGAAGTACGACAGCTCCCAGCCCCCCTCCTCCCCTCTGTAGAGTGGGTGGATTGGATACGTTGACATCGCATTGTGCGGGGTCGAGTTCAGCCGCAGTCATTACGGGGCGCCGGCCGGAACGTGGTTCACATGTCAGGCATTGGGTGGTGGGAGGAAGCGGTTGACTTTGGGGACGCATTGGTGGAAGTTGAAACTCTGTAATCCTAAATTTTTTGCCAAGATATTTTTGCGGGAAGTGAGCATGGTACCGACGATCTGCCGACCTATATTATCATAGAAGCGAGTAGTGGGAGGATTCATGGCATTGACGCGGTCATTTAGCATACTCCTTCTTTTTATCGTTTTGCAGAAAGACGTTATGCCTGAAACAGCAAAAATGAATAATACGCCGGAAATAATTAGCCACTTCCTCTTAAACGTACGTGTTTGTGTTTAAGATGAAATGTTGGCACTTAATGAATGGTGGCAATTTAACATTAGATGCATTGAATTATATTTTTTTGCCTTAAATACGTAGGTACATTGTATTAGCATTGTAAGGTTTTATTGCTTTTTGTAGATTAAAATGTCATGCATGTTAGTATATATCTTATACTAGTTTATTTACTCATTTATCTGTATCACTGCTATTATAATATAGATTTCATTGATCTGAGGCTCAGACTTTTTTATCATGAAATTTTAATTCTCTATAGGCAATGTTCACATTGTGAACCCTTGTTTTATGTATTGGTGTTTAAATATGACACACCAGTTGTATGCATCAAAGATCATTGAAATGTTTGCATATGATTTTGAGACATCGTCATTTTGATGAGTCAAATAGGATTTTATAAGGTCGTTTGTAATATTTTGCGCCCTTTTTCTAGCTAAAGTTCTTTGCGAATCCATTCAAGTTTTATTCTTCTACGCTAACCAGAATTTTTCGCTTCAAAGTTTTAAAAAATAGCATCAAAACCTGCAAAGAGAATCTCTTGAGATCACGGGTCCACTCTCGATGTTGGTTTCATAGCATTGTTATCATAAACAATATATCTGATAAAAAGCAAGAAATGTAAATTGTTGATGCCCATTTATTTGGATAATTTGGCTCTTCTAGGTGGTAGGTTCACTTTAATTCAATTATTCTTTGTTTATTTCACGTCTCTCATTCGTTAATGGGATCTAAAGAAGCACACAAAACATCTAAAACCCTGCACTGCTGCAAAGTACGCTCGAGTTACGCTAGAAATTTCCCATTCGGTCCTCCAAATGAGGAAATTGGTTGGGCGGGTGGAGAGCAGAATTTTGTTTCTTGGTTTTGTTGCTGGTGGCTGCGTAGAAGCCAAAGAGGCTCGCAGTTCATTCCTTTTCGCTCGGATACGGAGAGTGTAATTTCGGTCTTCCCGCTAAAAATCTTGAACATGATTCAATATGCATTCCATAAATCCCTCTTAGCCAATAGAGTATTCAGATGTATAATTGTTCAAATTCAAAAGCAAAAAAAATGTTAGAATTCATTTAAAAAATCTCTCAATTACTAAAAACTCAAAAAAATTAATGATTAAAATGAGTCATAAATTTTGTTGGAAAAACACTAGGCTTGAAATTAAGAGAAGGAAAATAGTGCACTTAGGTTGTTTTGGATGTAGGTATATATTACTGCATAAAAAGATAGAGACTTTCTCCTTTGCCTTGGGCCAGCTAGAGTAATCAAATTTGTAATGAACCGGCTTGATAGTTCAATATTCAAAGGTTCAAATCCCATATCAGATCGGGTTTTGTCTTTTTTTTTGCTGGCAAAGGACTTAGTTAGGTTAGTTCTGAGCCTAATCAATTACAGTTAAACGGTGCGATAACACATAAGCTGTTGGAGCACCCCAAAGAACTCAATCTGTCAGAGAGATGGTAAAGTAAATATCACTCAAACACTTATAAGTCACAAATATGATACTGTGGCATAACTAAGAATTAAGCAATAAGAAATAAGGCACTAAGAAAAAATATTTCAATAAATTCCTCCTCTGAAGGCCTGCTTCTCAAAAGTAGGAATGCATCATTGTATTTGAACAAATAGATGCGTGATCCCAACGAAAATAATGTTGCGATTATCGTACCTTTCCTAGACACCACTGTGGGTGAACTTAAACCGTGAACTTCAACTTCAGATGGTTTTAAAGGACTTGCAAATGGACATGTTGCTTTGAGAAACTGAACTATCTGAGGAAAATTGACTAGGGCTCTTCTCTTTTAGCCCCAACACATCATTGATTTGCCGAAGTTGACTCCTTGCCAACAATCCTTTTGTCCCTTTTGACTTGAGCCTCGTGATGCTGGACTTTGAACCAATAGATCTTGTTTAGTCAAAGGATTGCCATGCGTGGCAGTGAATGGAGTCATGGGAGGAGAAGAATATCCTTTCGAGTAAACGGTAAAGTCAGGTGGTTCATTCTTCGCCCATTACCCAATAGATATCCTCGTATCCTTTTTTATGCAATCAATTTAGATTTCGTGTTATTGACTAATATAATTTGAACAAATTACTGCCTGTGGGTTGATGACTCTTAGCTATGAACGCAATGAGAGACCTTGCATACCACGAACATTTTTATCGGCCGAAGGAAGCTTCTTCTCTATGTATGAAACCAGAATGTGGAATTCTCTCATACACCATTTTGATTCCACATCGTGTACACGAGAACGTATGCGACAGTCATCTTAATGTAATGCTTCATAACTTTTTTTTGGTACTTCATTTTCGTGTAGCCTCGATTCTATACTGCAATGATAAGTTTCAACTTCCTTATTCTGCATAAGTAGGTACTTATTTAATTTTTTTAATTTCTTGCAGCTTGTGCATAATAATGATTGAAATAAAAATAATATACGTATGACTATGTTGGGTTGTATATGAAGCAAAATACAGTATAAAGTGGCTATATTTCTCTGTCCATTTTTTATAAATTGCGTTGCTTTCTGTTGCATAGTTTACTCTTTATGCTTTCCCATTCTTCTCTGCAATTATTTTTATTACCCTCTCGGAGGGTTATTATTTCAGTTGATAGGCAGTAGAATTAAGTCAAGGATGTTATTTTTCTCATTGCACGTAGCCATGCGGTGCTTCAGGCTTTTTCACTTGGTCGAGGCAAGTCAACGAGAACGTATTCACCAGTGCGCCACTAAAGAGCTGTTCCAATTTCACTCAGAGAATTAATTAATTAATCCCCCCTTAGTTTGCAATCACCAGGGAATAGAGAAAGAGACAAAAGAGGGAAGGAAAAGGACTCGGTAAGGGGGTAAAACAAGCAAATAAATTTCTCGTTCAATTTGGCGGACATTCTGTTATTTCCGCCCTTTTCTCGTTCACCGTCGATCACATAGAGATATGGGCGTGTTTTTCCAAGCAATGATTTGAGCTCTCTGATTTACATTTACTAATATGCATAAGCGTTGACATATTGCTATAATAATAAAAGAAAAAACTTTATTTACGTACCTATTCTTAAGCAGGAATTCTTGCGCTGATCAGCGCGTACTAGTCATTACTTAGCATTCTTTTTAGCTCTTGTCAACGACAAAGTTTTTCACAACTCATAATACTTTACCTTAATAATTAAGTTATAATTATGGCCTAACATTTTTTAGCTTTAAATGTCAAATTGGGTTTAAATGTAGTGGGTGGAGCATTGAGCTACTGACCGGAGGGTCCCGGGTTCAAATCCCGGGATAGAGTCTTTCTGGACAATCGCAAGTGGCCCAGGGAAAGGAACTGACCCCCCTACCATAAATGTGTGAATTTCCCAGGCCATTGGCTTAGTACGGGGTGAGCTCTACTGTCACCTATCAAAACCAACTGAATTGATGAATCACTGAGTGACGGAGTGAGTGAGCTATTTTCCATGCTAAGGCTCAAGATGCAATATTACTCGTCATTTCAATTAATTGAATTTTCTAAAATATTCGTATTTGACCTAATCAGGGCCCGTAACGTCTCGTTTTAAATGTATATATTTTTCTAAATGCGTATCCAAAGGCGTACGATCATCCATTAAAACGTCGCTTGATATATTTATGTCCATCAGCTTGTCTTCAAAAACACTGTCCATCGTGCCTGAACACGCCTCAATAATCGTGTAATCAACTATGGGTACTTGAACTAGTATTTTGCCCCAAAGTCAGTCTAGGGTCTGACCACGAATACACGTGTCACGCAAAAAACGTGCATTATCTCTCGAGGGAGGGTTAACGTCGGCCTCATTTGCACACAGTAAGACGTGAGAAATCCTTCTGATGCACCCCTTCCATCACCACTTTAAAGGGGAAGTGGAGAGAATGGGTCGGGCTCGCTGGGTGAGGGGTGGCTGCAGAGAAAAGAGTAAGAGAAGAGACGTCAGGGGAACAATTCAATTCCTTTCCCGATTCCCTCCCTCCCTTGCAATGCTCCCCCAATATTGTCCTCCCTCCCCAGGGCCTTTCCATGTTCCTTTCCATATGTGCCCTTCCGCCTCCCTAAAGCAAGCCCCTTAACCGCGGTTCCCCTCCCTCCTCCCTCCGAAACCCTTAACCCTTTCTTGTTCCCTAGTGGACTTCCTCACCCTCCTTGTCTCTTCTTTTTCCTTCACTCGCTTTCCCTCCATTCCTCCCTATCCTCACCTGTCCTAAGACCCGCCTCGGGGGTGATGCTGCGGTCACTACTGATTCGGTCTTAGTGCCTTGTTTACAGACTGAAGAGACAAAGGGAAGGGGTGTTTGTCCACCCCCTAAGGGGTCGAGTTGGAATTTTTGGGCTACTCCACCTTGTCTCCATCCTTATTCTTTCCACCTTAGCTCATCCTCCCCCTGCCCTTTACTAAACTTTCTTCACTCCCTGCAACTCTGACGAGATAGTTATGCGTATTTTGTGGCCACAACATTTTTACGCATTTTTCTTATATGAGGAACATTATGTTTATTATTTTATGCTTATATGTTCCATCTATTGACTTTTATTTCGCCAATCATTAGTGTTATGCATATTTTGGGTAAATCGTTGATACTATCATTCTAATACGGCCTATTTACTGCAATATTTTAATTAGAATTACCTAAATCAACCGTGCCAGATCCTTGGCTCGGCAGAAAATTTTTATTTTTTTGTTTCCCAGTTGTATTGCATTTTTAATGAACTAAGTCATTCTCAGTCCCAATAGTGGTATATACTTTTAATGATATTTTTGGCTAAAAAATAACGTATAAGGTTGTTGGGTTATTCCGTTTTTTCTCAACTAATACAGTGCCACCATGATGAAGTTGGTCTTTTGGTATCTACAAGGATCAATATCTTTATTTAACTATAGAAGTTTAGCTGGCATCGTTAAACTAGACTAAAAATAAATACCTTTTCTATCTTTCGCTTTTAGTTCCTTTATCCTAACTCTGGTTATATCCTCCCTTTTTCTCTCACATTAGAGAGACAACTTTTTCGTACCAACTTTGATCGCGCACGTATATATTTGCGGCCGGGCCTCCCGCCTTTAGTAACTGAAGTTTTGGAAGTTCTCTCCACCAGCTGGGAGTCCCTGATGCCGCCTTTGTTTTCGAGTCGGCTGCAATACAGTGTGGTTTGTGAGAATGTGTAAACGCAAGAGTTTTATTTTCGCACGAGGGGCAATTTTAAGCATCCAGTCGAGGCTTAATCAAAGTCAGGGTAATCTCACTGAATGGAGTTGAGGTAGTTTGGGCGAGGATTTCTCTTCCAAAAATTGCTGTTTCGTTTATTTTCAACCGTATGCTAAAGGCTGAACTCTCGATATAGTTATAGTTTCCAAGTGATTATAATCAACACAAAGTATATTCTCCTGCTTAACTGATATTTGTTAATTTGTTCATCTCCAACATAAGTGGAAATGTATTCATTCGATGCTTATATCCATACAATTCTCAATCGCTGTTTTATATGGGTAGCATATTGGCTGAATCGCTTGACTTGGGAGTGCACATGTATGAAATTATCGCAAAAGTTGATTTACTACATTGTTAAAATGCTGTGGATAATATATGCCAAGAAAATAAAACGTGTTTCTTGTGTACCTGCTGTTTCGGTGTGGTGTATTATGTTTGATACTATTTTCAATAAGTTTTCTTGGACTCGTAGAAATTAGAAAATGCCAATTCCTCCTATGTCAAACATTTCTGTTGAGACTGAGGCCTGGTAAATTACAGAATCGAGCACCTAGCAGAAGTGACAAAGTTCTATCTAATTTTTCTTTTGAGTCACATTGTTGCAAGTATATAATCGTACGCTGCCTATCTCACTAAAAATATGTGAAGCTTAAGTTTTTCAACTTACATGCCATGTGCACTTTTGTTCTAACAACGTGGCCAAATGTGAGATACCTATACTCTAAAGTCTTACCCTATATTGGTCAAATCACTGTATGCACAGAGCTTTTTAATAATGACTGTGAATGACGTTCAGCATTGTAAGCACTACGAATCATCTCAACTCTCGTCGCCGGATGCACACTCTTTCCCTCCTGTTTCAAATCCTTAACACAAAAAAACCTTCTTACTTGTCATGCGAATTTAGAAGTCTTCACGCGGTGCACACGGCAAAGACGCGAATAAATCACAATCTTGTCATACTTCATCATCGCGCTGTCATCGATAGCAAATCATTCACTGTAACTGCTTGCAGAAAGTGGAATAATCTTAACTCTTCGACTAGGAACACAGCATCATTGTCTTTATTCAACAGAAAGGTACACAAAACGCTTCTTACAATACAGCAATCCGTTTGGTACATACGATACTCAGCTGTGAAAACTATAATATATTTTGTGTATTTTATGTTTGGTTTATTATTTTTGTGTGCATTTTTTGCTTTTATTCTTTATTTTTCCATTAGAATATGCATATTTTTTTATATAGTTTTATCAGTTTTTGAATGAGACATTAGCTTTTCTGTCAGTAGGTTTTCGCAGGATTTTCACACCCCCCGTCTTGTGTAGGCGTTTTCCTGCTGTGGGTGTTTTCGTTGATGGATATGTGCTCCAATCCTCACGTTTTTCTCGTACATGTAAATCTTTTTACGCTACATTTTTATTTTATTATAATTTAATTGACATTAAACTTGAAACTATTATTTTTTAATACTGTATATACCATGTTTTTCATTGCAATTATCACATTCATTGTATTTTTGCTTTGTCACAGGGATTTATATGTTTATATTACCTAATTGATGTTAGACTGACGATGGATTAGGTGGAATGGTTGAGTGAACTTTACGATCACAACCTCGCCCGAATAAGGACACATTATTATTATTAATAATGATGTTTATCATGAATATATTCGAATTTCATTGACTTCCTATAAGCTGTATCAAATCTAAGATACCGGTACTAACTTCACAACGCGAGGAAGACAATTAGTCCTTGGTAGAGGTTTAATTGCATTTTCCGTATCAATATCGTTCTAGAAATGTAACGAATATTCTAGAGAACACAAAAATGCATCCTTGTATGCTTTGGTACGACAATAAGATTGTTTCCCTCCAGAACCAGGATGCAATCTTGATGCCAAAACTGAGGTCGTTTTCGCACTCTGACTCATTGAACACGTCGCCGTTTAGTGGAATACCCAAAGTCCTGCGGATATTTTGAATGAGTAAGCCTACCGTAATGTGAGACAAAGCCCTTCATGAAGGCTTCATTTTGGAATAGGCTATGTGTCAAACAGATATAATCCTTCTCTCATTGCCGTGCCAGAGCCGACGCTATCATTTTCCATCCCCGGAGCGAGAGGATCGTATGCGAATAAATATCGTGTGCATTTAAGGTGATGTCCAAAACAAAAACTTTCGTTTGTCTCATCGCTGGATCTTCCCCATCTTCTTCCCAGAATACGTCAACATTCTCACATTTCAACGCTTGTATTCCTTACCTTCTCCCCTTGTCCCGTCTGCTCCATGACTTTCTGTCCCAAAGTGCCCTCCGCCTGAAATTTCCCGTTCTCAAAAGGGGAAAATTCTTCAACCAGAATCTGAGATGTTCCCTTGGCGCGGAGGTCCAGGTGAAGGACGGGCGATTTCACCCAGCCGAAAACATTACGCCATTTCTCGCACGCCTCTGCTTCCAAATGCTCAATTTCACACTCATCCTTCTCCTCCAAGTCCCTCGATCCCCCCTTGCTTCACGTCCTCTAGCTTCGAATTCTAATTCTTCCCATCCTAATCTTTTTTTTTTAACTCCAACACGTACTTTTCTCAAACATCGACCGTATTTTATTTTTATCGTCTTCGTAATCTGGGTGATTTTTTCATCGTGCTTCCGCGTTCATATTCCTGGTGGTCTTCAGAAAAGCTCTGAGTTTTTCCGCGTCAGGTTTTAGGAAGTTTGTCTATGGTCATAGCCTTCATTATTATCTTCATACGGTAATATGAAATTTTATCATTAATTTTGGTCTCATTCATATTATTTGGCTAATTATTCTCGAGCTTTATTCTCGTGAAGATGTTCAGTGGTAGTTCACTATCACGCCAGTAGTCAAATGTGAAATTTAAAAGGGAGTACAAAGCTCACTATTAAATAGAAAATATTGTCAAATCTAAAATATTCTTTATGTCAGATGGGTAAACATCGCATTATTACCTAACAAGTTTTTCTCTAGCATTCATCTCTTTCTCAAGGTCTAGAATATATTATCAATTTATAATTTGAAGTTCAGACAGAGTTTTATAATGTATGAGTAATGGTACAACGATATGATGAGGATGTAATTCATCGTAAAATGTTTTCTAGCATTCATGATATTAAAAATTGTGATTAGTCGGTTATTCAAGGGATCATTATCAGCAGGGAGGCGCATTAAATATCGTTTTGAAATCTGGGAATTCATGTTACCAGAAACTATAAAATTAATTCTTATCGCATTTGAAAGGCGATTGTTAAATATCAAATATTTGTATTTTATCTCTCACTGAATGTGGAGATATTCCCAGTAAATGATAATATTTGGGTTTAATGTTCGACCATTTTCACAAATTTTTGGGAACGGATTTATTTTTTATGCAGCATTCAGTGTATGTGGTAATGTTACACCATCCATTTGTTCATTACCTTAAAACTCTGAAACCAGTTCAGTATTGGAAGCATTACTTTATATTAATATCTTCACATTCTGTATTATGAAATGATAAAAATATCCGAATCCGAAAAACGTTAATTTATTTCTCATACGGAAATAAATATTAAAATATATAAAAAACAAAGTTTTCCTGCACACTCAGAAGTTATGATTTAGTTGGTGCAATTTTAGCTTTTTCTCCTGGTTGTTTTCTACACCGTTGCCCTTATCCTTAATGTTGGCTAGCGGTGACATTAAAGAGAAGCCGAGGCTCTACAATACCATGAGGCTAAAGGTGCCATCTGCAAATGGCGGGAAGATAAAGGCATTATTCAAAACCCTCTCCATATCGGCACTCTAAAGCGTACGGAAAGAGGATGGGCGCACCCATTGAATCCCCGGAACAGTGTGCATTAATCTTCAGGGATCCCAGGGACGCAGCAGACATAAAACCCAGTCACTGCTCCGCGTTTGCCTCCTGTTTGAATTTCGCACTGTGAAGACCTACAGAGCATGATACCCATTGGAGGAATCATTGATACAGAAGTGGGACGGGAGTGTTTCTGCCAGATATTTCTTGCCTGATGGCAGATGAGCAAACTGACTTTCATTGGTGAGAAAATGGTGACAGGTGGTGCTTAAAGTTAGTAACTATAAGCTTTAATTATTTTTTCTATAGACACTATTTTGGATAATAAACGAATTCTTATTTTCCCCTAATTTGTAGGCATGTGTGTTATGATGCATGCATCCGCCAATTACTTCAGTCTGAAATGGAAGGTAAAATAAAATAATAACACACGAGTTTTTTTCTTGAAATATTAATATCTGAGGTTTATTCCTGAAATTGACAAAGGTTTATTTTTCGCTAATTCACGAGGTATCCTGTACAAAGAAGCCTAATATAGTGAATATATCTCATTACCTCTCACAACAGTAATGCGGTCAATAAAAAGCTGCCCGATTTTTCTTCTTCAGTAAATTGCTCTTTTTCTCTGAATTTCCTCATGTGGCAACTTAAATGGTCAATGCGTTCAGATTTTAACTGAGCTTACTGTCTTTGTATTCAATATAACTCCTGGTGTCCGGACTACTAAAGGTGAAGTACATTCCCTATCTCCGTGTGTTTTCACCGCTATTTATTGTCTTTGAAATAAGTCAGAAAAGCATAGACTAGAGAAGCGAAATATTCATCCTTATTACGAATTTTTACTTGTTAATTTCCTTTCTTCGCCACCCATGTTCAACGCTAATTTGCCTTTATCTCTTATCATTATTTTGCCATAGACTCTGAATCAACTTGGGTTTTGAAACACCTTTGAGTCTCTCCCTCAAGAAAACATAACAACGATTTATAGCATGCCACCTAATGTTTAATGATATTTGGTGTTGGTTTTTACCTCGCTTTCTTTTAACCAATTACTTCCTCTCTGCAAACGACGAGCGTTTGTTAGTGATGCCCTGCTTTCAACCGTTGCGAGCGTATTACCCGTCATCGGTCCCTTTCTTTGGAGGCCTGCGGGGGGTGATCGGAAGTTCCATTTTCAAAGGAGGTCTTCGCCTTCCCGAGGGTGCTATGTGGGCGTCGAGGTTGGAAGAGAAACGCGCCGGATGTCATAGGAGAGGCCTTCACTTCCGGGATTCCGCGCATTTCCTCTCGGACGACCAGAGGACGCCTGAGTACTTGACCAATCGTGCCGTTTGCACATTCTACGCTCCGCAAAAGTCAGGGGTCAACGTCGCCAAAAGGAGAAGGATCAATTCGTTGCTTTTATATCACTTCCGAAAAGAATCGGTGGTTTTGAAAATGGAACAAATAGGTGCGGGTACGGATACAATTTGTTTTTCGTCAGCCGGATGATACATTTATTCTAAAATTATAGCGATCGTGGGTAATTTATCTTTACGAAATACTGACATTCTTCAATACAAAATAACATATTTGTATTTCACACGTTTTTTAAATTTTAGTTCATTTAGAATATAGTTTTCTTTAATTTTTGTTCGTTCTTTAAATCATCGTTTTCGCGAATTTCACATGTTTTGCATTTCAAAGATATTATGGAATTCAGAAGCATATTGTTCAATCATTGGAAACTAATTTAAGTCGTAGGTTTTTACAGTAAGGGATATTTATATCCATTGGTTTCTGGAGCTGCATAGAGGGAAGGAATTGTTGATTGCTTTACGTTATTAAAAATAATTTCCTGAAGATGCCCCCTACGAAGGCTTGGAAAGCTCAATCACAGGGTGCAATTGTAGCAACCGGGAAGCTTTTAATGGTAAATTTGGAAAGTAAGCCTATTATTTCCATTTTTAGCTTAAGTTCTTTAACTGCACAAATTTGGTCCAGCTGAATAAATTGCTCCGCCATTACTCTTCACAAATAAAGTCGTCATAATTTATTACTGATGTGCTTCTGGAAATCACTTTTCAATTATTATTTAATTTTATATTGTGTTTCTAAGATATATTACGTAGTATCTCTATATGTTAATTTTGTATCGCGTCAGTCATTCTGTAATTCTGTATTCGTTTTGTATCGTTCTCTCCAAAACTTTGTGCTAAAAGAGTGAGGTTTAGTGCGTTGAGTGTGGATTCTCTGTCTGTATGATTTGGTAGTAGATTTGGATTTTTAGCAGTTTGTGTTGCAGAGAAAAATGCAAAAAACGTGGTGTTTTAGAGTGGAAGGCAACATATAGTGAAAATATGGAGTAGAAAAAAGTGCAAAAACATAGGGTATTTAGAGTGGGACGCATTTCTCTATTTATAAAATAGCCATTTTCTTCTTTCTGCTTATGAATAGTGCCTGCAAAGCAGGCAGAAGGCCTGATCGTTGAGTAGTGAGGTGAATACACTACGAAGTAGTGCATTGTTGGAACGCAATTTCCTTAATCTCAAACTCTGCAGATGAAACAACCAGAAGTTTTCTGCAAAGTAATGATGGCTTATTTTATTAGGTGTATGTATGTTAAGTAATATTGATAAAAATAAATTCCTTAAGTCTCGATTAACACTCGCGGTTACCAAAGGATATCATTTTTATGAAATATTTTGATTCTGGCATTGGAGGCGGTGAAAAAAAGAGAACGGAAACTTTTTTCGTTCCTATAGATCCATGTTTCACTAGTAAATAACATCTTATACCCGAAAAACGCTTTTCCTGTCATTCGTGATTAGCTCTGGTACAATTCTTTCCTCCAGTACTACCTATTTTTAATTAAATTCAATCACAATGTTTCGTTTTCTTCAATATCCACCAACCAGAATCATTTTTGATGGTAAAATGGTGAGTAAAACCTAGAGCATTATTGAATCGCTTTATCTGTGTGAGAATAATTGAATGCAAGCCATTTCTGTTAAAAATCACCTGCCAACGAAAAAAGTGAAATAGCTTGAGTTTCATGGTGATATCGGGTCATTAAAATAGAGACGGAACCTTGCTAAAAGCTATCGTTAACTCTGTAGAATATGAAAGAGTGCAATTGAATACGGAGGCAACGTTGATATAGCGGGATGCGAGATCATAAAATAATGATCGGGTGGGGAATTCTTACCGGATATTGAGTTCCAATACATAAAATAAACGTTTGGATGATCTCTTACTCCCGAATCACGGATCGGATGATGCTGGCATGCTATCCTTGAATTTATTTCCGTTAAAACTGATTTTTGCTTGGAAATTCATTCAAGTTTTTTTTGGAAATCTGCTTCAAGCGTTACTGCTATCATCCTCTTTGGACAGTTCTTGAATACGTTGGCGATTTCCTGAGAAAACAAAATTCCAGCGTAGCTCTCTCTGTGATGGAATGGAATCTTGTTTATCAATGTTGAAAAACATTGGGTGGAAGTAGTAGGTTTTTAGGTACGTCATATGCTGAGGTTGTCTGTTCCTACGTTCATCTTCAGGTCTGAAGATGACGCTCAAGCGTTGAAACTGGCTTAAATATTGTTAAAAATTACATTGATTGTGCAATGTTATTGCAACATAAATTTTCCCAAGTGGAGTCCGATTTTATTTAATTCTTCGTATCCGAGGTTAAAGAAGTACCTACATTCCGTTGGCAGTGGCAGCAGAACAAGAAAATTACTTGATGACTGGACAAAGTTATTCAGAGCAATGGAGCATGGTGTTATTTTATATTTTTAAATACGCAATAAAGTAGAAATTAAAATAATTATGATAACGTGAAACGTTTTTATGGCATTGTCTCCTCCGGTTAATGAATTTGCCAACGAATTTCCGGATGTACCTCTCGAAAAAAATTTTCCACGAATAATAAAATCACTTTTAAAGACTTAATGATATCATTTCATGGGATAAAATTCCCTAAACTGTCCAGAATGGCTGGAAAATATGATTACACGCAAATCTGACTATCGTTGATTTTACTTGGTATTATCTCAAGCAGTTATTCGCAATTACTTAGCATTTTGAATGGCATTTCATTGAAAAAAAGCTATGCACAACTGCTTTCAATTTCCTGCATTATCGTATCTTTGTTGTTTGCTTTAAAATATAACATTTTCATTCTGTTCAGTTGCAATTTTCTCTCTTGGGCATGGAGTAATTTACGATATTTCAGCATCGAAATATGCTCTTCTGTGTTGGATTTTGGTCTTTCTTGAGTAGCTTAATTACATTAATATTATCTACTAATCATTATGTTCTATTCATAAGACTGAACGAAGGATGAAGTGAGGTCAGTCGAGATGAAATACAGGTCGTCTTTGGTAAATTAGGTCTTTATGCCAGTATTATTTTGTCTTACTACTGGACCCTAGCGGCTATTTGAGGATCAGACTTATCTTGAAACCCACGTCTTATCGTGAGCTCCAATAACAATCCACTTCCACCATTTCTCCTCCCAGAACTTGTTCAAGTAGATGGCTTAAATGCTGGTAAATGGGTATTTTTCTTTGTTAATAATAAGCTCTTTGGCTTTTTCGTCCCATAAAAACTCACCGGAGATATTGACATGGCTCTATATATAGAGTCTGCATCTTTAACTCACCCTTATATTTTTTTCTAACTACGTTCCCTATTTAATATGGAACGTCATGCATCTGGAATTTGTCTCCCGAAACCACATCTGCATTGCAAATACCATAATGAGTGAGATGGTATTTCCCTCCCAGGATTCTGCTTCAATTTTCCGTCCCCCGCCGAGATCACACTTTATCGCCGCCTTTCTCATTTCGCGCAAACTCTTCCCGAGCTGATCTCTTTATTAAACTTTAGAAATTGCTAATGAACAAAAGTTTTTTTTTGGGAACGGAGATTTCCTGATTCCCTTCTCTAGGGATCCCTGTGTCGACGTAGTTGATTCTAGAGTCGGGAATTGGCGAGCAAATTTGGAGCGAGATTGGGAGCAAGCGAATGCTAGTAGGGGAGAAGCTGATTTAAAGCCGAGTGTAGAAGATTCGAGGGTGTAAAAATGGATTGAAAAACTAGACGGAAAGGGAGAGATGTGAGTAGGTAATTATAGCTAAAGGTGACTTATTACCGCTGTATTAATCAAACTAAATGGTTGATTCTATTGGTGAATAAGAAGCATACCTATATTGGCATTGCAATTGAATGTATCAGTAGTTAAAATGGTCGTTTTTGGTGATAGTGTATTTGGAAATTTTTAATTTGGCACTGCTTCACATGAACTGATTATCCTAGGTACCCTTAATATAACTTAACTTATCATTATTTATTTTATTATTGTATCAATTTCACCGCCCAACAGGGATGAAAATATCTTACAATAGTGTTATAAATTGATAATATTTCAACATACTTTTCGGTTTTGTTCATTTTTGACCGTGAGCTGGGGGTGTTATTATCATTCCCACTCGGCAACAGTGGGCAAAATTTCTCATGCTCGGACCAATTCCAAAATATCTCAAAATTAGCTTTAAATACGACTTGATATAGGATTATTTCTATGCCATATTGAAATTTATGGACCATAGTTATATTTCAAATTACTTGCGGTCTTCCAATTCATCATAAATTGCTTTAGTGTTAATAGATATTTATCACTACATAGCATATCATGCAATGAAAGAATGACCTGCACTGGACAAAAGCATTGTAGGAGATTGTCTTATTGGATGAGAGACAATCATTTCATAGTAATCATTAGTGTTGAAAACTGTATGTAATTAGTGTTGTAATTAATGTGCATTTTCGAAAGCGATACAATTTTTATTGATCAAAGGAATTTATGCCTACCGTTATATTGCCTACTTGAATACGGAAAATGTTTATTTTTACGATGTTTAGTCATCATCCTTTGTGTTAAATTCGTTTATATTCGTCAGTATAATGTTTATGCATTAAAAAGCGATAAACACTATAAAATAAGCAGAAAACTGACTTTAAATTGCTTTTGTTACAAGTTAGTTTTTACAAAGGCCTCATTTTGAAATTCCTGTAATTGCACAGTGATCTCTTTAGGCGATAAAATTCCACTGAATTGGAAAAACACGGATAAAAGGAATGAAATGTGATACCCACGATGAATGCTTTATTTTAAGAACAACTCGTACATTAATTTAAACTATATGCCAAACGCTTTTATAACGGCATGCGAATCTCAAAGCGATTTTCAGAAATGAAAATGTGCGGTATATTAGAATGTTTATGTGTAATTTATAAAGGAAGCCTATTATATTCTACGTCAATTTCATTGCAGTTCATGTGTGTGATGCTGGGTTTTTAAATTAATCCTCGAATTTCGAAAAGAGTCATTTTGGGATACGTTCTGGGAAAATAATCTGCGATAATATCACTCTTTTCAATTAGAGATCGCTAGTATCTCGGGTTACAATCGTACACTCACTCTATCGCTGCCTTTGATTTGAAAAAACACTGTGATAAAAATCTTTTTGCGCATCTATTTCGGGATGATGTTGGCTAACTCATCACGCAAAAGAGAAGTGATTAGCAGCATCCCTTTGTTAGGTACTTGTCTTTGCCTTTAAATTTGATCGCCGAAACTCTCACGGCCACTTTCCCATTCAAATATAAGTAATTAAAATTTGGTTCCGTAATACTATTTTTTATCCGGATATTTTAGCTTTATAATTTTAATAAATCTAGTGTTTGATTGGCCATATAATTGATCCAAAAACATCAGGTAAATAGTGTAAGTATCCTCTAATGACTTTCTAAAAATTTAAATATGTGCACTTGAAGGATAAAATTTTTTCGCTGAATGGCATTCACATTTCGAAAGCTTTTGACTTAAAAATGTCGTACTTATTTAAAAAAGTAGTTCTCTACTTGCCTTTTTAAGTAAGGAAGTAAGGTATTAAAAATGGCAACGGCTTTCGGACGTTCCTCTGCGTCAGGGCGTTTCATGGTGACGACAATTTCTCCAGCCATCCTGCTGGCGTCTTCATGTTACTTCTGACCTGATGGCTGGAAATGGCTAGGGAAACTGTCGTCGCCATAAGACGCCCTGACGTGGGAAACACCCGAAAGCCATTACCATTGTGTATAAACGCCGCGGAAACCTCAGATCTAATAAGTAAGGTATTAAGCAAAGGGCTCGACTTCAATCACCTAAGGGTATTATAACAAGAGATTCAGAAAGGTAATATTTCATGTCCGATAGGAAAGCTGTTTATGTGCAGTGCGGGGGTAATCGTCCATCTCCTTAGTAGTGAGTTGAATCCTTTAAAGGATTGAGTGGAAATATTAATGCACATCTGTATTTATGGTCTGAAAAGTGCTACTGGCATGCAAGATACTTTGTTCTCAATGGTATACATTGTCAAAAGACGTTTTCAGAATGCTACAAAATGTCCTGCATTATCCTGTGACTTTTCAGTTTAATTTTAAATTCTATCTATTCTATAGAATTTTCGTGAGAGGTAAATATTTTGTTTCTCCCACTCATATTACAAAGTTTAGAGATCTCCTAGATTTAATTATCCCCTAAGCCTTTGGATGTAAGCAACCTAACTTGATGGCATCTTGCTCTATTTTTTATTTCAATTGTGAAGAGTCTGCGTTTTTCTATTTCCAAGCAATTTTTAAGGAATACAGTCGATGATGGTCGATAAGTAGATACAATACGTAGGTATGCAATGAACGTTAATGACAAGAAAACGAAGGTTATGCGATTTTCATAGTAAGAGAAATCGTAGCTAACTTAGTTGGTGGATAAAGAACTGTAGAGTTGGGACAATTTATACCTTTGGGATGGGATCGGACACTTTATTTACTTCCTCCATCTTGGACGAAGGTGGGGACGTAGCGCATAAAATAAGAGACTTTGGCTGAGATGTGCTACGGCAAAGAGAAACTAGTGAAGAGGGGAGACTTAATGATCACAATATTCAGCGAAGTGCTAAAAAATATAGCAAAGAGCTTTACATGGACCGAATTCGTATTTTGAGTGAGAAATAGACAAGGAGAATGAAGATAAAAAGTGTTACGAAGGATACTAATGCAGTGCGATGAGCCAAAACGAAGACGAAAGACTACGCTCTTGAGTTGCTGGCGTAAGAAAGTAAGTTGATCGTGGACCTATGTAGGATTCAGTCTACGATGGAACAGGTGATATGGAGGAAATATGGTCCTGGTATTGTGTTGATATAGGGCAACGAATGCTATTAACTTACCCGTGTGTCGGATTGGAAGTAAGAAAGTAAGTTGATCGTGGACCTATGGGTACGTCCAGTAGAAAGTGGACAAATTGGAAAAAAGAGATTTTCATGGTAGAGTGAACATTTTTCTTGCATACTGAAATGGATAGACTGGAAAATAATTTATGGAAATAATATATTTATATATTCCTTCATTAACTATCAGAAAATGTATTTTAAGTGGGATTTTAATGAAGTAAGGAATACTCGTCAAATATCACCAACTTTAAAATGTCACTAAATATTAAAAAAAAGGTTTAAAGAAATTACTACTTATGTACATTTCTTCTACAAGGGTTATATTTTGATTTTATGGCCGCATTGTGGGTGAAATGTATTGTGTATAATAATATATAACCAAAAATGGAAGTAATGTACTGTTACAATGTCCCCTTATAGTGTTAGCCCACATATGTAGTCAGATCATTTTTTTAGTTTTTTAGTTTAATGTACCCATTTCATTGCTGAAGTGCTACCCCTACCATTTAAACTTCACGAACAAATTTGAATTTGCTGTATGTGCCTTCACTGCATGCTTGACGTTCCGTCACAAGAGTAACGGTCACGAGAGTAACCACTTATTCTACTTGTAACCCTGTTTTTGCCTGTCTCTTTATATACTTACGCACTATATATTTTTGTACTTCATTCCTAAGACACTAGAGTAAAATATAAAAAAATTTTTAATGGTGTATTGTAATTTGAAGAAGAGAAAATTGATTTATGTTATTTAGTGCGTTTCGACTGTCTTTTTTTTGGTCACAAGACATAACACTATTTCCATGTGCTTTGTATATACTAAATTGATGACCTGAGTCCTAAATGTTCGAATGTAATTAATAAACATTATGTATTCTAATTCATTCAAAAGTGTTTACTCTGAAAAATCTAATATTTCTATAACCCTGACAGTTTTAATTGAGTCAAATGCGTCAAAATGTCACAAGAGTAACGGTGGACAGACCCCTATGTAGAATTCAGTCTACGATGGAACAGGTGATATGGAGGAAATATGGTCCTGGTATTGTGTTGATATAGGGCAACGAATGCTATTAACTTACCCGTGTGTCGGATTGGAAATTAAATCGAGAAACTCTCTGCTCCTTTTTTTAAGTGCGGGTTTCTCCCTATCATTCATTCACTCTCTTGATTCCACTATCTATCCAATGCCAATCTTTTATTATTGGTACAAAGGCCATAGTTGTCGGTAGCAACAACGATGAATGCGTGGAAATCAGGGAAGAGGTAGGAAGAGAATGGCAATTTTCATAGAATGCAAAGTTTATAGAAGTATGCTATTCTAAGATGAGAAATATCTCGCGGGAAAGAAGCATTTAATGAAAGGGAGACGAAAAAGAAGGTGAATATATTTACCGTATTTAAAGCTACAGTGCGGTCAATAGTCTCATGTCTATGTTTTATTTTCTTTCAATACTAATAGCTTTTATTTAAACTGGAGGAAAGTTGTATGAAGGAGAAACACTTTCGAGTGATGACTTGGTTGCTTACTTTCCATATCACGCATCGAGATTAATGGCATCTTATCATAGGTGTGTGTAAATTAGAGATCGTAGCATTAGTTAGTGTTTAATGGGAGAAAACAAAGTTTATGACTGAAATTCGAGTAGCATCATACAATGACTATGGATTTACTCGTAGGTATCGTGATTCCGGAGAGGATGATAGAGTCTTGAAGTTGCTTGATCGTAATGAGAGCGTGATAAAGTGATAAATAAAACTGGGATATTAGTCGGCATGAAAGTTATTTGGAGGGAAGGCGCGAAAGAAAGAGAGAGGAGTAAGGTTGAGAATGTACCTAACTATTTTTTCAAATGGCTCGCCATTCTATTAGCCATTTCTATTAGCCATTCTATATTCTATTGCGAACTTCTATGGCTACCAGATAAAGATGAGTGCCTCCCTTAGACCTACCTACATAGGTGAAATAAAGTGATAATAGTAAAAAATTACTAATGATGGCGTGAATGAATCAGATGTTCTCGTCTTCGGAAATTGGATTTCAGTGTTTTCTACTATCACAGATTACATCTTGCGTTCATTGCAGCCTACTACAATTTATTTACGAAGTAATGCAACTGAAAACCTGACGTTTACTTGAATTTACTGTCAAAGTTTCCAGCCTTATTTTCAGCAAGTTACCTGGATCATAATGACAGTGACTCTTTGTAAATATGTTTCAGCACTCTTTATTTTGACATGTAACCACTCCATACTAACTAAGAAAAAGGCAGGACAACCTAACTGGCCATATCTTAAGACAAGATGGTCTGATGAAGACAATCTTCGAGGGAAAAGTGAACGGGAAGAATGGCAAAGGAAGGCGTCGTATGATATATATGGAACAGATTGTGAAGGATGTGATAGAGAGGAATTATGGTAATATGAAGAGGTTGACCGATAGAATAAACGAGTGGAGGGCTGCGTCAAACCAGTCCTACGATTGTTGACCGTTGATGATGATGAACTACTTCATGCATGTTGTAAGTACATAAAAACCCCTGTTTTGAGGTGCAAAGTTTTCTATCTGCGGCCCGGGAAGTGTATTTGGATCAGATCCTGTGTGGATTTCAAGATCGGATGGGGAAAGCCGATATGCTGAGGTACTTATCAATGGAAGTGGAAGGTGTCTGTCTCGGCTGGAAGTGGGGAGCGAGGTGATGTGAATAGGGAGGAATATTAGAGTGGGAAAATGGTGGGGGGATTGATAGACTGGGTTAGTGTATATACCGATGCGACGGCGTATGGCGGGGGAGAGGGACGTGCGTGGTCGAGTTGTATCGCTGGGTATCGGGGATCTCAACACCCTTCGCCATGACTTCGCTCTCCTCAGCGCTGGGTGGGGCTGGACCCATTTGTGAGTCGGAATCTGGACGTGTCCGCCCGCAGTTCCCCGCTGCTCTCTCCGCCCTTCCTCGCGCTTTTCCTGGTCCTTCCCCGCAAAGCTTTCCCCGCCGCCGCTCCGTAAGCCTAAAACTAACCTCCCCTCCCGTCTCCAAACCCTCTCTCCACCCTCTCTCCTCTCTAGGTACTTCGCCCCACATGTCTCTCCTTACCCCCCTCTTGCTCGGTTCAAAAACTCCCCGTCCTTTCGTACCGACTGCACCGCACAATCCTCCTCCTTTTTCTCTCGCTTCTCTACCCCTTCCCATTCCCCTCTTTCTACCCTCTCCCTCCCTTTTCCCCTCTTTCCCTCCCTCGCCCTCTTCCCAGGCCTTGCAGAGACGCGAAAATATCGATTGCAGCCTCTCTCTACCCCTCTCTCGGAGTGAGAGGGAGGGGAAGGGTAAAGGGAGTGGAAGAGGAGAGATAGAGGGAGAGAGTTTGTGAGTTTCGTCTTCGCCTCATCCAACCGCTAGCCCCTTATATCCTTTACTCCCTTCCTTTTCCTGCTAGCCGTTCCCCTCTCCCCACCTCAGGATCCAACCAGCACCCCTCCGCTCTCATCTCAAGGCGTTTTGAAGTGGACCTGAACATGTGCGCCCGTGATATTAAAAAAAAGTAAATATCGTTTGATGCCACGCAATCGTTTCCCTTCAATTACCAATCGCCTCTCGTTCTGTTTACATGTTAGTAAAAAAGTGCGAGTGGCACCTGTACGTGATTTTCTTAAACTTAGACACACTTTCATCCTCCACAAGTGTTATCTCAGGAATTGTTAATGAAATAAATGAATTTTTTGATTTTCAATCACTCAATAACGTTTCATGTTTAGACTTGAAAATATTTTTCGTAGCAATTGATGAAATCTTAGGTGCGACTATCTGTATTCATCGTCTTCAGACAAATAAGACTCGTAAAAGTTTAGGTCACATTTACATTTAAACACCAAGGCAACGTTTTTGAGGGTTATTGAATTTGATGGGGAATTTCAAACTAAGACAACGCGTACTTATTACTTTAATATCATAATTGGTTGGGAATCCGTCGAGCGTAATTTCATCGGTGCCTGCAGTTTCGGAAATTATATCAATTTCTGCAGAACTAATACTTAAAGAATAGTAAGTATATTGAAATATTTTATGGTTTATAGGATTCATGTTTTTGGTCCACATGGCGTTGCTGATGTAACCACGTTGACGGATTTTATGGAATCAATATGAGAATGAAGTCTCAGTACTTGCTTTCAACTCACAGCGCTTATAACCTCTAATTTGCTTATTTAAATGGAAGTGGCTCGCTAACATACATTTAATTGGTAAAATTGAATTTTAAAATCATGTCAGATGATAATTTTTCTCTGTATATTTCTGATTTACGATTTTACGCGGTACGGATTTTTGTTAGCCTGCGAAGTTTACCTATGACTAATGACTAATAGTAGCTTCGATGGATCGGAAAGGAAATAGATTAAGGTACTCGTTAGTGTATGTAGTTGTAACTCGATAACACAGAAAGAAAAAACACGAGCCAAATCCACAAAAAAAAGGTGGTACATTTTCTTTCTGTGTTATTATGTCTCTCTTCTACTGAATATCGCCTGAATCTTCAGAATTTGTTAGTTGTAACTCGTTAGTTTATAAGATGTAATTTTCTTATGCTGGAACCGATAGAAAATCCTAGGATTTGTGAGGAATTGAGTGAATGGTTGATGGTTCCTTTCGTATTCTTATTCGATATTATCTACTGTGTGTTCAATAGTTTTCTTCTTTTCTGAAAATATTCTTCAATTATTTTTTTTGTCGTGCTAAACTTTCTGTTAGTTGTGTTTATGTTTGCTATACATTGATCTATATATTCCTCTTCATGGGTGCGTGAAGGTTTTTCTTTCTTCCTCATTTCACTGTTCCTATAACACTCTCCCATTTTTTGGCACTTATTTCTTCTCGATTCATAATGCTTCATATTGCGCCATATTTTTCAATTATCTCTTCCGGTACATTAACCCTCAAAAGTCTTCTTTTCTTAAAGAACTATTCGGTATCTTTTCCCTTAAACGTCTCTTCCTTTCATCACCCATTACCCGATTTTTTTTCCTTTTCCCAACGTTTTGCTTTCAGCTTTAATGCCTCCTTTTTTATTGCATCGATTCCTTTCAGTCACTCCCATTCCTACACAATCGTGAAATATGCCTCCAATGTTACCATTTTTCACTGTTTTAATTTTCAATACTTCGAAGTAAAGTTATATTAGTGTTTTATTTTTAAGTTTAAAAATATGTAAAAGTTTAGACTTGATTTTTCTTAACCAATGTTAAAAAAATATCCATAAAATGAAATCTTTTAGTTATTTACGTACATTTGTAAATGTTGTCTGCCGCGTGTTTCAACCTATCCCTATGGTTTACCTTATCGGTGAGCTCGTTAATACAGTTTTTAATTTTTCTTTGTAGATCTTTAGGTTAGTTCTCTATAGATATTTTTCTAGTTTTAAATTCACTGCTATGCCTAAAAAATTTACTATATTTTGAAAAGTCGGATTTAAAATTAATTACTACGTTTATCATAAAAATTCTAATGATAGTTTAGTTACTATCCTAAATTAGGCAATGAAAAAAAAAATTTTTATTTTGATCTGTTGAATGTTGAAATAACTTTGATCTGCCTGTTGACCGGACATCGCTTTTATAGACGATTTTCGTGTTTCAGCCGTGGATATAATGCTCAAAAATTGAGCCATTTAATTAGCATCTGACAACGGATCCATGGGGTATTTCAATTCTGGAGGCGATTGGTGTTATGTCCTCTCCTGGTGAATGCAGCGAGTTTTCGTAAACAAGCGAAAAAAAAATTAATTGCTTTCATTACGTTCGTTTCCGTCGATTAAATAAAGGCATGTGTCCCAAGGGCTCGTAAAATTGTCATGCCATATTTCCTGATATTCTTTATTACTCGCTTGCTTAAGCTCGTAGCTCGTTTATTAATCGGAAGGGAGTCCTTGAATACTTTCTAATATGTATCGGTTACTCTTTTAGGTGCAAATAAATTGTTACTTTTTACATGGTATATCATTATCACCTTAATTTAAAGATAAATTATTTCAATAGTTGTGTAAATACTATATGTAATTGTTTTTCCTTCTTCTGAGAGAATTTTCCAATAGTTCATTATCCATTAAGTTTTGAATAATTTTCATCATACTCGTATTGTTTTTACCAATATTTAAGGTTTTAAATTAATCCCACGAGTTTTGTAACATTTGGTTTTCTTTAAAATATGAATGCATAAAATTACATACCTCCCATGTACTCTTACGTAAACTGATAAGTTTCAATGTCCTCCTTTTTTTTAACTTCACAACTTTTTGTATTCAAGAAATTTACAAAATAGTGTACTGGTTTGTCTCTAAGAAATAATTTAAATGCCCCTATTGCCAAATAATGGAATGCGTAATAAATGGCAGTGTTAACATCATGGATGCCTTTGAAATTAGACTACATCTATTGATCAAACATTTCCTACTTATTGCTACCTTATCAGTTGTTTCCTGTTTCTCAGTTAGGTTGGTTAGAAAATGAGCAATAGTGTCTGTGGCAAGTAAACATACGCACAGTGTAGATAATTAATTGGTTCCATATGCTCTTAAAAACAGAATATTTATGAAAATAATGACGGAAAACCTGCGGTTAGAAGACATCATTTCATGGGTATACATGTGGTCTACTGAAAGTTCGAATTACTGTGCATATTCGGAGCGCTATGTTCAATATGAAGCAAAATAAACCCTTTCTTTTTTCATAAAAAATGTCAAACGTGCAAAACTTGCGCAGCAAGAATCTAACAAAATTATATCTGAGATCATATATAGCAACGTAGAGCTTCTCAAGAAATTATCAAAGTGATTAACGTGAGTTATAATAACGGAATGTAATTAATTATGAATTTAATTTAAATTAATTTCAAATATTTTCTCTTAATTGCTCTTTTTTAATTAATGGTGACGTTCACTTAATCTGTGTAATAATTTCGCGTCCTTCCATTATAAAGCTTTTGTTCTTTCGATTTACTTGATTTGCGACAGTTTAAAATTCTATTGGTTACTTCAATCTGCAAGGCCTCTATTGATTTGTGTCATCAAAATGCCCCAAACATTTCTTTACACTAACCGAATTTAATTTTTAATTCCTGAAATTAAATTCAAAATATTCATTGATGAATTTTTCCACTGACAGCTTATTTATGTAACTATATTTTACCATAATATAAATCAAATTCTTATTTTTAGTAAATTATCTCTGTCCTCTTTTGGTCCATACTGTACTCTTCTGGCATCTGTTATTCTTGACCTTGTAGTAGTTTCTCGAACCTTTCCAGAAATAGTAAGAATAAATTGTTTTTAATCATTTATCGTTTCAATTTTAATTTGACATTAACATCATGAGAAAATATTGGAATGCGTTGCGAATGATTAAAAATTAGTTTTAAGAAACGTTTTTGCATTATGAGAAACTTAATGAATTCTTATCGCTAAAAATAATTTGTCTAGCATATATTTGTTAAAGTTTTGTGAAAAGCTGTTTATTTCAGTAGATATTATCACTTAATCTTTAAGCGTACAGAGTAGTGTATTCATTATCCAGCGTGTGGTATTACGCGCGGCAATTGCCTTTTATAATAGGCAGTATAATAAATGTAACTTATGAAACACATGCCTTGGTTTTATTGACGATTTCTGATCTTACTCAGCGATTCAACCCGAAGGTTGGATTTTTATAGGTGAGGGTGGAGCTCACCCCGGACTAAGCCACAGGCATGTGAATTACATACATTCAGGTTAGGGGGGCCAGTTCCTTTACCTGGAACACCTCGTATTCTGAGGATTTTCCGTTCGGGGGCGCCCGAAGGCTTCACCCGGATTTGAACCCGGGACCCTTCGATCAGTAGCCAAGCGTTCTACCCACTAGGCTACCACGCTACTAATACGATTTCTTATATGGAGGGCTTATATTCTCATTGTTACTAAGAAAATGAGGAAGCTCGGGCATGAAGAATTCTCGCTTTGAAATTAAAATATCAAGTGTGCATGCAAGTATATGTGTGTATACACATATATACATTCAGGACTTTATTTTTTTCAGAAAGTAAAAGCCCCAGTAACCGTTTGACATTCTCATCAAGGGTCTCTTTTATGCGGGAACTCTGGGAATTTGGTGAAAAACACCCTCGCTTGTCTCTCTCCCTCGTGGAGAGATGGGGACAAAGGGGTGAATGAATGAGGGGGGGGGGGGAAGTTGGAAAAGACGGGGATAAGGTAGATGGACGGTTTGGTGGGCTGGGGTTAAGGCCAAGGGGAGCAGTAGTTATGGTGGGGATGCTGGAATTTCGTGATAGAGCCTCCCGCGGGGGGAGCCGGGGGAAATCGAGACTCTCTCCCCCCATCCTCCCCTACTCTGTCGAAAAAGATTAATAATTCTCTCGTTTCTCCGCCATCCACTATCCCCCTTCCGCATTTCCTCTCTCACGCATCCAGCAAGCTTACAAAACCAAACTCGTTCCATGGTGACTAATTAAAAACGAGATTAAGTGTTGAGGTGATCGAATATCGAATAAGCAATTGTGAAATTAACGTGCCTGCCTGCAATAAAATAAGAAAACTAAATTAGAATACTTGCCCAGACTATCAAAGGAAAGTGCGGTCAATTTCTGGGCCAGTACATTTAATCTTCTGATGGCACTGGGTTTATTGATTTATACTACAAGGATGCAGCGTTTTTTCTATTTTCATATTGGCGTTCTTTGATGTGGGATCATTGATGGAATCTTATCAGTTTCCGATAAACCCATTAAATGTGTAACTGGTCACGGTGGGATGTCACTTTGATTTTGCTTACTCTGTTACTTGAGTTTACCAATATAATGGCTTCATCAGTTTTCAAGAATTTGATATCACTTTTAAATGGACGTGATCATTTTGCCCGTTATTATTATGCTGCGATGCCTGGAATTAATTGGGAAATTCCTACTAAAATCGGAGGTATTGTTGTAGCAGCCCCTGCGGTAGTTAAGGTCTATCCTTAGAATACAAAGATTGTTGGATCGATTACCGTCAAGGACTGTGGTCTATGTTATTCTTGGAATTAGGCTCAGGATTAAGTTAGTTTAGATGATGTTTTTACTGTAGATGTTGGAACACCTTAGAACCACAATATACCTTTAATTAAGTACCTGTTGTTTTTCAATCTTGAATAAAGCCTCGTAAACATCTGTAATATTGGCCATGGTTTGAATACAGAGGAGTGTGCATATAGCTCTTAGTGTAAAATTATTATAAAACCTTTTAACCAATATTTACTAGCTACATTGTTGGGTCGGAGATAAATTTAAGCAAGCAACCTGTGCATCAATCCATCTATTAAACTAATTTTCATATAATTTTTGAAAAAATATCGCTAACATATTAACCGTGGTATTGGCCAAAATATTGCTCTGCGAATTGGATGTCTTTTATTCACTTATTTTCTGGAAGTGACCAGTAAATGGTGAATAGAATATGATAATTTAATTTTCAGTTCCTTTTATTAGAATGTTAAATTCGTTGGAGTGTTAAGGGATGATTTAATTACCATTCATGCTCAGGTTTTTCGTTATATTTTGTTGTTTTCGGGAAACATCGGGGCTAAGAATTGGATTTCGTGTTACCCTGCTTTTCCATGAACAACTGGAATTAGCATGTGAAATGAACACAGCTTCGGCAACAACATCGCACGGGCGGGGACCGTAGCCTGTTCTCTGTGGCAAATCAGAGTCGCCTCCTGAAACTCATCTCATTAGATTAAAGAGAAACAAGGCTCTTGTTTTTCCGGAAAAACATCGCCATCCTGCGGTATAGCGAGCGCGGAGGTCACCATGCGAAGGCATTCACTGCATTCTGCGAGTCCCCCGCTAGGATAATGAACTCCTGTTTGTCAGGTCAACCGCCTATGTGCCAGCGGCACGTTCAGGGCAGATATGCTCTCGTCGTCGAATTCATCCTTTCAAATCACTTACTAAACTTCTCTACTCGCTCCCCTCCCCTTTCCCGCTTTCGCATCGTGATTGAAGAAAGAAGGTGGGCTGGGCTCCCTCCGGTCGGAGCATGAATCGGATCTTTCTGCTCCCCAGGGGGTGCCCTACCCTTCTGTGTGTTACCCAGGATCTCAAATGGAGGGGGTTGAAGCCCCGGTGGTTAGGTACACAAGTGGTGGCACTGCTTCTTCTCCCGAGCCCGGAAGCGTAGCCTGAGCACTTTAAACGTGTATGCTCAGTCCCCAGGGCAAGAGCTCATAAGTGCGGAGTTGTATTGGACTGGTGGTGACGGATGTGGGACCATATCGAGGGGTATTCCTGCGCTGCTGATGCTACTGGGGTTGACGTTTGCCATGCAACCCCTTGGGCGCATGTTTTTTTTATTATCCATCGGCGGCGGAATCGGTATTTTTCAAGAAGACGTTTCAGACGAGCAATGCATTCGGTACTGAGGATTGAATCGAATCATTTCCCCGAAGGGGAATTTTCCCTTCGATTACCGAAAAAAAGCGTTGAGTAGAGGCGAGTGCTTTATCTCCAGAAATTAAAATTTTAAATTTGTACTGTAACATAACGCAAGGCCGCCATAGTAGTTCGCGGTCGCTAGGGGAGAATCAACAACGGAGAGTGGAGGAAGAGGAGCGAGAGCGGCACGTCGCACGAGTGAGGCGGAGATTGGTGTTGGAATTTTGGCTGTTTTATTGGGGGAAGGAGGAAGTTTTGGAGGTGGGAGTACCAAGTGAGAAGTGCATTGACTGGCAGGAGTGGGAAGGCGAAGTGTGGAACTGTATGGACCGATCGGTGCTGTGGCGGAGCATATGGTATTTGGATTGATAAAGTGACGTGGATAGTTTTGGAGGTATTGAAGATATTTTGCTTTGTTTCCGCCAGCGGAATATGTATTGATTTGTAGCTATATGTTGTTGCACGGATGGGAGAGTATATTCTATAATTTGAATTTGTGTGTTGAATATCTGTCCTTTTAAATCGTGTTGCATACTTGATTGTATAAATAGGTCCGTGTCCATTCGAACTCCGTCTTAGGTTACAGTACTAATGATAAAACTCATTAATGAGCACTGGTATGTAATATGAATAACTATGAAAAAAGTGGGCAACCGATAAGGATCAATTGGTAATAGAAATATGTAAAGGAATAATTTAGATTTTTACGGATTTTCATCTTCAGTATTTTTCTTGGCAAAACCATACGTTTATTTGCTGTTTTTTGATATGTTCCTGTGTTCAGCCTTTCCCCTATTCATTCCAGCAAAACATCTAAATTTCTCATTTATAATGCTATTCTCTCAAAAGTATGGATGCATGAGTCAAGTCAGGTTATGAAGCGTGGATGCCGCAGCGTACTCTTCATTTTCTATATTGTTATAGGCCTATTTTGCTGAAAATTAAAACGTAATTCCTTCAACTTTTTCCCAAATTACATTTCAAATTTAGTATTTAGTTCATCCTATACTTCTTCATGCATCTCCCTTTTTTGGCTTAGAAGATAAATATTAGTAGGTACATTCATAGAGCTGCATTCCCTGTTGTGGGGGAAATTAACCACATTTTCAACATAAAAATATTTAATTACAACAAATAAATTGAAACAGTAACGGTTAACAGAATTTTGGAGAGGTCGATTAAAATCCGTCCGAAGGACCAGCCGTGCCCACGCCGAAGGAGGTCCGACCACTGGTATGCGACAGGAAGAGGAGACGTCCAGGCGGTGTACGGCAGAGAGAGAGAGAGAGAGAGGGGGCGAACTGCATCAGCCGACTGCACACAAGAGAGAGAGAGAGGGCGAGAGACTCCTTCGCCTGGGTTCCGAGAGAGGGGAAGGAGGGGAGGGCGATAGCAGCTCCACCATAACGAAGAAAAAAAAAGAGAAGGGCGTTTAACAAGATATCGAACATCCCGCCCCCCTTGAACAACTTGTTCAACAACAGAAAACAGAGCATTCATAATACAATGAAGAAAAATGCAATCAATTACAAGAACATAAATTCAGCCAATCACAAAATGAACATGAGTAATAAATGTGAATCATGTCACGTCAATTGTCAATCGTCAATCGGGAGAGGGAATACTCGGATGGCAGGACGGGTAAGGGTACCTTTGGGGGTATGCAGCTGCACCACACGAACTATCCCATCGTCACCTGGTGAGGTCCTTGTCACACGGGCTAAGCTCCACTGGAGAGGAGGAGTCTTTGGTGAGTGTACTACAACTAAATCTCCAACCTTAAGATTGTCCTTTCGTAAAGTCCATTTGGAGCGTTGTTGGAGAGTATGTAGGTACTCCCGATGCCATCGGTTCCAAATGCGTTGAGAGAGTGCTTGCACCGTCTGCCATCGGCTCAGTCGATTTGTGATTAGGGCGGCGTAGTCATCCTCGGGAAGGGCGGTCAACGAGGTTCCGATGAGAAAATGTCCCGGGGTCAGCGCCGATACATCAGCAGGATCTGATGAAAGAGGTGTCAGTGGACGCGAATTAAGCATGGCTTCTACTTTGACAACAAGAGTAGTGAATTCCTGCAGGGTGAGAATCGTTTGCCCAATGGATCGACTTAGAAGAGTTTTGGCACTTTTAATCGCCCTTTCCCACAATCCTCCTTGGTGTGGCGCAGCGGGTGGTATGAAGTGGAATTTAATATTGTTGTCGGCTGCAAAATGGGAAATGTCATCTTTGATGATCGGGGAAGAATAAAATCTCCTTATTGTCCTTTTCAGCTGAGTGGATGCTCCAATGAAATTCGTCCCACAATCTGAGTAGAGGTCGGTACTTAGTCCTCGTCTCGATACGAACCGAGTTAGTGCGGCAATGAAGGTGTCCGTTGAGAGATCGGTTACAACTTCGAGGTGAACAGCCTTTGTGCACATACAGATAAAGAGGCACAAATAGGCCTTAAGTGGAACCATTTTTCTTAGTGCATGGCTCTTAATAGTATACGGTCCAGCATAGTCCATTCCAGTTTTCTGAAATGCTCGTACTTGGTTTACGCGGTACTTCGGCAAGTCTCCCATCAGAGGTGGCACGTTTTTAGGTTGGCACCGAAAACAGCGGATGCATTTAAAAATCCGAGAGCGGATAACGGATCGTGCAGAGATTATCCAAAAGCGTTCACATAAAATAGACTGCAGGAGTGTAGGCCCAGCATGTAAATATTTTATGTGATAGTAATCAATGAGGAGGTTAACTACATGGTGTGACTTGGGCAGCAAAACTTGGTGTTTTCCAGAATATGGGAGGCCAGCGTGTTCTAGTCTACCTCCAACTCGGAGCAAGCCTTCGGCGTCCACGAAGGGGGATAGACGTTGAATTCTCGCGGTACAAGGTTGTCCCTTTTGGAGTAGTAGCAGCTCTTCCTTAAAAGCAGTTTGCTGAATGAGGAAGCGAATGACATGTGTGGCCTTTTGGAGTTCTTGAGATGAAAGCATACCATGTTCACTGTCCTGACGGCGACAATTTTGCGCAAACCGTCTGATGTATGCTATTATGCGCTGAAGTTTTGACCACTTGGAGAACCTAAAAAGTATATCCCACTCATTTGATACTGTGGAGGAGCAAACGTTGAATGCTGGTTGTTTTACTTCCGGTAAATCCTCGTCCATAAGAGTGAATTGAGATTTTGGCCAATATTCCATCGGAAGAGAGAGCCATCGAGGGCCAGACCACCATATGGAATTCTTATCAAAGAGTGGAGTGGGAATCCCCCGTGAGGCACAATCAGCTGAGTTGTGTTGCGATGAAACGTGAAGCCATCTTTCAGGAGGTAAGCATTCTTGAATCTGAGCTACTCGATTGGCTACATACACCTTTAGGCGATAAGGAGGAGTGCGGATCCAGGACAGAGCAATGGTTGAGTCACACCAGGCCGTGACGGACTCGATTTGGCTGTAATTTGACACCAAGCTAACACTGTAGTGGATCATTTTTGCTAACAAATATGCACCACAAAGTTCCATTCGAGGTAGAGAAATACGTTTGAGGGGTGCGACACGAGATTTAGCCATGAGTAATGTTATTTTGGGGCTGATATCAACAGAAGCACATCTTAAATAAATGACTGCGGCATATCCTAACTCCGATGCATCGGAAAATCCATGTAGCTGGACACTGGCTGATTTAGTAAGGAACAATGAGCGAGGTAGAGTAATTTCCGTTACTCTAGAAAGATGCTTCAGAATTCCCTCCCATCGGAGAGCAACATTTGGAGGGAGTGGATCATCCCATTGCAGGCCCAGGGTCCATAGGTATTGGATAAATGACTTGGCTAAAAGTACCACAGGAGTCAACCAACCGCAGGGGTCGTATATTCTTGCAACAGCGGAGAGCACTGAACGTTTAGAGTGAGGTATTTTGGATATATTCACAGCATAAGAAAAGTGATCAGATGCAGAATTCCACTGCATCCCCAGTATATTGTAGATAGGTTGCTCTGAATGCTGGAAGGAGAGAGGTATTTCCCTATCTTCTTCCGGAATATGGGATACCAAACTATCCGAGTTGCTGCACCACTTTCTTAACTGAAAACCGCCTAATGAGAGAAGCTGTGTTAATTCATTTTGAAGGGTGAGTGCCTCTTGCACACTATCTGCACCAGCAATGATGTCATCAACAAATGTTTGAGAGGTTAGGACGTGAGCAGCTCGCGGAAATTTGGCACCTTCATCTTCAGCCAACTGATGAAGGGTGCGGATAGCTAGAAAGGGTGCGCTTGTGACTCCGTAAGTAACAGTTGTCAATTTGTATACTGTGAGAGGGTCCGTAGGGTTTTCACGCCAAAAAATTAACTGGAAGTGCTGGTCATCGGGATGTATTTTGATCTGTCGATACATTTGACGGATATCGCAGGCGAATACAACTGAGTGGCACCTAAATCGCAGAATAACTTCACAAATGTCATTTTGTAATTTGGGCCCCGACAATAAAATGTCATTGAGTGAGACGTTGGTTGAAGTCTTTGAACTGGCATCAAACACTACGCGAAGATTGGAATTTGGATCCTGATTTTTGAAGACTCCATGGTGCGGTAGGAAATAATGTGGAAATCCTGAGAATTGACCACAAGCTTCCATATGACCTAGATCTAGATACTCAGACATAAATTTATTATACTTCTCTCTCATGAGGGGTTGTGCTGACAGTTTTCTTTCCAAACCGAAGAATCTTCTTTTGGCGTTCAGCGATGAGTCTCCGAGATGGGAATGATGATTCTTGAACGGCAACCGAGTGATGTAACGTCCCGTTTCATCTCTGGTATGGGTAGATTGGAAATGTTCTTCACATAGCCGGTCTTGAGGGGAGAGAGAGAGATGAGGCACTTCCTCCAGCTGCCAAAACTGTTGGATAGAAGCATGAAGATCAGAATCATGAGTTGAAATTAAAGCGACGGAGTGCTGGTGATTGCTTTCAGAAGCTGGAATGATTGCAGTTGTTCCCATTAGAACGAAGCCAAAAATGGTATCGAAAGCCACTGGATAATTATCTCCAAGAATGCAGCGGAGTCCCGTGAACACGTGAGGAAAAAGATCAGCTCCAATTAAAACATCAACAGGAGAGGGTACATCAAAGGTCGGATCCGCCAAGACAAATGATTTTACTTTCTCCTTTACTTCAGGCGAAATAGTTGCGGTAGGCAAATTGGAAGTGATATTTTGTAAAATAACCATCGGATGTGAATGAGTGAGCACCTTGCCATTGATTGAAGATAAACTAAGACAGGTTACTCCATGAGATTTCACTTGAGATTGTGATATTCCATTAATGTCACTGGGTATTTTTCGGCGTGAGACGTTTAAGACTTGAGCGCAGCGTTCCGAAATGAAACTGCATTGAGCGGCAGAGTCTAGAATTCCTCTAACGACATGAGAGAAGCCACTCGGTGTAGTCAAACGAATCAAAGTCGTTGCTAACAAAACTGACATATTAGGTTTGGCCGACGATATGCCAGCAAAACGTTTTTCGGCAGATAATTCCGGTGATGAGTTAACGGAAGTTAACAATGAGGTCAATTGTTCACTAGCGGTTGCGGTATCCTGGCGACTCTTTGGCGATGAATGAGAATTCAAGTCAAAATGCAGTAGGGAGTGATGTCTCTTATCGCAACTGATGCATCTCCGGGAGGAATTGCACGATTTTACAGTGTGAGATGTTCCAAGACAGTTGTAACACCACTTTTTCTCCCTCACTATTTCTTGCCTTTGTTGAGGCGATTTCTCTTTAAAGGCAGAGCACGAGTAAATGACATGGCTTGGGTTTCGACAGAATGCACAGCTTTTCCCCGTAGTAGTAATCAGAGCAGTTTTATGAATTTTGTTCTGAGAATTTTTTATTGTTCCCTTTGATCGGCCGTCAATTATTGCGTCTTCAAAATGAACGCATTCGGCTTCCAAAAACTTGATCAAATCGGAGACCGCAGGAAGTTCATGATTGACGCCTCGCGTATCTTCAAAGCGCTTCCGAGTTTCGAAATTCAATTTCCGAGTGAGGATTGAGAGAAGCAAAACGTTTTCTTGGGTAATATCATACTGTAAAGCAGTTAATGCTTGCGTATTTTCAAAGTAAGTAGATAGAAACGAGCGAATGGTTGAAAGTGATCCGTCAGTTATAGGTGGCATGTCCATAATCTTGCTTACGTGGAGAGAAACTAGTTTCCGCACATTGTGGTAGCGCTTATGTAGCAAGTCCCAAGCAATAATGTAATTTTCACCGGTGATGGGCAGTCCAGAAATTAGTTGCAGAGCTTCGCCACGAAGAGAACTTAACAAATACTGGAATTTCTCGACTGGGGCTAATACTGGATTCTTATGGATTGTCATATCAAACGCGTTATAATAGGGCATCCATCTAATGGGTTCGCCAGCAAATTGGGGCAACTCGAGCTTGGGTAAGCGAACAGAGGATCGCGGTTGCGGATTTTCACAGGGGTTTTCAGATTGACCGTTAGCACTCGGTAGCAATGCAGAAATAACACACGCTGTTTCGACATAGAGGTCTAACATTTCTTCCCTTAATCTCATAACAAGTTCATCATCATCTTGATCCGAGGTCGTCTCTACGTCGGTGAAACGATTAACTAAATCATTAAATTCACTCATAGTGCTATCAAGCTCATTCTTCCAACACCGTAAACGTCTAATTTGGATGTCCGTAAGGGGCGAAACTTTTGCGGAGGCTTCCGTTGCGAACACGGAACCTTGGATCTTTTCAAGTCTCCTTTTCTGGAGATTTGACTTCCGGGCAAAGGTTGTGGAATTCATTTCACTTGTACACTCGCACTAAGGAGATAATAATAAATGTCCTTACCGCTTTTCCGTGGGCAGCCGCAAGGTAGAGAATGGGACGGGAAAAGAGAGGAGTGGTATAGCATACGCTTGTCGGTGACCACGTCAAATCCACGATGAGTCAGGAGCACGTGTCGTCATCCGTCAGGAGTCCATACAACTCAATTCCACGTACAGAGATATAAAACATAAAAAGAACAAAAACAGATCCACAATTAGCAACGATACTAATTAGCTGTATCTACCAAGCACTGGGTACAATGAATCCGGCCCGAAGGACCAAAAGAAATGTGGGGGAAATTAACCACATTTTCAACATAAAAATATTTAATTACAACAAATAAATTGAAACAGTAACGGTTAACAGAATTTTGGAGAGGTCGATTAAAATCCGTCCGAAGGACCAGCCGTGCCCACGCCGAAGGAGGTCCGACCACTGGTATGCGACAGGAAGAGGAGACGTCCAGGCGGTGTACGGCAGAGAGAGAGAGAGAGAGAGGGGGCGAACTGCATCAGCCGACTGCACACAAGAGAGAGAGAGAGGGCGAGAGACTCCTTCGCCTGGGTTCCGAGAGAGGGGAAGGAGGGGAGGGCGATAGCAGCTCCACCATAACGAAGAAAAAAAAAGAGAAGGGCGTTTAACAAGATATCGAACACCTGTAGTGCCGTGAAAATCAAATTAATTTAGAGAATATGATCATAATCTATTAAACGTACGAGTGAAATTTTGGTGTTAGAATTTGAGCGTTCATTAACAGTTTCCACTTATGAGGTGACCTACTTAGCAGTTTCGTACAATCGAAGTTTCCATTAGTTTTGAAGTTTTAATTTCATTGATTTTCATAAATGAGTCAATATCTTATCACGTTTTTATGCTTTCGCTCTATTTTAATGTACAAATGGATAGAAGGACGAATATGTATCTTGGCAATTTCTACAAAATGCATTTTGGAATTCAATCTCTTATCGATAAACGACGTACATATTTTCTCATTCCTCATTGTTCTTTTTTTCAAAGTTTGAATCTTTTAGTACATATAAACACTATGAGCATTTATTTGGGGAAAATTCACTCCTCAGCGTCCTTACAAACAAATTTTGTATGTGAATTATGAAAGGTAATTTCCATTTCTGTTCAAATTTATTGGTAGTAAATGATGCCAAACCAATGCAATCATGTCTGGCATGAATGCATACTTTGTCTCTTTTTCTCGGCCTGGATATAATGTGTAGCGCGCATCTATATCGTAATCTTCCCAACAGGTCTCCCGTCTTCATTTCCAGCTCACAGTTTCTTTCGCACCGCGAGAAAACCGTCGTGTATGCTTAAATTATGCAGGCATGCAGGCTGTAGACAGTGGCCGAGGGATGGAGAGCGGGGAGCGAACTGTAGATGTGAATGGGCGGTGGTATTCTATTCCATTCCCCAACTGCCTCCTACGCCATCCAGGGTTCTCAGAGCTCTCGAAGCCCAAAACCCTTCTCACCTCATCGCTCCTACAATTTCCCCCACCCATCTTTCTCTTCTCCGAATCCCATCAGCCTAGTTCTCTCATCTGCCATCGGACCATCGCGGCGCTGAACGCTTTCCAAGTTACCTGCCTGCCATGCATGAAACATTCGGCTAACCCCAGAGCGACCCGAATCCTCATCTGCCTCCTCCATCCCCCAAAAACCTCACAATCGTACTCCCTGACTCCTTCCCACCGGCGCAACCCCAGACAGGAGTTTTGGACTGATATATGTGTATTCATAGGGATATATACTTACGTGGCACATGTGCGAAGGTACACAGACGTTGGAGTCTGCTCCTTTCACCGAATCCTTCACATGCTTGCCGAGATCCAAGTTGGTAATTGAAGAAGGGGTGGTGTAAGGTGGGATGGAGAATGAAACCCCCACTATTTTCTAATCCTCCCGTGGAGGGGATCGCAAAATTAGTTGGGGGTGGCGGTCGACTATAACGTGGGAAGCTCTTCTGTCACGGGTTTGGGTCTGTGGGAGGTGATTGCGACAGGCACTCGCCTGTTTAAATCCCAGCAATAACTTGGGAACATTCTCCTATCTTCGTGAGAGGAAGCGGAACGATTAATCCAGCGTAATCACTCATGCAAGCCCGCATTCTTCTACCTACGTGGTATGTGTTAATTATGCACACAGGGACGCAGGGAAATTAGCAGGTTTACCATGACCTTGATGTGCCTCTGCCGCAAGGAATGAGAAATTCATATCCACAATTGCTTGTACCGCTTGGTCCGTTTATTTTTTAATACATTTTCATTGAGTTTTAACATAAGCTAGTGTTTATGACTTTTCTTCTTTCATGAGTGTCCAGTAGGTGCCTTTTGAAATATTTTTCTCCCTTTTTACTTTTTATAAGTTGAAGCTGTGACGACGAATGGCTATTTTACACCTTCAAAAACATCCTATTTTCACTGAACCTGTTAAGAAAAATAACTTTGTACAACACAAATACTTTTAATAAATAAATTTGTGGAATTGTAAAAAATTATTTTTCTTAACATGTTCAGTGCAACTAGGTTCCACAAGTATCGCCTGCCTCCATCCACATAATCCTATTTTTAGTTGAAAAATTTAGTTAGGCATAGAGGACAAATATTTTATTATTTTTTATGAATTTATCCCTTTCCTTTTTAGGACTGATTGAAAATGAATGAATTAATCAAAATTAGATTAAATGCGGGCAACTTCAATACCAACAATTGTCCTTGTAGCTAAGCTATTCAGCTGGGCTGAATACAGATCCTTGAAATAATTTTTTATATTCTTCCTTATTCCATCAGTGATAAGTCATAAATATCAGCTTGTTTTTACACAAACTGTTTCTTCATTTAATTTAGGCATCATTATGCCATCAAAATCACTGTCTGTTAAACGGACTGATCGGGAAGGTAAATGAATTGAAGAAATTAAATCATTGGTTGGCGTAGAAAATTCTATAATAATGCTCTAGCTGGAGAAGGCATACCCTAAAAAATCGTCATCATGTTCATCATAGCTATATGATAAATACGTATTAGTAAAGAGGAAGTTATAGGAATGTAAGTGGAAGGAATACACTTACTGAATGCACGTATTATATTATGCTCTGAAGGATATCTCATATTCCAATAAATTGAAGTAAAAAGGAGTGCTGTAGTCACTACATATGTTATTAGAAACCGTAGAATAGCTCCGTGAATAATGAAAGGCTCATATAGCGATATATTAGTAATTGAAGGTTGTTTTCTAGATATTCTTCCCGCCGCCAAAGGACGGATACAAGAAAAATATCAGGTTCTTTAAAGTATTGCGTGTAAACTCAACCACTGTTAAGAGCGAAGTGAAGCAAATATGCCCTCGTGGTCATTCTGTAGAGTGGTTAATGAATTTACATTGATTTTGATAAGCATATTGCGGGGGCAATTGTAAACCTTTCAGATTTCGGACTTCAAAATATTGATTTTAGGTAGCAGGTACTTTTCCTTTTTTACCTGTATAACTGACTTATTTACGTAACTTACTTTAAGATCGTAAGTTTTCAAATAATAATTTTTGCATATGCCCGCTTTTACACATGTGGCAAATGGGTGTCAAGGTAGAAGGGAGTTGAATATTGTGGAATTGTTTTTAATAAAAACGAAGGCATATTTTTAAAAGCAGTAGCTTGTCGACCAAATTATGTAAAACCTGCAGTAATAGGTTTTTCGGTTATTTTATAGCCTCGGTCCAACAAAATATAATGCAAAAAGGTTAGATGTACACACTATTCTCTAAAGCACGCCAGCATGCAATTGAATTTAGCTATTACAATAATCGAAAGTGAAATTTCACTGTCAGGTTCAAGCTGTATTTAAATATAAATTAAGCAAATCGATTCACAAACTTTACTCAGTTATTTTGACTGACATTTCTCCTTTTGCATATGGAAATGGCATGCTTGAAATCTCAATCTGGAGTGTCAGTGCGTGGAAATGAAAAATTCACATCATGTTTTCGGGGAAATAACAGACGTCTTTCCACTCGGTTCCCACGTGCGTCGAGGCCTGAACATGAATGACAACCGGGAAGTCATGAGCTACCAACCACTCTTCGAAACCTTTCGATAAATCTCGCTTTTTTCACAATGCCAAGTAGTACATGCATACGTATTCACTATTCCTGACAGGGAAAAAAACCTATAATAAATGACTTATGTAAAATTACATTTTTTAAACCTCGTAGCGTATACGTTTGTTGCAAGGTTTTAAATGCGAAATTTGAAACACATTTAATTACGCAAATAAATGTATTTCATTCCACGTAATTATGGTATATATCATGAATTTGATATTAATAACTAAAATCGGGTATTGTTTTTAATATCTAATTATACATGTTTAATATAAAAAATATTCTTTTTCATTAATGCAGTTTTTTCTATCTTTTCAGGTAAGCCTGATTCAATATCATTGAAGAATACCTATGTTGGTGAGTTGTACAACAATCTGATTGTTAAAACACTAATAATGAAGAATAATATCCAAGGAAAAGCGAAATAATACTTTACATGATTTATCGCTGGAAATCTGATGCACGATACTCCAGAAGAAATAACGGGTCTAACTCGGCATCGCTCCTTTAAAATATTTTTGTTCGTATTTTATATCTTACTCTTACGTGATATTGTCATTATAGTGGCAAAAGACATTAAATCGATGTCATTATTTTGTCTGAGCCTAAAAAAATGATTGATAATGCTCATCTTTTGATAAATTACTCGGAAATACTTTGTTACGCAATGATGTGCGAACACGTATTTGTAGTTCGTGACCATAATAGTTTTTCTACGCTGGATGAGTGTAGTCAGGTTTGGTACATCACCCATATTCACGGCAGTACCTCAGAATTCAGTACCTCAGTTATTAATTGAGCTTTTAATATGTTTTTAGTCAACCTGATGCAATCACATTCTTTTTCAAATGAAACCCGGAGCTGTTGGCTATCAAGCAAGGTCAGAGGCGTAAACTGTTTTGAACCGCTAACAACACCCTTGACCCTGAAGTTCTAACCGCTTAGGAAACCTCTCCTCTCGACGGCGGCCAACCTGACCCATGATTTTTGTTTTCCACTTCTGAGCGTTCTCCTCAAATACTACCTTGGGAGGGTACGGGGGGAGTGCTTATGTTGCTGACGCCTTTGGCCAAGACCTCAAATCATTCGGGCGGATTGGAGGAATTTGACGTTTGTAAAGAAAAAAGTTTTTCAGATGATGGTTTTAAAAACCTAGAAAAATAGTATCGAATGATAAATATATAACGCTATTGATAAGTGTGATTTTAATTTTTATTTATTTTTAGGCGATAGGTTTTTTATTCATTTATTTTTTAATAGGTTTGATAATATTAAATGGGAATAAACTCTTATTTTTAGCTAGTTCATTGTTTAAAATTAGCTTAAAATCAATAAAATTCCAATTTTTTACTAAATGATTTGTGACAAAACCTTAGTGATTAACATAAAAGATTTATTGTTATTACTTTCATCTTAACCAGACCTTAAATTTTGTTTTCGTTCTTATTATTCGATACGTTTTTTGGCTAAATATTGAATTTTATATGAAAAACTCTCATCGTTGATTGTGAACTATAATGTGGCGTACACGATTGTACTCTGCATCATGCTATTTGTATCCTGGACAATGTAAACTATTGTAGTGGGAAGTTCCACTCGAACTGGCTCTGAAGTAAATATTTGCATGTTATCTTAGCATGGTTTGTTTCACTAAATGACTGAGAATGAAATTGGAGCCAAGGATCTGAATTAGGTTTCTATTACGCATTAAACCAGAAAAGGAAAACTTCTCTTCATATTTATGTATGTGTCGTTGGATATACTTTATACTTTCATTCTTAGCATATTTGTCATTTAATTAATCAATTTCAAGGATCTTGGCGTAACTTCTCATTTCTTACCTTGTATACTCGGTGTGCACTCTCCGTTTCTCTGCATTGCCACGTTTCCAAAAATCTGTTATGCTGTATAATGTTAGTCTTTCCACTCCTCTTCTTTCACTATGCTGACCGTACATTCTATGGAGCACAGACTTCTGACAAACCAAAAATCCTCTGCCTTAAGGTATCCGGTTTACGTACAAAACCATCGTTCAATTTATTCACTCAAATACCTTGTTAATAGTCAATTCCTTGCTGCTTGGTTCTACTGTTGATGCCTTATTTACTCTTTTATTCCACTATTACTTATCTAATGTTTTGCGACGCTAGATTAAAATGATTAAAATTAAGATGCTAAGGTGAGCATCATCTTGATAACTTAGCTGGATCAGTACAAATGGTAGTATTAATTAAGTTCTAATGTACCTACACCAAGTGCTAAGGCTAATCACACAGAGCAACCAAACTTAAAACCTAGCCTCAACCCAAACAAAGCACCTCTGCTTAAGTCGGATCTTTGGCCAAGGTTGAAAAGCAAGCAAGTTACCGATCTGGCTACCAGAGTTGGCTTATAACTCCAATGAATGCTTCCTAGCATTTTAAAGGATTAACCAATAATATAACCTTAATTTCTGTCTTTAAGGAGAGCGATATCATTGCGTATTCCGCAACATGTATGAGTTGATGATGTAAGAGCATGAATGAGAACAAAAGATCATTGATCTTGCACCAAAAACCGTCCCAACCACCACCCATAGTATTCAAATGAGGGGCTTATGCCCTTTCCCATCATTTAATCTCCTCTTTCACCCTTAGGTCTTTTCCCATGCCTACCCCGGTCTTATAATCCCGAGCGATTTTATCTCTACTGTCGTCTTACATTCGTTCTAAGCTTTATTACACTCCCTCCAGGCAATAACAATGCTTGTGATATTAGGGGCCACTGGACAGCTGCGGTCACCTGACCTTAATGTTCATGAGTATGTGAGATCATGTGCGATACAAGTCGTGGATAAAGATGGGAATGGATTACCTTATTCTCGGCGTCAATTGTGCGAGATTGAATAAGGGTGGGATCGGGTTGTTGCTGTGGGAAGGGCATCCAAGTTTAACTCTCCTTCCATCGGATGGGGCATGAAACTAAGGACTCTTCTGCGCCTTTTATTTTGCGTAGCCTAACAGTGATACTGGTTTCCCTTCATGATGCCTTCGTACCCCGCAAAATATCTGCCTCTAATTACCCACCTACCATTAATGGTGCAAACTTTCGAAGCTATGCGTACTTCTCCGGAAAAACTAATACTAGTTAAGCGGCGTATCATTATGCACTCTCATTACTATTCTAATCATTGTGTACTGATTGTGAGTTTAAAGCCAGTCGGTTTGAAGTATTGCTGCCAGAAATTTTTTCTAACACTGGGAATCTATCTACATTTTCTTAATGAGTGATTGTAGTGATAGTTTCGTGCATACGTTAGATTTTTCCGTTTAGCTTAATACACATGTTTTTCCTCAGGGGAATTCCTTATTGCCGGTACTCTCGATAGATTCACGAAAATGAACTAAAAATAGCCCGTTTATTTTATCGCCGCCTAATATTATTACATTGACTATTAGATAGAAGTCTTTAGTGGCGATTATAATTACTCTCTTCAGCTATAAGCAATTTAAAACAACATTAATAAATAACCGGATTAAAATTTAGCTATGAATGTTGGGAATCTAAATATCTTATTTTTAATTAGTTTCTAAGAAATTATCCTTCGTTACAGAGGCCTGGGCAAGCTATTGAATAAATTCCTTATGGCCAAAATATAATTTAGTAACCACTTCAACAAGAGAGTGATTTATCTATTGTTCTTAAATTTTGACTAATTCCACTATTTATTCATAATTATCCTTCCGATATATATATATATATATATATGGAAATTAATTTTTTGATAGGTCTTTCCATTTTTCTAAATGAACATGTCACACAATATTCACAGTAAAGCAAATTGGTATGTAATTAATAAAATTGATTTTAGTGACCTTAAAATAACAATTTCATTAGACGTTTTATGATGCTCCATGATAGTCAATTAAAATTTGTGGAAATCGAGAGAACCTCACCGTCCTAAGTGCTCCCAAAAGATACGCCACCTACCTGCACTGCCTGAGCTCCCCCACTCCTGCCTGAGCATCCCTATTCCGGGGCGCCCAGGGAACTTGCCCAAAATGGTCCCAAATCTTGGCCCTCTTCGACGATCCCTTGGTTCCTCCCTCGCCGCCACTATACTATGCCCCTCCTTCCTCCCCCATCTCCCCATCCACCTTACCGTCGGAACCGCAACCACATCCTCTTGTACTTCCCTCGTCCTCCATCCACCCTGCCGGTATCCGGGCTCTCACGAATGTATCCCTTCGGTGCAACCCCTTTCCTGCTTCATTCTCTCACTAATCTTCCCTCTCTTTCAAAAGCCCCACTTTTATCGTGCCTCGAAAACGAACACTACTATCTCCGGGCCGATTTTTAAAGGTGTACGCCCACTTGGGAGATCTCACTTAATTTTACCTGCCTACCTTTAATTTTCGAAGTCTGCCGTTAATTAAATACGTTGCCCTACCTAATTCATCTTGCCGTACATCGATGTTTATGTCCTTCGAGTTGAAGGTTGAGGTGTTGATGAATTTGTTGTTCAGGTTTGAGATTCTATGATCCGTAAGGATAGATTTGTGTTTTCCAAAATGATAAAGAAGTTGTTTATTGGAGTGTAAATATTGCGCATTTATTTTTGCTATAAGGTTAAAAATACATCGATTACATTGGTACCTACTTTCGTAACTCTTCTACTAAAAGTATGTATTTTTCAACTTGTTGTTTTCTTCGAGCATATATTTTTTCTGAACTTGTTTGAACCTAACTAATAATTTAGTCCTGGCGATGGGTTATTGTCCACAATCATTTAATCTACAGCAATTTAATAGTAGGTGATTTTCGTATTCCCTATAATCATGCTTGAAGAAATTTATTTATACTTTTATCAGTTTTAACCCCTATATTTGACATCTTAATGGGTCGCTTTAGGTAAAATATTACAAAATGTGAAAAACCTAATACGTTAATATCGTATTTTAGAGAAAAAATGTGTCCTGAGCTTCATCCATAATTTTTATTGAGATTCATAGAGCATATGATACCTAGTTCCCAATCTTTTTGCGATGAAGTGTTATACTATTTAATTAGATGGAAACATATATTACCTTCAGTGAAAATAGTGTAGATATATCAATTTTATTAGCTTGCTTTACAAGCTTAAGTTTTTTCAGTCGTACGCTTGAAAATATTTGTAAGATATTTTTAGCTAGAGTGAAACAGTAATACTTTGATTGACTTTGATTTGTTGATTAGAAATTAATACTTAGCTACACAAAATTACCAAATTTTCTATTTAACCTTAACGTTTAAACTGTTCCAATTCTTATATGATATATTATAGTATAACATAACATATATTATTTTATAACTTATATGATATATTATATAACTATTACATAACACATAAAAATCAGCTACATTTTCTCTCCTTGCCTCGACCATAAAGTGTTGATGCTTAGGAGCATATCAAAATTGATTTTGAAAACATGGACTCTTCTTTATCCTAGCGTACTTCATATCAACGTGCATCGACCGACCTTACTAGCATGATACCGGTTTGATTTGCTAACATAGACACGTCTGGCAATTATTAAATATAATTATGCATTTCCTCAAATGCTCGTTCGTGAACCATGAGAATGTAGTGACTTGAAATCAATCGAGTTATCAGAGATAAAATGCTGGTAGTTTTTCATCGTAATTCCGACAAACCAGCGCAGATTTGCTAATACATGATATTGTGTGTGCAGTAATATACATCAATACTTACAGCAATGTACTTCAGCTATGAGGACATAGAGGTATTCATAAACAGTTCCATATTTATGAGGAACATAAATAATTTTATTTCACTTTATCATATATGATATGCCATTGTACGACATATGCTGAAGAGTAGTTATCTAACCCTAATCAAAGAAACATTATTTAGCCTTATTATAGTAATGTGCGATAAACGCCTGAATTTTGCAAAACGTCGCATAGGCTTAATAAGGTGTTAACTGTTGACCACTATGTATTCTTTGCATTATGTGGTTTGCTAGGAGAAAGTGATGTATTGAGCTATATTGGAAGTTGTGCCCAGCTATATATAATCTCATTTGTGCCCAGCTAATTATATCTTATTTGTAAAATATATTTTTTACATTCTTATTTCTTTTTTTCTGACACACGTTTACCTTTAATTACACATTTGGCTACCTTCCAAATATTTGGCAATGACCTCGAACGGCTGTTTTCTTCTCCCCTTAGTACTAGTGATGTATTTCATTTAACTCTAACACGGCCATCTCTTTCACTTCAAACGTTCTTGACACCTTTCATGATTTAGCAACCACTGAATGGCACATGATTCCTAAATATTATGCTATTATGTGCATGGTAAATACAGTGAAACTCCATTACGAAATATGCTATATATTGTCCAAAATTCATAATCGTAACCCTTTGAAACGACACATAAAAGAGGCCTATTTTCTCGATTTCTAGTTATAGGCAGTCCACAAGGACCCGTTAATTTACAGATTTAATTAATGTCTCTATATTCCTCGCCAGCATTGCAGTCACTCAGGAGACAAGAATCAGTTACTTTTAGAGTAGTAAGACATTCAATTCTTAGTCTAACGTATAGCCTAGGCTTCTACGGTATCATAAAAAGTTATCACGAGGCTCTCAAAGTAATGATCTTTCTCTCTTGATTTTCAAATGCTGACTTTTAAGACTCGGTGCGCGTGATAGTCTCGACCCGGCCATTACCAAATCACGCGCAGTTTTCAAATTACTCCCACCGGACGCGCCCAAATTCCGCCCTTTGCCATCCATTTATCCGCCCATTCTTTGCGCTTCATCCTCCGCTCTCCTGGCCCCGTTGGGCGGATAGTGGGTAGGGTTGGAGTGCCGCCGTCGCCTCCTCCTCCTTTCCGATCTTCCGAGGTGGTATTCAGCATCCTCTCAACCCCGTTCCCTCTCGGTATCCCGCCCACTCCACCACGTAGCCCCCCAGTAATCCCTCCGTCCTCCAGCGCCCTCCCCCCCAAACACGCCAACCACTTTTTCATTTCCCTTCCTCTCTGAAGAGAGGGAGCGCTGGGGGGAGGGGGTAAGGGGAGGTTGAGGGCGAGGGGAGAATGCTAAATCGATGATAAGGCAGAAGGGGCTCGGTGAGGAGGGTTGTGGGAGGGGGTGGGTGAGGGAGGCCCGCCGTACTGGGGCGACAAAAAGGATAAAGCCGGAGGAAGGAGAGGAAACCCGATATGGGGTGAGGAGGAAGGGATGGAGATGAAGATAGCGACACGGCGGAAAGGATGAAAGGGTCTGGGCGGGGCGCTCGCGGGGGTTGGGGTGGTGGCGAGGGTGGGTGTTGTGGGGGAGGTTTTCGGGCGAAGAGGCATCAGGCTGGGTGTGTTAAAGAGCAATAATAGAAGAGGCGTGAATCGCGAATGGTGTTTAAAACAATAATAGCTTCGTCAACGTCAACGAGGGGCAATTTTTGTACTGCCATTTATCGGCTGAGAGTGCTTTCTCGCTGTCCATATCCAACTTTTAATTAGCTACCGAGCCTTAGGTTGAGCTTATGGCTATCGTTATGTGCAGAAAATGGTGAAATGGAAGGTATCTGCTTCTTTCTATCGCTCCTCGGTTATTATCTCGGTTTCAATCGAACTGTGTACTTCTCTCCTTTGTGCCAGTCTTTTGAAAATTTTAGTGAGTCATATTTCGCTATTTTTGATTAAACCTATCTTAATGCTCGTGAGCGAAGATTCATGCGGCAAATTTATAATGCTCCAGCATCAAAGGTATAAATAAATTGTCCCGAGAGAGTGGAACTTCGTGGGAGAGAATTGTTCGTTCACCAAATGTCGAATTGCGATATTTCATCTCGAAAACCACCGATTCATAGTTCCAGACTCTTATCTATTAATATTATTTCCACGGCTATTATATCATGTTTTTGGCAGTTTTTCAAGTGAAGTAAAATTATTAAGATCTAAACATTTAGCTACAATCACATAACAAATGTATTACTGCCTTTTGTGACAGTAGATCAATTACATGTCGCTTTATCGATCTTGACTGAGAACACCTTGTCATCACCAACTCATGGCAGTTAGAGTGAATATTTCAGGAAGAGATATAACTGTCTAATACTGCGCTCATCTTTTTTAGCAATAACAGTCCTAATATATTTAAATTCAGATGACGTACCAATTCATTAATTTTCTGCTCCCTGAAAACAATTATAGTTTATTTAAAATATGAAGTTCGATAGTACAATGAAATTTATGAGAAATTAAAATTGCTTTTTTACGTAGGTGGTAGGTTTTTAGGGAGGCAATCGGCAGCTGAGATAATTTGCGCCATCTATGAAGGGTGGGTATTTGCAAATACTCAAGTAGGGACCAATATACTGACGAAAAATTTCCACCACTGCCGGAATTCAGACCTGAGTACTCGAGATAGGAAACAATTACTAAGGTCACCTCACCATCCGATCCCCGTGGTGTCCAATTGCTCTTTAGACAATATGATGATGCACATGAATCAATATGTAAATGTTAGGCACTCAGTTCAATGTTCCAAGAAGTTATAGATATTGTTTTAATATGTTTGTTATTCATTACGGAGGACTTGGCTAGAACCTATTCGCTATTCTTCTGTCAAGTTTTTTGAAGATATTTTCCTATACGCATTAATATTTATATTATTTGTGGTGTTTATTTCTTCGTATTTTTAAATTTATCTACGGTTAATTATCTAATTACAACCAATAATGGCCGTATTATTATGCGCGTTATCTTGAAAAAACCGAATTCTTAAGGAGTGTAGGATAAATTATGGTCTACAAAATTATGCACATACCTTTATTTCATGAATAGAACATACCGTTCTGCATAAAATGGTCTAAGGGCGCTTGAAATATCTGAAATACCTAGTTTTAGTTTTTATCAGTAGTTACCGGCGATATTGAGTGGTATTCGAACATATTGAAATGAAAACAAAAAATTTCAATTTACCACAGATTAAAGAAATACTTTAATTCAACCCGTTGACACTGCAACATCATCAGGACATCATGAATTGATGATATTGCATTGAAATCATGGTTTTCAATTCGATTTAGTTTTTTTATTCATGAGATTTATTGTATTGTAGAATATAAATCCACTTTATACCACGTTAACTTATTTTTGCATTAATATGTGTATGGAATCTCTTTTATGACCACGCAGTGAAATAGCTGCCTGATGGTGTACGCCAACTGGATTTTTTACTTGTGAGAGAACCACAATGCTTAGCTTGTTGAGGAATCAAGCCTTGAGAGCATTTCTGTGAGAGGTGGCCATCAATCGAAACATGTCATTTCGAAGTCTAGTGGCATCGTTTTTTATGACTTAAAATGAAATATAACGCTAGATGGATGGTTGAAAATAATGGATCTGTCGAATATTGTGATGAATGCGTAACGTATTTTACCCGATTTCTCCCTTTTAGAGGTCTACGCAAGAAGTAACGCAGGTCATGCAGAAAAGATCATCAGTTCCTATTTTTTTGCTATAAATGATAGCAATTATATATATTACTTGTGATAGAGATATTTGTAAGTTCTCTTTTTTGTGACATTGGAGCGATGGCAAGGGAATGTAATTTTTTTAAATTTTCGGCAGAATCGTTCGTTTGAAAAATATATTGTAAAAAGAAAATACGAAGAAGTTATATGAATGCGGTAATACTTGCCATTTCGAATTATTCAATGAGTTTTTATTGGTTGGAAAGTGCAGATTCACCACTTATCGACGCATTCAATAGTTAATAATTCGGATAAGTTTTGTACTCTTCCCGTAGCGTAGGTAACCTGGTGTATGATAGTAATTGTAGCTTCCACATGGACTTATGAGTAACATAATTCAACCCATTAAACTCCCCAAGTGGAAATTTTGTTGCAAGAAGGACCATAGAACGGCCGAAAATGAAGACGGATATGTTCTTTTAGTGCAGATAGAGAAAGTGCCTTCTTCAAAAAAGAGACAACGGAACCAATAAGCTCATTAAATGTGCTTAATATTCTCACCACATTTATCCCGTATGGCTTTACGAAATCATGATGAGAATATATTATGAATACTTTGATATGGTCTAATAAGGTACTGGTTGTAGTCGACCTAGTAGGCTGGAAAAGGTAATTTTAGCCTGTTTCGACTGAGTAAATGATATTGGATGTTGTACTAAATAATGAAGGTCAACACGTAAAACTTGGAAATTAAAAAAGGAGGTCGAACGGAGAGGGAAAGTTTTGTATATGTAAATTTGGACGAGGATGGAAAAAGTAAGTTGAAGAGGGGTTAAATCAAGTAAAGAAGTATTATGCATGGTAGACGAGAAAGAGAATTTACTACAAAAATTTCACCGTGGTGGAATGGAATACAGGAAGTACCGACTGAAAGTCAGAGGACTAATGAAGGTTTCCATGAAGGAGAGAATAAATTAAAAACAACAGAAAGGGGGAAATAATGGAGATCATGAACACCATTAGACTAATTAGAAGATACGAAAAGTCTGAGCGCGGTATAATATACGACATTAATAGTATTGGGGGCAAAGATTACCCTGGGATACAGATACGATTGAGCAGACGCTAATTTTTCATAAATCTACCATTGCTGGTGAAAACCTGATGATGGTGATGATGACATTGTTAATTTTAATTACATATTTATTAATGAGTGTATGCTGTCTAGGTGACAATCCTAGATGATGAAGCTGAAAGATGCTTCAAGCACAGAACAATTTCCATTGGAAAACAACCTTTACTGTATCATGATGTACAATATATTTTTGGCATGCATACGCAAGGTTTGCGCTTAAAGTATACGTAGTTATGCTACTACGCATACGCAAGGTTTGCGCTTTATGTATACATAGTTATGCTACTACTTAAGGAAACGTATATTCCATTATTTTTATTTGAGAATACTTAACTTTTTTGACATAACTTCAGGATCATATGTTTGTTGCTATGTTTCCAACCTCTCTATGTTTTTATAGCTCTCTAGAAGGGCTGAACCATATTAGGAAATCCTTCTTATGAGTCTCATTTACATATATCTATTCACAATGCTGGTACACGAAAGCGAAAATGGTCACAATTAATGCAGGAAAGGGGTTGATTATCTATCGTCTCCATAGAATACAAACATAAGGTGTTCGGTAATATTGTAGTCGTATTTGCCGCCGAGTGGTGCATTTCGTTTCTTTTTTGTTCTTTTTTGTGTTTGCCCGTAAGAGTTGCCCTCTTAGGTTCTCTTTTTTTGATCCTCGATACGAGGACAGTTGTTGGAAAGAACGTGTGAGCTTCGGACGTCCAGGAAGAACCGGCATCATCATCACCGTGTCAGCTCGCCATGACATTGAAGCCTCCGAATTTTGTGAGTACCATTCGGCGGCAATCAGATTTATACAGTCCACTTTGTTTTCATCTTTTGATTTATTAAACATAAGGGTGGAAGAGCTTGTGAAGTCCTCTCGGTACGACAACAATCGCCTGTTATGATTACTCGTGCCAGATTAAACGCGGGACTGTAGACCGGTGAAAGGTATTATTGGACTCGTGCATGAGACAACTCTATAAAAGGATAATTCCGGAGAAACACCATATAAAATGACGGTAAAATTTAAGAAAATATTGGGGACAGTAACGGAAAAGGAACTCTATTAATCTCTACGACGATTAATCAAACAAACAACAATGTTATGAATGTGTCATCTAAGGAGTTCAGCCAAAGATGATTTGCCCACTATTATAGGTGAAAGAGCTCAAAAACCATCACCACACCTGACCATGGCTAAGCATATTGGTAGGAGCGATTAAAACGTAAATTTCTCATATGCGATCCAAGTGGTTGGACCATGCTTGGAAATAAAATGATTGAAGATATTAAGTATGATAATGAGGAAATAGAGAGGGATTATAGATAATAACCAAATAAAATGATTGAAGATATTAAGTATGATAATGAGGAAATTGAGAGGGATTATAGATAATAACCTAATAAAATTGCTTAGTCATAGGCTCAGTGACTAATTTTGGAGCAATAGCAGTGGAATAGTTTACACTGTTAGGGCATGACTCAGCGAAACTGTTGCTCAAAATAATTTAGGATTTAAAGATAATTGTGATAATCATAGGGTTGTCATAAAATCTGGCAGGCAATACATGGAGCCACAGAAAACGTGAAGAAATATGTGTAGTGTCCGTTTGTAAAAATATTTATTTCCCATCATAGTATAACCTAATGTCGATAAGTCTCCTTTACCAAATAAACTTAACTTTATCTGTTATTTAAAAAATGTGTGATTGTAGAAAAAATCATTTGCTGTATGAATTTAATTACCACTTTCTAATACATAGGTATGTTAGTTTGTCAGAATACATGTTCTAGTAAGATATCCAAACGCATGTATCGTGGTGCCTTACCCAAACGTGTGAATTTCACACCCCTTACAATTCAACCAGATGAGAAATTTGCTCTCAATATCAAATGAGCAGTAGTGTGGTAACCAGTATAAAAGAAGGAGCCAATTAAAAATCATTATTTTTTATACTTGGGAAAAATATTAAGTAATTTATCCAAATGTTGTGACCATAGAATGAATAAAGCATGAACGAGCAATACATATAAATATCATGCTGCTCTATTCCATATTCTGATCTAGTTACCAGTGTTGTGGTTTCCCTGGGGAAATTATTAATGAGAATTGGATACAAAAATGTTTGAGCATAAAAGAATAGCTGTAGAAAAAATTTATTTCATTTACTCGTTTAGATGCTACCTCGACAGTGAATGGAACCGGGCTTGGAGCATAAAGGCGCACGACTCATAAACTTCGAAGCATCATGTCAAGTCCTATTTTCGGTTCATGTTGCACCTAAATATTTGGGAGGCACAGTAAAACATGTAAAAACTTTTTTTTGTTAAGTTATACTTGGATTTCAGAACTTTTTTCATAATAAGAGAAGTGTCAATGTTTTCCCTATTCACTCCAACCCTAAAATCTTTGCGGACAGTAACCTCACCATCACATCTATTACATACTTTAATACTCGAGCAGAATAGACTCAACGTGATGAAATGTGCCACTCCCAGGATAAATGTGAACCATTTCATAGAATCCTGCATTCATGGGAGAAGGGAGAAAGTTGGTTCTCTCTTCTCGTTGAACGAGCCACGATATATGTTTTCGATTTGGAGTAAGGTAGTATTCGGAGATATCGGAAAGTAATAATGGAAGCGTACTCCCAGAAATTCGTAGTACACTCAAGTTTCCCCGGGAGAAAAATTGTGGAAAAATAAAATAGCTGCGCAAAGGTGCAACCAAGCGAGGATTGGATTCAGGGCCAAGGGGAGTGTTGAATCTTTTCTGAAGCAACAGTCACCGAATCAATTTCCTCTCGCGATCCCCATCAATCGTGTTTTACCAACGGTCTGACATGTGGGGGAGGTAGCTTGTCTGCCCTGAGAGGGACTCACAGAAAGGGTGAGGGCGGTACTGCTACGGCCGGTCTACCAGGATGATGAAGGACTTCCGCAAGCAAGGCCAAAGGACTTGTCCAGCAGGAATGGATCCTTTCCCCCCCGACTTGCGCTTCTCTCTATATATAGATTTGTATGTATATACCTCACACTTCTTTCCACTCACCACATCCTCACGTCATATTCACGCTCCCAAATCGTCTCGCTCGTAACCTGCTTCCGTCGTGGAAGCCTTAATGCGTTAACCCTTACGGTTCATGCTAATGCCTCCTCTCAGTCAATTTCCTCCTCGTTCAAGACGAAGTTTGAAAGGAACGGAACTATCGATAGTTTTTTCATACAGGCCCTGTCATCTTTTCATTAATGACCCTGAAACGATTTTATCATCGTAATACATGGGGGTAATGGAGCCTAAAGGTGATATCGAACATTTAAACATGCCCAGCGTTCTGGGTTACCCTTTCTATTTCCAGTGTAAATTATGAAATAAAAAGTTTACCGAAGTTGAAATAAAAATAATTGTTGTGCATTCGCATCATGTAATCTTACTTTCTTCTCGGAGCGATAAAATTTTAAAAACACACCGGAGTGCATCTATAATATAGACATATCTATTTTAATGTTAGTTTTATTTTTCCCTCCTTATATTATTGTCATCATGTGCCTCCTTCATATTGTTTTTAACTTTAACACCTGTAATGGTGCGTTTATAAAGGCTTTTTAAGTCCTCTTGTTAGATGATATACTGATGAAGTATTACGAGATGAACTTAAATATAGGAGAAGATATGATGTTTTAAGACGGTTACGATTTACTCATCATTTTGAATAATGTAAAGGTCATTAATCACCGTTCTTACGACAGAACCTTTCCGTGGGCATTCTCTTTGCAACAATTGCTCACTAATACCCTGGTTCAAGAATCCAGTGACCAATTGTTGCCTCATTAAATGAAATCTGCCCTCAATCATTTTATACTAAGTAAATGTTGTCGTAGTAACAAATGTGCACGTGAAGAATCACGAAGGATATCTATTTGCATTATTATAAAAGAAAGTGAGAATATTTCATTCAAACATTCTTGGATCATCACCGACTTTTACCTTGTTTAAAGCAAAACTAATGAATATGTATGTATGTACCTGAAGACAGCATTTGTAATGCGCTGTCGCTTCCAACGTTAGCTCGATGAAGTCTGGATGTATAACATCCTTATGTATAGGCACGATCTCAGTACTTTTGTGTTGCGTAAAGCATACGTTGCAGGTTCCCTATCAAATACGTACCCGTAGTGCGTCACTGCTCTGATAATATTTTCCTGGATTGTCATCCCTTAGGTTTAAGTATGATAGAAGTGAAGATGCGGACGCATGCGAATAATTTATGAGCAAAATTAATTCATAAGGCTATTATATCACAGGAAAAATCCCCTTCTGATAATCTTGGTGATAATCCATGGTTGTCCCCAAGATCCAAGCGTATCAATATATTCGGTCGCTTTAACGTTTTAACTAATGGTTTCTCATTTAGCATCACGTGCGGCTAATTTTATAATTTAATTTAATTATTTACAGCAAGTGAAGAGATGGCATAGATATGAAAGTCTTGAATAACTTTCCAAAGTAGATCACGCGTTCGGAGATTTTGCTATCTTATCTAGTACTGAACCGGTAATATACATCAAAATAAGTTTTCAAGAACTTCTCTTTTAACTTAGCCATCCAAAATATCTTATGCTTAACAAGTCCCTTATCATTATGTTTGTTCTGTCCACAAAAATGAATCTTACATTCTTCGAGCAACGAGTCCTTTCTCCATCCCAACTTTCTCTAGTTTTTAATTTTACTGCAAGTGAAATATTCTTTACTCAAAGTTCAAAAACTTATTTAAAATGCGATGCATAACGCATTTGTGTATCCATAATGACTACCTATGGCTTTTATTCAGCAATGTGAAAAATACCAATACCTCAGTCAATGGCGGAACTAATTGCTCTACCAATACATGAAACTCTTTGTGAAAAAAAAGAAATCCCTGCTCATCAAGATAGCTGGCGGCTCGTTGATATTTTTTGGAAACCTAATTAACCCACGTCTGGCTACCCAAATATTTATCCCAGCGGTAAAGGATTTATTTATGAACCGATGGGCGAATACTATTAATTGAATGCCAATTTTAGGATATGTTTTCTGGTTCAGCGAAAAAAATCAAATCTATCTATTTCGGACTCATTTTAAAATTCAAATGACGGAAAAGGTATTTATAGACATAAGTTTTTACGCAAAAAATTTAACAAAACAGTGTTTTACTCTAAAGCGCTGTTTAGAAATCTCCAACATTATTACCGCAAGAATTTATAAATGATAAAATTCGGTGGCGTGGTTTGTTATTGAACTGGCTGTAATATCAAAGATTTCCGTTCGCATGTTCGCATATAAAGACCTAGAACTTGGATGAGGAGGGAATAGTTGCCTATCTCTATAGCATTGAAGATTATAGGAATAAACTCCTTGGCTTTAAACAAAGGTTGTACCTTTCCTTTAATAAGTGTTAAATTAAACCTAACCAAGGTTTCCAACTATACCCGTCATTAGCATTAAACTTATAGCGTACATCCAAATTTTAAAAGAAAATTGTCACTCATGGGTGTGTTTGAGTGAGAAATGCTGGGGAAGCAGTAGAGAGCGTGGTAGAATGGGTAAATATGGAAAATAGAAAATCAGTACTATGCTAAACGAAATGTCATTGATTGATTTCAGTCCTAGGAATAATATGTTGCCTATCAAATATCCCTTTCTTAACTGAGAGAACACTGTTATTGATAAAATAATATGATGAAATGCCACGCCCATAGAAGTGCAAAAAATTCTATCAGCATTAATGCTTTGCTATTGGACTTCACTGAAAAATTCAAGTAAAGTAACAGCATCATAACTGTGAAAACACTATTCCAGATTACTACAAGAATTGGTTTTCATAAATTGTAAGGAAGAGTAAATTTATAAAGTGAGAATAAATATAAGGAATCCCAGAAATAATCGGGAGAGGTGGCAATTGAAAAGTTTGGCAATATTCGCCAGCGCATTTTGGTGGCCATCGGTTCCTCGGCAAATGTCAACGCAACACTTGTTGAATACGAAAGTGAGAAATGCCTGACCAGTCGCACGTTCCCCGGGGAACTGAGCGGGGGAGGGTTGAGCGCTTCTGGATGACGGGCATCTGAAGAATCGTGACAGAGAAGCCGTGGACGCTTCCCTCGACAAGACGAAAAGAAATTACGGAATGTGTGGGAGAGCGAGCGGACCTTAGTGGGAAGTGAAGGGGGGATATTTCCCGAGGCAGGATCCAGCGTCAAACGGTCTGCCGGAGGGTGGAGAAGAGGGTGATCTTGGGAGGCTTCTCGGGGGTTGGGCGACCACCCCTTCGGACGCCCTGCAGCGGAACGGAAAGGCCGGGGAAAGCCCACCTTTTTGGAGCAACCGACTCGGTCGATGAAGAATGCGGTGTGTATAAACGCATTGTGGACAAGGGTGGTGAGGAAGAGGCGGTGTCAGAGTCGCGCACACTGTGGAGGCATTGTCGAGGTATGAGATTAGCGATGTAATTCCGGTTGAAAGCGGGACGAAAGATTTTTTCTTTCGAAACGGGGGAGGAGAAAAAAAGTAGTCACCTCTTTCGAATGCCCCAAAAATGAGATGTGGGGCGATTTAAGTTCAAGCAGTGTGTTTTGGCCGAGTTGAACAAAACGTGCTGAAAAAGGCCCTGGCCCTTTCCCTGCCAACAGTGGAAGGATTTCCTTTGATGGGTTGTCCTCCTAGAATATGTTTCTTTATTCAGCTTGTCTCTTCGAATAAAATTAAAAACTTGTTGCCGTAAGTGCGGATTATCCCCAAAGAGATCTTTACCTTTAGCACGTCATGGAAACCATACTGCAACAAGTCCGCTTTTGAATTCAAAGTGATTCCATTCATTCCTCTGGGCAAATGTTTTCTTGCTTCGTATTATACCTTTATTTCTGTTTTCTTCATGTGGATTTGCTTTTTAAGTTGATATTACTTTCATACTTTAATTCATAGCATTTTTTTGTTCGAGAAAGTCTTCTTTATTCTTAAAACTGAGGCGTCCCATAGCAAAATTATAATATTAGAGGTTTGCATTTAATATTGATGATTTATTGAATGAAATGCGGAATTGGTAAATTATTTCATTAGTGTTGCATTCATTATTTTTAATTAATATAAATAATATTGCAATACAATATCCCTGTTTGTGTTACTATAGTTTATTAAATCATCTCCAAACGAACTTTTCTCTTTCAATTGATGAAAATTTACGCGAGAAGTACGCTAATCATTGACGAAATAATGTTTCGGAAAAGGTTTCATTGTGACGAAGTGAAAACTCTTTAATTCAGAATTCAGAAACCTTATCTTTGCTTCAGTCATTATTTTAACTAACTTATGCAATATATGACTCTTTAATACTATAAAAAATAGTTCTTGTTTCTTTATAGGACGTTTTATTATGTATTAGCGGATGAAAAAGAGGATATATTAAGGCTTTTCAGTCAATTATTAGAGGTATTACGGCACTGCTTAGATTTTTGGTGCAAATTACATGTCAAAAAAGCTTTTATCGAACATTCTACCAAGTTTCATTTTAAAAGATTGAGAAATACCAGAGAATATTCTAACCCTTGGGCATTAAAACATGATTTTTGAGAGGCCTATAATAATACTTTAAAAGAAATTTATTTTCGCCTTTACTGTCACAATTTTACTTTTTAATGTTCTTTATTTGTGGTTCACTTTCACACTGGTACAGTCATGCTTATGCGGTATCCTTTATATTGGCTGCACTGCAATTGTAGAAAATAGGGTATGTGTCTCATAATAACTCCTATTTCTCTAATCTTTTTCCTCAATGGATAATGCATCTTTGAAGAAAGGGACTTATGTATCTCTTTTAATCGATGCAAATACAATCCATCACATTATCGTCTGCTGATTTATCACCGAATAAATTTCATAAATGGATTGGTTTAACTAATGCACCTTCGTTTAATGACCTCTATTTATTAAACGTTCAGGACTCCTATGGCTTTCAAGTTCACCAAGATATGTCATCTAACGTTGAAACACATAACTTGAAAAATATATTTCGTGGAAATGTTTAGGCCTTGTGTCAAAATATACTCCTTAAAAGTCACAGTCACAAGTCACATCATTAAATTCTCACCGCTACCTACCGTTGAGTTCTTTTGAAAGAATAGAGCACGATTGAGAGTTATTCCAATCGCATCGAACCATGGCTTTCAAATAAAATTATTGAGTGGATGTTTTTTTTACTTATGCCATAGAACGGCCTCGATGATTATTCGTTGACATTCATAACTGCATATAGTGCAAATTTATTTCTAACGTATGCAAAGTTTATGGCGGGCAGGATTCAGTTTTCCTCAAAAACTGGAAATTTTACAGAATTATCTTACCCACTACCACCTATTTGAGTGCAGAAATTCATTTGTATTCAATCATTTGCTAAAGCCTTAGTGAGATAGGATGATTGATGAACTAGAGAAGGATAATGAATGAAGTTGGAACGGGAACGTAATATAAGAAAGTTAAGAGAAAACCTATCATTAGCGAAATAACAGTGCCCAAATTTCAGCCTGAATGTATGTGCAGGAAATAAATTACTAATTTGTTTGTCAATAACATTTGTAATACGGCGGGCAATCACAAGCTTGCTTCATGAACTTACTTCTTTTTACACTTTGACTACTGATTGCATTTCATGTTTAAAAGCAACTCAAGTTAATAGTTTTGTCATTATTTACTCATTTCCATCCGATACGATCATGTGAACTCTTTGAATATCTCTGTGCTTTGAATAATCATTTAATCTATTCTGCTGTATCTGCAGGAGACACTTGAATTAAAGGCTAATGTTTACCATGAATAGGTACCGAATAAAGGCAAAAATGTGATAGAATACGGCCCCATAAACCTTACAACAAGACAGTATTTGCAATTCACATCGTGGTTTGGCGATGAAGACATGCTCGAAGTATGCGGAATAAGGTCGGGGAATGCATTAAGGATGTATGAAATTTGTCCTAGAATTCGTGCAAATAAAAGAATAAAACTTGGACTTGACATCCTCTTAGAGTTATGGCTATAGCTAGCATTGCTAGTAGGATGCTCAAAGGAGGAGGGAGGGCCCCAAGATGAATCAACAATTCATTTGCTGACAGGATAAGAAGGAGGACGGCGGGGTAGGAGGAAGGCCATGAAGAATGGTGTGGGAGGAGAGAGATTCTTTCACGTCTAAGGAGAGGGTCGGGGAACCCGAACCTCGAGGAGATAAACTCATAAATCGAGGGTGCATATGCAAATCCCCGTCGGAGGAGATGCTCGGCTCCTCTTTTATTCTTCGGGTGAGGGCCAGGCGGGGCGGAAGATATGTGTGGATACGTGGGGATCGGGGTTGGGAGGCTGACCAGTCCGGGGAAGCCTGAGGAAAATCGGGAAGGAACTGACGCACGCGTCACATCGAAGCGAAGTGGGATTCGGGGAGGGAGAGGATACAGCGGGAGGGCGCGAACATCGGGTCAGAGCGCCGCGGGAGGCGAAGGGGAGTCGAAAGGGAGGGGGAGTCGTTTTTGGCGCGGCGTGAGTGGTGGAGCACATGCGCGGAAGTTAAAACTTCCTCCCCCTCTCCATCCCTTCCATTTCTCGCAACATCCCCCTAACCCTTTGCCCTCCCTCGACCCCGGAGTCCAGCCAAAGCGGACGCTCTTGCCCACCCGCCCTCGGGCGGCTCAATCCGGTGGGGCGTATTTTGATGGCGCAGTCCGGCGTGATGGTTTGGCGTAAAGGAGTGAGAGATTCCCCGGGCGATACATATATACCCATGTACATATGTACACCCGAGCGTATGAATTATTATTTTTACGAGTTTTCTACGGTTTAGGGTAGATATAGATGGAATGTTCGGACTCCGCTTGTTTGGTGAACAATCTCTTTTGTTCCTCTCTTCAATTCTGCGTTTGATTTTATTTCATGCCTGACTTTAACACATTCAGAATCCAATATTTATGACTAATACGTCATGTAATTATCGTTATATTTTCTTTTTCACGGCTTCAACTTAAAAGATTTTAATATTCCGTGAAAATTGTGGAAATGTACCTTTAATAAAAGAATCAAGTTTATATATTTGTAAATTCTCTCTGGAAAATATCCTTGTTGATGGCAAATTAAAATACATTATCATTAAAAGGAAAACCTGCGGAGAATAAATAATTGATTCTCATGCATGATAAGTAAATTGAAGATCATTTAAATCTGGTTAACCTGACCAATGGGAAATCTGAGGAAATGGTCATTAGTCAGTGGGAGTGAATTTGGAAATGAAAAGATGTATATTTAAAATTAGTACGGTACATACTTTTATGAAGAATGGTTCTAAGGTAGTATAGAATTATTCCAGCAGATGATTCTTATTAACAAAAGAAATAAATATCGTAGATTCGATACCCTGCAGAAACGCATAAAGTCCGAATTTCACCAGTGGACACGAACAGTTCAAAGGCAAGAGCAACCACGTTATATAAGCTCTCGTCTTCATTTCTTTTGCATCCTCCTCTACCTTTCTCAGAGCTAATATTGTATTCATATCGGTACCTGGAATGGTTTTGTGAATTAATTAAGTCATACATATGCACCAGGTGAAGAAAATTTGATTTTGAACGGTATTTGGAAAGGATATACCATAGGGTTTTGAATGGAGGGAAAAAGGTCCGAGAATGGCATGACAGTGAAAGCGGTAGGGTAAGCACCTCGGTCGCTTGTTTTAGCGGGAAATCTGCCGTTATGGGTCATTAGCGCCCCACAGATGACGAGGGTCGGTAGAAATGAAGAATTAAGTCCGATCTTGGGAACGACGTCGGCAAAACGACCGCAAAGTTATTTTACCGATGGATTATGGAGACCCTGTGTGCTCTAGGACATATTTGCACCAAAAGGATGCTAGTGATTTAAGATAAGTAAAATACGCTTAATATATCGTGCCGTTTGTTGCTAATTTCCACTCTGCACTCGTGCCATTTGTAGTTAATATGCAATCCATTTCATTACAATGTTTCCAGTATTCAATTGGTATAGCATTTTAGATAACTGCTACTAATGTGATTATAATTTAAGAGCTATGATTTAATGGAAATATTGTTTCGCTTTCTTTAATGTTTCTTAATCAGGGTTTTATATGCTTGAATTCATATTAGGGTGTTTCTTAAACTTAAATTGCAGGGTAGTTTTTCAAATATAGTGTCATGAGACATTATTGCTGATGGATGTACATATGATTCTTTAAATCAGTTGCTAGTACATCTTAAGCCCCCTTCTTTTGTCATTATTCTTATCTGGAGTCTCATTCAATACTCTTTTTATTTTGACAATAATTATCCAGCTTTACATATTTTTTTGTTGAATAGAATGGTTAATTTATGTATAATTAGTGACTGGTGCTATGAATAAATTTTGTAAATAGCTTAATACGACCGCATATGAATCAATAGTGATGAAAATCCGTAATATATTTGACGAGATCAGGACAACAAAATTGGATCAAAATGTAATGAACGAATCGTATCAGTCTTTTACTTATGAATGAGGTACAAATAATTATATTTTTGTGTTCCTAATGCCGTGCAAAAGATTTACTACCTGTTACGTGGTATTTCTTTGCACCTGAAGCCATAAAATGAAGAATATTGTGTTATAGAAGTGTAAATACTTCTCTCAGCTCACAAGTGATGACTCACCCGCGACAAAATCTCTCATTAGCGCTCCATCTTCAGATCTCTCAATCATACCCCAAACCTTGGTTCCGTTTTTGGTGTCGTAGGGGTACATGGGGGATAGAGTATTCGCTTGGAGTGACCGGAGGGGATCTTTGAGATCCGAGGGAAGTGAATGAGTTCTCCGTTTACGCGAGATACCAAGGGGGGAATAAAGGGGAAGAGAGATAGGACGAGCTATAAGGGGGGAGCAACACAGGGATGGAGGGAGATGGTTTGATGAGCAACAAGCGTCCACAGGTAAATAAAACTCACCCTTGAGAGCTAATTACGGGTTTGTAATATTTTGGAGGGCAATATTTCCTCAAAGGGAGATTTTTATTGTGTCAACACGAATATACGACGGTCTCTGTAATTTTGGAAGTAGTGGAAGCCATATATTTTTCAGGGAATTTATGGGAAGGCGAATATTAAATATTTGAAGTGAGGATTCGTTCATCCTAAACAAATTATTTAGGTTATTTGAGGGAAATGCGGTCTCTTCATCTTGTTTTTATTCATTTTTTGCGATGAGTTAGAATTATTGCCATTATATTCGAGTGGTACGCTTTACTTACCTTGCTAGACCATATATGCTTAGGGATGTTAATAATTTTTAGGATATTTGATTTTTCAGGTGGTTATCCAAAGTAAATGAATATAAAGTAAATAAATAACAATCTCTGTTGGTAAATAAAAATAAAGGTAATATTATTGTTGGTAAGTATACAAACTGTCACCCATGTAGTGATGTTTTAGTTTGGTCTTATCGTGACATTTCAGTGATTTAATTGGCAATATTTGTTTCTATCGTAAAGAAGTATGATAATCACAGGCGAAAATGTAAAGAACGGTTGTCTATGACGCAGAAAAGTTTTGTTGATATATTTAATTTAGCTTTTGAAACATGATCACCACGAACTTAATGCTTGATGTTTTTTGGGTGTAACTAAACCAGTAGGTGAATTTTAAAACATCGAATAATATTATTGTTTGGAGGCAGAATTGGCGTTACTCAGGTACGTTATTCATAGGCTATTAATTATATATATCCATGCAAGCAAAATAGCTCCCAGTTGCATTAAAATATTTCAATGGATCTCACCCTGCTCGTTAAACTCTTTCCAGTACCGGTACGGGATATTTCTAGGTTCGTCTACGCATTTCACGGGACAATAATTTAGCGGTTGATATTTTATTGGCAAAAAGGTTGGAAACCACTGGATCATAAGGACTAGGCAAAATCCAAATCAAGTTTGGAATATTTTGTTTGTTATTTTCTGGAGAATTAACATTAATTGGAGAATTAAACATTGCAGTAATTAAATCTTTAAATTAAGCTTTGGGTAAGTCCTAGAGTTCTGCATCTCTCAAAATGTCTCACGTTTAGGCATTTCCTCTCCGACCTATCCAGTCATGGGTGACTAATAGAGGTATTTGGTCGTGAAATGTATCCCTCATAGCTCAGCCCCTTTCCGCTGTCATGGATACGAGGAGGTTCCCTTTTAAAGGGGCTCTGAGCATTTTTAGCCATGCATGCTCCGAGCGACCCGGGGCATCGGACATAAATTTGCGCTGTGCGCGGGGCCGGATGACCGAGCCTTCCCGCCGTCCTAAAACCGGGAGAGAGGCCTCTGTAAATTGGTAAATGGGAGATTTCTTTTCTTCTCTCTGGGCCGAATCCTCCCTCCAGCAAACCCGCTCCTCCCCCACATTCCCGAAGCCCTCACCCCTTACCTTACTCCGGGAGAGATTCTCTCATTTTCCTTCCACCACTTCTCGGCCTCATCCGTGAACTAGTGTTGCGAGGGGACTATAGGATGCAGTGGGAATACAGGGAAGATTCGTGGGGGTGGGTAGAAGCGTGTGTGATAGAGGGAGAGAGAGAGAGCGAGCAGGCCGGAAGGTTCTTTTCTCTCGGCTCATGAATTACGCATGTGTATGGCTCTGGTGTCAGATGGGATTTCTCCCCGATCGTCGAATTGGATTCTAGGCACGCACTAGTCCCTTTTCTCGAGCTCGGCTCCGTTGCCTCCCACCCTTGTGCCCCCCTCCCTCTTTTCTTCCCACGACCCCTAACCCCTTCCCCACTTCATCAGTTCTCCTCCTCCTTGGGCCCTTCCTTGGCATCTTCGCGAGGTGGCAGCGGCCTGGGTAGTGGTTTTTAAGAAGGGTCGCGAATGGTGTTGCTAGAGTGGAATGGAGTTTGCGGGCTGCCACGAGGGACGGCTTCATAGTGGGGCGAAATTGAGACGGTGGGGGCCGCGCCCTGGAGGGGCGACAGGGTCCCGCCAAGGTGGCAAGATCATTGAGTGATTGTAAAATTATGACGTGTTGACAGAAAAAGTTGTTGACTCCAGCTGAGTAATGGTGACTTCTTGCCATCGCCATATGATGTAATGTGAATAATGGTAGGTTTGTGGAAAGGTAAAAACTTCCTCGTAAGCATCGGTTCCTTTAATTAATTTTGAGTCCTTATAACTTACGTTATCTTCCTCTTGAACCCTTTACAACTTACATTACTTAAAAATGTTTCTTTCATAAATTATTATTGCTAGTCTAATAGTGAACGCCATATGTTCACGACTTGAGGAAGATTTAATCTGGCGCCAATTGATAATGTATACCCAGCCTCTTTAAAAAATATCTTATAAAATCATAATTCACCGTCACTTTTTGCTTCACTAGTTTGAAGAGTAAATGTAATAAGGGTAATTAATTAGGCATGCAAACATTTTCCAAGAATTAACTTATTTGAATTCCGTGCTTCGAAACATATGTCACTCAAAAATGTATTCTGGAGAGGTCTTTGAAATAAATTAACATTAATATATCTATTCTTCTTTATAATTGAATAGCCAATTCGGTGTTAAGAAATTTCCGTTGATGCCATTTCGGTCATTGCCGTTAATATGTCTTGTGTGTGTACTTATTTTAAGATTACCTTAGTTTATCATGAAATACACGGTTGATTATTTCGTTGAAATTTATGGATACAAATAAAATTGCGGAGAATCTTTAGATAAATTTGTCTATAGGGAGTCTTTGATTTTGATGAATCAAGATAGAGATCATTTGAAAATACAAAACCTAAAATTAATGTATTGTATTCTGCTAGAATAGGAAGGCATGATAATGGGTGGCATATTATACCTCCTACCTTTAAAATTCTTTTCTCTTTTGCCATGTTTCTTTAGCTTGCATTGATTATGATCTATCTTTTTTCATTGATTGTATTTGTGATCTATTTTTTATCTTCAGTGCAGAATTAGTTGGAATAAATTCCAGTTTTTGATCAATTTTGGTCAAATGAGCTTCATTAACAAGCGTAGTGAAATTGCCTACTAAAATATGTATGGCATGTTTATTTTGAAATGGTCATGGCATTTAAAATTAACTTTTAAGAGGCCAATATTTATTTTCCAATATTGCTATTTTAATGGCAGCTTTTGAATGTTATCTTCCTCTAATGTATGCTTACGGTCGCACATGCCGTGTCTGCCGCATGTGCTCATGTTTCAGTCGGGGAGGTTCTTTCATGTCTAATAAGTTGACGCTAACGTTTCTCTCATTGCATGTGAGAACATGTTTAACAAGCGGTACTCCCTGGAATGCGGAGCTAAAATCTCTGATTCGTACGCACGTGCTCTCTCCTCCTCCGATTCAGTTAGATGCAAATTATTTTCTATGATATCCCTTGCGCTCCGAGGTCAAAATGTTTTCGCTGAAATTTATGTACTCCTTGGATTTTGGAGTTACAGTTCTGTGGGTAAGTTTTAACTTACCATAGCTCTTTATGAATCAGTTTCTTTATAGATGATATACCTTAGAAAATTCTTGCAGAGCCATTTATGTAATATGAGATTAACTTCACTAATTTGTATCAAAAATAGTTTACAAAAATCACTTACTAGTTTATGCATATACATGATCCCAAGCCCTAAGGAGTATTTCCTAGTAAAGATAAGAAGCAACTTAATAATTGGTGATTAATGAAAATTGTTAATTTTTTCCAGTTATTAATAGAGGCAAGCTTTCCTCTGAATACAGTTTAGATTTAAATGTAGTATTTTCTGTAATGAATGGACTAACATAGAAGAGAATAATCGGTTTTCTTATTGATTGTGTCACTCAATATCAGATAGACCTCTGATTGTGAATTTAGCTAGTACGCAGCTCATAACCACTATTTGATTCCATTAGTTCTGTAGATTTTGGAGATTATGGTTAGATTTCCGATGATTAATTCACTATAAATTAGTAACGACTGTCATTTTTAGAAAATCCTTGTATTTATTTCCACCATCATCTGTCAGAAATCCTGGGTTTGGTGTGACGCAGCTCTTCGCTGAATTTTTCTATCAGCTAAGCTATTCATATTTAATTATTTCTTCTCTTTCACATCCTTCATTATGTGACCTATACATGTCATGTTAGGCCTCCCTTTGCCGTACTTCCCGTACATTTTTCCTTCAGCTTCAGCAGATTTCTTCATTAGGCCATCATGTTTCATATGGCCCATTAAGTTGTCCCGTCTTCTTCGTAGGGCAGGTTAATGAGCAAATAAATACTCCACGTCATATCATGGCATGTAATACAAGTAATCATGCAAGTTATTTGATTGATGCGGATTGAATCCAAAAACGTTAAGAGAGAAAATCCTTCTGATTTCGTGAATTTTCGTTCGGAATCGGAATTAAAAAAGTCTATCACAAGCGGTGGATAAAATATTACTAAGGAAATCTAAGGAAAAAGGCAGGAAAAAGAAATTTTTCTGTTAAACATGGTGGATGATTAAAATTTCAAGTTTTGAACTTCACAGGAAATAAATTACAACTTTTTACCTCCGCAATTTATTTTTTCCAGACATGGTTTGGAAATTCAATGTTATTATCAAGGTTTGTCTCTTGATAGTTGCATTGAATATCAAAAAAAAAAAGGTCGGAAAAAATAGAGTGTAACGCGTACGCACTTGTAATTTTACTAATGACGAATAATATTGAAGGCCATGTAGCATGGTGAACAGTTTCTTGTGGCCTTGTACTTGATTATCCTGTTTCTTGTTTTTAAATTAAAAAAATTCCTTAAGTCCTTCATTTCCTTATAATTTCTTCTAAATGTTTTTAGCATATTGTTTTCTTTCTCTCGTGCGCAGGCAGCGTGGATGTACGTGGAAGTTGCTTACATTTTGATTTACCTTGATCTGCGGGTTTTCTTAATTTGTTATACCTACGTATTTAGAATTGAAACATTTTGAATTTAAAATGCAGGAAAAAATCATAAGAAAAGTGAATCGAGAGTTGCTTAAAGTGTCTGCTGAAAACTTTAAAAACACGGGATAATGAAATCGGTCGTACCCATAGACATTCTCGGCTATTCCCTCTAAGTTTGGCTGAAAAATGCTATCGTTGAGGCACTAGTGAATGGGAAATTTGAAAGGTGGGGCTAAGTATTTGGAGAATTAAATGAAAATATACTGAAGAAAATATTCATGAGAATTAGAAAAAGTGAGTTGATAGGAGACTTGAGTGGGGAGAAATGTAAAAGAAAGATTATGTGTGATGATTGTGATGGTAACTTACATTTAAGCTGATGTTTATTGCACACTTTTCCTCATTTAAGCAAGAATGGATTGAAGTCAGTTTACTTTGAAATAATAATTCATGTAAGCATATTCATGAATAGGCCTCTCATATAACCGTAAAGGTGGTTATCATGAGCTTTTATATGACGACACTTGCAATCGTAGTTTTATATAATATCGATAAGCTATTATGTAGTCCGACTAGGTTTTTGAGTTTTGAGACAAATTCATTGTTAAAATATTTCAGCGTCTTGATTAATACTCCTAATTTGTTTTCGCCATCCTTGGAAAAATCGTGTTTTTTTTTGTAATTTTTCTGTAATTAACACTTTGCATTGTCTCCCTATCACTTTTTTACAGGAGCATGTGATTAATTAACATACATTTACTATTTTTGTCATCTCCTGAGACAAGAGTGGTGTCCAAATGTTGATTTTTAATGAGCGTCGTCACAATCCTTGGCGGAGATTAAATCCACCTCCTGAACAATGGCCTCGTGATGGTTCACTGCCAGGCACGCAGACAGATGAGCAGGAATCTTGCGAAATCCCACTACAAATAACATACGCTGTGTCATTTGATGGAAGGCCGCGTAGTGAGAGGAAATGCGAATGTAAGAGAGGGTGGGAATAAAGAGCAGAAACTGGGGAAGAGAAGTGGGAAAGATAGTGAGGGGAGTGTGTGAGTATTAGTGGAAAACGGAAAGGATAGTGGAGACGAGAAGACACGCAGACGAACGAGAGAAAGAAAAAGCGAAAAAATGTATCGAAAAAAATTGAGTTTTGGATGGTTACAAAACAAGAGATGTAGCGAAAGGGAATGAACAGTGTTTGCTAATGGATGGAACGAGAGAGGAAAGAAAAAGATAAGGATAAATGAAAGTTATGGTGGGAGATAAAAAAGAAATGAGGAATATATGAGAATATAAAGGGGAAATGTAAGAAAAATTTATGGCTCCATCACAAAGGACTGCAAAAAAAAGAATAAAGTTACTCATGCAAAATGAGTGAACGAGGTTCAGGTGTGAAAAAAATGAGAAAAAATGTTGTTGACAATAAAGGCAGAGGTAATAAAGGTGAGAATCAAGTAGAAGGAATAGAATAAAGGGACAAGTTAAATGAGAGAGGCATGATAGGGGTAAGGAGAGGAAGATAACGTAACGGAGGAGAGAAGAAATGGCGAAATTATCGTAGTAGGAGACATGATAAACTAAAGGTTGTAAGAATGCTGGATAATGGCTCTTCGTGGAAGGGAGGGACAGCAAAGGAGAGGGCAGAAATGGGGGAAGAAAAGAGAGATACAGAAGAAGAAGCGATAAAAGTGGACAATGGAAGAAGATAAGGAAGAAATTTGCGAGCGAAAAAAGGGAGGATAGAAAAAAATGTCGATAAGATGGGAAGGGAATGGAAAAGAGGACGAAAAGAGAAAAGCGAAAGATTTAGGAGAGAAAAGGAGAGAGAGGGAAATAAGAATTAGGAAAGGGAGGGAAAATTCACGAATAAAGATGGAGAAGCAGCGACGGAGAGGGTGGAATGGAGCGGCCGACTTTGTCCGGGTCCACCCGTTGCACACTACCCCCCGGCTCATCCCAACCCTCCGTTATCTCGCCTAACCCAGACCCACCACTTGAGGCCTTCGAGAATCCTCTCTTCTTCCCTTTTGCACTTCCATCCGCCCCTGTCTCAAACGCTATTCACCCTCAACCCCGTTTTCCACTACTGGATCTCCACATGTTTTCCATCTTTTCCCTACGTTTTCCGTCTTCCACGTTATGCTGTCTCTCTCTCCCTTCCGAGGGGAGAAAATCGCTCTCGCACTCAACTATGCCTCGATTTCGTCGACGGGATGACCTGGCGTCAAAGGCGGTGGAGGCGTTTTGTGGAAGCCCCTCGCCTCTCCGCGAAGCCTGTTGGCAGGAAAGGAGCCTTTTAGTGGACATTGAAATCCTTTTCATCTGATAAAAATATCTCGGTGAGGATTCAATTTCTGGGGGACTTAAACGCTTTTTCTCTTTCCTAGGAAAAATTCTGGGCTGCCTGGGGTTGGACGCCATAGTATACATTCCCGGCTTCACTTGTACTTGTATATTTTTCGGACAGCGTCATTCAAAAATACTTTTTCTATCGATGATATGTATTCTTATTACTTATTTAAAGAAAGTTAAAATTAGCTCCTATATCCAAGTAAGAGTAAAGTTTACAGCAAAAAATAGAACCCAAAGCAAGTTAGTGGTCATTTTCTGGCTATAAAGTATCAAATCAAATTGTGTTGAGCTATTTAAACCAGGGCTTAGTTCAAAATTTTCAAAATTTGCCAAATGTGCATATCATAATCCATCTTAGTACGGGAGTATGTTGTTGGTCAAATGGAGAAAAACAGTTGCTAGGAAAACTTTAGCATATTATTAATTTGCTACTATTTCCATGAAACGCAGTTCAACAACAACAGTTTTTAAGTAATTACATCACAAGCCATTTGAGAGATGGGTATTTGTTTTTATTTTCCTGCTGTAACAAACGCAACACATACGTTAGAGGAAAGTAATGAATAAGATTAAAACCTCCTAGACAAAATATTAGCACAATACCTTATATCCCTCTAATTCAAAACCCAACGATCCTTTTCCTTTTAGTATGCGTATACAAGAACGTCTTGTAATCGGGCCCAATGAGGTTTTCCGATTTCCAAGGGCTGAAAATATTTTGTGCGTGGTCTTTCAGTGCAGCCTACTTACGAGGTCCGGTTACATATAAATGACCGGTCAAACTTTGAATTAAATTCATTTCACGCAATACGCTACAAATTTTTTCCCTTCTAATGATATCATTCAGTTCTCCACTAAAAGATTGGTATTCCTTGACTGACACAAATAATGTAACAATAGTTTGGGGAAATAGTTTTTGGACCATTTTTTTAGATGCATACTGGTTTTTGTTTAAGGCAATTCCTCCTAATGTATCGTGAACACAACGAAGAAATAATACTTTGCTGGTCCACAGGATAGAATTTTTACTGCGACCAGCTCGATACAGCGTGTCATCATCTATATATGTAGCTGTATCTAAAACGGTTGCAGTAAAAATTCTATCCTGTGGACCAGCAAAATATTCTTTCTCCCTTGTGTTCACCATGAAGGGGTTCCACAAAATAATGCCACCCACCATTGAATTTCTAATGTATCCTCGAATTAACGAAAAACATCAATGAATCCAGATAAAGAAAAGCGAATTTCAAGTCACCTCTTCGTAATTTATGACGAAAATGTGGACACAAGATAATGAAAAAACTCCGTTTTAGTTTTGGCCAGTCATAATATTATTGAAGCTCTCACAATGTGCTATCATCAAAATTAATTACAAACGGACGCTAAGTATTTAGAGGACGCTAATTCGTGATTAGTAGTGACAGGACGTTGGATATGTGTTGAAATCAAATGTGTAAGAGTTAAGAACGCGGTGTTTTGAGTTTTCTACGGCTAGTTTCTTCTTGGCAACCTATATTATTATTATTTAACCCCCTGCCATATACCCACGCGGTGGCTTGCAGGGTATCGCGTAGATGTAGATGCATATTGGGTGGATTTATATTTCACCTCGTGTGTGAATGCTGTAACTAGGGGTGGGGAAAACTGCTATTGCCTAGTAGCAGCTGAAAACAGCTAATATTATCTCAAATTATCAGTTGAAACTAGCAACTAATTTCAGCAACTGCGAATGCTAGCGCAATCGAGAATTCAGTTTTCATATTTAAGTGCTAATGCACTGGGTCTATTTATCAGACGATATTTAACCTGTCGCGATGATACTCTTGCAAACTCAAATAGATAATACTGGAATTTAAATTATATTATTTTAGTTTAGTCAGTTCTAGTCGTGGAGTAATTTTGTTTTAGAGATTTTTGCCAATTTTGACATTCACTCTCAAAAAGGTTGCCCACCCCAAAAATAGGCTATTACCCCTAATGGAACGGATCCGGCCCCTTTTAAAGTAAGGGAGTCGATATCAACCTACTGTCCCCACCCGCAGGGCGGATCCTTCCTGACGCGTGACACTGTGTCGCAGTTAGCAGTGAGTGTGCACCAATACTACTCTTCAAATGAACTTCTACACTGGTTTTGCGCTCCCATCTCATGCTAATGATAATTTAACTGCATCACGGCGCATGCGCTCTCCTATCTTGCTAAAAATCAACTTCTTATACTGCTTCTGGACGTGTGCGCTCTCTTTGTAACCATTAGCATGGGCGTACCGAGGTAGCGATGCCTCTTGGAATAACATGTCCAGCTTATGCAGAGGAGCAAGGAGGAAAGGCAAGCATAATGTAGCAGTCAGTAGAATACTTCGCTATTTCTGCCTGACTTTAGCAGTTGCTATATGCTAATAAATATATAGCAGTTGAAAGTTAAAAAGTTATGAATTAGCAACCCATCCCTAACCGTAACTCTCTTGTGATTAAAAATTGAGACCGATAGGCGTTACGGAACCAAAAACCAAAGTTAATTAATGAGAGATTCAGGTTTTACATGCACTTCAAACTTTAATTAATTCATTTAGACATGATCTACTTGCACACATGTTTTACAAGAATATTATATATGTGCAACTGAAGAGTATTTACAAAGTTGTACATGCCTCTATCTATTACTCATCGCCACTCCTCCCTCGTTTTTTCTGCACTACCGCTCCTTTTGGCGGACAATGCAAAAATAGGAGCCTTCTAAAACATGGATTTCATTTCAACTAATTTTCAAATGACACTCTTAGGTATATTAATTTTATCTCCCATTCTACCTTATTGATCGCTCATTTTATCTCTTTGTTGGCCTCTCCGATGCTGGGTGGAAGAGAAAACATGGACCACCCTTCTGTGAAAGATTTTCACATTGCTTGTTACGGAGTCAGCTCTCCGAATATGGACCTAAATATATCTCTTGCTTCTCTCTCAGGGTCTCGGCAGATTTCGAGTTGTGTCCCCACGGCGCTTGTTCCCTTACTAGTGCTGCCAGATTCTATATTATAAATAACTCCTGAGCCATTAATTAATTTCCATGGCTTAATTATTTGAGAGATTGATGGCCCACACCCTTCTTGACAGCAGTCATCAGTCCTTTCCAATTATATTCTGCTTCTTATACGGTCGCTTGCTTTATATGCCATCGGAAGTCATTAAAAGACTAATAAATTAATTATTTTTAACCTTAATTCTGTACGTCAAGGTGAGATACGTGTATTTAATTAAAATCAATGATCCCTTCATGGGATTGGTACCCATCTTTCGCTCCGCCACAGTAATAAAAAGTTCAGACTGGTATTGGCTTATTTACGTTTTAAATTACTGTACATTTAAGTGAGGCAAACTATTTTATCTATGAATTGATTGATGTATTGTAACCAACAATAGGAACAATAGATATGGAATCCAATGATTTTTTTACTGAAAATAATATACTTTTAATTTACCCTTAGCCACGGCTTTAGCTACAAATAAATACGTATTGAAATACGAAATACTTAATAAAGGATTTCATCTGCATTGCATCGTTCTGAAAGTAAAGACATGATCCAGTTTTGGAACTAATTTTTTGGTATTCAAATAGTGTCTCTTGAGTTGCAGTGTAAAATTTAAAGTCGTGGGCTCGAGTATTAACTTAAAATCAGATATTGTACGATATCTCCGGGTTCAGTGAATTGAAGATATATTATCATGAATCCGGATTCTTTTTTGCTATTGTCGATGCTCAAGCAAAAATATTTTGACTTCAAGGCTGTATATTTCTCATGTTAATATTTGCCCTGCATTTGATCTATTGACTAACTTATGTTACACGACTTTTCAGAGGAATACAAATCCTTTCATGACTTTAATGACAGACTGTGCGTATCAATTCAAGTTCATTATTGTACATGTTGGTTAGGATGATAATAAATGTGTTCCTTAGTTTTTTGTTATACCCAATCCCTAAAGAATTATTGTGAAGAGGCATTTTGGTAAGAGTGTGTGGTTCTGACTCTTACTATCCCTTCGTCCGTCCTTTTTACTATACCAATCCTGCCTACACCACACTATGTACTCATTATCCTTCATGTCGTAAATGGCCGAAGCTGTTGGTCACTTTTCCTGCGTATAAGTACTCACCATAAAAATTGTCATTCCTTTGGGTTTTTACACCGCTACTCAGATGAAGGTAAATCATTTAATTACATGAAATGCTTCATTAAAATTATGCCATCATCAGTTGACTTATTGGGGATTATGCGTTTCCATTGCATGAAACCTTTGAACTTATTGTAATGAAATATTTTATTTTTCATTCAAAATTTCATTGAGAAATAAATGGTACTTATAACTACGAAAACTAATGTTTAAAAATTAATTTTTATCCTAGGTCTAATAAATTATTTAAATTATTTTAGATCTGGTATCTTGCATGAGCCCAATGAAACTGGTAATATGGATATCTTATGATAAGGATTTATATTTTTATAATTGTCTGCAAATATTGGATATAATTGGGGAAACTCTATAATTCTCACTCATTTAGCTAAATATGGTAACAGTTTCAAAAATAACTTCGTGATTACCTGATTTGCGGAAATTTATTCCAACAGTCGTGACCATTATTTGAGAAAAATAATTTGCTAAATTCAGCTGAGTAATAAACGTGCATAGCAATGCAACCATTTTCTTTAATTTTTGCCCCAAATTCTGGAATTAATCATCATGTTTTGGTATTACTTTAATAAAAATTAGATTATTAGTTAAATGTTTTAATGAGTGCTCATTATTATTGGCAGTCACGTTGAGAATTTTTTATATAACAATGTAATAAAATCAGCATGCGTTATGCGTGTGATTAAAATAAATCCCCCACCATTAATCTCAAATTTAATGCCTTTCATGCAATATTAAATGTTTCATTTTGTTAAAATTTTTGGTAATTTATACAGTTACAAATATCATTGAATTCTGCTGCAAAACATTTGAAATATGTGGCTATTTTCCGATTATTTTACCTCACAAATTACCTACTTTCCATACGCATTTAGTTACCTTTCCTCGCGATTAATTAAAGTTGGGTTTTTTATGCAGGCTAATTTTTTTTCACATCACCCAGAGGCAGAGCAGGTCTTATTGGAAAAAATGAGGGCATCCCGGGTTTGTTTTAGTCCAGTCTTTTTCTAAGACACCGTGTAGTAATGTCCCATTCGGTGGCTGGAGTCATGAACTTTAAGTTGTCTCCACCTAATTATCAAATAGCGACAGATAGTTTCAGAAACAATGCCCTCTCCCTTGGGAATTTGAACACGTATTGTGAAAATAGAATATCGACATTTCGGCTACCACTGCAACACGCTACCGTAAAAAACTGAACCCATTTTTAATGTGAAATTCATCACTTCGTCGGTTAGTATTAATAGTTCCATGTACTTCAAGGACTGAGATTTATTGTACTGTAGTAATAGTTCCATGTACTTCAAGGGATGAAATTTATTGTACTGTATAACTAAAGAACTTAATACTAGGACAAATATAAAATCCATACCCTTGGGTGGATTTATACCGACGGCCTTTGATTTTCCAGGCCATTTAGTTACCAATTAAATAACTACCTGCTTTTTAGTGAAATTTTTGTGCCTGGATAGTAAATTTTTCCACTTAACCTTTCCATCAAGCCTGATTTTACACATCTATAAAAGTTAAAGCAACGTTAAGGCCGGCTTTTTAAAATAGCATCGCTAATATGAATGCCTTTAATTAACCCTTTCTGAATGATTTTTGATATTTTGAAGATTTTTTATGTACTCCTTCCCTCATCATCATCATTGGTAAAAAATCCTAGGATTTGTATGATGCAGCTTTCCACTCGATTCTTCTATCGGCCTAACTTTTCATTGTGACATAATTTTTCTCTTTTACATCCTTCACAACCTGTTCCATGTATCCCATACGAGGCTTGCTGTTTCCAATATTCCCGTTCATTTTTCCCACGACAATAGTTTTCATCGGGCCATCGTGTCTCAAGATATGGCCGATTAAGTTGTCCCTTCTTCTTTTTAGAGTTGTCAGCAGACTTCTTTTTCCTCCTACTCTTCTTAGGACTTCCTCGTTACTTACTCGATTGATCCATTTAATCTTCACCGTTCTTCTGTAGCACCACATTCCGAATGCTTCTACTCTTTTCTTCTCCGCTGCTGTCATCGTCCATGACTCGCTGCCATAAAGAAACAACTCCTTCCCTACATTATGTAATACCTTCAAAGCGTTGTAGAAAGCATTTAACTCGTAGCATTTCTGTTTCATTATTTTGATGCACTATGAGAGTACTCTTTAACTGAAAGTTTTAATTATTTTAACTGCAAGCATTCCTTAATTTTTATTCGTGTTGAACTGAGTCATTTAATTTATATTCAGCTATCGATGAGTTGTGCAAATTTTCACTTTTTACTATGGAATTACGGTATGTGTGTAGATTAATAGAATAGGGGTTTCACTCCATCAAAATTTCCTGCATTAACATAATATTTTAGAATGGTTCAAGCAAGTAAAATTAGATATATTTCCTTATTGCCCCAACCTCCATAGGCGATTTTCAACTAATAGGTGAAATGGAGCCAACGTGCCTTTGGAAACACACGTTGAGGTTTATTTCCCAGGGAAATCCTTTCCTCCTTGCTAAGAGAAATAATCCCTCCCCTTTCTCATTAGTTGATTACGGTTGTCTTGTCAGAGGATCACCTCGGAACTTAAGAATGGAACACGTAATGTTTGAATGGGTTATTAATTTACCGTCATCTGTCTTACACCAGAGTACTGTTGGCTGGATTGCCACGAGCTCCCCAAATTATAAATGTCAGGCCGACTACCTGACTCATTTGCAACGACTAATTTGCAAAAAAATTCGTTTTAAGAAATATCTAAAAATTGCTAGAAAAACTTACGTATAACGGCGAACTAACCTGATTCATCACGACTGGTGGGAATGTCTTCTCACTAAATTTACCTCAGTTGTTCTACAGAACGTTTTCTGCTCAAGTCAGAGACCATGAAGTTTACATTGTTCAAAAAATCGAGTAACCAGGCAGAATTAATTTTGACGTCGTTCAGTGTTAGTACTTCTCCAGATTTGGTGACTAAAACAATAAGACACCTTTCGGGGTGAAAAATCATTATAGATGGCATTAGCCATGAATGTGATTGGTAGTGTTAGATTGCTTTTCTGGGTTTTAGGTGGGCAAACGGATAGGGATATATTGATCCGTTTAACCAAACATCTTAGACAAGACGAAAATTATAACTTTGCCCGTGGTGGGGCTTGAAGCAACAGCTTTTCGGTTGCCAATCAAGGGCTTTGATGACCTGGCTACCAGCATTAAGTGGTCACAAAAATTTATCTCATTGTTTCATATAGTGCGAGTATTATTTTTGTGTGACTTTGAATTTTTTTAAAATGTTTGTTTGTTCGGTTTCTTACTTGTGGTAATACCTATTCCAAGCATGAGGAAATGAAAACATCATCATATCAACATCAGAGAATAGAAAGAACCTAGTTTTATTTACTGATGGCAATATATGCCTTTATTTCTGAAGCTTTCATAGCTCTTTTTTCAATGCTACGTCTGAGTCATATATAAGTACGAACCGAAAGAGTGACTACTGCTTGCACACTCCTAGTTTAGTTCGTTTTCACAAGAAAAGTAGGCGTATGATAGTAAATTCCCCACTTTGTGTCGGATCGGAAGTTAAAAAAAAGTGGCCGCATTAGAACAGTTGGCCTTAATTTGCGGAGTCCAGTCGTAGGAACAAGCCGCAAGTAGTCGGGAGTTCGTTGTTGCTGAGCGTTGTTGGTTCCAATATGCGAGAGAACCCTCGGTCGCCCCCCTGGGCTAAGAGAGCATAATGGCAGGGTAGTGGGGCGAGAAGTTTCCCTTCAGCTCTCTCTCTCACGTAACGGCTGCATGAATATGCATCCCTCGCATTGCATTTTGACCCGTTAGTTCCCTTGCATGTGAGTGCGTGTGTGAGAACGTCTGACGCACGTGTGTTGGCTCGGCGTGGTATTGACCCGTGCCATTTCTCTCTCTCTCTCTCCTCACAGGTATCTGAGTGATCGTTTAGACCGGGGGCAGCCCGTCGCTTGGATTAACGAGCGTGGGAGTGGGATGGGTGGGGGGCGAGAGGGGGTTGGGGGCGGCGGCGGCGGGTGGGCGGGGGTGGGCGTTGGGGGTGGAGGGGGCGGGATACTCCTGGCTCTCCTCCTGGCTGTCCTGGCTGGCGGTGCGAGGGGTAACCCGGATGCCAGGAGGCTCTACGATGACCTCCTGTCCAACTACAACAGGCTCATCAGGCCTGTTGGCAACAACTCGGATAGGCTGACGGTTAAGATGGGGCTCAGACTCTCGCAGCTGATTGATGTGGTAAGTACTGCAAAATGCCCCTAAACCTTTAACCAGAGTGTCTCCAAATCATAGGGGTGGGGGATACATCGGAGCGGGTCTGAGTGCAGATCTGTTGCCTTATTCACTAAGGACTCAGGAATGCATGATCTTCGACGTGATCGCGGATGTGACTTAAAAGCCCTAAAACAAAGAATAATTGATTCCTCATCAAATCCATTACTTATCGGTCTGAATGTCATCATTGGTGAGATTCAGCTGTGCATATTCTTTATATAATGAGATTGACAGGCGATGTTATACGTATTTTTCCGTCCTGGCCGTGTATTAAGTATTATAAGTCCGTTTAATTATCAACCTATATGTTCTTGATGAGTAAAAAACCAATATTAAGTAAAATAGCACGTTTATATGTCTTAAACAAGCATTCCTTTTCGAAAGTTGCTTGAATTGATGAGGCAAAAGTAAATAATATTATCTTTAAAAGGCTTATCTCTCAAGGCGTTAAAGGCATTTCACCGAGTCAAACATTAAATACTAGTTCAAACTCTCCTTTAAAAATGTATGAAAATACAAATAGATTTATAACATTAGCTATTTATAAAGCATGATGTTATGCATTTTTATCGCCGTCATGGTAGGTTAAAAAAAGGCAAAGGGTTTGAAGACTTTCATTCATCATCAGCATCACCAATTCAAATTTGGCGCGATTATGAGCCTTAAAAGTTCTCTTACAAATGCCCCCTCGGAAGAAAGATAATATCCTCCTCAGTATAGATTTCATTGCCAATAGAAACTATAGCACCTATTATATAGGTACCACATAGGAATAGCACTGCAATTACCTTAGTAATTAACCAATATACCTATGGTCACCCATGCTACTACAAGTGAACCCATATTGGAATGAGCCTAGCCATGGGTCATGGCGGTCATGGCTTACGACTTCTAAATATTGTCATTAGAAAATAATATCATCTTTTTCATGGCGTGTACCTCAGTGAGGTAATGGATGTTATATTATTACTATTTTTTTACTTATCAAAAACAATTTTTCCAATTGGCATCATTAATCTTTAATGTAATTTCGTTTTGGTAATATGCAAATAATCCTTGCAATAGCAATCCTAGCACGATGCGTGGTGATGAAAAATGAGTTAATTTTATATTCACTTAACTGTACGTTTTTTATATTGCACATTACATCTATCGAATAGATTTTAAATGCCTAATTATCCTTGATGATATTTCATACTCTAAATGATATTTCCCAGTATTATGTGATTGACTGTCAGTCATTTGATTGCCAGCCATATGAAATTGGTTAATTTTACTGTTGAGTTTTCCTGTGCCAAAAGGTTCATAGTTACCCTTTTAACTAGAATTGATATTTTAATTAGCTTACCTCAAGGATCAGTAGTGCAGTTTAACCTCTGTTTGGACTCTGATGTAAAGATTTCATGTCATCTTCAAACTAAGCCCCCACAGTTATTCTCCGGATTTTTAGTATCCAAAATTTGGCATTTGTCCAATGGAGAGGAAAATAAAATTGATCTGTCGTCGGGAACGCAATAGATCGTAACGAATGCAGGATAAGACCAAGTCGAGTTTGTATTGCTTGCTAAAATTGAGATTTTTACCACCGTTGCGACTTTTAAAGCACTGTAGTCAAAAATCTGCTTCTAGCTCAAATAAACAACCCACCACTTTAGCTGATAAGCAGCGCAAAAACGAAACACAAACTTACATTTATAATTTTTGCGCAACTTAGCCGTCATACCGGTGACTCACAGTAGGCCGGTAAATCATCCGAGGTATTAAACAAACACACAACATAAGCACATGATTGTAACAATTAAGAGGGTGGTAGAAATAAACGCTTAGTGCCAAATGGCGGGCTTAAAATTAATATATCTCTGTATTTATTCATTGATGTAAACGTATTTCCAATTTACAGTACCTCTTATGAGTTATTTATTTGCGTGACTTAAACATAAATACCTATGTGTCTCCTAGCGAAAATAATCCTTCCCTCTACTTTGATTATATACGACGTCACCATTGACGCGTCATGACGGCTCTTGCTTCGTTAGGCTAAAATACTTCTCCTTTTCTTAATTGGTCTATAAACTTAAATTATAAACAAACAATTGTCTGTTAACGTAAACGGACTATGTGAATTCAAAAGCTTTTGAAAGCCTGAGAAAAGGGAATATTGAGAACAAAAATAATATGTAGTGTATATTTTATAATATTATATGTATATATACACAGACATATTTTCGTTGATGCATATATGCATAAATAAATATATATGCATATTACCGCCTGTTTTCATGGAATTACCGTCGTCAACTGACCGTTCACCTATTAAATAAGGAGACGGCTAAGCAAAAAAACTCCTGGGGGAGGATCGGGTGCAATTCGGAGGAGAAGAGAATGGCGGGAGTTTTGGGATGGGACGGCCTTAGTTCCGAAACCTCGTTCGGCACTCTCTCTTTCGAAACTAGAGCACTGCGGAAGCGTGAGGGGGCAGCCCGTCGCGATGATGCGGGAATCTCCCCCGGAGGACCCCTGGAAGGCCCCGGAGAGTCGAAGGGGTAAAGGGGGATGCGCCAGAGAATTTGCCCAAATCAAACAGACCGGCAGCGCTGTTGTCATACGCCGAAGCTCCTCATACGAGTTCCGGACCGGACGTGCGGAGGTGGGAGTGTTTGGAATGGCTCGGAATGGGGAATTTGAAGCCTCTTGGAGCGTTCGTACGTGGGTAGGGGACGCCGATAGACGAGTGTGGAGGCGGGAAAAGGGGAGGAAGATTGAAGAAACTGGGGCATATGGGAGAAGTGTGTGCGTTGGAGTCTGCGCTTCGGAAAAGCAGGCTGGTGGCCGAGGGTGGGTAAATAAGTGATGTGCGGAATAGGGCAGGGGTGGGTTGGGGAGGTTAGGATGGCAGGAAGTAGTGTGGACGAAGGTGTAAGAGGTCAAGGGCGGTGAGGATGTACGGGGAGGATTGGAGATGCAAGAGGCGGAGATCGCGTGGAAGGCGATGCCGTGGGTAAACATCCGAGGCTGTGACGCGGGGTGGAAAAAAATCATTCGGGGCAGCGTGTTGGAGGTGCAAGTGCTTACAGTTGCATCGCTTGAGAAAAAAATGAATGTTCCAGAATTAGAAATCGAGGCAATTCCATTAAATATTTCTTGAATTTCAAACTGGTTCACTCGTTCTGGATGATGAACGTATGAATAGGCGTCCTAAAGTTCAGTATTGTGCTCGGATGCGACGCAATAATTCCGGCTGGGCTTTTCATTGCATTTTTATCATACAAGGTGCTCTTGATGACTATTGATCATGCCTATTATGAGAGGTGGACAAGTACTGAAGGCCTATATAAAATTCTGTTTTCATTAACTTTCATAATTAGACCAGCAGTGTGCCAGATAGTTTATAGAGTAACTGTATGGTCGAAAAAGAGCATAAAAATTAAAGAATAATACTCGAATTGAAACTCCTCGTATTATAGATTTGTTATTACCAGAGATTATAAATATTTTCAGTACTGAGTTAACGTATTCTTTTAACGTTTTGTAATTCATGTTAACATGTTTTTTCATGATGGTAGTGAAAACTGAAATTACAGTTTATTTATTTATTTTTATTTATTTGCCCCGTATATCACAATACAGAAGCCCTATACATGATATAAGGCACGTCAGATGTATATAAAACATAAACATATTAATAAAAATGTCTAAAATAGGGTAATTAAATACAATGAGCATTAAGCAACAGACACCATGAATCATTATATAGAATTGATGGACCTACCTTCCATATATTCTTCCTCAGAAAAGTACATTTTTGTACAGTATTTTTTCAGTTTAGCTTCAAAGGAATAAATACTCATACATTTTAGAATTTCAGTGGGGAGTTTATTATACAAACGAATTCCTATTTCCTGGGGTGCCGTTTTCATTCTTTCTGTTCTGATTGATAAAATATGTATATTATAGTAGTTTCTTTTTATGTGTGAATGGTAATATGAGTTTGGGATGTATTTATGTATATTAGTTCTAACATAGAATATCAAAGAAAATATATAAATACAAGGAAAGGGGAGAATTTTTAAAGAATTGAATATTGGCTTAGAAGGTAAACAGTAATGTTGAAATATTATTATTCTATTTTTTTCTGAATTTTGAATATCATATTTAAGAAGTGGGAGGAATCCCAGAACATGATACTGTACAGCAACTTTGAATAGAATTCACCATAATAGGATTTTAACAAGACTTTGATACTTGTTGTATTCCTTAATTGTCTCAATAAATAACAAGTGGAGTACAGCTTCTGCTGTAGCTCTATTACCTGTTGATCCCAGGACATGTTAAAAGAAATACATATTCCAAGGAACTTACACATAGAAACCTGTTCGATATACTTTCTTTCTATTCTTACAAGACAGCTTTTCTTAAGACGACCAGAGTTTGAAAATCGAATCATTTGAGTTTTGTTCACATTTAGACTCAGATGATTATGTGTACACCAATTATTAACTGAATTTGCAACATATTTACAATTCTTGATTAAATTAGAATAAGATGAATTAAAGATAGTAACATTCGTGTCATCAGAATATATAAGAGGGATAATCACATCAATTTCCTTTAAAAAAGAGGTAGGTCATTTATATACAATAAGAACAAGAGGGGCCCAGGTATCAATCATTGAGGGACACCTAAAAACATTGGTTGGGATGAGGAGAAATATTTTTGTCTGTTCATCGATAGTGACACAACCTGCGAACGGTCTCTTAGATAGAAGCAAATCCAGTCATTAGGCACTCTTCTTATACCAAATCATTCTAGTTTTAGTGGAAGAATGTGGTGATTCACGTGGTCAAAGGCCTTATAATAGTCAAAAAGTAGACCCATTGTTTCACGTTTCTTGTCTAAAGAGTTCGATATAGTGTAAACTGCTTCATAAATAGCAGTAGTAGTTGATCGTTCCCTTCGAAAACTATGTTGAGAAGGGGAAAAATATTATACTTTTCCAGGTAAAAGACTAACTTATTATACATAAACTGCGAATATTTTAGAAAAAGTGTTTTTGATCGCTATTGGTCTACAATTATTTAGGTCATTGGAACAGCCCTTGTTTTTAAAAGCAGGTACAACCTTAGTTGTCTTTAATTGAGAGAGGAAAACGCCTTGTAACAAAGATTCATTAATGAGAAATAATAAAGGTGTTTTAATCAGATCATAACTGGAAAATATCACTTTACCCGTTACTTCATCCAGTCCACTTTCCATGTTTCCTTGCAAATTATTTATTATGGTAAGAAGTTCAGAGGCGGAGAAGAGATTACAGAAGAAGGATGAGTAAATGAAAGTTTGAAGTAATTTTAAATCAGTGACAGAGGATGATATTTATGAGTACAAAATAGGTCGGCCAGGGAGCATAAACTGCTGAAATCACTAATATTTCGAAGGTAGCTTTTTGTGGTTAATTTCTTGTAACTATTTATGATCTCCCAAGCACCTTTAGTTTTGTTATTTATCTTCAGCAATTTCTTATCATTACAGGTTCTTTTAGCAGTAGTAAAGAATTTACGATAATGCTTTTTGAACTCCCTGTATCTTGCCCACAATGTTCTGCATTTTTACCCTAATACAGGTCTGGAAAAGTATCCTTTTGGTGTTCATTCCTTGAAGTAGTCTGTGAAATATAGGCGGGAATTATATTTTGGCGAAAAAATTCCGGAATCCGATATCTTAGATCCAAACCTCTTTAGAATATTTAGATACAAACTGTTATATTGACCTCTTGAAAGAAACTAATTTGTTTATACTCCAGAGATGTGATCTCTTCTATCTTGAAGTTATATGTGAGACTAGGAAAGTGGATGCAATTTTTTAGTTGAATTGGAAAAATTGTTAAAACAGATGAAGAGATAATTACATGTCCATAACTCGAATGCACGATTGAATATATGGCGAAACGACAGAAAACGAGAAAGACAAATGCTGTGAGTAAAAAGCCACACTAGAGTGCATCAAATGTTTAATGGTAGAAGCAAAATTTAAAAGTATAATTTTCTCCATCCAAAAATGAATAAGGGACTAATGAGCATGTTTCTTTAGATTGACCATGTAGATGGAATCGATGATATTAGTCTTGGAAGGCACAATGATACAATTTGCCGTGTATTAGATAAACGGAGGGCGCTGGGCGTGGGAAACAACTCCATTTCCGCCTTACAAGGTCGGAAAATCCTAGGAAGAATATTTGGAATAATGCCTTCGAATGATGGATTAATTGGAGATCGTGTATGAGAGCTGTGAACGAACTACACAAGAAAAATATTAACGTAGTATTTTACGTTGGTAAATACTAACGAGATTATGTATGTTTGCTAGCATCTTTTAGTTTGATAGTGTGCTAAGTAAATGTGCTCTTTATGGTGCGAATGTAATCTTAATTTTTAAAAGGAAAGTCTTTATGTCCATGAAAACGTAAATCTTTGATCTTAAATTTACGAATTAATTTACGATTTACGAATTACGAAGAAGAATCAATGTTACTTAGTTCAAAACCTTCCTTATCAGTTGAAGTAAAAACATGTCAATAGCCCTAATTTTCTGGTAGTTCACATCCTTGCCAAATTCTTACTCCCAGGACTATTTATCCTGTCCAACGCCACAGAAAACTTTTCATGTTTATTGTGGTGTAATGCTCTCAGTCGCGTAAGTAAGTGAATGGGATTGGAGAACAGTTCATACCATTTAAACGGAATGCAGGGGCAAAAATAGCGGGAAAATAGAGGTGTTTCAGTGGATCTCACCACTTCCTATGGCCTACCGCGGCCAAATGTTCGGGTGGAATGCATATTCAACAGGGAGTGCCTTAAGACTTTGGCGGGAGATCTGAGGGGACGCTCGGTGGGGCGGTGGTAAAGTGGAGGGAGTAAACTTCGTCGATGAAGGAGCACACGTTGGATATTTCATTTAAATGGGAAAGGAGACGAGAGCGGAGGATGTGACGGGGAGGGGAAGGAAGAAAAGATGGAGGTGGGTGGGATGGGTCGTGCGGTAATCGCAGTATGAAAAGGCTCGGTGGATGGAATCACGCGAACTTTAATTACGTCGTCTTCGCGAGGAAGATTTGCCGTGGGGGGAGGGAGGGAAGAGGTCATGGAAAAAGGTTGAATCCGCCGCCCCGCGTTTGCACACAAAAGGGACGAGTTCCTCTTCGTCAGAGCCTCTCAGCTCATCCCACTTCCTGCAATCTCTCTCTTTCTCCTCCAGCGCGATAACTCCCCTCTTTTCAGTTTCCTGCCAAACCGTCGTTTTATAACTGACTCCCTCGAGCAAACCCCCGGAAATTTCCGCCCTGCTCGCTTTTCCCCTTCCACGAACTCGTTTCCCTTCCTCCCCTCGCTCCCAGTCCACCAAGTCGGGAGGGATGAAATCAAAAGAGAAGGCTGGGCGGGTGACACACCTTTTAGAGTCTTTCGTGACTTTTAAATTTCTTCCTCTTTTCTCCTACCCCTCATCTCCTTGTTTGTAACCTGCTTCCCACATCCGGAACCTCTTTTTTCTCTCAATTAGATCTGCTTCTTTCACGGTCCAGCATCACCCTCAAGTCAATCCTTTGCTGTTTCCTCTCTTTGAAAATGTTTTTATATCCCCCGGCATTTGTTTAAAAACTACCGTCGTTCTGATGGGAGTATTGGCTCAAGTTTCTAATGAATAAGTTGATTTCTTATTTATCACACTTTGTTGGCCTCCAATTCTTTTGTGGGCATCGCTTTCGTTCAGAAAGTGTATCGTCTTATTCGTCTCATTACAAAGTGATTTATTCTTTTTTCGCTTGGTCATTTCTGTCACTATGTATCTCTTTCATGTTCGCGTCTTTGATAAAAGCTAATTATCGTTGCCTCATTCTATTATCATCATGTGTTGTGAAATAGATAAAATTAATTAGAGAGAGAGAAGAAAAACCCGGTAGGCCAAATTCTTCCCAAAAGAGGTTTACTCATTGTATACAAAATATAATTATTTTCAATATTTTCACAGCAATGCTCCATGTTTAGCAGAAAAAAGACTTTCTTACCTTTTTAGAAAGCTTGCATCTTTGTTAATAATTCTCCTGAAGGAGCTTATTTCTCTCTGTGATGTTAAATGTTTAAGGATCCAACAACTACATTTTTGTGTAAGCAAGAGAATTTTGAAAAAAAAGGTTGGTTTACTTTGACTCCAGGCACAAGAGTTAGACATTTTGTTTTTGAATTCAAATGGTGTTGAAGAATTTGAATATAAACACATATGTATCTCAAGAAGAGTGTTACTCGTTGCTTTGTCTTGTTAATTGAATTAGAACAGGTGCTACTCAGGTATTCGTAAACTCTGATGGCTACGACTATGACCTAATGCCAAATTTTCCCGTATTATGAGACCAAATAACTTGGCGTTGATAACACCACCTTGAAATTAGGTCACTAATCGTTGACTTGGAAATCCATTTACCAGGCTGTTGGCTTTGATAACCTTGGTTAAAAAATGTGAGAATCTACACCAAAGTAATCCGTCTTTGCTGCTCTAATTCCCACAAATTTCCGTGTTGAGATAACCCCTTCTATTTAAATGCTAATGCAGAACGTTTGTTGTCTCAACGTCTTAGGAAAAGAGAAAAACCTGTGGAATCACCCAATTTAGCTGCATGCTGGCGAGTGCTTTGTTTAATTTCACTCAAACAGTGTTGTTTTACTACTCCGGAGTACTTTCCAATATCTTTTTTTATAAGTTGACATATTAATATAGGGTGTCATAATGAAATTCTTGCCTTCCATATACCAAATGTAATTACATTGGTCAATAAATTGGTCATTTATGGGCACTACCATCAGTGATTACCGTAAATATACTATACACCAATTTAGGTTAAAGTATTTTTCGTGTAACGTATCTGATATTTTTTCGTATCTATACCATAATCTTTAAAGGATATTACTTTAATGTGAGGGCACTAATGCTTTGAAAAAATGTTGCTTACTGTATGGGTTGATGTCAATTGGGAATGTTAACGCTTTCTTCATTTTGGCGTTTACGATTAACTCGTCAATTATTTACCTCCAGTTCTGATGTGTTTCCAAATAAAATATATTCGTATTTACGCTTGTTTTTCCTCAAGATTTTTCATTTATTAGTCTAGTCTCATTCGCAACTCTTTCCAATGCTTTTAATAGGGCTGACAGCTTTATACGTTAGCATAGGTTTATATATGATGCCTCTGCTCAACTTTGCAATTAATTCACCCCGCAACTCTGACCATACATTATTTCTATTTGCGGGCATAATTATAACCCCTCTTCATACCCTTCATATTACATTTTCTTTTAAGACTTGACAAACATCAATTTCGGCAAATGTAGCCTACGCACCCACATAATTTACTTAGCTTTTGGTGGCTGATGCGTTTGAAAAAAATATTAATAAATAACCATCACCATTTTTACTGTGTAATTGCAGAACAAGACAATAGTGAATGAGAAGATATTAAACCCCTCTTCCTCAAAACCTCGTCAGATCTCTTCAAAGAAAGCAAGCATTCGTGCCCGCAATCTCACATTCATATTTTATATAATTTATGCCGTAGGTGGTTGGGAACTGGAAGCTAGATCAACAGTTTTCAAACATGGGAGGAAGAAGAAGTCTGACAATGTTTGTTATGCTTTGCTATGATTCTAGTCTCCACCTCCTTTTGTCCCACGGATGAGACAGGTCTTAAAGGCAAGTACTTCACATGAAGCTCCTTCTAGTTCAGTTGAAAATGTAATTGAGGGAAGGTGGTATTTTAATATGACCGGTCTTAGAGGCTCATATGGAGGTTTATTCAGAATTAAGTCGTGTCTTTATTAAAAAAATTCAATTTTCGAGCTGTTTGTGTGCGTATATAGGTATCTTTAATTCATTATCAAGTTTTTGTATAAAAAGTTTGGGTGGAATGTAGAAACTTTTCAGCCCTTGATTGCAATTATGTATTGTATTAACTGACGGTATCCGGAGATCACTAAAAGCGGTGTAGTATCTCTTCTTCATGATTTTCTTCGCGAAAATTCACACTTTGATGTCGTCGTTTTACTATTGTTTCGTATTTATCACTTTTTTTCGCATTATTTGTCATTTTACTGTGGTCCTAGAGATAAGAAAAGAACGAATATTTTATGAAATTGTTAAAAACAAATTGCCTAGCAAATGTCCTATTTTGTGGTTAGTTCATGCAGAAAACAAGGTCAACAAAACAACAGGTCCTCTAAGATTCCGAGAAACATTGCTTGTAGGAAATATAGATAGAAGTAGAAAATGAAGAGGATAGCTTCTATTTGGAATTTAATGACAAATGCAAGATGACGGGAAAAAGATTTTTGTCAAGTTAAATCTCAAAACACATTTCGTGTTAAAATGATGAGAAAAGAATTCAGTCCACGAGGGGAAAAATAGGTGTAATTTGGCAAACAACTAAAAAAATAGCTATTTGTGGGCGCAGAATTTTATTTTACTTTTAAATACCGCCAGAACACGATGTGTCATGATTTGTAATAAGTAACCTTTTATAATTAATGTGATGGCATTCCTTAATCCTGAATGCAAACACTGACACTTTCCTTATCCTAACATAATTTCCAATTGTTTTTAATGACAGCACAAATTAAAATAACTAACAATAGTATTTAGAAAATTTGGGATTGTTGTGACGTTTAGCTGAGACAAATAATGAGTTACATATCTCACAAAATACAGATTTCATGCTGTATGCTGACTTCTCTCGGGTATCATTTAAAACAGCATATAAATTTTATACTAGGTATGCATTTTAGAAATCGTAGTGCGATTACGGTATTACCTTCAAATTTTGTTACATATAGCTTGCAATGAGTGCTATTTATCATATAAGTGCTAACTTTCTATATTTGTTGTGTTCATAACTTCACCGTCGTAGTTTTTGGCGCAGAAGACCTGAAATTACGAGCGTTTAATCATTTCTGAAGATAATTATCTCAAGAATATTGTGTTATTTCTTGCATTTTTTTCGAATTCGTGAGACCGAATGTCAAAAGCGGCAGAGGCTGCTCAAGAGTTCGGCGGCAATTCTCTCCGAGACTCCTTGCTCCCCGAAATTTTCAGCCGCTTCTCTGCGAAAACTGTCATCAAAGTACACCCACATAGATATATAAAAGAGAGAAACGGTGCAAATTATTTTTTTTATCGAAGCGCCAAAGGGTGAAAATGGCGAATGCTCCTCACAGCACCCCTCGCTTGGGCTCAAACTTTTGCGTGTTTATATTTTTCTCTCCCCACCCTCTTTCCTCTCTTCCAGTCCCTCCTCCCCGGATCTCTTTTCATCCCCTCTGCCTCCTCTCTGCTTTGCCCTACCAACCACATCTCCTCACCCTCTCAAGCTTTCTCCCTTGCTCCCCCCCGCCCCTATCTCAAGTCTTCCTTCCCCCTTTCCAGTAGACTCGACTGCACTGCAGATTCCGGAATCTGCGTTGGGCGCTTCCCGCTTTGAACTCTCTTTCCTTCGCCCCCCATCTGCTCCTTCTGATCAGGCCCGATGCTGCTCCCGAAACTCACTCTCCTCCGACCCCCCGGCGCGACTACCGCCCTCGCTTTAATTCAAAGTCGTGAGATTCCTCCCAGGGAGCGGAAGGTGGGGATGAGGATGGTGTTGCTGTTGGGGAATGCGCGTGACGCGTTATGAGAAAATTTATATTTATTGCCAGAAACTTTCGCACGATCTTTGTACCAAATGTCGCAAGCCGGCGCTTGGGTACAAAAACTTGCAGCTATACATTTGTACTGTAAATATTTACTTTATTGTAAGTGGTTTACACCTTGTATATACCATTCCCATATATTGAAAAGTAGTTTAATAAAGTGGCAATTTAACGGAAAACGTGAGGGGCGCAATCATAGGTCATCGGGATTTCAACAATATTTCACTACCACAATTTCTTTTCCTAATATTTCACAGCTAGCGTTGAAGAAATTTACAGAAAAATTTACAAATATGGAAATAATCCCGAAAAAACAATTATTGCCCAACAGCATTTCCGCTGAAGCCCTTGTATAATGTGAAGTGCAAAGTTACTTGTTACAAAAGTGATGTACATACCCCATGTACCTCCTTGCACCCTAATGTATTAATTATACTAATAATATGAAATGGTTAGCAATAAATATTGAACTTTTGGACTTGTAAATATTACTTAGGGTTATCTTTTCAAAAGTGTATCAAACATTTTCTCAAAAAATCATGGCAAGATGGTGCACAGCTCCAGTAGAAGACCATTAAAAATCTAAAATTGTGATTAGATATTATATTGGATAAGGTATTATTTAAGCAACCGATTTGAAAGGAAAACCTCATTGTGTATCCTTTCATAATTGTCGTTTGAAAATGATATATATGTTTATACACATTTTCTCTTAATTATATTATTTCAAAAATATATTTAAATCTAAAGCTAATATTAACAGCATGCCTAAAAATGATGATTGAAATTGTATTCATATTTAATGCGGGGTTCGCGAGGTATTTAATATTCAAATCCAGGCTAAAACTTCTCCCCTTATAAAATTTTAACTCTTGAAATTTCGTGATGGCCTTCAAGTATGAAAGTATACTCTGCACGCCACCTGTTATGTACAAGAGTATCGTTTCCTCACCTTTTTCTTCTATTTGTCATTCCCGCCGTCTTTGTAGTTATCAACTCCCTTAATATCAGCTAAGGAGTTTATAATTATAACAGTTAAGAAGTTTTCATGGGATTCACTCCGCTAGAAACTCGGATACAACCTTCATATATTTATGATATCAGTTTCTTCCGCAGGTTGTTTTATTTTTATATCCGATAGTACATTTTCCCCGTTGAATGCAGAGATGATTGGAAGAAAACTAACATGAAGGCTGCTCGGTATCGTAAAATACAATTTGTAAGTCTAAAGGGAGTGTTTTGGCAAAAATGCTCTTGATGAAGAAGATGGTAAAAATAATATCTAAAATTTTGAAACACATGTTAACTCAATTTCATAGCATTTTTTCCAAAAGTATGCCGTTGATGTATCCCTACTCAATTAATTTTCTCGAGGAAAGTGAGAAAGAACTCTAGAGGCAGGCTTTTACCTTTCAGGAGGAATCTGATTTGTCTCAGCTCATTTTTTTCGAATACGACAATATGGTATGAAAATGAAATTTTTTCAAATACGCGATCCATTTCGCAATTTCTACCTCCACATGACCTATTTTTTATACACAATTGGAAGACCCTCAGTAAAATTGTCATCGACACTCTTACACTTTTATCTTGATCAATTTCCAAATTGCACGCTCATGAGAACAATTCACCTCTTCTGAGATTTCTGACGCCTGTCCAAAAAAATAACGCACCTGATAACAGACTTCGTTATTATAAGCAGACAATGATATTTGTTTACCAAAGAGTGAAAATTAAATATTTTTTCTAATTAATTATTTCTAATACTCTACTCTAATATTTTAATTAGTAATATTTTATCCGTTTTGAATCCACCGTTGCACTATTTTCGTTTTGTTTTCCTAACTACTTTGATCTCATTAAAGTACTCAAGTACCAATCATTTTGCTTACAAACTAGCATCTAGCTATGATGCGTATTCGTACTCATACTTCTTTGTCTTGGTAGTAATGTTCATCAACTTGAGCAGTGAACCGTCGGTAAAGGTACAGTGTTGTATTCAGAACAGCCTACGATCAAGTGAAAATTGAGTTTTGATAATAAGTTTTCTTGAAACAAAGTTTTCTAGACATAGAGACTTTCATTGCATTCTTTGATGAGTTTCCACATATTTTTGGTAAATTTAGAGTCATTACTTATCACAAAGAATGAAGGAAAGTCAAATTAGTCTGGGTTTGCTAAGTTGGCTACAATTCCAAGCGGAAAATGTCTTGTTACATAGCCGCAATCAATCGAGCTGTGGTACACTTATTGTGGAGGTATGGTTTATCTAAAATTGCCCTGCAGTGACCTGCTTATTGATTTGAAGGGACTCTGCCTTGAAAAGATAAAAGGGATTCTTCCATCGCACCCTCCTTTATTTTAGACGTCTCCTCGATCATTTTCTAATTTAATCCTCTTCATGAATTTCCCTCATATTCGACTGTATCGAGCGCCCTTTAATTTAATTTATTGATTTCCTCTCTCAGTCCTCTATCTTATTTCTGTCTCAAACCCTTTATCTCATCTCCATTTTTTTTATTCGCCAAACGGAAATTGTATAAGCCCTTTTATTATTGTATTTCTTTCCTCCTCCATAAACCAACACTTCTTTGAAAACTAGACATCCCTTTGAGAATTCATATCCCTCAGTGACAAAAGGAATGAGTCTATTATTTTTTCTTATCTACCATATTTAATTTATATTTTTTAATGTTTTTAAATTTTAAACCTGTAAAGGAAGGAAATACGACCTTTTTTACCAAAAACTTACGTTCCCAAATAGGAAAAATGGACAATACCTGTTTTTAGTAGAAAACACGCTCCATACCGGTTATAAAAATGGAAATGTATGCGTTATGCTCCTAGGCTACTCATTGCAAAGAGTAAAATAAATCCCGGTAAAATGCTTGGCTTCTTTAATATTTTTGATCAGGATAAAAGGATAGTTGTCGTATCGCTTAATTTTTAGCAACATTAGTAAAAGTATATATTTTGTAAATGGTTTTGAAAATTTAACCGAATAATTGGAGTGTTTTTCCAAATTTTAATCCATCTCAGTCAAATGATCATTTTTTAATCATGATAACATGAAATAATAAGGCACATATTTAGGCCTATTAATTTTTTTTAGCATAAATAATGTTGCCTACAGGATGCAACGCTTGCTAGGTCATGGGTCGTTGAAAAAACTGTACCATTCTTCCTTAAGTTTAGCTGAAACAGAACAGGGTAAAAATCATTATCCTAGAAATGCACCTGTCCTAGGTAAAGTTTTTAGTGCATGCAATTTAAGGAAACAAAAGGAAAATATTGGCGGTTCAGTTATCATTGAATGGACAGTTATTTTGGCAAACATTATGCTAAAATTGTGATTGTTCAAATGTTCATTTTACTTGCATATTACATATTATACCAATTACAAATAGTCTACATTCCAAATAAATTACATGCTCGACAATTATAATAAAATATTTTAGCCTTATTAATTATAGTGCCTTCTCTCTATAGCTTATAAAAAATAATAATTTTAAATGCATGAACTTCCACACGAATGTGTGAATTTCGTGTTCTTCCTCATTATTGCTGATCAATTTCCATTGATTCATGCCACTCTTTTCCGAATCATCTCACGTCTATTACTGACTGATGACTCTGAGGGATCCCATCATGCTTCCACTTTTTCTCCCTGCATATCGTATTCGCATTCATCACTGGGTCTGATGAGATCGCTTCCATCCGCCCTTTTTCTCCCCCCATCCTTCCTTCCGCCACATAAACAGACTTGATTGCTGCCTTGAACCCCCGGATGTTTGATTTCCGAATGACTCCGATTGGAAGAAACAAGTTGAATGTGCTTAATAAGAGCCGGAGATTTCCGACTCAACGGATGAGAGGATCTTATGACCCTGAGAGGTTTGGGGAAAGGTCTACAGAATCGAACGGGAGTGACTTCGATCGGATGATATTCTGCTTTTTCGGGCTTGCTTTATCACGTCATTCGGTGTGCCGTCGTAATTGAATAATGAGATTTGACACAGGGCTCTTCAAAATTCAGTAGTGGGAGATGAATTATAAGCGTCGAAGCCCTTGGGAAGAGGCCTTAGGCTCATGCATGTTTCAAAAGCTGCGTCCTTCCGCTTTTCGCGAAAGGGGTTTTCATGTCGCCTTTATCCTAAATCAAGTTTCAGAATTTCTGTTAGGACCCTCGTAAATACGACAAATCCTTGGAAAATGGAAGTGGGAGACTTATAGTATGAGTAAATATTTTATTTATTGATAGCACTGACAGCTAAATTTAAAGAAACGGTTGTATAAATGTGTACAAAGGTACTTTTGATATAAACTTGCTGCAAGGGTTTGCAAAGAATAACCACATTTATTAGGATTTTGCATTTAAAAATTCAGTTTACCTGTTTCTTTTTGAAAATTGATGGACATTGTGATAAGTTACCGCCTCTTAATATCAATTATGAACTCCTCACCATAGTTGCGGGATTATTTCCTTAAATGATTTTAATGTCATTGCGGACCCCTTTCAATCGCTGTTGCTTCCAAAAGATACGAATGATGTCGTTATTTAATCAGTTAAAAAGATAATGCCAATTTATAGTTTTGTTTTACTATTATTCAGTTTCTTCTCCCACCTATACAAATGGCGCAAATGATCTTAGATGTTTTCGTGTTCTTCCTCATTATTGCTGATCAATTTCCATTGATTCATGCCACTCTTCCTATTCCTCTCCTAAAAACAACATCCTAATCGGTTTTTTTCTTGATCTGTTACCTATTGACCTTTATACAGCTTATCCGTGGTATTCTTTAAAATTGGCTGCATGAACTTAATTAATGTAACTTATTGAATTTGCTCATGCAATGGGTGTGATGACACTCGAACAAAACATAAATTACTCTCCCATTTCTTTCGCCTACTCCGGTGTCAAAAAACTATTGAAAACTCGGAAATCTACGTCTATATTCCTATTACCCTGCAAGTCAACTTAGGTGTGGCAGTAGAGGTCATCATCAATCACGCATTACATCAACAGTAGTACCTACATGCATCTTCCTAAGGAAAATAAGAAACCTTTATAATGACAATATTATATCTAATGATGCACGCACCACCATGGTATAACGAATTTATTAGAATCCTCAATATAATACATTTCTTATTATTCGGGTTGGCATTTTTTGTCACACAATTTTAAGGTCTCTTTACAATATTTCTTTTTCTCTTGTCAAAACTCTTCTTCCTCCACACGTTGGTTGATTTCATTAATTGTTCTAAGTTTATCCTTATGCAGCGCAGGCATGGTTTTCTTACAAACTATTTTTTTAAATTTAACATTACACTAATATAACATCATTGATACTAGTTGCTTTACAAATATTTTTCACTACTCCTTATCAGTGGAATCATATCTTATCTTATGCTAATTCTCAGTAGTGTTCGATGAAGCTGATGAGTCCTGGTTGTTATCAGTAGCAATGGAAAGAAAGTCATCAAGGATTAAATTATGATGTTCCTTTCTGTATGTACCTAAAAAGTAATATTTGTTTATATTTATCCGAGGAATATAGTTATTTCGTGTAGAAACATAGAAGGCTGGTATCCTTAGCTGTCAATATATCTCCGAATATAATGCGAATTCTATGGAAAAATATTGTAATATTTGTTGAGATCCTATAATTGATCACCTTCCCTGTTGGTGAAGACTTGGTCACCTTCCCTGTATCGTATGAATTAAGAAAAGCTATTGCAAACGGAGGCCTTAGAAAATGAGATGCAAGCGACTCTATTTAATACAAACATTGGGCTCGTATTGCGTCACAGATGCTCGTGAAAATATAGTTGATTATATTGAATGATTGTATATCAAAATATTATTGGGATATTGGAGGCATAAGGATTTTGAACGTTTACCTCGTATTAGCTGCACGTGAGCTTCATAAGAGGTATGGAGGGAAGAAGAATGTATTTCAGAAGTATTATTATTGGCAAATATGGCATAATCTTCTTAGCTCCAGTATTTTCACGCTTTCATTGCAAAAAAAACTGTAGTTTCATTGAAGTAAAGAATTTTGAAGCATTTTAATTTATGATTTCAGATCTGTTTTCAACGTGCATATATTGGATTTCCATTGTTCCGAGTATTTTCTACATGGATTTCCATTGTCCCAAGGGAAGCCTACAAGGTGGGTTTTCATATCTTTGCAAACTCGAATCCTGGTGCAGCATGTCCTAAAACGTCTGCGTGCTTACCAATATTGTCTTTCTAATCCGTAAATCTTTCGTGCATGAGTGTGGAAGCCAACTTGACCGTTTCATTTTTCGTTTTGCTAAGCGATTGGCGGAAGAAAACATCCCATCGATTGCTTCAAATCTGTCCAAAAGTGAGACAGATAAAAAAGAGAATTTTACAGCTAGGAAAGGCATTCCTCGCCTAAAGCAAGAGTTTATTATTTGAAGGGAATTATTTGAATCGTCGAGTTTTTATTTTTAAATGCATTTTTTTAAGGGCCGTGTGGAAGAAAAATAAACGAATGGATAAGAACATGGGAGACTGAGGGGGATAATCCGAATTCAAATGAAAAATAACAGCGGCCACCGAGCCAGCGAATCATTCATCCCTTGGCGACTGTAAACCGATCCCATTCTCCGTTTGTTTTTCTCTTTATCCCGTATATCCACCTCTCTCCCGCTCCCTCTGCCTGTTTTCCCTCTTTGCCAGGCGTCCCCGGGGAATCCTTATGGGGCACCTAACCTACCAGCCAACCACTGTCTCTGTAGCTACTGGACTCAACAAATAAGTAAAGAGCCTCTTTTCCCTACTTCTCTGAGCCTCATATGCTCCTCCTGCCTGTTTTTCTCGCTGAAAAGATTCTAGTTAGAATTCCGCTCAACCTCAAACGAACCATTGAATTTTACGCTGCTTTTTATGTGAAGTAATACAATTTAATATCTTTCTAAGTACCGAGCTGACTTTTTCCGTCACATCAGGTTTCGTTTAGTTTAAAAATTATTTAAGAGAGACTCCATGTTTACGTTTGACGTCCAAGTGAGTTGATTATTTAACGCAAAGTTTTTGTCTCTATCTTGAGAATAGCTTTACTGCTATTGAAAGAAAATTAGAGAGCTATATTATATTTATAGCCATTTGACCCATATTTGGTGGCTATTTAAATTTCTCAATTGATCTGGTGGTAATTGATGTGTATGCTAATTGACAAATGGTAGCTGTTCTTTTTCCCAACTTTTTTTTAGGCCTCATGTATGCGACTGTCAAAAATCTGACGAAAATTCATTGAAGTGGTAGACATAAATTTTAACGATCTCAACTTGTAGGTTTTTATTTCAGGGTAATAGCATTGATATTATTAAATATATGATATTTATAGTGCTTAGGGTGCTCTCCAATCTTGGCGGATGCTATCTCAGTCTTATTAGAATTTTTACTTATGCAATCACTCCACATGTTTCATAAATGGTACATACTGAATAAAATATATTACTTCCTACATTAAACTTGTTAAGTTGGCAATTTTAAATGATTTTAAAAATATAATTAAATGAATTGTACTCTTAAATGCTATTTAACTAAAAATATTTAACGAATTTTTACGTACAAAATGGTACGTAATACGCTGTGGTCTTTTCATTAATATACAAATTTGAAGAGAACGGACGTAAATGGCCCATTAAGAAATACCATACGCCTCATACGCCTGCACAGGATCGTTAGGTTAACATTTGGAAGAGAGAATGCCGACTGTACTCCATCCCCTTTCTGTCCACTGATATTTGGGTTAGGAAAAGCTATTAAAGGAGTGGGAGAGTGTAAGTAGACCGGCGGGACAATTCCGAGGGAGCAACAGCTCCGGCTTTACCGCTTCACACGTCACCGCAAGAGACGATCCCCGCATCTTTAAGCATCCCTTGGCAACGCACGTCCCTAACCCTCACACGACCAACCCCCTTTTCTTCCTTTACCTACCTGTCGTTTGAGAAGAAGGCCGCGGGCTGCCATTCCTTTTTTTTACCTCTTTCATTCTCTTTCATTCTCCTCCCCTTTACACGCTCTTTTTTTCTCTCTCTCTCGTCCTGTCTTTCTCACACTCTTTCCGCCCCATAATTCCCTGACGAGCGGTCGTAAAAACGGGCCCGGTAGTGAATGAAGTGGGGAGTGGATGGATAAGGACGAGTTGAGTTGGCGTGGGAGGGTGGTGTGGCGAAGGTTTGCGTCGGGGTTGGAAGGCAAGCCTTAAGTCAAGGCGCGGATCAGGAGTGCTTAAATGGAGGGTGACAGGCTCCCAAGGGGGTGGGTGGTGGAATGACCCGGGGGTTGGCAGGGGGATAAGAGGAGGGCGAATGTCCCTCCCTCTTGCGGTGGTGGATGAGAGTAATGGGCGAGGACATGAAAAAGATGAAATGAAATAACCGAAGCCATCACGCCAGCGTTTATGGAGTCTCTCGTGCTGACGAAACAATCGTGTGGTTACGGTTTTTGACGTGGGCTGAATAATCCGGACGAGGAAATTGCAAGTGAAGTTCCTCGGCATTTTCCGTTACGGTGGTCACGGTGGTGTATTGTTCCGGGTGGTGAAATTGATTGCCGAGGATACGACACGTGCGAGATTTTGGGAGTTAATATTCTCGGGCTCGTGACAAAACAGTAAATAAATACATGTGGTCGTTTATTAGACACTCCAATTACAGAAAGGCAGGTTAGCAACTCTTTCAGTTATATATATATATATTAATTTGTTACGATTTACTATTCAAGATGCATAAAGTAAATGATAAAAAATATCTCATGCAATCAGTGCTCATTTTGGAAAGGTATTCTCTTTCAGTGATGAAGTATAAGATCCACCTCAGTTTCAAATTGAAATCAGTATTGATCAAGTAATCGTCTCACCTCATATATTATCGTAAATTCAATTTCCTTTGTTGAGAAATAAATTATAAAATTTCGTTATCCCATTATCGTTATCAAATAACATGAAGTCAAAGTTAAAAAAAAAGAATGCTGACAGGTTTGGTTGGAATAACTTATCAACAACTGGAACCATAAGGCGTTATAAACTGGTGATGATTGAATTAACGTAATTCCTATGTTCTGACGTGTAATTCTTTATATACCCGCAGAATCTTAGGTAATATGAAGACGCGTTTGATTTTAAGGATGTAATAATGAACAAATATAACTAAATGTCGTATAGATGTATTTATTCTGCTCGTTAAAACACAAATAACACCTTAATAATTGAGAGGGTATCTTCATGGGAGAAGAATTATTGTTCAAGCCACTAATTTGGTCGGAGAAAGCAAGTATAATGGGTTTCACAATTGAAGGCATGCCATTATAGCATTGCTAACAATCTCGCGTTCCATATCATTACTCAAGCCCTTTCTTGGAGAGTAGATTCAGTCCTAGCGGCTGATATACTTATATTGCGCATAATTCCAGCTGTTTGTGTTTTCCTCAAACCTGTTTGGTGGTAATATTGGTTAAGGTAGTGATAGTAGTATTTCTGCTTCACTGATTTCCAATTCAATGCTTTAAGTGATTTCGATTCCAGTTCGTTTAGTTAGTGTCGGTATAGTGCACGTAGGTTGATATATATGCCAAATACTACGTAAAAATAATCACAGTTAATGGATGAAATTTACGAATGCTGTATTTATACAATCGATGTGGTTGATTGCCATTTATAAAAAAACTCGCTCTCCCGATACCACGTATTTGTTAATTGTGACTTTTAGTCATTTGAGCGTATTTATAGGTCTGACGACTATTCTGTAATCTTAAGTCATACAAAATCCATGGTTCAATTCACTGGTACTGTGGTTTAGCTACGGTCTCCCAAGATCCAGCGGTATACTTCAACTAAGCGGTCTCCATTTTTTATCCTCTTGTTGTCCAAGATAATTGGCACGTGAAGATGTAATGTTTCCATTTTCCATAAAATTTTGTATAGAGCACGAATTTGCTCATGCTACTGGAAAAATTATGAATACATTGATTTGGACGATTCGGTTATGCTACTAGACCCCATAGTAGTTTCAATAATACCTATTTTTTACGTTTCTTGAAACTATCGTTCTTAAATTTCTCTTTATTATAATTAGTTACGGAAAAGAATTACATCCAGGCAGTTAAACTAGATAATAACAGGAGTTCTGTCTGAAGTCTAGAGGATCACTTTATCCTTTCGAAATGACTCGTCTGGAACCACCCTTGTTCTTCCGGAACCGAGACCCTAAGTACGATACTTAACCCGCTTTCTCATTAGTCTCAGTCATTCTAGAACGTCAGCTTTTGCCCGGCCAAGCGAAGAGCCCGTACTTCTCTCCCTTTGTTCTCTTCTTTTGCACTGGCGGACCCACTAAGGTATTGGAATCTGTTTCACCAGCTGTTTTAAGTCCGGAAGTAGGAAATCTTGCCAGCCACCCAACGATTTCCCTAACCCACTGCGCCAACCCGCATACTTGTGCGGGAAAACACACGGGGGCGCTAAAACTCGATGTACTCTTCGCTCGACTTGCGTTCTTTGTTTCCCATTTTCTTTTCTTTGCTTTAACCCTTTGCCCCATTTCCCGACCAGCGCAATGCCCACCCCAAGTCTACTCCCTCTCTCTTCCCATTCCAGTTTTTAACTTCTCACCCCCTCGACCTCCAGATTTTCCGTTGCGCCCCCCGAATTCTCCTCCCCTGCCATCCGTTCATGGTTCAAGCAAGGTGGGGAACCTGTTGAAAATTTTCGTCCCTCTCCCAACCCCCTTCTCCTCCCCAAAAAAGAAAATATACACAAAAGGAACCGAGCAATTTCAGGTGAGCTGGAGTGCTCGTTCCCCACTTCTCAGCCATCTTTTGTTTTTTAATATCTTTTCCTTCATTTCTGTGTATCATAGTGGTCGTAACAGAGCCGTTCATATGCAAGTGGTCTTCCTTTTTTTTCCCTTCACTCCGTTTTTATTTCCGAGCGTCGTCCGGGTTACTAGTGGGAGTACGAAATATTGGAATGCAGGACCGTTTTCCGTCCGCGTTCAAGTATCTATGTTTATGGTCTATCATGATGCATGGGAAATTTGTGTTCTCCTGCCCAAAGATATTGCATCGCTCTTTCTCGTGGACTTATAGGTAGGATATTCGCCATGCCATGAGTAGTGTTATACATTACTTGGTACGAGCGTTGGAGATACAATTAAAATTTTATTTGTGCTCAGTTTTTGCCGCTGAGAACTTGTGTCGAGTTCAAACCAAATAGAGTTTAAGGGGTATATTATTCATACCATTCCTTAATTACTACTTCATTGAAATGACTGCATTCTATTAGCTCTACTCTCCTGAGCAGCCGATGAGCAACAGAAAGAAATGGGCATGTCTCTTTATGAAACTTGTTGAAGATATCCCTAAGTTCAAAGACCCGTTTTGAGTGAATCACTGTTTTCTCTCGCGTATTTGAAATCGTGGTAGTAGCATGCACATAATTCTGTAAATGAATGGGTGCATAAATCTTTGGTGTATCAAAGCTATGGGTTGATTTATAATCTGCAACATTTAACGAGCTTCTTTGTTCCACTTTCTCATGATGGAATGGTGGTTTAACATCTTTCCATATACAAATTAATAAAAAAATTAGGGATGTTAAATGTATAGGCGATATAAAAAATAAAACTAGGTGATTCTGCTTTATTACTTTTTCACTTAAATTCTTCATTAGGCTATATGGCGGGCACTATAAATAGGCGAAACATTAATTGCAAATCAAATAATTGTAGAAAAAATCGGCTATAGAGTCCTTTTTTCACCTATGTGTATTACCAAAGAACTAAAAATATAATTCAATTGTTTAAGCTTGCCATGCCGATCATTTGCTAACTCTGAAGGCAATGATAAGTTTAAAATTCGTTAAAGCATAAGTTTCCTAATATATTTAGCTATAAAACTAAAAATACATGAGCACGTACTTATATGAAATATAATTGCTGTGCTGGAGAAATCTGGACTGCGACATGATATTCTTCTCTTCTAATTAGAATTTTTTCTAACTTAAAAAAGCTACGTGTATTTTCTTACTATCTTGTCGTCCAAGCAATTAAATAAATTCTTGGATTTGTAGAACAGTGGAAGACGTTATTTTTCCAAATAAAAGATGATATTTTACACTCCTGTGTAATGTTAAATCAGCTTTCTATTGCCTGTGGTAAAAGTATTTTCCTTTTTTAATTTTTTTGGTCCCAATTCAACATAATTCGGTTAGCATGATCTTCTACACTCCAATAAATCTTTCGGGTAGTGCAGGAAGAGGGCATATACCAGTCGGTGATTTGTGAGAATCGTCACACAGAAGTAATGCTTAGATTGATAAGAAGTGACTGAGGGGGCTTACATAGCAGGTATAAAAAACATAACAAATATTGGCTTTTAATGGATAATTTTGATACAAAAGATGCACTCTAAAAGAATTAACAATTTCAGATGTGATAGGTTAAGTAATGATGTGCAATAAGCAAATTTTGATAGGTTAGTAGCCCATTCATATGTAATTTATTTTTTATGCACGCTTAATTAATCCAATTTTATGCACGTGACTGTAGTTCTCCTGCTAAGAATTTTAATGTTGGACTTTAGGACATACTGGCTATAACGTTTTATACCCATGCATTATCTGAAAAATAAGGACGGGGCCTTATCCTATACATTTTGTCTCCGAACGATATATGTTCCTTCTTCTTTTCTCACTGCACTGTAATCTGTCATAAAAGGAGTAATCCTTCACCTAAGAGATATGAGACCGATTTAACCGCCGTATAATCACATTCCTGGACTTTCAAAGCCATTAGGAGCCAGCATTAACTGCTACCGTAACTACCTAACTTATCCCTTGCACCCAATTGGAGCCGTCTCACGAAGATCAATCTCGGGGCCATTAACGATGAAATGGGAGACGATATTGCCGTTCTCAATGGCTCTGTTCACCATTCTCGGCAAAAGTCTCAGATTCGCGTTGTGCATTATGGGAAACGCGGCACCCAACTAACTCCATCACACTTGAGGTAGACTTCTGATTCTCAGAATCGGAATCCCACACAACTCAACCCGTGTTGTTATATAAATTTTTGTCACTTATCTGAAATGTCGCAGGGTTTTGGGTATATTCAGTACCTTTTGTTTCACACGAGTAATAATTTTGCTCTTACGTAAATTGCTTCTTTTCATTTTTCATGTTTCAATAAATAAACAAATATGAAACGTGCACTCACAGCTGCATTTAATAGCAGTTTTTTCGGGCAATAAGCAAATTTTGACCTTTCCTTGTCCTTTCTTCTGCATAATTTCGTTGGCGTTGATATCATAAAGATGGTACTCGACAAAAAATAGTCTATCATTTCGCAATTTCAGTTTATCCATTAAAAAATAGAATACGTATTAAAATTAATATACATTTGGGTTATATTTCTAGTTGGTTGATTCAATAGGTTGGTAAGATTTAATAGGAGTTTGATTTGGGGCAAGATCTGGGAATAATGGTATACCGATTATTTACAAGTAGCAATAAGACAATGAATCAGTTCCAAGAATAACATGTAGTTGCCTGTTGTTTAATGTCAGTAAAAATTAAACCACTTTGATTAATAAACAAAAATACGCAGGTACATCCCTCATCAATTTGTGCTTAATTCAATTTCATGCATTATAAATTTGTTATTGTAATTCGTCAGTGCTAGAACAACCTTTGTTGAATATTAGCTATTTACAGTGCAATCTCAGTAATCCGCTCGTATCAGGAAGAAATATCTATCGTAGTTATTAATTTAGACTTAATCAATTATAGATCTAAAATCTGTTTAGCTGCTGTCATTGATATGAGGAAGAAAACAAGAATATTAAATAAATTGAAAGCTTCTGAGATAAATACCTGCAGGTATCCTCATTAATCATCGAAGATTGGCAATATACCCAATAGTAATCGAAATCCCGCTTAGTTTTCATAGTGTAAATTTAATAAGGTCTGTGAATATGCATAAAGGTAGATAGGTACGTGAAAAAAGACTAAGTATTTGATCTTTTGCTGATCTTATAGAAAAGATATTTTCACGCGATTCATATTTGTCAAATATTTGTGCTTGGCAGTCCCTGGCATACCCATAGTAGTTCCACGAATTGCCACTAGGGTATAGTGGAGGCAGTGGAGGTTATTGTAATGCTATAACACGTGTTCCATTTTTCTTGTTCTGTGTTCCACTTTTCTTACAACTTCTGTCTCCAGCGTGTGGACAATCGAATATTTGAATTAAGTAAGTGCACAGTTTTGTTCCTTAAACACTATTTTATGTAATTTCAACGTAGATGTTTACCTATAAGTTAGATGAAAAATGTTATTCATCAAAGTGTATCCTGGTATACTGATAACCTGATACAAGGGTTACTTGGACCCACGACGAGCTTGGGTCCAAGTAGCCCCTAGATGCATATATTTTTATAATAAACCAAAATAAAATACCTGTTACATATTCCAACAAGTTATTTTAAATTTAACCCAATACAAAGTATGTTTTCAGATATTTAGATTTTTATCAACAGGTTTAGGACTCACTATGCCGTCTAAATAAAAAAAGATTTTTGGGGAATCGAAAGAACAAGCATTTTGCCAATGACCAACTTGAACAATGCCTAAACGCCATTAGATCAGGTGCAATTTCCTAAAGGCAAGCTGAAGATTTTTTTTAAAATCAGCAGGTCAACCATAAAACATAGGCTAAAAATGTTGAGGTCGGTTGATGTACTGTAATGTTTTCAAAGATCTTCTTTTTTACTATTTTTGTGATACTAAAATATTTGACGAATAAACTAATTCTTTCAATGCATATTTAAGTATTCTTTAAAGATCCTGCATCTTACGTGAGCTCAAGTAACGTTTATAATTAATTTTCATAGGGAAAAAGAACATGGGTTCAAGTAACCTAACCGCAGGGATGCTTGAACCGAATTTCATTAATTTTTTTGAAAATCATGAGTTACAAAAATATGATAATAACTGTCATTAATAGGAAGTGTAGATGTTGCAGACTATGATATAGGTGGTTATTAGCACCAGTTTTTTTAATTATGGTTTTAAAATAAAATATATAAAAAAAGGTAAAAAGTGGATTCAAGTAACCCAGATTTACGGTATTCTTCTCTTTCGCATCATCGGTTACTTGTTCTATACAGTTATTTTTATAACCATTGGTTTAAAAAAAAGCAAAACTCACATAGAAGAAAGTAACTTAGTATTATTACTGTGTTACGCTCTATTATATAATGCTTTTCTTTGGAGCTCGTCATCTCGGAAGAAATGCTTCCACAGATGATCTCCAATTTAGTCTTCAGCAAAAGAACTGAATGCTTAAGCTCCTTCCCACCCATGCTCCAAATGTTGGGGTTGGAGGACGCAATTCACTCAGGACGCGGCGGTTGAGTCAAACTCTCATCTCGATACACGCGTAATCGGAGAATCACTTCGCGGCGCGACTAAGGATCTTTCGGAGGGGGAGTGGTTGTGGAGGAGGAGCGGGGGTGGAGAGGAAAACGAGACAAGATAGAGGTTGGTGGAGTGGAAAGAGTGGGGGATGGGAGGCACTTCGTCTCCGCGTTTGATGATGATGCACGGGGCTGGATTCCTCCCCACCCTGCGATTGCACACATGCGCTGGGATTACTTCGGTGAAAACGGCGGAGCTTGCTGAGCAGAGCGGCCGTTGGGCTCGTAGTTGTAAAAAAAAGTATGGGCATTTTTCGCGGAGCCGGTGTAAAATATTCCCCGGCACGCCTCACTCAGGCCGACGATTTTGCCAACCCTTACCATATTGCCCCACCTCCCTCCCATCCTCCTACTCCCGTCCCCTCCGTTACCATGCCAACGACCTCCCTCCCCTGAAATACTCCGCCCCTCGCCCTAAATATCCCGGCGCTGTATGCGGTGCCGTCTCCTCCTTCGCCTTTAATGTCTTCGGTAAGTCGCTGGGCGTTCTCCATACCCCATTTCCTTCCCCGAAGCCTTCTTCTCTGCGCTCTCTTGGACGTTGGTGCCCATAGCCCAGTCACCACGTGTGTTCCATATCATGGGAGCGAAAAAAAATATATACTGGAGTGTCTGTGAATTTTAATGTCTCTCTCTTTATACGATGCCGTGACTGGAGAATTTGAACCAGAATATATCCTTTTCTTTCCCTTTCAAAATATTTCCTTCATCCCCAGTAGTCTTTCCCCAAGAATGAATTTATGCGATCAATTTAAATATCCTGCAATTTTAATGAATTCGTTAGGTTAAAATTTATATGCTCGATAATGGTTGAACTTCAACTGGTTGAAATCTCAGTAAGTTCATCAATTTGTCCATTCAGTATTGTCAATAAGCTCAGAATTTAAGCTTTTTATTAGTAAATTTAACCTTGAAATTTTTTTAAAAGTTTAGTTCTCCATGATATGACCCTGTTATGCATCGTATGCTGTTAAATCTTTTGGGGTTTTAATGTTAATTGCTCACTTGGCTTGAAATCAATCGATTTCTTTCGGCTTTTTAACAAGTTTATCGTTTCCTATGTGACCATTAACTACAAAATGCCCCTTTGGTTCAGCCACTCATCTGTTTGCAACGTAATTGGCTAAAACTATACTTACCGACTTTTTTACGTAAAAAGTGATGTGGCTCTTCTAATTCTCCTCCTTAAATTTTCTTCTGATCGTAAATTTCCTTTAGTTTCCTGAATTGTAGCAATATTTAATTTACATAATGAATCCGGAAAATGATCACGTTATCACAATGCTATTTTCTCATGATTAGTAATTGAAATATTCACCAGGAATATAAACAATATTGGCCCCAAAGTAAATTACGCCGTTTTACATTACAAACTTTACTGCTCTTTATCACATGGCCTTTGTTGCAAAGGTTAACAAGTAAAACCGCTCTGTGAAGTAATGTCCTGTAATTGTGCGCAGCAGTGAATGTTGAAAAGCATTTATATTACCCTTTTAAAGGAAGTTCTCTAAATTAATGGTTACACACAAAAGCAATCTACTTACTGAGTCTATGGAGAATATTGACGCATATATCTTGGCTAATATCGCATTACTTTGTGGTAGTTAATTTATGAAATCCCTTGTGGATATTTCAATTTATAGTCCATAAGGATCAAGTGCAGCGCGCACATCCTAAGCCGCTCTCTGCTCCCCCTTAACATTCGTCTTGGGTAATGTTCAATCGGAGGAATGGATGGTCTGGGAGTTAGGACCGTGAAGGGTGAGGAGCAACGCCCAGGAACCAATGCGTATCTTAGCCATTGCCTTCCGAGTCGGCAGTAAACCACGGCGAGAGAAAACTCTCGAATCAACCCTTTTCGCCTCCATTAAGGCGGAGGGTGCTTTAACTCCGTAGGATCCTGGTTAAGCCTCCTCGGTGGGGGAGGTCTCGGCCCACACTTCCGCTCGCTGGGCTCGACCCAGGAGAGAAACGAGGGTTGCCTACCTGTAAAGGTTTATCGCCCCTCGCGAGCATTCTTCAACATGCCCACCTCCCATAGCTCTCCATCTCTCACACCCTTCTTAATTTCCTATCTCCCCTCCCTGCTATTTCAAGTTACCTGTTTTACTCGCTTTAGAAGGGATGTCGAATCTTCTCGAGGACCCAGTGAGGAAATAAAAAACTACATTGGGACTCAAAGCAAAACAATCCTCATTATTATTTAATCATGGGATATTGGTTGCTGAAAAATTGTGTCAATAGTGGTGATATCTACCAAGATGAAGTAGCCTATATATTTAATTAGCTTAGGGATGAGATTGAAAGGTTACGAAGGAGTACAATTGGATTTTCTTTGGCAATTCAGTCCAAAGGCTTTTTATTCCGAATATGCTGTACTCAAATACTAAAATATGTAGCTATTCTTCTCTTCCACAAACAAAAATTTACTGTAGCTTACTTCGCATTTCAACCGTCAAGTCATCATCAGTTATAATTCTGAGTGTTTGAGAATGCTTCCGCTACATCTCCCCGGACACCGTTACCAAATATGTTTGAATTAAATAAAACTTGAATTTTATTTGATTCAAATTCCTTCTTGTGTAGGCATGCTTATCAAAATTACTCTGGATTAAGTACTTATCTAAGTCAAAAAAATAGAAAATTTCATACTGCTGTATACTTGTTTAACTTCAGCGAAAGGGTTAGATAGATCTACTCCGGGTATAAATATTATTTTCTTAATTTATACACAACTCGGTATGTTGATGATTGCCAAAGATCATTGAACTTCTCTCCGAATGCATTATTATCTTGATATTCTTCCTTCATACAGCAAGTATCCTAAAGTTGAGATTGCTTATCCCAGTAAATGATAGTTTACTAGAGTTGCAAAGTTTTTATAGGATGAGTATGATGTTTATACATTCGTTCATTACATATGAAAAATATGCTATGTACCTTATTGAGATATTAGGTTTATGGCCACCTTCCAAAACGATCCTTGGTAACTCATTCCATGGCAACTTTTGAGCAGTATCAGCTCATTAAATGTATATTAGTCCACTCTTTGTTTATTTTCAGGATGAAGTTTTTAGTCGTTTGAATATCCGACGGCCTATACGCTCTACTATCTGTGCCTAGAAGGAAGTGTGGCCATTCCGTTACACCCTGTATATATTAACACAGGCCGCTCTACGCCTCACTTTACATCAACACCACCCCGCACATTCCCTCATAATTTTTTAACCTCCATCCCCCTCTCGGCCTTGAGCCGCGACTTCGCCTCCGTGCGGCGCATCTTCCCCTTCCCTTACCTCCCCTCCTTACCCCGCCCACTCCCGGCCCCTCCCTCCCCTCCCGTCTCTAGAACACACTCGCGGAGTGGGTGTGGAGAAGACGTAGGAGGGGGAGGGTGGCCGTGTGGGAGGCTTACGCAGTGACGCACGCTAGTTCTCACGCGGGGGAGGGGTGTGCCAGGGGTTTTTTTGCACCGAATCGATTCCGTGCGACGGGCCAAAAATATCGATGTTTTTATTAATTTTTGCATCGTTATAATTAAATTGATGTTGAATTGGACGTGAACGAACGGGTTTTGTTTGGTACCGTGTGACGTGGCCAAAATATCAAGATAGTATCGATATTGTCGACCTCGGTAGTCGGATCGGTAATGTGCCGGCTACCCAAAAGACGCGAGCTGAAATTCTACTTCGGCTATGAGTGCAGTGATGTCTTAGGTTTAAAAGTAGGCTTAAGATTATTTGGACGGTGCGATATTGCGTTAGCAGTTCAATCGCATACGATCTGCGTTATTAATCTTTGTATCGATTTTTTCCTAGCTAAAATAGATGACAACTAATTATTTTATAATTTATTTCTTATCCCATCATGAAAGTATAGCCATATTTCCGATTCCTGCCTTGAATATGAAGATGTAGGCAATATTTTAGTCCATCTAAAATCATTTACTGAGTACATTACAAACCGGTTTGAGGGTGTGTGGAAGGGAGTATTTTGAGATGATAATAGACAGATATGAGATCATATAATAATAATCGCATAATGAGGTCGTTACGATTGCAATCAAAGGCATGGCCATATAATTAAAGAAAGCCGAATTCAAGAAAATAATAGGTTTTATTGAGGTACTTGTATGGTTTCACGACACGGATAACATTTAAAGATGTTGACAAAAATTTGGTAGAGGAGACCATTTATTTCCTTCCGATATCCATCGCTGTAATCGCTATGCGATTGTTGGTACTAAGGACCGCCATTGATCCTAAGTGATATTAATACTTTTTACCAAGCCAGCATACCATCAAGATAACGGCTTTTTGACATAAGCGGCCGGTTTTAAATTCAATGATAGCCATATCCTGTGTTTTTATATTTGCTTAAATTGAGTGAAAGAATGAGTGATGAAAATATTTTGCGAATTCCAATTAGTACACGATTGATCATGCTAGCTTTATTACTGTACTTCCAACTGTTGTCGTGGTAAGAAAATTAAATTTGAAAGAGTGCTTGTCGTGTTCTCCATAGACTGTTAGTTTAATGATTTTTTCGAATCCGTCAGTATTATTGTGAATGCAAAATTGTAGTAGACATGGTATCCCAAGTTATGTACTGCGCAATTATCGTCAATATCAATATAAGTGTGCGCCAATTTAGTTCAAGACTACCCAGTTGCATGGATGTGCACTGCAGACGGGTTGACGGTTGACACATCGTAGATTAGATAGTAAGAACGATTTTTCTCGTCATTTCCGGAATTTTTCAGCACACCCAATAATCGTTATCCTGTCGACACATCGTCACGAACTCGACGTTTATATTTTCGCATCGAGGGTCGGTTTTGAAAATTGTAAATCGCGAAGCCCTGTCGCCGGGATGGAGTGTGGGGTGGGGAGGGGGTGAGGATGCTTGGGCGTGGGGAAAGGAGGGAGTTGGGTGAGTGAGGAGGGGTGGGGGCAAGGGGTTGTCGAGGGGGGCGGAGTCGGAAAAGGGTAGAGAGGGGACACCTTTACATCAACCTTGAAGCAGGTCTTAATGATTTTTTTATTAGAGCCCTCCTTCCACTCGGGCACGGGATCCTCTCTTCTCCGGATCCCCCACCCTCCTTACCCCTTCCCCAGGGTCTTTCACTCCTTTAACCTTCACACATCTCTTGTTTCCATTCCCTCCGCCCCCCTCTTTCCCCCGACCAACCCCGTCCCCATAACCGTTGGCTCCGAAAGTGTGGCCGGCTCCCTTCGCCGTTAAAAGCCGTCGTGGTGCATCGGCGGGGACTTGGCCATGTGGAGAGCTCATCTGTTCCAACCAGCACATGCAGTAAGGAAAGTTCCACCAATGTTTTTTAGGTGAGGAATTTTTCGAAGCTACTCGCGCGGGCTGCACTGGAATACGGTGGCATGAATTGATTCATCAAGCCAGCGTTAATGTTCTCTTTCTATCAAGTCCTGAGAGGAGTAGCGCTTCTATTATATCAATCAGCTAGACTAAGGGGCACGACTACAAGGATCGAGTTGTTGCGCTGGATAAACTACTTGTTTCACACACCATGGCTCCGGGCTCGAATGCGTATCTTGCCAGAGATTACATTATATGCCGCGCTGTACCTAGTACTGTGTGGAAGGCACCCTAGAGTTCAGATCTCAGTCCGTCGGATGGTAAGGATGAAAATGTCATATAACGAAAAGAAGGAAGGCCTTTCGTTTGTGGGAGGATAATGACTACCACAGTTTTTTTCTACCTGTATTTAATTATTTTTGATAATGAGCTATCACGCTATGAACCCAATCACTCATTAGTGTTGTATATCTCGATTGTATTGGGTACGGTTCTTGCTTTCTTGGTTTTTTCCAATAACTCTTGCTATTAAATAATCCGCAATGTTAATTCCTTTCATATTTTTCGTTTATAACTAAAATGCTTTAAAAAAATCTAACGACTTCATAGCGTCCATAAAAGTTAGCTATGGCGTCTACCCAAGACGTTCGCGTAGCTGAATTCACTGAAGTGCGGTATTTTCCAGTACAAGCGATGCTATTTCTGTGGCTTTGTTCCCATTTCAAACCAGTAAATTTGTCGAGAGAAGTTAAATATATGTTATAAAACAAAAGTTAATAAACCTTTTAGTTTTGTCTCAGCGAGGGATTTGACTGTCGCGTATATCGTAGATAAATATGTTTTAAAGGAGTATTTTAATGTTTCAGTAGAATACGCCATGATGATTGAAACTACTTAAATCGTACACATTCCCACAGCACTATTCTCTTCACGTCTGAAAAAGAGCATTTACTAGCTAAATTTTGAGGACGAATAAAAAATTCAAAGGCATGAATTTTACTATAGAAATTCAGGTACGCAACCATATTTATGTTTGTAAATCATTCGACTATTATGTATTTGAACCCAAAGTCTACGTGGTAATCTAAGTATGTTATATATATAGCATATAGTTGTTTTCAACTCAAAGGTTGGTATTCGGTAGATGAGGGTGGAACTCACACCGTACTAAGCCATCGGCGTGTGAAATTCACACTTTCAGGGTAGGGAGGCCAGTTCCTTTCCCTGGGCCATCTGCATTTTCCTACAAAGCTCTGACACGCAGAAAATCGAATCGTGAGGATATTAGATGAGGATATCCAGAAAGGCTCTTGCCCGGGATTTAATCCCGGGACCCTTCGGTCAGTAGCTCAGTGCTCTACCCACTAGGCCAAGTTTGTTGTATGATGGGTTGATATATAAATTATGAAAGTATTATTTTCCTCGGTAACTGTCCCCATCAAGCAGATTTTGAGTGTATTCTTAGTGAAGTGACACGACTCCTAGGTATCAAAGAGTGCCAAACGCATGAATAAAAGGCCTTGTGCGTTACCTAACCGTGTGACTAGTCCTAGATCTTTTTAGCTACGTACATATTTTGTTCTAAATACTTGGTGGTTGCTTTAAGTTAATTTCACCAGTTGCTTGTAGTTAGTGATATTATTAGATATGTAGCAGGAACAGAGTCATTATCCATATTGTCATTCTTACCATAATATGAATTTGTAAGTCTGATTAAACATTATTCTGGTACTTAAAATCTTTATATTCTGGTGTGGCGTACAATTGCTGCCAATAACATTTTATTGCGAACTGTGAGGATTTATCTTTCAACGGAAATGTTTTGCGTGTAACTATACACATTCGTTCAATATTGTGTTGTCATTATAGAGATATTTTTGAAATTCAGTCTTTTGAAGCACTAGGTTTTGCATAAACTTTCATAATTTCAATTCATGTCTCTGATTTAACCAACACCTTTTCTGCCACTATCGTGGAAAAGCGAGGAAATCTGGTTAGACGAGGCTTTCTTGCAGGCTTGACAGATACGTCACTGCATCACAGGGTGGTTGAGTGGCAATTTCTTCGTAGCAATATTGGTTTTCGATGAGTCTCTTCAAAAGATTGGCTCCCCTCTCCCGGAGCCCCCTCAGCAAACATCTGAATTGGAAAAAAAAATCTGAATTGATTTGCAACTCTATAAAGATTTTCCCACCGGGGGAAATACTCTTAAAAGATTTTTTCTCCGGTTGATCTGAGGTGTATTTGATCTGTTGTTAGACAGTTTTTTTTTTCAATTGTTTCTTCTCCCTTTCCTTTTATCTTTTATCTTCTGTTCACTACTGGGAATGCGTATGGAAACTGAGGTAGAGTATGAAAGCAGAGGTTATTTTCTACTTTTGTAAGACACAAGTGTCCGCAATTAGTTACTTTATTCAGGTATTTGCTGGAAGAGAGTGGTTGATTGAAAACGTTTCAAATACGGTTTCTGCACTTAATGGAAAACGATACATCTACATAATACCCTGCAAGCCACCATAAATGTATGTGGCAAGGAGGGCACGATAGTTTTAATATAAAATCTGAGATGTGCCCGATTAGGATGATAATAAAAGAAATTAAGGAATAAGGGTACCATTTTCGAACTCTGAAAAGGGATTGTGATTACTTATGCGATTGGAGTAATGGAGAAACATTTTTTTTCAGCTAAGGTCCTTTTCACTGATTGTAAAGATCATTAATTTCTCTATGGATGTGAATAAACTTTTATGTGCTATTAGGGGGGAAATTTTATATCACTTTAATATCCTTAAGAAGAAAACTAACGTGAGTTAATTAACCTTGCCTCATAAATAAACCTACATTGAAATTTTGATCCGAATTATTAGAATTTAGCATGCCTATTTCATTTCACCACCACCATTTCACCATCTGTTCCCTGATCTTTCTTTCTTCAGTTTTACTTTTCCTTCCCTCTTTACTAATTTCTTGAAATATCCAATCCAGCCTTAATCTGTCTTCCCATAGTTTTTCAACTCTACGTACGATGTTATAAGCATTAAATAGAAACTCCTTACGCTAGAAATTCCGATTCTTGTCTCCTTGGTGAGAAGTTATTTTGTTCACTTAATACTACTCCAATGTTCCAATTCATTCTCTTTCATCTTACTTAAGATTTATTGATATGACATTTTAAAATATCCATCTTTTCTTCGACTCACTATGAGAATTTCTTTAGTAAAGAATTCCAGTGATTTTCAATAGCCACGCATTATCTCCCTATCCATCAACTATTGATATAAGTTATTTACGTCAGCGGCTGTAGCGAAAAGTCTCTTCAAGCTTGAAGCAGAAAACGTGCTTAGTTACATAAATATATTACTATTCGTCTTATATTTAATTCATCCCATTTTTAGTCCATCGTCCAGAAATGCAAACTTATTCGTCCGTCCTTGTTATTCCCTCATAAAAAGTTATTATGTGAAAGTACCGAAAAGGTCTGCGTGAGTTCCTGATGGAGCATTGCTTCCTTTCTGCCCCACCTAACATAGGTTTTTCATATTCCCATAAGCAACCCTTGCCTGAGTGATTAAGTAAGAAAACATTTATGGGTAAGATATGATGTCCAAAGATGCGTATTTTTAAATTAAGTCTTTCTTTATGTTATATGCCTTTCTGTTAACAATGAAAAATGTCAAATATTTTCGAGTAATTTGTTAAAGCCGTTTATGAGTCTCGATTCCTTCTTTACCATGATTACATGGAGTCTCATAACATAATAAGCACTCTGAAACGCCTTCACGGTCTCTTAAGTATTCTCTTGCGTCGTATTTCTTTTTTGTATCACATAAGAATAACTTTTTTGAAATTGCTATTCTTAATGTTATCCTGGTCTCTGAAAAAAATGCTATCTATTTTTGTTGGTGTAGCTGTCTGAAAACCAGAAATCAATTAATAGACAAAGTCAATAAGAAAGATTCATGACGTTATGAACTCCAATTTATCCCTGCTAAGTCTAATGCTTCATATCACACAGAAACCTCAATAATAAGTTAAAATAAACATTTGGATGCATAATATTCTTATTTACTCGATTATTTCCATTCGGCTACTGAATGCTCATTCGTAAAAATGAGTATTCAGTAGCCAAATGAGTATTTAGTAGCCATAATTCGTGTAAATATTACGAAAGAATGCTTAGAAAAAGGTCATCAGATATTTCTCAGTACCTATCCCCACCTTTCTCGTTAATCCTGAAGGAATATTGAGTCAGGAAGTCGCATATTCTTGAATATTTATATCAATGACTATACTTAATATTTATGCCTCGTCCCTGGGAAAAAATTGCAAAACAAGTTTAAGAAAATAGTAGTATCAAAAGATTAATTATTAAACAACCGTCACGTAGCCTCATAAAAGTATTTTAAAAGTGTTTTCGATGTAATTTTCTGATATAATAATGATATTTGTCCAATCAGTCTTATAAAAAAGCAGTAATACGCTCCAAAAATAAGGAATTGTGTTTCAGGGAATGCTTTGTTGTATCTGTCAAGTACGAAAATGGATTTTTATATTATTACAGTAGTCGATGTGGATTTCTCATTATTCTGATTATGTTCCCCTCACCTCCAGGAATCCTCTAAGTCTAGCTGTGCTAAAAAGTTGAAGACAACTGCGTTCAAGGTAATGCCTCGCTAACAAGAGGGCTGTCACGCAGGTACAGGCCTATTACCGTAGACCGTCGGTTTCACCCTCCCGCAGTGCAAGGGGATTGAAGAGCGCACCTCGCTCCCACTGTATGGCATCACAAACCCATCCGCCACTTGGGAAAGGGCAAAAGGATGACAAAACGAAATCGCAATGCAGTCATACCTGAACGCCGCGCGGATGGCAAAAAAAAATCGCGCGCCTCAGGGCAGGGAATGGAGTGGGGAAGAATTCTCGGGGAAAATATGCGGTGGGAGGATGAAAAATAAAACGGGACGAAGCAAAGGGGTTCTCAGCGGATGGAAAAAAATGGGAATGTGAGCTCTGGAGACTTATCCGATGGCTCGAGTTTTTTAGGGCTAGAGTTTTAAACCCACTCCTCGCGAGCCCTGAAGGAAGAGAAAACTGTGTGTGAGTTGCGGTAAGTTATCCTCTCAGGGCGAGAGGCCTGGTGAGTTAGGTAGGGGAAGGGACATGAGGAGGGTGAGATCGACGTAACCGCCCTATCGCTGGAGCCTCTCTACTCAAAACTAGTCAGCCCTTCGGGGTTTTACCACAACAGCGGTCTTTCTTACTGTTTTGTGTGTGCCACTCTGCCTTCCTTACCCGTCTCCATCCCGTGCCACACGTCGGAATCATCAAGCCGCAATAGCTTTCTCTGGGAAGGCGACTCTTGTAATTTTTTTTCTCTCTTCGCCTCGGAAAGTCTCAAGAAGGACGGTGAGCGAGCAAGCTGGAGGAAGGTGTGGTCGGAAACACGGCGGGAGAGGCGAAAGATGGAGGGGAAAAAACGGTCGGAGGCTGATAAACGTGAAGGGGGTTGGTCGCTATGGTCATGGGCGCGAAGACGGTGGGATTAAATTCCGTCCTCAAGTCCCAGTTATGGTGGCTAAATGCGTGTATGTTTACCTGTGAGCCATGTAGGGTTCCTGCTCATAACTCTATACCTACAGTTTTGTGCAATTTTGATGATCCTTAATGCTGAAACTAGGTATAATTTGTAGGAGATTTGGTAAAGTGGCGCGTGAAATATTCAAAACTCCAAATGATGCCTAACTTTGTAATGTTTATTTAGTTGATGATAAAACCTTTTTATGATATGAATATACATCTACGCAACACTCTGCAAGCCACCGCGAGGGTGTGCGGCAAGGTGTGAAGATCACGTCTGCACTATTCACATGCAGTATAGCATGCACATATTTTATGGTTACAAAATCTAACTGCAGAGAAGGCTTTCCATTTTTAACCCATGCGTGGTTACCTCATTTTATAAATTAAGTGTTAATTTACCTCCTTTATGTCAGCATTTGTGTACCAAAAGAGATTATTCATAATTGTTCTTTGGGCAGTCTTTATTTCACAGTTTATCATATTGCTCGTACCTAATTAATTGGAGGCAGTTCTATATTCCCGGTTTCAGAATTAGTCGTGTAAGATTCCCCCTTCACTCATGGAGGCTGTATTGAATAATCTGGCATATATCGCAGTTCATGGGTATTTGTTCATAACACTTTCTATGCACCATATACAAATTTGATCCTCATTTAGATTGAATGGCCTAATGTTTCATGGGGTTCTTTAGTATTGTGAGGCTCCGTTTTCCTGTACAGCCGTTCATGGCCTTATACACACGCAGCAGTTACAACGCTTGAATTTGCAAATCACCTGTGCCCGAGGCGGAACTGGATCCTGAAACCTTTGGGCTAGTTGGCAGACTGGTTATACTTCGGGGTAGCGTGACAAGATTCCTCCTGCATACTCCTATCTATTGTGTCTATCATCTCGTCATATATTGTAGCTAAGAACCACGATTCAAATTCAATGGATGGTGCTGAGCGCTGTATAAAACATTGAACAAAACGGGAAAGAAAGGTTTAAATTTGGTGAAGATTCTTAGCCTATAGATTTTCACCCATACTATCATATTCACGAATTGTATAAAATGCATGCAGTATATAGCATTCGATTACTCATCTGTTTTTCCTCCCATTGTGCTTCATCGTTTTGGGCATGTAAATAGAATTCAGTCGAAAAATGGTAAAGAATTGTAAGCAACGGTACAGTGTAATTCTGCCAAGCGGTCCATTTGAATTTGCTGCAAATAAGGCTTGCGTCCGCCGTAGACCGTCGTCCACCCTCAAGTCCTATGTTAGTTTTGGAGGGCAACTGAGGAAGAGCCCAACGTGGCTGAGGGTCCTTGGAATACAGCAAACGACCACTCGTAAGCAGGCAACTTCTTTTAAGAAAGAACGAGTGAAGCTGACATAAAACGAGCGTAGCCTTTTTGAGCGCAAGGTTCCACTAACTTTATGGTCGTTCGAACATCCGTAGAATGCCTCCTCCCTGCCATAGCGAGATACATCCTCTTCGAAGTGGTCTGAACGCAGTCCCATGAAAAGGTCCTTTTCTCGGCATGAAGTGCTTCGGCGATCTCGTGTATCGGTTTGGTCCAGATCGTCCTTGAATTTCATCCCTGTCTTGCGAACCTGTGCTCACGAAAATGTCTTTTCGCTCCGTAAGAATAGCTCCTTTTATGATGACGCCCATCATAAAATCGCTATCTCGATACCGCGATTTTCTTCCATTTCCACCAATAATGGGTTCGCAAATCAGTCGAGGATCAATATTATTATCTTATGCTCGAGGGATAAACTTTTGGAATGAAGACGTATCCAACGGCGATGATTTGGGTCAGTCGTATGCGAGACAGCACTGCGATGAGGGTATTAGTAAGCATATCCACAATCCATGTCAGAGGTTAAAGAAACGTAAAAACATGCATTGGGTATCAGTCAAGCTACAGCAAAAGTAATTGTAAACACTTGTGTACCAATATGTAGAATTTAGCTTACTAGATTTCAAACATTTGATTGAAAATCACTTTTATTGGTACTTATTTTAAATTTCCTGTATAATTTTAATATTAATGCAACCTCCGGAATAAGTTCTCAAATTTAAATGCAGTAAACTTCATTTCACTCTTTCAATTTCAAAAATTAAATTGTTAAAATTTACCACGCAATTGATGTGTGCCGTCTTTAAATTGAGATGTCTCATAATCGCCACAGTAATGGTAAATTTTCCACATAGATATGTTTGTAGAGAGTCGTCTGCTTTTTCTGGCGCATCTACTCCATTGACGGCAATCTTTCATACCTCACCTCTGCTTCCTAAATAAAAAACCCCTTAATATATTCATATCATCTACCTGCCTATATTCCATCCATGATACCCTTGCTTTTCCTCCTTCAGTTAAGCTCACCAGGAATTCGTAACTTTACCATCCTTTTCAGCCTCGCAATGCCTATAGAATGGTCGTTCGACAATTATTTCTGGTAATACTTTTTTCTTATACATAACATTAATACATGCTGAGTCATTCATTAAGTAGTAAGATGATTAAGTTTTTCAAACGATAAATTCCTACCGTAGGGCGTTTTGCTTGTAGAAATAGAGGCGCAGAAGTACACAGAAAAAGTGAGGGAATACCGTCAATATAGAGTAAGGTACGACAGAAAGGAATTAGGGGGTTAGCTACACATAGAAACACAAAAGATTTTTAGACTGCTTAGTTAATGAAATATAGAGGAAAAGACCTAAAAAGGGAGGCCAAGGGTTAAGTACATCGGTCAAATAATGAGGAAATAAGTATTAGAATGTAGCTATGCCAGCAATAAATAGGAAAAAATTTAGTGCTAAAATTAACAATTGATTAATTGTTGATTTCCTAATACTATTTTGTTTGAAAAACATCCTTGCATGGAACTTAACTTTTCTTCTTTTTCATGCAATACCTCGAAATAAAATATTAAAAAAAAATGCATAATATACCGGTTCAAAGGTGAGATGAAGGTCATATTCCTTATGAGATACCCTTAAATATTCTTCAAACAATTCACTACGCGACCTAAAATATGTTTAGCCATATCATAAATCTGTCAATTATAAGTGGGGATTTATCAAGGTATATTCAGAAAAAAGCTACAAATTTAGTGGACGGGTGGACGATGAATTTCAAATATACAATTCCAGATTAAAAGGGAGCACGATTTAATTGATCAGTTTTGATAGATAGAGCAAAAATCAGTATCAATTAAGGAATTAAAACGCATTTGACCTTTGAAATGGCCTCTGCAAGACGTGTAAATATGCGCTGCAATTCTTTAAGTCTATGTATACGAGTTTTCCTCTTATCAAAAGCAAACTTGAGAGTTAACGAGTATCTTCTTGAGAAAACAGAAACTTTTCCTGAAGGAACAACAGAGAGCTGCTTTGAGTGTGGGTCGGTGAATAGAAGGCCTAATTCCCTTTAGCGAATACTATTGTAATGCAAATAGTTTGAAGCCACTGTCAACTCCTGTTTTCTCTGCCTCCTACACCATCGCTTTAATCCGTTGCTTTCGCTTTGATTGTGTTTGCTAATAAAAACATTCTGTCAACACTTTCAACTCCTTGATTATAGGTTTGACGAGAAACAGGATTTGTATGGCGGTGCAATGTAATCACTTATGGTCATACTTTAAACTCTGGCACATTCATGAAAATGAGTCTACAAATAGGCTGTCGAGAGCTCAATTTTTTCTCTCTTAAACCTTTGTATTTTTTCGTTTCCTAATGCAGCTATCTGTTCATTGATTATTTACCGTCCATCCACTCACATTGGCTCAATTTGGGAACACTCTCCTAGAGGGTCTAAATTTGACGATTTTTGGTAACAAATAACGTGAATCTAAAGACGACTTATAACCTCTAACGGTTCAAATAGCAATCTGTTAGAATAAAACGTTGGAATGAAAGTGGCTAACAATTAGATAAGCCATGATTAGAGTACCTGGTCAGTTGAAAATAGTTTTTTTGTTACATTCATTGTCTAATTAGACCAATCTTGAAATTTACCGTTTATTTTTTGAGAGAATATTGATAGTAGTGGCAATTCCGAGTGAACCTGAAAACAGAGGTTCTTTACGCTACCGACGATAGTTTAATATTCGGTCGAGTTTCATATTTTCTCGAAATGGATTAAGCGCATAAAGGTATCCATAGTTTGCAACTTCTTCTACTTCTTGAAAACATGCTTTTGGGAGAGATGAACAAGGTCCACCATTTAACATACCATCCGACGGGCAAAGTGCTGAACTTGAAATGCTCTTTGCTCTGCATTCATCCAAGGACTGGCAAACAATAGCTCTCCTCCTGCTGGAATTCGAACCCTGCACATTTTCATCACTAGTTAGTCATATAGCCATAATTAAAATTCGGTAAACTCGACTAGATTAGGAAGCACGGAATGAGTTCATTAGCATCTTCGTTCACCTTACCCATGTGATAATAGTGGTGTTGTGATCTTTTATATCCCTTTACTTACAGTCTTTTAAAATTAATATAATAACGGTGCGTTAGAGATAGGAATTCTCTGGAGGGTATTGGCTTTCCGACCCGTGGGTATGGGTTGGAATCCTGGTAGGGACCGGTTTTCCCTATGTCCCTACTTGAGCGCGAAGTAGTGACAACTTTGAGTTCAGTACTCTGTTTGTTAGATGGTACGCTAAATTATGGACCCCTTGGCGCCTCAGTGCCGACTCCAGATTTCTTTACCCTTCCTCGGTTCCGTAAAAAATTCCCTCCCCTACTCAATTACCCAACTATCCTGAATGGTGCAAATGGGCTAAGCTGTCGCTCGCCTCCCACGAGTGACTAGATAACATTCTGGCAGCTGGGCGTGATTTATTGCACGTGTATGCATGTTTTTATTTTTTATAAAGCTTACTGGGCGCGTTTAAGATGTGTGGGTCTGTGGCTCGCGCGCCCGATGTCGCCCGTCAGTCACGAACTCCTCACACGTGTGCATGAGGCGGCAGTGGGGAGGAGGCAGGTTATGTGAGGAAGGGAACCAAGAGGTAGTCGTAGTCTGTGTGGTCGGAGGGAGCGTACTTGAGAACTATGCCCCGCAGCCAAGCAAAGGGAAAACTCTCACCCTCACTTCATCGCAGACTCAGCCAACCCCTTTATGCGCTACCAGAGCCGGAGCGCCCTCTAAGGCGAACAAGAGCGTGCGCATTCCCTTTCGGCGAGGTAAACCGAGGAAATAGCGCAACTCCACGAGTGCAAAAACTCGAGGTTAGGTCGTACTCGCCTTTCACAGGCTTCAACGTGACCCAGCTTCTTGGGCGGTTGGTATTTCTACCCGTTAGAGACGTAAGCGTGGCTGGTATTTAGCTGATTGTCGTCAACATAAATGCTCTGCCAACATTTTTAGGTTTTTGGTAAGTCCTTTGCAGCTATTTGTAACCTAAGTAGATCCTGGCTGACTGTACATGACTATTATAATGAAATTCTTTATCTACTTCAATCTATATCTACTGATTACCCTAGAAGCCGCGCAAAGAGAGTGTGTGACAGGGGGTAAGTTATCATCAAACATGCACTATATAATTGGACTAAAGTTTATTTTACCTGCCTAATGAGGAATTACTATGATTATAATACAGAGCGCACACCTGCAATTTCACTTTTCATCCTCTTTAGGAATCTTCTCTCTTCCCACATACCTTCATTTCATGCAGAGCACCTATTTCTTTTCGTCCATTCTTCCTTGCTTACCTAATATACGGATAAATTTCCTCCCGTTAGTACATCATCAAAATTAATCATCATTAGTCCTTAATTAGAGAACACTAGTTCTAACTAAGTTTTCTAGCGTACTCGTTGTTCCAGGGTTCCAAGAGCTGCCGCCCTCTCCTCCGGGTGATGAGAAGCGTAATTCTCGGCGGCCTCCCGTCGACAAGTCACGGCATCTTCACAGGTTTTGTATTATTTAGAGGCCGATCTTGCCAAGGGATAGACCAATACCACCTCGGAGAGCCACCGTCTTTTGTCCACGACTGCTTATTCGACGCCTTAACTCGCTTATCTCGCAGCTAACCTCTATATTTAGAGGTCGACCTACCATCCGCAATCCGGCGAACGCACTCGGTGGCTTTAAACTCAGCATCGAGAAACTACATTATTGAAGAAATATTTTGTAATTTAAACATTTTTTAATATACTCTGAGGTTTTTGGACCCGTAAATATGCCTACGTAAATACTTGTCTTTTAATAACTTTTATGAAAACCACGGTTTTCACTTAATGAGTCTTAGCGCTCTCAAGCGACAACGGAGAAATCTTATTCCTGAAGCAGAATTAAGGCTTGTAAAATATTCTTCCCTTAAGTTTTAATCCGTATTATATTAGTTACTGAGGTTTTCCCCGAGATTATCCTCATTCTTCTGCTTTCCCCTTCCTTCCTCCTTTCCCGTCGTTTGCAAATTCCCGCCCATAACTCATCACTCATTCCTCCTCTTCAATCTCTTCCTTCACTACTCTCTCCTTCATTCTTCTTCCTAATCTTCACTCAAGCTTCCATGGGTAAATTCCCAAAGCCTCTCTAAGCCCCATCTAGTCGTTACGTACTTTCTCAATCCCTCGGTGTGGAAGACTCCACGGCCGTTTAAATTATTTACCGAGCTCACTCGCCACTCCGCATCGATCGAAGTGGTAATGACGCAATATTACGTATCTGTGGCTTATCGCTTCGGGTGCATTCTTTGCTTCGATCATGCGTGATACGATGCACACAAAACGCAAAATGATATGCTGTAATTCGTAACGATGCTCCAACAGTGTAACTGTGTTCATCTTCCGCATTCTCAGTGATCTATTTTTCATTCGGCCCATTTGTTTTCTTTTAAGTATAATTACCTTTGTTACCTGGGAAGCCGAGTACATCTATATCCACATAATACCCTGCAAGACAATATAAAGATGTATGGTAGAGGCTGAATTCTCACCAAACATGCTCCACACATCATGCTTAAAACAGGATTAGTAATAATCTATTAGTCTTAACTTCAATTTAAAAAAATATAAAAATAGCAAAGCAAGCATGCACTATAATGCTGTTAGTTTGGCTAGCTGAAAGTCATTATAAGTCATTATACCAACATGCAACTACTTATCCTATCCATTGATACACGCGTATTATATATATATATATATATATATATATATCACGGAAGTAGCACTCAGAAGAGCCGATGAAACACACACGATGATAGCACACGAAAAACATAGAAACACAAAAATATAAAAAACGGGACACTCACATTTAAAATAGTTGGAAGCTTTCGACTGCCTCTGCAGTCTTCAGTTCGCAGTCAGTTCCTCTCCGGCTGACGAAGACTGCAGAGGCAGTCGAAAGCTTCCAACTATTTTAAATGTGAGTGTCCCGTTTTTTATATTTTTGTGTTTCTATGTTTTTCGTGTGCTATCATCGTGTGTGTTATATATATATATATATATATATATATATATATATATATATATATATATATATTTACCGCTATTCATATTCCTAATTGCACTACGAAAAAAGAACATTTTGAATCTATCAGTTCGGCAATCAATTTCTCTAATGCTGTAATTCGTAACGACCGTCCGTCAGTGTAACTACGTTCATCTACCGCATTCTAAGTGATATTTTTTCATTCGAGCCATTTGTTTTCTATAAAGTTTAATTCCCTTTGTTACCTGGGAAGCCGAGTAACCAGTGACGGACGAAGTAAAGGAGAAATTTCCAGTAGAATTGCCAAAGCGGAAAGGGCATTTTACCAAAAAAAATCCTGCTAACAGCTATAAATAGAAGTGTAGAAGTGAGGAAACATTTCATTAGAACACTCCTCTGGAACTTTCTACTATATGGCAGCGAAGCATGGACAATTACAGAAGCAGAGAAGTCATGGCTGGAAACATTCGAAATATGGTTCTACCAAAGAATAAAGAAGACAAAATAGACCAACCGAGTGATAAATGAAGAAGTCTTAAGAAGAGTGGGAAAAAAGAGAATCTGCTGAAAAAAAACTTAATCGGCCATATCTTAAGACATGATGGCCTGATGAAGACAATCGTCGAGGGAAAAGTGAACGGGAAAAATAGAAAAGGCAGGCCTCGTATAAGGTATATGGAGCAAGTTGTGAAGGAATTAAAGGAGAAGAGCTACGTCAATATGAATACGTTGGCCGATAGAAGAATCAAGTGGAGGGCTGCGCCAAACCACTCCTAGGATTGTTGACCGATGATGATGATCACGTATATTCCATCTATCCCAGCCCAGAGCCCATCTATCAGTTGCAGCTTTTCAGCATGATTTCATGCTTTAAAGTTTTAATTTATTATCACTATAATATTGGTAATCCTTTACAAGGGCATGGTAAAATCAGAATTAAATTAATAAAGACAGACTCACTTTGACGGACAGGTGGTAACACAGCCATCGTTTCGCTTGGAATCCAGCCTTAGAAGACCTTGATATTCAGTCCCCAAATCGACTGATATTGTCCTAGCAATTAAAGCAGTTACATAAAAATCTTGTTCTACTACTAGTCAAGCAAAAGTAAATGGCAGATATTGGACATTCAAGAAAAGTAGTCTTAGGTAAACGATTATCTCAGTGAATATAGGGTAGTACCGGTGAAATAATTTTTGTTTTGGGCTACATTTTGGTCGAAGGTGGCTGTTAGTAATTTGAAAAAGCAAAAGAGATAGTTGAATAAACAATATATCAAAATATCTTGAGGATATGATGTTTTATAGTGATAGAATATAAAAACTCAAAACTTTTTCTTTACTATATTTTCTGGTGTTGTTACTGGTCTTGGAGGTTTTATAACCTGGCTTCAGGCTCCGCGTTCTTTTTACTGTCTTCTTCATGTGTTACTATCATTCTCCATATCTTAACCCTCTCCCTATCGAAGTTTAAATGCCTCATTCTGCGCTCCGTCACAAGCCGCCCAGAACCGCCCGGCCGCTTTAAACGCCCTCCTGCACAACCCGCCCGAAACCGCCCGACCTGCAGAGCTGAGTTCCGAGGGATCTTTTGAGCCTCATATGCATCTGCTTCATCTTGAGGGTGTTTATCCTCGCTAACGCACACATTTTCTTATCTTCTCTTTCACGCATATGAAACAGAACCTCATAAATCTGTCACAATACGCCTAATTGCTCGAAGGGTCGAATGGTCTAGCTTGGGCCTCTCGGCCGGCATGTCATCTTTGGGGAAGTGATGAAAGAATGGTCTCTGGCCGAGGGTCCTTTTAGGGTGGGCCATGTTCGAAGATAGGCGATGAATGAGGCCTCTTATAGTCTTCGCCCTCCGCAGGACGCAACTGAGAGCTGAAATCTCCAGACGTCTTTTTCGCTCGTTTAGGGTTGGCTTCAGTATCACAAAATAATATTTCTCCTTGTGTGGCCACGGGCACTAACTGATACAACATATCTTATCCCACATGCTGAGAAGATGAGTCAGAGACCAAGCGAAAAAGAAAATATTTTCCCACACGCTGCCCAGTTCTTACGATGGCTTCTTTGAGTGAGGATGCCATAGCAGAGGAAGTGATCAGAGATTTGTCTAGTGATTCAGATAGCTCTAGTTCCATAAGTGCAGGCAGAGAAGAAAGTGATAGTGATAATTCGAGTGAATTCGGTTTAGAAGATGAAATTGCTCCAGCTGCAAGTAATTTCCCAGATACTGCACAGTTGCAAGACGCATGGAGGGATACGCTAATTTATTCAGCACCAGAGGATTTCAAAGAAGATAGTCGACCAATACATAACTTGGCGGTTGACGACGACGAATTTTCCTTCCTAAAATACATGCTAGGAGGTGAAAGTTTTTTTGAGCATATTGTCGAGAATACAAATAAATACGCAGAATATATCCAACTTTCCACAGGGAAGGTCGATAAAGACTGGGTAGATGTCACCTATAGCGAAGTTGTAGCATACATCGGAGTGCTCATATACATGGGTATTTTTGATTTACCTGAAAGTAGGGATTATTGGCATAGTCAAGATGTTGATTGTTCAATAGTTCGCAATTGCACGACATTTGGAAGGTATTCAAAAATATCGAAATATTTTCACATAAGTGACATAACGCAGGAGAAAAAGCAGGGAGAAGAGGGTGTTGATGTGCTGCAGAAAATAAGAATGGGTCTTGATGTAATGGATACATTCCATACAAAGTATCTAGCAGGACGAGAGCTAAGTGTTGACGAGGCAATGGTCGCTTTTAAAGGACGTCATTTCATAAAACAATGTATCCTAGGAAAGCCAACGAAGTGGGGGTTTAAAATTTGGGTGTTGGCGAGCTCCCATGGTTGTCCTTCGTGGAAATGTATACTTAGGAAAAAAGGATAAAAGAAACTGTGAAATGTTACTTGGAACGCAAGTAGTTATGAATTTGCTAGGAAACTATTTAGGTAAAAAATATCACGTGTACTTCGATAGTTATTTTTCAAGTGTTACACTCATGAATTTGTTACTAGTGAATAATACTTGCGCATGCGCTACAACTAGACCTTATCGTAGGGAATGGCCTGCTGAGTTGAAAAATCCAAAGAAACTTAAACTCAAAAGAGGTGAAAGTAAAAGCTTACAATGTGGTAAGGTGACAGCAACAGTTTGGCACGATAATCGTGATATATGTATTCTGCAAACGAATTCCGACCCAAGAAGGTACATGAATGTCCCAAGAAAAACAGGGGTAGGGAACAAGCAAATTATGGTCTCCTGTCCTGAGTCAATTGCTTTATATACTAAATATATGGGTGGCGTTGACAGAGCTGATCAGAGAAGGTGCTACTACGACTTAGGGAGAAAAACGAAAAAGTGGTGGAAGTACTTATTTGTCTTTGTAGTTAATACGGCCATAGTTAACAGCTTTATTCTATATAAAGAAACTAATTCTCCGCCAAAAACTAAGCACGGGGTAACGCAAAAGGACTTCCGTTTAGCCCTCAATAGGCAGATGATCGGTAATTTCACCTCCCGCAAAGTGACAGGCCGTAAACGAAATTTACCCGTGGCCGCTAGTCCACATAGAGCGCTACATTGTTTAGCCAAGATTGACGGAAGAAAGAAGGTGTGCGCTTACTGCAGCTCAAACAAAAGAACCACTGCTGGGCGGAGAATAGAAACAACCTTTAAGTGCAACAGCTGCTATTTACCAATATGATGAGTGGGATGTTTTCTCCAATATCACCCAGAAAAGGGAGTGGAAGTAGGAAATTAAATACACAGAAAGGTAAGACGATTTATTTTCACAAAATTTAAATTTGATTAAAATATTTTCAAAATTTGAAACAAAATACTAAATTACATTCATAGTTATTCAAAGTTAAATGAAGCAATGTCCGCATGCCTCTCATCTCGCAAAAAAAATAGGTCTACCACTGGGGAAAGAGGGTATTTAAATTTCGTTCGTAGCGGAGACTTCTCCGCCGGGCGGTTTTGGGCGGTTTATGACGGAGAGGGTTAAAGTCATTTCCGTGAACTGCCGAACGGAAGTTTTTTCACACATAGGCCAAATCATTCAGACTGTCCTTAATTTTTTTTACTTTCTCCAGCCCTTTCGTTAATTTTTTTCTCCAGCCTTTTCGTTTCGTCTCCAGCCCTGTCAATATTCTATTACCTATCAATATCTCTCCGTTTCCCCTTTTAATTTTCCCTCGTCAATTCTTCTCTTTGCTGCCCTACTTGGAACACCTTAGCTTATCTCCCCTTATTTTCTCCATCATGCTCAATGCTCAATCTGTAAAAAAAAATCTCTCCTATCAAGGTCAAACTTTTCAACACAATATGCTACAATATTCAATTGAAACCATTTATTTTTAAGGCGTTTTTACCGCTATTAATTTTTATTTTTTTATAATTGTCTCCCAGCTCTTAATTCCACTAGATTGCATACCAATTATTTCCTATCCATAATCTGTTGTAATATTATTCGTAATATGCTAGCAACATCGATTATCCTTGAAGCGCAGTTGTTCTGTTTGGTCTGAATTGTGCTAATTTACTTCCAGTTTTAAGAATTACATTAACATGTGCTGTATCTAATCAATGAAATTTATCTCGTATTTGTACACATACCCAAATACTGTTGGCCCCGCTTGTTTCAGCTTGCAGTGGATGCAACTAGGATCCGAATTATAATCAAGCCATTCCGTCCCAATCATATTATAAGTAATAAGAGAGAGAATAAAAAAATGGAAAGCATTTCTCTGTTTTCTTCAAATATCCTTATTACCCAAAGATATTATCCTATTTATTTACATTTCAGCTAAATGTGGTGATAGTAGAGTCGGTCTTATCCGTAAACTAAATATCCACTACCCATTAGTCTCCGAAACATCTTTTATAACTTTATCTACATCTCATTTCCGCAAAACTTAATAACTTTAAATGTAAGTAAATACAAATATACCAAGGATAGAATAAGGAATAGGGATAGGTGACCCATAAAACGACGAAAAAAGACAGGTGGTTAAGATGGAATCAAGCCAGATCACAATAGAAAAAAGTTTAACTCAGTCGCGAATTGAACCATGGACCTCCAAATATCCGGTTTGGAATGCTCACCATTACACCACCGAGTCAAAGTTGAATTTCTGTCAAATCAGCGGGGGTTTATATCACCCATTGCCAAGAGTGGCGCGCAGGGGTTAATTCACCCATCTCAATAATTGTCGAATACAAAGAGATAGGAAAGAGTAAAGGGACGACAGGCATTCAAATGAAAGAAGTACAGTGCGTTATATGGCACGCATAACCAAAGTCAAAAATAAGCCAAGACGGCCCAGCATATACAATCACACACGAAAACCCGCTCTAAGGCGAATACAAATATACCAAGGATAGAATAAGGAATAGGGATAGGTAACGCATAAAAGGACGTAAGTATAAGCATACGAGATATTTTCAATAAGCCATACAATATTCCATCTACTTGTCTCAGCTCAAACTTAATTTAATATTTTTGCCACCCTTCATAGAGTTTTTAGAATCACCTTAAGCAATTCCAGCTCCCATTTCAGATTATTGACCGTCATGATACAATCCAGTCCATATCGTCCTCTAAAAACTGCTAGTAAATTTCTATTTTCACTGTCTTAGTCGTTTTCGTAGAGTTTCTTTCCTTATCCATCAATTGAATCAATCCTTTGCAATACTGATTACAGTTTAGGACAACTGATCCACTCCTGGTCAGTAAAGAAAGCCTATTCATAATCGATAGTTTTCCGTGCTGTAATTTAATGAAATAATTTTCAAAATGTCGGATAATTTACGGTGAAATATTAGATAGCATTTTCTTATGGTTGAAAGGTCCTTCTGCTTTTACGTTTTAAATATTTTAATTTTACCTTAGATTCATCAGGCCGATCGAACTTTGAAATTAAATTATGAAGACTATAGTCGTAATTCTACTACCGAGCAATTTTGCTCCACACTTATCAGTTAAAATTAAATGTGGTTTCTGAAGAATATATTAAGTTTGTGAAAGGATAGAATTATATGTAGATATGAAGAGGTTAGTTGATACGAAAACCGTGTACAGGTTTTCATATAGTCAATCATAGAATTGACAAATTGTGTTCGTAATGATAAGAAATGGATAATAAAACACCAATTTTATATTAATGACTTTCATCTTCTGATGTCAGACCAAGCTATATTTATATACAACTATAATGAGAGAGAGAACATAAAAGAATTGACATGAAAGACCGTCATTTTATCATTTAGCCCCTTTTACAATAGTTAAGGTTTCGAATTATTTTTATTTACTTTCGCCACTTCCTCTTTGATGCTTCCGCGATGAGAATTGTATTTCAAACCGACTCGTCGTGCATTAAAAATTAAGGGCATTCATTTAATCCTTTGACACGCTTGAATGGTCGAGTCCATATTATCGGATAAATGTGGAAATATTCCGCGTGCTCAGGATAAATATTACTGTTCCTGAAAACTTGGAAAATCTCATGTCAGCCAGATCCTCCTCATCGTAATGTCGTGAGCGAAAATTGGAATATAGGAGCGATAATTTCAACGGTTCGTAAATGAACTGAAGACTAGAGAGAAAACTCTGAACGCCACCGTCGCTAACGAGGTTTAGGGGATCCAGTTTGTTTTGAATGAAAAAGTTTGCCCAGCGTTTCGTCACGTGAGTAATTGAATAGTCCAAGCAGCAAACTCAGTCAAAGCAGTATTTATATTGTGCCTACTTGAGTGAGGTGTATCGCTATGAAGTTGACTCGCACGCCGAAATAAGTGATACAATAAACAGTCCTAATTCAAAGCCCGTAATGTGGAGAAAAATTGGAGTTGAAAAGGACCGTGATGTGGGTCGTGACCCATTTAATGTAGGCTTTTAGAATAAGGAAAGTTTATGTTTCCAGGAAAACACAAGGCTCAAACTGGGGTTAAAAAATAAGAACTATCAGGACTCTGCGCTTGAGTAGAATATGGGATCTATTATTCTCCACCAAGGAGAAATATATCATGGGCATTTTATCACAACGTTAAATCCTGTGGTGAGGCGTTGACTGAAGAAATGCATTATAAATAATGGAAGGAAAAACCTTAGGTTGTGTTAAAGTTCTTTTCACGGAGTACTCGTCAGAATTGAGGAGTAATCTTCCAACTTATCTATTTCATGACTCTTCGCATACTTATTGAATATCAGAATTGGAGTGTCAAGTAACATAGGTGCCTCATGGTGAAACTTAATTTGACAAAAAACGCATTACTTTTGAGGAATCTCTGAAGTTATGATTTGCATTTCAGCCAATATTTGGAAGTTATATTTATCTTCTGAAATATTATTAGATGTTTTTAATTTCTGGAGTTTAGTACTACCTCATATTGTATTTGGAGTGGAATATGTAACAACCAGACACTGTGGTTTCAAAATATGATGCTATATTGAATATTTTGAGGAAATAAAACTTCTTCTTCTGCGACCTATCTACGCGTCCGGAGCCTCGATTGGAAGTTTTTCTTTGCTTTTTTTTTTAAATTCTCCCGACGAGTTAAGGCACAAAACTTCACCTTTGTCCGTAACCACAGTCTTCTCCCCTCTATTGCCAGCAACGTAAAAAAAAACCTTTTGTCCCTCAGCCCGGAAAACTTGAGGAACACCCATGAAAATGTTTTCTTTTTTTTGGCTCCCTCTGTCGATTCGCCTCAACCTCCTAAGCCTTCCCATTTTCTCTCTCTCTCTCTTGGATATTTCCGAAACGCGACATATTCCATCTTCGGATCGGTGAAGATTCATATTCAAAACCATCTTCTTTCCTCTTTTTTACTGCGTTTGGCGTCCTTTTTACGGAACACCGCAGGTTTTCAGGAATAGAAGAGAGTGGGAAGTCTGTGGAAATATGAAGGGCGTAGGGTTAGCTGTAGCGAGTGTGGCGAGGGAGGACTGGAGACGCTTGCTTGGGTGAGCGAGGGAAATGACGAAGTAGCGAGGGTATGGTTTAAGTGTTAGGGTGGGCAAGGGGATAGAGGGACGAAATCTGTGAAGGAAATTGGATTTTTTTAAGGTTTTGTGCGTCATTTAAGGCACGTGAGCATGTAGGGTCCTGTACCCGGTCTAGTAACAAGGTTGTATTCGTAACAGACTACGGAAAAATCTCAATTTGTCACTCGAATGTTGCCCTAACACATGATAAAATACGAAATTTAGGATTGATTGTAAGTGAAGTGAGGAGCTTGTGAGTCACATTGGATAAATTTATTTCTGAAATTAAGCTCATGTACAAAGCAATTTTATTTCTTTAGTTGCGCATATATTAAATAATTGTACTTATTAATATATTCATATATCGCGGCTCGTTGCTGAGCTAAAGCCATCGAGTGGGTCCACCGGGTTGCAGATGGCGGGTCGACCTCTAGATATAGAGGTTAGCTGCGAGATAAGCGAGTTTACTCGTCGAATAAGCAGTCGTGGACAAAAAGGGACGGCATTCCGATGGGGTATTGGTCTATCCCTGTTTATTACTTAGGGCCTATCTTACACAGTGTGTAAGATAGACCTCTAAATAATACAGAACCTGTGAAGATACCGTGACTTGGCGGCGGGAGGCTACCAACAATCACGCTTCTCATCACCCGGAGGAGAGGGCAGCAGTTCTCCTTCATATGACTGAAGGTGGAGACCACAGTGGTCGGTACAGCGACACTCATTTCACTACAGGCGTGGGAACATTTACCTAATCGGTTGTAGTACTGCAATGCGGAAGGCAAGGGCAAACCACCACATTATTATCCCAAGGAGTCGCAGATGCTCCACTTTTCTTTCAATCAAGAATTGATGGAACTCTCTCGAGTAAAATATTCCGGAGGTAAAGTAGTCTCCCATTCGGATTTCCGTGCGGGGACTACCCGAGAGAGTACATCAGTCAAATGTGATAAACATTTTAGGTTAAGAACTTGGAACGTGAGATCACTACGGGCTTGCGGAAAAATGGAAAACCTAAAGCTGGAAATGAGAAGAATGGGCCTCGACGTATTAGGAATCAGCGAAATGAAATGGCCCGAAGAAGGAAACTTTTGGAGTGGAAGCTACAGGATTATACATACAGGATCAATAAATGGCAATGCTGGGGTAGGCATAATGCTCAGAAAGAGCGCCGGAATGAGTGTGAAGAGCTTCCTGTAGTACAGTGAGAGGATTATGATGGTGAAGATTGAGACCAAACCTGAAGATACAATTGTGGTACAAGTTTACATGCTTACATCGGACTACGAAGATGAAGAATTGGAAGAGGTCTATGAGGATATCACGGAAGTAATAAAGCACCTAAAAGAAGAAGAAAACTTAATTAATTTACGAGTTTGGAACGCTGTCGTTGGTGAAGGTGAAGATGGAAGAATAACAGGAAAATATTGCTTCGGAAATCGAAATGAGAGAGGAGAAAGTTTTAAGAATTCTGCACACAACACAAGTTGGTGGTGGAAAACGCATTGTTTAAAAACCATCAACGGAAAAGATATACATGGAAAATGCACGGAGACAAAAGATTCCAAATTTACTAATTTTTAGTGAAGCAGAGGTTCAGAAACCAGTTGAAGAACTGCAAAAGCTGCCCGGGTGAAGATATAGACAGTGACCACGACTTAGTGATGATAAAATGCCACTTGAAACTCAAGAAATTGAAGAAATCAATGAAGAAATTATGGCAAGTGGAGAAACTAAAGGAACCTCAACCACGGCTGGCCTTTCAAAAGGCAGTGGGAAAAATCATAGAAGAGGACCTGACTGAGACATCAGTGGAAGAGCATTGGGAAAACATTTAATGTGGACTACAAAAGGCCGCAAAGGAAGAACTTGGAAGAAGAAAAGTTGTAAAGAAGAAGCCATGGATCACGGAAGAAGTATAAGACCTGATTGAAGAAAGAAGAAAGTACGAGAATACAAAAACAGAAGAAGAAAAGAATAAGGTTACAAAATTGTTACAAAAAATACAAGAATTGTAACAAAAGAATAAGGAACGAAATAAGTCACAAAGGCAGGAAAGCTAGAGAAATGTGGATGAAGAACCTTGAGGAGATGTACAACACAACCTTGCACTTGGAAAGGTGCCTATAGGATAGTGAGGAACCACTTCAAAGAAAGGAGCGCAAGATGCAATGCCATAAGGGTCAAGAATGGAGAAACTTTTGATTGAAAATGAATACAAAGTGAAGACATGGTAAGATATCTGGAAGAGTTATACAACGGAAACCATCACGGCACGAATGAGATTTAAGAGGAAAGCGAATTCTAAGAGGATAATATGGGAGCATCAATGTTAAGATCGAAAGTTGACGCAGCAGCAAGGGACCTTCGCATGAATAGGCTTCTGGAATTGATGATATTCCTGCAGAACTAATTAAAAATGCAGGAGAGAAGACATTAACCCATCTTTACAAAACCATCTGCGACATGTACTCAACAGGAAGAACAGGTGAAAAACCCAGGGACTTCGAGAAAAATATCATCATTCTTATACCCAAAAAGAAGAAAGCGGAGAAATGTGAGCATTTTCGGACGATAAGGCTGATAACCCATGCATCGAAGATATTGACAAGGATCATATACCGAAGAATAGAACGAAAAGCTGAGGAGTTCCTGGATGAAGATCAATTTGGATTCAGAAAAAGTAAAGTTACAAGGGAGGCTATACTGGCCCTTAGGCTGCTCAAAGAGAAGAGAATGGAGAAGAAATCACCGAAATTCATTGCATTTGTGGATTTAGAGAAGGATTTTGACAACGTGGAGTGGAATTCAATGCTTGGTATTCTGAAAGGAATTGGAGTTTCCTACAATGATCGAAGAATTATCCACAGTTTGTATAAAAACGAAGTAGATGTGATTAAATCTGGACCCAGCTGTGAAGAAGCAGGAATAAAAGAAAGGAGTGAGAAAGGCTGTGCACTGTCTCCCGTAATTTTCAATGGTTACATCGAGTAAGCCATCAACGAAATCAAAGAGAACTCTTCTGGAGTGCACATTCATGGAGAAAATTAGCATGCTGCGATTCGCCGATGACATATCACTCGTATTGGAGACAGAAAAGAACCTGAATAAGACTTTAATAACCATGGAAAGGAAAGATTTGGTGTGCAGCAAAAGAGAGGAGGGCAAAATCAACGTTAAACTAGGGAAGCAAAAATTGGAAGAGGTGAAGAGTTCTGCTACCTAGAAAGCCGTGTAAGACGAAGCTAGAAAGAAATAGTCAGTAGAATAGCTCAGGCAAAGAGGGCATTCTACCAAAAGAAGAACCTACTTGCATCTGGAAATACAAGCGTAGAAGAAAGGAAACAATTTATCAGGACCTACATCCGGAGCATGTTTCTTTACGGCAGTGAGGCTAGGACGATGACAGAAGTGGAGAAGAAAAGGGTGGAAGCATTCGAAATGTGGTGCTACAGAAGAATGATGAAGATAAAATGGATAGACCGAGTGCCAAACGAAGTATTAAGAAGAGTGGGAGAAAAGAGAAGCCTGCTGAAAACTCTAACATAAGAAGAAGACAGGATAACTTAATTGGCCATATCTTGAGACACGATGGCCAGATGAAGACAATCGTCTAAGGACAAGTGGATGGAAAAAATGGCAAAGGAACGCCACACGCGAGATATATGGAACAATGGATGAAAGATGTGAAAGAGAAGAAATACGTAAATATGAAGAGATTAGCCGATAGAAGGACTCAGTGGAGAGCTGCGTCAAATCAGTCTGAGGATTGATGACTAATGATGATGATGTGATATGTATGACTTAAACCTGGACGAATGAAAATATCTCCGATACAATGGTAAACCTCGCCAACTACGACGCCATTAGACACGACGGGCCTGGAAGACGAGGCGGCGGTGTTGGCCTATTTATCCACTCAGCCTTATCGGCTGCTCTTCTAGCTACCTCCTCTATCTGTCAACAACCAAGACCAGAGTATATTATCGTTGAAGTGTCCGGGTCAAATACATCAAAGTTGTTTTAAATATGGTCTATCGTACACCTAAAACTGGTTTTCTTTCTATCTTCGATGAGAAAGTATTAAGTACTTCCTCTTGAAAATTCTTCTTTTTCTTAGGTTACTTATAAGAACATCATCGTCAAAGGGGACTTTAATTCTGTTATGATGTGCTGGGTATGGCAGTCGCCATCTAGTTAAATTAGCGTACTCTAGTAACTTGCATATGGTACCGTTTGCTGCGACCTGCGACCCCACAGCGACAAATCTCCCCCTTCTTGATCTCTGCCTCGTTGACGATCTCGATAAAGTCACTTCTCAATCCGAAGCACCGGTCTCTTCCCTTTCTTGCTATGACCTTATCCATATCAGTTACGCATTTAAATCCACTTTCTCCCTTACCCTTTTTTTACATAATATGTTACCATCTTAATTCTTATTTTTAATTCTTTAACAATTCATTTAAATATATTTTTGTATTTTTAATACTTTTTCTTAATTATTTACTATCCTTTTCTTATCGTGAATTCCGTATTTTCAGCCAGAAAATTTTCTGGACGAATTAAGTTCACTAAACTGAAGTTTTCTTGTAAATTCTGGGACCATGGACGATAAGGTGAACATATTCAATACCTACATTCTCATGTGCATCAATATTCGTGCACCCTAGCGTATCTGTCAACCTAAAAGTCCCGCTGCGCCTTGGATATCTAAAGATATCCATAAACTAATGCCAGAAAGAAGCAGAATCAGAGAAGCCTTCATTCGGACTCGTAATGAATCCGTCTACAAAAAAATACTAAAATTAAGATTGAAGTCAAATCTTTAGTAATCCAAGTCAAACGGCAAAACTTTACTTCTTCTTTTTACTCTCTCACCAAACCTGCGCCAGTATGGCGCGAACTAAGACATCTGGGATTAATTTCCAGTAAAGATAATGCCCTTCCGATAAATTATCCCTCTAAGAACTCAACGATTACTTTTGTTTCGTTCCCTGTTTCTTCCTTTGTAACCCCCTCACCTCCAAACCAACATCAACGATATCAACAGAACTTATTACATTGGCCCGTGGTGGTCTGGTGGGCAGAGCACTGGGCAATGGACTGGAGGGTCCCGGCTTCATATCCGTGTGAAGCGTCTCTGGACAGCCCCACCTAAAATTTTCGCGATGAGATTTTCTGATGGTCAGAACTTAGTGGGAAATTGCAGGTGGCTATTTAAAGCCCAAAAGCAGTAAAATCCCTGTGGCAGTTGTTATCAAGATCGAAAATGGATTATCTAAATTTCAGTATTTCAACCCTAATTTTAATTTCATTCGTTTTAACAGCAACATTCTCTTTGCTTAAGTTTGTTGAGGAAGAATTGGGTCAAAGTGCCTCAGGGAAAAAAGAAAAACATCCTTTAATTTCTTTTGAACAGTTCTCATTCTATCAGACAATCCCAAAAAAGAGCTAGTTGAACCTGAAATTCCACACCCATGTACTAACTTGTAGGGAAGGTGAGTTTCGATTCTTATGAATGAATTCTAACCTCACTATTATCAATGTTCCCCAATTCAGTTAAAATGCTTGATTCCCTTCGCCTTTTCCTGTAAAATTGGTCAAACTTCTTAACGATAACACACTCGGAAGACCTTATTTTCATGGTCAGAGAGGAATTTAGTCGAAAACACCGATACTGACACTAAATACTCAACAGAAAATGCGTATTTTTTTCTCAAGCTGTTCCAATAAAGCAACCGAAATTTTCAAACATAGTCATTTTAGCATATTTTCGTTTTAATACTCTAATAAAACAAATCACGGCAGCCAATTTTTCAACTTTTATCGATTAGTTACGATAATAATGCAGTTGCATATGATACATACCAATCCAGTCATTGACACAAGTACGATTGTTTTCATTCGAGTCACGCAGATCAGCTATAAATATTGCGTCGCGGCGCATAGAATGAAAATTTTGCCTCTCAAGTTTGCTTACTGACTGTTCTATTCAACTGTTCTCTTTCTACTTTCATGTATGGTCAGTCAGGGAAGGAATACAATTTTACACTTCCATCTATCTTCCCTGATTGTTTCTGCGCCCGACCACAACAATTGCGATTTCGGGTCATCATCACTCACAGTCTCCTTAAAACTAATGTTTTTGAATGCCAAACGAAATAATTGGTCTTTGAAGGAAATCAGATGCTTTGGTTCCCTTCCGGTGGTAAATAACTGGCTGACCTTTTAATTCACAAATGAGAAGCCTTCCTCTTTCCTATTATTCGCTGTATCAATCACAGGGAAATGGTATCACTGAGGCGACCCTACCTATATATTTTCCGGTAATGTGCACAACCTTCCATTTAAACGAATGTTTCATGCCACATTTAATTCAAATTTACACATTTTGGTGAGACGCCTAATAATTTTTTATGCACATAGAGGTTGTGCTAATGAAGGGAATTCCCTTGACTCAAGCGAATAGGATCCGTAGCTGACTTAATTGTTATTTCCCCACATCATGAAAGATATATTCATTTAAAATGTATGGATTAGGTTTAATCACGAGTGAAATAATTTCTTATCAAAACGACGAGAATATGCTTTGTTGTTAAATTCAGTATTAAACTTCAAGCAGTAGGTATGTGAAATCAGAAGTTTTGTGACAAAATTTAAAGTTCACTAATCATCTAAACACTAGTGCCAATATCATAGAAAATAAATTTCAGCACTATAAATTGAGTATCGATCATACTCTTAAATACCCTTCTGTGATTCATATTTCGGCTCTGATATTCGATGACGAGAAGCATGATTACATGAAGTAATATGCAGCGTGATCATACTTACATTATTTATTTAGACACATTGTAATGACGCAGATTCGCATAAAGCGAATTGGAGAAGACATGAGAAATGTGCCCAAACATATATTTGCATGATTAAAGGAAAAACATTAAGCACGCAATGAGTGGGTTGAACTGTGTAAAGCAGTATTTACATATTTACATGAAAGTGAAAACCTCTTCACATATATATATTTCGTTACAATTACACTTCAAATAAATAAAAATATTAAAAATGAATTGGAGCAATAGTAAGGTTTGAGGCTTTAGTTTGAACGTATTTACATGCATGAATGGAAGTTGAAACATATTTACATATTCACATTGCTTGAAGAGAAGAACAAATGTTGTGGACAGATCAATATTTACATTTACTGGAGGGAATAAAATTGAACACAAAGGCATGAACAAAAAAGAAACTTAAAATTATATGTGAATATTTACACATGTTGATAACGACTGATATGCATATGATGAAATATAGGCATATATTTACACGGACTGAAGTCACCGCAGATTTGGAGCGGTATTGTAGGCTTTCTGTGTTATTTAATTGCGTGCTTCATACCAGATGTCATCGATCTCAAATTGGAGGTTTACAACGCCCTGGTCTGTCGTATATTTCCTTAGGCTGGGTACCTTCAGATTGTATGCGGAAGCAGTGTGGAGAGTATCGTCGATGCACCCCGGCCATACTTGCATGTAGGACTTCACAGGGAATCCTTGGGCCATATCAATTTCCCCGCCAGTAAGGCCGATGTAACCCTTGTGCATCGGGGGTTCATCCGTGGGCCGGTCCAGTTTGGTTATGCCAGCCCTGAGTTCTGTGATCCCTCCTATGTCTTTCGTCACCATGGCAGCGAGAAAGAGGTTTTCGTCGTAGGACAGGACGAAGTGATTAGTTTTAGGGGGCGCACCTGTTTCCTTGCCCAACGACAGCTGCACGGAGACCTTTCCCGCGTCGCAGAAGATGAACTGGGACGGATGGTACTCCCTGAGGTGTTTCTCCAGTGCCTGTACGGAGGATGCGGGCCGCTTCTCCTGTGAATTCCGCGGATCCTCTTTCCAGAGGCAGTTGTGAATGGCGCATTTGAGCGGTCGGTGGCGGCAGTAGGGTTCGTGGGTCGCCCGTACGCGGGCCGACATGCGTGGGGCCCGGCAGCCATAGTTCTCATATAGGCACGGTTGACGGATTATTTTGGCCACCTGTTCGATGATTTCGTTACTTCCACAATTCAGAATTTCCCAGCACACGGGGCAGCGTATTCGGAAGCTGCAGCAGGGCCGGCACAGAATGTGGCCGTTCCGGCAGTGTCTCGGGGGCGTACGGATCATTTTTTTACACAAAGGGCATCGGAAGATCTCTTCCATCGCCTTCGTACCGTAGTCGAGTTCCTGATGGAATACAGAATAGTTAAATTAGATTATTGGCATTCTACCAATCAGGTTAAGGTTTAATGTACCACACCTTCATTCTCGTTACTAATTTTTGAAAGAATTTGAAAGGTATTGGGTTAATAACTTTTGTCAGTGATTTTCCTCTGTTGAAGGTAACTTTCAACGATAACTTCTGTTTCTTTTGCCATTTCTTAACCTTTTTCCACTCTATTTTCCTTTTCATACCAGAAAATGTGTTCTTTTCCTTCAACCTGCTGAGAATCTTGTTCTTTTTCCCTCACTCTCCTCATTTGATTGCTTTAAAAACTTCCTCCATCCTTTTACTCGCCCTCCTATCTTTCGACAACTTTTTCTCCTCTGAAACGATGCTCAGAATCTCCTCAGCATTTATTTCCTTCCATATTAGTCTCTCCATTATTCTTCGCACCCCCGTTGCAAATGCAAATGGCTTTCTCTGACCACCTCATCTATCTATCCACTTATGTACATTTCTTATCTTGATTAATTTCCATAATAGGCTCAGTATACGCTCTATATATCTACAGTCTTTCATTCCATCCAAAGAGCCTCCCGGATATAAGCAACCATTATTTCAGCAAATAAATTGTTTTGATAGGTAAAACAATAATTATTTCACCATGGCATGGAGACATCCTAAGGATAAATATTTCCTCCTTCCTCTCTCCCCAAATATTCCACTCCCTATAGCGGCCTCCCAGACAACCGACGATATTAAAATACCATTAAATCCTTTCTGCACACTGTTCTTGAATGCGCGGTTTATTCCAAAGAGCAATGCATGTAATTCTAAATTCCTCTAAACTCCTTTACTAAGTGTAACTGTCGTAAATCCTGTTTTAATCGTAAAAGTGTTTCAGGGTATTGAACACCTTGGTCCTTACAACTAGTGCAGTTTATCGAGCTAAGATTATGTTTGGAATCGTGAGCCCCATTAGTTATAATTTCCGACTTCGCCCTGCTAAGGAATGCAAATCGTGGAAAAGAATGTACAGGATTTACACTGGATAAGTAAATATTATACTCAGTTAAAATTATCAGATAGATTTTACGTGAAGTGCATTTTTCGAACTCAATACTGAAGTATTGAGTTCGATACTCAATACTCAATATTTCAGCGTAATGAAAATTCAATAGTTATTTTTTTTCGAAGGGTTCATCTTAGTGAGGAGGTAATGATGGATAATAATTACATAAAGTTACTTTGAGTCTTGTCATGATTTGCGTTAACATCATAATGCAAAAAGTAAATTTTCTCTTACATTAAGTTGTTCATTCATCCTCACTCTTTGAACGTTCATCGCCCTGCAGAACACTCTTGACAATATGCTCACTTAGAACTCAATCTAAGTTCACTTGGAACACGGTTAGTTCACTATGATCACTCTCTTGTCACTTTAAAGACTCTTAATTCACTTAGAACACACTAAGCACATCCAGCTTCATCAAACGAGACGAGAGATATGGGCGCTTCCTGGCAACGGACTCATTGTTGCCGATCAACGGTTTTCACGTGAGGGCTTATTCTTACAATGAGCGCTATTTAAGCGCCATCAGTTTAAGCTTAGCTGAGCATTATTAAACTTTTTGTCCTAATTTGTCCACATTCGTTAGAGTGAATGATCCAGAAATTTAAATTGCAATCGAATAAGTGCATAAAATTTTTAAAATGTGCCTAACTATCACATGCAAATCGTGTGGCTCTCTGCCTTCTTACCTCTCGATCTCTGACACGGTTTATCATAGAGAATTTCAGTTGTCTACCTCGAAACCTTTTTTTTTATTTTTTTGAAAATACCTAGATTGGATTCTATTATAAATATATGTATACCTATAGATCGAAGGAGTTGTGCTTACTTAGGCTTGAATGGGATTAAAATTTTTCTGACCGTAAGAATTCATGCTATGATTCAGCAAAACGAGTAAATGTTAACTGATTTCACTCCTATTTTGTTTATTATGTGGGCAAACCTTCAATATTTCTCACCATTATGATGACTTTACGCTTTGAATTCCATTGTAAATGAAAAGATGCAATGTACATCGAATACATTTTTGTATCCATTTCGAGCTTTGCCAAGGCGATTGGTATCGTCAACAATTCCATGCAAAACAAAGTTTAAAATGTACCCATAATTCAATCGCACTGATTTTTCATTACAGTATAAATGTCTTGTTCGCAGCGTTATCTAACGTAGACCATGTGGGGCACATGATTCATATATAAACTAACTAAATCCTATTGTAATTATTATTCGTGAAAGGTTGCCAATCTGTGTTCCTCTTTTGATTAATTGGCTTCGGGGTGGAAGGGTTAGGAATAGGATTCTCCAGAAAGCTCGGGCCGAAACACAATTTAGAGACATTAAAAAGTATTAAGTAGAGCAGAAGGAGTTTTGTCCCAAATTTAATGGTATTTAACCTTCCCTTTAACGATTTATTTGCATGAAAATTATTTTTTAAATGTTATATTTATTAGAATTCTTTTTAGTGAATGGTGGAAAGTCATCATAAAATAGGGAGTAGGGATTAACTTAAACATGTGGTAAGGCCTCAAGTATAGAATAGTTTAATGATAAAAATTCTCTAACTATACTGGAAATAACTTATAACTTGAGCCCTCCAAATGGGTTTACCTCCGCATGCAAATATCGGATCTCCGTTGGGAAAGAATTGAAAATTTCTAGTAACTCTGTTTCGATTTTTGGACGTCACTGCATCAATACATGAAATAGATATTAAGGGAAGGAAGGGAGTATAATAATTATAATCGGCGTGTAGTTAGTAGAACAATTGGATTTTTCGACATTATATCCTTATGCAAAGAAATAAAACAAATTGGTACATTAATACAAATTATGCATTTAAATTTCACCTAAGATATGCAAGAACGGCAAAACAGAACATAAGAAACCGAGTAAGTTACGAAAGTTCTCCATACAGAGCCATCATGAAACTTGCTACAGGCGAGGTAGCATTTACTTAAACGGCTGCGGTACTGCGATGTGGAAGGTTAGGGGAAACTATCACATTATTATCCTGAGGAGTCGCAGCTGCTCCATTTTTTCTTTCAAACTAGACGTGATGGAACTCTCCCTAGTACCTACCTCCACTATTCCGGGTGTAAAATAGTGCCCCATTCGGATCTCCGGGCGGTGAATACCCGAGAGAGTGCCTCAGTCAAGTGTGATAAGCATTTTAGGGTCGGGACATGGAACTTGAGATCGCTTCGGACCTGCGGAAAACTTGATAACTTGAAACTTGGTGGAAATGCGAAAAATGAGTATCGACATATTAGGAATCAGCGAAATGAAGTGACCCTAGTGAGACTTTTGAAGCCGAAACTAAAGAATTATACACACGGGATCATTAAATGGCAATGCTGGAGTAGGCATAATGCTGAGGAAGAGCGCCGGAATACGTGTGAAGAGCTTCCTGCAGTACAATGTAAGGATGATAATGGTGAGGATCGTGACCAAACCTGTAGATACCGTAGTGGTTCAGATTTACATGCATAATACGGACTACGAAGATGAAGAAGTGGAAGATGTCTACGAAGATATCACGGAAGTTATAAAACATGTATGAGGAGAAGAAAACCTATTTAATTTAGGAGATTGGAACGCGGTCGTCGGCTGAGGTCAAGATGGAAGAATAACTGGGAAATATGGATTGGGTAATCAAAATGAAAGAAGAGAAAGACTACTGGAGTTGCACACAGCAAAAGTTAGCGATTGCCAACACGTTGTTTAAAAACCAGATCCGAAAAAGATACGCTTGTGCCAGGAGACAGAAGAAGATTTTAAATAGACTACATTTTAGTGAAGCAGAGATTTAGGAACCAGGTGAAGGACTGCAAAAGCTACCCTGGGGCAGACTTCGACAGGGACCATAATTTAGTCATGATAAAATAACATCTAAAATTGAAGAAGTTGAAGAAAAATATGAAGAACGTATGGCAAAAACTAAAGGAGTCTCAACACCAGCAGGCATTTCAAAAAGCAGTGAGAAACAACATAGGAGAGGATCTGACTGAGAAATCAGTGGATGAGCGCTGGGTAAATATTAAATGTGGACTACAGAAAGCCAAAAAGGAGGCTCTTGGATGAACAAAAGTTGCCAAGGAGAAGCATGGATCAAGGAAGAAGTCTTAGACCTGATTGAAGAAAGAAGAAAGTACAAGGATGCGGAAACTGAAGAAGGGCAGCTTTGGCAAAAAAAAGAATAAGGAACGAAATAAGTCGAAAAGCCTGGAAAGCTAGAGAAATATCGATGAAGAAGCTATGCGAGGATGTAGAAAACAACCTTGCTCTTGGAAAGGTGGAAACTGCCTATAGGATAGTGAGAAACCACTTCAAAGAACGGGACTTAGGATGCTTAATATGGAATTCCATAGGGGCCAAGAATGGAGAACTTTTGATTTAAAATGAAGACAAAGTGAAGAGATGGAAAGAATATCTGGAAGGGTTATACAACGGAAAAAATCTCAGTACGAATGTGATCGAAGAGGAAAGTGAAGTCAAAAAAGGATAATATGGGAGCATCAATATTAAGATTGGAATTTGACGAAGCAGTAAAGGACCTTCTCACGAATAAGGCTTCTGGAATTAATGACATTATCCAGAACTAATAAAAAATGCAGGTGACAAGACATTAACCCATCTTTACAAGACCATCTGCAACATGTACTCAACAGGAAAAACAGGTAAAATACCCAGGGACTTCAAGAAAAACATCATCATTCTTATACCCAAAAAGAAGAAAGCGGAGAAATGCGAATATTTTAGAACTATAAGCATGACAACACATGCATCGAAAATATTGACAAGGATCATCTACAGAAGAATAGAACGAAAAAGAGGAGTTCCTGGATGAAGATCAATTTGGATTCAGAAAAGGGAAGGGTATAGAGAGAGACAATATTGGCCCTTAGTCTGCTCATAGAGAAGAGATTGGAGAGGAACAAACCGACGTTCATTGCATTTGTTGACTTAGAGAAGGCTTTTGACAACGTGAATTGTAATTCAATGCTTGGACTTCTGAAAGGAATTGGAGTGTCCTAAAATGACCGAAGAATTATCTACAGTTTGTATAAAAACCAAGTAGCTGTGATTAAATCTGGACCCAGATGTGAAAAGAAAAAATAAGGAAAGGAGTGAGACAAGCCCGTTCACTGTCTCCAATAAATTTTAATGTTAGGATGGAGAGAGCCATCAATGAAATCAGAAAGAAGTCTTCTGGGGTGAATATCCATGGAGAAAAAATTAACATGCTGAGATTTGCTGATGGACTGAATAAGATAACCATGCTGATAACCATGGAAAGGCTAATGCCTTGATACCAGCTGAAGATTAATAAGAAGAAGACTAAGATCCTGGTGTGCAGCAAGAGAGAAGAGGCTAAAACCAACGTTAAACTAAGAAAACAAAAGCTGGAAGGGGTGAAAGAGTTCTGTTATCTTGGAAGCCGAGTAACCAACGACGGGCGAAGCAAGAAAGAAATAGTCAGCAGAATAGCCCAGGCGAAGAGGGCATTCTTTCAAAAGAAGAATCTACTACCGTTGGAAATACCAGGGTAGAAGTAGGAAAATATTTCATCAGAAGGTACATCTGGAGAGTGTTTCTTTATGGCAGCGAAGCATGAACAATGACAGCAGCAGAAAACGAAAGGGTGGAAGCATTCGAAATGTGGTGCCACAGAAGAATGATGAAGATTAAATGGATCGACGGAGTAAGTAACGAGGAAATTCTAAGAGTGGGAAAAAAGAGAAGTAATCTGAATACCCTAAGAAGAAGACGGAACAATTTGATCGGTCACATCATGAGACATGACGGCCTGATGAAGACAATCGTCGAGGAACAAGTGGAAGGGAAGAATGGCAAAGGAAGGCCTCGTGCAAGATATATGGAACAAGTGATAAAGGTTGTCAAAGAGAAGAATTACGTAAATATGAAGAGATTAGCCGATAGAAGAACTCAGTGGAGAGCTGCGTCAAACCAATCTAAGGATTGATATGACTTATGATAATGATGATGTCTATATTCATGTGGCCAATTCCGGTTGATTATGCAATCATTTATTTCCATTAAAGGAGGAAAATAGGTAGATATCCTTTACGTGATCAAAGAAATTTTAAATATAATAATAAAAAAATAGTACTCCTCTTGTCCCTCTTGCCTAATAATTACTGTCCTAAATTGTTCCGTTGTTCCATTTCGATTCCATTAGAATGCCACTTTGTCACAGAAGAAATGGAAATGTAATCGATACAATTTAAAGCGGAAAATATATTATTTATTTATCTTTGCTAATTTTGTTATGAAGTTCCGCCAAAATTCTTTGATACATGTATGGGTCCTACGTTTACTTGCGTTTAGTCGATAGACCGATACAGTCGAAAAGAGGATTCATGAACCTGATTTTATTTGTCAATACAAATTTGCAGATTGAGTATTTTTATACCGAGCATTTCATTTAATTAATTAGGATATTAATAATTTTAATTTTATCATTTTGTGATAATACTCTAACTGACCTGGAAAAGACAATTAAAAATATTAATCTCTACTTGCATTGCATATAAGTTCCCATCTACAATTACAGATATTGTGTTCACTTAGCCATTTTTTGTATTCACACAGTCCAAAATCAGCAGTGGAGATGTATATTATTTATGATGAATATATTATGTGAATATTTCTTGAACAACTCGAATTGATATTTATAAAAACATTTGGCTTCATGTTATTGGGGTAAAATGATCATAATATTTTCCTCAAGTCTATTTATTCAACACTGATAAAACATGCTTACTGGAAAACTTAAAGCTAGCAAAAATGACAACTGCTATCCTTTATCCTTCAACTTTAACTATCCTCTTACCTATCGTATACAACTTTCCTACAGTTATAAATTATGCAATTTATCTTTTTCCGCAGCAATAAACTCCTTCCTAAAAGATTGATATTATTATATAAATGGTTTACTCCCTTCGTGGGCTATTTGCTTTGATGGTTATTTTGAGACAGGTTGTAGAGGGATGCAGTCAATCCTTGTATGCCCAGAAACACAAATTTCTATTTTGCCGCCATCAAGTGCTTCATGCACTTGACTAGATTTATTAGCCGCAATATATGTGTCATCGGCGCTAACACTCGGCCTCCAGAAGACCTCAAACGGTCAAAGTCGTCTTCACCAGCGTCACTCGAACAATGCGCAAATTTATCTTCATCCGAAGCACCCATAAATTCGTTATCTGCGTCTGGCCAATTTCCAGGATGCATTGCAATAAGCGTACATTTTCATCGGGGGAAATCACTTCGACGAATCATTTATCTGATTGAAATGCACAGTTTCTCGTTCACCGCGTGCTTGAATGAACGGAATGAGATGGGAGATTTTAATTGAGAATTAAGACAAATAATAGGCAGGATACCAAATACTGGTATTTAGCGGTCTCTTTGCGGTTATAAAAGCTTCAGGAAAATAATTGCTAGCGATGTTACTGTCGAACCCTGTGAGTTAATTTGGAAGCTACAAATTTCGTAATAGCGAGTAGTGAAAGTATATATTCATCAAAGAGAGCATATAAAAGAAAAAAAAACTTATCAAAAAGCAAATCTTACTCCGCCAGTGTTTCAACTTCACAAATGTGTTTAATTATAGAATGTAATCATTCGATATAACTCTGAATCTCTCTGACTTGGATACTTTAGTCGGTAAATGGGATAATTTTTTTACTTGCCTATTAATTTACATTGTATTTATGCTAACATTTAATTTTTCATTATTTTCTGCCCCCAGTTCACACCGTCTTTATTAATGTCATGCTGAAGACAGTTTCTCATTACTTCTGCTTTGTTACATTTACGTGTATTTCGTCTGATATGATACAATTTGTTTAAGATATCGTGTATATTGCAATATGATTCGTTCGTTTTCTATCTTATTGCACGATATATTTTCACGCAAATAGTGTGCTGGCAAAGTAGTCCAGTTTGGTGCGTGCTGGCTAAGTTACCTGTTATCTGTGCCTGTAAACGGCTTTGAATTTTAGAGGGAAATTCAATGAGGGCCTGATGATTGGCAATTATTTTTTATCCCAAGATTTGATAAACCTGCTTTCCAGCTGAGGAGGAGGAAATATCAGATATACATAGTAATACACTTAGTTGGACGACGCTATATTGAATGATAACATTTAAAATATCGAGGAGAATATGCAAGGCTTAAACCATTCTTCCAACAGTAGCCGGCGAGATGTAGTGGTACAGCATCTATGAAAAAAGAAGAAAAAAGTCAACTTTGTACTGCCCACTGTTTTTATCTTCAAACTGAGGGCAGTAAAAATGTGAGTTTTTTCTTAAACCTTGCGTCCTACGACTTCTTTATTCACTTGTTTCCCATTGATGATGGGAAGATAGAGGAGTTGTCCTCAATAATAAATCTCAACAGCTATAAATAAAATCAAGGTAGTTTTAAAATTGCTATTAACATGATGACGTAATGCTAAGAGTAGGTACTTGAAAAATATTAGTGGAGAGGACTTGGCATAAATAGGAAGGCAGTAATCAGCACAAGATCTGTTAATTGTTGCACGCAAAAGTGGGAGGGGAACCAGAATTTTGATTTAACTCCTTCAAGAGAGGGCAAACTATTTTATTTCCGTTATAAGCTAGGTGTAACAAATCCTTGATGTTATATGAGATGTTTACAGTTCTGAGTATTACCTTATTTTTGAATGTTTATTTCTTCCTTAATCTCACAAATCTTGACTGAAAATTAACGTTTTAAGACAATTGGAGATGAACGTGGAAATTATTCCAATCGAAGAGGAGATAAAAGTTTTCAAGGAAAAGTTAAGAATATGCCAATTTATATGGTGTAAAATATAATTAGAATTGATGGTATTATGAAGTTGGCTATAGAAGAAACAACGATAGGTAATGGTGATAGTGCGAATAGAAGAACGCGCATCTCGCATTCATATTAGGAATGAGTGAACATTCACAAGTATTACAAACAAATATTTGCAGGGAAAATGTGGCTATTCTGATGCAGCTTGTTTTGCAAATGAACTCACAGAATTAATGTGGTGGGTAAAGAACAACCCTGACATTAGCATTGATGTTTTCAATAGAATATATACAATTTATTCTTTGGGGACATGATGTCGGAAGGAATGTAAAAATGTTGGCTTTTGGCACCCTTCGTTAAGACTCGTTATGATGCTGACGATGGGTTTTCCTTTGTCCTTAATCTATTCCCCACTTTTTGTAGTTTATTCTCACCACACAATTACGATTAATGGCGGAAATGACCTCAGAGGTCGGTCGCCTTCCCCTAAAACTATCTACGTATCTCGTATCGCAGTGTACTCTGCACACAAAGGTTGGCACGGTACAGCTCTTGAAGCACTAAACTCAACGGCGTGTGAAATTCACATATCTAGGTAAGATGAAGCAATGCTTAACCCTGCTCCATCTGTGGTTTCTCCTGAGGGATTTGGTATCCAGAAAATCATGCAGCCAGGGTTTCGCTGAACGAGTCTATTTATCTCTCAAGTTTTTAAATCATCATAATATCAATGTTTGGAATAAGTAACTGCCCATGTGATAAGTTTGGCTTGTAATAAGATAAATACTAAGCAATTAAAGGAAATGGACATAAAGAAAGAGGAAATCTAGACTGTAATTATTCGAATGGATTGCCCCTCGTTGTAAATCGAAAGTTTGGGAAACGTGACAGATGAGAATGAAAAGAATAAACTATCTCTGTGATGGTGCGTGAGATGTCAATTTGAGATCAAATGGACGCCTCGTAATAACGAAGAGGGGTGCGCAAAAAACAGCTATATAGGATACAGTATAGGAACGTGGGGAAGAGTGAGAGAGGGAACAAACATTTCATTTGAGGCACTCTACGGGAAATAAAGGGAATTAATTTAGCCCTCACGGAGATGCTATGAGCTTATATGGGCCGTAATAAGACGGAATGACAGAGGGAGGGATCCGATGATGGACATTTAATGGACGGATGCGTGGGCCAAATAAAAAGGGATTCCAGTCCTAAGGGCTATCAGGGCGTACGGAGATTAGCGTAACCAACGGACAGTGTAACGGGCAGTGGGGATTGCAGTCATCCAATTATCGAACCCTACGCCTCAAGATGTTGAAATGAAATGATTATATCTGGGGCATAGTTATCAGGGAAATTATACCTTATGGCTTCACCCTGGCAGAAAATCCTCCTTCCGATGGATAGTTTTCTAATCAGCGGAATTGGAACCGAGTTGTTCTGCCGATATTATTAGCTGCAAATGAGGTTTTGGTGGATTTAATGGATGCATCCACCTCTTGAGACCTTACACCATGTTTTTTCTCCATGCCCCATCCGCAGAGATGTCGTTATTATCGATGAATAGTAACAAAAAGAATGCCGTGGTAACCACATTCGCAATCAGCACTGTCCTTACTCCGCCCTGCTCAATGGATTGGCTCGGACCGAAACCTGTTATGCGGTTGAGAAAATCCTATTTTCCTCTCTTCTCTTTTTCTTGCCTTCTGCCCCTCTCAATTTAAAGCTATCGCTTTTTTTCTTGTGTTCCTCACTGCAGATGTAGCATTTCCTTTTTTTATCTTATTTTTGCTGATCAAGCCCCATCGAGGATGGCTGGACAATCTAAGAGAAGGAAACCTTGGTCTTATACAACCCTTATTCAGTCTAAAAATTTCATATGTCATCTCTTATTGGGATTCATGCTCTCTCTCTTTCCTGTATTTCAAATATTCTCTCGATGACTGGAGAGTACATTTTTGAACCTCATTTCTGTTGTGTTCAGCTTCCAAATAGGAGAATTACTGTGCGGAAGGACGAAGGAACGAACTATTCTTCCATAGAGTTCACTAAAAATACCGACGTGTATTGAATGCATAGAAAAAACCATGTCGATGGAAATGGCTTTGGGTATTGGCGGAGATTAATTTGCCTTCGAGCGAAACTTAAAGTTCAAAAGAATTCATTAGATTTTTATATTTTACTATCTGAAGGTGCCCGTTGAAATTCAACGGGAGGGAGAAATATAATAAATAGAAATTGTGTTAAGAAATGTTAACATTTTTCATGAAGGGGCGAAATATGTGCGGAAGGGAAGAAATAATGGGAGAAAATTTTTTATGGAGTTAGTTCCAAGTCGGTATCGGACTAATGAATATAATTTAAACCAATGTAAACATAGAATTACTGCCTGGAGAAATGACTGGGCGTTTACAAAAATTAGAATATCATTCAGTAACTTTCAGGCCAGATGAAACAAAGGAGGTTAAAAGGGTAGGTGCAAATGAATGTCTCTCTATTGTTGACAATGAGGCTAGATTCGAGTTTTGGGAATGTTAGGACTCAAATATTCGGCAAAATAATTTTTCTCTAGCATTTCCTATACGTTATGTTTGTCTCAATTCTCTAACTTCATGACAGTGGCGTCAATGAACTCCCTACGGACGCGTATCAATGCCTGTTATTCCAATTAGAAAAAAATTCTTTTCTTATAACCTAGTACAGATTTAGATGAATGGAAAAGTCCTCGTATGAGATACGTGGAACAAGTTGTGAAGGATGTAAAAGGGAGGAGTTACGTCAATATGAAAACGTTTGCCGATAGAAGAATAGAGTGGAGAGCTACGTCAAACCAATCATAGGATTGTTGACCGATGATCATGGTGAAATCAGGTACTTGTCGCTCGGTTACCTATGTTCACACCTTTTACGGTATATTTGATGTATCACTATATTTCAATTTATCATCTTGCTACTCCTATTTTTTGTTAGACTTCATATTAGTTTCTTAACACGTTCCGGTGCCTCAAAATACAACAATTTTGAAAGCGGTCCACTTCGGAATACGGTATAAATCTATAAAATATTCACTTTGTGAACCCCACATAAACGGTCATACTCTTATTTTTACCGAATGCAAACCTACTTAATCTGCGAGTAGCATAAAAGTTATCCCGTTTGATTTTGCTGGATGAAATAGCCGATTTAGATTCAAGAATCAACTGTAATATCTTTTTTAATAACTTTTAATATCTTCACGAAATGAGCAACGCAGTTTACGACATCTCTTTTGACGAACTCTTTAGCATCATGGAAATGAGATAAATAAACAACCCACGGATACGTAATGGGACATTACGTTATACTGGGATTTGAATTTCATTCCCTGGTTTATGTTAAACTATCTCAAATCTCAAGCTATATCGCTCGATGACGATTTCGAAAGCGTTTAATGTCTTCTCCTCACGTCCCAGGTTGGTTCATATGCAGAAACCCGTAAAGAAAGAAAAAACTTACAATTTGAACACCGCTGAAACATTCATTCAAATACTCCTAATTTGAACCGAATGCAAACCTTCTAAATCTGTGAGTAGCGCTAGCAGTCAGCACGTATCTTTTTGCGCAAAAATATGGCTGACCTTGCTTCACGAATAGCCTACAACGCCTTCAATACCTTCCTATATCCTCGCTCGGAAAAGAAGCGAAAAAAAGTAAATTTCAACATAAATTACAACAATTCTCAGAAACCTGGAGAAGAATGAGCAAATCGGTTAAGAGAATAAGAAAGTTTCAACATCTTCCTATAAAATGCAGAAATCGACTATTATTTAGTTATTTTACTGAGCTAAAGAGAAAGCTCTTGCGCTACCACTAATTGAAAAAGTCTATTGAAAAGTGTGATACATCATGACCAGAGCAAAAATCGGAACCAGTTAGTGGAAATATTCCAATATCTGTCGGTATATTGTGAAATCCTTTGCGTTATATTTATTTCCGCGTTTTGTGTGAGAAATGTATATTTTTTATGCACTTTTATATCAGTTATTTTCCAACGTTTTTCAAACGTCGTTGGAAGCCACTAAATTAATTGAAATGGGATTGGAAAGGAACAAAATGCAATGTTTGAAATAGTAATTGGATTTATTGTTTGCTTACTCCCCGGTAGGTAAAATGTCATAGTGCTCAGACTTATGAGTTGTTTTTTGCGCGTTAAAAACTATTTATTTACAATATTTCCTTTCGATATTTTATTTAATTCTTGTTAATAGAAGTTTTTTTCCTGAAACACCTATTTTTTTCTGTAATTTGACGTGCCTACATATTATGTGACCTAAGCGATTTATTTTACTATGAATACTAATTCAATCCCTAACGTATCAAGCGGGCAAAAGTACATTTTAAGGAGAGGTTTAATTACCCTTTTTTGTTTTGGCGTCCCGTTGTAGCCTTTTGCCCTCTGCTATATCTATTTAGGGTATAAGGAGCATATAACCAACATTTTAAAGAGGTATTGTTTTAGCAAATGAGTATAATATTTTAGTATTCAGCTGAAGCTTATTTCTTGGCTTTACCAAACCTACGTATTCCTTTTCACCATCTTAGCTTTGATATCAAAATCACGTGTTTCACGTTCCAATACTGTTTTTTAACTGGTATTCTATGGGTAAATGTATAGATAACTTTTTTTAATCTCCAGGTTCTTCGTACTGCTTCTGTATCTTACGTTGATTGCAGCTGTAAAATTTGCAAAATGCTTATTTCATTAGCTCTTGCTGAAGTGAAAGGAGACAGGGAACCTAAATTTGCGTAAAACGTTTCTTTCTTGGCGCGAGTTTTAACAAGCAAGGCATTGCGAAAATGACTTTTATTATATTCTAATGACATTTCTTGAGTTTGAACTCCTTGTAGTCGTAACTCCAATTAAAATTGAAATGTGAGTGCCTTACGTCATTATATAAAGCCTAAATTTTAATTCATAACATTTTAAGTAGAGCCAAGGACCTGGGAAAGTATCTTTTTAAATGTACATCTTCAGTGAGTTGAGCTGTGGACATGCACGGCGTACTTTTATTTTCACTACTACTGAGATGATGCTACTTTTATTGAGCTATGGTGAAGTATGAATATGCTAATGATCAGAGCACTTATTTAGTGATGGAAAGTATTTTTGTGCGAGTTCGGCACATGACCCCAATCATTCCTATGTTGAGGTTGGCGACGCAAGCGTTGCAAGTGACCAGTATGACGGAGTTCGGAAAGTGATTCAAACATTTCTAAGCAGTGAAACGTCGAAGGGTGATGACCTGCGCGGCGCACCGTGACTCGAATATAAATTGCACCAGGGTAGTACCCGGAATTGTCAATGGCGCCATTAGATTTGGTGTTTCACATCAAGCGGCGTTGCGAAGTCATTGGGGGCGCATACGTTGCCGGCTTGCGGTCAACCAGTCCCTCCACGCTCCGGCTAAGGTATCCCATCCCCTTCGAGTGCTCCGCACGATTATCCTCGTACTGCGCCCACTCAATAGTTAATCCCACGCGGTAGAAGCACCCCGCCATGAATGCGGCCGAGTCCAACGGAACCTCCGCCCAGTTCCCGGTTGATAGCGCTCACTTGCTCAATCCCCTTCGTGCGTTGCGGCGACCCTTATGGGATCTGGGACGATCAGATGTGAACCTCTTTTTTTCTTCTTTTTTCCGTCCAACACTCCACTGCATCCGTCCCGTAGCCAATGTCCACTTCCTCCTCCCCTCATCTCGGGGCGAATTCAACGCCGCGGTGTCCGCGTCCTGCGCTCACGGAATGGGGTCGCGATGCCGGGAATAGCACGTGAGGACAGGGGATAGAGGACAGAGGATAGCTGTGGCGGTGTGGCGTACATTGTGCACGCGTGGTGGGAGGCAGTGGGTCCGAGAAATAAGTATGCACTATGCATGGCGAGTGGAATGCAACAAGTTCGAGGGATGGCTCGGATTCCACAGTTTTATTTTTCCTTCGTCGTTTACGTTGATGTCAGTCCGTGCAAGGGAATGTAGTCACCTATTGCCGTTTAGCCAGAAATTGTGACCTTATATTAAATTCTCAAGGCTGAAATATTCCATTGAAATGCCTATGCAGCTCTGATGTTCTTTGTAAGAGGATTGTCTTTATTTTTCGTTTTGCGCAGTGTCATTTATGTGTACAGTAACCTGAGTTGTACTGCTGCTGTTTTACTTGTAGAGGCATTTAATGCCGACGTCCAATCGTGCCTTTAAGAAGATTTGGGGAAAGGAAATTATCATTATTGGTCTTCTAAGTATCTGAACGGTATTTTTTGTCGATTAACATAATTATATTATATACATTTATTGTTATATTAATTATATACATCTCAATTAACATAATTATATACTACGATTAAACCCTTCTCAAATTACCCGAGGAATTAACAGTTATGAATAGTACAGTGTCTGAACTTTAGCTCAGCTAGTTCAGTGGTTCAATTCCTGTTCCAGGAGACGTTTTGCCTTCTCCAATTTTCAAAACTGTCGTTAGTTGATTTACAAAGTTATTATCTCAAGTTTTTTTATCCCTATAGGTACTCCCTAATACGTATCACATCTGGTAGTACATGTGAAAAAATAAAGAGAGATCCTCTTTTCCTCGTATTTCAATCCTTCCATTCTCCTTCACATGCATTTCTAATGGAAACAATATTTTTTTCGTCATATTTATCTTCAATCAAAGCCTTAGATCGAACAAAACCACGCCCTGGACTGACATTTCGCAGAAGAATGTGAAAATAAAAGTTTACACCTCGTGAAAAATATTTTTTTCGAAGATTAATCTAACTTGATGGATGGTAAAGGAAAATTGATGTTTGTTCAAGTATCTGTTTAAGGCTAAAACTCTGGAAGTAATGGGCCATATGAGTTATTTTCGGTTTCATGAAAAATAAACAAAATAAATGAACAAATAAATAACGGGATTTATAGATTCAATGCCAACTTCACTTCAATAGCTTAACAGAAATCGTCTCATTCTTATGTTAATTATATAGACAATGAATCGAAAGGAGGAATCGTCTCATAAATGTGAATCGTACTGAAGTGGCAGTTTTAGAATGAGGTTGAATTACAGCATTTTATTTCTTCTTTCCGTATTCTGTTATTTTATGGACACAATATTTGCAGTGTCGGTTTGTAGCTCAGTGAAGTTTAAAAAAAGTGTTATAACTTAAAAAATGTCCTGCCGAAAGTACACCTTGGTATTTTGCGTTGACGGTGAGGATGGAGAAGATTTTTTTCGGAAGAAGGGAAAGGCGTGTCAAAAAGGAAAGCGCATTCAGATCGTGAAAGAAACGGAAATAGGATTAAGGGTGGGACAGGAGCAGGGGACAGGGTTCGGGGGGACACGGTAAAGGGATTGGGGCGGGAGACAGGGGACGTGTGAGGGAGAGCGGAGGCAATCTAAGACAAGCGGGTTGTAAGGGGAAGTCTTTCTGCACAGTGGTTTCGGAATACATTGGGATCTGTCTCAGAAGGTAATATAAAGAAAGGCCGCTTCCATGCCTTGTACGTCGGAGGATGTTTTCTGAGAAGGGTGCTCGGCCACTTTGTGCAAAACAAATGAAAGGAAAACTATTCGTTTACTACTAAAATGGGGGACGGTTGTGAGCGTGGCAGTTGACAGTGCGAGGGAGGATAAGAGCTTCACATAGCTTCATAAGAGTAGGGGAAGGAATTAAAGAGACTCTTTTTTTAATAATGGCAGGAGAGGACTTGTCTTCCTATGCGCTTTTTTCAGGTAGCGCCTTGTCTGAAGTATTTGTATTGGCGTATGTGTGGGTTTCGTATCGGACTGGGTGCTTGCTCGGCGATATTTCTCGTGGAAAAGGGATATTAAAGGTTTTCCTTAAAAAAACCGGTTTCCCTTCCGTCGAGCGGTGTGGGATATTGTGGCACTGTTCCTTCTTTTCTACCCTTGCGACATTTTTGGCGTTTTTTTTGAGGAGACACCGACCGACCTTGCCTCGACACGCCAGCTGTAGCCACCGAATGGGTCAAAATTTGATGTTCCCTTCTGTGTAATGCACAGCCAAGGAATTGGCTGACTTGGACTCTTGAGGAAGCATATATCTCGAAGCAAAGGGCTGTTGCATGGGGATAAAATTCACCTCCTGCTTAAAGCATGAAAAAACTCGGAGGCGATATGAGCTCGCCAAGCAAAATGTTATGTCACCCACTGAGGAATGTATTTCTGACGTCTGGCCTTATTTTACGCGCCCGAAATATATTTTAGGCGGTGAAACCAATGTCAACTGCGGCTTTACGAGAATACGACACATGAGAAATCCGCACGCCTGCGCACTACTGGTGCTGTGGCATTCCAGGCATATATTTCGCAGAATAGGCAGTAATGCTTCTGGCTGTGGAACTAAATTTGAGGTTTCTCTTTTCCTGGAATGTGACGGAGCCGAGGATTTGCTACAGCGTGCAAGGAAAGATGTGCCCTCAAACCTTGTTTCCCTGACGTCGAATGTCAACTTCTGTCACATTCAGAAAATGTTCCCATCAAGCACATGCTTGCTTCAGGTTTGCTTCTAAACTAAACGAGTCATATTCTCCGTTTCTTTTCTCCATCCGCAGTATTTAGTAGTTATGTAGTTATGAAGTAGTTATGATAATGTAGAATCCATTTTTCATCAGAAAGTAGTAATTATCCATCTAGCTATATTATAACGCTATATTATTATTCATTAAATGGCTATATTTTGGCAGTGTATAGGGGAAAATATCTTGTATCAATCACGCTTACCTTTGAGCATAATACATAAATATCGTTGGCGCGGTTTTCGCACATCATTGGTGGCCTACACAGAAACAAACTCTTCATATAATGTTTCGAACAGTTGTATACGATATTTTTATCGTTTATGTCATTAAACTTTAAGCACCAACTGAGAAATGCGGTGAAATAAACAAGTTATTAATAAAAAATAACAAAGTGTCAATTCAGGCAAAGTGCTAATGTATTGCTAACTATTACCCTTCCCTAATTCCCTAGATATAAAAAATGTATTCAGGTCAAAATTTGATGTAAGTAGTTCAATAATTCATGAAAAATATCGTGTAAGATAAATGAAACTAATAAAAAGGGCAGTCATCCATCAAATGATATGTAATCGTAACCAAATTCCTGATAGATCTTTATTTTCTTAGCCGAACAATTGAATTTACCTGATGATCGTAAAATATGCATGGAGCGAAAAAATTTTTGAGAGATTTTATGTCAATATCACTGAAAATATATAAGTAGCTAATTTGCGAAACCACGCATTTTGTAGCGTAACTACAGGTGTGCGTGTTTTGCTAGCGTTTTGGTGCTTGAAATGGGAGTGTAATTTCTATGCCGAGGGACCTCAGAGTAACTCATTGATCAAAGTGTGCCCAACACCCCGCATGCCAATTTTGAAACTATTCAGGTGCACACCTGCGTACATCGCGCCGAAAGTCTCATTATGTGTGGTCCGTGAGGTCTGGAGGCTGTTAGCTCGGCATACAATTTGCAAAATCCTTGGTGCCAAAATGTTTACAAGTGAACTTCCCATGTCTCCAGGGACCTCCTTTTGTTGCTGGATCCGTGTAAGGTAGCCATAAGATCAGAGTACAGGGTGCTTATCTTCTATCCCCGCCATATAGGAAAAGTGTGCTCATTTCGTTCCGCCATATTGACATTAGGACTATTTATGGAATATTCGTAATTGAGTATAAGTGAAGTTTTTCACGGAACTGTCAGTGAATGGTGGATAGAAACCCGGCTATATTTTGCTGAAGTCGCCATAAGACTATGGTTTAGCGTCCCATTTTAAGGGCAAAGCACTGAGATTTAACCTTGACATTTTTTTTTAAAGTTAAGAGCCTGCTTTTGTTCGGACCATTGCCATAGATAATGATACGAAATACAGCTTGTAACAATATTGAGGTTTAAACCTAGGCTCTTGGGATGGTATCAGGACTGTCTATCACGTCAGCTAGATAATTTTATTTATAAGATAGAGTACTTATGTTAAACGCTGGCGATATTTTAGTAACCAACAAGGCTTTGAAGTACCTACTCTCGTTTAAGAACGATTTGATCAAGATTATTTGTGCCATTTCGCTTTGAACTTATTTATGAAGTACGTTGCTATTCAAAGGAAAGTAGGTAGAGAAACAAATATTATTTAGAAGAGTACTGAATTGGAGAGGAGTGAATCCGAATAAGAGTAATTAACGAAGACCTACCCTAGCTTAATTAACTAAGTTAACGTGTAATAAGTGAAAAATAATCAACTCTGTTAAGATACTTTTGCATTACTTTTTCAATTGTCCCATTCCAAATATGTTTCTTCATTAATATTTCTTGACTGCATATTTATGTTCAATCCGTTTAAAATTTAATCTCTCCCCCCTCTAGAAGTCAAAGCTGATCTTATTACTCTCTATTAAGTCTTTCAGGCACCCATTATCACTAGATAATTGCCTAGTACACCTCGTTCTAGGCAGCATTGATTATAGTTACTGTCTTGACTACTTTCTTTTCCTTGTTATTTGAACAAATTTATGAATTCCCTTGCTATTGTGCATTTCAGCAGATGTCTCTAATAAGGAATTCGCGGTTAGTTTGCAATCTTTAACTGTATTTGCTTCTAGATTCTACAAGTTATTCCTCATTAGCTTTTCTCTATCTTTGTTGAACTTCCTTGGTCACTGTCCGAACCTCGTGTCAGGAAAAACCAAGGATATGCTATGCAGCGAAACACGCATTGTTGACTATTCCCTAATATTTTATGGACATCCGTAACCAGAGTTCCTGTCATGGGTTATATTTATTTGGGTAAACCCTCTTTTTCTGAAGAATTTCTCAATACTTTTATCATCTAATGATATTTGGCCAGCCACCCCACAACGATTGCAACCTCAAACATATAGATTACGCCTATATGAAAGAGAACTAGATTTTTATGTCAATTATACAGAAAATTAAAACTTCCACCATTGCCATGGATTCTAGTCAAGCGCTTTTAGATACGGTGGTCATAAAATGACGTCGGAATTTCACGGTTTTTCATAAGGTTGGTATATGCATTATGGTATTACCAAAGATTATTTTTATAAATAACTAGTTAGTTTTTTCAGGCGTTAAAATGCCTATCCGATTTCATTCTCCTCGAGTTTGCTGGCATTTAACTTTGCGAAGGGGTGAACAGCACGTCCTTCTAAGAAAGGATTTTTCCGTCTCTCCCACGAAGACCTACCTATCCCTTTGGGAGTAGTTGGCGAAAAGGGTGACCAGGCTGCCTGCTCTCTCTCCCAAAGACGCAAGAGGTAAGCGTGGGTTCTTCTTCTCCCGTACGGAGATAAAAATCAAGAAGGAATGGGATGGAAGGAAGATGAGGAAGGAAATGTAATGGGAAAAAGGGTGAGTGCTGTGTCAGCATGGGAATGGTCTTCGAGGAAGGGAATGCCAACAGTCACGTCGTCTTTGACAGTGGTGCGATACAATCGATAGTTATGCATGTCGTTTGAAGAGATAGTATCGATGTGGACTATCAACAGATATCGATGGCTGTTGATGGTTTGGAATAGCTACTGTCATCTTTCTCCAAGCATTCAATTGATTATATTTTATTTCATAAATATTGCTGGTCTGCCACACATACACTCATACCCTTACGGATGCAGCGAGGTAAAAATTGATTTAAAAGAAGTCATGCTCCATTTGGTGACGTGGAAATATTTTGATGTAGAATGATAACTACTATTCTAACATGTCCTATTCCTTATGGTACCAGTGAAATGCAAATTTTTAAAAATGAAATTTGGGACAAATGCCACAAGTTCACATTTGAGATAAAATGCATGAATATAAGATCCAAAAATGCGCGACAAACAATTTAAACTCACAATGCATCATTTAGGCGTGTAAAAAAGGCCAAAACTCCACAATCGTATCATAACCATCACACCGGTGACTTCGGTTCATCAGTCGATTAATCTGTTTATGAGTAGTGTTTTCAATAGCACTGTCATATGGAAGGAAGGTACCGCTATGACCTTTCAACGGCCAGTGGCATCCTAAATGTCACGGAGTTGTGAAGAGGCAGCATTGCGGGTACTGGTGCGGGGTTAGGCCATGTATCTACTTCCTCTGCGCTCCCACACACTCGAAGGTACGCGATGCGAGGGCCTTTTGGAAGAGAAAGAATTTATTTATACGCGTGGGCTCTGGCCAGAGCCAAGAGATGCTTTTCCAAGAGGTCCGCCAAGGATGGGCTACGTGAGAAATTCTCACATCGTTTCCCAGGCATCCAAATCTTTGAGGGCAAGGGAAAACGGGAATGGAGGAGAGAAGAAATTTCGGCCCCCTTCATCCGTGCGAGTCGGAGAAGAAACCAGTGTCCCTCTTTCCCCCTGCCTCCGATCCCCCCTTCCCGTTTTCGGCGAAACCCCGTGGGTCCAATGGAAGACGGAAAGGATTTTCCTCCTTATCCTCACCTTCCTCCTTCACGCTCCCTGTCCACCTCTGGAGTCTCTGAGAGGTTTCTCTCCTTTCCTTCCGTCCTTCTGTTACTCTACGCTCTGTTCCCCTCCCCCCGCTGCCCCTTAGATCCTGTTCTCTCAACACGTGGGGACATATATCTTTTTGTCTCCGTAGTGTACTGGGTCCTTGCTACTGCGAGGGTGTCAGAGCAGATGATAAATTCTACATTTTCGTCCGGGCAGCCAAATGCAAATATTTTTACCCTGGTCACTTGCTCAAGCTCCAAGAAAGTATATTTAAGATTCTAGAGGTGCACATTATTTGGAGGAGAACTAGAGTTTCCGGATTTTTTTTCTGAATTCATGCAGAGCCGAATGAAGAGTAGCATCTATTGAACTAACGCATTTTGCCTGCACCAATGGCAGTAATAGGTTTATTCGAAAATAGTCAGATTTATTTAAATATCTTTTGAAAAAGAAAGAGAAGCTTTAAGTGAAAATGTAGCGTATTTTGTCATTTGTTGTCATATATAACACTAGCGGAAGGTGTCCGTTGACTTTCAACGGGGGAGAGAGGGGGGTGAAAATCTTTGAACACAGCATTGACCACAGGTTAAAAAGATTTCTCAAAATAATGGCTAAGATATACAAGTAATTGATAAAATGTTACACCGTACCTGGAAGAAGCAGGCCGTGCAATTAATTACTCCCTTATGTTTTAATAACCGTTACAAACCATGTAAACGGTGGTGTAAAATTCAATTTGCTGGCAACCTTTCCTACAAAGTCGCTAACACATTCCCAAAAGATGAATTTAATGCGTCATTTTATAACCCTAAAACTATAGGTAAAATTCCTTTTAACTCCGAAGATAAATTCAGTAAGTGCGACCGAAGCGGGTATACATACTAAAGTGCAACACTCCCAATTGTTCATTACAATACATCGGACAAAGTGATCGGGCAATCAATACCCGTGTGCATATGAACATAAGAGGTGCGGACATCAGATCAAGTTTCGCCAAACATCTTATTGAGAACGACCACGAGAGTGACTTCACCCCAGAAGTACTCCACACGGAAGAAAAAGGAGGGAAACTGGATTTCCTTGAATAATTGGAAATTAGGAAAGCATCAAATGACCGAAATGTAAAACTTTTAAATGAATTTGTGTTCCAGTTTCACTCGCCGTTGTTGTCCATAGCCTTCCCTCCCTTAAATAATAAGCAACTCATATGATTCGGAACGGTTATTGAATTATCCACAATATGGAAGGTGAAAAAGTTCGAGTTCCCCATTCCAGTGTAGTATAAAGTACTTTTTTCGATATCCATATCTGTGCACATAGTCCTCCATTGGCAGACGATACCTCAAGTTAGTCCACTGACATCCCCTTTGGATTGATAAAGTTATGTTTCTATCCGAAAAGAAGTTTACATTTAGCCCCGTGGAATTTAATTTTCACAGCATTTTTGGTGAAGCGAAACATGCGAAAAAGTATAAAAATTTTCTTACCAGTAAAATATATTTATAAGCATCCGAATTCATTCCTACATTTGCAATTTTTCAATTGAAATGTGCCTATTACGAAAATAGACATTCCAAAGTTTTTAAGTTTTGGGATTTAAGTTCTTAAGTCAAGTATGGTATTTAAGTTGAAAAAATGAAGATTTTAATATTTTGATTGAGAATAAAGACGATGTTTATGACGGGAACAGGACAGTCATGCGCTTGGCACTCTCGGTGTATGATTCGGTATCATGGATGAGGTTCTTCGTCGTGGAAGACTTCAGAACCCAATGGCCTCTTTACAACAGCTCAAAGGGGAAGACTCTACGCTCTTCACTCGTATTAAGGCCATTCACCTTCTAAATTTTAATATACTATTAATGTTTTTTATTCATTGAAAATGCAAAAGTAATAAAGTTGCTTTAGTTTGAATCATCAAGCTACTTGCAAATTTGCTCCTTACCTAGGCATAGCAGTCCCTAACAGAGCCTTCCAACAAAATTGTTGACGCACTTAACAATAAGAAGTTTGCATTATTATTTTAGGTTTACCATCGGCAGAGTAGAGTCCCATTCATGAAAAATAAATACCAACAATGAGCAATGAATAATGATATCAAAACGTATTGCACCGGAAACTCATTAAAAGAGCAATAACGTTGTGTTTTTATAAGCATATTTATTTGTGTACTTTACACGCCTTGTGAATGCAAAACTACCACGAAAGGAGCACCTTTTGTGGTAGTTTTGGTGATCCCTATCACTGGGGAGTTTGCGCGGATTCAAATACACAAAAAATCACTCCTTGATGTGTTTTACTCTCATATTAAGTTTCTCTACCAATGAAAGCTCTTTCCATTCTCTTTCTCATTACTTTCCTCTTATTTACCCCTAACGTTTATGTCTTCCTTTATCTCGTATTAATTCAAAACGTCAATCATGCTTTTTCCGTAATATGCGGAATTCCCTACTCACCGATGAGTTTTCCACCGCAATTCCGGGATACCTGTTTAATTTGGTTTTCCGGAAGAGTTGTTTGAGAGCATTTAATAAAGGAAACCCAATTCGTTTCCATAAAAAGGGTTTTACTATATTACTCTCGCTTACACCGTGTTAATAATCTAAAAATAAATGAGGTCATGCTCACCGACTCCAATTCCGTATTACATAGGTATACACTTGTCGTTATGGTTATGAATTCATTTCTCGTAAAGCTATCCCCAAAGCGGAGTTGCTAAGTCAAAAGCTTGAGTTTTGCACCTGACTAATCCACAATTTTTACTGCAGAAACAGTAATGGCGATTCCTATTTGATTGATTACGTTCTGTTGTACAGGCATTAAATCATTTTTCAGTAATGTTTCAGTAAGCTTTGCTAAAAGTCTACTTGAAAATGGTTATCGCTTAGAATATTTTATACTATGTGTATATACGTTTTTAATGTAGTTATGTCTAATATATTCTGCAATAAATAGTTTATAGACTACCATAAGAATTAACAAAGTAGCAGGAGAATTGAAAGAGTTGTGTAAAGTTTTGGTTTTATAATCTGAAACATGGATTACGAAATGCAGTGCCAAAAATTGAATAAGCGAGAAACTAAAAAAGAAAAGCACAAAATAGACGTTGTGTAATATCACTACTAGAAACGTCTTTCAAACAGATGTTTAAAAAACTTGTGTTTTTTTCTAAGATGCGATAGTACTTTTAAGTTGACTCATTTTTCACTGGTAATTTCATTTAGATAGAGATTCAAGATGCCTCCTTCATGGGACCTGAAGACATTGGTGTTCAATTAAAATATTCGCAAGAGGATCATACCCTTATAGTCTATTCAAGAATCTGACTTGCACCCCACACCTCATCGCTTCTTCCGGAATGATTCGTTGATTTCGTTGTTGCTGTTTCGTTTGTGGGTCTACCGACTCTAAAATCGCCGCCGCAGCATCCTTTGGTTTTATTAGTAGCAGCCAAGTGTGCGATCAGATAACTCGTGGATGTATCGTAGCCGTGATTTGCCTTTTTTCTTAAAATCCCGCGCAGACTGAAAAGTGGTCTTCACGAAGTGGTGGCATAGTACAGGAGATGAAATTCAAAGGGATTTTTTATTCGTCCGACACCCAATACTCTCCGCTTGCCTTTCGTCACCCGGTTGGTCCCTCTTTTTTGCGCTGTCACACATTTCCAATTTATTTCCACCCTTCCCTCCTCACCCTTCCTCCGGCACCCGTTTGCTTCCAGCGCGGAGAATTCAATCTCCAACCTCCCAAAATTCTTTCCACCGCCCTTTCCACGCTAAGCTAACATTCCCGCCTCCTTCCGAGATTTCGGGGCCTTCTCCAATTCCCGCCCCTTCGTGAGCGTAGCTCAGCATTCAGTTTTCTTGCCACCTCCCGAAGACTACCCCTTCCTCGTTTATTTTATTTTTACTTATTAATCTTCCCCATTTTCCCACCCTTACACCGTTTACACCTATTTATTCTCCTGTGAAAGTTGCCAGAGGCATTAGTTTTTTTACAAAGTTTCTCATGTTTTATTTTTCGAATTTATTGCATGGTGGGCTGTTTGCCGGAGGATTTTTATTTGCTTGTTTCTTTCTTCGCCTCTCTTATTTCGTTATTTGTTTCCGTGTCTCATCTTGTCATTTCTCCTTGCCGTGTTTTCAGACATTCGACTCTCCCTAATAATGCTCTTGGATTAATTCTGCTGGAAGTTTATTTTTTCTTTAATTTTACGCTTGGAGTCTTTTCCTTTTGTGTCAAGCAAATTGTGATATTCTGGTCAAAACAAAGCACGATTTCTTAACTGCTAACCACATCAGAGTCTCTTTGGAATTATTTCCTTGTCAACACAACTATTATATGTTGTATTAAGAGAACGAAACAGAAATTGGTGATAACAGATCATATTCGTAGCCAGTCAATTGTTTTATAATAAACTTGGAGACAAATAGAGAAGTCTTTAAAAGCTTAAGCAGTTAAAAAACCCCTTGATAGAGGCATGACCTGATAACGATTAATTTATCGCGTCATTCTATAGAATACTCTACCATTGAAGTTTTCCCTCACGGAATCTTCTTTTCCGAATGATGGCATACTTGCTAATATTTTAATTTGAGAAACTAATTGATAACAGTTTATGCTTCGTAGTAAAACTTAGGAATCAGCAGTGAAGTGCACGTTACCTGTAAATTTTTTTTGGGTTACATAAGTGTATGTTCGGTGACCTCCACCCCTCTGCCGCACACCATCTCGGTGGCTCGCTGGGTATTGCGCAGGTGTAGACGAGTGAACATGTTGCTGGTTTTATTCAGTCATGAAAATATAATCACTCATGATAATTAAAAAACATAATTGAACCAAAACCTAAGCTTTCATACTGATTTCAATGCGAAGTTAATTATAATGCGGAGGTAAAAAAAATTCTAAAAATATCTAAATGTTGCTATAGTACTTTTGAATTAATTATTTGTATCTTCTCAAACGAGTGTGATGAACGGACATGAGTTTGATTTTGTCTGTTATATCAACTCATTTAAAGTGAAAAATAAAATATGGGGTCTAAATATAAACATTAAACAATTATTAAAAAATATACAGTTGAGTCAGAAAGATAGATAATAGTTTGTATTCATGAGCGAACTGCAATTATGACTCGCTAAATTATGAAAAACGTTTCTTTGAATTACAACTACTAAGCTATTACTGCTAACTACCAACAAATTAATTGAAATAAAGAATTACTGCTAACTACTAAGAAATAAATACTATTATAACAAATATGATTGTGGTCCTGTTGTTAAGCTGTGCAAATTAAAAATTACCGCAATATTTTCCAACGACTTGTATCATTAAAATTCTTTTCAAAATGTGGATTTGAATGTAACCGAGATACAAATATGATATATTTCATTAATATTTGAGGGTAATAGACAACCGAGATATTTCTATGCATGTTCTGGGCGGAAGTTTGTGTGGACTAGATACAATATGGGAAGTCGTAGATAGGTATAAACGCTGTCAGAGGAGGAAATATGGTATAAAAGAAGTCCGCGTGTGCTGAATTCTGTGATGTAATATGTATTTGTGTAGCTCTCACCAGAAGTGATGGGAGAAATTTATTGGTGAGTTGTAGGAAAAGAACTACCTCTGTAATTTTAACCTTAGTTTTATGCATGGAATATTTTAAACGGATACACCGATTGAAACAGAAGCTTAGTTTCTTTATCGTGGTAGGTATTTCGGTGAGGCAACCTAAGGCTTATGTCAACTAGATTATTTATGATGTGTGGGTAATAGGGGAAACCAATATTTTTTCAAGGATTGGGTGAGATGGCATTGGCATTAGCTAATTAGCAAATGAAGCATAGAAATCCACGGTTAAGGCCCTATCCGTTGGCTAAAGTATTCAATGTCTTGTACTCTGGACTCGAATAGGGACTATGATACCACTGAAAAATCTTTGAAACTGCTGAAATTCGAACCTGAAACTTGAGAATAAAAATCCAGTATTTCTTTTACCACGGTAAACCTATCCTCTTTGTCCATGACTCACTCGTACGAGAGAAATGTAAGCTCTTCGTCAAAGTTTTCCTAGCTGGTGAATTAACTGCTAATATGATTTCCGTAGGGCGTGATGCCTTACTGACCTGGGAATTATTGTTGAATTTCCTAATTATTCCGTTTTCAATTTCTCCTGCTTCCCAAGGTGACAATATCTCTTCCAGGTTGGGTTTTATATTAGTTTAGACAGACTGAAGTAACCGCCTGTGTTGACTTTCCCTTTTACGAGTAATTCTAATTCAGCAAGCCAACGGATAAACCGAAAATTCCAATCCGTTGCACTGAAAGGGACATCTCTTCATTCCTCTAGCGAAGCTGGGTGTTTCTAGTGCTATTTGCATACATGGAGCTTCCCCCCTTAAATCGCCATGCTCGTCCCACGTCTCCATTCCTTATTCCCCATGCGGGTTACCCTACCTTCCCGCCTTGAGGGTTTCTCTTTTTATCCTTTTCATCCCCTACATCTTTCATATCGCTCCCTCTCTCCTGATACAATTTTGCTTGAGTGGTTTCCAACCCGCCCTGTAGGCAGCTCATGTCTGCAAAAACACCTGCCTGCCAACTTTAATTTGTCATAAATATTTATTTCACCTCCTTCGCTCTCTAGGCGTTTCGTACTCCGTTCCCCTCAAGTTTTCAACTTATTATTTATATGCATTTATGTCACGTTTCGCCGCAGTTCTTTTGTCATCTTGAGTCCCCATGGATACGCATTTTCTTCGAGATGGTGAGGTGAGCTTACGTTCCGTATTCCTTCGTGTCCTTTTTTCTTATTTCTTCAAGTTCGTATTCAATACTTGACCTACATATATACTCATTGCTGATACATTTTTTGTTTATGTCTCCTTCATTTATTGCTACAAGCCTCCGCATTGAAAAAACTCCACTTCAAAAGCCGCAGTCTAAGAATTGTATGTACGTTGAGTTCGTTTTCACCTAGGTATGTCTTCTTATTCACCTTGTTATCTAAATGGGTTTTTGAAAAATAGGGTTTTTAATTCGGTAACTTAACTCTAGCACTTATTGTAAAATCGTATTTCGGTTATGACACCTCATAAAACAATAAATCCTGTTTCATTTTCATTGGAGTTTTATGAGTGGTTGCACTTATTTATGCTTTATTCACGAAAATGTTATCACCAAATAATTTACGTCATTATTTATTTGCTTATAGCATACGGCTTTTAAATGCCAGCATGAATTCATTTTATTGACACATTGGAGACATTATATTATATTCTGATAATAGGAAATAAGGTAGCAAATTTCTCTAAATCTTGCGAACATTTTTCCTAGTTTAATTAGAGCAGTAAAATGATACGCATCCGATTCATATAGAGTCGACTAATGAAAGTATACCAACATGATCATGACTTTGAGTTTTCGTTCGAACTACGCTCGATCTTTGATTGTGTTCCATTTCTTGATGCAACACTGTGTACACTCTCCTACTAAACAAATCTCAGTAATCATATTCACAGACTTTGGGAAAAACACCCTAGTCAATCTCATTTCATTATCTGGTAAACAACTGATAAGATTATGGAGACAGATTGATAAGATTACTTAGTCAACATCAAGGGTCAACAATCTTAGGATTGGTTTGACGCAGCCCTCCACTCGATTCTTCTATCGGCCAACCTCTTCATATTAACGTAGTTCCTCTCTTTCACGTCCTTTACGACCTGTTCCATGTATCTCATACGAGGTCTGCCTTTTCCGTTCTTCCCGTTCACTTTTCCTTCGACGATTGTCTTCATCAGGCCATCGTGTCTTAAGATGTGGCCGATTAAGATGTCCCATCTTCTTTTTATAGTTTTCAACAGACTTCTCTTTTCTCCCACTCTTCTTTGGACTTCTTCATTTGTCACTTGGTCGATCCATTTTATCTTCATCATTCTTCGATAGTACCATATTTCTAATGCTTCCACCCTTTTCTTCTCCGCTGCTGTCATCGTCCATACCTCACAGCCGTAAAGAAACATGCTCCAGGTATACGTCGAAGATTACTTAGATAAATTGAATAATGAAAAACAAATGCTATATAGCTTCCCTGAGACCAACTTGTGGCAGATAGTATTGACTCCAGGGGATGTGAAGGGCAGTATCCACTTCCAAACCAATTCCTGAGGAGGTAATTTACCGCTAACCGAGCACAAATTAGTGGATGATATAAACTTTGTTCCTCACAGAAATGTTGGATACGGAAGGATGGGACGTAGGTTCCTCCGTGCGCTCAATTCCGCCCGAGCGGAGTCGTTATTTTTGTCCCGTCTCTCCGACACTCTTCCGTCAACCCTTCCCATCGCGACTTGTTCCGGTCCCACACCCACGTAGTCTCCGACGGAACCATGTGCTGTGACAAACACACCGTATTCTCCCCTCGTCTCCTCGTAACCCCTATCTCCCTCACAGCCCCTACACATCCTCCACCTTGACTGCGACACCTCGTAATCTCATTCCCCTGTCCCGAGCACGAGTCTGCCACTTGAGAAGCCAAAGTGCAACGGAATACTTTTTTTCACGCTAAATATTTTAATGCACTAGTTAGGTTTCGACGTTATAACGTGAAATTCAGATGCTTCCTTTTCCAATGTTACTCTATCCATATACTCATAACGTATATCGTAATTATCACAAGGTAAATAGGGTGTTGGTTGTCAACCAGGGATAACTGTAACGCAATATTCTCCCGTAGCAGATTCATCAAAAATCGGCTAGATTTGTAAAGGGACGATACGATAACCATACTAGCGTAACCAGTCTATTAAATGAATTAAAATGGGAATCACTGTCAGATCGCAGGTTGAAATTTAGACTTAATCATTTTAATAAATTCCAAGATAATATTTTCAGTGATGATGTTAATAATATTTTGCGAGCCCCAACTTACTATGGTGGACTGGACCATGATTACAAGATTAGAGATATTGATTGCCGAACTGACAGATGCAAAATATCCTTCTTTCCTCGCACAATTAGGGATACGAATAGCGGTAAATATGTCCAATACGAGTGAATTAATCCATAGCATAGGTAGTTGTGGTATAAGGACTTGAAGGTAACCCAACTAACAGCATTATTTGCATACTTCCTTTGCTATTTTAATCTTTTTAAATAGTGAAGTTTTTCACTAATATATTAATGTTAATCCTATTTTATGCATGACATGTAGTGCATGTTTGGTGAGAATTCACCCCCTGCCACACACCTTTATGGTGGCTTGCAGGGTATTATGTAGATTTAGATGTATTTCATGTAACTATCCATTTGCTACGCTGCCTATTGTTCTAAATTATGGTATGCGGGAAAAATAACATTTTAAAACTATCGGTACGACATTTTATCTCTCTAATCTTGTTAATCTGATCAAACCTAGCATAATACGCAGGGGTTCTAACCTGCGTTCTGATAGTATATCCCATACTAGTTCTTCTATTAAACTCGTAGCACTTATACAATTATCATAACGGCCATTAACAAATGTAGCGGATATCCTTTGCACATGCTCTAATTCTTTTATCATTCCTTCCTCGTACGGATCCCATATACTAGCGGCGTATTCTAAATGAGGCCTGACAAGTGTAAAATAGCTTATGTCTCGTACTTTCTCTCGCATTTCCCGATAACTCTTTTTACGAATCATAATCCACGGTTTGCTACAACAGTTATTTCCGTGATGTGCTTCCACTATGACATGTCTTCAGTGATGGAGACGCCTAAGATACAAAAGATTAGAGTGATAGGTTGCCGTACCGATAGATTTCAAATGCCATTTCTCCCCGTACTATAAAAGAACCAAATAGGCAGCATAACAAAGGGATACGTTGGCGAAGTTTTGTATAGTAGTCTGTAGCGCATGATGCATGTATTTACTGCCAATCACTTTATTTTTTATGTAGATACTAACCATGTAGCTGCATGTGGCACCTATTATTTTTTCCATGTAGTACCGCATAGATGTAGATAGATTCGAGAAATCAGCTACTTTTCCCTTGTTAGACCTCATTTGGAATATGCTGCCAGTGTATGGGATCCCTACGAAATCGGTCTAAGTAATGAACTTGAACGTGTGCAGCGAAGATCGGCAAGATTTGTAAAGGGACGATACGATAATTATATTAGCGTAACCAGTCTATTAAATGAATTGAAATGGGAATCATTGTCAGATCGCAGGTTGAAATTTAGACTTAATCTCTTCCACAAATTCCAAGGCAATATTTTCAGTGATGATGTTAAAAATATTTTACGAACCCCAACTTACTATGGCAGACTGGACCATAATCATAAAGTTAGAGAAATTGATTGCCGAACTGACCGATTCAAAATGCCCTTTTTCCCTCGCACAATAAGAGATACGAATAACGGTAAATATGTCCTATCGGAGAGTAGCAATGAATAGCATTGGTAGCTGCATGTTGATATGAGTACTTAAAGCTAACCCTACTAACAGAATGTTTTTGCATGTTTTCTTTGCAATTTCTATCATTTTTAAACAGAGTAGTTCTGACTACTATATTAATACTATTCCTTTTTTATGCATGATATGTAGTGCATGTTTGGTGAGCAATCACCCCCTGCCACACACCCTTGTGGTGGCTTGCAGGGTATTATGTAGATGTAGAGATTGTACATTAAAATATTCTGTGTGGAAAAACAAATATTCTGTCTCATTAGCAAGAATCTCTTCCACAAAGTTACACCAGAAATCATCCAAATTCTTCACAAGACGTTCCTCATCCCCAAACGCGGCCCCAGTTTCCCTTCGTACCGCTCACCCTTTCGGGTTGAAGGTTGTTCCCCGGACAGGAAGTTCAGAGGGCGTCTCTCGGCGGGGGATGAGTTGAACAGGTTTGGCACTGGGGATGCAAGGAGGGGAAGAGGGGCTTTCCGGGGATCATGATGGCAGGGAAACGTCGAGGGCTTTAGAAGGAGGAGCAGGAAGTGCGGAAATACCGAGGGGGGATCGGAATTTACGGCACGGGACGGGTAGGAAAGGTGAGCTAACAAAGATCCGGTTTTGGGGGAATTTTGCATAAATGGTGCGGGGAAAGCAGAGTGGAAATTGTAGATATAGGGAGACGTAGCAAGGAAGAGGGGGCCATTTATTGGACGAAGGATGGAGTTAAATTTTCTCATCAACTTTGAGTGCGTGCATTGGGATCATTCCGAGAACTTGTGACCGTATCGAAAATGAGGCTCATTGGGCTTGGATTTGAGAAAATTGTGAAAGCCCTGTGAGAAATTATGCTTGGAAATGCACACAGAAAGGGGACCGTGATGTATCGTACCTAATGTCACATTCATGCAGCATTAATTGCACTCTATGCATTCTGTCTGCTCTAGATCATTACGTACTTATCTCCGAAGGTTAAATGAAATGCTCTTGCTCTTGTGAAATTTTAACTTTTTATGCGTCTTATACGTCCTCTTTTTATCCGTCTATGTGTCTTTAATACGTAGCCTAAAAATATTTCCTGAGAAATAATTCGAATTTCCTGGCGAATTTAAAGGCTCTTTGAAGAAGAATTCGATTCAATATATTAAATAACAAATTTTTGTAATAATTCAAGAAGGTTAGTATATTTAATAAATTTGATGTAGTCTTTAGAGTATGAATCAGCTCTTTTTGCAACACTAGATACGGAGAAAAACTCATGGTGGTAATTTCTTTATCACGACCTACGTTGTGTTCTCTTATAATTGTGTGATTTATAGTAATTTGGCTTGAGATAACATTTATTTTCTTGTTTACATGCTATAAAAAGTTCAAACGTAAATTTTGCAGCTGATTTTCGTTTTAGTTCGCTGAGTTTGTTGCCTGCCACATTAAAATTGAACCGAGTGTAATACCGGGGCGTTTTTAATATATATTTTACATCATTGGCAAACAAATCACCTTCGAATTCATTTAGAATATTAAGTCCACTTTTAAGCTTCAGTCTGACAGGGATTCATATTGGAGTTCCGCTATTAAGCTTCAGATACTGATAAAAATAATCACTACGACCTTCCACATATCTCGGCTATGTTCTCCATTCTCGTACTAATTCCATAATCAAGTCTGATTCGCACGGATCCCATATACTAACGGCGTATACTAAATGAGGCCTAACGAGGGAGCAATATGGCAAGGATATGCGCTTCGTTTTCTCTCCGCCAGATGAAATAGGAAGAAAGCACCTTCCATCCGAAGTAGCTTCCTTCTCCAAGAAAAGGTCTTATTCCTTCCGCGAACCTTCGCGTGGGTGGAAAAATTGAGCGAATCATCCGAGGGAAAACCATTGCTATTTTATTCAGCGCTAGATATCGTGCTGCCGGGAGTTACTTCGGGAGCTCCCTTGTCAATTACCTTTCCTCCGTTATTTCCTCGCTAATATAATGAAAGAGGAGGAAAGGCGGGCGGTGAGGTAAACGGGTCAGGTAACCCGAGGCACTCAGTTTTCCGGTCGAACTCGTACCTCCACGGTCCACCGAATGCCTGATGGTATGTCCTCCTTCCACCACCGCCGGAAGGTAATGCCCTCTCGTATCCTTTTTCGTCCTATTTGCCTTTCCCATTCAATCGTTTTTGTGTGCCTCGACCCATCGGAGGTCTTCCATCGGAGGAAAAAAATTCTTAGGACCACGCCGAAGGGTATTTTTATCAGTTTTTTCTCGGATCTCATCCACGCTTCGAGTATCGGTGCCTTTATTTTTGTTGCATACCTATTTGTTTTCCTTCCATGATTCTGTGAATTAAGGCTGAGCCGTACTCAACACTTTATGGGGAGTCTACGCTCATGCAAGCCCCCAAAATGAATATTAATGTGAACGTAAATATGGAATCAGGGAAGAAAAAATTACCAGTTTCCTCGAAAACACACCTCACGTATTATTTTCGCTGCCCTATTTCCGTTGAGCGTCGTGCTTCAACGCCAAGAGTCCTCAAAAGAAATGAATTTCCCTGAATTCATATTACATTATATACTATGAAATGATATAATACTTCTGGCGATTTGATTCCTGCCCCATATCCATCTGAACGCAGGAGTTTGTAAAGTGATACCTGGACCGTCATTTTTTTTTTGAAACCATCATCCATACTAATATATAAAAATGTAATGGTGTCTGCATGTCTGTCTGTCGTCTGTCTGTTGCTCAATCACGCAAAAACTACTAGACAGATTGAGCTGAAATTTGGTATGTAGATAGGAAATATGTCTGGACAGAACATAGGCTATGCTAAAACACCCGCAGGGTCCCTAAAAGCCCCTGAATGGGCCCTTATATGGATCCTGGTTGTCCCTGGCATTGAGCTCGGTGTGGTGGTCTCATTTTTTGATTATTTAGAGTATTTCCATTCAAGACAGAGGGCTGGAATTTTTTTATCGGATGGCTGAATAAATGAACTTTCTAACTTTTTCAATCGATTTTCTATTACGCTTAGAATTTGTCTTAAAATAATATTTTTAGCTAAAAAATCTCACATTTTTCTCTGAAATAAACAATAGCATATTCCCTTGACAACCAGAGATCGGTGTGAATGTCCTTTGATTTTCAAAGGACATTCAAGCCTCTAGCATTTAAATATCACGTTTTTCTGCAGGCCCATGATAACACGTAGAAATAATTCTATATAAGAGGGGCCCAGAGTCCCAAGGGTCCCATGTTAAAAGTTAAAAAAGTTAAAAAGGAGAAACGAACAACGGTCACCGCCTCGTGGCGTTTCTCGGGTAATGTTAAGAACCGTAAAAAAATTTCCTTCCCAGTACGAGAGACGGGCTACATAGAATATGTATTACTACTTCGACGTATTACTCGTAGTGGAAGCGCCTGCCTCTAATTACGTTTGGGAACTGTTATTTAGACATATTCCTATATCATAAACGTTACGAGCTATTTCTATATGCTTTAAAGTGTTAAAGTGCAGTTAGATTACATTTGATCAAAATCAAGTTGCCTATTGAAGGCTCCCAATCGCCGCTGTTTTTCTCCTCCTTGGACTTATAGATAAAGATATCGCCATCAAAATGCCTAAAAGAAAAAAAGAGCAACCTTTCGACAAAATCATCTAAACCAAGAGGAATGTCTTCTTTGCGAGAAAATGAGCCCTCGCAGGAAAAACGAAATAGATTGGATTTGGACGCTCAAAGACATGCCCAGCAACGATCTAATGAAACTCCTGAGGAGCGGCACGCGCGAAGGGAGCAGGATGCTGCAAGACACGCTTCCCAACGCCACATGGAAGATACTGTTGTGCGGCACACGCGAAGGGAGCGGGTTGCTGTAAAAAAAGTTTCGCATCGTCTTTTGAGATCCTGATGAGCGACAGGCGAGAATTGCAGTCAACTCGGAGAGGCATGCTGCTCAACGTCAAACCTAAACTGAAGATGAACGACAGGCTACTCTTTACGATAGGAGGGTAAGGAGGCAACAGTTTTTGAAAATTACCTGGAACTCTTTCAAAAATATTGGAATGAGAAACGTATCTTAATCCATCTTAATTAAGTCATTGAATGCTAATGTACGTATGTATGTACACAAGGGTAGCGATCAAGCTGTTCATTCACTCAAGATACGGCTAAGAGAACCGAAAATACGAGATGGCAAAATGTTTTACGTGGCGATGAGTTTGCGTGGGCCATTTTTGGATTTTCCGCGCATGAAAGAGGACCAACAGTCACTCATCTCTCCGTGCACCTGGAAAACGGTCAGCGTGTCTACTACAACGACCAGTACAGCATAGGTCACCAACTCCTCAAATGACCGCGCTAACAGTATTCTTCAGACAGTGTTTTTCTTACAAAATAAGTTCAATGTTTTTCACTCCCGTTGAATTTCAACGGATAGGTTCCGCTAGGCTATATATAAAAATGTATGGGTGGGCATTTTTTCCCAGTATATGTTCTATTGTCAATGGTTTTGGTTGCTTGGTACATCAATATTTGCTATCTAATATTAGCAAGTATTTGATATCATTGCTCTTTAAAATATTATTTAATTTTTGTACAAATACGTACATGCAGAGGGGATAGCTTAAGAGTTGCAACGTTCAGCCTCCAGGGTACTATGCGTCAGTGCTACGCAAGTGTTGGTCCGTCCGCTACAGCAAATTGTCTTTTGAGCGCAGCTCTACGCGGCCATTTTTAGTGCTTTACATAGTCAGAGCTTTGCGGTTAGATATATATTGGTGAGTATTAATTACGAGTTTAAAATTAGGTAACATGCAACATTTGGATTAGAGCTAATTTGTTTCATAACATTAGAAATTATTTCTATGTGCATTTGTAAAAAAAAAGATCTAAATTTCGATAGTTACTCTTTTCACTGAACTATAGCTAAATTTTGTTGGTTGGAAGCTTACCTATCACTCAGAAAATATTCCTTCTCCGTATTTAATGTAATACTTAAAATACGTGCTATCGCCATGACTCTGCTCTGATTTCTGTGGTCTATTTACTTGGAAAGCAGTGATAATTAATAATTTTTACGATAAAAATATCGGTTGATGAAATCAAATTTATGTATTATTACCATTGAATTTTATAATAATATTTTACCTAAGAAGGTGCTGGTGGTTATCTCAAAAAGAGTAAAAATTATTAAGAATATAACGTTAAAAGGTGCTTTTTTCTGCATAAATTTGAAATGCATCCAAATTCATTTTTGATGATACGACCAGTGATGATAATGTTCACATAATGTCATGACCTTTTGTTTATATACCTTACATCTAAAAATCGCCTCTCTTAACCGTGAGATTAAGAATTACTCGGCAATGCAATATATCTTGGTAGTTGGAAGGTTTTCGAGCAGTTGGGGTAAGTAGTGTGTCCACACTCCTCTTTTGATTGAAGTCATGTAAAGATTCCTTCTCAACGCTACCTCTGTCTTGATTTTGACGTATTTCTTAGACCTATTCATTTTACCTTAAACAATATATTTTAACTTTTCTAAAACTATTTTCTTTTTCTTTCTCTTCCATGTTTATTCAGCTTTCTGCCTTCGATAGATGTATTTTGTCATCACTATTGAGTAACAATGCTATTCACATAGTCTTGAATTTTCATGCCATTCACAAAAAAATCTTTTTTCTACCTCACTATCTTAACTCCTCTTCATTCATCCTCCTTTCTACCGATCGCTGAGTCTCTCTTGATTCTCCTCGATACCCACATTTCTGGACCAAACCTTCTCTCCTTATAAATTCCGAGAGTCAATGTCTCCCATCCATAATAAGCCACACTTTATATCAAGCTTATATGATTTAAATCATAAAAATTCTCTTTTTTTTCTGCTCTCTCAATCCCATCATAAGTTCTTTGCTGTCGAAAAACACTTCATTCTTTAAATATTACTTCTTCATACATGATTGCTACAACTTCCACCATCGTCCAATTTGATCCATAACTGATCTTCAGTGCAGATCTCAACATTCCCAATCATTCCCCCTTCCTCTTAAATCACTTACTTTTAATGGTGATAAAACAACGGTTCAGACGGCGCACGTTTCTTCCGACATGAAGTGAGCCGAGGGTGATTAAAATCAACACCTCGCCCCGCGCTATCGCCCTAATTATCGCCACGGGTTATCCCTATCCAGGTGAGGGCGCGTACACGGAAACGCCAGCATCTATTAAAACGAAGCACTCCGCCCAAAACATTCATCGCTTGACATGGCAAGGGAGGGAGGAGGAACACTACGTGGCGCGGGAAGGGAATTTCATCTTCTATTTCCTCAAGGTTGTGTGGCAGGGGGTTATGGCAAGGGTTCAGAACTAAGCATGCACCATATATTCCTTGAAGAAACAGAACTTGTTACTCGACTATTCCAAAGGGTAACCTTAAAACGTAATAGGTTGTACATAAGATTATAGTTACCCGGAAAATTCAAATTACAGTTTGGTCTGACGCAGCAGACATATTTCCCACCAAGCACTACCTCAACTCGACGGGTAGCAGAAACAAATTAAGAGAGATTAGCCATCGGATCGATATATCCAGGAATTTTTTTTCCACGCGCAGTAAAAATAGCGTATAATACAAAGTATGTTCATTTTCAACACACATCATGATTATTTTCCACTTTTTATTCAGTTTAGTATTAGCAAAAGTAAATTTCATAGCAACTAATTTATCCACGCTTTAACACAAAAATTCAAGTTTTCACGCATTTTTTGATGCATGAACTTATAATTCTCACTTTGCATACAACGATGCAGTTACCATCAGTTAGTAGTATAAAGAACATGTTACAATTGCTGCAGATCCGGTTATATTCATCCCTACTTTGATCTCTTAATGTTATTTGGAAAAAACGTATTTTAAATCCCTCCGCACGGTAATCTAATTCTCAGCTTTTCATCTGATACTAGTACTGATCTAGTACTGCCCTTCATATATTTCTAGCGTCATCGGCAAACAGGTCACCTTAGAGTTTTACAGATTATTGGTTCTAAAGTTAACCGATTCGCTCTTAATTTCCCGCCCTTCGTCCCGTGACGTTGCAACCCACCATGCTCAAGTAGCGACACGCTTCGGCAAGTGAGGCAAGCGCCACATGTGGCGATCCAGCGGGCGAACCGGTAACCTGCACAGAATTGGGCTTGTGTGGGAAAGGAGCATGAAATACGGGATTGAGGGAGAGGTATTTTTTGCAGTGGTGAAAGAGTAGGGGGAGAGGAGAAAAGGTCATAAGAACGGGTGTAAAGATGAGGGGAACGGCGAGTCCATCCACTCGGGCCGGTAAAGGGAGGCAGAAGCAGCGAGAGGCACGGGAGGATTTTCGCGGGTACGTCGTCGGCTCGGACAAAAGCGAAACGAAAATCGAGGTATCCCTGCCGCGTATCGATCTTTCGGCATCCGCTGCGCCAAGCCCCGGAGAAGGAAGAGAGGTGGAGAGAGAGAGAGAGAGAGAGAGAGAGAGAGAGAGAGAGAGAGGAGTGGAAGGAAGGATATGTAGCACAGCATGTGCCGGAGGAGCAGGAGTAAGGAGAATAAACATAAATGGAGTATGCTGGACTATATGTTCCCTTCCCAGCGCCGTATCCCTGAGAAGGAAAGCACATGCTTGAGTGAGGTGGGAGGAGGCCTTTAGAGCACACACGAGGTACAAACGTACAAACACGCCCCGAGAAACAAGATGAGGGAGAGATGTGGGGTACGTTGGAACAACTTTAATCAACAAATCTGCGTGTTCTGATGGCTATCATCTCTGTTTCTTATCACAGTAATGCGTGCGAAGTTCATGTACAGTATATCACGATTTCATCAGACTCTTGTGTGCGTTTCATATTTATTGACGTTGGAATTAGCGGCGGAGAGCTGAGGATAAACTTAACCTAAATTCTAATTTTCTAGGGTTTTGTTGCACTCTAAATAGGTGTATTTTTATGAATTTATTTTTAAATTTTCCCAGTAGTATTGATGTTATGACAAGTTACGCAAATAATTGACTGACTTTTAATTCTTAACATTGTTGCACGTCTGTGAAAATCATACATTAAAAATGTCAAATATTCTAATAAGCTAGAAATGTTGATGGAATTTTGTATTAAAAATAGTTAACTACTTATGTATGAAACTGCATTAGGAATGCTATTAAAATAAGACCAGTATAGCTGATATTTTTAAGAAGCAATCGGATATTATGTTTACACTTACCTCCATGGATTTGATAAGGAAATATCATAACTATTTTGTACATTACTGCTTAAATTATAATTTGATATCCAGTCAAAGCACAACACTTTATGCATGTGGAAAAAAGAGCTAATTATTTGTTGAAATTCCATTTTCCTAGTGTAAAGCAGTCTACAGTTAAATGATGGCAATAAACCAATTTAATTGATCAGTTTATTAGTACTAGGATTGCTATTTCATACCAGTTTGGTATTTGCATTGTCACCAATGTTGATAACCTTCAAGATGTGTTTTCTGAGAATAAATAAATGCGTTTATGCAGAGAAGTAGACATAGGGATAGTTATGTTCCTCATGCATATTTTGCAGTATGAGGAACACATTATTGTATTCAAATCGATATTTAAGTGGTATACCTGTAGAAATCCCATTGCTGAGTGATTCGACCTATTCCTAGGTCTAAAAAGGGATTGGGATAAATTGGGATAGTAATTTTGTCATGGAAAATTTCCCAAGACTAAAGGTATCTAGAGAAGTTTTTTGCTGTTTTTTGGCAATTTACTACTGCTAATTGCCTAGTTCCGCGTGTGTCTTCCCATTATTGCCAATATAATTTCCAAACTCGCTTCATTCCCATGTGTTACGTAAAAGTGAATCCTCGGTTGATTTAACTGCTCTTTTGATCCATCGGTAAATGCTTCAAATTATAATGATGCACTGCTCCATTTCTTACTTGTGCTTATTCCTCTCTTGATTTTGAAAAGGACTAGTGAGGATACACGAATCCCAACAATCAAGGGAGTGGGTTACAATATGAAAATAAGTGCATGCCTGTTAGGTTAGAAGTTGGCTACTTTTCACTTCTGAATTAATGTTAATGATTCAGTGTTGCGTAACTTAGATTTTCTGAAAGTCATATATTTATATATTAAGTAATTGTTAGGGCTTCAAGTGACCTTTCCTCTAGAAGAGAATGTAAGCCGTTGCCATTTCCTACAAAAAAGGTGACGGAATTGAAATATTCGGGAAATTGTTGAGTAATAAATTTTAAACGGAGAAAAAACAAGTCACCTCTTGCCATTTTATAATGATATATTTGCAAAGAGGTACGTATAAATTCATTAAAAAATTGAAATTCATTCATTGAAAGGAATGCTAAGAGGTGGGTATGATCAGCTAGCATACCCACCACTCCAAATTGTTCGCATATCCTTGCATCAAAAGCACGCACGAAAAGTTCACCAATGCTCAATTCAATCACTCAATTATTGCTGCTAATAAAAACTTATAAACTAAAGGATAATACAGAACTCAGATTCTTTTATGATTTTCAAGTGATAAAACTGAATCGAGGTATTAGATGAATTTTATTATTCTGTCCCATTAAATTAGTGTTGTATTTCTGGTCAGAGTGACTTTTCATAAGAGAATCTTTCCTCACTAAATTGGCCTGTCCGCTCTGTTTCTTCTTTTCATGTTCTGTTCACTTGCCTACTCCTTCATGCCACCCAATAAGTCCTGTATTATTTTTCTCACCCATCCTTTTTTCTTCAGCAAAACGACCTCTGTAATGGCCTTCAACAATCCATCATCTTTAATATCTTGGTCCATCCACGTGCTCTTCCTCATAATTTTTTTCTGCAACTTTCTCTCCCTCTGCTCCTACCATGCCCCGCACTTCTCTAGTCATTACTCTATTTACTATCAATTAAAAAAAATAACATTGCTAGTTTAATATAAATAAGAATAGTGATGCTATCAAATAGGTATAATGTGTAGGTATTCTTTCTGTGTAACTGTACTTTAGCGAATGTAAGTTTTCTTATGGGAAGATGAAGCATAGCTCATTCCTTCTCTTGTTGAGGTAGGACGTTTTCGAAGGAGAAACTTAGTGAAGTTGCGATTGCTACTGATTACGTTCCTTGCGTCATCAGATTAGCTCTTATCGTGCCAAAACTCTGTGGGCGAAGTAGTTTCTGTGCTATGGATTACTTAGAGCAAAGTTAAATGCCATGGTTGAGTAGAAGTTGAGTGTTCCCCGCTGCATCCAAGGAACTAGCAAACGCAGCAAAGCCCTGCAATAGGAGCTTCAGCAAACAACGTCCCGTTATAATGCTTTGCTATAAAGCTCATTAATAGCATTTTTATCATATAGTTCCAAATATTGTGTTTTGGGACCTTTCTTAATCCCTTATCGTTACACTAAGTTATTTATACACATAGTTAAATTCACAATCAACTCTTTTGGTGGATAATGCCGTTAGGGCCTGGAATTTTATGAATGAATGAATTTAGGTCCACAAAATCGAGACTCACTAAATATCAAGTTACTCACTGTCGCATTTACAAGTTGTTAACCTTATATGTATTCTGCATTAACTGAAAGAAAAATATGTCGCATGTATTCTCTTCTGTAGGTACGTTTTACACCTTTGAATAAGCTATGCTAGGATCGAATATGAATTTTGTCAATGTCCTGTAAAGAGATTTTTTGTATAGGTTTTTAAATTTTACGCCCAGTGCTACTGCTACTGATTAAGAATGTAATCTTGTCTATGTGCATGGAAGTGCATTTTCGTTTTTATTAATGGCACAAAAAATGCCAGGATTCATGAATTATTAACTTCATTTTTTGTTTCTTCTCTTACATGGTCTGCTTGAGTTTGGTTTTATTCATAATATTCGTTGCTTCCTAACTTTCGGAGTTGGGGTTTACATAGGATGCTAACATTTCAGTTCAATTCGTTTGCAGGTGTTTTGGTATTTTTCTAGTAATAACCAGCAACGAAATAGATTTGTAGATATTAAGTATGTAGCATTGTCGAAGTGAATAATGTATAATTTATAAACACTCTCTACAGTTTTGCCCTCTATTTCTATTTAAACTTTGCCGCCAGTTTTTACTATATGTTTGAGTTATTTGGAGCATATTTTTTATGAGAATATTTTTACTGCACGTAGACCATTGATATGACAAACACTACATGCTCTCTACTTTTGTCAGAGAGTAGTATCATTTATTTCAGGTAAATTCATTCATTACTGAAGCAGGGCTCTGTTTCTTCATTAATTCTAATCAAGATTTTTCACATGATGTTTTTATATTGTGAAATTGACCATGTATTTGGTAATGCTATGCCGTAAACTTTCATGCAATACCAAGCATATTTCTCCGAGTGTCAAGAAGGTCACGCTATAGACATTTTAGTGCTCTTACCTGGGCATGTTCTTGAAAATTTCAAATGTCTTGTACTTATTTAAACAAAACATTTAACTATCTGGTTGCATCACGATGATCAACTCATCATTGTTTGCAAAATGGTTTTTTTCTATTGGTGCTTTGATTGTAGGCTGAGAAATTTCATCTGCTTCTTGGCGTAGTAATGCGCCTTGTTGTCTGTCAAGAAGATGCCGAGGGAAGGGGATAACTTGAGTGGGACCTCTCAGAGAAGTAAGCGTGAGGAAGCAGATGAACGATCGTTTCTTCGGAATTCTTGCGCAACTCTTCAGCCCACACGCCGAGTGTGATGACTCCGTATTCCTCGAAGTGCGAGGAAATTGCTTGCGTAGGCGTCCCCTTCAGACCTCCATTGTCGCCGGCTTCCTTGGAGCCTCCTCACGCCTTTCGTTTCTGCCTCACTCGCGCGATATCTCATGAATAAATTAGCATTGCAGTCACGACACGATAACCGTGGAGGGGTAATCCGGCAATCCAGTTTCCCTCGGCGGTAGTCTGCCGGTCCGCTTGATTTTGATGGATCAGCGGGCGTTATGACGGTAGGGAGTGGCAAATTTGCGCCAATATTATTTCAGCGGCGGCAATGGCGCATTCGATTAAGCCGTGTTCATAGGCTTGCATTCAGAGAGGTAGTTAGAGCTTGCTCCAAAAATTACGATGGTACGGTATCACAAAACGCTCGCTGTCGTCCGTCAGAATGTAATATGTGAACTTTAGGGGAGGATGTCAGGGATTTTTTCTCTGACAAGGCATTTAGTCCGTTGATAGCTTATAGCTGACTGGTCTATTAAAACTGTCACAAAAAAGCCTATACATATTTGATAGAGTATACGGTCGTTGCTTTTTGACGTTAAAACTGATAAACACTTTTACTATGAGAAACGCTTTTATCATCTCTATAACCAGTTTAATACGTAAGCCATAGCGATGGGATATTTTCATCAGGGTGTTATGCTTCAAGATTTGTATGATCTTAGGTGAGACCTCAATAGAGGAGTTCAGGTGCATGTTAGCAGAATATTTTAAAATTATGTTTCTTTAAAACCAGAAACGACTCTGTGTCCTCAACTGTAAAATATTGATTTCACCTGCATTTTAATTTGTCATCTGTTCCGTATCAGAGAGTTAGGATGATTCATCAAGTCAATGAGGCTACTATTTTAAATCTATTCAGCTCCCCAATCGGTTATTGTAACTAACCACTTTATTCTGTTATACGTTATTTCATCAGTCAATACTTTCTCATTTTATCATGAGTGAGAGTAAGGATGGAGAAAGTAAGGTGGAAGAATTTATAGCGATGGTTTGAGTGGTAGGAGAAATGATTGAGGAAATTAAGATTTGATGGAGAGGATAAAAAATAGTGAGGGTACTTTTAAGGAAGCAATACAGGGAATAACGTTGGCTACGTGAGGTGGGTAGAGGATAGGAAGGATTTTTTTATATAGATTAATTCGAGGGGGAAAGTATTCGGAGATGATTGTTTGGAATGGAGGGGTCGTAAGAAGAACTGATGACTCAACTTCTCCGATAGGAAACCGGTAGTGGTTCGTTTTTTTGAAGGTAGGATTTCTCCCGGAGAACTTTCAAACCTACACTAAAAAGTCAAAATAAGTAATCTTTGCAGTAATAGCAGTAATCACAAAATGTCACCAATTCAAAATATAGGCTGCATGGTATACAAATTTGTCCCTTTTTTCTCAATTTTCTGCTTTAATCAAAGGACGTGAAAGAGAGGAACTACGTTAATATGAAGAGGTTGGCCGATAGAAGAATCGAGTGGAGGGCTGCATCAAACCATTCCTTGGATTGTTGACCCATGATGAAGATGAATCTGGTTTGTGCTCAAAGTTTCACACTAAGCGCTATGAAAACTAGTTAGCTATTTTTCATCAGAAATAGGCATGCAATGCCTTGAAAAGTGGCCGGTTCGTGTGCATTCAAGCAAAAGCTTGGTCAGTTCAACGTTGAAAACCAAATCAATTCCTAATGTGCTAATAAATTCACACAGCCTCGCATTCGCCGGCTGGACTCTCTGTTCTGTCGAAAATTGAATTATTGACTGCCTCACCGAGAAGATACATTCTCTCACTCCCTTCCCCCAATCCACACTTGTCCAGCACCAATGTTTCCATTACGTAGGACAAGCCGCTCTGGGTGATAGTCAAATTTAACGAAGGTCCATGTTCCTCAGATGCGACCTTCCTCGTCAGCCCATAGGTGATAAAAAAATACATTACGTCGTGACGAGTAGGGAATTGGTTCTTTATTTTCGGGCATGAAACAAAACATCGCCTCTAACCATGTCGGAGGAACGGAGCGAAGGGTTAAAAAGAAAGGATTCTTGTGTTTTTATTCTCATTTCCATCTGATCGAATGAATTGTTGCGGTGCCCATTTCCGGATGATTAGTTGTATGATTTACGCGGAGGGACATCAGTCTGTCGCGTTTATCTCCCTGTAAAATTGAATCACAAATTATTACTGATGGGGAATGTGATTTAACGCGCCAATTTTTTGTTTTATCGAATTTATCAGCAGCTGACTCATAAATTTATCTCCCTGCTTTCTAAAATAGATATATTTTCTTATAAATGCCATTTTAAGTTATTACACGTACCATTGCATCATTTTTATCCTTTATCAAGTTAAAGTTTGGTCTTGAACTGTCCTGTAATTATTACTGGAAACTTTTTCACGCGTATTTGTTTCTAACCATTTGCTAATTTAATATAAAATGAACTAATTGGGTGTTTAACAAACTTAAGAAAACTATTATTACTTTACCTGTTACTTACAAGGCTCGTTCAATAAGTCCTTAGAAAAAGGTAGAAAAAGAAAATTATTTTGGGTAGTTTTTTTTTAATTTTCAAAATAGTCTACTTTTATGTCTATACTTTTTTAAGCCGTCCAAAAAATAGGATTTCATAAGATCCTCAAAATATGAATCTATTTGGGCGATGAACTCCTCGTTCGACGTAAATCGTTTTCCACCTAGGCATTTTTTTCAAGTTTGGAAATAAAAAGAAGCCACTGGGGGCCAAATCTGGGGAATACGGCGGTTTTTGCATTCAACTGAATTCTAATTCCATAATTTTGCCATCAAAACTGAGCAAGTGTGCACTTGTAATTAACTTGATGGAAGAGAATTTTTTTCTTTGCCAAATGAGGACGTTTTTTCTTGATTTCTTCACTCAGTCGGCCTTTACAAACCCACTCTTTCGACTGATCCTTTGTCTCTTTTGTGTAGTAATGTATCCATATTTCGTCCACAGTTATGTACGATCCAGAAACTTGTCAGGGCTGCGATGGAAAAGCGCCAAACCAGCCTCCGAGTAGATCACACGATGGCATTTATTCTCCATTGAGAGCAAACCCGGAACCCAACTTGCCGAGATTTTTTTTCATGCCCCATTTTTCGTGCAAAATTGAAAACACTGTACCTTGTGATATGTCCGTGGCCTCAACTATTTCGCACACATTGATTCGTCGATCACTCAAAACCATACCGATTTTTCAAATGTTTCCGAGGAAGTCTCTTCCACTGGACGTCCCGAAAGATGTTCATCATTTGTGGATGTGCGGCCACATTTAAACTCATTTCCCCAATAGTAAACAGTCGCAAACACAGGAGCAGATATACCAAGAACTTCATCCTATTCGGCCTCGATATATTTCGGTATTAAACCTTTTAAATAGAATTCTTTTATCACCGCACGAAACTCACTTTTTTCTATTTCTCTTAATCTTTAAGTTTGTCACTAAGATAGCAAATAATATTGGTTGCTAGAGAAACCACGTGATGGATATAGCTGAAAATTTTACAGCAGTCTAATAAGAGATGACCCTTACTGAAAACAAAATTTTTGAATTTATATCATCGCCACCGATTGGATATTCTGATGAATTATGGAATTACCCTCGTGTATATACCCTTTCCGAAGGTAATCAAAATAAAGAGGTAATCCGGATTATAACGCCAAATATTTCTGCTAGAAAATATTACTCCGTGATACACCTTTTCCTTTGCATTGAGGCAGTCCAAATGAATCTGAAATTATATTTAATTTAAAGATCGTGAACTATACGAAGAAACTAACAAATAAATAGACTCTTCCGGGGTAAAAAATGGAGAGTAAAATAATGTTAAATAAGATTTAGCAAAGCAAAAGGGAACTTGGTTAGTTGTTATCAGTATTTATATATGTAGAAATAGATCAGAAACATTTTCAGTCCAATTAGTACATGAAGCGCAAAAATCTAAGGCTTACAATCGTTTTTGGACCATTTTATATAGCATTTTGTGAATACTAAAGGCGATGTGGTAGTCAAAGTCCTTATTGTATATCTGGGATTCCGCACTAAACTGCTTTAACTATCGACATTTCTTTTCCATTGAAGTGTTAATGTTGTAATTGTCTTTATTTTTTAGCGTATAAGGTGCTAGACATGAATAAGAATCATTTTTGTAAATCGCATATGTTGTCCAATATCTATATATGGTAGTAAACATTTTGAGTTTTACTAGTAATATTATGTACTTTCTTTAGAATATTCATTTTTCTGGTGTATCATTTATATTTTAAGAGTGGCACATGTTTCTATTCATTGAAGCTCTGGAATAACTTTTCTCATTGTTAAAGCATCAGTGATTTTCCAAAGAATAATAATACAGTTATATGTAATCAAAATATTCTACTATGAAACTTGAAGGGCTGAGATTTCTAGTCTTAATAAACGAGAGAATTATTTACGATAGAACATTGTCGTAATGTACTTGAAGTTTTTTTCTAAGTGGAAACGCTAGCAATAGCGTGAGAAGTGATACGAAGTTTGTAGTAGTTGCTGAATTGCGTCTACATCTAGAAAGTTTTCTCTTTTGCAATTGTTTTAGATCCTTCTACTACATTCATGTTCTTATGTTCTAACTTTGAAATTATTATAAGTAGCTGGTAAATCGGAAATCGAATACGTTTCTAAAAATGTATATACCTATAACTGATATCCGATATTTGATAAAAATATTCATTTTTTACCGGAATTCAAAACCCTTATCCTTATAATAAGGTGCTTAAGTCAGTTAAGCTGCCATGGTACCATAATTTCTGTGTCACTTTCCTTGGATACGTACCTATTTATCTTTTTTACGCAACATCAATAAAGCAGCAAAATATTTGGAAAGATATCCGCCCTGCCATTTCTTTTCCACTTGACTGCCAAGAATTTGCGTCTCCTATCTTATTTGGTATGAAAATCCATTTGGCACGCAAACCGAAACTCTTGCTGTGAGATATTTTGCGCAGTGTGTAATCCAAGTTGGAAGAAGTCAACGTATTTGTGTTATGCATTCCCCCACGTTTGGGTTTCACGCCCCGTGGAGTGTAGTACTTGGATAGTTGCGATTTCACCTATCCCGTTGATCCTCGAGGAGTTGAAATCTGTGCTTGATTTTTTCAGCGCGTTTTTACGCGTTGGCACAGTCCGCGTCAACGTGTAGCCTCGGTGGAATAACCGGAAGGACATGGCCGTAGGGGGTGCTTTTTCCGAGAAGGCATTCGTATATTCAGCGCCAAAACGAATGGCGAAATGGCTCCTTGGGGTAATTTTAAAATTTCGGAGCATGGGCACTGGGTAGGGGACAGCGAAACGTCGAGGTAGGGGAGTGGACTACTAACGAGAAAAGTTTGCCAATTTTTAAGCTGACGCAAATTTTATTTTCGTAAGTTTTCACAGTGTGCGTGACCAGCGTGTTCCAGTGTGCGTTTCCGTATTTCTTCGTGGAACACTTCAGTGTGCCCTGGCACATTTATACTTGTTTATTTTTTTCTCCTCTCTCTCTCCCCTTGAGGAATAAAATTTTCGTTACCCGAAAGGCAGGCTCGCCAAGGGGGGTGGTGCGACTCAGACGGTGAAGGAGGTGTCTCCGGCATCCGCTCAGAGAGGGCAGTGGCCTCCTCAATGCGCATTGTCTCCGGAAGAAGACATTTTGCTTTAAACTCACACCCCCCTCAACACCCCCCTTCCCTTCTCTCCGCAGCTTGCTCTCAATTCCCCTTCTCCTTTAAATGGCAGCAGTCGTGCTATTTTTCTCTCTTCTCCCTTTTCTTAGAGACTCTATTCGTATTTGAGTTTACATTCCTTGATTTTTTCAGTCTTTTAGTATTCTTTCACAGATTTTGTTGGGGTCGAGTGGATCAGTGTTTATAGTGCTAGCCTCAAGAGGCTTCATGATTTGAATATCAACATTATAGGATATTTTGCATTGATTAACCCTACTGAAGTTCTTCGTGGAAAGCATTCAGTTCAGTACTCCGCCCGTCGGATAGGATGCTAAGCCGTGGTCAACTTACCATTAAGAGCAGCCTAATGCCAGTGCCGGGTTTCTCTCCACTCTTTCTCTCTACCCTTTCATTCCCATCCTCATAACTGTCCTTCCTGTCCGAAGCGCCTGTTAGTGTGGTTACGGATTGGAAAACGCATACGACTTTACTGATAGTGTTTCGTCATTATGATCGTGGATGTAAGAGTAATAATGATGTGTCTATATTGGTGCAAGATTGAGACTCGACTGTCTCTTACGCCATCAAACTTCGTCTGAAATATATATATATTTTAATGTACTTTATAGCATTTTTGATAGGATGTAAGAGAAAACGAATGTATAAATGAAGCTTAATGCATGTTTACAAGGTAAAAATATGTATTATTTCATTAATAAAGAATATGTAGAAATTTAAATACAAAATAAACCAATATTATGAATCATAGCGTTATACATGTCCGTACAATACGAACCTCCGTGGGATATACGTGTGGATCATTGAAATTGTAACAAAAAATAACCGCATAAAATCACCTACACGGCAAGGGTTTACGATGATAGAACTATTCTATTCCCAGGAATGGGATTTCTCATATGTAGGCATGCGACATATTTCAATATATGCGTGGAAGCTGTAATGAAAGGACAAGAATGCAGTAGGTACTCCGTACGTTGGGTATAGATTCCCATCATTAAACTTTCGCTTTTTCCGGAATAAAAATTTACAATTTAAAACACACATCGTTTTCTCGGGACTAAAACGCATATATAATAATATACCGTATGCTTTTTGACTGTTGCAGTGCATCTAAGTATTGTAATATGCATTATTATTCCACATTTTCCGTCGTTCTATTTGAGCATTACCATATTTGTTTCATTTCTAATGTCAGGTTCAAACTAGACCGTAAAGAAATATATAAGTAAGCAATTTTATTACTGTTTGCCACAATTACGCTGTTTTTTCCTGGTTGCACCTATTCGCAGGAAAGTACGCTAAGGATTAACTAAGGGATATCGAAAAATTCTTTCGTTTATGAGGGATGGAACTCTGTTTGCAATGATAGGTAGGAGGAAAAAGCTTCGAATATTACGTAGAAAACCTCGAATTAAATGAAAATGCAGCGGTAAAATTGGAGTTAGGGGAATAGAATTGTTTAACCCAATTTAAAAGATTTTATATTTTAATTATGCATTTTCAGTACTCTATAAATCCGCTGCGTTCCATAGATCATAGGTGTAATATTAAATATGAATTAAATCCAGATAGATAAATAGTCTTTCTTTATTGTTCAGCGTATTGTAATGTGTGCTTATTTTCAATACCGTAATGGGAGCTAAAGAGATACGCTGTTCATTCGGATTTACAATCGCTCAATCATGACTGAAATGCGGTGAAGTCCATAAAAATTAGATTCCCCCTCGGGAATGTTGCTCAGATGCTCATACCATCATTTTTTAAATTCCAAGATGTAGAATGAATGGCGTCGCTCAGTATTCTTGAATTGGGCAATAATGCGCGGCCGACCAAAATCACAGGGCGTGATGCTTACAATGGCGCCGGGGATGAGGGATTTTAAACCAAATGGAACGGATTCCATTTGAAGGCCCGTTAAATAAGTCAGATGGGGCAGGCCTGGTGGAGACGCGAGGGAGAGAAAGGGAAGATGAAAGAAACAAATGAATTCGCTTTATTTTATCGAATGGCGAATCGATCGCTGGGTAATATTCCTCCCGCTGGTTCCGCGGCCACTCCCTGTTCCCCCCCCCTCCCCTCGTCGTCCCTCCTCCCTTTCTGTCGTTTTCCAATATCCGGATGATGTGAAAATCCATTTCTTTCCGCTACACATATACATTAAATGCAATAGTGCGGCCACCGTGATTGTTCGGAAGCGCTGATTTAAGCGAGTTCTGAATTCCGCTACCAGCGTGAACCCCTTCTCTTCTTTCCTCCCAGCCATTTTCCGCTGCGTTATCCATCTTCTAGTTTTTTCCCGGCATCTGCCGCATGGGAGGACATGGCGAAGACATTTTTTAAATATCAAAACAATTGGAAAATACCTATGTGATTAAGTGCTAGCCTATGTGCTAAATTGAATTTGTGAGTTAATTTTTTTCCATCTTTGAAGAAAGTATGGTCAAATCCTAGCAGTGACCATTCCAGTGAACCAACTAAAGAAATATTTAGGTATCCAATAGTTTCAATCTATGCCTTTGGGAATAATCTATATTATTCAATTTTGTATATTTTTATCACGCCGACTCTATTTTTAAACCATGTAAATTTCAACCGGGATCAGTGCATTAGTGGCTGAGAACAATGTTGGGCAAACACCTGAAAGCACACTCTTCAATTTGTGAATTTCCCTCGTTTGAATATTACCATTTTCGTGTATCGCTTGTCTGATAGCCTAATATATCATGGCTTAGCGGTAATTGCAGCAGTGTGAGGAATCTCTGAATAGTTTTCGTGTCTTTCTCTTATGCAATTTGCTTCTGGGAACATGTAATGAGTGCTGGAAAGAATCATTTTAGCTGTTATTCGTCAAACTATTTCCAGTGACTTTTTTCCGTCCCCTCTCATGCACATCAACGGAGGGTGATGAAAATTAGGTATTTTCAGGAGTGCCTAACTTACTTACCGAGCTTTTTATCTTCTCTTGTCAAGAAAATAACAGGTTTTATTTAAGATTTTACCTCTGCACCCTATTTGGACCGAGTGCCATATTAAGCTTGGTAGGTCATGATTTACCCAAGGTGCATCATAAATAGGAATGATATTGAACTGAATGGATGCTTACATCTCAGAATTGAAAAAGAGTTTTAAAATATTGAACCTTTATCTAGTGTCTGTGATGAGAACACTAGTGAAAGGAATCTAGAATACAATCAGGATGTATTCGCGTGCTTTGTTGTTTCGAGAAGGCGTTCGACAGAGTGAGGTGGGACAAGTTTGTGGAAATATTGCGGAAAATAGAAGTGGACTGGAGAGACAGGAGACTGACTCAGAATTTATACATGGCGCAGAAGGCGCAAGACAGAGTAGCCGATGGAGAATCGGATTGGGCAACAATTGGGAAGGGAGTTAGGCAGGGCTGTCCGTTATCGCCGGTACTTTTCAACATATTCTAGGAGGAAATGGTGAGAGAGGCTTGGGATGAGTTGGAGACTGGAGTAAAGGTCGGGGGGAAATTGATAATATCAGTGAGGTTTGCGGATGACCAAACGCTAGTAAGCCAGTCAGCCGGTGGCTTGCAAAAAATGCAAGATGCGTTGAAGGGACAGTTCAAAAGATATGGGATGAAGATAAACCAGAAGAAAACGCGGGTTTTCAAGAACAAAAAGTGCCAGTAAAACGATAAATGTAGGAGGTCAGAAGCTCGAGCATCTAGATCAATGTAGCTATCTAGCTATTGTTGGAAGAAAAAGAGTATAGCAGCATTGAAGTGAGAAGGAGAATTGCATTGGCAATAGAAGGTTTTACTCGTAGGCGTGAACTAATGACAGGGGCGTTAAGTAGGGGAGTGAAGAAAAGACTAGTGAAAAGACTAAGTTTAATATGGTGCGTTGCACTATATGGGGCGGAAACTTGGGCTTTGCGAAAATAAGATAAAAATAGACTTAGGGCTTTTGAGATATGGGTGTGGAGAAGGATGGAAAGAGTAAGGTGGGTCGAAAGGAAGACGAACGATGAAGTGTTAGAATTGGTAGGAGAGGAAATAAATTTGATAGATGAAATAGGAGAAGGCGGAAGGTGTGGATGGAAAAGGTAATAAAAGGGGATGGTGTATTGAAGGAGGTGATTGAGGGAAGAGCGTTGGGTAAGCGGGGAAGAGGGGGGAGGAGGACGGGTATCTTGAATGTAATGATGGATGGCAGGAGGTATGAGGCGCTGAAGAGGGACATCGTGTGAAATTTAGGGGGTGGGAAGAATTAAATGTCCATTTAAACCTACCTTCACCGGTATTATAGTAATAATGATAAATAATCTAGGGTCTCCGATAAGCATTTTTTTCTTTTAAATCCAATCATCGTTGTGTTAAAGTTTGAGGTCCATTTAAGTTGGACATTTTATAGATTTAAAGCATTTTTTTCTTTTAAATCCAATCATCGTTGTGTTAAAGTTTGAGGTTCATTTAAGTTGGACATTTTATAGATTTAAAGACGCTGTAGTAAAATATTAATATTTCGAGTAGTGGTAGAGAAAAAATATGGCTGGGACCGTCCCTGGAAGTTGACAAAAATCCTAAACCTAACAAATTAATCTTAATCATGTTAAACTGTTTACCGTTAATGGCATGGGAATGCCATTTTGGCCAAACTCCACCATTCCAAATAAGCATTTGGAAGTAAGACCCATTTGTCAGAAAATTTTGTTCCACGGTAGCAGGGATAAAGCAGGAAATCTGCCTGCTCTCCGTCATTAAAGCTCATTCCAGGATAATAATTTGCGGCCGGACACGAGATTTTACGGTCATTCAAAGGCGTTTTCCTGCCCCCCGGGACTCCCTTTCAGCGATTAAATTTTGATGGCATAAATAGGTGTCGTTGGTGACGGTAAAACAATGACATCCAGTTCCACGCTTCTAAACTTATGGTTTTAAAAAGTATGCCATTAAATATTTAGTTAACAGAGGTACGTTTATAATATGGCGTGGCAAGGACGTGTTTGATTTAAAGTGATTTACCCTCTCCCTACATCTTCTTGATTCCTTACCGCCTACTGAATAGGTTGGTGGCAGGGATACCTATTTTGTGAGTTTATTATTTTTTACCTATGTGAGGTCCCCCATCCCTCCCATTCCTATCCTTATACCATTCCTCCCGGTGTGAAACGCTTATTAGTACGGAAACAGACTTGAAAACACCCATGAAAAATACCTAGGTTTACTTCCTTGGGTGCATTATTGTTGGAATTAAATGGAGCTGTTTAAATAGTTGGCTGGTGCGTTTGTGCATAGTAATGTAGAGAAAAAAAGTAGAGTAGTATTCTCTACTATAAGTAAGTAGAGAAATTTATGTATCAATTATGGATTATATACCTGTTATATAATTTTGGTTGATTGAGTAGTCATGTAAACTATGTACATTTCAATAATCAGTGTTTTGATAAGTCCTTAATAATAACCTTACAATAGTAATAATATAATTTCAAAGCCTTGGTGATCTGCTGAAATTGATTTAAAGTTCTAGACATGTAGTAAATGTTTTCCAATAACGTTTAGTGGAAATAGTATATTGCCGAGCTTCCTGTGGCTCGTTTAAAACGGAATGCAAGATGCTACTTAACTCAACTCGCTTTCGCATTCATTTAGAAGTGAATACAATTAAAAACATAGTAATGTATGTATACACTAATTGACCGACCATTTTCTTTGGCTTAACAATCAAGGTGATCTTGCCAAATGCCAGTCGCGACGCTGCCTTAAGTTCAAAATTACTTCGAATTATTCTAGAGTTATCTAATTTAAAAAAAATACCCATTATGTTCTCATTCCTGAAGGAGAAGTATTTATATCTTCAGTTTTTTCTGTACCCAATAGAATTCCACGATATTCTCTGGGGCTTCAAAAAAAAAGAATTAGGGAAGAAAAAGGGTAAATGCCGACTTATGGCTCATGATCCCCGAATCATGCATAAGTACTTCGTATTCGATATTTCATAAAAAACCATATGGATCCTTGAAAATAATAAGAGGAAGGAAAAATATGTGAATTCACGTAGCATGTGCAATTCGTCCTGCTTAGCGCCAACCCTCCTATCTGTACCAATATGTATATTTGTGGGAGACATCTACTTTCGTCTCCCTTCCGAATATGAGGAGTGGAGGAAAGTTTCGTGGAAGAGCAAGCAATAGAATCGCAGAGGATATTTCTTCTCCACTTCCCATGCCGCACCCTTACAGCCTCAAACACTCCCTCCCCTCACCCCCAGCAAGAACCCCCGGGGCTTGAACCCTTATTTGAAAAAAGGAGAGGGAGGCAGGAATGTCCCTGGGGAGTTCGAAAGGGAAAATGGAGCGGGGATTCATAAGATGGTGGTTATATACGGAGACTTTGGGAGACTAAGGGAAGTGAGCTCACGGTCTCGGGTGGAGGTCTGTTGTGCGAATATTTGCGTTTCGGCTCTCGGGCATCTTCACTCCCTCCGATTGCAAGGAAGGGCATTTGGGTTTATGCGTAAAGTTTCTGGCGTACTCGGGCTCATCGATGTTATTAGCAATAAATATATCGGCTCGGCGTAAAGTTATTTGTACTCCTGTTCCATCTGGATGGCCGTATCACTCATTCTCATAGTGTGCACTCCAAAAAGGGTACAATAAACGTTTTCGCATTGAGTCACAGGTAATATTTTTATATTGATTATCATTTTTCTGTTATTATCCTTGAACCTCTTGTAGCAAGCACCTTAGACTTCTGTAAATTTAGTCTGAAATATTAAAACTAATATTAGTAATATGGAATCATATTTTTGGAATGCTGTAAACGTTGTGGCCTTCAAAATATGCTAACTTTTTGCGATTCCTTTTGGATTTAGTTCTCTTTCCGATTGCTTTGCATGCCTATTTTAAAATAAAAAATCATTTAAGGTCTGCAGTTTTAGAAGGTTTTTGAAATGCAAAAAATATTTAGTATGGTTGGGGCTGTAATAATTTAATATATCCGGATTTTTCTTCCGTGCGTTCAAGCAAGTTCCTTTTTTCCCGCTGCCCTAAATTTCCTCATAGTCATTATTTCCGGTGAAGATGTCATACAATCAGGTTTAGAGCAGAATTAAAATGCGCACAGAAAAAAACCCTAGGGCCACTTACCAGCGAGATAAGGAAAATTTGGTGCTTTTGATAGTTTTTAGCGATAAATATGATATTTTCTAGTAGTTAGTCAGACTAAACCTTACGATTGCAGAAATTTTTAGCTTTTAGTTTAATTTAAATTGTAATTTATAGTTAATTGTATTATAGCCTATAATTTTAAATTGTTTTGGCATCGGAAATTTAAATTGTGATTGTTTAGTTGTTATTAGCCAGAAAAATGTCGTTTAAGAAATTTTGGACCCGCGACGCATTCTAACTCATAACGTGAAGCTTCCTCGTGTAACAAACATTGGCCAAACACGTCGTGTTCCTAAATCACGAACGAGATCAGCTGAAATGCAGGTCACACACATGCGAAACTTTCGAGTGTATAAGAAAGAGATGGTAGTGGAAGGGATCTTTAACCTCCCTGCCAAGTTGGCGCCATTCGCGCGAAGTGTCCTGAGTTTGTCTCGAAAAGTTTCCTGCAGGTCAGCCCCCGAAACTACCTTGGCTTTAAGTTCCTTAATGAACCAGTTGCTAGGACGAAACCCTCCTCTGTCTCCAAGTCCTTCCTTCTACGTCCACGCCCCTCTCCGACGCTGTAGTCCGTGGCTCCCTCTGGGTTGACTCGCTCCCGCAGTCACCAGCCCTGCTTCCCTCCCCCTAACGCTCCGCCCGACCCTTCGCGAAATTCCCTTTCCCGCCTCCGGAGTACCCTGGCGGAAACCTTTTCGGTTCGCTTTACTTTGCTTGGAAGTGGGTGAACTCAATATGGGCGCCAGCCAAACTTGCTCTTCTCCGAGCCTAGGGTGTTTCGCAAACCAGGGACGGTTTACACCGTAAGGGTTTACCTAGCAACCCCCTCGAAAGGGCTGAGAGGGCGCTTCTCCGTGGCCCTCAATACTCCTCGTATGCTACCACACGCCGACTTGCGTTCTAATGTTCCTGCCTCAGTCGGAATGCCCCTTCTAACTGCGTAAACAAGTGGAAAGTCAGAGACTTATGCAGTGAATGTTAGTTTATTCCGTATCTGCGGTACAAATTCGGGTTAGGCAAAAGGAAAATGTAAAGCGTTCATAACAAATTCAATGTTGCAGGCCAAGCTTGAAAAACCATAACAGAGATACCCACTGATGCGTAAAAAAGGAGAATTTCCAGAGAAATGAAAATCATTAACGCTGTATGATATTTTTTTCTGGGGAAATTGAGCTATTGCGCATATCAGCTTGTAATTCCTTTTAGATTATTTTCCGCGGGTTTACAATATTGAATTTTTTAAAAAGTAAGTAACTTAGTGTTAAGCGTGGGCTTAAAACTGGCGGACGGTGGCGCAGAATTACGTATGCATTGTCACATACTATGTTGGGCAAATTGGCAACATCTTATTCCTTTAAAGTACTTAGAAAGCTGTAGTGAAAAAGGACGTCTTAGTATCTAACCTGGTTAATGCGCTTGCTTTGAAATCAGGTGGTTTCGTGCCCATGTCCATGAACGATTTTTTCCCTGTGGAAATTCTGTTAAAGGATTGATTGTCGATAAGATAAGATACACACTTCCTTATTTCCACACAATATCAACAGCCTTATCATAGGGTACAACACATTGGTTATACATGTAAGATCACCTCTCCCTTTAACTTCTTTGTGTTAAAATAAAAACCAATGCACTTTGCAAGATTCCACTTAAATAAGGTTAATTGAAAAGCATGCTTTTATATTGGCTTGCTATCAGAATCATACGATGCTCAAGCATTCATTTGTTAAGTCACACAGCGTTAGGAGTTTGGATAATTACATTTTTCGGCATTATATTTCCATTAGAGAGGTGAATATTTTGATCAGGCCTGGTTTATTCTTTTATATTGTGCGAGTCTGATTTGAATTATAGATATAAAGAAAAACCATAAGGCCTTTTGTCCTCTCTTCTTTCATTATATATATTATTGAGTTCTTCTCGTAAACGAGCAAAATTTTATGGCGGAATTGAACGAAGATATGAAACGTACTCAATTTCTTGACTGAGATAAGATCTGTTCGAAAATTTACTATCACCCCAATTTTCCACTTTTCCATAATGCTCAAGCGAAATACATATATTTTTCCTAATCATTAGTTAAAATTCTCAGAAAAAATCTCTTCATTTCTTCATGTAGCTTAACATCTCAGAACATTTAATTCAGATCAGTTAAGACTAATGAAAAACCTCCATTTATTATTTGGCTGCATGTATGATTCAACATCAAATTAAAGTCTTTGGATATTTTAATTAGAATCGCTCATGCTGTTTATTATCATATTTTTAGTTAGTACTACAAATGTTTCATTGAGATAAGAAGTTGAGTTTCAGGGAAAATGGTTTCAATCTTTAATTAATGGATAGAGGGATACATTTTTTTCTCAGTGAAGATAATTTGCAGATTAGCTATTAAATAAGAGCAAACCCCAATTTTTGAGTCAAAATATTTGTTTTAGCAATCAGGACCCTTTATACCCTAGAATTTCTTTCAATACATTTTGCTCAGTAAAATTTGGTTAATGTGAAATTAGCATTTTATATGATTCGCTGTAATCAATCAAATGCATGCTTTCTCACTTTGAGAATGTGGATTCAGTCCTTTCCATACAATTATATCTCCTACTGATTTAGTGGAGGTTTGATTTTGGGCAACCACAAACGAAATATCAAGAATTATAATGCTTCAAATTTCTTTTTTTGATAATTTCTAAATAAGTGCATCAGGAGCGGTTGACCCCGTTCTATATTTGTGTCCATGTTAGAAGTTCACATTTCTTATTAGCGAAAGTGTAATACCAATAACGTAGTATACCCCGTGGCCTGAATTTCTAAGGAAAAACCATTACGCGGGGTCTTAAGAAATGAAGACTGGTCTCCTTGCCCTGATTAGGTCTTGCGGGTTCAATAGAAATCCATCCATGACTTTCTTATCTTCTCCTGCGGGGCTTACAGGGGTATTCACCAGAAACGGTTCTCCCTGGGCCAGGATGCAATTAAGGTGACTTTCTAATTCAATTTGTGGTCTATTCGATTTTCTTGTCCCATGCCCTTGTCGAATGCCGTTCGGAGACGGCAAGGTTTTCAGGGGCTTACAAGAGAGTCCTTTTCTGGTTAAAATCTTGCCTCCTCCTCTTCCTTCCTCTTTTTATCCGGAACATATTTTCACTCGAATCCAACCGCTTCATAATCCCGACCCTCCTTCTCTTCCTTCGCCTTCCAGAACTTCGCTTTTCCATGGTACGAATTCTGCATTGGCGAAAAATACCTAACCTCTTCCTTTTCATCCACGGCTTCATAGTCACCTTGTTCATATCTTTACTCTGCTGGTAGGGTAGCAGTTCTCTTGTCTGCTTCGGCTGGCGTTCTCCTCTTTTCCTCCCTCCCTTTTACTCCTTTGTTAATGGGCAGTATTATATACACTGCAAAGTAAAATACACAAAGTAAAGTTTTCGTTTGATTGTATACCTCTTTAATATTTCCATGCGATTGCAAATGTGAGTGTCGTCTTCATTTTTTTGAGGTAATTATCCGTTTCATCAAAAAACAAATCCCCGAAATTCACCCCGTAATTTGGCTGTCGTATTCGCTTCCGATTAAAGTCTTTTTTGGACTTCCAAGGAGGGATTAATAGTTGAAGCAACAAAGAGAATTGTAACATTTCTAGCTTTTTCAAATAGATCCTTTAATATTGCATTTTTATTGGAGCATTGCAATACTACGAATTATAATTTAAAGCTTAGTTGTGATGGTGTAGAAGAAGCTTAATTTCCCAAAATACGTTAAGCAAAATAAAATATTTTGATATTCTCTTGTTCCTTTAGGCTCTGCATTGTAGGGATGACCGCCGTTAACATTCCGAGTACTGTTCAAGATCGCCGGCCACCGGTGGCGGCGGGGTAGAGTCCTCGCCTGTTATTCCTGGGGTCGCGGGATTGAGTCCCGTCTGGGTCGTGTTTCCATCACCCAGGGCATGGCTGGATATGTTGTGTATTTATTACCAGTTATTCTGTATGATGATGAACAGTATCCGGTTCCGTGGAAACTAAAAATAGGTGTTTTGCCGTCATATTTTTCTTAGATTAGTTCTGATATTGTCTCTTCGACCGTTCCTCCGATCTAAATCCATCTCTAATTTTACCTTCGTAAAAAATCTGGAATATTTTTCTATACTTTCCTTTTAAACTCTTTTGCTTATTTTTTTCTCCGAGTACATTTTCCATTTAATTTTTCTGCCTTCAAGTCGTGTACGGTTCACATTGTTTTTCTACCTCTTGCGTGCCTAGCCATCATGTTCTAGTACTCAACCTCTTCAACAGTCTGTCAACTTTTAATTTATGCCCCCTACTTACTTCGTGCTTCTCATGCCAATTGTATACATAAAATTTTCTCAGATACCGGGTAGCATATCATATGTTGGCATTCTTATCCCTCAGCTAGTCTCGTCCATTGCACTTTATTTTGAAGTTAACCACTTTTTTCCACGTACTCTTTTCCCACGGTGAAAACCGAAATAAATTTAGCTACTTTACCATACCATCATTATTTTAAGTTTTAAGTTATGCGCTTAGCCATTACTCATGCGTAGTACTCCTCACCAATATATTTTGCCTAAAGTGCATCCTTAGGCAGTGGAATACTTAGCAGTTTTCCTTATCATTCGCAAACATCCATCAAAAATATATTGGATTACACTTCAGTTGTACGGATTGTTCTACGAGGGTAGCCTTTTAAGTGTCGGGAATAGAACGTTCCTTATCACCTAGCATCTATAAATAACTTTTTAAGTTGGTTAATGCCCATGCAAAGTTTCATTAAGATCGGCCTAATAGTTTTAAAAAGGTTGCGTGTCAAAGTTCCCAAGTCACTGTACGAGATGGAATTAAGTCATGAACCGTACCGCACGATAATTTTCTATAAATATCGACGAAGCCTCACCCAGCAAGAATGCGTCGCCGAATTTTTTGTTGTTTTTGGCAAAGAAGCACCATCAAAGACAACCGTTTTATCGCTGGTATGCAGAGTTTCAGCGAGGACGCTCTAGCCTCAGTGACGAACCGCGTGAAGGGCGACCAAAAACCGCCGTCACTCAAGAAAAGGTGGTTGCTGTACGTAACATGGTTCTGGAAGATCGTCATGTTACAAACCGTGAGATTCAGGCATCATTGGGCATCACAGGGACCTCAGTTCAAAAGATCTTACACGAAGAGTTAGGTGTTAAAAAATTGGTTTCACGCTGGATACCGCTCCTCCTCACAGAAGGACAGAAATCAGCTCGAGTCAAACGGTATCAAAATACTCTGCAACGATTCAACTCAGGAGCATCAAAGCACGTTCACAACATCGTAAGTGGTAATGAATCATGGATCCGTAGCTACGAGCCTGAATTAAAACGCCAATCTTCAGTATGGGTCTTCCAAAGTGAACTCAAACCGACAAAAGTTGTTCGCTCTCGCAGCGTTGCCAAGAAAATGGTCGTATTGTTCGTAGCCAAATCAGGGCATGTAGCGACGATTGCTCTTGAAAATCAAAGAACAGTTAATGCTCAATGGTATACGACCATTTCCTTGCCAGAAGTGATCGCCGAGCTTCGGAAAGATAACCCAAATCGACGCATTACGCTCCACCTTGACAATGCAAGCTCACACACCGCTCGAGTCACAAAGTCGTTTTTGGAAAAGGAAAACGTCGAAGTTCTTGATCATCCTCCATACAGCCCGGACTTAAGCCCCAATGATTTCTTTACATTCCCCAGAATCAAGAATATGCTACGAGGAAAGCGCTTCCAGACGTCTGAAGAAGCGGTCGATGCCTACAAAACAGCCATTTTGACTACCCTTACTTCGGAATGGAATAAATGCTATAACGACTGGTTCCATCGAATGCAAAAGTGCATTGACTATCGCGGAGAGTACTTTGTAAAACAATAAAAAAACTGCGTTATTGTACCTCCTATAGTTTTCTTCATTCCCGACACTTAAAAGGCTACCCTCGTATTCCTTTCTTCCCGATTAATTTCGAGTTTTTCGTTATTTTATGAATCTCATTCTAATGGCCTTCTAAGGGTTGACTTGTATCCTATATCAACTAAATTGGATGAAAAGCACTGTTGGTACTTGACTAACTGGCTAAAACTTTCATCGACTAGTTGCTGTACAGTTTACGATATTGACAGTTTTTTCTCTAAAATAAGTGTTTTAGCTATATTCCATTCATTCACAATCTTAAAAGCTGGGATTGTAGAAATCTTTGAAATTTCATGGATGATAATTTGCTAGGAGATAGGAGGACAATATGTAGGTATGTGAAATATTTGAGAAAGATATTTTGATAATTAATCTATATGAGTACTCTATCTACCCTATGGAGCGGATTGCATGAGTTTTAACACTATCACGTAAAAGTTATTTATTCCTTTAGGGCTTCATGTCCTTTAGTGCTATAAGGGTATGGAAGTGAGCCTTCCACCGTTCCCTATGCCTGCCGGGTCGGATTCCGCGAAAGAGTTCGCAGGAAACTTTCCGGCCTAAAAAGGAGAAGCTCCCTTACCCTTTCCAGTCCCTTCACATCCTTCCCTCTCCCTCCACCCTTCAAAACTAAAACCCTTTCCCTTCTTACCCCTTCCGCTCCCCCAAAGGCACTCCCTCGTCTAAATGGAATTTCGCTTCCAAGCGGTTGACACGTCGTTGAAATTCTCTGCCTTATACTTTCTGAAAACCGAATTTTCTAGTAAATTTGAAGGGGCAAGAAGAACACGAGCATCGATAATATCATTATGTAAACACTTGAGAACATTTATACGTTTTCCTAGTTTTTACCCTACAACTCTTTGGTTCATATTTCAGATGTAAACGGAATGATGAATAAGTCAACCTATACTACCGTTAATTTTTTTACGATCTTCGGGGACTTGATATTTACATGCTAAGATGTATGATTTTTCATTAAAATAGTTTATTTCCATTTTCCTACTGCAGTGAAAGTGCCCACAAGAGTCTGAGGAGTCCATTACACTGCGCTATCACTCTCTTTAAAGAGGAAAATATAATGACTGTGAAGCGTATTTGTCTACCATCTTTGCAGCAAGGAGAAAAACCACTTTGTAAGATTCCACAAAATTTATTGAGACACCGATCCAGGTTTCGACTATAGTACAATCATCTTCAAGGTCGAAGATGATCTACTGACCAAGGTTTCGATTGTACTGCGATTGAAACCGGGATCGGTGTCTCAAATTTTGTGGAATCTTACAAAATGGTTTTTCTCCTTGCTACAATCAAGCGGTTCCACCAAGTAAAGCCTGAGGACTTCTTTTTATTCATTTTAGGATAGGTTTTACTCTTTTGATTAGAAGTTATTCGCATTATGGCACACTTTTGGTACTTAACCTAAATGTGGAATGGAAATGGAATATCATATGTGTATGTACTTTACGTATTCTAGTCCTTGGGAATGAAGGAGGAATTTTAGATTTTATGCGTGTAGAATTACATTTAATTACTCCCAACTTTCAAATTTATGTTCAACATCCCCAAATTTAATAGCCCAAATTTCACCAGAATTCAGATGCGATAACTATGACCAGGTTTCGATTACAAAACCTTAATGTGAAGAGAGAGGCCCATTATTTTATTGGTTATAATAGTCTGCACCTATCGAAAGTTTGCTTGGGCGTTTACTTGGCTCTATCGATGATCTTTACTAGTCGCATAGCCGAAGGCAGTTTTGCTGCTGAGTATCTTCGGAGAAGGGTTCCTATTCGTAGTCTTTCAAAAGGTGATGTTAGGGGATTTTGACTCAGGGTTCACCCGTCTTGAAGAAGAGCCTAAGGGGGTGTTGGTTAGAAGGTTTCCGGAGGTGAGACGTAGAAGGGGGAGAGAAGGGTTTGATCTGAGCGTGGTCCCCGGCTTTGAGCGAAGGAGGAAGGCAAATAGGAGACCAGAGCCTAGGAAATGTCGAGTGTGGAGGGAAGAGTTGGGTTTTCAGGCTGACGAAGGGGGGTTTAGGAAGGACGCCACGGAGAATCCCCGTTCCCAGGTCCCTGTGCCCGGGGACTGCAAAGGCCGGGACATAATTTCTCTTGGAGAGATCCCTCCGTCAGTTTCAGAGCAGTCCTTTACGCCCCCAAAAACTCTTTTTTTTTAGGTTGGACACGTTTCCTCCTACTTTGCCAGCAAGCAAATTTCCCTCTCGTGGTTCCATGTATTCTTCAAAAGTTATCGATTCCTTTTCAAATAATCTACGCATAAGACGATCGCATGTTGCTAGGAATAGGTACGCTCTCTTTACTTTACTAAATTCCAACCATAACCCATGATGCAATACATAGTCATGAGTTCCATTCTCCGAAATTTAAATCGAAAGTAAAGCGTGAACTAATGGCATTTTATCGTGAGTTATGAATAAAATAGTAAAATTTTCTGTTAGTTCATTAGTCTAATAGTTCATTTATCTTTTAAAAATGAACTAATAGGCTTAAAAATAATATTGTACCTTACGATACCCTTTTGGTTAACTTAATAGATGACTTAAAGGCAATATGTGCTCTTTGAAGAAAATATGCATATGATTTTGAAAATAAAATAAGTTACTGGATCGTATTTTCCAATAAGCTAAAAAAGTATTGAAACTGTTATTGTTCCTATATTTTAAATTGACGGCCCGGATTGATATTTACCTGAAACTTGAACATTGTAGACATTTATTTCCAGTAAAAGGAGAAGTAAATGATGGAGTTCTTTTAATAGACATCTAAAGTGTCAAAATGATAAGAATTTGTTAGTGTAAAGGACATGCCAGAAATTATAATACAGATCAAAGTTAAAAATTGTTTAAAATTGAAAGATAATTTGCGTTTCGAGTTATTTGATGCAAAACTGATTAAATAATCACTCCGTGGAGTACGAAACAATATTAGCGTTCACGTGGCAAACAATTAGGCTATTTATGATTGTTGATGCTGTCGGAAACCAGGTGTTTTTCACGTCAGGAGATATCACTGAGAAAACATATGTGGCATGATGAATGAGTGATCTTGTTTGATTTGAAATGGTCATGGAATTGTGCTTAGTGCCATAAAAAGCCATTATCGCACACGTTGGATCGTCTGAGGATTACTGAGTTACAAGAATTCTGTTGTCCTATGGAATTAATCTTTCGGGCAGAAATATCCCAAGTATCTCTTCTGTTTAGAAGTATGTTTTTCATTTTCCACAAATTCAATAGAGGCATGGTACAAATTTGATAAAAGTATTTGCATTTAGTCATTCTCAAATATTTTTAAGACAGATTAGCCTCATTTCCTCATCGAAAGGCGATTTTATTTTCCTTTATAGGTCTAACAAAGAGATTCATAAGATTACATTGAATTATTTTTTATTATTTGCTATGTTGTTTTAACGCCATGGATCTATGAGTCAACATTTTTTGTCAAAACCTCTGCCCAAATGAAAATGACGCCATAAAAGAGATAAAGAGCTAATTTTCTAACGCTAAAATGCAGTTTTCCCGGTCTACTTTGCATTAAGTGCGTCAAGCGGGTCATTCCGTGAACTAAATCTCTCCATTATTTCACAAAATAAACTGACTTATTGTGTTCCTAAATGATGAGTTTCCCTGCATTGTTGTCATAAGCGTGTCAACAAAACCTTTCCGGGAAAGATAGTGGCAATGCGAGTGTGTGTTGGCTCAGCAGAGGGAGTGGTCTAATTTGTTTCCCTTGTTTTAGCTGTATATGGAAGAGAGAGTATCATTTGCTTTTGCGGTCGCCGCTACCTCGGCAAATTCATCTCCAATCGGGGAACAATGCCTAATTTTGCCAAGTCCTGCGGACTGAGTGACAATAGGAAGCTCATTTAGGTACACGCGTATCTCCGTCGATCCGCGGGTCGTGTGTTTCCCCGCCGGTACGGAGATGGATTATGACAGGGACCCCGCATCGCTCTAGTGAATGTGGACAGGTTTACTATTAATCCCGCAGAACCGCAATAAATTCATTTAAAACTTAAGTTCCTCGAGAAAAAAACAATATTTTGGATTAATTTTATTTTCAAAACGCTATTAAAAAATGAGCTATGGCAACGAAGCGAGCGGGTTTCCGGGGTTGTGAGTCCTTTCTTGCCTCTCCTGTAAAGAGACTCGAATATGGCGAAAAAAACCAATTGAAGCTTGGGTTACTCACGTGTAACAGAGCTCAATGTTCATGTTTTGGCTTTGAAACCAGTTGGATTTTTATGGAACTTAACTCCTTCATAATCTACGTACGAATATCATTTGGTCCGTTGGCTAACATATTCCGCCTGGCCCAAACGAAAACTGTTCTTTCAAGTTTTATAAATTACACTTTAAGTCACAAGGGTTAAAGAACCTTCTTTTGGATGCAAATGAAAGCTGATTTTTCTTACGGGTCATTGACATGAAATCCTGAAGTGGATAACGTAATTCCGGGGTTTCATCTTTTTTATCAAAAAGTTCATCGCACTATATTAAATATGCGATCAAAAATCCCTTCTGTAGTTAAATAATTATTATTTCACTATTTCAATAATTTTATTCTACTTGAAATTAGTGAAATTAGCTTAAATATGTTGCGCATAAATAATTGCATTGATTAACGGTTATAGATTTTTTTCTTTTTTGAAAAACTTGTATCTCTAAGTTTTTCTAGTGAGATGTTACCTTATGGATAAACGCCTTTGTTGTAAGCTCAATTCCTTCAAAGAGCGTACCTTATGTTATACATCCCACTTAAAAGCTCCAACTACTTGAATGGTTGTCGTGGTGTACATTCAATTTGAGTTCCACACGAAGTTGATACATCACCAACCTTTTCCCTTGGATCATTTAACTTATTATTTTCGGTGTGTAATGGACCTCTCTTTGTCTCGCGCTTATTCCTCATGAGGTTATTTTCAATTTTCCATTGGATTAAAGGGTTTCCAGATATGCAGAAGAATGGCGAAGTTTTTCTTATTGAAAAGGTAAATATAAATGTGATAATAAGAAAAGTATGGACGTTGCTTGGAAGATTAAAAAAGGACATTGTAGGATAGTTGGAATCTGAGCTGTAATTTTCAAATGAGTACTGAAAGATGTACAAGAGGGGGAATTACGAATAAGCGCTTAGGAATAAGATTAGGAAGAAAAGGGGTAGATGCTGTTGATATTGTGGAGTCAGGTAGAGGATTTTAAGATTGATAAAAGAGTTTAATGCAAGAAAGGTTTTTATGTAATTTATGGTAAAGTATTGCAGGAGAATACGCTTATGGCTGGGGGATTAGAATAGATTTCGTTACCCCTAGCAAAAAAAATTATTTAATGATTGTAACGATCCACCATAGAACGCTATATTTAGATACCTATTTATCTTCATGTTGCGCATTACTTATGTGGTTCACTGCCAGAATACTCTATGCAATCTTAGAAAAACTCTCTAAGGCATAAATTCATGCGTAGTCCTTTGGATGCATTGCCAGAAGAATAAACAATGTTCATCTAACTAGTCGCGTCAAAAAAAAACTTTCTGGAAGAGTCTCACTTCATGAGTTAAGCCCAGAGCTCAGAAGTATTTCCTTTAGGACGCTAATAACTGGAAATCTTGCTTTCAATCCCAGCCGGATCCTTTTCCATTAGTCATTTCCACTTCATCCCCCCTCCAATAAAGATTGCGTTTCTCCTCGAGGGATTTTTTCCCTCTCTTCCCTCGTGGACATAAAAGGGTCTTTCTTCGGGGGACATCCCCTCCCCTTATCCGAAGTCCCATCTCACCCTTTGCTCTTTTTTTTGCCCGGCTCTCCCAACCCTGCATCGCCCTCTGACCCTCTGAATCGAATGTGTTCCTCCCCTTCCCCAGTTGGCAACAGGACCATCCTGCAGCCATTTCTGAGGATTCACCTCCATCCTTAATCTGAAATATGCGGATCATGGTTTCTCTATGGAATATAAATCTTGGTTTCTTGGATCCCGTTTCACCAACCTTTCGAAAATCATCAAGTCCTTAATCCAACGATAGCTTTTTATCCTGAAAAGTATTAATTGCAGTAAAATAAGGCTGTAGATGGTCATTCTAAATATTGTCTTTCTTGCGTATGTTAGGCCAGGAACCTGACATTAATATATCATCTTCTTTGTTAGCGTTTGTGGATAATAGCTAATTTCATATTTGAAATGAGTGACGAAACTTAACTAAAACCATCCTCAACCAATGAATGACTATCAACAACTTTAAATTTGCTTGCAATTTTTTACGGAAGATATTCTCATGCTTCATCGCATAGGTATTAACGGCTTCAGTGGGTAGGTGCATTCTACTTAGCTTACCTGAAAAATGGTGAGCACGTAAAACAAGCCCACTGCCAAAAGAAAGTGGTGTTTTTCAGAGCTCATCAATTACTGTGTGACATATAAACGGAGAATAATTAAAATGTATATCTGCATATTGTTGGTATATTGATGGAATGTGAAGAAGGATAGGGATACTATCAAAAACGCTTTCAATCATTAACGTCATTAACGAGGATAGATTTGGGAAACGGTTGTCACATAAGCCTTAATTTTCTACCTGAAATCAGGCCATGATTAGTCGTGAGTCCGTTTATTTATCGTTAATAATGCAAAACCATTTAGAATTAGCTAACGAAGTTGTGATGTGAAATGCTTACTCATCTAATTCACACCACGTATCTACTGATAGTGAATTGCTTATTCTGCTGATATCACCACAGTTTGGGGCCTATTTAATTTCGCCATATTTAGCAATAATGAATTTATTTCGTGGCATACTCTGATTTTACAGTCTTATATTAAATTAAAAGATAAGAGCACAAGTTCCATAGAGAAAAAATCAAAATAAGAGCACTTTCTGTAGAATTATGTGACGATTTTAATGAGAAGAACATATCGTCACTTTATAACTTTAATTTATTGAAGTTCAAAGATAGATAGGAAAAGGCTTTGTTGTTAAAAAAATAGAAACGTTAGAAATTTTGACAATGATCTGATATTTCCGATCTCATGTATGCGGTAAAAACTTCCCTTCTACTCTAATTAAATTTGAAGTTATTTCCTTGTGATCTCAGTTCTTAATGAAATGGAACGTTTGGGGATTTACTCGCAAGAAGTCATCATGAATGTCGTTGTTCAGGATTTCCTTTCCCGATGCGGCATTTTCTAATTATATTACGCCCTGCCATTCCAGGTTACGACGCTAGTTGTATCAATAACGCTCAGATAGCTTACTAGCAGATTCACCATGACTATTGTCGAAAAAAAGACGTCATTGTTTGGTAGTGATCCAGCTGCTTGCTGGAAAGATTCTGGCATCCCGCAATCACCCAAGAAGATATATTACCTGGTTTATTTCTCCCAGTCTTATCTTTTCTAACATGAGCCTTTATTTTCTTCATGACCTCATTCGTGTTTCCGATGCCTTTTTCAGTGCATTTATAGCTCGTTTCTTTCCCGTTTCCTTCCCTCTCTCAAACACATCCCTGCCTTTCACTGATATCCCATCTATCCCTATCCGACGCTTCCCCTATTTCCTTTTCCTGTGCTGCGTCACCGACAATTTCCACCCGTAATGGAGCTTGCACACCCGGATGGATTGCTTTCCAAGTTGTTTTCCCCTTGCATCAGCGACGGAGGGATTTTCTTGATCGAAACTTACAGAGTCACCTTTTACTTAGGATTATGGGTCCTAATTAAAATCTTGCAATTTGGCTCATGCATACCTAGCACAAAATCTAGTATTTTCATTTCACGATTTTTTTCATATTTTTTATTGACAGAAGGTAAGGTTAAGGATGTGTATCAGATAGGCGTCCCAGATTTGCTAAGGTAATAATATATTTTCAATTAATTTTACTGTTCGTCCCAACTACCGTATGACTTGTTCTGTTATATATCTTCAAAATTCATTGTCCAGCGCTTTCAAAATTTTTCTTTATCTGAAAATGTTAATCTTATTCTTGCTTATTATTTCATTTTATTTAACTCATTTTTCAATCTTTTATAACATGCCGTCAATATAATTGCTTTTACAATTTTGCTTCATCAAAATTATTTTATCATGTGATTATCTTAGAAGAGCTGTATATTGAATTGATTGGCATCTGCTTATTGGGGTAAGCTTCAATAAAATAAATCACTTTTCTTTGCAATTTACTTTTTAAATGATCCTTTCCTATTCTATTTACCACTTAAGACCGCCTTATTTCCTACCCCTCTTCATGATACATCTTCTTTGCCTTCCTCACTTACCCAGCTAGGGGCTCTAAACATTTTGGAAGCCCGAAATTGTATAAATACCCGTAGTTGGTCAAGTTGTTCATCTGCTAATATTTAATGTATTTTTCGATACATTATCGGAAATTTTCTCAAATGCTGATTCACCTAAAACAATCATTGTCACGTAAAGTAAAATCATTGTAACATAAAAATTAAGGATTTATGACAAGGATAATGATATATGATTAAGGACGTACGCAAATGATGATTATAAAGTGGTGTTGATTCAAAGAAACAAGTCTTTTTCGTTTACAGGTCCTCTGCTGCTAGTTAGTGAAAAAATTTGCATGATTGGTTCCGTACAGATAGCCAACTAGACACAATTTTACCCAAACATGTTAGCTATTTTTGATGCTCCTCGACTTCATGGTTGTTGAATATTACGATTAAAACCTTTTCTTCAACTTTCGTCTGTCCACACAGGGTATATTAATGAAATAGAGGAAAGCTCGTTAGTGTTGGAATCTCAGCAGACTGGGATGATGTTACAATGGAAAATCACAACGTACAAAGCACAAGTTTAAGTTTTTCCTAATTCAATGTATTGGTACACGTTATTCCAGTAAATACAGATGATAGGAGTGGAAATCTAAATCTATCTTTAAACGTATTCACAGTAGGTCCCTGGGCTATTTATTCCATTCTTTCACCCCCTTTCGAGTTCTCTTTCCCAGTCCAATTCCCAATACTTCTGATTCCTCCCCTTCTCTGTCTCTCCCGGCTCCTCTTCCTTCTCGGTCCCAGCCCCTCCTGCTGAGTCGGAAGGAACCCATTCCCCGAAATTGGGATCTCCCTTTGAGGATCTTCGCGGAATATTTCAAACGGAGGTGAGAGTAGTCACTGGCAGAGGAAGGCGAGCAAGGAAATGGCGGTGCGGAGAGGGGATGATTTGATAACGTTGGATCTGAAGGGTCGAAGGGGGAAGGTAGGTTTGAAATCCGAGAGGTGCTTGCGGTAAGGGGTGGTGGAAGGGGGGACGACATCGATAACTGTGTATCGATGCCTAGGCTAATATTGTTTTGGAATCGATTCGCGTTGACGTGCGAGATCGAAAACACGCAGGTGTATAAACTCTAATAATGAAATCCCGCCTGAGTTATAGATGCTGTGTTAATCTTAGCTTTGAGTTTAGCTTAAATTTTATTTAGCCAATGCAATTTAATCCTAAACGTAAAATAATATAAAATTAATCTAAACTAATCTATAATATTTCTATTCCAGTTCACGAGAAAACTTTAGGCGATCGAAATCAGCATCCATAAATATCAATGGTACGGTGATATGGGTCATACTTCCAAAACGGTGATGCTGAAAATATTTCTGTACTTGGTTATGAATAATGTCAACACTTTGATTTGACACTATTGCCGATTGTCAATTGACACTACTGCCGATGTAAGATCACGTGTCTATATTTCATGTTATCATCATTGAAATATCCATAACTTTCCGATATTTGCGTTGTGGTTATGTCAATGCCGTTCACTACTACATTTTAATTGAAAATGTCCGTATATTTTCGTTAATATATCTTGAGTGAGATGATTTCAGTTTTGTAGATAATATTTTTTACCGCGGATCTTTGCTCTTTAATGTCATTTTTTGTGCATTTGATAATACTTGCAGATTTACGTAATTTTCTTGAAGATACGTCGACCACGTTTTCGATAATCTTCGACAATGACAATAATATATGACAATGACAATAGACAAAAATGACTTTCAGATTTACGTAATTTTCTTGAAGTAACGTCGACCACATTTTTGATAATCTTCGGCAATGACAATAATATTATAAATATGATGAAATAGACCATGCTATTTTTTTCCGTCAATGTGATATGCAGTTGCTATCTCGTTCAATAACGTGTATCGAGTGTCGATGTACGTAAAAATTTGAATCGTGAAGCCTTAGGGAATCAAGCCATGCATCAAAATCGATCGAGGGCAGAGATGAGATGTTCGCTTGAAAGGAAGTGGGAGGTCAAAGGCGGGACGGGGAGGAAATTAGGAAATGAAAAATCAAAGGGAGCTTGGGTTTATTTCCTGCCCGCTCACTAACGCTCTGAAGGATTCACTCGTAGCTTGGAACTGCGGAGAGAAATTTCTTTCATTGAGCTGGTCGTCCATAGAGAGATCCCTGCTTACAGCGGATAAATACGGTGAGGGCATGGATACGAGGCTGGGAAAGGAGGGCGTTGGGTGTGCTCGGGTTAGAGCTGGTGGGAAGGAAGGGTGATGTAAATGGGAGCAACTGGAGTAGGAGATTATCTAAGCTGTTGTCCTTAATGAAGACGGAGTGCTTGTGTAACGGGAATAGTGGTACAACCGCTGGGGGCAGTTTGGGTGAAATCGGGATGATAAAAATTCAATGAGAGCACTAGTTACGCGAAAAAATTCGTCCATTAGGCTCTGCCTGAATGCTGATATTTGATATTCATTAACTCTTCCGCCGTTTGTTGCTTTAGAAAGCATACAAATGGATTGTTTATTCAAGTTTAATTGATTTGAAATGGTGGCGGTAATAAAATTTGAAGTGTATTTTTTTGAGCTTCAGATATTCTTAAATAAATAAATTAAACATTTCTTAATCAAGCAATTGCAAAAATGACTGACCCAGATAAATTTCTTATTGTGTTTACAAGCAAATATATATTTAAATAGGAACAAAGTAATAAGATATTTAATCATAAAATTTAATTCTGAATAAACATTCTAAGGACGTTTTTGATTTTGGCGTGAAATCTAATCATGGTGATGATGATATGCTCGACGAAAAAACGGTTTCCTTTCTCTTTTTCCCTTACGTGTATATTGTGATGATTCTAAGGTTGTTATTATTGCCACATTATTTAATACTTTATAGTTTCCAGTGAGTTCCCTTCATATATAGGCTGTAGCAAAATTACGTAGTTTCAATGGTTTGAATGTATTATTATTGAAGTATTTCCTTGGTACTCACATTTTCGGTTTTCTCACTGTCCCTATCGTGTGCCTGCCAAGTTCTCCCTGCCTTCAAAAACATGTGTCACCAACATTGGAGCTGGATGTTTGGCGAGTCTTTTTTATATTAGATAGTAGCTTATGAAACATTATGAAAAAATGAATATCATTTCCCACATTGGCTCCCTCTAATAGCTTTATTGTGAAATTTTATACAAGTTTCGTCTATTAATTTAAATGAAGGTAGATCATATCAGTTTATTGTTTTCGCACAGTTAAATCAATGCATATGAACCAGTTTCATGCATAATAGGTATCATATCCCTTTTTAATACACTTGATTAGGCACAAACAATTTTTCTTCTCCTCTCCTCGCCTTTCTGGAATATGAATGATTTCCTAGTGTACGAAAAAAGCAAAAAAACTGTACTGATCTTTATTTAACCGCCTTCTTGCACACGATTTTATTTTCTGGGAATTCATTCTTTCGCATATTTTCCGCTATCTTCTGCCTCTTGAAATTGTGCATTAATCATTGAATTTTCTTAAATACGCAATGAAGTAAACTATGGCATTTTTATTGTGTGAATTGGGTGGTAATAACTTTATCTTCTGCTCTTAATAACTAATCAATTTGGTATATATTTGTGCAGGTGAGCGATTGCTCCACTCTTGCCCTTATCATTACTATTCAGTCGGAAAGGGGCATGATCTTTGATTGCAGTACTCTGGCTCTCACATGAGAGCGTGGTTCCTTGATGCTTTTCCTTAAGGCCAGGCTAATACCAACGCCGGGTTGCTCTCCTTCCTTTCTCATTCCATAAAGAATCGTACCTCTGCCTTAATACCCACCTGAAAGGGTGTAAATTATCTTAGCTGTCAATTACCTCCCAGGTATAATTACTTCTCGGAGCAAGAAAAGGTAGGGTTCGCTTCAATGATTTCGCTCAATTGATGTTATAATGAAAGAAAAATTTATTAGAACCTGCATAAACCAAGTACATCTGAGAAAAGTAGGATATGGGCTATAAAATAGCTAATTTGTGATCTATACATTTTAGGACTAAGTTAACATTTTTATCGTTGATCTTGTTCTCTTTTTGGTAGTTTTTATTGGAATATATCTACTCTCTGCATGCCAATCATCTAACAGCTCCTACCCTGCGCGATGTCTCTCTTTAGATGAGCATATTGTCTTCATAGCATTCAAGATAACTTTTCTGTAACTTCTTTAGACGCGTACTAAGCATTCTATTGCCTTCAAGGCCCTATTTCGACCACCTACCCGTTACTCTTAATTTTCCTCAGCAATCTTTTGTCCATATCGTCCAAGGCTGTTTTCCTATTCTCCTCCATAGCCACATCACTTATGCCTTCAATTGTTTTCGTCATATTTCCCTTGACTTCATGTCATAGATCCATACAAATCCAAGCTTCATGACAAACTTTTCACCTATTAGTAATGGTAGGGAGTTTGTATTTTTTGTATTTTGAGGAAATAGCCCTTGCGTAAAGGATGCCAAAGATTTACTGCACATAAACAAATTGGTATTGCAAAAAAGTACTGGGAAAGTTCCAAATTCCCAGAAGTGAAGCCAATGCTTGACTCTTTGACTCTATCTCTCAAGAACGGTAACAAAAAGTGTGAAAGGTATTAATGCACTTGTGCAATCTAGGCCCCTCTAATCTGTGGAGGCAAACGGCAATAAGTTAACCCCTGTTGAATTATGGTACCGTTATCTTTCCTTCGGGAAGGTTAGAATTAGATAGCCACGTTCCTGCAAAGCGTTAATCTTTCGGGATGGAAATTCAACTTTAGCTGCGTAATCATCCACCCGTGCAAGAGATAAACGTCGTCGCTGATTAACCCGAGATTAGACTCGATACAGAGACTCGAAGTGGAGTCGCGGGCGGGGATCGTCCAAGCCCATAAAACGCAAAGGGCTGGAATAATTCGGAGGCGTTGGGGAGGCGGGTGCCGGAGGAAGGAGCCGCGCCCGGGCTGAGCATAATCGAGTGCAGTCGCGGAGAGGCGAGGCGGAACACAAGGCGGGAACCTTCGCACTGTTCCGTGGGAGTCGTTTAAAGGAAGGCGCGACCCGGGTTAAGGTGGCGGCCTGGAGCAAAGTGAAGTGTCAGGTGGGTTAATGTAGCTAAGGAATGGGAAATGAGCAATTGGGTTTTATTAAACTGTCGCCTTGAAAGAGATTCATGAGTCCTCGCTGGAAACGTGCGATTTGAAGCAATTAATGGCGCTCGTTAAGGAAGCATGATAAAATTGTCCGCTTTTGCGAGGACGTTTTATGATATGCACTAAGTTCTCGGAGGTGTTTATATTTTATTTTACGTGATTACTTTACAATTTCACAAGATTCCGGAATATTGGATCGAGAGGCCTGGTGATATAATGGGTAGATTTTTTGGAAGCTAGTCTTTTGGTTCGGATTAATATCCTGCAGAGAATTTCGGTATTTACCGTAATATACTAGTTAGCAATTTCCTAGATACCAGATATTTCTATGAAACCACAAAGAAAGCAACATCGCCTTAGAAACCAGGATACATACTAAAAACTTAGAAGGTGCTCCAGCGAAAAGGTAAAAGGATTTTATATCGATTTGTAAATCCTTAGCAACAGATATTTGGAACCCAACGGACAATGATTTGATTCGGTACTTGAATGACTTGGTAAAAACAGCGTTCTTTGTAAGAATACTCAAATCGGCGATAATTTAACTCGAAATTTGGACAGGATCAGTCAGATAGTTGTGGAGGTCCGGTATCTGTTGGCCAAAATATGACGCATGATAAATTCAGAGCATTTGTGCTTGAATTTGGAACTTCAAATATATTTTCACACTATACAAATTGTTAGGAGAGATGAAGGTGAAACATTAAAGAGACGGGGTGTTTAACCGAAAAATCCAAGAATTCGTTGTAGGCTGACTTGGTACTCCACTGGGTCAAGCTATGCATCGCTGCTGAAATTTCAATTGACGATTTGGCCACAGTCTTCAAGGTTGGGTGTCACGACGTCTAGCTGGACGACGCGTCGTGAGGATTTGTGCGGTACACATGCATTTGTCCTCTTATCCAAGAATTCCTTTTATCCCTCATACCAACTAGGAGCACGGTAAAGACGCAATTCCATTCACAAAATGAAACCTCTTGAATTCTCTGTGATTTAGTATTGGTTATTTTCATGCGCATATCAATGCTTGAATTTCTCATGTCGCATAGTGGGCTGAAATCGAAAAAATCAACCAAAATTCAAAAAGTTAATTTTTTCAAGCCAGGAAGCTGAAAATTTGTATACATATTCTCAAAATATCTGTGCATACAATGATGCTAGGTGTTTTCCTTTGTACTCAACAATTAACAATCTTCATGAGGTCAAATTTGGACAAATTTTGCAAAAATGGTTTTATCATTTTTCGGACTAAATCTTCAAAATCAAGCCCTTGCTGTACCCTTATCGGTAACGAATTGGAAATAAAAGTGATGTAATTAAATGAAACAGTATTTTATCATTGTTTTTTTGTAGTCTACTTACATGTTTGTTATTATTTACCAAAGATATAAGGCAAAATGACGGACCCTAATTTTTTTTAAATGTATGTGGAGAAAAAGTAAATTGCATCGCCGAGTATCACGGAGTAACTTATGTGGAGAAACTGTACAAAGCGTCCATAGTGCGAATCCGATGAGTTATGCCACGAACGTTTGCGACGCCGAATTTCACATTAGTTTTTCAATCGCGCGGTCGAGTCTGGTCGAACCCGCCTGCAATGGGGTGGTAAGTGTGTGGAATGGATTGTAGCCGAATCCACTCCGCTGTGGAGATTTTCGAGATACAAACACTGAAAAGAGCTTTTATGTAATACTTAAAGAAATCGCGGAAAAAATTACGCATTTTATCACGTGGAGTAAAGGTCTAGGAAGTACTGAAAGACTGCTTTCTTCGGGTGCACCACGGGCGTTTCTTACCAACTAGACATTGCATTCTGACGAATACGTACACTTTTAACGGAGACAGCATGCGTACCACACAGGATTTATTTTTAACTTCTAATTACCATTCACTTTTATAATTAGAAAACGTACATTCTTAATCTAATAACAAAATTATGCTTGTCAGAGTACATTTAGAGCTATAGCAGTTTAAGATTTTTTGAAGTGAGCAGGCAAAACGTTTGACCGTAAATTTAATTTTTGTTAGGACTAAAGCTTGTCACCTATCCATAGATTTTTGTTACGAAAACAGGGCAATTTAAGCCGTATATTTATGGGTTCGTTCTCTACTTGGCCAAGTCAAGTGACTTCCTTCCTTCCACTTCCTTAATATCCTCTGTAGCAGCAGCGAGAAGCGTATCTGGTCGTGATGTGTTTGAACTACTTCAGACGCTCGGCTGTGAAGGTGAATTTCCAGGCTACTGGTTCTTTCCAGTTAGTATATGGGAACATAAGCAGTCACTGAATACGCAAGGAAGATAAATACGTCCATAAAAAACGAGAAGACCAATTTCTATGCTGTTTAACGTGTTCCGTTCGATTTCCTCTATATTTCACTTGAGAAAGATATTCTAACCTTGGTATGCCTAAGAACCTCCGAGATCTCGATATCCTCCTTTGAAGGACACGGATAATTACGCAGTATACCCTTCAAGATCCACCGTATTTTTTTGTGTCTCCCGCATTGAGGAAGAATTTCAGTCTCTTTACCCTAAGCGATCCCGCGAAGTTAATGAAGCTGAAGTAATAGCAGGAATTTCTTGGCGTGGTGGAAATTTTCCGCCGAAGGGCAAATCAAGCGAGTGGAAACTTTTCGTGGGAGCTGGAACTAAGATCGCTACATAATGGAATGTCGCATAGTTGGAGATATTTCTTTTCAAATTTATTCTTTTGTTTTTCTGATATCGGGAGTGCGCTTTCCATTTACGAGATACTTATCTTTTCTAAGGTATTCTCTTCCATTCAAATTAATTGTCACAGAAAGAATGAAAGAGTCTTAACAGTTATCGCTCCAAAAAAAGTGCTTTAGATGCATCATTCGAAGTATTTTGAACTGCATTGGATTTCAGATCAATTAACGCTGCAAGCGGAAGATAAGATCGTTTATAACATTGAGTTGTTAAGCAATACTTTTTATGATACATTCCTCGTAACAGGAGAATAAATACCTGGGAAAAACGAGTGAAGGAAATTTGCAGACATCAATAAAAACGATTCTCCCGTATGGAACACACCTGCGATTCTTTGTAATTATTAGAATTGCGCATCTTAATTTATATGGCGGTCATTGGTTTCTAGAGTGAGATCTATGCCCGTTGTTATAACTGAATAAGTATATTAACTTGATAAATGTCTTTCTATCAATCCCACCCGGCTTTAATATCATGGGACAACAATTTATCAGTTTTCTGTTTAATGATTATTTTGCTGCATGGACGAATTTGATGTTGAATTTTAGTTTCTTTGAGATTTTAGTAACTATTGGATTTTATTTTGCCATTTGAATGGCATGTGTATCTCATCATCTATTTTTAAGAGCGTTCTTCTGAGTGCAGAGCTCATTGCTCATTGAGAAAATTCATCTTAGGGAAACAGTCAAAAGGAAGACCATGTCTCTCAATCACATTTATTTTTTCCAAATATTGACCCATTTGCCTTATTTTAAAAAGTTAAAACATTACGCGCCCTCAGCTTCTTGGAATCTATAAAAATTCTATATCTATATTGACTATAACACCAGAGTACTATAACTATAGCCAATATTCATATCAATTATTTAATTTTGAATTTACTTTGCTTTTGGGTATGAAATGATTTATAAGTGCGTGTCACTTGGCATCTACTCATCATGTTGATTATTCTCGAAAATGTCCCTAAATTAAAACAAACTTCCTTGTTAGAATCATTGTGTTCTCATAACCTTTTTATCTAAAGGTTCTATAAACGTCCCTAATTGAGCCAGTGGCCTTGGAATAAAGGCATTTTAAATGTTTAATCACGTATTTAAATTTATAGCTTGACAGACCTGAACTATGAAAATTTTGTGCGGTATATGTTCTAACGTAGAAAAAATTGCTTATTCGTGTTTGCCATTGTGTCCCTAATTAAGTTCCTCTTTTTCATTCACTCTCCAAAGTTATTTTGCACTCATACTTTTAATTATATGCAACACAGGCAGATTGACGGGCAACAAAAGTATGCTTTAAATAATTTTGAATCATAACCCCAATTGTGAATTGATGGACGTAATATAATTTGGGTCCATATGGTTATATCCCGTCCATCGACTGTGGGAGGAGTCATAATATTCTATTTCACGCATGAAATAGGAAATATTTAGAGAAGTAGGTATTTATTAATTAAAATTTATTTTAAAACCGAAGTGGCTATACTGAAAAAACTTCGGTTATCTCATGATATTTTATGTGATGCTTAAAAAAAACCACTTTTCGATATATTTCTGTGAAAAGTGTGTCCCTCTAAGCGTTTAATAAGAGTAAAATTTCTCGCTTCCAACATTTTATCTCTTTGTATTCATCCTGGTCTAGTTACATCAATTTTTAGCATGTTAATTAGAGCAAGGCATCAAGCAACAATTTCCTTATTCGCCTAATTGAGTTGAGTTTGTAGTATATAAACTCTAGAATCAAACGTAGATTATATAGCACGAGAAAACACACCCTTTTGGAAGAATATTAAACGTGGAGAGGAGCTACTGTGCTGTGATGAGATTATGCGATCACCCTACCAAAGCAGATTTGAAACAGTAAGTTTTAGGCCCGAGAATTTGGCTCAAACGAGAAAACTTTTTCGTGAGTTATTCGATCACTCTTAAAAGGCTTTAGCTGATCACTAAAGAGTGATTAGCTGAGGGCTGAGAACTCTAAAATAACGTTAAAAGCAAAGAACTTGTCTGACAATGAGATTAACGGTTGAAAGTAGACTTTCATCGCGAAGGGGTCACACTCGTTTTAACGTATGTGAATTTCAATATCGGCCAGGGGACATCTCTGCCCCTCTACGTGTTTTTCGATGCAATTTGTATCTATATCACGTTATTCAGATTTTTAAATACTTTAATGAAACTTTTATGATTCTTTTAAATGAATTCTATCCACCTTTACGATTTGTAGTGGATACCTTCTAGTCTGGAGTTTTCGGTGAGGTCATACTAATTTTGTAATTAATATTTTCAAATTTCTTTGGGCAGGCATCACAGGCGTAAGGAAATATTTATTAATGAAGTTGCTAGGTTGAAGATTAGTAAGAGAAGATAAAGGTGCACCTAAACACAGTTTGCCAGTTCCTTCTGAGAAGGGATTGTGGAAATTTCGAACTCAGCCGTGTTTTAATGGAATACCATTGAATATGATGTCTAAATGTAGTAGACAAATTAATTGTTTACTTGTCTCCTATTTGTGCAAATTATTTCATGCAATGTGTACATGCTATCACAGACTACACATTTATAGGCACTCTTACGACATAGGGAATGGGAGCTCATAATAAATAAAAAGACTAGAAGTGAAGCAATGCGTAATGGGATACATTTACAAAACATATATTTCCTGCAAGCATTGGCACCTGGTTATGATATGATGTCCTTATTATCTTATCAATTATTTGTTAATTTTTTAGCAATAACTATAATTTCAAATTAGCACGTAAACTGAAAACATACTGACACTGATAAAATACATTGGTGATGAGAGTCATATATTGACTGCATACTTTGCAAATGACTAGCTGGCTACTGGCAATGCATTGTTGAATTGAGTGGATTTTCATGCAAGTCTTCTATATTGTGCATTTTCAACATCGATAGAGGCACTCAATATTATGCATGTTTGTTGAAAATTACCAGGGAAAAAGGTATCCTGGATCGGAAACAAACAATTTTTGAAACCTATAGGAATAGGTCTCGTACATAATTACAGTCCTGGTAATCCTGGGTAACTTTGTAAAACTTGAATGCCAAAGGATGCGATTCCTAATCCTGAAATCATTTTTATTCTGGCAATTCTCAACGCTTGCTGTTGGTGCATCTATCTAGAGGTCTAGTTTACTTTAGCTACAATTTTGCCTTACGCATGCCATCTTTGATGTAATATGGACGTAAATGAGGTATAACCCCTATGGAACCTCCTCTGGAATCCTAGATATCATGCTGGCCTGACATTGGTCCTGAAAGCTAATGGTCCGCGGTTTGAATCCCTGTCCAGGAAACCTATTTTTTGGAAATCTTAAACACACTTGCCGGGCATAATGATAATATAATATATAATATTCTAGGTTGAATGCTTGATAAGACAATTGAAGGCATATATGCTGCAGAGTAAAAGGTTTATCAAGCAAAATTTTGAAATTTTCACTGACTCCACCCCAGTATATTTTATGAATTATACCAAGGTGCATTAGAATACATGAGGTCACCCACAGAAACCAAATTCTTGGGCAGTTGCGTTTGAGAGTCGGCCCTGAAAATATTCGCACCGAATCCCGACGGCAGAACCACATCAGAGTTGTCGACGATCGAAAAACTCAAAATTCCGCGAATCAATCTGCCGAAAATTCAACGCAATGTCTCGGAGAGTGGGCGCGCACATGAAATGGAACGAGACCGTATTTGAGAGATGGAAATAAAATGTCATGCGGGAAGAGAGTCACGGGGGGTGGGGTGAAAAAGAAAATAATAGTAACGAGTTTCGAAAATGTTCATGCTCCCGTTCCAAGCGCTACCCGCGCACGGGAACAAACTCCCTTACCCACACTTGCGATGTGGAACACACTTGTGCTCCCGCACTGTGCGGAGTCTTTCTTTCCAGCGCAGAGACACATGCGCGAAACATTCACGCGCGGAGGGAAACTCCACATCCATCCCTCCCTCTCTCCCTCATTCTCTCTGTCTACTGGCTGAGACATTAAACACGACTTCTCGCAGTGCCCGCGAAAGTGCCACTGTGGAGGAAAAAAAGACGAAATGATGAAAACCCGAGAGCAGTCGTTCGTCTATGCTCTCTGTGTTGTCCGGATGCCCAACCCACCCCACATTATTTTTTCCCTCCCTCTATCCCTCTTGCCCCAACATTTCTATGAGATAGCCGCGTCTCATATTACCCTTATTCGCCTACCCTTCCCGGCGCACACGTAATTTCACTCGAATACTAACCCCCCCCCCCAATCCCCCTCTCTTCCCCTCCACTCAGAAAGACCAGCCCACATGTCCCTAAGCATTCTTTTTATTTATTTTCCCTCTTACCGCTCTTCCCTTTTGGTCTCCCCATGCGAGAGCCTGGGAGCCGGTCGAATGATATGTGGAAAGGGCGGACGGACGGACGGCTGTGGGAAAGGGGGTGGGAGACTTGGACGCCGGAGAAGTTCAGCGCTCGGGGAAGGGTGGGTTAGCATAGTTGACGGTTTTGTCGAGGGGAGGGGAGGGAAAGGGAAAGAAAGGGGGGGAATGGAGGAGGAGGCATGTGTATGAGTGTGGCGCGTCGACTGGAGACTGTACTCAATTTTTGTAATGGGTCGGCGCCTGGAGCCAAACCTTTAAAAAAAAAGTTTCAGGATTGCGGGGATTAAAGAGGAGATGGCAGGATGGAGTGAGGGTGGAGGGGGAGTTTGGGGAGATTGAAAGCGGGAGGGGGGCGGAGATGTTGGGGCGCGGATGCACGGAGCGTCTCTGGCCAGCCGATGGGAGGAGTGGAAGTGATAGAGACCTTGAGAGGGGGACGAGGAGGAAGATGGATAAGGCATAATGGGGAAGCGGATGGTAGACGCCCCTGGATGGAGCTTCAGAGAGGAAAGTGAGTGGTATAGATAATTGAGGGGTCATGGAGGAGAGGGCGGGAAGGGAGGTGGACCCAAAAAGTGCCCGACTTTAACCATTGGGCGGATTTCACGACTCTTTAAGGTTTTCGTATTTTGATTCTCTCTCAACCGCACCAGGTTCTTTCCTCGAATGCGGCTGTTTTTATTTCTATCCGTTCCATTGATATTGAACGACGACTCTACTATGAGGGGGGATACTGTTCCTTTGTGTGCAAGCTTCCAAGATTAATAATGTCAAATGCTTCGACCAAGTTCATTATTCAAGAGAATATGTGATTATGATATTAATCCAAAACTCTGATCAATTGGTTATTAGTTTTCTAGAAGTAAGGGAAAATTTTGATACATAGTATGCCGAATAAAGAGGAAATCCTCAGGCTTAACTTGGTGGAACCGCATAGTAAATAAAATGATAACTTGGTAAGATTCCACAAATTTATTTTTCACCGACCTAGGTTTCGATTGTTTGACAATCATTATCAAGGTCTTTGACCTTGACCTTGTCTTTGACCTTGATAATGATTGTCAAACAATCGAAACCTAGGTCGGTGAAAAATGAATTTGTGGAATCTTACCAAGTTATCATTTTATTTACATAGTATGCCGACCCTTTTGTTACATGACGGCTCTTCTCTGCTCTGTTTATCCCTTCAGATCACCTTCTACTCCTCACATCATCATAAAATACATTGATACTGGTAATATTTTCAACTAGGGAATAAGTTTATAGCCCTGTCATTATGCAAAATTATTTTAATAAAACATTGGTATGTTCCATTTTCTGAGATACGTGACAAAATGAATCGTTTATTTTTCATACTAGAAATAAATATGCATGAACTTTGAATAGACCGTTATCAAGAACAGAGGAGTCACTTTTCATTTGATTCACAATTGGCCAATAATGTTCATTCTCCGAATTACATATTTTTAATACATCGCATATTTTGAACGTAGCTCAGTCATCTAACATTTTGATGGTGTGTAGTGTTACTATTTAGCAAATATTTGGATGCGTTTTTGAGTTTTTATGAAATTAACTCTGGCGAGATATTTTACCAAACCTACCGAACAGATCCAATCTTGCTCCATCTACATTTAAAATGTTGATAAAGGGCCATGTGATAACTGGAGTATACCCAATATCACTAGTCTAAATTCAGAAAGATCGTTTCTAGAATTTATTATCTCCTTGAGGAATAATGCTGGGATCAAACAGTATGTAGTCAAACAATTAAATTTTAGGCCTAGACTATCTATGCAGTAGAATATTCCTGGATTATCTACGATGAAGGACATATGACAAATAATTTTAAATAGAAACGCCAATTAAATAAATCTTACCACTTCGGTCGCCTTTCCGAATTCAATGCTTTGTTAAATACATAATATTTATCTCTGCAGAGGATTTAAATACAATTCTTGAATAATGAGTAATTGGTGGTGCTTGAAGATTTTGAGGATGCTGTCTTTAAAAAAAAAAATTCCGTGTTGTATTTACTTGAAAGTAAGATTACAACAATAAATGTATCGTGTATTGAATACGAAGAATAGCAAACCATATGCCTCTAATGATGTAATATTCCTTTCAAATTTATGTAATCCTGTGCCGTGAATGACTTTGACTCAAACTTTGAATTTTCCGTGAAGTTACGTTAAGACTAGAATTTAGCCGAGGATGATGGCAATGAGAGTGAGAGAAAGATAAAGACTTTTTCGGTGAGAGTTGGCTGACAGCTGAGTCATTAAGAATAGGCGACTTTTTGGTTGCCATTAGGATTATTATTGGTAACAAAGGAAGGATGGAGATGGAACTCAGCGTTAAAATTATCTAACTATTCAAGAAAACACTGACTGATCTACGGCTCAACATCCCAGCCGTCGGAAGGAATGCGGAACATTAAATGCTCTTCACACAGCACTCAAGTACGGGACAAGGTCACTCAACATGAGAAAATCTTTTCCACTGCTGAGATTTGAACCCGGGGCTTTGAAATAAGACGTTAGTAATTAACCATTACTACTTACTCTATCCAATTGGAAAAATATGTCAATGTCGTTATGATGCCAGGTTGCAGGAACATGACGGCGTAAGTTGAGGATAGAAGAAGCAGGACTTTTTCCAGTACCCATCGCTAATGATTTCATATCTGGTGATAATGAGTGCCTGCATTAATCACACTAAAGAGAGTTCTGGGAGGAACCTTGGAGTTATCCCAATACTCCTCTCATAATTTAGGAATTTCAATTTAGCCAAGCCTATGGAAGAAACGGAATTTTAGCATGTGTATCGATGCGTATGAATGGATTGTTTTCATTTGAATTTAACTGTTGGTTAAATCAAAGGGGGAGTACTTTCTTCGGCGCTATCAATATTTTGCGCATCAATTTTATGAATGTCCAGATTCCAGCAAAATGTTTGCTAAAATCTCGGTGAAATTTGTGCCTTCATGCCTAGGTGTAACCAGGCAGCTAACGTATTTCCTTTATTATGTTACCTTATTTCGCTAAGCCTACACCCAACATCTCTTCGTATTATCTGACATACTCATTAATTTCCTCCAATACTCAACATACTATCTTCAATGATGAGTTTTTCTATCCCGTTCTCCTACGTTACTTGCTTAAACCACTCTGCCCATTATCCAATCGTTGGTGTCGTGATGAACTAGTGCAGGTGTGGTGAACCTCTGACACGCGTGCTCCAGATCGCACGCGGAAAATCATTTTGACACGCTAAGCTGGAACGGCGCTAGTTTAGAATGAAGAGTCGAAATAACAACTGAAATTGATTGAAGTTGGAACATAAAGGATAATGAAATTCGCTGTGAGTTTAGTTACGTTAGTGGCCATCTTACAGATATTTTCTATCATATTTAATTCATCTCATTATCTTTTTCATGAAATTATTTTTCACATCAATAAAAATATTAAAATTTGAAAAAGAGATATTGCGAATATCGCTGAAACTAATCGTTATCTGCATCTCACCCAATGATTGGCACGTGAGTAGAGTTCAACCTAAGTTTCACCAGCCCTCATCTAGTAAGAGGATCATTGATAGCCCAAGAGGACCTAGGTTGGACCTACATTTTGCTTGTTCGAGCAGTCCACCCTAAAAAAATTCTCATGGTGCTTCATGGTGGTGCATTAAGAGGTTTAAATTTAGAGCATATCAGGGATGGTCTAAAAGAAAGTTGTTAAATGAGGTGGTGCCTACGAATAGCTCACCATTCCTTTCTGTGCGAGTCTTCCCACCCTCCTCATCCCAAGTCGTGGTTTAAAAATCACAGAGGCAGCTTCTGGGTACATCTACATAATCTACGCGATACCCTGCAAGCCACCGTGAGGGTGTGTGGCAGGGGGTTAAGATCACCAAGCATGCACTATAAACATGCAAACATACTACTACAGGGTCTCAGGCAACTAGATTGTTAGTATCTACATAGTAATTAAGAGATTAGTTGTTAATACATGCATCATGCACTACACACTGCTCTAAAATATTTCCCCTTCCTATCCCTCTGCTATGCTGCCTATTCTGTTCTCTTACAGTACGGGGGAAAAATTACATTTTGAATCTATCAGTACGACAATCTATATCTCTAATCTTCTTTATCTGGTCGAATCTAGCATAATACGCTGGTGTTATTAATATATGCCTAACATCTTATTTAAGCTATTCGATTTAAATTTCTGTAATATATTTAATCTGTACCTTAACCTACGCTCTGATAATAATTCACACCCTAATTCCTGTATTAATGATGATACACTCCTAAACTTATCGTAACACCTTTTAACGAACCTAGTTGCTCTACGCTGGACGATGTCTAGTTTTCTGATCAAAGCTAATTCATTCGGATCCCATACACTTGCTACATACTCAAGGTGGGGACAAACTAGTGACAAGTAACATCGCTCTTTTGTCTTCTCATCACATTTCCCAAGTACTTCTTTTATAAATCCTAGCTTTCTCTTCGCTCGGCCACATATTCCGGGATGTGTCTTCCCCACGGTACCAAAGAACCACTTGGTAATAACGTGTAAACTTTGAAACCGGTAGAGGTAAAATAAAGAGTGTGGTAAATTACTAAGTATTTACTTTAAGTTAATCATGGTGCGATAATTTTACATCAGAAAATGGTGAGTAGCATGAAGTGTCCCACACAGGTGCTTTAATTTGAGAGCGTGCATTCCGTTAGGTGTAAAGTTTAAAATAGTTAGGAAACTGTGTTCTTCATCGCATTCTTAGCAGCCTCTCCAGTTGCTTGAAAGTTCAACAGTGGAAAATGAAATATGTAGGAATCTGGTTTGCAGTAGAATTTAGCGTCGCATCGTGGCTATGATTGAGGTTTGTAAATTTAAAAGTCCTCGCATGAGTGCTTCTTTGAGTACTCATACAACAGTACTCCATATCTCCATATTATTTTGCAAGCTGCAAAGTTTTCGCCGGTTGAAACTTTGTGAATCAATAATGTAGTATGGTTTGTAATTTGCTTGATAGAAATAATTCATTTGCGCACGTCAAGTCGTGGTACGCACGGTTTTCGTACGTTTACATTTGAGTGTTAAACTTTGAACAACTCGGCGCTTTTGCTAAGAGTAGAATAATGCCAGCGCCAGATTTTTCTCCACTCTTTTTCCTTTCCCTAAATAATTCCTAGCCATGCATAACTAACCTCCCCTAAATGGCACAAATATCGTCAGTTAGTGATAACCTTTTGAAACCAATAATTATGTATATTACCCAACAATTTTTTAATATTGTTGGGTAATACAGTGCCTAAGTACAGTAAACAACCGATTATCCGTGCGCGCGTTATCCGGGTTGCAGATAATCCGTTCATCGCCAATCTATTTAGTGTATCGGCAGTGGTCTCAAAAGTAAGTAAACTTTTGTTATTTTCCGCCAATCGTGATTTTCTCTGCGGCTCTACCTACTGGTGCGATGTCTTACGCCACGGTTCGTGCCGCAACCCAGGGCTTGCGAACATTAAATAGCGGTCGGGACAGCTCTACTGGACTCATTTTTTGCCATAAAATGCTATTATGTACAGCGAGGATCTTTTCATTGACATATTGTGTTATTTCCGTAGGGAGTTTATTTATTTTGGCGGCATGCCCTAGATAAATTAATCGCGAAAGAACCAAACAGTGAATTATCCATATTTCTCTATTATCCGTGCACCCTTTACCAGTCATTGACCCCGATAATCGGGAGTTCGCTGCACTCCTTGTAATTAAATTCCTCCGCACTTGAACAGAGCCCTTTTAACATGTTTATTCTTTTATCGATTTCTTTATTTGACATTGTCGTTCCTTCCGATGGAGGAGAAATAAACTTGTTTTCGCTTCAATCGCTTCGTCAGCAAGGCTGAATTTCCGGAGCAATTCGATCCGATGGAAAGGGTCGGGCGGGAAATAAGAGGGAGAGAAAGGGGCACTTTCGGCGAAAAGCTAGCGAACAAAAGTGGAGTGACGCATCCGTGTGGGTGTTTATGTAGCCCGTCGAATTTCTGAGGGACGGAAGGGAGTCAAAAGCTACGGCGGGGCGAGCTCGAGACTGACCTAGCATTCCGTGACTAATGAGGGGGAGGATGAAGCAGGGGAAAGAGACTAAGAGACGGACAGGGTGGGGATGGCTGCGTTAGGGTTCGTTGGGCGGTAGTAGGCGAACGAGGGGTCGAAGAGGGATGGGCGGTGAAGGGATAAAGGGAAGGAAGGGAGGTTCGGGAGGCCCGAAAGGGCGGGAAATGGGGCTGAAAGTAAAGATAGGCGTGGGTCGGGAATGATCCCGGTGAGAGATGACCCCTAGTGTGAGATGTACGGAACTCTGGTGGATCCAGACCTCTTCCGAACGGGTTAATTTAAGAATTTGCAGCCGTTTCTACAGGGGAAGGCACTTGTAGACCTCTCAGGAGAATGGATTTAATTACCTATTGTATATATGTACAAGTATATACTCCTGCTTTGTCATATCTCTGATGTTTTAACTTGAGTAGAAAAACGTTCACTGAAAATTATGTATGGGTGGCCTAAAACAGAGCTCTTTTCCGAAATTTAATCTCCAAACTCGAGCATCTGGCATTCCCAAGTGATTGACAGTATTCTTTCTATTTGGGTTGGCTTGATGTAACGTCTATTCACAATTCATTCATCAGTCGGCTTCTATACTCTCTTTCTGTCATCAAGTCGGCATATTTTCTCCTACTTCTCGGCACTCTTCTTCATATTATTATCCCAAACATTTTTAGTCTAAACTTGTATGCATATTCATGCATTCGACTTATACAGAATATTTAATCAATTAACTGAATTTGCTATACAAGAATATGACTCGTCTCAAGGCCTCTTTATCATGGCAAGGTGCTACGTGTACAAGTATTTGGGTCAATGGGGCAAGTAAATTTTAGGGTAGGAGTGGAAAAATGGTGAAAAGGAATATGCTATAAATTAACCCATGCCCTTATCATGAGCGTTCGATCTTGCAGTTACACATGTGCTCATTAATTTTTATGGGCAGGCACAGGTTCCGCGTAAACTGGAATTAAAGCATTACAGGGACTTGGTAGATGGTAAAGATTTATGGAAGGGGATGGTAGCGTGGAAACAATGAGAAAATCAGAGCCATTTTCATCTGAATAGAGATTAAAGGTGTATTATTTATAATGCATTTCTTATCGAGAAATTGTACTGTATAAGATGGCGTTATTAATACTTATGCTGTAATATTCTTAGAGGAAATAAAACTTCATCGTTTAAAAATTTGTTTATTACTGTGTTTTCCACCCTGACACCATTGTTGCACGCCCGTCACTTGGAAGAGTGTTGAAGTTTAATCATCTGTTAAGTATCGGCTTGGCAACCTGAGTGCCGTGTTTTCTATTTCAAATGTGGGGATAGATATTTGGAGTTTTCGACCAAGAGTTAAGCAAGTAAAATTTTTAGAGGTAACATGGTGTTATATAATCTTAGCTGTTCAAAGCCGTAAAGCCTAGTTGAAACAATACCATTATTGCCATTTTGAATCAGCTGGGGAGTTTTCCAAAAACCCAACTAGTAATTACAGGAGAAAAGAAATTTCCTTTCACTTACCGGCTTTTTCTACGTTGTCGTTTGTATCCGGACCACTTTTCCCAGCGCTTTGTCCGTGCCTTGCATTACGGGCGCTCTCCTGTCATCTAGTGACGCTGGCGTAAAATGCCTCATAGAACTTCCCTATGCTGTGGGGTGAGGTTTGAAAGAGAAAGCATAAGGAGGGAGGGGTGTTTCGTACTAACTAGTTTCCCTTGCGAGGGTCATGAGGGGAGGAGGGGCTAGACAAGGGGCTACAAGGGCGGCTGTTTGGGAGGGGAGAAAAGGGTTTGTCGAGGGCTACAGCCAGTGTGTGGGTAGTGAGGAGCAGAGTGTGGTGGTAGTGTGGGACTTGGCCAAGAGCCCCCTGCCCTGATGAATGGATTCGAAAAGAGCACTGAGGGATGAAGCGAAGTGGGAGGACAAAGGGAGGATGTCGAGGGTGGAGGGGAACGGGTTGTTTGGTGCGCGGGGATGGGGGTTTGAGGGAGGGATTTTGAGGTAATGGGAGTCGGAAATAAATGGAGTCCTGGAGTGGAAGGTTATGTTGTAGGGAGAGGTAGGGAAGGGGGCGTGGATGGGTGGGTGTGTAGATATGGGAGATTTATATATTCCGTATTACTCGTATCGATATCTCTACAGGCTTATCTTATTAAAACTATTAAATAATATGCTTCATAAGTAATAATTAATATATTTTTAGTGCATCGAAAATATAAAATTAACTCATTTCCTTGCAATATTTCTTATTTTATTGTAAATCTGAGTCGTTTTTCTATGGTTTAAAGCAATAAGTAAATACTGAGGATGTCTGGCAATTTAACTAAGAGGAAATTTTAATTTGGTGTTTTAGGCAGCTGCATAGTGTACAAAAGTTTCTTTTAACTTCCTTCATCGGTTCTATTGGGTAGACCTCAAGTAATTTAATATTTCGCTCATCAAGTCGCTAATGAACAAGTTAACAATTTCTCATGGATATCTTTTCATTGATGAACTTGAGGCATGACTGCTAAAATATGGTTTGAGGGTAACAGAGGTTTTTGTATAAAAATATCTCTGATCGATTTCCTACATTAATTTGAAACCTGATAAGCAGAATTTTTATTAAATTTACCACAATACCTATGCATTGGAAACTTTGAATCTATTTGATCATTTTTATGTAAGAAACCCTCCAATAACTTATATTTTAATTATATAATGAAGGGTGTGTAATTCTACCATAGACTCTACACAATAGTTTTACCGTAATGTATCCACAATTTTAAAGAAATTATAATGCTGCAATTATATGATACTGAGTGCCTTTGCCCGGTATTATCTGGCTTTTGCAACATCCAAATAGTTGCACATGGATGAAATTAAATGGTAATTACTCGTGCTAACGTGAATGCAATTACAGCATCATCAGTCAGCAAACCACATATTTGTTTGATGTAGCTCATATCGATGAACTTATCAGCTAACCTCCACAAACTTACGTAATTCTATGGCCGGATTGAATTGGCTTGAACTCGAGGGTGTCAGGCTTTCTGTAGGACATTAATCATTGATATTTTTTTTACAAAAAGTCAGTTACCGTCAGCCCATATTTTTACAACCTTGCGTGAAATTTTTACCTAGATAGTTCATTAGCGACTTGGTGAGTGAAACATTAAATTATTTAAGTTCATCCTTATAGTATCGATGAAGTAAGTTAAAATAATCGGGAAAATTAAATTCTACTTTATTAATTAAATTCTGCGGGATTCGAACCTTCAACCTAAATTATGACAGGCGACAGATTTATCTAGCCTCCAAACCCTGCCGGCAAAGGTGGTAGCTGAGGGTAAAGGGTAAGAGGTGGGAAGGATGGAAATATGGAGGTTGGGTCGTAAGGGTTCGGTCGTAAGTTACTAAGAGGAGAAGCCTGTTTGGAGAAAAAAGACGAGCCTGCTGGCAATTTGGCCCGGGATGAGGTGGACGAAAGCACCTCCGAAAGTGGAGACGAAGAAAGGTCCGCGTGCATTAGGGGGATTTTATTTTTGCGAGATGATGATGAGCGCGTTGCATCTCTCTTTCCCTGCCAGGGACAATGCACTGTAGTTTTATATCCGGTGATTTTTTGGGGAACCATCACAAATTGCGGCCGAGTGGATAAGATGCCAAGATGAAGTAATTTTGCCCAGTCCGCTTTTCACTATTGATGCGTCTACTGACATCGTCACAACGTCACTCGCCTGTATTTATGCTGAAATGAAACTGTTACATGTACGAAATCATCGCAAGTTGGCTCTAAATGAATATATTTTCTTAGCTTTTTAACCCAACAAATGTACCTACACCACAGTCATACTAAATTGCAGTGTTTTACTAGGCGATATAAAATATATATGTCTTGGGCACTGCCATTAAATAACGTCCAAAAGTTTCAACCGAATCCAATTATTTTTATGTAGGTACCAGAAAATGTTTCGCTGTTGAATAGCGCAAAAGGCATGAATATATGTTTTTTGTCCCAGGATTCAGATCTTAGGGTTACACAAAACCTTTAAGCAATCGGAGTACATAAAATCTCGACGAAAACACACCCTATTTTATTATTTTAACATTTAATGCACGTGCTCAGTGCAGAAATTAATCTTGCAATTTAGGTCTTTAAAATTCAGATCTTAGGGTTACACAAAACCTTTAAGCAATCGGAGTACATAAAATCTCGACGAAAACACACCCTGTTTTATTATTTTAACATTTAATGCACGTGCTCAGTGCAGAAATTAATCTTGCAATTTAGGTCTTTAAATTTGACTTCATTTTTAGAAGATGAAAACATTTCGTGGCTACAAAACAAAAACCTGTACTTAATTTCCACAACATTTTCAAATAATTTAAATAAACGATGCTGCAAAGTTCATAATGCATTCATTAATATCAATTTTTTCGTATCACCTACGACTCTCCAGCGGATTTAATGACACCAACCAAATTGTCATAATATACCGCCATACGTTGCGGTAAAATATAAGAATATCTGGATAATTTGATGATTTATTATCTCCGTTCATAATTTAAAAGTTAAACACTAGAGAATGAATGTCTTGCGTAAGTGTAGATTTAATAAATTCTGTTATTTACAGCATGTATTTGGATTCAAACCAAGCATGTTATCTTCTAAACTTCAACATATTCAGCATAAATATTGAAATAATTCGTAAAATTCCGTATGAATTTACTTAGGTAATCACAGACTTCATTGTTCTCCAATGAATACATGCTTCATTCATTCGGGATTTAAAGTTAACGATAATCAGATGATGCTAATCAAGTTACCAGGGGTAGTTTTCGAGCTTCGTTAAGCATGGCTCTGTTCAGTGTTCGAGAGTTACTGCTGAGGAAATTCGATGCGGGAGACAGAAGTGTGGAAACTTTTAGCCAATAAAAATACATCGGCAGTGAAGCCACCAATGGGGTCGCCGATCATTAATTAATGCAAATTGGCCTTCATGGATCCAAGTCTTAGCGCTCGTCAAGTTTTGTTTAGTCTTTAGAATATTTCTTGAGCTGAAGTTTCATTAAATCTTAACCCATGGGCACAAATTTTGCTAATTAGTAGAGACACATATTGAATATCCTCATTTTCGGCGAAATTTATGGAGTGGTTCGTAAATAACATGAACAACTTGTGCATGATTGACTGCCGTTTTTATTGATGATAATTAGTCTTAGACACTCAGCTTTTGCAAGGCTAAATATTTATGTATTTTTTAGTTAGAAATATGAATATTTCAATGAAAACGTAAAGTTCCTGATTTGTAACATGGATAGTATTTCGTTGAGGATTATTGTGTTAAGGCTAAGGAGACACAAAAAGATAAGTGTTTGGCAATAAATATGTATATTTGATAGTCAATAATATTTTGTCTGAAAAAAATAATAAAATATGAATTATGATGGGTTGAACTCTCAGAAGAATTTCGTTCGTATTTTTATCCCATCAGTAACAAAAATTAGGCGTAGAAAACCAACATTTATAAAAATTTAAGTTCTGCCAAAGATATGTTAAGTGTAACTCACATAAAAGGTGTATCCCATACTGTGAAGGCATGGTCTCCTTATGGTCTCCACTGGTCATTATAGTTGTGGTCGGGAGTAAATTAAAAAAAAACGAAAGGTTATCATGAAGAAAAAAGTTGTGCTCAGAGCTTCCCGGATTTCACTACTTAGTCCACCAATACTCCAATGTCTGAGCTTTAAAGTTCATGCTTCCAAAGTTGACAGAACCTCTGGCTTTGTAAATTATTTACCGTTACCCCAGTGCCAGAATATGAGAGAATTAACCATTAAAAGTCTCAACGCCAGCATCTTTCATATCGTCACGAAAGTATAGTTAGCAGTTGTAAATTCAGAACGCTGATCCTTGCTCAATGATCACATGCTTTTATCATTTATACAAAAGCTATCGATAAGACAAGATAATAAAACTGTTGATTGGAACAGGAATTTAAGCTCAACCTACCCCTCCCAAGTTTATGTTTTTTCGTCTTTTTGATGTCGGATCCTAAAATAATCTCTATGGGATGACGCCTAGGATGATGTTTTTTTAGCCGCAACCTTGTTGGTAATAGGCCGTTATTTCATGTGTCTCTTTACTGCGAAAGGCATGTGCAGCACATTCAAGATGCCTTTCTTGCCTAAGTCTCAATGATTCCTTTGTCGTCTTTCTTACAATGTAATAATTACTCGTTAAATGGTATTGTGTTAGTTATTAATGAAAAAAATTGCCATTGTTTGAATAGGTCGGCGTATATGACGCTTTGGAGAAGTGCATGATAAGCAAAATTTAATAATCATGTAGAAAAAGGCCATCATGAGTCATTTGTAAACTGACGTTACATAGCTAAGTCTACCATGACTGGTATCTGGTATCGAAATATCTCACCTCGCGAGTGATCATCATCTAAATTTTTACACCGGCAAATGATCAAAACATAAACTAATCAAGGTAATTATCGTTAATTCAATTAAAATGATTACACGTTAAAAACGGGATTCAGGATGAAACAGAACTTTGCAGTTAGCCCTAGCGTGAAGGAAGTAGAATGAAACACAGGTCCATCAATTTCGTGTCCATTGAGATAAAATTATAGTGTTTTGCAAAGGCAATATTGATCAGAATTTGGAACACAATTTATTTTAAACTTTCCATTGAGGATTTAGAATACGGAACATGTAAAACTTACTGTCATTATAAAATGGATAATTGTACATACATGAAGAAAATTAAGTGGAACTAATGTAATATTCCAGAGAAGTTGAATGTGCGGTGAGTCCCACCAAGAAATGTCTTGAAGGAAGTGTACATTGTGAATGATGAATTAAAAACACGAAAGTTTTCTGTAAAATGAATAAATACACATAATATTGAAAGGAAATGCTAAAAAGTGCACTAAAACATGCAATGATTTTGTCCAGAATGAACAATAGTCATTCTGTTGACTGGAGGCGAGGTAAAATACTATCGTAGAATTGGTAAGAGGAACTTATAAAGGAAAGTAACGTGATGCAATATAGGTATCATATGTTACATCAATAAACGTATTTCAATGCTTATTAAAATATGGTAGTGACTTTGAAGGAATTAACTATTTATTTCTGACGTACCCATTGGTAATCTGGGATAAAATGGTAGATATTAAATATTCAAAAACTACAAAACAGGAAATAGTGATTAAAGTTGCATATTTTTTGCATTGATTAAACCTTTAACGCTTTGTAATATTGTGTAGCTGTAGGATCATATTTTCGTTTTAAATAATGTTTCAAAAGTTGCAGTTTTAAAAATAATTAATGATAAATTCTAAATAGGGATATTTCAACGCTTGTAAAAGGTAAAATGGAATCATTAAATATTATAAACTTTTAATTGCTTGATAATTGGGAATACATTGCATTTAAAGTAAGGCATTATGAACTGAATTACTTTTTCTACATAACCGTGAACTTATCTCCTGTATTTGGAATTTGTGAATCAACATTTGCGTGGTGACTATCACCTTCGGATATTTTTCCTAAATACCATTGAAATATAAACCACCTAATTGCTTTAAATGATTGCTTGATGTCTCAATTCACTTTTTAAAAAAGCCCTTTTAAGCAAACAAATTATTTTCTCTTTTTTTCAGAACCTCAAGAACCAGATAATGACAACGAACGTCTGGGTGGAACAAGTGAGTTTGAAACTTTTAGGCTTGGGTCTACGACACTGGGTGCTCTCTCTCCCCCTTGTGCACACGTGGGCAGACGCAAAATGCTTCGCCCCAGGGCTCAGAGAAGGGGTCCAACTTCCGGGGACAAAGTTTAGCCGGTTAAACACAAAAGGCTCTCACTTGTTGCCAATTTCAGATTCAGGAAGTTCCCAACAGGGTGAGGCAAAAACAGCCCTTGTTATACTGATTCATTACTCGTTCGGACATTACTTGCTCATCTCGTCCCCTGCTAATAAAAGGGTGGCTGTGGTTGAAATATTTATTTTCGACCTGCATTCATACCTACCCTTAATTTAAGCAATTTTGGGACTCGAATTTGGGAAAATCTGGGGGTTGTGTAGAAATAACTTGATCAAAACACGTTTGCCATGGTGCGCTTACGTCATAACTCTGGGAGAGGAGCATCCAGCCAATTAAAACACATTTTAATAGATGGCCATAAATATTTCAACGCAAACATTTAAATAGATTTAAGGTTTTGCCGCATAACATAAAAATTAACCTGGTGATTTAAAAAAGAGTAATCCTAATCTAAACAAAGAACAGCATGTTAACCTAACTAATTAAAGATGATATCTTAGATTTTAGCCATAACATAACTAGAAATTTAGTCATATTGCATGCCTTTTATTAATGCTTTCTTTACCTTCACGTATAATCTTTAGCCTTAATATTTAACGAATCTATTCTATCAATAAAAGTAGCGTAGAGGAATTAGTATAAGTTTTAATTCACTGGGTGTAAAATGTAAGCGATCATCATTTCACGGTTAGCGGATGCTATATATATGACAAGTTTTCTTAACTGAACCAGGAGGATGTTTTTTCATGACAAAGTAATTCACATTTCTTACTCGGTGTCTTCAAATGTGCAAGAAAACGGCTTTGTAACAACATGGGCATGTAAGCATGTGGCCGTTACTAATAAGGCAATACGAACGCTAGTACGGGTGTCGAACACAACTATCAAGCATGTACCCTTTTGGTCCTTTAAAAATTGAACCTTAATATTATTAAAGAAAAATTTAAGAAGAATTGAGAGCTACTGCTTTGGTGGCCATTCTATATCACACAAAAGAATACGCTTCGAAATAACACCGTAAACTGCATATAATAACGTCATGAGTTAGGCAATATGCTAAGGATAGCAGCTTTATAAGGAAACGTTCAAAAATATTCCTTAAATTTGAATATCACGTTAAAGTTTAACATGGGTTTGATGCATCACTTATGAAAGAAATTTAATCAACAATTTTCTTCTACCCTCTGACATATATAAATATCTGAAATAGATATGTACATAGCTTTCGAGTGATGCTGATATATTTTAATATACATTTTCTTAAGATCCATTTGTGAATAGACTTAGATATGTGTTCCAAACGATGGTATAAAACCAAATACAGAGAACATTTGGTAAAAAGGATTAGCGTTTACACTACCATATAATTTATTGTTTTGGTACTTTGAATTCTTTTCCGAGTTGTGGCATGCTATATGTGGTACTATAGCTACATGATAAATTTTACTTCTCTTATCAGTTATGCTCGCTCTTTCTAGTTTGGCAGTACACATTTAAAAACTTTGCCATCAAATACTTCTACAACTGGTGACAAGGACTATTTTTCTATTTAATAAGCATTGAACTATTTCTAATTTAGCCCCTTGAAAAAAGGGGAAATATTTATTAATTAAAACATCATAATTTGATACTTTGTATTCATTTAACAACTTAAAGAAGTGATAGCTTTCTTATTTTTTCAGATAAAAAGTGTGGTTAATATTAAACAAATGTATGGGAAAAAATAAAAGTATTAAACATTATTAAAAGGAAATTAGAGTTTTGAAAAGTTTGGATGGTATTGCATCAACATATAAATGGTATTATATCTTTAAAATATTAGTGTTACCCTCATTCATAAATTTAATTACGAATATAATTCGTCAAGCGATACAGAATGAGCTCTTTTTATTGATTGCGTCTTTATATTTTTACTGTCAAATTTTGTGAACGTCAAAACGCCTTGACAGTCGTAAATATATGACTGTATATTTTATTTTGTAATAAATTAAAAAAAATAATTTTCTGACCGTAATCCTCTAACGAGGGCTCATGTCACACTTGGTTTTCTGTCATGTAATGACATTTACTTACACAAAACTCCTCCAAAGTTTTTTTTTTTGGTACCATGATTATCCCTTGTGTTGAATGTTAATTTTCCTAAATTGAACCAAACATGATTCATTTATGCATAGTAGTCTGTAAGTATCAAAGTTACTTCTGTCCTATCCCACTTTAACTCTCCTCACTTTATTTAGAATTTTCTCTACTGCAGAAGATTTGTTTTATTACTTTTTGCTGATCTTTCGCCAATCGATAGGAGTGGAACGACTACAAGCTCAAATGGAACCCGGAAGATTACGGCGGAGTGGAGACATTGCATGTACCTTCAGAACACATCTGGTTGCCGGACATAGTCCTTTACAACAAGTAAGTGATACGTTTCCACTTATATGTGAAAACGTAAACTTATCCCTACCTTTCGACGTTCAGGAAATATTGTTCGACCTTAGAAATAATGTTTGATTATTGATACATATTTTTGCAATTTTTGGCAGTTATTTCATTGAAATTGTAAATTGTAACTGCATTCTGTAACTGCATTTTCATTTTTCTATTCTCACTATTTTTAAAAACCGTGATCAGGGATACTAAATATGATCCACGTGAATAGTTATGAAGTTTTATTATTGATTATGATATTTATGGTATTTCAACATGCAAGACTCGCATTTAATGGTTGAACTCATAGGTAACGATTTTCGTGTTTTCCAATTTTTCCAAATATTCTTAAAGTAGGATAATGACGATGAATTCTATTAGATGGCCCTTTATTACTATCCGTATGCATTCTTAGATGGCAATGCCTTAATTGTTTGATCATCTTTAGCTAAAAAAAATGTTCCGTTCTTTCTGCTACAAAGTTCTCTTTCATTTTGTTTGGTGTTCATAATATTTTACAACACTAAATCACAACTTGTGAAGGTATTTCGTGTTATTTTCACTGTGTAAAAAATATAATTTTCTCTTCACTCTATCAGTTATTTTAGATCGCCTTATTATCGCCTAATAGAAGAGTAAGGAAGCATTTAGGTATGCAAAGCCACAAACACGCCTCCTTCAATGCTTGGCATTCGGGTGTGTGTATCAGGGTATCAATATCAGAACACTGGATCTTGTTCAGTTATTACGGCCAAAAATATATATTTCTATGAAAAATTTGAACATTTTTCCTCTAAAAATTCTTTCAACTTTTATAGTAATCGTATATTTATCTACAAAAGTTATTTTGTTGATTGATTTCCGTTTCAAGTTCAATTTCGAACATCATTTTTTTACTGTTCCCTGCTCTGGGTCCCATCCATTGCCGTTTTTACCGTGGGAAACTTTTTTAAATTGTACCTCCTCTGCATGAAGATCTTGGATGGTAAAGGAGACCTCTTCCTTTACATCGTTTCTCTCCGGCATGCCTTTAATTTTACGGTCTGACACCAATCCGCTTGGAGTCGTCAGAGCAGATTATATTTTTTTGTGCTCGGCGGAAGGTGATTTTTCGCGCGCTTTGGGTCCATGTCAGAAAGCATATTGGAAGAACTGAGAAGTGACCTAAGAATAGGGGTATGATTCAGAAAAAAACTATTAGCAGCTCTATGGATAAAAATCCTGCCTTCGAATTCACTTGCGATTTTTCCGATTCTTATTTAGGCAAAAAAATGCCTTTTTGGTATTAAATTTTTCCGTATCATTATTATACACCTTATTGGGCGTTATGGTATCAGTTTGCCTACAATTTGAAAGGCTGTGGTTACCAGCCGTATTATTCGAGCTCAAAAGAAACATAGTTTTGCATAACAAGTATATGGTATAGCTTTGTTTACCTACGGCAATAAAATAATATCGGCTTCAAAGTTGTAAATTTCTAATTCTCATGTAAGTAGAAATAGAGTTATAAGTCACTCAGCACTCGGTATTCGCCCAATGCAATGTATCCGAGAAATAATTGGTATTCGTCAGGGAAATAATGTAATGAAATTACTAAACTAGTTGTTGCTGATGCTATAACTAAAACTTGCCGTAAGGGGATCTTTATATTCATTCAAAATTTAATAATACATGGAATATCTTAATATCGACGACACATGTATCATAATTTCCACATTGAACTTTTTTGATGGATATTTTGTTCTAAATTGCCCGCAACTATTTTAATCTTCTATTAACCATACCTTAAGTGCCAAATTGCCGGAATTTTCCGCTATATTTTTCTTTTTCCTTTTCTTCATGAAAAGTGGCTGATGGCTTTAGTCTAATAATAACTTTGAATATAATAACTAGGATAAATGATGATTGCAATCCAACATTCACTATTTGATAAGCGCTCATTAATGATTGCAAATAACGTTGAGTCGTGAATACTTAGATTGGCTGTAAAAAAAAATTTCTTTTCCGATATAGTTATGCTAAAATAGTGATGATTCGAGTTCCAGAAAAGTGGAAATTTTCTCCAAAATAATGAATTAAATATTTTAAGAAAAGGGTCATTATCTAGACTAAAAGTGGCGAACAGCAAACCATGAAAGCCTGTCTTAACCAGTGGAACACTGTCAACTAAATTCCTACTCTTGTAAATTACGCAAAGTTATCCGTTGAAATTTCACCGTAAGATTCTAAAAATGTTAAACGGTTACACTTTTTAAAAATAATACCTAAGTCCTAAATGATTTTAAAGTAATTACTTCAGAAAAAAATGTTATGATGTGGTCAAATAGTGAGTCCTGAGCGATTTTAAATTAATTATTGCAGAAAAAATTGCAAGGAACTTCAATAAGTTTCAAAACCAAAAATAATAAGCAACTGAGCATGATTTTATCTATAATCCCCAACCGTAATCTTCATTTAATGAAAACTGCGTTAGTTTGCACCAAAATCCAAATGAAATTGGTTTAAAAATGTAATATAATTCATGTTTTTGAAATCTTGATATGAGCTTAAAACTCGAGGAAAAACAATTATTTTTCGGAAGGCGAGGTTATCATTCCATACAACGGCAAGGTACTTAGGTATTTGACCTGAATTTCGTTGTTTTGTTATAACATAAAAATGATCCAATGACTGAATCACTAGCCGAGATGAGTAAAATATATTTGTTACAATTGACACCTACGTAGTACCTTTATTTACAGTCAGTTTTTTCTCTTCGCTTGATTGTTGCCTCCCGTTTTTTCGAAAGATTCATCTTTTTACAGCTTGTATCTAATATTTTTCTGGGCATAAAAATTCAAATTTTCTACTTCGTGTAATGAAGATGAAATTAATTGTGGTTCTTAATATTATAGAATATGAATAGTGTTACCCTTGTCAGCATTAGCATAGGAAAACAACGCATTTGAGTTATTCCAAACGTCAAAATACAAATACCTAGCAAGACATTTCTCACATGTGTGTCAGGGGATATCTTCTCCAGACATGTTACAGACTAGATAAATGTATTGCATCCTTAGTATATGGTAAGCGCAGTATAAATATCGCGGAATTTAAGATTCATTCACAATATTCAGTTGAAGTAGTAGTGAAGTGTTCTAAAAAGGATGTCCTAAAAAGTATGCACATGTTTATCAGCTTTAAAATATAATTAAATCAATAATATAAATTGCGGCCCATTTTTAAGGTACATTTATTTCTTCTGTCAGTGCTTGACCATCTTTCTGCTTTGCAGCGCCGATGGGAACTATGAGGTCACCATTATGACGAAAGCCATACTTCATCACACGGGGAAGGTGACTTGGAAACCGCCTGCCATCTACAAGTCATTCTGTGAAATTGATGTTGAGTACTTCCCATTCGATGAGCAGACGTGCTTTATGAAGTTCGGCTCTTGGACTTACGATGGTTACTTGGTGAGTGAAATATTGTTCACTATTACTTTCCACTCCAATCTACACTAAACTTAGGTTTTATTGTGCTCGAATGCATTTGCTAATTGATATTCGAATGAAGTTGCTTCGATCTATTCAGGATTAGCCCGTGAATGACGTTGTGTTAAATGTAAGTGAGAGGTCGTGCCAGCTGTCACTGAGCCCTATTGACTAGGAAGGGTGGTATAATATTCCATTGGATTTGGAGATAGATATATTATTCATTTATGACCATTTTAGTTGTAATATAGTTCACATAATTGTTAGCGAATATATAATCTCATTTTGAAATGAATCAAGTAAATAAAAAGAATATATTTTTTCATTCGCAAAAAAGGGACTTCATCTGGTTTGATAGTGCGTTAAGTAATTTAGGATTGGAATTAGAGAATGTTGAGAAAGGATGAAGATGGGTGACGGAAATAGAGTGGAAATTCAGCTTTTCGTAACATATGGATGGCCCTGATATCCGTTGCTGATGACGTAAATTGAAGCATTTTTAATAGTATTCATTACTATTACTCTATTATTAGCTTTTTACTTCATATTGTTATATGTATTGTTCACTTGGGACTCTGAGAAATAAGCACGACCATCGATCTACTCGTTTGCCCTTTCCTCGCTCCCATTGTTTTATTTAGGTCTACCTTTCACTGAAACCTAATTCTTATTCTATTTATTTAGGCAGATATTTACCAGTATGTAAACTGATTGTTATCAGGTTGAATACTTTTGCATTTTAAAATCAACGCTTGGCGATTTAAACGCCAAATTCTTTAGTTGCCACATTGGATCACAATCCAATGTGGCAATCTCCACATACATGCATACCTCTGGGCAATTCTTATTTACATAATCTAGTTCGGCATTAAGCCTTCTTAGGCTGAAATTAATACGTTTTAACCTCGCTGGCTCCAGGACCCTAGTTGGGGTGGCTCTTGCATGGCAAACGGAAGGTCACGAATTTCGAAATACGCCTCCGATTTGGATTTTTTCTAGGGGTAAGGGTCCCATTCAGGTAAAATGTTGTAGAATAAGCTAGATATTTGCAGTATCTAAAGCCTAAATCAAACTAATTGTTTTCATCTTACTGCCCAACTTCAGATTTGAACACGTTGATTTTTGTTTGGAAGTCCACCAACATTGAACACCTTTTTAATCTACTTGTTTTCGGATGCATTGCAAAATCCTTCCCCTTTTACATCATGAATTACTGTCGCCCATTACGTTATTTGTATTCATGCTTTCATTGCATTGTCATTACAGGTCGACTTGAGGCACATTGCTCAACGCCCAGAGTCTGATACTATAGATGTCGGCATAGATCTTCAGGATTATTACCTGAGCGTGGAGTGGGACATCATGCGAGTGCCAGCTGTACGGAACGAGAAGTTCTACTCCTGTTGTGAAGAACCATACCCAGGTATATATGTTTTTATAAGTATTTGGCTGAAATTGACTCACTCACTCAGTGATTCAAACCGAAGGTTGGTTTTGATAGGTGAGAGCAGAGCTCTCCCCTTACTAAGCCAATGGCGTGTGAAATTCACACATTCAGGGTAGGGGGGCCAGTTCCTTTCCCTGGGCCACCTGCGATTTCCTACGAAGTTCTGACATAGAAAATCGAATCGCCAGGATTTTACATGGGTGAGTCCAGAAAGGCTCTTGCCCGGTACTGAAATGGATATCGACTGTAAAATAGTAATAGTAAGGATATTAATTACTGAAACTTATATTGATAATGTTTATTTATTTTGAATGTATTTATTATATTTATTTATATAGTTATAGTATATTTAGTTTATACTTATAACATACTTGTTTGTATATTTATGATATTTATTCATGGTATAAATATTTTTGGACAAAAGCCTTTCCAATTGAGCTGCAAGTCAATCTTTGTGCACTATAAATATGTAGGCAATATTAACAGGGCATGATGTCGAGAGCTGTTTTTCTTTTCATGCAATCGTACTGTTATAACAACCTTATTCGAGTATTTAGTTTTATCGTTCCGAGTTCTAGAGCACAAAAAAACTGGCAACCAAATTAATACTTCGTAAACGAGAAAGAAATGACATTTTCTACATATTTTACGCGTTTTTATTGCTAGGTGGAACGAAATTTTTTTCACTGTAAAGACATTATTCCCAGTAGAGGTTTACCAAAAATTTGTGTTTTTCCTGCTTACAGTTAATAGAAACAAAATATAAATGAATTATGCATGTAATCTTTAGCCTTTCTGTGATTCGCATTGTAAATTTGAAAATTTGATGACTCTACTTTTTTTTCCAACCGCTTTTTCATCAAAACCGCAATATCTATGATGTGGGGAAATATATTCGTTTTTTTTCATTCTTTGACGTTACTTACCATATTATTTTTTAAACTCTTATTTCAATATTTGCAGGAATACGTAATTTTCTAAAAATATAACCTGCTGCTAGATATTTTACTGTTGCTGTCCTTATACCTCCCTTTTTTGTGTACTACTTGTTTTTGTGCCATGTGCTGGTCGTATTGGTAATAGGAATTCAGTATATCAACTTCGTTTTAGATTTTTAATGAATAGTGGAAACAATTTTTGAGCTCATATCATTTTAAATTCTTTTATTATCCAAGGATTAGTTAGCAATTGACTAGAATACTGGCTTCTCATTCCAAGTGACCATATTAGAATCCTGGCCTTTGCAAGTTTTTCATCGGAACCCAAGTTCCCCTCTTGCTTACTATGAGGAGAGCTCTTCGAGTTCAGTAAACCGTCCCTTACAAGGGACGTTAAATCGTGGTCTTCTTTTTGCCTTTCATTTGAAGTCGGCTAATGCCGATGCTGGGTTTCTCTCCACCCCTCCTGAGTTCCCTTAAATATAATCCTTCCTCCGCGTAATTACCCATCTAAATAGCGTAAAAGCCCTTAGCTGTCGGACGCCTCCCCGGAATAAGTTGTCCTATATGTTAGCTAGCTGAAAGATTAAGCATATATTCCAGGGGTCTATCTAATGCTATACTATTATGGAAAAAAATGAAATGCTGATCTAGTTATAGATAACATCCTGAAACTTATGCCTCAGTCAACTATGGATTACTAGCGATTTTTCCGCAGAATGAATCGAACAGTTATGCCTCACATGCCTCACTTTGCGCGGGAAATCAGTGAGCTTTCAGTTTGTTAAGTTTTTTCTTTCAGAATTATAAACAATGGACCGGTAAATGCATATACTCTACTATGTACAGCTGTTAGACTAGCTGATTAGAGTAGATTAAATCAATTAAATCAACGTGGCGCCGCTCGGTGCCAGGTTGACTGTCCATGCCCAAATTTAAGGCATGCAAATATTGGCCTAGTGAATAAACTTGTGAAAAGAGCTGATTTGCGGCCGTTCTGAGAAAAACCGCCAAAAAGAGTTGAGTGAGATGTAGGGAAAATAGGAATCATTCTGCAGTTCTGATCCTTTTTTAGCTTTGAAAATCTAGCAGAGTGCGTTAAGACTAGATCTCTCTGTTCCTAGATCATTCCACCTAGTATCCCTGTAACTTATTTTCAGAACTTATATTTTCAAAATACTCTATAATGAGCTTAATCTAACACTATGGATGAAATGATAATTCATGAAATAGGAAGTAGGTATTTACATAGGAAGAACCTGTCAAAGGCTTTGATTATAATTCTATAATAATCTAAGGAAAATGCCCTAATTCTTCACTGTTGACTTAGATGTCACGTCGACACGTTGATACTTTTTTACTGACTCAGGTTTGCATGCTACCCTTTCTATTTTATAAGTAAGTATACCGTAGTTTTTATTGTGTATGACATAAAAGGAAAACCCCGTCGCAACATCTGAAATATCTATACTTTGGAAATGAAATAGTTGAAAATCGCTATTATTTTTGGGCTAACACAGGTTTTTTTTGAAGTAAGAGCTTTTACTTTTAGTTTCATATTTTAAGAAGATCTTATTTTATTAGGCATTCCATAAGGAAACTATGGAGTCATGTTTGTTGTACTACCATTATTGCAACATTTTGAGAAGTACAAATAGAGATTTCCTTAGAAGAAAACAATCATCTTAACCTCCTGATTAAGGTGGCTGTTTTTCCTCTTTGAAACTCTTGCTATTGTGTATACCAACCGGTAAAAATGTGATGGATTTTGCAGATAGCTTGCCAAATTTCATTACTGAATATTAGTTCAAACATTTACTTGAATTTAGTCAATGAATGTCAGTTCATGCCACATGAGAAATTGGAAGTGATTATCTTAACTGCGTAATTAAGTGCCCGGCGTAATTTCCCCAGCAATTTGCGTTGAATTGGCAACAAATTCTTCAAGTAAATATTTTAAGAAGTACTATAAAGTAGTGGAGTTACCGATTGACATGCGCTTAAAACCCGCGATGGGAATCTCTATTAGCGGAAGTTTAGACTGACGTGGGGACAGAGATTAGCTTTTTCGGATTATCCTACGTTCGCGACCATAACATGCCTATGTATGCTTAACTGTCAGGTAAGCTCTTACCACTCGGCCTCCGCGTGGCAAATTATGTGCTTTATGAACCTAAAAATTCTCAGTTGCACCATATTGAATTCGGAAGAAAGACAATCTCTTACCCAAGCAACAGATGTGTGAAGGGTGTACCGAAGGATCGAGAATTTCATCTTTCAATCATAGGATCCAAAACTACATGTTACGGTAGAGCAAGTTTTATGATGAAAATCAAAACTTTTTCTAAGGCCTTGATCAGTTGATTATACTACAAACCAAAATATTAGTCATATAAGGAATTCCTAAGCTCGAGTAGAATTTCACAGTCATTGACGATAACTTCTAGGTAGATGAAATACTTATTTTTCTATATAAAGGTTGTTTCCAACCAATTCACTCTCCATTTTGTCATTCTGAAGAGTTAGATCTGCTGATAAATTGCTACACCTTTACGTCAAGAGGTAGACATTAGATGTTACGTGCAAGATAATCAATGAAGAATATCTGTGTTAAAGCAAATAATGGTAAGAAATGAGCAATTTGTAATGCGATGAAAGTGGCTCTAAAAGTTGGAAATATCGTGTGCACATCTCACAAAATACTCTGAACATATCCACATTAGGTTTAAATCCTTGAAATGGAATTTCATAAATGACGTGGACTTTTAGCGCTCTTGTCTTACTATGCCTGGGGAATTTTCTAAACTGAGAGTTGCATGCAGATCGCCCTTGCAGGCGCAGCTTTCGAACTGAGGTGATAAATTGCAATTGTCGAGCGTTTTATGGGTGACGGAAACCAAGCCTCTCCACGGCAATTTCTCGCATCCGGAATATGAGGCTTCGGGTTTGACTGAGGTGCCCATTGAAGCAAAGATCGTTACCAATTCGGCGTCTAACTCATTCCTCGAGTAGTTGGCATGGATTTTTCCGAGTTTTATTGCTCATCTTCATGGCCACCACATTTCCTTTATTGTCTCCGTTTGAAGTGGCTGCGCATATTCGTCCGTATTTCATAACTCGGAAACAGATGTGCTTTTTATAGGTTCTTTACATGTTTTTTCATTACGGCTCGCTTTCAAGTAAATAATTCCACAAAAGATAAAGCATTGAAAATAATTTTGGGATTGTTTTAAGCATTTCAAAGATTTTTATATGAAAATTATTTTATTCCTAGAATTAACCCAGGTTTGATGCAAGAGTCCAATCATTACTCATTCTAATAATTACTCCTGTTTGAAAAGTAATGAATAAAATTGTAAGTTTTCTAAAATAAGAAAATGCCACGTGAAATACATGCCGTAATAAATGACTTGTGCTATAATTTTTCATGACGTACACGAATGAGACTTAATGTTTTAGAATTTAGTATTTTTTCCCTGCCGATTTTCTCATAAAATATAAAGTCCTCACAATGAAAGCAGTTTATATTCTAATGAAATGAGACATGCTGGTTATTTGTTAAAACCTAGGATAATTAACTCTATTTCACTGACGGTAAGAATGTAACCCTAATTTGAAAATCAAATATTATTCAAAATTACTGTAAATCTTCGTTATAGCCGGCCCCATATTTCCTTTTTTTAGGACAATACGTATGGAAGCTCATGACCACATTTACACAGTCGTATCTATTTACGTGTTTTAACTTGTCTCGCGTAATCCTTTGCGTTTAGCTCCGAACGAGTCTAAATGCTCGGAGGCCATAAGTGACGGTGTTGATCAGCGTTGAAATGTAGGACTCCAATTTTCAGGCTCATTCAGTCACCCAGCCGATGTAACGGGAGGCGAAGCGATGCATCTTTCAGCCAAGGTTTGGCATCACTCGAGGATATCCTACACTAAGTTGCCGCTGCAATTCATTCGGACCAACATCAAATTTAAAGCGATTTGATGGGGATAATTAATTGGGAAAACCATGAACTCCATTAGAGGAGAAATCCTTAAAGCAAGCGTGACGGAAACGTAGGTAGAATCAGTCTGCGTAACTTGGATCTGTCCCCTGCACCACATTCATTGAGGTGGCACTGGTCCTCGTTTTAATCTCTGTTTTTCTTTTTCGTCGGTGGGGTTAATTTCATTGACGTGCATTCGTGTATTTTTAGGCGCTTGACCCAATTTCACCGTCCGAAACGTCGCTTCTTGAAAATAAAACACTCGCACACACACAGACAAACGGCATGAAATTAAAAAGTTTCGAGGCCCTAAAAGCGGTGGGTGAGAGGGAGGGACGCTATCCGCGAGGATTATTTCAATCCTCCTCCCCTCTCCCTAAAGCTTTTGTGCACGGAGAAAATATCCGTTTAGACTTTATTCCGGGAATGAAAAGCGAGTCGTTCCAACGACTCCCTGGTAGTAAATGAAGCTGGCCAATTAGGGCTAAGAGTGGTGGGTGAAAAGGTGAGGAGGGAAGGTTGGGGTAAGGAGTAGGGCGGTGTCGGTGGCGGCCGGGCAGATTCACGGGAAATCACGCGGAGATGGTTTAGTGAATCAAGTTCTGCACCACGGAAGGTCATTGCGGGGACGTGACGTCCTCTCGGTTGGCCCGTAATTGATGTGGCTAATGCCTTTCTGTCGCGATTAACCACCGCGATGATTACGGGATCCGTCTTTCCTGAGACCCGTTTGGTAATTAAATTGATATCATCCCAGCGTTTACCCATGCTCAAAAATAGCTCTGGAGTCCAAACGAGGCGGCATTAATTAATATTTCAAGCACTCAGCGTGGGGTTGTGATGTGTTTATATTTAATTGCCGTAGCGAGAGTTTAGTAATTAAGTCTACCGTGAAAAAAGTGGCTCCCAAAATATCTCAGTGTTGACAAAGTTTTTCAGATTTCATTCTGGATTAAGTTGATATATAAATGATTTTTGTGGCAGAGTTCGTTAGGAAAAAGCCATATAGTTAGCACACATGCTAAAATATAATGGTGTCCTTTATATTTATGAGGAAGAAAATATGCGAACTTGAGTTACCAACTCTGACGTACATTTGCAAAAACTAGATAATACTATGGGTTTTGGAGCATACTCCCATAAAATGCAGTATTTAATTTCCCATTGAGAGTTCTAGTTATGTTCACGAGCATATATTTAATCTACCGTGGAATTTAAAGGGGTTTTGAGTTCTCTTTCGTGATTTTGGCACCGGGAGGATTGTTGCGAAAACAACCTCAAAAAATACGCTCCAACTAACATCGGAATAGCAAGTGGTGTGCGTCTAGTTTCGCTCGTTAGGACATCGTCTCCTCTCCCTTGTGAGGTATCTCTTCGTTTTCCACGCATCCCACAACTCTCGTCCCTACATGCTCAGATCCAGCAGTCCACTAAGCACAAGACCGAAACAAAGGAGAACAGAACAAAACGTACCTCTCTCTTTCCCTCTTCCACCCCTGCCCCAAACATCCGCCTCCACCCACTCGTTACTCATATTCACACCCCTGGCAATTTGATGAGAACTGGCTGCAGAAGCTGATGATGTTCCATCGTGCGAGACTGGTGGCATAAAGACGAAAATTTTCCCTTTGCATGTTCCCTGGATTGTTTAGTTTCGTGACTCGACTAAATGTAAAATTACTAAGCTACAGTTAAAATGTGGCAATTAGGCCGCGTTTTCAGACGCAACGTTCTTAACATTTGCATTGATATTTGCACTTTCGAACGAACCATTTCTATATTCCAAATTCCAAGACCATATTTTCAGTGATGATGTTAAAAATATTTTGCGGACCCCAACTTACTATGGTAGACTGGACCATAATCATAAAATTAGAGAAATAGATTGCCGGAATGACAGATTCAAAATGTCCTTTTTTCCTCGTACTATTAGGGATATGAATAACGGTAAATATATCCAGTACGAGTGTAGCAATGGATAACATTGGTAGCTGCATGTTGGTATAAGGACTCATAGCTAACCCAACTAACGGCATGTTTTTGCATGTATGTTTTGCTATTTTTATCTTTTTTTAAATAGCGTAGTTTTGAACAGTACTTACCTATAAAAGTACTGATCCTTTTTTTATGCATGATATGTAGTGCATGTTTGGTGAGAGTTCACCCCCTGCCATACACATTTATGGTGGCTTGCAGGGTATTATGTAGATGTAGATGTAGATATATTTTATCTATCGCGAAGTATGTTGCCAAAATAAAAGAGTTGGCGAGTTTACGTTGGGGAAGTTATTTTTCATTATAAAAAAGAAAAAACTTAGTTCTTTTCCACAAATGTATTTCAAACAAATCTACCGGTTTCGGCCTTCTCAGTAATGAAAATGGCCTGAGAAGGCCGAAACCGGTAGATTTGTTTTAAATATATTTGTGGAAAAGAACTAAGTTTTTTTTATAATATGTAGCCAAAGATTTGTATATAAGGTACTATCTTCCCTTAAAAAACCAGACGACAATTTCCACCGCCCGTACAAATAAAATAAAACTACTTTCCCAGAGCCATATTTGCTACTGATGATAGAACAGTAAATACTAGTGCATCCGCATTACCGCCTCAAGTCTAGGTATTGAGAGAAATCTAAGCTTTATTCCTTAACGGAAAGTAAAAATATCAATGCTGTAACCCTATGTGAGTTAGAAGGAAGAGAGGAGTTAAAGGTGCAAGGAGAGGAATTAAATGGACTGGATTTAAAAATGACATAAACATAGATTTGTGAGAAACCAAAACCAATTAAAATCCAAAATAAAACCAGGCACTCTCAGATACGGTATCTAGTTTGTAGTGGCCCTAAGTCACTTAGGTTTGTGATTGAGTCTCAATCCGACACACACTCTTTTACGGAGATATTCAGCGCCAGTGATCCAACAATAACGAAAACAAATAAAATAGTGAAAATAAAGCGCACTGACTTTGGTTTGCGACTGTAATGTCTATCCTGGGATTTTAACACACGCACGCATTCTGATTTTCTCGTAGTTTCTCATAAATGTATTTTTATTTCATTCTTTATTCCCTTCTACCTTTCATTTTCCTCTCATGACTAGGCGACTGTGGAATTTTTACTCTCTATCACGCTTCTGGTATTCGATACATTCTTTATACACTGGATCCTTTTATCTCGCGAATAAATGAAAAATAAGGCTTAATCGACAAATAAATTATACTTTTATGTTGTATTGCTGACGGAGAAAAATTTTCTTGTGCATAAAAATATTTGTTATACCTTAAGTCAGTAAGGTTCTAATAGCAGTGGTACTTCCACTGGAATTGTGTAGGAAATATTTAATGCCTTGTTCACTATAGATTATTTCTTGGTTAGACTGCTTACCTACCGAATACGGAGTTGATAATATATCAATATTTCCGTTGAATTTTTGTTCGTCCATTGCTAATTGATGTTAAAGCTCCTTTCCCTTTCAGAAGGATTTCAAGGAATAAGATTATTAATGAGCATCGGCTTATTGGCTCCAAAATATTCTTCTCAATACAGACATGTAAATTAGATTGCTGTGAATGATAATTTATCAGGTTTATTTTAATGAAAATGATCAATGCTCTCGGGTGTCATTGAAGACCAGTAGCATTTTTACTCTGGCAATCAGTCTAATAAGAATGCGTATGAAATAGTTAACGATAAAATTAGGAAACACCCTAAAAGTGTGTCCGGAAATACTGTTGTAAACCTACTATTCCCTTGGAGTGCCAGAGAAGTCTCCACGATATGAGCTCTGCAAGAGATTATCCTCAAGATTAAGGTTGCGGAAATCTACTAAGATTCTATCCATAGTGGTAGATTAATCAAGAATTGAAATTATTTTCCAAATACCGGTACACATTCAGGGTGATTCTATCATTTCACTGTTTTGTGCTGCATTCACGTACAAGGTATAATTTATGCAATATTTTTTATAAGGAAGTGTCACTTTCTTCAAGTAAAGCCGAGTTTGAAAAACCCATAAATATATAACTTCATTACTATTAATCAGTGGCTCTTAGCCTGGGGAGCACTGGGTGTGTAAAAATATTACTCACGATGTTACCAGAAAGTGTAATATCATTTCTTTCATATCCTCTCTTACCGAGTTAAAAAATATTTCTTTTTTTGTAGTTCATTTCATTACATTGATGGTGTAGCAAAATATTATTTTTAAATATAATTACAATTTTATGTAACGAAGATCCTAATTTACCGACCCTATAGTGATTACAAATTCAGTATTTTTGTGAGAGGTGTGAGAAAACAAAATGTTTGTATGGGTTATCATCAGATGAAAAGGTTAAGAAGCACTCATAAAAGGAATGGGTTGACTAGAGCTTTCTGATGGACGTTATGAAATTATCTTGTTCTTTGGCGCATTTCTTATCCTCTCTGACTTCTTATTACCTTCCAGATATAATTTTCAACATAACCCTAAGGAGGAAGACACTTTTCTACACGGTCAACCTCATCATTCCGTGCGTCGGAATCTCCTTCCTGTCAGTTCTCGTGTTCTACCTTCCCTCGGACTCTGGCGAAAAAGTGTCGCTCTGCATCTCCATCCTGCTGTCACTCACCGTGTTCTTCCTCTTGCTGGCCGAAATCATTCCCCCAACCTCGATCACGGTTCCCCTGCTCGGAAAATATCTCCTCTTCACCATGGTGCTCGTCACGCTGTCCGTCGTGGTAACCATAGCGGTGCTCAACGTCAACTTCCGGTCTCCCGTGACGCATAAGATGGCCCCTTGGGTGCATCGCTTCTTCATTCAGATGCTGCCCAAGGTTCTCTTCATCGAGCGGCCGCAGCAGGACGAGGGGAACAACGGTGACGGGAACGGTAGGGGTCTAACCCTAGCTCTTAGACCTTTTTCTCGCTAATTAAAAGTTAGTTCTTACAGTACAATATTTTTGCCTTTATATTCTTCGCCAGCCTTCAATTCACCAACAAAGCCATCCATTCCTTCCGCGTTTACTATCCCATTAGACCAAAACCTCCCTTAACTTCGACAGTCTCCAAATACCTTCGTATCACGTCAAATTCCTTTTCCTTCCTGTTGCCTGAAGCTCCTATTTGCTCGTCTTCCGCTCCTCCTAGTCTTCACATTCCTTTCCTATCCACACCCTCGTCTCACGTAGCTCGAATCTACGCTGAATCCTTGTTCAAAAATTTTTTTTTTCAAACCGCACCATACTAATAGGAACATGTTTCTAACTGGTGTGCATTCACTTGTTTGACGAGTTTTTGATTTGTCCCGGTTATTTTTTTCTTAGGTTAGCCAATTGGTAGCCCGTTTTAATTACAATTAATAAGTTTTTAACCGATCCCTGCGTCTCGAAACAAATTAAGGGTCAGCAACATTTTATGGAATTTGTGTAAAATAAGGTGGAATTATCCTATAACATTACAGTTAACTGTCATATTTTTAAGTTAATTCAGGATGATTAATTTTTTGTCCCACATTTAGACACACGGCAACATTGGGTGATTTATCTTTACTCCTTCATGAGATAATTTTTTGCAGAAAAAAGTTTTCAACTTTTTCAAACCTTGATCTAAGCTCGAGAAATCGTAATATGTTTATCCTGCCCTCTGAAACCATAATAATATACTGAACGTGATATTGAGTCCTATAATGTCCTCTGTAGCCTACAGTGAAAACCCGAGTTGCCTCATTCCTCTCCTCAACCCCAACCCTCACCTGATTACTTTGCAAATGAATGATAATTTTTACCACCGGATTATCTAAGTGTATAAAGTGTAACGGAAATTTAAGTGTCGAAAGCTGGGGAGAATATAGCTTTCAAGTGGGATTTACAAGATTACACAGATTTATGTAACTATATGTTAGCCCCTGCATTGGGTATGCACAATTCCTTGTCCCTGTATGTTCCTGTCATTCATGATAATGATCTACTCGTTTCTTCGGATTTTATAAAGAAATTGGTTCTTCTTTGATTAATAAATTGTAGAAACTAAATTGTATTGAAATAAGTGGAGCGTAATCTATTCAAACGATGAGCGAATCGGTTGAGTATCGACTCGGAGTAATCGCATGTGCTTCGCCCATTCTCAGGGAACGGGAACGGGCTGGACGGGGGCCTGGGCGGGATCCCCGGAGGCCCAACGCCGGCCATCCTCGGCTCGACGCCCGCGGTGATCGGGGGCCCGGGCCTGGCGTCCCTCGAGAGGAAGGCCCGGCGCCGCGACGAGGAGGAGGACGAGGAAGAGGAGGAGGACGAGGACGACGACGAAGAGCCCGCCTTCACGGACCTCCCCGACTTGGACAAGTACACGACGTCGTCGTCGGGGGGCGACGGTTTCCGGCCCGGGCCCCGGTTCAGCGGCGAGTTCGAGCTGCCGGCGGGCCTCCTGCTGCCCCCGCCGCCGGCCGTCTCGGCGGCGGCCGTGTCCGCGTGCCTGGACGCTGCCGCCGCCGCCGCCGCCTCCGGGGCCACCTCCTCGCCCGCGCCCCCCTTCGTCGACTCCCTTCCGCCCCCGGGGGCGGGTCCCTTCGACGAGGACCTCCTGAGGCCGGAGTTCCTGGGGGGCGTGTGCGGGGTGGCGGCGGCGGCCGCGGTGGCCGCCGTGGCCGGAAACGCGAGCCCGCCCACGCTGGAGCTCCGGCAAATGGCGCAGGGGGCGGAGAAGGCCATCGAGGAGGCCCGCTTCATTGCGCAGCACGTCAAGAACAAGGACAAGTTCGAAAACGTGAGTTGCCTTGCTTCTCGGGCCATGTTCAGAAATTCATCTGTTGTCTCACTTCTACTACGCGCGCTACGAAATCGCTATACCTACACCTAAGTAATGCCCTGCAATCCACTGCTAAGTGGCGTGGCAGGGAGTGAAAGATCTCCAGACGTACTAATTGCATTCAACTAATTGCCACAATGCTACTAATTCATGGAACCTTACTAAACAGCACTTGCAATTAGACGATTTACCTGTACTTATTTACCTGCATTTCCCTATAATTTCTACGTTAGTAAATTTAAAAATGTGTATGATGAACTACAAACTACTTTAAAAATGTTTCACCTAAATATACCGAGTAGGAAGTATAGCAAAAGGCAGTATAGCGTTTGCTATACTGCCTACTCATTTCTCTTATGGTACGCGGGAAAAATTACATTTCAAATCTATTGGTACGACAATCCTTATCCCTAATCTTATTTATCTGATGAAATCTAGCTTATTACGCAATTGGTTCTTAATATATTACATTTATGCAGGAGATTCCGCTCTTGACAAATTCAATACGGTTTGTAGATTTATCTTGATATATCCCGAAATGGTGTACAGATAGTGCACAATGCCACACCGAGAAGCAATGCGAATTGTGCAAGTAGAATATGTGCAGCAACTCGAATTGTAGAGTGGATTTTATGGAATAAGCAGCAAAATGTAGACTGCGGTTGTGATTCAGAATATGTCCTTTAATCTCCTATTTTATTAGATTTTATTTGCCTTTTGTATCATGGAGAATTCAGCTTTCTCTAAACTGATGGACCTTCGTACAAGTGCATTATGTTTCTCCGATGAGGTAAGGATTATTGGTGATAAATTAACGATGCGGTGCTTATATATGATCGAAAATAATTTTTGGAAAACACCATTTGGCCATTTGAAGAAAATCGATTTGGTACTTTCCCGACGAATACTATTGACAAAATTTTCTCCGGTCTTTCACTGGATCAGGATTTTCATTAATACTGACTTTTCGGATTTCGGCTCGATCTTTATTCTCAAGGTTAATGTTGCCTAGAAAATGTTATCCATTTCAAAGAAGTAATACTATCACCCTTGAAATGCAGTGTGGGCACGAATAATACTTTCATTGGTGTATAATAATAATCCCACATGTATCATGCAATCGAAGGAGGACATCATTTGATATAAAGTAGTTGTGGCAGGAATTTATTTTCAAAAACATCCTTACTAATCAAAACCTACTTTAACTGGCAGACGTATATGAAATATTTATTACAAAATCGTATAGTCAAAATAAAGTTAGTATCCATACGCATCATAGTGTCTTCAGGATAATTCTATTTTGCAGTTTTTCTTTCAGGAAGTTAATTTCTCAGTCTCCTTAATACAACTTATGAATTTTCAGAATTTTCCTTACCAAAGTAACTGTCGGTATATGCTACGTTCCTTGTGTATAGTTTTGTCTTTTGTGAAAATTCATTACATTAACGTGCACATATTTATTTGAGTAGTGGCCACATCATTTACGTATGCACGCCTACACACTCAATTGAGAACGAATTCTATGTACATGTGAGATTTTTCATTTTCTTAAAGCTACAGTTATGTCATGTAGAGTGATTGTATGTCCACTTATGTATGTTCCAAACCGTTTTTTTCTCCCTCTCTCAGGTCGAGGAAGACTGGAAGTATGTTGCCATGGTGCTAGACCGTCTTTTTCTCTGGATATTCACATTAGCCTGTGTCCTGGGAACGGCATTGATCATTCTTCAGGCCCCTTCCTTGTACGACACGACGAAGCCTATAGACATCCAATACTCAAAAGTTGCGAAGAAGAAGTTGATGATGATGATGATGGGTCCGGAGGAGAACTAATTGGAGCTAAAGCACCATTTGACTGAATAAATATTTCCGAAGGCAACCTGTGTTCGTAAAAAAAGCCACCAGGATCCAATGTGGAATATCCCCTTTGATGCGGAAGAAGATATTCCACTTCCACCAAAATGTGGAAGCGCATAGGGTCAGGGTAAATTTAATCCTCCCAGCGAAGAAAGTAAGGAGTTCTTTTTCGTTCACAGGGGGTTAACAAGTAAAACCTCAAGAGGTCATCAAAACTGCCTGCAGCAAAGTGCATGGAAGATGAAAAATTCTAGCAAATTTTATCGTCATCCTGAACAGTTTGCTGGCTTCTTTCGTTCTCATAAAGAGTGAGTGATATAAATGTGAGTTTTCCTTGTGTGTTTGTGGTGTTGCGTTTGAGATATATATACACATACACATATTTAAAAAAGTATCCTCCGTTGTGGTGAATAAGTAATTTATCAAACCAGAGGAAAGCGGAAAGCTAGAGGCCAAGTGAGGGAGTGGGACTATGGACCCATAAATATATCGTTGTTTCATCTTGTTCGTATTGATTGAAATTATTCGTTCTCCTTGCGTTGTTTTCTTCTTTTCATTCGTTCAATGAGTCAGTTGTTTTCTCCTTCTGTAAAGTGTACATACATATAAATAGCCGAAACTGCTCATATGCCTTGAAGTTGATGTGAAGATTTGGTGACGGTGACGAGTAAGACGTTTTGAAGCGAGAATTGATTCATCCTATACGGAATGACATTGAAAGATTAAAAAAAAAATAATTTACCGTTCCACATGCACGCTAAATTTTTAATCGCCGCGATGCATTCTCCTCCTTGAGACGGAGGAGCAAGGAAGCCGTTCCTTAGAAGAAGTACTAGAAGCATGGTGAGTTCTTTTTATTTTGAAAAAAAATACCGAATCTCGTGTTCATGGAGCTTCATCAGCAGCAGGAGTCACTTGTGTTGCTCGCTTGGGAACGAGAGAAATGGGATGTTAGTATGTGGCGATGTTTACAATGTTAGAGACGCCATGTTTGTGTGCGTTGGTGAGTGTGTGTGAGTGTACTGCGTACGACGTCAGTATTTTGTTTGTAGAGGAATGTGAAAAATGTCGGATGTCTAGCAAAAGGGAAGAAGGTCTTTGGACGTTGGAGATTGTAAAAGAAGAATTTAGAGAAATCTGACGCGTGCGAGGTTATGTATCTTCTCATTGCGAAACATTTTTTTATGATGGCGTCGATTTGGATTATTGTAAGATTGGTGCTCAAAATATTAAGATAAAACAGAGGAAGATAATGGCATGCGCCTGAGAAGAAAAAGTAAAATTTTAACTCGCTGCTAAAAAAAGGGAAAAAATGAGAAATATGATTGGATTCACACACTCTTTTAACTCACGGAGAAACTATGACGTTTTTGAGATTCGAATGTCTTCCTGGATGTTTGTTAACACAGACTGCGTCGTTGCATGTGCAGAATTATCTTGTTCCAAAAATAATATTATATAATAACAATAAAAAAATCAATTATCTCGAGACAATCCAAGGTAAAAAAAATAGAATTGTTGAAGCGTTCTTAAGCGTTCTTCTTCATTTTTCATTTTCTAGGATTTTACTTAGCTGAAGCGGTAGTTGTTGATTCAAAAAAAAGGCATGATGGCATAATGAACGAAACACCGTTTAATAATTTTTGGTGGCAAGAGGAAAATCATTTCGGCTATACATAAGTCTATCCGCGGCTCTATCGTTTCATTGAGTGCGAAACTTGAGCCCAGTATATGCATCTTTAACTGATAATGAGTATTGCAAAATTCTACTGATTCAAAACCAGTTACTTCCAATTGGCACGAGCAAGTAAAACTCAAGGTAGGCAGCAACGCAATTATTTACATTATTTTTTCTTACAATTTCGGAATATGTTGAATTGGTACTCATTGGTCACGACGATATTCATACCTTTTTTAATATATCCTTTTGACGTTGAACATGTGAGAGGTATTTTCTACTTACTGGAGCTTCTTCTGGAATGTAAAACAATGCGTTTAAGACAAAGGACAATCATATTTCGAGAGCGAAATATTGAGGCTGAAAAACATTAAGTTATACCAACATTTAAAAGTTTATAGATCAATGTTAAAGAGTAGATTATAAATGCTTGACAGTTATCATATTTAGGTATTTTGGATGATGTTACCTTAAAATATTATAAATTAGTTTTTATTATGACACAAGTTAATATTTGTTAATGAAAGTTTATAATTATTGTATTGTGAATTTAAAACTAGGTATTGGTTACATTTTAACGCTTATATCATGCCTCGGAATCGTTACATTTCATAGCTGTGGTAAGTTTTTGCCTAGTTGCGTTCTGTTGTGTTTAAAAATTTTATACTCTACGAGTCCTCGCTCTAACTATCATATATATAACTGTTTGCATTAACAAGTCCATATGTTCTAAATCAGGCCAGGATTTATTCTTCATTATCAATATATAATCGTTCACGTTCGGATGTAAATAAACGCGAAGAAATACCTATGTTCGTGACCAAATGTATGGGTTTCGTCCTGTACCTATTTGCCCAGATTCACCATTTTTTATGGATTTTTATGGTCTAATAAATAAATGTGATCATTAATGATGATGATAACGATGATGATTAAAGATTTCAGTTTCTTGTGACCATTTATGGTTTGATAAATGTAGGTTTTTCAAACGAAATCTTTTATGACTCTCTTGGTTTTTGAAGGCTTGGATCATTGGTGAGTGGTCGTTCAGTTAATTCTCATAACCAGCAAGGAAATAAGTAAAAGGAACTATTTTCTTTCTTCTTTCCGTGCATCTTTGTTTCCATAATCAGGTTAGTTATTGCTATTTTGTTTAGCATCACTAATGCCAAAGGGCCACAGTATTGATGGAAAATGGCGTAAAGGTTATTCCTATGCCTCAAACCATTTCTCGTTTGTGATTACTATAGTATTCAATGGTCATCCTCAGGAGTGATATCCACTAGCAGAATATTTCGTGCGTCATAATCAAATACGATATTGTCTCAGAAAACCTCAGAAAATTTGCGCCTGGTTTTTGTTTACTTTTTAAGAGTTACAAATCTGCTAAGAACTTAATAAGGCCAAATTATGAGCATTGTGAAAAGCGTTTTCTTATTCCGTTTAACGATCACCTTTTAACCGTCTTGTGTAAGTAGGTGAATTATTTTGTTAAACTTCACATGGGTATAGAACGCTTAGTCATTTTAGACTGTACTCTGCGTATCTACTTCACCAGTCACCATTATTACATTAGAGCGGTGCTATTTCCATTTCCGTGTCCAGTTGAAAATTATTTTCTCCATTCCTCCCTTCTTCTTTGATGGCAGAGAATTTGCCTTTTTTAATACCTCTCCACTCGACCTTCCTTCCTAATTTTTGCTCCTATTCCTACTTCTCGACAAAATCCTCGATTCGGTTATTCCTTCCCCCCCAAAACATCTCCTCTCTCTCTCTCGCTTCTTCGCTCTCCTCCGCTCAATTTTCTGTCCCATCTCCTCCCTGAACCAATTCGTATCCAACTCAAGTCCTTTTATCCCAGAATCCCACCAACTATGCACACGCATCCTGCGACACATATTTAGTCAATATGTGCGCATAAGAATGTGTGCCGCCCTGTGTATTTATTCCCTCAGCTTTTTTTTCAACGTGCATCCCAGGGAGCATCCTCCCCGTTTTTATCGTCAAGCGCGGCCCTGCGGGAGGTGAATTTTCCCATTCTACGCGAACGTGGGAGGAAGGTAGAATAACGGAATGTTTTTTCCCTTCCTATCCTCCCCAATTTTATTCCTTTCTCTTCCTTTTCCTTTCCTCGCTTCCCTCCTGGCATCACTTTATCTCCATCTCTTCCCGCTTCTATGCGTCCTCTTCCTTTAACTCCGTTCCAGGGCTTTTTCCGGCGTATCTCCCGCTCGGGATCTCGCAGTGGGAGGGCCGTTTCGTGCAACGCTCCCATTCTTAACTCTCTCCCTCCCTCTCATTCTCTTTCCCTCCGTCCCAGCATCCCCTGCGGTTCAAACTGACTTTCCCCCATTCCATAGCTGCCCGCGTGTCGCCCGTGGCGATCAGCGGCGATGTCTTTCCATGAAATTCCATCCACCGTGCCGTTAAGAGCCGGCGATAACCGGGGAAGTTACCTTGGTCGCCCGCGGAAGTATGCTTGGCAAGCCGACTTTCACTCATGCCGACGGTTATGCCGGAGAAAGAACAGATTTCTCCATGGCGGAGACGAAAAGGGAAAGATGCTCACTTATTCCGTACAGGGGTATTGCGCTTGTGAAGTCAGGGGCATTCTGTAGGGGTACTTTTGTTGGGAGAGATCCCTTTAGTGTGCCTGGCAAAAGGCCCCATCCCTTGCGTTTTACTTTCCCGAGTTCCCCTTCTCTCCACCCCAACAGCCGCCCCTATCTTCTTCCTTCCTGCTGTCCGGTAAAAGGGTTCTTTTTTTACCTCACCGGATTCCTTTTTGTCCCCTAAATCCTCGGGACCAGGCTGGGAGAACGAGGGTAGAATGGTCCAAAACCCGCATGGTCCCCACCCCAATTTTTTTCTCCCACGCACTCGCGCCTCGGTCTTATGCCTTCCACTCTGTTCTCTTTTTTCTTTCTCTCTCTCTTTCTCCCTCTCTCTCTCTCTCTCCACCCCCCTTTCCACGCACGCCAGAGACTTCTCGCGGAAGCAAAAAAAGTAAGCGTCGTATAACGGCCCACGTGTGCGCACGTTGCGTTACCATCGAGGCAATAAACCGCAAGTCCTCCCCATAGGCGTCAGGGGTTTTTCTTGAGTCCGTGATTGAGCAAGGAAAAAATCACGTGCCATAAGTCCCTTTGAGACGGCTGACAGCCCATTCAGCCTGACGTGCCTTTTCTCCCGAGGCTCGCTTACCCATGGGAGTAAATATTTTTCCCTCCCACAAATTTTATTCCATTCTTTTCGAACACTCCTCCATTATTATACTGATGCGATTTCACGCAGGACGCATTTACAATTTTGATGAGGCCTACCCATGATGTTCTACTTCCTTACGCGTAGATAAAACCGCATTTAGTAAGGTTTGTTGTGGTGATATTTATCTCATAATATTTACAATTCATTTGTCGTGTGTTTACTGTAAGACTGCGGTAAAACGTATCCAGCTCTTGCATAATCTGTTCTCAATTTAATCGGTTGGTTGCTCGCCTTTTTAGTTGTGCTCCCACTGCCACCTTTCTTGTTTTTTTTTGTGTTTTCTCTGAAATTTAGAGTGAAATGTATATCTAATGTCCAATTACATTTTCGGAAAATGATCGTGTAAATTGCGATTTAATTAGGTTTATATTGGTTTTCTGTGACCATTGAATTTCCTTTTGAGTTTTCCTTCAAATGAACCATGTAGTTGAATTTTTCATAAGTCACTTCACTGAAGTACCTACAATACGTTTTAATTTTCTAAATCAATGGAGTAATTAAATCTGCTAACTTGAGACTCTCTGTTGTGCAATAACTGCAAATAAGTATTTTTGTGTAGCCGTTAAGGATTTAACGTGGAAAAAGTGAATTTGTCGTAATAAAACCAAAGACTCGCGTTACACGAGAAGCAAAATTCCTATGCCTAAATTTTCGTCAGATCAGAATGATCTTCGTTATATTTTTCCTCGAAGAAATTAATCACTTGCAGCCAAGCATATTCTTTCATCGTACTCTCACGTGGCTCTTCAAAAGTTTTAAACCTCCGCCTTTGTTCGAAGCCGCGATTTTACCTCAGTGCTGGCAACGATAACACGGGATCAGGAAAAATGAAGTATCCTTGAAGACTTGAGACTGTTCGCTCGCAGGGAGTTTTAAGCCAAGCGAAGCGAAGTCAAGTCAGCCAACCATCACACCCGAGCCCTTAATGTAGATAAACTGCCTCTAGTTGCGCTGCTTCACAAACCCCTTTCACTTCCCTACCCCTCTCTACCCTGAAAGAGTGGAAACATCTTCCATTCCAGGCAATTAATCATCATAAAAAGTGTACCTTTTTACGCCAAGTTCATTAAGTGGATTTTTTCCCTCGATAGCCACGTGAGCGCATAAGCCTGAATCTAGAAGATAAAACAAAAGGCAAACTTTTTGTGCATTCATTCCAAATATTCACAGTTAATTATGTCTATTAGACTCATCGCTTTTTCAAAGATTGTATTGTAGTTTAAATGTAGTACATGTAATATTTTTAAGTTTTGTCATTTTCAGTAATTAGTTTTTTCGTTTGCTATACGTAAAATCCGTAATAGTTTTCAATCATATATTCCATGCATTAATCCTATGTATATGTTTTAACCTCACTACTTCTAATTTGCTCTCGATTGCTCTTCATGCCAATTACGCTTTTATTTATGGGATTATTACCACAACACATAACCTCATTTTTGATCTGATTTTTTGTAACGACCTGTGATCATTATCGCATTTTTAAGAGCCTTTTTATCATTCCAATGTATATGCCCTTCTCCTTAGTTTTACGCAGCCGGAAATTGAAGCGTATATGTTTATGTGGTTCACGCACCCAGGTCATCTAATGCCTCTCATACCGTAATATGCGTCCAGGATTGGCCTCATATTTCTGCCTAATCACCCGCCATTTTCCTTTGCCAATCTCCGCGCCTCTGCGAAAGATTAATCTCTTCACGTTTTGTGGTGACAGAAGCGGGTTTTGTAAGGGAGGCATTTCGCCATATTCAGAGAGAAATTTCAGGGTTGAGAGAGAGAAAATAGGAAAACAGCGTGGGGCGTGACGGCGGTAGAAATCCATTCATACATTTACTCTCACGTGTTGACAGATTTCGTTGCATCCTTCGCAACGAGAGTGCATGCTAATACCCTTTCAATTACTGAGCATGCTCATTTACATCAGAACAATTGCAACATATGGTTTTCATTTGCATCATCCTATTGCTCCACTCTAAGTTCCAACGTGTTTTTTTCCTCTCAAAGGCCGTCAAATGGTTCATTGATTTCACTTCGTCTTGCCGGCTCTAAAAAAATAGCACACATGTGGACCTTAAATATGATTTTGTACAAATTGCTTTTCACTTCCCGTTTGCAAATGTCGCGTGCATGACAATGCATTTTTTAAACAGTGTTTCCGTTTCGTTTGATTTATTGCATGTCATGTCACGCCATTGAAAATTATCGACATTGAAAATTATTTGTAGTTTCACAAATTTTCATTCGAAGATTCTTGCGGTGGCTCCTCCATAAAAATCATGTGTTCTCGTGGATATTATTCACTTATTTATTAGCTTCCTCTCTTGCTTACAGTGCATGTTTCCTCGTTCGTGCTTGGCAAATCTTTTGGCATTGAGCAGATATGTTCAAATCTCTTGCATGTAACTACATTTGTGTACGCACTTTAAAATAATTGGAATTGACTATGTTCCAGCTCCCATTAGATCCATATTAACTAAAATTCAACCCAATAATTTTCGCAATGTTCATTGGACAATTTCCTCATTTGTATTCTAGGTAGTTAGAAAATACATGTATAGATTGCACTAGAATTAGAAAAATGTTCGTGTTGCTGTGAGGCACAGCAATGGTTTTTGTTTAAATTTTATTTATAAATTATTTAGCAAAGGTACACAGTGGTGTAATATGTGTTTTCAAACACATATCCAACTCTTTACGAATCGGTAGTCCATCTTAAAATACTGGTAACCCTCAGAGTTTCCTCCAACATTAACGATTGCATCTCCTCGGTAGGTAATGAATATTGTGGTTACGACGCATGACGGTAACTGCAAACAGATATTCACCCGTTCTCCAACCTGACAGATATTGTTTTACATGAAATACATTTTTATGCTTAAAGCGTAGATATTCAGAGTTTCTTCGAGTTACAGTTTTCCCAAAAAGCTTTTCCCCTCTTTCTCTCGCTTTGCTTCATTTCCTTGCCCAACCACTCAAAGTTTTTTCTTTACACACTCTCGGCTCATGCCGAGATTTTTTCCCTTTCTCGCTGATTCTCCATATTCTCCTTTCCCCGGCCACTAACGCACGAAGCAAACTCCTTTTCTCTTCTGAAGCCCCACGCCGGGTTCTCCTCCCACCCAATTCTCGTCCTCCCTTCGCCCGTCTGTGGGTCCGTATCACGTGTCCAAATAATCCGCACCGCCTTGCTCTTGCAAGGAAGAAGAAAGGGAGTCTCCATGGGGTTGGTTAGAAGGGGGGGATGTGAGGGGCAATAACGCAATCCTTTCCCTCAACCCCACTTCCCCTTTCATAATAGGGGTTCGGAAATGCAGGGAAGCAGTTTCTTCGCAAATATAATTCCTTTTCTCTCGCGTGGGATGGAGCCGCGTTCGGTTCGTCTGATTTATCTTCCCAGCAATTTCGGCCGTCTCCACGTTCATGGGTATAAAAACTGATTGCCTCGAGAAGATGAGATTTTTTTCCTTCCCCCATTCCGTCTTCCGGATTGTATAATTCTGGCTCTGGTTTCGGTGAGGCTTTTTTCTTCCACTTCCTTCTTTCCTCCGCGGGTAATTCATGCGATCACGTAGGCTATCTCTGGTCGGCAGCCTTTTGTCTTCCTCAGTAGCCGGTGCAGAGACCACAGTTCACAGCAAGCTCTTGAATCTCACCTCGGAGTATCTTGATACGTACCGCCGTGGAGATTATAGTGGAACTTGCGCCCTTTTCATGACATTCAAATTCACCTCATAAAAAGTAATTCTCATTCGTGCGTACTCAAAAGAAACGTGTTACGTTTACTTCGCCATCTGCTCTAATATTTCACGAGACGATGAGCAATGGAAGAAACTTCATTATTGATTTCAGGTGTTTTTTCAAATGATAACCAATCGTAAAAAATAAATTGTTACAAACGGTTTTTAACGCAAAAGGTTTGAGTTCGCTCCTCCCATTAATTGCTCTCTTCTAAGTATGCACCCTCCCGAATTTCTTATATGCATTGATAAGGAGTTTTCAAGTTTCTCAATGTGGTGCTTATGTTTGGTGCATTTTTGTAAAAATCTTCCTTTATTTGAAGTTGACCTCAAAGATTTTTTCTCGCGGTGTAAGCAGTGTGTTTTCTCTGGGACTCACCCTAATACTATAAACAAATCTATGGCTAAAATAACTGGCTATCCGAATAGATATCTAGAACAGAATATCGTATAATTCTTTAGTTTTAACAATATGTTCGTCAATTTTGCAGGTGAGGTTGATAATATTTTATTGTACATAAATTGGAAACAAACATACAATGATCAAATATTCAAATAAATATTGTTTAAGCATCATGAACAATATTATGTATCGCGGTTGGTTTTTGGAGACTAAATAACATTTTAAATACATTCCAGCACGGTCGTGTAGGTTTTTGCGATATCTCTTCTCTGTAATAACACCCTCGAACAATTTAATTCGTAAAATTTATGCTCTGTTGAGAGAATTAATTTGACTAATGAAACAAACATACACTTTAAATATGTTTTAGTGTTTAATGTTCACAGTTGCCAAAAGGTTTGATTTGAAACGCCACTGTTCATGAAAAAATCCCTGTATGTAGACGTGAGAACCACATTAGTAGGCGCTGAGTTTTAAGCCTACTTAGCTGACGGACCTGTTTGCGGGACTTGACTCTAGTAGTCTTCTGTTTACTTTGACAGGAACTCCTTTCCTTTAACCAAGTAAAAACTAATGCGCGTATTTATATGTGCTCAAATCGATGAGTCAGAGGAATTATTTGACCATCTCCGTACTGTAAAAAGTTAAATATTTAGCTCATAGTTTAGGATGGTTTTGCCTCAAGTTGCACAGATCAGCCATTGATTTGAACAATATTAGATTTACCGCCGTGAATTTCAAGTGAAGCTCTTCATTGTGATATATTGGCACCGCAGAGCCAGTAATACCTCGAAATACCTTTTACGGTCTCGGTGCCAAATACGTTCCTTGAAGTGGTTTTCTGTTTGGGAATATACCTCTCGCAGTGCATTCTGTCGTATTCCTGTCTAAGAGACAGTTCAACTGATTGGGGTCTCGAGAAGATTTTCCTATGCCTGATTTCTTTGTTTTTCAGTGAAAAAAACGTGCCATACACATGCCATGCTCAATTAATATCTGATATTACTACCGCAAATCTTGGATTGGGAAGTTATTCCTCAGTGTGGTAAGAACCTTAAAACTTAACGCCCCGGACATATGGTTAGCATGAATGGATTTTGCATACAAGATCATGATAATGGGGCAAAGTGTGAGGTCATCCTTTCATTCCTGGTTCTTGATGTGAGTTTTCTCTGTGTGACTTAGCCGTTTCTATGTTCCAAATGTAGTGAAGTTTTTCCAGGGCTGCTCCGTAATCGTTAAAAGAAGAAAAAACTGTTGACTGTCTTTCGTTTGGTCTAAGAAACATTGACTGCCATTAATCCTAATATCGAATAAGGGATAGTTTGTTGTTGCTGTTTTTTACGACAACTATTTTGTTCTAAAGTGAAAAGATGTTTTTCCATAAACGTTGGCATATCCCCGTCGGTGGAAAATTATACCAAAAACATCAGCGTGGAGCTGGATTGTGACATCAATCGAATAACCTAACTTCTTACCAACCCAGAGATTGTGCATCAATCATTGTATTGTTTCATTCTACTCAGAATACTTTTGCTGGTAAATTTTTCACACATATGTTATAATTTGAATTTTATATTGCCAATTAGTTTTCCGGAGTCTAGTCGTAATTTTAACTAATAGTTCTGCAAAAAACTAGTTTACTAGTTGTAATAAATACTAACTTTGAAGAAATAAGTTAAAATCGCGGCTCAATTTAAATTGCAGTCCCTCTTAATTTTTGTATTGCAGTCGGTAAAATTAGGTACTGCTCAGGACATGAAATGTTATCTCTTCTGCTCTTTAAAGTATGGTTTGCTTGGTAATTATCAAAGTTTGTATTTGAAATACAATTTCATAGCATTTCATGTTGTTGAGAAGAATTTGTTCGTTCGATTGTTGGTGGTCTGGAATTCAATTGTTGTTTGAAGCAAGGTTGTTGAAATCTGAATGATTAAATTTATATCAAACATTTTCAAACTTCCCGTTTGATTTTTAGCCACTCAAAGTCATTCGCATTCACTGAATGAATGAAATACGTCTTCAAGTGTATCAGAAATGCTATATTTCCGGATAAGGTGGTCTGGAGTATGTCGTCAAGTGATAATTATGACAAAGAAAGCCCAATATGTCTGGCCTTCATCGGGGCTCTTTTGATGCCAACCTTTAGACACCATCTGTTTGTTAAACTCATTAAGTTAATATAAACTTATTTCTTCATTTTAAGCTCTTTAAAACATTCTATCCTTGAAACACAGACTTTTAATGCTGAATGAATTAATGTTAATTTATTCATGTCTCAATAAACAAATTTATAACTACTATTGATAAATAAAAAGAATATGTTTTAAAAAATTAATGCTGCTACAGCTTACTGACCCTCGTCTCTCCAAAATCATTCCCATTCCTATGTTTGCTCTACCCTAAAAATCAACGGAAAACTTAATGATGATAAAATATTTCAAGCACAGTACAAAAATATCACAAAGTGTATCATTATAACTTTAATTAATGCACACAATAATGCGTAAATAATAATATCATCTGCATGGAAAGATTCGTGTTGCGCGAAATTTTTTACTAACCTCACATCATGTCACTTAATTTGTAATTTTAATAAAGCGTTGAAAATTAAATTGCTATCAGGAAAGGGAATGGAAGTTTAATTATGGGTTATTTCTCCGAGTATGGATAAGAATTTTAACTGACCGACTACTGACACTAAAAAACTCGACAAAGCATAATTAATCCTTTAATTGTTGACCATCTACAAATCTTGATTCTTGAACCTTCTTAATTTGAGGAAAATTTAGAAATGATTTCTCAAGCCCCGGTATTTACAAATGTACCAGGGTATAAGCATAGAAGTATAGCCAGATGAGTAAAGCCAAGTATAGCCACATTTTTAACGTTTGGGATAGGCATTTATGGCGTATACTTATTCTTATGATATATTATTTTGGTAAAAAATGCTCAAAAACGTGAATGTAATATTTTAGGCCTGTTATACATATTCACGCGAGACAGAAAATAAACAGATTTTAAGAGTAGTTTCAATTGGTCAAATGTACGGCGCGTATAGTTATAAAGTGGCTGTTTTTGGCTAAGCAGTTAATCGTAAGCAATAATTTTAAAACTGCAAAAACACGTTATCTACATTAACAGTGACATATGAACTATAGCCGATTAAGGATCACTCTGACATGTAAATTAATTTTACTGCTACTCACATAAAATGTGCCTTTTATGAAACAGTTTCTAAAAATTATCTCTAGATAAAAATCTTGTATATTCCAGTTTTAATAAATGAATATGTTCTGTTTTCACACATTTTGAATCACTTTGATTCTGCATGTGCTAAAAAGAAATACTTCTGATGTGCATCTATTTCACATGCTGTCGACCGTAAATATGAAACTGTTGAACTCCAATTACAAACCAATTTTTAACGATTTGACGCTGCTAATGTTTATCAAATGAAAGTATTTTTACTTGTGTTCTAACTTTGAGTAACAATTACACTCTAATGTTGTTATTGAGAAAGGTTTATTTGGAAGCTAATGCTTTTTAATCATGCTGTTTTCACTTTAATTCAATAATTAAATTTTTCAACCGTTAAATCTTTAAGTAAATTTTTATTTGCAAGAGACTTACGCATGAAAAATTGGATTATATGCATTTCATATATGTAATTTTATAACTATACCTCCAAGGAGTATAGAGGTTGTAAAAAAATCATTAACATTAATACGCTAATTGGAAAACTGTCCTCTCATATAAAATGTTTTGCTATTATGAATAATTCTAATTCGTTAATTCTTAAGAAAATAATATAACTTAGTTAAAAAAAGAAATATGTATTTCTTAACTATCTGCCATCTATTAGCGAAAATACAAGGATGCGAGCAGATTAAAACCACTAAATGGCTCTCATTATCTAATTTCCGTTCTTATCAGACCATTTTATAAATCTAATGAGTATTATGACTCATAATAACAAAAAATATGCGTATTCCCTCGATAAAGTACTATTTTTTTTATTTTACAATGCAATACAATATTGCAAAATGTAATTTGACTGGAAAAATTAATAAACTTATTTCCCCAACCCCCACCTAGAAACTTGAGGTTTAATCTTAATTCATGTAGGAAGGTATTTCATGTGAGCAAAATACACTGGGAAAACTTCTTTTTATTCGTAGGAAACCGTCACCCAGGTAATCAGAATCGAATCTTAGAATCTGATACTGTGATGCTATGAAAAACACCTTGATTTGTTTTGAAAGGAGAAGAGTGGCGCCAGTGTGACCTATGGTCAAATCTCGATGCAGAGTCCACAGATCCGGTCAGAAGAGAGGATTTCACTGTTTTGGTATAAAAAGTTAATAAAGTTGAATTAACCTAAGTTTTAAGTACTAACATTTTTGATTATGCCATAATTCAATTGATGACACATATCCCTTAACTTAAAGCAGCGTCTGTACATTTTGCGGCTCCGTAATTCCGTAGAGGAGGGTTCTCCTTTCATACATTACATGAATTTCAATCGCCGTATTCAGGAAACTCCAAGATTCCTTGGTGTCAAATTTCAATTTTGCAGAGTGAAATCATGTCACCGGAAAAAAGAATGTGAAATTATAGATTGAGCACCTAATACCATGGAGGGAGTTAATATGAGAATGGCAATCGGGGGATTGACCAATATAGTTTATCGGAGATTGTTTTATGTTTACCACGGGTATTTAACAGCTGGTATTTTGCTGTTATGACGTAAGCGTGACCAATCATGGCAATAACGCGATGGTGTAATGATTTCCCAAAACGCATTAAGACGGTGGGTTCATTATAAATTCATTCATCTTGTGGTTCCCCATATGGTAAACGAAGATCATTTTTTACTGTGCATCGCGGAGAATTTTACGAAATAATACACACATACTCAAGTGTTCTGGAGTTTTATGAATTATTTTTTAGTTTATTTCTTCAAAATCAGTAAATTATCGCCTTCAGGACCTATCAATCATGGTGGCGACATATCGTGTAAAAATATATTCATATTTTCTTTATCTGTGACAGTCAAAATAAATGGCTTCCGAGACAGCAAAAATGATCAACCCAGCCAATTATAAGCGTGAAATTAATGTCTTGTGAAGTACTAATACGAGAACTTAGTACGGACAGCAAAAATGATCAACCCAGCCAATCATAAGCGTAAAATTAATGTCTTGTAAAGTACTAATTTAATACGAGGACTTAGTACGTGAATAATATGGTATAACTATAGTTGAAAGCGGTTGTAAAATATTGGAATAGCTAAAAGGGAAAATGATACGAGAATCCCATTCGCCTTTAAACTTAATTACATTTGATTATTTCAATATATATGAGGTATAAAAGTATCTCGTAAATCAAAATTCGACACTTCCAATCTTTTTCATTCCATTACGATAATGTGAGAGAGTACTAGATATGCCAAATAGAAACAACTACTCTGTTGCAACCTAAGTCCCAGCCTCGTTACGTACCTAAGAGTATGTGACCCTACTGTCAGTGCTGATACACATTTTCATTCAGCATTTAAAATAATTGGATATCGTATGACTTGCTCAAATAAAAAAAACTTATTTTTTTAAAAATAACTTCCATTAGTCGTTTCAGAAATTAATTGTTACCCTATCGTTGAAATGAAATTTTTAAAGTATTCAATGTAACAAACCAAACCTGATACTATAGAGCTGTTAATAAATAGTTTGCGTTTTTTACGTTGAAAAAAATTGACATTGAATAAATATCTTATACGTGGTCACTGAATTTGCAGACAGCACTGACCCGATGAAACACGTCAGAGGAAGTAGTCTCCTGCTGTTTAAGAAGAGTAACCAAAGCGTATCGATAAGAGGTAAGTTTTGGGTTCTTTACTTCACTTCTACTAACTGTTACTTTATAAAATGTACTCTATGTTCAATGCGATAATTCCGGCATGATCTTCCATAGTCACCAATAGTTCTTTTCGTCATGGAAGAAATGTCATGCGTAAAAGTGATTTGGGAAATTGGAAAATATTCGTGATAGGTTACCCAAAACTGAGATGCTGTAATACATAAGAAACATAAAGCTTTAAGGTGATGGATTTAGTTGGTACTGTGGAGAATGGGCGAAAAAACCGGCATTGGCTAGCTTAATTAAGTTCACTATGATACATTTGGTTTAACTTCCCATTCGACTGTCGGTGTAGTGAACATGAGGGAACCTCTGTTTCGCTGAAAAGTCTCTACCTCTTCCAGGATTCGATGCCAAATCCTAGAAGAGTTAAAAAATGAACTCATCCACAGCAAAAGTGTGATTCCTCCAGCTTTTCAATCAGGGGGACCGAATTCCTTTCTTCCTCTACTATAACCATCATATCCTAGTTTGTATTTCTAACAACTTACCTTCTCTATCTTTTTCATTGATTAATCTAAAAAACCACGTATCTATTTTTAACGTACGTAGTTATTTATTTCCCCCCTAATATGATCATCATCATCGGTCAGCAATCCTGAGATTAGTTTGATGGAGCTATTGGAGCTATCTACTCGACTCTTCTATCGGCATACCTCCTCATATTGATGTAATTATTCGCTTCCAATTCTGTCAAAACTTGTTCCATGCATCTCATGTGTCTAATAAAAGAAAAAGATTTGTCACCGTGTGAATGGAGTGAGAGGTATTGAGGGATAACTAACTTTTCCACGTTATCACTTCCTTGGTCGTTGCTTTAATTTTTTTTTCTGTGTGAGGTAAAACAATTGTCATTAGAGGTGAACGTAATTTTCTCGTCGTCGTGAGTTAACCAAGAAGATCGCTCCAAGGGCGAACGGTGATTGTGCCTTAGTTTCATAAAGAAGGAATGGGGCAATGAAGGTGATGTGTAAACTGCGAGGTGAGCCAAACGAGAGACGAAGAGAAAGGAGAAAGTAAGAGAGTGAAGGGACACAAAGGATTTCGACTGAAGTGAAGGCCGTGGAAGACAAAGATGAAAAAAAATCCGTCTCCTTATTCTCAATAAGCCATTGTGTTGTTCGTTTTCGTTTTTCGGAAGGACGATGAAAGTTTTCCACTCGAAAAAGGCGCTCTTTTAAAAACCCGGAGAGGAAAGATGAACGAATATTACTCGGGAGGCCTGACAGGGTGGATTTAAGTTAGCTTTTTGGATGTTTACTGGGGGAAACTCGGAAAAAAAGATGGATGACAAGGAGCAGAAGTAGACGAAACTGCTCCAAAAGAGTCCATTCGCTGGTCGAGTGGGAAATTGCTGTCGACAATTTTCATGTTTCCTTTTCCTCGTAAAAAATTCCAAGACGCTAAAAAAGGTCTTTGTGCATGAATGTAAATGATGTTTATTATATGATCTTATTCTGCATTCGTGAGAAAAATACTACGGGCTGTCATATATTGCTTACATTGTCATCGTGTGAAATATGAGACATGGCGACGTCAGTGCCTTGAAATGTGCACAATCTCATGAATTTGTTCATCATGTGACGCTAAAAAACTGGATAGGCCTCCGGATTTTCATGGGCTAGGTTGAGTTAATTTTTTTTCATTCAGAAATGCTCTTTATTTTTAGCGGTTATCCTATCATTACCGAAAGAATTTTATGTAGTTTTCATGAAAGTGTGGGCCAATACACATTCGTCTGAATTCATCGGCTTATGATTTTGAAATATTTTTTGTAATCCAGATGTTATGTATCGAGATGAAATGTGAGACGATATTATTGAAAACTTTGCATGGGTTCTAGATTTTTATATTCAATACATTCTATGGATCTGCATTTCTCTCGGGTTTACTTCGCGTACGTTGGCTCCACTTGACAACGGTTTCGCTGGCAACCCAGCTGGCGTCTTCAGATCGACTGCTGTTCTCCTGCAATTTTCGCAGCCTATATATAGAATGTCTCGTCTCGTAGCTGCTCCATGATTCGTTGGATAGTGGAGGGTCTTTTTCTATGTACTGCGAAATGGATATCCGTCCTCTCGATTGAAATTGTTCGGTGCTTTCACTATCTCGATGGCCTTTCTTATCAATCCGGGGGAATAACGTTAATCTTTAGCTAATGTTCTTGTTTCTCGAAGTCTAACTTATGCCCTGGTTCGCTCTATGCATGCTCGGGGACGGAGGATAAGTTGTATTGTTTCTTCTCCGTAGCTCTCTGGTGTTCCTTCAGTCTCAAAGCAACCGATCAGCACGTTTTGCCATATAGGTCTCCCCACAGGAGCACGGGTCTTGGTAAACTCCTTCGTTCATATTTTGTGGGATTCTGTCCTTGGGCGTCTTGAGCCTGTCGGCCATCTTCCTCAAACAATGGTACCTTGTGCCGACTTGATGTTTTCTCAGGAACCTGGTAATCCTCTCCGTTTTTCCTGCTAAGAAGGGGATGTTGGCGTACGTTTTTTTGGAGACGAGATGTCCTATATACAGGCGGCAAAAATTGCAGCGAGCAGCAGTCGACCTGAAGACGCCAGCTGTAATGCGGGTGAAACCGTTGCCGAGTGAAGTCAACACACGCGGAGCAATCCCGAGAGAAATGCAGAGCCATTCAATGCCATGCCGTGGAAATCTACGAACGACCAATACATTCTATGATAGTCCTAATAGTAACAGTTTAGTTTACTTTTCATCTAAGCGAATTCTTATTATAGATGGGGGAAATTGACAAAGTCGGATTTCACGGATGATCAAACGTTAGTTAGCCAGTCAGTGAAGGTGTAAAACAAAGGGAATAGGTACATTACCGTAGAAAAACCGTAAGGAAACGCAGATAATGAGATTTACAGGAGTAATAACGGCCAGATTAAATGTAAATTTTGTGGTCAGAAGCTAGCACAAGTGGATTAATTTAGCTACCTAATTTAATTTTTCCTACATGTGAAGAGGAAAAGGGACCAAATAGCAGCATTGAAGTTAGGAGGAAAATTGCGTTGGAAAAATGAGTTTTTACTCGTATGTAAGAAATAATGACATGATTGTTGAGTAAGCGCGTAAAGAAAGAGTCGTGAAATGTCTGACATGGTGCGTGACAATATGATGCGGAAATGTATAATGTAAGGTAAACATTTGAAAATAAATATGGAGCATTCGAGATTTGGGTTTGGTGAAGGTTAGAGAAATCTTAGATGGGTGGAAAGGATGAAGTTAGGAGAAGGCAGAGGATGTGTGTGGAGCAGGTTTTTAGTGGTGAGGGTTTTGAAAGGTCGCAATAGAGGTAAGAATGTTAGGTTGGTGGGGTAGAGGGAGGAGAAGAACTGGTAGTTTGAATAGAATAACGAGAGGTTGGAAGAGAACGGGCTGAATAACGATATCACGAGACATGTTGGGGTCGTGTATTGAATTTCCAACCCACTTGAACCTACCTTCAATGGTAGAAAGATAATAAAAAAATTAATAAATACGAAAGGTGATTGGGAGAAATTTTGCTTTCTAATTCGCGTTGTTCCCAAAATGTTTCCAAAAATACTCTTACAATAGTACTTTTGAGAACATTTTGTGACTTCCTTTAAGGCACTCTACTTTAAGTGAGCTGGGGATGTTATGTAACACCTACAATACTCTCACTTCTGGATGTGTTCCAGCAAAGGGAGAAAGACTGCTGCATTTAGATCCCTGCTATTGTCCGCTGCTTAATTACCAGAGACTCACGAAACCATAAGTAAAATAGCAACATGCTATTTGGGTCAAGTCATGGTCACATTTTTTAAGAATTGTCATTTTTTCCTGATATAAAAGTTGGAGTGCAGGATAATATAATTAACGGAGAGAAAATAATATCAAAATTAAATGGAGAAATATAATTATTTTTGTTCTTCTTTTCAAATAGGTACTCATGTCAACAAAAAAAGGGTAAACCTCTTTGAGCTCCTACATGAGTATCTCCATGCACACAGCAATTAAGTAAATACTAAAATTCATTCTAGGTTATTCTATTCATCATCATCATCGGTCAACAATCCTAGGATTGGTTTCACGCAGCCATCCACTCGAATCTTCTATCGGCCAACCTCTTCCTATTGACGTAGCTCCTCTCTTTTATTTCCTTCACAATTTGCTCCATATACCTCATACGAGGCGAGTGCATTTTCCAGTCTTCCCGTTCACTTTTCCCTCGACGATTGTCTCCATCAGGCCATCGTGTCTTAAGATGTGGCCCATTAAGTTGTCTCGTCTTCTTTTTAATGTTTTCAGTAGAGTTATTCTATTGTCATAAGTATATTCAAAAATGTCTACGCTATGTCAATTGGTTATTTTCAGTCTCCTTCTAATATTATAAATATCTGTAAGATGAAAAGGTTTATAAACAATATATTACCTTCTCCATATATCAGCGTGTAGTCCCTTTACTCTAACATATGAGTGGGGTATGACATACAAAGAAACTTAGAAGCAACAAAGAGTCAGAATATAGAGCAATGAGACAATGTGAAAGGTAGGTACTTATTGACTATAAATGGTTATGAGGGAATTTATAGGGGGAAGTGATGACTTTGGAATGTAAATTACAAGAGACTTTTGCTAACTATGTATGCTAATATTACACTCCTACATGTAAATAACAAATTTGAATAAATATGAGGAATTGAAGGAACCGAAGACAGCGTTATTTCAATTTTTATCTGGCCGTTATTTCCTCCATTACGTAGTTAATAGCAAAAAAATTGTTAAGAAACGCATTGAAACGGCAAGCTTCTCTTAACTCAGTGATAAAGATGATCAAAATATTGAATATTGAATAAATGTTGAACGATTCAAGCTATTTAATATTGATATTTCTTAGTCGACAGAGAAAGGAAACAAGGCATCTCTCCACTGCTTTAGTCGTAGGTGGTACCTTAGGTACCTTGGTGATGGTGCAGTAGCGTTGAAACTAGTTATAATGCCTAAGAAAAAATTAGTGCATAGATACATTCTTACTTTTCTCTAACGAAGCAAAATATATATTTTCACTCCGGTCAGGTTAATCTCCGTCTATTTCTTAACCATTGACTCATAACATCTGTACATTCCTTTTCAAGTATTTGAGACGACGTACTCATAATTCAAATCATTTTTGCTTAAATTTTTCTTTTGAGGCTGTTTTTAAGCAATCTATTTGTTTAGATAGAGAGAGGATACCTGCCAGATGATAGAGATTGTTTAGTTGAACACCACAAACATAATAGGTTGGAATATGTTTTAATATCATTTTCACTTTCTTGCTAATGTATTCTCATTAGACAATGCGTGATACCCAGGAGAAGGGTCATCATTTACATCTACTGAGTGAGGCAAGATATGTTAATTCGTAAAAGTAATGATATTGAGTATAATTCTGTGAATAATGTTTCTACAAAATCACTGTTGGTACCGATAATTAAAGGAACTTCCCCTCCTAACCTAATACTCTAATCCCAATCACATTTGCACCAAGTACTTGTGGAAATCCACTTTTACGGCTATAACAACCCGGGAGTTGAGTGCGATTTGAGTTTATACTTTCAATATTGAATCTGCCTGGGAAAATGGATCTCGTGCATTAATTAGTTCCTCTAAAAGCAATTGTTCCTTAAGTTCAGGGGTTAAGAGAAATTAGGTTGCTTCGAATCCAAAGGCTTAGCTCCAACGTGAGAGAGAATAAATTAGAGTGGCTTTAATGCTTTAGATACTTGGCCATTGAAATTGGATTTGAAATTCCACGATTAGGAGAAAATTGAAAAGTACCTGTGAATCGAAATAACAATTGCAAAGAGAAAGAATTTCTTGAGTTATCCTTAGAGATGTCGTATTGAAAATAATATCATTGTCTTTGAGATATTAAGCAACTTAGCGAGAATAAGTTACAAACAATTGTACTACTTATACCTAATCATAGCACAGGAGGTAAGCAAATTCAAGTGTTCCCAGGGATGAGTATTAAAATTAGTCTTTCACTAAATACTAATACACATACACATTCCTACTTCAGCATAAATAGTTGAGATTTTCCATTCTAATCCACCACATTCGCAGCCTTTTTTTTATTTTGGCGTTGAAATTACTGACGTGGGTTCAAGTTGGTGCAGTGATTACAATACTGGTCTTACACCTCGAGGGCCTGGATTCGAAGCCTTGCAGAAGTAGGTAGGTATTTTTATCGGTAATCTGGAACCAAATTGAGTGCTTTCTGGAGAGCATTCAGGTACAGGACATAGTCTGTCGGATGAGACGCTAAGCCGTGGTCCCCTTGTCGCCTTTCGATAAGAGCAGGCAATTATCGACTCCACGCCGCCGGGCATCTTTCCACAATTTCTTCCTAAACTTTCATTCCCAATCTTGTACCTTTCCTCCCTGTCTGAGCGCCTTTGTGAGCGGGGACAAATTTGACAAACTGAAAAACCACAGATGACGATGATAAAATAGAAATATGCGTTGATTTGGAGCGTAGGGTTTTGCCTCCAAATATTCTATAGTTCACCGACGGTCTTCATGCTTGTTCCGGCCGTGTTACCAACCAAATTCTCGCCAGTTCAAATCTCGTCTCGCTGCATTTGTCTTATGGTTGGGTGAAATTGTATGTTATAACATTAGGAGTTGGAGTACCTGAAGTTACAGAGATTGGGCACAGGTTCGTTTTTCCTTGTAAGTGAAAGGGGCCTTGATTTCTTTCCCTCAATTATTCTGCCATTTCATGTCGTAAGGTTTAATTAATGGACGGATTTAATGGTTGTAATCCGTTCGTTTCTTGATAATGCCACGCTATTAATCGCAAACAGACAATGTGTTCGAAATAACCGTAAACAACGCTGCTAATTTATAAGGGAAGAGTATAGTAATAATTTTGAGGATTCGTCGATGGTAAAATTAAGGATTAAGTGAAAGAAATAATAGGAATGCAGGGTTAATAATTACTTTGTGCGTCAGTGATGGAAGATGATTTGAAATAAACAACTGGTTGAAGCCCAACGGGAGCAAACTACTGGGCAAACTCCAGTTTTAAATCGGTGAAAAATGGAGATGCAGTAAATATTTGCGAATAGTTTTTAAATTTTTTAATAGCTCTGTAATGGTTTACCTTGGAAAGTGAAACTTCATCGAAAAAAAAGATGATTTAAACTGTAAATCTGTCAATTTTTTGTCAATACTTCCTTTAATAACATTAAAGTACTTATAGTAGTCTTCTGAAAACTCTAAAAAAAAGACGGGACAACTTAATCGGCCATATCTTAGGATGCGATGGCCTGATGTTGAAGGAAAAGTGGATGGGAAGAATGGCAAAGAAAGGCCTCGTGTGAGATATATGGAACAAGTGATGAAGGATGTGAAAGAGAAGGAATACCTAAATATGAAGAGATTAGCCGATAGAAGAACTCAGTGGAGAGCTGCCACAAACCAAGCTGAGGATTGATGACTAATGATGATGAAGAATATATCTATTGATATCACTTACTATAATAATAATAAACAAAAATTTAACGTTATTAAATAACAACGACAGTGACAAGCTAGTGTTTAAAATACTATTAAACCTATAGTTTACAGGGTGATCAATTTGGTGTGGTGGCTAGAGTACTGGCTATCAGAACCTGGCAGTGGCAGGTTTTTTAGCAATATGTGTTTTGCTGAGAGAAATAAATTTCAGCTTCAGTACTCCGTCCAACGAATGACCGTGTAAAACCTTAAACTCCTTCCATTAAGAATAGACGAATGTCGACGCCGAGTTTCTGTCCACATTTTCTCCGTTTCTTGAAATATTACTAGCCATCTCATACTCGCCCATCCTCAAGTCGGAAATCCTTAGCTGCTGATCGCCACTCTCATACGCCTTCTTGAATATACGGACAAAATAGCACCGACGGGGCTGAAGATTACCGAGGTGCGGAAGATATTTACGGTAGCATATAAGAACAAACTGATACAAATTCTGGAAACAAGACAAAAATTGCGTATTTTTTCTACGTTTATGGAGAAGCATGCAATCGTAGTACGGTATTAAATGCAAATATGGCCAAGGAAAATGACTTGACTAAGGCCGAGGACTTCGAGACGATTCCCTCTGATGACATTAGCGTTCGGATTCCTTTTTTTCGTTTGCTCGAAGATTTTTACTCGATGTTGAAATTGAATTCAAATCGTGTTTATGTTAGTTCCTTATACGGAAATAATATTTGCGGAAATGAATCCCGAAAATAAGAAATTGTTTCAGGCGTGACTATGTGGAAGTTTGTGATATTCATGATGAACCACAATGGTAATACTCCACACTTAATTTTAATAGCCGACCCGGGTTTCGGCAACTCAGTGCCATTTTCTAAGTAGAAAATGGCACTGAGTGGTAGAATTGAGCGTGGAGTATTAACATATTGTTTCTTTATGAATCCCGAAACGTGAAATTTTCTTTGATTATGGTACGCCCCTCATTTATTCCTTAAAAATAATCCCATCCAGAGCTAAATTGTCTCCTCTTTGTCCCAATGGGTAAAACTAGCTCTCATCATTTCCAATTTTGGAGCCTAGAAGCATTAAATCAGCGTATGATAACTTGGAAACTCGAAATCTACCATCGCTCGTGTTTTCTTAGCTCCCTTTGATTCTTTTCCACTGTTACACCTCACGTAAAGTCCACCTTGAACGTATATTCAAGCCTTAGAGGCCTTTCACACGAGCTCTTGTGAGCGCACTCACCAGTGCGGATTGAGAGAGCCTGAAATAAATGAACAAGCTCATGAGAGCTGGTTGAACAGGCTGCAGTTCACAACGCCCCTTACTCCGGCAATGCTCCTCAGGTCCCATCGCTCTTCGAAAGTTTGGATGACTTAGGCTTATGTTTGAAGCCTGTTATTATTCGGTCTGTTATGTCTCGCCTCGGTATGTATCTTCTTCGTCGGATTGAAGTATTCACTGCATCCACTGTCCTAAATACAAGGACGCGATATGATTTCAAAAATGAAACTTTCTGCGTCAAATACAAAGATGATCTTTTTCAATATAGCGCTCGTTTTTGCACAATTCTGTCCCGAGAGGACGAGACAAAACAAATGGTTTGACAGTCGGAGTCAGAGTGACGACGAATCTTGCATATCTGCAGCTCTCCTGAGACTTGCGAGCAAGGGTTGTATGCAATGGGACGTCGCAAAGCTCCCCACCAGTTGCCGGCCAACAGCGGGCTGACCCGCATACCAGCTCGAGAGCGTCAGATCATATAGACTCATCTGGAAGGATATATAAGTGAGCTCGCTCGCCAGAGCTCGTGTTATTATTATTATTATTATTATCTAGGGCGGTAACTACTAGGAGGTTGTTTTACATTTCCGTCTACACCTCAATTTATTTAGTCTTTCATTTCATTCTTTCATTTTTTGGTCATCATTTCATTTTCATTTTGCATATGTTTCGCGTCCGGGGGTTCCGCCCGTTAGGAGAGTCCGCCGAAGGGGCTGGGTACCGCAACCTTGGACCCCTATCCTTCCGAGCATGTGGAACCCCGTTCTGCATATGCCTTCGCCCCTTTTTTCTTTTTATATATCATTTTTATCATATCATATCGTATCATTTTCGTCTTCGTCGTCGTCGTTTCCGTCTGCATCTTCGTCCACTTCTCCCGGTTTCCTTGGCCGGAAGGCTTCGTTGATGTGCAGCGTTCCTTCCTCATTTATGCTGCTCAGATGTCTACCACTGCACCAGAAGCGTTGAAATCTCTCCGTGTTGTTCATAGCTGTGTTGTATGTGTATTCTCTTGTTAGTCTATTTGTAAGGGCCTTTTTGAAGTGAGTGCAGTAGTGTGGATTCGTCCTCTCCTGTTTTTCTATGGCCGTGAAGCATTTGTATATCGTGCTTTTTGCCAGTGTCGCTAGGAAGTTTGCAAGGGAACTTTCTTTCTTCTTATTTTGCAGTGTATAACCAGTGTGTATGTCATGCAACGTTATTCTTTCTTTGTTTGTTATTCCTTTGAGGACCGGCTTTAAGAGATTCCACAGCTTCTGGGCCAGGAGAGACTGGGCGCACGTCCCTGTCGCGACCCACCTTCAACTCAACCGCGTCGGTCCCGCACACCCGCGCTTATATACCTTGGCGCGGCCAATATGGCCGGCCTTGGCATAAAGCTACGGGAGTACGGTCCGCGATGGACGGTCGGCAAGGTTGGCCGCGGTAGGGACGTACCTCCAGGACACGTGACGTGTCACATCCTTTATTAATTGCAAGTAAAGTTGTACATAATTATCGTAGTTGAATAACAATCCGGTGCCGCGGCGGAGGGCCGACAGCACCGCTTGGTTGTCAGTATACATTATTAAGGTACAAAACTCAGGAAGATTGTGAAACATAAATAAGGCTCCCTGGAGCGCAGCCGTAGCTTCGGCAAAATAAATGGGTAATTGGTTCGGGAAGGCTTCCGACTTGGTCAGGTCCAGGCTGGGGCACACCACTGCCCAGCGGAAGGGCGTCGCATCACAATGCGCCGTAAACGTTAGTTCGTATTGCAAACACTGCCTAGTGCGATGAAATAACTGTTCATCGTAAAAACGTAAAAGCCAGGTTGTCTTGCGCTGGTAAGTATTATTAATAAGAAAATAAGGCAAATGAAGTATATAGCATACCCAGGCCACGTAACCCGCGATCTTGGGTATGTCAAGGGCTCGGAGACGGGGTAGAATACATATAGCAGAGTGCAGTCGAACAAGGGCAGCCGGAGTCAATCGCAGGGTGGAGGCGACTGTATTAATAATCACGCCCAGGTAATGTAGGGTTTGTCGGGGTTTCACTATGCACTTGTTCCAGTTTAACGAAATTCCTAGAGTGTCGGTCAAAAACTGTGTCACTTTCTCCACCAGGGTGGTGGTTTCACGTCTATCTTCGGATCCTACAAGGAGCCAATCGTCTAAGTACGGTATTAGGCACATATTAAAACGACGAAGCACTTCTCTGGAGACAGAGCTCGTGTGAAAGGGGCTTTAGAATCCCTAACTTCCTCGTACCCTCACCTCAAGGCCGAATTCTCGCGGCGGATTGAATTGGGGGTAGCAACCACGGCGATTTAGTGAACGCCGACTCTCGAACTCGGAGCTCATTTAACTGCGTACCGACTAGTGGAGTACAAAGCGGTTGCTCACTTCCTCCCAGTTTCTTTCGTGCGTTCTTCGGGTTCGGACGTCGTTGCAGCTGCCACGGTTTCCTTACTTTATTCGGCGTCACGTTTTTCGTAGAAGTTTTTATTCGTTCAGAACTGCCATAGCCTTGCATTCATGAAAAAGGAGTGATTAATGTTTGTGGACTAACAACCTACGGACCTTGGTGTGTTTCTCCAACTTGTGAAATGACGTTGTGATTAAGTTTCTCGCTCAAGAAATCGAAAAGAGAATTCCTATTCTTAACTTTGCGCCGGAGGACTACCAGGAAATAGTAACGGGAGACTGTACACCATGGGATGGTGCTGAGTCGTGAGTTATCGAACGCCATTAACCTCACCGGCGGATGTCAGAGGACAGAAGGGAATGATGGTATGTACTGATATATCTCTGCCTCATTGTTAAATCCTCAGGTAGCTGACGTCATTATGCTCTAGTGTCCATTTGAGATTTTAGCCCATAGTAGTTTGACCTCTGTAGCATTCGATTCCACCCCTCCACCTGTTGACCTCAATTCTATGTTGACCTCATTTGACCTAACGCGCTGAAAGAGATGTTTTAGTAAAATGCTCTTTATCTATGTGGAATGGAGGTAATTGTTTTGCTAGCTCTTAAGTGGTGAATATGTTTTAAAATTTTCGTTGCTCTTTTCCCAAAATCTCGGCCCAGAGAGTAGTTGGAATGTTGATCAGAATATCCGGTTAGACCTTTGTAAATCTCAATTATGTCCAAACTGAATACTTACTGGTTAAAATACTTACCAGAGTAACCACTGGGGAAGGATGCCGTCAAGAATTGTGCGTAATTTTACCATATTATCTGAATAAGTCGGTTCTTATGGCACGAAAGGCACAACTAACGGGATGAACACCCATGTTTTATGGTAAATTAGGTAAATGTGTACGGGGCTGTTTGAAATCACTTCTAATCGTAATAACAAATAAGATTTTACTGCCGCTGATGTCCCGACTGAATATCGGCGATGAACTACTAATCCAACCTTCCCCTTTACTTTAGAGTTTAGGTATTTTAGGGTAAACTAGGGTTGAAAGCCTTAGTCTTCACTGAAAGGGTCCGTCTTTGGACCACCATATCACAGGCCATATCGGGCTATTCATAGTAATGCCATTAGTTGTTATAGCTATTTGGGGTAGACAACCGACGACTAATTTAATTTCCACCATTTAAATAGGAGAATAATAGGACAGAATTTGGAATTTTTAAGTGAATGAAGAAAAGGCTACCTGCCGCACTCCTTTATGGTGGTATGCGCGGTATTATGTAGATGAGAGGTGGGGAAATTCGGGGTCGGCGGCAGTCTTCTGCTTTTAACGAAAGTCAACCAGAGAGCCACAGCTTAACGTCCCATCCGACGGACGTATTACTGTCTAAATGTACGTAACATTCCACTCAAGTAAGGAGCGGTACTAAAGTCAAAAATCTGTGTGTTGAGATTCGATCACCGACCCTCGAATTTGAAAGTTAGTACTCAAGCCCCCTAACAAATAATGACTTGATTGGCTATTAAGTGTCACTAAGTGATCTTCTCTTTTTCGCTCATAATGCTTCTTGGAGTAGAATACTAAATTTGGCTAATTAAAAAAACCTATCCTCGAAAAATACTGAACAATGCATAGTATTTTTATTTGTTTATTTATTCTTCACCACAGTGTGAAAAAAATTATAAAAGTTACATTAATATTATAATTCACATTATTCATATATATGCCATTTCTTGACGTTATTTCTGATGTTCCTCGTCCAGAATAAAACAGACAAGGTCTATGGCCAAGGGTAGTAAGTGCCACCAAATAATAACGCAGACCTTTTGCTTATAGTTACTTCAAGCTCTTCGGTACCTAGTCCAACGTATGTGCTAGCATAACGAGTTTTCTCTCTCCGTAGTTATTCCTGTGAAGGCTTGTGGTTGTGGCCAGAAGTGAGGAAAGAAGGGACTTACTGTGTCCCCGAAGAAAACAGCTGATTGGGTCGCTCATAGCAACCATCCATGTATAACGTAACGCTAATTTTTCACTCGTTTTCTCCTTTATCTCCAACCATAACGCCCAAGTTCATTCTCTAAGATTCCCCCCTAAATTACCTACACAATGGCGCCAAATCCTCTCCTTTTTGTGGCTTACGAAACTGATATTCTTCGTAAATAAATTATTTGTTTCTCAGCAATTATAGTAATCCACTAAATATATTTGTAGTACTAATATTAGTTGAGCAAAACAGTTAGAGTCCTCCCAACTTAGCGCTAGGTTGGACTGATTGTACAGATAGTGCATCGCTACGGTTGTCCCGACCTCTCTACCTTTGATTTTACGTAATTTATGGACTGTCCCAGGTCTACCAGCGTCGAATTTTGGCTGTTTGATGTAGGTATCAAGATATTTATTTCATATTCAAAAGGCGTTCTTTTTGTCCACAGTAATAATGTGCGTCACACGAAATGGACCCTGCGTGAATATTTTTTGTGGCAAATCTAGTTGGCAATTCGTGATAGCGTGTACCAAATGGAAGGGGATGTCCAAACATTGCCACGAAGATACGTGTATACCCTTTCAGCAAAAGGTTGTTTTTGAATTATTAGAGTTGGTAATCAACAAATTGTGGTGCTATGGGGAAATGATATTCTTCTTGGCAGCCAAAAGTGTGAGAGCGCTTGCAATATTTGGATGATTTTCCCTAGTGATGATGCCTACTTTTTACATGTATGAAAGCACGTCAGTCTTTTGCGGTCTTTAGATGTAAAATGAATGCAGCCTAAAATTTTTCATGAGGCTTTATTGATATTGAAGATTTGATTTCTAAGATATTGAAAGATTTTATTTCAAAAGGTTTTGCAAAGAAATATTTGTCCACAGCGTGATTGCTACCGGAGCCGTGTAAATGTTTGCATGTTAGTCAAAAATTCCTAATTTACTTGGTTTTATGTTTCGCGACTATTGTTTGTTGATGTGAATTAAATAATGCTTCCAATTAAATGCATCATTTAAATGGTCATTTGTCATTAAGGTAGCAGTGGCAGGCATGATGCAATTGCATTGATCCACAGTAGTATTATACTTTTGTAACTCTCAACAAACTGTTTTATTTGCACGACTACATTTCGACGCTTATGCGGCAACCACTCGCTTGAAAGTTACGCCAAAGTATCTAAACGTGTTGTGGTAGTAGAAGTTGGCGGATAATTACAACATATTTCTATTAAATTTGTAATTATTGTCTTCCTAATTAATCCAAGTCTTGCAAAGAAGTACGCTTCTATGCGTTTGTTTCAATGTGTTTTCTTTTTTGTGAGAAATCCCACTGAGAAACTTGATTATAGCTTGCGTAAGAGTTGTGTTTTCGATGTAGGAAAACCATTGAGTAATTAGAGCGATCGTAAATACCGCAGCAATACCTGGTTTGATGGATAGAGCAGGGAAAGTCAAATGAGGAATTGCTGACCACAAAAGTGGAGAAATCAAATTGCTGCAAACTGGTATGAAGCGTAGAATGATGGGGTAGGATATTTAAAGCGATAAGATTCTGAATGATTGCCCCATCGAGAGGGCAGTATGCTGGGTAAATGGGCAGCAGATAAAAAAGGGTGCTTTTCCAGACAAGGTAGGGAGGGGAAGTATTCTGAGTTTAAAACGGTAGTAGAAATAGTATTGATTGCCAGCTGCAAATGATATAGCCTGTGCCACATTTAAACTTATGTCGTTAAGACCGATGGGAGAAGTTAAAATGAAATTCGAAGAGAAAATATTGAGGATTGAGAGAATTGATTGAGGACTGAGAAACCGGTGTCGGCATTATATTTCTGTTAACAGAATGGAAAAATTTAGTTTTAAGATTCATCTTGTTAGAGATAGGTTAAAATAAAAGAGTTGTCATCACAAAGCATAAGTAAGGATCATATTTCTCTAAAAATCATCATAGAAAATGTAGAGATTCGAATCTGGGTGTTCTGTATGCAAAGCCATTACCTACTCCTTTCACCGTTCAGTCCGATTTTACGTGCAATCTAATTGCGTAAAAACATTTCTGAATATTTCCGCGTTCATATTATTCTGATACAAACAGTGGAGTATCCTCAAAAACAATTTTTCGTGACTTTCACAGATGTCTGTGGTATTTGAAAAATTACCTCGCGACAACGGCGGCATATCAACGGGCCGCAATCAAACCGGAATCCGCAGTGTTTATCCGGGCAACCGCGAGCATGTTTCTTCCTGCGATCCCGCTCTTCACGGCTACGCTGAAATACGGCCCTCAATTTACAGTGCACGCCGCCCTCCCATCGATTACGACATTCCTGCTCCGAAAACCTCGTGGCTCTCGGGGGAGAGGTAACGTCACAGCCGTGCCCTAACGCTCCCAGTCCGTTTAAGGCAATTAATTTTCGTATAAAACGATGGAGTACCGTGCGCTTGTTGTCTGTTCGGAAGAACGCGGATCGGATGCATGAACAATTCAATTGAACGCGCGGTGGATAACGTTCGGGAAGGCTAACTCGTCGCTGTTGGCGTGATAATGAATCCGGAAAGGAGGAAGGATGACCTGTATTCGATACCTTCACGTATCGATACGTAGTAGTGGTACTTTTTGGCGAATCGATAGACAACTTATATTATTTGCGTCATTTAAGATAGGTGGCTAATTGGGTGGGAATTTTTCGGGGAACGGAAGAAGGGTGGAGTGTATTTCGGTGTCGGAAAGTGTCTACTCTTAGCGAAAGGCATCGGGGGGGCGTGAATTAACATACCAATAGAAAACTTGCCTCAACGAGGTTCTTAGAATAAGAAGTAAGTATTCTAGCCATAAACCAACCCGATCGCCGAGAACTCTAGAATTGCCAAGTTCTCCGGAAGCAGCGTGCTCCTTAATAGCGGAATCCTTTCAATTTTCGTGTTTTCGATATTGTTAGCGACTAAACTATACGGATCGTCCACGTTGGTTGATTAAGGTTTTCTCCATACTCCTTCCGAATGCAAAGAGTAAAAGGGTCCTTTTCCGATAGTGGAACTTCTTTTATCTTGAAAAGTATACTGAACCCCGTCAGTATCAGCTTTGCTGTAAGGTCTGGAAATGCACTCAATGTTTCCGCCGACGTAAGGTATGGTACACTGTGCTACAGATTATCGGCGATCAACTTTGGGAACTACAGTCTTTTTCCTCGTAATAATCTTAAGTGGGCGTGACGTGATATGCCTTTTTCCTGAGATATGCTACAATTTTCCGGCTCCAGTTGCGGTGAATTCTCTTCACAGACGTATGTGACAGAATTCTCATCGCTAAAGTTCTTTACCAGATGATGAGAGTCTACCTCTAGATTTACGTCCGTATGAATCTTATTTCTATGCACCGTATGTAAGACGAATCCATTCTACTGTTCTCTGCACCAAATCCAAACATATTTTGGATAAGGGTAATCTACATCTACACGATACCCTGCAAGCCACCGCGAGGGTGTGTGGCAGGGGGTTAAGATCACCAAGCATGCACTATAAACATGCAAACATACTACTATAGGATCTCAGGCAACTAGATTGTTAGTATCTACATAGTAATTAAGAGATTGGTTGTTAATACATGCATCATGACTTACACACTACTCTAAAATATTTCCCCTTTCTATCCCTCTGCTATGCTGCCTATTCTGTTCTCTTACAGTACGGGGGAAAAATGCCATTTTGAATCTACCGGTACGACAATCTATGTCTCTAATCTTATTTCTCTGGTCGAATCTAGCATAATACACTGGTGTTTTTAATATGTGCCTAACATCTTCAGTAAAGCTATCCGATTGAAATTTCTCTAATAGATTTAATCTGTACTTTAACCTATGCTCTGATAATGATTCCCACCCTAATTCTTTTATTAATTCTGAAACGCTACTCAACCTATCGTAACACCTATTAACGAACCTAGCTGCTCTACGCTGCACACTTTCTAGCTCTCTGATCAAACCTAATTCATTAGGATCCCATATACTGGCTGCATACTCAAGGTGGGGTCTAACTAGTGAAAAGTAACATCGCTCTGTTGTCTTCTCATCACATTTCCCAAGTACTCTTTTTATAAATCCTAGCTTTCTCCGCATATTTCGCGGATGTGTCTTCCCCAAGATAAATTTTTAGCGATTGTTACACCTAAATATCTTATGGTCTCAAAGTTTTCGATCTTCGTGTTACTAATTTTATAGGTACGCTCTATCGAATTATTCCTCCTCCAAAAATTGATAGCTACACACTTTTTAAGGTTAAGCTCTAACTGCCATTGGTCGCACCACTCTTGAATTGCATCTATATCTTTGCTAAGCGATTTCCTATCTCCTGTAATGAGTCAGTCATGCCAAGGGTGGAAAGAAAGGAAGTTATTCCTTCACAATATATAAAATACCTAAAACTAATGTGTCGTTAAATCCATTCTTCCTTTTTATCTGGATGGTTTGGTTTACAATGATCGCGGAAACCCACGCGAGAACGCTCCATACGAAGTTCCTCCCATAAATAACTACTTGAAAAATTATCCATCCATCATCATCATCAACATCATTGGTCAACAATATTAGTATTGGTTTGACGCAGCTTTCCACTCGATTCTTCTATCGGCCAAGCTTTTCATATTGACATAGTTAATCTCTTTTGCATCCTTCACAACCTGTTCCATGTATCTCATACGAGGCCTGCCTTTTCCAATCTTCCCGTTCACTTTTCCTTCGACGAGTGTCTTCATCAGTCAATCGCACCTCAAGATATTAAATTAAATTGACCGTTCGTCTTTTTAAACTTGTTACCAGACTTCTCTTCTCTCCCACTCTTCTTAAAACTTCCTCGTTAGATACTCGGTCGATCCATTTAATCTTCAACATTTTTCTTTGGCACCACATTTCGAATGCTTCCACCCCTTTCTTATCCGCTGCTGTCATTGTCCACGCCTCACTGTCATAAAGAAATATGCTCCAGATATACGTCCTGATGAATTGTTTCCTTACTTCTACGCCTGTATTTCCAGTGGCAAGTAGATACTTCTTTTGATAGAATGCCCTCTTCATATGGGCTTTTCTGCTGACTTTCTTTGTTGCTTCGTACGTCGTTGGTTACTCGGCTTCCTAGGTAACAGAACTCTTTCACCTCATCAAGTTTTTGTTAATGAAAAAATTATCCATGATATGAAAACATGCGATACTTTAAAGATAATTTGCATCGCGTATGTTGTATTTTATTTGAACTTATTTTGGCATGTAAAAATGTTCATTGATGTCACATTAGGGGAAATCGAGTGAAGCTCTAATTTGTTAGTGATTTAATATAATTTTTGGGAAAACTGTAGTGATAAATCGAGAATTTCTTAATAAATTGATGCAGCTGTTTAGTCAGATTGACCTGCCGAGGAATGGGTGGTGGAGTGAATTCCTCCCCTCACTAAAACTCGCCCATTCTCCGAGTGTTGGGTGTGTAGAAAGCACGACAGCGGAATCCCATTGTCGTGATGCTGCCCTCATCGCATTCGTACGAAATTAACGCACCCCGCGAAAACTCTGCCTATCTCTTACCCCATTCCTCTCCTCTTCACTCCACCACCCCATTCTCCAGCCACCCCCTCCCCTCCATTCCCTCTGACCTCTCTCAACGACGAAATGGCCCTCCGCCTGCTTTTCTGGCCCGCTCTCTGAAAGAGACGGATATGCCTGCTCGCGGCACGTTGAAGGGAGATGGGGATAGGGCAAAAATGGAGGCGTATGACGTGGCCGACCCGAGGACCATTACGAGGGCACTCCCTTCCCCATGAATTTCTGGCCGCCAAGAGAGAGCACTGCAGGAGATGGGTCAGTGACCCGCCTCTCCCCTTGTACCCTGAACCCCTTTAACCCCTTTCTCTCCCGGGCCAGGAGGGCATGGAGAAACGGAACGAGGAATGGTGTTATTTATTTTTTTTCCGCGGGCTGGAATTCCGCGGCAATTCGGCAGCGCTTCCTGAAATATTTATGAGGTTTTCAGGAAGGGTGTGCAGGCTAGAAATAAAGGGGAGTGTAACAGGCTCTTTTTCCGACCCTGATGGGCATTGGGTGCCATGAGGGAAATGAGGGAATGATGGCGAGCACCCGAGCATTAATATGTTTCCTCGTGTTCATCGCAGGTGGTGAATTATTAAGCAAGCGAGGTGGAAGCACTATCCCTTTTGATAAAATTCGTTAGTTAATCAGCATTATGATATGAGTAAGATTTGAATTGTCCAAGGAAAGTGGGAATTGCGCCCCCAGGTATTGTAATGGTTATGCAGACGGGTCATCCGCGCCTAACCTTGATTTTCCACTTTCTCTAACCCCTCCATAAAGTTGCGTTAATTCCTTTGAGACCCCTCCTAAAATACGCAATGTTGCCGACGAGTTATCAGCTTTTTGCGGGACAAAACAAACATTTATTATAAATAATGTATTTATTGCTCAGTACGATAATTTATTCACTTATTTTTGTGTGCATAATCATTTTTCGTTCTGGTGATTGTTGCAAGGATGGTGACGTACCGGCCTGGTAACCGAAGGGTCTCTGGTTAGAATTTCGCCTTGGGCACGATTGATTTGATCGTCTATGGTCTAAGAAATGAAGAAGATGGTGTGCTACTAGAAAAGATATTGCAGAATCTGAGATTGTGTAGCTCCTATATTCCATGTCTACTACTACTATATTTCTCATTCATCATCATTTTATCAGCTAAATCATCATTTTCTACTCTTTCCCTCTGAGGTGGACTGAGGCTTGTTTGAAAGTGGTGTCTGGAGTTCATACTGATTTTTTTAACGAGAAATGAATGGAAATGTATCTGTTTCTCAATATATTTGAAGGCTGGACTCCTCCTTTCTGTCTACAGTGCATCGTTAACAGATGTCCCGGGCCTACTTTAGCGTTACGTAATTTATCAACGACCCTATATGGCGGTTTATTTAGATTTCAATATTAAAGTCAAACTCAATATCCAAGTCCTAGGCGGGATTCCAACCCACGATATATGGATTCCCTAGCCGGCACGTTACGGTCAGAACTGCTGAGTTTGTATTGGCCGTAAATTAGGGAAGGGATATTATATGTAGACATAATAATGTCACATCTTGCCACGCTCATGTTTGCTAATAACTTCTACTACTTGGACCTTCAATGAATCGTTGTCGTGAAAATACAATTTTAAAATTTGATTTTTTCAAAAGCAATGTGTTGATGTTCAGTTCATCCGTCATGCCAAACATTATTTTCAAAATCATGCGCACCATTTAATTCACCAAAACATTTTTTTTTGTTTCACGATAGATACCTAGAAACATTTCTGCGCTTAGTCTGCACGAGTCATAATTACCAGTTTGCATGCCAGTTTTTTGTTATTGATCAAAGAAAACCAGTTCTTTTAGCTCGTGTTTTTCCGCCTGCCCATAAAATCTCTCGTTTGCGCCAGCTTTTTTAGCCATTAGTAGGCATTAGAACTCTCCGAACCTCCACTATTCTGCTAACCAATGTCGTTATAGAAGCTTGAACGGCATTGGATTCAGCAGTGGTTTTTCGATAGCGTATTTTCCGTTTTTTCCCGCAAAATGTACTTGGCTCAGCCTGTCTGACAGCGAACCATAACCCATTTGGCTCAATTGACTGGACTGCTTGCGCAGTGTGTTTTTTTACTATGGGTAGGATATTTTTTTTGTGGTGTCATGTTTGTGTTGTAAGTAATGATATTTTCGTCTTATGTGCTCTATGAACACTATCTCATTGCATGACAATGTCAATATGTAAAACACGGATGACATTGTTCATGATATTACTACACTGATCACCGTATACACTGTGTAGCTGAGTTTTTAAATACCGCTCAGAGGTGATTTTTAGCAATGAAATATGGTCAGCAACGAGGAACGCCCGTTTTTATAGCTCTTGGAATTAATAATTTCTATTGTTAGTGTACAGCGGTAAATTTGTTTTGGGCCTGAGTAATGAATACAATATGAGAGGCTTTTAAATATTTCGTGCTTTCAACATTATGGCCAGTGGCCCTTTTATGGGTGCATTAGCGCCGTTACGTGTTGGTAATTGGTCGTAGGAAGTCATTTTTTAGTCTGCAGAGTGAAGAGAAATTTCAATCGGATAGCTTTACTGAAGATGTTAGGCACATATTCAAAAAACCTGCGTATTATGCTAAATTCGAACAGACAAATAAGTTTAGAGAGATAGATTGTCGTACCGATAGATTCAAAATGGCATTTTTCCCCCGTACTATAAGAGAACAGAATAGGCAGCATAGCAAAGGGATAGGTAGGGGAAATATTTTAGAATATTCTGTAGTGCATGATGCATGTATTAACCCCTCAAATACTATAGACACTGACAATCTAGTTGCATGAGGCACTATAGTCGCTTATTTGCATGTTAGTAGTGCATGCTTGGTGATCTTCACCCCCTGCCACACACCCTCGCGGTGGCTTGCAGTGTTTCGTGTAAATGTAGATGTAGAAAAGAATCCTGGAGCAGTATTAACTTATTCTTAACTAAGACGGCCGAATAGTTCGATTGTTTTATACTCATACTGTAAGTATGGGTACTGCTTCCTGAAGAGCTTACTACACACACCTTTCAAGTAGTAGTACCAATAAAAGAGTCTTTCTTTTCTGGAAATCGAACCCGGGTCATCGGGATGCTAATAATAGTGCCACCACAACAACACAATCTTTCCCAAAATGATTACTCGTCTGTACTTTTCGTGAAGTAATTACGAATGTTTACCCCTTTGGCGCAGGATTTAACAAAGCAATGCAGGTGAAATATCGTTCAGGGTAGAGGACAGTCCATGACAGCACGTAATGTCCCTTGAAGTGACATTGTTGATTTGGGTGGTTTCATCACAGACGTTCGAGATCTATTTTCATGCGTCGCGGTGCCCGCATGCAATCTGAGAGGTGATAGGATTGGCGAATGTCGTCCTCGCATTCGCACCCAAGTGGCTAGAAGCACTCTTCTACACACACATCGCTGCACGACCGTGTTCGTATTTGAACAGGCCACTGCCGCAAACTGTAATCATGCTTGTTTCGTTATCTCCGAGAGTAGGGTGATGCGTTTTCACCTGATCTATTATTATTTGACTGCTTTTGCTTTTGATTCGAGGCTTCCGCTTGGAATCAAACCGTAAATAATTGTGTTCATCAGGGTGTGAGTAAGCCCAGCTCACAGTCATTGTCAACGATTTACCGCAACATTCATCTCATTAGCATGCTCTTTGAGTGATGCAATACATGCGCCATGAAACAGAACTATACTGACCAAAAGGAAATGAGTGCGGAACAATATGCGGCGACATTTCGATGCATAAAATTGATATTTCATGAAACCTTGGAATTCTTCATTGCGATAGTATTTGAAAACTAACAGGTTTGTATATTTTCTCTTCAGGATGCGTTAATAGACAAGTGCTATTTACCGGATATAGAGTATCTCAATCGATTGTTCTTTGGGTACAACGGATAATTTTCACGCATTAAATTTTTTGGCTCAACATTATTCTCCCATACCTGACACGCTCCACTCCAAACATGTGTCCTTGGCATTCATCTGCATTAGCGTAATACCCGGTGAACCACTGAAAGGGTGGGTGGCAGGGAGTGAAAGATCGTATATATACCACTATTTATGACCAAGAGGTACAGTGGCACAACTTCATGAAAATATGTTAAATGTGAATTACCGAGACATTTGCGACAAAGTACTTAGAGCCTGCATAGTAATCAGAAAATACTGATTAGTCAGTCATTTCTGTAATCAAATTAACTTATATTTCCCCATCATGGAGAGGTAGTAATATTTAAACATGCTTCTTGCACTAAATACTACTTTATCAAAATTTCAACTACCTTTATTCCTTGATTATGTTGCCCATAATGCTCAATATAGCTCTATAATCCTATTATAGCTGTTTAAGGTAACTTTGGAAAAATGTCATTTGAATTATTAGGTATGACAGTCTCTCTATTTTTTTTCTGAACAAATCTAGTGTATTACGTTCTCGTTTCATTATGCGTCTGGTGTCTTCGGTAAGCATAGTAGCTTCAAGTTTACTCAAAAGGCTTAGTTTCAATTCTAGCCTGCACTCTCATAGTTATTCCCATTCTAATTCTTAATTTTGGCTTGTAACACATGTACTATTAGACTATAGTCATTCCTGATGCAAGACTTAAAAACAGCGCAAAAAGAAAACCGTCTCTGAAAACCCTCGCATAAGAGTGAAACGATCTCTGACGCGGGCAGATGTACGTAGGAAATCACGGCCCCTCGTAGCCACTCTGAGGGGGGGCGTAAAGCTGCGGTGCTGGGGATATTATTCCCAGTAAAATCCAGAAGGGCATTCATTTACCTCTGTAGCGGATATCGGGTGGAACGAGACGGCAAGCGGGAGACGTCGGGATCGTATAAAGTCGCGATGAAAGACAGGAAATATCTTGCTCTTGTTACGTCCTATTTAAGAGCCAGGAGATAGGGGTGGCAAGCGTGATGTTTAGAGCCAGTATCCCTTCTGTGTTTTCAAGTCTGCACCCGCACTTTACGCGCTTCAAAGAGAGAGAGAGAGAGAGAAAGGTTCAAGGATGGGAATGGAGGTAGGGTGGTGAGAAACCTGGCGTCGGCATTAGCCTGCTCTTAATGAAAGGCGCCAAGGAGGCAACGGCTTATGGTCCCATCCGACGGACGGAGTAGTGAACTCAATTGCTCTCCACAGATGACTCAAGAAGGGGAGAGTTTACAGATGAAAAATATCTTCGACTGCCGAGGTGAGGGGTGTCGGGTTGATGAAGTGATCATAGAAATTGCTAGTAGTAGTAGTGGTTACAGTAATATTCTCCCCATTTTCTCTAGTCTGAGGTTGCCTCCTTTAAGAAATATGTATTGTTACAAGGTATTGAAATTATTTTATGTAAGAAGCGGCATTGCGCCAAAAGTTATGGACAGTCCTAACATGTGTATTCTTCGTAGAGGCCACTGGGACCCTACACCTAAAGTATATTTAACGATATTTAAAAGATCCTTTTGTACATGGGGTCGAAATTATATTATAAATTATCAAGCATAATCAAAGAGAATACAAACAAGCTTTTCCTTAGATCTATAAAAAAAAATGGTTTACATCTAATAATAACATAGAAGTTGTGGTTTGCTAAGATAATTTGTCTTTTTTGCTGAAGTGCCTTTTTGTCAAAAATATTTTTGTATCATCATCATTTCTGATCAATGTATGTGAAACACAACTGAAGGCACCCTAAAAACAGTCTTATAACCTTGTAGGGTGCCTAACTTCCAAAATTTCTAATTGCCAAAGTAATCGTATAATGTGTATTGGAAGTAATTGTATTGGAAGAATAAATTATTATTATTGTCTCTAAGCTTAAGGCCCCGGGTTTGAATTCAGGCTGTAGACGATGATATTTTTCATCAGTAACGTCATGGTAACATAGATACGTCATGAAGTTGTTTGAGGAGAGTATTCAAGTTCAGTACACAGTCAGTCGGATGGGACTTTAAACCGTGTTCCTTTTTGTGACTTCGTTAAGAGTAGCCTAATGTCGACTCCGGGTTTCCATCCACCGTTCCTCTTTTCCCTTCCTTTTCCATCCTTATACGTTTCCTTACGGAAGAGCCTATCGCATCAAGTACAGACATGAAAGCACGTGTTAGATTTGTACAAGTAGTTAATTGGTTATGGTGCATGTATTTATAAATCCCTCAGTTGAAAAATACAAAGTTAAGTTTTTCTTACACTGTGTCAAGTATCGCCTTATTCTATTCAATTTATCTTTTAACTTGTTAATAAATTTTTACACATATTTATGATTCATTATAATTTACAAAATAAACAGGACCTACGAAGATACGAAAAACCTATAAGTGTAACCAATATGAAACAAAATATATATTTAGAGTAATATCAATTTTAAATTTTGTTAATACTTTTATCGATACCACTATGTGACAATATGATATCGTGTAGTAGCAAAGTTCGCTCTGCGAAAGATGAACAGTAAGATATTGTGCCAAGAGAAATGAAGCAGTAGCGCCATCTCCCGGTAGTGGTTCAAAAGTAACGACCGGCAGTATTGAAAAAATTAACTACACCGCATTTCCAGTTCAAGCAGTCCTAATATTTCGTCAGCTAGTAGAAAAAGGTTTAAAAATAAGGACTGAAAAGAAGAGATGAACAATGATGACCAACGTTGAATTGTTGCAGTTAAACAATAAACACGGTCTTTTAGGACGTGAGTGACCTCTTAAGGGTTAAGAAGAATGTCAGGGAATAAGGGTGGAAGAATAAGGCTTGGTGATTTAAGTTGAAGTTTTAATGTAAATGCGTCATGTATTAATGGAATTGTGTGATGTTGATGGTAGGAATCTTGTTAGGTGTTACGCCGGGTTTCTCTCCACTTTTCCTCCCTATCCTTCCATTGCCATTCTTGTGCCTTTTCTCCCGGTCTGAAGTGCCTATAAGTGCGGGTATAGACTTGAAAAGTCATTAGATTAAACCCAACCTCCCATTTATAGCCACGATTCGGGAAGGTTGAGGGTGAGTTGAGGATGGGTTTGGGCCAACCGTGGCGTCAAAATTTCGAAACCAACCTCAGCTTCGCCGACTCTCAAAAAGACGCGTCCAGCAAAAAAAAAAAAAAAACAGCTGCCCAGTCAACTCCCCATCAATTTCAGCCCATCCAAAACTCGCTTGACTGATTCCGCGAGGTTTCCCCGTTGGCCGCGGCGATGGAAGCGCTCCCGGAGACAGCAGCGGCGCGTGCCGACGTCATCCGGAACTTCTCCGGTTAAACAGCACGCCGGAGGATCGAGTGGCCTTTGAAGGGGGAGGGAGAGGAGACCGCGACGCATTGGTAATTGCGCCTCAAATTCACGTCAGCGCGCTCTCTTTCGTCGGGGCCGCGATGAAATTCTCAGTGACGCTGAAAAATGCATCCGTGGCCGGAGACGATTCCTGTGCATGACGTGCCGTTAGAGATCGGGTGAATTCCGAAAACGTGGATTTAAATTGGATGCGCGATTAAACTCCGGAAAAAATTAGAAACTTCTCTAATTTAAGGATGGCTGTATTTTAAAAACCTATCATTTCATCTCTCGGAGAATCGCTTTTGATCTACGTCCAATCAAATATTGAGTTCATTTTATAAATCCCCTGCGAAATGCAGTCCAGTCACATTGAATTTCCCAGAAATATTGAGATATGACTTGTAAAAGCGCCGCTGTAGAAGAAATTCTCTTTGGAAGAGATCACATAACTTAGGTTAAGTCATGTAATATTCCTTCAAGTTCGAGGTGATAGAATTGCTTCATGTTTAAATATTGTTGTAATTTTTCAATGCTTTAAATACTTGGTTTACGAAAAAGTTTCTTTTAGTTAAAAAATTTAAATCTTAAGAATTTTTGTAAGTGGCCGTATAATTTCGAATATCATCTCTAGACATCAGTATAATGTTTGCATATTTCTATTATATTTATTTTCCCGGTGAGAGCCAATTTATCATTTTCACCAATTTAATAGTTAACCTACATTAAGGAATATGTCTACCATACGCGTCATATCTAATTCGTGCCTTCCATCACACCGTGTATCAAAATATCGTAAATAATTTGTAACTATCTCTACAGAAATATGGAACGCTACCAAGCTCTCTGAAAGTCAGCGTATCTCATCATGCATTCCGAGCTACCGCATATAACTATTTTCTACATGAGTAGACCATCGATTATGAAATACTATATTTCTGTAGACATTTTGTATTTTGAAAGAATTTTGATCCATCTTAACTTCACTCTATATAATTCCATATTTCTGTAGAGACATTTGTGAGTTGAATATCTTATGATCTATCGTTAAAATACTGTATGTAACTGATCAGTTTCCCAAAGAATTGCTGTAGTTACCCTGGGTAAATTATACTTTTATCTATCAATTTATAAATTCAGAAGAAAACGGTGAATTTGCTAATATAATTTAAACATCATATACTGAGTGCTCTGCGAGCCACCTCGAGGTTATGGGGCATAGGAATTTTCTCACGTGAAATAGATTAATATTTATATTCTCACGTGCCAAGGAGCTGTTCAATACCTAAGAACCCCAATCCTGCCCCTTTCCAAATTTTTTTCACCGCAATTTCTTGAGAATGTCAAGGTCACCGCAGTGACTTGACAGATCACCAATCTTGTGCTTATCTTGTACCAAGTGACTAAAGGAACGCCGTTTTACTAATAAAAAAGTAAATAAATATTATTCACGATATAGTGTGGTGCTGATGACTACTGCCCATAAACTCATTTTCATTTGACATCACAAAGGACATTTTAAAACTGAGAAGGGATAAAAAGGTGTGTATTTTACGAAGTTAACCTTTTAAGGAAATGGATAGAATTCTGTGATGAACCAGTCCAGCATTAGTCCATAGGGGGTATTTTATACTCGCATGTCTCACCTTCGATGAATTCCTGCTGCTCCTTATCAATATCGCCATTTTATGCGATTCATCCAAGGTTAATTTTACCAAAAACCGATTTCTTCAACATATTTATTTACCCCTACGTATTACCATATATTCATTAAAGATTTATTATTCATCCCCGACCTATTGCCATTGTTTCAACACTTTCCACTCACCATCAAATTTGTTTCATCTCTAATATATTCTAGCGTACAGATATCATATTATTATTTTCAAATTGTTACCATGACCTGGGATCAATAAATCTTGGCTGTCTCTTTGTAGCCTTCCCCAGCTGTCTATCTTGACAACTCTAGATTAGGATCATATGCCATAAGGATATCACCCTTTTGAGGAACAGACCCTTCTCCTGATGCGCATCCGATATGGCAAGGGTAGGAGAAACTTTCTTTACTCCCACCACTTAACTCTTAAAGTGTCGGAGGAGTATTCAAGGTTTTCCACCGCAACCGTCACCGTGACCGTAGGCCGTCAAAGTCGAAACCCCACCAATTACATAAGGCTACCTCCACGTTTACATCAAAATTCTTTATACGTAAATTATTTATATCTCAGCAACATTGTTTGCTCAATAATGAATATCTGTATCATAATAATTAATTTAAAAAAATAGTTTATTAATATCGAATGATTATCTCAATGCGACGGCAGGGTGGAACCTACTTCCTTATTGATAATGTATAATAATAGTTTGCACAAACTCCTCGCCCCTCCTTTAGCATTATGTAATATTAGGACGTCTCCTAGTTAATAAAAGAGGATAAATGTAGAACTGAACGTTTGCATGACCAAATATGCACATACAACTGTACCATTACAAATGCGTAACAGTTAGAATTGATAAGTTAAGAGCGATAAATGAAGGAGGTTGGTTCTGACATTGTGAGTCAAAACAACAAAGAAAATCAATTTATTTACATATTTTTGTACGCCAGCAAAAATACTACTTCCAAATGCCTAAGCTATCAAAAAGAAAAAAATAACGCAATTTACATGCAGAGTAGTGATAATAAAGCATTTTAGGTAATTGTTCTCTCACATTTAAATGCCAAAATATCTAGTCATTTTTCTTCACATTAAAATTTATTCATAATTTTTACACCATTAGTAATTATCTACAGTTTAAAAAATAAGATAAAAGTAAAACTTTCCCTCCATTCTACTTCGTATTCAATTTTATTAAAAATTTATAAATTTTGAAGCAATCCAACTAACAACAATTTGGGGCCCTATTCTCGAAATGGTGTGATAAAATCGCTATGCGAAAAGCGGCTATTATCGCATGTGAAACCTCAAGCGGTATTTTTGAGCAGTCACTTCTGTATCGTATGCGATAATTTTCGCATGGCTGGTATCGAGTGGGTGTATGGGTTACGAAAATTATTTCCCATGCGATATTCTGTGTTTCCAAGGAGAGTAAAGTACATTGCTTTGTTATTTGAGAGCTCGGAGGAAAGGAATTATGTGAATGGAAATGTATTATTTGAATGCATTAATTTAGTGCCACGCGGTTCAAGCCCTCGAAGAAACGGGAATTAATGCAGTTGGAAGAGGGCGAAGATTTCGGGAGCGCGGTGATCCATTTTCTCAAAAAGAGCATCAATTTACTAGGCTATAGGTATAGATTGAGTAAATGGCTCGCAAGCAATATTATTGGGGTATTTGAGCATTATTCAGGCGAACCAACTCGAGCTCCTGCTTTGGATAGCAAGTACGGAATGGATTAACCAAGGCGGTATTTCCATTTGGAATGGTATGCCGGCTCTCGAAGTTAATATAAAATATTTATTAATCCCTTGCTAATAATTTGGTAAATGAATATAACGAGGCATAAATTAAAGATAGATTTTCCGCTAAATACCAAATGCCAGGAGCAGTCGGGTGCATTAGGTGAACCTATGTTGCAATCATTCCCCATGTTTTGAATGACCCTAAAAATTCATAGCGTATCTATATATGTACGTATAAAGGTGTGTCACTCAACAAATGTTCAGCTAATGAGCTCAACGTCTCAATACTTCAATAAGAATTTACCATGATATCAAGATTGTATTTTCATATACGTGTTAAATATCTTTTGTAATTTATTGACCAAGTAGCGAATCCTTTTTGTTGGTTAATATGAATACATTTTTTTCCGTAAGTATTGAACACAGTAAAAAAGAAATGAAATATCAAATTTTAGGATTCAACCTCCTAAGATCTCATAACCCCGTAAGGTCTCCCCTCATGGTTTCGTACCTTACTATGTTTAATTTTGTACATGGTCTGCCCCAAATACAGGACTCCTTCCAATGTATGGTGAAACGATTTAAGTACATTTAACCACATCAATAAAATGCTTGTTATTACAAAATATCCTTCACAAATTAAATGCAACTAGCTGAAGTTTCCCGTTGACATTCAACGGGAGGGATAAATATAATAAATACAAATTTCATTAATAATTTTAAACATTTTTCATGAAGGGGCAAAAAAAAACTTGTGTAATGGAGTTAGCTATGACTCCAAGTCAGTATCGGAACCATAAATAGAATTTAAACCAATGTAAACATATAATTACTGCCTGAACTCATACCTGGGCCTTTACAAAAATATTAATTTTATTTGGAAACTTTCAGGCAAGAAGAAACAAAGGAGGTTAGAATAGGGAGGGTATACGAATGTCTGTCTATTGTTGACAATGATGCCAGATTCAGGTTTTTGGAAATTTTTTTTCTGTGGCCTTTTATGTATGTTATGTTTGTCTCAATTCTCCAACTTCATGACAGCGGCGTCAATGAACTTCTTATGGATACGTATTAATGCATTTTATTCCAATTAGAGTAAATTCTATTCGAGCGAGACTCGATTGGCTATGGTCGCATAACCAGCCGATTGGAAATAGATGTGCTCCTATCCTTCAACCGAGAAGCGTAACCGAGAGCTGGTTAGCGCTGATTGGCCAAAAATGCAATCGTAACCGGCAACCGTAATTGACAACGGAGAGTGTGATATGGATGTGCTTGGTTAAGTAGTGTGTGATTTGCTTAAGAGTGTCGGGCGGAGATAAACAAGGATTCAATATAAACACTCACCGAACACTATTACAACACAAACATTGTAAGTATTACAAAAACTTTAAAAAATATCACTCATACACTATTTCGAAAGATTTTTACCCTTTTTTTCGAAAATATCCTTTTAAAGGTTTATGATATACCATCCCCTGCCACGCGCCCATTCGGTGAACTGCAGGATGGCATATAGATTTACATTTCGTCTATTGAATTTAGGTACCTGTTCGCAGTGAAAATCTACTACAGTCGACTAAATTTTTTCCACTGGAACGCGTTGATCGACTTGTCTCCACGGTCTCGAAAAAACATGCTTGTAACACCCTCTTATCTACTCGTCTCTTCTTCCGAGAAAAAGCATTGGAAGGACCTATGCTGCGACCTATGTGTAGAAATAGGAAATCATAAAATAACTAGTTGCTGTGGTGCAGAGCCACCTGAAGCTTAAATATTAATATTGTGATTTTTCAGTGTTTAAATGATATTTTTCATTGAGAAATGTGCTGAAAATGAAATGCGAAGCGAAAGAGTTAACCCATGATGTTGGCGACTCGGAAACGACACCCTTCAGAGCACTAAGTGTAATTTTTTTCTGGAAAATTACTTTATCTGGAGTATACTCTCAGGTATGACTTGAGTGAACGATGATATACATTACAGAATGAGCTAGTTTACTCTCCACCCCCAAATTCTTCCATCAAGGATCTTTGAATTTCTATTTTTTTTTACTTGAAGCTTCATCGGTGTTGGTTCACATCAAGAGTGCAAACGATACCCGAGCAAATTTGAATAATTTAACCAATACCCAACCGTGATGGTTTTCACGAAAGCGAATTTCGGTGATGTTAAAATAGAAAATAATAACGCTACAGGTCGTTAATTTCCAAGCTATTTTTTTAGGGCTGCGGAGCGTCGAATGAAAATTCGTATGTTAGACGTGATTCTGCGTGCTGAGGTTATCCCTTTGAATAGGTTTGCTTTTGTCAGTACCAATGCCTCTAAAACAATAATAAAATGGAAATAAAACACGAGTCAAATGCTCAAAAATTAAATTTACTATGACCCGGGTTTCACTTTATTAGAGCACCACCAGGTGATGCATATCATAGTTGCACCATCTGAATCTTCAAAAAATACTTAATTGAAGTGAGCGATGTTTTATGTTGTGACTCATTACAAGTGCGGCCAATTGAAATCACTTCTGCTACTAATATCATAGAAGGTGATAATTCACAGTTGGATCCCTTAAATTCTTCAACCTTCATGAAATCATGTTTCGCGTTCACACCCGAATCTTTAGAATATGCTATAAAACCGTTTATCTGGAGCATTTAAAGTATAACAGCGATTAGATGGTTCGGAAATAGATTTTCCTCTCGCGAAATTTTGAAGTCGCATTACTCCCTTGCGAAAGATAGTGCGTAATTACACGAAACGTTTTAATGCAGGCACTTCATATATTTGGATGAGCATTGACGCAACTCTACTACCCTGCAGTTGCCAATAGTAGTTATTCTGGGGTTACGACCAACAGTTAAGGCAATTTGCACCATTTAGAACAGGTGAGAAATTGAATAGAGGGAGGCATTTTTCAGGGAACGAAGAAAGGGTGGAGATTAACCCGGTAGCGGTATTAGGTTGCACGGAACGAATTGCGTCTAATTGTTTGCTTTTTCGCGTGACAATCGACGGACAGACTACCAACCTCCATGCAGCTCAAGGATTCATTCCATTTCATAATTCCTTCCATGAGTAAAAATACGTTCCACGCATTTTTTTTGCCTTTTATACTGTGCAATAATTTGCCCGAGTAATAATCCAATTCTTCTATAGATGTTCCTACTTGATCAGCCCTCTTAATGTCTCCTTATTGTATTATTTAGATACGGCCCTCTTGAAATGTAGACTATTTCCTCAGTAAGTATAGAAAATGGATCTTATTTTAATTGGATAAGGAATACACAAATATCAAGGCGGCTTTCCATCTCCAGACTCCGTTACAAAGTTGACATATTCACAAAAAATATATGTTCCCTTAAACAATCTGTTAATTTAGTCAATTTTGACAATCATTTCTTTGTGATTATGGCACATTGAACCTATCCACGAAGATAATTTGTGGAATAGAACCGTTATGGAAGGATTCATGAGAAACGTATTCAATTTCAAATTCATTTTTAAGAGGTTTAATTTCATTTGAACTCGGAACTCTCTTGTATATAATTGAAATTTAATCAAATTAAGGTATCGTGCCACCTTGTTGGTTTACGCAGCCTAAATCTCCGTTCACCTTGATTTTTACACTCTGTTAGGTAGCTATATTTTTATTGGTCCTAAAAACACACTCCTTTCTGTGATTTTTGCCCAGGAATACATTTGGTTCTCTGAATAAATCTCTCGAAGTCACCTTAGGATTTACAAAATTGTTTGCATTAAGACCGTTATTTCAAAGATGTAGTAGAATTTTATTAAATTATTCTAAGAGAAATTAATTGTAAATTATTGCGAGGATGTAAGGACAAGAAAGTGCCTAGCCCTTTAAACGATATTGGTATTGCCTATCTGCTGAATAATTTAAATATTTCTAGTTTATTGGCCATACGGGATAAGGCATTGGTTAACTTTACTCTTATCTTGCTGAAAAAAGATTTTTTTTTCGTAATTATTTCTTTTTATTGTACAGTAAGAAATGAAGATTGGTGATTAAATAAGGTAATCGAGAAGTGAAACGCCGCAACCAGGGAAGTGGAATGCACAGTTGTCGTCAGGTCTGTTCTTTCCGTGTAGATGTGCCTCGTCATAGTCCTTGATTGACTCCGCGTTCCAATCCCAGCCCTCCCACGAGTGAGGGGTACTTAGCTGCGGCATGCTTAGATGAAAAGAAAATAATCAAAACGTTAGTCAGTACTTGTGTTCATAACTCATCTTATGTTATCTGCGGAGGTGACTGATAGTGTAATATTGATACGCCTAAAATATAAATGAATCAAAGCTAAAAAAAATGTGACGCGCACATGAAACCATTTTTATGACCTATCATTAAGAAAACATGGATGGATGACCAAGACTAGAGGATATTTTTTTTAGCAATGCTTCAAACCAAGAGACTTTTAAGTCAAACTCACCTACGATATTCGGAAGAATAAAGTGCACAGTGATATACTCCTTGCTGTTTTGCAGGAATAGTTGTTCGGGAGAGGCGAACAACAGCTTAGGAAAAAACCCAAGGGAGTCTCTATTATGTCCAATTCGAAGGACGGAATACTCAGCACATAGGACTCTAGTGGAAACCGGTAAAAACTAAAAATCTACCACGCCTTGGAATTGAATTTGAGTCTTCATTTGGAGGCCCTTTTAACTAGCCAATGCAAAACACTATCCACACATTTTCTTTAACGTTTTTAAAACAGGTACTTAAAAGGAATACTCTGAAAAGGTGCAATTTTGACAGAATGGCCTTCCTGATTTAAATTTTCATTTGGATATCAATGATTACTCTTTTACTATTCCTATGAATTTAATCACTCTGCGTAATTCTGATGGCTTAGGTAAGCTGCTGTAAAATTTAATTTCCTCTTACTAATGTGGAATCCTTAAGGTAAGATTGCTCTTCTTGTAGATTGTTATTAGTGGTTATGAATGGAATTTCAAATTGGCATCCTATATAATATGCCTTTTTTATTATCTGTGGAAAAACTATATCAATTTACTCTAAGAATGTTTTGCATGGCTCAAAACCATGACCCTCAAAAATAGAGAAGGTATTTACAATCAGAATAACTCAGATTCCCCTGAAGGAAATGAACAGGTTTTTATGTCAAAGATATAAATTCAGAGTATCAAAACCTCATTCAATCATTACTTTGTGAAATGCTAATAGCGTTTCTTCTCCTTAGGGATTAGTGTAGCACAAAAATGTAATGTTTATTATTTTATCGTATCTTATTGTGTTATCAAGAGAATAATAATTTTAAAATCTTGAATCTACTTAAATCATATTTTATGATTCACGCTAACCTACGCCGACAGTATCAACTGCTCTTAAATTATCATGCCATCAAAGTGCTTGAATTTTAGTGCTTTATCATCTGAGGAATTAATAAAATATTGCTGAATTTTGAACTGCACCAATCTCTGTTTAGGAGTCATTAAACTAAAAAAAATATATAAACAGTGTTACCTCAGTTTCAACACATAAATGTGTGAGAGCTTCACTCTTTCAGACTGCTCCCAAATGAATTTTGAGGATTTCATCCATATTACTCCGTACTATAGATTACTCCGTAAGCTACGTCGAGGGTGTTTGGCAGGAAGTGAGTTGTTACCAAGTATACAATACGCACATGCTCTATGACTCCAAGGTAATTTGACTTTCTGACTGAGGCTATGGATTTCAGGTAGTAATAGTGGATTACTCAACCTGATCACTTACGAAAATATAATCCTTATGAATTCCTGCATTAGTCCTCCTTTTATCGTCAATCTTTGAGCGACTTCACAAAGTGTATGGAGAATGCATGCTCTTCCATTAAATCCAAACCTGAAAAGAGGGAAGTTATTAAAAAAATACTCAACTTTTACAGTAAATGGTCGATACCTGCATCAAACCCGACAAAGACGTAGAAAAAAATTGTTATATTAAAAATTCCATAGGTGGTGTTTTTACATTTTGTAGCACAAAACTTTTAGTATAGGTCAAATTCTATTTTATTTCAATCAAATTTCAACCTTATTACATGTCTCACCCCAGGATTTACCATAGGGTGATGTGGGATTTTAAGTTAGGTAGAATAATGAAACTAGACGTGTATTTTATTACTTAAAGAAAATATCAAAAATGAATTGGAAGAACAGTCTTGGCTAAGGTATGATCATAGTATCGCAAAACAAACTGTGTGTAAACGAAAACTACACTGAAGAAATAGTATGAGCAGCCGATCAAATCATTTACTAAGCATTTAATTAATCAATTTTTGATTTATATGTACAATACATGAAAAAAGAACTTCGGAACTTTGATGAATGAATTACTTTCATATATAATCGGAACGTAGTTTAGAAATTAATTGACTCCAGTCAATGGTATTGGGTTTATATGATTGCGGTTTGAGAATTAATGAAAGAAGTTTTTAAAAGTTAACTACGGTTTCAAATTCAAGTTTCAGCACATTTTAACTTGTATAACTGCACGTGATTGTCGTTGCCATGGCCCGTTTCAAGTCATCGCGTGTGTACATTTCTACTAATACTTAACCCGCTGCTAGGAAGTGTGCATTACATTTTTGGCATGGAAGAGAGTGCCTATTCTCTTTTCGGCTTGAAACCTCATTACGAAGTTTCCAGGTAAGGCAAACATTTATCCCCTACGGCAATCGTTCAGGGTTATATTTCACCGCTAAGGAGAGCTTAAACTTACGTCTGAAGAGCTTCTTCTATCCTTCGGTAGAGTGTTCTCCGGTCCCTTCTCTTGGCGGGGAAATCGTCGTTCATGTCAAGGGATCTTAGCTCCCTTCCTTCTTCGCCCCCTTTCACGCTCCTCTCTCCTTTTATGGATTTGGTGTCGTTGGGAAGTTCAAACGAGATCCCATAACCTAGGCCATGGGTGAAGATTAAATTTGTGTCGGAGACTCCCAGAGACAGGCAGATGGCTAACTGAAAAGTAATGTTGTAGACGTGGTCCACTTAATTGGAGGTTTATTCTTTAATGACCGACAATAGTGTTTGGTGCGCGGATGGAATTGAGTCCGGCTCGGTGTGAAATTTTCAAGGAGCTGAATGAATACTCCACGTATTGTCGTCTCATTATTTCCATATAAGGCTAAAGTGGACGATATTTATCATTCACAAAGATGAGAATTTTCTTCCCTTTAATTATGTTACGTCTCTACTAGAATCAGTCACTTAGCTCTTATTCACACATGTAGACTGAATAGTACTGAATATTGCCCTTCGCTTGTGGAGAGGAGCTTTTTAAACTGATGCATTTTTAGCATTATTGTCATAATGGACTACTGAGGTGTGAATGAGAATAAAGTTGTGGCAAATGTGCGCAAAAACGTATTAAATGTTTAACTGCGATTATTTATTATATTGAATAGAAGAGTAGGTATCTTTTGAAAATATGCGTGAAGTAGTTGTAGGAAAAAATAGTGGTTGTTTGAAATAGAAATTTATCTGCAAAAATACGAAATCGTAAAAGGGTTTTTGACTAGTAATAATGGCACTGAAGTCGGCGTTCCTTAAAGCAACTTGTTCATCCTGCCATACTGATTCCTTCCTCTCGTGAATTCGTGTATCATCCCAATTCCGTAGTGAAACCATTTGGCACACTAAATCGGTGCAAACTTTGTGTCTTTATGATAAATTTAGAATTACAAAAATTACCATCCCATTTGCAAAAGCAACAACAATGTTTGTATCTAAATATGGATGCAGTGTTCAGTTTGTGTGGCGGAAAACGATCATTTTTTTGGCATAGTTAAAAGTTATCAATTTAATTTTATCATCTAGCAAGTTCTTAAAATGATCGGGACAGCTACACATTGCTACGTTGTTTGGTTTCTGAAACGGTCATGTGTACACTGAAACCAGTACGTAGGAGATAATTTTAATATAATCAGTAATCAGCCTTGGGAATACATTGTTAAGCTAAATATGTGGTTGAGGATGAGCGATAAGTACCGATGAAGAACTGCCTTCCGGAAAGGTGACGTATCTCCTCCTCCTTATCTTGACCGATGTCTCATTGGCGTCTCCACTGCGGTTGACCCCACCGGGTGAGAAGGGGTCATCGCCCACCCTGGCTCCTTCTTCGGTCCCCGCTCCTGACCTGGATCCCCGCGAGAAATCGCCCCACATGCCAAGTCCCGAAGCGTCGTCGGGGAGGGACATGTACGCCACGGAGAGCAGAAGCATAGCGACCCTCAGCGGAGTGCAAGGCGGGCTCGCCATATCCCTCCTCCTTGAGAGCCGGGGGAAGATCTGGAAAGAGAAAGAGTGAAGTTGAACGCTTTGGTTTCGACAATCATTCGCTTAATTTTCGCTAACTCTATCCCAGGGGGTAATAGAAGGATAATCAGCGAGTCTCTGTACGGAGGGATCTTAATTATGTTGTTTGTATCGAATGCCATTCATTCTTCTTTTTCATCTTTGAGTAACCATCAATATGGACTCTGACGACAAAGATGAAAATAGTCGAAATCTTAGTGTCCCCTTATTCTCTTACATTCTCCATTTCTCCCCGTCTTTCACGTAGCCCACCTCGTAGTTTATACATCATATTCATTGTCTCGTTCCTTCCAACGAAGACAATTTCAACGCTTAATTTGTGATGGCGAAATACACTGGTTAATGTAGTAAGATGAGAACATCGCGTTTACTTCTAATTAGATGAGTAAAAACTTTATAACTTTTCCACAATGTATTTAAAATTATAAAATTACACAACACGTGTTTCGGCTTACTAAGCCATCATCAGGTGTACAATGAGTGAAGTGTACACCTGATGATGGCTTAGTAAGCCGAAACACGTGTTATGTGATTTTATAATTTTAAATACATTGTAGAAAAGTGCTAACGTTTTTACTCATCTAATATGTCTCACTTCCACTACGTGATGCCTAATACTGTAAACAGTATTTACTTCTAATGATAAATTTCTTACCTCACGCAGAAAAATATGCTGAGCGACAATGCAGAAAGAAAACATGGGAAAGCTACTTAAAGACCAACTTTACGGTGGCATTCTTTCACTAACAAATCTATTTTCTACAATAGAGGCGCAATTTATAACTCAACAAGGTAAAAATAGACTTTGGGCTTTTGAAATGTGTGTCATCCGCCTGGCCTGGATCAGGTGTCTCCTGATTGGACTCTGAGTCCGTCCAAAAAGAAATATAATCGCCAAAGTAATTTTCCCTTATACCATTGTATTGAGTAGTCTCTTCTTATGTTTTGCTCCGCAACAGCTGATTTCTCCATTTGGGCTGGTCGGACGTGTCTTCGGTGTTCCTTCAACCTATGCTAGATGATACGAACGGTCTCTCTCACACCGTACCACATTCCCAGGAAATTCTGTACACCCCTGGAGTCATCAGATGAAAGGACCCTTTATGAATGAAATAATGAAGTTTAGACTGATATATTAATACTAATCCTATTTTATGCATGAATGGTAGTGCATGTTAGGTGAGAATTCACCCTCCAACCACACAACTTTATGGTGGCTTGCAGTGTATTATATAGATGTATTTAGATGTAGATGACCCCGATGGGATCCTTGGCCTTCACCAACTGGTCCCTAATTATAGATTGACGTAGGCAGATCGTTTCAATATTGAAGAGACGAAGGATTCGTTCGATCTTTCCCGAAATCAAGGAAAAAACGGCAGAAAGGCCTTGGCAGAGGGTTTTATATTCGTTTCCTCTTCGATGTCGCTTTTTGAAACGTTGGCTGGTAAAAAATGGAGCCCATTACCTGGTGAAAACCCCGAGGAACATTCTTATATCATCATATATCATGATGTTTGTATTTATTTCAAAGTTAAAGGAGGAGGAAGTAGAACTGGAATAACTGAGTATTTTAATGAAAAATATTAAGTTATTGGTGGGTATAATTAAAAAAACTGCTGTAAATAATTATGTTGTTGTAATTCATTAAAAACTAATTATTAATAGGCTCTTTATGACAAAACATTTAGTGCTACGATTTGTACGCGACACTTTTACGCAATAAATTAATCAGTTACTAGAAAACGGAAGTTCAACGCAGGTTTTTTAGGTCAACACCTTCTTGCACTCAAAGTAGGTTTGATAAAATTTCAATGATGGTACTACATATGTACACTAGGGTGGAAGATTATGGGCTCTTTTTAAAAGGAAAGTATTTTATTCCGTAAAATAATGAAGGAAAAATTTCAAACTTGCTCCTTACGAATGGCATCACAAACTGGGACATCATATCCTGCATGCCATGCATCATGGGTATGTAAAGCAATGATTACCTGCAAACTAGGGCACCATGGGTATCTGGTTCCCACCCCCGGTCACACGAAACTACAGCAGCTTCTTTCGGTGAGGAAGCCGGACGCACTCTCGAGGTTTGAATTTATCAAACAACTGCTTCAGACGTTTGGATAAAATGCATGAGCAGAGTAGGGTCTCTGTTTATCCACACCACTTACCTTCTCGTGCAACAGCGCCGTGGGACGAAAGACTCGGAAACCTCTGCAGCGGGAGATAGCCCTTCGCGAAACCACTCCGGGGCAAAGGATCCGCCTCTTGCAGTTAAAGAAGCCGTAGTTTTCGGGAGATTTCGTAGTTCGCCTCCGCCTGGATAAAGGCTTGATGAAAATAAAAGAAACCGTTTTCTAGCACCAAGACGCACAGTCGTGCACACAAAAGGTGAATTCTTTCGGAAGGAGGAAAGAGCAAAAAAATTGAAGAACCGAGGGGAGAAATAAACGCGAAAAAAACTCGCCTCTTTCGGAAACGGCATTCAACTGTCTTCACAGTCCGTTTCACCGATTCCCGACGGGGTGGGAGGTGGGAGGGTTGTTCAGACGGACGGGATCTTAAGGTAAGGGAGGAGAGTGGTTCAGACACTGGGGGGAGGGGAGAAGGGTAGGAGGGCGGATTGGACTAGGAGTAGCATGGGGTCGCTGTATTTTTTCCCACTTTTTTAGGTCTACGATGGAACCACACCCACACTTCCTTACGGCGGATACACCGCGGAGTCACATACACGTGACGTTTCGGAATACGTACATGAAGGTGACGGAACTGGCGTCGGAGGAAATCTTGTTTGGGACACGTCTGTCGGAGAGGGGGACAGAGTCACGGCACGTTCCTCACAAGTTCCCATCTTTTTCCACCCTCCCCACTCTCCTCCCCTGCTAGTCATCTGCCGTGCGATGAAGCGGCGTTAAAAATGAAAGCGTCAACATTCGGTGGTGAGGGACTGGAAGGTGTTCCGTGGCGTGAGTCGGCAATCGCCGACGTGTTCCGCTGGGCTTCGCAGACGCGCTTCTGTGGCGGTCGCGTCATAATTGAAAAGGCAAACTAGGAAGGATGCGGCGACGGAAAGGGAGAGGGGTCTTTGCCCCAGGGGTGAGCGTACCGTCTCGGGAAGGACTAACAAGGGGTGGTGTCTAATGGGAGGCATTTCAATTTGCGAGGAGAGTTGACCGCGAGTGAACCCTGCTGCGACTTCATGGGCAAGCGTTTGTGAGCCGCAGAAAGAAAAATAATGCGGACTATCTCATCATCAGTGGTGTCGGGTTTACATCTATTGCATGCTCTTCTTCAGTGCTATAATTTAGGAATGTCTTAATACGTACTTCTTATATATCTATTATATTACAGGCCGCAGTAGTTAGCTCCGTAAATATTTTAATGCACTCAAATATTCTCTTTAGTAGAGTTAGACTTAGAATAAGGTAGACAATCCGATATAACCCTAGCAGCTGGTGCATAATTAACATAATTCTACTACCTCGCTTTTATCCTATGCAAATGGAAATTTGCCTAAGCTCTCAACTCGAATCTATCAGCATATACCTCTGTATCTGCATAAAGGGTGTGTTAGCAAGGAAAATGGTCTCCCCTCCAGTAATATCCAGTTAAAATCCCGGCTGAGTCAAGGATTTATCAGTGATACATCGGTAAGTTGTTTGCTGTGCAGAGCGCATTTTACGTGCAGTGCTCCTGCGGGTCACCTCTTCCAATAACAACTACGTAATTAATATTAACAATAACGACATTTTTTCTTATACGTCTCTGATGAATCACTACAAATATCTCATATGACGTTTCCTTTATCATTCTTACCATTCACTTTTCCAACATAAACTGCCTTCAAGACACTCGTCATATCTCCAGAATTATCCAAATAGGTGCATTAATCTTTGTTTTGAAAAAGTTGGCCGATAGAAGAATCGAGTGGAAAGCTGCGTCAAACCAATCCTAGGATTGTTGACCAATGATGATTACTTGCATAGCTATGCCATGTGCAAACAGCAAATTTACCTTTCCATTTGATAATACAGTTTGCATTAAATGATGTGATTGACATTTTACCGTATCATCGTACTGTTTTCAATCCCTTTTGCATTTTGCTACATTTTATTTCATTGAGTCTTTTTTGTCTCTAATGTGCATTCCATATCATTTCTTTTCAATTCCTCTATTATTAAAAAAGTCCACGTTTTTCAGTCTTGTTTTTATGTAATGCTTAGTTCATTAAAAAAGGGAAATTGCACTATTTTGAGATTTGTAAATCATTAAAAATCGTCAGCCTTCAAAATAAGGGCTATATTACATGCACCTAATAGATTCAAGGTCGACTACCCAGTTTTTACAATTCTCATATGAATGCACATTAAAGTCAGTATTTCAACATGAGGCTTAAATTTATCTTCGAAATTATAAGTTAATTTATTAGCCTTCAAGCAGGGCATACAAACCACAAGAACGGAAATACCTCAAATATAATCAAATTTTCATCTGAAATGTAGTAAATTGATCCAAATCATGAAAATATTGATATAGTGTGACGATATTTGGTACCATTTTGCTGTTTTGGAAAACCTCAAAGTAGACTACAGAAGTAATTATTGACGTTTACTCTCATCGGAATAGATGGGGAAGATAGACGTATAAGAAGTAGATGGGAAAAATTGCCAGCATACCAATATAATGAAAACACTTTTGCTCAATATTAGTGAATTAATAACGGATCGAATGAAATTTATTAAAGGGATTCGGTTGCTGTATACGGCCAGGGGCGCATACGCCACTTGTAAAAAATATATTTAACTCAATGCGGGATTGAGGTTTCTGTGGTACCGGATTTTCCACCGTCCTTTCTCCGTTCCGTAAAAAAAAATCAATCTCTACTCCACCCTTTGCAGTATTTTTCGGAGGATGCGACCAGGAACTAAGGTCACTTGCGCCATTTAAGATAGGTGAGTGATTGGATATGGTAAGGAAATTTTCAAGGTACGGAGGAAGGGTGAAGTGGAACCTTCTATCGATGTGAGCTTGCTCTTAACGAATGGTGCCTAGAGGACAATGGTTAACGTCCCATGTGATGGATGGAGTACTGAACTCGAAGTTCCCACCGCACTTATCACCCAAGAAGGAACTGGTATACGAAATATATCAGCCTCAGTCTGGTTTCGAACCAGGGTTCTCTAGAAAGGTCTAGAAAGCAGTACTCTTGCTGCTTTCTAGACCTTTCTAGACACCAACCCAATCCCCCCACTACCTTCTAAAAACTCGTTTTGATAAAAGACTTGAGCTGAAGCTTGAGTAATGTAATAAAAACCTCGTGTTGACGTAAAAATGTGTTTTTTCAGATCATGCAAAGTTATACTCTTATTATGAATAAAATATATTTATAAAAAAATCACAAAGGATAAATCTAGCAATTTATGGCATGGTAAAAGCAAACTCCAATCCTGCAGGTAATCAGTGCAGTAATAAAATATATTTGTCTCATAAATGCTTATTATTAAAAATCAAAATCCCAGTTTGTTGAAAAATTCTTTTAGGGGTTCCTTTTATCAGCAGTGACAGCCTACAAATCATCCTCTATTGGTGAAATTTGGAGGAAAAGAATGTTAACTAGCATTTTAGAGTTTCATTTATTGGGAAATATATTCATAAGTATGAAAAAGAACTTCATTCGATTATTAAATACCTACTAAAAAAACTTAGTATTTTCATTTCAGATTCACCATTCCATGTCCATTCACTAATAAAATTAATTTGGATGACGACATGATGATTGGTTACTTAGTAAACCACATAAGTGTTGAACTCAAAAATCACACATCAGCATCCATGAGTTTTTTCAATAAAAGTCTCTTTCATGTTGTGAGTTGAATCATTCAGTTAGGCAGTAAAATTTGCCATACTGATACCTCGCAATAGGGAAAATATAATTCACAATCCGGATTATTTTCATGGAGACCCAACAAGAATGCCTTGTCGTAGATGTCCTCACCACCGTCGAATCTGTAGTTCCACTCATCTTCAGACGGTTCTTGCACATTGGGACGATAGTTCTTCATTGATTGAGGAATACTACAAAAGAGAAGATAAATTTACTCTTGTAAACTTCAAATGCTGCCGGTAGTAATTGATTTTAAGAGACGTATTTTTCAACGAATAGGTATGTAACTGAATACCAGTGCATTATAAATGGAACTAAATGAGGCAATTGATATTTGTATAACCTTAGTTTTAATCAAAATAATGGTTAATAGCAGAAGTAGCTTGGGCTCAAAGGTGCTTCGACGGCCAATGTCATTCGAACCTTAAAGTTACAAATGGTGCGTAGTACATTAAAATGTCACGTTAATTAGATGACTGATGAGTGAAATAAGGTGTTTTCCCTTTAAAAGCAGTGGTAGGAATGGGATATAAAATGCGTACGGATCTAAGGTAATAGTAAATGAGCCGTAGAATATGAATTTCCTCTGCTAAAGAAACTACTTTATCGAGACTCATTTAGGTTCATTTGACCAAATACCTAAAAATGAATAAAGTATGAAATATTTTAATTTTTTATTTGAATTTCATACAATTAAAGTGGGATTTACATATATTGAGTTTAGCTTTGCAGTGCTGTTGTTAGAATAGAAACAGTGGTTTGCTCTAGCGAGGTATGGCTTCAGGAAAGAACTAACGACAAGAACATTGAGGAGGTGTGTATGCTGATCTTTCATCCCCTACCACACACCCACAGAGTGGCTCGAAGAGGTTTACTTAGACGTTTATAGAGAACGTTAATGAGGACCTTGATAAGGAATGCGCATTTTGGTAGATATGAGATATTGACTCAACCAAAAGGTAACGAGTAAAAATAGTAATCTATATAGATATGGGTGTGGAAGAAAATGAAGAAAGTGCGGATGGGAGAGAAGAAAAATGAATAGGTGTTGAATATGTTTTATAGGAGAGAAGATTACTGGTAGAAATAGGGAGATGCAAAACAGACGCTTAGACATAATATGATGTTTATCGTCTTTATTGAGGGTAGAAGTACACGAGAAAGAGAAACAAAGTATGTTGTGACGAGGGGCAGGAAAACTGCGATCGAAAGAGAAAGATGATATTGGATGGAGCCGCTGTATAAGTGAAATTCAAAAAGAAAAGGGAAAAATTTTCAAAACCTGCCCTAGCTATTAGAAAACTAACAATCAGTTCCTCGTGCCACCCGTGTCACAGTGTCGCGATGACAAATGTTCCTTACACATTTACTCACGTAAATATCACCTTCAAAAGTTCCTCCAGGAAACCTCCACTGGATGATAGGCGGCTTTTAGCTTCACATAAGGCTCGCAGGAGACAGGAACGTCCTGGAAGACCCATTCTGGGATATTGTGGTGATGTTTTCGTGGTTTCATGTAAAATACAACAATTTTAAATCCCACGGTGCTCAAAGGAGATTTTCGAGTGTTTATTTTCGAGTTTCTCTATCTATTTCGAGTAGATATTTATAAATTAAAGTACTAAATCATATAGCTGAAATCGTGGATTTTAAATTTCATAAAATTCTTGTTTGTTTACAAAAATAAAAAGGCTTCAAATATGGGAATAATTATCCATCCCAATTTTTCTCTTCGTATTTTCGATAAGATCGAAGGAATTATTTTTACCCATTTTTTTCCTTCAACTAATGCGTACTCCTTTCAGTTTTTTTAATCTTAATTTTCCTCAAATGTGAGCACCAAAAATATTTTTCGTGCCTTCACGAGAACTAACGGTTACAGTTCCAATGAGAATGGTAGGAAACTTTATCATTCTACTACCGTTTTCAGCACTATGGTTATCGTGGGTGAGACTCCTGAATATGAAAAGAAAGTAAGAAGTGGTTCGATTTCGTTCTGCATAGGTTCAGGGGCGCAAAATACATTATTAACAGATAGAGATAGGTAAGTATTAAATACATTTCTTATGTCAAGCCAGCATCATCGCTGATTGAGCTGTTTGGTTTTATGCCCAATATTCACCCAAAATTTCGTGGCTCATTTTATTTAATTTATTCCTACAACCAAAAAAACCGGAAATGCTGCTATGTTTTCCACGTTTAAGAAAATTAATAACGTCTCTTATTTTTGAGGCTCTAGCTCAATTCTATGTTAATATTTACGTAGCTTTCTCTACAATGAACCGTCCTCTACTGAATAATGGCATGTATCTCTTTTATTTGCTTTTTATTTTTATCACATTTTGCTTTGTCTGAGGTGAAATGTCGCAAGGCCAGAGTTATTAATCTGCAATTTCCATTGCTTAGTCTATTTACTGTAATTATTAAGCTATCGTTATTCGGTTTGAAATACTAAGGATTAGGAAAAGAGATTTTTATGGTAAGAAGGGTTTCCTTGGATCATTGATCTTACAGAAAATCTGCACATAGATTTACCAGCTTCTGTTAATCAGGAAATTAAATTCGGTATCGGTATCGATTCGCTTCCCAAATAGGTCCTTATTTTCATGGCTTCCTATACCATCTATTCAAAAATGTAAAGAATAATAACTACTTGTGGATTGAGCATGAAATTGCCTGCAGAATTTGATATTGCCAAGTGAATTTTCCTGGAAAGTACTTGAAGGCGTAATCTTTCCACCATTGTATCGTCCTGGCTTAAGATTAGAATGGGCATTTATATGTTTTTTTTCCAATTGTTAAATGACTCATGTAGTCCATATATTTTTTACGACCTAGCTTTGCAAATATTTATATCATAGGGGTGTCGAAATCAGAACGTATTTGCGAGGGAATCCATTTCGAGACGATCTTAGCCTTGCATTCGTTCTGATAGATGAACCCTCATGGAGATCCCTATCCCGAGATAGAGCTCACTGCGCATTTGGCTCAACGGCGTGTGATATTCACGCATGATTGCCTTTTCACGTGCCACCTGCGTATTGGAAGGCAGAAGTGGGCCCTGTAAAATCTCAAGCCTCCGCTTCCGTTGGACGCTTCTAAATGGGTTCCTCCCGAATTTCAACTCGGGTCACTTGATGATAAGCAAACCCACTACACGCTCTGCTTCCTCCCAGTCAGTATAGCATTACGTCAAATATGTTTTTGATACTTGCTATCTGCAAATGCAAAATCTCCGAGGAGTTTATACCGGAACTTTTCCCAGTTTTTTCTATACTTATTTAAGTGAATTCTATCTCAATAGTCAAGGCGGTATTTTTCAGTTTTTTCCGTGTTTCACCTTCCTAATTTCTCTAAAGGACACAGTAGCATTTGAGTTCTCATTTCTAAGATGCCTTGGAAGTCTCTTAAAATGTCTTACTTAACTACTTTTACGAATTTATTATTAGCTTGTAGCATATCCCATGTTCGATTGTTTTGCATTGTCGTCTATATATTTCCCAAAACTAATAATTCACTGCATAGTATATCTCCTACTTCTAATTCTCCTTCTTTGGCGAAGTATCCCGGGACCTCGCCAATGAGCAGATGTGAATGAAGATGGAACAGAACCTGTTCTAACTATTGAGGGCATTCGTGAACATGTCACCGAGAAATATGACGGACCGTGGTAATCTGGTCGGTAAAGCGCTGATAAAGCAATCCAAAGATCGCATGGTCGAATCCCGCCCAGAAAATGGATATTTTGTCTCTCCAAGGAATCGTTTAGGCAGTGTGACAAAACCTCATCCGTTAGGAAACTGAAATACATAAGACTACTTCTTATTCCATCATCATTCGTTCAGTTATTCTCTAATCGCCACCATTCTCCGATTTTTTAAATTAATTATTCACTTTCTTAGCCTTTTATCGTTGTACTATTCTACCACGCATCCCTCTAATCACCCTAGTATAAGTCCTTGCGGCGGATTACTGGGTAAATTTTGATTTAAATGTTTAATCGGTCCACGTTTGTTAACATTTATTCCATTATTCTTGAACAAACAACTTTGAAATTCTCTGCAAACAAAATTGTAGCATTATTTAAGTTAAACAGGGTTATAAACATACTGTTTAACCATTACGTGTCATACGTAAAAAAGAATAGCACATTTCCTTATGCAAAAAAATACAGTTACCCTATGCAGGTGTATCATTGCCTTCTGAAATGGAACGTAGAGCTTTGCAAACACAAAAATTACTTTGCTTGATCTCCTCGAGTGTAGTAACACATCCTGGTTCACAATATTTCCCTTAGCTAAACTGCTTCCAATTTTTATCAGTACCTATAAACGCTCGAGAACATTGATGAGTGCGGTATTATGAATTTCAAGACCAAATTGATTCAAACTTAGAGATATGGAATTTTATCGAAAAATACAAATTTTTGTTTCAATTTGAGGTTACAACAAAATGTGCATATTTTTCTCGTTACACGTGTGAAATAGCTCCTTTGACCCATTCCTGACCAGAATTGTGATCAAATGGAATCATAATCTCTTACTCAAACGGAATATTGGCTGTTCCGCCATGCTAATGTCTCCAAATTGATTTAACGATAGCAGCGCATATTTCCAGAGCACTGCAGTTATCCGCAATAACGTTTTAGAGGCTGCTCGCTTTTATCCTATCGGCATTTTAAATCTGTATGCATCTCTCAGCCTCCCTGTACATTTCCTTTACACCTCACCACAATTAGCTTAAATCCGAGACAATGACTAAGGAACGCGGCTAATTACCACTGAAATTCGGTTAACCCAAAGGAGATGGGAGAACATCTCACTGCGGGCATGTTTAATTTTCTGACTGAGTGGTAACGATGCGGTTAAAAGAATGGCCCATTTGTTTTTGACCCCGTACGCAAGATTACTCTGCACCCACCCCTTTCTCTTTTTTTATTTTGGGAGTTAATTTTCTGCTCCACGGAACAGACAAAGTCGAAATGAGGCAAATGGTAAACATTGGTAAAAGTTTTAATTTGACCCTGTAAAGGAGTCTCACCCCAACAGAATCTTCGCAGAAATGGTTTCCTTATTTCACATTACCTACCTTAAAAGGCATTAATTGCCACACAGCGTGAGCATTGCATCGTCAATGAGTCTCTCGCTCTTTTAGAGAGCATGTGAGGCGTCATGCGGAGAAACCAGGAGTTATTGGTCATTTTGAAATGATTGTTGCAGTGAATATAAAAATTTGGATTCAGTCTTTCCATTCAAGATAACCTTTTCACTTGTCTCGCAATTTCCACGAATTCAAATTCATTTTATTTCCACCATAATAAGTTTTCCATTAATGTAGGTGCTAACGCTTTTTGATCTTTAATGGTTTTTAGCTAATTTGTTGGCTATAAATATTTCATTGCCTATTTATTTTTATGCATTCCAATCGTTATTCAAAAACTAACATGCATCGGTAAAAGGGCTTTAGGTATTAGCAAAACGTAAACTATGAATTATGATGGCCAGTCATTAAAAGTTTATTGTTTAATTTGAGCACTAATAGTTCTTTAACTGAGACAATTTATTTCCGTTCTCCTAATTTTTAGTACGGTAAGACTTAACTAAAACTAGTCCCACATATTGAAGCTTTGAAGTTTGTCTTTGATAAATTTTCCGATTTTTCATGTTTGATGCTCATTCATTCTTGGGTCATTTGCCTAAGCCAAATTGCCTAAGCGATAAACTGTATTTTTATGGCTTAATCCACTTTTTCACATTTTTTTTCAATTATCGTTCAAGCATTCAAGGTTGATCCTCTTTTAGTGAAACTGCATCATGGATAATTTATACTTACGAGTCGATTGCCAGTTCCATTTTACGATATATTTCCCTTCTATCACGCCGCCTTTGCTCGATCACGTATTCGTAATGGTGACTGTCGTGGTCGAAGTAGTTCGGTCCTCCGTGATCCTCGTAAGTTCCGTGATGTGCGTTGTGAACATCCTTATGTTGATCTTGGTATTCATCCCCATAAAAGGCTTTGGTCTCGTTCGGCAGGTTGTAGGATAATCCCAAGCCAAGGCTGAACGTGAGAATATCATCCATGGTTGGAGTAGAAGTCGTGAGACACCAAACCACCTATCACAACAATGAAATTGCAGATATGGTAAACGCTCACCATGTTAGCCTTCCATAACATGGGGCAGGCTGATAAATTTTCGGAGGAAATAAGGGTACAGAAAATAAAAAAGATGATCAATTCGAAAATATATTTCTCGTTTGAGCTTATTACTACTGTTTCAAATAAAATGTCGCAATGACCACATTATAGGCAAAAGAGGAAGCTGACGAATTAATCATCTGCCTGTAAACATAGTAATAGCGTTGTGAACCAGGTCTTGATCAATTTCGTATTATTATTGTGTATAAACACAAACTCATTACCCTTGTGGTAGCAAAATGATCTAATTTTCCATCATTGGTTTTGTATATATCCACTAATTATTTTGGGATAAAGTTAAATAAAATATATCGGATATTGCTGTGCACTTACCGACATGGTACTTCCTTCGGGAAATGTGACGTACCTCCTCTGTCTTCTAATCACGTCTCTTTTGTCCCTAATGGTATCGTATTTCCATTTCCTATCTTCTTTTCCTCTGAAAATAACTGGATTAGCGCTGTTCTGGTCCAGTAAAGTTGACAAAATGACTCCCGCTATGATGATGACCGATACTAATGCTGTGATCATGGCAAGTTATGCAATAGAATATGAAATATGCTTTTCGGAGGTTTTCCAAATTCTAATGCAGCAGTCACAGTTGGTCAAGATAATAACTTTCATCGCCCTATTAGCTGTCACAAATACTGTGCCTTTAATTCCTTATATTAAATAAGATACATGCAGAGTAACTATTCGAATTTCAATGGAAAATTGTACCAAAATGTTTGTGTGAACTGGATATTTGTTTACTACTGTCTGCTGGAGCAGGATATAAATACATTTTAACCATTGAAGTTCCCAAGAAATCCTATTTTTCGTCATTCTACGATGTGTTAAGAGTTTTATAGCTTATTGTTATGACGCGTGCATAAAGCTGTTGGGTGGAAGGGCCTGAGCAAAAATCTTAACATCTTGACAAAGAGTTACTAGGTTTTAAATTCACTTAAAATGTATATAAAAATTCATAACACGTGATAGAATTTAACGAATGATAATATCGACGATAAAATGAGTGCGAGTAGCAAAAATATTTTGATCCTGATAAGTAAAATGCTTGTGGCAAAACTTAAAATATAGATATACTTATCACGGGTTAATTGGTAACGGTCTCCTGTATAAAGTAATCATAATGTGCAGGTACAATGTGAAATGAACTATTGGAGAATAAAAGAGCCGCGAACCGTATAACCGCGTTCAACCAGCCGTTTAACAGCGTAAAAACAAATATAATAACAACCATCAAATCAGTTCGCCAATTGAAGCCCTACGTTAAAATTCTTTCTGCACAGCTGCGCTAAATTTTGAATCGAGCACCTCGTTGCAGTGAGTGTTTGCTCCGTAACGATTCGCCGGGGGAAAATCTGTGAACGTCACTGTGAAACTGGGTCGAAACCAGTTCTGAAGCTACTTCCTTCTCCTTCCGACACTTTCAAAGGGAAGGAAAAAGAGATCCACCGGTTCGCGGAGATTGATCCGTCAAAGAGGATGGATATCGGGCAAAAAATTAAGAACAAATCCTTTCCCTCGCGCCCGAGAACAAAAGTGAAGGTGCACTCGACGAATTAATATGTAAACTCTTCCGGGTGAGTAGAAGTGAGTCGGGAGACGCTTTTGCTTCGCCCTGTGCGATCTTTTCAACTGGAAATTTTTAAGTGAGGGAAGCGAATGGGAGGCCGGCTGCAGGGAAGAATTTGCACAGGTTTCTAAAACCTTCCCTCTCCCAGTTACCATCCCCTCTCTCTCTCTCAGTTCCCGACGACCTCAGCGGTCACCACCCAACTCGCCGCGTACACCGATCTCATCCCTCCACCCCGCACACATCTGGTACTCAACCTCAGCGCAAGTCACCTCCCATCTAACACGCTCCCGCCAATGCATTCTCTTCGATTCTTACCCTCGTCCTTTCTCCCAGACACGAGGAGGAATTGTTTCCTTCATTCCATTGGTTTCGCTGAGTGGTCGCGCTGCGCGAGGTGAACGAGCTGTCATTGGCACTGAGTGTAACGGTGCGAAGTGATTTTGTCCCTGGTTGCCTTACTGTATTTGCACAATCGTCTTGTATAATCCTCGACTGAATCCTTGCTTTGGGGTATTTTTTTCGCGGATAAAGAAAAATATTTTTGCTCTCTCTCTTTTCTAGCGTACAAACAACGGAATTGACGACAAAAAATATTCTGGCATCTGATTCGTACTTGAGTACGATAATTTGTGTGCGATGATAATTCTTAAATTCATTTTAAAATTCACATTTTGGTCAATGCTTGATTGCCATGTTAAAGAAAGAAACTACCTATATTGTTTATGTGCTCAATTTTTTAAACATCACTCTTCCCGAATAAATAATTTGTTATATACACACTACGCTATAATACGTTTATTTAGCTTACGTATCACTGTAACTGTTCGTTCTTAACTTGTTTTTTGCATTTTTAAAAGATTTATATTTATAAACAAGGACAACAATAGGTACTTTGAGATTTTTTATCGCTCTGAGTATTAGACTCGTTAGCTAATGATCAAGTATGTTTTGTAGGATAATCAGTTAGTGTTACGACACTGTTCAATATCCTCAAGATGTAATGTGCTAAGTCAGCTGCTCCCAACGATGTTTCACTTGTGTATCCCTTGGTAGTGCATCCTTTTCTTTCATTAATGCATTCTAAGAAAGCTTTAGAAAATCAATTGAAGGTATCAAGACGGCTTTTAATGAAAGAATCATGGGAAAATTTTAGGACTGTTTTCTCACATTTCGCCATCTTTGCTAATCTTATACATCAGCATAGAGCTTTTAAGTTAGTTTTTTGCAAAGTGAATCTTGAAAGTACATTACAGGGAATGAATCTTCACCAAAGTTCATGGAAATAGTGCCATGATAAAACAAGTTTTATAAGTTGGGCCTGATTTTGGCATATGAGACTAGGTATATGATTAGAAGGAAGCCTAAATTTTATTATTACATTTAGAATTGGATCACATTACCTCCATATTCAGATAGGTCTTTTCTGTGGATGTAGAAACTTCATGGTATGAAACAGCACCTTGGAGATTGCATTCAATGCTTAAAAATAGAACATGCCAGTTGTGCTTGTATTTGAGAATATTTCAATGCAAATATGCGATAGGTACGTGTTAAAAAATACTTAATGCATTGTTTGTGAAACGACCATATATTGTATTCTTGTATATCTCAGCCCGGCAGTTATCTATCTTAATGTATCGCTTGTCTGTCCCGATGATGGAATATGGGGGTTGAAATATACCTGCAGTGTCAGATTTTAATTCACGACAATTAAATTTTTTAGAAACTTTACTAAAAGGTGATGGTTATTCATATTGAAAAATTTTTTTGTAAACATTATTTACTCTAAGGTAGATTTCATTTGACATCATATGTATTTATCCGTTAAATATGTATTGTGCGCATTAAAAATTAGCTTTATATATTATTGAGATATTGAGACTCAACTTAGAGAGGTTTGCAGTCAATGTAACTCAGCTATTTCTACGTATAGTATCCATTATTTTTTGACCATTTATTCGTAACCATGTAATTATTTGCGTTAGGAACCTATAAATTTTACACAGTAACACAATTGGACTCAAAAAGTGAAGTTACATGAGGAAATATTCTTCAAACCTTCCTAGGATGATTGATTTCCACAAAGTTTATCCCACTGTCGTTTCATATTAATTTGTCTTGTGATGGTTTTCCCCATACTGAGTACCCTTACTATGGCTCGTAGGGTATTGTGTGTGTGTGTGTACGTAGTTTCCGATTCCATAGGTATTGAGAACAACTGTCTAGACTCTAGGTTTAACATTATCATAAATATGTGGCATTCACACTCATGGTTTATACCCCATAAACGAAATCGGCAGCGAAATACGAATTTGCAGAGCGATATTTTCCGGGAACAGGATTCCGTCCAATCAGAGGAGAGCGGAATCTCATCCCTTTGACGGGGCACGCCATTCGACCCGACTTGCATTTGCGGATCACGTGGGACCATCCCCTCATTGTGACTCGCTCCACGACTGTATGTGTGTATGCAGAGGAGCGCCCCGTCCCATTTCCCCCGGGACTCGACGCCTCGGAATGATGACGCCCCTTCTAATTCACCGAGTTCGTAGACCTCATCTATCGGGCCTTCCTCCCGGCCTCCTTCCCTCCGGAGGCCATCCCGTCTGAGGGTACACAACCTCTCTTTCCGTGTCCCCAGCTTCCATCTCCTCCAGCAACACCATATCCTCTCCCAGCTCTCGTCTTCTCCGCTGCGACTCTGGCTATTGACTCCTTCCACATTAGAGTGAGCAAAGAAAATGCTGCCTGTGGTCTTTCCTTTTCTTCCTTGCGTCTAGAATGATGGCCGATATCCCGCATTTTTGCAGAAGGGTAGAGAATAATGAAAGAGAGTTTAGACTATTCTGTGATGTGCAAAAATTGTTCAGCTGCTTGAATACATGGTTGAGAGAGTATTGCTGATCACATCCTGTTTATAAATAATCCATTGCCATCTAGTGTCCGAGCGGTAGAACACCGAACTGCTCCTCATCTTGGGTAAATTTGTGCAGAATGATCTACATCACACCTGAATTTTGGCATATATAAAAAGATGTGAGGGATGCTTCATGACAAGGGTTCAGGAAATTTATAATTAGGAAACATGGAAATATTGGTCCTCATAAAATTCTTTACTGTGTTAAGGTGAAAAAACTATGAAGGTGTAGAATTGCGTTGGCCATTTTCTCTTTTTTCATGAGGTATTTTAAAGTGGAATGGATGTTTTTTTAATATATGAGAATATTTAGAAATTATTTGAGTCTTACGGTAGACCATCTTTTCCGCGATAACGAGGTCAGTTCATCAGTATGGATCATTAAGATAAGGTAAAGAAATACTGCATGCACCGAATAGATGGAGACAGGACAGTTAATCAGGGATAAGGAGAATCAAGACACAGTAAAGATACAATCTGGAAAGGTTGGAATAATAATGAGCTAAATAGAGAAGTAAGAGGTATGAAAAACTCTCAGAGGATGAAGACTTAAAAAAAGATAAGGAACATTTTAGTTGCTTTTAATTTTGTGTAAATACTATTCTTCATTTCTTAAATAAGAAACTTCTGGAGGTTCATTTTGCGACCTGATACGTTTCCCCACACTGATGTAATTGTGTGCACATCGTTATGCCACTTAAGTTACGAAGATTTTTTTTCACAAATGAATGTGAAACACTTTCACAAATTTAAGCCTGATTGTGTTAATTTAAAAACCAGTAGTTTATAAGGAATTCTTCAAATTAATTCTAAATTAAAATAACTAGAGATTAATAAAAAAACTTACAATCTGTATGATCCATCCCTGTCGTTCCAGGAATTTACGATTCGTTCTTCTCATAAGTACTATAATTAAATTAGCTTAATAGCCTTCTGATTCCTTCTTCTTCTGTGGGGATAGAATCGTAGTCTTATATAGTAGCGCATCCAGGATCAAACCCTAGGAGGGACATGAAGGTGGTCTTCATGACCCCGAGTCCTTAAAGTGTCGAAGGCAGACGGCAAAGGGAACGGGGAGCGAAGGCTTTCCTCTGGACCGCCCCCTCCCCCTGAGAAGTCAACCGAGAGTTGAAGTGGAATGCTGGGAGTGGGGAACGTGAAATGGGATTGGTGGGTTCGGGGCAGTTAGTCGGGGGGAGGGGGGATGAGAAGGGCTGAGATAAAAGGGAAGGGATTGTGCAAATAAATCCGAAGGGGCTGTGGATATTTACACAAGGAAGCGGAGTGGATGAGGAAAGGAAATGGAAGGACGGGAATGAGGTGGACGAGGAAAGAGAAACGGAGCAATCGACTCGAGGAGAAGGACGGAGATGAGGAGGATACAGGAGGGAAGAGTCTTAAGAGCCGAGGCAAGGATTATGGAGGGCAAGGAATTGAAAAATACATAGAGAGAAGTTGCGTCTTCCAAGCAGAATCAGAGGTGTCTTGGTAGGTATTTGTCATCAGGAGTTTTCTTTAAGAAGGGAAGAACCCTTCTGGTTCATGCGTTTCAATGAACTTACCGTGATAAACTGTCACGATGCACATTTTTCTATCACTTCCATTCTAGAACATCCGGTTTTAAGATTTGTTTCTTTTTACACATTTGATTTCCAGTATGGAAAAATAGTTATATTACTAAAAGAAACTTTTTAAAATAGGGGATTTTCAAAGACAAGAGCTGACAATAATGCCGTATACCGACTTATCAATACTAGTATGCGGTTGTAGTTACTGCATCTTGTCTGGTATCAAGTCCACGTTTCGTGACCACTGCTGATCACTTTTTAAAAGGAAATGAATGTCCGCTGCTGATGGCATACAGTATTTCTCAAATCACCTAGAATGTTGTAAATACAGAGCAGCATTGGTAGTGGACGTTCAATCCCCTTGATAAAAAGACCAGTATGGGTCACGAAAATTCAGGCTAATACCAGACAAGACGCTAAAGATACTGTAAAGTCTTTTACCTCAGTTGTATATAGTGGCATTTGTTTTTAATAAACATTTTAGGAGTGTACGTTAGTGAATATGAATTTTTTTGGGCATTGAAGGAACAACTGCATTAGAAAGAAAATAAAATGTACAGCTCACTTGGTAACTTCTACACCATAAACTTTAGGAAACCAGTTCTGCGTTCTCAACCAACAGAATTGCCATTTTAATTGGAAAGAGTAGACATTCTGTAACAGATGATGCTGTAGCCTGCTGGCTCTTCGCTGTGTGTTAAAGTTTGTAGAGCTTACCAAGCAAAAAGTTGAACAGTGTTTTTATTTCATTAGTAAAGCATAAACAATTGAGATCTATAATTAAGAAGGGTCGTATGGGAAACACGGGAAGGGAGGATCAGCGATACTTGTTGGGAATGGAAAGAAAATACTACAGAAGTAGGTTAGCTATTGAAGTAAATATGCTGTTTGAGGCCGATATGGAGTGGAAAATGTTAACTAACAGTTGAAAGGAAGATAAACAATAACTAGCATTGACTTCATGAAGAAGATATGGGATGAAAATGGCTTAACAGGAATATCGCGAGGAGGCTAAGTGTTACTACGGGAATGGCTAGGGTATCCCAGTGGGAAAAGGGTAGAAAATCAAAGCTTATCGAATCTTTCATTATTGGCATAGCATTATGATATATACTCAGGTAACAGGTAATAATTTAATGTTTGATTGATATGAATAGTATTTATATTTCATTATAATTAATGGCTATCAAAGATTTATTTGATGAATTGTATGTTACACGAATGAAAAATTAATTTTACATACAAATTTGGCTCACTTATATATTAGTTAAATTATTTAATTTATAGTGTTTTGAGGTGTCGAGTTATTTTCTCTCTTGCCTTGACCTTTGCTATAATTTGCACAGCATTCATTCTTAAATCTAATGTAGTATCATTGATGATGAATACTATTGGGGTCGTTTATTTCATGAATTTCATCCATTTTCATGATGAAAGAGAGGGTAGGATATTATGTACATGGCTGAATATTTTTGGAAGGGTCCAAGCCGAAAGTGGTGATTTGACCGTACACAAAAAGGAACTGATGTGGAACTACTTTTTGGAACTCTTTCACGCAGCATATTTTTGCTATAGGTTGTCTTTCGACTCCAAAAATCATGAGAATATGAGTAAAGATAATAATGTATTTCATTGCACCTCTTTGTAGTAGTTCCTTTTCTTGAGAAAAATAACTTATGATTCCAAAAAAATATGAGGCTTCATGCTACTGTAAAAGCAGATGAAAGAACATAAACAGTTAACCCTCACTTTAAAGACTGTGAAACTTTGGCACATTTTTCTACAAAATACTCCCGCAAGACACATTTTCTAAACACTGGATTGTCATAGCTTTCAGCTCAATATTCCCATGCAAAATGCCAACAACCACTAAAGATCAACAAAATGATATTATAGATATGCATATATTCCTGGGAAGAGTTAAAAATTGTAGCTTCCTGATAATTAAATTCTTATTCCACTTGCGCTACTTTAAAAACAGTGAAGCACATTTTATTTTTTGCTCTTAAATTATCAATGTTTATTAATTTGTTTTAATCCCTGGTTCTTTTAAAATCATAGCATATAATTTCAAGCGCTACGGTGTCTTTCTCTTCATTTGGGGCCTAAACAATAGTTTCTATAAAGAGATATTACATTCAAAATACACACCTGGACCCAGAAAAATAATTCGACTTTTCTCTTTCGGACAAAGGGGATAAATTGACATTTTTATTTCAGGAATCATGGGTATGTTTTGAGAGGTTGTCACAGAAAAGTCTTCTTTCTTCTTTTCTTGGGGCCCATAAATTCTCTGAATGACATTCCGAAGGAGACGTAAAGCGTTTTTAGAAGCGGCCTTTATTTAAGTGCTTGTCAGAAATATCTCTATGCCAAGAGGTGGTTAATGCCGAGGTGGAACATGGAAAAAAGAAGTTCACCACAATTGAAGTGGATATTTCGTAAAATATATATGTTTTGATGAGGACAGGAAATTGAAATGGCTCTGACTAGGGCTCACACGGGAATTCCGCCACAGCTCAGAGGGATGGAATAATTGCGTGAAGCACTCGAGACGCATTTTTTGAATGGGAAGAAAGAGAAGAATTTGAATTGTAAATCACACCTTACTGAAGTTCATCTGCGCGCGGGTCCCTCTAGAAGCAAGCACGTGAGTGTCAAGATATTAGAATATATCTCCATTTTCCGAAAGAAATTCTTTGCCCTTCAGTTGAAGCGAATTTTCTCTAAAATATTCCTGCAAGCAGTTTGGAAGGCGGTCGGCTTGGAATTTAACAAAATTACTCTTGTATTATTTCACCTATATCTTTACCTTTTGGATTCTAATCACGACCGAAGACTATCAATTTTGATCTGTTTTCAATATTCTTACGGGCCATTACGTGAGGTAAATAATTTTTTGCTGTAAATATTCATCTTAATTTTGCCACTGGCTAGTAAATATCTTTTGCAAAACAGTTGTTCTCCCATTACAAATTGAAGAGGACGAACAAATTCTCTCGTAGAAAATTATTTCAAGTTACTGTAGTCGTTGTATCTGAAGGAGGGCTAACACTAGGAGGGATATTGACAGCTAAAAGTATTTTCACCAGTTTAGAATAAAATGGAGAAATGATAGATAATAACTCTCCCAAAAAAAATTTCAGTTGGAATGGTAGGGTATATGCGTAGAGCTCAGTTCCTGAAATATTTACTATTTGATATAGGATATTAATTTTGAAAAGCTTTTATTATGATCGCACTATAAGCCCACATAAAAAAATAACGTTAATGCCACAGTTGGTGTGAGGGTGATTGTAACTGGATACATATCCTGAGTCTGGCTTCTAATCTCAACTATGTAAGATTTTTCAGTAGGATACCGGCTCCTGATTGAGTTCTTTGTGGAAGGTAATTTTAAGCCCGGCACTCCATCCAACATATACGTAACCGGTTAATATTTTTTATCTCTTCCCACTTAAAGACTCATAATTTAGTTTCCGTGTCTAATGAATGCATAGCTAAAACGTTTCCCCAATGAAGTAGTAACATACCAATTAATTGAAATTATGTATTTATTTTTGATGAATATTCACCCCCTGACATAAACTCTATCAGCCGCTTGTTAGGTGCTCCAAAGATGTAACTACATAAATGCAGGCTACGAAGGATGATAGATTAAAGATAGTAATACTTTAGTTAATACTTGATAATAGTATGAGTATGAGATGAATGTATTGAAGAGAAATAATAAGCCAACATGAAGAGAAATAGAGCAGGAAAAGAGCCGTTAGATGAATGAAATCCAAATTTTTGTTTGAGCACAGCATGAAAATCCATCAATTCTCTCTAACGTGTTGCGCCTGGACTTCTTCGCTCCCGTTAAAAGAAGGCTAATGCCACCATGGATTTACTTCCCCTTTCCTCTTACCTTGATTTTTACCCTTGCTCTGCATGTTTATTAAGAAATTATAGCTTATCTTTAAACAGCTAAGCTTGATGCCTCTAAGCTAGTAACAGTAAATTGGTTAAATTGTATGACATACTAGTCTTTTTTAAATAAATGCTTAAAAACACGTGGATGTCTTCCCAGACCATTTGAGAGGAAGTTCGTGATTAGACTGTTGTTGAAATGTTGATGAATCTAGAATATTTATATAGCTACGGATTGCGAATCTGTATTATTAACTTATGATCGTAATGCCAAATTGATACTAAGGGTGCATAGGAAATGTTTACCATTTTGAAATTGGATATTAATTTTGAAGTGCTTTTTTATGATCGTAATATAAGCCCACGTAAAAAAATGTTGCCGATGTAATTAACCTCGTTTCTCCCCTACGATATAAAAATATGGCGTGAATTTCAAGGAAAACAATTTTTGACTCTTCAGGCCATAATTGTAATGGGACTGATTGCGAACTCGACACCTCTTTCATATGTTATCAAAAAAATATTAAACAACTGGCATATGGAATATTGTGATGGATGTCTCGTTGAGTGATGAAATATTAAAAGAAAAATTCAAAGAGAGCCAGTGCTTCTTTTTAGAATTTTTGAAAAAGGGGCAACATTTTGGGTATTTTAATCTTAAACTGTGAGAGGTAAAGCTATGCTATATAACTCGTAAAATGGTGATGCATTGATAGATAGTGTGTTGCGTACATATTCAATTGCTGCAAAACATTGATATATACCCTCAATCCAGGATAAACCCGAATACTCTTCTCTTAGGTCAATAGAGCTAAATCTGCGATTTTAAATTTATTTGTGCTGTCTCGTATTCATTTCGTGTGCCTTGCACTTAAGTACGAATATAAGGTCTTCCAATTTACTGAAGCTAGAATATTGTAACGTATTTTTTGCCATTTTTGTACTTATAAACTGGCTTTTTATCACAGCCTCATTAAAAGCGCCCTTAGCATTCCCTTATCTATCATACGCGTTCTGGCTATAACGTTCAATAAAATAATTCATGCCCCACTCGAATTTTCTGTGCCAGGTGAAATTTTAATGAGTGCGGAAATAGGTGGAGAGAACCACGATGAACCGTGCTCCTATTGGAGGGCTACTCGGGGTTCAAAGTTCAAGATAACGTCACGCGAATGGTTTAGAGCTGTAATTGAGAGCCATAAAAACGCTGTTTATTCAGTGCTCATAAAAAATTGGAATACCTTTTGGAATATGAATCCGAATGTTTGGTATACTACCTCTTAATGCTAATGCAGCCACCTCGTTGGAATTAATTTAATGAGTTTGAGCCAGAAAGTGGATCAGAATAGATCAATATGGATCAATAAAAACACAAGCGTTTGGTAAAAAGATTTTTATTTACTCGCATATATTTATCGAGGGATTAATCGCAATTGGAGGGAGATAAAATTCATTAAAAATAATAAAAAATATTTTCAGACAAATGGAAATATATGTACTTACAAATCAGTACTATTTACACTCATATGAAAACACACCACTTTATCACGTTCCCATGCCATTTTTTTGATACGGTAGGGCCCATAATTTACATAATTATTGGTTGTAAGCATCTGACCAACTCTATCGGTGAACCATAGATGAGTGGTGGCGGGGGGTTCCAGCATTTCGTTACGTTGGTAGAAAAATACATTATGAATTCCTGTTAAATGAATTGAGTTAGACGTCACTCTGTGAAATTGCGACAATTGAACCTGATTTAAACACTTGGTACCATTCTACAATCGTATTTAATATCCGATTGACTTTGACGCTTACAGCGTCATTTTCAAGGTGCAACACACAGAAGACCACTCAAAACCCTACTTATGCATGTAATCATTCCAGTTACGGGAGGGGGGAGGAGAGGGGGTAAATGAGTTTGGGAAGGTGGAGAGGGGGTGGGAGTTGTGGGGGGTCAGTTTGTGGAACACGTGACTGGAATGGGGAGCTAGCTAGAGAGAGGCGGGGGTTTGTGGCTTTTGGGGTTGTGTCATAGTGTAAAACAGTTAAAAATATCTTTAAACCTTCAAATTCATTCGCATCGTTTAAAATGTTTCCATTGGGTGACAATGATTGTCTAGTTATTTCAAATATTTTGAATGATCTGTTTGACCCACATAAAGTCCGTCACAGTCCCCACATTTGAGTATATGCACTCCACTGGTATATGAACAGGATTTTCATTTGTTTTCTGTGTCTTGTACCTTGAGAATGACTGTGTAAGTGTCGAAACTGATCGGATATTAAACACTGTTGAGGGATTTTACAAAGTGTTCCTATCATCTCCATTTATAAATTCCTTCTTAGCCCGACAGAAACAATGATGACACAAATTATATTTGGCAAAATATGTATATTACTGGGAGGTAAATAAGTTACTTGTAAATAATGAATTCAACTTTTATAAAAATGTGTCAGGTTTCAGTAATAAAACGAAGGTTCATCAAAAGCTTTACGCAATGTAAATGTCTTTGACAGTGTCAGAGAACGTTATGTATAGGAAGTGAAAAAAGTGGAAAACCAAAGTTACGTAACATGTGTACGGCCCATAAACGTTTCAAAGTTTTCCTTTCGTAATATATGTATAGACCGTTAAATATCTAACACACCCAGAACAGGTATTTAAATTTTTAAATGGGCAATTCCGAATGTTTATGAAAACTATTTGAATAAAATGAATGGTTTTACTTTTCAAGACGACGTTTTTTCGTATAGTTTTCGTCCGCGATGTATGGGCGGATTCTCTATGGCCAAATTAATGCGTGACAAGAATATGACCTCAGCTTCGTGCCGTTAAGTAATGGGCTGGCTAACTTGGATGCATAACGCAATATTATGCCTTACTGGAGCCATAAAAATCAGAATTTTAACGTGTAGGTGAATATAAACCACGTGTATACATCCAGTCTCCTAGATGATTAGCAGATGGCAAATGCTTTCGCAAACACGGTAGTCTGGAAGCCTTCTCACCACAGGGCAACTTCCAAAAGCGACACTTTGCATGGGAATATCTTGGAGCAATCTACTTCGGAGATTCCCATGGTGTTGGCAGCGTCGTATTCCTTTGCGCTCGTCTCTTCATCTTTGGGGTCCACCGGGAAGCCGTTTCCGTCAACTCCCGTGAATTCCTCCATCCAACCTTGGCGCAAGGATGGCATCCTGTAACATGATGCATGCGGTATAGTGATGAAATGATTCTGGGATTGGATGGGTCATGAATTGTTTAAGAGTGTGTTTTCACAAGGCCCGTTATGCGAATTGACAAGACGTTACAATATTTCCCGTACACTAAATCTGGCATGCCATAAATATGAATTTAAATGTGTTAAATGGAAACACTAACTATCTCTGAAAATAATTTTTAAAACACGAGAATAAACCTACTCTGTAACGTCATTTTTTGCAATAGTTTTCAATCCTGGCATATGGACGAAATCACCAAGTAACCATGCGTACATGAAATATTACCTGATTTCCATTTGGTTTGGTAACTGGCTAGCAAATGCGACTGATTCCAATGGAAATATTCGGATTTATAGCTTCATCAACCCATTTTTTTATGCCATGATTAAAAAATCTGTTAAACGTCATTAAGCTCTATTTGTACATGTAGTTACGCATTAATTATGGAAGAGCTTTATGTTTTGATGAGAGAAAAAGTTTTATGATCTCATTTGACAAGTACGTATATGGGCCTCTAAAATATATATGGGTATGAAAGTATGCATATGGGTATCAGAATGTATTAACGTATTCGCTAAATTACGCTAAAATTTAACAAATTTCTCATACCATCCGCGAAGCAATACTTGTTTCTTTATACCACGTATATACGAAATAAAAATATCAAACTCTGTTTGAAATTCACATGTAATAATGAAGAAATAATTTTTCGCGTTCCACTCCCCCACCCATTGTCCTATGATCCTCTGGACTTGTGATTATTTATATGTCGTATCATAATGGTGCGTGGAAAAACAATGATCATTGATGAAATACAATTTTCTTGCTTGTTTAGTGGCAACGCTGAGTCAGGGCTGATACTCACAAGGGACGTAAGATAAATTCCTTTCGAAAACATTACTCAACTCAGAATAAGTAGAGGATGGTTTACGTGACAAAATTCTCGTAAAAGTCTTTTTTTTGCCGAGTGCGTACATCGCACTGCTATCTTTTTTTTACACCACATACACTTCAGATCCGTCGACGGCAGCTCTTCAAGTTCCGTGATGTCCTTAACCGTAAAACGATAGTTATGATCGTTTCCAATATAATTCAGTGATTCGCCGAGCAAATTACTATTCGGTTGTTTATAAGATAAGAAAAAACGATTTTATTCATTTTCTACGGCAATTATACAATACTTAGCAACATTGACGTAGTATCAGTAGTAATGTTAACACATAAACTTTCCACTTTAAGTACCACTGAACAACCGCTAAATGCTTGCACTTTCCCAATAAACCGCTTTACAGTTGAAACTAAAAGGTTTGACATCAATTTCCTTCCTGATCTCCACCTTTTCCTTCACCAGTAGTTGCTCTTTCGGTTTTACTCACTTGCAATGCCAGAGCTAGCATGCCACCTCAAACTTTTTCGTGACTCTGACCTCCTACGGTCATTACAAGTCCAGCATTTAGAACGCTTTCACATTCTGTTAAATAACTGATTTTTGAACCTTTTCATAAATATCGCCTTATCTCTTGAAAGGATAAAAATTTGCTTTGAACCATGGTCCAACTAACTAATGCTTCGGTGCTCTTAACTTCCACCAGTACCAAAACTTACGAATGTAAGGGAATATCCCTCTTTCAGCTGCCATATTTTATATTTACGTCAGCGCTCACAGGGCTGACGCATCGCTCATTTGGGTCTCGATATTCGAAAGTTTCTTTTTCTTATGGCCACTAAGAATGAATACAAACTATAGGTTTGAACTGATGTACCCTTTTTACTCTTATTATTTCTTGCTGCTTTCTTTTCCTTGAGCTTATATTCTCCTTGATGTGCATTCCTTATTTCCTCTACCTCCTTCCAATTCACCGGAATAACCGCTACCACATCGTAATCTTTTTTTTTAATAATCAAAATACTTTGCGTACACTTTGCTACGCTAGAGAAGGCTCAAAATTTATCAAGGAAGATTTTAAATGTGTTTCCTTATGGTTCACACTTAATTTCTAAATTATTACAACTAAGCTAAATTATAACCAAGTGCGCCGAGTTTCGCACTCGCTAAAGTTTCGGTGAACTATGTGGTAAAAAATAAATTTAAGACAAAGCCAATGTCTGCAAAGATACAACATTTATGTATGTAGCATAATATTATCAACGTCTGGATATTGGAGTTATTGAGGAAGAAAAATTTAAAACATAAATCCTATGTTCTCCCCATTCGTTTTCTTTACAGTGTGATAAATACAACGTCATCTGACGCAAACACAATTTTCTGAATGAATTTCATCTCGCTCGTGGAATCTATCTCTATCGTATTATAATAGTTACATTATGAAAGAAATCCCATTTTTATTGGAAATGGGTTTTTGGTTTTGAAGAAGTAAATACAATTTTTGTACTGTTTGCTCACGTGAATATGACACGGAAGACGTCCTCCATTAGTTGGCCTCCCGGAGGCAACACCTGTTTCGCCTCACAGATTGTTCTTAGAACACACACCCGTCCGTCAAGGCCGAGGCTGAAATAGAAAAAATAGAAAACTTGAGGGAGAATGTATTAGGAAAATCTAATGAAGCCTAGCAATCACATTAAATATATATAATGATTTGTATAAGTCTACTCTTAATAGGTAATATCTTAAGAGTTCAGCAATATTCCCTGAATATCAAAATTTAAGAACTAAAGGTATTCCGTAAATGTATAATGAGTTTACAGCAAGTAAAATTATATGCCTGAAATTCAAATTATTAATGATTTATTTAGCTTTCAAATAATTTCTGAGCTTAATAAATATATTGATTGCCATATGTTTCTGTGCAATAATGATCTTACAGCGATAAAAACCAATGATGAATGCATAGTGAACTGCTTATTTTGAGTTAATATGGATATTTTTCACGAAAGACACGTAAGTCACTCACGAGGTAAGAATCTTGGTTCACAAAAAATTTAGGAAAATACATTTTAGAAGACATTATATTCAGTCATAAAATATCACGTTATGCATTTTGTCCTGTATTTGAAATAATTATTTGTACTTCCCTATGAGTCTAAAGAAACTATACATATTTATTTAAATTTTAAGTACAGTGCCATACTCATTAAAAAGTACTTTCGTGCAGACATTTATGCTTTTTCGTTGTGCGAAGAAAGACTCCAGAATTGGAAAACCAATCAATTAACTTCGAAAGGCAGAAAATCCCTCTTGTAGCTAGATTAATATGACTTTGAAGCGAAATGGAATTTTTTGCCGCATCGGAGGCTTGGAAAATTAGGTTACCTTTGTTAAAATCTCTGAGAACTTTTTCACTTTAAATAACTAGGCATTAGTCTTCGGTGCTAAGCTCATTTTATAGGAACGCTGGTGTAGTAATTGGGCTTTATCTTTCCAGAGGATAATGCAATAATTGATTCACTGTCTACAACGGAATGATGGTAGTTCAAGCTAAACAAGTTCCAGCATTTATAACGCCATTTCAGAAAATATATCCAGGAGATAAGGATTGTCTCCTTTATTTGAAAGATCATCACATTTACGGTGCTCATTTTATTTTCAATAATGATGAACGATTAGATCTTTATTAATAAAAGGAAAAAATGAAAAATGAGAAAATAAATCCATAGCTCTACACATATTGATTTCAATTTATGATCACTCTAATTGTATAAGTTACACAACGGTCAATTGGATTTGGGGCTTTTAGACACACAGTTTTGTTATTTACTTTATAGGCATAACCTTAGTTCATTAAATATTTTCTAAACAAATTTTCTACTTTCGCAAATCACCCTGGAAATGATATATTAATTGAAGATATGATTTTTGAAATTTTCAACAAGGATTAATAGGAATAAAGGCAACCTTAGGTTATCCTCTAAAAAATCACTATTATTGTACGAGAGTGCTGCGTTTCAGTGTATAGGATACAATGAAGATACGAGTTAGGAACACGCCACTTATCGTTTAGAATATCTTTCAAAAAAATTAAATGAGTCTGAAGTGATTATCTTTAGGCGGTAAATAGAGGATTTGGTTTGGCAATTAGGTTACATAGCTAAGCGCCTCTTATAGACTATCAACAGGAATATAATAATAGAATTGCCAGGGAATTGGAGAAACGGAGATTTTGACAAAAATGTAGAAGGTAAGAAATGATGATTGTAAGCATTAGGTAGCGTGGAGCATTATTTATGTTAGTTAGCAAGGATACGCGATAAAGAAGATATGGAATGTATAAGAATTGTAACTAATCTAAGATTATTTTTTGGCTGGAATGATAGAAAAAAATGCAACAAATTTTAAAGCGTATTTTTTTAGAATATCAACTATGTAACCAAAATGTTTAATTTTTCTAATAATAAAAATACAGTGGGATAGTGGGATAGGAGTTGGTAAATAGGTAAAAACCATTTTTGTTTGAAAATTATTGAATAAATATATGCATTTAATTTAGAACGAATTTTTTTTCTATACTAAGCGTATAATTACATAAATACAATTTTTATGTACTCGTGTCCTACCAAGAGTTATAGATAACACTAATTCTTAGTGTAAAATAAAGTGCTGTACTTGGTCAATTTATTACAATATTACATGCATGAAACAATGGAGCCTCCATGCTTGACGTGGAAACCAAATTCTGGATTTGATTGTCTGTGCAATCAAATCCAGAAGTACAGATAAGTGAAGTTTCCTCCTAACCTCTCGGTCGGCCATTAATTCCTTCCTTTAGCAAGAGGGCATAAACACAGCGAAAATTACCGCTTAATCTTCCAACGAACAGCATAATGAACTTGGATTTTATTGTATGGAATTTTCATTATCTGATTGTTTGGCTTGGTTTAACGACTCGTCAATATATTTCCGCGCTAACTCACCATCAGAGGCATAAACTATCTCATCAGGAGTTTTCTGTCGCATTTTCATATCCTTTACTACTAAAATTCAAATAATTGCATTACATTTACCATTATTACTTACTCAGCTGATGACCCACAATATACATTTAATGTTTGGTAATATAAGTTATATATCAGATTTGTTCCTGGTTTAATTGGCAATACAAGTGGAACATTTTTTGGCAGAAATGTGTTTTACAATTTGAAAATATTAACCAGCAGGCACGTGAAATGAAATTATTAGGAAAGACGTAATAAAAGATTTACTGATTGGTTAAGCATTTCTAAAAATATATTAATATATATTTCCCAAGGAATACATGGGGGATGTTAACATTAGGCAGAAGTTGTGAGAACATGTGTCAAATGCACTGCATCTACATAATACGCTGCAAGCTACCGCAAGGGTGTGTGAAAGTGGGTTTAGCCATCACCAGGCACGAATTTTATATTATTAGATGATTGAATTTACCCGTGCTGTCATGCAGGATGTAAAAATAATAGTCCATTCATGCATTAGCTGCGTGTAGAATTTAGTGTAGAATAAAAGTTTAGTGTAGATATTTAGTGTAGAAAACTACTATTTAGAAGAATTTGTAATATATGAAAACTATTATACCCTACGGTTTATTTCACCCACGTTTCACCTATATATCTAGTTACTATACTGCCTTTTATGATATATTTCGCTCCTGCCAATAAACATTTTAATTTATTCCATTAAAAAGTCTAGGTAGGCATCTATTTCATCGGGTTCTTATGATCAAATATAGTGAAATAGATATGTGTGTGTTTATAATATATTTCGAACTTTATTGATAACAAATCACTTTCAACACTTACCTGCACGTAGCAGTATAAATTTTTACCTAAAGTCTGATAGCAATTTCTATTTGAGTTCTTCTAATAAGCTCCTAAAACTAACCACCTTTCTAAATTCTTTTAGACAAATTTCTCTGAATTTTTATGTGCAATAAACCTGTACCATATTTTGGCAATGCATTTTTACTGTAGCAGTTGTCATATCGCCTATGCTACTTATTTTTCTTCTTTACCACGTAAAGTGATTGAAAAATAAAAATAAAATTGCAGGTGTTGTGAACAGGATCTCCGTCAGGCATTTTAAAAAAATTCCATAAACTGGAATAATCTTTATCTACTTATTTAACGGCATACCCATTACAGGTGAGCGTAGCGCGAAGCTGGTGCACTCCTCTACAACCTAGTTCCTAGAATTATCTCGTCTCAAAGGCTCGGTGTAGTAGCTTGAGCCAGCAAGCATTCGCCGCCACCTCAGTCCCTCCCTAAGCGCGTATTCTACGTGCAGCGCGGGTGATAACTCCGCAGGGAAGTTTCCGTTGCCTGAGCAGCAGTTTGCTTGAGGGAACGTTAAACATGCGATGAAGAGACCCCGGTGGTATTAAATGGAAAAAAATACCCTACGCTACGATTTTCTGTACACTAAGCGCCGTTCGACTTTGATAAGCGAGAAGGTGGCAAGAGGTGAGAGAAGCAAGGTATGCAAAAGTAGTTTAACATGAGACCTAAGGACCCCTTCCTCCGCCCTTTAAGGGAGATCTCGATAAAACTTCCTTCACTCCGTGTATGAGGGAGAGGAGAATGACTTAGCACTGGCTTCATTAGGGCCAACCCTGCAAGCCTCCCCGTATAGGAGCCATTAGGCATGTACTGCCAGCAAGGGGTATTTGCTTTGCAAATGAGAGCCGTAACGGAGCCAATAGGAGAGGAGATGAGTCGGGTGGGCGGCGGGGGGGGGGGCGGGGGGGGGAATTCTTTGGAGAGGGTAGCCTTGCCGCTAATTCTTGCAGCAAACCGCAAATCGAACCTTATGTCCTTGCGTTAATTCCAAAATCCCGTCGCACCCCGAGAGATATAAATGTTTACCTTATCCTCACGGGAGCTTTTCAAAAGCGACTGAGACACCCTCTTCGTTGCCGAGTGAAAAAAAATAAACAAACATCCTTCTCGGTTCGTGGCCGTTTAGTTTAATCCGAAGGGAAAAATTAATTGTGGCGTAAATGGATAACTAGTGATGCAATTGTGGGATCCCACAAATGGTGAATTGAATCATCGCCGAAAGGGATATCAAAGCTTGGGAAGTCAGCGAAGCGTGAAGGCATCACGAAAAATTGGACGGATTCCGGTGTGTGCTCTAATTGAGGCCCTGAGTCACTTGCCACGGAGAGTATCACTAATTTGGGATAATGATGCATATTACCAGCCAAAACCGCATATCGATAGTATTTTATTTTTTATCAATTAACTCCTCTCCAGCTTTGATGTTTGATTGAATTAATTCCATGCGGTGCAATGGTAAAAAAACTATAGGCTGCAGTTAAACCATATTATGGCGTTCGGAAATGCTTGATGATTGTTGAAATGAAAGTTGATTTCTTTTTTGTTCATTTTTAATGACACATTTCGTAAATAAAGGCCTTGCTTCAGTAAATTGGGAAAAGTATCTTACCTTTTTCTAAATATAATGTACACGTGCAAGTTTGGGCTAAAGTCTTTTTAAGCAAAATATCGCAGAATAAGACAGATGATTTACAGAGTATCACTCGCAGTATCATAAATGGAGTTCTGTTTTTGTATAGAAAGAAAATAATTCTCATTCTCATTTCTACGGTACCTACTGTGAAAGAAATTTTTTATTATCGATTTTGGAATATATATTATCGTCTATCGCAAAATTAGTGGTTTGTTAGAAAGAAATATCATAGATTTTCTAACAAATTCCCGTGAAAACATTTTAAGACAGCCTACAAATACGAATGAGAAATTTAATTTGTAGCAACATGCTGCTGAAATAGTGAAATAACGAAATTATAATGTTTACTAATTTATAAATGTTTTTCCTTACGATCGTACTAAGGTTAGTAGAAAATTGGGCTTCGTTTCATGATACTTCAATTGTATGCAACAAATAAAACATTATAAATGATAAATTATACAGTCAGGATCATGCGTGATGAAAAATTGACTTTCAATGGCTCTTATCTCGTTTAAACATCCAGTGGGCTAGTTATGCGTCTCACTGCATTAGGATAAAATACACATACTCGTATTGGAGTTAAGAATTTCAATTAACAACCATCGCGGAACTTAATTGCGTGGCTGTCGCTGTTTTTCACCAATCGTAACATTGCCAAAAACTAATTCTCATGGCCTTCTTCATTATGATTTGGCGATCAGAATTAATAAATACGAAATATTAATTTTTGAGGTCGTAATTATATTGCGGAATATTACTTAATAAAGAAGGATGAATTCCTGTCCTTGACTTTAACATTTTAATAATCGTTTCAATTCACTGTGAAATATAACTAGGTGTCATTAATAGAAAATAAGCATCAGACTCATCTCAATGGGGAATATGCATGAAATTTGTTTCTCGAAGATTAATGATGTACTTGATGCGAAATTTTCTCACCAATTTAAATATATAAGCCAAATTTTCCTACGCCCACCACAAAGATAATCGCATGATATTAGAATGTTCCCGGAAATTGACGAAAGTCACGTGACCTGAAACAGCTTCTGACGTCACAGCAAGGTATAGGTTCCATGTTGCTACGGAGATAGACATTTACATTTAAAAGAAAACGAAGTGAATATATTTTTTTGAGGTTTTTAGCCGTTTCTCGAACGAAACGATGACTGAAAAAATAATTAAAAAAGCACATTCAGACAATTTCCTTTGGTTTTCTCCTTTATGGCGGCGTTCTTCTTAAACAAACCAGCGATTGCATATACCTACGTAGTAGAAATTCATGGGCACTAAAGAAGCATAATTTAATTAATGAACAATTCCCTCGTTACCACTCATACTACGTAAATAAAAAATGGAAATACAATAGTTTATGGCATTAAACAAATGAGATAAATACATACGTTATCGCCAAGTATTCATTTAGCAACTTAACTCCACGCCTAAACAGATAAACAACGCCCATAGTGATACCGTGCCGTGACGTCATGCGACGACCACGTGTTTTTAAGCTGCCGAAAAGGTACCATTTTAAAAGAGTACTATCTTTGCAACGCAACTAAATTCTTCAACAAAATTTTCGCTGAGCACATTTTAGTTAATAAATTTCACATTCAAAGAGTTATGTAAAATAGTGCATGTTCCCCATTGTGCTATGCAGCATGCCGAAAATGCTACAAATATACGTGTGCGTTGAAACTCAGGTTGGTATGTTACATTGGAGTGACGACATTACCAAGTGGTTCTAGTTAAAAAAATAATTATTAGAGTTATTATAGTGATCCGAGTACTATACAGATATTAGGTGAGTATTTTTAAGGTTTCGTCTTGAGTTTGGGTTTATTTACTTATTTATTTATGGGTTTTCAGAAGAATTAAAAGTGTCGAGGACGGAAAGAGGAACAATGATATAAGTAGACATGATAGGAGAAGAGGGTCGTTGACTGAAATAAGGAGGAAGCAGAGTAATCGCATTGGAAAAATGAATCAGAGCCTTTACGTAGCATATTAGAAGAAGAACCAGAAAAGGAATTTTGAGATTGAGGAAATGTAGGAAATAAACTGATCTAGTATGGTGATAGAAATAGAAAGAAATAGCATATAGAAAGAAACGTTCGGCAAAGACACTCAAATTACATTAGATTGAAATCTACATTTAAATAATAGACCTGAATTTTGGCGCAAAGGTGTGTGTGAGGTGGTAAACCAGCGCCAGGCTTGCATTTGATTCAATGACTCAAATATTATGTCAATGACTACATAACGAGTTCTTTTTTAGCCTAATATTCAGTGAAATAGAATTCACAGTAGAAATCAACTTAGACTTGCCTTACTACTACTAGCGAAAAACCACGACCCCTGAGATGGACGCCATACTTGATATTTTTTGAAAGTCACATGAAAAATGTGGCTCAAATTTAATCTCATGCTTTTCAATTCAAATTTTTAAATTCGAACTTTTAAACTTATTTCCTTGGATCTTTTTTTCAATGTCCCGTATTTTACCCAGAAAATGTGGAGTTTTGAACTCTAGTTTTAAGCTTAACTCTCTTATTTACTCTTTTATTTCATTTTTATATTGTAGCCAACCATAGTTCGCTGGTGTTATTAGTATGTTTCGAACAATTACTCCTTGATGATACCTGGAAACATACCTTATTTGATAGAAAGTTTTTAGCAACGATTATTTACTTGCATTCACAACTATATTCAATATATTAATCAAAATATTGTGCATTGCAATGCAATTTCGTTATCCTTACGCTTTTAGAAACTCTTCCACCTGATAGTAGAAAGCTCTTCTTTCTCTGCGGTGCAGCATAGTGGAAGCTTCCATCTCCATGTCTTGCACTTCACCTTTCCCCGACCATTCTCCTGAGCCATCATCGTCCCTTTTCTTGCGGGAGATGAAGAACTGCGTGTTGTTGGGTAGCTTGTATCCGACATCCAAATCAAAGTTGAATGTGTAGAAGTCTGGGTAACGAATTAACGTTCTCTTGGCAAGACAGATAATGATCTAGGGAAGATTAAAACAAAAGTTATCTCAATTTATAAGATATAGAACTTACGTTGTATCGCTCCAGTTTTAATTTTTTGTCTCGTATAATTTTCAAACGGTTTATGACCATTCCGAAATATATAGTATCCTCGCATTGCTTCAAGCTGGCAGTAAAGGGTGACTGGTGTTACGGGACATGTTTGCTTTGAAGTTGGAGCAAGTTGTAGGGAGAGTAAGATTTCTCGGAAAGTGCGTAAAGAATTCCTGATAATCTCGGGTATAAGAAAAAAAAAGATACTTATCTACGGCCATGGGACTAAGAAAAAAACACAAGATAAAATTGGAAGCCTTGTGTATGTGGGTGTGGATCACGATGGTGAAAGTGCGATGGAAGGAAAGGAAGCAAATCAGGCCTAGAATGACAGGAAATGATAGAAAACCAATGAGAAAATTTCTTTTTTTACTGAATTTGACATAAGAAATGTAAAAACAAAAAAAAATAATTCAGTAATATTTTTTTAACTAATGGGTATAAACTTGAAGGCGTTTAAGGAAATTTGAACGAAAGTAACTCAAATTCTGATACATTCATTTAGTGAGGTAGAAAGTTAATTCGGCTTTGGCACAAGTAGTGGGCAAACTGGTATTAAATGCTATATATGTGATAAAATAAGGGCACAGTAGTAGTACTTGGGTTCATGAATCCCGAAGACTTAGATTACGTCGAACCATCTAACTTATGGCCTGAATCATAGGACAAACTAAATCAGTCCCCCGAGTGGGATTCAAACTCTCAACCATTGGGTTGCAAGACAGCGTATTATCAAGATGGCTATCGTGGTTGGTCCATACGAATATTATCACCTTACTAGACACAAAAGCGATTTTCTCCGACGTATTTAAATAAAGAAGGAAGACGTCAAAAATCACGTATTGATTACCTATTTGGGATCACTAGAACTGTTTAGCCGTGGGGTTTCACTTAAATATGCACCTAGAATCTAAGAAACCCCACATACTTAAGCCATCCAAAATTTTCACATGCATGAAATGTCTTAAATGGATATAATTATTGACGATTTGGTTATGCATGATGATAGGTGGAAGGATGTGAGGATAGAATTAGTTTGGATATGACTGATAATGGGAACAGTGAAAGTGGTCTGCGATGGTAAGAGAATATTTAGGATCTCAGAATGACAGAAGACTGAGCATTTTTGGTCCAACACCTATGGTGATCTCCGAGGGATAATGACAAAGATATTTTTCACTTACGCTGAAAACACTTCCGGTCGGGAACGACACGTATCTCTTCTTCCTCGATAGAGACGGACTTCCTTCCTCCTCTCGAAACTGTGGCATGGTCGGGGTAAGGTCCCCTATTTGGAAGTGGGCGGCGCCACCGTCTGAGGCTGAGGTCAGCTGAACGCCGTTCAAATCCGCGGCGGCTACGGCGCGGGTCAGCGTCAGAACGACGGCGAATCCGACGGCCGTGATGATAGCCAGCGACTCCATTAGAGCGGGCAGGAGAATCCTTCCCCGCCGGCCGGACCTCGAGCACTTCGTCCCTTCCTCTGCGGCCGCCGCTGCGGAACGCTGCTCATCTCCTCGGTCCCGGCCCTCCTTTCGGGAAATTAGACCCATTGACGTCGAGTCGGTGGGGTTGGGCAACGTCGCCCCTTGGTTCCGGCGTCAGAGGACCCGTTTGAGCCCGTGAGGTGACGATGCGACAGTTGAACGCACTCTGGGACGAGTAAACTTTGGCAGGGTTGTGTCTCCGTTCGTTACCGCCTCCGCAAGCTTCATTTCCTTGGCCGTACTAGGTTAGCGATGGAGGTAGGGCGTCAAGTTTGAGATTATCCGCTCATGACTCCATAGAACACGATCCAGAAGGTTGGTATGGTGTAAGAAGAAAACTCAGAATAGGTCGGGCCAAAATGTGGAATCAACGGCAATAAAACTGTGTCGATACACATAAATTGTTCACCTTTGAGGGTACCTTTAGAATGTGCTTCTCAGCCTGTTTCTATTTACGGCAAACCTTACAAGCATATACATTTTCATAGCGCACTTTGAAGGACAATCTTTCTGTCAACATGAGTAATTTCTTCCTTTCGCTCCAAACATTCCAACATATCTCTGGTGTCCTCTCATTCAGTTATGCGTAGGGCATACATATACAAACTTACATGGCTAATTAATACATTTTTAAAGAGTGATATGTGAGACAGGTTTTATATCGCATTTATGAAATAATTTTTATAATGTAAATGAGAAACTGTTTTAAAATTTTTAGAATGTCTTTTTCAAGAAAAGAGCAGTAGAGTGCAACAGAAATCACTTACAAACAGGCAAAGAAGTGCATGTAGTTCAAAAGGTTAAATTGGAACCAGTTTTAGTAATATAATCATATCTCAGGGGAATCAAATACATTAATACCTCCCTAATATAGCCTTACAAAGATTAACTGACACCATTGCGATATAAATTGGGCATATTTATATTTTAAGACACATATTGTATCCAAAAGAAGCTGCATACAACACAATGTTTAGTATAGATTAGGTGAGGAAAAATTCCTTCCGATGTATCCAATTTTTGCCTCATTGTCGCCCATAGGATACATTGTTGCATGACAATGTATCCTCTGGTATATTCAAACCTCCTTGGCTAGACCAGACTTTCACAAAGCAGCATCGATCACCACTATTTAATATAGTAATAATTTAATAGATTTAACTAGTTAAAACTTTTTTTAAAGTAAAACGAAATCTTAGTGCACCTAATAGTTAATCGTCTCCTGAAGGAAATGATAGGATCATGTTATTAGCGTTCCGCATGTCGGAATATGATTAGAAAATATGCAACCATAAATTTGAATCCAAATACGTTTTGTACACCAAAAAGTGAAAGTATCAGCAGAAATATATTTTAATGATGTTGATATCGAGCATCGGCTAGATTCTACAAATGTCAGCCTATTCCATTCACGTTTATCATTTTAAAGTGACCGACTACGGATTTTATTCCAGTATCTTTTTACATCGCCTGCAAAGAAATGTGACCAACATAGAGGGATTCCAGAGCTAAATAGAATGCAGGAGCAATGGCGACATTTATTGTTTGTAAATGGCAGGTGATGCATATTTCAGAGTGGTTAACAATGCATGAGATTCTGAGTGACACCTCTCTTGGGCCTCTGGTATTTTTGACAAAGCATGTCATCAGACGGGGCATTCCTAAGTAATATTTAATGCTTGGAAATAACGGATATGTGTCATGAAATTATATTCGTAAGCATCACCTTCATAATTTCGTTTCCTTAAAATGTTCACTCACGTGTAAATTTGGTATCTAGTTGCATTTTTTAAATATGAATGATAGTTAGCGGAAGGCATTTTAAAAGTTTAATTCCCCAAATACACAAGTGCATGAGGAAATATGGTGAGACTGGAATTTCTTTCACCTGATAATTACATCATCCCTTTTCAAATATAGAAATTTTCATCAGAACATACTATATTTCGGGTCCTTTTCTCCTATTTATCATGTCAAAGGCATTACATAAACTTAGGTTAGCGGAGGACTAGGAATAACAGGTCGCCATGACCTGTTATTCCTCGAATAATGTTATTAGTAAAAAAGGTAGTTACGTGGGTACAATAGGAGTAATATGAAATTCTGCAGATTTTTATTTATGAATAATTCAGTATCCCTTCTGATAATTTCAAAATATTTGGAATTTACATTGAAACACATTTTTTTCCTGGATATTTCCAGTTTGGACCCGGTATTTTACTTTAAAGAATGGAAAATCCGTTATAGGTGATAATAAAATAATTAAACACAATTATGTGAAGATATAATATATGTGCTACGTTTTTAATATACACATGCACATTTCTTGTGGCTGTTCATTTAGAATTTTTATTTGAGAGGCTCTAGATATAAATTCAAGAACTGTAATTGATTGGTGTTTTTGGCAGAAACTTATTTGATGGCCGACAGTAACTCAATTGACTTGCTTGTGATCCATTAGCTCGACAAGATGAATAACGTGGCATAGGGATCCATTGTCCTATTTTCCCATACGTAATTAACGACATCACATCCAACAGATAATACTTGACTTGTTGTTTTCGAACTGGTGGGTCCAAAATATCAGCAAGGAGACCTTAGTCCCTTCTATTTTTTTCCAATTCACTCATAACTTAATATGTGCCCTGGGACTATGGCTCTCGACACTCGGTTCCCATAAAATCGCCTTGGCAAAACGTGGTCATATATAAGCAACGCGCCATTAAGCCATGAGGCCGTTCAATGCATCACATGCATGCCGACCCGAAGTAGTCGCGAAGCTAAACTGCCATATAGATGGATGTCCCGCACATACCCTAAGCCAACTGTATAGATTGTTGTAAGTTACGTCCTACTGAGCTCAATGATCGCATCAGAATGCGACCACTGAGGAGAGCAAAGTCTACGTCTGACCTACGGCCTCAAATTCGCATTCCAACTGACGTGCTGAGTGACCGTGGGATACCTGATCAATTAGTACTCTGGTTGAATGAAAGAGTGAAGGGCTCATGTGAATACAGATTGAATATAGATAGTATCCTCAAAACAAATATCAGGTAAATGCAGCATTGGTATGATTAACGCCATATTCATCAGTTCAACAATCTGACTGAAAATTTTTGTAGCCTCCACCGTTTATTATAAATGCGTAATTGGTTTCAAATGCTAAGAATTGTTTTTTTGTTTATCAGTTAAAGACATCAAGAACAATGTGTGTATATACACGAGGATGGCCTCATAACCAAAATTAGTTTTGCGTGTATAATAAACAGTGAATAGGTAGCATGAAGGTTCAACCGTTTGTTTAAAATTAAAAGAAATGCATTGGGTGATACCTAGACTTACTTGGTTCTATACTGAATAGCTTGTCGTAATCTGGGAATTTTGCTTAATAAAGAGTCACAAGAAGATATTAAAACTTCTATCAAGCAAATATATGTAGCTATTGAACATTTCACGTATTTGAGGAGCCATTCATTTGGGGATTTCTGCGCGTGTCCATTCTATGGGGACATAAGTTTCCAACGCTTCAATTCGCGTCTTCAGGGCCTCGATCATGGATATTCATAAGGCGTGCTCTAGCGTTATCGTTATTTTTTTATTTAACTTGTGTCAGAGAGAACGTTATCTCCGTTCTTCATTTTTCGCAGCACTTCAAATCGCATATCGCAATCAGTGGAGCGAATTTTATAGACGGTTATTGTTAACCCTGCGCTACTCCAGGGGTAAAACGTTAACGATAAAGTTTGCGATAACTTGAAAGATGCATCCGTGATTCCACACCAGGTCCAAAGTGTATTTGAGCAGATTTTTACCGTCTTAAATACCATTCAGTTCTGCCATATGCGCTCTGATGATCAAGTGGGCGCATTTTCATTGGTCTTTTGACTAGTTTCTTGAATTAGGCGTTTCCAAGCATGGGCGAGCTAATAGTTTTCCTCTGTGTTAAAATGTTTTGGGTCCTTAGCCGTTTCAATCGCCTCCAGTATGATCCTGGAGAAATAGTGTTTTTCGGTCTTGATCAGCTTGGCTCCGTAAAAGTTGATGTGTGTCGGGACTTCCTAAAGAGCTCCGCATTGGTGACTGTCTGTTTTTTGTCGCCCTTCTATGTTCTAGGATACGGATCTTTAGTGCCCTCGAGGTACACCCTTCCCACAATCGCATCGGACTTCGCATACGCCGCTTTGTTCTTCCATCGACATATGGTCTTTCCTCTGCACAAAGGGTTCCTTATCTTAGTTACGCAGGTGTTTCTGGTCAGGACATTCTGTTTGGCAAGGGTCCTGGATATTTTTTTCTGTGGTTCCGCCAACGTATGGTATCACAGCGAAAGTGGCACCATTCTTTCTCCTCTTAGTAGTTGTCTCGTCGGACCTGCTCAAGGACAAAACTAGTTGTTGCTTATCGTGTCCAGTAAGGAATCTCACGTATTTGTATTAGTCATGTTTATAATGCAAAACTCTTCTTTCGCGGTTGAAAATGAAATTACTCAGAAGGCCATCATTTTATGAGAAAACTATGCACAGGAAGTAGTGTCAACTCCTTATCTACATTTATTGTATATCCGCAGTACCCTTTAACCCACCGCAAGGGTGTATGGCAGGGAATGAATATTACAAAACGAACTACATATTTAGTTCCTCCTACGGTGATCCAACTTCGAAGATTACCAATATCTCATCGGATATCCAAATTTAATACAATTGACGATCAATGTTCCATGTGGTATTCGAACCCGTGGCCTTTGGTTTACAGACCGGTGCGTCAAATTTCTTAATGTCACGGAAAACTTGATTCGATTGAAATTCTCTCCGAGCTCAGAGCCCTTAATTAATTCCTTATTTCACGCTTCACGAAAGTAAAATTCATTTTATTCCAGAGTCAACAAAGCCAAAGAACGATGTTTCCCATCAATATTAAGTATCAGTCTTTTTCAAGAAATACTGAATGATTATAAGACGTAACGTACACTTATCTCGAGGGAATCGCACTTCAACCTTTAAATAACTTGTTCAACTGGTGAGGGAGAATATTATTTTAGATCAAAAAAGCGTCACTTTCAATCCCCTTGGCCTGAAACCTTCATTTATCTCACTGCCTTCCATTTCACTAGCATCCTTTTTCTCAACAAAGAAAAGCCCCACGTCTTTTTATATTCAGGCTTTTATGTCAAAGTCAGGAGAAACATGAAGCCTAGACTTAGGGTTGAGCAAGGAAATTCTTCAAGTGGATGGTGGATAAAATGAAAATCAATTCTCAAGAGAGAAGTACAAGGTACGGGAAAATTGGATTACCATATGAGAATGTATGGAGAAATCGTGAAAAATTTCAGGTACGATACCGCATGTATGCAATTTACCGGAAAGTTTAAATTTAGGTATGGTAGTCAAGAAAATTTATGTATTACAAGCTGACCCGGCCACGCGTTGCTGTGGCTCAATATGGTTAAATGGAAAGCGCACGTTTATAGTATGTTTAATTTCACAATTCTTATGGGTATACAATATATCTCAGCTGATCGATTGTTTTGCAGCTGGACACGCATATTAGTATATAATTTTAACGTCTTTACATGTCGTCACAAAGTAGAATATTTCAGGCAAGCATTTATTTCATCCGCTAGTGTCAATCGAGGAATTACAGGTAATGTTTGCCTGAAATGTCGTGCAAGCAATATTAATGCGTTCTCAAATGGTCTCAGGATTCAACGGAAATCTTGCAATGATCGATCCAGAGCCTCGAGCGATGCTTTGTGCACCATTGTGCATTCATCCCAAGCAATAAGTTGGCATTTCTGAAATATTTGTCCCATGCCGGATGATTTGAATATGTTGCACGTGAGTGTTTCAATGAATTGCAAGTTCAATGGGATGCACATCCCGTCTCCAGTGTCGATATTGTATTCTCGATATTGTACAAACCTTCATGGAGTGAACAAAACAACTAACCAAAGCTTCATGGAAATTGGATGAATGTTGTGGTAATGCATGAAGTTATCAATATTGTATCGATACAGTATCTATATTGTAATGATACTTTATAAAACTTTGATAAAAAACACCTAAATAATTTCACCTCAATTTTGTAGATCAACAATGTATCGATGTATCCATAGTTTATCGATATTATATCGATACAGTATCGACATTGAAATATCGATTTTGTAGAAACCTTCGCGGAGCGTACTCAATAACTTTCCAAAGTTTCATGGCGATCCGATGAATGGTGTAGTAATGCATAAAGGACAAACACATTATATACATTCGATACAGTATCGATATTGCAACGATGCATTCCTTTTAAAAAACTAAATAATTTCACCTCAATTTTGTATCAATAATGTATCTATTTATCGATACTTTAGCGATATTATATCGATAAAGTATCGATATTGAAATATCGATTCCGTAGTCCTCTTTTCGGGAATGTACTCAACAACTTCCCAAAGTTTCATGGCGATCCGATGAATGGTGTAGTAATGCATAAAGGACATACACACACACACACACACACACACACACACACACACACACACACATACATTCATTTTTATATATATAGATTGTAATATTTTGAATTTTCCAAGGGCATCGATCACCACTATTTAATGTAGTAATTTGAACTTTCCAAGTACCTATATCAAAAATCAGGCTTTTTTTAGCCGCCGAAGAAGAAAATTAAATATTTTTCCTCGCTTAGAATAATGGACAACAATGTGTACAAAGTATAACCAACAATAGCTGATTTGTCTCCATGACCAATTTACATGTAAAAATTACTTTCATTTTAATGTGCGGCAACCACCAATTAATTGGAACAAATTGAGGCTTAAGTTCAAATTGCTTTTGATCTTTTTGCCACATGAAAACTGATTCCTGTTTTACGCAAATGCGTGGTAAGTAGTTAAAAACATTTAGCTATGCAAGAGGAATCATTGGTATTTCCATTTATGCACATTCTCAAATTTCTAACGCACATTACGCTCTTTACCGTACCGCATCAAAACACAATTCAATTTCAGTGAAACCTTTCTCTTGGTATTGGTAATGCAACGTTGTAAGTTGGTACTGAGATGGCTAGGGCCTACTGATGAGTGTAGCTGACATTAAGTGAGAGACTGTTTAACTGATACGATTTGGATATGTTTATAACTAGTATTTATAGACCACAGGTATTATTGTGGAAATAACATGCCTCCGACTTCATACTAGTATTTGGAAAATCAAATGGATTGGTAATTATAAATAATATTTTCAAAGGATTAAAAGTTGGTATCTGATAGTAGAAACAAATCAAGGATAGTGAACTAGCCGTGAATACGTGCCAAGGCAAGGTGAATACTTTTCTATGAGGAAATTGTCAAACTCGTTCAACTTATTGAGTACATATTACTCCATCGATCACGCAGACCGTCAGAGTCTTGTATTTCATACGTGTTTCTGTCACCATATGGAAATCAACGAATTTAGTGAAAGATTGCACAACAAGAGCACTCCAAATCAGAATAGATTGATTAAGGAATTAAAAATAAAAGATCGAACATTCAGATTGATACACAATAGCACTATAAAAACATTCAAAAACATTATATACCACGAATATATTGCATCCCTGTATTCAAAATTTCACAACCAAAATAAAATTGCCAAAAAAAGGGCCTAAACACTCTTCTTAACCATACTCCTCTGATGTACGATTTGTTGGTAGACATTGAATCATAAATATAGCATAATGAATCTTAGTGAAGCCAAATAACAGTTCGGTAGGAACCTATGAGCAATTTAACTTCTTACATTTAATTGGCCTTTCGAACCTTATTCCCTTCGAACACACTATCTGTATTAAATTTGCTCGCTTTCAGCATAAATAGTACTACTCCATAAAGCCCCCCAACTGTCAGGTAGATCATTGTATTTCATGTGTTTTCGTTATGCATATTGGAATTAGTAATACACTGAAGAGTAGAGAGATTATATCAAACACCTTACCTAACCGGAAGACTACTACCTATTTATACAGAAATATGCTTGCATTCTTTACTCTCGGAATTCGGTTAGTGGCCAGAGAATTTTACTGTTTTTCTGAAGTACCGGGACCAAATCCCGGTGAACGCAGAATTTTTTCATCGCCCTATCGATCCCTAATTGATTGCTCTGCGGAGAACACTTTCAGTTAATTACTCGGTCCGTGTGGTGGGACGCTATACTGTAGACATGTAGGATCCTCGTACTAAGAATAGGCTAACGAAGACGCAAGGTTTCTCTCTACCCTTTCCTTCGTCTCCTAAAAATCGTACCTACACGCAAAATATCTAAGAGCATAAATAACCTTAGCTGTTGGTCCTCTCTCCCGAATGACTACTAATACTTGACCAATAAATTAATAAATGAAAAAAAAATATTTTTAAGCATGCTTTTCTAAAAAAATAAAATCTAAGAAAAAGAAATATCTTCACATCGTACTAAAATAGAAAAAAAATAATATTTCCTCAAGTGAATTAATGTTTAGCCTAGTACTGGAAAAAGTTAAATGCAATTCAAGGAAATTATCTACACAATGAATTACTTGTGAACATTAATAGGAAGTAATTTTGGTTTTAATAGTATGACATTTAAAGTTGTCTATTTGTGCAAGGCCACAACGAAAACCATAGGGCGCTCTCATTTATGTTTCGTTCCTTAACTTCAGTTCATTTACAGATTTTCTAGAAATTATACATTGAAGCGCTCTATTCCACTGAATACCAGTACCTTTTTATTTAATTAATTTATATTGATATCGGATGTGAAAGAGCACCCCTTTGGGGACTCGAACCCGAGACCATAGCATGGCCATCCCAACGCACTAACCATTACGCCATGCGAGGAATAGGAAGGTGAAGTATATTATATAGTCTTAAAGTTGTAACCATGTGAACGGGACCCGAGGATGGAACCGTGGAACCAATGAGAAGCGAACTAAAGAAAAGCATGTAGTAATAAAAACAATATTACTACTGTATTGTGAAATGTTATCGAAATGTTCTCTAAATTTTGGTTAACCGTATCAGAGGTAGGAAAGGAAGATGGAATAATGCGAAAGCGTGTATTGAGAATAAAAAATTTGTTTCTGGAGCATTATAAACAAATTTCCATATTTGATTCCCAAACTATGTAATTGATTTAGAAAACTATGCAGATAACCTTGCTTGCTGTAGCTCATGGACCGAAGCCCAAAGTAGATTAAATTAAGGTCTTCTTCTAAGTTCAGGATGGCAATATGTGTTTACTGAACTACATTACGTAAGCTAATCGTTAGGGCGAGAAAGGTACACAATTTCACTGGTGTGTGCTGCCGTGAATCGCGATGAGAACGCATTAGCATCAGCCTTTCCATGTTTTTTCCTCTCGGGTTGACCGAATCGATAGAGGCTCACGGCATTCCTCTCAATAACTTAAAGGTGCACGGTAGGTCATGGGTTGTTGGCGTAGCCGATTAAAAGAGCGCGGTCGATAGCGTGGAGATTGAATTAAGGTGCACGCGGTCTAAGGGAAAATTAAATTGAAGCGCAAAATTAATTCTGGGGACCGGCACTGTTTAGTAAAAGCCGATTCACAAATGCCGATACAACGTCTTTGCGGTGTGGGAATATTTTTAGAGGAGTTGCGGAAAGTGCAGGAGAATATTTTTCAAATAAAAATCAAGCGGATCACATAATTTGATGGAGCCTCATCTAAACCCTTAGAGAAATTTATCCGTTTCTTCTGATGCCTCAGGTACTGCATTAATCGTTATTTTATGCTATTTTATATTTTTGGTATTGTGCGTCATTAGTTCTTTGAGCGACCGAAATTATGTTCAGATATCCGATGATGACTTGCACGTTTATTCTTATTAAATTTTGTTTTTATTTTGAATTTTTATTGAAAACTAGTATTATTTGATGTTATTGCCATATTTGATTGAGATTTGGGTAATTTATTCAGTCATATCTTTTCTTCCAAGGTACATATATTTCCTTAGCTCGACAATCATATGTTTATAACAATTAATTTGTAATATAGTCCATAGTACAGGAAAATAAGCGTGATGAATGAATTCTAACAAACAAAGTGATGAAGTCCACGCCAATGCGTATACAATTTTAAAAGTAATTGAGCTCATTTAAAAAAACACAGTTTTGGTGATATAACAATGCTATTATATAAATTTTGCCTAACCAATTCCTTGATAGGATAAATTCTAAGTGGGATGAGCAATGTTTTTTCAAAAGTGTTATTTAGTTTCCCACCGCGGTTTCCATAGTAGTTTTGAAATAATCATCAAACTGTACACCTGTACTTTAAATAATATACATCACAGGTTTAGAATAAAATATATATTTAAGGCACTTCTAAAATAATAATTTCATGAATGAAATATCATTGGATTTAATAATGTATTTTGTTTTGTGAAGTACTTTTTACAACACCTTGACAACATAAGTACAATCAAATCTTGTAAAAAAAGTATTTTATGAAAACGATGAGTAACGCTACTATTAAGGGTTTTTAATTACTTAATGAGTAATGTTGCAAGTTTTACTTAATACGGATTAGCTTGAGCTAATTTAAAAGAAATCTACCTTGTCTCGATTGTAATTCATGATGCAGTGACATGCACGTAAAACGCGAAATTTTTTTGAAGGCCTTTCCTTACTGAGTAATAATATTTTATTTATTTCTGAAGTGAGTAATCTTCTGAATGAGCTTCATTGACTATTGAAGTGTAAGTTTAGTGCGAAAATTATAATCGATGGATCTGGAAAACCCGACTTCTGCCACGTAAGCGAGATCGTAAGCGATCAACCCATCCAGCGATCTCTATTTCTTTTGTTTCCAGGTTTTAAACCGCAGGCCTTTCACTCCCATTGACCATTCTTATTCCCCTTGATCCATTCAGTCGTCGTGGTTTGCGCGAGAGAGATGGAGAGAGGGAGACAAAAATCATCAACGAAACACGACGACGGCATTTTAATATTTTCGGAACGCCGGAACCATTGACGCGTGCAAAAACCTATCAAGCCGAGCAAACACAATGGGGAAGCAACGCATTCGCACGGGCCCTCCGCGGACGGACGCATAAACATATAAATCACTTTGGCCGTCTTCCTCGTCGTGGGTGGGACTGATATGAATGGCTCCGACTGCACGGGTGGGAAAACCGCGTGAAACGGGGACCATATCAGGGACAAGGGGTGGGAAAGGAAAAAAAATGTCACCGGGGCGATAAATACTGCCATGATACGGACAAACCGAGAGGATGACAATATCAATATATCTGTAGATCGAAGGCGTGGGGTGATCTGCAGTTTGGAGTGGTAGTCTGAATGGGAAAGGAGTTGAAAGGGGGAGGAATTTAGATTGCTGATTTTCGCGAGATATGTGCGGTTCCTTGGTGATGACATCACACCTGCTTCGCTGTGCGCGCACTGGTCTAGTAAGCGGAGGAGTAATTTCATATTGCCTCCAATTTATCAAGAGTATGACTACATCACCCTAAATAATTTCTTGAACAGTCTGAGGGCCATTTTATACGAGGCTATTCATTGCGCAGTTTGATGTACCTATGGAGAGATGCGCACTTTAAATATAAACGTATAAGTTAGGAGATACATTGAAAGAGTAAAAAAATAGCCCCGCTCTATTTCCAGGCGTTTATTCATGCAGTATTCACGGCTGGACGGCTCTTTCAATTGATTTCTGTAAAACAACCTTAAGAGAAAAATAGCAACGAACATCTATGCCGATGTATTGACCTTATTTCTCTCTTTCCCTCAGACATTATAAAAGGGATCTAGTCTGCTATTTGAAAGCAAGTGGAAAAACCTCCCAAAAAAAAGGAGGTGAAAATAGAGCGAATATTGTCCTACACTAACGTTGGAGATTGATATAGCCGAATAGTGACGGAATATAAACCTATGACCTTAGCAAACTCAGAGCCCAGCGGCAAAAGATAGGTGAGGCAAAAAAGCTTTGGCAGAAAACCCATCCCAGAGGTTCTCCGTGACGGCGTTCAAGAGATTCGGGAGAGCTGAGAAAAAACAGACGAGAAGGGCTGTCCTATTCAGGAGTTTGGAATATGAGATACCGGTGTGAGCAGCAGTCGGCCATTTTAGGTCATATTTTGGTGGAAGCAGCCTACAGCCTTTTTTTCGAAGTTCATCTTGAGATCAACCTCCAGGAGCTATAAGTTATTCAAGGGAAGGTGCTATCCTTAAACCATGAGAGTGCCCCATATTATAATAAAATCGTTTTCTAAAAATCTGGGAATGCGTTGTCAAATACTCCGAAATGTAAACCGCCACCTACACGTAAATCCGTGTGTATGAAGCAGTAAGGGGAGAAAACATTTAAACCGATCAGAAGTCAGCAACTTCTTGGTCACCATGACCGCCATGTGGAAACGTCAGTTATTTTAACAAAATCTCAAATATCCTAACATGCGAAGAAAGGAAAGGAAAATGAAAGAAAAGGAAATTGAAGAAAGTAAAATGATCTAAGATTTTGCTCAGACTTTGCTCGTATGACATATATGGAATAAGTTGTGAAGGATGTATAAGAGAAGAATTACGTCAATATGAAGAGGTTGGAAGGTAGAAGAATCGAGTGGAGCCGTTCGTTAAACTAATCTTACAACCGTTGACCGATGATGAGGACGAAAATTTCGTTATTTTTTTTATCTCAAGTTCACCATGAAATAATTATGACGAGAATTCTCGCGTTCTGAGGATACGCAGTCAAATACATGATTATCATGGTGGAATATGAGCGTGGCACAAGTACTTTATGACGGAACTAGCACTTTATGAGTACTTTATGGAAGTCTACACCGTGATTGGACACATATGCATTAGCGTAAGCTAGACTTCGGGCTCATATTAGTTAACAATAGGAGGACGGTCACCGTTCAGTTGATGTTTTTATGCTTTTAGGTTTCGATACCAATTAAGCATTATGGAGTTTAATCGTGATTTTTTTATTTTCCTTAATTCCGCTTAATGTCGTATGTAATATTTTTCTATCTTTTTGGTCAAGTTGTTTTCCTCCTTTCACGAAGCTCTTCTTGCACGACGGCAACCCGTCAATAGACCAGTATCCGCCTCAAGTACTATATCTCACAATCAGTAGTGTAGCTTTTTGTTGGAGACAGTGAATAAAATATGGTAATGTGCACTAGCACATGGACTTTTACTGTTAAAATGGTTTATATTTTCCCATCATCACATGAATAAATTTTGCCTTGCTTCTGATATGTGGAATGGTATAATTGAAAATTGCATCGCGTGCTCCATACCTTCTCAGACGATCACGGTGTATGAAAAAACAACATCCTCCGAAATGCAGATGCCCTTTCACTCAATTCACGGGTGATATCACGATTTAATTTATACTAAAACATTAAATACGTTTCTGTTGGTTTAAAAAGTATGAAAAGTCTGAAGATCTAGGCTGATGGTCAACTGTAAAGAAAAAACGGACAAGCCATCACTCGACGGTTGGTCACCTTTGATGTTGAGCACTCTTCCCCAGTCTTTCAAGTGTTAAAAATCCTAATAAATCGATTGGAGAAAATATTTGGCTTCCCAACTTCAAGGAATATAATCATGTTAGTGGAAGAGATATTGGTATTGAAATGAACCTTGACTCCGATAACAGCCTCTCATGATTTAATGAGAGATTTTCGAGCCTTTTGCTATTGCGTTATCTCCAATTTTCTCCTCCCTGAGAATATCTAAAGGAAGAACTTAGTTCTCAAGGATCTATCACAAAATGTTTTTTTTTAAACGGCGTTCTGAACGAGGAGGCTGCTAAACCCTTCGCTGGAGAAAATGGGGATTGTTGATGGGTATGCGGGATGACGGTCCATTCTTCTCATTTGCCGGGTGATGGGTGGTCCGCATCTTCGGACGTGGAGGCGAAATTGACAAGGGCAGCGCCCAGAAGAGAATGCGGACACTGGCTGTAGTAGTCAGCACACTGTTCGGCCTCTCCCTTCTTTTTCCTTTTGCCCCTCTTCCCTCCACCCTCTCCCAGCTCTCTCGCCCTTTTCCCACGTTGATTGGCTTCGTCATAACTTGCGTGATCCAACGACTCTTCTGAAGAAGTTGATTCGTAGTCCGAGGGAGGAGTGTGACTCCTGTGGAGGAGGAAGTAGGGAAAATTATAATCATGGCGTGAAAGTCAGTCCTTCAGCACAGAAATTTTTGCTGATTTTCCAGCTTTTTCTTTGGAAAAATATACTCTCTTAAACGCCATGCCTACAATTTCGAGTTTGCAAGATACGTAGTTATCAACTCTCCATAAACCAAGCTTCCAAACTACGTAGTGTAGGTAGAATACGGTTTGAAGTAAAATAAGCATAGAAGGCTGAGGGTTATAGCATTGGTATATTGGTATATAACGGTCATAGAAATGTGGCTTACCATCCTGAAGGTTTGACTTCAATTCCCGGCTAAGGTAGGGATTTTTCATTAGTCATTAGGTCCCCATTTGAGTCGTATTATGCAGATCACTTTGAGTTCATAACTTCGTCCGTTGGATGGGACGTTAAGCTGTGGAAGCATTGGGATCTTCCACTAAGTAAGAGCAATGGAGTGATTGGCTAGTGCTGACGCCGGGTTTATCTACACCCATCCTATTTTTTCAGAATTTATCCTACCTCTACCCAATAAATTACGTATATGAATAGTAGCGCAAATGACCTTGAATATCTTTCGCATCCATCTACATGTACACGATACCCTGCAAGCCACCGCGAGGGTGTTTGGCAGGGGGTGAAGATCACCACGCATGCACCAACTACATGCTTGGTGACTCCCACTGAATAAATCCTATATGACGCATGCAGTCGCCAGCGCTTTCAATCCACACAATAGGTGGAAAAGGAAGTGAAGGGAATTGAAAGGAACAAAAAATCAGCAAATAAAATGTAATGCTTTTAATAATACTTGCCGATAGTATTTTTGCTGAAAACGAAGAGAGCCATTGGTCCTCGTTGAGTACGATGGGGCAAGCAGGTGTGTATATGAATAGAAAAATAGTCGAAGAGGATGCTGTAAGAAACTAGGGTTCAGAGCGTGAAAACCATTGCATGGAGTATGTAACTTTATAGATCCGAGGCATAGAACATGGAAGGAGCTGATAAGGAAAAAAATGGAAGCCCAGGAGAACCTTTGTTGACGCAGGATGCTGAAGATGATGGGATAGAGAAAAAAAAATGAATTCTTCAGAGGATCTGAGAAAGGAAGGAATACATAGAGCATAGTTCGCCTAAAAGTAATCAGGTAAATTGGGTACAATCCGAGAGCTAATGCTTTGTGAATAACGTATTTGAGGGATTTTTATACTGGTCAAATAATGAGGAATTAAGGGACAGTAGTTCCAGATTGAAACAGCCAACAATAGAAATGCAAAGAGTGATTAAACCTATATTGCATTGTACGAATTGTAAGGAAATGTGAGGCAGATTGGTATAAATACTTTGATCTAATTGTTCAATATTGAATAATTATCACTCTCAAAGCTGTAAACTGATAATTTTTCTTACGTGAAAACAATTCGGACGAGTTCTTGAAGGAAAGTTCCCTTTGGTTTTTCTGGGATGGCGGCCGCTTCGCAGATTAGCCTTAGCATGCATGAGCGTCCGTTAAGTCCTTGGCTGATTAGAGAAAGGAGAGATATCATGATTAAGCCTTATAATTAATCCTTACTTAATTGATTGATATTTTCTTGATCGTTAGCCATTCCGACAGTGTTTCGGTCCTTCTCCAGTACACGGTGTGGTTTGGTTCCTCTAACTTACAAATCAAAATGGTATTCATTAAATCTGAAGAAATGCTTTTATGTATTTTTTCTTTACTCTGAAGGATTGTTAAATAAAGGTGCAATGCATTGGTACTTTTCTTTGTATGATAGATCAATTTTTCGTGTCTGATTTAGTTGCCGTTGAATGCATGTGAAACGAAATTGTAATGTTACTCACCCGTGGAGCACTTCCTCTAGTCGGTTGTAAAGTTGTCGACGATCTCGCCTGTTTCTTAGTATCAAAGGTAGATTTTCTGGGTTCGAAAAGAACGAAGCGTTTGGCAGAGCAAACCCCATTCCGGCAGTCATTCCAAATGTGTACCAGTTTTGTGGCATAAATGGCGATATTGTTAAGCATACAACGACCTATAATGAGAGAATGAGTAATTTTGTCATCAATTATGAGGGAAAATTTCAATTTAATGTGAAGAGGTAACACAATATCCTGGTGTATACATCTATGTACCAAAGATATTTAGCATGTTCATTCGAAAGTTTATTTCAGGAATAATCTCATGAAACTCTTTTAAATTGCTGGTAACGTTTAAATTGTGTAACAATTGGGAAAAATATATATCTTAATGATTTCTAATTGAAGTAGCCAATAAATAATTGTACTTTTTGGTCATTCGATTGTGATAATTTATGAATAAATCATAATATGGATTCTCTGATTATTCTGGTTAAAGTGCACAATAAAGGTAAAAAGAAATGTTGTTGGCATTTCAGGTGCTAACACCGAGATTTTGGAAAGGCGATTCCTATTCTGTACCCAAAATAACATCTTTGCACATATTTTATCCTAATTTGCCACATCAGTATCTTTTACGCGTATGTCTGGCGCACAGTTTTTCTTCACTCCTTTGCCGTGGTTTTATAACGTACCATTAGTGTCGTGTTTCTATTAGGATTAGCGTTGGGCAAGATGAAATGTCCTTGACCATTCGAACATCTTAAAACCTACCTCGTCTTTATCTCTTTTCGACCTCTTGTATCCAGGTTTAAAGACTCGTAAAACTCAATGGCCCGCATTCACCTCTTATTTTTCTTTACGTCTCTACTCATCTTCACAGCCATTAGTTGTGCTTCCCAGCGAGTAAACACCGCTTTCGCTCACAAGACTTTTCTTTCTGTTTTTGATCGTAACATTTTCATCCCCATTCGTGTCCTAATCTTCATCACCAATCGTCAATCTTAAGATTGATTTGACGCAGCTCTTCACTTGATTGAGCTCCTCTCGGCTAACCTCACCTCACATGTATATTAGTTTTCTTTTTTTAAATCCATCACTTCTTGGCGTCATATATTTTGTGCCAATTCTTACTTTACCATTCTTCCAATTTCGCGTTCCCCTCGACGATGTTTTTCATCAGACCATCAAGCCTCAAGCCGGAGTGGCTGATTAGGTTGTTCGGTATTCTCTATAAAGGTTTAAGGAGACTTATCTTTTCTCCCACTCTTCTCAGGAATTTTTTTGGCCATTACTAGATCAATCTTTTTTAGTCTCAGCAGTCTTATATGTACTACATTTCAAATTCTTCCTGCCTTGACTTTTCTACTGCTGTTATCTACATCTATAAAATACTCATCAGGCCACCATAAAGGTATCTGGTAAAGGTAAAGGAATCTGTCACTTATCGCCCATGCCTCACTACTGTAGAGAAAACATCTCCACATGTATGTTGCATAGAAGAGTTTTGCTACTTCCATATTTTTTTTAAGCTGCAAGTAGGTTTTTCTTTAGGTAGAATTCTCTCTTCGCCTAGGCTATTCTTTGACTATTCCATACTTGCTTCGTGCACCGCTAGTCATACGCAATCTCACATAATAATACTCTTTCATCTCTCGAAACTTTTTACCCCTAATTTAAAATTGTTCTAGCTCCCTCCTTCTCAGCTACATCCAGTACACATAAGGAATAAACTTGCAGAATGTAATCAAAATGTTTTATTGATGGACAATCGTTCTAGTTTTTAACACGTTGGGTCATTTTCAAGATAACCTTTTTGAGCTTTGCAAATGATATAACTTGTTAAAAATAGGCCGTTTGTTTGTCATTCAAAAAAGTAATTTCTCCTTTAGTAATTTTTACTAACAGCTCCACAAAATACCGTCCTAGGTGTAAGCTTTTATCCAGTATCTTTTTGCTTTAATGACCGAGTTATGTTTAGTTTATTTCTAATTCCTGATTCCTACCCTAGGATCAGAATATTTTGCTTGTTTTCATGATACGCTCCTTGACATGTACTTGACATGGACATGAAAAGCTATTCGTTCCGGAAAACCTCATTACTTTCATTTCCCGAATATTAACCTCCTGAAGTCTGCCTAACGATTTCGAGGAATAGGTTGTGCATTAGCGGGCGATAAAAAAACTTGCTGGAAACCAATCTTGCAGCGTCCATCGCGGTGAGAGTAATCTGAACCATCCGCGGGATGATGAACCAATTTCTTCTCCCGCGCGTTCATGAGTCATCCTTACGAGTTATTCGCTCTGACAGCCTCCCGCGCGGAAAATCGAAGGGAATTATGTCCCTCCAATCATGACCGCAAGGGATTCTTGAAGGCCAGGGCCGACCAGGCGAGCTAGGCGGAGGAGATTAATAACGGTGAGAGCGGGGTGAAAACTTGCTCACGTTCACGGTGGACCCTTCGGGGAAGTTTAAGTAGCGCCTTCTGCGGGAGACGTGATGGGACCCCTCGCGGGCGTCGGGGGAAACTTCTTGGGCAGTCCCCTCCCCACCTCCACCCCGGCCGCGGAAGAAAGACTCACACCCACTCGAATTGCGAGTGGCGCCATCTCTCGGTAGAGCAGGTTCAGCGAGGAAAGCCAGGACTGCCAAGACTGCTAGAAGTGGTGTCATTCCAACTTGAATATAAAACCGAGGAATGAATTTTTTTAGACTAATTGGTATGTTTCTTTCCTGAGGATTAAATTAAACATGTCAGGTCACAGCTGTCCGTGGTATAACAATAGGGTAAAGACAATTACTTTCCAGCAAATAAAGCATATTATATGGTCATAGAAATTTAATAGATGTTGCCTACTACTATCAAACCATTAGTTCTAGTGCTACAACTAAAAGACGACAAAAATGACTTCTCCATTTTATTTTCTGGTCAACAATCACAGAATTATACTATTTTATTAATCTTTTTCTCATAGATATGATTTGGTAAAGTGTGGATATGGAGATATGATTTTATCGTGTAGGGTCTCCAACATATGGAAATTGTAGGTACTATTTTCTTTCAAAGAATCTTAGGTGAATACGCCTATGATTTCTAATATTTATTAGCAACTTATATTTGTGATTAACAATTCTCATTTTGATTCAGTGAGCTTAAATTTATTTGTTTTTAAGTTTTTAACATGTTGTCAATAGGTATTTTATATTTGAAAATTGTTGGCCATGATTATACAGAGGAATTTAATGTGATTGTTGCCGTAGGGGACAATGGTGTACGAAACGACTTCTATAAGTGCTCGTTTATGCGATTAGTTTCTGTACCTAATATAATAAAAACATAAAATGAGCAAACCCAATGCAAATTTAGTGGTCACACAATGTTTTATTTATCGATTTTAAATATATACAAAATAGCAAAAATTGACGAGAGAATTAAAAAATTAAAATCTTGGATTTCAATAAGTACATTAAGTAACGCCAACTACTTTTGGCTGTACTTTATGGAGTAGACTTATCATGAGAGTAAAATGGTTTAATAATAATCGTCATTTGTTTTCTGCGCAACTCATTTCAACGCCTGCACTTCATTATTTAGTGTACAAAATTAATTTGAGAGTGGCCGAAGTCTCCGTGACTTCCCTAGGATGGTTGGCGGGAGAAAATATAAAAAAGCCTACGTAAATAAAAGAAACTTTGAAATTAGCCAAAAACACTGAATCCTGTCCTGGCAATCTCCATCAAAGATATTAAGTTCTCCTTTTGAAATTTACCACAGAGACATACTCGGTTGTGATCATCCCTAATTATTCAAGCCACCACCATACACTCAAATTTATGATTTTCAACTCAATGTAAAGCAGATTGATATTTATCTGTTTCTCAAAACTCTACTTTCGAGAAGAACTGAAAATAATATCCTTGAGTGGAAGATACCAAAGCAGCATCATTAGGATATTATTAGACAAGAAATAAGCGTAGCACGGCATCAGGCTGCTATCTCTGCAGACTGATACCGTGATGAGATCTTTCGAAAGAATACCTACCTTCAAATGAACCATGCCGGAGATACCAAAGAGATGGTGCAAAAATCCCATTTTTAGGTACCATTGCTCAATAATAATTATGACATATTTCTACATACGCATTCAAAACTTCTTATCATAACCCAATATCTCTTCAAAAACTTTTTAACTCCATGGATAAAATTGATGTTACAATATTGTGGGTTATACTTCATCAAATATTGTGACTGTAACGCTATACATAAATAATGATCGCATATTTTGCATTTCAAAGCATTTGATCGAAACTCAACGCCGGGGCAACTTTGATCACCAGATTTTACTTGTTAATAAGAAAGCTTTAAGTATGATTTTTTCATAAAATGTAACTGGACCGTAAAACGATATCGTTCACCTGATATTGTTATTTCAAGCATAGGTCCAAGTTTAATTGTTCACCATTCAACTCAATTTTATTATATGACCCCCAATAGACCTAATTTAGCGTTCGTTTTGACCTGCAACCCCACACCAATGCCACATAATTTAGCACTACTTCATCCTGACCATCTTAAGTTGTAGGTTCTTTCCCTATTCTCCCACTTTTAACCCCATACATACCCTATTTCCCCCTCTTATATTTTTCCACCAATTAATCACTTCTGTGTTATATATAAATACACTCAATTTTTTTTCGTACCCTTGATATGGATGGCAGCTAATAATGTTGAATATTTAGCGTTTTTTATTATCTTTTGAAGTATATAAGTAAATAGAAAACTAATTTACGTAAAAGCAATTTGCAGATTAGCCTTAGTCACTTTTAACGTTTGAAACAAAAATAGTTAACAGGACTTTTGAAACCGGAAAATTTCTTCATTGAAACCCGAAAAATCGCCGGAACTTGAGGCTTTTTTTCCTTTCTAAATGTTTCGCAAAACTTATGCGTCTACCTTAAATAGTTCTCTCTTCGACTGTGCCGGGAGAGACGGCATGGAATCTTTGAACCACTCTCAAGTATGTCGACATCAAACTTACGGGCACGGGCTTCTTTGGAAGCACACCGTCAGGTGGGGAATTGCTGGGAATGGTGAACTTCTATCCTCTCTGACGCAAGTTTGCAGAAATAAGTGGAACTCCCTCTTGCACAGCTTAAACCGACAACTTACCAGAAAAGAGTTACACGCACGGGAATCCCCTTTAAATTCCGCGTTCAAACTCGCGCACGGCCAAGCCGGCAGTCCTTCTTTTGGATGCTCTTGCCAAAGGCTCGCGACGAACGGCGGGTAAGCTTCGAGGTGCGGGAATTGAAGTGGCTGGAGACATTGAACGCCGAAGTACTAATCCCTAACTCAGTCCAACGCCCATCGTGCGGCGCGGAAAAATATAACTCGCGGTGTTTACTAGAGTCGTATCTTCCGCTCCCCTTCCACGTCACGTGTCCTCATCCTTGAGTAAACTATAATGGGAGCACCTCCATCCCTCACCTTCCTCTTTCTCCGCTCACCTGTTCTTATGTCTCTCTTCTCACGACTTCATGCCGGCTGAGGAAAGAATCTTTTTTTATTCGCGAGTTCTATACAGCTTTTGGCAGTATCTCGCATCCTGTTCTCCACGCTTCTTTCTCATTCCAATCTTCATTTACCATCTATGTTCTGTTGTTTGCAGGTATGCACTTATAGGTACTTCAAATGGGATGGAAGGTGCATTCATGGAAATAGAAGGGAAAGGAGGAAGAAACCTTGCAAATGCATTAGCTTGCCCTTGACCTCGGCCAAGGTGTATTTTTTCTCTGTGGAAGTCTGCTACTATGCAATGGCTGATTTGTGATACGGCAGTTTCTCTCACCATCCTGCATCTTTCCTTTAAGGGAAGTAGGATGTCTTGATAATACGGGTGACATCCGACGATAAACTAAGTTAAGAAGAAGCTTTTGAATCGATAAAAGTGCTCATGAGTGGCCAGATTTTTTAGGATTGAAACACGCCGGCCTTGCAAACAAAAGATTGTGGATACATATGCCGTTTTGGGTATCTGGTTTGAGCTTTGGGTTCACTCAATTACGCTTGCTTAGGCCAAGTTTAAATACCTCCCAGAAGATATTGCGTATGTCTTAGGAACAATTATAAAGACAGACTTCGGCTTAGGATTAAGTAAGTTAGGGCTTTGTAATATGACAATAGCAGTTGGGGTACCTTTAAGCCTTATTCTACTCATGCCAAGTAATCGTTTTTTTTCCAAATGCCTTTGGGGTATGATGCATGCTCTATCTTGCATACTGAAAATAATAGCGAAGTATTTTTTAGAATTTTACAATTCTTAGGCGTAGGACAGGCTATTGCTCTGAATCTGGTGTGGTGTAATAGATGATGTTTGTTTATATAGAGAATTAAAAAATCCACGCATGTTTTGTGATCTAAGGTCAAAACCTTTGTAAAGCTTGGCTTAAGCTTTGTTGCATGACTGCATACGCCCTTCTATTGCCGTTGAAAACTAACCACTGATTTCAAAAGGTCCTTATAGTATTGTTCATATCATTTTTTAAACATAATTATATCATTGACTAACAGTTTTTTACTGCTCTTGATTGATTATAATGCATAATACTTACCATAGTCTATTTACATATTACCTAGTATGACATTCCCTTCAGTGGCATTTCGATTACATTAGCTCCGTAACTGGGGATGGAATCTTATACCTTTTGATGATAGGTTAAGATAGGTGACCAACGGATATAAAGTAAGGTGAAACGAATAGCACAATTTAATAACCAACTCCTCTTTCTGCTAATTTTTTTCTATTAAGAGTAATTTGTGTGAAATTTTACTAAATATCACTAGTTATTTATTTAAATTCAATAATACTGATAAAATACCATTGAGTTATAATATCTTTTAGATAAAACAGGTTGATTTTAAAGTTTCGTTTGAGAAATTAGAATACATGTAATGTATTTAAAGGTAAACGAATATTGAGAGTACATTTGAATAAAGAGCATAAGAAGAATAAGAATGATATGGAAATTTGTCGCAAATATGTATGTAAGTATGAATAAAGAAACGCTCCCAACAAATGTGAAATATTATTTTGAAATAACTCAAAACACCGATCAAGAATTAGTGTATTCTTCACGAACTTGACGGGGCACATTCGCAATTGGCCGAATTTCAGGCAGTCTTGGGAATAAATGTAAGTTATCTTCTTCCATTTTTGCACTGAGCCTTCCATAAATGTAAGTCTCACATTATTCTCTTACTAAATAAGAAAGTAGGAGAATCTCTCGGCAACCTTTTCTGCTGGTTTTTCCGTAGATATTTGTTGAAAACTCGGACTGCATCAAGTGTTAGTCGATTTCTGATGATAGATAGGTTGATAGATTGATGTAATTATTGCTCTAGGGCACGCCCTATAAAAACAAGTACCAATTAGTGGAATCTATCGGTTAAACTTTCCGCTGGTGTGTTTGCAGGTGTTTGGAAAAACCTCACGACCTGCTTCGAGTTCGCATCGCTGTTTGGTGATGGATATAATTCTAAGCACTCATACACCATGCTCCCCATCGAATAAATTTCATTTATTGATTTAGGAACTTGGGCAATCCTGTCGGTAATGTATTTGTGACCGTTTTGGAAAACCCTTACGATCTACCTTGAGTTCTTGTCGCTGTTTGGAGAAGTAAGCCAATCTAAAACCTCATGCGCCGCACTCCCGATCGAATAAATAGCCACGATTTTCTTTTATTAATTTATGAATTTGGAAAACCTTGTGTTTGAGCATTGTCGCTCATGTCTTTGGAGCCGTTTTCTGAAAACCTGACAAACTTTCTCGAGTTCGTGTCACTGTGATAGAAGGTAGGAGGCACTTTAAACACTCATGCACCGCACTCACCTAGCGAAAGAAGACCACTGTTCCATTTTACCTATTTACGTGCCCTCCTCCGCCTTCAAAGTGCTCGGTTCAAAGCAAACTCCACCTCCACTCGCCGAAAACCCTCTCGTCGTCCCAGGCGTCTCACAACCCACACCCGCGACCTCGAAACCCATCTCTCAGTTACCCCCAAAAACTAGTCCCACCGTCACACCTCCGCCCAGAAGGGACGCGTCACCCCATCGCAACACTAGGACCCCCTCCCTCCTCCTCTCCCTATCTCACCACCGCTCTTTTACTTTGTTCACCTCCCCGTGAGAGTATTCAGCACCCACTCAGGCTTCTGGGACGCGTCTCTTGCCCCGGCGCTTCGGAGAGCCTGAAAACCGTTCGCGAAACTTAGTTTACCAAGTTAGGAGTCTTGGCCCATTCTCCAAAGGCGTGCAGGCAGGAAGGGGAGCGCCGAAGAGGTTTCCCTCTTCAACAAGGCTATCAGCATTCTCTTTTTCATACTCTGCTCACCTCGTGAGCCATACTTTCCAACCTTCCTTCCTTCCTCTGCCTGATACATATAGTCTTCTTCTCCGCCTCTTATCGTCACATCCTCACTCCTTCCCAAGGAGAAAGCCTCGTAAAATATCATCCAAGACGCATCTTCAAGCGCTGTCTCTCGTGGAGTTGAATTTTTTTTTCGTTAATTTTTGGCCCCTCGCTTCTCCGCAATGACTCTCCAGCGAAGCGTCTCAAGGTCTTCTCTTCAGAATGCTTCCCGTTTCCCATTTATTCTGCCCTCTACTTTCCTTGCGGCGTTTTCGTGGGATGCAGATGTCTTCCACAGTCAAAGCGGTGTGCTTGCGAATTAAACTATAGCTTCAAGTGCTTCAACTCAGGCGTTAACATATATCATCATCTGCATATATAGTTTGAAAAGTTCTCACTATACTTGTATGCCTGTCCAATTGTCCGCAATTCGATGAAAAAATGACTATTCCCCATATACCATAGGTATTACTAATTGTTGCTCTACTCAAAACCACTAACAATTTAGGTATGTGTCTCATTAATGCACATTATACCGGATTCCATTATGTAGTAGCATGGTGCTTTTCGCCATTAGTTGCTAAAAAGTATAAGTTTTTAAATTGGTGTATTTGTGAATATGCCTCACAAATCGATAATTTTATATTTACTCGGAATATATACTAGCAATTTAGTGCCATATAAGAGTTACCATTTGACGTGTCTCATAAGTGTATATCTGACATTTACTACAATGAATGACAATCTACCTGTCAGCTGCATGTTGCTAGTGAATGCACGGACTAGTATTTTTACATGCCTAAATAACAGTGATATTAAATTTTATTCTTGCTTGATTTAAAGTTCATGCCTGGTGATGTTTGAAGCCATGACACCTTGCGGAGACTTACGGAGAATTATGTAGACGTACGATTGCAGTATAACATAAAACGCTATATAGGCTCTGCAGAACTATTAGTGCCGGATTAAGCACGAGATTTTTCGGAATGGTGTCCATTATAAATGCACGTAAAATTTGCTTCATCATCATCGATCAACAATTCTATGATTGGTTTGACGCCGCCCTCCACTCGATTCTTCTATCGGCCAACCTCTTCATATTGACGTAACTCCTCTCTTTTATATCCTTCACAACTTGCTCTATATACCTCATACGAGGCCTGTCTTTTCCATTCTTCTCGTTCCCTTTTCCCTCGACGATGTCTTCATCAGGCTATCGTGTCTTAGGATGTGGCCTATTAAGTTGTCCCGTATTATTTTTTAGGTTTTCAGTAGACATCTCTTCTTAAGACTTCTTCGTTTGTCACTCAATCGATCCATTTTATCTTCATCATTCTTCGGTAGCACCGCATTTCAAATGCTTCCAGCCTGGACTTCTCTGCTGCTGTCCATGCTTCACTGCCATATAGTAGAATGATCCAGATGTATGTTCTAATGAAATGTTTTCTCACTTCCACGCTTCTATTTGCAGCTGTAAGTAGAATATTCTTCTGGTCAAATGTCCTTTTCGCTTGGGCAATTCTGCTGGCATAATTTGATTACTGGGTTTATTTCATTTGCAAAGTTCAATCACAAACAATTATCCTTGAAATGAGACAGCACTTTTAAAAGGAAAATTCAGTAATTAATCTTTTTTCTCCTGATAATGTATTTAAATCAATATTGCGAGGATTTTGTAAATCACGCGAAAAGTTTGTCAACCTTCGTGCTTTCAGCAATTTGCCTCCGAGACAACCCATGAGATTGCTGAAGCTAAACACAGGTATATTTTCAATAATACATGGGAATGTCAGGCTCCTGTAGAATTCATATTAAGTAGAATACCAATATCCATTGCATGTAAAAACAACACCAGATAAGGAAAGCGGATAAAAAGCATGGATGTGCAAGAATAGCTCGAGTGGTTGGGCCGTTAGGGTTGCCTATTGTCCTCAGCAATTTTAAATGCGGAGCATATGGTTAGCCAGTCGATGGAAGAACTTAGAGGCGGAGGAGTGGCAGATATGCAATTAAGATTCGAAACCCTTAAATAAAAATTCGACTCCTACAGCATCAATCATTTACACTATGTTCAATTAAATTTGAAAAAATATTTTCATAGTCACTCGCATTTTTATTTTTAGATTCACACTCTATAACTATTAATATTTATAAAAATGCATGTTGTAAATAGGTGGTGTACTCATTTGTTGCAGACTTAATGTGTAGCTTAAGCTCTGTCAACCTTAGGGGGGTTAGCCTCACTACAGGTAAATATTTGGCAGCATGTGCGAGGCAGAATAGTATGTTGGAGAATGGCCAATTAATTACTTAGAAGTTTCCTGAAGTTAACATGCTCTTTTGCAGGGATCTTTTCCTTCAGTATTGGCGTCTGAGAAATCATGGCTGCAATTACTTCGCGGGCCGAAGCTTTTCCTGTTTTCAATCTGCGAAACTCTCCCGAAAAACTCCTTTTCCAAGATGAACTTTGATCTGTCTGTGTAAGGACCTATCGTAGAAATTTGAGCTTCCATATAATTTCTGGCTAGATTTTAAGACGGTGTTACCGTGTTGATTACACTACAGAGTTTCATTGATTTTCTGCACATAACGATGATATATATCTATTCAAAATATTTTGGGTAAAGTAAGTCCAAAAGAATAAAAGAGACGTGTTGAAAATGGATTTTTTTAAATTCCACAGTACTCTGATTGAAAATAAATCCTTTAAAATGAATTAATGATGAGAGGGTATAACATGGATAGGGTTGTATCATCTGGGACTTGAAAAGCATTGTGTTAATATTTTAAAATCTTCTATAAAATATTTTTAGCTGAAAATTGGTAGGTTGGTCTCCTACTATTGTATTAAAACCATTATTGCATTCGTGATGTACCGGATAAGGTAGGTAAGATGGGCATAAAATCTTCTTGGACCCCTTCCTCTTACATCGATGTCCTTCTTCTCCCTCCACCCAGTTTACCAAAAATCCTTCTCTCTATCACATTCTTCAGCAAACACTCGTCCCTTATTATCTGCACTATCCATTCCTTCACCCGCTCCTGATTTCCCCAATCCACTTACTTTTGTCTCCTACAATCTGTAGCACTTCTTCGTTCGTCTTCCTTTCCGCCAACCAGACTTTCTTCATCCTACTCCATAACCACATTTAAATGCTCAAACCCTATTTTCGTCTTCTTTCCTTTGCTAATATTTTACTTTGAACCTATGGATGGCTAGAAAGTGTGTTGACAACTGCCATAGATAAAAGGTTAACTGAACCGTGAATGGAATCAAGGACATTTGGTGGTCCTCATCCTAGCCGTATTTTGTGGCAAAGTTGAATTTTACAGTGGTTTACATTGCCTTTTTTTAACTTTTCTTAACTTAAATATATTATTTTAGGTGGTGACTTCCTTGAAGCTTAATTCCATCTTAAGAGTGCAATTGCTGATAGACCAATGGTGAATGAGGCTTACCTCCTATGGTTCTCCCTAAAATTACTATTAGGATAAGAAGTCCTGGGTAGCGTTTCGGTCTGCGCATTGTCCCAGGTAGCTGAAGGCCCATGGTTTGATTCCTGAGATAGGAAACCTTTTTTTCGGCAACTTTAAGCATTATTTCCTTAAGTTATCTTAAAGTTACCTAAACAGCGTTAATCTTCGCTGCAGCTCATTATGGTGTCCTCATATCATCTATATCTATCTACTTCTGCATAATATCTTGCATACCACCCAGTGTAACAGGGTATGAATTATCACCAGAATGCATTATAATGCATGAAAATAGGTTTGCACATTCTATCATGCAGTTATGCAAAAATACTGCTCCGTGAATGCAATACCACTTAAATGCAACTGAAAGGCACAATACAACCATTCGGAGGAAAATATTAGCTCTAGTCACGTGACACTTAAAATGTCAGTAAAACTGTTACTTATTGTGTCATTTTTATGAAGTACTTATAGAATTATTCGTTGATTAGTCAGTAATTTCTATGATTCACATTAAAGTAATAACTTAAATTTCCTAGAGCACTTTGCAATGTTAAAACATGTGCATGTAAAGAGTCACTACATTCCCATTTCTACGTCAAAATGTAGCTCAATCGGATTTCCCCATTTTTCTTTGCTGTAATCTATTATCTACTTTTTGAAATTGTTTGTGGAAAAATATCATGGCATCTTGTATGGACGTCCCTAATTGTGCACGGAAAAATATCATGGTATCATGGATTCCCCTAATTTTTGTATGAAAAAAATATCATGATATCTTGGATGTGTATCCCTAATGGTGCACTGAATAGATATCTTGGTATCATGGATCCCCCTAAATATAGATGGGAAAAATATCATGGTATCTTGCATAGATGCTCGTTCCTCTCACTGCCACACCGGCCGCGCAAGTGTGGCGCCAAGTCCCTGGGTCTTTAGACGCTGTTCCAATTGCCTCTCACTACCCTCCCAGGTAAACTGACCGCGTCGTGGATAGCTCCCACGTTGCCGGGCCTTTCCCCCATCTCCCTATCCCTCACTCTCTCTCCTCTGTGTTTTGCGATCACGGGCGCGGTTGAATTTACTCGCCTGCGCAGAGGCCATCGTGTCCCCGAGTGACCACGTGCACTTGACCCAAACATGCGTCCCCCCGTTTCGTCGGGCAACGTGCAAACACCAAGTGCTCGGTCCCGAGGGGTGAAGGGTCCGCGAGGAGAAGCGGAGCCCATGAATGATTGACACTGGCGTCCCAGGAACCCTGATCGAATGACGTCGGGGTCGAACGACTGGTTGATATTTACTACGAAATAGATGGGTGAATTAATATTCCTCTCCGGGTAGGAACCGATTTGTTTTTTCCACTTTCTGGGCTTTTTCGCGTGCTGTAATATCGGTTTTTTTCATGTTCGAGGTTTATTCAGAGTGACCTGGGTCGGAATCACGGTTCATTTATGCACGTTTTCGATATTAATTTGCATGACGCGGAGGCTGTCCAGATACTTTTTCGTGGGTGAATTTTGAATCCCATTAATACAGGTAAAAACCAATGTTTCTAGGTTGATGATTAGGGTAGGTCATGTGCAATACTTAGCTTTTTTGCATTGCAATATGAAACAACAAGTGAGCAATTGCGTGAAGTTTTTTTCGCGTCATATTTATTTATGTAATAGCCTACAATCCACCACTAGGATGCTTGGCAGAGCGTGATCCATCATTATACACGTATTTTAAATCAAAACTGAATTAAAATTTCAAATACTCTCACTCAGGCATGCAAAATACTGGTCCATGCATACGCTATGAGCTCGCTTCATGACGGAAAGAAAAAAATTAACTTAGTGGATTACACTTCAAATTTACTTTTAGCACGACCTGGTTTCGTACACAATTTACCTGATGAATGCAATATTATATGCACCACAACGATGGTGTATATATAATGTTTTTACCAGCTTTACCTCTTATTTGCACGTAGGTAAGGTACATACGATGAAATTTCACCTCCCTGCCATTCACTCTCACAGTGGGTTGTTTGGTATTATGTTTATTGGAATATATATGACCACCCAATTAACGGTACCTATTGCTGAAAACACAGTGGTACTTACAATAGGTCTGAAGTGGAATTTACAAAGTAAATTATATTTTCTTACCGATTTGAATAGATTACACGTAATGAAACCTTACACCAATGCATATATCTAATGCGTAATGCGCCGCTAGCCGCCGCGAGAGTGAATGGCAGGGGATGAAATATCACCAGACATATATTTTAAATCTTAGAGTATTTATATGATTAATATTGACAATCGGTAATCTTGTCACTCCCCTACTGTTTGAAGTGATCAATTTGAAGTACCGGACGAAATCGATGTGCGACGATCATATTCCAACTATCTTATTTGAAAAATAATGATAACGGTGGTACAAATGTTGTGAAGATCTATCGATTCTACGCTGTAGATTAGGAACATTTACGAGGGTGCGAATTGAGTAATTTGACAAGAAGGATGTAGAAGGCTTAGGTGGGCAGAAAAACAGCTGGTGAAAAAGCAATTCGCTTGGAAAGGAATGAAAGATGCCCTGGGAAAGTTGAGTGGAGTATTGTATAAAGCTAAAAGAAATTTTTAAGAAGAAAATACATGTGTACAATGTAAGGCCGTTAAAATTTTGTTTGAAAAGCAAATATGAAAATGAATAGGACCTTTTGGATATAAAGAACTAGCTACCCCAAATACACATTATCATCTGAAATCAAATTCCAGATTAAGCGTATGATGACGTGGTGCGGCTTTTATACGCCTTGTAGTGACTGCAGCAAGTGGAGGAGTGGTATGTAGACAATGTTAATAAGTATAATATGTGGATTTAGCAAAATGTCCTCTAAATTGCCATGATGTTGTGTTGCAGTGGGTGAGTTAACACCAGACATGCATAAAATTCAAGAATACAAATGCTATGTTAGTTGACAAATTGCAGCTTGTTTTGTTTGCTGAAACTTTCTAAAACGGGAGATTGCACAGTAGAAACACCTTCGCATTCAATCCCACCACCAAATTAAAGCCGTCATTCTTTAGGTCATACACCAAATGTTTGAAAATATGCGCCATCTCATGCATAAAATTATTAAATAAGTTTGCATTTATTGTTACGAAGGCGTGCAAAAACAGGTAGAAATTCACACCAACTAATTTATATTTTCCTGTGATAGTTTTATTCTGTAATTTGCTGTACCTAATTTATCACAGTTTAGTTTTTAGGCCTTTTTGTTCATCTGGTTTGCTCTTTTATTCATTTTTGCGGCCTAACCTGTCTACATAGCATGCTGGAATTTTATTTTTTTCGACCATTTTGGAGAACCTATCCATTTCACCTCCTGCAAGAACTTTAATCTGTATTTTAACCCACGCTTCTACAGAGATTCGTATCCTAATTCTTCCGAACATACCAAAACACTGCTAAACATTATGGTATCACCTTTTCACTATAGTTTTAAAACCTTTTAGAATCTTTATTGCTTAATATCACTCGCGGAGAAATTATTTCGAAGCACATGATCGAGCAAAATATAAATTCAAAATGAAATCACTGGATATACATCATTGTGCAATAAGGGAAACGTATTTATCCTTTGTTATGCGTCAACAAGTTCTGAGGCATGTTCATAAGGTAGATTTAAGTGAAAAATACCAGAGAATTCCAAAGAAGTTTATTGATTGAGAGAAAATTTTACTCCGATATCGATATTTCTGTCAATAAGGTAATCATGGGTAGGCAGGAGAATTCCATTGAAAGGTGCGAGTCAGCGAAGGACTTGGATCAGAATGTGGCCTACATTCTGAGGATATTGTGTAGGTGCAATTATAGCGTAGGAAGTTGAAGCACATTACTACTTCTTTTAACATTAGAGATTGAAAATCGAAAGGAGAAAAGAGGGGCGAAGAGTCATGCCCTGGGAGGTAGAAGGGAAGGCGTCAGGGGCGTCGGGGTGTGTGGGCGCTTCGTGCGGTGTGTATGAGCCCCTAGATACAGGTGGGGAGGGTGGAAGGAGAGGGAGGGCGGTGGGTTCGGTTTTCGGCTTGTGGTTTGTGCCCGCGTCGTGGGTGAAACTTCTGCCAAGCCACATGTTCACCCCTCTGCCTATATTCGCCCATTTGAGAAGAGAGCCTGAGGTCTAATTGGCTACCTTTCTCGTGCCCTCATCAAGGGAACCTCGGCATCGCGACGGAAAGCCCCTGTTCCACCATCAAATAGATTTTTTCTTCTTTATATTTGCCCCCCTTCAAGTATCCAAATTGGTATCACGGCCACGACATCAAGATTGCTTTCAGAATACTTTTGAAGTCAACCACCATTGAAAGGATAACGTTTTTCTAGCATAAACTATTACAACCAAGCATCAGTTTGTCAAAACAATTTATTAATTCCGTTCAATAGACGAAAGGAATGATGTAGAGAACAAAAAATACTGTGCCATCCAAAGAAATATATCGCTGGAGATTTATTTTTAGGGAGGAATTTCATGGGCTTTTTACACTGTTGCCTTTATCAAACAGTTGCTAAAATGACTTGAAATAAGGAAAACTTTCATTTTAAAATTTATTAATGAGTATACTAAAATGCAGCATACAAATCCTCTGATAGAATAGCAATCCGCTGATACAGCATGATAGGTAGTGCATGAATGGTGAAGATTCACCTCGTGCCCCACACGTTTATGATGGTTTGCTCATTATGTAGATTTAGATGATACTGTGGCATTTTAAATCAAGGACAAAGAATATAGGATTGTAAAAAGCTTTCGGGATTCTTCCGCGTTGTCATTGTGTAAAATGGCGACGTTTCCCCCACTGTACTGCGGGCGTCCTCAGGCCAGGCTGAAGCCTGGCCTGAGGACGCCCGCAGTACAGTGGGGGAAACGTCGCCATTTTACACAATGACAACGCGGAAGAATCCCGAAAGCTTTTTACAATCATCGGAACGCCGCGAAAATCTTCGCCAGAAAAAGAATATAGGAGATAAATAGCCAGAATGAGTAAAAGAATTCTTTTGTGTCGCGAATAATTAGAGATAGATAGCAGGAAAGCGGCCAGGGAATGTTCAGAATAGGGATATTTCGGATATTTGGCAAGTATTTTAGGATGTCTACGATATTTTAATAGTAAATTTAATCTAATTTGGATTCGAAATGTATACCTGGTGGTAGTTAACTTCCTGCCACAGAACTTTGCGGAGGTTGGCAGGGTACCATGAAGATGTAGATGGAAATAAATAGTATAATGTACGACGGTGTTGATGACATCGTATTTACAAGATTACTGGTCTTCTATCGTCAGGGTTGTGTTTTATGGACCACACCTCGACTCAATTCGACAATATGGACCACACCTCGACTCGACTCGAACAATTCAACACTGCTGTGCCATTTTTTTTAATTCTAAGTTTCCATATATAGGCCAGTATTTGTCCCAAATCCCTTCGCGCTATTAAAATAATCTTTATTTCTTTCTTCTCTTTACGTTAGCACTCTACGCCCGTTTTTGATCTTTAATATGCTATCTGCATCAGTAACTTTCTGTAATCACCTTCTCTGTAACTTTTTAGCGATATTTTTTCCCTCCAATGATTTCACCTCATTCAGCTTCATTTTCGTCATCTCAAATCCTCCTCAATACTCACATCTTGACGACTATTTTTCTTCTTATTCTCATTGTCCATAGTCCTTCTATCGCAATCATTAAACTTGAAATTGTTGAGTGAACTACATACACCACTTTCATATAAATCCCAAATGGCAATCTGACAAATATTTGTTTTTCCCTAGGACAATATCGAGTTTCCACATTCAATTTCTCTTAACCCTGCTTGTGTGTATAATAGCGGAAAGGGTCCGAACATGTACAGATCTATCAATGTTGTTAGAATACCATTCAAGGCCTTTAGGTAGGCTCTACAGTAGGCCTAAAAGTAATATTACTGTAGAATATTCTATCATTGTCAAATAACTACGCGTAATTTACTTCCGATTATGGTATAGTGTTAAGCATTAAAGTGGACCAGTCAAGCTCCCTTGAAGAACCACCGATGCGATGTGATAATATGCAGTAGTATATACAATAACCCCTGGCTCGAGGTGGAGGCTAATGTCCCTAAGATTGTTCTAGATCATTACTTTAAAAATCATTTTCCGGAACGTTGCGTTAAAGGCTGTCTCCACACCGCGAGAAGCTCTCCCTCATTTGGGTCCCGCACTCCGTTCTTCACAACGGGAGAACTCCCTGGAAACTCAATCCGTACACCGCACCCTGCCGTTCTCTCCCTGAACCCCCAACCCCCTTGACGCCCTCCCTCTTCCCGCTTCTCCCCCCCTCCCTTAGGCTCAGTCCCCACAAACTCTTGTCTCCGTCCCGTCCCACTGCGCCGTGCCCCGACTGAGTCCCCTGCAATTAGCAGAGCGGCCGCAGTTCAGCATTCGGAACCAGCCGCGTTGGTTGCCAAAAGGCGACGCAGCCTCCTCTGGCCGCTAATTAGCGCTGGGTCGAGGTTCAACCCGCTCTCCGCATCCAGGTCACTTTCGCTCGAATTCGTACTTCTCTTTCTCTCCGGGCACGGTCTCACACAACCTTGTATCCCTGGTTGCTATCTCGACGGTTTACTTGGGGTGGAGGCTGGCATTCTCCGGAAGAAAGGGACCATTCTCTGTCTCGTCCCGCTGTGGATCTCCCATGGGTTGAGAACTCGACATTTCCATAGCTCAACCCTGAATGTGTAGGGGTAAATGGCTGATCAAACACATTGAAAAGGGCTTCTTAACAAGAGACATCCAAATCATACAGTCAGGATCAGCATCAACTCAGTACATTTCAAGTCACCATAAGGGTATGTGGCGTGCAGTAAACCATTAATAGAAATGCATTAATAAGGATTAGTAAGAATATAAAACATATTTTTACACTACGAGTTCCGCTGCTACATTTGATCCTATGAATAATGGAAGTCACCTTCTAATTAAGTATATTCTTCTGCAACTCCACTGCGAATGAAAGACCATGGCCTTGATCAATGTTAGTTGTGAAGAACACAATCGTAACTTTATGTATGGTTAAATGATGGTAGGAGAGCTAGAAGAAAATATTTGACACACCTTGAATTTGAACTGTATTAACAAAAGTAGGGTGTATCCAAAATCTAAGACACTCTACTTTCTTAATTTTATATCAAGTATGAATGGTATCGTGGTCGTGCCATTTTTATAGACACGAACATTTATATTAACCCTCATTATCAAATATCATGTGGCCAACTATTTATGAAAACATTTTATGATAGTACTAGTAGTAGTATGCTAGTAGTAATAGCAGTATGCTAGTAATCTGGGCAGAGAGCAAAAAAAATTGATAATGTCCTTATGGAGTAATATAGAGCAATTACCATCATCATGCATATTTTTAAAAGGCCATATGCCAATGACAAACACTTGTTAGTATTACAGTGAATCACAAAATGAATATCTTTCCTCGCGGTGGCTGTAAATATTCAGGATAGGCCTGTCTAGCATCTCACGGTAGACATGGTAGTCGGAGTAATGAGAATCGACGTATCTTTCTTATAAGTATATACGTAAAATGTATTTCTGCCAACTGAACATAATGTATCTGAATCATTTATACATCCTGTGTGTTTTATAGCTCAAGTGTGCTCTCAGTCATGTCGAGAAAAATGTTTGTATTCTGTGGAGGAACATTTCAATGGAATAAAGAAGGAAATATAGTATTTTCCTTTCGACCTCGGTGAAATGCAACCGGTATTCCGTAGGAAAAAGTCAGCTCCAAGTACACTTCGCATATTAATCGATAGTGGCTACATATTTACCATAAATTTTTAATTGCTTCAAAACGTTTCTCAAGTGCGAATATTTTGGTTTCATCAACCTCAATCAAAAATACTGAGATTGGTTTGATGTAGCTCAACAAGTTTTTCCTTCAGCTTAACTCTTAATAATAATATTAAAACATTTATTCTCTTTCTCATCCTTATCAAATTGCTCCATACATCTCAGGTGGGGTCTTCCTTTGCCAGTATTCCAATTCACTTTTTTCCTCGGCGAGCCGTCATCGGGCCATAATGTCATTTTGGTCCCAAAAAGTTTTTTACCTGATATACATTATGGTGGGATTGGGAGTCAAAAGAAGAGAAAAAAGGGGAAGGGGAGACAGAGTTAATTGTATGCTGGTTTTTGTGGAATATTCCACTTAGGAATTCATCTACACATGCATAATACCCTGAATGAATTTATGTCACCGTGAAGGGGTTAGGCATGGGGTGATTTTTATATAACTGAAAGGGGCAATGCTATTTATTTATGTTAGCATCAATATGCATTCATGAGTTCCGTCCAACTAATAGATTAGTATCTGTAAAGTTATGTAATGGTTCTTAGTTAGTGAGGCATTTAAAAATATATTTATTTATTCTTCCCGAACATTCATGAATTAGTAATCTTAAAACATGCTTTATGCACTACAGACTACTTATTTATGCTCTTATATATATATTCTTACAATATTACACCTTCCTATCTCTTGTCTATTTTGTTTTCTAATGGTACGCTAAAAAACAATACTAAATATATGGTATTATTTTAAATCTTTCTAATCTATTTTTTTATTAATTCTGCATTTTTTGATCAATGCGCAATAATCATGCGTTCTATATATTTCTATATATCGCTCGTATATTTATAACCACAGAGGTAAACGTACCAGTTCCAAATTTACTGTATGGCTTAGGTCTAAAATTTAACTTTCGTTATGGTCATCATTCATATTCTTTCCCTTCCATTCATCTATAAGCACTAACACAATTATCATAACGGCTTTTAAAATATCTTGCTGATCTCTCTTGCCCTTGCTCCAATTTCAAGAACATACCTCCCTCTCATGGATTCCATATTATCGTGACATACTTCTGAAAAGTGACAAGTAGCATCTTTTTCCTACTCTCACCATCATATTTACCCAGAGCCCTTTTCACAAATCCTATCGCCGGTTTTTAACACTTATTATATCCCAATAAGAGGTAGGGAGTTTATATAAGAAAAGCGGAGGAAACACGGCGAAACACTCATGAATAGGTTTCCATTAGTATTGTCCTTCGTGTGAGCTCAGGCTTTCGTATGGGGAACCCCCGACGTCTGTTTTACTTTTCTTGGATCGGCACCCTAGGGCACGGGGAATGGGAAGGAGAAGAAGTTGATAGCTGGGAAGATCTCTTGAGGTCACTTGTCTTTGGGGTGATTTTAAAGGGAATTTAGTGTCGGAGTTTGGAAGGGAAGGAGGATACAGTGAGTTTTGGGGTTCCCCACGGTCAGGGTGGGGGTTTGGCTGGGACGTTGAAAAGGCAGGAGGAAGGAAGAGTAAAGGGTAGTGAGTTTGGAACACGTTTCCTTTTAAATTTAGCGTTTACCATCCCCACAAATTGTCTATTAGTATCCTTTGACGTCTCAGATTTGTCATCTTTGATTTCCACCTCTGAAACCGCACAACTTATAAATTAAGAAACGCCAAAACCTCATTATCATCATTCATCATTATTGGTCATCAATCCTCAGATTGGTTTGACGCAGCTCTCCACTGAGTTCTTTTATCAGCTAATCTCTTCATATTTACGCATTTCTTCTCTTTCACGTCCTTCATCACTTGTTCCATATATCTCGCAGAGGCCTTCCTTTGCCATTCTTCCCGTCCGCTTGTCCCTCGACGATTGTCTTCTTCAGGCCATCATGTCTCATGATGTGGCCGATTAAATTGTTCCGTCTTCTTCTTAAGGTGTTCAGAAGAATTCTATGTTCACCCACTGTTCTTAGGACTTCCTCGTTAATTACTCGGTCGACCCAGACCTAAGTAGAAAAGAATGAACCAGATATATTCGCTTTTTATTGGGAGTTTGAGTTTTATCTCATCAATACTCAAAAGACTTGGTTCCCAGTATATTACTCAAACAATATGAGTAGGGCTTCTGAAAGGCTCACTCCCTGGTGGGCATAAATAATATACACTTGGTCTTGTTATCCAAAAATATCTATAAATAATTGAATTATTCCGCCATTTGAAATGTATTTTACTACTCCCAGCCTCATCACCACCATCATCATCATAAGTTATTATCATCAACACCATTGGTGAACAATCTAAAAATTGCTTTGAGTCAACTTTCCTCTTGATTCTCCTGCGTGAAAATTTCTTCATATTTACGTCATTATTGGCCTGTAAAAGTTGCGAGTGCGTTGAGTATTTCATATTTTAAAGCTAATTTAAAAACAAAAAAACTATGCAAGCCTGAGTGAAATAGTTGATCTGTTTGGACCTATGTTTGCTACTCGCACAAATGCGATCGAAGTTTTCTCTTCGTTTATAATTGGTGAGCATGCGGCTTTTGACACCGAGGGAATTTGTAACGCCAGAAAGGCTCTGTGCTGTCGTTTTCTGGAAGTGAGTTGTATGTACTCCTAACTTTACCTTTTTCTCATTTATTATTCATAATCACAATCGAATTCACCAGTAAAATTAAAAGTATTCACATGCAAAGTAAAAAGGATTCTCCACTGACTGCGAAATAGGCTTTCACAATGGAATTACTACTGATGGCAAGCCTTATCACCTTGCTGGACGTATATCACATGCATTGCATATGAAGTCACTCGATTCATATACGATAAAAGTGAATTGGTGGATAATATTTCTCATGAAGGCATGCCAAAATACACATAAATCTGCTATACTTGCCCTAATTATCCCTGGTATATGCGACCTATCTGTTACCGTCCCTTATTGTAAACTCGTCTTGAATATGAGACCAAACAATAAGAAATTTCACCTCATGTGGTTACACAGTGCTTTGATGAAATCCAATCAATTTCGACGACTTCAGAGTCACTATCAAGAAACTGCAAAATCGGTATCATATAACAGTACATGCAATCATTATATTTGATCCTTGACATTGATGCTATACCATCTAAAATTATTGGACTTTATTTAACGGCTGTGGAAGCGAGTAATGAAAGATTTTTTTCTTTATGTGTAACTACTTGGTCCTAAAATACAAAACTCAATGTTTTTATATTAATTTTAGTGCTATTCGTGTTATTGTAATTAAATGAAATACAATGACACTTTTATAATGCATAAATATGAAAATACCCAGGATAGTTATCAGTAGCTGTATAAATAAGATTTAGCTCTATAAGTGGATTGCAGTTCCTGGAATGTTGTAGTTGGTGGTGAAATAATTTCACTCTTGGTGTTGGAGGTTTAATCGTTTGGACAACAATTACTTCCATTAGAGAGTTATTCATTTCCAATTTGACTTTTCTATTTATTATTTTCAAGAGAAAATAGTGCTATCCAACTAATCTGTCATTAAACTCATTCGTAAGTATTTACTGTCGCAGTTGGTAAATATGGGGTTATGACGTTCCACTGGGAAGACGTGGTGACCTAGTGGGTCGAGAGCTGTGCTACAGGCTAGACAGTTCACATCCCGAGTAGAAGCCTTTCTGGACACTGATTTGATCTTCTTTGTGTCAGAACTTCGTAGTATTCGAGGGTGGCCCAGGGAAAGGAACTGCCCTCCCTTCCCCAAACCTCAATGCGTAAATTTCACACGACATTGGCTTAGTACGGGGTGAGCTCTATCCTCGCCTGTCAAAAACCAGCCTTCTGGTTCAACACATATTTAACGCTCCACTTGATCTTAAGTAAAAATAAGTAGGCACACACCAAGAAAACCATCTATTTCGAATTTTTGATGGATTCCTGTAAATCTTTAATCCATTTTAATGTTCGCAGTGGCGGCTGAGGGATTCAGACATGTTAATAATATAACAGAGGACTATCATAATCAAGATGCTAATAATACATTTATAGCAATGAGTTGAAATAAAAACGGTAAAATATGGCCACCAAAATTTTAAAATTTGGTCATTAATGGATGAAGCTTTCATTCAATTATTATTATAGGTATCTGATATATGCTATTCGGTTAGTCTGCGAATTAGAGCATGGAATTTGAAAAATTGAGATTAAAATAAAGTACAATGTAGTCCAGATTATTAGATAGATTAGTGACCTCGTGGCTTAAAGTATCTGAAACGTGGTGATATTCATCAATGGTATTCTTATTAAACTGGAATTTACCTGTGACTGAAGATATAATAGGATACGAGGTAAAAATTTAAATAAGGACGTTTAATACAGTGTTACTTCCAGCACAAGGTTTATTTGTACCACTATTTGTCATTTGCAGCTGCTTAATGCTAAAGGCTACTAAAGGAATCAAGACACATTAGTAGTTTTCATGTCAAGGAGAGAAAATGGGCAGGATGAAAATAAAGAATCGCATCGAGTTGGACTTGTACTCTCTTCTTCCTTCACTCTCATCTTCCAGTTTGCCTCTTTAGGACTGTATTCTTCCAAATGATGCTCTTCTTCTTCAGGGACGCTAAAACATGAGATTAATACACTTAATTATAATTTTTATATTTATTTTGTAAATAAAAAATTGTGTAATTAACATCCCTTACTTATATATCTTTACGTAAAAATGTAACTGATACAGTGTTCATATTCTCAGTATAGCTAATTTGTATGTCATGCAGTAGGGACAAATAATTTCATATAAATCTACCCAGTGATAGGCAATCCACCAGAATTGTGTGTGGTAGAGGTTGACTATCACTAGGCACACATTATCATTCGGAATTCAAGTACTATACAGTAACTGCATCTCTAAAACATATTTTCATATAAAATTCTAATATTTTATTTTTATTGTAGTACAGTATTTACAAATGCATTGACAATGAAAAGTCATAATTCCTATTCTAAAAGGAGTTTGGGTGTACATGAATACGAATTATTTTATAAATTATTTTTTTTCTCTCATGTTCGTAAGAAAGAAATTTTTTTATCTGCGCGAAGAATGCAATTGTACCTATTGCTCTAGAAATTTATAAGTGAGATTTATTATATTGCTTCAGGTATTAAATTGATCGTTCCAAAGCCGCTGGTGAGTTACTGTAGTTCATCACGATTTTAAATATTTTAAGGGATTCATTATTCACATTGTTATGTTCCACTCACTTAAGGTAAAATATCATATGCTCGAAAACAATATCTTACGTGAACAACAGATGCAGCAATCTCCGCACGATACCGCTTCCGGCATCGATGGATTCGGTGGCTTCACAGAGGCCTCTTAGTATACATGCTCGACCATCTAGGCCATGGCTGAAATATCCATTGAAAGTATGTATAGTTAGTCGTTATATGAGAAATGCCCGACTTTCAACTTTCGAAATTCATTATTTGACTCACTAGACCATAATTTCCTCAATGTCCCTGTAGATTTCACGTCTCTGAATTGAACGTGCGAATGGCAGTGCGACTGAGCCGTTCTTCGGGAGATCCCATGCTGTCCTGAAGCCATTGGCATACGCGAGCCAGTTTGACGTGTTGAATAGCACGTACTTGAAGTTGACACGCAACTGTAAGGGAAAAATGAATCATCAAAAGTGCAGCGGTGGTGTCAAACATTTATGTTCACTTGCCACACTATACGAGGGCGATGCAATTACTTTTATCATTGTAATGGTTCAAAGAAATAAATTTGAAATAATAATTTGAATTAAGGATTTGGTTTATGGTTTTTATTAATTGGAAATTTTGGTATTAATGAATGTTTTTACCAAAATATACCCTAACTGCAGAAAATACCCTTATTTACCAAAATGTAAACAATATTCCCTAGTTATTAAAGAATCATTGTATAACTTAATTAATCATGATGAATATATAATTTTTTTCACTAAAGAATTTAATAATTAAATTTAATCACCAAGGAAGATGATGCCAACACAAATAGGAATGCTATGAAAAGGAGAATTTTGACAACAGCAGAGGAAGTAATTGAAAGAAAATTGGCAGAAATTAGAAAGGAATGGATATCTCTGAAAACAATGGAGAGAATAAATAGGTGATTGGAGTTAAATCCCCAAATCAACTTGACGATAAGCGAGAGTACATAAAGCAAAATAATAAAATAAATAGAGAGAGCAAGAAAGCCAAATATATATTTTTAGGAATGAAAGGGATATAGAAATGATGACATGGCTGATGGGAGATGAAAGTTGTTTACTCGTGCATAAAATCCTTCTTCGGGAGGAGGAAAGTGATGGGGAGTGGGCTAAAGAACAACAAAAGAGAGCTTTTGTATGATGAGGAGGCTATATTAAAAGAGTGGAATGAATATATTGAGACAGAATACAATGGCAAAGGACTACGAGAATTGGAGATGGGTTTAGAAGAAAAAGTTGACACTGAGGAGAGAGGGGAGTTCATCCTAAAAGAGGAGCTTTAGCAGGCGACCCAAAAACATAAGGAAAAGGTAGTACCAGGAATCGATTATATCCCTGGAGAACTGATCAAAGCAACTGGCGAAGGTCTCCTGCAGTCCATCAATGAGATGATCTATCAGATGTACGAGACGGGAGAGATATCATACGATTTCATTGGGTGCATTAGTCCCCATGATTGAATGAGTGTTATCGGATTACCAATTTGGATTCAGGAGAGGAAGGGTAACCGAGGGGCTATTGCTATTAGTATTCATTGTGAAAAAAAATCACTAATGATAAGGTAACACGAATGGCCTTTGTTTGCCGTTAGAATCCGTTTGAAGGACTTAAGGACATTAGCGTGAAATTCAAGGACAGAAGGGTGATATGGAACTTATATAGAACTGACATGGCTGTGATAAAGTTTGTAAAATACCAGGAGGAAGTTAGGACAAAGAGGTGTCTGGCAAAGATGCTTTCTTTCACCAAAACTCTTCGATGCATATGAACAGAGAGCTGTGGATGAAATCTTCGAATGGACTCAAGAGAGAATAGTAGTGCAAGGAAGAGGGGTTATATCTATCTATATCTCTATCTACGACATACCCTGCAAGCCACCTCTAGGGTGTGTGGCAGGGGGTGCGTCCACACCAGGAACAATGACACAACAAATAAAAATGAAAAATACAAAACAAACACCACACCTTTAAATGTAATTAGGCGAAAAAAGAAAAAAAAACTACCAAATCCCAATCAAGCAGGACACACCCACTATTACGATGCATGACTTGAAACCCGACACCAATTTCGTAGATACTAATGCATGCAAAAAAAGCGATGCGTGCGAGTCAAACCTTGGTTTGAACATGCAGGAAATTAAAAAAAATACTATCGACCTACTCTGAATATTACCTCTATAATAATTACCGATTTACGCGATGTCTAACGTTCTGATCCTGAATCGTACGTGGAAAAAATGATATTTTAAACCTGTCCGTCATGCAATCTATGTCCTTAATTTTATTAGAATTATCGTGCCTGCCATAATAAGTCGGAGCCAGCAATACATGATTAACGTCAATAATGAAATGTCCCTCCTTAAATTTTCCCAGAAGATTAAGTCTATAATTCAGCCTGCGTTGTGACAGAGATTCCCATCCCAATTCGGCTAGCAGACTGCTTTCCCTATCGTAACACCCTTTTACATATCTCGCTGCTCTTCTTTGTACTCGATCTAATTCGTAAATTAAGCCTGCTTCATAAGGGTCCCATATACTCGCAGCATATTCTAAGTGTGGTCTAACAATTGAAAAATAGCAGCGTTCCTTCACCCTCTCCTCACTTTTCTCTAATATTCTTTTAATAATTCCCAACTTTCTATTTACTTGACTGCATATTTCCCTGATATGTTTCCCCCATGATAGATCCTGAGTAAGTGTTACACCTAAGTACTTAACTGATTCCACGTTTACTAATTCCGTACCTTGAATCATATAGTTTCTTTCTATCGAGTTCTTCCTTTTCCAAAAATTTACTGTCACGCACTTTTTTATGCTCAGTTCTAAACTTCTATCGCTTTCTATCGCTTTGATTCGCTGATGACATCGTGGTTTTAGTGAATAATAAGGAAGAGCTGACACACATCCTCGGAGAAACACAAAATATTTTAAACAGCCAATAGAGACTCGGGCTGGATCGGTAGAAGACAAAAGTCCTAGTGGCTAACAAAGGAGGAGATAAGAATGTAAGGATTATTTTTGACGGAGAATCACTAAAATAAGTTAGAGATTTTTGCTGCTTAGGAAGAAAAATAACTTCTAATAGAAATAGTACAAAAGAAATATGGAAAAAATACATAGAACTAATATTTCTCTTAGCAATAAAAAAATTTTTCACTTCGAACTTAGTCAATGTATTGCTGAGAAAAGAGTGAATATGACTTTTTTTTAGTGTTCTTCTGGATGACAACGAGACTTGGGACTTTGGGACAGGTGGAGAGAAAAATACTAGAAATTTCTGCGATATGGTGATAAATAAAGATATGTAAAACAAACTGGACAGAGCAAGTGAAGAAATAAGATGCATTAATGGAGGTTTGGGAAGAGTAAAACATGAGTAGAACATTGAAAAAAATGTGACAAATGTAAAAATCATCTACTGCGGCATGAAGGTTTGGTGAAGATAGTTTTAAAAGGGATGCTAGAGGGCAACAGGTATATAGAGAGACCTAGATTGGAGTATTGGAAGCACATAACGGTGGACTGTAAATATAATTCTGACTTTCTTTGTTTCCCAGACCACATTTGGTAATAAGTCCTCTAAAGCTTTTTATTTATTAATTACCCTGAGATTGGGCATCAACTGAAAAAATATCACTTAAATTCAGGCAGTTCACTCCTTTGAAGAGGCGCGCACTCGTGTAAATAGCAATATTTATTAGTAGTGCAGTCATTAGAGATCTAAATGTAAATACATACGCATTCATCGTATTGTTATGTTACTGAACCACAAAGAGATCTCACCTCATTAAAAAGTATTATGATATAAATGCTTTATATTTCAGGTTGTTGCAGGTTTTGTGCGTCATTGAAAAGGGTTAAGGATAAAGTGTGAGGATGACTAGATATTTTGTGTGCGGCAAGCGATCTTGTGTTGGAATGAGCTGAGCTCCGGATTAAAAGTATCCCTCCCTTGGCAAATGGCTCCGACCGGGAACTGATGATGATCCGAATAAAGAGGAGGAGGATTGGTTGTGAGAAGTGGCGGAAAGAAAGTAGGTGACAGCAGGCCTACCCTCGTCACACTCTCCCACCCTCATTGTGTGTCGTAAAAACTCACCGAGGCCTTGCTCCCTTCGGGGAACGCCAAAGATCTCCTGGGTCTCGACTTCGTCCTTTGTGCTTCTTGACACCCGGCCAAGGAATTTCCCTCGGAGGGACGCCCTTCCGACCCAACCTCCTCCCCCTCCCCAGCGCAGGGCCGCACGGGACCATTCCACATCGCAGTATCTCCTTCCCTCGACGTCGCTTGGCCCGGGGCGAAGGTTACGGATTCCCTGGGCCCTCGAGCCATTGGACCCCAATCCTCGGCCCCTGGGTAGGTACCCGCCCCTGGAAGTTCCCGGACGGAGGTTGTAGCGGCGCCCAATGGCGGCCCTGAGCTGTTGGCGCCAGTGACAGATGCCAGAAGGAGGGCGGACTGCAGGAATAATGTGACGTGGAAGCGAAGCATTCGCAGAAGGGTGCTGGATCCCGCTGTCATTCTCGGCGCGGTGATGTCCATGACCTATGACCTTGGGGATTTGCAGAGATCCTGGGGTTGAAAATAAGTTCCGCATGAAATGTCGGGAAGAACCATCCTTTAGTCGAGAGAATGTGCTTCATTAATAAAAAGGCTGACGCTTGGAAGTCATATTGTGACTATGTGATACAATGTGCTATCTGGACTTAGGGGAGAGTAATATATCTTCCCATCATCCCTTTGGAGTCGGAAATAGTTGAATTGCTGATTTGCGAGATGCAGGTTATTTGAATCCAGGAAATTATTATCTGCTTCACTTGCGGTAAGTCATGATGGAGCCATTACAGGTTTAATGAAGAAAAATAATCTTTGAGGGCCTTGATGAATCTAAAATTCGCTTTTTAAACATGGCCTTCTTCAGTAGTATCTTAGGCAAATTTTGCCTTTATATGAGGTGAAAAGAATATCACAGTTCACACAGTTTACTGCAATTCGTTCGTAATATTTATTGGAATTATGAGGGACAAGGTTAGTCTCTAATAGTGTAGGGAAATTGAAACATCAGTTTCTACCAGACATGAAAAGTGATGAATATTTTTGGACCGTATTTATACTTAACTGTTAATTTATGTTTATCTTAAACTTTTTATTCATTTTCTCTGCATTGCCATATGCACTCCCTGAGCGGCTATTTAGAAATGAAAGTAAGTCATTTTGGTTTCATGTCGGTCAAATATTGTAATCGGATTAATTGAATGCATATGCTTCATAAATGCTTCTTTAGTGTATTAATATTTCAATTATTTACACAAAATTAAGTATCATATATAACTCCTGACTATAAATTGATCATAGCTTGTCATGCATAGGTTGTTCGTCGTTTGTATGACTTCTCTTTCTGTTTTTGGTTAGGACTTACCAGTTTCCTCGTAGCAATACCCTATTATTAAGTACTTTACAGACTGCTCTTTGAAAATCATTAATAATAATTTCAATGATCAGTGTTTTCAGTAACTATCCTGGTCGAGAAAAGTCACAGAGTACTTATGAAATAAATATCAACGACATGGAAAAGTTTCACAAATTTAATAAAAAATCTGTGCAACCAGTTTCGCCACTACCGGCCAAAGTAGTGCAATGATGCTCTGATACACACCCCCTGCCACGCGCCCTTACGGTGGATTGTAGGTTGAAATGGAGATGAAGAGACAAAAGAGATTTCCATGCTGTTATATTTGTGGAACGCTTCTAAATCGCTGAATACAATGGTTGCATCAGATTACGCCAGAAAATATTCAATTTATCAATATCACAGACGTTTACTTTCCAACAGTTCGTCAACTTATGCGAGAAAGTAGGAATCTTGATTTATTCTGCCTGAAAATAAATTACTTGGGAATAATTCCATTATCTGATCCTCCCATATTATGCCGTGTAGTAATTTGGAGGCATACTATGTAAATTTTCATTATACGGTTGAGCGATAAATTAATGTGTTTCTCCTTTTTGGAGGTCATTATTTTAGTGAATTACATATTTTCATCTTACATCTCTTACATTACAGCTTTATCTGGTGGTTGTTACGCTTACGTTCCCTACCTACAGGATTATATGCTTAATGAAACCAATTTTCTTTCCTAATCCATTGTTTTGCACCCGTTTAGCTGCTTTCAAATATTAGAACTTAAAAGCATACTGGGTGTGACTTTGGCCAAATTAATACGCTGCACATCCTTAACTTCTGCGAATATATCGTAAATACGTATTTCTGCTACATAAGTACGAACCTGTGTAAGGTCTTCAAGTGAAAAAAACTGAACTGCTCTCCGTACTTTGGTGAGATTTGCAAGACTAAAGATTGAGGGTTCCTGTCATAATCCGTTTAAACCTCGGTAAAATGATTTTCTCTACATTCCCTGAATTTTATGATTACATTTACCATTAAAATTTACCTAATAAAATTACTTAGTGCAAATAATGCGCTGTCACATGGCCATTATGTACCAGAACACTTATCTGAGCGGCCATAATAAGGCTCTGTACTTGCTGTGGTGATAAATTGTGACGCAAATAGAGATTTTAGTAGCGAATTGCGAGGGGGGAATTCATCGAATCCAAACTCATCAAGTTGGAGAAAATTCCTTCGGAGTTCATTCAACTCCGATTTTGTTTTCCGTGCATTTACCAAGGACGCTAATTGAAAGGAGAACCAACAGAAAGTGCATTCAATGATCACATGACGTTGAAGTGAAAGATAAACCTCCGTGAATTATCGTGAATGTGACAAAAAGTTCTTTAGACGTAGCAGGAAGACCTGTGACGATTCCGGAAGAAGCAGCTTACCCTACCACGAATGACGTATGTTCAATCCCTGATGCGGGGATCAAGATGGGTTTGCCTGATCACCATTAATCATGCAGTCTAACCTTCGTCCGAAACTGCTATTAGTCTTTCTCACGTGTGAAAAGTTTGAATATCCACACCTGCCAACTGTTATTTCGTGATGATACATACATTCGCGAACACTCTATAGCTTAAACTTTTCCCGAAAGGCTTATTGAGTCTTCGTCTTGTAAAAATTTTTATATTTTTAGATTTGCGAACTGTTATTTGGTGATCAATATCTTAATGCCTATGTTTAACATGCATCGCGTTCCTATGCATTAAAAATTAGAAAAGACGTTAACTATGTATGTATGAATTAACGACTAGTTGCAGTCATGAAAAAACGATAGAGTGAGGGATCATATTTTGATGTAAAATGTTAAAAAATGAAATTCAAGAAGAACCTAATCGGCGAACAAACACTCATACAACTTTATCTTTCTAGCTTTCATACAACCTAATAAAGGCTTCATTTTATGTGATTTGGTTCATTGTTGCTGGTGATACCGGGTTAACCGGGATTAAAGAAAACATGCACTTAACTATCCGTTAACCACAAGACGTCATTCGTGAGAGCATGTAAAACTGAACCGTCCGATTTCACGTTGGAAATCTACCCCTATATTTTAAGTTTAAGTGGACGGAAAAATTCTCTCAAACTGCCTTGTACGCTCCGTGACTAAGAGTTTCAAAATATTGGCCACATGTTGTCACGTATTTTTTTTCTATAGGTTTTCTCCACGTTGACTGATGACTGTCTCATCGGTATAAATTTTAAGAGCCACTATGAACCATGACAATTATACTATCGTTTTTTTTTAAATTTATGCCATTAAGAGGATTGAAGAAGAATCTATATTATAGCGCGTTCCATTGCACGTATTAGAGGTTAATGACACAAGGTTGGATGCTATTTAATCCTTTCTAGACCAAAGTACATTGAGATTAATGGTTTTGAGGTAAAAATAGTATCACTCTACCGTGAAGGTATTTAATAAACCAATTGATAATGACTACTGCTCATTTCATATGGTGCAGAGTTTTAAGGGTTTTTGGTTTAAATATGTGCAATGCTTTTCTTCAAAATAATGATGCATGTACTTGATTATGATACATTATTGGCTGCAGAAACAGAAAATTGATTTCATTGGGGGACTGGATTTGTGTTATTGGGAGGACTATTAAATATTGATAAAAAAGTCATAAGATAACCAAAATTAACGTAAAATCTGATATTTTCTCCTTATTTTACTCTTTTCAAACGAGAGCTATTAATGAAGTAATATTAGCAACATATGAAATATTCCCTTTGGAATATTTAGAGCAAATGACATTCAGTGCAATAGAAAAAAATAGCTTATAACTGTAAATTTTCTCTTCAACTAGCTCTTATGTACGATTTATATATTAGATAGAAATAAATTTAATGAATTTTTTGTGCACCTTATAATCATATTTTGTTCTCTATTTAAATTCTATTTAGATTGATACTCTGATTAAGCGAAATTTAATAAAACGGAATAGAATAATTTTTTTTTAATCAGAGGATGCAAATGTTTTTGAGTTTAGTGTTAGGTATAAGGTACATTTTGCCTCCGAGAATTTTAAAACATTTTTGGAACAAGTTTTGAATTCAGCTAGTTAGTTATTCAGGGGAGGTGACCGACAGCCGGGTTCTTTTACTCCATATAGAATAGGCGGGTATTTGAGTAATGGAGAAAGGGTGGAGAAAAACCCTGCGCGGCCTTCTCTTAACGACAGGTTTCAAGGGGAGTACGGCTGAACGTCCTATCCGACGGACGGAGTACTGATACTGAAATGCCCTCTACTAGGCACGTAAGTGGGGACCGGTTTGTTACTAAAACATCCGTCACTGCTGAACGCGGGATCTCGGGATAGGAGGCTAGTACTGTAGTCACTACATAACACCGATCTCCGTTTTTAATTCAGGCCTTTATATATTGCTGAGATCGTAAAAACATAAGAGAGAGGAAAACAGGTGACATTTCCCGGCTGGAAGACTTGAACTGCACCGCTGCACTCGATACTCATTCAGGCACGTGGCGAAGCGGGCATAAAAATCGAAAGGGGTGAGATAAATGGGTAAGAGTCAGGGATAGTGGGGGTGTGGTGTGCGATCAGGGTTGTTCCTCAAGGGTGGACGGATATCATGCAGAGCGGAGGTGTCAGGGGCGGCGAGGGAGGTGAGTGAGACACGTGTGATGGATGAATATTGAAGGGATGTGCGCCGAGGTGGATGGGTTGGCAAGGCTAAAGTGGGGGTAGGGAGGGGATTTAGGGAGAATTTTTTAAGAAGGGGGTGGATAGGGGGCTGCGAGAAGAGAGAGAGAGACAGTTGAAAGGGAAGGGATGACGTTTGGATGGCGTCGGACGACAACTCACGGTTTGAGTACATTAAAGTGTAAAGCCAAACTCAGGTGGTGGTCTCACCACCGTGCGGCGGAACACGGAAGTAAAAGGCTCGCTAAACGAAACTCATTTTCGTACGAAAGACTTTCTGAAACGTGCGATGATGTCGTGACATCCCAAATAGTCTCGTGGCCGCTTAGAAAAGGAGGTAAAAATAAACTATACACATGACTGTTTCCTACTTCGACTGAAAGTTAAATATTATCGCTAGCAGTGCCTCATTTTTCCTCCACTCTCCATCATTATCGCTCTCTGCTGACTTCGAATAGCAGCACGGAGAACTAGCCTATACAGCGTCTAGTTCTACCATAGTCAAAACATGGATCCCATTCTAAATATTTTAGTAAACATTTCTCAAATTCCGTACCGCTTTGAAGAAAAGGTAATGGGACCAAAGTATAAACTAAATATCACGCTTGATATTTCAGCATGGGCTCCATTATTTGCAACGACGTTTCATGGCTTGAAACTGTGAGACAAAAGGTTATATTGTTTTGCAGTGAAATGTTTTGATGAACCAAAAGAGATTCGTCGCTCATGTATGGTTTCAAGCCTGCACGGAACTTCTAGGCACTTCAGACTGGTAAAAAATGTACAGGAATGGGAATGGTAGTATAGATAGTGAAATGAAACTCGGTGTCGGCATTAACCTGCTTTTAACAAAAGTCACTAAGCGGGCTATAGTTTTATGTGCGGTTCGACGCACTGAGTGCTTAAGTCAAATGATCTCCACAATGCACTCAAGTAGGACCGTAATATAGTTTTATGTGCGGTTCGACGCACTGAGTGCTTAAGTCAAATGATCTCCACAATGCACTCAAGTAGGACCGTAATACCTATGAAAAATCCGCCTTGACAGAGATTCTACACATGCTGCATAAGGTAAATTACGTGGTTATAGTCAATCACAACTAATTATTCACTTATTTGTAATGTTAGTTCAATTTAACATACCAATATTTCTTGCCAAAGTGCGTGCAACTCCTTCCTGCAGTGAGCACTTCCCACACGGGTGTCTTTCAGTCTGAAATGTCCACACTTTAGCAGAGTTGTTTTCACTATCGCTCACCGCTGTCTGTCTGCCTTTTCACTGGCTCTCAGCGCCAGCTTACTGTCGACTTCTTCGGCCCTCCTTAGTCCACGCCTTCCATCCCACTCGCATAGGGGGGCGCACTCAGCTGAAATTTTTCAGGCACCCGTCACAACTCATCGTTCTCAAAAGGTGATTGATTCAATTCAATACCGTCTAATGCTTTCGCATTGCTAACTCTCCACGATTTACATTGAGTACCACTTGAGCTTACGAATAAAATAATGCATACAAGTATTTTATTTTTGCTTCATATTAAAGATTTTTACATCACTAATTTGTATATTGCAATACGCTTCTGGTAATCAGCTGACCGGGTTTAAAATTATTCGGGTTTAATTTTGGTACATGTATTACATTACGGTGATTTACATGACCACATGTAAGATTTATGTTTCTACTTAAATTATGCGTACTGAATATGACATAACAAGCATATTATGTACAAACTTGCCTAAGTGACTTAGAAATGATTACTCAATGAAAATTATATCTTTCGGAAAAGTACAACATTTGACCCTCGATTTCTCCACTAAACTAGTCCCGCAAGTTTATATATGATAGAATTTTTACATTATTTTTGTATACCTGAGAATATTCTCTCAAGTACCAGAGATATGCGCTCAGAAGGTTTTTTAGCTGCTTTATAAGGATTTGAATGTTAAAGCGCTGTTGTAAAAATGTTATATAAATATTCTTTCAATTTGTTAATAATAGAGAGATTTTCACTTCTGTTTTGACCACTAAATTATCCGGCAACCAAGTAGTTTTGATCCTTTATCTAACGCTATGGATGAAGGTATCACACCTTCCCGTCAATAAACCGGTGAAGCTCCCACTCCTTGGCTAATAGAAAAAGAAATATTCCCTCTTTCCATTTCCGTCTCATAGGGATTTATTTTGAGAGCAATTTATAGGAAGTATTGATAATCAATAAAATGCGTTATCTGGAGGCATGTGAAACATGAAATACGGATAAAAAGATATTGTCGACTCATATTGGCCAATTTACGCGAAATAGAAGTGAATCATAGCACTCAGAAAAGGGTCAAAGTAGTGTGGAAGTAGTTTTTTTTATTTTTACACGGTTTTCATCCACCAGAGACGCTCCCTAAGAATGGAATTCTTGTCAACGGATCATTTTTAGAGCTGTATTTAAAATGAAGCTTTATAACCTAATTATAAGATTTACTATCGTGCATGGAATGTTGCTAATTGAACTGCATGTGGTGGTGTAATGCCTGAAAGGCATTAATAAAGCGAAATCCTAACTTAATTGCATTATCCTAGGCGTTAATTCCTACTTTATGCAATCCGTAATCCGTAAAGTGTTAATTTGAGCCGAGAAATGGAGCAGTTTATTTTTTTAATTTATATTCTGATACATAATTTATCGTAAAAAAACCTAATATATTTTTCCCTAATTTTGAATTTTTATCCTGTGTTTTATTTATGAATCAAATTCCCGTCACGCATTTCATCAAACAATGAAATAGCTATGGTGTATGCTTTATAGGTATTTGTTTTTATGATAATGCGTGAGATATCCTAGTAGTTTAATTAGCAAGGCGAGATAAGACAAAGCTCAATCAATAAACGAAACGCTATTATAAATTATTTTACGCCTAATTAGTCTTGACATGAGATTCTGCCGCCTCTTTGTTACAAAAATGAAATTTATTATTGTCATTACACTTTTCAAATAAGAGAACCTCAGCAGTTATAGTAAAATGTTGCCCTTTGCACCAAAAGAATAGGAAATATTTGTAGTTCAGTATATTAAATAGCTATATCCTATATTATATATGTGAAGCTTTAATTAAATATTAAATCATTTTTTATGCCATTTCTTCGCCTCTTTTCGTGTTTTAGTCACAACTAGATTGTGCTTTCCATAGTAGCTTATGTTCAGTCAAGAAATTTTGACCGAAAGAAAAAGATTTCAAATCCATAGATCTGGCAGACCTGGTGTTGTAAATAAAATCATAGTATTTTAAAAGGAATATAAATTAAAACGCAATGCTAAACATTTCGTCAATTTATTTATTGAAATAAACCCAATTTACATAATAATCAATAGTGAGACGTATTAAAAATTTGTACAATTTCGTATTTCACGATTATCCTCAGTACATGCAATGCTAATACATTGCCAGAAAAATATATTAAGTATGATGCATACATGAGACTCGTATTCGAATGAGTAGTGTGAAACCACCTTGTAAAGTGAGTCGCGTGCACCAATTAGTCTTCCATCGCCTCTTTTTGAAGTACCTAAAGGTTTCCTGGATAAAAAATATTATAGTAGGGTACCATGGGAAATTTCGTTCAACAAATTGATAATTTTGTTGCAAAATTCCATTTTATATCACAATACATTAATCACTCCATTTTAAGCTCAAAGGTAGAAATTCTTAGCAGTAATCTAAATTAGTTAGTAATAATTAGTTGTAATCATAATTTAACACTTTCTTTAAACCTAATACACATACTTCTTGATATTCTGTTACTTCGAGATTAGCAGGGAGTAAAATGGCTATAGAGTTGGTGTGATGCAGAATATGTAACGACCGGTTTTTCGGGTTGTCTATTATGAATTAGTAGGGGTAACCTTGTAAGGTTCTACGTTTTCATGATTGGTGCAGACATATTTTTGAACTTGCTCATGAACTGTCTGACATTACCAGTATATGATATTCTTGTTCACATGTGACATGACCTTATTCACGCAGTATATAAATTGCTAACAACATTTTAATAGTATATTTTATTGTTCATTGCGGTGGGATATTCTGTACATCTAGGTGTTTTTTCTATCGATATCAAATGGTCATCAGTACTCTAGGTATTGTTTAGGGCCAAGGATTTTGCGATATGTTCCTTTTGTTTTTCGCTTCCATCATCTTCATACAATTTGTTATCTCTGTATTAATTATCTCAACACATCAACTCAAGGTATGCTTCATGTGCGCTTTTGTACCCGACTTATTGTACCACTGTTTTGCTGTGGCTCATGTGAAACACCTTTCTGAATTCAAAGCATTGAGGAACTTTTATATTACTCAAATCGTGAAAAGATCCACTTTACGAATTAGAAAAATTGCTATATCAGTACAAGATAAAAATAATTGACCGGAAAGATAAGGTAACCATTTTAGCCGAAGGATTGGCAAGAATGCTTCACTTCAAAAGTGGCCCCGAAAAGAACAAGGCAAGGATGAAAACATACGCTTGGCTTGGTGCCCTCAACAAAAGGCTAGAAAATAGGCGCTTTCCCCGAAGCGAAGGCTGAGTTGAATATGGGGGAAGGAATCGGCTTCACTGGGTGTTGCGGTGGTTTGAGAGACAGGGCGATTGGCGGCGGGTGACGTTGAATCAGGGTGACGCTTTTTTTTTACCACCCCCAACGTCACAAACCATGTCCCCTCCCCCTTCTCTCCACGGGACCGCACGGAGGTGAAGTCAAACGGAGCAAAGCCCTGCTAACGATGATCGATGTCGTATGATTTATGGAGAAGTCTATCCCAGATGTGTCGCAAGGAGGGATGGGCTCCAGAAAGGGAGTGTCGGTTAGGTCCGCGTGGGTCGGGTTAAGCGTTAAGGACAAGAAAGGGATTATATGAAGAAGAGAATGAAGGTCAGAGGGATGGAAGAACTGAAAACGCAAGATTGTTGCCTCACAGTGTCGACAGTGTCTTAGTTATTTTTTTCTTAGTGGGAAAGGAATGACAAACCAAGGGACGAAGGGTCGTGCTTGGAACAATTAGAGTTATACGAATAAAAATCGACGCATTAAGATAATGAGTGAAGATGAGCAAGTTACCTTAAAATAATTCAACTTTCGCAAATAGAGATGAATTTGTCGGCCCCGGTGGTGGCGTGGTTAAGTTCTCGCCTGCTAATCTTAGGGTCGTGGGTTCGAGTCCCGCCTGTGTTGGTTTTTACACCACTCAGGACATGGCTGTGTGTGCTCGTCTGTTGTTAAATTGTTAATACCTCGATGTAAAGGCCACATGTGCTGTTTTCGGTGGTAGTGGAAAAAAATTGGATGTTATTGTGGCTAACACCTAAAGAAAATAAATTGGAAATATCTGAGACTACTAAAGAGAAATAACTAATTTTTGGTTTTATGAGATTTGCAAAAAGATATTCGAGAAAGTGATTAATGTTTTGCATCACAATGAACCAATGAAAAAAAGGGATCAAGGCCGATGTGAGGTATATAGTTATCTATTAAGAGATAATAAAAACATGTATTCGATATATTCATGCTCACTTCAACACGAACTATTCAATACTTTATAGATATGTAAAGGTTTATGGTAAACTGCGAGAATGTGATTTCTTTAGGAATCTAGTAGTGTGATGACAATATACCTTACTGAAACCAGAGTGGAAAATAAGAGAGCGAAATGTAGGTACATATATTTAGAATACAGACTGAATAATCTAAGCGAAGAATAATCTAAATATGGATTATAAAATTCTTCTAGTTGCAGAAAAAGAAGGTTTTAAAAAACGCTGAAAAAATAATAAAATTTGGTACACGTTCGGTTTCACTGGCGCAAACAACACCGAAGGCAGTTAAAGCGTAACAGTACATTATAAAGAGATCGGAAATGAAAATAATAGTGCAGGAAAGATGTTATTCGGTTAAGTAAGGAGCAGATGACCATTGCACGGACGATATCTAGGCCTGAAAGAGGGGCAGAGGCGTAGAATCAAAGAAAGTGACAAGGAGTTAGTTTATAATGGTAAGAATGGGTGGGGGGGATGGCGGCTGAGGAAGAAATAAGGGCAGACGGTTGGAAGAAGGGACATATTTTTCCTTCCTCTCGTTTTCCGGCCTCCATCATTCCTGGAGCAAAACGGACACCATGTCGAGGATGCTGGAGGGACAGGATGGGAACCCGTCGCGACACACGTCAGCGTCGACGGTGCTGCCCCCATCAAACTCTGCGACGGATCGGCCGACTCTCCGGGCGGTTTCGTATCGTTTCCTTGCGGTCTCCCCCTTCAACTGTGCCTCGATGAACTCCTCATCTAGTGTCTCCTCTCCGAACCACTCGTCATTGGGTGCGCCCCGCCGCCATCTTGAGCGCGATGTTTTGGTGGTGACCGGGCTGTAATTTTAATGGAGAGAATAAAACAGCGGGTTCCTGTCTGAAAAGTTCCATTGGTACGGTAAGAGGAGCTGAAGCCATTAACAGCCAGGTGAAAAGACGCAGCGGAAATGGAAAAGTTTACATTGCTAAAGTCAAGGAGGTCAGATTTTACTGGAGGAGACACTGGCATACTAGTCTATAGGCATCAGTGAAGCCAGAATGGGGGTGATTGGGAGCGATTTGGTCCCACTAATGCCATACAAAACGTTGCGTTTTGTACGTCCTCTTAAGGAGAATACATGTGTATTTAAACTTAAATGAACATGAAAGCTTACGCAAATTTCATCGATGCGGAGTCAGTTAATCTTTCAAAGGCTATCCTAGGGAGATATTAACGAATTTGATTCCCATTGGAAGTTAATTTTATTACCAAAATAGAAACAAACTTTACATATATTAACAATATATCTGGTTCTTAGTAGCAAGTTAGGGCGCTTTCGTCTTTTTCTATGGCGAATTTTAAAATTAAATTCCATTACTCAGATTACTCCTTCGTTTTACCCATGACAAAAAAATAACTTCATCCGTATGAGTAGGTATCGCAGTTAGAAAGCCCGTATGTTCGTCTATCTAGATACGGACTATCAAATCAGCTGCAATGCCTCCTCCACTACATTCTAACCTTCTTGGTGAAGTTACTTCATTGGACTTGCTTGGCTCTCAACAGGATTTCTGTTTGCTGGAGTGCAGGTGTGCAACATACAACATGTAAATACCAGAGACAGTATTAGCATAAGCTAGCCTTTTTTTTAAAAAAGACGTAGTGATGGACGACATACTGCACGATATACTCTTAAATTACGTCGTTTTTCTTACTTCTAATGTCACGAAACTTGCGAAATCAATTACTTATATAAAGATTTTTCGCATTGTCTTTTTAGCATTGTCTTTCACATTGTCTGAACCAATTACTACTGGAGTTGCAAGAATTAAAATTTGACATAAAAGTATAATGGTTGTAATATTTTCAACTCAAAACAGTGATTGATTTCTTATACTTATTTCTAGGAATTATAATTTCATTTATTGACTGGTAAATTAAGCAATCGTGGGTGGAGTAATCCTGGTATTCAAGCAATTTTGGAACTTGTTGAAATAAGAAAATTTAAAGAATCATTCATCAATGTAAAAGAAGACCTTTGATAATTGGTTCAAAGATTTTAATACAAAATATTACAAAATCATAAGTAATGCCTAAGATGATCCTATCATAAAAATGTTGGGCAAACCTCTCGCCTATTAATACGAAGGTCGTGGATTTAAATCCCATCCAGGTAGATTTTTAATACCTACCGGTGTATGGATGTGTGTGTTGTCCCATCCTAGAGTAAAGGCCAGTTTGCTCATCCTGAGAGTCTTATTAATGTATAAAATAAATAAATACTGATGCCAAGTGAAAATAGAACGTAAAATGAAGGAATAACTCCCACATCTTATTAAACGTGGCCAAAGAACTCCTGAAAGACACTGAATTTTTATGATCTCAGCACTCTTCTTTAGTTTCAAGAATATGAAGATATAAACTTTTTAAGCTACATATTTCTGTGGTAAAGATATCCAATACATTTCGCTGAAACGGTCTGGATATTTGGTCATGAACATAAAGAGAGTAATTTGACAAATTCTATGTTAATGTCTTTCTAAAACGGCGCAAATACATTTCCCACACTATTAGGGCTATAAAATAAACAAATTCTCTCGAAAATCCCGGCACAAATGAGGTGAGGAGTTATTTCATTCGACTGGGAATAAATTCCCATTGCATCATTCCCATTTATGAGACTGCTGTTGTCACTTTAACTCATGTGCCTATACTCTGTCATGATTTCTAATATTTCTGTTTAAAAACCTATATTTCTAACTTTAATATTTCATGCCGTTTTATTAATGCACATTTGGATCACTAGCCTAAAATTTTAATTACAGGTATTCAGTTCCTACTTTTAATCAACGGAGCTTTTACGATTATATTTCCTGCAAATTTAGTAAGTGTAGTAAAATTCACTTTTCGTGGAAACACGTACGTGTTTGGTGACAAAGCTACGCAATACTCTCTTAGTTAGTGCTACTTTATTCCGAATAAGGTGACCTTAGAGTCGTAAAATTCTTTTAATAATTTTAATGTAACCACATGATGACCACTCGAAAGAATGTGTTTTGGTTTCTGGATGATAGGAGTGTGTGCAGAGTTTGTTCCCAATTATCCTAATTGGAAATAATCAGCGTAATGGGTTATCGTGGAATGTCTCCTACGCGTGGGAGTTACCTCCACGTGAATAATGGGTGACAAAAGCAGATACTCTCTGGATCACGAAGTAGGAACATCTTCATTCGCCGAACTTGTATGGCTTACCTATTACGCTAATGTATTCGTCACAATTTGAAAATGATTTTTGATAAATCATATCCATGCAATGAAAAATATGATGATCTTATCCACTTAATTTAATTAATTATCATTTTAAATTCATGAAAATTACATTTTTGTATACAAAAACTACGATGAAATAATTCTGCCAAACTTTAATTTTGATTAAAAGTATTTGTGTTTGAAACTACCATCAAATGATGACTCCCGTGCATTGATATTGTCGGTGTCTCTAGTTATAATTTGCATAAAAAGTTTGAAAAACAGGTGGTTTCTGATTTAAACCCTTGGAAGTGGTTTTTCGTATTGAAGAAGCTTAGTTCTTCCAGTTTAACGTTTGAGGCTTAACTTTGTGGAACCATGAGATTGGAAAAGAACCGTCGCTGCGTACATTCCAAAGACACACTTTATTGACTTCGGCCATTACGTTTCGACAATTTACATGTAATAATCACCTTGATAGTGACATGTAAATTGTCGAAACAGTGGTCAAAGTTAATGAAGTGTTTGTTTGGAATGTACATAGCGACGGTTCATTTCCTTAGTTATTTCAAGTATTATATGTTTAATTAGACCGCTTTCGACAGTAAAATAGTAGTTTTTAAGGCAAAAATTAAAAAGGTCTTTTACTTTCATACCAGTTCACTAGAGAGGGAGGGAAAGTAGAGATGATAGTTCATGGGAAATTCATGAGGTAGTGGGATTTCGAAGGAAAAGGTCCTCGGAAGGAGGAGAGATGGAGGGGGAGTAAATGCGAATAATGCAACATTTTGTTCATAAAAGTGACGAGTTCATGAGTGTAAACGATTTAAAGTAATAGCGTAATTTCTTCTCTGAAAACACCATTCACCTTGACCGCGGCACGAGCCTCATATCCAGCCTGGTGCTTTAAAACCGGTTGATCTGCCAGGACTTACTTCCTTATTCCCTGTGGATTTCTTGAGGCTGCCCCGAGACATTTTATGTTTAATAGATTTTCAAGCATCTTTTTTCATTGAGAGCCTCAAGAAATCCACAAGGAAGTGTAACGCCTAGGTAGCTTAACCTATTTAAAAATACTTAGCCGAAAATCAGGGAGTACTTGGCTCGGGTTGTAGTCAAGAAGAATGCATATTTTCTTTGCCGAAAATTGGTGTTGTGCATATTCAAATTCAATTACGGTTTTTAAGACTACTTCGCACTTTTTGAACTTAAGTATTCTCAGTCTGCTATAAAGCGTCCATATGGGTTCCCTTCCGAATCAAAGTGCAACAGTACTGCAGTTTAATTGTAGTTCTCTTTTGTTTGCAGTGATTGATGAATTTAAGATCTCACTCAGTGCGTCTTTTGTGTTTTCTTCTACCACTACCAGGCTTCTAATGAACTAGTGTAAAAGGAACTATACCGGTTATATTTTCACCTGAATAAGAGGTTGTGCCATGTAAATTGGTCGTATTAAACCCATCGTATGTGGAAGGCCTTAGACATACAAGGCGTGAGCTTTAATGATAGTAGGTACTTACGTGAATAGTACGTGCATTACTTCTCCAACCAGTCCACTGTGATATAGCGGGGTCTCAGCCGCTTCACATATCGCCCTCATAAGGCAAGCTCTTCCATCAATGCCCTTCCTGTAAAAAAATGCATGCTATCATAAGATGTGGAATCACTTTCTCGCACATATACTGCTATCATGATCGAAAATAATTTTTACGTGAGAAATTTCATTAAGTTACTCCAAATATTCTTTAACTCCTAAAAATGATTGAAACCCATCTAATTTTTCATCCGGGAATCCAAGGTCACAATGCTCCCCTAAACGGACATATATGGTTGATTAATCATCGACTTACTAGCCTTGGTAAAATTAAATGCGTTATCAAGAAATTCTTCAATCAAATTTCATGGTTGCTTCTGCCGTTTTAATTCCAGCCTATGCAGAAATTCTTTTCCATATTCGTATTACAGAGGGGCATGACAGACGAACCAAGAGAAGTTATATACTGCTATGATATTTGGTATAGTATCGTATGCTTTAATACTATGGTTTGTTCATATTTATATGGATATTTCTAAATAGCGTCGGATGAAACACTCCTTAACTTTTGCCTATTTTTTTTAGCAGGAAGAAATGAATGATTGTATTTGAATAAACCTTCCTCCCTGTCTTGTTGGAATTTTTTTCTAAAAAAATTCCATACTAGGTTAGATTTAAAACTAGAACTTATTAGCTATCTTCCTAATCCCAATTATTTTAATGAATATTGGTTATTGAAATTTGATTCTTCGTATCTATTTCCCAGCATGAACACTCTGGAGGCATGGTATAAAACAACAATGAGGATTCTTCCCTTAAATTTGTACAACTGCTTGTAATCACTTATAACTGAGGGTTGGGAAGTTAAGAGTAGAAGAGAGGAGGAAGCGGTTAAAAAAATCTAATCTTAGCTCGGATTAAGATGTCACGACGGATAAGAATTCTTTCCATTTGGCCGACCGCCTTGAGAGGCCTCTTTCAACTCAACTGGCAATTTCAATCCTTACCGTATTTGATTTTCATCGCCCTCTCCACCATTCCTTCCTTGTCCTTCCCTTCCCTCCATTCCTACCATTTCCCTTACATCGCTCCTTCCCACGTTTACCTCCATTTTCCCCCTCTACGTTTTTCTCTTCCCCTTCATACCTCTCTTCTGTACATCCCGTCGTCCCTTCGTCCGCTTTTCACTTGTGCGAAGCCAGCAAGCACCCTATAAGGATCCGTCGTGTATCAAACACCAATGAATGATTTTTAAATTAATGTCTTAGATAAATATCCCAAGATATCGGTGGGTACTCTTAAGTGTATGTTCTCGCGCTATACATTCACCTTGTATGAAAAGTTCTTGAAACCCTACGATCTTTCCTTGCTCCGAAAATAATAAAATTATGGAATTTGGAATTAAATCATATTTTAGACAGTTGATCAGCTTTGTGATTTTAAATTGACCTAAATAAACAAATGACATGACCTTGATTACAATTTATGAATTGACGACAAGCGGTCATTGACTGCAAAATGTTTTTTTTTTGGTTATGGTAGACTTCAATGGTGTGTCCCTCGTTTGTATTGTATCATATACCTATTTCTTTCCCAGGTTATATTAATAGTCGTATCATCCTATTTTCTACCGGCCCTCTTAACATCTTTTATCATTCTTCTTTCTCCGAATTCATCTAATACTATAACTGTATATTCATTACTTTTTGCCGCTAACGTTTGCATCCTATTGCCTATATAATTTCTTTGCTGGATTTACATTTGTGTAAATAGTGTTTAACGTATGCTTTATCATGCCATAACAAGCCAAGAAACCATGCTATTAATAGAAGACTTCTTGGTAAAAAAGAAACGTCGCGGATTATTGATGGCTCCTCGGGATAGTAATAACTGTGGTGGTTATTTCCGGTCTTCCTCATTGTGCCTTTCTTTAGAAACCGAAGCATGATTCTTTATGCCAGGAAGATGTGAACGCTAATACTTAGGCTAACGGGTGAAGGTGAATTATCGAATAGAAGGTGAATTTGGTGAAGGCTCATTGTTTCATAGATGGTACATGAATTTCATTTCCCGGTTGTAAGTTTTGGTTGAAAATAATTATAAAGTACTTACGCCAATCACATCAATGGATACGGTTTATAAGCTGAATTCTTGCTAGCGCTCTTCCAAAGAATTTCTTCCATAATCCAGCATTCTGTTAATGGATTTTCACAGCGCCATATTTATGCTTCAGAGACATATCCTTAAGAAGCATTTTAAAATTCATTTTTTACGCATTAACTCTGGCTCGATGAAGGTAAGGAAGTATAGTTTTCGTGAATATTCAGAGGATCGTATTCGTGTACGTGCATGTTCAGCACCGACACGCTGCGATAAATGTGCTTATTGACTTCTGTGGATATAAATCCTGGAAAAGCAGGGTATTGCATCGTTCGAGAGGCAGCCGAAACCAATTCTTCCCCTTTTCCCCCTCCTCGCCCAATTTTTCCACCCCTCTCAAACGCTCTCTCTTCCCTTTCACCGCCCGATCCGAATGAAAACTTCCACCCGGCCACCATCCCTTACATCCCCAGCCTCACCGCCCCTTCGTCGGGAACCAATTCTATTCCCCGCTGCCGTCGCGATTGGGCATTCTTCCGACCCCGCGCAGCCGGCACAATTCGAGCCTTCAGCCCTTCAATAGAGTGGAATCTGTGGTGGGAACCGCAGAAATGTAGGGCCAACCGCCGTTGAATAGCCATAGTTTGACCGCATTAAGGGCCGGGCCGCTCTTCTTTGCCGGTCGGGGATGCCGGATGGCGTTCTCGAGCTCCTGCAACGAATTTGAGTATTGAGCGCGCGAGCCGAGATGGGCTCTCCAGCGGGGAAAATGAAGTAAGTGCTCTTTAAAAATTCAAAGCCCATTGGGCACCATCCAAATGTTGTTCGGAAGGCTGGGGCTATTCCCGCACAACCTCTAATACGTAGTTTTTTTTACATCAAGTGGCCCTTTAATTCAAGTTTTCTAAAGTCTAAAAAAATTCACAAAAGCACAAAGAGAAAGAAATACTACTGCTCTTGCATGCATTTTTACTAGAAATGCTAACTGCCATCTAGGTTTCAATTATTTTCCAAAAAATTATTGATGGGAATTTGACCCATAAACTCGTATTATGTCCGGAAAATCTCTAAAAAAATGTCATTTGCCATCACTAAGACTTCTTTTGCAGTATCAAATTTTCTGACGCAATATATGTTTATTGTTACAAGAGGAATTTCGCTCGTTTTGAGTTTCGAGTTTTCTTGTACCACGTTGTGTGTTGAAAAGACAACAGATTCGCCAGAATTCCTATCGGTGCGGCGTTTTTAGGTGAGAACATCTGTTCTTCTGACTCAATGACGTGAAATGAAAGTAGTAAGTTAAAATATTGCATTTTTACATTAATAACGCGAAGAAAATGCCATTATGTAAAACTTACCCAAGAATCACCACGGACACTCGTGATTGAATAATAAAAATACCGTGTTTTAATAGAGTACCTGAAGCTCACCCCTATGAGTTGGAACTAGTTATCCTTAATAAGTTTTAGAGGATGTATAAAACTTTGTTTCTCTCAAAAGGCAATATATTTCCACAGTTTTACACTGCGAACCAATATTTATATTTAGACATTGTTTTCACCAAACTGTTAAAAACTATTAAGTGAGACACCAAATAGCGCTAAAAGTTTACGAAATCGGAACGATGTTCTTACTGGTTTGTGTTTATGGAACGTTCTTATGTTTTACGTTAAGGGTTGTTCTCTGTAGTTTTGAGTAACTTTGAAGATTTTGATTTGTTTATATCGTTGAAAACTTCTTTTACGGAGTAATCATATCATAATTTTCATTTTTCTTCCACCTTCCCCAACTTATCATTCTAATTTCCATTATTTTCTTTCTTTTCCCTAGTTTCCATCCTCCTAACCTCATCACCCCCTGATTGGCTCTTTAGTTATAATCTTCTTTAATTACTCCCTCTCCTCCATTACCCATGTATTCACTGCCTGAAATTTTATTTCGGAGTATTCAAACTGAGACAATTTGCCGGTCCTGTCCCAGGAGGATACAGTTTTCATCAGGGAAAAATAATTTGAAACGCAAGTAACCGGGGTGAAATGAAATCGACATGAGGTTCCATGTTTTTCCTCCAGAAAGAATGTTTATGCACTTAAAATTATCAAACTGATCGTTCAGGAAAGATGGGAGATTGAACGACCAGGATATTTATTAACGCCTATCGGTACTAAAAAAAAACGCGCACCGCCTCTTCTCAGAGGGGATCAGCAGGACGAGTATGTATTAATCCAAATTACATGGGGGTTTCACCAATGGGTTTGCCTCCTTTACATGATGCAGAATTTATCAGATCTATAATCTCCACTGTCCATTGTCCTTTTTCGTTGTTAACCTCCCTCCAACCATATCTACATCTACATCTACACGATACCCTGCTAGCCACCTCGAGGGTGTGTAGCAGATGGTGAAGATCACAAAGCATGCACTATAAACATGCAAACATGCTACTATAGGGTCTCATGCAACTAGATTGTTAGTATCTATATAGGATTTAAGGGATTAATACATGCATCATGCACTACAGACTGCTCTAAAATATTTCCCCTACCTATCCCTTTGCTATGCTGCCTATTCTCTTCTCTTATAGTGCGGGGGAAAAAATGCCATTTTGAATCTATCAGTACGAAAATCTATCTCTCTAATCTTGTTTATCTGGTCGAATCTAGCACAATACGCTGGTGTTTTTAATATGTGCTTAACATCTTCAGTAAAGCTATCCGATTGAAATTTCTCAAAATTGATTTAATCTGCACGTTAGCCTACGCTCTGATAATGATTCCCACCCTAATTCTTGTATTAATTCTGATATACTACTCAACATATAGAAGCTTACTACTAACTACGGTACCCAAATCGTTTATGTATAATATAAATAGAAGCGGACCTACTACGCTACCCTGGGGAACTCCCGATGTGACTTTCATTGTGCCCGACATGATACCATGTATGACAACCCTCTGATCTCGCCCACTTAAGAATTATTTTACCCAACATTCAACGTATTTATTTATACCAAAACTCTCTAACTTCAAGATTAATTTATCATGAGGAACTTTATCAAAAGCCTTTTTGAAATCTAAAAATATCGCATCAACTTCTCCGTCCCTCCATTCAGCCTCAGACCAACCATTCACCATATTTTCAGTTTCTATCCATGCCTCTTTCTTCCATCCACACATTCCAATCACGTCCCTCTTTTGTCAGTTCTCTCCAAGCCACCCTCCTCCCTGACGGCCTCCCGACATACCGCTATCCATTCTTCAGTTCTCCAACCAGTGCCACGTTCACTTACTGTGGAGCATCAGTGCTTGTATTATTCTATCTATTCAAACCAGTATAGATGGTAATTCGGAACGTTCGAAATGCGTAGTGGGTGAAGCCAACTCGAAGATGAGTGGCAGGGGACACCTCAAAATATTTTTGCTTAAAATTAGAATATTATGTTATATGAGGTCATTAAAATACCAAATGTACATTACGCTGAAACCATTATTCAAGAATAAGTTTCCGCTATTCTGAGACCGACATTATCATTTTTGTGGAGTAAATAATTTACCTCGTGAATTACGTGTGGTTCTGCCATTAAAATTCATCTCGTTTCCCTTTCTGAAGCTCAACAGGCTCGGAAAAGTTCGTAACTCGTCTCTCAGCCCTAAATCCTAAGACGTAAGCCGACGGGAGAGAAGAATTCTCCCTAGAAACGGCTGAGCATATATACGCCCCAGGTCGTGGAACGGGAAGGAGACAGAGGGAAGCTCACGACCGCGCCACCACTCGCCTCCTACGGAATAGCCAATTTGGCACGCGATGAGAATCGCCTTGCGCGAGCGCGTATGGCGAATACACAAAAGATCGGCAGAGCCCTTTTTCTGATGCCACCCTTTCCCCCATTCCCCTCACCCTCCTCCTCCTCCTAGGCCCTGCCCAACCCCGTTCGCAATGCGGTCTTACGTCGTAAATTTTTCCCGACACGCCGTGGGTACTATCCTAGGCCTTAGAATCGTACGTCGCGTCATTTGCTTGTGTCACATCTGACGATTCGATTGAAATGCTCCAGTATGGTTTTACGAGAGAAATCCATTTGAAATATAAAAAGTTTGTAGTTTGGAGGTCACGGAGGTCGATATCGGGATATTTATTTAGCAGGAATATGTTTTAACTTGTGCTATATTTTACATGGTATTTGCTTACTTATTGTTCTTGCTGTGGGTTCAATCAATATTATAAGTGTACCTGGTCATATCCAAAAATAAATACATAGTTTTCAAACCGCATCACTGGTCGTAGAAGAATTCTTCTTGGGGAGTCCAACGAAATTGACTGTTATTTAGTTTTCTCAATATAACAATATCACCAATAATGTCTGAATGGAGGAATCTAAATATATATTTTAAATTGCCGGGGTTGCTAGTTTTATGCGACCGTAAGTTTTATCATATTGGTGATAGCAATATTCGAGTGCAAAAAGAATGAAATTACTGGGGTTTATATAAAGAGTGGAATATTATAATTTTCATAATTTATTTAAGTTTTGATCATGTGTCAATCATAAACTTTACTCGTAACCTCAACTCCTTATTTTTAAGGTAAATAGGACTCAACATTTTTGTATATCAATAGACGTAATCAGAGATTAAAATCTGATCTAATTTTCCTAATAATCCTTTCAAATCTGATTTTCCAAAGTCATAAATTTTTATCAAAGGATCGGTGGAATTATTAAACTTGATTTTAGGGTGCTCAAGTAACGTCTGCTCCAATACATTAGAGGAAATATAATTTTTTATTGATGTTGTAGTGGGGATCCAATTCAGCGGCATTTGTGTTTTTAGGCCTGCGAGCAAACAACTTGACTACCTCGTTCGGAAAATTCGGTTGTGCACTCAATCTACGCCCCTTTTTTCGATCTTTTAAGACCTCCACGTAGACTTGCCATGAATCATAGGAATGTAGTGGCTTTCTCCTTGACGAGATCACCGGGCAAGCAACAATCTTGCTCCGCCTACTCTTTGCATACCTACCTCGTAGTTTCCACTTAAAACTCGCAAAACAGACCAACCCATCCACCTCAAGAGCGCGAGATCTTTCGCGATTCCCGCAGCCCATTTAGAAACATGAGGAAAGTGAGGAATGGCAAGCCACCCTGTTTTCCCTTTCTGACCTCGCAATTTCCCTTACACCTCTCTTGGCCCACCCATCCCCATTCAACCCCCTACCAAGACATCTTTCCCTCTACAAATAAAATTCTCACACCAAACCGATGCAGGTGATCCTAAGATTAAGATCTTTCACAATACTTCTCGTTGCTTCCAAAATGGAAATCTCGTAGCTGAATAGATGGAGCATCTTGATTAAAAGACAGTCCCAAATGGGATATTTCACAAAATAGAAATCTTAATCTTTGCCGCATACCAACATACTGCGAGAAATGCTACCCGGCTCTAGTAATTGCTAAAGTTATATAGTTTATCATTTCCAATAATGATGAGCTCTAAGCTAAATTTCCCTATTTGAAACGCATGGTAAAAAATCCCTTTGGCATCTTGACTAGCAAAGCATAATATTATACTGCGTCTAAAGTTTGAGATCAACCTTAAAAATGGTAACTAGTAATGGTAGAAATATAATCATCACATAACTACGTTATTTTCCGAGCGTTTTGCTGTTTCATAAATGATTACCGTACACAATTCTGCAGTCCCCCTACAACATTCTGCTGCTATAATTAAGCAGAAAAAGATAAATCAACAACCTTTAAGGAAACTTAGATTTCTCCGTCACATATCTTTAGATCTTCCTGACTGTTGTTCCCCATTAATAATTTATTGGGATAATTTTATGCACTTTAATGCTATAGAAAAATTATGAAGCTGAAAGAGATTGACTCAGTTACCAACTAACTATTGCCCTCGCAGAAAATAGTAATTCCTCGACTGGGATTAAACATTGAGAACATGCGTAAACCCAGCATATAAAATTTCTAACACCTTGGGTTTTGGAGCCTAGTTAGGGATCAAATGATGCAAAATATAATATTACTTTGACAGGTGTTAATATGTCCTCACCAATCAAAAGCTACGGCTGTTACTGAAAGAGTGAACTCGCCCACCTCGAAAAGGGAAATCAAAGGTGCCTTCACTGTACTTGATTTTGACATTTCAGCTGAATATCGTTAGTTAATGCACTGTGTAGTATTTTTGAATGCCTGTATGTTAGTACGTGTGTATTTTATTCTCATTTTATTTTAAATGAAAGCCTGGTGATGATTCACCCGTACCAGCAACCCTCTGTTACCTTGAAGGGTATTTTTGGATGTACATTAAAATGTTATGTCAAGGGCTGTGCCAATCTAGTCATGGTATGGTTCACTAGTCATGATGAAGATGATGAATTAGTCCATTGAATGAATGAATGAATTGAATACTACAGTTACGTGTCCGAAAGAGAGTCCGCAGGAACTTTAAAAAAGTGATTTTTGGTGATTTTCCTGGAGCCGCAGCGTTTACCATTCGCGTATTTCCTTTTTTAAATCCCGAATGTCCTCTCTTTATTCCTTCTACCCACCGATGTCGAAATCGAATCCTTGGAATGACACGCAGATGGGAACGGTGATAAATCTCTTTTTTAGGAACAATGCTGTGGGATAAGCACCATTAACATGCCCAAACGGGGATTTTCAGAATTTTCACAATGGCAGGATGGAATTTATGCATTGAATTTTGTTATAATAGTCGAGTTTGGTGGTGCCGCCAATTTTTGTTTTTTAAACCGATTTTTAGCAACCTTTACTAGAGTTTGTGAAAAAGATTATTTGACCGTAAATATAATTAAAATGAAAAATCTCATGGAGGTAGAACGACGGTATTTATGGGAATGCATTTCTCATTTTCAACCCTTGATGCTTTGAATTAAAACATTTATATGTGAGTTGATTAAATTAATATTCACTCAATTGATTGACACAATTTGATTGCAGTTTGCCGATATAATTTTTATTCTTTTATTGATCTCAGAATGGAGGTAACATATCCTTTATTTTGATTGCTTTTTTATTGATATAATTGATGACAATTTTATATTTAAATCCGTGATGCTTTATTAAGTTAACCATAAACAGAATCTTTACTTTTCGCGTTTTCATTGCAGATATTGATTTTTTTTAACAATTAGGTTAGATTTTGATGGGATGACCTTGTTCTTCTCTGAGTTGAGTTCAACTATCTGCTCCAACTCTAAAATTTTTCACTTTTAATGCCCGTATATTTCTCCACCCTCTTCAAAATATGCTTAATACCTAACTCTTCATGCTTAAAGAGAGAGTTATATGAAATATACATTCTTGCTAGATATATGAAACGTCGGACTACAATCGGATAACTCGTGAAAATAAGTTTCTAAAAGTATCACAGAGGAAGCATAAAACGTTTTATAGCAATTGATGAAGAAAATATGTGTGGCGGATTTGGTAAATAGCTAAGGTGAATATCAGCAATAAGGGAATTTGGCAAGTACGGCAACAGGTGACCAAAGCAATCTAATTAGCGGTCAGCCTCAATGATGAAATCTGGGTCGACGAATATTGAGACGAGAATAAAGAGCGGTTGATATAAATGTAGTAGAATGTCGACCTTTGGTGGGTTTTTTCCACTAAATTACTTTTCAGTTGAATCCTATGCGGCTCCTTTCACTTCTGATGATTGAAATAAACTTTGAAGTACTGGATTAAATTTCATAAGTAGTATCCACTGTTGGTATCCAATGAATAAAAATATAAAGAAAAACGGAATAGATAGCTCAAGCGTGCCAGGAGGTAAACTATTTTATTGCATGTTACTCTACATGTAGAATCATCATGTATGTAGAATCATAAAAATAGGGAAATTATTTATTCAATATATATTGAAATCCAAGTTTTCGTGCCAAATACCTGGTGCCAAAAATCATATCAAATTTTTTACTTGTATTTTTTTACATCCTTACTCGATGATACTGCCATAGTTTTCGCCTACTAGTAAAAGCATATTTTACCAACGTCATTTCTCTTCTAACTTCGATACTACCTAACATCTCTTCCAAAAAGCCACTGAAGTAGCTCAATTTATCCAAATGCTCTTGCTTCATTACTCCTACTTTAAATTTTAATCTCATTACTTCAGGTTTTTAAGATATATCTTCACTCCTAACTCTTCACATAGTTTTTCTAACTTATCTAGTATTTTTGTGAGCATTGGGTGGTCTTACTAGCACTTTGCCATCCTTAAACCTTACGCACTTTACACACTTTTCCCCTGCTTATACACGTGAACTCATGTGGTATGCAACCCCGCACCATGTGATCAAACACTTCGAGAATGAATGCTTAGATCCTCATGAATTATATCGATATCCATCCTTTAAAAAGGTAATAACAGTTTAAATATGTAGACACATTTATATTCAATTAAAAAATATTTTGTTGAGGCAAAAACGTACCTAAACACTCTCTCAAAATCTCATCACAAAAATCTCACTATTAATCAGATATATATAATCGGAAATAGATCACTCGATATCTTCCATTCTGAGATAGAGAATAGTGAATAAATATAATATAGATCATGTTCAATTTTACTAATGATATTGTTTTACCTCTCTAGCATCGTCCTGATGACTCCATAGATAGCCGTGCGGTCAATCGCTCTCACGGAAAGGGCGTCAGCACTGGATCTCTTCTTGTTGATGGTCATAGGAAATAATTGCGAGTAGTTAACTGGAGTGAAGTACTGGAACTGTAGATTTGTCAGCCAAAGCAACGTCCTCTTGCGAAGCTCAACTGGGATGGCGAAGCCCACGATCAACTTACCCGGAATGGTTAGGAAAATAATTAAATTAGGTACGTCAGAAGAGTGCTGTTGAAGCAAATGATGTTTGAACGTTACCTTTGGTATTCATCATTTTCTTGGTTGAATTTGAAAATTTATTAAAAATAATAAATGGGGTTATTTAGAATCACGGCGACAATAGAATAAACCATACAGCATTTCCACGCTATATGCAACATTTGTCAACACGCCATATGCAACATACTAATGCAACATTTCTCTGAAATGTCTTGTGCGAATAACAAGAGAACATTATTAGTATAATTTTTATTAAGTTACATAATTCACATTTTCATTCATATAGAAGGGTAGTGACTTTATTTGCAAGCCATTTCACCATTCAAAAAATCCAATTTTAAGCATGGAGCTTTTGAATCTATGGTCCAAACTCAAAGCAAGTTGGAATCAGTCCTCTTCTTGTTCTTATTTTAAGTCAAAATTGATACTGATTGAATAATAATTCACCTACCTTGAAATTCGCTTAAGTACTTAAGTGCTTAAGAAATTCGCTTTGACCAATTTAAATCGATAGTATTCCAAATTATGCTGCGCTTAGATGGACATACACAGAGTGCTCTATTTTAAATCCTCATGCTTCCTTCCACTAATCATTCTGTAAGTAATGTATATCATCATCCTTCCATTAAACCATTGACTCAACGTTCAAATTTCTATCAACGGCCCACAGTATCCTACCTCGTATTATCACTTCCCTGTTATTCACATCTGCCTCCACTCACTGTCCTCGCCTAATCCCTATGTCATTCACCAAGCGCAGCTCTTATTCCTTGGTATATTTTGTCTTTCCTTTCTCTCACATAATTCCAATTGTGGTTTCCGAATCACATTAAAAAAACTCTCTTCTTGAGTTTCCATATTTTTCAGGTCTTTGCTCCGCCTGTCAATTCCATCATTTGGTAACCTATAATGCAATTCATCACCTATAGCCGCGGGTACTGCAACAATATCCTACCAGTAACTTGCTCCCAAATACTTGAACTCTTGTACTTTCTAGTTTAAGTTATGATTTCCCCATAAGTACAATGTACCTACCATTAAATGGGTGTGTGCAGATTTTTCCCTATAATATACCCACATCTCACTTTACTCTAAGACGCCACAGAGGTATTGTATATTCCAGTCTATTTGTCTAAAATTCATGGTTAATTGACAAACAAAACAGATTTATTCAGGTTTACTCCAATTTTTTGCTCACATCATTCTTTAATTTGCATTGTGATGATTACTGACATAAGCCGCCACCATGCAGGTGGGGACTGAAATATTATGGTAACTAATGGCTTCTTATCTTTAAGTCCCTGGTTGAGGTTCCTGAAATGGCAAATATATTTCTGCAGAGTGTCTTTATCAATTCTTTAAGGATATTAGGAGAGTGTTTCAAATGAAATACTTAGTCCGTAAGACAGGTTATTGAAATGTGGAACCAATGGTCTCTTTAGTCAATTAGTAGTCTGAAACTAAATCCGGTTCTTCTCAATCTTTTCTCCTCAAAATTTCTCCTAGTGCCTTGCTAAATTTATATTCTTTTCCTTAATTAGTAAAACAAATAACGTGTCGCTTTTATCTGTGACGAATTCCAGTAATATCATGTCATGGTCTGTTTTCTTCTCTTCCGGATTCTGGAACATGTTGTATTTCTACTTGAGCTACCTGGGCTACTAATGGCCATTGAGTTAAGTGGAAGGCAAAAGAAGAAGTTTTAGAGATGGTAGGAGGGGATAAAAAGTTAGTTGAGGAAATAAGAAGTTGGCATAAGGTCGCAAAGGAACAGATTTTAAGGAGCGAGGATACTGTGAAAGTCGTGATACATCGGAATTTGTTGTATAGCATCACAGGGGGGAAGAGTAAGGAGAAATGGTATTATAGATTGAATGATGGCAGGTAAGTTATAGGAACAAAAGAAGAGAATACTTTGATAGGTAGAAATCTTGAAAAGAAATTTTTGTCCATAAAAACCTGACTTTAGACTTAACTCTAGCAATGATGATATTTTAGCAACGTCATTAACTATTACCAAGAACTTCTAACACATTATCCCCCCACACCCAAAGCTTCTTATAATTACGCATTAGTTCAAACATTTGTTGCAGGTATTAGTATGCAAGAGTAATTTTTTTGTTTCTGCGAGAAGATTTATGCATGGTATAACTTAATTTTAAATAACATTCGTTAAAACAATAGATGATTTTTTTGAATGGTACCTATGGATAAGGATAGTTCAATTGATGGTTATAATGGAAATCGATATAATAAACTTTTAGTTACCTTTATTATGCCTGTATTGGTGAACACCAAGAATCTTGGATGCCGCGTTAGTAGGGGCGAGTTCATCTCATTTGGAGCACTCAGCCAATCTGGTTCCTTGGTCCACTTTGAGTTACAGCAACAGATCACGGAGAACACGAAAATAAATAGTACATATTTTGGAGTTCCTCTCATGTTACTACTGCAAATAGAAACAATTGGTGATGTTCTTCATCCTAAGTAGTTAAAAGGCATCAATATTTATAAAAGTTATAAAATTTCGCTACAAAAAAAGATAGCAGCAGTGTTTAGTGCAAAATTTCAACTTTTTTCTTGGAATGTTACGTGTATTTCTATCAGGATTTTGGGAATGGCTTTCTTACTGTTTTGGCGGCTTAAATGTGTTTCCGTTTGTGAAAGTCGTTGAGCATTGTGATAAGTTGATATGCAATGCTTGAACGCTAACTAAGTGCCTGTAACTCATATTTTGAGCGGGGAGAACATAAATAGCGTATGCCAATGTTGTGAAATATATGAAGAGATTAGCTGATAGGAGAATAGAGTGGAGAACTGCGTCAAACCAATCTCAGGATTGATATGACGGACGATGATGATTACCAACGGTGTTTTACACATTTGGTGGTCGTGCCTCTCAAAATATCAACAACATATATCCTAAATTTCAATTAAAATCTCTTTTTTACGCGAAAATAGCAGCAACAATGGGTGAATTGCATACATTTATTGCTATGGAAAGCTCATTTCATATGTAGTATCCCAAGTACTCGTTCCATGAAAGCATTATTCTCGAGTTGATTCTACTTTTTTTTTATTACTTACTGCTGCATGTTGTAGGAATGCCTCAACGGATGCATTAATTTGCAGAAACCTCAATTCCCAACGGTAGTTAGGGTTTTGTTACTCTTTCGGAGGAATACACGGATTAATGTGAAAAATAAACACACATTACGAGTGAATTAATTACTCCACGAACACGAAAATGAATTACGTAATGCGAGGAACACGTAATGAGAATTCGTTCAATTGCGATATTAACCTTTTAAGCTTCCGTGGTGAAGGGCTCTACTAGTGTTGGCTCTGGCCGAATTGGAGGGCAAATACGGATTCCATTTACTTAACCTTGGCCCTGTAAACTCCCCTTTTTCTCCCCTCTCTCGTCTCTCTTTCAATCCGCCTTATTTCCGAAAAAGTGTGAAGGAGATTTAAAATTTAATGGCACTACACCGGTCGTTATTTACATCGCTCTAAAGGAGACGATGACAAAAGTTTGAGTCTGGTGGATCTGAGGTAACTAAATCTAAGGAGACTTACTTTATCGCGAAGGCACCGAGATGTTTGGAGAATGCTCAAACCGGGTTGAGATGAGGCTAAAAAAATGTGAGTGTCGAGTAAGAATTCTTGTCCTTGACTTCACTTTTCCAAGAGAGACGAAGGCGTTCAGAGCGGCGGTGACACTTGGTTGTCAAGAAGATGGCCGAAAGTCTAAGAACGTCCCCCCCCCCCTGCTACCCCTATCTTCCTCTCCGTCTCCCATACTTTTCCCCTCCTCTTCTCGTGCTTCCTCGTGCCCTCTCCCAGCCTCCTTCCTTCTCTTCTCCCTGTCCCCACACCATCTCGTAAGACCATAGCTCCTCTTTCCCCATGCAGCTTTACTGTCTGAATGCTCGGCTCGGAGAAAAGAGAAAATTGCTGCCGCTCCTTTTGTCCCAGACCCAACACTCCCCCTCCCCCTGCCTCGTCCCTAGCTTTCGCGTACTCAAGGTCCCCCCCACCCCACCCCCTGTCTTCTTTCTTCCCTCATGATCCCCTCTCATTAACTCCGTATTAAGTTATTTTGATCGTGGTCTGTGTTTTCGCGAGGCTCTGTCGTATACGGAGATTGATCTTTTGGAGTTTCCTCACGGGTGGAAAGAAAAGTGTCGCCGAGCTTACGATCACGTATCAATGCATCTCACTTTCAATCTTCAATCTATGCTTGCGTCATAGTAATTGTTTGAAATCTGTGGCATATCTCGTAAATGCATGCTTAATATTTTCCTCGGAGTGGTTTCCAGGGGTGCAACAACGGGGAGGAAGGGTATTTACCCCCTCCCCCCCCCCCCCCAAGCACGATTTTGAGAGGGTAAGGGGGGCACCAGAAATCAGAGTTTGGGTCTCAATTTTTAATGACACTACCCGATTTGTAAAATTATTTGCGCCTTCCTCCCTAGCGACTCCGCTCTTAATTTAATCGCTTCGCAAAACAGTAGCCTATTAATTATTTTTAGTTCACTATTTTGCAGTGTTTTTTTTAAGGCTTGAGCGAAATTTGATGTGCAGCCTCGTTTTCAAGGAGGCTGCACCTTCTGCCTTGGATTCTTGTTGTTGTTATGCTCCTCGTGGTATCATTTTAACTCTTGGTTTCAAGTTAATAGTGTAAGGACGAAGTCGTAGGTACTTCTTTGCATGCCTATGTTCTCTCAGATTGATAACGCATGCCTCGTGATGGTTCACCCCCTGTAACTCACCCTTGCAATGGCTAGCATGATATTATATAGATAAAATCTGCTTCAAAAACCACGAGCACTTCATTTCCATAAAAAGAATGTAGGCCCTAGTCAAAGAGGGGACATATGTAAAATGGCCCTCAAAAAGTTAGTTTGCTCTTTTATTAACATCGTATGTACAGGGTGGAGGATACGTCGATGCCTTTTTACGTCAATATTAGCTGTTTCTAAGAATCGTTGTTGTAGTGTTGTGAACTCAACTGGAAACTTACTCGTGTGATTCTTCAATAAGCATTTATGTTCAAGTGTCAAATTCCACGTGCCAATAATTTCCTAAGAATCCAGAATCAGGTTTTAAAAGCTCGAATCAGACACAACTTCGATCATATAATTAATCAACATAGCTGAATTTCTATTCAAATGACTTAAAATGGGAAGTAAACTGACTCAACAAACCCTTTTGAGGAGTTCATTTATAATTATTTAATGTGCCATTTGGGCTAGGATTAAGGTTCACACACTTCTATTACCTTCCGTAGTCTCTTCTTTCTTTCTTTGTATTAAGGATTACTATCTCTTTGTGAAATATTCGTTAAATGATTTAACTACAACATAAGATAGATCTAACTAGAACATTAGAAATATTTAATTAGAACATTGCTATTCAGTTCCGCACATGTCTTACATCATTGTCATCTAAAATACAAGCCTTGCTCTATTTCCCCTTCTTACCGAATGTCAACATTGGGGATGGGTCGGTTCGGTTCTTCGGTTCTCGGTTCCACCGGTTCTTGAGCTTAGAACCGGAACCGGAACTGAGCCAAAAATATTCGGTACCGAAATAATTGGCGCGAAAACCAGTTTGAAACCTGCTCACACTCTGAAAGTGGAGGCCTCACATTAAAACCTGGTGAAATAGTATACTTAGATGCTTCAAAGTTGCCGCGAATTTTGTAATTAAGTCGTTAAAATGACTATATACAAAAATATGAGGAGGTATTCTTTTTCAAGCAGTATGTCTCTGAAAATGATTATTCATTACCTTATCTTACCATTGAGCAATGCAAAGTAAGTGTTAAATTGAGAACCCGAACCGAGAATCGGAACCGAAAACCGAAGTTAAGAACTGAACCGGAACCGAAAAAAAGTGGAAGCGACCCATCCCTAGTCAAAATTTCTGAAATTCCCTAACCGTCATTCCATGACCTGTAATTGTCGGTGTCACCGACCTTCTCTCATTCCTCCCAGTTTCTTTTAGAATGATTCTGTATCTTCCACAGCTACTCCAACGGTTCGTTATTTTGATCGTGGTCGGTGTTTTCGCGAGGCTCTGTCGTATACGGAGATTGATCTTTTGGAGTTTCCTCACGGGTGGAAAGAAAAGTGTCGCCGAGCTTACGATCACGTATCAATGCATCTCACTTTCAATCTTCAATCTATGCTTGCGTCATAGTAATTGTTTGAAATCTGTGGCATATCTCGTAAATGCATGCTTAATATTTTCCTCGGAGTGGTTTTCAGGGGTGCAACAACGGGGGGGAAGGGTCATTACCCCCTCCCCCCCCCCCCAAGCACGATTTTGAGGGGGTGAGGGGGGCACCAGAAATCAGAGTTTGGGTCTCAATTTTTAATGACACTGCCCGATTTGTAAAATTATTTGCGCCTTCCTCCCTAGCGACTCCGCTCTTAATTTAATCGCTTCGCAAAACAGTAGCCTATTAGTTATTTTTAGTTCACTATTTTGCAATGTTTTTTTTAAGGTTTGAGCGAAATTTGATGTGCAGCCTCGTTTTCAAGGAGGCTGCACCTTCTGCCCTGGATTCTTGTTGTTGTTATGCTCCTCGTGGTATCATTTTAACTCTTGGTTTCAAGTTAATAGTGTAAGGACGAAGTCGTAGGTACTTCTTTGCATCCCTATGTTCTCTCAGATTGATAACGCATGCCTCGTGATGGTTCACCCCCTGTCACTCACCCTTGCAATGGCTAGCATGATATTAAATAGATAAAATCTGATTCAAAATCCACAATAAAAAGAATGTAGGCCCTAGTCAATGAGGGGACATATGTAAAATAGTCCTCAAAAAGTTAGTTTGCTCTTTTATTAGCGTCGTATGTACAGGGTGGAGGATACGTCGATGCCTTTTTACGTCAGTATTAGCTGTTTCTAAGAATCGTTGTTGTTGTGTTGTGAACTCAACTGGAAACTTACTCGTGGGATTCTTCAATAAGTATTTATGTTCAAGTATCAAATTCCACGTGCCAATAATTTCCTAAGAATCCAGAATCAAGTTTTAAAAGCTCGAACCAGACACAACTTCAGTCATATAATTTATCAACAAAGCTGAATTTCTATTCAAATGACTTAAAATGGGAAGTAAACTGACTCAACAAACCCTTTTGAGGAGTTCATTTATAATTATTTGATGTGCCCTTTGGGCTAGGATTAAGGTTCACACACTTTTATTACCTTCCGTAGTCTCTTCTTTCTTTCTTTGTATTAAGGATTACTATCTCTTTGTGAAATATTCGTTAAATGATTTAACTACAACATAAGATAGATCTAACTAGAACATTAGAAATATTTAATTAGAACATTGCTATTCAGTTCTGCACATGTCTTACATCATTGTCATCTAAAATACAAGCCTTGCTCTATTTCCTCTTCTTACCGAATGTCAACATTGGGGATGGGTCGGTTCGGTTCTTCGGTTCTCGGTTCCACCGGTTCTTGAGCTTAGAACCGGAACCGGAACTGAGGCCAAAAATAACCGGTACCGAAATAATTGGCGCGAAAACCAGTTTGAAACCTGCTCACACTCTGAAAGTGGAGGCCTCACATTAAAACCTGGTGAAATAGTATACTTAGATGCCTCAAAGTTGCCGCGAATTATTCTAATCAAGTCGTTAAAATGACTATATACAGAGATATGATGAAGTATTCTTTTTCAATCAGTATGTCTCTGAAAATGATTATTCATTACCTTATCTTACCATTGAGCAATGCAAAGTAAGTGGTAAATTGAGAACCCGAACCGAGAATCGGAACCGAACACCGAAGTTAAGAACTGAACCGGAACCGAAAAAAAGTGGAAGCGACCCATCCCTAGTCAAAAATGCCCTAACCGTCATTCCATGACCTGTAATTGTCGGTGTCTCCGACCTTCTCTCATTCCTCTCAGTATCTTTTAGGAATATTCTGTATCTTCCACAACTACTCCAAAGGTTCGTTATTTTTCATTCTTTCTGTTCATATTAGCGTTTGTATAACTGTCTATTCCCAAATATCCCCTTCAATCTGATCTCAGGCTCTTACCTAGATGTCCATTCCTCCAATTATAAATTTTACCTTTTTTTTAAATTATATCTCACTATTTCTTGGTATTATGACCAAAACTCTTTTTTGGTCACTTATTTGTTAGCATACATAATTCTCCTCGTATTATCTTTGATACTGCTTTCTACCTTATCCTAAATCTTACCTTAGCAACACAATTTCTCAACTCATTTCATTATATTCCTCTTAATTTAATTAATTGATTTCATTACTTATCCTTTGATAACTTGGTTAAGTCAGCCTTTCAATGAACTCTTCGTACTATCGCTTATACTTATGTATAGCAGTCAAAAGGGTGACTTGAACTTTTCAGTGCATTTTTGGTGCTAATTTTGGCACACGGCAGAACGCGGCCGTACATTTTATAATACACAATGCATCCCTTTTAGAAAATGAGAGATATTCGTAAGGATTGGATAAAACTACGTACAATGTCCTGGATGATGGGTGCATCAATTACCCTGTTTTCATTGCAGGCAAGGAATGTTTTCGTGCATCAGTGATGAATAACTTTCTGCAGTAACATCCGGATTTCCACCACGAGTATCTTGATACATCAAAGTTAAATAGACGATGTGGACAGTTGTAAACTCTAGGAGAAATTGATATGTGCCCTTGAAATTGTCAGTGAAGGCATAAATCACCTTGGTGACTCTTGCGAGGTCAGGCATTTAGTGTTAATAGGAACGAGGGATCTCCATTCTCATTCTCTGCTCGGAATTCCTCTTGCTCCACCGCTGCCGCCATTATTTCAAGCAGTCGATCGCCCTTTCCGCCTGCGTTCATATCCGTGAAATCCCTCGGCCGGACAATGGAGATAGGCAAGAACGTCTACCCATTTCCAAACACGCCCCATTCTCATTCTTCCCTGGAGGCTAAATTGTTTGAATGCCAGCCCCTGGTTTACCCGACCGGCGTCATTGGTGATTGATAACGGGTTAGTGGTATGGTAAAAAGCGAGTAAGCAGTCTGCTGGGTGAAGGGGACATCGATCTCGGTTAAAATTGTCTATGCTTCAATACTATGCTTCTGCTCTGATCAGGGGTGAATATGAAGTGGTGCAAAATTTAGCCAAAGCCATATTAACGTATCTGTTACCTGAGAAAAATTCTCTGTCGTTCATAATTATATCATATTGTACTTTATAACTGCCGGTTTTGTTCAACATTTCTTGTTTCCAGTAGATAATGCCAAGAAATCCATTATAACTCTGACTGCACGGAATTATTGTGAGGTAGGTACTAATAACGTTTTGCCACGATAATGGCTTGCCGCACAAAGAATTCGTAATATTCCTAAAATATGTCCAATTGATGAGCGATTATATTCACTTCAGATGGTTACGCATTACTTACCCTCTCACAAGTTTCGATTTCACGCGGTCATACAACGCATTATGCAAGTAAATTGTAAAAACTCAACAATTAAAACAAAAACATAAAAATATGAAAGAGCCACTTCCAATGCAAATGGGTTTTGTTGCGCAACTTTTATTATAAAATACACAATGATAAAATGGCGGTAGTCGTATGTTTTTCTAGGGTTAATGAGTGAGTGAATATTAATCACCAAAAGCTTATAAAATTACAGGTTTGAAGCCCAGGATAAAGCTATTTAAATACCAGTCACCAACACTGATTGTCTCTTCTTTATGTATTAAGCATGTGTTCAGAACGGTGAATATTGTGTTTCTTGAGCATGAGAAAACATAAGCGCTGGATTATAATGCTTAGGTCAATATATCCGTATCACAATGATTGCGCATGAACTTAATTTTAAATGAATATGTTTAGGTTACTGCGGAAATTTTAAAAGAGATCGTGAGTCTTTGTTTGCCTGGTGACCATAGAGAAATTCAAATAACTTGAGTTTAACGTACAATATTTTCCCTCAAATACATTGGTGAAAAACGCTTGCGTATTATTATAGAATTTCTGTCGTGCTTTCATGTAAAATATTTCCCTTTCATTCCGTAGCATTAAGGCTTCAAGTTTGGGAGAATGAAAGGATGCATAATTTATTTATAATAAATAAATTTCATCAAACCTATACCTATCTAATGTTAGTAAGTAATTATAACTATTTATGAAATAAGAGTTTGCTCAAAATAAAACAATTCTGGAATATGTAAGAAGAAGAGGGACTCGTAAATCGTATTAAAAATGCTAAATTAGAAATCATTTATCCGTGCAGATCGTTCTTTATTGGTAGCATTAAATGTTTTAGACATAAACATTAGTGGATAATCTATCTAATTCACATATATTTCTTTCAAATCAAAGTTCATTGCATTATCATCCCTTGCCCAGATCACAGTATTGACTAGAAATCACTGTTCATAGAACACAAAGCCATTCACACTATCCTCTCTCTAGTTTGTGGACATACTTCGTGTTTCGTAACTTAAGTTAATGCACGCACGTTTCCATGTGAACAACTGACTCATTGAATGTACTTGTTACCCGTTTCAACTATATCACGCCCTTTTGAAGAGGTAGGTAAACATCCAGTACTTATATTCCTCCACCGCACAAGGTGAATTTGCCATTACACCTATATTTGTTGCCCCCAACAGTAATCAGTGGCATACTATTCACAAAATTTTAATGGATGCACTCAAATCCCCTCCAATATTGCTCTATTAAAATTAGGGATGGGTCGGTTCCACTTTTTTTCGGTTCCGGTTCCGGTTCGGTTCTTAACTTCGGTTCTCGGTTCCGATTCTCGCTTCCGGTTCTTAATTTACCACTTACTTTGCATTGCTCAATGGTAAGATAAGGTAATCAATAATCATTTTCAGAGACTGAATTAGAATAATTCGCGACTTTGAAGCATCTAAGTACACTATTTCACCAGGTTTTAATGTGAAGCCTCCACTTTCGGAGTGTGAGTAGGTTTCAAACTGGTTTTCGCGCCAATTATTTCGGTACCGATTATTTTTGGCCTCGGTTCCGGTTCTAAGCTCAAGAACCGGTGGAATCGAGAACCGAAGAACCGAACCGACCCATCCCTAATTAAAATTTAAGGTCAAAATAGAAGGTTTCGTCTTTATTTACAAGGTAGGTAATGGCCTGTTCGTGAAGAAGGGGGGAGGTGGTTTGGAATACAGACATTCAAAGAAGCCGATGATGACATTGTGAGTCCAAAACCATGCGATATTAGTTCATAGATGATTGCATATTACGATGATTCAAATCGGTATCACTCGAGAAAACCCTTTGAAGCACTTCGGCATCTTTTTCTTCCTTTCTAGATTCCCTTGTCGACTGTAGGAGTAGTCAACCTCAACGATCCCAGAACGATTAGGATCCCTTCTCTATTAGGATCTTGCAGAATTCGTTGATGTGTACTCTTCAGTTGTTTGCGACGTGGGGTTCCATATCATAGAAACTACGTCCAGAATAGGTGTGCGGCAATCAGGATAGGCTTTCCGGCAGTCAGCTCCGGATTCACCCAGCCGTTGGGCTTCTTTGTATAGTTCAGAAACATCTGGCTCAATCTCCGATGGACTTGAAACCAAAACAGTTTTAACAGTTAATAATGATTTCAGTTCAGCTACTTCTACACATATTGCTCATTATTGTGCAAATCAATAAATTTCATATTAAAATATAATACACTTAATCAGTTAGTTGCTTTTAATGAGAGAAAACGTAAATCAATTTCATTACACCATCATTCCACCCCAAGAAATATAATTCTCACATATTTAATAGAGATGTAACCTTTATAGGTTTGAAATTTTTGACGAAGTTCTTTCATTCGCAACATATCCCGTCATATTTTCATTAAAGTTTATCTTAGTGATCGATAAAAGTTTCGAGTCATTTGGAAAGTGCAACAATTTTTTATTTTTTTTATTTTAAAGAAAGAAATCCACATACAGCGATGATGCCAATTTATTGTGGCCAATAACAGTAAAAACCACGTGAGGAGATAAATTATGGATACATGTACATATAGCAAAAACCCCGATGTAACTGGGATTTTGTTGGTTTTGAATTAAATATCTTGAAATATGAGGAGTATATCATTTTACATGGACAGAATCAGTGTAACATTGACTAATATATTCATTTTACTGATAATTATTGTTGGACCTAAATGGGGTGAAAAAAGTGTAAGAATATTATCTACTAAGATGTGCTCCAATTAATCACCCAGCCAAGTGAAAACTGAAGTGTCATTGTGATTAAGGGCCAGTTTCAAGGGCGAAGATAATCTTTTTAACTCGGTTAATTTTGGGATTAACCGAGTTAATGTGACTTCTCTGTTTCACCAGTACCATTAACTCGGTTTTGGTGCATTATCTCGGTTAATATTTTTACCGGCCGTTTTCGCGAGGTGAAAGGATATTATCCTAGTTAATACTGTAAAAGCAACATGGCGCGCAGGCGATTTTGTCAGCTACTTTTAGATATTAGTCGAGACATTTGAGTTCAATTATCGTTATTTAAGGCAATTACTAGGTTGATTAAGGAACGCGCAATTTAGTTGAACCTAAAACTTGAGATTTGATTTATCCCGAGTTAATAAACGCTACGAAAAGCACTTAGCAACAATTCAGGTGAGGTCTTCTCGGGATTTCCACCGGGTTAAATATTTATATAACACCAACTTCACTCACCCTGAAGACGATGGACAAGTCGTCCGTGGAAACGGTGTTATATAAAGGATAAATAAAAGCAGATGGCACGTATCTAACCTCTAAAACTCTTATCTTATTTAAATGTAAATAGTACACTTCTCACAATAGACACTGCTACACACTTCAACCATAATTAAACATATTTTATAACCCTCATGAATTCTTGCTGAGTAATCAGGGAACGTTATAGCCGCATACGGTCATGGAAACGATTTGCCCGTCGCTATAAAATCTTAGCGTGACAGCCAGCCTGAATCGGATTGTAAAATATCAATATAATTATAAACATGTATACCTAAGGTTGATCAAGTATCTCTTGTCACCGAAATTGCTTCTCTCGTCGTCGTGTCCGATCTTTCATAATCACGTCTGGCGAGATTTAATGAAGTACGAAATTGCTCCAGCGTCTTTCTTAATAAATGACGGTAGGCCTCACATTGTATAAAAAGTTTATTTTGAATCACGCCTAACGTACCTCGACCACTATTTCTCCTCTCTCGTAGCTTTCTCCAGAGACTTGTGGCTGCCGCCGTTGTATGGACACTAGCAGTAGATGCGAAAATTAAACCATACCGATTCATTATTAATAGCTCTACTTCACTTCCGATGGCCTCAAACCTCAATATCTAGAAAGCTTTGTATAATGAATATTATAATTACTAAATATACACCATTCTTTATTTCACCTATAACGCATCACTTCTAAACAAGGCAGAAGACACAAACGTAAACAAACCATCGATACCGCTGCGTTGGTCGGAAATCTCCCGTGAATCGATATGTGCTATCGATACGCCTACACATACTTTCTGCACGTAACAGGGTTTCAAGTAATTAATTAAAAAGATCATTCGCCGTGTTAAACGCCCTAAGCAGAAGCAATTTCAGGTCATCACTTTAATTCATTCGCATGATAATTCACCTTGACACCAATGACAACGACGAAGGAAATGCTAAGTTTTAAGTGATCGAAAGGTACCTATTTACATGCAGTTACTGTTCGTTTTCGAGACGCTATAAATAAAGGCAATGTAATTTAAGTTATTTCCAGTATTTTATTTCTCTATCTCCCAAACGTAACAGTGAAGACAATAAGTGATATCTTAGGGGAAATGTTTAGTAGAATTAGGAAAAGCGGGGTTTGAAATATCTTATAAACATATAGACGATTTTTGAAAGTGATTATAGATGTTTTCTAGATACACGTAGAAGATAATATAGATGTTTCGTGGACGTTTAGTTAATATTTTGTCCTTCATGGGTACATTGGAAATGCCTTTAGTTACAATAAGCACGAAGTTAAATCAGCTGCATTACAAATCGGTTAGGCGCTTTTATTCGTTTGCAGACGTCAGGAGTATGAGAAATTTACCAACCTAAACATTCTCAGAGAAATCTCGGTTTACAAAAACCGAGATAATATAACAGTGGTGGAACGCAAGCAAGAGATTATCGAGATAATAATATTAACGGAGATAATGTAAACTGCGATAATGGGAAATTTTACCGTCGTTGGTGAAACTGGCCCTAAGAATGATAATGGAAAAGAAGTTTGGGCTCAGAAAATTTTAGGAATAAGAATGTAACAATCAGGAAATCATGATTAGAATACCTAGCTATTACCGACCTTAGTAACCCGATCAGTAACTCGCAGACCTGGTTTTCCAAAAGTCGAAGTACCGAAATGCCGATGCAGCCTTAGTAGTTGGGAGTAACTAAATACCTTGTTCGTCTACACAGTTATAAACTAAGTCCTTCAATTACTTCTTATATTCCGTTGCAACTTGATGCTTTAATTTCCAGAGTTCTGCATTCCATTTATGCATGCCATTTACATGTCGAAACCATGGTCAATGCTAATATAGTTCGTGTGTGGAATGTACAACGGGACGTTTCATATCCAGAGAAATATTAGGCTCCGATGTCAAATAAGTTGAAATGTCTTGCTTTTAATGAGTTTCTTTATGCCACACTTGCCCAAATTATTTTAAGCTATATATAACCCTGATTATTCTCTATGGGCTATCGTAGATTTAAAAAATATTGTGGACTTTTTCGGCTATATGACAGCCATGGAATACATTAGCTTCTCTCTCTAACTACCTGAATATTCCATTGCTCAAAATACCTTCACCTCTCTTTATTTTTAGCGTGCAAAACCTAAGGAATATCAGTTGATATCAAATGATTGCAGTATAAGTGTTACATTTGGCTGAATAAAAGAAGCATTATGGATAGCTAATGCAATTTATTATGTGGAATTTAATAAATTATTCACTGTTTAACTATCCTTTTCGAAAAGCGATAAAAGTGTGTAAATTTAAGCACGATTGTTCGAAGAAATTTCCCATTTGACACCCATTTCTTTATTTGCACCCAAAATTGAATAAGTGCACGATATAACAGCCAATGCGTGAATCGATCCATAATTTTACGGCATTAGAAAGGATAGTTTATGAGATTATGTGCAACAATCATTCTCCGCCCGATTCACCTTGGAGCTCAGGAAATAAATGATTTTTGAACATTGCAAGTGACTGATTTTGACGAGATGAGTTGCGTGTTTCTTTCTCTACACTTGTAACCGCGTTATAAAAAAGGCCCGCTCTAGATACGCGTTTCGGCGTGAATGAATAACACATGCGGCTCATGTCTCGGAGGTGTGCATCCTATGAGCTGCGACATTATGGAGCGGTCGCACCCAGACGTTGGCGATGTGGTGGCGTGAACGACATTTCAAAGCCCATCCGCGACACAATAACGAGCCGCCCCCTTCTCATCCGAACGGCGAGGCTGGGAAACGTTCACGGAATACTAATTCTATGCGAGCGCCCGCCTTCCATCAATCCTTAATTGCACCAGGACCGAATCATCTTGCATCCGCCGCGGTTCACCACGCTCGAGAATCCATCTCTTGTGAATCCCTTAACGGGCAGATCCCCGCAACCGAGGGGTAGTACGCTCCCCGGGTGCCTTTAAAAGGAATTATTGAGGATAATCCCGGCAAAATGAGCGTTAACAATTCAACCAAAATCTCACCCACCGCTATCGAGAACCCCTGATACCCTTCCGGAACCCGTGTTCCACTCCTCTCTCTTGTTCTAGGCACGTGTAAGGATATCCCGCTACCCCTTACAGTCTATGTGACTTTAAAATTATGTGTTGTCATGCAGCATTTTATTTGGTTCCGTATGCACAACAGGATGCATTCTATCAAAAGGAGAATCTACTATCAGCTGGAAATACAAGCGTAGAAATAAGGAAACAATTCATCAGGACGTATATCTGGAGCGTGTTTCTTAATGGCAGCGAAGCATGGACAATGACAGCAGCGGAAAATAAAAGGGTGGAAGAATTCGAAATGTGGTGCTACAGGAGAATGATGTAGATTAAATGGATCGACCGAGTAAGTAACGAGGGAGTTCTAAGAAGAGAGGGAAAAAAGTCTGCTGACAACTCTAAAAAGACGTATGGGCAATTTAATTTAATATCTTGAGGTACGATGGCCTGATGAAGAAAATCGTCGAAGGAAAAGTGAACGGGAGATTGGAAAAGGCAGGCCTCGTATGAACAGGTTGTGAAGGATGTAAAAGAGAATAACTACGTCAATACGAAAAGCTTGGCCGATAGAAGAATTGAGTGGAAAGCTGCGTCAAACCAATCCTAGGATTGTTGACCAATGATGATGATGACACAAAAGGATTTCAATGAAGTTTTTTTTTTTTACTTTAGCCCAATGTGTTGCACACTAAATCATAAATATATTCCAGTTTAATGAAAGTTAAGGCTGACACACAATCAACGTAAACGGGTGACGTGAGACGTTAACCATAAAACTTGAGGACATGGGGCATCGGTGGGAGAACGTAAGCGGACACAACCAGCGCATAGCGTTAGACCATGTACGTGGATGGGAGATGGGCATCTCCCATCTCTTGAGTTTCACGTACTCGGAAAACCAATTCAAACTGTTCTAGGATTTGGCGTTAAGGAGCCGTACTGTGGGGAGTTATAGAAGTTAAAATTGGTTACATGCCTCATCTGAAATTAAATTAAATTAAAATTTTGGTCTCAAATACTGTAAAACTTATTTCCGTCTCTGGTTTTAGCATATAGAATTTCCTTACTTTTTTGTAACGAGGCAATCAATGAATGAATAGGTATAAGAATGTATTACATTTTAATTAGATTTTACAAGGTAACTAATGACATGAAAATGCTAGTTTGCAATGGTAGCCATTGGTTAGATCGTGAACATTGAGTTAGGAAGGATTAAACACGGTTTTTGCGAATTAATTCTGACGAATTATAATATACTTAAGTGCTCTGGTAACTTCATTAATGCCATGGAATACCTACGTAAGCATATCTGCAGTATTGAAAATTAATTGTTAGCCACTGTTTACAATCGCTACGGATTCCCTTTTGCGCCTTCGTCAGTCAATTTTTTTCCTCAGGGTCGAGCAGGCTGAGTACGTCGATTGCGTCCGCTATAGAAAAAGTTCCCGTCTCACGTTTTCTGTTAACGACTCACGCCACCCGCTTACGTTGATTTTGTACCAGCCTTTACCCTGTTCAGTCGCCATGGAAACGACAGATTTTATGCATTGGTCGAGAATTTTTGATTGCAGCCATGTGTGGGAGTAGATTAGTAGACGGAGATTGTTCATACACGACCTAATAATGTAAGTAATTAACTTCTGGCAGTGGTATGATACGCCAATATTTACGTACTACCCGGCCACCGCGAGTGAGTGTGAGATATTTTTTCACGAGACACTTGAATACACTAATTGTTAGTGTATACATACATGTTTTTTTTACTATCGGGGTATTTATGTAAAAATATTGTAATTTTCGTGCAAACGTTTTCTACGTGGCATTTGCCATCCGAGTCTTCCGAGTCTATCTTAGGTGGTTAAGTAGTTTTAATGCGCGAATCTTCCGCTTTGTGCGCATTTAAAGCCAGCAAGAAGTTGAAATCCCTGACCTTGAAGGGGTGCGTGAGTTTTGGTTGGGTGGCTGCACCTGATGGTGGGGGTATTTGCGGAGGAAGGAGGCAATATAACCTCCAGCTCACACATAAAGCTGCGTCAGGTGGCGGGGTGCGTTGAAGCTTTAAAACCCATTGTCAATGCAGGCAAGGAGAGGAAAAAAATTGTCTTCCACGGTGAAGATCTTCCAGACCACCTCTCTGGCATCTCCCCCACCCCTCTCGCGCACGCTTTACCTCACCACACGCGTGACAGGCAAGGAGGACTCGCCGCCCTAGCGAGATATATTCCCCAAATTGCTTCCTCGACCGGCTAGCTACCCGCGCGCGGAGTTTCACGCCGTTAAATATTTAAACACCGCCCTCGAAAGTACCTCCAGGACTCTTCGTTCTGCACACCGGCACACTCACACACCCTATCCCCCTTCTGTTTTCCTCCTTCCTCCGCCCTTCCTTTCTCTCCTTTTCTGTCCCTTCCTTCTCATCTCTCCACCCTCTCAATTTTGCACCCTTTGCCGTGGTCTCGTGACCTCATCCTCCGAGCGGTGGCTACAGTCATCTGTGTATGGCGTGTATATACGGCATGGGCGATTGCTCCAGTGGTGGGTATGTCGTATATATACGGCACGGACGGTTGCTCTAATGGTGGGTATGTCGTATATATACGGCACGGACGTTGCTCTAATGGTGGGCATGTCGTATGTATACGTCATGCCGATTTCCGGTTGCTATGGTTATGCCATAATATTCAGTCAAGGAGCTACTACCTTCCCTAATGACACCCTTTTAGTTTATTCTTCAGCCGTTATATGGCATCTACTACCTTATATTAAGAAGGTCTATGACTTGTATGGAGTCTTGCTATCACGTTTTGGTGAATTTAAATAACCAGAAGAGTGTTTAGGCGGGCAATTGTGGTACGGGACGGGCTGATGTGACTGGGTGTATATAAGTGATGCTAAGTCCTTGGATTTGATGCACATAACTCGGCACTGATAAAGCGGCAGCTAAATTTTTATTTTACGTGTATACCAGCTTTGACTTTTAATATATATCAACCTCACTTTGACTGGGTAAAAATTCAATGTTCTCCTGATTTTTGTATGTATTTTCACTCGAAAATTTGGCGTTAATGTATAAAAAAGAGAGGAGAGTTGGCCATAGGAACGGGAAAAACTAAAATATAAATAAATATAGTCGTTTCAGGCTTGATTTGGTGGAATATCATAACGAAAGTAAAAGACGCAATTTTCCACAAGAATAAGATTTATACTCGACCGGTGGTCAGCTGCTCTGTGGTTTGGAAGAAAAATGTATTAACTACGAGAAATGATGATACTAAATAAACACTAAGGCAACAGCAACTAGATATGAATTAATGATTGGAAACTATTGAGTTATTATAAAGAAGAAACATTCATTACACGCTCAATTTCAGGGACTTCTAGCAGGGAGACTTAATAGGTAGTTTAATTACTTAGATTTCAATGAGTATTAGGTAATCATCCCTCAGTCAAAGTTTTATTCCTCTTTTGCTCTAATTACTAAAGAAATATTTTATTGCTCTAATTGCTAAAGAAATATTTTCAACAAAAATTAATGAATTTAAGATGTGTCAAGGAAAGAAGCTTTTTAAAATATTATTTTTTTTACTGAATTTATTATTCTATTTACACATGGAAGATAGTAAAGAATTGTCGCTTTTTACCTGAGCAATAGATGAACGATTTCTTCAAAAAAATTATCTTTGGACAACGGAGTTTCAGCAGTCATGCAAATGGATTGCAGCAAGCAGCTTCTGCCTTCCAAACCTTGCCTGAGTTAAAGTAAAAAACTTCATAAAAAATGAAGTGGAATTTTTTGTACAAATAAGTAGTAGGTAATTATGTTTAGTTGTCTGACATTGACATTTAAAACTGATGTATATTTGTGTAGAGTTAAACTTCGGTTGACCCGAGCTATAATTAATTAGAAACATTCAATTATTTCATTATCAAGAACATTTAATTCATTAGTTCAAATTGATGATCATCGTGTAAATTAAAATTTTTGGAGCTTCATTGATTCTTAAAAATGGCTTTATTGAATTTAGAGTTTAATGTTATAATGAAATTTATTCTGTTAAAGTAATATTTCATTTTATTATATCCATAGTTAAATAACACAATCAAAAGCAAGCGGCCAAATGCCACCAACTTGGTGACATATGCCTCTCTATGTTTTCCGTAACATTTTTGTTTGTCATACGGCTGATTAACATAACTATTCATTAATTGTTAGTATTCAAACCTTATATCTGACTTTAAAAAGGATTTATGAGTTTCAAAATATTTTCAATAGTAAAGGTGTGAGACATCTTCATCATCTTGATACATTTCTTTCTTAGGTGAATAGAACTCAATTTCTCAATTCAATACGTTTCACTATAAATATTATATCACATTTTAACACTAGTCAAATTTAATTAAAATTTTTGTTTTATCGGTAAAAATTACTGAGAATACAAAAAGGGCCAGTTAAAGTTATTTTATGTAAAATAATTCAGATTACATATTATTTTAAGTTTATAGGATATTAATTGAAGAATTAATTAGGGGCTTATGGAATGAATATGCTTCATGTGGATATAAAAATATTATAAAAATGTGGGAACACACAATGGGGTGAAGCTAATAGATTTGGCTTCCACTTAAAACTTGTAAGGAATTCCTTAAAATTCAAAGGGTACTGCTAATGGTATAGAAAAAATGTGTTTCACAATTAGTCCTACATGTAAAGTATTTGCTCGAAGTTTTTGTACGCGTCTTGCAGGGTAAGGTCCCTTGCTAATCTCCTTGACCCCGGTGCCACTGGGATGAAACCGGGCTCCAATTGCTCGACTCGAGTTGGCAATGGATAGTTTCCCTGGATATCGAAGGCCAAGCCAACATTTTTTGATTTCTCCATCACTTCCCTCATCGGCACTGCTATAGCGACAGTTATCTGTGGCAAAGAGAACGCATAAAGTGTAAAAATATCAAAACATATTGAGCAGTAATTATAAGTGTGCAAGTTAATTCACTGGACTGGGTCTCTCTCTGACTTTGGTTTCTAGTCCCGGACAGCAAGCATTATAACTTGCCCCTCATTAATTAATATGGCATTTAAACGGAAGACCACGTAATCATGGGTTAAAATTACTTACAAGCAGTCCACATTACTTTTCATTTTATTCAAATTTAACTACGGTATTTTTCAACGTTGACGATGAGTTTTCTATCGTTAATAAGTTTCTGAAATTTGTGATGCCTCCTCGGAATCGCAGGTCACGTTTTTCATAAGTGTATATAATTTCTATAGGTGGTCAATATGCCCATTTTAGATAAAAGGTAAAAGGATAAGAAATGGGTGTGGAAAGGAATATATGTTAAATAGCTACCTCTTTGTCTTCTTTTCAAAAGCAACAAGGCTTTTGTGAGTATAGTAATGGAAAAGTTAATGCACTGGAGAGAATACTCCCAGTGAATGAAAATATTCTCCCAGTGAATGACAATATTCTGAAGTGAATGACAACATTCTCTCTAATGAATGGAAGTATTAGCTCTATTAAATCCCAGATTTTTTCCTCATATTTTTACTAAATATATTTTTACACGGTCCAAAATTTCGTCCAGAGTCCAAAAGTTTCGTCCAAATTCAAGCGTCTAAAATTTAGGCCAGAGGTTAGCAAGCTTGAAAATGAACTTCATAGGGGTAGAGATGCAAGTACTAGCGTTAAGTATGTAAGGTGTTGGATACAGCAGGCAGAGCAGTTTATCACTCAGTATTTGTAAGGCAATGAAATTATGTGACAGATTAAATGAAATTGGGCTTGGTGATTTCTGCAACCGAATTATGTATTATCTTGGACAAAGAAATTAATAACATCAAAATGAATTAAGGAAATGAAAACATTTTTTAAAATAAACAAGTCAATGCAGGAGATTTCAAACGCAAGGAGGCAATATTGTGTGCAGTGTATGTAAAGAAATATGTGAGACGTGACTCCTTTCCCCATGGACTACGCCTTATCGTGGTGGGATTGGGGCTTGCGTGTTCCCGTGACCCCTAGAGCTGCACTGGCGGGAGCAACTAATATTGCCCCTGGTAGGGTCACCTATGCCAGACAGGTCGAAGGGTAGGAGCCTGACGAAAGGTAGTCCACGTACCGTACTCGCAGCGTCTGTTCCTCAGTGAGGCGGCTGTGAGAAGGTGTCTGACCCCAGTGGGACAGTCTGTCAAGTGATGGTGTCACTTTAAAAACACTATTGAGGCAGGCAATGGAAAACCACCTCAATTAAACTCTCTCAAGAACACAATATACTTGTACAATAGAGAATTGAATCCTGGCAACTACGGGGCCCGGGACCAAATTAGTGGGACGGGTGTTGTGCCCGGCAGCAGGGTAAGCAAGGACTCTGAGAAACAAAGAGAAACAAGAGCAAAAGAAAAGTGGTGGAATCGGCAATGCAAGGAGATGGAGAGACTCCAGAGAGAAGGAGAAATAGGCAGTCTGTACTCAAAGTTTAGAATGCTATCGGGAATCAAGAAAGGGATAACGGTCCCGTGCATCAAAGACAGAAGGGGAAATTTAGCAATGGAACCAGAGGAGATCCAGTATTGTTGGAGGAAATATGTTGAGGAACTGTATGATAGCAAAAATAGGTCTAGGAACTTGGACATAGAAGAAAAAAAGGTCGTAGATCAGGATGACGTGGGCCCCGGAATACTGGGTGGTGAGATAGATAACATCCCGGCTGAACTTCTGAAAAACCTAGGAAGAGGGGGACGGGAGAGATTATATGAACTTGTTCGTAGAATATACGAGGAGGGGGCTTGGCCGGAGGAATTTGTAAAAACCGTGCTAATGCCTATGCCGAAAAAGAGGGTGATAAAAGAATGTGAAGACTATAGAACGTTAAGTTTGATTTCTCATACGGCAAAGGTAGTGCTTAGAATAATGAATAGGAGAATAGAAAAAGAGCAAACGAATTCTTAGGCGAGGATCAGTTAGGATTTCGGAAGGGGAGGACCACTCAGGATGCGATTGCATTGATGAGAATACAAGTGGAAAGGAATCTAGAATACAACGAGGATGTATTCGCGTGCTTTGTTGATTTCAAAAAAGCGTTCGACAGAGTGAGGTGGAACAAGTTAATGGAAATATTGCGGAAGATAGGTGTAGACTGGAGAGACAGGAGACTGATTCAGAATTAATCCGCAGAAGGCACAAGTGAGAGTAGCCGATGGAGAATCGGAATGGGCCACAATAGGAAGGGGAGTTAGGCAGGGCTATCCGTTATCGCTGGTACTTTTCAACATATACTCGGAGGATGGGGTGAGAGAGGCTTGGGATGAGCTGGAGGCTGGAGTAAAGGTCGGAGGGAAATTGATAAAACCAGTGACATTTGCATATGACGAAACGCTAGTCAGCCAGTCAGCCTGTGGCTTGCGGAAAATGCTGGATGCGTTGCAGGGACAGTGAGATAAATACGGGTTGAAGATAAACCATAAGAAAATGAAAGTAATGCGATTTTCAAGAAAAAAGGGCCAGTATAACCATAAAAGTAGGAGGTCAGAAGCTAGAACAGGTAGAGCAATTTAGCTATCTAGGTAGTGTGTTGGAAGAAAAAGAGTAGAACAGCATTGAAATAAGAAGTAGAATTGCATTAGCAAAAGAAGCTTTTACTCGAATTCGTGAACTAATGACAGGGGTGTTGACTAGGGAAGTGAAGAAAAGAATAGTGAAAAGGAGGAATAAATTGTCAATTTAAACCTACCTTCACCGGTAGAATACTAATAATAATAAGGCGTTACTGAATTTTTTTTTGCAGCGAATGATGACATTAAGAAGGTATAGTAGAAAATAATCATGGGTCTGCTATTAGAAATGACGGATCAATAAATAACGCGAATGACCTAAAAATCTCCTATCATAGCTGATTGTTGTGAGATCTAACCTGACGGCAACTACATTCATTATTCTCTTTAAAATAAACATTCGTCTATGTTAGAAAGAATATACTTTTAAGTACGTGGTAGAGGTAAGCGGGTATATTTCAATACTGGGTTACCGGGGTATAGCTAGAGGAACGATTATTTGGATATATAAATCGCAGAGAGGAAGTAAGCTGACCTAAAGAAGGATATCATTTAATAAATTAAAGTCATGTGTATAAACTATAACACATCAAAAATACCTTTTCGGCAGAAAATTATAATAATAAATGGTATTAATTACATTAATCATACACACCTGAACTACACTTAATGGATTCCAAAGTAAATATCTCCTCGACCTGGACAGAATCTCTTCACTAGTGGGATTGTCCGAAGCCATGTCTTTGGTGATATCTCTTGCTGACTCAATATCCATTGCACTGCTTCGGAGAATTAGGCTATAGAGAGCTAATAATTCAACCAAGGTAAATCGGTCGAACATGAATGCCACGAACATCGTTGGGCAGATCACGAAGTCTTCCAAATTTTCAGGTTCCTGTAATACGGGAAGAGATATCAATAAAACTACGTTGGAATAAATTTGGATCTACTGAAAATGTTCTAATTGGAATCAATATACCCTACCTGTAATAAAGTCTGCTCTTGTGACTATAGATAAAAATATTTATTAAATATCTTTCATGAAAGGATATCCGCCTCTGTTCTTACGATGCCCTTGGTGTGCCGATTAAAATAATTCAACATTAAAACCTGAAAGAAATGTTGGAAGTTGACATCAAAATGTTTTTTGCCCCTGACTTAACAGGCTTACATTTTTTTTAATTAATTTAAGTGGTAGGTACATATTTCCACGAGAAATGGCATCATTGGGCATAAATATAAAGTTTTGCTTGAAACATAGAACTTACTGAGCAGGGCGTTAGAGAGGGACAGCATAGGAGAGTAATTTTTGTTCATTTTTTGTCAATTATTCCTTAAAATAAATCCATTTAAGTCATAAATATGTCTCTCAGCAACCTCCTTCTCTGGCATTCTCTTTTATATTTCATTCCTACTAATTCTTATCCTAATTAGGCTATCATTACATTCCTCTCTCTTTCGACTCCCTTACAGGCAGAATGCAGATGTTATGTTGATCTTTCCCACCATCTTCTCAACTTGAATCAGTCTTTCCCCTTATTCCCTAATTATAGAAAATAGATACTAACAATCTAGTTGCATCAGACCCTATAGTTGCTTGTTTGCTTGCCAAATGTGCATGATTGGTGATCTTCACCCCCTGCCATACACCCTCGCGGTTGCTTGCAGGGTATCGCGTAGATGTAGACGTATATGAATTATTATTCCTTATTATACTCTTCCTTCCAAGCACTATGAAATGCTCAATACTACTCATTCTCACTCCCCCTATAATCTGTTGATAGGTTGTTAATACTTAGTTTTTTAAATCATATATATGTACGTTAACATTCAGTTTATTTCCTTTGCATATTCTTCCCGGGTATTTATTTGTAATGCCTTTTGGGATAACATATTATAGTACACTCTAATATAACCATTCAAGTTTATACCTGCATGGAGCTACATCTGTGTAATCCTGTTACTCCCATGGTCATTGTTCTCCATATCCAACAAAATGGTAATACAATATACTTATCCCTGACTTATCAACCTGCGGCCATATATCTTTATGTTCCTCGTTTCAGAAGACACCGTTGTGCTATTAATAACCTTCCTCAGGCCTAAAACGTCTAGTCTAAGCTCGTCATTTTCTGTTTGATGTTTTCGAACTTCCTTACCATCAATATTGCTCTCATATATTACTATTGTGACTTATTTGGTTCTTTTGAAAGTTTTGTTTTCTGCAGCTGTAGTAACTGCGGCCTTGCAAGGATTTCGACCACAAAAGACTTACTTCTCTTGTTTCTGGGACCAATCCTCACCTCAGTGAGCTGGAAACTGAGTGTCGTAGTTGTCAGGATTCAATTTTATCTTTGCCTTCATTATTCTCGTGCTAGTTACTTAACCCCACTGATGTCAGTTACCAGTGCGGTACACGGACTACCGTATTTCCTGGCTACTATCCTTTGGCACATTTTTCGTGGAATGCCTACCAGAAGCATCTTCTTGTGGTTCCACCAGTAAGGGTCAGAGTAAAATGCAAGCCAAGTCACCATGAGTAGGCGTGACCCAGGAGTAGAGTTTTCAAGTCTACACTCTAAAATACCCTTTCTCACGAAAGGGAATCAAACGCCTCTGTATATCTGTATATCAATGAAGCATCTATCACCACATCCAAAGAGAAGGATAAAAGTACTGCAATCAATAATTATAAGCTAATTGTCTTTCGTTTACTTCTTGTTAATTTTTATCAATATGCATTTGACATCTACGATGCAATTCAATTCAGAACTCTAGTTTTGCAATATCATACAATTGAATTTTCCTCAAAAATATCCTCTCATCATATATTCTTATTTTTGATACTACCTATTATTGGAACTTATTAGGTTATTTATTTAAAATAAACTGAATTTATATTTTGGAAAAAATACTAACAGGATATTTTTATGGCTTCATGTGGGGGACGAAATAGCCATGAAATAAATATATTTATCCTAAATATGACTGAATTCGCTGCCCTTATACTGTTGCCTCCTTTTATACATACCTATTTCTTCAATACTATTACGGCTGACCAAAATTCAGGAACACGACCGACATATTCACATTTGTGCTGAAGGTATTTCGATTACGCCGAACGCTACCGTCCATGAGAAACCTCTCTTCTGTTCATTCAAACAGCATTTGGTGCCTGTATTGGAAAATTCATAAAGTCATGAAGTATACTCATCATATTATCATTATCAGTAAGCTGACATTTGAACATTCAGGAATTTCATAACGCCAGCACTTAGTTATTGGTCTATATCGATAGTAATACTAGACCGTCCCCTAAAAAGGGACCATCTTCTTCTGACCAATCTTTGCTAAGAATATTCTTTAATCCTTACCCAAAGTTATTCCTCATTGCATTTCTAGAACTTTCAAAAATACGTTGTTATATTCATCCATATCAGTCATAAATTACAATTGAAGACACCGTATGTTCGCGTGGACGAAATATGTTTTCCTTACCTTTTTGATTTCAAATGAATTTTAATAAACATTTTCTTTACTATATTTTTCCAAATTGGCATAAATGTGGTAAATATTATTCTATGCTTTCTCTACGGATCAAGCTGGTGTTAGTATTTGACAATCAATCTAGAGGAGATGTGATTATTTCTTCATTAAATGATTCGTTGTTAATGTACGCATACTCAATATTCTTGTGGCTTTTAAACGGTGGTAAACTAAAAAATTGGTCGACCTCATCGGCTTCTTATTTATATCCACTCTACCCTTAAATTTTCGCATTGATGTTTAACTCTTTACCATCCTTGGCGAAATATAATTGTCCTTCAAAACTTTGCCATTTGGTTTACCATTGCCGATTTGAAATGCATCTATAAACGTTGCATCTGAAGCGCAATTTGTACTCAAATTAGGTAACTATGCAAAAAGCACCCACCCATAATATTATATTATTTTTGATATAATAATCAAAGCAGCGGCAGCAAGAACTCCTTTATAGCATAAAGAAATAAGACAGAACTCTTATGATGCAATACAAAATTAAGCATATTAATGCCATACAAGTTGATTCTAATACAACAAATAATTATGATAGAAACCAAAGGCAATGATGAAATGAGTAAAAACAGAACATTATGATAGAAGTAAGTAATTTTATAAAAATGATAAAAAATATACTGGAATTTGAGAGTACGCGAAAACTATCTACTTACCTATACCTATTTCTTCAATACCATTACGGCTGACCAAATTGCAGGAATACTGCCGACATTTTCACATTTGTGCCGAAGGTATTTCGATTACGCCGAACGGTACTGTCCATGAAAAACCTCTCTTCTGTTCATTCAAACAGCATTGGTACCTGTATTGGAAAATTCACAATGTCATGAAGTATACCCTTCATATTATCATTATAAGTTAACTAATATTTGAACATTCAGGAAATTTTTAACACCAACATTTAATTATTAGTCTATATCGATAGTAATAGTAGACCGTCCCCCTAAAAAGGGACCATCTCTCAGAGGTCAGATCCGATTCCCTAATTCAGCACGGGAAAAAGTCTATGTTCGGTTAGTTTAATATTCGTGTGAGGCGACCGACAGCTAACGTCATTTGCCTTTTAGGATGCATGGATTACTGATTATAAATAGGAATATTTCAGGAGGATGGAGGAAGGGTGGTGAGAAACTCGGTATCAAAATTAGCCTCTTAAAAAAGGCGCCAAGACTTCAAGAGTTTTAAAATCCAACTTAGGGAGTGCTGAACTTGACATCCCTTCCACTTAGCATTAAACATGTAGAGACCAGCCAACCTCAGAAAAATCCACCCTTGACGAAAATAGAACCCAGGCCCTCTAGGTAGGAAACAATGCTTTAGCCATCACAATAACCCGATCCCTTTCATTTGGTCTGAGACGTGTAGTGAATGAAAAATATTGGCTATACCTTTAATTTATCAACTACCTTTGAAGTTTATTATAATCATGAAACTTAAAATAGTCTATTGATATAATTCTGTAGCAACCTTTACTATGAAATCCCAAGCTATTGTGCCGATCAGTTTTGACTCGCAATGAAGTAATAAATATTTAATTGTTCAAAACTCACACTTAATGAGGGTTTCTATGTACTGCTGAGGACCAGGGAGTTGATGTCAGCCAATTTCACCCTCATGTGGAAAGGAAGATCGCCCACGTGTTGCTTGAAAAGTTCTGTCAGAGCCCGTACGGTCGCTCACTTCACCCTTCTACTGCGATGTAGTTCGTGAGACGATGTGAGACTCGGAGTGATTTCCGGGGACTTGGCACGCAACGGTAAATCAAGTTCGTGAAGTCTTCGCACTAATATGTGGAAAAATTATATCGAGTCGAGGGACAGTGCGTCATCTACGCCTCATCCCTACGCCTGTACACGAAAACTTCCTGCATTTAGAGCCTCCACTTTGACATCAGAAACTCCGCCTCACCCGTTCCAAACCTCCCATCCCTTTTTATGCGACAGGTATCTCTTCCTGGTTTCACTTTTACCAAGTAGCACCTTCGATTCTCACCCGCTTCTAAATGATCGTGTCATCGGCCGAATCGTGAGCGTTTAGCTCGTAAGCGTCGGAACACCTGCGCGGTTTGATCGAGATCTTTCCACATTCCCACTCACTTCCGGAGTTCCCCGCGGATTGACCTTTTGATTTTCCCCCGCGCGCAACTTGCGGCGAAGTCAACAGATGGCTCCGAGTGCAGATGCGATAAAGGAATTTGTCTTAAAAATGTACGGCTAAAAGAGGCCTTTTAACTAGCAATGAAAACTAAATACCACTTTGTCAATATTTGGCGGTAAGAAATTGAAGGGTAGCCGAGTAAGCAGCGACAGACTAGGCAAAAAAGAAATTGCCAATATGGCCCAGACGGAAAGGTCATTGCACCAAAAAATATTCTATTCAGAGCTGGAAATACATGCGTGTATGTAAAGGAGCATTTCATTAGAAGATACATTCCCAGGCATAAATGCTATCTTATGAATCCTGCCAATCATTGACGATAAGATCAGCAAAGAAGTCATGGCTGGAAGCATTTGGAATGTGGTACCACCGGAATGGGATGAAGATAAAATGTTTCAACCGAGTGAGACACGACAAAGTCCTGAAAAGAGAGTAAGAGCGGTGATGTTGCCTAAAAACCTTAAAAATAAGACGGCACAACTTAATTGCCTCTAACATGAGACTTGATGGAATAATGAAAAAAATCCTTGAAAAGACAAGTCAACGGGAAGAATGGCAAAGAAAGAGAGATATAGAAACATTATTTAAGAATGTAAAAGAGAAGAACTATTTGAATACAGATAGGTATGCCGATAATAGAATAGAGTGGAGAGCTGCGTAAAACCAAAGTTGTAATTGTTGACTTTGTTGATGAAGGAATTAGAAAAATCAGGACCCAGTTAATGGTATGATATTCTTTTGTAATCTACTAATTTTTATTAATGCGAATACTTTCTTGGTAAAGGATGCAAGCCTATGAGGAGTTCCTTACTCTTAGATAAAATGATTTTAGGAGCACTACAGGAAGAATGCTGTTCTCAATGAAATGCTCAATGATTATACTTGTTCCATGCTTGATTTTTGGAGATTCGTTCTCCAAAAATACGATTTTATCGCAGTGAATACTATTAAGCTACTATTTTCTGGGCATAAAAAATGACTATTCTAGCCTGGATCATATTTTACTCTGCCTTTACATGAAATATGCTATAAGTAATTAAAGAAAACTTTGCATACAAGCGAAGTTATTTTGACTATTTCGCACTGTTATATCTGAGATCTTTAATAATATATGCATACACGCCAAAGACGCGCAAATGACAAGCTTTTTAAAATTACGATATTTTACATATCAATTAAGACTAAATAGATTATTCACCGTTAAAAGTCCTTCATTAGCATTAGGTTTAAGGTAAAATGACTGCAATTGACGACCGATTTTGATGTATCAATGTTTCCACGAACAGTAATTTGAGATATTAAGCGAAAACTGTTTCTAAAACATGTTTATTTACCATAGAATGCTATGACCTCAGAAACCCATAAGTTAGTGCACGATCTTGAGGGGATAAAAGACGAAGGAATGGGTTTACAACACTTAGCATTAGCTGGTCAATTGAGGATAATTCAGGTTGAATATCCCATTGCTAACAGTGACTCCTCACTTGTGCTCTGGGGCAAAACATAAATACCAGGAATTTTAAGCTCCCAGGAGGTCTTGTCTCTCAGAATATGCCTTGACGCTTATACTTACCCTTATTTCACCTCTAACAGAGTTTATTACTACATATTTTACAATTTCTGTTCTATTTTTTCAGAAAACTACGGAAATGATCAGCCATCGAAATCATAAAGGAAGCTTTCAACGATTCATCTTAGCAAATATACTCTTCTGTTTCGTTTTAGTGGCAATTTTGTCTTTGGTTAAAGCTAACGGTAACGGGCAAACAAGATTTACGAGGCAGTTATTGTTTCCGTCACCCAACAGTAAAGTGCAGGTATTTTAGCTTTAACACTTACGTGCTATAATTTATTAATGCTTTATACGTATCTTCCACACAAATGCTTTTTAATATTTCCTACCATTTATCACTCAACTGCTTTTTAACTTCACAAGTTTCAAGTTAGAATATGTGATAGATTTATATTAAGATGGTGTTCTATTTTTCAGTATGAAATACTGTATTATAAGACGAAGGAAGGAAGTATCTGCGTAGATCATTATCATTTTGGCCTTTCCACCGGTCAAATTTTCTGAGAAATAGGTTACTCCAGTGTGAATTTCCTAAGCATCTCCTTTCTATTTTCATTTCTGTATAAGATCAGCTTTTGTTCTTTTCTTTAGCTTCTCAACTCTTCCATTTATTTTCCTCCGTCCTCCTTAAATACAGACCATTCTTAGTTGAGGCTAGGCGGTCATTATCCTAGTACCATTATATCTTTTCCACATACCAAACTTCTACCAAAACGCCTACAGCTGCTTTATCAAATACCACCATGTGTATTGAGGTAGCTGCTTTTGGAGGCACCGTTCATATTTTTGGCCCATTACAATTTCCTCGTCCTCTACAAAATTAAATGGAGTCTGAGTATGGAAGTGGGAAATATTTGATATTTTTAACTGATAAAAAATTGATCAAGCCTATGTTAAGACCGATTTAAAGGGTCACTGACATTTTGTAGACTGTTGCGAGAACGCTCGCGCAAAAAAAATCAATTTGCCATTTAAGAAACGACTAACCTGGAAACATTGTATAAATGCGTGAGCGCTTGCGTCCAAAATTGTTCATGTCCTATTCTATGGCATGTAATCGCGGGATGTCCATCTCTTTTAGCTAGTGGCAACGAACAACCTCCAGAGTTCTAATGACTAAATAGGTTACTGACGACTAATAAGTAGGGTTTTATTTTATTTCCAATATTTGGGTGTTGCAGAAACCAAAGCTGTGCTATTAATTATGAAATGTGTGGAAGTTTTATTTTTTCTTGGAATGGAGATGTTCTTATATACTCAACTTCGCCCACTGTTTTGGGGTCGCTGTTCAAGATTTAGGATACGTAAAGAATTAGTGTGGAAACAGACTTGAAATCACAGATGACATCAGAGATTCCACGTTTTCGTTCAGAAATATATTTTATAGTGGTGATAATAGTGTCTTTGTTCATGTATATTAAAAGCCTTTTCATCGATATGAGAGTATGCATTGCATCGTGACGATTTTGCAGTTAATTGACGGCATACTACTACTAAAAAATTGGGCCAGCGGTTGCCCCGAGTAAAGCTGTCACGCATTAGTTCTCGCAATACATTACATCATGAATATTCGCAAACGATTGCACAAACTGATGCTACATCAACTCGCGCAATTTTATTCAGCGTAAAATAGGGTATTTAAGTTTTATTTATTGTCCAATGCATGTTATTAGACACGAAACTTTACGGCTGAATTGCTATCCTGATTTCAGTGGGTGTTTGGCCTTGGAATACCCGCCAAAGTAGACAGTAAATCACTCAGTTTCGGCTTATCACTGAAGCTGAACTACTACCGACTTCCAAGAAATGCCTCCGACATTGTATTTCCATTCGCGGAAATCAAAGACAAGAGATTCGCCGAGAGCAATTTCGAGGATGAAGATTATGGAGCGCCTCTAACGGAACGTGGAAGCCGCTGGGACTTTTATGCGGGCTTGGAATATTTTATGGACAGGTATAAAATGCCAATTTTAAGGGAAATAAATATTTTTTTGCCAATTACTCTTTAAAATTCTCTTTTCTGAATGATTTATTCATATTTGGTATATATACATTCCGTTAAAAAATGGCTGAGGACGCGCCAATTTAATTTTAAGTAGTAAAATTTTTTTTTTCTAGATACAGTAATTGAATACACAGATTAACGGTCCCTACATTTTTGCTGCAATTTAGTGTTCAATGAATTGAAAAATATTCCGTTTAGTTTAAACGAATGAAACTATTTGTCAATTCATTTGCACGTATAAAGAATGAAAAGTATACCTTTGCAGTAGTAATTTATTTGGTTCTAGCCAATGCATATTCTTAAGGGCAAATGATGGAGTAAGAACCAATGAATAAGGTTTTGAGAGAAACATCTAAACACATTCTCTATTCGTGAGCCGTTGCAATTAAAATGGTCACAGAGTTAAGTGCTAATTAGGTGGCAGACAGCTTCATTAACTGACGTCAGTGGTATAGGATCTATAAGTAGATTAGAATCGTATCACTATTACCACAATAGTTCTAATGACGCTCCCTGACATCACTTTAATGTTCGCTTCCTGTATAAGCAGTTCCCAATTCATTTGGAAAATTTTAAGGTACATTTCCAGGGATATCTATCCTTTTTGTATTAAATTGGTACTTCATGCTTCGAAATAAATCGTACATGACCCGTGTGATTTGAATTGTTGACTTGCAGAATAATTCTGACACTAGTCTATTGCCGTGATAATGTGTTTTGCTGAAACCGACAAAAAATTTCACTATTATCAAAACATCATTCTCGCAATCGTTTAAGCAGTTGATCTTTTATTTTTTTATTAAATTTGAAATGAGAAACAAAAATACTTCGTTTGTGTAAACAATAATGTTTTCGTGAAAATGTAGCTGTCATCAAGTGGTAGACGAAAAGTGTTTATAAAAATGAAACTAATTGAAAAAGATATTTGGAGAACTGACAATATACTCTTCTCGAAAATTTTCCATGCATATAAGGAAAAAATTAGGAAAGATAATCACTTATCACAAACATTTTGCTGGTGCTAAGTAAATGTTATATAAGTACGTTATAATATCTTTCAGGATACTTTTGGGGTAGCGTAGTTCATTGAGAGATCATAATGGATTATGAGATTATTAGATTTGTGCCCAAAGCCCCTGGTCTAAATCACAATAGTTAGTTCATTGGATTCTATTTTTCATGTGCAGATCCATTACCCATTTCGGTCCTTATTCATTCGGTGATCTTATCTTAGAATTAGAATTTATTGCTGCCTGGCCTTCAGTTGGGAGCAAACTGATTACCTTGCATAAAATCTGGCCCCTCTTCATAGTGCCCACATCAATCCCATCCTAGCAACTTTTTTCCCGATCTAAGATGTGCTAATGACTTTAAATCAACAAGGGATAACATTCGTTTAAATTTTTTAGCTACAGAAATGTGTTTTATTACCCAGCATACATTTCTATGGCACGATTCCTCATCGCAGTAGATCCGCGGGGCAGGTCAAATCTCACCAAATGCTGTCATTGTTGTAGGTAACTAGATGCGGCTAAAAATGTTTCACGGGAAAGAGAAAGGGTGAAGCAACCCTACTAACAAATAGCCTTTTCATTACCAAAGCTAGGGAGCCATGGTTGGACGTCCCATCCGACGGTGGAAATATTGGTCATAATGTCCTTTCCGCACAACACTCTATTAAAGATACCAATGATATATCTGACAATGCAGAGATTCTAACCTGGGCTTTTGGTATAGAAAGACAATGATCTAGCTACCACGTTAACCCAGTCCTCAAAATGTACATCAGTTTGCCCACCTAAACGCTTTTTGCTCAATTTTGGTCATCTTATCTTTCTTGTTTAGGTGAGATAAGGAATTTGTGAGCGATATAGTGGTATAGTACGCTCTATGCATTCTGACCTGTTGATTTTCAGGTCTACTGATTGAAGTGTAACCTTAACGAGCAATTTAAATGCATGACCGAAGACATCACATTTGTATACACATAGTTAAATAGAGTAACTACCTCAGTAATCTCAAGCAAGGTGCTCATCTTGATGAACTGGTGCTATTCGCTTCCCATCTACTTTTCCCTTTCACTCCTAAGAATATATTATCAATTGCTCCATTCAAGATTACTTGGTGATGGACAGTCTGGAGCAGAATGTTTGCAGAGAGCGATATGTGAAGCTGCATCTCAGCCATTAATCTCCCAATTCCACGGAGGACTAACGGCTGAACTTCTACAAGCCATGCTCACGTACGTTTTGAGTATATCAAAACCTTCAACAAGAAATGTGTGTAGTTCGACATGCTATAAAAGATATTTTAGTGACTTTCTATGCATACAAAGTAAATGCGAAACATTTGAAGATATGAGAATAAGTCCATGATTATATCAGATTAAAGTACTTGATTTTTGTATCCCTAGTTTTGAAGATTTTCAAGTTTTGTGTTAGCATCAATACAATTCGTAAGATTATACTTTTGGATCCACTTATAACGGATAAATCGGCTATTCAACCAATTCAGCCTAACTCGTTTACTCCAAAATGTGTGATGAGTTATTAGAATATGCTGATAATTATCCATAGCATTCTTTACACATATTTAGTGAAATAATGATTTCAATAAAAGTATTCATATATTGGACGAAATAAACGATATTTCAATTTTTTTCATAGTTGAAGACTAATTCTTGTGGAGATTGCCTAATGCTTAGTACAATTAGGTAATTTACCTCTTGAATACAAATTTTAGGTGAAACACTTATTTTTTAACCTATATTCTGTCCTCCAGGCCTTCATCATCTGCTCTGATAAGCGGAAGTGAAGAGGAATCACAAGTGAAATCGACTTACACGAGGGCGGAAAGGTTAGGTGTAGATGGAAAAGACTGCAGCACTGCATTCCCAGCTTGCGTTACGAATTTACTGGAACTAGTTTCAGCAATGATGTCCATTGAACAACTGTTTTAAGCTTTTTTGACGCACGCAGACGAGACTTCACCACAATGTATTTTTTCATTTACAGTGTACGACTCGGATGGAATTGGCGATGAAATGTTTGAATGAAATTAAAGGGAATTTCTGTAAAATTAACATTTTTTTGTTCGATTATTTTTCGCTTGGCAACTTAAAACAGCCAATAAAAAGTAATATAAGTGATATTCATGGGTAAATATGGTGAAATAGTATGAAAGTCATAAGACTCGAGTCTAGGAATTTGAGATAAAAGAGTATGCAGGAATATAGGGTATCGCTCTGTCAATTCTCTATCTCCACTTTTTTTCTCTACATTCAGCCTCTAATTTGGCATTTTATGTATTTCTGTAAAGACATGAAATGTAGGGTTCTCAGGAAAATATATGTATTGTCCTTTAATTATAGAAGAAATCTCCCGAATCTTTTTGGAGTCCTTGAGAAATACAAATGACAATTGAGATCGGTTGAAACTTCCAGAATAAATGGATTTTAGTGCAGATGAGAATGCTATAGAGAGCAAACAATGGTAGAATGAAAACCCAGCGTTTTCTTCAGCGTACTCTCTTCGAAAGATGCCAAGGGGTCTACGTTGCATCCAACGGATGGAGTCTTTTAAGTAGCCCTCCCAAAGCCTTGACTTATGAACCGGTACGCCACTAAAAATCTCTATCGATGTCAGGTATCGCAACTCCCATTTTTGAGTATCCTCTATTGTTTCTACTAAGCCGAAAATATTTTTTCAAATAATTTGGTTATTCGATAATAAACCAGCAAAATATTTGTCCTAAAACTAATTCATTTCAAAAACACAACAGTTTATTGAAACAAAAGGGGGTTAAACTGGACGTGCCCAAGAAAATATCCATGTATCGTACAATTTAACATTAATCCCCAAAATCTCATTCATTCACTAGGAAGGCTAAATATTTTGAATGCGCTTTCACAGTACTGCGAGACACCTTTATAGTGATTCTTGCCCTTACTTCTTCCAGGGCATAATTTATATAAATATATTATTAATTATACTGCACTTGGAATCTGGAGATAGATATTTGAGTTATCATTTTCCTGCAAAATAATTCAAAATAGGTAACTTAAGTCTATGATAGTGATAATATACTACTAATAAAAAGCATGGTTGCTCAGGACTACCTCCTAATGCGAAAATTACAACCAACTCTTACCGATCAACAATTGTTAGACCTTCTGTTCCATTCAAATGTTTTCACATTGTAATTGAATCAGTGGCAACATCTATGATATTATAAATAGTTCACTTAAGAAATTGCTTTAGAAAGAAAGGAAAAATGCATGGCATAGTCTAATTATTGCTGAGCTTATGATCTACTGAGATTTTTTAGGGAAATGATTCCTCAATTTAAAATGAGAGTACAAATGTACGAGTGACTGACTAGAAGTTTATAGAAAACCTTTGGAACATAAGTTTCTTAATTTAAACGAGAAATACTGATTTAAATGACGTTACCACTACAGTATTTAGAATTTTATATATGTATATGCAAACATTAAATTTGGTCCATTTCGGCCCTGTAGGGATTGTTCAGGAAAATAATGAACGATTAGTTTGATTGAAACATTATAGCATATTAGTCATGTAGTATTCATTCATGCAGTGTAGCAATATATGTTCATCTCCTGAAACTAACTCATGTGGGTTTTATTAGGCTGACAATTTTCTCATAAAATACACATTGCTTGGCCCTCTTAACCCCAAGGGAGTCATGGTGAAGGGGATACGGCTGATTAAAAAGAAAAAATAGTTCTCTCAAGAAGCCAAAAATGCATTGGATTTTTAGGAAATTCCCGTTCCCATGAAAAGGGAGCGAAGCACGTCAAAAGAGCATTGCTTCGTCACTGGGTTTGAATAATTCACGAGCCGTTCTGCAGGGAACAAGTCGTGATCCCCATAGCTCTAAGAATTGTCTCTTGGCAAATCGCGTGAAAAGGAGTTCATTATTGATAAGCCAGTCGGCCTCGGCTGCATTGACGACGCGAGGGGCGACGAAATTCGGTATAAGATTTGGAGGGGAAAATGAAAAAAATAGCTAGATCCCTTCCTCTGTTTCTCTCTCTTTCTCTCGTCGAGTCAGCGCAAAAGGGGTGAAGATCCTTTGACCTAATTAAAGAGGAACTGAATGGGCTCCGAGAGTGAGCTCGGGAAGAATTATGCAGCCTTATCGCATTAAAAATTTTATTGGTGTCAGGAAAATTGAATGCCAACTAACTTGGAATCATGCCTCTTGAAGCGCACGTCGGATATCCGTGAAATTTTCCCTATTTACAAATTAGGACACCTCTACTTCTCCGTTGTATTACTGAATTCTTATAATTTTTGTGAAAGTAAAATTGCTCATTAAATTCCCTTATAAAGAAAATAGTGCAGAGATGAGAAAATAAAACCCATGTGGGTAATTGAATGTCTTATTTGCCTTTAAAGAAATTTATACAATATTCTTCCAATTTTCAAAAATTTGAAAAGCGTGGACTAGATATCTCTACTGCCAGTTAGACTACTCTATGAAGACAAGGTTGCTTCAATTATCCATAATTGAAAGTTTGTAATTTTACATTTCCATTGTACCCTGAGAGCCAACCCAAACGTGTATGGCAGGGAAACCATCAATTGGCTTGCATTTTGAATCAAAACTTCGGAACCTATGTCATTTAACACATATTTATTTTTAGATCACTAAAACACTAAATCAAATTGACATTGTAAACCAAATATTAACTTTACGAAATTTGAATTAATATACGTGTGGTAGCTAGAAATTTTTGTTCTGATAACGCTGATAATACAGATGGAGTATTTTTATAGGGGAAAAACATTCTCCCATCGTATCAAGACCCTTGAAATTTAAATGAAATACTGAATATTTTATGTCTAAAAGATATGTAAGTTTTATTGACATGCATATTTCCTTCTGCTTTATTCATTTATATATTCCCTTTTATATCCCGGTCTTCATTACATTTTCAGCAATGAATTATTTAACCCTAAGGGCCTTTCTTTAACTTTTGCCCTGTCAAACACTCTGGAATTTTTTCGTGCACTTACGGAACTGTGTTAATTGAAACTCTGAATGTGGTTACGTGACGGATGAAAAGTTTTAAGGGCTTAACTCCCCTTTATAAGTGGACTACTTGAAAGTTTAGCCTGAGACAACGAAAATTGGAACACTGTGGGAAGGACTTTGCACGGTTTATTTTGCATAGTCTTTTTTATTTCAGCAACCCAGATTTGGACGTCATCAACTCCATTTTACGTTGTGCCTAAAACGCCCATTTTGCTCCATTATTGGTACCATCAAAAATTTTAAAGTTTGGTGGTGGAACAACATGGGCATGGCATACTGAATATCTGAACAGTCTGCCATACCCAGCATTGAGTATTTCGACGGTAGACAGTTCTAGTATTTAGTTCATGATATAGTCCTGAATTGCCTTCGGCGCTACAAGAAAATAATGGAGAGGGTCAGAGAGGCTGTAATAATTGTATATCACTATTTAAGATCATAATTGCATGCATATTTTGAATTTGTAGGCTGAGAAAATATGCTTAGCTGAGCTAGGGAATGAAAAAAACAAATCTCAATGACTTTACATGTTTCGTAAATTTTACAAATAATTCCACCACCGTTAGTAATTCAGTTGAAATAAACTTGTTAACAAATATTCTTAGAAACAATAAGAGCAAGTAATAAATCATGATGACACGCAAATCAATTGATGTAAACCTGATTTTCAATGTAGGTAGCTGTCAATACCTAGTTTTTCCATGTGAAGACCAAAACCAAGTATGGAAATTACTAATAAACACTCCAACAACTAAGTAAGTGACCGATTTTTTTTAAAAATCGGATGGGTAAACATATTTCCAATGCCTATTATTTTTTCTTTTTTTTTGGCTAGAATTTCAACTTGAACTATTTTTATCTCGTGTTAGAATGACTTTTTTAAGTCGGTGGCCAAGGTGAAGCAGGATTACTTGGAATTGTAAAAGGAAAAATAGGAAAATAAGAGAAATTATTTGCTGTCAGATTCAAAATACTGTGCATGGTGGCATAAAAAATGTTATTTTATCACTATTTTTTGGATCAGTCAATAAAGTAGAAGAGTTGAGCCGTAGACCATGTGGTGATCACTCTTTCTCTAACTTAAAGTCATCATGTGTCGGCTACGCTATTTTCGTTCTTTTAATAATAAACAAGGTAGTATTGACGCCTTGAGTGCATAATTTCTACAGGAATCATGCGACTTCATTGTTTTTGTCAAAAGATCTGTTAGATTGTTGGTATTCTGGGTTGAAGTTTTCAAACGGCTCTTGCTCACTACCCTGCAAGCCATTGAAAGCGTCTATGGAAGGGGGTTAGCTATCATCAAGCATGCAAAAATACCAGTTGTTGTATGTTCAACTTACAGGCAACATAGAAGTATAACTAGATCACTCACTCACTCAGTGATTCAACCCGAACATTGGTTTGGATAGGTGAGGGTTGAGCTCACCCCGGACTAAGCGACAGCCGTGTGAAATTCACACATTCAGGGTAGGGGAGCCAATTCCTTTCCCTGGGCCACCTGCGATTTCCTACGAAGTTCTGACACGCAGAAAATCGAATCGCGAGGACTTTAGTGTCTGTAAAAAGTAAGGTATTAATTATTGATTAGTACTTTTTTTAAATATGTCAAATCAATCAAGTATTGTAACAGAGAAAAAACTTAGTTCTTTTCCACAAATATATTTAAAACAAATCAACCGGTTTCAGCCTTCTCAGGCCATTCTCAAGATTACAGTAAATCACTGTATTGATTACAGTATGTACAGAATACTGTAATTGATTACATTATGTACAGATTACTGTAATCTTGAGAATGGCCTGAGAAGGCTGAAACCGGTTGATTTGTTTGAAATATATTTGTGGAAAAGAACTAAGTTTTTTCTCTTTTACAATGAATAACTTCCACAGTGTAAACTCGCCAACCATTTATTTTATCAATTAAGTATAGTTTCCAAAGATTGTAATAGCTTTGCAGTAATTTTGAGAAGGTACCTATTAAAGAAATCACTGTATGTGACTCTTCTACATCAAAATTTACATAATGTTTTTGTAGTTCCCCACTTATTTGTAATGGGTGATAAAAATATGAGTTGTTGTCCCTCTGCTTTGCTAGATATCTTTTAAATTTTAGTCTCATCATCTATTTCTGTTCTTTGCTGGTAATTTGTCCTACCATCTTAGTTTTATCTCAAATGATTTTTATTTTTCTTTCCTCTTCCTTTCCTACGAGCTACTTAAACCTTCAAAACCAGATTTTGGTTTCTTATTTTTCCTAAAAATTCATATTCGCTCCATCTACCGTTCCCAAAACAATACCAATTACCGTTCTATATACGTTCACCTAATTTTCATCGGAAAATTTATTTCATCCCCTAACATGCAGATCTCTACCTCTCCACTCGTCCTTCTTTCCGCCTGTTGCACAATTTCCATCCTCTTGTAGTTACCCTCTTATGACAGACAGACATTGGCAGGAATCCTGTAATCCATTCCGGGCTATTTGCCCTTTCTGGTCGTGGTTGGGTTTTTTAATGAAAGGGAAAATATCGTTGAGGGTGGAGGTGTATATTAGGAGTGGTGAAAGGAAATAATAAGGGAAAGGATGGCTAGACTTTGCTGAACCGAGACAGACGGGTTATTTTATTTAGGGTAGAATATTTTTGTGGTTGATTGAAGGGAAGGAGAGGTTATTTTGTTAAGGTAGTAGACTTTGTTTTGAAATGATTCATGGTTGGGTTACCCTCTATGGGTGTTTTCAAGTCTGTTTCCGCACTAATAGGCGCTTCAGACCGGGAGGAAAGGTAAAAGGATAGGAATGGAAGGGATGGGGGACCTCTCTCGGTTACCGTCTTATCTATAATAGTGAGGTAAAAATATAAGTTGTAGTCACACTCTGTTTTGCATTCGTATCCTTTTAATTTTAATCTCATGATCTGTTTCTCTTCTATGCCGGTCATTTGTCTTACCCGTCGTAACTGTTTCTTAAAGGCTTTTTATTTCTCTCGACTCACCCGTGCCTACGAGTTACTTAAACCTTAAAAACGGCTTTTAGTTTTCCATGTTTCCGAGAAAAATATTTGCGCTTCATCTGCACACTAAACGTTCCCCTAATTTTCACAAGCAAATTTATTTCGTCCCCTAACACGCACAGAACTACTTCACCACTCGTCCTCCTTGCCGCCTATTGTACATTTCCATTCTCGATCTCTTCAACGCTATATACGTTTACAATATTCTGAGTACGTAAAGAACTTTTAAAAGGACAATTTGGCGCCGGACTCGAAGGCTACAGGTCGTCCGTATGTGAAAGCGGTATTCGCGGAGTCGGCGTGTAGATAGTCTTTCTAGTCGGGTCGCAATTGACTCGGGAAAGGATGAAGAAAATGCGTGGCTCTGCAGGCAAGTGGAGAGGAATAATAGGCCTTGGGAGGGAGAGACGAAGAATCGCTCGGGTTATCAAGACAACGAGGCTCGCAAACACTTAAGAGCAGGCCGAGGTCGAAGAATATTTATGCCCGGGTGGGTGGAGGAAAGAGATGGACGTCGAATGGGAAAGGAACGATTGTCAAAGTGGAGGAGCTGGTGCGGGAGGGAAGAAAGATGCCGTTGAGAGTGTCTGAGGACATTTTATCTGGCGGAGTAGGCGTGGTCTGGAGCTGGAGGAGGGCATGGAGGGAGGCTGGAAGGAGCGGGACCCTGGAAAAAGGCCCTGGAAATGAGGAAGCAGTGCTCCTCACGAAAAGAGGGAGACCGAATAACCGTCTCCCGATGGCCGGGAAGGATTGGACTAGCGCGGGAGGGAGAGGACAAGGGCGTTTTGGGATTGGGGGAAAATTGAGACGAATAAATGAGTTCGGGGGAGGAGAGAAGAAATAATATTTATGAGGCTGAATGAGGTCTAAGGAAAGGAGGAGCGTTGCGGTCAATGGGAATGCGATGGGGGGAGAATGGCCTTTTTGGGGTGGTGCTATTCTGGGAGGAAGGACAAGGGACGAAAATGGGGAAAAAAGAATGCTCATCCGAGGGGTACAATAGGCAGTAAAAGTACGGGGAAGGACGAAAATGGCACTAAATTCTGAGAAGCAAATATCCCGCCAGGGAAAATCTCTCGCCATTGTAGAACTCCCATGGATGGTTAAGAAAAAATTCCATTGCAGAGAGGACAATTCGTGTGAAACTTCTCAGTTGGCATGGGATGAAAATAATCCCTTCACAAACAGAAGCAGCTCTACCGTTAAAAGGACTGATGAATCATTTCTAGATAAAATCCGGCTTATACACATACAAATTCTATAACACTGGGCTTTGTCTAATAACTATAGGGTTTAAAATAATAAGCCGGATATCCTTGGAGAAGCGGTAGTCAATCCTGTGCGAAACTTCATTAATGACATTGTAGTCCTCAAATTTCCCGCCTGAAACTATTGAAGTAGTATTATCTGCGGATTGAATAGGGAGGTAACTTAAAAGCGATTAAATGTCAGATATTCTGGAAATGAGATATTTTGTGTTTATTTTTTTCTCTACAAACATTTACGATCACATTAAACAATTTCAATATCATAAAGTTTAGCAGAAACTTCTCCGCAAATGTCCAGGAATCGATAAAAAGGATAATTATTACTTACTTACCCAGATTAATATTGAGATAAATCCAGAGGATTAAAACTTAATACTACTGCAACATGTAGGCATTATTTTGTAATTTATTTAAATTCCGATTTGAAATGAAAGTGCATTTTAATTTTAAATGTATTTTGAAAACATTATGCCCAAATTTCAGTTATATTTGTGTTAAAATAGACAATAGAGGGTTGTATAATCTAAATCAAATGATTCCATGCAATACTATTAATATTGCATTATATATTTAACATTTTGTACCGACCATGATGCGTATGAATAAGAAATATCTCGTTTCCCGTTATAAACTTAATTACTACTGGACGTAAAGCCTATTATCCTTCCGCCTTCTCCGAATAATTTTATTTGCTACGAGTCCTCAAAAAGCCATCATAAGATTATAGAGCGTACATCGCCTGCCTGAAGTCGTAGCGGATTTAATCCCCTTAAGTAATTGACCCCTTCAATATACCGAAAATTGAATCGCTCCTCAGATGGAAAGTGTGGCGCTGCTTTGACATTCTCGGCTGCTTCGGCTGAAGCTCGCGAACTCGCGGAAATACGAGTCATCAACTTCCCTTGGGGAAAATTCGATGCTTTTTCGGTTTTGTATTTTTGCGTCGCCCACATTTCCTTTGTCCCTGCTCAGCGGCTCCGGCATCTGGCGGAAATTAACCGAAATGGAAGTGCAAGAGCGAATGAACGGAAGAAGATAATGACCAGAATAACGGCTCCTTCAGAGCCGTGAGATGACTCGGCGGGCAAGGGAAAAATTACTGACACGAGGTCTCCAACTCTCGAATAAAATAGGAGAAATGAAAGGGATGGAGAAATAAAAATTTAATTTCTAGACGGTTGATGCAGCACAAGATCAATTTTAAGGGACGAGAAGGTGGAAAAGATGAAAGGGGGGATGTAATTTAGGATCGGGCAATGCCATGCGATAAGGGCAGAGTTCTTCTTCACGCACCAATCACATTGATGCGTCACCGCGTGTTCAAATACCGTTCAGAGTAACTCAACCCCTTGCGGGGGGCGGAAGGTTCAAATAACAAAGGTGAACAGTTAGTTATCTACTGTAGCCTGTAAATTAATACAAAGGAAGAGAAACCACTTTCGGAGCCTCTTTTCCTTAAATTTAACTCAATTTCAGTATTATTATCTATGATCACCTCCATGGTCATCATCTAAGGGATGTAATAGCATGCTAGCCTATGGATCAAAATGTGCCCATTAATAGGAGTGCTTGGGAACGTTTAGGCCCCACCTACTCTTTCCAAATTTTGCTTTTGTTCGGAGTCACATGTTTATATTTTACCGCATGCAAAAACTACTTCATCCCTGTATACCGCGAATAGCATGCCTGTATATTTGTGCCTTCCTAGGTCTTGCTTCTCAAATCATTGGTTTTGGCGATTGGTGCCTGAAGACGAACTCTGTCCTTATTGCATGGCATTGCCCGATCCTAAATTACATCTCCTCTTTCATCTTTTCCACCTTCTCGACCCTTAAATTGTTCTTGTGATGTATCACCCGTCTAGAAATTAACTTTTTATTTTTCGAATCTTGCTTCTAAAATCATTAGTCATGCCACCCCCAACGTATTCCTACCACATTGGTTGTCATCGGTGATAGGGAGTAACTGAGTTACCGGTAACTATTGCTTTTTCGATTTTTTTCATTTTAATCGTCAAATTTGTAAAATGCAATAGTTATTTGCATTCTACATATAGTTTTCTGAAAGTAATAATTTCTTTCTTTACATATGTGTTGCATTATAAATTTATACTCAATGTTGGCAGACGCTCTTATACCGTTGGAGGCCGATGTCTCTGACTCAATTGATAGTGAAGTTGCATCGATATTTTGTAATTTTCAGCATTCGTTGCAATTTTTTCTCACTATGTTTCCATTTTGCCGAATATTTTCCATGAGCAACCTTACATATAAGAGATTTAAAGAGAGTTCCCTTCCGGGAAACCAAACCTATTTATAAACCAATTTTTAGTTAACTGAAGACACAAGCACCAAAATACGACTATGAGATGCAAGCTTGGCACTTGAGGTTAGGTTTTGAGGTGTTGGTGAGGTTCCTTACATTTACAGAATCTGTCCATGTAGCTAAATTCATCAGTTGAAATATTAGAAAGTCATTGCTTAACATCACTTCCAATGAATGGGGTCGGACACCATATTTTTTTATTCCGAATCTGATAGAGTTTGTAAAAAGAGACCTGTTGTTTCTTGTACTCAATGCGTCACGTAGTTCTCGAGTTATAAGCGTCGAAAAACTTACATTTTTAACCCTTTCGGATAGGTGGCGTGCAAAAGTCTAGTACGTCATTTCTTCGTCCAGTCACAACTGAGACTCCGCAGCTCCTTCGTTCAATCACAATGGGGCACCCACATCTGAATCTACTGATATTAGTAGTTGTTAGTCTCCAGGAGGGGTATTTCGAAAGGCATTCATTTTCGACTATATTTTAATTAGTAAATATGTATAGAAACTTCAGCACATATTTATTGACGCTATAATGTATAGGAAAAATACCTGGTAAAGTTTCTTGCTAAGATGATTTGGGCTATTTCCAGAATGCACCAGGTATAGGCCACCTTCCCTGCCTATCTCCATTCCCCCTCCAGTTTTCCCACAAATATAATCGGGAAGTGAAGATGGATGACGTAGAAGTCTTTAATTACAGCTCGTTCGGCGGGTGTCACTTTTTGCGCATTTTAATTTATGAGCGAACGGCTCTGGTTATAAGATTATTTTTTTACTTAAGTTCATTTTCCGCTTCCCTATATCGAGTTTGTGTATAAAATGGCGATTTTGGTTCCGAGTAAACGCTCTGTGAAACTAACCTGTGAAAAACGTGGCTAGTTAATTCATTGTTTCCAACACAAGAGTACTTACAACAGTGACGCTATTTCTCGAGGGGAAAATTATTGGATATATACTTAAATATTTCTATAAAATACAGTGTGCTAAAGTAATGATATGATTTATTAATCATCCAGTAATAAATTCTTTCGTGTTCGCCTCTTAAACCCGTTTTTAACACTTTTGAAAAGTGTGTTAATTACTTGTAACTCTTACCACTTACTTTAAAGTACATAATTGTTTGTAGCTGGTTATGGTTGTAGACGAGTATCTATAACTGAGCTCAGTTATTTTTATTTTGGTACCTTTGCAAACTCTGATTGTCATACATACATACAAGGTAAACATCTGATGACTTTATCATGAAACTCCGTTTTTTAGGTAAATAATTTTTACATCATATTCGTGTTTTCATTCTCGTTGTTGGGTCTCTTAGAGTAGGTATGCATCGAAGTGTACCACAGCGATTAGTGCGAGAACCCAAACGCGCAAAAACTCGAGCGAATGTATCGAGCTTATTGTAAGGATCGACAATATCACACATTAGTGGCCAACATAGCGTATTTAATGATATATATGGCTTATGACCTCGTTTAACACAACCTTCGACATAAAATAACGCTGTAAGTCACATAATACCTTATGACAGACGTTATCTTGTATAGTACATGCGATACCGCTGATAGTAAGTCCTCTCCTATCACATAGAATTTCATGTGCCATGATCTCGCACATTTCTTTGCATCGAACGTTATCAAGTACTGTCGAAGTATATTGCGTATCATCATGTAGAATCGCGGAACGTAATGGGGTCGTGTACCATAATGTTTATTGCCTAATCCGATAGAGTTTGCAAAATAGGAAGACACGTATTTTTCTGTTTTATTGATCCGTCAATTATTTCTCGAGTTAAAAGCGGCGATAAACATGTTTTTAACCCTTTCGGGTAAGTGGGCGTGGTGCAAACTCTGACGTATATCGACTTCGTCCAATCACAACTGAGCCCGCAAAGCTACTTTGTCTTATTGGAATGGGGGTACACAGCTGAATCTGCCAATAGAAGCAGTTGCGATAGCATATGTGCGAGGAGACCTTCCGAGAGCCCCCCTCCACTCCCTTCCCTTCCCCTAAAAGCAGTCAAGGACGAGAGGAAAATGACGTGAATGATATCAAAGCAGGTTTTTCGTTGGGCGTCACCTTTTTCTTATTTTAATTTTTGATTTATGAGTGAATGGTTGTGGTTAGAAGATTAATTTTTAAACTAAAATTCTTTTTTCGTTTCCATCTAACGATTTCGTGTACAAAATTGTGATTTCGGTTCCGAGTAAACGCCCACATTTAGAGATTTACATAGCCATTTACATAGCTCGCATGACGATACGGTATTCTTAGACATATTTTATCTAATGCGATGCATCGAAACTGCGTAGTAAAATTAATGGGATGGTAATGAAGTGAGCACGGTTGGAGACAGAAATGCTGGGCCATTTCGTTTGGAAGGAAGGAAAGGAAATTGGAAATAAAACAGGAATAGGGCGGAGGAGAATGAAAAACGGAAGAGGGACAGAAGACCCCGTGCGGGTCGTCACCCCCTCTGAGAATGAAGCTTGGATTCTTAAATATTCCAAGTGCAGGGGCGTCCAAGGGAATGGGGTGAATATCGCGGGCATTTAGGGGTGGCCAGACGGAAGGGTGAATCGAAAGGAGGGTTGGCCGAGACGGGAGGTTAGAAAGTGCGGTTGAAGAGGTCGTCCCTCCAAATACAAATAGATGAAATGCAATATTCAGCGCTGGCCCAAGGATCAAGGGCCAATTTGAGTAAATTAAGGATCGCTGTAAGCTCAGGGCTCCATCCCATTAAATGTTACCCATAAGAAATCTCATACAACTCGGATGGTACTCCATTTAGACGGTTAAATTACACTGAATCCGTGCCATGAAATGTGTTGAAATGAGGGTGACTTAGTACAGTTTTTAGTTTTTTTTTTAAGGTGCGCGACCTTCATCAGGGCAATTAATTATTAATAGTGGGTCCTTTTTATGCATTTAATATCAATATCGTGTGTTAATTAGTAAAATTTACTTTCATTCCCTAAGGTGATTTACATATAATGTGAATTTAATACATTTTTATTTGATCTTATAATATGTGATAATAATTGTAAGTAGCATAAAACAGATTTTCCTGTTTTTCTGTGTGCGTTACAGGTACTAGGTGTACTGCTTGTACAGGCAGTAAATGTCAAAGTAATAATGGAATTTTCATTCATCATCATTATCATCGGTCAACAATCCTAGCAGCCCTCCACTTGATTCTACTATCGGTCAACCTCTTCATATTGACGTAACTCCTCTCTTTTACATCATTCACAGCCTGATCCATATATCTCAATCGAGGCCTGTCTTTTCCAATCATCCCGTTCACTTATTCCTCAACAATTGTCTTTATTAGGCTGTCGTGTCTTAAGATATGGCCGTTTAAGTTGCCGATTTTTCACTGTTATTGTAAATAACAATTCTAGGAACAGTGAAACGTTCATTATTAATGATATCCTGCGTATCATTATTCATCCGTTATCCATTGCATTAATTATATGTTAGTACAATAAAGAATATAACTTTTACCTCTGGGTGTGAAATTTATTTAAGATTTGTATCTCACTTGCAAGATATTAAATTTGTATTTTTAAGGGAGATAAGCTTGTACAATGTGATTATTCTCAATATATATATTCCCACGTATAGTTTTTTTGTCCTATTGTGAATCTAAAAAGTAACATCTGAGAAACTTTGCAAGCATTTCTAAAAAAAACTAAGTAAAATCATGAATCTTGTAATCTACTTACATAAAAAATAATTTCCCATTTACTAGTAGGTTCAGTTATACAGTGGCAGATTGATGGTTATAGTTGTTCGGACAGCCTAGCGGAATATCTCTACTGCTGCGAACAATAATAGCCATCTTTATTATGTTCCGAAAGACTTTGAAGTCGCCAAGTTTTATTCTATGATTTTAGCTACATAAATTCTATATGAACTGAAGTATATCGCTAATAGGTTATTAAATTTTAGCCGTAGCAGAACATTTTCCTTGTGTGATCTCCTTTCGTCGCACTTTCGAAGGAATTAAATCTCAGATGACATCAATCGATTAACATGAGCTAAGCTAGGTACCATATCCAGAACGAAGTCCATCCGAAAATGTCCAATTAATTTGTATTAAGCTTCTTAGCCACCAAATTTGCAATGTTTGGAGTCTAGGCTTTTCTTCAGTTGTTATCTTCATGAAGTCTAACCTCTATGAAAAATCAGTTTAGGTGATTTATACCATGGCCATTGCCTTCAAACTCCATTCTAGGTATTGATCGATAACTCTAGTTATTAGCCATGAGGAGTGTGAAACTACGTGTCAGAGCTACGATTTCACTTGATTCGTATCGATCAATTGTGATATTGATATTTAACATTTCTTGGAGGTGCTCTTCGATCATACATCAACCAGGACTTTGGAATGAAGACTGTCGTTAGAAGTTGAAATAGTTCGGCTAAAATGTATCCAATAATCCTCTTCGAGCATGATAGTTGATTATCGTACTGATAGATTCAAAAATTCATTTTTCCCCGTACTCTAAGAGAACACAATAGACAGCATCCAAAATGGATAGGTAGCACCTTGTTTGCATGTCAGTACCGCATGTTTGTTGAATATTCACCACCTATACCACACGCCTTTGATGGTGGTTTTCAGGATATAATGTAGATGCAAACGAAATGAATGCTGCCCATCCTTAATTGGTGTCAAGATTTTAGTTCTCAAGTCATCGCATGAGTGTGAAGATCATCAATTGGCATATATATCTCCATGTCATAACCAGGATGTATTTGATTTTATATCATGATCCACACTACTTTTAAAAATTCATCAATGGTGACCTAGTGGACAATATTTAGCATTAAAAATGTGATCTCCGGCGTGGCAACGCGTTCTTAAACTTCCTAAACTTTCCACTTTAAATCCAGGACGCGTCTTAGAATGCAAAACATTAAAAAGCATGAATAAAGGAAGAGTGGCAAGGAAATGAGGGAGAATGAGTGGGAGGAGAAGGAACATGGAGAATTAGGAAGGAACGGAGACGAGAAGGAAATAGCGCCGCATTCAAGATTGTGGGGGGGTTGAAGTCATTTGGTTTGGGTTCGGTGAGAAGGGGTCGTGAAGTGCTGGGCGGCAAAGGAAGAGGATTGAAAGTGTCGTGAGATAAAAGGAGCGAGTGATACATGGGGAGTGGAACAAAAGGGCTGGACGTCTTAGGGCTCTAGATTTGGACGACCTACTATTTTCATGCTCACTCGGCATACGTCTTGATCTTTTAATTTTCGTAACCCTTGTTCTAGGATCTCTGAGTTTTCTTGTCTGGTTATCCGGCCAGATATTTTATGAGCATGAATATTTTGTGCAACGTCACAATGACGAATACAGTGCGCTTCTTAAAGAATGAACCTACTCTAGAGCACTATATTGATGGAAACGCAGGTATCCCGGGCATGAAATCTGTGTTGCTCATACGGGTATTGCCAACATTTATAAAAACTTTACTGAAACTTTATGATCTCATATGTGGTTTCAGTTTTATAAACAAAAGTTATAGGCCCTTCATACCAGTAGGAAATGGGCAAGGCTGGATATAAAATGGTAGTCAAGAAGGTGGAGAGAAACTCATCGTCGACAATAGCTTTCTCTTTGAACGAAAGGCACCATGGGGTCCAAGGCCTCATATCTCATTTGACGGATGAAGTACTAAAGTTCATAACGAAGAGCTTTCCACGAATTTACTCAAATAGTTTACTTACTTACTAATTAATATTACCACTATACTAATGAAAACTGTCTTCTTCTGCCGGGATTGGAACCCAGGCACACAACGTGAAAGGTCTCTAGCAACTAAATCAATCCGACCCTAAAATTTATGGTTTTGCGAGAACTTTGAAATTAGTTTCATTTCTATAATGTGTTATCATCAATATGTATAAGTTTTTAAAATCAGGTCATTTTAATTTAAAAACACCCTGTATTTCTTGAGGTAACTTCAAGGTGTATGGCGTCACTAGACATACAGTGACAGTAGATGGCTATTCTTCATTTGCGTACATTATTTGAAGGCTTGATGTGAGGAATTTGAACAAGTATTTGTATAATTTTTAAGAAAATGGAAACTGTCTGGTATTGTAGTTTTAGGCTCCCAAATTACTTGGGTTTTACTAAAGAAACTGGGCATTTTAAGTGTTTTAATAAAATCATGTAGCTGCTGTCATTGCTCTTATTTGGTTCATTATGTTTATCAATTTCAATCTTGATGTACTTTTTATTGTTTTCAAGCCTTGGCTAGAAGTATCGGGCCCTAATTTAAAACAAAAATGCAAAGGATTACTACATTTTGTCTCAAGTGCGGCATTGCTTTTCATTAGAGTTCTACAGTATCCGATGCTTACATTCGCTTGAAAACTCCTATAAATCGATTTAATGACATTTATTTAAAGCCTTAGCTGCCCATTTACTTAAAGATTCCTTTTTAATTCAAATGCGCTTCAGCTCTATTCAAGTGTGTAATTGCATTTTCAGTGTATGTTGCAGCTGCTGAGAAATACTTTTGACCAATGGACATATAGAATAAGATCGCTTTTTTTCTTTTCTGCCGATTGCTAAGGTCATTTTGCCAGACTATTTTCAATTCGTCTTGATATCTAGGCCAGAAAATGACGTGTAAAAAAACTCTTATTCATGACCTAGGAAATGACGTTTATCACTAATGCTATATATTATTCCTCGGGGCTGAGCTTAAAGCCACCGAGGGCGTCCACCGGGTTGCGGATGGTGGCTCGACCTCCAGATATAGAGGTTAGCTGCGAGATAAGCGAGTTAACTCGTCGAATAAGCAGTCGTGGACAAAAAGCGGTGACACTTCGAGGTGGTATTGGTCTATCATTTGGTAAGATAGGCCTTTAAATGATACAAAAACATGTGAATATGCCGTGACTTGGCGACGGGAGGCCGCCAACAATAATGCTTCCTAGCTCCAGGAGGAGAGGGCAGCAGCTCTTCTTTACATGAGTGAAGGTGGAGACCACAGTGGTCGGTACAGTGAAACTCATTTCACTATAGAAGTGGTAACATTTACTTTGATGGCTGTAATACTGCGATGTGTGAGGCAAGGGGAGACCACCACATTATTATCCCGAGGAGTCGCAGGTACTCCACTCCTTTCTTTGTTATCATTACGTGATGAAACCCTCTTGATAAAATATTCCGCAGGTAAAAATGTCCCCCATTCGGATCTCTGAGCGGGGACTACCCGAGAGAGTACATCAGTTAAGTGTGATAATCATTTTAGAGTAGGAACGTGGAACGTGCGATCACTTCAGGCCTACGGGAGATTGGAGAACCTTAAGGTAGAAATGTGAAAATTGGGCCTAGGCAGATTTGGAATCAGTGAAATGAGATGGCTCAGAGAAGGAGATTTTTGGAGTGGGAGTTTGGAGTGGGAATTATTCACACTGGATCGAAAAATGGTAACTCTGGAGCAGGCATAATGCTCAGGAAGAGTCCAGGACTGCGCGTGAAGAGCTTCCTACAGTACAGTGAGAGGATTAAAATGGTGAAGATTTAGACCAGGCCTACAGATACCATTGTGGTACAAGTTTACATGTCTACGTTGGACTACGGAGGTGAAGAAGTGAGGATATCACGGAAGTAATAAAGCACGTAAAAGGAGAAGAAAACTTAGTAATTTTAGGAGATTCGAATGTTGGCAAAGTAAAAGATGGAAAAATAACAGGAAAATATGGCTTGGGACATCGAAATGAGAGAGGAGAAAGACTTATGAAATTCCACACAACACAAGTTTGTGGTGGCAAACACATTGTTCCAAAACCACCAACGGAGAAGATATACCTGGAAAATGCCCGTAGACAGAAGAATATTTCAATTGACTATATTCTAGTGAAGCAGTGGTTCAGAAACCCGGTGAGGATCTGCAAAAGCTACCCGGGTGCAGATATCGACAGTGACCAAAACTTAGAGATGATGAAATACCACTTTGAAACGCCAACTCAAGAATCTGAAGAAATCAACGAAGAACGTGTATCAAGTAGAGAAACTAAAGAAACCTCAATAACGAATGCCCTTCCAGAAGGCAGTGGAGAACAAGATAGAAGAGGATTTGACTGTGAAATAAGTAGAAAAGGGATGGTAGAAAATCAAAATCTGGCTACAGGAAGCAGCAAAAGAAGTTCCGGGGAGAAGAAGAGTTGTCAAGAAGAAGCCATGGATTACAGAAGTCTTAGAATTGATTGAAGAGAGAATAAAATATAAAAAAGTGGAAACTGAAGAAGGACAACTTCGCTACAAAAATCAGGAATAAAATAAACCGTAAAAGGGGAAATAGAAGGGAAATGTGAATATATGCGAAGATGTACAAAGCAACCTCGGAAAAGGAAATGTCGAAGTTGCCTACAGGATGGTAAGAAATCACTTCAACGAACGGGCTCCAAGATATAACAGCATCAGGGACAAGAATGGAGAACTCATAATTGAATATGAGGATAAAGTGAAGAGATGGAAGGAATACTTGGAAGAGTTGTAAAATGGATGTTATCTTAGAGCGGAAGTCATCGAAGAGGAAAATGAAGTCAATAAGGATGGATTGGGAGCCCCAATCTTAAGATCAGAATTTGATACAGCTGTAAAGGATCTGAGGATAAATGAGGCTTCGGGAATAGATAATATTCCTGCCGATCTAATAAAAGACACCGGAGGGAAGACATTTACTCAGCTGTACAAAACCATATGCAGTCTGTACTCAATAGGAGAGATACCCGCGGACTTGGAGAAGAACATCATCATCCCTATTGCCAAAAAGAAGAGAGCTGAGGACTGTGAACATTTTAGGACCATAAACCTGGCATTACATACCTCGAAGATATTGACCAGTATCATCTAAGAAGAACAGAGAGAAAAGGGAAGGAGTTCCTGGATGAGGGCCATTTTAGGTTCAGAAGAAACAAGGGCACAAGAAAAGCGATTTTGGTCTTCAGGCTACTTATAGAGAAGAGAATAGAAAATAATCTACCGACCTTTGTTGCATTTGTAGATTTGGAGAAGGGATTCTACAACGTGGATTGGAATGTGATGCTAAAGGTTCTGAGAGAAATTGTAGTGTCATACAATGACCGAATAGTTATACACAGCTTGTGTAAAAAGCAGGTGGCCATAATCAAATCAGGACCCGGCAGTACAGAAACAAGCTTAAAGAAAGGAGTCAGGCAAGGATGTGCACTGTCTCCCGTATTATTGAATGTCTACATCGAGAAAGCCATCCAAGTAGTCAAAGAAAAATCTCCGGGAGTGAATATCCGCAGGGAGAAAATCAGTATGCTACGATTCGCCGATGACATAGCAGTCATGGCAGAAACAGAAGAAGATTTAAAGAAGACACTAGGATATATGGAAAGAACAATGACCAGATATCATTTGTAGATCAATAAATAGAAAACTTAGGTATTGATATGCAGTGGGAGAAAGGAAGCCAGGACCAATGTTAAACTAGGAAAACAGAAATCGAGGAAGTGGAAGAGTTCTGTTACCTGGAAAGCCGAGTAGCCAGCGATGAACGAAGTAAAAGAGAAATTGCCAGTAGAATTTCCCAAGCGAAAAAGGCATTTTTACCAGAAGATGATTGTGCTTACAGCTGCAAATACAAGCGTGGAATGAGGAAACATTTCATTAGGACATACATATGGAGCATTCTATTATATGGCAGCGAAGCATGGGCAGTAACAACAGCAGAGAAGTCTAGGATGGAAGTATTTGAAATGTGGTGCTACAAAAGAATGATGAAGATCAAAATGGATCGATCGAGTGACAAACAAAAAAGTCTTAAGAAGAGTGCGAGAGAAGAGATGTCTACTGAAAACCTTAAAAAGAAGACGGGATAACTTAATCGGCCACATCTTAAGACAAGATGAACTGATGAAGACAATCGTAGAGGGAAAAGTGAACGGGAAAAATGGAAAAGACAGGCCTCGTATAAGGTATATGGAGTAAATTGTGAAGGATGTAAAAGAGAGAAGCTACGTCAATATGAAAAGGTTGGCCTATGGAAGAATCGAGTGGAGGGCTGCGTCAAACCAATCTTTGAATTGTTGACCAATGATGATTATATATTATTCAACTGTATATGCGCAGGCATCGTACTGCAGATTAAACTAATGCTGACCCCAGATGCCCTATGATTTAGTAATATCTAGTGTGCCTTACGCAATGCACACTGTGTAAAACGCATGACTGTCATGGGTTTTACTATTTATAAATCGAGTAATTTTCCATTTACCCTTTATCTTTTTTTGTCTTGAATGCATGGTACTATTGTGGCTGAGAATAATTTTAAAATGCAGCCTTTCCCAATATCTACATGTAATCTCAATTGCAATCTGTGTGAAATGTCTTTACCAATACCTATAAAATATGAATCGATGATCTCTCATGAAAATCAGGGGAGGATTAGAAAATTCTTTTATTCGAGCATTTTTAGTGCAATAGATGGCTCCATAATAATGAACTGTAAATGATATCTTTTTATTAATAACAGTATTCAAATCTAGCGAGAGCTTCTACGTTCTCTTATATCAATAGAAACGCTACTGCCAGTGAAGGCCAAAGACCTCTTAGTTTTCCGGTGAATGATTCCAAAATGTAGATATATTAATTTCATCTTACGTAAACGACATGTTGAAAGCAGCTTTACGACATTTCTTATGCTTATTTTGTCCACTTATTCTTATATACTGACGTTATCTTCATATACTGTCTACTGAAAACCTTAAAAAGAAGATTGTAACTGATTTTGTCTTTCGCACTTAACAACAAATTAGTTGTCCGGGAATTCCTAGTGGAGATTTTTTTCTGCGTGAAAAAATTCTACCAAATCTCCACCACACTATTTTGGTGCCTTACAGATTAAGCCCTCATTTGCTGCGCAATTTGGTATACAAGTCAACGTTTTTCTTTCACGATTCATTTCACTTTCTGATGAAAGTATTTCTCGCTGACAAGCTTTAACAGAAATTTTCCTCCATCCTCGTGTAGGGAGGAGGAAATTCGAATTGATATAAACGTCCGGTCGTGTATTTGGGGATTTTTCTTCTCTCGATCGTCCCACGATCCCCTGCTTCCTTCCTTCTCACTTTCGCTTTCGGATCACTCTGCCTCTTTCATCTCCCCCTTCCAGCCTCTGTTCTTTCATCTGCTCCGTCTTACCTCTGCCCGCTTTCCCCTTTTCCTCTGTCCTCCCCTCGATCTCTCACGGACCTAATTTCCCCATCCCGCTCCGTCCTGGGAGAGAGACGGAATAGGCCTCCAGAAATTCCCTGGGATCGATGTCGGGAGCGATTAAGGATGCGTTACCAGGAACTCTCACCCCTACTACTTCTTCTCTCGGGCGTGTCCTTCCGTTCTCATTCCTGTTCTACCTTCTTGCATCTTCCCTCTCGCCCTCTTATGCCTTTCTCTGTTTCCACTCACGCCTTGGCACTGTTTTCCGATAGACCTTCTTAACACGAGACAGCCCCTCTGCTTGTGATCTAGATATATCTTAAACTTATCGCTCCATCTCATGCTATTCTGTCGTTTTTTCTCTGGTCCCATGCTAGGAACCATCTCGATTATTTTGATGTGAGGGGGATCAAGGTATCTGGAAAATTATCGCAGAAATCCACATCTTTGATAAAAGGGTCTTGCACTGCTAATGTGAGGATGCTATGCTTTGACTTCAAATGCTGCCGCACAAGCAAAATAGTGAAGACTTGATTGGCAGTATTTCAGAAGGAAGTTATATTTAATTTAAAGCAAACAGGTTCAAAATGTCCCATTCCCCGTTTCTCACGAATTTGCAGTATCTTATTCATCGGCTTAATAGCTAGGTTCACTGACGTAGCGATAATCAAAGAAAATTCTTTCATTTTTAATAACATGTTTTGGACACGTCCAATGGCCATTTCAGAGCTTGCAATCTTGCAGTGAGTAACACTGGAAATATCACCCTCGTATAATTTTTTCATGTAAAAACCAGACAAGTTTTTGCTTGCAAATGAAAAAAAAATCTTCCCGATTTATTCAATCAAATTGTTTTGGTTGTTTCCGAACCTGGATGAAATTTACTTTTTTTGGATTCTACAGCTAAATTGTTTTTTGTTGTTTAATAGTGCGTTTAAATGACGTATGTTATAGGAAGTGTAGAAGTAGGAAGAAAAGAGGGGAAGAAAGCGTGTACGTATAGCATTCCTGCCTACTTACGGTGGCATTTATGACAAAACAGGATGTAAGATACAAGAAATTCAAACAAAGATCAAGGTGAACCATATGCCCTAGCAACAGGGAAGGATTTGAGGACCAGTAAATTAATAAATATCAAAGAGATGAACAGTGCATGGCTGGTTAACATATCAGAAGATGGTAAAAATAGATTGGTTATTTCAGGAGATAATTTTTAGCAAAGAAAAAAAGGAAAATCGAAGTTAACGTGAGCGTTTGATTGAGAATATTCTAGAGATCGCCAAAGTGTGTAGAGTTTGTACGTATGAACCGATATGGGGGCCTCTGTAATTGATTAGGGAAAGCAGCTCAAGATAGTCAGTGATGTAGGTAAGAATACGATAAATTATTCCAAATATGTTTTAAATATTTTTAGAGAGCTAGTAATGGAGAAGGAAGGCACTACCGTATCAGAGAATATATGTTGCATTTGAGTAAATTGGTATTTTATAATTATACGGCAGAAATAAGTGACTTGGTTTGGAATAGAAAGAGTAGATGGAGATGCCATACGGAAAGAAATATAAAATGAGTTTAATGACAATAATACAAAAATTACGATATAACTTATGAGAGTATGTGATTTTCGTGAAGTGGCAGAGGCGGCCTAATGGGAAATAACTTTTCTTATAACTCCATAAATGTGATCAAAACGTTAAGTGTATCACCTGTCAAAACGCCACCGAAATCAAACTTCTAAGCGGTACAGAATTTATGGTAAAACCGGAGTGAAAGGGGTTTTTATTAGTGAGATTCATAAACCATTGTATTTACTGTGCTCGATGCATTTTTTTTCAATGGAAGCCTTCAAAAATAGCATATTTTGATATAGCACCATTATTTATAGATACAGCACCATTTTGCGTGCCTGGTTAAAGCATTCTAAAGGACATTTGAGTACGTGACCTTACGATTTTTGCAAAGCATTTTACTGTCTTTGGCACAAAGACTGTTGCTCAAATCATGTTGAAAGACTGCTTGTTTGGGCAGATATGAACTTGGACAGAGCTTGGTTGGATGGAAATCATCCTGAATGTAAGAGAGAAAATAATGTAACGTAATAGTTCGCAATCGTATAAAACTATTATTTTAAATATAAGAAATGCTATCGTGATAAATGTCAAATTGCTCTTCGGTATCGACTTGAATGTGTCTTACGTAAGTTACTTCGAAAATAGAATTTTCGCTACCAAGAGTAAATCAAGTCCTTCTTATCTCAAAATCATTAATGTCTCCTTGTTTTTACTGTCACACTTCTCTCTGAAGCAGAGAATTTTATCTCCTTAGTTTACCCGCAGCAAGTAGGCAATCCAAATTAAACTTTGCTATACAAGTACTCTAAGGAGGAATCTGTTCCATATATTCTAACTCATCATCGTTTCCTATAGCGTGTTTCCTATTTCAGTGCCATATTATTTATTTTTATTAGTATTCTTCCGGTAAGGGCAGGTTTTAATGGACAATATATTTTTCCTAAGACTATTACCTATTAAATTATATCTTTCATAAATTTCCCTTACTTCCTACCCGTCATTATTCCATCTAAATTTTCCGTACTTTTCCGCCTTCTATCCGGTCTACCAATCATTTTTCCAATAAAAAGGAAGTCCTCAGGCTTTACTTGGTGCAACCGCATGATTGTGAGAAGAAGAAAAACCACTTTTAAGATTTCACAAGTTTGAAGATGATTGTACTATAATCGAAACCTAGGTCTGTGTCTGAATAAACTCGTGGAATCTTACAAAGTGGTTTTTCTCCTTGCTACATGCATTCTTCCATCTATGTTCTTAAAAATGTGCTTGTCTACTCAAAATCTACTTCGTCCACTTCCTCTACCTTTTTTCTAATTCCCTCCAGCATATTCCATTCCTATCCCGCCGCAAAATACTGACTTTGATGTCAACGATTCCGATCTAGAATTGCATACCATTCATTATAATTTTTCATTCATTCTTTTTATCTCCATTGATGTATTTTTGAAGTAGACCACTACTAGAAGAGTGATTCATCATTTGGTGTTTAATGTTTAACCGTGGGCCACTTGAATGTCCGTACAGCTGCCAACATTTCAAGCGACAAACCTTCTGGGAACGCCTTTCGCCTTTCTCGAACAGCTTGCGTGAGACCGCGGCGCGACATTTGTCACATCGCGGGGATCAGAAGTCGGGGAAGCATGAAAAACGTGGGTACCGCCGCATAAATCCTGCATGTGAGCGATCAGCCCTCGGAAACCAACCCGCGGAACTTGATCTCCCAAAGTTACTCTGTGGTACTCCTTAATGCTTTACTCATGAAAACATTTCAACACCTTTCCCCCGTGGGGATTAAACCACCTCCAAACCCGTCTGTTCCCACGTCGATGGAGGCGAGATGTTGGGGGGGTGGTTCCCCCCATTCCCTCCCCAACCCACACCACACGAAGCTTCCCCCCACGGGAGAGAGAGGAGGCTTGGGTACAGCTCAGCAACCGCCCCCCTCCTTTTCCCCAACCCTCAAATCTCTCACCTCCCAAACTGTGAGCGTGCTAATTGGCAAGAGTGATTCCGGCTTGTGGAGGCATCGTGGAAACACAGAAAGGACTTGGTCAAAATGCCGAGGCAAAAGGGAAGGCGTTAGTTAATGCTCCCGGGAGACTGCAAGGTGGAGCTATATCGAGGTAATGGTCATTTTAAACCGTTTCCCTCTCCAGTTTTGAAACAATTAAAAATTAGGTCGTTTCGAAAAAGTATTATCTCTCTCTCTCTTCAGGGATTAAAACATCCCCCTCGTCGAGGTTACTGCGTCGTGAATGGATACTGTTTGTGTTTAATGCGTCAAGATTGTCAGCCACGCGCACATGATCTGTTGCCAGAGTTTAAGGGAAACGCCAGGCCTTTTGATAGAATGAAGGCAACCGTACCGTGCGTCTTTGATCAGCGAGAGCGGGTACAGTCTGATGATGATGCTGAGAATGCTACGAGAATAGCTGGGGACTGCTCGGTGGAAACTCCGCGAAGCAAATTCGAATCCAACCAGGGGTTTCGTAAATTTAATTTTACAAAGTATATCGGGTGAGTATTCCGATCCTTGAATACATAATTAAAATCTGTTCCTGATTTCTTATGCTCAGTTCAGGCGCTACCGTGTACGCCTATTTGTAAGAAGACATACAATGGTATGCAGCTCTGAGAAAATGGCTTGCGAATATCTATTCCTTATTGCCCTTTTTTGACTCAAAGTAACTGTTTACATTACTTAGTGCATGGGGAATCTCAAGCTTCAAATCACCTCATTGTTCTTCATAACATAATATTCAGCCACTTCAAAGGTACAACTGTGCTTCTCCAGTCTACCTTGTTCTCTAAAAAACTCTTACAAATACGATTAATAACGATAAATTCTGGGAATAATTTTCCCATGCCTTCCAATGAATCATTATCTATTGCGTGCCATGTTTTGGAGGTATTAAAAAAAGTAAACTAGATTTACAAGATATTATATTTTTTTCAGTCTAGCGTTAATTTAATTTTTTATCTTACAGTGAAGTCGTTGATGTACCTCCATTTTCAGATTTATTTTCAAATGGCGTGTTGCATGTTTAAATGTTCCTAGTTCAACCCATGCTATTCAGGAAACTCTTTTGGCATATTTTTTCAAGCTTCGCCAATACAAACCAAGGATACTAACGCAATATATCACTGGGTGCTTTTCTCTTTTCCCGCCATCAATCTTTTGGTCCAGATTCGATTAACGCCGCGTGTTTATTGCACAGATGTTCAAAACGTTAAATTTAGCACGTGGAAAACTAAAACTGAACATATATCTGAGTTCAACTTTATCAAGTAGACGAACGAGCTACAAACCTGTGTTGTGCTGTCATCCACGTTATATATTCTCCTTGCACATAAAGAAGGTTTTACTCATGGACCGCAAATGAAGCTAGTAGTTGATGCGCTAAATGCGTCTGTACTCTACGCGCATAAATCCACTCTACCTAAAATTATGCAAGAGACTAATAATGTTCAGGCAATTTTATGCCAAGCTTCAAATTGCCATTTGGAGTTAACAAACTTGTTACTTTCTCGTTGAAATTTTGTCCTACACATTTCAAATAAAACGCCTGATATTCTGCCTCAAATTTTAAATATGCAGTGTCCGTGATGACAAGCGAAATAAACAAGAATTACTCATATATTATATATTACAATTCCATAAGTTACGCGAAATACCTTAGTGTCTTTCAGTTACAAGTTATTATGTTTTCTTGGCTTCTATTTGGCAAGGATTAGGATTCAATCGTAATCGTAGGATACTACCGTTTCAATTTTGATTCCGTTTAGCAATTTTTCTTTGTCTTGCCTAATTAGATACTTTTGTCTGTCTCTTTATTTTGTTGCACGTTTTCGGAAAATAATTTATAATTTTGCAGTGTTTACTTGTCAAAGTTTCTATCCGATCAATATCGGGAGAATTTTCTCCAAATGTAATATTTTCCAGCATCATCTTCGTGTTCCTTACTTTAACAACGAATTCCCTGCTTCCAGTTATTACGGGGTTATTTCTTTCCTCAAGCCGTTTGTAAAATATTTTATCAAATATTTATAGTTATTCAAGTCGTACCGAGTAATAAGATGTCATTCTTTTTTTTAACACTCTGTGATAGCTCGTAACTTGGTGTAGATTTAGTAACTGAAGCATGAAAACAAACATTCCTACGATGGTTTCATTATAATACACAATATTCTTTAAATTTCAGTATCTTTTTAGTCTTCCTGTTATTCATAGTGGACGCTACATTTGGCTCGAAAGAAAGATTGACAAGGAGAAAACGATACAGCCCAGCGGTTTTTCCGTCGAACAGTGAAATTGAGGTAATTTTTGTTGTTAACGAAACAAACCGTGAATAGTACCTAATTATGCATTTAATGTGTATCTGCGCTGAAGTAATTTTGAGCGTGCAGAAGTTATATGTATAAAATAGATATTGATAGCTTTCCAAGTTATTTTGAGATGCACAATTCATTCTTACCACTTCTATGGTGACTCAGTTTTTGTTGGTAATAAGTTATGCATTAAAAATTGACTTGAATAAAAATATTGAGGCAATATTAAACCTATAAGTAAAGTAAAATTTGTTGAACTTATTGGATCTGTTTGTTCTTTAGTACTGCAGTATTCTTGGGTTTTTCTTAAATTAGTCCTGTACTGACGCTGACCCCTGTGGAGGCGAACTAAATGCCTAATCAGCAAACCACAGGGTCACGGGTGTGGTTATCGCCTGGGTCTTTATCATATACATTCAATTTATAATTATCTATATCTATCTAATACCCTGCAAGCCCTCCTCAAGTGAGTTCGGCAGGGGGTGGGTTATCACCAAATATGGTCTTAGTACATTCACGCAAATTTACTTACATTACATACCTAACCAGAGATGATAATGAATATCATGAGGAACACAAACTGCAAAGTCAGTTTTTATTCCAATATGAAAGGAAACAAGTGAGAGCTACTAAAAGCATGCATTACATATATTACGGGCTCATTCAGACATGCTTAAGTACTCAAAAATCCACCGCTGTAAACTTATATATGTTTCCTTGATTTTTATCAATCTAATTTATACAATTACATATTCATGTTGATGGGATTAAAGTCTTATAACCTAAGCATGGTGTAAATAGCCTTCAATTATTGTTGATCATGTGTGTTCGAGGAAAGAGCGAATATTGGAATCTATGATGGAGCTTGTTTCTCTAATTTCATCTTAGCGGTCCTGTGTACCAATGTAATATTTGTCCTAAATAATTTAATCGGTGTCGGAGATAAATGTATCTACCCCGTGCCTAAAAAATAGTGTTTGTTTTGCTTCCTGTTTCGCGTTTGTCAGTTTCGCATCCCATTACTTCTAGTAAGAATTTAGAATTACCCGCTTACAAGGACAATTCTTTACTACTCTGACCGATCTTCTATGTATTTTATTTTATTTTTTATAAATCTCTTTGGGTCCCAATTATTCTTGACCTATTCTTTTTTTGTCTAACAGCCGTTAAATGTTATATCATCCTAATTTCTGCGTTACTCATTCCCAGTGACCGAGAAATGAATCCTAGTTTCTTCAAGTTGGAACCACAATTTGTTTATCTATGTTTTCTTTAGATAATTTTGGTGGCTAATGTGACTCCCAGAAATTTTACACGTTCCGAATCATTTGGTTCTACCCCGTCTCTTTTATATTTACTGACTAATTTAGGGGAGGCTGAAAGGCCAAGATTTTATGGAGTAATTTCTGCGATATTGGAAGTAGTAGTGTGGCGAGTGGAAAATTGTGTAGTTGCTTGAAAATAGAATAACTAATTTATTTCTGAAGAATATTGGACGATAGGCATGATCTCCACACACAGGAAGGCAGTTTTCAATAATGACAGGAGACTGGCGAGGAGAGAAAATTACTTCTTAGGCAAGGATCAAGTTGGTTTAAAAGGGGTGAATCTACCCACGATGTGACAGTGATAATGAAAATGTTAGGGGAAATGAATATTTAGATTGTTCGGGGTGCGATGATTGTTCCTTAAACTTTAGAAATCTAATGCAGTGGTCTGAGAAAATTGCTATGAAGACTCAAGAATCGAAGTGGAGGGGTAAGCATCCTATTGAGAACCTGTACATGTAGCAATGTATTCAGGTTTGTATGGTGGATGGGGAATCTTTGTGGTTAAGATTAAAGCACTAATTATGGCAGGGTTACCCGTTATCACAAGTATATTTCAAAAGTCATGCGGCAACAATGTTTAAAGAGGCTTTGGAGAAACTTGAACTAGGAATAAAGGGAGTAAGAGTGGTAATTAAATCCGTAAGGTATGCTGATCACCAAGTAATGTTTCACGGGGCAGCCTAAGGCTTGTAATCACTAAAAGGTGTTGTGCAAATGTAGTGCGATAAGTTCGTTTTACACGGTCATTGAAACTGCGCAAGTTGATGTCGATTCGGTTTGAGCAGCCGTCTGTGAAAGTCCGTGACGTAGAAAATTAGAATTTCGAGGACGCTTGCTTGACAGCTTTACCCGGGCAATCGCCGGTGCATTATGTCAGTGACAATATACCATTCAGTAGCGGTTATACCGTCAATATGTCGCATAACGTCAAGATCTGTTAAGTAGCAATTAATTGGACGAGAAAAATGCGATAAATTACCACCACATTAAAATATGTTTTAAGCCATAGTCTAAACAATAGTGGAGACCCTAGTCCCGTATACTCAGTCCAAAATTTGCACCACGAACTAACGGATGTGGACAAAGATAACAAATTCTTCCTATACGCACGAAATTTAAGCTTCAACGTGATTAATCTCCCAGCTCATCATTATTGCACTTTCCTCACTACCTAAGGAGTTGAGTGCAAACAAAAACACCCAGCTCAATCGTCAACAACTTATTTAATTGCTAAAATTATCCAGGCAGTTTGTTGCCGCTACTTCTGCACCATCTAGTGAGAGAAATTAACTTCAAACTTGCGCGAACGCATGTATCAGATTAGAACATGTTCTAATTTGCTCGCAAGCTTTTGCGAATTGGCGCTGCCTGTCCTCACAAGTCGTCGCTTTACACGATGCAATATTTCTTGCGCGAGTGTTCTCGCAACAGCCTGCGCAGTATCAATGACCGTGTAAAACGGCCTTTAGATATGGAACGGAGAAATGACACCAGAAAACTAGGTTCATATTTAATCACCATTTTTAAGGTACTGAAAGTATTTTCCCCATAGTCCCCCCATCCTGTAGTCTGAGTACAAATTATTGTGAGAGATTTTTTTTCTTGGAAACCCTGGACAAAGGTTACATGCTAGATGAAGGTAAATAAAAACTTAGTCTTCCTGAATTACTCCTTTGCAAATATTCTTGTTCTATTGTCATTTTTAGATGTATCCTGGGAAGTTTTTACATAATAGCGTAAGGTGATATCCCTTGCTCATTTTAGTAACTCCGCCGCTAAATGGTTTTATCACAGTATTTAACATATCATGCGATCTATAACTAATTGTATTTCATATTGCATAATAACGAAATAGGATAAGAACAATAATGTTTGAAGGTTAATATAATAACTGCGTAGCATTACGAATGCGGCGAGCCAATTTAAACCTCTCCCCGAATCTCTGAAAATCCCCTAGCCTGTCTCAAAAATTTCAGTAAAGTCACGGCCCTCCTATGTGCGCTGAGAAAGCGCAAATGACACCGGCAAACAGGGAACGTTTGAGCAAATATTTGCACAAAGTTCTGAAAGACTTAACGCTAAACGCTGAGACAATATGATTTGGCCGAAGGAAACATCACTTGCATATTCCTCTTCATTCGGACAGCTTTTGAAGTGAAAAACATTGGCAACTTCAATCAAATTAGCAAGGAGCCGGTGTAGGAAATCATTTCAGTTATCTTTTAGTTTACTTTCACAAGGGAGCTAAAGATAAACTATCCAAGAAAATTTAACGCTGAGAGTTTTTTACTGTGCATCATGGTGTTAGTTTATCGACGTGTCAAGTAAAAATAAAACTATTGAATTACTGGGTTGGTACTATCTGTAAATGTAATAATTTTTCAGTAATGATACGTCAGGCTGGTGTATCAGTACTTGTGTCTTTGTAATCAATTTAGCAGAATGAAAGTTTAAAGGAATAAAAGTAGGGATGGGTCGGTTCGGTTCTTCGGTTCCACCGGTTCTTGAGCTAAGAACCGGAACCGAGGCCAAAAATAATCGGTACCAAAATAATTGGCGTGAAAACCAGTTTGAAACCTACTCACACTCCCAAAGTGGAGGCTTCACATTAAAACCTGGTGAAATAGTGTTCTTTATGCTTCAAAGTCGCGAATTATTCTAATTCAGTCTCTGAAAATGATTATTGATTACCTTATCTCACCATTGAGCAATGCAAAGTAAGTGGTAAATTAAGAACCGGAACCGAGAATCGGAACCGAGAACCGAAGTTAAGAACCGAACCGGAACCGAAAAAAAGTGGAACCGACCCATCCCTAAATAAAAGTATTTAAATTATTGGCTTTCAAGATTAAGTCATGGCTGGAATCATTTGAAACATTGTGCTACCGAAAATACCGAATGAGATAAAATTGATATATCATGAGATAAACGAAAACGCTCCGAGTAGAATGAGAGGGAAAAGAAGTCTACTGAAGAGTAGAAAGGAAAGCCCAATGTGTCATATCTTGAGGCATGATGGGCTGATGAAGAAAATTTTCGGTAAACAGAAAACACAGGTAAACGGAAATAATGGTAAATGAGGGCCTTGATTGAGATGCATAGAGCAAGCAGTAAGGTAAGTGAAAGAGAAGAATTATATCAATATGAAGAGGTTTACGAAAGTAAAATGAAGTGGAGAGCTTGTCTATCTTAGAATATTTGACTTATCAAGTAGAAGATGATAATAGCGCCGATAATAAAGAATTTATTTGGCCATGGGTTTAAAAATTAGTCGTTTAGCCTTACTCAATCATTATGAAAAAATGTGTCCACGTTAGTCTTATGTATCGTTCAGAAATATCAATGCTGTATATTTTTTTGAAAAAAAACAAAAGATACAAAGATTTCATCTTGTTTGGCAAGCAATATAATTGCAGGCCTGAATTAGTATTCGTTCAAAACCTTCGATCTTATTTGAATTAGTATCCCTTTCTTTTATACATGTTTGTCAACAAAGTTCCTCTAAAGCCGTACTATCGATGGTGCATCGCTGGATGTAAATATCAACACGTACTCTAATATATGCAGTGCAACTTATTATAGTAGTTCCCATCATGCCATGCTTGACAAATTTCACTTGTTATCGGTCTGGAATGCTGGAAGGAGACTTGTGATACACTTCAACCAAAGGGTTTAGGTTGTACTGGAGGAGGCATTTTAGCTTACCAGAGACTCCAGCGACCCCCTTAGTGAAACGAACATACGGACTTGCTACTCGTACGTCTAATACGGATGAATTTGAATTTACAAAGGGGCAAAACTTTGAGCTGTAAAATGAATTATGGAATTCTTTTTTTGATTGGTCAATGAAATAGATTGAAAAGCTCAAACGTGCAAACAACCAATGTATAGTTTAAATACATTAAATTTGGACAAGTTTTAGCTATGAAAGTTATAAAAATTAGGTCTCAGGAGAAACAAATGCATTTGGCTACGGCTATTTATGTGCATCAAATGTACCTACGTAACCAGAGGAAGATTAATGCACACCACTGTGATGAAATTTAGGTACCGATTTTTTATTTAATGGTTTTAATACTCATGTAGTCTCTATAAGAGGCCATATACACCCATGCTTGTTTTACTGTCACTTATGGCATTCTAATGCTTACTGTGGTTACAACTTCCTTGACTATGACCCACTGGGAAATAGTCGTTTCCAACCTGATTCTCAAAAATGTTGCTGGTAAACATTTATCTTAGGGTTCACTTGAACCGAACTTTAACAGAACTTTAACACTCATTCACATTACTTTTGTGTATTTCCTTATCATCTTTCTTAGAAAGTATTCGGTGTACTGCCACGTTGTTGGAAAAACGTCGGCATAATCGTATCACAAAGAAACGGTACATATATCATAAATTTACATAATAATTTCTGTATTCTTCCTGCCTATGCAACTCTTGGTAATAGCTGTATTTAATCTCGTATATATTCATATTTTGGTATCAGGTGAATAATATACATTCCAATATTCTGGATGAAGTGGTTGATTCTTAGGTGATCATCTTGCACCGTAGGTTGCCTGGGAGGTGGGCATTCCGGTGGGTTTGGAGGGAAAGGACGTCGAAGTTGGACTATTCCTCGAGGCTGATTACGCGCTACCAGATAACGTGACTTATCTATACCCCGACAACATTTTGAACAATTACACTGGAAAGAGGAGGAGGAGGAGAGGGGTCAGGCCGAGGAGGAACGCAAATAAAAAGAAAACGGGTCCAATCACGAGAGCAGCTGTCTATGTGGCCATCGAGTCAACCCTCGAAAGGTATAGTTTGCCAGAACCTATAATATGTCATGACCCCCTGGAGAATTTGAGTATTCTAATACTGGGAAGAAAGTCTATCCAGTACCAACTGATTCCTACCAATACCGCTTGGATTGTGAATATATTCTTTGCTATCCCTCTCATTTGTCGTAGATAACCTCATTCATAGTCAATCTGATTTTCATGGGCCAAATAAACGTACATATCCTCTCTTATAATAATTAAGTCATTTTCTATACTTCCACATACTTGATACAACTATGGATATAATCAAAATAGCAGGAACTCAAGCGGTGTCAATGCCATTAACAATTATAGCAGTAACTGTTTCATTATTTGAGTTTTATAAAAAACACCATCATAGTAAATATTGACCATTTTCTTGAAAATAACGCCCATTTTTGACCATTTTATATGTTTTTGATAAATTCTATTTTTACCTAGATTGGGAAGTATATAAAATATCTTTGGCTTCATATAAAAATCTACTTCCATGATTTTTACAAAGCCTACACTCATTCGCAACATTCCGTTCCTAAACATTATTTCTACCTCCAATATCGTCTTCAGTAGGTATTTACCTCCATCCACATATTTTACCAATTGTTTAATTTTCCCGCCAAATCCCATATTATTCCTACCATTGTTGGCTCATTCATCTCTATCCAACCAACGTATTCATTCTTCTCCATGACCACATCTCAAAAGTATCCATTTATTTTTCATCTCCATTCCGCAAGAACCAAGTAGGTTCGTAATAGAAATATATGTTATATAAATGAAAATATTTTTGAGACCTTATTTCATTGCTGTCAATTCAAGCCATCCCTTTTCTGTTCGTGATTATGTGCATGCTTATATGTGAGTGAAAGGATTAAAATGAAAATCATGCTTCGTCCTGTGATTTTCTTGGTTAAAAAATTTTACTTGCATCAAAATAAATTACACTAACGATTAGAGGATGTCAGGATATATATTAAGATACTAATTTATAACATATTTACTGTGGAGACGTTTGTATTTTGGAAAAAAGGCTGACAGGCACATGTTACTACTGGTATTTATATATCTGTGTAATATTCATGAATGCCGATGCTAATTTGATTCATTTCTTCCGAAATAATTCTGTGTTTAAATAATTAATTATTGTTGTTACCCTTCGGATATCTACATGACATGGGATTGTAATTGAAACGACGAGAAATTTATTTCTGCTATAGGCAGGCAGCAGAATTTGATTGTAATTAGAGTTCTGTTCATGTCAACAGCTTAGGAATGGATGGACACAGCTGTCTGCTTCGAAGCATCTGCGAGGCATCAGAGACCCCTTTGTATCATGGGAGCCTAGTCGCGGAACTGCTGCACGTTCTGTTTACGTGAGTGTTACCATGGTAATCCTTTGATCCTCCGCCTGAGGTATCGTAGAGTCTGCATCCTTTCATCCAGAAAGTTTCTCGCTATTCGCATGAAGACACTTCATGCAAATAAGCGTTCCATTCGAGACTAGTATTGAAAGGGTGACGTTTACTGTCATGCCGATCATATTTTTCCAACATTTCTCACAAATTCACGCTGAAAGCGGTAAATCGGATTTGGCTGACATTCATTAACCTTTTAAGATCTGAGCTGCTAGCTGCATAACTATAAAATTTAATACCAATTCATCGTAAAAATTCAGTTTGAAACTGGATTTTTTTGTTTTTTTTTTCAGTTATTATTTAGATAAATCACCTCTGGTTATGTTAAATGGGGTATTGGAAATAAAACGATTCCTTAAAAGTAAGAATCTCTTCCATTTGCATGGATATCATTTAAGAATCCCCTGAAAGCACAGACTATTAAGCGTCCTTTGGAATTAATAACCGCAAGATGATATTTTCTTCGTGTTTAACTTCCAGCATTTTCCTAAACATTAACCATACATATTTGGCTAGTTTTAAGACATTTTATGGTATCAGAGATCGAGGTTAGAATTATGAATATGAATTTTCTGTAGAGACTTTTCAACTACAATAGGAATGCTCCTTTACTGATAGCATGTTCGGAAGTGGAGTGGTGTTGTGAAAAATAAAATGCGCCCTGCCTTGATTATGCTGATAAAGGCAGATTCAATGTGCACAATTGAATTACATTTATTAAATAAAATATAAACATGGAATAAATTCGGTTGGAGTCACTTACCAGCAACGTTGTATCAAATTTGGTAATAGAATGCGATAGTAAATGGCATATTTAGAATGAAGGCTAAAGAGAAGTATAACTTTATTTTATTGTAAATATTTCATCTAAAGTGACCGTCTATGTAGTAAAAAAGCATGGAGATAGTGACAATAGACCAGACTGGATGCTTCCATTATTAATATCACGTCTTTTAAACGGATATGCCGACAAAGTTAGGTGCCAACAAATATCAATTATTTTGCGTAATACTCGTTTATGTAATCGTTAAATACTGATATTGTTGATTTCTTGGTGTTTAGAGAAATAAGTTGTAGTTGATGTCTAATAATACGTACATAAAAATCCAAATCGATCAAACTCCTTGGTGTCGAAAACCTATATTGATACGGCTCCAACGGTGTCAAGTCCTTCATTATGCATACCTTATTCACAATTTAATATTTTTTGTCAATTTATAATTTTCACATTTCAGTTTTGATATGCTTATTTGGTTCTCAGAGGCATCAAATATTCAAATGGGATAAATATAAACCAGTGTAAAATAGTAAAATCTCAGAATAAGAATGCATGAGAGGAGATTGGTTGTGAAGACGAAGGGTGCCGACATTTTTCCCGAATATGAAAATTATTTTCGTATTTCAGGCCTTCCACCACGACGGAGAATGATATAGACTACGAATACGTTGATGCAGAGGATCTTGGAAAGAAAGGCATCGACTGCTTTAGTGTCTATCCAGATTGTCCAAATGGTATATTTGACATAATCACCACGGTTCACGAGGGATGAATTACTTAGTGTAAAATGTATGCATGATACTAGTCTGAGGATGAAATAATTCTGAGTGCATTAAACTCTGGAATAGAAGATTTTGACTTTTACAGATATTGAAAGGAATCAATTTTTTATCCTGAGTGTAATTTATCCGAAGACAATGACAAAATATGCGAATGCTAGGGTTACATTGTGACGTTCCTAATAAATTTTATTATTAGGCATTATTAGTCAGAAGTGTGGAGTTTCTACTGTGGACGTATGAAAATTTATGAAAGACATTTATCAATTTTATGTTATGCATTGGGAAAATTTGTTCATCATATCTTCATTCTTCCTCCCTTATCGTGCATTTTTAGTTGAAATACCGGAGAAGAAGTTTATACACTCAATTGAATGAAAAATATATATGTATTTTTTTAGGATTCCAAATGCATTTTAAGAAAAACATAAATGAGTATGTCTAAATCACTGCCTATGAAGAAAATTTGACTATCATATGTGGCAATTACTGTCACAAGCCATTATTTCGTAGACACTAAGATGCATTTTAAATTTATTTTTAATTTCTCTTTTCCATTTGTTTTCTGAGAAAATACACAATTGATGATTTTATCTTCATTTTTTTATGCCCCCGATATTAAGAGCAAAATGCTAAGAAGTGTAACTATATAATGCATTTTGTTAATCTATAATTTAGCCCTTTTGGTCTGTGTATTTCATACTACAACTGAAAACAATACATGACCAGGTTTTTATATATGACTTCATTAAATACGGAAGGATTGTGAAAAAAAATACGATTCATGTTGACAAACATTTCAAGCAAACATTCATCTTCCATAACGTGTAAAATCAGTGTTTGAAATAAACCATTGGAGAATTTTCAGTGACCTAAACTATTTATCTTATCTTTATGCATCATCCACTGGGCTATTAAAAAAGTGTTAATTTTTGTTTTACTGATAATTGGTTACTCTACTGCCGTGGGTAAAACATCGATCTATATAAGATAAGGAAAGTGTTAATATGTAGCTCATTCATTCTGAATGCGCTTAATTAACCGTAACACGTTACTAGAGGTATTTTAATTAGTGGTTATTACAAAAAAATCATTATTCGTGTAACCTGATATTTTTATCCCCTATCATTATCAGTGGAGATTCAACGTGTTGTTAAAATGTATCACGCACAAGAGGCTAACATTTTGAGTATGCTTAAAATTAATCTTCCTCTAAACATATTATTTTCCCTTGCTTCAATGAGAGTGTAGCTGCATAATTTAATATGCCCGAGGTCCACTTCTCGGGATTAACAACTATTTTAAGCAAATTCAATGCTTTGTGCAGATTCATTAAAAGGGCTATTCAAGGGTGGATGAATTTCGGTTGCATATTAATGCAGAAAAGCCATACTGCACTGGTGGTTGATGATTATTTATTCCTCTCAATTTACATACGACATGTAATCTACTGAGGGATTATGGGGTTTTTCTGCCTTGTCCCCGGTTTTGTCACCAAACGTTTCGTGGTCACAACAGATCACTTTGGAGGGGACCAGCCATTAATCATATCAACAGCTTATCAATCACTCTGGATGAATTGGACAACATCGTATAACAAACCCACGTGTGATGCGGTTTTCCGCTTACTTGAAATTGGCGTTGCTGCAATAGTATATCAAATCCGATCTTCCAGAGCATCAGAAATTAGTGCCTTTTTGATATCACTTAGGAAAGCGAAGAATCATCGAGTTGTTATTTTTATGTAAATGATATCAATCCAACTATTAAGGCTATGATTATTGAAATAAAAAGTTAAAATTTGAGAAGTGATAATATTTTGTCAAATGTTATTCCATTACTATTTTATTAAAGTTAAATATCCTAAAGTGTGGAAGCGTTCGAAATGTGGTGTTACGGAAGTACGAATATGGTGAAGTCCTAAGGAGAGTGGGAGAAAAGAGAAGGCTGCTGAAAACCCTTAAAAAAAAGACGGGACAACTCAATCGGTCATATCTTAAGACCCGATGGCCTTATGAAGACAATGGTCGAGGGAAAAGTGAACGGGAAGACTGGAAAAGGCAGGCCTCGTATGAGATGTATGTAACAGGTTGTGAATGATGTAAAAGAGTGGAAATACGTCAAAATGAAGAGGGTGGCTGATAGAAGAATCGAGTGGAGGGCTGCGTCAAAACATTCCTAGGATTTTTGACCGATTAAAATGATGATGAAATATCCTAACAGTAAGATTCGCCCTTGTTACACAATAATACTCCCTTTATCATTTAAGAATCATTTTTGAAATCATTTATGCGTTGTAATACCACTTTTATGTCAGATACCTACATATTTGAGGCTTCTCTTGCACTCAATATGCTGCACTTGCCTTCCAAGTATTTTTGACGACATTTTGCCTGTTTAAGCAAAAATTATTTTTTCTTGTTATTCTTATGCTATCACTTTAATTTATTCTTAAACGTAATCTTAAGCGCAATGTAGTGAGTGAAGTTCATTGGCCCAGTATGGTATAAACTCATTTCTTAATCCTTTAATCAATTATCTTAATCATCAAACTTAAATTCCAGTGTGCTGAAATTAAAGGGATGGCTATCTTTTGCGGTTGTTATCACATATGCTTACTGATTTGCATGTTACGGATTCCGTAATTCCTACCTTTCCTGGCTTATGAACACTGTAAATGCCCATTTTTCTGACGTTTTCCTCTAATTCTGTGACTTTCCCTGTTCTCAGAGGTTTTCAAGTTCCATTCCTCTGGAATCAGTTTCCTGTTTCATCTCTACCGTGGTATATTTCCCTAACCATTTTTAAACAACCTATTAGTTTAGCTGCTAGGTAGCAGCCAGGCCTGTCCACGCGAAGGATTTATTCTCTGCAGGTTACGGAAGTCATGTTCGCCTTAGGTATAAAATTAATTAAGTTAGATAAATAAAGTGTCTAAAAAAACCCATTCAAGTGGATCATTATAATGTTTCATTTGAAGTATGAGTTGCTATACGCGCATCATAATCTTTTTGTGTGATCAGCAAATTACTATTTTTACGTACTATCATTATCATTATGGTGTAAAGATGAGAATGAAAGAAGTATGACGTATCACTCTGGTCAATCACATCAATTAGCAATTACTTACCCTTTTATTTATTTTTTACAAGTGACTTGATCGTTCTGACTTGTGTGTACCATGCATGCTATGTATTATTTGAACAAAAGCTACTTACTGAATTTATTTATTCACGGGCGTGGGGGTGGTTCGTACCAATACATAAAAAATACTGTGCTAAGTCTTTACTTAGTTATTATTTACGGCCACGTGCAATGATATAAACACGTCATCAGGACTTAAAACCCTGGCACAATTTAACAAATAGGAGAAAGCTAAATATTTCTACTGCGTTTGATAGTTGTACGAGATTTTTAGTAGCAGCTAAACAACAACATTCATTATTATAACATTCGACGAAAATCACAGTTCTATATTATCAATGTTTAATTTTATCAATACGTAAAATATCATTATTCTGCAAAACCTACTACACTGGCTGATCAGGAGGTTCCAAGTGCTTAATATTTTGGTTTTGATCACAATATTCATTTGTGCTTCTAAATATTTGAACACACCATATTAAAATTGATGAGGAAAATTCGTAAATTTTGCAAAATTTTGGAATTCGTTTTCATGTTTGCTTCTTTCCCTCTCATCCTACTGAAATAAGTAAAACAGCAAGTTGTACAGTCTTTAACTTTCTTTTTAATTTTCCCGTACTCTCAACTCCCTTTATCGCTTTTGTGTAAAAAAATTATTTCATACCATCATTTTCTGTTTTTGCTCATTTCGTCATAGCTTTTGGTTTTTACGTGATTATTTGCTGTAGCAGTATTAACTGTGAACGACATTAATATGCTTGATTTTGTATTGAACTGTAGCAGTTATTTCTTATTTATTTATGTTCTACCGGAGTTTTTGGTGCTTTTGCCTTGATTGTTACATCAAAAATAAAGTTATATTATGGGTGGATGTTTTTTGCGTGGGTACTTAATTATTACGCTTCAGATGCAACTTTTATTGATGCATTTCAACTCGGCAATGGTAAATGATATGGAAAAAGTTTGAAGAACTATTCCTCCTTCTCAAATTAAGGATGGTAAGGAGATAAACATTCAATGCGAGAATTTTAAGGAAGAGTGGCTCTAAACATGTGGCCGATGAAGTCAACCAATTTTTGACTTTACCACCGTCTTAAAGCCTTAAGAATATGAATACATTAAGATTGGATAATTTAATGAACAAGTAATCACATCTTCCCTAAATTGATTGACAAATACTAACACCAGCTTGACTTGTAGAGGATATATAGGAAAATATTCACAATTCTGTCGATCTGGAAAACTATAGTGAAGAATATTTTGACTAAAAATCATTTGAAATCAAAACAGATAGGAAAACTTATTTCATCCAAGTCAAGGCTAAACTGAGTGCAAGAGAATCATCAAATACGTGGGCATCTGACATAAAAGTGGTATTACTATGCATAAATTATTTCACTTGCCTCGAGGGTTGCGTGACAAGGGCGCATCTCACTGTAAGGATATTTCATCATAATTTTAACCGGTCAAAAATCCTAGGATTGTTTTGACGCAGCCCTCCACTTTATACTTCTATCAGCCACCCTTCATATTCACGTATTTCCTCTCCTTTACATCCTTTACAACCTGTTCCATGCATCACATAAGGTGTTTTCAGTTGTAATTTATGAGTGATGTGGAACCATATAACAACGTTTTTGTGAAAGGTCTAGGAAATCAATAAGGAATAACTTTGGGTAAGGATTGTTCTCACCAAAGATGCAACGTAATATTTTATAGAGTCAGGAGGGTTTTTGTAAGGAAATGAAAAATAAACAAAACAAAAGGTTAAGGGGGATTTCTTAAAGGAGGACCACTTTATATAACTCGTTTTTTTTCCGGCTACATGAAGGAAGCAGCAGTGAAATGTTTCAACCTAGGGGCATTTGATGTTAGATATAATGGGTTGCAGAAAGTAGTCATGTGTCAAAAAGGCTTTTACCACTATTTCCGGAATAAATATATTGCGTGTGTTACTGTGCGTTTTTTCCAATCCTCATGACAGTACGGTTGTAATTTCAACTTTTTACCAGCTAACGTTTAATCTCAAAAATTGATTTACTCTGTCTTATTTTTTGTGCATTTTTTTATAAAATCTGAGTACTTAAGCTGGCTAGGTGTACTTTTATTTTCCTTTACGCAGTAACTAACATAAATTCCAGTTACGGGCAAGGCAGAGCCCTGAAATGTGCCTTTAAAACGATCACTTCTTTATGCAAGCTTTACAATACTTCTTCTTCAAATAAAACTAAACCATGTGGGATGTTACTCGATTAAATCAAATATTAAAAGATTTCGGCGGAAGTCTCCATGGCTAAAGTAACAGTAACCGAGTTCCCAAAGAGTTATTTTTCAGAATCATATACGCGGAGGCTTTCACCAGTAAGTATCAATAAAAATGGAAGTTGAATAATCTGGATACGCTGATACATATATTCGTCTCCCAAATTTTGTGTGAGTTATCAGCCGAGGTCTCATTTCATTGATATGATGAAAAATCATGTTGCAATTAGCGGTTGTGAAAATAATATACTTCCATGCCCGAAGAATAAGATATCCCACACCAAACGGATGTGAATTTCTATAGAAACCTAAAACGGCGAAGAGAAGAATAAAGATATATCTGACATTATTGCTGCGTTCTGCTTTAAAGCAGGATACGTTTTTGTATTTCTGTGAGTGGGTGAAGAATGAAGCTAAACGAGCGTCAAAAAAGGGAAAAGGCAAACAAAAGAGAGCGGAAGAAGAAACGAATCACACGGTACAAGAGTTCCTATCTCTCGCATTGATGGACCCTTCCCGGACCAATTTATTTCACCTTTCAGAAGCAAAACTCCATCCACCCCCGACTCTTTCCCCTTGCTTCATCTATTCTGCGGCGACAAGCGGCCTCTCCACTACGCGAGCATTCATTATCAATCATTCCCTCACAACAGAAGTGCTACCATCAAATCCAAAAGAGCTTCATCTCTGTATCCCGTACTTTTTTCTTCTTCTATACCAGGTCTGTGCGCCCCTCCTCTCTCTCTCTCTCTTTCCCTTCTCTCCCAGCTACCCCTGTCCGCACTAACCGCCCCTCCCTTCACCTACCTTTTTTTCTGCCGTTACAAATTGTTGCCGCTTCCCCTATCCTCTATCACACACACATGCGCACGTAATACTATTGGTTGGGAAAACAAAATTTTTGTCAGTGTGGGGAGAATAATGGTTCCTTAAAATGCATTTGCTGTTGCCGCATGCTATGAGTGTCGGATGAAAAATTCGAATCATCGGGCGTCCCGGAAATTAAGAAAACCTGCGGGTAGGTTAAAAATTGATTGGGACTCATTTATTTGCGATCTGTCACTGTGGGTTTTAAATACATTTAAAGCAGTTGATGTCCATTCTGGGTGGAATAGATGAGTCTTGAACATATCTCAAACTTCAATTGCATGGAAAAGAGATACATAATTTAAGTTTTTTTTCATACACAAGTCATCCTCAAGGCAAGGCTCGCCTATATTCATCAACAATGATTTGCATGTTTCCAAATATTATTCCGATGTTAAGATGCTAAATGAAAGGCAATAATTAATGATAGATACCAAATATTAGTAGTAGGTTATAATTGAACCAATAGGGAAATTGATTTTTGATAGTAATTATTATAGTTTATCGGGTTTCCCATTAAAGTTTATCATGAAAATAGTGACTTCATATTATTACCCGCTATGGGTGTGCATCTTTTCTAACCCCTTTCTTCAACTTTATGAGATCATAGTTTATTTAAAGCTGTTTTGGCCCAGTAATTCCTATATACTTTCACTTTTTTCTCTACAAATACCAATCAAACCCTAACATTTAATGCACCTCTTGGAATCTTTAAAAAAATCAACCATTCTGGTGAATTTATTGTAATAATGACTTAAGGAAGAATTTTCCATCTTATATTACACGAGTTGTATTAAAAGGTTAATTTAATTATATTAACGGTTAATTTAAGGCTGATTAAATTAAAGGTTAATTAGATATTAATCTAAGTTAATATCAAGTGGTGCAATGTACGAATCAAAATATTCCTTAATTCGCAATTTATAGTTTTTGTTTAGTTACTTACCAATTACTACCTACATTACCATAATTACTACCCATATTGGTTACACATACTTGAATGTATTGTAAAAACTAAAAATCTTGGTGATTTTCTTCTTAGAAAATCTTTTACTATCCAGTACACACATGATATTAAACGCTACAGGTGTGCCTAAAACACAGACCTTGCGATGATTTCGGCAATTTGTTGATTGTTAATCCCCTCCCATTGACCATTGCGGTGGCTTGCATGCTATTATGCAAACATATGTGATAAATGTTAATGTTCTACTTACATTTCTTCATTCTTAAATCATTTAAGGGTAATTTAGCGAGCTTTTAATTTAATAAGTAACTCCTTTTGATGTTCTGGCGCGGATGGAATTATCGCATGGATTAGTAAATAGCTATTAAGCCAACAGAGCGCATTCGCTCGCAACCCGTGCTGAGTAACGTTAATTTATTTCCCACGGCCTTGAAAATGCAATATATTAACCGCCACGGGATGGAGAAAAAAATAAGGACCCCTTAACACCCCAAGAACTCAAATCTACGGCGGCTTAATTCTCTCTCCCCCCATAATGCGAGCGGAGTGGAGTGGTGAAGGGGTAGGAAAAAAAAACAGCAGGAAACATTACGCCGGAATTAGGTAAAAAGCGCCGCACATTACGGAACAACGCTGGCGACCCGTGCCCCGTTGCGTATGGCGCAATCACTCAAGGTCCCCGCTCGAAATTCCCCACCCCTCTCCCACCTCAAGAAGCTCGATTCACCCCTTTTCCCAGCTCCTTCGCGCCAGCTAGGGACTCCTTGCCGAAAACGCCAAGCCCAACACACAACTCAACGAGGGAGAAAAGGGGTGAGGGGGGAAAAATAAAAAGCATTAGTCTTCCTTCCAGCGGAACTCTAAACAAATTCATAGCACACACACGCGGGCCCTGCTCAAGGAACCCGATCACGTTTTGGGGCTCCCCACCCCTCTTTCTCCCTCTGCCTCTCCCCACGCCCGGAGCAGAAGGAGTGGGGTCTGAGGGAGGCGCGATGAGGGAGGGGGAGGCGTGAGAAGTGGGGTAGGAAGGGGGGCGGGGGGGCTCTCAATCTCGAGAGAAAAAAATTCTAGCACGTCGATTCCTTACCTCCATCCGCTCCAAAAGAACTCACACAGACTTCTCCCAGCCCTCCTCTCGTTCTCACATTACTTGTCTCCTTTCTTTTATTCCCTCTCTCGCCGATGGCTTTCCCACCTTGCCTTTCGTGTGCATTCCTCCCTCGCATTGATCTAATTAGAGGTTGCAGTGACGGGGTTGTTGTTGGTGAGGTGGTCAGAGCACTGGCCTTTCACCCCGATGGCACGGGTTCGTATTCTGGCTGAGGCAGATTTTTCATTGGTTTACCGGTCTGCTTTGATGCTGTGTGGAGAGAATATTGAGTTTAGAATCACGTCCGTCAAATGAGATATTAAACCGTGGAGATCTTGGCGCCATTCGTTAAGAAAATGGTAATGCAATCGCTGGGTTACCTGGACATGTTAAGAAAATTGACTTTGTACAATGCCACAAAATGATTTTTGGAATTGTACAAAGTCAATTTTCTTAACATGTTCAGTGCAACTAAATTCCACCAAGTACTGCCTGCCTCCAATGATATTATCCGTTCCTTGGATAAATTCCTGCCTCTACATAATTTATTCCTATCTTAATTCACTTAGGATAAGACCCAGCTATCCTAAATGACGCCAATAACCTCGTTCGCTTCCCCCGAACTGTTGTAAATGGCGGTTGCAATGGCAGTGGAACTATAAGAGAGAAGGTACAAAAAAGGGAACCGTTCATCTGCCTTGGAACCATTATTAAATGGGACGGAAGAAGCACAACAGATTTTAAGCATATATAGCTATATTTTCACAGAGATAATATGATCATGGTTCAGATCTAGATATTCTTTTTCGGATTACTTTTTTGTGCATCAGTTGGTAACGCCTTTGACATGTTTTCGGCAGGCTCGATTTTTTTGAATTATGAAGCTAGGGAATGCAATTTTAAAACCGTCATGTGCAGTGTTGCACTCTGTAGGCGACAGGTATGCATCATCGAAAGAGTTGATCAGGATTGAATACCAACCTTCGATAGTGGTTCTTCTCGTGGAATTCTGGATATAATCGGACAATGAAATAAAGGTTGAAGTACACCGAAGAGCCAAGGAGAAAAATTGTACTGTAGCACAGTTCATGGATCGAGTTCGTGTGGTGTCTAGACTACTGGCTTCCCATTCCAGAGTCCTGGTTTTAAATCACTGTCGCCGGTATCAGAAGAGATTTTTCATTTTTATACCGGTCCCCACATGTGTTTCAGAGTTGAAAGTGTGGAAATAAATTCAAGTTCAAATGTATATCTTTTTTAAATAGTGAAGTTCTGACTAGTATATAAATACTATTCCTTTTTTAAGCATGATATGTGGTGCATGTTTGGTGAGAAATCACCCCCTGCCACACAGATTTGTGGTGGCTTGCAGGGTATTATGTAGATATGTAGATAGATTTCATCTTCATCATTTTTCTGTGACACCTCATTACACACACTTCCATCTCTTATTTTCTTTGGCTACTCTCGTGCATTCCTCTATCCCACAAAGGAGCCTGCATCAATGGTAAATGCTCTCATAAAATATTCAACGTAGGGATCTCCTTTAGACTCGTCTTTCCATTTCCCTTCCTGGCTTTTCATCTCCACTCTCGTCATCCCTCCTCCATTCGCCTCTCGCTCAGAAACGGATTACGCGGTCGGACCTATGTGCAAGCCCCTGGCACATCCCGAATTAAGCCCGCGGCCGGCAAAACGTGTTACCAACTACCTCTGCTAGCCCATCGGGAATCCTTGCCCGTAATGATCCTGGCGTAGCATTCCGGGAATTCAACGGTGATATTGTTATCAATTGGCATCCAGCACTCGAGTGAACGCGCAAAGAATAATAAATCAAGGGTTTAAGCGAGGAGGGAAAGGTATTCCGGTAAATAATGCCATATCTGCGGGTGATTATTGCGCAATCACAAGTACTAGTGTCAGTAGATTAATGTAGATGGTGGTGGAAACCTAATTATGAAGTCAAACCCGATTTAATAATTTCGTCTCCGTCCTAAAATGCCTCTGCATAGAGAATCGGTAAATAGGTCGAATAATTTTTTTCACTTGAATTCTGCATCATAGAGCATCTGTTAACTGAAGCTATACAGTGATAAAATATTCATTGCTTCAGAGTAAATTACGACATACGTCATAAACTAAATAGGGAAGTGTTAAATAGATCATAAAAATTATATGCATCTAACTTCCGTGCGGTCAAAGCAAACCTTTAAAGCATGTAGTGTAGCATTTCCGTATGTGTATGTGTAATGTGTATCCGTTCAGGATAAAATAACTCTTTCATCGTGCTCAATACACATATATAATGGTCTTTAATTTATGGAAACACTTCTTCTAGGGAGAGTTCCAGTCTTCCATCCGTCATTCTGGTTTTCGCCCAGTGGCGAAAGATTTTAGAAAGAATCTGCCCTGATTTGAATGGCGTGTTGATAGCACTTTTAAACTAATTCTCCCTCCCGATGGGATCAATGCTTTTTAGGTCGTTTTTTTCCTAGCGCTAAAAATATGAAAATGTCCTAAGACCGGAATATTTAAATGACAATTGAAGTAGAACTACTGTAATTGGCAATTGAATATTCCGGTCTTCGGATGTTTTCACTTAAGCCAAATAAGAAGCTACCTTAATTCATCTAGTGAAAATCATGGGTTCATAACGCGCCACACTGGCTTTTATTTCTTCACCTATGTAAAATTGAAACGATGACGGAAGTCAGTTACCTTACAAGCAGATGGTTATGTTTCTGATAGAAAAAAATCTTAAGGTTATTTAAAATACTTGTTTTATTATTAAACTAAGTATGATTGCAATTCTGATCGTAGACTATGCGCGTTCAATTAAAGGTTTATTTGTCAGTAGATAGGGTTGGTTTTGCAAAGACTTTTCGGAATGTCCACCAAGTCCGGGAAGGAGTCAGATTTCGATGGTGGATCTGCCATCATCCGTAGATCTTAGGGTTACATTTGCACCCTAAACTCTCGTATTGCGCACCGTTTTGACATTCCCGAATTCTTAGTAATACTTTCCAAATCTTAAAGTTTTAAAATTCCATTGAGTGCGTGAAAGCACTGCGTCATGGCTATTAATTTCCTTTTCTCTGCCACTCCTCGACTTAATTCTCAAACACCGCTCTGCTTGCTTTGCTGGAGGGAAGCATATGCCCCTTTTGTAAGGTGAAAATTCCCTCCTTTTTATTTAAAAAAATATAAAAATCTTCTGAAGCCCTTGGAGGTTCTATTTAGGTCAGCTTTGATTGGATGGATTCAGCTCACAAGTAGCCGTATTTACCTCATCTCGTAACGGATCTCTTCTTTCCCACTGTCTTCCTCTCAATTTCTCTCTCTGCTTCTCTTTCACCGCTACGCTTTTCCTCACTTCCATCTTTTCCCATCAACCTCTTATTTCTCCTCCATTCCTATTTTTACAGGGTTTCCAAATGCAAAATTCCATAGCCCTGCTACCTTTTATTTTATCTTTCAACGAGAAGAAAGATAGGTATCACGTAGAGCTCACTTCACTTCTCATACTTCCTTATGTCCTTTCCCAAGGCCCCAAAACTCTCCCGGTGCACATTTCGTAAAGTCACTGCAATGCCCCCAATGCCGCCCACCCCTCACGACAATATGTCTCAATCTACTTGCTCAAATTCCTCTTACGTGGACCCATCTCCGGTCTCCCTGGCCGTTGAACAGTCCCAAGGATATATATTTCAAATGACTGTTGCGCGAGGTTTGAATTCACAAGGTATGACTTAGCTTGAGCCTATGAATAAACGATGAGTATAGACCATCTAGTATCGCAACCGATGGTAAAGGAGGCATTGGAGCAAATGTCTCGCATTCAAAGGAAAACTCCTTTTTATTGGCTTCCCCGGCTCTTGGAGCGCTTCACAAATTCGGATCACGTAAGAACTTACTTCGATGACGTTGTTGTTTAAAGAAATCTCCCCTTTCGTGAACAGCCATCAAGTCTGGTATATTTCGGAGTAGAAGTAAGTAAAAATGGATGCGAAATACATTAACCACTGGAAAGCCGAACAATACGTACAACTGAGGCAAAGAAATTGAGGAGCATGTTCTGCGCATTGTGAAATGAAGCTATGATCTTGCTCTGAATGTTTCTACTTTAATGCGATAATGAATATTGGTAGTTTATCTGACATTGATACTGAGTAATGATCAATTAATTAGCAAAGCAAAGTGATGATGTGGTGAGGGAAATTACCCAAATTACCAAACATGAGATTGATCAGTGATAGACGTTCTCTCTGAAAATTATAAGGGGACAGGTACCATATTTGATTTATCAGTAATTTCTGTTTGGGATATTTGATTTTAATACGGGGGTGTTAACTCTGAAATTAGATGGTATGATAGGATGTGTGAACAAGTTATTGTGAAGTCCCATGTAATTTATTAATTACTAGTATTTCAAAATTGGTTTCAAAATCAACGCCATATCAGGTACAAAATGATATCTCTGATGCTAGACCTAACCACATACGCTAGGGGTAGGCTTGAGTCTCGCAAACTACATACTCATTTTTTAGTACATTCCATCAATACCTTTTATGCATGAGGCATTCAATCACGTCGTCTAAATTATTTATTTTACTAAGTGCTTAAGCATTTAATAATCATTGGTATCATGCAGATGCCAATCATTTTGTTTCACTATCTGTAGAGTCACTCAGTGCTCTAACTTACACTGTTATAAAAATAGTTTTAGATATTTTACCTATTAGTTCCATACATTAATTTAAGGTTCTGTTTTTATACATCCACTGCCATAAATTCAATCCACGTGTAGATGTAGGTGAACCCTTATTTTCTTTTTCCTTACCTTACACTGCCCACCTCTAATCCTTTTTCCTACACACTGGACGAAGCATCCATTTCCCCTCCTGCCTCACGGGCATGCCTCGGACTGCCCTCGTCTCGTATGCGGCAATCAGCGCTCCTTGCCAGCTGATAAAACCTCCGTACTGAATTCTAACTAGGCAATTTACAGGTGCTGGACGCGTACGATTAATTGCTGGGGAATGATGCTCATATTTTGCAAGCGTCTCCGGGGAGTGGTCTCTCGTTAACCAAAAGTAACACCCTCGGGAAAATTTCGTGCTTTCCTTGCATTTAGGGTAACGTTCCCTTTAAAGTTAATCTCATTTCACCCTGTTCAAGCCTCAACTATATGATTTCACTTTTGTCTCTAACTGCGGTGTTTTTCCGTGAAGTATGGGCCAATTAAGTTCTACAACAAACATTTATTGCAAAGATAGTCAATCGTCTTAAAATTAGTGTAAGTCTAATGAAATCTGTGATGAAATTAAATATTTATAGAAAAGTTAGATTGTGCAACTTCCTACAGCTACCATAGCAATGATCTTCAAAAAATTGACGTTAGATGTGTAAATAAAGTTGATACGCTACCAGTTAATTTAAAATTTTATTACTTCCGTATTGATATGGTTAATACATATAACTTAACACTTTTACCTTCCTTATGTTTTTAATGTTCATCAAAATTCCCGAACCTAGTATAAATAGTAATGTTTAGTCATCCGTTTAATGGTTAACTAGTTAAACAATTTTTATATTTGAGAACTATTAAAGGAGATAAAGGCTTAAATATCTATTCCAAATAATATATATTTAATGATATTTAAAATTATTTCAGGAATCTACAAAAAGTGATCTTGTTAATACTTACCGTTTTTTTATTTAAGGTTCTATCAATATAATCAAGATTAATCGCATGCAGTTATAAGTTCAAGGTACGCTTACTGTTATATTCATGTTTGAGAAAAATGCTTATCTCCAAGTAACTTAATTATATCTTTTTGGTATACAATGTTAATGGTAGTTAAAATTAGTTTCCCTGGTGTAGAATAGAAATAATAATAATGAACATAAAGCAAAATGATTCAGAGTTTACTATAAAAATAGCTTAAATGGAAATGTAAAAAGTGATGTCAACACTGACTCATTAGATGTTTTTTGGCTAACATCGCTTCTTTTCTGATGTAGTATTGTCCTCCTTGTCATTATGAATCCATGCACTCTTATAGATGAGATTTTATTTTTTCACTGGGTGGTCCGTGAGCCGTCATACACAAACTATAAACCAGAATTGCTTTTCAATCACATCAACGTAACACGATTGTCTTTTTCCCGTGTCTCCCCATTTTTTTCAGATCCTCGTCATCTCTGTCTCGCTTCAGGCCGTCCAAAATTCGCGTTATCATTCTCGTTCTTCCCTCTTTATCAACTCTTTCCTCCTTTATGACAGCCATCAGCATCAAATTGCCTCTCTATACCTCCTTCAATCTCGTTTCATCCTACTCGGGAATCTCCCCTTCATATAGACTCACCCACTCAACGTAAATAATGCTTTTTCGTGGGCGAAATCTCTATTTCCCTGGATTACACTGTTTCTAGCCAATACCCAAATCTCAATGCAGCCACACCAAACACAAAAGAGTCTAAAAATGCTGATTAGTTGCAGTTATTCTGGAGAAGTCCGTCATATAAATTATTTGCGCCATTTGGGATTGGTGAGTAATTGAGTAGAGGTAGAAATTTTTGAGGGAACGGAGCGAGGGTGGAGAGAAACCGGGCATCCATAAGACTTAGCTTGCTCTTAACGAAAGGTTCTACGTTGGAAAGGGTTCCATCTTACTGGAGGAATACTGACTAAAAGTGCTATCCATACTGCACTATAACGTTTATCGGTCTGCTAATGACAAAACGTCCGCTGTGAGGATTCGAACCCGGGATCTTGGAATGGGAGGCCAGTTTTCTATCCACTGCACCAATGCGGTCCCCTATGAATATGTACTGAGGCAATAAAATGTACTTCAAATGCTGAAGTCTTACTCGTAAAAGAAAGAAACCAAGTGGTTCGTGGTTTACTGTCCTAACTGACGGACGGCATACTGAACTCAAGGTGCTTTCCATACAGAACTCAAAACAGGTGCCAGTTTCCTTTTGAAAAATCGTCCACTGCCTGGACTAGAACTCGGGCACTCATAATGGTCAGCCAGTTCTACATCTAGATCTACGTAATGCCCTTCCAGCCACCACGATTGTGTGTGGCAGGGGTGAAGATCACCCCCTGGAACTCACCCTCCATCACCAAATATGCACCTATTACATTAAACTGTGAGCCACCAAAACCTTGAGCTACTATAAACACAGCACCTACCCGATGCCCTGCAAATTTTACCGTGGCACTAAAATAGACTTCAAATCCCGGAGAGTCCTCGCTCTGGTTTCCAAGTTCCTCTTCTTCGTCCTTCCCGTCTATTTCGCCTCCTTCCTCGGCATCTTCTTGCCCTATCCTTTCCATTTGTTCTCGCAGTTCCAGGGATCCCATCCTCATTTTTCGGAGCGCAGGCACTTCGGCAAAAAGGGGCCTCCGTCCCCATTCCTTAGGCCCTTCCACCCCCGTTCTCGACCCCCTCCTCCAATTGCTCCTCAAATATGGACTCGGAAAAGCCAAGCATACAAGTAAACTCAATTGTCTCCGAAGTTTGGACTCGCCGTTCCCAATTCCCCTGGCGCTATCTGGGAGCGGGGGGTTGAAGGCGAGAGAATGCGGATACGGCGGCGGTACGATTCGGGAGCTGAAAGTGTTTTACTTCTCAGAATGAGAGCGGGGAATACATTCGCTCCTATTTCTATCGACAGAGTCAGGCTCTTCAAATTCATCCGGTAAGTACTCGATAGGCCGAGTCTCACGCTGCGAAGACAACCGATTCATGAAAAGCGTAACAATTGTTTTTTGTGACTGGCCCTTAATTTATTCGGAATCCAATTTTCTTCTCTGTTGCGGAAGGAATACAAAGTATAAATTATAGAAAAATAGATGTATAATAAATACAAATAAATAAAACATCTTAAGAAGAACTTTTCAAACTATAAGTTACAGTAAAATACTTACCTAATATAATACCCTCAGTGACAGTTGACTTACTCTCTAGCACTTCACTTCACACCAATATTTCTTCTCCTATCTGAAAGTCCTCCGTTTTCAATTGTGTGATTTGATTTTCTATTGTTCCTCCTGTGTTATGTATTTTATAAGTTCTAAGTTAACGGATTTGTGCTACTTTAAGTTTTTTCACTTGTTAAACTTAATCTAAAATCTACATACCTACAAAGATTTGGTTATCAGGGTGAAAATTTTCAATTCACAGAATTTTACCGAATATTGGTATGTTTTAATGTAGTTATGGATACACAAGTTTCAAACTGAACTCTGATATTGTATTTTCTATTTAATATTCCATTGTTATGTTTCGGTAGAAGCGTCGACATTTTTATACTCTTTGATGGAGGGTGTTTAAGTAAAACCTTACGATTTTAAATATTATATGTATTCGATAGGAGCATGCAGATAGTTCTTCAAATTCAATTTGCTGGCGTAGGTAATCAGACAATCAGATCATTTGTGTTAAACATCCTGATTATTATTAGTTCTGGAGATTAAAAGTATTTTTCATTTTAAGTACAAGTATGATTTTTATTCGTCTGCAATTAGGTACAAATTGTATTGTTTTGATGTAATCATAATTTTCTGCTTATTTCATTGGAATTTCGTCATCAAATGTCCTACTTCATCGCAATACAAAACTTTTAATGATACTTTTTCTCACTAATGACTTGCTCTTTCCAGTGACTGGGAAAGCTCGTATTCATATACATTCTCTGCTTCCGCGCTGCGTGACACAGGCGTGCACGTATTTATCTAACTTTCACCTTTTGAGAGGACATAAATACTATTTTGGTTTAATGCAATTACTTTCTATAAAAAGACGATTTCGCTGTGTTACATGTTGAATTAAGATATTTAAAAACTCGTCTCGACCCTCAATTGAGGCAAATTTTTATCGGGGAACATATTTTCCAGCGTGGGTGTTTCCTATCAGGAAAATTTCAGAGGCTCCCTGTTTTTCCTTGTTTTTCGTTAAATTCTCTCACTTCCACTAACCACAAGGTCCCAACAAGAGCAGCCGGAGTTCATTACCTGAATCCGTACTTCTCTGAGGACTGGACGCTTGAAACCAGGATACTCACTGAACTTGGCGAAAGTTCCAGAGGGACTCCTACGGAAGCACTCCAGTTTACGAATGTATCCACAGTCCACACTGCATCAAAACTTCAGCATTCTCAACAGCATACGCCTTTAGCGAGATCGATCGATAAACCACTGTGTGTGTGTAGTGGGGGTGTTTGTGGCCTAGTGTCTATAACAGAGAGAAAAAAAGATGCTGATCCACGTGAATGAATGTGGAATAAAAGGCCAGAAAGTAGATATAGTCAATAAGATGGAGATAAATTTCGTCAACGCTCAACAATAATTGTCCTTGCCACGACAATGCTTGCTAACAAACTTAACATCCGATGAAAGGAAAAACCTTCTTCACTCTCCCTATTATCAGCAACAGAATATTGAAATGAATCCTGCTGGACGTGTAATATGATTGAGTCAAGATCATGAATAGAATAATAGGAAAATTATGACACTCCCTGCACACATCATTAGCTACTTGTCAGGAATTCGCTGCTGTGAACGTACCTAGTACGATCACCCGGTAGGTAGCTCTGTACGTACCTTTTCGTTCTTCCTGTGGGCATTTCACTTTTACGCCGCATGTGGCTAGTAGGCTTCCGGAGAGTGAGCCGCAGCAAAAGGGTTGTCTGTAAGCATGTCTGCATGAAATACTTATTTGTATAATGCAAGCTTGTAGCAATTGTGAAATGTTTCTTTGTATATTAAATGAGAATTATAATTTGTAGTGTGTGTTCCGCATGCTATTCATAAATATCTCTCTTTACGTAGATAGTTGAGTAACATTTAGAAGTAAATGTTACATCTCTATAGTACCCTACAAGCCACCATAAAGGTGTGTGGCAGGTTTAGTGCATGTTTAGTGACAAATCACCCCCTGCTACTCACCCTCGAAATGGCGTGCAGGGTATACTGTATATCATCTACGTAATACCCTGCAAGCCACCATAAAGGTGTGCAGGGGTATATAAAGATATAGCAGCATTACGACTTCGCAAAATGTCTCCTTGAATGTTGGATGAAAGCGGAATTAATAGCGTGCGTCCGCATGAAATTTATATTTAGTAATCACAGATTATGTAGGTAACGTAAATAGACTTCAGTGTATATGTAGAAAATGCATGTTTTATGATAACCAACCCCTCGAGGCACGCACCCTTGCTTGGTAGTCAGTAGATATACATAAAAACAGACAGTAATGTCATTTCTTAGCCAAAACTATTTGGATATATTTTCATCTCCAACGAAAAGTGACTTTACAGAACACAGGTCGTATTTTTCATTAGCTATATAGATAAATCGTGAGATAGATAGAAAAGCGTCTTTATTAGGGTGAGATTGAAAGTCCCCTCTTCCATCGAAACCCTATATATGTATGGATTGAGATTAAAAATGTTGGCCTCTAGATAAAAAATAACGTATTATTGTTTCCGTGAGAGTTATTGAAAACGTCGTGAATATAATAAGATATATATTCTATTACAATGGAGGGCCTATGCTACATGCACTACCGGTATCTATTCCATTCCTCGGTATTTAGGATCTAAAACACTGAAGCAATCATCAGCAAATTACCATTGAATGCTATACATTTCTGATGTTCTCTAAGTATTAAGCTAAGGATGAAGAAGAGTTGAACGACCGGATATAACCTTAGCAGTTGGAGCATACGAAAAACCAAATTCTGCTGCCACAAATATTTGGTAATTTTAACCTTGACCATCGGAATTTTTTCTTAAGATTGGGCAGTGAGGGGTGAACGTGTCTTATTATTGCTCATTTTCCGCGCGTTAACCAAATTTCAAGCCATTTAACTTACATTTCATGCGACGTGGCCGGGCGTTTTTTTTTTGTTGGCATCAACCGTGCGAGAAAAGCGTACCAGAAAGGAGTCCCTGAGAAACCCTGGGGCATCCGAGTATCCCCCCATCTCCCAGGGTCCGTTTTTACACGATGAGCACTTGGCGGTGGAAGATGAGAGCTGAGGCGACAGAGATTTTAGTGCTTGCACGAGACGAGAGAGGGCAGGGGGGAAGGAGAAGTGAGAGAGGTGGTTAAGGAGGCAGGGAGGAAGAAATTTCCACTCCTCCTTCTCACCCCCCTCAACCCTTCCCACAATCCGCCCTCCCTCACTCCTGCCCGGAAAACACAGGCGTTAAACCCTCCCTCTACTCCACCCACCCTATATCCCAAGCTCCCCCGGGGAAAAGGGATGCTCAAAGGCGAAGTTCAAAATGTCCCTCGCTCTCCGGTTAGCAAGATGGGTCGTTAATTCTCGGCCAGCAGCCCTGTATGTGACGGCTCGGAGTGATAATTGGTTCGTCACGAGGCCGTTATAAGGAGTGAGTGACGTAGTTGAGTGCAAGAATGGTGGGGAGGAGATTGGAGGGTGAGGGGGCTGTGGTCGGAGGAAATCACGCAGTTATGGTAGGAGGGTAAGGAGATGGGGTGCATTGACCCGATGCCTGCGCCTTGGCCTTCAACTTGCCACTGAGGGCGTGTGGTAGAACTTATGTGGTTCTCATACTATGGATATTATTACCATGTCTTCAATCTTGTAACTAATGAAGGGAATACTATGAAAAGCAATTGGTCATTGCTCATCAGTACTGGCCTTTTCGTCAGTATCCTTATGTATGCAACAACAAAGAATGATGCCTGATCTATTGTGTATTTCGGAGTAAACTTGAATACGAGTACATATCATCATCGGTCAACAATAGGCCAACAATCCTAAGATTGGTTTGACGCAGCCCTCCACTCAATTCTTCTATTGGTAAACCTCTTCACATTAACGTAATTCCTCTCTTTTCTTTCCTTCACGACCTGTTCCATATATCTCATACGACGCCTTCCTTTGCCGTTCTTTCCGTTCACGTTTCCCTCCACGATTGTCTTCATCAGGCCATCGTGTCTTAAGATATGGCCGATTAAGTTGTCCTGTCTTCTTCTTAGAGTTTTCAGTAGATTTCTCTTTTCTCCCTCTCTTCTTAAGACTTCTTCGTTTGTCACTCGGTCGATCCATTTGGGCGAGTGCATGGTCAACTAATAATCTTAAGTGATCCTTAATACTTTAGCCTATCTCGAACGATAGTGACGTCTAGGGTATATTACGGTTGCATCTTTATTAATATTTTTTTCTTAATTCAGAGAAACCACGCTAGCTTATTTGTCTGTTTAAAACTATGTGCGTAACGATAAGCTAGACATCTGAAATGTAATTTATCCTTGAAAAAACTTAGTATTTCTTTTTTCGTCTAAAGGTTCTTGAGAGTATTGTGAAATCCCTTTTGATCATTTTCCCTTTTCAGTTTACTCAGTCAGCCAAATTATGTGCATTATGAAACTGGAAATCCGGTTGTTAGTGTGATATAAATACCAACAAAAGGCTTTATTTAAGCAGCTACTAATTACGCTGACTACGACACCTTTTATGATAACATTGTCGTATGTTTGATATACTCACACTATACACTCGTACATTAAATTTACGTCACCTGTCGATAACAGTAACCGTTTTTCAAAGTTTCAAGCGCACATACTTTAAAAAGTGTTTTGTCCTTCTAAATGTTCCCGAACTTCCTCTTTTCTCTCCAGAAAAAAATATTTGCAGTAAGTGTGCTTTTATTGAAGTTCTTTGTTTTGAACTGAGTTTATCTTAAAGTTAGAACGCCAGCTGTAACAGCTACTCATGCCAAGGGCTACAAATCTGTTGCCTAGTCGAGTTTGCCTTTCTCTCAGTGCAGCTGACAAGAGTAAACTTGAAAATATTTTTTGTTTCATAATTTGTAATTCTTTAACAGGAAACATCGATCAATGTGGCCTTCTTTATGTGAGGTCTAAAATTTCTATTTGAGAGCGTAGAAATTCAAAAGAATTATGGTGACTATGACACTAATATTCCATGTTTAGGGGAAATCAAAAATGTCTAATCTTTACTCTAGCTGCTAAACGAATGAGTTACTCACCAAAGGACTTTAATCATTTATTTTTTGCCACTAAACAGCTATTAATACAATCAATTTAGGCTCAATAATGGAATAACTTGATAACAGAGAAATGAAGATCAATATATTTTAAACAAGTAGGCCAATAGAAAGCGCAAGCAAAAGCTACTGATTAAGGAAACGTCTCAATTTTTTATACACTTTAGGATAACAATTAAAGATTTAAAATTATATTCTTTCGGTAAACAGCACAGATAATGACTGATTAGGTATATTTAATAGTGATAGACTTGAATAGTTCCCTCTCTTAGGTCTAATTCAATTGAAATTCATTACGACTTCAAAGTTAAATATTAGTCTAAATACAACAGTACAGGTGACTAACCAATTCATATATTTCGGAGGACGTTTACAGGAGGTTTTTCACCCTTTCAGTGTTAACTTTTCCACGGGAGCCAACTCGTTATGCTTTCTATCAATTTCTTATCTCGCCTTCGCTGTGGGGCGCTGGCTTTCTGGTAGTACGTCCATTGCCCGTATGATCGCGGCCGTGGGCGACCGCCACACAGGACACGTGGCCAATAAGCTACATCTACATCTACATAATATCCTGCATGCCAAATTTAAGGTGTGTGCGGGATGTGAATTCTCACCAAATATGCACTACGTATCATGCATAAAAAATTAGTAATAATATGCTAGTTTAAAGTTTAATTTAAAAAAAAGATAAAAATAGCAAAGCAAAAATGCAATATAAAGCTGTTAGTTGGGTTAGCTTAATGTCCTTATACCAACATGCAACTACCTATGTTATCAATTGATACACTCGTATTGGATTATCTATATTCATATCCCTAATACCTGAAATGTGTGTGGTAAGGGGTGAAATATCACCATGCATGCACTACGCAACTATAAGATAGTCCTATTGTTTCATGGATATATGTGGGCTATAAAAGCCATGTACAACTGAATGGTTAGTATCCACAAATTAGATTTACATAGTTATGCATACATTTGCTGATTAGATAGATATTCAAATTCATTAATCAGTATATCCGTAGTAGGCTTTAGTTAGTAATGCTGAAACACATTTCATGCAGTACAGACTACTCTTGAGTGTAATCGTCGAAACAAAAATCATAGTTACTACATGCACTTCCTAGGAGCAACTCAGAAGCACATATAAATTGTTTTTCCATGCCAAGCAATGCATATACCTGCTAATTATTAATGCGTCTGGCATTTCTTTACATGCATCAATTGATTTGCATATCCAAAAGCGTTCGTGATTAGTAATGTTTGAACATAAAAATGTGAAAAAATACCTACAGACTACCGCCCTACATCACTGTACAATACTGTGTCAAATTACCCCATTTATCTTCGCTGAAATATTCCTGTCCCTAATTTTGTGCGCAAAATATGATTTTTTGGGGATCGGGTTGGTGTAGTGGCTAGAGTAATGGCCTCCCATCCCGAGGGCCCGGGTTGATTCCCGACAGGGGCGGATTTTTCACTGGAAAACCGGTCCCCAATTGAGTGCCTAGTGTAGGGCAAGTCCAGTAGTCCAGTTTCAAGTTCAGTACTCCGTCCGTCGGATGGGACGTTAAGCTGTGGTCCCCTTGGCGCCTTTCGTTAAGAGTAGGCTACTGCCGCCGGGCTTTTCTCCATCCGTCCTCCGTTCCCTGAAAACTCCTACCATTACCCATTAGAGCAAATGACCTCAGCTGCCTCAGTACCCTCAGTACCCTCCCCTAAATAACCAACCAGCCAACCAAAATGTGATTTTTTAACGGATTGATCTTACTTTCTATCTCTCTAATTTTATCTTTATGACGTAACTTTCCATTGTACGCGAAAGAGGAAGAGTTTTCAGCAAGGGAGAGAACCTGCAGGTCTTAAATTTCTGGAAAAATTTATTCTGTAGTTTAACTTGCGATTTGGTAATGATAAAATATACATTGCCTTTCCTAATATTTTCTCTTGGTTTAGCCAGTGGTATAGCCAGTAATGTCCAAATAGTGTATGTGGCCTGTCTGAACGACTGCCTTCCGGTCGAATGAATGGCATTCCTACTGGAAACAAACGATTCGAACTAAAAGTAATAAACAAAACCTTGCGGTACACAACCTTGTGGTTGCTTGCCGGTCACTAAATATTTGTTATCGAGGAGTTTTGATTTGTGCGGTGGCTATAGCGCTGGCCTCCTAACTTGAGAACTCTCGTTTGAATCATGGAATCAGCAGAGAGTTTTCATTCACACCCCGGCCCAATTCGAGTTTTATGTTGAGAGCTATTGTGTGTCAAATGGAATGTTCAAACATGGACTTCTTGGCGTCTCTCTTCGAGAGTATGCTAATTCTGACAACGAGCTTCTCTCCATCCTTCATCCACACCGTAAATACGTATCTCTTTCTACACTATGCACAAATCCTTTGGGGTGCAAATAGTCTGAAAGTTCCTGGTCACTTCCCCATAAGTAAAAGTGTTATTTTATTTTGTCCTTGTGCACAGCAAGCATGAGTTTTGAATTTTGATGGAGAAAAAAAATCTTCATTTGGGCCAGAGATGTCAAAGAGGTCAAGGGCCAAAACTTATACTGTACCGGAGGAGGATCCGCAGCTGATTTGAAAAGCCACTGGCCCTCTTGGTGGGTGCGGACATTCGGGTTTGTTAATCGTGAAACTGGTAAGGATGAAGTTGCTTTTGCTCACGGTAAAACTTAGAGCTGCAGGTAATGGAATTCATTTCTAAATCACGTCAGGGAAATGGAGATAATTTCGCAAATATGCAACCAAGACACAAATGTTACTATGGGTTGAATTCGAACATGTTTTGTTAATGTGTAGCTCCCGGGTGAATCTAAGGTATTATTACCTCTCTTATACAATCTAAGAAAGATTACCTGACACCGCTACGATGAAATTCGGGTACGATTTCATTGTAATTTGTCTTAGAACACGTGCAGTGTCCATAAGAGGCAACAGAAACCACAATGTTTGTGCGTGTGAAGCGTGACATAATGAGGTCTTTTACCATATGTTTTAGTGCCTAAGCTGATAGATTATTTTAAATAAAAAGACCCGTATTTTTCCGTTCTTTAATCTGTCAATTAGTTCTCGAGTTATAAGCCGCGAAAAACTGATGTTTTTACCCCTTTCGGAAAAGTGGCGTGCAAAGGACTAGCACGTCATCCACTTCGTCCAATCACAACTGAGACTGCGAAGCTCCTTCGCTTAATCATAATGGGGGACACATAGCTGGCTCTGCCAATAGAAGTGGTTGCGACAGGATCCGTGCAAGCAGACCTTCCTCTCACACCTCCACTACCCTCCCTTTCCCCCTAAACAGTCAAGGACGGGAGCTGGATGACGTAGATATCCTTAACGCAGCTCGTTTAGTGGGCGTCACCTTTTGCTTGTTTTAATAGTTTATTTATCTACATCTACACCTACATAATACCCTGCAAGCCACCACAAGGGTGTGTGGCAGGGGGTGATTTCTCACCAAACATGCACTACATATCATGCATAAAAAAGGAATAGTATTAATATAGTTGTCAGAACTAGTCTATTTAAAAAAGATAGAAATTCCAAAGCAAACATGCAAAAACATTATGTTAGTAGGGCTAGCTTTAAGTACTCATACCAACATGCAGCTACCTATGCTATTCATTGCTACTCTCCGATAGGACATATTTATCGTTATTCGTATCTCTAATTGTTCGAGGGAAAAAGTGAAGTTTATGAGTGAATGGCTTTGGTTACAAGATTAATTTTTTCACGAAATTCATTTCACGTTTTTATCTCACGATATCGTGTACAAAATAGCGATATCGGTTCCGAGTAAACGCCCTATTGTTCCCATGCACCCCTATTCTGCGTTTATTGTCACCCATAGTCTAGGTTGACAACGCTTCCTTCAGAAAATCAGGTTTCAGCAGCAGAACATCTCGGCTGATTAATGCATTATGAAAGCGAATTACTTTCGTTAGTCGAGCTTTTCGCTGTACTACGAACCACATGTTTTTAAAATAGGAAAATACATCAGGATGCTGCGACAGAGAGACGTGACCGAGGGTGGTGCTGTACTCCGTGTTCGGTGGGCGCCGAGGTTGGATGTGGAGGGAGGGGAGTCCCGGAAAAGTTGGCTGCGCTCCGCGAGACGTCCCGCAGCATGAATTCGTAATTGAAATCGATTCCCATTTGGGACGAATTCCGCGGCCAAGAATGCACCTGCCACGCCGCGCACGAAGTCCGCTCGCGTTGCCCGCGCTGGATTGCGTCACCGCCGAATTCCGTAATGCGTACTTTCGTGGGGGGGCGGAGGGGGTTTTAGGATGGAACCAGGGGTGGAAGGAGGGCCTTCACACAGAAGCACGAGGTCATAAATTAGCGAGGATGCATTTTTTTGGTACACGGGCTCCCGCCCGGGATACTCACACCCTCTTTATCATGGCCGGTAACAAATTTCCTCGCGTTTTGGAATGACGTAATAAACCACTGTGCAGTCTCTCCCGGGGGAGTAACTGCGGCAAGAATGAAACCTGACGACGACCAAATGAGGAAGGGGAATCCTTGCATGCATATCAGACAAGAGCACGCGTAAACGAGGATGCGGTTGGTCTAACGGGTTACTGTACGAATGGATTAGTGCAAAAGTTTTGGTAATTTTTGGAGTCGAACTAGATCACATTGTATGTATCCTGTAGGCAAATATATGATAAATCTGGTATGCATTAATCCATGTCTTTATTTATACAAAAGAATGCTAGCCAGGATAAGGGTGTGCACCAAATATTCATTTTAAATCAATAGGTAAATGAAATCCTATATTAATTACAAATGTAGTTGTTTGTTTTAATTAGTCCAAGATATCGAGAATTAATTGCAATGACAATTGATTTATCTACATCTACGTAATACCGCGTGAGCTACCACGAGGGTGAGTGGCAGAGGGTGAATATAACCAAACATGCACTATTGACATGCAAACAAGCAATTACATGGAAAAATGCTAGATAATAGGGTCACATGCTGCTTCATTGTTAGTATATACATAGTAGTAAAGGGAACATTGGTTGCTAATACAAGCAACACGCACTACAGTATACTCTAACAATATTTCACCCTTTGCTATGCTACCTATTGTGCTCTTTTATGGTACCCTGGTAAAATTACATTTTAAATCTACCGGTACGACAATCTATCTCTCTAATCTTGTTGATGTGATCAAACCTAGCATAATGCGTAGGTGTTTTTAATTAATAAAGTCTAACGTCATCTGTGAGCAAATTAGTTTCGAATATGCTTAAAACGTTTAACCTAGATAGTAATTCCCATCCTAGTTCTTCTGTTGAATTCGTATCACTAATGCAATTATCATAACAGCATTTAACACATCTAGCTGATCTACTTTGCACACGCTCTAATTCCATTGTCATACCTTCCTCGTACGGATCCCATTCACAAGCGGCATATTCTAAACGAGGCCTAACAAGTGTCAAATAGCTTCTTTCTCGTAATCTCTCATAGCATTTGCCTAAACCTCTTTTTACAAATCCTAATCTATGGTTTGCTACACTCGTTATTTCCCTGTTGTGTTCCCCCCTGATATGTCTTCAGTGATAGTGACGATGGTGAAGTATTTAATTGATTCTACGTTAGACATTTTATTTTCTTTGAAATATTGAATGTTCATATGAATTACTCTGAATAACGATGTGGAACTTTCCCGGCGCATCTGTCGCATGAACTGTTCTCGTGTATTCCACCGGGTGAGTGGAAGTCGACGTTTCAATTATTGACTCGGTCACCTTCTTTAGGGCTTCTGAGTGTTGTTGTGCCTAATGTTTCCCGTTTATATCCACTTTTCATGGGATCGGTTGTCTCCTGATTGGTTCACAGACCATGCCTTCATGTGGTTGTCTCTTGATCGACCTAGCGTCTCGCCTATTTAGTTTCATACACTTCAGAATTTGTTTCAAAATATGTGTTGATTAACTGAAAACTCGAATCCTTATGGGACTGCTTCTTTTGGAGGTAGATTTCAATTGCATCCTTAACCTTTAATGGCTATTATGTTCGGCAGAACAAAATAGGTGAGAACCTCGGCCAATCAGAAGACACTTGATCCCATGAGAAGCGGATATATACGTTAAATTTTCAGCGAAACAGCACTCAGAATGCCTGATGATGATGAACGGGTTGGTGATCGAAACGTCGTCAGCAATGGAGACACTTATCTGATGGAAGACCTGAGGAGAATTCTCACAAAATGAAGTACTGTGTTGAAATCCATTACCATCTGTGTCGGAAAGCGAACGTAAAATAATTGAATCCTTGTTTCAATACAGCACAATGATAGCAGGATTTTCGCCGAGAAAAAATCATTCACCTTGACCAGAACTCGAACACGAAACTCATAGGTCAGGAGAATATCAGTCAAGTCGAATATGTTTTTGCTTGCGGAACTTCTGCTACCGCACAGAACCGTTAGTAACACTGTTCAAGTTTTTTTTGCTGTGTTTGCAATCCCAGATTATTTGAGAGAAAATTATATTTAATTTACTATCGTCCAAGCATGAAAAAATAGTTCAAAATCCACAACAAATATTTAATTTCAATGACATATGACAGAAGAAGGTTTTTAAAACGAATGTTTTTTCCTTTACAGCAATAAAAGCAGTAGGAAGAGTGCAGGTATGCTAAGCTCAAGAATTTGGCAATGAGGATGGTAAGTTTATTTTTTGAAAATTCAACATTTTCAAAATAGAGATATGAAAACTTGTGGTGGATATATAATTCCCAGCCGTTACGATTAACGATTGGGTATGGTAATAAACCTGATTTATGTATTCACCAATGGACGCAGAGTACTAGCGAGTACATATTGTATTTAAAATGGTTTATTCTTGTGTTTTGCTGTAATGTTTTATAGTTTTCTGCCGGCCCGAGTAGGTTTTGAGTCATTGCATCCCAGCTAATTTTTCTTATTAAATTTATCCAACGGCTCCTTTCCTTAGCTATTTCTCTCTTCATAAACTCATATTTACTACCTCTTATTACAAGAAGTAGATGTATATCTTCCGCTTTACTCAATTTCATCCATAAAATCAATCCTATGAAGTTTTCAATTACTTTTTCTTATTTATTAATTTTCGTTATTACAGTGAATAAAAATTGCGTTTACATTAGATATTGTTTTATGTTACCTAAACATTTTTGCTACTTATGACAAATTTCATAACTCGGTGAAAAAACAAATTTCATAACTCATTGCTCGGTGATGGTTTGTCGTCAGAGTAAATTGATTGTCTTTTCATTGAGATAAATTCAAGTGAGACAACTTCTCGATAAGATGATTCCATCAATAAAAGAAGAATTTATTATTAGTTCATCACCAAGCCAAGACCTGTGTAACAATCTCTTCGAAGTGATCTTCAAATCGTTCTCTTTTAACCGTTTCAAACTACCCCAGCTTGTAGCGTTCCCTATCATCCTTTCCACGCCAGGTTCTGTTAGATAAAAGTTACTCCAGCAACACAGAATTATTGATTGACCATGAACCCATAGGATCGGGAATGATACTTTCCAAGTTATTGGAGAAGAGTTTTGTGTAAATAATGGGGAATTCTCAATATTGCTATTGAATAAATTTTAACTAGTTTAATAAAAGTTAATTATGCCACATTACTATATAATCGGCTTCAAATAAAGTACCTACTGTTGAAAATACTTTGAAAAATTGTGACGATCCAGTAATACAAAAGGAAAAAGGAACATCAATAAGGGGGGTTCAATAATGACTCACAATTTCTACTATTCCGAGAAGTGTACATATTGGTCTCATGCAATATTTTAATAGTGTTGATCAATCGGATATATATGTTTTTGACTTCAAATTCCAGGAATATTCCTATCTCAGATTAATTTTATCTTTTCATGCTACTGTAGCTTTTGCCATAATTAGGAAACATTTTATTTCAATATTTTAGACATACAGATCTTGTTCTTAATATTATCACCTTTAAAAACGTTCATAGTTTTTGTTGGTGGTGAGATTATTCAGTCTGAATATCAAAGAGTTAAACTGCGATGCTATGTAGCCATTCTATACAGTATTTTAGGTATGTGCAAGAAACACAGACTCTGATACTCTTTCGTAAATGCACTGCGTAAACTGAGCAACTCCGTAACAAGCTAATTAAAACACGTTGTGTATCTTGCCTAATTTCTAATTATCAGCGTTTGTTCTCACAATTACTTACTCTTTTATTCAGGTATAGCTAAGTCGGTAACAGACGAAAGTAGCATCCTACTGATCGTGAATTTAAATCTTGAATTGGTGATGGAAAGTTGGAGTATAGTTTTAGAATAGGTAACAGCTTAGGTTAGGTTGAGCGATGTATCATAAACCTTTGTGGGACATAACACCCTTATGTATAATTAATGAAAAGGAGTTGAGGTGACGAATTAGCAGACGAAAAAGCAGTCATTCATGACTGAGATGAACAGCTATCCGTCTTTTACAATAAACCTTAAGAGTCGGTTATTTAATATTGAAGGTTATGAAATTTAGTGTTGATAATGTGTAAAGTTATTTAATATTGAAGGTTGCCTCTCATTTGTTTGAGTCTAAAATAATTGAAAGGCATTGAACCTCCCGTATCGCACTTGATATTTGCGCTTGTACCCTGATAACTTTAACTACTGATGATAAAAAAATCCTTTTCCTTGGTAACTCTTACATAACCTTGGAAAAGGTCTGAATTTCGTTCAGTGCTTTCTTCATGATTTCTTCATATATGGCAAAGGGTTTTTTAAGATTATTTTACGCATTCATATATGTACATAGTGTAATTTTATATGAGTGGGATGACTACAAACGTACTGAGACACTGATGATTAAAATATGCACTTGGCACTGCAGCGAATGTTTGAAGGGTGCTGCGGCAGCACCTAGAAAATTAAAGTCGGGAGTGGAAATCATTTTAAATTTAATGAGACTCTTGGAAATAGTGAATGACGTTCAATTGGAAGAAAATTCTAGCGCCATGACAACTTGCTTTGAAATTAAGGAAAACGGAGAGAGAGGCTTCTCGGGGAGTGGCCATTGATGAAGGAAGAACTGCGTCTACGAGCAATCAAGCACATTGAAGCCCTTTCCATTACACTCATTACCGGCCCTAATAAGGTCCCCATTCTGAGGAAATTTGGATGCGGGATCTGGGGGGATGGTGGGACGAGGAAGGTAGGCGAATGTTCCATTTCCGCAAGGAATCAAATCACCGTTTCGTCGAGTAAAAAGTCAGTTGTCCTTCTCCACCCACGATCGCAGGCGGGACGGAAGGGGAAGGAAAGGTATTGGATGCCGGTGGGGAGGGTGAGGGCTTGCTACCTGCCAGTTAAAAGAGAATTAAATTTAGCCCGAGCCTACCCTCTTCGGCAAAAGTTATCATTCGGTGTCCCGAGGAGGTTTTTGTTGCCGGAGGGTTGGGTTGGTTGGTATTCGGTGGGATCGAAGCCCCTTTTTGGGACTCGACGCTGATGGAAAAGTCTCATTTCGACTAAAATGAGAACCCTCTCGAACGTAATCATGGCTGAGGAAACTTTCGCTCAATTTCTCTCTGGAGCTAGCAAGTTGCCAAGTTTGACTAAATCTGAATTTTCGGACCCTCGCTGTAGTAAATTCAATAGACACCTTATAATGATCCGCACGATAGGTCTTTTGCAAAGCGTAAACTTTTTATGGGGTTATTCTTCTGTTGTCGCGAGTAGCATTTGAAATTTTGTCTCCTGTCACTCCATATCCCAGCACAATTTATCGCTTGAATTAAGGAGGACGCCTTAACCCCACTGGATCAAAAACCCCATGAAGTGTACGCTTTGGTAAAATGCGTTAAAAAACGTGCAGAATTTTTATTACGTCCTGAAGAAGAGGAATTTCATCATTTTATAAATTCGTCCCCTTAAATGGAGGTGATTTTTCATTCTATAGACGTCGTTCATTTCACTCTACAAATAACTATTGGGTTACCATAACGTCATACAAGTTGGGTTGCATGTAGCAAAGAGATTATATACCTTTCCAGAATGTAAGTGTTTATGGAGATTAACGTATTCAATATTATATTCCCCTTGTAAGCTTTTTTTCTTGAAAATAATAATGATACCTGCTCGGATGTAATAGTATATGAAATAATTTGTTCTCCAAAGAGATACTATTATAATTTAAATCTATAGGCATTTATAAATTAAGCATTTTCTTTGTACCTTTGCCTTAATCTCTATGCTAGTGCGTCACAACATAAATATATCTTTACTAATAACTTTATACATTTGGTTTTATTGAAGAAAATTTATTTTTATTTATGTTTATTGCTCTCGTAAACGATATTTATCTATTATACATTAGTTCCTTGCGATGGCTGAAAATAATATCTAAAATGACAGTCGTAATTTGAAAATCGCATAACTAATAACTTTGTTATGTTTGTAAACGAACGCTTCTTCAGGCTTTCATCAATTTGGAATTCAATAGTTTTGACGTATGTTAGTATTCGTATGCATTTGTATTATACTTGATATGTGTTTTTGAAAAGTGTGAAATTGTTAGCTAGAAAAATACTGAAAATAGAGCGTTACCCACAATAATGTCAGCGTCTCGGAATGTCTCCTTGTCATACCCCGTGGATAAATCGAATCACTTAAAGCTCCCGAATGCGGAGCGATGGGGCACTGAATCAAAAATATTCCGTCGCATTCGGGTTGGCGGCTTAGAAAATCAGTTCCCTATAATATCTCCGCGGTGCCCGGGATTGAGTAAAGGAATGCTTGGGATGCCTCAGGGCGCAACGTTGAGTTTTGCTCAGACCGGGAGAACATGGGATTCCTCGGAGGGATCCTCATGTTCGCTGCGCGCAGATGCTTCGCCAACACGATTTCTCAGTGGATGACATGCATAACCACTCACGCTTCGGCTACGCAGTTGGGAGAACCACGGCGATGATTTCTCCCGAAGTCTGGAGGACGCACAATGCTAAACATATACTTTGCATTAGGGAACGCCGAGCCCCCTCAACGCATATTTGTACACGCATCTTGGAAAAATATCGCGATTTTCCGAGCATAAAATACAAGCAAATATCAATATTTTTAACGAACAAGAAATACCTTTCAACCTCACATCACAGTCATGAGGTTACAATGTACTCGTCTCGTCATCGAGGCTGAGTCGCGTAGCATGGTTGGTCATTAAGGTAGACGCAGATATACTACTCGGGATATTTTATACATATGGGCCTACTACTTGCGGAACTTACGAATAAAGTTGTATTTGCATGATATAAATCTTGGAGTGGTAAGTTTTGTAATGGAGTTCATTTTAAAATTCAAAAACCAAAAACAAAAAAAATGCCAAATATATACCCTAGCTAAATAGATTAAAGGTGAACCAATTTAAAGGAATCGAATTACCATTTTTGAAGGCATATAAAAAGCACCAGCCTATAAAATACACCCTCAGTTCAGTAGGGTATACACAAGAAAATAGTTTTAACATTTCGCGTGAAAGAGCACATGAAAGAAACTGAAACCCAGCAACTAAAATAAATGCCCCTGTGAGCTCTTACGTTTCAGACAAGGAAAATAGATGGCACGATTATTGACGATAAATATTGTGGTGTCTAAATAAGAAGTAAATATCATCTGGGGGATAAAAATCATCCAGCATTTAATATTGGAGGTTGACCCAACATTTAAGACACTGGGTCATTTTGTGAGCCGTAATTAAAAAAAAAGTGCGTCTTATTGGCCTCAAATACTGTAACTCCCAGGGCTATAAATGTCGTTGGCACTTAACGTAAATAGACTTATAAAGATATAACAGCACAATAGAAAAAGTTGTACGATTCCATTTCAATTATTTTCGTGTGTTAATCTGCATTATCCATTAGGGGCAACCGGGAAGTTTAAGTTTTTTGCCTACGAGTTGGAGTCAAATCCTTCCCAAGCACGCGTATTCTGGCTCCAAAATTAGCCTGTGAACTATGCACATGCCACTTCCAGTGCATTTCTTTCTTTTTGTTGCACGGCTTGCAGAAAATTCGAGTTTGATACACCGGTCGAGGTTATCAATATGACGTGCCGGTGTGACAATTCAATGATTACGCTTAGGGTGCAAATACAAACTTCGACTTGTGTGTTGTGTTTGTTTTAGGATTATACTTAGCTTCAAATTAGGTTGGATGGTATGATTTAACCTAAGAATTTTAATTTAATTTTACTTATTATAATAATCATCATCATCATCGGTGAAAAATCCTAGGATTGGTTTGACGCAGACCTCCACTCGATTCTTCTATCGGCCAACCTCTTCATATTGACGTAGCTCCTCTCTTTTACATCGTTCACAACTTGATCTATATACCTCATACGAGGCCTGCCTTTTCCATTCTTTTTGTTCACTTCTCCCTATACGATAGTCTTCATCAGACCATCGTGTCTTAAGATGTGGCCTATTGAGTTGTCCCGTGTTCATTGTGAGGTTTTCAGTAGACATCTCTTCTCGCCCACTTTTCTTCGTTTGTCACTCGATCGATCCATTTTAATCTTCATCATTTTTTTGTAGCACCACAGTTTAAATGCCTCCAGCCTGGATTTTTCTGGTGCTGTTATTGTCCTTGCCTCGCTGCCCTATAGTAGAATGCTCCAGATGTATGTTCTAATGAAATGTTTCCTCACTTCCACGCTTGTATTTGCAGCTGTAAGCAGAATCTTCTTATAGTAAAATGCCCTCTTTGCTTGTGGAATTGTACTGGTAATAATAATAATACAAACCAATAAGTATCTCTTATGGAATGCCTGTTTTAGGGCTTTCATAAGGAAACTATTCACACTCTATTAAGTATACCAAAGGGATATAATAAACACATTAATAAACGTCAGAGAATTCTAGTATTGATGATAAATTCTCCGTGGTATATTGGTGAAGCTTTTGAGAGTGGAAATGTATTTGGAAAAGCAGTGTAATTGTAAACTCTTAAGTGGAACATTTCTATAACCTTGCTGCGCGACTAATTGCGTTGGAAAGCGATTATTCGAAGCAGTGAGTTGCATCACGTGAGCAAATGACATGGTTTTCCAGGCCAATTGTTTGTTTCTTCACCCCATTATGCCTCAATTATAATCTGTTTATTTCATTTTTCTTCATTTTGAATGAAGAACATAATTGTTCTCTTGTACCAATGCAATTCGCGATCAATGTTTGAAGAAAAATTGTCGTCTCCTTTGGCAATTGTAAAAATAATACGATTCCTTTTTTAATTTTGACCATGTCATTTCATAATTACTATTTTGTCAATTGTAACCAAAATAGCATCAACATAAAAATAGCAAGAAACTAAAATTTTTCATTCAAAATTCTATTTGCCCTTGGAGTGAATTTGAGCAGGGTATATTTAATAGTATTATTGATAGCAATTTTTTCCATAAATAATTTTATTTAAAGGTTTTAATGATCTAGTACAGCACTGTTTTATTCTGTTGGTGAATCAAAAAAGCTAGTTGAAGGTATTAAAAAATGGAAGTAAATATAGAATCTTTTCGGATTCAATGGAGTATTTGACGCGGTAATACAGGAAAGAATGTGAGGTGTATGCAAAGAAGGGAGGTAAAGAAAATATGTTCTCTATGGCATAATTTTAGGCAGAATTTTCCCTTACAATACCCATTGAACATTAATGGATTAACGATATTATGAGAGGAAAGGGAATTTTCAAAGAGATAAAATGTTGCTGGTCTCGCTTTATCGTTACAAAATGAAATTATTAATGCCGATTGCATTTTAGATTATAGTTCAACATTTTGAGTTCAAAAACTCTTTACAGTCCCCATGAAAATTCGGTAGCTTAAATTTTTGAAGGTGTAAATACTGATGTTTTATAATAATGATCATGAAATTGCAATTTATTTTATTTCATCTGCAAAGAATACATTTTTGATGACAGGGAGAACAGCAAGTTGGTATGTAAATTGCTGTTGGACACGAGCCCGTGCTCATGAAAAAAATATCTTGGCTAACTGTAGCCCTTTAAATTTTATATTTTTGTAAATTTATCCATTTCCGCCTCTAAATCCCATTATTTTAAATATCAGGATGTGGTCTCCCTTTAACGTTACGAAATGAATTTTTTCGTGCCGATTGCATTTCAGATTGCCTGGTCAACATTTTCAGTTCAAAAACTCTTTGCAAATTACTATTGAGACCAATTGAAGTTTGCAAAGAGCTCTAATAATATCTGGGATGGGTCGTTTTCCCTTTTCTTAATCATCGTCTTTTTTTTTAATTATGGCATTCACTGTAATTAAGGATGGCACCAAAAAAGGGCTATTATATAAATGGAGTGATTAAATATAAAAACAGCATTTATCATTAAGAAAGGTGAGAGTCTAGATTAATGGCTATGTAGTACCCGATGGGTCTGTCAACAAGCAAACCAGTGTTGGGATAGAACTTATAATAATGATACATTCCTCATTGTACCTATACTAAGTTATAAATGTTTTTCTGGTGATATTCATACATATAAGGTCCTAATTTACAGAATTTTTACCAGCCAAAGAAGTTACTTTAGTATATGCTAGGGAGCTGGGAGTGCAAATTTTAATAATTACAATCTCTGTAATAGTGCTGATGTTTGAGGATAAATAAGTTTCAGCCTCAGCTGTTCATTTTTCACACTCTTCAAACTCGTATCACAATCATGCCAATGCGGAAAGAGAACTTACGATGATGATAAACGAAGCTGTCTCACTACGTCTTGCACTGAGTCCCACTTAAGCCTTGTGTCTCTCATCTTCTTTAATGATCGAAGTAACTTATGACTGGGAATAATCGGAAATAATGTCCCCATGATGAATTTCCCCTAGCTCCAAACTTAAACCTCTGCGGTGATACGTCAAGTGAGCGGGGAAATGATCACTTGGGATCCGTACTCGAACCTACGGAGAGACGGAGCTGCTTGTTGGAGCTACTGAGCCCGCCCAAGAGCTTGGGGACAGATAGACGCGTGATAAATATACAGCTGGAACAAAGCCGGTGTGGAGGGGATGGTATGGGAGAAGGATGAGTGGGTAGATGGCCCGTTTATTGGATGAAGCCTTGGTAACACGGACACTCTGCCTTAAAAAAGAAGGGCGATATAAAGTGAGATGCTCCCCGCGGATGGGGAAGGCTTTGCGAAGGGAAGAGAGGACGATAAAGATGGGTGATGGAAGAGGAAGAACGAAAAGGAGAGAGAAACGGATCAGGGAGACGAGAAAGAGTGAAACGAAGACAGACAAGTGAGGGGGCGAGATGGAAAGTCTTTGGGATGAGGAGTGGAAGGTCCTTGCGGTCCGTGCGGCAGATGGCAGCACATGGCTCCTGAGCGAGATTCCATATGGGCCAATGGGGAGAGGGAGGGGCTTCAGGGTTTTCGGAGTTGAGAGGGTTGTTGGGCTGGATGGTTAGTCGGCCATGGGGAGGGTTTTGCAATGTGCCAAGGCGCGTGAAATGAAGGACGAATGGTTGCTTGAAGTGATCCTGTGAATGCTGACTGTCAGCAATATTTCGTCTCCAACTCCCATTTAATCTAAGTTTGATAAACCTCAAGTACGGAGTCCTATGCGACAACACTTAAATGCTCGAATAGAGTGTTATAAGCACACTATTTACTAAATGTCATAGCGCTCCTGCTACTTCCCTCAGGGTGGATATTTCATGTCAGTCGTCAGGCGTAGATTGAGTTTATTTGACCTTCATCTAATATTTTTGATTCGTAAGAATTCAGGAATATTATTTTTGTTGAAAAAATATCTTCTGCCAATTTGTTGAATAATCTCTCAAAGGAGGCGATAAACTTATAAAATCAGACCTCGCCTATTGATTGAGGGTATTTTTTTTGCTAATACGTGGAAATTTAAACAAGGCCCGAGCATGAAAATTTGTTTCCTGATATTTATGATTATTTAAAAGTTTTTAGTTGCCCTTTAGTCGGATATTTCAGCACCATTCCATAGGCAGGCTTCTGGCGCAAAATTGCTACATACATTACTGTTCTGTTAAAACACATCACGTTTGTTCATGTGCTGTGGATGGATGGACCAACGCGGATTTATTACATAATATCTATATAAATACAGCTAATATTCGAAAAGTTATGACAAACCATAAATTTAATTATTGAGCGTATGCCAATAATGTAAAAAGATAAAGTATCTTGATGATATCTAGGATTTGTCGTCATGAATGTACCAAACGTTATAGTTTTAAGAGTAACGCTTCCTTCCTTTTCTTAGGAATTATTTGGAAAGAAATTACCACGCTGCTATTCCTTAAAGTTATAAATTAGATTATATCCAATTACGCGGCTATCCCCTTGAAAATTATCTGCGTGAGATCGTTAAGAATTCTTCTGGCATATTTCTCAGAAGGATACCGTTTTTCTCCACTTTTATTCCCTTCTTCTGTGTTCCCCAGCCTCGTGGCTAATGTGAAAGAGAAGGCCCTTTTTTTCAAGGATCATCAGCATGCAAATGATTAAAATGTATTAACAGCGGGGAAAGTGAGTACATTTTCCCATTCTTTTTTTATGCCATTACCTCGCCGCCATTAATATCCTTCGCCCGCTCGTCCGACATCTTCAAGTTTCCTTAATCTCCCTTGAGAACCCTCCCCCACTTCTTGGGGATCATCCCGGCCACGCCCCCTCTCCCCACCCCCCGAAAGGCGAGGTCGCCTTCTCCATATTTCACCTTCACTTCGAGCGCTAATAGTTCTCGAGGGCTCCGTTCTGTCTCCCGCCTTACACGACTATCCCATTTCAATCCATCTCGACAAGTCTCCTTCTCGCCTGCTCTTTATTGCCCGACGCGGTCGGCGCGTGCACTGAATCCCATCCCCAGTCGTGGCCGAGCCTTTTAATGATCTTTATCGGGGAGCTAGAGATGAACCACATTCAAAAACCCGTGAGGGGGTTGCAATAACTTCAATATTTGACATTGTAATTTATTAATTGTGTTATTTATTGAATTAATTTACGTCGTCTCCTTTACTATCGTCATACACAATGAATCTGTTCTTACAAAACATCAAACATAAACAACACAAACATAAACACATAAACAATATAAACAATACCCTCCTAATCTCTTACAATAACCCATTCACTTTCTTCTCTCTTCAGGCTCTAACCGACAGGCCATATATCACTTCACATATATTCATGAGCCGCTTCACTGTTCACTTTGCACACACATATCATCAAATACCCTCTTAAAACTACGTACAAATAATATTAGTGGGGAGTGGACCGCTTTATCCCTCTAGTACGCTCTGGAGTTCCCGACTGTGTCCTCCAACATGCGATCCCTGCCTCTTTCTACACCCTGATGTCTCCACCTTGGTGGCTGAGGATGCGCCGCGCGTCTCGATTTGGGTCCAATTCCGCCAGATAATTCCCCGACGTGGATTCAGCTCCCCACGGGCAAATTCATAGACCTCGATGGCTTTTTCCTATATCATACAAACACCCGACATGGGTTCCACTCCGATCGGGAGCATTGTTGGACTAGACGACCTCGGAACGTAAGTCATGGGTGTTTTCAAGTCTGTTTCCGCACTAACAGGCGCTTCAGACCGGGAGGAAAGGTATAAGTATAGGAATGGAAGGGATGGGGATAGGATAAGGTCCGAAGCCCATCATACCAGAACGTCAGACGACCTCGTCATCATGGGTGTTTTCAAGTCTGTTTCCGCTCTAATAGGCGCTTCAGACCGGGAGGAAAGGCATAAGGATAGGTATGGAAGGGATGGGGATAGGATAAGGTCCGAAACCGTCTCACTCTCTTCTCCCCTTTATATATTCAGCTCGCTCATTGTTAACCCTCGGCCCAAACATAATTTCCCTGCGTAACTTGCCGCGACGACCAACAATAACATCGGTTACATTTCCTTTTGTTGAGGACTGCAACTCGCGAGTGTCCCGGATCACCGCGCTCAATACCAAATCGGCCATTGTAGAGCCTGACGCCATTTTTTCCTATGACTCTGTATAAAGTCTCCGAATAAAAATTAAGATGGCGGCCCCTTGAATCCCATGCATGACATGGCTAGTAAATGACATGTTACAACATCATGGTATCCCTATCAGTATCCACCGTATTGGGGTATGTTTTCAGGTGTCTTTAAAATCCTCTGGGCGTAATTGTCTTGAATAATTATGTTCGGGATCCGGTGTGGTAGCTAGATTACTGATGAATGCAAGAGAAGACTAATAGTTTCCCATTATGATAGGCCTGGTTCGGATCCCGGCAGTGTCAAATGTTTTCAAAGGTAGGTACACTGGTTGTATGGACAGCACTTGGAGTTCAGTACTCTGCCCGTCAGATGGGATGTTAAATCTTTGAGCCCTTGGTGCCATTCTTGTAGAATGGGCAAATACCGGATCAGGGTTTCTCTTCACCCTTCCCCCGTAGCATGCACAACTCCTACAGCTTCTTAATTTCCCATATTTCCTAAATAGAGCAAAAGATCTTAGCTTTGTGTTGTCTCCCCCAAAAAACTAAAACTTCTGTAACTCTTTTCTGATAAGTATGCTAAAAATTTATATAACTTTGTTATCATTATTAAATATAGCAAATGGGGTCTCAAAATTTAAGTTTTGTTTTTTTTATTCTAAATTGAAATTATTAATTGAATATATTTCTTTGACTTTGGCTCTTTCGCCAAGAAAGAATTAATAAAACCACTATTGAGGCAATAGAAAACGCTGTGGAATATTGTTACACTATTTTCATTTGATGACGGTTTCATGTGCACTTTGACATAATGCAATATTATGATCGACGGCTCTACATTTTAGTTAAATAGTCATTGTTTAAAAAAAATATATTAATTCTCATTAATGATTAAATTAATACCATCCATTAATATGTAATTAGAGGCGATAATCCGGAGGGGTAAGCGCCCGATTTGCAGACAAGAGCTGAGATCTGGGTGAAGGTTATGATGACATTTCCAAGAAAATCCAACCTACGTTACTTTTGTGAACCAAGAGTTGGATCATGGTTTTTTTTACGCTGTCACCACCACTCCCCAATGCATATACTCCAATAGGAAGCAAAGCTCTTACGTTACCTCCAAAAATAATTCCCCAAAATTGAAAATATAGAATTTTAAATGCCATACTTTGAAGTAAATCTGTATAATAATCACATTTTCGTCTTCATATACGCAATAACACGAGCTCCTTTGTTATGAATGACATTGATCTCGGGTGGAGTACCTTCTCTAAAGCATGATTTGACATGTACTGCATTAAGGAGCGACTATTGCATAAATGACTGCGAATGATTTCCATGCTCGTTTAGTCTTGATCAAAGTGGTCATTAAAAACATTCCATAGTAATAGTTATTCAACAATTATTGTATGTTTAAGGATAGTCGTGCAGAAATACAAGCTGAATGAAGCGGTCAATTACTTAATCGTGTAACTTTGCAATGATGCGCTCTGTTGTGATGCTCATAAGTACACTTGCACTGAAAACGATCGTGTTCAATGCAAACAAAGTTCTGTCATCACTCGTGTAGCAAATATTTGTTTTGGTATCGCATGAGACGCAAAATATAATGATGTGCATACCCAAAGCGTTCTTGTGTTTGGTGCGTGATTGGTGAAACATTGTTGACGCAATGTTTACATTTGGGAGTATGGTGATGCAATGCCGTTGCATTCCTAAAAGAATTAAATTACCATAGTCTTGCGTCAGTTTATTTAACCTCCCGCTTACGCTGCACGCAGTCCGTTTGAAACTTGAAGATTCACGGCACTCCAGGCTGGGGTCTGCAATTCTAATTAGTACCACAGTTGTGGCAACGCGCAATGGAACGCTTGAAAAGGTAGCTCGGCACACCTGATGAGGTTACATTAACCTGAACGTGAATAACTCTTGATACGAGAGGGTATGGACCACTGTAGCCCTTACGTGCATAACTTCTGCTATCAACTAGCCTGTAAGAAATTGACATGGCATAATTAACAGTATCCAATTAAAGCCATTTTAAATAAGAGTGAATGTCTTCCAAACTATTATATGAAAGACGCCAAAGTACTGATAACATCGGGGATATAGCTAAGTTATACCTTCCTCTTCATAAATACATATTTTTAAAATGCAACTTCTGATCCTTTTGAACACTGTGTGACATCCAAGGCAGTAATGCACGTTATGTGAGTTAAAATGTATTTGATAAATTCTTGTATATGAAATAAAATTATTTACCAAATGCAGATGGTCATCATTTCGATGAGTGCTTTCTCTGTTAATTGACAAGGAAAATAGCTTCACAGTAAACGTTTATCTGTAGGCTTTTTTACCTATAGATTTTCGTTTCATGATTATACCTAAGGAAATGCAGGCAAGTATTGAAATCATCGCAGTGAAAACTGAGGAAGAGCGAAACATTTCCTAATTCCCGCGTAGGAATATCTTTCGCAAAATCCATGAAGAATGTATCAGCGCTCATAATTTACCATGATATTCACTCTCGCTTAAGCAATTAGATTTTGCCTCTGACCAGTTGCGGTTGCATATGAGTGTCTAAATCAATGGCCCAGGTAAGCTCATTTTATTTCATGGATGTAATCTGTTTCATGTGCTTTAATCGCCAATCAAATACGAAACAAGGCAAATGCGTTTATTCTACGATAGTCTGCTATTAGTTTGCCTCTTTTTTAATTTGAAAATGCTTCTTTTATTAGGAATTAGTATTTACTGACTTTCTACATCTTAAATTTTCTTGTGGTTAACTGTTCATTCCTCTTTTATGATCCCGAACAAATTTTGAAATGTAGTGACTGAGTTTAATTTCGTTCAATACTTTTTATCCTCAGAACTCATTATGTCCCCTTATTAAATATTTTATGTGTCATCATGAAGTGAATATATATCACCACTATTTATAGTTCAAGGAGCATTTGAGCAACTTTGAATTAATTAACGGATATTATATACCTTATCAAATGATGTGCGTTTTCATTACCTTAAAAGCGAATCCACTTGGTTAAATTACCGGAAGAGTCGTTAATGTCTGTGCCGTATTTAATGATTTAATAGATGCAATTTTACATACCACTTTAGTATATTCCTCAAACTTATTTGATATTTTTATAAATGAAATTAATTTTACGGTTAACTGCGATTTAAAATCCTGTTTTATTGTAGGTATATCATGTAACATTTTCGAAAATGTTTCATATGCCTCCTTGTTGTAATACGTATAGAAGTTCTTCAAAAGATATTGGTTACGATAGATTTTAATTTTAAATTTGTAAACAATTGCTATCAAAATCATATGTTAAGATATCATTGTGTGTCCGACAGTATAAAAGCAACCGAAAAATCAAGGTATACTGTGTTTCTGGCTAATTATAAACTTTATAACGAGTGGGTTGTGTAGGCTTTCACCACTAGTTCGGTAATTTCCCTCCAAGTAAAGTCGAAAAGCATATAATTTTCTTAAATTTTATGTAAAAAAGAACGCTGCTTACAGAAATGAATCTATTAATATGGTGGTTGTAGTTCTCTTCTCTTATCACAGGGCTCGTGTTTTAAATACAGAGATTTTTCTGTAGTATTTCAGTTTTAACTCTAATACCGGTTTGGGAGCTCACCGTGGTCAGTGCTCCGTACGTTGGGTGGTACGTAAAGCCAGGGACATATTAACTACCTTCGCTTAGTTGGTGTGCCGGGTTTTCCTCCATCCTTCCTACCGGTTCCCAAATACTACGAGTTTTCCTAGCATCATTGTTGTAATTTAACTCAGCTGTCTTACGCCTCCTCAATTCAAATTTAATGTATCGTAGCATAACAAAACAAGCGTTTTGTTAGTGCCCGAATGGAAACTTTGACTTATGGCGCGAAAATTTCTCTTTCAGTGGAAAATACTTCTACATCCTTACTCGAGTTTATTGACTGCCCTCATTTTTTGTGTAAAAATGTTTCATTCCAGATTTACCAATAGAATGCTTTTTTGAACAGAGCAATACACAAAGGATGTGTTTTGCTCTTTTCAGCTTCGAAATATTTTCATTTTACCAGTGCTAAGATATGTATCACAAATTAAAAATTAATATCGTAGATATCAATCTTCATAATTCGTCAAACTATTATTATAAAAGTATTCTGACGATTAAGGCATGTTATGAAGGACAATGTATTCCTCTCACGGCTCCTTATCTTTCAAATGATATCTTTCTTTGGTTTCTTTTTATACTTCGTACCCGCCACTATTCTATCCAAACTAACAATTACTCCTCCCTCTTCCTGCTACGAAAATTTTGAAACAAAATATTAGTCTCTGTGATATGTTTCATCTCATTATCACGTTATTTGTGACACTATGGTTGATAGATTTTTTACCTCGAGGGCTGACGCACAGGTTTTCCGATAGAACCCACTATATTGTTTTCGTGCTATCGTTGCATGTAAATTTTATGGTTTGGAATAATCAGTGCTCGAGTAAAATTTTTGGGCAGTTTATTATCAAGATCCATTTGGTGATCGCTTTATCCTCTATATTCCCTTTGTTAGCATAGCTCCCTTGTTTGGAATAGTTCTAATTCTAAAGCTTAGCAACGGTTACATACCTGCTATAATATTTCGTTGCAGGAAATATTATGGAAGAATTACATTTCCCGTGCAGATGGACCGGAATCTATTTGCGTAATGTTTCACTCATTGAATTCTGTGCGCGGCAACCATTTATAGTGCTTACGTGGTAGCAGAATCTCTGCTTCAGATTCCATTTGCCCATGAATTCATGGAGACCGAGTACGAGGTACCAACTGCTCGCAAGGCTATACCGTGGTGCTTCCGTGCGCTCATTATGGCCCGCCATTTGAGTGCATAATGTAGCTGGCGTCCCTGCATCGAAATTCGTCTCCAAATACCCCTTCCGACCCAATAGTTACTTGCATTCCTGGAATAATGTCACCTCCGCATTCTTCCGCTTCGCCAGAGTCATTTTGTTACTGTTCCCACGGGTAAACTCCAACCTTCCGCTATTCTAAACCTTCATTTTGCCTGTATTACGTATACCCCTATTTCCCCAATGTGAGTATTTGCCGTCGCCATTAATGGCCCGTAAAAATAAATATAATATTACAGCGGCACTATGATGACTACGATCAATACTGAATAAAAAACCAAAACTTTAAAAGTCCTAGTTACAGATTTCCTTGTTTTAGTGTGCATAAAACGTTGAATGAATAAGCGCGAATCCTTTTTTTATTGGTTTTCACCTGATGCAGCGAATCACAGTCAAATCTCACTGAGCTAAATCATCATTTATCTTTTCTTTCATCACAGAAAAATAATTTGGCTTGTGAACGAAACATAAAAATGAAACAGTGGGATGCGATTAAAGCAATTGTAAATGCATCCAGGGTGAAAAATAAAGTATTTTCATATCATGAGATTCTTCGATAGTATGACCGTCTAATGCTTCAAGAAATATTTTAATTCTCAAATTATTTATATTTTTTATATATTTGTTCTTAAATGGATTTTAATATATATTTATATAAAGAAAATTTACTGCACAGTATAAATGTGCTAATGTTTCACTGCGTTAAGCAGGTGATTTGTGCATAGTTTTATCCATAGGCTTTCTCATAATATTAGCTCTACGGAAGGCTTAAGCATTCAATAAATACTTCATACATGACCTTTACTTTCAAACTTGGCTTAACGGGAGGACGAAACAATCCAGGAATATTAATAAGTAGTAATTCAATCAAAAAATGTTCACATGTGGATAATAAATCAATCATAAAAGTGGAAGTTAGCCAAATATTAATATAAATACTATCACAGAGTTTAAAGCCCAAATCCCTTAATAGAAGACTCAAACCCACGTCCTATTCGTTGTATTGCATTTACGTTACCAGCTTGGATTCAGCAGTATGCCGTAATTAAGTAATTTATAATGCACGTATAGTTTTTTATCATCATCCCTTCGAGTGATGGGATTCAACATTCATTCATTTTCTTTAATTATTCTTATAATGATATTCATCGATATTTAACATAGTTTATCAAGGAGCAATTGCAGTGATTACAAAAAAAAAGTGTTTTGATGTCATCCATTCAATTTGATTTTTTTTAGAGCCAACCAAATTTCGGAACCAACTACGATCCTTTTCTCTTGTTTTTCATCGAGAAGTTGATTCAGTGCGACGCGTTGGAAGAAGCCCAAGAACGTGGAACATTCGAATCAGGCCGTGGTCGAAAATCCTAAAATGCGGCGCGCGCGAATGTGAGATGGCCCTTAAAATTGTGCACGGCTCCATTAGCGACCACTACGTGACCCAAATCCTTTTATTCTGGCCCGGTGTCACCAATACTGCAATGCCGGACGTGAGTTTCGCGTCAACGGAGGGCGAACCAGTGTGCACCTCAACCTCGGCTCCAAATGTAAAAACGTCAAATTTTCATCCATGCCTATTGTATTCATCGCACCAACAGTTGTTGCCCGCATGGGTCCTAATGGCCCATTGCGCTGAATTTGCTATGGATAGTTAAGGATTCTTCTGATCGCGATATTATTGTGAGTGAACCAGAATATCTCCTTGCTGTAGTCGTGCCATACTTCCGGTTCGCGAATTGTAAGGTGAAAATTTGGTCTGTTTTAAATAGCGAATTCGGCTCCGGTTTCGAATATTGTTTTGCATGAAATACGCTTCGCTCAGGCGAAGGTGTATGGTTCGTTAAAATGCAGCTACTACTCCGAATTCAAACTGCATCGCCAAAAATTTATTTCCGAGCGCGGCGCTCGTTTAGGGATAATTGTTTCACCTCCCACATGACCTGAGTGAAATTCAAAACTACGTCTGGAGCGAGCGGGTGTAATAAAAGGGCCCCGTCGCGTAGTGTTCCGGAAAATGACCTGAAAACAAAAGAATATAACCCAGGCGTGCTGTTGAACGAAAATAGATCTCGTCGGTTGGGTGGGCGGTGAAAAAAAAGGCTTTCCCGGAGTAGGGATGGGATTTGAATTGTTCGAAAATGAATCTTTGAGGATATCGACCGGGTCCATCGAGTGATTATAGGGATGGTAGTCCTATCGGGAGGGCAACTCTGGCAGCGAGGCGTGCCTTGGCGGGTTAGCGAGGGCAATGTTTGTGCTGCTCGGTAAGGCGTGCGAATGGATACTGCAAACAGCGGGCGGTTGGGAAATGCATCCGTATGCAGTTGGGATAGGTGCATTGATTGGAGTCGCACGGCTAACTCCCAGTCCTCTTTGTGCTTCTCCCAGGTGCCTTTGCGTCCTATCGGAGTCCTCCTCCCGCCTGACTAGGACAAGCCGAGGCATCTTCCTGCCCTGAGCCACCGCATCGCTGAATTCTTCCCGTATATTGCACCAGTGCAGTTTGTAGCCTGTCAATTTCAACAGAAAACGGATCGAGTTTATCCGCAGCGATACCAATACGTGACGGAATGTCATGGTTCAAATAATTTGCGAAATAGATGCAACTTTAATTCAGATTGATTTTTTATTTTTACCCAAGCTTTTAAGTTCAGCCTAGATATTTTATTTACTTTCTAAATGCAACGTTTTGTTTAAAACTGTGCTTTTTGAAAAGGTAGTGCATGCTAAACATAACCATAGTTTTTTGGAAAATTATAGCTATTAGGAACACTAAAATCTTTTTGACCCTTAATATCAATGCCTGTGATTTTAAGGTATTTTAGTATTCAATTTTCTTACAGTCAATAACCAAAACCGAGCCTAGGATTCACAATTTCTATTCAGGGGGCCAAAAGCATCGCCTCACAATATATCAGCTTCAAGCAGGAAATCCGAGGCACTTAGGCTGAATTTACGAGGAAACGTAGATTTCATGGGTAAACATGGGTAAAATTTACAAATTTTCTCTTCGGTGGTGTAAACCTTCAGTTGTAGGTGACATACTTTTCCATTTTTCAATATAGTATTTACTTAAAGAAGCGTGGCTATACTGCCTGAGCTATTCAATAACCTTATTTTGTAGAATCCATGGTAGTATGTATTTTTTCTGCAAACATTTGCCTCTATCGGAATCAAATCATGATGAGTACCCTGCCATGCTGTTCGATTACCGATGTGAAGTAACATCTTAGTCTAACCTTAAAAAAATCAGACTGTACCTGATAACGTATTTTCCATTTATCAATATATGCTCCTAATAAGGTTTCGTACCTCTTTCTGACATTTCTGATTATTTTTAGCAATATTTTCTAAGTCACTAATGGTGCGTTTTTGTGGATAAAATAGGATTAAATTGTATAATTGGAAGTGATACTGAAAGTATAGAGAGTTGGTAGTTGGAGTTAAAAGAGTGAGAGATACTGAAAGTATGAAGAGAAAATAGCTTTGGTTGTGAGGGAAATCCAGCGCTGGCGTCTTATTCTCATTTTTTTACAAGTTATTTTTTTCGACAGGAAAACTACATAGTATTTTCTGTGTACTTAAAGAGAGGTACTAAGTAAATTAAATAGAATCAACGACCAAATAATTTATCTAGTCGAACGCCAATTGGTTTTCTTTTTAATCTATTATTCCTTATGATTCCCGTGAGGTGCGTGAGGAAAAAAATCTTATTAAATCATGAAAAAGTTAGCATTATGTAAATAAATAATTTTATTTTAGTTGAAAAGCCCTGTTATGATTATGAACTCATGTTTTTAAAACAATTAGCATTATTCTAATATTTTGACTCTATGTTATAAATGTACCTATATTATGAAAAATTGTGTTTTTTCGGACTTTTGTTACAATTTTGATAGTAATGAATCAAATATTGACATGCTTTATCTATTTATATACGCGGTAATACTATTCTTCTATTTTTACGTGTCGGTTTATCAATTTTATTTATAAAGAGCGTTTAGCAATATCGTTTTATTACCGGAAAGTTATCCAGCACTGTAAATATTGTTATAAAATTTGTCCGTTCACAGCTACGATAATACGAGTCAGTTATTTTCACGTATCGTATTATCAAGTTCATATGTAAAGAGAGTGTAGTAATATCCATTTATGACCCTAAAGAAATTCTCTTGAATGTATTAACTCCCTCACGTCCACCATATGATTGTTTCCCTTAGTAATTAGCTGTGCTTACCTTTCCTATTGAGAAAGTCCTCTCTAGTGAACCCTGCCAAGCATCCACCTCCTAGTCCCCCTTCAGCTGTTTCCCCACCCACCCCCGCTTTCGTCGCAATCCCTCGCTAGCCTTAACCGCTCGCCGCACGCAGTTGTATGCACGGGTAACCCTAAATCACTCGGAGTCTGAAAGCTCTATCCAATACAGCATGGGTATAGGAGAACGAGAAAATCGGTAAGTGATTTCCCTGGTAGGTGATTTTGAAAAACGCATTGGGAATGCGATCGTGTGGTCTTGGTTACGGCATCACCATTTCGAATACTATCTGAATCGGGAGAATTGCATTATGGGAGTCTTGCATTTCTACAGTCGTGCATAAATTTCTATGAATCCCCTCTGAGTTTATTGCTGAAGAGGAATGGGAGGATTATAATTGTAGTGACGTCACTACTCTTGTAATCCGATCTTGCTTTAGAGTGTAGAGTGTTGTGAATAAAATGGGTATTAATAGAAATGAGTTATATGGGGTTGTTTGGTCGTTTTTGATGAAAACCAATTTGCGCCAACGTTTCGCCTCTTTATTTTGGCTTCTTCAGGGCTATTTAGTACACAATGTAAGTTTTTAAATTACTTTCAATTACTTTTTAGCAGACAGAATAGAACAGAAAGAGAAAAAAAAGATTACAGAACAATATTAATATCTTGTTACGTACCATTGGTGGCAATTTTTTTAAACAACAACAATGTTAAACTTTTTAGATGCATAAATTCATCAACAAACTTTTTGATACAAAAACCAAAACAACCAAAATTTAAAATTATATTTAATTATATTTTTTAACAAAAGGGAATATTGAATGAATATTAATTCATGATTTAATGGTTATGTTGAGTAAGATATATTTATGTTGCGGATATAATGTTGTGGTATATTTTGCTTTAATTTTGTGTATCTTTTCTATTATTTCATGCAGTAGGATTTTTTACTATATGAACCATCTCCTTAAAAGGCCTCTTTTGAAGGTTAGATTCAAATTCAATGGATTTTGGGTCTTCAAATTTTAAGGAATGGTTGTTTTCTAAAGCATGTTTTGCCAAGGCACAGGTTCCGGTATTTATTTTAATTGATCACTTATGGCCATTAATTCTATTTTTTAAATATTGTGCAGTTTGCCCAGTATAAACGTTGTTATATTTTTGGCAAGGTATACTATAAACAATGTTACTCTTGTAATATTTTGGAATTTGGCTCTTTAATTTCGAATAAACTGTTTTATGCAGTGTTTTTTTTTGCTAGATATGCTATGGTGAAGGTAGTACTTTTAAAAATGTTGGATATTTGTCCTGACAATCCTTTAACATAAATTATACCCTTGTAGTGTTCAGTCGAATTTGGTTTAATGTATCTTGTTCTTTTTCTGGGGGAGGAGGATCTTTTCTTTTGGACGAATGATACTATTATACAGAACTGACCTAATAAGTTTTCTTGGAAAATAGTTATTGATAAGCATGTTTTCTAAAATTTTAAAAATGTTCTATGATGTCCTGGATCGCTTAACTGTGTGGCTCTATATTTAATGGATAGAGTTGTGATAAGTTTTTGTTTAAAGGGGTGACAACTAGTGAAATTAAAAAATCTATCAGTTTTATTTCTTTCATGTGCCAATTTACTGATACTGTTCCATCTAAATTCCGTTTAACTATGGTATCCAGAAATGGTAGTAGAGTATTTTGTTCTTTTTCTATTGTAATCTGAAGTTTTTTGTGGAATTGGTTAAAGCTATGCATTCAATTTTCTTCATCATAGTCTTCTGGAATTGCAAGGAATAGGTAATCAACATATTTACAAGATCTAGATATGCTATGGTGAAGGTAGTACTTTTAAAAATTTTGGATATTTGTCCTGACAATCCTTTAACATAAATTATGCCCTTGTAGTGTTCAGTTGATTTTGGTTTAATGTATCTTGTTCTTTTTCTGGGGGAGGAGGATCTTTTCTTTTGGACGAATGCTACTATTATACAGAACTGACCTAATAAGTTTTCTTGGAAAATAGTTATTGATAAGCATGTTTTCTAAAATTTTAAAAATGTTCTATGATGTTCTGGATCGCTTAGCTGTGTGGCTCTATATTTAATGGCTAGAGTTGTGATAAGTTTTTGTTTAAAGGGGTGACAACTAGTGAAATTAAAAAATCTATCAGTTTTATTTCTTTTATGTGCCAATTTACTGATACTGTTCCATCTAAATTCCGTTTAACTATGGTATCCAGAAATGGTAGTAGAGTATTTTGTTCTTTTTCTATTGTAATCTGAAGTTTTTTGTGGAATTGGTTAAAGCTATGCATTCAATTTTCTTCATCATAGTCTTCTGGAATTGCAAGGAATAGGTAATCAACATATTTACAAATAAACGGTACATGAAATGGTAGGATAGGAATTAGTGTCCAGAAGTTCATTCATTACGGTGTCTGTCGGAATTGTAGCAACTGGGGAACCCATTAGGACTCCACCAATAATTTCATCAAATTCATCATTATATTGTTCATAGCCATTTTCTACACATAAGTAAAATAATTTCTTGAAGTCCTTCTTTTCAAGAGGGGTATGTTCAGTAATCGTATCCCATGTTGATGTAATTATGTTTTCTACCAGTGCCAAAGAGATATTTGCAAACAAGGATTTAACGTCTAAATCCTTGATATGTATCCTTGTGGAATATTAATAGATTTTATTTTCTTGTAGAAATCAGATGAATCTTGACATTATATTTATTGGATGCTATGTAGCTCAACAATGTGCAGAGATATTTTTCACACTCATAGGAAGGGCTATTCACAAAACTAACGACAGGTCTCAGTGGATTTCGACCAAACAACTCCATGTAACTCATTTCTATGACTACATAGATAAAGTGGCCAATAAAGTAAGATCAGTGGCCAGGGCATCGGTTTTCGAACTCAAAGGCCCTGATTCGAACTTCGTCAGGGTCAGAGATATTTTAGAAGTATATTTACCTATCTATCTATACTTATTAATATTCTTACCTACTTAGCAGCCAATTGATGAGCGTTTAAAGGTCATTTCTTTGCCCGTCAGATATGACGTTGAACATTGGTCACCTCAGTGTCCGTATGCAACAGTTTCCAGATTTGTCATAGCGTTTTCCTCTGCTCTCTTAAATTCAAAAACATCAACACAACAGCAATAATTGCGATATGTATGCTCGCTTCTTTGTGATAAGTATGAAATAGGAAGACAAATTGCTTGCGTAAAACCATGTATTTTTACTAACTCTCCACATGAAGTTGTTATTTTTCACTTTCATTTATTTTCAACGAAATTCCAGGAGTGATAAATACGGCCCTTATACAGTCTAATAGGTAACTTAGATTAATGGGTGTTTTCAAGTCAGTTTCCGCACTAATAGGCGCTTCAGACCGGGAGGAAAGGTATAAGGATAGGAATGGAAGGTAGGTAACTATTTAATTTCAATTCCGTATTATATTTAGGCGCGCGGGACTATTGCCCTATTATAAAAACAGGTATATTTTACCCTAAGGCATCAATGAAGTCCTTGTTGCATTGGCAGAGTTGATCTATTGTGAATCGAATCTGTCCCCCGATGACACACTAATGCTACTCTAATCTACTGTTCTTTATTGGTTTAACGTTATAGCGTAAAGTAAACTACATGACATGGATTTGCTTGGATAAACGCCATCTATGTTTTCCTATTCAATTAGAAAAACCGCTGTATTTTTAGATCCAACTAAAGACCATACGAACTAATGCAAGGTCACCTCACATACCTGCATTTTTCAAGGTATTCTCCATCTAATATTGTTCCTTTATTTAGTTTTTTCATTTATTTGCTCGTTCCTCTTTGATTATACTGTATTTATCTTTTTTCAACCTGAACACATTTTCACTTTCGTATACGAAGCAGGAACACGTAATCTACCCTATTCTGGTTTCTCATTTTTTTCGGTTACAATGTTCCTGCCTCATAAGAATCTTTTGACCTTTGACATCATGGTTCAGTTTTCGCACTTTCACATTTTCAATTCAGATTTCAATTTCTCCGTTTCTTTTATCCTTATTCCTTCCAATTTTATCTTCAGTATTTAAAGTCTTTTTTTTATTTTTCTTCCCCAATTTACTTACAGTTGCTTTTTTCCGTTTTAAGCTCTTTTCAATTTTCCCCTTTGACATCTTCATTTATTTACATCTGGATGTGACTTAAATATGTGGATTGATCCGACCAAGTTCAGATGTAACTGTCCAGTTACTGTTTTCAAAGCTATCCACCGGACTTGACGAGTCCGAGTTTGCGTTTTTTCGTACGCTCGTACTGAAGTTTCCATTTGCGCAGCATCCATCACCCCTATTGTGGCTGTTGTTCTTCGCTGAGAAATGACTCCATTATGGAATCCAGTGAAGTTCCGTTACAGCGTTTGCACTGTTTCAATGGCGAAAATAATGAGTATCCCCTTATATTCACGTAAAATTTTTCATCAAAGTGGTCCTTATCCACAATTGATGTATATCCTCATGGACGCTGCTTAATTATTCTTACTTTTCCTTTCAGATCCATGACAAGTCGTCTACTTTTCATCTCCAGTTTTTTGCTTGCGGATTTATACATTTCAATACTAGTGACGAACTTTGCCAGTGGCGAGTTGATGTATACGGTAACGTCGAGAACCTTACAACTCATTCATTCTAGACGTGAGGAAGAATATTTACAGGACGAAAAGTCATTATTAGCCGAAGAGAGTAGCCTCTCAAGAAAGGCTAGATATCTTTTATTTCCTGAGGGATCCACTGCTGGGGTAATCATATATTAATTAATTTTTAACACAATTTTCGCATTAAATCATAACGCGATCTTATGATAAGAATACATTTACTTAAATATGGGGGACAAGTTTGATGAACTTACATGATTTTCTTCTCGAGTCATGTAATATGATACATCATTGGTCAATTCATTTTTAACAATTTAGAGAGTTGAAAAGATTTCATATCGAGAGTTATCGAAAGCTACTGTTTTGTACTCTTTAATGACTCTTTATTAACCAATCGTTAAAATAAGCCATTTTTTACTCTCATAAATATTTTTACGTTTAAAATGTTTAAGTTTTAGGATAAGATATTTATTTATTTTCTTTTCGTCTTTTGTACTGATACCAATTTTTTTTCTTTGTTTACAATTCTCAACTCAAATTCATAGCTTTCTGGGTACAGAAGAGCAGTTTAACTCAGTTTATATCCCTCAGAGAAATGACCAATTTCGTTTTAGATACTTGTGGATCTGTCGTTTCCTCTTGGGCTTCCAATGGAGTCTGTCTTCATATCCATGAATTTTGAAGCCAATTACGGTTTACTTGACAATGTAACGCAGCTACCTCAGGCATATATTGAAGGGAAACAGTTTTCCAGAAGAAGAGCGTACGACGTCGCTGAAGGCTGGTTGACGAGGTATGATATAATATTCCTCAGACTCGCGGGATAGCACTGATACTCTGCGTAAAGATATATTTAGATTAATATTTAAACTTTCACCGAAAAATCACTGGCATGAAAGCTACATTACTGATTTACTCTACTTTATGAACTCTATTGAGGGAAAAAGAGAAGTGTCGGATTAAGTAATTAGATTATGAAAGTAGTCATTTTTGCTGTTTTCCAAAACCTTAAAATTAAATTTCATTATGGTCTATTTAGAAAGTTATGTAAACTATAACAGCAGTATGCCCTCATATACCTAACAGTATGTTCTTATATAGCAGTAATGCATAAATCGATTTTGAAAAGTGAGATGGAGAACTTCGTAATAAGGAAATTCCTTTGTCACTGACTTTTCCTACTTTTAAGTAATATTTCAATGGCTTCAACCTCTCTACACCTATAACACCTACCTATTATATTCCCCTGCGTTGGGGAATACATAAAGCTGTGCGTAATGTACAAAGTTTGTTTCATTTACCATGTTTAATGTTCGTAATTTCCACAAAGTATCGCCTTTATCCATTAATTTAATACATAGCATTATATATTTAATACATAGCCACTTAAGTGTCGTCACCATGCGAAAAATTACTATAGATGCATAATTACAGTCTACATAGATAAAATGTTTAAGATTACTCTTTAACCTATGAAATATGATGTGATTGGCCTTTTAGTATGATTGTGCGTTAATCAAGCATTTCCATTTCAGTATGGGCATGAAAGGAAGATCCTGTATTTTAAGAATGATTTGCGAAACTGCCGAGAGAACACTGGTTCTGGACAGCCTAGCTGCTGAGATCATCCAAATGATATTCACGTATGTGTATTTATGAATATTAATTTACTATTACCACTTTGCGTTACCTTTCGAATTATATTGGCGTTAATTCAAGGATTGTGAACTAACCGCATAAAACCTTAAAGGAATTAGCCACTCATATTCCCGATATATGTTAGATTTTATTTCTTTGTGTACATCGTCCACATATACGTAATACCCTGCGAACCACCGCGAGGGTGTGTGGCACGGGTTGAAGAACACCGAATATCCAAAACTGGCTTACAACTAAGAGCTACAGTGATACTACTACATGTAAACATGTTATATATATATATATAAGAGACACGTACAACTAGATGGTTAGTATGTAGATGGTAACGAAGTGATAACTGGTTAGAAAGTTTTACTCTAAATCTATTTATCTTCGTTTCCCAAGCATGAATTGGTTAGCGGCGTTAGGACATGCTTCATGCACTACAAATCATAGATAACAATCTTTTACCTACCTATCCCTTTACTATGCTGCCTATTAAGCTCTCTAATGGTGCTCGGAAAAAATGACATTAAACTATTAATTTTTTGCAATTAAACTCGTAACTCTGAAAAAATATCATAACGGCCGTTAACAAATCTTGCTGATATCCTTTGCACACGCTCTAATTCCTTTATCATACCTCCCTCGTATGAATCCCATATACCTACTAGCGGCATATTCTAAATGAGGCATGACAAGTGTAAAATGGCATATTTCTCGTACTCTCTCATCGCATTTGCTAGGACCCTTTTTACTAACAGTAAGGTACGGTTTGCTGCACTTGTTTTTCCCCTGGTGTTTCCCCCATGGCGTCTTCAGCAGCGGTGACGCCTAAGTATTAATGGATTCTACGTTTGATATTTACTTTATACAATAAGTATCTCGGTGAAAGCTATTCATCTACATTAACCCTGCAAGCCATGATGAACGTGTGTGGCTGGGGTTATTTTTTGCCAAAATTTAATTACCTACCGCGCCTTCTTTCAAATGTAATTCTAACTCCCAAGTAACTCATCCAATCCAATCATCAATTGCTTCTAGTTCCTTTGCTGAATACTGACTTTCATATTCATTACTAAATTACCTATACACCACTGCATCATGGGCAATAAAACGAAGCTTACTATTTTTAACTATCTTATCCAAGCCTTTTTCGTACGGAAGAAATAAAATTTGGTATATCACGCTTCCCTGAGGAACACCCGACGTAATTATCACTTCGCCTTAGCAAACCCCATCTAATACGTACTACCCTTTGAACACGTTCAATTAAGGAGTCTTCAATTCAGCCTGTGTAATATTTCACTGTTTATTCCGTATGATATTAACTTCGCGAATAACTTGTGGGGCACCATATCAAACGCTATGCTGAAGTCCAGAAATGCTGCGTCTACTGTCTACATCTGGTTGTAGTGAAATACTTTTTCTTTCTAGCAAACTATTTGGCCTTAATTGTGGATTAGGCTTCGGTTCTACCCATGAATTTTGAATCATAATCCGTTTTGCTTTAATAGTATGTGGATGAAAATAAATAATCTCATACACGTACTACTTGTGACATATTAATGTACACTTCATTTCGAAAATTAACTGATTATTTCAAACTTTATCCTGAAGCGTTACAACTGATTTTAATAATACTGATTCTTTCTCCGTCTGAGATCGTCATTAATCGGTCATTATCCCAAGGAGTGTATGAAAAATACTATGCGATGCAAGCTCCATGAAGAATGTAAGAAATTGCTCTGTAACGAAAGCTGGTGTGGAATCACGGATCTATCTTTCGCGTTATTGCAATCTTTATCGTTAACGCTTACCCCTAGAGTAGCGAAGGGTTAACAATAACCGTCTATAAATTTCGCTCCACTGATTGTGGTAAGCGATTTGAAGTTCTGTGCAAAAAATGAAGAACGGAGATCACGTTCTCTCTAACATAAATTAAATAAAAAAAACACGATAACGCTAGCGTACGCGTTATGAAGATCCATGATCGAGGCCCAGATCTTGATTAATTAATCTCCTCTTGGAACTGCAGCGTTGTCTTCTTTCTACGATCCTATTCTGAGGAAACTTCATTAAGCTATACCCTATGCTGTTTTTTATTTCCCTAAGTATTTTTATTCTTAAGACTTACCACCTAATAGGAACTAAACTCTGGGAACACTTTTGTTTTTAAAGTGTATTCCTCATGTTGCTTATACTCCCGGCCAACAGTTCATAATATAATAGGAAAATCTAGCAATATTTTGAGTTTGAGCTCAGATTTATCATGACTCTTTTAACTCTGTGTTTTATAACGATATAACAGCCCACGTTCAATTTTTTTCGGATATATTAGACGATCACGATGTACTCAGCACCTCGCGGGAATTGACCGTTTGTATTGATCCAATTAATTTTTCTTTTATTTTCCCTTCAAATTACAGGAGCCAAGGACGGCATGATAGAATTATGGTTATGCTCATTTTATAAGAATAAAGTTACTCGGGAATATTGCTTATCTGCCTACTTTTCGAAATGTTCTCATTCGTTATGGGGTAACTACTTGCGAAAAAGTTCCTCGTGGAAGCTGGGGTCGTCTTATAGTGGCGCCAAGAAGTTTATGAAAGATTTCTTCGGTCCCATCCTACTCGAAATTCTCATATGTATTTTTTCCCCAGGCCGTCGACTTCCTCTGGCGAAGAGTTGAGTCATGACATAAGGGAGGCTGAGCGATTGGGTAGGTCTCTGTCCACTTGGGGATACGATGGTGGAAGGAGTGACGTCAACTGTACCACGGCTTATCCCTCCTGCCCAATAAGCCCCTTCAGCCTTTTCACCACGGAGTGATAGGAGAGGGAAAGGATTCAGGGAATGATGGAGACTTTTCTGTCGGATGTGTTGAAAGAAATGCTGCTGACAGCTGCCTTTCGAATGCTGAAAGCAGACTGAGAGCTTCCAATGTCTCTATAAAAGTAAAGCTATGAAGATGTTATTAATTGCAATTTAAGCTGGATCATCCTAAGAAGCTGGAAACAGACTGAGAGCTTCCAATGCCTCTATAAAGAAAAGCTATGAAGATATTAATAATTGTAATTTAAGCTTCCTCATCCTAAGAAGCGTTTGTAGATTGAGTGCTTCACTGAATCAACTTTCCGATATCAGTACATCTACCTTCACCATTTTCCTGAGTGCATCGACATTGTTTAACTTCCGCTCTTAGTCCATAAGGCATTTGTTAGAGAAAGCATGTGATAAGCAGCATTGACAGCATGACAGAAATAATCACTGTCGAAATGATTAATATGTGTTATAAACTGTTATACGCTATAAAAGGCAATCTCAAAACTGGAATTGGAATTAGGCATTGTGAAGTAAGATATTAAATTATACTTTTTCGGTATATTTTAATTATAATGGTCACTTCTGTTTGATAACAGCAATTGGCTCTACATTGGGTCATTATGGGTATGAGTTGTATGATTTTTTTTACTCTCACGTCTTCTGTCACGAATTGGACATGAACAACCACCAACTGCCTTGCCATCTTAACTGCTTTATGAAATAATTCCTTATAAGTCAATTCCTTTTAGTGCCCACGTTTTGTAAATGCTCTTGGTCCAAAATATTGCCACCAGCATTGAATGAATATGGAACATGTGAATGCTAAAGAACATTGTTCTCCGTAGTGTGAACACCTGCTATGGTTTCTTTAAATGAGTCGATAAAAAAATTATGTATTTATTTATCAAATAAAGTCCATCATTATGGCATCTGCTCAATTGAAATGTGTCAAATCAGGTGGGATTTTGGGTCCTAATCTCACATCGAAACGTTTAATTTAGACATTTACTGTTACCACTTCTCCAATCTTCCACGACTTGTCAAAATGGCTTTTTGTCATCCATGTTGATAGTGATGGGTCATTTCGCTCCCTACATGTGAATTCCAACTTGTGTTTGAATTTCTTCAACTTGCACAGTGAAAACGTCTCATTAATGAAATGAGCCCAGCATATCTAAAGAAATTGTTATGGAGTGGGTGTCCCTTTCCCTTTGCTATTCGGAAAGTTAAGACACGATAAAATGGTGACTGCATTAAATGCTTCTGTCTGGAGTTAGATGAAGATAAAATCTATGTACTATGTTGATTTATATCCTCATTATGTTTCGAGGGGTGGAGTTGTGGCCTAGTGGGTAGAGCGCTTGGCTATTGATTGGAGGGTCCCGGGTTCAAATTCGGGTGACTCCTTTGGAAGCCCCCGAACGAAAAACCCTCTGTGAGGGGGCTCAGGGAAAGGAAGTGGCTCCCCTACCATGAGTGTGTTAAATTCTGTGGCTTAGTTAGGGGTGAGCTCTATCCTCACCTATCCAAACCGACCTTCGGATTGAATCAATGAGTGTAAGTATGTTTCGAGAGAAATTTGTTACCTTGTGTGTCTTCTATGAACAATTGCAAATTCCCATATTATTTGCTTTAATGCTCACTGCACTTTTTACATGCTTGTCTGTGATTATATCATATTCCTGCTGGGAAGCCATTATGAATAATTTTTACTCCCTAAATACATCATCCAGCTCTATAGTTTAATTGAAAACGGAGTATGTAATTAACTAAATATTTTATTCATATTCCTATCAAGCCTATTGTTAAGGGACTTAATTTTACGTGCCTGAATGAAGTATCCTCGCCGTCGCAATTCGACATGAAGTAAAATTATTTATGGGAGGTCTTTATGGAAAAATGCAAAACTGTTAGTAACAGCACAGATATGGTGCATGGAGTTGTATGACTAGATCTGTGAAATGATATTCTGTGGGAATTTGAGATGTCGACGTGGAGTCTGTTTTGAAATGTCGACGTGTAGAAAATTGAGAGAGCTTGAAGCATGGGGAGTGATACTGATAAGAAGAAGATGATGGGAGAGGAAATAAAGTTATTCCGAGGTATTTCAAATGGCAGCATGCATAAATAAAGTATGCTATGTGGAGTATGGGCATATTGATTTGAGAAATAGAAGAATGGATGATGGGAGCGCACGAACTTTAATTGGTCTTCTGGATGGCATGGAGGCTGGTAGAAGATTTGAAGATTTAGTAAAATAAGTTAGCGTATAAAGTTCATTGATTTCGAAGTAAGGTAAGAGAAGTACGTGCACACAGGTATAAGTGGGTACACCTATGGAAAATCTTTGAAAATCTGAATGCAAATAGGAGGAACCTTCGAAATAGGAGGACTCTACCCTAATCTCCTCCTGTTCCAACTATTGTTGTTTTCAAGGCTGCGCCAGCATATAAGCGCTTGAGACCGTGAGGAAATGTACAAGGACGGAAATGTAAGGGTAAGGAAGGAATATGGAGGGAAACCTGGCGTTGGCAATAACCTATTCTTAACAAAAGGCGAGAAGGGGACCACGGCTTAACGTCCCATCCGACGGAAGGAGTGCTGAACTTAAATGCCCTCCACAAAGCACAAAAGTAGGGGCTAGTTTCACAAAGAAAAATATATTCCATATCTGGGATTTGATCCTGGAGCCTCTAGGTGGCCAGCACTATCCACTTCCCCAAACCTACCGCCCTTCGGTTCCAAATATGCTGACTGATGAAGAATATAATTTATTGAATCCAGCCGTAGTGAAGATGAATTTTTTTATCTCTCTGCAGTCTCTGCTTCTCTTCAAATATGCATCTTCCTTAGTCCCCAACCGCACCAAATTCGTCCACTCAAATACCTGAAATATTAATTCATCTCCTCCCAGCTCTTTCAAGCGGGATTCCCATCAACCGTGCAGGTGCTTGGTGAACTATTGAAGCGCCTCCTGACGGAACCGGAGCTAAAAGCCTCGACTGCGCCCGGTCACGCTTAGACCGACGGGATGCAGGTCACTCGGATCGTGTGATAAGGGCCAACTCCCCGCGGAAGGGCTCGCTTTCCGGGAGAGAATTTTTGTTCCGAGGGGACGTCAAAAGCTTCAAAATGTCAATTCAGCGAGGGCCTAGGGAATAATTTAGGCGTATATTTTAAGCCGTCGATCGAATTAAAGGGTGAATATTCATTGAGGGTTCCTAAATGTAATTTATAAATGTGTGAGTGTGGATGTGTACCCTTCTCAGCGAATAGAAGGGGCGCCCTTCTGTCCATTATCCAAGGTGACGTTGTCGTTGAAAATCTTGAAAATCAAAGCCTGTCCTTTATTTATCAATTATATTTATTTCATGGTCATGCGTCGTAAAATATATTGTGAAGCTTAATGAAATATTAAAAAATATATCCTTTGATCGATTTCTGCGATATATCTTACGTTTAGGATGACACATGGCAGGGGATTCTAAAACAGAAGCCGTCTACTACATTTGTTTTACTGGATATGACACTTAGACTTTTTCCTTACGCGCACCCGGATCTTTCACATAAACTAAATTGTCCAGAAATTGTCGTTCTTTTCAGTTTGACCTTCCCTTTGACACATAAGTAGTTTCCTTAATGCTGTCCTGGAAAGGGTTCATAAATTTCGGCTTTCCTTAGCAAATGTTATAGGAATATATGCCAAAAATGATATCAATTGTCATCAGTTTTATCAGTCAAAAATAAATGTTGATCATATTTCCATTGTATGTTCTTAGAGGAAACAATAATTATCTGCAAGAAAGTTAGGGCCCTTATTCCTGAGGTGCTGCATTATATAATTTATCAGTAGTCTTGAAGGAATTATGTGGATCAAATGAAGCCTGAAAGGGTACGAATTTATGTCTCTCTCAATTCTATCCTGGCTCCCTTCACTTACAAATGTAACACACTGTAATGAATTGATTGTCTTGTAACGGTTAGTGGAGGTGAAACAGAACTCAATTTTTATCGGGTGAATTCATTCAGTAACAGCGGAAAGGAGACAATATATTTTAACTTTCGTCACGATGAATTTTTCACGACATAATTTGAATACCATGAAGCGTGTTTACAGAATATAAATAGATATCACTTCAGAAACACAGAAAAGTGTACTATTTCATCGGGTTTTATCGACGCGAGTGAATGAATATTGAAATTAAATATTTATTTTTCTCAGCCATGAGGCGATGGGACCCAAAGCGTGGAATTACATTCCGTGCAAGTACCCATTATTTATCGTTTTCAATTCCGGAAAATATGGGGTTATGAGACTAAATTTCAGAATATTTGCAGAGGGGAAAATGTCATTTGAAAAAAGATACCTACCTACACCTTATGAGGGGATATAACGATGGCGCGATATAAGTTATCCAAATTTCTATTGGTGACGTAGAAATTTGACCGGTAAACTTAGTTATGTGTTTTTCACTCGCATCACGCTCAATGAAACAATAAGGTTTTTTGATCAGCATTCATTTGGAGATCACGGATCACGTTTACTGCTAGTGGCAGCAAAAATGATGCTATTCTTTACTAACCTTTCTCACATACTCAACTTCTATTTTTTGGTAAATGCTACCAACCTCTTTTACCTAAAAATAAACTTTTCGTTCAACCACTGTACACACACACACGCAACGGAATCAAACCATAAGCTCTTCCTCCATGACCCCATCTCACCCTCTATCTCTATCGTATTTCCTTTTCTTCTTCCTCTCCTTGCTGCATTTATTTTTTATTCTCCTGATCCTTATTTACGCCTCTCTGAGCCCATTTATTCAAATCTCGAAATAAAAAAAATACACGTACCACCCCGTCAACTCTCCTCTTACTAGAACCTTTCTTTTCCCTTTTGATGAAATATTCTTCTTATTCATTCCATCGCTTCGCTCTTTTTCCCACTTCCTCCTCCCTCGTTCATCCTTCCGTGTCTCACTGTGAAAGATTTTCATTGATTTTTCGTTTCCGTCCTTCATAATGATATCCCAGCTTGCGTAAGCTGCTTTATTCTTCCTCTGCGCTTCGCAGAATATTGGACTTGCTTCACGGTCTGACCGAATGGAATGGTGGCGATCAGTCATCACCGTTAGCGTTTTGTTTCTGCTTCGTCAGATGGAGTTGGAGGGCGTAGCAGGCGACAGTATCGGTTTTCAGATGAGAAGGCGAAGTAATAAAAATGGAACTGAATCTTTGGGAAAAGTTATGGAGTTTTGAGACGCACTCATCCCTGGTGGAGAAAGGGAAGAAGGTGAAGCTTATGCAAAAGTTCATAAGAAATTAATAATGCCGTCAAAATTTTAACTGATTTTAATGGCATTATTACATACCCGATTATTATTAATTATTAATTCTTTTACGCAAAGATGTTTGTCCGTTCTTTCGTCTGCTGATCTTTGATCGGTTGGGTCTCCTGGCTGTATTGATGCCTATCCACCCTTAGTGGTCAAACGCACATTTCGGAAAATGGTTTCAGAAACGAAGGATGGCAATTTTTCACCGAAAAATTTTGGTGTGGTTATAGGAAGATTTTAGGCGATGATGATAGGGAAACCTTTGTCAAACCTATCTTAGGATTATTATCGGATGATGATGATGATAGGAAATACAATTTGGTAAGTCCAGAGAGTAAGGAGAAGAATTCAATTCAAATAAACAATGTCACAAACGAGGGTTAAATATGGCAAAGCATAGATACGGAAGTCTAAGGGAGAGTAGTATTGTGGAAACGCATGACTAAGCCATATGCACGGCTGTTCTCAGAGTATCCAACGTTACCAAAGTGGATTCCAAAAGATTTCAACTGCAGTAAGATATATTCTTCATAAAGATAATGTCTTTTATTTTGGATATAATTGAACGGGAGAACTTTTCTATATTGAGGAGACAATAGTTAGCCGTAGTGTTATGAATTGAATGAAGTATTTCCTTTATTCTCGAAGTTAACTATTGCATTGTTCACCATTTTGTATCAGACCATGAACGTCTAGTGAGGATTTTTCTGTGAGATTGGGCGAGTAAACTTTACATTACCGCGCGCATGTGTTTCGAGGTTAAAAATGACCATTTACACCAGGCGTACTTTTCTTTCATAGTAAATCATTCTGTCCTCCTTATTCTGAAATCACGTCTGTGTGTTACCAGCAAGCTCTAAAAAATTCCCTACCGAGAAGTTCTGAGAAAATGTGTCCAAACTAGCCAAATCCATTTTGTTCCTTTATCTTCTACAAATTGCTTATTAAACATTTAAATTTCTTTGTCTCCTTCTTCCATCTTTTACCTTGTTTGCACTGCATATTCGCTCGCTTTGAAAGGACCTCACCCTTTTACGTCTACCTTATTCCTTATTCATATTAAGCTTCCCTACATCCTCTCCCAGATTTCGTGAAATATTCAAAATCCCTTCCAGGAAACCCTAAAAGGTTTGAGGAAAAAAATCGAAATCACAAGCGGCGATTAAAAGAAGGGAATGGAATAATCTGCAACACACCTCACCATAACCTCCCATTTAAATACCCAGGGTGTGTAAACGAACGATTGAAAGCCTTTTGATGAGTATGCGTGCGTAAGGCGGAGATATTTGAACCAAACTACCTACTCGTTGGAAAGCCTCCTCAAATATTTGAAATTCATTCCCTGATGAAATTTATTGATTTTTTCAATTTTTCATTTATCACTTTCACTGTGGCTGTGAGTATTCTTACCTTGCTTTGAAATTTTTTCTTCGAGGAATTTCCATTTTTTTATTTACTTAATCATTTGAAGAAAATCCGGCTACCTTTAATTCTGATGAATATTAATAAATATAATATTACCAAGAGTCTTCTATTCTTTTGGCTATTTTTCGACTTTTTCCTAATGAATAATATTTTTCACATAGCTTGCCCCATGAAATCATCATGTCATGCCATACAATCATCTTCCTAAGATCTATAATATATTTTATTTTCTTATTAAGTTAGATATGCACCTGTGGTACTAGTGCAATACTAAGTTAAAAGTTTTTGGTTCGTAATCACTGGGATTTAATTAATATTCTGTGTCTCTTTGAGTTGTTTAGTCTTTATTGCTCCTGACAAAGTCACATTTTGATTGTATTCTGCACCTAATACGTAAACTTTGAGTACCCCTTAAACTCTAAATATATGTGAAATTTCCCAATTTTGGATCTCCCACCTTCCTCTTCAGTGAAAATGAAAATGTGAAGTTGTTTATGTATTTGGATCAAATTTCTACGTGCACTAAGTTGGGCCTTCACTTCTATAGTACTATTGGTGTGTGTGTATAAAACAATACTTTAAAATGACATCAAAATTTCTACCAAAATATGCCAGGAGATATGTAAAAGAATACTGTATTGTAACAAACAGGCAATCACCCACGAAAGGTAATTTTCACGCTTCGAATACTGAGGTGGAGTAGAACCTAAAAAACTGTTTTTTTGACTAGTTCTGTGTAATTTTTGGCATGTAATTCACTTCTTGTCCGACACAATGAGCATTTCACGTACAAAAACATTACTTACTTTATTGCACAATAACTTGGGGGAAATATCTTTTTTGAAATTCCTTTTTCAAACTTGGGCATGACACGACAAGTATTACGCTGAGGGTTGAATTGGAACTGCCATTGATCAATCCGCGTGATCCTATATCGTAGGTGAATATGAGTACCCGCAGGGGCTGCGAGAAAATTCATTCTTTTGCGTAGGTTTAACCGAGGGGGAAAATAATTCGAAAATCCGGGGTAAAGCCGGGGTAAATTTTGAATAAAAAACATCCTCTCTATTTGGGTGTGGTAAATCTGTTGCCAATTGAACAAGAGCTAACATAGTCTATAGCTATCAAATGTAGCTTTCAGTTGGATTTTGTCATTAATAAATTGTAAATTAATGCTCGATAAGAACTTCTTGTTCTGAATATTTAGCTTTCTCCCCAAAGACTGGTATCAGAACTGTTATTTCAAGAGCCTTTAATTTGATGGATATTGGAGACGAAAAAACAGTTGGTCATAATTATATCTGGATTAATTCAAGACCATCATTCGGTGCAAAGAATATGGCAAGCAATTCGGTAAATTGGTCGAAAAGATTTTCCCGTGCTGAGGAGGAAATGTTTTGACAGCTCTTATTTCTGTTGATTACAATTTTGCGATGGATGAAAACGGGCAGGAGATTGAAAAAAATTGAAATAATTTTATTACATGTGTTACGGTTTAATTAGATCTGGATAGCAGGCAGTCTTATGCCTATTTTATTTCAATGATATTTAAAATACATATTTCACCTGATAATTCTATATTGAATTCCAACTGCTATATGTAATCCGTAGTTTAGTTTAGCAGCATTGAAAAGGGCTTATTATTTACTTTGGTGTGATGTCTTTCATAAGGTTTCTACGTTACATATTTGATATAGGGGTGCATTAAAAATATAAAATAAATTATTCATTATTTCCCAGTCATTTGTACAATTTTTAGGACATGTTCCAAAATCAAAAATGTTCCACGGAAACAAATTCCCATGGATTTTTATGGGGGGCGATTATATTGGAGTCGAAAATTGGCTTTTGTATGTGTTTTCTATATCTTTAAGGGCAATCGAAGTTTAGGCGTGCTTCCTTCGCATATGATTTCATTAAAATTACTTACAATTTTTTCATTGAAAAGTGGATAAAACTCATTTTCACGAGGATTGGAAGACGCGATAATTAAACGTGAAAACAAGGTGGTCAAGGTAGCGTGGTACATTTCACCATGTACCTTTAGCTTATCTTGAGCCACACTATGAAACATGGGGTAGGGTTGCCAATTTGGTCTATTAAAACCCAGTACCAGTACCTATAAATAAATAACTATTCACTAATAATAAGTAGATGGATTGTATTTAAAAATACAAGTCACTCTAAAAGTAAAAATTTGTAATGTAGACATTCTAGGCATTCCATGGGTCGATAGCTAGCTATAATTGGAATCTATGAAAACCGTATGGAGGGGAAGAGTAAAATAAAGTCGAAAATAAAAATTACGAATATCAGGTTTGTTGGGGATGACAGGAGAACCTTAATGTGGAAATCCAAAGAATCGACATTGGCGTACTCGGAGTCAGCGAAATGAAGTGGACAGGAGAGGGAGAATTTGGAATGGAAGCTACATGATTATACAAACGGAATCATTAAATGGTAATGCTAGAGTAGGGATAATGCTCAGATAGAGAGTCGGAATGCATGTGAAGAGCTTTCTGCTGTACAATAAAAGGATAATGAGGGTGAACATTGACCCCAACCTGTAGATACCGTAATGGTGCAGGTTTATATGCATAAGACGGACGACGGAGACGAAGTGGAAGAGGACTACGAAGACATCACGGGAGTTTTAAACCAGTGAGGAGTAGAAAACGTAATTATTTTAGGAGATGGGAACGCTGTCATCGGCGAAGGTGAAGGTGGAAGAACAAACTGGAAAATATGGATTGGACAACTGAGATGAGAGAGAAGAAAGGCAACTCGAGTTCTGCACATACCACAAGTAGTCCTGAAAATTCCAGGAGGCAGAAGAAGATTTCAAAAGGCTACATTTTAGTGAAGCAGAGATTTAAAAACTTGGCGAAGAACTACAAAAGCTACCCTGAGCAGACATTGATGGTGACCATAATGTAATGATGATTAAATGCGACCTACAATTCAAGAAATTAAAGAAAATGGTGAAGAACATATGGCAAGTACAAAAACTGAAGGAGGCTCAAGATCAGCTGGCCTTTCACAAAGCATTAAGAAAGAGAATAGGAGATCTGACTGAGAAAACAGTGTATGTGCGGTGGTAAAAGCTCTTAAATATTACCTAGTCCACATTAAATGTGGACTTACTCGTAATATAATTAGGTAATATTTAAGAGGCAGCTATCTTCTAATACTTGACTCAAGGCTTCATCAACCAGAATAAGACGCGAATTAAGACTACTTCAACGACAATGTAATCTTTCACATTATTTGTCTAAACATTTCCACTTTGCTTACAATGACTGAATATAAAGAAACTCGTGTACAACATACGCGGTTCAAGAGGTCGAAACTCATTCCATCAAAATGAATCGAGACCCTTTATCTCGCTCATTCCATCATCGGACTTATTTTTGGGACGGGCTTGAGCAGATCCGAGAATTCCGTGTATAGGGGGTAAAATTCCCGAAACTCCGTCCAAAAGTCGAGAGATTGGAGTGCTCGGGGATGGGAGTGGAAATCTTTAAGATGTGTGGGTGTCGCCGTGAAGCACGGGGTGCGTTTTTTTCACCTCTGGCCCCGAGTGCGTGATCCTATCAAAAGACCTCCCCCCCTTCCCTCCATTCTGGGTGCCTTGTCATCCGGGAAGTATCAGCACTCTTTATCGGATGGCGGAAAGTGTTCGCTTGGAAGTTAAGAAATGCTGGACCGCTGCGAAGTGTGAGCTGTACTTGCAGACCCCGGTTTCTAGAAGCCACATAGGTCTTAAACTAGTCTCGGCTCAGTTCCCTGCTCTTGAACGTTCAGATAGTAAGGAGAATTTTGGTGGGTGTGGAAGGATGAGGAAAAGATAAGAAATTTTATGTGGGATAAAGAAATGTGAAAAACATAGGGAATCAAGATAGCAATGAGATGGTCCACTGAGGTGCATCTGTACTTGCTCAACTATCTCCCTCGAGTAATATATTTTGGGGAAGGAAGAATATATTATGAGGAAGCTAGAGGCTCAAAGGGATTCAATTGAATATTTCTAGACCACATGTTCGTCAACCTAAATAGAAATGCATTCATGAATATTTGTTTGCATATTTGTTTATTTGGTATTCATTTATGAATAGCGAAGTAAATATTCCTACGAAAGACAATAGTCATGTTAAAACAGACTGCATTTTAAATGTAGCATGTTTACCCAGATATGGTAAACAATGTCGCGAGTCGAAAAAAATGCGTTGAACCTTGAGAAAATTTGACTATTTTAGAAAAGCAGTCTTAAAACGCCGGGTTAAAATGTTTTTATCACGAAGAAATGGAATAAAAATTTTATTTAGTCTTACTAAGAAGCATCTGGTGTTGTATCTTTCATCAAAAAGGTGTCGAAACACAATCCTTTTTCTTCAGCTCTCCAACAAGTTTGCGTATTCTTATTAAACGCATAGACTGAAATAAAAATATCGAGATTTTCCTAAATCTGTGCCATTTTTTGCCCTTCTTCGAGTTCATAAAATATACCGGATGTGGCTAGATTTGAAAATATTCCATTGTAGTTAATCCAAATGTACGGACGTCTTATGAATGTTAATGAAATAAATAAATAATATTTATTTGCTAACACAGCTCACAGTTTATTGCTAATGAGTAATAGCTTGATTCTCTCTCTTTATGGATACCATTTAAAAGATCTACACGTAATCCCTGGCCTGTGAGTAACCGGTGGTGTACAGTGTCTCAGACGACAGATGGGCTAACTAGGGGTGTAACCTCAGATTAGATCTTGATTCTTGTTTCTCAGTAAGGTTACGTAAAAATATATATTGATGATTTTTCGCAGTACGCCCGTACACAATAGTGCACTACGGAATATGAGATCTTTTTTTTTGACCACTCGTATCATTGAAAAAAATATACAGAAAAATCCTATAATGAGTGCAACGGATACGATATGCTCACACAAAACTGTATCCAGTATCACTAAAAGTAAAACAAATATAATGTATGATAACATTCGATTATATTGGTTAAAACTCTACAATTTAGACCAGATTAGTATGTTATTGGACTAGAAATTATGTGTGCCGACAAAGAAAGTGCTATATATGACAACAGATGTTACTGTTTACATTTATGTGTGATATTAGATTAAACTTCATCACCCTGTCGTATAACCTTATGGTGGATTGTAGAGTAACATACAAATTCAGCTGTATGTATTTTACAGTGACCTTATTGGTATGTTTCATACCAATCCCTTTGGTTAAAAATGCGGCACACATATATGTATTGTGTGCGATCTTCATTCATTTAAATATATTTGCTATGACGATAGCAGCATTTAAAACTTGGTGATCAAAGTGTGCAGTACCTAATGAAGAGCAACTTTAAGATAAATATAGCGTATCAGCGCACAAGTGAAAATAAAAGCTTCCTATTACTACTTCTTATTATTACAGGAGTAAGAGTGATAGCTGAAGCCTATTTAAACGAAACTTATTATAAGGGAGTGGTGAATGAATAATTAAAGCGAATAGTACCGAAACTAGTGGAGAATCAATATAAACGAATGTTAACAATTGGCAGTTCTGGTTTTTAAAGGTCGCTAGTGTAAATGAATGATTTGTTTGCTATTCACATATAGGCCATTGATTGTTTTCTTTATACAAAATGAAATATCTATTTTCTGCTAGTGAATTATCAAGCCCTGGGGAAGCATTATGGCCATTAGTTAATGCGTGTCAGGTGGATAAGTGATGCAATCAATCCCATGTAAGAATTAAGAAATTTCTTGGAAATGACTCGCCAGTAGTAACTAACCATATTTTCTGCTCTATCTGGAAATAAATTAATTATTGTATTCCACTATAACCGCAGGCTGGAGGATCCTTTACACATGTAGTTATTGACGCTATTATAACTTCTGCTGTGGATAAAATAAGTCTCTGAGGCCGAATGTAAAATTTCTCAAAAAATTCTAACTATCAGTTTTTGCCACAACTATTCGAGTTTGAAAATCCGTATCAATTCCCCTGGGTGTGAGGTGGATTTGTTAAAGTTCAAAAAAAGAGTTGGAAGTAATCGTGAAGTTGAAATACAGGAAGAATAAAAATTCTCCGCCCACTTCCATGATTTTTTTTAAAGGCAGTTATTCCTTCTAGCGGCGACACATGGTCTATAGACTGCTGGCGACACGGAAAACAAAATTTATAGGGGTAATTCGAGGAAAACGGGACTTTTGAAAGTTGGAGGAACGGAGCATGACATTTATGGCATTTGAGATCCCGACCACTGTAAATCGAATTTTTAACTTTTTTAAACAATTACCTCATCTTACCAAAAAAACAATTGAATCACAGCATCTGAAACTCAAAATTTGGTAACAGAAATCTGATTATTTTTGGATAAAATAAAACTAAAATTATGTTTTTAATAAGAAATAGTGTCAAAGTCATTGATTAGATATGCTTATTACATTTAATAAGTCATCTGCTTGTTTAGAATTTTCGAAAGCATAGTTCCTCATCTGAATTGAAAAACTGGATGGTCCCGAATTCATTAAAAGGCTTAAATGGTTTTAGAAAAAAACAGGAAATAATATGAATCCCAACGAGGACCCATCTTGAAAGTCATTTTCCCAAAATATGCTCTCACTTCCGAAGAACTACTATGAACAGACTTAGGGATAAAAATCATGACTATTTTATTCATATGGTGATTCAATCTTCCATCTTACGCTCTTCATGTTGTATTAAAAGCTGTTCTTCATTCACGGTAAAAATAAAAACATTCAATTTTCGTTGAAAACCTAATTGACTATTGGTTTTAATGAAAAAATTAATTTTCTAATTAGTGATAGGTGTAAACAGATATTTGAAGCTATATTTTCGATTATAATACTACTGATCCAGAATAACATTTTTAAGAAAGTTGTGATCTAGATAAGAGTACGACATCCATAGTGGGGCTACTCGCTGCTATGTACTATAGTAAGATTTCCATATAGTAATAAAGTAAATCACGTTGACCTTGACTTTCAGCCAAGGTGATTGAGTTCAAAGTTTGAGGCTTTACTTTGTGGAACCACTCGATTGGAAATGAAAAACCACTTTGTACGTTCCACACAAAGATTTAATTGGGTTCGACCATGGTTTCGACAAAATATTTCATTATCAAGGTGTAAAAATAAAAATGTCCGTTCCTTAAATACCCTCAAATTAGGGGTGGGGAGGGAAACTGAGGAAGGAAGGTGGGGGGGGGGAGTAATATGGAGGTGGGGGAACTATGGTAGGTGAGAAATCCCTGTTTTGGCTCTTGGGGAGTGGATCTAGTGGAGCAGGGGGGGGAGGGGGAGGAAGGCGAATTCCCCAAACAAGGCCAGCAATGACGTCAATGCAAGGAGAGTAGTCAAATACATGGTACAAAACCGTTACAAATTTAAAAGTGGTGATTGAGTTATTTCTCTTAAAATATTGGCATTGTGTGCATACATATATTTCTTTATATTACATAAGAGTACTAATAGGTGACAGTATGAATATGGTTTTAATGATTAGCCTTCGCTACAACAGGGATGCACATTGAATATCCTAAACAATTGTTGTTATTACTAAATGTATAGGTAGCAATTATGGAATAATAGGTATCAGTGAGTACCTGGCTTATTTTTCGTCAAAGAACGAGTGTGTTTAGGTACACTTGATAAAAATGAGGCGTCATCTTTCTTGTTATTGTTCTACGTGTATGTTAGATTCTTGATTACTTCTACTCTTACGTATCCTCTCCATAAAAAGAAACTCATTCTTGTCCCCGATTCATTTTACTTTTCCTTGTACTCTCCAAGCCATATGTATCATTTATGACTATGTTACTTTGAAGATACCTTAGTCTTTGCTTAATGTGATAGCTTTATACCTTTAATTTGAGATTAAATAAGTGTATTTTCGGTCCTCAGTCACCCGCTGCCACACATCGCCGCGGCGACTCGCAGGTTATTACCAGGAATAAAATGTAGATCAGTGTTTCCTCTTCGTTAGCTGTTAAGTGTCCATTTCCTTTCAAAGCTTCCTACACACACTTTTCCTCTTTTCGAGTGGTAGTAGGGAATTGGGATCGACAGAGTAGGTCATTACTGCCATTTAGGACCCGTAGAGTGGCATAGACGTAAGAATATTGTAGGGAACGGGGAATAAATGGATAGTAAAACGTGTCGGCATTAGTGTACACTTAACGATGGCATAGGAGGCAAAGGAGTCAAAATCTTCATCTGTGAATTCCTCACTGAATTGGTTAACGGTCAACAGCAGTAGACATTCAATTTGTTTGCATTATCGGAATAAATTAAGCCACAAGACATCGATGAACGATGCAAGGGCGGGCCAATCCCGGAAAGAGGACATTTAATAAATGAGGAATCCACTTACAACTGAAAATGCAAGCGTGTATACAAGACAACAATTCATTGTAGCATGAACACAGAGCATGTTTCATTATGGCAATGAAACATGGACGATAACTGGAGTAGAGAAGTCAAGCTTGGAAGGATGTGAAATGTGTTGCACCCAAAGAATGATGTAGATATAATGGATCGACCAAGTGACCAACGACGGAGTCCTGAAAAGAGTGGTAGAAAAGAAAAGTCCGAAAAGAAGTTTGAAAATAAGACGGGACGACTTAATTGGCCATATCTTAAGACTTACGATTACGATTAGTCTCTTTACGATTGTCTTCATCATGTCTGATGGAGACAATCGTAAAGAGGCGAGCGAATGGAAATAATGGCAGAGGAAGACCTCTTACGAATTATTTAAAGTAAGTAGTTGTAGGAGTAGAATTATGTGGGTATGAAGAGGTTGGGATGGGATAACAAGTGGAGAGCTGCGTCAAACTAATCTTCTAACTAGAGGAAAAAGTGAAGGGGAAGGCCGCGCTTGAGAAATACATAAAGAACAAGTAGTGAAGTATGGGAAAGAGAAAAATTACGTGAATTTTAAAGCTTAGATGGCTTGTGGAGAGCTACGTCAATCTAATCTCAGGATTTTTTACAGATGATAACGGTGACATAATCAATTTTTGGTAGTCGGGTCACTCGGGGTTCTGTCCATTTAAGGACTTATTTATCATTATAATTAAACATTGTCACAATATGGTAACACCGCTCTTTTTTCATATCATTGCTTGGTAATGATATCAAACTCCTCTCATTATTTGCGAATAAAGGAGGGAGATATGTCCGGGTCAACGCAGAAAGCCATTATCCTTTTCTAAAAACTCTCCACGCTTGAAATGGTGTTGTTTTCATTGGGAGCGCGCGAGGATTTTTTTGCACCACATTGATGTTTGGAACCAGAAAAAACATCCGAATCATAATTTCTGCCCGTTGAAAATATGGCGGAAAAACCCATTATTCATTCGGATAAAATAATTTTGAGTGTTTCGAGGGAGGAGAAGGGAGGGCAGGGTCTCACCCTGGGATGACCACGCTTTTGGACGCTCTCGGAGTAACAAACGAGGTTAGTCAGGATACGGCATAACAATCGCAGTCATGAATAGGGATGATTTACGGAGTCAGTCTGACCACGGCTCCACCCTCACGTTATCCGCTAGCCCGCAAGTCCTATCTACCCCATAACCCGCTCAACCTACCCCTCAAACTTCCACTACAAACTGGAGGTCGGGTCCAAAACGTACCCACGACTCCTGTGGTTGCCACGTCAATGGGTTTCAAAGCAACCGCCTGCTCAACAATCCCGAAATCCACATGGATGGATGAATGGATTACGTAAATTTTTTTTCGGAGTGAAGCGACTGGCATTTTTTTCAACTCTTTCGTTACGTGGCCACAGTATGGATTGCGGGTATATTTCACGTCAATATACCCTCATAATGGTTTGCTTTCCGTCCCTTGCTCTTCGGTGATTTTTTTCTCCTCCGTTTCCATCCCGATTTCGTGCGTTGCACAAAAATATCCTAACGGAACGCAAACTGTTACGCTGGCAGAAACCTCATTAAATCCTTTTCATGACTACGTCGCAGAGGTTAATGAGAGAAAGCCTTTGTGCGGGCAAAATTTCACGAACGTGAACAGCTATTGAAGGAATTTCGCGGCTGTCTTTACGATGGACGGGTCAAATGTCCAAAAGCATGAGAAAATGAATTTCTGTTGAGGAGATCACTACTCTATTTTCAAACAACTCATCTTCTTATTTTTCTACACCGATCCCTTTGGCTTTTACTCCATCAGATGTAAAAATGATGGTTTCAGGATAGTGGTTTCCCCTATTTTTATTTTTGCTACATAGTATTGCTAGGCATTAACTCATGTCATTGATCATTGCTAATTTTACTGCCACCTAATTTTATCATCTACAAAATGAAGAATAATGTGCAATTTTTTCTGGTTTGAGATGTTTTCACTTCACCGTCATAGAACTCAAGTATTCATTCTCATGTATTATCAAATTAATAATGTTGCAATGCAATGAAATCAGTTGGGTATAAGTATAGTGTGCTACAGAAAATAGTAAATAATCCTTAGTAATGAAGCTTCGCTCTTGCCGGAGTCAGAATTATAAATCCCAATAGCAAAGATAGCGAACGCGATATAGCAAAAAACTTCATTGTAACTTTCAGTTGCTAATGAGAAATCGTCAGTGTCCCGCGATGTTGATTTGAGAACAGGAGACGATGTTTGTCCATATTTAGAAATTCTTGCTGCAAATCAACCAACGCCGTAGCCCAGATGAATTGAAATGCAATTGTGAATATAGAAGAGATGTACCCCTGAACTATTTTATTAAAAGTAGTCTATTAAAGATTTACCTATTGAATTATGTTAAGATATACTCTGTGAATATTTTTTTTGGAAAAGGGAGCATGCAGCAAGGTTTTATCGTGTAGCCTTTAGCACATCACAATATTAATTAGAGCAGTTTCAGTGTCGCCAGTATATCTGCCGCGGAAATAAAATAAATGAGGAACTGTTGGTATCCCTAACTGTGAAAAATTTTAACATATGGTCATCAAAAATATATATTTTTCAAGTTTAGCTTACAATGGCAACATACACAATTTTATACGCTAATAGTTAATTATTTTCTTTAAAGTTATCCACAGCGTTATTTAACGATCTTCATTGTCATCTTAAATCAAGTATGAGTCCTGCTTCAATTATATACATTACAGAGTTGAGGTTCAATTCCAACCCTTGGTGCTTTGAAGTAAATAAATGAAAATTCATTGAGATATGGATGAAATTTGAATATTTTGGTAAATATTACTTTAAAGTTTTAAAGTTTCTGCCTTTTAATAGCAACTACCCACATTATAAGATCTATACTTCCACAGTTTCTCTCGTAGTATAGTTATTTGGCATGTTTAGTGTAATTCCATAGCATTGCATTATCGTATTGTCCCATTGCATTTAAATTTTCACCAATCGTACATTTTTCCTACTTTATTTTCCTAGATATTTTCCTAATATTTTAGTTAAACTTATAATTAAGTTTCCTAAACTTTTTGATGAAACTGAGGTGGGCCTTCAAGTCCATCGAGTATGATGTGGCTGAAATGCTTAAATTTTAATTATTTAATTAAAAGAAATTTGATTGATTAGCATGTGCATTTCTCATTCGTATTTCAATCATTAATATCAAATTATATGGGTAGAAACACGCATGGGAAACTGCAAAAACTAAGCACAAAATCTGATTAATGCCTATGCGTTGGTGAAATTTTATCTTTATATTAGTAGGTACAATTGATTAAAAAATAAGTCGTAAACTCAGCGTAAAACGAAAAACTCCAGTTTCTGTTATCGGGTATCGTTTCTGTTATCGGGTATTAGGGTGTTGTTTAGAGACAAGTAATTTCGCATTTGTTTTACACAGTTCAGCTTTTCAAGGCAATGTAACCATTCAGCATCTGCCTTGTCTTGGAAGGCATAATCTTGTAAATGCCATTGGCCATCAACCTGGACGTGTATTGAACCCTTTTTCGGTTTCAAAAGCAGGACATTCTTATGCCTGAGGCTTTACCAACTAGACTACCAAGATATTAGACCAAAAGTACAGTATTGCACTGAATAAACTTTTAGAAAATTAGAGTATTCACTGGAATCAGCTTAGATTAAGTAAATTGCTTTCTTTCACTTCTTAAATTGATAGTTACTAATTATTTCATTTTCCATGCTAGGATATGTATTGGTGCACGAGTGGCATTGTATTCATTGTTTTAATTGAATTTTAGATCGGCTCCTTTTCAACTACATTTCTCTTTTCAGCATTGCGTGTAAACTACCTCCCTTTATGCTACCTAAAATTTCTTTTCTTAATTCAATTCCCTTTGGTTTGATCAGCATGCTACCATCATTTTCTTCGATTATTCCTTAGACTTTTCTATTGCTCCAACTCCTCCTCTCTTTCTAACTCCCACTAAAAATGACTTTTCCCCCTCCACCACTGTATTTATCACCAATATATGTCCTCTTTCCAGTCTAATGTGCTCGTACTTGTGCCATTTTCCTCCCCACATCTCAAAAGCCTAACATATATTCATATATTCTCATTATTTCATCTTAGTGCCCATTCCTAGGCTCCTAACAAAGACATGCTCCATAATGAGCTCTTCACCAATCTTTGAGATTAATCCTCAACCCAAACCTCACTCTCAAGAAAGTGTTCTACACTGATTGCATTTTTATTGCTGATTGTCTAAATAATGCATGGTCATTGGTGGAATTAACCTATTCAATTAATACTCGTTCCACTATAAGAACCGTTTGCTATATTTTTGTTGTTTTAATGTTATTATTTCCTACCACTGATAGTTGATTTCTTGACATAATATCCTCTGAATAATATTGAGAATCTAGGTTCACCGAAAACATTTTCTTTAATATGTGCCATTTTTAATAAATAAATCCATAGCAATAAAGTATTTGTATCTCGTGAGAGAACACAAAAAACTATCTCGAATTAGGTAGGACTCAAGTTTAATAAATATGCACTAAACTACGCCAAGATTTATGTACATAATGTGTGACACTCTCGTCATTAATAGATATAATCCAGGCAGAAATAAGTGAATTTTATTTTAACAGGAGAGGAGAGATTTTTGTTTGAGAAAGACATTCAAAAAGCTATTATAAAAGCAGTACTAAAGGGTGTGTTTCAGTCCACTTATGCATGAAAAACAAACCTAGATAAAATAGTGGGATGCTAGAGAGAAATAATACGATATTACTATGGTGTACATACGAGAAAGCAGTGCTACAAGCATATTCTAGACACAACGTAACCTTTTGTGCTGGTTGCAGTGAATTAAAATATTTATTTGCAATGAAACAGACTTTCCGCGCGGCGTTTTCTTACGAGGCTGGTATTGGAAATATTCTCATCGTCATCTATTACCCGTTTAGTAGGCTTATCCCAAGCTTAGTAGTATTATCGGTTGATAAAGTGAAGAGATTTGATTAATACCTTATATTTTTTTGCATACTTTTTTTATTACTCTGGTATTCATGGGAGGGTCTCCTCATTTTCTACCGATGTTTATGGAGCACGATAATTGCAAAATTTAATTTGCTTGAATAAGGATGCATAATTGGAGATAACCAAGCGACATACAAATGGAAAAAAATTGCAGTAAACATTAACCAGTAATCAGTAAGGAAAAAGACAGGTGAAGATTAGGGCTGTTGGAGTTACTGTAGCACGACCCTCTCATCCCGAGAGCCTCAGTTTGAATCCCGGCGATGACGGGGATATTTGTACCGGCCTCTACTTGAGTTCTTAGTGAAGAGTACTTATAGTAAAGAACTCCATCTGTCGAATGTGACGTAAAACCACAGATCCCTTGGTGTCTTCCGTTCAGTGTACACTGAGTCCAACGTTAGTTTTGACTCCCTTTTTTCTTTATTTCCAGAAAATTTCATGTTAAGTCCCTTCTCATATGTCCTTAATAGCGTGAATGATCTAAGCTGTTAGTTTCCTCCTCCGAATGACTAATTACGCCAAAGCCAACTTGGAAATTATTCGGTGAATTCACGGAGGGACCCTCGTGGTCATGAAAAACTGCTGTGTCAATGATTTAAAGCTTCCTTAACTCATCCCACTTTAAATTCTCACGCCAGCTTGGCTTGCTGGGGAATGGTGGAAGAGGAAGGTTCGGGGAAGCAAAGATGACGAGAAGGAACGGCAGGCCTGGTGGCAAACTAAATCTCAAATCCCTTGGGTTTCATTTCCTGCCGCGGCGGCAATACATCAATCAATGTGTTTCGCCTCCCAAATTTACAATCCCATGGGGAGCATAGTCCAGAGTCCCTAACAGGAAACCCCCGTTACTCGTCAACCATCATCTACATAGCCTGCTGAATAAAATTTTACCACATCCTACCCTCAGCGATGCCTGTCGCCCTTATATCAACCGCTTCAGGACCATTCCCGACTTAAATCTCCGAGTCTCGTGACAGCAAGTGAATAAATTCCTAAACGCGGGTCCTCCGTCAAACTCCCGAACGTCGCCATGAGGACCTTTGAAACGGCAAAGGTAGGAACCGCGGTTTTTCTACAAATCACGAGAGTAGTATGAAAAACTCCTGTTTCTAGTAGGTTAAGATTCCGAACTTTTTTAATAGATTAATAAATGGCATATAAGAGCTTGCTTGTTGTTCAGTGACAAGAGAGTCCACCGTAATATTTGCATTTTTGTGGAGTATTTTAAGTCCTGTTTTCTTGTGGAAGCCCATATTCAATATTGCCTAACAGTTAACATGCTTTTCTCCTTTTTCTTCCAGGTACATATTTTCTAATATCCTGACCATTCAGCATATGACCGGAGGCTTCTCTCTATCTACGGGGTAAATAACATTTCTTACTACATTACTCACTAAATCTCATCATGATATCATCCGAAAACCAGAATTCCTTTGACAATGAGTTAAATGGAATCTTTTTCTTTGGTTAGGTCGAAGGTTTCCGCGGAGTTGGTCAGATGCTCTCAGCATACTTCCAGGTTTCCTCCGAGTAGGTTGGCCAGATGACGACACTTTCGCTGACAGGATAGCCAGCAAAACTGTTGTCATCTGACCAACCTACACGGAAGTAACCCCGAAGTATGAAGAGAGAACTTTCATTGGCATTATTTCAATATTTTCGTGAAACTTACGGTTTATTGACGTAACCTTTTCCGATAGCTGCGCAGCGCAACCAAATCAGATGGAATCGTTGTCCATCGTAGATATTTCTTGCAACATTATATCTTGCGTATTTCTATTTGTTCATACGTTCACTGCCATGGGATGGAAGAGATGTAACCAAAGAGATATTTGGTATGCTGCAGTACAACTCTGGTTTTGCGGATGGATCCATATTATTACATATAATTAATATTATGTGTTGCTCTCATTCTACTTTGTCACCTGTGTATAACGGAATTGTTATAAGGAGTAATCTTATGGCGTTTTGAACTTTGATTGTTTTTTTACTTCACTGAATGTAGTATGTGGCATTGTAGTAGAATTGCAGCATGTAACATTGAGTGATAGATCTAGGCAATTAAGAATTTCTCAATTACATTTCAATGCCAGTGTATGTGGCCATCATAAGTTGTAAATAGTGTTATTGCTCCTTGTATGCTGTCATTGCATTTTGCGAGATGAGTAACGATTTATTATGTTTTTAACACTGCGTTGTGTGTTTTGAAACTTCAGTTCAATGCCAGGATTTCTTGTTGCTCATATCATTTGATAGAAATATTTTTCATAGTTTAGCCTGAATGTTCAACAAGAGTGTTTTAAGTTGAGAAGAGAAAATAACCTCGGTTTCAAACGCATTGTTACCATTATGGGGAAGCTACCTCGGTGTACAAAATAAAAGGAGTGGTAGTAGGGCCTGCAGATTATTGGGGACACTGATCAAGAGCACTAATGAGCCGAAAATGCGTTTATCTTTCGGTGAAGTAAGCCAATTGCTTGCCCGTAATATTTGCCACCTGTAGGGCCAATGATAAAATCTGAAAGGTGGAGGTAAACTATGCTAAAATCACCCAGATAACGTATATACTTGTTGGTCACCATTTTAGAAAAGACATTGTCAAATGGAGTAATGTTTTAAAAATAATTCAGAGATCAAATTTCTGATCGTTGCCAATGCTCCTAGCTATTCTAAAAAGGAGTAAATGACATAATTTTCTTAATTGGCTAGTCAATTCTTATTAGTGGTAGTTTGAGGTACTAGAGCTAAATACCAACACTTAATATTCACCACTGCTCTTGAATTACATTTGTTGGCAAGTACAGTTTGTCTCAAACATTTCGCCAAGCATTTGTAAAAACTCAGCCTTGTCTAAAGTTGGTCTAGTTTCAGAGTTAGTCATGGTAATCGAAAGCCATAACTATATACAGTTCTCTGAATTTACTCATCCAGATCTTTCATGGTTTTCACAGGTTGGTGCTTCACGTGAAAACCTCCAATAGCTTTAATTCTTCCTTGCTTGGGTCATATAATGTTGCGAAACAAAGAGAGACGGAAGGTGTAAAAAAATCGGCCCGAAACACTTTCAAATAATGTGCAAAACGTAAAAGAGGGGACGAAGAAACGGAAAATGGCCCCCATCACCCGCTGACAGAAGGGATTTCGGTGCTTAGAAGAGAGCTGGAAAGCTTTTCTGCACTGAAATGGCTCGGGACCAAGGTGAAAAATGCAGAGTTGAGACAGGAAACGTTACAAAGGACGCGAGAAAAGTCGGTTAGCTGACTGGTTTCGGGTGCCGTGGCGAGAAGGGTTTCGTTGAGTGGGTTGAGTAAGTTACGGAGGAGTTCGAGGGTTTCAACTAGCTCGAGAAAAGTTAGAAAAAGGACGGGGAAAGGTGAAGCGAGGGGGGGGGGAAGGGTAGACGTTGAAATGGGTGAGAAAGGACCCGAGTGGCTCTGTGACATGGAGATTACGTTTCCTGCAAAAAGGAGAATATTTTTTTTTGTCCCCAAGTGCGACGCTGGAGGCGGGAAGAGACGTTTCCGACGATCCGCATCTCTTAAAAAATATATGAGTTCGTGATGAATGTCCCCGAGAATATGCGTAGCAGCACAGCACCGTACACAAACCTTCTACTTTGCGGTCAGGTTCAAAACTTTCAAAACGCGTCCACGCATGCCAACTTAACCTTTCTGCGGTTTCCTTTTGTGGTAGGCGGAGGTAAATAAATTGAGGGCATCTTGGAGGCTGATAGAGCTAAGCAAGATGATAATTCTCATGAGCGAAGTGAGTGAGAGCTAGAATTCAGATCAAATGGAGCCTACTGGTGATGGTTTGAAATATTAGGAATTTATAAATATGAAAAGATTAGAAAAACAGGATAAATAGTTTATCATGAGGATAAAACTGAGGCGTTAAAACACGTCGAATATAAAATCGAAACTGTGAGCAGCACAAAGTTGGCCTTTACTTATTTTGTCAAAGATGCTGTACTGCCACTAAATCTCGCCTGATTCTATTGAATTTATGAAAAGATTAGTTGCATAAGCATTGAGGCGATGACCAATATCAGGGTTGATGATTGTTAATGGGGTGAAATATTGGAGCCAATGACATGTGTCTCCTCCAACATGACGCTCAATTTTTAAAACAAGGAACTATATTGATAGAGAAGGTTGTATAGAGTGGAAAAGAGAAGGACAATATTGGTATAAGCAAGTTGTAGAAGTACTGATGGCACACTTTTGGAGACTAGGTTTCAAACCCGGTATATATTTCAGTAGATCCTATTCTTGGATTTAGTTTCAACAGTATTTCAAGCTCAATACTCAGTCCACCTGATAGGTCGTAAAACAGTGAGATCGCTTCCCACCTTCAGTATGGGTGATTTGTTTTCCTTATGATTAGGTTAATGATTATGTCAGCTTACACAGTGCGATAAAATCTTAGTAGTCGGACCACCATAATTACTCTAACGCATCCAATCTTGTTTTGAATACTACTGGTTAAGAATGACGATCGCTGGAAACAAACAAATACCTTAAAAATATTAATATTTTGACGTGACAAAATACTTACCTTCATAATACTTACATGCGTATAAGGTGTTGTCAGACTTTATATTTATCCCTGTTGAGGAACTATCATATACATTTACCATTCGTTGAACTCTCATGGTATACTCATGAAATGATTAATGAAAGGAACGATATTGATAATATAATGGAAATCATCATAGACTTTCCCATTAGGAAACAGAAAGACATGACTTATATAAACAATACTGTTAATATTTGCTCGTACGGCTCCGTCTAGAATGTTCCAACCGGAGTAAAGGGTTTATTTACCAAGTTGGTGTGCACTAAAGAGCAACTAAGGCCGTAAAAATGTGTTGTATTAAGTGTTAACATGCTAACCATTGTTCCCAAAATGTATGAATAATTAGATTAAAATCGCTAATAGATCGTATATTCAGAATCTCAGGAAAAATTTAATCCGTCTAAATCTATCATGATTAATGAAGATTTTGTATGATAAGACATAAAATTTCATTTTCACGCATAAAATACGAATGATAGTAATAATTTTAGGTTTCATCGGTAGGGTATATGTGAACTTAAAATTTTTGATATAATTCTTATAGTTTAAAAAAAATGGAAATTTTTTATCTGAAACTGCTAGATTGGCACAAAACGTTTGGCATAAAAGTTTTACATTCTCAGTCTGATTATCTGTATTTCGAACACGCATCGTATGTGATCGGTATATCGGTATTGGTGCCGTATATCGGTAAATCGGTATCGTGTATCGGTATAACAAAGTATTAAGTGAAATTTGATAGTAATAAATGTGTTTTATTAGTGAACCATGATGGTTTAACAAAACCTGGAACGTTACTAATTCTACTAAGGTCTATGTAAATATTAGACGGCATTGCACGTTTGCTGCGATGTCATTCTTTTTTAAGCACGGTTAAGAGGTGTAAGATGTTACTACTTACATGTTTCTCATTCTACCCTTTTTTTTCATGTATTTCCACAGAATTTTGTCTCTCCCAACTTTCCGGAGGATCAAATTAAGAATCTAAGAACAAAGGATATTTTTCAGTAGCATGATCTTCCAAAACACGTTATTTGACGGCGCGCCTACTTCTCACAAATATTCTTATCAGATGGACGTACGAGAACCCATACATTTATATTTTATATATAATTATGCATATCCGCTTTCCGAGAATTGTGTTTGTTGTAGTGAACTGTGAAAAGAGTTCAATTTTCACCCCTTACTAAATAGCAGGAGTATTAAAGATCTACTGTTGTCTTCACGATGTCATCAATAAGGGACCATCTAATGCGTTATTGAAATAAATAAAATACATACTAGTTCCTAATGTTAACACTACTGTAAAAAGGACCTTTTACAGATCAAAGGTGAATACTAATTATTGTGCAAATGCACCATTTCAAAGGATATGTGTTACTTATAACAAGTATTGTACCTGAAATGAAATTTTAATGACTAGACTTATATGTCAGGAAAGACAATTTTTTAAAAGAAGTAAAAAATTATTTTGTGGAGTGAATAAGGAAAATTAGTTATTTTTATTATGGCTGTGACCATTTTTTTTGGTAATTTCAGTAATTATTATTCGATTGTTATTATTTTTGTGGCTGTGACCAGACTATTCGTTATTTATGTATTTAGATATTTGGATTGTTCACCCTATAATTATTTATATGTTGTATGACGTTAAATACAATAAATAAGTATGGCATTAGGCCGAAGTTGATGATAATATTAATTTCATGACTGCGAAATATTTTGTGAAAGGATTCCGTGATTTAGATAACCTATGAATGTGCGAGATAGTAACAACAAATTAAGAACTATGTAGATAAGAAATGAAGATATGAGAGAGAGGGAATGAAGGTATCGGTATATCAAACTATTAAGTGAAATTTGAAAGCATAACGTCACCTACATATTAATGGCTAGTGGGTTGATGAAGAATTGATAAAAACGTAATCCACTTTTTTGTCTTCACTTTATTTCTTTTTCTGCATGGTTATAGAACGCCACAGAATAATTCACAAAATTCCGTCACGAAACGGATAACAGCACTCATCATAGATGTACTTAACTTTGCATTACAAAACCGTCATCGCTATACTGAATAATATTCGTGCATTTTCGAAAAAAATACCGGAAGAGAAAACAAAGAAGTCACGCTTCTTTTCCCAAACAATCGCACAGCGATGAGTAGGAAATGTTAAAGTGGTAGAAATAACTTAAATGAGAAGAAATTAGTTGTTCACAGTGTTTTATGAAGATAAATACTGCTTTGATCAAAATATTATCTACTTTAACTAGCATGAGGCCGGTATGTGCTGGAAGGAAAGGTTTTGGGAAAGAAAGCACCAAGTAACTGCGTTTCTCGATCAATTCTCCTTACTTTCTTGCTGTAATTGCCATTAAAGTCATTGAATATTTAATTTTTGCGTCAAGGAAGACAATTTAGATTTTTCATAGTGAACATCCATTAGTTACGGTCCCAAGTAATCGGGAATCAGTGTTTAGTGCGTGTTTAGTCCAGTAACACTTGTGTTTATTATAGTTAATATTTGTAGAAAAGGGTATCCCATTTTATAAATTTTAAAAAGTAACTATTCTTTCCAAAAATGTTTAGCGATACGATTAACCTGATTAAGATGCACATTTTATTCGATCAATTTCTTTGATAAATTCTATTCTAGGTAGTTTTATAATAAACATTTTAACGCCAATAGAAGAGCATGTTTTCATGAAACAATTTTTTAGAAGGCCTATGAAATATTTCCATGAAATAAAACGATTTACTATTCTCATATATTATATCTAGGCAAGGAAATGCTATAAAAAACACCTACTCGGGTAACAGTTTAAAATAAAAAACCCTGCCACAGGATCAGGCTTGTTGTCTTTCTGTACACGCCTCGTAAATTATCGAAAGACATTTAAAATCTCCGGACACATAAAAAAGTTAGAAATGCCTTATTTATTAGAAACAACTTTACATTAACAATCAAATTTCCCTCAACAGTAAGTGAACGCTCTTTTAAACTGTAAACACTCCCGGCATTTTTCTTTCTAACATCAATCCGGATTATAAATTAGTCGCACTCATGTAATTGGAATTTTTCAACCGTTTCATTCCCGTTACGATTCTACTACAGGCTTAAATTTGAGATAACTTCAATTGAATTACTCCAATAGAGTAAGGATAATAACAAAAACCAAGCTATCTAAGAGGGAATTTATACCATCTAACAATAAAATTGACTAAATTATGTCTCTTATTGCCCAGTATAATAAGAGCCTCAAGGAAGACGCCGACATGTTGTTTCAAATGAATGTCTACGAGTCTAGCCAGAAAATAACCTTTTTGTAAAGCCATTAAAAACATTTAAATTACACGTTGAAAACTATTTGAGCGTTTCTATTTTCCATACAAGATCACGATATAAAATGCGTTTTCTACTTGTAAAAAAATTATTTTTAAGAAAGGAACATGATGTGACCGAAATGTTAAATACTTCCTCTTTGAGCCCTCCGGCAGCCTTCGCAATCGTTGGTAAACGAAATTAATCAAATCCATCAGTTCAAATATACTTACAGTAATATGAGCATTTAGACATTATTAATTTTCATCCGTTTCCACATTTATGTTGATAGATACAGTTCATTCACTTGACGTCATTTTCCAAAACAAGGATAATTTTTGTTCGAGTATCTAACACCTTCAAATACTTCGGTAACATAGACTGGTTCATCAATAACCAAGTCAAGTATTATATTCTATATTCTCACTCTGACACATAATCACCCATATCTATCATTCTCAGTGGGAAATTCTTTTAAAATACTTTTTTCAATAAGATATTTAGTCTCTCTGGAACATCTCGTGCGGTTTGTGATACACATTTTTCCTGAATGGAATAATGTCAGACAACTGTTGATCAATGGGAACACGTTGGTCATACAATGATGGTGCTTGAAATATAATGCCGCATGTTCCTCCAATACAGGCCAGGGTAAAAATCCATAGAAAGAATCTGTCCAGAACCATGGATATGTACTTCCAGTCCTCGATGACCTGAAAAGAAAATCAGAGAATGATGAATTAGTAAACACATGTTACGCACTTATTCCTAAACATGACATAGCACTCATAGCGGAGACAGAAAGGGATAACTGCTGAATCTGAATAAGATGCTGATAACTATGGAAAAGACAATGACCAGATATCAGCTGAAGATCGATAAGAAGAAGACTAAGATACTGGTGTGCAGCAAGAAAGAAGAGGCCAAAACCAACGTTAACCTAGGAAAACTAAAACTGGAAGAGGTGAAAGAGTTCTGTTACCTAGGAAGTAACCAACGAGTAGCCAACGACGGACGAAGCTATTAGCGGTTTTAAAATAGAAAGAAATAGTCAGCAGAATAGCACAGGCGACGAGGGCATTCTATAAAAAGAAGAATCTACATACCGCTGGAAATACAAGCGTAGAAGTAAGGGAACAATACATCAGAAAGTCCATCTGGAGCGTGTTTATTTGTGTCAGCGAAGCATGGGCAATGACAGTAGCGGAAAAGAAAAGGGTGGAAGCATTCGCAATGTGGTGCTACAGAGGAATGTTGTAGATTAAATGAATCGACCGAGTAAGTAACGAGGAAGTTCTAATAAAAGTGGGAGAATAGAGAAGTCTTCTTAATACCCTAAGAAGAAGGCGGGACAACTTGATCGGCCTCATCATGAGAAATGAGGCCTGATGAAGAAAATCGTCGAGGGACAAGTGGACGGGAAGAATGGCAAAGGAAGACCTCATGTAAGATATATGGAACAAGTGATAAAGGATGTCAAAGAGAATAATTACGTAAATATGAAGAGATTAGCTGATAGAAGAACTCTGTGAGGAGCTGCGTCAAACCAATCTGAGGATTGATGACTTATGATGATGATTTCTAAACCGCGATATTGAAATTATAGAACATTATTCACTGGATTTAAACGTGAATGGAATACTATGCTGAGTAAACAAAAAGTCCATGCAATAAAACTTTGCCTTGGTATTCAATAAAAATTTCTGTGCCAAAGTAAACGGTGCAGTTATGCATACCGCAAAACTATCTCTTATTGCGAAATTGTCAAAGAATTTGGATTAAATTGCTTTTTTGAGTATACAGGGCGGAATTGACAGAAATTATATCTTTTGAAAAGTGTATATGACCGACAAGGATATCAAATTCACTGATCCACCGAAATATTAGTAATACACGCTGAGCGTACAATACCTACTCTCTAAGATGATGCTGTTGGTGCGTAATGCCGATATTTTGTATACAGATACGTAGGATTGAGATCATCAACAATAAGACTAATTGAAATCTTTGGTATTGATTAACATGTTTTAGATAAATCATGCTCCTCTTCTTAAATTCAATAAAACTGACATATGCTTTAACTAGTTGATGTGTCTTTTGAAGCACTAATTTGTGATCACTGAATAAGACCCGTTGAATGGAGACTGGAACTGATATACTAGGAGAGTATATTAGAAACATGAATTTTCACATGAGATTCGTCCCTCTAAATATATACTTTTTTATTTCATTTACCAGTAGTATTGACTTATTCACATTAATTTTTTTCTATTGCTCCAAATTATGAATGGTTGCAGTCAACACCATAGCAGTTAATGTACACCAGCTATTTTCACGACGCGGCGTTGTGAATGGCAAGGTTTTTTTAATAGATCAAAGGAGCTATCGTTTCACCATGTGCTCATTAACGGTAGTAGATTGGTCAAACAGTGTGCCAACCATAAATATTATCATTTCATTTTAATAAAATTCTAATATTTAACTAATGTTACATGTTTACTTGCATATTTAATAGCATTCAAAGACTAAAGAATTACAATACCTCGCATAATAATAAAGACTTGATTCGATTGCAGCCATTGCACGTGCCTAGTGTATGCATACCTAATGCGTTCCTCTATTCACTCGAAGATTTCCTTAGTGCTGGGGTAAATACCTCGAGTTCTCTTTCGGGATATCTTCCGTCACCCGAGCACTAATCATTCGGCCAACTCCGGAAGAAAATGTAGAGGCCTTCAATACGTTTCCTTCATCACGCAGTAGTAAGAGTAAAGTACATGTGTGCGCTATTGTTAATGATTCACCCACTATCCTACACCTTAGGGGTGCTTGTAGGGATAAAGACGAACCGCTCGACCTCCAAGCGCGGGATTTGAGAGGAAATTGGACGGGCCATGTGTCCGCTTGAAGAGAGCCAGGGGAGAGAAGGTCGGGTGGGGTTAGGGGGCTGTAGGGAGCGCGTATCCGCAGTGAGCGTAGCACGCAGGCCTCCACGACTTCGGGGGGAGGGGGCGGGGTGAAGAAGCTCCTCTCTCACCCCCTCCCCCCGGAGGGAGAGGCGTGGAGGGTGGGGCGAGGGCGTGGCTGAGGGGGTGGAGCAAGATCTATGGACCCCACGCTCATCGAATTCCCAGGAGTTGGGATTTTCTCCCTCTGCCCAGGCGGCCTGGCACGCCGTCACAGCCGTGGATGCACCAGATAAATACTCCGAGATTGGGGCGGTAGTTAAGGAATCGAGGATTGGGGTGGCCGGGGTCCTTGACCATATTTTAAAGGGGGTGATAAGTAGGCCGCACAAAAAAAAGAACGTAAGTAGCGAGCTGATTTAGTCTCGCTGATAAAGGGTCCTCTCCAATGCGGCTCTTTGGGAAAATAAATTTTTTCGCTAAGGATATGCGCCCGTGCTTAAGTGTTGAACCCTGGAAACTTATTCCAAAATCTAACGCGTGGGCACAGCATATATTGTGATACTATTTTTCTGGAAAAAAGTGACCAAATTCATTAACAATGGCAAGTATTACATATCCCTACCCCTAGTATTGCATACCCCTAGATTACAAGGCTTTGACTTTTGTTTTATTTAACCTGGGCTAGGTGAGGCCCGATGACCCACTTTAGCCCTACAAAGCCCTCCAACTGCAAGGTTACATCGAGCCACTGAACTTAAAGTTATTCTAAGCCATATGCTAAGACATATAGCTAAGACATATGGCATCCATGCCCGAGGTTAGGATTCCAGACTTTTGGGTGAACAGGCCAACCCGTAACCGACCTCACAGCCACGTACTATAAAATCATTTCTGTCTAACATAAAACCTTCGTTAGATTGCTCCTACATTTTTAAGCAACTAATAAATTACTCCATTAAGCCCTGATTAATAAAATATTTAACATACATATGTGCATGTCTTAATTCAATGTCTTTTCTGAAAAAAATAGTCTTACTGGGTTTTATCCGCATCTCACTAAACGGTTTGTTATCAAAACGTTTCTCTTAATGCCTATTCAATGCTTCTTATTGCTGGTTTGAAATGCTAAGATTTATACAATGTTTAATGTTTTCTATGCAAGGAAGAGATAGGAAATGAATGGTAATTACAGAAATGATGAATCTTGATAGAAAAATCGAGAAATTTAAGAAGGAGCCACTTAACTAGCGTTTTAACATTTCGCTGAGATATAATTCCAATTTTATGATCCTTTCATTATTATTTATCAATTAGTGAGTAATCAGATCATATATCTTCAATTCTATCACCTTCAAGTGATAGATACCTATAAAAATCAAAGTTTAAGTCTACAGGCTGATGATATAATTTTTGTCATATACAAATGACCGCTAGGGAATTGAGAAAGCTATAGCAATTTTAAATAATGGTGAGGGAATCATTCATTAAAGTTATTATTGCAATATTTCGCATTTTAGGTCTATGCCATGACGTTCTTTCCACTTTCCCTTGGGCCGAAAATAAATATTTGCCAGCATAACACCTGGCTCAATAAGAAGACAACATGCGAGAACATCTTGGAGGGCGCCCTTCCTGAGCGGCCTCGCACTCGTGTGAAGCGCAGATTTCCTATTTTGTGTTGAAAAAGGCCTCGCACGGCATACCTCGAGTTAGATATACACGAAACTCGTAAAAGATCGGGCCCTACGCGGGCGAAGTATAAAGCCCAAAGGATGAAGACGGGCTGGAGACGAAGAAGGATGAAGGATGAAGCGGACCAGAGTGGTTCGGAGTTATGTTCTCCGGGTTTGGGTCCCGAGACCCCAGGAGAGTAATCGATTACTATATCTCCTCCATAAATTATGAGAACTCGACCCGTTATACGGGTATCGATGAGACAGACGAAAACGGGCGAGAGGAAAGGGGAAAAATGAAATATCGCTCTTGCTCGAGGCGGGTTAAATAATTTACCCTGCACTGGCGCGGAGGATATTAAGTTAGACACTCATGCACGGAGTAATACCTTCTTGGTCCATATCCTCTTGAGGTGCATACGAAAAAGGTTGCTTATCGCGCACCCTTCACCAGGTTTGCGAGTAAGGCAGTAAATTGATCATTCTCCGCTTAGTTTAGTGAAAATGGTACATATTTAGTCGTAATGTCGTCCTTCTCGTCATGCATAGGTGAATAGAAGTTTTTATTTACAAATTAAAACATGTAAAAATGACAATATGACGTTTTTAATTCTAAAATATGTGTATCTAGTACAATAAATTTGAAGTGCATACAATTATTGCAGAGTTTAAGTACAGAATTGTTCTCTTGAAAATAAGTTAAAATATAGTAAAAAAGAAAATAAGAAAGAGATAGAGGAATTTGTAACGCTATTTAGCTTTAATTCTTGTAAAAAGTATATATTTTGCTTGTACACTTGCAATACTCCCTGATGAACTAAGTGTATTCCTAAGCCTTCTAGATTGATTCACGATTCGCTTACGTGAGCGTTGAAATTAAAAAACAAACATTAATATATCGTTGTAGTATTGCGTTTCAGGTATGCTCATAAATTTCGTCAGAATTTTTAAAATCATGCAAATGAGCACTTCAAATATTGAGTCTTTACGAGTCCTTACGTCTTCAGAAATATCTTGATATGACGGTAACCCAGAGGAATAAATGAGTTACCGACGATGATACAGCTGAAAGAATTTGTGGCACTCATGATCATTTTACTTGGGATGGGAGAAGAACCTTGTCATTGTATTTAAGATGTTTACCCTGAGCAGCATATAATAAGGCAGGGGTATTTGCCGTAAATATATCAAATAATTTTTAGCGCATAAAGTAGAGAAGATTAATAAAGTTGGAGCGTGGCACTTTAGGGTCTGGACCCTGGGGAAGGAAGTTGAAATACGATCGCAAGTCTTTAGAATGTGGGGTTAAAGAAGGTTGAAACAAGTGAGATGGACAGAAAAGAAGACGAACGAGGATGTTCTTGAGGTGATGGGAGAAGATACGAATTATGAAGGGGGCAGGGAGGATAAATATTTGATGGTGGGAACCAGTAGCGGTGGTAATATGACAGTGAACGTTGCTATTGAAGGAACTATTTTCCCCGTTAGAAGAAGAGATTTGGTATTTTATGCAGTGATACATGTATACCTTATATAAAATATTCTTTTATTCCGGTCTAAAAATAAGTTGCTGGAGAATCAGGATGGCAAACTTGGAGTGTGTCAGAAACATGAAGCGTCACTTAGTGAAAACCTCGGCATGTATTTTGATGCCATTTACAGGACTTCGAATTTCAGTAACTGAAGTTCCGGTCGGTGATGGCATTTATTTAGACCGTATATGAAATCATTTTTATATTTATAGCATATCAGATTTAAAGAAACAGGTTTAATTAGCTTTTTTTGCCTTTAATTAGCTTTTTTTCTCCGTTAAATTTTATCAAGACGCCATTTTCATTTTGACTCTCAAAGCACTCTTTTTTCTTTGTGTGAACTCTAATGTGAACTCTTTTGTCTGATTAAATGAATATTCTAATGGTCCCTACCCATGAAAGGGAAGACTTCCGTATTTATGGTGATCCATCTCAGGTAAAGGCGTAAACAAAGTCCAACGCGAATTGCCCTTCGACTTCTTTTTACGCATTTCTTCTTGATTTTTCCTCCCCAAACTATCTGCATCTATTTCCATCTCTTCTTCACTCTTTGCCCCTCAACGCCCGTTCTTCAGCGAAAAGAGGATTATTTTTTAGGCACTGCTATAGTTTTGAACATTTTCGTTTCGGAAACCTGCTAATGAGGCAACCGTGAACTTCCCCCGCTGTATTTGAATACCAAAAGATAACCTCCTTGGAGGCAAAGGAGAAGGGAAGGAAGGCGTCGCAGGCATGGGCATTTCCATAAACGGTTCTACTCTCCCGAAGAGAAAAATTGAGGAAAAAGAAACGCTGGTTTAACCCTCTGGGACACAGATGCCGATCGATGATTTGGCTTGTACACTCGTTACGCCTTTTCAACACCCTGTTCAATGGTAAATGTTAATGTTTAATCTAAATATTAGGATATTAGGACATTAGTCCTTTAAGTTAAGTTGAATAGGCCATGAATACATAAAACTCAGTCTAGTGCTCAGTACGGGACTTATTGTAGGGTTTTAATATATGTGAACGTTTAACTCTAAGTTAAAGCTTTACAATTGATCTTCCAAAATGATCTTCTTTTCAAAAATGATCTACCTTTAAGCGTATAAAAACATCACCATGCATGAAATAGTTGATAAAGTTTGCCATTACAGAAATATCTTTTGCACATATTTCACGGTTATCTTTTGAGTTAATCTTCTCAGTATATGCAGTTACTTCAATCCTTGAGATGTTTAAAGTCCCCCTTTCTAGTCCCTTTCTAGATGTGTAAAGTCCACCTTTAATTGATTTAAACCCAACTTTATATTTATTGAAAGCAAGAAGCAATTAAATAATAAGTAAATATCCATCACCAACCAAGTAAACATAACTTGAACGCATATTTTAAAGGATATGTCGGAAATATTATTTAAGGTGCCAAGGCTTTAAGTATAGAGGTGGAAGGTCTAAACCACTTGGCAATGCTGATGGCATGGTGCGTACTTTATACGACGTGAGGGCACTTTGAGAAGGTGAGGAAGAGGCCAAAAGGTCGACTTAAGGGTGGGAATGGATGAGGAGAAGGTTGGCGCGGAATGGGATGGTGGACTAGGTAGAAGAATGAAGTTGTGATGGATGGGAAGAGGGAGGAAAATAAATTTTTGGGGAAATAATGGAAGAAAGCCAAAGGTAAGGAAAGGCATTGGAAAGGAAGGGAGTGGAGAGACGCAGAAGTAAATATTCCGAAAAGTATAACAGAATTGGGATAGTTTCTTTACCCCTATCTTCTTTCTAATTAGAGATTTCCTCCCAAATTTTAGCTGTGCATTTCTCGGCTATATTTCACAATGTTCTAGCAAGAGTTTACTTCGCGTAACTACAAGTCAATATTTATATACATATTGTTGTTGCGATATTGTTGATTAACCACCCTTAAAATATCAACGAGGATCCGATGGCTCAGAAATTTAGCATGTAATGTATGCTGTTGACGAAAAATATGCATTTGTCAATTTTATCTCCAACCTTATGTCCTTTCCAGAATAAAAATGTAAATTCCTTGTATTGGTGGCATACAATTAGTCTGAGATATTTTATGGAGTGTTCATTACAACTAATAAATAGGGAAAAAATCATAGCCAACGGTATGTAACAGAAAAATATGATGGTTATTGGCGGAGAGGAAATAAACTACGCCCCAGGACTCCAAAAGCGATTTTATTCGTCTTATATTAATTCAGAGAGGACATCAATCGTCAGAAACGCTCATTCTAAAAATTGGCATAGGCTGACACCATTCTTACTGAATCATGCTCGACAAATTCCCGATCAACATTTTCACTTCTTTCTCAAGCCATTCCTTTGTTCTTTTGAAGTACTTGTTGCTTCCGCCTTCCTCTTACCACATTTCCTAACATTCATTTTTCATTTCATTCTTATTCTCATAAATTTTAGGGTAAGGACAAATTAGCACTACTATCTTATTCCAAAATTATGCATTTCTATAGTAATACTATTAGGGGATTTTGGTAGCCATGAAATCCTGCTTGTGAGAGTTAAGGTTGGTTAAAAATCTCTTACTTGATGGTCACTTAGTTGCAGCCATGATGTGAAAACAAGCCATGGTTCACTCAATATCGATAAATATTTATGCTGACATAATGTGTGAAATAATTTTGCAGTTCAGTTGAATGTCTCGCTGAAGTTCTTAGAGAATACGTAAATTAATGACCTTATAAAGGCAAATGGGGTATTTGCTTACTTGTTTGATGACCAAGTGAAATGTTTTAGTACAAGGCCTAGAAAAACGATGCAGCCGCAGTCTATAAGAGCATGGCGTCAATATAAGACCGCAGAAGTATGATTTTGGAGTGCTGCTGAATTGTCATAACGGGTTTTAATATTAAGAGGGTTCAAATATTACATTATAATACGAAACTAAAAAAAAAACAATTATAGGTTAAATATTATGTTAGAGTAAGTAGGTAACTTTCAACGATATCGGTATTAATTGGTAAACATAGCTATTTTACCGAAGAATCAAGCAAAAGTTAGGTCTTAAGGTCTTAAATTTATAATAAGCCATGAAAAAATACGGGGAAATCACGAAAGATAGGCCTACAAAATGTAAAATACCTCAGGATAAGATAGGTACCTATATCTAAAGAAAATTTTTAAAAATGCAGACAATATGCTCCAGGCGCTTGAAGATGCACCTTAAATGGAGTTTCATAGGCTAGCGGTAGAGCTCATCATGGTACTGAGCTCAAAGATAAATGAGATTCACCCTTTCTTGGCCGTGTTCTCATTTCTTCCCTGTCTCCCCATATTCTCTCAGTGATATGATGAGCTTTTTGGAAAAATACACCTCTATGTGAGCAGAGGGATCATCCAAAGAAACTCAATTGGTCTAGAAACTAGGATAAAAGCTCAATCAACTAAGACTACAACGTTATCGTCAAATGCGGGCTCTAAATAAGCTTTAAGTACCAAATATGAAACCGTAATGGGGTACATGTTGTTGAGATGGTGGAACGAATAGTATATTGGTCTAGATGGAAGTGGATAGAGTTCGTGGGGCGAGTTTATGCAATGCATGAAATTTCTTAATGTTCTCAAGTAATTAGTCACAATTCCAAGATGGCAGTTGAAGAATTGGTTATCCAAGGCCGTTGAAAAAGTTATTTAACAAGTAAGCTGGATTAGAACCAGCGAAATGGATTATTGAACTAGTAAGCAGCTTTTGAAATTTGGTGCTACCGGAGAATGATGGCGATAAAAAGGATCGACCGAGTGAATACCGAGGAAGTCCTATGTGGAGTGGAAGAAAAGAGAACTATTATGAAAATCCTAAGAAGAGAATGAGACAACTTAATTGGCCATATCATGAGACACGATGGCATGATGAATACAATTGTTGAGGAAACAATGAACAAGAAGAATGGAAAAAGCAGGCCAGGGGTGAGATATTGGGAAAAAGTTGTTGAGGATATAAAAGGGATGAAATAATATTAAGAGGTTGGCTGGTGGAAGAATGGAGAGGAGGGCTGCATCAAACCATTCCTAGGGTTGTTGATCGATGATGATGGAAGCTGGATTAGTAACGGCACATTAGATATAGTTTTTTTTTTAATTAGAGAAGCATCAAATTTTCACAAAAGTTTACATTCCAACTTGAACAAAATGTTCCCCTTGAGAATGACAAAAGCCTTACAGGGAAGAAAGAATGAATTAAAAACTTCCCTTTAACATGCGTGATAATGTCTCCAAACAAAAATATTCCCTTGCCAAATTAGGAAGAGGTAAAGTAGTTTACGAACTTGCAGAAGACCGCACGTCTCGCTTAGTCGTTGCAGTTAGTATATGAACTCTTATTATGCATGAACTGCTTATTCAATTGATTTAAGTCTTCAATCTCCTAGAAAAGGCATGATATATCATGCTAATGTGATATCAGTTGCATGAGAGTAGTGTACTTTCGAAGCAGTACGTTTTGCATGTCTGCTTGGTAGTAAGCCGATTCCTAATGCATATCTGGTGATGTTTCAGCCCCTGCTGCACACCCTTACCGTGGCTATGAGGGTATTAAATAGGTGTTTGGTTTGCAAGCTGTGTAATACGTAAGTTATCTGCGTTGACTCTGTTACTGTTTAAGACTAGATACTAAAATCACATTCTATACATTAGAGATACCCAAATTGATATCATGGGAAGGAATCAGAGTAGTTTTATCTATAAAGTTGGTATTTTATTCATTATTTATTCATATCTCCTTCATTAAACACTTTTATTTGTGCAAAACCTCGCGTCCTTGATCATTTGCAGAAGGAAATTCTTTAAACCATCATCTTTAGCTTCACACGTTATTGCCGCCCAGTACTTTCTTCAGAAAGACCCTTTTGGAAATCCGTTAACGGCTAATCCACAGATCGGAAAACGATCGAGTGAGAAAGGGTGAATGTAGCGCCCAGAATATGCCATTGGCTGAAAAGAGGAGGAGGGGGGCGTGAAAAAGATATAAAGGAGAAGAGAACCCTCGTTGCCATGGTTACGACGTGGTTTGGAATCGGAGATTTCCTAAGCGTCCATTTTTTTCCACCAACCATTCGACATAGGTGAACGCATGCTTGGCATTCATACACTGACGGCGCTTTTTGTACCTATCGGGAAGGAAAAAACGGAGAAAATACCGAATAGACGCAGTTTATTCTTGACTTCATTACAGTCATACTTCGAGCAATCCGAAAAGAGATCTCAAGGAACACTAAAAATAAGTTAATGTAGTTAATTGACCTTTTACAATGCAGTATAGGCCATAATATAAAAAATAGTGTTTTTACTTTTTCCCAGATAATCATTAACGAGGGCATTTTCCTCGGATAGTTTTCCTACGCATTATTCAACCCGTAAATAATAGCGTAGGGTTATTTTGACTAGTAGTAATAATCATAACTGTTTAGTAATAATTATGTCGGATATATCGAAGTATGTATACTTATCAAAAAACGACAAAACATTGAGAGTTCACCAGGCCTACAAAATTTGGTCATATTGACCCGACATGAGAAGTAGTTCAGGATTAAAATTACGATTTGTATCTCACAATCAATGGTCATTGTTGGTCAAGTTAATTGGCATTTTTATTAAAAATATATTGCTACTAGTCTGAAATCACATATTTATATATACCCTAGGACTATACGGGGGGGAACATTTGAGAAGAACCATTAGCAGCACCTGATTTTCGGAGGAGTACTCTGCGTCCGTTCAGCAGAGCCATAACCCAACAAATGTTAAAGCCTCCTTAAGCTAACATTTATAGTGATTTTGCCAATACCTTGAATGGCTCGCTCTTTCAGAAAATACTTACTGCCTTAATCCCAACTATTTTTATGCTTCTAAAACTTCTTATCAGCCAGTTCGTTTAATAAGCTACCTATTCTGCGAAACGGCTGTTAAGCTGGAGGAAGAGTTTTTTGGTTTCCCAACGGGTCGCAGTGAATTTTCGAAAGCTAAGCCGTTAGGACAATAATTCCAATATAATGGGGTCCTTAGTCTTCGAAACGTTGGGTGTGAGAATACACTGCGTCCTTGTTAGAAATCGGATAACATTTCCGCCGGTCAATACGCCGGGAAAATCTGAGATCCGATAGTTGAGCAGTCTATTTCTGTCACCAGAACATTATATACTACCAATTCAACCGTTCTTTTAAATGTCTCCTGTATAGATAAATAGTTAAGTAAATTTAATTCAACTCAATCCACACCCATTTTTTTGTGGTCGTAGTAGTTTGTTTTGAGTACCTATTGCGTCGATCCAGGAAATTGCCATACAAATTTGTGAATACCATAAATTGATTGGTAAATTTGACAAAAATAATAGAGCGGCATATATATTACGTTTGTAGAGCAACGCATAAAATCGCAGTGAACCGAAAACGTATCATTTACTTTCTTTCCCGCGATATTGGAAGAATATTTTACCGGATAAGTGTGTTTTAGAACTATTAGAGTTAATTCATTATGACGCTCAGTGAGTCCAACAGCTATATCCTGTGATCGGGGTACTTATAGACCCTATCTTGTGGATGTACATAAATGCAAACAAAGAGGATAGGTATGTAAGGGCTTCAGCATAAAAAGGAACAGTTAAATAGGTTGCACTATTAGAGGTATAAATACGTCAAACATTGGCCTATTAAGAGACAATTTGTTCTCAAAGACCGAAATAAGGAAACCATTACCCAGGATTAGCTTGGAGGATGGAGAAAAAATTTAATTCTTAGAGTTCACGAAAAAAGTGGGAACATGCTGAGCTTTTGATAGAATTTAATAGCATTTTCTTGAATGTTTTCCGTTGAAAATAATTTCCTGGTGGTCCATTCAAACCTGACTTAACTAAAACTATTGAGATGGTGGCAGATATTTTTTCGGTAATGTACTTTTATGGTAACCCAAAAATGGGTTTGGATCCTATAACTGACATGGATGTCAGGTCTTCTTTAGAAGTTACCTGAAGTTAGATGGTGAAATGGTGCAATATAACCTCTGCGATTTGATCCTATAATAACACATTCTACTCCCCTTGCAGTTACTTCGAATTGAACGTACATACATACATATTTTCTTCGTAATCTTCTTGCTCTAATTTTTTACGGTCACCTTGAAAAAACTCGTCACCTCATGTCCGAGCTGAAGCGTTTCTCTGCTCGGTCGGAAAAGCAAGGCCCACAGGAACATCTTCCGCAGCGTGTTGGCTACACCACCCGGTTTCCCCGGGGACATCCAACTCGCATTCATTTCCCCGAAGGGTTCACGCTTCCTGGGGTCAGAGGGAGCACTGAAAACTGAGGGGACGTTTCCCACCGTCGAATCGCGGGCCCATCAGTCCAGGGACCCCGGAAGGCAAAGCACGAGGTGCTTCTCTCGCTGCAAAGGAGATGGTGGGACACACATTCAAGTCCAGGTCCAAATGGCGGCCATTCTGCCAATGGGCGTTTCGAAGTGGTGCTTATTCTTACGACCCGGAAGGGATGAGGAGCGATGTGTTTCCGATATTACCCCATATCGATATTTTTCATTCGGCAGTCTTCCGATAACTGCTGTGGCGTTTGCTTTTGGAGTGGAGAGAACATATAGGAATCTGGTGATCACTAGAGAATATACTCTGTCGCACTACACTATATTGGAATTAAGGACCAAAAGAATAAGATAAGAGAAATACACTGCACCAAAAATAGATTCAAATATTCATTCTTTTCTCCTACTATTCGTGAGCTAAACGGCGTTTAGTGCTCACACCATGATGTTTTCATGAAATAAATTTACCTCAACATGGAAATGAAACTTGGTACTTATGTTTAATACCTATTATTGAAACAAATATAGATGATAAAAAAACGTGAATTTCTTTGAATTTTAATTTTTCGCATGCAATACTAATATAAATAATGCATTTTGTTGGTATTTTCTTCTCAAATGCTTCTTTTATTGTTGAATGAAAAGTAGAATGTGTAGTGTGATTCCCGTATGATATTCATATACCTAGATCTCTTCTTAAGTATTATTTCCTAGAACTGAATAATAGTCAGCTTATACAATTCGACGATCGTAAGTTAAAATTATTTGAATCGTAAGGTTCGCATTGCAATAGCCTAGAAAATACTCAATGTAAAACGTATATCAAAGCCATTTGATTTTGTGTAAATTCATATGCACCTCAAAAATTAATATTAAGTATAGAAGACTTTTTTAATCCGGATTGAAATTGAAAAAAAATTATTTAAACTGTGCAAAATGTGGAAATCCAACCTAGGGAGTTAGGAGTAATCCATAAATCTTAACCGTAATGCACAACTAGTTTTGAGACGCTGTAGTGTATTTAAGTAATAACTAGAGATACTACGGTACAGTGAAACTACCGGTGGCAAATATAAGGAGAAAGCATTGCGCAGAAGTTTTGATTGAGTCCATGTACAACTGTACAACTGTAGATACGTACTGTACAACTCATGGAATCCAGATAATCCATTTAAAACTGAAGCGCGCAAGGTTGCAACGTGGTTTCATCGTATGATTATCATAATTTGTTTTCTTGACGATTGGGATAAAAAACTAAACTATCTTTATTATTGCATAATGTATGGTGTCATGTGCATTTCATAAAATAAATTACTTATTCCATTCCTTGAATCATAGTTATTGCGACGAGAAATTTGCATTCAATGCGTGAACCTATTCCATAACCATAAAGAAAATAATAATGCAGTAATATTTCCAGATGAGACTATACTAATACAAGAGAATAATTATTCAAATATCACTAACTCAGTGATTCAAGCCGAAGATGGTCTTTGGTAAGTGAGAGTAGAGCTCATCCCATACTATGCCAATGGCGTGTGAAATTCACGTATTCAGGGTAGGGGGACCAGTTCCTTTCCTTGGGCCACCTGCTATTTCCTACGAAGTTCTGACACGCAGAAAATTGAATCACGAGGATTTTAGATGGGGATGTCCAGAAAGGCTCTTGCCCGGGATTTGAACTTGGGACCTCCGGTCAGTATCTCAGTGCTTTACCCACTAGGCTTCAGCGACCCTATCCAAATATAACCTATGAATTTTCTCTGAGCCATAAATTGCCTTCAGTGAATGTTATACTGCCGCCAAACAAATATATTTTTATCTTGAGGATAATTGCATTCTCATCTCTTTGGTAAGTAATTATTCATTCCTTTGTGTTCTTCATGTCATACACACAGCATTTTCTTCATTATAGTGTAATTGATAATTTAAAGTAGGTAACAATCAATTATCCAATCTAACGTCTCTTGATGAACTATGGAAGCAATTTTAGAAATATGACCACGAATTTTAGAATATACTTGGATAATTTTCTCAGGGACCAGAAAGATAACACAAATTATGTCTGCTACATCATATTCGATGTCATTTGTCATGGGAATCGAGAGTTAATGTTGAAAAATGAAATTTCTCTGTTAACGATCATAATGAGACTTATTTGTAAATATTTTTAAATTATCCGTTAAGCATGCGAAAGCAACAAAAATCATGGTTTTGCGTTTCCTTTTGGTGCCACAGTTTGGTTGGGCCAAGGTGTCATTTTTGTACCTTAATGAAAGCTTCCAATTTTGCAAAGTTAAATCCGGTATTTGTTAATCTTTACAATTGCTCATGAAATTTTCAATATTTTTCGCGCAAAAGTATTAATTTCAATTCACTCTGTAGAAGAAAAATAGTACTCTCTGCACTAACTAATTTTAGTGAAATTTATTCAGTATTGATGTTATCGCTGCAATGCTAATATGCTGGAAGAAACCTAAAAAACTACGACGAAAATAATCGTTTGCTCGGCGTTTGTCGCGACTCCTTAACAAACGGTATATTTTTATCGCAACGTGCGTCAACCCCCCTGAAGAAGTTTATTGCACCCCCAAATGAGGCGTTCACCCCTGGTTGAGAACTACTGTCTTAATCGATGAGTTTGATTCCACCGCCCACCCTTGGTCAACAGGGTTGGTGAGATCAAGCGTTTGTTTTCGAGGGTATGGGCACGGTCAGGTGGAAACGACCGTGTAATCTCGGGAGAGGGTGACAAGATGAGCATCGGTCCCTATGGCTCACCTATTCCCAAAACACCCCTCCCACCCTCCACCCCAGTCCCCCTATTTCTCACCTCCCCTACCGGCCTAGGGCGTCCCCACCCCCCCGGAGGTATTCCCATCTCCACAAACCTCCGGTTCACACCCCTCCTCACCATTTCCAACCCTCGCGTCTGGCTACGGCGAAAAGGCGATGAAAGGCCCTTCTGGGATGAAGTCCTAACCCCCGCCATGGCCGGCGTTATATTTTTCCCAAGAAGATTTTTCCGCGCAAAAGAGGAATGGGAGGGGAAGAGAAGCGGATATTTTCCTTGAAAAGGGACAAGGGATGCATATTTTATCAGACTCTCTCGCTCTTTCTACCTCTCGTCTTGAAATTTCAGGGACCGCGATGCAAATTACAAGTAGTTCAGGAAAGGTCCCTCGGCCGCTCAGGTGGACCCCTTCGTCTATTAATAAGTATTCATAATATTCATTTGGTTATTTCATTTGCATTCCGTTGCCTTCCCTTATCTCTCTTCCTCTCTCCCCTTCTCTCTTTTTTGATGAGTTTTTGCTGTACACGTGGCCGGAAACGAGCTAACTCTCTCGTAATCAACTTAACCATACTATTTTTTCTCTTCACGCTGCAGAACTGGAAGAATCCCATGGACAGCACTACGGAGGGATTAATGGGGATTAGATTTATGCTTAAAGCGAAATGTTACGAGAACGGTGGATTTTAAGATTTTATTTCAACATAAAAATGAAGCTAACGTCGCAATAGAAAGCGAACTTGTGGTATTTAATTTTCAGAAATACGGTTCCATCCCCCTTTGTATGAAAGGCATAGCAATATATGATTTTGATCAATTTGTCTGATACTTGGAGTCTCACGCTAACACTTGTGATTTTGAAGTATATTTTGTTCTATTTAGAATCTAATTGAAGCCAGTTTTGTGGTAGATACTCGGTCTTCTCAGCATTTTATAAAACAAGGTCAGATTCTGAAATAGTAGATCAAGAGTAATATGAGAAAAATTATAAATATTGCTTTGCAATTAGAATCCAATTAAGTTTATCGTCGGCACATAATTTTTTGATTAGTGTAAAGTACGGATATATATCATTATTTGGTCCACTTAATTCCATTTTAATGCGTTAAAGAAACAGAGGTGCCTTTTGGTAATATCTCCCATCGATTGAATCAGATTAACTCTTATTACTAGAAATGAGAATCAGAATTATAAACAGAAATGTTTAAGCCCGAATCACACGATCATATTTCTCGTCCCTTTAAAGGGATCATTTAAGCTATAGCTTTCAGGGACCACAACAATGATAGTTCAAGCTATCATTTCTCCGCTCACACGAGCATTTTTACCGTCCCTTCTCGTATCATTTCTGTTCACGAGATACGGTAAACAACTTCGTAACTATGGATGATTTACATCGTCGTCCACTGCTTTTGGCTGCAGCCAAACGTTTCTTTCAGAACGTGCGTTCTGATTGGCTAAATGACAGGCCCGAGTGACGGAAAAAAGAACGTGCTCAAACGACAAAAAAAGGGATAGATTCCTATCATTTCCGCTATCCGAGAAGTGATCAAGTCAGACGATCATTTTTAAGCTATCATTTGAGCTATCATTTGAGCTATCCCTGAAAAGGGACGTAAAAAATGATCGTGTGATTCAGGGTTTACGCTAATTACTGGAATATTTTATATTGATACTCTAAACTATTTTTTATTCCATTGCCGATAAATATGACGACAACCGGTAAGTTCATGCTAACGTAGAAATGGACGAATATTCCATGATTTTAGCTTGAAGTTTGTAACATAAAGAGATGAAAACCATTGTAAAAGTTAACAAAATGTTTCTACGACGTAAATAACAGTACCGGTGTCGGAGCTTTTTGACGTTTGCTGATGTCGACTGATTCGGTAAAACCGGTCTAATAAAAAAAATAATAAATTTAATTTTACAAAGCTTTTTACCATCTCCGAAGAATGTTATAGGGGAATAAAATATAATGGTTTTGTTTACTTTAAGGTTTATTTATGCACTTTTTGCTAAAAACTTAAGTACGCCAGCAGCAAAAGTTCTTGAATAAATTGATTTAAGCTAAATCACATATTCAGCTGGTGCGAAAAGAAAATGGGTTAGGAAAATTATGGATTTGGAAGACATAAGTAAACTGTTTGAAAGACAACATTCGTCAACATTTTAGCCACATAGTTTACTGTCGCTATTAGTGACCCCTATGGTTTTATAATAAGATTTATCCGGAAAGTTGAAGAAGGGCTGGGTGAAACTAAGCTTCGACATTAACTTAACTGTAGGAATAGTGTTAACTACGAGGAGAGCGAAATATAAGGATACATCTCTTACATACCCCTTGGAAGGTTAACAGATACCACTATGATGAAATTAGGCCCGATTTCTTATCTATTTATGTTTTGATATTCATGCAGGCCAAATTCTTCTCAATCCCTTTCTGCCTTCACTTTCGCCCGTAAGGTAGAATGCCTTTGGCGTCTCCAAAATAATCCAACCTGCTTGCCAGCAGCAATAGCAATCAGATTCTAGCTATATATAATTTGAGCTACAGATATTGAGTGTCATATAGCACATACCAGGGCTATAGAATGGTAGTGAAAATTTGATAGAAAGAAATAATGGCATTTAGTCGCTACCTATTAGAGAAAATCAGGGATTTCTCCGGGAATAAGCCAATTAACTATGACTTTTTGTAAAATTTCGTTTTAAGTGATAAAGTGATAGAGTTTTCTAAATGTTTTTGAAAGGCATCGTATCTGTTCCATCCATCGTATCGTACCCGTTTCAAAGTATCATATGAGGAATAATTTCAGTCCGAGACGGTGAAAATATTTCACTGTCCGTGTCACAACATTGGTGTTCTGCGAGAGAAATAAGCACTCCGTAAATTATGGTGATGTCTTGTCACTTCTTTTCAAGGGAGAGGGAAATTAAGGGGTGTGTTGTACGAAAAAGGTGCGTGACGTTGTTTTTCCAGCCTCAACGTAGTAGAATTTTAACAAGACAACAAAAAACTATACAGCCTTAATGCAAGGAAGGCACTTTTGACCTTAGCGTTTACTACGCTACTGTAGTTCATCTCGTCAGGTCCTATTGCGGATAACTGGTATTTTCCCTGAGCGTTCATTGAGAAAAGATGGGCAAAATCCGGAATTTTCTTTTGACTGTCCACTATAAACCTTAGAAAATTCTTACTCAGGTTGAGTCGCAAGAGGTTCGCCTCTGCTTAGAGTGCAGACAGTAAAGTACTTTGTGTTTGAGGTATTTAGTCTCATGTAAACAGTACTTCTTTTCTCTGTAAGATGGCAGTGTTAAAATCTCCATATACGTGTTAATTAAATTTCACTGAGTTATTTTCAGTTCTATTTTCCTCTTATCCTCTTTTACTTTATTTGCAGTGTTCATTTAAAAATTATATTAAAAAATAAGCAGTAAAATATTCTCGAGCGATAATGCTTGACTCATAATGTTTTGACCAAAAATATTACCAAATGTATTTTGACAAATGGTGAGGTAAATACCCAGAGTTATCTTCATTGTTGATTATATATATTTGTAGTAAGATATGTCATCCCCATGCAAGAAACCTACATTGGTGAATCATTAATTTTATGACCACCATTTACTATGTGGTGAGTGGAAGAAGGTATGACGGACTAAAGCGGGACATCGTGTGAAATTTAGGGGGTGGGAAGAATTAAATGTCCATTTAAACCTACCTTCACCGGTAGAATACTTATAATTTACTATGTAACGTTCGTAATGAACGACAATAGCCAAATGAGAGCTGAAGCTCATGCGATATAAATACCAATCTTAATATTATTCCGGCACAGTGTGTGGAAAAGGCAGGCCTCGTATGAGGTATATGGAGCAAGTTGTGAAGGATGAAAAAGAGAGGAGCTACGTCAATATGAAGAGGTTGGCCGATATAAGAATCGAGTGGGTGGCTGCGTAAAACCAATCCTAGGATTGTTCACCCATTATGATGATGATGATGTGTGTACGTGAGCCGGTGGTGTCCTATGGGGGTACCCATAACCCCAAGGTATGGGTTTTCGACCCACTTGATATGGTGTGCTCGAAATTAGTTACTAAGTATTTTGTGGTAGTTGTTTTAGAAGGTAGCCTCAGTAGTGACCAAAAGATAAGGTCATTTCCGGCATTAAAATCATGTTGGTAACAACGTGTCTCGGCAAAAAATACATTGGCGTCCAGGATTCGCTATCGTGCCCTCGTATTTGGAAGTCAGTAATGCATTCACCTTGTCAACGCCGCGGCGTTCCCAAAAAAACTTTGTGACACACATTAAAACGAAATGATAAATATTAGCAATGAGGTGTGTGTGAAATCCCAATTACTTGACTGACCAGATTGCTGCTGTGAGTAATACAAAAACGCATGGAAATATAATTTTAAAACTGTCTCCAGTATTGCTAAACTTCTCTCTCTTTATATTTTTTAAAATCACCCTGAGAGGATCCACCTTGGGGCATATCGTAAATGAATCCGCTTCTTTAAGTATTGTAATGAAGTTGTATTGTAATGAAGTTGTATTGTACTGGAAGGCACAAGGTAAAATACGGTAAAAGTTGGGCAAGAGATAAGGATTAATCCTGTCCTGTTTATGCTTCATGCATTTTTAACGATGTAAACCATATTCATTGCCTTATATGATGACGAGTGTAAGAACTTAAAAATGCTAAGGTTATCCGTCAATTTATAACCGGTAAATGTTTACACTTGGTAGAATTATCCCTGATGTATAGTTACTTCTAACCTCGAAGGCGTTCAGTACCGGATTTACATTCAGTACCGTTGCAAACACGCCCGAAACTATTTCGTGAGACTACAAAGCTATTTGTTTGCCACTAATATCTAAGGAGATTTACTCGAGGCAGGATAGAGGTGATTTAGTGGTACTCAATTTGTCCTAAGGGACATTTGAAAAGGAGTGAAAAACTTCCCTGTAGTCCTTTTTTCCCTCTATGGGTACATTAGAAGTTAAAATGGGGACAGGTCGTTAACTAGACCATATAGCATTGTTCCGCAGCTAAAAATTTAGCGAGCGATACGCCATTTTCTCGTTGTTCCATCTTGTAACTGTGATTCTAAGATGCTCTAGAGGTAATGCACACTTCCGACTCCATTTTTTCTTGTTTGAAGACAGATTGCGTTCACGGTCTCCGTAAAATAAATTACATTTGAATGATATAGTTAAGTATTTTTTTAGCAAATGAAGATTCCATGAGAGCAAATATCTTACATTAAATAAATTCTTGTCCTAACTGGAAAAGAGTACATTAGTTATTTTTAGTCATATTTGTCTCCTTGGAGGACGGAATGGTAAAAGTTTACCCCTCAGTTCTTTGCCGACTGAGCTATTCATTTCATTTTATTAATCTTATAGTATTAATAGGGATTACGTAATACTTAAAAAAAAGACTTTATACTTCCGTAAAAGGTATTTTTATAATATTTCCTTTTTTCTTTTTACACTATTCTTGTAGGAAATACATAGCATGAAAACGGTAGAAAATTTCACTGTCGTCAAGTCAGCCCTCCAACTGCGCTAGTCATCGACTGCCTTCTGAAATATTTACCAAATGGTAGGCAGTAGAAATATGAGCACAACTCATTGGAATAAATTAACCGCCATCACCACTCAGAGACAACGTTGCAAATCGATGCTCACTGAACATCAAAAAATTTGCACTCCGCCTGCCAACTAAAAAATCTATCAAATTTCAAAATCGGACGACGTGAACTAGCGAATGAGTTAGCTTCAAATTCAAACAATACACACATTGAAAGCATGAACAGACTCAACGAAAATCAATTTTATATTCGGAGACTACAGAGACTGATATTTCAAGTTGGTGAGGAAATGCAATACAAGCATGTTGACGTGGCACAAGAGTAAGAAGTGGGCATTTGAGACGTCAAACGCATAGAAGGTAAAGATCTTGTTACATTAGGGTATTCTTTAAAATTTAAAAAACACATTTATAGTTTTAATAGCAATAATACTAGGGATACAAAAACTTTAAAATTATGTCACAACGAGGGGGTCGTTTGACCCCTCTGGCTTCGATGGCAAAAATGAAAATTTCAACTTTACTGTTCAGCTGTTTTTTTATGAAATTACCTAGTCTACTTATTGTCATAAAAGATGAGAAGTCAAGAAATTTCATTTCCATTAGTAAAAACATTAAAAAATCATGAGCTTTGGAAACACGCCAATGGGTCATATTTGACCCCTCGGGCCTTCAAGTGTTAACTTATCCTACGAGTATCCATAGGAGTGAACAACAAAGAATTGTGTGCTAACGTAATATAATTCCGTCAACATGAAAATGTGATCGATGTAATGTTATAGGCTTCTTTTTTCAATAATTAACCTTTTACGATAAGAAAGGGACTTTTTTTGTAAATACTTGAAGCTCAAAAAGACGTTTTGTCATCTTACTAGAAATACTACATGTTTTAGGAGATTATTCGTGATTTTAGCCATGATTAGGCTTTTATTATAAAATTGGACATAAATATTTGACATTTGCTGCCAAGAAAATATTTTTAAAAACAGCTGTATTTTAATGGATGGTTTGTTTTATTATATATTTCTACATATTTTGAAAAAATAAACAAAATGTATTCGGCAAAAAATCAGTTAACTAAAGAATTTACCATATTGCGTATTTATTTTTGTTACGATAAAATAATAATTTATCGTGTTCAACTTGCTGGACCTCGAAAATTTGATGTAATTAACAATTAAACATCACACCGCAAGTTATTGGGGCTCATGAAACTACTTTTTGATAGACCTTTGAAGAAGAACGAATGGTCTTGTGTCAATGCTGTATGGGAATTAGCAGATAAAGAGAAAATGTTTATTGGCTTTAACTCTTTATTCATCACCGATCGAGTTGAGTGTTTCGCCTTTGAAAGAAAACTTTTTTATCAAATTTAGCAGATAGGAAAACTGACTGCAGATCTTCGTTTATCGTATCTTAATATCAATGTATAATTACGATGTGCATTAAAGACTAAAGATATTTTATCTGCAATAACAAATCATTTGCTTTTAAGAGTTATACATAACGGTAATTGTTCCACTTTTTTTGCTTCTTGACCGCTCTTTCTGTGAATAATATTATAGAGACATTTTTCATACATACCTCACTTATTTGAAATTGTTATTATTAATTGAATGGGTATAATTGCGCAAAATTAATTATTTGTAAAAGGTATAACTTTATAACATAACAGAAGACTGAAAAGTTGGACCTCACTGAGTTGATAGTGTATTGAAGCAATTGACTTAACCCCTTTAGCGTTACGTAATTTTTGGACGTCCTCTTAGCTCTCCATAACATGACGCTTAACTTCCCATCATTCAAAGCAGGTGTCAGTGTCACGATATTATTTCATCATGGGATGGTTTAATCATATATTGAGTTTTAGCTCTGAAAGGGAAAAAAATGCTGCTGGAAAAAAGTTATGTTAAGCTGCAGTATCCAGAAGGAAACAAAAAATTAAAACGGCGTGCATCTGAGATGATGGGCATGCCAGAGCGTCATCTGTGTGACAACGAGAGGAAGCGCCGATGGGAAGAAACTTCACATCTCCGTCGGGATGGGAAAAAGAGTGACTTTTTAATTCCTTCCGCCATATTCTGAGGGGGGGATCATCTGCTTTAAAAACCATCTGAAATTAATCAAAATTTATGGCCTTTGGATGCCTCAGTGGCATCAAAGTCGGCTTACTGAGACGGGACCTTCTGTATTTTCATCATTTTTGACCACCCACCAGGCTCGGAACTCGTCCAGAAACTAACTTGGAAATCATTTGCCATCAATCAACCTTCTCCGTCGTCGAGTCTTTGCTCCTCAAATTTGAGTGAGTTACTTCCGAATTAATTCCATCCACTTTAGTTTTTGAGGATGAGATGAATGAGCTTAAAATGGATGGTTTCCATCATATCCGAACGGATATCATTCATACCATTGATCTGTCAACAACAAGAGTGTCAGAATGACAAATATTAGTGAAATTTAAATTAATAAACTGTAAAAAGAAAGTTCCATCTATGTTCTACTAGCTTCGGAGATTTAAATAAAGGAAGGGGAGAAGTATTCCATTCATGGAGAGAGATGAACAACAATAGTTTTGGGAAAATTTCTAAGGGTACAAACATAATTGTCAAAATAACGTGTTCTGTGAAGTGGTATTGCAAATTGTCTGTAAACTCTCCATGCAAATATATTCATGAAGCATTGACCAACCACTTTCTAAAAATTATAGAATAACCAATTCGGGCCTGGGCAAAATTACTATTCTGTTTCTCAGTAACGCATTCATTCTCCGAATGCATTATCAAAAGTAATGTCAAACACATAATATATTATCAAACTCGCCGATTTTTAAATAGTGCAGAATACCCAAGTTATATTCAGCGTTCACCTATTCTGCTGAGTTCTCAATTTGTTTGGAATAAATGAAAACAATGACCTTGGTAGATGCAGAACTTTGAAGAAATTACTGCACTTTGAGCACATTTTTCAGTCCAAACTCTCACCGATTTGTCTTGTCCCCGAATAATTTCCAATGCTTTCACTACCATTGTCATTAAAACAACCTTGGCTAGGAGTTAAAAAAGTTATTTAGAATAGTTTCTTCGCAACTTTATTACGCTTTCATGACTGGAAACGTTTATGTTCCATTCCAACTAAGTTAAAACTAAATGTAAGGTTCGTTTCTTGTTCCATCGCTCTATTTTGACCAGTCCTCGGAAGGTGATGTCATATGTTAGGTTGCAAAGAACAGATATGTCCGCGCTTTGAAAATTTTAAGTTTGGTAATCAGTATACGATGTTAACCAACTCAAATTTTCATTAATAGGCTCAGTGCATGAGCCTGCGGTTAGAGACGCCTGGTCGCCAAAGCTGCGTAACTGCTAGGACAAAATAAACTTTGTATTTCCACATTTATTTATCTCACACTACGACCATGGTTTCGACGAATAACGTTATCATCATCGACGTTAATCGTCAAAACCATGGTCGTAGTGTGCGATAATAAATGTGGAAATACAAAGTTTATTTTGTCATTCATGATGAATACCAGTAAATTCAATAAAGTGACGCCAGAAAAAAATCAATTTTAACAATAAGGAGTTAAGTGGTGGGATATATATTCACTTAAAATCCGACTCCTCTTTGAATGACTGCGAACTAGTATATTTAACTGTGATTTACAACTGAAAATCCGCAATCTAGATCCTGCACCTAATATTCGATATTTCTCAAGGAAATAAGTTGCCGTTTAAGTCCATACAATTGAATCAGGTGAACTATTTGATCCAATCATCTTGATAAATATAGAATTGAGCCTATATTTTACAATTTTGAGAGACTATCACTGTTATTCAATGGAAAAAAATCTCTTCTTAAGTGACGGGTATCAATAGCAATTCCAGCAACATTAAAGCAAAAGTAATTCGTAAGACAATAGTGAATCTGCGCCATGTGAACTTACGCTGAACGTCAATGGCGACCCTAGTTTAAGGTTACCTAACTTATATTAAATGCCTCAGAAATTGTTTACCATCGATGTTTTCTTGGGCCAAAATATCAATTCTTTTGTATGTAGTTGTATTTATTACGGCTCTTTAAAATATCAACAATACGTATTATATTGGGTCGTGGTGGTTTGGTGGGTACAGCAACGGACCGGAGGGTTGGTTTCATATCCGTGTGAAGCGTCTATGGACACCCCCACCAAAAGTTCTCGCGGTGTGATTTTCTGATTGAACATCGTGGGATGTTACAGGTAGCCATTTGAAGCACCGAAGAAAATCCTCAGGGCCTTAGGTATGGGGACCAAAAAAAGATCCCATAAAGTAAATTAATTCAACCCTAATTTTAATTTAATTCATTTTAACAGCAGCACATTCACTTTGCTTAGGTTTGTTGACGAAGAATTGGGTAAAAGTGCCAGAAGGAAAACTCTTGTTATTTGTTTTAAACAGTTCTCATTCCATAGGACTTACACATATGAAATTTCAAAAGAAGAGCTGATTTGTTCTGGAATTCCACACCTTTTTTCCTTGGCCAGTGCTTCGTCCGTAAGTTTCACCTCACGAGCACGCCAACATCACATACTGATTCCCGTCACAAGTAAACTTGAAGCCCTCCTTTTCAAAATCCAAGGGACACTACATATAAATGGATTAACTTGTAGGGGAGAAGATTTCAGATTCTTATGAATGTACTCTAACCTCACTATTTTCTATGTTCCCTAATTCAGTTAACATGCTGGATTCCCTTCGCCTTTTCCTGTAAAATTCTTTATAATTTCCTAACGATGCCACACTCAGAAGATCTTTATTCAGATGGGTATATAGTAGGAAACATTGATACTGGCACGAGATAATCAACAGAAAAAACGCATTTTGCTCTAGCATAGGTACGTGCGTGAATCAGCTGTTTCAATAAAGCAACCCAAATTTCTAAAACCTAGACGTTTTAGCATCTTTTAGTTTTAATATTATAGTAAACTCTAAAATCACGGCAACAAAATTCTACTGATTAGTTATGGTAACAATGCAATGTTAAAGGATACATACTAATCCAAGCACTTTCATAAGTACGAATGGTACCTACGATTGTTTAAATTCGAGTCATGCAGATCAGCTAAAAACATTGCGTCGTGGTAAACAAAATGATATATTTTGCCTCTTAGGTTTTCCTACTGACTGCTCAATTTAACTATAGTTATTTTTATTGCCCCTTTAAACATGATCCAGAATTACATCACTCACTCAGTGATTCAATCCGAAGGTTGGTCTTGATGGGTGAGAGTAGATCTCACGCCATACTAAGCCAATGGCGTGTGAAATTCACGCATTCAGGGTAAGGGGGCCAGTTCCTTTCCTTGGGCCACCTGCGATTTCCTACGAAATCGGATCGCGAGGATTTCAGATGATACGGTGTACAGGAAGACTCTTTCCCGGGATTTGAACCCGGGAACCTCCGGTCAGTAGCTCAGTGCTCTACCCACCAGGGCACCACGACCCCCAGAATTACATTATCACTTGCAAAATAACAAATGGTTTCACAGGAGCTTTAGGTGACCCCGAAGGCATTTGCCTATTACTGGGGGCACTTTCAGGACTGAATGCGATACACATAACAAAATGATCACAACTGGCGTGACAGTATCAAAGTTAATGGAGAAAAATATTCAACACTCTTACACAACACATCTTAAGAAAGATTTAATATGATTGGTGGAGTTAATTTGATGTTGACGCAAACTCGAGGTATAGCAAATTAGAAATTATTACTAGAGTTTTATTTATGAACACAAGGTTTTCCAAAAGGTTATTACAACGATTTCTAGAAATGTTCATTTACCAAATTGCTTGCAGTCAACAGCCTAAGTATTTCCTGCATCAAAATAGAACTGACCTCTTACCTACTTCTTTCATATTCGGTCATTCAGGTGAGAAATAAAATTTTACACTTTCATCTATCATTCCTGATGTGTTGCCACACCCGACCACGGTAATTGCGATTTCGGGTCGTCACCACTCACAGTCTCCTTAAAACTAATGTTTTCGAATGCATAAAGTTTACATACTATCGTAAATGTACTCCTAACACCAATAATTTGCTGTGCAAAATTGCAAAAACCACCATTTCCTTCATATATTTTGTTTGTACCTTACGGGCCTCAGGTACGACTCCTCACAAATATGTCAAAATTAGCCACTCAAGGCGCTAGTTCTCCCCGTTCTCGGAGCCTATAGATAGCGCGGTCATCATGCGATCATAATATAAGTCACTATTTTCATTGAATGGGTTGTTTAGCTATCAACAAAGTCGTTTTAACTCCTCATAAATTGTCTCGAAACTTCATATATCTAATTATGGGTTTTTGTAACGTATTACGCATTAAATTCTATAGGCTTTTGATTACAAGAAGCTGATGACACTTCTGAGAAGAACTTAAAAATAGTATAAAAACTATCGGGTGATTTATAAGAATATCATTAAAAAATTAGTAATACTTATACGCAACCAAAATCAGGCTTCATTTTAATTTAAAGTGCAATGGATTGAATAAAGAATTGCAATGATAATTTCATAAGCAGATTTTTGTGTCAATATTAACTAAATCTGAACTTTCATGTGAGTTTTGATACAGTGGTTGGTGAAGTTCAAAATGTTTTGTAGGTAATTATATCGTGAAGAAACATCATAACGTGAAGAACAAGAACGCTGTTCATTCCAAATAGCTGATGAATGTTTTCATCTCATTTCTTTCTTTCATCAAGAATTAAGAAAATGAGACTTCTGCTTAGTAATAGAATTCTTAATATATTTAGATCATAAATTCGATATTTAACTATTAGAGACGGCTCGATAACCTGGAGAATTAAAAGCAATATCCTTGCGGTATCAGATTTTCATCCAAAATAAGCCTCTTATGACGTGACCATTCAAATACCTGAGTGACATTCTGGAAACCGACCTCCCTGAGTAAGCGGTGGTCATACAAAGAAAGCAGAGCCTGATTTTTGCTTTATTCCTTGTTTGGACTAAATTATTAGGAGGTTTCATATCGTTAAAGCAGCATGTAGCATACATTTATGCTTGGTTAAATATTTTAAAGGTGTGAAACCGATACGGACACGCTCACGAATTGTTAGCTTTGTTGCTGGAAGAGGATCAAAATTATGATTACCCTAATATTTTGGAGGATTTTCCATGATAAATATCATACCATTTTATCCCGATTTTTATAATAAATGTTTCTTGGATATTCAAAGCAAAATTACACCTATCATAGATATATTCCTAAAACATCGCTTCGCAGTGTGAACAAGATAATGCACATCATCATTGAAACGTCTTTGCCTAGGGCAACTTAATTTCCAAGTCTATCACTACTAAGGCGATTAATATATGCTGGAGGAGGTATTGGTTTGGGTGACAACGGAGCCAGAATAGGGAGGCTAGGGAACAATCAGGCCTCAGCTCCATCGTAGAAAACATTGCGTTTTATATGGCCTCTAATGGAAACTGTATTACAACATTCATAACAATGAAACCGTCTTCAAATCAATCGCAGCGGAACCAGACTATCTTTCTACAGCTCTTTAAAGTGCAGATTAAATCTATTACAGACATTTAAATCTGATAGCTTTGCTGCAGATGTTAGGATATTTTAAAAACACCAGCGAATAATGCTAGATTCGACCATATGAAAAATATTAGAGAGATAGATTGTCGTATCGATAGATTTAAAATTTCATTTTTCTCCCTTACTATAGGAGAACACAAAACCAGCATACCAAATGGATAATAGGTGGGGGAAATATTGTAGAGTAGTCTGTAGTGCATGATGTATGCATTAACAGCCAATCCCTCTATTACTATCTGGATAGTAACCATCTAGCTGCCTGTAACCCTATAATGTAGCATATTTCCATGTGGAAGCCTAGTTGCATGTCAATAGTGCATATTTGTTGTCCTTCACTCCCTGCCACACACCCTCGTAGTGGTACGCAGGGTATTACGTAGATGTAGATATAGATGAGTTATTTCTAATTTTTCCCTTGGGAGTTAATTACAAAAGTAAAACTGGTTTGAATTTAATTTATGTTTGAGTTTAACCTATTATAACTACGCATCTGAGTTATTGCTAATGTTTTCAGGCTTAGATTTGCGGAATTCATCCACCACGGGATGAATTAATTGAATGCATAGACTCCCCTGTTGATTTGTAAACGTATTGTGTTTCCATTGGTTGTAATTAAGGTGGCTAAAATTTGTGAAAGGAGCTGATTTGAAAAGCTAGTGGCCATCTGGTTTACTCGTGCTGTCTTCCGAATCTCCCATCATATTTCTCAACGTTCCACCCTAGCATCTCGCATTCCAATCGCCTGTTTTTCAACAATCCATATTCCCAATTCCCTCGACTTTGGGTCATGAACACCTCTCACACTGTTTTTACCGCCATTTTTAATAGAGCAATTATAAATCAATAGTGGAATTACATATTCTATTCTCCTCGTACAAATTTGTGGGTTGTTTGCGTGTTCGCGCGCTTTCCTCTGTTTATTTGACGAACTTATGAATTCCAATATTCGTCTTCACTATTCTAAGTTTTACCGAGTGCAAAAACAACTTCAGTCGTTCGACTATCGCGAGTAGCAAGTCCGTATGCCCGTGCCTGCCAATATGACTACTGACTTCTTAAATTAGCCGCGATATTTCCTCCAGTGAATACTAGCCTCCTGGATTATGCCAATAGGAAACACAGAAACTGTCTTGATTCCTGGCTTATCATCCCTAGGATGTGAGATCGAATTTTTGCAAATACGGAGATTCATCATGGTTAAATCTGTGGTGTACTTCGAGTATAATACTATATCTACATAATACATGGCAAGCCACCATAAAGGTGTGTGGCAAGGGGTGAACTCACACCAAACATACATTACATATTATGCATAAAAAAGTATAAGTAATATAATAATATACACTTCAATGTTTAAATAAGATAAAAATAGTAAAGCAAACATGCAATATCATGGTGTTAGTTGGGTTAGCTTAAAGTTCTTATACCAAGGGGAAAATAGGTACCTATGCTATCCATTGATACATTCGTATTAATGCTACCTATTGGATATATTTACCGCTATTCATATCCCTAAGTGTACGAAGAAAAAGGACGTATTTAATCTGTCAGTTTGGCTATCAATTTCCCTAATTGTGTGATTATGGTCCAGTCTACCATAGTACATTGGGGTTCACAAAATATTTTTAACGCCATAAGTGAAAATATTATCTTGGAATTTATTTAAGAGATTTTCTAAATTTCAACCTACGAAATGATTCCCATTTTAATTCATTTAGCTTACGTTAATACAGTTATCTTACCCTCCCTTTACAAATCTTGCTGATCTTCGCTGGATCAGGTCATCTGTTGGATGGGGCGTTCCACATCGTGTCCTTCGACGCCTCTCGCTGAGCGTTGGCCTATGCCGACGTCGGGTTTCTATCCATCATCCGTATTCGTATTGTATATAGTCCCGATATCCACCCAGATACTGGCTGTCGGTCGCCTTTCCCTAATTGTAGTTCGGTTGAAAGTTCCTGGCACTTAGGTACGACACAAAGGAGAAAGAAAAGCGGTGAAAATTAAAGAGATCATTTAGTGGTCCGAGTAAAATCACAAAAGAGAATGTCTTTTTTCAATCAAACCTCCTCTTCGCTGCAGTCTATCAAAATAAGAACAGCCCTGGCCAAAAATGGGTTTCAGTGACAGGAACTTTCAACCAAGATCTACTTCTGGAGACACGCACGACCTATTTTGGTAAGCATCGTGGAATGTTACTGTGTCCTTTAGTCACACAGATATAGGCGAAGGAAACAGGCCTTTAAGATGCATTGGTGTTGAAATCCTCGGTTTATATCGTCTGTTGTTCCATAAAACCGGTTTCTTGTTCCACCGCTTTAGAGATTTTTACCTTTCATGTATCTCCCGCTATCCTCAACTCGTGTTGTCGTCCCGATTACCCTTTCACCTTTCTCCGCGTGATTCTCCCATCCTCTCTATCGCATTCCCACCGCCCGTTTTGCACCAATCCATAATCCAACCTCTCTCCACCTTGAACCCTGGACCACTCTCCGCATCATCTGCCCTCCAAGCCACCCTCTCCTTGGGTCCTTTCCCCCTTTTCCACACGCCCCGTTTCGCCAGGGTCCGGGGAACCTTCGGTCCGCTTCCTTTCTGAAATTGAGTGGATAAGGCTCGTACGTGATCTGGGGTCTAATTGTTGTCGGATCTCCTCGCGTTGGTATTGCTCGTTGAGTTGAGGATTGTGGGAAATGGGAAAATGGTGGGGAAAGAGGGATGAAAAGAGAGGTGAAATGGAATAAGGGTTGGAGTGGAATCGAGGAGAGAAGAACGTGGCAACAAGGAATGAAAGTTGTGTTTGGTGCCTATAATAATACCTCATAATATCATAAAATGGCAAAGCTGGAGGAGATTTTTCCGAGGGCAGCTTGGTTCAAATCTTCCAGCTTTGTGAATTAACGCCGTGTACCTTCCACTAATCACAAATCCGTTTTTTTCTAACTTTTGTATCCAATCCGACCTTTTTTGACGGCACTAGGTCACAGGCTACCAATGATGTTGTAATGAGGAACTTGACGCAAAGATTGTTCCATTACAGGAGATGATCGTCTATGTATTTTACGGGATCAATGTCACGCAGGAACATTGGATATGTTGCACAAATCTTGATCTTACTTCAAGAATTCTGGATCTTACTTCAAGAAAAACAGATTTAAACCATAATATGGGATGGATATGGAGTATGTGCAAAATTTAAAGTTGTATATAGAAATGAGAATCGTTCAATGAACGAGAGAAAAACTAAAGACTTTGCCGGAGAAATTGAAGATAAATATTTGCTTTATTTTCTTCCATTATGTCAAACATGGTAGAGCACATCACGTAGCTGTGAAACGACATGTCTCTCTATCCTTTATATCTCCACCCTCTTTCTATTTAAAAAAACAATGTTAATTTTATTCCTTTACAATTTTTACTTACCGTTCTTGACTGAATAGCCGCTTTAATATTCCATTGGTATTCACTTTTTCCGTCGTCTTTAAATTTTGTAACAACTTTCTCATTCATTCACCAGTAATATACGTTACTTCCTTTTTTTTCATCCTCACCAACCAGATTACAATTTTCGCCCTCCTTTAAATTCACTTTGATGCCATTATTTAGAAAAATGGGATGTTTAAAATTTTTTAAAATACCTGTAAATCATGATTGAAAACTTAATGAATCGAGATAGTCATTTTAAAAACAGAAATACTTCTCTCGTTGTCTGGTTGGATGGAGCCATCTTTCTCCTCGACAATACCTGAAAGCCTATCAGTATCGTACATCATCGTCAATTTTGATTGATAGCAAGATATATAGCCAGTGGCGATTACGGATTTTTAAGGAAGCCGTTCCCCTTCTTCACTATCCTCCGAAGAATCTTACGGAAGAACTTAAGCAGTGAGCTTCTTCGTCGTCAGTAAAAAAAACTTAAGTTATTGATCTAGATTAATGGCCTCTGGGTACTCCACCTTCCCACCAAAGTCCCACTGCTCTCTTCACCGAGTCTTACGCTGTAAGCCCGCATCGTCTCATAATTCCTCGGCGGCAGCGTTGGCCCCGACGAAATTCCCCACGAAGGATGGGATCGCTGCAACAAAAACTCGCGTGATTGGCGAGGCTCGTCCAAAATTTATCACGCCCGGAGCTTTTAGGCAATCTTCAAGCTTCCCGACTTACGCCGTGCGTGTCGGGGAGCCTTGAAGATTTTCCCTGGCCCAAAGTCTGGGGAAGTAAGGGGGACGGAGAAAAACTTGGGGCAATCCCGTGAGAGGGGGATGTTGGAAGGGAGGGCGGAGGGCTAAAGATATATAAGTACGAATCAGGGAGAGAATAACAAGGCGGGATTGTACACAAATGGCTGTTCATGCGTTACGTCACGCACGTGGAAGAAGAAGAAGCGTAACGGGAAGTGACCTAATCATCATCATCCATCATCATCGGTCAACAATCCTAGAATTGGTTTGACGCAGCCCTCCACTCTATTCTTATCGGCCAACCTCTTCATATCAACATAATTTCTCTCCTTCATATCCTTCACGATCTGTTCCATATATCTCATACGACGCCTTCCTTTGCCGTTCTTCTCGTTCACTTTTCCCTCGACGATCATCTTCATTAGGCCATCGCGTCTTAAGATATTGCCGATTAGGTTACCCAGTCTTCTTCTTAGAGTTTTCAGCAGACTCTTTTCTCCCACTCTTCTCAAAACTTCTTTGTTTGTCACTATGTCGATCCATTTAATCTTCATCGTTCTTCTGTAGCATCACATTTCGAATGCCTCTACCCTTTTCTTCTCCACTGCTGTTATCGTTCATGCCTCGCTGCCGTAAAGAAACATACTCCAGATGTAAGTACTGGAAAATTGACCCAAAGGGACTTAAATGGGCGTGAATTAGTTGAGGAAACGTCGTAGTAGAAGTCACCAGCATCTACGCATATCCATAGAATTACGGACTATATCTTAAATTACACAAGTAATCTTATTGCAATTATGGTTGATGTTCATCCAACATGAAAACGTTGGTTCTACATAATTACAGGTTGACCTAAACATAAGTATCATTGTCGCCATATTAACGAGTCATCCACAACAAGATGGCTGGTTATTTAGGGGAGGCGACCGACAGCTGAGGTCATTTGCGCCATATAGGATAGGTGGATAATTGGGTAATGGTAGGAGTTTTCAGGGAACCGAGGAAGGGTGGAGAGAAACCCGGCGTCGGTATTAGCCTACTCTTAACGAAAGGCGCCAAAGGGACCACGGCTTAACGTCCCATCCGACGGACGGAGTACCGAACTTGAAATGTCCTCCACTAGGATTTCAAGTGGGGACCGGTTTTCCACTTAAAAATCTGCCACTGCCGGGAATCGAACCCGGGCCCTCGGGATGGCCCAGGTTGGGAGGCCAGTACTCTAGCCACCACACCAACCCGACCCCCTCCACAACAAGAGAAGAGAAGAATTGCTTGGGGGAATTGTGAGAAGGCACAGGGGTAAATAAACAGGTTTTAAGGGGCGATGGTGTTTTGAAAGACGTAACTGAGGGAAGATTGTTGCGTTAGCGGGGCTGAGGGAGGAGAAGGACAGGTGTATTGAATAAAAGCGATTAAGAAGTATGCGAAACTGAAGAAGGCTATCATTCCAGGAGAAGAAGTCATGTGTTGGCTATAGTATACCTGCCTCCCATCCCGAGGGCCCGGGTTCGATTTCCGGCAGGGACAGATTTTTCAGTGGTAAATCGGCACCTACTTGAGTGCCTGTGAAAGGCATTTCAGGTTCAGTAATCCGCCCGTTGGATGGGACGTTAAGCCGTGGTTCCCATGGCTCCTTTCATAAAGAGCAGGCTAATGCCGTCGCCGGGTTTCTCTCCACCCTTTCTCCATTGCCTAAAATATTAGTACCATTGCCCAATTACCCAACTATCCTAAATGGCGCAAGTGACCTCAGTTTTTGACCTAATTAAGTTACTGCTGACGCATTCTAATTTTCAGAAAAAAGTACTTCCGCTGAAAATTTTCATTAAAGATTTTTTTAAATTGATTTTCATTCAAGATCAGCAAAATGTCTTGATTTGAAATATTTTTAATGAATTTATCGTTAAAAATTTTTAAATGCATAAAGTGAGTTGTTTGATATTTAACTACCGGGATATGTTGTGCCTTTTATATGAATAAATCAATTATTATCAAATAATATTGTAAGTGGTGTAAGTTAGTAATGATTAGCTTTTCTCTCAATCTCAATTGGCAAAGAGCCTTAAGATATGATTACTTGATACTTATAATCAGCTTACATTGTCTTGAAATTCTACGTTGTCAGTAGTAAAGATTTTTTATTAGTATGTATGTCCCTACTTGAAGATTGTGTGGAGAGCACTTCAAGTTTAGTACACCGTCCGTTGCATGGGACGTTAACTGCGAACCCTTTTGCGGCGCCCTTCGTTGATAGTAAATTAATGGCGACGCTGTGTTTCCCTCCGCTCTTCCTCTGTTCCTTAAAAATTACCTACTTCTACCACTGATATACTAATTTAATCAAATTATCGGTTAAAGGCCTACTACGGATATTTATTTTCCGAATCTCCATGGTTTACGTTAATTAAAGAGTTCTTTTCATATCCTCTTTTCGTCATATTTTTATTTTTTCAATCCGGCTTTAACTAGGCCTGATTCTCCTTTATCTTCCCTCACGGCATAGCATCAAAATTTGTGTTTGGGTTTTCTTATTTCCCAACCGTAGTACATGCCCATACTGTTTTTATTGCTGCCTTTTTATGTCATCTACAATAATATTTTTCGCATTGAAAATTCCTCTATTTTTTCCCCATCTGGTTTTCCTTCTGTTTTTCTCTGGTATTCCATTTTGTTGGTCAATAGTATTCTTACAGTTATTTCTTTTAGTAGCCAAACTTAAGGTATTTCATTCAGCTAGTTTTACAAAGATATAGACTGGTCCAATAATAAGCGGGTTAAAAGATTTATGGCTTAATAAGGTTCAGTGCACTTTCTTTTTTAATATAAATATATAATGGACCACTTTCTATAATTTGCATCCCAAGGTATTTACACCGTTTACACTAATTCCTGAAGATTTTCTTAGTTTCCAAAAAATTATGCCAGTCTTACTCTCACACATATATATTCCATCTTGTTTGCGTTAAATTATAGGCTCCTATGAGGATATTCTTCTATTGTTAGTCTTGTCATCTATTCCAAATCTGCATAGTCATAAGCTATAAGAAGTTGGTGGTCTGAATAGCTTGTTCCTGTCTTACTACCCCTTAGGGCATGCACATTGTGTTGCTATACTCGTTGTTGCCTTTTAGTCCTGGTTCTAAATAAACTTGAAGCAATGTGGATAAAAGAGCCTACCTTTAGCCGTGTGTCCTGTTTAATAAATCTCCCTAAGAAAACGTATTTCCAGCTTTAATCTTTGAATGATTATTGTTGTAAACTATTTTAGACACCGTACCATTCTAAATGGCACAATTACGTTTGCTAACGGTCAATACCTTCCAATTTATTGCCAATTCTCCAGCGGTTCATTTGGGAAACATGAGCATGCCCTAGACAATGTGATTCAGGACACAGTGTTTGTACTCCAAGAAATGATTCCTAATTTTCATGCTTTTTTCAAATTATAGTTCATTATACGTGGCTGAAGGAATAAGCGTTTTTCTCTTCACGTTTCCAGAGTTCAGTGTTCCGTCACCATTTGAGAGAGGACTTTGTTATATCATCGCGTAAGTTTTTCAAGAGGCGATAAATGACTCTACGGTTGACGTGCCTATTCAATCCCAATGAAATGAGATCAACAATCTGATCAATCAGTGGGGAAAATTATTTATCGTTTCCGGCCATCTTACCTTCCATCTCAGAAAAATGAGTTGAAAATGAAATTCCTAAACAGTGGCTAAATTGTTTTTCTTCTTGGCATTGTCAATTCACTATTGGAATAACTTTTTCAAACTTGGCCAAAATCTCAATTTTCACCGCGAGAAACGAAGTGGGGGTGAAATGAGGGCCTTGCTTACAAAAGAGATGAAAAAGGGGTACCCTCTTGGACGTGAATAGATAGGGTAGCTTAAGGTGCGAGATGGACGAAATGGAGCTTGAAATGGGTATCGACGGGAAATGACTGTGAGGAACTGGCATCTGGAGGGGTAAGAAGAGATACGGCTCGAGGTAAAGAGTGGAGGGAAGATGAGTATCAGAACCGGAAAGTGGATCGAAAAGTAAATTCAGGGGCAAAAAAGAGAATGGACTCGAAAGCATATATTTTTTAAGTGAAAGGAAAAAATCAAGAACACGATAAGGAGCATTATGAATTGAATTGAATACGTTAAGAATCGACTAATTGCCATGTGAAAGAATTTACGTGATAGGCTCAAGTGTAAGTGGGGATCGATTTGGCGTGGAGGCTAGAGTACTGGCCTCCCATTCCAAAAGGCCGGGTTTGATTCCCACCAGTGGCAGCTTTTTTGTGGCACACAAGTCCCTACTTGAGTGCCTAGTGGAGGGTATTTCAGGTTCAGTACTCCGCCCATCTGATGGGACGTTAAGCCGTGATCCCCTTGGTCCCTTTCGTAATGAGTAGGCTAATGTCGACGCTGGGTTTCCCTCCAGACTTCCTCTATTACCTGTAATGTTCCTGCCATTAATCAATTACCCACCTATCCTATATGGCGCAAATAACCTCAGCTGTCGGTCGCCTCCCATGAATAACTAACTAATTCAAGTGTGAGTTTGTGAACGTTTGTGACATGAGCCTTGATGATAAATCAAGTACTCCATATTATTTCGCAACAAATGTTATTTCACTAATTCCATTCGACGCCTTAGGGGGTAGCCAGGTAGGTAACGTTCTTATCTAGCAAGCAAAGGGTCGAGGATTCAAATCCTGTCTATTGTGACAATCTTTAACTTTAAGAATATAGCTCCTATGATGCAGCGTAACCTCAGCCATTGGATTACTTAAAAACTAACATTGTCATTAATTCATTTCGACGTTCAAACGGTCGTTCTCAAGATCACGTCTCAATTGTGATTTTCAATAACAGAATGCATAAAAATGCTCCCTTCGGAAAGGATGGATATGGATGCGGCTAATTTATCGAATTTAAGAGGTGGACCATTGATTTCAGGCAATTTAACAAACATTGTATGATCTACATAAGAATTTGGTGCATGGTGGAGAAGAGTTGTTGAGTCGCAAAGGCTGGGTCGGGTCGTAGATTGACTCAAATATGTCACTTTGGTCAGGAACTTACGGAAATGACTTAAAGTGAGATCGTTCTGCTGAAATAAACAGTGTCATGAAATCATACATGAATGACAGGTTATCAAAGGTAACCAGGTAATTTGACAGAAGTGAGTTGAGAATTTGGGCTTTTATTTTTGCTGCAATGTAGATTGCTTGTCTTACTTGGAGGTAATTTCTTAATAGAATAGGTAACATTTGAGGAATGATCGCTTATTTCAATAACTGTATTCTGTATTATGGAAAATACACTAGATTTTATTTGTAGCTAATCGTCCGATATTGAAGATTCGACTACACCTCTCCGTATTATCCACGTAATTATAATCCCACCTGTTCCCCATTCTTTGCTTCAATACTTTTGCCGGAAGACCCAAGTTCCTTGCTATTTATTTCTTGTCGTGTGGTATTTTATTTAAGATTGCAAATAAATGTGTATCCTGATGAATTTGGTATTTTCGTCGACATATTGAAATTTATCGTAAATTATATTAACCTCAGGTCTCATACTCATACTCATAGTTATCACAGTAAATGTAATTCAGATATCTGTTTTATCTTGGCCCTCTGTGCTTTGAGGTTAAACAGATATATTTTACTCCATTCTAAACCGCTTCACTTTTGAGTGGCCTTCATATTTGCTGCACTCAACTACATCTGAATTGCAAGTGATAGATCGATTCATTGTATTCTATAAGTTGCTGCAATTTTGCAACAATCTTTTTTTTTAATATTCTACTTACACTTGAGGAAGATCATTTGTGGCAGTGATATTTTTATTCTGAATATGAATTAAAATGCCTGTTCGAACACTCAGGCTAAAATCGGTGGTTAAGGCTCAAGGCAATATATGTGTTGCATAAATTTAGAAATGTGAACGGACGTTGTTGCTTGTGAACATTATCCAGCTTAAATTTTATAATTGACACCTCCTGCTTTAATCCTTTTGGCTTTGGCCGATATATCGGTCCCCAATGGTTATGCGAAAACTTCCAAGGGCCGATATATCGGCCGATTTGTAATATTATATTTTCTTCAAATCAGACACAGCATGAATGAATTTTTCGTCCTCATAAAAACAGAAATATATAGCCAACGTTGAGACAAATCCATACTCTATGAATTAAATCAAGTGCTTCAAATATATCTCAAATTTATAATCTTACGATTTTTATGGAAATAGGTTTGGCAGTTTTCGTATAGTCTAACTAAAAGGGACTAGCTGTAAAATGGTTAATTGATAATACGAGTATAATGAATGAACTAAGTAACCATCAATTCAAAAAATATTTTTAGCCGATCATTATTCGAACTTTAGTCGTAATTGGCAAAAGCCTACGGTTAAAATTGCAAAAGTAATATGAGAAAACTGATGATATATGAATGGTGGAAAGGTCACAAAACAAGTCGAACATTGCTTAAGGCTGAATGGTTGGATAAGAGAGGAGCGGAGGAAGTGAGAATTGAGAGGGGAAGAAAAGATTTCAAGAAGGAATTCTGGAGGAGTTAAAAGTGGGATAAAATGTATGTCTGGGATGAGGGAGAGGGGGTGAGGGAATCAGTCCGAAAGAAAATAGCCCAAAGAATGGAACTTCATCCTTACAAACTTTATAAGTTATAAGGGTCGACAAAGAAAATGGGGTGGGGGGATGGAGGGAATGGTTGTGTGGAAGAAAAAGGGATAGGTTGAGTTTAAGAGAGTGTAACGTTGGTGGGGTGGGATGAGGAAGTCTAGGCGGAACGGTTACCGTTGAGTCATTCGATGGAATTCATTCTCTGGCGGGGTTGAAGGGGGAGTGGGAGGAGAATAAAATTGGAGCATTTTTTTTCAATAACCACGGAAACTTCTTGAAGTTGATTTGAATTCCAATGCTTCCTTCTTCCGACCCCCAACGTGGACTACCCAGCCACGTCCGCCTCTAGACTCTGTCTCAGACTCCCTTCACCATTCCATCTCCGACGTGCAGTATTAAAAAAAAGAAAAAAAATGACTTCACAAGTAAAGGCGCACCGTAGAAACCATGCTCAATAATAAGTCATGAGAAGGTGGGTGACATTTGAGAACCAGCGGATATATTACAAAACTAGTCCTGCCACTACTTCTCCTGGCCTCTCAGGCTCACGAACGAAATTCACAGTCGGTATATCTTGAAGGGCGACGCTTGTACAATCTGTCTTCAAGAATCGCTCAGCAGCAGGTATGGGTCCTTCTACCGTGAAGTGTGGAATGCTGTGTTTTGACTGAGGGATTTTCCGAGTGTACCAAAGGGTGAATAGATATTTGTGACGATGGTAACTTTCTGAAATCAGATTTGCTTCGCTGAATGTTTCCAAAAACATTTTTCTTTGAATATAAATTTCAATTTTTAGCCTACCTATCATCTCTCAGTACTTCCTGTTTCACTACGTAATCTCCCCGCCTCCGTATTATACTCTTACTCACAATCCCACTTCATCACAGTTCGGTTCTTATAAATAACGTGCTCAACTTCACTCCATTTTTATCACCATTTAAAGATGATGTAAAAGAACATGAAAACCAGGTAGGTTTAAAAAAAATAGTGGAAAATACCAGGTGTTGTTTTTTAGCTTGGGTACGAACTTCCATTACGCGAAGATGCCTACCTTTATTTCCTTTACCACCTCATATTTGAAAGCCGTGTATTTTATTTTATTCTCTCTTCTCCGATCATGATAATTTCCACAGAATTAAGATATTGACTGCCCAAACTTTTGCGTGCACTTCTGTCATCCACTAACTATGTCTACGTTTAATTTTTCCCATAAGTTATTTAAAAAGGACATCATATCCTTTATCCACCGTGTATTCCCAATTTTTCTCCGGAATTTTTATTCAAATCGTAGATTCAAATTATCACTCCTCTATGTTGTTGAACACAGTGTTAACAAATACATTATTCTTTCCTACATGCCCTTAGTGTATCATATACACGAATATTCACGAATGCAATGGACGCATCCAAGTAAATACTTAAAAAGAGGTTTGACGACAAGGGCTACTGTATAAACCTGATGATGGCCAAAAAACTTAACATCTCTTTGTCACGTTATCAAATACCTTTAAATACTTCTTGACTCTCCAATGTTATCCAAATAAATTTTGAAACTCTCTCGATATGGGTATTTGATTTTAATTTTATAAAAAGACTTGTAGTCACTTTTTAGTCCTCCCTTTAGGCTCTCAAGAAGAGAAACTAGGGTGGTAGTTTTTTCCTCTGTCATTGTAATTCTCAGTGTAAGAGAGTAATTTACAAATATTAATGATCAAAATATCTGTAAAGGTTATCTTGGAAATCAGATAAATAGATTACGAGTTAATAAATGCTACTCTCAAAGTTGTAGGTAACACAGAAATATTTAGATTCAGAACCAGATGTCTAACCACGTTCCTTCGTATCGTCGCATCTGTCTTAGTAACTGAAATGTTTATACGCATAAGACAGAATCGCATCAAAAACATGATATTTTTTTTTAATGTAACTTGATGATTGAACGTTCAATTCTTCCAATCATTTGAAGCACTGGATGATTATAAATGATATTGTTAATGGAATTTAACTTTTTAAGTGACTGCGTGACTTTTGTGCGTTCCGTGTGTCAACTGTGTAATCATATTTCACAAATGTGAGGCATACCGTTAGAAGCTTACAGTAGGAAATTTTTATACTCTCTACTCTAGAGGCCTTAAGCTATATTTTGTCCGCGGCGGAACTTCCCGACTTGGCGAGCACTCACGACATATGAACGAAATTAATCTGGCTCGCCCGTATTCATATTCAAATAGCGAAATCCACAACAAAGGACTCACCAAAATGACGAAGAGGATGCCCGTCACTAGCTTATCGAACCCCCTTATTTTCCACGTGATGTATTGTGACAGAGATATAAAATGCTCTCGTCCACCTCCGTAAAAGAGGAGATTCGAGTAAGGGATTCTCTAAGAAAATCATTTTTCGGAACCATAACTGTCCAGGATAAAACGAACGACCCATTTTCAAAATAAAAAAAAATGATTCTTGTGTATCGCACATCACCCTGAAAGAACATTTGGAGTTATAAAAAACGCTGTTGGGGTGGGATAAATTGGGACTGTAGACACCCTGGGAAAATTTCGTTTCCGAAGGCTGAGGATGCGAATTGACATCGTAATTGAATCAAGTGATAAATTGAGGGAAATTGAAGGGGTGCTGGAAGTGTCAGAGGAGGGAGGATTGTATCGTCTTCGTAAGAGATATTACGAAATTTCCTCTTTGATTCCATCTCTGGGCGGTCAAGATTTCTGTTGGGCTTACATGCATCATACTTTTTAAACGAATGAGGTTGCGTACTGTAGGATGTAGGCCTTCATGAGAAGAAATTATTACTGGAGTCTGTGTTAGCGTGTAATTCAATTCAATGGGAACTGGTCCCCATTTAGATTTACTTTCTTCCATTAATTTATTAACTATCGCATTCCCTTTTCTCATATAAAATAAGTACTCTTTGGTTAAATTAACTTTTTGAAAACTATTTCACTTAAAAGAGTTTAGTCAGACTCCCTATCATATTATATGGCTCCGTTATGAGACTAATAAAACTTTCCATGAATGTATTCATTAGTTAGTATAACTTATAGCTACTGCAGCTTTTGTAAACTTTCTATGCACTTTAAAATGCCTTAGAATCCGTAGGAAACCAAAGTCTCATTGAAAGGTTGTGAACTAGCGGAAAAATAGCTTAACTGAATGACCCGCTGTTATTCGCAATATCTATATTTCTGCAGATAAAAATGTATCCAGCTTGACTCTGGTCAATATGATTGATTTATTTCTCTGTAAAAATCTTGCCTTTGCACAGTCTAATTGTAAGGGCAGTTTTTAGTTTTCCACAAAGCATTTTTTTCACCCCCACGGTTACAGTAAAACACAACGACTTTATGGTGTAAAAATTAAATATAGGTCATTAAAATAAATATTTTGAATTAGGATTGAATTTCCGTTTTTTTAATAATAAAGGAATGCCACAAAGTTGCTTCCTATTCATATCAGTTCATATCAAAATCTAGTGGTAGGCATTTTTTGGCAGCTGAGTTTTCTATCTTAAGCTTTTACCGTAAGTAGAAGGAGATATTCTCCAAAGGAGTTCAAAAAATTACTTGAAACTGTGAGTAAAGTAATAATGATACCACGGTAAAGGAATATTAGATTGATTTGGAAGGTGAACTGCGTTTCTGTTAAATACCCAATCACCTATTACGTACAACTTAACTTGGGGTGATCGGCAATCTGAATCGAAGCGTATTCTAATTACATATTATCCAGTCCTGGATCCCAGTCCCTATGTGTCAAAATCTATGCCTCCTTTCTTTTAGCATTCAAGTAAAGTACATTATTTTATCATCATTTCAATTCCAGAACTTTTCGCTTGCACGCCATTTTTTTCAGCTATAGGCGATATATTATGGAACAATGCATTCAGCGAATTTCTTACCGCAGCCACATATAGTGCTTTTTCCTCCTTGTGTCGAGATGTAAATCAATACAATACGTTCATTTTGACTGTGTATGCCATGATTTAAACAGATAAATTCGACAGCTGAAGCATCAGGATAAGCAATCAATCTTCACTGCTGTCCTTGGGTTAGATATTACGTAACGCATATGGAATACTAATATATTTTGCATCCGAAGTCGCTCAATATTTATTTATCTGGTGTTTTCCAACGTGCGGCGCTCATGCATCATGGCTTACTGGGTCTACTGCATTCCTTACACGGTCCGTAGATGTGGAAGTCTCTTCGGCTCCTTCGAAGTCCGTCTTACTTTGTCAAGTAGCTGTCAGAAGATGAGGCGACACGTGACCAGAATCTCAAATTGAAGGTTATTTCGCCTCGAGGACGCACCCAGGTTGGAGCAAACTGAGTCGCAAGAGGATCCTTAGAAATATGGAACCCTGAGGGTGACTCTGTAGAAACTATTCCCGCATTGCAGTCCTTCGCGGTATGTATAGTCTTGGAGCATTTTAAAGTAGCGTATTATTCGGACAGCAGGAAGTATTTTTTAAAGGCCATCTCATATCGACTGTAGTCTTCTATTACTGCCAACGTAAATGGTCAGTTAAAGTTTATTTAATCTGATATTATACCTGGTTGAGAGCCATGCATTGCGTTATATGTTTTATGATCTAGATTTGCAAGTTGGCTGCAGGTAGGTATCTCGCAATGTTACTCTTGAATTGCCGATTAGTGGAAGTAATACCTACTTAGAATGTCTCCGTATGCAGTGATGTGTCGTAGGAAGACGGAGAGAAAAGGCTTCCTTATTAATCTTGTGTGTATTCACAATTGTGTTCCCGGTACTAAATGTGAATGTGTTCCTGTTGTCGTAGCATCGTTATAGTAACAGCATAAGGAAATCTTTCTAGACAAGAGTAGGTATGTACTGCACACCGTATTTGAGTAAAAGTGTAGTCCTTTCATAGTTTGTTTATCTGTCCATTAAAAGAGAAGCCATCGTTTACCGGTTCGTATCCCAATTTGGATCCCTATGTCACCTGAGCATCAATCGTGACTTAATATTATAAATCTGAGATGCAATTGCAGCATTATACGCGCAAATCCCCCATTTTTCAATGCAAAAAATTACTCTCATTTACTTCGTTAGTTACGATTACAATCAACTCGCCAATTTTGATACAAATTGAACTGTATAAATACTCATAATTTAAATCTCACAGAGTATTTTTCAAATCTTAGTTTCCTCTTTAGATGAATAAATAAAATTTATTATCTACTACCATATATAGGGTGCTCCAAATATTCATTATTTATTTTTCATTTACTGCATTTTTTGTGCACCTATATTATTTTCTGATATGATACGAAAGCAAGAGTGTTTTATAGTGTGATGTGATTTAAATTTGCGTAAGGTTAGATTATCTTAATCTTTATTTCTTAAAGACCTTCACTTTTGAGTTTTTCCCAAATATACCTTCGCTTTCTTGCACTGTATTGAAAAGCGCGCATATTTTATTCGCCCTTTATTTCAAGAAGAGAAGTACAGCCTTGTTAAAATCCACAATTTATATGAAATGTTCCTTTGCGAATTCTTTAACGTGCTTATCCATTCTAACTCAGCACCTTTTCCAAAATATGAAGATAAATCATCATCAATACTCTACAAATATTGATATTCTTGTGCATATTCCTTGTCTACTACTCCACAGCAATCTCTTGCATAATCCAGTCTTCCTGGAAGACTGGATTATAAGCTCGAAAGTCAATACATTTTTTTCTCTTTAGTTCATACAACTTAACAATAAATCAGCGTAAATAATCTGATGTGTCATATTTCAGTAGCCAATTGGCAGTAAATGTAGGCATGACATTACCTCGTTGTCCTTGTCGGCATCCTTGATGTGCTGAGCGATGAATCTAACACCTTGCAGCGCAGAGAGAAGGTCCGGTGACATAGTGCGAGGGAAGGTATTGCTCTCCGTACCTGGGGTCCCACCATCAGACACTAGAAGTGAAATGAAAGAGTAAAGTTTGTATGTTAGCAAATGAAACTTGGCAAAAAATATTCGTGATAATATAAGCAGTAGCTCCATATCTCGTGCAGTTTATTTCCATCCTATTGGATTAAAAATGTAGTTCATTGTTTTAACGCACACATAAACGTTCATAAAATCTACTGAAACTCCTTTTTAAACTTGCTACCATTTGAGCATCTTATTTTCCCTCCATAGCTTAGGAACAGTAGATACCAAGTATGCCATCAGTATATTTGTTATTAGTTTTCTACCTGTAAAGTGAGGTCTTAACGGACATTAAATTATTCTCAGGACTACTAAATTGCACGCTATATCTCTCTTTAGCCCAGCTGACATGTACCTCCTATTATTTATATGAGAATTTAAATATTTTCCCCAAACAATCGATGGGATACTTTCCACTATATAAGTTGCAGGTAGTTGTTGATTTCATGTTTTTTTTAACCAGTGAACGTAAAACTTGACACAAGTTTATATATCTTCTGCAATCATCGGTTTTATGGGATTTAACATTTCTGTACTATTCATGTATCCATTGCCAATACAATAGCAGTATTTTTTATGGGGAGCGACAAGGTTTAGGTTATTTATTACATGGAGGTAGGGATATTTCAGGGAATGTAGTAAGGATGGAGAAAAATCTGTTGTCCGTATTGTCCTACTCTTAACCAAAGTCCCTAAGGTGAGCGCGGTTTAACGAACTATATCTGTACCGAGCAACGTTTTACAAATGATTCTTTGATAGGTAACAATAACGTTGAAAAACCTATGTCACATCTAGGAGTTGAGCTTGGGTCATCGGGAAAAGGAGGTAGTATTCTAGCCTCCACACCTTCGTTCAAATAGAAAAAATCCGACCATACTTAGAACAAAATGATGTGCAAAGTGCGAATTCTAATATACTGACCGCTGGAAATACGTTCAAGCATAGAATAAAGGAAACAATCATCATAACGTACAACTGGAGTGTGTTTCTTTATGGCTGTGAAGTATGGACAATAACATCATCGTAAAAGAAAAGGGTGGAAGTATTCGAAATGTGGTGCTGCAGAAGAATGATGAAGATTAAATGAATCGACCGAGGAAGTCAAAATGAAGTCCTTAGAAGAGTGGAAGAAAAGGGAAGAAAGACCCTAAGAAGAAGGCGGGACAACTTAATCGGCCTCTTCATGAGAAATGATGGCCTGATGAAGACAACAGTTGAAGGGCAAGTGGACGGGAAGAGTGGAAAAGGAAGGTCTCGTGTGAAATATATGGAACAAGTGATGAAAAATGTGAAAGAGAAGAAATAGGTAAATATGAAAAGGTTTGCAGATAGAATAACTCAGAGGAGAGCTGCGTCAAACCCATCTGAGGATTGATGACTAATGATGATGATGTAAACCAGCCAGCAAAATATAATTTTATATCTTGACAACGTTTCCGCTTTATTTGGTCTTCTTATTAATAATACTGGCAAAGACATAGGATAATCAATACTCTAAGTTATCCCGATTTAATTGGATAGGGAAAGAATTTCAATTCGTAGTTATCGGCGAACTAGAGCTTCACATCAGGTATATTTACCCCACAGTTGAGAGCGATTATCAATTTGGAGTCCTATACACATTAAGTAGGTTGATAAATAATTTCTAGCTTAACTGTGACAATATTATTCTATAATATCGGGAAAGATTGGTCTTAGTGAAGTCGTTCGCTCTCCGGCAAGTAAATCATGATCTTTGAATCAACATTTAGTAGCCAAATTTATCTAATGTTAGTGAATCAAATAGTCCATGATTTAAATCTTTTTACTGTCTTCGTGATTTGCTTGTCCTTTTCATCCGAGTCAAAAGTCTGCATCAACACATGACATTCATTCCTAACGTGAGATGGCTGAAGGGGATCACCCGCAACAAAATCGAGCCTACCACTTCTTTCATTTCGACACGTTCTTCTCGATGCACCATCTAAAATTGCTTTGCTTCTATATGGAAAGAACATTTAATTGAGAGTTGGTAGGAAATACTGTGAGCACTAACGTTTCTTCGATGTTTACCTCCCCATCCACTCTCTCTCCTCATACTTCGATCTCCCACAATCCCACGCGCTCAAACAAAGAGCTACCCCTAACTTTCCGACACTCCCGAAGGCTTTCAACCAATGAGTGCGTTGCCTTTTAACTTTCGAAAGACCTGCGAAAAGTCCAAACTTCTGGAACTGCGATGGAGAGGGTTCAACTCTGTGGAAAATACTTAAGAGGTAATCCTGGCGTCGACGTTTGCAGTAAATCTGTCGGCAAGAATATAACAAGCAACAAGAAGAGAACTTGCAAACTAAGAGCCCATAACTAGTAGCAGTAGTAGTACGATGAAGGTAGCGATGCACAGATTAGATCATTTTGTGGCATTTCGAACCACTGGATAGTTGAGTAAAGGCAGGCATTTTGTAAATAAATGATTTGGCATATTTTTGTTCAAGTCCATTGAAGTACGTCACTCAAGATGTTTTTCAATTATTTTTATATTTTATGTAAGTAATGGTAGCGGGAGTAACTTAATGGAAGTCCTGCATAGTTAAAACGTTCAAAGAAATATTTTTTGGCTGTTTCCACATGTGTTTTGGTATTTCTGACCATGGTGTTCGAAACAGAGTACCTATCATTATCAAGGTATCATTATCCTTGAAAATGACACTCTGTATCGAAACCATTGGTTGTAAATAAAAACATATGTGGAAACAGCGAAGTAGATATTTCTTTGAACGTTCCAAAAGTTTTATGTGTTACAACTACTTTCATTTTACTGTAACATCTTCTGGTAGGACTCTCTTAGGGAACGAAAGTAGGGTGAAGTGAAACCTGACCTCAACGAAAGGCAAGGGTTCCACGGTTTAACGGGTACCATTCAACGGCTAGAGTAATGATGACGGAAGTACTCTCCATACGTCACTGAAGCACTGATTTGTTAACTGATGTAAATTCTGTTCCAATGCTGGAATATAAAATCGGGTCCTCGAGATAGGAGGTCATAACTATAAGTACGTAAATGAATTGTTAAAGAGAACACAAAAATAATAATTACTCTATGCCCTTTATATCAATAGGATGAGTGGACCAATTCATTGAAGCTGATATTTTACCGAACCTTATTATAGAGAGTAAAGTTATACAGAAGGGAGGAAAACGGAGGCCAGGATACCCCTTTAGAATGAAATGAAGTTGGACACATCTTAAAAGGGAAACAGATTTGGGATAAACTGTTACAAAGGTTAGGAAGAGAGGAGAAATGATCCATAAAAAACTACTTTCCTTGGTGGAACACTAATCATCTTGTGCATTATCATTACAAGACTTATTTCAATTACAATCGTATTCTAAGAGATAATTCCTAAACACATGAGGAAACACATAGAGGATTGCTTTGAAAATTGTATGAGAAAAAGCTCTCTGGGAGAGAATATCAGGGGAAATTGAATCACACAATCGCCGAGCTTTGATTCATCGTGCCAAATTGCAGCAGGTGAAACCACCGAAATATCTAGTTCCAAAGGAAATTTTATGTGCATCTGGCAGTTCAGAGTCCGATGAGGATGGCATTGTCAAAAACTTCGACTGGCACTCTAGCAGCACGTTGTGATATCCCATAGGATTTATTTTCGTTACCGGTGGCTTACACTGTGAAACAGTTGGATCCTTCACGGTCCTCTATGGCTTATGGGAGCAGTTGCCAACAAATACTCCTGAAGTTTGCGTTTTGATCAAGAAATACTGAGTATCGCATTTATCTAGTAACATGTTAGTCCGCAAATTTATTCCTGGCCCAAGAGACTGCCTTTTTCTTTGTGGAGTTATCATCGATTTCTGTTCAGAATTTCGGTTCGAAGCTGCTAAGAAGTATAAGGCAAAAATCCTCGCCCTGAAGATCGAAAAAAATAGACTCTAAAAACTTTCCAATATCTAGATAAAAAGTCATGCTCCAATCCACGTCTTTTCTAGTTTTATTTTAAAAAACTTCAATACTCTAGGTTATACAAATATATCTTCATTCCATTGGGGTTAGTTGTACCTACATTTCCTATTCCCCTGTGGAAAAACATATACTCAGCGAACTTAAATTTACATTTCGCCTCATAATCCTGTTCATGAAAATGTAACTAACGGCTACAATATAACAGGTGAAACTATTAGTGAAGGTGTTACAGTTTTCTTACACCTACCTTCACTTTTTGGATGAGTGAGAATTACGTTATAGCTCACTATTATTTGTCAGTGCTCTATTGTGTCGCAAAACTCCCAGAGAGGAGTAATGCGAGTTTGGTGAACCTACTATAGAGTATTTACGTAGTACCTTTTTATCGGACCGTCGCCGCAGAGAAATGAGAGGATAAAACTCCTTATCTACTGCAATACATAGCAATAGCTCATAAAAAGGTAAAACAATTTCCTTGTGGAACTCGATTTATCCCTTTCCGGAGAGCCCGCTGTGGAATTAAATGGATCGAATGTAAAGGCTTGATGTGTAGGCTTTCTAGAGAGCCCAATTCAAGGACACGAGGAAAGGAGAATGAAATTTCCTTTCAGCGATCCTTTAGGGAACACGTGCATAGAAACAGGGATCCTCGGGGAAGGCCTTTCAGGATCGATCAAAGGCAGCCGGGGAGGGTGGAAAAAGGAACAAACTTGGAGACACTTTTCTTTCATCCTCAACCACTCCCTCCATATCCCTTGCTCTCTCCCTCCCTTCCTCCCTCTATTTTCCTTCATTATCGCTGTTTCTCTTTTGCTTCTCTCAACACGTTACTCTTCCCTTTCTCTCTTGGCCTTTACCCGTTATCCAGTTCTATGTAACTTTTCCAACTCCAAAGCAGACATGTTTTACCTTAATAGTTAGTTTCGTTTGCTTAACCTTTTTATTTTTCATTCATTAGTTGATGCTGCTTCATTGCATATAATTTTGAGGCAACACTGTGTTGAGTAATTTGGGCTGTCTATAAATTATCAAGTGCTTTGAAATAAAATTAAGTATTAATGTTATTCAGGAACTATAATGGAAGAATGTCAATATCAGGGATTTAAGTATTTAACCTCTAGGCTCATTTCATCCAATAATCTATTTACTCAATACCTAACACTAAATTTAGATGAAAATTAAAAAAGTTACATTATTTTTATTATTTAATATATGTTATTGGTTATAATTGCAGTTCTGCAAAAGAAAAATATTTTATTTATGAACTTTATTGAAAGCTCTTCTGTTCATTCAGGATTAATTGCTGGGAAACTGAGCGGTTATCCTAAAATGGCTTAAACGACGACATTAGAGACCATTGCTGTAAATATTTTTAGAAATTCAACACTAGAGAAAGCGGTACATTTTTGGCATTTTTTACAAAGAGTGCAATTTTTTATCACTGCCTCGGTTCGTACAATTTATGCCAGAAAATTGCCTTCAGAATATTTTTAGCTCGGTCAATTAAGAAATTTGTTCCAATGAGGAATTTGCACAAGCTGCCTTTCTTCAAAGCTGTCGGCAAAAAAACCAACATGTTACCCATATTTTCTCGATAATAACAGATGTATTGATTTCAAGTAGTAATCTCGCCTTCGGCAGGGATTCAAGGAGATGGTTAGGCTTGCCAATTCTCCTGATTTCGCCGGGAAAATTGGTCGGCTTTGTCACTTAGATACAATATCATCTATTGGGCTGTATACAGGATGCTCGTTAATCTGTAGTTTGTTCTATCAAAGAAAGCATAATACTGCACGTGCGATGTTATGTGGATTCTGAACGATCTGGGGAATACGGAATTTACTTCTGCCAAACATCGTGACCATTAAGACGACGCGTTTGTAAGAGATATTTGCATCACTTCTATTGTTGCTGCATACATGTATTATAGATAGATTAATTGAGTTCAAAGTAAACCATATTCCATAGTTATTTTTTTATATCACCGTACAAATATGGGTTTGTTATTGTTTTTTTGGGGAAAGCTCAAGTCATTTACGCCATTTATGATAGGTTTGTGATTGAGTAGAGGTCAGATTTCTTATGGAATGGGTGAAAAGTGGAGAAAAATTGGAGTCTTACCCTAGCTTACTTTTAACGAAAAGCTTTCAGGGAATGCGGCTGAACGTTTAATTCGCCGGACGGGGCACTGTATTCTACATGCCTCTAGCGAGACAGTCAAGTAGGGACGGGTATGCAGAAAAAAATTCTCGAAGACGAGGAATAGACATTTAATCCATAATGACGTTATCATATAATTTATTTAATATGTTGAGGAAAGTAATCACGCAAAATCATCCAACATTTTATCTGTTGGAAGAGCTGGTTCAGTGGTCAAAAGAATGAAATGTAATAAAAGCATTGGTATCGGCAGTTGGTTTTACCAATTTTATGTAGAAAACAAAGAATTTAATTATGCAATACATTCTGTTAATTAACAAATTTTATGCATTTTATAGTAAAGGAAATCATGCTATTAATTAAATTTCATACGATTTGCGATGCAAAACTGCCTAAATCGATTCTTTGGTAGTCGGCAAGGTAGATTACATAAGTACTGGTCATGATGAATCATGACCAGTACTTATGTATGTACATGCCTGTACTTCAATGGTTTGTGGTTTCCGTCATCAAATATCTCTTTCTCATTGCGATAGATCCTTCATCGACCATATGATTTTGATTCTAAAACGAGTTACAAAGTGTTAACGCAAGTTTCACCCTTTTCATGTCGCCTTTATTCTCCTAATCATTCGTAGTTTAGATAGTGAATTGAATTGTCAGAGGAAGGGGGAAAAATTGAAATAAGATAACTGATGAATTCTGTAAAAACATAAAATGGAAACAAATTTAATTGATAAAAAACTTTAAACAGGAAAAAAAACAGCCGTTAAAAATGTTAGCGCCCCAGAATACTGTACTCTTAGTTTTGTTAGAGACTACCTAGAATATTTTGCATTCCAAAATGCTCTCTTTTTGCAAAGGCCGCGTTTATCTAAGATCAGCGATCGTTTTCTTGCCATTTTATCATCGTCTTTTACCGCCATAAGCTGATGGTAATCATATGAGCATTACGGTGACCTTAATCAGCTTGAAGTCATATCTCCTTAAGCCATCAGTGAACACCTTAAAGTGTACGCAACCATTTTACCGTTTACCTCTCATATGGTCGAGTAAATCATTTCATTACAGATCGAAATTGATACTTTAACATTTTAAACTGGCTCATTATTTTCATTTAAGGAGGAAATGCTTGTCATATAAGGAGGAAATCCAAGAAACCTTTAAAAATATTTCATTCCATTTTAAAGGAGTATCAAATGAGGTTCTAGCAAAACGTGGAGGATACAAATGAGAATTATGATAATGTAAGTGGGTAAGCCGATAAAAATCAAGTATTTGGTGTCGAATCGAATTGCTCTAACCAATATTGGCATTAATGACTACTGTTGATTAATATGAACACCAACTATATCTTGCAGGATGCCATTGCTAAGTGCTTGTCAGAGCTAATTATTTCAAGTCTTTGGTATTAATCACTATCTTGCTATCAAAAAAAAACCACCAACGCATAGACCCTCATTCAATATGACGGCGTGACTCCAAGAGAAGTAACAGACTCGCAAGAAATGCGTCCTTCTCCGTAGACGTCCTCGTTCAATGACAATCATAGTACTTAAGGATTCCGTAACTGAGGGAGAGCTAGGAGCCTTATCTACATCGTAGAGAAGTGCTGGTGAATTTACGACAGCCACATACCAGTAGAGAAATTGGTATTTCTCATTTGAATAGAAATGGTCTCCAGAAATGTTCGATCATGCATTGTTGAGAGAAACGTAGCGTCTCTTTTCTCTATTTACTGTCTTATTTCGGTTGAAATAAAAACCTATCCATAATATTAGAATTGTCTTCAGATGCGTCATTCCAAGCATAGTAGTCTGTGGAAAAATATATTTTAAAAATAATGAAAAGTTAACGCTATCATTTTATGTACATTGTTACATACTTGATGCATTGCACTGACAATTTGTTTAATCGATTTTCCAATGCAGTTGGACAATAAAAACCTTGATTGCGGTACCCTTCTACCCACTCATGTTTTTTAACTAGGTTTTTCATTTCCTGCATTGACATTTTACGATTTTTGAGGCGATTTTTTGCATTTTTAAGGGTTGCATAAAATAAACAGAAGAAAACAATCATCAAAATCAAATGAGGCCGAGATAGGGCGTAACAATGCCACGGAAATTAAACTCGTCGTCATCCTATAGCCTTGTAGGTTGGGTAATAATTATTTTGCGCCACATTGGGTGAAAATACGGTTTTACTTTCGGGAGGAAAGAAAGATGGTATATAAATAAATTATATGCAAGGTATTAAAATATATTATATGCAAATTGGTTTAAAAGCTAATTAATATCTATTAGCGCGTAGAGCAAATTAGCGCTATCAATGGTAAAATTTTTACATGTATGGTGTCGCTGTAGTAAAGTATAGGAGGGATCGCTGTAGAGCAGTTTTCCTTTGAAAAGGAGAGTTCCGGGCTCGATAACGTACGTAGCCTCTTGGGAAGCAAATATTTTGCAATCCTGGTAGGTAGGATATTATACTGCTGGCGCTAAGCACTTTATTTTCAAGGAAGAAACACCTCCAAATCTATAAAATCAATTTATTGCGCCTTAGACCTAAGGGTAAGAGCTCCATGCGCATGAATTGTAACACTCTCAATGAGAAGCTGAATTTATATTTGCCATACTACGATCCACTTCCTTAAATATGAGTACGGTCTTGTCTCATAGCTTTCTCTGAGTGGGGAGAAAAAGAACAATTTTATTTCGCCTTTATGATGTTATAAACTTTCATATCTTACTGCTTTAACGCAGGGAGGCACGATGTAAGTTCCAAAATAATAATGGTGTTACCCTAGGAATAATGGCTATGCTGTCTCTTGGAAAGCAGAATTTGTAACTACGTGAACATCATATGCACTAAACACTTCGACCTATAGGCTCAACATAAAACATGTTAACGAGCGTATCGCCTAATATTTTCATACATACACTCAATTAATTTCTACCCCTAAGTGGTAATACTTCCGAGCCCCCGCGAGGGTCTGTGGTATATTGTTAGCACGCCGGTCTTTAAACAAGGTGATTCAAAATTGTATTTTGTTCATAATTTAGTCGGATACAGTACATTACCAATCTATTCATGTTGGAATTTGTATTAAGCGGCAACGTAAATTTGGAATGGGTATAACCAAAATAGGATCGGATTTAGGTGAAGACAGCAGTCGCTTCTATTCATCGTGATAACTTAAAACGCATGAGGCACGCAAGTACAGGAGTTATTTCAGTCGCGTGACCAAGGGTGTACATATCGAGCGCATGAAACACGTGCGCTTACGACTAGAATATGTTATCAACGTACTGATATGCTATTTTTTACTGTGTCGGTTATTGCAATGTAATGATAACCCCACAAATCCGTTGTAAAAATTATTAACCACCCAGTATTTACAGTATTGACATAAATATCATTCGATGGAAATCTATTCCACTTATCTACTATATGTGCTATCTAAAGATGACTATGCGCTTTTGGGTTCATCCACATTTATATCCACAGAGTAACTTACAAGCCCACTTCGAGTTTGTGGCTAACAATCACCAAGCATACACTACCTACTTGAAAGTTATAGGTAAAATTCTATTTAATTAGAGAAATGTGGTAGATGTTAACCACAGGGGCGCGCACAACTAAATAATTTGTGTATTTTAATGAATATTTCTATTGTTTCGTCAATTATGTGTAAAAATTCAATAATTTGAAATTCCTTTAATGCAATCAAGTATGCATTTAACATGAGTAGGTAGTGTTTACAACATATTTCGAATCACTACAGGACGTTGGGTGGAGTAAGGATCTTAATCTATCAGCCTAGCGTCTAATACCCATCTTGAAATCAATACACAAGGAGGTATGCGTTCCTAGATCCGACTTTTTTCCTCCCTTCCGTCCGCCATGTCATTTAGCGTCGCTCTCTCCACGCACTTCAAGAAAGAATACGAAACGGGAAACTGCGAGGGGTGGAGAAGGCGGAAGGGCAAAGCGGGGGGAAGTGAAAAAGGGTCCGGAAGTTGGCCCGGCGTCCGAGTAAGTACATACCTCGACTGGAGGGAGAGAATGCTTTTGGAACCGAAAGGCGGTTCCCTCCCCGAAGCAGCAGCCGCGTGCGTATGGAAGCGAAGGGCTTGGCACCACGTCGTTTTGGACCGTACAGAAAGAGAGCGGAGATATGGAATGGGACACGGGGAAGGAGGGATTGGACGAGATAAGGAATATAGGGTGGCTGCATCGAGGAAGTGGACGGCGTGGGGGAGATGATGAAAAGGGACCGAATAAGGGATCGCGATGGGAGCTCCAGGCATGGGCGGGACTGAATGTTGTGCGAAGAGAAAAATGGTACAGGCATGGAAAACTGAGGGAAGAGAGAATAGGTTGCTGGCGAAAAGTAGGTTGGGGAAAAGAGTGCGAGGCCAACAGCAGTCTGTTTTCGTAGGCATCGCTGCACATTAAGGGAATGATGGAGATGGCAGGGGGGGAGGGGTGCAGACGAAATTGGTCGGAAGAAATTTTGTTTGTGCCACCACTTCATGCATTCCTTACAAATGGCTTCAAGTCAAGCCTTGAGTTTAAGACACTCTAACGAGTGAGATAATATCGCATCGTTTAACCTGAGATCTTAGTCCCTAGAAAAAACACAACATCCCTACCCTAGGCGGGATTGGACCCTGTGACCCCTGGGTTGCATGGACAATTCATTTCTAACTTCCCCAACATGGCCGGTCAGAATGGCTTAAAAAAATCGCCTACTAGTTATAAATAATATCTTTCAATGGAATTACCCAATGAGACAATAAGTAAGGCTTCGCATATATGTAAGAGCATGAATCAATACGAAATTATTATTTATCAATGCCATTAAAATGTTGTATTACAATGGAAAACTAGCTGTTTTGCATATAAATTGAGAATCGTACGTAAGAGATCGTGACTAACGTCTTTTTCTTTCAACTCTACACACATGCCTCTTGTGTAATTATTCCAGAAATAGAGTATTTCCTCAAAGCAAAGCGAACGGATATAATTTTTGGTTTTCACCCTCCAGAATCGAATACTCAGTGCTTAATGAAATGACTGATCATTCGTCGGGCGAGTTGATTGGACGTCATTTGACACTCAGTAATGGAAAGTCATACTTAATGAAGGAAGAATCAAGTAAAGTAGTGACAGGGAGGAGTATGGGTGATTTGGTTAATGTGATGGCTGGCTTTCTTTCCAGGGGATCCTGGACTGAATCCGTACAGAGGTATTATGCATTGACATACCGGACCCCACTTGAACGCTGAGTGGTGAGATTTTAAATTAATTTCCTGTATTTTTTTTAAAAAAGGCACATCTAAATATAAGGTCTGCAGGACCTTAATTTGGGTTCTGTCTTCGTGCAACATATAATGTCACATATGACCCTAACTGTCGGTCACTTCTCAGGAATACCTCACAAAGAGGAATATACCAGCGCAAATGACCTCAGCTGTCGGTTGCCTCCTCTAAATAACCAACCAAGGAATATACCACTGGGTTATTTTCTTTTTTATTTTAAAATGTTCCGAGGAAATCTTAATTGATGTAATGTAGGATTGTTATAAAAGAGCAAAAGTAAACAGGGATATGTTTTAGTGAGTTGTCATTCTGTATCGTGCAAATCTAATTGCACATTCAAAGACTATATATCTTAGTACCGTTAAGAGCATTATCAGAGATGCTAGGGAAAGATGACGTTTAAAAGAATTTGATATTGGTATCTCACTAAAACAAGAGGTGTGAGAAAGAATGAAATCGAACAGCACATACTACATCTGGTGCAAGCGATATGAAGATATTTTAAGTGCGGTTTAGGCCTGAAACCCCATGATATGAAATTTGAGAGGGTAGGGTTAAAAAATGTTTTTAGAGAAAATTGAAAGAGAAAAGTTACAGTTGAACGGAGTAGGAATAATATTTTGGGAAAGAATTCTGGAGATAAAAATGTGAATTCTGGACGTAATATGGAAAGTAAACGGACCCGAAAGCTCATTATAGTCGGGATAATATTTGGCATACTGTAGGAGAACTCTTATTTTATTTTCAACAGCATGATATGGAAGCATATGGGACTTCGGACCTGACGAGTGGAAAATTAAGTCAAGAGATACTAGTATTAATACAACAGTTAGCATAAAGGTTATTTGCCCTTCCATAGTCCGAATCTAGCAAGTGTACTGCATATTATATTACTTATGATAGCCAAGGGATATTCTTCTGCTTTTTGTGCACACGTAGACAGCCCAATATTTATAGCAGCTAAGGATTTATAATAGCGCGTGTAGGCAACCCATTCTTAATAGCAGAATTTCCACGGAGAACAAATCCATCCTGACCGGAACTGAACCCGCAGCTCTTAGATTTCTTGCCAAGTGCTCTACCAATTAAGCTACCAAGGCTCCCTTACTCACTGCGGATCTCTACAGACCGTAAAGGACAAGTAGTTGCGGGCCTGCCGTACATTCAATGATATAGACAAGTCGTGCGGACAGCGCCACCGTCTACGAGGCTAAGGCCAACTTCGAACGGACAAATTTAAGGACTAATTGGTAAAGCACCTGGATGGAAATCTAAGGGTACCAAATTCGAGTCCCGGTCAAGGTGGATATTTTTCTCTGTGGAAATTCTCTTATAGTTAATTTAAACGGGTGACTCCGCCAAGGTATACGAGGCCGGTTCGCAATTCGTGAATTATACCAATCCTTGTACGCCGAGAGCGTACGTACAAGGGAAGCATGTTAGGGTCAAGACGTGCACAGAAAATGCACGCCAGCGAGTGAGCAAGTCTTTGTGCCAAAGGGAACGGTGAGACTGGGATCACCATGGGGAGCCTTCGTGTGGAAGGCGGCCGAGGGTCTGAGTCTTAGACGAGGGGTTAGATTGAGTTTGGGGATATATTGAAGTCGTTCCTTTGGAGGCATCTGATGAGAAGGAGGAGAGACTCTCCGGAGGAAGCAAAAGGGAGGCAAGGGTAACCTCGTTAGCTGCTGCCGGATGCGATGGCCGCTGCGAACGTGACTCCGGTCGGGATGGAGAAGCGGAGAAAAGGGAAGTTTATGGATCGAGGAAGAAAACGTGGTACTAATGATTTCCTAACAAACTGAACGTATTCTTCTTCGTTCGATAAAAAAAAATATGAATCGAGAAACGTAATGGTTTCTTGCATTTCCGCAGGTTTATTTTTTTCTGTGGAAGTCAAAACACCAAGTGGGTAAGAAATGAAGTGGAATGAATGAAAGAGAAATCGAAGCGGAGAAATGAGATCAAGACCATGTGTCACTTGTAAGATTTAGGAATTTCCCACAAAAAACAATGCTTAGTTTTGTCGAATGTATGATGCACTGATACAGGGTGTTTAGTAAAATAAATAAAGAAAGATCATTACGGGGCTAAAGAAAAAGCTGGAAGAAACTAAGGAAAAAGAGGGATCACAATATTAAGAATGACTAAACGTATTTTATTTTTTTCGTATCTAGGGTTAGTTAATGCTCGTGCGATTCCTGAAAGGAAACGTGAACTGTATTTGGAAGTTTTTGCTATGTGCCGTAAGATTATTTCTCGTCAATAATACTTTAGTTAAAATCAAGAACATATCCAATGATGCAGGACTATTGTCTAGCTGTTATCACGGATGCTGTGGATCTTAAACTTTATATGGCAACTTAATTAATCAATTATATCTTAATTTTTTTAATAAAAAAAATTTCATTAAAGCTTAAAAAGCTTTTAATAAAATGTCCCGTGGCAAAATAAGCGATTTTGAAAATGCAACACTGAGCCTGTTTTAGCGAAAAAAGTTCTGAAATTTCCACCCAACCATGCCTCGTGTTTAAAACTGTTTGTTTTATATTCAAAAAACTTCATTCCAAGAGGGAATTAAGTATTCATGAAAAAGCCAGTGAATAACGTGCTCTCCATTATTTATCTTTCAAATACTTTTTATTCATATGCTGATATACCTCAAAAACACGATCCTTTCATAGCAGTGGTAAAAAAGGGTGTAATACATATTGGATAATGTTCATCTTTTCCACCAAATCATGATTGTTTTGAAGAGTCCTGACTTGTCATGAATGCTGTAATATTGAATGTACACGTCCCTTTTAAAGCCGTGCTAAATAAAGTGATAAAAATTGAGTCAAATCAAAAATAAAGTCAATATCTTATTCCTCCTCCAAAAATTATGGGTTTTTATAGAGCCATCCTGACTTGTCAGGAAAAACCTTCACAAGAGGCAGCTTCATTGTCAGGCTAAATTTTTCTAAATAGGCTAAAATATTATACAATATGTCATCATTTTGCACAATGTTATCCATTGTGTATCAATGCTGGATAAGAGAACCAAAGGCTATAATTTGGCCCCCTACCGAGAAATGAACGGAAATAAATTGGATACGTATATTAATTTTTATTTTGCTGAAAATGTTTTTTCGCAATTTATCATCATTATCGTATAGAAATGATCGTAATTTGCGGGTCTAAAGTCTTCTTTTAATTGAATAAAAACCGTAAAAGCATGTTTTTATACTTTAAAAATGACCTCTCTGTCAGTCTTCCGAAAGTCATCGACTTAAACGATTTATATAATTATGGATCAATATTATTCATTTCAGAATCTTTTGGTACTTTGAAAAACAGCTTTTGCTGGAAAGTGGAACGCCATGAAACAAAATTTAAACCAAAATGTTAATACTGTTTTCCTTTTGTGACGTATTTTCTTTCGTGTTCACTGGTAAAATACCAGAACTCTTAAAACCAACGTTCTTGTTCTATCTATATGGTTGTATATGTTAGGAAATTAAAATGTGCTATTTTTCATTTGGATTTATTTGTATGTAGGTACCTAAATGGCATTTGAAAATTATTTGTGGGTGTTTATTTTAATATTTTAAAGTGTGTTATCGGATAGGTAAATAAGAAAGATCCATACACGGACCCTATTTTAAAGCGTACCGATGCAACCGAGTGTGAAAAACAAGGTAATCACCGGCGGAGAGATTTGGGGTGGAGAAAAATTTGGGAGATGGCTTCGTGGAGCCATTGGTTGTGAGGGGTGAGAGTCCCTCAGTCCAGGGTGAAAGAGGCAGAGAGAGAGAGAGAGACAAAGAGAGGGTGAGAGTCGATAGTGGATGGAGTCGATTTTCTCCGGTTGGTCACCGGGATAATCGAATGGATCCCCGGGGACCTCAAGAGGTCCGGAGAGTGGAGACTGAAGCCGAACGAGTCAGAAGGATGGCGGCAGATATGGGACAGACGGACTTTGGGGGCGAGGAGGGGGCGGGTAATCCATTCGACCGATTCGGGAGATGGAATCGCGCAGCTGTGAAACGTGGAAGAACTCAAGTGGGGAGGAGCTCAGCCGGAAGTAGATTGAATAAAAAAAAGCTGACGGTGGTTTTTATTTACTTGATAGGTTCTCGACACGGTCCATGAAACAGTGGTTCTTCGCTATACTTTCGGCTAGAATTCCCTCCATTGCGTCCATAGGAATTTGCCATCATTTCCGAAAACGGTTGCGGTTATATTCGTAGGTATGAAATATATCCTAGAATTTTATGCGATCCAAAGGCAACTTCTGCCCCGAGCCTCTAAGTCAAGCTAAAATTAAATGAAAATTGTCGGGCTTACTGGTAAATCGTCGTAAGCTACACTACCAGCTGATTCTGGTAATGCCTTAAAACCGATAAAAGATTCGTATATTATTATAAAATTATTATGATTACTCAGACTCTTGTACGTAGATTTTAGATGCCCTACGGCCTATGGGTATACTTAAAAAATAATTATTTGGCTGGGTTTCGCGAGGATATATGTATAGCTACGGAAGGAAATGAATAAATAAATATTTTATTTAAATTTAATTGTAACTTTTGCATATTAATGATGAATTAGCACACGCTGAAATCATATCCACAACAGATTTTTCACAACAAATAATTTTATGGCTAGGAATTTTTTTCCATAAGCAAACTACTATAGAAACCAATTTCATGCATGATATATATTTACCTGTTTGTGGTAGCTTTGGCAATAATTTGTATTGCATTTTCTACAATTACAGATATTTTTTGTCTAATTTGCTTCTAAAAAGGTTATGAGAAATTTAATTTCAGAATTTCCAATTTTGGATATAACCACTCATTGGTCTCTTCAATTTTATAGTTTTCGTTTTCGTAACAAAAGGTTAAAAAGTACCTAATAATAAAAGTAAAAATGTTAATGCTCTATTTTCCAATTATTGCACATGTATTTTACGCATGCTCTAATTTTCAATTTTTTTATCTTCAACAATTGAGCTGTTTTTTATAATTAGAGTACGCAACAAAAAATTCGTAGTTAGCCTCCAAGTTAGGCATCGTTAAAAATTGGTTGTTTATTCATGGCTCAGTAATTATCCTTGCCAACGCTATGACAACCAGCATTATCTCTGCAGTGAAAATTTGTCCGAGCAGCCTAGTATATTATTATAATAAATGTTTTAAAATTATTTTGATTTGTTCGTATTTTATGTGCATATTTAATGAGCATTTTCATTGATAATTTTTAATTCCCATAAATTTTTATACTCCCTGTTTATCAAACCATTTGATTATTGACAATTCCAACGTTATTATGTCATATAATATGAATTTAGATATAACTGTACTTATTTAAATAAAGCTAATAAAACTGGTAACTATTTTCTATTTGTGTAATTTGTGCCATATGCATTCAAAGCCAATTTTCATGTAACTAGGATGTAATTAGTTTACTCTTTCCAAGAAGATAAGGGTTAAATATAGACTTATTTTGTGGTTAATTGCACGGGTATTACTTCAATATGTTAAAAATAAAAGTGGCAAAGACACTCTAGCAAGAGTTTCTTCCAAAAATATGCACGAATTGAGAATTAACGCCGAATACATTCCCTGGCCAAAACAGGGAGATCGGATCGAATTGGTGGAATTTTATGTCACCAAACTTTATTCAATGAGAGAAATTGCACGGCGAGGCCCGGGCCTTTATCGCGGCGAAACAATTTATTTACTCTTTCATTCCCCGGCGTAAAAAGGGGTAACCAAAAAAAACGCAACGTTCCTTTCCCTCGGAGGGGTATGGGGGAAGGCTGTATTTTTTTTACGACCGCTCTAAGCGCAAGGTTGTTTTGAATAAAAAAAACACGCGCGGTCTGCTCCTCCGTCCTACCTGCTTACGCAACGCTACCGAACCCTACGACATCCCTCTCCCTTCCTCCCCGAATACGCCCTTCCAGGCTCCCTCCATTCGATCGAATACACTCAACACCGCCGTCGCTTCGCCCTCCTCCTCCCTATTCGTGGTTCCCCGTACATTCACACACGCGCTCGCTCTACCCACCGGCAAAACAAATTCTCCTTTACGTCTCATCTCCCTTTGCCCCCCTCCCCTCCGTATGCTCCGCGAAGGACGGTCACCTAGGTATGTCCCTCACCTCTCCCTCGGCGGAGCGCAGTCGTGTAAACGTATTGACCCACATCGAGTTGCCGAATGCTTGGCTCCGACTGACAGGGAGGGAAGGCAGGAGGGTTGGGTCGCGGGCGTGTTGACATCCGCCCCGCTGAATCAATCCGCATACGACATGGACCCACGGAGATGGAAATTTTAGCCGCGAGTGGGTGTGGGGGTGTGTGCTGGTGTGCACGACTCCGAGGACGATGCTGTGAAAAAAAATTAGGAATGGCATAACCTCCCAATGTGATTGTTATTCAGGGTAGGTGATCGACAGCTGAGGTCGTTTGCAAACTTGAGCTTTGGTGAGTATTAGCGAATAGGTACAAGAGTAGAGAGAAACACGTGCTAACGATCACCTTCCTCTTTGTTAAAGGCTCCAATGAGAACTCGGTTTAACTCAGCTATTCAGCGAAGGTGATTTCAAGGTTAGGTCATTCGTCACATTCAGGGTAGAAGTTGGTAGATAAGGGTTTTTCAGAGAGTGGCCAAAGATTGAAGAAAAATTCGGCATTGATATAAGCTAACTCGTTATGAAAGCCGAAACGAAGACTCAGGTCAAATCCGACAGACGGAGGACTAAGCTAACAGTGCTTAATGAAAAGAAAACCTCCAATGGCCGTAATGTTTCACGCACCAAACTTGGAAGGGTAGGGTAATTTGACCGCCCAAGAAAGATTCACATAAAGAGGCACACATTCATGCACACATTATGGTTCGCTCTGTGGAGATTTTCGGAAAAGTTGATTCCTCATCGGTGAAAACCACAGACTATATTAACATTCCCTATTGCGGGGGTGGCGAACCTATCGCACGCGTGCCCAAAGTGGCACGCGGAGCTGGGAGGGCGCTAAGGGCAATTTTACGGTGAGTGTAGATTACAGGGTTCAAACAGCAACTAAAATTGATCTAAGTGCCTCGTAACTGTGGATGCCTTTTAAAAAATTATTGTTTTTTTAATAAAAACTTCCTATGCCTCTTATAGACATAAAAATAATCGATACTTATATCTTACTCGATGGGTTGGCACGCGAGTCGAGCGAGTATAATCTTATTTCATAAACTTTGGCACTCAATCGCCTAAAGGTCCGCCACCCCTGCGGCCTGTAGTGATTCCTTCCCGCGGTTTTCAGGGGGCAACGACAAGGAACACTAATAAGTGGGTAACTACAATCACTCCTTCTGGGGTTGTTTACTGGAAGATCTTCCACGCCGGGAAAAACTCCAGATTACATTCACACACCCGATTGTAGGCCTATCACGGGATGTATGGGGCTCCGATTAAGGGATACAATAATTGGGTATACAATCACTCCCTCTGAGGCTGTTTACGAGAAAAGTATTTCCGCACTTGGGACGGCCTCAGACGACACTCATGCACCCAGTGGTATCCCGTCGGAGTTGTTAGAACTTACGAAAGGATATGACACTTACGGGAATACTCACTCACACAACACACTCAGTCACATGCACACACTCACCCAGGTATCTCCGAAGAGAAGCTCCGGGATACGTCACTCAGGGCTAGGCTCGTGACGAGCAGAGTCAAACTATACCGGCTAAGGCCTTTGTTAATTAAGGGTACTTAGAGTGCTGTTTGCAAAGCCGGCAGTGATAAGACAAACGAAATATGTCCGCCACTTCCTGGATTCGAAATGGAACCCAAGTATGGGAAGTTAATACTCTAACCTCCACCACACCATCCTGATTCTGTAACCTCCCCCAAATACGCATAATTTTACTGTGGAAGTAAGTACTTTTAATTTCAGTCGATGGACAAGTATTAGTTAATTTCTAATACTAACCAATAAACATTATTGCAAGTCACGAAACTATTAACATCAGTTGCATTGACTAATCCTACTAATCCTACCAGTTGAATTGACTGGTTGCAACCTAATAAAGTTTTGCAATGAATATTTAATTTGGTTTATATGCACTTTCAAGACAAAACGAACTTTCACTGCCATAAATATCACGTACATTTAGCTTTCACCACTATTACGATGTAAGCAGTGATACACTCACTGTATACTCATTTTATTTTACTCTAGGAATGAGTAGCTTGATTATTCTCTTTAGCATTTTGATCATAATGCCTTGGAATAAACATTTTGCATTATTTGATTTTAATCCCATAGGATCAGCTTAGTGCTCGGTTGATCATTTGATTAAGTAGGTAACTACAAGAGTTAAAGGCAATACTAGTTTTCTTAAGTACACCATGCATGTAATTATTTGCCATAAAAGTTTACAGCTGGATAGTGCCTTTACATTCGTTTTTAAACCAAACTGTTTCAATGGACGTAATAATTAGTAATAGTCTACCAGTTAATGTAGATTATGATTTACTAAATAATGGGGAATATTAGGTTTTTCCTTTAGTAAGCTAACCACCAGACCACAAAGCTATCCATAATAAGGTTATTAGTCGGTCAATGTAAATGCCTGAAACCCCATTGTCCTAAATTTGAATCTTATATTCCCTATTATTTCGATATTGAAATCCTATCCCAGCTCAAATTATATATTGATGGCATTTTAACAACAGAGCACCGTCCTGCGGTTAGGGCATTTGGAGCTTTAGTTAAGAGTTACCTGATATTACCCCAGATTTTTCGTCTCCTTTACTCCATTCTGAAAATACCCTACCCCTAGCCCAATACCCAATAGTCTATAAAGACGCCGATGTCTTCCTGTTGATGACCTATCCTACTAACAGAAATAGCCAAATTTTAAAATCTTCCTAATGGGCTGAATGTTTTCATTCTGTAAGGAATATCGACCTTTCATATGATATCTTTGCTCAGTTCTGCATGTATTATAAATGTTTCCATCAATCCAAATAATCTTTTCTCACCAAAATTTTGCTTTTACAAGAAATTCTTCCAATTTCATCAAGGCCTCCGATAAACTCGTCCTCCTGCATATGTTATGTCTAGCTACTATTTCTACCACAGAATCAGTCCTAAGTTTCGTTGCATTGCAGTTACTATGCTCGCCCGTGATAGTTGACGAAGCTAGGTAACTTTCCAGTAGCGCTAATTTCATCAACACCTTATGTTCGTTTCATTTTATGAACATTAATTGATTGCGGTTGAAATTCTTATGTTTATACTTGTGGTTTCGGCTATATGTATGCTTATAATCGGAATTTATTTTCAAAAAAGGATGAACGGTTTAAAACATTTTTAGGGATCTAAAGACTGGAGATTCTAATGGCTCCAAAGAGTGGATAAAGGAGAGCGAAAATCAAAACCAAGAATATGTCAGTGTTTTTTATTTGGAATCGCCACGGTATTCATCTTCTGATTAGTAAGTTTTACATTAATCCAGTATTGCCCATGAAAATCTCATGAAGCATATAAAGATCCTTCGAAAGTGATGTTTTTATTTGAAATAAACTTTTAAAAAGGTTAATTTTCATATATATGTCAGTTATCAATGAGGCATTCATCGCACTTAAAGATTTGGAGAACTGAATAGTTTCCTTGAACAAAGAAAAGAGAATTCGTCAATTGCGGCTCGTGCTTGACCATAAATGTATTCATTTTACGCAAAAATTTTGGATTGAAAAAATCCCAGTTTACTAGAAAATTAAATGCTAATTTTAAACTGATTTTAAAAAGTTCAAAAATTGTGGGATGCGCTGCCTTGTTGCTGATTTAACTGGTACATTTTTTAAGTTACGAGGCATAGAAATTATTCGTCTCCTGTACGTACTAATGTATTTCAGAGTTCCTAAACTCCAAATAACATGTATTAACAGTAGCCAATGATAACTATCAAAGCTCAGAAAATCTCCTCCCTCAAAAATTGTATTAATAGTCGGTTTTTAGGCTTCAGGACATCCTTCACGCGGAGTCCTCTGCTACTTCGAAGCATAGCGCGAACTTCGTGCGACTGTGAGCCAACTTCTCAGCACTCTTATTAAAACGGATACTATAACTGCTTATACCCAGCCAAAGAGGGCATTCTATCAGCAGAAGAATCTACATACAGCTGGAAAGACAAGCTTAGAAGGAAGGGAGCAATTCATCAGAACGTATGTACATACATCTGGAGCGTGTTTCTTTACGGCAGTAAGGCATGGATAATGACAGCGGCGGAGAAGAAAAGGGTGGAAGCTTTAGAAATATGGTGCTACCGAAGAATTTTGAAGATAAAATGGATTAATGGAGTGACAAATGAAGAAGTCCTGAGAAGAGTGGGAGAAAAGAGAAGTCTGATGAAGACTATAAAAAGAAGACGGGGCAACCTAATCGGCCATTTCTTAAGACACGATTGCCTGATGAAGATGATCGTCGAAGAAAAAGTGAATGGTAGGAATGGAAAAGGCAGGCCTCGTATGAATTATATAGAACAGGTTGTAAAGGACGTGAAAGAGAGGAACTACGTTAATATGAAGAGGTTGGCCGATAGAAAAATGGAGGGCTGCGTCAAACCAATCGTAGGATTGTTGACCCATGATGATGAACTGCTTATAAATGAAAAAAAATGAAAAATTAATTTTAAATTAATAAAATAAAAGTAAATTATAATAAATGACTGAACAAATGCACCTCAGACACTTGTTAATGGGCATTCACGTAGTGCACCGTCAACTTGGAAGTGCCCACAGCACCATCTATCGACAGGTAGAGAAAAGAGCGCCGCATGACTTATTTAATTTACCGGTGTGCAATAGTTTGCCTTCGTATTTTCACGCCGTTGAATTATTTCATTTTTTAACTTATGAAGATAAGACTTAACGATATTTTAAAATCGGACTGCTTAAAATACACACTTCAGAAGTAAAAAACTTTCGTTCGAGACAATAGAAATAATTGGAAATTAGCCCATTAAAAGCTATTTTCTTCGTATAGTTGATTAAAAACCGTAAGACAGACGCTGCTCATATTTAATTTGTTGGTGTTACTTACAAGATGAAGATCATAGAAATTAATAGCTAATGTAAGGAGGCCAAGTTGAATATCACTCAGAAATTTGCCTAAGTAAATTATGAGAGAAGCTTTCACCATGCAAGCTAATCTTCTTCTGATATTATGCATTGAAGGTTTCAAAGTTTACGTTAACCTCACCGCATTAATTACGAGGGTACGTGCTGCGGAAATGATGTGTGCGATAAGCTGCCAGATTTTGAGAGCGTAACTCATACTATCACAATCTTCCTCCCGATTTTAGTGATGTTTATCTCCGTCCACCCTGTATGCAGTGAACAACTAAACATGTTCTAAACCTTTAATTGTCAGCATATTTTTCACCTTCTCAGAAGTTACTGTCGTAAATTGCATTAAATTCTCTTATCGTATTTGAAATTCAGTTTCTTAGCTCTATTGCTGTGTATCCATAATTATGGATGAGTGAAATTTTAACTTTTGCTGGGCAATTTTTTAAGTCAAGGGTATTGACTGGTGGGATAAAAAGTAGTTTATCGTGAGTGACATTGTTTTGCTAATATCCTTCATCTATTAATTTCGTTAATTCATTATTTTAAGTAAAATGTATGACATATTTAGTAAAAATTAATGGTCCAAAAGGGTGCTATTATTCGATCTATACCATTAATTTTGAACCAGGAACTGGTTTTGGGCTTAACTTTGTGGAATTTATGCATCATGGAGAAAATGGAAAATGACTTCGTTCACGCAATGAAAATTTCCAAAATAAACCAATCAGGGCAGCTTTTTAAGTAATTTTCGATTTCCTGCGCTGTTATATTTTATTACTTATTTAAAATGTCATATATAGTCATTAGCGGGTCGTCGTGGGTAGAGCACTGTGCTACCGAAGGGTCCCGGGTTCAAATCGGTTCAATTCCCGGGCAAGAGCTTTTCTGGACACCCCCATCTAAAAAATCCTGGCGATTCGATTTTCTGCGCGTCAGAACTTCGTAGGAAATCGCAGGTGGCCTAGGGAAAGGAACTGGCCCCCCTACCCTGAATGTATGAATTTTACACGCTATTGGCTTAGTACGGGGTGAGCTCTACTCTCACATATCAAATACCAACCTTCGGGTTGAATCATTGAGTGCTCTAGTCATTAATCAGCTACGATGATAATTATCCTGTCAATTTAAATTATGGATATACTCTAATTTGAAGTTAATCTCATACCGTAATAAAATCTAATCACTTCCTTCTTTCATCTGATAATTTCATCAGTTATATAGCTTTATGCAAAAAGTAATATAATAGTCTTGTATTATAGAATAATATAATTTCTCCAATGGATGGTACCCTGAATATCCTCCAGCAGATTTTTTGAGATAAGCCAAAGAAATCATTCGTAGTGAATAATTAGTCCATGAGAATTATTAAAGGGCTCTTTCAGGAATTTCATTTCATGCTTATAGAAATAGTATAGATGATCAAAGAGGATTTTTCTCCCATGGTGGACGAAAATCTCTTGAAAGATCGTCTCTTTTTTCAAAGAATAATTCAATTCAAAACATCTTTTCAGAATGAAAGGCTTCACAGCACATAGCTCATTAAACTAGCTTGGAGAGAAAGGCTTTCTCCAAAAAGCAAAACGTATATGTTCGAAATTATGACTTTAGAGGATACCTATTCCCAGGGGAAAGTTGGAGGTCAACAGAAACCGCACGTAGGCGCGAACCGACACACATACTAACACTCTCAATGGAGGACCCTGCTTGAATAACATTCTAAAATAACCGACCTAGATTCTTGATGTCTACCCGTCTCTTCGGAACCCTGTTTGAAATAATTTATCCAATTTTGTGGGCGAGGACAAGGGTGACCTTCAATTGTTCAGCCACTACTCCTTTATCCGATCCCCACAAGACTAAACCTCCCCCTCCTCCCACATCCCCGTTCTTCCACAAAATTCCACCCGACCCTCCCTCTACATCCTCCCCCACAAAATTCTCCAGCCCTTATTTCCACTTCAAACCCCTTTCGCTATTCCACCCCCAAGCGCCTAAAGGAATTTCCTCTGCATATTTTGCAAGGTTGCCCCTGGCCCACCCCGAGTCGCTCCACAAACCCATGCCGCTCCACCTTTATCTATCCATACCAGTTCAAGTGAGGGAGGCCGTCGGGAATAAGAGGGGTCAGTTTTGGATAAAATCGGAGCCCGCCGTTAGATATATCACCTTGATTCACGTCTCATTCAAAGCGCTATGGAGAGACCTAAATTATTCCTTTTGTCCTCTTGATTCTAACTAAAGGAAACCCTACTTAATCATGATATTCAGTTCTATCCCATTTTATTGTTATGCTGAGTTTGTTGTTGATTGGCTAACTACTGAGTAGAAACAATAAAAATTATTAATCGCTTAAGGTGTCTTTTTGAGTTACATTCATGATGATGAATATACAAAAAAACAGATGCTATTTTTACACTATATTAAAAACGTACCTTGATTTCGGCAACTATGTATCAATCATTACCAAGGTGAATAATGCAACTTCGTCCTCGATAATGGCACTTAGATATAAAACCTTGGTCGATTTTAAATGTAAGTAGTGTAAAAATAGTACCTTTTCATTGTTTTTTCCTCATGAAGAAATAATTTTGCTGATAGCTTTCCACTGCATTGGATATATTTTAACAGTTTTCCTACGATATTTATGCATTATCCTGACAGCTCTATTCTTACATTGTTTCTCCCTTTTGATCAGCATATTTCTTCTCTATCTTCATACAAACTGAAATACATTTTTCCACCTCCTCCCCGCACATGCGGAATTACTTCTTGGATTTACGGAGAGTACGTTGCATTTAGTATTGTATTATTTCTAATTACCTTTTCACTCAACGTACTCTCCTCTTCATAGTATTAAAAAACCACCTCCTTTATTTACCACGCTGAGAAAATCACCATTTATCCTATTGTGTTGATATTTTTCCATTTCACTCCGCAATGTCATCTTAAAAGCTACTATAATATATTAATTCTTCTACAAGCCATGTAAACCTATCGGAACGCTTCATCAAATCTTACCCTATCCAAGGAAGGTGAATGTTAGTGGTAAAGTAATATAATGAGACCAGAAAGTGAATACATTTTAAAGAAATAGTAGAATATGCAAGATTCTAAGAAAGGAGAGACTATTATAGAAGATGTGTAGAAGACGTTATGGAACAGGGACTTTGTAGAGCTAGAGAAAAATTGTTGTACTCACAAAATAATTTTGTGACGGCAATTTTGAACACTCGTAATTTTAGATGACCTGAATGACTTTAGATCGACAGATCAGAAAGAAGGAGCTCAGTTTTTGTTCTACTTTAAATTTCATAGTGAAAATAGCACGAGTTCTATTTTATTTTTCATGACTTTCCAGTAATTTCATAATGTGACACCTAATACAATTATTAACATGCAGTTTGATATCCTTTCCTCAGTATTGCCTTTAGTTAACGTATTTAATGCCACTTTGGCCAGACAGCTGTACCTACAGTTATTTGAGATGGCGATAGGTACTTGGAGTCGCACCTATCAGAATATCTCTTCTTGTCGTCCTCTCCCTGCGGCGAGGGTACTCAAGTTGCGTGTAGGTACCGCCCCGGCCTGCTCAGCAACCCACAGCTTTTCCCCACGTATCGGTCCCTCCCAGAGGGCTGGCTCATCAGTCTGTTTTACGACGCCAGCCTCTTCCCAGAGGTCACCTTTGCCTTTTCTCCCACTCAGCACACTTCGTTCCCGCGGGACGTTTATGCTATTTTTTCCCCCTTCGCCCTTCTCGACTCCCGTCCATCCTTCTCGGTTGAGTGGCAAGTTCGTGACGGTTGGCTCGAAGGGAAGGAGGGCGAAAATACATTTTCCCTCGGCCGTTTTCTCCGCTCCGAAAGCTCCGCTTGAGGTGACGATTCGATGAAGATTAATAGATGCCGCTTTTCCGTCGGGTCTTGCTCCCGCGTCGCCGCCAAGCCTGGCCATTCATCGCGGGAAAATGACACAGCGGCGCGGAGTGCTCTTCATATTTTTTTCCCGATCATTAAGCGCACTGGAGTGCTGAGATATGGCAATCATATCCCTTGTGATCGGTTGAGATTCCAGCGCGATTGGCGATATGATGTGACGGATCTCTTTCGGGCAGATTACGTGACCCGTATTCTTTGAAACACAAGCTCATGTCGATTTCAAATATACTCGTGACGGATTGCTTCTCATTGTTTAAATTCAATACTTAATCCTACAGAACTAATAAAGATGGAAATAATTAGTGAAAACCCATTAAAAATACAAGTATGGATAGTAAGGTATGGATGGTAAGGACAAGAAATGGAAGGTAATTTCGGTAGAAATTAAGTTGAAGTAAAATGAATGCTCGATATGATGGGTGAGGAAAGGAAAGGATAAACTCTAAGAAATAGGATATAAGGAGTGAATGGAGGAAACACATCGTGACGAAAAAGTTTTGGAACGCTTTTTGAATGAGGGGGCCAAACATCATCCGTTTCATAGTAACAGATACTACGGGTGGCATAGTTACAGGAACTTAAAATTTATCGTATACCTTAGGTTTGTTTTTGATACTTATATAGTATATTTAAAGGCCATCAAAACTTAAATAGTGAAAAGGAGACTTAGTTACTGTTTTACTGAATCATGTACACTTGGGATCTAACAGGAATTGCCTATCTTGTGGCAATGCCTCAATAGCTTGCAATAGGGTCAACAAAAGCTGCATACCTTCAAGGTCACTGGGTTTTCACCCCTGGTACGAAGGATTAGTAGCTTAGGTTGGCAGAAATATCTCTGGGATAAGTAAGGAGTAGAACCGCTGTCCTAGTGCCTACTATATTCGGTAGAACAGTGATTGAACTAGATGTAATAGAATTATGTTTCGAGCTGCTCCAGTAGCTAAGGTTAGATCGTTTCTTGTAATTTTATTGAAAACTGCGTTTAATCCTAAAAAACAACATCATCTATTCCAGAAGTTTTGAACCCACAATCTTTAGTCTACCAATCCGGCGCGTTATTGACCTGGCTACCGCGGGCAGTGCTGAAGCAGCTAGACAGAAGGAATAGGCAGATGAAAAGGAATTCCATATATAACCTTTAAGTTGATTCGAAGGTGAATTTGCCCAACAAAAGTCGTAGGTTTTAATTATTAATCGAAAAAACACGCTGTGTTTCTCTATCGATATAAATAGGAAAAGTTTTGTTTATTATCAAGCTTGGGAAGGAAGTGAAGTATCTACATATTTACTTTATTCCTGTATTTATTAACCAAAATAGCCTACTTTCATAAGGGACTATGACAAACTCCACTAGCCTCACTAGTTTATTTTTCCTCTCTCATGAGGTGGCCTAAAATTAAAATAGTCATTTGAGAAAAAGCTCGGAACCGGCCGAGTGGGTTAGGTAAGACGTATTTTTTTCCAACTCATCTCCCCCCACCATCCCCATTCATCTCACGTGCAACCCCATTTTTCCAACCATACGATTCTTCCATCCGTCTTCTCTGCCCTACCTCTAAATGCTCCCCTCTGTCCACAGTTCACGGGGTTTTATTGCCACGATGTAAAAAGAAGACGCACTCGGCACAGCGGGGATGCGTGTTACAATTCATATCTCCATCTTCTCACCCATTCTCCTCACCTCGAGTCCCCCTCAGACTCTCCCATCATTCTTTTTCTTTGTGCAGGTATAAAGATACGTAGATGGATGGCGTCAGCACAGGATAGCAAATACGGTAGGAAAAAAGGTAAATAAGTCGTGGTCCTTATTGTATTCGGGTGCGCTCATATTGGTGGAATTAATGGGAAATATTTCTGGAAACCTTCCATTTCATCATCATGACGGCTAGCGAAACAAATTCAAATTTTCTGTTCGGATCAAGACTGTTAACCTAAAAAGTAAGTGCATATGTTTACAATTCTCAAAACGATGGGTCCGCTAACACTCGAGAGGTAAAAGCCGTACCTGTCCCTTGAAACAATTTAAAGATGGTTCGAGAGTAAAAATATTTCAACAGAAGTGGGTAAAATTTAAAGAAGTTATTTAACAATAAATAAAATAATAAATATCACAATTTTATATTATTTTCTTCAATTTGGTTTAGCGTAGTGTGAGCAATGATTCTCCATCTCCTGAGGAAGCGTCTTTGTTCGGCATGTAAAGAGGCGTTTTCTATCAACTAGCCTTTATTGATAAAGGACAGGAGTAGCTAGTAGATTAATATCATTAAATAAAACTATGATAGTTCATATGTATAATTTTATAAATGGGACTGTGATATTCTATTTTTATTTTCAATTTCACATGAGCCACCTGAAATAATAATAATATATACGTAAAACAAAGGAACTGTTAGTAACTGGCGAGCCGAAATTGCCGACCCTACTCTTTAAAATCGGTCTGTATCAATTATGGCTCAGCATGAACGATGAAAAACTTTTTTCCGTAATTTTTTCCCATTACTTTTGAATTTTTATATGATATATTTCAATTTTTCTTTCAAAATGCATTATTATCTCTGTTGTGTTCCTGTTTAGGTTAGCGTAATTTTAGTTGTCTTTTCACGCAAAAATGCTTATTCTCATCCTCCATCTTTCTATACTTCTGAAATTGTTTTTTTTGGGATGGGTGACTCTAAGATTCCCATTGAACCTTATTATTAATTCTATCCACTACCTCTGCCTCTTCCTTCAGACCTCCAGTACTCTCATAACCTCATGATATGTACTTTGTTCCCCTTTGCTACTATGTGTCACGTATTCTTTCGTCCTCATTAAATTAACAAATCTTAAGTTACCAAGTTTGACTTTTTGTTCTCGAGAGTCCAGGTATTTGATTATAATAATTGCTAGCTCAATATTAACCTCTGTACTAACATTTCTAGTACTTGTTTCTCAAATAACTCATTATATGTTTTTTCCTGTTGTCAATTTCGCTGAAGCAAGCATATCTTTAAAATTTATCCCATGCCAGCATTCGTTCAAAATGAAACAATGGTATTTTTTCACCTTTTTCTTAATGTATGACGTCTGCTTTTATCTTTAATTCGTATTTCTGTGATTTTAAGGTTTAGGTCAGGTTTATGTAGACCAACGGCTAAGTAAATATCTAACAATCATACCTAAGGTTTTATTCAAATGAATAACCCAACATCCATGCTATTACATGGATGCTATCCCACAGTCTTTGGACTGTATAGTCATCACTGAGTTTTTCACATACTTAGTTCTATTCTTCTTAATCCTGGGGATTCCTTTTTTTACAGCTTTTTCGGGTTATCATCGTCAAAATCATCTATAACTGTCTTTTTTGATTATCTAAGTGTGACTAACATCCAAAAATGGTTTCTACTGGAATTATTTCATGACTATGAACTAGTATTCAACATTTGATAGTGTTTCTGATGTAAAATTCATTTTTTCCCAAACATATTTTAGCAAAAAGTCATGAATTTTAGTTAAGTATTATTATAGACTTTGTGATTTCATTCCTCACACTCTCTAGTTTACATTTTGTCGCAGTTATATTCAATATCCTCTCATGCTCATCACCCTCTATCGATTTTTAATACTTTTTGGATACACATATTATCTATCTTCCTCTAAGGGCGATTGGGCGATTAAGTTAGCAAGACTAACTTATTTATCATTTTATTATGATTAGTATTCATCTGGTTAAGCCAGATCTTGTTGGACAGTAAATTTTTCTTAGAAATTCTATTTCTTAAATGTCATTCTTCAGTTATGCATTCTTCCTACCCGACCAAACCAGGCATCGGTTCGTTCTACCGGTATCTCACCTCTCTCTAAACCACTTACCAAACGTTCTTCCCCCTGTCATGTCTGTCAAATTCCCCCCACCTTAATTAATATTGTGACTGACGTGACATGCTTTTTGGTTCATCTTATGACTATGCTCACGGATATTTGTGTATCCATCATTCATATTTGTTAAAATGTGTTAAATGTGATAGATATAAATTAGACTTGTGTGCTTTATTTTAAACGAGCGATAAGCTTGGTATATGCTTTAGATTTGTTTCTGTTGTCATTAAGCTTCTGTATTGGATATATGTTAACTTGATACTTGAAGTATGAATTCAAGTTTTAGGATTCATGATGAAATTGAATTTGCTACCCGATAATCATGCACGACCGCACGTGGACTGTGACCAATTGCTTTTAGTTACAAAAAAAACACTAGTATAGAGCGAAAGGTCAGTAAAATATCGTATTCGAAAAGCTTACATCCTCCCTAATCTCTCGTGGATTAACGATAGGCGCTCAACGTTTTTGGAATGAATAAAAGGGAGAAAGATGAGTGCAGTTTGATTAGTCTATTTAACTCGTAATTATACATTGGTAATGATAATAGCTATTTAATTTGCATGCATTGAGTCTGAAGTTGAATTTGATGTAGTTGTCTCAAATAACAGGCGATTATGTTTTTACAAACTACCATAACACTCTCTCATATTTTCACAGAACAACGTAAGCCAAGGGTTAAGCATAAACGCAATATCGACTTGCTATTCAAAAACTTGGATAGAAGTGAGAAAATAGGCAAATCGTTTCAACAATAATAGGTGTAATGAGCAGAAAAACGGTTTACCCAACGATGGAATCGGTTAACCAGAACTCGGAAATGAAGAATCTTGTTTTTGAAACTTCTTCGAGCAGAGATCATAAAGAGAGGACTTCGATGGAAAGGGAGAAATCCAAGAATCGTTTGACGGAGCACCGCTTGCGATAAAAGCTTGTTTATTATACGCGCATCCGTCGAACACAAAATATGGGGCTTTTGCAGTGCAACACGGCAATTCGTATGAAAAGGATGTATGCGGTAATAAACTATTCAAGAGATTTCCCACACGGATAAGGGTACGTTCCAAAGGTGTCTGATGCGCAAGGATGAATTTACGGGTGTGAGTAAACTCATGAGGAGGGATTTGAGTTCCATTGAGACCAGGAAGATGGTTTCGTTAGTACTCACGAGGTGATCAATTTGAGACGCGAGCTCGAGGTTGCATTCCAAGTTTCGTGGAGGATTTGAAGCCGTCAAAGGATTTTATGAAGGCATTATCATACCTTACTACTCGCGCAGCTACTCATTTGCATCCCAAAGACAGTGCATAAAGTACACGACTAAATGGCATGAAGTTTAGGGCTACACAGCAACGTGCTGAGCATTAGGATGGCGCAACTGTATAATGGTTGTGTTAACCTGTGCCATTCTCAATTGATGTCAAGTATATTCTTAAGTGGCTTATATATTGAAAATCTGTTATATGCTCTTAAAAATGTATGAAATTTTTATGCGAGTAGTTTCAATTAATTATCGATATATTTTTAATTGTTTGGACCCGATATATTCATATACGAATCATTTCCTGTTCCGTTAACTTAATCCCTACTTAACAATAATTCTTATGTTTATAGGGAAAAGTGAGTAGGTAGTTATTTGCAGGAGGAGATCGATTTGCACTAAGAACTTTAACGCCCTTTAGGATAGATAGGGAATTTTATGTAGGCAGGAATTATTTTTTCTGGATAGAGGAGGTATGGAGAGAAACCCGGTGTCAGCATTAGCCCGCTCTTAATGAAAGGTGTCAAGGGTACCACGGGTTAGAGTCCCAAACGACGGACGGAGTACTGTAATCGTAGTGCAATCAACCAAGTACCTCTCAAATGGGGGCCGGTAAACCAATGAAAAATCTCTGCCACCTCCAGGAATCAAACTTGGGCACCCTGGATAGAAATTCACTAATATGACAACCACAACATCCCGGTCACCCGCAAAAAGTGACTTGAATAATGAAAGTAAGGAGATCGAGTTGTTGTGGCAGCTATAAAACTAGTCTCTCATACCACGGGTCCGCAATAGAATGCTGGCAGGGGTAGAAATGTTTACTGGTGTGTCCATTCTTACTTTTAGTGCTGTTTGTGGAGAACGTTAGAGAATTGAGTGCTCCGTACAGCGGATGGGACGTTAAACTGTGTCCCTTGGCGCCGCCGTTCTTTAAGAGTAGGCTAATGCAGACACAGGGTTTCTTTTCAACATCCTTCCTCCACTCCCATCAAATATTCCTTTCCCAAAGCCTATTACCAACTATCATAAAGTTATGGATATAACCTTATATATCAGTCACCTCCCGCGAATAACTTCAAGAAACATAAGTAAATCACGGTCCATTCCAGTGCGTAAAGTTTCTGCATAATTAATATTAGTGTAGATGCGAGTATTACCTGTTCACCATGTTTTCCTCCGTTTGGACACTAATAGAATATAGTTACTCCTTGTGAGTTTACATCATTGAGGTCAAGTTAGCGCTCTTTTACTAAATGAGAAGGGAAATTCATAAAATGGCACAGCTAAGGCGTCTGTTGATTGACTGCATTAAGTGGGCCATTTCGTATCTCAAGGTTGGAGAGATAGCTTTGTGACCATCGTTAGCTCTTAAGATGCTAAGGTAGTTATGCCCTAGATATGCGCCGGGGACAGGTCATAATGAACTGATGCTATATCACCACTGTAAATTACCCACAAAGTATATAGGTCTACTTGAGCACCTGCTCACTTCCATGCCTTCGTCACAAAACTCGATCATAAAAGGCATGGTAGGTCGTTTGCCAACTTTATCTGCATATGTCTTAGCATTTTTCTTGACTTTGTATATGCAATAACAAAATCTGTCGATACGAAGGTTCTTACATGTCAGAGATTGTCATACTTGACTGCCCACACCCCTGGTTATTTTAGTGCTAAGAGCAGTGTCGCCTTAGAGCAGCAGACCACGGAAAGGTCTTCTGAAAGGCTTCTGTGTTATTGATAATCGTCATTTTTACCCCGCTGATCTCAGTTGAATTTACTGACTCTGAAAATTTGATATTGATGAGCAATTTCTGTGAGCTGTAGGTAATTTTATTAAAGTTGAGCTGGAAGAATAATGGAGGAAGTCATAAACAGTATTTCAATCCTAGGGATGTTTTACTGCAGCCCTTCATTCTACCCAATTTATTTTTAATTCCCTCACGCCCTGATATATTTTCTCTTTCACATCCTTTTTTGTTTGCCCCGTGTACTTATCCCTTGCTCTTCCTCGCAGGAACTTCCCTTCAGTTTTCCCTTATATTATATTTCCTACTAATTAATTGTGCCTCAAGGTATGTCCAATTCATCTGATTCTTCTTTGTCGAAGGGTTTTCCTTATTGTCCTTTCTTTGACTGCTCTTCTGCACACCTCTTCCTTCCTCAGTCCATTTAATCTTCAACATTCTCCAAATGGAGGAAATAAGAGGAAAAAAACGAATAAAGTGGCCTGCAATGATGGATAAAAATGGGAAGATGTCTAAGGCAATAGAGGAGTTAAGTTAGATGAAGTGATTTTCTAGAAGCAACAGTATTTTGAAGTGGTTGAATTAGTTTTAAAGGTTTTTCCGTCTTCGTACGTTTACATGAGCTACTCACGCTATTTCTCATTTCCTCACGATTTCCTCAGTTAACTTTTATCCTCCCCAACAATCATCACCACTTCCACGCTTGTCATTTCTACCCATCTTACCTCCTCCAACCTCCATGTCTTAAAACACTGTCCATTTTCATCTTCTTTTCTTCAAGTTCATAATAGCGCTCAACGTATAGTGCCATCTTCTCCCTTAATATAGTTGATTGAGCGAAAATGAAGCCAAGAAATGTACATATACATGACTCAATTTACACTGAACAGGTTCTGTTGCACGGCAAGATGCTTTTACCGTCCGGTACAGTGAGTGCAGTTTCGAAACCGAGCCACTCCCATTTCGCCCACGCATGAATCTTGCCTCCTACTTCGCGGTTATTTTCCCAGACGTCGCTTCGGTCGCGGCCAAAGGTGAACGGGGGCGTGAGGAAATGTTCCCCTCTGGTACCGTAGGACAGGCCCAATTACGTACGGAGCGATGATGCCAGAGAAGAATTGATCAAAGGCGATCCCTGACTAGCGGCATGTCGCATGCGACGAGTCACATGAGACGACCGGCCTGCGGTCCCTTTGGCAGCAAGCTTGGACACGAGGGAACGGACCTTCGCATGGCCGCATCGAGTGCCAGAGAAGCACCCGCCTGGGCCGACTTGACCTCTCGCGGGACCTTTCGATGGTTGCAAAGGAGGCAAGTAGAGGGGAAGGGCAAGAGCATCAAGGCTCCAGAGAGAAAGCTTAAAAGAGCCCTAGCAACAGGGTATTGAAGGAAGCCGCAGTGACTAAAATACGGAGCCGAAAAGAAAATCACTATCCAATGATGTCAACTCTTCTCTCCCCATTTATAGAAAATACTCCAATTCATCATCATTGCCGCAAATTTTCTGCGGATATCATGTACTTAGTCACTGGAGGTAGCAGGAAGCTAATGTATTATGAGGTGCTACAAATAGAATGGATTTTTTTAGAATTAATGATAAAAATGATTATTAGTCATAGTTTCTACAACTTAAGACCTACATGCACAATGCACAAAAATGTGTTTAACATCGTAGAATAGCAGTATTTTTACGACACTGTTAAATTAATGTTGTTTTCTTCTGCAGCATGGATGTCTTAAAACTGGACTTTCCATTTTCGACTCCCAGCCTTTGTGGACTCTATGTTCTGAGGCTTAACTTCATGAAAATCAATGATCGCTCAATTTCTCCTCTCCACCACTATCGCTCTTCACTGTCCTTGATGTCGATGCTGATATACGATGCTGAAAATAAACTGTACGGGATAATTTCTCCTTAGCGGCGAAAAAGACCGTAGAGGAATAGATTATGTGAGAAAATAGCGAAGTTTTCCTTGTCGGTGACCAGCCTCAGTATTCCTTTAGCTTTACAAAAAAACTCGACCACTTTTTTAGTAATCGTAAAAAGTTATCAAAGCTATTTTCAAAATATATTCAGACGATTGGCAGTAAATAGATTCAGCTATGAATGAGGAGGAATGAGTGCAACTCGACGTCGGTATTAGTCTATACATAATACAGAGAGCACCAAGGGGTTCACAGTTTTACGCCCTGTCAGACGAATGGAAGACCGTTTAGAGAACTCCTTGCAAAGAAGTAAATTAGGGAACCGCATGCCTTCACAAAAAATCTACCATTAAATCCGAGTTCAGAAGGATAGATAAGTGCTCCAGTTACGAGCCAAACGTATTCCAAGCATTTAAATATTGCAAACGACTAGCATAAAAACATTTTGCAGCCTTTGGCTCTCATTAATTGTTCAAATCTGTGTGAAAACCTTTCCGTTGAGTTCATTTTGTAAGGTAGTGGAAAATACCAGTGCACTTTATTAATTATTACGCTTTGCCCTAAGAAAACCTTTTGATCTCACAATACTTCTTTCAGTTCTTTGGCATCGATCACCCAAATGTATCATATTGTGTGCGCGACTTAGTTCATGCTTACCGAACGTTATTTAATGGTGCATTGTATTTCAGAGTGCATGTTGTACGGAAATATGTTATAGAGTTTTGAGTGTTCAGTTGATAAATAGGATGACAAATAAACCATGAAATAATTATCCAATATCGTAACGGGAAAACCAAACAAGTAAATGCAATTTAAAAATGCCGATTTTCTTGCTGGTCACCATAGGAAAATGTAAGGTATGTCGATGAATCTAAGGGGAACCTTTTAATGCTAAGCTGTATTAAATGAACATTTTGTTTTCTTTAATAATTAGTTATCCACTCAGTTATTAAGAAGTACAATACGAGAAAATATGACGTATTTTGTGATCCATCAGTCTAAACTTTAATTACTTACACTTCTTGTTTCTTATTAGTTACCTATAACTAGCAATATAATAGTATATTAAAACAAACACATAGATACATCTCTTCCTCAACGTAATTGAAAAGGCCTTCTTCATACTCCCATATTCATACCTTTTTCTTATATCATCTATTCTATTTCGTAACTTCTGTACTTAGTAAAGATATTAGTCAATTATCCTCTATTTCTCTCTAAATGTTAAATATCCCAAATTTATGGTAAAATCCGATTGGTTCCTACTTATAATGTGGCATACATTATTACAATGCTATTAAAATCCAAACAATATATAAGACATATTATATATAGATACAATGATATCATGTACTACATATAGATATTTTGCCATATTAATCTAAAGTACTGAGATTTTTTCCATACGTATGAATTTCTTCCACAATGTGTGACTCGTCTTTTCTATGCTTCTATTTGATGGTATTTCATATTTGCTTTAATTAAGACGATATCTATGAATTTAGGGTAAAACATATGTATTCAATTTCAAAGTAAATAAATAGTTCTATCAAATTCAATTGACCGTCAACACCACTTCAGCAATACTCGCAGGGTCAAATTTGCTCAGAAATTGGGGATTTATTTTTAATTATCTTGGTGCCTTAGGGGCATGGTAAAATGGATACTGACTGCCGATGTTATTGCCCGTAAAATCTCTTTAACGCAGCAAAAAAACAAATCAGGATCCACTTCATATGCTGTATTTGATTAACTCTCACTTCCATTCGACAATAGCTGAGACTCTCGATTAAATTAAGTGCCTTAGTAACAAAATGTTCCAGTGTACTCTCGTGCAATTAACACCTGATGATTAAATCGAGCCTTAAATATGGTATAAGGAGATGTTTCCTGCTCCCTTATTCTGTAGAAACAAATTTCGAACAAGGGTTCCCCCGCATAAAATTCTATTCTTCTTTCCTGGCCTTCCGTTTACCGACGTCCGTCACCATTAGAGATGACATAACTCAATTTCGTGCCGAGTAGTGGCCTCCCCGTTTCGTCCGAAAACACGTCTAAGTCCATGAATATTTACATCCTCTTTTGCCGGAAAAGTTGCAATCGTAAAACGGAAAAGGGAGGCTAATGACTTTCCCATCTGCCGAAGTGCTTTTAGTCGCTCTTAATGGCATTTTGTCTAATGTAGAGGCCGTGATGGCGTACTAAGTACAATTACTTTTCAGTCCGAGAGTGCCTAAACAGAATGACAATGATTTTTAAGCAGTGCATGCACAAATTAGGTTCGTCTTTCCGTGATTCATTTTATGCTTTGCATATGTTTGTTCCATGCCTTGCAACGCAGAGGAAAAAATTTGAGCACGTTGGAATTGATGGAGAGAGTTTGAAAATTTGGTTGTTGTCATTTTTAGGTTCAAGGGTGTTCAGACCGTAAAGTGTTATTTTCTTAAAGTGTATAATTTGTAAGTGTTCTCATATTTTATATTAATTTATATAGGAATAAAAATTAAATGTGAGAACATAGATAGAGTAATAGATGTCTTTCCATTGTTTAAAAATGCTCTAATTAGGAGTAGATGTGTATTTCAGAGAGCAGTATTGATTAGGTACCGTATAAGGGTCTGTCCACCGTTACTCTTGTGACATTTTGACGCATTTGACTCCATTAAAACTGTCAGAGTTATGGAAATATTAGATTTTCCAAAGTAAACACTTTTGAATGAATTAGAATACATAATGTTTATTAATTACATTCGAAAATTAAGGACTCAGATCATCAATTTAGTATATAAAAAGCACATGGAAATCGTGTTATGTCTTGTGACCCAAAAAAGACAGTTGAAATGCACTATATAACATAAATCAATTTTCTCTTCTTCCAATTACAATATACCATTAAAATATTTTTCATATTTTACTCTAGTGTCTTAGGAATGAAGTACAAAAATATATAGTGCATAAGTATATAAAGAGACAGACAAAAACAGGGTTACAAGTAGAAAAAGTGGTTACTCTTGTGACCGTTACTCTTGTGACGGATCGTCAAGCATGCATTGAAGGCACATACAGCAAAATCAAATTTGTTCGTGAAGTTTAAATGGTCGGGGTAGCACTTTAGCAATGAAATGGGTATGTACATTAAACATGAAACTAAAAAAATTATCTGACTACATATGTGGGCTAACACTATAAGGGGACATTGTAACAGTGCATTACTTCCATTTTTTGTTATTAATTATTATACACACTACATTTCACCCATAATACGGCCATAAAATCAAAATATAACCCTTGTAGAAGAGATGTACATAAGTAGTAATTTATTTACGCCGTTTTTTAATATTTAGTGACATTTTAAAGTTGGTGATATTTGACGAGTATTCCTTACTTCATTAAAATTCCACTTCAAATACATTTTCTGATAGTTAATGAAGGAATATATAAATATATTATTTCCATACATTATTTTCCAGTCTATCCATTTCATTATGCAAGAAAAATTTTCACTCTAACATGAAAATCTCTTTTTTTCCAATTTGTCCACTTTCTACTGGACGTACCCATAACTTCTGTTATGGTCACTTTCTTGTTGTAAGTAGTGAGTAACTGTAATATAATTCTATAGTTCTCGATATTGTGCCTTAAAATGAATTATCGATCCCGATAATATGCGCTGGTCATTAAAGTTAGCTGATTTGGATTTTACCAAACGTTTTACTGCACCATGTACAGTTTTGTTATTTAACAAAATATTACCACTGCTATATCATAAAGAGTGTAAGTATTTTCAAAATTATTGTTCCTCAGCTTGACCTGTTTTCTTGCTGCTATTACCATGATAATTTTTGTGGTTCACAGTTCAGACACTTGATTTCAAGGAAAGAAAACTCCTTTATTTCATATCACTTCAAGAATATATGGTGCCATGATATCAATCATAATTTTACTAACAGTAACGATTGTCCTTTTATGCATATGAAAGTGCCTTAAAACAGAACACCAATATCACCCTTCTCGTACTGCCAACATGCTAAATTCATTTTGTTTTTAACATATTGATATCCTTTCGTGTGAAATTCTCCTCCCTTGCAATGAAAATGTTCTATGTATTTATCTGAAGGTGAAACTATGCGTCGAATCTTGGGAAGTGAATGACAATCAATGTGGAATTCATCACTCTTATAAGAAATGCAAAATATTGAAGCATTTTATTTTACTGCGAGGGAAAATTAAAGAATCCTTCAAACAAGGCCCTTAAGTGCCAAGAAGTATTTTAAACATGATTTTAATTAATCCATCAATGTTTTAAACAATCTCGAATGATAGAGCCTCATAACTTGCAACGAATGCCTACTTGATGGTGGCGGAATATGTCTTTAGTCTTAATGAGTCCCAGTCTATCTTTTGAGGTGACTCTATGTGTGCCGAGTAAAAGCAAGCGTATTCTCGAGCCTCTTTCATCCTCCTGACCACAACTGCTTTCATTACCAGGGTTTATCTGCTGAGGACGCACCTGGCAGAAGATTAAGGGAATTACGAGAGCGAAAGCTTGGTGAGAGATGATAGAGTTAGGGTTGGGATTCGGTCCAGAAGTTTAGGAGATGTTAAAGTTACGGGGAAGAGATTTGCGGGGAACCAAACCTCTTTAAATGTCACCAGGATCAGATATGAACGAGGGAAGTTTGGTGTAAAGACGTGGTGATATATGCTCCGTAACCCAACTCTAATCATCATAGCAAGGTGGTCCAAATTCTCCATTCCTTTACTGTCTAGTGTACCCTTTGCCCGCGAATCCCCTATTTATACTATTATGATGTGACGGGTCATGCCATTAGAAAATATATCAAACCACTTAGCTCTCTATTTGCACTTCTATACTGTTGTCACAGTTTGGGCTTTTTATTTTCAACATCCATTTATGATAAAACTTTAGAATGGAACTGTATCTACCGTCATTTCTTTCCGAAACGTAATTAAGTAATAGATCTTTTTAGCCAGCTAATAGCCATAGACAGACAATAAGACAGCTTATTTAGACAATTTAGACAGCTAATTAGCCATAACAGATTTTCCAGCATCCTCCACCTCTATCTAAGAGTTCCTTATACATTATGTAAGTGTCATAGTTAAATGTTTAGAATTATTCAACATCGTTTGCTTCCAAGGATGGCATAGTAAACCAGAAGCTTTCCCGTTCAAGTAAATCTCTAGGTGAGCTGTACCCTTACCGAGCCTACCTACCTTCGGGCTAAACACTATGCTTTCCGAGGATGACACTTATGCGTTATCGTTAGCAGAGAGAGGCATGGTGTACTCTAGTTATGGAAAAATTGTTGGTTCCGTCTTTTAAGATTACTGTCAGAAGATTTGGACTATATGGAGTTAAATATGAACATAATAACTGAATAGATTTAGGGCATCTAAAGATAATATGAGCATATTGATACCGATCGTAACAAATAACTTATAACGATGGAAATTTGCATTTTAAGATCCGTTCCACTCATGCAATCATAAATTGCACTTATAAGAGATGTAGAATTTAGATGTTTAAATATTATTTCAACAACTTTTGTTGATCGTTACAAAATATGATGTATATACCACTAAAGTAAGGAGTTCCTCGTTTTAATGGATAGCGATAAAGCAGTTACTGTTCAAACAACAAGACCAGTGACAATTTTAAGTACCTACGGATTTTCCTAGGCAAAATAGCTACAAATTCAAATGAAATTCAGTGACTACAAACGGTTACATTCGAAGAGTTACCTTGGAAATCGAGTATATGCGGTTGTTTTAGCACTAGCTTCATACCCAAGGGGTCCATGATCTTCCCTAGGATTGTCTAAGATGCCTCCCTGAAATATCGCTCCATTCAAGAGCGCCCTTTAAAGATAAATTTAATTCCAAAATTCTGTCCTTTGAATGGGACAAGTAATTTTAGTGATCTCAGTCGTAGGTTGCCTCAGGAGTGTAATTGTTACTTCGAGTGACTTGACTCCTCCGTATCATAGTTGTCCTTTCTCAAAAACCTGCTTTAGTTAAATAATGAGTTAAACTTGTATCAAACTATATTTGTGGAGAAGGTATAAAATGAGTACAGAAGCTTCCTCAAGATGTGGTGAATTTAGTAAGTCATGGCAATTCGGTTGTGAGAGCACCTTAAAATAAAACATTTACTTCACGGAGGCTTTAGTAACCCCTCGTGTCACATAAATGTACAAAATTTCTTGTTTTTAAATTCTACGTCAGGCAGATAGATGAATGGTTATCCCAGGAGATAAGAGTTACGGTAGTGACCAGAGAATCCCCCGCAATCCCTTTAGGGCCGTGGGGGCACAGCTCAACGTATATCGCGAGATTTTCTGAGAAGCAGATCCTCCAGGAGAATCCTAAGGAGGCAGAGCAGAAGGAGTTGACATCTGTGCCCCTGTGTGCAAGTTTGGCTTTAATACGAGAGAGACTCGCCTTGTCTTAACTGACCATCTCTGAGACTTCAACCTAGAAGTCCGAGGGTGTAATTCCTCACTGGCAGGTGGACGTCACTGAGTGACCTGTTAAAATGATGTCATCTCTCTCCTAGCTAAACTCCATGGCAAATGCTTAGACATAAGGCTCGATCGAATTAGCCATAGTGAACCTTAAGCCATGACAAATTGCTATCCTGCTTCAATGATCATGCTCCTGCTTGCTGAGGCTACTGCCAGTATTTTTACCGGTCGAGAAAAATTGCAAGTTACGTTTGGGGTGATGAATTTTTAAGTTTTTGATAAAAATTACTAATTAAATAGCCATGACTAAAATGGATTAAATAATGCTTAAAAAACATTGTAGTGGATATTGAGTCACGAAAAAAACTATTTACCTCTCTAAAAGTTTAGTAAATTATAAAATTAAGTGTTTTTTCCCTCCAAACATTTCATTTTTCCAAAGGTAAAAGGTATTAATTAGTCTTGATAGTTTTTTTCAACTATACATAATGCCAAAATAAATAAAGATTAAAGTTTCATCGATCAAGGTGAATGAGTTTCGTAAATGATATCAATTGAATAGATGAAGTGGTTTATAACAAATGATACAATAGATGAACAAGATTACTTATATTATCTTCATAAGAGGAAAGTTCCTAAGTAACATATTTTCAAGATTTACGTGCGAAATTTTGCTTTTGCTTTCCGTAAACCTAAAAGTATCACAACGTTTTATTCCCAATGTATAATGACGAAATATTTTATTTTATAATGAGTCATGTCCAGCTTCATAATGTTTCCCTCTCCTTTTATATTGATTTTGTAGCGTGTCAGACAGTCAGTCAGTCCGTCATTCTGTATCTTTTTTGTTTCGTTCTCTCCCAAATTTTGAGCTAAAAGAGTGAAGTCTGGTGCGTTGAGTGTGGATTCTCTGTCTGTATTATTTGGTAGTAGTTCTGGATTTTTAGCAGTTTGTGGTGCAGAGAAAAATGCAGGAGAAAAATCGTGTTTCCCTATCTTTTAACATAGGAAACCAGTTGCTATGCATATTTAATTACGTTGCTAAGTAAATGTGTTTAGGTTTTTGGTAAAGGGGCAAAAATTGGATTGAAGAATTTGAAGAAAGTTGAATTAGTTTCATCAATCAATTTTGTGAGTATGAAAATGTTAATTGACAATATGCAGATAGTGAAATAAAACAATTTTTGCCTACCGGCCCCGTTCTTGTGAATTGTGAATTTCAATGCCAGGTGTTTTGAAGTAGGTACCTACTTTTATAGTAGTTGAAAGAATATTATAAAACGTTTATTATGCATTAATGTTTGTTGTTAAATCAGCAGGTTAATTCGAATATATATTAATTTTGTAGCGTGTCAGTTAGTCAGTCAGTCATTCTGTATCGGTTTTGTTTTGTTCTTTCCCAAGTTTTGAGCTAAAAGAGTGAGGTTTGGTGCGTTGAGTGTAGATTCTCTGTCAGTATGATTAGGTAGTAGTTTTGGATTTTTAGCAGTTTGTGGAGCAGAGAAAAATGCAAAAAAACGTGGTTTTTGAGAGTGGGAGATACCATATAATGAACATTTGGTGCAGAAAAAAGCACAAAAACATATAGGATAATTAGAGTAGAACACATTTCTCTATAAATAGCCATTTTCTTCTCTCTGCATACGAAATGCTGATGAAAAGTGCCTGCAAAGCAATCACCAGGCCTGCTAGTCTTTAATAAATTTCTGCAAAGATTCATCGTAGACTTTTAAACTTTAATACAACAGTTGATTTAATCAACCAACCCTGAAATAAAGAAGAGTTATAAATGAGCAGTGACGGTTAGAACGATCGGTAGAGAGCGATGGCAGTTTCGTTCAATGCGTCTGTCTTCCCCATCAGTTTGTGTAGAAGTATTTATAAAGCCTTAATATTTTCAGTTAGGGATAAAAAATATGCTTTGAAAATAAATATTGCGTAACAACTTGTGCACAAATATGCTATTCCGTTACTCTGGGGGGTCGACAAAATTTCCGTCGCCATTTAAAGGAGCGTCAAAGGTTTTTCGTTGGGTAGAGAGGTATTAGAAAGCGTTCTTATCCCAATACACTTCGCTTAAAACTCGAATAAATATTTGACGACCTTTATGGTCTGATGTTTGAGAAGAATTAGGTAAAATAACGGTAAAATGAAACTATATTGTCATCAACGACAACACGCGTAAATTACTTCGTCACCCTCATTTATTGTTATTTTGAGAAATACCAATTTTAATGTTATTTCGTAAATTTAACGCTGACATGTCCTGGTGAAAATGTGAAAGAGGATCGAGGATTTACAACCTTATATTTAGAGCATACTTCCTTTCACGTTAAATGGAATAGTCTTAAACAATTTGAAAAATAGTTGCTATTTTGCGCCAACTAAACTCAAGGATTCATGGTTCTGTTTACAAATATTCAATGGTGCATAGCATTTTTTCAAATCCGTATAATTTTTTCCACGAAATAAATTCATTATTCCCCTCGTTCACTGGTGAATCCTCATGTCCAAAACTCTCGTGAATGAACCTAAATCCTGGAGATGATGTAACACGATGGGATGTAATTGTAATAACATAGGAAATATGGAAAGAAAATTGATTAGGGAAGTATGTAACCTTGTCTTTAATAAAGGTAGAAATGGGTCCATTGCATAGATTCCATACAATGCACTGATCCATGGGACGGAATCGCGGATACTTTCGCCTCGTTGATATTGTCATGAGTAAAACGGACCCATCTGGTAGGCCACTATTCACCGTAAATAGTTAATCTACTCATTTATAGAGTAGAGAACCATCATTTGAAGAACAATAAAAAATTTGACAGATTGAAATTGGGATCAACTTTTCGCTCTCCTGAGCGCTTGGAAAAAAATAACAATCACATGAACGCGCGAATAAACGCTATAAAGAAGTCTAAATGCTCGAATCTTGAAATTTGTGGTGTATATCAACCATGAAAAGACCGGTATTTTAATGGAAGATGACTGGTATTCCAAGTCTGATAGATTTGACACCCTGGTCTTGGACTGGGAAACATTGCGCTAATGATATTTTAAATACCACATCAAACTTTTTCCTCCTTCCTAACTCTGGGCGCACGAGCTTGGTGACGTTTTTTCGCTTCAGGAAAATAACAGGCTGTGAAAAACAGGCTTAGTAAAATGGAGGCACACAGGGAAAATCAAAGGGCAATTACAAGGGCAGAGATACGTGCGTAAAGGCATTCCCTGGGTATGTTTAACCCTCACATTTTTCCTATCAAGTAAAAAGGTTCTAATGCAGTTACTCTCTGCCCTTATGACCTTGTCTATGATGTCGGAAGGAATAGCGAGGGAATGCCGCAGTTTTAACTTCCCCCACATCCGCTGCCGGGTAGAAAAAATTACAAGTAGGCACTTAATTAATCGACGTGTCCACCGCGAGTGTTCTGGCTGAGGGCCGAAAGTCTCTGTCATTAGCCCGGCCTCCTTCCTCCGGCATCACCGTCTATCTTTCCCTAAATCCTTTTCTCCTCCTCTGCCTCCATTCCCCCAACCACCCCCTCACCCAATCTCTTATCTCCTTTCCTCTCCATTTACCCCCGCTCTGACTCCTTCCATTTCACTCCTCTGGCTTTCCATCCAAATCCCCTCTCCACCCCCCACCTCTTAAACCCTCATGCTCTAGGCGTTTCGGTTATGTCGGCAAATGGTATTTGTGCTCGCTGTTCGCGTGCACTCCCTAGAACACTCTATTGCCTTTCTTCTCACCCTCCTCTCTCTAAAAACTCCGTCTCATGTGTTTCAAGCGCGGGTAGTGCTAAAACCGGAATGGAAAAATCCGACAGATTTGAGCTCGTCCATAAGGCCCGAGGAGTGATTGGGCCCTTCATGAAGAGCGAGCGCAGAAATCCTTTCAAAACCCAATTTAAAGAGCCATCTTCTGTTCCCTTCTAGCAGTGACATTAACCATTAAAACTTTCAAACCACCGGGCTTTTAACTTTCCCACCACCTTATGCCTCTGATTAAATTGGGGTGCTGTTCTTTCCCTCTGGATTTCTGTGCATCTCTAGTAATGCTAGGGTGAATGGGTATAAAACCTTTGATGTTTAAGTGAAGTTTATTGGTCTCCTCCCATCACTTCAATGTTTCTGATAGCATAAAACATGAAATGTATGATGACATTGTCAAAATCCCACTTAAATTGTCTATGCACAAAGAAAATCATCGTCATGATATTATTCCCTTTTTTATTTAAAATTAGCAAAGTTTTTTGCTACTACCCACCTTTATAGATTGTTAAGAATTTTAAATCTTATTTCATGCTTGGAATAAGGGACGCTAAATTTTTACCCAGGGTTGGATATAATCCATGGATGTCACGAAATATTATTTACGCACTATTCGCAGGGAGAACCATGCGCAGAGGCTGAAATCACTCTCGTATTTCTCTACATTTGTGTTCTTTATTAGTTCTCAAATTAAATTCTCATCCTATTACCAAAATAAATCGAGCGTTCTATTTTTATAACCAATCAAATAAAATAATGAAAGAACTGAGGTAACGCCGAATTTAAATTCCCCAATAAAAAAATCATCGGATACCAATAAAAAATAGCGGAAATATCCCTCTCATAATTTTTTTAAGTGTATTGACTTATATCCGTTCAGTATTTCATTGTCTCCCAACGGCGTGATTTTAAAGGTTTGTTTCCATGGGGAGAGGGGCCGAAACCGACACCGAGTGTTGGTGAACGCCATTTTCCGTTTCGAGCAATTAGGTTTCAAGGGAAGGCGAACTACTTTACGGAGCGGAATCAGCGGGAAATGGGTTTCATTTGGCGAATGAATCCCCACCAGAGCAATCCATACTGTGACTTCCAGAGACGGCGTCATTCTCATAGTTCCTTGACGCGTTTTATTAGTGTGTTATCAGTTGCGTTTCCCTAAGGACATTTTGGATTGAAGCGCTTTGTCGTGATAATAATGGAAATCTCAATTTCTAAAGCTTTGTTGCTGATTTCCAAAACGTCAGTGATTGACGTAAATATTTTCTTGAAGGATAACCATGTGATGTATGACCATTCAAAATATGAGAATCATTTTTCAAATATTTAACAATTACGCATTTAATAAGTTGTAAATAAATTTTAGAGGTTCATTACCGCATAAACTCCATGATAACATGGAGTTTATGCGGTTTCATGTGTTTTATAATTTTTAGGGTCATATTCCACTTGGCCGATTGGATATTAATTAGATTATTGAATAGGCATTCAATGTGGATATCGGAAATGCAGTGATGCACACCAGTCATTTGTGTGTTAGGTTTTAAGATCTCAATGGGTAAGTTCCTTCGAAAAAATTTAGGGACACCGATTTTTTGACAAAAATGAAATAAGTGGTAATGAAAGTGAAAAATTGATTGAAAATGGTAAAGATAATACTTGAACAAGATGCGTATAGAATTTCTTCTGACACTCAATCATCAGTGTCGTGGATGCAAAAGCCGTTAAATTGATTTTCAAGTCAAATGATTGCAACTCAAATTCTAACTTTCGACGTTGTGAGACAGGGTTTTCCTCATTCGCCTTTCTATCTCCTTCTACCTCATTCGTAGACACTGCACGATCATTCCTTCTCATTGACGCTGGTTAAATGTCTAAAAATTTGATTTATATTCCGAAACGTAATTTTCCATTTTTGCATTAGGTACTTATTGAAATCACATTGAAAAGATAAAACCTATGTTTAAACATATGAACACATATGTTGGCATTTCGCAAACCAAATTGCTAATCGTGTAATAACATGTATTACTCAGCATCCGGAGTGGGGTGAAATCGAACCTTTGAGGTACCTCAAAGGTACGAGGGCGTGGTATCTTATAAATCCCCTTCCCTCTTGAATGTAAATAAAAGTACACAGAGTTATAGCTTATTTATACGATTTTTTGCCAAAACTGCATACAACTACATAAGTTAAGGTCGTGTATGAATAAATGCTCCCGTACCCTGCGCAAATAAGACACGCGACAGTTTTCGTCTTCGCTACAGGCAGTAAACGTTTCTATACAGATGACTGCGGCTAGCTTAACATAGTTACTTTCCCAGATAAAGAAGCTTATAAAAATGTAACTCAAAAGCCTGGTTTTATGGTGGATTTTAAACTTTAATTTCTCCATTCTTCTCACCCTTTAAATGTTTTTTTTTCAATAGTTTTACTTGCGCTGCGGGTTTTATTCTCATCCCCGTGTAATTCTTTGTTACTTTGAAACAACAAAGGTGGAAAGAGCGTAACGTTATACACACCCATGCGACATCCAGTTGGGTCGAGCCAAGTTCCTGGGCACGTTGTGATAACCGTGGCTTTCTCCCACCGTAACCCTGTTAGCCTTGTTCTTATTCTGCCACACGCCTTGTCCTGAATCATGTAATGGGTCAGTCACCATTCCGCTTCCTTCCGTACTGCCGCTGTTATTCCATGCACACTTCCTATCTCTCTCCTTTATCCTCTCTCCGCATGAATCCCCTCTTATTCTGACGTGTGTGCCGGCCTCTCATCATCCTCCCTCTTTCCCGGCCACACTTCCTATCCCACCATCCCCACGAAGCTTGAAACCGTGGCCACGAAAAAAGTTTAAAACGGACTCCTCTCAACACGACCCCCTACCTCTTGAGTCCCTTCCGCGTTCACGAAGCGTGGAAAGCCCTTCTCATCCGTTAGCCTGGCACCCTTTTCCACTTGCCCTTGAGGCATCTCGCGGGTTAAAATGTAGATGCTACCTTTGTTACCACCTTTCACGGTAGTAAACCGTCTCCTAAGAGCACCCTCCCCTTGATTTACGGTGACTTTTGGCTTTAGAAATGAAACTATAGAGTACAACTCCTGATTCGCAACAAATAATTCGCATATTCATAACAATTTTGTTTATTTTTACTTACTCTAGATGGTTATAACTTTTACTCACCCAAAATGCCGAGAATACCTTTGAACACTTTTTTCTATGTATCGTGCTCCTCTTCTCTCTCTCAAATTCGTAGATATGTGATAATTTGTGCTACGTCAATGGCAACGATGAGATTTCAGAAATATGAACTCCCCTGAGGGCGTAGAATTTAATCATATAGGCAAAGTAGAATAGTGATTATTTCCACTGCTATACGTAAATAGAATACTGAAGTTCTTTATAATAGCAATTTATTTACTGCTCCGTAATATCTACTGAATAACAAGTTCATTTCATGAGTCAAGTACGCTACTGATAACGTACGTATCAATTAAAAAATCAATACCTAACAAACACAAAAATTTTCATATTTTTCATACTGTTAATTCTCATCGAGATATGCGGCTCAACTTGATTGATCTTTATATTTACCAATACACAAAATTTTTAATAAATGATTTGTTTACCAAATATGACGAATATGAGTTAAAAGTTGCAAATTTTAGGTGCCGGAGGAAGGCCAATTAGTCTTGAGTGTGCATGGAAATAGACGTCCTCATCAATGTACTGTACGAATTTTTAAAATTTTAAAACTTACTCTAATATTAGTAGCTAGTATTATGAGAACTCCCGCGAGGAACTAGCAGGATTTCAATATTGATTTTTCTCACTCCTTTAGTTTCCCACACAAGCCAGCCACTATAATATAAATAACAACTTGCTTTCCTAACAACTCAAAGATTTAAAAAAGCATCTCAGATTGCGGTTCGAATAGTACAGGGTACAGCGAAATTTTGCATCGATAAGTTTGGAAATAAGGTTAGTCCATGAGACATAGCGTAAGCAGGGATCGCCTGTGAACCAAATCCTTCCTCTAATTCCCTGAAAAGGGATAAGACATGAAAGGCAAGGCACGCCCGAAAACCCTGCTCGCTCCCTATGTTTCAGAACCATTTAGCCGAGGTTGAGGACACTCGTTTCCGCTGCCGTTGGTGCGTGCGTGTGTTTGCGATGGACCACGGACCTCCTTGGGTCGGGCCAGTGGCAACGGAGAGGATGCAAGGTAGAAAGGGAAGAGTTTAGAGTGGGAGAGGAGAGAAAGAGAGTGAGAGAGAGAGAAAGATAAAGACGGGGAAAGAGGAGTCGGGGAAGGATCCTCCCTCTTATGGCGGGGTTTGGGTTTTAAAGGGTTAAGGGATTTTTTTTTGGGGAGCTAAGTTGGTGGGGAGGTGGGTAGTTTGGTTGGCATGCGAGTCCTGCGGTGACAGTGTGTGTCCTCTACGTCGAATGCGAGCGTTCGTGGACGGGAGATCCCATTCCCTCTCCAAGAGGGAAGTGAGCGGCTGACCAGGAGGGGAGGCTTAAGGAAGGAAATGTACTATTTGCACCCCACAAGATGAGTTGAGTACTGTTGAGCACGGTATGGGAACCGCCAAGCTAATTTCAAAGGCCTCAGTAAAACTGTCGACAAACAGAGAAATATGACCTCGAGAGGTAACTTAAAAATTATTTTGTAAAAGTAAAATCGATTATATACTTTGAGTTTTTTTAACAAAGAGTGTAAAAAATGGGAAACTCATGAAACACGTGCCTTAGCACCTGTGATAAAAGAAAATGCGAGACCTAAATTAGTACCATGGGAATGATAGGACTCCTTAAGACATGAATGCTAGTATTTTTTCATAAAATGTGAATCCAGAATATAAGTTCCTTAACGCAAAAAATAAAATACATTATTTTGTTTCATTTCTCTCATCATAAAAAGTACATAATATACCCTATTTTTATACGTGTTTTGCACCTTGATTTGAGGAATATTTCAAAGTAAGGAGCCAGAGCGCAAAATTTAAACTATATTTCTACGTGTTTTCCACCGCTATTAATGCATTTTCCAGAGCAGAGAATATTTTATATTTCCCCTCTTCATTGAATGATGACCCTAGCTTAGTAAAACATCTTGTTGCAGCTTCTTTGCTTCTTTGACATTGTGCCTTAAAGGCCGCAAGATGTGCAGTCAAAGTCTCCCCAGTATCCCCTATGTTTTTTAAGGGGTTTTTTTGCATAATTTTCTGAATGTGGACGGGAATAATCGTGAATGACAACAATACTGTGACTGAGCATGCGACGGGAATTTAAAATTTATTTGAACGCAGTAAATACTTATCACAGAGCTAAAACAGTACCTTGTAGCATCAAATTGGCATCAGTCTATATCAAAAGAATCATATGAACTTGCACGTATGCATGAAATTGCAATAATTGCGCAGTCACAGCGGTAATTTCAAACAAAACTTGCTTTTCAGATGTATTAGTACTTATGAATAATTATTTTTGAGCATATCTTTGGGTAAATTACGTTCAGTAAATGTTTTGTATAGTTTTGGATACCATATTGAATGTAAGTTAATATTTGTCCCATTCATAAATTTTTAGCTCCATACTAGGCCCAATTATTTTAAAGTGTATGCCTGTAAAATATCATGAAATGGTCTATGACGGTTTAATGTTGTGTATGGTCTAAGTATATTTACCCTATTATTATATTTTGGATATAATTATTATTTTCAAATCATCCATAAGATATGAGCATGCTGATAAATTAACTTCAGTTCACCCCATAAATCAATGTATATATTTTTTTACTCGTATCCTTTGTATCTTACATATGTTATAGGCATTTACATGCAATTCCTTGTCCCCTATTAATCATTCATCCGTGAATAACAACTGTTCTTGAAATTACTGCTGTAATATCATTTAGGCTGAGTAACTATAAATAGACAAGAAATGCACCTTTGCTCTCATCATTTAAAAGAATTTCTCTCCGTAATATAATGAAAGCAAATTAGGGTAAAAATTGAGACGCTCATTAGCTACACTCTGTTGCGCATAACGAGCAGGATACTAAATCTGAAAACCCCCAATACGAGTTATACTCCTAAAATACGTCTCCTGCCGCTTTGAGGTGACAAATTCAAGTTTATTACTTCACCCTTCGGTTGTTAATAACCGTTAATCGCGAATCCTTGCTGTATTTCGTTTTGAGTATCTCACTTCTCATAATTTCTTTCCTCCTACCTGAACACTAATTGTTTCAAATCACCCCAGGTATCGATCGTATTTCCGAATAACTAATAATACTGTCTGACGATACATAGCTATTAATACATTCGCCAATCAAATGTAAAACGGCTGTAATATTATGCATATTCATGCCTATTACATCAAAAAATATATCCGTAACCTGTCTCATTTGCAGCCGATGTTTCATAAGTTTCCTCCATCATTACCATTTTCTTGTAGTAAAGTAGGAATGTTAGCGTATACGTGTAGTCATGACGTCATTGCGTTCATTTACTTGTCTTCTTTTAGTCATTCATTTGTGATTAGCATATTTTTTAACATTACTGCCCTAATGTCATTGTCATTATCATCACTTCATCATAGGTCAACAATCTGAGGATTGATTTGGAGTAGTTCTCCACTTTATTCTTCTAACCTTTTCACATTTACGAGACTCGTCTATTAACACCCTTTACTACTTGCATAAATTATATAATACGAAGTCTTACTTTTCTATCCTTCCCGTTTATTTTTCCCTTCCTCAGGACTGTCTTCATCAGGCCATCATGTCTCAAGATTTGGCCAATTAAGTTAATCCATCTTCTTTACAAAGTTTCCAAAAGACTTCCCTCTTCTCCCATTATTCTCAGGACTTCTTTGTTTGTCACTCAATTGATCCATTCTGATTTTCTATGAAATCGCATTTCGGATGCATCCTGCCTTGTCTTCTCTGCAGCTGTCTTCGTCCATACGTTATTGCCATAAAGGAACATGTTGCAATTGTAAGTTCTGTTGTAACTTTTCCCGACTTCCAAACTTGTGTTTCCAGCTGTGAGTGGATTCTTCTTTTCGTTAAAGCCCCTCTTTGTCTGGGCTATTCTACTATTCCCTCCTCCTTTTGCCCAACATTCCTTACTCGATTTCCTAAATAACAATACTCTTTAAACTCCAAGAAATTTTATTTTCGTAACTTAATGGCCTGTTCTTGGACTATTTTCTCTCCTACCGCATGCCCCTACCTTAAAACTTGGTGAATTCCTAGTCTTGCTCATAACATAAAAGTAGACTATCTACGTCTACTTACAAGGTGGCTGAGAATAATGACCAAGCATGCACCACCAAACTGCATTAATAGTTACAGTACTTATCAATTAGAGATAGTTCTTTATGCCATGTCTCCAGGAAAATTTTTAATTATAGATACGAGGTGTGTTGAAAAAGTAAGGTGACAAAAAGTAAGGCGGGCATCATACATTCGATTTTCGATTTTTTTCGTGTTGGTACACATGTCCCAAACTTTTTTTTTTTACAGTGTCAACAATATAGCATATTTAGTTAGTTATTGACAAATACAAAAGTTAGACGTGTGCTCGGCAATGTTCTGCTATCAAAAAAATGGATCAAAGAATATGTATCAAATTTTGTGTAAATATGGAATTAAGTACTCCAAAACACTTGAAATGTTGACAGTGACTCACGGTGAGTCTGCTCTGAGTACAAAAAAATGTTTATAAGTGGTACAAGCTCTTTCAAGATGGCCGAGAAGATGCCAATGACGAACCTCGCTCTGGACGTACCAGCACGTCAACAACAGATGAAAACGTTGAAGCAGTGAAGATAATTGTGTTAAAAAATATTCGAATCACAATTAGAGAAGTTTCTGAGGATGTTGGCATAACGGTTGGCTCGTTCCATTCAATATTTTCGGATGTTTTGGCATGAGACGTGTGTCAGCGAAGTTCGTTCCGAAACTGTCTTTAATTTTGACCAGAAGAACCGTCGCATGAGCATTGCTCAGGAGCTGTTGAATGACGTCAATGATGATCCTGATTTGCTGAAAAGCATTATAACTGGTGACAAATCATGAGTATATGGTTATGACGTCGAAATCAAAGCCCAAAGCCCAATTGTTCCAATGGAAGTACCCAGGAGAACCAAGATTGAAAAAAGCAGGCCAAGTTCGATGAAATGTCAAGGTTTTGCTCACTGTTTTCTTCGATTTCCGTAGCGTAGTGCATCAGGAGTTCTTACTGAAAGATCGTACGGTCAATAAGGGGTATTACCTTGAAGTTATGAATGAATGAATGAATGAAATATTTATTAATGCTCTGGGGTAACCCATAAGAGCAAATACATTATAACAAAAATGTACATTCTGCTCAAATAAACACAATTCAGAATTACACATACATAATTAACATAATAAATACAAAAATTAGACCAGTTAAACGCCAAAATATATTAATGAACGAAATTGACACAATTTAATGTCGATTATTTAAGTTATGCGCCATTTGCAAGAAGCGAACTGCGAACTATTTGTAGGAATCCTGTTTCACCATCTCGAGCTATTCGCTCTTTCTGGCCGTGGATGGAATGCTTGATATGAAAGATAGCCTGATTGGGGAGGAGAGAGTAATGGAAAGGATGGATATAAATTAACAACCGTAGAGCAGGAAAGTTAGGTTAGGTTTTAGCGGTAAACGATTTATTAAAGCGGGTTATTTTGTTAGGGTGTTGCTAGGGTAGGGAGTTTCATCATTGAGGTAGGAAATAGAGATGTATGGTAGGATTTAGTTGTAGGATGGTCAGTCGGGGAAAGGGTGTAACAGATTTTTAAGGGTTTCCCCGCTTCTACCGCAACCGGGATAAGAAGTATGATAATTAGATTGGGTAGGAGGATTTGGGATGCTTATGAAAGTAGGAATTGAGAGTAGAGAGGTAGGAGACGTCTTCTTATCTTCATATGATGAGTGGCGTGAGGGCTGAGCTGTAGCTGATTGCAGGTTACTGGAGTCTGGGTGGAATTGGATGGGAAATTACGATGAGGTAGATGGATATGTGGAAGTTGAGGTAGATTTTGTGGGAATTTCTTGATTTTTCTTCGTAGCTTAGGGATGGTTTGAGGGTTCTTGTCTTTGGGGTGAAGGTATTTGCCGATTGGGAGTTCAGGGGACCAGAGGGAAGAAATTAACGGATTTGCGGAACTGAGACTCCATAACTCCTGGTGTTTGAGTCTATTAGGTTCTGAAGCTGCGGGACGCCGAGATCCGCTTGAATTTGGGAGTTGGAAAGGAACCAGGGAACCCAGGCCAGTTGCCGTACTAGTTTGTTGAGGAAGATTTGCAGTTTTCTCTTGTTGGTGGTTCCTGTGGTGCACCAAACAGGACATGGGTAAAGTATTTGAGGAAGAATAATGTTAAAAAGGATGCGAAGTTTGTTGTTAATTGAGGTTGGACTATTGAAGTGAATGAGAGAATGTACGGCGTGTTTAGTTGTGTTGACTTTGGAGAGGATATTAGTCGTGTGTTCATTGAAGGAAAGTCTTTCGTCGAGCGTTACCCCCAAATAGGTCGCTTCTGTTACTTGAGGAATAAATGCACCGTAGAGAGTCAGCGGGAAGTTGTCACGTTTTGTGGATTTAAAAAAATACGAAAAAAACGTCCGGAATTGTGGAAAAACAATTCATGGCTTCTGCATCACGATAATGCACCTGCTCACTCATCGTTGCTTGTGAGAGATTTTTTGGCCAAAAAGAACATCGCAATCATGCCTCAGTCACCATATTCACCGTATTTGGCCCCCTGCGAATTTTTCCTGTTCCCAAAACTTAAGAGACCTAAGAAAGGACGGAGATTTTCAACGATTGAGGATATAAAGACTGCATCGCTGGAAGATGCAGTCTTTATCTCCTCAAGGATATACCGAAAAGTGCTTATCAGAATTGCTTTGAGGATTGGAAAAAGCGTTGGCACAAGTGTATTATATCTTGGGGGGATTACTTTGAAGGGGATAACTTGAATATTGAAGAATAAATAACTATTTTTTCATTATAACATAAAGTCAACTTACTTTTTGAACACACCTCGTACATATATCTTTATTCTGGGGATACAAAGCGATTAGATGCTGCACAATACCACTCCAAGCATGATGGTCTTCTTATACAAAGAAAATGCTGGCCCTCATGATATCTAAGGCAGGCAAATATTTCGAATTAAAAGTATATGCTTAATGTGAAAGCTGCATTACTTGCCGTATGAGGAAACTGTATTGATGTTTTGTCTTCCAAGTCGTAGAGAAGCGAGAGTGAGTAGGATTCAGTCCTTCCGCTCTTCTGCGTTACATCAGCCCAATAAAGGTATTGAAATCGATATTTACGGCAAAATCATATAGAGAAATGGAAAAATTGAAAATTTTCCATTTTTAGGGTATATTGATTGACGTTATACCTATCTTCCTTATAGAACAATCTTTTTCACTATCCCGATAAAGAAATTGAAAAAAAAAACATTTCTAGAATAAAGTGTCTGTGGAAACACTGGGAACCGGCAATGTAAGCTGTTTAAGCAGTTACCAAACACAAACATATCTCTCCCTGGTCCGGTGGGGAAGTGCATTCCACATAAAGGACTGGAACTGCAAAGGGAAGAACAAACAAAACGGCGTTGGAAAAATATAAGGATCATTTCTTTTATATCCTCCAAGTCCCTTTCCTCCTCTCTCCGCCTCTCCGAGGAATCACTTTTTCTACGACCCGTAACCCTCAAAAAGTCTTTATAAAAGGTTTTTCCCGGAAACAATTTAGCACGTGCGGGCAAAGAAACCCAATGTTTACAGCCAGGTTTTTCCCTTACTACGGAAAATTACCCTCTCCTCCCCCCCCATCTCCCCTCACCCACCCACGGTGCACGGAGGACGGCAATAGCGCGCAAAAAAATTGCCTCTCTTTTGTTTTCGGGGAAAAAATAACATTCCCTCGTGCCGAACGATGAATTTTATGTCGCTGGGAAAAAGTATAAAAAAATAAAAACTTCCCGAGTTTTTCCCGTATTAAAAGCGCTGCGGGAGAAAAATTCTCTCATTCCAAAGGCTACCTTCCGGTTTGTCCTGCAGCTCCATCATCCATTTTGAGTAAAGCCTCAAGGGTCGACTTGGCCAGGAGCTGTGACACACACAAGGATACGGTCAACGTCTGCCCCCCAATCACTATGAGACTCCTTGGCTGCGGCCCAAAATCTGATCGACCCAGTCGAATAAGCCAAAGAAAAAGAATGAGGAACCACATCCAGAGCTGATGTTTGTTGTGAGGAAAAATAGCGATGGATTATGGGATTGGTGAGTCCGGAAGCCGTAACTGTCATTCTGCCATTGATGATATACTAAGGGGTACCGGAAGTGCACTCTGCCGCTAAATTTCCCTCCGGCACTGTCCATATATTACGTCACAAGTTAGACTTCTGTCCAGTCCCACGTCCAGCTGCACATTTCGATATGTAGTATACTGAAAATGGAACGGAATTAGATACTGAATACTAACTTCCGAGCTCCTCTCAATTACTATGCTAAAAATTATCCTTATCCCATTTTAATTTTACTGTCATATTGTCATAATTACAAATACTTATTAATGCTATTACAATCATCCAAGTCTGAGTGGCGTATTAATATTTTTTCCATCTCATTTTCCGCAATTTTGTAACCTACTCGTCCTTGCCATGGAAAACTTTCTCACCCTAGGCTTTATCCTTCGGTTAAAACCATTTATTGTTTAATGTGATGATAATGCATCTAAACTCAAGAAGTATTTGTAGATTCATTTTTTTGTGCGCTGCTAATCGTTCCTTCTCTATCCAAATCAATATTGAATCCCTCAGATTGTGATGACTAACTATTGCGTGGCAAATACGAGTTCGTTTTCACAATGTGTTCCCAATCAGGCAATTTCATCGTTTTGGAGTGAAAAAGTATTTTATTTTTGCCTCAAGCTGATTCAGTAACGCCACAAATTCATTGCGTCATACCACCTAAATCACACGATAACGCAAAATGGACCGCATTTGGGTTTTCAACGCGTGAAGTAGGGTATGAGGGTCTCCCTACTTCTCTAACTGCAATAAAGAAATATAAGAGGCCCTTATATTAAATGTAATGTCTAAAATAAATAATTCTTGGACGTATAGAGACCTATATCAGCTCCCCAGACGGTTTCACCGTCGATCAGTTTCAAGTGATCGCCACTCAAAAACCAGTAGGGATCTGAAAGCATGCAGTGTCTATTCTTGCGTAACAGTTCCTCGAAAATGAATCATCATTTGAACTAAATACCTATGCATGAGTCATAACACATGAGGCAAGTACAACAGTCATATAATGGAAATTTTTCAATGGATTGTCCAAAAATATACACGAGAGTGAGTGGATACCGCGTTAGATCTATGTATTTATCATTCACTGCCTTAAACCTTCGACGAACTTGTCACAACATTGATTATATTTATGTTATGTTATTTTTACATTGAGGCAAGGGTCTGTAGATCTTTTTGTTATCATCGAAGCATAAATAGGTACCGCCATTTTACTAGAGTGATATTCATTTCCCTCGAACGCTAATTTCGACTTGTTCATCTCTAATGAGCTATTCGTTATGAAATATACCTTAAATTTATGATTCTTGGTAAATTGGAAAAACTAAGGTGACGTTGAGACGTAAATATTAAAATAATAATCGTTATATGCCAAAGGATCAAATATAGAATGAAATATAACGTATATATGGAACATCAACGCATTCATATAGAATAATTATTACAGCGTAAATGATAAAGTAAATAAAAATAGTTTCCGTACGTCACAAACAATGAAAAAACACAGCTTAATTTACTTGTAGTTTCATCCCTCAAATGGTATAATAGCGAGTGTAATAACATAGGTTTATAATACCCTATAGAAACTCTTTTTATACGTCCTTAAATATGTTGGCGCATTTTTTTAATTTAAAAGGATTTTATCGAATACTATTATACATAAATACTAATTATCAAAAATATATTTCCATGTCGAGGTCCAGATTTCAATGCTTTCAAATCTTCAGTACTTGGGAGATTATAAGGGAATCAACAAGAACTGAAAACAATGATATGAAGTTCTCTGTGGGATTAACGCTGTGAAAAAAAATAAAATAAATCGGGAACCTCTCCGGGTATGAGATAAAAGGAATGACTTATTACTGCACCCTATCCGGAAGGTGCTCACTGGCTTCAAAAAGAAAAAAAAAATAGTTGGCCATTAAGGTGATAATAAAAGCCTTGCATCTTCCGTGGTGTGTATTTGAAGAAAATCCCTGGCTTTATGCTCAAGGAAAACCATTTCTAGTGTTGAAAATACCAAAAGCTCGTAAGCAAAAGACCATTTTAATGAACTCCATCGCTCCTTCGTATATACACGATTCTTTTATCTAGAATCTTATTTCCTCTTTAACAGCGAGTTTTTTTTCAGGTTTAATATATAAATATCACAACTTGCATAGTATCACAATATCCTAATTAGTCATACCTACCATAAATATAATGTTAAAGCAATAATAATAATAATTTTCATAACATTTCACGCAGAGGCTAAGAGCTCTGTTTCGGGAATAAAATACGTCCTTTGCAAAAATTATATGCGCATGCTTTTTTAAAATATTGATAACAGATTTTGGGTGACGGTGTTTTCTCGTTGCAAATAAATTCAACAAAAACAATGTGGAGATAATAACGAAGTACCGGGGGAGCGAGCAAAATTGATGACAAAAGTATTAAATTCTGATACTTTTAAGGAAATAAAGATAAAGAAAAATAGTGAAGTTTAACAATGCCAAAGCACCTTTTTATCTCACTTTTCTATGAATAGAAAATGCTACTTTACTAACAGTGCCATTTCATCATGTGTTCAATCTTTGAAGACGCTGATCTCAAAACTTTTGTCAGGCTAAGGTGGAAGGGATATTTATTCGGAACGGATATTGAAAATATTGTGTGAAAATAGGCGTGTTTTAGATACCTATTAATGGGTTCTGAACTAATAGTAAAAATGTATGAATGCATAATCCTTCACATTTATGGTGAAAATCATCAGAAAGTGCAGACTTGCCAAATGCTGGGAATGCCAATGAATTGGGAATATTAAGCCAAATCTCATAAAACGCTTTACTCCATTGAAAAGGTTTTGAACGGCACCATCCTTGAGTCGTCATTGACGACCCCACGTATCGAAAAGTTCTAACTTACTCTTACCAAACTTCCTATGATTTATTATCTCAAAAGGCCCCATCTCTCGTGTTCTTGCTAGTCATAAAGCACATCCATTTTTCAAATTGCAACAGTAAAACATTTGAGTTTACTGTGAGAGGATTATATCGCGCCAAGACCTGAACTGCTTGATGAAACTTTTTCCTGCTCAACAGAGAACTCAGACGGCGAGAACGCATTTTCGTCGATTGAATGACTACTTTACGACGTGCTTGGCGGAGCGAAATCAAAATTTTGAAATCCAAACGGTGGCTGAGTAACCCTTTTACTCGATCGTGATGGAATGAAAGCAGCACGAAGGCAATGGAAACAGTGAAGCGCCCGAAGGGTGCGCCAACATAAGCACTCAACCTCCGCTTAATCCCGATGGGATCCGAAATGATCAGCGGCCCCATAAACAAGAGGATGTATTCAAAGCAGAGGGCTCTCAAGTACTCTGAAACGCAGTTGACTATAGGCCATGATTCCTCCTCAGACGCTCATCGATGCGATGAACTAGATACTGTTATCAGCATAGTTAGAAGTCATGTAATGATTAATAAGGATTAACATTTGGGATTCCTCTATTAATGTGTAGTTAGTGATTATAAGATTTCTTTTTTCTCTACTTATTAGACTTCTATTTAAAAGCTAATTAACAAATATTATTATCCTACTCGTCTGTTTCTCTCAAGAGATGCATTTTCCTGTATTATTTCAGATTATGTCAGGTTTCCAATTTTAAAAATCTTCGTCTTTGTTTCTGTTTTGAGACTCCCTCATACGATCTATTTTTTTGTCATCTTATCTAAAAAGATTGTTCATTTTCTTCCCAGTTTTAATTCACTAATATCTATAACGGCCATCGTAAATCTATCATCAATGTCTAATCTCGGAGTGAATATCTATGGAGAAAAAAATAGCATGCTGCGATTCGCTGAAGACATAGCACCCATAGCAGAGACAGAGAGGGATCTGAATAAGATTCTAATAATCATGGAAAAGACAGTAGCCAGATATCAGCTGAAGATCAATAAGAAGAAACTAAGGTAATGGTGTGCAGCAAGATATCAGAGACTGAGAGTAATCTGAATAAGATTCTTATAACCATGGAAAATACAATAGCCAGATATCATCTGAAGATCAATAAGATGAAGACTAAGATAATGGTGTGCAGCAAGATTTGCTGATGACATAGCATAGACAGAGAGGGATCTGAATACGATTCTAATAGCCATGGAAAAGACAATAGCCAGATATCAGCTGAAGGTCAATAAAAATAGGACTAAGATAATGGTGTGCAGCAAGAGATAAGAGGCCAAAACCATCGTTAAACTAGAAAAAAACAAAAACTGGACACAAACACTTGCCTGAGGCTGGATTATAAATCCCGACCTCTGGGCTTTCGTGGTTTCCAATTTTAAAAATCTTCGTCTTTGTTTCTGTTTTGAGACTCCCTCACATTGGCGAACGTCTATATGAAAACAACAAACAAACAGCATCTCTTTGAAAACAACAAACTGATGCGTATGTGATGTGGGTCATTTATATAAGACTTCAAGGGGTATATAAATATAAGTATTTTCGTGAATAAACATTTGATACGTTACGACAAAATTTATCTTCCAATATATCAATATAATATTATCTAATTGGAGAGCTCTGCTATGTACGTAAGTGCGGAGCATTAGGAGTGCATTTATCAATCCGTCTGATGGGGCGTTATACCGCGTATACTTTGGTGCTTTATGTTAATAGCAGGCTAATGCTGACGCCGAGTTTCACTCCACCCTTATCCCTGTCTCTCTCCTACGAATTTTCTTGAACTCAATCTCCCTAAGACCAAAGCAATTGCTGTCGGCACTTCCTATTTCATCAATGAAATCTCATCCATTTCATATAAAATCTCATCCAATATCTCCTAGCCTGTTTTCTGTTCAAACTTTTTAAAAATAACCAACTATCTTTCTGAGTTTTTCAAAGTCAGCACCCTCCGTCACTCATTTCACGTTCGTTCATCCTATTTGTGGCATGAGCTGCCCCCTGATATTCATGGAGTCTCATCAACTATAGCATTGAAACGTCTGCTTTTCAGTTTAGTTCAGTTTCAGTTGAGAGAGATTTCACCAATTAATTTCTTATGTTAAGCAATGTATTTCCGTTGCATTACGTCTAATATAATTGTAGTACATAATGAACATGAATAAACATATATCTATATATCTAGTAATCATTAACCCTCAATGACAATAATTACCTCAAATGTGATTTAATTATTTCCCGGCGAATTATATTGGTGAAGTCTTCTCGGGATTTCCACCGGGTTAAATATTTATATAACATAAACGTTTCCACGGACGACTCGTCCATCATCTTCAGGGTGAAGATGATGGACTTCTTCACTCACCCTGAAGACGATGGACGAGTCGTCCGTGGAAACGTTGGTGTTATATAAATATCTTACCCGGTGGAAATCCCGAGAAGACTTTACCAAAATAATGACCTCGTTTTCCGCTGGCTACCATTGTAACAAAAACAATTTTTGTTGACGAAGAGCCGGTTTGGTCAGACGATATATTTACCTCGTATTATAATCTATAGACATCCGGGGTAATATGATAGCTAGCTTACTTGGAGGATATGAATGCGACCTCTGCAATGATATTTGATGTTTAACATATTTTACCTTTCGCGGCGGATTAACTGAATGGTGCATTTTGTAGTATGTCTCCACTGTTTTTACCGTTGTACCATTTCTTAGCATTTTTACCGTCCTTATTCTTTGGGCAAATCTCAGCAATTCATTTCCTAGAATCGATGAGGGAGCCACGTCATTTCATTCTAGATCTAAGTCTATTTTTACACCAAACAATGGAACCCGAGATTAAAGTTTTTTTTATTTCTTTCCTTTCAAACGCTTCCCACCACCCACTTCTAGGCATTTACTCCTCGCATCCTGATGAAAAGGGTCGTTGGGACGCTGGGCAGCCTTGAGTTACCCTCTTGGGACAGAGATGTCAGTAAAAGCGCTCCGAAATTACAATCTTTTCAGTCGCGGCCAGGCGTTCACCCAAGAGCAGAAAAAAAGCTGTGTCCTCATCCTTGCAGTCTATCCCGCGCCGGGGGCAAACCGAATTAAATAGCGGGGAAAACGGAGAATGGCGATGAGAGATAAAGGATCATTTACATTTTTACTGTATCCTGTAAGCCGACGTAAGTGTGTGGGGCAAGGGGGAACCAGCATTGGCCCTGCATACTGTCAAGGAAACGAAATTTTAAAGAAATATCTGCTTCTATCCTGTAGAAAAGTATGAAGGAAAGCTCGGATATTCCACCGGCGTAAAAAATTCAGATGGGTTAAAAAAAACCTACTCGCTCTCAAGGTTATTAGAATAGATTTGTAGGGAAAGTCATTAAGCTTTGACTAGAAAGGAGGGATTTTTACCGAAATATTGGCTATTTTCTGAGCAAGTCATGGAAAGCTATATTGAAAATATTTGTCGAATCATGGTCCAACTATTGGCTTTGTGTTGGACAACAGTAATGCCTATTTACATGTCACCTTACCCGAGTCCTTAGGCATATGAGACGGCCAACAAAAAGACAGAATCATTTGCCTTGAAAATAGAGTTCGAGTCCAAATCCAAAACGCCAGCCACTCTGAAATGATATCGTGATGGAAGACCTGAGAATTTTTACTCCAAACTAACATTTTATCTGAAACCAGTATGCTGATTTTATTGATAACCTAAAATTCCAAAATTATTGAATTCGTTTAGGAAAGAATATATCTAAAAAAAAATACAATTAAAAAAAGCTCGCACCCTGTGGTACATATACCATCATAGAAAGGAACATATGCCATCATAACAAACTAATTTTGAAATTAAAATCTTATGGGTTTGACAATACTATTATATCATGGATAAAGTATTTCCTACATGATCGGGTGCTAAAGGTTGTTTTCGACGATGTTACCTCCCCGGCAATTAAAGTCACTTCAGGTGTCTCACAAGGCAGTGTCATAGGTCCACTCCTGTTCCTTCTGTACATAAATGATATCCATAAGGTGGTCAAAAGTAAGCTTCGTCTATTTGCCGATGACGCAGTAGTGTACAGGGAAATTCTATGCCCAAATGATAAAGAATTTTTACTGATGACCTACAAGTAATTGAAAAATGGTGTCATGCATGGCAGTTAAAATTAAATTTTTTTAAATGTGTGGTAATGAATTTTTGGAAAAAGAATTATTCTGCTCCTAGCACGTACAAAATAAGTAATGATGAATTAACAAACGTGGAATCCATTTATATCTTGGAATAAGACTGTCACAATATCTTTCCTGGGGTAATCACATAGGTACGTGGTATAATGGAGCAATCTAATCGTAAACTGGGCTTCATCAAAATAGTATTGTGTAAATGTGACGATCATGTACGAGAAATCAGCTACTTTTTCCTTGTTAGACCTCATATGGAATATTCTGCCAGTATATGGGATCCCTACAAAATCGGTCTAAATAATGAACTTGAACGTGTGCAGCGAAGATCGGCAAGATTTGTCAAGGGACGGTACGATAACTATATTAGCGTAACCAGTCTATGAAATGAATTAAAATGGTAATCATTGTCAGATCGCAGGTTGAAATGTAGACTTAATCTCTTAAACTAATTCCTAGACCATATTTTCAGTGATGATGTTAAAATATTTTGCGAACCCCAACTTACTACGGTAGACAGGACCATAATCCCAAAATTAGATAAATTGATTGCCGAAATGACAGATTCAAAATGTCTTTTTTTTCCTCGTACAATTAGGGATATGAATAACAATAAATATATCCAATACGAGTGAATCAATGTATAGTATAGGTAGTTGCATGTTGATATAAGGACTTGAAGGTAACCCAACTAACAGTATGTTTTTGCATGCTTACTTTGCTATTTTTATCTTTTTAAATAGTGAAGTTTAGGCTAATATATTAATACTAATCCTATTTTATGTATGATATGAAGTGCATGTTTGGTGAGAATTCACCCCCTGCCACTCACCTTTATGGTGGTTTGCAGGGTGTTATGTAGATGTAGATACCAAACATCTAAAACATTTATGGGTCTTATGTAATTATTCATTCAAGGAACATGATTTACGTTTAGTTTTATGCATGGATGCAAATGCAGGCAAAAACCTTAATAGCTTCCTATTGTTGTCCTCAATGGGCGAGTAGTCGTAGAAAGCCACGGGATGACATGATGTAAACAAACCTCGTGTGGTATGTGGATTAGTACCATTAAACTATGGTTGTAAAAACCCAACCTGGTCTACGAGCATAAATTATCGTACTAACTGCGAACGTGCTATACCTGAGGAAATATTCCTTTGTCCTAACTATTACTTTTTTAATGCCTACGAATCATTTTCCCAATGCCCTTAGATGACTTGTAAATCATATTGCTGACTCTAACTTTGGCACTGATGCTGAAAGGCTTCTTGGGTGTTTTCTAGTCTGTTTCCGCACTAATATGTGCTTCAGACCAGGAGGAAAGGTATAAGGATAGGAATGGAAGGGTTGGGAATTTCTCTCTGCTCTCCAATCTGAAAGGCTTCCTAGAGTGAAATTATCCTTGAAAGAAATTCCAGACAGGATAGTTGCTAATGAAATAGAGTAACTTCAAGTGTTAACTTATAATATGCCTCCCCCTATTCCCTTCTATTCCTACCTTCAACTTTCGCCAAGTTCTATAAAACTTAGAAAAACATTCACTTATTCGACCCAAGAGTAAGCACTTGAATCAGAGTTGACTGTAAACAGACATTGTTTATCCCACACGGACGACAGGGGCATCTGGCTTTTTGATAGAAAATTAATAACATACGTTTATTATCAAACTATCCACTGCACAGGGAAAAAATGGCATTTTAAGACCCTCCGTCTCAATGTTTATATTTCTCTAATTTAATCACCCTGACATATCCTAGTATAGAACGCTAGTTTATTTTTTAACCCTTGGAATGCCAAGAACGAGTCGAATTGACCCTTTTAGTTGAAATTCTGAATTCAAGTATATTATTTTCAGCATTCTTTTGAAAAACATTAACCTCCATGCATCTTACCATTTACATTTTTTGTATCGTAAATTTAAAATATAGTTCTTGGTCATAAAAAGAAGATTCTGGCGTTTCGTGCAACTATTTCAAATTTCCATTTTGTAAAGACGCAACGAAGTGTTTATAATTCAAATAAAGCTACGATCCTTCTCAAATGATCCCGACCTCACGGTCTGTAAATTAAGGCTTGCAGTTGTGTGGTGTGAGCAGTGGAAATAGTCCATGCAAATGTGTACTGTAAGGTCACGTATTAATACGTGGTGCTACATCACGCGTCAGTTCAAAACGTACTTGTGATCATCGAGGGAAGCAACTCACGGGCATCAATTTGAGTGGGTTCCATTCAAAGCGATCTTATTTTGAATCAAACTCAAGTGTTTTGGATGATAGAAATTTTTACTTGTTTTGGTTGGGATGCTATATGACGCTGCAGAATTATATTGCTGCATTTTTCAAGGGTACCTTGGTACTAGCTGTTGAGTCTCACGTAAAAAAGAATAAGAGAACCACGTCAAAACTGTGATTCTTTCTTTACAAAAAAATGAATTTGATGAATTGTGGTAGTTTTACATTGAGATTTAATATGCCTGTGCGTATGGATAGTTACTTTTATTGTTTACTCTTTCTTTTTTAACATGCTGGTTTATTGGATTTTACGTTTCATTTTTTTGGTATCCACTTGGAAAATACATATTTAAATAACTTTAAATTATATTCAAAACCTCTCTTGTTAGCCAAATATCATTAATAACTTTAGAAATGTATGGGTAAAAATTATTTGACCTTGGCGTTTCGCAGGAGGTATATGATCATTGCGTTTCGAGGATTGAATCATAAGATGATGTTTCGACCTTAAAAAAAAGCACGAAAGCTTCGCAGCCATATTGGATGAAGAGGATGAGCGTAGGCCGGAGAGAGATACCTACTTAATTAAGTGGTCCGACCAACTCATGGCAAATCCTTGCGCCGGACCTTCACGGTAGGCAATCATTGGACTTGGAAGTAGAAGTAAACAACGGAAGTGGCTGGGGGAGTTTGAAACAGAGTGAAGTGAAGGAGGCCACAATACAATCAAGAGCCTTCATCTTCCTGTGTGGGCGGAAGGCATTTTAAGAGCTTTTCTTATCGTTTACGTCCCACGCTCTTGCGAAGGAAATAAAACCTCAGGCCCCCTGCCCACGCAATTATTCTCCACCTGTTCTTTCGTCATGGAATGATACCCCTGCTGTAGGTGGAAAAGAAGAGTATTTAATGGCGACACTTGTATATACTTTCAGGCACAGTTTTGATGATGCAAAAATGTTATTACAAATGGAGCTAGGCAAGAAAACGCTAGTGTATTGGCTGAACACAATCGGGTGAAATTATGGTAGAGAAAATCAGGAGAAAGTTTCTCGCTGTAGTGAATGAATTCCCTGATGCATTGTCTACATTATGAAACATTTGGTGGCTGGATCGTGAATGATATGACGTAAAAGCTTGGTGAAGATGGCTAGAGAAAGTGAGCGAATAAGATCGGAGCGAATAGCTAGGGAATAAGGATTAGTAGGCAATGGCGAGCAAGGGAAAATGGGGAGTGGTTTTTAACCTATACCCTGTGCATAGTAACAGAAAGACAGTTACTGTTATTCGAGGGAGGTGACTGATAACTTAAGTCATTTGCGTAAATAAGAACAGGTGCATACATAGGATTTTTCAGGAAATGGAGGAAAGGTTGAAGAACAACCTGGCGTTGTCTACAGTCTGCACGTAATAAAAGATTATATAGTCAACATTTTATCTTTCACCTGATGGACGAAGTACCGAACACATAAAGTGTTCACCATTCAGCACCCAAGTGGAGACTAATTGAAAATATCGGCCACCAATTCAATATGTCAACTATAAGATATCAACTCGGGCCCCCGAGATTAGAAGCCAGTACTCTAGCCACCACGCCAAACCTATCCCTGTCTTAGATATCCTCGAATAAGAAAAACTTATCTTAGCTTCTTATTTTGATTGGTAGTGCGTTCTTCATTACGTCCATGTAAAGTGTCAAGTAGGTAAGGGTACAGAGCGCTTGACGGTTTATGAGAAACGTAAGAACAATTTACTTACCGCTGTGAAGGTAATTGTACATAAAATACATTTGAGTCATTCTGATATCCAATGAAGCTCTTAAAATATAAACTTGGAGATTGGCTGGAAGAATTTCAATGCCTAAAAAGGAATGTGAATACATCCTGGGGAATGTAGGGGAGTAATTTAAGTTACTAGTATGAAATTTAATGAATATAAACTGCTAAAAGACAATTTTAATACTCTTAACTTAGGCGTAAGCAAACAGAAACTGTCGAAAGGATATTTTGCCTCTCCTACACTTTTAGACTTGCAGATATGGACTGCAATAGACACGAAAACTTGTAAGTCTACTCACAATACGTAAGGGCTGGCCAAAGTTACTTCAGGAAATAAACCACGCAGTGAGAATCTACGCTCGAGGAGAGCTACTAGTGGTTGCAGAAGATGAATTAGGATTTATGTGAAAATTCGTATGAAACCAATGGACGATGACGTTGGCACATGACACGGAACATTCAGAAATAATTTTATTCATATCCAACAGATTTTGACCGGTAGAGTACGTGATTAAAAATAAATTTTGTCCATTCATTTTTTTTCGGGTGAATATTCAATGCCTCCCATCTGTCACCAGGTAACGCAACCCCGCTTGCATTGTAGGAGGTTCTGATTCAGCGGTGCCACTCGGGACGGCCGTTGGCTCCACATTTCAAAGCTCAACACTTTCTGGCGAAATCGCACTGCGGCGGCCGTCTCCCAGCGAGCCTCTCACGATCCCGCCGAAATATGGTCCGATGGAGCGGAAAGATAAGCGAGTGGTGGTCAAAACAAACATTCGGAAGCCGCTGGGTGTTATCTTTGGCGCCCAATCCTCTCTTGGAGGGGGCAGAAACCCTTTGTAACCCCCATCCCCACCCTGAACTCCGCCCGTGCCCCGCGGATGCAAGCTGTCGTCCGGAAGTCAATAGGGACGCGCCACATTTTTGCTAAGCCCTTAGCAGTCAGTGGGAGAGCACAATGACCACCGCTGCACAAACACGAGACTCACTGGTCGACCGCAAATCGACCGCCCAGGAATTACATGCTGGAGTGAGATTTTGACGGATAACTAGGAAAAATCTGGAGGGAAAATAAAAAGATCGCGGCTGGTTGATGCGAGGGCATCGCTCCGTCGTTGAATTAAAATCTATTGTTGGATAGGCCGGATAGAGGAATAAAAACCGCCGAACCTAAGCTGCATTCACAAATAAAAGCTCGTGTCCAGACGATTTCGCAGTCTTTGTGTCGTTTTAGTTCTTAGTATGACTACCCTGGGGATTAAACTTGTTTCTTGTACTGCGTAGACATTTTTTTTATTTAAACGCTAGAATCTACCAATTTATCACTTAGAGTAACTATTTACCCATGTACTATTCTGTTGTATACTTTGCATGCCAACCTGAGGATTTATGGCTCGAGATTCTCAAGTATATGACTATATGACAGTGTTAGGAGTTACGAGTTTTAAATGGATTGAGGTGATTCAGTTTTAATTACTTAAATTTTGAAATATTATGATTGAATAATATTATGATCTGATGATGACACAATGTGTTGAAACCCGGGTCGTGAATAAATCTAAGTGAAATCTGCAAAGTTTGTTTTCTCCACCATGGAAAAATTTCACAAAGTTACCCCTGAAACAGTTAGTTTTCTTGAATAATATTCAATGAAATATTATTCTATTTTATTGCAGCAAATGAGCTACTTCCTTACTTTGTCATTCCTTCGTCATTACTCTTTTCCACATCACGTTGTTCTATGTAAAACGTTTTTATTTTCTTATCTCTTCATCTATTTTCTTCAAAAAACTATCTGTAGTGTCATATTTTTTTACGAACTTGTTTAATCCCACTTCCTTGCCTTAATTAAGACATATTTTTATTGATAGAATGGTCCCCAACTGCTTTGCGGAGAGCGCTTTGAGCTCAGTACCCCGTCCGCCAGGTAGGACACTATAGCGTTCACCCCTTGGCACCTTTCGTTAAGAGAATGCCAAATTGCCATCATCAAACTCGTAAACTATCAGGATTCTATCCTCTGGTCAATAGATTATTATCCACCCCTACCTTTATCAATGAATATAATTATTAATAGCCCATGATAAAAAATATTGCATATAGCAATAGATTCTTTTTCGAAGTGAATTGGCATGTTCCGTGCAACGTTTAAAAACTATAATAGACCTTTCGCTATATTAATGATTTTTCTGTACCCCAATTACAGATTCCAGCAAAACGCTGGTTCCAAATCCCAATTTTTGGTGTGATTTTCAACAGTATTATGAATTGTATTTCGAAAGACAAGTTCATAATATACTTATATAACCCTTATGCTCTAGGTAAATTGATTTTTAATTGTGAGGGTAAATATGATGTTCTAGACAATTAGAGAATATATACTAAAATGTAATAGAAATGGTTTCTATGCTACTCACATTGGTCAAACTGCACGTGCTTATATATTAAATGTTATCTAAAAATTGTCTACTTAAATGTGATTGCTGTTCCCAATTTGCCAAGCATTTGATTGAAGGCGACCACACCAGCGCAATGGTCACAAGTTGAACGTCTTTAAATAACTAGAGATAGTGTTAGTTGCTTAAACAACCTGATTCCCTGGTCTGTTAAATGACTTGGTTTGTTAAATAAATAAGTGATCCCGTCCCACTCTCCCTTCCTTACCTTGCCGTTTCTCCTTTCCCCGACTTGATTCAACTTTTCTTCACGGCATCTAACCCCTCTTTCCCATCCGGCCAAGTCACAGATACGAACTCCCGCCCCTTCCATTTTCCATTGTCCCTCCAACCCACCAATTACGTCAACACCTTTCAAGATATATTAGCAGCTCGTGCACTCACTTTGTCCTACAATCGAAACCTAGTTCTGAGTTAATAAAATTGCTGTGGAATCTTACCAAGTGTTTTTATTGTTGCTACCTTAAACAACTTCTACAGCTACCCCTGATTGTCGCTAATAGCTAATTCTTCATTAATTCTAATATTAATTCTTCAAACTCAAGATAACTAATATGACACTTGATTATGCTGGTTTATGTATTTTCAGCGATGCAAGAAAGAAAAAGTCAGTATAATAGCTTAGGCAAAGAGGGAAATCTATCAAAATAAAAATATACTCTTACTTACAGCTGGAAATACAAGCTAAGAAGTACGGAAGAAATTCATCAGAACGTACATTTGAAGCATCTTAATTTACGTCAGTGAGGCACGGAAGATGACAGCAGCGGAGAGACAGAAGAAAAGGGTGGAAGCATTCAAAATGTGCTGCTACTGAAGAATGATGAAGATAAAATGGATCAACCGAGTGACAAATGAAGAAGTCTTAAGAAGAGTGGGAGAAAAGAGAAGTCTACTGAAAACTATAAAAAGAAGACGGGACAGCCTACTAGGCCATCTTAAGACGCGGTGGCCTGATGAAGACAATCGTCGAAGGAAAAGTGAAGGGGAAGAATGGAAAAGGTAGGTCTCGTATGAGTTATATCGAACAGTCAAGAAGTACGTGAAAGAGAGGAATTACGTTAATATTAAGAGGTTGGCCGGTAGAAGAATCGAGTGGAGGGCTGCGTCAAACCAATCGTAGGACTGTTGACCCATGATGATGATTATGATGGTACATTTTCAGCCTACAAAATATTTCTCTCAATTATTTATCTTCAGCACTGACTTCATTTGACGAAATGCTTGGTTACGCAAATATTTAATCTGTTCCCTATGAACGATTCGTGGTTTTCTTGCCGTGCTTTTCTTTCTTTTTCATAGACAATTTTGCTATTTTGTCTTATTCATTTTATTACATTCTTCAGGAGAATTGATTTTTTATTTTTGTTTATGATTATTCCTAATCAAGTAACTGTATTCTAATGTGCTATTGCACTCAGATGCACGAATTATACAACCTGTAACTGCATGAAAATTACTCTTTTATTTTACAACTTATAGTGTTTATGTAGCACAATTTTCGCTGGTGTAAATATATAAAATGATAAATTTAGCTCTAAGCATATTTCTCCCAATAACTTAAAATTTATTTTCTGTTTCTTTATTTTTGCAGATGATTATTTCTGCCAACAACCGCCAGTAGATCTGTCAGTTATCATTTCGAGAAGGGTGATTAGATGTGCTATGGAGCAGCATTACTGGTCGTGTTTGGTAAGTAAAGATACATTTTTTTCCCTAAGAGCCCACGCAAAAAGAAAGTGATGTGATAAAAGATCACCAGAACTAAAACTCAATACATAATGCTGCTTGCTTCTCATAGGTTATAATGAGGAAAAACGTCTCTATCATCAAGCAAGAAAAACCGTTACAAAACTTTTGTTTTCATTTCTCAGGATGACTATTTAAAAAAGCGTACTTTAAGCCCATTAAAAAAAATATCGATCCACATTTGCTACAAAAATATATTCATCATTATTACGCACATTTTTTTCTATCCAGCTCTTTAAAGGCCTTATGTAGGAAATAACCGCCTTCAGATTCAGAGCAGTACCCAGAAAGAACTGCATTAAGGATAATAAATACTCTGTTAAAGTAATTCCTACAGCCAGAAGATTGATTACAGTGTCCCAATGTAAGCGTTGGGATATTTTAACTTGGGAAATTTATGAACAGGCACATTTAATGGAGCCAAAAATTTGCCTGAGTGGATACCTAAATGACTATAAAAAATTAGTCTTTTGAGGTTTCATTTTATAAAAGAATGAGAAATAGTAGCTTGTTTGAAAGAAAGCAGACTAAGAGGGATTTAATGGTACGTGTAAAAGAAACGCTAGGCTATTTTAATGTGGAAGAATGAATGAATGAGGGGAAACAACGGAGAATTTAGGAGGATCTGATGAAGGAATAACTTTGGTAAAGCAATAAAGAAGGAAAAATAATAGTTTTGAATGAAATTAGGGTGGTAAGAAATTGGGAGGGGACGTGGAGTCAAAATAGTCATTTTTGACCTGAAAACTTGCAAATAACCTAGCAATGTGATTAGGGAGATTACCAATGGACTTCAAGAGTCGAAATCGGTTGAGTCGTGAAAAACTATTATGGAGAGTGCTTGTTAATTTAAAGTGGATTATTTCCACCATTTAACGGTTGATACTGTCGAGTTATCTTCTTCAGTGGCTTCCAAGTAAAAATAACACTTTTCATTGAACACCATGGCTGTTGATGGCTTTGCTCAGTTTCGTTCCCGAAACTCGTGAGAAGAGAATCTAGACGTCTCTCTCTTTCAAAAACATTGCATTGTCCATTAAATAAGTTTACGCTCCGCGGATATTGCGAAATATTGGGTGTCCGGTTTATTTGCTCAAGTCAGATGGGATAATCGCTTTAGTTGGCTCGGAGCGTTAACTTCCATGCATCCCTTATGGCTCGGTGGAGAATACCCTATTCCCTCACTTTCGAGACACCCCTCTTCCACTACCACTCAAAATTCGACCATCACCCCGGGCATTCAATCAACCCTTCCCCCCTTAACCGGACGCCGCGTCAACAACCCTTTCACTTAACTCCCATCTCCTCTCTCTCGCCAACCCCCTCCCCCCACTCCGGGCGCAAAGGGAAGATGACAGGGTGGAGTCTAATTGAAGCGAGTAAGGGAAGGTTTTGCCCCGCCAACGTAAAATCGAATGGACGGGACGGAGAGGGCCGTTTTGAGTGCGCGGACGGGCCCGAAGACCCTCTTCATCTCGCCCGTTTTGACGCGAAGGTTTTCTCGCCAGACGTGGTTTGATGACGGTGGGCCGTGAGGAAGATGGGATGGGTCAGAGCGTGTGGGTGATCTGGTGGAGGATGCAATTTCCGAAAGGGAAGGGAGTGGGGTGGGATTTGGATGGTCAGTCGGTTAGCAGATTAACCCATCCCCTCCCCATCCCCACCCCCAAAACCCACCCCTGCAGTCGCATCGTCGGCTCATGCCCGTAGTGGTTAGTGGAGGGAAATGGGTCGCTGGACCCTGGACCATTCTGTGGCACAATGTCGGTGTCCGGCGAACTGGCCAACCGTGGAATCCCGCTCTCGATTGAGTCCTAAATCGGAGACCATGAATCCGCACGGGCGCGGCAATATTCTCAGCCACATGGCACTGCGATAGTACATGGAGTCGATTTCCATTAATAAACCATCCGTTTCCCGCGTCGTAAACATCCGAAGTCATCCATCTGCAACCTCGTGAGGTTGAATTTATCATCACAGCACATCTGCGTTCATTTTCCTCGTAACATGACGTTTAAGTGCTAGGCGACCCTTTATGATTAAAATTCCCACCGAAGGATAGTAGTTATTCTCGGCAAATGCTCTCATTAAAATAAGTTTCCTGCGTGTCCCTGAGGTTCGTAATGCGGAAATCAAATTGTCCCACCCATCATCTCCAGAGTGTAATACATAATGTTTTACTCTTATACTGAAAGCGAATATATTCTTCGTAACATCTGTAATGGTAATCACTTCGATAAATTGATAAAACTAACAATAGACAATTTGGCCATGAGAATAGACAAATCGTGGATTAGTTGTTTGGTTATAAAATATATGTAATGTGTCGCCAAGGAAAGTTTATCGTCTGAGCCTGAGAATGGCTATTTAACACCCACGAGTGCAAAAAAAAGTTGTTAATCTCTCATGAAATGTATGTAATCTCACTTGTTGATTGATCATGGCCTCAAGAAACTTTTTAATCCAGCATTTAGAACTTTCGTTTGGAGATATACAATGCAAAATATACTTGAACGTAGAACTCAAAGTACTTTGATCGGCTATGATAGGTAACGCATATTTTCTCTATTTTGAACATCTTCCCTCCCCCATGTGTAGGCTCCATATTAGAACCTTGAAGAGAAGACGGAATAAACTAATCTACCAAACTCGAGGCATTGAGGTTGATGGAAACTGGCGTAGAGGGAAATTTGAGCGGGGGAATGGCAAAGGGAGGCTTTGATTGGAATATATGGAGCGAAGGATGTAAAAGAAAAGACAAGTAAAAATGAGGAGATTATCCGTTCGGAGAATTGATTGGAGAACTTCGTCAAACCAACTTTTGGATTGTAGACTGATGATGATGATGCGTATTCTCTAAATTGCCCTTTTACTTTTATATTTCCTAGGAATCAAATTCCAGACGGTAATTGCAGTTTCATTTCAACTTGAATAATGATGCCTAAGAAGACGTATTTCTCAAAGGGTTATTCATACCTCCAGAGGTCGGTGTAGTTCTTTCAGCTTTCATAGATATATTTTTGGTTTGTGTCATAGGAACTATTTTGTTATATGAACCATCATTTTAGTCGAGATGGTGGGGGGAGAAGTGTACAGACCTCCGAATCTGAAGGAGGTAAATATGGTGATGAGAGCAATGCAAGCGAAGTTTTTCATTCCAAATGTGAGACATCAAAACATTGGAACCATTGCTACCATTCAGGTTTCTCTTTAACCTCACTTCAATTCCAGAAATGAATATTATCCGATTCATCTTCTAAAGGCACCGAATATCCCGGCTGTCCAATTTTGTGCTGTGACGCCATACTTATTTTTTTATTTTAATTAGTATTAATAACGAAGGGTACCCCTAGGGCGTGCAGGACCCCAGGCAGCTACAGTTTGCGGGGCCGGAAATGTATATTGCCATTATAGAGTCCTAAAGTATAAAATCAATTCTTATCATAAAATATTATTCAATAAATTATTTATTAAAATGAAGGAAACTGAAGAATAAATATTCTTGTATTATTTATTCCCCTGTGACTAGAGATCATCCTTAAATCAAGGCCATTCGAGGCTCGGGGCCCGTGGCAGAAACCGTGATTTCCCGGTGCGAAGAGGACCACTGTCATTATCCAAACAAACCTCTTATGTTTCCATACGGTTCAGCAACGTTAAAGCTGGATGGAAACTCGTGCCAACCTGGTTATCCATATGCTGAAGGTTTAAATCCCATCCCGGGCATTTAATCAGAGCTGCGCTTAAAAAACGTGAATAGCTGATGTCATTGTCTATACTGAACGATACGTATCTGATCATCGCTTCGTCTTCCAGGCTTGATTGCTATGAAACACAACAACTTTATTTTGAATTACTTTCTCTACTCATAATCTTTTTCTCTTGAGGAAATATTGTGGTAGAAAATAATCAATTTTAATTGTTGATACGTGCTTGAACACACTCATTGTTATATGTAGTTACAAAAGCTAAAAATTAGAGGTTACGCGTGCTTAATTAATTTCTTGCTGTTAGTATATTACGTTCACTATGAATAAAATTCTATTAGTAAGATAATAACATTTAACCTGGGCTTTTCAGTAAGACATAGCTTATTTATATGTGCCACTTAACTCGTTTAGTCTTAAGAATACTTTACCAAATTTCATTACATTGACCAGAAATTAACTCTTAAAAATAAAAAGTGACAGAGCCAATATCAGTGGGATGATGATACGGGTTAACCTCACATGCAATTAATTTTAATGAGTTCACATTTTCGTTTACGCAATTAACCCTTAAGCTGGCTTACGTTTTTATTTTTAGCAAGAAAATACCTAAGTGCAAATTGAAGAGAAGAGATGTTGTAAGTGCATTGTGGCGGAAAATTTCTCAGCCAATAAATATTTTCAAGAAAATGCGGTAATCTTATTACAGTCAGGATGTTAATTTCATATGCGAAATGATAAATTCATTATCAAGCTAGATTCCTTGAATAAGTTACTTAATGATGGCCTCTCTCATTTCTCACTACTGCTGTTACGCCCTTGACCGAACTTCAAGTATTTGTACCTTGTATGGGGTATATGTTTCATTTTTTTACTGGAGTTCCCCTACCTGGCCCACTTGAGTCGCACCCTTCCAATTGCGTACTCAGGTGGTGCCTTGGTTTTCAGGCATATCCATCTCCCGCTCACTATCCAATTTCCGGGAAACTCCCAAAATATTCTTACTGCCTTCGTTCCATCGTCTCTCGGTCGCCCACTCCGTTACCTCTCCCCTAAAAACAAGTTCATCTCAAATTCCTTATAGTATACCCTCGTGTGCGCGGAGCTGGCCGGCCACTTCTAGTGCCTTGACCTCCTACATATTTGAGCAACACTTTTAAGTCCACGAACAAAGTCCTTTAACAAAGTGCCCTGCTACTTCCATCCCCACAGACACCCCTCGACCCATTTTCTAAATCATTTATGAGCCAATGGGAACCCAGGAGCCGCGCGAGTCCGTGGAAGCAAACCCGAATTTGCCAGACTGGCCGAGTAACAAGGGAGTTGATCTAACGTACTTACTTGAAGAGCATTGCTCTTAAGGTAATTTTTCACCTTTTATTAGTTTCTCCATTCACGTCGGTTGAAAAATATCGCCTTTAGCTGAGGTAGGAAATACGCTGATCTCATAATGAAAATAGGGAAAGACTCATCAGGTGAAAGCAACCATAGAATCGTAGAGAAACTACATTATAACTAGCCCAAACCAGTTGAAAACCATTTATCAGCATATTTTCTCCATATGTAATACATGTAGCCAACCAGTCATCCTTCTAATTTTTATTGCGTTGACTAACTTCATCGAGCCATTATATCTTTTTGTGTACCCGATAAGGTACGCCTCATGTTTTTAGTTTCGTCAGCCTTCCCTATTGTACCACTATTCCAATAATTAATTGGTAACTAAATATGTGACAATTTGAGTGATGTGGTTTTTGGGGATTATAGGAGACATGTACCGCGAAAGTTTTAACCAATTGATGTGACAATACGTTTACCCTTAGGTGGTGGAATTCAGCATGATAACCATCTTTTTATTCACGGACAACATATTAAAAAAGTAATTTGTCTCCTCCAGATAAGATTTGATACCAGTTTCATTTATTTTATTTCCTATATTGACACAATATTTGTTTTCCGCCATTATATTGGCAAGTCTACCATTTTTAAATGGTGTACGTTCCATTTCGATTCTGTCAAATTTGATTAGAAGTACATATTTTTTTTTTGTAAACTTTCGCTTTCTCAAGTTAAAATGAAGACTCATAAGCAAGGATTATTTGGTAATAACTCTATTCCTGTATATTTGAGGCATAGGGAGGGTAAAATATAACTATGATGTTACAAATTGCCAATAAATGTCGACCATGCACATTAGGTCATAAAGTACAATGTTAACAAGTCTCAAAACTCGTCTCGTTTTTTACTGTTTACTAAAACATTTTTTTAGATTTCTTAATAAGCAAAAATAAATTGATGGGTAAAATATTTGATCCGTCGCAATCGATTCTATTTAAAAACGTGGTGACAGGAAAAAGCGTTCAATAATTCACTGTTATCAAAGTTTAACAAACTTTCGCAGATCATAACTTATTTTGATTACGCGCTGCAGTGTCGTAGGTAGGGCAGATTCTGTAGTGTTCACTTTTCAGTTTGTTAACGTGATCCACTGTTACAACGGACAGGAGAATTGTTACCACTTTAAATCTAGGTTATGAATTTCTACATTTCTATACATTTATAAGTCAAGAGAAACGTTTAATTTTTAATGACTTGTGTGGCTGTTCGTACACAAAATCTAAGCTCGCAAAGTATTCGATTATTACATGTTATATACTCGGAAGCCGACTTATTTCCGTGAGTATAAATACACCATTGGATCCTATGGATTTTCCCGGGTATCACATGGATGCGACATTATTTTCACATAGCAGCAAATGTGTTTGAACTTTGTAATAATGACTCTACCTAGCGATCAAGCCGAAACTTTCATCATCATCATCAGTATTTGAATCCTAGGATTGGTTTACTGCAGCCCTCCATTCTACCCTATTCAGTGTTAATTCCCTCACGCCTTGGTATGTTTTATTCCTAAACATATTGCCGAAACTATATTTTCCGTATATCCGCGTTCGATCTCAGCTGGGAAGGCCTTTTCGTAGTTGCAGTCGACGCCTTCTGGAAGGAGTGTTTGAAGCCAATTTTATTGCTACTTCTCTTAACCCCTGCCCATTCAGGGCGACGCAAAATGCCAATTGAATACTCTGGTAATATTTACTAGACAAATTTCCCTGTCTTGAAAATATTGTACTACCCACTTCTTATTTCTATCCAATTTCTTATATCACAATTCTTTTCCCTAGACACCGAACTAAAGTCATGGTCATCAGTGGCGCACCCATGGGGGGGACAGGGCCCAAAGGGGCCCTGACCCCTCACCCCCTCTTAGCTCTTTACAAAATCCAAATTAATCAATAATTGACAACTCACGGTCGCATGGTAGCAGTAATTGGAAAATAAGCAAAAACTCGTTGCATCATTTTACTCGAGTATGACTAGACCAAAGAAAAAAGAAAGAATATTTTGCCTGTGCTGTGACATATTACCAACTCAGCATAGACGTAAAAGTTTATGACTACTTTTGCCTTTAAATCTGATATGGCTGCTTATAGGATGCATACACGTAATAACTAATATGGTCCAATGTAACATTAAAAATAGTCTGATTAAAATAACATTTTCGTTACACTTTGCAAAATATCAGGCACAGCGCCCCCCCCCCCCATCCCCCCCCCTCATAAAATATTTCTGGGTGCACCACTGATGTTCATTTAATTATCATTAGATGACGCCAGGGGCGTCGAAACTATTTTCGCTGGGAGGGGCTAACCTTGAAAAGGGCCCGGCTCTTAAGAAAAGGGCCCGGCTCCTATGAAAAAGGCCTGCATTTTTTTGCTGATAGGAGGGAGTAGAGACTAGAATTCCGCTAAAAGTGCATATGAAGGTGGTAGAATATGCATCAGAAGGGAAAAGGCAAGCTGGAAACAAGTGAAATTTATTTTTTTTAATAAAGACTCATTTCTCAAGGGCCCGGGGCAAATTCAGGGGGCGGCCGAATGCCCCCACTTCCGACGCCGCTGGATGACGCATAAGTGCTGTTTTTTCCCAGTCGAAAATGTGTTCGAAGGCCGAGACCGAATGCGTGCAAAAGTTCTGTAACGGATAAATCGATAGAAAACCGTCCCAGCCTCCTGGTATGCGTACCGGAAGATAAAAATCTTCATTGTGCCCGAACTTAAAGAAAACTTACCCGAAGAATGAGGCTGAGTGGATTCCTCTTGGCTCATGGCATTCTTGTAGGCAGACTGCACACTCTCAAACTGAGGTTCCCTGGGACTTCCCTTCAGTTCAGGATACGGGTCCCCAAGGCTATCCCTAGGAGTGCCCGCCGGGGAGAAAACAGAGCTGAAGAATGGAAAAATGTGCGACCACAGTTACTTTTAGAGTGGGAATACATGACTAAGTACTCAAACATAAAATAGTTTTCGGCGTAAAATTATATATATTCGTTCTAATTAAGGAGGTATTCAATTTAACTTCAATGAGAAAATTACTCAATGCTTACAAACTTACGTGGAGTAATTTTCCAGAAAAACCTTCTCCTTTCATCCATATTCCAGTACGATTTTTCCGTATTTATCGTTATATCCTGTTACACATTAAGAGATAAGCATCTAAGCTACGCAAGAAGAGATTTTCCAAGTGTCACGCGTTATAGTGTTCCATAGAATTAAAGTGAGTGTAGGGGTTTTAAAGTTTCTAGTTCTTTTATATTCCCTCTTAGAATATTATGAATCTGGCATGAATAATGGATAAAGATGCAGTATAAATTTCAATGTGAATCGGATCATTAATTTTTAACTTCCATAACTTTTGAATACCTACGTGTATTTTTTTAGAACAATTTCTTGTGTTTCGTTAAAGAAACACGAAGGTAAAATGTTACTTATTTATTTGCGATACTTAATCTCATTTTGATCATAGGATTTGTACTTCAGTTTATAGAAAGCCAAATAAATTGAGTCACATTTTTATCATTTCACTATTATTAATTTTATCATAACTTCATACGCATACTTTATATCTAAAAATAATTATGCTTGGTGTTCAGCAATCTATTTTACATTTAAAGGAAGCAGAGGACAATTTTTATTTGCCAGGTTGATCTAAATAGATTATCATTGGGAACAAGTGTACTACAAATGAAGCAACATCATGCATGCTTCTCTTTTCGCAAGAAATAATTTTTCTTTAAATTTAAAATATAAATAATTTCAACTTGTATATATGCAATGCTTCTGGAGCTGAATATAACATCACCTAGACTTCAAACTAAGTACGAGTAACACTGCATCAAAAATCTTTTCAAGTGGTACATCGTTCGTTTTCTGTTGCTTTTTGGGGAAGACCATTGAATCACTAAGCAGTGTTTAAACGGGCGCATTAATTAAAATCCTTGGGCATTTACCTGAACTCGACGCCGTTTGCGTAACCACCGTTGTCGCTGAAATTGGTATTGTCGTCGTAGGAATCCCTGGGTGAGTATGAAGGCCTCCTCATCATCAAGAGCCGTGGCATTATGTGCAGAAACACTCGCTTAACCCACGGTGACATTTTGTGCGTTGATGGGGAACTGTAAAAAAAAACAGAACGTTACGTTTGAGTATCAATTCATTTGCGTCTTGTACGCCACTAATGCCTAACTATGTTATGACACACAACAATGAAACATTTTGAAAACATGGTGGAACTTAGCGTGCTTTAAGCTGTAAATTATAAACGCTAATATATCCTTGATTAAATTGTTGTGCCGTATATATTTGCTTGTTGTTTTCTATATTTGAACGTACTTTTTAATATTTCGACGAAAAATATTTTGTTTTCTTAGAATTTTATACTGAATTTAAATTTTCCTCTTCTCTTTATGTAATTTAAATTTAGACACCCTGTAAAACTAATTGAAATTTGCAGCAATCTGGTACCTTGGATAATTACCTTGTATTTTGATGTTGCACACTCAGAGTAGAAGTATTGTTTAATGTGCGCTTTCTGGTACACATTGAAAAAAGCTGAAAATCGTACAAGGTTCAGAGTGAATGATGTTTTCGAAGGTAGAAAATAGTCAACAGGCCCAAAGTATTAGCAGTAGCCTAATCTTTTGTCACCAAATAGTTCTAATTGCATATCGGAGTTGAATTTAAACAAGAAATAAATAATTATAGCTACCAAAAATGTCTTACACAAAAATCGGGGATATTTATCTATATAATGATATCAACCATATGGTGAGAAAGCCTTCTTGATTCCTTTATTAATTCTTGCATTTTCTGCATTGATCGTTCATATTTGAAGCACTTTCTTTTAACCTTGCAGCGATCTAACCTTATTTTTAATCTAAATTTGTATTATGTGACTCCAAAATAACAATTTTAATGGACGTATAAAACCTCGAAAAAGGAAAAAAATCGGATAAAAGTTATATTCACATTTTCTGAGAAAAATGGAAGGCAAGAAAAAAAAACTTACTTAAAAAGAAATAACATTGACGTTCTTTCAAAAAATAAGTAACACCAGTCTGTCAACAATTATTATTTTATTTAATGAGAGAATAAACCCATCATTCGGGCAGGCCGTGTCTTTTTTTGGGGAACACTGCCTGAAACTTTCACTAAATCAGTTTCAAACTCAGCGAGGCGTGCGACGCGGCCAATGAAATGTTCCAGTTCAAAAACTTTGAGCTTCTGTCTCTCTTTCAGTGTCGGTGGTTATAATATAAATGGAATCTTCCTTGAGGGCTCAACTGAGGAGAATAACCATCAGTTCATTTCCATGAGCCTTAAATAATTGATTTGCCAACAGCCAGTGCATTGAAGAGAGACCGAAGTTTCCTTTAGAACACAATATCGTTCCTCATAAACCGATCTTGGCCACTTATAACTACTATTTAAACTACCTTAGTGATTAGCTCTGCATATTTTGGAGCTGGTATAATTCAGAGTCATTATATTTTAATTAATCGTTAGTTAGTGAGAGAGAAGAAGAAGTTGCAAGGTTGTTACATATTTCCATTATATTCGTAGGCATACAAATCAACTCATCAGTTTTACTGTCGAAAAATGCGTATTCAATGTATTTTTGAAAATGTTGATACATGCAATTTCAGCAAAATAAAAGTGATAAAAAGGTCTCAGTGAACTTGTCAATTCAATACAATGTAAATGAAATTCAACTTATTTAGATACAGAACATTTCAAGGAATAATTAATTAAATCCATTTTTGTGCTATGCTCTGGTAAATGACTACTATTTGCATTGTAAAATGTATTTTTCTCTTCCATTTTATATTTCTGTGCAAATTAAAATCGAAGAGAGAAGAATAATTTATAATCGTAGGCAACGTCAGTTTAGGTCAATAAAATTAAGAAAACTATTTCAAAACCCATGAGAAATATATTTGTTAGATTACATGCATTTAATTTGCATAGACTTAGTTGCTCAGAAAAACAGCTTTTCTTAAAATGCATTTTTAACGGGAGAGAAAATGCCTTATTCGAAATACATTTAAGAAAAGGTATTAATAATGGAATTCTAGTTCATTTCCGCGTTTGTGTACTGTGCATGAAATGCTATCCACAGAGCACACAATTAAGGACCGGTATGCCAATTTATGATTTTTTTAATGCTGGTATATGAACCCGGTCCATAGGGATGGGATTTCAATGTTCCAGCCCTGTATCAACTTGATGCCCGCGTCATGTTGAGATTTTTTCCTATTCAAAATATTCAAGGATCGAATTTAGCCAGTGGAAGTCATTAATAGAAGAGAGGGAAATGATTTATTTTGTGTAAGATCCAAAGTGATACATTTTCGCGCGTCTCTTTGCATAAGTTACTTAAATGTGATTTACTATGCTCGACAACTTTCTTAATCTTTATACACCCTCTCCTCCGTCTCGGCTCGTCAGTCTGTCTCCACACCGGGTAACCCCGTGCTGATTAGCTTGCCTTCCCAATCACATCCGCTCTCTTAGGAAGAGTTTTTTTTTATTTCGGAAGGTAGCTGGCGCCTCTAGTAATCCGTCCTCCACCACACCAACCAATCCGATCCCGTTGCATCCTGATTCCCACCTTCCAGATCCAGCCCACACACTTTTCCTGCATCCCCGCAGGAGTTCTCGGAGCGTCGGTGCGTTAACTCATTGCTGATTTGCCAAATCCTTAACGAGGCGGATTTTCCCGGAGAGACCGAGGGGAAAAAGACTTCGCGAAGGATGAAAAGAGGACGTGGGGGAGGGTTCTACAAACAAAGCCCGGGATATTCCCCTCCACGAGTTTACTGGAATTACTGCGCTACCCCGTCACCATCGCCCCACGGGCGTTCCTAATTCGATCAAGCAACTTTAAGAAAACTCCTTGTTGCCGGCAATGCGGACCATTGTTCTGATTTCTGTAAGAGTCCCTCAAACTACACCTGGGGAAAATGTGCCATGTTATTCTTTGACTAAACAAAGCCCTTAATAATATCCCCTCCGTAGTCAAATAAAATCATCCAAGTTTTCCAACTTTCCGCTCCGGTTTATATTTACATAAAAACTCTTTCATCTATTTTAAGACTTTAAAAATGACTGCTTGACTTCACAGTCGTGCATGAAAAGAATATGGCCGCGATCAATTGGTTTACGTACCAGTGTCTCGTAGTTACGTTGATTCTTAAGTTAAAGAAAAGCATAAATGTTTAAATAATTTTGAAAATTTTCCTATTCATAATATGAGGCTTATGGAATTAGTTTATAACCACCGTAAAGGACCACCCCTAGGGCTTGCGGGCTCCAGGCAACTATGGTTTGAAGACCCGAGAAAATAGTGTAATTCGGGCCCGAAATTATAAAACCAATTCCTACTATCATTTATTATGATATCATAATGTTTTCACCACTTTTAGCTTTATTTTTTTGGCATAAACTAATAACTCCTGTGACCTCCAAGTCCTTCAAATGAGGTATCATTGGAAACACAGGACACGAGTCAGATGACCCGTTTGCGCGGCTCGAAGGGTACTTCTGACTCCCTTAGCTAAAGGTACCACATTAAGACGATATGGTGCTGTTTAATAGCAGAATTTTCCGTAAAAACATACTTATACTATTCAAACAGGTTCAGATTGAAAGAGGTGTGTGACATGAATGTTCAGTTTTTCTAAATTTTTGGTAGAATTGCATGCTATTATTTTGGCATAAATCAATATATTTTAATACATCTGTCCACTAAATATTATAACTAATTTATAAAATGATGTATATAACTATTATTGTACGGATTTTGTCTCTGGAGTGCTAAAATTCTTTTTTAAAGCTACCGTAGATTAAAATTCAAATATTCAAATTATGCACAGTTTACATGTAACCTATAGTTGAATGCCTCTCGTATATTCGTAATTTGTTGGGTACAAAACGAAACTCTGATTGAGTCTAAATTCATACGGGCAATACCGAGACTGAATATTCAAACTGCGAAGTGACCTAATTGCTCGGATTAACTCCAAAGTGAGCCAATTCGCAATTCCGTTCAGCTACGATTTGCGAACGCTAAACATCATGCGCTGGTCATTAATCTAGGAAGTCAAATCTCGACGAATGATGTAATCCAATGCATTGCTATCCTGCGTGTTCCTATTTCTTTTGCATTATGATAAATTTAATGGTACCGTTGTGGATAAACGTTTCCTAAAAGTGATGAAATATAACCCACTAATAATGTTAAAATATGGCATATTCATTAAAATGCGACAAGTGTAATCGTGGGACATTCGTGGGACGAAACACTCGTCATTTAATTTCAAGTTTTGCCATTAGCTGGAAACATTCACGATTACCAATGAAAAATATTTTTATTGCGCATACCTTTATTTAGTTATGAAATATACATTACGAATTGTGGTCATAGAAGTTACCTGTCTCTCAAATAGTTCTTTTTCTGCACATTTTATAGCGTATAACGCCATCAACGACAACATCGTCCGTATTCCTTGTCACTGATTGTCTTACCTTTATTGATCTGATCATAATACACTCTTCACTTGATCATTTTAGAGGTTTATAAAAATTCCACTGCCTTCTTTTTTTCAACAATTTATGCATATTTTCCTTAAATAACACATATCTTATACAACATACCTTTTTAAGGAACGCCAGGTTTGTAGGTCAAGGAATGCAAATTGAAACAATTACTTAATTTCACGAATCGACGAAAGTCGCTGCTGCCATGATTGAATCGGTAAAAAGAAAAAAACCTCAATTGTTATGAACAAGTGACATCCTGAAAGAGTTTCATTGAATGCTATTATTGCAATTTAAATTTTTTATGCCCTGCAGTAAAAAGTGAATCTGTAATATATAAATCCTTGTGGTCTAATTCACAACTTTCAAAAACGAAATTCATAGAGCTTAGGTGTTTTACCCGGCGGTCATTTTGATTGGTGAGGGTAGGTCTCACGAAGTACTTAGTCCAACGGCGAGTGAAATTCGCACATCAGGGTTGCGGGTGTCATTTCCTTTCCCTGTGGAGCGTGTGGTTTCCCAAAACGATCTGGCTCCCAGAAAATCACTCCTAGTGTGGATTCAGCTGGACGTGTCCAGGGAGGCCTTACCCGGATTGGAATCCCGATCTCAGTTTGTATCCTTACGCCGTCCACGTTGAACGTGAAAACCTTTAAACATTCTTTCGGAAATAATATAAGGTTTCGTATGCAAAGCCATTTTGGTCATCATTGATTACGTGGAAGATAAATGAGAAAACTATTGTAATAATAAATAAGAGATCTACTCTACTCGTTCATTTCGGCAGATAATGATGCTAATATTGCCATTCTCGTTGGACGCATGGGGAAAAAACGAATACAGTTGGATTAATTGAATTCGAATTGTATTTTTTCCAAGATAATTATCACAGCGTATGCATGCACTCAAATAAAATACTGAAACTTAAATTGAGATAAATCTTTCCTGCCACGGTGGTCAGGTTGGTAACACGCAGGCCTGACAACGTAAAGTTCTTTGGAATCGAATCCCGTCAGGACCATGAACGTTACGTGTTTGTCTTAGAATTAAGATACACTATTAGGTAATGTAATATAACCTTAGCTGTTGGCGCACTTAAAACCGAAATCCACTACTAATTGACAGAAGAAATTTAAGTATCAGAAAAGGGGTTAGTGTTTTTTTCTGTACCACCTTTGGTTTCAGAGAATGTTCTGGTGGGCAGATAAGCAAACGGGTTGGCTTTATTTGAAAGTTTCAATAGTCGTCTCCCACATTAAAGTCTGGTAATTGAAGGCAATATTCCAATGACTTTGAATGCGAAACCGTGTATTTCTTCAAAACAGCATTTCGGCCCAAGGATGAAGGTTTATGTACCAGTAGGTAACTTTTTCTTTAACATTGTAGCAAAATAAGACAAGATTATTCCTACTTTATGCACGTTGATCATTACTTAGCCCACAATTCCTGGTCACAGATATCATTAAAAATCTTTCAACCATGCTCAAACATGGATATAAAGAGTTGAGGAAAAGCCTTCTTAAGGGAAGCATCGTATCACTGACCGAATCCGCTGCAGAAACGGAGCAGGGAGAAAATCCCTGTTCCAGAAACCAGCGGTGCGTAGATAATTTTAAGGGAAAAGAGAATTTTGGTTCGTGCCTTTTCCGATCCCGATCCATCCCCCTTCCCCACAACAATACACTTTTAGCAAGTTCGTTAATCCGTATAAGCAATCCCCCTTCTCCCCAGAAAATCCCTTCTTTTTTTATTATACCATTCGTTCCCTTTCAATTTCATTCCCTTTCCTGCCCTCATTGAATCGCCACCCAAGACTTCTCCCACACCCCAGTCTCCCTTCGGTCCACCCTTAGCAGCTTTCATTCTCCTGCACCCTCCCCCACAATCCTCCGAACGCAACAGCACGTAAGCGCCACCAGCGCCACAACTCCCCTGCGGAGTGCGGATCATTGGGCACTCAACCTCAAAATGGCCACCTGAATCACAGACAACCCACAGCCCCCTCTGTCGCCCCATTGTGACCGGCCTTTGTTTCCTTGTTCCCTTCAACTTTTTTCCCTTAACTTCCTCGTCTTCCTCCCCCTCCTCGGCTCCTTTCTTCGCCCCACCTCTCACCATCCCCCTCGGAACACCTAATTCTTTTCTTTTTCTTCCCCCCCTTCTCATTTTTTTCCCGCCCTCTGCCGTGACGGTAGTACATTCCACCCTGCTAAACTCTCGACTTATTCCTTTGGTCGTCTCCCTTCGCCATTCCCCGAGTTTTCCCTTTTCTTTCCTCTGCTCAGTTGTCGTTCCAGTCACCCGCGAGAAAAAATAAAATACCGTCCCGAAATGTCTCTTTCCGTCTCCCTCCGGATTTTTCTTTAATATGGGGGATGGATTAAACGGCGAGCTCACTCTCTAACCTCTATAAAAGCATTTATTGTTTTGTTATGGAGGAGCTAATGCTTATATTCTTCATATCACCTATTAACACAATTTAGTGTTTATTTTCAGGCATTTTTTTCCTTATATTTGTCCTGAAGTCCCCATTATTTTCGTTATATTAAAGTTATAATATATTAATTTCACGTATTCAAAATAGTGTACCATGAGTTTCAGTTTTCATAATTTCATAGCATCTGGGATATAATAAAAATCTTATAATCCCATTTGGCTTTATTTAATGGTAAAAAAATTATAATCCAAAAATGAAGAACAAAGAACTTAGTTAATATTCTCGTTCATCTTATTTCGAATCTATTTCTGAAGTTTTCTTATTGCATGTGTCCATCAGTAAAGGTACCATTTGACAGCACTAAATTCTTCCTATGACAACGGTCTTTAAAAATCTGAAATTAATTTTGTTCTATACCTTTTTATGACTGCTAATAAGTTTATTGGAGTAGCGAATGAGTGCTTTAATGTGTGATAACTATTAAGTACTCAGGCATAAATTCCTACGCTTATGTCTGGTATTTGAAAATGATAGGCAAAATAGAGTAACTTTGACGCTTACATTGTCAGACATTGACGTTTGAAGCAGAAAAAAATTTTTTTTTCGACGATATACTATATCAACAAAATAGTAATGGGGTGGAAACGTCAGTGAATATATGGTGGAATTTAAAGGTCTTAACTAAATTGCTGCTTCTCTGCTTTGATATTGTATCAGCACTAAATACAAGCCCAATATATTTGTATTAATCCTCTAGATTAATAAACCTCATGAATCTTATTCAATATCAAAAAAAAATATTTTTTTAAATTTCCGTAGTCACTTTCAGTAAAAAATCTAAGTCCTAAGCATTGACGTGGTGGAAGGTTGTCATGATGTCTACTAATAAGAACTCTTAGTGACTTCCACAGAATTTTATTCAACAAACCACCGGTTTCAGCAGTTACGCCATCTTTAGGTCTGCCTGAAGATGGCGTAACTGCCGAAACCGGTCGTTTGTTAAATAAAATTCTGTGGAAGTGACTAAGAGTTCTTATTAGTAGACGTCACTTTCAGTGCATTGCCTATAAATGATTGGTATTTTAATAATATTCTCTTTGGCACAGCCAGAACAAGTCCACTCGTAAAATTACTGATCTGTCATAGCCATAAACATTCTGATGATTTAAATTTTATTCAAACATTTACGTATAATATGGAGTTGCATGAATCCCAGGAATCCATCCCTTCCATTCCTATCCTTATACCTTCCTCCCGGTCTGAAGCGCCTATTAGTGCGGAAACAGACTTGAAAACACCCATGAACAAATGAATCCCAGGCGAGTTTGAGGAATATTATGAGACTAGGTTGGAGGCTTTTGAGTGATGTGGATAAGGCATAAATCATAGTTATATAAAACATGGTAGTCAAGACTATTCAAAATTGAATAATAATATTCCATCCTTAACGGTAGAGGACTAGTAATTGTAAAAGTGTACGCGATGCTGCCAATGAGTTTAGAGGGAATGGCAGAGATAATGCGTTGATTAAGCAATTAATAAGTTGAATAAGCATGTTCCATCAGAATAATCATATTCCATCAAAAACTAATCTTAACAATGGAAAAATAATAAATGTGTGCATAATTTTTCAGTCAAATTTCATTTTTATCTCACTGTGCAAAGGGCTAGAAATAGAGGAACGAATGATAGGCGAGAGTGAGATATATGGAGGTGGAGACAACGTCGGATTTCCTCCTGACCCCACCACTACCCGCCTCCACTTCAGATGCCCCCCTACTATCTGTCACCTCATTTCCTCCCTTGCCGCACGACCTCGGCCTGAACTCCGCCCCAATTAGCATTCCAACCCCCGTACCCCCACACCTCCCGCTCCGTAACCAACCCTTCCGGCATATCGTCGCACACGCCGACATCTCTCCAGTCTCCCTGCAACACGTCCACGGCTGGCGTTGGTAATTCGAACGGGCTCCGAACTGAATCCTGCCACCCCCCTATCTCGTGAGCATTGACGGAATCGAGAGGGGGTGGGGGAGAGGTGGTTATGTCGGGAAACGCGATCTCCCAGCTCAGAAGAAACTACACGGAAAAGTGAGGGAGTCTAATAATAGGCCGGAGGAGAGAGAGGTGCACCAGCTCCGGAACTGGGAAAAAGCGGGCAAAAAGAAAGTCTCGCGAATTCTCAAAACTCAGGTACTCAAGACGGTTGCGGGGATACGGACTTCAATAGACGACGAGCGGTCCCCGCAGGAAATTTTCAAAGCCAGGGAATAAGAGGGAAGTAATGGCTTCCCAGCTCCCTTTCCACGGTTAAGCGTTTGATCCTGTGAGTAAACCGTCAGAGCTGTCGCCAACAGCTGCATCCACAACAAATGGGTAGTTTTTTTATTTTATTTTCGTATTTCTTGACGAGAGCGCCCCGTAAATCTTCGGTTCGTAGATCACCACAAAGCCCGCCTTCCGAGATTGCCTTAATGTGTTCTTTTATATTCTTGAGGGCGCATTGCTCGCTCATTTCAATGATGATCAATCGGAAGAGTGGAGCGACGCATCTCAAGATGTTGCGTTTGATCATTATAAACTTTTTGTGAAAAGACGATCCACTTTTGGTAAATAGTTTGGCCCTAAGATTTCAATGGAGACCTATCCATCTGGCAGCATTTAAGCATTAATTTGCGTTCAGAAGCATTTAAGAGGTGATTATGTTCCTTATTCATGCATAAAAATATAGTTTTCTCCAATATTTATTTCGCTGTGTTGGTGAAAAATATAAATGCGGAAGTGCAATTAACCGTAAGACGGTTAATTGCACTTCCCCATTTATATTTGTCAGTTACGATCACTGCGCCAATATGCTTCCTGATAAGTGAGGTTGGTAGGGTAAGGAAATGAAATCCTAACTAGAAATGATTGTCGTAATATACATATTGACTTAACTCTAACATCTTTACCATCGCAACACGCATCTTTGCACACCATTAACTTTTGCTGTACATATGCACATAAGTCCACACTCAGTTTTGGTTTCCATTCCTTAGAATTTTCTGTATTCTGCAGTGCTTGTACTGCGTCTACCAAAATCAGATCGATAGGAATAACGACTGTAATGGTTTGATATTATTTCTATCCCGGATCACTTACCTATGCTCATTCCCTATGATAGATTTGTACAGAGCCAAATTTTATCTGAATCTCGCAAATCTTATCGAGGATGAGATTGGCTACGTTTCCAATTTCAAGCCATAGTTAAACACATAATAACATCATTAGGTACTCTCTGTATCTTTCAAATTGAGTAAAATAAACCACATTCAGCGAGTTCATACCCTTGCATAAGGGTAATTATTTGCTTTCAGATGATATTTTGAATGATTCAACTTTTCTATGTTCTTTAGATTCCAATTTCAAAGATTTTAGTTTTGTTTCACTCCATTTCGTCTGCTCATCTTTCCTTAAACTGTATTATCATGACTTTTGCGCATAACGTCTTTCTTTCCTTTTGACATTCCCATTTTCTAACTCCCCAATTAACATTAATGACACTGAGCATGAGTCACATCCTCTTTAATCCCGTTATTCGCATATTTTTACTTACTCCTTCCTATCTTTACATATTTAAATAAAATTTAGACAGATTTATATGAGGCTTATCCAAGTATATGACGTACGCAGTGGAAGCAAGCCCTTTGTTTTCATTGTTTACGTGTCTTAGGCAAAAAGAGGGTTAAAACCAATGTGCCATTTAAAATAAAGTTTGCTGCATTTAAGGCTCTATAAATGGATTCATAATAAATGTAAATTAGTATTCAAATGCATTTTTCGCCATAAACGCAGCTTCAAAATAATATTTATAAACTTGCACTTCATAAAAACTGTGGACTCAATCTTGTGGAAATTTAGGTCATTGAATATTTTTAAAATCGTAATAAATTCCACACTACAATATTAAATCAAGACTGGATTCATTCACAAGAAGATTACTTAATTAAGTCCTATTATGGATGAAACCGGTCGTGTTTTATTATTAAAGTATCGAATTTGCTGGTTTGTACATTCATTCACTAGAGCTTAGTATTGCGTTACTTCTTTAATGTACCATGATTATATTAGTGGAACCTTCAGGACGATGGTTGTTTATATTTTGGATGGAAATAGATAATACCCCATTTCATTTTATACACTCTTCCTGTGGACAGGAATGGATGTGTTTTTTTTCACAAATCCTGATATCACGACTAAAATTCAAATTAAACTCATTTTAATTTTTAAAAACATCCTTCCTAAACAAGGATATATTCCTAAGAATTAAATATTAAATTTGAATTCTTCTACACGTAGGTACATTAAATGCGCCAAAATAGGCCAGTAAACAGGCATATGAATCCACTATCTAAAAATATGAGACGTTATTTTTTATCATGGCGCTTTTTTAAAACCCTGAAGTACTAAGTATATAGATTTATACTTACCCACACGTATTAGGGAGAAGAAATAAAACTCGAAAGAAAACGAGCGTGATTGCTAAAAAACGCAACTCATTGTGATGAGGATGATAAAATTATTTGGTATATTTCTCGGATATAACCGTAATCTTATTTTAAATTTCGTTACTCTAGGATTCGTCCATTTTTAGATTATTATAGCCAATTTTATCGTGAAATGTTTCCCCAACTTTCTTTGTATATCGGACCAGAACGGCAACTGAAGAGGAAACGAATATTTTCTCCCGAATTAGTTTGAGCATAGCATTATTACGTTGATTCCAGGTGGATGTTGGAATAGCGATAGATACTCATAAAAAGCAAACGCCTGATTATTAGCGTAAATGGCGTCCTATTCTAATTGTAAGTATATCTGGTGTGGAATCACGGATCTATATTTTGCGTTATCGCAATCTTTATCGCTAACGTTTACCCATAGAGTAGCGCAGGGTTAACAATAACCGTCTATAAAATTCACTCCACTGATTGTAATAAGCGATTGGAAGTGCTGTGCGAAAAATGAAGAATGGAGATCACGTTCTCTCTGACATAAGTTAAATCAAAAAATAACGATAACGCTAGCGCACGCCTTATGAAGATCCATGATCGAGGCCCTGGTCTTATTCTAGAAAAATGTACCTAATTCAAAGATCACGTACTAGCCGTGAAAACTTAAGCGACGTTACCCGTTGATTTGCACAATAGCAAATATTCCACAGAGAAAAAATATTCGCCTGGACCAGGACTCGAGCCCGGACACCCTGATTTCTGGCCAGGTGCTCTACCAGTTGAGATACTACGCCTTGGTAGCTCAACTGGTAGAGCACCTGGCCGGAAATCAGGGGGTCCTGGTTCGAGTCCCGGTCAAGGCGAATGATTTATTTCTCCTTGGAATATTTACCAGAAAAATGTTTTTAAACTAGGAGGTGTAGCGCTCTCTTGCAAGATAATGTTTGCCTGATAAATAAATACTTCTTTGTTAGTTTACATGGCATCCACTATTCATATTTCAAACACACTATCCAATTTTGATCTACCATATCTCGTTAATAAGTGTCTACACTCACAAAAGTGAACGTAATAAGTAATTAAAATATTTAGAGGCAAGTCAACGGTTAAAAACCGCTAACCCTATTTATACTCAAAACTTTAATGGCTATTTTCAAGTGCATCAATTATTTTCACAATTGCTAAGTTGTTGAATCGTTGATCAATAATTGTATTTAATTATTTAAAATTTAACGAAAAAACATAAAACGTATTGAGAGTTGAAATCTTGACAGAATGGAGTTCCAGTCTTCCTAATATATAGTAGATAATACTCATACATAACTGCATCTTATATGTTATAATTTATACAAATATCAAAGAGACGAGGCCCTATCGTGCTCTCCTTTGAGTGCTTAGCAATTATATTTATGCCCAAAATAGTTAACGTTTTTCACTCTTTAAAGTATTTTTCAATTTTGTAGCACACATCCAAATTCTCATAACATGCACGTACAATGGAAGGTACTTCACTTTCATAGTATTTGGAAAACATCAATGCATGCTCTTTGCGTAGCATGCCCGTCAATGCTTTTATATAGCTTTTTTGATACTCCCCCGTATTAAAACCATTCTTCTTATAGAATATTTTAATTTTAAGCCTCGTATATTAATTAATAGGTTTCTTTTTTTCGTAACTGTTGAATTATCCTTCCATTAACCTAGTTCATAGAAAACTAAGATATTGGTTGAGGCAAGAGAGAGGAGGCCATAACCAACGCTATAGTAGGAAAACAGAAACTGGAAGAGGTGAAAGAGTTCTATTACCTGGGAAGCAGAGTAACCAACGATGGACGAAGCAAGAAAGAAATAGTGAGAAGAATAGCCCAGGCAAAGAGGGCATTCTATCAAAAGAAGAATCTACTTACAGCTGGAAATACAAGCTTGAAAGTAAGGAAGCAATTCATCAAAACGTATATCTGGAGCATATTTCTTTACAGCAGTTAGGCATGGACGATGTCAGCAGCGGAGAAGAAATGGGTGGAAGCATTCGAAATATGATAAAGCTATCGAAGAATGATAAAGATAAAATGGATCGACAGAGTTACAAATGAAGAAGTGCTAAGAAGAGTGGGAGAAAAGAGAAGTATGATGAAAACTATCAAAAGAAGGCGGGACAACTTAACCGGCCACATCTTAAGACACGATGGCCTGATGAAGACAATCGTCGAAGGAAAAGTGAAAGGGAAGAATGGGAAAGGCAGGCCTCGTATGAGTTACATAGAACAGATCTTAAAGGACGTGAAAGAGAGGGACTACGTTAACATGAAGAGGTTGGACGATAGAAGAATGGAGTGGAGGGCTGCGCCAAACCAATCCTAGGATTGTTGATACTTGATGATCATGAATCTAGTTCATAGTGTTTTGTAGTTTGACGTGTTAAAACTGAATAATGTTCCCCGTCGTATGATTATTTTCCTTATTAAGTGTGATATGAATCATATTAATTTATTATTTTTAGCACTTAAATTTGGTCATTCAGAATTTAGTGGTTTTCTGCGCTGCGTTATATTTTGAATCAGGAAATATATGATAAAACAATGAAAATAAATTAAATTCCTAGCTGATTTACCTTGGGTGGGTTCAATTTGAGAGAAACTTTTCGCATTGCGAAAGTTTGTGACTTTTGAGGAAGTTTAACGGTAAATAACTTTCCAAACGACGCACACACTCCGGCGCACTCATATATGACGCTTCTCCAAGATTGAATAGCGTTTTACTGCCTTTCCCAAAACCCTGTATATCAGGAAAAGGACTTGGATGCAGGATAAACCTCAGCAGTTCCAAGAATTTTATCTCTTTTATTTCGGAATTATCTCTCTTGTTTCCAGGACAGCGTTATCCCCTCTCTCCCCTTCCCCTACAGCACTTTTCCGATACTACAAGGCTACTCGCACGACTCATGCCGGCACCAATACCTTCCTTTCTCTCTATTTCCCCCGATGTCAAAACTCGACTTGCACCACCCTTTTCTCTATCTACTTCCGCTAGGTTGACTTCTTTTTCTTTGATTCTACCAAGCAGTCCCCCGTCTGCTTTCTCACCTTCAACATAAGAAGTTTCTTGCCACCCTCCTTTCATCTCGCACGTCTTTTCTTTGCCTTCGTGCCTTCTAACCCCCGTGTTATTCCTTAAGTTAGTTCAGGCCTCGCCTCAAATATCATCTCCATCGTCTCGACAGCATAAGGGGGATAGAGCGGGAGGCTTGATATTTTTGTTTTCCCACAACCATAATAACGTTATTCAATTATTCCATTTTTGTTGCATTGATAAATTACATTCGATAGTTTTTAGACCAAGATACGGCAGCTCAGTGCTTTCCTTCGAAAAATGTTTTATATTAACGAACTGTCGTATATAATTCTAACATCTTATTTTTCATTAAAGTCACACTACCGTTTCATTAAAATTTATTTTATTTCCATTTGACAAATATTTATGAAAATCAATTTTATCAAAATGGCACGCATAACCCAAAATTTTTAGAATAAGTTTTAATGTCATGATATTTTTTCAACTTCAGTCGGCTTATGATTAAAACATGCATTTATGCAAAGTACCCTTTGATTAACTTGAAGTAATTTTTGTAAGGTATTCAAAAAGGAATATGTATTAAAATTTACTGCGGTAAAGTTTTAAACGCGGTAAAATACCCCATCATTATGAGGATTGCATATGAGGGTCGTGAATTGAAAATGTATAAATGACGATTAGTTTAAATTATTAAATAAGCTAAACCACACAATGAATTGTAGCAGGGGCCAAACTTAAGATTGAAACTACGAACTTTGTATGATTATGAGAATAAATAAGAATAGTTAAATAAGAATTTGTGAATCAAAAAATCCCACTTTATATATGAATAGCTGTCAAGGATATTGCAGTAATTTTCTCTCTTCCCAAATTTCATTCATTTTCGTGATAAGTGGGAGTGATTGCCTGAAATTGATTGTTAATTGGCTTCACCACTGGGGAACTTGTTCTTGTAATGCATAGCCTGCTGTAATTATGCTCTTCAGGTAATCTGGTAATATTTTTCAGAGAATATTAAATACCTACCTTTGGGATCATAAGTAGAGGTTTTGTTTTGCTGTAACCGAATTCTATGATCTATATGAAGCCATTATTAACATTGCATAAGATGCACTTTACGAGCCGCAGCCATGAAGGTGTTAACTTTTACTGAAATGTTTGGCGATAAATTAAAATTGTACCTATTTTAATAATGTTGTATCTTTAGTGATTAATCCTTGCTATTATAAAAAATCTATTTAATCTTTTAATGAGGAAACACTTTGAATACCTAGCCATACCATCAAAACATGCCTTGCCCCAAATCTCATGATCTATTTCCACTTCGACGTAGCCCTCATGATCCAGGTCCCCTACCTGAAATTTCTTTCTGGAGTCAGTGTTCACCTCCGTTTCCATATATTTGGAAGAAGAAGGGGATAGTGGAGAGGGAAATGGTTCTAAGGAGGGGGGAGTCAGGAGGAAGAGAGTGGAAAAAAACTTCTCAGCGCCATATCTCTTCCCCCTCTATGCAGGGTGGAGCGGGAAACGGTGTCTCTGCGAAGTACGATGTGTACGGAGAAAAGTTTTGCCGAGGACGACCTCCCACCCTGCAACGGCGTCGCTGGCGAAACCAGCTGCAAGCGAGCGAAATCGTAACCAAGGATTTACTTCGTTAATTCGTTTCGCATCGCTGGCCCTCTCTCCTGCGTCCGTGCGAATAAAGGAAGCCTTAAAAAAAAAAAAGATTTCCCGTGGGCGTGGGGTGCAGGAGAAGGAAAAGAAGAGAGGTGGAAAAAATCTCCGGTACCAAACAGTTGAAGGCGCGGGTCCGAAGGTAGTTAATTTGTCAATTCAGCATGTTCCCGAGGGATTCCAGTTGCCTGGTTAATGGCTACTCTTTTAAAGTTGGACCAGCACCTGGAAAGAGGGGATTTAGCCTAACGAAGATACCCGTTCTGGTTATATATAATCCCATATGTGAATGAAAATCTTCGGGTTCTTCAGAGAGGAATTTTGAAGTTCTAAATTTATTAAATTATCCCTTGGGAAAGTTAAACAATCCCAGGGTCTTATTCTCTCTCATAGGCCACTTTTTATCTCATAAAGTCATACCGTTTATTGAATGTTTCAGTTAACAATCCTTTACGAGTAGAAATTGAAAAAGTATCCATATTTCACCTACATTTCAAATCCAAAGGGCACAGTGATCTTGAAATATCTAACTAATTGAAGTAAAATCTAGACATGAATTGAAGCAAACTTTATATTTGGAAAGGCAGAGTCTTGGGAAGATTTCTACTGGGACACTTTATACAAATTTTAAATATTGTGAGCACTAGGGACATTGTATTCTACGTACTAAAACTAACAAAAATTCCAAATAATTTACTCAAATATAGATTTCATGGAATCCAATAGCTGCAGGCTTTGTTTATTGATCTAACTGCGGGGAAATGCACACTGGCCTTTACCGTAATACACTACGCAGCTAAAGAGAGAACATAAACAAAACACACCTGGATGGGATATGAACCCACAGCCTTGGAACTGGTAAGCGAAAGGTTTTACTCTGCCACCAAATTTGTTTTTAATTGATAATATGCTGTTCCGCCTGAAGTCTCGTCTCAGCAATTCATTCGGTGATCTGCCTATTGATTCCGCAATGCTAAACTTAGCACCTTTCTTCATTCCGTTGTCGATCAGTTAAAGTATCTTCACATGGAGTAAAGAAATTTGACTCTGGACAAGTTAAGATACCATTTTCGTTGATTCCTTGGCATTTCCGTTTCAATCATCACCTACGAAACCCATTTACACTTATTGCTGTAACTCAACCTAACTATATGCAGTAATTTTCCGTTTAACTTTTTAGTGCCTAAAAGTTCTTCATTAATTTTCCTTTCCGTCTAATGTACTGAAATGGTTTCTTCTCAAAAACCATGTCCCAAAATCCAGCGGTCCATTCTCATCATCGCAAAAGTTTTCCTTTCCAATTAAAATAATTATTTTAGTGGTAGCTCGCGACACTTCACAATTAATTTCATCGTTCCATCTCTTTCGGACAAAAAAAGAGTTATCACAAAAGAATCCGCAGGGTTGCGTTGAAATCGAAATCTACGATCCTCCATTATCGTCGACCAGAACGTTAAAAAAAAAGTTACTTATGTACATGTATAAATGGTTGCCATTTTTTGTGGCTGCATGGGGGGAGGTGATATCAGTCCATATCGGGGTCTCCATCTCCCGTTTTTACGATGGGAGCGAGTGACCCTGGCTGTGGGAGGGGGTGGGGTGCGCGGAATTCAAAAGATAAGGGTGTGAGCAGTCATCAAGAGCTAACGCAACGGACAGCCACGGGGCTGAAATATTCGCAGGGTAATTAATGGCCCCGATGGGAGAATCGACTTCCCAGCTCCATCCTTTCCCGCATCGTTAAATCCTATTCCCCCACACAACCCTACCCCGACCGCATCCATCCCCCCTCAAACCCTTTTGGTTCAGTCCCCGTCAAACACTCCCAACTCCGCCTCGATCCCCAGTTCCCGCTCCTCCGGACGAATTTACTCGACCCACCACACCCTACACCGTTCCCCTTTTCCGATATGTCCTCGCCCGGTCCTTCGTTACCTTGGAAACGCCCATTGCTTCCCCCACACCACCCGCCCACCTTACCCTTCCAACGTTTCATCTGCGCTTCCGACCCCACCTCACTTTCGTCCCGACATCTCGGTCGCTTCACCTTCCACCCCGGCCTCCTATGTACGGGCACACACACACACACAAACCGATGGACACAAAACCCCTGCCGGCCCTGAGAAGGGTCCTCACACCTCTCCGGGGAGCAGGATGCCTTCAACCCCCACCCCTGATGCGTCCGGTGTCTTCGTCCCCTCCCCTTTTCGAGGGTGGAGCCAACCGGAAATTTTCACGGGGCGGAGATCTCTCTTTGCAATTAAAACTAACTCGGCTGTTATCAGGCAAAAAGGGGAAATGATCAGTCGGCTTAATTGCTCCGATCTTATTTGGGAACTTTTTTATCTCGGTGCCCACGCCGGGGGTTTAACGAGAGATGTGAAAGTGCAGTGGCGAGGAAGCGGATCCGTCGGTTTTCTGGTCAAGGGAATGCGCTGCCCTCTCATCGATCCCAGTAATTCTGAACTTGAATAAAAATCCTCTTTTCCTTTTTCTACTGGGCATAATAAAATTAGCGGTGAAAATGTGTTTTTTCACCGCTTTAAAATTGTGAAAAGTCTTTACATTAGTTATACAATGTAAAATAGTGCGTCATTAACTGTTTTTTGGATGTGGTTATTCAGCATTTCATTACTCATGATTGAAACTGAAACATGATGAAGTCTCTTTGAAAGATCCCTATGATTGCAAAATAAAATCCATTGATTAAGATGTAAGCATATATGTTTATGCTCTATTTTTGTGATTTCTTATCATTAAAAACCTAATTTTACGTTATAGTTGCATTTTTAAGCATCACGTGTTATAGTCTAGGTATGGCAAACAAAATATCATGAAAGATACTTTAGCAATACCTATACGTAATTTTTACGACATTTCTTGATTCTTAAAATTCCTGGAACTAACTCTTACCGGTCGTTTTTATAGGTCAGCACTTTCCCAAAAATGTGGTTGTCTTTCATATGATCTGAATTACAAACTCTAACTATGTTATCCTATTGTGAAAAACATTTTTCACTTCATTGACAGGATGTTGTTTAGATGAATGCTTTGAAACATGGAGCAAGACATCGATCTCTCAATAAATACCATAGTTCTTAATAAGAATGAAAAACTCAGTTTTATGAAGGTGGAAAGATACAAAATATAGCATAGACCATTTCTTGAATTTTCAATGAGTAACTATTTAAAATCTCAACGAGACATAACTCTTAGATCCAAAGTTTAACCCATTTCAAATTTGAATTCGTTTCAAACTATTTTAAGAGAATGATTGAAATAAAAGCCATAATTATCTTGTTTTTTCCATTTACAGCTGAACTACGTTGATTCAAGTCCATATCCACTCCTATCTCTACGATAATGATGACGTAATTAGCTATAATTATTAGCTAATTTTAATTAAATTCTATAATATATCATTAAAAATTAGCTAAAAAGCTAAGGGAATTAATGGAAGAAATATTAAGGTGGGATTATGAAGACTCATTCAATTCCATTTTGGAACAACTTGCCGTCTTTAAAATACCGGATAGTAACTAAATGGAGTGCTTTGATTTAATTGGCTAGAGTAGCATTTTATCACTAATAATTTCCAAATCCTAAAATCGAAAACTACATATCCTATTCCAACACTTCCTAATTACAGTTTCAATCCATGATGCGCGCTTGCACAGATATTTAGATAAGTTTCCTGGGGTCCCAGTCATGAAGCCATAAAATCTAGTCGTAGAAAAAAGTCAATTTCAGTCCTATCATTCCCGTTCAATTATTGATATGCCATAGTAGGTGGGGCTGAAGAATAATTGTTTTCATGAAATATTTGGATACCATAGCAAAATACACTGCTCCTTGCAGGGTAGTTAAGTTCACGTGGAGTTGTCCCAGACAAATCAATCAAATTGTGAATTGAGACGTTCCGGTCTTTCTCAACGTTATGCCATAAATAATTAAGCCGGGAATAGTACTTAATTGACACCCAGTGTACTTCTGATGCACACTTATTATTATAAAGTAAACATCCATGTTGGGTAAGCATGTTGTTCAATATTCTCCGTCAAAAACTTTCCTTATTCCTGTTTGATGTAATAGTATGAAGTTAGAATGTATCCAATCTGGAGCTGAAGTAAACGGATTCAGTTTCATTGTTCTTTCTTCTTTCAATTACTTGGATGTAAATGTTATATATGAGTATAATCTTATTATATTTTTTTGTTTTTCTGCATGTTAACATAAATGGTCATAAGCGTTCTTATTGTATATCTTTAAATTCTAATATTATGGACTAAATTAGATAATATGATTCAGAATAATAATGATGCGTTGTACGCAGTTCGTCGGTAGTTTTATGAATATGTCATAATGAGGTTTTCTGAAACGGAATGTATTCAACTCATAATCAGTTTTCCTAAATACGTGGCAATGCGGAAGGAATTGGAGAGATTTTCTTGCGCAGTTAAAAGAAATAATAATGCAGGATCAACAGGAAACCAGAGTTCTAAATTAAATAAACGGTCGGATGGAATATAGATTACCTAGTAAGCCCCAAGTAAGGTCCCCACACAAAGAAATTTTCCGGAAACGGCTGCGTTATTATGCTTACCAATTAATTCAGCCTTTATTTCAAGCGAAGTATTTTTATAACTAACGATAATACAGCCGTTTCCTCTTCTCATAAATACCTGCTTCTACGGAAAATATGGCAATATAAAAAGAAATATATTCAGGATTATATATTTTTTTAATTATTTACTAAGGAATAAATTTAATTTTTCAGAAATTGATTTGCCATCCTGGGGAATTAATTATGAGAGCAACGCTACTCTGACTGTTATGTTTAGCGAAAATTCACTGCTAATCGCATGCGTAAAGAAAATCCTGGTATGCTAAGATAAATGCCCCAGAATAAATCCCCTCTATTTGGAGTTGATGCTTCGTCCCCTCTTGGTGTTAGTATTCATCCGGGTCTCGGGAGAATTCCTCCTTTTGCGGAATATGAACGACCTAATTGAGGTATCTATGGTTTTCAACCAACCACGTGCGCCTCTTCCATCAGCGGTTTTCCACCACACCGACGCATCCCTCGAATGATTGCTACTCTTCTTCTCGTTTACCTCCCATATTCCGACTTCTCATTTCCTCTCCCATCTCCCCTTTCCAGCCCACTTAAGCCATGCGATGCATCACGGGGGCACAGATATCACCGCCATGATCACCAAACGAATTGAGAGGAGGAGATATTAGGGGGTGACTGTTACGATAGTCATGGTCTCCCCTCCGTTCTCGATTCTCCAGATTCAGATGAGCCATGAGTGCCGCCTCATGATTTCCACGTTCGTTGAAGCCGGAATGATGATTCCCTCGCTTGTTGCGTTCCAGTATCAAGGCGGAAAGTTAGAGGGGTGCGTCTGTTTTTTCTCCAACTGAAGATTTAACCGAAGAGAAACGTAGGTGGTGAAAAATCGTAGGCATTCAATTTCCCCGTAATCAAGATAAGGATTCAAGAATCCATTATGTAGGTAGTAAACGCATATGATGATTCATCGTCATCATAATGGGTTAACAATTCTAAGATTGATTTGATGCAGCTCTCTACTTGACTGTCACACTTACATAATGTTTCTACTTTATATCCACCTACTTCCTAATATATAAATATCAATCTTCTTCCTTTGTTATTCTCCCCACTAACTTTTCCCTCGACGTTTTTCTCCGACTGATCATCATGTCTCAATATGTGTCAAATAAAGTTGCTTCATCTTCTTCTCAAAGTTTTCAGGATACTTCTCTTTTCTCCCATTCTTCTTAGAGAATCTTAGTAAGTCACTCGGTCGATCCATTCAATTTTCATCATTCTTCTGTAGCACCACCTTTCATATACTTTCAGCCATGTTTTATCAGCTGCAGTTACCACTAATGGCTCGCTGCTATAAAGAAGAGTGCTCCAGATGTATACTCTGATTGTTTCCTGACGTCCACGCTTGTATTTCCTGCCAAAAGTAGATACTTCTACGGTAAAAATGCTCTTATCACTGGGTCTTCTGAACTATTCATTTCTTGTTTCGCCCATCTGTTGCTTTTAACCTTCCCGACTAGTAATACTAACTCATCTCTTCTACATTTTGCTTTCGAAGTTTAGCACTGGTCTTGACCTCCTCTTATATATTTGTGACCCCGCTCGTAGATACAGAACATTCGTAGAAATAAAATATTTGGAATAACGCCAAATTCAGAGTTAAAATGTACATTTCTGAGAATCTCTGACTTAATTACTCTGTTATGTATGCCAATTAGTATTATTTAAACGCCGTTCAGTAATTACGCCGCTAAAGATGGGAGAGAAGGCGTTTAAGATCGACTCCCTACGTGCTCCTGAAGAAAAGCCTATGATAAAATTATTCTTTGGCTAATGATAGTAATGATTCAACTAATTCAACTATAACATTCACCTATTTATAGTAGGGATATTGCGCAAAATAATTTGTGGATTAATATTAAATTAAGATATAAATAAGGTATACAAAAGAATTAAAATGCCATTCATAAAAAAATGACGGTTCATTGACAGCGTAACGTTATTTAAGGGGTATTAGAGTATATCTGATCTTTATACATGAAAAGGAGGAGTAGATGAAAAAATTTCAACATTATCTTACTCCGTATATGTATATTGACCCTTTAAATGTAAATTTCAAATATATATTTTTAAACAAAAGTTCCTGTTATTTACTCTAAAAATAGTTCTATATATGTAGTAAATTATGAAATATTTATTTACACTCAAATAGTATACTTGTAAATTAAACGTGTTCTTTCCCCTTTTGAAGTAGAATTTTAAAACTTTAAGTTTCATAAAATTATTAAAAAGTAAGTAGATGCAGATTTTCTTTTACTGTATTTTACATGTCTGCGCAGAGTTTAAGAATGATGCTGTAAGTTATCAGCAAATTAGCGAGAGGTATCACTGTGGTATAAAATGATAAAATGGGGGTCCAGATGAAGCGTCATTAGTGGAAATTTCACCAAAAGATATTAGTCCACAATATCCGCCCACATCCCGAAAACCACCAAAATTTGCACGCGCATGCTTTTCCGTAAGCACTCTTAAAGCCGATAAAAATTTGGAATCAAGGGTTGAACGCATAGTTTGTAAACGTTTTAAATCTCATCCCGGAGAGGAAAAATGGTACTTGTGTGTTTGTGCGCTCTTTGGGGAGGAAATAGAATGCTAACAATGCCCGAAGTGAAACTTCTGAGAGGAAATCGGTAGAATTAACGACAGCCATCAGGCATCAAATTCTCCCCTACCGCAGCGGGAATTCCAGGGAATGGCTCGAGTTTTGCGGGACAATTACAGCTGAGAGCACGAGAAATTTCGAGGAATTTGGACTACAAAAGAGGCAATTTTTCGCTGACTTTAGACTGTATTTGAAGCTGCGATATCATTGCAAACTCCTCACGCATCGCATGGCTTTCTTTGTGTGGGGGTAAGTGTATCGATACGAAATAGTTTGGTGATTATTATTGGATCCTAGATTAGAGTATTTCCTTCGTTTTTAAACGATTAACTCCATTTGCGTAAATGATCGCGAGCCTATCACAGTTACATTTTCCGGCTGAAAGATTTAATTGCTTCAAAGTTGTAAGAAAAAATAGGTAACAGAATATGTCGTAACCCTTTAAATAATTTTGGTTAATACCCAAGTTTACCTCCGTTATGAATTATTTGTAAATATTTGTAAAATGTTAAAAATAATAGTTGTGATTACTTAGCTAGACTAATGACGCAGAGTATAAGCTAATCTTCGATAAAACCTGGTCACTTTTAATGTTATGGAAGACGCATTCACTATGATTTCAAGGATATTAAGGGTACTAAACTTATTCCTAATTCTCTTTTCAGTGGTTATGGAAACTTTATTGACAATATAAGTAAATTTTATCCACATGGGAGCCTTTCTCTTATAATTTAGAAATAAAATTTTGCTCTTTCTTTTAGTTTATGCGTGGAGAGGTAGCTACTTTATCCGACATCTGAAGGGAAATAGTAAGTATGGTCTGATAAAGATAGTCGTCGAGGGAAAAAGGAGCGTGAGGAAGGGGAAATAAGGCAAGGAGTGAAATGCAGGAAACGAGCATTAAAAGATTTAAGTGAGAAGACAAAATGTATGAAAAAGTTTGCCGATTCAAGTATTGAGTTAGGAGCTGACTAAAACCAATCTTAGCATTGATGACAATTAATTATAATGATTTAAAACACATGTTTATATTCTACGTTCACTTACACTATTAAACTAGCACACTGATTTGCTAAAATAGAGCTGAAGAAATACAGTTATGAGTTATATTTAAAGAAGCTTATTTGATGCCTTTTTGCAATTGGTGGAATGAAAGTATCCTACCATAACTTGTTTGTGTACTATTTATTTAAAAATTCGAAAATAATACTGAAATCAGCACATCATCCATCGGTTATCTATTTGCTCTGCAAGTCATGACTGTGTGATAGTCACTTGAGTGGTGCTCTTGAGTCCTGAGATCGAAGAAAATGACTTGGGAGCAGAGGTCTTAAGCGTTCTCCCTTCAAGGAAATCCCTCTGGGATACAGGCTCTGCTGCTCGGAGGAGGGGGGATATAACGAACATTTTCCACCAATTAGGCTCCGGCTTTGATCAATCATCGTGAGCAGTGCTGACTGAGCAAACCTGTTTGCACGGCTCAACGGAACACCATAGACGTTAGTATTATCTCCCAGGAAAACTAGGAACCTGCCCACATACGCGAGCGCATGAGACCTATCCACGAGCGCTACGAGCGGCATCTAGAGCTAATATTCCGTTTTGCGGAAAACTAGACGGTTATTCCTGAACAAATATATAAAGAAGTTTATTATTTCAGAAAAAAGGCAATCAAAAACTTCGCTTCTTGCACTCTAACTATTTTATGTAAATTATTCACAATCAATGAATTGTACATGTGGGTTAGGGTCTCCATCTCAGCTGCAGTTTCAATGAATGGCACGCTCATCATCATCAGGGCAAGTTGAATATTGTCCTGAAGATGATGAGTGAGTCGTTCCTCGAAAAGTCGTCTGAAAGACGGAGAACGTACCTCAGATGAAGAATCCGTAATAAGATACACCACGGATACGACATGTTTCGCGTTATTTTTACCAAAAACGTTGGTATGTTTAAATTAGAAAGGTGCAACAACGGCTCATTAATTTTTCGGCAATACTTACTTAATCAAATGTTTTCGTAGCACAGTGAAATATTATATTTATTGTATCAGAAGTTTTTAACAAAATAATAACTTGCATAAAACTTCTTTTTTAATCAATCAATTTAACTTTAAAAACAAAATAATGTGGATGAGGTCATTAGGATAACTACCTAGGAGAGATCCCAAGTCTTCCCCACTGTTCATCTGGAGACGCATGATCCGTTGTTTGTTACACTACGTCTGCATATACCGTTTACTGATAGGGTAGTTGAATCATTACCAAGTCGGAATATCCTATAGTCGATTTGTAAAAAAAAAAATACTTAAGAATAAGCATAGTTTTTTTCTGATTTTGTTGAGCTGCTCGTATTTCCCCGAGTGCATATATATGCAGGCTTCAGGGCATACAACTTTATAAGAATTAGAACAGTGATATTGTCTGAAAATAGAATATTTTTGCTGTCGGTCATATTATAGAAAACCAATTCTTCCTTAAACCTGGACCTATTTTCCTTCCAGAGAGTAGAGAGTTACATTTTCTCCCTCTAAATTTACAATAAGTTCTAACATATCCGAATAACAAGGAATCACCACAAAGCTGATTCTAATATATTATTCCCGATATGCAGAGAACATCTGAAGGACGCCGCGGAAACCTTCGCACGAATATATTATTGTTATATTTAGTAATTTCTTAGGTTTTATTACTTAATAAATGATATTGTAGGCAAGTTATCGTTTTGTAGCCGAGGATCGAGTTGCTGTGGTGGCTTGAGTCCTGGTCTCTCATCCCGAGGTCTAGGGTTCGAATTCCAAGTGTGCGTCATTTTTCATTGCTCAATCTGTCTCTACTTGTGTTGCGTGGCGCGCTCAATTTCAGTACTTCGTCCTCGGGATGGGACGCTGTGCCGTGGACCCCAAGGCGCCTTGGGTTTAGAGCAGACTAACGCAGACGCTAGGTTTTAATCCACTCATCCTCTGTTCCTTGAAAAAGTTATACCATACATTAATACCGTGCTGTGAATGGTGAAAGTTATTTTAGCTCTCTCGATCGTCTTCCCGAATAAGTACTCCTACTACTACCAAGTTCGTAGGCATGAAGAAAACCACTCGGTTCTTTAACAAGGTTTATATTGCAAACCTGACCGGTTTCGGCTTATTACATCATTATACCAGGTTATGTAAAAAATAAACAAATTATAATCTCTGATGATCCTGTGATGAATACCGGTCAGGTTTGAAAACATATTGTGTTGAATTATCATGTTGTTTTATTAATCCTTCAGTTACCATCAGCATCATAGATAAGAGTCTATGACGGTAGATGCCGGCAAAAAAGAAGCCTAAATGCATGCCTATAACGCGGTCGATCACGCTAAAACAAATGGATTGCTTATTTCAGCCTGGCCGTACTACTTTGTATGAGCCCCCATTCTTCATCTCAAGCTAGGTTTCTGGTTCACTACTCCGCACCAATTACGATTAAGCGGCAAAGTGATGACGGAGGATATCAATCATCAAACTTTCGCTTCGGAATTCCATTCCGTTGGCAACGCAGGCGTCAGACACAACGAAGGAAGCGTCTCGCTTCTTGATCTCTTGTCCCCAGGGAATAGACGCGGATCCCACACGCCGGAGCCATTCCTTGGAGATTTTTGAAGGGTCCTCACAGCCTTCGAGTGATGCAATTTGGCATTCAATTAGTTGGTCCCAGTCATGACTTGCGGGCAGATGACGTCAAACGAGGCGGGACGCGTGAGACATTCGCGGGTTAACGTGATTAATATCAGGCGCCGAACCAAGCTAGCGCGTAATTTATCTATCGAGTCTGGTGACTGCACTCTCGACCTCGGTTCGAGGACTCGTCGCCGCCAAACGGGTCGCAGATGGACGATCCCGCTACTCATGACGCGATAATCGATTCGCAGCCGACTTACCAGGATGACGGCGATCTCCGTGTTTCGTCGGAACAGATGCTCCGGATTGGCACAACTCCTGTCACACATCGATTCTCCGGAAGATTCCCGGCGCCTCGTGGACCGATGATGACAGTCCGGGGGCCCCGATCGTAATTTTCGAACAAAAAGGAAGTTTTTACGTCACCCGTGATGCCGATCTCAAACTTATTAATCCAGAAAGTCACCCAAAGCCGAATATTTTTTTTACACTTTGAAAGAATCGTTGACAGCAAACTCTTACCCATAAATCCAATGCTTTATCTTGCCAACATATACCAGTTAAGTTACACAAACATGTGAAATTGATAAATCTCTATTTGATATTTTCACGTCTGTGCCCGAATTTTTGGCATTAAGAGCCAGAGGAAAGGCACAAAGATGGGAATGTAAGAGTAGAGAGAAACACGGCGTCTTCATTAGGCTGCACCTAACGAAAGGCGCAAAAGGGTATTACGATTTAGCGTCCATCTAAAACCGGAGTATTGTTCTCGAATGCTGTCCAAAAAGTACTAAAGTAGGGGCTAGTATATCTTTGTAAAATATCTTACACTGCCGAGATTCGAATCCGGACCCTTATAATCAGAGGTCAGGACCCTTAACACTTCATCAAACTGATAAAAGTCGGTGAAGCAGCATCAGAGAAACTTTTTAATTAGTTGCATTTCTCTGTGATTCCATGACTTCTGGTAAATATGTAAGAATACTTTTTGAAAATATGAAAAAAAGTAATCACCTGAACAAAAAATTCATAATATACCAAAATTAGGTATTAAATGCGTGCGTATTCCTCTAAACTGAGGGAGATTGTGGAGAATAGAACGGGTGAAAGTATCCGTGTACATGTTCCAAAAGGAACAGGCCCTCTCTGTTTGATGAAAGGAAATTAAGGAACATATAAAACCGGCGATGCGGACTCGACACGAGATACCAGCCTTGTCATCTGGACGTAGCGATGATCAATGATAAATTAAGCCAACGCAGGACAAGGCTTCTCCCCATCCCCTTAAAAAAAAAGAAACGATTCCAGTTAGAATCACATCAGGGACAGATCCTGGGTGTTGATGACAAGTGCTCGCCGTCATTTCGCCTGGAGGCGAGATGAAATCGACGGAAGCGCCGTGGTATGGCTACGATTGCGGTTGCGATTGGAACTTATAGGATGAGAGGGAGTACGAAAATATGAGAGAGAGAGAGTGAGGAGGAGGTGGGGAGGTGGACAGTTGAAAGGTGATGATGGCAACGAACATCAAGAACGTTGACGCAGCTAGTTGAGGGTCGTCTCATGAAAACTCCGTGGCACAGCCGAAATAATAGATTTTTGTGGCGCGTATCAAAGCCTTTCAATGGGGCGTGGAAGAGTTGAATGGCCACTTCGAGACACGAAACGTGCATCGGTCGTCAATTTCCCAGTTTGGAGTAGGGTGTAATCATTACTTCTGAGACAGTTGAGTGAGTGGAACGATCTTGGGAACGTAAAAAAAAAGAAATGAGAACCGCTAAACGTTTCGAAGCTCGAGTGATTAAGCTCTATTTCATCCCTAAAGTATAGATCCCCGTGGATCCCTATACCTCCCTCCCCAGGGAGGTATTGGGATCGACGTGCACCCCCCCCCCCCCCCAATCCGTTCATCGTGGCGTAAAAAATCGTGTTCCACCATGGTCCGCGGCATGGAATGAAAGCAATCGCTTTGCGGCACCGGCTGCTTTTGAGTTGAGGCATAAAAGTAAACTGCGGGAATTGGCGAGGCGTAAAAAAATTATAATCCCGTGCCGCGGATTAAATTTTCGTAAAAAAAAAAGGCTGCCGCCCGAAATTCATTCCCGACTATCATAGCGGCCTGTGTGTGAGTGTGTGTCGATACAAAAGCCGCGGGCATCCATCCAAAGCAGAGACGCCGCGTGTTCAAATGCAGCGTCTCATGTGCGATGACACCGGATAACAGGTTGCGCTCCGCGCGCGCATTTTTTTTTTTTTACATTTTGAGCGAACTGTGGGGGAAGACGCGGTAAGCGCACTGTTGCCACAGAAGCTGATTGGATGCCGGGAGAAATAGTGAGTGCCACAAAGTGAGAGGAACATTGGAGCATCTCGACTACGCTTTCCATTGCTCTTTTTTTCATTTTTTCCTGCATCGATCATCCCCACTCCATTTTTTGGCCACGCCACCGTATGAGTAATCGTGTGGTTGAATAATAAGGGGTAGTTTCTGTGATTAGACGTGGTAAATATCAATTCTATTCTCCACTGACCATGAAAGGGAATTTAGGTCCAGAATGGACTGTTTATTCCTAAAATTTCTGGGCATCTCTCTCTTAGATAACTAACTATTTTGAGTTAATGGTCTCCTGAAATTTATCGGGTGTGATACAATCTCCCTTTTAATACTCTGGCTCTGGTTTGCCAATTACAGCTTCATTGCGGCTCTTTGCCCTATAGCTAATTTGCTGATAAATCATACGTGAGATTTTCAATTTCTTTGTTACATGCTTTTCTTTAGCTCGCTTTTCCATGGTTCCATCCACGGGTCCCGTACCCATGACTTAAAGACTATAATATATGTAGTTCAATTTCCTATGCCTCACATGGTGAGTGCGTTGGATTGTATGATAGTGTCTCGGGCTCAAATCCTCCAATCGGCAACTTTTATTCAAACCCCCCGGACAGCAATTTATGCAAGGCTACAACGAAAAGCATGGGGCACTCTTTCATATCGGTTATCAATATAAATTAAATAAAAATAAAGATATTGGTATTCAGTGGAATAGAGCGCTTCAATATATAGTTTCTAGAAAATCTTTCAATGAGCTAAAGTTTTGGAGCGAAATATAAATGACAGCGCCCCATGATTTTTGTCGTGTCCTTGCATAAATAGGCAACTTTAAATATGTTATATTGTTGAAACCAAAATTACTTCCTATTAATGTTCATAAATAATTCATTTTGTGAATAATTTCCTAGAATTTCACCTAATTATTTCCTGTACTAGGCTAAACTTTAATTGACTTGGGAAAATATAATTTCTTCTTTTTTAGTACGAAGTGAAACATTTCTTTTTCTTAGATTGTTATTTTTTTATAAAAGTATGCTTAAAAATATTTTTTATTTTTTATTGAATTTTATCCGCTGCTGTTTCCACGACAGCTTCTGAAAGAATAGGACCCTATACTCCTAGTTTGAGAAATAACTATAATTACGAATGGTGTTCCCTTTAAGAGAGAGATTAAATATTTTCCTACGTATTTGTGTTTTTATACAAATAAATGCCTCGACGAATCCGACAATTGCTTGTCTTCCATTCCTCCAAGCCTAGTCTAGTGTTCCTCAGATCTTAGGCATTCTCATCTCCTTCTACCCCTTACTCTAACGTATACACCTTGCACTTCCTGTGCTATTTCTGACCACTAGCATAAAACTTACTGGAAAAGCCTAAATTCCAATCAGTGTCGCTCATGTCCACGTCTTAAAGGACTCATATACACGCGCCGAGGGTCACTTAGGGTGTAACTGTTCATGGAATAATAAAGCACATTCTTATGGAATCCGAATTCTCACTAAAGAGCAACGAACGAATACAGACTTTTTAATGGCTAAGACAACATTTTCTGCTCCCAATGGATGAAATGAAGATAAAATGGATCGACCGAGTGACAAATGAAGAAGTCCTAAGAAGAGTGGGAGAAAATAGAAGTCTGCTGAAAACTATAAAAAGAAGACGGGACACATTATTGGCCACATCTTAAGACACGATGGCCTGATGAAGACAATCGTCGAAGGAAAAAGGAACGGGAAGAATGGAAAAAGCAGGCCTCGTATGAGTTACACAGAACAGGTCGTAAAGGACATGAAAGAGAGGAACTACGTTAATATGAAGAGGTTGGCCGATAGAAGAATCGAGTGGAGGGCTGCGTCAAACCAATCCTAGGATTGTTGACCCTTGATGATGATGAATGCATGAAATGGCATCTTGAGAAGCAGCTTTGTCTCCAACGGAGATTCATCATCATCATCGTTATCGGTCATCAATCCTAGGATTGGTTTGACGCAGCTTTCCACTCGATTCTTCTATCGGCCAACCTTTTCATATTAACGAAATTCTTCTCTTTCACATACCTACTTCACAACCTGTCCCATGTATCCCATACGAGGCTTGCCTTTTTCAATTTTCCCAATGAAGATTAAATTATCTTACCAATGAAGATTGTAGACTAAATAAGGGCGTTGCGGTGGTCATATTAAAAAGGTTAAATAAACATTTAGTCAGTAGGTAGGGTGATGGTTCACCCTCTGCCACACACTCTTGCGGTAACAAGCAGGGCGTTATGTTGACAGGTAGATACAAATATAAAAAAAGGTTCGAAGAAGCAGAAGATGTTCTACGAGGAAAGAAATATAAAGGGGTAACTAAAATGAATTGACGATATTTGTTAGAATTAGGCGAGAGCTTTCATACAGGAATGAATGTTTATCAAGCGGGTTTGATTAAGAAACTATTGATCGTCATTTAAGTTGTTCAATGAAGACCTAAATAATGATTGATGTCAAGATATTTTAAATTCTTAATGGTCAACTTTAGCCAATATTTTAAATACTTAATGATGGGTGTTGGTCTTTAGAACAGTTATCAGGTTTTTATGAGGTTTTTTTTAAATTAGTGTTATTTAATGTAATTGAAATTTTTAACTTCCTTATTATATTTGCTAAGTTTTTAAACTGGTATGCACCGATACTCAATAGATTTTGACCGTTAGTGGTTTTCTAACTGATAGATACATTTTTTCGGAATATCCATACTCTTCTTTGCATTGTTTTACCAAATGGTTTCTTCCCACTACTATTTTTCTGTTTAGATCAGCATAATTCTTATCACATTTTATACTTGCAAAAATACTTTGATGTTTCCACCTAATTCTCACCTGATTAGCATTTACTTACAACTGGCTCTATTTTGAGGTATTCTGGGTTCCAGCGGCTCCTGCATGCTCCTTTTACAGAGATTGAACGATTGCTGTAACAATTTTAATCCCTTTATGGGTAGAGGCTTTAAAAAATCATTTTACCTCTTGCCTTTGCTCGTGATTCATAGTAATTCCTTGATTAGCTGCAACCGCTAGTTTTTGGGATATTCCTGAACCTTTCTCATGTTAGAAGAACGGCCACAATAACATTTCAGGTGACGCTATGTTCCCTAGGACACCCAATTAGTGTTGATACACGGAAAGGGGGCCGCGGGCAAGCATGGAAACTGTCCTTGGGGACCCATCCGCCGTCGTAATGAGTATAGTCGCACACCGACGTGGAGATGCAAATTCCCCCGCACAACCACCCGTTCTCATGTTTCACCCATATCTCTGCCCAACCGCCGCGCCCCTCAAAACGTGCGAATACATTTATTTTCGCACATTTCCCTCCCCTTGACGTGCATATTTCTTCTCCTTAACGTTCACACCAAAATCGATGAACTACGACCGTAACATTTTTTTCACCTTACCCGATGGCATGGAAACCATTCACCTCCAAGTATATTATTTAAACCCCCAGATTTATTCGGTTAAATTGTTCAATGGGACGGGGCCGAGTTGAGGCCCAAACGCCCACCTCGGTATACCAGGGCCTCAGGCCCTGATAGTGGTGAGACCTTTTGGTGCATGTGCTGGTGGGACTTCGTGACTGAGAGCCGCATGTAAATTTCAAGTACAGCAATTCCTATAATCTGCGTACACAAGATGAAATTTACCACCTATATATCGTATATTTCCCAACTCGACTTTCGAAATCAAGGATGAGTTAACGTATAAAATTGTGTATATTACTCATTTTTTAATCAATGGAAAGGTGTATGCAGTTGAATTGCATTGAAATTGCCCAAAAATTATAAGGATACAACTCAAGAATTAAGGATTTACCTGATAGATGTAAAATCAATTATGCATTTATTAGTATAAATAATGAAAAGTGTTGGACTTAGGGCAATCCTTTTTCTCCTCGTGCCTGTAGATAGTAACAAGAAGAAACCGACGTAAGGAGTGGTGGCTGGAAGAACTTTGAACGAGCAATGATATTTTGAAGCCCATTGTAATGGGGACGATATGGCGTTGAAAATGTTATAATGGAATGAGGATTTTAAAAAGCATCTGCAGCTGCCAATATTTTTGCATACTAATTGTGCTGGGTTTTTCCAGCATGATAATCGTTCCGAGTAATTAAAGGCAATATTTTTTTCAAAGCTAGTGCCTAGTTTCTCCAGGTTTGCTAACTTAACAGAAAAAATCCTCATGCTAATGTGTTCCTGTTGACTTCAGAATTGACCTAAAGTGGCTACATCGGTACAAAATGTACTAGTTCAGTGAAATTATCTTCCTTTAAAAGGCAGGGGTCACATATGAGTCATCGACCCGCCTTGTTGCTAAATCCACGGAATTTTTTGTGAAGTGACCTTTTCTCTTTCCTTTCACTGTTCTTATTGCCTGCGTAGGATTAGTTTTTATTGCTTCCCCACTTTTTTTCCACAGCTAAGTTTAAATTTAATTCGCATCAAATCAGCCCGCTATTATCTGCTTCATTTTCTCCATAACTGTACGGTTCGTTACCTACTCTCCCTATGAACAAAAAGATGCAAAGTGCTTTAACTTCCAAATAGTGGCCACCAGCACGGGTGCCCATGGTACATTTCAAAAGGGTGGTTTATGAAAGTTTTGTCTTTCTTTGTTGTTAATGACGAGATGCTTTCGTGATGACCGACAATGGAGCTCGAGCCTTTAACATTGCGTTTGATTTTGTTATCATTACGAACAGTTCTCATGATGTGCAGAAACACCGTAATCAATTCAGATGAGCCCTCAGCCATGCGGAATATATTCACGTTAATGAAGTAACAATAAAGCGGAATCATGCCTTCAGGGAACATCAATCAAGTGTCAGGACCTCGGTCAAGCGCTCGAGAGAAGTCATTACGTATTGATCCGGAACCAAAAGTGTAACTAGTGTTAAGAACGATCAGTCAACCGCAAAATCACAGAATGGAGCGCCTGAAAATATTCACTCCATAACGTTTATTACCATGCCCCACTAATTGGAGTCTCTGCCGTTAATCCGAAAGAAAGTTTAATTTTACGCAGTTTTCTAACTCAAGTGGAAATGACGTATCATATCTAACCGAGGTTTGATATTTCTTTGCTCTCTGTTTTAATTAGACCCTGAGCATGTTGGAGACCGCTGACGTTGATCTCATTAAGCAATGCACTTCAATTATTTGCTTAAAAACGAGATACTTCCGGCGTATGGAGTTTATATGGCTGGTTACGGCGGAGAAAATTGATACTTTTCATTTTAAAAGTTTTTTTGCCTATATGGGTGATACGATGGCGATCAGAGCATAGTAACCGTAGTTGTAATTAAATAAACTGCGCGCCGTTTTTAGTGGTTACATGAATTATAGTCACCTTTGCGCTTCGACATTGGTCAGTACCAACTAACGAACCAATCTTTCTAAAAGGCCATCAAGAGGGAAAATTACATTTATTTCATTAAAATATATATATATTTTAATGTACATTTTAATTAACACGATTACCTCTCTTTTCTTTTAATGAAAATCTCTCTCTGCCCCTGCCGGAACTTAAGACCGGACTCTCATGATTGCAGGCCAGTACTGTGGCTACCCCATCAACCCAATCCATTGAACCCCTACTGTGGAGTTATCCAAATCTTGCTTCGGTTACTTTTAATGTACGGTGTACCAGCAAATAAACTGTGTCATACTAGTTTCAAGGAACGGACCGTTATTTGGGGGAAGTAATTTTCTCTAGTTATTTTTCCAGCTGAGTTGTGCTAAACGATCACGTGAAATTGTACGAACTAACGTCCAAGTTTCTGCGGGTTTTCCCTCCCCAAAAGAAGGAAATAACACCCTGGGCCACCGCCCATCACCATAAGCTAAACAACCCCGCCTTCAACAACTTCTTCAATAGCCAGATCGACGCGAGAGATTATCGGACGGTCGGAAAGTTAACTCAGTTAACTTGTTCCAAGGATACCAGGGTGTTAACCCTCCCTGAGCGGTTCGCAAGATACAAGCTTGAGACATTCTTGTTCCATGAGCTCTGGTATGGGCGGGTGCGGGACTCTTGGTTAGGGCGAAGGAGGTGGAGGATATATCGGTGACGAGATGGACAGAAGCGCGAGGATTCCTGCAGATAAGACTTTATGATGCGAGGAGATGCCAAAGCAGGGGAACAACGTCACGGGATCCCGGGAGTCCTGGTGCTGTGTAGTAGCGTAGCAGTGGGCGAAATGACATGAGGGAGCGACGAGGGATATTATGCCCGGAATGAAGGCAGGGAAGGACTGAGTCGGGCCGTGGAATCGATCGAGGCGACCACGCCTCCGCTCCACCACCTGGTCCCCTCAGTACCCAGCATCCCTATCCCTCTCTCTCCCTTGTACCATCTCACCCTTTCCTACCTTCCCCTTCTCATCACACTCCATCTCCGCGGCCAGACGTGAAGGGAAGGGTTAAAAGAGGGGAACGAATAAGGGGTGAGAGCGTGGGAAGGTGGAGGTGGGAATGAGGAGTGTTGGGGGGGCAGAGGGATGGCGTAAGGAGATGGCGCAGCTCGGCAAAAAGCCGACCGCCCCCGACATCTATTGAGTGAGATGGCAACTCCTTCCGTTTCACCCTCCCGAAACGGGAGGGTGAAGGAACTTTTGGGCTCTGCCCCCTTGAATCTGCCGTCTCCCTTTTTCTCTCTCTCATATCCCTCCACCTCTCTCTTTCTCTCTCTTTTTCCCGCGCCCGGTCCCGAGGCGTTCAAGTCTTCCGCTCCTCGTCGACGGTCCCCCCATCTGACAACGGGATCGCGAAGCTCCAAGGACGCGTCCCCATTCATGGGGCGTTGGTGTTTTTTTTCCGCGAAATGCCGTCACGGCGATCCTGCGTGCGTCACTTAACGTCAATATGGTGTCCAGGTTTTCGGTGGAAAAACAAACAAGAAACCTTGAAAGAGTCATAAGGCTTGGGGATGAAACCTACGAGCATAACATACAACCTCTTCCGTGCCAACAATATAATACCTAGGTTCATTAAGTCGCTTTGAACATTAAGATGACATCCTCAATGAACGGTACATTAAATTTCTAATATTTATGCGTTTTTACGCGCAATTCCTTTGTCATTATTTAAGGCTCGGGTATGCTTTGCAAGGTATTATTCATCATCGCTGGTCATCGATCTTTTGACTAGTTCGATGGAGCTGTATTTGCTTTTAACCTCTCGATTGTCTTTTTCTTCACGTTGACGTAACTCTTCTCGTCCACTCCCTTTGCTATTTCCTCCATTCAAGCTCCTCCACTGGTCTCGTCTACTGTTCTTCCCTGCCACTATTACCTTGACGATCGTCTTCATGAAAATATTCCTAATATTTGTCGTATATATATACTATCCCTTCTTTTTCAATATTTTTTCAAGTGTTCTTCCTTGGTCTAATCTTTTTAAAACAGATTCGTAACTTACCTAGTCTAACCAATAGCTGTTCATCATCATATTCGGTAACAATAAACTCCTTGGTGTTCACGCCCAGCCATTCCTACGATTGTTACTTTCCATACCTCACTGCCGTGAAAGAGATCTCACGTGATCGAATTAAGCCATACCGACCTTGAAATTAGATATGTTGATATATTCTACTTCAGGTGAAATTGCCTTTCTTCTATACTATTGTGCAAATCCCCTTCTAATGAGAGGAATGAGTAACTTTCGAAAAACTTCCAAAATAAGGGACAATCTAATCGGATATATCTTGAGAAATGATGGCCAGATGAAGACTAACGTCAAGGGAAGTGTGAATGGGAAGATTGGCAAAGGAAGAACTCATATGAGATGTTTTGATGCAAATAGCGAAGGATGTGAAAAAGAGGAATTACGTGGATATTAAGAGGCTAGCTTATAAGAAATTAGAGTAGAGAACTGCTTGAGTGTTGACTTATCATGATAATCATTCTTAGGAGCGTTGGCTTAGGAGTGTTCACTGGTTACTCTGATTTTTTCGTAATAGTTTAATAACACTCCAAGAATTTGCGGCATTAGTTTAAATATGTTAACCTTTGATCTTATGATGCATAATATTTTGATATTTCGCCAGAGGGTTAAACGAAAAATCCAAGACCTCTTGGTTTTAGTTTAATTTAAAAGTAGCGTCACGAAAAACTCTTTTTTCCTGAGTTACCAAGAGTCCTAGTTTGATTTTTTTCAGGAAGTAAGATCTAGTGGTTGACATTCCTTTGTCTTAGCCGTGATTTGGTAATTACCCTGTGGCTGGAAAAAGTGGCATTCTAATTTTCTATGTAGATGTTTATCTGCAATTTATTCTGGTGCACATGCATGGCTTACCACTTTTCGTATCATTTTTCTAGTTATTTCCTAGCAACCTTATGGTCTTAATTATATCCGTAAATTCTGAATGTATTATTAATTTGTCTATTCAAATGAAAAACTGAATTAAATAACGAAATCTATTGAGCATGCATCACAGGTTGCACGTTGTACAGTTATTTCAAAATAATAGTGAAACCACTTTGATGTCTGCAAATAAATCTTGACTCGTGCCAGTTATAAATGTATTTCTTCATAATTCACGTCTAGCCTTGAACATCAAAGCTCAGACAATACATTGCGCCCTTCCTTATGTATAGACGATTAATATTATTATTGATGACTCCCAGCTGCTAGCAGCAAGCAGACAAGCGTTAAAAGAGAGGATAGGTGCCGAATAGAATACTCGCAAAAATGATGATCCTACATATAGCTATGTTAAAATGTAATATCCCCGCAATTAGAGCCAATTTTTGCATAAACACTCGTGACTAGACTTTTAAGACTTGCTATACTTGGAATTATGACTAAAAAATGTTATTTACTATTTATGGGAGAAAAAAAAACCCACAAAATATTATTCATCTCTTTTTTCATAACAGCATTTATCATTGCGCCTATACAACTATGATGACAATAGGAATTTGATCTCTCAAATGAACATTAATTGATAATAAACTATTTATTTTATTCTGCTATGATTTCAGCTTGCTGAAACTGTCATTATTCAATTTCGTTCACAAAAGTGTTTGACAGAGGTAATTAAGAAAAAAAAATGAATGTTATATTTCACTACCAGGGGCAAGAACATATTTTTTGTAAATCAGTTGAGTTTTTAACTCTGTCAAGAACTGAGCACCACAGGTCTTGAGAAGTAGTTTTGGAATGAAACAAGGAGGAAATGGTAGTAATGATGGAGGGTGACCTGGTTGTTGGAATATGCCGAGGGTCCAGATATCTACATCCCGTCTGACGAACCAAGTAATATGTTAGAAGCACACTCCACAGGCTATCAAAGTAGTGTTAGGGACTCTTATAAAATATATTTATACCGAGATTTGAACCAAGATTATAAGGGGAGTAAATTATTACTTTTAGCACCCACCTTATTCACTCTTAGTTCATATCACTCGGGCAAAAATTTCATTTTTAGCTTTTTTATCACTTACAGTAAGTAAAATGAACCCCTTTGTTAACCTTACCGGAAAAGAGTGTACTTAGTTAATATTGCTCATCTATATGTATTAATTTTGTTGCGTGTCAGTCAGTCCATCATTCTGTATCCATTTTGTTTTGTTCTCTCCCAAATTTTGAGCTAAAAGAGTGAGGTTTGGTGCGTTGAGGGTGGATTCTCTGTCTGTATGATTAGATAGTAGTTTTGGATTTTTAGCAGTTTGTGGTGCACAGAAAAATGTAAGAGAAAGATGTTTTCCCTATCTTTTAACATGGGAAACCAGTTGCTATGCATATTTGTTTACGTTGATAAGTAAATGTGTTTACGTTTTTGGTAAAGGGACAAAAATTGGATTGAAGAATTTGAAGAAAGTGGAATTAGTTTCATCAATCAATTTTGTAGGCATGAAAATATGAATTGACGTTTTCGATGTGCAAATAGTGAAATGAAACAATTTTCGCCTACCGGCCCTGATCTTGTGTGTAAAATGTGTATATCAAAGCTAGGCGTTTTGAAGTAGTTTTCTAATAGTTCAAAGAAGGTTATAAAACGTTTATTACGTATTAATGTGTGTTGCTAACTCAGCAGGTTAATCAGAATATATATTAATTTTGTAGCGTGTCAGTCAGTCATTCTGTATCCGTTTTGTTTTGCTCTCACCCAAGTTTTGAGCTAAAAGAGTGAGGTTTGGTGCGTTGTGTGTGGATTCTCTGTCTGTATGATTAGGTTGTAGTTTTTTATTTTTGGCAGTTTACAGGTGCAGAGAAAAATGCAAAAAACGTGGTCTTTGAGAGTGGAAGACGACATAAAATGAAAATATGGTGTAGAAAAAAGTGCAAAAACATAGGATAATTAGAATGGGACACATTCCTCCATTTATAAAAAAACCATTTCATTCTCTCTGCATACGTAATGCTTATGAAAAGTGCCTGCAAAGCAGGCAGCAGGTCTGCTAGAAAAGTTAAAAAATATTGTAATAATGTGTACAGAACGCAAAAATGCGCAATAGGTACTATTTATAGGTAAAATATTACAACAAATGTCATTCAAAAATCCTAAGCCTTTTCCGTCAGCCACCTACAGAATGAGCTATTGGATATAAAATTAGTTTTTACCATTATGTCAAGCAATAAATTATTGCCGTGCATTGTTCACTCCAGAGTAAAAAGAAAAACTTTAGGAAGGTCCTCATTATAGATTCAGAATAAAAAAATGGAAAGGAAAAGCATTTTCGGTTTTGACAAAATGTGCTCAAAAATGTTAAAGAAGCTTAAGAATGATAAGTAAGGAATGTATGCCTATTTAAAAGGATAACAAAAATAATTATATAGGAATTTGTTATTGCAGGCAAATGCAGTGGAAATTTTCAAACCAATGCAGAGTAAAGAAGTAAAACATAAGGCATCGATAAGCCTTTCGAGGAGTGCGGTAAGGATTCACTTTTCTCTCAAAAGAGATATTTTTATATAGCCCAAATATGATATTATCTCTTATGAACGTTATTAGCATGGTTATCAGTGTGACTTTTTCAAAATGCGGTGTTTATGTAGCCAGCTTTTATGGTCACATCATCGCCATAGGTAAAAAAAGTGCTGACTATATTATGCTTAACAGCCGCGTCACCTAGCAGCCAACGATTGATGTAACGTCGTCGAATATATGACTGACTCGCCTCCGAATTTACCGTCCATAAATCCTATCTTAAAATTCAATATTCTCTCGTACGTAAACTGAAAACGTGTGGAATATCTGAACTTCGGCATTTGAGGACGCAGTAATTTTTCGTGGATATCGGTGATGCTATCATAGGCGTGATAAGCATACATTTTAACAATGAATAGTTTCTATAGCCATTGCTTCAGTTCATAACTCCATTTGTAAGTCTCAAATAGAATAAAATGAATGTAAAGCCTATTAAATTTTGTGAAAATTCTGAAAGGACCATGCATGAAAAGATTAGTGAAATATTTGGGACTAGCATGCTGACAAAAATAAAATAGTTCAACTAATTGTGAGCCGAAGTGACCGCCATTGCGGATAAATAATGGAAAACGGGCACAACTAATAGAATAACATTATTGAGTGGAGTGTTCTAAATATAGGACATAGCTATTACATACGGAATCAACGCTCGTAAATAACATTGTTTCCCTGTATGGTGGGCATGCTATTCAACCATAGAAGGCTCATCTGGAAAATTTCCGGCCGCGGCAAAGCATTGATCTGTTAATCACCCCCGCGTTAGAGCTACCAAACCACAATAAGTGACAGGCTTTGGTAATGCGCTGTCCATTAAGAAAATTGGTTTTCCAGTTGTGTTTGCTTTGCGATAGAAATTCAAATATTTGATCTGTTGAGTGAATTTTAATTAATATTTTGAATTTCTGCTTCACTTCACCCAGCCCCATTATTCAGAACGTGACATTTATAATTACTTCATTGACGTCGGTCTTATCATCACACAAGTTTTCTTTCGGCAATTGCTAGGAGCTTTACGTCTTTTTATATGCCTCCTTGATAGAAGTGGAATTCTCTTTATCTTTCCTTTGGTTCACGAGTCCCGCTCACAATGGTATAAAGAGTGCTTATCGGACTTTTATCGAAAGTTAGGAGAAGGGGATCCGAATTGCTTGTGAACAGGAAAGAGGTGCTGATAAGGTTATGGAAACCAGGGTGATGGACTTCGACAGACAAGCTGGAGGCTCGCAAAATTTAATACGCTGACGAAAAAGTAAGATTTCGTTCCAAAAGGCTTTCGGTGAAATATATGTAAATCTCCTAAAACCGCATTACACAATATATGGATAGGCCAGAAGTAGTTTTAATCTATTCTGGGGCTAAGTTTCACATTCAGTTTACGGTTGAAAACCAGTCAGTGGTAGGTATGCCAGAACTCCATCATTAGAAAAGCGGAGGATTTCTTTAGAGGATTTGCAAATTCAAGCATTGCGATTTTAGCCGCGAGAAACCTTAGCAAAGTTACCCGCTGATACGTGCAGTAGTAGAATTTTCACGAAAACAATGCGTTCAACTCGACTGTGATTAAAACCCTGACCACTCGAATTTGAGCCAGGATCTTTAGGCAGTTGAACTACCAACACCTTAGTGAATGATTGTGAATGGTTGATATTTTTATATTCATACGCATATTCTCTCTGAAAATTCTGGTAGTGAACTTGCACTTGACAAAATGTGTAACTAATTAAATAATCAACTGCTAAAAAGAAATAACATACCTATTCAAACTAATTTAGAGTATTTCTCGGTGATATCGATTAGAGGGAAGAATCATCGCTGTCAGGTTAAGGGAAAGTGAAATAGGAATAAATGGGCATATGGGCGGAGGGATGTGATAATGTAGAGGTGGACCGGACTAATATAGATTAAATTTCTGCGCGAGGATAATAAAAGGCGTGAAAAATTAATGGATGGAAAGCCATTCTGTTAATCGCATTTTGTGGAACAATAGCTTTTATTTAAGGGTGGAAATAATAAGAGCCGCTTATAATTATGCACTGTTTTCATTATGTATCCACTCTTTTTAATGGGTTGGCACCTTTAATTTTCATTCTTGAATTAATCTGAGCATCGGTATTTCATTTCGTGGCGTCATATTAATCCGAATATTTCCACCGAGCACCATACCATACTAAATGAATTATGATAATTTTATATTTATGCATTATTTAATATTCTCCAATTGTTTTAATAGATAGCCAATGTTCTTTTTAGGGAAAGAATGGAGCAAGTACTTTTAGATTCTAGCTTTCAGTGAAATGTTTGCGTGTCATAACATGACTTTATTGTGATGATCATACTACTTTTACGGGAACTTTATGACTTAGGACTTAAATTACGGTTAAGTCTTTATACTTTATGGCTAATTATCTTCATGATGTTTTGAAGAGTGGAAATTTCAAAAATAAATAACCTATTTCATTCTTAGTTAAGCTATTTAAATATAAAATATTCCAACTAGCATTTTATCTCGTTTTTTTCATAACAAAATCACTTAGTCCTGATTGTCAGCGATATATGTATAGTGCAGATATTATCCTCGCTACATGAGAAAGACTTGAAATTGCATGCAGTGGCATAAGTACGAACAAGATCTGGGCTCTTGTGAATAAGTTAATATCAGATACATGTGGCATGATATACGCCAGCTCAAACTTCTATCTTTAACCTCTCATTTCAGTTTTCAGTGTAGGTGCATAAAAGAATCCATTGTGATGAAGTGTATCAAATTTTCCTAGTCCGTTGACTGAAGGAAGCTCTCGGTTTTTCCACTTGGTAGCAGTGAAGCTTTGCACTGACGTTTGGAAGGCTAGTTTTTCCACCGTTTTCAGATTGAATGAACACCTTGAAGACGATGGCGGCCTTATCCTCCTATACGCCTGTGCCAAACTATATTGCCGCCGAGCAGAAAACCCGAGAACTCTTCCTCCAGAAACTGAAGTTTTTTTTGTAACCAGGGAAGAGTTACCGAGCCAGTAAAAAGTATTCGATGGTAAAATGAGTTAATGTCGTAGAAACGGTATGGACATGTTTTTTTGTTGTTTCCGTTATTAGGAACGGCGATGGACAATTGAGGTAATTTGCGGCATTGAGGGAAAGTTGATGGTGGGGTGCAGGTAAATTTTTTACGGAAAGATGGGAGGGTGTTGAAAAACTCGGCGACGGATATAGCCCATTCACATGGAAAAGAAAGCCAAAGGGGTCCATCGCTCATTGCTCTTTTCAACGGTCGCAGTACTGCTTTAAGTATCTTCTGTGTCGCTTTCATCTAAATACAGTAGATCCGCTGGAAATCCTTACAAATTTCAAGGATTCGAACTGGATATTGTGGATTTAAACGGTACACTTGCCTCCGCGCCAACAAAAGCCTTTGAAAAGTATGGTTCCATTGAATTGTCTATTTAAGAAAATACGTAATTTTAGTATACAAAAATCATTATTCATTTTAATGGATACAAGAGGCTTTAATGTTTAAATAGTAGGCTAAGTGTTTTCGTGAAAAGTAATCTGTAATTTACTTCCTTTCTAAAGCTGGTTGTTTCATCTTCTTTAGGATACAAGATGCTACTTGTGTATAGGGAAAGCGCGCAACGAAAAATGTGAATAATTCTGGAGAAAGGAAGTTTATCAGTATTAATTTACATTCCCTCCCTTGCCACGTCAATAGTAATATATGTATTAGGTGATCATAGAAGAGTATGGCGTTATTCACCCATTGAAATCATCCCGCCCAAGAATTGTAAGACAATTAATGGCATCCAATGTCCGCTCTACAGATGTTTTCTCCCGAGTCCAGCAGCCGTTAACCTATCCCCCTCAATTTCGCAAACACCTGTGCTTCCCACCCGTAAATGGACCCGGAGGATGCCGGGGGAAACAAAACCACCGACGCCTTTATTATGCAGGTCGCGGAAATGGTTTGAGGGCGCTAAGGTTGCACGCAACGCGGTGAACGTGAGGTCTCGCTCACTAGAGGCCGACACCCGCGGCATCGAATTCGCCTCGAAGCAGCAAAACGACGGACGAGCCACCGACGCATCGTAATGACCTGTTCCCGCTGCCGTCGAACCGATGATCGAAGGTACCGTCGGCACACGCCGTGAGAAGACTCGTTCCAACCCGTCCTGGAGTCGCTTCTGCTAGCTACTAGCCTGGAGCTGCGAACTCAACTGGTGGAAACTGGCCGAAAAGAGAATTGCGCTAATTGATAGAAGCTATGAAAGTGATTTGTAAACAATGTGTGGTTCCACTGAATAAGAGGCGGAGTATTTCATTGTATGCTGAAGAGTAACGCGCGGAAAAAACATTGGTCAAAACATTTGTTGTGGGATCAAATGTCACCTCGGTCAAGGATATTATAGTATAATTTAAAACAAGTCGTTCCTACTACTCAGGTGGTATTGCACTGACTCAATAATGGTCTTATACCACTTAGGATGGATGTTAACGGAGTGTTTCTTTTCTTTTTTCTTTTCATTCATCTAATTGCTCCTTTCCTTGCGGTTTTTCTCTTCTTATCGGCACTCTCTCTGCCTTACATCATACTATCCATAGCAACGCTTGCTTCTCTTTCTCGTCCTCGCTTACACAGCATTCTTACCTCATCAATGGCCGTCAGCGTTCCATTATCCCTAAGCATCGTTTCCATTCACTACTGCCTTCTCATAATTTCCATCGAAAATCTTATTTTTTTCCTGCAATGGTCAGTACTCCAATCACCCTCCTGTACATCCATCTCACCCTTTCTATTCTCCTCCAAACCCACATTTTTAATCCTTTATAGGGTAGCGGTCTGCTGTGTACGTTAGTCCTTAGGACTCCTGTGGACAGGGCATAGCTACGATGCAGGGGTAGATAAATCAGCTCAAATTTTAAATTAATTTAGTGTGAAGCGCAACAGGTATATGTGAGTTTTAATAGGTAAACAATATATCCGGTTAATTGCTCTCCAAACTCGTAGATTTTGTGCAGAATCTGTCACACATAATGCATAGAATGTAGATTTGTTATTTCTTGGTTTCCTTGGTGACTCAGCAATAAACAGCATTGAACTATATGTTACTAGCGGCAAAAGTGTGTTCATGACAATAGTGTGTGTGCCAATCTCCCTCACTGCCTTGCGATAACTTATAAGGTTTCATGTGGATAGATAAGGAATGCTCAAAAAATGTTTTCCGGGGGAGTCACAACTCCTAATTACAATTCTATACGTAACTTCCTGTGAAATCAGTTAATTTTGGCATGGCTTTGTGCCTGATTACATTCCCTTTTACTCTATGCCATCATGCAGGAGGCTGTTCCTCTAAAGTATAAGGAACGGGCCATCGAGATATTTTCTACATAAGCATTAATATACAATGCCCATGAACTTTGATATACTTGCGCATAACACTATGGCATGTAAGATTATTCATGTCATAAGCCATCCGCCGTGTCTCATAATAAGTCTTATTTCTCATACCAACAATTAAGACAAATATGGTTAATATCATGCCCTTCAAAAATGAATGCAGGGTATGATTCTGTTTTGCCGAGTATTGCCAAGTATTTTGGCTGATAGTAATTAACATGAGGTAATATCTTCAGAAAGCCTTTTGATAAAATAACACTGAAGCACGCCTCAAGTTGAGCCGTACTAGAGGGAAAATCATATAGAGAAATATTCTTCAGGCCTATGCTTTTAATTTAAATAGCAATGAAGAAAAGGAAAAAGTTGCAGTTGTAACGTGAAAAGAAAATTATTCAGCCAATTCAGATCATTAACTGCATATTAGTCACCATTATTATATCATTATGGTGCTGCTAAACCCTAAAAAATAATTCTTTTGTTTTTTTGATAAGTTTAGACAGTAATTTCAAGACTGCTTCTCCCTATAGTCTCAAAATAAAAAATATAAATTTTACTTCGAAAGAGCATGATGATTTTGTAAACTGGTTTCCAAAATATGTTCACAAAATCAGGAATAGCAGCACATACAAAAAAATTGATGCGGCAACAAAACGAAAGTTAAATCCTTAGGTTTTCATGTGAGGTAAAATTTCACTTACAAAAATTATCTAGCAAACTCCGATGATTACGAGAATGGCGTATTCCGTAATATTTTACACAAGGTCCGGATGGCAAGAAAAAAAATTCTTTCCATTTGAATTTTGACTGGTAGGCTCGTACTGCCGTTCATGAAGCACTCACGTAACTGCAAAAATGTTTCCATAATGCAACAATAAGCTAACTATGAATTTTATGTTGACTAGAGGGTGTGAAACAAACTGGTGGGTATGCCTCATTTATACCATAGAGTAGCTGATGTACCATATCATTCACCAGTAGGGCAGTTGGTTGAACCAAGGCTATTCCTCTTTAGCTCAAATGCTTAAAAAAATAACTTCTGTCTAAACTTCGAAACCCTAATGGATCTTCTCAATATACCTTTCTTTTATGTACTTGGTGTACAAGTAGGTTATTCCAATTTTCCCTCAGAGAACTTTCAATTAATGAGAATATGTAGTAGTATTGACTTAACCTATGACCATTATTTACTGCCAAACTACCAAGCAAATAAAAAACATATCTAGTTTTTAAATTCTTACCCTAAAACAAATATATCATTATCAATAATATTTTCAATCATATAATAATTAGATAAACCTTATTCGTACAAATTAAGATTAGGCAATATGTAAGAGTCATTTATCAATCTTATTCCTCTGGGCTTACCTGGTGGAGAATTGGGGACTAACTATCATAGTGTCGCAATTGAGTGTAAAATTTTTATTTGTTGATGTTATCCTTCCTGCGAATTACAGTAAACTTTTGTGAATGTTTGTGGAAAACATTTGCCCATATCATTATTTTGAAAGATTAGTTTACGCTTGTCCCTTGCTTATATTAACCCCCAAGAGAGAAAAGCGCGTAGTTTTATTGCCAAAGCCATTATTAGTTTGGCTGGAATAGAAAGACCGTTTATCAGTCACATTTTTTCCAAAAGAATGCTGTCAGAAATATTTCGATAGTCACTTGTTTAGGTTAACACTCAAGCGAGACCAGCGCCGTGTTACTACGCTTAAACAAGAATTGGTGCGGTCGGAACTGAAAGAGCGTCAATCAGAAGAGTGCATCCGACAGATGCCTGCGGAAATGGGACGTGAGCGTCGAGCGGGAGAGGACCGTCCACGAAACGTGATCCGTTCACGTCGCGCATCACGGCGTTTCGCGCTTCCCGTGGCCAATTTGGACCGATCGATCGGTCGAAACAGATGACGGCCATCGCCGCCGCCCACCCCTTATTTCCCCCCTCCCCCCTCTCGCTCACCGGAAGTGGACGTTGAGCACGCAGACGGTGACGCAGATGGAAAGGGTGACGAGGATCATGGTGAAGAGCAGGTATTTGCCGAGGAGAGGCACGGCCAGCGAAGTGGGGGGGATGATCTCGGCGAGCAGCAAGAAGAACACGGTGAGCGACAGGAGGATGGAGATGCAGAGGGTGACCTTCTCACCCGAGTCGGAGGGCAGGTAGAAGACGAGGACGGTGAGAAAGGTGATGCCGACGCAAGGGATGATCAGGTTCACGGTGTAGAAAAGGGTCTTCCTCCGCATGGTGAGGTTGAAGGTGATATCTGTGGGCGAGCATTCAGGAGAAATGTATCAAGCCCGGATCTCATTACGGGTGTCTATTCATGGTTGAATAGAGGTCACCACTTTTCTGGAGCAGGGAAGAGACTTCAAGAGTCTCTCCTGACACCAAACCAATGATTCATGGAATTGAAGAGATTTTTTAACATGAGAGTACAATATTTTCATTCCTTGAAAAAGATACTGTATACAATATCCATAAATACTGAAAACAAATCCAGAATGCAGCTGTATATCCACTTCTAAGACCATTTTCATGCTAAAAAAATCATTTGAGCACAAGTTAAATTAAAAAGCATAAGTTCAGTATATTTGAAATACATCCATGTGAAAATATTCAAATAAGCAAGTACAAGATATGATCAGAATGTAAGTTTGTTGCCCAATGGTTTTTTTAAAATATAACATTTTGCAATCTTGTTTGCAAAATATCTCCATATAGTTAAAATCCTACAGTAAAATCAAGGGTAGTTATTCGAAATTTAATTGTGATATAATAACATGTATGTTGCAAAAGGAGATATTTGTCAGCCGCAATAGGCAGGTCGCAAACTTGGCAAGTAAGTACTAACTAAAACTAACCAACCGAGAATTTTTTTCCCGCCTGGACAATAAATTGTTTTCTTTGGATGGTTATTGACCACTTTTTTAATGTCTGGGTTAATTTATGGAGGTAATGGTATAGGAAAAAAATAAAAAGCAACAGATTTTTAAATTTTACCAGCTGCCATCCCTTAAAACAGAAGATTAACAGCGTCTTAGCAATGAAATATAGGGCCATTCAACTCAGTGATCCTGAATATCACAATAAAAATTTGAAAATCATAGAAGATATCTTTGTTGAGAACAGTTTCCCAAAAAAACTTATTAAATCAATCTTATATAGTAGTAGCAATCGACCCACAAATAATATGACAGCTCAAAATCCACCGCCATTAAATCAACAACTATCAAACACTACAACAACCCAACCAATATCGGCCCAAGACAACACATTAAACACAGAACTACAAACAACCACCAAAAACTATAGGAGTATTGTCTACGTTCAGGGATTATCTGAACAACTATCCAAAATTTAAAAAAATGTTAATTTCAAAATAACATTTAAAGCTCAAAAAACACTAAACAGGACAGTTTACTCAAAATTAAAGAACAAAACCCCCAATGAATTACAAAGCAACATTATTTATTCCATTTCTTGCCTTGAATGTGACAAAATGTACATAGGACAAACTTCACAGTATCTTAAAAATAGAATTAACAATCATAAATCTTCAATTAAAACAAATTCTGGGACCTGTGCTTTGGCTAACCATGCTCTAGAAAATAATCACAATTTCAACTTTAAGGAAGCTAAACCAATAGATTTTGAATCCAACCTTCAGAAGAGACTATTCAAAGAAATGGTCCACATCATTAAAACTCCTTCAGTTTGTAACCATAGATCGGATATACACAAATTAAGCAAAATCTATCATAATTTAATTTTCTATAACTAAAGTTTTTTCTATGTTATATATAGTGTTCTCCAGAATTTCAATACGAATATGTCTTTTATATTCGTAAAATATGTAATATAAATTCGAAAATTGAAGTTACGATACAATTAATTGTTAAATTCATGTTTTATACTATTCATTTTAAATAATTTTATTTCACTCATTATATTTTTCAAACAAAATTTTATCTAGGATTTCCATTTTGGTGTTTTTTTATGTTGATTTTTATGTTGATTTTGTTACTAGGAGGAAGTTTGTTATTGAGTTACCATTGTCACAGTAAAAAAGTTAATCCTTGAGGTACTAAATTTATATTTAAAAACTACTTTATCTTTGTAATATTATAATTTTACCAACTGTATTCCTTACATTGTACTGTAGCCCTGATGAAGCCTTAATTAAAAGGCGAAACGTTGGCAAGAAAAGGAAGTTGAATTTTTTAAAAAAAGACGACCAAACCTCCATAAATTAACCCAGACAATAAATTGTTTACATTTTGATTAGAGTTAAGATAGTGCGACATTCTATGTCTCAATAGTCAGAGCACCTTAAAACTTAAGTCATTGGAATGGAAATTGGAATTAACAACATTGGAATGGAACGGGCTAGATTTTAATGGTGGCGATAAGGTAATTAAGGATTTTAATTGAAGATTTTTTGGGGTGACATGCGATTTGTTTGGGAAGCAAGCAATGAAGTTGGCATTGAGATGAATATAGCTGAAGTTGGTAGAAATTTGAAGATGAAACGTAAGTAAATTGCTTGACAGATAAGGTTAAATCAATATTTTAAAAAATAGATTTTTGCGTAATGAGTGAATTGCTAAGCATAATGCGTGAAATCAGCATTGCAAAAAAGAGATTTCATGACTGATAGATAGAGAAAAAACGACGATAGACTGAGAAAGACCTAATTCTTGGCGAAAAAATTTAACCATGAGAAGAGTCACATTTACAGAGATGAGAAAACTGATGATGGATATCAATGTGGGAAATGAAGTTACTGAAGGCTTCGTTACGAAGGGAGGAGCCAAAATAGTTTCGAAAACTTGACACCGTGAAATGATGATTTGGCCATTGTTTGGCCAACTATGAGATATGGGTTTAAACTATGTATAATTTAAACTTAGCAGAACGGGAGGCAAAAATTAATAAGCAAAGAAGTAATTAAGAACTGGAAAAAAATTGGTGGCCGTAAGCATTTTTATGAAAGTATTTCAAAGACACGATATAATTCTAAACGTTTAAGAGTACTTAAATATTGATTGAAGTTCAAAAGTGCCATACGCGTTTTACGAGAGGCAAAGTTATTTAGAGGCAATGTAGTATTGCAATGAAATACTTAGGTGATATATTGCCTTTTTGATTTATTCTTACTTATTGTAGTAGTATCTTATTGATTTGATTTATTTATGCCTAATAGCACTTTAAAAAAACAAATTTAAGCTGTTCATTAGGTATTTTGGTACAACAAATAATTTAAGAGCTGAAAAAGCGGATAATACTGATTCGTCCCTAGAAATTTGGTCAACTTTTGGAAATTAGATAATTGGTTAAATTTAGGTCAAATTTTGCTATGCATCCCTAATTTTTTATCAGTCGATAATCCAGAAGATGTGCTTTCAGCTTACGTCTTTCTATATAGATAATTGGGCACAAAATGAAATTTATATTCAATTCTGTTCAAGAAAATCAAGGCCATTGGGACCTGAGCCAAGAGGAAGGAGCCAACTTGTGGCCAAATGGTCATTAACCTGTTTTTGCGAGTAGATATTTATCTAGTACAAATAGCGTCCCCAAAGCTCTAAAGGGAGGCAGTATGGTATGTACTTAAAATACGCATATAGTTTGTTTCTAATATTAACTCCCGTTCTTTGATGAATATTTCTTGGCCTACTGATATGTACGGATAGGTAAAAATTAGCAGGAAAAATCCTCGTATAAATTTAATTAGTGAAATCATTACATTGCTTGAAGAATTAAATATAAATTCCATCATTCACTAACCAGTTAAAGATACGCCATTACGAGGTGGCTTTCGTAATTTAGGTTTGATGGTGCCCAATTATATTCAGTTTTTTTATTCGAAGGCCGTAAGCATTTTATTAATTCTCAAATTGAAACAAAAATCCTTGAAATTAAAAAAAAGTGACTGGTCTCGCTAAAAATATCAAAGCGAGCTCCCGAGGAGGATGAAAAACGGGTAATTGGGGAGGGTTCGAGGAGTAAAGCTGGGAATACAACCCAAATGAGCTAATGCCATGGTTCACCTCCCGCCGGGAACCATGGTCCAACGTGGTGGGAGAGAAAGGATCGCTGACGTCACGCCTACCATGGCAGACGCGGAATTCGTAAGCGATGGCGCGAGGCTTGTGTGTGTGTGTGTGTGTGCGGATGGTATGGGGAGACGGGCGGAGTCTCATTCATCGCGGACCCTCCGTCATCAAGGGCAGCAGAGCAACGGAAAGGGGTATGAAGGAGAGAAAGGGAGAGAGGCAAAACGAAGAAAAAAGGGAATTAAAAGAGATCCAGAATGTGGCCCCTGTCAGATGCATGTCTGAGTGGATATCTGCGGCCGGTGTGTCCGTTTGCATATGTGGTTGGGGGCATGTGTACGTTACCGTACGTATGTACGCGCCGTTTTGGTGCTGGAATGAAGGGAACGCCGTGGAGGACCGAAAAAAATACACATATTTACCCAAATGAGTGCACGTGAGAACTAAAATGAAGAGACCCAGATAAAGGGGAAAATACACGGAGGAAAGTGGAAAATGGTATATACAATTCCGGCAATCCTTAATTTTTTCGTCGCCCGTTCCCTTTCCAATGATAGTGAAAGAAATCACTCGACTGTGGCAGAAGTAATCTAGCCGTGATTTTTTTATCTTCCACACAATTTTCATTCATTTCCCTAATCGTAAAAGCGTAGATTCGGTATTCCTCTGTGCACTTACGTCTGTATTAATCAGGCTAATTAAATGTCTCACTAATTTTTTATGCAAACTCCATAAAAAAATTAGTAACTTGCAAAGAATGATTGATGAATTCAAATGAAGTAGCAGAAAAAATCCAGGCTATTAGTCTGAATACTATTTCATATTGCGCACCTGCCCGTTAGAATCCGCGGTAATGAAGTGTTACTATTCCACTTTGTGGTGATTTAAGTGAGAAACCTTTACCTAGTATCTTTACGTTCATCGCTATGAATTTATATCATAACCTGAAGTGACATTTCATACTATTTCTTACTTAAGCCCTTTCCCACTAACTACTTTGAATGCCTCTTGCCACCTATTTCTATCGAAAGAAAAAATGGCAATTTTCCACAAGATAGATATTCTTGTGGAAAATTGCCATTTTTTCTTTCGCTATGATATTCCACCAAATCAAGCCTGAAACAACTACCTATTTCTATATTCGGATTAGCATATCTTCCATTATTTTCCATCGTAATTTAAGTGTCTAGGATAATAATATTAGTATTATCCCTAGTATATTTCCTTCAATAGCGATTTTTAATTGCCTAAATAATTTGCTCTATTAATCTGATTTCTATTTCTACAATATGTCCTAAACTGACTTTTTTTTCTTCTCGCCGTCAAAAGGCTTTTTTCGTCTTTTGCTCATTTATCATACTTTTTCCGCCATTCTCCAAACCTACTTACAAACCTCTCCCTAAACCCTTTTGCTCGTGGTCAGATTTCGGAATCATACACTCCATTTAATCAGATAAAAACGGCTCTTAAGCTTCATTGGCAATAAAAAGTACTAAGCGCTCACTTTAAGAGTGATCATGGTTAGAACACTGGATATCCAAGGTAAAATTTTGTATCAACCATCCATCTACCCATCAAGCCCTATCTATACCACCGTTTTCCTCCTTTACAGAGTGGGTGTCGTTAGTTTAAGGCAGTCACTAGTTGCAAAAGAATGCTCAGATGATTTATTTCATGGTATTTAAAGCTCTATGACTAATTTTTGACATGGGATCAGTGGTAAGATTATCTTTGTCATGCGTCACGCGCTGAGGATCTAATCTTAGCAGTAGCAGAGACCTTTCTGTGATCATTCCTTCTAAGCTAAGGATTCTTGCAGCCATTTCTGCGTACAGCAGATAGTACGTTAAATACTTCACCTCTCAGCATCATACAGTAACAGGGATCTACTGTTATTTCCGTGAAAATGTCATATCTATGCACTAAGCCACATTTGTAACTTCGCATAGGTATTATCCCAACCAGTGGTCGCCTCCGTTAACAACAGTAACAGCTGGTATTGCTAGGGAGTAAATGTTCTGTACAAAGCGTAGATGTATAAATATAGAACATTACATAACGCTTAGAGCAAAATTGGAAGCAAAATAACTCTTAGAAGTTTTATTCCCGCCAAACGTGTACCCAAAGGAATTACGAGATTTTCCATGCTCAAGGATTCCATTCTAATTCAAGAGAGAGGAATCTTGGGAGTAACCCGTGCGTGACTAATGGGATATTTCCCTTGCCACATTTCCAGATGGCTTTGGATCGTATCAAACCCACGTGAGCGAAGAAGAGAAGGGATTAAGTTTGATTCATTGTCTGAGTTCCAGGGTACCGAAGCTTATTTTTCCGGTCCGCTATCTGCCGCACCATTTCCCTCAAAACATTCTTGGAGACAGGTTTTTTATGTTATGCTATTTTGTGAGCAGAAATATAAAGGAATAATCTGGTAAGGACTCTCACTTGACTGATCATGGAGTAACGTATGCGTGATTTTAAGTTTTAATCATCATGGAATCTTGGTAATCATTTCAAGAACGGCTACCTAAAACTTCTTCCTGTATCTCAAGGAATTACAAATGTGGCTAAGCATTTTTATCCAATTAAAAATCATTTTAGGTAATATTAACTCGTACTTTTATCATAATATCCACCATGCCACGAGAATTCTAAAATCCTTGTGACCTCGCTGGAAAATAGATCGGCCTCTAGTATTCTTAAGAGGTTCTAATTGTTCGTAATCGAAAACACCATCATACTTGTGTCTGTATATCCGTGGTATCTTCTAATTGCTGTTAATTGATTAAGAAGTGATTAGCGAGATAGGAAAAAATGTTTTAACTGGGGACAATATATTTTTTGCAAAAATTGTTATTTGATAACAAAATTTCGAATTCAGGATCATTGATTTCAATTATGTTGACATTTTTATTAGTTACCTTGTTAACTTAAAATGATTAATTATCTAGGCCTCCAATTCCTAATTATTTCTAAGTATCTTGGTTCGTTGACAAAAGCGTTAATACAAAAAATTTTGTTTTATCTTTGGTATATTGAGGAAATTCTCTCCTTTCACAGTTGATAAGTGTTAAATTAGGCATGAAATACAAAATGGGCGGAGATGAGGGAGAAAGAAATGCAGAATAGCTTTAAAAGAAAAAGAAGAAACTGTATAAGAACACACAAAGGTAAGAGGGAGGGCGAGAGAGAGGCAAAATGGAACGAAAATGGGTTCTCAAGGCTTTTAGTCTTGGGAAGTGGTGGAGATGTCGTCTCAGGGAATTGTGGAGAGGGTAAATGTGAATGGGAATTGTGAACAACAAAAGCGCTCTTCTTCATTTCGACTCCATTCGTCCTATCAAACCGTTTTTACTGAAGTCAATCGCTTTCCATTGACGATCTTCAAAATTTTCAATAAACCTCTTTATCCAGCATTTCCATCAAGCTTACAAAAGATACACACAAGTTTATTCTTTGATTTTATCTCCTCATAAGGTCTTTGTTGGCACAAAGACTAAACTTAAAGCTTTTGTAATCTATTATCCCCTTGCTACCATTACTCATTATACCTATTCAATCAGTGTGCCTTCATATTTTCTTGATCCTCATCCTTTATTCTGAATAAAAACGAGATTTTAATCGTGCTTGCTTCAGGAAAGAGACTAAATTCTTCACCCAGTAGAATCAGAGCAAAATCAATTCATCTCGTAACTTTATAAAATCATAAAACTCTGAAGCCATAAAAGTAGATAGTTAAAACTTACGTTAGTAAGCAGAGAGTATGTTGACGTGACAAATTGACAAATTTCAATTGAGTGTTGACAAATTAGGTAATAAGTAATGACGCATATGAATTGATTTCCAAAAGAGAAATATAGGCAGGTAGCGGTATATTTAGACATACGCATTGTACGGAAATATTGTGATACATATCTGGGCATGTTGATGGATTTGGACACTTCAATTTCAATAAGATATCGGATTCATCACTAAGCTATATCTTTCTTCAAATCGGAAATTTTTTTACCCCTCATCGTACCATCTACAGTACCTACCTACTTTTTTCGCTTACCCAGCACTCTCCCTAAGTGCCTGTTCCGTCCAACTACTCTGCTTTCTTGTAATTTCGGCCAACAGCCCAATCATGTCCAGTAACTTTTTATTTGTCCGCTCTTATTTCTCCACCACAAAAATTTCTAAATCTTCTCTCTTCACCCTTCCCGAGTGTTCAAATGTTCAAGTCAAATCTACACTCCATGTCAAGCTCTTTACTAACCACCCCTTTACATCCCTGCTCAAGTTTCTTGTCATAGCAGTGGCATATTAATCCAAGGCCAAGCACTTGTATGCCTTACTCTTTAGTGTAATAAGCATAGTGGAGATATGATTTTAAAGGTAATTCTTATTTGCATCCCCAATGTGAATTTCTCGTTTTGCCATATTCAAATTGAAAACATTTTTGGTGCTGCTGGTTGTTACGCTGGAAATATTTGATTTCGATAAAGTGTGCAGCATGAAAAGATATTTATTTTTAATTTTATCTACAAGCTTTACCAATTTAGGGTAAGAATTATCCGGAACTAAATAAGAACATTGTTTTAGCGAGGATAGAAGTCATGGGGTAACTTTTTCATCATCATCATCATCAAGGGTCAACAATCCAAGGATTGGTTTGACGCAGCCCTCCACTCGATTCTTCACTTTTTACTACGGCATTTAATATTGATAACGGCAGAATAATAATAAGAACGGTTCTGATGCTTTTTCGGATTATGAATATGAATAAATGGATAAAATATGAATAAAATCTCTTATGAATAAAATCTTCTCGGATATTCATCCAGATTAAGCTGTTCATCTCAGCCATTGTTTCGATGAACGACTTGCTCATTAATGCCTTGAAGATAATGAGCGCGTCATCTACCATCGACTAAGATGAAGAGTTAACCCAGATGAAAACCGGCAATAATTCATTTTTAATATCAATATCTTTACTCGTGAAAAAGTTGTATTCTTACGCTATTTTTCTTCGTGAATTAATTCATAAATAATATATATTAAATATGCTAAGTATAGGATATGTGTTACCTATTCATTACCGACTTTTAGAACAAGTCATAGCTGTTGATTTCAGGTGTGTAGACCAAAACTCCTGATGAGACAGCTCATTACTCACCAGAATAAGGCTCTTGGCAGCATGGGTAATATTCCTCGTTGCGGCGAGCAGGCACTTCCAAGATATCCCACTCGACCGAGAGGTAGAATTCACTAAGGTCAATGCCGACGGACACCAAGTTGCTCCCAGCCACCTGCTGCATGTGTTTCAAGTCCACCTAATTTCAAGAAAAAGATTTGGGTAAAGTTTTCAACTTCATTGAGTCCAAGTAATCCTTGTGAATTCCTCATAAGTACTACTGCTCCCATAAACCTACTTATTAAGTAGGTTTATGGGAGCATAAACTGTGAACACCATGTCAACGTCATGAAGTATCTACGTCATTTTTGTGAAAATTTCAGGACACACCATTTTTTGACTACGCACAAGGGGAGGCATATTGAACTTTTATAACCTGTGTTAAAAAACTTTGAAACTTCCTCGTTTCATTAGCATGTAGATTGTTCATGTCCAATTTAAGATTCATCAAATACAAATTAATTAAATTGGGTCCATCTTTTTAATAACCCTGTATTTTGTTGATTGTATCGTTTGTAAATAGAGAAATTTGTTGTTTAATATTTATGTCGTTGCCTGGACATTGTAAATAAATTTGTTAGTTTTTTTTTGTTTGCTGATGCTATGCAGGGGCGGAAATTTTTCTAGCCGTGATCGCAATAGGTCTGTAAATAAAGTTCGAAGTGATATAAACGCCTCACTTATTTCTTAATTAAGCATTTAAGTAGTTATTAATCGCTTGACAAGAGTGAAAGTACCGTGTAAGCAGCGCGAGTCAGAGAAGTTAGGGATATAAGTCGATGTACGACTGTTATCTCTACTGCCATGAAACCCAACTTTCATGCTTAAATCGGCCTAGGAGCAATTTTGCAATCTTTTGGCCGTCCTGCTTACGACCGCTTGGTGTTTGGCACAGCTAACCGGTTTAATTTACCACTTCTCCCACTTTAATGATTTTATCAAGTTCCTCCCATATCTAGACCCACCTGAAATCCATTGTATGTCCAGGAACCAAACTTCATAATGCAGCTCTGCTCATCGAAAGGAAAGTACTCCACGTTGATTTCGCAGGAGGACTTGTAAATAGCAGGCGGCTTCCACATAACCTCTCCCGTGTATTTAAGAGTAGCCTTCGTCATTAGCGTCACTTCGTAGTTACCGTCAGCACTGTGAGAGGGAAAGAAAAGTAATTAAGGTGTCTGCTGACATCAGTAGTCAAAGTTGTTGTGACAAACTAAATAATTACGGTATGGATGCAGTAAAATTTGTTTTCTTATGGTGATACATTTTCAAAAGAAACCTAGTTGATAATAAATTCCGTCCTCTGGATTTGCAAGAAAGATATTTACGGACAGGAAAGGAGGTTTTACACGCGTAAAGGAAGGAAGACTGTTTTCCACAAGATTGTGGTCATACAAAGCATTACTGAAAGTGCAGAAAATCATATCAGAAAACTAAATTTTTCTTTTACCTCAAAGTGTACCGATTCCAATGAGGACAAGTCGATGATATAAAGTTTTTGTGGTAAAACGTTTTATCAAAAAATTCATTCAAATGAAAATACCCAGCTATATTGCCTCGATGTACAAATGAGATAATATAAAATAAAACCCATATCATGCATTTTGGGGATAATTCAAATGATATTTGAAAACTAAATTGGAAACTGTTTTGTTTACAAGTTAAAGAAGTTTACTTGTTTGAAGTAAATCATATTAATGTGTTTTATCACCTTCCTATAGTTTATTGTGTTCAATAATATTGTAATGGTAATTTTTGGCCAGGAATATTTTCATGGAGCCTTACATTACATATATAGCCTTGATTAATCTTATAACATACTAGGGAAAGAGGCATATGGGGGTTAATTCCACTTAGAACACGGTACCTTAGGGAACTCTATCTCCAAGAGAGAAGAAGGAAGTTGGGTTTTAGGTAAAGGAGGAATGTCTTTAAAGTGTCAGTAAGAGAGAACACTGAATTAAAATTAGCAAGGAGAAATGTGTAGAGATACAAAAATGGAATGGAAGAGAAAATAGGAAAAGGTGGATATTCACTGGTATTAATAGGAGGACGACGGCTAGAAATTAATTACAGGTAAAAAAATATTGGAGTTCTGAACGGTGTTGGGCATCTGATACGAAATTGAGATTAACACAATACGATTAGTTTGTTATATGGTAGAAATAGATTTGAAAGTTACTGAGACATGGTTACTACTTCCACAAAAAAATTGAATAACGTTCTCTTAATAAGAGTACTTACTTGTTATAAAGCACTATATCCGGTAGCCATATGTGTTCGGAAGGAACATATAACATTTCTACTCCACCATACTCTTCAGGATCCCATCTTAACTTATAATCAACCCATTTCTGAAAAAGATAAAATTTAGTTACCATTGGTATGAGTAAAATAGCAGTAATTAAAAAATGCGCACAGAAATTGATATTGATAACGAAATCAAAAGTTAAATTGGAAAATATATTGAAAGTCCGGAATATATTTTTGATTATTCCGCTGAATCGTGTACTATAGGATAGATTAGCAAATCAGTTTAAAATAAATATATCACGGATCTATTCTGGCAGAGCATTGAAGGAAAACCTATTACTTTACTAATTACTAATTACTAATGACTGCAAATATAATATTTGAATAATCATACCTCTAGAACCCATTGATCTGAATGAAAATTTGCAATGCAAACATAGTTATTGAAGGGCATGCTAGTCACAGTTATTCAAGTAACATGTAACAAAAAATGCACAGTACCATTTCTGAAAATGATAGTTACAATAAAGCTCTTTCTCTGATTTACATTTGGGAAGTTTAATTTTGTATCACTGCATTATCTTTATTGTACATGAAATGAGGCATGAAATAATAGTATAGCATGGAAATCACTTTAAAATTGTCAGAATATGAATGAACGGTGCAATTACACTTCTAAATAATAACAGCTTGATGAACCTCCGAAGTACTAAAACAAATTTAGTTGATTCAGTCATTCGAAATATTGTGTTGGAAGTTGATTGTCTGATTTCTTAAGTCAGTGTCATTTTTTTAAAGGTTCTTTGGGAGCCTTTCTTTTCACTGCTCTACTCTTTTTCTTGATCCCTGTCTTTTAATCTGGCGCATTTAAAGTATTTTGCCACTTAATAAATTACACGGTTTATCCTATAGGTATACATATACTCAATCCTCGAAATTTACTTACGGAATATCTTCCTTTCCAGCTCAAATTTCTCAGATGCAATATTCCGATGCAAATGCTATTTTCATGACGCCTAATTTTATGGGTAATCATCATAAGATAATAACTGAGTAATTACCCGAAGCTCGAGAAACCGCAAAATAATGTCCGACCATTAACGATTCTGGTGCAGAAACATTGCGAATTCTATTCTATTGATAGACTCTAACCTTGTCTCTCTAGAGTAATTTCAAGCTTCTTTGTTATTTGTGACCTAGCATTAGCACAGCTATCTCAGTATTCCAATTTCTCCTTTGGAATACACAAGATGGCGTTAAAAATACGTAATTGGTGTAAAACTCAAAACTTCTGTTATTTTAGCAGAAATAACGTGTAGAATAATCATAATGATTTGCCTAAAGGTTCAATTATTACAGAGACTGAAAATAAATAGCATAAAATAGACTCAATGGACGGATGATTCCTAAAATGTATCACGAGTTTTTTAACTTTAGTTTGCTTTTTGACTACAAATTTGGTTCGACAATATGGTAATGAAAGGAATTACTTCCCAATATGTGCTTGAACTCTTGTTTCACGTATAAAACGAAACCGTTGGAAGAAATATTACTTAGTCCATTCGACTTAGAGTGAAAAAAGTAAACATTTATATTTAGGTCCGAAATTAGAGCGAAAAAAGTGTGACGACAAAATCGATACGTGAAGAAACCCACTGACATTTTATGAATACTCAGAAAGATTTTTTTAAATTTACAAATCAATCACCCAAAATCATTGCATTTAATGGAATGGTTCCAACAACTCATATTTGTTTCAAGAAGCACGGAAGAATCACCAAATGCTCGTGCTACAAGCCTTTTCCAATGTAGGAATTTCTGAGTTCGCCAAAACTCATGCCGCAGCCAGGTTCGTCAGGTTGTAACAACATGTTTAAATTCATAGAAGATAAAATAGCCCGTAAGAGTGTAGATCCCTTAGGAAGAACTCCGAAAATAGAGGAAGTGTTCGGAAATTCAGCTTCATAGTATCTATCTCCACGAAGGGAAATTCTGGGTTAATGAATGCATCCTGCACAAAAGGGATCGTCCCTGAGGGAATCACCAAATTTGCCCAAACCGAGTGCATATGGAGGGACAGCATCAAGCCAATGCCGATTTTTTTCTTCAGCATTGAGTGAAACCTTCCCAAGGGGTTTATTCCCGGAGGCTAGGCCATCAGTGTGGAGGTTAATGGAGGACTTGCAGAGGGAGCCTTTCGTGAAGTGGCGAGCAAACAACTGGGTTTCTCTCCCCTTGACAATGCGCTCTCTCTCTTTCGGCGTTGATCTTGTGCACTGTTTTCGGGGACCAGCGACACGACCTTCCCTTCTCACTCTCCATCCTCACTCGCCAGATTTAGCTCGCTGTAACCTCCTTCTCCTTCCTGGATGGGAATAAAACTGGAGGAGAAAATATGAAGCTCCGTTGTCATTATCCAGGAGAAATATTGAGCGGCAGCTAGCGTAACAAGCAGCATTTCAGGAAGCGTTTCCGTCTCCGACAAGCTAAGTGAGTAAAGAGTTCGTCCTGATTACATATTTTGAAGCATATTGCCGCGATAAATGCCTATTTTGTTGGGGAAGGTAACTTTTTTGGATCATCAGAGTGGTAACATATGGTCGTTGATGAGAAATTATAGAAGACCAGAAAACTCAGTGATGGGAGAAAGATAATTTTTAAGCCTTCCAAATTTCACCAACCTTAAAAATACCCTATGGAACGCCAAACGGCATCTTATTTTCCTTAAATAGTCAAGACTATACAAAGACTGAATAAGATGTTTAATTTCGTAAAAAATGTCGTGACTGAAAACGATCACGTGATCTGTTGAGTGCATGAATAGGTTTAGGTATGATCTATGTTTATCGCTGCCGGTTCGTGGGAAATGGACATTAATGCGTTCAGTTTGGGTCCCCACATATGATATATGCGAGTTAATTAAAGTTCTATTGCAATCTGGAGTATGATAAAGTCTAGGCGAGTTTTAAAAACCTTAAGTTGGACAAATTTTAGACTTTATGCTCATAAAGAAATGTTTTCATCACTATCCAGCAACTGAGTAAACTTTTATTTTTATATAGCACTATATATAGTATTAATGACAAATATTATACAGAACTTTGTTTCAAACTTTTTAATACAATCAAGTAATGCGTTCCTGTGTTTAGAAAGTAGGATCACAAAGCATTATGGTGTGCCATATAGAAGTAAAGTAATACTTACGTGCTTCTAAACTCAGTTTAAATTAATATTTTTATTTTCCTCTATATTCGATGATCATGCAAGTACAATATAAGCTAAAAAATTAAAATGAGAAAACTTATCTCTGTAGTTTACCAATAAAAAATTAAGAGCTTTAATTGCTAATTATTTGTTTGAAAATAAATGTTAACTATCTAAAAGAAATATATCAATTTTCACCTGTTCTACCCAGACGTTCGTCGTCATCACCTGGTTTTTCAAGTTCTGCAAGAGAAAGAAACATTACCATTAATCATTTGTTCATGTGATATAGAAGCATTTCATAAATTGAAAAACAGCTATTTTACTGGTAAAATGGGTAAAACGTCAAAAAAATATTTTATTTTTCCCTTAGCTTAAAAACATCTGTCTATTAACAGCATGAACTATAACATTTAATTCATAAATCTGCGCTCTACCCATGTGCTGCAAAATTTACATTAATAATCCATTTAATTCCATGGAAATTATTAATCAACTCTCTCACTGTTTTACTTATGATATCATTTCATTGATACTGAATTCTTTCTATGATACTAACCATTGAATGAACATTGAATGCCTTGAATGAATATATATTACTGAATAGACTCTTTCCACTAGTTACAGCATTGTAATCGTTTCTTTAAAAAGTATTTTCTCTTTGACGTTTGAGTTTGGTTTTTCGGTAATACATTTCGCCGGCGTTGTATATACTCTAATTTGAGGTGATAATACGCTGCGACAGACTTACGATGGTGAGTAGTATCTGCCATAATTGTTGTCCGAGCAGTGTTGATCAACGAAGGAGACACTCTCAATGAAAATTTGGCTCACATTGGAATGACTTCATACTATCAAATATATTAATAAAATTTAGGCACGTTATTGGTTCAAGATTATAAGGTGATTAATCCTAATCCTTTGACAGGCATAATTTTCTGACTTAATTTAATCCGGTCCGTAGACAATCTCATTTTCTTCTTTACTTTGAACTTAAGTATGAATCAAATTTAAAGATACCAACCAGTCACAAACAGACGAGCTCCACTCTCAAATTATAATGCATTCAGGCCAATTCCATTTTAAAATTTTCCATAATAAGTGTCATTTTCTTCATGCTGCCATTTTTCTTCCAAAAGTTCTCACCAGTCCGTTTATCTACAATAGTCCTGTTAGTTCTAATTTTTTAATCTCATATCTCATAGATAAACCACTGCTTCAAAGAGTGCAAATTAATAGGGATGCATGTCCATATCTAGATTTAAGCTATGGATATAGCTCAAGGTTAAGTTGTTTAAGTAATTCATATTTTTAGTATGGGAATATTGCAGTAGTTTTTAATTGTTTCCAACTCCTTTACTACGAATGTTTTGAAACTCGTGGTATAGATACTTACGAAGTTATAAGTTCTATTACAAGAGTCGTACCATAATTCCGTTTTTAGATCAAAGCCATTCATAAATTAAGCGTGCCTACGTTTCACTCATTTCATCGTTTTATGGGATAATTTAATGTCGATGTAGATATAATCGTTTTCAGTCAAAGTAATCAAAGAATTTGGAGTATCATACAATGACCAAAGAGTTATCCAGAGCCTGTATAAAAACCAGGAGGCCATAATCAAATCAGGACCCAGCAGTACAGAAGCAAGCAGAAAGAAAGGAGTGAGACAAGGCTACGCACTGTCTCCCGTAATATTGTATCTCCACATCGAGAAAGCCATCCAAGACATCAAAGAAAATTCTACGGGTGTGAATATCCACGGGGAGGAAATCAGCATGCTACGCTTTGCCGATGACATAGTAGTCATGGCAGAAACAGGAGATTCAAAGAAGACACTATGAAATATGAAAACAACAATGACCAGATATCATGTGAAGATCAATAAAGAGAAAACTTTTGGTATTCAGTAGAAGAAAGGAAGCTAGGACCAATGTTAAAATAGGAAAACAAGAAATCGAGGAGGTGGAAGAGTTCTGTTACCTGGGAAGCTGAGTAAACAGCGATGGACGAAGTAAAAGAGAAACTGCCTGTAGAATTGCCCAAGAGAAAAAGTGAGGAAACATTTCATTAGAACATACATCTGGAGCATTCTACTGCATGGTAGCGAAGCATGGACAATAACAGTGGCAGAGAAGTCAAGACTGGAAGCCTTTGAAATGTGGTGCCTCCGAAGAATGATGAAGATAAAATGTATCGACCGAGTGACAAACGAAGAAGTCTTAAGAAGAGTGGGAGAAAAGAGACGCCTACCAAAAACCCTAAAAAGAAGACGGGACAACTTAATCGGCCACATCTTAAGACCACAATGGCCTGATAAAGACAATCATCGAGAGAAAAGTGAACGGGAATAAAATATATGGAACAGGTTGTGAAGCATGTAAAAGAGAAGATTTACATCAATATGAAGAGGTTTGTCGATAGAAGAATCGAGTGGAGGGCTGCGTCAAACCAATCCTATGACTGTTGACCGATGGTAATGCGATGATAATCGTTTTCATAGGAAGAGATGTAACCCCTTTTAATAATGCCACTCACATACTGTATCACCCTAATATCTACTAAAATGTGTTCTCTGCAACAAGTTACCAATATTTCTCAATATTTTCGTACTTGGAGATGAAGAACTGAGAAGGCAGAAGAAGTTCGTTGGCAGAAAGGTTTTCCGCGGTCGATTGAGTAGTATCGGAAAATCTCTCGCGGCGAGTAGATTTCACTTCCCAAACCACTGTAACTCCTCACGAAGGTTTTAAATTACATTAACATCCGGTATTTCAAATTTCCGTCACCTTATAAATCATTAGAGTAGTAGAAATTCAGGCTCTTAAATCTTAAAATGTGACGAGTTCAAACTTCTCAACGTTCTCTACGGTGTTAAAGCGTAGACATAAAAGGAAGGAGATAAAATTCTTCCTTAGGGAATAAATAACGTGGAAAGTTTTGAACTTGATGTTCGCAGTTATTGTGAGTATAAAACATTGATTCCTTATGATAAAGGTAAACATGGTTGGTGACCTACCATTCCAAGACACGCGCTTTTACTGTGGCTCGTAGTTTAACATAAGTAGAAGAGGAACTTGCTATATAACTAACAGAGAAAGTATAGCTTTGTATTTCCACAGAAACGGTTACACACTCGCACGACCCGCTAGAACATAATCTGGTACATGGAAATACAAAGTTTTACTTTCTCTGATAATATGTTGTACTTCCACAATAACACCGGAAAGAGTTAATATAATTGATATATAATTGCCTCGTAATATTTCTAATTGGAGCGTTCCTGATTAAGCTTCAAGATCTTGGCTTTAGATTATCCGTATAATGCAGCACTTCATCATTTTTTAATTCACCGAAAACCGGGCGCATGAGATCTCTGTTTTCGTGGAACTATTTTCTTTAGGAAAGTATTGATTTTATTCTAAAAAAGAAGGATACTTGTGGTCAGGATCAAAGGAATAAAGAAAGACAAAAAATATTTTTCCAGGTTTTGATCCGAAGGGTTGAGATCCCTGGATCAGAGATTTTCATCCCTCTGGGAAGAGGATGAGTGTGGATCGGAGGATTTTGAGCTTTGAGAATGGAAAAGAGTGAGAAGGAGAAGAGAGTGTGAATGAAAGCAAAGAAAACAGTGTTCCTAAGGAGGAATACATAAAAATGTAGGACATTTAAACGAAGGCAATGATCCCTGTTAAGGAATGCTGATGTTTTAGACGAGAGGATGTAAAGTGGGCACTAGAAAGTGAGCTGAAGAGTACATTTACACATGATGTATTGTATATAAGCGAGAGTATAGACCTGAAGAAGGGCATTAGGCATAAATTATGATTCATTCTAAAGGGTTATTCTATAATCGGGAAAAAGTAAGAGATTAGATATAATAAATACCATGAGAAAACATCGTCACGTTGTCTGCAACACCCCGTCTCCATTTCATTTTCACTCAGATTTTGTCCTCTATGACGCCAATAAAAGCGCTATCATACGCCAGTAACTATTACGAGGGATATAATACACTAATTCCCACAGTAAATCCATTTATCCAATTTTGTTCGCGTTCATTGTTTCGGTTATCGCACCTAATAACTTGAGAGTCGTAACCACAAGGACAAGATTCATGATGCAAGCAGAGCAAAACAAAAATTTACTGTAGCTCTTTTACTTCACAAAAAATACTAGTGTTTCAATTAAGAATTTCTTTTTTATGGAATCGATTCATCATAGAAGGAAAAATACAATGACTTGGTGACGATTCATAAAATGTCAACCCGAACTCCGATATAAAACATCATGTAAAAGATTGCATGATCTGGAGATGCCTTGTGAAAACTCCGGGTGGTGGGGTAGTAAATATTTTGTAGAATCGCCAAATTTCCGTTTTTTTCTATCCAAAAATATGGAAAATCTTACCTTTACATGTATTTTGATTTATTCACAGCTTTGGCAAGCAAGGAAGAAGAGAACGCCAATGCCTCCGAAATCGTGCCATTATATGAACCCATACTGCACAATCTATACACAACCATTCCGGTAAAACAATATGCATGTTCAGTAGATTTTGGCGATATTGCGTGGTATTCGAACATATCAAAAAGAAGACAAAAATTTGCAATTTACCACAGATAAAACCTTTAATCCTACCCGGGTTTCGTTGGCCTGACGATGTTGCAGTGCCAACGAAACCCAGGTCGGAATAAAGGTTTTTTATCTGTGGTAAATTGCAAATTTTTTGTTTTCTTTTTGATATGCATGTTATTAGGCAGAACCCCGCGGGAGTCACTATGCTAAATCCTTCACGAGAGAGAAATTGAGCGAAGCTAAAAGGAGGTGAGCGTTGTGGGTGTGTCTTTGGGTGGAGGCGTGAAATAGAGTCCGGTCGTAAAAGCGTGTACGACGACGCCTGCAGCAACTATGATGGCACGTTATCAATATGAAGGGAAGATCACCCTAGTACACGGTGCTTTTTCCCCACCCCCCAACACCTCGCAAAAACCACTCGCCCCGCTGCGCAAACCCAACGTTTTTAAAAAATCTCCCAGAGCTCTCCCATCTCGTGGCATCCGATGGTATGCACTTACTATTGGAAAACACCTGGCCAGCGTCCCACTTGCAGCCTTTGTGTGAGGTGAAAGCATAGGGGCAGTAAAGCGGAGGACAAAAGCGGTGGAAACAAAACGGCGAGCAACAGGAAATGGTGCCGCAAAACAAAAAAAAACCGACAGCGCATAAAGCCAGGTACGCTCAAACTCTTATGCTAGTGCTATCGGTATAAAATGGTGAAAACGGCGGAGGAAAGTACTGTTTTACTGCTCGTCGAGCTCCATTTCACGAGCAGGAACCATCTTCCTCTTTAGAGGGAGGTTCCCTTGGGTTTTATCCCGATGGGGGATATCTTACTCCACGTGTCCACTGCCGTGTAAGGGAAATGAGCGTAAATAGGTCTGCGCTTAAAAACAGGCTGAAGGAAATATGATGTTTGCTGCACTCTAATGCAGCGAAGAGATCCTTGGCATATGAATTTTTTGCATGGTAACCCAAGTTACCATTGTCGATAGTCACCGATACTATAAAAGCAGCGTTTACACGTAGCAGTTTACTGCTATGACAGTCGCGAGATGCGCGATATATCTATATCGCTACTGCCATGATGCGTTTGAACCAACTTCTATGCAGCTTAAAGCCACTATTTAGGCGTTGTCATAAAAAATAAAAAGATTTTTATTTCAATAGCAATTGATGCTTAAATTTTCATAAAATTCTTCAAGCAATAAATTCCATTGACCATTATCTTTTGTTCCCATTCTTTAAAAGGTACAATTTACCCTTTGGGGAGGCATATCCTCGTTATCATGTCCAAATTTCCGCATCGGACGTCGTGTATTGTTTTCCGTTGGCGATAGTTGCGATTGTGTTGGATACATTTCCGCTAGAAAGTAGACGGGCTTCAACTTTGCTAATAGCTCGAACCAGGATCGATAGTGTTCGACATGTGTCCAGTATCGACCTGAACTCGCATCGCAGGTGTTATTTACACACGTGAAAGGAGCTTTATAGTTGTTAGCAGTTGACTGTCGTAGCAGTCAACTGCTACGTGTTAACCTCCCCCGCCCCCATAAGATTGGTTTGACGTGGCTCACTGATCGATACCTCCTTTTATAACACTTTTGTCCGCAAATGATTCTCCTTTTTTGCATGTTTTACTACTTGCTACAAATATTTTATTAGTGACCTTCCCTTTCCATCCTTCAAATTCACTACCATCGTCGATTGTCTTCATGAGGCATTCATATCTCAGCACCCGTAACACTTAGTTGTCCCAACTTTTTTTTATGAAGTCAGACATCATTTTCTCACACTATGATTAGGACTTTCTCCTTTATTTATTTGTCTATTAATTTTAATCTTCATTAACCTTCAATAACATTGGTAACCAATTACATACGTTGGATATTTGTTGGATATACATGAGCAAGATTTTGAAGGGGTAAAGAGTTTTTTTTAGATACATCTCAAACTATCAGGAGTTTTTATTCTCATTATAGGCTCCATTTTCGGGTTTCACCACGAAAAACAATAATGTGCACCTTGAAGGTCTTCGCATGAAACCATATTCTCTTAACATATCTGCTAAACTTATCCGCAGCACTCCCTTGAGCTGTCTTGTGGGGTACTCAGTAGATACAAATATAGAATACTTGCGGAGACTTTTTCGTATAATAGTCGATTCACCTAGAAGATTAAGATAAGAGAAGCAAGCAGCCACATTTTACGCTACATCAACTTTAAACCTTTTCTATCGGTCAATATAGGTTTTCGTTCACCTCTTCCACTCATCAACTACGCTACAATGGAATTGTTTCTGTGCTATTTTCCTCTTCTCCCCGAATATTTCCATCCACCAAGCCTACCTATTTCTTTCCTCTTTTCCTCTCTCCCAGCATTCCAACCTTTATAAAGGTAATAAACCTTGCCTTCAATTACTAGGTCCATCCACCATATCTACTTTCTCCTAAACTCCAGTGGAACTGAAATGTATTTTATCATGTGGAATTTAAACTCCATAAATTGTATACTTCAGGTTACTTTTGAAATGACGGTAACGTTTTGCCAACAAAAATTGCCCAATGAAGTGTAAATGGTGAAAATTGCGTTGCGACGATAAATGCGAGTTTTCTATGTTTCAGGAATTCACAATCCACATTTTTATTCATTCACACGCCAAGAAAAAGTTCGGATCACTGTGGAAACTAATAAACTAGTCAAGTACATCGTATATCGTAACTCTAATTTTCCCCCTGACACACGCTTTTGGGATGGCTTACTGGTTAAAAGTTAAAAAATAAACTAGAGTTCAAACATGAAACGTTGGCTATTAATTACACCAGACTGAATTAGGAATAGTGGCGAGTCCTATTGAACAATCAATTAATAAATATTATTTTATTATATTATTCTTAACGAGTAATTATTATTTCTTCCCGCGAACAAAGAAGGCCATAAAAGGAACCATAGAAACCGATTATGCACTGATAATATATGAGCATATTTTTTGCATCCCAAAAAGGTATTTAAGCCTACTAGGTACTGTTGGCTGTGCAATTTGCCTTTTTGGGATTTGAATATTAACCTTTCAAAACATTACAGCACCATGAAGAACACCTTTCTCTTTCCTTGAGATCAATCCTTGAGCTGCACGTGTCTGATACGAGGTAATTATCATATATTTCTAATAATGTAAATGGAGAATAGATATATAGTGATTATTCATCCCCTGCCGTACACCTTTGATGTGGTTTATATGGTATTTGGCAGATTCAGATGCAATAACATTCACAAATTTGAGCATTTGTTTACAGAAATACTACCAAACCACGATTGAAATACAGGATTGTCTGTGATCTAAAGACGAAATATTTTAGCCTCTAAAACATGTATTTATCTCTTGGTCTAGTCTATCATCCTTTAAGCTGATCGCGAGCCTTGTAGCGTGGGATTCAAAGTATGTGCTTCCGTCATTGTGTCCCACACTGTCCAGAACCATGGGGAAAAAATTCATCAAATACCTACTTTAGTACGCTCTTACCCTTTATTGGAAAAGGACAGGTGGGAGCCAACGTGAGGAATTCATGAGAATTAAGCTTTAAAAGCCCCAGTTTCACTCAGGGAAAAAGATAAGGAGAGGGGTTGTCCTTTGAATGACATCTCCTTCAACTGATCAATTTTTAAGCCCTAGGTTCGGCTATTAAAAAAATGGGGGCACTTCACCCTCCTCCTTCACTGGTCTCCCTTATGTAACCCTTATCTTTTCTACTCATTTTCTTAACAACCCACTTCTCCTTCTCTCCCCTCGCTCCCTCGTGTATGCACAGTTGTCTCTTCTCTCCGAACCAGAAATTTTTTTGTTTTTTTTTTAAAGGAACCTGCCATCAGTCCAAGCAGCCACTGTGTGAGACGTTGAGCGTGAAGGAGCCTGCGTCACTTTTCTTTTAATGAAAAGCTAATTATTTCAGTGAGGGGACCTGCGTTCTAGGCCACGAACGTGTGACCTCTTTGTCAAAGCAGACCTGGGTCGAGATAGCGGTTCTTCTTTAGCATCTCCGCCATTGTTATCAATAGCGCAGACTCGTCAAGAAGCGCACTGCCGACAGTGACAGCCGTGGTGGCTTTCTCTACCAACTGAGATTTGTGATTAGAAGTTTGGGGCAAAATTTGAAGAAATGGGTTCTTATTTTAACCCCTAAGAGAAGTAGTGATAACGGTATCGGGCGCGTTATAATAATAATTGATGGCGATACCCATATCCTAGTTAGTCCAATGCTGAGCCTTGTTTTACTACAGATTAATCATCACCATCCTGCAAGAATCCTAAGATTGGTTTGACACAGCTCTCTACTCCATTTTCTTATCGTCTAATTTAATCATGTTAACAAAATTTTTCTCTTTCACATCCTTCATCACTTTCTCCGCATATTTTATTCAATGCCTTCCTTTTTCATTCTTTCCATTCACTTTACCTCAACGATTGTCCTCATCAGGCTGTCATGTCGCAAGATATTGTCGATTAAGTTGTCACATCTTCTTTTTAAAGTTTTAAAAGTTTTCTTCTCCCCTACTCTTCTTTGAACTTCCCCGCTGGCCACTCGGTCGATCCATTTTATCTTCATTTATTCTGCATGCCATATTTCGAATGCTCCCAGCCTTGACTTCTCTGCTTTTGCCATTGTTCATGCCTCCTTTCCAAAAAGAAGCATGCTCCAGATGAATTTTCCAATGAAATCCTTCATATTTTCTCTATTCCATACTTGCATTTCCTGCTGTACGTAGGATCTCCTTTTGGTAAAATTGCTCTTTTCGCCCAGGCTGATTACTCGGCTTCCAAGACAACAATACTCTTTCACATACTAAAGTTTTTGTTTCCAAGTTTGACGTTGGACTTGGTATCCCTTATTTTACTGCATACCAATTCCTTAGTTTTCGTTTTATTTATTCATAGGTTATATGTGGCCACTATTCTTTCCATGCTTACTACAGTGTTCTTAAAATCACCTTCTTCTCCGTCACGACTGCTTTGTCGTCTGAGAATCGCAGCATGCCGAATTTTCTACGTATATATTCACTCTCGAAGGCTTTTATTTGATGGCCCATAAGAACTAATGTCTTCAAGATTCATGGGGAAAAATATTTTAATCGTAATTAATGGGGATGAGAAGTTTTTATTAATTTTCTTAATGCGAAGTTCACATTATTTCAATGTAGGCAAGTTAAAGGTTTTCCTTGTTTCTAATTGCTACAAGGCTTTGTTTGGGAAAACGTATCTGTTATCAGCGGGTTTCTTAATCATTGATTTTGATGAAGTTCTATTACTCCTAGACTCTTCTTGAATTGAATTGAACCTCTTCAATCTAAAATCCAAAAAACCGTTGTGCTCTGGGCAACTATTTGATGAAGCATAGGCACGAGGTTTGATTTCTAATCAGTAAAACCTGATTTCTTTGACATTTTTATACCTTGCATTGCATTTTTTACTACATTTCATACTGGATGAATTTTTATGTGTCAGCCAAGCCTTCAATGTCATTTTTATTTAATTTATTAAGGTTACTGTTAAGTAACATCCACCTCTTGAGTCTCCGGTTAGCATCAGGTTTCATTGCCGTCATAATGACCGAGACTCAAGAGGGGTTTAGCAGCTTTCGTAGCCACTTTCGATGCCCATTGGATTAGTGGCTACGCTGATTTGGAATCGTGCGTAAACAGCAGACGGAGAGAACTCAAGATGACGGCCTTTTGCGTGCGTGCTAAAAGTGATTCCACCTGTGCCACGCGCGCCGGAATACACTTGATGTTATCCACCAGCGATCCCTTTACTCCACCGTGCACACCTTTGATGAGAACTACTAACTTAACAGAGTGTCCGGGGTACACTTGTCGAAGTTCAAACAGCAGGTCTTGATATTTTGTCCGTTTCTCCACCTCCCTTGCGTCCATGTTCGTTTCGGAAGGCGCCGAAAACTCGATCACGTACATGGAGCGGGAGAGGTGGTCGAAAAGAACGATATCAGGCTTAGTCTCCGTGAACTGCCTGGTGGTGGAAAAGAAATAATTCCACCAGATTTTACACTTATCGTTCTCCACGACAGGCTCGATCTCTCCAGGTGCATATGGAAGCACATGTGTTCCGTCCAAGCCATAATGGTACCGCAGGTGAAAATATAACACCTGCACAGCCTAGCTAAATACGCTGACTTGGCGTAGTAACTACAGACGGAGAGTAGATGACTCAATGTCTCCGGCTAGGCTCGGCACCCTCTGCATCTCGTGTCCGCTACCTCCGCATTAAATATAAGGCGGCGGTACACGAGGGTGTTTATGACACCATCCTGGCATGCAAGGATGAATCCTTCGGTCCTGGACTTCAGATCTGCGGAGCGTAGGAAGGCAAACGTCAGCTCTTTTGATAGTCTCTGCTTTTCCATGTTTCGATAGAAAAACCCATGCATAGGCTTATCGATGTACGCCGTCAGTAAGGTTTTCTGCTCGGCTTTCTTTATCTCGAGAGCTTGAGAGCGTCTGACTTCAATGACAAGATGACGTGTCATTGTCGCTTCCGTCGGATGACAGGTCGAAGTCCAGACCAAGGTCCGTCTAATCGGACGGTATAGACGGACCTTGGTCCCCTCTTTGCCGACTGGAAAGAAACGCCCCTGCCCCAGCCATCTCATATTCTCTTGCAAAACACATCAGGATGTCCTTGCTGTTTAGAACCTGACATGCTTTACCCAGGAAAAATCTCTTATGGAGACACTCCAGACTCAATAGGCCTCGACCACCTAAATTGCGAGGGAGATACAATCTAGGGACGGAAGATTTCGGATGAAGACTTCTACAGACGGTCATCATTTTCCTCGTTCCCCTGTCGAGGATCTGCAACTGGTTGACGTTCCATTTCAAGCAACCGAAGGTGTACAGCAGTTTTGGGTCCGCGAACGTGTTAGTGGCCCGAATTATGTTCAGGCCAGACAGATCAGAACTTCAAATTTTCCTGAGAGTCTGTCTGTATTTGGCAGTAAGTTTTTCCTTCACTACTGCCACCTCCTGCATTCGGAGCTGTTTATTTTATATTGTTGTTTTATTTCTTCTTTGCCATTTTGTAGTATTATATTGATCTAAACTTAGTAGAACATGGGGCAGATATGTTATCCATAAAAATCTCCCTAGCAGCTCAGCCTAAGTAAAATGAACTCCAAAATATTTGAAATAAAATAGATAATATCCCAGTGTGGGCCCATCGAGAGCATATGGTATTCATCGCGTATCTGGCCTGTAATATGCAGTCTGTAATAGTATTTATAATTTCTTGAACGAAGAATAATATTTTGACTTAATCGATACTTCTATTTAAGCAAAATGCTATAAAAATATTATAAAAATACAAATATTTTATATCATAATAATTAAAAATTTAACTTTCTTGCTTTCGCGGCTTTATTTATAATTTCTTGAACGAAGAATAATATTTTGACTCAATCGATACTTCTATTTAAGCAAAATTCTATAAAAATATTATAAAAAATTCAAATATTTTATATCATAATAATTAAAAAATTTAACTTCCTTGCTTTCGCGGCTTGCAGAAATGCCTCGAAACACCGTTGCTTTTTTATTTTAGCCTCCTAAATCTCCCTGCCAAATACGTCTATTACATTTATCAGGAGATCATGGTTTCTACGCCCTTTTTTTGGTTCTACTAGCTCCATAGAATCATCCCTTGAAAATCCTTTGTAATATATCTCCCTAAAATCCCTTGAAATACAAAACATAAAACATTGGCAAAGTTAAATTTGTTTTTGACCGAATGTGTCAATCGTAAGAGAAATATGAGGTTGGGGAAAGTAGCCTACATGTAAATGAAATTCAAAGAAGTGTAGGTAAAGTGCATTAAAACCGACAACACCTGGCAGAAAAATATCAACCAATCCATAAACAATGAAACAATTTAGATTAATACATTATATTACACTACATATTTCAAATATTACACAATATTTTAAAATTTTAAAAATGATACTATATTTTTATAAACATAAATTATTGCTGTTTATTGGACAATAAAACTTACAACATGCGAAATTAGCATCTTGTACTTATATCAACATCTTGAAAATGAAACTTGATATATTCAAGAAAAAAGTACTTTCTATAGACTTCATTCGTCATCAACAAAAATATGGCGCTTTTCCTTTTATCTTTCTCTCCTTCCACCGTTTTTTCCTATCGTAACTGTTACTTCTCTTCTCTAAATCTTTCTCTATTCCCTTTTGTGCCTACATTTTCTTTAACATAAAATGTTTATCCTAAGCCCGTCTCGATTTTGAAAAATGTTCGTAAGCAACGCTTGATTATTAAATAGATGACCAGATGATGCAACCCCTTTATTCTCGGCAATCATTACATGTCGTTAACTCGCAGAGCTTTGATTGCTCTTTTTATTTACCTGATAGTCCCGGGTTCGACTTCACGCACTTTTATATTTCCTCATGGAGTATACTTTACAACCTGTTTTTCAAAATTCAGTAGGCATTGTATTATTTTCGTTTAGAAATGTTTAATTATTATGTATAAACGAATACCGGACGTGAATCACAATAGAGGAACTACTATAATAAATATAATTCTCGTGAGGATATATGATATATATATGGAGCAGGTTGTGAGGGATGTAAAAGAGGGGAATTACGTTAATATGAAGAGGTTGGCCGATAGAAGAATTGAGTGGAGGGCTGCGTCAAAACAATCCTAGGATTGTTTCCTTTAATGATGATGTGGGGATATGTAGTTATCTGTCGGAAATCACGAAAAATTTGATGAAACATACCAATAATCAGTAAAACTTAACCTTTTTCAAATATTACCCTCGACACCAAAATATATTTTTAAGTGGATTAATCTGCTTGGAAGAAAATGTATCTCCATGAAGGAGATGGAGTCATATGAAATAAATGGGGAAAAGGGCTAACATACCACTAAAAGAAAAACATTGCTAAATATTGGTAAATTAATGGCGGAACGAGCACAATGAGGAGAGAATGGCATCCATATAGAATAATAATGTGGTATACACCAGTGGCTGACTGGAGGGTGGAAATTAGTTTTACGAACTTTTGGCCAAAAACCACATTATATCATGCGCAAAATTCATATTATTAATGTCCTCCGTTATTCCGTGGTTTGATTTCTGTTCATCTTGCGTCCTATAATATCTTCCTTCTTTTCCTGGTATACTGCGAGGCACCTTTTCTCGTCCCAGAATATACAAGAACATTTCCCTCAGTCTATCAACGAAACCAATTTTCGTCTCCGCTGAAATGTCGTGGAGCTTATAGCCCTCGATTTCTCTTCTCTCTCCCCGAGTCCTTTAAAAGGAAATATTTCAAGGTGGCCGTTGGTCTTTTTTGCGCCTTTATAAACAGATTTGAGATTTACATTTTTCTCTACCTCTCTCCTCCCCCTTCCTTTAGTTCACACTTTTTCTCGGCATTCATGCGTCACTCCCGCCTCCTTCCGGCGACAAGTGCTTACGGTAGCAATAATCCTATCTTTCCTACGGTTGACCAAAAACAGCGTTAGTGAAAAATAAAGAAAAAAGAAGGCTGTATAAACAGTTTTGGAGGCAAAGGAATAAAGAAGGAAGGGCGGAGTGGTCTTTTTTACTCTTTGACGGAATTTCATTCCATCATTCTCTTGAGTCTCTCAAGAACTTTCTTTCTGCGGCGAGGAAATTGCGAAAAACATTTCGGTTTTTTAGTGCGGGTTGTCGCTCACCTGCAAATGACACAAAGATAGAATAGACATAGATATTAGAATAGACATTGACACGAATATATTGTACGCTAATGGGTCAGAATGAATCATTTTCGCTGCCTATTATCCATCACCCTGATGGAATTACTGACAGAGGAATCGAGTCCATCTTTGCATTTTATCGCGCAAGTGTTTAGTACCAGCATTTATTAAAATGCGCTAGCAGGTTGTGTATACATACATTGAATTGTTTAATTAACCTCGACCAAAAATTGTATTTATTGGGTGAAAAAAATTCCCTGTGGGTTGCTAAACAGTGGCTTTACTGACATGTTCATGATTTGATTATTTTTATCTTTAAACATCAATCATAAAACGAAGAAAATTGAGAGATTGAGGAAAAGAAAGCTTCGGAATAGCAACACTACTGCCGTATGGATCCACTATATCCATTAAAGATATTGATAAGCACCGAAATTCCAGATGAAAAATACGTTCCGGAATATAATGAAAATTTTGAAATGGTTTTTAACTCGAAAGAATAACTAAAAGGATTATAAGAGCCAAGACAGAAGTTCTGCGAACGTATAAGGATACAGATGTTGGGTAACTCCAGAGTAAGATAGAGAAATGAAGTCGTTACGTGATCCTAATTGGTCATTGCGCAAATGAAAAAGAATAAAATAATAAAAGAGAAGTAAAACAGCAGAAAATGCAGATTGGGAAAAAAAAGAGCTGCGATCGCACTTTTTATTTTGAAACAGGGTAACGTGGAGAATAATGCATTAACGAACCAGAGAGACCGCTTCCAATCACTGAACGATGATTGGTTACCGAATACCTGCATTTGATTTTCTCTGTTAAATTTTGGAGCAATATTAACCGTTTATCCATTATGACCAATATGACTCGAAAGAAATATTGCTCCTCTGATATATATAATATGAAATATGATCAAGCAAGGCCAAATAGATAAAAATTGAGCGCTTTGTGGAAAACTTTGTTAATTCATTCAAATGCAGATTGGGAGAAGCGTGGAAAGAAAAAGAATGGAACCTCCAGATCCCCTCGCGAGAGTACCGTGGTGGATGAAAAAGGAGGAAAAAAGATCGGCTGCCAGGTAGGGCGACGGAGTAATATGAGCGCAAACTACATCACGAACACGCGTGCACTCCTTCCAAGGCCTACCGGAGCTTTCGCTTTGTGAATTAATAATGCTCGGGCGGGATTGGTCGGGGAGAGGGGTGAACGTAGGGTCCTGAGATGGGAGGGATGGTGAGATTCGGGGTTGGGATGTGTGCGGTTGCCGGTGCTGCTGGGTTCTCGAGCTGCCGGACGGCGACACTGGGATGGAAAGGATTCTCTCTCTCTCACTTTCTCTCTCTGTTGGCCACGTGGCTTAATAAGATGGGCGGTGATTTTATTGTGAGCGCGTCATGAGGGCCCCACCCCACACTCCGAGCACGTGGACCAAAGGGATTAAAACCAAGGAGGTTAAAATGTACTGGACATCGCAGCTGAGTTTAGAAGTAGCGGCCATCTTGGTAGGCACGGGCATAAGGACTTGCTGCTCACGATACTCATACGGATGAAGTTGTTTTGGAACGAGGTAAATCTTAAAGTGGTGAAATAAATGATAGAATTATTATTAGTTTTCTATCGTTTAAGGTAGGTCTAAATGGGCCTTTGATTCTTCCCACTCCCTAAATTTCACGTGATGTCCCACTTCAGCCCCTTATACCTCCTACCTCCCATCATTCTATCTGAGCTACCCGTTCTTCTCCTCACTTCTCCCTCTTTCATACAGCATGAACATTAAAACCTATTATTTTATTATTATTTTTATTACTTTTCTACGTGTGAAGGTAGGTCTAAATGGATATTTAATTCTTTCCACCCCCTAAATGTCACACGATTTCCCTCTTCAACCCCTCATGCCTCCAGCCTCCCATCATTCTATCCAAGCTACTCGTTCTTCTCCTCCCTCTTCCCCGCTTCCCTCAATCACTTCTTTCAAAACATATGGAAATGGTGGAATACATTTTTTTTTAATTCTTCAAAGAAACAGAGTAAGCAACGAAACAAGCAAACGCTAAATAATATCAAAAGATCCAGGCTTGATGTAGTGGAAGGTGCCCATAATTGAAAAACTTTAAGCCCTTCTTCACAGATTTGCATGCTCTTTAAACTTAATCACAAATCTGTGGAAGAGTGCTTTAAGTTTTTCATTTATAAATGCTAAACATGTGGGCTGTTTAAACTGGTTGTATCATTTTTATTTATAAAATGGTTTTAGGGAATATAAGGCATCAATACCTCCCTTAAATAACCTTAGGATGATCAACTGAAGTCGTGATGAAATTTGGGTATGGTTTCATTGTTTTCTATGCTTTAATACACCTTTAATTTCCATAAGAGGCAGTATTAAAGTCAATGTTTTGTGCTTAGGAGGCGGGGCCCAATTCTTCGCAAGGGGCACCATTCTGGTTTCATTGCCATTCATAGGCTAGCATGCAAATACCTCCTCCCCTGCACTCCAACCTCCTTGGATACAAGGAGTGCATGACTCGACTTCCATGTACGAGGGATTGGTAAAATGCGAAGTTCTGGAAAAAAAACCTCTGGTGCACTCGTGTCGTAATGATTCTTAAATCCAAAAGTATCTTTCCCCGACTACTAACGAACCAAAATCGCGTCTCAAAGCATAAACTGTTCTCAATATTACTCTCGAGAGGTTGATTTACAAATGTTTCGATTCAGTGTACCAAAACGCAAGGATCATTTACTGTAACAGGGTATCTCAAATCTCGGTTCGCTTACCATTGATGATACGAGAAAAAATGTGTGGCGGTAAAAATGCTTAGGAAAGGGACATTACTTGGAACGCATTGAAAGGAAGATGAAAATAGGGTCTTAAGATTTTTTGAAAATTTGTAGAAAGAGTGATGTTCTAAAAATAAAATTAGCTAAGGGAAAAAGCATTTTTAATAGATAGGGAAGCTCTACGTAGCTGGAATGAGAGTTATACCATTACCGGTACAATTTCAAAGAGTTTAAACGTAGATAAATAAGTTTTAAATCTTTAACTGTAGTAGCTGCGTTCACTTTACGATGTTAGCTATGGGTATAATTATGCTGTTAGTAAACTTTGATTGCAGTTCCTTTTCCGAGGTCTCTGATAGTTTTAAAAACATGTTCAATAGCATTCTCTTCAATAAACTACAATATCTAGATCACTATCTAATGCTAACCACTCTTAAGGAATTCATGTTCATTGAAATCGCATTAACGTCTGATTTGCTTGTGAAATTAGGATTGATTCCGGATAGATGTGAAGGTCTCTCTATAGAGGTCTCATTAGAAAAAAATACGTTCATAATACAATGATACTTTTTGCAAGCATAAGTAGTTCCATCACTGTACCGATAACTATTAATACTTGGCATTTAACTTTAAACCACGACAAATTCAACATCCCGGCAAGAACTGACTTTGCCGGTAAGCAAGCAGCATAGCAACATAAACTCTTGTCTGGTTGCATACATTGTTGCATTTCATTTCCCCCCCTCTAGCTGCTCCGCTATGTTTAACAAAATTTTCTATGGATCCTGTCGTGAAAGAGATGAAATAATCTAATAAGAATAGGAGATGTTTTGTACCGTTACTTTTTCTCGCTCTTCTATGTGATGAGAACCAGGCAACTTCCTCCAGCCATGTCCCTATATCCTAGAAACTTATGTTTCCAGAAATGCATCCGTGTAAAACTGTTGGTCGGGGGAATCGATTGCTCATGCTACGGAATTTCCATTGTAAACCGCTCGTGTAGAGCAAATTTAAACTACCCAAATGATCTTTAGGGATTAGTTTCAACCCTATTCTATCACTTGATTTTTTTGTCGTTCCAGCCATCTATGGACTACGTAACACAACTCCAATTCACTTGAATATTAACACCATTTTTCCTCACATGCGGATGCAAGGATTTTTATCATAAGAATTCGACATGGATCAGCGAGGTATTTGTGGCATTAGTATTCAGCAACAAATATGGAGCACTTGTTGTTATTCAAGTCGGTCATGGAGTTCTCCGTTAGGCGGCGGGATACCTCCAAGATGCCCTCCGAAGGGCAGTTTGTCCCTGAATCCGAGTTTGGACCGCTAATCCCCACTAATGGCATACGCCCTCTACTCTCCCTGAGCGCTGCTGGAGAGGGAAAGTGCACCTCCCTCATCTGTTGCATCCAGTGTGATAAAGCCAGCGCTATATCACATGAACCCGTCTCCAAAACCTTTGATCACTTGGTGAGGGTGCAATTGATGCATCACCCACGAATGATGGTTATTCCATTATTTATAGGTATTTTTTTACGAATAACTCCGTATGTACCATCGCAGGATCTCCAAAGTGACCAATGAATGTCAATATTCGATTCGATATAATAGAGAATTCCTTCATTTTTCTAACATTGGCAATTTAGAATTTTCGTTGGATAATCACCCCTCCCTTTTGTGAAATTGGTGTGTGAAAAACGTTCACCTAAAACATAACATGGTATGATTCTATTTCTAAATTAGCGATATTTGCTCCTGGACTCATCCACAAATTTTTAACGTGAGAATTTAAAAGTGTGCGTTTATAATTTACATTTATGTGAATTTTCACACGGTGTAAACACAATAGGCTCCTCAAGGAGAACCAGGTATTTATTTTTGTGGCTAAAAAGAATTTTCTTAACCATTCAAGTCAACAGTCAAGCTTTGAAGGTAAAATTTTAACCTTTTTCTTTGGTAGTTTCACTTCTGCACGGAAGCATCTTTATTGCTCTTAAAATGACGATTGATATTATTTTGGCTCAAAGTGTAAACTATAATTATATTTCACCATCGATCTGGCGGAAACCATCGAGTCATAAATATCTTTCAGTCATTCGTTTCATTCAGTTTGTCCATTTGAATGACATAAACTTGGATAATGTATTGCATGTATCAAATTAGGTTTAAATAGACATCGAAAGAAAAGCACCATCATCAGGTGTTGTACACTGAAACCGGTCGAGTATAAATCTTATTCTTGTGGAAAATAGCCAGTCTTTTTCTTTCGTTTTGATATTCCACCAAATCAAGCCTGAAACGACTACCTTTATTAAACAGACAATTCCCATGTGCCCTAAAAGTTGAATATCTGGCTTTCAGTAGAATTGATTTCGACATTAGTTAGTCTCTGTGAGAAAATAAAGGTAAGATATTTGGTATTTACGCCTCAAATATCGTTATCCCAACGCTCTCTAGCCTCACGCCAATATCTCAGTCTTCTTCTCATTGATCTTCAGCCAATATCCGGCCATTGTCCTTTTCATGGTTATCAGAAACTTATTCAGATCCCTCTCGTCCCTGCCATGAGTGCTATGTCATCAGCGAATCGCGAACATTCTAATTTTTTTCCGTGGGTATTCATTCCAGAAGCCTTCTTTTTGATTCCATCGATTGCTTTATGATTTAAGCACTAAAACTTATGGGAAAAAATGCACAACCTTGTCTCACTTCTTTCCTTATTCTTGCTTCTTCATAGCTGGGTCCATATTTTCACAGCTACTTGGTTTTTGACGCTTATACTTTCAGCGATTAAATGAAAGCTTTGGACGAGTGAATTATAATTTGGCCAACGTTAAGAATAATAATAGTAGGAGAAACAGGGATAGATTGGTCCTTAAGGGTACCCTATTATATTAGCAACTGTATCTTCTGGTATCCCTTTCATGGCTAAATTGCCAACAATATTATATCCAAAGTAGGTATCGGGAGTTAAAGTATCAGAAGTAGTTTTCTGTGGTTATAAAAGTTTCCACTTAGAAAAAAATGTGATGGTGGACCTCCTGAAAGTTTCGGAAGAACGTGTTTAGTTAGAATTAAAATCTGTAAGTTATGGAGTATGAAATAATTCTCAAAAATGGGAAAGAAGAGTCTACTAGAAAGAATATTATTTCAGATACTCTTAGCACACTTTCAGTAATCGGTTTTTACTAAAATAGCCTAGCGTCTCTTTCACGCGACCCACCTGGTTTGTTTACATCACGTGATCATCTGCCGGCCGCTTCACGTATACTCATCTATTATCCATGAGTGTTCTACTTTCTTATTCCCACATGGCTATTCCTATCGCCTTTCACAAAAAATCTCCCACAGTATACTCTTAAAATCCTTATATCATCTACCTTACCCCTAAATGTTCATATTCAATATCCACTCAGTTCATATCCATCTCGTACCCAGCATGAACTCCTTAGTCGCAGTTTTCTGGTTGCATTTGCCTTTCAACTCGTACTTCATCCACTTTTCTGATCCCTTCCAATTTCTCCCAACTGCTCACTTTCTTCACCAATCGTACTTACAACTTCTTTGCACATATTCGTGCCACCAATCCTACCATCCCCATTCCCCTTCAGATCTAAATCTAGAAAGTCTTCAGACTACGTTTATCTCCATGCTGAAAGACCACGTTCTGCTTAAATGCAATGCTAAACTCGATTTGAAGACTCTAAGAAATCTTTTCTTCATTTCTTTACTTCATTTCCTTACTTAGGGCTTACACCAAAATACAATTCATCCGTATTTCATTCTTATCAGTATAGTTAACCCTATCAATATAATAACAAAAACTTAAATGTAAATTTTAAAAATTAGTTGGCAATACATTAATTAAACAAAGGGTGTACATCATTTGAACATGATTTATTCTCCAGTTTAAAATACTGAGAAGTATCATAAACACCTTATGATTTTGCAGCTTCGCGGCGCCACCAGGCACTTTGTATACATTTTTCGAAAAATATGTAGCAGCATAAAAGAAAATGCCTATAGCGAGATGACAGTTGTTTCTGGCGTAACTTTATGAAACCTATTCATGTTTGAAAAGAAAACTTTTTAGTTCCACATAAATTTATTAAAACGGCCTGGATTTCGACGTCCAACTTCTTGATGATCACTTTGGACGTCAAAACCCGGGTCGTGTTTTAATGAATTAATATGGAACTCCAAAGTTAAGTTTTCTTTTCAACCGCTAATAGCGATGTTTTTTTAATGGTTTTGCACAATTTAATAGACTACTGATTGTTTCAAATCCTCATCTCAAAAAATATTTTTTCTGAGCAAATGCTAATGTAAAAACTGATATAGCGCCACGGCTGGAATCCATATGAGGGTTGATTCATATTCTTTGCAAAAATTCTTCTCGTGTTGCTGTAAATCTTTTCCTGAAATCCAAGCCGCTAAACCCGCTGGGCCTAATGATCTAGGAGAGATTTATTCAGCACAGAACCTCCAAAATGAATAAATTATATGATTCTGTCTGCTATAAGTACCAAGTCGTTTCAGATCACGCTTCTGGATATTTAGAGCACAATCTGCTACTTGAAAAATATCCACTGGATGATTATACGTCCTTTTGTACGTAATTTAATTGACAATTAGAAAGGAGGTTAAATAACATATTAAGTTAAGGGAGAGTTTCTTCGAGAAAAGGGCAGAGGAAAATTTATCTTCTTATGGCTTTTTTAGACGAAAATGAACGTAGTTGTTCAATCAAAATGGGCTTGATTACTCCATCAGGATGAACATTTGCAGAAAGCGGCAGGTTGATGACCGAAACTCTTTGAGAAGCGACGATTAGTGAAGTCATTAATGGGAAGAGTGTAGTTCCAAGGTTCGGAGGCTTGATCTGTAAGGAGAAAGGGTGTTCGCAGCCTTTGAAATGCAAGCATCAGCAAGGATGGAGGAAGTAGGCCTCAAAGCGGAGAATAAATATGAAGAAGTCATTTATGTGATCATAGACGAGAGGAAGTTGTGGAGGAAATCCAAGCAAGGGAGGGAAGTGGATGAAAGAGATTCATAGAAGTGTTGGGTTAATGAAGGACGGCTTGGATGACGAAACCTAATTTAAGAAGTGAGGGTTTATTAAATAGATTTTGTGCGGTATAAAGGACAATATCAAAAGAGAAAGACACGAAATGTAACAGAATCACTATGTTTCCTCAAAGGCACAAATGTTAAATAATAAAAAATATGTGTTAAAAATATGAACTCAAAGAAGTTAATTCAATTCCTCAAGCTGAACTGATAACGAGGCCCTCATGTAACAAGGAATACGAAAGTTGAGGGATTACATATCGAGAGCCAAAAGTAGGAAAGAAGGATAACGGGACGATGTTTCTTAAGATCAATATAATAAACAAGCCCTGTGTACGATTTCTAAGTCGAATTAAACAACATCACTAATGGAGCAAGAGAGTCAACAAGAGGACAATTGGAGAGAATAAGGAGGAAGCAGACTTGTTAACGAACAAAAGGACAATTGGGGAGAATAAGGAGGAAACAGACGGGTTAACCAACAAGAGGACAATTGGGAAGAAGAAAGAGAGCTAAAGAAAGAAGGGACGTGTGGATGAGGACGGGAAAAGGTTACAAAGGAGATAATCTACTTGATAAATCAATTACACCTCCGCATTTACAAGGCGGTCAAAGGTGTCGTGAGGGTTGATTTTAGTGTTTCCTTGATGACTCGCTTCACATTCATTGAACCAATTCCCGATGCTTACCCAGAATCGCTAACCTTACAAAACTTGTTGCCCTCAATTCTGCAGCTCTGCTCCTTTTTGTGGGAAATAATGTGGAGGCTAATATTCAATGGTTTGTGTATATATTTGGCGCCAATTATGTCTAACGTTACGACAACAGGCCGCATGCGGCCCAGGATGCGGTCTAAAAAGATATTTAACATGGCATAGGTAAAAAAATACTGATATTTTCTCTTTCATCCAGATATACCAATATTTGCTGATCGGTCTTCAGTCGGTGATGAGAGGTACGAAAATCACACACGCACTTTGTCTAACACAATTCTTCTTCCAATTCAACCCTGAAAGACCCAAAGGGTTGGACAAATCTGCCCAAAACTATTACTCATATTGGACAGTTAAATCAGGCTTTTTCATGTTGTTTTTCGTCACATTTTCGTATCTGAGGCAAAATTTTAAAAATGCCTTATGATACGCACTGTAAGACCTAAGTGGCATAGACAGCATAAAATAAGAATTTTAATATTGATGCTAAATTTTAAAATCTTGTAATACGGCATCGGATTCCTGTCAACATTTATGCATACAACTTTAAATTTATGAGTAATCTAGACTCTAATCTAATCTACTGAGACTCAGACTAGATACAAGCACCACAGAAGGATTATTGTGAGCACTGAAATAAAAGCCTTAATTACAATTATTAAATAGGTCATTAATAGATGTTATGACATATATCGATATTTCAGGGACGTGCGAGGTTGATAACATCAACGTGTGGCGGTGTACAACACCATCCTGGTTGTACACCGGGGTGGACCTGAAGATGGTGTTGTACACCGAAACCGGTCAAAAGTAAATGTCTTTATTCTTGTTTAAAATTGCCAGTATTTTTCTTTCGCTATGATATTCCACCAAATCAAGCCTGAAATTACCTTTATCAACGTGTGGATCAAAAATAGAAAGAAATTTTGTAACGAGCACATCAGTTGGATACTTGGTGACAGACTGGTGAAAATAGCCTTACATAAGTTACCACGTTTTAGAAATTCTCCATGACGTCCCCAAAAACAGTGGAAAGACACTTAACCAAATATTTAGAAGAATTTATTTATTTCACTTTTCTAAAGAATTTTTATTATTTAGTAAGTAATTTACCATATCTTAAATAAAAGCATGGAATTTACTCAGAACACCTAATTTAGCTCATGTCTCGTGCTATAAATAACCCTCAAAATTGAATGAGCATGTTTGGAAATAAAAAGTAAGTTTAGAACTATTCAATGAAAAATAGGAGACTAGCAGCGCTCTAATTCGTGTAAATCTATGGTTTTCATGGTCGTACCCGCACTTACAGGTGCTTCAGACCGGGAGGAAAGGCATGAGGATGGGAATAGAGGGTTGAAGAGGATGGATGGAGAGAAACCCGGCGTGACAACGGAACCACGGGTCAACTTCCCATTTGGCAGACAGAGGGCTACACTTGAACGTTTTCCGCTAAAAAATCAGTCAGGAGGCGGTTTTAAAATGAAAAATATCTTTCGCTGCCGGGATGTGAACCCAAGCCTTTCCCGTAGAAAGGTCAGTATTCTAACCATTACACTAAACAAAATAATAGAGCCTCTGTATAATTGTCCGTTTGGACGTTTTAGAAGAACACCAACTCACAATCAGGTTCCTTACGTGCTCGTAATTTTGAAGCAAAACAGTTTGATGTAACTATTAGGCATAGGGTGGATGTGTTGGGTAAAAGTACTGGTTACCCATTACGAGGAGTCGTGACAGAATACCAGTAGCTGTGTGGATAGTACTTAAGCTTTAGTACTCCATCTGTCGAATGGGGCGTGGAATCAGGGAGGCCAGAGGTGACTTTCGTTAATGGTGATGGCAAGTAGGCTAATGGTGACGCCGTGTTTCTCTACATCCCGCAGTGTTCCGTCCACCCACAAATCTTATCCCGCCACCCACTCAATGGCGCAATAGATCTCTGCTGCAGTCCCCCCTATAACCATGATGGAAATAGTCCTCAGATTGTTTTGACGCAGCTCTCCACTGAGTCCTTCTATCGGCTAATCTCTTCATATTTACGCATTCCTTCTCTTTAACCTCCTTCATCACCTGTTCCATATATCTCGCACGAGGCCTTCCTTTGCCATTCTTCCCGTCCACTTGTCCCTCGACGATTGTCTTCATCAGGCCATCATGACTCAATGCCAGTTAAGTTGAGCCCTTCTTCTTTTTAGAGTTGTCAGCAGACTTCTCTTTTCTCCCACTCTTCTTAGGACTTCCTCGTTACTTACTCGGTCGATCCATTTAATTTTCATCATTCTTCTGTAGCACCACATATCGAATGATTCTACCCTTTTGTCCTCCGCTGCTGTCATCGTCCATGCCTCACTGCCGTAAAGAGGCACTCTCCAGATGTACGTTCTGATTAATTGTTTCCTTACTTCTACGCTCTTATTTCCAGCGGTAAGTAGATTCTCCTTTTGATAGAATGCCATCTTTGCCTGGGCTATTCTACTCACTATTTCTTTCTTGCTTCGTCCGTCGTTCGTTACTCTGCTTCCCAGGTAACAGAACTCTTTCACCTCTTCCAGTTTCTGTTTTCCTAGTTTAACGTTGGTTCTGGCCTCTTTTTTCTTGCTCCACACCAATATCTTAGTTTTCTTCTTATTGATCTTTAGATGATATCTGGCCATAATCCTTTCCATGATTTTTAGAATTTTATTCAGATCCTTATCTGTCTCTGCTACGAGTGCTATGTCATCAGTGACCAATATGGCTTATGAAAGAGTAATGTGATTATCAAATTCCTTTCTTATTTCTGCGTGTTTCTCAAAAATATTTTCAGTACGCATCCTATGATTTTTACTCGGACATTTTTTCTCGGTTTTAGAAATTTATTTGTAATATTTAGTTAAAAGTAGTTTCAATCGATTTTTCTTGCCTCTTGAAATATGATATCTAATAGCTCAGTTGACGCCCACAAAAATGGTATGATATGTGTCAGCAATTTCATGTTCGTGTAAATTTCAACCTCTAATCCTTGTTATTCTTACTTTCTCTACAGTAAAAAAGCTATAGTCTGAACTTATATACTTAAATTCACTATTTCAATTATTTTAGTCGATTAATTATCCAACCTAATAACACGCACTTTTCCACATATTTAACTTTTTGTAAAAGTGCAAGCATTTCAGATGGAATATGTTTTTTTCCATAACATCAAACCTGTTCCACGTAAAAACGTTGATTAATGATTAAATCAATGAAAATGTTATCACTTCACTTTGTGTTATGCCGAGATAAACATTTTCACTGGCAAACAATGAAAATTTTCACTCACACATAATAAGTTAATTTTGCATTCAGTATGAGCAGTATTACATTCCACAAATAAATTCGTTTAGAAATTTCTTTCAGTATATAGTCAATATATCTCATATCTAAGTTAATTAACACTTTCACAAACACGGTAAATACAGGAAGGAATTATTCAACATGTCCTGAAGCATTAACTCAAGCATTGTTGATTTTATATAATCTGGTTCAGATGCTTCTTTGCTAGTATTAATTTGAGTCCTCTACCGGTCAAATAATCTAATGAACCAACAAACACTATGTTTAGTGATAATTTATCAGCAAAAACAGTTACCTTTGTTTGTTTGGTCTTCGACACGACTGTTTTTTCGCCTTTTTATAATAAATATTTATCACACGTTTTCCTTCACCTTCCGCAATAAACCACTTTATCGATAACTTTCCCAACTTTTTCGGCCCTTATAACGAAGTGATGAAAGGCATATTAAGTTAATATGCCTTTCATCACTTCGTTATCCACCTTGTCAACGTTCTTCAATGTACATCCACCTTTACTCCTTATATACTGAAAACCCTTGTCGGAATATGTCGGATATATATGTCCCTTTACTCCTTATATACTGAAAACCCTTTTCCTAGATAAAACTGCATTTCCTTACAAGTTACAGAGTCTTTTTGGGCAGTAACATTTCACTGTAATAAAGACGTCAGGGTGGTAAAAATTCAATCGTCTGCAAATGCTTGTGACAAAAAAATTATGATATTTTTCGAACCCCTATATTTTTTTCCTAATATCGTTTAGTGATTACTACGTAAGCTATTTTCTTCAAAATTTTAGTCCAGAAACCAATCTTATACTAGTCATGTGAACCTCACTCATGAACACAATGTCGGCAGCAATGCACTGAAAAATTCTTGAAGGACCTAAGATCCAAGATGAAATAAATGTAACTAAGGTATTGTCAAAAGGTGTAGTGGATAAAACTTTATTAAAATATTAAGATTGTTGCTATAATGCTGGCATAAGATATCCTCTCTATCTCAAAATGAGACTGTTCAATCCTTTCCGGTAAATAATACAGAATAAAGTATGCAATTTTCCAGTGAGGCAAAAATTTTAATTAACGATTAGGCTTCGATGTATTATATCATCATCAAGTGAGATTCGATAAGCTTTGTTTGTTAAGTTCAACTAATAAATATCAAATTGACATTGACGTTCTCGCCCCTTGTCACCTGAGTCTTGTAAATAAACCTTCAAATAGCTATAAATTATTTTTCTCTATTTTAATTATAATTAAGTAAGATGGAATATGTTTCTTACCACTTCAATTAGTTGAGAAAGTTTCAGGCCGAGCCACACGGTCAACGTCTCAGAGTTGTTGCTTACTGGTCTGATGAGGCGGTTGTAATTGGACAGAAGATCATCGTAAAGTCTTTTTGCGTCAGGATTCGCCTCACACTTCTTCATAGCTGAAAGGGAAGCAAATGATGGATTTTTCAGTTACACGTGAAATGAAAACAACTCTCTATACACTGCTGAACTAATATCATTTAATAATGATATTGTTTACATATTTCTTATTCTCGTTGGTAAAAACTATCGAGTACTTCGAGGAAAATAAACAAAATAACTTAAACGTTGAAGCCAGTTTTCGACAACATTTCATTGAGTGTTATTAAGAGTTTCATAATGACAGATGTATCGCAATGAGTATTATCGTGTGTGTTTTGTCTTGGGAACTTCTTACGATTATTCAACTATTTTGCATGAGTATGTGTACCAATAAACGATATATTATTACCTAAACTGTCTCCAAGTTCACATTTTAAGCCATTTAATGAAATTGCCACTATGAAATACTCATCCTTAGAATGTGTTAATTCATATTTTAGCGAAAAATTACTGCGGCAACAGCCAAAATTAGCTCTCTTTTCCCAGTAATCAGTTTGAGTACACCACTTTATTAGCTTCTGGCTTCTTTTATGTCCACCATAGAGATCTAGACCACTCCCAAGACTTAGATAAGAAAAAAACTCATTCTCAAAATAATAGGTAAAATAAACTCATAAGCGATTATTACCGCAACAATGCGGGCGTTAGTACGATTCACTTAATTAATTCACACGATTATTTAAGAAACAGCTTAAACGTAAGTCTTCGTGGAAATACTTAACCCATGTCATGCGGCTATAAAAGAAGGAAATAATTATCAGATTTGGGGAAACTTAAATTTCCGTTGTAAAAACTTTACCTTTGCAAGTGGTCTATTATACTTGAGGCCTCAACGACTTCGTGAACTCGCTTATTCAATGTTTTTTTGTGGATTCATCAAGTATTTAACGTTATTATATGGCCTTGTGACTGCTTTCAATATAGTTCATTGAAGTGCGGATCAAAATTCACAACTGAAACCAAGAGACTCTATTTAAATGTAATCTGTCGCAAGAAGAGCATTAATTTTTAAAGGTGCCGGTTTAAACCATTCAGCCCTAAGTGGAGTCCAGTTGTAGTGTCGCGGTGAAGTGAACCACGCCTTAAGAATTGGAAATCCCCAAAATACACGAATCAATAAATATCCTGAGTAGGTGATTAAAGATGTTATGATGCATGTATGATGTTCAACGAGCCGATAAATCGATAGGCCCTAGTGACACACTAAGGGAATACCAAAATGTAAACAATGGGGGGTATTCCCCAAAGAAGCACACGTATTTCCATCTTAGCACACTCAGAGGAATGAGGGTATATCAACACAACCATGCACTTTTGTTTGGTTTTGAAAAACCACGCCTGTCATCAGGCTTAACTCACCAACAGATAGGCTAACAATGCTGAGGAGTAGTATGACCACTCTGTAAGTGATCATTTTCCTCATCTCCTCCTCCTTAGGAAGAGAACTTCGCGAGCTGTCTTAAAACCCGTTCTCAGCAACCTCCAACCCCTTGTCGTGCATCTTCGGCGACCAGATACGCTACAGCATCAACACCCATGCTGTGTAGTCATGGCAACGAGAACTATCCAAGGGCGTGTTCGGACTTCATGGTTCCCGCGATCCGCTTCTCCGTTCCTGCCTCCACCCGTCGTCTTCCTCCAGCCCCCCCCTCCGTCTTCCTCCGACCCCCGGAAACCCTTCCCGTGACCCCCCTGCCCTTCACACTATCACTTTCCACCCACAACAGACGGCACGCGTAGCTACAGTGACTAAGAAACCGTCATCAGGCCCGTGGCTGAAGCAGGGGCGATCTCGTCTTTTACATCGGACCCTACCCCTGCCGCCGGATGACTACAATCGATATGATACGGAGTGGGCTCCATTGACGGAGCGAGCGGCATCCCGCGGGCGGAGAGGGAACTTCCAGCGCCCCGCACACGACGAGGGCAAGTCCATTCTCGCCAAGCCCAGCGGCGTGCGGCAGTTTTCGTATATTGTGTGGCGAGAGACAAAACCCCCGGCACACCAGCGACAGTCAGATGCACTGTGGCTCGAAGGGACACTACTCGCTTTTGCGAGTCAAATTTTCGGCAAAAATATAGCCTTCTGAGGAGTTTGGTTTTTTTATCGCTGGTCATATTTGGAGTATTTTTACAATGTCATTACTTGGGTTGGGGTTTTCGGAAAAAATCTACGTTTTTCCCAGAAACTTGGCATAATTAGAAGTATACCAAGTTTTATATAACATGCGTGTCTTTCCTTTCATCTTATCCTTGAATTATTTCATTTAATTGAGAGATGAAGTAAAGTAGCATAAGGCTTAAAATTTACTTTAACTTACGGAAAAACAAATGGCAATAGGGATCGGGTAGGTGTGGTAGGTGTCATCGGGTAGGAGTGCAGGTCTCCCATCCCGAGGTCCAGAGATCGAAACCAGGTTTTGAGACAAATTTTTCTTTGGTGTACCGGTCCCCACTTGGAGCCATTCATTAAGCGCACGCTAATGCCAATGTCGGGCTTCTTTCCTCCCTTCCTCCGTCCCACAAAAATTTTTCCTACCTCTACCTTTCCTACCTAAAATTATCAATCCATCCTGAAGAGTTCAAATGATATAAACTGTCGGTCACCCCGAGAAAAACTACCACAACTTCATTGAGTCTAGAGCACCTTGCCACCACATTTCTGGATTTGAGGAAATAGGGTCGGTTATCATATTTTTATCGACGCATCTGATAGATTTTGTAAAATAAAAAGACACGTATTTTTTCGTTCTTCAACCCGTCAATTATTCTCGAGTTATGAGCAGAGAAAAACTGATGTTTTTAACCTTCGGAAAAGTGAGCACGCAAAGGACTAGTACGTCACCCACTCCGTCCTATCACAACTGAAACCGCGTAGCTCCTTCACCCATAACAATGGTGGACACACAGCTGATTCTCCCCATGGAAGTGGTTGCGACAGGATCTGTACGAGCAGACATTCCTCAACCCCCTCCACTCCCTTCCCTTTCCCCAAAAACAGTCATGGACGGGAGGTGGACGACGTACTAATCCTATGCGATGCTCGTTCAGCGTGCGTCACATTTTGCTTATTTTAATTTTTGATTTATGAGTGAATGCCTCAAGCTAGAATATTAATTTTTTCATCAAAAGTAATTTTTCTCTTCCATCTAACGATATCGTGTGCAAAATTGCGATTTCGGTTCCGAGTAAACACCCCAAATATCTGGACTCGGGCATTTTATATCGTAAACCTGAAGCTTCAACAACTATGGTGCCTAAATTTGAGAAGGAACGAAAGGAAGGTGATCCTATTGGTCAATTTTCATAAACATTCCATGCCCAGATTGGCGGGTGTAAAAGGTATATTGTAATGAGTTACACCTATGATCATAAATTTACTGTGCCTAACCTTCCTCAGTAGTCTTTATCAATTTTCCATTAATCTGTGTATAAAATTTATTCATTAAATGTCCGTTGGAATGTCTGTTTGACGAATGCTTCCCTATTAGGATTATTTAAATGACAACGCAGCATGGGATTACATTGACACAACATCAAGTAGTATGTATAGTTAGCGAGATTACTTCTCACCTTCTACGAGTTTCAATGGCTCTCCCAATGAATCGAACGACATGTCTGACAAAAGGGGCATTATTATCTTCTTAGTATTCCAACTTTACAGTGTAGCATTGGCATTGGCATTACTTTTTCTTAAGTTGCAGTTTTATTTCAGCTGTACATTACACTATGCAAATAGAAGAGGTTTTTTTTCCACTACCGATTGCATCACGTATTTTTCACGAGAGATATCGTTTTTCGGAAAAAAATATGTAAAACTCAGTATTAGTATACAAGGGTACCAGCTAAAACAGATGGACTAATTTTGTTGCTATGGAAGAATATTGGGCGTAACTGGACAGAGTAGCAATGATATGACGAGAAGAATTGCTTTCGCTACGTCAGCAACTGGATAGAACTTATGACGCGAGCCCAAAAATGTAGAAAGAAGGTAGGTAAGTAAATAACTAAACATGGAAGTGTGGCATTATCTCAACCTGAGACAATTTCTGTTGAGAAGATAAGGTAAGATAGGAAGGTTAGTAAAATTATATGTGGAGGAGAATTTGGTACAATATTAGAGGGCAGAGTAGGTGGATGGAAAAAGCAATAGGAACAATTAAAATCTTATTTTGTCTCTATCTTGTTATTGAGGATTAAATACTAAGTAAGTGAGAACAAGAAAGAATGAAAGAAATTATGGATAGTAAAATTACTGGATGCGTCACAAATCAGTATGGAAAGTGCGGAATGAAGATAAATCATAAGAATACTGAAATAATGAGATATTCCAGAACAAAAAGGTCCAGATTAACTTTAAATGTGGGTCAGACGTTATAGCAGATGGTGAATTTAAGTAACCTGAGTATGTAGGTACTATGTTGGAGGAAAAAGGAGCAACAAAATCTGTAGGAGCATTGCGCGGGCAAAAGAGGTGTTTGCTCGTAGGAGATGATGAATGACAGAATCGTTGAGCAGGGGCGTAAAGAAACGATCAGTTAAAAATGTTTATGTGGAGCGTGGCACTGTATGATGTGGAGACATAGACTTCGAGAAAAAAAAATGAAAATAAACTTAGAGATTTTGAGTTGTCGGTTGAAAAGAGAATAGAGAGAGGTGGGTAGAAAGGAATATGAGCGTGGAAATGCTGGAGAAGGTGGAGAATGAAAGAGAGTTGATTGAGGAAATATGGCAGGAAGAAACTATACGGAACTAAAGGAGGGCGAGGTTAGAGAGATAGATGTCGTGAGCTTTATTGCTCATCATAACTTGCTCCACCGGCAGATTAATTATAATAAGGATAATTAATTATGCTAAGAGGAGAGTAAGGAAATATACCCAATTGAAAGGGGAAATGGAGCAGGAATGGAACCGACAGAAGAATAATTCTTCAGGAGTAAGCAACTCAAAACTGAGTTCATTTGCGCCATTTAGAATAGGTGGGTATTTGGGCAGATGTGGGATTTTCGAGGGGACAGAGGAAGGGTTGAGGGAAAATCCTGGGTCGTCTTTAGTCTACTCTTAACGAAAGTCACTAAAGTAACCACGGCTTAACGTCCGATTCGACAGAGTGCTGGACTTGAACTGGTGGTCAAGTTGACACCGGTACGTCCATTAATTATACCACTTCCGGGATTGGAATCCCGACCCTAGGGATAGAAGGCCAGTACTCTAGCCACTACACCAACCCAATACATGAAGAAAAGTGATGGCATTCCATGAAAACCCGCTCTAACTGGTAGAAAACTATCTATCGATCAATGTCCCAAAGTGGACCAACAGAACTGTTAACGAAAACTTAAAGCAAAAAAAAATTATTGCTGACATGTAGCAGGGCTCTGCACGGATTGGAAAAGCCCTAGGGAAGGAGTATAAGAAAATATGGGAATCTTAAGATATTTGTGTTTTAAAAAAACGATTAACGGAAAGAAGATAAACGAAGTAGTTTTGAACATGCTTGGAAGAGGGATGAAGACTGCGGCCAGAAATTAGAAGGCAGAGTAGGTGGATAGATCAGATACTTAGAGGCAATGCTGAAGGCCCTTAAAGTAGGTACAATGATGAATAAGCGAGAAAAGGAAAATAGATAGAATGTGGTTTTTGTTGCATTAAGAGAGGTGGGAAATGCGTTGATTTGAAGAGAGAAATAGTTTAGGGATGAAACCGTTAAGAGAAAGCAGTTCAAAGACGAGTAGAGATACTCCATAGCACACTACCCTTACTGGTGGAAAACTGTGGTGACCAGCGGTGACATTTTGTTTGTAATGACATGAGACATGGCAACGATATATAAAAACAAATACTCAATAAAGAAATGTCCAGAGATAGCTGTGCTCAAGGATTTTTCATTTTAGAGAGGAATTTATCCCACATTGGTGAACCGGAAATCAATCATTCCTGCAGTGTGAATGAAACGTAGTTTTGTTCATATTACCCCATCGAGACTGTTTGCACAAGTTGACGCCTCCGATATACTGTTGGATCGCTTCTTTTTTCTTTCTTTTTCTAGGTCAGCCGAATCTATTAACTTGTGGTAATTGAACGTGAAAATGTTCCTTTCTAAATTGAATTGGTAGATTCGCCATTCACCTCAATTTATTTTATAACTGGTCCAGCTTTATACGGCATTCTGTCATTTAATGACGTTTCTGCGGGTTGTGGTCTTCGGAAACGACAACATGACCTGTCGAATTTGATGGGAAACTAAAATTGAATTTTAAAATATTCACATCGCTCTTTTCACTGCCGGACCATTATGTATCCTCGTTTGACTCACCAGAGTTATTGACGTCGCACTTTCTGCGGGTTTACTGCGGACATCTATTTATGAAAAAAAAACAGTCAATTGCAATCGTCGAACGTTTCACTATGCATAGTTTCCCACAGAGCCCCCAGTATTTTGCCCTTAGGAGTCAGATTTGTTTTTGATTCGTCCCATATTTTGTAGATATTGAAGATTAAATTTGGTTATTGGTTCCAGTTGTCTTTTTCGGGAGCCGCTGCGTGTGGGGATTTGTCTTCCTAAATTTCGTGTCCAATACAGGCTGTATCATCAGGGATAAAAGAACGGAAGAAGTAGTTGTTGCTTCGGGTATTTATTGAGGAGACTTGCCCTCTCCACTTCAACCCCTGATCTTATTTGGTCATTGTTCTCGCTGGCAAATCCCTCGCTGTCGTCAGGTAGCGATGACTCGGCTTGGACCACGCTGTGAAAATCTACTCTCAACGTGGTTATTGCTTTTCTGTAAAAGATAACTGAAGGGAGGAAAGTTATTCATCTTGAAATTCAATCACATTATTTGCATATAATATAGTGGGCACAAGTAATCTCTGGATATATGCTAGCGCTGCTGTTTGTCCGCATTCCTAAAATATCTACCACAAGTCTGCACCCACCCATAATTAAAGTATCATCCGTATTTACATACATCAGTGTCATATACCTCTTACGCCTACCAATACCTTCCTAATCAGCCTCCTTTCTAGACAAGCTTATTCCTTCTTTAAAATTCTATACCAGATTTTCTCAAATACGGCAAAAGCGAATTTTGCTGCAACCACCAGTTCAGTCCAACACCTTTCTTCAATTCATCAAAAATTCGACGGAGATTCCTAGAGTATGGGATCTAATCGGGTGTTGCGAATTAACTCATCGTATGACTAGTCATAGTATGAATAGCCATTAAGTATTACGAACTCAAAACACGGAGGAACGGCCACGAGTGAATTTCGGTTGCCCAGTTGTAGCCGCACGTGACTGCTGTAAAGATATTGCTGATAATATCGGTGTTTAACTACAGCGCAGCCACTCAATGTTCTTAAACCACCTTTTTTTTGGATTCCGACCACCTCCGGATAAAATTCTCCATTGATAGTATTTAAAAAAATATTTTTTTGATATTCTTCTAAAAACTTTTCATATTTAACTAATCAATGCCATGGGTACACATCATCCTATTCAAAGTTACTTTTCCATTATAACTTTTAGCTGACTAACCTGCCTTATCATACTAATATATAAAAATGAAGTGGTGTATGTCTGTCTGTCTGTCTTCCAGATTTATGTTACGCATCTCCTCAAAAACTGCACAACCGATTGAGCTGAAATTTTGTAGGATTCTGGCGTGTACAATAGGAGGTGCTATAGGCTAAACAAAAAAAGGCTCAGGGCCCGGGTTCGATTCCTGGGGCAAATTATGTATTTACATGGGCTTAAATGGACTTCTTCAATTTATGGTAGCGCAAGAGCTTTTTCTTTCGCTCAGTAACATAACTAAATTGTAGTCGATTTCTTTCGATCTCTCCGTATTTAATGGGAAAATGTTTAAACTTTCATATTCTTTTAACCAATACACTCTTTGTACTCCAGATTTTTGGGCATTATGTAATTTATGTTGAAATTTACTGTTTTTTTTCGGTTCTTTTTCGAGCGTTGCTAAGGCCATTGCCATTGTTGTCTCTGAAATCATCGTTGATGCTTAAACAGTTCGTAATAGCGGGATGCCGTAAACGGCATTGTGCTTTTCGCGAGGATATAGGAAGGTACTGAAGGCATTGTTGGCTATTCGTGAAGCAAGGTCAGCCATATTTTTGCGCACAAAGATACGTGCTGACTGTTAGCTCTACTCACAGATTTAGAAGGTTTGCATTCGGTCCAAATTAGGAGTATTTAAATGAATGCTTCAGCGGTGTTCAAATTGTGATTTTTTTTCTTGACGGGTTTGTGCACATGAACCAACCTGGGATGAGAAGAGACCATGGAACGCTTTCGAAATCATCATCAATTCAAATAGCTTGAAATTTGAGATAGTTCAACATCAACCAGGGAATGAAGTTCAAACCCCAATTTAACGTATTGTCTCGTTACACATCCGAGGGTTGTTTATTAATGCCATTTCAATTATGCTAAAAAGTTCGTCCAAAAGAGAGACCGTTAACTGTGAAGATATTGAAAGTTATTAAAATAAATATCGCAGCTGATTCTTGAATCTAAATCGGCTATTTCATTCGGCAAAATCATACGGGATATTTTTTGTGCTACTCCCAGATTAAATAGGTGTGCATTCGGTAAAACTAAAAGTATTTAAATGACAGTTTCCGTGGAGTTCAAAAAGTGAATATTTTATATATTTATACCATACTCCGAAGTACACCGCTTTGAAAATTGTTGTATTTTGAGACACAAGAACGTGATAAGAAACCCAAATGAAGTCAAACCAAAATATGAGTAGCAAGATGAAAAAATTGTAATTTAATGATACATCAAATATCGGGTGTGAACATAGGTAACCCAGCGACAAGTGCCTGATTTCATCATGATCGGTCAACAATCCTATGATTAGTTTGACGAAGATCTCCACCCTATTCTTATATCGGAAAACCTCTTCATATTGACGTAACTCCTCTCTTTTACATCCTTCACAACTTATTCCATGAATCTCTTACGAGACCTGCCTTTTCCATTCTTCTAAATCTCTACTAGGCTATAGGAAAAAAATTAATCTAATTGGAGTAAAAGGCATTGATACGTATCCGTAGGAAGTTCATTGACGTCACTGTCATGAAGTTGGAGAATTCAGAGAAACATAACATATGTGAAAGGCCAGAGAATTTTTTTGCCACAGATTAGAGTCCTAACATTCCCAACAACCCGAATCTGGCCTCATTGTCAACAATCGAGAGACATTCGTATGCACCTCCCATTCTAACATACCATGTTTCATCTGGCCTGAAATTTACTAATTAATATTCTTATTTTTTTAAAGGTCCTGGCATGAGTCCAGGCAGTAATTATATTTATATATATTGAATTAAATTATATTCATGGTTCCGATACCGACTTGGAGCTAACTCCATAGCAAAAGTTGCTCCCCTAATTGCTTCCCTTCCACACATATTTCGCCCCTTCATGAAAAACGTTAAACTTTCTTAGCACAATTTATATTTATTATATTTCTCCCTCCCGTTGAATTTCAACGGGCAACTTCAGCTAGTTTACCATAAAATTCCTTTTTATTTCATTCACATATGTACATTCTCTAATATTCTTTTCTATATATCTCATGGTACCAAAATAAAATTTTAAGCATTGTTTTTATGAGCTGGTACCACAGTTCCTTTTTTGCTTCCTATTTCTTGCTTTGCTATTCAGCGCATCAACTTTTCCGAATTCTCAGACTTTGGACTTCTATGTCTGCTTCTATGTAAATTAGGATAATTGAGAAAAAATGAGGACTTTTGGGGACTCAGTTCCCTGGAATGTCACGTTCATACCAAATATCTGTATACTAACTGCCTTTTACATAGGGATCTTTTAATACAAGCTCTTGCTTTCAAAACATAAAATTTCTCCATGTTGCCCAAGTAATAGTCACAAAGTTTACCGTAGAGGCGTCTGTGCTGCATAAGTAATATCTACTACAGCTGTACAGCTATAAATTTTTACTTATTAAACGAGTTACATCACATGTCCTTCGGTCATTCGGCACCTCTCTGTTACGGAAGTTGTTGCGATAATTATTTTTAAATGACTCCATGATTATTATTATTATATTAAATGTTATCGATTTAATTTTCTCATAAATTAACCGTTATGAGTGTTGACAGTGTTAGATGGTACCCAAGGTCTGTAGAGTATACTCTACAGACCTTGGATGGTACCATGGAAATGGGTGGTTTTCGATTTCCGTAGTGTATATCGATCATTATCGATTCACTCGCTGGTCTCGAATTGAACTTGGCTTGAACCAAGAAATTGCGGACAAATTTATAATATTTCAAATTAGCTTGCGGATAGTCAATTCTGGAATAAAATTGAGGACATATGGCAACCCTATTCAGACTATTCCTTCTTCAAATTTTCCCTCACCATATTGTTTTGTTTTACCCTAGCGTGTTCTTCGCTTCCATACTCATTACCTCTCTTCTCCAACTCTAAATTTTCACTCATTCAATTTCCTTTCATCAAAGTTTTCAATAATTTTCTTTTTATTGTTCCCTACTATAAATCAAGGATTTTCTGTCTATTCATGAATTCACAGCTCCTATTCATCTAATTGATTTCCTAATCATCATCATCAACAATGGTCAACAGTCCTAGGATTGGTTTGACGCAGTCCTCCACTCGATTCTTCTATCGGCCAAACTCTTCATATTGACGCAGCTCCTTTCTTTAACATCCTTCACAACTTGCTCCATATACCTCATACGAGGCCTGCCTTTTCCATTCTTCCTAATCATATTATTATATTAAATTGATATTTAACATGCTATGTACCATGGTCCATGGGATCAGGGGTGCGGCGAGGGGGGTTAACCGTTTTCCCCCTCCTCTTCCCCCCGTAAGGAACTAAAAAAATTGTGAATAACGTACAAAACATTACGTAGACTTGTAATTTCGTTGTAACTGTAAATAAAGAAACTTTCTTTCCATTTGAATAACTTATCTTTTAGTGCCTACCTACAACCTGAGTATTTAAATAACGCCTTTGGGCATGATACATTATAAATGCATCATATACGTTTTCTCAGCGTGATAAAATTGTATTCCTTTCGTGCAAAGCACATATTAACTCTGGTAGAGGTGGACCACTTGTGCCTACCATCCAATCCAGGTGAATCCTCCCAAAATACATTCCTGGCAGCGCCCCAGATGTGGGCCATAGTAAAAATGTCACTATAGTCTTGTTTAGCTCAGAGACTATCTTGGCCCCGAGTACAATTACCTAAATTTTATGATGGCACCTAATACATGAAGGTTTTCAAATCCATCTCTTACAGTTCAATTACTTAATCCTCATTCAAATTGTTCTCTCCTGATTCTTAATATTCCCCCATTTTTCACGCTTACTATACATATCCTCATTATTCTAGTTTTATATCTATATTTCCTTCTTAAATTTCTTAACCCTCTTGAAATTTTATTTTCATTTTATTTCAACAACACAATGGTCATAATTTGCATCTGCTTCTCCTTCTGAAAAGTTATGAGAAGTAATGGCACTTTTCAATAAGTTATGCCTTGTCATTATAAAATCACTCAATTCTTGTTATTATAGTCTTCTATAGTCACTATAGTCTTATGCCGGTCGGTACAGGTTTTGACCGACAGTAAATCTTCCCACAACTCCAATTGCAATGATGTCCTTAGGTTCCGTATATTTCCTACCATCATCATTATATCCTAACCATACCTCTGACACTCCCTATTTTTCCCGTGTTGTGATTTTGGCGTTCTTAGTGAGGCCGCGAAATTCGTGCGAACTAATGGCGCCTCCAGTAACTCCACCCAAGTGAGCTCATCCGATCCTAACTAACCATTCTTCACTTCCTTCCATCCCACTCACCCAACATTCTTCCCTGTATCACTTCTTTCAAATTACTCTTCACCCCTAAAACCACTCCCTCTGCCTTTTCCCATTTCTCTCAGATAACTTCCTTTCCTCCACCACCGACATCAGCACTTCCACTTTCATCTTCCTTTCTGCCCACCTTACCTTCTTCATTTTCCTCTACAGCAACATCTCAAGAGCTCTAAGCCTATTTTCATCTTCTTTACTTTACATATTCACCTCTGGCCCATAAAGTGCCATTCTCCACGCCAAACTTTTCACTAGTCTTTTCTTCATATCCCTTCTCAATCAACCAATCATTAATTCTCTTCAATGAGCAAACGTCTTTTTTACCAGTAAACTTTTCCAAACGACCAAATCCCCGCGAACCTTTCCCCACTGGTAGAACGGAACCATCTAACTATCCCGCAACCAACTCCATCCCTTTCCATTCTCTCATACTCGCCGTAACCTTGCAACCTCCCACCCCTCTTTTCCTTCAAACGCAACCCCAATTGCACCCCAAACACTCCAGAACTTTCTCCTTCTCATTTCTCCGTATCCTCCCAAACCCTTGCATTTAAGAATTTGGCATACCCCTGTTACTTACCAGACCTCTTTAGAATGATGTGTTCATAGCGAAAAAACTGATTGTGGCCAAATAAATACATTGTAATTTTACCATGTACTGTGTTTTTGATTTAATCATGTCGCAGTTTCACAAATTGAATCTATCGACGATCAACCTCAATGTGATTTTAGATGGACTACCAGTACAATGGTTGCACAGGCCAATTGACAAAATCACTGTCCCCTGCAAATTTTCAACCAAATTTTCGACTCTTCTCTCCTCCCGTCCACCATGTTGTCCTGGGTACTCGAATATTACATATGTAGACAATAAAAGAGGAGCGTGGTAGCCTAGTGGGTAGAGCGCTTGGCTACTGATCAACGGGTTCCGGGTTCAAATCCGGGTGAAGCATTTGGACGCCCTCGTACGAAAAATCCTCGGAGTGCGAGGTGGCACAGGGAAAGGAACTGCCCCCCTCCCCCCTCTACCCTGAATGTGTGAAATTCACAAGCCTGTGGCTTAGTCCGGGGTGAGCTCTACCCTCACCTATCAAAACCAACCGACGCGTCGGGTTGAATCACTGAGTGAGTGAGTGACACAATCAAAGCTACACTATGCTAAGCGCTCTACCAAGTTATTAATGATAATAAATGAAATAGGAATGGTTGCTAAATTGTTTCAATCGTAAATTATCGCTATTTTGTGTGTTTAACGTTCAATTTATGTTTTTACTTTTAAGTCTGATCGAAAATTCCGAAAAGTCTGAAAATCCCTCCCCCCCCCCCAAATGATTTTCTTTTTTTGGGTTGTAGAAATGAAACGGAAGTATCCACACCATAGAGCAAAGAGTTAGCTTATTTAAACGTATTTATAATACCTTTTATTAGTAATTTATTCGCATGATTAAAAGCAACGTAGATACACATCTGCCTTCAATTATCTTTTCTTCTTCATTGTTTATTTCCGACGTCGACGCCCCGATAAAGATCTTCCCTTCTTTTGCTTCGCTACGCAAAAAACATCTTTTAACTTAAATTATAAGCATACAATGTGTTTTAATGTAAACTAAGCATGATATGTCGGTAAAAATCCAATCCACTGATATTTTATTCATCGCTCTAGACCGGGGGTGGCGAATCTATGACACGCGTGCCCAAAGAGGCACACGGAGCGATTATTCTGGTACGCGGAAGCTGAGATGCTTCTAAGGAAGATTTTACGAGGAGGTTACATTGAAAGGTCGTAATATCAGCTGATCTGATTGGTACATGGACGTCAAAGATGAGCGATGCATACATTAGTACGGACGTTAAACTCTGATTGTGTATATCGTTAAAAATAGTGGTTTCTATTATAAAAACATCCTGTGCCTCTTATGGGCATAAAATTAATCGATGCTTCTACCTCATTTGACCGTTGGTACGTGAGTCATGAGTATACTCTTGTTTCATAAACTTTGGCACTCAATCACCAAAATGTTCGTCATCCCTGCTCTAGACATTCATAAGCGCTAAGCGTCGTAGCCTTCCTCTCCGTACTTCCCATGATATGGCAATTGACAGCTGTGGGACTCGCGTAGCGGTCTCCCGCCTCCCCTGTCCGAAACACGAGAATTAGCACTGAGAGCGAGAGATAGGGAGAGTGCTTAGGGGATCACAGTTCGCTGAGCTTACCCACGGCCACGATCGACAGTAGACCGCTGTGCCAAGGATTCCGACAAACTGAATGGCGCGACGCACTCCCTTTCCATACTTTCTGTTGACTGCCGCGGAAAGTGTCAGAATATTCTCTCTTGGTGAAAATAATCTTAGTTAAGATGATATGTATATTTTTACATCGCAGTGTGGGCAAGTACAGCTTACCTAGCTTACCCCCAATTCACGCTACAGGGCCTAGTCAAATGTAAAACGTACGCCAAGTCTTGCGCTCTGAAATTGTTCCTAAAACACCCGTGTTTGCAATCTGCTTATCCTACCTCTGTTATACATTTGTGCTGACTGTCCCGTGTACCCGAGTGTCTTGTGAGCGAGTGCTCTCAAAATTCAAGTTAATTAAGTCCAGGTTGCGCAGCATTTCTTAACAAGATAATTTTGAGCACTTAGTTTATAGGAGTGTTGAAAGACTGTTAGCTTTTAATGTAGGCAAAAATAAAATTGTAGATATGTTTGCTCAAACACCAGAAGAACTGAAATGACTGTTGTTGTAAATTTTAAGTTGAACTGTTTCCATTAAATCAATAAACATGCTAACCTAAATGTGTTCTCTCCACAGACATAGAGATAGGTTCACACAGATATAGTCTCCTTTTCTTAGGTGGGGAGTGTTCTTTTTACTCTGTTTTTTGAAACAGTAAACTTTTATTTTCCGAAAAACGAAGAAAATGCCGAGAGCCCGGTGTACTGTGGCAACATGCACCAATAGGCTGATGAAGACAAGAAACTCGGGTAAAGATATTTCTTATCACAGGTGAGTATGATGGTTTATTCACCAAAATTCGATTATCGACCTTCAAATGCTACCTACTTTAGTTCTTGTATCGCAATGATATCATTCGTTTGGCCTCCGGGAGATTTAGTAAAGCCATGGCGGACTTCATTCGTTATGAAGTCGGCCATGGTAATACATGCTGTTATTGTTTATTTGTTTGCTCATGGTGGGAAATGATAAACTCTCGAATAACTTACCTACTATTTTTCCTAGTACAGGGCATAGCACAAAATATTTAACAGTAAACTCTTGACACATCCCCTTAAATTAATTGAGATACTAAATGCCTGAAAAATAATTTTAGTTCTTTTCAAATGGACTCTGAAATCATTTTGTGTTGGAAAAGACAGTGATTCCATTTATTACTTGAATCTACTCAGTTCATTGGAGTCATACTATACATAGTTGTTAAACTGTATACAAACTGCTGTTTGAGATAATTTTTGAGATAACTTTCCGTTGGTTACTGCGTACCTTATGAGTTAACCTAGCTCTTTTGTTGTGTGTGCATTCATCGGTTGTAATTTTTTAGGGATAAAAATTTCGATTTTTTGTTATTCTGTCAATTTTTAATAATTGTTCGGTGGTTGATGCAAAATAAAATTACTGAAATTAATTTAATATGCGTATGAAACTGGAAGAAATTGGTCAATCGTCATCATTTATCGTTGACTCCGACATTTCCGCATCACGACCCCTCTGAGTGCAATCTAAATAATTTACAAGCTGTTTGTGTGTGCCCAATTGTAATGTGTACGTATTTCAAGAGCGAGTGAGTCTTTTAAAATACTGCAAATTCTATTACTTGAACGAAATCCAAACGCCATTTTTTTCAGAATAATTCACGTATTACTCACTTTAGTCGTGCAACGTTTTTTCCTCCATTTGTACTTGTCAACCTTAATCTCACCGAGTTTTATACTGTTGCCACCCGTTTTATCATTTAAAAAACATTTATAGGTTATGAATTTCCCAAAAAGTGAACTACTTCATGATAAATGAGCTGCACACCCGTAGGATTGTGGGCAACGGATCGCAGAAATTCAAAGACCGCGGAAATAAGGGTCGTCGGTGAAGTAAGCCAATGGGAGCCCGATAGGTAAGTGTGACAACCTTATACTCTAAGGACCTTGCTACCATACTACTTGCTCACAAGGCAGCCACTGCAGGAGCCTGTTAAATCCGGCTATACCTTACATTTTATAACCGAGTAGGCACTCGTAGCCTGAGCGAAATAACCGAAAGCCCGCGCTCCTTAGGAGAGACTACCTGCTCATAATTGGCAACTAAGGCCTGGCCGGTTAAAAACCGGTTATAGGTTATATTTTAGAACCAAGAACTCTTAACTATGGCACAGTATTAGTAGTACTATGCTCATAACCTGATCATAGCTCGAAAATTACCAATTTCGATAGGTGTGAAAAAACCCTATTGCATTGAAAACAATCAGATATCTTTTGCGAAACTCAACAATCAATCCAGTCATGGGCGTTTTCAAGTCTGTTTCCGCACTAATAGGCGCTTCAGACCGGGAGGAAAGGTATAAGGATAGGGATGGAAAGGATAGGGATCGACACTTTGATCCCCCCCGCTTACGTCCAAGGAACTCGTCCGGTTATACTGTAGGTTGTATCCGGTTATTTTCTTAAGGTTTTAATATTCGAGTACCCGTCCTGTTTAAAATAACCGGTTAACATAACTCCGTTTTTTTCATTGCCGCCTATTGCTAAATGTGAGTGAATCTACACTTATGAATAAATTTTGGACGGTGAAGCTATATTAAGGAAACGCTGCTGCTCTGCGCCATCTGTGAGTAAAATTGTATGGGCATCTGTTTGATCCGATGACTTGTTATCCTTGCTACAGTCCCTCATAAGTCCGCGGAAGCGGACGTAGGTTCCGGTAATCTTTATCAGGACGGCAATCGCATCACCGACTCGATGAAGTCGTATAAGGCTGCGGCAAGAAGGTATAGAACAATGCGCCCTATCGAAACCGGCTGTGTTTATGCACCATCGTCTTTCTCGGGCAGGATATTTTCACATCCCCTCAGCCCAAGCATCTAAACAGTTGAACGCAGACCACTGCCCGTTCTTCGCAACTTTTTCTTTCGGGTGAAAAATTTTCGAAAGGAATCCCCTTCGACCATTAGCTATCCATCTGGGGCCCCATTAAAACTTCTGTCTTGCCCACCCGTTTAAGATTTCGAAACCCTTACCCCCACGTCCCCCCTCTTCCCATTGCATGTCATGCGCACGTCGATTCGTTTCTTTTCTTTTTTTCATGTCATTCGACTTCCTGCTGCGGTGAATGTCGGACGTACTGTCGTCAGCCGGGGAAGAGTGAATTTTTCGTGTTTTAGTGTCTGAAGAGTGCTTGCAGTTTGTGATAAATGGATTCATCAAGTAGGTTGACATCGCCGAAGACAAGTATGGGGATAAGGATTCTTCCGGTGAGTAAATATTCCTCCTTTATTATCAGTGAATTGGGATTTACAGTGGTGAGACTTGTTCTTGTCTGGTTGAGAATGGTTCATGCACTGATCCGGCTTAAGGCCTGGGCGGCTGCCAGGGGCGGTACGAAGGAAGGGATGCCGTGGGAAGGGAAAATGCTTATTTCATTCAGGGATTGACAACTTACTTCATGCCTGGCAAGCTGATTGACTCATTTTTTTACTACTACGTTTAACAGGTGATGGGGATGACAAGTGGGTGCGGGGGAGGGGGCGCCGGAAAACTCTCTTTCATATAATTAATTTTAGTTCGTCTTGTATCCTGGGTTTGTCTTTCGTCGCTTTGAAAGGTGCAGTTTCGAGAAACGCTGGCCCGGGCTGAGGCCTGGGTGACCCAGGTAATTTCCCGGGGCATCGTGAAGTTATAAAGGGCACCGTGGGAATGGAAAACTATTTTTTGCATTCGGGGATTCACAGCTTACTTCAAATCCAACAAGCTAATTGGTTACTATTTCTGCTACCTAATTTTTGCTACTAGGTTTTACTGGTGAATACATGCTCCAACATGGTTTGATAAGCGGGGGAGAAGGGTGGAGGCGAGCGGAACATACTTTCTCCCGGGTGAAAATTTTGTCTTTGAGCCGGCCCTGAAGAAACCAAACTGATGAAAATTAGGGAATGTTGAGTGCGTGCTTAAAGGAAACTATGTCGTCGTTTGGCATACATTTGCCTGTGGAGGAAAGTCATGGTAATCCTCTAGCACTTACACCTTAGACCTCGCACGTACCGTAGTCTACGTGTTGCACAGGGGCGGAACGAAGGGGGGAGGTCCCCCTCTCCCCCCCCCCACGCTCAAAGCTTGTAGCTTGAGGAGAACTAAACTAGATAGTCTTTTGATTGGAGGGGTGGGGGTTAGGAGGAGGACAACACTGGTGACCGTCCCCTCCCCCCCAAACTTGACGTCTGGGTTCGCCCTAGGTTTTGCATTTAGGCAGATTCAGTTGTTGCATCTAGAACCGCTCGATTCTGCAATCAGAATTATTTTCCACGATGCTCTTGAAACGTCTCCTTCATTTTCTGATATTTAATCATTTCAAATTTCGAAGAAAGATTTATTCTAATCAGCATGTGGTCTCGTCATAACTATTGCCAAAGGTTTGCCTAAATATTTGCTATCTCCTTATCCAATATCAGGAAGGTTGAATTTCTCCCAATTGCACTTTAAATACTTTAACTTGTTTTTGAATTCCATCATAGACAGTGCTGTTGTGTTAACTTAATATGTTGTGGTAGTCCCTTTGTCAGCATATCTTTGACTTGTAGATGTTACTTTATTTTAGTAATTTTTTCACGAGCCATGGACTGCTAAACTATAGGTAAACTAGTAAACTAGTACTAAACTATTTTTATGTCGGTAATATGCATTAAATGATTGATTATGCTCCTATATTAAAATTGACAAATCAATTTTTCTTTCATTTCCATTGGAAATTAATTAAACCACAGGAGTGAGTGGTTGAACCATTTCAGCAGAAGAAAAAGCCTGTTTCCTTGAAGCCCAAATTCCTGCACCATATATTTTTAATCCTCTTAGTGCCACGGGCCGATATATCGGCTTTTGCTCCACGGGTGATAAGTGCCACGAGCCGATATATCGGCTTGAGCGTAAAATTGTTTTTCCAACTAATTTTGTTGTAATAATTAAATTTATCCTTTATCGAATGTATTAGAATTATATAACCAACAAATAGTTCCTTTTTAGTAAAATAAAAAACATTACATTGATATCTAAAATAGTAATTTCATGTTGTTTTTTCATAAAGTGCTACAAAACTCTTAAATTTAGGTTGGCACTTTTCGCTAGAATCACCAAATTTCAGTGGCACTAAGAGGGTTCATATAGATAACCTGACTGCGTGTTTCTATAGTGTTCTTCAGCAAATCATAAAATAGGACAATAGTACCCTTTTAACTGAATTCCCCAATATTGCATGCTGGGAGTCTTGTTCAAGCTCTATCACAAGTTTAGAGCATGCTCATGAGATAAGCATGCAATGATAAAAATCTGACTCAATTAAGCTCACAGGTGCTCCTAACAAGGGGCCAACTCTCTCAAAAGCATTTTTAGTACTTCTCATGAAGTCTTTGTGACTCTGATTTGAAATTGGCTGTCTAAATTTGGGGGGTCATGGTGGCCTAGTGGGTAGAGCACTGAGTTACTGATCGATGGTTCCCAGGTTCAAATCCTGGACCTTTCCTGAGCCTTTCTGGACACCCCCACCTAAAACCCTTGTGGTTCAATTTTCTACATTTCAGAACTTCATAAGAAATCGCAGTTGGCCCAGGAAAAGGATCTGGCCCCCCTACCCTGAATGTGAGAGTTTCACTCACCAATGGCTTAGTACTGGGTGAGCTTTGACCTTTGGGTTGAACACATTTTTTTTGCATAAATTTACAGCTTCAAGCAAATCTGGTCCTGTAGCCTGTGAGATCTAATTGCTCTGGTTGCTGTTTGGCCTACTCATCCAGCAGTCAATGCAACAGCTTCCTGGTTTTCCATACTCAATTTTGATTTCTTAATGGTGACAGCAACTCTAAAACAAGCCTTCTATTGATCTCCCATCTCTTCTGTCTGCGATACTCACTTTGATGTCTGTCTAGCATGACATATTCTCCGTATACATAATTCTTAGGTATTTCAATTCTCTTATTCTGTTGCAGGATTGGCTTCTCCCTTCCAGTGGCTGAAATCATCTTCTGGCACCGCTTTGATTCCTGCCGATTATCATGCCCTCTGCCTTTGATCCAGTCATGAGGAGGCCAATCTTGCTTGCTGCAGTATCCATTTCCTAGTGCATCTGCTTCAACTTGTGGATCCCTTGGCCTGGGCAATAGTCTACATCATTGGCATATGCCAGGTATGTGGTATCTTTTCATTATCAACTTGGATACCATTGTACTCATAGAGCACTTAACTCATGATCTTTTTCAGTGCAAGGTTGAAGGGTACTGCTCATAAGCCGTATCCTACCTCAACCCTATGTGTATCTCTAAGCCCTTCGTAACTTTGTTCCTCAAATCCACCTCACCCCTCATGTCAGTCACACATTCCCTGATCAGGCTGATTAGGTTTTTGGGCATTTGAAGCTCAATTCGATAGTTTAATTAGGCTCTCCAATGACTGCAGTCATATTCCATATCAAAATCTATGAGAAATGTATACAGATCTATGTATGTTACCACGTCTTCTCAGTAAGTTGCTGTAGCACTTATATTTTATCTACTCTAGATCTGCCCTTCTGAAAATCACTTTGATATTGACATTTTTCTTCCCCTTCATGTGGGATTTTATCCAGTTAACTGTAGGACAGGGTTTTGTAGCAGATATTGAGAAGAGGTCAATGCTGTGGTAGTTGGCATACCCCATTAAATCTCCCTTCTTGCAGATTGGGCAGATGAATATAGTCTTTTGGTCTTCCTGTACCTCCTCCACCATCCATATCTTTTTTTGTGTGCTTAAATTTCTCCTGGAGCATCTCTTCTCTATTTAGGATGATTTCATCATTGATTAATTCCTCCCTTTAACTTTTATTCATACAAATGGGACAATCAAGACATACATTACATACATGAAAGGTCTCCCTTATAACGGCTTGTATTTTCTATCTATAATTTTTTCAGATCTTTTCAACTTATCATAGTGGTTTTTTTCACGTTGCAAGAAGTGGGTCACAATCTTGTAAGGCATCCCCAGTCACAAAGTTATCAAAGGTAAAGTTTTATCCTGTTGGACTTTAATAGTAACAAGAGTAATACTTATGGAGTACATAGCTGGCCCAGAATGACTCAACTTTGTTGCCCCAAGCTAAGCTTTCATTCTACAAAATAATATTGGTTGAACCTTTCTCTTCAAAAGCAGTATGAGCCTATAACCTGTACATGGTTTGGTGGAATTTTGAATTACTTTCATGCAAGATATACCTATTTAGATTTATTGTACTCCTTTCTTCTTCATAATCGGATGACTGTGTACAGTAAACTCCTGATTCTCTGCACTTATACTGGTAAAATGTGCATGGATAATCAGGAAACATGGATAATCTGTTTGGTACTTTTCGGATTCATTTCTATATGTTACGCTGCCAAAATAAATAAACTCCCTAAGAAAATAACTCAGTCTGTCAGTGAAAAGATCCTCGCTGTACATAATAGCATTTTATGTCAAAAAAGAATCCAGTAGAGCTGTCCTGGAAGCAATTAAATGTTCACAATCCTTGGGTGGGGGCACAAAGCCTGGCGTAGGACATCGGACCAGTCGGTAGGACCCAAGTGAAAGTCACGATTGGAGAAAAATGACAAAAGTTTACCTACCACTGCTGATACACTAAATAACTTGGCAATGTACAGGTAATCCGCAGCCCAGATAATGTGTGCACGAAAAATGGGGACTTTACTATCTATAACCCTTTGTTCTCTGATTAAATTGGAGTTGACCAGTAATCCACTTGGAATTTAATTTTTAAGAATAAAATCCATTATCTTTCAAAATGAACCATTTTATTGAAAATTGTTGACACAGTGATTCAAAAAAATTCAGTAATTCATATTATTCTCTTTATTTGTCAAAACAAAGATATTTTTTATAGCATTCTCCTGCATGAAGTCCTGGTTTGTTTTCACATGTGTCACAAGTGTATATAGTCTGTATCCTTCCTCAGGCTACATTTCTTTTCAAATAAACCACTCAATCCTTGTTTTTCTTCAGAATGAGGTATTATGATAAGCAGTTTTCCATCCAAACATTTTATTGGGCCTTAAGGTTTTCATCAGCCCTTGTGAGTTTTACCACCCATTATATAATCTCCTAGTCCTGTAACTTTCTCCCTTATGAATTTAACGTGTGTGTTATACCTCACACCTTCGATTTTCTCACACTCCTTGTGTTATATATTTACAGTGTGTCCCATTGATCGTGTGTCATTTTTGACCTGTAATTTTAGACACTTCCTTTCAAGCCACTTGGATGAAATTTGGTACCTGGCTAGGAAAAGGTTGTAAGTTTTGTTGAGTCTAAGCAAAATATTAAAAATATGACCTTTTGACCCCAGAAATTGGGTCCAGCCTAAAATCCAAATTTTGCCTTAACCCTCGAATGCCCAGAGATTTTTTCGCATAAATGTATTAATTTTGAGCTATTTCTGTTTCTAATGAATTAGTGCGACTGGATAAATATAATTTTTATTGACTAATAATATTTTTTTGTTATAAACTGTGGTTGCGTATACGCAACCGTGGGCGTTCTCCATGAAAGTTCTGGTCAGTGAGCGTCAAACACTATACCATAAAATTTAGGCAAGATTTTACCTGTGGTAAATATTTATTTCTCTTTAAATAAATTTTAAACATACAAAATACATACAATATTTATTTATACTTCTTTTTTGTAGCAATTCTTTGAAATTTTACATAAAAAAGACCAATAAAATGTTATGATTTGATAAAAAACATGGTATTTCTAAGAACTGTTCACAACAATGTGATACTTTTCAAAACAATATACACACAAACCAACATTGCACTTACAAGGGGAGTGTCCGAGTTCCGGGTCTAGGATTTTGACGAAATTTGCCAGGCAGGTAGTCCTTGATGAGTTATTTACGAATCACCCCCCATATAGGGTTATATATCCAGAAACTTCGTCAAAAAACGAGTTTGAAATATTTGATTGCAAATATAAATTCAATAATTAGCCGTATTTAATCAGTGCAGTTTGGGTTAGGGGTAAAGTAATCGCTTCACATTGTTGACGTCCCAAGTTCGAGACTTTTCGAGTCCAAATTTTTTTTCATCGCAATTTCGTCGTACGACTTTCCCTGGTTTTACATATTTTTAATCTGTTTACCCGGGATGCATTTTAACTATTTTACGTAATAATTACGTAATTTGCTAAAATTACGTAATTAGTACGTAAAATAGTTAATTACGTTATTTACCTAAATCACGTAATTAGTACGTGGCGGAATTACTTCCGCACGCCCTGTCGTTTTTTGTGTATGAAATTAACGGAAGAGCATAAAGTGTGATCGTGATTTTGAATTTCCGTATCTTTGGCTACGCAGTCCCGACGCACGTACAACACTTGTTCTAATTCGCCTGGTGCCGTGATTTTCCAGCGCTGTGCTTTTTTGGAAAAACTAATCGCAAGAGAAAAAAAGAACTTAAGCTCTGTAATCATATAATTGTAAGTATCTACCGAAATGTTCGGGTGATCGGGCGAAATATTCGGGTGGGAGAGAGTTTCGAATCAAGGACGTCGCTTGGAAATTGATAAAAAACCAGCGGTAACAATTAATTTTGAAGAATTAATGTATTGCACCTTTTCAGGAGCATGTTAGAATCACCCGAACATTTCGGTAGATACTTACAATAATATGATTACAAAACCTAAATTCTTTTTTTCTCTTGCGATTAGTTTTTCCAAAAAAGCACAGCGCTGGACAATAACGGCACCAGGCAAATTAGAACAAATGTTGTACGTGCGTCGGGACTGCGTGGCCAAAGATAGAAATTCAAAATCACGATCACACTTTATGCTCTTCCGTTAATTTCATACACAAAAAACGACAGGGCGTGCGGAAGTAATTCCGCCACGTACTAATTACGTGATTTAGGTAAATAACGTAATTAACTATTTTACGTACTAATTACGTAATTTTAGCAAATTACGTAATTATTACGTAAAATAGTTAAAATGCATCCCGGGTAAACAGATTAAAAATATGTAAAACCAGGGAAAGTCGTACGACGAAATTGCGATGAAAAAAAATTTGGACTGGAAAAGTCTCGAACTTGGGACGTCAACAATGTGAAGCGATTACTTTACCCCTAACCCAAACTGCACTGATTAAATACGGCTAATTATTGAATTTATATTTGCAATCAAATATTTCAAACTCGTTTTTTGACGAAGTTTCTGGATATATAACCCTATATGGGGGGTGATTCGTAAATAACTCATCAAGGACTACCTGCCTGGCAAATTTCGTCAAAATCCTAGACCCGGAACTCGGACACTCCCCTTGTTAGAGATGGGTAAATTACCGTAATTTTCAATTGAGGTAAATTACCGTGGTAAATTACGGTAATTTTCTAAAATTACCGTAATTTTCCGGTAATTTTAAGTTTTGAGCTGTAAATCCTTATCAGAGGACTCCAAACGAAATCAAATAGCATTGAGATATAAATACGATGCTTATATCAAACATATCACGACGTTTATCTATTAGTATAACTCATTAAAAAAATTAAAACGAAGTTGGCAGCAACACGCAATTTGCCTCTCTTTTGTCACAGTATGAGAAATTTTCATTCCAAACACATACCTCTGCACAATGTGCATTTGTTATTTTACTCTGAATTAATTGGAATTAATCATGGACACAGTGTAAACAAAATTGTTTTAGCTTCTTAATTTATAATATTACCCATTCCAATGGTTTCTTTGTAATGAAGAAATTTTCTGAAAATAACTTTTTTTGTTTAATTAATTTTTTGTTTGAATTGAAATTTTGTTTTGAGTTTATAAATTTTGTTTTTTTTAATTAATGTTTTGAAAATTACCGTAATAACGTTTATTACGGTAATTTTCAGGGGTGTTGGTAATTTACGAAAAATACCACGGTAATTTACGAAAATGACCGCGGTAATTTACCAAGTTGCCCATCTCAAATTGCACTTCCTGCATGATGTTTGACATATTGTCTTAGAAAATTCTCCCGCAAATTTACGCCTCCTCTTATCACCGTTCACAATTATAAAATGGCCAATGAAATCAAATCGCAGTTCTTCCGTAGCGGCTCTATTTCTTACATTACCTCGTTTTCCTTGGTGGTAAGGTTTGCCGTATGTCATAAGATAATGTTGGACGATGCTTCTTCTGAATTGCACCTGCGTCAAAGACTTCCTTGAATGCCGCATTGAAACCCATGAATTCTGTACTGCAGCATCAATGATCCATGTTAGAATTGGCCAGTACCATTTTTTCCCCCTGATAGCGATTCGTCAATTGCTCATATTTTCATCCATTCAGTTCCTCCCATGAAAATATTGTATTCTCGAATCATGCGTGGCCATGGTATTTCAATCCATTTGCCAAGTTTCTTGCACCAGCGTTTCACTTTGTCTGCAGGGTAAATACCATGGCACGTTGAAGCAACAGTTACAATAGAGTTATCTACCCACTTGCACACAATTACGCCCGAGTTTTCCTCACAACTATATATATAGTATATATGCATAACTGCCTCGATTCATCTTTTTCATGTCACCCTTGGATGGCAATGGGCAGTCTTTAGGGATCCTATTTTCTCTTAGAGTTCTGGTTCCACCATATCCACGGCTTTTTAGTTCCTGGAGAAGAGGGACATCAGTAAAAAGGTTGTCTAAATATAGGCTAAATGGCAGGCCTTTTACTTGCTCCGGTAGACGGTTTAGCATTTCCATCATCGGCACAGCACATTTCCCAAACTCTGTTTCATATGGATCTAGTTTTTTTACGGGGATTTTAAGGGGAAAAACCCTTAGCCAGAGCTTGTCTCCCGTATGTCTCAACCATTGCGGGGAAAATTTCACGTATTCTCAATAAGAGAAATATTGAGACTATCCACAAACCTCCGGGGAAGCTCAGGAACCAACTCGTCCGGGTCAAAGACGGATTAGGCCTCAAAACTCCGGGAATCTATCAGATTCCCTGCGAGTGTGGGGAGGTCTACATCGGAGAAACCGGCCGCACCATTGAAACCCGCATCAAGGAGCACCGGAGGTGCATCAGATTGGGATATCCTGAGAAGTCCGCCGTCGCCGAGCATAGCCTCAACAAGGACCATCTCATTGCTTTCGACGACGCTAAATTACTTAGCAAATCCTATGGTTATTGGGACCGTCAAACCAAGGAGGCAATTGAAATCAGGTTAGAGGCGAAGAATTTTAACCGCGACACAGGATACGCCCTCAGTAACGTGTGGAAGCCGGTGATCCGGAAAATACGAGAAGAGAGAGAGAGGATTGGAAAGAGCCAATCAGGAGCGAGCTTGCGGAGCGAATCCCGTGTGACCTGAGAAGAGCCAATCAGGAGTGACCTGAGCCTAGGCGAAAAGTATATATACTGGCATTTTCTTGGACCTGACACTCAACGCCCTGAGGACGATGGCAGTGTTAGCCGTCGAAACGTCGGCCTTAGCCGTTTCCCTGACCCGGTGGAGAACCCGTGAAGACCTCTGTTTCATATTTTGGATGTCCACAAGGATTTTTGCTTTGATACATATCAAAGTCAATTAGATACCCAGTCTTTGTATTTACACACCACTTCTTGTATCCGAATCAGATAGGTTTTCCGCGAATAAATTGCTTACAAGAATGGCGGCCATAATATGCAATCATGCACTGGTCATAATCAATGTCTCGTACTGGCCTAAAGTGTTTGTGGCAATTTAGGCTAAACTTTTCAAGCACAGGGCGCAATTTCCACATTTTGTCACCTGTATTTGGGCTATTGTTATCCGCACAATGCAAGAATCTACATATTTCTGGGAAGCGATTCTGGCGCATAGCCAGAGCAACCATTTCACTACTAGTATCACCGCTTTCTTCCCAAAACATTCTCTTATTTGGTAACTGATGATAACTGGAAAGCAAAAGGATGCCAAGAAAACATTTGACCTCATCTCTCCCAATGGCTTTGGCAAGTTAAGGAATAGCGCATATTTATTGCTCTCGGTCACTAAATGGTCAACAATGTCATCATCAAAAAATAATTCGAACATTTCTACGCATGGCTTATCCCTATACTCAGAGTAATTTGGTTCCAGAAAAGGGGGTAGGAAATTACTGACATCTTTTTCCTCCCAAACAAGGTCCTTTTGATCATGAACACCTTTTCTTTTCCTTTTATGAATATATCTTCTCTCATTCAAACACAAAGTGTATTCAGCAGCTGACTCACTCAGCGTTGCAGGTGTGTAATTCTGCTCTCCAGGAATGACGGCAGGCACAGTCCCAATATCAGCTGAAATGTCGCCAGGAATCCTGCGGACAACAACTTCGGCACCTACACTCAGTTGTCAACCAGATAAATTGTCAACTTTGCCGGCGTCATCTTCTTCTGCAGAATCTTCATCAGAACCGACATTGTATTCCGGAGGTTCTATGTAAATGGCATCTAAAACACCTTCAATATCATCACCTTCAAGAATATCTAGCCCTTCTTTCAATGTAATGTCACTGAAAATTATAATTTATGCATATTAGTACTCCTTATAGCCTTCAATAATGCAAATTAAGAGGACTTTTTTTTTTTAAAAAAGATCTAAAGGAATGTATGAAGTAAATAATGAATCAACAATTGGAGTGTACTGATCAATAATTTTCTTTTAAATATAGGTATACCCGAAAAGTATTTCTTTGCGGATCACAAGGTTTAAACCAATACATATCATCACTGCAAAATTTAGACTAAAATCTTCAGCATGAAATGAAAATAAAAAGAAATAGCCGAGATTTGAGTGATATGTTTATTGCTACCATGACTGCACGTGGTTGCGTATACGCAACCACAAGTATCAAGGCCAATTATCATAATAATAAAGTAATTCATTTACTAACAATTGATGTAGTTAGTTGCAGCATTGTATCTGTCAATACAATCATGCAATATATGTGCCGGAAAATGCAAGGAATAAAAATTATACTTCTACTTACACGAAGCGGACATCCATTTTGAGCGTGAGCTGCACCATGCGTTACGTCTGCCACCTTTTCTGTCGTATGCTCGACTGATGTAGAAAAAAGTCATAGGAACATGTAGATTGAAGACTTTAGCACAATGTAGCTGTTTAATAACCTGATGAGAACAACGTTGTGGCATCAGGGACCGTATTCGCAACATTGTAACGCCAGTTGCGTATACGCAACCGTGGGCGCTCGAGGGTTAGGGGCTTTCAGTGTTAAAATATTCGAAATACAAAAAAAGGCAGAATTATTTAGCGAAACTTTCAACTAATAGGTTTTTGGGAACGAAGAAGATGATGGATCATAAGGTCTTCTGATCCCTCTTTTCTTCCCTTGACCTCCAAGGGAAGAAGACCTTCTTGTATTTAAGAATATGGTCAAAGAATATCTTACTGATAAGTGTTTTTATAGTGTCAGTGAATACCTGACGCAGAATTTTTAAGGGTATTATTTTGTAATATAGTGTATTCCCTGTACCTGCTTGACGTGTCTTATACACTTGCATGTATTATTACTGTGCATTGTGTCTTTCGGATAAATAAAATAATACAATACAATACAATACAAGGGTGACTCAGGAGTCAAAGGTCACTGGAGTGACAAATTTCGAATCGGGGCATCAAAGAAGCATTTGTTTTAAAAGTGCCCAATATGATGGTAAAATCCCTTCAGGAAGTCTCTGACCTGGAACGGTTGGGCAGGGGCCAAAGTTCACCAGGTGTAGCGAATAAAACATTTCCGGGCATCGAAGAAATATTATATAATTTTTTCATTGTATGTAAATTCGAAATCAACAACTACCATAATACCCAAAGGGTTAAAGGGATAGCAATTGGGTCAAGGGATAAGAGGGATCTGATAACCTTTCCATCAACACTAGAACCTTTTTATACCTATGATTCGACAGGTTTGTAGCCTCATTTCACTTTTTGTAACCACTGTGACCTATGACCCCTGAGTTACCCTTGAAGGTCAAGGGATGACAAGAGGAATCTGATGACCTTTCCATCGACATCGGCACCTTTTGAAACCTATGACTCGATACGTTTTTAGCATCATTTCCCCTTTTGTCACCCTTTGACCCCTGAGTAACCCTTGAAGGTCAAGGGATGAAAAGGTTCATCTGAAGATCTTAAAATCTACCTTGTCACCTTTTTAAACCTATGATTTGACAGGTTTGTAGCGGTGATTCATTTTTTGTAACCCCTGTGAACTTCCAGGGGTCACAGTTGCAATTATCAACCTCAAAAGTTCTTCCATCATGTTCTTCATGCCAAAAAACCTGTTAGTTGAAAGTTTGACTAAGTAATTCTGTCTTTTTTGTATCTTGATTATTTTAACATTGAAAGCCCTTAAGGCAAAATTTGGATTTTAGGTTGGACCCTATTTCTGGGGTCAAAATTTCATATTTTTAATATTTTGCTTAGACTCAACAAAACTTACAACCTTTTTTAGCCAGGTAACAAATTTCATCCATGTGACTTGAAAGGAAGTATCTAAAATTACAGGTCAAAAATGACACACGATCTATGGGACACTCTGTATATGAATTGACTACTCTGACTAGTAGACCCCAGAAAAATAGCTTTTGCCACCATTTCAATGTCTTTCTCATGAAACAAAACATACTTGTATAGTGATCTGCAGTGGTATGTCTGGTATACCACATGTCTGGTGTAATTCACAGCCACTTGTGGGTTCAATACTCGCTGAATATGTCCAATACCATCAGTTTCCAAAGTATTCCATGCATTTAGCATTGTGACTACTCCATGTAGCCCTTCCTTTTCCTTCCATACCAGGAACAGTGTGTTCAAGGCCGTAGCCAGAAAATTTTTTCGGGGAGGGTTCAATTATGACTGTACCCCCAAAAATATTTCTGGTTGGGGCCTTAGGTTACTGGTTTGGAGCATGGAATGAGGGTCCAAAAGAAAAAAAACTTTTGAGAGCGTGTTCAATGATTTGGAGTTTGAGACATTCCCCATTGATTAATTGGTCAAAGTATTAAATATACTTGCCTATATTTTTACATAAAAATTCTTTTATTTATTTGAAATGGGATATTTAGAACCTTCTTTTATGGTCACTATTTTATTAGATTTTAGGTTTTGTTTAATGTAGTGCTGTAATTTGCATATAGGTATTATAAATAGCTCGATAAAATATAAAAATATTATTTTAATCTTGATTCAACACTTGCGTTTAGCAGATTTTGCTTGTGGTCCGATAAATTGGCGTCAAAAACTTTGTAGGTATATATAACCTTATTATAATTACTAACTTTAATAAGGTTATGTGTACCTACCTACAAAGTTTTTGACCCAAATTTGTCGGACCGCAGGACCATAATTATGAAAGTTAAAACATTCAATGGGAACAAGATACATAAGCGCAGTGTAGTATCTAATTTTGTGAGGTCTATTACTGCTTATGGATTGAGTAACTTTAAATTTTTACATCCCAAAATTGAATGGTTTTCCTTGCTCAAATCACACTCTGTGCATATTAATTATTCTATTTCTGCAAAACTTTTTATGGAACTTTTTGAAAACTGTTTCCCCATGAAGCCCAAAGATACTTGTAAGAAATTTAGTGGTTGTCAGTGGTTTACACCAGAGCTATTGGACCTAAAAAATGAATTAGTGTGGTTGCATATTAATTATTGTGCAACAAGCTTAGAGGCAGACAAAGTGAAATTAAATAGAGCCAGATGGGAATACAATAGTAAGGTTAGGCAGGCAAAACTCGGAGCATATGAAGATTTCATTTCACACTCAGGAAATAAGAATGAGGCTGCATGGGCTATTATCAATGATAAAATTGGGTCCAATGAATCCTCAGATGTTGCACTCTTTCTAAATCATTTTTTCATAGATTCTGTTGATGCCATTGTCTCCTCCTTTAACATGTCCTTAATATTGAAAACTTTTTTATTAACCCGTAACTTATTTTAAACATATCATGACCTATCTTTTTATCTGTCGATAATGTTTTTTTTTAGGTCCACTTTGTTGACTTCATAGTTACATACATAACTACACAAAAAACCAACGGCGTCGCAGTGCCATCTCTGAGTCAAACCGCGACCTAATAAATTCGACTTGACTTTAACACTCTAACTTCAACACTTTCACTTGTTAATTATAGTTGAATTTAACTACATATACTGAATTTAACGAGAAATACTGAAAGAGATACAATTACTGTCTCAACTAATAAAAGCACACCAGTAGTTGCTCATTGTTCTTTCTATTTTTACATCAGTCCCGTTTTCACAGACAAGATCTTCAAACGTTTCTTTGGCAACGGCTTCGTCATGATATCAGCTACTTGATGTTCTGTGGAAATCTGTTGAACTTCAAGCTTGCCTTCTGTTACTTTCTCTCTAATGAAAAAGTGCTTAATTGAAATATGTTTTGTCCTGCGATGAAACTCTGGGTTCTTAGCCAGTCTCACCGCTGCTGAGTTGTCAACTTGAATAACTGGAACATTTTTAAGTTGTGTAATTCCTCTGAACAGTCTGCTAAGCCAAATTGCCTCTTTGGCCCCTTCATTTGCTGCGATGATCTCTGCTTCAGTTGTAGAAGTTGCTACGACAGCTTGTCGTTGGCTCATCCATGAAATTGCCCCTCCTGCATACCTAACGATGACTCCAGAGGTTGAGGTGCATCCTCCAAAATCTGCATCGCTGTAGACGTCCAGAAAACCCTCATCCACATTGCTTCGATAGACTATCCCCAGATCCAATGTCCCTACTATGTATCTGAAAACTCACTTGGCTCATACCACATCTTCTTTAGTTGGATTTTCGAGTGTCCTTGAAAGGAATCTGACACTGTAAGCCAGGTCTGGTCTTGTGCCAAGCATCAAATACATCAGAGCTCCAACAGCCTGTCTGTAGGGAAACCTTGGTGCCTCGTCATCTTTCCCTGGTGTGGAAATCTCTGCACCTTCAAGCATTGGGGTTGAAACTGGTCTACATTCTGAAAAATTGAAGCGTTCTAAAATTTTCTTTGCATATGCTCTCTGACTTATCTTAATGAACCTCTCTTCTCGCTGAATTTCAAGGCCCAGAAAATAGTTTGCTCGCTTTGCAACAATTTTGAACTCTTTCTTCAACTCTTCAATGAAGTCTTCCATCTCTTGCAGATCGGTTGCAGCCATCAAGCCATCATCTACATTGATCACAAGTATTAGCTTCCTACCATTTCTCTCTCGAATGTATAAACATGGATCAGCATCACTGGCCTTGAACCCATGTTGTTGAAGGAATGCTCCAAGTCGTTTATTCCAGCATCTAGGTGCTTGCTTAAGTCCATAAAGACTTCTCTTCAGCTGACAAACCTTACTGGTTCCGTCTTCATATCCTTGAGGCTGCTTCATGAAAATTGTTTCTTCAAGTTCTCCTTAAAGGAATGCTGTTTACACATCGAATTGTGTCAGGTGCATCTTCTGACTTGCTGCAATGCTGAGTATTGAGCGTATCATTCCCATCTTCGCCACTGGACTGAAGGTCTCTCTGTAATCAATGTTGTGACGCTGACTAAACCCCTTAACAACCAATCTCCCCTTGTACTTGTCAATGCTGCCATCTGGATTTTTCTTGAGTCGAAAGACCCATTTACATGGAATTGCCTTTGTACCGGGTGGAAGCTCTGTCAAAATCCAGGTTTGATTCTCTTTCAATGAAGCAATTTCACGATCCATGGCTTTCTTCCACTCAACTGAATCCTCCCTTCTCAGCGCATCTTCAAAGGTCTCAGGATCCTCCATTTCTTGATTCAAAAACTCCTCCACTTTCATGGCATAATCTTCAAGATATTTTGGTCTCTTCAAGGTTGATCGATTTCTCAGAATTCTTTCAAATGAGCGCTTGGAGTTTTCTTCCTCATCTGTATCCGACTCATCTTCACCAAGTGATTCTACATCACTAATTGATGATTCTTTCTCCATGTCGATCTGAGGCTCTTCTTCCTTCTCCTTTTTGTCAAATTCGTCTCTATGCTCGATATCTTTCAATGGTAGCTTGACTTTGTTCTTACACTCTTTAATTCTCTCTTGGAATTGAACATCTCTTGACAGGATAACTCTGTGGTTAGTTGGAATATAAACCCTGTATCGCTCATCTCCGTCATATCCTACAAGGAATCCTTTCACTGCATTTTTGTCCATCTTCTTCCTTTTTTCGGATGGAATGTGAATGTAGCAGGAAGATCCAATGATACGCAGATGTTTGATTCTTGGTTTCTTTCCCATCCACAGTTCATACGGACTGACTCCATCTTCTGATGATTTTCCTGTTCTGTTAAGAATGTAAATGGCTGCTGTCACTAGCTCTGCCCATATTGCATCAGGAAATTTAACTTCACTGTTTGAGTACTTGAAGGTCCTTGCCATCTCGACGATTGTTCGATTCTCGCGCTCACTGCCGCCATTCTGCTGAGGTGTGTATGGTGATGTCAGTCTGTGTGATTCCGCTCTCTGCCAGAATGCGCTTAATCTCATCACAGTCGAATTCTCCTCCATTGTCACTGAGTAGCTCTTTAATGTTATGCCCAAGTGTCTTTGCATGTGCTAAGAACTGTTTTAACATAATTTTGACATCTGACTTTTGCTTAATTACGAAGCCATAACGAAACTTTGTGTAGCTATCCTTGAACACAACTAGAAATCGTTTTTTGCTGAAGGATTCGCAAAATGGGCCTACAATATCAGAGGAAAAAAGTTCTCCAGGTCTTGTTGCCTTTCTCCTAGTTCCAAATGGTATGTGATGTGACTTGCCAAAAGTGCAGGGCTCACAAAATTCTCTTGCCATTTTCACAGTGATACCCAACTCTCTTTTGAGCATCTCTCTCACATGCCGTTTGTCTTGGTGTCCCCATCTCTTGTGGTACAGCTGGAGTGTTGAATTTTCTGCTTCAACAATGTTGACCCTTCCTTCTTTATCGGAAACGGCTGGTTCAATGGCTGCCTTGTACAGAGTTCCGCCTTTCTCACGAGTTCTGCACAATACTACCTTCCCATCGACTTCCAGCCAGCACTTAGTTGTCGTGGAATGGAATTTGCTATTTTCATTCCTATCTTAGGCAGCTAAAACTGAAAACAGGTTTCTCGAAATACTTGGAATGTACCAAGTGTCTCTGAGAGTCATCTTCAAGTTCTTTCCTCCAGCAAAAGATAGAATTTCAACGGTGCCTTTCCCGATGGCCTTGAGAGCTTCTTTTCCAGCGGCCTTGATGACGCAGGGACTTTGAAACTCCTGGAACTCGACAAACAGATCTGGACAATCCGTCACATGCTTCATTGCTCCGTTGTCGATCCACCATCCTGATGAAATCGTATTGACTTGAAACAAATCTTCACTCATAAAACTCAGGGCTACATTGGTATCCACGGTATTGCTCTGAGGAGCGCTCTTCTTTGGTCGTCCATCAGCAATCCACTTCTTGCATGAAATAACCCAATGCCCTTTCTTCTTGCAGTAATTACAAGTGTCGTTTCCTTTTGACCTCTTCAGACCTTGATTTGACCTTGGCTCTCTGCTCTTCACGACTAATGCTTCTCCCTCAGAGTCTCCCTCTGTGCTAGCGCTCTTTCTAAAATTTCGCTCGTACATGCATAACTGAGTGATTAGCTCTTCAAAAGTCTTTTCTTCATCTTTCGACAATAACATCCAGCTGGATATGAAATTCTCGAATTCACCCAGTAGAATTTGCAAGACTTTACTTACTAAGAGCAGGTCTGGCAGCGCATTTTCATTTTTTGCTTTCAAGCCGTTATTTAGCTCGAACCACAAATTTTTCAATCTCGCGGCATGAGTCGAAACATCCTCTCCGTTAATCCAACTAAACGCAAAGAACTCAGTGCATATCTTGAAAAGCTGGTCTTTGGATGACGCCTCAAAATGTGACTTCAATGCCTCCCACGCCTCTCACGCTGTCTCTTTATCCATTATTTTCTCATAAATTGCGTCAGTCACCAAACTTGAAATGATTGACTTGGCGTAACTATTTGCCTTACGGAATAAATCGCTGACCTTCTTGTACTCTTTGATGTCATCTTCCTTAGCATTAGGCGACAGAGGCTCGGGTTTCACCAATTTTCCATCGATTGCATCTAGGGCTCCTTCATGGTAATCCAACAAGTCCCGCAATTTCCTCTTCCAAATTGGCCAGTCTGCCTCTCCACCCAGGGGTTTGATGTGCTTCGCCAAATCCATTCTTGAAGAATGCTGTATTGACAAGACTTCACATCAACTTTAATTCGACGTAATTTTCAATCTCGCGGGCAACTCGCGTGAGCTAGGCGGCCTGGGCCCATAACCTATTGAAAACTTTTTTTTTAACCCGTAACTTATTTTAAACATATCATGACCTATCTTTTTATCTGTCGATAATGTTTTTTTTTAGGTCCACTTTGTTGACTTCATAGTTACATACATAACTACACAAAAAACCAACTAAAGCTCTGTATTTAGAAAGTACGGCCAACTACGTCGTCTGCTGGGGCGTCCGCCATTTTTGGCTCATGCGCGCAGTAGAATCATAAGCGCCCTTCGAAAAAAAAAGGCTAATACTTCCATTAGGTTGAACCTTATTCATATTCTGATGTTAACTATCGAGTGGAAGCAATTTTCTATTACTTACACGCTATATTTAAGAAATGTCAGTTCTTCCAACCCCTTTCATTAGACGAAATACTCGCATACAAATGACTTTGGATGCCTCTACATATGCAGACGAAAGACGATCACTATATAATAAAAGTAATTCATAGGAATTTAACTTCCCACCCAGTTACCTTTCTGAAGTAAACTGCACATGCGAATGCATCCTGGTCCCGTTTTTATTGTCGCATAGAGCTTAATGCCTTCAATGGCTTTTTCGCGATATGACCAATCATGACAATTTCCCAAGATAAGGAGCCCATCCCCGACGAAATAACTAATTTTAGTACCATAATACTGACTCTTTGGTTATAGCTTAAATCTTTACCTATTCCTTTGCACTGCCGAAGCCCCCTGTAGAAGATCTGTGCCACATCAAAAATGCTCCTATTTAAACATTAGTGAGAAAATTCATAAAATGTGAAGTTATGACATCAACTGCAGGAAAAGGTTAAGTAAACAAAGGAAAACGATTTCAAGCATAAATATTCATTTACTCGAACAATTTCAAAAACAATGATTAACGATACAATTCACAGTGGGATTGACAATGCACAAGATCGACATAAGAACATTCAACGACTACATTTGCTTGCAGATATGTATTCATTCACAGGCTTCTCATCATTGAACATCACAAATGTAAACCTCCAACAGCACCACATAGTTATTGTATAATTTCTGTTGTACCTGTAAATATTTTTAAAAGAACAGTGAGTATCAATCAAGTATCAAACATGATTCATGACCTTCAAGATAGAAACACTTATCCAATATTTAGCAAAGAGAACACCTCCAAATAAGCCATATCTGATAATACGGATGTGATAAATACATATAACGGACAACAGTTGCTTGCAGATAGGTTTTTATTTTTATTTATTTATTTAGTTAAGTTTATCCAAAAACAAAAGAAAATTACAGGACAACCATGAAAAATAACTAATAATTACATACAATAGTTTTAACCTCCCTTGAATATTCTCATTTAGGTGAAAAAAACATCCAAATCCTTTGCAAAAGCATTATACACATTACCTACATATTCTAATTAATGTTGCTTTTTCGCAGTACTCTGTATTGCACGTTTTCCTGAAAAACAGTCTACCACTTCTACCCTGAAATGGGGGTGCAAAAAAGTTCAATTTTTCTATCTGTAAAGTGCTTTTGCCATTATGTATTATGTCATATAGCAACATCAAATCTTTAATAAGTCTTCTACTTTCTAATGTACTAAAATTAAAAATATCTTATAGTACCTTTGTGGAAATATGCTTTTCCATTACAGGGTAGTACCCATGCTCCCCTATGAATAATGCCCTGACAAATCTCTTCTGCACCTTTTCAAGAAGAGCATTATATTTTCTTTGAAATGGACTCCATATTACAGCTGCATATTCTAGTCTGCTACGCACAAGTGTCTCATACAGCACAATTACCAGCTTTGTTGTTGTGAAACATCTTGTCATTTTAGTCACAAATTTCTCATAATCATACTTCACAAATATAAACACTCTCCAATAGTTCCACATAGTTATTACATCCATGACCACAGAAGTACCTGTAAATCTTTTTTAAAAGAACAGTGAGTATCAATTCAAGCATAAAGAATCAGTGAGTATCAATAAAGCATCCACCATGTTTCATCATCTTCATGATAGTACCACTTACCCATTATTAAGCAAAGAACACGTCAAAAATAATCATATTCGGATCTGATATGAACATGAAACTGACTACGTTTAATATTTCATTCCAAATAAGAATATATTGTATTCGGATCTGATAAGAACATGAAACTGTTTACATTTAATTCCAGATAAGTATTCAGTCTCAAACTTCTCATCATTGAAATCTGCATTTGTAAACATACTCTAAAGGCCGCTTTACACGATACAATTTTTTGCACAATTTCTTGTACAAATTCTTGTATAGACTGAACGAAATTGTATGTTTGTCTGAATGGAATTAGAACACGTTGTATTTCCCGTTCAGTCATTCAGACAATCGCACAAGTTTTCGTACAATTTGCCGCTTTACACGGTACAATTTCCTCATGCAAGAGTTTGTACAAGAAATTGTACGAAAAATTGTATCGTGTAAAGCGGCCTTAACAGTGTAATATGGTTATTACATATATCCATTTCTATAACAGTACCTTTAAATATTTTTAAAAGAACAGTGAATATCAACCAAGCATACCCCAATACACCCATGATTCAACATCAACGATAGAAACACCTACCCATTATTAAGCAATGAGTTCACCTCCAAGGGAATTGTGTTCAGTTCAGATAAGATCATGAAACTGACTACATGCAATTCCACATAATTATCAGTCACAAACTTCTCATCATTGAACACCACAAATGTAAACAAACTCCAACATGTCATATAGTTATTATATCCATTTCTATAACAGTACCTGTAAATATTTTTAAAAGAACAGTGAGTATCAATCAAGCATACACCAAAACACCATGATTCAACATCAACGATAAAATCACCTACCCATTATTAAGCAATGAGTTCACCTCCAAGGGAATTGTGTTTGGTTCAGATAAGATCATGAAACTGACTACATGTAATTCCAGATAATTATCAGTCACAAACTTCTTATCATTGAACATCCCCAAACGTAAACAAACTCCAACAGTGTTATACAGTAATTATATCCGTTTCTCCGAAACCACCTCCAACACTGCCACATACTATTGTATACTTTTCGGTAGAAGTATCTGCAAATATTTGTAAAAGTACAGAGAGATTCAATATAGCATTCACCATGTTTTACCACCTTAAATACAGGAACACCACCAAATAGTACCTACCCGTATGCACTTATCAGAGGCAATCACACCAAAATGTACTAATGCATGAATACGTGAACAGAAAATATATCTTGTTCTAATTTGGTTCATGATTTCGTACATTTTCGTGATTCAGAGATATGTAAACAGACATCCCTTCACACATGAACTTGTACGAGTTAATAAATCGTGTAACCAGGCATTTACGGAATAGAATGCACTTAATGAACATCACTAAAGCCTTTAATTAATCTATATGCTAGTTCTTATAAGGCCTCGTACATCGCAAATGGGAGGAATATACTTGATCAGACAATTAAATTTTCATTGAAATAGTTCCATGCATCTAATCATTTCCTTCAGTATCATAACAAACACATCGATAAAGGAAGATACTTACAGCACAAAGTCTCATGTCTTTTCCGGGAGTCCAATCAAGCCGGCCGATTTTGGCGAGCCACATTTTTCTTCTTTCTTCATTTCTTGCACCAGTTGGTAGGAAAAAAAGTTTTTCTCCTCCTTTTGGTCGAGTTAAGCAACCATATGCGCAACACTGAGGCATGGTAGTGGCTATAAAGACTAATTTTCCGATAAATTACCTCCTCTTCAACGTTATTTGATGCGCCTTAACACAGGTGTAAGAGCCAAAAATGGCAGAGCCGTCACATGACCCTGTTTCGCCCAATCGCGTGCCTCGAACGGCGGCAAAGCTTGTGGAAAAGAATGGCCATACTTTCTAAATACAGAGCTTTAAAACCAACGGCGTCGCAGCACCATCTCTGAGTCAAACCACAAACTAATAAATTCGACTTGACTTTAACACTCTAACTTCAACTCTTAAGTGAAGCTGAATCTCTTCTAAAGAATTTCTAGGTCTCCTCTCGGACTTTTAGATGGAAATGGGTCACACCACATGATATCTGTGATGTTGTGAAAAACATGTAAAGATCTAAAAGCAGGGATATCTATGGCCTCTCTAATGACGTATTGAAGGAAATAATAATGAATGTAGCTGAACCACTATCTATTATTTTCAATACCTGTTTCCCATCTGGCATTTTCCCCAATGCTTTCAAAATTGCCAAGACTGTGCCAATCTATAAAAAAGGTGACAAGGAAGAGCCTTTGAGCTATCGTCCAATATCCATTATTCCTACTTTTGGCAAGCTTTTTGAATTGACTATCAAAAAACAACTTTTTGCTCATTTTGACCAAAATAATTTGTTTTCCCTCAGCAGTTTGGCTTTAGGCCAGGCAAAACAACAGTTCAAGCAGTCAACCATGTAGTTAAGTTGATTGTAGATGCTTTCGAAGAAAAAACTGGCACTATTATATGACATATATTGATCTGACAAAAGCTTTTGACTGCGTTTCACACCCTCTGCTACTATGGAAACTGGAGTACTATGGTATTAAGGGCAATGAGCTCAAACTGATGAAATCTTATCTAGAAAACTGGATGCAGCTAGTTGAGTTAAACTGAAATAGATCCAGTATTCTTCCAGTTCAATATGGTGTCCCTCAAGGTTCAGTCCTTGGTCCCTTGCTGTTCCTTGTGATGATCAATGATATTTCTTCAAATATTACTTGCAACACCATTATGTATGCAGACGACACTACATTTGTACAGAAATATGAGTGTCCTCAGGATGTTTTAGGTATATCTAATAATATCCTCTCACAAGCTCTAAGTTGATTTTCTCATAATGGTTTAGCTCTGAATACTGATAAAACCCAGCATCTATGTTGCAGTCTAAGTCCTGGCTCAGCTGTGGACAAATCAGTTAAATTATTAGGCATTCACCTTAACAGTTTTAATTTAATGTTTTCCCAATGCTCTTCTACTGGTTTCTCAGTCAGTTCCTCTCCTATGTTGTCTCCTACTACTTTCTGAAATGCCATCTGATGTTGAGTCTCCTTCAGTTTTTCTACTTACCAAATGTTCTTTACTGTTTTCTTCAACTTTTTGAATTTTAGATGGCATTTCATCATTTCTAAATTATGGTCCTTGTCGATGTCTGCCCCAGGTTAGCTTTTGCAGTCCTTCACCTGGTTCCTAAATCTCTGCTTCACTAAAATGTAATCTATTTGTAATCTTCTTCTGTCTCCTGGCATTTTCCAAGCATATCTTCTTCAGATATGGTTTTTAAACAACATGTTGGCAACCACTAACTTATGCTGTGTGCAGAACTCCAGTAGTCTTTCTCCTCTTTCATTTCGATTACCCAATCCATATTTCCCTGTTATTCTTCCATCTTGACCTTCACCTACAATGTTGTTCCAGTCTACTAAAATAATTAGGTTTTCTTCTCCTCCTCCTTACGTTTTATAATTATAACTTCCGTGATATTCTAAGCTCACGAGCTAGCCGCGAAAACTTTAACGGAGTTAGGTACCCGCTGAGATGCACGAGTGCAAGATATTCCACAGAGAAAAAATCATTCGATTTCGGGTTCAAGTCCCGGTCAAGGCGAATGATTTTTTCTCTGTGGAATATCTTGCTTCTGTGATATCTTCGTAGACATCTTCCACTTCTTAATCTTCAATAAATAAATTGTGATAATGAAATATGTTTCATTGACTTATTAATATTTTGTGCCAGGTGTTTCTTACAATGCCTTTCTCTTTCTTCTATTCTATTCTAGAACCTTTTTTTTTTATGTGAATGTCCGATTAGGCCTAGCAAGTGAGTGAGAGGTTATAGAACCAAAATAAGGAACAAATGAATATTTGTAGCCACTTTCAGAATCTGCAATGACAAAGTAAAATATAGTGTGACCTCATTTAGCATTGTCAATTTGTTCCTGAAAAACTCTACGTTAAGCAACCACGTTATATGATGCAATATTTTCCATAAGAAACAATATAAAAAAATTGAAATCAGTCCCAAACGTGCCAATTCTTCTTTCAGCTTAACTAATGATATCCCCACAGTGCATAATTTGATAAATTCTTCATCCTACACAGTGCAATGATATAAGGTCGGACACATGGCATTACTGAATGATGAATATAAATTAATTTCTTAAAACATTGTACTGGCAAAAATTTTATATTTTAACTGTCACAAAAGAAATGTTGAACTGCTTGATGTTGAGGGATGGGGTTCAGGGAAATAGGTAGCACTCCTGAAGTAATCATCAAGGGTATTCTAAGCATCAGCGTTCTTTTTCTCACTGTATAGTTCTCTGTAACAAGCCACATCACTCTCAACTGCCCTGCACACTTTTTGACTTATCTCTAAATCAGGGTGATGATCTCTCAAAATGTCCATAGCACACTCACTTGTCAGTGTTTCGTAGTGTCACTTATACCTTTCAAAGTTAATTGTTTCATGGCAGCAACTTCACCAGCATCTTCCTCAGCATCTTCCAGACTCTTGCTCCTGCACATCATCACTGGAAATTTCAAGGCCAAAGTCTCCCTTGATCTTGACAATGTCTTCATTAATGGCTTCCGCAGTATCCTCAAAACCCTGAGAACCAACAATTTGATCTGAAAGAACCTTCTTCCAGGCCTTGTGCGTAGTTTAAGATCTAATTTCATTTGAGGCAATTGTAATATTTTCGATGGCATTTTTAACATTTCATGCCTTCCAAAACTTATGAAGAGTATAACCACAGTCTCCTTCAGTTGCAGTCATTGCCTGCAAAAAGTTTAGTGAAGGTAATATGATTTAAATGTCTTTATGACAGACTGGTCCATGGGTTGCATGAGTGAAGTGGTATTTAGCTGTAAATAAACAACTTTCATGTTTTCACTAAATTGAGGTTGGGAGGATGGCCAGGGCAATTGTCTAACAGAAGAAGTATTTCATGGCCTGAATCATTTCTTTGCAGTATTGTTCTGCATTGGGACAAAAATGATCAGTAAACCATTCCATGAACATATTTTGTGTAAACCAAGCTTATATGTTCACTTTCCACATGACAGGCAAACGATGTTTGGATAATCCTTTAAGTGCCTCTGAATTGTACCCTAACATTGATTTCTGTTTTAAATCAACTGATTCATTGCCCTGCAGTAACAGGGTCATTTAATCTTAGGCCACCTTTAACCCAGGAATGGACTCCTCTTCTATCAAAATGTAGAGCTTGTAGGCATGCACTTCCAAAGTAAACCTGTCTCATCCTTATTAAATTATATCTGCTGAGGTAGGTAACCTTCCTCCTTGACAATTTTGTTCAAATTTTCAAAGAATGTATTGGCAGCCTCACTATCTGGCACTATCACTGGCTGACTCCTTGCTCATTTTCACAACACCATGCATTTGCATGTATCCTATATCTGTCTAATCACTCATGGCTGGCCGAAAAAGGCTCAGGATTGCGTATGTCTTTCGTAAGGTCACATAAATAGCCCATGGCTTCCTTTGAAATTAAGCCAGATTTACTGATTGCATTTTAGGAATTTATTTTCATACCACTGGAAGCAACCATTCCATCTCTCCTAAAATTGTGCTCCTATTGCATGATAAATGCATTGCACTTAGAGGATTAGCATATCTCCCAAATTCCTAAATTTTTTCAAGGTCCTTTAAATGGTCTTTACCATGATCGCCTGAAACCCCAGATCTTACTCAGCTGATTTCCACAGCATGGTGGTGATTGTTCACTTCATTTAATAATTTCAAAGTTTTTGTTCTACTGTTAAGTTTTCCATTATTTTCACCTGTGATGATATGCCAGGGTCACCACTTCTCTTTGTAGATATAATTCTGATTTGGACACAGAAAATATAACAGATATAAAACAAATAACACGGTAATTATTATCTTAGGTTAATCTTTACACATGTTACGGAGAGCAATGCCAGCCCTTCCTTCCAAATGGAAATTATGTATCACACGCACCAAAGTCCTATTTGTTATTCATTTGTTTTTTTTACTATAAAATTTGAAAAATATAGCTATGAAGCACTGATGGTATTGAAAAATTAAGGGTTTTAATTGTTGAACAATGTTATTGCAAAACAACATTAAAGGAGGATGCAGTACCCCATTTTGTGGGCTTTTTGGGGTTGTATGTAATGAATTGCACCTTACCCCTGAGTCCCGAAATGGGCTCATTAATTGCTATTTCCCATACAGGCAAAATTTCTCTCTGAAGTTCATTTCTAAATAATTCAAAAACGAACAAATCTTCTCATTTCTGGTTTTTGAATCATTTATCGCTGTCTTTACAGTTTTCAAATGTAGCATCCAAAATATTTGTTCTAAAACCATTCTCTTGTGAAGACTGCTAAAATAAATTGGTTCATGGGAAGCAAATTCTAATGACCAAAAATCTTGTATGTTTGGATGGTGAATACTGCTAATAATCATCATCATTATGGGTCAACAATCCTAGGATTGGTTTGACGCAACCCTCCACTCGATTCTTCTATCGGCCAACCTCTTCATACCAACGTAGTACCTCTCTTTCATATCCTTTACGACCTGCTCCATGTAACTCATACGAGGCCTGCCTCTTCCATTTTTCCCGTTCGCTTTTCCCTCAACAATTGTCTTCATCAGGCCATCGTGTCTTAAGATATGGCCGATTAGGTTGTCCCGTCTTCTTTTTATAGTTTTCAGCAGACTTCTCTTTTCTCCCTCTCTTCTTAAGGCTTCTTCATTTGTCACTCTGTGAATCCATTTTATCTTCATCATTCTTCTGTAGCACCACATTTTGAATGCTTCCACCCTTTTCTTCTCCGCTGCTCTCATCGTCCATGCCTCACTGCCGTAAAGAAACATGCTCCAGATGTATATTCTGATAAACTGTTTCCTTACTTCTACGCCTATATTTCCAGCTGTAAGTAGATTCTTCTTTTGATAGAATGCCCTCTTTACCTGGGCTATTCTACTCACTATTTCTTTCTTGCTTCGTCCATCGTTGGTTACTCGGCTTCCTAGATAACAGAACTCTTTAACCTCTTCAAGTTTCTGTTTTCCTAGTTTGACATTGGTTTTTCTTCTTTCATGCTGCACACCAATATCTTAGTCTTCTCCTTATTGATCTTCAGCTGATATCTGGCTATTGTCATTTCCATGGTTATCAGCATCTTATTCAGATCCCTCTCTGTCTCTGCTACGAGTGCTATGCCATCAGCGAACCGCAGCATGCTAATTTTTTCTCCATGGATATTCCCTCCAGAAGACTTCTTCTTGATTTCATTGATGGCTCTCTCGATGTAAACATTCAAAATTATGGGAAACGGAGCACAGCCTTCTCTTACTCTTTTCCTTATCCTTGCTTCTTCAGAGCTGGCTCTAGATTTAATCAAAGCTACTTGTTTTTTGTACAAAGTCTGGATAATTCTTCGGTCATTGTATGACACTCCAATTCCTTTCAGAATTTCAAGCATTAAAATCCAATCTACATTGTCAAAAGCCTTCTCTAAATCCACAAATGCGATGAAGGTCAGTTTGTTTTTCTCTATTCTCTTCTCTATTAGCATGCTAAGGGCCAATATTGCTTCTCTTGTACCCTTAATTTTCCTGAATCCGAATTGATCTTATTCCAGGAATTCCTCTGCTTTTCCTTCTATTCTTCTGTAGATGATCCTTATCAGTATCTTCAATGAATGTGTTGTCAGGCTTATAGTCTAAAATTTTCGCATATCTCCACTCGACCACTGTGGTCTCCACCTTCACTCATATGAAGAAGAGCTGTTGCCCTCTCCTCTGGGTGATGGGAAGCATAATTATTGGTGGCCTCCTTCACCAGGTCATGGCATCTTCATAGGTTGTGTATTATTTAGTGGCCTACCTTACCCAGGGATAGATCAAATACCCCCTCGGAATGCTGTCGCTTTTTGTACACGACTGCTTATTCGCCGAATAAACTCGCTTATCTCACAGCTAACCTCTGGGTATATCTAGAGGTCTACCCACCATCCACAACCCGGTGGATGCACTCGGTGGCTTTAAGCTCAGCCGCAAGGAATACTGCTCATCATAAAAATTACTCCAAGAAATGCTTTTATTTCTTCTACGGTGACATCAATCCAATTATTCTAAGTTGAATGCTTAGATAGTCCACTATTATGAAGCCCACCATGGGCATGTATATTTGTCTCATTGGCAATACTTTGTAGCTAGAATTCCATGAGAAATAATAAAAAATTCAATGGGTTTCAAACAGTTGTGAGGAATCTGAGTCCTGCTTGTCCTGTGAAGAAAGAATACCTTTTCAGTGGCTGGTCATTCACACGGACAGCATTCCACATTTGTATTACTTTTTCACTATTCCTCACTATCCTATAGGCAGCTTCCACCTTTCCAATGGTAAGGTTGTTTTGTACATCTTCGCACAGATTGTTCATCCACATTTCTCTAGCTTTCCTGGCTTTGCAACTTACTTCGTTCCTTATTGTTTTGTAGCAAAGCTGCCCTTCTTCAGTTTTCGCATACTTGTACTTTCTTCTTTCTTCAATCAGCACTAAGACTTCTTCCGTGATCCATAGTTCCTTCTTGACAACTTTTCTTCTTCCAAGAACTTTTTTGCGGCTTTCTGTAGTCCACATTTAATGTTTTCCCAATGCTCTTCTACTGGTTTCTCAGTCAGGTCCTCTCCTATGTTGTTTTCTACTGCTTTCTGAAATGCCATCTGATGTTGAGTCTCCTTTAGTTTTTCTACTTGCCAAATCTTCTTTATTGTTTTCTTCAATCTCTTGAATTTTAGATGGCATTTCATCATCACTATATTATGGTCACTGTCGATGTCTGCACCCGGGTAGCTTTTGCAGTCCTTCACCTGATTCCTGAACCTCTGCTTCACTAAAATGTAGTCTATTTGAAATCTTCCTCTGTCTCCTGGCATCTTCCACGTGTATTTTCTTCGGTTGTGATTTTTAAACAATGTCTTAGTAACCACTAACTTATGTTGTGTGCAGAACTCCAGCAGTCTTTATCCTCTTTCTTTTCGGTTTGCCAATCCATATTTCCAGTTATTCTTCCATCTTGCCCTTCGCCGACGACAGCATTCCAGTCTCCTAAAATAATTAGGTTTTCTTCTCCTCTTACCTGTTTTATTACTTCAATGATATCTTTGTAGACGTCTTCCACTTCTTCATCTTCGTAGTCCAACGTAGGCATGTAAACTTGCACCACAATGGTATCTGTAGGCTTAGTTTCAATTTTAACCATTATAATCCATTCACTGTATTGCAGGAAGCTCTTCACACGCAGTCCCGCACTCTTCCTGAGCATTATGCCTACTCCAGCATTACCATTCAGTGATCCAGTGTGAATAATTCTATAACTTCCACTCCAAAAGTCTCCTTCCTCGGGCCATCTCATTTCACTGATTCCTAATACATCGAGGTCCATTCTCCGCATTTCCACCTTCAGGTTCTCCAGTCTTCCGCAGGTCCGAAGTGATTGTACGTTCCACGTTCCTACCCTAAAATGACTATCACACTTGACTGATGTACTCTCTCGGGTAGTCCCCGCCCGGAGATCCGAATGGGGGACTATTTTACCTCCGGAATATTTTACTCGAGAGGGTGCCATCATGTCTTGATAAGAAAGGAAAGAGTGGAGTAGCTGCGACTTCTCGGGATAGTAATGTGGTGGTTTCCCCTTGCCTTCCACATCGCAGTACTACAGCCGTTAAAGTAAATATTACCACGCCTTTAGTGAAATGAGTGTCGCTGTACCGACCGCTGTGGTCTCCACCTTCACTCATGTGAAGAAGAGCTGCTGCCCCTTCCTCCGGGTGATGGGAAGCATAATTGTTGGCGGCCTCCATCGCCAAGTCACGGCATCTTCACAGGCTCTGTATTATTTAAGGCCTACCTTACCCAAGGATAGACCAATACACCCTCAGAATGCCGTCGCTTTTTGTCCATGACTGCTTATTCGATGAGTAAACTCGCTTATGTATTGGAGGCAAAATTATGGTTCAATTATTAATCAATCATCCATGGATACACTGTTATATAGGATTCAGGTAGGGAGTATTGTGACCTGCGTTCAAGGAAACTGGCAAAAATTATCATCACACCTCTAATGAAATGTGTCCCTGTACTGACACCTTGTGATCTCCACCTCCACTCACATGAAGAGCAACTGCATTCTCCTATGGGCGATGGTATGTATAATTATTGGCAGCCTCCCATCCTCAAGTCACAACATCTTCACTAGTTGTGTCATTATCAAAGGTCTTATACCTTACTGCAGCATAGGCTAATACCACCTAGGAGTACCATTGCTTTTTGTACACAAGTGCTTATGTGACGATTCATAACTGGCTTATTATGCAGGTCAACTCCATATATAGAGATTGACCCACCATTCATAATCTTCATCTAAGTTTCTTTAGCTTTAAGTAGTAGTAAGTAAGTTCTATTCCATTTCTTAATATTTTGTAGCTGAGCTGTCCTTCTCCAGTTTTCACATTTTTGTACATTCTTCTCTCTTCAATCAGTGGAAAACATCTTCTGTGATCCATGGATTCTTTTTGACAAGCTTCCAAGAGCTATTTTTATTCCCAAAGTCCATTTTTGATGATCATGCATCTTTCTTCCACTAATTTCTCTGATAAGTCTCTCCTATCTTGCTTTCTATAGTTTTATGAATGGCCAGATATTATTGTTTCTCATTCAGTTTTTCTATCTTCAATGTGCTCTTCATTGTTTTCTTCAGTTTCTTGAATTTCAAATGACTTATTGTCATTACTAAATTGTGATCACTGTTGAAATTTGCCCAGATCTAGCTTTCATAATCCTTCACATGATTCCTGAATCATTGATTCACAAAAATGCAGTCTATTTTGTATCTTCTTTTATATCCTGACATTTTCTAAATGTATTATCTTTGGTGTGGTTTTTCTGCCTCTCCCATCTAAGGTGGCCAAAGCCTTAGATGGGAGCCATAAGGCATTATCTGCCTTCTCACCACATTTATATTCTCAGTATCCTCAACTTTCAGCCTATTAATTTCCAATTGACACCAGCGGTTCACATTTCTAAATATAATCAATAAATGCAGAAACATTTTCGGCAAATTCATCACTGATGTTTATAACTTAATAGATATACATACCTCCAGGTGTTAAAAAAAGCCTTCCAGCTGCGATAAATTTTCCTCCCTAAACTATTGCAGATGGATCAGATTGCGAGGATATAAGTTGAATAACAAACCACACTGCTTGAATGCTGAAATGAGACTCCGAAATTATTGCATCCGTTCATCACCTTTTCCAATGGCCAGAAAACAAAAGAGAAACATAATGTATGTGAAATTCAAATCATCCAATACAAAAGTTCATTATTTATGAAACTTAAAGCCTTATAGCTCATGCTTTATGGCTGGCCTCCATTTCTTCAACAACTTACTTGTGGTACTTGGTGTAACATCCAGCTTTACACAATAGCAAATCATGCACAAGACTTTCCCACATGTTTCTGTTCTTATTCTAGTTCTTGTATCTTTTTTGGGCACTACAGCAAGGACACACTCTTTTTCTACCATCAATTTTCACAAGTTGGAGGGGAGTTACCCCAAATGTAGTGGCGCCAGCGTAGGTTCAAAAATCCTTTTGTGTTTTTTCCATGCTTTGAGGTTGAGGGATCATATGTTTCTTTACAAAGTATGATACTATTTACAATGGCTGTGTTTACTGCAAACATCAAAATATATTTCCACCACTTCAACTTCCTTCCAAAATCATAGTAAGACCTGTCTAGATTGGCTCTATCAATTCCACTCATAAATCTATTGTTCCTTACCATTGGTTCTGGGCATGGAATTAGTATTGGTTTATTACTCATTCCCATTTTTCTGGGAACCATCCACACTCACTTATGGATCGCAGTTTGTTGATAGAAACAAATGTCTCATCTATCATGCCAGACAGTGACTGTCATTTCTGAACATTGTATCATTTTGCTTTCACCGGTGTTTTAAGTTTTAAGTTTTTGGAACTTTTTAAATTAGATTGACCATTTTGTATGTGATGGTTGAGTGATAGCACAAGAATGTTTTTTTGTACAGTTTTATCCATTAAAGAAGCACTTGAAAAAAACTCAAAATATACATGATGGTATTTACCAAGATGCTTTTCAAGTAAATTCACCACAACGTGCCTTTCTAGCAGCACTTTGTTATTTCTACTGTCTCTTTTGCCCAAATATACATTTCCATCCAATACAGCCCCCTGCGGGTAGGGGGATTGAGAATACTCCCGCAGTATCCCTGCTTGTCGTAAGAGGCGACTAAAAGGGCAGGGAGACAACCCCGATAGCAAACCCCGTGCCAGCAAGGGTTGAGCCAGGACAGTGTTGTGGGTCAACTGTCTATGTGCGGCCACACCACCTGGCCTGCGATCCACCCGCATGTTTGCCGTGTGCGGAGACCCGTAAGGAGGAGAAGGGGATCCTGGAGGGTGAGTTCCGTGGTTCCCAGCCGGGTGTCGGATACCCGGTATGGACTATGGGCCAATACCCCTCTTCGGCCCCGGATTCTGTGTAAACGGGCGGCCGGGAGCTAGCCACTCGCGGTCAATCGGCTTCCGTGGCGTTAGCTTAACGGTGGCGAGTGCCAGGGAGGTGGGGGTCTGCGTAGGGCGGTCGGAGATGTACGGGTTTGGTGGGCCCGTGCATTAAAGATCCAACCCGAAACAGACAACCACCTCTAGGGTGCTATATCCCCTCAGGTAGCCCTGGCGACCGCACCGGTTTGCGGTGCGGCGTCCCGAATGTGTGGCTCCATGGTGGGTGGGGAGCCCGGGGGATGAAGAAAATTTTGGCATGGCGGATGAAAGCCTTCCACCAACCAAGAGATCCCGCCCGGATACGGGAGGGGGAGATTGTGTTTTCCGCACTAGCATGCGCTATTTGATAATGAAATGCGAAAAGGAAGGGGAAACTTTGAAAAAGGTTTCTCCATTCCTAATACGTAAGGTTCTGTCAGCTTATGTTCCTGGAGATCTTAAGTCCGTCAAAAAGTTAAGGGATGGAACATTACTGATAGAAACTATGAACAAAGTACAAAGGGAAAAGCTTCTGGGAATGCAGAGACTCCACGATATCCCTGTGAAAGTTGAGATGCATCGGACCCTTAACACCAGTCGGGGAGTGATAAGTCATTACGACTTACTCTATGTGGAAGTTGACGAGATCAAAAGAGAGATGGCCTCACAGGGGGTAACTGATGCTCGTCGGCTTACCACAAGGCGCAATGGAGAAAGTATTGACTCCACCTCCGTGGTCTTGACATTCGCCCTTGACAAGCTCCCCGACAGGGTTTTCGTCGGATATGAATCGGTCCCAGTGCGGCCATTCATACCGGCGCCCATGCGATGTTTCAAGTGCCAACGTTTCGGCCACATCGCCACCCGATGTGAGGGCAAAGCCACCTGCCCGCGCTGCGGCCTTGATGAGCATGGAGATGCAGACTGCACATCGGATGCACATTGCGTTAACTGCGAAGGTACCCATCCGGTTTACTCCCGAAAATGATGGAAGAGCGTAAGGTCATGGAAATCAAGACCACGGAGAAAATTACATACTTTGAAGCAAGGAAAAAGTATAGGGACCTGTTAGCACCTACATTTTCCAAATCCTTTGCGCATGTCACATCTGCTCCGGTTACTAAAGCTACCATCTCCACCCAGCTTGAAACAGCTGAGTCATTTAAAGTTGATGTGACACCTAAGGAATCAACAAAGCCGGAAAAGATCTCGAAGCCGGTTATAATGAAGTCTGCCACTCCTGGTTCTCCAAAGAAGAACCCACCAAAGACCACCGGGGGCACACGTGGCAAGACACCACCTCCCGGTCCGTCCCGTTCGGCAATACATGGCCAACCGGAATCGATGGAGGATGATGAGTCTCTATCGGAGACTGAAATCATCCTCGCTAAAACGAAAACTAAGGGGAAAAAGGTGAAACTTCGCCGAAACCAGAACTGATCCTCCCAGAGTTCGGACTGCTCGATTCTTTACAAATATTTTATATTTTTATAGCTTTTATATTTAATCATGAATTTTATTTTACAGTGGAACTGTAATGGATTTTATCGGCATAAGGAGGAGCTGGAAATTTTAATTCGCGATTTTAACCCATGGTGTGTTTGTCTTCAAGAAACACATTTTAAAACGACGGACAAGGGCATTTTAAAAGGTTTTAACGTTTTTAGACTCGACGACACCACTGGACAACGAGCCCAGGGTGGAGTGGCAGTTGCTATTCGGGAGGCCCTATACACCTCCCGAGTACAGCTGAACTCACCATTTCAAGCAGTGGCCCTGTCTCTATATGCCCGCGAGGCGATTACGTTATGCAACGTATATCTGCCGGAGGGTGCACCAGTCACTCGTTGTAACTTAGAAGCCCTTGTCCGCCAACTACCTAGGCCCTTTATTTTACTCGGGGATTTTAACGCGCACGATCCTCTATGGGGAAGCCCAAGAAAGCAGAGCAACCGCAGAGGGCGAATTTTATCATCCTTTATTCATGATTCCGATATAGTTTTATTGAATGATGCGGAAAAAACCTGGTTCAACAGTTTTAGCGGTGAATTTTCCACCATCGACCTATGTATAGCATCGAGCGCTTTAATGAACAAACTTAGTCTGTCCGTACATAATGATCTGTGTGGGAGTGATCACTTTCCCCTTTTTATACTGAAGGAGCATCGTTTTAATCCTGTTTTATCCCGTCCAGGCAATTTGATTATCCGAAAAGCCGAATGGTCACTTTTTAAAAAGAACTTTAATTTTAAGCATGACAAGACACTAGATAGTGTCTCTAACATTAGTAGCTTAACGACCAGAATCATTGAAGCCGCTAACAAAAGCGTTCCGCGATCTCGTGGCGTCTCCTCTAGGCCTCCTGTACCTTGGTGGAACGAGGACTGCGCAGAAGCCATCCGACAACGGAAGAAAGCGCTGCATTTTTTTCAAAAAATATCCCACGAATACGAACCTTTCTGCCTTTCGACGCTTAAGAGCGAAGGCTCGGCAAGTCGTCAAGATCACGAAGAGGGATTCCTGGATGGAATTTGTCTCTAACGTGAACTGTAGAACACCCCTTGCAAAGGTTTGGCGTAAGGTGAGAAGTCTATCGGCTAGCCACCAGCATTTTGGAATCTCCTTTCTAAACATTGGCGGCAATATAATAGCATCACAAACAGCCATTGGAGATGTTCTTGGCCAATCACTCGTAAACACGAGCAGTAATGCGAGCTACAACGACACATTTCTGAAATTGAAAGAGAGAACGGAGGCCTCGCCTATCAGTTTTAAGGAGATGCGTTCCCTAGCGGATTATAACCTTCCGTTTTCTCTCTGGGAACTCAAATCATCCATCGCAGACTCCCATATTACCTCCCCGGGACTTGATGACGTCCACAATGCCTTCCTCCGGAATATTCCGGAAACGGCATTGCTGGAGGTTCTCCACACCTTCAATCAACTATGGATTGAAGGTGCTTTTCCATCATCCTGGCATGAGTCTGCAGTAGTCCCAGTCCTCAAACAGGGGAAAGACCGTGGCGACCCGAATAACTATTGCCCTATAGCACTCACAAGCTGCCTTTGCAAAGTGATGGAAAGAATGGTTAATCGTAGGCTTGTCTGGTGGCTCGAGCGCCAAAACCTTCTTTCCAATATTCAGTGCGGCTTTCGGAGGGGACGTTCAACCATTGACCATTTGGTCAGAATAGACAATTACATCCAGGAAGCCTTCCTTCTACGTCAGCATGTAATCGGGATATTTTTTGATATAGAGAAAGCTTACGATAGAGTATGGCGACATAAAATTTTAAGCACCCTGCATGAATGGGGTTTTAGGGGTAATTTACCTATTTTTATCCGTTATTTTTTATCAGAGAGAGTTTTTAAGGTTCGACTAGGCCGTCACGAAACGAAACTTTATCCTCAGGAGAATGGAGTTCCGCAGGGCTCCGTACTTAGCATAACGCTATTTGCTGTAGCGATTAACGACATCGCTAATTGTGTAAAAACACCGGTGATTAGCTCACTGTTCGTGGATGATTTTGCTATATTTTGTCGGTCATCCCAACAAGCTACTGCGGCCAGACTCATCCAACTTACTCTACACAAGTTGGATAAGTGGACTATAAGGAATGGATTTAAGTTTTCCACGCAGAAAACAAAGTGTATCCACTTCCACCGAAGCAGGGGACTTCACATTCCCCCCACGTTAAACTTGGGTGGAATAAACCTTCCGTTTGTCGATTCCATATGTTTCTTGGGCCTCACTTTTGACTGTCGTCTCAATTGGCGGGAACATATCAATATTTTAAAACTAAAATGTATAAAGACACTAAATATTTTAAAGTTTTTGAGTCACTCGACATGGGGAGCAGATCGCTCTACGCTGTTATTACTATACCGCGCGCTAGTGCGGTCAAAGTTAGACTATGGTTCTATAGTGTACGCCTCCGGTCGGCAATCATACCTCCGCCCACTGGATGCTGTACACAATACAGGCCTTCGGATATCCACTGGGGCGTTTCGAACCAGTCCAGTGCAGAGCTTGTATGTGGATGCGGGAGAACCGCCATTATCTCATCGCAGGGATCTGCTTTTATGCAACTATTTTACAAAAATTTTAGCCATGAAGTCGCACCCATCCTTTAGTCTAGTTAGTCAACCGCGGTTCTTGGAGCATTTTAACCGCCGGACAAGAGCCACTAGGCCTGCTAGCATACGTTTTAACACTTTCATCCACGACCGAAATATCACGCTCCCAGAAGTGTACCCTATCGCATACAGCCGAGCTCCACCTTGGATTATTCCTGCTCCTACAATTTACAATGACCTTAATCGATGCCTGAAGTCGCACACTACTGCCCTAGAATACCAGCGTCAATTCTATGAGTTCCTTGACAGTCATCAAGATCTAGTACCAATATACACCGACGGTTCTAGATCTGAGAGTGCCTGCGCAAGTGCAGTCTTTTCATCCCATCATGGGCACAAGAAAGCAAGGTTAGATCCGCTATGTAGTGTTTACACAGCTGAACTTTTTGCAATCAAACTGGCTCTGGGTGGGATAAGAGATGATAGGGGCTCCTTCGTCATCTGCACGTACTCCGCAAGTGCCTTGCAAGCCATCTCTGACTTCTTGCCCATGCACCCCTTAGTTCAAGAGATCCACTGCTCCCTGCTCTCCCTTAACAGAAGGGGAGTTAAGATCTCATTCCTGTGGGTTCCGGGGCATGTGGGAATTGCAGGGAACGAGAAAGCCGACATGTTGGCTAAGGAGGCACTCGGAATTGGCGAGCTCACATCAAAACTGGTACCCTTCGAAGACCTGAAGGCTTCTATCAGAAACGTAGTGCTAGGGCAGTGGGAGGAGTCGTGGAGGATCCTCCAGAATAATAAAATGCGCAGCATAAAACCCGTAGTGGCAGCGTGGCCCTCGTCCGTCAGGAAGAGTCGCCGAGAGGAAGTCGTCATCTCAAGACTAAAGATAGGGCACTGCCATTGGACTCACTCCTTTCTCTTTACCGAGGAGAAAATACCACCGCGTTGTGATGACTGCGACTCTCCCCTCAGCATACGACATATCTTGACGGAGTGCAACAGGTACCGGAGCGCTCGTAACCGGCTAGGTGTTGTGGGCGACCTAGGAACAATCCTAGGTGACGATCCAAATGTCCTCAGCCGTGTTATTTTATTTCTTAAAAACACTGGCCTTATAAATAAAATATAAAAACTATACTTGTTAACAAAAGTAATTTATGCGAAGCATAACGGCTGCTTTTTTATGGCCAAATAACTAAAGTGTAGAGGTGCGAAATGACCCTGTCGTCGATGCACCCTACAAAACAACAACTACTACTACTCCATCCAATACAACTGCTTGGACTGGCCAGTACCCATATTTAAAAACCTTTTTTGTTGGCTTTGATTTGATGTATTGTTTCATACAATGTCATCCATAAAATGCCATTGCTTCATCTACAGCTGATTCACAACCAGGCTGGCATTTTGTATTGAATGTATCCTAAACGTCTAGAATTGGTCTTACCTTTTGAAGGATATCAAAACCAATATCACTTTCTATCTTCTCTTTTGTGATACAGTCAAGCCCACTTATATCAAACCCATTTATAACGAAGTAAAGGCTATTCCCATCAAAGAGAGGCTGGGAAAAACTGGTCCACATATAACGAAGTTTTGGTTGAGTTAGGAGGGAGAGCAAATTGAGGCATTTTGAGGCCCTTCTGTGACTGGGCCTTGAAAACTTCCAAAAACAGCTATGTGGGGTACTCAGGTACCCCAATGCTTTTTTCCCTAATATTTTGTTTTTTTTCTTTTACATATAGCCTTTAATTATGTTTAAAAACACATTATTGATTATTGTATTGAGATTATCTTGTACTTTTGTAATTTTTTTCCTCAAATTTGCTTTGAGTAGTAGGCCTAGAGATGGGTAAATTACCGTAATTTTCAATTGAGGTAAATTACCGTGGTAAATTACGGTAATTTTCGAAAATTACCGTAATTTTCCGGTAATTTTAAGTTTTGAGCTGCAAATCATTATCAGAGGACTCCAAATGAAATCAAATAGCATTGAGATATAAATGCCGACGCTTATATCAAACATATCACGACGTTTATCTATTATAACACATTAAAAAAATTAAAACGAAGTTGGCAGCAACACGCAATTTGCCTCTCTTTTGTCACACAATGAGAAATTTTCGTTCCAAAGACATACCTCTGTGCAATGTGCATTTGTTATTTTACTCTGAATTAATTGGAATCGATCATGGACACAGTGTAAACAAAATCGTTTTAGCTTCTTAATTTATAGTATTACCCATTCCAATGGTTTCTTCGTGAGGAAGAAATTTTCTGAAAAAGAACTTTTCTGAAAATTACCATTTATTACGGTAATTTTCAGGGGTGTTGGTAATTTACGAAAAATACCATGGTAATTTATGAAAATTACCGCGGTAATGTTGCCCATATCTAAGTAGGCCTCTATAAGACCTCTGCTTGGAACTTTGACACCAACCCAGGTATACCCATACACATCCCTGTATATGAGATTTGGGATATATAAAACAAACTTAAAACCTTGCTGACAAGGAAAAAGACTTAGATTTCATTTAGGTCTGGTAAACCTGGAATTAAATGGTATTATGTAATTGCATACCAATCTTCATAGTTTTTATAGCATTATATGAAATTGTCTCACCAGCACTGGAATCATTTTTAAAAACTTTGTTTTTTGCACTTGCCTTTAATTATTTGCATACAAGGTTATAACCTTGAATATAGAAATATGAGGGTATTTTATGAACTCTTAAAGTAGGAAACTTCCATGCTAATGTCAGAAAAAGCACTGAATGATAAAGTATTTCATGAGATTTTAAATTTTAAAATTTTATTGATTGATATTCTGAATTGATGTGATTGTTACTGATTTTGAGTGACTTGATTGGTATTCATATGCAAAAGCAGAAAATACTGTATAGGTAGCTTTATGTATATTTTGTTGCTTAACTTGCAACATTGTTTTTCTGTTGAATTAAGTTTTTAGGGTTCATATGCGACAGTTGACTTGCAGATTTTAACTTTGAAATTTTGATAATTAGCCTTGAAAGCATTGAAAAGATCTGGCATTTCTGTTTTCTACTTAGGTAGACATGTACCTTGTTTTAATCCATTCTCCTGTACCTTTTCTACTACTCACATATCTGTTTTGTTGTTTTCATTGTGCTGGATTATTTTTGTGCAATGGAATTTTAATTAATTCCACCTTAAGATGGATGAGAATTTTTTCCATTGCACTGATATTATTTTATTTTTCCTTATTTAGGACTCTTCATGGCTAAGTTAAAGAAAGAGTTCCAGTCGATATTGAGGATAAGTAACAGGGAAGATCTGGAAAAGCATCCAGATTTGTGCCAGAGGTTTTCTGGGTTTAACACCTATATTGCAAATAAGAACTGTGACCTAAAGAATTATATAAATTGAGGAGGAATTTACTGTCAAGTTTTTTTAATCCGTAAATGTTTGTTTGAGGCTACAGCTGTTGCATATAGTTATTTTAACATTATTTTTACTGCAGGAAAAATTCTTATAAGAATAATGCCCAATTTCTGATAAGAAATACTTCTTATAAGAGTGTTTATTATAAGAATATTATCGTAAGAAATTTTCTGATAAGAATTTCACAATAGGGTCCTATTCCCTCCTCCTCCTCAGGTGATGTGGTTTCCCCATTGCTAATTGGCCGACTGGTACTGTTGCTGATGACATGACTTCCTGGTTTTCCACAGTATATTGTTACCTTAATTTCTTTTTATCTATCTTCAGGTGATATCTTGCCACTGTCTTCTCCATGTTTAACTTTTTAAGTCTCTTTCTGTCTCTGCCATGACCACAATACATATCTCATCATCATTAGTCATCAATCCTCAGATTGGTTTGATGTAGCTCTCCATTGAGTTCTTCTATTGGCTAATCTCTTCATATTTACGTATTTTTTCTCTTTCACATCCCTCTAACCCTTTCCCACTAGAGTAAAATATACCAGTGGTAAAATATTACCCCATTTGGATCTCCGGGTGGGGACTTCCTGAGAGATTACATCAGTCAAGTGTGATTGACATATTAGGGTAGGAACATGGAACGTGCAATCACTTTGGACCTGCGGAAAATTGGAGAACCTTAAGGTGGAAATGTGGAGAATGGACCTCGATGTATTGGGAATCAGTGAAATGAGATGGCCCAAGGAAGGAGACTTTTGGAGTGGAAGTTATAGAATTATTCACACCACATCACTGAATGGTAATGCAGGAGTAGGCATAATGCTCAGGAAGAGTGCGGGACTGTGTGTGAAGAGTTTCCTGCAATACAGTGAACGTATTATAATGGTTAAAATTGAAACTAAGCCTACAGATACCATTGTGGTGCAAGTCTACATGTCTACGTTGGACAACAAAGATGACGAAGTGGAAGATGTCTACGAAGTTATCACTGAAGTTATAAAACAGGTAAGAGGAGAAGAAAACCTAATTATTTTAGGAGACTGGAACACTGTCATCGTCGAAGGTCAAGATGGAAGAATAACTTGTAAAATATGGGTTGGGAAATGGAAACGAAAGAGGAGAAAGACTGCAGGAGTTCTGCATGCAACAAAAGTTAGTGGTCGTCAAACCATTGTTAAAAATCACAACCGAAGAAGATACACATGGAAAATGCCAGGAGATAGGAAGATTTCAAATAGATTACATTTTAGTGAAGCAGAGATTTAGGAACCAGGTGAAGGACTGCAAAAGCTACCCTGGGGCAGACATCAACAAGAACCATAATTTAGAAATGATGAAATGCCATCTAAAATTCAAAAAGTTGAAGAAAACAGTAAAGAACATTTGGCAAGTAGAAAAACTGAAGGAGACTCAACATCAGATGGCATTTCAGAAAGTAGTAGGAAACAACATAGGAGAGGACCTGACTGAGAAATCAGTAGAGGAGCACTGGGAAAACATTAAATGTGGACTACCAGGAAGCAGCAAAAGAAGTTCTTGGAAGAAGAAAAGTGTCAAGAAGAAGCCATGGATCACAGAAGAAGTCCGAGATCTGATTGAAAAGAAGAAAGTAAAAGAATGCGAAAAATGAAGGGCAGCTTTGCTACAAAAGAATAAGGAACGAAATAAGTTGCAGAGCCGGGAAAGGTAAAGGCTGGGCAAGATGCAATATCATAAGGGACAAGAATGGAGAAATTTTGATTGAAAATGAAGGCAATGTGAAGAGTAGAAAAGAATATCTGGAAGAGTTATTGAAGGGAAACTATATCAGCACAAAAGTGATTGAAGAAGGAAGTGAAGTGAAAAAGAATGATATGGGAGCATCAATATTAAGATCGGAATTCGACGCAGCAGTAAGGGACCTTCAGGTGAATAAGGTCTCTGGAATAATATATTCCCACTGAACTAATAAAAAAATACTTGAGAGAGGACATTAATCCATCTCTGCAAAACCATCTGCAACACCTACTCAACAGGAGGAATAGGTACCCAGGGATTTCAAGAAAAATATCATAATTCCTATTCCCAAATATAAGTATGGAGAAATGTGAATATTTTAGGACTATAAGGCTGGCGGCACATGCATCAAAGATACTGACAAGGATCATCTACAGAAAAATAGATTGAAAAGCACAGGAGTTTCTGGATGAAAATCATAATTCGTTTTCAGGAAAAGTAAGGATAAAAGAGAAGCAATGTTGGCCCTTAGGCTTCTCATAGAGAAGAGAATGGAGAAGAACAGAAGGGCCTTCATTGCATTTGTGGATTTAGAGAAGGCTTTTGACAATGTAGATTGGATTTTAATGCTTGGAATTCTGATAGAATTGGAGTGTGGTACAATGACCAAAGTATTATCCACAGCTTTTATAAAAACCAAGTAGCTGTGATTAAATCTGGATCCAGCTGTGAAGAAGTAAGAGTAAAAAAATGAGTGAAGACAATTGGCTGTGCACTGTCTCCCATAATTTTTAATGTTTACATCAAGAGAGCCATCTATTAACCTTCCGTCAGGCGCAATATTTGAACTGGTGAGTTCAGGCGCAATGTGCCTGATGGGCACACATGCGAAAAAAACATAATTAACTCTTAGCCTGGCTCAGTGGTATAACTTTAAAGTTTTATGTACCATTATTAGTGTAACTTCACTTCAATAATGTCTTACGTGCTACGCATCCACCATTTTACATGCCGTAATACGGCCCCGAACCGATCCAGTTAGGTGTGTTTTAACGTGCTATTTAGGCTAATAAGTATTATTACATGCAATGTATTTTTGCGTGAATTTTATAAGATCAGTGTTCTTTATTTTTCTAAGTCCTTTTGCTTATTAGGCTATTGTTTTTCTTTATTATGCTAAATAATCCGCCACTGATCTGTCGGCATAAATACTTTCTTACGTCGGCACTTGTCTTATCCATGACTCTCGGAGGGAAGAGCATCATCTCGACTTCGAATGATTACCATATCAAGTTTCGAGAACAAGAGAGAGAGAAGTGATAGTTTTACTTCCTCTTGCTTAATCTCTGCCAGTTACCTCGCCGACCGTGCGCCACAATTTGGTTGGGAATTACTTTCAAAATCTAGAGGCAAAGTGAAGGTAAGAGTCAAAGGCTCAAACGCTCCCTCGCTGGATAGTTATGACGAAAGCCCTGAGTGGAAATGAGTATCTTGACAAACAAACGGAGAGAAGAATCATTGATAACTCTTTTTCAAGGATCGCCTTGTTAATGTATTCCAGTACATACTCATGGTATGGTGATGGTCCTGTGGTAGGAATCAGCTTGAGGAGCATTGTGACTCCATCACAACCTTTCTTTTGATTTCGAGAAATCTCGGCAGCTCAGCTGTCCCTTGGCTTGTCGTTCAAATAACTTGAGGTGGTGGAATATTCTCATAGCCTGCGCTGAGTGATTCATGTGCGGGTGAACCTAGCAGGAGTAGAGGAGAAAAAAATGCCCTTCCAGTGACCACTTGAGTCCACCAAGTGAGACCAAATATCTCAAGCGATAGCAAGTAACACACTTATATCGTGAGATGTGATTCCTCAGCAGAAATGGCTGTGGGGTGGTCCAAGCAGGGCAGATGAGTCTTGTTTTGAGGAGTCCAATGAAAGAAATGGGTTGGGGTCACGAGGGTTCAACAAGGAGGTGGAATCACATAAGAGAGAAGGAAGAAGAAGGCAGTCGTTGGATGCACAGCAAGTGTGGGAGTCCTCCAGCGGCTGGGTTAAAACCCAATTAAATATCCTCCGGGGTAAGAGCTAAATAAAAATACAACAGTTTCTGAAAAAAATGTATTTGCCATAAAACTAGGCAAAATCTTTTACAACATTTATGAATATCCGTCTAATACCACAAGCATAGGAATGAAAAAAGTAATACATTACTGGAAATACTTTTATGCGGTTCACATTGTATCCATTCATTCATCTTGGGAGAGGGGATCAGTATCTTCCCCAGTAAGGCATGCAAATCATATTTGCATGGGATAAGCATATGGGAGTTTGGCATTTCTTACATTCATAATTTGTCAACCTTCTCAAACCAGTTTCTTGGGTGCAGGTGGAGCATCGTCTTCTTTTAGGGGTTGAGGGAGAACTGTCTTCTTCCTGGGAGGGAGGACAGTATCTTTTCAGCCTATTTTGGAGGTCAGATGGAGGTGACTTAGCTCCCCAAGTGTAAGTTCATGAGCCAATCTTTTCAGAAACAGCCTTCTGCACAGTGGTTCTAAATTGTTGCCATGGTAAATCACTTGCGAATTTATTCCAACCACATTTAACACTGTGAAAAATATTATCATTGGCCAAGGCTTGATATTTCTGGATAAATTGTAAGTAGAACTCATTTTATCTACAGTATCAACTCCACCTTTTGTGGAGTTATAAAATGAGATAATTTCAGGTTTCTTTTTTTCTTGGGATTCAGGATCAATGGTATTGCTACAATGTAGCGTGGATACTATAGAGCGTTCCACATTTAGTTTACAGTATGGGCTCTTATGGAGATTCGATTCCCATGTAAATCTCCGTAAGGCCGGAGGTGCGACGTTGCCAGGAAAGACGATAACAGCAGGAAAATTAATATGATGCTATGGAATAGAAAAAGACATTTCCTGAAGCGGAAAAAGATGCTACATTTAGTGGTGGCAATAGTTAATCGATGTGTTTTAAAATAATTATTATATCAAATATTTCCTTGAATTTCCGTTTGTAACGGCGCGCTTCTGATTTCATGTTCCTCACCCAGTTGCAGACAAACGGTTCACAGTATTAAGTTAAAACTTTAAATAAAAGTTTTTTATACGTTTTCCTCCATATCGATGAGCTCTTATTTGTTTTTAACTTAGTTTCAACGCTGTTATATTGATTATAATAACTTTTGGACAAAATATTTTGAATTTTGCGATGTAAAAAGTGGTCGCCTACTAACTTTCGTATTTCACGATATAGATCCATACATGCTGCGTATCTTATTCAGATGAAACTTTATATTTGTTTTTGGTGAAACAATCGTAACTCTATCTTGATTACAAAGGGAGTTATGAATTTTTGATTTCGCCAAATATTTTCCACGCGCCGTAATTCCGCCGCTCGCTCTGCCCCGCCAGCTAACCTATCGCGTGGAAGGAAGATTCTCCGTCGGAGAATGAGCTTGATACTTTAATTACTCGTGCCTCTTTGATAAAAAAGATATCGTTTTTTGTTTTTAGCATTTAGTAAAAGCAATAGTAATATATTTCATTCGAAATATATTAGTTTCAAGAACTTGCCTGATGAAAATATAATAAACTCTGAAGTATTCAGCAAATATTTTGACAGCGAAGGAAGAAGAGGTAAAAGTCTTACGTGCCTTTCGGCAGAAAATACGAATGGATTTGTACGAGGGATATTCTTATCCTATTCTCATCCTCTGACTGTATATTGGGTATTTGCGGAAGTTCCGTTAAGAAGGTGCCATAAAACATTGGCTTTAGAAGCGACCCTTCGGTGTTAGGGACCAGGGATAGAAAGGGCAGGGGATTTAGTGTCTCGTCAGGTTTCTGTGCGTGAACAAGTGGTGTGTGGCGTGCAAAATATTTCAACAGTGCTGTGGAGTGTCCTCCAGATCAATTTGTTTCCAATAGTGTGCTATCTTAATGTCCGAAACGAAGAGGAGGAGGAAAGGGGAGAAGTTGAGAAGCCGTGAAAGAGATATGGTGTTTAATGTTTTCAAATATTTCAACCAATCGCTCAATGTTGCTGAATCCTGCAAAGAAACTTCGAAAGCCACTGGGTGCTCACAGTCTACTATCTACAGGGTAAGAAAGGAAGCATCCCGCGGTGCATTGGTTACTCCTTCGAAAACGAAAAAAATTCATCATCAAGGGTCAACAATCCTAGGATTGGTTTGACGCATCCCTCCACTCGATTCTTCTATCGGCCAACCTCTTCATACCAACGTAGTTCCTCTCTTTCACGTCCTTTACAACCTGCTCCATGTAACTCATACGAGGCCTGCCTCTTCCATTTTTCCCGTTCACTTTTCCCTCGACGATTGTCTTCATCAGGCCATCGTGTCTTAAGATATGGCCGAGTAGGTTGTTCCGTCTTCTTTTTATAGTTTTCAGTAGACTTCTCTTTTCTCCCACTCTTCTTAGGACTTCTGCATTTGTCACTCGGTCGATCCATTTTATCTTCATCATTCTTTGATAGCACCATTTTTCGAATGCTTCCACCCTTTTCTTCTCCGCTGCTGTCATCGTCCATGCCTCACTGCCATAAAGGAACATGCTCCAGATATACGTTTTAATGAATTGCTTCCTTACTTCCAAGCTTGTATTTCCAGCTGTTAGTAGAATCTTCTTTTGATAGAATGCCCTCTTTGCCTGGGCTATTCTACTCACTATTTCTTTCTTGCTTCGTCCATCGTTGGTTACTCTGCTTCCCAGGTAACAGAACTCTTTCACCTCTTCCAATTTTTGTTTTCCTAGTTTAACGTTGGATTTGGCCTCTTCTCTTTTGCTGCACACCAATATCTTAGTTTTCTTCTTATTGATCTTCAGCTGATGTCTGGTCATTGTCCTTTCCATGGTTGTTAGCATCTTATTCAGCTCCTTCTCTGTCTCTGCTATGAGAGCTATGTCATCAGCGAATCGTAGAATGCTGATTGTTTCTCCGTGGATGTTCACTCCAGAACACTTCTCCTTGACTTCATTGATGGCTCTCTCAATGTAAACATTAAAAATTACGGGAGACAGTGCACAGCCTTGTCTCACTCCTTTCCTTATTCTTGCTTCTTCACAACTGGGTCCAGATTTAATCACAGATACTTGGTTTTTATACAAACTGTGGATAATTCTTCGATCATTGTAGGAAACTCCAATTCCTTTCAGAATATCAAGCATTGAATTCCAGTCCACGTTGTCGAAAGCCTTCTCTAAATCCACAAATGCAATGAAGGTCGGTTTGTTCTTCTCCATTCTCTTCTCTATAAGCAGCCTAAGGGCCAATATTGCTTCTCTTGTACCCTTACTTTTCCTGAATCCGAATTGATCTTCATCCAGGAACTCCTCTGCTTTTCGTTCTATTCTTCTATAGATGATCCTTGTCAATATCTTCGATGCATGTGTCGTCAGGCTTATAGTCCTAAAATTTTCGCATTTCTCTGCTCTCTTCTTTTTGGGAATAGGAATGATGATGTTTTTCTCGAAGTCCCTGGGTATTTCTCCTGTTGAGTACATGTCGCAGATGACATTATAAAGTTGGGCCAATGTCCTCTCTCCCGCATTCCTTATCAGTTCTGCGGGTATATCATCAATTCAAGAAGCCTTATTCATCCGAAGGTCCCTTATTGCTGCGTCGAATTCCGATCTCAATATTGATGCTCCCATATCATCCTTCTCGACTTCGCTTTCCTCTTCAATCACTTTCGTGCTGAGGTCGTTCCCGTTGTATAACTCTTCGAGATATTCTTTCCATCTCTTCACTTTGTCTTCATTTTCAATCAAAAGTACTCCATTCTTGTCCCTTATAGCATTGCATCTTGCACTCCGTTCCTTGAAGTGGTTCCTCACTATCCTATAGGCAGCTTCCACCTTTCCAAAGGTAAGGTTGTTTTGTACATCTTCGCACAGATTGTTCATCCACATTTCTCTAGCTTTCCTGGCTTTGCGACTTACTTCGTTCCTTATTCTTTTGTAGCAAAGCTGCCCTTCTTCAGTTTTCGCATTCTTGTACTTTCTTCTTTCTTCAATCAGCACTAAGACTTCTTCCGTAATCCATGGTTTCTTCTTAACAACTTTTCTTCTTCCAAGAACTTCTTTTGCGGCTTTTTGTTGTCCACATTTAATGTTTTCCCAACGCTCTTCTACTGGTTTCTCAGTCAGGTCCTCTCCTATGTTGTTTTCTACTGCTTTTTGAAATTCCAGCTGATTTTGAGTCTCCTTTAGTTTTTCTACTTGCCAAATGTTCTTTACTGTTTTCTTCAATTTCTTGAATTTTAGGTGGCATTTCATCATCACTAAATTATGGTCGCTGTCGATGTCAGCACCCGGGTAGCTTTTGCAGTCCTTCACCTGATTCCTGAACCTCTGCTTCACTAAAATGTAGTCTATTTGAAATCTTCCTCTGTCTCCTGGCATCTTCCACGTGTATTTTCTTCGGTTGTGATTTTTAAACAATGTGTTAGTAACCACTAACTTATGTTGTGCGCAGAACTCCAGCAGTCTTTCTCCTCTTTCGTTTCGTTTTCCCAATCCATATTTTCCAGTTATTCTTCCATCTTGTCCTTCGCCTACGACAGCGCTCCAGTCTCCTAAAATAATTAGGTTTTCTTCTCCTCTTACCTGTTTTATTACTTCAGTGATATCTTCGTAGATGTCTTCCACTTCTTCATCTTCGTAGTCCGACGTAGGCATGTAAACTTGCACCACAATGGTATCTGTAGGCTTAGTTTCAATTTTAACCATTACAATCCTTTCACTGTATTGCAGGAAGCTCTTCACACGCAGTCCCGCACTCTTCCTGAGCATTATGCCTACTCCAGCGTTACCATTCAGTGATCCGGTGTGAATAATTCTATAACTTCCACTCCAAAAGTCTCCTTCTTCGGGCCATCTCATTTCACTGATTCCCAATACATCGAGGTCCATTCTTCGCATTTCCACCTTCAGGTTCTCCAGTCTTCCGCAGGTCCGAAGTGATCTCACGTTCCACGTTCCTACCCTAAAATGAGTATCACACTTGACTGATGTACTCTCTCGGGTAGTCCCCGCCCGGAGATCCGAATGGGGGACTATTTTACCTCCGGAATATTTTACTCGAGAGGGTGCCATCACGTCTTGATAATAAAGGAAAGAGTGGAGTAGCTGCGACTCCTCGGGATAGTAATGTGGTGGTTTCCCCTTGCCTTCCACATCGCAGTACTACAGCCGTTAAAGTAAATGTTACCACGCCTGTGGTGAAATGAGTGTCGCTGTACCGACCACTGTGGTCTCCACCTTCACTCATGTGAAGAAGAGCTGGTGCCCTCTCCTCCGGGTGATGGGATGCGTAATTGTTGGCGGCCTCCATCGCCAAGTCACGGCATCTTCACAGGTTCTGTATTATTTAAGGCCTACCTTACCCAAGGATAGACCAATACGCCCTCGGAATGCCGTCGCTTTTTGTCCACGACTGCTTATTCGACGAGTAAACTCGCTTATCTCGCAGCTAACCTCTATATCTAGAGGTCGACCCACCATCCGCAACCCAGTGGGCGCACTCGGTGGCTTTAAGCTCAGCCGCGATGAAAAAAATTAATCAACCGTATTAGAATGCGAGATCAGTGATGTATGATGATTTCGTAAGATCGGGAGTTCGAAGGAAAGTTCATGAATCATTCATGAAAAATATTCCTCCGACTCTAAAAACTATTCTAAATTCTGTAAATTTAGAATAGGATCTTCCTAATTTCAAGAGGACCACGTTATACCGTCTTCTTCTTGACATAGGCTTCGTATATGAACGCAGGGGCAGACGAAGCATACTTATTGAAAGAGACGATATTATTCGTTGGCGTGATAATTATTTGAGACTGTTGAAAAAAATATCGCCGTGAGCGAAGGGATATTGTGTACACAGACGAGACGTGGATCAATGTTGGACAGACGATAAACATGGCTTGGCGCGATAAAGAAATAAAAACACCTCGTCAGGCTTTCCTTGCTGGTCTGAGTACTGGTTTGAAGGCACCCACCTCCCGAGGAGGACGTTTCGCCATAATTCATGCAGGAACCGAAAATGGGTTCATTAAAGGTGCTGCGCGCTTCTTTCTTTGCAAGAAGAACACTATGGATGAGCATGATGAAGTTGATGGAGAGTGTTATGAGAGTTGGTTTCAAAACTCACTTCTCTCGAATGTGCCCAAGGGCTCTGTGATAGTTGTCGATAATGAATCTTATCATTCCAGGAAATTAGAATCCTTGCCTTCTACAAGTTGGAGAAAAGATTGCATCAAAGAGTGGTTGATAAGTAAAAGAATTAACTTCAATGAGGACAGCTTGAAAAGAGACCTCTTATTTTTGGTTAATCAAGTACGGGAAAATTTTGAAAAATTTCGGGTTGAGGAAATAGCAAAGACATACGGTTGCACAGTTCTAAGACTACCACCATATAATTGTGAGTTGAATCCGATTGAAATGGTTTAGGCTTAAGTAAAGCACTACGTGGGAATGAAGAATTCGAGGTTTAAGAAGAAGGAGGTGGAAAAACTCGTAGCCGAAAGCTTTGATACCGTCACCCCAGAAAATTGGAAAAACTATGTTGAGCACGTCAAGAAAGTGGAAGAAGACATGTGGCATGCAGACAATTTGCAGGATGGCATCTAAGAGTTGATAATTCGCCTGACGTCGTCGTCATCATCTCAATCGACGTCACCCTCAGTCGAAGACGAACCAGAGCCACAGCCGAGCACATCGCGTTACATGGAGGGAGTTGAAAGTCTATCAGATTCATGAGGGGAAAGGTATGGAGGAATTAAATTATTTTATATTTCAATATTATTTTGAGGAAAATTTTTCCACGGATTGGAACGTTCATATGATTTTACTGCTCAGAAAAACTATATTTTGGCATTGGACATGCCGACTTGTACTCCATAAGGTATATTTATTATTTTTGTAAATTTATTTACGGCGTCTAGCGTTTCAATAAACCTCCTCCCAAATGAGAATCAACAAACTCAAGAACTTTGTCGGCGAGAACTCACCCCCTGCCATACGCTCTTGAGGTGGCTCGCAGGGTACTACTAAATAGATGAGCGCGCGTATATTATTGGATCGGTAAATTTTTAAAACGTTCAAACAAATTCAATCGTCACCAGAACGATTACCTGGAGTCTTTCCGTTAAAGTGAATATAAAATTTCTTTGCTGCTGTTGTCAGAAAATGATTAATTAATTACTCATCGCAGTCTCGGAGCACGTAGCAAGCATTTTTCTGCATATTTATTATCATTTCCTTGTTGGTATGTTAATTGCGTCTCTACTTTAAGAAGAAGTTAAAATTTTGTTGGCAAATCACAGAATCGAAAGCCAATTACAAAAAGTAATAGGTTATTGAGCAAACCCGAAAATGTTTCCTGCTGGAATCATTTCAAAAATGGAATTTCGAAGGTGGGTAGTGGGATATTTTGAAAATTCTTCGTTTGAATCGCTTGGCGTCATATCCTACTTCCCAGTATTATGGCACCTTCAAATGTTTGGGAGGAAGGTTGGGTCTGGGGTCGCCAAAAGGGATTTAAGCTCCTGCCTCAGGTCACCCACAACGTGCGTTCCCTCGGTTCCCGACCCAGGCTCTGAGAGATGGGAGGGTTTAGCCTCAGGCAAGATACGTAAAAGGACATTGGCAATTGGCGTCAAGCCCGGGTACTCGTGGGACAATGAACGGGGATGTGTCTAAGGGGGGAGCTTGCGGGGGGTGCAAGCAGAAGGGGAACCTCGAAAGGAGGAGGGAGAGACGGCGTCCAGTGATCCACTCTGGATAAATAACGAAGTGTGATTCGTATAGCGGTTGTGGCGAGGGAACGGGAAGTTTACGGGATGTGGTATATTTTATCATCACATTAAAAATTTATTGTAATAAGAAAAACGGATTCGCTCAAATGAGAAGGTAGAAATTTCTCTACAAAATATGGTGATCAAGCCGCTAAAAGAAGTTAAAATTTTCATTTCTCTTACTCAAGAGCTCCAAAAGCACTGGCCCTTGAAGTTCCCTAAAGTGATCCCTTCTCACCATTCAGTGCCTCAAGCAAATAGGGGAGAGTAAATTGGCAATCCCTCCTGGCGACCATTGACATAAGTTTTTCTCACCTACAAATCTCTCGTGGCACTATCGGAAAATTTTTCCTTGTACAGGAATGGCAATTTCTTTCCTCGGCATTCTCGAAGAAAATCGAGCCATAACCTTCATATTTACGTAAACGTCTTTACTTTTGAAACCCATTGCATTAATAATGCTGTGAATTACCGACAAGGGAGGTGAATGAAACTTATAATGAAGCGTTAAGCAATAAAAAATTCCATTTATTATTCAGCTCAGCTCAGCAGTCACTGACATTAAAACAATACGGTATTTTGTAAACAAAATGTTTACTTTATATTCCGGTAATTCATGTAACCTTTACATCGCAAAATGTCATCCCCGTACGCCTTATTATGTGCAAAATTTAACACTTTTTTGAAACTAAATAATTTTGCCGCGGAGTTATGGTTGGTTGCCTATGCTGTCAGGATGCCGCCCACGGAGCGGAAGCTTGGCAACAGCGTTCCCCATAAGCTCCATACTGTCAACTAAATGTGGAACGCGCTATAGTATCACATTCTTATTTATATTTGGGACATACGATACCAAAGTTTCTCCATCGTTGAAGCCAAATAAACTTGTGTATTTTTCTCTGCCTTTAGTACCAACAAAGTCAAGTGGCAGGTGTCTTTTATTTTTTCTGACTGTCCCAACATAGGAAATTTTCTTCTTTTTCAGATGATCAACGAGATCCATATCAGTAAACCAGTTATCAGCTGTTACATTACGTCCAGATCCAAATAAGGGCTCAGTCATCCTTTTCACAACTTCTGGCTGCTTCCCGGCATAAATTTCCATATTATATGTAAAATACACTTTTGCGTCAACGAGAGCAAAACATTTTATACCATATTTATTTGGTTTGGATGGTATATCCTGCCCAAAGGGGCACTTTCCACGAAAACCTGGAAGCATCTCATCAATGGTTACATTCTCCCCAGGAATGTAACTCTCCTGGCAGCGTCGCACAAACTGACTGAAAAAATCACGCACTGGAGCAAGCCGATCTAACTTTTTTTCTCTCGTCCCTGGAGTTTCGGTCGTCAAAACCAACACGGCGAATCAGAGTTTAAACCGCTTGATATTCATCACGAGTCCAAATTTTTCAATTCCATCACCCTCTCTCCCCCAAAGTGCCTCGAGACTTTGGCGATTACCTCGGTACGCTCCAGCCAGATAAAGCAAACCAATGAATGCTTTAATTTCAATAGCATCTGTGAGTTTGATGTCCCTCTCCCTGGAAAATTTGGTCCTGATTATTTCGATGTACTGGTTGGAGTATCTAACAATTATGTCTAACATTTCATCCGTAATGAGGCAATTCCAACATTCTACAGCGGTTTTAGCAGCAATTGCGTTTCCCTTGACTCCAGGTAATTGGGCAATCACGTTGTGGGATCCCCTACGCACACATATTAGAGGAGGATTTGGATTCCACTTGGTTACCTTATCTTTTCCCAAAACATAACTTCCACTTGCACTGGTATTTTCATCTTCATCGGTCTAACCCTCCTGTTCTGTTTCGGAGTCGTCACCTTCTTCTACCTCATCCTCCGAAACAATGTCGCTTTCCTCTCCCAAATCTTCGTTCAAGGCCAATTAGTAAATCCACTATTTCGTCTGCATCCGTCGGGTTTTTTGCATTGAAGACACGGCGGGACATATTTTCGAAAGCCTATGACAAATGATTAGAAAAAACATAATTAGATGTTCGGGCGCAATGTGCTGTTTAGACCAGACTGGTATATTATGGTAAATTTACAAAAGAATTGAAATCAGGTAAACTATTCAGTCTAAAAGTTATGACAATAAATGAATTAAGTTATTTACATCGAAAATACATACCTTCAAATTTAAAAAAAAAAACCTTGTGACGAGTTCGGGCGCAATGAGCTTCTCAGAACAAAACTTGAACAACTTCCCGTGGGGACGGTCCAAGTCAAACTAAGCGGAAAGGCTGCATAGAGAGTGTCAAAACAAACAGCTACTAAGAGCGTCAAGGGTCTATGCCGCTTAGTGGTGCGGAGAAACGAAAAAATACTCGCGCTGTGCCTGTCAGATCCATTGCGCCTGATGGAAGGTTAAAGCAAAGAGAAATGTTCTAGGGTGAACATCCATGAAGAAGCAATAGGTATGCTTTGATTCGTTGATGACATAGCAGAGACAGAGGAGCTGAATAAGATGCTAACAACCATGGAAAGGACAATGGCCAAATGGCCAAATCAAAGGAAAAGTGAATGGGAAGAATGGAAAAGGTAGGCCTTGTATGAGTTATATGGTACAGGTCGTGAAGGACGTGAAGAGAGGAATTACATTAATGTGGAGAGGTTTGCTGAAAGAAGAATCAAGTGGATGGCTGTGTCAAACCAATCCTAGGATTGTTAACCCATGATGATGATTATGATGAGTTTGATGTAAGCATGTAAAAGGTCTCAATAGCAGTATATGTAAGCTTGGTCTCAAATCTTCACCGTTAATATATTTTTGCTATACTGCAGCATACAGTCACATGCATTCCACCACTCTTCCTGAGCACTGAGATCTCCAGCTTTATCAATTAAAGATCTAGTGGATATGAAACTGTGGTTTTCACTCAGTCTCCTTCATTGGGCCACCTCATTTCACTGATTCCTAATTCCGAAGTCCATTCTTTGCATTTCCACCCTCAGGTTCTCCAACCTTCACAGATCAGATGAAATCACAAATTCTATGTTCCTACCCTGAAATGTCTATTATGTTTGACTGATGTGATCTACCACGTTGTCCCTACCCACAGGTCCGAGAGGGGAACTGTTGCACATCTGGAATATTTTACTCAATAGGGTTCCAATATGTCTAGATAAAAAAAAGCAGTGAAGAAGCTGTGTTTTCTTAGTATAATAATGTGGTGGTTTCCCCTCCTCTTCCACATGGCAATATTACAGACATTAATGAAATTGTATTTCTGCAGTGAAATTAATATTTCTGTACCAACCATTGTGGTCTCCACAATTACACACTTGAAAAAAAATTGCTGCTCTCTCCTACATATTAATGAGTGCATAATTATTGGCAGGCTTCTACTACCTAGTCATGGCACTTCACAGTCTTCTTAGCATTAGAGAGATCTACCTTACATAAGGGTAGACCAATACTACCTTGGAATGCCATCATCACCTTTTGTCCAATTCTGCTTATCCGACAAAAAAACTAGCTTACCTCACAGCTATCCAGGTTGACCCAACATCCCTATCACTCTTCCTAAGCGGGTCTAGTACAACTCGGCGTGGCTGTCTCGGCACAGGCCCATCTCGGCATGGGCCACCTCGGCACTGGCCATCTCGGCGTAGGCTATCTCGGCACGGGCCATCACGGTGAGGCCAATGTATTTAATACTGGATGTTTCTAAGTGTGGACATATGTATGGACCACATTTAAAATGAAGTGTAGGACGTAGTTTACTTGGGTTTATATCTTAAATGGAGATGGACGCATTAATAATGATATTAGGAGAGGAATTTCTTTGGCGAAAGAGGTGTTTACTAATAGAAGAGAGCTTTTGACAAGAAATTTGAGAATAGATGTATATACATTTATATCTACGCTGTACCCTGCAAGCCCCCGCGAGTGTGTGTGGCAGGGGGTGAGGAACAAAGGAACTATGCAATGCTAACCGTGCAACAAAGAGATACCACTACAGGCTAATCTAACAATATTTCACCTACCTATAAATATGCTATGCCGCCTATTATGTTTTCTAATGGTAAGAGGGAAATACGGCTCTTAAAATCTATCGGTATAACAACCCTAGTAGCAATTGATATCCATACAATATCCCTACAATATCTGTAATATCCAACTATAATGTCCCAACAATATCCAATTTTCATCTGCTAATGTTATATAGATATCCATGCACTATCCGAAGTTGCCACCAAATGCCATCCATGTAATATCCAACTTAGATATTAAATAAGAAGGGGATCCCTTCCCCTGCTACATATTTTTCTCGAAAGAATATTTTAATATTACCATCCTACATGCTAGAATTATCAGTAGAGTAGCACGTTGCAATTTTCCACACTTGTTTTATTTCACCTGAAACAGTTCCGACGTACCTTTTGTCATTACTTAAAGGCTACTGCATATAGCAGTCTATAAATAATAATGTAAGGAACATCAAAACATTGTTGAGGTGAAAGAAAACAATTGTGGAAAACTACACAGTGTTGCTCTACTGTTTTATTGTAATGTATTCCCTCAAAGATAACTCGTCTAACATTGATTTTTACTTCTACATGTTTTTCTATCACAAACTAAAAAATGTATTTCAAAATCATTGTAAAGTATTATAGTAGAAACATTAGGAACAGCATTACATTCGCAATAATGGTGTATTTGAATTCTCATAACCAAAATAACCATTCAATATCCAAAAGGCAGTCATACATTAACATCCATACAATATCCACACAATATAACATTTAGATGTAATGCTTTTTGGATATTGTATAGATATCAATTGCTACAAGGAAGTGATCTCTCTAATCTTATTTACCTGGTCAAATCTAGTGTAATACGCAGGAGTATTTAATATATACCTAACATCTTCAGTAAACTTTTCCATTTTAAATTTCCTTCTGTGCATAAATATGATATCAATAAGGAGGTAAAGTAAGATTTTATTTGCCGATGATGCAGTGGTCTACAGCCCAGCAATAAAGAATCAATGCATGATGACATATTAGCAATTGAGAAATGGTGTGATACATGGCAGTTAGAAAATAAGTTTTAAAAAAATATGTGGTAGTGAATTTTTGGAAAAGACTACTTCTCCCCCCAATAGGTACTTATTACATAATGAATAATAAATTAACAAACATTGAGTCCGCTAAATACATAACTTGGAATATTACTGACACATGATCTTTCTTGGGGTAAACACATAAGAGAAATAATGGGTCAAGCTAATCGTTAAACTGGAATTCATCTGGCTAATATTTAGATGTAAATATAGACTGGGATTCAACAAAAGAGTACTGGGCAAATATGACAACCATGTACAAAATATCAGTTTCCCTTGTTAGACCTTATTTAGAATATGCTGCCAGAATATGGGGTTCATTATCTAGACGTATCTCCCTAATTGAATCTTCAAAGTGTAACTTGCTATGTTGCGCTGGTATTGGTAAAATAACTGCAGCTTCTTCTGATAACCTGTTAACCTTATATTTTTGTATGTGATTTATTTTGTATTTCAACTTACAATTTTATAATGATTCACAACTTCTATTACTTTTAATATTGGTAACACTTTCGATACATTGATAAACAGTGTAATAATTAAATGAACATTATCTTTTTGTGAAGATAATAAAACTTATTTTTCAGTCCAATAAGCACAATTCTAAACAATAATGTAAAATATAAAAAATGCAGTAAATTACGGGAAACAGTAACTGAATATTAGTAGTGAAATGATGCATTGGTATTGACACGTCCTTATGAGTAGTTTTAAATAATTAAACTCACTCTTCAATATGTCCCATTAAATAGTTGTCAATATAATTTATAATTTTTAGCATTAAGGCATGTTGCCTGGCAAGGCATGATTATTTTCAACAATACCTCTTGAAGAATTGTCTGTTGAAGAAGCAGATACTTGGTGCCAATAGGTTTTTTACATGATCATCTGTTCCAGTACTTAACCCTTCAACCCCGGAGGAGGTTTAAATGGATTTTAATCCTGTCGCCGGAAGAGATTTAAATGTTTTAATGCTTTATGTAGACTTGTGAACAATAAGTAGTATTTCAATAACTAATAGTTCTACAGTCCGGAATTTTTTTGTAATTGCGAAAAAAGCTTTATATATTTCATTTACAGCTTAGAAACTTTAAAAACAATTATTTTAGGAGCTATGCACCTTAAAATTCGTTTTAATTAAACAAAATATTATGACAAAATGAAAAACTTTCTCGAACGAAATTATGAATGAATTTCAAGTTTGAGGAATACAGACGAACACCAACCCAGATAGGTACTTCTTTATACACCGGTAGTTACTATTATCAAATGATTTGATAGTCGCATATCGTCAATGTAAACACCTCCGCAGCAGATGTTTGTTTTAGTCATTTCCAAGGCCGCCTTATAGCTGTCATCGCCAACTGTAAAAATAAAAGATTCTTTTTTATAATAATTTCAATTCCAAAAGTAATTCAATACAAAAATTTCGTGCTGAAAATATTTTGAGTTATAAAAAATGTAATAAAATTACTTCACCTCAAAAATTCAGCTTGGTGTGGTAATCCTCAAAGCAATCGATGCATAGTCCGGTGTCACAAGGTTCGCACCAGTAAACTGTCTCTTTCCTCTTCCCATGTTTGGTACAGACTGCACACTATCTTTGAGGTCTGGCCTTATTAACTTTAGGAAGTATTCTTTTTATACAATGCATTTCAGTTAGTCTTGGAAGCATGTTGTCTGTTATGTGGCAGCCTGGCACTCTGTTATACAGCAATGCCGTATTTTAGAAATAAACTTTCTGCTAGTTGGACTCTGAATGATAGATGATTGATCCTTTTTCATGAATTTTCGCGATATATTATCATTGAATTTAGCACTGTTATATTTAGAAGTCTGCGGAAAATTTTCATATACCATTTGTTTAGACGCTTCCTTTCGATTAGATACCTACGCTTGAAGAAGCTGATATTTTAGGTCAACTCCTCCCATTTGCTTGTTATAAGCAATTACGCAGGTTGTTTTATTTATTTCCTTTCCCGTTGATAATCTCTGTGTTGGAGTTGTGAAACGTTGATATCATGGCAATACGTTTTTTGTCCTGCCACTTGATTACCGATACAGGACCGGAATGCATCCATATCACACTTCCCCTTTCTTCAATTTTTTTTCCCTTTACTAACGTTGGTACATTTCATTTTTCTGGCCTAATCTCAGCGTACCTACGCAATCTGTTTTGTATGAAGTCTTTAGATGCCTTGCTAAATCAGGAGAATTGTAGTAATTATCCATCCAGATCGTTCTACCTTGATTTAGGAGTGGCTCCGCAAATTTTAGGACGATGGACTCTGTTTTACTACTTCCAGGAATGATAAGAGGTAATGAAAAATCAGTATCCTTGCCAGTGTAAACTATAAGTGACCATAAAGACCCACTGGTTGAATCACAGAGTTCGTATGATTTGATCCCAATGAATTCGTATGATTTAATCCCAATAAAATATAAAGAAAATAATTTTAGAAATAATCAGAAATTTGGTCTTACTGGCATGTAGTGTCCATTCAAAACTTTTAAATTCTATCAGAATCTTGGATGGTTGGTAACAGAAAAAATAAATGCATTTTTTCGGTTCAAGGCATTACACCCTTGGTTTGTCCGTCCAAACCACTCCTTTCCCCCCCTCTCCTTTTCCTTTATTATCGGCTTGTTGAGGTGGGATGAGGTGTGTGAAGATTCGTGTGAATGTGTGTGGGTGTTAGATGAATGAATATGTAGCAAGGTCAAGTGAATGGAGTGGAATGCAGTGGACGGACCCGGTATGAATGAGTCATAGGGAATGGTTGATTTCGGGCATCTAGCGATGTGTGAAGGTCCCTCTGTGTGCCCCCTACATCAGTTTCCCCCTCTCCACAACGTCCCCTCACCCATCATAAAATGGCATATAAAAGCGATCGCCGAAAAGAAGAAGAGGAGGAATGTACTGAGGAAATCACGGTGCAGAAGCACTATTCGAGCTCATGGGTGACTTGGAGGCCAAAAGGTACCTTAAGAAAAGTACCTAATCCATTGTGTGGACCACAACTTCCCCCGTCAAGGTATTCTCAACGTACACAGAGTCTGCGAGTGGCGTGTTTGAGCCTAGCGTCCACCGCAGAGATCAGAGAATCCAAATTGGATGACGAAGTCCCTGGCCTGGCTGCCATCCCATGCCGAGAATCCTCTGTCGATGGTCACGTAAGGTTGCCGACCTGACAAAACCTCCCTTATTTCAGCCTCCTAGCTATCAAGTCAACAATAGCTCCCCCCTCCCATGTTTATGACAGTGTGCTTCACAGTGGCGATCAAGTGATTAATGCCAAAAACAGATAATTCTAGTGGGAAGTATTTTGCCTCGAAATGGGAAGGACTAATAATTACCTCCCTCGCTCCAATTTGTTTGAAAGTGGGGCTAATCAATTTAATTGCCTGTGTGTGACAATAAGCCTTTTTCTTTCGTTTTGTGTGGCTCACAGACGAGTATTAATGCTACGTTGTGCTGATCTTTATTATTCATTTCACTTCACTCAGTCATCTCATAAAGTGTTCGTTCTCATGATTTAAATGTCTCATCTCTCACCTATTCATTCATCCATTCACTAGTCATTAGAAGGGTATTTTTGTTTTATAATGATTGTGTCAATTCTCGAATATATGATTGTTATATGAGGTGTAAACGATACTTTTTGTTCAATCTTCCCACCTGACAAGCCAAATCACCCTCTACTCACCTACGATCCATCTTCACCCGGCCCCGGCGGTAAAGCTAGGGAGAAACTAGATTTATAATGAGGTCAGGAACCTGCCCGTAGAGGCCTTTTTGGAGAGGTCTCCCATTTTTTATCCATCAGGTGATGGAGTTTTTGCCCATGTGTCCCTGAGGGACACATGGGCGGGAGGGTATGCATGGGTGTAGTGTCCGTGTCCCGTTCACACGGCCGAAAGGATGGGACCGGTACAGTATACTCCATTCATAAATTTATTGACAGTACTACTAGTTACAGCGCTTCTGCACCATCATCAGGTACCTACATGATGATAGTGCAAAAGTGCTGAAACTAGAGTACCGTCAATAAATTTATGAATGGAATTTACATTGTTATTTTTTTCTGTCACCATGGATTTCCACGTAGTTAAGCCAATCCTTCGAACTTACCTGGTTGGTAAGCCATTTTATAGCTTTCATAAAAGATTTTTTTTGGATATTTGGACCATATCACCTGAAAATCTTAAATTGATAATGTCAATTCCATTAACATCATCAAAAAATTAACTCATTCCATTACTTCTGATACAGCTACTTGAAATTAAGATTAAATAGAAAAGGAGAGTGGATATGTTGTTGACTCACACCTATCATAATTACTTTATAATCTTGAAACTCATGTTCTATTCTCACTACAGCTGATTTAAAATTAACTCATTCCATTACTTCTGATACAGCTACTTGAAATTAAGATTACATAGAAAAGGAGAGTGGATATGTTGTTGACTCACACCTATCATAATTACTTTATAATCTTGAAACTCATGTTCTATTTTCACTACAGCTGATTTAAAATTAACTCATTCCATTACTTCTGATACAGCTACTTGAAATTAAGATTAAATAGAAAAGGAGAGTGGATATGTTGTTGACTCACACCTATCATAATTACTTTATAATCTTGAAACTCATGTTCTATTCTCACTACAGCTGATTTTAATAGTGTTTGTTGATGATACAGATATCATTTGGCAAAGGATTTCCTTTGAAACAAATGATTGAATGATCATGACAGGCTTTATCAAAAGCCTCATTGTAATCCAAAATACAAGCATACAAGGGCTGATTAATCTTCATGGATCTCTGGAAAAGTGTGCATTGAATGCAAGCAAGATTTTTCTTTTTTTTTTCAGATTTTCCAGAGACTTTCTGAATCGGAGACTGTGTATCTGTAATTCCCATACTAATTATTGGAAAATCCATTGGTGAGTGATCACCCTATCAAAAATTTCCCATAGGCTGCACCTATAGGAATTCTTTTGGATTTTGGCTTTAACACTTTAGGACCAAGCACCATCAATAGATGGTGCGGCGGACTCCGCCCAGGTCCGAGCACCATCTATAGATGATGGGCCGCTGTGCTCGGAAGTCATAAACTCAAGAGCCCCATTCTTCAATTTCTCTTTGCTTAGCGGCCTCGAATCTTCACAGGCATCACACTTCAGTCTTAGCCACCGCAGGGTACGGTTCGGATTCTGCTGGTATACAGATGGAAGGGTCCCGGGTTCAAACGTTCACACTGAATGTTTGTGTTGTAAATAAAAATGTTCCTATTTCTGTGGGATGTGATTTTCAGCTTCCTTTTATTTTAGAATGGAGCGATCCAAGACCCCTCAACCCTCAACCTCACGGCAGAGGCGTATATCTCCAGCATATTTGGGTAAATTAATTTTTGGCATAACTATTTAGTATAATATTTTATTTGCTTTCATTATTCCAGAGGTGGCAGCCAAAAGAAAGAGAGGCCAAAAAGAAGTGTCAGGAATCACGGTGGGAGAAACCCAAAAATTTTGGAAGACGATTCCATAGGAGAAGACTGGTCACTCCGAGTCATGGAGTGATTTCGGCAGTGGGCAGTGGGTTGACGACTAGGAGTCCGAAGAAGCAATAACTCCAGGTAAAGGTCCAACCCCTGTTCCACGCCTCTCAGAGGAGAATCCTCCACCTTCATCCCCTATTCCTTCCACTTCCCAAGCACCCACCCCACCGCCCTCTTCCTCTCTTCCCTCCCTCCCTCCCCAGCCACCCCTTGCCTGAACTGAGGGTGCTTGCCTGTCTGCAGCCCTTCCCTTTCGGGGAAGAGAAGCTCTTCTAATGGCACCCAGTGGAAATAATACCATTGACTATTTCAGCTTGTTTTTCCCTGATGAATTCTTCCAATTAGTAATTCAGAGGACGAATGCCTGCATGGAAAATATTTTCCTAAATCAGGTGGGTGTTCAATCTCAAAGAATAACCAATTGGAGCGAATTGACCAGGGAAGAATTCAAAGTGTTTTTGGGAATAATGTTCCATATGGGTACCGTTAGAACTAACAGGATAAGGGACTATTGGAACAGGAATTCCAAATTTGATTTGCATTTTCTTCACCGCAGGATTGCAGAGTTGCATTTCGCAGAAAATGCAAATGTTGGTGACCCTGCTCCAATAGATCCCTTGTACAAAGTTAGGCCCCTTCTTGAACTTTTTCACAGTATTTTGGAAGAAACATATACTCCAGATAGGGTATTATGTATTGATGAATCTATGGTATTGTGGAGGGGTCGCTTGGGGTTCAGGACATCCATCAAAGGGAAGAGGCATAACTTCAGAGTCAAACTATACATGCTTACCAAACCCAATGGGTATGTCCTGAATTTCATTGTGTATGTGGGCAAAAAGGACCTCGAGTTGGGCGGATAAGGGCATGCAAGTAAGGTTGTCCATAAACTTATGGAAGGGAGACAACGAATGGGGTATTCCTTGTTTATGGACAACTATTACAATGATGTCAATGTAGCCCGTGAACTACTCAGCAATGAGTGTTATTGCACTGGAATGCTGCTTGGGGACTGTAAAGGGAACCCACCACAGGTGATCCGGACTAAGTTTAAAGGAGGCGAGACAATTTGTATGAGTACCGACACAGGGATAAATGTCATGAAATGGAAAGACAAACGGGATGTCCTCTTACTTAGCACTGAATTCGGCCACAACTTGGTCAATCTTACTACATCCAGGGGTAATATTGTCCAAAAGCCAAAGGCAGTTGCCAAATACAACAGATGTATGGGGGCCATTGTCCGTGTCAACCAACTCATGGCATACCATCCCTGTGATCACAAAACTTTTAAATGGTTCAGGAGATTAGGGATTCATGTGATGCATATAATGCTTCTGAATTCCTATCTCCTGTACCAAAAGTTCAGTTCCCAAAAACTGAGCTTGTACTCATACAGGTTGTCCATCATAGATGCCCTTGCCAAAGACCAAACGAGAGAGAGTTTGCCCATTTCACGGGGCCCTTCATGGTATCCATAGATTCCCATTTTCCGAAGTACTGCGAAAAGAGGAATGACAGAAGGGTCCAGAAAAGGTGCAGGCAGTGCTCCAAGCTGGGTAAGAAGTCTGTGGTGACTACCTTTTGCCCTGAAGAACCTTTCTTTCTTTTTAACTCTATCCCAGGGGTTGGAGTACTTTGAGAAAAATATAAATGTTGTGTGAATCTTGTGAACTTTCTATGAGAGCCATCAAGAGTTCCATAGCAGCTATTAGATACTCTTATAGGAATATTATAGGAGCTCCTAGAGGTCTTAGGGCAATAAAGAATATTATAATATGTATTATTATTATTATCCTCTTCAAAAACATTTTTAATGCATGACTCATAAGGCTGATAATACATGTCATTTCATTTTTTGCATCAACTGCTATTCATTTGGAATAATGCTAGTTCTATTTATTGAATTGTGTTAATCAAAACCGTTAAGCATTCTTCACATAGTAGCTTGAAAGTATCTATTGTAATCTTATTAATAGCTGTTAATTTTTATTTGGCTTCTCGCATGCATAAATTCTTCTTTAGATGTGTCAGGCCTGCTTTCTGTATTACTGTTCTCATTTTTCCATGTTCTATTCTATTATCCCTTAAAAGTAGATGTACTCAGTGCATATTTTTACTTTTCTTGTGAATTGGTTATAAATAGGTGTTATAAATAGGCTACCCATATAGTTTCCTGAACTGTTTGTGAAAGTTAAAGATTTCTTGTTTTGAAATCAGTTCTACTTCCTCACTACCCTTACTCAATCATCTTCCTTTTTTGATTGTACCTTCTTATATTCAGCAGCTGTAAAATATCCTCTGACATCCGACTTGTCTTCTTATTTATTTCATACGTGCACTAAAAATGAACCTCATTCTTTACAAAATTACAAACTTATTGGTAATTTTTTGCGTATTTTCAATTAGCATTTCCATTTTTCATTAACTTCCTTAGGAAAAATTTTCATTCACTTATTCAGGCAAACTATTCATTTCATATAGTTAACAATGGCCATTCCACTCCAGAATTTTTCCTGCCATTGCATGAATACATATTTAAGCTTTCCTTGCTGATAGTGATTCTTCCACATGTGAATATTTGGTGGATTTTTTCTCGCAGCATTATCCAAGGTCTTTTACTCTTTTCTCCTATGGGTTATCTTCATTTTTACATATGTCTATTCTTTTACATCCTTCATGACTTTCTCAATATATATTTCATAAAAGGGAATACCATTCCATTCAATTTTCTCTTCATGACAATCTTTATCAAACCATCATGTCTCAAGATATGGCCAATCAGGTTCTGGCATCTTAATTTTCTGTAGACTTCCCTTTTCTCCCACTCTTCTTAGGGCTTTTTCATTTATTATGTGGTTGACTCATATAACCTAATAATTATCTGTACCATCATTTGATTGCCTCCTGTCTCAGCATTACTTGAGCTGTTATCATACAAGCCTCACTGCAATAAAGAGGCTAGCTGCAGACTACCTCTGTGAAGTGTTTCCTTTAACTTTGAGCTAGTATTTCCAGCTATTTCCTTCTTCTGGTAGTCTCCTCCCTCTCGCCTGGACTGTTACTGACCACTATATATTTCTTTCTTACTCTGCCCATCGCTGGTTATACAGCTTCCCAGATGACACTACTCTTTCTTCTCCTCGCGCTTTAATTACCTTAGTAAAAAATGTTTGTCTTTTCTCTTTTACAGCATATCCCTTAGTTTTCTTTTTATTGCTCTTCTGGTGATGATCAGTCGTGTTCATTCAATCTCATTCTTTCTCTGCCGTGACTGCTACATCATTGGTAAAATACAGCATGCAAACTTTTTCCCTGTGTACACACAATCCTGAAGTAGCTGGGATGCTAATTCCTAACCTACTATTTTTCTATTGCTATTATTCATTAGCATATAGCAACCGCTAACGCGAGGCAGAAATAGCTGCTAAATATTCTACCACCTGCTACACTGTATTTGTCTCCCCTTCTTGTCCCCCTGCAGAATTTGGATTTATTTCATAAGGCACTGCCATTTAGTACATTCCTACAAATGGTTAGTATGAGACAAGAGGGGATGCATCCATAATCAGTTAATTTTAGCAGAAGTGGCAGAAAAAACTTTTTAGAAGGAGAGGAGAGACACGGTGAAGCAGTTAGTTTTCTCAGTAGCAAATGAAAAGTGCAACCCTTGAAAAGCAGCTGATTTTGCATTAGCAAGAGAGTAGAGCTCATGCCCCATGAAGCAGTTAAATTCAGAACTAGCGCAAGAGGAGAGCGCAAAAACAGTGTAGCAGTTAGTTCGAAGATTAGCATCACAGCACATTCACTGCAAGCTATGACACAACATCGCACATAAGGATTGTTCCAGCCTGCGGGTGGAAACAGTGTATTAATTTTAACTCAATTTCTTTCAAAGTGCCCAGCTCCATTCTGCTCAAGATAATGGCCAATTTCATGGGTGGGCAACCTGTTGAGAGTACATGCCAAAATCGGGAAAATCTCTAAACAATTTCCAAATTCCATTTTTTTCCGCTGTTAATTTTTAATGTTTGATGTATTATAATTTACATAATCACTTACAAATAAAGCATGTAAAATTGATTAAATGAAAAAATACAATTTTAAATTCATGTAGTATATCTTTGAGTTTGCCAGAGTACCACCGTGGCAGGGTTAAGTCTGCCTATCCTAGCATAGTCATTCCATGACTATGCTAGGATAGCAGTCGATAAAATTAGTAGTTATTTTTAACTGATAATACTGGTTAGCAGTAATTGTTAGCAACTGCTACTAGGAAATAGCAGTTAGGCCCACCTTTATCCTAAAGCATTGTATGATTTCTTTAATGGATACCTCAATGGACACATTAAATATCACAGGAGTTAAGCCCACCTTTATCCTAAAGCATTGTATGATTTCTTTAATGGGTACCTCAATGGACACATTAAATATCACAGGAGACAGTGTACAACTTTGTGTTATTCTTTTCTTTATTCTAATTTCTTCACTACTGGCTAAATAGCTAGATTGCAATCCTTAAAGTATGTAGTTCTGTTTGTGGTGTTATGACCAATCCTGGATATCTGTTGGTATCTTTCCTTTTGAGTATATATTACATGATATTTAGCTGAATTTCTTTTATTTGGCATTTTTTAAGTCTGGCTGTAACATCGATTTTCTGTCCTATCTTCAAACCCCTTGCTGCTTCGGCATATTTTCATAATACTTGACAGACTTTTGTCATGTATTCCTTCCATCTTTTCAATGTCTACATGATCAATCAATAGTTCTCCATTCCTGACCCTTGTGGTATTGCATATTGTGATGTTTCTTGAAAAATATCATCAATATTGCATAGCCAGCTTTCAATTTTGTATGTTCAAGGCTGTTTTTTACATATTCAAAATTTCCTTGATTCATTTTTACATTTCTCTAGCTTTTCCCATTATGATTTCAATATTTCCCATTCTTATTTAGCAGTGTTTTCCTTCAGTATTCATGTTCTTACATTTTCTTCTCTCATGAGTAAATTCCATTACTTATTCCAAGACCCTAGGATTTCTCTGTACCACATTCCTCCTCCAAAGAGCACATTCTCAGCCCATTTTCTGTTTCCTTCACTCCATGTTATTACCAAAGGCATGGTATTGAACCCTAATTGTTTTTCAATGTCCCCAGAAAGGCTAGTTAATCTTTACTTCAATTTTATACCAACTATTCAGTTATCCCAATGATCATAGCAAGTGTAATAAAATACTACTGTGAATGATTATACTCAATACTTTGAAAGTCACTATGTGGGGCCTGAGTGTTTTTAATTTTTAAGAATTAAATAAAAGTTATCACCAGTTACTATTAATTATGTATATATTGCTTCCATATGTTTGAATACATATATTATAATGAAAACTTTTTTCCACAGCTGAATTGCTAGCAGTTTAAATCTACCCTAAGCGGCCATCAACAGTCAGTGATGGACAAAGTGGTCAACCTGCAAAGGTGCAACAATACCTGAAGTGGATGGCAATATATAATACAACCCAGTTTCTCATTGAATCTGCTTTGAGGGCAAGGCTCCACAATCCTGCCAAGCAATTGGATGAGAGGGACTGCTGAGGAAGACTACCGGGAGTTCAATGCAGAGCTCAGCTGAGAAGCTGTCATGGAGGGAAGACTCTTCCTACGAAGGCTATATGAAGACTACAAGGTGTTTCACGCAGAGCCCAGCTGAGATGCTGTCATGGAGGGAAGAGTCTTCATACGAAGGCTATATGAAGACTACAAGGTGTTCAACGCAGAGCCCAGCTGAGATGCTGTCATGGAGGGAAGACTCTTCCTACGAAGACTATATGAAGACAAGGTGTTTCACGCAGAGCCCAGCTGAGATGTTGTCATGGAGGGGAGACTCTTCCTACGAAGGCTATATGAAGACTACAAGGAGTTCAACGCAGAGCCCTGCGGAGATGCTGTCATGGAGGGAAGACTCTTCCTACGAAGGCTATATGAAGACTACAAGGTGTCAACACAGAGCTCAGCAGAGATGCTGGCATGGAGGGAATGATAGATGAAGCAGATGGAAAGTCCAGTATAAACATGATCATCAAACAAACATGGAGGAAAAATCTGTCAGAAAAAAAACCTTTTACAATACCTTTTACAACATCATCTTTATTGCATTTATATGAATAACTATATATACAATACTGAGTCTCTGTTCAGCGTTGAAACTTTAATAAATAAAATTTCTGTAGGGTCTCTGCAAAAAATTATTTTCTATTATATTTCTTCTTCCCCTTTTCATTAACTGAAGTTCAGCTAATTTATTCAGACTCTTTGACTGATGAATGGCAGCACATGGTTGTATGGGTGTAAGAGTTCTGGTGTTTATGAATGGACAATGAGCAAACATTTTATTGATATTGACTTTAACTATCACATATTCCTCAATAATAGTGGGTTTAATTAAAACAGCATGATAATTGTGGAAAATATAATGAATTTGACTTTGAAGTCCAATGTATCTTGGGTTCAAATCATCCACTTACTTGGTGTAAGTTGTCACATAACTAATTAAAAAATTGTCATAATAACAACCTTGACAATTTGGTCATGTTCACAACATCATTGAACTATCTGGTATCACGATGGAATGAAACTGTTATCACATCAATTAAGTGAATATCCACCACCCTATTGTCTGTTAACTGTTAATTAACTGACCCCCTTAATAAAATCTAGAAAAGTAAGCCCGAGTGTTATTTTCTCCGACTGCTAGGTAAGCTGCAAGCAGCATTCCAGTTCACCATACCAGAGTGGCAAAGAGTATTAAATGAATTAACTGTAGAAAAAACTTCCTTTCCCTTATCCTTTCTAGACACTGTGGACTCTCGTTAAGACATTCTCCTTAAAAGCATGTTTTGGTTACCGCTTTCGCACATGAGGAGGACCAAACTAAATATGTCACAGGAAAATAACAACTGTATACTTTAATTTGACAACGGATATTTCTCAAGAGCTTCTTTAATTCTGGCATTAAAAAAGATTGTTACTACTAAAAAAATGTTTAAATAGGAATATTATGCCATGATATTTATGAAGAAGACATAAATGGGCACCCACAATCTGTGCATTTTATCATGAGTTTGTTTTATAAGCATTGATTGGACTTCAAAACTATGTTAGCAGCAAGTGACGTTAAAATTGAGACAAGTGCTTAGAATTAGCCTGGGGGGAAAATAAAATTATCGATTGAAAAGCTCAACCTACTCTGAAAAGTAGATGAAAATCCACTTCAATAAAGTGTTCTTTAATTGTGGCAAAAATTAATAGTTTTGCCGCTGATAAGAAACTTAAGAGTATGTTTTACTCAGCCCTTATGTTGTTTTGCCTTCATGCCTTTGCTCCAAGCTCATATAAAAAAATATATGATTTAACTAAAGTATAGCAGCACATCAAGTGTTATAACAATAATTGATTCACATTAGAAATTTTAAATCAAAAGCAAAGGTGTTTGTTGCCACCCTCTAAGTTGCATACTTATGGAGAAAACTCTGTTTTATAAAGAAAATACGAAAATATAAGGAAACAAAGTAGAATATTTGAAAGTTCCAGGACTTAATGACAAACCGCCAATGTGACACTACCCTCCTCATCTCTCAAAAATCGAGCCATTTTTCGTTCCCACTGCATACATCAAAGTAAAATAAAATTCATTACCTGCATTAAATGTAGGACTACGCTATCTATTATGAAGATCGCTTCTTCCCTTTTAGAGATATGAAGTCTCGAACACGAATCAATATACTATTGGCGCTGATAGTGTGCATCAATGTAAGCCATCCTATGTACCTTATTAGGAAGCGTATTAAGTGTGAATGGAACTTTTTTTTACAATAAATGAACAAAGCTATCTACAGAATTAAATAAATTGAAGGTCAAGAATATCGTACTCCTGAAAGTTACGCAACTCACAAATACATCTTCAATTAACCTAGGGAAACTGTTTAGCATGTTTTCCTCATTACTACATTAAAAATTTCAGGGCCCTACACAAGTGTGCTAACAAGAGTCCACTGTATGTATTTTAATGTGCCGCATGTAGTGATCAAGTTCGATAATGTCATGATTAACCTTAAATGATTATGTTCCACAATAGTGCACCTAAATTTATCAATATAAGTGGTAGGACGTTGAAAATGTATAAAATGCTTTAGGACTCAATTTTTGATGGGATAACAGTTTGATTTCATTGATGCTGATATCACACTATGCCAGATAGCTGTTCTACAATGCTATGAACATGACCAAATTCTGAAGTTTGTTATTTTGACCATTTTTGATTAGTCATGTGACAACTTAACCAAGTAAGAGAATGATGTGAACCCAAGAATCATTTCACTTTAAACTCAAATTAATTATATTTTACACAATTATCATGTTGTCTAACCAAACTCACCAAAATTGAGGAATGTGAAACTTCAAGTCTATATCATTTTGATGTTGGAAGTAAGCTGTTTGGTTCATTGTTCTGCATGCCCAATCATAAAGACTGGTACTCTTACTGGTACCGCTGGACCCATACAACCATGTGTTACCATGCATCAATGGTCTGAAGTCAATAGATGAACTCCAGCTCCAGGGGACTAGTCCTCACAGGTCCAGAAGGTTCAAGCTGTTGATGAAGTGATGCCAGTCCGGGCTGTTGCTCACCAGCAGGCCTCACAACTGTTGTACCGGATGCTCCCTTCTGTGCTGTAGCAAGCTGTGTAGGCAGTTCCTCTAGGTTATCCTTAGGTGTGCTCTAAAAATACACAAAATATATCTTAAATTAGTATTTAATGACCATGAGCAGTATACTTATTGTTCCAGCAGGAACATTATTTCAACTTATTCTGAACACTAAGCACAGAGATAAGTAACATTGAAAGGGGGGGGGAAATCTATTGTAACAAATGGTCATTAGGAGAACTCTAATTGACTTGTGTCTCTTCATATTTCTGAAACCAGCTTTATTTTTATACTTTATACTAACACATATCTCTGCCTTAAAAGCAATACAATGCAACTGATATCAAAATACTTAGACTCAGTATCAGTGAATGATAAAATTAATTGATGGATGTGACAGACTGCAGACAGGGAAGGCGAAAATGCTACGCATTTCCTAAGAGAACCTTCAAATTTAAGTAATCAACTACTTGAATCATTCAGTCTCACAAAAAGAGGAATAATTTTCAATGCACGTAACATTTGTATTTGTAAGGATGCCAGTGATAATAAGTGTAACTCATAACTTATTGGTCACTGATGACATTATCCTGACAGAAAGTGAAGAAGAGTAAAACAACCTTTCAGAAATAGATGTGTCCAGAACACTGAATATTTGTGGCTGAATTAGTAGAATTATAAAAGCTCTAGTCGCAAAGAGAGGAGGGATTAACCCTTTAATCACCTAATGGGAGGTTAAAGGGTTATCGTGTCCATGTCGTTTAACAGGCTATCTAGTGTTTTCCTTAAAATTCTAAGGGTGCCAATACATCAGCTAAAGATAAAATTGTTTTCATTCAAACATTGATTTATAAATAAAAAAATAAATTAACTCATTGAAAAAAAATTAAACTAAACTAAAATTAAATTAATAGTTAATTTAACTATTTCGTTAATTTCGTGATATAATGCACAACTTGGCGACAAAACAAACAACTCAATCCTATCTCCTACACTCCAAATAATGATACAAATCAATATAATTTAATCATGTATTTAAATATTTTACATCATACTAGTGTTTTGATCATGAACTACTCTTATGTTTCTCGATGTTGCAAGAAATCACATTCCAGAAGCAATTGATGATGACATATCCTAGAAATACAGTAGATTCCGGTTAATTGGGCCACCGGTTATTTGGGGCAGCCGCTTATTCGGGACAAATCATCAAGAACAGAACCCAATTGAAGAAAGTCCCTGAGTTTTCTCCGGTTAATTGGGACAGGAAGCCGCTTAATCGGGCCATGCATCGGCTGTATTTGCCTCTTACTCCCTTTAAGAAAAACCAATTTTTAAGCTCTTGCAAATCATTTGGTACATTTTCTTTATGCATTTGAGCGAATCCCCAATGAGGGAATCTATTCCCACCTTCACTGTCTCATTTACCGTCGCTAAACGAAGTCTCTTAATCAATGGTTTTCCATTGTTAGCAGACGAGGAGTTAGTGTCAGTGGACCTATGCTAAAAAAAGTCGGAGGAGTTAGCTTTGAAGCTTGACCATACTGATTTAAAGTCAACAGATGATTGGATATCTAGATGGAAGAGTAGAAACGAAATAAAGTTCAAAATTGCTCACGGAGAAAAATATAGCGCTAATTTTGCAAGTGCAGAGGAATGGAGATGAAAGAGGCTACCCACCCTACTTCAGGAATTCTGAGCAGATGACGTGTACACCGCCGATGAAACTGGCCTGTATTACCGAGCCACACCTAATGGCTCTCTTTGCTAGAGTTATGTGGAACTGAGTGGGTCTAAAAAAACGATGGAATGGATTACAGTTTTTTGCTGCTCAAACATGTCTGGAAGTGACAAAAGAAATCTTTTGGGGATTGGAAAAAGTACTAACCCTCGCTGCTTTAAGTGGTTATGAATGAACAGCTTACAGGTGGAATATTACGGCAATAAGAATGCATGAATGGCGGCAGGCTTCTTTAGCCATTGGTTAAGCAGTTGGGATAAGGAAGTAGCGTGAAAATCGAGAAAAGTGATTCTTATTCTGGATAATTGTACTGCACACCCTAAATGCTCCAACGTCTTAAAAAACATTCAGTTGGAATTTTTACCAGCCGACACAACGTTGTCCAACCAATGGAAATAGTGATCATCAAAAATTTGAAAACAATATACCGCGCAAAATTGACTGATCACATTCCAGAATCAATAGAATATAATCTTCTGACATAGTCTTCAACTGCCAAGGAAGTGAGCTCAAAGGTGAATGTCCTGCAAGCAGTAACGCTTTTGGCAGATAGCTGGCGAAAAATCACCAGTGACACGATTAGAAATTGTTTTATTTATTGTGGTTTTAAGCACTGAAGTGCAGAAATATCGGAAAAACTTGAATGTGAATATGAATCCATTTCCGAGCTGCGTCGAGTAAAGAACTTTGAGGAGCTTGAAAGGATCGACTCCAATATGGAGTCCGAAGTAGATCAATGCCAAGAGATTTTTTTATGTATTACGCTAGGTTTCCAAAAATGTTTATAATGTATGTTTTCTTTTCAATTTATTGTTTTAATTCTATGTTATTAAACATTTTGCGTTTTAGTTGGCATTCAGTTTTCGTACTTTCATTTCAACGCTTATTTAAACATATTTACGGGATACTTCGTATAAACGGGACAGCCGCTTAATTGGGGCATAGTACACTGTCCCGATGTGTCCCAATTAACCGGAATCTACTGTATTTAGAAAATAACTGTATTAGCATGTGGATGAGCAAGAGGGCATATTCTTCCACCCTTCATTGTTTTTAAAGGAAAAACTTTGATGCAGAGCTGGTTTACTTCTCATGAAGAATTGTATCATGACACAATGTTAGTGTTAGTGAAAATGATTGGATTTACACTTATTTTTAACAACTGGTTTTTCACTGTATTCTTAAGACACATTCCCTCAAAAGAAGTTCACTGTGGACAAAAAATTGTTTTGTTTTTTAATGACTACAAGTCCCATGTTATTGATGAACTTGTTGAATTGGCTTATGATAATGATGTGGTAAAATCACCTTTTTTCTGCCTAGAGACATGTCCTATGGCATGTTTTCTCCTCCAGACATACATCTGAACACATCAAACACACCGTTACAAGAGGCAGAATAACAAGCCTGAATACACTTCATAGCCCATAGCAGTTCCACCCTATAAGTGCTGGCCTTCCTTGTCGCAATCTGCAACACAGAAACAGCAGGGAAGATGGTATTCATGACTAAGGATTGCAATCCCAGGATCCTGGATGAAATGACAATCCCGAAATGCCAGGATTTAGTATGTACGAATCCCGGGACTCTGTGATTGATGCACATCTTTCCGATAACAGGTGGTGCTAGCAAGTAAGTTTTCTTGGACATGAAATGTTAGATGTCAGAGTTAATTGAGTAATATATTTTATTGAAATGACTAATTTGTCATCGTTTGTAAAACATAAGCAAAAATGGAAATGAGCTTACAGTGTGCGTGTTAAAGACATAGTGATTGCCAGTATTAAAACGATGGAATAAATTCTAGAAAATCTTTTCTAACTTTCTATGAATGGACTTCACCACGCAATTAAAGATGTATTAATATTAACGTTCACTCCTATGAAAGAGAATCAAAGGTTTGGAACTTTGGCATTATCAGAATTAAGGGAAATGTACCCGCAGAAGTGTGTATTCAACTTATAAAAAAAAAGAAATTGAGTGTGTGTGAAATTTCTGTAGAAAAAGACAGTTTCGCAATCACCACTGATGGTACAAGTGGCTAATGGCTTAGCTAATGGCAAAGGTTGGTAGGTTAATACCGGCAAAACATCAACTTAGTTTTACTCATGGTATCCACCTTGCAGTCATTAATGTTTTGTACAAATCTGAGGGTATAGTAAATGTAATAAAGAATAAATTTGAAGTTGAAGAAGAAGGGGAATTTGAAGAAACTGAATTCAGCGATGAAGACTCTCCATCCAGTGATGAAACAGACGGGGATGATTCATTTAAGATGGAGGTGCGTGTAAACAATCAGAACAAAACATTAAGATTTTGGTTTTAAAAAATAAGGAAAACTGTTCTTCTCTTTATTACATCACTCTAAAAATTGACAATTACTTTTAAAATATGAGATTGAAAAATTTGGTTATTGATGTTAAAATCAATGGAACACTTCGGTTCAATCAATGCTCAAAAGTTATCTAATGCTAAAAATGGCGTAATGAAGGCTTTAATTGATCTTAATTTTGAAATACCATTCTACTAGTGTATGAGTTTGCTTCTTCTATTTTTGCAACATTGCAGTCAGTGAAAATTACTGTGGTGCTTTGCCAAAGGGATGCGAATCTTTTGAAGTGTGTGGCGGCGTTGGAATTCTTGATACGGAAACTAAATGATGTGAATACGGAGTTGGGGAATTATATGAAACATAGATTGCAGAATCAAATAATGAAGAGATGAACTGATTTATTAGGGGGTTTTGGGGTATCTTCACTGCGATTCATGGGCAAGTGGCAAGTCATGATTTGGGGAAATTATTTTCTGTGCCAACATAAGCAAACCTAAAATAAAGTCAAAGAAAACTTGCTTAGCTTTCATATTTATAATGCCACTAAAACATTTTAATCAGGGAGAATGGAAGAAAATGGATGGAGAGGAGAATATCTACAAATTATTTACGAGCATTACTAGCTATTCCTCCCATTAGTGTTGAGTCAGAAAGGACTTCTTCATAAGCGGGAACACTTTGCAATAAATATAGGTCAAGAATGAGCAACAAGACATTAGACACACTTTTTTAAGGCATATTTAAAAAAAAGTCATTTTTCAGTGAGGATAACCTAATTATGCAATTTCTTTAATTTCAAGAGCTATCACTATTGCTATTGGTAATTTATTTTTATTTATCTCCCAAGAAAAAATGGATTGTTTTATGCTTTAACTCCCCCGTTTCTAAAGTTTGTGTGGTGTTTTTTTTGTAATAATTTTAACTTACCTTACCCAGCCCTTACCATTTTTTATCAATTTCAAATAAGACATTCACTTAAATCCCCATCAAAAATATTTGAAAAGGCTCAAAGGAATATTAGGCATATTTTTTAATCCACCAAGATGATTCCAGGAAAATATCACAGCCACCTTTGCATCGGATTGGGTGTAATATTTACCAAATATTACATTGAAATCATTCTATCGCCTATACTAAACCTCCAAGACCATTCCATTATTTTTTAATTTCAAATTATTCATTAAGTTACATCCCCACCTAAATATTTGAAAAGACTCATTGAACCAATTCTGTTTTTAGACCACACATACGATCCCAGAAAAATATCTCAGCCACCTATACATCGATTTGGGTGTAGTATTTGGTAAATATTAGTGATGGCCGGATCGGATCCGTCGGATCCAAAGATCCGCGGATCTTTCATTTTTTCGGTTCCGGATCCGGATCCAAAGACACGGAGCAAAATCGGATCCGGATCCTAGATTTTAAATTTTCGCGGCTTAGCGATCGAAGCGCCCCGTGAATGGAAGGTAGGTGCGGTAGATATTGACAAGAAGAGGATGAGTAACTCAGGTCACGAAATTAGATGAAAATGTTCCCGTGCAACTAGAAGCAAAATAAAGAAATATGACTTTTTTCCCCATTGGCCCGGTATCGCGAGAAAAAATACGTAGGATGTCACGCGGGTAGCCTACATTCGCCGGGATCAGGCGGACAACGAGAGCCAGTGTACTGTGCGAAGTTCGATCCCTTTCGCAGTTAAATTTTTTCTTTCAGTCATTGCATCGAAAATGTTATCATATTCACTTTCAAACCATTAAATTTGAATACTCACTTTATTATAATTTTGTTGTTTAAATTAGATTTACAAATGTACCATTGATAAATTAAGGATGGTCGGGTCGGATCCACGGGTCTTTCATTTCATTCGCAACTGAAATCATATCCGAAAACAGTAAAAATTCAGATTCGGATCGGAGATTTTAAAATTTCACGGCTTGGTGATCGATGAGCCCCGCGAATGGAATGTAAGTATGGTAGAAACTGACAAGGAGAGGGTGTGTAACTCGGTCGCGAAATGAGAAGAAGATTTTTTTCGTACCAAAAAAACAAAATAAAAAAATACGCGTCGTGAATTTTTTCCCCATACGCCCGGATGCGCGAGAAAAAAATTAAGCCGAATGTCACGCGGGTTGCCTACATTCGCCAGATTCCCGTGACCCTATGATAGCGTAGTTGTTAAAAATGAAGGCTAGTGTACTGCCGGTCGCGAGTTCGATCCTTAACACTGCCTAGGAATATAGGCTATGCTGTATTCCTAGGGTGATGCAAGTAGGCAATTAAAAAGAGTGGATTAGCAGAAATTTCATGTCAATTTATAAGTTAAAAAAAAAAAATTGGAGTTAGTGAAATGATTGGAAAAATTTTTTACTGCAGAATTAAATCGTGGAATCATTACGTTAACTTTCCCATGTATTTTTAGCAACGCATTTATAAATCTAGTTTAAACGATAGAAGTACAAAAAAGTCGGTATCCACACAGAAATGTTGGAAATGAAGGATGATAAATTTTTTGATTCAATGGCTGAAAGAAAAATTTTAAACAGCGATAAGAATCGAACTGCTATTGTTGGCTTACCTGATTTTGGAGAATACATGCTCCCCACATGTCATTCTACTTTTTTCTGGCAAACCCGAGCCAATGGAGAAAAAATCCGAGACTTTTTTAATTTTTGCTTCTAGTAGCATGAAAAACGGCTAATCTCATTTCAAGATCAGAGTTACACAACCTCTCCTTAGGAGTATAAAATTCTCAAATTTCATTTTAAAGGTTATTATTAATGAGAATTGCAAAATTACTAGTTTAGCAGCTTGAAATATTCTATAATAATATTTTCATCTTGAAAATGGAATCCCCGGATATTCCATAAATGGAATCTCTTGGCCACATTAAAATATTTTGTGTTTCTAAAAAAGAATTTGAAAGCATTCAAGGATTTGATTAATAATTGGAAAATAATTCCTTTATTAATGAAAATAAACTTACAATGTTTCTTTCAACTGCAATCTAAAGAATAGTTGTACAGGTTTCAAAAATGTATTGCATGATGAGTATGTGATAAGGAAGTTGATCTTTATATTAGAAGTAATAAGATATAGTTATTGCATCCGTAAATCTTGATCTAGGAAAATATTATCCACAAGGATGATTGGAAGTTGATTTTTTCAACAATAAATTCACTTTTTTTTTGCAATTCTATTGTTGCTGTATTTATATATTTTTAAAAAATCTAGGTTTTGAAAATCTGAATTGAGTATGTGAAACTAAGGATCCGAAACCGAGATAAAGATCCGAAACCCAGGCAAGGATCCGGTTCCGGATCCGGATCCGACAAAAAACCTGGATCCGTCCATCACTAGTAAATATTACACCCAAATCGATGTATAGGTGACTGTGATATTTTTCTGGGATCGTCTGGTGTAATATTTACCAAATATTACACCAAAACCATTTGATCGAATACAAAAAAACCTCCCGGACAATTCCAGGGGTGTTTACGTTTTTGACAAAGGAAAAATAAATGCATTGATGAAGTCGATGAAATAGGAATTGGTTTTATCAATCAATTATGAAAATATTAATTTACAGTTTCACTGTGTCGTTGGTGAAAAAAACCAATTATTGCCTACCGGTGGATCCGATCTTGAGTATGAAATTTGAATTTCGAAGCTAGGCGTTTTAAAATAAGTTTGAAATATTTTCAATTACATTTGTTGGCATAGGATATATATGTACATTTTTAAGTCGAAGGCATAGGAATTAGTTTTATTAATTAATTGTGAAAGTATGAAAATATAAAATTATTGTTTTGTAGTGCCATTAGTGAAAGAAAACAATTATTGTCTACCGCAGTGGCTCCGATCTTGTGTATGAAATTTGAATTTCGAAGCTAGGCATTTTGAAATCTTTTTCTAACATTTGTGACAAGATTATGCAAAAAAAATGTAAATTGGAGGGGTGGGCGGGGGCCTTCTGGAGCCCCCCTGGCACTTAGACCTCTTTAGATCCATTGTACCAACCCACATTTAACCTGCCCGCCACTCGCAGACAGGGAACAAGAGCACCGCGGTAGAGGTATGGAGGAGGGCCACCCGTCCAACCTCTGTCCTGGCCCAATGTTGCTTAACTTCGTTGATCTCACGGGAACCGGTGTGTCAACGTGGCTAGGCCCTTGCCCTTATACAAGGTTATGCAACATTTATTATCAATAAAAAATTATTTTTTAAATGTTTAATATACCTATACTGTACATTGTAGATTAATTTGTTTTACGTAAACTATTTAGATATTACTTTATTTTCGGTTATGTATAAATTTTTGCTGCTAAATCAGCACATTAATTAGAAAAAATAGCCATCATTATAAGATTTTCTACACCCAAAACATTCTGTTTTTTATCAATTTCAAATAAGACAATTATTTATACCCCCAATTAAAATATTTCCAAAGGGTTCAATGAGTAGTTGTGTTTTTAAACCACCCAGACGAGTTCAAAAGAATATTACACAAACCTACACCCACTCAACCCATTCGATTAGCTTTACTAAAACCTCCAGAACCAATCCAGTGGTCTGAATTCCTTCCATTCGAATCGAATTAAAAAACATTCGATCAACTATACTGAAACCTCCCAAACCATTGGGGCACCGTGCAGCGGTAACTCTAGAGGTTTAACGTGCAGTATGCGTTGAACCTCTAGTTTTAATTAAATCCCGGGGTCCCAGGATTGAGAAAATCACATTCCCATAATCCTGGGATTGAAAAATCTCTTCGGGATTGCAATCCTTATTCACGACTGCTGACGAGCTTGCCCCAGAGTCTGTGGACGTAGTTCATAAGAAATGGGGCCCTTTGGTGAGAACCAGTTGACCACGATTCAACTCTTGTGCTTTGCCATTTTGTCGCGTTGGTCGAGCACCAGCAACCCCTTCCATTCTACGCTGATGTTGCATTCGCAAACCTGACAATAAACTATGATTCGTTAGATGATATATGCCCAATCACTGACTTTGTAGCCCAGTGAGTCTCGAGTACTTTTTCAGCCAAGCCTCATTTGTTGAGACCTTCGGCGCCATCATGCATCCTAGAGGGAGATGTAAAAGTATGTTTCATATACTATCCACTTGACTACAATAATAATAGACCACATCACAGACCCAGAAAGAAAATAATCCCAGGATGCTTCAGTACTTTGCGACAGCATGGTTAGTACGAGATAGTGTTGACACATCAAAAGTGCGAAAGAGTATTGACAACAGCTGGCTTTCCTCTAGCCAAACCCACTGTTTGCTTTCCGCACAGCAGTAGCAGCAGGCAAGAGCAAGTTGAGACGCATTGATTTGATGTTGATGGAGCGACCAGTCGAAGAAAACTTATTCTGACTATACATGGCATCATAATAAATAACAACATGCATGCATGATGCAGAGGCCATGTCGGGGAATTTAGTCAGCAAGTCGGCAGAATAATAAAGATAAAAGCAATCGGCAGAAGAGCAGAACCGAAATCTTTGCATAAACCCACAAGTTTATAAATCGAGCGAACCTAGGCACAAAATGATGATAAGATGCACACATATGCCTTAAATTGTGTGTTTGAAAAAGGCATGCCATCGCATCACACTAGGAAAACGAACCCCACCAGTAAGGGCCTCTATCATGTCATCTGAAAGCACACATTCTTAAAATATCACTTAGATGAGTGTAACACATTTCTCACGTAGTACTAACGTTTAGAAACTAGAAAAATAAACGACAATTTAACATTAACCAAACACCTATAAGGTGCAAAGACACATAGACAACCCACCAGCCGGCAGCTATGCATATGCCGTGCCGTCCAGTCACAACAAACTACAGTAAACTCCCAATCATCTGCACGCGCGTTATCCGGGCTGTGGACTATCCATGCATCACCAATGTATTTAGTGTATCCGCAGTGGTCATAAAGGTAAGTAACTTTTGTTATTTTCCTCCAACCATGACCATGACTTTCATTAAGGCCCTACCGACTGGTCTGATGTCTTACACTAAGCTTTGTGCTGCCATCTAAGGCTTGCGAACATTTAATTGTGGCTCAGACAGCTCTACTGGATTCTTTTTAAACAATAAATGACCACGAGGATCATTTCATTGGGAGATTGTGTTATTTCTAAGGGAGTTTATTTATTTTGGCTGTGCACCCTAGAGAAATTAATACGGAAAGAATCAAAGAGCAGTTTATCAGTGTTTCCCAATTATCCTTGCACCCTTTACCAGTCATTAGGAGTTTACTGTAGGAGTCCCTGGGCTGCTGCAGAGCACGGCTGCGAAGGCCGGGATAGCCTTGCTTGGCACTGAAAATGCACTCATTCTGAAAGTCTTTGATTCGGCTGTCAGCACTAATTGCTAAGAAACTCAAATGACAGATTTTACGAGTTTAAGACAAATGTATAATCTCAATAAGTGAGAATAGTGAGCGTTTTTCAAATAAAGTGAGGAATAGTGAGTGTTTTGAAAAAATGTGAGAAAAGTGAGTCCACTGGCAGCCCTCCTTGTATGTGATCTGATAATTTTTTGTGTGGATATTTTTCAAACTTGGATGATAAAATGAGTTCATACCGATAGTGCCATATCTACTGCATCAGAATATTTCCTTTAAATTAAAGAAATTTCTTGACCCCTGTTCCAATAATCCCTTGTGGGGTAAATAGAACATTTTGGATCTACATAGACTAGTTTGAAAATACTTCTTTCCATTCAAATCTACAGTGACATACATCTACTCTGATATTCTGCATAAAAATATACTCTTTTTAAATCAGAAAAAAAATAATTTTATAATAATGCATTTAGTGTGCTTGTTACACCCTGGCAAAATAAAATTCTTTTATCTTGTTCCAATCACAGTAAACTCTCGATAATACGAAGTCAGGAAAATTGGTATTCGCTATTGCAAATTTTGTAATTTGGAACATTTTAAAAAAGTCATTTAAAAAAATTTAATCTTTGTTTTCTCTAGCTTTTGTTCTCTTCAGCAACTGTGGGTATATTTTGTGGTCGTTTGTGAAAGCATTCTTAAAAGACGCATGTCTTAAAAGATCGTGAAATAAGTACCTACTATGTCAATGCTTTTAAGTCGGCGATCGTAGTACATATTGGCAAATTTCATCCTCATACGAAAACGTGTAGAAAACAAAAGTTGAATGTTTCATAATAAGAATTTTATTTTCGGAATAGTCAATAGAGACAGGAATGTAATATGTATGCTAAAAATCGACATTTGCTTCAAACATCTACGCTGTTATGATGGCAGCTGGCCCAACCGCACTTTAGTTGTCTTCTATCGCCCAATCATAACTATAAAAAAGCAGGGAACTAAGCCCTTTTCCAGAAAAAAAAAAATCAGTCACTGGTTATTACTTGTAGTGTACTCTGTCTATCATCAGCGGAATAAATGATCTTGGGAGGTAATATTGTTTCTTTTCTACTACTAAGACCTTGATGACAAATGGGGTGTGATACGACATATTTTCCTCATCGTCTCCTCAAGGATTATATGATGGCCGAAAGTTTGGGTTTACGGTGCATGGGGGGTTGTGGAGAGGAAAGATCCCAATTGCAGATGTATCTTTATCTGTCTTTCTGATCTTGAAGGGGGAAGTGGGAAAGGGGTGGGGGAATAATATAGTGGAACGTCTGTGACGTTCCTTCCTCTTCTTCTGGGCAACCCTGGGGGGCGCGTGCAGGTGGTTACAGGTGGATCTTCGTGGGAAATCAGGGGGGAAGGGAGGGAAGTGAAGGGGATGGTCTAGTGGTGTCAGAGTATGAGAGGGGGGGTCGAAGACCCTCCTGATAACAAAGGATGCTGCATCCCAGACCCTCCCCATCCCACTCAACACCCAGAGCAGTTCCAATCAGCCACCGCCACGTGCTCCCCAGGGTTGCCCAGAAGAAGAAGGAACCTCACAGATGTTCCTTGATGCCATCCACCCACCCCCTCCCCTCCTTCATGCTCCGCAAGAGAGATAAAGATACTAGAGAGCTGCACACGGGCACAAAATAAGGGCGAGGGTTACCCGTATGGGTGTAAGAGATAAAGAGAGAGGCTCAAACCGAAGACATTTGACTGACTTTTCCGAAGTATGACGAATGTGACCTAACGGAGAACTTGCCGAGTATAGGTGGTCACCCGTTGGCTGGGTGGGCGACCACCCTAAGATCGTCACTGCCTCGTATCTTTCTCAAGGGTCTTTGCAGTTTGCAATATTTTTTGCTCACTCTTTACAACCCCTCCCCTCAGTTTGGGCGAGCAACCCGGGCACCCACCTAGTATGCGGGCATCTGGGACGAACTGGCACGGTTGGGCATCTACATTACAGGCGAACACGAGGATGCCCGGCACAGGTGGCGAGGGTCTCCCAGATTTGGCACCTGTTTGCAGGCCTCTCAAAAGATACGCCCACAACTGGGACCTTCCCACTCCACAACCGGACCGTTTTCCCCCCACGCACCTTTAATCCAAACTCCCCGGCCATCATAATCTTTACCACCACCAACACAACCTGCCCAAATTTCCTAACGGCATCACCTACCCTCTTCCTACAAGATTTTGGTGCGGACATCCCCTTCATGGAGAGCTGAACTAGGATTGCTCGCCTTAAACGATGAGGTAGGGTTCATGGAGAAATTGAACTGCGATAATTCCAAGTGCATGGCAGTGAGCATGATATGTGCCATCACACGTAAGCTTTAATTAAAAGAGAACAGTGGAAATTATGAGAATGCTGGTAACAGGTAAGACAAAAAATATCCAGGATAAATAATGGCATTAGCTACGATTTCCACATTACTAAAGGTCTAAATGATATGTGGAGTTACATGTGGAAAATAATGGGGAGATACTGGCATATGTGGGAGGTGAATGCACTACTATTCACGAATTTCATTTTTGATGCACCACATTTGGCAACAAGGAAAGCTACGCAATCAAAATTAGTTTTGCCTGAGCAGTTTTTTGCCGAGGTTCGTAAAAACAAATCTTATTTTCATAAAAACGAATCCCATTTTCATAAAAATGAATCCTATTTTCATAAAAACAAATCCCAATTTCATAAAAACAAATCCTGGGGACCTAGCCCAAAGTTCTTAATTTTGAAAAATTCCTATTTTCGAAACTTATTTTCGAATTATGCCATGTTATTACTATAGAATTTTCATCGGAACTGAATGTTTTGCTTTGTATAATCGAATTATCATGATTTGTATTATCGAGAGTTAACTGTACCTTGTCCTCCCCTATTAAAAAGTGAAAAATTTATTGGTGTCGTGATTCAATATGTGTATGCTAAGAAATTGATAACATTTGTAGTGTTTAGTGAATGCTAACTTTCACCAGATATGGAATATGCCCTGATGATACTCCTAGCAGCTGCTGCAGATGAGGGTATAAGAGAAAGGGTAGAGATTTGGCTGCTGAAATGAGATTATTGAGAGACATATCTGATCCATTTTCAATTCCTTAAATGCAAGACTCTTCAGAGTGTCAAAGGAAAATGTTGTTTACTTATTTGATTCCCTACAAGGATATTTACAGTGGTAACTTTCACATGGGCTCTCTGCTGAATCCCAGGTTTTTAAATATTCTTTAAATTTGTCACTTAATCTGGTCATATTGAATTCAATTAACGAACCATCGGTGAATTATGTTGATGCAATTTTCTGTTTACTCCATCTGTTCTTTGATGGAATCATAGGGAAATTTGTATCTAGGTACCTATCCTTCATGCTCAACAAATTTTTCTATTGGTAGTGGAAAATTTATGAGCATTGCAATATTCTTTAGTCATCAGCACATTATTTGTTAAAAATACTTCAATTAAAATTTACCTATGGCTAAAAATTTTATATTCAATGAGCCATATGAGATTAATTTATGTAGAGGATTATCATAAACATTAATACAAAGTATGAATGAGCCATATCAGAAATATATTTTACAGAAATACCATTAATGTGAATTATGAAAATATTTTCAATCATCATAATTCTTGAATGACAACACATTCTTATATAATTAGGGACATAACATTTTCGCGAAACGTTTTTTGCGACAGGATTCACGAAATAAGCGACTTTTTGGGTTTAATCGCGAAATAACCGTGTCTTCTTTGAAACGCGATTTTTTAACGAAATTTGAGATATTTTGCAAATGCCGAATTTTTGTAGCATGAAATATTTTCTTTAGTGATGACCGGATCAGATCTTTCATTTTTATCGGTTCCGGATTCGGATCAAAAGACGCGGAGTAAAATCGGATCCGGATCGTAGATTTTAAATTTTCGCGGTTTAGCGATCGAAGTGCCCCGTGAATGGAATGGTGGTGCGGTAGATATTGACAAGAAGAGGATGTGTAACTAAGGTCACGTAATTAGATGAAAACGTTCCCGTGCAACTAGAAGCAAAATAAATTTATATGACTTTTTTCCCCCATTACCCCGGTATCGCGGGAAAAAAATACGTATGATGCCATGCGGGTAGCCTACATTCCCCGGGATCAGGCAAATAACGAGAGCCATGAACGAGAGCTAGTGTACTGTGCGAAGTTCGATCCCAATCGCAGTTTAATTTTTTCTTTCAGTCACTGCATCGAAAATGTTATCATATTCAATTTCAAACCATTTCATCTGAAAACTCACTTTATTAGACTTTGTTGTTTAAATTAGATTTACAAATGAACCACTCATAAATTAAGGATGGTCGGGTCGGATCCAAAGAACCACGGGTCTTTCATTTCATTCGCTACTGAAATCATATCCAGAGACAGTAAAAATTCAGATCCGGATCGGAGATTTTAACACCTCGCGGCCTCGTGATCGATGCGCCCCGCGAATGGAATGCACGTATGGTAGATACCAACAAGGAGAGTTAAGTAACTCGGGTCACGAAATGAGAAGATTTTTTCCGTGCCACAAACGAAGAAAACAAAATAAAAAAATATTCGTATTAACCTTTTTCTCCATAGGCCCGGATGTGCGAGAAAAAAATTAAGCCGAATGTCATGCGGGTCGCCTACATTCGCCATATTCCCGTGAACCTATGAGAGCGTAGTTGTTAAAAATGAGGGCTAGTGTACTGCCAGTCGCGAATTCGATCCTTAACACTATAAGAATACAGACGTGCTGTATTCCTAGGGTAATGCTAGTAGGCTGTTAAAAAAGTAAGTTATCAGAAATTTCATGCCAAATTATAAGTAAAAGAAATAATTGAATTAGGCGAAAGGAAATGATTGGAAAAAATTTATATTACAGAATTAAATTGTGGAATCATTACGTTAACTTTACAGTGTATTTTTGAGTGACGCATTTGTAAATCTAGTTGAAGCGATAGAAGTACAAAAAAGTCAGTATCCACACACAAAGGTTGGAAATGAAGGATGATAAAGTTTTTTATTCAATGGTTGAAAGAAAAATTTTAAACAGCGTAAGAATCGAACTTCATTACCTGCAGTCCACTACTCCACTCTGTTATTGTTATTACCATTATCTCATTAATTTGCCTTTAACTTAATTTTGCCTACTGTGTTTTTTATGTAGCGTAGGGTAGCCATAACTTCTGTATTGGATCTCAAATGTATGTAATTGACTGTTTGTTCACATTGGTGTGGAGTATTTATTAATAATATTTAAAAAAACCCTTCCTTTAAGACTCCTTTTTCCCAACATTAAACACAGCTTTCACCTTTTTAAAACGATTTTATTTACCGCATTTGTCATTTTAAACACCGCTTTTGATGATTTTTATTTACCATTTTTCAGTGTCCCTATATATAATTTATCTTACAACATATTTGTCCAGTTACATTTTGTGAATTCTGTATTGCATCGTAATGCACTGTAAAACATAGTAAGTAATCTACCTGTACAAAATATCCTAAATGTGATTCCGGGAATAATTCTCCATTCTATGCATTGTAGCATCATAATGCTACAAAAATTATGCCAGCTATATAGTGAATAATTATGAAAATTGGTAAACAGATATAATTGTATCATCATCATTGGTCAACAATCCTAGGATTGGTTTGACGCAACCCTCCACTCGATTCTTCTATCGGATAACCTCTTCATATTGACGTAGCTCCTCTCTTTTACATCCTTCACAACCTGCTCCATATACCTCGTACGAGGCCTGCTTTTTCCATTCTCCCTGTTCACTTTTCCCTCGATGATTGTCTTCATTAGGCCATCGTGTCTTAAGATGTGGCCTATTAAGTTTTCCCGACTTCTTTTTAAGGTTTTCACAAGGCATCTCTTCTCTCCCACTCTTCTCAAGACTTCTTCGTTTGTCACTCAATCGATCCATTTTATCTTTATCATTCTTCGGTAGCACCACATTTTAAATGCTTCCAGCCTGGACTTCTCTGCACTGCTGTTATTGTCCATGCTTCACTGCCATATAGTAGAATGCTCCAGATGTATGTTCTAATGAAATGTTTCCTCACTTCAACGCTTGTATATGCAGCTGTAAGCAGAATCTTCTTCTTGTAAAATGCCCTTTTTGCTTGTGCAATTCTACTGGCAATTTCTCTTTTACTTCTTCCATCGCTGGTTACTCGGCTTCCCAGGTAACAGAACTCTTCCTCCTCCTCGATTTTTTGTTTTCCTAGTTTAACATTGGTCCTCCCTTCCTTTCTCCAATTGCATACCAATACCTTAGTTTTCTGTTTATTGATCTTCAGATGATATCTGGTCATTGTTCTTTTCATATTTCCTAGTATCTTCTTTAAATCTTCTTCTGTTTCTGCCATGACTGTTATTTCATCGGCAAATCGTAGTATGCTGATTTTCTCTCCATGGATATTCACTCCCAGAGACTTTTCTTTGACTTCTTGGATGGCTTTCTTGATGTAGGCATTGAATTATACGGGAGACAGTGCACATCCTTGCCTCACTCCTTTCTTTCTGCTTGCTTCTGTACTGCCGGGTCCTGATTTGAGTATGACCATCTGGTTTTTATACAAGCTGTGGATAACTCTTCGGTCATTGTATGATACTCCAATTTCTTTCTTAAACTTTAGCATCATGTTCCAATCCACGATGTCAAATGCCTTTTCTAAATCTACAAATGCAACAAACATTGGTAGATCGTCATCTCTTCTTTACAAATAGCCTGAGGGCCAAAATCGCTTCTCTTGTGCCCTTGTTTCATCTGAAGCCGAATTGGTCCTCATCCAAAAACTCCTCAGCTTTTCATTCTATTCTTCAATAGAGGATTCTCGTCAACATCTTCGAGACATGTGTCGTCACGCTTATGGTCCTAAATGTTCACAGTTCTCAGCCCTCTTCTTTTAGGCAATATGGATGATGATGTTCTTCTCAAAGTCAATGGGTATCTCTCCTGTAGAGTACATGTTGCAGATAGTTTTGTACAGCTGAGTTAATGTCTTCTCTCCGGCATTTTTTATTAGTTCAGCAGGAATATCATCTTTTCCCAAAGCCTTATTTATCCTCAGATTCCTTATCGCTGCATTAAATTCTGATTGGGGCTCCCAAGTCATCCTTATCGACTTCATTTTCCTCTTTGATTACTTCTGCTCTAAGATAACTTCCATTGTACAACTCCTGTATTGTATTCCTTCCATCTCTTCACTTTATCATCATGTTCAATTCAGAGTTCTCCATTCTTGTCCCTGATGCTGTTACATCTTGCAGCCCGTTCCTTGAAGTGATTTCTCACCATCCTGTAGGCAACTTCCACATTTCCATTTGCAAGGTTGCTTTGTACATCTTCGCATAAATCCTTCATCCACATTTGCCTTGCTTTTCTCGCTTTACAGTTTATTTCATTCCTGATTCTTTTGTAGTGAAGTTGCCCTTCTTCAGTTTCCTCATTTTTATATTCTCTTCTCTTTTCAATCAATTCTAAGACTACTTCTATAAATTATGGCTTCTTCTTGACAACTTTTCTTCTCCCCAGAGCTTCTTTTGCTGTGTCCTGCAGCCTGATTTTGATGTTCTCCCATCTCTTTTCCACTGATTTCACAGTCAAATCCTCTTCAATTTTGTTTTCCACTGCCTTCTGAAAGGCCAGCCGCTGTTGAGATTCCTTTAGTTTCTCTACTTGCCATGCATTATTTATTGATTTCTTCACTTTCTTGAGTTTTAAGTGGCATTTCATCATCACTAAGTTGTGGTCTCTGTTGATATATGCATTTTGGTAACTTTAGCAGTTCCTCACCTGGTTTCTGAACCTCTGCTTCACTAGAATGTAGTTAATTTGAAATCTTCTTCTGTCTCCGGGCATTTTCCAGGCATATTTTCTCCGTTGGTGGTTGTTAAACATTATGTTTGCCACCACAATTTGTGTTGTGAGCAGAATTCTGTCTTTCTCCCCTCTCCTTTTGATTTCCCAAGCTATATTTTCCTTTTATTCTTCCATCTTTACCTTCGCCAATGACAGCGTTCTAATCTCCTAAAATAATCAAGTTATCTTCTCCTCTTAAGCGCTTTATTACTTTTGTGATATATCCTCAAAGACGTCTTCCACTTCTTCATCTTCGCAGTCCGATGGAGGCATGTAAACCTGTACCACAACGATATCTGTAGGCTTGGTCTCAATCTTCACCATTATAATCCTCTCCCTGTACTGCAGGAAGTTCTTCACACGCAATCCTGCACATTCCTGAGCATATGCCTACTCCAGCATTTCCATTCAGTGATCCGGTGTGAATAATTCTATAACATCCACTTGAAAAGTCTCCTTCTTCGGGCCATCTCATTTCACTGATGCCTAATACATCGAGGTCTATTCTCCACATTTCCTTCTTCAGGTTCTCCAGTCTTCTTAGGTCAAAGTGATCGCACGTTCCACGTTCATACCCTAAAACAACTATCACACTTGACTGATGTACTCTTTTAGGTAGTCCTTGTGGAGATCTGAATGGGGGACTATTTTACCTCCGGAATACTTTATTCACGAAGTAAGTCACAAAGCCAGTTAAGCTAGAGAAATGTGGATGAACAATCTATGCAAAGATGTACAAAACAACCTTCCCCTTGGAAAGGTGGAAGCTGCCTATAGGATAGTGAGGAACCACTTCAAGAAACGGAGCGCAAGATGAAATGCTATAAGAGACAAGAATGGAGAAGTTTTGATTGAAAATGAAGACTAAGTGAAGAGATGGAAAGAATATCTAGAAGAGTTATACAATGGGAACAATCTCAGCACAAGAGTAGTTGAAGAGGAAAGCAAAGTCGATAAGGATGATATGGGAACATCAATATTGAGATCAGAATTCGACACAGCAGTAAGGGACCTTCGGATGAATAAGGCTCCTGGAATTGATGATATCCCCGCAGAACTGATAAGGAATGCGGGACAGAGGACAGTGACCCATCTCTACTTGGCCATCTGCAACATGTGTGTGCATTCCATCTTACAGCACGTTCAACTCTACTTGGACCAGCTACTCCTTCGGCAGACACCAAAATCTCTTCCTCACTCTCATCACTGTCGTCACTATCACCACTAAGATTTAACATCTCTGCAATGTCAATTTCAGCAAGCCTTTTTTTCGCCATTAATGACTGTCTCTCATGAAAAAAATGAAGTAACTTGGTAACTCTTGTTAAATAGCGAACGTTCCGCATGCATCTGCTCACGACCACGGAAGAAAACAAACTGTCTTAGGATAAGAAAAAGCTGTGAGAATAATTTTTTGCAAGGGCTTTTTCGAAAGTAACCTTTCCCTTTTATTAGGGTCCTCAGTCGCAGGCACTGAGTGCTAGTGGTCATAATGGAATAACTCCAACTCTTGGGTGGTTCACCCTTCCTAACGCAAACAAAGCGAAGGAAAGAGAGCTGAACACATTCGCACATACATTGGCATGAACCAGGCCCCGAATATTCCAAGAACAGCAGCAAAGGGACCACATGCGATCGATGCTACAAAGCATAAGATACCACGGAGGGATTTCCTGATAGACACGTGCGTCAGTCCCTTGACCATCTCCAACCTTTTTCGGAGACACCCTTCCCTAGGAGAAAAAAAGGATGTGGGGGAGGAAAGGACACGTGCGTCAGTCCTTCGACCATCTCCCACCTTTTTGGGTGACACCCTACCCTAGAAGGAGGAATAAGGGAAGTGGAGGAGGGAAGAGAAACTCAACACATTCATACCCCAACCAATGTCCCGTGAGTGATGAAAACGAAGCTAATTTGCAAAATAATATGCTTGAATATTGAAAGCCCACTTCACGGCGATTGAAAAAAAAACCAGGAGGAATTTACCATGAACAGCAAGAGAAACTAAACAGCAAGGAAGATCCAATAGTTTATCAAGTGATGTAATGTGGACTAAGAAATGAGCAAATATCTCATATGGGTCAGCCAGAAATTCGGAACAATGCTGCATCATTGAATATCGAAATCATAAAGAATTGCACGAGAAGAATCGCCATGAATATTATAAACTTCAGCAATAATAAGTGCATAGTGATAGAAACAATAATTATATGTGTATATCATGTGATCACGATCTGGATGGCTTGGATAAAGAACTACGCAAAGGGGGTTTATTCGAAAAAAAGAAGCAGAGCGTCAAAAGGTTCCCATAGGCATTTACAAATTGAATTTCTTCATCAAACAGACTGTAAAATAGGTATTTTTTAAAAACAATTCCAAATAATTATTGCAATAATAGGAAAAAGGAAAAAATAATTTACAACGTTTTATATAGCATGGAGAAAAATGAGCAAGCAGTAAAATATACGAAAGAAAATATTTTGCAAAATTCAAATTTATTGTCAGAACTAAATAAAAGCATAGAACTATTTCGTAATATAAATAATATTATATGCCAGTTAAAATTTCAAGTGTCAATTATATGTCTAAGTGAATGTCAAGTGATGAGATTAAATACAATTCATAGCCTCATGACAGAACAGTGTGGCGTTATTATGGCGGTTCACTATTCAAATGTAAATAAATTCATGTTATGAGTAAATCAATGTAAAAGAAATATATGGTTCACTTAAGGAGCACATAAGTTTAAAAAAAGGAAAAGATGACAGACCAGAGTCTCATAGCATACATCAGGAACACAGCACGCGAATATGTTTGCCTTCCCCAGCAAGTTACAGATAAGTATGCACTGCGCAACTATAGTCCAACTGGGATGAGATAATGGCTCGCGACTATAGTCGCTTACCCCAGTTAAGGGGTTAACGCACGATGTTTGTTTCTCGCTAACATGATGGTAGAACCTCAATATATTTAGGGGGTGATGAGATAAGGGTGGCTATTGAGGAGGTGATGTGATATCACCCTGTTTGGGGTGAAGAACATCACCTCGTTGCGTTATAGAATCGGAAGAGCGGTGATAGGTGATCATCACCAGTGATAACAAGTTACAGAATACGGGCCCAGAATCAACATTATAAGCCAAGCGCTACACAGAAATACAGAATCAGCTTATATCACCAATCAATGCATTTATATCAATGAAGATACTTGTATATCCCTGATAACCTGCCAGCAATCAATAATGCCCAAGAAACTTCAGTGATGTTATGTATGTGATCGAGAGACTTGATTCCGTGACCTTGTGTGAAGTTGATGGGTTTGGGCCATCATAATTCATGGACCACTGTGGTAACAGGTTTCAAACTTCTTAAATTGAGAGACTTAAAAAGAACTTTTTTACAGGATTTTTCTCAAAAACTACCAACAGCTGAATGTTCTTGCTTGGGTGGTTTTCATCGCCCAGATTCACTACATGCTCTCCTCTGCATGAGCCAGATATTACAGATGCGTATACATATTACAGATTTGCAACAACTTAGTCATGTATTTCTCTAAAAAGATATAATGCATTAGGAAATACCTGGGTTGAAATAAGGACTAAATTTACAACAGAAATTAAAAGATTCATAGGGGTGAACTGAACACACTCACAAGAAAGAAAGATAATATGTTGATAATAGTGAAATATACTGCACTGCGAGGACACAACTCGTATCTCTCCTACATGCTTGGTGGCAAAAAAATTAAAATAACATTTGTCTTAATCATCTCAAAGTCATTCGTTTTCTGGAAAAACAGACTGAGATATTTTTGCATTGTGAATTTGAATTTTGCCAATCTGCTATTAACCCTTTTGCGCCCGAGCTTCGAAGAGGGAAATTCTTCCTCGTTACGAGACTCTTGAAAATTTTCTTCACTCCCCTGTACGAAGCTTTCTCGCGTCGACGGAAGGCAGAGGTTCCCTCCCTAACCATTTTTGGACCCAACTCAGCGGGTTGCCGATCCCTTTCCTCGGCCGCTGTCCCAGACCCTGGAAGGATTAAGAGACTCCTTCACAGCGCGAGTCCATGGTCAACTAACTGAAATTGCAATGATTAATATAAACAAATATTTGTTGTTCGCTTTGATTTTTTTACATTTAAATTGAATTTATTGTGTTTTTCTTAGCGTGCAGAAATTTTAAACATAGTTCTAACGTTCATATTGACGGATTTAGTACATTTCTAATCCAAATCGACTGATTTGAAGTTTTTTAAGAAGAAATTTTCTCCTCAAAAATATGGGTCATTCCACCTCAATTCAACAAACGTTTGTCCCTTAGGGTCTCAGATTTTGATAAAAATTGGTGTATGGGAACAAAATCAACTCAAACTGGATACCCTCAAACAGTTTCGTGAAAAAAAAATTTTTGAGCGAATTATGCTTGTTTTAATTTTTTTGCATTTTTAGCAAAAATCCGAGCCTTAAATCATATTATCACTTATATCTCCGCTTGTAATTGTCATAAAGCAATGATTAATAGCTCTTTTTAAAGCTAAAGCTTTATTGAATGCAAATATATCAAGAAAAAATTATTTTCTTCTAAACCCTATTGTTGTTAATTACTAATGTTCAAAAAATTGTTAGTAAACTTTTCTCAAATACTCCATCTCAGAATCGGCCCAAACTTTTTTTCCATAATCTAAAGATACCCAGCTAACTATTCCAAAAATAAAATTTAGTGGCAATTCATAAATGCGTTTTTTATAAATATTTAAACATTTTCAATCTTCTCTCACTCGGCCCGTCGGCTCCCCCCCTTGGAATACATGTAGCGGACACGCGATGCAAGCCTAAAAATTTCCTAATTTCTCAAGGTCGTGGATTATATAAAAATATATTGTAAACTATAAATTTTAAAAACAATTGTTATTTGTTCTTTCACTTTTCGAGCTAAATATTGAGTTGAACCTAATTTCTCTTGAATTTTTGCCACACTCCAGCTTTTAGGCAGTGTAGACAGGACTGAACTTTTTTCACCGTAGGAATTAGCTTCAGCAAATTTTTCCTTGAGTTGACTTACCATTTCACAACCTACTAACCATTACGGGCCGAAGGAAGTTTTTGCTTATCCCCATACTTTCCCGATTGCTCTTCGATAAACAGAAGTAATTTTATGAATTTTTTCTCTCGAGTTTTTTCTACTTCTCAATTTTTTTCTATTTACTGGTGATGTACCGATTTTGGATAAACTCAAGTAGATTTTTTCTAGCACAGATTGACGAGGTGAATAAGGTGCACCATCCTTGTGAGTCACTGTCATTGCTGGAGTTGTTTGTAGGTAGGGATAATGAGCCTCCGCAAATTGCAAACCAGAAGGCCCCGGTTGTGACAGTACTGCTTCTGCAGCCACAAGCTGCTCAGGAACATCTTCTTGATGACTGATGGGAGACCTTGGTGTGTCACCTTTCGCGACTCCCTTATTCAGAAGTTCTCTGCACTGACGACACATTTTTCTGCCCTCGACCAAAGACATCACTCTAGTGCTGAAAATTTTCGATTTGTAATATTTGGCAGTAATTGTATATAAATAGCACTACAGATAATGCAATGCAGTTTCAGTGGATTACAACACTGTTTTTGACGCTTTGAATAGAAAGCAATAAACTATTTTTCATTGTTAACGCCCACGGTTTTCACTTTGACACCACTTCTATCCTCGATGAGCTGCAGATCTCTTCAATACATTTAAAGACACTGTCTCGCGAACACTTTTCTCCTCTCACTGCGCCGATAGAGCAAATTTTGACACAATTTTGACAATTAGTTAAAAAAAACTATTCACGAGAAAAAAGAGAAGGCAGACAGCTTTTGAATAAGGAGATGCACACGCGGTGACAGACCAAAACAAACTTGAGACTTCTTCGGTGAATAAACGCGGCGGTCAACAAAAACATGTCCAGCTAGATGATCTTCCTTCAAGCTTTAAGGCACATACCGCAATGAGCAGAATTGGCTACCAACGGTGTCATAAAAATAGGGTTCTGAAAGGAAGTGGAAAGGTTTTTACCCTCTTCCCCTAATCCGTAGGTGCCATTAAATATTTCTTTATTCTGAGATGGAGTATTTGAGAAAAGTTTACTAACAATTTTTTGAACATTAGTAATTAACAACAATAGGGTTTAGAAGAAAATAATTTTTTCTTGATATATTTGCATTCAATAAAGCTTTAGCTTTAAAAAGAGCTATTAATCATTGCTTTATGACAATTACAAGCGGAGATATAAGTGATAATATGATTTAAGGCTCGGATTTTTGCTAAAAATGCAAAAAAATTAAAACAAGCATAATTCACTCAAAAATTTTTTTTTCACGAAACTGTTTGAGGGTATCCAGTTTGAGTTGATTTTGTTCCCATACACCAATTTTTATCAAAATCTGAGACCCTAAGGGACAAACGTTTGTTGAATTGAGGTGGAATGACCCATATATGAGAAAAACGGAATAATGTTACAACGAACTTTGAATTGAACCACAAAATTTTCCAAATGCTTCTGTTAATGCCGTCTTCGATTGCTGTTTTATAACTCCGTTGATATTAACGTTAGAATTTCATTTGAAATTTCCATGTGGTAAGCAAAAAAAGATGAATTCATTTCTAACATTGGATTTCTAAAGTAAGCAACAAATATTTTTTTGGAAAAAACACTGCAAATAGCTGTAGTTGACCACGTGGAGAGGATAGGAAGGGGTCGACCTGAGCGGCCGAGGAAGGGCCTGGGCTCGCGCTAAGCCCAGGGGGACTTCCCCATCTCAAGGGGCAACCGCATACGTGGGTCTATTGTTTCTGCCACGGTCACTTTCTTCAAACCTGTGCCGCATAGGAGCAGCATTCGTCGGTTAAGGTAGGAAAATTCACGCCGCATATATGAGGCATTCGTTGTTTAGGGAAGAATATCCTCGCCGCACAGGCGCGGCATTCGGCGCAAAAGGGTTAAAAATTATTTTAAGATTTAGATTCACATCTAGAATTTGAACAGGCAGAAAATAAGAGTCTCAGATGGTTTAAATGTCACCTTGACACATCAGTGTCAAGTAATATCACCTATTTCCCATAATTCCTGGATTCCCTTCTCACTAGGAACAGACTGTTATGTTCACCTCTCCTCAGAAGAAAAATAAACAAAACTTACCAGGCAGAGCAACAGATGCCATTTTCACTGCCAGGAAGTACGGCCACTATGATTAACCACCCAATTTCATGAAGAATATATCTCTTCATTTAGGATCATCTGGATGAAGAGTAATGTCATCATTCTAATCCAATGGGACCTGAAAAAATGATACAATAGATCAGAAACAATGATCAAGAATTAACATATAGATGCATAGAGCTAAATACTAAACTTTTCAGACATTTCAGCATTACTCCCGATGACTGAAAGACTGACAGACTAGGTGTCTGAAATCACAAGGGGTTTCGATTTGATGGTGACAAGGTATTTTAAGACTTTCAATGCAGACTGTTGTCCACGCACCAATTCTCTTTCCAAGGTAATTTCAGAATTACCCTCTCAAAACTCCTTAGACTAAGCCTGTTTACCATTCATCACAGTCAATAGGTACACAGGAGCAACATTGTTAACAATAGCACCCAACAACCATGTCTTGTGTTCCATTCTTAGCCTGAATAGTCAGCTGAGTTTGTAATTTCTATTTGGATATAGATGTGTTTGGTGGTTCCCAGTCTGATTTTAGCTGTTACATTGTGTTATTTACATTTGTGTCAACAGTTGGTTTCCGATAAAACCAATTTCTTCTAAGTGAAAACGTTAGCTAGTACAAAGCCAATGATTTAGCACAAAAAACATTTTGAAAATACATTAAGCTGGCAAAATGTTATCCTCTTTAGCATAGGAATACAACCTCAAAATCAATGGTGGGTACCACTAGAAAACACAGTAATAAGCTAATGGATGCTGTTAAAGGTAAAAAACTTTTACATGCAACTATAAGAGTTCGAAAGAGAAAAGGACCATTCTACAAAATGAAGAGGCAGTTAGTTTTTTGGTTGGAGGATCAAGTTCAAAAATGGATTCCATTAAGACCTTTAATGATGCTGAAAAAAATTAAGTCTCTTTGAGAATCGAAATGCAGATGATGGTGCAGGCAATAAAAAAACTTTAAAGCTAGCCTTGGCAGATTCAATATATTTTAACCCTCCAGTACAGTTGCCTGGGAGTTATGCATCATAAGTGATTTAGAAATTAATATTTCTCATCTCATCCACTCTGGTACATCCAACTCAAAAGTAGCTGAGTTTTTAGGCATTATGAGTATATTGAAAGTAATTTGGTATTATTAATTTTTTCCTGTGGTGAAAAAAAGTTTTTTTTTAGCTGGTAGTTGGACACTCACCGCCGACTGGCTGGGTTTCTCTTGACCCAACAAAATCATTTTAACCTATCACCGAATTTACCAGCATGAGTTAGACTTAATACTAGAGATGGGACATTTGAATAGTCTAATACCTCGAATAGTGAGCTATTTGCACTATTCGATATTCGAGAGCACAAAGTAATAATTTCACCGTCTCGAATACATTACACAAATCGACTATGCTTTTTAAATTCGTGGGCATGAGTTGGGTTACATATTACAAAGCATTTGGGCTAGCAGATTTGGTTGGCATCAATTCATTAATTAATATTTCAAACCTAACTTCATCTTAAATTTTGGCCCTCAAGCTGCTCATAGAGAAGAGAATGGAGAAGAATAAGTCGAATAGTTTTTGTGGATATAGAGAAGGCTTTTTACGTGGATTGGAATTCTGAAGGGAATTCGAGTGTCCTACAATCACCGAAGAATTATTCACAGTTTGCATAAAAACCAAGTAGCTGTGATTAAATCTGGACCCAGCTGTGAATAAGCAAGAGTAAGGAAAGGAGTGAGACAAGGCTGTACACTCTCTTCTGTAATTTTCAATGTTTACATCCAGAGAGCAATCAATCAAGTCAAAGAGAAGTCTTCCGAAGTGACTATCCATGCAGAAAACTGATGACATAGCTTTCATAGCAGAGACTGAGAGAGATCTGAATAAGACTCGAGTAACCATGGAAAGGACAATGGTCAGATATCAGCTGAAGATAAATAAGAAGAAGACTAAGATATTGGCGTACAACAAGAAAGAAGACGCCAAAACCAATGTTAAACCAAGAAAACAAAAACTGGAGGAGCTGAAAGAATTCTGTTACCTAGGAAGCCGAGCAACCAATGATGGACAAAACAAGAAAGAAATAGTAGAATAGCCCATGCAAAGAGGGCATTCTACCAAAAGAAGAATCTCCTTACAGCTGGAAATACAAGCGTAGAAGGAAACAATTGATCAGAACATACATCTGGAACATATTTCTTTACAGAAGTGAGGCATGGAAGATGACAGCATTGCAGAAGAAAAGAGTGGAAGCATTCGAAATGTGGTGCTACAGAAGAATGATGAAGATTAAATGGATCTACCAAGTAAGTAACAAGGAAGTCCTTAGAAGAATGGGAGAACAGAGAAGTCTTCTGAATACCCTAAGAAGAAGACAGGACAAATTATTAGTAGAGATAGGAAGATTATGCAGACCGCATAGTCGCATAATTTTTTAATTTCATCAGAATGCAAATAGTTTGACTTTTTGAGTAACCTTTTTTCATCCCTAGTACAAATTTACTGCGCATAATATCACATAATCTGACCTCTAATGTAGCATACCGCATAATTTTCATTATGCAAGCATGATCTGCGTAATTCTTGCGCAGCCGGCTTAATTTTCATTCTAAAAAGCAGTTTTATGGCCTCTCTCATTACCAGACACATGCCCTTCACCTCCAATTCCCACACCAGCCTTCCAGCACCTGTTTGATGTGTAGCCACCGAAATATATTGTAGCCACCTAAATACATTGTATTTCCGTGGCTCCCAATGACCGACATCGAACATAGCCACCGAAATACAATCTCTGTATACAATACAATGTATCTCGGTGGCTACATCGGATGTCGGTTGTTGGGAGGGGGGAGGGGGCTTTTGTAACCGGCCTTTTCAAGAAAGTCAGTATGGCTGTGAGCATCTACGGGGAATAACAACTTGTCAACTTGTGGATACTCATATCAACATGAAGGTATGTACGTGTTCGATCAAACAAACCAAATTATGAATTGTTGCTTCTGTTAAGTTGGCGTCGAGTGGGAGTGAAAGAGTACAGTTGATAACCATATGAAATCAGCCTCTCACCTCAAAGAAAAGAAAATTACAAAGATCCAAGCAATGAAATGAAAAGGCAATCTTCTTTAAGTGATAGCTTTGACCATGCCAAGAAAACGAAACAAGACAGAGAAGAGTTCATTAAGTCTGTTACGCCACCTTCGTGCAACCCAACATACCACTGATGAAACTGGACCACAAAGCAGTTCAAAATCTATTAAAGAAGTACATTCCCAGTGAGTACAAAGTAATATTAGCCGATATTTTAAGTGTCATTTATTCTTATTCACCCATGGAAATTTATTGTGTGAAGGAGCAAAGATCGGCATCACTCATAACCTCAAAATCAATTGTCATTAGTATCAATGTTTATGCATATATATTTTATTTTCGGGTAGAGGGCAGGCTTGCCACTGGGTTCTAGGTAAAAAAAAAGTGACTTTAGTGACCTTCGTGCACGAAATAAGTGACCAAAAAGTGACCTACTAACACCTTAATAAGCGATCAATCAAGGTTCAAAATGATGAGAAATGGGTAATTTGAGGGTTAGGTGCACATAGTTTGTCATGACTTGTACGCTTTTTTATGGCAGTCCTGGCGAAAGGAGTCTGGTATATATTTGGGTACAGAAAAATTCAAAAAAGGACTCAAACCGGGACTTTTATGTGTATTTCACATAAATAAACTGAAAAATACAAATGAAAAATTGAAACAATCTTATTACTGCATAACGCTTAACATTATGTTACAATTCACATTAATAAGATTCGTAACAATAGTACAAATGCAATAGGCCTACAGACTAGGTTCACTAGGGAACCACAATAGAGATTTTTCCTATAGCACATCCGTAAAAAAAAAACGAACCATTATATAATTGAGATGAACACATGAACATTTGACTGAATGTATCACACTTTATAATCAAATTTTAATACAGGGTTGTTATACGAGTTAGGTTTCGAAATTTCCTGACTCTACCCCAACTGAAATTTAGATTTTTAGTTTCTTTTAAAAGTGTTACAAGGTGCCAGGCTGTGCAATTCTACATGAAAAGGGACAAAAAAATTATTGAAAAGAAAAGAAACAAAAAACACGTTGCCACTACCACGACCAGCTGTCACCGAATATTTTTTCATGCCATTTTTAAGTATTTAAGGTTTAGCGGCCGCCTATTTTTCGAAATTTACTGGGCTGTGCGTCTGATTTCCCTGATTTATATCTGATTTCACTGGCCGGTTTTGAATTCCCCGACTTAAGTGATCTTCCTGACATGTTAACAACCCTTTAACAGCTACTACAGAAAGACTGTGTTTCAATCCAACAGTATGCGCCCTTCAAACCCTCATCCGCACTTTTCGATCGCCATTTATCAGAAGTGATGTAGGGAAGTGCAATTCCAATCCGTTAGCTAGGGTGTAGATTGCAAGTTCACATGGGCCGTAGCAATGCCTTCTTTAGCTTACGGTAAGCTAAAGGAGGCATTGGCCGTAGAGTATGAAAGAGTTCCACTAAGCACCCTCATGTGCACTTTTACCATCACCGGTGTTATATCGAATGGAAATTTGGCGGAATAGAGAATAATGGTGATAGTGCATGGACATGTGCGTAAAAATGAATACTTTTTAAATTTTATTATTATGCAGAAATGGATGTCTATTCATAATTTATTCATAAATGAATGTTAATTCATAATATTTAAATATTTTACACACCACTAGAAGTTGAAGCTAGATGCCATGTGGGACCTGTTAAATTTAACACTCCTGTACAGGTCGAGCTAATTAAACATTTATTTTTTCAATAATTATTTTAAGCCATGAAAATGTTGTGAGATAATCTGCCTTTGCGTAAGTATTCCATGAGTCTGTTTAATCAATGATGGTGGCGTGTTGAAGCACGATTCTTTGTTAGGTATAGTAGTGTGTGCCTTATAAGCCAAGCAATGAAGAATACCATGATGTTTATAGAATTTATTTTTAACGTTCTACGGACATAAGATAAAATTATTAAATTCATTCACCTAAAGAAGAAGTATTCTAGATATTTCACTGGCCGCAGAGGAATGCAATATCTCGCAAGTGACTGCTAAAAATAGAATTAGCAACATAGTTTATTGTGATAATTTCCCCAATAAGTACTCTAAAATGATATAATCATCATTTTGGGGCATAGCAGATAGCTAACCACTCTTCTGTGGAACAATGACAACACCGCTGATATTCTTCGTTACCTTGTTGATAGGATTAGCACCATTACGTGCTGCAATGCTACATGAAAACATCTATCATCCATGCTTCACATTAATAACGTTTTAGAATCTGTAACTAACAGAAAATACCGTGAGTGTACTGGCTATCCTAAGTGATGAAATGCAACACTCAACTTTTTATAATTGTCTGAATTGCTGCTGACTGGCAATAGCGCTAGTGACGAAAAAGTGTGTGAAAGTGCGAAGAGCACATAAGAGCAGGAAAGTGTAGAGTGCTAGGGTACACACATGCGGATTGAAACACACCCTAGTTACTGGTTTTAGTTTTCTTGTTCGCGTAGTTCAACATAGTGGACTTTCTTTTGTCCAGAGATTTTTGGACTGCCTTTACTTCCTCTCTCTTCTTTCCTGCTTCTAGGTTTAGCTCAGTGACTCCTTTGAGCATTACCTACGCTAGGTCAATTTCGTCCATGTTTTTGGATTCGATTGCCTTTCCTACTTGAGCACTAGTTTCCTTCAGGAGTTTATCAGCCCTTCTCATCCTCTCATCTTCTACCCTTTTCAGCTCTAGCAACTTTTTCTCCTCTTCTTGTATGTTCTTCTGTGGTTTGTTCATCTTCCTCAGACTTTCCGTATTGGCTTCCTTTTGTTCCTCTTCCAGTAGCCTATCACCTTCTTCCTTCTCCTTCTTCTGTCTTTCATCTTCCATAAAATTTTCATAGTTTCCATGAGCAACACGTGCCATGCTAAGGAGATCCCACGTTATCAGGATGGCGTAGGGCATATTATTATACCTCCCCAGCAGGTCTTTCACATTTTGATGTGCATTAAGTGTCCTCTCAATTATGCGTGAGCGATCACATGTAAGTGTATTAGTGGAATCTGAAAACTTCCGCTCTACCTCCGCGTTGCCATGGAACAAGTTAATAATGCTTTGACAACTTTGGACACAGTTGGATACTTGGACCCACCAACAAGATTGGGCATGGAAAAGAACCTTGCCCAGTAAGCGTCGATACGTATGTATTCTTCATCTCTATCCTTCTCTACCTGGATAAGCTTCCACTCATCACGGAGAAGCTGAGTCTCAACGGCCCATGGCAGAGACTTCGCAGCATGCACTATCCAATCTTCACTACAAGGCTTCAGCCTTTCCTCAGGATGAAGACATTGCAAATAAGGCAAGATTGCAATAACCAAAGGGAAGACTTTTGAAGCACGTGGTTACATACTGCAATGTAATGCATCTGTGCATCCTTTAGGAACAACATTCTCTTTAGTTCATCTTTTATGCTGCGAAGCTCTTCTTTGATGGCATCACACAAGTACACTTTCTCTGGAGGAAGGAGGTTGGAAGTTTCAAAAACATCGCTGTATGAAAGATTCGTGTCCTTACACGATCTTCCAATCAATTTTGTGACAAGTTTCTTGAGAACAGGGTAAAGTAAATGCATGAGAGGCTCTTGCTTTTGAAATGTTTCCATCAACTCTGTAAATATGCTGGAACTAGAAACTACGAACATGAGTTCAGCCTTCATGGTGCTCTTTTTCAAGAGATTGGCGACATTGCTGATGGATCTGGTCTGGTGTAGCTTAGAGTTCTTTTTGACTGGCGGGAACTTGAGAAAATACTCCCGGGCGGGATCTAACAGCTCCAGCATCCTCTCTGCTGTGGGTACAAGGGTAAGACACCTACTAGGGACGTGCTTGATAAAACGCTTCTGAGGAAGACAAAATTGAGGGGAGGAGAGAATCCTGCAAAACTCTTCCCATCGACTTCAATAATCTCCAAAAAATTTATTCATATAAACTAACAAGTCAGAGGCATCTTCCCCCAAAACCTCCAGGCCCTTCTGAAAGGCGTTGTGGACTATATGAATGTTGCAGGAGCGGATGTTGACAAGGGGAGTTTTCCTAGCAAGAAGCATGGCAGCATTCATTTTAGTTTGAACACTCTTGTTGATATTTGGACCGTTGCTTCCTAACATGAGCAAATTACTCATAGGAAGAGATGAATTCTTCATTGCAGAGTTTAGCTTTTAGTAAATATCGTTAGCCGTAGCAAAGCCGATAAAATATGTTTGTAGGTGCTCAACGGTGACACAGTCCAAGCTATTAGACCAATACCTCACAGAGTTCAGTTCCTTCCGGTGCGCGGTGTTTGTCGTTTCGACGTACATCAACGAAAAGCCAGTATAGCGACCAAAATACCACATTTTGAGGGTTTTTCGTTTTTTCCTTTCAAAAAAGTGACTTTAGTGACCTTTTTTCGGAAATAGTGACAAAATAGTGATCTAGCTAAAAAAAGTGACTTTTAGTGACTTTAGTGACCCAGTGGCAAGCCTGCTAGTGTTAAAAAACTACGAGAAAAGTATGTGCATTTACTTAAGAAGGAGAATGAAGATCTCATTAAGTCCAAACTGAAAGGGAGGAAGGTGGTTGTTTTAGGTGATGAAACAACCACCAGGAAAGGAGAGGCTGTTTTCATCACACTTTTGAAAGTGCTTCCTTGTGCTGAATCTCCTGACACTTTTCGGAGCCTTTTCGGGGTATAATGATATCCTTACACCCAAAAGAACAAGGTTGACTGCAAAAAATACAGAAAGTATGGTATGTATGTATCTTAATGATGGTATGACACTGGCAACGGGATGTGATGATGTTATGAATAACAATATTTCTACAGCAGCCTCTGACATTGAGACAGCATGCTGCTGGTAGGATTTCTATGATGATGAAGATCCTAATGACCCCATCTAATGCCCATGATAATTTTTACTTTGCCATAGGTGATATAAATTGATAAATCTCAGGGGTTATAATCAGCATTTACTGTGATTGTTTAAATTATCCCTGTTCATTGTAATGTAATTGTTTTTGTTACATTTTATCCAATAAAAATGTCAATCCTTAGCTTCACGGTTTATTTTTCACCATCCAGTTCCTGATTTCTTCAGTAAAAGGTTGGCCTAAAATTGAGTGTGCCTCATGAGATACTTAATTCTAACAGGTACACATTATTCCCATTTTGCCTAATGACACTCCAAATTGATTAAATAATTGAGGGTACCTGATGAGAATGCAGTACACCAGATGGGTTTCCATAAAATATGGAGAATGACAAAGGGCATTATACCTGATGGGATTGTATGCGTGATGGAGGCAATCTCCAAAATGTTGCATAATGATAATGAGGTTTATTATCCAAAGACCAGATTACACTGATATAGGATTCATCAAGAATACACAGACAAAATATTTAAACACTATTATCATGGAGAAATTCTTCTAAGGAATAATAGTGTGTGTCTTGTAAAAAAACATTTCACCTTTGTTTTAAAGGAGTCAGCAGTTTTGAAATTTTTCAGACTGGTAGGTAACTTGTTAAATAGGTGCAACCCCAGAGTTTTAGGACCTCGAAAGGCTGATTTGGTCCTGACATACTTATAGTGAATGGCATCATGACCACGTGCATAATAATGATGGACATCACAGTTTTTGGGGAACTCACTGAAGTTAGATTTTACAAACATAAGGATGGAAAGGATATAAACACATGGTAGTGGGAGAATATTAACATTTTTGAAAATGGGCCGGCATGGGGTATTGATAGGTGCGAAAACCATAAGGCGTGCAATTTTCTTTTGCAACCGAAAAAGCTTGAGTGAGGCTGGCGAAGATCCCCAATAATACTTGAAATGATGCGGGAATACAACTGACCATAATATATTGTTAATAGCAAATCAGGACTAACAGAGAATCTAATAAAATGTATAAGGAAACAAGTAGAGCTTAGTACTTTGAGCAGATTGCAGATGTGCACATCCAATGAGAGATTTGCAGAAATTGCAAGTCCCAAGAATTTGACATCTTCAGCTTGACGAATGGGCTGACCATCAAGGTTAAGATCAACGGGGGTATGTTGTTTACTCTTGAGATTGAAATGTATAGCTAGAGATTTATCGACATTTATGTCTAAGCAATTTATGGAGCACCAATCACTCAAGTGCGGTAGTAATAGTTCACTTTTTTCAACTGTAGTGTGTAGTGAAGGAGAAGCAACAAGAATGTTTGTATCGTCAGCACACAGGACAACCTTAGCACAGTAAGTTTGTAGGTTAAAAGGGAGATCGTTAAATCAAAAATCATATAGGACCCAGAATAGATCCCTGAGGAACACCACAGAAGACATCTTTCGAGGTGGAGTTGTACTCGGAACCATGCCACGAATGCCTAGCTTGTCCAGCTTATTTAGAAGTAAATGATGGTTAACATTATTAAATGCCTGAAGTCAATGAAGTAGCCCACAGTGTCTAATTTGTTGTCCAGTGATGCTAGAATTAAATTCATAGCTTCGTGAACTGCTGTTGATGTGGATCTACTTTTTCTAAAACCATGCTGGCAAGTGGAGATTAGTTTCTGTGAATCTAGAAATGCTGTGAGTCGAGTGTAGAAAACTTTCTCAAATATTTTGGCAAATTGCGATTGAAGGGAAATTGGGTGATAGTTGTGCAAATCATTGGAATTGCCCTTTCTTTTGTAAATAGGAATAACTTTGGATTCTTTAAGCACCCTTGGAAATTTACCTAATCGAAGGGATTCATTAATTAGGTACAACATGGGGTCCAAGATATACGGATAGGAAGCTGCTATGATTCTTCCAGGAATGCCATCAATACCAGAACTGAGATTAGTGCCCAAACCCAGTATTATAGCTTTGAGCTCAGAGGCTGAACAAGGAGTAAGAAAGAAAGAGCAAGGAATGTGTTGAATGGGCAGGAGAGCATCATTAGATGAAGCACTAAATGGAGTTGGTGGCGGGGAGAAATGTTGCACAAATGAGTTGGCCAGAAGCGAAAAATCCGAAATGGGGATCCCATGTGCATCTAGGTTAGGAAGATGAGTTTTAGCTATATTGTGGTTGCTGTTGATAATATTCCAAATTTCTCTTGGTTTATTTGAAGCTTCACCTATCCTTTTATCATTAAATGCATTGATGATCATGATCATGATCATTAAATGATCATGATCGCTTGGTATTGTTAAGAATTTTTCCTCAGACCTTTTTGTTAAGCTTATATTCAATCCTATCTCTCAGGTCATCAGATACCTTACTTTTGTATGCAAATTCCTTAAGCATGAATTTTCATGAAACGCATAATTGCAGTTTTTAAGCCGCATAATGTCAGCATAGATATCAGAATTTTGCCGCATAATGGCCGCATAAATAATCATTATTTGGTGGTGTAATACATAGTGGGTTTCAAAATGCATAATCTTCCTATCTCTACTTATTAGGCCATTTCTTGAGACACAATGGCATGGTGGAGACAATCATCGAGGGATAAGTGAATGGGAATATTAGAAAAGGCAGGCCTCATATGAGATACATGGAACAGGTTGTGAAGGATGTAAAAGAGAAGAATCACATCAATATGAAGAGGTTGGCAGATAGAAGAATCAAGTGGAGGGCTGCGTCAAACCAATTCTAGGATTGTTGACTGATGATGATGATGAATGATAGAGGCAATGCTGGTCCTTAGGCTACTGATAGAAAAGAGAATTGAGAACAAAAAACTGACCTTTATTGCTTTGGAGATTTGGACAAGACATCTGACAACATGGATTGGAATGCAATGCTTGGGATTTTAAGAGGAATTGGGAGTGTCATTTAATGACCAAAGAATTATCTACTATGTTTAAAAATCAGATGTTTGTAATTAAATCTGCACCCAGCAGTGAAGAGGCAAGAATTAAGAATGAGTGGGAAGAAGATTTAAAGGAGAGTTTTTGGCGGACAGAGATGAGATTATCATGATTCTCTAGTTTTTTGGTTACCCCTTTCGTCCACCAGAGACCCCCACAGCGGTGGGGTACTGAATGGAAGTGGGGCCCCTAAGTTAGATATCTTCGCAACTTTCACTTTGGCAGGAAGCGTCTCTCTCCGCCACGGCCTCTCGGCATGCTGCCATACTGCATACTGGGCACCACGATAGTTATTGTATCTTGTGTCATCCACGATTAGGGCCCGTTTCACCAACGAAGATAATCTTTTTAACTCGGTTAATTTAGGGATTAACCGAATTAATGTGACTTTTCTGTTCCACCAGTACTATTAACTCGGTTTTGGGGCATTATCTCGGTTAATATTTTTACCGGAGGTTTTCGCGAGGTGAAAGGTTATTATCCGAGATAATACTGTAAAAGCAACATGGCGTGCAGGCGATTTTGTCAGCTACTTTTAGATATTAGTCGAGACATTTGAGTTCAATTATCGTTATTTAAGGCAATTACTAGGTGGATTAAGGAACGTGCAATTTATTTGAACCTAATAGCTGAGATTTGATTTATCCCGAGTTAATAAACGCTACGAAAAGCACTTAGCAACAATTCAGGTGAGGTCTTCTCGGGATTTCCATTGGGTTAAATATTTATATAACACCAACTGAACAAAATATTTATATAACACCAACCCTGAAGACGATGGACGAGTCGTCCGTAGAAACGTTGGTGTTATATAACATCTACATCTACATAATACCCTGCCAGCCACCATAAAGGTGAGTGGCAGGGGGGGAATTCTTACAAAACATGCACTACATATCATGCATAAAAAAGGATTATTGTTATTATACTGTTCTAAACTTCACTATTTAAAGGATAAATAAAAGCAAATAGCACGTGTCTAACCTCTAAAACTCTATCTTATTTAAATGTAAATAGTACACTTCTCACAATAGACACTCCTACACATTTCAACCATAATTAAACATATTTTATAACCCTCATGAATTCTTGCTGAGTAATCAGGGAACGTCATAGCTGCATAGGGTCATGGAAACGATTTGCCCGTCGCTATAAAATCTTAGCGTGACAGCCAGCCGGAATCGAATTGTAAAACATCAATATAATTATAAACATGCATACCTAAGGTTGATCAAGTATCTCTTGTCACCGAAATTGCTTCTCTCATCGTCGTGTCCGATCTTTCATAATCACGTCTGGTGAGATTTAATGCAGTATGAAATTGCTCCAGCGTCTTTCTTAATAAATTACGATAGGCCTCACATTCCTATAAAAAGTTTATTTTGAATCATGCCTAACGTACCTCGACCTCTATTTCTCCTCTCTCGTAGCTTTCTCCGGAAGAATTGTGGCTGCCACCGTTGTATGGACACTAGCAGTAGATGCAAAAATTAAACCATACCGATTCATTATTAATAGCTCTACTTCACTTCAGATAAACTCAAACCTCAACATCAAGAAGCTTTCTATAATAAATATTATAATTACTAAATATACACCATACTTTATTTCACCTATCACGCATCACTTCCAAACAAGGCAGAAGACATAACAAACATAAACAAACTATCGATACCGCTGCGTTGGTCGGAAATCTCCCGTGAATTGATATGTTCTATCGATAGGCCTACCATTGCGCATCCTTTCTGCATGTAACAGGGATTCAAGGAATTAATTCGAAAGATCATTAGCCATGTTAAACGCCCTAAGCAGAAGCAATTTTAGGTCATCACTTAAATTCATTCGCATGATAATTCACCTTGACACCAATGACAACGACGAAGGAAATGCTAAGTTTTAAGTGATCGAAAGGTACCTATGATAGCAGTTACTGTTCGTTTTCGAGACACTGTAAATAAAGGCAATGTAATTTAAGTTCATTCCAGTATTTTATTTCTTTATCTCCTAAACGTAACAGTGAAGACAATAAGTGATATCTTAGGGGAGATGTTTAGTTGAATTAGGAAAAGTGGGGTTTGAAATATCTTATAAACATATAGACGATTTAGGAAAGTGATTATAGATGTTTTCTAGATATACGTAGAAGATAATATAAATGCTTCGTGGACGTTTAGTTAATATTTTGTCCTTCATGGGTCCATTGGAAATGCCTTTAGTTACAATAAGCACGAAGTTAAATCATGGAAGAAGGAGGAAGGTCCTTCTTCCATGGTTAAATCAGCTGAATTACAAATTGGTTAGATGCTTTTATTTGTTTGTTGACGTCAGGAGTATGAGAAATTTACCAACCTAAACATTCTCAGAGAAATTTTGGTTTTAAAAAACCGAGATAATAATAACAATGGTGGAACGCAAGCAAGAGATTATCGAGATAATAATATTAACGGAGATAATGTAAACTGCGATAATGGGAAATTTTACCATCGCTGGTGAAACTGGCCCTTACTAATAAAAAGTTAAGTTAATTTGGTTTCGCAATTACTCATTATCATCAGGGAATTTAGTGTGTAAGACCAGCAGATATCATTCCCCCACAAATTGATGACCCCTACGTGATACAGTTTTCATTAACACCCCTGCAATAATTCTTATTTATTTCGCGTGTGAGTAGTGTTGTTTGTTTCGTGCAATTTTATAAATTTTATTTTGTGTATACCATGTCCAGCATGCCTGACAATAACAAAGAAGTGAGTCCCGTGGCCATGCAGGTGCCCCCATTTAGCCCTGAAAACCCGCAACTGTGGATAGTGCAATTGGAAGGGAACTTTACTTTGTCAGGAAATACGGACCATATTTCAAAATTCTGGTTAGTCATGGCGAATCTCGATATGTGCTATGATCAAGAAGTGGAAGATACTTACAAATCCAACAGCAACAGACAAATATGGTCGGCTTCCTGAGGAGCTAGTGCGTTGTTTATCCACTTCAGAAGATCAACAAATTAAGCAGCTTGTAGACACCAGGGCTAGGGTGGTCCATATCCGCAAAGTGGGTAAAAATGTAAGGGGCAGTTAAAAGTTTTGTGTTTGCATAGAGTTCTCAAATCCAAAACCAGAAGTCCATGCAATAATTTTTATTGGTCACGCAGGGCGCGGGAAGTTTTGCCCAAAATGGCACCTTTTTGCACTTCAGTGCTATGTTATTGACCGTACAAAAAATTTATTGAACGAAAGTGATATCGATTGATGTCAGTTGTCACCCGGAACCATTCTGGACCATGCAAACGCACTTTTAGAACATCCTGTTGCCTGCCTTCCAGGTAGATATTTTTTCCCTATTTTTAAGTGTTAATCGCATGTAATCTGGGTGTTTAGGAATGAAAGGCACAAATTTACGAAAAATGTATAAGCTTTGTTATTCTTATTTCACTGCTCTCCTATCATTAGCAACTACAACACACAAACCTGTTTTTTCTCTTCATACTTTGTTAGTACATTATTAAAATGTTTGCCTACAGCAATGCCTCTTTCGGCAGCATCATTTGTGGATGGCATATTATTTACAAAGAGCTTGAGTTTCAAACAAACGAGGATTTATCTCCCAGTCTTTAGCTTTTATTTCGAGAAATTGGGGCTCCACCACGAGTTTCGAGAAAATGGCAAAATCAGACAGCTGCAATCCTGAATGGAGTTGTCCAATTTGTTGACATGAGCTTTGTACACATTCGCATCATCGATGGGGTTTGATTTTATAGCATAAAATATAGCCTTTTTTTCCCTATAAATCGCATTGAGATCAAACAGAGCAAGGCACAAAAGCTCAGGAGACAGATACCACAGGTGTCCCAGAGATTTGTAGCCCGCAGTCTTCCACAGTTTCCCCCTGGCATCATTCTTCTCGTGGCAGTTGATCTCATGCTGAAACATTTTCAATAGCTGCAAATCAACGTGAGGGGCTGCCGCAGCTACATGGGCAAACATCTATGGTGTGGTTTTTGAGGCAGTGTGGGAGAATTTTGTGTGGCCTTGTATGAGGAAAGATTGTCGTGAGTGGTTACATTCATGAGTCCACTGTCAAAAGAACAAGATATCACGCTATGTCTTCTCTCCTATCGGTGCCTTTCCCATTGCCAGTTCAAAATTCAGTCATATTCATGTAGATAGTGTGGTCCTCTCCCTTGCAGCCGTGGTTGTAAATCACCACTGATCAGGGGCGACAGTTTCAAAGTGCCCTCTTCCAGCAGTTGATGAAGTTGACAGGAGCCAGGAATCTGCAGACTTCAGCATATCATCCTTCATCCAATGGCATGGTGGATTCCAGTTGAAAGCAGCTATCCGGTGTCACAGCAGCCTTCAATGGACCAAATCCCTTCCGGCAGTCCTACTGGGTTTACGTTCTACATTTAACGCGTTCAATGCGGCATGACGGGAATTCCTGTATCCTAGGATCTATCCGGTGACTCATGACGGGAGTTCCCGTCACTGGTATATGCATCTTTCTATCGGTTCCTGCTGCTCTCAGTCACGCGTTAGGGAACTGTCGTCGCGCTGCAGTCATCAGTACGAACCCTACTTTGGGGGAGTGCGCTCAGTTTTGGTTCCGGGAGCTTTTTTTTCGAAGACTATACATCGTTTTGTTGGTGAGTACTGCTACTTAGTCTTTCTTTTTTCTTATAAAGTTATTAATGTCTTTCGTGTTTTTCCATTCATTTTTCCCATATTAAAACAATTTTTAGATCAGGGATAATATTCTAACGAAATAAAGATTTTTTTACTTGTTTGTTACTGTTTTTTGATCGTCTGTAACTGCATTTTGCCTACTCACCAGGGGTATAAACAGTATTTTTAAAAAATAATTTTTCTTAACGTTTTCGGGACATTTTATTGTTTCATTGCTATCTTTAGTCACTTGTATATTTAACCATTTCATAATCACAGATAAACATATGCCTTAGGAAAGGAAAAAATTGCACGACGTCTTATCGTCTTCCGCGACACGTATTTTTTTAATCTCTAAATTTGTACATTTTTGGGTTCCATCTAAGGTAACATTTATAGATTTCCTGATATAATAACGCTAGGGGTGAATTCTATTATTATAAACATTACATTTTCAAAACAAATGTGTTCCGTAATATATTTATGTTAAATCATTATATACTCTCAACAAAACATTTACCTTTTTAGTTTTTTCTACTTTCAACTAATAAACGTGGAGCTTATTTAATGAATTAGTACCTGCGATTTTTATCGGTTTCCTAAAATGAAGTGCATTTATTTATTTTGCAAGGGTTAGTACGATTTTTTTTCTAAATTATAATGTTTAAGTTACAAAGTACATCCATTTTACGCCCCTGTGTTGTCGTTTTCTAGATGGATATGGATGGTGATGGTTTTTTGACACATATTGTCTTTTTTGTCTTAGCTTTTAGATTTATGTGCAAAGCTATATCTTCAAAATAAATTTAGAAACTACAATATTTTGTTATTTTTGCATTAAAATGAGTTTATTTATTATTATAGACTTTATTAAGGGAAGGAAATTGAAGAAATTTTTGAAGAAATCAATACAAAAACGATTTGACGTAAGAACAGTTATCCCTAGAATAATAGTCGCACCTTCTGCTATGAAGCAATGCATGCGGATGCTATTAATATTTCAATTTTTCTAGGTTCCATCAAGTCAAGTGTATTTCCCTTGAGAGAAGGCAACGCAATAGTGATTCATGTAAGCAAAACTCGGAGAACTCTGCATTATATGTATATTAGAACTATGATGTTGGGGAGCTCAGAAGTCTCTTTCATGGAATCCCTCTCCACAACCTTCCACATCGCGGGGATTCGGTTCTTCATCAGCTGATGATCCCCAGCCTCCTCCGTTGAAGTAATATAAGGTTGATTTGGGGCAACAAATTCTCAGTGATGAGGAATTAGAAGAATATCTGGTGGAAGGAAGCGATTTCAGCGATGATTCTGGGGATATGGAGTGGGGTAACAGTGAGGGGGAAAGCGAAGGTGTTGCTGCCTCTCCGCAAACACCATCTACACCCAGATTTATCAGCACTCCCGGTCCTTCTTTTCAGGAAGAAACAACTCGCACACCTGGTAGAACATACACTTGGACATCCCACAGACAGAGTTCTGCACCAAATCCCTAAACGCTCACCCCTGGACTAAGTATTCCTGAACCTAGAGATGAACCCCGAGACTTTTTCGACATTCAGTTGACGGATAATATTATACACATGACAGTGACAGAGACTAACAACTTTGCTGACACACTATTGCGAGGAAATTTAGCTCCAAAAGCTTGGATTTGGAAATGGAAGAGTCTGGGCCCTGAGGAATTTCTTACATTTCTTGGATTATTATACCACATGTGAATCATTCCTCTCAGTAGGATGTCGGATTATTGGAGTACAGATTCCTTGATCAATTTTCAATGTTTTCGACGCTACATGAGTCGTGGCAAGTTAATGGATATATTGCGATGCCTCCACTACCCAAAAAATCCCGAACAAGATAAACCTCCGGCACTTTCCGATCTAACCGGAATGGGAATCCCTCTGTCATTTGAATCAAATGATACCTTGCTACAGAATAGAGAGGAAGACACTTAAATGGTATCGGAAGTTGGGCATCCACATTTTCCACCTCCTCCTTGTAAACAGTAATTTTCTTTACTTATAATCCCACCCTACTCTCTCCGACTCACCGCAATAAAATCCCTACTCCAACCCTCTTCTTCCAAACCCACTCCTCGACCTTATCCTTTGTCTACTCCAAGGATCAAGGGCTTATTGAAACATTTCCCACTCATGCTTAGTTTAAATGAGAAAAAAATAGAAAAAGAACACTCCAAAAAAGATGCCGGGAGTGCTAAGAAAAGGGACAAAGGAATCAAGTTTTTACTGTCCGGAGTGCGATGGCTGCACTCCCTTGTGTCTCATTCTGTTTTGTGGAATATCATAACGATATAAGATGTATATAAATTAATGTGTAAAAAGATAAAAGTTGTGTTTAAATAAATAAAAGATTGATTTATAAAAAAGTGATGATGATTTTAAAAATTATTTCCTACATATTATGCATCGAAAATACATGTTGATTCTTTGAATAGATCATTCATCTTCTTATTTCTAAAATGTAGGTAGCGGAAATTTAAGGAAAAAAATATATTTAATATTAGTTAAACTTTTGTAATGCATGTGATTTCTCTGGTTTTATAGTCAATCAGTTTAAAAGTTAAAGAGTATCAGTCTCTTATGTAAAAATTATTATAAAAATGCGTGTGACTTTTGTTATTTCTCGTTGAATTCATTCATCTTTTGATGAATACGTAAACTAAACCAATTACTATATTCTACAAAGGTAGGTAATTAGAAGACATGGCGGTGTATTTCTGCTTAGACATTTTAAAGCAGGTATATAACTTACTATTAACGAAGGTGTTGAAAGAGGGAATCATGTAGGAATTAGTTCTCTTATAGACACAAATGCTAGCCATTTTATGAATATGTAAGGAAAACCCACGACCGCAGTCATGTTCCTTTTATCAATTTCCACATTCATATTTGCTCTAATTCATCATTTGAATGTATATATAACCCTCATGAAATAATATGGGAATATTAAAAAATACACAGACCTAATGCAAAAACTACGCTAGAAACGAACGGGAGGTATCTATGCAACACGCACTACATGTTCATTCCGGTGACTCGTGACGGGGATTCCTGTCATTTTTTAAAAAAATTATATTAATTACAATTTTTATATTACAAATTTTTTAACACTAAATAACGACTTTTAGCATTGAAATCTATCGGAAAATTGGTAAATAAAATTTCAGTCACTGGATAGGTAACTCAAAAAATGGTGCCGCGTTCAAAGTGTTAAAGAGGACCTCCAGGAAACACCTGCTGAGGTGGTTAATGGGCAGACACTCCGTCTTCCAGGAGAATTTCTTTCTTCTCTCAGACAGGTACCATTTCTGCCACACCCAATTATGTAACCAACCTTCGGCAGAGTTTTCATCGACTCCGGCCACATCCAGTTACTCGCCATGGGTTCTGCAATGTCTTTGTATTTGAGGATCAGGCCACAATATCCCATGTTATTATTAGTATTCTACCCGTGAAGGTAGGTTTAAATGGACATTAATTCTTCCCACCCCCTAAATTTCACACAATGTCCCTCATTATTACATCCAATTACATCCAAGCTACCCATTCTTCTCCTCCCTCTTCCCTGCTTACCCAATGCTCTTCCATCAATCACCTCCTTTAAAACACTATCCCCTTTTCCTTTAAAACATCATCACCTTCTTCATCCACACCTTCTGCCTTCTCTCAATTTCTTCTATCAACTTTCTTTCCTCTCCTACCAATTCTAACACTTCATCGTTCGTCTTCCTATTGACCCACTTTACTTTCTCCATCCTTCTCCACACCCACATCTCAAAAGCCCTAAGTCTATTTTCATCTTCTTTCCGCAAAGCCCATGTTTCCACCCCATATAGTGCAACACTCTATATTAAACTTTTCACTAGCCTTTTTTTCACTTCCTTACTGAACTTCACTTACTTACTGTCATTATTTCACGCCTACGAGTAAAAGCTTCTTTTGCCAATGCAATTCTCCTTCTCACTTCAATGCTGCTATACCCTTTATCTTCAAACACACTACCTAGATAGCTAAATTTCTCTACCTGCTCTAGCTTCTGATCTCCTACTTTTATCGTAATACTGGCCCTTTCTGTTCTTGAAAATCGCATTACTTTCGTTTTCTTTGGTTTATCCTCATCCCGTATCTTTTGCACTGTCCCTGCAACGCATCCAACATTTTTTGCAAGCCTCGTGCACACTGGCTGACTAGCACTTGGTCATCTGCAAGCCTTACTTATTTTATCAATTTCCCCCGACCTTTACTCCAGCCTCCGGCTCATCCCAAGCCTCTCTCACCATTTCCTCCGAGTATATGTTGAAAAGTACCAGCAATAACGGACAGACCTGCCTAACTCCCCTCTCTATTGTGGCCCAGCCCGATTCTCCGTCGGCTACTCTCACTTGCGCCTTCTGCGCCAGTATAAATTCTGAATCAGTCTCCTGTCTCTCCAGTCTACTCCTATCTTCTGCAATATTTCCTTGCAATATTTCCTTTAACTTGTCCTACCTCACTCTGTCGAACACCTTCTCAAAATCAACAAAGCATGTGAAAACATTCTGATTGTATTCTAGATTCACTAGTATCCTCATCACTGCAATCACATCCCGCGTGGCCCTCCCCTTCCGAAATCCAAACTGATTCTCGCCTAGGAATTCGTTTGCTCTCTTTTCCAATCTCCTATTGATGATTCTAAGCACTACCTTTGCTGCATGAGAAATCAAACTTATCGTTCTATAGTCTTCACATTCTTTTGTCAATCTCTTTTTCAGCATAGGTATCAGCACGGTTTTTATAAATCCTCTGGCCAAGCTCCCTCCTCGTATATTCTATGAACAAGTTCATATAATCTCTCCCTTCTCCCTCTTCCTAGGTTTTACATAAGTTCAGCTTAGATGTTATCTATCCCCACCACTTTACCTGCCTTCATTTCTCGCAGTGCCTTCTCTGTCTCACTATCCAGTATGCCGGGGCCCACATCATTCTGATCTACGTCATTTTCCTCTTCTATGTCCAAGTTCCTAGGTCTATTTTCACTATCATACAGTTCCTCAATATTTCCTCTAATGATGCTGGATCTCCTCTGGCTCTATTGCTTAAATTCTACTTCTGCTTTGATGAACGGGACTGCTTCCCATTTTTTGATTCCCGATAACATTCCAACCTTTGAGTGCAGACTGCCTATTTCTTCTTCTCTTAGGAGTCTCTCCATCACCTCGCATTGCCGTCTCCACCACTTTTCTCTTGCTCTCTTTGTTTCTCTCCTAAGCCTGTTGTTAATCTCCTTATAATGCCTTTTGCCTAGCTCTGTATTTACATTTTTCCATTTCCTTCTTTCCTCGATCCTTTCCATCATTTCTGCTGTTACCCATGGTTTCTTGATCCTCCTAGCATCTACTGTTCCTATTGTTTTCTCAGCTGCTTCTTTTATGCCTGTCTTTATCATTTCCCACAATTCATCTATTGTTCCTCTTCCCTCCTCTTCCCTCACGCATCTATCCACAATCTCCTGATATTCCCTCCTCTTCCCTCCAATCAGTGCTCCTACATCCCACTTTTTTATTTTCCTTCCTACTTTCAACGTTTTTAGTCTCATCTCACATTTCATCATCACCCAGTTATGGTCGGAGTCGGCATCCACGCCTGGGAAACTACGTGAGATTTTTACGCTGTACCTGAATCTTTGCCTAATCATGATGTAGTCTAGTTTGTACCTTCCAGTAACTCCCTGGAATTTTCTAAATGTACCTATTCCTAGGGTGGTGTTTAAACCACGTGTTAGTAATCACTTAATTATTCCTCCTACAGAACTTCACTGCTTTCTTGTCCCGGTCATTCCTTACACCCAGACCATACTCCCCTACTTCACTTCCATCCCTCCCTTCCCCTACTACAGCGTTCCATCCTCCCATAACTATTAGGTTCTTCCTGCCCTTTACTTTCCCGATTAATTCTTCCAACTGGTCATATACTTCGTCTACTTCTTTTTCTTTATATCCCCCTGTCAGCACGTATACCTATACTACGACTACATTTTCCTGCTTCGCTTTGATTTCGATAGCTAGTATTCTACCGCTTCACTGTTCCATGTTCATTACCCTTTTTCCTAATGTTGCATTCAATACAACTGCTACTCCCTGCTGGCTCTCTTCCCCTCCACTGTATATAACCCAGTACTTTTTACTCGAGAAGTCCCCCTGGTCTCTCCATCTAACTTCGCTTAATCCCATAAAATTTATCTTTCCCCTCTCCATTTCTTGCTTAATGTTTTCTAGTTTTCCTGCCCTTAAAATCATCCTAACATTCCATGTCTCAATCCTTAGTACTGTTGCTCTCTTCTCTGCTTTCTTCTTCACTGCTGCCGTCTTTCTTTTCGTGCAAGGATTTCGTGAGATGATGACAGCAGAGTCCTTGCTTACCCTGCTGCTGGGCACAACACCCATCCCACTAATTTGGTACCGGGCTCCATAGTTGCCAGGTTTCAATTCTCTATTGTCCAAGTCCATTGTGTTCCTGGGAGAGTTTAATTGAGGTGGTTTCCCATTGCCTACCTCAATAGTGTTTTTAACGTGACACCATCACTTGATAGGCCACCCCACTTCGCTCAGACGCCTTCTCACAGCCGCCTCAAGGGGAACAGACACTGCGTGTACGGTACGTGGACTACCTTTCGTCAGGCTCTTACCCTTTGATCTATCTGGCATGGGTGACCCTACCAGGAGCAATATTAGTTGCTCCTGCTAGTGCAGGTCTAGGGGTCACGGGAAAAGGCAAGCCCCAATCCCACCACGACAAGGCGTAGTCCATGGGGAAGGGAATATCCCATGTGTTCCTGAGGAATGATCGATGCCACAGTTCCTTGGAGTCTCCGTAATATGACTCCTTTGGGTAAAAATATTGACCGAAATATTTTGACTGAGTTTCTTATAAGCTGTTTAACTCGGTTTCTTACCTGTTTGTATTTTTCGTGAGCCGTAGTAATATTAGTACGTCTAGAGATTCTTCGTAGCCTAAAAGGCTTCTAAATATAGTTTATTTAGAGGCCTTTTAATTAATCTATTTCAAAGTCATTGGCCCGGTCCTGGACCCTTCTAATGGACAATGCACGCAAAAAAACCTCCCGTAACGAACCTCTCTAATTACGAAAAATCCCTACAACAAAGTCTAAGAATGGGCCCAAAACATGAAAAGTGCCCCTCTAGAACGAATTATTGAGAAAAAATGCAGTATTTTGCATTTACAGGTAATTTTTTCCATTGATATTTACATAATAAGCAGGAAGTAGAACCGCAGCGGAGTGTACCACATCTTAACCGTTCTGCTCCGAGCTTCAAAGGGGTTCAAAACCAAGACCTACAGAGTGGAGGGCATGAAGGAAACTTGACGCTCTGGCTCGGTGAAGGCCATAGTCAACTCTGATGGTTCCTACCATACGAAACGTGTAAGGGAAGCCAAAGCTCCGCTCTGCATGGCTCCGTACATTGCTCCAAATATCTTCTAACTAGAATAGGAAACACTGAAGACATCGAGTCATTGAAGTGGAACATCCTGCAAGCCATTCAGCGTCTGTGTGTTGCTTGGGAAGGAGTAGAGAGAAGCGCGATCTTGAATTGCTTCAGGAGGGCAGGCTTTCCCGGAGAGATGGACGCCCAAGATGACCCACAGCCGGAAGAGAGGGAGGAATGGGGTGAAATCGCTCAATTACTAAACATTGAAGGGGTATCTTTCAAAGAGTATGGGAGTATTGATAATGATTTCACTGTATTTGCTGACAATGAGGATCCTGAACTTTTGGCAGAGATGCAGGGTGAGAGCGATGAAGAGAGAGAAGAGCCCAGCGACAGCCTAGTGCACCCCGGTTGGAAGGAAGTGGTGGACGCAATAGATGTTTTGGAGCAAGTTTTTTTTAAGGAAGATGGAGTAGAGAATTTGAAGATTCTGCGGCTGAGCAAGCAGCCAGCAAAGAAATGAGGAAAGGGATGAGACAGATGACTTTAGAAAACTAATTTAAATAGAATAATTTTGAATTAATATAACTTAAAAACAGCTACCGCTTCTTATTTATAAATAAAAAATTGCTTTAAACCTATGTAATTCTTCAAAACTTGTTTACACTTCCTGAAATATACTCATGCAACTAGTTTTCAGAACAGCGATCTTCGCTCGTCTACTTGGTTTAGAAAGAGGTCCTTCTAATGTCATAAAATAAGCGAAAAGGAGTGGGCTCAGGTTCTTTTACATGTTTTATTCTCTTAATTGCTAACATACGAGATATTTAACTCATGTGATTCTGCTTTAGTGACTAATTATTCCAGTTTAATAGTTTTAGCCTGCAAACAGTGCACATTTTAAAATGAGAGACATTCTGCAAAGGACTGAAGAAGGGCAAACCTGGTTTAAAATTTTCTTCAAGTATGAAGAGGTAATTACTGGATGAATGGCGACAAGGCGTGGATTCAAATATTACCAGACGTATTCAAGGATGGTATTGCATTTTGGCACTGAAGAACAGGTGTGCAAACAGAATACCGATTGTGTCCAGCTTCTATGAAGGCATCATCAATACATTATCATCTGAGATTTCCATTGTGACCTCAGGGCATTGCCAACTGCCACGTTTTTACTCATGGTAACTAACTCACCCCACCTAACTTCCATCGTTGTTTATAGATATCTAATATATACTGGTCACGAACATAGATATTTACCAGTATTTCAATTTCAATTCCAACAATGAATTTTATTTCGTAAGTCTAAATGGCAATATGTGCTCTTTCAAGCAAAATTGCTGCATAAAACTGCAGCAATTTTGCTTGAAATTGCTGCTGCAGCTGCAAAATTGCCCCATACAGCTAAGTCCTGATTTTTACTCGTGGTAACTAACTCACCCCACCTAACTTCCATCGTTGTTTATAGATATCTAATACATACTGGTCACGGACATAGATATTTACCAGTATTTCAATTTCAATTCGAACAAGGAATTTTATTTCGTAAGTCTAAATGTCAATATGTGCTCTTTCAAGCAAAATTGCTGCATAAAACTGCCAATTGATATTGACTTAAATTATTGAACTCCAAGAATAATATTGACTAGATACTCAGAAAAATCATGGAACACTTTCAAAGTACGTAATCCACGGGCATTAATTTTGGCATTCCTTCAATTTCAGAACATAAATAAAGTAAGCGATGAGGCATAGAGCAGAATGGACGAGAAAAATAATAATTTCAATTAGAAATACGCAGATTGAAAATCACATGGTGATAGCCACGGTATTTGATGGTAAATAATAACAATTGTTTATCATCACTATAGGAAAGGTGAATAAAGCAAGATTAAGAAATTTACAAGACTTGCATCATAAAGCACACGGAACACTTGGATTTCCCTGTGATGACGCAACCCACATAGCACCTCCATACAATGAAACCCCATACAGCTAAGTCCTGATTTTTTCGGTCCCAACAAATTCATTGTATGGAGGTTTTACTGTACAGTCATTTGCAAAAGTCTGTGGGCAACTTCCGCCGCGTCAATAGTGGCCAAGCTTTGAATCCACCAACTATGTTGGCACTAACTGTATAGTAGAGAAAATTTGTGCTAAGGTAACGGCAATACAAGATAGGTAAAAATGGCGGATTTTAATGCCAGGGTCCTCAAAAAAAATGATCGGTAACGAATAATAATGACGCATAGGATCAATGTTGCGCTATAATTAAGGCCCTACCACTTTTATTATGCAAAATAAATCTCGACAAATGCGTGCGACTGCTTAATACTCTGATTACGCCTGTGATATTGCCGCGAAGTGTCGTGCCGTAACACGTTATAAGATTCATTTTTCTCACTTAATAGTTCATTTTCAGTCCGTTTCTCTTTCTCATATGATATAGTTTCAACGGCAAGCTTGCTGAATGAAACTCCGAGCGTGCCCAGTATGAAATAAAGACATTTGTCGTCGTTGAAAGTTACTTGGCCTAGTCAAGGCATACGCATTCATTACGTAATTTATGCTCCATTGCATGAATAATTAAATAATGACACTGCTACATAAAAAAAGATGTCTTACTCGCTACGTGGATTCCATTTCACTATCCAAGACATCTCGCGCAATTAATTTGATGCAGTCCAATCAGTTCACCAATATAATTTAACACGTATTCGTGGAAGGTTAAATAATCATTTGAATGTATGCGGTTCATAGAATTTATTAAAGAAACCACTCTCATACACAATACGATAACAAATAATTTGCGGTCATAAGTATTTATGGACATTTTCAGTCATTTATCTTCCGATGAGTCTTGCTTCAATCAGGGTCCACCACCAACACTAGGTATCACCGTAGTCGGTTATTTTACCAGCAGCGCACCGAATATTCTTCTGTCAATCCTCATTATCACTACACCAGAACGTTTTCACTAATCATTTAGCGAGTATCCCTCCAAATATTTTACAAAATAGGATTAATGCCATACCTATGTATTCCTTGGGACCGGACCGCCATTCCAATGTTCACAGTTATCAAGGTAATGTTTATTTACGTCTTGTTGTTGTTGACGACGAAATAAATACACAAAATTTATGGAATTAGAGAACTACTCGTTGTTGCAATGCATTTTATGCCTTTAATTTTCATTTAACGTATTCGTGCTTGAACGTTCGTAGGGAAACCATCTCTGTAGGAGTCATAGGCGCTTCTGAGGTGGGTTTTATGTTAATAATGTGTCGTTTGGACTCCCATAGCATGTTTTGAGTTATTTTGTGCTTCAGTTTTTTGCAATAGTTTTTCGGATGGCTTTTGTTTCACTTGACCACGTCATCGACTCACCGATCATTGTTGAATTCGAGCGACTGAATTACCAGTGCCGAGGGAAATCGAACTGGGGATGGAAAAACAACCTGTTGATTGTTATCATTTGTAGTCAATAAGCAAAATAGCCATTTGAACAATTTCTTCGAGGAATTTTTTAAAAATGTTTTCACTTTGGTCAAGAAAAGCATATTTACTCGCTCTTAATCCAGCTCTCGTGGATTATTATCTGTATCTTTGTCATCACGCATGAAAAGGTTCCATTAAATCCTTGAAGTGGCTAGTAATACTTTCAATCATTTAACGTAATTGTAATTAAAATTGTCAATTTCGCGTAAAATTTTGTGATGGTCAAGTCAAATGATGCGTAAGTATCATTTACTTGCCCATCATCCGTTAGAAATCTTGAAATTGACGCAACTCTCTACTAAATACTGTAGAATAAGTGTAATACAGTAGTAAGTAAGAGGGGTACTGTCTGAGAACATCAAGAGAAACCTAGCGCGGAGGACGCGAGCGGATGCACATGTAAATGTAATCTGGAGGCTATCGTCTTTTTGGCGTCCCTCCTCCTGCTTCAAGCGCAAGATCCTACGGATTGGTATCATCATTGATGATCTTGGTTATCCAAAATGAAAAAACGTCTAGAATTTCCGGCCATTTTGTCGGCAATGACACCCGAGGCTCGCCGAATCAAAAGAGGTGGATGCTGCATTAGTAATGAAAATAAAAAATCTACATAACTGTGTATGAAACCGCGAGAGTCAGTGACATGCGAGATCTCTGCCTGGCATTAGTTTCAAGTCAGAAGGTATTATATACTCGAATGAATCAGACATGAGAAAATACTAGTCTGCACAAACTGCCTACATTTAGCAGAGAGTTATAGTGCTATTGATTTGTAGTATACATTAGATATGGTTCCATGAGACACGTGTAGGTGAAGTTTTATTATATGGAAAGTAATGTTTATCAATCAGGAATTTATGGAACTGAATTATTAAATAACATTTTCCGAAGCATGCATGAGATGGTAAAGTTAAAACATGAACTTGTTAAATCAATTCAGACTCTCCTAATTAACGTTGCAATATATATTCTAATTTCCACATTTATTTTTGATATTCTCTATTACTGCCCAAATCGTGTTCGAAGAAAATGAATCTTTGAACCGTCGCACAGTAGGGCCAAATCGCATGTTGCCGGACTAAAGTCCAAAACTGCTTTTTATGAGATAACGTCTTGAAATTTGGCACATATACACAAAAATGATTGCTGATTATGGAATGGTAAGTCATTTTTATAGGAATTACCCGTTACTTAGATACAGTGGCTCAAACACGACCAAATTTCGAAAAAAGCGCCCGCTCTCATTTTTCTTCGAAAATCTTAAAAGTTGAGCAGATATAGGAGTAAATAAAGGATTTTTATGAAATAAAAAACATTTCCATTTGTGAACAGGGTACTTTGCCTATACTATGCATACGTTTCAGACATTTTTTCCCATATTTGAGTGCTATTACGTCACAAAATGGCGGACCCTTTTTTTAGACAAAATTTTACATAAAGTACACAATATAATCCTTATTCGGAAAATGGCCTCTGGAATACTTCATCAGAGTATAAATTGAACATATTTCTAGGTTACTCCGTAAAAATATTTGAAAAAAGTTTGCGACGCCGAGAATAAACTCGATTTTTCGATCGCGCGTCGCGGCCCGACTCCGCGCAGCGGGACCTGGAAATACGAGACTCCGTTGGATTGTTCATGTTGTGTGGATAATAACTTCTCGAATATAACTTTTTCAGGCTTTGCATTCTGTCACTGATTTCTAAAGATTCTATACTGAAGATTTTTCGAGGATATTGGTTCGAAAGAATGGATCAGTTTGTATTGTCCATATGTTCTTCAGTGCACTCCATTCAGTTCACTCGTAACTTAGGTAAATTTGTCATTTGAATAATTTTGGAATCATTTTCAATAACAACCACTCTTAGTAAGGCAAGGAGAGTGCTTTCAAGTGTAGGAAAAGTCCTGACGTGGTGACGGAGATGTCACCTGAGGAGGCTTCTAAGTGTATTATACTGACTATTAGTCAGCCCCCTAGTGATCAGTAAGAACAAAACCTCCTCAGGTGACATCTCCGTCACCACGTCAGGACTTTTCCTACACTTGAAAGCACTCTCCTTGCCTTACTAAGAGTGGTTGTTATTGAAAATGATTCCAAAATTATTCAAATGACAAATTTACCTAAGTTACGAGTGAACTGAATGGAGTGCACTGAAGAACATATGGACAATACAAACTGATCCATTCTTTCGAACCAATATCCTCGAAAAATCTTCAGTATAGAATCTTTAGAAATCAGTGACAGAATGCAAAGCCTGAAAAAGTTATATTCGAGAAGTTATTATCCACACAACATGAACAATCCAACGGAGTCTCGTATTTCCAGGTCCCGCTGCGCGGAGTCGGGCCGCGACGCGCGATCGAAAAATCGAGTTTATTCTCGGCGTCGCAAACTTTTTTCAAATATTTTTACGGAGTAACCTAGAAATATGTTCAATTTATACTCTGATGAAGTATTCCAGAGGCCATTTTCCGAATAAGGATTATATTGTGTACTTTATGTAAAATTTTGTCTAAAAAAAGGGTCCGCCATTTTGTGACGTAATAGCACTCAAATATGGGAAAAAATGTCTGAAACGTATGCATAGTATAGGCAAAGTACCCTGTTCACAAATGGAAATGTTTTTTATTTCATAAAAATCCTTTATTTACTCCTATATCTGCTCAACTTTTAAGATTTTCGAAGAAAAATGAGAGCGGGCGCTTTTTTCGAAATTTGGTCGTGTTTGAGCCACTGTATCTAAGTAACGGGTAATTCCTATAAAAATGACTTACCATTCCATAATCAGCAATCATTTTTGTGTATATGTGCCAAATTTCAAGACGTTATCTCATAAAAAGCAGTTTTGGACTTTAGTCCGGCAACATGCGATTTGGCCCTACTGTGCGACGGTTCAAAGATTCATTTTCTTCGAACACGATTTGGGCAGTAATAGAGAATATCAAAAATAAATGTGGGAATTAGAATATATATTGCAACGTTAATTAGGAGAGTCTGAATTGATTTAACAAGTTCATGTTTTAACTTTACCATCTCATGCATGCTTCGGAAAATGTTATTTAATAATTCAGTTCCATAAATTCCTGATTGATAAACATTACTTTCCATATAATAAAACTTCACCTACACGTGTCTCATGGAACCATATCTAATGTATACTACAAATCAATAGCACTATAACTCTCTGCTAAATGTAGGCAGTTTGTGCAGACTAGTATTTTCTCATGTCTGATTCATTCGAGTATATAATACCTTCTGACTTGAAACTAATGCCAGGCAGAGATCTCGCATGTCACTGACTCTCGCGGTTTCATACACAGTTATGTAGATTTTTTATTTTCATTACTAATGCAGCATCCACCTCTTTTGATTCGGCGAGCCTCGGGTGTCATTGCCGACAAAATGGCCGGAAATTCTAGACGTTTTTTCATTTTGGATAACCAAGATCATCAATGATGATACCAATCCGTAGGATCTTGCGCTTGAAGCAGGAGGAGGGACGCCAAAAAGACGATAGCCTCCAGATTACATTTACATGTGCATCCGCTCGCGTCCTCCGCGCTAGGTTTCTCTTGATGTTCTCAGACAGTACCCCTCTTACTTACTACTGTATTACACTTATTCTACAGTATTTAGTAGAGAGTTGCGTCAATTTCAAGATTTCTAACGGATGATGGGCAAGTAAATGATACTTACGCATCATTTGACTTGACCATCACAAAATTTTACGCGAAATTGACAATTTTAATTACAATTACGTTAAATGATTGAAAGTATTACTAGCCACTTCAAGGATTTAATGGAACCTTTTCATGCGTGATGACAAAGATACAGATAATAATCCACGAGAGCTGGATTAAGAGCGAGTAAATATGCTTTTCTTGACCAAAGTGAAAACATTTTTAAAAAATTCCTCGAAGAAATTGTTCAAATGGCTATTTTGCTTATTGACTACAAATGATAACAATCAACAGGTTGTTTTTCCATCCCCAGTTCGATTTCCCTCGGCACTGGTAATTCAGTCGCTCGAATTCAACAATGATCGGTGAGTCGATGACGTGGTCAAGTGAAACAAAAGCCATCCGAAAAACTATTGCAAAAAACTGAAGCACAAAATAACTCAAAACATGCTATGGGAGTCCAAACGACACATTATTAACATAAAACCCACCTCAGAAGCGCCTATGACTCCTACAGAGATGGTTTCCCTACGAACGTTCAAGCACGAATACGTTAAATGAAAATTAAAGGCATAAAATGCATTGCAACAACGAGTAGTTCTCTAATTCCATAAATTTTGTGTATTTATTTCGTCGTCAACAACAACAAGACGTAAATAAACATTACCTTGATAACTGTGAACATTGGAATGGCGGTCCGGTCCCAAGGAATACATAGGTATGGCATTAATCCTATTTTGTAAAATATTTGGAGGGATACTCGCTAAATGATTAGTGAAAACGTTCTGGTGTAGTGATAATGAGGATTGACAGAAGAATATTCGGTGCGCTGCTGGTAAAATAACCGACTACGGTGATACCTAGTGTTGGTGGTGGACCCTGATTGAAGCAAGACTCATCGGAAGATAAATGACTGAAAATGTCCATAAATACTTATGACCGCAAATTATTTGTTATCGTATTGTGTATGAGAGTGGTTTCTTTAATAAATTCTATGAACCGCATACATTCAAATGATTATTTAACCTTCCACGAATACGTGTTAAATTATATTGGTGAACTGATTGGACTGCATCAAATTAATTGCGCGAGATGTCTTGGATAGTGAAATGGAATCCACGTAGCGAGTAAGACATCTTTTTTTATGTAGCAGTGTCATTATTTAATTATTCATGCAATGGAGCATAAATTACGTAATGAATGCGTATGCCTTGACTAGGCCAAGTAACTTTCAACGACGACAAATGTCTTTATTTCATACTGGGCACGCTCGGAGTTTCATTCAGCAAGCTTGCCGTTGAAACTATATCATATGAGAAAGAGAAACGGACTGAAAATGAACTATTAAGTGAGAAAAATGAATCTTATAACGTGTTACGGCACGACACTTCGCGGCAATATCACAGGCGTAATCAGAGTATTAAGCAGTCGCACGCATTTGTCGAGATTTATTTTGCATAATAAAAGTGGTAGGGCCTTAATTATAGCGCAACATTGATCCTATGCGTCATTATTATTCGTTACCGATCATTTTTTTTGAGGACCCTGGCATTAAAATCCGCCATTTTTACCTATCTTGTATTGCCGTTACCTTAGCACAAATTTTCTCTACTATACAGTTAGTGCCAACATAGTTGGTGGATTCAAAGCTTGGCCACTATTGACGCGGCGGAAGTTGCCCACAGACTTTTGCAAATGACTGTACATATAGGTTCTGTTAATACGTTGTAGTCCCATGTAGAAATTGATACTTACTCCTTGCTTAAGAAAATTAAATATGGTCATACTGTAATTAATCATTACATAATTGACTTGAATAATTCATGAATCTTAATGATGTGTAGTATCTAGTTAGTTTATTTGCTTGGATCTAGTTATTCGAACATCAACAACATGAAACCGGATGTTTACATAAACAAAGCACTCCCACCACCTACTGCTTAAGCATTTGATAGATTGAAACTCATTCATATAATAGTAGGAGTAAATAAAAATGGAAATAAAGCAGACAAGTATTAATATATTTTAAAATGGGAATAAATGGTTAAAAATTATAATTCTGAGTACTTAGCAACCCTATTTTGAATTAAGATGCTAACTTGACTTAATGCAGTAGGTATGTGAAAACCTCCATCTTGGTTTGTTTTGTTATATCACCGAGGTGTTTTCTTTCCGTGTTCATCATTTCGTGAAGTTATGGTTGCTACTGCATGTGGAATGGAAAGCCATCTTATGTGGTTAAAATAGTTAATTGATAAAAGGCATGTGAACTGTGGTCACGTTGAAGTTATTCAACACCTCAACGCCATGTGTGGACCATGAAAAAGGAAGTTTTTTTGGCATTCGTTCCAGGATTAAATTAAAAGAAAAACTGCAATGAAGGGAAAGTAACGAATGGATTTTGTGATGTGAAAATCCTCATTCAAGGAGGTATGTTTTGGACTGAATACTGATAATGTGTGTTGATATAATATTATTGAGCAGAGAATGTTTGCTCACTGCATCACTGAAAATATACACATTTCTCTTAAGAATTGTTTGATTAACAGTTCTGTTTTTTTCGTAGATGAGTCTATTGTCACTAATACTTTGCAAGGTTCCTGGGGTGGAATTCTCTAACTCGGAGCTCCGGAGCTAGGAGCTTCAGCTTACTCCCTGAATTGTCTCCTACCGGTATTCTCTAACTCGATGGAGCTTACTCTAGCGCCTGTGCCAATGGAGCTAGTTCTGGGTATGAAAATTTCTTCGAGCAAATCCTTAAAAAATGTTACGTCGTCCAGAGAGCCAATAGAATTGTTTGTTTACATGTTTTTCGCGGGTAATAGTTAAACCATTTCCGGTGAACACCATAATATCGTATAATCAACATGGCTGCCGTTTGTTTACGATAGTTGGCCTAGTCTGACGTATTTATTGTCGTATCCATTGTTGAAGGACTTTTAATGATTTTGTAATGCATGAAATGCAATTAGAATATCGGAGCAAAGGCAAGGAAGGTAAATGTAGTGCAGTTAGCTGGCAAAACTATCTCGTTGTGATTCTTTGGTAATGCCCGTTGTAATAAGACGTAAGATATTTTATTGTTTTGTATATTTCTTGGCATTTGTAAGGCGATATATTACTTATTATATTATTTTATGTATTAAGTATAATGTTATTATGCGTGGTTTATAGCCATCGCTTCCTTTATTTGAGCTACTTTACCGTAATTCGTCGCCTGATAACGCTTGATAAATAAGAAATGTAAATACGTATTTCTTTTTGTGATGCCAAAGACCCAGACGTGTAATGGATACGAGAATCGTAAAGGTGGGCGACGATTGTACTGCTATATAATTCTATTTTTCAAATCTGTGTCCAACAGGTGCTAGTGAGGTGTTTTATGCTATGCACTTCGGCCAATCTTATCGAAGAGAGAAGTCCTAAAAACAACTGTTTGCCGCAATTTCGCCTCATTTTCAAGTTCACTGGCATATACTTGTCACAAGAAACGTTAACTAGAGCGGCGGTGATGAGAAATTTCAGTATTTCTTGAAAACTGGAAATTGAGCGAGCAGAATGTTGCAGATTTACATCTTTCTCTGCCGAAATCAGTTGTGACTAATTTACAGTGTGTGTTCCCTACACGTTTAGTGGTGTCATTCGAGTGGTGTCAAAGTGTTTCCAAAAGATAGTACCCAATGACTGCGAAGTGCTTAACTATAAATAAGGTGTTCTACTTCCTTTTGTGTCTCTGTAGTGTTCATATTGGCTTCAAAATCGGTTTGTCAAGAAAATCTGTTGGCTTCACATGGCGTTCCAAATTTGTTTATTGAGCTTTGAATATGATTGAGTGCGTACGTAATGGTTAATTCTTTCATTTGAGTGAAATGTGTATAGAATAATCCTAACATGTCATAACAATTGGTGCACTCACGATGGCGAGTTACATAAAAATTAAACGTTACTTTATGATAACTTAATGTGTTACAGTATACTCCATCAAGGTGTGGAGAATGGTGCAGAATTTCACTTCATTCCCTTCTGATTGTATAGATCTTTTAATTTTTGTCATATGCATGTCCCAAAAGGAGTTTTTAGTCTAATAAAATTTTATTTTTACCAGTGCAGAACTATTGTTTACATTAATTATTATCTCATGTTAAAAGCTTGGTCTAAGGTCATAACTTCGCGAGAATGTATGTTTATGCTGTTGCTTATTTAAAATTGAAGAAAGCACACAGCGTCACGACACTAATATGAGGCAGTGTATTTCCGCGAAGAAAAGGCGTATAAATATATTTCAAAGAATAATATTAATTGTTGGGCGTCAACCAGCTCTTCCTCGAACAAAAGAAGCAAAATCCTACGATTGAGCATTCGTGCCGTGTCGAAGTTCACACTGAAAGTTCCTTCTGCTTAAACAAAAGACTAACAACATACGCCGTAAGTTCCACGGGAGAAAGGCCTAGCGCGGGGTTCGGGCTGGCTCTTCGTGAAGCTCCTTTGGAGGCAGCTGGGAGCGCCGGAAGACGCTCCGCAAAGGCATACAGAATACCGATCGGCGCCAGAGGAGCTAGAGAGCTAGTGCTAGCTCCTCTGGCTCTCTCTCCGGGGATACAGAATACCGTTTGGAGCTAGGAGCTTCATGAAGCTCTTTTCGCGAGTTAGCTCCGGAGCTCCGAGTTACAGAATTCCACCCCTGGACTATGGATGAGATTTTTATGGCATTGTTAGCATCTTAGCATCGTGCATCTTGGTGATGAAGGAGGCTAGGGTGAGGTCATTTGTTCACTTAACTTTCATAGTTGTGCTTTGTATATTTATACACATTTATGCTTTTTGTGCCATGTCCTGACAGAAGGTCATTGAATTGAAAGGAGTGGCTGTAAATTAATTTAATTTAACTGTTAATAGTTCTTTCCTGCTCTTAATAATAAATAGAAACAGGGTTGGGTCAGTAGAATATTCTGCGTAGAAAATGCGTATTCTACGTGTATATTCTACCGCAGAATATGTAATGTAGAATATTGCTAATAGTTACATATTCTATGTGTAGTAAATTAATTTTACATATACTGCTAAAGAAGTGATTACAATTATTGGAAAATTTTATTTTAACAATATGCTAATACATTTTAATAATTAGACCTATTTTTAGTGCAGTTGTAACTTAAATAGCCTATTACAAGCCTACCATTGCTAGGCCTGCCAGGAAATCAATAATTATCCAAGACTGAACTGTCTAAATGCTAAATTATCCACGAGTCAAAGCAATATTTTCTAGGTTGATTGGTGTAGGCCTGAGTCATTTGTAACCACTTCATTTCATTTTTTAAATTTTCTATGACAAGTACTTGAAATTAGTTATATATGCAGTAGGAAAGATTAAGGATTATATTAACTGGTATTTTAATTGAAGTGAAATTATGTCCATTGCCACTAACAAGGGGAGACCACGAACCTTGCTACGCCTTTTTGAATGACATATTTTTTATGATGTTCGGAATGCCGAAGGCTGCTAGGAACACGTCGTAGTTTGGTTGAATAGGCTTTAGTTTGGCTGTAATAAATTATTTAAAATTCATTATTTTCAGCGCGCTGATCATAAACTCTAGACAACGCGTCCTCATCAATGAGCCCAATTGGTGCAGTGGTTACGGTCGTCGACTCCCAAGCCAAAGGTCGTAGGATCGATTCCTACTGTCGGAAGTTCTTTTTTCGTCTCGATTTCATTAATTTTCATTTTTTCTATTGCAGCAGGTCTCACCGGACGAAGGAACATTTTTTGACCCTTATCTTCGACATATTTTCTTGACGTCTTATTCCGAACGCGGAAGCGTGACATATAGTAGCAACCCTGGGGTTCGCTCACTAATTTACGTGTCCATTGATTATACTGATTAACTTCCTAATCACCATGGAACACAACGATTTCATATGGCTGTATTCACATTCATGCTTGCGGTCTTAAGGCAGTGAACACCAGCATGCGTAAATTAGATAAAGAAGAATGCGTAAAGAATAATAATTACCTTATTACCAACCGCTCTCATTATAATATAACCGAAAAAGAAATAAAATTACTTGGTATGTAAGTAGTGAAATAAATGTAAATCTTATATATCTTATCCACTGGATGTGCTTGCTTTATCCATAGGTCACGAATTAGAGTACACTTTACTGTTGATTATCTAGGAGGGCAGGAAATTAACACCAGGTCGAGGTTCATTAGTATAAGTCACTCGGACACCTTTTCACTCCCGAAAAAACACTATGCTAACTAGAAAAAGAAAACTACTTGTCTATGCACGTCACCAAAAAAATAGAAACAGCGTTCACTGGAGCGAATGCGTAGCCGAAGTGAATCCATCTAAAGCCGTGGAAACGGAGGAAAGACAATGAAATTCCAGGGTGTCAGGGATTAGGAGAAGGCGGAGACGGTGGAGGGTCTAGGAAAACTCCAACATCCGGAGCTTGGGAAAAAGTGAGCGGCGATCTTTTGGTCCCTTGGTGAATGATGGAAAGTGGCGGAGGGCGGCAGTCGCGGGGGTTGGTCACTAACGGAACCTTGTCATCGGTGAAGGAATAGTTTCTATGATCTCTAGAGCGTGTATTTCGTTAATATCAAGGAAAGGTAATTTTCAAATGTTGTTTCTTTTCCATATGTTCAAATGACACACAAAATCGCCGGAATCTTCCCAAATAAATGTCATTTTTATTCCTTCAGACACTGGCGTGTGATAACTTTTTTGTGGATAAGATATATACGATTTCCATTTATTTTACTACTTACATACCAAGTAATTTTATTTCTTTTTTGGTTATATTATAATGAGAGCGGTTGATAATAAGGTAATTATTATTCTTTACGCAATCTTCTTTATCTAATTTACGCATGCTGGTGTTCACTGCCTTAAGACCGCAAGCATGAATGTGAATACAGCCATATGAAATCGTTGTGTTCCATGGTGATTAGGAAGTTAATCAGTATAACCAATGGACACGTAAATTAGTGAGCGAACCCCAGGGTTGCTACTATATGCCACGCTTCCGCGTTCGGAATAAGACATCATGAAAATATGTCGAAGATAAGGGTCAAAAAATGTTCCTTCGTCCGGTGAGACCTGCTGCAATAGAAAAAATGAAAATTAATGAAATCGAGACGAAAAAAGAACTTCCGACAGTAGGAATCGATCCTACGACCTTTGGCTTGGGAGTCGACGACCGTAACCACTGCACCAATTGGGCTCATTGATGAGGACACGTTGTCTAGAGTTTATGATCAGCGCGCTGAAAATAATGAATTTTAAATAATTTATTACAGCCAAACTAAAGCCTATTCAACCAAACTACGACGTGTTCCTAGCAGCCTTCGGCATTCCGAACATCATAAAAAATATGTCATTCAAAAAGGCGTAGCAAGGTTCGTGGTCTCCCCTTGTAAGTGAAACATTACAGGAAGCAAATTACTGCACCTCTATCAAGGTCAAGAGAAAGTTACCATCAAAAAACAACTTAAGAGCTCTATGTTTACTTGTTGCTCCAGGGCTCACTGCTCTCTTTATTGCTGGTCATTTCTCTTTCAGACAGAGGAAATAGCTCTATTGTTTTAAAACTACAGTTATGATGTATTTTTGGAAGTTCTACGGAATCATTACAACATGATACAGTTATACAGTTAGAAAATGTCAAGAATAAGACTACAATAAGGCCACATGGAGAAAAGAGTAGTCTTTAAGTTCTAAGATTAAAAGAATAAATTATAATTTTTGGTTGTGTTAAGTCTCATCTTTGACAAGTTGGCATTTAGTGTTTTTTTATAGTATTAAATTTGGAGATGTCGTATAGGACAGTGTAGGCCTACTTAGTTTTTAATGCCTATCTTGAGTTATGTGGGATAGATAGATATTCAGCTGGAAACACTAGACCATGCATATATATGTTCCTTGAGTGGGCTTAAATATTTTAATTTCTAATTCTATGAACATAAATAATTGACAAATACTCCCTTTTGAGGTGTAGGCCTACCTGTCTCATCTAAATTCACAAAATAAAAGGTGTTTTTGAGCATATTGTTAACCCCTCAAGCGTGACTTTAAATGGAGGCATTTAATCCCTCAGCATTTGTGACGTACCGTCTGCGTCCGCTAGAATCCATGTCTCAAGCATGTGTGGTGCACCGCTTGCGTCCAGGATTTTCATTGGGAATTCTTATCGCTCACGCTCAAATATATGTTTTTATCAGTGAGTATATATGTGGTCCAATGCCTCCTGCCTTCGTCCTGGTCCTCCTACGTATCTGTGTTAATGTTTATGCATAAAAAAAAATTTTTTTTTCAACTCATGCCTGGGAAAGGGAAGGCTCTCTCGCAGCCCAGCATCTGGTGTCTGTATACGAACGTATTTTTTCCCTCTCACGATCTCCTTTATGAGCTTCTAGAGAGATGATACGGGCGTCCTGATGCTGAATGCTTTTGTCTGTGGTTCCTTGTTATCTGTTTTTCTCTGTCAACATTTCCTCTCTCTTTCATCATGGTAATAATTACGAAGCCACGGTCCTTCCAGGCATAGTCACTCAATGCTTCTAGGAACTTCGAAGACCTGTCAGCTCCGGTATCTTATTTACGATGTTTGAAGATAAGGGTCGAGTTACCCTGATGCCTATGGTTGAAATTGAAGTATGGTTGAAAAAAAATTGAAGAAAGGGGAAGTGTGATAGGGATGCATTCCGGTCCTGTATCGGCAATCAAGTGGCAGGACAAAAAACCTATTGCCATGATATCCAAGTTTCACAACACCGACACAGAGATTATCAACATCAGGGGAAAGGAAATAAATAAACCAACCAGTGTGATCGATTATAACAAGCAAATGGGAGGAGTTGACTTAAAAGATCAGCTTCTTCAAGCGTATCTAATCAAAAGGAAATGTCTAAACAAATGGTATATGAAAATTTTCGGCAGGCTTCTAAATATAACAGTGCTAAATTCAATGAAAATATATAACGAAAATTAAAAAAAGGATCGATCATCTATCGTTCAGGGTCCAATTAGTAGAAAGTTTATTTCTAAAATACGGCATTGTTGTACTACAAAGAGTGCCACGCCGCCACATATCAGACAATATGCTTCCAAGACTAACTGAAAGGCATTTTATAAAAAGAATACCTCCTAAAGTTAATAAGGCCAGACCTCAAAGACAGTGTGCAGTCTGTACCAAACATGGGAAGAGGAGAGAGACAGTTTACTAGTGTGAACCTTGTGACACCGGACTATGCATCGATTGCTTTGAGGATTACCACACCAAGCTGAATTTTTAAGGTGAAGTAATTTTACTGTATTTTTTATGGCTCAAAATATTTTCAGCATTAAATTTTCGGTTTGAATTACTTTTGGAATTGAAATTATTATAAAAAAGAATCTTTCAGTAGTTACGTTTGGCGATGACAGCTATAAGGTGGCCTTGGAAATGACTAAAAAAACACTGCTGCGGAGGTGTATAAAGAAGTACCTATCTGGTTTGGTGTTTGTCTGTATTCTTCAAACTTGAAATTCATGCATAATTTCTTTCTAGAAAGTTTTTTATTCCGTCATAATATTTCGTTTCATTAAATCAAATTTTAAGGCGTCTAGCTCCTGAAATAATACTGTTTTTAATGTGCAAATGAAATATATAAAGTTTTTTCGAAATTACAAAAAATTACGGACTGTGGAACTATTAGTTACTGAAATATTACTTATTGTTCACAAGTCTACATAAATCATCAAAACATTTAAATCTCCTCCGGCAACAGGATTAAAATCCATTTAAACCTCCTCCGGGCTTGAAGGGTTAAATACGGTATGAAGCAAACTAAATGGTTTGCTGTGTACCAGATGTAGACATTAAAATTAGGTCTACATTAGGTTTGCTGCAAACTTTGCGTGGTTACCAGTAGACCAGTAGAATGGCGGACATTTGCACCTTTTTTCGACCACATGTAGACGTAATGTAACCTAAAATAAGACGTCTAAATCTGGAATTCAGCAAACCTTATGGTTACCCACATAGCAATGAATGTCTCAGAGACGTCTCACCGTAGTCTCGAATATCTCGAATGTCTCAGAGACGTCTCAGAGAGGTAATCGTGAGACGTTCGAAAATATTTCTTCACATAATTTAAACGCCGTCAACCCCTTCCATACCTACCGTATTTATGCGTGTAAGCCGCGCACCTTTTTTCCCGAAACGCCTGAGAAAAAATGGGGGTGCGCGGCTTACACGAATCCTCCAGATTTCGTGTTATCCGCGAACCATTTTTCCTCAGATTCCTGTTGTTTTCTCTCCTAAGTTTCGCATTCTGTCTAGTAGTAGTGGTATACTAGTCTTCGCAGCATGGTTTTCTAGTAAATCGTGCATTGTAAAGTATTCTGAAATTTTGAAGTATGTAATTAAAAATAAAAATCCGCGTTTAACAAAGTCTAAGCGTGCAACGGTACTGGAAGAAACGCTAGATCAGAAACACCATTTGTCAAAGCAATAGATTTATCGTGTATAGATCGTAAGTAGGACAACACATTGTAGCACTGATATGTATTTAAATATACTGTATACCGTAAGCTGCCGCAAGGAGTTTTATGTTTTTTCAAAATCGTAAGCGGAGTTTGTTTCGGTATCACGTATCTGTAGCAACATTTTTACGTACTAATAGATAGCTCCTTTTGCGTACACATTAAAGCTACATTGCAAAGACACAACAAAAAATTTGTTACGTAGTGGCAATAGTCGTATGCTCAGAGAATATACCTTCTTACTATCCGTGCTATCCGCTCCAAGCGTGAGAGTAGTAAACGCGTTCGAATCGATCATTTAGCATTTTAAAATAATTTGCTATTATCACCCTAAAATGAATTCTGATGTGAAATTTCGATAGTTTCCTGTGAGTATAAAGCTACATATTACAAATGATGTCGAAAAAATAGGAAATCGAGCTCCATGAAGGAAATATGGTGCATCTGAATCTAGCAGTGACGAAAACTAAGAATGAGAAATGTTATGATATGAATATTCATTAGTGATTTATGATTATATTTCCGGGAATGTGTTTTTCTTTAATTTTATAAGAATTATAATTGTTATTACATTGAGCTTAGTTTTTTCCGTGTGTTCCCAAGACTTTTCGGTGTTGTTAAATCGTCCCAGTCCACAGCTACTACGCAGAGAGCAGACGAGATCACCGCTATCAGGTACGGATGGCGTTTGGCTTTTTTTGTTGATATGCCAACGATTTCCGTAATAATAGAGTAATCACGGGTTGAAATTGTATATATTTTTGCAATTATTTCAGTTGTATGTTCTTTTGAACAAATGCCGTTTTTATAGCTGGATGATGTGATCGTATGAAACTGTGATTACTGTGAGATGCTACGAGAAACAGATGCACAGTAAAAGAGGCCGTGCATTGATGACGATCGTGACGATAATAACACGTAATTCAATCAATTAATGAGAAAGACGTACACGTAATTTAGGCACAGCATTTCTATTAAAGAACGTGCATTCATGTTATGACAAAATGATGCAGACTCAAGGGAAAAAAATTTTTTTTTCGATAGAAATAATTTTTTCCTCACGAACCTGCCCGAAAATAGGGGTGCGCGGGATACACGAGGGCGCGGCTTACACGAGTAAATACGGTATTTTTCGGAGCAATTCTGAAGATAATAATGGTAAAAGTTAACGCTGCTGTCATGCTAGTTTTATCGAATGAGAACCATCGAAGACTTGGGGATTTTTCACCAAGAGAATAGGAGCATTGTAAAAAGAAAATGTAGAGTACAATTTTTTTTTCCAAATATTTGCCATAGGGTCCCTTCCATTTAAAAAATACATTAGGAGCTAAGTGGTAAAAAGGATGGGATGTCATAAAATTTTCAGTGAAACTGAATGTGTGCTTAGTGCTGCATTATAAATAGACTACGATCTCATATTCTGCTGTCTAATTTCACTTGCCACATCAAAATAAGGCTTTCTATCATAGGGAAGTAGGCAATTCTTTTAAATACATTGTGACCTCTAGAGGTCTCTGGTACATCTCCAAAGGTTGCCCTGGTCAAAACGTTCCATATCAAAAGTCCATATGGGCGATGTAGATGATGAGGAAAAATGATGTGGACGATGTGGAAAAATGATGTGGACGATGTGGAAAACCCCTCTGAGCACCCCTCAGTTCCCCATCGTCCACATGGACTTTTGATATGGAACATTTCGACCAGGGGAGAATATTTATAAAGAGAACATTTTGTGCAAAATTATTCAAATTTTAAACACAAAAACATATCAGAGATGAGAGATCTCTCATACTTTCCATAATGCAATTCCATCTCACATTTAAACTCAATCAAGAGCAAGTTACCTTGCTTTTATGTTCAACAGATACTGAAATTTGTAGCAGAATATGCATGGATGCAACTATGTAAAAGCTTCCAGTGTTTCAGAAGGTTGGATGAAGTTCCTGCAAGACTAAGGTGACCATACGTCCCGCTTTTAGCGGGACAGTCCCGATTTTTAACAATTTATCCCGCGTCCCGCGGGGTTTTAAGAAAGTCCCGATTTTTAGAAAGAATACACGACAAGCTAGGGAACGGTGGGAGAACGGGAAGGGAATATGCGGTTTTCGGCTTCCATGTAGCTATTTCACCAGGATATGAGTTTTATATTATTTTTGTAAATTTTATAATGTTAAACTTTAATAATAAAATTAATTGTTGAGAACTGATTATCAGGAACTGCTTATCAAAGTTCACCTTGATCAGTTGCTACAAATCGACCACCATTGTTTGGACTTAATGAACAGTAGCATTTTTGGGTATTGGCAGTGACGAAAACATTTCGTAGCTGCAAAATGAAGAGAGAACAATTCGTACTCTTCTACAGATTTTATTCTTATGGCTTCATGTTTCGCTAGCGATCAGGATGTATTCGCGGGCCTTGTTGATTTCGAAAAGCCGTTCGAAAGAGTGGGGTGGGACGAGTTAATGGAAATATTGAGGTACATAGGAGTAGACTGGAGAGACAGGAGACTGATCCGGAATTTATGCATACTAAGCTCTTACATATGTAGCATCAGGAAGTTGCACCAATTCGGGTGCTGGAAAAGTGAGTTGTGTAGGACTCAGAGTGACAACTTTTTTAACGCTTCACTTGACCAAAGAAACATGCATACCTACATACATACATGTAAAATTGCCTATGCTTCAGGAGAAGCGATATTTTGTCCCGGTTTAGCAGATCAGAAATCTGGTCACCTTATGCAAGACTCATTATCAGGAAACCTGCAGGAACTCCGTAGGGTTCAGCTAAACGTAGCTGGAATCTAGCAGGTTCCTGTGAAATGTGGCAGAAACTTAGTACAGAATCCCGATGGAATTACATCCGAAAGTGTCATTTACCTTAATACTTCGAAATTTTTTTGTAAATCTCATAGTTATTCCACCATAATTACATTCATTGTAAACACTGATAAGTATAATTATAGTGAGGAACTAGCTGAAAACGTGGAGAAACAGACTTTTTGCCTCCTTGATAATTATTTAAAAAGTTAGATTGCACTGATGATTTAGCCGTATTAAACTTTAAACTAGGGATGGGACGTTCGAATCTTCGAATCCTCGAATCCCTCGAATAATGGCTCTTTTCTCGAATCTTCGAATCCTCGAATCCATTGTGTTTCACCTCGAATCCGAATCCTTAAGGGGGGCTTTAAAGCTCGGCGGCAGCGGCACTTACGATGGATTTCGCCGCGGAAGGAAATCGGTGGACCTTCATAGCTCTGCGGCGCGGCATGAAAAAAGAAGATCGCAATGCGTTGCAAGGCACTGGAACTTGTCGCCTTGTGCTTCTGTTCACGGTTGAAACCGGCTTTTTGAGTTTCGTCTCCTTTTTGCCTCATGCGTAGTTCATTTTGGTTAGCAGTAGTATATTTTAGTTGGGCATAGTATAGTTAAATTTAGTACCTATGGGAATAGTTTAGTTCATTTCAGTTTTTAAAAACCAGGACCTTCAGCAATATATTAATAATTTGCGGTGTATTACTTATAAAACTTTGAGATGGGATGCATACTGCAACGAAACATTAAACGACTATGAGATACTATTCCATGTGTGTACGCGCAATGCAATAGTTACATTTTCACTAAACTCTTATTTCTGGGATAGCTGTGACTTCTCTTCTTCGATTATAAATTTAACACTTCATAACAACCTATATATATTTATTCACTTACATCCTCAGCAGATGAAAATCCTTGCGTTTATTTCAACCAACCAACAATTTGAACATTACCGCCATTACCATGAGTGCAATCGAAAGCAATGATAGAATCGATTCTTCGAGAGTGATAAATTCGATAAATTCCTATCAATTCCTATTTCCTGAGCGGGTAAAATCAGAATATGCGCTTTCATCCAGTCTTCTAGCAAGCTTCAATGAGTATAGTGCTGTGTTGTAGAAAATACGAAATAATACCTGAATGTCTAGTGAAGTGTGGAAGCATTTCACAATATCAGATACAAACTCTAGTTTTGCCATTTGCAAGTATCGTAAGACATCCATATCACGCGGTGGGAAATCGCATTGCACGAGCGCAATGAAGAAACACATGAGGAAGCATTGCTTGCAAATGTTTGCCGCTAAAAGTGACGAGGAGGGAGAAAGGTAAGTAAAAATAAAACACATCTGTTCATACTTTAAATTAATGTAATATTTATTCAGCCCGAGCCTTTATAATCCAATCCTCACCTATATGCGTATGAGAGCACGCAGTATTTTCCCACACTCCATATTTATATGCATTTTATATATATTATTAAAGAAATCATTGGTAGAATTCAAATAATTGCACATTGGTACACTAAAATAAGTATGCCAATGAAATGATCAAGCTAATAACCGGAATGGCAGTCTATTTCGTGGAACTGATATTCCGATCCAGCGTATTAAATCGTGCACGTGATACGTATTCTTGCCCTTGCACATTGAGCTATACTGACATCGAGATTCTCGAGAATAGTCTGTTTCTTGTATTTGTGCTTTTTTAGTTTTAATCGCATTTTGATCCAAGCTTCACGTTCCTTACTCAATTATTTCGTTCCTGAAGTAGTGTATGAGAAACATTGTGCACCGGCTAGAAATAGAAGTTACTAGCAAATCAAATTGTAAAAGTTTGGTATGTTTCACACTGGCTCCAGGTTTCCTACATTGATATCCTAAAAGCAATGGGAATAAACTTATTATTTGTAACACCAGCAAATTTCATATCAATATCATGAGTAGTTTCTCCTCTAGAAAGTTTTTATGTTGGACCCGGGGTACTTTAATGGAATGTTGAGTTTTTCTTGTGGTTTCTCGTTAGTGCCTATTACTCCTAAAAGTTAAAATTTTCCTGGCAGTTTAGAAAGTGAATTTGTATTCTCGTATTATTATCGCTTATGCCCTGGTAGTTTTAATAGATGTTGCATGGTACATATTTAACTCATGTTTTTGAAGATATGTTAGCTTTGAACTTACAAACCATTTATGTTGATTATTTATCGAAGTAGCAAATTTCCCATGGGAATACCATCTTTTCAGTTTTTCAATAGTATTTACCTTATATTTCTAGTGATTTGCCAGAGTCACCATCCCTTGATTCCAATGCAGAGGAGACAATGCTCTCTGCTTCCTCGAGTTTCTCTGTTGTAATGGACAGCCCTTCACGCGACTTGAGCCCTAATTACCCTTTGCCGAAGAGGAAAAACTCTGGGCCATCACAATTGACATTGAAAGGTTTCATGGAGAAAAAGGGAAAATTCAAGCCAGGTGATCAACGAAGTAAAGAAATCACAAGATTAATTGCTGAGATGGTGTGCCTGGATAATCAGCCCCTGTCAGTTGTAGAGAATAAAGGTTTTCAGGCTCTGGTTCTCCATTTAGAGCCAAGATACACAATGGCATCTAGGAAGCATATTGGAAATAAATTAATTCCAGAAATGTATGATGAAACAAAAACAAAAGTCAGGGCTATTCTCAGCAAAGCAGAGAGTATTTCCATTACAACAGATATGTGGACATCAACGAGTAATGATGATTACCTCAGTATAACTGCTCACTTCATTGATGCTGACTTTAAATCTCACCATTTGTGTTTAGAGGTAGTGCCTTTTCCTGAAGTGTCACACACTGGTCAAAACTTGAGGGTATTTATTTGTGAAACTCTTAAAAGCTGGGACATAGAAGACAAAATATTTTTGATTGTGCGTGATAATGGGAGGAACATATGCTGTGCTCTTAATGAGTCTGATTTCAGCCATATTCCATGTCTTGCTCACACCCTGCAGTTGGTAGTCAAAGATGGACTTCTTAATAATAAGATGGTGAGTGGTTTGATTGCTACATGTCGGCGTCTTGTAGGTCATTTTAAACACTCTTCCAAAGCTACCAAAGTTTTAAAAAAAGCCCAAGTGACTGTGGGAGTTAAGCAACACAGGCTACTGCAGGATGAGCCCACCAGATGGAACTCCTCATTGCATATGCTTACAAGGTTGCTTGAACAAAAGGCAGCAGTTACACTGGCAGCGACATATCTTACTGTTCCTGTTGAATTAACTTCTCATCATTGGGAGCAGATTGTAAGTGTTGCAGGCATTGCAAACATTTTTAATCAAGCAACGTTTGCCGTGAGTTCAGCTGATGTAACCATATCAGAAGTTATCCCCATCATTAACAGTGCAATGCATGAATTGAAGAAACCTGCACCAGTCTCTTCTGGCTTACAAGGTGTGAAGAACGACTTATTGACTGCACTGAAGTGCCGATACCCATCAGTGGAAAGTAATGAATTCTACGCTGTTGCAACTCTCCTTGATCCAAGGTTCAAAGAAAGTGTTTTCCAAAGTAAGGAGCTTTTGCAACAAGCCAAAACCCAGCTAATTCAGGAGGTTAAAAGCATAAGTGGCACATATCCTGAGGAAAGGAGAGAACTGGTAAGTAGGCTAGCGTAAGAAATTTTTCATTTGATTGCTTCTTATATCATGGTTTATGTAGACATGTTAAAATATTTCCATTTTCTTTCTTATCATAGGCTCCCACATCAGATGTTAAGACGTCGATGCATGGAATGTGGTCATTTTATAGTCGTATTATGAGCCCTGTACAAACATCTAATCATTCTGCTACTGCTGAGGAAGAAGTGGAAAGGTATTTGCAAGAAGAGCTTCTTCCTCCTGAAAACAATGCCTTAGAATACTGGAAAAGAGTTGTACATCAGTTTTCAGTGCTACCAAAACTGGCTAGGAAGTACCTTTCAGCACCACCCTCAACAGTGCAATCAGAGAGACTGTTCAGCACGGCTGGCATTATATGTGATAAGAAGAGGAATCGGCTTGATTCTGAACGTGTTAAAATGCTCATTTTTTTAAATAAAAACTTAAAGCATTAAAGTTTTTATATGCTTGCAGTTGGAGTGTTTAATTCTATAGTGTGGAAAATTAATATTAGAATTCAAAATAAATACAAGCTTATGTAAAAAGGACAAGGCAACATTTAGATTCTTGATAAAATTTAGGATTCAAGGTAAAGTTAAGATTTGGATTCGAAATAAGATTCGAGATTCGAGGGTGAATTTAAGATTCGGATTCGAGATTCGGATTCGAGAAAAACTGGATTCGACCCATCTCTACTTTAAACCAATCCTTCGTTAATAGTATGAAAATGGGAAATAAAATTTTTATGTAATAGTAGCAATTCTTAGTATGCCCTTAAAAATTAAGTTTTAATTTTCAATGATGAAATTCTTCAAAGTCCGTTCAATTTCAATAAAGTTTAGGAAACTTTCGTGCCCACGAGTAATTTTAACGTGAATATTCACATTTTTATAGTTCGCGGTTTGTGGAAAGTTGTATCGACCCATATCGAATCGACTACTATCGATTAATTGCAAGACCACTTCCAAATTCAAAATGGCTGTCATCATAGCGAAAAACATGAAAAAGAATTATCTTCTCAAATAATTACGTTTTCTTGTATTTAGTGATCATGGAAGCTTACTTTTAAATTCTAATGGACAACTATAAAGCTACGGTGAGTAAATGATTGTTATGACAAGCGATTGTGTTGAACGAATTTGCCATTGTTTTCATCTGCCTTCCATGCAGGCTTTTTGAATTGCTGACACAGGCATTGACGGTATTTATCATTTTTCAGGCACATTAAAGTCGTAAAAAAATTGGAACATTCGAAATGATCTAATGAGGATTCAGATCATTATTCAGCTACATGATAAACGTGAAAATGTTTTGTGTGTGTTGTGACAGTGCAGTGATGACTTTCGATGACATTTAAACGAACTCCCCATATGTAGTTTCACTTTTTAGAGGAGCATTATTTTTTAAAAAAGACTTCTGGTTGTTGAACACCTTGATCAACCATTAAAATCTTATGCATTAAGCAAGCTCGATAACAGCTTTTGATTCTCGTGCCATGTGGTTTATTTAATATTGTTGTTGTTGGTTATTTTTGAGATTATGCATCAGATTTGGAATCTTATGTGTTACAAAGGCTGGTGAATGCAATGATCAAAACTGGAAGTAGCATCAATAAATATATTTTATTTATAAACTGTCCTGTTTGTTTAAAATACTAACTCGCATAAGTTTGGTGTGTTCTTAAAGTTGTGAATTCACTATGTGACATCAAGAAGCGTTAAGACGTTCACGGATTTAGTTTGGTCGAGTTATGTGTATAGTGTGTGTATGCCAAATTATGCCGAATCAAATTAAATGTGATATGCTATATCCAAGGTCGTGCTGTGTGTTATTACAGCTATATCTAGTTCCTCAGTTTTTTTGGAGTAGGAGAAGGTGGGAGTTCCATGACGTATCTCCAGGAACAGCTTATAGGGTTTTTTGTAATTACAATTAATTTACAACAAATTACCCTGGGGGGTACCTTATAACAGGGCTAACAACCTGCTGGATAGAATGGTAGTTTGTCTTAATTGTCAGCTGTCAGAACAAACCATCTTATTCTAACAAACTGACCAGAATCAAGAATAGCAAAAGAGCAGTCTGTTTTTTCATTCTTTACCTGGTCACTAGTGAAAAGCAACCCATCCTTATACATTCAATGGTACGCATAGCCATCAGGGATTTTAGGAGGAGTATCCACCAACTGAGGCTTTGGCTTTCCTTAAAAGGAAATTCCCTCCCTTCTGTGCCTCCTTTTGGAGGATGTGGTGGATGATATGGTGTCCAATGACCATGTGACCATGGGTCATTATGGTGTCATATGGAGTATTCAGGGTTAGAGTATTTAGAATTGAAGCTGGATTCATGTTAGGCTACAAACCCTCAGAGATTTCTCAGCCACTTTTATTAGGCTGAGGTAAGGCGAATTACATGCATGGAATTATTAATTCCTTAATCTAATTCATTTTTTATTGAAATAACTATTTTTGCTGATGTATGTTCACTTAAAGTGAATGGTTATCTGGTAGTAATGAGAAAAATCTGTGATAAATGGTTGATGTGGACATGCCATAAGGAAAAATCTGTCGTTCCACATCGTCCTTATGGACTGTGTCAAACGCCTTATGGCCGTCCACATCGGTTCCATATGGCCATGTTCCACATTGGCCTCATGGAATTTCCATATGGACGCCCTAGTGAAAATTTTTGTGAGGCATTTGTGAGAAAGACCTCAGAAATTACTGAGAAACATAGTTTTTGTGAGAAAAGTCTGAGATAAATGTGAGACTTTATGAGACAAAATATTCGTGGCTAGCCTCGACCTTTCTTTTCCTGGGATATTCATAAGAAAACTGTAAGACGTGGACCATCTCTGAGAGTTTTATAAGAAAACTGTGAGACGTCAAGCAGGTAGTCGTTCCTTTACAGCCGGGAAGGTAACATTTTTCGTGGGTGCACCCTCCCGCCTAATCCGGGTCTCCCCATGGGGAGCCCTAGAACTATGACGCACAAGTGGACAATTAAAAATTAAGAACCCAACTCTTTATGCTTTACGTTAAACGTAAAATTACACCAATATTAATGATTCCCGTATTTAGCTGATTAATTTGATACCAAACGGAGTACAATTCCGTCAATTTTTAACCGCAGCCATTTCGTTTAGTATTTGGCGCATTTCTCGAACACTTCCAAAGCCGATAGAAATATTGCCTCTTATCATTCGGTACCGTTGCGGGGAAATAACTTGAGTTTCCTTTCAAAATGTAAATCCACTTTTAGCACTTCCACAGGTTGCAGCTTTAGCTGGCGCTGAAACATTAAGTTGACATTACTGAAATAATTTCATTCCGGAATAGGTACTATACATTTCTCGATCTATGCGTACGACCAAAGGGTCGACGTGGCTTGGGAACAAAAATGGAGACCGTGAACCATACACGTCCCTCTCGAATATTTATATACTACATCAAGTGCCGTTTACACGATTTTACATCGCGTGTACACGAGGATCCGCGAATTTACATGCCTGACGAGAGAACGGGCAATTTCATACACATTTCACGGAAGTTGCCGTACGTTGATGCAATGCGATATCGACGCTACATGCTGGCGTGAGACAAGAATTAGAGTAGGGTCAATTTTATGTATATACTATATTGACTCAAGTTGGGGTCTACACACGATGCACAAACAGAGGTACTTAATAAAATGTAGCCCATTATCACGAAATGTTATTTTTTCAATATATATTCCGTTAGTTCTCTTTAACTGTAATGCAATATTAATCCAATTCCAGTAATGAATTGAAATTTAGGTTAATGGCAAAAGAATCTATTCTACGTATTACTAATAATAATTACAGCAATCCTGATTACACACCAATGGAATAATTATATACACAACCCATAACAAGGATCTAATTAAGAAATTCTAATAATCTGCTCACCGTTTAACACACCCCCTCTGTGGTATAGGAGTCACACCATGAAAGTTAAATAAATAGAAGTCATAGTATATTCAGTATCCACATTATTTATTGTGAATAAAACAAAAACATAAGTAATGAAAAAACATACAATGTATGTAACAACAAATGAATTCGACGAAGAAAAACAACAAGAACTATACAAAAATCTTGATCTAGGAGAACTCAAATTTTTTTGTTGGAGGCACAGAATACATAATGTCATCCACTTGCACATAAAAATTCATACTAGTAATCAAATTAATATTTACAGCAATGTGTTCCGATAAAGGTAAAATTTCTTCAATGAAGGAACAATACTCAATGCCTAATATTGGCTGTTTTGCACATTTTTCAATGATGGCAAAGATTTCTGTTGTACATTCACATAAAAAATTTTCACATTTACATTTTTTATTCTCAACAAAACAGTAAATCAATCCAACTTCAGTGACATTTCGATTGACATAAGTGACACAATATGACACTGTTCTTAAGTTTTTGGGGTACGACTGAGATACAAAAATTAGGTTATCCTTTTTCAACCGCTGAAAAATCCAGCATTTCGTGGGAGGAGACAAGGAACAGGCAACAAATGCATCTGCAATTAGCACTGGGACATGATGTACCAAATAGCGCTTACCAATATGAGACACAGATTGCTCAGCATCTCCAGAATATTTACACATATGACCCTGCTTAAGTTTCATTAAAAATTTTGAAACATCTTTGTTCTTGGGAACATTTTCCAATAAACCTGGAAGAAGCTTCAAAGCTGAAAATGACTCCCATATCTGAACCTCTGCTGATCGAGTCCCGTGGACTAACCTTGTTAACTTCCCATTCAGATTCTCCAAAGGAAAGCAGGAGGTAACCCACAAAGGACCTAACTCCGAAACAATCTCTCCCATATGAAGCAGCGTGTGTAAATTAGCGGACATAAATTTCACTCCATACAGTTCTTCAAACTTTTTAACAAAGTTCCGTAGAAGAACTTCTGCTTGCTTAATGTCATCCTCTGACACTGAATCTTTGCTCAACAAATAAATACCATGTACAAAAGATGCATAATGTATTAGGAACTTTTCCTCCATAACATCTTTCAGGATTGGCAAAGAATAATAAAAAAAGAAATTTTTAAATTCCTGCATTTTTAAATAAGGCAATTTGGACATGAATGATCTTGGTAAACGTTGAACATAATTTGGTGGCTTTATGTTTAATATCCTTTTATCCAGGGTTTCACCACTTTTAAATAGTGAAAAAGGGTATGATGAATACTTTTTATCAAGTAAAAAATGTACAATAGTTTTCACTGTTCCACCAAAAACGGCATGCATGACGTCTATACTGGTGCTCCCAATGACATAATCAGTAATTTTGGCAAATAATGTTGGCCCTTTACACCCGAATATGGGATTTGCTTCATTAAGTGCCTCCATTCCATTGCTGCAAAAATCTAAATGGTTACGCCTTGGTGCCAGTTCATATGGGAACACAAAACCCTTCCGATGCCCATCCTCTTCATAAGAAGTTCCCTTTACAAGACATTTGTGGCAGCTGTAATATCCATTAAAGTAGGTCATATTAAGAACAGCAGCTCTGGCAGGAAGATCAAATGTCCCACAAATAATCTTGGCCTTCACATTGTTTTTACATTCATTCTCATTACTCACTTTAAAATGAATACCTGAATCGCTTAGGACACTAAGGTCCTCCAACAAGGGAAGCAGAAAAGTATTGAAATTTGGCTTTCCACCATTTCCATGCCACAAGCCAGCAAAAATAATATTTTCAGGTTGATACCTTAACGAGTATGGTAATTCATTGACAATGAGAAAGATTGGCCACACATTGAATTTAGAGGATTTGAACAGTGATACTCTGTCAGTGTAGAGAGTAAATGAAATGTTATCACATTCACCCAGGTATCCTTCCTCAAAATACCTACGATACACTTTGCCATCAAAGATATCTTCAATATTGCTGCCATGTTTTTTGTTCCGTTGGAACCTATACATACAACTGTCCCGAAAACTCTTCCTCCGAAACAGCATCTTAGTTTGCTCCAAAATGGAGAATGTCACAAATGACCCCAGTTCAGCCCCGTCACAACACATTCTCTCTGTGTCCAGCAATTTGTGACACACTGTACAGTACCTGTGCTTTCTAACACCACTCCCAGTCAGACATAAAATTTTTTTGAGGAAGTACAAAGATTTACAGAAATTGTTACTCTGTGGCAAGTGTAAATTAATCAGTTCTAAAATAACTGAAAGGGTCCTCACAGGTAACCGACATTGAAAAAAAACGGACAACAGCATTACCACACTTTCCATTAGAGTTATACGAGAACCCTCGTAAAGAGGAACTCCAAATTTATCTCCTTTCCCCCGATCACTGGTGTTCTCCTCATCCTCATCAGGTTCATCTGAGTCCTCCACATCTTCATCACCCAGCTCTTCCTCCAAAGGCTCTATAAATACAAAAACATTGGAGGCTAATTTTTATTGCAATCAATATGTATTCATTGTATTGCTGTGAAACCACGTCTAGCACAAAGGAAAACAGCTTATCGCAACTTTTTCCTGCTATCGCAATTAAACTAACATTCCATGCTTACCAAATGAATTGGACCAACTATAAATAATTTTAGAAAGTATTGAATCTGAATTTTCTTACATCAGTGAACACTGTATGTCTGAGATAAAGAGTTTCTCTCCGACACTGTTAAAAAATGGTGGAGTTATTATATGATTTCATGAAAAAAGAGTTAAACACTTCACCAATTGATGCTCTAAGGGTATGTTGTCTACCAAATTTGGTAGCTGCAAACACGGCAGGAAAGATGCATCTTCATGATACCTGGCAAGCCACCGTGAGGGTGTGTGGCAGGGGGTGAAGATCACCAAGCATGCACTACCATCATGCAAACAAACTACTATAGGGACTCATGCAACTAGATTGTTAGTATCTATAGTATTTAAGGGATTAATACATTCATCATGCACTACAGACTACTATAAAATATTTCCCCTACCTATCCATTTGCTATGCTGTCTATTCTGTTCTCTTATAGTACGAAGAAAAAATGCCATTTTGAATCTATCAGTACGACAATCTATCTCTCTAATCTTATTTGTATGGTCGAATCTAGCATAATACGCTGGTGTTTTTAATATGTGCCTATCATCTTCAGTAAAGCTATCAGATTTAAATTTATCTAATAGATTTAAACTGTACTTTAACCTACGCTCTGATAATGATTCCCTCTCTAATTCTTGTATTAATTCTGAAAAACTACTCAACCTATCGTAACACCTTTTAATGAACCCAGCTGCTCTGTGCTGCACACTGTCTAGTTCTCTGATCAAACCTAATTCATTAGGATCCCATAAACTGGCTGCAAACTCAAGGGCCTAACTAGTGTAAAGTAACATCACTCTTTTGTCTTCCCTCATATTTCCCAAGTAGTCTTTTTGTAAATCCTAGCTTTCTCTTCGCTCAGCCGCATATTTCCCGGATGTGTCTTCCGCACGATAAATCTTTAGTGACTGCTACACCTAAATACCTAACCGTCTCAACGCTTTCGATATTCGTGTTATTAATTTTATAGGATCGCTCTATGGAATTATTCCTCCTCCAAAAACTGATAGCTACACACTTAACTTAGGTTAAGTTCCAACTGCCATTTGTCGCACCACTCTTGAATTGTATCTAAATCCTTGCTAAGCGATTACCTTTCTTCCTTTGATATACCCTTATACACTACCGCATCGTCTGCAAAAAGTCTAAGCTGACTAATAACTATGGTACCCAAATGTATAAATGAAATAAAAGTGGACCTACTGCGCTACCCTGGTGGACTCCCGACGTGACTTTGATTGTGTCCAACATGATACCATCTATGACAACCCTCTGCTCTCGCCCACTTAAGAATTCTTCTACCCAACATACATCATTATTTAGGTATACCAAAACTTACTAATTTCAAGATTACTTTATCATGAGGAACTTTATCGAATGCCTTTTTAAAATCTAAAAATATCGTATCAACTTCAGTACTGTTCCCGCCATGGACTAAAATATCAAGTACGAATAAAGCTAGTTGTGTCTCGCGTAACAATCAGTTAATCCAAGGCGCAACTTATATAACTTATAGGGCATAAAATTTTGGGGGGCTACAGCATGTCTAAAAGAACTCCATAGCAACCGTTATTTAAAGCAAAAAATATTCCACCACCAAATTCCACGTACTTACCATCCAAAAATTCAAATCCATCTGCCGTTTCCTCGATAGAGTCATCACAATCATTCTCAGCACACATATCCTCCTCTGATTCGAAAGGCTGATGTTCATCTTCTGAAATTTTAAGTTACAATTGAATGAAAGACCTGTGTGTAAGGAGTCCAAACATTCAGTGCATAAGTTAAGTTATACTTACCAAAACTACCGTGGGAGAGATTAAAATAGTCAACTCTCAAACTCTTGGAGGCATCTTCATCACCCGAATCCGACATCATTAACACTTCTTCAAGAAGACGTTTCTGCTCCCTGTACAGCCGCTTCCTACCTCTTTCAAAATGTCTCTTCTCCATTTTTTAATGGGTAAGGTTATTCACACTTTGATCAGTTATTCGTCCTCCGTTCGTGCAAGTACTACAAAATGTCGCCCTGCGTTCTCTTAACTATCCACCAAATGAGTATCGCGATGTCGCCATGCCGCCGCTGTGGTTATGATGAGTCAAACCACAAACACGGCTCATTGCGTGATGCCAGAGAACAACACAAGGCCATAAATGTTTATATAATTAATTATTAAGCATTATTCTGTATACGTACGTGTTATTTAGAGGATAATTAATGTGTGATCTTGTGTAAGGCATTTTTTTTATTTTCCGCTTACGAGCAAGTTATTGACTTACGATGTACTTCTTAAAACAACGGCTGTGAATTGCCGAGATATCTCGCTCGTAGCAGGAAGGCTAAAGAACCGTCCAATGAAATCTTTAGTAGCAACAATGATATTTTTTGTTCCCCGCCATCTTGCTATCGAGGACAGGAACATGTGCCCTTGTGCTTCCATGTGCTTATGTTGCGGGTCCTTCCTGGTTGCGAGTCGTCTTTGAGTTAACGTATGTGGTAAGGTAGGTACTGGTTCTAACGGTCACTTGCTCTCTTCATAAGTGTGGCTGTGGTGACTGTCTCCATGAGTTAAACATATCATTATGTTTTTTTTATTTAAGCAATAGCTTCTACTCAGCAATGGAAACACTCGGAGCTTATCTATCAGAGGACTCCAACGACTCGCAGACGAGTAATGGATCTAGAAAATCTACTCGTGCACATGGCGGAAGAATCGCATTGTTTTACTGTGATGACGAAACGTACATAACCGGCGACATTGAGAAGTTCGTAACTGATGCCAAGAACAGAAGAGTTGGAGTCAGTTGCGAAATTCAGTATTCATCGCTGGGGAAATGTGTGGGGGAAATTGTGGCAATAAGTGGTAAGCTCCTTTTTATTAAATGTAATGCGACCTCGTAAACAAATGTCCCTGTCGTTCCACAACTGAAACTAACGCTTTTCCCCTTTTCGTAGAGCACACCAACAAGCTAAAAGGAGATATGATCTCCAGGCTGCAATGGAAACTCATAGGAAATCCTTTCAAACCGTAGAGAAGTCAAGAGGTTCTCATGCTCCCCCAAGGCCGGAGAAATTATCGAGTGTTAAGACTGGGTCCCGCTCCTTGTGTAAGGTAAGCAAACGTAGTGGTTTGAACACTGTCCAGGAGGCATTTTTTCCATGGTAATGTCCAAATAGAATTTGTACTTATTTCCGAAATCCCTACCTTGAAATAGAATTTAATAAATCCCTATTCCACACATCCATTTCATACAAAGTCCTGGAACATATAATTGTCAGTTCAGTCATGGGGCACCTAGATAGCCAAAATTTATTGTCCAATATTCAGCATGGTTTCCGGAAGAGTAGATCGTTAGTTGCTTGTTTGCATGTTAGTAGTGCATGCTTGGTGATCTTCACCCCCTGCCACACACCCTCGCGGTGGCTTGCAGGGTATCGTGTAGATGTTGATCTAATGAAACTAAACTTTCTCTCTTTTCCCACGGTATTTCAGTGTCTGGCGAAAATAATATTCCAGTGGATGCAATATTTCCCGATTTCAAGAAAGCTTTTGACAAGGTGTCTCATAGCAAACTAATTTTGAAATTAAAATCTTATGGGTCAGACAGTAGTATTATAACATGGATACATGATTTCGTACATGATCGGGTACAAAGGGTTGTTTTGGATGGTGTTATCTACCCGGCAATTGAAGTCACTTCAGGTGTCCCACAATGTAGTATGATAGGTCCACTCCTGTTCCTTCTACAGTACATAAATGATATCAATAAGGTACCTATACAAAAGTAAGCTTCGTCTATTTGCCGATGACACAGTAGTGTACAGGGAATACGCCCATATGATAAAGATGATTTAAATGATGACCTACAAGCTATTGAAAAAGAGTGATAAATGGCAGTTAGAATTAAATTTTAGAAAATGTGTAGTAATGAATTTGGAACCTTTTTTGAAAAAATTGTTCTCCTCCTAGCACGTGTGAAATAAGTAATACTGAATTAACAAACATGGAATCCATTAACTATCTTGGAATAAGACTGGCACATGATGTTTCCTGGGGCAAACTCATACGTGAAATAATTGGTCAATCTATCGTAGACTGGGATTCATCAAAAGGGTATTGGGCGAATGTGACAATCATGTACGACAAATCAGCTACTTCCCTTGTTAGACCTCATTTGGAATATACTGCCAGTGTATGGGATCCCTACGAAATCGGTCTAAATAACGAACTTGAACGTATGCAGCAAAGATCGGCAAGATTTGTAAAGGGATGGTAGGATAACTATATTAGCATAACCAGTCTATTAAATGAATTAAAGTGGGAATCACTGTTAGATTGCTGGTTGAAATTTAGACTTAATCTCTTAAATAAATTCCAAGATAATATTTTCACTGATCACGTTAAAAATATTTTGCAAACCCCAACTTACTATGGTAGACTGGACCACGATTACAAAATTAGAGAAATTGATTGCGTTTCAGACAGATTCAAAATGTCCTTTTCTCCTCGTACAATTAGGGATATGAATAGCAGTAAATATGTCCAATATGAGTGATTGAATCCATAGCATAAGGTAGTTGCATGTTGGTGTAAAGACTTGAAGGTAACCCAACTAACAGCAAGTTTTTGTATGCTTAGTTTGCAAAATGTATCCTTTTAAATAGTTGAGTGTAGACTAATATATTAACACAAATCCTTTTAAATGCATGATATGTAGTACATGTTTGGTGAGAATTCACCGCCTGCCACACACCTTTGTTGGCTTGCAGGGTATTATGTAGATGTACTGAAGAAGTTCCAATCCCTAAGGTTTAGAATTTCATGACATTTTTGTTTACTACGTAAGTGGTCATATAGGTTCCCGTTTTACATTGTCATCAATGTGCATTCCATTAATATGCTGTGTGGGGCTATTCGGTGACTTGTATCAAAGGAAATAATAGTATTTGTTACTGAGGAATATGCTCGTTAGAATTTCGTCGTGCAATCCATCATCAGGATACCTTCTCTCTCTTGCAGAAAAAGCAGAACATTTGTCGGGACCCTAATGGCATTGCTGCAATTATGGACACCCCCATAAATGGAAAGACTGCGATGACTCCAAAAAAAGGTTAATGAACTTCTGGCATACTGCTAAGCTGAATTGATGCTCATGCTTTGATGTTTTTAACTAGTATCTATCACAGTGGTTCAACAGTCAAGGAGTGTGCCAGGCCCTTCACATATGCGACAGGTATCCTGCACATTTCCCAGCCATACACCTCGGCTACAATTACCAAGTACCTTACCCAGCCAAACACCTCTGCAACAGGTATCTTGTTTCTTATTGCTTTTCACTGTAGTGCCAAAGTATTTAGTTTTTTTGAGGAACAGGCATAGGGCAGGGGACATACTGTAATTCACAAAATGTCACAAAAATGCATGAAACCTATGTTCAAGTTCAGAACCTATGAGTGCCATATGCTCAAGTTCCAATTACTGATTTATTAACATGCACTTATTTACAGATCACACATCAAGAAGGACGGAGGGAGCAGATGAAAACTCATGTAAGTGTACTGCCACATAAACCTCTATACCTCGACAGTTATGCAAACTTGCTTCTGTCTATCTATACTTCTAGGCCTCATTTAGCCTTATCATATTTTTAGGGGGAGCTTGTACCAGGCAGTGGTGTTTTTGTCGATATACATTTCTTGAGAAGCATCATTGCAAGGGCAAAACTGGCAACGCAGCGGAACGCTAATATAGTTTTGCCTAACCGTGTGGCATACAACTTAATCAAGCAGGTCTTTCGTGATGATTATGAGGCATATACCGGAAGAGGAATTGGGAGCCACACAGCCTGCCCTAAGGCAAAAATGGATGCCATATTAGGTTGTTGATAAGCCAGAGCTATTGGTATTTGATAGCAATTGAATCTGCTTTTTCTGAATTGCTGATTGTTATATATCATTGAATGCTATTCTTTGTTCCTGTTAAGGTTTTATCCATGACAATGGTCTCAGTGTTTTGACTGAGACAGAGGCTGCCATTTTCAACCGAGTAAAACAGGACCTGAAGAAGAGCCAAAAAAGGAAATTGAGAGTTGGTGCTTATGCTGCAGAGTAAGTTTTTCGATATTAGTAATGACTTCAGGCATAGCTCTGTGGAACATCTTCATGATATAGATGTGAATAAAAAGTGCACTTTGAAATGGTGCATTAATAAGATTTATTGTTACAATCAGGGTTTCGTACAGTTAGTGACTTCTTCAGTATGAAACCCAGGTTGTAAAAATAAATCTTATTAATGGACCATTTCAAAGTGCGTTTTTAGATTTAGAAACTTAGCTTTATAACTCTTCTTGTTTCATTAGGCTGGTGTTGAATCAAAGAGTTTTCATTGGTTAGATACCTCCTTCAGTAATTCATTTAAGTGGTAAAATTTTAACAGTGATTCGGATAAATGCTTTCGTTTCTCCTATTACTGCATACTGAGACACCAGCTGATTCTTCGACATCTTTTGCTAATTGACTCATGATCACTGTTGCTGGGATTGCTTGAACTGCTTTATCTGTTATCGGATGGTGAATTCATTTTCAACTTTTTATGTGAAAATTCTTCAATAAGTGGGGATCTGATCTGTTCTAATATGATATTTGCCAAATTTGTTTAACTATTTCTTAGTTATTCATTTTCTCTTTCATGATTCACTCCTCCCTCTTCAGTAATTCAACTTCATACCAAAACATTTATTCTACTTAAGGCTTTCCATCTTCCCTGATACAATCTACAAAGGATAGCATATTCCACTGTCTTTACTTGATGAAAACCTTTTGGATTGGGATTGATTTTCTATTTTTTTACAATTTATATCTTAGTGAATATATTTGCATGCACATTCAGTTCAAGCATTGCAGTCTTTCAGTAAAAAGGATTATCTTCTCTACTCCCTCATTCATGGGCCTAATTTGTTGTAATTGTGAATTTGTTTTTTTTTCAGTCATATTCCAACAAAGAGGAATAGGGGACAGAAAGAGAAAGAAAATGAACATCCTGCGCCATCATGTGCGGCTCCAGTAGTTGGTTCAAGCACTTTGGGAATCCCAGCCAACACCCACAAACACCATGGCACCAACAGTGGATCTGAAGTCATTGCTATCAATGACATGAATAGCACCAACCCCAGAAGTTCCCCACAGAATCCCCCCAGTCCTCACCACCTCAGTGCTTCCTCAGCTGCAGGGAGTTCCTCCGTGCATAACTCTCTCTATCCCTTTCCCCAATACCCACCCACATATCACCCAAATGCATGGAATGCAATTTTGCATTGAACTCAACATTGAATGTAGTCAACATTTTTCATTCAAATGTTAACATTTTTAAAATTTTTTGTAATCCTGAATTGTAATGGTTTTTAGTTACAGTGAATGTAATGTTTTTTTATGTATATTAATTTTATTGTGTGTTCATAAATTTCTTGTTTAAAATGTTTTGCATATTTAAATTGGTTTAAAAATTTCACTGTTATTGACTATATTTTGGTGAATGACCATTATCCATTTATGTGCGCATTATATGTACTATGTTTTATGTATATTAATTTTATTGTGTGTTCATAAATTTCTTGTTTAAAATGTTTTGCATATTTAAATTGGTTTAAAAATTTCACTGTTACTGACTATATTTTGGTGAATGACCATTATCCATTTATGTGCGCATATGTACTATGTTTTATGTATATTAATTTTATTGTGTGTTCATAAATTTCTTGTTTAAAATGTTTTGCATATTTAAAGTGGTTTAAAAATTTCACTGTTATTGACTATATTTTGGTGAATGACCATTATCCATTTATGTGCACATTATATGTACTATGTTTTATGTATATTAATTTTATTGTGTGTTCATAAATTTCTTGTTTAAAATGTTTTGCATATTTAAATTGGTTTAAAAATTTCACTGTTACTGACTATATTTTGGTGAATGACCATTATCCATTTATGTGCGCATATGTACTATGTTTTATGTATATTAATTTTATTGTGTGTTCATAAATTTCTTGTTTAAAATGTTTTGCATATTTAAAGTGGTTTAAAAATTTCACTGTTACTGACTATATTTTGGTGAATGACCATTATCCATTTATGTGCGCATATGTACTATGTTATTGCTAAATAAATGGGTTGTTTCAAAGAATATAATGTTTTCATAACTATAATTTTCATATAGCAATTTATTTAAGATGCCCTCTGTTGTCATGAATTTAGGAGGAATGATAAGAGTGAAATTAATTGATATACATTTTTTTAATTAATAAAGTCGATTAGCCTGCTTAATTTCTTAACTATTTCTGGTGATATAAATTCCTGAAAAATGGCATATGGAATTGTTGTTCAATTACTTGGTGATTCGTTTTATCTGGGTTGGCTACTGTTTTTCATGTGGATTCTTGTTTTGCCTGGATTGTCTCATTATTTTCTCGGGGATTTCTTAGACGAACCTAAAATGTCTCATGAATTTCATAGGGATTTCTCAGGTTGACCTGTATTGTCTCATGAATGTCTTAGGGATTTCTCAGGTTGACCTGGATTGTCTCATGAATGTCTTAGGGATTTCTCAGGTTGACCTGGATTGTCTCATGAATGTCTTGGGGATTTCTCAGGTTGACCTGGATTGTCTCATGAATGTCTTGGGGATTTCTCAGGTTGACCTGGATTGTCTCATGAATGTCTTGGGGATTTCTCAGGTTGACCTGGATTGTCTCATGAATGTCTTGGGGATTTCTCAGGTTGACCTGGATTGTCTCATGAATGTCTTCGGGATTTCTCAGGTTGACCTGGATTGTCTCATGAATGTCTTAGGGATTTCTCAGGTTGACCTGGATTGTCTCACGAATGTCTTAGGGATTTCTCAGGTTGACCTGGATTGTCTCATGAATGTCTTAGGGATTTCTCAGGAATTGTCTCACGAATTTCATAGGGATTTCTTAGGTTGACCTGGATTGTCTCATGAATTTCTTAGGGATTTCTCATGAAGTTGGGAAGGGGATTTGTGAGAATTTTATGAGAAAAGTGTCCCATTTCTCAGACTTTCCTCATACTATGTCTTACACATTTCTCAGGAAATTTTTTTCACTAGGGCGGCCACATGGATTTTTGACCAGGGTGGGGAATGTCTCGGGGTCATTACACGAGGTATTCGAGACATCTCGGAGACATACCTGAGAGTAAAATCTCATACATAGAGCATCCCACACAGCACACAGAAAATTTATGCCGTATAAAATATGCATAAATGGATTGGTATAAATAGTAAACAATATTCCGTCAATTATTAGCATTAATTTGAATAATATGCGCGCACTGCAAATCGATGTCTTGCAAACAAGGTCGACTTGGACCATCTCGAAAATCAAAATGGCAGTCCTGTTGATAAGCCGGTAACGTGAGAAAAAACTAGCTCCTCCAATATTTACGTGTTCTGGCAATTTGTGATCGTAGAAGCTTAATTTTAATTCTAATGGACAGTTAAGTTACGGTGAGTACCTAAATGATTGTTATGACCAGTGATTGCGTTGATTATTTACGAATTCGTCATTGTTTACATCAGCCTTCCATGTTGATTTTTTTAATTGCTGCCAATTGACTCTATTTATCATGTTTCAGGCACATACAGTCTTTAACAAATTGGGACATTAGGAATGATCCAGCGATAATTCAGATCATCATTCAACTATTTGATAAACGTGAAAAGTTTTGCGTGTGTTATGACAGTGCAGTGACTTTCGGTGATATTTGAACGAACCAACTGTTGGAAAAATATAGTTTCAATTTTTAGAAGAGCGTTGTTTTTTTAAAAGACAGCAGGTTTTTGTGTACCCAGATAAAACATTTGGTAGATGTGAGCTTAAGGGTATCGAACTTCAAACACTTGTCCCGCCAAAACGGTGTTCACATGCAATGTAGTTTGATATTGGTGATTGTCGCACTGGCTGTTCTTGAGGTCTTGCCTTATGTATTGGAATATTATGTGTTACAATGTCTAGTGAATGCAATGATTGAAAATGGAAATAGTGTCAATAAATGTAATTAATTTTATTAAGAAACAGACGTTTTCGTTTGTAATCGTCTTAACTCGTATAAATGTGTTATTGAAATTGTGAATTCTCTATGTGATATCAAGAAACGGCAGACGTGCACAAATTTTGCACGGTATAAGTCTGTGTATAGTTAACGTGTGCCAAATCATGCCGTATCAAATTACGTGATCTGCCTTATCCAATCCGAGATTGTGCCAGTTCAACTTTTTCAGTGCCTATTCTGCAAAGAAGTATGTCCTTAGTTTTCTGTAAATTGTTTGACATGGATCCATGGTCTAACTAGATATATAATGGACCTAATAAAATGTGCAATAGATTAAATAATATGCCATTACAGTACTATGCACGCGATATATAATATTAAATAATATGCACAAAATCTTGAAGTATTATGAAACGTACTATTTCAGTCACCGTCTAGATTCAGCATATTATGCACACAAAAGTGGTCGCTATGCGGACATTAGCCCATCTATATAGACAGTTCATGTAAATTTTATGCACACATTATACCACTGCCATGGTATATTTGGTGCATGATATTTTAACATAATGTGCGTATTATTCCCTTTGTGCTGTGTGGGATGTCTCTGGAACATCTCAGAGAGGTTCCTGAGGTGTCTCAGATGCATCTTGAATGTCTCATGAGATATCTCAGAGACTTTCCTGAGGTGTTTCATGTGACATCTCAGAGACCATTTTTTTGGACATAGTGACATCTCGGAGAAGTCTCAGAGATGTCTCCGTAGGTCTCAAGAACATCTCTGAGACATCACATGTGATATTCGAGATGTCTCAGAGATGTATCCGAGATGTATTTCTGCTATGTGGGTAGCTGAATACCAGATGTGGACGTTGAAATTGTGTTTACATCAGGTCTACTGCTTTGTGCTCTCAGGGCTGTATGAAACAATGGTGATGAAAAAAGTGTTTGGTATTATACATTTATATATAATGTGAATGAATGTAGATAATTCACCAAGAACAATATGAAGAAAATGATAACCAATTGTGGGCTAGGATGTTCGCTGTACATATTGAATAATAATAATGAAAATTCAGTGTTTCGGGAATTTCAATAATCACGACTTCTGCCGTCTAACTGTTACGCAGAATTGACATAAATCAATAAAAGGCAGCATCGGTAGCACTTACCTGAAGAGGAGTTAAATCAGGTCCCACGTGCTCCCAGAACTTCCAGCTGTTTGGCGGCAACCGCGGCACCACAGCTTACACCCGAAATTACGTACATTGTTTCCCAGCATTCTGTAGGAAAATGTTTCCGATCACAAAACAATAAAAAAAAAGTTATTTAAAAAATAAGTATAAGTTTAAAATCGTAAGAATGGCACAATTTTTAAAACATGTTTACCTCGTAGCGAAAAGAAAAGGTTCCATGAAGGATATATATATCATTATATCCAAGACTTGTTCTACACATCTCGAGGTCTTCGTCTGACTTCCTGTTCACTTGTCCTTCGAAAATGTCTTCATTTGGCCATAATGTCTTGTGATATGATTAAGTTACCCCGTCTTCTTCTTAAGGTTTTCATAAGAATTTTCTCCCGCGCGACTTCCTTGTCATCCACTCGGTCGATCTTCGAAGAATGATTCGACGATCGTCATCATTCTTCTGTAGCACCACTTCAAATTCTTCCACCCTTGACTTCTCCGCCACTGTCACTGAGAAACAAACTCCAGATAAACGTTCTGATGAAATGTTTACCAACTTCTACATTTGTTCTTCCACCAGAAGCAGAAGTGGATTCTTCTTTTGATAGAATGCCCTCCTTGTCTGGGCTATTCTACTGACTTTACTGCGATTACTGCAATTCCTTTCCGACTCCCTCCATCGTTGGTTACTTGGCTTCTCAGGTACCTAACAGTTTTATTTTATCTCTTCAAGTTAAACTTAAACTTCAAGTTTAAGGCTTAACGATATTTATTGCATTTACTTATTATATTTATATACACTTATTTGGCTATCGATATTAGAGCCGGAAGTCGGGTCGATCGTTTCGATGGTTTTGATGGTTTTGATACTTTGCGATGTTTGTGATTCGATATAATCTAGGTCCGGTTCGGTCCATGAATATGGAAAATATGGTCCGGTCCGGTCAATGGAGGCAATCGGAGGCAATGTAGGTTGTGGCAGGTGGAGGTGGTTGTACCATGGTAGCAATCGTAGCAATGGTACTACCGACACATTGTATTGCCTTGGTGGTTGTAGAGCTTGCAATTTTACATCTGTCGTATTCGGCCGGATTTCCATCTTGGTGCATCTTTAACATCAGCGATTTGCCATGGCCAAAATGGAACGGGAGATGTCTTTTAGATATTTAGAACCGTATGTTGAGTTAATTGATGGGACAAGCGTTGAATATGCAGAAAATATTACCGTGATACGCAAACTTTGGATTGGAGCGAAGTTTTTGAAGTGTTCGTGGACTTCTTCATCAAATTTAAGAAAGCATCATGGTAAGCAAATTGACTTTATGTACCTATACTAATATATTTTTAATTTTTACGCTGCATTGCTATTCCGGTATTCTCCTCGTGTGTAACTTTGGGTGACAACAGTTTCACCCTTATAGGGAGTTTGCCCACGGCCCTCTGTAAACCGACCACGAAAATCCCTTCGTAAATCCATCTCCGTAAAAATTATTCCAATCTCATTTACCTCTATTATTTGACCACAAAGAAATAGTTAATTACAATTCATTTGCTGTTAAAATTGACACGCATTGGTACAAAGTATCAATAATTATGGTTAACCATATCAATTTATCTAGGAAAACTTTTACTGAGGGTTACGTTCATTGAATGTTGAGTGTGCTGTCGGTATCCGCACTGGGTTTGACTGACTCTTATATCAAGGCATTTTTATTCACCAACATCTGCATACCTCGACAATTTGACAGACTCCTCGTCCCTATCTCATCGATCAGATCGATTCTTCGATCGGCCTCAATTTATAGATTCAACCAACACTACAAATCCTCCTTTACAAAAAAATAATTGTACCAGTTTTATTTTCTATGCCACTAAAACAATTGCCAAAACCTGCCAAAAAAAACTTTTATTCATCACACCATTACACACAAATTGGCCACAAATACACACACACACACAAAATTCTATCATCAAAATTCATTCATTTTCAATCATACAATTCCATTCACACCCTCCACTTCACTACCACATACACTTAGATCGCACACCAATCTCGAAAATGAGCTGGTGAATTGACTTGGACAGATTCTTCTTTTGAGTTGGTTTTATGTGAAGAAGCCTCTTGGTCTTCTGTCTTCCGAGTTTCCGGACTTCTACTGTAGATATATGGTGTTGTCCCATACCTGGTTGATACTTTGTCCACTGTAGACTCCTGTGCGCAAATTGTTCTGTCCAGTTTGACGTTTTACATCTTTTTTCTTGAAATGGCATCTTAAGGTTTTTTCGATGAAGACAGTACATCCCTTCTATTTAGATTTAGCGTACCCACAAGGGTAGTTTTGCTCTTCCTGAGGTCTTTGCGTTTCTGCCCTTGTTTAGGGAAGGCTATGCTAGACGTTTGGAAATATTTTCGCCAACGCCTTTTGGGATTGCCATTCCTTCATTGTCGCCTAGGTAGGGAATAGCATTGACCATGTATTTGATTTTTGCATTGGTAACAATCCAAATTGTAATGCCAAGCTTGTCCGGTTTTTTTGCCATATTGTAAAAAGGGGCACCTGCATTTCGTTGGATACTGCTGCTCATTGACGGTAATACTTTTGCCAGATTTGTAGCAGACTAAACAATTGTCAACAAACTTATTCTAAACTTCTGAAACTAAGCCACATTTATTGGTTTGTTTATGGTGGCCACATTATTCTTTGTCACTGACCTCTACTCATTATCATAGAAATGAGTTGATGTTGGTCCCATTGCTTGTGCCATATATCATTTACATGGGTTGATTGAGCTACAAAACCCCACAGCTGATTTTTATTAAGAGACACTCAATGCCAATGAAATTACATGATATAGAAGGGAGAAAATCATCAAGCATGCATTTTCACACCATAGTCAATGGCAATGGCTAGCAGAGTAGCATACCCATCAGCAATTATGTGTATGTGAACCCTCTTACTGTTTAATGTATGCCATCAGGTGTATTTGAGCTGAAGTAGTTTTGAGAAGAGAATTACTCAAATTACAGTGGGTTATTATGCAGTTAACTTCTTGTAATCTTTGACCACAGACAAGGCACATTTAAAGTCTAGATACTATACTGCTGTAACATTAACTAAAATGGATATTGTCAAATGTTCACGGGAGTCATCATTAAATCCTTTGAATATATAAAATGCTTGATGTGCTTCACACTAATCCACATTTCCAATGCTTATAGTTGTTCTTGTCATACTCTGTATCATTTGAAACTTGGATAGCCTCGCTGAAATTTAATTACATAGCTGAATATTTAGATAAATACTGGTCACTGTATTGGCAAGCATAATGGCACAATGAAAATTACATAAAAGGTTGATTTGAAAATGAGCCCTCTCCTTTCAACATGTGTATCAAGCTTAAAAAGTCTTATTAGTTTTGATGAAGTCTAAATACTTTTTTTGAATAGTAGCCTTTCCTCCTTCAAGAAGTAGGTACATTCAAGCCCATTTATAACGAAGTTGAAGGGGCTGAATATTTACTTCTTAATAACCAAACTTAGTCATATGTGGACCAGTTTTTCCAAGTCTCTCTTTGACGAGGTATAGCCTTCACTTCGTTATAACCGGAACTTCATTATAAACTGGTTTGATATAAGTGGGCATGGCTGTATTATGTTCTCTCAGAGCGTTGGTGCTGCAGAATTCAGCAGAAACAGTACATGTTCCTGTGGCAGCCAACAAACATCATCTCTCTCTCTGGCCAAAAGAAAAAAGGTGAGGGTCCTTTCTTGAATTTTACTAGTGAGGTCTTGAATTTTATGGAAATATCCCCTTCTTCTTGACTGATAACTTCCTCTAGTCCAATGTACCACTGCTTATTGTACACACAAGCTACACAGGAACTAAAGTGAAATTTTCTGGGAACTTCATTGTTTCAGAGCAAAAATCAAATTCATTATAACTAGGGATGGGTCGGTTCGGTTCTTCGGTTCTCGGTTCCACCGGTTCTTGAGCTTAGAACCGGAACCGGAACCGAGGCCAAAAATAATCGGTACCGAAATAATTGGCGCGAAAACCAGTTTGAAACCTACTCACACTCCGAAAGTGGAGGCTTCACATTAAAACCTGGTGAAATAGTGTACTTAGATGCTTCAAAGTCGCGAATTATTCTAATTCAGTCTCTGAAAATGATTATTGATTACCTTATCTTACCATTGAGCAATGCAAAGTAAGTGGTAAATTAAGAACCGGAACCGAGAATCGGAACCGAGAACCGAAGTTAAGAACCGAACCGGAATCGGAACCGAAAAAAAGTGGAACCGACCCATCCCTAATTATAACCCTTCTCTGGGTTACCTTTATGTACCCTTCGTCCAGTTACCTTAATTATTCTTACCTTCCACACTATCTTACACATATACACATAAATCACAGGCAATTTAACATTTCAGTTGATACAAAGAACACTACTTATGTTATTCATGCACAATATATAATTATTTTAAAATAAAGGATTGGACCCAATTTACAGAATTTGTGTAAAATACACTTATATTAACCATTTAAAATATCTTTGGATAGTCTTACAAAGTGGGAGTAAGTTCTTTGAATTTGATTTAAAATGTCCCGGTTCCTTTGTACCTATCGTGATCTGTGGTATCTGGACCTCCCTCCGTGAAGCCGGGTTGGAGTGCGCCTTCACGTATCAGAATTCCCTTGACGCCTCCTCATTTTCACCCATACTGCTGCACCTGCACCCTTCCACTGTTTATCGCCAACCTCCTTTCCTCGCTTTCACCTGTGATTCCTGCTCTGCCGGATGCATCCTCACTCTTAGAGACCCAGTCTTACTCTGCCCTTTCCTCACCCCCGTAACTAACTATGCTCAGCTCCCATATTCTTGTACATTATTATGGCCGGGTGCACAGCCTATTGTTTGGCAGGGTATAATGCCAAACCTCTAGTGTCTAATATGTACTGCCTATTGTTTGGCCAGGTGTAATGCCAACCCATGGTGTGCGACTATAGGTTTACAACATATAATGCTGTCCTCAACATAAAGACCTGTGAAATTAGCACCAATTCTTCTTATCGATAAAGGCATTAAATGTTGAAAGTTCACTGTACCTGGAATGGTTTTTGCCTTGGAGTATCTTTCAGGGAGATTAATATGCAACTTAACCGCATCTCGTGACTAATGTAATAAATGTTGATATTTTTTTTATATTATCTCAACAAAATTCATACATCGCATTGCTGTTTGTTATCTGGTGTGCCAATGGGCATTGCAGGCTGGCTTTCCTCTCCATTTGCTTGATAGTACATCCAATACCATCGCAAGAGGATTTGCCATGACTTGTGGAAAAAGACTAAGTTACATTCATGCCAAAATCATTGTGATGATGGCACATACTTAAACTATTTATATTGCCCAGGACATCCATCTGCAAAATGTTTAACTTCTCGGATCAGAGGCGAGGTTGATCTTAAAAGTTGTATCAACTGATGTTGCACATCTATAACAAAGGCTAATTTTGGATTTATGTGTCGATATATTTACTGAAAACTACCACTCCGCCATTTGTTTTTGTTGCAAAATACCATTTTTTCAATTTCTAATAACAAATAAGGGACACCAAGTAGGAGAATTAGTTTTTCAGAACAACATGTCTTAGGCTCCCCCTTTAAGAAAATATAAACTTGAAGCTGCTCCCATGAGTGATAGTGTCTCCATAAATTATTTTAATGATGCCTGTATAACCGTAGGCTAACACACGTGTGTTTCAGGGATTCCATGTAAGGGAGTGTTGGATGTGAGCATTAAATGTCCTATGCACACATCATTCTTTTAACTGTCCAGCCAATATACATGTGATAATACCCCAAGGTTCAATGAGTCTAAATGGCTAACATCAGTAATAAATGAATTTATGATGTCATTGCCAGTGGGTAAAAATGGGATACATTCATGAACAATATATACCTTTATTCAATAACCCTGATGGTAGCCATTCCAAGCTTTCTCAGCTGCTGTAATTATGCAATCAGGTGTAGGTTACTGTCTCCCTGTGCTTGTATTTGGTACTGGTACTGAAAATAACTTGTCTGTTGAAGGTATTTATCGAAATACTTCGACCACATGTTTGACTTTGCCTTTCCATTAGGTGTCATAAAGTTCACTGGAATTTCACTCTTATCAAGTGTTTGAACAATGCATCTAATGTACCATCTGCTTCCAATCACAACTGCAATATCAGTTCCATGTTTTGGCATTCCTAATAATCCTGGTGCATGAATTATTTACTTTTATTTACTGTTTGTGTTACTCTGAACTTTGGCAGAGAAAGTTGACTGATTGAGATGTTTACAACTTATTTTCACTGATTGGAAGGAAGCAGTGATGACTTATTGTTCCCTTTATTGTTCTAGCGTTTTTGAATCACTTATTAAGTTTTGATTTCCAAATCTCTATGTCATTGCTGGAAACATAAAATGACTTAATGCCCACATTATTTTTATCAGCCCACTCAATTCCTGGCGGGATATGTTATTTGTTCTCCTGCTATATAACTTGTATGAATGACTGCATATCAGATTTTAGAAGCTAGTAATTACTCATTTACTCCCAGGAGGAAATTGTTCATCCACATCAGTTCATAAGTTCATCAACATCTACGTGATACCATGCAAACCACCAAAAAGGTGTAGGGCAAGGGGTGTGTTCACAAGCAAACATGCACCATCTAAATGCAACTAAGAGCTACAAAGGCCTACTTGCATTAGTTGCACAAGAATTTCTTACAAAGTTGATTAACCTTGGGCAGAGAATGTGTTCGATTCTGGTAAACATTTATCTCATAATAAATATAAAAATCTTAGTCCTGAGGGAAGACATTCAGACACCTTTCTAAGTTTACAATCAAAGTTAATCTCATATATACTATCTCGTATGGGGGGTCATGGTGGCCTTGTGGGTAGAGCGCTGAGCTATCAAATGGAGGGTAGCAGGCTCAAATCCCCGGCAGAAGCCTTTCTGGACACACCTAACGAAATTCAGAGTGCAATTCAATTTTCTGTGAGTCAGAACCTGTAGGAAATGTGGGAAGTTACGGGTGGCCCAGGGAAAGGAACAGTTCCCCCTACCCTGAATGTATGAATTTCTCACGCCAATGGCTTAGTATGGGGTGAGATCACCTATTAAAAACAAATTTTTTTTATCACCTATTGGAGAAAATGCTCTATTAAAGTGGGAGGCTATTGAATGTGATCTTGAAAAACTCATGTCTCATACTTGGTGTTTCTTTTTTTGTAGTTGGGGTAAAAAAGTTGTAGCTTGCAATAGAGAAAATGACCAGAGAAGTAGTGGTAAGTGAATGTATGAACAAAAAATCCCGAGCCTTTTATTAAATTTAAGTTGATAATATTAACAACCTTTAACTCAATTTCCATGGCTTTGTTGAATGCCATAGGCATATTGAGGACCGGAAATTTCAATTTTTGAAAGAAGTGTCAAAATTTGCCATGCTTGAATATTTATAAAAAACTTTTTCAAGAGAGAATATTTGTAATATCATTGTTTAAATGGATTTTACATCTCATTGGCATGTGAAATTTCTTCCAGCTGCATAGACATTTTGTATTTTTTGAGAAAGAATGGTAAAAAAATGGTTGATGTGCACAATGTTACTTGCAAATGGATTTCTCCTCTGTGACATCTAGGATATGAGTACCATATTTACTCGTATAAGCTACATACCTTTCTACCTGAAACGCAGGTGAAGAAATGGGGGTACATATCTTACACTTATTCTACAGATTTTTGTGAATGCCATGCGCCTTTTCAAATTGGTTACATAGTGGCTAAAGTCTTTCAGATTCTGGATTGAGAAGAAGATACTTAATAAAGGAGGCCATGTATAGTGATGATCTTAACACTAACACACTAACTTTGTAAGAAATATGTTCGTAAATGTTCAGGTGGAGCACTTAATATTTTTTTTTCAGTTGTGATTTCAGGGTACAACAAATAGGTGGGGTCAAGGGCAAATGTAATTTAATGACAGAAATAAATTTTTCCCACATCAGTTAAGATATATCCAATAAATGGGGGTTCACAGCATACATGAGGGCGTGGATTACATTAGTAACTATGGAGCTCGTATGTTAGAAAGTGTTCGCCTTTGGACCACAATATTTTGGTTTTGTGAGCAGAGTAGTAGTGGAAAGTGAAAGTATGAACAAATAAACCCGAGCCTTATGGTAAATTTAAGTTGATAATGTTAAATTCAACATTTGGTTATGAATGCTGAAAATAGCTGCAGAGGAAAGATTATGCAAATATGAGATGGTGGACATGGGGCTTGGTTGAGTTGATATAGAATAACCCTTTCATTGCATATCTCTCCCTATATAACTCTTCTTATTTTCCTGGACATCCTTGTTCTCAGAGTGTGTAACTCTGAGATAATTGAGCTGAGGGACTGAAGTGTCGTGGTTGCATAAAAAAATTAGTTAATATATTTATCGTGCATTACTGGGGTAGTAGTCTTCACATGATGTTATAATCCTGAGTAGTATATGTCTTTAATGTGTTCTTTTTGCAGTAAGACCTGACCGTATAGACCCTTGCTGCTTCTGGTCAAACGTAATGGACCTCCGGGCCACCATCAAGGCTCTCCCCACAATTAAGAAGGTGAAGGTCCTGGTATGGTGGGTGCAAGTGACCTAAGGAACGTGAGTATACAACAACATTACAATTGCCTAAATAGGATGCTTCATATGATACTGCAAACAGGACATTGCTACTCATTTTTTCTTCCCAGGGACGGAGCATTAGGAAGATTAAAGAAAATTACTATGGCCTCCTCAGGTATCTGCTGCAGCAGGAGTAATGTGGTGCCGCCCCTGCCCAACCCGTTGCAGTTAGCATCTCAAGGAGGGGCGGGAGAGGCTCAGCTGCATGTTGAAATGGCTAAGAAATTGGAGGAAGGATAAGTTTTGCATTCCATATGCAATGTAAAGTTACAGCCGTAAAACAATTAACTTTATAACAGCCGCAGCATTGAACTTTAAATGGTAACGTGAACATTAATTTGCCTCTTGCTCATACCCCTATCAACAAAAAATGGGGCATTTGATTTCATTTTTCCATTAGTTTTCTCAAAATACTTTCTTTTTACAGAAAAATAACCATCATGAAATTCCCATTACTGGACAAAGAAAACTGCTATGAAAGGTTAGAGCAAACATATTAGAATAACTGTAAATGAAATAATGATATTAGAAATGTAGCTGCTACTGGAAAAGGTAACACAAAATTCATTTCTTTACAGGTTCATAGGATGGGAACCAAACCAATGGAGAGACGGAGTACACCCAAATGATTTGGGTTATACAAAAATTATCAATGAATGAAGGAAAAAAATATTCATTAAAATTTACTTTGAACTAATTCATTATTGATACGTAGTTGCATATACTTGTAACTTAACCTGGTCATGAAAATATAAACAATTTCTTCATGGGTTTAATAAGATATTACCTAATTGCTTCATTTTAGATCTTATGTGAAGTAGTCTGTTCCTGTTACTTCCATTGCAGAGGCATAAACGACGTAATCCATCAAGAATTATGGGGCTTTTTCATTTGATTGGAGTGTATGTGATGAAAGTATAAGTATCCGTGTATTGGGCAAATATAAAAAATTTCTTCTAGGGGTTAAATTAAATATTAATGGCTTTGTTCAAGATCTTATATGCAGTTGTTCATACCAGTTATATTGCAGGGGAACAAATAACGTATCCCACTGGGAATTATGGGGCATTTTCGTTTGGTTTCAGTTCATGTTTTTATATAACCATGTATCCGTGCATACATGTTAAACTATAAACAATTGGTGTTATGAAATAATGTTTGGTAAACTGCATGCATATGTAGTCGGTTGGAACAGTGACAGGGAACTGATAGAAACACACGACTGTTGGTAGCCCTGCCGTTTCCATGTTACTCGTGTCCATGGGAACATTTTCTTGGGACAAAATCGCACTACTGATGGGAATGCAAAACAATTATATCATCCTCCCTGTGGTACAAAAATAAAATAAGATGTAAGCTCTAACAAAACACACATAAATTCAAATATTGAGGAGCCTTATGTTGATGGGTAGAATGGTGAAGTTCTGGTAAAGCTTAAGGAAGTGGGAGAGAATCAGCTAGTTGGAAAAGATGAGGGGAGATATTGGTGTTAAAGGGGCTGAAGGTTTTGCAGTAATAGATGAATTGGGTGAAGACAGTGTCTATAGTCCTAGCATAAGTTTTAGTGCGTATCGTGCATCATGACATGTAATGCAACTTGTTTCTTGGACTGAACAAATAAGAGATTTTACTACTTGAGTAGGTATAAATGGACTACAAAGTAACTTTTTAATTAGAATAAATCAAAATATGTCATGACTAGGTAACTCATAACCCTACAGTGGTGACATGAATGGTGACTTAGGTCTTCTCAGTAGATATGGACGGGATTTCTGGAAGGCCAAATAAGATTTACTTAAATTATCTCTAAATAAAATTCATTTGATTTATATATTTGTGTATCAGAAAAGCCACATAAAATAGGAAGCTAGTGAGTAAACTGGAGCATTGTATATATCACGTGCATCACCAATAATATTTGGTGTGCGAGACTGATCATAACCAATCCAGGGTTAAGAGAGAAGCAGCATAGAGATGGAGATGGTTGGTGAATAAAATGGAAAGCAGAGTGGGGACATTCCTTCAAAACCAACCTGACCTGTTATAAAACTAACAGTTAACCCTTTGAACTCTGAGTTTTTCAGGCTTGATTCCAGTTTCTCACTCTGAATTTAAATGCCCCTGGATTTAAGAATAGGAACAGCTTACAAAATGAAATTCAATACCCCTCTTATGAAAGTGTTTATTTGACCAATTTGACTTAAATGGGTACCAAGGAACAAGTAGTGAGCTAGGCTGTGTCGAGTGTCACTCAACTCTCATGTGGAAAAGATTAAAGAAAATTATTACTATAGTAATTAATTAGGTACTAAAGATAAGTAATAATAGCAGTACCTAATTATTATTCAATAATTAATTACTGCTTTTCAGTAAAAATTTTCTAAAAGGGTACCATATATTATACTCGACACATCAACTTGGCATTATGCAAACCTTTTGTCTGTGAAAAAGCTTTTACTCTATTGTTCCTACTTAAAAATTCTTCCCCACAAATAAACCAATTTTGTTTTCTAATTGACTGTTACACATTCCTTCCTTAGCAGTTGCTACTGCCTCAAGTTTTCATCCAATAACATTCCTATCCTTTCAGCATTCAGAACGACTCTTCCACTATGTTAATATTGATTTATAGCATCAGTTAATTACTACTACTCTGCCTTCTTTTACCTAGGTGTTCATATGTTAAATGTGTTCTGCACAAGATACAATTAAAGTTTATACCAGACCCCTCAGCACTTCTTTACTCATCACGTAACAGGTACTGTTTAACTGAGGTAGCATCTTATATCCTTGATACTGAATATTTTGTCAGCGACAATACTAAATTGTTGAAAGAGCTCACCCTGTTTTTGTCTAAATTGTCATTCATAAGGAAATGAAACTGTCTTTAACTGTGGCAAGGTTCATCAAATGATGAATTTTAAACTGCAATATCTCAAGAATCTTATAACCCTAATGGAATTTTAAAAGTTACCATCCCATTTTTTTTGCAATTATTCTGCAATGTAAATAATTGTAGAACTCTAACTGGATGACAGAACCTAATTATTTAAATATTAGATGTATTGAATGGAGTTCACAGAATCAAATGTTGGATTTATAAATGTATTGAAAAAAAACTTCAACAGTTTTCAGACCTTGTTATTTGTCTCATTTTCTTCTGCATGCAGATATTCAGGAGCAATAAATTGGGTAGCATGCAAGGAATGAAACCAGATAGTGAAACATATTTACCTAAGAACTATGATTATTTTTCGAGAGGAAATGCTCAATTTGATTTAAACTTTACTTCTTGCAGATTATGTCAAAGTACTCATTCTTTTTTATTTATAAGAGTTTCCTAAATATGATGCCAATTTTCATTCCATGTTCATGGCAACATATATTTTATTATATTCATGTATTTACCTGTATGAAGTGTCTGCATTCATCACAGGTATGTGAAAGAATCACAAAATATGGGTACACCATTTAGTGTCAATAACTTATTTGCATTAGAGTGCATGAATCTATATCATGTACCTATGTATCACCAACATTTCAACTGTGTTGCCTAGCTTTCAGTGAATCCTAGCCTTTTTTTTGTATAAATTAGATTTGGAGGCAATTTTGCTAAAGAAAGTATAGTTATAGATTTAATTCATAAATTATGTCACATTCCCCTTTTAATTAGGGGGGTCGTGGTGGCCTTATGGGTAGAGCACTCGGAGGGTCCCAGGTTCAAATTCCGGGCAAGAGCTTTTGGACCCCCCCTCCTAGAAATCCTCGCAATTCAATTTCCTGTGCATCAAAACTTCGTAGGAAATTGCAGGTGGCCCAGGGAAAGGAACTGACCCCCCTACCCTGAATGTGTGAATTTCACACGCCGATGGCTTAGTATGGGGTGAGCTCTACCCACACCTATCAAAGACACCTTTGGGTTGAACACAACTTTTTACCCTTTTAATGAAAACACCCAGAGCCATGCTTCCAAGCCTTTGATGTCGGTGGCTCCCTCCTGACCGAGGTTACGATCTTGGGGCCGCCTTCCTAATTTTTTTTTTACTTATCTGAATGGACTTTCTTCTCCATTACTAAGTATAATTGACATTTCTCAGTAATTAGTCATTAGGTTGGAAGAAGTAAGCACTTCAATTACTCTTGAGCATGAGAGTGACCAATTTAGAAGTTCCCTCTAAAAATTTTTCTTTTTCCCACAATAATCTCATTGCACACCGATTGGGAACCGCTTATCTAGAGGATACCTATGCACGATAAGATTAGTCATAACAGTTAAAAATATTAAGGTGATTTTTAAGCTAGAATTATTTTGACCAACATCTGACTATTGAGAAATCTAAGAGTTATCCAATGCAAGTGAATTACTTAAAAAATAATGAAAACCTTTCAGTGACCATTAAGGCCTGGTTACACAATACATTAACACGTACGGGTTCATGTACATTTGCATAAATGGTTTCAGCGCAACTTCTGCAAATGCATGAACCAAATAGAACATGTTCTATTTTCTGTTCACGCATTCATTCATTTGTACATTTTGGTGTGGTTACACGGTGCATTTTCGCGTTCATGCATTTACACATTAACTTGGACGTGTTAATGTATCGTGTAACCAGGCCTTCATAGTGTGTTATATGTTGAGGGTAGCCTACCAACCATTATCATCATAACTATTGCTCACGGTCTGGAACGTTTGTAGATAGTCCCTGCCTGCTTATACAGTGTGCGGCAACATAACTTCCTTTTTTATATGGTTGTAACCATATAGATAGGAAGTTGCATTGCCGCACCCTGTTGGTACTTAGCATTATAAACCACTCTATGGCAATCAGTTTCCTACTGAGTATCAGCTTCTCAACATTTGCCTGCCTTCTTCTCACAGAATTAAATATTTTACTCGAGATACCATTTTAAAATTTGAAGAAGTTCATTATGTTAGAATGGTGATCACAACAAACCAGTTGCGTATAGGAGTTAATCCATTGGGAATTGAAATTAATCATAACATGTAAATATGCAACTCCAGGTCGCTATTTTAAGGTGTAACTACAGGCTATAGTTTTAGCTGTATTTCGAGACGTTTGAAATAAGCCAATGAGAGAGTGCTTCTATCAAAATAAATTGAATTAAATGTTTTTTTTTGCTTGAGGTAACACATTGTCAAATTTGAAAAAGTTCATTATGTTAGGATGGTGATCGCAACAAACCAGTTATGCATAGGAGTTAATCCTTGGGAATTAAAACTAATCATAACATGTAAATATGCAACTCAAGGTCACTTTTTTAATATGTAACTACAGGCTATAGTTTTAGCCGTATTTCGAGACGTTTGAAATAGGCCAATGAGAGTGTGCTGCTATCAAAATGAATCAATTGCAACTTTAAAGGAAAATTATAATATGAAGTCGTTTCCAAAATAGCTTTTCGAGTGTCCTTAAAATTTTAAAACTATTATACCTAAATATATTTATTTTTTAATAGCAAAAAGTATTATTTTCCCGTTGGAATTAGCTCGCTGCATGAAGTTGGCTCTTCAAAAGTCGCGGGTGGCCATGATGGTGGCGGATGCTGTGTAATCCCGTTACCGTAAGTAGGATTTCATGACTTTTCATCTCATCACTTCAAATTTTCTGATATTTCTACAAACAGTTAGTACAGAAAACATTATTCCTTAGATATTGAAGCATTAAGGCTCGTCGTAGAAGTTGTAGTAAGTTTAATTTGATATCGGGTTGGTTTCGAGGTTTGGTCTCCATGGCGCCCTCAGATACTGTGGGTATACGTTGTTGTAGGTGTTACTCATTTTGTTTCCGTCAAATGGTATTCCAGTGATATTTGTTTGTTTCCTTGGCTTCTCAAATATGATTGATTCATTTAATCTCCGGTGTGCCTTCGTCGGTAATTAAAACCGAGCTGCATTATTATGACGGCAGTGATTAAAACGGTTATTTAAGATAAACTATCATATATATATTTTCTATACACTCTTTTTGGCTAACGTATACAAGTAGCACCAGCTAGTTGTACGTATTTTCAGTGTGATTAAATTATGTCATATACTAGGCGAAATAATGTAAATGCGTGTGCTTTTCTTCATTGTTTGGTATTGCTGCGAATGGCGCCAATTGTCTTACTGCAGAATTGAATCTACAGTTCTTATGTTGCCAAATAAAATGTTTATTTTAAGCACTACGTTACTTAACTTAGCACTAATGCTTAGCTGAGTTACGAATAATGAACGTTTACAAATAATTTTAAATAGAGCTCGAGAATGCATTATCATTCACCCCTGTAAGTGACGCTTGTGCCTGGTATCCATGGGAAATATCAACGAGTGTCATGGCTGACCAGTTTTTGTACGTAACGGTCAGTGCCCGAGAACTAAATGATTGAAATAAATTATGCGAACGTCATGTGTAAGTCATTGTTGCTTGAACACTGAGCAAACTCAAAATCAAATATTGGGATTGGATGGTGTGAAGTAGTTTTTGCTTCATTGGAAATTATGAGATAGGTAAATCTCATATATGATTCATACCGTTCATCGGCATCATCTTAAAACGTGTCATGGCTGGGTTGATGAAGATTTAACGTTACATGATTTCATGTCGAATGGTATGACGGCGTTTGGAATTTGATGGCATTAGTCTGTGTAAGGGAAAGCATTCAAGTGAGATTACTAGGTATGTCGATTTCGTTTCAGTGGCCGATATCAGTACTGCGTTCGTGGCAGCTAGCAGAAGCATTTCATAAAAGTCGACCGTAATTGAATGATGCACTATCCAATAGTGCCATTGCTATTAGTTTTTTTCTCCCAAGTCTATTACGATTACGTTCAACGAAAATGTTTTGTGAAATTAATTTGTTCGGTTTGATGAAAATGATTTGAACTCACATAGTACAATATAGGTTTGTACTTGTTTGATATGAAAGTATCATATATTTTGCCATTCGACAAGCAACAATCAGCACCACTTATTGAAGGAAGAAATCCTTTGCGGAGTCGGTAGTTGTCGCCTTATCCCACGACAACCGAATCTCTGCTACTTAGCCAGCTTAAATGCATGTAAGGTATTCTCATCTGCGAAGCAGCTGTTGACCTAGTTTCCAATCATCCCGAAGTTCTGCTTCCTCAGGGGCAGGGGACACGAAACTCTGCGATGAGACTCCTCTGTCGAAATGTGTTTGTTAGACGGGACCTTTCCCTCGCGTAACATGATAGGCCACCTGCGTCGGAAGGTTAGGCGAAGTCTGAACGCTTTTCCTCTACCTCAGCTCTGCCTAAGATATTTCATAAGAATTTTTTCGAACTAAGAAATCGGAGGAAGAAGTCGTATCAAATTTCAAATTTATCTTTTGGAAGTCTGCTTTCGATGGAAATCTTGATCTTGCCATGAAAACAAGAAAGAAAAAAAAATATCTGGCGCTGGATATTAGTTTCCTCACACCATCTACATATGTCGCTGGTGGAAGATAAATTTAGAGAAATCTATTGCGTGTAGTTGCATCCAGTAAAAAAATCGTCGAGTTATCCAAGGAGCGTAATGGAGTTAGAGGGGTTATTCAACACGGTGAATTGTGAGTGCTTCTGTTCATAATGGATTGAATTTTCCGTTGAGGAGCATGCGTAAAAAAGTTAGCTACTTTGCTTTCGCCATTTTGAGAAATAATCGGAAGATGAACTCCTCAATTTCTATTTATAAGTACGCCTTTTAGAGTTTTCGTCACGGCTCATCATCTCGGCGGCTCATGCTGGTAGCATGATCCCTCGGCAGTCGTCATTGTTTGCGATGGAGGTTTCCGCAGGGCGTAGAGAGTAGTTGACTCAACTGCAATGAATTTTCCACCAAGTCAATTCATGTCAGGACTTTACCTGCTACCCTGCAGGTGTCTTCAGTCCTGAAGAAGCCTGCAGGATATCCGTGAAAATACTGTCCTGAGCATGAATTGACGTGGCGTAAAGCGTGTAAATCAGTTGAGTCAACCTCATGTGAAATAGGCGCTCATGAAGATTCATTTTAGTTCCTAAAAACGTCACAAATTACCATTATATTTTTCTGCATCGCCTTGAAGTTTTTCTACTCTAGAATTCTACTAGCAGATTCAAATGAAAAAATATTCTACCTTCATTTACCCGATAATATGAATGAATTGAAATGAGAATATGAAAGAATTCAGATGATATTTATCTATAGCACTTTCATGCAGTAGAGGGTGATTCTGTTTGGAGAAAACAATGGTATCATTCAAATTTAAGAAGCAACAGATTATATTCTTACGAATATTCATACTAGGTACTGTAAGATTATTTAGAAATAAAGCCCGTCACAATCATGTATTCCATGGAGTAGGATATAATGGAAATATGTTGAAATTGGTTTAAAAAATATTCATTGATTTGTTCTAAATTCGCAATCTAGGGTGGAAGGTTGTTTATGTAAAAGGGTTTTAACTTCTTCACCGTACGATTTTCCCAGAAATCCTGATCTCTCTGTATCTTTTCCAGAATGAAACCATGTGGGGTCCAAAAGATAAACATGCAATATTCCTTTTTGAAATGTTTAGCTGCCCCTACCAGGTAGAAATAATCAGAATTATGAAAATATGCTATCGTACCTTAGGCCAACAGGACCGCAAAGGCAATTGAAAACTAGGTCTACAAACTAATTCTGAAGATTCTTGCAATATGGAGTGGAAGCGAAACATGAAACATGTTTCGAGCCAAATCCACAAAAATTTTGTTGGATTTGGCTCGTGTTTTCTTTCTCCGTTATTGGGTCTACAAACTTAGCTCCGAGATACGTATTAAAAAACTTGAGTAAACTTGAATTCCGCAGCTACGATGTACAAATAACGGGCCATTCCATGTCAAGTGTTTTATAGTGCCCACGCGACCTTCACAGTTTTCGATGTAATTTTGGTTGTATAATTGCATACGTGCCAAGAAAAATTGGCTATGTTTTACATTCATCGATGTAATACTTGCTGAGATATAGCAACTTGTTTGACACCATTACGTAGCTTTCTGATGTACGACTAACATTTTGGCAAATTCGAGAGGAGTGTTCTGGATAATATTTCGTGGAAATGTACGGAACTTGGTTCCCATGTACAGCTTTGTGCCCTCTTTAAAATAAGTAAGGAAAAAGTAATCTGAGATAGTAAAATAATTACATATTTCCTCGTAGACAATTTAGCGCGCAATGTAAAAATAACTTCAGTCACAAAAAAATCTGTTTGACATTTTATGCCTCGGGAATTTACGGTATCATAAAAGTGAATCCTTGCACATAATATCGCATTAAAACAAAATTTTCAAATAAAATATTGATTTGCATTAGTTAACAAATTGAGTCTAAAACTTATGATTTTTATCAAAACGCCGAAAAAAGGGCATTTTCGAACCAAGTGTATTTATTATCAATTCTCATATCGTTTAGAATGCAGTTTTGTTTTAATGGAAATGTTTTATTTCAATTTTTTGTTTAAATTTCAATTTAAGAAAGAAGAATTTTTCGGATGCTGTTTCCGTGTACAGGGTTTGTTTACTAAGCTTACCTTGGCTTAAAAATGGTACTGTTACAAACAATTACAACTGTAAGACTTGGTCTCAAATGTTAGTTAGTGAAAATCAATAGGAGTCCAAATATTTTTCACTTGAAGCATTTTCTCATTTGCTTTCGAAATTATCAGTTATTTAAAATAAAGAAGGATTCATAAAATACTCATAATAACTATGTATTCATGGTATAACACATTCTTGTTGGTAAAGCGTGCACTACAGATTTGTATTGTGAAAACATTTCGCGGTTGATGCTTCGACTTTGAAGCGGTCCCCGACTGCGAGCGTGTTGTCGAACTCAAACCGACAAATATCTAAGAACCAATCCACAGATCAGTAGCTCACGTCTGAAGCTGGAGTCCATCTGGGCCGGTGACGGCGGAGCGGACACTTACCAGACCCTCTCTCCCCTGCCCATTCTGTCTCCCCTACCGTCGCGAGTGCTAGGACTCGCTCTCCTGCTACGGGAAAATCCTTAACGCGTGAAGGAAAGTGGAAATTGCAGTGCACTGGTTCGGGATTACGGTCACTGTGTTGTTGTTATAAACAGTATACAGAAACATAGTGGAGATGAAGGATTCCCGCTTTAAAAAGTGTCATAATGAGTCATTATGTTCGGAATTTAACGTAATACGCCATGGCAATCATCTTATTTTCGCCAAAATCTGCATTTTTCTGGGGCCTACGGAATTATGAGAAAAGCAAGGAGTGAACAATTACTAAACTTATTTAATAGATCAATCCTTATTCTCGAAGTTTGCCCAGAAAATTTAGTTTAAGTAGTAGCGAAGACTTCAAGTCAAGAGGCGTAGACGTTTGCGGAAGAGTTTTTGGCCGTGGTATCCGACAGCGAGTGCGTAAGATACCTAGTACCTAAATGGAAGAATGGTATTACATTTAGGAAGAATGGGGAATCAGTGAAAGATTTTTTTACTCAGCCATCTCCAATGAGGAGAGATATTTTATCAATGTAGAAACTATATAAGAAATAAATGTATACTTAGAAATGCGATTATTAATCATTGTATGTGACCAAGAAAACCGTATGTTTTAGTGATAAAAGTGTGTTCAACCCGAAGGTTGATTTTTGATAGATTACGGTAGATCTCAACCCGCACTAAGCCATTGTCGTGTGAAATTCACACATTCAGGGTAGAGGGGCCAGTGCCTTTCCCTGAGCCACGTGCGATTTCCTACGAAGAAAATTGAACCACGAGGATTTTAGGTGGGTGGGGGTGTCCAGAAAGCTTCTTACCCGGTATTTGAACTCGGGACTCTCCGGTCAGCAGCTCAGCGCTCTACCCACTAGGCTACCACGTGATACGTGCCAATTGTATCCAAAATGCAGTTTTTTCAAATTTATGTTTCAGGCCCCCTGCCATACACCCTCGTGAGGGCTTGCAGGGTATTACGTAGATGTAGATGAATAAAAGCAAGATATGAATAGGTTTGGGATGTTGCGGAGGATGATATTGTGGGATTTGGTCGCTGGAGGGTAGGGAGCTGGAAGATTTGGAAAGTCTTTTTTGGGTTTGATTGGCGGAATCAAGTGGGCTGGGGTTTTTGCGGAAGGTCATGTTGGTCTCTGGGGGAGGGGGGTGAGGAGAGAAGGAGGATATGAGTCTTTCTCAGATTTATTTGGGAAAAGCAGCGGATGGTCTACAAGTGGGGAATTGAAAAGGAAAACTTGATCATTCTTGACTTTTGTTAAGAATGTCGCTCCTTTCGTCTCCTCGTCAGAGATAAAATGGCTATTTAAACTTATAAATACAACAGCATGGACTGATTTACTCGTATATATTTTATTTACGTTATATCACTGGCGCTATTAGGTAAAAAAACTGTCCCCCGTAAGATAATCAATATATTTCAACCGGCATAAGGCTAAATACTCGGAAGTGAGGCCCAATAACCAGAGAGACTTGGGGAGTGACCTACTGCCCTGCTGGGGGGGTGTTTGAAACCGTCAGGATTATCTCGAATAGGTAACCAAGGAGTCACGTGGTACAAACAAGAATGGTTCGCAAATTTAGTGTGTCTAAATCAATCATTACAACATAATTAATTATTTATACTTCAGTTTTTCTCATCTGTCTCGACTATAGAGCTCCCAGATCAGATAAAACACAAGTGTAAACAATGAATGAGGTGGTAATCAGCGGTTTTAACACACAAAATTTGCAAAAAATTTTTGTTTATACCACGTGACTCCTTGGCTACCTAGTCGAGATAAACCCGACGGTTTCAAACACAACCCCCCTGGGGGGTTATTCCCTAATTCTCAAGGCGCCCGATGCCATTCTCGAGACGGCATCCAAAAATGGCATCGGAGGTTATTCCGTAAAATCCGCCAGCGGCAGCATCAGCAAATGGCATCGGTGACTAGCGATGCCATTCGTGCGTCAAAGAACTTCTAGTTGATAATGAAGTTATGCCCGTATCCATGATGTCTCACGTTGATGAGTTGATAACAAACGAATAACGTTATACTTAAACCAATGGGATTGTGTTTACTTTAGCTGCGACATAGCGTTTGAAAAACGTTTGTAGAGTCGGTGACTTTTGCTTATAGATAATTATATTCTCCAGAGAAAATGGATTGCTCGAGGTAAGTAAAACACACTTGAGTAAAATTAAAACATGTTCTATTTTGTAATATTAAGTTTCTTAACAACCCGGGGATTACAACATTTATGTGTGGGCCTCCGTACGGAATATATTATGTAGAAAACGCCGTATTACGGCCCTTTCTCCGTGATGATACATTTCAGAAAGACATTTCGCTAATAAGAGAGGTGTAATTAAATGATCAAAAATGAAATGTTCGCCTACTAAGTATTTTAGCTGGTTATCCTACTGGTTATACTTGTGAAATTTCATCATAGCATTTCATCATATTTCATCATTTTATATCAATGTATATTAATGATTTTGCACCACTTACTGACGGAAGGCCGTTGAAATATAATTGATAGAAGTTGCTGAAAATTAATTGAACTATTTTAATAATTTATTGAAAGATACCTATGTTATCAGTGCAATATTTAAGTCTTCTGATCGTTCTTCTTTCAGAGACCTTTTTTGTAGATAAGCTACGGAGAATATGGCTGAAGAACTTATTTTTAAATAATATAAATGGATGCAGAATATATGTAAACGTTCTACAAGTAAATGTAGAATTAATTATTAATAATAAATACAGAGGTAAATAGATGCAAGCGAGTGTTTAATTTATACATCCTCTTCTTATTATGTAACTTATGTAATAGCCGTAGGAATATCATTCGGAATTATGTTGGGAATGAATGCATTTACAAATCTGAGCAGAACAGTGTAAATAATTGCCAATGAACGCTTATCCGGTTAAGAAACTAGTTCAATGCTTTAAGGAATATAAAACAGTCCAAGGAATTCTACTAAAGAACTGTAAGGAATTTTTGTCAGGGAGTACACTATGTATTTCATTACATGATATACGTATACTTGTTTAGTGAAAGGTAATATATACAATTCGATATATTGTGCCAACAACTTCATTCTGTTTTACAACGACAAAACGGTTGAAGGGGAAGAGGAAAAATCTAAGGAAATTACTGAACTTCTAATTAAAGATTACTAATAAACCTTCGAGAGCTCCTTAGGATAAAATAAATACTTAAAGGCAGTAATGAGAGAAGCTGACAAACCTTTTGAACGCGCCTGATCTTTGTAAACAATACGACACTAATATCGGAAGATACTAGGAATGGACAAAAGACGACCGCGTAGCGAAGATTTTTCTGATGCTTTTTCGCCGATGCCATTATCTCACGGCCTCTGGCGCCCGTGACACGGATGGCATCGAAAAATGGCATCGGCGACAGTTATGGAATAACTACTGATGCTATTTCGAGTAGCTGATGCCAAAAAAGCATCTTCTGTCAGATAGCATCGGGCGACTTGGTTACGGAATAACAACCGATGCCATTTCGAGTAGCTGATGCCAAAAAAGCATCTTTTTTCAGATGGCATCGGGCGCCTTCCTTACGGAATAACCCCCCTGGTAACAGTACGAGCTGGAGGATAGGAATCTATCGTAACGTGTTTCCGCATCATGTTCTCTTTTGGCCGCACGGCATGGGAAGTAATGTCTGAAGAAAAAACAAGAGGGGAAGCATTTGAAACCCAGATCTTCAGAAGATTCATGAATGTCAACTGGATGTTGGGTATAAGAGCCAAAAAGTTCTTTAGAGGAAGAGGACGAGAATGATATCATGAAAATTCATAGAAGAAACCGAAAAATAAAGCTTATATCGAGCACAAATTTTGACAATTCCCTCTCATAATGACAGTCGCGTTAGAAAAGTGTCGGGCAGAATTGCTAAGGTGGACCTCGAGTGAAATTGAGTGCGTGAAAAAGTAGAATTATGTCAGTATATAGTGAACAGCAGATAGAAGAATCAAGGGTGGAGCTGCGTGATGCTAATATGAGAATCAATGACGACTGATGGCGATGGCGCTAAATATTTCAAACGTTTACTTAGCGGTTGACTATCTACAGCGGTAGTCACTCCCTAGCGATTCCCTCCGTTTCAGGAAGGCAGAATGCCCATTTCTCTATATCTGTCTATCACTACAAAGACACGATTAGGTTTTATCAATATTAAATCTTTATGCCACATATAGTATATGAGAAGAATATCATGAAATTTTTGAAGCTTTGAAGGAAGGTAAAAACATGGACTGGATAGGGTGATTACTGCAGTACATGCAGTGTTTTTGCTAATTTTCACGTGGCCCTAAGATTAAACGTGTCGAAATTCTGCAGTTATTCACTGGAATATGCTTATTTTTTTCCTACTCTTCATAAAGATTGGATGAAGATTAAATAAATATATGCTGGATAAATGTTGATGAAAAAAGTATACCAAATAAAACGCTAAGAAATATTTAATACTAGTTGCTGGAATCCAGTTTTCCCTTTTGCCTTAGCTAGTACATTGATTTCACTTATTCTTGCTGACGGCTAACAATCTAGTCCGAACAAAGTTTCTTCAAGATTTAAATGCTAATACTTATCGAAGATAATTTTCCACAAATTAGTGTAATATATGCTGTCATAATTCTTTTATTTTAATCAAACTGAAAATATGCTTCAGTGAATCCGTTGCTGCTTATTTCCCGCACCGTAACAAATGGAATAATAAGTATCTCGTCATACGTTCGGACTGGCCACAGATTTTTCTCCGTGGAAAATAAATTAAGCATGGTGAAAGGCAGAAAAATATGATGGGAATATTTTGATGTTGGTGAAGAACTGTATACACTGTCATCATAATTCACATACGTCAGGACTTGAATTATCCAAATATTTTAAAAAATCTTGAATTACGACCTGTGCCAAGATTTTCTCGAATGTTTCCAACTGTGGACTACAGGTACGCAGTCACAAAATTTCCCCAGGAGGCACGTTTTTGATGAAAAATATTCTCTTTGCATTCATTGTAGTATAAACTTTTGATGAGCAACGAACGGTTTCAGTGACGTGTCAGCTTTCATGAATTATTATTCTGCTCTAGGAAACCTCTGTGAAGAGATGCTGGATGAGAAGTAAGGGATATGGTTGTTTCTACATTGAAACTCCCGTTAAAAATAAACGCTTCTCGGAAAATTTTCTCAAGATTGAGGATAAATGGTGTACTCTGAGCAGTTTCCCCTTTCCCATTAGCTCTCTCTCAGCACCATTAAACTTAATTTTACTTCTAAGCTCTATAAGTACGAGCACGCTATGCATGAGTTCACACATTAAGGATAAATGTATCAACATAACGGAAACCATCGTTGGGATAGTAGATCCAAAAATCTAAAAATTAGTCTCTACAGTACATACTCATGCAATCATACTAAGATGAGCTTCTAATTTGGCTTAAGTTAAGATGTCCGAAGATCGGAATATCCAAATGCCAAATTAAAGTAAGGAAAAACAATATCTCATGGAGATATCTGGAGATATTGTTTTTCCTTACTTTCATTTGGCATTTGAATATTCCAGTCTTCGGACGTATACTCATGCATGACAACGTATGTTGAATTTTTCTTACATTTTAAGATCAATTAAAACCATCCTTTTCGAATATCCGTGCGATGGCTGAGTTTATAGATGTAGTGTCTGTATCTCTTAATATTAATGTATTCTATGATTGATTAGCATTTTAACCATTGTAACGTGTTCGATGATTAATCATCCCCTGCCACACACCCCTTAGGTGGATTTCAGGGTACTCATTATATGGAGATATATGTATGTTCATCCAAATGTGCGAATCTCTAAAGCATCTCAACTTCGTCGCTGTGTTTTGAAATTGAAGTTCGAAAGGTAATATTTGAAACATATAAAATCTATCACTAATCGTAGCTACATCGCAAAATTTAACTACTTGGTGAGACAAGAACATCACCTTCTCTTATGATTTCAAATATTTTTTCTCATTCGTGAAGTTCCAAAATCTGCCAAACAAAGTTTAGAAATTTACGACATGTGGTTTGCTTTTCAAACATATTGCCCATCCTAATAACTAATTTCGCACAATGGTTCGTTGTAATGCTAGAATGAATCCTCTATTTCGAACATTATTGATTTCGAATCTATTATACCTTTCTAAAAACGGACGCAGACGAACCCCGGATACCCCATGAGATGGCAGAATTCACGAAATAGCTGTTGAAGAAACCGGAATAAAATTAGGGAATGCGCAGGGAGAAATTTTTGCAGTAATAAGTCGTTGCGTCCAAAGCGGAAAATGGAAAGTATTGAGGGGTAAGAGGATGCTCGAGTTCTGAGTTCATGCTTACTTATTTGGGAGTTAAAGGCAGTATCAGTTGTTAGCGTTTTCACTTAAAGTTATGCGTTGGTAGTAATATATAGTGAAAAGTGTTACAGTTGGAGGAAATTGATAGAAATACGTGAAATGCACGTTTTGAAAGTGTCTGAACTCGTAAAATAAGATTTTTTAACTAGCACCATGGTTATATGGGTGAACATTTTTCGATCAATTAACGTTACGCGCGCCCGCTGGGTGCTGAAAGGTATTCGGCTCATATTTTTTCGTAAACACCTTTTTTCTCATTTCTTGTCATTTTAATCACATTCATCGTTTCTATTAATAAATAGGTTTGCCTAGTTACAGGTGTTGTTGATGGAGAGAGATCGCTAGTGTAGGCTCGTAGATGCTAGGAATGGTGAACTGTGCGTATCCTGAGAAGTAATGTTAACCGTCATGGGTGACAGTTATTTTGAGCTCGCGGAGTGACTGAAGGAAAAAAATGCATGATGGACATCACGGGAATGTAAAGAGAATGGAAGTGGTGTCGGGCAAATGGTGCAAGTGTTGTTCTATGGTACCGTATTAGACCTCACGACAGTGACTAAGTCAGTATTCCTTGCATGGAGTGTGCTGGATCCACTCTAATTAGGCAGACAACCTCTGACATGCCTGTGACAGTTTTTCCGGGAGAAGCGCTTGCCCGCGCTATCGAACGGGGATTGTCAGCCCGGAGAATAGTGGTTGGAGGCCGCTATCACGGCGACGATAAGAGAGTGATTAATTACCTTGCGCCCAGTGGAAGCCCTACCGACTCGATTAACCACCAGCGATCCCTGCACTCTCGAGAATTCGTTTCTCGGCTGTTGAAAAATATGAGCGAGGCTGACACTATAAAGCCGTCACACGCACATGAAAAGAAAGGCATCGATTGGCCGTGAAATTGTCCCAGAGGTGAGGCAATCTTTCCAGTGCTTCTCTCAAAGGAATATTTATCTCACGTAACCTTCCCCCCTGGGTGGGTCAGCGCTGGTCAAGCAAAGAGATCATGTTACATTGCTTTCCTTCCTGGGTTGGAGTCAGTCCCTCCCTTGATTGCCAAAGTTCTGAGGAAATATGAGAAGATGGCAATCAGCCATTCGCTGTGTTGCCATGTTTAAGTATCATGGCGCTGGGGTGTCAGAATGATTAAGAGCGATCATCTGCGCAAGAGATGAAGTAATCAGAATGGTGAAAATGGTAGGGGAGATAATGTCATGCCAAATTTAAATAAGGCAATCAAAAGGGCACGCGTATCGTTGCATCTGAAATACGCCGAGTAGGACGCGACGTAGACGTGGTTTAAAGTGCGAAATGTACTACATTCACATAAAATATATCAGATAAAGCTACTTTGTATGCTGTGGTATTTTAAAAGAAAGAATTAAGAGATATAGTGATGTTTATCTATAAAACGGGGCTGCTAATATTGGTTAAAAGTTTGCTTTCTTCAATTAAAAGAGCGGTAATCAAGAATTAGTTTTTTAACGTCTACATCTATATGATATAATACAAGCCACCACAATGGCTTGTGGCAGGTGTTAAACTATCACCAGGCATACATTTTCTAACAAAAGATAACTAAATTTACATTTACTCTCATGCAAGCATAAAAAAGTAAATTCCGGGCGTGCACTACTAACATCCATCCGGCTAAGGGGTATAATGTCAACACTTAACGGAAACATGTTAAATATACATTAATGGGAAACGTAAATTTACAGTCTTTGTATTCACAAATAATGTCATAATTACTTATTAGTGAGGAATTTTTCAGATAAAATTGTAAATTAATATCCCCAAATAATGCATGAGTTAGTTTTGCTGAAATATGAACACGTTAAAAAAATCCCTACCGACGAATAAAAATGCACAGTATCTATTTTAATTTACCCCTTCTACTTTCGCTGTAATATATTATTGCCCCTAATCGGGCATTGAAGAAATTAATTTAATCTCCTCTCTGTGTTACTATGGATCTTTCAAATTTTATCTTCATGATCTAACCTGCCATAGACCGCTGCTGTTTTTATTATATTCGTCACATCTTCAGAGAGCCTAACCGCGTATTTTTCGTTGCCGACCTTATCTGTAGTCACTACATACGCTGCTAACTACAGTAAGGGCCAAGGTCCATATATAAGAAACATGGTAAGGGCTAAGGATTTGTGTGAATTCAGCCGAGCAGTATGGTTTACGTTTTCACAATCTTCGTGAACGTGTCCCTCTTCAGCACTCACACAGTGTCTTCCCTTCACGTCGTTCACCTTCGGCTGTGCAGTATTTTTTTTTCTTGGCCTCGAAAGGACTGGCTCTATTGTCACTATGGTCCATCTCATACTGATTTATCCCTCGTGGAAATGGGAGGGGGAAGTTTCGACATACCAGCCCCAGCTATGGTCACGAAGTCTCACCAATGCAAGGCAGTACTGAGGTTGAGTCGCTTTTCCAGAAGCTCTTGAGTTGTGGACCGGTATGTTGAATAAGTGCTCGAAATCTTCGTCTACTTTCAGCCGTGACATATGTTGTTCCCATCTCATCCGTCTTGTAGACTAGGCTTCTTGTAGGCTTCTTCAACAAATTTGGCTCCTCTCAGCACCTTCACACTCATTACAGAAAATCCCCCAAGCTGTTTTGAATATTTTTTACCTTGATAGTTTTATTTTGTCTTTCATAACTAGGGCTGTAGGGTGTAATCTTAACTCGTGCCAACATTTCGCTCTCATTCATTACTTTTTTTGCTGACGAAGTGTCGTGACATGCCTTTAAGATTTAGCTTTATGTTTCCTCATTAAAAACTTTATTTTTCTTTAGATCAATGGAGAGAGCGTGTGTTGCAGTAATTCATGTATGATTTATCATCAAACGAATTAGCTGTAGTTAGTATCGTTGTGAGAGTTGTGAGTTTTTTGGTCTGCAAAGATTTCATTACGACGTGGTTTGTCACTACTGTAAGTGTAGTGTAGAATCGGTCCATTTGTAAGAGTAGGTTGCGTCTCATTGTCGTGTTGCAAAATGGAGTGTGGAAATATTCTTAAATGGAACTTTAGTGTGCCAATAGCGTCTTACTCCAAAAATAATCGTACATAGAGAAAGGAGAAAGCATTCATACTTCGTCTCGTCAATTAGTCCTTGTCTCAATTTTAACGGTAATTATGGTTGTATCGATTTTTAACCGCCAACCAGGTCAATTAATTATGAAAATAAAAGTAGAAAAATGGTTGCCATGGATGAAACAGCTGTGATTTCAGGAGCCTTGTTAGCCTTCTATCGCTTTGTCACGCCGATGGACTGTTGAGCGTTAATCACACCTCTTCTTAGTCACCAAGAATATTCCAATCATGCGGTGTAGTTTGTGGAGGGGTACTTTATTTCTGATTCTTCAAACGACTAATATAAGTTGGAAACACAAGTTGCCAAGAGGTTAAATAACAACTTGAATCAAATATATCAGAAGCCAATGACGAAACAAACGAATTTAATTATTAAAATTTGTAATTGTAGAAAGCCATCCAAATTTTGTATTGCTTCCGTAATGACGTTATGGCCATCAATAATTTTTTTTACATTGAAATACTGTTGTATCGATACCAAGTGAATGGGGCTATATTTTTTATTAGTACATTTGAATTCTTTAAAAATCGAAATCGAACCACGGGATTTCACTATTTTCGAGGAAAAAAATGAATAGCAACATTGAACACATTAAAGGAACGAGAGATAATTTTTGGGCATGAGTCCTGCTCAATATTTTGCTGAAAGCTGTTCACAAAATATTAGTGTGCATCGGGAGTACGCGTTTTCTTTTTTGTTCTCTAGATCTCTCTTTAGAGGATGGTCGATCTTGAGAGCCTTTCCTCCGATATCTGTGAGCGAATGGACAAGTACATGAGTATTTTTAAGGGCCTTAGTTTCTCTTGGGCTAGGCAGCCTCAATAATGAGGACAGATGCAAATTGTATTTTTCCCGAAGATATACTATTTTCGGGCTACCGATGCATTTGATATGATCTCAATTATTGATTAAATTCCAATAACTTCTGTTTCGCTTATCTCTTGCAGTTATCGAGGCCTGTAATTTATATTTTGTCTGTAATTTATGTACCTATATATGCAATATGTGCATGAGACTACTCGCCTCTGACGAAAGCTGAAGATGAATACATCAAACATGTTACCATTAACACATTTGCAATTTTTGGAGAACTCAACATGCCAATTCGTCCACTTCTCCGCCTGGGTCGTGACCTCTCTTGAGATTCTGTTTCATGCGTGGTTACCATGGCTACGCTGCCTGGCGCGCTTGGTGGCGGCCACTGCTGACTGCTGGTAGTACGTAATTTCTCCGCAATCTAAGACGTGCGTGTCAGTGAACAATTTTGTCCACCCTAAAAGGGGTTTGTTGGCTAGCGCCACTGTTTTCGGAGATGAACTACGTGTTTATAAGCGCTGGGATATGCATGGCGCGGGAAACCTGTTGATAAAAAATGCTTGCACAAGAAGGGATTGTGCAGAGTTGAGTCATTCAATAATGTCTACTTACTTATTGTACTAAATTGAAACTTGGAGCTGTGACAATGTGCGTGTATTCATATCAGATACGACCCCATAATGTTTTTAGGCAATGGACAAAAGGTGTTCATTTCTGCGTGTGAGAGAATCATTTTTTTCGGGCAACATTTAGTTTTTCTCCATTTTTTAACGAAGATAGTTTTTATTTACACTACTCTCTCAATCATTTTTGTTTGGCAACTTTGCTATTCCGATGTATTTTTGCTTTTTATGCCATCTACTTCAGCCCCAGAAAATATAAACCCAGCTTGTGGTGAGATGGCTGCGTTAGTCTATTTTTTTCAAGTCCTTTATAGTGTAAATTAACTCATTTTGTTTTGACGACACATTAAAGCACGCAGTAGACTTGAATTCTCGTAAATTATCAGAATAATACATCGACCCTAGAGATAAATTATTTACACTGTCCAGAATAGGAGGTACATAATTTTAGGTGTTTCAATCCGCAGAAAATTTGATTCAATTGCCTTTTAAATAGAGGTATTTATTGTTAATAAATGTGGTAAATATTACTTATGTTATATTTACCGGTAGGCTGGATTTATATAGATCAATTTTATTTTAAATTGGCTGCCCCTCTTTGGTATTTGGGTCGTTCAGAATTACCAAAAGTAGATATTAACAGATACCTACCATAAAACATAGCAAATTGAAATAAATGTGGTGGAAGTAATATTTAGAAATTTTAATGATGCTGTGGAGTTGCCAAGAATGGTGCAATAATCGGAATGAATGAAATGAGTTGCGTTTTTTTGTGTGTCATTCAGTTTTGTGTGTAATTCAGTGTGGAGAATTATAAATCGGATCTTGGAATCAACTAGTAGCTAATTGTGAAACTACGGGGAACGATTCTCTGCTGCGAATGATGCAGTTTAATCTGATACATCACGGTGATTTTTATGTTGGCGAGAAATGAATTTGCTGCCGTTAAAAAAGTACGAATTGAATGTCAAGTCCTCAAGTATCCGGCTTGCGGTACTATCATGAATATTTCAACGTTCTTTCGAAGATATTTGTCAGTATGCATTAGGAGGTATGTGCGTGGAAAATTTGCAGCCAGAGTATCCATAAATATATCTACAAGTATTTTACTTATCCCAAAATTTCGTTCACGTACATAATATTTGTATAAAAAGTGAGATACAGAATGTATTTTAACTGTAATACCACTAAGGAAAGTGGCCTTTATTTACTGAGAGTATTTAAAAATCAATATTTTCTGATATAAATTTGTATTATTAAATTAGTGTTAAATGATAAAAAGGCCCCGTGCTTTTTGACCTTTAGGCATCCGTTATTTTTAATTTTAGTTGGTTTACAATTTTTTTCTGAAATCATATCCATCCAAGTGCCGAAATTAATTACTTTATATTTTACAACAGAGAAGATGGGGTCTCAAGTAAATTAGAATTAAAATTTCTATTATGGAAAATTAGAGGTTTCGTATCATCATCACTATCTGTTCCCATTGGATTTTCAAGCACTAAATTTATATGAGATATTAGTTAGATTAATTTTTAGTCGCGCCCTAAAAGGAAATTGGAAATGATGCTGAAAATGTATTGCATTCTTTTATCCAGCTAACAAGTACTTTAACAGCAAAAATACCTGAGATCATAATTTTGCTAGTCAGTAAATGCCATTGCCAAGCAATGGATCAGATTAACAGAAAAATCACTTGTATTTGAATTTCATCATCATCATTGGTCGACAATCCTAGGATTGGTTTGACGCAGCTTTTCGCTCGATTCTTCTATCGGCCAACCTTTTCATTGTGACGTAATTATTCTCTTTTACATTCTTCACAACCTGTTCCATGTATATCATACGGGGCCTGCCTTTTCCAATCTTCCCGTTTACTTTTCCCTCGACGATAGTCTTCATCAGGCAATCGTGTCTCAAGATATGGCCGATTATGTTTTCCCTTCTTCTTTTCAGAGTTGTCAGCAGACTTCTCTTTTCTCCTACTCTTCTTAGCACTTCCTCGTTACTTACTCGGTCGATCCATTTAATCTTCAGCATTCTTCTGTAGCACCACATTTCAAATGCTTTTACCTTCTTATTTAATACGAAAAAACACTTGGTTATAATTCCACACTTTATTTCATGAAGACGACCCGGGTTTCAGCATGTCATGCCATCTTCAGGTTGGCATGACATGCTGAAACCCGGGTCGTCTTCATGAAATAAAGTGTGGAATTATAACCAAGTGTTTTTTCGTATTAAATATGAAGCAGTTCCACCGAGTAACGCCGGAGACAGTGTCTTATATTTTACCTTCTTCTTCTCCGCTGCTGTCATTGTCCATGATTCACTGCCGTAAAGAAAAATGCTCCAGATGTATGTTCTGATGAACTGTTTCCTTACTTCTATGCTTGTATTTTCTGTTGTAGTAGATTCTTCTTTTGAAATAATGCCCTCTTTACCTGGGCTATTCTTCTCACTATTTCTTTCATGCTTCGTCCATCGTTGGTTACTCGGCTTCCTAGATAACATTAACCTCTTCAAGTTTTTGTTTTCCTAGTTTGACATTGGTTTTCGCCTCTTCTCTTTTGCTGCACACCAATATCTTAGTCTTCTTCTTATTGATCTTCAGCTGATATCTGGCCATAGTCCTTTCCAGGGTCGTTAGCATCTTATTCAGCTCCTTCTCTGTCTCTGCTATGAGAGCTATGTCATCAGCAAATCGTAGCACACTGATTGTTTCTCCGTGGATGTTCACTCCAGAACACTTCTCCTTGACTTCATTTATGGCTCTCTCGATGTAAACATTAAAAATTACGGGAGACAGTGCTCAGCCTTGTCTAACTCCTTTCCTTATTCTTGCCTCTCCACAGATGGGTCCAGATTTGAATTTATGATATTTTAATGCCAATAAAAAAACAATCTTCTGAAGAGTAAAATGCGTTTACCAATCATGATTACTTTTTCTGTTTTTGTTCACCGTCTACAGCACCCTACCATCTTTGGCGTATATTTTTGCATCCTGCTCAAGTAGGTACAAATCTCCACAATCCTTTTTTTTTTTTTGCAGTTTTGCATTTATCCAACTCAGTTCCTTCATATCACCAATATTTTGAACCAACTTTACCACAGTCATTTTCGTTTTAACATCCTCCTTTACTGGAATTAAAATGATTAGAGACTAGTTTCTCAACTTGTAGAACTGAATTTGATTACCGGTGGCGGAAACGGATTTTATTTGGTGGAATACGAATTTTTATACCTACTTTAATGCATAGGGTAGATTTCAATTTTTTGGTTGTGTATGTAGAATAGGGTGTAAAATAAGGGTTCCTTGATGCAAATGTTTGAAACTGACCGGTCGCCGCCTTCCATTTATGAAATCATGAATATTTATGATATATTTGAAAGGCTTCAATTTTCCTCAATCTTTTTCTTCAAATAGATCGTTCAATTTTTTTATGAAGAGACATTATAAACGGTTTTTCCATCATTCCTGGTAGTATTCCGACTGGTAGAAAATAATACAAAGTAAACTCTTGGTGATACGTTCGATTTGCAAGTAGTGACATAGACTATCATTGTATGATATTGTGGTAAAGTTAAATGAATACTGTCATAATGAAAATTACTTGCCTTATTTTTCCTTATTGTGGTATGTATCGTCATGGTAAAAAAGCTTAATTTTCTTCACATTACTTTTGTTTCACCCGCGAGATTCCTCATTTATTTCTCTGTAAAAAATGCGTGACATCCAGACCTTACTCCGTGAATTAATAATATTTCTTCATTTATTCTTAATGCTGGATTATAAGGGAGCGTGGTGACCTAGTTGGTAGAGTGCGTGGCTACTGATCTAAAGGTCCCGGGTTCAAATGCGGGTGACGCCTTTGGACGCCCCCGAACGAAAAATCCTCGGAGTGCGAGGTGACTCAGGGAAAGGAACTGCCCCCCCCCCCTACCCTGAATGTGTGCAATTCACACGCCCGTGACTTAGTCCGGGGTGAGCTCTACCCTTACCTATCAAAACCAAACTTCGGGTTGAATCACTGAGTGAGTGATTTAGTTATACGGGAGCGTGGTGGCCTAGTTGGTAGAGTGCGTGGCTACTGATCGCTGGGTGAGTGACTGGGTTATACTGTAGGCATTTTTAGGCTTTTGGTTGAAAACGGTCTCAGAAGTTACTTGGTGGAAATTATCTATCTCGAAGTTAGAAAAAAGCACTGTTATTCCGATTGTAAAAGTTTAATTGCTCGGCCCAGATTTTTCTGCAGCGCAGAATCATCAGGTGTACAAGGCAGTCGCTATTGTACAGTTTCCAAACTGTTGCATACATAGCAGCTGCCATTTATAAATTTTTCATTTGATCATGCTACGCTGCAGCAAAACCTGGGCGGTGCAATAAAACATTTTTATGTGCAATAATACTTCTTTTCTAAGTCACTGCCTTTGGTTGGGTTAATGTTTTTTTTATTTCTGGTTGAACTAATTGTTTTAATGGCTTTCTTTCAATTGCATCAAAAGACGTAGAAAATGGGAGTAAGTTGGTTATAAACTCAAGTATGTAGAGTAACAGTAAATAAATAAACTCCTCAATGGCCTTCTCTATTAATTAAGTTCAGTTGCTCATTTTTGGTGAAATCGTACCCAATTGCTAGCGGCGCAAGTGGCGAGGTTGTTTTGTTGTTACCGATTGAGTAATTGTATCGCGATGTAATTAAATTCCATGCATTTAATATCCTTTACATTGTATAGGTCCTTCGTCCTTAAGTTGCTCATTATGGAACAAAAGACCAAATGGTGTTGCGTATTGTGATACAGTTCAAAAGCGGCGTTGCCCTGATCGAGTTCTTCTTGTTTACCGACTTGAAATAAATTTAAAGGGAGAAACTGAATTTCAACATAAAGTCAGTTATTTTCTCTTGTGGAAACTGCGAATTTAAAACTTTAAAAAAGGTTTAACATTTAGTAATATATAGTATACATCAGTGAAGAGAATTTAACTTTAATTTCTACCAAAATATGTTTTAAAGATTATATAAAAACGCTTATAAAAATGTAACGATGTGTTTCGTTTGGTCGTTCATTTTTTCATAACTCTTGCTGCTTCTATAAAAGTCAATTTGTCAATTGTGTCAAAGAAATTATTTCAAAGTAGGGCTTAATATTTTCGTAATGGGTGGATTTGGCGACTAAATAAATAATTCGAAAAATCATGTCGCTGAACTTGTAGTAGCCTATTTTTTTAAGGTGGGATTATCCTTCTAGGGAGGAATTTCTGAAGGTTTAGCTGGTTAGGAATTTATTTCTTATTGCCTTTGTTGCGGGAGCATTCTACCGGTTTAATTCCATTTAAGTCTCATTTACATTTTGAGTAAGGAATCGTATCTTTGAGTGTGTTAGGGATTAGCTTACCGTTTATCATGAAATGGAGAAACAAATATTTGACATTCTCTCGATCAGTTCTAACCCCGTCTTCCCCGTTCCCAAAATATTTTCACTTTCTGGTGGCAAGCTTGGAGGACACCGGATAGCTCACGGAGGGTTTCACTGTGGCAGGTGAAAAAGAAAAAAACGAGGAAAATGTTAGAAACGTTATTAACGCAGGGTCTACGCAATTTCGGTGTTTCAGCCGCTCCCTCTCACCAATCTCCCCACATTTCGGCCTCATTCCCGACGCCAGCCCGCCTTCATCCTCACCCGGCTCTTTCGATCTTTTCACCCGGAACTGGAAATTCTTAACGGCGAAGAATTTAATTTTCAAGGAAACGGCGAGTATGGAGTTTCATTTTAAAAGGGGAGTCAACCCCCGTATTCTGACGAGAGGGACGGGAAAAAAAAGAAAAGCTAGAAAGGTCCAAAGGGGAGAGACAAGTGTTGTGGAAGAAAGTGCAAAGGAATGGGGATGAACGCGCGTGCTCACACATAGGTATGTGCGTATGTATATATGTATATGTTTTACTTATCCATACTTCCCCTCTCATCTTCTTAATTTTAAAAAGAAAATTTGACTCCTCTTCCTGAAGCGCATGCAAAATTTAATAAGTATCAATTGCATTGGAATGAGTGGGGATGGGGTAAGAAGAGGAGAGCTAAGGAGAGAGTTGATGTAGAGAAAGGTTGGAGGTACAGGGAAGGAAGGAGAGAGAGGAAAAGACATGGGTGGTTTGCGCGACTGTCTTGTATGTGAGGCGGGGAGAGGTTAAAGGAAGGTTGTCTTCTCCTGAAATCTCTCTGCGAAGATCCAACCAAGACCACTTTCATTGAGGCAAAGCCTCCTTTGCCCCCATTCCCCCCCCCCCCCCTCCCCCCCCGCCGCCGGCTCCATTCCCTAAACGAAGCTGTATTGTTATTCCAATTTTTAGCAGAGACCCTTCCTCGCCCACGTTCTGTCCCCGCTCCTCCTAACTGCTTCCACTCCGCGAGTACGTCTCTTTCTTCCATATTCCCTTTACGGAGGAAAAAAAAAGCTTGGAGCAAGGCGTTAGTGGGAGTGAGAGAAGTCCCATCAGTCCCCACCACTTTGAAAAGTTTTCTTGAACTAAACGCGGAATCACGGCTGGAAAAGTTCGGATTCTCCAAGGTAGGTTTTGGAGGTTGAAGGAAAAGGGCCTCCTGTTGCGGAGGACGGGTGGAAAAAGGAAGAATTGCCCCGAAAGAAAAAGAGGAGGAAAATGAGAGGACTTGAGTGGGAGTGGGTTGAAGATGAGGATATCGACAACCGAAAAGACTTGAGCCTCTCGGAAGGCTGTGTTTACGCAAAACTCAACTGTCCTCCTACCATGTCTACTTCATAGACTTTTGATCGGGGGCGACGTATCTTGACCTCAAAAATAAAGATAAAAAGCGCGGAATTGACCTTTTATTCGATATTTTTTCAATTTCCACATTTTTTTTCCTCTTCCATCGGCATTTAGTTCATGAGGATGCCACTTTATCGCACGTCAAACTTCCTGGTACGCTTCTCGTGCAATTTTCTCCCCGCTCTCAAGTTTGGTGACCTTTTAGTTTCTTTGAATCGTCGTTATAAATGTGCATAGCCCCCTTGAAACTTACTCATCAGTTTTGCTCCGTGGTGTGAGGAAGTAAAAATGTGATCAGTTACTTTGAGCTCTCCTGTTTATCTTCTTGCCTCTCCACTTTTAGTAATGAGGTCTTTAATGTTTCGGCATGAGCGTGCACTATTTACCCATACCCCGATTGATCTACGCTTAATTTTCCTGATCCTTTTTTCCAAAGAATATTTCCGCTGTATCGAAATTTTAACACAGTAATTAACTCAAAAAATATAGCGTTTATACCTAATCTAATGTATCTTAAAAGAATAAAATACTTCTTGTGCATGTTTTGTTAGATTATTCATCAAATATTTTTGAGAACATTGGCACATTTCCTATCCTCTCTTTTTTAAATATTCCTTAAATAATTTTATGTTTGGCGTGTTTTTGGAGATAAATTACAAAACACAATTATATTCTTCAGAATAAGGTAAATAGGATGAATAAAAGAATTGTGTCCTTGAATTAATTAGATTCACTCTAAGTATTCTCAAGGGGTTTTAAGTTATATATAAATATCACTGTAAGGGAATCCATACAACTCAGATACAAAAATTATTTTTATGGGGAGAAATAACGTTTTAACTTTGGGCATTATGCTATAATTCTATTTACTCATAACAAGTATAAACAAAAAAATCGGGGAAAAACATCTTTTTATAGCTCTTCTATAGGGGTAAATTGTGTATTGATCCAGGGATTGGTACTAACATGTATGCATTTTTCTAAGAATAGGCACAAAGAGAAGGTTTAAAATGAATGCAAGGATTGCGAGCTATCCGCAAATACCTTAGCAGAGTCACCCACTGAAATGCACACTAATTGCGGTCGGGGTGAATTTTTTCCTTGTGGAAATTCTGCTATTTAAAAAAGAATTATATATTGCGTTGTTCGCATTTGTGGTCATGAAAGATCAATAATAGGTATTCTAAGAAGGTCATAAATGTGTATGAACACTACGGTGGGCTGTGTACCTTTTCCTTAGTAGTGATATAATGGCGGTTTTGGCGCAGTTCATTTTTCAACAATTACTCCTAAACTAAGCGTCATACAACCAAAGTGAGGCATGATTAACAATAACCAACTCAACCCCCACCACATGAGTAAACAAACTGAAGGTAAAAGGCATCGAATCACCAAAAACGGGTATAAATCTCCGCTAATATCAACATTAGAACAAAATAAACAATCCCTCGCGGAAGAGGAGGCAATTTCAACCCACATTGATATTTGACACCTTAATTTGTGAGAAAAACAATGGCAATTAGATGTTATCGAGTTCTGCATACTACGTATTTCCTCTATTCCTCCGAGACGAACCCAGATGTGTCGATCTGTCTGTCGTCAAGGGCGGTTACCCTATCGCTCCGGTCCGTTCTCCCAGCACGCTTCTCTAAGAAGAAAACACACTTCATCAGAAATGAAATGGGCATTTTTCGTATCGCCGCCAGGAGGGGGGAGGAATTTTTCACTCGGCTGCTTTCATCCGCGTGTTTTTCGATGCGAAGAGCACTGACGCTAGGGGGGCAACGGGCATCAGCTAATATCAACATTACGATAAAATAGACCATCCTGTGCGAAAGAAGAGACAATTTAAGCCTAAAACGATATATTACATCTTAATAAACAATTATATTTAAGTATAATCAATATCAATTAGTTGTTATCGAGTCCTGCACACGAGTGACCTCGTTATATACCCGGAAACAGTCACATGCTAGGACTTTCACTTTTCTTACGCGAACTTCCTCGTTCTCAATGCTTCTGATTGCCAACTAGCAACCGCTCGATTTTACTCCAAGGGTATCCATATGAATAAAAACACACACAGCATATAGGTTTGACAATTTATTGTTTCAGAAATAAACATGTTTCATTTTAACACACCAATCTGCCAGCTCGTAACAATTTTTCTACACATTATTTTTGAGAATGCTAGTTAATTAAACAGTATTAATTTCCAAGTTACCCACGCAGATTCCTTTGGGAAGAATTCTGGTCAAGCAGAATGCCTTTTCTGCACCTTTTTTGTGAATAAAAACTGATATTCCTTTGTGTATTTAAATAATATGCTCTCCCATTCCGAATAATCTACATCTCCCAAAGAATTCAAACAAGCCATAATAGTTCTTCTTTAACCAAAACGAGTCTTTCGCGTACAGTGCTGGTGATTTATTAAACCACGTTTTGCAACATTTCGTTTGCATATTAATGATATCCAATTCTTTGACTATGTATCCACTATCATTTTTGGTGAATCCTTGAAATTTGATAATGGCAATCATGGCGTAATCTCTCAAACTTACAAGGTTTTACACCCAATGCCAGAGGTTCAAGAGATTACAAGAGCTTCTGACTTGCAGAATTTTACCTCGTGCCAGAGGTCAGAAACCCTTTGCATACACTCATGTAATCAAAGTACAACCAAGTTATACCTTTTGATTACCAAACACACCATTCATCATGAGTACCATCTCAAATTCCAGTCTTTCAAAATCAAATTTAGTGATATCGCTAGATAACCCGGTAGCGAGAAATTGTCTAACCTTATCACGGCTGTCCGAAAGTCTCCGGAGGAATAGATTTATCGAATTGGGGAGTTTTAGCAGTTCAACATCAACATTCAGGTTAAATGAGCTCTCTGATAAAATATTTTTAATAGACAAATGTCGCTTCCCAAAGTAATTTGCATAGGACAAGGAATTTGATGAGAGCTGACCTTTTACCCCCAATAATTACTTTCCAAGATTATATAACATTAGTCCATTCACTGCGTGAAACAATATCAGTTTTCTTATTTATCTGTTTAAATAGTACAACTGGTTCCAAGTCTCTTGAGCGATCGTAACACACACACACACACACACATTTTTTCGTTTTTACACCATTCAAATAATACACTGAAGTGGTTAATTTTTGTTGAAAGAAGATGTTGGGGAATGGGAGGATGTCCAGATGATATTTTCCTCTAGATTGGTGGAGACTCCTACTTTGATGACGACAGGATGATGACGGTAGGATTTTATCTTGCTTAAGAGGGACTAGTCTAAGGAGGGGTATGGGAACAGCCTCTGGAGCAAGACTCAAACTCAACTTTGAGTTGGTTGTATATTGCATCCACCCGCACGCCACATTGTGACATCGTTGAGCTCTGGGATGACACCATCCACGTCTAGTGTCGTGGAAGTTTAGTTGCATCCACCCGCAAGCCACATTGTGACATCGTTGAGCTCTGGGATGACACCATCCACGTCTAGTGTCGTGGAAGTTTAGTTGCATCTGCCCGCTCGCCACATTGAGACATCGTTGAGCTCTGGGATGATACCATCCACGTCTAGTGTCGTTGAAGTTCAGTTGAAACAGCTTCAGGATGTAAGAATCGTGTTGGTGACGTATGGTGGGGTGGCATTGTATGAGGAATTTGAGTACGGTGTATCCTTATGACTAGCTGCATAATGACAACAGCATGCTCCACAAATATCATCTGCATGAAGACATTGCATCTGAATGCAATTGCGAGTGAATGTGCATTGTTTTAAAGATACGAACCTGAAAGAGTCCAAATGTGAGGATATTAACCCCCTGTCCGGTCACCTCAAGACCGATATATAGGTTTTTCAAAATGTAACAAACTGATGAGACAATCACCCCTCCCACCTGTTTCGCATTGTAATTATATTATTTAGATACTTTGAATCACTCATTTTACCATTTCAAATGGTGCAGGCGTCATTGTCAGAGGGGAAGGCTTCCCTGTAATTTCTCTTTCTAGGAATTTTATAATGACCCCAAGCCAGAGTATTAATCCCATCCTCGCAAATGTATCTTTTGTCATCAGTGGCAGTGAGTGCAACTTTATTCATTTCCATTGTGAAAATTTCGTGTTTTTGACTACGAATCACATTCATTTTGCGAAATGCTGTGGAGTTCTCTCGCAGACAGCGCACATAATCATCAAAATGAAGCCCTTTATCGATAACAGATTTGGATATACCCTTGGCTTTCTTTTTATCCTTACATCCAAGTACCTTGTAAGAATAGAGTTTACTTCTCAACCCAATAAAATGTGTCATTACCCTCCCACCACATTCATCTTTAAATTTAGCGACAACCTTTTTGTGTTTCTCAGAATAACAAGAGTGCTCCTTTGGGTAGTTGGACGTATCGAACACGTCTATGTTTTCTAGCATTTCCTGGTAGACATCATTTGTTTTTATATCATATATAAGACTATCTGTGTCAGTATATGCAAGAGAGATGTTTTTACCATATTTTTCTAACATTGTACCATAATGAAAGTCATACATCAACGTTTTGCTGAGATCTAACACACAGTAACCTACATATATTGGAATATTCATTTTTATGGAGGATTTTCTGAGATGAACGGCCACTAGATCCTCGCTAAAGATCGTTCTGTCTAGAAATTCAGATTTATTTATTAATTTTTGCAATTTGGTTTCATTAGTCACAAGTTCCAATCTAAGCCTTTTTCTAACATTCATTAAACATCGTCCAAACACTGCGTTATTTAAAAGCTTATATAAGTCCTTTTCGAAGTCATTAGTTGCTAACTGTCTTCGATTAGTGTTCAAGTCAATATATGATTTTAACCAAGGTGATTGACTAAATTCAATAACTCTATGCACCTTTTTCAGAACAAGTCCAAGGGAGGTAGCCTGCTTGAGATTTACATAGTGGATCACGTATTTTGTCTTATTCTCAAGAGTGGTTAACAGTTTTTTATGTTTTCCACCTGGAGGAAGTTTATTTTCGGGGCAGAGAGGAAGGTCCGAATGACAATCGTGGAGGGACTGCGGATACTCAAGATCAACTTCCAAAATATATCCCTTTTCGTTTTCATTTGATATTTTTCTCACATCCAAATTTGAAATTTCCGTAGGGGAGAGCCATCTAAAATTAGCATATGGAAGTGGTTGAGAGAGCGCCCATCCATAAAGATTGTTCGCATCATAATATGTTAAATAATTTGATTCCGACTCAGGATCATAATTATCCATATACATATTGTTTGCCTCACAATATCGCTTACTACATTGAGATATTCCACCTCGAATGCCAGCCTCGAACATCAAGAGCATGTCATAGTCTGTTAAAAGTTCCAACTCAATTTCTGTATGCTTCAGCATAGCGTCAAATGTCAACCCTGGAGTAGTATAATACCACGCGGGGTCAAGCTTGTATGCCCCAAAGCAAACGTCTCTGAAATTCTCAAAGACATCAGCTAGAAGTGTGACGTCGCTTATAAGATAGACATCACTATAATCCCCCAATGTTTTGCATTCGAATGATGTCCACACCTTTGAAGCATGAGCGTAATCTTCCTCAGAAATATCATCACCTGTGAGTCGATTATGAAAATTTTCTCTATCCGGAAGAGAGGTTTCATCTAATCGTTCCAGTGAATCAGTGTAGTCATAGGGGTATACCCCCTTCCGTGTAACTAAATGTGTCTTCTCATTGAATATTTGCTGTGTGTATTTAAAAGTCTTCAGATTTGAGACCAAAGAGGCCAGAGAAGCTGACATGAAGCGATAAGTATCGACAAACCGAATGCTGAAATTTTCATCGACTGACTTGGCAAACGATATATACTTCTCCTCAGAATTCGGAATGACGAATATCCTTTTATCATCATAGTCAAGTTCGCGGACGATGAAATGACCATCATAGGACGAAAGATTGTGGATGAAGACTGGTAAGAAATTTGGCATTCTATACTGTAAATTACAGAAAGAGTGCGCAGGTCCTCTGTATTTGCCAGTTAGGTGGTCATGGTCCCTTACTCTGTCCATGTTCAATTCTTTGTCGCAAATGTGACATGCATTTGCATTCTCAAAATCGGTCTCTTCCTCCGAGGTGAGCGGATTCATGGGAATGTTCTCCTTATACAAAGCGTGTACCTTCTCAGCCTCCTCTTTCATTCGCTCGATGAATACTCGTGCTGCATTTGGTCCTCGATATAACTGAGGGTTTTGACAGCCTTCAGGTGTGATTAAAATGTAGCAAAAGCTGAATGGGGTATGTTTGTGTATATTACGTGTGAAAGAAGCAGCAGGGTTTGGTTCGCAAGAGCTAATGTTTTCAAGGAGACACTCAAAGTCGGCATAAATTGTAAAGGGTACACGAAAACAATAATTAAGGTGAGTGAATTTTAAAATATTATCACTCTCATCAGGCATTATAATTTTAGTTGGTGTTCCAATCCCTTTGCATAACTCCTGATGAACCTTTAGCTTGGTCTCGTCGTAGTAGTGTGTGAGGCAACGTTTGCAAATGTAGATTTGGTGCTCATGTCTTGTAATTTGTGATCGAAGCAATCTATTAAAATTTTTGATCCAGCAGTAATGTGCAGTTGCTTCCTTTGTGATATACAGCAGATCACGATGATCTTCTAGTTCCTGATTGACAATTTTCATCGGGTACACATCATTTTTATCGGTTAAACCAAACACATTGATGGAAATGTTGTTAATACGTTCAAATTTTGTAATGTCTTTCAATTCTACAGGGTATTCTATACAGTCCCATACATAACCCATCCGAAACGCTTGCGTATTATACTTGGAAACCCTTTGAGGATCATTATCAATATTTTTTGCCCAAACAGCGTACCTGAAGCAGTATTGATCCTGATTTTTTACGTTAATTACAGCTTTGGTAACTTTTATTTTAGCCGGAAGTTTAATGTACGTTGATCCTCGGAGTGGGTTGTATTTGTTTATACGTAGTTCTAAACCTACAACTTCAGCAAGACTCCATCCGGACCCCTTTGCTTGGAATTCCGACTTCTCCTTTAAGAGTTTTGAAAAAGCCTCGTCTAGAATCACATTCGTTTGATCTGAAATCAACACTCGTTTGTTCATCGTCTTGAATGAGGTGGTCAATTCATCATTCTCACCCTTTCGAAATTTACAAATTAGAATCAAATTAAATTTAATTGCATTGATAACAACTGTTTGCTCATTAATTTTGTCAATCAGTTGCTCGCGAATTTTATTTAGAAACGTTACTACATCTTCCGTTCCCTCATCGGATGTAATCCAAAAGGTTTTAAGTCTCGATCGGATCGCAGATTCAACCTCTAAAAAGCCTCGACCTAGTTGGTTAGTAACCTTCTGTCTGTGCAAATTCGTATTTTCGTGTTGTAGAGCCACATTTGTGTTGTAGTAAACTTCGCAATAATTACAAAATTTTCTACCCTTTACCTCGTCTAGCGTGTCTTTCATCCGTGTGAAGGTTTCCATGTCATTTATAACATCATTATCAAAAACAACACGTTGATGAATGTTCATGATTGCCTCTTCTAGTTCCCGTGAGGTGTATTTACGTGAATTGAAATTATTTAAAATTTCTGCGATTGAATGCATGTTTTTGTAAGGTAGTGGAAAGGTGGGTGCTGTAAAGAAAATTGATTTAATTAAAAATATGCTCGAAGACACTTTGTTATCAATATTAACACGAATAAGCCTATCAAACTTTAAATATAAAATTCAATGTACACTATTCTACTACACAATCTACACTCCCCAACACGTAATAAGTCTCAACAAATGTTAAATAAATAATTAACTTTAGAAGATTATTGTCCTTACAATCCTTTAACGAAGCAAGTTAAAGTACAATGTAGCCCCCTGGAGTCAATTCGGTGAAATGCAGGTGGATTGAAGTTCAGTTGTCTCTGCCGCAGCAAGATCGTAGACTGATGTTACTTCTTTCAAAGTTGAGATAGAACTGACGATTTTTTTCTTCAGCGCCGTCTGTAAATACTTTCGCTAAGTAAAGAAGCTTCTCCTGATTGGTCGAGATGATCTAAAAATTAACCAATCAGCTTCTCTGAAAAAAAAGTGGGAAATTCGAATAAATTTTTTTTGTTTTCTCATTTAGTCCATAATTTTGTGCACATACAAAGTATAATAAACATATTAGCTTTGGCATTGATGATAGTGACTTTTCTAGATATATTTATTTCACTGGAGGGAAATCATTGCTCTGGTATCATAAAAACTATAAATTTATACTTAAAGGTTTTTTTTGACTATGCATGGTTTGAACTCAAATGGAGAAAAGGCATACGCGTATTGAAACCAGAATTGCAACTATATGAAGTCAGCATTATGCATAAATATTCCTGGGTAGTCTAAATTGTATATATCTGCACCAATAGTATGTAATTGGGAGAGCTCTGTGTATCATCAGAGTATAAATACTCCATAATATGAACAAGAGTATGAGTAAGTTAATTAAGAATAACTCTCACAAATGGTATATTCTCTGTATGCATGTTTGCCTGTTACCCTCTGCCACACACACCCTTGCGGTGGTTTGCAGGGTGTTTAGATAAACTATTGCCAAGTAATTCTTTTGTGACATTGCTGTTTTTATTAACATTGATTAAACTGTTTTAGAGGGGGGTGCTTAAGAAGAGCAAAGTTTAAAAATAAATGAGAGTTGAAGTTCGGTGGAGGAGTTGAAACAATGACATGAGATGTTGGAATATAAGAAATAAAATTTTAAATTAAATAATATCAAATTAAAATAAACAAGTGGCTCATGCTCTTAGTGAGAATTACTTATTGTTAGTAAAGGTAACAGTTAAATTAATATTTCAAGCAGAGCAACATGGATAAGAATATAATGCTATTACACTGACAAAATACAGATATATGCCAAATGTTCAGTCTAGTCTACTGCTTGGCAACATTCAAATTCATTAAGATGTGTATTACCAAGAATATTATTGCCCAGTCACCAATAATATTCCAAAAACATGAAATAAATATTGTTATTTTTTTTTAAAGCTATAACTTCTTTATTTAGTACTGCCAAAAGGCTGCAAAGCTATGTTGGTATCACATCACTCTACATGTATTGCGAGAAACATGAAATTCTGACAGCAAGTAATACCCAGCAGGAGAAATATGGAGCACGAGATAATTTCTGAAATAATTGCCAGCTAAGACAATAGTTTTCCTTCTTGAATGTTGTGATATTTAATCGGAACCAATTTTTTTACACTCACTCTTACATCTACAACAATTCATGCATTATCTTGGATTTGATACATTAACTTTAGAGATTGATAAAGCATTATAACAACCATCACATTTTAGAAATTTCCAACCCATGTGAGCATATTCATACTATTCTGAAATTGACTCACAAAATTGAATTCCTTGCCAGTAGTTAACTAATATCTACCAATCAATGAATATGAGGAATTTTGAGTGAGAAAAGCGAAACAAGACTGAGTTAAAAGTAATTGTTGTTCACGATACTCTGTGTTAATGGGTGCTAGTGTGTGCAAAAAGCACAATAGAAAAGAAATGCTACAGCAACTACTACAATCAATAAAATATTTTCATTTTGTGGCTTTGATCACTTTTGAAATTTTTTACTTACTGATTAAGGTAAAATTAGAGGTAGTTAGCTAACATCCACTACCCAACTTGCTATATTCAGTTTAATTTGCACATTAATGAGGTGTATGCGTAGCTGATGTAATCTCAATCACTCCATTGCATCATCTTGGTAGAATATAACAGTAATTTAAAAATCTTTTTATTTCTATAAATAATTTTAAATGTATATAATTAAAATTCATTTGATATTTAGAGAGTATTGTTATGGTTAAAAGGTTAATGTCGCTTGGTCTATTGTTCCACTGAATTTCCATAAGTAATTTAATAAGATTTTTTTAATTTCTCAAAATTGTTTGACAACCGAATAATAGAAAATGGAATTACTCCATTGGTTTGATATTTCCAAGAAAAGAATCTCATCCTACTACATATGTTTTGATTTTAATATTATATAGCTATTCCTTGTTAAACTCAGCTGTTAACATCTCAATTTAATTTACTATCCATGATTAAATATTTACTAACGTGTCTTGCACACATTTGCTGGTATTATTTAAATATTAATTATAAAAAACATGAGAATGAAATACCCGTTTTTGTTTAAATAATTAAAATATTGATATATAGTTATGATTAACTTTGTTTTGATTTTTATATTTCACTAGTACCCAATTAGGTTAATTAAATTCTTATTACCTAATACACATTAAGCCTAATTAAACCAGGCACTAGTCTCTCGGTTGCGCATATTCACACCTTCTACTGTATATTTGACGCATAACTATATCACAATTTTTTTTTCATCTTGCTACTCTTATTTTTTGATTAGACTTCAAATACGTTTCTTACACTCTTCTAATAATACGTATTTATTCACCTTTTGAACCCTGCAGAAACGTTCATTTAAATACTTTTAGTTTTACCGAATGCAAACCTAATTGATCTGGGAGTAGTGCGAAAAGTAAGCCTGTATGATTTTTTTTTAATGAAATGGCCCATCTAGATTCAAGAATTAGCCTTTTATATTATCTTTCAATATCTTCACGAAAAGAACAATACTGTTTACAATATTGCATTTGGATGAACTTTTTAGCTTCTTTGCAGTGAAATCAATAGATATCCCACGAATACCTAATAAGACATTATGCTCTATTGGGTTTTGAATTTATTCCCAGTTTTTGTTAAACTGTCTCAAATCTCAGGCTATCCCTATCGACGATGATTTCGAAAGCGTTCTATCTCTTCTCTTCATGTCCCAGGTTGGTTCAAAAATATAAAACAGTAAATAAAAAGAAACATTCACAATTTGAACACCGATGAATCATTCATTTAAATACTCCTCATTTTAACCGAATGCAAACCCTCTAAATCCATGAATAGCACTAGCAGTCAGCAGGTATCCTCGTGCAAGAAAAAATATGGCTGACCTTGCTTCACGAAAGCCTATAATGCCTTGAGTACCTTCCTACATCCTCGCGAAAAGCATGATTCCTTTTACGGCATCACTCTATGACAAACTGTTTAAATTAAATATGGCTGACCTTGCTTCGTGAATAGCTTACGATGCCTTCAGTACCTTCCTATATATTCGCAATAAGTACGCATCCGTGTGCGGCATCCCTCCATAATGAACTGTTTAAGCATCAACGATGTTTTAATTTTAGAGACGACAATAGCATTGGCCATAGCAACGCTCGGAAGTGAACCAAAATAAACAGCAAATTTCAACGAAAATTACACATTTCCCAGAAACCTCGATGACAAAGTGTATATCTGTTAGTAAAGTAAAAAAACTTTAAATGTTTTCCCATTCAATACAGAAAGAAATCGATTTATATTTAGTTATCTTACTTAGTGAAAGAAAAAACTCTTGCGCTACCATAAATTGAAAAAGTCAATTCAAACCAGTATAAATATATAACTGGTGCCTGGAATCGAACCCGGGCCTTTTTTATATAGCCTATATCACCTTCTAGTGCAAACGCTTGAATCTTACAAAATATCAGCTCAATCGGTTCAGAAGTTTTGGAGAGATGTGTAACGAGCATAAAACCGGTAAACAGTCAACACTTCATTTTTATATATAGCGCTACGATAGCTATTCTTTTTTTTTTATATGAAGCCTAATTATATGTATTAAGTTGACACTCTTAGTTGTTACTGTCTCAATTTTTATTTACTATACATGATTAAAATTTACCTTAGTCTAGCACATATGCGTTCGTATTATTAAAATATAAATTATTAGAAGCGTGAGAATTAAATAGCCAATATATTTATCACATAAAACCCATTTTTGAAAAATTATGATATTCATATTACAGGAAAAGAATCCTAGTTTTGACTAAATACGCTTTTATTTTAATACGGTATAGCTTTTATTTGTTTAACGATGCCTAATTACATGTATTATGATTTCTGACAGTTGCTACTATGTTCACGTTATTTCCTATTCACATTTACTAACATATCTTGCATACATGCGTTGGTAATATTAAAAACGTCATCATACGAATCTGACACCTAAGATATCACCTGCGAAGTTTCTGATTTACAATTTGAATCAAATTATGCATTTTTCTACTCTAACGATAATATTTATAATTTAATGAAAGACGGATATTATTACCAAATTAATGTCGAATAAATGTTCAATGTTTCACAATGCTACAATTTGTCACTGTACACCTGCTCTCGAGTCTACTCGCGGTCCGAAGTGTCCTCGTCTTACGATATTTAGTTCCCTTCATCTTTATGCTTGGCGTTAATATTGCTTAAAAAGGAGTTATCGTGCATTTTTTTAATATCAGCAGTAACTGATTGAAATCAAGTAATATTTACTATATTTTTAGAAGTGCACTCTCAAAAATGTAATCGTGGGAAATATCATTTTGCTCGCGTGGGTAAAAGTCAGGAATAAAATAGTTGTTGAAATACAACTGGTTAATTATATCCTAAATAGAATTCTTCTTGATGCACACTTTAGACAATTCTCGCGCACACCCATACATATCTCTTCTGTTAACATTATCACTGGTTACAGTAAGTTAAAATAATTACTTACACTAATTCACTCGCCTACACATAAACTCGCATACACATAAACAATACTGTTAAAGTATTCACTGATTTAAGTATGTTACTTACCATATGCGATAATCCAAAGTTGTCCACAAAATGGTTGCTCAACTCGATGTAGGGAATATTATTGATTAAATGTTGATCCTAGTGAAAAAAAAAACACTCGTTAATTGAGGTTTACATAATTAACACGTGAGCGCCTTTTAACATAGGATTAATGTATTTTAAATAATGAGAACTCACCGTCAATTCGTTCTGCGTTCCTATGCGTCTTGGCCTGTGTCTTCACGGAATCTTCAATGCACACTGTGGGCTGAGCGTCTTTGCGAGCGAGTGAGGACAAGTGAGAGTGGTGAGAGGAATGGATGGAGGGGGCGTTCAGGAATGTGGTCAGTGGTTGACTCCGAGAAGGTCAGCGTACGTTGGAATCTCTCAAGCCAAAACTACTTTTACATGGGGGAGTCTAAAACTTTAAAATTGATATCTTCTTAGCGCTATATCTCTATAACGAATCATCAGAATGAAGTGCTTCAAACGCTATTTTACCTAAATAATATTGCTCTTTCTGAATAATCTATTATATATTTTAATTGTTTAATTTTTTATCGTTTTTAATAAATAACTTTTTTATTAGACATTTAGATGCATGGTATGAAGTGACTATATTATGATTTTTAGACTGGAGACACGAATCCGATGAGAAACATTTAAATAATTGCCTAGAAAAAAACTTAATGAACATTACCGGACATTTGGACACTTCGATGAAATAAAAAAATGATTATATATTGGTTCCTACAAAGAAGAAATTGAAAAGAACGTTTAATATGCTAAATTTACTGCTCTTTGAAATAAACTTAGTTATGCATCACTAAGTTTGTTAATTATTGCTATATTTGCTATTGTTTAACTAAACACCCCGCAACCTATAGTGTGTGATGCATTGTCTCATCATTCACGTAAAGTTATTCATTTTTTTTCTACGTTTATTATTTATAATGATGATTGTGATTGATCATAATTAAAATCCCGCAAAATTATAGTGTAATATATCGTTTTGGGAGTATAATAATGTCTTTCTATCCTTGTAAAATTAGGGATGTGAATAGAAAAAATTAATTAATTGTTATAAGCTTACTGATTGATGTGTTAAAAATGAAACATGTTTATTTCTGAAACAATAAATTGTCAAACCTATATGCTGTGTGTGTTTTTATTCATATGGATACCCTTGGAGTAAAATCGAGCGGTTGCTAGTTGGCAATCAGAAGCATTGAGAACGAGGAAGTTCGCGTAAGAAAAGTGAAAGTCCTAGCATGTGACTGTTTCCGGGTATATAACGAGGTCACTCGTGTGCAGGACTCGATAACAACTAATTGATATTGATTATACTTAAATATAATTGTTTATTAAGATGTAATATATCGTTTTAGGCTTAAATTGTCTCTTCTTTCGCACAGGATGGTCTATTTTATCGTAATGTTGATATTAGCTGATGCCCGTTGCCCCCCTAGCGTCAGTGCTCTTCGCATCGAAAAACACGCGGATGAAAGCAGCCGAGTGAAAAATTCCTCCCCCCTCCTGGCGGCGATACGAAAAATGCCCATTTCATTTCTGATGAAGTGTGTTTTCTTCTTAGAGAAGCGTGCTGGGAGAACGGACCGGAGCGATAGGGTAACCGCCCTTGACGACAGACAGATCGACACATCTGGGTTCGTCTCGGAGGAATAGAGGAAATACGTAGTATGCAGAACTCGATAACATCTAATTGCCATTGTTTTTCTCACAAATTAAGGTGTCAAATATCAATGTGGGTTGAAATTGCCTCCTCTTCCGCGAGGGATTGTTTATTTTGTTCTAATGTTGATATTAGCGGAGATTTATACCCGTTTTTGGTGATTCGATGCCTTTTACCTTCAGTTTGTTTACTCATGTGGTGGGGGTTGAGTTGGTTATTGTTAATCATGCCTCACTTTGGTTGTATGACGCTTAGTTTAGGAGTAATTGTTGAAAAATGAACTGCGCCAAAACCGCCATTATATCACTACTTTCCTTTCATTATATGTGGTGTTTAGACGTGAATTTTCGCTGCGTTTGTCGGTGTGGCCAAAAACGCGATGTTTCCGGACGAATTTTTACGAGTACCCGATCGTAAAGTCAGCACCGAGCAAGGACGAGCCCCTCATCGCGGAATGATATTCGCATAGATTTAAGCTTTATGCTCATCCCTGGGCCTTTTTCGATTCCTCTTCCAGGATTGAAAATTACTTCGTGGAATTCCCGACGCTTTTGTTTATCCCCGCTGAAAAAATAGTACACGGGATAAAAATTTTATTTGCTTTCCATTTTCCTCTTTCGCCTCGAGCCATTTGTACTCCTTTCGCCGAATCGTAATCTGGCCGTTCGGAATTTCCATCGCTTGTCTTTTGCCTCTTTCCCCAATACCCTTTTCTCCTCTCAACACTTTTTTCCCATCCTCCGCCGCCATCAGCCGACCGCTAGGCGTTGAGCGATCGCTCGCATTGCTCACTCCGGCAACGTATCTCTCGCCCCTATCCCCTTCCTCCCGTATCCCTCCGCTCCAAGGGCACGGCCGTGTGTTATTTTCCCCGAAAAGGGACGGGTAGCCGTTTCAGCGGATTGCTCGATGGCGATTCAAAGGGAAGGCAGATGGAATATAAATACCTGCCGAGCGCCGTGGACGGCGGCATCTCCACATCTCAACGGCCGCGGTCGATGCGTGAGTCAAATTAATGGCTACCGATTGGGGGCGTTGGATTCTCGGTGGAAGATTTGCTGGGCGTTTTAGCATGCTGATGCCTGCTGGAAGCGAATTGGGTTTTTCATGAGGAAACGTACGATTTGGCCATAATCATAATTATCAGTAGTGTGTCCCTCCCCCTTATGAATATTTCCAGCATAATGTGCGAAGTACCGATATTCCAACTTTAAATTAACATTTAGTAAACACTTTAATGGTTCTACTCATTGATTAGGCTAATTTAGCACGCCAAGACCTGTATCCAGAGCTTTAGATAATAAATTACAGCTTGTTTCCAACGTTTGTAACAGGTTAACATTTAACTATGAAATCTCATTACAAATAACATAAATAAACGTTCATGGCTGAAAAAGTTCCGACTATTATGGTATTTGTTGCCACTGCTTTGCCAAGTTCTAAAAAGCAAGACCGTTCAATGCCTCTCGAACAATGTGCGAAGTCTTAATGAAGTACACAGATCAAACACTCGAGTGACCATATCTCATTAATGCTCCATAGTCAAACGTGTATTTGTATAGAGTGGATAAATCTTTACATCTGGAGCATTTTACCGTATGGCAGCGAAGAATGGGCGATGACAGTAGCATAGAAGTCAAGGCTGGAAGCATTTGAAATGTGGTGCTACCGAAGAATGATGAAGATGAAGTGGATTGACCGAGTGACAAACGAAGAAGTCTTAAGAAGAGTGGGAGTATAAAGATGTCTACCGAAAACCCTAAAAAGAAGACGGGACCATTTAATTGGCCATATCACAAGACACGATGGCCTATTGAAGACAATCGTAGAGGGAAAAGTGAACGAGAAGTATGGAAAATTCAGGCCTCGTATGAGATGTATGGAACAAGTTGTGAAGGGTTTGAAAGAGAATAATTACGTCAATATGAAGAGGTTGGCCGATAGAAGAATAGAGTGGAGGGCTGCGTCAAACCAATCCTAGGATTGTTGACAGATAACCTTAACTTAAAAAAACCTGTAACAGACAACATTTAAAAGAATGCTAAACCTCACATACCTAAGGTTGCAACAAAGAGATGAGGTCATATCACACCATTCCATTTAAACTTATTTCAAAGATAAATATAAAATCCATGTTTGTGGAGATATACAATCCCACCACCCTTAGTTTGCTAGGACGGGGAGTTACCCACCCGGCAGTCGAATGGTGTCAAGGGACATGACGGGGTGGGTATGAATGAAACGAAAAGAGATAAATACCTTAGAAACGTGGACGACCTAAGTTGAAAACGTGTGGTAACCACATATATGGAAAGTGAGTGTAGTTGTAACTGGAATAGAATGGTCACTTGCAAGAGTATTGTAAATGGGAAAGAACATAATGGGTTAGAAGAGGAATAATGTCACAGAACGCGTATTTAATATAATGGATATTTTGCGATATATTCTATCGATTAAAGGTTGGTTTAGGTGGATGTATGGATAATTATTCATCACCCGCTATTCGTTTAAACACTTTTATTTACGTTGCTTCTTTCCATAAACAATGCATATTATTTTCCTCGCCGTCCCCCATACCTGAAATTCACACCTCTCAACTGACCATATATTTTAGCATAACGATTGGAATTTTTAGATTTTCCCAGTTTTTCAATTTAAAATTGCCTCTCAGTTCTGTATCATCAAGTAAAAAACACCAACACCATATTTCATGAGGAAATTGAGGCTGAAGCCGTTAAAGTGCGCAGTTAATTTTCCCATACTCACCCTCTGTACTTGCCTCACAATTCTCCGCTGCTCGATATAATTGCATCCTCCGAATAAAGCGCACCGAATAGTTGAACGGTGATCAATGTATCACTTCTTGCTTGGTGATGGTATCTCAGAATCAAGTATTAGCGGGTATAAACACATTTTATGGGTAGAACACCGTTATTATGTAGTACTCTGTTCAATCCTAAAACTTCAGTTTTGCGGCCACGATTATCAGCACGTAGGTACAGTAACGTTTTGCAGTGTTATATACTATTTCAGCTACGCTACCTTACATCAATTATTTGGTTGTTATTTTCACTCAATAGAATCCACTTATTAGTGGTATCATAATTCTATTATGATAGTTTGACTTCTTTGCTGGTCTGGTGGGTTGTTTATTTGGGCCATATGAGATAGATAATACGGGTAAAATATGAAATCTTTGTTAATGAATCAGTGGTTGAAATTATTTGGGGGGTTGTTTTAAATTTATATCTGAGTTTAGGCTCGAATCCTCAAAAAATGTTTTTTTGAAAATAATAATTGAAATTGGTATCAAGAAAACGTGATAGCGTGAAGAAACATCTGATTAGATGGTGCAGACGGTGTTGGCCGTCTGAAGTCTTGTAACGTCCAGAATCGTGGATCCTGATTTCTCATTAACATACATGATCTGGGGGTCCCAAAGCTACGTCCTCAACGGACGTGTATCCTCAATCCCTGCCGACGTACTTCCTTTTCCCTCCGGCCTCTATCTCTTTCGTATCCCGTCCCCCATATTTCTCCACCTCACCGCAACACCTCTCTGCGCTGGTGATTCCTAAGGACAATAAACTTATTGATAGGTGTTGATTGTTGCCAGGGATATGCCGCTGCGGAAGCAATTAAGTATGAAAACGTTCTGCCAATAGTGCACGTCGTGGTCCGAGATGGAAGCGATTTCACGCGGCCGGCATTCCGAATTTATAGCTCTTCTCCCTCGCGGTTTGTTGTTTTACGTTCGCCCTACCCTTCGAGGGTCGTTATCTTTTGCGTTAAGTTTGCCTCTGGTTGTTGGCCTTTGCGAGTTTATTCTCCCGGAAACGGGAAATCGACGGACATGAGGAAACGGGAAACCTCTCACCACTCCTCCCACCTCAGGAGTAGGTTTCAGTAGCCTGCTCCAAAGAGAAGATGAATAAATTCACCTGTGAACGCTAAAATTATTGAGCAATGAACCCCTTGGGCAAACAATATTCGGAAGGGAGAAGCCATCAGTTTAAATATTTATTTTCAAAAATCTACAACGAAATCGGAACGGGAATGTGTGCCAACGCTGCAAAATTTAGAGACCAGTCAGTTCATTGAAGACGTCCAAACGTTTATACTATGCCTTTAGGTAGGGTCAAAATAGGTGCATTTTTTAAAAGGTCTTCCGATAGATTGAAGCGAATAAGAAGGCTCATGTTGTTTGCAGTGCGCTGGAAAATTTTTGGGAAAACTCAAATAGAATGCTCTATTCTTAATTTTGTGGTTTTCACGGGTCTTTAATCGTATTGAGTTGAGAACCTCATTTCAGAAATTGCTTGTTATATGTTTTTATAACTGTAGCAGTACATGATGAATGTATGTCGACCAGTACTATTTCTTTCATCAACTTATGTGTTGTCAATTATTCATTTATCTGTTTATGATCTGTATCTGTGATCAGTTTATCTGCTTCATCAATTTATCTTTTATTTACTAGTTCTATCTTAAAATATCAGTATCCTTTTCTGCGTAAAATTATTTATACAATGCTCTGGTCTATTTATAATCAACTATTAAAAAACAGTGTTTATTTACGCTTTCCGCTTACGAGTGTGATGGCCATTTCATGCATTTCTTTTGAACATAACACATATCCTATGTTAAAATAACCCTGTGTAAATCTTATTATCATTTCCCATCTTTCATGCCAAATGGAACACTCTTTTTTCTCCTATAGTTCATATATTATGTCAGTACAATCCATTCGTTTATTCAACGTGCCAATGAAAAAAATTGAACATAGCCGGTATAGTTGGTTCCTTGACGCCAGTAGGTACTTTTTTTAATTTTCGAGGTGTCGGTTTGCTTCCTTTGCCGAATGTAAACGTCAGCATCCTTTGCAGTTTCAGCATAATTAACAGATTTACCTTATCAGAGATAAATTTGATTTTGGATGGATATTTCATATTTCTACGGTCAAGGACTACGCATAGAACATTAGCAGGAATGTGGAACTATAAAATATTACAGAGTTGCAGAAAATTGAAAAATTCAACTCCAAAGACTATTTTACTCTTGAAGTTGAATATTAAGTCCGTTGCAATCGTGGGTACATTTTTAATTAGTAACATAAAGTAATATTTGGCAAATGGTGGCAAGAAACTAATGTCTTGGATACCGTTTTAATTTAAAGAATTGTAGGAATAGCCTGTGCTATTTCATAGACGCTACCTCTAATTTACTTATTTTTTACGTTATTTAATTTTAAACCGTAGCTCGTGAATATTCACAAAATACGTGAATATTCTCAAAATTTACCAAAAGATTCTTCTTGTACTTGAAAATTCTATTCCTGAAATCCCAATTGCTATTGTAGTGCAGCCTAGGGAAATTTCGTGGCTTGACTTTGTCTCGGTTTCCTGAGTACAATTTCTCAGAAAATCCAGAGCAAATAGTGGAGGAATGAAAGAATTAGCATGCATACAAACGTGGGACAGCAGAGTTTTCTTCCATCCATTACAAGTAACTAACGTCCAAAGACTTGAAGTTCGCCAAGTGTAGAATTCTTTTGGTAAAGACTATTGACAACATTAGTGAGGGAAAAAGCATGCGGATAAATTAAATCGAGTTAGTCATAGACGAATGACATGAAAATACATATTTAGTTTGGAATAAAAACGGGAGTGGGAGAGTTCCCTAATAGAAAAATGTGAAAAAAATACATGTACACTGGAAGAGTTCATCTACCAAGCTGTTTATCTGCTCAGTGTAAAAAAAATACGGGTAAATACTCGAGATATGAGTTACGCCTGTGGTGTATAAAACCCCTGGTTTCAAAATCTTCGTTTGTCCATTTTTTCCCTAAACTTTTGGGAGGCGGAGTTTCTGGTTGCCAAGATGGCAAGCTTGAGACATGCTTTGTAAGAGTGGAAGTTTTAATTCGGGCAACACTTTGCGAAGGCTTTTTGGAATTCGCATTAATATTCAAGAATTTAGAAAGGGCACTCTTCTTCAGCTCACTTCATTAATATCCCTTCTTAATCATCCATAAAAAAACTAAAGGTACCACAAACTTCCATATAAGGCCTTGATTTCAACTCACAAATTATAAGGAAACGAGGGCGAGGAAAATATAATAATTTATTTTTTAAATATCAGAATATTATAGCCCATTTTAATTATGCTGCTTAGCATGTAAAATTATTTTTCTAGGCCTCATGAGATATTAATGATGTCATTCGATTGTTTGGTCATTGCCATTTCCATTATCTGAAAATAATGATTCCTTTCCTGAATTTCCAGTGATTTCTTATTTTTGTGTGTTTACTTTGCTGAACATCAGAATGTATCACGTAATAATGTTTGAATTATCCTGAATCATCTTTCATTTTGTGCCGAGTGACGTATCACTGTTAATCATTTGTTCATCGCAAAACCATACTGAGTTCCGTGGCAAAATATTATTTGTAGCTACTTCGAAAAATACTAAGAATAGTTCTGAAAACTTTTATCATAATATCATTACTCTTAATACACGCTATTATCTTCACTGAATGGTGTATGGAACTAAATTTTAATTTAAACTCTTGACATTTTAATTTTCCGGCATTCGGAATTCCAAATTCCTAGGTAAGTACGAGCAGGTGCAAGTTTCATTTTTTAGTTTTATTAGGAGCCAAACTGATAATTGCACAACTGTCCAACGAGATGAAAGGTTAAATTAAAACTAAAAGTATTGTCAGTTACCCACATTTGCAATTTAACATTTATTGAAGTAGGTACTAAATAAATTTCTATCTCAAATTGGCATGACTAAAAGTCAGGCAGGTAATTACATAGGTAGGATATGTATAATTGAACTCAAACGTCGTATGGAATTTTCCATGGAGTAACAGAGGTTAAAAATTATAGAGAAGAAAAGAAACATGAGCCCTCAATTTTCTTCCATGAATGGATCGTGTGCTGTATTCTTTCATTCGATTTGACACCATTTTAGTGCATGAACCAGTGCAGTTCAACCATTCCTTTTTAAGCTTAGTTCACGTCAACTTGTCATGCTTTCATTTGTTTCTTTAGTCAACACTATTTTCCTCTCGTAATTAACCTAATCTCATTTCCATAACTTTTTTAAGATTTTATTTATTTCAACTTAAATAAAAATTAAAAGCTTTAATTTAAGAAAATATAAGTCTAGTTTTTAAATTTTTAACTGTGCTTACCGTGTCTAATGTACCATAATGGCTCATTTGAGATAAATATTGCATTTATACTATTTTGATAGTTTGCTATCAGAGAGTAGGTATTGCTTGTCCCTATTCATCTTTGATTTGCAGTCATTTATTGGCTGCATCCCTACTCTATTTCTCTCTTCGTACTGGAAAGTTTCACATCTCTATTCAAACTCTTCATATTACTCTTTCTTCCTCGTCCTACTTGCACAACATTCTACTTTTGGTAACGGCTTTCAATATTTCATTTTCCTTGAGTACCTGTTCCATTCACCTACTCTGAATTCTAATAATTTCTGCGAGAAATCTTCCCTCCTCCCAAACAATGTTAAGCATCTCTTCATTCATCCGTTTTTATCCCCACAGTACTTTCTCCATTCTTCTCTACATTCACATTTGTAAGAATTCTAATATTTTATTGTCCCCCTACCATGGTGCCAAGGTCATAGATCCATACAAAACCACGCTCCGTATCAAGGACTTCACTGACTGTCTCTATACATCCCTGCTTAAGTTTTTGATCAAAGGATTTGATTAAGGTTTTTCCTGTCGTTAAGTTCCTTTTTTGTCAAAAAATCACTCAATTTTAAATCAACAAATCGTTCGAGCTTCACCATCTCAGATTTCAACTAAAATTGGTGCATAGATACGTTCAACCTTCAGGAGCCAAAAGCTGTTCCCTGTTTACGCAGAAAAATATTTCGCCCCTGAATTATAGGCAGGCATACATTGCGTTGAAACCTGAAAATCGTCTTATCACACTATTTTTCTACAGGCTGCTGCAGACTGGTTTTGCGTGACATCCACATGTAAAATGTGTCAGTGCAATGTTCAGGCGTCAATGCAATGCCAATCTGCCTATGATTCAGGGGCGAAATATTTTATGCGTAAACAGGGAACGGCTATTGGTTCAGGAAGGTCTATCTATGCACCAATTTTAGTTGAAATCTGAGATGGTGAAGCAAGATATTTCGAAAAATTTATCGATTTAAAATGGAATGACCCCAAAGCAATTCTTCTCCTGATATTATTAATTTGATGCCCTCTTCGTCCAATATTATACTCAAAGCTCTTCTAGCCCATGCTCTGTTACCCTAATACTATTAGAACTTTTCATTCTTTTTCCTCCAGAATCTGTATTTCCCGTTTTAGTTTGATCAAGTTTCATTAAAAGGGAGAATTATAGGTTCGGACGTTATAAGGGAATAAAGAATGTATTTCTGAGTGGCATGAAGAAAGGTCGAAGATAAAGATTTAGGAGGGATTTAATATAAATATTGTGCGTTGGATGACCCAGGAATTTTAGGATTGAATTGGAACCTAGAATTGTAATAATTACTGCACTATTCTAAAGAAGTTGTAGAATCTGAAGCTCACCTTTTGATAGAAATTACTCTTTAATTCAATTGTCGTATATATCAGAATTATACCGGAGGAGTTGCCGAGAAAAATGGGTATAATTTAGCTACGGTTGTGGGTGCGAAAACGGGATCATCGAATTTGATCAGAGGAATCTCAGTATCATTATTGAGACAATTCATGACACACGATTAGAAGATCAGCCTAACATAACTAGCCACTTTTTGCCCCTAAATTACTCTTTGAAGAAATTTATTCATTGAAATTAAACCAATTATTTTTCTCGATTTTTTCAGTACCTGAAACATACTGAATGTAATTTTCTTTATAGAGGGTTACGTTTTAGGTAATATTTTGAATGAATCGTGAACCATGTACTACATTTTAATCCTTCTTTTATTTCCTTAAGTTGAATATATTCTCTTTCAACAAACACCCTTCAAGCATAATTATACCCTCTTTCGCTTCCTTTTCATCGTTTCATGAATTTTTAGTATATATACTTCTCCTCTTAAATGATTTCTTCCCTTGCATTTTGAATTATCGGTATTAAATGCGTTTTAAAAAGCCTGTACTGATGGTAAACTTTGGTGAAATTTATTTTGTTGGAATAAGCCTATAAGAAAAATGAAATATTCGTAATGGGAATACGGTAGCAAGGAGGGTACAGTTAATAGAATTCTTATCTTGAAATGAAGTTCCATTAAAAACACTTTATTCGAGGACAAAGGTCTTCAAGATTTTTTAAAATGTGGATTTTAATTTCTTGTGAATACTTACGGTAAATTTGTGAAACAGAGATTAAAGAATGATATCTATAATCGTGAACACAATTCTTGTGTATTGGCTGTTAATCCTCAATCCTCGTTAATACTCAAATATAGGCCAGCCGGCCTCCATGAAATATAGGCCGGAACTCAGTGGAGCGAAAAAATAGTTACGGTGATTTTCTCAGTTAAATTCAAGAGACTAAAGGTTTTTTTTTAGTTCCATGAATGTGACCGAATCGTCATGACTACCTTGAATAGAAGCCGTGACGCAAAAATCGAAGGAGACATTTACAAGGACTCTCTTTCAAGGCCATGGAAGGAACCAATAAAATGTTATTCACGACACAAGGTCCAAAGGCAATTGAAAAATGGTGCAAGTACCTATATTTACGAGCGCAAATGCATTTGACCGGATTTGTGTTAGTTTTTTTGTGGATTGTTATGTTCACGCTTCTTTCAGAAAAGATTATGATAAATCCATTTTATCTCCATTTTATGTTATAAAATTCATTCAATCATTACCATATTTGAATGGATTCAGCCTTATTATTTTCTCTAAAGAGAAAAAAGGGCTGGAAAAATAGTGCCTTGAATTTGAATGGTAAAGCACCTGGCCGGAAAACAGGGGATCCGGGTTCGAATCCCGGACAAGGCGAATGATTTTTTTCTCTGTGGAATTTCTGCTATTGTGCATTTTCAGCGGGTAACGCCGTTAAGGTCCTCGCGGCTAGTTCGCGATCCTTCAATTTGTTATACAGTAAGCACCTTAGTGTTTAAAGTTCGGCCTTAACCTCTTGGACGGTGGCGCTATGCGCACGACTTCGACTGCTTTGTGGCATAATATGCCTAGAAGTTCGAGAACATCTAGCTCCTTTAAGGCATCTAATATTCCACAGGGAAAAATGACGCCTCGGTAGCTTAACTGGTAAAGCACCTGGCCGGAAATCAGGGGATCCGGGTTCGAATCCCGGTCAAGGCGAATGATTTTTTTCTCTGTGGAATTTCTGCTATTGTGCATTTTCAGCGGGTAACGCCGTTAAGGTCCTCGCGGCTAGTTCGCGATCCTTCAATTTGTTATACAGTAAGCACCTTAGTGTTTAAAGTTCGGCCTTAACCTCTTGGACGGTGGCGCTATGCGCACGACTTCGACTGCTTTGTGGCATAATATGCCTAGAAGTTCGAGAACATCTAGCTCCTTTAAGGCCTCTAATATTCCACAGGGAAAAATGACGCCTCGGTAGCTCAACTGGTAAAGCACCTGGCCGGAAATCAGGGGATCCGGGTTCGAACCCCGGTCAAGGCGAATGATTTTTTTCTCTGTGGAATTTCTGCTATTGTGCATTTTCAGCGGGTAACGCCGTTAAGGTCCTCGGGGCTAGTTCGCGATCCTTCAATTTGTTAAGTAGTAGTTGTTGATGTTAGATGGTAAGCGATGGGCAACCAAGATTATTTGCGCCATTAATATAAGGCGGGTATTTGGATAAAGAAAAGCAATTTAGGGAATGAAGGGTAGATAGAAACCTGCGTCGTTATTACCCTGCTCTTAAAAGACGGGGCCAAAGGGTCCACGCTTTAACGTCCCAGTCGACTGACGGAGTATTGAGCTCGAAATTCTGTCCACAGACTGCTCAAATATGGATCGCTATATGACTATGGGGTGAATGTTTCACCGCCGAAGGTCGAACCCTGGCCCTTGCATTCAGAAGTCAGTACTTTATCCACCACTCTACCTCGATCCTCTTTTCTTCAGCGTTTTCTGCTTCGTTTCCATCTTCCATTTATCTCCATGGAATTTATAATTCGACCATGATTTTTTTGAATGAATTGCCTTACACATATTTATCATTAAAAACATATGAGTATCAGGGTGGCGATCGTCAGGGAAAACCGGGAAAACCTGGAATTGTCAGGGAATTTTGCATTTCTGGAAAAGTCAGGGAATTATCGTGAAAGTCAGGGAGAAACATTGAAATTCTCGTCATTTGTCTGCCATTACGTTTATCGGCCAGTCGTTCTCGCCCTTTATTTCACCAACTAAAACTAATATCCGTCGCTGCCGGGCATGGAATAAGCCCCATCAATTTGTGGAACATTCAGTTGTGAATCGTATTAGTAGTGTCTCTTAGTTACTTTTAAAATTTTACCTTTCGTTTTTTTACCTTCTGAGACTAGATCTAGAGGCAGGGGAGCACAATAGCTCGTAGTAAATACGTGCTTGCAGTTATAAAACTACTATACGATGATTATTAGAATGGTAATACAAGTACGATCGCTCGTGTAAACAAAATCTTACGTAAGATCATCTTTGATTCCCATGTTCGTGAGACAGTAAGAAGAGTCATCCTCCCATCCCCACCTTTCACGCTCGACGTAATTATTGAATGGTCCCCTTAGCTCCCTTTCGAAGCAGTTTAGTTATGTCACAAACCACCTCAAATATGATATTCCTGAATACGATGCTGCCGTTGCTAATTGCCTCGTTTGCAAGGCGCGATTACGTTTTGTTTGTGTATACAAATATTTGTACATTTTTGGTTCCCTCTTACAATCTAGGGGTTATAACCACGTTAAACAATTTGCTATTCGCTTCTGAATGTCACTCGTGCCATCCCAGATTGATTCAGTCCAGCAACTTGGCTTTGGTTGGTATTTTTCGCGCACCTTAGCGATACCTGTACTGTGGTCTGCCAGTAAATTAGAAATTAACTTTCCCTTCGATGCCTTTTAAGTAATCCTCAACTTCCCAGAACTATCACGACACGCTACTTCTTTCTTGAAGAATTTGACATCGTCATTGTAATTTTACTGAAGGAAACATACTCGGCCACGGAAATACAATACACGGCCACGGAATGTGTATGAAAAGAGTATATAAAAAAGTTTGGACGAGGGTTTAAATAATGAAGGTTTAATATACTTTTTCACTAGATTATACTTGTAGCTTTTAATGCATTGATTTCAGCTTTTAACATTTTCTGAGTTTTGACGGAAATTTAGTTCAGCAGAAATAAAATATTCAGATAATAGGAGCCCTTTTGGCGATCGGTCAGGGAAATTTGTGAGTCCGTCAGGGAATAGTCAGGGAATTTAAAAATTGGGTCTCAGTAGCCACCCTGAGTATGAATTGAGGATATGAGTATAGCTTCTGCATTGTATAAAATATGGTAACCTTTCGTGTAATAACTGGAATAGGGAACGAAATTTCTCCTGCTCGAAGGCCATCCGAAAAAGAGAGGAACAGAGAAATACAAAGAAAATACGGAGGTAAAGGTGATGGAGACGAGTAAGCAGAGAAAATAATACTATTGACAAGAATCATAGTGGTATTTGACCGAACATTCTTTGTTTCCGTAGAAACAAAGAAAGCGGATGATCGTGGACGGAGTGTTTGACGTGTGGTGGTAGGGAAATACGGTAGAAATAAGCTGCTCCAAAAGGGAGCTCTGCTTAAGTCGAAAAATAGCTGGTGAAGTGAACTCCGGAATTATTTAGAGGAAATGGGATGTTGACGTGTGCGGTGGAAGGGATAATACTTGGTAAACGGCCGAAGGGAAATAAGGGAAAAGCCTTTATAGATGGCATGGGTAGGATGAAAGCTATAGACGGAAAAAATGCGGTCCAATAAGGTTATAGGCATGAAGAAAACGCATTAAAATTGTGAAAATAAGGTATGAGCTACCATCCAAAAGTAAACCTTTGTTTCATCACCATCATCATCAGTCAGCAATTATGAAATTGATTTTTCGCAGCTTTCCACTCTATTCTCATATCAGCTATTCTCTTCATATTTTCGTATGTCTTCTCTTTCACATCCTCCAGTACTTGTTCAATATATATCATACGAGGCCTTCCTCTGGCATTCTTTCCGTTCACTTGTCCACAGAAATTGTCTTCATCAGGTCATCATATCTCATGATATGGCCAATTAAGTTGTCCCGTATTCTTCTTAGGGTTTTCATAAGATTTCTCTTTTCTCCCATTCTCCTTCGGACTTCGTCGTTACTCACTCGGTCGATCCATTTCATCTTCATTATTCTTCTATAGCACCACATTGCAAATGCTTCCACCGTACTTCTCCGCTGTTGTTAATGTCGATTGTGCCTCATTGCCATAAGTAAATGCTCCAGATGTACTATACCCTATAATGAATTGCTTCCTTATTTCTACACTTGTATTTACAACTGTAAGTGAATTCTTCTTTTTGGTAATATGCTCTCTTTGTCCGAGAAATTCTACTGACTTTCATGCTTCGTCCATCGTTGGCTACTCGGCATACCTGGTAACAGAACTCTTTCACCTCCTCAAGTTTTTGTTTTCCTGGATTAACGATGATTTTGGTCTCTTCTCTCCTGCTGCACACCAATATCATAGTCTTCTTCTTATTGACCTTCAGGTGATATCGGGCCATTGTCCTTTCATTGCTATTATATTCTCATTCAGATCCCTCTCTGTATCTGTCATGGGTGCTATGTCATCGGCGAATCTCATTATGCTAATTTTTTCTCCGTCAATATTCACTGCAGAGGACTTTTCTTTGAATTCATTGATGGCTCTCTCGATGTAATCTCTCTCTCTTTTTTATCGATATTGTAGTACCCAGTGGGGAATTAATTGTCCAAAAGGTGTTCAAAGAACGTTCAGTGAAGACTATTTGAACGCTCAAAGATCATTCAAGAAGGGTATCCAATGAACGTTCAAATGGCACTCACAGATGGTGCAAAGAACATTCATTGGAATACTTCATAGAATGTTCAACTTGGATGAACTTATAGTTCAAAGAACATTCGATGAAATAATTCATAGAATATGCAACTTGGATAATTGCGGCTGAACTGTTTTTGAATGAATAACATATGAAGTATGAAGGAATATTTAGGAATAGATCTCGTGAAACGATTTTCATGTAGGATCCTTTTATTATTAAAGGATCCCTTTATTATTAAAGGAGCCCAGATACATACTACAGAAATGAACCCGTTAAGTGTGATCTTCGTGATTTCATGGGTGTTTTCAAGTCTGTTTCCGCACTAATAGGCGCTTCAGACCGGGAGGAAAGGCTCGAGACTCCAGGCAAGAGAGACGTCAACTAGCGGCGTACTTTGAAAGCTCTCAGTGAGGGATACCGAGTTGATGAAGGGTGATGAAACAGGGTGATGAAACAAATTCCTAGGCGTTGTGCATTATTCCAATATGTTATAAGTTTGATTAATTTTTGTAATGACTGAACATTTTTAAAATAAGTAGAAGAATATATTAATAGGTTATTTTATATTTTTTCCACGATAGGTTTATAGTCATTTCAGTTGCAGAAGTTAGGTATGAGCCGACTACATTGGATAACAAGTTATTTCTTCATCCATAATTTATTTAGCTGTCTCCATTTCTCTGATAATCAGAGAAAATTAGTATATTATTATTTATTTGTTTTAGTCACAAATTGTCTTTCTTTTGTCGTATAAATAATTATTACTTCAATTTATAAATATTCTAAGTAGAATTGAATGACAAACGTCGATTCATCTCCAAATCTCCAAAAATGTTGGTCGAAACGCGATTCATGAACTTTGGAAGCGATTGAACTCTTGATTGCGGAACATTTTTTGGGTCCTTTACCCAGATGATTTTTGTACTTAGTTTTTGGCGCCGTAATTGCACCGCTTCCGTACGTTTCGTGTACGCTACTTCAACAGTCAAAGAACCGAACACCAAACGTTGTTTCGCTTCCTTAAGCGAATCACCGCTTCGTGTACCCTTCGCGACTGGTCTAGGAAGCGGAACATTATCGCCAGGATTCAACCAGGCCTTGAAGGTCCAATCAGAAGGTCCACCTAGCATGGGTGCATTTCTTAATAATACTTCGTGGGCTGGAAATAAACGATCCATGAACAGTCTCAAATTAAAAGATCACACTTGAATAATAAAGTTTAGCATGCCCATTTGTAATATTTAAGAATGACTCAATTGCTTAGTCATAGTTAGCCAAATAATGCAGTTGTTCATGTAAAGTACCTATTTCAAATAACGTTTATTTTTGGTCTAAGCTTCTGCTTCAGATTTTTAAATTGTTTTGCTTCTAGTAGATTATTATAGTCCATTCTTTAAACAAGTTCATTTTCTATAATAATTCTCCTTGCTTTTCTAGTGGTTGGCCTATTTAATGAAATAGGAAGTTGTTAGAAAATTTTTATGTTGTTTGAACACGATTATAAGATTATAGAAGGTGAATTTTGGAAAGCAGGGTGCGTAGGAAGTTAGCTTTATCAGAAAACATTCTAATGAGTATTCCACTCCCATTCTAGGGCTGGTTGGAAGTGGAACTGTACCCATTTGCAAATAATCTACTTAGTTGGCGTTTTTTGTCGTAGAGTTCCATTAATTTTTGCCTTCTATTCAAGGTGACTCATGTTTTAGATGGCGTAACCGGCTTGCAAGTATGTCTTGGAGGACTTGTTAGAGATAAAAGATCTTTTATGAAAGTTTTTTTACCAAAATTTCTCAGGATACTTGGAAATGAAAACGTTCTGATTTCAGGGAGTACTAAGAAAAATTCAGGGAATGCAAGTGGCGGTTACATATTTCGCATTCTGTTTAAAGTAACTTAAGTAGCACAGAAACATTATCATTATATAGAAGTTAATTATTAAATTAACAGTGTTAAAATAAGGAATGGATGTTTCTAAATTTATAATCCTTTAGATGACAATGGGTTGGTTAGATGTTATGTGGTTTTTTCGGATATTTATGTTTCTTTCGACTTCCAAAGGCTAAAAGTTGATTCATTTTTTGCGTCGGCTCTTTGGAAACATGCTTATTTTTCTGTCAATGACGTCTTTGTATACCATTTCATGCCATAAAAAACTCGTAAGTAGTTCAAATTTGCTACCCAACATTACTTTATTTTGACCGTAAAAATTGTCGGTCTAAATATACACTTATAGTTAAATTGTAGGGACTCACCTAGCTCCTGAGCGAGGAAAGGGATTAATTCCTCAATCCAACTCTTTTTGAAGTTTTCTTCACTCACTCATTCCGTAAATATATTTTTTCATTTGACTAATCTGAGTGAAAAATGGCGACTTATCTTGATGCCTGCCTGAAAATGGTTTTGTGATTTTTAAGAACTAATTTATTAAAATGTTTTAATTTGGAATATAATGCTTCCTGTACAGAAATAAATTCACATAGGTAGTTTTGAAGTTATATTTTTTAATTTATCATGTAATAAATGTGCGAACTCCAAAGAAAATGATTTTAAAAACAGTGGATTTTGGAAATCAATGCATAGAGAATTGTATAGCCACTGGGCAGTAGTGAATTTAATGGTGAAGATTACTCTTGTTCTCCACCGGATCAGGTGATTTGTTTCTGCCTACGAATTATATTTGTTGTATACAGCGCTAATTTCACCTGCTGTTGGTAAAAAGACAACACGTATTTTCTTGGTGAACTCAAGCAATACAAGTTTTTATAATAAAAATGTATTAGACAAGTCATTCAAAATATCATATGAATGTCTTCACTATTAGCTAGAGAGCTGTGCGACTTCATTATAACGCAAGAGAAATTCACTCGCGAGGAGAATTGATGTTTATTTTTATCGGAAGCCCACATATAATGAACACGCTTGGAGCTTTAATGTATTCAAACCAATGACAGACGAGAGGATTCGGAAAAGAAAAGAAAATTTTCACTTTCGCGCGCTGTCGTAACGAGATAGGAGAATGTTTTCGCATGCTCATCCGTTTAAGAGACGGGCTTACATGCGTAAATCTGGCACTTTCCAGTCATCCTTTTACTCCTGACAAAGCTAACAGCATGCAGGTTTTTCCCTATCCTCCCCAACCTTTCCTCCTCAACTGCCGTTGCTTGTCAAACATTTTTTTTATCCGTCCCTCAGCCCACATCCATTTTTGCATTTGCGATCGTCCGCGTGCCTTGGCTTAATTCGTAGGCATTAACACGCGAGCGCCAGGCTATCATCCCTTGACTACCTACCTCCCTCTGCTGACCCAGTTATGCTCTTTCTCTCTCTCTTCCCCCGTGAATACTTCAGCGAATAGGTAAACATTCCTGCCGCGGCTCGTAGACGACGTGATGCAAAAGTTACATTTGCATCTTAATCCAGTGTCCCGGAGTGGAGCGTGACTCGCAGGCACATCTTCCTCTCCGGCCGAAATAAAACAAGAAAGAGGCCATAGATCGATTTCCATAGCTGGTGGGAGGGATAGGTTTACCTTAGTTGTTATGGGGTGGGGTTTACGGGAGGAAATATCCGAGGGACGACGTCAGAGATGAAGGGAGAATGAAGGGGTGAGTGCTTGCTGGGTGGATTGCCAGCGGTGCCTTCAAGTTAAAACGGGGTATATTGGCAGAAGGGTTTTTCACCATTTGCTTATTTTTTTCGTCTTCACCTCTCATTTCTCCTTCTATGGGCTGACCAGGCTCAGTCAAGGGTCCAGCTCTTTGGTAGTGTTGAGAGAGGAAGCATTGTCGTGGAACGAGACAGGTGACGACTTTTTTTTTAGCGTGCTCGACAATTCGAAATCCAAAAATGCTTCGCTCCTGCGTTACTAGTTTGAATGATTGGGAGCGGAAATCCATGCAAAGAACCACCCGTAAACTCTATTGTGAAAGGAAAGAGAAGGGGAATTTTGCGAATTGGTGGGGGAAAGTTCGTTTATTTAGTCCCTGCGAGAAAGGTCCAAGCTTGAAAATGGGGATTATTTATTGCCTTCCTCATGGAGAGCTTTCAATATTTATGCAAATTTTTTACCTCCAAAAATATGCCTGTAAAAACTTAAGCCCAAAGAGGAGGTTAGTACACACGCGCAAACAGAGAAGTTTTAGCATGCATTGAGCCTAAAGAGAATATTTAGGAAACAGCTTGGTATGATTTTGTCTTCATATGAGTCCTGGACACTGAAAAACAATGTACACGGTATGTCAAATTCGTATGGTAGACAGGCTCTTACGTACCGTCGTCAAGTAGATGGTATATAAAATAGGTGTGGTAGACAGGCTCTTTACGTGCCGGCCAAGGATCGAGGCTTTAAATCCATCCTCTGACATTAGTGTTTGCTGTATATTAGATTTAACATCTTAAGAAAAATGGTGGTTCAAGTGAACCTCGATGTAAAATGAAAATGCGCCCGCAGTGGCTCAAAAAGACCTTCCATCCACTCCTACAACCTTCTCCTAATTTCCCCAATCAATTTCCTTACCTCCTCCGCCATCTTCAGTACTTCCACGTTCGTCTTATTTTCTACTCACCCATATCTCAAAAGACTTTTGTCTATTTTAACCTTCTTTTCTCAATATCCACATTTTCATGCCATGCAGTGCCAATCTCCACATTATACTATTCGCCAGTCTATTCTTAAATCCCTGATCTATGTCCCTGTCATCTGTTCTCTTCTACGAATAAACGCCTATTTCACCAACGCATTCAAATTGACTTCGATGTTGCTATACCCCTATTCCTCCAGCATACTATCCAGGTAGCGTATTTGTTCCACCTGTTCTAGCCTCTGACATCCCACTTTCAATTTTAACATGTTCTGGATGATCTCATTACCTAAGTTACTTCATATCGTTGGATTGATTGGGGTGTTCGTGCGGTTGTCAAAAAAGTGACAGGGATGTACGAGTATGTTCATTCTGGACAAAAATGCGTTTTGAACGTTATTCCTTCCTATTGAATATGATACAGATAATCACAAGAAAATCATGTCAGAAACATTTAGGAGATGGCAAGCCTAACTGTCCTTGTTATTACTTCAGTCAATTGACCTTGTCCTATTAAGGTCTTTTGTGTGTTTATGGCAGGCTTTTCTTAGGTTTTAATCGTCGATTAGGTTAGAGACAGCGAATTACCTAGATATTTACGGACCCCTCACTGATTAAAGTCCTCTCGCGATATTTAATCCTGCTGCTTAAATTGATTGCACTTCTTAAGTCCTTGTTTCAAAATTTCAGCTCTTCACGTCGGATTATGGAATTTCTTCCTAAACCACGTACTTGGAGGAAAACGCGCATAAGAGAAGCCGTCCCGATAATGGTGACTTGGGATGGAAAGATGAGGAATAGAATATTGGTAAGTACCCAAAATTTTCTTGACTGATTGCTTGAAATGTGTTGGCATACGCTGGACAAGTCTGATGGATATACAGTCTTCTTTGCCGTAAGTTGGCTAGGCACGTTCGCATTGATTTATGTTTGACGCTTGGAACGGTAAATTTAAGGTGGAAATAAACGTCGGTTTTGCAAAATATTGACAAAAAGAACTATTACTACCACAAGTAAAGCTTTCTGTTGAACTAAAACCCTACTTTATCTTGATAATAAAGAAAGAAAACACGAGCATCATCAGGTAGAATCTACCTGATAATGCTGTAATACAGTGAAACCCGGGTCGTAGTAAAATTTATTTTTGTGGATTTGGCTCGCGTTTTATTTCTATGTTATCATGTTTCGCTTCCACACCATATCGCCAAAATCTTCAGAAGGACTTCTTTATCAAGTAGGACATGTTTTTTTTAATTCTCAAGTTTGTAAAAAAGCTTTATCAGGCAAATTTTCCTAACCAATTGAATGCATATGATGAAATTTTGAGTTTATCCTGTATGAGGGTTTCCAACTCGCCTGAAAAACCTACCCTGTATAAGTAAAGAGGACTGCAGTCACAAAGAATTTTTTTTATTTCTTTTCAATTTATTGCAAAATTACAGTATAAATATCAATAAAAATGGGATAAATACATATGATATGACTGTTCAGTCAACAGTTTTTAAGATTTCAATGACACATAATGTTTCCCCAAATAAAAACATAGCTCGTGAAAAAATCTTTTTAAATGGAGTTTGCACGTGAACTAGCTGTATTTATTTTCACATGCAGTTAAAAATCCAGAAAATATGAGAGATAAATGATGGGAAACATCGTTTTCACTACTCAGGAACTCAGTTGATACAATATAATAGGAGAGAAAAATGTTGCTCTAAAATTGGTATCTCAAATTTTCAATAATATACTACTTTTCAGCCATTATCTGAAAATATCCGAGTTTTTTTCTCCTCTGAAATTTTATTCACGATTATTGCGATCTTTGTCTCTGTTCATCATTCTTATTATTATGATCTTAATGTAATTAAATTCACGATGATTTATCAAGTATGGCTTTATAAATATTTGCTTCCTTGTCTGAAGCTCCTTTTCCGAAGCATGCTTGTAAAGATCCAACGAAAGAATTCTTTAAATCCTCGGAATGAATAGGTATCTCGTCAAGGAATGTTCTAATTTTTTTCTGAAGTCAAATTATCTTTTTAGATTCTTCTACAATTTCCACGTTGTGATTATCGTCATGTTTATTATAGTTCGTAACAATATCAAACATCTTTGGAGCGTAAAGTATTTCTAAATCATTTCAGCGTAGAGAAAGAGGCTTACATGCTTTGTGCATTGAGGAAGGCGGAGTGACTTAGACGGAGAATAAATAAACAAGTCTGGCTAAAATAAATTAGGAATAGATAGGAATTTGAACGGGAGTCACGATAAAGTTTTGAAAAGTTGAGTGAAGATATCATTAGTAATAATATGCTTAGAGAGGGGATATGGAGCAAGTTGTGAAGGATGTAATGGAAAGGAATTACATCAATATGAAGAAGTTGGCCGATAGAAGAATCGATTGGAGAGCTGCGTCAAACCAATCCTAGGATTGTTGACCGATGATGATGATAATGTACTGTAGAACTGTTTAGTGATTGAGAAAAAGTTATTCAGTGTACAAGGAGATCCATGAATATTATGTGCCAAGTGAGTGGTTACCATAATAACGAATAATATGATAAAAACTAAGGTAAATGTAGGAACCAGTTAGTGCCTAAAAATTTGCTTTATTTTTTAATTCCTTAAGTTTTTATGGAAACATGCAGGTTAGTGTATTGAACAGGAATGCATACCAATGCAAACAAATGTGCTTTGATGCTAAATGGTTCATTTTAAATGCATTAGGGTCAAATATTATGCGGCTGATTTGGGCGAAAAGAAGTCAAGAAATTCTCCTGCAGCAGTTTCTTTTGGTCTGCTGAAGGTCGGCATTGATTGATGACTTCCGCAAGCGGCGGACATGAATAATTTTCCTCAGAGTAAATGCTTCGAAAATATCATAAATACACCCATAGAATGAAAAGTGGCAGAATGCTCGCTATCTTGAATCTAGTTTTTCGGAGACGTACCTTCCATAAATCTACCATAAATGACCTAATTATCATAAGAAAACGGGCTTCCTCTCTATTCTTACGTTTACAAACATTCAGTGTTTAGAAATTCTCCTTCTGCCTATTCATCAATACGATTGGATGCGACCGAAGGCCCTCTATTCTCTTTATCTGAGGGGTAAATCTCTTTGTGACCGTATAAAACGGATTGTATAAATCACCCATCCTTTTTCCATGTGTAGTCTTTTGTTGGGAGCGGTGGTCTTCTTAGAAATGGGTGCATCGTTTGAAAATGCTTGTCGATAAGGAGTTGAGTGAAATAATAATATAGGCCGCACGTCTGGCGAGAGGAGAAATACTGGAAAACCAGAAAAGGTTAGCGGGGTTGCGGGGTAAGAGGTTTCACAGGGAATCCCTTTTTTCCTCGGAACTACCCGTAGAGATATCTATCCCGGGGGTGTTCTAAGTTCCATTCGCATTCTTAAAACTCCTGCAGGGAGTTGGAAGAAGAACGCACTCTACTTCTGTCCTCTCCACATACTTCCGTTCCCTCTTAAATCTTACTCGCTCATTCTTTCTCCTTTCTTCTCCCACGATACGTCTCCATCCGTATTTTCTCAATTCTCTGCATCGGAGTTACAAAGTAGAAATACGCAACCATGTTCCCTGGGGTCACCCTCGTTCACCCCGTAGTGTAACATTATTTTTGGAGTGAACAGCAAGTCCATCTATTCGTTCCTATCTTTTTACCCCATTGATCTAAGCCATTGGCTCGTTCAGCCATTTTAGTCGCGCCTAGATGTCTTGAGCTGGAATCTATAGATAAGGAAATGCTCTACGTTCATGCCTTATATATGTTAATTAACGTATTTATTCTGGGAATCATGCTCCAACATTAGGGCGTAATTAACTGTGGTATATTTGGCCTCAACTCAGGCTCACGAGCTGATGTGTTTGTCTTAACCGTTCACACGCATTTGTCTTATTTTTTTCGTAAATCTTTAACATTCATATTAGCACAGAAACTTTTCGCGTCCAGTCTCAAGGTTTTCGGTCCATTCCCCAATTGGGTTGAACTATTTCTTTTTCCTCTTGATAGTATTTCCTCCAATATTTTTGTGAAAATCTTCACTCTTCCTTTTTCTTTCCTGTGAAGATAGCGTCTTACATTCCATAACACTCCTTAGTATCATGTGATCTCCTTTTTCTCTCAAACTCTGTGTTTTTGCGTCTCTCCGAATTTTAGCCGACATTCTCTCGACAAATATTTGCATGTCTTGCCTAATATTTGTCTTTCTCTCTTTATCACTATGGAAACACAATTTATAATGCATTTAATAAGGCTTAGTTATTTTTCTCGGTAAATATGGTAAAACATGTAGGATACATACGGATAGCTCAGTTAAAATGAACTTGAAGATGGAATTGGATTTTCGTTGCAATCACCCATGTGCACTTGCGAAAGGTAATGAGCATACACCTAGAGACACATCTTGCAAGATTCGTGCCATTTGATTGAAATATGATAGATGCATATTTAGTATTCAATCCAAAACGTGTCCATAGCCATTGTAACTTATTGAATTTAGTACCGGTCAGGTTATCGGTTTCAAAATCAAAGTTTTTCAAAGGAATAACGCCCAGATTTTAGATCAATTTTTGGGTAACAAGGTTTTAGTGCTCTCTCACGGAAAAGATAATGAGGGAGGAATAAGATTGGAAAAATCTGATGGCGATTTAGAAGAATTGTGTATTCTACTTCTTTTTTACTTTAATTCATTCCAACCTCTCAATAGCATCAAAATTCAATGATTTGGGTGGAAAGAAACTTTTGCTTTAAACATTAATGTAAGTAAATATGTAAAAATGAAGAGAACAAATGGAGAATGAGTCTGGGCTTTAATTAGCTTGGGAGTAGGAGAGGGTTTTTAACCCTTTCTCACCATTTACAATAAAAAAACATTTACTCTAACAGTTTACCGGGAAAGCAAAGAAGTCGAGATCTGAAAGCTTACCTGCAGCTAAGTAATAAATGAAGTTTGCGAATGATAAATGTTTATTTAGGAAATAATTCTTGATGGATCGTATTTACTTTTGTTCAGAAGCACTTTCATTTGATACTATAAAAAAATTGAAATTACGAAATAGCAGGAAATTATCAACTATGTAAGCGGCTAAGTCAAAATCTACAACAGCTACAATAAAGTATTATATTTGGACAAAAAAGTTTCGTCAAGAAGACACATGGAGAAAAAAATGTTTAAAAAATAGCGAATTTACTACAGCGAGAAAAAAAATGCCCGTAGTAGTAAAATGGTTTCAGAAAAAATGAATGCGCTTTTCGGATCGAGAGGCAATAATTTGAAATTCTGTCAGACTCAGCAGAGTAAACTTCTTGCATTGAGTTAATTACCAAGTGTTGTGGTAGAAAATGAACTCTATCCTTATGGATGGTGACTTTAAGCTGAAACCTCATTCTATTTTACTCTTGTCTCCCTTGATGGAGCGTGTTGGAGCATGGGAACTAGTTCCTAAATGTCATTCTTTTAATCCGTTTTTGGATCAAACAATCTGTGCAGTGTACTGCTATATTCATTGGTATGGCCAGACAGAGGTCCGGGATTTATTTCCCGTCTTCTGCACTTCACGGTGGAAGTATAAAATTTTAATGAAACGTTGTGCTTTTTTGCTCCTAATCACATATGCTATGGCATTAGAATCAGCGCGCACTTATGTTCTGAGTTCTAGGATTTACTAAGAAGAGAATATCGCTAGAGATGATTCATATCATTGGTGAATATTGTGGCAAAATGGAGAACATATTGGGCTCAGGCAATGTCGAGGGTTGCTTGAATGAAAGATATACTGTGCCATATCCAATGCTGGATAAGAGTAATATATTAGTGTTGCTAAACTAAAATTTGTATCAGCTGTTAAAATCGCTCGGTGGTCGGCTTATATCAGCTGATCGCTTATACAAATGTTTTCCGTGCAGAACAATTAATTTATTCAGATGATGAATCCGTTACTTCCTACATCCGTTCGTCCGTTCACTCCAGATGCGTTACTTAATTCTTCGAAATATTTTGGCATAGTTTTTTTAAATATTTAAGTTCTATTTGTGCTGTTCTTAGATCATAATAAAGACACTGGCGAGCAATTTTCCTTCACCAATTTCTTGCAAGTGGATCCTTTAGTTAAGTGTTCCAAGTACGAGAGAACTGCACATTTTTGTAACTTAAGCTTTTGGTTGATTAAGTATGTGGACACTGATACATTTTTCTAGAAATCCGTCATGCTCTTGTTTTGCTAATTAAATGCAATTACGGAACAAACCTCTTTTCGTTTCCTGGTGATTAATAAAACTGGCGTCCATTTCTTCCTTTCACTCCTATGTTTATTCCGTCGTTTGCGCCGCAAAATCTTGAAGGAAATTATTTTTAACATTTTGAGAATACAGTATCTATCTTCCCACTGGGAAATATGTACCAGTCTTAATTTAATTTATAGATAATATACTACTCTGTACATTATTTAATGGTTCATCCATCTTCTTCACTTCATGTAGCAAGCGTACTGTACCTTGTTGCATTATATCGCCATGATCTAATATTATGTCATTATGATAGGAATTTCATTTTCTCCTAAAGTAAACCTCCTAAGTTCGTTATCCATATTTTTTTATGGTGTTCATTCATTTTAGTTGCAAATAATGCCCTAATATTTATGATCGTTTTCGTTGAAATAGCTCACACGTTCTACCTACTTACGAAGGACGTAGTCGAACTATGAATTCCATACCATTCCCGTGGTCCCGTGGTACGACGTTGTCAATTTTTGACTATAGAAATCTGGGCTTTTGTACTAAATCCGTTGTCTTTTTGGACAATCCAGCCGTTAGCTACATTCCACGCACCATGTTAAAGCTCTCGTATAACCCCGACCATTAAGCTCAAAGTTGCTCTAAGTCGGTCAAAGTATTCATTACTTTTGAAGAGGGCATCAATTCTGAGCCATTAGGCATCAGGGATATGGGCTGATTGGCATGGAATGTGGATTGCTTAGCCGGGAAGGAAGAGGTTCAGGAAGGTTGAGGGTTTGCAGAAGAGCGGGGTGGTGGGTGGGTCGAGAGGATAAAAAGGTCTCGGAGAGGAAATATTGGAGTGAGTATGGGGGAAAATGCAATAAAATAGATGAGAAAGAGAACGGGGAAGAAGAGGGCTGTGGGGATATTTTCCCGGTCCACAGTGTCAGAGCAGGGCGGATGGAAAGAAGGATATTGATGCTAAGGAAGGTAAAGAGGCGGGGAAGGAAGTCGCGTGTGGAGAAGATGGGAAGGGCAAAAGAAGTTGGGGGTTGGGAGGGGCAGGATGGTTCCTATTCCCGCGGGAAACGCTGATATCTTTGAGGGAAGGTGACTCAATAGAGCATCTTCCTCCCGAGAAAAAAAAACGGCCGGAGCTGGAGTAACGGTCCATTCGTAATTTTCAAACTTCCTTTCTTTCTTCGAGGGTGGGAAATTTATGGGAGGGTCTTTTTGTTCGATGTGCTTTATTCGGTCCCTTTTTTCCGTCGGGAAAAAAGAGTAATTCATGGCAGTCCTATTCCATCTCTTCTCTTCACCTTCCACAATGCTTGTTTTCTCCAACGAACCCTCTTTTCACTCGCTCACACAAACACACACGGGCGCAAGATCGACCCCTTTATATGTACACCCCCGCTTCAAAAAAAAAACACACACACGGTAACATTTTTCCTCTTTCGGTTCCACCGTGAACACTTCAATGGAGGTGTCCGAATCTTCTCGGAGAAGAATAGTTTTTAAGGTCTCGCGAAAACTCTACCCTTTACTCCACAACTGCCTCACTCTTTTTGTTCCGCGCTCTCTTCTTTCAACTCCGTGATCCCCTTCCCCTTAAACCGGGTTGCAGCAGAACTTGACTCCACCCGCTGACTGGTGCAGGCGAGGAGGTATGCAACCAGGAGAAAGAAAGGAGTGAAGGCGGAGATGTGTATGGGTTATAACCGTTATAAGAGCGTTCGGAAGGTGTATGTGAGGAGAAATTCTCCTTTTTTTTATACGACTCGCGGTGTGTTCTCTCGTTGTCGGGTGAGTTGGTTCCGGGCTTGAGCAGCTTCTTAGTTGCGAGCCGGGAAGAATAGGATGAGACAGTGCCGAAAAAAATGAAGAAATAAACTTTCTGAACCGTAAGTCAATACTCGCTTCTCTCCCAAGATAAATGGGCTCTTGAATTCCGAAATAACTTTACCGTCGCTTTTTAATCACATCTGGTGTTCGTTTTAAACTCCTCCTTGCTTGAGGAGCGACGGAGTGTGACTTTCGACGCCTCTTGCGATATATCTGAGGAAATTAAAATGAGTTTCCACCCACGTCGGGAAATGAAGAATCCTTGGCTGACATCCATGAATGCTTATTGAAGCTTTTCACGCATCGCGTGGTAACGGCGAGCAAAATGTTCTTAATATTGCTACTTTTATGAAAGTTCGATAAGAGCGAAGCTATTTTTATTTTACCTTTCCTGCTAAGTGTCTGATTGATGAGGGCGAATCAAAGGTAGTGTCAAAGACACTTTGACATATACAAGTCATTTCTAATTAAGGCAGTGACATTGAATAGGTGAAGTGCTTTTTACTTCGGACAGCAATTTAGGTATTAGGTGCCGTAAAATAAAAAAAAGAACAAAGTACGTAGAGTTTTAAAAACATTTCCCAAAGCGATTCAGAAATTACTATCGGTATTTTTCGATGAAAATTGCCTTTTCCATCACATTTCACAAAAACGCGTAGGGAATACCTATTTGTACGTTAAATGAATCAGTTTTGTAAGGCAATTATATCATATCATCGATAAAAAACACGAAAAATATATAATTTCCTTTTGATTAGTCTCCATTAAAAAATTTGTTGCCGTATATTACTACCGCACCATGCTTTGCTTTTGTGACTGTTCTTTGGACGGTTTAAACTATCATTTTCAACTGTAATGTTTGGAGGGATTGTGATGTCCTGATAGTTGATTTCCCGGAGCATTAATTTTTAGATTTTGTGATGCTTTTATCGATGAGTCGCAATTAATTCATTAAAATTAATACAATTTATTTGATTTGTTAATTCTCTCAGCTTGGATTAATTTCATTGAAAAGGAATATGTTTCTGAAAATATTTCAGATATAGTGCTTGACTGGGGGCGTATCACAATATATTTACAATTTAATGACTAAGATTTAATATATTTCCTTTCTTTTTTATCATTCTTCTAGTACAATGCAGTTTAAATAAATTTATTAACTAATGCGGTTTCTTATGATGAATAAAATATAGGTAATAGCTCCTGGTAACACCGTAGAGAACCCAATGTTATTACGTTTTCTGCTATAAGATCTATAAGGTATCGATGAATAATAATTATACGCATGGCCTGTTCCTTTCATCATGTCTAGAAGAGATTAAATTGTAACACTGGAATTCTGGTCTTATGAAAAAATATTCGTAACGTTAATCAATAATGCAGTAGTGGTTAAAGTTGTTGGTTTCAAGCTTTACTTTATGGAATTTGCTTTCATGCATAATGAATGATAGAATAAACTTTGTAATTCTACAATTATTCATCTTACACTACTATGACCATAATTTTGACGAAAAACGTCCTCGTCAGATATGATGATGACGTCGTCGTCACCTGATGAAGACGTTAGTCGTTGAAACCATGGTAGTAGTAGCGTCAGGTAAATGCTGTGGAATTGCAAAGTTTATTATATCATTCATTATGCAGTAGTGGTTATTAGGGATAGGCGTCCGGAAGCTAAGTTATTTTGCGCCATTTAGGATGGGGGGTCATTGGATATACATGCATATTTAGAAAATTTATAAGAAATGGAGGAAGGTTGGAATGAAACACAGAGTTGGCATTAGCGTATTCTTAACTAAAATTGGCAAGGGCCCATCATTTAATGTCTAATTTGACGTATAAATTACTAACCTCGAAATGCTCTCTGCAGAGCATCCAATAGGGGACCGGTATTTTAAGAAAAAGTCTGCCTCTGTCGGAATTCAATCCACAGCCCTCAGAATAAAAAGCCAGTACTGTAGCCAACCCACCAATCCAATCACCAATGGATCATTGTTTTTCACATTGCCAACATATGGCTGTTTATTGGCTCATAGTTTCAATTGACGTATTTGTGCCGTGATGCATAATTGAACTGCATATTTAAGAGCAGTGGTCGCAAGTATTTACTAATTGAATCATAAAACATTAGAAACAGTAAAATATTGGTTATTACACTGTGATTACCTTAGACCCGAACGACCAACGTTATATGGCCTAGAAGGCTTGTGGTGTGCTTCGGATCCTTGATATGCTTGCTCAAGGGAGAACTTGAGAATCATTAATTCAAGTTTTGTTTGCACTACGGCTCGGCTGAGTACTCAACGAGCCTCCACGTAAAACACTAGATACTGTGGACTAATGGAGAGGAAGCTTTATCGCTGTGTGTAACTAGTTAGTGGGGAAAATCCGTGTCCACAAAGGTCCCTGTTGGGTTTACTTTTGAGGTATTATTGCTGGCTGTAAGCACTGATTCGCTACATGTGTCAAAAACTGCATCAGGCTCGTGCGGGAAGGTTCATATTATTAGTGACGGATGATCCGTACGTGAGGAAAACATAAAAATTGTTTGTTTGTTTAGCCCAAATTTTAGGCGTCAGGTATTTGTAGCAGCGCATAGTGAACCGTGAGTACTTGGTCGCAGAGTTGAGAGACCGATTGATTATCTTGGAAAAAATCGTGGTCACTACCTATTCTCTGCAAAAACGTTGTTGCACTATGTTGGGGATAAGTGAGAGAAATGTTTATGCTCAGGTTGAGTACCATTTTGAACAAAGTTATAAGATAGGGTGAAATAAAGTGTTAACTTGGTTTATTCCTATTGTTACGTACGACGGAGGAGATGGTTTGTTTTGCTCTTTCGGGATTAGTTTTGCTTCAATTGCCCCTGTGATTATATACTGCCACTCTTTCCTTTTCATTAATCTTCATGGGAGTCGAATGTATCGAATTACATTCAGCGTCTATGTCTGTGGTGCAATGAGATGGCGAGGTCAATATTGGTCTAACAGGAGAGTGCGTTAAACGTACAGCCCGGATGTAATATGGTCAATTTCTTAAATAAAACATTTTCAGAACATAGCATTCTAATACTTTTACGGTGTTAGTATGAAAACACAATATTTGGATACGTTACGTCTGCGGTTTCATGCATCTACACTAGATGACACCTTGGACAGTTAGGTGTGATGCTTCGACGGGAGAGGAGGCAAATTGGAGAGAAACATTTCGTCGGTATTTACGTGCACTCAACGAATACCGCCGAGTAATCCTAACCTTGAAGAAATTGAGTATGTGATAAAGACGTTAAAAAATGGAAAGGCCCCTTGGGAGGAAGAAATACCTATTGAAGTAATAAAAAATGGTAGTGGACCATTGAAGCAATTTCTTAATACAATGGTAGTGAGAGTCTGGAACCTGAAAATTATGCCAAAGGATTGGCAGTATGCAGTGACTGTGCTTCTCTACAAAAAAGGGAATTAACTGGGCTGCTCAAATCATATAGGATTATCTCCACTTAACTATATAAAAATGCTCAAAGTTACAGTAAATAGATCGAAAGATATGGTGGTGAAATAATTGGAGAGCACCAAGCAGGGTTTATGAAAGGGAAAGAAACCACTGACCAAATATTTTTAATGAAAGAACTGGCTTCAAAATACTGGGAGTAAAAAAAATCTGTATGTTTGGTTAATTAACTTCAGGAATGCCTATGATAGTGTAATTATGTGAGAACTATGGATAACAATTAGAGAGAATTAAATCCAAGAAAATATTGTAAGTTGAAGGTTCAAGTGGTACAGTTAGAATAGAACAGGTATACTATATAGGCACCTTTGACATCAACACGGATAAGACAAAATGATTGGGTCTCTCCCCTCTTGTACCAAAGTTGCCCTCTGAAGCATTGGAAACAACAAAAGCTATACCAAGGGGTGCAAGCATTGAAGGGCAAATCAACCATATAGCGTTTTTAGATGACGTAGCCCTAGTAGCAGATAGTAATATCGACCTAAAATACTCGCGAAAATCTTCTTAAAAGAGGCAGGCAAAGTAGGCCTTCGAGTGGATGAAGGTAAAACCAAATATATTAAAATAGAAAGATAGGCAGAACCAATTAACTCAGCGCTGGAAGTTATGGGTCACACATTTTCGAAATCAGAAGAATTCAAAAATCTAGGAGTTACCATAACCAGTCAATGTAACATTGGCCAGAAAATACAAGTAAGATCAAACGCAGCCAATAGATGTTACTCGAGTCTGTCAAAATTATTGAAGAGCAGGCATCTGTCAAGAAACAAAAAAAATATACATGGCGATTATTCAACCGGTTCTTTTGCATGGATCAGAAGTGCGGACAAAAACAAAATACAGTCATAAAAAGTTGGTAACTTTAGATAACACAATATTAAGAAGAATATGTGGACCAAATTCTGAAGCTGGAACATGAAGAGTAAAGAAAAACAGAGAGCATATAGACTATGCAGAATACCGATTTTGTGACTATGGTCAGAAGCAGGAAGATAGATGGCTCGGTCATGACAGAAGATGAGAGGAGGATAAAACTATGATAAGTGTGTGGAGAGGACGCCCAAAAGGAAGGCGCCCGCTAGGAAGGCCAAGAATAAGATGGGATGAACAAGTAGCATATGATGTGAGAAAATTGAGTGGCAGAGAATAGAAGTTTGCAGGCGTCTTGTTGGCGAGGACAAACATTATTTTGTATTTGAATGGCCACAGGAGTAAAAGTAAATATTACATAAGACAAGACAATTGAAAGTTTTTCAGCTAATGTCAAGGCCGAAATGTCACATTTATATCAACATTTTCAAACTCTTAACAAACACTACGATAGCTTATGAAATTAGCTTCTAATATTAATCATTAATTTTGGACACCATGGCTCTTCAATCCTACCGCTAATTGGAGGTAATAAATATGTATAAGGGTTAGTTTTTACTCCTTGTGTAACCGTAATTAGACATTTGATTGAGGTTTGAGTTATGCAGTTATGCTTGTAGTATTCAAAGCTTTCTAGCCTAGTCAGTATCTTATTATTGTGGGATGGCGAGTGTTGTAAATATCAACTGTAATACATTAATGTGTTGCGCAATCAAAACCGTAAAATATAGTGATTATAAACGTAAAATTACAATTTCTTTAAGTTGTAAAATTATGACATGAATATGCTAATCAAAATCATGATCAATATTCTCTTAGTATTAAATAAAATATTTCAGTGTGTGTTGTTTTCAGACCTGCACTCTATGCCATTTATGCACTTTTCCCCATTCGCTGTTGACGCTGCACGTAAAACAGCCTGATTTTTTAAAACAGATTTAGTAGAAAATATTATGCGAACCTAGTCTTCTCACATAACTTAAATACATTTTTGCAAAAAGTTTAGAGAAAATGGGCATCATATTTTCAGTAAATTTTTGATCCACCTGGAAGCTCTGGAACCTAGATTTTTGTTTTTTTTTGTTTCAAAACCTTATTGTTTTTATGCGCAACGTCTGCTCCAGTCGGCTGCAAAAAAGGCGTCTACCCCCAGCATGGAAGCTATTCATGCAACGGTTTCATTTTAAAACACTTTGGGGGCAGGTTACGGAAAATCACCTTCATTTTTTACCCTATGAAACGTAATTGAATTATAAAATAATGTCAGTCTCCGGAAAAAAACCAACGATGCTGAAAATGAGAATAGTGGGGCATTTTTGGCAACAGCTGAAGCACGTTTGCTACAAAAATAGCATTTTGAACGAAGTTGGACGTGTAGTTAATGGTATTATAGAGAGGTATTCTTCACCAGAGCAGAAAGTTTCCAACACGAACGTACGACTGCAGGTTTGGCTATATTTCAAGGAAGGCGTAATTAATACCTTGATCAGGATTTCATCTTAAATTTGAAAGACTTTAATTGGAAGTTTTCGGATTCACTTTTCGTATAAGGTGTGCATGGTCGTCATAATAATTTGCCTAGCTGCGGTAGAAATATTCCAACGAAATGTCAACACTAATGATTCTCTACAAATTCTGTCAGAATATATTTATGCCTCTGTCGTTCGCTTATTTTTCCTGCGGGGATGCTCGTGTGTTATCGGGACATCGACGTCCTTGTTCCATGACACCAATTTTCATGCTTTCCTGCCGACTCTTCCCCGTGTCGTTCTCTTTTCTTTGGCAGCTGATGTCCGCTAAAAGGAGTCAGGTCACCAGAAACCTATTTTTTTCTCATGCCTCCCAAGGGGGTTTCCCTGGTGACCATCACAATGCCCCTGCCGTCATTTTCTCGGCAAGGAAGCAGGAAAAGGGAGTGGAAACCCGTAAGAAATGGAGGAGAGAGAGGGTTTCATTTCCTGGTGTATTGATTGACGGAAGTCCTCCCGCCTTTGTATGTAGCTTCTACCACACCCGTATTCATTCGGGCTTCTTGGAATAGGTGGCGAAATAAAGGGTTGAGTTTTTCTCGGTGTCCTTGGCATCAAACAATACCTTTTCACATTGGCTTGAAACATTATGTTGGCAATTTTGGTCACTCGGCGAAAGGCAAATGTTTGATGACTCTGGTGGTTTCAGAACTCGAAAATCCTTCCGTTTGTCTACGTTGGTGTTGATAAAAAGTTAACAGACTCCTTGAAGAAGTGCGCTTATAAATTATTTAAAAGCATTTGAATAATGGAGTTCTCTGCATTAAACTACGCAAAAAATAATGGCATATAGTATAATAAACTCTAGGTACTGTTATAATATCTAGTATATTTCCGGCGAATACAATGAAGGAATATTTCTCGGGATTGCCACCTGTTAATAGGCTCCACTACTGCCTAATCACTGCTTAAATAATGGAGCCTATTAACCGGTGGCAAGCCCGAGAAACATTCCTTCAACTCTACTATTGTTTCCGATAGTTATCAGATGGGAGGAGATGTTGCTCAACTTGCATTAAGTCTCTAGAGCGAATTTTTTACATACATTTGGAAAGCTAGATAATTTTCCAACCTGTTCGTATCTTAGGAAATTGAGTTCTAATCTTGTCAATACTAACGCTGTATTTTGCAGCGAGCCATGCTACCACACCAAAAAAAGATATTAGCAAGATTTTAATTAGACGCTCAGAAACTAAAGGTAATCATTTGAGATTGCCAGTTGTTTGAATTTCACTTAATTTAATCTCCAAGTCTGTACTGCTGTTGGCTATTTATTTATTGGCAGAATGCTTAATTGAAAAAAGGTAGCTGGAATTTCCTTGGATTACTGAAACTTTCAATGGAATTAGGGCTTTTAAAACGTTATTTGTGATTTTTAAAATGTTTAAACATACCTAGGTAAGTTATTTTCCTTATTTTCGCAAAAGTCATTGTTAGGGGTGCATTGTGATTTCATGTATGAGTGATTCATTGGCCGTTATTAAGACTGTAGGCGTGATCGGTAGAGTTATTTCTTATTAGATCAATTGCTTTTATAATAAATAAAATATGCTACTTGAAATGAACGACAAAAACGAAACTTGAATGGTTCAAAAGTACAAAAAAAGGTTCATTATATCCTCGGTGTGGAACATTGCATGGTGGGTACTTTGCTAGATATCAATAGTCTCAATGAAGGAACTATTTTACAAAATAACGGACTCGGGCTATTCAAGTTTAGTTCCCTCTAGTTTCCTACCAAATGTTCACAGAGAATGATGGAGATAAGGAGACTTAATCACTTTTCATGGGCATCATTAGATGTAGGTATATTTCCCGCAGGAATTGCTCCACGTCACACTTAAATGCGGCGGGCATATTCCCGCGAACACAATCCTCGATATCTACTGAAACACGCGGTACTCCGAAGGTTGACGAGTCGAAGTAGGGTATATAGATTAAGTATAGAGGAAAAGGAGATTGAGAAATCTCTCTATTTCGCCTTTTCATCGCTCTAAAAACAGGAGTGTATATTGCGCAAGGGTGAAATTGTGAACACTTGGTGAACTTTTTTTGTGAAAACATCCGAGGGGAAGTATGCCACTTTATATAGAGTGGAACTTAAATAATTCGAATCTCAAGAGGAAATTGAAAACGCCAATAATGAAAAAGTCGAGTTTGGAAAAAGGTTGAAAAATTACTTAAAGTTCATGATGTAATGAAGAACATTATTTTTTAGATATTATTAGTGTATGTCTTTTTATAGCTTAGTTTCTTTATTTTTTAGATAGTAAAAGTATTTATGTTATAAGAAGTAACATATTCTATTTTTAAAAAAGGTAGAAATCTCGCCTTGCTTCCTTGATTTTTTTTATAACTCATAATGTATGAATCTAAATGACGGACAAAGAGGTCAACTGGAGATGCAAATTCATCCGCAGTTTTATTGATACCTTCACTGTCTTTGAAAACGAAATCAACTTTCTAAAAACGGTTCTGATATCACTTGATCCAAAGCTTGATTACACAAACGTGAGGTTTGAAGAAGGTGAATTTAATTTCAATTAGAAATAGAATTTGTTGATAAGAAGGTACCAGACTCCTTGTGACAGCGAGAAGAAATGCGCTCATAAATTATTTAAAAGCATTTGAATAATCCAAATATTTATCAACGTGATTAAGTCTCCTTATCGCCATCATTCTCTGTTAACATTTGGTAGGAAACTAGAGGAAACTAAACTTGAATAGTCCGATTCCCTTATTTTGGTAAAATACTTCCTTCTTTGAGACTGTTGACATCTAGCAAAATACCCACCATGCAATGTTCCACACCGAGGATATAATGAACCTTTTTTTGTACTTTCGAACCATTCGATTTTTGTCGTTCATTTCAAGTATCATATATTATTTATTATAAAAGCAATTTATCTGATAAGAATTAAATAGAATGTACCGTCTTCTCTGAGAATGCTCTCTCGATCAACCATTGCATACAGACATTTTTGAGATTTTGTTTATTTTTCACTGGTCCATGGGCTGAACAACTGATGCCAGTTGTTTAGAAGATCCGAATAATGAATACAATAGTGAGCTGTATATTTGACATCAGTAGTGCAAACATACCAAACTCAAGTTCGAATTACCCACAATTTACATAGAAAGTACCAGGGACCAAACGGAATATTCGAATTAAAAACTATTTCGGGTTATAGAAGTCCGAATTATTCAAGTTTCACTGTTCCTTTTTTTGTCGCAAAGCAAGAGAAAGAAAACGTATTGAGGAAGGGAACAAGCTAGAAGAGAAGTAGTGGCGAGGAGAGAGTGCTTTTATAGTTGTGGTAAAAGGAAGATATAGAGTATTTCAGTGCGGTCTTCAAAATTTAACGTTGTATAACCACTTTTAAAGAAACTTCATTGTATTGATGCTTCTTCGAAAAGATGGTAATGACTTTCATGTTATGTGATCTCTCCGATATTGCGTTTAACTTTCACTATACTATGAAGCTGCAATCGAATGTATATCATCATTTTATGCCCCATATTGTATATTAAACGATAAACCTTGCTTCAGTTGTTCAATTTCTTCGTAGTATTATATTATATTTCGTTTCAGCTAGCTTCGATTAATGTAATTTGGTGAGTAAAAATTTACCCAATAAATTGGCCTAAAAATTGGACGTCATTTGCAAGTAAAAATGATGCGGGATACGCAGATGAAATATGCATAAAATTTGATATTTCATTTTAGTGTTAATGTCATTATGTGCCATATCCTCGATGCTCATCTAAAGACATAACAAATCTCACATAAAAGAGTGGAATTCGTATAGAGAGAAAATGAATAGGCCACTAGAGGTTTTTCCTTTTTTATTTTCGCTGTACTAAAATGAATCAAATTGATAGTAGCGGGGGATACCTAGCGGGGGATACGGGGTATAGTATTTCTTGGGTTTATGCAGATAACAATGAAAAACTTGTACAATTCCAATTTATTATATTACTTGTCCAACTGAAGTTTTTTATCATTATCGCCACTGGTTCTATCCCTAAGACTAGTTTGACACAGCTCTGTAATTGATTATTCTATCGGCTAACCTATCCTCATTTACACAATTCCCTCATTGCTTCTTCGATCAAGCTTCACCACTTAAATTATTATGATTTCGTAATAGCAATAGTATTATTTTGTATTCCTCTGCCTTTTTTTTTAACAAGGTAAGGTTTTTCTGTCGCCGGAACTGTTTCCATTCACCGCTTTACCATAACAACTACGACCAAACGGAACATTACTCACCTCATCGCTATGGAAAAAATGTTCAGCAGCCAATCAGTTGCATATTCATTTTATTCTGAGAGCCGCTACAAGGGCGCATCTTAGGGGGTGGTATATAAAAAAACTTGGTGGATTAATATTATAGTAAGGTATGTAATGTGTTTGAGAGAATAATACATACTTTGAAAATGTCCGAAGACTGGGAAATCCAATTGCCAAATTAATGATGGAAAAAAGGATGACTCCGAAACCAGTTTTTCGATTTTCTAGGCAATCATCAGCGGGGAGAGCAAGGTGAAATAGGTCAGAACCTGTCCGAAGCCAAGCGGGGAGTGACTTCACTCGAATCGAAAGACAATCGAAAAACTGGTTTCGGAGTCATCCTTTTTTCCATCATTAATTTGGCAATTGGATTTCCCAGTCTTCGGACATTTTCATTCTAGCCAAATTAGAAGCTCGCATTATTTCATCTAATACATACTTTGTTTGCGCTCTAGTCGGTATTGTACATGGGAAAAATGAATTCTTGTAACATTGTCCGAAAGTGGAGTTCTCCATATTAGTCACTTCTGTTGGTCCTGCAGATGTAAAATGGGGTAGAAATATGTTTGCAGTGTCAGATTCGAATTTGTGAGTCTCGGATTTTCCGAGTAACTGTAATTTTGCCATCAACCTTCTAGATTCAACGATTTCCCAAACCAGGACTTCTAATAGCCGAGTGACACTTTCCGTACGTTTATAGGAGTTTTTTTTACGAGTGCTGCTTTCCTCTGCATCTTGTTTAGTTTCCGAATTAAATCTTTACTCATATGATCCCAAATTCCTGATAAATACTCCAGGTGAGGCCTTATAAGTGTAAAATATTTTTTTTTTTAATTTTCACTTGAACACACAACTGAATATCGTCGATCACGTTATTGCATAAAATTTGTGAGATACTCTTAGTTTATCGAAATGTTTGGATCGCTCAGGCCTAAGTGAGAGGAAAGACGCCAGCGAAGGAAACGAGAGGGGAGGGGTCGGGAGGACCAGGGAGGGATGAGATATAAAAGGCCAAGGCTGATATTCCGGAACCATGAGGGAAGCCAGAAAAAGAAGGCTTTCGAAGGGCATACGACCGTGGAGGATGGGAAGGTTTTTACGCAGACGACGGGTGTAGAATGCTGTCGAGAGAATGGGAGGGGTTTGGTGGGTGAAGGGATAAGGGAAAAGGAGGTTGAAACAGAGAGGGTGGATAGTATCCTACCCTTTCTTTCACCTTATCTGTCTCTTGATTCAATTTTCCACGGACCCAGTCAAACGCGGAATATTTTACCCATAAATCTGTTCGGGTCGCGCATGAGGTAATGGCCGTATATCTCTTTTCCCTCCCTTCCATTTCCCTATTCTTCTTCCCTTTCTCAATCTTCATCCCCGTCTTATGTTTTCCATTATACTTAGTTCGTGCCATGCGTACTCCACTTCTCACTCGGAAAACTTGCATTTCTGGGATTATACTAAGAAATTAGGTCCATGATGGATGCTTTACCTGAAATGTCGTGGAATACATCTCAAAAAGGTAATCTGCTGATCGTAGTGTACGCTAAAGTTGGGAACTTCTTGAGCTTATTAAAACAACATTAAATTATGTATATAATTATAGGAATCAGTTGATATATTGTATGCTAACTCTAGCCTTCGTTACTGATATAAATAGTTGAATATAAATGGAAACCTTTTGACCGATTCTCTCTTTTAAACGATGTTTTCAGAGCTGAGAACACTTTTTTTGTGGATTTCATAATTGGTAATGCTATTGAAACATTCCTTTCTCATTTTACAGTCCATAGATGCCATTTTCTTATATTTATTTGAGACTCAGTACATTGAGTTGTATATGTTCCTCAGAATGATTTGAATCCCTAAACCCTTAATAATATTCTCTAAAAACCATATTCGCATTCTCTGGTATCCATACCATAGATGAGCCATTTATATATTCCCCACGGTTGCAACAAAAATTTTGTTTAGCTCTACCCTCACCTATGGTGGTGCTCCATTGAGAAAAATATCCTTTTTCATCATCACAATCATTGGTCAACAGTCCTAAGATAGGTTCGACGCTGGTCGGCATTCAATTCTTCTTTCAGCTAATCTTTACATAATATGAAATTATTCTGTTGTACATCTTCTGTTAACTGCTCCATGTATTTTGTGAAAGGGCTTCCTTGCCATCCCCCCCGTTAACTTTCCCTTTTCAACTGCGTTAGTCAGACCATTATGTCTCAGTAAATGGCCGTTTAAATTGTTCCGTCTTAATTTTAAAGTTCTCAGAAGATTTCTCATTTCTCCCAATTTCCTCTGGACTTCCTCGTTTGTCACGCGGTCTAACTATTTAATCTTCATCGTTCTTCTGCAACACCTTATGTGGAATACTTTCCGTTTTTATTTCCCTACAGCTGTCATCATCCATGTCATCTTTCTAAATTTAGTTCTGATAAAGTGTTTACTTAATTCCAAGCTTGAATTTTCAGATGTGATAAGATTCTTCCTCTGATACGCAACGAGGGAATTCTTTTTACCATTGTTTTTAATTAGGAAGGTGATCGGAAGCTGAGGATTACGACCACCACGACGGATTGGGTGATAACGGCTGTAGGCTGACTTTTTTACTAGAACAAAGAAGGATTGATAGATACTCAGCATATGCATTAGCTCTTGACAAATTTTGAAAAAGGGGTTTAGAGTTGAACGTCTCATCCGAAGGACCGAGTAGTGGGCATGTAGTAATCGCCGAATAATAAATTGGAAATCAATGCAGCATTGAAAAATCTTCTTTCTCTTTAAATTTTAAACCAGACTCTGTTTACTTGGAAGCCTTTGCTTTGGCCATCACAAAAAACAAAATTCCCCAGCATTTACTTACTTAGTGCTTTTGGTAGTAAGGACTTTAGTAGTCAGGAAGGAAACCAAGTGGATTTTACGACCAGAGTATTATGCGTTTTGGAGATGGCACTACACAATTCCTTATGTTGTAAATCTATCGGAGACAGTGTGTTGGTTGGTGGATAATTATCACTCCACTACGCTTGCCTAAATCAATGCCGTCATCCTACCACTTTATCATCTAAGTCATCTTACCATATAAGACACTGTGTCCGGCGTTACTCGGTGGAACTGCTTCATATTTAATCAGAAAAAACACTTGGTTATAATTTCACACTTTATTTCAGGAAGACTACCCGGGTTTCAGCATGTCATGCCATCATCTGAAGATGGCATGACATGCTGAAACCCGGGTAGTCTTCCTGAAATAAAGTGTGGAATTATAATCATCTTACCATGTTGACGTCCTCACGTTATAGTTATTGCCAACTTCATTGAGGGTACATAGGAGAAATATTCCTTTGAAACAGGTGAGGTCGTAGTTGACTGTATTGGATATAGTTGTTTAGTTGGTTATATCTATATCTACGACATACCCTGCAAGCCACCTCGAGGGTGTGTGGCAGGGGGTGCATCCACACTAGGAACAATGACACAACAAACAAAAATGAACACTATAAAACAAACAATACCTACACCTTTTAAAAAAATTGGGGAAAAAAATGAAGAAAAACTACCAGATCCCAATCATGCAGGACACACCCACGAATACCATGCATGCCTTGAAACCCGACACCAATTTCATAGATACTCATGCATGCAAAAAAAAGCGTTGCATGCGAAACACACGTTGATTTGAACATGCAGGTAAGAAAAAAAAATACTAACGACCTACTATGAATATTACCTCTATAATTATTACCGATTTACACGATGTCTAACGTTCTGATCTCGAATCGTACGCGGAAAAAATGACATTTTAAACCTGTCCGTCCTGCAATTTATCTCCTTAATTTTATTAGAATTATCGAGCCTACCATAATAAGTCGGAGCCAGAAATATATGATTAACGTCATTAATGAAATGTACCTCCTTAAATTTTCCCAGAAGATTAAGTCTATAATTCAACCTGCGTTGTGACAGCGATTCCCATCCCAATTCGGCTAACATACCAGACACACTGCTTTCCCTATCGTAACACCCTTTTACATATCTCGCCGCTCTTCTTTGTACTCGATCTAATTCGTAAATTAAGCCTGCTTCATAAGGGTCCCATATACTCGCAGCATATTCGAAGTGTGGTCTAACAATTGAAAAATAGCAACATTCCTTCACCCTCTCCTCACTTTTCTCTAATATTATTTTAATAAACCCCAACTTTCTATTTGCTTGACTGCATATTTCCCTGATATGTTTCCCCCATGATAGATCCTGAGTAAGTGTTACCCCTAAGTACTTAACTGATTCCACGTTTACTAATTCCGTACCTTGAATCATATAGTTTCTTTCTATCGAGCTTTTCCTTTTCCAAAAATTTACTGTCACGCACTTTTTTATGTTCAGTTCTAGTTTCCATTTATCGCACTACGCCTGAATTGCTACGAGGTCCTTTTGTAACGAGGCCTTGTCTCCCGGACTACTAATATCTCTATACACTACTGCATCACCTGCGAAAAGCCGAATTAAACTATTTACTACATCACTGCCGATGTCATTGATATATAAAAGAAATAAAAGTGGGCCTATCACACTTCCCTTATTAGTGGAGGCGATCGACAGCTAAGGTAATTGATGCATTAGATAAGCGAGGAATAGGAATTTTTCATGGCACAGAGGAAGGGTGGTTAGGTGGAAGGTGGTGAAGTGGAAGAGGCCGGCATCGATATTCACCATTTGTTACCGAAAGGCACTAAGAGGACCGCAGGTAACTTCCCAGACGGATTAGTGAACTTAACGCATTACTTTTCACACAGCACTAGTAGGGACATGTATACTAATGAAATATTCGCCACTACCGAGATATGAACCTTGGCCAACGGGATCGGAGACCAATATTCTAGATTCCATACCAAGCTTATCCCCTAGTGCCTTATTTCATGATGATATTTCAAAGAAACGTTTTACCTATTTCTTCGCATTCTAGCCAAGAAAATGTTCAATGTACCTTCGGACAAAGTGCTCAATGCATTTAATAATTAAGAAAATTTTTCGTATTCAATAACATTTGGAGAAATGGAAAAATGTGATATTGTTTATTCGGGATAGAAACGAATGAGTAAAGCTGCGGATCACCCATGATTGTCCGTATCGTGTATTGCGCTATAACTCTAGTAGCCATTTCAATTAATAATTAAATGGATCTGTTGACCTAATTTCTGCCATTAATGTGTAACTGGTATAAAAATATCAAGTAGAGCTTAATCTATTAAGTGGAATAGGTTGCCTTGGCGGCCTAATACATTGCCTTGGCGGCCGGATAGGCGACGCATCAGCTTTTCAACCCCTCACTTCGCAGACTTTAATTTCACCTCCGGAGTAGATGTTGCGTTTGGCTTAGTATTAAAATTAGAGTAGATATTTCGTTATAATATTAGCAACTGTAGTTGAAAGGAGGAGAAACTTCATTAGAACAAACATATGGAGCATGCTTATTTATAGCAGTGTGGCATGGACGATAACGGCAGCATAGAAGTGAAGGCTGGGTGTATTCTAAATAAGGTTATATGGAAGAGTGACAATGATGAAATGGATGGAATTAGTGACAAAGGAATGAGTGTTAAGGAGAGTAATGGAAAAAGGAATTCTGCTGAAAACTTTTAAGAGCTTTTAAGGCTTTGTTAGCCAAATTATGAGACTTTAAGACTTGTTGAAGACAACCGGTCTGGGACAAATCTAATGAAAGAATGACTAAGGATTACCTCGCATGGAATATGTAGAACAAATAGTAAAGGGTGATAAATAGATTAAACATGCAAATATGAAGAAAATAGCTTTGACGCTAGTTAGAAGAATCGAATGGAGAGCTGCGCCAAACCAATCTTAGGATTGTTGACTGATGATGATTATGGTTTAATATGAAAAGTCTGGCTTACAAATTGGGCTTGCATCTTTTCTTCTAAATGAATATTCGCCGAGTTAATATTCCTATTAAACTCTCCTTACGCATCTAATCGCATTATAGCTCTTCATGGAATTATTTTGAGGTATTTCTTTCAAAAGCTGGGTCGTTGATTTGAGCTATTGAGAATATGAATTCAGCTTCTAATATTTGCTCAAATGAAATATGTAAAGCTGATGGATCCATGAAAGTAAGTTTGTATAGTCGGGGGAGTGCAGCCATTGTTCTCAAAGTTTACAGTCACGTTGCGTGGTGATATATGTGTGTGTGTGTGTGGTTTTCTGGATTATCGACTGACGCGGAGTCCTCCTCCGGGATACATTCTTGTGCTAAAGCTTATTTTTTGCCTTTGGACCTACGGTGATGGTGCGCAAGCTGTTGCAAGGATCGAGAGAAAAGTATTTTATCGATTTTGCCTAAAATAAAATCGGGAGAAATGACGACATATATACGGCCGCAACTTGTATACCCCGAAACGCCATGCTTAGGCACAACTGTGTCAGCCACTGGCTATACGATTTCTCGTTATCGGAATTATTTAGCCCTTGTCCGAAATAAAATAACGCACTCATTCCATTCCCGTTGTAGAGCTTCAAACAAAAACACTAAAAATTTTCCTCTTACTTTATTTGCTTGACCATATCACTGCAATAAATCTCGAAAACCTGTTGAATTCCCAAAAAAAATCAACTTGCCCAAAATGCCTGCCCGCGTTGACACTACTAAGACTGGTTCATCATTTGGTCACATTATAACTAGAAAGGAAAGAAAAATGATTTAGTGTTTGTCTTTAAGATCTTTTAATACCTATAGTGCAATTGAGGTTGAAAACTCCAGAAATCATGCTCTAAGGGGAACCACTAAAACGTGTATGCACCTCTATAATTCATAACGTGTTTGCACATAGAAGAAAACAGATCCCACGAGTTGTGTTGAGGGTAAATGAAAAGGTTCGGTGTTGATTTTCGAGGGAAATTTTTTTTAGTGCAGCATTAACTAATTTAAAGCTTTTTTTCAAGTATTGGTGTCAATCACGACATTACCGTCCACACACAGCAAATTTGGCTAAACATATTCTGTGAAGCACTTCGAAACTGGGACTGGTCTTAAAACGGTTTAGTCCATGCCCCGTACTGCCTATAACTTTTATTTTGTGGTTTACTTCTCCTTAAGCACCAAAATTGAATTGAATTGATGAATTGGACGATTAATACGGTGAGTTTCATATATATTCCTTTGATAGTCTGCCTAGTCTTCACTCAGGAAGCAATCATGTCAACTAACCTACAGATTATTACATTATTTTAAGTATTAGTTCGGCTTCTCTAATTTTATTGTAGCTACTTTATCGTTCACTATTTGAAACTCCACACGCACAGAAATCTTACCTGCTGTTTATTATCAAACAAATAGTCAAAAGAGGAACTCCATCCTATTTTTGCCAACAAACCGCAAATACCTTAACTCGAACATAGCCCCCTGATTCCTGGGTGATTCCCCTTATTTTTTTTTCTGTGAAAATTCTGCCAATACCGTCCTGCAGTATATCTCAATTTTTACGATAACATTACATAAAGTTTGGATTAGAGCATATTCTTTCATGTTGAACCATAAGCAGTAACATATTTTTATTTAAATAGTACTGTGTGGTGGTTCCTTAAAGTTATAAACCTTTCACTGTTCAATTAAACGTTAGTGGAGACAAATGTTCTTTTATCAATATATACTGATAAAAGAAACACGATGATATAGTATTGATCCACTTTTTTATTAAAACAACACCGACCCAGGTTTCAACAGTTACCAATAGTTACTCTCACGATTGTTATAGGCATATTTTTATCCATGGTACTTCTCATTCTAGCAGATATTTCTTGCATATTGTTAAAGGAATTCAATCATCCTTAATTTTTCTTAAACATGGTAAATGAAACAAACTGTACTTTCTACACAGCTGTAAACTACAAACTAGTACTTTCTGTTTGTAGCTGTAAGCTACAAACTGTACTTTCTATATATTCAATGACTAAGCGTCATTTTCAAGGGGGGCCAACCTTGAGGAGTTGGCCCCCATTGAAAATGACGCTTAGTCGTTGAAATCGATCGGGGTACATATAAAGCTGTGTGGAAAGTACAAAGTTTGTTTCATTTACCATGTTTAACGTTCGTAATTTTCACAAAGTAACGCCTTCATCCATTAATTTAATTTTTCTTATTAAATTTGGAACCAACTTGCTCCTAAATGCTATTGAATTGAAGACGAAACATTCTGATGAGAGAGAAACGGAAAACGATACATGAGAGTGTAAGATTTAAAGGACATCCCCACGTATTAGGGTTCGTGAAAGTTAGGTAGCAGTGTAAGGGGGGAGTCGTGGGCGATCAGGGTGACGGGCCCTAAGAGAGGCCATAATGGCAAACGGAGTGTGGGCTCCTGGTTCATTGCCTCAAACCGGGTCAGCGTTTAGCGCTCAATGAGGCTGCGGCCGACGCTACCCGCCATCTTTTCCCATCTACCGTCTTTGTGAAGCGGTAAAGGGTGGATTAGATTCGATCATGGGATGAAACCCCTTACCTTCCTTCCCCGTCCTGCAGCAGTTTGAGTCCCGGGAAAAGCCCTTCTCCTCGCCTCTAAACCTTCCGCAGAAACATCCCCATTCCCTTCCTCCCCAGTCCTTGTTCAGTTTCAAACTTATCCATCAAACTATACCTTGTCACATGGCTTTGTTCCCACCACATTGTGGTTTTATTTCAGTCTTCGAGAGAGGGCTGCGTGAAGCAATGGCGCCCCTAATTTAGTTACCTTATTGCATTCCAATGAGAAATGTCAACTTCCCATGGAATCCATTTCAGTTAATGATATCTTACTGGTAAACGAAATGAAATGCTCTCTTTGCCAGTCAAAAAAATCCTACTTTCACCTAAAGGGTGAAGAATTTCTAAATAGGTATGTATTTTTCCCCACAGTGTTTTTAGTATTGGTTTGGAAATCATTCTTCTCCAAAGGCTCAGATTTGTTTCGTTATGTTAAGGCTATTATATTCTTGCTTTTTTTCGTGTACCTACAAGTATTGCATTAAGGCAATCTGTGAACGTCATCATCAGTTATGATGATGACGTTAACCGTCGAAACCATGGTAGTAGTAGTGTGAAATAAATAATTGTGGGATTACAAAATTTAAGCTATCATTCATAAGGAAATCGAGGCTTATTTTTATCCTTGTACCAACGCCATTTTTTAATAAAGCACTGTTTTGCTGGTTACCGCTTACCTTTGATATGAACTAGGGTAACGCAGGGTATTAATACCCCGGTCCTCAGGAATACACTCCCCATTTTTTCACTCTTTGTAAACTTTATCTTTTCGAGCTATATATTAGACGACTATTCTAGAATGAACTCTCCCAAGAATACAATTGACTTGAACAATATAGAATTGAATCCTGGAAACTACGAGGCCCGGAACCAAATTAGTGAGACGGGTGCCGTACCCGGCAGTGGGGTAAGCAAGGACTCTGCAGTCGTCATCTCACGAAATTCTTCCACAAAAAGAAAGACAGCAACAACGGCAGCAGCAGCGGCGGCAAAGAAGAAACCAGAGAAGAGAGAAACAATGCTAAGGATCAGTACATGGAACGTTAGAACGATGCTAAGGGCAGGAAAACTAGAAAACATTAAGCGTGAAATGGAGAGGGGGGAGATCGATTTGTTGGATTTAAGCGCAGTAAGATGGAGAGACCAGGGGGACTTCTGGAGTGAAAAGTACAGGGTTATATATAGTGCAGGGTAAGAGAGCCAGCGGGGAATAGCAGTTGTATTGAATGCAGCATTAGGAAAAAGGGTATTGAGTGTGGAACGATACGATACTGGATAACGATAGAATACTGGCTATCGAAATCAAAGCGAAGCCTGCGAATGTAGTCGTTGTACAGGTTTACATGCCAACAGGGAGACATAGAAATGAGGAAGTAGACGAAGTATTTGACCAGTTGGAAGAAATAATGGGGAAAGTAAAGGGCAGGAGGAACCTAATGTTATAGGAGATTGAAACGCTGTAGTAGGGGAAGGGAGGGACGGAAGTGAAGTAGGGGAGTATGAGCTGGGTGTAAGAAATGTCCGGGCAGAGAAAACAGTGGAGTTCTGTAGGGGGAATAATATAGTGTTTACAAATGTGATTTAAACACCACCCTATGCGTAGGTACACATGGAAAATTCCGGGGGACTGGGAGGTACCAACTAGACTACATCATGATTAGGCAAAGATTCAGGAACAGCGTAAAGAATTCGCATAGTTTCCCAGGTGCAGATGCCGAATCCGACCATAACTTGGTTGTGATGAAATGTGAGATGAGAATAAAAAGGTTGAACGCAGGAAGGAAAAAAAAGTGGGATGTAGGAGCACTGATTGGAGGGAAGAGGAGGGAATATCAGGAGATTGTGGATAGATGCGTGATGGAAGAGGAGGGAAGAGGAATAATAGATGAAGGGTGGGAAATAATAAAGACAGGCATAAAAGAAGCAGCTGAGAAATTAATAGGAACAGTAGACGCTAGGAGGATCAAGAAACCATGGGTAACAGCAGAAATAATGGAAAGGATCGAGGAAAAAAGGAAATGGAAAAATGTAAATACAGAGCTAGACAAAAGGCGTAATGAGGAGATTAACAAAAGGCTTAGGAGACAAACAAAGAGAGCAAGAGAAAAATGGTTGAGTCGGCAATGCGAGGAGATGGAGACACTCCAGAGAGAAGGAGAAATACGCAGTCTGTACTCAAAGGTTAGAATGTTATCGGAAACAAGAAATGGAAAACGGTCCCGTGCATCAAAGACAGAAGGGGAAATTTAGCAATGGAGCAAGAGGAGATCCAGCATCGTTGGAGGAAATATGTTGAGGAACTGTATGATAGTGAAAATAGTCCTAGGAACTTGGATATAGAAGAGGAAAAGGACGTAGATCAGGACCCCTGAATACTGGATAGGGAGATAGAGAAGGCACTGCGAGAAATGAAAGCAGGGAAAGCGGTGGGGATAGTTAACATCCCAGCAGAAATTCTGAAAAACCTAGGAAGAGGGGAAGGGACAGCTTTTATGAACTTGTTCGTACAATATACGAGGAGGGGGCTTGGCCGGAGGATTTATAAAAACCGTGCTAATACCTATGCCAAAAAAGAGATTGAGACTATAAAACGATAAGTTTGATTACTCATGTGGCTAAAGTAGTGCTTAGAATCATCAATAGGAGTATGGAAAAGATGGCAAATGAATTTCTAGGCCAGGATCAGTTGGGATTTCGGAAGGGGAGGGCCTCTCGGGATGCGATTGCAGTGATGAGAATACTAGCGGGAATCTAGAATACAATCAGGAGGTATTTGCGTGCTTTGTTGATTTCGAAAATGCGTTCGACTGCGTGGTGGGACAAGTTAATGGAAATATTGCGGAAGATAGGAGTAGACAGGAGAGACAGGAGACTGATTCGGAATTTATACATGGCGCAGAAGGCGCAAGTGAGACTAGCCGATGGATAATCGGATTGGGCAACAATAGGAAGGGGGGTTAGGAAGGGCTGTCCGTTATCACCGATACTTTTCAACATATACTCGGAGGAAATAGTGATAGAGGCTTGGGATGAGCTGGAAGCTGGGGTAGAGGTTGGGGGGAAATTGATAAAATAAGTAAGGCTTGCGGATGACCAAGTGCTAGTCAGCCAGTATGCACGAGGCTTGCAAAAAATGCTGGATGCGTTGCAGGGATAGTGCAAAAGATACGGGATGAGGATAAACCAGAAGAAAACGAAAGTAAAGCGATTTTCAACAACAGAAAGGGCCAGTATTACGATAAAAGCAGGAGATCAGAAGCTAGAGTAGGTAGAGCAATTTATCTATCCAGGTAGTGTGTTGGAAGAAAAAGGTTTAGCAGCATTGAAGTGAGAAGGAGAATTGCATGGGAAAAAGAAGCTTTTACTTGTAGCCATGAACTAATGACAGAGGCAGTTGAGTAGGGAAGTGAAGAGAATACTAGTGAAAAGTTTAATGTAGAGCTTTGCACTATATGGGGCGGAAACGCGGGCTTTGCGAAAAGAAGATGAAAATAGACTTAGGGCTTTTGAGATGTGGGTGTGGAGAAGGATGGAGAAAGTAAAGTGGGCCGATAGGAAGACGAACGATGAAGTACTAGAATTGGTTGGAGAGAGAATAAATTCAATAGATGAAATTAGGAGAAGGCATAAGTTTGGATGGATAACGTAGTAAAAGGGGATGGTCTTTAGAAGGAGGTGATTGAGGGAATATTGTTGGGTAAGCTGGGAAGAGGGAGGAGAAAACGGGTAGCTTGGAGGATAGCAGGAGGTATGAGGGGCGAATGAGGGACATCGTGTGAAATGTAGGTGGTGGGAGGAATTAAATGTCCATTTAAACCTACCTTCACCGGTAGAATACTAATAAAAATAATTTTAGAATGCTGGAATAGTATGAGTAAATGAATTCCATAGAGCGTCAATAGTATATTTTTGGGCAAACTACTTGTAAAATTGTTCAAATATTTGTCTGTTCGAATCTGAAAAAAATGAGATAGACCCAAGGAAATGTTGTCATTTTATAAGGGAATAAATTACCAAAATATACGCATTTAGTCAGCGGTTTTCAGAACTACAGCGTTAATAAATCATTCTTTAATTCATATTTTTACTCTCATAGCCTTAGGATGTAGTAATAGATTTAAACCTCAAGGGAACCGTTTAACCACCAGGAAAAATTCATCACCATCGGTCAACAATCCTAGGATTTGTTTGACGCAGCCCTCCACTCGATTCTTCTATCGGCCAACTTCTTCATATTGATGTAACTCCTCTCTTTTACATCCTTCACAACTTGATCCATATATCTCATACGAGGTCTGCCTTTTCCATTCTTCCCACTCGCTTTTCGAAAAATTCACTACATATATTATAATTAGTTACAATCGATAATAAAGAAAGTAAAATTTTTTTTTTCTGTATCATATTTTACTATGATAAAAATATGCTTAAATTTTTTTATTACCATGTTTAGTACCATGGATATTATATGATGAGTCAAAAATTCCGAAACTCTGTATAATAGTGGAGTATTAGTAATTTAGAGACCAAATAAAAACACAAAATATAATGAAAATGAAACACTTCTCCTTTGTGGTTCCACTAGGTCCTATTTTATCGATCTTCAGGTTATCAGGTTACCTCTTTAGATTTGTGTCCTCCACACATTCTATAGGTCATAACATTTCTCCCCTTACCTTCTGCCCCCCAGTACCCTCATCAAATTAATGCATGCATTTCTTGCGTCTGTACGAGTTTCCACCTGAAGATGACGGCTAGGGTAGTTTTAAAGTAAAACCTTGTGGAATATCCAAGTTTAGTGTACCATTATATGAGTATGAATCAGTTCCGCGTAGTATGTCTGAGACCAAGAATTAATACATAACTAGTTTTTAGCTGGAAAAATTCAAAGGCTTACTATATAGGCTTTTATGTCTTTTTTTCAAAGGAGTTCTGTTTGCACATAGAGTTTTGTTTGTTCCTGCAGCTTTTGTTAGAATATCATCAAAATATTTGGTAATTGTAATAATAAGATATTACATATTTTTTTGGAAATTATCTCTTTTTATGAGATTTTTGCTAGAGGCATCTATATCCCTCCGTGGTCACTTCGGCCATCTCGAGTAGGCACTTATTTAGTGCTTCGCAGAAAATTCAAGGTCGTAAAAATGGTAGGGCTATGCTGGAAGATAATTTTAACTGACAAAACATAAGTTTCCACACTAATCAGAATCGGTGAAGTAGATATTAACCGAGTGCATTAATATACGAATTAGTTTGCATATTGTGAGAATCAGATGGCAATTTTAGCCGCAAAATCACATAAACTTAAATATTAATAATATTAATAAATATTGATATCTCTCGGTATCTAATGCAATTTATTTTTTGTAAACTTCAGCGGAATCAGTATGAAACGAAAAAAAAAGTTTCGCTGTTATAGAGGAATGACTGGTATTTGTCTCTCTTCGTACAGAGACTTAGGATTACTGAGAATCCATTTTGCGACCGACAAAAATATTCTTTTGTGCCAACGTGAATTCCTTGTATCAAAATTTTATTCGTTTAGGAATCATTTTGTTTTAGCTAATGACGCAGATGGTATTGTTTCATTGGCATAAATAACGTTGGTCTACGAAAAAGTAGTCTTTTACTCTCGGAAAGCGTTTTATTTCCTGCAGAATGATAAGGAATATAATTTGAAAAAAAATTCAACAAAAGAAAACATGCTCAATGGCTGCTGTGCCCGAAACCCGAACTTCCCTGGGTCTTCCCTTTTTTGTTCTTTCTGAATAAACCTTTTGTTCTGTCTTTTGTTTCCGCCTCACCCATCGCCATCAGTGACAGAAAATAAAAACAGAGGATGGAAAGACGAGAGCGACGTTCTAAAATGTAACCTTTGCGTACAAAAATGGAGGAAAAAGTAAAAATCACCTCATGCTTTTTCTCACTTCATTTCAGTTTTTTATCCTTCGCCTCGACCATCCTATTTTTGCCCTCCCTTCTTTTAATCCCTTATGTCTTCACTTCTTCCTCTATAAGTAAAAAAAAAATAAGTTCAACGTCCCATTCATTGAGAAACAATTGCCCCGAGGAGGGGTATTTTCTAGAAATTCACGATGATTTTTTTCCTACTGGAGCAAGCGCGGGAAGTCTCAACTCTTGGATGCTTCTTTGATCTCACGCCTGGTCTCCATTACCCCGTCTCACCTTCTCTCTTTTTGCACGTATCCCATACCCTGCTTCGCCACTCCTTTTTCTACCTCAAAAGCGTGTGTCTCTCACTGCAAAGGGAACCACGTTTACGCTGCGAAATGCATTATGGGAGGGACCCCCTTTCTTTCCTTTCCATGCCCCGAGCGAATACTCATTGCCAAGAGTTAAAGATGAACTCCTTGGTCGACTGTGTGTGCGTGTGGAAGGGACAGAATGAAGAGAAACTGGCGGTTTATTGTCTTTTTTGCGACCTTCTTCTCTCATCCTAATCTTTCTCTAGTAGGACATTTCTTCCTTTGACTCTTCCCCAGCGACCGATGACGTTTACGACCCGAGTCTTTTTCTCCTTCCCCATCAAAAGTTTTACCCCTCAAAAAACTAACAACAGGCGAGGAAAATTGCTTCTCGAATGTGAAAGGGGAATATTTGGACCGCTGTAACCCCAATGCAGTGCGGGAAATTTTTTTTTTCGCTTTCGTTGCTAGGGACCAAGAGAAAAATAGTTGCGCGCAGGCGAAAAATGATCCCTTTCAGTTGCCGGAAGGAATGCCGTTATTTTTTTCCGGAATCCTTGACAAAAATCGGGTTAAAAAGGAAAATCTATCTCCCCGACTCTTAACAATCACCATTAACAATTCTGTTTCTATATCTTTTAATACTGACATGCTGTTTTTCATTTTGTTATGGTAATTTATGTTTTATTCTTTATTTTGTATACAATTTTTGTTGTTTTTGCAGATTTTATGTTAATTTGTTCACTGTAAAGGCCGGCACCGGCTGTTTTTGAACATTTTAAATAAATCAAATCAAATCAAATCAAAATCTAACATAAGTTCGTATTATTTGTTGCTTCACTCGAGACAGTGATCATAGTTTGGCCAATGAGTCAACTAACTTAAATGAAACTCATTCTATATTCTATCTACACTCAAAATATTGAGGAACGTGAGCAATAGCGATTTAAACCATGAGTATAGTATTTCAACTCGTAAAATTCAAAGGCCCTTTAACAATTGTAGTGAAAGCAATGATCGATTTATCTAGGGAAGTATCCTTGGTAACAAAAAAGATGAGGCACGGAAAAGGTTTCTTTTTCTTTTGTTCGCTTGAGTATTTATAAAAAAATGAAAATATAACAAGGGCCTCGAGGTGCCTGGATTCAATACTCATTTTTTTGAGTTCATCGATAAAATAGGGATAATTTAACCTGGTTTCCAAACACATACCTTCAATGTGCATATAATTTGACTCGGTCACTCACTGGGTTGTCCCTTTGGAGTCTTCCGTCCTTTCCCAGACATCTATCAAGGAAAAGGAAAATACATGACGTGGAAATTGGATGGAAAATAAAAACATAATAGATTGTATGAGCTGCAGGCGGAGATAAGGAAAACGTTTGTTTGGAAATAATCACGTATCCTTTGGAAAAAAGAGAAATTAGTCGCGAAAAATGAGGAATATGAGATCGGATAAGTAGAAAAAATCTGCGAAATAAAAAAGTGGTACTAACTATTGAGGAACTTGAGCAGTAGCGATTTAAACCAAAGTACTATGTATTTCAAGGTAATCTGATAATTGTAGGCAGTAAATTCATCTACATCAACATCTACGCGATGCCTTGCAAGCCACCGCGAGGGTGTGTGGCAAGGGGTGAAGATCACCAAAACGTGCACTATTGACATGCAACTAGGGTACTACATGGAAAAATGGTAATAATATGGTTCACATGCAGCTGAATGGTTAGTATCTACATAGTAATAAAGGGATTTGTTGTTAATACATTCATCATGCGCTACTGACTACTATACAATATGTCACCTACCTATCCCTTTGCTATGCTGCCTATTGTGTTCTATAATAGTACGGGGGAAAAATAGTATTTTAAATCTATCGGTACGACAATCTTACTCTCTAATCTTATGTATCTGATCAAATGTAGCATAATACGCTGTAGTCTTTAATATATATCTAGCATCTTCAGGAAAGCTATCCGTTTTAAATTTCTGTAATAGATTTAATCTGTATTTTAACCTACGATCTGATGATTTCCAACCTAATTCTTCTATTAATTCTGGTACACTACTAAACCTATCGTAACACCTTTTAGAAAACCTAGCTGCCCTGCACTGCACGCTGTCAATTAATAGCTATTTGATCAAACATATTTCATTCGGATCCCTACACTGGCTACATATTCAAGGTGGGGCCTAACTAGTGAAAAGTAACATCGATCTTTTGTCTTCTCATCACATTTCCCCAGTAATCTTTGAATAAATCCTAGATTTCTCTTGAATCGGCCACATATTTCCCGGATGTGTCTTCCCCACGATAAATCTTTTGTGATTGTTACACCCAAGTAATTCATGGAGGATCGACCAGTCTGTTGCGTGAAGAGTAGTAACTATTTCTTTTCCTTTGAGCGATGTGTTTTAGCCGACGTCTCCCAACGAGTCTTTAATTTTATATAGCATAGGAACATGACGAGGATGATCTAAACGTATCCTTACCTGCGGCAAAAAATGAAGATCCTCCAGGGAACTATAAAAAGGGCTCTTTTGAATGAATTCCTTCCATCACTTTCTTTTTGTGAATCAAATATTGTTTCTGACTTCCCTGCTGTATTCAAAATCTATGGTTGTAAATTCGCATTTAGTGATCAATAATAAAATAAAATGGTTTTTTGCCGTCGTAAATGCCACTTTAAAATAAAAAGCGTAGCTTAACTGCGTTGAAAAACAACTTTTTCCTGTAATTTTAACATTATGCTCTTTCAGCTATTTCTTTCATTATATTTTATTTGTCATACGGTGAGTAGCATTTTACAATCCCCTCTTTCTTTGGACCTAACTGGTTTTAAATGTAATTGTCCACTAAACTTACTTTGAGGATAGAGGTTTTACAGAATTTAACCACTGCTGTATCTCACTTTTATAAGGCACAAAGTGAAACAAATGCACAGAAATAACAATGAGTTGCACATATTTTACTGAAACCAAAGGATTCTATTTTTCTTGCCTCCCTATTCCAAATTATGCAACAGATTTATGTTGGCAAATTTTCACTGGCCCTGGATTTTCTCGCGGGCGGATGAAAAGGAAAACTCCATTAACTTATTAATCGTAAATATTTGCCAACACTCACGCTAATATTTTTACAAGCAAAGAGTGGCACGTTACATGAAGGAAAATTGCGCAAAAACCTCCCCGTCGCCCAAGTTATACTGTCGCGACGAATCTCTTGAACTTATGCTCTCGCCTTTCCATTCTCTCTCTCCCGGCATCACCTGGCACGGCATGTTTTCCTACGTTTCTCCCTTTAAACCTTTGTCTCCCTCATCCCCTTCCTCCGCCCGCTGCTCACAAAGCTAACAAGTATGGAATGAGTTTTTGCATGCATTAAGGAGATCTCTTGTGTTTATGTTAGGGGTTGGAGTGGGACGCGGATGAGGGGGGAGGGGAGAGGAGCCGTGGCTGGAGGTAAGGAGCCGAGGAATAAGAGGTTGGCTGCCTGGAGACGGTTGGAACTGACGCTTACGGCAGAGGATGCTGGGAGGGCGGTGGGGCGTTGCGCGGGGATTTGGCAGGTAGAAGATTGCCATGGTGGGGTAGCGCAGTGTGTGCGTTTTGCAGGATACGTATTTTTTTCCCTCTAAGCCTCCCCTTCAAAACCCACCCACTCCACGAGATGAGGGTGAGGTTCCAACTCTTGAACGCCATCTGTCGTTCCTTGGGCGCAGATTCCAGCCAACTTATTCCGTTAAAACTCTCTCTCTCTCGCTTGTGCGTGCGTTTTGCGTGTATTTGTGCGTGCTCGAGTTCGAGGGGTATTATAAAAAATCATATTGTCCCCTGAATTAAATTTCCCATGACTGCTAGGCCTCTGGGAATGTCATTTTTTCCCCTCTACATCCTGAGCTAAGTCCCTCTTCGCGAGAGAAGGATTTCGCAGTGACATCTGCTCAGTTTCGCGGGTTGTGAATTATTAAAACACATTTGTATGGGAACCAACGGGCTGAAAGGAATGGATAGAGGAGTCCCGTATGGAAATTAGAAGATTTTGAAATTGGAAGAAATCTTTGAGATGTGTCTTCATCATGATTTTGCCAGGACCTCTTGTTAGCTGCGTTATCCATGAGTTTCCAGTCGTCTCCATGCACTCTGACAGAATTTTTTGGCAGATAAACAAGTTGTTTCGGTGAAATTTGTTTACGTATGTGTATGAGTTTTTGTATTGATGACATCGGAGGAGTTTTTTTTTAAAGAGCAAGTGAATCACTAAATTAAAGTTAAGATAAATTCTCTAATACTCTTTCTTTCGGGAAATTTACTTTTACTCAGGAAATACTCTTTTCACTCCTTTTCAATGAAAACACGAAGAGAAGGTATATTAAAGTGCAATCTTGAAGTTTTACATTTGTTCACAAATTATATTTCAATTTTAAGTTCTTCCTTTAGTTCCAGCTTGAATATTCTTCGTGAGGGAACTAATATTAATTACTGTACAATAAACTGATACAGCTAGAATATTAAATATTAAGGGAGTATAACGCTAACTGATTGATTTAATTACATTTTATTGAAGAAATACAAACTCTGAATAATAATTCAACAGAGTGGTTTACAACCAATAAATGTGATGAATGGATTTTATAGGGAAACGTATTGAGACCTTAGTTGTTCGAATACGTAGAAATAATTGATCAAATGATTATAGAAATAATATATACAGAGATACCAAGTGGGGAAAATGTATTACTTGCAGTGCGGCTGATGTTCTTGTGATGCTGGCAAGGGAATACAGAGGGAATTCTCAATCAAAATAGACCTCTTCATTTAATCGGTAATTCACTGCACGATGACATCACATCTGAAATACGTATCATACTATCTGAGAAGCTTATTAATTGAAGATATTATACTATTTAAATGATGAGAGATTTTATTGGGAAACAACCAGCTCAGAATCGTGGAAAAAGTTATGAAGTTGATAGAATCAAGCAGCTAAAAGATATTGTATGAAAGAATGGAAACAAGGCAGAGTTATAAGAAACTAACATTAAATAATATGGCCTACAATGTTATACTTAGCGGTGATAGAAAAGGGACATCAAAGACAGAATCTGAATGGGAGTGCAGAAATAAATGCTTTCGGGAGATTCAGGGCAAAGGGGATGTCATACAGAGTGGGACGACAGAATTGAAAAAATCAAAGAGATCGGTGAGTGGAAGTTAAGAAGGCCAAGATCATGGAGCAGTATAAAGAGGCAGGCAAAACAAGATCTAGATAATGAATATATGTTTGCGTAGAATACAAAGCAGGAAAAAAGATAGCAGTTTTATCGAGGCAAAGATAAAATAAGTTTGCGAAGGGTAAAGGAAGTTCGTGAAACCCAAAAAGAAGAAAAAGGACTAGAAATGGTGTCTCCTTAACTCCTCTACAATTGAGTGGAAGATTTTATAGTGAACAAAACCAATACTCTGACGTGTCTTGGGGATGACACATTATTGAGTATTCACCATTTTCTAGGGTAGATACCATGTATCAACTGCAATACCATGAGAGAACACAATAGAACACAATCTCAGAAGGACGCCTATTTTTTTATTTAATTTCAATGGGCGTGATTTCACAATTGGAGTGGTTACGTTTGTGTGTTGGAGTGTGGTGTCACAATATTTATTTATACCGACATATAGCTCTCGACATAAACGGCATCCGTTTTCTTCGTAGATTTTAAAATTGTACTTTTGTTTAAAAACGTGTTTTGCAATCAAATGCACACTCCAACTGGGGGATATGTCTCTTTCGTATTATTCATCGTTAAATATCAATCGCACCTGTTACTCGTCCACCTCCTCTTAACACGAACAATTTAGACGCATCACTTTTTCCGTGCAGTAATTGAGTTACGTGTTGACGCGTATTTGGCGTTGAAGCTGTCATTGGAGGCATCCTTTAGGCACCTGAATGGCCGCTGTTAAATATTTTCACGTGTGAGGCACCTATTCGGAGGCAATTGTTTGGCCTAATACTGAACTTTTCGGAGTTGGATAACGTCTTTTGATGGGTAAAGGGGAACCATATGGAATTCACATTTTCCTTTCAGAAGCACACGTAGGCAATGTTTGTATGAATCAGTTAAAAAAGACAAACGCATGTGCCTCAATAAATGATTACACTGTGGTAGAGGAATGAGGAGATGCAAATTACGATTAAAACCCTGCACATCTGTGGGTATGAATTGAATATACTGACTCAAACCTAGCTTCCGATATAGTATTTTTGAGGGAAAAACATTCAAGTAAATATAATTTTTTTCCTTGGTTGTGTTCTTGTCTGTTTCCGCACTAATAGGCGCTTCAGACCAGGAGGAAAGGTACAAGAATGGGAATGGAAGGGGAAGGATCAGTACTTCTTCATTAGTAACATCTCTTAATTTCTTGTATATAATGCATGTAAAATTCCATTGCAGTTTATATACTTCTGGCTAATCGTGAGTTATATCGAGAGACTAGTAAATCTTTGGATTATAAAAAAATACTACCTGAAACTACTACCTGAATTCACTTACTCTCTCTTAAAAATTATTCATATTGGCGCTAGTATTTCTCACTTAGCAATGAACTTAGAATCCACAATAACGCGATTTGCCATCTTTAAATGCATACAAATAGCACAATTCAATCTCACACTTTGACACTCTGGAAGATTATACTTATTATTAGGTACATTTTAATCTCCATTCTCTCTAGTTAAATGCTGAAGAAATTGCCATTAAGTCAATCGTAAGTAAATCAGAATTTAGAACATTTCAAATTAGCAATACATCATGGTCATCATATGTTCCGGCACTAGATGAGGGCCAGTCTTAATAATGGAAAGATTCCCTATTAATCTAACAAGGATGTGAAAGAGAGGAATTGCGTCAATATAAAGAGATTGGCCAAGAGAAGAATCGTGTAGAGGGCTGCGTCAAACCAATCCTAGGATTATAGACCGATGATGATGATTAACCCAACTTCGTAGTATAATTCCAAATGTTGTAAAAACTAATGCTGTGTAATTTGATTCCCTTTTATACTATTCCCTCCCAAGATATCTGCATATTTAGGTTATATCCAACGCACAGTGAAGAAAACCAGGATAGGCAGTTAAAGGCCCAACGCCGTGGACACCTACGAGCAGGCAGTATGTCGACTAGGATTTCCATTTTTAATTATCGTTGACGGTAAAATAACAGGTATATGCTGTAATTATACAAAAACCATATGGAATTTTGCAACGCTTGTTTTTTAATTCAATCCACTCGGGATGTAATTGCAGTGATGAGAATACAAGTGGAAAGGAATGTAGAATACAATCAGGAGGTATTCGCGAGCTTTGTTGATTTCGAAAAGGCGTTCGACAGAGTGAGGTGAGAAAAGTTAATGGAAATATTGCGGAAGTTAGGAGTAGACAGGAGACTGATCCGGAATTTGTGCATGGCGCAGAAGGCGCAAGTGAAAGTAGCTGATGGAGAATCGTATTGGGCCACAATAGGAAGGGAGGTTAGGCAGGGCTGTCCGTTATCGCCGGTACTTTTCAACATATACTCGGAAGAAATGGTGAGAGAGGCTTGGGATGAGCTGGAGGCTGGAGAGTAAAGGTCGGGGGGAAATTCAGAAAGTCAGTGAGGCTTGCTGATGACCAAGCGCCTGTCAGCCAGTCTGCCCGAGACTTGCAAAAAATGCTGGATGCGTTGCACGGACAGTGCGAAAGATACGGGATGAAGATAAACCAGAAGAAAACGAAAGTAATGCGATTTTCAAGAACAAAAAGGGCCAGTATTACGATAAAAGTAGGAGGTCAGAAGCTAGAGTAGGTAGAGCAATTTAGCTATCTAGGTAGTGTGTTGGAAGAAAAAGGGTATAGCAGCATTGAAGTGAGAAGGAGAATTTCATGGGAAAAAGAAGCTTTTACTTGTAGCCATAAACTAATGACAGAGGCAGTTAAGTAGGGAAGTGAAGAGAATACTAGTGAAAAGTTTAATATGGAGCGTTGCACTATATGGGTTGGAAACTTGGGCTTTGCGAAAAGAAGATGAAAATAGACGTAGGGCTTTTGAGATGTGGGTGTGGAGAAAGTAAAGTGGGTCGAAAGGAAGACGAACGATAAGGTGTTAGAATTGCTAGGAGAGGAAAGAAAGTTGATAGAAGAAATTGGGAGAAGGCAGAAGGTGCGGATGGAAAGGGTAATAAAAGGGGATGGTCTTTAAAAGGAGGTGATTGAGGGTATAGTGTTGGGTAAGCGGGGAAGAGGGAGGAGAAGAATGGGTAGCTTGGATGTAATGATGGGTGGTAGGAGGTAGGAGGGGCTGAAGAGGGACATCGTGTGAAATGTAGGGGTTGGGAAGAATTAAATGTCCATTTAAACCTACCTTCACCGGTAGAATACTAATTATAAAATAATTTAAAAAATAATATTCAGTAATGCAACGAAAATACTTTCCAATATGGATTATCGCCATCTTCATCAGTCAATCAATTATTGGATTGATTTGACGCAACTCTCCGCTCTTTTCAGCTAACCTCTTCATAATTACGTGATTCTTCTTTTTCAAAAACCAAATTTCCCAGAAAGCCGAATAACGCTCTCATTCAACTTCTGATTCGGATGTTACATCATCAACGCAAGCCATTAAATTGTTCTTTTATGAATCGGCTTTGCTGGTCAGTTGCCTTTTTTAAATGGTAATGAGTCGTGTGTACAAGTTAACTTTTGGAATTTTTTCGATGATTTTTGTTGTAACTTGATATTTGTTAAACGGCATTCGTTATTTTATAAACTTACCCTTAATTGGTTCGTGCAAAGCTAATAGAGCGTATACAATTACTTTATTGATTACTTTTATTCTCGTGGGCAAACACTTTTTGGATCGTGTAATATTACACGAAGGGAAAATAATTTCATGATATTATTTTTGCTTTCTGCGGACCATTTGGCAATTTTTATTAAAATGCTCGCTCTCTTGTTTATGTTCAATTACATTTTAATGAATTTTGCAAATGGTCTTTCGAGCGAACATATATTCTCCTTTCAATAATTTCATACCCCTTTATTACCTCCAATGGGTGGGTTCAAAATCGCTAACGGATTCGCCTCCTTGATTAACTTAAAGAATTAACGCGGGGACCCCTTCAAAGCGAGCATCGGAGCGAACGAATCTTGGCTGAAGGGCCTCCTGTTCTCTTTTCTCTCATCCCCCAACACTTTTCATTATCACGCTCTCCCCAACCCCACCTCATTCGAGAGGACCCATCTCTTCCTCGAGTTGCTACAACCTTTTCCTTGCATACATTTTTCCTTTCATCCATCCCACCCGTTCTTCTCTGGGGAAAATGAACTTCCTTCTGCGGGCCGTGCCGAGAGGGGGGGAGAGTGTGTTCGCAATTTCTCTTTCAATAAATCCCTTAATCGTTTTCTGCCTCCCGGACTCTCGCAACCCTTCTCACCAACCCCTTTTACTCCTCTCCTTTCCTCTCGTGTATTCATTCACCTCTTGTAGGCCCCTCAGGCCCCATAGTAGTCGGGGGTATGGATAAATTGCTGTACCGATACCTCACTCTAATACCCCTGTGCGCATGCTACGGGATCATGAAGGATGTTTACCCGAGCAGGCGATTCGTCAAGCTGAGTATGGGGAAAGAGAGACTGTATATTGATGCATTCGCTTAGAGTCTTGTTCCGTTTTTATCGAGATCTCAGGTATTGGGTAGACCACACGCTCCTTCTCTAAGCACCGTGAAAACGGCTGCTTAATTTTAGACACTTAGTTCGAATCAAACTTGCGTTGTACACATAGGGGATAGGTCAGTATTTATCGAGTGGCAGGCTTAAGAGGGTAGATTTTTTTATTTTCCACCTAAAGAGAGAAGATTTTCCTCGTTTTCTGTTATTAGCTGCTGAAAAGTATTTTTTAGGTTTTTTAATTTTTAGCTAATTGAGAAAATTGCATCCGTAAGTCCAGTCACTAGGTGAATGCTTCATGGTTTCATTTTTTTGGAAGTTTGAACGTATTTTCTGAAAAAAAGTTTTGTACGAAACTTTTTATAAGTATCCTTTTTTGTATTCAAACCTTGATTTTCAAACGTTGGTGTGTGGCATTTCTTTACGGTTATTCGTTTTTCATTCTACCCATCTTCATCATTGATGTTTGCTTGGCCTTGCTAGTCTAAATTCAAAGCACATCCCTCTCAGGCACATAACAAAAGAATTGTGGATCATTTCGTACCTGATTGGCGCATACGCGAAAAAGTAACGATATATATACAAGCAATGCAAGCCATCTCGAGGGTGTGTGGCCTCTATAGTGGTAGCCTGGTTGGTAACACGTGTGCTTGGTAACCCAAAGGTCGCGGATTCGAATCCCAACTCGGGCATGGATATATCTTAAGTTTACGACCTTAGGCTATGTGGTGCAATAATATAATCTTAGCCATTGGAACACCTAAGAGCACAAGAATTATTCTCAAGGGTGCTTGGATGGGGGTAAATTTTCACCAAATATGTACTAATACATATAGTAATACGTAATGACTATTAGTTTTTCATGCAAAAGGTACGTGCGGCTAATTGATTTTTATCCACAATGAAATATACTTTTTATTGATAAGATAGATAAGTCATCTTTGAAAGCATTAAGTCTAAGTTTGACCTCTAATTGGAACCACTTATCCAGGTGTTATGCTGGCTTTCATGATACTTTGTCTTTCGCGGTAAGAAAGGGGGTTTACGTCTACTACCCTCAAACGTAGTAATTGTCATTAACTCTTTTTGAAACTGATCATTAGACGCGGCTGTTCTCGAAATAATTGTCACTTCATTAGGACTTAAGCGCCAAATTTACGTCACACATTGAACTTGGTGCATAATTTTGTTCTGTTTTATTTGTATCACGCTTAATCCTGCCTATACATTGCGCTCATTTATCACCATTTATTTTCTTGCATATGCGCTCTCTTGTTTAGTGTCTTTATTATTCCCATCCCCATGTCTTTATTTTTCATTACTATACCCAAACTACCGTATAACATTTCACCTTACTATCTATAAGAATTTCAGCATCCATGCATTACTACTCGTGACATTGACATTTAAGTTTTCAGTTTGCCATGATATTTAGCTGACGCCATGCCGAGCACACTCAAGTTTTCTGAATCCTCTTCCCCAGAGTATCGTTTTACTCATTTAATTTGCTATGTAGGTACCCGTCACAATGTAATCCTTAGTACTATCGCACTTTAATCGTTCGCTCTGACACACACCGTAGTCCGTACACCCGCCCTTCCTCTGAGGTTCCAGGAAATGAAACCGATGTCACTTCGTGATATCGATTCCATTTCCCGATCCCGCTATTGGATGTCGTCAGGGGATAAGGAGTGTCGTAATACTCGATTATATTAGCTCGCTCATGCGCATCAAAAAATGAAAATTTAAATTAATTTTTAATGAATTTTTGGTATAGCAGTATGATGAATTAACCTTTGAATCATTTCTGTTTTACAGTATAGCTCTTATTTGATTCAATGTGGCTGAAAAAGGTACTAGAACATCTACGAGGTGTTAAACTCAACGGCGCAAATTGTTAGAGTCATGCATAATCCTTAAATTTTCTCTAGATACGAATGGAAAAGGCAGACTTCGTATGAGATATATGGAACAGGTTGTGAAGGATTTAAAAGAAAGGAGTTACGTCAATATGAAGAGGTTGGCCGATAGAAGAAACGAGTGGAGGGCTGCGTCAAACCAATCCTAGGATCGATGATCAATGATGATGAATGAGTCGCCTGCAGCATAGGCATAAAAACATGTCAAACGAGTAGTGGTCTGGGCGCCCTTGCTTGGTTACAATGAAATGCGGGTGAAATCCTAGTAGCATGTTTTTTCCATAAACGAATACATTTAAAAATGTGTTCTCGTACCTACTCGAAGCTTTCTCAGTTCCGGAGAATGTTTATGGCAAAATTTTCTGCTGCAAACGTAATTAATTATCTTTACTTCTGAGTACGTTACCTCTAAAAATCATTTGAACATTCCCTTGCTTCTTTAAGAAGACGGTGAATGAAAGTGGTTTAATTTTAGGTCATCTATCTTTGTTATTATCTGTGGGAAACGAAAACTTAGGGTTCCAATGCGTCTATCGGACTCCCTCAACATTACTAGCACAATAGCTGTTATGTCGAAAATCTACCATTTTCTATGGATTTAGAGATGATTTGGTTATTAGGAATTAATAAGGAAATGTTAGTCATATTTCACACCTTTTTCTTGAGAGACAAAAAATGACTGGCAATAAAAGGAGGGTTTTAGAGAAGGGTAGGATTTTTTTAAGCTTTAATATCCGTGAAATTTTTGGATGACAATGGTAACTAAAGAAGATCTAGGTCTTGAGAATTTTCATCTTCAATGTATACTGACGTTTGTCCCTCACCATGATTATTGTATAGATAACCATGGCTAATATTCGGCAATATCCGTTTTGTCAATAATATTCCACCCCAGTTGATTGCGCTCTAATTAGGAGATGAAACATATAACACCATATCTTTTCCATGTTTAAAAATTATTCAGACCCAAATATGATATAGTCATAGGCCACGTGCTGCTCGATAAAAACGGCGAATACAAACAAAGCACAGGAAAGATTTACCATGCGTGCAAATACACATATCTAATTGTAAAACAATTGACTTTTTAAGCATTTATTTTTCATGTATATATATATTTCTTACTATCATTGTTTATTATTCTTGATTAATTTATTTCCCAAATGGAGTTCCAAATAAAGTGCTACAATGCAATAAATGGTCTTAGACTCTTTTTCGTCTTAGATTAGTGAGCACGTTAATTATTGATTTGATAATTTTTCTACTGGTTAGGATAGATTATGATGGGGTGCTCACTAAACTTCATATTTCACTTACATGCATTTACCATTCTAGCACTTATTCTGTATTGTAGACAACACTTTTCCTAACCGTGTTTTAACTATCCATATTACCATTGCCTACCATCCCAGCCTTGAAAACGACTTTCTGCATCTTATTGTCCCATGGAACCTTTTATATCTACTTTACGTCCTCACAGTTTCTGTCTACAATCTGCCCTCTATTATACCTATAGATTTCCATGTGAATCAATAATCTCATCCCAATCTACTCTATCAAACTCATTTTCATAATCTACAAGACGAATAACAATATCCTGTTTATATATATTCATTTCCAATTACCATCTCGCATATGCATTTATCTGTATTTTTTTAAAAACAAATTGTTTTTCTCCCGCAAACTCATTTGCCTTCGTCTTTAGCCTTACGATTTATATTCATGTACTAAATTTGTCGCGTACGAGATCAAACAAGTCGTCCTGTGCCCTGCGAAAACATCTTCAATCCTGTTTTTTGGGATAGGGATCAACGTTATACACATTTCTCCGACCAGACTTCTACTCCATGTATCATATAAATCAATCTAAAACCTTTAAAAACAATCTATAAACGATCAATAAAACAATCTATAAAATCAGTTCTCTCCTCTCCTTCGAGAAAGGTGGTAGTGGCCACCGAAATATCGAGAAAATATTTTTGTGAGTGTCTTTTTTATGTGCTTTTATACTTTTGCCACGCCTGTGACCAGCTTTATTGCTATTTGTGCCTCGCACTGCGAATTTCCTATAACAAATCTATAAAACCTTGTATTTACAAGTTAAAATACGGCATTAAAAATGACATGAGTTTTTTTCATGAATTTTGTTTTATAAGTAGGTACTAGAGCTTCAAGGTCTAATTTTGAAACAATGCCAAGTTGGTTTCTCAGTTTAAAATATCACGGTTTAACCTTGTCCACTAGATAAATTGAAGGATGGTTTCACCGTCTTCTCAAATCAGCATCCTTATTGTTAACATTAATTCATCAGTGTGGACAATATTTGCTCGTTTATGTCCCAATATTGCATGCATTTGCTTAGCTTTGATGATTTGAATTTTTGTACTTGATTGAAATTTGAGAAGTTTCTATCGCAGCGTCTATCATAAGGTCTTCATTCTTAGCCTAATGTTGGCCACCCTTGAAGCAGATTTAATACCCACTATCTTCGAATTGCGATGCCGTATCGTTGCTGAATTGTCGGGCTCTTGAAATATTTTTTTGGACTGTTAAGTAGAAATGCTTATTACTTTTTAAACTCCCAAAAGTGTTCGTGCAATTAAACCCTCATTTGAACGAGTGAATGTTTTGTTTTTCGTTTTTTCCATCCGGCTCTATCTTCCCTTCTTTCTCGACATACCTTAAGAATTTCGTTGCTCACCAATCAATTCCTTTGAGAGCGCAAAACCCTTTTGCCTTATGTGTCTCACATCTTCCCCTTTGATTTCCAAGCCTTTTTCACGTTTCCATGCTGTGTGACCTTTTTCCTCTTCCAAAACTTTCTTGCTCCCATCCACCTCACAGTCTGCTTTCTTCAGCACTACACCACCTTCCTCTTTCACTTTAAAACTCCTAAGGACGAGAAGAAGAAGAAGCTTCCATTCTTCTTATTCTTTTGTAAGAAACTGAAAGATGGTCATCGTTGCAACATGACGTCCTTTTTCTCAGCTTTCCTAAAGTTTTCCTTAGACATTTTCATTCTCTTGACTCTCCGTTTTCGATCATTTCCCGCGCATCCCTCATATATCAACTTCTATGTTCGTTTGTAACCTTTCCCTCCGAACGTTGCTTCCGAGAAATTCCCCGCTGTTGTAAAACCCCACCCAACATTTTCGTCTCTTTTCCCACCTCCCATGCTTCGATTCCCTTTCTTTACAAGTAATTCTTATTTGTGGGAGGCGACCGAGAGATCAAGTCATTTGCTCCGTTTAGGATAGGTTGGTAGAAGCTAGGTAGATGTAGAAATTGTTTTATGAAAGGGAGAAAGAGTGGAGGAAAACCTGGCGTCGGTCTTAGGGGTCGCCAAGGGACCAAAGATTTAACGTCTTAGCCAGCGGACGGAGTACTGAACCTGAAGTGCCTTTCAGAATTCACTGAATTAGGGACCGGTGTACCAAATAAAAATCTCCTTCACTTTTGAGATTCGAATCCAGACTCTCGAGATTTAGAGACCAGTACACCAATACAACAACTCAATACAGCAACATCATTCCCTAGTACGTTTCTCCTCTATCATTTCATCCACATCTACATATTACTATCCCTATCAGGCATGCGTACCTGTAATTCAACCAGATGTACCGGCACTATCTACTTTGCTGGAGTAATGCTTAGGTGTGTGATTTAAATTTAACCCTTTTACTGCCAGAGGACAGATATATCGCCCGATTTATATTAAATTCTTACATATTGGTAATATTATATTTCCTTAAAATCAGATACAGCATCAAAAATGTTTCCATCATCATAGAAACTTAAATATATCGTCAACATCTAGACAAATACTTAATTCATATAGGCATTAAAATTGGTTCAAATATATGTATAGTGTATCATTATATTACAATTTTCATGGAAATGTGCTTAGTTGTTTTTTCACAGTCTACCTAAAAGAGGCTGGCAGTAATAGAATTAATCGTGAGAACTTAGTAGCTTATCGTGCAAGGACGCCTCTTATGACTATAGCTCACTCAAGTGAGGCAAGCGCGGCCTAAATCTAAAATAGACATGTTTAGTTAAATGCAAAGCATGCAAGGAAATATATGCTCTAAATTTATCCTTGCCTGACCACAGTTTTGGTTTTCCCTTTATTGTTTTTGGTATTTCCCCGTACATCTTCACCCGATCTATAACGGACCTCTCTCTTTTGGTGATTGCTTCTTGTAACTCGAGTCACTTATTCTGGAAACCTAGCGAAAAACGTTTCTGATATCATTCAAGAGAGATTTCTTTCCCATAGAGAGAAAAATTAATTCTCATTCATGTTCTGGCATCCACTAGTGGAATCTTGTACGACTTCACTATTTTTGTATTGAGGCCAGATATGAAATGCAGACAGGCAATAAAATTATTCTTCCCTCAATTTTGTGGGCTGGGTGCTCCAATCTTACTCGGTACAGTTGAACCTACTATTTAAGTCGTCAGTGTTTCGTAGCTTCCTTCGTGTCTTATACTCTTAATGGGGTCGTTTACCATATTTTTTTCATTGCCGAATCTGACAGAGTTTGTAAAATAAAAAGACCCGTATTTTTTCCGTTTTTTGATCCGACAATTATTTCGCGAGTTATAAGCGGCGAAAAACTGATGTTTTTAACCCTTTCGGAAAAGTGGGCGTGGTGCAACCTCTGACGTATATCGACTTCATCCAATCACAACTGAGCCCGCGAAGCTACTTTGCCTTATCGCAATGGGGGGGGGGGGGGAGGACACAGCTGACTCGGCCAATGGGAATGATTGCAACAGCATCTGTGCGAGCAGATCTTCCGGGAATCCCCCTCCACTCCCTTCCTCTCCCCTGAAAGAAGTCAAGGACGTGAGGAAAATGACGTCAATGTTATCACAGCAGCATTTTTGGTGGGCGTCACCTTTTGCTTATTTTAAATTTTGACTTATGAGTGAATGGTTGTAGTTAGAAGATTAATTTTTTCACTAAAATTCCTTTTTCGTTTCCATCTAACGATTTCGTGTACAAAATTGTAATTTTGGTTTCGAGTATACGCCCCCATTAGGTACCTTATAAGTGTGAATGATTTGCGAAACAAAAAAATTTATCAAGCAAATCCAAAACCAAATTATCTTTCGATTATCTTTAGCTATGAAGACGTGGTGAAATGGAGTGCCAAATTAAGAAGTGAGTAATAATAATAATTGTTGTCGAGGCATACCGGTCTCAGTAGCCACGTCGGTAACGAGCTGGTAAAGAAAGACAATGGACGCGGGCTCGAATCCCGCCCTGATAATTGGTTTTTGTTTACCTTATATTAGCCCTTAGGGCTTTTGAGATGTGGGTGTGGAGAAGGATGGAGAAAGTAAAGTGGGTCGAAAGGAAGACGAACGATGAAGTGCTAGAATTGGTAGGATAGGAAAGAAATTTGGCGGATGAAATTAGGAGAAGGCAGAAGGTGTGGATGGAAAAGATAATAAAAGGGAATTGAGCGTTGAAATAAGTGATCGAGGGAAGAACGTTGGGAGGTAGGAAAAGAACGGATAGCTTGGATAGAATGATGGGAGGCAGAAGATATGAGGGACTGAGGAGAGATATCGTGTGAAATTTAGGGGGTGGGAAGAACGACATGTCCATTTGGACCTACTTTCACCGGTATATTAATCCGTGACCGGTAGAAAACTAGTAATAATATTATTTTTCCTAAGGGCAGATTTATGCGACATAACCAAAGTAGTTGGAACAACTAAACACATAAGTCTTCTCTGCTGATGCACCATGCAAAACAGTTGTACGTGCTTACTTCCTCAGGAAAATGAAAGAAACTAACTTGGTCCTGGATGTGATTACGGAATTTGAAGGCCCGAGATCCATGTACACCGTCATCGCCGGCTTAAGACAATTGCGAACCTGTTTGTTTCTCTGGAGGAGGCAAGTCCGTCCCAGATTTTAATGCGCTCCAGATCGGGAGGGAATGTGTTAGTATGGGATTTGGAGTGGATGGAGGAAAGTCTCGGAGGAAACTCGGCGTCCGCATTTGCCTACTAACCTTATTGGAGCCACCTAGGAGTTAAATATTTCACGTCCAATTCGACGGACGCTAAACTGAACTAGAAACTATAGTCAGTCGTCGCTCGTAGTTTGCTGCAAATTTTCTGTCATTGGTAGGATTGAAACCCTGAGATCTCAGTGCTGGAGGCTTCTACTGACTCCGGAGCTCGACCCATCCTTTCAACGACGAGTACTCGTCTCAATGCCTTTTGTAAGATGCTCCTGTTATATAGCCTTCATTCATCCACCACATTTCTCTCGGTTTCCTTCCGATTCTTTCTCTGTTCTTCCTCTTCCTTTCCTCCAAAAACTTAATCCCATTCCCCTCTCTCACGCAACAATCCCGAAACTATTTTTGCGGAAGAATGTAGGACCAGGAAAATTCTCCCTTTTTTGTGAAGGTTGCGCCGTCCCGCATTCTTTTTTCATCCTCATGCTCCGCACCCGCGTGTTTTCTCGAGTGAAAAAATCGGTGTTCCTTTAATCATGACCTTTGATTCTCGTTTCTCGTGATTAAGGCGGAAGAATAAAAAAAGAAGAATCCTGGAAACCAGATGCCTGTTTTCATGCAATTAAGGGGTGGAGCTGAGAAAAATAATGGGATTTGGTGCTGTATATCTAGAATAGCTCAAATGTTATGCGCGTAAAGGGAGAGTGCATGGTGATGATTCTCGGAAAATGGGATTAAGCGATCAATATCCGTAAACGGTAAGATTTTATGACGCCTAGAATTTACATTTTTACAAAAAACTCGTAAGGTTAAAACATTTCAACACAGCGAAAAGGGCTGTAAAGCCAGAGTCACAGGATTGTTTTTCACGTACGTGTTCAGGGGAAAAAATCCCTTCTCCGGTCCAATTAAAATACCCTGATTTTCCATCACGGGCAAAATTCTTTCGTCCACTTTCGCTTTTCTTGACGCAGTACGCTAATATTTATATCAGTCACATTGTTTCTATTGCATTCCATCTTAATACTTATTCTTTTAGAAAACATTTCTATATATGTCAGCTTACCTTATTTTCATCCTGTGCTTCCTCCAAAACTCCCTTTTCTTGGTGAAACTCCAAGAAACATCTGATCTTGCAAAGTGGTATGTCACAGTTTTTGCTCCTCCATGTGGTTTAAATTGTTTTTCCTGGTGATCTGAGTTTCATTTTAAGGGTATAATGTGCAATATGAAGGCTACAATATTTTTATAATTTTATCTTGCTGCTGAGATAAAAATAACTTTGGCGTCACGCTTCAAGTCCAACTTGCACTCTTGCCAGGGAAGTTTACAATAATCTGCCTGAATGAACCCTCCCTTTGCGTCTCCATGCTTTGATTTTGCAGGTTGATTGGATTCAATATAGTAAATAAAACTATTCAAAATGGCAGTGTTTATTATGAACTAAAAAAATACTTATTGTAAAAATAATATTTTCTCATGTTACCGGGTGATGTTATTAAGTGGCACTAATGTTTACCATTCACCGGAAAAGCGTGAAAATCTTTTAATCTTACTGTATTCTTGTTTTTACGACTAATACGTAATAACTTCGTTTTTGGTTCGAACTCACTCGGTGATTCAACCCGAAGGTTGGTTTTCTTAGGTGAGAGTAGAGTTCACTAAGCCAATGGCGTGTAAAATTCACATTCAGAGTAGGGGGGCCAGTTACTTTCCCTGGGCCACCTGCGATTTTGTATAAAGTTCTGACACCTTTCTGACATATTGCCCTGGATTTGAACCCGGGACCCTCCGGTCAGTAGCTCACATCAGTGCTCTACCCACTAGGCCACCATGACCCCCTATTTTAATTACTATATTTGCCAAAATGAGCCACTGAAAGAGAGCAGGAAATGGCCGATCGCCACCTTTGTCTGCTTTTATTAAATTTTCACTTTTTCGTTTGGACCACAGTTTGTCGTAAGAACACTAATGTATACCACACAATCGCTGTAACGCAGTGCAATTGATTACATTTGTCTTCAACTCTTTTCAGTTTCAAATCGTTCCATGTTTTCAATTCTTTTGGCCATTTTTTGTACTTGGCGGAGATGTTGCGCTCGCATTAGCATCATTTTTCAAAAGCAACCTGACTAGATGGAGACTCGAGAATAAAAAATCGAAATATAGGTACATGATGGTGTACACCCAAATCCCGTAAATTCATTATTATTTGACTTCCGAGAAGCATTCCTTAATTTGTAGTATCTTTTTTACCTAAATATATGTTCCCCCTTAGTACATAACCGTGCGGAGTAGCAAGCACCCAAACCGAGAATCCCCGTGTCGTCGGTTTATTTTTTATACATTTTTTGATATAGCTCTCAAGAATTGGAAAGGTGATAATTGCTCTAGTCAATATTTTTGTCACTCGACCCATCATTTTCGTTATCCGTTTTCGAATTTATTCACTTCGAATTTATTGAAATGTTAATTTTTAAACTATCAGTTAGTTTATCATTTTCCTATCCTTCAACTTGTCATTTTAGGCTTATGAAATGAAGTTTCATTATTTTTTGCATATCATTATATTTTACGGGGCCTCAAATCAGAGAATTATTTGAGCTCTGAAAAGTTGTCTTCTTACACACATACCAGGTGTGGAATCACGAATGCATCTTCGCGTTATCGCAATCTTTATCGTTAACGCTTAGGTACTCCCAGAGTAGCGCAGGGTTAACAATAACCGTCTATAAAATTGTTGATTGTGATAAGCGATTAGAAGTGCTGTGCCAAAAATGAAGAGTGAAGATCACCTTCTCTCTGACATAAGTTAAATAAAAAAATAACGATAGGTAACGCTAGCGCACGCCTTATGAAGAGCCATGATCGAGGCCCAGGTTATTAAGTTGGGAACTTAATTTATAGGGACTTAATTTGTAATATACGAGGGAATTGTATAGAGGTCAGACGTGAAAACGTACTATATTTCTTCAAAAATATCTATAACATGTAGTTGTCCACTAATAATCTCGCCTTACAGGGGTAAAAAATCAAAAACTTATTTTTCAGGTTGAATCGTCTATTTTTAACATTTAGTGCATAATGATCCTCATATTGTCAACATTTTTCTCCGAGGGGTATATTCATTATGACTCCCAAATGGCTAAAGTATATTATGATCAGTTGCTCCCCAATTGCTAGTCAACTAGAACCTCTATGTACAGCATTTATTTATAATATGGATTAAATAGCGAAAATAGATGTGTTTTGCATGTATCGTTAGCGTTTGTTGTTTCATGTAGATAGCTTGTTTCATGTAGATAGCCACGTAGCTCTTGTAGGTGAGCTAAATCCAGAAACTTCTTTTTTTGGTATCTTTAAATTAAAAACCTATTGGTCTTAGGAAATGAGAAGGTTGTGAGAATGAATATAAATATTGGAAAATTTTGATTTCTTATCGTGTTTTTCTTCTTATATTTTTATTTCCACGTTATAGCCATTTATTAGTTACACCCTAGTTTGAGTGATAGCTGTTGACAAAGTAGAACCAGTATCAAATGCTTTATAAAGTACTCTTCAATCATTCTTTTAAAACTCCACTTGTGGTTTAATGGTGATACATTTAGGTGCAGATGTGAAAGTAAAAACATTACTCTGATTTTATAATTGGATACATTTTAATCCTAGCTAATCTCTTAAAAACTCTGATTGTTTAATATGGAATTTGGAGCATGAAGTTTTGCAGTACATACTGAAAATTTAAAATAATTTCGCTTCATTAATCAAGTTGAACAGATCTAGTTCTTTATTGCATATCTGCTGAACAATGAAATTAAAGATATCTCTTTGACGATAATTATTCTAAGGAAAAATTAAGGCAACGAATTAACCCAACTCTAGTACCCGATTGCAGATCAATTGGCTATGTTTTCTAGATTTCCTATCTTTTGCAGATAGACGTTATTTTCTAAGTAGGTTTATGTTTAGATCATAGTCGCCAATGTACATTTTAAACTAAATGCATAGCTCTTCGATCTCAGTACTTCCTTTCATCATTAATCACCAAGAGGGCCGACATTTGCATCGCGTACTATGATTAAACAAAAAAAAATAAAATAAAATAAAATTTCATCTTCTTGAAATCTTCTAGTTTCTTTTGAGTTGGTCTGGTACCCGTTAATTACTGCTGTACTTCATTGATGCGACTTACTGGGAAATATAAATTTGACCGAAGGGAAGAAACTTTTTAACCGCGTATTGGAAATAACGGAAAAATATACATATACACACACAAAATAAGAAAAATATTGATATATTTTTCATATTTTGTGTCTCGTTCTAAAGGTATGAATGCGGAGACCCTTCTATTTTTGTAGAATAAAAAAGTCCTTCTGGGGACGATGGGGTGCAAACATTAAAGGCATGCAGTGAAGTGCTTCTTTTCTTCCTTCGGAGCTCTTTACATTGTGCAGGAAGAATGATCGCCCACGGTTTATCAGTGCATGGCTCTGCCCGGGCCGATTTGATGCCGATTTGATGTGAATCGTCTCTAGGTCGGCGACGACAATGGGCGAGGGTAGAAATTGGGTCGGGATGTCAGGAAAGAAGACTTGAAGTGGAGCGGTAAGGGAGAGAGAGGGGCGGGGAGAGAATAGCTGGGGTTGAAAAGAGAACCGGGAACGAGGCTGGGGGTGGCTGGATAGAATTACGAGGGGGAATTAGGCCGGAGTTTTGGCCGTGGAAGAGCTCCAGAGTCTAATGAGCGAACGTAGCGATGCGGAAGGTAAAGCACAATGACTCAGTCCGTTATTTCCCTGGGTGGAAGTTCACAAAGAGGCCGCAAAAATCCCTTTTCTCCGTCTTTCTCTCTCTCTCTCTCTCTCCCTTTCCGACTCACATCCGCCCCCACATGATGGCGCCAATGTCGCTTTCCCCGTTTTATATCGCCCCAAAATCTTCCTCTTCCATCCCTTTAACCACCCACTACAGTTTTTTTCGCACGATTCTGCTCCAGAATTCGAGCCAACCCTTGAATTCAGTTCGATTCTCTATCACATATATTTCTCCCAAACCCCCTCTTCCGTGCAACCGTTTGTTGTAGTTTGTGGGGGTTGTTAACCATGCAGTGGGAGGCGACGCTAATTTTCGCATGACCGGTTGGATGGAGTACGTGCCTGAGTGATCCAAGCATTATTTATTAACTAAGCGTATCCAGTGTGAGGTGTTGGATGGGACTCGTTAAAATGAAGGGAAATACGCTGAATATGATATCATCAAAGGGAGTGAGCTTAAGGCATATGCTCCAACACTCCGACTGATAAAAGGTTTTATGTTAAGGTTTTTTTCACGCATTCATAATTGAATAATATTTTAATAAGTTTAACTAAAATACTGACAAGAAAAAGATAGTGACGAAGGAGTATTAGAATTGAAAAATACCGGGGAATATGGTACATAGATTGCCTCCACAAAAAATACCTAATTTCTTGCTATGTAGCTTGAGCATTGAGTGTTTGAGCATTGCATTTTGGGTTTAATAGATGTTGATATCGTTACTCAACTCGGTGACTCGATTTGTACTATTTATGAAAATGACGCACCTTATTGTAATACTTACAAAATCCAAATCGTGCATTTCATTGGGGTTCTGACCACCTTGTGTTCCAAAAACGTCTATTATTTAGCAGAAGGGATTGGACGGCAGCCGTATATGTATTTAGTTAACATGCTTTCTGTACGAATCATCATCAGTCAGTAATCCGGAGCTATACGATTATGTTGTCCCGTTTTCTTCTTAGGGTTTTCATAAGACTTCTGTTTTCTCCCACTCGTCTTAGGACTTTCAACTTAATATATTTAATATTGGATGAACATTTTCCGCAGCAAATATGCTGTTCACTTTATAAACAAAGCTGTTGGTAGGTGTTGTAAATGTACCATAAATACAAAGGGAATAATTTGTTCTGAAAGGTTTGCTTGTAAATTTTAGTAACAAGGATTCTAATATGAGAGGGGGGCTAATGTGTATACTATCAGCCTGATACAGTATATGTACTAAAATATATATTTTAATCTTGATACTCCGAAGATGATACGTAGCTACGGCTACTTGTGTATTACGTGTGGTGCGTTGAGAGAAAGAAGGAGAGAGAGAGAGAGTTAAATTGATATGGCTCCTTTTTATTTCCAGAACGTCAGAAATTTCACATGATGTGGAAATTATTCATTTTAAAATAACACTTCTGAGTCCAATTAATGCACTTCATTGTACGAAAGAAACCAAATATTTATAAAATGCTGTGTAGGAAGATGTTATTTATTGACGGAGAACTTCTTATACCAAGCGTCCGTCCTTCCACAGTGTGTATGTTTGTATATCGAATATCCATGTCCGAATACAGGCAGTGGCAGTGTGTTTATTATTTTTTAAGATATTTTGAGTAACGTGAAGAGTTTTTTTCCATGATTTTTATTCCTTCTTTACATAATCCGTCTTTAAACATAACACTCTTATTTACCCTTCATCCATCATCCCCTTATCGTTAAAGACTTCAGCTCTCAGTTGCCTTCCCCTGCAAATAACATCATTAACCGGATTTTAGCCAGTCATTTGTCGGCTAAACAGGTTTTAACTTTTCCTCCGATAACTTTCTATTTAAGCACACTTAAGACTATTTGGATTTACCGTAGTTTTTTTACATATTAACACATATGTTTATGTAATGTATAATTTTAAAGGCACTTATTATTAACACCTTATTTTCGTGGTTATAATTATTTAATTTTTAATCAAACAAATATTACCAATAGTAGAGTTAATTTCTCGTAGATAGCAATTTTTGGACGAGGATTAATACGTGATCAATGTTTACATAATCTAAAAATATTTGCCAAAAATTAAAAATGATTATTATTTGATTAGTGTTAGAGAAAGTGATTGAGCATTGAGATAGCGACTTCCATGTTGTTTTCATTCTTTAATGACAATGTCAAAAAATCTGGCTGGTAAGCACCGCATGCAAATATGTAAACAGAATGGCTCTAGAACTCCACATACCTCTAAGGGTGGAACTCAATTGGCGTTTTATAGGCTCTATTAATTTTTTGCTTTATATTTATTTTACCTTTCATATGTGGAAAAAAAATTTGGCCAGCACGGTTTTTGAAACATCAATGAAAACAATTTGGCCGTGGATGAATTATTTAGTGGGTATATTTTGAACTCTTTGAAGTCGTAATTAGGAAGAAGCGCTCAGGTTCCCAAGAGTGAAATCCATAAACATTATTTTAGCTGTGAAAATTAAACTGTAATTTACTCACACTGATTGATAATTATGGTATAGTATAGGACACAGACATGCATATTTGAAAGGCGTAAGCCTGACCTTACAACCTGAACTTACAACTTGAGAGCCGAAATTCAGGCTATGCAATAGTGTTGCCCATAATTTTTCCATTTTGTGCTGCGTTTAAAGAGAAGGGTTGAGCAAATGTCTGTTATCTAAATTTTGGGTACACCAAATCCAAATTTTCTTTTTACAAATTTATTAAAAGTGGTCGATAAATTCTAAGTTTTAGAGTGCGCCCCAAATTTTATGACCTAAGTTTCATACAGCAACTAAAATATTACGGACAATTTATGCCAATTTAGTTCCTTCCATTCTCCAGTTATGATTATTCATGTGTTTGTCTCATTGCTTTGTCGTTTCCTCTAGAATTTTTAGTTTATAAACGTTGTTTACGCATATTTTCCAAAAGTTTGCTACAGATGTTAACTTCTGTGCCATGTTGGTTTTACCAAACTACTCGTTCAGGCATAAAGTTGAGCCCAAACTCAGGTGTTTTTTATGAGGAGGGCGTAAAAAACGCCGTGTATGGTATTCGTTTGAAATAATGTTTTACTGGTTAACCTCTTTGCCACCTCCAGCCGTCCATGAAAACAGAGCCGTCGACGCCTAGAAAGTCCTCCTTTGTCTATAGAAAATCTCATGCGTCGTAAAAAAGGTGTTGTTTGTGCAATGGCCAAGCTTCGTGTCCACATAAAAGAGCAGAGGGAAGGTAGAGGATGCCCTGCAGCGTCCGTCAAAAAATCGCGAAAAACTGCATCGTCGGGACAAATGAAAGAATTGTAAACCTTCGCTCTTTTCATGGCTTATTTTACGAGGCTATGTATTGAAGGCGATGTAAATTTGCTCGATTTCAAAAACATTGCGTCCTAGATTATTAATTCATGCATATCTAGTCCTTTCACGCTGGTCATTCGGAAGCTCAACTGTATTTTATGTCCTTACCGTACATGTTGATTGGTTGCAGAAGAAAAATGATAACACCAAACATTGATTTGGGTTCGAGCCTTGATTCTTAAGTGTTTCATAGGCAAACGGGCAAACTGCTTGTATCCATTCTACTTAAGGTAAACTGCACCCACATTTATGTGAAATGATATTACTTTTTCTCTGCTAAAATAATGCTTTTTGTATCTCTTTGGTAGTAGATAAACTGTTTCAATATTTTTACTGCTCTTATATGCTAACTTATTTTGATGGTAAAAGTATTTATGATATTGAATAGCAGAACCTATTCATGGAATTCACTGCAAATATAAATGTACAGACCAAATATTTGGAGCTTGAGAGAAAATCTGGACGTGGCTATTCTGTTTTCATTTATCTTAAATCTTAGGAGAGCAAGTTCTTAAAGAGATTGATGGCAGTATATGCGTACGATTCTTTTGGTTCAAGCATGAAAATTATTAACGTACTAATTTATGAAGCGTTGCAATAGATAAACAGGACATTTTGCGCTCTAGAGATAATTTATTTGATCCATATCCCCTGTTGGAGAGCTCCAGCTGTCAAGGCAAGAGATAACTCTAATTTCACCAGCGTCGGTGTAAATTAGACGTAGGCACCGCCGCGCCGCCGCCACCGAACTCATGGATGGCGAGAGTTGGACCATTGCTAGTATTGACGGGTGAAGGGTAGTTGGTAGTATTTGTTATCAGTTTTCTTCCATTGTTGATAGCATCTAGGAGGTTGAGGCGCTTTCCTCTCTCTCCTTCATCTACATCTACATAGTGCCCTGCAAGCAATCATCAAGGTGGGTGGCAGGGAGTGAACTCACACAGTAAACATGCATTACATATCATGCAAAAAAAAGGATTAATGTTAATATCCCAATCTATCCTTCAATTTTTAAAAAAGATAAAAAAAGTAAAGCAAGTATGCCATATCATGCTGCTAGTTGGGTTAGCTTAAAGTCCTTATGCCAACATTGAACTACCTATGCTATCCATTGATCACTCGTATTGGATATATTTACCACTATTCATATCCATAATTGTATGAGGAAAAAAGGACATCGAATCTGTCATTTCGGCGTTAAAAATCTTTAATTTTGTGAATATGGTCTAGTCTCCCGTAGATAGTTGGTGTTCGCAAAATATTTTTAACGTTATTATTGAAAATTTTATCTTGGATTTTTTTTAAGAGATTACGTCTACATGTCAACCTATGGTCTGACAATGATTCCCTCCTTAGTTCATGCAATAGACTGCTTACGCTGTATGGTTATCATACTGTCGCCTTAGCAATCTTGCTAATCCTCACTGTACAAGTTCAAGTTCATTATTTAAGCCTCATCAAAAGATTTTTCCAAATCATATGAAATATTGATTGACACATGTTTCCTGAAAAAGAAAGCTTGAACTGAGCTTCTCTTGAATGATTTCGTTCAATATTAACTACTCTGAGATGAAAACATTTTTACATTTAGCTACAAGATTGCAAATGGTGTTGAGATTAAAGAGAAAGAGATTAAGTCTAAATTTCAACCTATGTTATGACAATGATTTCCATTTTAATTAATTTAATAGATGGTTACACCAATAAAGTCATCGAATCTGTCCTTTACAAATCTTGCCGATCTTCGCTACACATTTGAGGTCATTATTTATCCCAAACTCATATGGATATATTTCATACTGGTAGTGTATTCCAAAGGGAGTCTAACAAGGGAAAAGTAGCTAATTTCTCGTACATGATAATCACATTTACCCAGTACTCCTTGACCCATTATTTCACGTATGTGTTTACCCCAGGACAGATCATGTCTAATTTGTCTTTTATAATTGTCTTATTCCAAGATATTTAATGGATTTCACGTTTGTTACTTTATTGTTATTATTATGTAAGTGATAGTAGAAGAACTATTCTTTTTCCAAAACTTCATTACCAAATATTTTTGAAAAATTAATTTTAACTGCCATGTATCACACAATTTTTCAATTACTTGTATGTTATCATTTAAAGGTTCTTTATCGTTTGGAAGTAGAACTTACAGTGTACACTACTGCGTCATAGGCTAATAGACAAACACGACACTGTCTCAGGCAAAATTTTGTGGAAGTTATTCATGGTAGGAGGAAAGTTATCAACGCTGCTGTTTCCACATACACGTTTATTACGCACGACCATGGTTTCGTAGCAAGGCTACATCATCAGGTGAACATTTAGCAAAAATTTCCAGTATATATAGAAAAATATGTAGGAAAAAGGAGGAGGGGAAGAGGAGAAGAAGTGGGGGAGGAAGGGGTGGAGGGACGGCAAGGCAGGTAAGCGTGACGGAGGAGGAGGCTGGAGGGGAGGGAAGCGAGGGACGTACGGCAGCGGGTGTCTCAGTGAGTTGGTAATGGACAGGGTAGGAAAAAAAAAGACAGGAGGGGGGAACGTAAGGGATACAAATGGTAATTAACGAGCTTTTTTGAAGTGAGGTGACTCAAAATCAACACTCAAAATACTCAAGACTCAAAATAGACAAACCTTACTTTTTACCATCTTGTTGATAGCAATTAGTACAGATGGAACAAGGGTAGACCTATCGCACTACGTTGTGGCACACCCGAAGTGACTTCAATTTCTGGGGAGGCAGCACCTTCCGAAACCGCCCTTTGCTCCCAATCATGTAGAAAATCATAACGGGATAAAAATGTGCAATAGAAGTCAACTATTTTTTTCTCCAGACTGTACGGTAGTTTTCCTGCATATGTGACAAGAAATTTCGAAAAGCTTTATAGTAGTGAATACTGAAGAACATACTAATGTAATACTACTACAATATACTAAACGCTCAGCATTCACGTTTAATACCAAATAGATGGATAGATAGCGACCAGTCCTAGGTAATTTTGTTTTACAAACGCCCCAAGGTGCGTTACGTTAATTTTACGTTAAATTCCTAAGTTAGTTTCGCGCTTATTTTTCCTAATATTGGTCTTAACGAATACGTTACGTCGTTATCAAGAGAAAGAAATCCTTCCCTGGAAAATAGTAACATTTAATTTGGTCCACGCCGGTTACGCCGAGGAAGTCGCCGACTCCGGGTCGGAAAAAGGTCGGCAGCCCACGAAAATGTTGTCGGCGGGCAAGTCTACTTTAAGTCGTAGATGTGTTGTGAGCAGTCAGAAGTGACTCTTTTCTCTTGAAGACAAAGTGCAATGTTCACATTACGCATCGTTCTGCACTGTGTATGCAAATAATTCCAGCGTAATTTAGTGCAAACAGTGGAATGCTTGATGTACTTTAATGGACGGCTTTAAAAATTAGTTTAATCATATATTAGATTTCGAAATAGGAAAATAAAAAATACTCTATTCATCTTGTAATTTTACTGTCTCAATCATTCTGAACAATTAATATTTTTGTGCCATGTACTGCAAGGGCTCGGCAGAAGATGAAAAAAAAATAAAATAATGATGCATTTTATTAGTGAGGGGTTAATAGTGTAAAGTAAGGAATGATACGTAAGTTTCCTTAGCAATGGCGTAAAATATGGACCGTATATCAACAGAAGGTAATTGGTTTCGAAAAAAATGGATTTTAAAATATTGGATCTATTTGGCATAGTTGCTTTTATACCTCGTGATTGAAAGCATAGTTCTTTGAAAGTTTTATTTCTGATTCCTTGTCAAGGGAAGCGGCAGAGATCTCCATTTTTCAGATTTCCGGATATTCTAGCAAGAGATTGATTGCTCTCTGTCTTGTCATATTTGAATGATGTAGCTGGAACAGAAACCGAGGCTAAGGGAATAGGATTAAGGTGAAAACGAAAAGAAGCAGGAGATGGAAATATATGATGATGATGAATGAGGAATATTAAATCTTCGCATCCATTTCCAAAGAGCAGGGCGATGTTCTTGTTTCTGCAGCGTGTTTCTGCATTTAGTTTGTTTACAAGGAAATATTCACTCCATCAAAGAGAGGGATATTTGTAATTTTTGAAAGATTATGAAAAAAATATAAATTCAAATCAACTGATAAAACACGTAATTTTGATACCTTATGTTCAGGAATATTTCTTGCTCATAATAATTATTATTTTTTTTCATTAGCCCTTTCACGTTAGATAGAGGCACACTTATAATGATAATACGTATTTATTAAATTTGTTGTTTCCAATGTATATTACAATAAATTGAGCTACTGTCCAGTAATGGATTCACTTCTGTCAATTAAACAATTATGCCTTTTTTAGAATTCAAAATCATTGAAAAAAACAAATACGCAAAAAAGCCGTTTCATTCATTCTTTGTATAGGTCTATAGCAATTTATTATGACCTTAAAGATCATTTTATTTTTTATTATAAGAGAATTGAGATTTAACCTATGGAAGGGCTATTTACGGTACTTCAAACAAACTTGTATCGCTTTATCATTCCATCGCTTTGTTATCGCTTTATCATCGTTTTACTTATATGTTTGATTTTATTATTATTAGTAGTATTCTACCGGTGAAGGCAGGTTTAAATGGACATTTAATTCCTCCGGCCCCCTTAAACGATGTCCCTCTTCAGCCCCTCATACCTCCTGCTACCCATCATATGTTTGAATATGATGGGTAGTAGGAGACAAGAAAAATACTTGTATGATACTTATAATTATTTTAAATGGAGAGTTTTAAAATACGTTGCACATTTCAGTATTTGCATAAAATACCATTATTTTGAATGATTTTCTTCATGGTCTCTTCATATCGGGTTCTGCATCCGCGTATGTTGACTAGGGGTGGCAACAGTTTCGCTAACCGTCCTGCTAGCGTCTTCAGGTCGAAGGTGTGGAAGCTGCTTATTCGCCGTCTTATATACGGCTGGTCGAGTCCGTTCTGCGCTGTGATTGGCCGGGATGGATGATTGTTTTCCACGCAGTGTTTAGGGGATAGTCATCTTCTCTGCTGAAATTATTGGCCGTTTTCCACATCTCTATTGCCTCTCTGATGATCCTAGGATAATAGCGGCTCTCCTTTGCTATTATTGTTACCTCCCCAAATTTAATCCCATGGCCAGGCTCGCTGCATGCATGCTCGGCAATGGCTGACAGTTTGATCTGCTTATTTTTGGTCACCCTTTGGTGTCCTTTTATGCTTTAACACATGGCTCTGCCTGTTTCTGCTTTTATTTATTATCTTTTATGCCAGATAGTGATTCTCTCCACATGATTACCTTTGAATTATTTTGAAAAATTAACTTTTTAGTATTGAACTTATTGAATTAATAATCACGGATTTGTAGATGTTTTGTTGTGCATCATTTTGATCCATACTGTAACCTCTTAAAACCTCAATATCTTCTCTCCCCATTTTTGGACCACTAAGGACATAATGTTTGGCTAGTTAGGTTATTTTTTAACTTCTTTTCAAATTTTTCAGCGACCTCTTTTCTCCAAATTTTCTTGTGACTTCCATGAATTTTACTCACTCAATCCATTTTATCGTGATCAATATTCCGTGTTGCTACATTTAAGATACTTCCAGCATTGCCTTCTCTATTAATGTTTTTGTCCGTAAAGGATAACTAACGACGCCGGCTCATTAACTGATGCGCATGAGCTCTAACCTTTGATAACCTAACCTCCTAAAACATCATTTGTGAGAAATGCATGTACTGCTATATTATTCATAAATGGAGAAATTTTCTGGATTTTCCGATTCAAAGAAAAGTCGGAAGGTTCCTGAAAGGAACTTTGAGCGATTCGTGTTGGTGTTGTGAGCACACCGAAGGTAAATTTGAATGAATGAAACGTCGTCGCATTTACCGGTCATTTGCTCGCAAGAAAGGCTTTTTTGTAACCGTCAAGGGACTTCGTTGGTAAACGCTTTGCTTACCGTTTTTGCTCGATAGAAGACGAAAAGTTAAGGAGCCTCGGATGCCAGAGTCATCAACAAGGGCGGTGCTTTCTGCGAATTAAAGTTCCAGCCGCTGAAAAAAAAATCTTTGCTACAAGGAATGGGAGAAGTAAGAATGGATTTATCTCCTCCTTCACTCCCCGAGGGAAAGAAAGGGCGGGTTCCGCAAAAAAGCTTTGGCCCTAGTCCATGTCTCAGGAACAGGAGGAGGAAGACCGGTAACGGAAGTCGTGGTAGGAGTCGGTGCTAAAGAGCCAGAAAAATTTCAGTGATAATAGAACGTAAGGAGAATGCGATGGGCAAACCAGAAGTAGTGAAAGAAAACAATGAAAGAAATAGGGAACAAAAGGTGTGGAAGAAAACATTTAGACGTTTTTTGGCCATATTTATGGCCGTTAGATTCTAAAACGGAACGAAATATTTTTGCCTCCAACGAAAGGAGGAGTAAATATTCCAAAGAATAGAATGTACGGGGTGCACGTTATAAGTATCTATCTAGTCTCAATATAATATAATCGGTCACTGTTTATTTCTCATCCATGGATAAATCGACTTAATACTCTAAATTAACAAAAATAAAGGGAACTATCATTTTATTTTAATTTTTAAAAGTATATGTTTGAAAATGTCCTGTGCATACTGTATTTTTATGAGCAAACTAGCTACACCCGGTTACGCTTTGTTGTGACTCAGTCTGACATGAAATTAATGCGAAAGTAAATAAAAGTATTCTAGTGAACATAGATTCACCGAGAAAACACATAATGAAATTCAATGCCCTTCCTTGCGTTGCTGTGTCTATGCTGTGGAATGAAAGGAAAGAGAGAAAAAAAGATGTTTTTCACAGAAAATCAATTTTTATTGTAAAGTTCATGGATTGACTACAATTTTTGTGTATCCATTTTCTGCATAAACAAAAGATCAGACGGTTTGCCGACTCTGGAGCATTCGGCGTATAATTGCCTGTGAGAGAAGTAATCGTTTTCTAAATTCAAATGGCTCATTTGCATTGATTATTATAGGGAACGCAAATTGGTGCATTGGAAATTGAAGTCGTTTGAAATCGGACGCAATGTAGGTCGGAATGAGTGGTGTTCCTGAAAGTGGTACATCTTCACCTTTATGAGGTCCAATCAGAAGTTTCACTTCAATTAGATTGTTAGTCAATTTTTTAACAACTAATCGTATGCCATTGAATACCATTGGCTGATTGATGTTTTGGAGTAAAATAATTGGCACTCCAATGTTAAAATTCAGAATTTGTAACGGTAATCCGGGAACGTCGAGAAAATTTAGAAATTATGTTGGAAAATTCACTACTTTGCTTCATCATGGGGTCAATGGATTTGTATGCTACTAATTGACCTGCAATCCTTTTTAGAAAGATGTTGTTGATATCGTGTACGTCGACATTTTTAGCCACTAGAATGGCTCTTCCGCTCAATAATGTGTGCTTTCGATAATTTGTTTCAATTCTTCGAAAAATCTTGTCTCCTAATTCTTCTTGAATTCAAAATTGAATTCACGAAATTGCAGTAATTAGATGGAATGGTGATTTTTCCTATTTCTGGATTTATAGGTACTGTGCCATTACCGATCCCGAGTAATTTTCTTGAAAATATGTCATTTGTTGGATCGGTTTGAAGCTGAACTCTAATATTGGTTTTCTAATGCATTTTTTGACTATGTTCCAGAAAGTTGAATACAGGTATCTCTCGTCAACCGCGGTTTTTTATACCGCGGCCCTTGGTTATCCGCGGCCAACGATTTGGGCACTAATTTTATCAACCGCCGCGGTATCTCCCTTGCGCATGCGCAGTTCTGACCAATCTAATACCTTTTTTTAATATTCACAAATTTCACTAATGATCAAAGGAAGAAATCTTATCAATTAATGGATTGCGTATACAAACATTGGCTTTGTCGTCAATGGAAACAATAGAAAACGAATACTTTAAGTGAACCATTTTAAAATATGCATGCAATAGAATTATGAAGGCAAGATGACCTGGAGATAGCTAAAATAATTTTCATATTTTATGATAGTTGTGAAGTTTAGGGAAGATAGAAATATTAAATGACACGGACATTGGTTTTTAGAAACCCAGTCATACCACCATGCTCCCTTTGTGGGCAAACGTAAACGAACCCACTGGTTAGTGTTCTATCCGACGATGGGAGCACTAAACTTGAATTACGAAATAGCCTTTTATTGCGGACCATTGTCCTTCCTGGATTATAGCTCTTCCCATCAGGATGGGGTCATTACTAGCTTGCTACCATCCTATAATATGGAAGGAGCTAGTTTCTTTGTGGACTTCGTCCTCATTTTGACCTTATAACGTTTGAGGCCGACAAGGTTTCTTTGAGGCATTATGTTCTTAGATGCTTGTGTATACTTCAGTATGTTTGAGGTGCAAACTATATTTTTATGATATCTTCCTTGATCGTGATCATTGGGTTCGAATACTCGACGAACTTTTTCTTTTCTTCAACAATTTAACAACTAACAAAAATTGCATTGAAAAATTCTGAAATATAAAGAAGCTAACAAGTCTGATTTAGAAATAAATTTGGCTCCGTTAATGGCACCAAACAAAACCGTGGAAAATCTAATCGCTACTCTTAAAAAAAAAATCATTTGCCTTATGTTCCAATTTTCAAAAAGATTGGAAAAGGTAGGACGGGAAAGTGAATGCGATTGCTGTTTAAATATTAATGTTTTAAATCGCAATGATGTGGAATTTTCCTGAATTGTTACACCACACAGAACAGGCTATAACTGAAACTGATTTATGTTCTTATTTTGGCTATAGTCGTCTAAGGTTTGGCTTACGAAAATTCGCCTTTCTCTTTTTTTGTCGAAGGTCGTAGTTTTGATCCATCTCCTGACTGAGGCACCCTAGGGTTTTTTTTTGGGACTTAGCGTTAGAATTGAAGAACATTTAGATCGGTGCAATTTTTTTCAATGAAGACATTTTTCTTGTAAAAAATATTCCATTTATTCATTTCGATGCGGACCATCAGTCACCATTCTGGGGCGCGATTTGTCTTGAGCTATACGTGAAATACTTCCGCCGATAGCGAAGAACAAAGCGTAACAGGCAAATTAAGGACGTCGATCGAACAGGTTTAAGGCGAGATAAACGGATGCCTAGTGATGGATGAGTGTAAGAAGAAGATCGATGGGGTCTTGTAAATATGTATATGCCGGTGGAGGAGACTTAGACATTAGGGTGGCTATTTTTAGGCGTTAATATATTGTGGCACATATATTTACTCACGGCATTTACATAAAACTTTGACCCACGCCAGACGGTTAATGCTATTTTTCAACGTTATCATAAATCCAAAGATTGATTCTGACGCACTTATCCTCTCGATATCAGCTGACCTCTTCCTATTTACCCAATTCATCTCTTCTACGTCATATCCTCATTGCCACATATGTATTTCATGGCAAGCGTTATTTTTGCATCATTATCATATAGATTTTCCCCAACAACTGTCTTCACCACATCGTTGAGTCTTCACATGCATCGGTGAGTCCAGTAAGATTGTCCTATCATATTTTTATACTATATATCGGAATACTTATAACAAAATCAGTGCTATCTAACGTTGTTTGCTTTGTAAGCATGGAGTGGCGTGAAATATCTGGATATTGCTTTTTCTTATACCTACCATTCTCCGTTATTTCTATTATTTAAATACGTTGAACACAAATTGATTTTATGTTTACTAATTGCCTGTTCAATTAATTATTTTTCGATTTTTTATTTGAAACGTTAATGCATTTTTTGAGTCATATTCTTGGCCTAAACCTCAAAACGTTAGATGAAATGAATTGAAAATACTGTGTATGAGAGAAACCAAAAGGGCGATAAATATTTATTCATATCAGCAATCTAAGTAGAACGCAACGACGTATCTGTTTTCTCAGACAGTGCTTTCATTCTAGCGATAAAATGATTGATCATGTAGTAGTTTCTTAAGTTCTCTAAAATTTGCTTTAATATACAATTAATCAAATATTTTACATCGACCGTTAATATTTTTGGTATTTAACTAACAACTTAATTGGTAGAGCATGTTAAGAATTAACTGGCTGTTAAGATTTTTTTCTTCAGGTGGTCTCTAAGAACTCTCTCTTTATTTTTATAGAATGAAATACAGTCGAGAGAAGAATTGGAGTTTAGTTACATTGGCAGGACTATCCGCTCTAGCTCTGGTACGGCAGCTGATGGAGTTCAGTCAATTTCGACGGGATTTCAGGAGGCGGAACGAGACCTCTTACGAATCCAAATGAACCCCACTTGGAATCCAGCCTATGGAGGAAAGAGGAAAATTGCTTTAAACACGAGGAACGACAAACTTAAATTGAAACCGGAAAATTTCGAGGTAGGATTTCCTTTAACACACCGCTCCGTTGTTTCTGTATATTTTAAGATGCCTTTCTTGCTGTTGGTTGTGAATAAAATGCGAGGACCTGAGGTTACCATGCTTCCTACAAAAATGTCGGAAATGTAAATGTGACCATTTTTAGAAAATTTGACATTTTCACTTCAAAGAGTTTAACTTTATCATTAAACACATTAAAGGCTATAAAGAACCTTCTTAAAAAATGATAAACCTTAGAAATTCATAGTTGGTGTTCGGCTAATTCTTAAAACTAGCTGCTCTTTTAAATTGTCTAAACATGAGAACTTCAATTTCTTTCAGTCCATAAAGGATATTTGAGGTTAAAACTAGGTAATACATTTGCGCATGATTATTATTTCGATGGCATGAAAAATGCGATAAACCTTTTTAGTCAGTTGTAATAAATATGTTGCTAACTATTTAAAAGAAGCTGCTGAAAATAAACAAAACTGCAGCAGTGATATTTAATACTTGCCTAATTGCGAATAAATTATAAGTTTATTCGCATAATATTAATATATAATTTTAATGACGAAAATTCCACAGATATCTGTATTTCTCCTACAAACATTCTACAGATAACTGTATTTTTCCTACAAACATTCTATAGGTATGTGTATTTTTCTATTTGTGTTTCAATCGATCTACATGCCGATGTCTGAGATATTTGCACGCCATGACGGTCCATGAGGTAGTTGATGTTATGCCTTTCATAAACAATGACAACATTGTAATGCCTCTTCTTAACTAGGCTAAATATCTCCGTACCTATGTCCAGCCTACGAATTCCCAAAATGTAGTTTGCGATATTACAAGCGGAATGATTAATTTGCTGCATAGCGTGTACCGTAAAGCGATTATCAAGTAGTGTATTCCCGAAGCATCAGATGTAATTGGAATTGCGACAAAAGTATTTTAGTTTGTGTCGTTCATTTATACCAATACCAAAGGAAATTTTTGGAGTGAAATATTTCATGGTCGTTTTTTCTTCTTATCTCAGAACAGGATTCTTAGAGGAAATATTCCTGAGTTGAAATTTTGCTTATCTATGCTGGAGTTTATTTCAGTGCATATTTTTTTTGTAAAATCCTATTAAATGCTTTCAATTATCGTGGATCATATTACATGGATGAGTTTACAGTAGTTTACTTATCGGTTGTTATTATCATGCATTAAGAAATCTTAATCTCACGACGCCCAATATAGGTAATGGCCGTAAACCTGTTGGTTCGCAAGAAATGGTGATAAAAATTAATGCATGATTTTTCTTTAGGTCTGTCATGCAGTTATTCACGTTGATTAGGTTGTATAAAGCAATGGTTAATCTATCGTGTATATACCGAATATGAAGAAGAAAAATTCAATTTTAGTTTATGAAAAAGGATGTCTAAGACAATCACTCACTCCGTCGAAAATCATAAATGAAAACTGCAGTCGTAGTCATTGGCTTAAAATTTCAGTTTTTATCGTGGCTTGTCTTTCTCAATTAATGATAGAAACGTGATTTATGTGGGGTATTAAATTACTATAATTATTAAAATACTTAATGTTTTCTACATAAGGCTGACAGTGCCCACGACTAAAGAATTAAATATAAGCAGCGGTGGTTTGTTACATTTATAGTTCTTCTGAGACGCTTTCAAAATGAACCGAAACTATTTTTTCCCCCTAAATGGCGACTTGTCTTTTGGGAGAACAATTCCCGATTACTACTCCAATGAAAGCAGGGATGATATTAGGGAGAAAAGGGTGGTAAAGGTAGACGGGGAAGGAGGGACGGAAGGAAGACACAGTGAGGGATTTGGGGATACAGGGTAGGCAGAGGGACTAGAGAAGCGTCTGAAGTGGTTGCACCCTTGAGCTTCCAGACCAGTTTTCGGTTCACCACCAGTGGCGCGAAACCGGGGTCAGCCGTCTCACTGAATATGTCCGCCCGGACGCGAGGCCGACCGCTTTACGTCCTCCCTCCCTAGGCTTCATGCTTCCCTCCTCTTCTCTATCCATACCACTTCTCTCTCTCTCTCTCCACCTGTCTCCTCTCGTTCCGGCAAAGACTATTCTCCGAGTCCCAGAGAGGTAAAGCGCCCGTGAACCTAGAGGTTGGAAAGGACCTTGCATATAATTTATTGGAAGGGAACTTTAATAATTATTTTTCTTTGTACCTCAATGTAAATATCTCCAGTTTAGCTTGATTATGTATTTTTTTATCCCTAAAAATTGAGAAAAAGCTAACTATAGTCACATCTATCTGCATAATACCCTGGCAGCTATTGCAAGAGTTTGTGAGGTTGTGGGTGGCCACGAAGGTGAGCAATTACCAAGCATGCATTATCAATCTGAGGGAATACTTACTACCATGCGGGCATGCAAAATAATACTACTCCATTACTTTTCTCTTTTAACATCTCATCTGAAGAATACCATGAGTATTTGGAATTCAGCTAATCAAATACTTTTATGAGATCTGGATACTAGTTAATTGATAAAGTGAATGGGAAAGCAGTTTGTAAGGAAAGTCTTTATAAAATTCATTTAGAGGTTTTTGTAGAATCTCTTCGACGAGATCTAAAGTTGATGTAACCCCAAATGAAGATGGATATGTTCGAATAACTTAAATATGTGGTTGCTTTCTGAATTGCCATTATTTGACAAATTCCACTTGTTCATGTGAATACTGACACCGATTGTATGTACTATATTTCTGATTCCGCAGTAAATCATCAGGGAAAAGTGGCCCATTATGAGGGATCGGCCGTCTGATGCTAAGATTTAGCCATAAGTTTTACCTACGTATGTACATTGCGCAATCAGGACGCAGTGAAAGTAAATTCTATAAAACCAAATTCAACCTATTATCCCTTTGCACACTCATTACATGTGGATTGTGTTATATATAGGTCTCAATTACTGCATTTCGCTTTAATTTGAGATAATTTGTGAATAAAAATGCATTTAAAAATTGAGGAATTTCGTTTTGGAACTGAATATATGGAGATAATGGTATGTGAAAAGAAAGAAAAATGCAGCGAATGAAGCGGGGAAGGAAGCAGTCGAAAAGGGCAATAAGGTATTGATTTTGTCGAGGGAATCAACGGCATTAGAGTAAACTTCTCGAAGGCCATCAAAAGTTCAATATCTGAGGAGCGAAAGAAACTTTCGGCAGAAATATATAAAAAAATAAACTTTTTCGGGAAGTTCGGCGGGAGTGGAATGGCTTCGTTTCAGCGGAAGGAAATAAATGGCAAAATAAAGTGGCAGAATAAACAAGAGAAACATGTAACAGAGAAAGTAAGCGGATATACAACTGAATTTCTTTTTGCGAGATCCAAATGAAGCAATCACATTACCCATGGCTGTATAATACTCCCATCCAATTGATAAAAGGAATTATTTCTAAATTCACTCACGGCCAGGTAAAATCCAGCACTTCTTCAATCGTGCTGTAGTTTTCTCATTTTATACCGGGTTAAAAGAACTGTATTACAATAATTTAAACTTGTAAATTCTAAGTGCAAAGCGAAGGTTGAAACTCCAAAGAGAAAATATTTGGGGTCTATATATTTAAGATCATTTATTTAGAGGAAAAAGTTTACAAAATGGACATTATTTTCGACTCGTAGTAGCTAGCCCAAACACATTTCATGGTTGACTTGGTGCAGATTAGAAAAGAAGTGTTAAACTGTAAACTCTGCTTCACAATTCATCAAATGTTGTCATTCACCATTCTTAGTGCAAACACAGCTGTCCCTAGAATAAAAAAACATGTGAATGCATTCGTATTAGGAAATTGTATTTTATTTTCAGTGCGTGAAAATGTAAGAGAATATTTTGGTATTTTTTTATTAAAAAATTGCAATAGATTTCGCATTGATTGCATAAAAAACTACAGCTTTTTTCTTGCTGGAAATATGTTTTTGAATGCAAGGTATACTTCAAAACTACATAAATATTTGTTTTGAACCTTAAGTCTTAAAGAGTATTCCGGTAAGATTGAAAATATTGATGATTTAGGAAGAAGGCTTTGTTATTTTTTTAATTTAACTGATTTTTAGTACGTAAGGATGCTTATAAAAATTATTGACTAGAAACATTACGTTAATGCTCACTCATATTCATCTCTTTGAGGAAGTAATACAAGATCGATGGGCTTGTTTTCAAAAAAGCAGCGTTGAAATCTTTGGGCTCTGGAGGAAGGAAAATAAAAGCGGGAAAGAGATGTTTCAAGCAATTCCCACCCGACAAATATTGTTTTAACTCTTTAATTGAGTTCCTCCATCCTTCCGCAGAGTGGTGGGAAGCGGAAAGTCGATCCTTGCAGCCGAAAGATATGAGGGAATCTCACCCTTCCTGTTCGCCCCGGAGTGGTGGAAAAGGACAGCTCACGTTCCCCTTACGTCTTAATTTATCTACCTTCACTCTTATTCTCTTTCCTCCGATCTCTCTTCCGGAGCATGCGCCTTCCACCCCCAAATTCCCGCCCACGTTTAATTCCTCCCGCCACCCCCTCCCCCCCACCTACCTTGAGTCAACCAAGCCAGGTCTAGCACGGAATTCCCTAACTCATCCCTTCTTTTGCGTCCTAAAAGAGGTACCTGTCAACGCTAATTGCGAGCAATCCGGAGGCACCGGGTGTGAGGGTTGGTTGAGGGGAGAGGGTGGGGGAATGAAGCGTGACCTCAACCCTGGGGCTCAATGTGGGGCACCGGAGGTCAGGAAGGTTTTTCGTTTTGAGAGCGTGTGTGAGGGTTGGGGGGAATGGGAATTTCGGGATTGGGACGGGGTATGCAGGGAAATGGGGGTGGGAATATCGGGACTAGCCTGGGTGCCTGGAGTTTGGGGTTGATGGTGGCCTGGAAGCGGGAATGGTAGGGCACAGCTGGGATGGGAATGAGGGAGTAGGTTAGCTCTGCGTGAGGGGAAGGCCACCAAATTGAGTTACATGACTTTCTTGGTTCTCACCTTGTCTCTCTCTCGCTCCGCCATTCTCGCCGGCTTGCCATCTCCACATTCGTTCCGTTCCCTACCTTCCTCATCATTCATCTGCCCTATCCCCTCCTACCCTTCATACAACCTCCATGTACATTTTTCCGGAACAAGAAAGCTTCGTCCAAACCGGCTCGTTCCCTTCGATTTCAACCTCTCTTCTTTCTGCAATCCCGTTATGACTTCTACCGCCCATTTTCTTCTCCAAACTATTCCTTGATCTCCCGTCAGAACTTTGACCTTCCGATTTTTTCTTTCTGTTCTCAATTTTTTATTCCTTTTCCATTTTCCGACGCCGTTCCGACCGCGTCTCCACGAATGCGCAAATCTTATTTACCTTTCACACCTCCTCTGTTGTCGACGCCATCTGCTGCTGTTCCTTTCCCTGTTTTGCATCTTTTTGGGCGCAACTGCAGCTCTCAAAGCTTTCACGTCTCCTCGTAACTCGTGTACTCCGATTGAGTTTTCCGTATCGCTTTCGCATCAGGGTACTTCGCTCCTGACGCAGGAAACGAATTCTGCCGTTCCATTTCCGCGAAGAAACTCTTTGCTCCCGTATGAGTAATGGGAAGAAAGAGACTTCGATTAGCCCATGCTGACAGTTTAGCGAGTAGCATGCTTGGGGAAAACGGGAAATAAATTCCTCATGTTCCTAAATGTCAAAAATTACAGTAGTATCTTTTCTGCGAGAAAAATGAATAAACCAAACTAAATAATAATATTTACATACAGAATTCACCGGTGATATAATTTTGAAATATAGGAACAACCCCATTTTAGGGTGACATCCTCCTAAGTTCAAAGATCCATTGCCACAAAACGTTTACGATGGAATATATTAGGTAATATGACTGTAATCACTTCCACATCGGCAACACACATATGCGTTTAAAAATATGGCTCCAAGAATATCATGGTGGTATAAGCAATCAAAAATACTGCGTATCTACAATAGCAAAACACCATTGGACCGTTTCAACCGTTGACTTGGAAGTAGCGATATCAATGTTAAGAGAGTTCCCATGTATTCCATGATCGATACGTGAAGCTATAAAAATAGCAAAGATATCTAGTAGCATCAACCGAGAAGACGGTTGTGCACGGAACAACAGTTAAAAACCGATTTTCTAATTTGAAAATTTGGTCAGCAATGCAGACATCGTAAATAATTCTTGAGATAAACAAGGCAGTGACACATTAGCAGACCTGAGGAAGGCAGCAGGAGCCCTGGCGAAATATTGTCACACAATGAGTGACTTTATTGGTGATTTTTCTATGAATAAAATCGCCTGGTGAGGATCAAGTTGCTGCGGCAAGAGCATTGACTTCCCATCCCAAGGGCCCGGGTCCTTATCCCGACAGTGACAAATTTTTCTTTGGCATGCCGGTCTCTAATGGAGTGCAGTTCGGAGAACATTTCGAGACCAGTAATCAGTCCAGCAAGTAGGACGTACAACCGTGGTCCCCTTGGCTCCCTCCGTTTGCATATTTTATCCGATGTAGTTCATTTTTACTCTAATTTTAATGCCTGAAATTCCTCTATGCGTACCTAATGTAAACACCTTTATTTCCCCTATTACCTTTTCTTCTACCTTTTATTGTTTTGCCTTATCTTCTTTGTCTCGACGCAAAATGTGAATCGTGTTGCACAGAATTTTAATGTTAGCATTATAATACAATAATTACACAATATTTATTGAGATGAAATTGTGGCATTAAAGCGATATAAAATTTGTTCATTGAGTAAAATAAGTAATTGACTACTCCAGGGCGTCGTTAAATGTTATTCTTACGACTAAGAAGAGATTTACGAATATATCATCGTAAGTGAACAAACATAAGATTGGTTTGGCGCCCCTATCCGTTCCATTGTACTATCGGTTATGTGCACTTCATTATTCCATTTCACATACTTTACTACTAGCTTATAGTATGTCTCATGCGAGCCCTTTTTTTCATCCGTCCCATTAACGTTTCCTAGGCAATTGTCGTCATCAGTCCATGATAACTCAAGATACTCCTGGCCGATGAAGTTGTCCTGTCTTTATTTTAGAGTTTTCAACAGGCTTCTCTTTTCTCCCACTCTCCTTAAGACTTCTTTCTTTAGTCACTTGCTTAATCCATGTGCTGGTGTGGTGGCTACAGTACTGGCCTACCATCCCGGCCACCCGGGCTCGAATCTCGGCACTAAGGGATTTTTTATTGGTACACCGGTCCGTACTTTAGTACCTTGTGGAGAAAACTTTGAGTCCTGTACTCCGTCCGTCGGATGGGACGCTGAGCCGTGATCCCCTTCGTAAAGATCAGGCTAATTCCGACGCCGGGTTTCTCCCCACCCTTCCTCTGTTCCCTGAAAACTCATACCTGACCGTTTTAAACTGCGCAAATGACTTCAGCTGTCGGTCGCCTCCCCTGAATAACAAACCGTTTTAACCACCCTCCGGTGTAAATATTCCCTCCGGTGTAAATAACCTTAGTTGCCGATTGCCTCCCCAAAATAACAAACCGGTTGATGCATTTTATCTTCATCATTCTCCTGTCACACCATATTTCGCATAGGCAAATCACTGTATTATTCTTCTAATTGACTTTAATGGAGGTTATTTTATTATGTGATGGTTTGCAAATTTCGTGTTTACAGCTCTTTTTAGGAGCAGGATCTTCAGGAGCAGTGATATCTCAGTACCGTGCGTCGGTGAAAAATTACACGCTAGCAGAGTAACTTGGATGCAGCCTTAACCATTTTATTTTCGTGAGTTGTTAAATATTGCTTCTTATACATTTATTATTAAAATCTAGTCTTCACTATCAACTGAACATTATATTTGAACTCCTATTCCGTCATGGAGAAAATTCAATTTGCGCGGGTAGTTGGGTAATGTGAAGACATTGAAGTACGTGTACTGGCCATTCATTTGGACCTTGCCATGCATCATTCAGATTTTAATAGGTGCGTAATCCGTCGCCGCACAGAAACCATCTATGCCCTGGAAACGCCGAGAAATCGATTGAGGGAGAAGACTTCTTTAGCCCTTGTGTTGGTGACTGAGGGGACTGTGCTTGCCTGCGCAGAATGCATTCATATAAACTGCTTAGTTACAAACTTTTCACCGCTTCGTCCTTGCCTGCTTTCACCCACTTCGTGTCCTTGGGCATCGCGTCGTCTTAAATCTGCTTTTTTTTACTCTTCGCCCTCGTTCCCCTTTCTCTCTCCTTCTCCCTATTTTCTCTCTCCATGCCTCCTTAATTCCATTATTATTCAACGCTTGTTCGACCCTTTTCCAACCTTTTGAATTCATTTTCCTCCTCCAACCGTGCCGTCTCCTCTTTTTACTTCCGCTTGCTTTTATTCAGACTTTATCCCGTGTGTCATTCGAACTCGAGGGGCATCTTTATCAAATCTCGTCCTCCTTTCTCTCCCTCTTTCTTCCATTCCTCTTTATTCTTCATGTCTCCTCGTTGATTTCTCGTTCAGTTTCCAGCGATACAAGTTCCTCACAGTGGCTTTCAAAGTTGTGCTGTAAATTCGCATTGATATTATTGGCGTAGTGATTGGTAACACGCCGGAGCGGCAACTGTAAGATTTGCGGGTTGGAATTCTATCTTTGGCAAAGATGTTTTGTTGATCATAGGTGTATAATGAGATTAGACGGTGCACATTGACCTAAGCCGTAGGGTACTTAAAAACTAAAATTTACCACTACTCTCTGTGATATTAGTAGATATTTTCTGCTCTCTGTTTATGTTCTCTATTGTTATTTTGCTACAAATTTCCTCGTCAGAGCAGCTATGGAAATTCTTTCCATATTTTTCACCACTTTAAAAGAAAACTTTTCGTTATCGCGCTGCGGTGTTAAGATGGTTAACATATCATCTTTCATATATCTACGCTTCAAGCAACCGCTGGATCAGAGTTCAATTCATACCCAGTGTGCATTACAGTAAATAAATGTTTCTCAGCGAAAATACCGCCAAATACATTTTAGCTATTAAACTACAAATTCAAAGAGTTATTAAAATAGTGCACGTTCCAAAATGTAAGTAAGCTCTTGTAGGAAGGAGTGTGAGTTATAAATTTAATTGGTTATTGTCGCATTGTAATCCTAATTGAGGAAACTATTATACTGTTTCCATTGTTAAGTTATATGAATTCTCTATGGGATCACGGCGGCGCGGCGGTAGGGGCTAATTTTATACTCATCTTGAGTTACAGACACTGCACAAATGCTATACACGTACTTGTGGCTACATGCCATGCATGCAAGGAGCTAACTAAAACAACAGCATTTATACTATTTTTCTCTTCAAATCGGTATATTATCTACACATTTTCAAACTAGCTATAATATCATTCCCTTTCCTTCCTCATCCTCTTTTGGCTATCATTCTACCCTAGATGAAAACCATTAGGTTTTCATTTCCGCTAAGTGCTTGTTCCATCGATATACTCAACGTTCTTTTAATGTTGCCAATTGTATTGTCTAAATATGTACCTTACAGCAAATGGTAATTACTCTTAATTTTATGGTTAAGTCAGTTTTAGGTTTACTCAAGTTTTACAATTGCACAATATTCCCTTTTCTTTCTGCAGTCATCGTGTAAAATATTTCCCTACAGAAACTATTAATTTATTTGATAAGCGTTGTAAAGCTCTTATGGAGGGAGATAAATTCTCCGCAGTAAAATACAGTTTCAATCGAAATTTAATATTTGTTAAAGGTAGTGGTTTGGGATCGTGATAAAAAATTATTAATTATTAAATGCCATCACGAAATAATTAGTCATATAAGCGTCGTTTAAGTGATTATCATAAAGGTTACCTAAAATATGAGAAGCTTTCCTTTGAATTCAAAATCCTAATTATTCTTTTACAAAATGAAAAATATGATGGTGGATATTTTTCTTCGTCGGCCATACAAATTTACTAAATACATATCAAAGACTTCATACTCTACTAATCTCACATTAACTAAACTTTATTATCTTGTTGATACGTATACCTCTTTTAATCTTTTAATTGTGAATCTATTCTTAATGAGCCTTAATGGCTTGCCACAATATGAAAATTGATCGAAACCATGGGCTTACTTTAGAGTATCATTATAATGGTGATAATGTATTGAAATACAAGACTAAAGAGTTTGTCGTTAAAATTTTGTTTTTTGTAGCAAATAACCTGCTGTAATGTATTTAGTTTTGTCTTAGTTTCGCCCATTCACATGCATTTTAGGTTGTTACCTTCCTTTTCCTGATTTTATTTATTTTCCTTCTGCCCTCGACCTTACTCTTTCACCTCTTGCCTCTCTCCTTTCTCCTTCGTGGATTCTTCTTTTCCATACTCACCGTCTCTCTGTCCATCGCCTTCTTCCCCGCATTTCGCTGCCTACTTTCGCCCCTTTTTCCCGTCCCTGAACATTATGCCGTTTGAATACTGATATAAGAGGACAGGTCACTGGTGCCACTCCCTGCTTGTTAGATTGCTCCATATGGTTGGGGACTGAGAGACTCTGGCTTCCTAGGATGAAAGGCGAGTGCGTTTCTTGGTTATTCACGAGCCGTCTTTGACTCCCTTTTTAATTTCATCAGACACGTTTGTAAGATGGGCTATCATGCCAAAATAGCGCCAAATAACAGTATCGTTTGCTTCAAAGTTTTCATTGGTAGTCGGGGCATGTGAGTTTTGTGACTATATTTTTCTCGTTGATTTTGCGAGCAGATTGTATGGGGTTCATCAGATTAGGGTTTTGCTTTCGGAAATTCTTGTCTAATTCAAAACTAATTATGAGCGACTTGTTGAATGATGTGCGGCTTATTGAAAAACCACTAGCCAATCCCATAAACAAAATATAGGTCATGATAAAAAACTTTCGTGCCTAGCAGTCTCTTCGCTCGTGCTCGTATGTGCACCATTTCCTGTTAATCCTCTGAAACCTTGTTGCAGTTGTCTTTCAAACGCTGAAAAGCTAACTATACGAAGTGCAAATTGGGCTTTTGCTCTCCCTGTTTTCTCCGACTCATTTTAGAATGCCTTTAAGAATTTGATCAAGGGTAGAATTTGTGTCTGATGTTCATTAGAAGTTAGCACCTCTTTGTGGTTGCGCGATATCATGATGGTGTTTATCTAAAAATAGAAAGAGGAAATTTGAAATTTTGTTTCTGCACAAAAAATAACATAACTGAAGGAATATTAATTACTATATTCTGCACATCCTCAAGGAAATATAAGGTGTACAGGAAATGACTGGGAAAAGGGGATGAATACTCCATTATAGCCAAACACATCATGGAAACAAACCACACTTTCGATTTCATACAATAATATTGCACGTAGAGAAGAAAAGGGAAAAACTGGACGAGACATCGAGCAACTCGAAATTATTGAACAGATACAACAAATCCCTCTGAAGACAAAAAATGTATGTTAAAGTCACCCACCTTTACTACTCCCTCCACTCTTTCAGCGCTCCATGCCCTGATGAAATTAAAGTGTGAAGAAATTGTGCGTAGACTTTTTTATGCACACTTTCTGGACAACCCTTTTGCATTTTTTGCCAAATTCCACTTTTGTCATACTTCACTCACACTTATGTCGCTTTATTATTATGTAGATACTAACCATTTAGTTGCATGTGACCCTATTATGTAGAATGTTTCCATGTGGTAGGCTGTTTGCATGTCAATAGCGCATGTTTCGTGATAATCACCCCCTGCCACACACACTCGCGGTGAATTTCAGGGTATCGTGTAGATGTATATGCGGAACAAATGCATTTTGTGACTATATAATTCCATACGAAGTCCCCTTAGGTCATCTATTGGTCATAGATATTTGTTAAATGTTTGTAATATGATTATACGATTTATTTAGTGCATATAAAATGTATTGATATTCATGCAAAATATTTATTTATACATAATCCGGGGAAATGGGAATGTGATGAATTTCAATTTCAAAAGGGTTTGATTTTTATATCTTTGGAAATCATAATATTTCCTTACTCAATCTTTAAAGATTGGAGCATCATTAACAGTGGTGAAGCTTCAGTTCTCGTGAGCTTACTACGCATCTACCAATAGGGTCATATATATTCGTATGAATTCTTTGACGGGTGTGTTGATACCTATCATCTACAACTGCAAAATCGCACAATATTCGTCTTCTAATTGTTAAACTTAATTCTTCGATACATTTTTATGGTGCTTGTAACGCAGTCGTTATTGACTGCAGTTTTCAAGTTGATTGGCTAAGAGACACTTGAATATCCGTGAAGTAAACTGATTCTCTTTCCCTCAATACTTTGATTCCAACTTCCAGCCTCTCACACTACTTCCGAGAGAAGCTATGAGTTTTTGTACTCATAGTAAGAAACAGGGCCTATTTAGAGATGCTCTTTAAAATGGAACGCGTGTTAGCTTCGTAGAATGTTACAGTTTCCAATAGAATTTCATCTCAAAAGTCTTCATATTCGAAATTAAATCTTTCAGGATATTTAACTCAAAGAAGCTTTTAATGGAAACGGAGAATGCACCATTTGGATTCCTCTTCTGGAATGGCAATGCCTCTTAAAGTAAAGCATTCAATAGGAAGTGAAATGAATTCCACGAGAAATTCTTTTTCACAATAATAGCTATAATCAATTTAGATCTAGCTAAGCTATTTAAATCTAAAAATAAGAAAAAAATAACACAAATGGAAATACTGATAGGAAGTAGTAGTTATGTAGAATGGAATCGTAAATATTTATATCCAATTACTCGAAGCTCCAATGATATCTGCAATGGTAAATTACACGAGGAAGCAGAATAAGAATAATTTTAAGCGAGTTGAAATTTGAATAATTTGGCAAATAAAATGCAAGTTATTTCGTTTCCCTCTGATCTATCATCAATTTGCTGATATGATTCCTTTTTAAGGATAATCACGATCAGGTTTGCTTCTACTTAAACTCCAATTCTAGAGTTTACAATGTACATGAATATGACTCCGATATGTTCCTATACCTACTTGTTACATTTCCTGTGAGCTACCCGTTTTTTCATGGAATAATTTATAAACATCGCTCAACTAAAATTTAATTCTCGCTTATAAGAATTTAGAATACTAAACCTTGTTCTTCAAAATTTCGTCATTAATCAAGCTCATCATCTCGCGTTAGTGATGTCTCAGTTAATCCGAATCTCCCTACTCCTAATGGTATATCTGGATAATGGTATTAAATTTTGTTTCACAGTTTAAAACCGTTTTATATTTTTTAACGATTTTGTTGGGGGTGTAATCATATTTACGCAGAAAGTCAATTATGTTGATGGATGTTTTTAGAAAAGAGTCATTAAGGCTGCGGATTGAAAAAAGGTGATGCTCCTAATCCGTAGTTGCTCTCCCGTAAAGGGAAGAGGTTTTATTTAAGTTTTGAAAATGATATGCAGTTAAAAATTTTGCTAGTGCAATGCGTATTCTGAAAGTGTTTTTTACACGGCAATAAAAGGAATGGCGCTAAGTAAATGACCTACTTTCCCAGTTTTCACGAGCCATAGTTAGTAATATTTTCTACACTCATAACGCAGGGAGTGATATTTACATCCACATACTATTCTGCCAACCACCACAAGGGTGTGTAGCAGAGAGTGAGCCATCATCAGGCTGAGCTATCACTCAGAGAGAAAAAGGTTGCACTCACTATCATAAAAGTATGCATAAAGTACTAATCTTTCTACTTGCATGTAATTGAGAGGCACAATGTTACCAACCCGAGGAAAATAGACATTTAGTAAAGAGATAGGGAAATGCTTGCTATAAATGACAATAAATTATTAGTTTATACCAAGTAATGCAAAAGATTTGGTTTAGTCAGTCATTTATTTTAATAAATCAAACAATTTACTTATATTTTATAGAGCATTCATGGCAATACTTTTAAATTTCTGATTCAAAAACTGCAATACCTCCCCTAAATTCCGCTGTAATCTGTTACTGTCCCTAATTTTACACGGAAAAAATTAATTTTTCAACCTCTCTGCCTTTCTTCCTATCTTAGTAATTTTATCTTCATTGTCTAAACTGCCATAATAAACTAGTGATTTAATGTATTTATAACATCTTTACAGAAAATGACCGTTATGAATTTCAGCAGAAGATATAATCAGTATTTTACCCTACGATCTGATAGTCACTCCTGACCTAATTCTTAAAATTATTTCGATACAGTACTAATAACTGTAGCGTCTTTTAACAAAACTAACTGCTCTATGCTTCATACTCCTCGGTACAGAGATAAAACCTGATTTATTTGGATTCCGTATGCCCTCCGCATATTTAACTTGGGGCTAACAAGTGAATCGTAACATTGATCTTTTGTCTTCTCGTCCCTTTTCCCCGATAAATAGTTTATGGAGTTATTAAATGTCAACTTATCAGGCTTAATTGTCTGGGATTAATAGGTTTTAGTATTTCATTACTGTTATTTACGCTGAAGGGCTGTAAAGAAATACATCAAGATACCTGTGCCTTACGCCCTTTCCCGACATGTCTATATTCACCCCTTATTCAAGATTTGTATTTGTAAATGCGTGTAGTATGATAATTTAAGTATGTGAATAAATTCAGACTGACCCTGTCACTCACAGCCCCTCACCTCGTATCCACTCCCTCTGAACAGGTTGTGACCCCTATTCGAGAGTTTGATGGAGATTTTTGCATGCGGGCGCTGGGAGGAGGGCACAAGTTCTCGGCCGAGAGATTTGAATCGCTGGTGGAGGCTTAAAGGGAGGTGTAGTAGCTGAGAGCAGAAGGCTATGGAAGTGGTGTAGGGGGGTGGGGTGGATGACTAGGGGACAGTCAGCGGGTTTGCGCCGGAATGCCCAGGATTCCATTGTACCCGGAGGGGCTTTTCTGGCGTGTGGTCGGCCCTACTGGGAGTCAAATATTCGCATAGTTGCAGTCTTTTTTTTTTAAGCACGCGTTACTCAGGGACTTCTCCGGTTTTTCCCCAACTTCCTGACTAGTCTTTGCCCGCCATCTCTTGGCTATCCATCCAGTGGGAAGGCGCTATTTAGCGATTTAGTCGTGCATTAAATAAAATGGACGATAAGTAGGCAGAAGCATTTGGTGGAAGTCACGGTTATGCTGTTGCGAGGACGCGAGAGTTTTCGGCGGTGGAGGCGCTGGATTAAGGGTTCGGCTAGGCGAGGCGTTTTTTATTCCCTTCATTACACCCCTACATTTCCTGCCGTCGGGGTCGTATCCAAGTTTAATTTTTTTACCTTCCTGCTCCGCCGGTAGAATTTATCGTCTTCTTATTAAGTTTTTTAAAGAGGGTCAATTTTCATATTCGGGACACCGCTTGTCATTTATATTCGCTCGTTTGCATTAGGAAGCGTTTGTGAAGAGAGCGAGGAAGGGAGGTAGCTCGCCCGGGAAATGTCTGGGCAATATGGGTGATAAGGGAGAAACAGGGCATGACGGCCCTGTCGAGCATCTGGAAATACGCAAGGGCCAAATTGGAAATCTTCCCCAAATGTTGTGAACATATGATCATTGGTTTAACGAATTCAATATCTTCTTGCGATAAATTTTTTTCGGTGATACCCGAGAGGGTCCATGGATATGAAAAGGTTCAGAATACCGACGATAAGTTAGTATGCGATCAGCTTTAACCTACCATCTTTTATCAGCATACTTATTATGTTTTTCAGATGATCATTATTACCTGTTATATTCATATTTATGTTGATTAAATTCGTAAAAGGAGAAAGCCATTTCTTTTTGATGGATAGATCACCCTCCATATTTTCCATAAGGTACGCTATGCAAGTAAGGTACGCATTAAGTCATACATCATTTTATTATATAATCGTCATTTTAACCGGATTTTGATATCGGGTTAATGCTAGAAAATTTTATGAAACTTTGTTTCAACACGTGTAACAGTTTTATAATAGGGAAGGATCTCAGATTTCCCGGCTTATTGACTGAAGAATGAGTTCCCGGGTTTCCCACAGGGTCGCTATGTAGGATCGCCCTGACGCGACGCTTTGAAGGCCATATCTGCTATCATCTTAATGGTGAATAATAGAACCTGGATTTCATCACCATTGGTCAACAATCATAGGATTGGGTTGGTGCAGCCCTCCACTCGATTGTTCTATCGGCCAACCTCTTCATATTGACGTAACTCATCTATTTTACATCCTTCACAACCTGTCCTATATATCTCATACGAGGCCTGCCTTTTTCACTCTTCCCGTTCACTTTTACTTCAACGAATGTCTTTGTCATGCCATTGTGTGTTAAGATATGGCCGATTAAGTTGTCACATCTTCTTTTTATGGTTTTCAGTAGACATCTATTTTCTCCCACTCTTCTTAAGACTTCTTTATTTGCCACTCGGTCGATCCATTTTATCTTCATCATTCTTCGGTAGCACCACCTTTCAAATGCTTCCAGACTTGACTTCTCTGCTGCTGTTATTGTCCATGCTTCCCTGCCATATAGTAAAATGCTCCAGATGTATGTTATAATGAAATTTTTTCTCACTTCCACGCTTGTATTTGCAGCTGTATGAAGAATCTTCTTTTGGTAAAATGCCCTTTTTCACTTGGGCAATTCTGCTGGCAATTTCCTTTTACTTCGTCCGTCGCTGGTTACTCGGCTTTCCAGGTAACAGAACTCTGCCACCTCCTCGATTTTTTTGGATTTTCAGGGTTAATATAAATGTAATCCATAAAATCGAAGTTAAGGAGGGATCGAATAGGTAAGCGCGTTTCTGTTCCGTCTCAATTTAGTTGAGAATCGGTTTCCACACCTTGCTCAACTAGTAGCCGTTACGTCTATTGAGATTTTTTCTCTACATGTTGATTTCCACTCATGCTCTCACGACCCGTTCCCAATATTTACTGGTTTTTATTGTAATTTTGTATTTTGGAAGACAATTTTGTGACCCAGGTCAAGGCTAATTTCAACCAATGCTGACTTCTGTGGATTGTATAGCCTGATAAATCTCTCGGGCTCCATCATCCGCATTTATATTGGTTTCCCAGATGTACGCGCGGCCAAATTCACTTGGGATGAGATAAACTCCTGAGGTCTTGAGTCCAGTTAATCATTGACGTTCCTGTGGAATGCTTTGAGCTATCCTGCAAAGTTGTGGGTTACTTCCACTTCGGGCTACCTCAATATCCAAGCGATTTTATTAGTTATGGTAGAATTATAGGGAAGGCAGTCTCTGTCGATTGTCTTTTTGCCTGCATTCTTGTCCACGTCCCTTGTGAAGTCCTTTTCAGGGGCCAGGTTGGTCTATCTCAGTATCCATTCGAGAGAAAATTGGACTTCATGTCTTGAATGTCGGCATCTAGATTGTCCATATCTAATACAGAGAGAGAGAGAGTTAGAGATTTACAGCGATGGAAAAGGAAAGTCAAAACCCATGTACTGTGTCCAATGATGATGGTTGTTCACGTTTAAGGACAAAAACGTGTCTCTGTATAATTCCTGTACATACTGTGGCTCACATTTACATCCGCTTTACATTAGAATAATGAGGGTGAGAAAGGGCAAGCGTTGGTTGCATTCCGTCTACATGGTCAAGTAGATTCCTGGAGCAATGAACGCAGCCTCACTCTTCTCGAAACATTTCTTTCTTCAGATAGGTACGTATTTGATACCTTCATATTTTGACCTCATGTACATTAGACAATCCTATCTCTCAACAGTCTAAAATAATCATTATTTTTTATGTAAGCTCTTCATGTGCCCTAGATATTTAACGATTCATCCAATATGCATTTGAATGAGATTTTAAACGGAACGTTTGATAAAAAATTAAAAAGATAAAATTTTTTTTAGCCAAAATGTATGATGGAATGATATGCCAAATAAATTTTTACATACATTCCAAATAATGTAAAAAATGCCAAAATATTCAGCTAAAACAAAAATAAATAGCGTAGAAACACTAGATTATAGTCAAGTGGGAGATTGGAGATGAGTTAAAAAATGTGATTCAAAGGCTGAATTGTGTGAAATCAGGAGCAGTTTTGGCTTCTAGCTAAAGCCTGCATGTGTTGCAGATCATATGTAGCCCACCGTGTATGGTTAAAATGTTCGTGTTGAGCAATAATGTGATTTTGAGGCCGACAAGAGGTATTCTTGTTCTGAAGTTTCAAAATAATTTTAAGTATTACGTGCTAATTCGTAGACTGGAAATATCTCTAAGCTTGGATCCAATGGGGAAGCATACGATTGTCCATTCCTAGTGATCAACACTCCCCATATTGTAATTCTTCAGCCATTGAAATTGGCCACTTAATATGCTCATAATTTTAGGTAGCATTCATCATTTTATGCCTTGTGGTCCTAGTCAGTCATAACTCACTCAATGATTCCCGGAGGTTGGTTTTTATAGGTGAGGGTAGAGCTGGTAGAGCTCACCCCGGACTAAGCCACAGGCGTGTGAATTTCACACATTCAGGGTAGGATGGGCCAGTTCCTTTCCCTGGGCCACCTCGCACTCCGAGAGGTTGGTTTTTATAGGTGAGGGTAGAGCTCACCCCGGACTAAGCCACAGGCGTGTGAATTTCACACATTCAGGGTAGGGTGGGCCAGTTCCTTTCCCTGGGCCACCTCGCACTCCGAGGATTTGTTTTTCGTTCAGGGGCGTCCAAAGGCTTCACCCGGAATTGAACCCAGGACCCTTCGATCATTAGCCAAGCGCTCTACCCACTAGGCTACCACGCTCCCTTGTCAATCATAAGCATGCCACTTAATATATATGAGTAGAGTGAGAGAGAGTGGGAGAGATGATAAGGAGAGTATCAGAATTTAGTCATTATAAATTATGAAAAGAGGAAAAAACGTGCACTTTTCATACTTTATTTAATTCCTTTAAAAGTACGATTTTAGGGGTTTCACATAAATTTTCATCGCCTTTCCTCTTTAAAAATGTTAAAAAGACATTTATGTGGCATTATTCGTCACAAAAAATCCTGCTTTTTGTAGTTTAAGGTGAGCTACTGTATGTCTTAGTTCAGCTAAGTTGCTATTCTGAGTGTGGATGATGTTTTTGTTTCATATTCTGTGGTAGAAAATAGCTCTTGAATTGGAACTCAAGACTCTATTTGAAATAGTACTACTCGTGTTAAGTGATACGTAAATACAGGCTCGATAGTGGGGCGCAAGAATAGGGTGCCTATATATGAATAGAAAAGCTGTAGAGCTAAACGCCTCTACAAATATTTTGATTTGGAACTTATCGGCGTGGCTGCACCTTAAATCAAATTCTGCTTATTATTTCTGCTTTGAGTATCTTCTTAGTGATGGGCTACGAATTGAATGTGTCCTTCAGACATGTGTTTCGTCGTTTACGTGAAACTGAAACCGAATACGTTACGTTACGGCTACCGAGGGTAGCGCGTTTATACAAAATGTATACTCTGTGACGTTACCATTCATCGGTAGCTTTTATTTGTACACCTCTTAGTGTTTTAAATTATGTTCATTCCAGCAATCACTTAGAATTTTCATAACAAAATGGATGATTGGTCCAATAGCCAGTGCCAATGCTTTAGTTAAGTTCCGGGAAATCACAGGCGCAATCAATTCGAGTAGTTAATATATTTAATCAAGCACATCAATTGTAGGAGTATATGTTTACTTAGATAAATATGTTTGTCAAAGAAGTATTTATACAGTACCACAATGGTTTCCAAGCAGTGTACTGCGGCACTTCAGAGTTCGGTGAAAAACTAGGGGTGCCGCAAGAATATTGCGGGAGAACGAAAAGTATTTATCAGGATCTATTTCGGGATTTGTAGTTTTCATGACTGACAGATGGTAAAAGTAATCGAAGCATTTCTTCCCGCCTAAGGAATAATTACTCTAAATCGACGGTTGTCCTTGTAAATGGAGAGCTTAGGGCATTTGGATGAATAAAATAATTCTAAGGAGGGTGCCCCAAGATTGTAGCCTTAGTCTGAAGGGTGGCGCTAATGCAAATGCTTGGGAGTGCCATCATAGAAAAAAATTAATTATCAGTCTTTGTCGTAGTCAAGCAATACTCTTCAATTTTTTCTACAAATAAAACATTCTGTAAGTTTTTCATGGTATTAACACATGGAATTTCATACCCTACCTAATTTTCAAAGTTTCAAAATTGGACGATAAATAACGAAGGATTTTAACCACAAGTGGTTAGAGACATTGCATACCGGTGGCAAATGGCAGATAGAGTTTATCAATAAACCTAAAAGTACTGCTAGAATATCAAGACCTATGTTGGTGCCAAAATTACATTGCTAAAATTTAAGTGACGGGTTATAAATTAGTTACATTTTTACGGATTATAATGTTTTTTTTTTTTCAAATGAATCTTCCTAGGCATTTTTCCAGTTTATATTTCCCTCGACGACTGTTAGTAGTGGATTGCTTCTAAAATTAGGAACTTTAGCAATGCTCCTGTGATCGAAACTATTGCTTTTTCATCCACTCGAATACGTTTGTTGTGCTATTGAGCTGAGGTTAAAATCTTTTGAACATGTTGCGAATTGACAAAAATGTCTTGCCAAGGCTCCTGGAAGCGGGGAGGAGTCTAGCCTTCCGTTGCGTTGGTTGAGTGGTACATTAAACCATTCATTCCCGGTTAAAATAATAAATATGCCACAAATGACATTAAGTGAATAAATAATAAGGCATATTTGAGGAATTTCATCAAATCATTCGCAAATAAGAGAGGATTAATTACCAATGCCTTATACTTTATGGGGGAAGTGGTATTGAAAATGTTATGGGGCGTTGTAGTGGGTGAAAAAAGCTGCAAATAAGCAATACCTATGGTTATATTACACAATGCTATGGGTTATATTATAGAATGCTATGTATGAATGGCTCCTATGTACGATGATATAAAAATGATGTGAGGTGGAAGGTCAGCCTGCGATCGAGCTGAAGATGTCTTCCCCCCTACGATTAGAATCCGAATGTGCCGAAACTTTTGAGATGCGTGGAGGAACACACAAGGAACACCCCGCGCTTCAAGTCGATTTGCCACGCGCTGAGTGAGAGGGGATCTCGTCAACTAGGAAGGACCTACAAGCGTTTTAGCCGCGGTCTTGCTACTCCCATCCCTTTGCGCAGTTCCTAAACTCTCTCTTAACCCTTCCCCGCAGATTCCCTCCCGCCCACCCACACCATTCCCCGGCAACCACCCCCCCTCCCCCACCGCACGATGGGACGACCGCCCTCCTTTCCAAGGGCCCGGTGGGCAGACGTTAATAACGCACGCACGCTTCTCCGCTCCCAACAAAGTTTTGAAATGAATCAGAAGGATCTGACTTGTGGGTTTGCCGTCCACTTGATGTGAGTGCTTGGGTCTGGTGGCGGCAGAAGGAAAAGTGGGGTGCGCGGGGAAGGAGGGAAGGTTGGTAGGGATAGGGGGATGTAGTGTTGGCTGGTGAGGGAAAGAAGAGGAGGAGAAAGATGCTGTATGTGTGTTAGGTAGGTGGTGGGGCGGAGGAGGCTTAGGGGATAGAATGGAGGGAGGAGACGGAGGGATGCTAGCACCGTCGAGTGGCGGGAGAGTGTATCTGGGGAGTAATGAAATTTTGGAGGAGGCGAGGGAAAGAGTTTTGCTTTATCTGCGGGAGATTTTTTCCCCCTCTCAGCAGCGAAAAGATCTCTTCATCGCCTCCATGGACAGGCCCCTTCCGAAATGCTTAAGGTTGAGTCTTCTATTCCTTATTTTTCCTTCTGCTCCAACTTCTCCCACTCACCCGCCCGAAATCCCTTCCTTCCCTCTTTCTCGATCTGCTCGGCGCGATGCGGATGTGCTGACCGTGACACTAATGATTCGGATGATGTGGGCAAGCGGCGATGAGGAAGCGGTGGGCCAATGAAAAAAATCTATTTATATATATATTAAGTCGATGGGTCTTTGCTGGGGGTTCGCTGATAATTTCCCGGATTACGGTAGAGACAAAATGATTAATTTGAGTCTTAAGTGCTCATATAGTTTTAGACCTTTCGAAGTTTCCAGAACTGTACACCGATTGCCTTTATTTTCATCTTTTCTCTCTCCAGATTTTCGACTCATATGGCTGTGAATCAGGGGCATTTTTTCCCGCGAGGATATTTTTTAGAACGACAGCAGTTAAAATTACCCTAACAGTGCGCAATTATTATTCTATTACCTATATCAAATTGCTACGGAAATAAAAGGGTGTGTTAGTTTATTACCGAACTGTACCATTTCAGGAAAACTGTTATACAGAAAATACATTGTTGTTACTTTGAATCTACTTAATAATCTAGGTTTATCTAACTATACGCCTTAAATTTTCATTATAATTTTATTATTTAAATATACACGAAAAAATGAGAACGAAATCAGTGCCTTTGAGGTAGTTCAAAGAGTGTATCAATTAAAAACGTCGCCTATTGTATTACTAAATACATGTGCATGAGATGCATTAATGAGATTTCATGTGAACTTTTATTTCTTGAACAATATAGTAGGAATGCAGTAGAGACCATAGATGACTAAATTTATTAAAGAGCTGCATAATGTATGTTAATTCGTAACTAATTATCAGATATTTACTTTTTAAATGTTTATGGTGTTATATCAGTAAATACAGCTATTAAACGTCTATTACAGTGATAACTATTGATTATGCATATTGCATTGCGAATGATAGTGTATTGCATTGTGAAAAGTGCTGCCAGTAAACTGGTCGAGAAATGAATGAGTGAGAGCATTTTTACAGTTTTCACCAGCATGCAATTCGCCAGCATTGCCGGAGCGCGTTAAAATGCTGAGGAGGGGCACTAAAAAAAAGGCTATGAACGAACGAGCTGAATTCAAAAGGAAGGCGCAAAAAAGTTTCCCAACTTAACGGGTTGCGTATCCATTACTGCACACGGCCAAAATGAATGAGGGTATTTTCTCCAACTCCTCCTCTTTGGGACAGCTGCTGCCTACGCTCCTCCCCTTCATTTGTTCCCTCTCCATTATTTTCTCAATATTTTTTTTAACGTGCGAGATGAAGCAACGACGCACGGTTGCATTTTTGGCCTTTCCACCGACCAACCGACTTCCGGTTTCCTGCGCATGCAGTTCCGGTCCTAATACGTGACCCACTTGCGTTTCCTCTCCTCCCCCCACACTCCTGTGTCTTCCCGTCCCACGCGTCTCCTGCCGCCCAGATTTTATATTTTCCCAGCAAGGTTTTTCTCCTTCTTTCCCCGCCGAAATTCATTCTCGATTCTTATGCGGCGTTTCATGACCTCACCCGCAGTGAAGTTTTCTCTCATGCAGGCGGCTTTGTAATCTCGTTTTCGCGCTCGAATGAAGATTACTTGTTTTTTGTAGGTGGAAAAATTCCGGTTGAGGCTATGGTCTTTGACAACATTTCCTGAGTTCTGAAATACTTCTACAGCAAATAATTTAGCTGGCAAAACATGATATATATGTGCGTTCTTTGTTTGAGTATTATTATGATGGAGAGGGAGTAAACAGATAAAACAGGAGGGAATGAAAGGATGAGGAGAAAACAAGCAAATTGTTTCTAAATGGTTGGTGTTTTCCAACATTCAGGAACGGTACATTTTGTTTCCCTAAATTAATTTTTTGCTGTTATTTTAGCATTCCTATAAGAAGTAATGGTAAATCGTTGGAGTTTTAATGCCTGCAGTAAATGCTTGGTTTGAAATAGTTCCTATGAAAAAAGTGAATTTTTACGAGTTATCTTAAAACTTAGATTGAACGTATTATAGGCTCTAGAGATATTGCCATTGAACCTATTATAGGCTCTAGAGCATCTTAAAACACTTAAAACCTTACAAGATATTTTGCGTTATGTGAATATTAAAAAACTACGTGATATTCTGTTGAAGTTCTAATCTGGGTAAAGATGAATTCCGTGCATATTGTTTATCGTTGTGTAAGCAAACAAATCAATTCATCATTTTACGGAAAATATTTTGGGTTTAAAACTACCCTCTTTTTGTGTATTGAGGGCAAAATTGTTCAAGGACTGCGAGCTAGCCACGAAACCAAACAAGGAAAAAGAAAATCGAAATTCGAATGGAATAAGGTTGTCTTAGTAGCTTAACTGGTTGAAGCACCTGACAGGTACATAGGGGGTTCAATGTTAGAGTTTTGGTGAAGGTGAAATATTTTTGTCTGTAGACATTCTGCAACGAGGGAAAATATATTCCCAACTGGGTACTTCTATTTGTGTTTTTGTCCTCGAATAAAGGTCCAAGAGCCTTTATTTTGAGAAGTCATTGGAAATTTATGTTGATTTTTGAAGAAAATTAAACACATTTTACACTATTATGCAAATCTGAAAATTTTAATCATTACGCAATAAAGGAGGTACTATATTATATTAGGAACTAAAACACCAATAAAAACAGGATTTCTTTGCAAAAACGTTAATAGAAAGAGCAGAAGGAATTTTTCCTAAGAGACAATATTTAGTCCTTATCTAATGAGTTTAAAAAAAAATATAAAATATAACTAGATCTTAAGAAAAGGATCTTAAACGATTAGCAAGGATTTCTGTGTTAGCACATATGCGCACTGCCACTGGATAAATTTTTGATAAATAATCTCAGTATCCATAAAGCACATGGTATTCCTGCACGGGGATATCGTTGGTGACTGTGAGCTGTTATATGTTTACCTTGTTGGAATCTCAAAAATGCTAATAAGTAATTTGTAAATTTGCAGTAAATCAGAAAAAATACCTTCCAGTGCTGGGTTTTTAATTGATTTATATATGCTTCTTAATTTGTATTTGTAATGTATAAAAGGTATATTTTATTCATCTCTGTGTACAATGCACAAGCCGTATCATGAAAATTAATATTTCTTACTCTTGGAACGTGCTTAAGTAACCCGGAATGACAGTCACTGCGTGAAGCTTACGAAAAAATCCATATGGGTTTTTTCGTTGATGCGGAAATGAGGAAACAAGTGCTAGCTAATTATCTCAGAACGTATCACAGAATCACTGGGGCCTCAAATGAATGCCAAATGCGCCGTAAAAACCCTGTGGAGAATCCCAACTTCACCTTGATGTCTCTCGAGGAGCGCCAGTAAAAAAAGGAAAAGTAGTGCAATTTAAAAGGGACATGGCCGAGGGAAAGAGTGCAAATCTCCGAAACAATTGAACGCGGCCGTAAGGACAAAATGGAGCATTACGTTCCTCCTCTCACTGAATTATGAGTGCGGTTTAAAGTCTTCTTCCTTTTTTATTTCCCGCTCTCTTTCGCCAGCCCAGTCCTCCCGGCGGCGTTCACGCCGAAGTATCGGCTATCTTCCCCAAAACAGTTTCCCCACTTCACTTCCTACGGCCACTTCCTTCCACCCACGTTGATGTCCCTCCCAATCTTTGCACCTCTTTCCTTGCCTTCATCCTACCTTTATCCTGTCCTCAACTCCCCATACCGGTTCGAATAGCCCATATCGTCGTCGCCTTCTCGCCTGTCCTCCCTCCCACATTGGCCAACCCATCTTTTCCCTCCATCTTCCTTATTTCTCTCGCCCTTTCTTCAACTTTTCTTGCACGACTGCTCCGCAGAAGTTGCAACCCTCACATGCTTCTATCGGTCCCGTTCATCGTGGAAGGCGAAGGGCGAGGGATCCGAGTGGATTTCACGCCTCCAGCTCACCATTCTCGCAGAAGGGCCCACTCGGGCGTTAAGTAGGTGAAGAGGACTTGCGATAAAAATAAAATTGTTACGCCCTTCTTCCCGCGGATGTAATGTAGTGTGGATGGAAACGTAGGGATGAATGTTTGCGTTTCTGCAACGGAATTTTTTGTTCTCTTCTACCCTGCCTTTTCTATCTCACATTTGTCTCTCTCCTCCTGCCCTATCTTGAGCTTACCGTACTAAAACCCAATTCTCACGGCTATCCCCTCTCCTAGTCGTTCCGAGTGCGTTATGTTTCCTCACCGATGTTTCTCTAGTTTTATCCCTTCTATCTTCTTCCTACATTCAAATCCCCTGACTATCTTTCGCTCCGAAACCTCTATCGTCCTCACAACCCACTGATCCCCGTATCTGTAAACGTCTTTCTATCCCGTCTCCTTTTCGTGACTCGGAAATTCCGTGAAATTCATAGCCATCACATCCCGATTTCCGTTTCCCTTTCCGTTCCTTACTTATGCCTCATACCGCTTACAAATTCTTACCACCCTTTTGAAACTCCCGCGTCGTTTTCTCAACCGCTCTGTTCTTACCTTATCCCTCGGCATTCACATAGCATTAATCTTCTGTCTTCTACTAACGAGGCGTTTAGGAACTTTCTCTAGGAACGCAAAATTCTAACATTGTTAGGAATTATTTCAATATCCACCTGCTTCTTACTCGTCACCTCTTTTCTATGGATTGCATGTTTACAGCCACCATTTAACCCTTTAGTGGTGAAGAGAATGGTTGCTGGTTTAGGGTAAAAAAAAAGTGTAAAAATTAGATTTGGCTTTGTGAAGTATTAGGTAACGTGTTGAAAACCATTTTTGATGCGAATGTCTTGAATTAGAATACACTCTTTATATGCGATACATGTTATATTTTACAGCACTTTATTCATTAATAAATACGGGTGGTATAATAAAACGCAATTAGTTGAATATATTCGACCATGACCAAGAAATGATATACTTTGTGACAAACTTCAGTAAGTATTAGAGTCTTCTACTACTTTGAATGAGCAATTCTAACAAACGTTTGCAGAAGATATATTATTTGGAGCTTAAGTATCTTAAATCTGAAGAGCGTATAGTACCTTCCAAATGATCAACGTAGTCTTTGTAATGAAAAAAAAACTTAATTAAACTCCCGTGTATTGTCATCGGGAACATAGTTATAGCACTGGGCCGGAAATCAGGGGATCCGGGTTCGAATCCCGGTCAAGGCGAATTATTTTTTCTCTGTGGAATTTCTGCTATTGTGCATTTTCAGCGGGTAACGCCGTTAAGGTTCTCGCTGCCAGTTCACGATGCTTCAATGTTTTAATAACTATCTAATTTCGTGATATGCAATTTAGATCATTTACTTTAGTACGTCGTTTGCTTAGTATGCTATACGTATAATCTGCATTATTATTAATTATAATCTGCAATTATACCAGTTGGCACCAGAAGTAGTGCATGTTTCAAGTAGAATCCCTGGAGTGATTTACTATTAAGAGTTCACCTAGCTTTCAAAAGCTGTGATATCAAACTGAAATCACTGCTCTTAGGCGATGGTAGGAAACCTGAATCATTGTTGAGTGTTTGAATGTTGCTATTGTTGAGTGATCACTAAATTCTCACAGCACCGTGATTTCACTTATCATCCTTTTAAATAGTATTCTCGAGAGATTATTGTATAACATAATCGTAAAAGTCTATCTCCGAGTTTTATTGCGTGCATACTACTAAAATACTTCCCAAGGGTGACATTAAGGTTAGAATCCTCAGGATTCAAGGAAAAGATAAATGCGTTTTTATGCATAGCGTAAAAGTGGTTCTTAAACCAATTGAAGCATGTAATTAATCTCCATTATTAACGATTTAGATACAAATTTATGTTACCATAAAAAAGTTAATAGGGGAATGGAAGCATAAAGGAATCAATAGCTGCTAATTGAATGAGCATGGAAGAACACAGAGTAAAATAATCACTCCATAATCTTCAAGCTAAATAATGATGACAGCACTCGTCACTAATGACTTAATACATTAATTGATAAACTCAAATCGCATGAGATCGAGGCGAATGCAGGAGCGACACGCACACAGAGTTATCTGGAACATTATGAAGGATTCTTCTTTCTCGTTTTTTCTATTAGCAGATAACAAGAGCCTCTAACTGCTCATAGTTCTTCTAAAATTTCGCTATACCAATCGAGAAAAATTAATCGATGAACTCGGAGGTGATTTAAAATGCAATAGCTACATTATATCTCTCCTCTGCTTTTTTGAAAATCAACGACAACGCAAGCGCGTGCCATAAAGGCTCGTGACCAAGCCGCTGGGTAAGTGGGGGATCAGATGTTGAACAAAAACTAGTCTTACGTATATGACTGATATATCTAAAAGATGTGTACTGTAATTAGTTTACCCCACTCTGATCCCTGATCAATGTTTAAAATACGTCTCTATTATTTTCTTGATTTCTCTTTCATTTTCTTGATTCAATCGTAGATGTGACTCTTACAATCCGTCATTCACATTTGCGGATTGCATAGTGATTGAATTATGTAGATAAATCATGCTTATACACGTAACCAATTCATCATTGGACTTTCACTTGTTCAAACTAGCCTAAATAATGACCAAGTTATAACCGTAAAAACAGCTTTGATATTTGATTCATTTAACTTAAATTTATATATTATTGTAATTCCATGGAAACTGCCTACTTTCTCACGGAGCGCAAAACTTTTATAACCATTGGCAAAACTTTATCTGTGATTTATTATTACAACTCCTTAGTAATGCTGTTTTAAAGCTCTTTATGAGAATGTATAATCTGTTTTGATTAAACTATTCTCACTCCATTGATTAGGTCTCTGGCATAATTTTAGCCCAGAATTAATTATATTTCGGAGCAGTGTTGTAACGTAGTTTGTAATGGATTATATCTGCTTGTCTTAGTGGACATTGAAAGGAATCGAATAATTTTTCCTGCTGTATAATATTCCCTAGTTCGAAATATTTAATCTATTTTAAGAGGCTTGAAGGGTAACAGATCAGCGGCTAAATGTTCTCATTGCAACGAAAACAGGTTAAAAACATTAAAATATGCTTTTTATTACTGCTATATGATTATATCTATCCTTATCCAAACTATATTTCCTGATTTCTATAGTATTTAACACAATTCTGGCATATTTTTTCTGCATTTATTTGCCATAGAAAAATTGTTTTTTGAATATCCAGCCATTCCTAACTCATGTTTTGTTTTGAAAAACAGTAGCAATATTTGAACGAACCAATACTCTTGTCGCCTATAAAGCTCAAGAGATCCTTTTGCCTCTACTAACACAGCTTCCACATATTTTTCTCTCAGCAATTCACGTTTAGCCTATGAATATTCTATAGAAAACCCAGGAAAATATTTTTATCCTTATTGATACTCGATCACATTTACACGCTTTCTTCCATTAAAACGTTTCATTAATATGTTCATTAGTTCCTCCACTTCAGGGTATTTTCATCTCGTTTTATTGCTTGTGCCTCTTTTCTACATTCACCCACACTTCAGTGAGCTTTCATTTGTAAACCATGTTGCAAATTTATATAAAGTATTACCATTGTTTTCTACGGAACCCACTCAAAGCACTTGTAATCATTTATATCTTCCCTGTAAGCGTTGAAAAATTAATGAACCATTAATTAGTATGCTCTCTGTCCGTTCTACAGCATATTAAAGGCGATGTAGTGAACTGAAATATCTTTAAAATTGACAGTGTACATATCTTTTATGTCAATGCGATGCTGAATGTCGTTCATCATGCGGCATGTCTTTATTTTGGTTTCTGAGAAGATGGCAGGGAATGTGTAAGGTATACAGAATAATAATTGCTAGAAAGGAAATGAGATGATATTGCCAATTTAGGATCGTATTCATTTGGTAGAGAATAGAAAATAAGTGAGCACTCAAGAAAGGTACACAAGTCTTTTGATAGTGCCCAATAAGTACAAATGCTAGAGATTGTCTGAGTGTAGGGCGTGTGCTGGAAGTGAAGAATAATTACCATACTTCTTTCCTAGGTCATAAAGTAATAAAGTTGTAATAAGAATATAAAATCGCATGTAGGAAGGTACGCGAGAAATGATAATGTAATAATATTCTCGGCTTGTATAACGAATTCATGGCAACGAGATGATAAAAATATTGTTAAAACTTGAAAGTTTTTGGTAACATAGCCATAAACTATTGGAACAAAGGAATGTCAGAAGAATCGTGTAGAATATCTTATGTGGATACCTTATAAGCTCACCACAACTGTCATTGAGATTGTAATATTGGTGCTCTTAGGGGTATTGTACCTAGAGGTAATAAATATTTATTTATTTACTAAAATAAACCATGATAATGAGGTAAAAACTGAAGGCCAGGGGCTAGAAAACTTTTGACATAAAACTTTCAATATTAGGAGATGGTAAGTACTACCCAAGCTAGGAAGTACGATGTTTGATACGATATGAAACAAGTAGAGTTTTTCGCGCTGGTAAAATCAAAGAGAATAAGAAAATGGTAAGCTCAACCCATTGTGCAATTAAAATGGAGGCAAAAAAGAATATTGCAGCATTAGAATAGAAGAGTTATCTGGAAAAGATGTGAAACGTGGCACTTGAGTGAATGGAATAGGCCATATAGATTTGAATTCTAAGTGTACTTTAAGGTATAAAGTTCCCATGCTAAGTTAGTTATAAGGATCTGGGGTAAGATAAGTACACATTATGAAAGAGAAATACCTACTTATAAGAATTCAAACTACGAAGAAATGTTAGATGGAACATTATGACTGCTGAGATTTTATTACCAAATGTGATGCTTGTCAAAGCGTATGGAAAACGAATGCCAGTGACAGAGATGTGAAAATATTTTACTTTTGAAAACAGAAGCTATGTGGAAATGGAAGCAAAGATAAAATAACGGCTTAGAAAAAGGGCACCTTGAACTAATACTATGCTCTTCTATTACGCTCGCATATACTAGGTAGTAAATACTGTACATCTGGATACAAAGGGTTGCTTTACAGCACAAAATGGCAACTTTCTAGATATTTAATGAACAGATATCTCAAATAAAATAAATTATGTGTAATGTATCAATGGTACCAAAAGAGAAAGGAGCATAAAAAACCTCTTCCAGAAGAAAAGTCTAAATCTAAGATCAAACAAACACTACGCCAGAGAATTATAAAAATTACTTTGAAGAATTAGCATTCTTTAATAAATTGATGATTTGGCAGGTATTGTTTCAAGTTGCTTATTTTTTGCCACCATCTGAATTTCAAGGAGTTTCGAATTTCCGCCATTACCGAACAAGCGAGGTCAGAAGCTAGAAATTCACAGGGGACATGAAAACTCAGTGTTGGACCGTAACATAATTGATGAAAAAATCTTACTAGAAATCAATAGATTCCGGTCAGGTTATATTTTTTTCTGCTTGGAAATTCTGCTACCTTCCTTGACCTTTACCTGGATGTCACGAGCAGTTTGTCTTCTTTGTACGTACCAGCGGTGGAGGGTTGCTGAGTTCATTTCCCAATTGCCGTGAGTGATGATTTCCTCTCGTTGCATACCAACCGAGTCATTGCCTTGATAACCCTCCCGTAGTTTGCGTTTCTCCGGCAATTATCGCCGTGTCCTTTCCCTTCAGGGTCAATCCGTCCGGCTTCTAGGTCTTACCCTATGCCATTCTCCTCCATAACCAATGTTCCTCCCGGCGGGTAGTCGATGGATTGGGTGACTTCTTCATCCCCTCCTCCCCACACATCCCACGTGGGAGCAATGAATTAGGAATGCACGCGTGAGCAGCACCGTAGTGTTTGCACGCGCGTGTGTTCGAGAGGGATTCCCCTTTAATGGCCTCCTCCCACCCCATTCCTCATGCACTCTTTGCGGCCCCCTCTCGCACGCGGGCCCTAATCACTGAAATTAATCGAGCCCCGGCCTCCGCATCCGGATTAACAAACAGATTGCCCGCGAAGACGCATGAACCACGATCGCTTATAATGCACGTGACCGTAATCAGAGGCATTTTGCGTGCCATGAGCTATGGGCTATCTTGACTATCATTAGCTGGCGTTCTGTTTTTGGAGCCATAGGGGACATCTGCCCACGCACCGCCCAGGGGCTTTAATCATCACGAAGTGATTTCCCCCCGGGATTAGTCCACGTTCAAGAGCATATATTTTTTGTAACAAAATATTTCATCTTCGAAGGTTTGCCAATCAATATCCTTTTCCACCGTGGCTCCCATTGTACCCAGTCAATTCAAATGCCATATCTCAGCAATATATCATTTAGGGTGGTCCGTATGCAAAAGAGTACACATCCGAGTCTTGAGTGCTATAGCATAAAAGAGCATTCGTGTGAAGAATAACATCTGAACACTTTTTATCGATGCGAATCATAATCAATTTATTCTCATATGCATAAGAACTATTCTTTTCCGTAGCCATTTTTTACCCCACCGAAATATGGAGCAAACTTTTCTTTTATGGTCACACTAACTTATTTGGCCGCATAATACCCGTATCCACGATAGTCTTAGGCAAGTTTATTATTACTGTTCTTCCATTTTTATCGGACGACTCTTCCACAAACTCTAGAGTTATATTAACGAATGTTTCTCGGACTTTCAATTGGGTAATAGGCTCTATTTCAGCCAATGTTTCAAAAAGTGACTAGCTTTCTATACTCAGGGCTTCTGAGTTACATGTTATTATTATTTGGAATATAATGAATAAGGGATAGAATAGATTTCCATGGATGCTATAAATATTGCAATAAGTTCCTAATTTGTAAAACTAATATTTGTGGTAACCTTGATATTTATAGTTCGTATGAATTGAGTTAGCAGCGGATTATTAAGACTATAACTTCGGAATGAATATAAGAATAAGCAAAATTAAGGTGTAATAATAATATTTACAATTATTTGTGCACCTGAAATAAGTTTGTGGAAGGCGTTGACGAAGTAATGTCTACATGTCTAAAGTTTGTTTTTGTCTACATGCTAAAAGTCTAAAAAGAGCAGTTCGGATGCAGGCAAAGAATTCGCGTTTGATGTTTTAGAGGATTGCTTGGGTTCTAGGATACTAGAATAACCTACATATTCTAAGGATATCATTTTCATTTTTCCTGCTTTAAGTTTTATTACTCACTCAACATTTAGCAGATTTATTGAAGGAAGGATTTTACCATAAATGGAAGTATTATTCGTTTGGGTAGTGCTATCTTGCCAATCTTTGTTTAGCCGAATGTCGCCATAATATGTGCAGGCATAAGTTATTTAGGCTTACCTTGCTGGAACCCCATTGCGATAGTTTGGAAATAATTTAACTTGGTTCCTATTATTCCACAGAAAGTTTTATTTCACTTCACATCATCGCTTGATACTGTGCAATAGTCGAAATCCCGGGTCGGAAGAAATGAAACGTTTTGTGGCATATTATTAAGAAATTATTTCCAAAATGTCACCATAAGTTGATATTCAAACTTACATACACAGTGCTACGTTGAGAATACGCACGTAGGTCTCAACCAGCAAATTAATTAATTTTCTGGTTGAGATCTACGTGCGTATTCTCAACTCAGTACCGTGTATGTAAGTATGGCAAAGATACCAATTCAAGTATCGCATTAAAAAATTTGCTTATTGAGGAATCTGGTTTAGCGTGTGTTAGAGTTATAATAGAACCCTCAAGAAAAGAGGGCTTTGAAGTACTAAACGCATAAATAAATATGTACCTATGCGGTTTGTGGCCAAAAATGAACCTACTTAATTGACTAGTTGTGTACGAGAATGACAAATATGAAAAAAGTTGTGAAATAGTGCGAAATAGAGTTGAATATGGGAGTCTAACGGAGTTTGAGGTCATTGTAAAATGATTTGCTGGGTTAATGAAATGAGGATATGGTGTTACTGAACTGAGGATAAGATATGGAGGCAGTTCAGTGTGCTTCAGCTTGTGGCATATATGGGTAACCTAATAGGTCTGGAATATATATGAACATAAACGGAAATGTCAACGTGGTAGAAAGACTATCAATGATGAGAAAAAGGTGACTTCAGAATAAATATATCACAATTTTGCCCTCATTGATTTTTGTGCCAATTTATATCCTGCACCCGTTCACCATGTCCTCAATTTTCATCAATTTATCAAAAACCAATAAAATTAAAATATTGTCTGTCTGTTAAAAAATTGATAAAATAAATGTTAGTTTTAACTTGGAACCAATATAACAAATTATGTGCTGCAGAGGAGCTACAGAGAATACTAAGATGCTAAGCTGAATTGAAAATTGAAAAAGTGGAATCTGCTAAGGGGAAAAATTATATTTATGCATCTTTCAACAGTTATTGCTGTTTTTTTTATCATCATCATCATCATTGGTCAACAATCCTAGGATTGGTTTGACGCAGCTTTCCACTCGATTCTTCTATCGGCCAACCGTTTCATTGTGACGTAATTCTTCTCTTTTACACTCTTCACAACCTGTTCCATATATCTCATACGAGGCCTGCCTTTTCCAATCTTCCCGTTCACTTTTCCCTCGACGATAGTCTTCATCAGGCCATCGTGTCTCAAGATATGGCCGATTAAGTTTTCCCTTCTTCTTTTTAGAGTTATCAGCAGACTTCTCTTTTCTCCTACTCTTCTTAGCACTTCCTCGTTACTTACTCGGTTGATCCATTTAATCTTCAGCATTCTTCTGTAGCACCACATTTCAAATGCTTCTACCCTTTTCTTCTCCTCTGCTGTCATCGTCCATGATTCACTGCCGTAAAGAAAAATGCTCCAGATGTATGTTCTGATGAACTGTTTCCTTACTTCTATGCTTGTATTTCCTGCTGTAAGTAGATTCTTCTTTTGAAAGAATGCCCTCTTTGCCTGGGCTATTCTACTCACCATTTCTTTCTTGCTTCGTCCATCGTTGGTTACTCTGCTTCCCAGGTAACAGAACTCTTTCACCTCTTCCAGTTTCTGTTTTCCTTGTTTAACGTTGGTTTTCGCCTCTTCTTTCTTGCTGCACACCAATATCTTAGTCTTCTTCTTATTTATCTTCAGCTGATATCTGGCCATAGTTCTTTCCATGGTTGTAAGCATCTTATTCAGTTCCTTCTCTGTCTCTGATATGAGAGCTATGTCATCAGTAAATCGTAGCATACTGATTGTTTCTCCGTGGATGTTCACTCCAGAACACTTCTCCTTGACTTGATTGATGGCTCTCTCGATGTAAACATTAAAAACTGCGGGAGACAGTGCACAGCCTTGTCTCACTTCTTTCCTTATTCTTGCCTCTTCACAGCTGGGTCCAGATTTAATCACAGCAACTTGGTTTTTGTACAGACTGTGTATAATTCTTCGGTCATTGTAGGACACTCCAATTCCGTTCAGAATTCCAAGCATTGAATCCCAATCCACTTTGTCAAAGGCCTTCTCTAAATCCACAAATGCAATGAACGTCAGTTTGTTCTTCTCCATTCTCTTCTCTATGAGTAGCCTAAGGGCCAATATTGCTTCCCTTGTGCCCTTACTTTTCCTGAATCCGAATTGATCTTCATCCAGGAACTCCTCTGCTTTTCGTTCTATTCTTCTGTAGATGATCCTGGTCAGTATCTTTGATGCATGTGTCGTCAGGCTTATAGTCCTAAAATTTTCACATTTCTCCGCTCTCTTCTTCTTGGGAATAGGAATGATGTTGTTTTTCTCGAAGTCCCTTGGAATTTCTCCTGTTGAGTACATGTCGCAGATGGTTTGCTAAAGATAAGTTAATGTCTTCTCTCCTGCATTTTTAATTATTTCTGCAGGGATATCATCAATACCTGAGGCCTTATTCATCCGAAGGTCCCTTACTGCAGCGTCGAATTCCGATCTTAATATTGATGCCCCCATATTATCTTTTTCCACTTCGCTTTCCTCTTCAATAGCTTTTGTGCTGAAATTTTTTCCATTGTATAGCTCTTCCAGATATTCTTTCCATCTCTTCACTTTGTCCTCGTTTTTAATCAATATTTCTCCATTCTTGTCCCTTATGGCATTGTATCTTGCGCTCCGTTCCTTGAAGTGGTTCCTCACTATCCTGTAGGCCGCTTCCACCTTTCCAAGTGCAAGGTTGCTTTGTACATCTTCGCATAGATTTTTCAACCACATCTCTCTAGCTTTCCTTGCTTTGCGACTTATTTCGTTCCTTATTCTTTTGTAGCAAAGCTGCCCTTCTTCAGTTTTCGCATTCTTGTACTTTCTTCTTTCTTCAATCAATTCTAAGACTTTCTCCGTGATCCATGGCTTCTTCTTGGCAACTTTTCTTCTTCCAAGAACTTCTTTTGCGGCTTCCTGTAGTCCACATTTAATGTTTTCCCAACGCTCTTCCACTGATTTCTCATTCAGGTTCTCTCCTATGTTGTTTCCCACTGGTTTTTGAGATGCCAGCTGATGTTGAGCCTCCTTTAGTTTTTCTACTTGCCATATATTCCTCTTTGTTTTCTTCAATTTCTTGAATTTTAGATGGCATTTCATCATCACTAAATTATGGTCACTGTCGATGTCTGCCCCAGGGTAGCTTTTGCAGTCCTTCACTTGGTTTCTAAATCTCTGCTTCACTAAAATGTAGTCTATTTGGCATCTTCTTCTGTCTCCTGGCATTTTCCATGTGTATCTTCTTCGGTTGTGATTTTTAAACAATATGTTGGCAACCACTAACGTATGCTGAGTGCAGAACTCCAGCAGCCTTTCTCCTCTTTCGTTTCGGTTTCCCAATCCGTATTTTCCAGTTATTCTTCCATCTTGACCTTCGCCGACGATAGCGTTCCAGTCTCCTAAAATAATTAGGTTTTCTTCTCCTCTTACCTGTTTTATAACTTCCGTGATATCTTCGTAGACGTCTTCCACTTCTTCATCTTCATAGTCCGTCGTAGGCATGTAAACCTGCACCACTACGGTATCTACAGGTTTAGTCTCGATCTTCACCATTATTATCCTTTCTTTGTACTGCAGGAAGCTCTTCACACGCATTCCGGCGCTCTTTCTGAGTATGATCCCTACTCCAGCATTACCATTTAATGATCCTGTATGTATAATCCTGTAGCTTCCACTCCAAAAGTCTCCTTCTTCGGGCCACTTCATTTCACTGATTCCTAATACGTCGAGGTCCATTCTTCGCATTTCTACCTTCAGGTTCTCCAGTCTTCCACAGGTCCGAAGCGATCTCACGTTCCATGTTCCTACCCTAAAAAGTATATCACATTTGACTGATGTACTCTCTCGGGTAGTCTCCGCCCGGAGATCCGAATGGGGTGTTCCGGGGGTCTTTAATTTCGCTCGCGCGAACCACGAGGTCGTAAGGCTGGTGGCTATCGGCGCTGCAGACCCCGTCGACCGGAAACTTAATTCTGATCGACTATTTAAATGAATGCCAGATCGGTATTTTAATTTTAATTCCAAGCACGAATATGAACTGGTGACAGTGGCGTGTGCCCCGAGTGGGAACCAGAGGGCGACTGCTTGGTCGGCGTCGCCGATTCCCGCTCCCTGGTCTTCTTCCACAGCTGCGACGAGCCCCAATTCCTGGAAGGGTTGCGGGGGAGGAAGGTGCATTGCCCTCCCACAGGAATGTTCCCTGGGTTTCCCCGCGAGGAGGGGAGGCATTGTACTCCTTGGGCCTTCCCCGGCATACCCTTTACCCGTGGAAGGGGGTATTAGCGCCCACGTGCGCCTGAGGGACACTTGCTGGGTCTGCTGGCTGGGGGCACAAAAGAAATGCGACGGAACATACTCCCCCCGTTGAGAGGGCACCGATCAACACTTTACAAAGTCGCAAAATAGCATTTACAAATAATGTCACATATAAAAATTCTCAAAAGTAATTTTCAAATATTTACAGGTCGCTGAAGTAATGTCTTGTATTCACATCTCTCGACAATTATTGTCGGTTATTGGTAACAATGCCAATTTTTTAATGTTTCTTTTCAATTCGTTAACACCAGTTTTCACGGTCACAGTTCTGATGATCCCGTCTGCCCCAGGGTAAGTCTTGATTACACGGCCTAATGCCTGCTGCCCTGACGGGATATTGTCTTCCCTCTACAAAACCACTGACCCTTCGGTGATAGAGTGTTGTCCGGACGTCCTCTTGTGTCGAATGTTCAGCTCATTGAATTACTCTTTGTACCACCTCGTCCAAAAGTGCTGACGGACCTTTTGAATGTGTTGCCATCTTGATAGCCTGTTGGATGGAACATCGCGGACGCAAATCTCTGGTAAGCTCGTTAAAGAATCGCCAATTAAAAAGTGACTGGGAGTGAGCGCGGAAGGGTTATTAGGATCGGAGGACAAAGGAGTGAGAGGACGGGAGTTAACAATCGCTTCTGCCTCTATGATGGTGTTGAATTCTTTAAAGGTAAAGAGTAGGGTGGTGACTACCCGTTTGACGTTATGTTTGAAGAGCTTGACGGGTTCCCACAAACCTCCAAAATGTGGGGATAAAGGCGGCGTAACATGCCATTTGATTTCCTGGTCGGCTAAGAACTTGAGGATTTTGTCAAAACTGACATCAGACCGTAGTTTGGAATAGATTTTCTTCAGCTCGTTGGAGACACCGACTAGATTGATCCTTAAAATCTTACTTGCTTGATTTCGCCCGACCAACAGCCAAAATTTTTGCCGGAGCATGCATAGTGTTCTTCTTCCACCGTCCACCGATCTTAAATAAATGCAAGCCCCGTAACCCTTGTTACTTGCATCACAAAACCCGTGCAGCTGAATTGAGACTGCTTGCGGAAGAAGCGCTCTTCGATCGAAAGGAAGTTGCTTGATTTGATGAATTTGCCGGCAAAATTCTGTCCACAACTTGCAAATTGCGGTTGTTACTGATTCGTCCCAGTGAAGTTTTAGTTTCCATATCTCCTGCATAATTGCTATGGTGTAAAGAATAATCAGTCCCAATCCTCCAAGAGGGTCAAAAATCTTCGCTATCTCCGAGAGTATGGTTCGTTTTGAAGCGGCTGGGCTGACATTTTCAAATTTCATTTCATGATAAGCGGATCCGCTGGATACTTCCTGAGGAATATGGGATTCTGTGTCATCCAGCCCTTCATTCATTAAACTGACAGAAGAACAGGTGTCAGGCAGTGCTCGGCGTTCAATTGCATGATGTTTATTCACTGCTTTTATGAAAGCACTCGGTATTGTCTGATTAGACGCCGTTTGAGTTGCCAATGAGGTGTCTCTTTGTGTTTCCGTGCAAATGCTCTTTGATAAGTTGTCACCTGCAATGTGCTCATGCAGGAGAGAATGTTGCGGGCGATCACAAATACGGCATGTCTTGAATCTGCAGGGACTAGTGCCATGTGAATTCAGGCATATCAGGCACAAGGCGGCGTCCTTAGCTCTTTGGATCCGTTGCGCGAACGAGTGGTTTAGAAATGTTTTACACGCGAACAGAGAATGATTCTTGTTACAAATTCGGCCGAGCATTTTCGGCCAGGATTGGCCATCCTAGTTCTGTTGCGCGTGCCTTTATTATTTCTCCGCGTTCCCGACCATTGCTTGGCGTTCTTCCTACTCCACTCCTCTCGATCCGCGGGCTCTTTCCACTTGCGCCTTGACAATCGTGCAGCATTATCATAAAGAAACTCGATGATTTCTTGAAGCTTGGGGAAAACTCCGCGTTTTAATGTTTTCTCCCACTCATTGAGAGTCTCTCTGGACATTTTTTCTTCCAGGTTCTGCACCAGGATTTCCTCGGTGACTTGTACCCCTAACGAAGCCAGGGATTCTACGTGTTGCATGGTGGCGTCCGCGAGTTTTCGAAGCCCGTCTGCCGTTTCCCTCTCTTGCATCGGCAATCTCAGCAACAGGCTTAAATGTTTGGATATGATGAGACGTTTATTCGCGTACGCTCTCTCCAGGAGATCCCATGCTCTTTGATAATTACCGTCGACTATTGCTATGTATCTTATCTTTTCTGCGGCTTCACCCCTTACAAAAGATTTCAAATAATGCAACTTTTCAATCGAGTTCAGATCGCTGCGTTTATCTATCATTGATTGGAAGGAGTCCCTGAAAGAAAACCAGTCTTCGTAATTACCGTAGAAATAGGGCAGCGAAGCTTCGGGTAGTCTCTAGTGGCTCCTTTCCAGAGTAACAATCGGATGAGGCGCAACAAATGGCATGTGCAAGGAAGCTTCATTTGGTTCTGTCGGCGTTTGTAAATGAAGGGTTGCTGACTCCGTGGCTGAAGGCTCATTCGATCCAACGCGCGAGTTGACTGAATTTATTAGAACTTCAGCGTCAGAAAGGACGTCATCGTACTGCTCTAATATCTCCATTTTTTCATCCATCCGTTGTTCTATGTTCTCTTCATCTATCTCTTCTAATTCACATTGAATGGATTCAAAAGTCAAAAATGCAGTCTTTAGTGTTTCCAGCTTTCTCTTTATCTTGATAACATCCGGTGTCGGTCCTTCACTACATTCGACAATGAATTTTCTCAAAGATGTTATATGCCTTTTTATTATTCCACGTCTATGAAGCAGCGATTTTATCTCCGCCATTTTCAGTAGGGGAGAGTAAGAGGAAAATTTGGCGATTCGTATAAGTAACGAGCTTACCTTTCTGGATGTATTTGGTCCTCTCCGGGTGGCTCTCGCTCGCTGCTCCTCTCTTTCCGTCCGTGGTTGCTGTGGCCGCCGACTCTGCCGTTGATGCTGATCTTCAAAGCAGCTCAATTCTCGCAAGGTCTTACGAGTCGTCGTACTGTGAAGAGAGCGATGCACTTTCCTTTTCTGCTCCAATCACTTCCCTTTTTCTTTGAGTCGTCACACGCGTGGCTTTTTTAGCCAGTACTTGTTCTACTGTCGTGGAAAAAAGTCATGACACTCGAGTTTACAAGTCAATGACAGTTGTACGCGTAGTCCCACATGAAAACAAGTTATATCAAAATTTAGCAAATTTAATTCTGCGTTTAACTATGGAAAGTGGAAATTTTTATTTTAACTTGTTAAAAGTTTATTGTCTGCGAAACAAAAAAAGTGCCGGTTTTTTCACCGTTTTAAACGGAATGCTCACTTTAAAAATTCATAACTTTAAAAGTATTCATTGGATCGTAACCAAACTTTAATACGTCATAGGGGAACCTGTTTTTAAGATATGTACAAAGTTTTAAGATAATCGAGGTTGAAATAAAATTGTTCTTGTAAATTTTGTGAAACAACTTTTTCTCAGTACTGCGTGGTCATATCGATACGAATCTTGTCCTGTCATGGAGCTTATGGTAATACAAGGCTAATCGGTTCTCGATATTTAGAATTTATGTAGTTGTTTATTTTATGTGCGCTTACATTTAATTCGGTGTTTCCAACAAGGAGAGGAATGGAGCGAGCGAGAGGAGACGGGCGCATGGCCATGGAATTCCGTGCGACGTTGCCGCGTTCGGCACCATCCCCGCGCTCCGTAAAATCCTAGTTCCTAGCAAAGATTTCTTCCTTTGGCGGTCTACCCCCACTCCTGCTCTAAGGCGTTCCACCCCTCTTGTTTACAAAACGCCACATCGGTTCTGTCTCTGAGCGATCGTGTGGGTTCCCACAGCAGTGTCAGGTTACCTCTCGGAGATAACACCCCCCTCCACCCCAGTTGGATGGAGGAACAGCGGCCGAAAAGCGGATTGTTCTTTCCAACCTTTATGGAGTCAGAGGAGTTGGATATGAAGGCCGTTTTACTCGGCGAATGATCATGCAAATGAAATCATGCGCATGAAGTTCATGAGTCGTGTAATACGGAAATCTCCTCGCATGAAATTCATTCGCAATATTATGCGATCAAAATTAGCGCTGCTTCACGTCATACATATTTAAGGACCCTTAATAAACTGCGTGCCGATGGATACAAGATTTTTTTAACCGATGAAACTTGGTGCGGTCAGAATCACACAATGAAATACGGATGGCAAGAAAATGTTATAGATGGACTCAACAACAGCTTTGATAACTATGACCGATATAGAGGATACATTCAGCAGATTTACGGGTGGTGGGGAGGTTTTAAGACACCGTCAGGAGCAAGAAAACGTGTGATAATCCTCCATATCGGCAGTGTGGACGGATGTTTTCCTTGAGGAGAACTTTGTTTCATTGGGAAGAAAAATACCGGTGACTATCACCATGAAATGAACTCTTCACATTATCAAGAATGGTTTGAAAGAGTGTTAACAGTTTTACCTGAAAAGTCAGCAATTGTCATCGATCAGGCACCATAACATAGAATGGTGGATCCTGAGACTGAAAATCCATCAATGTCTTATAGGAAGGATCAAATTATAACGTGGCTAACATCCAGAGGTATTTCTCTCCCTGACGGTATCCTAAGGTATGAAGCCATGACCAAAGCAGAGCTAATTGTTCACGCCAGGGCATACTTCAAAACACCTGAAAAGAAGTTGGAGCAGATCGTCAAGCGTGTTCGTCCTGACGTCGAACTCGTCTGGATGCCAGTTGCTCATTGTGAGCTTAACCTTAACAAAACTTAAACTTAACAAAAGCTTAAAAATGTATTGATTCTACACATGGAGCGCGGGGATGGTGCCGAACGCGGCAACGTCGCACGGAATTCCATGGCCATGCGCCCGTCTCCTCTCGCTCGCTCCATTCCTCTCCTTGTTGGAAACACCGAATTATATGTAACTGGGGTGGAGGGGGGTGTTATCTCCGAGAGGTAACCTGACACTGCTGTGGGAACCCACACGATCGCTCAGAGACAGAACCGATGTGGCGTTTTGTAAACAAGAGGGGTGGAACGCCTTAGAGCAGGAGTGGGGGTAGACCGCCAAAGGAAGAAATCTTTGCTAGGAACTAGGATTTTACGGAGCGCGGGGATGGTGCCGAACGCGGCAACGTCGCACGGAATTCCATGGCCATGCGCCCGTCTCCTCTCGCTCGCTCCATTCCTCTCCTTGTTGGAAACACCGAATTAAATGTAAGCGCACATAAAATAAACAACTACATAAATTCTAAATATCGAGAACCGATTAGCCTTGTATTACCATAAGCTCCATGACAGGACAAGATTCGTATCGATATGACCACGCAGTACTGAGAAAAAGTTGTTTCACAAAATTTACAAGAACAATTTTATTTCAACCTCGATTATCTTAAAACTTTGTACGTACCTTAAAAACAGGTTCCCCTATGACGTATTAAAGTTTGGTTACGATCCAATGAATACTTTTAAAGTTATGAATTTTTAAAGTGAGCATTCCGTTAAAACGGTGAAAAAACCGGCACTTTTTTTGTTTCGCAGACAATAAACTTTTAACAAGTTAAAATAAAAATTTCCACTTTCCATAGTTAAACGCAGAATTAAATTTGCTAAATTTTGATATAACTTGTTTTCATGTGGGACTACGCGTACAACTGTCATTGACTTGTAAACTCGAGTGTCATGACTTTTTTCCACGACAGTAGATACTTTCACTGTATTTCCATGTACTGTCCGATCCGGCCCGAAGGACCATGTTCCGGGGGTCTTTAATTTCGCTCGCGCGAACCACGAGGTCGTAAGGCTGGTGGCTATCGGCGCTGCAGACCCCGTCGACCGGAAACTTAATTCTGATCGACTATTTAAATGAATGCCAGATCGGTATTTTAATTGTTTAATTCCAAGCACGAATATGAACTGGTGACAGTGGCGTGTGCCCCGAGTGGGAACCAGAGGGCGACTGCTTGGTCGGCGTCGCCGATTCCCGCTCCCTGGTCTTCTTCCACAGCTGCGACGAGCCCCAATTCCTGGAAGGGTTGCGGGGGAGGAAGGTGCATTGCCCTCCCACAGGAATGTTCCCTGGGTTTCCCCGCGAGGAGGGGAGGCATTGTACTCCTTGGGCCTTCCCCGGCATACCCTTTACCCGTGGAAGGGGGTATTAGCGCCCACGTGCGCCTGAGGGACACTTGCTGGGTCTGCTGGCTGGGGGCACAAAAGAAATGCGACGGAACATGGGGGTCTATTTTACCTCCGGAATATTTTACTCGAGAGGGTTCCATCACGTCTTGATAAGAAAGAAAAGAGTGGAGTAGCTGCGACTCCTCGGGATATTAATGTGGTGGTTTCCCCTTGCCTTCCACATCGCAGTACTACAGCCGTTAAAGTAAATGTTACCACGCCTGTAGTGAAATGAGTGTCGCTGTACCGACCACTGTGGTCTCCACCTTCACTCATGTGAAGAAGAGCTGCTGCCCTCTCCTCCGGGTGATGAGAAGCGTAATTATTGGCGGCCTCCCGTCGCCAAGTCACGGCATCTTCACAGGTTCTGTACTATTTAGAGGCCTATCTTACCCAGGGATAGACCAATACCCCCTCAGAATGCCGTCGCTTTTTGTCCACGACTGCTTATTCGACGAGTAGACTCGCTTATCTCGCAGCTAACCTCTATATCTAGAGGTCGACCCACCATCCGCAACCCGGTGGACGCACTCGGTGGCTTTAAGCTCAGCCGCGAGGTTTTTTATATATTTAGACATAATTGATAGATACACAAAAGCTTTCCTTTAAGAGCGGCCTCACTACGGCTTCAACATTCCTGCTTGTTAATTTCAAGTAGATCGTTGATTCAAAGTAATTTACAAAACAAAAATGGCAAGAACGGCCCTTAGAGCTCCGTTTTACGATGTAACCTCTGTTCCTTCCAGTTCATTAAAAATAAATAATTGTACGGTTTTCATGGAAAATTATTCATCGATCATAGTTCCAAAAAGGGGTATTACCTTTTAAGATCATTATCCATTCACAACACTATTTATTACTCATGCAATAATGATTTCACTTCCATTGCTGTTCTCAGAGCGTAAAATTAGACACAAAATTTTATTTCTTTCTTAAAATATGCGTCATTTCGAGATAAATTGGCCTATACTATACGATTGGTATATTTCCTCTTCTAAAAGCAGTTTTCCTTAAAGGAAATCCAGGGAACATATTGTGTTTGTATCCTTTTCTCCTGTGAGATAAAATTCAAGTGTCATCATACGGAATGATTATTTTGGAGGTATTATCTACGGAAAAATTAGATCAACACTCTACGGAGAAGTTCATAAATGTATGGATACTACTCAATTGCTTTTTGGAATAAACATAAATCTTCAACGCTAGAGATTAGAATATAGCTAGTTTAAATTGCTATTTATGAATTGTTTATAATTTTTTGACGAAAATATAAGGTGCTGCAAAGAAGAAGTTGCTCAAACTAGTGGTAAATAATTGAAGAGATGTAAAATAACGTACGTTCATAAGGAACTCTTATCGATTTATTCAATATCCGTGGGAATTCAGTGATTAAATTTTAATGTGTGTTCTGTGTAATCTCGCATGTTAATTTTCAATTATAAACGAGCGTGGAATAATATACGAGTGAATGTATCAATTTTACTGATTGAAGTTTGATTGTTCGAGAACGGAAAAAGTCGTTTGTTCATTGCTGTGTGCGTGGTGCTTCTGAGAAATGCAGTCGGCTACAGTAGGGAAAAGTGCGCAAGAACTGATTCCATCGTGAAATAAAGTTCCGACTTTGAGCAACCATTAAAGGATATTGCTTCATTTTTTCACGCTGATATAATAGGATGAAGAATGAAAACATGTGCGTGAGAACAGAATGGGACATGTAGAATCGAAGGAAGGTCGTTAGACTATAGACAGAATGCGACAAAGGATATTTTAGGTGAGAATTTAGTTCCACGTGTAAAAAAGATAAGGTTTTCGAATGCATAACTGTGGCAGAAAATAAGCAATTTTTACGGATATAAGGTAGGGGAAGATTTAAGTGGACCCTTAATTTTTTTGTTTGTTTTATTGTCGGGCGAGTTGATGGGAGGGAATAGATCATACCTGATCTTTTATGCCTATCACTTAAATTAAGCTAAATATCTTGAACTTACCTATCCTTGGAAAGCACTACGTAAATGATATACTACAAGCATATATATCATTTTCATTTAATCTAATTTCATATAAATCATTTTAATTCATTTTATGAAATAGATCATCTTCTTTAATGGCCCATTCGCATGAAGCAATAAACATTACTACTAAAAGCAACGCTCAATCGAGGAATTTACGTGGTTGAATGTATGAATATAATACTGGATCTATTTTTAGTACAAGTGTCTATACCTTTGAGAAGATTTTCATACACTCCTTTGTTTACACGATGCAGCTTGCACTGCAAATCTCTCTGAGTCTAAGACTGCGTAATGACTAGGCGAAATTACCTCTAAAGTTATACACTCCAGTGGATGCCTGAAACGTGAAAAAAACGATGCTGCTTCTCAAGTTTATGACATTCATGCCATTTCTTCGCCATTTATGCCTATAATCATGTGAAATTCTTTTTTGTTTTTGACAAAAGCATGTTGAACGTCGGACTGACGCATGTTATTTTTTTATTGCTGCCGAGGAAGGGTATCATTAGGATCATTTTTGGCCTTTCTCCGCGATATCGGTTCCTCGATAGGGAATTCTTCCACGTCATAAAACGAGAAGATCAGAGGTTTCGGAGAGGTATTGACTATTCCCTTGTCACAAGGAATCGAAATCCCGCCCCCATAAGGCGGGGAAGGTCTGTGCTTTATCTACCGCACTAAGCTGTTTTCCTTTGAGCGGTTGTTTTTTTTTGTCGGGCGGGTTGGTGGGAGGGTATAGTCCTCTCATGGTCCGAGATGACTCCAGGCGGGTGGTGTATCCTCTCCTCGTCGGACGGGCTGCGTGCGGAATTCTGGGAGTCGAGAGGGAAATTTTTGGCTGGATGCGATTGGCGCAGTTATAGGGGTTAGGAGGTGGGGTTTAAATTGGGATGGGGAGGAAGAGTTGTGTTGGGGGTGGGTGATGGGGTCTGAGAGGGTGAGGGGGGTGATGCGTTGGTTTTGCGAAAGGGTGTGCCAGGGGTATGGGATCGAATATTTTTCGGGGTAACTCGTAAGGGAAAGGACGGCGTGGGCGGAGGGGTAAGGAGAGATCGGGTGGGGGATGGGGGGGTTGGGTTCTGGGGTTCCACATAGTCGGTTTGGTTTTGACCGGCCGCTCGGAGGCAACGTAGGAAGAGTGACAGATTCAATTTACCGCTTCTACTTCCCCTGTTTCCCCATGGGAGGATAGGGGAGGTGTGGGAAAGCAAGTGGGGTCCGCGGGAGAGATAGGCGAAGGCAGATAAGGGACTGGGGGGGAGGGAGGGAGGGGATTTACGTGCTGGAGGGTGGATGGCTGGGCTTTCGTCCCGGAATTCCCCGGAGTGGTCTACGACGTGGGGCGGGAATGGGGAGGAGGGAGGTCGGTGGCATCAAAAAGGGGGTGGGTGGCAGAAATGTGGCGCTTGGCCCACTCCTAGCGTTTTGGGGGGTATGATACGTGTTCGGTTTGTCGGGAAAATCTAAGAAAGAAAGATTGGAGGTGAATTGCCGCATGCATATGGAGCATTCTATTCTGCAATGGGAACGGGATGAGGAGTAGTGTTGTGTGATCAAGATGGGTTGGAGGGACTTTCAAGGGCGTAGGGCAGGTTCTGTGCCGTAATGGGTGGCATTGTTAAGAGAGTGGCGTGGTAGGTTGATACCAGGAAGGTTGTACGAGAAGTCGGCTTGTAGAATCGTAGAGTGAGGTTAACGGAATGTGTAAAGTCAGTAGAGTGAATGGAAGAGAGGCCCAGCTACTGGGAGGAGATCAGGAAGAATGGCAGGAGATAATGTAGGATTTGAGCCCTGATACGCATAAGCTTGTAAGTCTTTGGTGGCAGTGACGTGATATGGATAATTACCATTGCGACTCTGGAATCACATCACCTGGAGGTTTAGGACTTATTTATACGTAAAGAAAACTTGCAATTTTCCATCAATATTAAAAAAAACACCCTACCAAAGATTTCAAGACCATTGTTTCATTTTCAAGATTCTCTGCCAAAGTTTACGTATATATAAAAGGTAGTTAGGTGCTTAAGAGTGACCACTGGAAATGAAGTATAGGCGTTGAAACCTTGGCAGGGTTTTATTAAAAAAATCTTGCATGAAAAGTACAAGATTTATTTATCACAATATACTTCCACACAGTAACGTCCGAAGGAGTAGAAACATATATCTACAGGGTGGCGATCGTCAGGGAAAACCGGGAAAACCTGGAATTGTCAGGGAATTTTGGAAATCCGGAATAGTCAGGGAATTCTCGTAACAGTCAGGGAGAAACTGGGATAGGAAATTCTCATTATATTTCTACCATTACGTTTACCGCGCTGTCTTTCCCGCCCTTTATTTCAGCAAAACATTTCATCGACTAAAACTAATGTCCGTCGCCGAAGTGAATAGAATAAGCCCCGTCAATTCGTTGAACATTCAGTTGTGATTCTTATTTATTTAGTTGTGAATCAGTCATGCAATGTAGCCCTTGTGTATATCCTTAGTGTGACATTTGCCTAGTAGTGTTAAAATTCATGATCACCGTGTATTCTGCTCATCACAAGGAATCCGAGGCTATGTTTTTCGGAAGATTTTACCTCGCGTTTTTTTTTTAACTTCCGAGACTCGGGTCGAGAGGTAGTTGTACCACACTAGCTTGCAGTAAATACGTGCATGCAGTTCTAAAAATACGAGAGGATGATTATTAAAACTGTAATACAAGTACGATCACTCGTGTAAACAAAATCTTACGTGAGATCAAGCTCCCTCTCGAAGCAATTTAGTCAGGTCACAAACCACCTCAAATATGACATTCCTAAATATGTCGCTGCCGTTGGTAATTGCCTCCTGTTTTCGCTCGCAGTGGCGCGATTAAATTTTGTTTGTTTAAACAAATATTTTTACATTTTTGGGCACCCCTTAATATTTGAGTGAGCTTCTAGATGATTCTTGTGTATAAACAAGTATCAATTCTAAAATTTTTCAATGGTCATTTGTACTTTTTGGTCAGGTCGAGATATCGTTGATATTTATGGCCAAAGGTCACCTTCAATGCTCTCATGACTTTCACAACATTTTTTACAGACTCTGTAAAAATCCTTTTTCACGATTCATACATGCGATAACGTTAAGGAGTTTAGATACTTAATTTAAAATGCTTCTGTTACACTTTTTGAGTCAGATGAATTTTTTTTTAGTCGGTCTCATCATTCTTTCTTTCCGGCTAGCATTCAGTTGATACTTTCACTTGTCAGGTTACTTCGAATAAACCAGACATGTCAGTGCTTGAAAACGTTTACGTAAAAAACTCGAAAAATTTTGCTAACTAACTCGTATATTTGGAAAGTGAGGTGAATAAAATCAATAAATTATTTGCATGATATAGGTACTCATGGTTAAAGGGTTAAATGAAACTCTTTTGAAAATAAAGTTAAAAGAATTTACTTCAAGGATCAGGTTGTTGCAATGGCTAGAGTACTGGCCTCTCTCCGGAAGGGCCCGGTTTTGAAGAAAATTTTCATTGGTTAACTGGTCCCTACTGGAGTGTTTTTTCGAGAACGTTCGAGTAGAGTATTTCATCCGTCGGATAGGACGTTAATTCGTGGTCTCTTTGTTGCATTTACGTATAACATAGGAAAATGCCGATGCCGGACTTATCTCCACACTTCCTCCTTTCCTAAGTGCTTAAATCATAAAAAAATTGGATATCTTAATTTCATCTGTATTTATGCGTATTATTCTTGTATGTTTAATTTAATTGTCATTTTAAGGTAAATTTATTTTATGAAGTCATCATGGTGTGAGAAGTCTTGGTATGATTTCAATTTGTTTTAGGAAAGAATTTATCTGGTGTGCGGTGTATTTCTCCTATCTTATCCTTTCGGTCCAGTCTACCAATCTAGTGTGGGGCTCTTATAATCCCCTGGGTGTCGGAGTTGAACTCGACTCGAGGCATGATGGTCGGATGAAGTCAAACGTGGAGGGAAAAGTGAACGCGAAGAATAATTGCCTCATAAAGGGTGCATGGGTCAAGTTGTGAAAGAGACCTCATCATGTAAAGATGAGGAGTCTACCGATGAGGACAATCTAGTATGGACGCTGCGTTAAACCATACCTGGGATTGTTGACTCGTATTGATCACTACAAAAAAGTTGATGCTTTTTAATTGTGATACTTCACAGTGAACTATACAAGAGGTATTAGAAGCATGAGCATGAGCGTTTTTTTTAACTAGTCTGATTGCAAACGGGGGAAAATGAAATGCCATCTAGGTGTTTTCGGGGTCGAATGCGAGCGGTGGGTCGGGGGCTGCTAAAATGAATCATGACTGGGTTTTCATCTGTGCCCCATCATATCGAGAAGCCTTAAGAGGCTACAAAGGAAGCGTTTCCTCTCTCTCTCCTCCTCTCTGTTATATTTGTGCGTTATAGGGTGTTTCTGTGGCTCGAGTCAATCGGAACGTGCGAAAGAAGGAGACGACCCACGGGAGATAGGACGAGTTACAAGCTCTGCAGTTTGATTCCATCGACCTGAATCCTCAATTTCACGTGCCAGAGGGGTTTCAGCAAGAAGAGCTCTGCTTTCATCCATAAAGACCGCCTTTAACATGGCTGCCAGCGGTTTTGCTTTTCTTAAATCTTTGCAAATCGTTGTCAACTATCGCAGTCATTCCGAGATCGTTGATGGCTTGGATAAGTAACTGTAGTTGTGCTATTTTACATAGCCATTTTAGTGCTGAAAAAATCAACTTTGATTTGTTTCTTCAAATATTTTATCACATAGTATATTGCTTAGTAACAATGATTTAAAAAAATATTCTGTGTAGGTGCTACCTCAGTAAATAATAATTGATGACATTAGAGCGGACTAATTTTTCAATTTAATGTACGAAATTATCTTATCTTCCATTTATTATCAACATTAGTATAGTTTGAATTTTTAAAACCAGTTTTACAGCTATTAGGTATTTTGATAATATTATGCAGGCAGTTAAAATTGAAATTTAACGTATTTATCAAAGTTTTTGATTTTTTTCATTCGTATGAGACAAAATGTAAGCTTATGCATTTATGTTTACTCTAATATTTTGGGGTATGTCTCTGGCTCCTTGCTTGCTTGAATGTAGGTTTCTGAGCAACGCTATTTTACAATTGAGTGTGCTAATACTGAGTAATTTAGTAGGATTGCACTATTTATTCACAATGGAATTAAGCTTCTTTAAATTTTGTGACTAATTTTCGTAAAACATGATAGCAGGCTACAAAATAATCCCTGAGCTTTGTTTTTTATAACATTACAGCAACAATTTTTTATGCTTTAATACACCCTTCGATTAAGGTGCGGCTTTGTATACGCCTGATTTGATATATTGAGTTCATCTGGTAGTTACTGATTAAGGGGAGGCTTATTAAAGGTCGATAAACTAAAATAAGCCGATAGAAATTAGTCAACGATAAGATGTAGTGACGGTTTATACTCTTTGTGGTGAAACTGATTCTTTCATCATTTTCAAGATAAGGAGAGCTATAATTTCGAACTCTCTAATGGTTATCCGAATGAACTTTTCAAATACCTACAACTATTGATCTTCTATTAGGGCCATAAGAAGGAAAATATATCCCTGCTAACTGTTTAAGGGCCCAGTAAAACATTTTACAAGTTGCGCTCTTAAACTATGATTGAGACTCTTCCGCTTTTATGAAGGGATGTTTTTTGTTCCTGAAAATTTGTTAGATATAAGGAAAGAGGAACTATACACTGAGGAAAGAGCGTGACCGGCTATAACTAATTTATTAGCAAATAACGTTAGCCAGTTAAATTCTTCCTCTTATCATTAACCGTAAACTGCTGTCTCCGTACTTCCTCAAGAACGTTTCGTTATTGTGGGAGAATCTATCAAAATTAAGGTAGTTAATCAGGGAAGAATAAGAATAATAGATGTAATTTCGGCAGTTTATCAGAGCAGGTTCTACAAGTAAGGTTAGGTGGCGGATTGGGTATGTTAATTATAGGCCACGGGTCAAAAGAGGGACCTCAGTTACCATTGTTCCTTTTTGGGTATTCAAAGTGCAGAGAAAAAGGATAGAACGAATCAAAGTTATGTTAATAGAATGGATCACTGTGTGAAACTCAAGTGTTATTTTTATGCCCAGCCAAAAAAAGGGGATACCTAACTATATGTGAAATGTTGAAAAAAAATGATGAAGATCCATTGCAAGAAAGCGAAAATAATGATGCCGCTTCGATACAGATGCATTAATGTACAGGAAAGAGTGTATTAGATAAAAATGTGTTCACTAAAGAAACATAATAAGTTCATTAACGTAGGAAAAAAGGAATATAAAAATTCAAAAGATTGATGAGGGAACATATTTTTTTATTAAAAGAATGATTTTCGTTGTGAAATCATTTTCAATGAGCGGACTGCCACAAGCCCTACTATTTGACCTTACCGGCTAAGATTCCAGATTTCTCATTTCAGGTGGGACACAACCTAATTGAGAGAATCTAAAACAATTGTGATTTTTCCAAGAAAATTTGCTCTTTTTTACTTAAACTAAAACGCTCAAGCACGGTAAAAATCCAACAAATAAAGGACAGTCAAATTGCATTTTTTACCTTGTAAAAACCCAATTACGTCTTCCAAGTTGCCTTTATTTAAAATCTTGTGTTTACCCGTTATCAAACAGGAGAGTTAAGTTAATATATTAATTACGGTTCTGATCATATTCAAATCAAAGATGTAGCATGAATCAAAACGGCAAATAGCGTTACCACATTTGTGCTCATGTATGAGAAATAGCTAACGAGAAGTCATCAAACCCAAAGTATGAGTGGGTGGTGATTGTTAGTCATGTGTGTATTTTTATCGAACCCTTTATATTAGAATTTGAGGCTTGAATAGCCATCAATGTCGGCACTATGTCGGTTTTAAAGTGAACACGCCGGACAAAAGGTGTGTGAAATTTCACCAAATGGTCAGAAATTGGTGGAGTGGGGCCCGAGGTGTTGCAGTTTTGTTCGAGACCCGCGAAAGATTTATTGCGACGTTTTAATATATTCCATTCAGGTGTACGTGGCTTGAATAGAGTGAAAGTTTGCTTTGGAAATAGCGTTTGCGACGGGGAACGGGCGACACGGTCGCTTGCGCATGCGAAAATGTGCAACAACGGACAGGATGGGAAGAGACTCGAGGAATAACTCAATCCGTTTATCTTTTGTTCCCCTGACCTCTCTCTCTCTCTCTCTGAATAATTTATGATCAAGATTATCTGAGCAGATTCGCAGGATGTTATGGGGAAGGGGTGGGAAGCTTGGTTTTGGAATGGTGTGGAGAGAGGGTGTTCGATCGATGTGAGAGAGGATTATTCAGCCAATGGTCGATGAGGTGTGATGTTGGAATCGAAATGCACACCGTTCGATTCGCAAAATAAAGGGGGGTGGTACGCGTCCGCAGTCTCGTATTCATGGCTTTTCCGCCATCGGAAACCGAGTGCAAGCCTCGCTTGTTGTCGTAGGCAACATTCCTGCGCAATGCATTTCTTCTTCCGAAGCCTTTGTCACTGAATCATCCAGTGCACTTCCCTTTCGCTACTTAGCAATTTTCGCCCATACAATGTATGTATCATTTTCCACACGCGCAAAGGTATTTTCAAATACTTCAACGCTTAAGCAAATAATCTTATAAAATAATTGCTATTGAAAAATGTTTCTTTTCTTGAGCACTTTCTTCTTGAGAGCACTCTATATTCTAATCAGAATATATTCATACATTTTTAACCCGTTAAATTTTGTTACGTTTTAAAATAGGGGATATTTTGCTATAAATTTTGGTGGGTATAAAGTGGGTTCATGCAGTGCGATCATTATGTATTATCTCTGTCTTGAGAGATCTTATCCATGAGAAAATGATAAAAGTCCCTGGTGAGTATGAGCCTGAAGTATGAGACATTATGACTGGCAAGATTCTAGCGAAGGCCATTTTATGTATTTGATAGTATTTAGGCATTAACATTTTCTAACTATCTAACAGTACAATTTCTTATTTAAAATTAATTTAACGTTTTTGAACATTAGACGATTAGACAAATAATTCCGTAAAAAGAGTAGGTAGTCCCATTCTTATAAGGTTAAAAGTTTTTTATGCTATTTTTGATTAGTTTATTGACGTGCCCCTTCTGGGAAAATAACATAAAAGTTTTTAAATTTCTTAATTAGTTGATGATTCTGGAAAATATTACGCCATTGAGAATATTTTGTTATTAAAAAAATTTAAATTCCATTTTTTGAAACAATTCACTAATCTCGAATCGTACATTTCTAGTAAACATATTTATTCTGAAGTCATGAACATGAAATGAAGAAAAAATTGAATTACAGATCTTAAGGTGTAACCTCTCACGGAAACTGATCGGAGGGAATTTTTTTAATTATTGCCTTAGGGAAAAAGTAAAATGTTAATTAGGGAATAAGCATGTACAAAAAATGAATTTCGGTGATATGTGTGGCACAGGCAAATCGCTATGAGAACTTCAATCACTGAACTTAAAGGGCGAGTCCAATGATTACACAAACCTCTATTTAAATGGGGTTTATAAATTGGATTATCTGCATTGGATAATCTAGATAACGTAATGGCTGGTACACTAGTGTATTCCTCAGTATTTGTGGATCCTTCTTTCGTATGCTTGTGGTTTCAGGAGTGGGATGTTGTGATATGGGTCAACAAAGTGCCATTTTTTACCCTGCGGGGATTAAAGGCATGGTAGTAATATTTGACTTCGGTGATAGGAGCTCAAACGGTTGGTTCCAGCTGTTAATCCTTAGACGGTCAGAGCATTCATGTCCAAAAAGAGGGGATTAGAACCCACGATGGGTTTAAAAGAATGGTCAGAGATTACATCGCTCGACTTAATTTTTATCTGGAGCAAATTTATTTTAATTGGTCTCCTATTCAGGTGGTGTAAGCAGACATATCGGTAAATATACCTGTGGGGGAGTGTTTCATTAACCTGTACAGTCATGCTTCCGTTCAGCCATAACGTTTATTTTTTTCATTTTGACGTACCTGCATGCATTGGCATTTGACCCCAAAAATTCATCGTCCACGTAACGCGATGTCTAGTGGAAGCAATATTAGGTTAAGTGGGATATATATACCAATCAGAATATTTTCAAATATTTTGGGCTAGTTTAAATTGAAAGAGGTTAACATTTTTTAACCCAAAATTTAAAAAAATATTTACAGAGTAAAGCTCTTCTGCCATTAAAATGTACATTCTGTCTTTTTGGGAATAATTACGAATTACTGATGCGAAGTCTTGAAGTTTATTTCGTATTCGTTCGTATAACAGGAATGTTTCATACTATTGAATATCTTTGAATATGAAGCTACCGATTGAATAGAACATTTTCTTTTAATTCAAGCTGTACAATACAGTTTATGTTGCTGAGAATACGTCTTACATTACTCACAGCCAAGCCATTTGTTTGTATGTGGATAAGAAGTACTCGGAATCACTTTCGGAATTAATTTTCATTGTTTCTTATCGGATTTATTTCATATTTGAAATAGCAATAATTGCATAATTGGCCATTTAAACATTGCTTGGAACGTACTTCTGGCATCATCCTATTTAGTTTAAACATTTTTCATGAAGTCCCCAGAGGATCCTCTGTTCTCAAGTTATTGGGTTTGGTATAAAATATACATTATTTTTCAGTGATACACGTAGAATATTTCATAGAACAGAGTTCTTGATGTCTTCAAGGGGATAGGCTGTGGTATAAATCTGGCTGTGGTGGTAAATGTGGTTAGAGCCAAACTATTTGGCAATTTAGTTTTGTTGTTAGTAACCAATTTTTACTTTTAGGTTTAGTATTTTTTTATCTTTTAGTATACAAGCAAGTTTTTGAGATATTTTAGCGTTTTTCTTTCTGGAAGTCAAAAATAGCTTCCAACTTATACTGTTAGTAATACTTCTACGTAATATCCTGCGAGCCACTGCAAGGGTGTGTGGACGTGGGGGGTAAGTCCCCTGTCGTGAAGTGGAATTTTGCCGTAAATATCATTGTTAATTAATGGTGAAGTATGGTGTGTCATGCATTATGAATAATTTTACTTTGATGCACTGCAGTCATATATTGTACTTGGGAAACGTGAATTTTTGTGTCACTTGTTCCGATACTTGATTTCTCTTTGTCACTTCTGTCAGGGCTGATGATGTATTTTGGGGTTAGAATATGTCTACAGAGTCATATTCAAATAAGTATGATTTGAAGTCTACATATAATTTTAATAGTATGTCAATACAAAATAAATGAAAAAATAAATTCTGACTACTTGGTGGAAGAAGAATATGTAACGAGTTCCAAGGCGAAATTACTATTCCACTGGTCACGAAACACATGATATGACTCTGCAGTTCCCTATCCTTTTTTTCTGAGTAATAGTATAGCTGTTTTTGCGATTAGATTCTCTGTATTTGTTACTCCTCGGTAGTTTTGAATGGATAAGAATTCTGTTTCTGCAAGGGCGAATGCCGAGCTCTGAAATAGACTTGGTCTGGGATAGACACGGTGGCATGTGTTATTTTCAAAGTTTTCTGTCCACGATTCCATCCATTGAGTATTTCAGAAAACAAATCGTAAAGTCACAGATAAAATTTCCGGGACCAAAGCACATCGAAGTTTACGAAGGGTCAGGGAACCGGTGGGAAGTTATATATCTTACTACCTGCTTTCATGTAGAATAGTTCCTGCCAAATTATTCGTAGGTGAAATAGCTTCCCTGCTTATAATATTTTCTCTCTGGGTAGTCATAGAACATTCATTTCTGGTATTGGTATGAAAGTAACATGCATTATTTTATTTTGCGCTGATTATTTCCTCCCTCCATGGCTGGTATTCAGTCTTGTGTTAGACCTTATCTGGAGCAAACAAGTGAACTTCTATTTGTTGTTACTCAATCTGCTCGGGAACGCAGGACATCAGTATCGTGACACCTTGGTTTGTTGTGAGTAGGTAGTCCTGGCGTTGCTGTATCTGTTAATTAAAATTGAATTATTCCGAATACATATCACCTCTGAAACTGTTAATAATTAATGAACCACTGTAGTAAACAATGTAATGCTATGTTGTATTGTGCAGTTATTTGTGGAAAATCCGATCTAATGTGAGATAAATTGATTAAATTATTTTTCCCCGGTAATATATGTTTCTGACATAGTATGCCAGGTGACTTAGAATCTTAAATAACCATTTGTATTTGTGACTTTTTTTGTTAACACTTATTGGCCAATTTAGATAGTACCGACCCCTCGCATACCGTAAACGTCGATATAGCGTTAAAATAATGTTCAGGAAGAAAAGAACTTCCATGACGTATTTCTTGTTTCCCGTTTATAATTTCCGGAATAAGACCAGGAATCATCCAATAGTGATCCAATAATATAAGGGTACTCGTAATATGGTACGTTGCAACTAAATTAACTCTATCCCTTCGTCGATTTACCCTTCTTGATACTTGATGCACAAAACTTAACTTTAAGATAATATTCATGGGCATATCTTTGAAATGCAAACGCAATGAAAACCTTAACATTACTAATCTCATGTTGAATGCTACCAATGCATAGGAAATTTATTTTTCTAAAATTGATAATTTGGCACGCTATATCTCTCAGTACATTCTCTATTTGCTCAAAAATGATATACCAGACTATTTTGTAACTTTTTTCTTGATGATTTTTACAAAAATTTACCCCGGCCTGGGGCGGCTGATTGAGATCTAGGTCATGGTATTCGCCAAATATTTGAGAATATGAACCTTTAATCAATAGCTGTGATTAACCAATGTATTGATTTATGTTCTGTTTTGCGAATCAAGTTCATGGACTATTGTTATCCTACTACGATCATTCAACTGTAAAATTCAATGATCATGGTAAGATAACAATCGTTCACAACTAAAAAACTATTCTGACCTTCCACTCTCATCTCATGCGGGTACAGTCCAACGTTTGTCGCTATACGGCGACAGAACGCAGCTGCGCTTAATATGCCCACATACGAGTGAAATAAATTTCGAAACATTGTGATACCGTTGGTGATACACCAAAAATTCGTGTCAATGGAAGCTAAATAAATATCCAAAAAGGGCATTCAACTTCCCGGTCTCTCCGTTCTTCTTATGCACGGGGCGCAACGGCGTGACACTGAAACCATTGCTTGCTGCTGCTTACGGTAGTCATTTAATGACCAAGGACGGACCTGAGTCAACTGCTATTTCGGCAAAAATACATGAGACTTGAGAATAAGAAAAAATGCAATTTTTTTCTAGATACGTATCTCAGTACTATCATTTGAACTCAATTTCGTCTGCTCAAGATTGGTTACTGACAGCCTACCATTAAAAGTCTTGAATGAAAAATCACATGCAATCGAATTTTCTGTTTTTATTTCTCCTACCAACGCATGTGTAGAAGCTACTGTTGGTGTAGGTATATACACTGTTTGGGTGCTTTTATCGATTTTATTGTAATAATTCCGGATTGATGATAGAAAACTCCTTTCTAAGTTAAGACGAAGAAGTGGTTGCAGTTTGGGTGTGCAGTGTATATCATGAAATTGCATTTTATTGTGTTGACAACTATTTTAAACGATTCTAGCTATACTGATATTTCCTTTAAATGGTCTATTTTCCGTGATTGGTAGTGGGATTAAGTTATAATTGCTATAGTCCATCGGGGGATGTGGCCAACAGCTGATGTCAGCTGCGCCACTTATCGTGCTGAAAATGGGGTAGAATTTTTCCATGGAACGGAGGGAGGGTGGAGCGAAACCTGATGCATTAGCGTACTCTTTTAGAAAAGCGACCGGGGGAACATCTTAACGTAACATCCAACTGACGATACGCTAAACTTGAATGCTTTCAACAAAATACTCGAGAAGGGACCGGTATACCAATGAAAAATATCTGCAACTGTTTGAATTATAACCCAGGCCCTCTGGGTCATAAACAAGTCCTCTAATCTCTACATCAATCCCATGGCTTCGGATACAATGCTTGAATGAAAAATAAATATCATACTGCTTCTAATTCTAGTACAGAAAATGAATTTTACGCATCAATCAATAATGACTCAACATTTTTCACTCTACAATCATGAGTCTCTTCTATGTTTTCATTGTACCTGCGCATGTAGGTACTTTAGAGTGGGTGGATAGGTGTAAGGATGAATATGGAATAGTAAGTAGGAAGTTTGGAGAGAAACCCGACGTAGGTATTAATTATCCTGCTCTTTCATGCGCCAAGGGTGCAGGGGCTTAATGTCCCATCCGGCGGACGAAGAACTGAACTCGAGTGCTGTTCACAAAGAACTCAACTTGAGAGTGGGACCATTGAAAACTCTCTTCCATTTCCGGGATATGAACCCGGAACCACTAGGTGAGAAGACAGCACTAACCTCTCTAACAATCCGAACCCAGATTATGAATATCGTGACTTATGATCTAATTTTTATTCCTGGAATGCGTGTTGTGATGAAAAAAGTTCCTTTAGGCATTGAGCGCAGAGCGAGATGGATGTTGGTCATCTCTGTGGTGCGTAAGCATGTGTTTTGATCAGGTCTGCAAGGTTGGTTGATGGGGAGGCGGGAGCCAAGCTATGGAGGCGGAGGCGGGTAGGTGATTGACGCCTCGGTTAGCCATCCAACTTCGTCCCCCTTGCTCGCCACCTATACGGCGAGAACACGCATCAAGCGTCTCGAATATTCATGCATTTATGAATGAATGGCTGCCGCACTGTGTGTACGCGCTCTCTCGCCGCTTTGACGTCCTGCCTGGCAAGCTGTCGGCAGGGACCGAAGGAAGGGAAGGGATGGATGGAAGGACGGACACTGCGAAGGGTCGGGAGCCATTGGAGGGAAATCTGCCCGCCGGACAATTTAGGGTCAGCGGCAGGGATATGCCGACTACGTTGTAAGGGCCAAGAGAGCTTGGGGAGATGGTTTACGCTGCATTAACCAGCAAAGAGGTCGTAGACGAGGCTGCGCGAAAAAGAGATGAATAGGTGATTGTTTCGCGGGCATTCTGAAAAAATTGACTGCGTTTCAGGCGTGAGGGAAAGCATCCCAAACTATGGGCTGCTAACTCTAGGTTAGGTTTGCAATAACGCCAGGCGAGACTCCTGAAATGTAAACGGAGTACCATGTGCTGAGGAATATATCCATTTCATTCTATATGAACGTTTGTAATATCATTCACTAGAGATTTATTTTGACTCGTACTTTTTAACTTCACCTTCCTTTATTTATGCATGCAATTCTTGTGGTTTCACTGCATACTGGCAAAATGTTTTTCTAATTATAGCCTCTGAATTCCTACATCTCCAAAAATTGCATCAGTATTAAGATTTGCTCATCACTAATATAGTAATATCAGTCGTAAATATTAGCAAGATTTTATTTTTTAGCCCGCGAACTTGTTCTTTTTGGCTTGCTATAACTCACCCCCCTCTTCTTCTCTTAAATCACATTTCTTACTTTTTCCTCGAATTCATGAGGAAATTTATTACATCCTGTTTTAAAAGTTCAACTTTATAAATTCCAGACAGGCATCATCTTTCTCTTTTCTTCGTGGAATTATGATATTTATTAAAGCCATCATCTTTATTCTCATTCTTAGTCTAAGGCGTTCCAAATATAAGGACACGTATATTGACTATAAAATCTTTTTATCGAGTACGGAGTCAATCGTGGTACATTGAAGTCCATACTTGATGATTGCTTTTTTTGAGGTTGTGAGCTAACATTTTCATGGTAGTATTTGTTTTAAACATAATTTTTCTCACCCATTTGCATTTCATTGCATTATAAAATGAGGGAAGATAGTTGGTCACTGACTTGTTGTTGGCTTCACCCTCATTTACTATTGATTTCATCTGATTCACACCCAATTGCACACTTATCTTTGGGTATGAAACATAAAGAAGCAAGTGAATGTCTTCATATGTGTATCTTAACTAGGGTAAGAAAACCTCAGAACAGTTCAAAAAGAAAGTGTGTATAGCCTAGAATAGATAGTTGATCCATGAAAAAATAATAGGCTGGAGGTAGTCTAGGAATATAGATTGAATCCGCTTTGAAAATTGAAATTGGTATCAAAGGAATACTTAGCTATTTTGTAAAAATATGTGTACATTTGACTGGGAATGAAGAGGTATTAAAGGAAGCTTTATAATAAAATACAAATTACGGAAGTGATGTAGCTCAAATTGGATCAAAGTACCTTATGTGAGGCCCATGCCATGATGGTATTTTAATTTCAGTGAAAAAGAAAACATTCCGTGGTTTTCTTGCTGCAAATCAGAATTCTACAAAGATTTAATTGAAACTAATTTAAATTTTACAGGCAGGTTAGCTTCGGCGAAAGAAATGAATCTACTGGAGTAATGTATTCATGTGAATATAGTACGAATGCATTTTTTTGCGATTTTATTTTCGAATTTAGCATCCATATAGGTACATGCAAGCCTAATGTACCTTATATGGAAGCATATGCCGCTCTAATGGGTCCATTAACAATTCATGTCCGAGGGAGAACTTGCAAATTATGTTGAGGAAATAATATGCTGGTGGTTAGTATTTGTGTGATTCTCTTTAATTCCAGGCAGTATGTACGTAATTCTTTTTTCAAGAATTCCGGTTTTATACTATTCGTAATCTTATTTTCTTCAATCAACTTCAGCCATAATTTTACACTCCAAGTAATGATTAATTTCCACTATTAATGGATTGGGAACACTTAGATTCACATTAAATGGAGTCGTCATATTGATAATGGGGTCGTTTACCATATTTTTTATTGCCGAATCTGATAGAGTTTGTAAAATAAAAGGACCCGTATTTTTCAGTTTTCTGATCCGACAATTATTTCCCGAGTTATAAGCGGCGAAAAACTGATGTTTTTAATCCTTTCGGAAAAGTGGGTGTGGTGCAACCTCTGACGTATATCGACTTCATCCAATCACAACTGAGCCCGCGAAGCTACTTCGCCTTATCGCAAAGGGGGGGACACAGCTGACTCGGCCAATGGGAGCGATTTCGACAGCATCTGTGCGAGCAGACCTTCCGAGAACCCCTCTCCACTCCCTTCCCCCTCCCCTGAAAGCAGTCAAGGACGGGAGGAAAATGACGTCAATGTTATCACAGCAGCATTTTCGGTGGGCGTCACCTTTTGCTTATTTTAATTTTTGATTTATGAGTGAATGGTTGTGGTTAGAAGATTAATTTTTTCACTAAAATTTGTTTTTCGTTTCCATCTAACGATTTCGTGTACAAAATTGCGATTTCGGTTCCGAGTGAACGCCCCCATTATTTTAAAAGTAGTGTCGTACCTTTGGATTATCTGTCTCTTGGACGAACATTATTGCTACTCGAGCGAGTGCATTTGCCGTTTTTCTTTTTGTATTCTTGGATCCTTGCCAGAAATTGTATTGTCTAATTCTTGGACCCTAATTATCTATGTGATCATTGCCAGATTTTTTTGCAGATATTTTATAATATTTCTATAATTGACAAATATGTAATTCTAATACCAAAGTAGAGTAAAATATAATCTCGAATCGATTAAACTTAAATGCCAAACACTATCAAATTTTCTTTATCAAAACGGAAATTTATTTAGTTATTTGTCATTATTTTATTAAATGCAAAGGTGCCATTCAACATGTGTAAAATAGAACATGTTTTTTAGGTTTTCAATCAGGAAAAATAAAATACATGTAGATACATCATGGTAAATATGAACGTAATTCGTATTATTTGGAAATGTAAAAGAGCCGAAAATAAGATATTCTCGGTTTAGGGATAGGGATATCAAAAGAAAGTAATTCTATTCAAATATCATAAATAATTAGAATTGTATGATAGTCAAGTTTCTTCGAATATTCATAATTAAGTAAAAGCTTGGATCAAGCTTCAGAACCTTCAGAGTGAAACGAAAAGGGAAAGAGAGTTCAAGCAGAAACATATATTAAATCGTGCGCAGCCATTCAATCAATCTCCACATAATTATTTTTATTTCGTTGGGGTTTGGGAATATTTAAGGGAGGTAAAATCAAAGCAAAGCCCCCCTTTGATTTTATGATTTCCCATGAATCATTCTTCATGATTATTTTCTCTTTTTTGAGAAATATTGGGGGAATCAATGAAGGTTGAGTCAAGTGAGATGGATGCTAAGAGGGTGGAATGTCCCGATCGCTTGGAAAATTGACGAGTGGATGGCCAGCAATTAATGAATCCCTGAATTTGGTGAAAACACTATAATAGTTACCAACAGCACCTTCGCAGTATCGGCGTTAGGATTTAGGAACAGTTTGTGGTAATTTTGGAAACCCAAGTAATCTAATGAATGAGCCGAAATATATGAGCATTTTATTCTTTGTTGAATTATTCTCATTTGAATGTAGTACTAAATCTGAAAAACATTTTTACATTATCACAGTATTGCATTCTAGATTCCATGTGATGATATAAGTAGCACCACTGGTACGTTGCCGACTCAGACTGTAATCTTACGTATAAGTATGAAATGGGACTCCTTATAAGCACGTAAATGAAAGGTTTCCTTCGTGGTTAACGCATTGAATTTCCATATACAAAACAATATGCATGGGGTGTTGCTCTAATATTAATTGATTTTAGGCGCCCCCACAAGCAAGGTATATTAGACCGTTCAACCAAAGCTTAAGCGAATCGTGCTATCTAGGCTGGCATGTATGTACCTATAGAAGGGTATATTTTATTCAAATTATGATATTTTATAGATTTTAGCTAACTATACCGTCTCTAGTTGTCATTTCCACAATTTTTTTTCTACCTATGATCGTATCCCTTTCAATGTGCTGAAATAAAATGAGTATTTTTTTATAAACTCTATTAAGCGAAGATCATTCTGTGGATATGCTCTGTCTTGCTATAGGAAAAAAATTCAATAGACTGAATTATGTTGATCAATCCTTCCAAGTTTACCATTTTAATTTCAGATACATAACCACTGAGCTTTAGTAAGGAAAATATTACTACTCATGCAATAATTACATTTTTCTGCTTATGGCTAAAACAGTGTCTTTGTTCTGAAGTTTCTTGAATTCATCGTAATCCACTCGTTTACTGTCGTTGTTTTCTGATAAATATTTGCTGTAGCTGGTTCACTTTTTTCTATTTTAACTCTGATTCTGCTGTAATATGCCAATTTGCGAAAAATTTTTTCATAAGTGATTGGTCATATACCTAGTAGTGACAGTGACTTAATGGTAAATTCTTTGGGGACATGGCAATTGGTGCCTTAATCGCTTGATTGAATAATTTAACCTCTATCTAATATATTATTGCGCTACTTATTTTGAGGGTTAAATATTCGTATTTTATTCATGGTCAATTGCTTATTGGATTGCAATCAGTTTATCTGTGACATCTGGGGCTAACACATTTTATATTTCATCGAGGAAATATTGTTTAATTCCTAGCATATTCTATGCCACTTTTTAAAGTTTAATTGTTTATGTTTATTCCATTGCACGCCACAAAATGTTACATACTAATGTCATTCAATATCTTTAAAATATTTGGAACATTTTCAGTGGCATTGATTGTTCTTACAAGCTGATTTTCTGTGCTTTATAAGCATATTATAGCGCTGAATAAGGTCAAAACGTGCCGGTATTTTTTTGTGAATTGCGTACTTATATAAAGCATGAATGTAGAGATTGGTTCAAACTTTCTAAGGAATAATGTTACCACCATCACTTACCATCGTGGATAAATATATTTCACCCGCTTATCAAGAATGTACGCTTATACATAAAAGATTAATGATTGAATCATCCTCGCTAAGACAAAACATCACTTGTGCTCGAAAACCCTTGCATCGATCGTGAAACAAACTTTCTAACGGATGTTATATGATGTCATTTTGGAAGATAATCGTCTAAGTATTTTCAGAACATAAGTGATTAGATTCTCTTCTATCATCGTGGAACTTATTAATGCAAAATGAATATGCAAATGTTCAATAAAACGTTCAGCTTCTTATCATGCAGTAACGTGGTAGAAGGAATAATGTTGGATAGACGCGGTATGTGGCGGAGAGTAATGGGTAGTTTGGATATAATGATTACGAGAATAATATATACGGATCTGAAGAACATCATACGAGAGAGAGAGAGAGAGAGAGAAAACGCGGAAGAATTTACTATTCATCAAAATCTACCTTAACTGTCAGAATACTACCTTTAGTTTTTTAAAAAGTACATTTCAGTTTTAAATGCACCGTTTTACAGTTTAAATAGAGCGTTTTCCTCCTCAGAAGTAACATCTGAACATGAAAATAACGTTTTCTCCTTCGTTGATTTAAGTTCATAAATTTTCTGTGAAATATTCTGTAAACTTCGTAACAGCACTCATTCTAAAACAATTTCCTCCATGCACTAACTGTGATGTCAAAACAAAAAATTGTGGTATAAATCAAAGGTTATTATGGAAGGCTTGTGAGTAACAAGGGATCCCTAATTCTGCATAATCGGCTAAGGGATGAAAGGAAGCGGTCGAGATTGGCTGACCCTGGCAATACTACTGCAGTCACTCATACGTGTTTCGACCGTTGTAACTTTCTCATCGTTCCATACATGTGCGCTGTGGAGGTTCAAGTGGGAAATGGAGATGTAAATTTCTCCGTCGTAAAGAATCAAACCATGAAATCCGGGCTGGGAGCTTTTGGGAGATCTTGATGGGTCTGATAAAGTTCCGTCCTTCAGGGGAGAAATGGGCGAAAGGTAAAAATGGTAGGTAGCGGGATGGTGATAAAGAAGCGAGAACGCGGGAGAGATAAGTAAAACGGTTCAGATGTGAAATATAGAGGTGGAAGACTAGGGATGTGCGATATTGAAAAAAAGAAATGTATTGGATTATGTAAATCAGACGTTAAAAAATGCCCTTTAACCGATAGGCGTATGCGGGAAAATATCTATCGAAGCGGACAAGGTGATTCACTCAATATGTCCTCTTGTCTCGGATACTATTTCGGGTTCCGTGTTTTACCGATTGATATTTTCCCTAAATTCAAATGTTGTAGTTGCGTCTCTTCGAAGAGCTAGACACACTATTGGCTCAGTTTTGTGTGATGGTAGGTCTTCATGTTTTATGTATTGCATAAATCATTTTCTCTAGCAACACCTCCCTCGTTTACTCGAGAAAAAATACTGCATGCAGCTAACGCAATGCTAGTTGAATAGCATAGGGAACAAACCGTTAATTAAGGTGACATAGATAACGGAAACTCTCACAAAACATTGAGTAGGTTGAGCAAACTAACTGCCCAAATGAAGGTGACAGACTATTCTTTTTTGGAAGCAAAATTTCACTAAAATCTATGGAATTGTTTTATGCAGTTGCATGTATGCCTATTGCATTTTTTATTTATTTCAATGGACGATAATAACAACTTAAACCTGGTTTTAGAAGGGAATAATTGCAGTAAATTTTTCTCTCTACACAATTCCACTAATAAAAAACGGAAAACATTAAATGTTTTTTTCTAATTATTTTTAAGAACAACTTTAATTAGTCATGAATTTGATGAACTTTTCCTGAAGTCATCACCAGCATTGTTAATCATTTGTTTACATTTTAAACGTGAGTCACATGTAAAAACCATTAATATTTAATTCATAAAACATTGCTTGGAATGCCTGTAAATAATTACAGCCAACGTAAATCTAAGAAGTGAACACAAAAATAAATACGAGATAATTAAATACTTTGACTCTATTTTTGCATTTATATGGTTAAAATTTCATTCTGTGATGTGATGCTAAATATTTATATCATACCTTTAGTTTGGGAACTATTTTTATATTAATGTCATATATTCTCCTCAAATACTGATTTCTCCTTGTGCAGCTCATGGCTCTTCTGTCAACTCATTTGTCACGCCATAATTGCAGGCATGCCTTATTTCTATCCCAATGTTTTCCAGACGATGGTCCCTTCCTGCTTCTACTTATTACTTCGTATCATCTGCCTTCTTATCTCCAGATTATTTAAGCCCTCTTCCATACTTGTCCAATATTATGTCCTTTTATCTCTGCCATAAATATCCCATTACCTTGATATTAGTCCTCAATTACTTCTATTGCTTCATCATTGTCTCGCCTCAATTTTTGTGAATGATTTCTTGTTATTAAATAATTAGAATCGTGCATTTGCTTCAGCCTCCTGTCATTTTGTCCGAATAATATTTTCTTGAAAATTTGCTTTTTTAAGCAAAGTAGGGCGTTGATAGAAAACTTAAAAAGGAGATAAAAGGAAAACAAAATTGTTTAAACCTTTCGGGAAGGCAGAAAAACAAATAAAAATAGCAAACAAGTTTTCTGGACAAAGAGATTCTACTTAATTATAACGTCCATCTTATTTTAATAGTGTTTAATGCGGCTTTTGTGGTATTTCATAATCAGCCACCATAGGTTGCCAAAAACTCAGCGGAGAAAAATCCATCATGGAATTTGAAATATTGGAAATTTAAGCGGAGTCGTAGGTTGGGAGGCTTTGAGACAAGGGAGGACGGGGATGGAGGGATGGGAGAGTTGAAAGACGAATGCCTGGGAAATGAATGTTGCTCGTGCGGCGTAGGAACAGGTGAAGGAGACAACGAGGTGGTTTTCAAAGGGGAGAGAGGTTGAGTATAGGAGGGGATAGGTCCGGATGAAAGTGTTTTGACTTCTTTATGCATTCCCAATACATTTGGAATAGGATTCGTAAAAATGTGGTAAAAATATAAAAAAGGGGAACTTTCCGGATTGTATGGAATTCCTCGAATGCTTTCCTCCAGTGCTCTTTGAGCTCCTTTTGATCTTGAAAAAGACGAAAAACCGTCCTTAATAAATATTTATGGAAATTCTTCCCTTCAGCGTGCTTTTCCCCGGGGCTTAAAAATTAGATGGAATTGCATTATAAATGAGGCAATCATTTGGTGGGGATTCATTTACATTTAATCATTTGTTTACAGTTTATTTAAATGTGTTCTCGTAAGGGCCAAATATTAGTCGTAGCAGAAAAACATTTTAAAATTTATTCACCGCATTTTTGAATATTTTTCTGGGAAAATATTTGCCGTATGGGTACATACCTGTGAATTCTTTTTTTTTTAGAATATCATCCTCTTTTGTGGTACAAATGTACCGTGTAATGTTCACCCAATTTAATGTACGCGTACTCAGTCACTGCTTTGCTACACTTTGTGTATGAGTATCCTTTTTATGGTTTCCTTATATTTATCCTTTTATGGAAATGCGATCGCGACCAATAACTTATTATAAAAATTTATATCCAAAGGTAGCTTGTTATTCTGTTTTAGCATTTAGCTTCTATATTCTACTGATCACAGTTACAACACGAATCGAATTAAATCTAATGCCTAAGATATTTGTTTTCTGTCCACGGACTTTGGCCTTGGATTAACTGCGAAAGGTAATTTTTTTTTTGGAATGTTATGAATTTTTTTGTTTTTATGAGAAAAAAGTCATAGGAAAAAACAGAGGTGTTTCCATCGGTTTTATTCTCTATCATCTTGTTAGGTGTGGTAAAGCTGGAATTGTTATGAGCATTCATTTCTTTCATAAGGCTCTCCGATCTTTATAATTCGTTTTCTTATAGAATAACCACTTGTTTTTAATGAATTTTACGAAGTGTCGCTTAAATGCTACGCAGCTGGAAGCTTATTTATGCCATTAAGGATGGGTGGGTTGTTTGGAATGATTGTTATTTGGAACGGAGAGAGTGTAGTGAGGATGTCAGCATTAGGCTGTACTTCGGCGAAGGTCACCCTGGGGTAAATTGACTTACGTGCCATCCATTGTGAATGTCGTAGCGATACACAGGATATTTTATCCATAATTAATTCAAGCTCTGACTACACTGAAAACTCAGTCACTTCAAGACTTTAAGCTCAAATATTTGTTTTTTTTAGATGAAAGGTCAATGTGTATTGGTAAGTTGAAATCCAGACCTCTGTATTATTATTATGTGGATGGTTTTTCGTGAGTTTAGGTCTTTTATTAAAAATGAAAACAATTAAACTTCTGGCCGTCGTTTCGGAAAGTTTATTTTTCCTTCTTCAAGGCTATAAATGGGATGAACCACCAATAACATAAAAATAAAGACATGTTTATTATTTTTTATGTTATTTGTGGTTCATCCCATTAATAGCCTTGAAGAAGGAAAAATAAACTTTCCGAAACGTCGGCCAGAAGTTGAATAGTTTTCATTTTTAATAAAAGACCTAAACTCACGAAAAACCATCCATATGTCAATGTGTATATTCTACCACAGTGAACCGAGACCAAGAATTTGAGAATTTGATAATCTTACCATGATTTTGATACACCGACATATACACCTCAGCTTCTTAAATTCAAGCTTGAAAAAATAATCGCTCTCAGAAAACCTTTCATATGCTACTTTCGAGAAAGTACATTTTGGGCCAGTTTTTGGCTTTTGCAGGTTCAAGGAAGAGGTGAAGTGCGTATTATTTTCAGATCTTGTCCTCTAAACGGTAGTGAAAACACGGTTAAACCGATCGGCTGCTAAATATAAATTTCGGGGATAATGTCTAGGTTGATGATTTATAGGATACCTTCGTATTCGATATTCTGGTAGTGCTATCATTTATGAAATGCGCCAATGTCTTAGTGATGAATAAGAATCTGCTTTGCTACAATAGCTGCATTGTTACCTATGTTACACAATTTTATGGTGGCTTGCAGGGCATAATGTAGGCGTATGAACTTATACAGGGACTCCTGGTCAAAGGAGACGTGTCAAACAAATCACCTGCAACCAAAAACCAAACCAGTCGTTGGATTCTTACTTCTATAATTGAGCCATAAAGTATATTCCTCTCTATCCTCTAAACTAAACCAATAATTGGATTCTTGCATCAAATATTGAGCCAGAAATTATATTCCTCACTATCCTCTATATCAAACCAATCATTGGATTCTTACATCAATAATTGGGACAGAATGTATATTTCTCACTATCCTCTGCTAGAATTATGGTTTTTAGTGACTTTTGACGGATATGAATAGGAAGGGGTTAGTTGAGCATGTTATAGCATTATTTACGTTCAGATAGCAGTTTCGAAGCACGAAGCACTGTTAATCATCCGGAAAACTGATAATGTTTTGTTGTTATGAAGATGAATCCACCAATTTTCTACTAAGCAATCTTTATCATGTCAAATACTCCTCGACAAGTGTTTTTTGAGCTCGGATCATATTCTTGGAACATTTATTGCTCGTCATAAACTGCATTTGTATTCATTATATGGTATCGTGGCTCTAAGTGGGATAGTTCTTGTGGATAACAGAATGTGAAAGTTCAGCGACTACACCCACTCAGCTTCTCAATCGCGGCACTCTTGGGAGAACTTGCACAAACGCGGAAGGTGTACCTACCTACCTCCGTTATATTCCCGTTCTTACTTTCACCTCTTTCGCCCCCTCCCTCCCCGGGCACCGAAGGTCCATTTCACCTCTCGTATATTCCGTCCTTATTTTCTGCTTTTATACTTTTTATACGCCTCTCCCCCCTCCGTTTTCCATGTGCATCACGCTCCGTGGTCCGAATATTTTATCGGCCCAAAAAAAATCTTAATCCACCCATCTCCACCCGAGTTGTCCCTCTTATTCGGCCTTCTCTCCAGCCTATTTTTCTTTTCTCCTCTTCTCCCTTCTCCCCTACTTATCCCAAAATCCTTACCACAAAACTTCAGCCTCCCTTTATCAATCATCCTCCACCTCTGTCTCTCCCAAGGATCGCACAAGTCCACCCTCACTCTTCTTCTTTTTACTCCCAGCGAAAGAGCTCTCTACTCCGCGCGGTTTCATTTTCATCTCTTTTGTTTTTTTTGTTCTTCCTTTTCCTTTCTTTCCTTCCTTGTTATTCTATCTTAAATTCTCCGCCCTATTTATCGTGACAGTGGATCTTCTCCGTCCCCACCTGAAATTTTATTTTTCCCAGAGGCTTTTTTTTGTCATTCTCGTTTTCCTCACCGCCACTAAATAGATTTGTATTGCTCCCTGTTCCTCTTCATTGAATGACTCTCTTAATATCTCACATTTTACTCCGAAAACTGTCCTCAGATCTCCGCGCACATATTTAGTGTTCAATTCTAAAAAATTGTTTTTCTTCCTTCCATGGAAAGGAATTAAAAGTTATATTTTTATGAATTTTATTTTTATATTGTTTATTTAACCTTTGGAAAACTTTTGGAATACTTTGCTAGTCCTGACATGCTACATAAAATACAGAGACAAGTACCTACTTAAAAGAAATATTCCTCCTAAGAAAATTATTTTTGTCTTCGTAACTGCAGTTCGGTTTACAGTAATACCCTAAATTCTGAATGAATACAGCAGTATCTGCAGTTCATGGATACCTATAGAATTGCTTTCAGTTATCTTGATGAATTTTACTCCACTTGGAAACCGTACGGCGTTAAAGAATTTCTGTTTCACTGATCGATATTAAAATTAATCTGTGACTATTTAATGGATTTAATGCTGTACATAAGGAAAGGAATTTGAACTATAAAATTATCTGCATAATTGTATTATAGATAAGTTGCTGATTAAAATACTGTAAGTTAAAGTGAAGAGGAGAAGTAGTAATTTAGAGTTCTTCACAGCTGAACCCTTATGTGTAATGATTTTACAATACATATTTCTCTAATTATTTGGATCTCCAGTTTTCCTTGAAAATACTCTCTTTATTCGTTCAGTATCTTTTGAATATTAAATTTACTTAAAACATCGTACTGTATGCCAAGCAAATGCATGATAGTCCATAGGGTTAATGTATTAATTAAATCACGTTTATTGTTCCTTAAAATGGGCTTAGAACTTATTGGGCGTATTTAACTGACTGCCTTCTGTTTTGAAAACACTAAATACCCTCTATTCTTATATTCTATAACCACACAGTACCCTGATAGTCACCATAAAAGTGTGTGGCAGGAGGTAAGTTCGCACAAAACATGCATTACATATCATGCTCGAAACGGATTAGCAATTATATTATAGTCTAAACTTCACCATTTAAAAAAGATAAAAATAGCAAAACGAGCATTCAAAAACATGCTGTTACTTGGATTAGCTTGAAGTCCTTATACCAACATGCAACTACCTCTGATATTGATACACTTGTGTTTATACTTTTGGATTTATTTACTGCTATTTATGTTGCTAATTGTACGAGGAAAGAAGGACATTTTGAATTTGTTATGTAGGCAATCAATTTCTCTAGTTTTATGATTATGGTCCAGTCTACCATAGTAAGTTGGAGTTCGCAAAAACTTTATAACGCATCAGTGAAAATAATACCTTGGAATTTATTTCAGAGATTAAGTCTAAATTTCAATCAACGGTCTGATAATGATTCCCAATTTAGTTCATCTAATACACTGGTTCATTATATTTGGTAATAGACTGGCTATTTGTCCAGAATAACCTCTCTGTTTGGAAATATAAATGCACACATATACCATCAACTCTTCATGTAAATAATAATATTTCATAAACTAACTCGCCAGGGGTTAGGAGAGAGTGATCTAATAAGGCTCGCAGGGGGAGTGGGTGCGCGATCTGCGTTTTGTGGTCTTGGCAACGGACTGGTCCACGGTGGGTCCTTGGCGCGAGCCACGCCACGACGATTTTGGCTACATCTCGAACGAGGGAGACAGTATGAGGGAGGGAATTCTCTTCTCTCCCATTCCAGCTTGTAATTTCATGGCCGCTCTGCTGCGATTCAAACCGCCACGAGGTTCTCACATCTGCAGTGGGGACCATTTGTGGATGCATTATTAACTGACGTGATGACTTCCAAGTGTTCATTTTTCGGCTGGCTATACCAAGGAGATTAGAGTTTACTAGAGGAGGCATCGTAGCTGTTTTGAAAAGCCTGCGGCTATCAAGGTAGGTAGCGCATGCAAAGTAGATACGCTAGATTTGTGTAGGGCCGTTATGAAAATTGTAATAGCATTACCTGTTTAAAAGAAGAACTAGGATAGGAACTACTACCAAAAAGCAGGTTAAAACTTAGGTTAAACCTTTTCAGTAAATTCGAAACTGATTTATTTACGGATGACGTTAGATATATATTAATAACTTCTGCGAATTAAACTAGGTTTGATCAGATTAACAAGATTAGAGAGCTATATTGTGCAACCGATAGATTTAAATATCATTTTCCCTTTCTTATTATGTAGATACTAACCATTTGGCTGCATGGGACCCTATTATGTAGCATATCTCCATGCAGTAGTCTAGTTGCATGTCAATGGTACATTATTGGATATTTTCATCCCCGGCCACACACCTTCATAGCGGCTCGCAGGGTATTGCGTAGATGTAGGTGTACGGACCTACGGTCTGCTACTCGCTATACTCGTACGGATTACGTTTGTTTCATTCGGCATTACCTGAAGCAGTAAGATGAATAATGTGATTCTTTTTCATAACCATTCAAAGATACAGGATAAAGTGTAAAATTACGCAAACAATGGTCAAAAATGTAGTTTAAATAGATTAAATTCAAGCCAGTATCAATAATAATTTTAGTAATAATATGGTACACTTTCATTGTTATTTATGGTTTAATACACGTGCAGTACCCATAAAAGACCTATAAAACATAGTGCCCTACACGGAGTTAGTGGGGCCGGTGGGGCCCAATCGTTCCTAAGCACCCATATTGGCTTCATTGTTACCCATAGCATGCCAATGCTTCCTCCCGGACATTCTAACCTTCTTTGATTTTACCCATCCCAAAAATTATTTGTATTAAACCATACTTGTTGGTGTATTTTGTGGGTGGTGCACTACATATAGTATTAACAGACGTTGCGCTTAGCTTCAGTATCTAATGTCGCAACTATGCTACATTGGAGTTCAATTCACTCATTCAATGTAATAATGCACGTTCCATTTAACAAGCGCAGAAAAATCGGCTGTGTCGAGTATCACTCGACACCTGAGTGGAAAAGGGTAACATGTGACCCTTATCATTTCACTACTGAAAATTAAATCTTCGTCAATGAAATAAAGATTTGTTTTACTCAATATCCTTTTTCTCCTCGTGTTTGCACTCGTTTATCAGTCCACTCAGACACTAAATTAAATTCATCGTAATGAACATTCAGTGTGATGTTGGACATTTTTATGCCACATATATGTATATATTTATTACAAATGTAGATTCTTTTATAATTATTATTGTCTATTTTGTAGTGTGCATAAGTGATGAAGCCTACTTATGGTTTTACCATCGTTTTTCTGGATTAAATGTTTTTCTTCAGAAAATCAGTGATAGTTCTCCTCTCGATAATGTGGAAATTGAAGCTCCAGTCAGTGAGAAATACAAATGCAAGGAGATTCTCTTCCATATAATATCATTATAAATCAGCGTTATTAAAATGTCCAGTAATTTCGTTTGCTTTTACCTTCCATTCTATTAGTAAAAATTCTGTTATAGAAACTCGTTCTCGTCCTATTTCCTGTTGTGAATCAAGCCGTTTTGTAGTTTGAAAAAGACATTTAATTTTATTAAATTAAGAGCATATGAAAAGGGCTGGCATTATTCTCATGGTTCTTACCATTAAATTTTATGAATGTATTGGTTGAGAGAATATAACGAGAATTTTTTAAGATTTCCGTTCGATCATAAAAGTTGTTAAGCACGTGCGTACTTTTGCGTCCGATGTTTTAAATGATTTTCGGCATTAAGAGCTATTTCATTTTACTACCAAGAAGAACCATTGCCGGCACCTATAAAATGTTATTGCCTTCGTCTTTGCGATTGGGAACTTTTTTCCGCTCATTTATTTGGATTTTCTTTCCAGTCGGAGAAATCTCGAATCGTCATCTTTAAGCTCACCATAGTTCTGGTAAGATCGTGATTATTAGAGAACCTCGTAAATAATCCTGCCCCAAATATGTGCGTTGGGCATAGAATAGCGTCGGAACTTCGGATTCCAGCCCCGCATTAAAATTACGGCCAGTTTTCATCGCGCACTTGTCGTTGCTGGCATTCCCGCGGCAACTTCCGCAATTCAAGCTCGGAGGCGGAAGCGATCAACGAAGGAGGGGAGATTAAAGGGACAGGAAGTCAGGAGCAGTCGAAGAGAATAGGGCAAGGTTGGGGAACACGGATTTTTGGGAGAGGGAGGGGAGAGTGCTGGAAATGATGAGAGATCGGCATTGTATGAGGAAATAGAGAGGAGAATAATGGTAACGATTTTTCATGGGCAATGGAGGCGAGGCAGTGAGCAAGGCTTGCCTGGGAATGGAAGCGCACCAGCGCTTAGGCCGTGCTCACGGACCGAGAAGTATTTCCTCCAGCGATCGGGGTCGTAAAATAGGGAGAGATATGTGCGGCGCTGGAGATAATAAAGCGAGACGGAGGGTGTAGGGAAGATGGAAGGCTGAGAGGGGAGTGGCAATCGGAGGCAAAACTTTCGATCAAGGTGTGGGTATGATGGGATCGTTTCATCTGAGTGTGGAGGAAAAAAAGAATCCGAAAATCTAATGAAACGCCATGACTCGCGAGATGATGCAAGGTGAAGATATTGGGCGGAGAAAAACTCTGTAAAAGGGACTTGAGTTGGTTTAACAAAAATCATATTCAAAAACCTATTCCTCAGATGATAGTTTTATATTAATAGCCTTGGCGCATGCGAAGGTGATAGTAATGAGGTAAAATAGAACCCTTTATATAATTTCTGGGAGCATGGGGGCATAGTGGGTAGAGCGCTTGGCTATTGATCGAAGGGTCCCGAGTTCCAATCCGGGTGAAGCCTTTGGACGCCCCCGAACGAAAAATCCTCGGAGTGCGAGGTGGCCCAGGGAAAGGAACTGCCTCCCCAACCCTGAATGTGAGAAATTCACACGACTGTGGCTTAGCTCGGGGTGAGCTCTATACTCACCTATCCAAACCAACCTTTGGGTGGAATCACTGAGTGAGTGATATAATTTCTAGGATAAAGTTTTTTACGTCACCTTATTGAATTTCTGATGTCGCTTCACCCTGTGCCAAACACCCTTGCCTTAGTTTGCATTATATTTTGTAGATGTAGTTATATGGTCCTTAGAGTACTGGCTTCCGATTAGGAGGGCTCACATCCGAATACCAAGCGTGAGAGAGATTTTTCTAGTCCCTGCTTGAATTTTGCATGGAGAGTGTAGTTCAGTGCAGCGCTCTGTCCGTCGAATAGGACGTTTAATCGTGGTCACTTTGGCGCCTTTCCTTATGAGTATTTTATTACCGACGCCGATTATCTCTCCACCCTTCCTCCGTTCTCTGAAACATTCCTACTTTCGCCCAACTGTTTACCTATTCTACATCTTCGTAATATCCTGCAATCCACCGCAAATGTGAGTGGCAGAGGGTAAACCAGGCATGCATTTTAAATCAAAAGATATTTCACACTTATAATCATGCAGGCATGCCGAAATTCCGTAGCCCGTACCTGCACTACCCTCAAAGCAGCTACGATGTGCAATGAAAATCATTTAAGAACACATGTTATGCGTATTATACACCAGTTCAAGACACGTGTAACTAAACTTTTAGTGTAAACAAAGTAATACAATTATTGTTGACTGGTTTAATGAAATACATATATAAATATAGATTTCCTTAAGCATTTAAACGTTCGGAATTAGTAAGATCCTAAATTGTTCAAACAATCTAAGCTATCTGTAACCTTCCCCGCGCAACACCAACAATACACTGAGAGGGTTTTCTGATAATACAGAGAAATCACTGAAGAGAAAAAATAGTAATAAGGGGGATAGTGGACATATAGGTGGTCAAATGTGCATCAGGCTGTGGGCATGCTGCTCCAATCAGATACCCTGTTCATAATTCAAAATTCAAAAAGAATTCACCGGAAATGGTGGACCGATGAAATGTTTTGAGTAAATTTCGAAGGGTATCACTATTGTTATACTAATTAATTTCTTCAACCGTGGATCATTCCGCAACTTTGATGTAAATATGCCGTTACTAAAGTATCGACGTATGATGACCCAATATTTTATTTTCATGTTATGCCTCGGTGTTTTGTATGCTTCAGTTTACTTACGAAAAACGTTTCCCTTAGGTGTACCAATTTGTACACGTGGGCAAAGGCGCAGGCTGTTATTGAAACGTATATTCTTAGGTTTGCAAAATGAATCCTGAACAGTTAAAAATGATTATTAACAACATTTGATTATCAGTTACGCAGAGGAGGAAATACGCTAGTGACAAAACTCTTATTGGCAGAATCAAATGTATTTATTTCCATATAATGGTAAACCATAATGGACTCGTTCTATCCACAGCGAAATGCAGGCAAAATGTTCAATTATGAGCTGAATAGTTTGAGATTGTGGTTTTCGTTATCCTCGAATTACCCAAAGACTTACTTAATTACTTACTAATTACCCAACTACTTGATTCCGAATTTTGCAGGGGTTTTGTGTTTCTTGATTTTATATTTGCTTATTACTAACAGATGAGATGAAAATAAACAGTTTTTATTCCATAAATTCGCAATTTACATTTTCCCGGAAGAAAGACGCTGATTTTCGGAGTCATATAGGATGTATTAGGTAGAAACATAAGTTTTTCGCGCCTTATTAAGTTCTCAACCGCCACGGCTCAATTGATGTAATGATGCCTCCTTAATGTAGTGAATTTTTAGCTCTTAGTTGCATGTAATAAGTGCATGTTGGTTTATTTTTCACCCCCTGCCATATAGCCTCGTGGTGACTCGCCGGGTATTACGTAAATGTAGATGATCATTTATGTTTAGCTACCGTACCTACTCCATCCACGAGTATTTGCATTAAGACTCAGAATCATTTCACATATTATGACTGAAAATGCTAACCATATCATTTGATGAAATTCTACTATAAATAATATTTTTCTAGTATAGGTACTATATTATCAATCGAATCCTACGACATGAAACAGAATGAGATCATGAATTGAAATTGAAGATCAGTCTGCCTTCAAGTAGTTCTTCGGCCTGGCATGTACTTATTTGGAGGAATATATCGATCATTTTATGATCAAGATTATTTTTCTGCCCTCATACTACAGAAATTAACGTAGGAAGAGAATGTGCTTGCGATCAAAAGGATTAATATTTGACGCAAAACGTGATTATTTAATACACCTTGTATAATTGGTGCTGGGAATAGCGACCCAATACCTTAATACGCTTGTATCCCTTAAGTTCTCATTTTGATTCTTTGATGGTGATTTTGGCAAGAGAGTTTTTTTTTGCATCGAGTGAGGAAACTCATGTAACTATTTCTCGAAACAAAACCGGAAACTAATCGATCTCTGAACCAATAAAAGGGTTGGTAACGTGCTGTTCTGAGGACCCAAAAGTCGGTTGTTCGAATCCCGCTTTTATCATGGCTATAGTGTTTTTCCTATGATTTTTCTCATATATAGATGGTGCGCTTAGCTTGTAAAACCCAAGAAAACTTCTACCATCCAGTCATTCCATGAAAACTTCTTACGGCGGCAGTGATAGACACCAACTTTTCTGCTCCTTTATACCCCAGTCACCGTGACACCATGAGCTAGTGCGAAGAAGTTTGATGAACTAAATTCAGGGGGAACTCGGAAATTCCGCGAAAGGTGGGTTCACGTGGTGCTGGGTTGAGGACAGGGAGATAGGGAAGAGGATAGGGAGCAAATGCTTCTGTGAGTTCTGCAAGACCCTCTGTGTGGGTGCCGTGGTTTCACCGTGGGTGAAGGGCGGAAGGATGGTTGGAGCCCGGAGACGGAAGGACAAGGACGGTTCGGAGAATGAAGGGGGGGAAGCAGGGAAGAGGGCAGTACGCAGGGACTGGAAAACGAGAACCTCCCTGGTTTGTGTGCGTGGGCTCTAAGGGTAAAGATGGACGAATGGTAAGAGGGGTGGAATAAAGAGCAGGGACGGGCCGACGTTGTCTGAGGGAAACCATGGGGGAGAGGTGCGGAGGAGTGTGGCAGGGGGTGGATATAGAGTGAGAGGCAGAGAGACAGTGCTTGCGATTTTACGGTCCGCATCACCGAGACAAACGATTCGGCCGGGGCGATATTATGGAAAGGGAGTTGGCATGGAGACAAGGGGGTGAGAGAAGGGATTGTTTTTTTCGTCCCACCACCCCAGTGAGTCCCCAGCTCCTCCTCCCTTGGGGGTGGGCCGGAGGAGTTGAGGGAGCCAAGTGGCGGTCGGAGACCTGGCGAGAAGGGGCCGGGGGGATGTTGTGGGATATTTGGAAGTAATTGCGAAGGGGGGGGGGGGGAGGGGGTGGATAGAGCGGGGGATTTGAGCCAGGAGGTAAAGAGAGGAAGAGGATGGAGGAAAAAGTTCTTGTGGGAGTTCTGGCATTCATTATTTCGTTCCGGGATAGATCTGTCCCCGGCGGGAGGGAAAAATAGAGTGCGAAGGCTTGATAAAGTCCAGCACGGCGGCGGAGCGTTTCCCAGAGTGAAATGGCAAATACCCTCGTCACCCAGTCGGAAACAAAGTGAAAAAATGGCCGAGTTTCGTCGTAGATAATAACCCGGCCGATGGAATGGGGGAGGTAGAATGTTTCCGACTCGTGTTTTAAACTCCGTGAGAGTGCATGCGTGGGAGTTCTTGTTTCGGACGCAAAATTTCGCCTCAGAAGACTCAGATTTTTCGTACTTGGAATTGAACGAAACATACATGAAGCATGTTCTATACTTGAACTATTATGAACGAGCTCAATGAGATGCCTTTCACGCGAAAACGTGGCAGTTGAGTCAAAAAATGTCAGTCAAGTTTGATTTCTTGTCAGCAAGTTTCGAGCATCACGAATGCTTCAATAGCTATTATTTCTCTACCATTGCCGAGAGGTATTCCTGAGATTCCCGTTTTCAGGTTGTCATTTTCTGAACGTCTCCTGCTCAGCTTTGTTGTTTTTTTCCTATTAGAGCGATCCCTATATTCTATGCATTTATTCCAAATTTTGTTTTATTAGCCTTGCCAGTATTCTGATTCAATAATATAATTTTGTACGCCATTTACTCTGCTTTCCTAGTCCTGACAGCTACATATTTTATCTCCAAAGCCTCGCCTTTATTCATCCATCATGCCAAAATATTCATACTTGTTCTTCCTTTCTTCCATCGTACTTTCTCAATTATAACTCACGATGATGATTTAATGATGATATCTGAGTGGTCTTGTCTTCCATGAAGTCTTTTTAATTCTCTCGGCTTCGGAGTTTAACTCGCGTGCCCTGTACATATGCAAAAGCCTTAATCTTGCTGTCTTTGTAGTCTCTCATCCCATAATTTCTCAATGAAGTTACAACTACCCCATTGTCATGACAATTGCTTACAAATCTGGGTGATATGCCATGAATTTGTTCATTTTCATGAAGTTTTTTTTAGTCTACCCTTTCCTCACGGATCTCAAGCCGTACTCATATTTTGAACTAACTTACGCAAATTAACACCTGTCCTCAAGTACAGTATATAGGGAAACACTGATTAGGATATGGTGAAGAATAAGCTGTAATGAAAACTGAGTAAAGAGGAGTAGAGGACACAAAGGAGGAAATGGGGTGCGAAGAAGGAAGTCAGACTTTGAAGCAGGCGGGATGGGATCACTTGGTAAACCCTGAAAGATGGAAATATAGTTCCGAGCGTTGCCATGGGGATTCCATTCTTGGACAGGCAGTCGCGAGAAAAAATAAGTCATCCAAACAAGGAGATGCTAAGAAAATGACGGATCGCAGTAGCCGAAATGTATATTAAATTTGGGGCGTATCAGGAAATCGATCCATTAAGAGGAAATGCGGGAGTAAATTGGAAAAAGATAATAACAAGGGGAGATTGGCGTCAATACCTCGTGATTCAGAGCATTATGAGGCAGATATATATCCTGTCGCAAATCAAACATGGAGAGTTGAGGCAATAAGAAATTCTTAGTTGCCCCTTGAAAGACTCCCCTTCCACACACCCTCGCGGAGGCTGGCAGGGTATTTCGTGAGATGTAGATTTAGAAGTAAGGGTATTCTGTCATCTCATTTCTCTTAGCATACTTCGCAAGATGTTAAAGTTTTCAAGTTTGTCATTTTTATTCTCAGAGTACCAACGAACATCAACTCAAGCCTACTCAAGATTTCATGGTATGATACCTCGATGACATGCGTGTGAGTTATCTCCAGACACATGTAAGAGCCAGATGTATCTAAAGATGGATTCTAAAAAATATTTCCTAAAATATTACGGTTAAACTACAATATAGTTACTAACCTTTTCGAGCGTGATATGTAAAGTATGTTTGGTGAATTTTCACCCCTTGTCACACACGTTTTTGTGGCTTGCAGGATATATTGTAGATGTACTTTGTAGTAAAACATCATGCACGTGAAACATAAAAAGGAATATATTTTTAACTGCGAAGTGGTATGATACTGGTTAATATGTTGAGCATTTGTTTGTTTGAGCATTTTCATGGACTACGGCCCTGGGATGGTCCTGAGCAATCCCATAGTCCCAAAGGATTTGCTATTCCTTAGCTTTCATAATGATGTTCTATTCCACTACCATGTGAGAGTTGAGAGCTAACAAGACCTTTGTTCTTATTTAGAGATTTGAGAATTTTAGTAACACATTCCAGTTAAGCTATATTCATCACATGTATCCATACTAACACAGTTGCTATTCTTAAAATTGCTCATTGAATGAAAAATGATTACTGAATAAAAGTGCGCGAAATATCGTTGAGATTGACCTTTTCCTTCATTTAGATATGAAATCCAGGTTTTGGGGTTATGGCAGTGGGTCAGTAATTACTCTAGTTAATGCTAAATGGCCTAGATACCTACCTATTTATTTATATACCTACCTTGGTAGGTATATGAATAAATAAACTCTGTGCATCGTTTTTGAGCACTTGATTCGCGAAATGTTTTAGTCGCCGTTCTGTTTACATTGCTAAGTTAATGAGAGATTTTCAAAAGGCAGCGTGTATGGAGAGGAAGACAAATGTTGGGGTACCTTAAATGATAGGAAAGAAAGAATCCTGTTTTGGAAATTTGAAGATGGGAATGAAGAATATTGAGCAAATATATGGTACATTTTCCATCTTATAGTTTGAAGAAACGGTCCAAAAGATGTGAAAATGGACCAAACGCATCTGCTTGCTGGTAGTTTGTCTATGCTACTTTACACTTTCGTAAAATGTTATGGTTCGTGTATGGTTTATGTTATGGACTACAATGTAGCCACTAACCTCTTAGAGCCTCTAACCACTAACCTCTCTTATCTAAATAAGAGCACAGTACGAGAAAGAAGCTACTTTACACTTGTCAGGCCTCATTTCGAATATGCCGCTAGTATATGGGGTCCGTACGAGGAAGGTACGACAAAAGAATTAGAGCGTGTGCAAAGGAGATCCACTAGATTTGTTAAAGGCCGTTATGATAATTGTATAAGTGTTACGACTTTAATAGAAGAACTAGGATGGAAATTGCTATCAGAACGAAGGTCAAAATTTAGGTTAAACCTTTTAAGTAAATTCGAACCCGATTTGTTCACAGGTGACGTTACATATATATTAAGAACCCCTGTGTATTATGCTAGGTCTGATCAGATTAACAAGATTAGAGAGATAGAATATCGTACCGATAGATTTAAAATTTCATTTTTCCCGCGTACCTTAAGAGAGAACAATAAGCAGCGTAGCAAAGGGATAGGTAGTTGAAATATAGTCAGAGTAGTCTGTAGTGCATGATGCATGTAATAACTAGCAATAATTACTTTCTCATTTGTGTATATTAACCATCTAGCTGCATGTGACCCGATTTTATAGCATGTCTCCATTAAATATTCTAGTTGCATGTCAATAGTGCATGTTTGGTGATCTTTACCTCCTGCCACACACCCTCGTGGAGGCTCGCAGGGTATTACGTAGATGTATGCTTATTCTTAAGAGATGCGATTGAGTGGTAGGATTTGGAAGATGAGATTGATGTGATCAACAGCGGGTAGTTAGCCGATTCATAGCTTGAGTGGTGAGGTAAAAAGACGAAGTAAAGGAGTTTTCGCTGGGTTTCGCGCTGAAATTGCGAGAAAATGTTCCCGTTGGAGTGTAGATGTTGGATTAATTATGTATTCATCTGCATCTTCATAATACGCTGTATGCCAACTCAAGGGTGTGTTGCAGGAACTGAATCTTTACCAGTTCTGGATTTTAAACCAAAAGAGAAAATTGAATTTACGCTTAATGTCATTCAGGGACGCACTAATACTAGTACGTGAATGCAATAACTACAAGCAACTAAGAGCAAAGTTACCTAAATCCACTATTCGTCTAGCCTAATTCGTGCAAGTGGGAGAGAGTTACATAAAAAAACTTTGGAGATAGAGTTTGTGCTTTAAGTAGGAACATTTAATTTCAGCTATTTTTAAATGATTCATCTGCATCTTCATAATACGCTGTATGCCAACTCAAGGGTGTGTTGCAGGAACTGAATCTTTACCAGTTCTGGATTTTAAACCAAAAGAGAAAATTGAATTTACGCTTAATGTCATTCAGGGACGCACTAATACTAGTACGTGAATGCAATAACTACAAGCAACTAAGAGCAAAGTTACCTAAATCCACTATTCGTCTAGCCTAATTCGTGCAAGTGGGAGAGAGTTACATAAAAAAACTTTGGAGATAGAGTTTGTGCTTTAAGTAGGAACATTTAATTTCAGCTATTTTTAAATGATTCATTTGCATGTTTATTCTGATTTACGACGGTAATTAACGTTTTAAAATGTAGTTCATTGTGAATAAAACGAATAAATACACCGCTACGAAAAAAGCAGCACTAAAACGCGTTAGTCACCGGTGTAAAGAGTTGCTACACATCGATATCTTTTGAAAGCATGTCAGCTATCCAAGCAAAAAATACGTCATCAAGTTAATGCTCCAACAGGACTAGCGTAGGATTGCTATTTTTATGTCCTTGAAATGTTGTATCTATCCATCCTTTCTCTTCAGTATTCATCGGTGTCCATGCATAAAATTAAATGTGAATTAATATCCTCTTGGATTTTACCTTGCATGTATAAATTTTTTTCTTATCTTATTTGTTTTCTGTTTTTCCAGTCCTTATATGTACCTATTTTCTTGGAAGCCGTAAAATTATCGTGTGGTACATGGCGTTTGGTCTTGGTGTTAAGGAAGAAGACCAGGATTCATGGAAAAAAAGGAGGACTACAATTTTGTGCATAGTGTCACACCGTGTCAGTAGTGTTGTCGTGGATGGGAAAAACGAGTCCTTAAATAATTACATTGGACTATCTCTCTACTTTTGTCACATCTGTTCGTATTACTGCCGTAGACCTTAAGCGTCGTAGAGAGCGCTTGGTGGGGAATACAATTTGTAAAACTGGTGTCATAGGTCCTTTACGTATTAGCATGCCACTCCTCACACGGCTTAGGTTAATAAAAAGAGTCCGAGGTGAGTGGAATGAAAATCACGGGGGAACGGCGTGACATGATAATTAAACGGTTCTCAAGTGTAGGGCGGGGATGGTATGTTGACGGAGAGGATAGGAGGAGCCCTTGTAGTGGATCGAAAGAGGAGTGGGGGAGGTGATAATATTTGGAGAAGGGATTGACTGCTCGTCTGAGAAGGAGTGGGAAGAAGGGGAGGAAGATGAGGGACTGGTACGAAAGGGAAAAGCGAAAATGTGGCTGTAAAGGGAAAGGACGGGAAAGGGAATTTAGGCAAAGGAACGGTTCGGTAAAATATTGAGGGCTCCGAAAAGGGAGTGTACGCATGCTTCCCTCCCGGGTGAGCTAAAGTCGGGATGCTGGGGGTTAGGGGTGGAGAAGGGTTTAGAGGCCGAAAGGAAATTAAGAGGCTGATTTTGGGGAGGACGGGTTGGTGAAATGTGGGGGAAGGGCATACTTTGTGTTGAAAATATGTCAGAGGTAAGGGGAGAGCGATGAAATGAATGTCTCAGTGACATGGAATTTCAGCTCATGTAAATTGTTTTTACGTATCGTGCTCACTGATTTCTGAGTAGGAAGTGGCTTAGAAACGTATGTGGAAAAATTTAATTCTGTTCTGGCCTATAATTAAGATGATGTTGGCTCTTTTTGCCCCATGTCTGGAAATTCTGTTGTCAATGCATTAAATTAGAGGTTAGGGTCGTCTCTAACAAAGCGTCAAACATATACCACATGGTTTTATAAAATGTACAGTTCAAACTGATCTTCATGGCTTGTTAAATAATTTGACTTTTTTCTAGCCTGTGATGTTAAAAATAGGGTTGATTAAGGAGGGAAAACAGAGAATTTTAAGGTTCAAATGTTTTAACGTGTGGTTCTTTCTGTATTGTTGGTATCAATTTAGTTTATCACCATGGCAGTGGGTGAATGCTGAATGCTGAATTTTTTCACTACTGATAACTACGATAAACTATATGCTGTTTTAGAATTAATTTTAAAATAAATGTAAGGATTGCGAACTAGCCGCGGATACCTTCACCCGATGAAGTGCACAATAGATGATGCGCACGATAAATCCCGGTTGAGGTGGATTGTTTCCTTGTGGAAATCATCTATCTACTGCAAATCAAATTATTGACTTTCTAAAAAAAACGACTTATGCTTCGAATTGATTTGCAACTAATGAATCCGTAAAAATATATTTTTATTGAAAGTGGAAGGATGTTCTTGATTTACTGTCCGGTGGTTTTCCTTTGTACTTTAATGATATTGATTGATGTTTTTGAAGACATAAAAAAGAAATGCAATTGTAGAAGGCATAGAATCATTTTTTTATTTTACTTCAGTTGCCAGCATATGCTATTAAAGCCGTAATTAAACACGCTTGATCTTCTATGATGCGTTATTTAAATTGTAAATTACATATATTAAAACAAACATGTTTCCGTATGTAAAAATTATGTAAATATACTATGCGTTGAAGAGATCAGAGTCAATATTGACTAACTTGCCAAACAGGAGAATAACTATCTCCACATAGTTGATTCTATTTCATGATCTAAAATCGATCTCGAAACTTTCTTATACAGCAAAAATGGTGCACTGTGAAGCGATAGTATATTCACTAGTATTTTGTTAAAGACGGTTGACATAACTTAATCCACTCGCCAACTTTTCAAACAACAAATTTTCTCGCCACGGCTGGAATTGAAACCTGGGCCCTCGGGAAGGTTTATTGGTGTATGTCTATCGCTGCATATTTATGTTACCTGTCCTAAGGTTTTACCGTAAATATATATTTGAATTTTCTCATTCTGTTGAATCTAGTTGGGAAGCAACCGATTGTCTGGCCAACTTGGGTGCCTTGAAGGCGTGATACTCAAGGCATTGAATTCCATTCAAGATTCATCTCCACCTCTGTGAATGAAGGCTGCAACCTCGCCACTTGGATGTTACTGTAAGTAAAACTAACCAATATTCTTAAAAAAAAGCTCCACTCAGCATGACTGCTAATTCTAAGCAGTAGGTACTATATACCTCGTAAATGGCCCAAAGCCTGGTTATGATACAGCCCTAAAACCTCTAACTTATGAATATTATGAAGCCTCATCAAGGGCTAAGCTAGAGAAAATACGGCCTGTATTCGAAGTGATGAATTTGTTTGCTGCATTATGGCAAACAAGAGTAGTATTTCATGGTACCTTACGTGCCATTTTCTGCATTTGACTCCTTTTAATCACAGGAAAAACGTGTTAAAAATGAAAACTAATTAACTAACCAGAAGGTGGTAAGCTTGATATCGGCCAATATTTATCCAAAAATCACTGTAATCAGCTACACTACCAATGAATTGAAACAAACATCTCTACCTTCCGCCTGTTCTTTTTGATGAAAGGTCTCTGGCAGGAGCCAGTAAAAAACATGTAAAACATCAGTGTGACTGCAATTAAGCCAACCTGCCGTCTTAAAGTTAAAGCCAATTTGAAGTAGATTGGAGTCTTCTCAAATGTACATGCAAAGATGGAAAGTGGTTTCTTCTGCACGATGAATAGAGACGCAATATTTTTACTAATATTTCTGGAACATGAATACGATTTGCGTTTATAGCTGTGGTCTATTCTCCGTTATGATTTTTAAGGATTGTTTTCCGTTTATACCTATTCTATTAAATTCAAATTAAATTTTTTCAATTGTAATGAGTAATAGCTTGTAATATAGATACTAGCTCAATGGCTGGACACTTTGTTTATATCTCTTTCAATCAAATCGTGTGAGGGATTGTTTTAAGTGGAAAACTTGTGGGAATTTAATCACAAAACTTAACCAATATTAGTGCGTAGAGCTAAAATACAGGATAAATCTAGCACTGGACCAAACCTTCCCGTATTGTTTATCCTGTCATTGATTAGTATTGAGATTGGTTAATCATTAGGCCTTTAGATCGTTTAAATTATATTGCATTGCCCATCTCTTGGCGGGATTCTAACCTGCGACATTTGAGTTGCCAGGCCTGCGCTTTACTAACCTGACTACCGCGGCCTTTGTTGGACATCCAGGAAGTGGCATTGGATTGAGAAGGGTATGAGGAAGGGGTGTGGAGATATATTTTTTTCGGTAGAGACGGGGGTGCAGAAGCAAAGAGTGGAAGTAAAGTGACGGATAGGGCTAGGAAAGAAAGAGAAGATGAGAGAGATAAAGGGAGGAATGATGAAGGAGTTGGGCCGACGCATTCTTCATCCGAGGGCAGCGAAAATATCGAGAATTTTCCCAAACGTAACCCGATAAGGGAGGGTAAGAAAGGGGAATATGTACGGTTGAGGGATGGAAGGAGGGAAGGAAGACGGATCGGGTGGAGGGAATGAGGGACAGCGCAATGGCGGACGAGCAGGCTCGCTCCTGGACTCGCAAGGAATGGGAGCGGATTTTTTTTCTTTTAAAAAAATAAATAAATGGGATTTTGGGCCGTAAAAATTCCCCGAATGTTGTCGCTGGTAGAGTGCGCGTCGGGGAAACAAAAGAACATCTCCCGAAGACCATCCATTACATTACTCGGACTTTTACTCTCTCGAGGAAACCACTTAGGAAGACTGGGAGCTATTAGTAACCGCGAATCTACCTTTAATGGCCGTGAGCCTTGTCGAGACGCCTCTGCCTCCCTCCCCCCGATTCCAGATCCTGCAATCTCATCCTTTAATCCACTTGGGTGTTGAATGGAGGCATAATTTTTCACCTCTTCCGCTGGCTTCCCATTTAGAAATGCATTATGGGTGTTTTCCTCGAGCGCCTTGGCTTATGAGTGTGGATGGTAGAGAAGGAAATGGGTACTTCACCTATAACGCGCATGCGTCAAGAGCTGCATGTGTTATTAACAGTGTTCTCGTGGTGTCCGTTCTATCTCTATTTGCGTAAGCTGCCGATTTACACGTCTTACGGCTTCATGTAAATGACAAGACTGAATTCGTTGTTCCACACAATTTTTTTTTCGTGGAACAATAAAGTCAGTCTTATTATTTAAATGATGAATTGGTTCCACGAAACGATGAATTGGTTCAAGCCAGAGACCGTCAATAGTTTTATGACCTATAAAAGGAATTATCAGAATTGAATTACATTTTATCTCTTACTTTCACGTTCATATTTCCGCATACTTTACAACGAAGTCTTATGATATAGGCCTTAGCCTTTTTTTAATGACCGAAATACATTCTTTATCCATGCCTACGTAAAGTATGCATGATAATAATATTACATGTATTAAAGGTATTACATGTATTACATGTATTCCGCAAATATTGCATATTTGCACATTATTGTATGATCTACAGTTTTGGTAGAATTTAGCCGAGTATTTTGACTAAGTATATTTTACCTTTCTTTCAATTTTCTCTACCTTGCTCCATTGCCCTATTTCTGTCCTTTAAATTCAATCCTTGTAGCTACCAAAGTCCTTATGGTAACTTTTTACTTTCCCCATAAAATTACCATTTGTTTGAATATCCGTATCATCTTCGTACGACTTCATTTCTTTCTACACAATTTCTAGAATTTTATGGCACGTCCTTTATATGTATATTGTAACTTTACCATCGGGTCGAGGGATTAGAATGATTTATTATCATTCTAAATATCAAATTTTTCAATAACCTTTTCCTGACGTCCTCACTTGAGATTCCGGTCATAAATTATTAGATTAACACCAAAAATAGTTGCCGGGAATACCTCCAGTCCACAGCCATTTTTGAAAATAGCTGCTCATTTTCAATCCATGCTTATGGACTTACGGAAGATTAGGTGATTAAATTGCGTCAAAACAAAAGTACGTATATTATTTTTCGTGAAAAAATCGTTCTTCGTATCTTTTTTTCTGAAAATTTCTGCGGACGAGTGTCAGGGCCTACGATCAAATGCTATAAACACCTGGTGATTGATGAACTGCATGAATCCCTATTTAGTTCAATGATCTTTTCAAGATACCTTATTTTATAAAATATGTATTTACCTTTACTTGATCAACTAGTCATTCATCTCCATTTTCAATCATTTTCTTGCACTTTTTTCATCTTAACCTTATTTATCGACTGGTGACCTAATGACCCACATTCCATTGTAATGTCCAAAGGATATGATTCATATTTAAATCCTACTGATATTTACATTTGAGCATTTATTCGTCATCGTTGTGATACACTCACGACACTAGAGTGGCTATTGTTAAGTAGGTACCTAATCGAACTAACCTTTCCCCAGTGCCTATATTTTTATATCTTCTCTAGTTTTGATGGCCATGAAACTCATAAAATTATGTCAATATTACTCTGAAATTGTATGTGGATATTAAGTATTTTCATGGATGAATAGTACTAAAACGTAGTTAAATATATTCATAATGTACGAATTTATTTACATCGCGGGAGTGTGTTATGCTGGTTGACAGTATCAGACATTATACACCATATCGCACATTATCGTTTCGCTGTTAATGATATTAATATCATATTAATGTCTTTTTAATTAAAAAAATCACCTATGAAAATAATTAGCTTAGCATTCAAATCAGGTTATAATATTAATCTATCATACTAAACACTCATAATAGAAGAAGCAGTTGCTGGAAGTAATATTTTTGTCTGTTGAGGAGTATATCTAACTTATAAAACCATTTTAATGGGCTAAATTACTCCACGACTAATCTCATTCTGATGACATTCTAATTGCGTGTTAAACGTCTATTGTGCAGTTTATCAGAATAAACGGATGAGGTGGAAATAGTGTCATTTTGGGTATTCGCGGTGAAATCCATGGTGTATCTCCAGCCTCCGCAATTAGGAAATCAAATTCTTTCCTTTATCGAACACTCTGCAGCTCCTCCGTAAACAGCGAGGAGAACCCGTCACGCTTCCATTCCGATCTGGGTTCGTTTACGACCGTTGCATCCATAGAGCGCCATGCCATAAAATGCGATCCTTTGGAGCATCTTGCAACGTTCAATGTATATCAATGTGGAAATATGCTGTTTACCTTCACTATTCGTTCTATTATTGCCAGTAGTTCTATCCATAAACGATCATTGCTGTGCTTGTCTAGTTTCATTTTGCCACCGTTGCCATCTCATAGATATTATTGGATGATTATTGTCACACGGAAGAAATTGATCCCGGAAATTTCAAATAAACGACCAAGGCAGCAATTTCAGTTGTTCACCTCGATGTTGTCATCTTATGCGGATAATAGCAAGAAAGCTAAGGGACGTGGATATCATTCATCACGTGGATTTTGAAATAAATGGCTATCGTAATATATTACGTCATAAATGTAGTACTATAACGCTTATTACGGAATTTTACAATTTTTAATCTCTCTCTCGTACTAAGGCTATTTGATTTTTTATCGAATTTTTCTAGTACTATTTTTAATGGATATTCTCTAATATCTGGACGCTGTAACGTTATCTTCTCTCACTGTTTTCCTCCAGTATGAACGGTCCGCTATTTCTATTCGGTCTTTAATAATTACTCATCTTCTACCATATTCTCGCCTGCGATAATTCTCATTTCTAAATTGGGCTTGAGCTCTACTTGTTAACGTAATTGGCTTATTCTCCTAAATACCTACAACAATAATTATTCCACCCTAACCTTACCACTTCATATGTTGTCGCCGCTAAATAATATTGTAATCAATACACCCTTTATCCATATGCCAAACGCTTATAATCAGATATTGTTCTCTCTACAGTTGTTCTGGGTGAGCAGATATTATTTTCTTCGTGGCAAGTGAGCATTAAACATCTCCTCAATACTTTAAGCGATTATCCCCGTCGTAAATTGTTCCTTAGTACTCAAATTCTCCTAAACAGAAAATTTCTCTTCATAATGTTATTAGCACATCACTCATACTAGCTTAAATGTTACGCAATCCACACAATGTTTTCATGTGTTCCATTTTATGTAGGCTAAATGCTATGCATACACTGTAAATTTATCAATGCTAATTTAAACTTTTGTTAATTTATTTTTATAATCTGTTTATTCATTTTAAAAATAATCCTTAAACATGTAGGGGCAGAAGGAAACTTAAAAATATCCCACTCTTGTGAAAAATTGTCAACTGCACTGAACTTCTTTGAGATTTTTATAGAAGAATGTATACATAAACAATTAATTCGATACCAAAAAGTTAGTATATGTTAACCTTATATGTCTTCTCGTTCATTCTTGTGGCCAGTTATTCATTGGATGACCTTATAAATTATCTCATGGGGTGTATCATATTACATTAGCTACATGCATTCATTAGGTTAATGTGCAGCATCTGTCGTATTTTCCATTATCATTGTGTACCTGTGCAGAACTATGCTCTGTGCATCCCCATGTACGCTAGGATTACCGAAGATGTACCCAAGTGTTAATCGGAATGATATTCATAATCATTGGTTTCCACCTGAAGAAAAAAGATTCGGTATGGACGTACACGATACTTGAGTAATTTTAGTAAGTGGTAGGAAAATGAAGCTGCATTGAATATTCTCCCGTTATGGCTGGCGGCAGATTGTTAGGAGTTATGAGTCGATTCGTAACCGGTAAACATGTTACTTATGGCCTCAAAATTCCATTCCATTCTATTCCATTCTCAAAATTGCAGTAATATAAATATATTCTCCCGCACGTCAGCATGCATTGTGAGATTTAATTCCTTTGCGCATTGTTAGGCGTTCCATTGCAAATTCTTAGGCGTTATGAACCAGGCTCGTGCAATTAAGTTATAATCATTGATAAAGAATTTGGAATTGTAAAAATAGCTTGAGATTCTTGAATACTGAAAAAAATGTTAGGTATGAAAAAAATAATTGCAAATGATTAAGAAAAAATATGAACAAAAAACGAAAGTAAAGAGTTTTTTGAGAGCAAAAATGACCATGTTAAATTTTCGAGTAGGGTGTCTTATTTCAATTCATGGTAAAAATGTCTATAATACCTATTAATGAGTAATAGCATAGTGTTTAGTTTTCGCCAGTGTGTTATTAAAAATAATACTCTTCGCTAGGGTACAACTTATTAAATACATTATTCATTTTGATAATTCTTTAAAATTAACAAACAATTCCATTTTAGAGAATTTCTCCAAATCTTTCGAGGTATTCCAGTGGATTTATTTTCATGTAATGAAGTGTTCTTCGACATCCTGCTCAAATTGCCTTTGAAGCAGCTTTCAAAATTAATTATTACAACGTTGTGTGATAATCTGTCTCGAGAAGAGTACTGGCTTTCCTCGCACAATCTCTCATCGCTGAAAGCAAACTCCGTTGTTCTGACGGACGATAGGCTAGCGTGACGCACGAAGGGTTCTCTCCAACTGGCTGTTTCTCTGCCCTGCCCCTCCCTCGAATTTTCCAGCCTTTTCCTCTTCCACATTTTTGTGTTTGCATTCGTATAGCATATTTATGACCACCCGTTTCATCCTCAAGTCTTATCCTTTAAATTCAGTCATTTTTTTCTATCGTCCTATTAGAGGCTTAACTTTGTTTTCATTATTATTTTTGGAATGTGAAAAATTATGTATATCTAGTAGCTTTAACTGCACCTTGAAAATTCGAAGATATTTTCTCCTGCCATTGGCAGCAACGCATACATATATATTTCAGATCATTTGCGTTCTCGTTTACACCCTTAAATATTAAGTTATATGTGATTTTTTAAACAAACAGATATAAAGTCATAATGGGTACATCTACGCGATACCCTTCTAGCCACCGCGAGGGTGTGTGGTAGGGGGTGAAGATCACCAAACATGCACTATTGACAGTCAACTATGGTACTACATGGAAATATGCTAATAATAGGGCCACATGTAGCTACATGGTATCTACGTAGTAATAAAGGGACTGGTTGTTAATATTTGCATCATGCACTACAGACTAGCTACAATATACCGCGGATCTATCCCTTTGCTATGCCGCCTATAGTGTTCCATAATTGTACGGGGGAAAGATGACATTTTTAATCTATAGGTACGACAATCTATCACTCTAATCTTATGTACCTTTTTTATGCATGATATGTAGTGCATGTTTGGTGAGCAATCACCCCCTGCCACACACCCTTGTGGTGGCTTGCAGGGTATTATGTAGATGTAGATAGATGTACCTGATCGAATCTAGTATAATACGCCGGTGTTTTTAGTATATTTCTAACATATTCAGTAAAGCTCATTTTAAATTTCTTTATTACCTTTAATCTGTATTTTAACCTACGATCTGATAATGATACTAACCAAATTCTTGTGTCAATTGTGATACACTACTAAACCTATCGTAATACCTTTTAACAAACCTAGCTGCTCTTCGCTGCTGGCTGTCTCTCAAACCTAATTCATTTTGATCCCACTGGCTTCGTATTCAAGGTGGGGCCTAACTTAAATTGTATTTATTGGGTTATTATTGTTCAGGTGGTTTTGTTATAGGTAATGATTATATCTTAGAATTTTATGTATCTCTTTATTAGGGTTTTGACTTAACGCCACATATTAGCTTTGTCATGTCAACTTAACCGGTATGCCTCCTTGTCAAAAGATGTTTAAGTATCCTTACGTATACTTGCCGAAGAGAATACCTATATGTTTCTTAGCATCAGTGAGGCTCACCGAATTAATTTTTTTGGTTTGAAATGATTCAAACAACGTTACCATGGATGTATATTTTTATGCTTTAATGTTTCATGCGCAAAACGCAAAGGACTCTTACCATTACCCGATGAAAAAGGAACGTTACTGAGTCCTATTTGACACCTTGCTATCTCTGGTTTTTATGGTGCGTTCGGTGTGACGTTCGTTATGAAGCCTCTGGTGTGAATCGACGGAAAATGGCTTCATCTACCTCGAATGATGTCTCACCCTCCCTCCACGTTCTGTTTTCCTTTCATTTCGCGCCTCAGGATTCTCTCTCGCCTTTCTTGGCCCTGTCTTACCCATGCTTCCGTAAACATCTTATCAGCTGCCATATCTCTCGCTTGCTGCCTTCACGCACACCTGTCTATTTTTTCACGCCCTTTGGATGGTAGATTAGTGCCCTGCGCCGAGGCAGCACGGCCGGCAACTGAATGCGTGACTGTGTGGATTCGAGCAGTGGGCTTCGTGATCCTATTTTGCAGTATTGAAGGTCATCGTATGTAACGTATAATCAAAGAAGTCATTAAGTGAAATCGTATATCATATGGAATTGCGTAGTAATATATTTCAGTCACATTCACTAATGCCTCCACAATGTGCTGGGATATCATGCCGCACAACACGTTCAAAAATATTTCAAATTGACACAGCCTATTGATTGATGGAACACCAACATTATTTTATGGGAGAAGATGGCTCTCACTGCCACAGCTCGTAGAAAACGGTAAAACTAACCACATTGTCGTGAAAACCTTTTGAATGTCTTGCTGATCTCCTTAGCACTCACCCTAATGTATTGTTAAGCTGATATCAAGAAATTAAGTATCTTGACTTCAGTGTTACTGAGAACCTCTTCTTTTTAGACTAGGTTGTCGTCGAACAAAAAAATGCTTGCAACAGTGTTCTTTTGGGTGATCCCGCGTCAGGTTTATAAAAAAGCCAACGTTTCCTCTCCTTTGCCGGAGTCCTCGTCAGGGCTAATGATCATATAAAGAACACTGTTACAAAAATGGACCGCGAAAATTTTAGCAAAATAACGCTTTTCTCTTCTGCCATGTTGAATAATAGTTCAAAAATGCTTAAAAGAATTACATTATGTCAACCTTTTTCTATACTTCACCGAAATAGCATATCATAGGTAGGTACAGAAGTGAGGAGTTGAGAGAAGTTATCTGCGGAAAGAAAGATAAAAGAATGTATATTTATTGCGTATAATACTTAACGCAGGGAGGTTTAACGCAGGAAAAGTCCATTAAAAGCACAAATCCCTCTGAATTGTCATTTCCTGTAGTTATGTTTCTCGTTTTTTTTCGCAAAATTTATTTAAAGTTCTTTATTGACTCTACCACCCCTGTGGTAGCTTACAGGGTAACACGTAAATGTAAATGAACTTCGATATTTTACGTTCCGAAGCAAGTGCTTTGTCCTGCCGTACTGCCTCTCATTCAGCTTCTTTCAGCTAGCCGATTCATATTAATAATTTCTCTCTTTTACGCCTTTGCTACTTACTTGCGTTACATACTTCAACCTGTTCATCCATTAGCCGTTTATATCGTTCAGTTTCACCTCCACGGTTGACTTCATGAGATCGGAATTAAAACAAATGTTATTTTTTACTAACTTTACGGATCTTTACTCGTCAATCATGCATTGGCGGGAAGTTACTCCACGCCGAATGCCTATGTGGTGGCGTGCAGTGTAATGTATAAATAACGTATTCTCAGCATTTTCCAAGTCGCATGCCACCAGCACCATAAGGGTTAAAAAATCAAACGCACCAATTATATTTCTATAGCTAATAAGTCAAATGTACTCCAATATTGGGCTTTTTATAATTATCCATAAATATTTAATTTCCCACAAAATGCAATGATTACAATTATATGTCTTCATTCATCATAATTGTTCAGAATACAAAACGCTCAGGTTATACACAACTTGTACTACCTTATGCCCAATTTGTACTACCTATGCCTGCTTAGAATCTTATTGGTCTTAGAATCTTATCTAACCGGGCTATTTCACTCAGTTTTGCTGCAAAAAATACAGGTTTTCGATTCTTCAAAATTATGTCATCATCACATTTAATTCATATTTTTCCAATCACACACTTACTACCCTTGATAATTATATTTTCATCGAATTTTTCGCTTCGGCGCAAGATTATTTGATGGTCAAGCGCAATTTTCCATCGTAACTCGCTTCCGAAAAGATTCTTGGAAGAGGGAGACAAGGAAAACACAAGAATATGTTTATGTGGAACTCAGTGAAGTGTTTTCTTCAAGTGTTTTCACAAGCTAATTGGCTGGAGTGGGCCTCTCGTACGGTAGGATTCGAGGAAACTTCCAAGGCGTCCTCACAGGCAAGGGAGTGAATTGTAGCGTGTATCAAAGACGTCATTCTCTTGTTCAATATAAAGGGCCTCTGAATTCTCTTTCATCTGCAAAGTACATAGCTAGCCATATCGAAGATGTGTCACCGGGGAGGAATGGATATGCACCCCGTATGTGCAATAGCGGCGTAAGTATTACTGAATCAGAGTTTGTTGTATGCTTCAATCAACTAAGGCAATACTTTATAAAAAAGATGACCTACTTAAAGAGAATTTCGAGTGTGTCGTGACCGGTAAGGTTTAGTATTTCAATAGCCTAATTCAATAATCGATAATTGTGTGAAAAATACATCATATAAGTTTCCTTTCAGTTTGCAGTTATCATTATCCTGGACACACACAAGCTACAAATGTCACGTTTTTTGCACAAATAACAAGAGGTCTTTTATAATTAATATATAAAACACATTTTAAAGAAAAAGAGTTCATGTAGGCATGCAAAACAGCTAAAAACATTTGCATCAACTATCCAAATTGCATAGAAGCCCCTCCTGTTTTACCATGTTTCCTATGAATCGCAGTGTAAATGACCGATGCGTCATGGATACAATGGGAATCAAGTAGGATAAGCTGTTTTCTTTACACCAACAAATACCATGTTTGAAATAACAAAAATTACAAGTGTGTTATTCCACTAAATGAAACAATAATAAATGAAGGCAATGATCTGTCCTATTTTTGATGATATCAGCATTTTATTGAAGAGGAAATACCTCAGTGAGTTGAAAATAGAACAGCAGATGGCCGGAGATTTAACAACACTACAATCAGTGGAGGGAGTGTGGTGGTCTAGTGGGTAGAGCGCTGAGCTACTGACCGTTCCGGGTTCAAATACGGGTGAAGCCTTTGGACGACCCCGAACGAAAAATCCTCGGAGTGCGAGATGACCAAGGGAAAGGAACTGACCCCCTTACCCTGAATGTGTAAAATTCACACGCCTTAGTTCGGGGTAAGCTCTACCCTCAACTATTCAAACCAACCTTTGGGTTGAATCACTGAGTGAGTGTGACAATCAGTGGTTAGTTTGAGGTAGTCGCTTAACTCCATGCTATGCTTAGCATGCTATGCTCAAAAGATTCTGAAATTGTGAGCTCACCTCGGCGTTACTGGATTCCCTTAAAAAATAATAAATTCATGTTAATATAGGTTTTTAAGTGGATTTGGGTATTTCTCTTGTTTAAAATTTGCATTTAATATTTATAGATTTACCTACATGGTAAGAAATATATTAAATAAATTATATCTTGACCATCTATTACTATTTTGACTTCATTTCCAGGCTGAGAAAAGTATTGTCTAAAACTATTTTCAGTCGCTACTTTACATAATTAGTGTGTTACTCTGACTTTTCGATAGCTTTGCTAATTTGCAATAGTCAGCAGTATTTTTTGGACAGCGTACAATCATGTCCGAATTATTGGCATTTCTCTACGGTTTGCGGCTAACACGGTTGCGAGCGAACCTCTTTAAACACTAAACTTACCCTCTTTTTGTAATGATTTCCCTCTCCTTTTCATAAGATGCTTAGTCTAGCTTGGAGTAGTAGAAGGAAAACAATAAGGTGATGTCCAAGTGGGTGTGGGTAGTCGCCAGAGTAGGAGGACTTCGAAGAAAAAAGGGGGACGGGAAAAAAAGCGGAGGTCGGAGGAGGATCCAAGCGGCCATCCACACGCAACATCGCGTGTTTCCTTTGTTCGAGGGCGCGAATGAGCCGACGGTATGTAAAAAGTGGCACGCTTCCCGTATGATGATAATGACGGGGAAGAAGATGCGGGAGTGTAGAGACGGGGGTTGGACGGAAGGAGTGTTGGGGTCACGTAATATCAGTGGGATCATAGGTGAAGAATTTGAGCACAAAGAGGACGCACGACTGCGGGAGGTCACGAGTGCATTGTGGACGGAGATGGGGGAATTAGTTGCGGTGTATGATTAATAAGGATGTATTTAAGTTTTTCTCGATAAATTTTGACAAGACGCCTTTTTTTTACCGCCGACGTTTCGATCCCCAACTCGGTCATCGTTTTCTGGGATTCTGGATAAATTCATTGACCCAGTGGAGGACCCGAGAAGACTTCACTCAGCAGATACGCCGTGATAGCACCAGTTATTTTCTTTTTTTTTGAAAGGCCTTTAGTCCAAAAGTTTTTGTATGCCGAGAATCTTAAATATTGTTAGTTCTTTCGTGCAATTTAACCTAATCTGCGTTACAGTAGGTACTAAAGTCACACTAATAGTCTCTTTAATAGCCAGGTGGGTTATAGCAAATAAAAAATTACTTGAAAGGACTCTAGTTGAGTTGTAAAATTAGTTTCTCACGTGCTTTGACAGCTAAGACTTTTTAGATAAGATATCACACATCTTATCCCATCATCATCATGGGCCAACAATCCAAGGATTGGTTTGACGCAGCCCCTCACTCGATTATTCTATTGGCCGACCTCTTCATATTAACGTAGTTTCTCTCTTTCACGTTCTTTACGACCTATTATATATACCTCATAAGAGGCATGCCTTTTCCATTGTTCCCGCTCACTTTTCCCTATTCGTATATGTAGGCTTAGTTTCAAGTTTAACCATTATAATCCTCTCACTGTACTGCAGGAAGCTCTTCACACGCAGTCCTGCACTCTTCCTGAGCATTATGCCTACTCCAGCGTTACCATTCAGTGATCCGGTGTGAATAATTCTGTAACTTCCAATCCAAATGTCTCCTTCTTCGGGTCATCTCATTTCATTGATTCCTAGTACATCGAGGTCCATTCTCCGCATTTCCATCTTCAGGTTCTCCAGTCTTCCATAGGTCCGAAGTGATCGCTCGTTCCTACGCTACAGTGACTATCACACTTGACTGATCTACTATCTCGGGTAGTCCCCGCCCGGAGATCCGAATGGGGGACTATTTTACCTCCGGAACATTTTACTCGAGAGGGTTCCATAATGTCTTGTTAAGAAAAAAAAAGGGTAAAGTAGCTGTGACTCATCGGGATAGTAATGTGGTGGTTTCCCCTTGCCTTCCACATCGCAGTACTACAGCCGTTATAGTAAATGTTACCACGCCTGAAGTGAAATGAATGTCGCTGTACCGACCTCTGTGGTCTCCACCTTCACTCATGTGAGGAAGAGCTGCTGCCCTCTCCTCCGGGTGATGGGAAGCGTAATTGTTGGCGGCCTCCGTCGCTAAGTCACGGCATCTTCACAGATTCTGTATTATTTCGTGGCATACTTTACCCAAGGATAGACCAAATATCCCCTCGGAATGCCGTCGCTTTTTGTCCACGAGTGCTTATTCGACGAGTAAACTCGCATATCTCGCAGCTAACGTCCATATCTAGAGGTCGGTCTACCATCCGCAAACCGGTGGACGCACTCAGTGGCTTTAAGCTCAGCCGCGAGACATCTTATTCCAACCTTTTAAATGTAAGACGAATTCCAATGACAAGATATGAACCCTCGGCCGTTCGCTTGCTAGACAGGCCCATTACTGACTTGCCTACCGCGGTCGGCTGAGTTAGGGCGCGCAAAAGTTGACGAAATGCAATAAGCTAACTCCTTTGGATTATCTAATTGACATTGATGAATAGACAACCAAGCCAACCGCATTATTTAGGCTTTAAGGTCTGAGTTTTCATGATTATCCACATCGACGATAGATCTCCTCTATACATTAAAATTATTATTATCATAATTCAATGCGTACCGCAAATAAATCAACTCATTTTTCGTGAAATAAAATTTCGTAGTAGTCGTTATTATTATTAGAGATTATTATTTTGGCGATAGAGGAGTAATGATTCCAAAGGAAGTACTCAAACAGGAAAAAAGTCAGAAAGGTGGCTAAACATTGGTGTATCTTAATTTCCATGAAAATTTATAGTCATGCGTCCAAATGAGGTTCACCAATGTTTGCTCCGTAGTTGTTGAACACGGTAGGTACGATCTACTTTTATCAGTATATAATATCAACTTATGTCTTAACCCAGAGAAAGTGCCGTTTGTATTGTTAGGATAAGTGGTTGTTTCAATATTGTTGGGATCTTTATGGGAATGAAAAAAAGCAAATTGAATCCAACCTCGGCGGTAGCCAAGAGCAAAAAAAATTTACTGGCGTCTCATCCAATAGACATGCGCTTTGAACTGTTCTCCAAACGTAATAAATACTATACATAGGATTTTTTCTTATCAATGCATAAGTTATTTGAAAATATTGGAATGCTAGAATGTTATCTTGTGAAATTAATGTCCCCTTAGTTTGTCAGCGAGGATATTATAAGTAGTACTAATTAAATATAATTGCGGATTTAACTTTTCATGTATTTCTGTAAATACTACTCTAACATATAGATATTAAGTGCTTAAGATCTAAAATTTGACAGGGAATGCCAAACATATACTATGGCGTAAAATAGGAAAAAATGGTACTCTCTCTGGGAAAAAAGCGAATAACTAAATGTAAGCCATTGAAGCACTTATCTAAAATTTTACATGATAAAATCTAACCGTTATTTTTTCTTGTACTTGCGGATTGTACTTCAGAGTAACCCAGAACCCCCAACTGGCTGAATACATCGTAAGGGTATTCACAAGCCAGGTTCAACCAGTGCTTCTCCTCTCAAGGTAGGAGGGAGAGCCGGGAAAAGGCCGGTGATGTAGTAGTCCTCTCGGATGTGGGGACTTGGCAATGATGGAGGGCCATTGGTTGGTGGAGGAAAGTTGTGAGGAGGCCACGAGAGGCGCTCGGTCGGGGGGAAGGGTGAGGGATAAGGAGTCAAGGCTTTCGTGGAACGGAAAGGGCACGAAAATGAAAAAAGGAAATACTGAGGTGACGTGTATTTCGTTGCGAGCATGGATTTACTGCGCTCAAAAATGTTTACAGGCTTTTATCTACGCAGTTCCCTGCAAGCCAGTTCGAAGGTGTTTGACAGAGTGTGACTAATCATCTAAACTTTCACCAAGTGTGTACAACATACATATTAAATGGTATGTACCTATTTTTAGCAGCGTGTTAGTTAAGCATCCTAATGTCTGTCATATTCGCTGACGAGTACCTACCTACGAATACGATAATCATTAGTTTTTCAGGGATTTGTAAACACGAATTAATTATAATTTCCATAAGGCAATTAGTTATATTTATATATATTTTTCATAGGCTATGTAACCGACCCCTGCTCCACAAAGCATTTTCCACACATCCTCGTGCTGGCTTGCAGGGTATTACGTAGATGTAGGTAGTTGATGTAGGTAATATGAGTTAGTAGTGTTAAGGGCATATTTGAGGTACGCTACTTTACCTACGTTTAGCATACCTATCCCATTACAATGTTGCCATTTTTGATCTCCTTTCTCTTACAGGAATTAATAAATTTGCCTCTACGTTCATAGTATTCATACCCATCAATTTCACCTCTCAAAATAGCTGTTGATAATGAAATGTTGACCAAGGTTTTGATTGAAGCGGTTTATTGAGGCAATTAAGAGAATGCGCGACTTGTACTGTTAGGAAAGTTTGGTGCTCTGGTATAGTTTGGAAATTTAATGGAACGATGCTAGGGTAAATTGAATTTTGGCGTTGGAATTAGCCTACTATAAAACAAAATTCACTGGCATCCCATCCATTAGACGTCAGCCTTGAACCGTTCTCCAACCAACTTAACCTGAGATCATTGCCTAACATAATCCTAAGACAAACACAATATCCGGGCTCTGCGCGGAATTCAATCCCCTGACCCTAGGGATGACAGGCCAGCCCGTAACTGCCTGTTACCGTGAGGGCATCGCATGGGGAAAAACTGTTGTACGTGTTGCACGTAGTGGGTACTGGAAGGTTTCCATAGATGGCGTGGTAAGAATTTTTCACGTTTCGTCACAAATGATATATATCGCTCCCATTGCTTTCGTATTTCTTATCGAAATAAGTGGGAAATAGAGAAGTGTTTTGTAGTCAGCTCCTGTCTTGTAGTGCAGCACTGGATTATGTTTTTTTCATGAAACAGCAATGAATCTCTCCTGTGGCAAGATATGTATGCTTTAATAGTGAGGGAAATGTTTACTTGTCAATGTGACCGCTGACGTTAGGTAAAAGCACATCGCACCATTGCAATAAAATAACAAATCTACAATATTAGCGTATGTTATGCGCCGCTTAATTCGATTCGAAAAACAAAACCAATGGAAGTGATTACATCGTTTGTGATATAACGAAAAAGCAGCGTCCTTTGGATTGCCAATAATAAACTATATAGTCGAGTCGTCTCATACACTTCCACAATGGGAATTGCGGCTTAACATTGGCTTCGGCAGCCTTAAATATCTCAGATTCATCATGCTTGTTTCCTCGTCTTGCCATTTCTAAGATCTACGACCTGGTAAATCTTACCGTGATTGCGGTAAATCTTACCGCGAAATCTCATTGATCTTACATCAGTGTAGCCTTTGGAGATTTGGAGGCGACAAACAGGACCAAGGTCCTTCCATCGTGTTCTTCGTGCCCAGAAACCTAATAGTTTAGTCTTTTTTATGTTTTGAATATTTTAACGTTGAAAGCCCACTAGACGAAATATGTATTTTAGGTTGGACCCTATTTATGGGGTGAAAAGGTAATATTTTTAAAATTTTGGTTAGATTCAACAAAACTTACAGCCTTTTGCTACCAGGTACGAAATTTCATTCATGAGACATAAAAGAAAGTGTCTAAAATTACAAGTCAAACATTATTCGTTCAATGGGACACTTTGTATTTCTAAACCTATTGGGTGGCAATGAAACAAAAGCAAGTCATGAGATTCGCTATGAAACCTGCAAAAACAAGTTGCAAACGTGTACTAACAAGGTCAACTCGCATTAGGTTTTCATAGCGTCATGTAATCAGCAGAAATAACTGTAATGCGAGGGACTTCCCAGTATTCACCCGACAAAAATATTGCATTAGGTATCTGGACAAATTTTTAAATTGTCTGGAAATGCCATTTTCAAAATTGTAAATGATACTTAATGCTTCCCTCACCGTGTTTAAGCAGGACATGAACAGTTAGCATATGCAATGATTTACGGTACTATTAAACGCTCATTATAGCCCAGTTATCACAGCGTTTATTGAATAACGTGCAGGAAAGCTGTGCTAAAAACGACACTTTAAAACTAGTGTCCGGTGTTTTGTTCTTGAATTCATCAAAGATGTAACCTATTAAATGCTACCAACGTTTAATTGATAATTTATAGTGTTTTCCATGCAATTAAGAAGCGTATATAAATACCCGCATTATTTTTTTCCTATTTATTGCAGTCATTCTGGCCAAATAAATTCCTCCACAGTTATTATTAAGGCAAGCCTTACGTAGTTATTACCCTAGGCACCGTATTAATCTGAACGTAGGGTCAAAAGTTTTTCTTTACCATGAAGTTATTATTTGTTCCATAATAAAGCTTTGGTCTCATGAGTTGTTGAGAAATAAAATTTTTATTAATAGGTACGCATTGACGTCACAAAAGTACAGTTCTTTCAAGAAAGTAGTTCAACATTACCTCGACGAAAATCCTTGGTCACTTTTTCAATTAGGGCTACGAATTTTCTTTCAAATCCTGGCTGGATGTTGTTGACGATTGTGTGATTAATATTAAAATTTATTTCATGAATGGTACAATCCATCGAATTATCATGTAGATGAATATGAAGTATTACTCCAAGTACTGCTCACTCAAAATTGTATGCGGATACATATTTTAGAAATACTGCAGTGATTGGTCCGTGAAAGCTTGACACTAATGCTCAATTAGACTACACCCGCATGCAATGATTTAAAACAAATGAAATGTAACTTTTCGAGTGTACTCAACTCAACTTCGAGTAACTCAAGAAAAATCACAATAAGTTCGTAAAAATATAAAGCAAAATGTATTAAGTCATGAATGTGTCGCATTCCTCAGTATAAGATTGAAAATATACGAATTTTACTTAATGAATGCTATAAGAAAAAGCTCCACTAATCAGCGAGAAATGTTTTGTGAAAATTCATTTTGTTCAAAATAAATATACGCTCAGTGTTTCATTTACAAAGGTAGTTACCTACAAACGAAATAGTATTCATATAGTTGATTTTCTGGACATTATGATTAGGCATTAGTACAAAAAATCTCACTTTTGTTGTTACCCATAATACTTAAAGTTGGAATGCTAAGCTACTTCTGCAAAAATATATCAACGCATCGCGTTTGTTTACAGCTTTAAAATATTTACCTACTCTAACTAAAAAGTATGGTAATTTCAGAACAAACTAGCTTTTCGTGTGGTGAAAAGCCTTCGTGTGGTTTTCGAGCGCACATTAAATAATAAAGTCCTAAGTGAATCCAGGTGGATGAAAGTGGTGAACTATATTCGGTCTTCCAACCGAGTCGGTCCTCGAAGTTTATCGACGTTTGGATGCGTGTGTTGGTCATCATCTTTAGGGCTGTGTGTGCTGACTCAGCCCTGTGGAGGATGTGCGACAATTGAATCGAAAAAAGCCCGAACAGACTTCGCCAATTGCACATAGAAACCTTTTGTCTTCTGAGAAATGTGTTTCTTGTGGATTTGAATTTAAGGAAATCCGGAATAGCATGTTTTGCATGCGATTAAAATTTATTTTCGAAGTAATTCGAATGGTTTAACACACATCAATTTACCAGCGTATTTTAGAATTTGATGATCAAGGGAAGTATTTAAGGCACCTTACATCCTGATTGGCATATCAAATATAATTTATAATAGATGGGTAAATTTTTGCAAAACCTCGGTGACCACGACTATTATGGCATGTTTTAATTATTAAGAACTGTAAATATTTCAAAATTTGTAAGGTAGGTTTCTAGCGGTGACCATTAAATATAGAAGCATTTAATTAAGGACCGTTTTGGCTCAAATTTCAGCCAAGGGAAGCGTGAAAAGAGGGAGTGATGCAAGACGAGTAGAGAGCGGTGGACTGTGATGAAGTGAAAGGATTAAGCATCTCGTAGTTGTGCCTTGACGGACAGAGGGAAAGGGTCGGAGTCGGAAGAAGTCATAACTCGTCGGAGGGTCTTCTGGAGACATGAGAGGCAGGAAACTATGAAGGCAGCCGAGGGGACAACTTTACGCATGTTGATCACGCTGAAGTCCAGGGCTAAGAGGCGAGGCGATGGGGTCCTCAGTCTCTTTGACCCCACCGTGCGTGAAGGGCTAAGGTTAGGGTGGATTGGTGGTCCAAAAATAAGCCTTTCCCTTTCTATGATATATCAATATAGATTTCTCCTGAAAAGCCAGTCTAAATTAGACTAGCCTGAACCTAAATAATGACGTGGCCAAATGGGTTAATTGCTTTTTCCTACGATTCAACTGCTTTATCTCTAATTAATGTGGGAGGTATATGTCACATGCTGCGAAGCTTTGTGAAACATAACGTCATTTATAAATGTTATTTCTTGATTCAAATCATTTGAGTAAAATTAATTATTTGTTTTTACACGAGCAACAATGGCACACTCGGCTAAAACATTTTTATTATTACTTATTGCGTCAAACTGCTTAGAATATAGTATACCATTTTTTATCACGTAGCTTCGGTATATTTTTTTTATCTTGCCTGCTCCGCTATTTAACATAGTTTCTATTATTTTATCGTTAAAAGCGGGATATTCCTTTATAAATTGTTTTATTTAAGGATGAAATTGATTCTTTCTTACCAATTCAACTCCCTTTCATTCTGTAATGTTTAGTCTATGTTTTCAAATAATAACAAGCTTAGGAAATTTTAATTAATTTGGGAACCTATAAAAATGTCTATTATTTGTCGATAGTCATGGCTATTTTGGATTGGAATTTAATGATAGGAATTCTGAAAGGAATTGAAGTGTCGTACAATGACCGAATAATTATCCACAGTTTGTATTAAGAACAAGTAGCTGTGATAAAATCTGGACACATCTGTGAAGAAGGAAGAATAAGGAAAGGGCTGGCATAAGGCTGTGCGCTGTCTCACGTAATTTTTAATGTTTAGATAGAGAGAGAGCCATCAATGAAATCAAGGAAAAGTGTTCTGGAGTGAACATACACGGAGAAACAATCAGCATGCTACAATTCGCTATTGACAAAGCTCTCATAGTTGAGACAGAGAAAGATCTGAAAAAGATGCTAACAACCATTGAAAGGACGATGGCCAGACATGAGCTGAAGATCAATAAGAAGAAGACTAAGATATTGGTGTGCAGCAAGAGAGAGGAGGCCGAAACCAACGTTAAACTAGGAAAACAGAAACTGGAAGAGGTGAAAGAGTTATTTTACCTTGGAAGCAGAATAACCAGCGATGGACGAAGCAAGAAAGAAATAGTGAGTAGAATAGCCCAGGCAAAGAGGGCATTCTATCAAAAGAATAATCTACTTATTGCTGGAAATACAAGCAAAGAAGTAAGGAAGCAATTCATTAAAACGTATACATGGAGCATGTTTCTTGACAGCAGTGAGGCATGGACGATGTCAGCAGTAGAGAAGAAAAGGGTGGAAGCTTTCGAAATATGGTGCTACCGAAGAATGCTGAAGATAAACTGAGAGACCGAGTCACAAATGAAGAAGTCTTAAGAAGAGTGGGAGAAAAGAGAAGTCCGCTGAAAACTATTAAAAGAAGAAGGGACAACCTAATCGGCCATATCATAAGACGCGATGGCCTGATGAAGACAATCGTCGAGGGAAAAGTGAGCGGGAACGATGGAAAAGGCATGACTCTTATCAGTTATATAGAACAGGTCGTAAAGACCGTGAAAGAGAAGAACTATGTTAATATGAAGAAGTTGGCCGATAGAATAGAGTTAGAGGCTGCGTAAAACCAATCCTAGGATGTTGACCCATGATGATGATGGAATAAGATGTGTGATATAATCTTATCTGTCAAAACAGGTGAGAAAATAATTTTACTACGCAACTAGAGCTCTGTCCACCAATATTTTTATTTAGTATAACCCATATGGCTATTAATGAAGGTATTAATGTGACTAAATACCTACTGTAACGTAGATTAGGTTAAATTGAACGAAAGAGCTAATATTATTTAAGATTCTCGGGATACAAAAACTTTCGGACTGAAGACCTTTCAAAAAAAAAGAACTGGTGCTTTCACGGCGTATCTGCTGAGTGAAGTCTTCTCGGGTCCTCCACTGGGTCAATGAATTCATCCAGAAGCCCAGAAGACGATTACCGAGTTGGGAATGGAAACGACGGCGGTAAAGGATTAACCCTGTGCAGGACCCGAGAAGACTTCACTCAAAAGAAAATACTGTTCCGTTCAAACTGGACACACATTTTTAATCAGTGAGGAGGAACTCTTTTTTTTTAATTTTAATTTTTTTCCGTTTTTAGAAGGCATTTTATCTAATTTATAATATTATTTTCGCTTGTTTTTTTTGTCGGAAATGTTTCTTCTTTTTTTGAAAGCCCTTCTGTCCGAAAGTAAAGAAATAAATACGAAAAGCTCCGAAATCCAATTACAATTGGATTTTACTACCTACAGTTATTTAGTTTGAATCCTCTTCCACCTGCTCATAAAATAAAGACGGATGTCGTGCGCTCGTTTCAAGCAATCATCCATGGAATCATGCAATCAAAATTAGAATATGTTCTACTTTTGATGGCATGATCATGTGAATGAATTCATGCGAGTAGATTTCCGTATTATACGACACATGAAATTCATGTGCACGATTTCATTCGCATGATCATTCGCCGTGTAAAACGGCCTCAAGTAAAGTAACTTCTTTAATCCTTAAGTGCTACTAGAAGTGGTGCAAAAATCTCAGTTACAGAGAAGAATAATAATAAAGGAACCTATCATATGAACCGATAAGACATCATTCCCAAAAATCTACCAAGGTGTTAATGAACAGATTTACCATTAGTTTTAAGATGGCGCACTTCGCTTGAGGCTATAATCGGATGCTGGGCTTCAGGTATTCTTCTTCTTTATTCGTTTTCTTCTAGCGAATTTAGGTTCTGTCGCAGAAATTTCTTGACCAAGAGAAAGATTAGATCAGTCAGCTAGCTCGGCATTTTATATATGCCACATTTGTTTTCTCCCATTCGTGCCTTAAAATTAACATTGTCTACCCTGTTGGTAATTTTTATCTGCAGTGTTGAATCAATTCGCCGTACCGTTACGAGTAAATAAGAAGTTTCAAATGTTTGAACTATGCATTTACAATTGATGCATGCTCTTTGCGTAATCAAGGGAAGTAGGTTTCAATTTTGCTTCAAAATATTAATCGAAAATTGAAGTTCTTAGGCGACTTACTCTTTGTCATTCAACGCTCGCTCACTGGCTAACGATATTAGGATTCCCGAATCGCCAATAAGAAAATAACTTTTTATGCCTATCAGCGGATTTCTACTCAGCGGGTAAATACGTCGTATGGTGTTAGATCGTAGTTTTCCGTGGCGTTCTAATATATATTTCTTGACACGCAACAATATTTTTCTATTTTTTGAAGGTAGGTGTGGCCAAATCCTACCAAGCAAAAATCCCTTTTTTCTCTTCTTTTCTGTGTATCGTCTCTAACATGATCTAAAACCGCAACGTATGTTTCACAAAGATTTGGTGGAAATTGTTTTATCGTATGACTACAGGATTAAAATTTATGGGAACAGGAACCTGAGAAACACAAATCTCTGGCTAGGGTAGAGAAAAGAAAGAAATTAACAATACCAGTCCATAAATTAAAGGTGACATTGCTAGGAGGTGTTTAAGGGGGTACAATGTAAGGCACAAAAAGAGATAAAAATGAATCTGCCATAACTTCTTCAAAAATCAACACATATATCTTTTATAAGTTTCGTAACGTTTGAGTTGAACCTTTTATATTAGCGATTTAAGTAGTATTTCGAAACATATCTTCTCATTTCTCATTTCTGAGAACCATCTGGGGATCCGAATGTCAATGAAATCTCTCGCTGCTTTTACCAGCGTATCTGCCCCAACCCCTCGGAGTGGAAATTCAGTTGTACTATCCCAAATCGCACCGACCCGTTATCCATTTTTCCAAACTTGCTGTCAGGGAAAGTAACAAATGCCTCCCAAAGGGCATGTATGCCTCTTTCTCCCGTTTTCCTCCACCACCACCACCTTCCGCGCAATTCAAAACTTCTCTCTCGTGCCCCGGGGGTATCATGACAGCTCACCTTCCCTCGCCTCTTCTGGGGGAAAGAAAAGTCCCGCTTCCACCCACCCTCCTTTCCAACCTTCAACCCATTTCCACGGCTCTCTTCGATCAGGGACACTTCCTGCTCCCCACCAATCCCCTTTTATCCGCATTCCAGGAACGTCTAATTATAATTTGGTGCGGAAGGTTCTCCGGTCCGCGTCACTCGAACCAATCCTCTAGCACCTCTCCTTCCGCATCTTCCACACCAATCAACTCCAAAGCGCATTCGGTTCCATCCGACAACTCTTCAGCCTCTAGTCCTTTGCCATCTACGCAACGCAAAAGGGGAACCTTGTACCCATTCTCATCTTCACGCCTACACTCTTCTGAAGAATCCTTTCCAGTACGCTTATAGCAGGTACAACGAATATGGTTGTGGATGGAAGGGTATCGAGAGCTGAAATTCTTTTTCATCACTACAAAAATTGCGCTAATCTATAGCGGACATTTTGAAGTATCTGAACAATTAGTACCTCAAGGTTCCTGGCATTTCAAGGAATTTTCATGATTATAGAAAACTAATTTAATCTTTTAGCCAGATCAGCTGATTCAAATCAAATGTTCGTTTCACTAACACTACTTGGGTTCCAAGTGCAAAACATTGCCTTTTTTATTGATTTTTCCCGCTTTCTCACAACCTACACGTATCGTATACACAACAACCCCAACATTTGTACTCATTATATGGCTCACTGCTGATTTGTCGACCCTTTAATTATTTTCATTTCTATGCTTCTAAGTCCCGCTATTACTTTTTGAATCATGTACGTATCGGAATAAATTACGTGAGATTAATTTTATTCCGAACAAAATTTTCTTAACCGATAGTTTACAGATTATGTATTAATAGTTACGTATTAATAATCATCGTAATATCTTAAGGCCGGCGGTGAAGAGACATTCCTTATGTATCTATCGAATGTATAGCTTTCTCCTGGGTAATTCGCTGAAACAGAATTCTTCATGCACCGAATACTGACATATCAAAATAAATGCAAGGCATCACACGTTCAAGACGTTGCACAAAATTATTATTTTTTCAAATACAAGGAAGTTTATTTTATTTTTTAAGCATCTTTTATTTAGTAATAATTTAACCGAAGTAAGTAATTTGAAAAGTAAGTAACATAAATATTCTCACTGAATTAATAGAGAATATGATTCTGCTGCAGTATTTCACATAAATGTAATATTTACTCTTTTGCCTTGACGGTACGTTATGTTTCGATATCAGCGTCACTGATACTCACCACATGGGTGTTTAGTTACTTAAATCCTGGTGAATAAAAAGACGCTGCAAAATCGGTTGGAAACACGTGTTTTCTTACTGAATTATTGTTTCTCTTCAATTATTTAACCTTAAAAATGCTGAATAAGTTTAAATACGTGCAACTTCCTGTCTAACATTCTCTTTTTTGCCTAATATTAGCTATTTTTTCTATCATTACTGGTTCTTAAATTCCCAAAATTCCTGAATAGAGTTGAATGACTTGTTTACAAAACTTGGCATGCACCTAGTAATATATATATCTAAGAGTAATAGTGTTTTCACACCATTAACAATTCACCAATTTTTTTCATTTCACATTTTGTAAAAGGTTAATTTCTTAAATCCAGTTCCACTCTGCATAGAATTTTTAGGCGTAAGTATCTATTTGTCACAAATATGAATAATATCGCTGAACGTAAGGAGTTCGTAAATGTAATATAGTGCCATTACCGTAGGAAGAGAATCGTTTTTAATATCTGACATTCCTTGTCATCCTTATTATTGAAACATTACTTTTAATATGGATAAATGTTCTACATGATTTTTTCGTCCCGTTTTATTTATTTTCTGGCTTCTCGTCGTTCTACTCATTGAAATATTAATTATTTATCTATTCCCTTGTAGAGGCTAATATTTCTCCGCCTAGTTTTATACCGTACGAAGCCTTGTGGCGAAATCTTGACTTTCACGAGAGTAAGAAAAATATTCCCCTCCGTAAGTTCTTTCCCCACTTCAATCGCATTAGGGGCCGGCATTGCTCAAACTCGGAGCAGACGCCGTCTTCAAACGATGGAGCGAAAGGCCACTCACTCCTCCTTGGCCAGAACGTCGCCTCATGCCACCCATGATCCGTTGCTCCTCCCTCCGTAACTTTCCTCTGCATTACTTCACATTCCTCCGTCCAAAAAAAAAAGATCATGGGGTATGAGAAAAAAAAGAAATTTTCCCCGAGAGCTCCTTCATACGGCGGAACCGCCAACTAGCGGCTGGCGGATGGGTGACAAATGAGAGTTTTAGGCGCTCGCCTCTCCATCTCTGAGGCCTTACTCCTCCATCCACTCTTTCTCTCTCTCCTCACTCCCTTCTTCGAGCCACTCTTACCGGTCCATTCGTTTGGACGAAGCGCTCCTGTGGGAGGAGGAGGCGTTCTCCTACCGCCCCCCACCCCCACCCACACCTCACCTACCCTCCTTTCTTTCCTCCAGGAAGTGAAGGAAGGATGGCCGCGAATATCTGCTCTTCATCTTTCTCTCGGAACGGTTCTTCGCGGTGGAAGGAGTTTTTGGCGTAGGGGGGCTGTTGGGAGATTGGGTGATGGTAGTTTGCAGAGCAAGAGTTGGGAACGGATAGGCGGGGGTAGGAGAGGCAGCAGTAAGGGTCTGTGGGTCTTGAGGGTTGGGAATCCCGCGAAATGTGGAGAAAGGAGAGAGGGTGGTGTGACCGGGGTCGGTGGTCTGGGAAAATGGTGGAGGGAAAGGATTTGTGCGCCTGGGAGGTTTGTAAGGGCGGTCGGAGGATGAGGATTGACGGTTAATTGAGAGAGGAAGCGAAGGAGTAAGGGAGATGGGGTGCATCTTCATTTAAATCCTGCTTGGGCGAGTCGCATCCATCTCTAAGACGTGTCTGAGTACCCCGTGGTTGACGGCTTGAAACCACTGCTCAATGTTACTGACGTGTGATTTTTAAATGGTTTCAGATCACCCTTTAGTTTATGTACGCCATACCTAATAGTGCCAGATCGTTTTACGCGACTTAGTGAAGTTATTAATTTCCTATGTGGTCATAGTACCGCATTATCATATTTATTTTTTGCTAGTTTAGCAAATATTGGGTTACACGCGCAAGCCGGTTGATGAAAATCATTGTGTATTAAAGTTTGAATAATTACTTATATTTGAATGTCAGCTTGGGTACGATGTAAATGCATTTTGGCTAGTGGCTCAAACGAAAATATTTATCATAGTACCCACTAGAATATGCATTTTACTATTGGTAACAAAATATTTGGCAGCTTTGTAGCAAATATGTATCCTCACTCCCTTCATCCTCTCATTCCACTTCCTCTTCTCCGGTAATGAGAAACTAAGTTGTAGACACGAAAACACTGCTGCATTTATTGTATTAGTCATGCAATAATTATTCCTTTAACTCATGTAGTATGAGGAAATAAAACTATCCAATTGCTGTAAGATTACTTCATTGAAGGAAATCTTACTGAAGGAAAATTTTACTAGCGAAAAAAGAAAACCATCTAATTGCCGTGAGCATCACTTAATTAAAGGAAAATCGATTCTCTGAGTGAGCGCTATTCTTTTTTTATACGACAAAAGTTAATACTACTCCATTCCGATTTTCATTCATCGCTCATTATTTTGACGGACGGTCTTTATAGGGCTCCACGAATTTTTCCTTTTCAATAGTGACTCTAGAGGTAATAACTTTGACGTCGTTGACAGAAATAATATATGGATACACGTCAAAAAATATCTAAAAAATTTAAAATTCGAATTATTGTAGTTATTGAAAAGTTGGTGGCAATGTACAGCACTCATATTTTTGATTTACGACTCATGAGTCTTAGGGAAGCTGAATTGAAAAATTTCGTTGAGTCCGAGATCTTCGCCGGTGTGTCGAACTCTATTTAGTTTCCCAATTAAAAACCACGTCTAACGCAGACATTGTTTGCCTTTTCTTAATTTTTCTAGCTCACAAGCTTTAGTACTCAATTATTAATCGAAGTTGAATCGAGGTTGCAGAAAGAAATTCTGTCGGTAAATATCTGTAGAGCCTTTTTAATGCAATATTTCCGAAATGTTTGTTAGCAAAAGGATAAACGCGGAAGCGATTATTCGACGAATATTACGACTTGCCCGGAGAGGAAGGGGAGGAGACGGTGGACAAATGTGGAGGAGCGGGTCTAACGTGGGTGGCCGGAAAAGCTGGGGAGGTGGATATCGGGCGGAATATCGGGCAGGGAAGTGTGTGTGTGTGAAGCGGTCGCAGAGGAACCCTGAGGGGTTGGAAGCCGGATAGGCGAGGGAATGAGTGAAGGTTCCCCTGAATGACGCCCTAGAGGCATTATTCCGTGGAAGAGGAATGGGAGAGTGGGATGGATGTGAATTCACCGCCACGCCCATGCTCGGTTTGGGGACTACGCGCGCGGCTACCCCCACACGGAGGATATAAGTTAAATTAATGCCACTGAATCATTGCTGCTCGAGGCACGTGGGACTAGCAAGCAAGGGAGTGTGCAGTGAGCGAATGGCGCGGTAAGGGAAGGGGAGGGGGCTGTGAAGTGCTTGGAAAGGGGGGGGGGGCGTGGCAAGGTGAAGTTTTGTGACAAGAGTGAGAGGGTTAAAGATAGGAAATTTAAGGAGGTGGGAGTGAAAGAGGTGCCGAGGCGTTCGAGGATGTGTGACTTTTTTCGGAAAGAACGGAGCTAGTCACGTACTTTAGAATCCCCAAAACGCAGGTTCATATATGCAATGACGATGTTAGTTTCTGAGATCAGCTACTGTGTTGGCTGCAAATACTGATTAAATTTGAGTAGAAGAGCACAAAAATGTCATTAAAAACCCATGAGTGGGAGAATGAGGAGGGAGAGTATACAGTTTTAAGCATGTGGTTACACATTTTGAAATAACATCGGTATTACTCATATGTCAATTTTACCACCTTTCTTTTTTATTCTTGATCGTCAATATAGCTTCTCCTTTTTGAATCTCCCCGCTCACTCTATTTATTCAGAATTTTTTACTCCAGGTACCTTCGCTTTCCTTCCATCTCACCTTGCATAGGACTGTTAAGTGTAGATCTCCCTTATGTACTACCTGTTTGAGGTTTTCCAACTTTTCTGCATTCAGGAATATTGGGGAATCCTACATACCAAATTAAACAATATATGTTCTCCTCTTAGAGATGAATAACAGAAAAAAATAGTTTTCATTAAGGCCGTTTTTGCTAGATTGGGACTTTCTTACTCCCTATGAAACGGAAAACCGTAAGTGTCACATAATATACTTCCTGAATACTGTAATAAAAAGAAAAACTGAACTTTGAAGTTGAATCTGTGAATTAAAAGGGCTCTACTTCACTTAAAACATATTTCACAGTTGAATAGAAGCACTTGCTTTGAAATGTTTTGATTGCTGTTAGCATAGAGGTATAGATTTCTGGCGGTATATATAATAAATATAATTATATGCATAGTCATTACATATTAGATATATTTCATTATATCAGTAAAAAATGATGTCACGCAGGCGTAGAATTCAAAGCGGGAACATTTTACCAGTAAGGAAATATTTGATTTAAGTATAGCTTTTTGCTTAAATGACCCATCTCAATTTTCCAAGCCTGGCTCGTGGGTAAGAGGCATCTATGAAAATGGAGTAGTTAAGTAGGTGCATAAAACATCACTACCTGATGAGGTTGGTGACCATAGTGTTGAACAGGAAATGCTCGAAAATGACAGAACTAATGTCGTTAATCACTTCTTAAAAATTGGAGTTGTCAATCCTAAAAAAAGGGTCTGGAATAACTCGAATAAAATAAGTGAAAAAATCCGAAAAGGTTTCTTCCATTCTTCCCATTTACCAATATTTCCTGCAGAGTTCTTTCATTTTTCTGCAAACACGCTCTTTGAATAAAAAAAATATTACGTAAGGTTCTTTCCTATTCATCTGTCCCCGTACAATGGAAATGCTTTTTCGCCAAAGACTGAAGTGTATTCATCTATCCTTTTAACTGATTGATATATAAGTAACGCAAAATGGAATAAATGATTTGTGAACTGGATGATACTCTGTTCCTAGATAGAATCGTAATCAAAATTGAAGTGATACACGTAATAGTAGATTTTTCCCTCGTTTATTTCAATGGCATATTTCTAAAACGCATTTTTACTTTATTTTTAAAACGGACTGCTGAAATCAGAATATTTTAAGTGAAACTGCTGAGAATATTTTAAGTGAAACTGCTGAAATATTTTAAGTGAAAATTCTATCCTTCGAATGTATTTAAGAAAATGGTGAGGTTTAATTTCTCACCGTTATTTTCATTGAATTCTTTATTTTTATACTCGTTCATAAGAGACTGTAATTTATCTTTGCGTAATGGATCGAACGCTTAGCTTCCTTTTGGGAAACCTTAATTTAATCAGTCGCTTAAATGGAAATCTACTCAGAAATAGGATTTTACCTCTTTCCTAATACATTATTACGTCAATAGCCTTAATATTTCCATAGCTGTTCTTTACTTCCGAGCATTTAATTTCATCTGATATAGTTACGCGTCGGGATATTCCCATATGAGCCTTTGGAATAAAGAGGATAAAAATTAATGACAATTTATTATCACGAGATGTTTTCCTCATCTATCATAGTATTTTAGCGGAGTGGTTAAATAATTTTTTAGGAATGGACTTTAAAAATCTAAAACCTCTTGGATTTTAGATTTAAAACCACTGTAATTATGAATTAGTAGATAGTCTTTTTTTAATGTTAATTTAAGGGCCAATTAAATAGAAATATTCAATAAAATAGCCCAGACAAATTGGGCATGCTATTAAAAGAAGAATCTGATAACAGCTCTGAGTACAAGCGTAGAAGTAAGGAAAGAATTCATTAGATCGTACATCTGGAGCATGTTTCTTTATCGCAGTGAAGCATGGGCGATGACAGCAGTATAGAAGTCAAGAAGAGAAAAAGAGAAGAAATATGAAAATATGAACAGATTAGCTGATAGAGATTTGAGTGAAGAGCTGCATCAAACCAGTATCAGAATTATTGAATAATGATTATGATAACTGAAGGTGCTGGCATATCAGTTGTTGAGATTCACATTCACAAGCCTTCTCCTCTGGCTGAATTATGTCCTTTATTAGGGATTAAGCAGCAGGTATTTCAAAATAAATACTGGTCTTCCGCAATCGCTCCACCAAACCAGCTACTGCAGCAACAGCTCCGTTCCTATCCATTTAACGTACAGGTGCATTATACTTGAAAATAATCATACCTTAGGATGCAAATTTGAGTGGTTTAAAGCAAAACTTGTGTAATTACAATGGAAAAATTATCAATCAACAAAGTGAAAGGTGATTGCTGTAAGGAGAGTTTAGAATCCTAAGCTTTGTAATGTTAACGAGGTTGGAAATGGGGAAGCATCTTGCCGATACAGCGGGTAGTTAATATATTAATATAAATCTATGCCTATGCTCGAGCTGAAGGCAAAGCGTGGTATGTGCTGGGAAAATATTGTTTGACGAAAATACGATTTCTCCGGGGAGCATCTGTTTTACTCCAAAAATTAGTAGAACAACGAAAGAGAGCTCAAATTAGCTTTCAACGAAAGAGCTTCAAAAAACTGCTGGTAGAGTATCTTGATTCAGATTATTTCTCATCATTTGCTGCGAAACAATAATTTTCGTCTGAATTCATGCTTCATTTTTTCATCGTGCAATTCAGGCACCTTCGATGACTGACGGCACATGACTGATACCTAATGGCTGATGAATTCAAACACAGATTACACTTCGCTCTGGATTAAGTTATCGGTAATATGTCCAGTGTTTTGTAATCATCGAATTGATTTTACCTCCACCCTCTCACTACTAAGTGTTATCGATTAGTAGGGCAACAAATATCGTGTAGTTTAATGAAATTATGATGATTTTGGCATCTATAATCGAAGTGAAATTACTATTTCGCATGAAATAACTATTACGTATCACCAATGTTGTGGTAAAATTTATTCTTAGTGAAGTATGAGTCTAAAACATTCCATTTTGCGTTCTATCGCTGGAACATTTCAGTCATTTGCACTCCGCCTTTGTTAATGCATCAGAATTTTTAAAGAGCTTTAGTCAATAGCAGGCTATTTGCTAATGTGAGAAGCATGAATAAACGTGTTTGCTAAGGTAGTGGGACATGGGATTGGATGAATGATTTCATGCCATGTAAGCGCTAAACTATACCTTTGGCAGAAATATGTCTGCGAATGATCGTTTAATTTCGAAATTTCAGATGTTTCGATCGCTTTATTCGTTCTCTGAATGCATGTTTCCTTATTCGACCTCTCAAATCCTGACCAAACATGTTGAGTATTTCAGCATTTTCCCGTCTCATTCCCCGTGTTTTTTCTCGCTTCGAAAACCTTTAAACAACACTGCTGCCGTTTGTGTCGACGTTACGGATTTGAATTATGGATGGTTGGGGAAGGGGGAGGAGGAAGGAGGAAAAAAGCCGAGCGTGTTCCAACGGGTTTCGCAAGTCTAAATCATTAATAACGGGCGGCCCTGGCTCAAATCGGTTTGTGTAGCTGGGTCGGCGGCTTCCCCTTTTCCCAGTCTTTTCTCCCCCTCCCCCCACGGCTCCCAGCTCTCACTCGGCATCGCCATCGTGTTTCGCTGAGTTGTTTCGTGGGTATTTTGTTATGCTCAGTGCCGAATCCGTTTCCGAGGGTGGCGCCTATGGGAAGGTGGCCGCTCTCGGGATCGTGGTATCTCCGACAGTCACGTATAGGCGGTCCGGGATGAGTTCGAGGGTGGAAAGGAAAGATAGCGAATGGAGGACGTTTGCGGGTTTCCGAGTTGGTGGGTGGTGTGATGCGGGTTGGGGAGATGGGATGGTATCAGAGGTGCAGAAGGAAGAGCGAGGGATAATGGCTGAGCGACCATGTTTGGTGGAGGGGCAATAGATGTCTCTCGATTCGACGGAATATTTGATAGGTGCTTAACCTCGCTCTTGCACTTTTTTTTGAGGATGTCTCCGTGCGTTGGGTCATCCAAAAGGCCCAGGAACATCATTTTATTTCCCTTTTCGCGATGGAAAATTTGGCAATGCTGCTTCTTCCCATCACTATCATTATGTTATGAGTATATGGCAGATGTTCACGGGAGAATTAATTGACGTATTATTTTGTACTTTCGTCTGTACTTTAAGAAGCAGTTATGGGGAATAGATATAAGTATGAAATTTGCCTATTGTCTTTCTTATTTTCAAACACTTACGAATTAAACGAAACCAAGTCGTGGAGGTAAACGTTTTATTTGTGAAATTTTTCTTTGAGTAATATCTTTCGTTGAGTAACATATATGGAAAAATATTCAATCCTTCATTTAAACGAATAAATAATATTTTAAATCCATGTACTATGTACTACTAATCCTACTGTACTTGTTGTCCGTATGTCACCACACTTCTGATATGGCATTTTCAATGCTTATTTATATGAAGAAATATTGAATTTTTTTTGGTGTAGCTTGTTATAAAGGTATCCAGGAAAAACACTATCAGAGTACATTCAATTATGCTTTGCAGCTTAGGATTAAGATTATTAGGATCAAGTAAAAGAGGACGAGAAAGTAAGAGAAAGAAACCGCGTTTCCCTCGTCAGGAATTATTTTGATAGTTCGCCCATGTTATAACGGAAGCACACGACGCGTCGAGACGCAGATTCGATTTTGAAATTATACCATGTAGGTACAGGGTAGGTCGGTGAGATCTGTGAAAGGTTCTTGTGGTAATTATGTTTATGTCCCGAAATGAGTGGAAGAACTCGGATGTGGATTTTTATCAGGTCTAATTTTAAAAATTAAGCCTAATGTTTTAAGTAAATTTAAATCTGACATGATTTTTGATAAGATTAGACATAGTTTAAGAAAATTCACGTCTTACAGCTGATTTGATCAGAAAAACAGGAGTAGTATAGAGGTTGAGAAAAACTGATGGATAGCTGGCCGTATATGCTTGAAACACCTGTCTTCCAAGGACCAATTCGATGTCGTAATAACAACCTAATAATGCTACCTGTGCCAAATCGATTGTGGACTCTATTAACTTTGACGCCGAATACGTCATCAGCGAATAATCATCGTGAAGTCCAAACTGTGGAGAACTACATAATTTAAATTAAATTTATATTTCTGTCAATGCAAAACGGGCCCTCGTGCATTTTTTCATCCAGCATTTTTATCTGGTATAATTTTCATGCATTGCACAGCCTAATTTTAGTCGGTCTTCCTCTACATTGTCCTTATACTTATCTTTATCATTCGTCAAAAATCCTAGGTTTGGTTTGACGCAGCCCTCCACTCGATTATCTTATCGGCCAGTGTGTTTATATTGACTCCTCTCTTTTACATCCTTCACAACTTGCTCCATATATCTCGTACGAGGCCTGCCTTTTCCATTCTTCCCTTTCACCTTTCCCTCGACAATTGTCTTTACCAGGTCATCGTGTCTTAAGATATTGCCTATTATACTTACCTCATGAATGCTTTAAATGTAGAAATTTGGGAAATAATTTTTATACTGCTGAAGGAGCAAAATTTGATCCAAATCTTCAGTTTGCTATTTGAAACTTGGGTTTGTTTCTTAGAAAAGAAGCATAGCTATAAATGAAAACCTTCAATCACTTTTCCAAAGATTTAATAAACACCTTACGCGTTTCAACTCACAGAATCGTGATCAGGTGCAAGAGAAAATGTACTTAAAGTTTATCATTTATGGATACTTTCCACTGCATCAAGCCTGAATCGGTTGAGAGTAAGCAAAGCTATAGTGTGGCATTGTATTTCATGTTATCGATCAGCCAGTCATAGACGTGTCATTTATGCTGAAATATTCATATGAATATTTTTTGTTTCTCACACTCCTCAGTTATTCGTGTGAATGGTATTTTTACATTTTCGAATGTGTAACTACTATAAACTGTTCTAATATTCTTCTTCACACAGCAACGGATACCTATTTAATCCTGTTCGATGAACTTGCTCTGATCGTATTATCATTGAATTGAGTTAAAATCCACTAGGACTTTGAAAGAATCGTTTAGTTCACAGTGCATTTACTCTATCTACTCATCACAGTGCATCTACTCATGTCTGTATTTAGAATCTGTGAGTACTCATGACGTTTGGGAATGTAATAATCATGTTTCCAGTGCAATGATTTGAGAAAATACCAAAATCTGTTCGTTAAAATGCTATTACTTCCACGTATGACCTTAAATGTAACCTTGGAGGTGTGTTCTTGTGGGCGACTCAAGCCTAAGTCCTCAATTTCTTAGCTATGTTAAATGATTTATATGTTACTGCGTATTAACAGTTGAAGGTAGTGCCTTTGCTCGATTCATTTTATTTCCAATTTTTCTTCGAATATTTCACCAATGTCACTCTGAAGGTTATGCTGATAGAAGTCTTTAAAGGGGCTATTGTCAGTTTATTATTATATTTTCCCAAGTAGCACTTTCTCATAAAGCAAAAAAATAATAAAATTTGGTTTGACAGTGGGCACTGAATAGCCTCAGATTCAAACCTGGATTGCATTAATGAAAATTTTTTTATTGTATTAAGTCAAGTGGTTTGTTTGCTTGAATGTAGGTATATTTCAATGACCACAGAGGGATTTAGAGTTAATAAATTGCTCATAAGAATTGGTTTGTTGCACATTTCCTTCGACCAATGATGAACGAGATACTCATGAAGTAATTTGCCTAACACTAGTTTTATTTCATTTTAAGTGGTAATTGAGAAATAAAAATAATTAGGTGCCACGGAAACGGTTCAATTAAAGTAAAGGATCATGTATTGATGCTTAAAATTTTTTATTTTAAATATCTAAATATCGTAATAGAATATTAATAACAATATAATGGACAATTTAATTCTCTTATAACCGAAGCAATCAAATAAGTTGACGTCCCAACTCAATAGCGAGATCATAGAGAGAACGCGAGGATCCACGTTCCAAAATTATTTTAGTAAAAAAAAGGATAAATGTTATTTTGTAAAATTGATTAAGTTATACCTGTGAAAAGAAAATAAAAATATAAACTTAAGACTGCGTGTTTAGTTGAGAATATTTTAATAGGTAAAACGAAACCAATGCTGTAAACTATCTGGTTTGCAGCGCCGCGCCGGTTAATTGAAGACATTTGGGTTATATTTCATTTGTCATTTTGCATCACAAGTTTACATCATCGCGTTCTCTCATACAAAAGTGGAACTAAAAGTTTAATAGGCTAAAGCAAGCACGTTTCTCTTCATGCTAGACTACGTTTACTCATTTGCTTGCAATCATAGACGAAACGTGTCCACGTAGTTCCATTTGTCGACAACGGTGAATAACTATTTACGTTTTACCTCTAACACCGTGAGAGGATTTTCTGATTTTTTTACCGCAAGAAAGCCATGATTTTGAAGTTGGAAATTCTGAATGTATTAAAGCGGAAATAGTTCTTTTCTTTGGATGGGCAAAATTTGCGGCCGTGCCGCCGAATCCTCAACTCGGAGAAACCCAAAACTTACCCCTTCGCAATTAAGAAATCCCGTAACCCCTTCCACCATTCCATCGGCGGGCAGATAAACCCATAATGAGTGAAAATCCCAACACTCAGACATTGCAAGCAAGAGGTGAGGAGGTATTAGGGATAATCAGCGGAGGGGAAAATGGGAAAGAGGAAGCTTTGCTCTGGATGAGTGGGGGTGGATAAGAAGGGGCCTTGCGTGTGGAGGGAGAAACCGGGTTTAGGCGAGCAGACTTCGCAGGGTGGGTTTTCGGGGTAAACGAGGCTCGGCTTTGCGGTAGGGAAATAATGAAAAAGGTCAGTGGAAGACGTTACGAGAGGCTTCGGGGCCCGCAGGCCCTACCAGGGGAGGAGTTCACCCCTGGTAACACATGCGTCACTCCACTCCTCGCCATCGAAACTTAACTCTTTCGCACAGGTCTCCTTGGAAGTGCCCTTAAGTCCTTCCCCCACAGGGCTGCGCCTCCTTCGACGTCGGAATGGGGATGGGGAAAATCTTGCTGTTCAAACATACGCCACCGCTCCGGGAATGTCGGACTCGGGTGAGAAAGAAAGGAGTTTTCGGGAGGAAGTTGCGTAGGTTTCCGTGCCCTGGCTTGGGAAAAGGAACAGAGGAATGGATGTGGGTGGAGGGAAGTCTTAAATTAACGCAGCACACCCCCGTCACGACGTCACGAAAGGTCGTGTCCCCGGAGGGGTTGGAAGGAATGTAATTCGTGACCGCCCAGGCAGGGGCGTGCACATTGATGCCCCACGACGCTCGTGTCAGTCACTCACTTGAGTTTCGCTCGGGTGTAACTGAGGGCTTGGAAGTAGGGTAAGAGGAAGAAGACAGTCGTTGGGTCCTGGCTCACTCACCGTCGGCGGCGGCGGTTGTAATAAGGAAAGGGTGGGAAATTTTCGTGAGTGTTTGAGAGAGAGGGCATGGAAGTTGGAATAAGATCCCCTGGGTGTTCGGTAAGGATGAAGAATTGGGAAAAGGCGCGGCTCGTTCGTCCGCCTCAAATGTACTTTTTTCCGTCGAGCAAAACGTACAAAACCTTCCCGTTGCAGCGCGGCTCGAAGGTCAAAATTTCTAGTTGGGAGAAGGGGTAGAGAGGCGATATTTTCCAGCGCGCAACCCGCGTACGATTCCCTTATCTTCGCAGAACAGGGAAGCGGAGTGAGTGTGGGGTTAGTAGTCGAAGTTATGGAGGAGGCGAACTCTGGGGCGGTCGGGTTGGGAAATGAATGGTTAACGATGCGGTCTCCTTACGTGCGCAGCCCGAGACTTCCGTTTAACTTATTACTTTGAGGCGGTGGAGGGGGGAGAAGGGGGAAGGAAGGATTGAGGGAAGTCGTGGGCTGTTGGAGAGGCGGGGGAGGGGAGATGATGATAACAAATGACGAGCGTTATGCTTTGCAGAGCGTGGTAGATGTCAGCGCCTGAATCTAAGAACATGGTATTCTCCAAAGTTATGATTTTTCCGTTTTCGAATGTCTCGTTGGAAATGAAAATATCTTCATATTAAGGTTTTAATTTCTCCATCGGTAAAGCGATAAGAAACTTTATTTAATTTTTGACCTCGATTGAATAGATCTTATACTACTTATAATTCAATTATGTGCAACTGTGCGCCAACTGAAGATATCCCTAGTAGTGAAAATCAGCCAGCATTGCATAAATTTCGTGTTATAGTATTAATAGTGTAATAGTCAAGGATAGTATTCTAGGAATTAAAAAAAAGATGCGAAGTATTATTTGAGTAATCTTAAAAGATAAGGCTAGGCTTAAGATACTTATCAAGGTTTTGTTTTAATAATACCATTATTTTAATGGGATGATACAATTGTATTGGCTCTGAATAAGCTCTACAAAAATTTAAAGAACAAAAATATGAATGTAGTTTTTTCATACATTAAAAGATTTAAAATATGACGATATGGCATATTTTGCATTTTAGTATTAGCTGCAGGAAGCATTTAATGTGACGATCCCTTATTTGATGGAATAAATTAATTTCTACATGTTTCGCTAAAATACTGATAATGTATTTCAAAACTAAATCGTGGGGTAGTGCAATTCGTACTTAGGTAATAGTTAGGTGGACAGAGAGGTAAAAAGGTAATTTTTCCGTGAAAAATATTGGACGATAATAAATAAGGTCTAAGTGCCTGCAAATAAACCAGTATGTATGTATGATTACATTAGACGATAAAGGTACTTAAAAAAGGTTTCTTTGTGGGCTTCGCATGACTGTAGCTGAAAATATTTGTTGTAGAAGTGGGCAGCCTCCGTCCCACCTTGCATCTCATGCCCAAGCTCACTCATATGCAGTTGGATTAACTATACACAACTATATACTTGCACAATAACTAGCGTAACATGTTATTGCGGTAAGGAAAAAATTAATATCTCACAAGTTCCACCTCCCCTCAGTCTCGTCTTATCTAACCTAATAGAAATGTAATGTTTATAAAAACTATTTAAAAATAATGAGCATTCCTCTACTCATAATGAGCATTATTCTACGGCATTCTTTTGATATTACAAAATTTGTAAAAAGTAATTATTAGTTGTAGATAATAAGTGATTAATGGGTCTTGAAGGTGGAAAATAACTCTCGAGAATTGGAAATTATCTTGGAGAATATGAAAGAACAACGTAATCATGAGCAAACTAGCAGATTTTCGAACATTTTGAGGGGATAAATCTGGGACGTGGCGGAAATGGGTAGTAAGTACGATAGGGACACTTATTAAGAATATAGAGTATAAGAAGGTGTAAAGGAAAGGACAGGAAAAGAAAAAGAATTTAACCGACAGGACTGTTGCCGACCGGATAAAAAAAGAACATAGATTTAATTGATTTTTATTTTTAGTAGTATATAATAAATATTTTATTTATGTCAAGTAAAGTCAGTCAAGTGATATAGTTATCGTACTTGGGGTAATTTGCAGACAGTAGCATGTTGTTATATTTGATTACTTGTCATAGAATTAATTGCGAAACGAAGCTTACATTCTTACTTCTACATCACTCCGCCAGACACACATGCGGGAAGAGAATTCAGATAACGGAAGCATGTGTGCTTGGTTACGAATATCCACTACAAATGAAGAGGTACAAATTGAGAAATATTACTCTAAAAGCATTGGAATCATTAAGGTGGAAGTTAATGGAAACACGGAATGCATTATTTTGTGATGGGCGCCTCTGTAGTGGAGTCGGGATATTGGAAGGTGAATTCCAGTCATGTGCTCGGCCTCCCTTCTATAATTTCAATCCGGTCGTAGAAACCGACGCAGTACATTTAGTTATGAATGCCAATATTACGTATAGTATTGACGGTTACGTGCGAAAAATTGATCACTGGAGGGTATCGGAGTTTCAACACCCCGCAATCAAGCAGTTGTTAGCATTGAAATTATTAGAATAGCTCACCTTTAAGAATATAATTTGTGAAATTTATTCCTCGACATTTCTGAACAGTATTTTTCCTTAAAATTGCAAATATTGGTCAAATGTTTTACACGTACCGCTTCGTAGCCTAGTGTTACGAGTGCTTTTAGAAGGAAGTACTCATTTACTTGGTATTTCACCATCAGTATGGAATGAAGATAAATATTTCATTTTTTGTTCTGAGCTATCAAATGAAGAATCTGTTTTGTTTGGTGATTGCCAAATTTACCGTATAACAACAGTTATTACCATTTTAGCCATTTTCATCACCTTCCCTGCTGCATGTTGGGCTGTGAGTAAACTCTTAAACATTTATGTAATAGGTATACCCTCCTCGTAGCTATTGTGCAGTGCTTTGGTGTAACAAATAGCTTGGTGACTTTTCTCACACACTCGTCGACTGTGGTTTTGAGACTGCCTTGTTCATAAAAGTGTCTCCGAAGAATAAATTATTTTCTCATGCAATATTGCTTTAAATAAAAAACGAGCACTTCAAGTTTTGATAGAACTCCTCAAAAGTATATAATTTATTTTAAAAAATGCATAAAATACATCATGGCTAAAATTTGTCTATATGCATGTGAGAATTCTGTACATAATACATCACGCAGACATGCAAAAATGTTCACTCGTTCTTATTCGTGAATGAGAAATGACTAGGTATTGCTTTTCATAAAAGGATATGATGGCAGTATTGAGGCACGTTTTATTAAAGGGTACTTACTTGGTTTTGCTCCATGCTACATCTTACTTTTGAAGTTTATTATGCTACTTGATATACGGATAATGCATACCATAAAGGCAAACATTGAGTTACTCGAAAAACTGGATTAATCACAGAAAAAACTCCCGAAAGAAGGAGACCCCTAGGAGACTTCACTGAAAATATTTTATGAACGTTCCCTGATCGACATTTGATTCGATTATGGAAAGGTTTATGAGAAAGTAATTCGATGAATAAGAAAAAATGCGTCACCGTCGAAGAAAAGGCTTTTAAGGTAGCCAAATAGGCGAGATTTAAGTAGAGCCGGAGAGGAGATAAACGCAATTAGGGGGCGATATTTTTACTTTAATTTCTTTACAGCAATTTGTCAAATTTTTAACGCTCTATGTGTATAGATAAGCATTGCATACGTTTATTCCTTGCTTTGAAATCTGAGGTAAAGAACGAGCCTACTGAGTTGGTCTCACATTTGTCACTGAGTAACAGTCTCAATACGCTTTCTAAAAATGTAGGTGCTTTTTCTATACCGTAATAGCGGTAATAGGGGTACCGGTCAGGGGTTCTCATTGATCTGAAAATATATTCAATGCTGCGTTGATAAAGGCTGATTTTATTTTAAAATTTCAGTTGTTGAGAAGCCTGATGAAGGAGGAAATTTTAGCATTCGTTAGCAATTTTCTCCTCAGATGTACTTTTCAAAGTATTACTTTAAACTTTAGACATAAAGGAGAAAAATTTAGCATTCGTTAGCGATTTTCTCCTCAAATGTACTTTTCAAAGCATTACTTTAAGCTTTAGACATGATAACTGCCAAAATTTAGAAGCTAAGGAAAGAAAAGTACCAAGATTTTATTACTCAGTTTTAGCAGTTCAAGCTAATCTTGGCTTTTCATTTGCGCATTAGAAGTCACGGATGCCGTTTTGCTCCATACTAATCTTACTTCCAATGAAGAGGTATAAATTGAGGAATTACTGTGTGCTTATATTTTATGCAGATTGTGTAAATCTGCATAAAATCCGCGGTTTCTATTCATATCTGCAAATAAAATTGCCGGCAAAATTAAATATAGTCTTTGTCTAAAATTTAAAAATTTTCTGAACGTATTTGAATAAATATCGTGCTTTAACAATCGATTTATTGCAAGGAGTTTATTTACTTTTTGTATTTCATCATGAAGTAATGCGTGTGAGTGTAAGTTTAGTAAGGTTTGGAATCTTAATATCCAGCGTTCAAAAGAGTACAGAAATATTTCTACGGTAAGGTTATTACGTTTAAGATTGTTGTGATTTTATCATACATTACTAAAAGTCAGTATTCAGTTAGTGGAATATCCCAGGAAAAGAGGACATTCAATCAAAAGAAGAATCTGCTTATAGCTGGAAATACAAGCTTGGAAGTAAGGAAGAAATTCATCAGAATGTATATCTGGAGCGTGTTCCTTTACGGCAGTGAGGCATGGACGATAATAGCAGGAGAGAAGAAAAGGGTGGAAGCATGCTACTGAAGAATGATGAAGATAAAATGGATCGAATTAGTGACAAATGAAGAAGTCCTAAGAATAGTGGGAGAAAAGAAGAAGTCTGCTGAAAACTATAAAATGAAGACTGGACAACCTAAACGGCCATATCTTAAGACACGATGGCCTTATGAAGACAATCGTCGAATGAAAAGTGAGTGGGAAGAATGGATTAGGCAGGCCTCTTAAGAGTTTATGGAACAGGTAGTGAAGGATGTGAAAGAGAGACATTACGTAAATATGAAGAGGTTGGCCGATAGAAGGATCGAGTTAAGGGCTGCGTCAAACCAATCCGAGGATTGTTGACCCATGATGATGATGATTGCCAAAATTAGCGGTCTCATACTTCACTTAACAGAATTTTCCCACCAAATTATAAAAAGGAACTATGTCACTGTTTACAGCATTATAAATTTTATTATGACTCTTATTCATAAAATACGTACAAATCATGCTAAATTTTTTGACAATTTTAGCGCTTTTATCATCAATTTTTTCGTAATTATTAGTACCAGCATGGCTTTCCATCTCTAAATAATTCTTTCTCAATTGCATTATTTCATCCCAAGAGTCATTTATAATACAATGAGAGTTTATTTTCACAACATTTAGTGGGGGAGACTTTGATTATGATAAAAGTTTTCAGTATTTTTCCTTTAGCTTGGCTTTAAAAGAATTCTGAACTTATAATTGTGTTATAGAGTCGTGGATAATGGAATGGAAATTGTTTGAATATGAATAGTTTTTGTGAGAATGTTTATGTTTGCTACATTTTTAAATCCACCATTTGAGATTCATTCCAAATTTGTTGATGGACCTAATCTGAAAAAATGACGACCGTGGGAATTGATTAATACCAGTCGTAATCCACACAAACTTGTTGATCACTATTTATGTAACTGACTATAATATTTCGTTGGCTTCATTCGTCTGATCAGTCATTTTATTCTTATAATGTGAATGTAAATATTATTCTGTTCCAAATATTTTTACTTAGTTTATACATTCCAAGAACAATTTTTACATTCCCGGTGTATACATTTATAGATATTTGTAGAGCTTTAACCAATTTTTAAGACTGCATGAATTGGAGGTCGTGCGTTGGGTTGGTGGATTATTTATCGGTATCATCCTATGTCCAATGCTCGGCGCATTGATGAGGCTCACTTCTATTAAAGAGACCTATATCATCTGTTTTTAGATCCCTGATCCCAGTGAATAGCACTGTCTATAATCTCTCCTTTCATTCGTCCAGAGGACCCGATGATTTTACCGTGAAACTCCAAATATAATGGTAAATATCGACCAACACTCTCAACCTTGTGGACGCAGTTGATGGGTTAATGCTCACGCTTGATAGTTAGTGACAATGACCCAATATAATGTCTCCTTGAGATAAACCCAAACCTGGGGATTGAATTAAAGGAGAAACAGCATACTTCCTGGTTTAACTCAATTTGGCTCGTAAAAGTCAAGGTGAAGCCTTGGCTCGATTACACTCGCACTCAATGCTTTTTTCTTTCATTTTTATTGGAATGGATTTGTATTTCATTTATTCTGCTGTAAACTCCTTAAATTCACTTCTTGCGTACTACTTGATAAAATTTAACCCCTAGTGTAGAATTCAGTTCTTAGTTGCTTCCACTTCCTAGGTATTAACCTGCTTGACAGAAAAAAACTTAAAGGCCAAAGTTTGGCAGGATTCAAACCCGCAACATTAGATCCTCCCCTGCCGGCGATTCATTGACATGACAACATCAGATGACTGGTAAACCAGACTGGTATACAGAAAATGTATAAGTTAAAGGGTGCTTGCATATCATTGCATTATGTTGTATGATCAAGTATAGGAGGGTTCCGACTATGGTATTTTCTTCAAAATATTGGAATGGATTTGTATTTTTATTGGCGTTGATCACCCTCACAACACTCGTAACATTTCCTTTTCTACCAGAACTATAATATTTATGATCATGGCTGTCAACTTTCTCTTTTTTTATTTCCTTCCTATCTTTTCCCTTCATTATACCTATTGTGCTTTTTTCGTCCCTAAGTGTCTCACCTAAACACAGTTAACTATTAAGGAATTGAAAAAAATGTGGATCCGAGAGTATGGACTCGACGCTTGAATGAACGTGGGAAGATTGGACTTTTTTTCTGTTAGTGATTGATTTATTCGCATACTTTACTCATGAAAAGTAACATTTTAGCCCAACTCTTCCGGAAAAAGAAGTCACCTGCTTTTTAATAACTCTATCTTAATGAGTGAGCATTATTCAAAGAAATTATTTTGACGTGTAAAACTTGGATGCATTCCTAATCCTTATATAAATTTTCCTCGAAGGGTAGTAATCAAAGGAACCTATCAGTGATCAATATGTTTATTCATAAAATATTCAAGGTGTGGCCTGTCAATATCAATAAAGGAAAATCATGTGATGATCATATTTTTGCAGCGATTATAGGCGAGCAAATATTAGTAAAACACAACATTAAAAATCTCCGTATGGAAGAAATGAATATTTACGACCTTGGTTTGGCAAAGAATTTATCGCCATTAGGTGAAATTATAAAAACAAATACACGAGTAAATATATTTAATCGTTAATCATGTGGATCAGGCTGGAATAGCGTTTTATTTACATATGCCTACGTAGTACCCTGAAAACCACCTTGAGGGCGTGTTTGGCGGGTGAATAATCACCAAACTTGCAACACGTTCGATAATACCTCATTAGTGAAACAAGTTTGTTATGCTTCCACGAGGCAGTTACAGCTAAATGATTAGTGTCTTTGTGGGAATTTATCGTTTTTATCCTAGCGTTGCCTTATCTACATGCACTGATAACCCTGCAAGCCGTCTCGAGGGTATGTGGCAGTGGTCGACTTACGCGAAGCATGCATTATGCGCATGCGTTAATGTTTACATATGTTATCCATCTTATAAGATAAATATCTTGCAGGAAAAACTAACAGTTGCGATTTATTGCTAGAATACATACATATATTAAGGATTGATGCAGGGCTGTCCAAACCCCTACCACACCACCTTAGTCTAAACTGTTTCCTTCATTAATCTGTATTCATCTACATCTATCAATACTCTGCAAGCCACCACGTGTGGCAGGGGTGTGTGGCAGGGTTATTTTAATTCGTGCGGTAGTTTTTCATGTTATGGAACATTTATTTTATGATGTGATCTTAGTCTAAACTGTTTCCTTCATTAATCTGTATTCATCTACATCTACCAATACTCTGCAAGCCACCACGTGTGGCAGGGGTGTGTGGCAGGGTTATTTTAATTCGTGCGGTAGTTTTTCATGTTATGGAACATTTATTTTATGATGTGATCATGGTGAGGTAAATCCTAATGTTGTTATAATCGGAGATTGCTCGAGAAAAGAGCGAGTATTTGAACCTGTTTCTAATGCAGCTTATTTCTCCTACCTCGCCAGAGTGGCTCCTCTTCCACTCTACCTGCCTTTGACTTCAGATGCGTCAAGACTAATAAAAAATACTGATGTTAAGAATTTTTTTTAACGGACTGATTCGAAGGTTTTAGAAAAACTGAATCTATATTAGTAATTATATTCACAATTTTCATGTCCATTTCATGCTTTTACTTGCCAAGTTTTCATTTCCGCTCATGCGTATTTTTTCAGACACCGACTGATAAAAATGACCTGTTTATCTTGGTATTCATCCTACCATTCTCCATGCTCGTATCTTAAAACCGCATAAACAGCAGTGATGGATTGGGAGTGAGATTCCATTTCTAGATAACTCCATGGTCCAGCAGTTAAATTGACTGCAATAGAGTGTTAGGGAAGGGCAAAGTTAGTCATTTACAACCGATAAGCTCCCATTGCGAAATGAGAGATGAGGAGAAGAAAGCTGCATGTAGGCAACAGCATGAAGAGTACTCATTTTTAGTTCCTTCGACATTGAAATAAGTGAGACTTGTCCGAAAATGTTGCATCCTGTTTGCCAGTTAAACAATAAGGAAACGCTCTTTGATGAGAAAAGGTTTTGAAGAATGCCTTTGCCTCAGAGATGGCCAAAAATAGGGTAGTACGGTCGAGTTAAAATTACATGACTGTGGCATACTTAGACATTGATTAAACATTGGTTCATAAAAAAGTTGGACTATTTCGATTGACTATTTCATTGAACCCCAGAAAAAACATTTGCGATGATCCTGCTTCTCTGAGCCTGATGAAATATAGGTTTCAGGTACCTGTAAATAGACTACCATATGATTTGATTGGAATCTTATCTCACAATTTCATGTTGTTTCAAATATTTAAGACGCCAGGCTAACGTAAAACGATAGAATTTGCTGAATTAAACATTCTCATTCCTTTGCTTATCAATGTTTTGTCTCCATTCGGTTAAAAGTGGTTAGCTTTGAGTAAGGAGAAAATGTAATACTCAGACTACTATTTATTAAAAGGTTACATGAGCTATTGACGTCATGCTTAAATTTAGAGAATCATCGATTTACTGTTTCTTTTCCGATTGATTTGATATCTCATTTGCTATAACTTTTTGGCAAGATGTCAGTTTAATACTAACGGTCGTACTTCGAAAATTAGGAGTGCGTCGATAAGTAAAAACAGCTTCCAGCTACAATAATTACTAATCAGAGAAAAAACAATATAGTGTTTCATTGTTTAAAAATTAACACCATAAAGATTAGATTTCACTTATATATTTAGAGTACACTTCACTAAAATGTACTTCAAATATTAATATCTCCCAGAAGTGATATTAATATGTAGTCGCTTATAAGTGATCTTAATATTTGTAGTTTTATTTTATGGTTTATTCGTTGACTTTTAATGCTAATGTTTTACCCGCCAAATTGCTGGACAGGGACTGTTGCTAATGAGGAAATCTGACTCACGAAGAGTGACCGAACTGTTCCTATTGCTACTCAAATTCTAATCTTCCTTAACCTTGACAATGTTGCTAAGGACCATCAGATAGATTTACACTAGTGGATGGGGCAAGAAATATATTTCGAGGTACAGAAAAATTCGAGTTACGGTCCTGAAGATCCACACCCCATATATTGAGTTGTAACATTTAAGCAATGCTGGCAATGATTATTTCGAATTGCCCAAATATAGAATAGCCAACATTCGAGGTATCAAGTTTGGGCTGTAAATAGTCACTATTAGATTGAAAATTATGGATCTCTGAGGTTGTAGCCTGATAGCTGATTGGCTCTCTTGTAATCAGTTGGATTGGAATCAGCTGGTTGGCAAATATGAAAAATAAGTACATTAAAATTAAGATTGCTTACTTTAAAGCTATCAATAAAAGATGATTTCAACAAATCATATTTTAATGTCTATGAGATAAGAAAATGCCATGTCTTTTCTGCGTTATTCAAGCAAGCCGCCAATTTTGAAAATTTGTAAGTTTAAAACATGTGGTATGATCAAAGCCAAACGTTAGCACTATTAGGTCAAACACGTTTGGGGATTTATGATGAAGTATCGGAGTATTACCAGTGGCAGAAGAAAGTTACTATTGGATAACTAAATGTATTTTTCCTTGACTGAAAAGTCGCACAATATTGGGATTCACCTCGTTGTGTAGCGTAAAAGAAAAAATTAGGGATGGGTCGGTTCCACTTTTTTTCGGTTCCGGTTCCGGTTCGGTTCTTAACTTCGGTTCTCGGTTCCGATTCTCGGTTCCGGTTCTTAATTTACCACTTACTTTGCATTGCTCAATTGTAAGATAAGGTAATCAATAATCATTTTCAGAGGCTGAATTAGAATAATTCGCGACTTTGAAGCATCTAAGTAAACTATTTAACCAGGTTTTAATGTGAAGCCTCCACTTTCGGAGTGTGAGTAGGTTTCAAACTGGTTTTCGCGCCAATTATTTCGGTACCGATTATTTTCGGCCTCGGTTCCGGTTCCGGTTCTAAGCTCAAGAACCGGTGGAACCAAGAACCGAAGAACCGAACCGACCCATCCCTAGAAAAAATACTTTTCTTACATTAAAAACCAGTAATTTATATTGAGTTTAATTTAAGAAACGTCTTTTCGGGCTATTATTTCCGAGTTTTCAATCTATTACTTCGTAGTTTCATAGAGAAGAGAATGGAGAAGAGCAAGCCGACGTTCATTGTATTTGTGGATATAGAGGAGGCTTTTGACAACGTGGATTGGGATTCAATGCTTAGTATTCTGAAGGGAATTGGAGTGGCCTACAATGACCGAAGAATTATACACAGTCTGTACAAAAACCAAGTAGCTGTGATTAAATCTGGATCTAGCTGTGAAGAGGCAAAAGTATGGAAAGGAGTGAGACAAGGCTGTGCACTGTCTCCCGTAATTTTTATTGTTTAGATCGAGAGAGCCATCAATAACATCAAAGAGAAGTCCTCTGAAGTGACTATCCATGGGGAAAAAATAAGTATGCTGCGATTCGCTGATGACATAAAACTCATATCAGAGGCAGAGAGGGAGCTGAACAAGGCTCTAGTAACCATGAAAAGGACAACGGCCAGATATCAGCTGAAGATAAATAAGAAGAAGACTAAGATATTGGTATGCAGCAAGAGAGAAGAGGCCAAAACCAATGATAAACTAGGAAAACAAATACTTGAAGAGGTGAAGGAGTTCTGTTAGCTAGGAAGCCAAGTAACCAACGATGGACGAAGCAAGAAAGAAATAGTTTGTGGAATAGCCCTGTGGCATTTTTGGTACCCCCTCCCCCTCCCCCCCCTCGTTGGGCATAACCCCTCGGTGGACTAATTACCCTCCGGACTTAGCCGAAGGACTTGCACGACAGGCGTAGCTAACGACAGGCGGAGCCAACGATGCCAACAGTGCCTACGATTCCAAAATGCAACGATTCCGGACTGCAGCGTTCCGACAAAGCGTGCCGCCAAACCGCGCCGTCAAACCACGCCGTCCAACCACGCCGCCCAACCACGCCGTCCCCTGACCAGAGCTGCTCTCACTTATATAGCCCCCAGAGCGCGGAAGAAGACCAGAAGTTAGGCCATCGTACAAGCCGTTATTTGGTGTTCCCCCGCAGGAGTCAAAAAAGAGTTCCAGATGACCCAATCATAAGCTTCCACCTCGCCCTCTTGACATCATGCCACCCTCCCTCCCCTCAAATTTGCACCAATGGTATTCCACATTAAACCCCATTGCACTTTGACCTTGCCGAAAATACCCCCTCCTTACCCCAGAGAATACCTCCCCTCCCACGCCCTCTGTTCGAGTCGAGACGGCAACGAGTGCACTTGGTGGCTAGGTCAGCAGAGACTTGGTGGTTCTCGTGTCTCCTCAGCGCCATGGACTGTTGGTGCAAGTTATTAGCTTTTCCCTGAATTGTGAAGAGTATTTCAATTATGTTGGTTTGTACTTTGTCTTTTTTGTTAAAATATAGTGTTTGATTAGTTAGATTCTCATACTTTTGGTGTTTGTTCTATTTTTGACCTCATCTTGCTCACCCGTCTTGGAAAGAATTTTTATCCTCTGGACAAGGGTTTCTCGTGAACTGCTGTTCTTTTATCGAGAAACGCTGCAGCTCAGGCCAGAGGGCATTCAATCAAAAGAAGAATCTGCTTACAGTAGGCAACACAAACGTAGAATTAAGCAAACAGTTCTTTAGAACATGCATCTGGAGCATGTTTCTTTACGGCATTGGGCATGGGCGATGACAGCAGCGGAGAAGAAAAGGGTAGAAGCAGTCGAAATGTGGTACTACAGAAGAATACTGAAGATGAAATGGATCGACCGAGTAAGTAACGATGAAATGCTAAGAAGAGTAAGAGATAAGAAAAGTCTGCTGACAATTCTAAAAAGAAGTAGGGACAACGTAATCGGCCATATCTTGAGACACGATGGCCTGATGAAGGCAATCGTGGAGGGAAAAGTGAACGGGAAGATTGGAAAAGGCAGATCTTGTATGAGATACATGGAACAGGTTGTGAAGGATGAAAAAGAGAAGAATTACGTCCAATGAAAAGGTTGGCCGATAGAAGAATCAAGTGGAGGGCCGCGTCAAACCAATCCTAGAATTGTTGACCAATGATGATGATGATGATTGCAGAGCTTTAGTGTCACCGTAGTTAATAATCTCTAATTCATGAGTGAGTCCCTTTATGTGCTTATGCGGCCTTTAATAAAATCATAATGTACTTGTTACATTTTTGTGGTAGTGTAATAAAAAAACTCCGTCGAAAAAGGTTTTCTTATTTGCAACTGTAGAAATTCAATCGTGTTCAATACTCTGTCCTTGTTTTCAAACTTGTTGCTGATATTTTTCTCTATTTTTTAATGGCATCGAACAAAACCTCACTTGGAATACATTTAAGTTTTTGATGTCAAAAATTCCAAATTGTGGATGTAATTATAATATTTTCAACCAAAATGTGCCTATGTCTCTAAAATCCGTTGGAACTTTCGAGAATACAGACTTTGGCTTACGTCCAGAGGAATTTGAGTCACCGTAACCGAAATTGCCATCTTAGAGGTGATATTGTTGGAGAACAATGCAAATTTATGCCTGGCGCGGTCATAACCTCAGATTTCACAACGGTGTCCCTTACCCTGTCGTAACAATGTTTATGACAAGCGTCACCAACATCATTTTCGGAATGAAAAGGAATGTGTTGCAATCCTCCCTGACATAATTTCTGTAAAATTTCAAGTCGTAAATCTGAGAAACCCGTCTCAGATTCTGTTTATTTAGTTGTGTGCGCTGTACTTTAGTATAGCGGTGGTTACTTTATTTGTCATTTCAAATAGTGTGTCTATAAATTATAAGGTCAATGATATTGTTCAATGAGAGGGGGTGAGATCAGAGGTAATCTTTGCATCTTTTTCCTGTAAACTTTAATAAACTCTAAGCAGATTTAGTGGTAAATCGGTAGAATATATGTAACGTATTGCCTTATAATACTCCAAACCCCTTAATTGACCTTATTTCTTCATTGGATTAATTAAGATAATTTGAAATAAGCAATGCCTTTATCCATACAAAATATATTGAGGATATGCTATTAGATCATTAGATATTAGCTACGTTGGGAGAAATCCCTCGATCAAAATTTTATGATACGTATGGATAGGTAATATACTAACTAAATTTGCTTTACGTTTTCAAATTATGAAAAAAATACTTCATTCTACGCATTCATTTCACGATTATATAGTTGGTAATAGGTTATTTATTGACTTTAATTCGTCTTATCAGATAAATTTTGCTTCTGATTTTAAATTGCATGGTTTTAGTAGTCATAATGAAGAATGTAAGGATGTCGTAAATTATTCCTCTTTAGACATTGTATTACAATTATTTGACTAGTGTAAATATTGAAACCGTGGTTGGTTTCCATTTATCCCGGTATTTTCCAATGATTCCTTACATTAGATAATTTCACATTTGTGATTTCTGGCGTAAATGATTGTAATTATGCGAAAAAGAAAGCCCTTATATAGGGATATATTTTATTTGTTTATGATATTTTTATTTTAAAAGTATTCTTCTTCTTGGGATAAAAATACTCCGTGTTTACTGGCTTGATTATGTGAAACTTAAATTTATAGAAAAATAGTAGATTGTGTAAAGGAGTATTCGAAGAAACAGTCGTGTCTGGCGAATTTACATTTATTTATTTCCCTACGGTAAGAACATTGGCCTAATTATTCTAACACGCGCCTAATATTGGCCTCATTATCCTGACATGCTCATTACTCCAATTTCCAAGAAACCACCATTCGAAGCCTCGCAACATTCATTGGAAGAAATCGAGCTAGTAGCATCAGGTAGATGGGACTGAATCCAAAAGTTTACTTATGTTTGGAAAGTATGCTGATTGCACAAAATCATTTGAGGCGCTTTGAGTAAAATATATACCCATATGTTCGACTCATGTACTCATTGCTGTTGTACAAGTGAAGTGGTACATTACTTTGCATTTTCACGTCTATTTGTTTCCTAATGTGCACTTAAAATACTCCATGAATATGAATTTTTTTATTTGAACATGTTTGCTGGTATTTTATCAATGTACTGGGTTTAAAATATAACCATAAAATGTAAAATAAGATAAAACTGATTGGTACTTAGGATTACTTGCCACTTAAACGTAAAAGGTGATACATTGCCATTTTATATCCAGCCAAGATTTGTTGTAATTACTGATGCATAAGATAAATGTAATCCAATGATTGATATATAACAGGAAAAAATCAGCAATGGATATTAGGCTCGTAAAAGTAAAACTATTCTGTCAGATGCCGATAATAACTGATAAGTACGAGACGCAGTAGGATAATCAGCATAGGTGTAACAATCACTAAATATGTATCGTTGGGAAGACACATCCGGGAAATATGCGGCCGAACGATGAAAAAGCTAGGATTTATAAAAAGAATACTTAGGGAATGTGATGAGAAGACCAAAGAGCGATGTGACTTTTTACTTATTAGGCCCCACCTTGAGTATGCAGTCAGTTTATGGGATCCGAATGAATTAGGTTTGATCAGAGATTTAGGCATTGTGAAGCGTAGATCATCTAGGTTCGTTAAAAGGTGTAACGATAGGTTGAGTAGTGTTTCAGAATTAATAAAAGAATTGGGGGGGAATCATTATCACGTCTTAGGTTAAAGTACATTTTCCCCCATACGATAAGAGAACAGAATAGGTAGCATAGCAAAGGGATAGGTAATGGAAATATTTTAGAGTAGTCTGTTGTGCATGGTGAATGTATTAATCCCTTAAATACTACAGATACTACAATCTAGTCGCATGATACCCTGTAGTTGCTTGTTTGCATGTGAATAGTGCATGCTTGGTGATCTTCACCCCCTGCCACACACCCTCGCGGTGGCTTGCAGGTTATCGTGTAGATTTAATTGTAGATGATTCATGGCCGTATGAGTGACTATAGGTGCTATAGGTATTCACAAAGAATTTTTTTGCTTGCAATTCTGAGATTCAGTAGGATGCTGCATTGATATCTCGTTATGTTTTAGAGGAGCGTAATGACTTTGAAATTAATTTGATGAATCCGGAATGATAAAGTATACTTCTATTTACATCACGTATATGTACCATGAACCTATTTACAGATTTTCCGACTCACCAAAACTCCGTAAAAGTAAATACGAAGCAAATCCGTGGTGATCCTTCTCTAAAGTGATGGTAAATATCTTTGCTTGCACGAGGGTAGTTTCCTATTGATCCGGTTCCTTGACACGTGAACGCTTCTCGGCTTAATCACCGACGATCCTTTAACCACCTCACCATTCCCTTGCCTCGCACTAGATCCTTCCATTTGGTGCTCCAATTTACCTTTCGAAGGCACCCTAGAGACAAGAAAGTAGGAGTTCAACATTTCACCTATTCCATGCAAATAGCTGCCCATCCTTCTTCATTCACTTTCTCCTTCTCTGCGTCTCCCTCTTCCATCCTGTGACCTTGATTCTTCTTTCAGACATTCTCTGTTCTTTTAACTCCTTCCGTCCCACTTAAATTTCTGGGCTTAATAACTGGCTGCCACTCTCACCTGCATCTACATGTCTGTAATAATTTGAAGCCACTCTCACCTACATCTACGTTTCTGTAATACCTTGAAATCCACCACATGAGTGTGAAGTAGGAGGTGAAGGTCCAACAAATTTCACTATTATTATTATTTTTATACCGGTGAAGGTAGGGCTAAATGGACACTTTGTTCTCCTACACCCTTAGCATTTCACACGATGACCCTCTTCAGACCCTTATACGTTATAAATATTTTGCGAACCCCAACTTACTCTGGTAGACAGGACCATAATCACAAAATTAGAGAAACTGATTGCCGAACGGACGGATTCAAAATGTCCTTTTTCCCTCGTAAAATTAAGCATATGAATATTTTCAAAAATATCAAATAGCATAAATACGAGTGTATCAATGATTAGTTTAGATATTTGCATGCTGGTATGAGAACTTTAAGCCGTCCTTTGACAAAATTCAACGAACTTTCCTGTACCTCAATTGATTTTTTTCCGAACTGATATATTCAAAGTGTCCTTTTATCCTCGTACAATTAGGGATATAAATGGTGGTAAATATTTCCAATAGATACGAGTGTATCAATGCATAGCGTAGGTAATTGCATGTTGGTATAAGGACCTTAAGCTAACCCAACTAACAGCATTATATTGCATGCTTGCTTTGTTATTTTTATCCTTTTTAAAATTGAAGTTTAGACTAGTATATTATCACCAATCCTTTTTTATGCGTGATATGTAAGGCGTATTTGGTGAGAATTCAGTCCCTGCCATACACATTTATCGTAGCTTTCACGGTATTATGTAGATGTAGATGATACTTCGTACCTCACATCATTCTATCCAAGATACCTGCTCTTCTCCTTTCTCTTCTCGGCTTACCCATCATTATTCCCTCAATAATGTATTTCAAAGCGCTATCGCCAAAGCACTCTTGTCTTTTCCATCCACACTTTCTGCCTTCTCCTAATTTCATCTATCAATTTTCATTCCTCTCGTATTAATTTTAGCACTTCATCGCTCGTCTTCCTTTCGACCCACTTTACTTTCTCCATCCTTCTCCACACCCACATCTCAAAAGCCCTAAGCCTATTTTTATCTTATTTTTACAAATACCACGTTTCCGCGCGATATAGTGCGACACTCAATGTTAAACTTTTTACTAGGACTTACTTTACTTCCCTGCTTAACGTCTTTGTCATTATTTCACGCCTATAAGTAAAATCTTCTTTTTCAAATGCAATTCTCCTTCTCACTTCAATGCTGCCATACCCTTTTCCCTCCAAATACTACCTCGATAGCTAAATTGCTCCACCTGCTCTTGTTTCTGGCCTTCTACTTTAATAGTTAAAAAGGCCTTATTTTATTCTTGAAAATTGCATTACCTTCGATTTCTCCTGATTTATCTACGTCCCGTATCTTTTGCACTGTCACTGCATGGCATCCAGCATTTGTTCTAAGCTCTGGGCTGACTGGCTGACTAGCCTTTGGCATCCGCGAACCTCACTGAATTTATCAATTTTACCCCGGCTTTCACGCCAGTCTTGAGCTCATCGTAAGCCTCTCTCACCATTTCTTCTGAGTATATATTGAAAAGTACCGGTGATAACGGACACCTAACTGAGCCGGTGATAAGCAACCTGCTCTGCCTAACTTCGCTTCCTATTGTGGCCCTATCCGATTCTCCTTCAGCTACTCTCACTTGCACCTTCTTAGCCAATAATAAATTCTTGATCAGTCGCCTGCCTCTCCAGCCTACTCTTATCTTCAGCAATATTCCGATTGACTTTTCCCACCTCATTTTGTTGAACGCCTTTACGAAACCATCCCCTTCCGAAATCCAAACTGGTACTCGTCCTGAAATTGGTATACATTTCTTTTCATTTTCCTGTTGATAATTCTAAGCACTGCCATTGCTGCATAAGAAATCAAACTTATGATTCTAAAGTCTTTGCATCCTTTTGTCACTCTCTTTTTCGGCATGGGTATCAGCACGGTTTTTAAAACTGCTCCTGCCAAGCCCCCTTCTCGTATATTCTACGAATAAGCACAAAAATCTCTCCCATCTCCTTCTTTCTAGGCTCTTCAGAAGTTCATCTGGGATGTTATCTATCCCTGCGGCTTTACCCGCGTGCATTCCTCGCAATGCCTTCTCCATCTCACTATTCAGCACTCCTACTCCCAGCTCATCCTGATCTACGTCCTTTTCCTCTTCTATGTCCAAGTTCCGAGACCTATTTTGGCCATTGTACAGTTCCTCGGCATCCTCCTTCCACCTTCGTTTGATATCCTTTGGTTTCATTGCTATATTTTCCCTTCTGTATTAGATGCAAGGGGTAGTTTTCCATTTCTTGATGCTCAACAACATTCTAACCAAGTACTGACTGCCTATTTCTCCTTCTCTCTGTAGCCTCTCCATTCCTTCTCATTGCCGACGACACCACTTTTCTATCGCTCTCTTTGATCCTCCTTATAACGCCTTTTGCCTGGCTTTTTGATAACATTCTTCTATTTCCTTCTTCCCAACGATCCTTTCAATTATTTCTGCAGTTACCCATGGTTTCTTAAAAGATAATAGTACTACTTGGTGAAAGTATGCCATCTATAAGTCTTGCGTGCTAATAGATGTTTAGTATTTACATATTAATGAAGTAATAAATGGTTAGAAAAGCACTTATATTAATATATTCTTTTCAATTTCTCTATCATACATGGATAAGTAATGTTAAAGCATGCTTCATACACTGCAGACTATTCTAAAAATAGCCCCTACCGCTCTCCCAAGAGATGGCTTGCAGGGTAGTCAGTAGGCATAGATAGATATATCAAATGTAAAATACCAATCCCTTTATTATTCTTCCAATTATGTTCTCCTATTGTACGCGGTAATAAAGACATTTTAAACGTATTGGTATGATACTCCATCTCTATAATTTTGTTTATCTCATCAAATGTAGCATAATATGCAGGTTTTTAGAAATATATATCTAACGTAAATTTTAAAGATACCAGACTTGAATTGACTTTAAAGGTTCAGATTAAATTTTAAGATGATATTTTATTAATTCCCACACTAGGTCTGAGTGGGGTACAATGTTTCCTTGTCCGCTTTACTATGACTTTCCTCCTCCGAGTATTCCCCCGTTGATCCATCATCATTTCACCGAGTGATTGAATGAAAGACTCTTTCTTGAAATATGTATGTAAAACAATGAACTTTGTCTGTAAATGCAATGGTTTGAGGCGTAACTTGATGGAACTCCTTCATGATTGGGAAAGAAGAAAAACTTAGCTAGTTCCACAAATATTTAATCACATGCGACCGGTATACATATAATACACTGTATCGAAACCGGTCGCATGTGATTAAATATTTGTGGAACTAGCTAAGTTTTTCTTCTTTCCGAACTTTGTCTGGAAAAAAAGCTAAACCTGTATTGAATAAGAGGAAGTGAATATCTTCCCATATATTGCTACATGATCGAGCAGTTTTTTTACAAATGTGAGTTGTGTTATAAATGAATCGTGAATGCTGAAATTATATTTTATTATTTTCCGTAATAAATTAATGCATTTTCATCTAGATTTTATTTTCTTCACTATGAAAAATATCGGTATTCATTGTGATTTACCGCTACGACGCGCATGATATTCCCTGAAAAAAAAACAAATGAACGAGTTAATTCCCATCTATATTATATTTAATCTTAGACCATTCAGCTCCAGAACTTAGCCATAAGTTTTTCCGCAAAGAAATGACTGTACAAGTGTGCCAAATGTTTAAAATCCTTTCAGATAATGAATGCTACCTTTAAAGAATAGACAATAAATACTCAGTATTGAACTTGTAAAACAGATTTTACTTAATTTCCGATACTGTGACCGTCAGGTGTTTGTACGTAACGTTTTTTCAGCCTCACAAAGTAGTCAGGCACATGAAGTAGCTCTCATGAAGAGTGTACCTGGCAAATTCCCTTTTCATTATTTTCTTGAAGTAGACATATGCAAAGCTTTGTGTCTTTTAATTATCAGCCTGCAAAGTGCCTGTAACATTAAATTATTTTCCTCCTGGTGAATTCTTCAAACTCTAAAGTAAACCCTGAATTAAAAATTCGAGGAATATTCAGTGAGAAACGTATATCCCTCAAAGGCTCAATATGTTTAACGGCAGAGTTGTATGTGTTGGTGACATAGCCAAGTACTTTGAAACTTTCTCGAGATACGTTTCAAAGAAGGGGAAGCAGCAATCACAAAGAGGCATCATCAATTTACATGATCTAAGTTTAGGTACTCCCGGAAAATAGCCTCCTCTTCGCTGTTGAAGACCAAAGCCTTTATCTGTGGGTGCGAGACAAAATTGTATGCTCCGAAAAGTCTTCTTGGTATTTTTATTTCCACCTCAATTGCAATCACGTAAAGAAGGAAAGCATCTTGAGCAGAATTTTCAAGTCAGCTATAAGATATTGATTTTAGCCTTGAGAAACGAATATTATGTATGCTAACGGTATTGTATCTACACAATTTAAGTTTATATAGAAACTGAAGTTCGTGCATTCTGGCCACCATTTTGATCATATTTTAATTTAAATATATGTGTAAATATAACCCATACAGAGGATATTTGTACCTTATAGTCGTAGTAGCTGCGTATTTAATGAACTATCGTAACCAGGGATTGTATTTAGATAGGAAATGTTCATTAATTTCATTCAAAACCGTAAGTATTGCACAGATAAAAACTAAAGATTCTCCTCCAGCAGCCTGAAAACAATATTTTCATCAGCTTTTGGCTCGGGAAATTAGTTCTTTATCCAGGTTACTGGTTCATGTGGAAACACATTTTGGTACGCATAGGTAATAACAATTTACGACATGACATTATTTAGTTTTCAGCGTCTCTAGATGTTTCGCTGGGTAGGTACAGTGCACAACTAAACTATATCGATTCTTTGTCGTTAGCCTAGGCAAATAGAAGTAATCAGTTGATGATGCCGAAAAAGCGCAATATGGCGCCCAGCCTTGTGTCTCATTATAATGTATTCTAACCAAGTCCGCTTACGTAGTATTACTGGAAGAAAAATCTAGTTATGATGTTATGTTGGAAGCTAAATTTTAGACGGATAGAAGTGTTATCATCAATTACGTCGGACACTATTCTCCATTCCAACGTCCCGAATTTCTATCTCTCACGACCCATTCAGCATGCATTGCGACATATTCCAAACAGTTATTCCTCGTGAACCACGCCTCCATCCAATTCCTCCAACCCAACCCGAGCTGTGGGACTCCCCTTTCTTCACGCCGCTTCCCTGGAATAAATGAAGCTATTTGAACCCCCCGTTCTCCCACGGTGGAGGAGGAGGCTGGCGTTATTACCTCACCGGAGCCGCCCACAGATTCATCCTCTCTCTCCCTTTCTCTTCCTCTCTGTCATTCTCTAACCCACCCTGGCTTCCTCAAACCACCCTTTTGCGTCACTCACCCCTCCCTCATTCCCCCATCTTCTCAAGAACCTACCTTATCGTTGCCTTCCCCCCCTCAAGTCCAAACTCAACCCCTCCACATCATTCTTGTCTTTTCCTCCTCCCCTCTCCCATTCACCCCCTCTTATTCTCAGATATCTCCCCTCTCTCGATCTTCATCCCAGTTCGTTTCGCCTGAAATCCTCTGCGTCGACTTCAACTACCTCTTGTCTCCGGATTTAATGCCGTGGCTAAGACAGCGCTTCTGCTTAATTGGAGTTTCCATTCAAAAGAATATGGGCGGGGAGGAAGGAATGCTAAATTTTTTTTATAAGTTCTATTAGCCTTGCTCTATTATGAGGACGCGTCTCTCTCCATCCCGTGCCCTTAGATGTCATTATTTATGAACCCGAGCGATATTATCGATACTTTTTTATTTTAACGAGGACACGTCTTCGTATTGAATTTTATTAGTGGTCGTTATCGTAGACAATTTTTTAAGAGGACTTCTGCCTCATTAAAGCTTGCTTCAACTTTTGTTTCTTTTCGAAAGAACTCTCATTGAGTCGTGGAGATCTTTTATTTTAATGCCAGTTCACCTTTTGTTAAAGGCGACGGAATCCTTGCATAATTGATTCGTTTGTTTTATTCCATTTTTCTTGCCCACTGGAAGTTAGCTGTTGACTACAAAGGGAAGCCATAGATAGGATATTAATAAGCCATTTAATTACGTCTACTTACTAAAATAAGTGAGAGAATTTTAATATTGCCACCAGCGTTAGGGATATGTCATTCCCTCTGAATTAAAGTAAATCTACTCTATGCTAATGGGATTGTTTGATATACCTAGTCCGATTTTGACCCTCACAGATGGGTACTGGTGGTGATGAAAATGTATTTTCAGTATTGCGCGTGTGCGTGATATTCAATTCCGATAGAAATCCTTTAAAACCTAAGTTAATTACCATATTTGTTCAATTTGAGCTTTTACAGTCACATCATGTTGCAAAAATTTAGTCATAAATTGGAGGTTTTTAGACAATCAATATAAATCTGCGATTTATTTGCTATTATCATGAGTGAAAAATTTATACCTTGCAAAATGACCTCGTAAATGATTACTCAATTATTTTTTCTCTCATTCTGATATCAGACCTGGCAAGGTTTTAGTTGAGTGCAGCGTCATTGCGTCATCCATAACTTAAAATTGAAGGAACATTTTCCAAATTTTTGGGAAATTGGATACGTAACTTCTTTAAATATCACCAAACAATGAATATTTGGCAATCAATGTAGGGCCTTTGGGCATCATCTCAAGTGCAATAATTTAGTCGTTTAATCTCAATTTATCTCCACATGAGTGATTAGAGAGGTAGTTTAGCCAGGTACTATTATTGCCGGTTGCATCATTTTGTTTATATATTTAATTTCCTGATATATCATCTATTCAATCTAGAAGATTATGATCATTTTATCTAAAATAGATCTGTATTTCATTATTTACCGTTTTCTTTGTTTACGTATATAATTTCCTTACACATCATCTATCCAATATAGAATGTTATGATCATTTTATCTAAAATAGATCGTTATTTCATTATTTACCGTTTTCTTTATTTTTAATATCTCTATGTATTCGTAAATTTTTGAATGGTCCATGCTTTATGAAGCATTTATTTCGGATTTACCTGAAATACTCCACCATAATAGATTCCAATATAATGCATTAAAGTTATTCATCCTTCTGAATCCCATATACTTATTTTGCTCATCATCTAGTTTTTATAGAATGCCATATTACACATTAGGGGATATCTCATGAGGGATACGTCATTCCCTTTGAAATTGATAATTATTCTTGGTATTTCTTATTGAAATTTGGTATTTTGAAATGGTGAATCTTTTATAATGCTTGGTTAGGTATCGTTATAGGCTGGAAACAACATTCTTTTTTTTAAACATTCTTTTGCTGAAGTTTATACAAAGTGAAACATTTTGTTTCATGTGAGGGTCGATCGTGTTGTTAAGGCGTGATCTCTTCGAGAACAAAGCCCACCTGCAAGTGAAAAGCTGAAAGGTAGGGAAGTGCTTATCTACATGTTCCGCTCCTCATTTCAAATGTGGGATACCCATTCAGTCGCGCAGTCCTCTAATCAGTGCTACTACAATTTGTTAATTAGAAAAGCATGTCATAGCAGTGATTCCAAAACTTTTCTTGACCGTGCTTGAAACAGTCTCCCCCTTCTTAAAAAGTGTTAGATTTATGTGTTGGCTTGATGGATGAATTGGTACGAGGTTGATTTTTTTATTTGGTTTGCAGGAGAATCCAACATTGCTGTATTTTATTCAGCAGATGTTGAAAGGGATTCGGATATTTCGTTGGTTGCCATAGCGTCCATGCGATAAATGGTGCTGACATTTTGCCCTTCGAGCTTGGAGAAGTTTTCTCTCCAGCAATTAATCAAGCATTACGAGGAAGAAATTTATAACTTGGTTTGCTTCTTTGCTCCTGCTGGTGGGAATGCTTGTGCGTGCGAGGAATGGGTAGGCGGTTTGGGCGTTTTTAGCGTAACGATTTTGGGTGAGGGAAGTGGGAGGGTTAGGGAGCGGGAGGTTGAAGGCAGCTGAGTGGATCTACTGACGGGCAGCTGATCAGGAAATTAGGCCAAACGTTTACTTTTACGAACGTAATCGTTAGCAGTTTCACTGTTCACCTGCATCTCCATCTACATAGTATCGTGCTAGGTACTAACAATCAAGTTTCATGAGACAATATAGTTGCTAGTTTGCATGTTAGTAGTGCATGCTTGATGATCTTCATCCCCTGCCACACACCATCGCGGTGGCTTGCAGGGTATTGTGTAGGTGTAGATGTAGATGAACCTACCATTATTCTCTGGTGTTTTAATATACTTGTAAAATCCTCAGAGAAACTGTCCGTTTGAAGTTACAAAGGATATTTAATCATTTTATTTTTAATGTACGACCTGAAAATCTGAATATGATTCCTGAATTAATTCTTCTAATAATTTGTTTGTTTATCATTTTTGTGAAGGAAAACCGAGTCAAAGAGTTTTTTCTAACTCCTTCCATATCTGTACAAAGCAAATCAAAGTAAAATAGGTGGCTACATATTATACATTCACCAAAAATATTAATTAAGTGCGATACTTAATGAATACTCTCCCCTCACTCTCATAGGACTACAGGGAATTGATAAACAAAACAGTTCCGCTCCCTGCTTGGCGATTTTTAGGAATTAATTCTTTTATATTGGAGGTTATATTGGAACTTTTTTTATGATTCTTAAATTCACCCACTACATCACCATTCCCCTAGGAGATATAGATATACAATTAATGTTTTTCGCACAAAAATCCGCTATCTTGAGCCATGATGGAGAATAATGCATATTTCTCTAAATTTCAACTTTGGTTTTGTATTTGTGGAATAAAAGGTGAATAATTGCAATTTATACTTCAAATTTAGCTTTAAGTTGCAGCAAAAATATGGCACGAAACCATCTGCTACACAAAAAAGCATATGAACCTTCTAACTTAGTATTTTATCGGTAGAATTAACGTATTAATTAATCTGTAACCAGTATCAATGTAAGTATGAAGGTGATATTAGATTGTTTGGGTCTATTTACAGTTTTTTTTAATTTTGATATTTTTTTTTAAATTTGAGTTGATTTAAAAATTGAAATTTCAATTAAGTCTTCGTCCACAATACAAACTTCCAAGAAATCTGCTGAAACCACCAAGGTTACAAGCACAGAAGTTTTAAATTTTTGAAAAAAGAACAAAGATATGTTATGGACATCCTATCCGCAAGAAATGTATAGTTATTTAGAACTGCTTGAGTCTGCGTATCAGGAGTATTCATAAAGTAATGATGACGTGCCATGCTTCTAAGACTTGACTTCTTCTTCTACTTCTAAGGTTTGTGCAAAAGTGATCCATTCTTTAATTTACCGCCAACGTGGCCATTTGCTGCGTGAATCTCAGATCCGTTGAGTGCCGCCTAGTCCTATGAGAAGGATACGGAAACTCGTTATGAAATAGAAGAAATTCCTCTCGGGGTCTCCACCGGGTCCATGGCCGACGTTTCGGTGCTTGACTCGTGCACCGTCATCAGGGCAGATGAGTGTCGTTCCGGAGGTTCTGGCCTTATGTTATGAAAACACGTTATGAAATAGTAGTGGGTCTTTATTTTACTTGCTGTGAAGTTTAGTTTGGCGTTCAGCTCCTTTAAGCCGTCATTGAACTCTTGTGAACATCCCTTCCCTAACTTGCCTTACTCGTCATCGGGCCATCTACGATCCAACCTCCAACACATTATCACATTTTTTCTTCGCCTGTTTCCTCACAAACCCCATAATTATTCGCCTTTTCTTCGTAACGTTTATCACTGTTTTATTTCCTCCTTAGAAGCAAATCTTTGCCATTCCTCGTAGACTTTTAAGAAAATGTTACACATTTATAAAATGCAGACTGACCTGTGAATGAGCCGCTTATATATTAGAAAACAAATTACGTTAAAATTATTATTTGCGAGTCTTAAGAGGACGCAATATGTATATGCATAATTTTCTTTTCCACTCATGAGGGTGAAGATAGTTTTCCTGTCGACCGATAGAGTTTTCCGAGTCAGCGCCATTCCAATGGATGTAATTGTCTACAGGGTGTCTACGTTGTTTAAGCTTTGTATGGGGAAGGAGGAACCCCTCCCAACGCCTCTATTGGTCCATAATGGGGGGGGGGAGCACTGGACCTTCTCTTCGGTAATATGATGGCAACAGCACACACACCTCGCCAGTCGCCGTACGTGTTGCATGTTGCACGTATCCGTCGAATAACGTGATAACATGACCTATCCGTTTCGAAAGTCTAATATAGTTAGTTAGAAAATTTAATCTCATTAATTTAACCGTTGTTCTAGATGATGCATATGGAGAATTATTTTGCAACCCTTTCAGATGTCTTTTAGAATGGGGTCGTTTACCATATTTTTTTTTATTGCCGAATCTGATAGAGTTTGTAAAATAAAAGGACCCGTATTTTTCCGTTTTCTGATCCGACAATTATTTCCCGAGTTATAAGCGGCGAAAAACTGATGTTTTTAACCCTTTCGGAAAAGTGGGTGTGGTGCAACCTCTGACGTATATCGACTTCGTTCAATCATAACTGAGCCCGCAAAGCTACTTCGCCTTATCGCAAAGGGTGGGACACAGATGACTCGGCCAATGGGAGCGATTTCGACAGCATCTGTGCGAGCAGACCTTCCGAGAACCCCCCTCCACTCCCTTCCCCCTCCCCTGAAAGCAGTCAAGAACGGAAGGAAAATGACGTCAATGTTATCACAGCAGCATTTTCGGTGGGCGTCACCTTTTGCTTGTTTTAATTTTTGATTTTTTAGTGAATGGTTGTGGTTAGAAGATTAATTTTTTCACAAAAATTCATTTTTCGTTTCCATCTAACGATTTCGTGTACAAAATTGCGATTTCGGTTCCGAGTAAACGCCCCCATTAACTGATGTCACTTAGTTCCCAGTTTCTGCAGTATTCCCGTGAAGTATGGGTTTGATGACTAGTCAATCTCCTCATCAAAATCGACTTAATAAAAGAATATAATTTACGTTCTCATTTCGGCTAAGCATGGAGAGTGCTCATTACTTCCTAAATCTGTACTGATCCTTGCTTTAGTAATGCTTCACTAACTCCATGGTGTGTGGCTGAGGATGAATCAGCACCAATCATCCACTGTGCACATGTACTAATGATTTCACATATTGCTGCATGGGGATTACGCTGATTATCATGCGGGACTGTTAGCAAAATTAATAATTAGTAAATTAAATAGTTTTAAAATATAAATTAGGTATTTCTGAAGAAAGTCAGTTCCACTTTCACAATAAACGAGCTACCGTGAGGGTGTGTTGCAGGGGTTGAAAGCTCACCATGCATGAACTTTTTACATGAACCTAAGAGGTACAATATTACTAATTAATGGAAACAAGGTAGATATGAGTCAAGTTTAACTAAATGGTTAGTATCTGCCTAGTAATAAAGTGTTTCTCGATTAGAACAATTTAAACACATTGATGTATATTTCATAGCATGTAAGTAAGATAGGAATAAACATGCTTCATGCGCTACGGATTGACAATATTTATCAACATGTTCCTTTACTATGTTGTCTATTATGTTCGTTTATATTACGCGGTAAAAATGACATCGGTGCTACAGTGTATCTTTCTGATCTTGTATATCTAATCAAATGTAGCGTAATGCGCACGCGTTTTTAATATACCTCTGTTCAAATACATCTGCAAACATATCAGCTTCAAGTTTCCTTAAAAGGTTATATTTTGTGTATATTTTATCCCGCGGTTGGATATAATATCCCATTCTAGTTCTTCTATTTAACTCGTAATACTAACACAATGCATAATTTAGGGGAGTGGGTCATATTTATTAATACAAATCGTTGTAGGGGTAAAAGTAATTAAAAATTGGAAAATAATCGTAAGCTAGGCACGCCAGCATACATATGGATAGCCTCTAACGACGGAAATCACCTCAGATGCCAGTCGTCTCGTAACAACGTGAGCTCTGGGTACAAGTTCGGTTCAGTACTGAGTAAGGAATCTCGTAGGATGAATAATGTTGGTGAGGAGGTTACGATAAACTGACAGTTAGGAAGTTAAGTGATCATCCCTTTAAGTAATGAATGCCTGTATCCATAGCACTGTGTCAATACTCCTTTAGCCGATAAATGCAGCATTGCTTCATGAGGATGGGGATTAAATGTTAAGTAATTCGCAGAAATGAGTTTCTCGACGGAAGATGAAATGTAAATTATGACATTACGGTGAGGGTGGCTATGAATTGAGTGACACGGAAAAGTCAAGGTCTTTGTGTCACTTTTAGATACCGTGAGATCTTCGGTGAAGAAAAAATCGGGAGAATCCGAATAACCACCTTAAACGCTGAGGGGTCGAAGTAACATTATCCACTGTTAAGGAGAGACACCATAAGGTGATAGTAAAAGTATAAATATGATTGATACCATGAAATATCTCGGAAGAAATTATGCATCTACATCATCACCAGTCATTAAGAGTTAAAAAATATGTCTGACGCATCTCTCCACTCGATTCTTCTGTCGGCTTACGTTTTCATGTTTTCATACTTCTCCTTTAAATATTTCGCTTTTTGATCCATATATCCGGTACGAAGATTTATTATACCATTTATCCCATACTTTTAATAGTTTTCTACCAATTAGGATAGGTTCTGATGAGTATTTATTCTTTATTTTAATGTGTCAAAGCGGTTATCTAAATAAAATTTCAATGTCACTTGGCAATTTATATTTTTATATGTATCAACCTACATATCAGTATGGCCTCTGGTGTAACAGTTTTCTCTTTATCCTATCTTTAGTAACCATGGCGTTATATCAGTAAAAAATAATAGAAAACCAAAAAGTAAATGCACTAACTAACAAATGAACATCAAAAAGGAAATACATAAAAAGAATGGAAATATGTGAAAGTGATGCTGGTTATCTAGTGTATGCATCAACTTTGCAATTTGCTCTTCTAACGGTCACATACGCGCGTTCCTCCCACATTTAAAGCTGACATACTTCCGAACCTCCTTTAGACTATCCATAATAGCTATTTCTTTCTTTCTGGTCCTCGCTTACCCAGAATTATACGTTGGGGATCGACCGTTGGCACTTAGTTTACCTAAGTCCCTTTTCTGCCCTCATCCTTATGAATTCTACCAACAATATTCTCTCCTCCCCTACCATGATACGCACCTCTTCATTTGCCTGTCTTTCCTTCCGTTTCACTCTCTTCATCCTACTTTACACCCAAATTTCCAACGATTCCAATATTTTTTCACTGTTTTCCATATCTCAGGTCCATATAAAGCAGATATGCCCTGCTAAGTGTTTGTATCTCCTTTGACGAGATAGGAACAACATTTAGAATGGATTCAATATTTTTCCTTACTTTAGTACTCATCGGAACGGGAGGACAAATACGTTGAATACCTCGAAAGGAGTATGAGGTAGGGATAGGTATTCATTTCCATCAAGCAAATCTCTATTTCTAATGAATATTATGGTGGTTTTTCTGTAAGCTTAGACTTACCTAGAGAGAAAAAAGTATTCATACACAACACAGTTTCTTGCCTGCATCATCAAGCTGAGCAGATACCGATTGATGTTTTACAAATATTTGTGATTATATGAAAAAACATGGCTATAGAAATGAGAGCGTGCCACGTGAATAACGAAGTTACGCCAAATGCTAAGAATCATATATAAAAGCAGGGAAAACCGGTATTTCGTTCTTCTGACCTGAAGATGCAGGATCGAATTCCGGTGAAACTATCGCTATAAAGGAATAACGCGAATAAACCAGTTCTGATGCCAAATTTAGCGAATAAACTCCGAGGAAACCTATTTTAGAGTAATTTTAATACTTAAAATATTTCCATCGATCGAGTGACAAACGAAGAAGCCTCAAGAAGAGTGGGAGAGATGTCTACTGGAAAACAGTAAAAAGAAGTCGGGGCAACTTAATGGGCCACATCTTGAGACACGATGGCCTGATGAAGACAATCGTCGAGGGAAAAGTGAACGGGAAGAATGGAAAAGCTCCATATACCTCGTATGAAGTTGTGAAGGTTGTAAAAGAGAGGAGCTACGTCAATATGAAGAGGTTATCCGGTAGAAGAATCAAGTAGAGGGCTGCGTCAAACCAGTTCTAGGATTGTTGACCAATGATGATGATAAAAAAATTCGGAATACCTGCATAATGCGATTTATCAGTGACCTTCAAGAAAACCTTTACAGGTGTTACGACCTTCATAGGCTACGAAAGTTCGATCATTAAAAACGCTAATTGTAATCTGAAGCCCTTTGTTAAACACACAATATGGCTTGATAAATCATTATCAATTAGAAACCACATAATTTCATGAAACTGAGATAAGTCATATTTTCTTTCGCATGGATGAGATCAAGTTATGAGTGAACGAAGAGAAAGGTGAGAATGAAAGAAAAATTATGATTATTAGAATTGTTCTTATCGGAGAAGTTGGTCATTAGGGATACCGAACATCTTATATTGACGAAAATCAAACCCTAACCCTCGGGGCGAGAGACCAGTACTTAAGCTATTGCAGCAAATCGACCGCAAAATAAATAAAATGAATAAATACGGAAAAAAGGATTATTTCAATTTAAATAAAGAAAGAAGATTAAATAATGAAAGGGTGTGTAAAAGCAAAGCATGCAGTGAGTAAACGACATCTGGCAGAAAATGAGAGAAAGACAGTTGTTATTCGAAACTTGGAATGCAGATGTCTTGCAAGTGTCTTGTGTGAGGGAATGTGGAGTGGGGAATGGGACAGAGGGATAGAGTTCTGAGGTAAGCGTGACAGAAAAGCGAGCGAATGGGACTGTTAGATGACAAGGAAAGTAGACTGGAGTGGGGATAAAGGGCTGAGTGATGTATTCAAAGAGGAGACCGTAGAAATGGAGCTGATGTCGGAGAAAGTTTTATTTCCTTTTTTTAAGTGAAATGGATCGTGGAAGGAGCTCTCGAAAGAGGTTAGCAAGAATGTCGAGAGGAAGCTCCAATTTGAATCATTAAGGATTTCGAACAAGGAAGTTGGAAGAGGATAGGAAGTGTGGAGGTGCGGTTGGTTAGTGATCAAAGGTAAAGGGAAATTCTCCTCCTAAAAGCAGTGCTCTCTGATATTTGGGAAGGAGGTGGTAATATAGCCGAAGAGGTCAGCAAGAAATCTGCGCCAAAATATTTTACTAGTAAGCCTGCGTGAGTCGTCCAATGGTATGGATATGGTGCAGAATGTGTTTTGGAAAATGTATTAAAATAAATATAAGTTGTGGTATTAAGTTGTTTGCGGGACAAGGTTTCTTTATGAGTTGTATCACTCGTTTGCACTTCATTACCTATTTTCTTTATTATTAATATAGATTTTCCTAAAGCGGCGAACACAATTTGAGCTTTTATTTTTTGACTTAAGACTACTGAATGATTCATTGGTTTGAAAGCATGACATCTCTTTATATCCTTGAGGTTGTTGTTGTTGATAAAAGTCTCAGTTGGCTTAACATGCTTCAAGGTGTTTAGAAAATGTGGTTTAACTGCCATATAATGGAAAAACGTCACCAAATTCAAATTATGCATTGTTTTGATGAAATCTTCTCATATCATATCGCAGTTCTGATAGGGAATAATAGCTTAACCCATCAGTGGCCTGTGATATATTTTGAGGAGCTTCAGATGGGAACGAGAGGTACAAGGATGAGGGAATGTAGGGTATAAATAGGGTGTACAGAAACCTAGAGTCTACTTTGGTCTGTTTTTAGCGAAATATGCCATGAATGAATCTACAACTTAATGCCCCAAACAATGGATGGAGTACTCTACTCATAGTTCTCAAATCTGAATTCAAGGTGGGGCTGCCATACTAGAGGGCAGTATTTGAATAAATATGAATACTCTTTATTGCTGTATATTCTTCCTCTGGCATTTTTCCAGCACCAGGTATTTCCAATTTCTTACTATCTTCACACGAGCTGCGTGGCTGGAGAAAATTCTCCTGCAGTTCATAGTATAATTTTTAATACAAGACTAAAATTATACCTTTCCTTAGATATTCTTTTGTTTATTTACCTGAGCCACATAATACCTCTTACACTGGCTCAGGACCCAAATACAGAGTTTTGAGAAGTTGTTGATTGTAGACTTTAAGCCCGCAGGCCTCCATGAATGCAAATATAGATATACATAATGTTATTTGGTCTTTAATCTTAGTTTGCAGGCCTGTTATTGCCCATTACCTAAAGGCTTTTGCTAGACATGGAAACACCACTGTCCTTTGATTAGACAGATTAACTTTTTTTTCCCAAGTTTTTAAAACTTTTGTCACTGCATAGACACTAATTAGATCGCTCAAGTTCAGCCTGGTTTATTTTCTCATATAGTGGAACTAAATTTTATTTGAAGCGTGGTGTGATAAGTATATTTAAGAATTACTATTGTTGCAAAAATTAAACCTCTCGAGTAACGTTGTACACTACGGATCGTAAAGCTATAAATGAGAAAAGCACGTAAGTGGGGACGAGGGAGGGATAGAAAGGTGATTGGGAAAGCATAAAAACAAGCGGAAGGTATCTTGGGTACCTTTGGGTTGAATTAACGTATGAAACTTGGATTAAATTAGACGGAAACCTAGGTGGCAAACAGCAGGCAGGGAATACTTACAAACAAATCCACAGATATTAGAAGAATACCTACTAACAATGATTGGAGTTAAGCTTAACAATATAAACTTCGTCTTCGTCAAACAGCATTTCTGAAAGATTACCACAACTAACTTTTGGCTTTCATCCTCTTACAGTCTTGAAAGAGGAAAATTCCAACTCGTGGTGAATTTCTTCTCGTTGATATTGGCGGTTTTGGATTCATGCCTGTGGGAAACATGTACGTAACACGTTATTGGTAAAACTATCCATATTGCGTGGGAAGAGGTATTTGTATCAGTCCAAAACTTCGTAATGAGAAATTTTAAAAACAATTTCTTCGTGAGTGATTAAAATCCTGTAGTAAATTGTTTTTCCAGGGGTTGTGGCCGGGCTGGTACAAATAGTTAGCCCTTTTAAAGTCTTGTTTTTACCTTTCCATTTCTTAACATACTCAATACACGGCAAGTCAACACAAGGGTGTGACAGTGGGTGAGTAATCACCCAACATGAATTACGTACTTACAGTATTAGTATTACTTGTTAACCAGCCATACACCTGGCACGTGTCATGTGGTGCAATAGAGTGATATAAATAAAACATTACTAATTTTTATTCATGAGTTAGTCATATGTTCGAGGTTTAGATGATGGGAGACGAATGGAGAGTATAATTTTGGCCTTAATTGGCCTTTCTCGCAGTATTAATTCACGAATCATTAGTGGCATTTGCTCTTGGAGTTAATGTTGCCAAATATAATTTGGGTCTTTTAACAAGTCTGAAGTATATTGTACTGTTAATGGAAGTATTCCAAGTATTGGTTGGTGCGGATCACATATCATTTTATTTATTAGTACGTACTGTATCTTGAAGTTTGTTCACTCTTGTATTTTTTTAAAATTGATATTTTATGTCATCATCATCGGTCAACTATCCTAGGATTGTTTTAACGCAGCCCTCTTCGCTTTAACTCGATTCTTCTGTCGGCCAACCTCTACAATTTAGTAATGCTCCTGTTGATGGGATAAAAGTAAAATATGAGTAGAGTTATTTATTATTTTTCATTTATCTATCTCTCAGGATCAGCAGATTGGCCTTTCCCGTAGGATACACAGCACAATATGCATAAGAGAAACACGTCCATCTCTCGGATGCTAAAATATATACCAGGTCAAGATTCAAATTCGCGACCTTACATGGGCGTTTTCAAGTCTATTTGCGCACTATTAGGCGCTTTACATCGGGAGGTAAGTTAAAAGGATGGGAATGGAAGGGAAAGGGTTTAGGATATCAGTTCCGACCTTAGGTTTCGGCAGGCGAGGAGGTTGTTCCATCGCATTAATGCGTAGAATGAGGTATTTGTATTTATACAAATGTGACTTAATGTAATTTTAAATACAAAAACTCATTTTATGCCACTTTTAAGTAATAATTGTTAAAATTTTTGAACATTAATCTTCAGTGTAGGACATTTTTGTTGCAAAATGCCTCTATTTATGTCACCATACCATTTAACGACTTTTGGAAAATACATTGGTCCGTTCAAACGTGATCCTAGTCTTGCTCTACACTGCGTTAAGTTCTGCATTTTACCTTGTGTGTGCGAATGCTAGATAGAAATTTGGCTCAAACTTGCGGCTGATAACGGCGAAGCCATTTCCAGGCACGGCTAAAGGTCTCGGAGCGTGGGCTTTACGGTGGAGGGAGAGAGGGTAAATCTTCGTTCACCGATGTGTAAGAGATGAGAACGCGGGGATGCTTGCACCAAACCTCACCGCTCACGCCGAGCCGCGGCTCAAGAGCAGCAGGCGCGCGGGATATGCCGATGAGGCGTGAGATGACGAGTTTGACTTTGGTGGGAGGGTGGCTCTGCGGGGAGTTGAGGGGTTCAATAGTTCGGGCGATGGTCCGGAAGATGGAGCTTGAAGCTTTGGGAGGGCGTTTCCTAGGAGTTGGGGGAGGAGATGGATGCGTTGCGCATTGGGAGGGGATTTCCGGGAGGAGGAATTAGGGAGGGGTGTGTTGTCGCGGTGTTAGGAAGAGGAGGTGGGAGGCTCACGGGGGGTCGGGGAAGTTTTGAGGGAGGTGCGGGGCTCGCAGGAGATGGAACGCCTGGTCCCTGGTGCCTTGGGACCTCGCTGGCAATTCTGCCCTCCGCTGGCAGCGGAGCGTAGACCGCCTAAGGGATAAGGGAGAAGTCCCCAGCCCCCTCCACCCTAACCTACATTACCCTCATGCCACTCCGAGTTGCTCTCCCCTGAGAACTTCTGCGGGGGAGGAGGGCGGGTGGGTTCTCTAGCGAGAGTTTTGGGTGTGGGGCGATGGATATCCCTCTCTCTCTCTCTCTCTAACCCTACCTTCATTCCCGAGAAAGTGGGCGGGAGTTGTGCTAAGGGAGTTTGTTTGGTCGGCGACCGATAGCAAGGAAAGCGGCATTGCGAGGTGCGGAAATGCTGTTTTTGGACGTTTTGAGTGCTCATTCATTCACCCTCTGGTGAGACGATTGCCATTATTGCACGGAGCGAATAGGTTTCTAATGAGAGATAAAAATGGTTGAATGATGGTTCAATATGCTTGGAACATGATTATTTCTACCATAAAAATAAATTATCATTTATGCTTACTGCCAACAAATCACACAATAGTCGTAAAAAGCACAACTTAAAATTAGTTTATTTAATATTGAACGTATGAATTTAAGTGGCTGTAGTTATGCTAGTAATACTTTTCCAGGTAAGTTATTCCATTTGTAAGGGTTATACTATCATTTTTTACCTCGGTATCGTCCTAAAATCCTCGATGAGCTTAACTTCCATGCCTAAGGGGAAAATCGAAAGCATGTCCTTTGAGTTGGGAGCATAAGAAACAATCTGGCAAAATCGCTACTGCGATTAATATTTACGAAGATCAAACTGCCACCAGGGGCCCGTGTCTTGAATCTTTCGCTGCTCACCGAATAAATATTGGCATTTTCGTTATCAACGAAAACGTCATATTTTGTCATCAACGTGGAAAAACGAATAACTTGAAACGAATGACGCTATCATTACGACAAATTACATTCGTTATAACGTAACGGAATATTCAAGACTTGGGCTCCAGGTATTCGTGGTATGATATTTGTTATATTTTAAATCAACCACATGTATTGCATGCCATCAATAACTGCTCTGTCACTGTCCAACTGACGAAATGATGATGATGATGATATATAGAAAATAAGATACATGGTAAATTGTGTGATGATAAAGGATTCGATTTAATTCCTTTGATTATTTTAGATTTATTGGATTCTTTCTACAATTAAAATGCAAATGAATTCATGAGTATCCTATAAACGTGTCAGCATAGTTCCCGTTTAGTACTGAAGTCCATATATTGTTTTTTTGTGATTAACTGTTTTCACGTTGCAGTTTTACGTGTTATTTGGTGCTTAGACTAATAACATGTATGATAATGATGGCAAGAACGAAGTTCTTCCACAACGAAGTTCCACATGAAGTGTTTATTCATGTGGAATCGTATTCTTTTTGGAATACAGGTTTTATTTTATCCTAAAGTAAATCATCATTTAGAGAGTATCAAATAATTAGATAAACAAAAGTAGTTGTTTACAAATCGTTGGATTTTCTTATTTTAATTGAATTAAAAAAGATTGTATTGGTTTTAACCATGTCCTCGGCGAAAGCTTCATTCTCAGGAGGGTAAAAGCCATAAGTTTAATGGGGGCGTTTACTCGGAACCGAAATCGTTAGATGGAAACGAAAAACGAATTTTAGTGTAAAAATTAATCTTCTAACCACAACCATTCACTCATAAATCAAAAATTAAAATAAGCAAAAGGTGACGCCCACCGAAAATGCTACTGTGATAACATTGACGTCATTTTCCTCCCGTCCTTGACTGCTTTCAGGGGAGGGGAAAGGGAGTGGAGGGGGGTTCTCGGAAGGTCTGCTCGCACAGATGCTGTCGAAATCGCTCCCATTGGCCGAGTCAGCTGAATCCCCCCCTTTGCGATAAGGCGAATTAGCTTCGCGGGCTCAGTTGTGATTGGACGAAGTCGATATACGTCAGAGGTTGCACCACACCCACTTTTCCGAAAGGGTTAAAAACATCAGTTTTTCGCCGCTTATAACCCGGGAAATAATTGTCGGATCAGAAAACGGAAAAATACGGGTCCTTTTATTTTACAAACTATCAGATTCGGCAATAAAAAAATATGGTAAACGACCCCATTATGACTGAAGGTCTTGTTAGAAGTATGGGTTTTTAATCCTAATAGTTAAGTTTTGTGATTATCTGCGAAAGGGATATATTCGATAAATCATTTATTTTTGATCTTAGAGTCGAGCGTAAATTCATTATAAGGTGGCTGGAGCGGTAATCGGGAGTCGTTGAGTGTACACGGTAATTATTTTTCAAGTGCGTCAAAAAATTATTAGGACCACATTTCATTAAAGTACAACTACTGATACGGTACCGTACATGCCATAACGGTAACTATACAAGAATTTTATATTGTATATTTGCCTAAAATAAAGTTAGTTTTGACTTGGCAAGACAAAGAATGTCATGGCTGTTGGTTTCGGCGCGATGTTCAAAATTAAGGCGAAAGTTATGTTTAAACATGCTTTTTTGCATCTTTGACTCCGTGATATTTGTCAGAAGTCATTATAATAATACAATATTTATCATTTTACACTAAGAAAAAAATCTGTACATGAGCTATCGAGTTATAACGAAATTTATCTCTTGCAGCATAAGGTTACGTGTTAATAAAGCGTCGAGTTACCAAAAAATCAAATCGGTCAAGTGCAGCTTTTGACACTTTAATCCATAGCTATCACTTATAAAGTTTCACTCAAATCTGTGCGTAGACAAAAATCATTCCTGCCACCTTAAGTCAAGTCGAGGAAATGTGAGACAGGGTTGTGCCCAATTGTATTAAACGGTGACATTGCCGCGTCAATACAAAAATTCACTCACAATTCATTTCTTCAACATAGGTTTCGGGATTCACTTGCCATTTCCACTTCACCGTAAAGGCAACGAGAGACAGAATTGGGACAGGACGTGGGAGGGATAAAGTGAGTGCGGGTTGAATCCAAGAGAAATACGGCGCAATCGGACGGAGTCTCGGGTTTCCTAGCATTTGGCCGCCTCCAAGCTGCAGAGGAGCACGGCGCTAGGAATTGGTTTCCATGTCATTCTTCGGGAAGTGAGGAAGGAGAGCTGCTAGGGTAGCGGGAAGGTAAAGAATGACGCGAAGAAGGGGTCTCTGGTCTGTGTGCATGGGAGAACGGTGCGCCCCGTTTTAGAAGTGACTCTTTAGGAGAGCGTTCTTTCTTTCTGGCCAGCCTCTCGCAGTCCTTTGAGTAGGGAACGTTTGCGGATACAAGGGAGGCAGGAGGAGGCACGATGCCTCGCGTGCGGTGTGCCAGGGGTTTTTGGACGTAAGGGGTGAGTTTAGGAGTGGAGGAAACTATGGGGGAGCTAAGCAGGGGATGGCGGGGTGGGTAGTGTGAGAAAAGCAGACTGTGAGGAAGAGTGTAGTTTGGACGAGACGGGTCACCGTGCGGTCTGCGCCGGAATTCTCAACTCCGTCCCGGGGGTCGCCCGTGCGAGTCGCGAGGGCAGGGTTCGTGGAGAAAGGAGGGGTGGGAGTCTTTATGATGGTGGTAGGTGGGGAAGGGGGTTAAAAAAGGAAGGAGCTTTAAGTGGGGCAGGTGGGAATGGGAGGAGAAATGGGGGTTGAGCCTTTGAGGGAACGACTGGAAACAAGTCTCTCCTCCTCGCCGCAGGGCTTCCCTCTTCGCCTCCTCAGCAGTGCACGTTGGAGGAGTGGGACGAGAACCGTGCATCGCCTCCCTCGGCACAACGAGCTTCCTTCCCTCTCTTGGTCCACCGACCGACGTTATTCTAGCTAGCTGCGTGCGTCATTGCTCACTGTCCCGACGTAATGTGAGCAGAGCGTTTAGGATTTTGGCTCGGGTCTACGGATTGACCCGTATGAAACTTGTGGCCTCTAGAGTAACCAATGAAGGCAGGTAATGCATGTTTACAAAGGTAGGGGGTGTTTTATTTTACATAATTTACGTCAGGGAAAACATAGAAATACAGAAAAACGAAAAATATATTTTCCTTACTTTGGCAATACGATTGATACCAGTAATTAAGATATTTATCAATTGTAATAAGCGTATTAAGTGCTAACAAGCGCACCAAAAACACTGTCCCAACGAGAATGAAGGAAAATTTATAGATGAGTTTATTTCGATTCACATGTCTGTTCATACGTGGGTGATACCTTTAATTTAATTCAATGCGATATTTTTTCTTCCATGTTGAAGTTTTCTTTCATGTTCCAGTTGAAGTGGTGATATTCTTCGGTTTCACTTTGCCTACATATTTTTAATTTAAGCTGCACCGCAGTAACTAGCATATAGGTATATTATAATGATTTCTCCCCCTTTGTTATCAAAATTACCTTCCGTGTCGTAATTTCCTTTACTTCCTATCCTTCCCGTAACATATAGGTGTTTCCCGTCCCAAATTACATACATACAATCTTCGCTCTCTGGTCTCTTCCGTGCTTTTCCAGAGATTTCCGTTATTCCCGCGAAGGAGAGCAAAGCGTATGTGGAGAGAATCGGAGGCTGAGGTAGATTTTAGTGCGGAAGATGAGTGTGTGTGCAGGCACATATCCTGAGGGAAGATTCTTGAGGTCGCTCTTCTGCGGTTTTTGCTCTCCTTGAATGGCATTTTCGAATTTCTCTCCCTCAGGCTATCTCCCTTCTTTCCTTCTTACGCCTCCTTTACCTCCCATTCTATCTTTCTTCCTCCGCGTATTCTCCATTTTCCTCGTACTCACCCCCCCGTCCTGCCCGTAAGCTCTCTCCCCGCTACCTCCCCCCTCCCAAGCGATCTTTTAGTAATGTCACCGTGCTAATGGTACTGCCTGTTAATGAAGGTTAAAATTCAAAATCCGATGAAGTCCTATAATTGTTTGCTCGTAAATCAATGGATAAAAAGTATCCGGGTAAGACTTTGAAAATGCATGGTGAGGTTGATTTTTATGGCGGTATTGAGGGGAATCTTTCCGTAATTATCCTCATATCCATATTTTCCGTTTAATCGCCATGTTTTTGGAAGCGAAATTAAGCCTACTCATACTCACATTCCACTGGTAATCTATGAATGAGTATACTTTATTGCATAAAATTACTTGCATCTATGTAATCCCAAGGTGCCTCTATCCATAATTATTGCAGCACTTGTAAAATAAGGATATTGCAAAGTCTCGCTTTGGCACGCGGAGCACGAATAACACAGTAAGAACCTTATTTATCAATGATGTCATAAAAAACTCTTCAAAATGGCGCATATTCTTAAATTATGGATGGCATGAAAATGTAATATGACATTTTGCGTACAGGATTGCGTATGTGTATTATGTGTAGATATCTTCTAACGAAAGCGGGTAAAATATCAACAATACAAAACTAAGTGGCATATTCGCTATTGAATCATCTGCATCCATATTGTTCCCTCTAAGCCACCAGAGTTTGTGGCAGGGGGTGACTCCATACTAGGCATGAATCATTGGAAAGCCAGCAATCACATTTCCATTGACTATACTGCTCATGCTATAAACACATAATTAACTAAGGGAACTCAGTGTCTTTACGTAATATCTGTACTATATGTGACTGCCTTAGAGCCTTACCACATAATACTAACGAAATTATGTTTAATTGTGTGTCTCCTGAATTGTGAGTTCTAATTTAATTGCCTATGGGCGGAATTAGGTATTGAATGAACTAAAACTTTCTGCCCTAAATTAGGGGTGTCAGCAGCTGTTGACGTGAAAAATGCGTATACGTTTACGCATTACCCTGAAACCCACTGCGAGGGTTTTTGGCAGGGGATGAAGATAACGAATAATGCTCTGAGGGTATGGAACCAGTCTACAGCATGGAAACGTGTTATAAAATAGGATCACATGCAGCTAGATGCCGGTATCTACATAGTTATAAGGATTATTAAAGCCTATGTCAAGCCATTAATTCAATTCACTGTAGTTAAAATTATTTACGCTTAGGAGCTATAGATAATGACCTTTCATTCCGTCTTCATTACCCCTTGTATTTACTACTTGCACATGAATACCTGTTTTTTAATTAATCAGATATACCTTGAGTGTTCATCTAATATGTAGATGTAGGCCCCCATTTCTCTGACATCGTTGCAACGTTAGTACCCGAATGTACTCTTTCTCGCCTTTAGTGATTGTCACTAAATGGCCATAGAGGTAATCTACATCCCTTACCTGGCAATGAAGTATTATTTTTTTATAATCTTCATATGCAAAACTGAAAATTTTCCCTTGCTGGTAATTTTTGCATACAGATATTTCTGATGCAGATGAAAAGTTTTCTACCGTTATAGGCCCTAAAAAGTGATGTTAGTCATAGCTTTTGTTTCCGAAACATTCAACGTTCTACATATCCCGCTGTTGATATAAAATTGTCACATTTTTTTATTTTTGTGGGACATACTTTTCTTATTATTAGCACTTCATGGGACCTTAGAAAATGTCTGTCATCCTCAACGTTAAACCATAAGCATTCCACATTATAACATACTTTTAATATTCATAAAGATCACAAAATATCCATTTCTTGGCCAGCGAAAATTTATTCACTTACAATTTTCTTCCCAAATTCATTTAATATTTCCTCCTATGCCGTCCTTGACAACCGGGTGTCTTCACTCCATTCCATTCTCAGATTACCTCCTAAAAGATAAAAATTCTCAACTCAAACAACAGATGGCTCCATGCGAATGACTTAATTATTTCTGTATTCAATCATTTAGTGGTTCCGCTAGCAGCGCGCTCTTTTAATTCAAAGTGGGTATCCTGTTCAGATTTTACCTAAGAACGTTTATTGTGCCTCGGATTCACATTTTTCTTAGCCAATATTAGAAATTATTCAATGTTGAACGATATACGGATATTATCGGTGGAAGAAAATATTAAAATGCCATATTTATGCACAGTGTAACTTGAAATAGAATAATCAATTCCTATCCTTCGAGCCCTGTTAATATATAAATGGTGAAAGGCATTTCAATCCGCATGTTGTTCCGGATTGTGGAACTTTCCCAATAATGAAATTCTAGAATTTACTTTTTCTATCAAAAAACTGCAATATAATATCTACCTTATTTGTTCCATTATGGATATTCGTAAATATGTCCTTTTTAGTAGTGGGGCATGGGTGATTACAGCCGAAGAAATATGAAGACTAGAATACATTCAAAACATGGTTACACAGAAGAATGACGAAGATAAAATTGGACGAACTGAGTAACGAATGAATTCCAAAGAAGAGAGTAAGGAACAGTCTCAGCGACACAGTCTTAGAAGAAAGAGAGGTAAATGGGAAAAATGGCAAAGCATGGCTCCTGAATGAAATGTATGGAGCAATTGACGAAGCTCGTAAAAGCAATGCTATTAACCATGAGAAAGTTAGCTGATAGAATAACCGAGTGTAGATTTACGTGAAACCAAAGAGAGGATGGGAAATTAATTACTTCTTGGTACATTCCACCTTTTCTGCCTACCATGGTTTCAACATAAGTTTCATTATCAAGGAGACTTCAGTATTCAGTGTCATCATCATCTTGATACTAATAGACTGATAGTTTAATTTCAAGACCATTGCTAGTAGAAATTAAGTGTGGAACGTACCAAGTTTTTGTTCATTTCCAATGAAACACTTTATAAATTTAAGCCTGCAGCTTTAAATTTAGAGGCTTTAAGATTAGTAGTGATATTATCGAGTGACAAAGCTAGTAATTATCTGTTTTCAAACTGTTTTGCCCGTCTGTATGGCACTGCGCTACATGTCGTTACTGAATAAACCAACTTTAGTTCCTTTTAATAGATTCCCTTTCGTTTTCATGCTCTTTATTTTCGTTCTCACACCGTGGCATTTGATTCCCAGACATTTGCCCACTCGGGAGGGCGTCAACTGCATTCCTCTACATCGGCAAGTGTCTTGCAAGGAGAAGAGATTGCGTGAGGGAAAAGGGAAGGCTTTTGAATTAGCGCGCATTCGTAAGGAAGACTCGTCCCATTGATGGCGACGGATATAAATTTGCGCCCGAGCGGGAGAGAGGGAGCGCGCCGATAAATTACGACGCGAAGGGGAAAAGGGGGGGTGGAGGTCTTATGGCGCCCTCACACACCCTCTTTTGGCCTCTCCTTCAGCGACTTGTTTTAATGGATCCCTTACCGCAAACCCAGGCCATTTCCCCGCTCTTCCTTAGGTATATCTCTTCTCTCCCACGAAGACGGGCTGGGCCTTTCTCTCTCCCTCGCGCCTTCCTTCCTCATCCCCTACTTTTTTTACGTGGAAACACTTTTCGACAGACGCAACCGGAAATGTAATGCGGTTTATTCTTTTCTTTTCTTCCCTTTCCGCCGAAAAAAAGGATAATCCGCTTTCCTTTCGGAGGAATTCACTCGAGAGGTAGAGAAGAGGGGATGGAGACGGGAGGTAGAGGTAGGAAGGGGGTGAGGAATAAAGGAAAAAGGTTTCCAGGGGTCCGGGAGTAAACGTGGGTCGGGAGAGAGGGAAAGAAGGTGTAAGAGACTAAGAAAGGGGGAGAGAGGGTTAAAGAGAGGGGTTGTGAGGTAGGGAGGAGTTGGAACAGAGGAGGTTTAACCAAGCAGGCAGGAGAGTTGAAAATGGAGTTCTTTGTATGCAGAAAAGAGGCGATGGCAGTGACTCTCCGCGTCCATTAATAAAAATAAAAGAATTTTAGCTCCACCATGGCGGAAGGGGAGGGTACTGGGGTGCAGAAGTGGGAAAGGGATGTGAGGTAGGCGGGATGGAAGAGGGATCTGTTGAAAGGTTAACTATGTAAAATGACTGCGAGAGGTAGCTTCTTAGCACTGGTCGTGAAATTCAGTGGAGGAGGAAAAAAATTGCGGCAGAGTAGAGGAGGAGACGGTGGGGTGGGGAGGGTCTGAGATGGAAGATGAGGGTCCCCCAGGGTGAATGCAAAGAAGTGTCTTCCGTCGCCGAGGGTCAGAAGGCAGGATGCCCGAAGTTTCCATTTGCATGTTCTCGAGACAAGGTGCGCACTTCCAATTAAACCCGATTGCATTCCGAACTCTATTACAACTGGCTGATGGGAAAGAACAACTTCATCTTTCCCGCCTTTTTTATGTGAGAAAATTCATCGTGACTGCACTGTGGCTAAGAAATAATTACGTATTTATTATGATATCTACGTCTACACCTACGTAATACCCTGCGAGCCACCGCGAGGGTGTGTCTCAGGAAGTGAATATCACCAAAAATGCACCATTTACAGATCTATCAAAGATCGAAATGAAATCATTTGGGATTTTTCCTGAAAAGAACGCTGAAAAAAACCTAGTGGGCTGGTAAATTTGTTGCTGCCAAAAATGTCACCTGAGATGACGCTAAGGTACTGGCTTGCCATCATGGGGACTTGGATTTAAACTCAGGCTATGGTTGAAATGTGTTGAGGAAAACGTAACCCCTCCTAGAAATAAGTGGAGAACACGTCTAGTGCTGGACTCTGGCCAATAGAATTTTTATTAGGGTTTAATAATCCGCCTTAGGTAAGAGTGAACTAATGCCAACACAAGATTTCAGTCCACCCATTGTCCATTACCTACACATGTTATCACCGGTAATTAGCAATATTCAGTATAGTGTGATTAATATATTCTTATTCCTCTGTCGGTAGATCTCTACGTATTAGAATTTTTCTATTTATCATATTTACTTACTCCGTAGGTATACCATAATCGAGGCCTACTGTAGCCTTTTTCCCTTCCACTTTTTATACCAAATATTTACTCCTTTTACAAAAGACCGAAAAAGTATTTCTGCCGACCACATTTTTACGGCTGGTAACTTAGCAACCATCCATATATATCTATCATTTATATATATCTACTGGCTACCCTGCAAGGAACCTCGTGGGTGTGTGACAGGGGTGCGTTGTTGCCAAATATGCATTTAAGTTTATTTCCCTACCTACCAAAATAAGTTTTCTATAAATATCGTGGTGGACACACTGCAAAATCTACTTTTCATTCCTTACCGCGACTTTCAAATACATTGAAAATATAGCTGAAAGCGAAAGAAAATTTTATTATAGCGGATAAGCCACCATGCTTCATTTATTCTTGGGATTGATTATGGCCGTGTCCGGATTCATTAGCCATTAGGAATTAACCATGTTCCATTAGGCATCGAAGGTGCCTTAATTCCCCGATGACTAAAGGCAGCATGAATTCATGCGAAAACTACCATGTCGCAACCCACGGTGTAACAATGGTACATGAAAACAAATGAGTAGAAATAGCCTGAATAGAGGTATTTCACTAGCGGTCATTTTTGAAGAACTTTTGCTCTAATACTAACTGGAGTTAAAAGGATGCTCGCCGGAGATATTCTATTTTGAATTAAAAGCTATTTTCTCTACAAATACCACACTTGTAGTTTAAGCTCGAGCATTGACATAGATTGTTATTATATTATTATTTGATGAAATACTCGCTGCAGCGGTAAGACTTTCGCCATTTTCACTTACCTCTAGCATTACAAAGCCTATATTTTCAGATATTGCATACAGCAATCACCTTTCGCTTGTTCTATTTCGTGATTTAATGATTTTCCCATTATAATTACACAAACTTTGTTTTGAAGTGCTTCAATGTACAAGCTAATCCATGGTTACGTCCAAGCGCAATGTCGTACAAATTGTTAGTGCAAATATTAAAATGGAAAGGAACAGATCTGTCGGTGAAATATCCGGTTTGGTGATCAAAATCGGGGCGGGCAGTATTTATTTATTAAATATCGGCCACGCTTTATTACAATTAATGAACAAGCAGAAGAGGAAGCTGCCGTAGGAATTTCAAAAACTCACATCAGCAACTTCAACCGCATGCCTCACAAGTATTGTTTAAAAAACAGAAAAGTAATTTATCTCACCGATTTATAGAAATATTTCTGTTCTTTTAACATTTATCACTCCAAGTTGAATACCTTTGCAAGATATAGGCACAAATCATTTACCGTTTTTCACTAGGATTGCCTATTTAATTTATATTTGTCATATTTAACATTTGAATTTCAGTCCTTCTGAAGGGAAAAAACGAAATAATTTTCAACTCACGCATGAAGTATTTCGTCGGCTCATTATGAGTAATAAACATCGCGCAAGTAATTGCTTGCATTTTGCTACCACAACAACCATTCTTCTATTCTCCAAAGGCGCTAAGAATTATGGGATGGTTTTTAAAGATGGCGTTGCAAAAGGATAGACTTCATGCTCACTTTGCTGACGTAAACATTAAATGACTAAATTCGGTGACTAAACTGATGCCTACGAATTCGGACACCCTACAAGATGGCTTCCTCCCTACGAAGGGAGCATTTAGGCAGCTAATTAGAGAATTCGGACACGGCCTAAGAGACATTGTGTGTTAATGAACACACACCTAGGGTGCAATAGAAAGCAAAATATTTATCTCTTCTACATTCTTCATCGCTTTTCCAGGTATTTCACAAAAGACATTTATTTGCCACTACATATTTCCATTCACATTTCCATTAAAGATTGACTTCTTTAGACCATCATGTCTCAAGATTTGTCCGATATGACTGTCCCGCATTGCATTCATAGTTTACCGGATGCTCATAACTCTATCTGGAATTTCTTTTTTACGCCGTCGGTGTAACCATTAAATCTTCGTCATGTTAATATAACCCTTAAATATATATATATATGCTGCCTTAAATCAACGATATGCATATCCTATAGCACATATGACTAACGATGTCAGTCTCTTTCCACATATTACTACCATTTATAGTTGGCATCAGTGTGGAATTGGAAGCCTAATCAAGGATGAGTAACTCTAACCGGGGAGCAACAACCTTAGCCGATAACAATTCTCGTCCATTCAGCACACGATTATTCCCGTGCCCTGCATGTGCCCTTTGCAAGTAGAGGGCTGGTCCTGAATCACCCCTCCCACCTTTCCCACCCTGCCTTTGGGCCTTGTATGCAAGCTGTGAGCTTGAGTGATGACCACTCCTTTTTCTCGAACATCATGAATCATTGAAAATAGTGTAGTTTAGAAAAGTATGTAAATACTAATCCTTATTTATGCATGATATGTAGTGCATGTTTGTTGAGAATACACCACCTGCCTCACACCTTTATGATGGCTTGCAGGGTATTTTGTAGATGTAGATGTGAACTCTAATGGTGGGTTAAATTGAGCATAAGGGTAGTAGCTGCTGTTTCTCATTCTATGCCAAATGTGGTTCCTGAGAAACATTTACTGCTTCATATATCAAACAGTGTCCAAATGGCAAAAAGCATCTCAAGTATGCTGATGCATTGCCATTCATTTATATTTATACGTTTAAATTTAAATAGAAATTGCGGAAGGAGTAGTAATAAATTTATTAATGTGAAACCGTCTCACAAACTACATTTTCTCATGAAGTACATAAACAACATAGTTAAATACATTTAGAGCTTTGGAGTTTATTGTCTCTCATGGCCTGAGATGTCATGCAACGGAATAAACTCTAGTAGGAATAATGCCAGACTGATAGATAAAAAAGAAAAGTATGTTTGTGAGTAAATATGAGTCCAATATATTTACAACGCCAACATTATTTGAAACCATAGAGAGCGACCATTGACTGCGTTATAATGCTTTGTAGATTCGCCCTATATTTTATCCTTATAGTGTTAACATTATTTCCATGATGGTGGTAAGTCATTAATTCAGGAGGAATATTTATTTATATTCCTTGATTAAAGTACTTTTTTCTTTTTAAAGTCGTCTCTTTGTATGGATCCTAATTTTCGAAAACTGGAATATTTAAATACATTTCGGAAACAAATTTGTTCAGAAGTCATGTGCAGAAGCAGATAGTGGGAGTCACATTTATTATTATTAGTATTTTGCAAGTAAAAGCATAAATGGATAGGTAGTAAATTCTTCCCAAAACCCGTGTCTCTAAAATATATAATATATAACCATTAGAATTCTGACGTCTAAGGCTAGTTTTGATGTATAGTATATTCTTCTTGTATTTACTTCTTCTTGCTGTTTTGAAATGGATGATATGAATCATTTCTCATTAATTTGTTTGATTCTCTAAAGTTCAGAATTTTTTTTTGTCTCTTTTTTGCTCAATGTTGTCTTTGCCTGTTGTCTTTTTCGTATTATGATATATTCTTGACCATTTCACAGGGAATGCGCTGACGATTGCAGTAATGCGACCAGTAGTAATATTCACGCCTATTAATTGAATTTGCCACTGCCTGAAAACTAGTCTTTCATTAATCAGATCATAGCCCAAATCTAGCCCATTACCTTATCCAATAGTTACCTTAATTTCTATTACATAGCATATATCTGAGGAAATTGCATAGCAAACGTCTTAATTAGTGTCTTTTCGGATTAGTGGCAAAGCTTTGTCAAACGCAGGTACATATGATGAAATATCAATCTATGAATATGGGACGAAAAGTTCTTACCTAGACGAATGATTGCGATGTGATTGGATGAGTGAAATGCATGCTAATATGCTTTTCTTATCTACCAGTCATATAGTTTTGGCCCTAGTTTCCCCGTGAATAAAGCAATCCCGTAATTCAATATCCAAATTTTGAGCTATGAATTATATGTCATCCTTCCTCCTAGGTAGATTGAGTGGTTTAGGAGTGTAATAAGAGTTGAGTGAGGTGCCGTGGGGACGAAATAAATTGGTAATGAAAAGAATTACCGATGCTCACTTAACGGCCGGCGATTCGGGATTGTTTGCTCTCCCGTCAGCCCCGACGCGAGGGTCCTGTGTTTGTCCGCGCGTGCGTGGGCCCGTAATAATGGGTTTCGGAGGGAAGCGATGAAGTCCGGAACTTTTAGGGGACGGGACGCGCGGGTAATTGGAGAAGACGGAATGGATTCGATTGGAGTTACGTAAGGGTGGGATCGCAGTGGGCGTATGTAAACTATGCCTCCGTCTCTCACTCCCCTTGTTCACTCCTCTCCCCTCGTTGCATATCTTCCTCCTTCTCCCCCTCCCCGAATCAAGCGGAGAGAAGGGTTCCCCGGCCTCCCACGAGAACCTGTAATAACGGTCCAAGGCTATTGTTAGTGGGGAGTCCCTGCTGGACCAGGAGTGGATGGGTATCGCGGTCTTGAAGCCTGTCGTGGAGGAAGGGGGTAGGGGGTGGGATTTGTAGTAGGGGAGGACCAGGGATCGTGGCGAGGTGGAGGTGGGGTGCATGAGAGGGGTTAAAAGGGAGGGGAGAGAGGGAGTTTATCGATTGGCGATGCCTCGAAAATGATGGAGAGACGGAAGGAGGAAGTGCGGTACGGATGGCCGCGGATGGAAGGGCATTAAGGGGAAAAGGCGTGATAAGCGGGAGAAACGGAAAATGGAAGTATTTCGGGTCCGCCCAAATGCTCTCAATAATCAGGCGGGCATAACCTCACGTACCCATAATCAATCAGACATTCGTGTCATGCAGTTGCGTAAGGACTCCACTAAGGAAGTTTGATAAACATTGTTTTCCATTTTCGCTTTTTTTTTGCTTGTATGTCGTATCGTCTCATTAAACCTTAGAATTGAGCCTGTTTTCATAAAATATTTTCCAATGGTTACTGAAAATATTTAATTTGGAGCGTATGGTTTCAACAATTGGCTTAAAAATATAAAGAAACTCGTAACTAAGTAATTTGCGTCTGAAAATTGATACATTATTTTGAACATTCAAAATATTATCCCTTAACATGGCACAAGAGTTTTCAGTACTTTCTTTTCATAGCATTCGTTTAGATACAGTGAATGGGATGTGGTTTTATTATATATTTTTGGCATCTTAGTTCGGTATGCTGGAAATGCTAAACTTAATCTCACAGGTTTCTCATGTTTATCTAGGGGTCTCGATTTATTATTTTAGCTTGTAGTAATGTGTTATAAGAGCGTGGATTTTGGTAAAAAATCCACTCTGCCAGCTTGTTGATTGACCCCTAATAAATAACTCCGTACCATATGTTGAATTTTCGGTTGTGAATTAATCATGAGAAAATTATCCTTCCAGTTTAACCGTAATTCATCTTTGGGTCAAGTTGCAATTATGTATCTACATGGTATTCAATTTGTTTGAATACATTCATGAGTAGAAATATTGGTATAGTAAATAATTAAAATGTATAACCAAGGTTAACAGACGTGAAAGAGAGGAATTATGTTGATACGAAGAGGTCGGCCGGTAGAAGAATCGAGTGGGGGGCTGTGTCAAACTAATCATACGATTATTGACCGATGATTATGATGAACAGACGTTCTGATTATGTCAATATTTTCTGCAATTATCGACTCTCCCGCATCATGGTATACCTACATATCCATAATGCATTGCAAGCCACCGCAAAGGTGTGTGGCCGTGGATGAAAGCGGATTTACCCATCAAATCTTATGTTTTGGGCAACACTTAAAATTTGCAGAATTTTGATACATACGATGCGTGGGAAGAATTGAATGCCCACTCAAACCAGCCATATCCGGCAGAACATCAATCCTGATGGATTGACCGTAAAGAGAAAGAAAAAAGCCTGTGTCATTATAGGGGAGAATTCGGTTTGTATAAAGAAATTATCACATAATGTACAATTCTCACGAGAAAATGTAAAAGTTACTCCTACAGGAAGCAAGGGATGATTTTAGTGCAAAATGATGAATAATTATTCATACTTCCTACCACGTCAAAGTAAAGTGAATTTGGTTCTCAAAGCATATAAAATTTAGTAGATTCATGATATCATTTACCACAATAGCTATGGTAAAACAGTGTTTGGCTTAGAGGCTAAGTAAGGGAATTGGTAATGAAACGATATACACATATATAATTATAAATCCAAGAATTACTGAGAATTTCTCTTTCGGAATTAGTTATTTGGCCGAAGCTAAAGAGATACGCATGACGTCATTAGGCCATTTTTGGCTAGTTAATTGACATTACATTTAAATCTACATGATACCCTGCAAGCCACCATAAATGTGTGTGGCAGGAGCTGTCGGTAAGATTTCAGGGAATGGAGGAAGTGTAGAGAGAAAACCGGCGTCGGCATATGGGTCTAGTACAACTCGGCGCGGCCACTTCGGCGCGGCCACCTCGGCGCGGCCGTCTCGGCGCAAGCCACCTCGGCGCAGGCCCATCTCGGCGCTGGCCCACCTCGGCGCAAGCCACCTCGGCGCAAGCCACCTCGGCGCAGGCCCATCTCGGCGCAGGCCACCTCGGTGCCACATTTAAAATGAAATGTAGGAGTTAGTTTGTTTACTTGGGTTTATATCCCCCGGCCCTGACCAAATTCCAGCACGCGTTTATAAGACACTAGCATCATAAATATCACCTTACTTAGAAATAATATTTCGTAAATCGTTATCTGAGCATGTGGTTCCCAAGGACTGGAAAATGGCTAATATTACACCTTTATTCAAATCCGGCGATAGAGAAGATCCAAGCAACTACAGACCTATCTCACTAACATCGATATCGTGTAAGATAATGGAACATATAATAGTTAGTTCGATTATGGGACACTTGGATAGAGAAAATTTGTTATTTAATAACCAACACGGTTTCCGAAAATCTAAGTCATGCGAAACGCAATTGGCACTCTTTGTACACGACTTATTAGTTTCGGGAGAAAATAATGGTCAGGTTGATGCGATATTCCTCGATTTTAAAAAAGCCTTTGATAGAGTACCTCATGACAGATTGCTCTTAAAGCTACAAAGTTACGGTATAGATAAACACGTAGTATGCTGGATTAATCAATTCTTAGTTGGCCGCGAACAGAGAGTTACTATAGACGGTATCATGTCCAATATAGTTAGTGTCACATCAGGTGTTCCCCAGGGAAGTGTGATAGGCCCACTTTTATTTCTTTTATATATCAATGACCTCGCGCTGTTGTAGTAAATAGTAGAATTCGGCTTTTTGCAGATGATGCAGTAGTGTATAGAGAAATCAGTAGTCCTGGAGACAAGCCATCGTTAGAAAAGGACCTCGTAGCGATTCAGGCGTGGTGCGATAAATGGAAACTAGAACTGAACATAAAAAAGTACGTGACAGTAAATTTTTGGGGAAGATAAAACTCGATAGAAAGAAACTATATGATTCAAGGAACGGAATTAGTAAACGTGGAATCAGTTAAGTACTTAGGTGTAACACTTACATCTACATCTACATAAAACCCTGCAAGCCACCATAAAGGTGTGTGGCAGGGGGTGAACTCTCACCAAACATGCACTATTTATCATGCATAAAATTTGTAATTAAAAATTAAAATAGCAAAGCATGCATGCAAAAACATGCTGTTAGTTGGGTTAGCTTAAAATTCCTTATACCAACATGCAGCTACCAATGTTATCCATTGTTACACTCGTACTGGATACATTTGCCGTTATTCATATCCCTAATAGTACGAGGAAAAAAGGACATTTTGAATCTGTCAGTTCGGCAATCTACTAGTCTGTAAAAAAAAGCAAGACACCCGAGTTTAAGGAGCTCTATCGTTTAAACGAAGCGATCAGTTTCAATGAATCAAAAAGTATACAAGAGATAGTTTATTTCTACGTTGGATAATTTACTTTATAAAATCTTCGCTCCATAGTATTTCCTGTATTTAATTTTTTCTCAAAAAAGTACCCGTTTTTTGCGCGTAAAATCAAGTTGCCCAAATTTGAGCGCTTGGTATTCCCGTAGTTTTCGTTCCAATAACTTGCGATTTTGATATAAAGAAGCCAGATCTAGTAGTTACAGTTTGTAGAAAACAAATAGTTTATACCACTAAAATTGATGGAGTTGTTGTAAATAACGCAAACCTCTGCTAACTTCGAAACCAATGGGTCAATTGAAAATTGATTGGTACTGTTGTATGCCGTAGAATGTAATTAATGCAGGTACGTAGAGCATACACGTTAAATGTCAGCAGTATATTCAATATCGTTTGATGATTATTTTTGTTTGTTGCTTTTTCTCTGCCTGTCAAGGCAGGCCAAAACAAAGCAACAGAAAAGAGAAAGTCTCTCGAAGCCGTGCGTAGTTGCCAAATCGTGCATCGTGACGCGCAGTACCCTGGCAGTTAATGAATCATCCACTGGTTGCTTCAAAACGTTTGCTTTTAGTCATGATTAGACTATGGGTGCACGGGTACTATTTGAGGAATATGTTACCTACATTACGCAGGTTGATGGATCACTTGTTAGAGAATGTACCCGATTGCTCACGTTTCTCTCTCCCAAAGTTAAGGCTGACGGGAATTGATTCAAATAGTTACTGGCAATTATCTTCCGAAAGAATACACAATTATGTCTTAGAAGTTACGCCGTAGAAAAGCATGTTGATGAAAGCTCACCCCAACCTAACATCCTTAAATTTTAGTGGTATAAACTATTTGTTTTCTCCAATCTGTTACTACTAGATCTGGCTTCCTTATATCAATTTCGCAAGTAATTGGAACGAAAACTACGGGAATACCAAGCGCTCAAATTTGGACAACCTGATTTTACGCGCAAAAAACGGGTACTCTTTTGAGAAAAAATTAAATACAGAAAATACTATGGAGCCGAAGATTTTTTTGAAGTAAATGATCCAATGTAGAAATAAACTCTCTCTGGTATGCTTTTTGTTGCATTGAAATTGATCACTCCGTTTAAACGATAGAGCTCCTCAAACTCGGGTGTCTTGCTTTTTTTTACAGACAGGAAATTCCTCCCAAATGTATTCCTCCCAAAATATGTCCGTTCCTTTCGCTTCGTCATGATTTTCTTCTAAAGCGAAGGCCTAAAAATATCTATAACAAAATGTAAATTTTGGATTTGTGCTGCTCTTCATCCCCTGCCACACACCCTCGAGGTAGCTTGCAGGTATTGAGTAGATGTAGATAGGTCCAAAACGCATGGGGCCAATCCAAACTTTGTAATCGAGGTTTTCAATATCTCCAACTTGGCCGCAGCCCACTTGTCTATTAGCATATTTTAACCTATAATGAGATGGATTTCCATTCATTATACATTAACTAACAATACTGCTTGACTTGATGCAGAATAAAAAGGAAATACTTCAGTGATAAACAAAATACACAGGATAGAAAAACAAAGATGAAGGTTTCATACAGAGCACCCGGAATTATCCAGAGTCTAATTAGAATCTCAATTCGAATTAGATTTGTTGCGGGCTTCGATCATAATTGCAACTAGAGATAAACCACAGAATGTTTAAAGTCTTCTAGGAATACTTCTGATGATAATAGACAATATTTACTGAGTATCTGTAGACGCATCGTGTGCAACGAAGATCGGCAAGATTTGTAAAGGGACGGTACGATAACTATATTAGCGTAACCAGTCTATTAAATGAATTAAATTGGGAATCATTGTCAAATCGCAGGTTGAAATTTAGACTTAATCTCTTAAACAAATTCCAATACCATATTTTCAGTGATGATGTGAAAAATATTTTGCGAACCCCAACTTACTGTGGTAGACTGGACCATAATCACAAAATTAGAGAAATAGATTGCCGAACTGACAGATTCAAAATGTCCTTTTTGCCTCGTACAATTAGGGATATGAATAACGGTAAATATATCCAGTTCGAGTGTAGCAATGGATAACATTGGTAACTACATGTTGGTATAAGGACTTAAAGCTAACCCAACTAACAGCATGTTTTTGCATGTATGCTTTGCAATTTTTTCTTTTTTTTTTAATAGTGGAGTTTAGAAGAGTATATAATATATACTAATCCTCTTTAATGCATGATGTGTCGTATAACACAATATTCCTTTGTTGTAGTATTTTTACATGAGCATCTGTCCCGGTACTTAACATCTCTGTTCTCCGCGCCGAAATGGGCCTGCGCCGAGGTGGCTTGCGCCGATGTGGGCCTGCGCCGAAATGGGCCTGCGCCGAAGTGGCTTGCGCCGAAACGGCCGCGCCGAGGTGGCCGCGCCGAAGTGGCCGCGCCGAAGTGTCCCATTCCCTCGGCATATACCTTATTGAAAGGCGTCTACTATCGGCGCAAAAAAGGTAGAACGCTGAACTTTAAGCATTTGTATGAAATTCTGCCAAAGCCCCATAGAGTTGTGTAATATATCGTTTTACTCCTTGTTTATTTGACTATAACATTAAATCATTAAAAAGTGTTTAAACGTAAATGTTTAGCTTCTACGGTCGAAAGAGTGAAGAAGAACACGCGAAAAACTAGGAGAACGGCGAAACGGTCTTCTTCTTCATCTCGCCACGGGCAAAATATTTGATTGGTGCTCTTCATTGTTTTTTTATAGAGAGAACGACATCTCCGCATTACAAATATTTTTTTTTATTAAATTTTATCCATTAATTGATTTTTAAAATGGCCTAAGGTTAGATTTCAATTTCCTAGGTGTTGAAAAGTACATGAATATTGAGGTTACGTATGCTATATGGAAAAAATATTTCAAAACTTTTCATGTAAGGAAATGTTGATACTGTTCCTCTTTTCAGCCCGTTTCACACGATTCACGGATCAGCATAATGTCGAAGATACTCGCTAATATGCTAGCTTTCCAGTTTCATGTGAACAAGTGTTGCTGGCTAACAAGCATGATCGATATCACATCTCGCTGAACTACCTGATTTCATACTTAATGCGGTTCTAGTTTTCTCGTCATCATCATTGGTCAGCATTCCTAGGATTGGTTTGACGCTGCTTTCCACTCAATTCTTCTATCGGCCAGCCTTTTCACTGTGGCGTAATTCTTCTCTTTTACATCCCTTACTTCCTGTTCCATGTATCTCATACGAGGCCTACCTTTTCCAATCTTCCCGTTTACTTTTCCCTCGACGATTATCTTCATCAGGCCATCGTGTCTCGAAATATGGCCGATTAAGTTGTCCCTTCTTCTTTCTAGAGTTGTCAGCAGACTTCTCTTTTCTCCCACTCTTCTTAGAACTTCCTCGTTACTTTCTCGGTCGATCCATTTAATCTTCGTCATTCTTCTGTAGCACCACATTTCGAGTCCTTCTTCCCTTTTCTTCTCTGCTTCTGTCATCGTCCATACTTTAGCTTTCTAATAGCTCCCAATATGACCCGGTGGCCGACGACCAAACACGTCACACTTTAGTCACCGTGCGGTTTTCTTTAGTGTGAAATACTGCTTCATCTACATCTACGTAATACCCTAAGAGCCACCACGAGGGTGTGTGGCAGGGGGTGAAGATCACCAAACATGCAATATTGACATGCAACTAGGATATTTAACGGAGACTTGCTAGAAAATACTGTTACAAACAGCTAGTTGGTTAGTATCTGCATAATATGAAAGAGATTATTGGTTGTTATTACGTGCATCATGCACCAGAGACTACTCTAACAATGTTTCACCTTCCTATCCCTTTGCAACACTGAAAGGATAATTGAACTTGTGGTTGCTTCATAGCATAGGATGCGTTTGAAACGGTCGAGATTATCTCGAATCAAGGAGTCACGTGGAACAAAACGAATGGTTTGCAAATTTGGTTGTGACTCTATCGCTCATTTCAACGCTACTCATTGTTTCCACTCCAGTTTTTGTCATCCGAGGGCTCTATGCGCAAGTGGTATTAGAAAAGGAAAAGGAAAAACAATGCTTGAAATTTTAATGAGTGATTCAAATGCACCAAATTTGCGAGCCATCAGTGTTGGACCCACGTGACTACTTCGTTACCTATTTGAGAGAGTCTTCACGGTTTCAAACTCACCCCTTAGTCCATTTCATTTTACACGACGAACGTCAGATTCAACGTCGAAAAAAGGCATACATATTTCGTAAAGTGAATTAATATAATATTGAAAAAAACAAAAAATTATCCAGCATTTTGTTTTGATTAGATATTAAGCTATCCAAATTAGTAATGTACAAACGATGGGATTTTAGCCCACAACCTTTAGGTTGCCGCAATAGCGCGTTGCGGACTCGGCTACTATGACCGGTTTTGCTGTAGTTATTTCGTTATAACATCAACAACTGAATCACCAATTATGAATGTACCTACTACTACTGCTGTCCCTCCTGAATCATATTTGTGTATGAGATATCCAACGTGGAACTCTGAGTCCAAACTCCGACAGTCGAATGGAATGTTAACCCTTTATTTCATTGTGAAATATTGTCAACGATGAGATTTTTCACTCATCTCCATTTTCATCTATCTGACCTTTCTGAGGGGACCTCAAGACTGAAAATTGGCAAACCTGCTCTCCAGTCTCTATGCACTAGACTGCTTGGCCTTTATCCTAGTAAAAATTCCTCCCTAAATGTTTGGAGTCAAATAAGAATGTGACACGAAAATAATACGGATATGCGCCCCGTCCTGCTTTCCCCAGCCGTGATCCTGGGCGTGCGTTTGCGTCCCAGCCGTTACCATCTCCCAGAGAACACTATGGGGCTCTCACCCTTACGACTCGTGCATTCCAGAACCCGTGCATCGCACGCATTCCCATCTCCTCTCTTTGCGACCCCTATACCCTACAAGCCCCTTCTTTTGCGCCACCAACCCTCTCCTGCACCCCTATCCTTCCTTCTGTATCCTTCCCTCCCTCCCCGCCACGGCCATTGTTCCACTTTGCATGTCACAAAGGGTCTTTGTGTATTCCGCAAGCCTCATTATTGGAGAACCTCGATCCCGCGCGCTCAGGAGTCAAGCCGCAACAGTAGCGCCTCTCCGAGGCTTGTCGTGGAAACATGTGAGCGCTGGAGAGAGATGGTGCCTTCTTTCTCCCTCAATTCCTCTCCCTCTTCTCTCTTTCTCTCCCTATCCCCGTTCTCTCCTCCTGCTCCTCTTTCTCCCTGAGCTCGAAGATATCGAAGTACCTGGCGTGTCTGCCACATATTCCTCTCTCGCTCTCTCTGCATCACGCGTTCTTCCCCTCTTTCATGCTTTCGTGGCTCTGGGTGGTCTTTGTTTCCATTCGTCCCTCGCACATCGAGGTAGCGGGTCTGACGCGCAGGGAGATGGAGGCGAATGAAACTAGGTGGGCGAACGAAAGCCATGAGTGACGCGGGTTTGTGGTGGAGTAACGCCGTCGGCATCACTACGGTCGCCAAGGTGCATAGCCCCAAGGAGTCCGACCGAAGTGAACGTGCTCCAGCCACGCCGCTCTGGGCATTTGGAACTAGGCAAAGGTTATATGTATCTTCTACATCTACATAAATCCCTGAACGCCAGCGCAAGCGTGTATTGCAGAGGGTTAACCATCAGCAGGCATGAATTTTGAATCGATTAAAATCCCACAAACTTTACACTTACTGCCTTTCAGGTATGCAAAATTACTTTCGTTAATGATGCTGATAATCCATTACATTTGGTAATGGATTCGTTACCCATCACAAAATCAATCAGTGAGCTTGTGCTGGTGTAAAAGTTGGTTATATTTATCTTGTACTCTTACATCTACACAAAACCCTGAACTCCAGGGCATGGGTGTGTGGCAGAGGGTGAATTATCAACAGACATGGATTATCAAATAGAAAATTAGTTTAACATTACTACCATGCAAGTATGCAAAAAATAATACTACGTTATACACTACTTATACGCAACTGACCTGGCCTGACCTCCTTACCATATCAGCTGTGCATGAATTTCGTAATACCAAATGTGGGTAGTGGTCCTGCCAATTGTTACAATGAGCTATTTATATGGAGGGGCGTACAGCCTTCTTATATTTGGGGAGAAATATACACTTTCAATTAATTCTTTGTACAAATACTAGTGGTGAACCTCATAATGATTAGTGATAACATATGAGCACGGAGATATGAATAAAGTAGTTATAAATGATATCTGTTTTCTCTTTCCAAAAAAAGGAAGCATTCAATTGAAACGATACGCAATTTTAATGTCATTGAGGATTATACAAACCTTTATTGGGGAAGAGAATGGAAGTGAAATATAAGCGTTAAATATACATGAACATTCTCAGAAAATTCCGAATAATTGATATTGTTGAGAGACAAGCTATTTTTGCGGCTCTGGTAGGCTCGGTAGTCCAATTACTTCATTCTATTCTCTAAAAACCTCTTTCCCTATGCCTTTATTCTCATCAAATTATATTTTTTCTTACCTCTACTTATTTTATCAAAATACTTTTGTTCCTCCTCTTCCTTGCTTGCTCAGCTTCCTTGCTGGCTTCAATTTCACCCCTCAGTGTCCCATTGCCCATATATACTTATTCTTTCACTCATTTTGCCGTCTCTTATGTTGCCGTCTCCAAATTTATTTCTTCTTACGCCATCCTGAATCTTTTAATGGCCCATTGCACTATTTTCAATCCACCTCCATAAACACATCTATGACATTCAATTTATTCTAAGAATCACTCTTTAGAGTCCAGGGGGGAGGGGGGGCGGGTATGCTTGAAACCGTCGGGATTATCTCGAATAGGTAACTAAATAGTCACGTGACATTGACACGAATGGTTTTCAAATCGCCTGAATCGCTCATTACAATATCATTAATTGTTTTCACTTGAGCTTTTCTCACCTGTATCGAATATAAATCCCCCAGATGAGATAAAACACAAGTCAAATATAAACATTTGTTTTAACTTGACTTGTGAAAAAGTTTTTAAAGGTGAAAAAATTGAATGTGGTTGTAATCAGCGGTTTTAACCCACCGAAATTTGGGAACCATTCGTGTTTATACCTCGTGACTCCTTGATTACCTATTCGAGATAATGCCGACGGTTTCAAACGCAACCCCGCAGGATCTCGGATTTCCAAAACCTGGGTATGTACGGCATTTATAAATGATGGTAGATACAAGTAATTAATGTGTATCACACAATGGAGGGTAGGAAATTGGTATATTTGAAAAATAAAAAAAATTGGAAACTTATTATATAATAAATCATCTTCAAGAAGCTTATAAAAATTGAAACAGAGGGGTTTGAAGACCGTGTATGCAGGGTGGTAGATTAAAAGATAAAGGAAAGGAAGGGAAAATGAAAACTAGGAAGAAATAAAGATGGAAACTTTTATTGGAATGCACATTGTTGTGAGACAGAATTCAATACGAGCATCAGAAGGGCAAAATTTCAGCAACGGACTATCAAAATATGTATTAGTTTATAAAATGAGATTAGTTCCATAATATTTGTACGAATTCATCATTTTGTTCCCCAATTGATTTAAATTGTTTCTAATTGCTCTGCTAAGAGAGTGTAGCTGTTTGGCGAGTCTATTAAATAATATCTGAATTTCATGCATGGAATTCTCGAGAGAAATTAGTCAGGCCAATGTATTGCAACCTTCATTTCTTTCTGATTCTTGTTGTTGTTTGCGGGCAGTCTCTTTCATGGAAACAAAGGTTAGATAATCTGATCTGATAAAATTATATCAGTTAATTCCACAGCGGAAGTAATTGCATTCTATGTACATTCAAATCATTTAATTTCTTCACCTCTTATTTTTATGATAACAATGCGAAAGCTTGAAATTCACAATTAATAGAAAGGAGTTATCAAATACGGCTATTCAGATAAGGAGCATAGAACCTACCGTAAAAATACAGTTAATGCAACGGATAATAGACATTTCAGTATAGTGGTGACGTGAATTCTAAAATTACGCGTGCATTGTCATTTAGCAGAAACGAGTGAGTGTAAGGTTCAACTTTGAATATAAAATAAAAATACTCAATGTATCACTGAAGGTAATGTTTACTTATATTTTAGATTTTTAAATTATGTACTTTTTGCATTTATAGCTTAAAAATGCACGGAAATTTGACTCGGCATCGGCTGAATATAACCTATTACTAAATGAAATTATAATGAGCCGGTAAATTATTTTAAACACTATTATTGAGATGAGATTCAGGTCTTTGATGCTATATTTTCCGTCTTCGTACTAATATTTAATCCATCTAATTGAAGAGTAACTGAATTACGATGATTAATGAGCAAAGAACATCTTTCCGTTCGGTTTGATCTCGCATCAAATAAGACTCCTTGTGGAGTCAGCCTTTTTCATCGTAGCCAATTACACTATCAATAGAACGCCACAAAGCCTTTACAAAAGATAAATTTTGAAAGAGAACGACTCCAAAAATTTGGGAAAATATTGGATCATAACTTTTATGGGCGATTTTGACGCGTAAGCCCTTCTCAAGGGGTAATGATGAAGGAAGTGAATCTATCATTGACGAAATAAATTGCCATTTTGGAAGCGACCGTGTGCTGAAATTGGTTTTGGCAGCAGGAACATTACCTTAAGGCAACGTCCTCCTTTGCCACCCTCTGTAACTTAACCAGTAGTTGAATTCTGTTGTTATATTACGGTAATGAATCGGCAACAGCATATTCAGTAAAAAGATTCTGCTTACCTGTGGCAAATAATTCACAATTTTTAGTAATGCGCTTCATCTTGATGGTTCGGATTTGAAAAGCTAAATGTATCCTATTATAATATTTGGAAAAACGTTTATCACTCACGTAACAGTTGCCTTCGATCATTATACCATAACCCTGATGCTTTAGTTTTTCAAGATAGATTTTTTACAGCGTGGTGGCTAGCAGATTAATTTTATGCTTGCTTTTAGCGGATGGCCCAAAGTGATCTGTTTAGCGTCGTATAGGAAGGTCTAATTACCGTAATGGAAGAATATTGCACATGTCTTTTAAAAATGGACCAGCATACTAATGAGAACTCATTGCTACGACCGGTATTTGAACTGCGAGGTTGAGGGAAGGTGGTCAATTTTCCGGCTCATACATGAAATTAGTGGAAATGAAGAAGAATATTATGTAATAAGATAGTAGTGCAGAAGTATTTAATACCTGTTTCCATTTACGCAAACTGGTCCAGCACTGATAATATTCTGGTTTTCAAGCGTACTAACCTGTTCCTCGGGCTAAAAATAAATGTTTTTATCACAATCAAACATCATGGTGAATTGTTATGTCACATTGAAGAGGGAACTTAGCGGAAGAAGTGTAGATTGATGATGGAGAGAAGAGAAGCGTTCGCGAGGTGATATAAGAATTTTTTGAGGAACTTAAAAAGAAAGTATAGGAATTGTGATTGCTAAATGTGCTAGAGAGAATCATATTTTTTGAATATTGATTACGGGAGAGAAGTGGAATAAATTTTCCTTGTGACTCAATCACAAAAGGAAGCGAGTTAAGTGAGATGATTTAAATATGCCTTTTTTGAAGAAGTTAAAAAATGTTAATGCATTGTCTAAAATCTGGCTCTTAGCTCTGGACTTTTGGCCACTCAGTTGTCATGGCGACAGAAAGGATGACCTTTTGCAGCGGAGAGGTTTGGGTGATGGGAGGGAGCGGCAGATAAGGACGCTGTAAACGGCCAACAGCGAGAGAGAGAGTCAAAAGAGGGTGCGAGTGAGCGCTTGGGGGAGGAAAAGAATAGGGGTCTATCTGAATGGGGTTGGACTCATCAGTAAATGAGGTCTTGTATGAGTTTGGGATAGATTGGGTGAGACAGGGGCAAGGGTGAAGAGTTGTGTAAGGGGCAGAAACGCGACAGTAGCTCACTGAGGGTGATGATGGCTCGAGACGTCCCCCATTCTCTCATCCTATCCCTGGGAGAACCTCCGCACATGTCCCCTGTCCGTTATGGACCGTCGTATTTGACTGTGTTTGCCGTTGTGATTGGATGACTCAGGGGAGCGGGTGGAAAAGGGCAGTTGGTGGTGAAAGGGGGATTATTGAGTAGGGACTTGTCGTCCTGAGTCTAGGGTCGGAGACCGTGAGTTCCCTTTGTAGGGCTAAAAGTGGGGAGCGAAGCAGAAAACGAGTGAGGGTTAGGAGTTCCGCGACGACAGGTGGACGGAGTGGGTTCCCGCACGTTTAGCAAGTGCTTTGGAATCGATAAGGATTGGACATTTTCCCAGTAATAACAAGTTCATCAATTATCCGAGCAGGACTACGTCGTCCTCCCAATCAGACCTGCCTACTCAGGTCAAAGAGTGACAAGAGGTGCCGCGTATGACAGAACTAATGAACTGAGATGAGGACCGAAGAACGGGTTATGTGTTTTAATTACCTAAATGTAGGTCAATCTCTTCATCTGGGTCCCAGATGTCGCTGGAAATTGAATTTCACGAGGCTTGGAAACGGAGCACTCTATAGGGTAGAGAAGTGTTCCTTGCTTTATTATTATTTCGAGTTTAATGATAGGAGAATGATGAATGTAGGCAAGTCTAACTGCTTAGTTCTTAATTTTTTGTGGCCCTGGAAGATGAGAAGTTTTAGGCCACTGGGTTCGTTTGAAAAAGAAATACCGTATCTTTTGACTCAAAAGACATAAATAGATACATCAACATAAAAAATTAATTACATTTAACCCAGCTTTTGTACTCCATCAGTACAAAATATGAAAAATTGTGAACATTTTCGGAAATTATATTGAATATATTCAAAGAGATATTCGACTGTACTTCGGCGATACCATACACTTTTTTTCTCCCACACGCTATTAAGGTGGCTCATTCTGTCCACACTCCCCAGATTATGTCTTCTATTTTTCAATTTTATATGGATTCATTTGTTCTCTAACTGAAGACTATCTTGATTCAGGAAACATAATATATACATACAAAACACCGTGTACCTAATGGCTTTTCAGAGTAGGTCGTCTTTGACGCCTTTAGTGATTCGCAAATTAGTAAAGAAAACAATGGTGAAATTCGCGGACTTTGTGCATACGATCATTTTTAAAATTCATGACCTTGACTTTAGTTGTGGATTTAATTGACTTTCAGACTAACCAATTTGGATTGAGTGATACTTAATATGGGTCAGCTTGAAAAGAGAATATTGCCAATGCTGTTGATGTCAGTTCTGTGAAGAGAACTGGAAAGACATTCTCAAAATGACGTTTCCTTCCAAATTTTTATTAAAACGACTAAGGAATTAATTAAGACTACGTTGATTTTGCATTTACCTAAGTAAGAGACGACTTGATGCCCTCTCATTTTCCCGAGTAACTCCCGTTACGTGTACATACATCTCGTGAAACTGAACCCACCCTCTCTTTCCGCGTAGGAATTCAATGAGAAGCACTTCATGCTAGAGCGAATGTTTGAGGAATGTCTTATCTTTATATATACTGCCCCCTTTAAGCGTTGAGAGGTATTTAGAAGGCAATGGATTCCATCGATTACCGATTTCTAAAATATAAAAGGATAGTGAAAAACAAGGTGAAGATATCGGTTGCCGTTGAAGGCAATGTATAGTGGTTTATGAGAAAAGAGAAAAAAAATCACAGCAGTCTAGAAAAAATTTAAAGGAATTCTGGAATAGGTATATTCTGTCACCAATCACAAATGCAGAATACGTGGGAGTTATGAATGGAGGTATTTTGTAACTCCGACGATATTTTTTTCAAATAACTGGATTTGAATTGGGATCGCTAATGAAATATGTCTATTAGAATTCAAATATTATTTCGGGAGAAGGTATTCCACGGTGGATAAATAGATTCATAATTTTTTAAAAGGTTCTTCCTGACTCAAGAGAGAAGCTATTTTTCATTTTCAAATCCCGCATTCAAAAAGGAAGATTCTATTATGTACATAAGTTTGGAGTTATTTCTTTATTTGAACATTTTAAGATTTTGCAATGCAATTTAATTTACTTTCTAATAATAATTTGACTTCCATAGATGAGGCAATAATTTTCATGTAAGTAAAAACTATAAGTATAAATTCTATATAAGTATATAAATTCTCAGGGCAATAGAGATGAAATCTATCACGAATGGGATTGATTAAGTTGGTTAATATGTATAGGGATTATATGTTCAGTGTTGGATAATAGGATTTTATACGTTTTGCAGACACAAGCGTCTGAAATGGTGGGACTTTGCTGACTGATATTGATCATCATCATCATGGGTCAACAATCCTAGGATTGGTTTGACGCAGCCCTCCACTCGATTCTTCTATCGGCCAACCTCTTCATATTAACGTAGTTCCTCTCTTTCACGTCCTTGACAACCTGTTATATATAACTCATACAAGGCCTCCCTTTTTCATTCTTCCCGTTCACTTTTTCCTCGTCGATTGTCTTCATCAGGCCATCATGACTTAGAATATGGCCGATTTGGTTGTCCCGTCTTCTTTTTAGGGTTTTTAGTTAACTTCTCTTTTCTCCCACTCTCCTTTACACTTCTTGATTTGTCACTCGGTCGATCCATTTTATCATTTGTCATCATTCTTCTTAAGCACCACAGTACGAAAGCCTTCACCCTTTTCTTCTCCGCTGCTGTTATTGTCCATGCCTCACTGCCGTAAAGAAACATGCTCCAGATTTACGTTCTGATAAATTGCTTCCTTACTTCTAAGATTATATATCCAGCTGTATGTAGATTATTCTTTTGATAGTATGCCCTCTTCGCCTGAGCAATTCTGCTGACTATTTCTTTCTTGCTTCGTTCATCGTTGTTGATTTTGATAAATAGACTATTAACTACACTAATAAATTCCATAGTCTTAATGTACTTTATAAACTTTTCGAAGTACTTATTGAATTTTATGAGACTTCGCATTAAAGTCGTATTTCTTCTGGTATATTTATATCAGGAAATACTTTGTTTGCAATAGAAGCCATTAAGCCTTATTATTAAGCCATATCTCCTTAAAATTCTATATAGCGTTAGGCTTTACTCTATTAATGTCCACTCTATATTCATAAGACTACCAAATGTAAGTTTGGACAGACCAAAAGATGAGAACTTCCGAATTAAAACCTTATTTATGCGGTAGAATGTAATCTTTGCCTTTGGAGCACCTAAAACGCAACTACTATTAGAATACATGAATAAGTAGACTAATACTCTTTCGTTTTCCTAGAGGTTATATCGGCACACCGAAAGAAGTCTTCTTACCATTAATCAAGGAGCAATAATATAGGATGCCCGAGACATTGATTTTTTTGAGCAAGAGTTTTACGTTCATTTCACAATTTTTCCCACAGTAGTTGTATTTGTTAAAAAGTACTGATTTTAAATTTGTCATGATTTCGCACCTGCTGCATTGCACATAATGTTTCAAGTATTTTCTTAGATTTGTATTTGTATCATCTGCAGATATCATAGTACAGTGTACGCGGCATATAACTTATCACCTAGGTGCTGCATGCTAAAATTCAGTTTTTGGATTACCAATCGAGGAATTCTTATTGGGGAATCTTTTACTCATTGATCATTTTAACTAACTGAGCTAATTTTTATCCTGATCACTATTGATTTTGCTTATGAGTTAGCAAGTTTGAATGCTTTCGCGTCGTATGAATTTGGTGAAGACTGCCGATGTTTCAATGGGCGACTCTTCTCCATCGTCTTCAGGCTTGGATGGTCTTGGTGTAGTTATTGGTGTTCTTCCCAGAGCAGGGAAAAGTACGTAGTCCCGTATGAGGAAAATTTGCCGCCATTTTAACATATATGTAGCGGATTTGAATCCCACCTTGGACATGAGTGACATGTCTCTCTTACTGTTAAGTTTAGGATTAGTCTAGATTAGATGTTACGGCATAACCTTAGCAGTTGTAACACCTTATTTTACGAGAACAGGAAATCAAGGTTTCCCCATGGCTTACGAAAAGAATTTAATCTGGTATTTGGTTCATTGTATAAAATTTCCTATTCAGAGTACAATGAAGCTTATGTCTCGTTGAAATCCTGCTATGAATTATTTTTCCAAGAATTTTTGACTACTCGTCAATTATATCATTTTTATGGAAACTAATACATGGAAAACATAAGATTGAATGGTTGACTTTAAATTCGAGGACATTGTTCTCACCAATGTGTCGAAGGTAGTAGAAATATTGTTTCCTTACATAATATCGTTGCATCAATATTACGGCACCTTTCTTCAACGTCGCCGTCAACTTCACCGAAAACCGATGTACTTCGACAAAAAGTTGGATTCAGCGGTGAAATTTTCACTGATCATAAACCAGAGAGAAAGGCTGTCTATTGCGGGAAAATTTCTAATAGTTATTGACTGTAAAGCGTGCATATGGGGTCAGGAAACCGATATGCAGATGCGTATGCGTTATACTGAAGAGAACGTGCTTCCTTTCCTCTCAAGAATTTAAAAGAGTATCAGAGGGTAGTAAATTCTGCCAGCCATGTTGTATCATCAAGCGGCAAAGGCATTGAGTAATGGGAAAAGGCCTCTTTAATACAAAATTAGGGGGTGCGCGAGGCGTGTTGAATGCGAGTGCGCCAGAACGATTCCTGGGCGGCGAGCTAGAAGGCGAGTGTCACTCAGATCCGCATTCCATCGTTATCCATCTATGCGCCATTTTTCAAAACTCCTCTCACCCTGCCAACCGGAATACTTCTCTCAACCCCTCTCCCCTCCCCCATTCACTCCGGAGTTGAGAGGGTGGGAGGGAGGGGTGGTAAAAAAATCATCCCCATCGCCCGCCATCAAAATCAGCCACAATCCCTCCCATTTCCGGAGAAATATCTCTTTTCCTCGACGAAATCCAAGCCACTCTTCCAGGCTTCCATATTTCCATGGCTATACCACCCTTCTCCCCTTCCACCGATACCTTCCCCACCCACCTTCGCACTTCTCCCAACTTCCGAAATCCTTGCATCCGCTCCTTTTCCTTCTCGAAACCTCTCTTCTTACCCTTACCCTGGTCCCTCTCTCTTCCCCCATCCCCACACCCCACGAACTCCAGAACCCTTCAACTCCCGCACACAACCGAAATCATCCCTTCCCCTTCACTCCCCGCGATCACTCACCCCATCCTTGCGTCCATCCCTTTAAACCCCTTCTCAATCCCTTGTCTCCTGTCACAACCAGTGGTTATGATTGAAACGTTTCTGAAGTTGAGGTACAAGGTTTTAAGGGGGCAGGAGGGGGGTCGGGAGAGGTGAAGGGTCCCTTGCGTTGAGGGCACGATCTGCGGGGTCCCGGGAAGGTTTAGGGATGGTGTGGATGGAGTAGAGAAAGAGGAATGGAATCAAGGGAGAGGGAACAGAAAGTGAATAGGAATGGCGAGTCTCCGAAATCAATGCAATAATTTCAATTAAGTTTAGAATGATAAAAATGGAATAAGATATAATAATAAGAATAAAATTGAGGATTGTAATGAATGGGGTCTCTAAATTAACACAACTAAAATGCAATACATGATATTTGGAGAAAACAGGGATGATTTGGACCTGAAATAATAAGATATAATAATAAGAATAAAATTGAAGATTATAATGAATGGGGTCTCTAAATTAACACAACTAAAATGCAATACATGATATTTGGAGAAAACGGGGATGATTTGGACCTGAAATAATAACTTTGACTGCCGAAATGTCGATCGTCGAAACCTCGGCCTAGGAGTTCCAAAAACAAGGAACTGATGAAAAAGATATAAGGAAAAAGGTTAATGAAGGGAAATCTATGAATATACTGGATCCGATCCTGCGTAATTATTTATAGATTACATACTTAAAGAGAAATATTTTTAGGATCACTATCGTAATAAAACCAAATATTTATGATATTGGGGGTTTAAGTATGAGTTGTAAGCAAGAATATAGGTCCGAGACTACTTTCTTATGGAATGCTGTGGCTTCATCCTGCGTAGCATGATATAAATGAAATCATAAGGAAAAATGCGTATTTTGACATCCATGTCACCGACACAACAAACGAAAATAAATCGTAATGTTTCGGATATTTAAGATGAGCTACTGATGAAGTGTTACCATTGATGGTTTGGAAGTGGAAAGAGTTGAGAAGAAGGACCACCAAATTGACTAAAGAAAGTATTGAAAATGAAATGAAGGCAAAAGTTTTAAAGCAACTCAAATAATAAGGAACGAAGGCATTTCGGAAGCAAGATGCGCTCCAAATACTCTTTAGTATTTAATTATTTGTGAAGAAAACTGAAAATTCCACAACATACTAGCATTAACATACCGAGAACAAATCTGAACGCATAACAAAAAGTATGATCCGAAATGACCCGTCACGCTCCAGAATGAACCGTTTACTCGAACAGCGTAACACTATAACCAATACCGACTGGCCTTTAGTCCAGTGCTCCAGCAGGAAGTTATTGACAGGACAAACATCAACTCCCATGAGATGCAGGATTAGTGAATATCAAAGGATGACTAAAAAGAAACAGTTTCACCTCCCCCTCGTACAGCACGTCTGGTCTTATTAGGATTTCGCAGGTTTTTCACACCCCCCTTCTTGTGTGGGTGTTTTCCTGCAGTGGGTTTTTGCGTAAAGGATGTAAGCATAATAATCCTCACGTTTTTCCCACATTGTAAATTCTCTCACACACTATTAGATATGTAATATTGATATATTGTGTATGTATATTTCTTTTGTGTTAATTTATCATTATTTGATTCCTATAAGTGTATTCTTTACTTATTTTTTTAAACATCGGATTGTAATTGTTTTAAGTATTGACCACTATTTCTTTTATATATTTATTTTGACGAGGGGTTAGATGGCAGAAGGGACAGTTTTGTCTCAATCTCGCCCCAATAAAGACCTTTTATTATTATTATTATTATTTATTATTATAACAATTTGCATAAATCACAGTAAACCCACAAGTGAGGCTCTTGGGATGATCCAGAAAGCTTAAGAAGCTGGTGCCATGGGGTGATCCTCTGTTTTTAAGTGGTACATGAGCGCCTCGCCCCAACTGATACGAACGTATTTGGCTCACAGTGGGAATTATACTTCTTTAAATAGATTTATAACGATTACTGAATGCGATAAATATCGGGCGATACCTATAGGTAGCGTTGATGGTTGATAGTAATAATTACTCGGGGGAGACGACTGGCAGCTGAGGTCATTTTCGAAATTTAAGATAGGTGGATCATCGCGTAGAGATAGGAGCATTTCGGAGAACGGAGGAATAAAGAGGAGAAACCCGGTGTTGGTGTTAGCTTGTTCTTAACGAAAGGCGCTAAGAGTTCCACGGTTTAACGTCCCTTTGAGTAAAGAACCTGATGGCATTTCCACGCAGAACTGTGAGGACCGGTTAACTGTTGAAGCATTTCTGCTACTGCCGATATCCTAACCCAGACCTTTGGGGTGATAGGCCAGTGCTCTACCTAGCACGCCAACTCGATGCTCCTTTTAATTATTATTTAATTTTTAATGCACGTTAAATCTCCATACGAGGCAAAAGAAAATGCAATACTTTGTGCCGAAGAGCAGGGGCCTAATCCTTCCCAAGCACTCTCTTTATGGCTTCATTGCCACCCATAAGCTAGGATGGATATGCCCCTTTATGAATCTGATAAAAATCTTTGGGTCTGTGAGAAATAAATGAGATAAACGTGTCAACACACCGCCATAACTTAGAATTTAAAAGTAATAGCAAAACTAGCAAAAGAAGAAGAGGGGTTGAGCCGCCATAGACGGACAGCGGGACAGATCCCCCCAGTTATACATATCATAATATGTTACTGATGCTATGTAAGTTTACGTCAAAAATAGAGTTAAAACATTTACGATTAACATTTTCACCATAGTTATAGACACTGTTACAGGCAAACGTTGTGGAATTTTTCCATAGTAGAAAATAAAGCGACACACAGTGTGTTGCTTAATTTTCTACCATAGTTTTATTCAAATATAAATATAATATGTACATCGTATCATATATAAATCGGGTCTAGTACAACTCGGCGCGGCCACTTCGGCGCGGCCACCTCGGCGCGGCCGTCTCGGCGCAAGCCACCTCGGCGCAGGCCCATCTCGGCGCTGGCCCACCTCGGCGCAAGCCACCTCGGCGCAGGCCCATCTCGGCGCAGGCCACCTCGGTGCCACATTTAAAATGAAATGTAGGAGTTAGTTTGTTTACTTGGGTTTATATCCCCCGGCCCTGACCAAATTCCAGCACGCGTTTATAAGACACTAGCATCATAAATATCACCTTACTTAGAAATAATATTTCGTAAATCGTTATCTGAGCATGTGGTTCCCAAGGACTGGAAAATGGCTAATATTACATCTTTATTCAAATCCGGCGATAGAGAAGATCCAAGCAACTACAGACCTATCTCACTAACATCGATATCGTGTAAGATAATGGGACATATAATAGTTAGTTCGATTATGGGACACTTGGATAGAGAAAATTTGTTATTTAATAACCAACACGGTTTCCGAAAATCTAAGTCTTGCGAAACGCAATTGGCACTCTTTGTACACGACTTATTAGTTTCGGGAGAAAATAATGGTCAGGTTGATGCGATATTCCTCGATTTTAAAAAAGCCTTTGATAGAGTACCTCATGACAGATTGCTCTTAAAGCTACAAAGTTACGGTATAGATAAGGTGACCATACGTCCCGCTTTTAGCGGGACAGTCCCGATTTTTAACAATTTATCCCGCGTCCCGCGGGGTTTTAAGAAAGTCCCGATTTTTAGATAGAATACACGACAAGCTAGGGAACGGTGGGAGAACGGGAAGGGAAAATGCGGTTTTCGGCTTCCATGTAGCTATTTCACCAGGATATGAGTTTTATGTTATTTTTGTAAATTTTATAATGTTAAACTTTAATAATAAAATTAATTGTTGAAAACTGATTATCAGGAACTGCTTATCAAAGTTCGCCTTGATCAGTTGCTACAAATCGACCACCATTGTTTGGACTTAATGAACAGTAGCATTTTTGGGTATTGGCAGTGACGAAAACATTTCGTAGCTGCAAAATGAAGAGAGAACAATTCGTACTCTTCTACAGATTTTATTCTTATGGCGTCATGTTTCGCTAGCGATCAGGATGTATTCGCGGGCTTTGTTGATTTCGAAAAGCCGTTCGAAAGAGTGGGGTGGGACGAGTTAATGGAAATATTGAGGTACATAGGAGTAGACTGGAGAGACAGGAGACTGATCCGGAATTTATGCATGGCGCAGGAGACGCAGGTGAGAGTAGCCGATGGAGAATCGGATTGGGCCACAAGAGGGAGTGGAGTTAGGCAGGGCTGTTCATTATCGCCGGTACTTTTCAACATACACTCGGAGAAAATGGTGAGAGAGGCTTGGGATGAGCTGGAGGCTGGAGCAAAGGTCGGGGGGAAATTGATAAAATCTGTGAGATTTTCGGATGACCAAGCGCCCCCAATGCCTGTTTAGTTCCAGTATTGGCCGTCGAGCGCCAGTGGTACTTTCGTCCTACTCCTCGCGAGGGACCTTATGGAAAGGACTCCTTTTTACCTGCCGAGAAACGTATTTAGAGTCATTTATGGTTTAATTCTTTCTCGCATCGAAGAAAAACACAATTATTGAAGTAAGGACCTGAATATTTACCGAATTTAGGAATCTTTTGTCCTATCAGTGCTTCTTACCAACATAACTTTACACAAATCAATTAAAATTTCTTTCCATCAAACATGCTAAATACGACCTGGATCCACCAATGTAAAAGTGTGGAATATAATAAAGTTCCTCATTCAAAATGCATAGTATTCCACACCGTGACGCGTGTGACATTCTCAAATATTTTTCCATGATGAGACCGAAAGGGAATTACCAACTCCATGATACGTATAATCAACTATCGGTAACGTAACTTTGTGATGCACACTAATCGCGATGATAAAATTTTCGTAGTAATTTTCTACTTCTCTTCGATATCCCTTTCTTAAGTCCAATTTTTTGAAATCTTGACGACCTCTTATAATGATATTGAAACCGGTCAGGCCAGCAACAAGAAAAAGTGAATAAAATAATTTAAAAAATTTCCCCTCGTAACCTCCTTATTACTATTATGGCTCAGCAAAACCACATCAAACAATTTCCCTCTTGCTGCCTAAAAATTACTTTCAAAATCCCAAGAGTTCCTTTGTGGATTTCCTCTCGAGGGAATAGTGGGTTGCAGAATTGAGTAAATATTAGTCAATCAAGCACTTTGTACATTGTTTCTCACAAAAATTTACGTCATAGAAAATTTGGAAATTTTTTTTCTTCGTTGAATACTCAATGTTAGCTTCAGAATTACGTGTTTGCAAATTGCCTCATTCGCATGCTAACATAATAATGGATTATGAAGGCTATCACTTCTTCACAATGTTTTGATCAAGAAAAAAACAAATTATTTTTTTGAGGATATCACCTATAGCAATATCAAAAACATTTGCTTTCACACAATGTAAAATTAAAACGTGTTCCACAGAACGTATAAAACGAAATAAATTTAAAAATGGTGCAAAAGAGCGCCTTTAGATTTTAGCTCAAATAATTTACCCACTGGTTGCACCAAATTTGCCGGTGGGTTTAGAAATTCTGAGCGGCAAACAGCACAACGTGAATAGCTAAACATTTGTTTAGAAACATAATGGTTTCCGTGATAAATTATACATTGAACGACTTCAGAGAACGCGTAGTCATGTTCAATGATGACATCTTCGACATCTCTGTACCCGTTTCCAGCCACAGCCCTCAGTTTTTCCTTGAGAGATTTCCTCAAGTCTTCTTTGTTTTTGCATATTTCTTTGATTTCATGCAGTGTAATCAAGGGATCCGAAATCTTATCCTGAAGTATTGTGCAATTGTCTTTTTTAGGGTGTTTAATAAGGCTGTACATATACACTAAGTAGTTTATACAACCGCAGGGATGCTGAGGTAACCGAGTGGTCATTGCTTCCTCCAGCTTCTCTTACAGTTCCAAAGAACCGCCGAAAGAACCGCAAAGGGACTTAAGATGTGAAGAAAGTGATATCCTCAACAAAAATCATTCGTTTTTTCTTGCTCAAAACATTGCGAAGAAGTTATGGCCTTCATAATCCAATATTATGCATGCGAATGAGGCAATTTTCAAACACGTAATTTTAAGGTGAACTATAAGAGTATTCAATGAAGAAAAAATGTCCAAATTTTCTATGACATAAATTTATGTGATAAACAATGTACAAAGTGTTTGATTTATTAATATTTATTCAATTCTGCAACCCACTATTCAGTCCCTCGAGAGGAAATCCACAAAGAAACTCTAAGGTTATCTCCCAAGAAATAATGTTTCATTGACTACGAATGGTGGGATTTTGATTCCAATTTTCAGATAGCAAGAGGGAAATTGTTTGATGCATACACATGTGGTTTTGCTGAGTAATAATCGTAACAAAGAGATTTATTATTATTATTTGGTTTTCTAACGGTGAAGGTAGGTCTAAATGGAATTGTGGACAATGTCTAAGTGGACAATTGATTCTTCCCAATCCTAAATTTCACACCAGCCCCTCATACCTCTCATCATTGTATGCAAGCTGCCCGTTCATCTCCTCCCTCCCCTCGCTTCGTTCTTCCCTTAATCACTTCTTTCAAAACACCATCCCCTTTCATTATCTTTTCTATCCACACCTTCTGCCTTCTCCTAATTTCATCTATCAAATTTCTTTCCTCTCCTACCAATTCTAGCACTTCATCGTTCGTCTTCCTTTCGACCCACCTTACTTTTTCCATCCTTCTCCATACCCATATCTCAAAAGCCCTAACTGTATTTTCATCTTCTTTTCGTAAGTCCCACGTTTCCACCCCATAGAGTGCAACGCTCCGTACTAAACTTGTTTCTAGTCTTTTCTTCACTTCCATACTCAACTGTCATTAGTTCACGCCTACGAGTAAAAGCTTCTTTTTCCAATGCAATTCTCCTTATCACTTCAATGCTGCTATACCCTTTTTCCTCCAACACACTACCAGATAGCTAAATTGCTCCACCTGCTCTATTTTCTGACCTCCTACTTTTATAGTTATAATGGCCCTTTTTGTTCTTGAAAATCGCATTACTTTCGTTTTCTTCTGGTTTATCTTCATCCCATATCTTTCGCACTGTCCCTGCAACGCATTCAGCAGTTTTTGCAAGACACGGACTGACTGGCTAAATAGCGCTTGGTCATCCGCAAACCTCACTGATTTTATCAATTTCCCCCCGACCTTTATTCTAGCCTCAAGCTCATCCCAAGCCTCTCTCACCATTTCCTCCGATATATGTTGAAAATCACCGGCGATAACGGACAGCCCTGCCTAACTCCCCTCCCTATTGTGGCTTAATCCGATTCTCCATCGGCTACTCTTACTTGCGCCATGCATAAATTCCGGATCTGTCTCCTGTCTCTCCAGTCTATTCCTATCTTCCGCAATATTTCCATTAACTTTTCCCACCTCACTCTGTCGAACGCCTTTTCGAAATCAACAGAAAAAGCGAATACATCCTGATCATATTCTAGATTCCTTTCCACTAGTACTCTCACCACTGCAATCGCATCCCGAGTGGCCCTCTCCTTCCGAAATCCAAACTGATCCTCGCCTATAAATTCCTTTGCTCTCTTTTCCATTCTTCTGTTGACGATTCTAAGCACTATCGTATGAGAAATCAAACCTATCGTTCTATAGTCTTCACCCTCTTTTTCGACATAGGTATCAGCACGGTTTTTACAAAATCTTCCGGCCAAGTCCCCTCTTCGTATATCCTACGAACGTGTTCATAAAATCTCTTCCTTCCCCGCTTTCCAACGTTTTTCAGATACTCAGCTGGGATGTTATCTATCCCTACCACTTTACCCGCTTCATTTCTCGCAATGCTTTCTCTATCTCACTATTCAGTTTTCCAGGGCCCACGTCATCCTGATCTACGTCCTTTTCCTCTTCTATATCCTAGTTCCTAGGCCTATTTTCGCTATCATAGAGTTCCTCAACATATTTCCTCCATCGACGCTGTATCTCCTCTCGTTCAGTTGCTAAATTTCCCCTTCTGTCTTTGATGCATGGAACCGTTTTCCCTTTCTTGATGCCCGATAACATTACTCGCAGCTTCTGTTCCTCAGTGAGGCGGCTGTGTGAAGGCGTCTGACACCAGATGGGCGGCCTATCAAGTGATGGTGTCATGTTAAAAACACTAACGTGGAAGGCAACGGGAAACCCCTTTAATTAAACTCTCCCAAGAACACAATAATTCCTTTTTCTTGTTTCTGACCTGACCGGTTTCAATATCATTATAAGAGGTCGTCAATATTTCAAAACATTGGACTTAAGAAAGGGATATCGAAGTGAAGTAGAAAATTACTACGCAAATTTTATCATCGCGATTAGTGTGCATCACAAAGTTACGTTGCTGATAGTTGATTATACGTATCATGGAGTTGGTAATTCCCTTTCGGTCTCATCATTAAGGTGACCATACGTACCGGTTTGGCCGGAACAGTACCGTTTTTGGGGTGTTTGTCCCGGTGTCCCGAAAGACTAAATAAAAATACTAATTTGTACCGGTCTTTGGATTTATGCTATCAAAATAATTAGTTTGTTTTTTGAATTTTGGTCTTTTTTTAAACGCTTGTAAAAATAATGGTTCAAACAGATTCTTACATGAAAAATCCGTACATATATTTGGTACAGTAATTCTGCCATCTGAAAAATATCATAACTAGAGTGTGATTTTTGTGAATTTGAATTGTGAATACAAATCTCTTCGAAAAGTTTAAAAAAAAATCATTTCATAAACATTAAAATGAAATAAAAATCTTTTTCCTTAATATTTGATTTCTTTTATTGTTCTATTGAATTAAAAATGCTTAAAATATATACATTCCTATATTTATAATATACTAAGCTCTTACATATGTAGCATCAGGAAGTTGCACCGATTCGGGTGCTGGAAAAGTGAGTTGTGTAGGACTCTTGAGTGACAACTTTTTTAACGCTTCAGTTGACCAAAGAAACATGCATACATACATACATGTAAAATTGCCTATGCTTCAGGTGAAGCGATATTTTGTCCCGGTTTAGCAGATCAGAAATCTGGTCACCTTAGGTATAGATAAACACGTAGTATGCTGGATTAATCAATTCTTAGTTGGCCGCGAACAGAGAGTTGCTATAGACGGTATCATGTCCAATATAGTTAGTGTCACATCAGGTGTTCCCCAGGGAAGTGTGATAGGCCCACTTTTATTTCTTTTATATATCAATGACCTCGCGCTGTTGTAGTAAATAGTAGAATTCGGCTTTTTGCAGATGATGCAGTAGTGTATAGAGAAATCAGTAGTCCTGGAGACAAGCCATCGTTAGAAAAGGACCTCGTAGCGATTCAGGCGTGGTGCGATAAATGGAAACTAGAACTGAACATAAAAAAGTACGTGACAGTAAATTTTTGGAGAAGATAAAACTCGATAGAAAGAAACTATATGATTCAAGGAACGGAATTAGTAAACGTGGAATCAGTTAAGTACTTAGGTGTAACACTTACATCTACATCTACATAAAACCCTGCAAGCCACCATAAAGGTGTGTGGCAGGGGGTGAACTCTCACCAAACATGCACTATTTATCATGCATAAAATTTGTAATTAAAAATTAAAATAGCAAAGCATGCATACAAAAACATGCTGTTAGTTGGGTTAGCTTAAAATTCCTTATACCAACATGCAGCTACCAATGTTATCCATTGTTACACTCGTACTGGATACATTTGCCGTTATTCATATCCCTAATAGTACGAGGAAAAAAGGACATTTTGAATCTGTCAGTTCGGCAATCTACTAGTCTGTAAAAAAAAGCAAGACACCCGAGTTTAAGGAGCTCTATCGTTTAAACGAAGCGATCAGTTTCAATGAATCAAAAAGTATACAAGAGATAGTTTATTTCTACGTTGGATAATTTACTTTAAAAAATCTTCGGCTCCATAGTATTTCCTGCATTTAATTTTTTCTAAAAAAAGTACCCGTTTTTTGCGCGTAAAATCAAGTTTCCCAAATTTGAGCGCTTGGTATTCCCGTAGTTTTCGTTCCAATAACTTGCGATTTTGATATAAAGAAGCCAGATCTAGTAGTTACAGTTTGTAGAAAACAAATAGTTTATACCACTAAAATTGATGGAGTTGTTGTAAATAACGCAAACCTCTGCTAACTTCGAAACCAATAGGTCAATTGAAAATTGATTGGTACTGTTGTATGCCGTAGAATGTAATTAATGCAGGTACGTAGAGTATACACGTTAAATGTCAGCAGTATATTCAATATCGTTTGATGATTATTTTTGTTTGTTGCTTTTTCTCTGCCTGTCAAGGCAGGCCAAAACAAAGCAACAGAAAAAAGAAAGTCTCTCGAAGCCGTGCGTAGTTGCCAAATCGTGCATCGTGACGCGCAGTACCCTGGCAGTTAATGAATCATCCACTGGTTGCTTCAAAACGTTTGCTTTTAGTCATGATTAGACTATGGGTGCACGGGTACTATTTGAGGAATATGTTACCTACATTACGCAGGTTGATGGATCACTTGTTAGAGAATGTACCCGATATCTCACGTTTCTCTCTCCCAAAGTTAAGGCTGACGGGAATTGATTCAAATAGTTACTGGCAATTATCTTCCGAAAGAATACACAATTATGTCTTAGAAGTTACGCCGTAGAAAAGCATGTTGATGAAAGCTCACCCCAACCTAACATCCTTAAATTTACCTGAAGGACGCAACACAGATACCGCTACCGTACGTGCCGGTCATTTAAAGGAAGCGCGCCGACTGCCGAGTCGGTGGCAACCACGCGCCTCTTTTCTCCTCCCTCTCCCATGACGGAGCTGCCGGTACGCGTATATAAACATCTAGATAAATAATAAGCGATATTGACCTTATTAGTGATATTTAATGTGAATGTTATAAGTACCAGCATTGCATTCATTGTACAGCATAGAACAGTAACAATCAATTTTCAATTGACCCATTGGTTTCGAAGTTAGCAGGGGTTTGCGTTGTTTACAACAAATCAATCAATGTTAGTGGTATAAACTATTTGTTTTCTCCAATCTGTTACTACTAGATCTGGCTTCCTTATATCAATTTCGCAAGTTATTGGAACGAAAACTACGGGAATACCAAGCGCTCAAAGTTGGACAACCTGATTTTACGCGCAAAAAACGGGTACTCTTTTGAGAAAAAATTAAATACAGAAAATACTATGGAGCCGAAGATTTTTTAAAGTAAATGATCCAACGTAGAAATAAACTCTCTCTGGTATGCTTTTTGTTGCATTGAAATTGATCACTCCGTTTAAACGATAGAGCTCCTCAAACTCGGGTGTCTTGCTTTTTTTTACAGACAGGAAATTCCTCCCAAATGTATTCCTCCCAAAATATGTCCGTTACTTTCGCTTCGTCATGATTTTCTTCTAAAGCGAAGGCCTAAAAATAAATATAACAAAATGTAAATTTTGGATTTGTGGTGCTCTTCATCCCCTGCCACACACCCTCGAGGTAGCTTGCAGGTATTGAGTAGATGTAGATAGGTCCAAAACGCATGGGGCCAATCCAAACTTTGTAATCGAGGTTTTCAATATCTCCAACTTGGCCGCAGCCCACTTGCCTATTAGCATATTTTAACCTATAACAAGATGGATTTCCATTCATTATACATTAACTAACAATACTGCTCGACTTGATGCAGAATAAAAAGGAAATACTTCAGTGATAAACAAAATACACAGGATAGAAAAACAAAGATGAAGGTTTCATACAGAGCACCCGGAATTATCCAGAGTCTAATTAGAATCTCAATTCGAATTAGATTTGTTGCGGGCTTCGATCATAATTGCAACTAGAGATAAACCACAGAATGTTTAAAGTCTTCTAGGAATACTTCTGATGATAATAGACAATATTTACTGAGTATCTGTAGACGCATCGTGTGCAACGAAGATCGGCAAGATTTGTAAAGGGACGGTACGATAACTATATTAGCGTAACCAGTCTATTAAATGAATTAAATTGGGAATCATTGTCAAATCGCAGGTTGAAATTTAGACTTAATCTCTTAAACAAATTCCAAGACCATATTTTCAGTGATGATGTGAAAAATATTTTGCGAACCCCAACTTACTGTGGTAGACTGGACCATAATCACAAAATTAGAGAAATAGATTGCCGAACTGACAGATTCAAAATGTCCTTTTTTCCTCGTACAATTAGGGATATGAATAACGGTAAATATATCCAGTTCGAGTGTAGCAATGGATAACATTGGTAGCTACATGTTGGTATAAGGACTTAAAGCTAACCCAACTAACAGCATGTTTTTGCATGTATGCTTTGCAATTTTTTCTTTTTTTAAATAGTGGAGTTTAGAAGAGTATATAATATATACTAATCCTCTTTAATGCATGATGTGTCGTATAACACAATATTCCTTTGTTGTAGTATTTTTGCATGAGCATCTGTCCCGGTACTTAACATCTCTGTTCTCCGCGCCGAAATGGGCCTGCGCCGAGGTGGCTTGCGCCGATGTGGGCCTGCGCCGAAATGGGCCTGCGCCGAAGTGGCTTGCGCCGAAACGGCCGCGCCGAGGTGGCCGCGCCGAAGTGGCCGCGCCGAAGTGTCCCATTCCCATATAAATCATCATCATGGGTCAACAATTCTAAGATTGCTTTAACGCAGCCCTCCACTCGATTCTTCTATCGGCCAACCTTTAGTATTGACGTAATACCTATCTTTTACATCCTTCACAACCTGCTACATATTTTTCATACGAGGTGTATCTCACTATCAGCAAACTCTTATACGTACTTTATCCTTCTATTTCACATCCTTCACTACCTGCTATTTTTATCTCATGCGTAAACTTACTCTTCATTTTACCGTTCACGTTTACCTAGACGATTGCATTCATCAGAGAATCATGCCTCAAAATATGATAAATTACGTAAACCCACTTTCTTTTCAAAGTTTTCAAGAGACTTCTCTTTTCTCCCACTCTTCTGGGGTCTTCATCGTTTGTCCCTCTGTTGATCCATTTAATCTTGATCATTATTCAATAACACCACATTTTGAAGGCTTCGAAATGATATGTAATCCGTATTCGTATCTACTATTTAAATATAAATTAGGGATGGATCGGTTCCACTTTTTTCGGTTCTGGTTCCGGTTTGGTTCTTAACTTCGGTTCTCGGTACCGATTCTGGGTTCCGGTTCTTAATTTACCACTTACTTTGCATTGCTCAATGGTAAGATAAGGTAATCAATAATAATTTTCAGAGACATACTGATTGAAAAAGAATACTTAATTATATTTTTGTGTATAGTCATTTTAACGACTGAATTAGAATAATTCACGACTTTGATGCATCTAAGTACACTATTTCACCAGGTTTTAATGTGAAGCCTCCACTTTCGGAGTGTGAGTAGGTTTCAAACTGGTTTTCGTGCCAATTATTTCGGTACCGATTATTTTTGCCCTCGGTTCCGGTTCCGGTTCTAAGCTCAAGAACCGGTGGAACCGAAGAACCGGACCGACCCATATCTAATATAAATACAATATCTACTTTCCTTACGCACCTTTCAAATATAAATACAATATTTAAAAGTGATGTGTTCAACGTTGTACCTTGTAGTTGCAGACATTGTGATAGAATGCAAACGGGGATTTAATTAAATACACTAAAAACTAAAATGGCATTCGAAACACAAAACAGTTGACAAATAATACACTGGAATTTCATCTCAAGCAGCCTCAAATCATTTTCTTCGACTTTGGCACGGTTACAAAGAACTTTTTCCAAAGCAATAATTTATGTGGAAAGACCTTGTGACACAATAATAAATATTTATTTTGCAGCTAATCGATTATGGCGAAACACTGTGAAACGTCATGGTCACATAGAGAAAAGAATACATAAGGTACAACAAGATGACGCCCATGCGTTGAAACAAGTTCGAAACGAAATAAATTCGAGTGGAAATATAAATTTGTTCCTTTATGTGAATATATATTTTGCCGTCATCAGGATTTTTGCTATTCCAGATATTTTGCAGACTGCAAAATAGAACGCTATTAGGTCGATTGCAAGTAAGATAAACAAACAATTCTTACGCTTGAAGTAACATGCCCATCAACGGCGGTATAATAAGAAATAAAGGCGGTGAATAAGAAAAAAAGTAGTGCACAACAACATTTTCTTCGTCAATTTTACGCACAAGGCTGTTCGGAAATTATTGCAAAAGTCTGAAAAACTACGAGGAATAACGGTATTGGCCATATCTTGATATTCCTTTGTAGAAGAAAGTGAATGAGAAGCGTGAAAATGGAGAGAATCGTGTTATATAGCTGTTTTGTAGATGGAAATGGAGAATGTAAAACAAGAAAATATGCTGACCTGAAGAGTATAGCATATATAAGAATAATTTGAAGGACTGCTAAAAAAAATTTATATTTTTTCTCCAGTGATACTGATGAGTGACATTGGCAAGAGTTTTCAGTCAGTTGCCTTGAAGAAAACAAAGGTTATTTCGTCTCTTTTGGCTCTGAGCATTTTGAGAACTAGGTTATTCCTTGCAGGTGAATAATGTCTTAGTCGGTGAGGCATTGATACCGGGCTATATATTGGTTTATCTTTGCAGAGTTGAAGATGGAGCGGATCAAATTCCGTGCCAGAAATTCACTTTAGCTCAGGTAAGGCGGATTTAAGTAAACAAACAACCCATTTGTAAAGTTCTCTAAAAATCCCTTCCACTGAGTTCAGTCGCAAAATCGCAGTAAGAGTTTAACCCAACAGTGTTTGCATTTCTGAGATTCTAGTCTACAGGTTCAATCAAATCAAGCTTAATCTCTGAGTTGATTTTAGTGTACCTCAGGAGTAGCGAGAACTCATCGCTCCGTTAATCTTGATGAGAGAAATATCTATCATCAGTCGCCTCTGCCATTTTGGGTGATCGTGAAGCGAAACCTAATCTCACACCAATGACACGTAGGTACTGCTTACTCTTCTTACAACTCACATGATAGAGAAAGGGGAATTTATGCCATAGGTCAATGTGGCTCATTAGAGCTCAGTATTAGATTCACATTAATTAAGTTACATAATTCATTAGACATTAACCAAGTCTGAATTTTAAAAGTCGAAAAGACTAAAAGAATACTCATGAATATTTTATAGTCTGAAAGTTCATCTGATGTCAGTCGGAAATTCATTGAGTAATTTCTCATAAATAGGGGTTAGATGGCAGAAGGGACAGTTTTGTCTCAATCTCGCCCCAATAAAGACCTTTTATTATTATTATTATAAATCACAAAAATAGCATTAGTTTAATAAATTAAAAAAAAATTGTTCCTCTCGATTGGTTCCATGGTAAGTCCCGTCTGATAACTTTTCATTTAAATTGTAAAAAAATGCGTGAAGAATATAAAAGCCATTATTTTCCCATTTATTTCCACCGAAAAATTATTCATAGAACTACATATAATCATTAGCGACACTGTAAAATGCAAAAAAAAAATTTCTTCCAAGCTTCGTCCTTGTACACAATAGAATGAATTGGTTGACAGCAGTTGAGATACAGATATGGAGGATAATGAAGGTGATAGTAAGTGTAATATTAATATTTAGTAATAAGACAGAATAGTGATGTTTACGGTTCAAAAACAGTGTTTGGAGCAGTAAAGGAAATACTTTTTATAACTAAAGTTTGATGACAAAAAGAGTTCAAGGTATTATGCTGCTATAACAGATGAATTTCATAAAAGTTGAATACTGCAAATTTCTTTATTAATAAACGTCTGACGAGAAAAATTAAGTTGTTGACGATTGCATCATTAAAACTGTATGCAATATACAATTTATCATATATATATACAAGAAATTTTGTTGAAGGACGATTTTTAGGAAAGGTGCGGCGAGTTATATCAACCATAGTAGTGCTTAGCGGCTTTTGGCACTTCAGTAAACCTGATCTTGACGCATTTCTAGAAATTTTGCAAGACTTTGGATTGCAGTTTTTGCTCAAATACGCCGAAAAACCTTGAGCAGGAGAGAGATAGCCGTTGAATGAATATCCCTTCATTCATTAAATTCATGCCTGCTGATTATGGGAGTGAACTTTTGAGCTGATAGAAGTGATTATTCATGCAATATTCTCAAGGAGAAAAGGTTTGCTTCTCAATCACTGGGCCACCTTGCTGGTTCCTCGTTTGAATCTACACTCAACTACATTCACAATCTAAAATATAGACGTTATCACCATTGGTGGGTGACCACTTTCCAGTATGTTAAGGTGCATGTTCAATTTCGCAGGCTGAATGAGAAAATCGTTTAAAAATTGAGAAAGGAATACATAATAACATAATGGTAAGTTTTCACTATGAAATATACTTAGTCTGGGAAATTTCTCAGTCAAAAAATATGTGATAAAATAATGGATCGTAGACAACCGCATAGACCTTCCCTTTTAGTTTACGGAAATCATTATTCAATAGCTGCAAAGGTGATTTGAATGAGCAGAATTTAAATACTGGTTTTAATTAAAATAAGCTTTTGAATCTAGCCTAGAATTACGCCATTTAGGAAGAGGAAATGCAATATACAGCTTTACATTAGCATTCAAGTTGAAATAATTTATCGATTGCAGTTTATTTGTTCAAAAAACTTTGATGAAGCACAACACAATCGAGGAAATTTAGTTTTCTCAATTAGAAAAAAATCAGTATTGATCTACCAGACTCCGTGTAGTGGATGCACCAGCTGAAAGAATACTGTGAACCGCATAAAAGTCTATGTTGTAAAATAAGTCTGGTATTCAGCGTTGTAAATAATAAAACATTCCGTGTCACTTTATGAATTTCCATATAGGTTGACGAACAAGCGATAGCCTTGTATGGGCGTGCTATAATTTCCTGACATACTTGATGGGATTGTTCCCTGCGTGGGTGGCTATAGGTGGAAAGTTAACCTCCAGTTACGGCCTCATGACATTTTCTGCGACGCGCGAATGCAAATGGACACGGGATATTGCGGGAGGTAGCGGAGGATTTCGCGTACAGGCGAGTGGCGGGACATGGTACGGAAGACAAAGCAAGCAATTGACCAAACACAAAGTTCTCTTTCTTTTAATCTGCTTCTCACTAAAATCGGCTCCCCCCTCTCCCGTGGACAGCAAAAAAGTGACGATGCGGCCTAGGAATGCACGGGTGAAATCGAGTGGATTCCTTTCTTCCGGGGGCGAAAGTGGGATTTGGTGTGAGGGAGTGGAAGAGGATTTTAAAGAGATATCGGGGTGGAGCGAACGGAGAGAGAGAGAGAGGATTGTATCCTCACTCTCGTAGAGGGGAGTGGTTCGCGGGAGATAGCGCGCGGATTCGCCGAGCCCATTCCTCGGCCTTGCTGGTCGGGAAGGGGGAGGGGGCGAGTGGGCAGGCGGGCGAGCGAGATAAGGTTTCCATTCGGAATGGTAAAAGACGGCCGATTCTGGATCGCGGCGCGGGGCTAGGAGAGGGAAGATCAGGGTGAAAGGGTCAAGGCAATGATTCCGTGTTTGAGGGCATTAGGGAAAGGGTATCGGAGGTGGATAGGAGTGAGGGAAGGATGCCGCCGCGTAGCTGCACATATGAGCGTTTCGGGTGATTGTTTGCGATTGTATTTGTGAGAACGCGCTTGTGTTTGCAGGAGCTCTGGGCCGGGCCATACGTAGAGGCGAATTGGAGAGATATATCCATGCCATCGACCTTCCGATATCGTTTCGCAATGGCGGCCTGATTATGTATTGGGGTGGGATCTACCTCCTCCTCCCTTTACTCGTTCTCCCAAACGGTTCACCCACGATCTCGCAATCCACCCTGAGTCGTAGATCAACCCGCGCCTCCCTTACTTGTCATTTCAGAATCGAGTTACTTGGGCGCTCGGTTCTGGAAGCCACACCCCTTCATCCCAGTTCAACCGCCGCATCCTTTCCCTTGTTGTATCCACCCTCTCCGTCCTCCCCTTCCCACTCCCAAGTTTCTCTCTTCCTCCCTCCCCAACTCCATCCGCCTTCTCGATAATCATTTCGATTTCTGCCTTCTGCGACTCTCCCCCACGCCGAGGTCTGTCGATGGAGTTCCTTCCTTCCTTTTTCTCCGAAATCTTTTTCGACTTTGCAATCTCACCTTTTCCTTTCTCTGCAAACAGTCACATCTCCACTTTTTTGCGCTTGTAGGAGTTTCTTGCTTGGGTTGATGTTTATTTTCTTTGTCCATATTTTCTAGTCGTTTCCTATAAACGTTTGACTTTCCTGTGCTTGTTCCCGGAACCTTTCATTGTGACTCCTTTAAAGTCTATTTGCATTAATATTATCTTTTGTATGTATACCTACTTATTAAAAATTTTTATGCTGTTCCTTCGGCCATGCAACATAATTCGTTTCTCCTGCTAATATTTTTAGTACTTTTCTGCCCATAATCAGGTCTCCATGCTGCAAAACCCCGCAATGCTGTCTTTGTCACAGCTTACACTATGATACTTAGCATTCTTCCGTATATTTTGTTACCAAAAATTAACGCACATATCCCTTTATAGCACCATATTCCATCATTGGTCATCAATCCTCAGATTGGTTTAACGCAGCTCTCCACTGAGTCCTTCTATCGGCTAATCTCTTCATATTTACGTATTTCTTCTGTTTCACATCCTTCATCACTTGCTCCATATATCTCGCGCGAGACCTTCCTTTGCCTATCTTCCCTTCCACTTGTCCCTCGACGATTGTCTTCATCAGGCCATCATGTCTCATGACGTGGCTGATTAAGTTGTCCCGTCTTCTTTTTATAGTTTTCAGCAGGCCTCGCTTTTCTCCCACTCTTCTTAGGACTTCTTCATTTGTCACTCGGGAGATCCATTTTATCTTCACCATTCTTCGATAGCACCATATATCGAATGTTTCCACCCTTTTCTTCTCCGCTGGTGTCATCGTCCATGCTTCACTGCTGTAAAGAAACATGCTCCAGATATACGTTTTGATGAATTGTTTCCTTACTTCCAAGCTTGTATTTCCAGCTGTAAGTAGATGCTTCCTTGGATAGGAAGCCCTCTTCGCCTGGGCTATTCTGCTGACAATTCTTTCTTGCTTCGTCCGCTTTCTTCCTTGCTTGGTTACTCGGCTTCCAAGGTAACAGATCTCTTTCACCTCTTCTAGCTTTTGTTTTCCTAGTTTAACGTTGGTTTTGGTCTCTTCTCTCTTGCTGCACACCAATATCTGTCTTCTCCTTATTGATCTTCAGCTGATATCTGGCCATTGTCATTTCCATGGTTATCAGCATCTTATTTAGATCCCTCTCTGTCTCTGCTACGAGTGCTATGTCATCAGCGAACCGCAGCATGCTAATTTTTTCTCCGTGGGTATTCCCTACAGAAGACTTCTTCTTGATTTCATTGATGGCTTTCTCGATGTAAACATTAAAAATTACAGGAGACAGTGCACAGCCTTGTGTCACTGCTTTCCTTATTCTTTCATCTTCATAGCTGGGTCCAGATTTAATCACAGCTACTTGGTTTTTATACACACTGTGGATAATTATTCGGTCGTTGTAGGACACTCCAATTCCTTTCAAAATTCCAAGTATTGAATTCCAATCCACGTTGTCAAAAGCCTTCTCTAAATCCACGAATGCAATGATCTTCGGTTTTTCCTTCTCCAGTCTCTTCTCTCTGAGCAGCCTAAGGGCCAATGTTGCTCCTATGGCTCCCTTACGTTTCCTAAATCCGAATTGATCTTCATCCAGGAACTCCTCAGCTTTCCGTTCCATTCTTCTGTAGATGATCGTGGTCAATATCTTCGATATATATGTCTTCGGGCTTATAGTCCTAATTTTTTCGAATTTCTCCGCACTCTTTCTTTTGGGAATATGAATGATGATGTTTTTCTCGAAGTCCTTGGGAATTTCTCCTGTTGAATACATGTCACAATTGATTTAAAACAAATGGGTTAATGTTTTCCCTCTTGCATTTTTGATTAGTTCTGCAGGAATACCGTCAATTCCAGAAGTCTTATTCATGCGAAAGTCCCTTATTGCTGCGTCACCATATTCCATATCCATAATTAATCCCCTGCCCACAGTAATGCCTCCTAAAATCTGCCAGGAATAGTTCATCCTCTGATACCATATTATGGCTATACTTACTTGTGTTCCTATTGTCTGCTCTCATTATTTTAATATTTTTCTGTATCCACGTTCCTCGTCATTGCCCTTGACTTGATTTCTCTCACGCACTGTTTAGATCAGCAAATAAGTCTATTAGTAGCGAATTATTATAGCTTTCTACTAATAATTTGAATATTAAGCACAGCATTAGGATACTGTTTTTTCTTTCCTTCTTTGTAGATATCTGGTGAAGAAAAAGTGAGTTGATAAATTGTCTAAGGCTTTTCACTATTTCTAATTTATAACAATAAATTTAAAAATTTGGCGTCGTTAGTACTTAATGTATGAATTGCTTTTAAAGGGATATATGTACATAAAATTCAATCGACTCATTCCTTGAAGCACATGCATTCTAATTGTTCAATTAGTATTTTAAATTACAAAAATTAGTCCATTAAATTTATTGAAAACTGTTTTATCTTGTAAATACACATTTTTAGATGAATTCGTTAATCGAAATATGAAGTTTAATAAAATAGGAGAACATTAATTATTTTCACGTGAAAAGTGATTAATATTGTTACTGGATTCTGTGGACACTTTAAAGGTAAATTATAGGCATTACGGAATTTATGAGCTAACAATTTGAATTTGGCGTTCAATTAGTACCTACCAGCGAATCAATCGTAGCAGTTTCAGGCTGAAATCGGATACCTATATTGAAACTGTACAAATGTGTGATATTCAGAAACGTCGAATAAATAATATTCACATAATATCTCTGAATTTATCAGAGAGGCCTGTTTTTTCCAAGAAAATGATTGGTAGCGCTCAGCCGTTTTTTTAATCATACGTAATTCTAATAACGGAAGCGATACTCCAATGGCTGTAATATTTAACGCACCGAATGGGATGAAAAAGAGGAATGGAGGAGGGGAGGGGATGAAATAAACCCGCTCAGGAATGTTTTATTATTCCTCCCTTCCCCTTCTTCGCCAAGTTAGGTGACTTAAATATTACGACGATTTTCTTCTGTTATTGACGTTATAAGGCCACTTTTTTAATAATAACCTCTTTTTTCACACCGCTCTTTGCAGTAACTATCAGGTTTGACGATGCGTCAGTGTGATGCTTCATCAACGTGTATCTATTGATATTATTTGAGAGTGCGAATGAGTCTTAACAGTTGTCGAACTTTTATTCCATGATCTTGCTGCCCATACCTTGGCCATTTGTAATGGAAGGGTTTTCGAGGAGAACTCAATAAAATTGCATTGATCACCCTACGAATAATTTGGTATGCTCAACGTTAACTTCAAGTACATGACGTTGAAATATCAGAGATTTCCTTTTTTCTATAATTGTGTTCAGTTTGATTTAACCAATTAAAAAACTATACATTTTAGGTTCGATACACTTGGCATATAAGCAACAGTATGTTACGCCATTGCACGAAAATTTTTTACATAAAAAATAATTAGATTGAGTAAAATTTCCGCAGTTTTTGTGGAATATCGAAAGCATTTTGTTAAGAAATTCGGTTGTTGGGTTCACATGTTCAACACCTTGGAGTTCTTGCTAAAATTAGCAGGTACTTCGCTAATATTTTACAAAATAATTACTTTTAACTATTTAATATATACATACCTAAATAATTTTCCTTATTTGTTGAAATGTTTTGAATTGTTGCAAAACCTACTGCAATGAAACTATGAAACTCTTCCGGTAAGTACCTACTGCTCCTTCTTCTATCCTTAATTTCATGCAACTTGTAATCTTGCGTGTTTTTTACTGATCTCCATTTCAGAGAAAGAGAATGTGAGAATTTCGTAACTTATATCCTCTTCATTCCCGGATTGATAGCATGGTGTGTACATGATTAGTCCTTTTTCTCAGTCGCTACTTATTTAAGCATCAACAAAATAGGAGCAAATGATGTAGTGGACTTCGATTTCTATGTCTCCCACTCTCATTTTAAGTATTGATTATTCTCTAGTACTGTGTTTGACTTGTTTATTTCTTCATTTGTAAAGGCTATGTGGGAAGTAAATTCCTGGTAACCTGGAATTTATTCCAATTTCTGAAGTACGTAATGAGGCTATCAGAATCTTTCGATGAAATAAATAGATTGTGACGCAAGGTAATCTAGACTTGATTTCTCACTTAAATTTTGCTTCTTTTCTATCATAGGTAATCTGGAGATGTCATCTGCGTTGCCAACATTAGTACTGACTTCGTCGAACAGCAATGATTATACCCGCATGAAATCTCGGTACCGGGCAGGATCAGAGGCACTGAAGCCCCGAGCCACGGGGTGTGAAAGCTGTAGAAAGGTGACGTACGCTTACTGATTTGACTCCATTATTGATTTCCTACCAAGCATGTTATGTAAAGTGCAGTGTGTATGCTAAACGCCAACGTCTTCTGAACAATATGCTGTTCCGCGTCACCATATAATATTAGGTATTTACTGATTTTGTGGACTTGATTCTCCTTCGATTAATTTTTTGAAAAAAAACCATCCACCTTAAGTAGCTTAAAAGTAAACTATTTAAGGTGGATAATGTTGATATCGATTCCCACAGGGTTCACTAATGTATGCAATGATTGAGGATACCCAACTTAAGGAATGAGAGAGGTACGACCTTGGAAAAATTGGACCACCGTACAAGCTAAAAACTAGTTTTTCTCCTTATTATGTGTGACACATGTATTTTGTCGTAGCAGCAAATTTTATCATCACAACATTAATGGCCTTAAACCTTCATATTTCAAATCAATATTTCAGATATTGATGGAAGTTGGTTTTCTACTTTTGGATTCTATATTTGAAACTGATTGACAACGAAATATAAGCATAAGATTTGATATTGTTTAGGTATCTAAACCAGTTATTTGGAACCGGAGAAAATATGTATTTGTAAGGTAGATAAGTTTACGGTTCATTGTTATCCCACACTTAAGCCCATGTATTTCCCATACATGGGACATATATGGGAAATATATGTCCCATATATGTTACATATATTTCACATATATGTGCCATATATAGGCTTCAGTGTGGAATGTGTCGCCTTCAATTTGTCAATACAGTGCAAAATTGGGCGAGAATTCCGTTAAAACATTTCTGTCGGTGGCATTATTGTCGTACCATGATATTGGATAAAATAATCCAGTCTTCTGACTCGTATTTGAGCTCTCTTTGAAACTTTTAAGTTGATGGATATGTTCACCGCAAATAAAGCTTTGATTCCGTCCTCGCGCCGCATGCCAACATTTACTCTGAAGTCGATATGACTGTGATGATTTGGAAATGGAAATACTGGACGAAATAGCATTCCGTTATTCCACTTTCGTTCAACTCCATTTTAAGCGCAGAAGTGTGGTTTTTCATTCCGCTGCGACGCGTAAGCGTCATAGGTGGTGATGAGTTCCCGGATGCGAAGGGAGGTCCACGGAGGCTTTCATCATTTGGTCACTCTCCGTGTCGTGGACCCACGAGTGGGCAAGCTAACCTCAAAAACCTTTCCCTCCGTGGTTTCATTTTGAGAGAAACATCTGAATATGGTGAGGCGGCATCGATTCTAGGACCTTCGCCTCTCCCCCCTTGATTCTCTCTTCTCTTTTTGCTCCACATCTCTTTTTTGAAAACCTTTCTCCGATTCTCTTCTCTCCTAATACTCTCTTCTCTTACGCTCTTCGCGATCATTTGGTAAATGTCAGTTTTTCCCCCAATACTTCATCTCTACGCCGAGTATACTCGTCTCCTTTAAGTCATCCCGTCGAACCGTGACCTTACCGCTTCGATCGCGTTTCCGAAAATCCTCCCCCGCTCCCCCAAGAAGGGTGCCACCGCTCCCTGAAGTCCCTTGGGAGGCGGCTCAGGGTACGAACGATCCGCGTAACACAAACAGAGCGGACGCTAACGTTCGCTCACAAGCCTACGCCCTCGTGACACGTTTGTTGTGCATAGATTTCCCTCGTGACTTCCTATTCATATTGGCTCCTTTTCCTTTTTCCCCACCCGTAATATCTTTTTATCTCCTCGCTCCCACTACTCTGCAAGACTATGGAAGCCCTTCTCTCGTCACGAGGAACCTTCTTGAGACCCTGAGGCTTTGTTACTTCTCCCTCGCTATCTTACATCCCGTTGCTTCTCTGTATTCATCATTCGTAATTTCTTCCTAGATAAGCCGCTCAGCTGTTCTTTCATTACGCAGTGATTACGTGCCCAAAGTATCGAGAAGAATCTCGTTGCTATTATTTTTATGGAATAGTCAAGGGAATTGGTTATCGCCGCGGTATTAAACCAATTGCACAGTTGAGTAGAATTAGTTTTATCACATTTATTTGCGTTTTAGTGAATATAAGGCCTGCCAAATTTTCAGCAGTATCATTCTCCTATAGCTAGATACTATCTTATTCAAGGTATATTTGAAAAGTTATTAGTCGCATGATGACGAACACTTTGTTGGCGTGTAAATTAACATATTGTGTCTATTAAAGTGCAGTCCAGTTACCATTTGCAATCCAGTTTCTCAGGTCTGCGTACCCGGAAACAATTTTTACATAGCATTTCCGTTAGCCTGGAGTTCGCGTATGATATATAAGCTACAGATTTATTTTCTGCGACTTTCATTGGAGAGGAGGAATACGATGAGTGACCCCGAAATAAAGGATTTACAATAGGGTTTCAGTTAAAGAGGATAATCTGGGAAGAAGAAAGTTGTTTGCGGAAATTAGAAGGTAGAGAACCAGGGTGGAGTATGTGATAAGATTCAGAGAGATAGTTAAGCATAACGCAGGTGGAAAAAATGCTTGTTTAGCAGAGAAGGCGTAGGAAAAAATAAATGGCTGAACATATGTTGTAGTAACCTGAAGTGTAAGAAAGGAAAACTCGGAGGAAAATTATTTGTAATGATTTAATATTGGAGTCGGTATCGTTCATTGATAGTTGCCAGTAATGTATGATCGAAATTATAGAAGATGGATTTCCAAATAATACGTGTATGTCATGTATGTGCTTGTTTACTGTACCATAGAAGCCATCATAAGGCAGGAAATGACCCCACAACAGACAGGTATATTGTCCGCGTGTAAATAATATTGTTAGAGCATAATACCAATTTAGTTGTTAGAAATTAGTTTACCAGGGAAAACGGGCTTTCGCGTACAAACAAGGCTCCTACAGCTCCTACCTTTAAATTCACTTTAGATTCACGCAGATTACACAAAAATCTAGCGCAATATTCAAGTTGACATCCCATGCATAGAAGTATTTAAAAAAAAGTCGTGGTTTACATTCAGAGACTCATGAGGAATGTTAGTGACACTAAGCTCTATGTAACCTATCATAATTATTTTTACGATGACTCGGATTCAATCTATTACTGACTCTTATTGCACAAGGAAGGGAACTGACAATTTAAACCTTTCGGCCGACTAGTTTTTAAATTTTACCTTAATTATTTATCCTATCGTAGTATACTGGGATATACTTGTTCGTAAATCGCTAAGAAAAGGGAACAAACTCAAACAATAATTAAGGTTTACATCAATTCTATCATATTTCATTTTACAATGTCCTGAGAGCAGGAAGAAAAGATTTTAAATATAATATTAGCTCTCAGGTAAGTTAAGTAAACCGTGGAAACATCCTTAGGAGTATATGTTTGTATATTTTCTCTACCAGAGCTGTCAGTCATATCCCTATCATCGTTATTGCGATAAAAATTAATAAATACGTCAAGTTCGAGATCATATCATAAGTAAATACTTAAGGGGTAAGTGAGTTTGAATAATAGGTCTCGTTTTAGATGCTTGAAGTTAGTAATACAAGTAACAAGTTGCATAAACGTGTAGATGTTTGCTGATATGTGTCAAGGAGAAAGCCGTGTAAATCCAATCTCATAATTGGTTATTAGTGACGATTAATAATATGCAGAGGCCATGATTCATTTTATTTTTCATTATGACAATAGAAGTCCTTGGTGTTTTCGTCAGTTTTTAGCATAGCACAGAGAATCATAGTTTATTTTATTTTCCTGCTCATATTTTGGCGCTAGTCAAGTCGATAAAGCGCCGGGTAGGCGACGTAAATGCTGTGGGTTCGTATTCTGCCTCGGGCTTAGGTGGTGAATTCGTCTTAGGATATAGCAGGTGATTATGATAGGCTAGGCGATACAATTTAATGTCAGAATGAGCACCTTTAACTCGAATGACACTATTAGATTAACTAGTGTATTATTGCCAATGATCTATTACAGGGGTTGGGTACCTGCTGCTCGCTAGACTAATACAACTCTGCAACAAAATTGAAAATGAAAAATATTACCATGTATTAGTGCCATTAAGTGAAAATATAAAAATTTCTCGGATAACAACTACTTGAAACCATGCCTTAAATTTATAACCACTAGTTGCAAACGGAAAATGCTGAAATGTTTTAAGAAATACAAGATCTTAGCTCAGACTTATAACAATAATAAGAGCCACCTCTGTAGGCTTTCATTATAGTTGTAATATTGACATCATTTATATTATTGAATGTCATAATATTACTTAAACTTTAATTAAATGTAGCAATGTATTTATGACTCTTGAATTACTTTGAAATTTCTGTTAGAATAAACTTTGGCACTCGCTTCTCGATGTGTGCCAACTCTTGAGCTAAACGACCCCATGGATTTTCGGTCAGTTGTCACTTGTCCCATGACTTTGCAGATTGGACAAGTGTTGCTGGTACACCTTCTTCTATAGGTATTTTTTCTTTCTACTTCATTGATTTCATTCCAGCTCTTTTATTAGTTGTAGGCTGCAACCTGTAGCCAATCGATGGGAGTTTTAACAGACGCTTCCCGACGGCAAGTGATTAGACGTATGTTTGCCCTTCCTCCGGTCTCAAGTGAAATGTGGTATGCGTGAAAATTCAGAAAATTCGGTGTCTACTTAAAAGAGTGCTATGAATCCAATTTGTGTAATCGACCTCGTTCACCTAATTGTGACATTTAATTTTATATCAGGTGTACACGTGGTGTGGATTCTAACAGTAATTTTTAGACGTTATCAAGTAGTGAAGATGAATAAAAGCCGGATTAATGAAGAAAATTACCTATTTCGGCATTGAAGAATTTTTATCTTTGCGTAAACACGTAGAGCTCTGTTCAGGGTTGGACACAAACTTATGAAGGTGCGTCATGTATGAAGGGTACTTAGCCCTTTTTTTTTCTTGCGGCTGATAAGAGACGGCGTAAGCCCTGCCGATCTGCTTACCCCAAGTATTATAGCCCCCCCCCCTCCCGCATGGCCGATTTTGCGACGCGGCCTCCGCCAAATTATAACGTAGCTCCTCAATTACTGCGTCAATAGCCGCAAGAAAAGGTCGTAATTTCCCAGAGGAAATCAAGAAGGAGTAAATAAATTGTGAGGGGTGACCAAGAAAACTAAGTAGTGTATTTACCTGGGGTCAGACTGCAAATGACAATGGAACACAAAATGATACAAACAAAAATCTATGAAACGTATTCTTTGGATCTTGAAGAGGTATAAGAAAAAAACATTGAGGATCGATATTGGTTTTTTTCATTTAAGCATTTCTTACAAATATTGGAAAGCGATATATTTTATCAGCTAGCTTTAAATTTTTGTGTCAATCTCGTAATTAAAAAAAATGTAAAAATGTATAGGAATACATATAACGTGATAAAATTAAGATGTCTCTTTCTTGGTGAAAAACGGTAAAGAAAATAGGTTTTAAGGTTTTATATTATCCAAAAGTCTTCATTTAAATTTTTCGAATGTTTATTCCTAGAATAATACTCATAGAATGAAACTTTCTAGTGTAGTATTTTGTTGCATGCTCATTTTTTCATACTATTTAACGGCTACAAAAAGTATTTTTCTAATCGATATCTTTATTCTTGCTCAACCCTTGGCTTTTTAATACACAATTCCTCATAGCAAGTTTCTTATATATGTATCGTATGCGAGATTTTGTTTTACTTTCAATTTTTTTTCTCAAAATCATCCTACCTACTATAATTACAATTAATTAACAGATCATGCTCATACAAAGAAATCCTGTGAAATACAACCTCACATTCAAGGTATGTACATACAAAAGCCAGTGTTCGTTTTATAAAATTACATGATATTCATTCTGACTGAATAATATTTCCTTGGGTCCTTCAATTATTAAGCTATTTCCTTTATGAAATATCAACTGACAAAATTAATTTAGGCAGCACAAGGGAAATATTGGATAGATAAAATGCTATATTTTCGTATAAATAGCATCGGGAGAAGAAAATGAGGGTAACAATGTAAGTAAACATTGGTCATATCACTATGGCATTTGGAAGAGGAATTCATTCCTGCATTAAAATCAGTGCCTTAAGATAAAAATATCCTTTTATGGATTAATATTTTCGAAGTATTATTCCGCCTTACTATTGCCATGATTGACGGTTCTTTAGTAATGAGATAGGTAGTTGTTCTCGAATAAAGGGCATCTTGGTTATATTTGTCTTGACCCGTAAATTTGCATGTGCGGAGATTGACTCCCGATCCAGGGGGCTGTTTCTCTTAGCAATTTGTAGCACCTATAATTAAATTTTATGATATAACTGATTTGGACGGATTTCGGATGGAATATTGATGCAGAACACAATATAAATTGAGACATTGAGCTTATTCTTTTTTAAAGGAGATTATAGATATTTATCCGTGGAAATGGTCATGGAGACATTAGAAAAAGTATAGCATCAAAATTGATTGGGAATCAATAAATTAATATAAAGTTTGTCGTAGCCTAAGATTTATATCTATGTGGCTGCGGTAGCCTAATGTGTAACTCAATAGCGTGGCAACCCAAACTGGGTTCGAATTATAACCAGGGAATGGATATTGTGTTTGTCCCAGGATTAAGACTTTAGGGAAGACATTATGATTTACCCGAGCTCCTGAGAGTCCAGAAAGGGCATTTATTTCAACCGCTGTCAACAGCAATATAGCCTTCGAAAATGAAAGCATCATAACTTTATCGTGAGTAAATTTATGTAAATATAATTATACTATTAAAAGTTGAGGATAAGGTAAACGCTTAAAAAACATTAAAGGGCCTATTATTAGTTTTAGAGTACAGGACGTATCTACGGAAGCGAAACATTAGGAATGTTGTGAAATTTTGCCAAAATTATTGCTTTACCAAATTTGATCGAACGGAATGTCGTTAACACTAAAAAAATGTACGTTAGCAGAGATTATTACCGGGTAGTAGCGGTTTCAATGGAGGTGTTCTACTTATATTCACTTTGTATTCATCTACAAGATCCATTTCTATACTATTTATGTAGTAAGATGTTGATTAATTTTGTTTGACGATAGGTACTCTCAAGAAGAATGTTAGTGGCGAGCATATCATCCTTGGAGTATTGCAGTGAATTTCTTTTCCAAGAGATCTATTTCTTTAAAAAAAATTTGAATAATCAGTAGGCTGAATAAGAATAGAAAACGTAAGTTGGTGGAGCAGAGAAAGTTAGTGCTAGATGAAAGAGGTCCAAAATGAAAATTCAAGTTAGGAAATTATTGGGTGAAAAGTGACCGAGATGCAAAAGATAATGATGAGCACTTTGCTTGGGGAAGGCATGTTAACTGAAGCCATGGAGGGACAATATTTAAACGAGGATGAGGAAAGAGCATTACGGATATCCGACTTGAATTTGAGTAAACGAGGAAGTGGTAGAAGAAAAAATGATTCTTGACTTGCCACACGGGCATTTGAAATATGTAGTCGATAAGAGGGGCCACAAAAATGAACGTTACTGTATTAAGTGTGGGAAAAGAATTTCTCTACCTTGGAGATATGTGGAGGCAGTTAAAGGCCCGATAATTCTCTCTGTAGAATATCCTTATAAACATACTGTATAAACATACCTTTATTCATCCCATTTCCATATTTTTCCCGGATTCATATTGAAAAATGTATTTAACGCTGTATTAAACCACGACAAATGATACAGTTATTATCATTTGGGCAAACTCTGATCCGCTCAAACCTCATCGCATTTCGAAAGCAAATGCAATTACGTCCTGAACAAATCCGGCCACTTATTTGAAGTGGTCTACAATATGATTGAGAATAGGTAAAAAAGTACAGCAACCGCGAAAAAAAATTTCCTACCGTGTGATCATAATTTCCGTTTCTGCTGGCCATTCACATATTACGCTCACTATTCAATGCTTGACGTGGGCAAATTGGTTATGTACTCCTTCACACTTGCATATGCATTTTGATTTTATTGAATTCATTGGGAATTTCAGTGGGAATAAACCTTGATGCATAATGAATTCTTCACCCGTAAAAAGGTAATGCCTTCATGATGTGTATAGAATTTAGCACTATTGTTTATTTCCCACCGGTTACTAACTTTTGATGAACTAAAACTTTGAAAGAATTATTGAAATAATAATTTACCTTTTTTGTCGAAAATCTTTAAATTATCCGACAATATTATAGGTAAATTCATGAAATATGCGTAGCATTATGCAAATGCCAGATTTTCTATAAGAGGAAATAGTATACCCTTATTTATTGAGATCTCTAATATCTGATTATTTTATATTATTTGTATATATAGATGAAGATAAGTATTAGGTGAGAGAAACAGAAAAAAATGTAATGGGATAATGTTTTGTTTGTCCGGGATTCCCGAGATCTCATCTCCTTGCTATTTTTCAAGGAGAATGATTTAATCAGGTTTATGTCACAGTTGTAGTACAGAGTGAAAAATAAGTGCGTTCCGCATCCTGGTTCTGCTTGTTCATTTCGTGCATTCTCAGGCGAGTTGGCTGGTGCAGTAGATCTGACAGCAAACCACTGTCCTCAGTCCGTTTGACAGCCGAGAGTGAAGCTCACTCGGGACAAAGCTGTACGGCTTGTGTAATTCACTAATTTAGGGCGGGAGAGGGCAATTTCCCTTCCCTGTGCCGCCTGCGGTTTCCCAGAACACTCTGCTGGGACTCGAGGAAGCGCGTAGCTTCGGTTCAGCTGGCGTTACCGAGTGAAATCACCCGGACATGAACCCAGATCCCTCCACTGAACAGGCAAGGTCCAAACAAACTAGGCTACTAGGCTACTGCATATATATTTAAAACTCTTTAGATAGGAATTCATCACCAGATGGTAGTGAAGTAGTTTAGGAAGGGTCCAGAGTAAAAATATGGAGCTTATTTCGGCGTATGATGGGAATCGTCCTTTTTTTTAACTACGACTTTTGACTCCGTCTTGCCTGCGCAGTTTAAAACAATGTGGCTGTTAAATGTTTTTTTGTTTTACTTCATTATAACAAGTGAAACTCGTTCATAATTTACAATGATGTAACCCGTTTTTAGTATATGCAGAAGCAGTTTTTAAATGGCAAAATGAGCAATTTTAAATACAAAATTCAAAAAACAAATGTTTTCGTAAAATATTTTACTCCATTTAAACAAGTTCATAAGTTAAAAATTGTAAGCCGTTTTCAGTGTATGATTCATAACCTCTGGGCTTCAGGGGGTTTGATCCTTATATTATCCAAACTCATAGATTTTAAACAATGTTTTAGGTTTAAGCACAATGCTGCGTTTGAATCATGTTCTTCTTGTAACAGATGTGGTTTTTGTGGTCTATTATCTGGCAAATGATAAGAGAGAAAATGAATATATTGAGATTTCTCATGTTATAAATTAATTATTAATGTACCTACTATGTTAACCCGTAGTAGTAGGAAAAGAGTTGGTACAAATAATGTTTGGGTCGACAAGGAACATTAGTCGTAAGGCTCTTTCTGTAGGGGTTTTCCGTAACTCGATAGCATCCACTATCGGCGTCGCTATCTCGATAGCTTAATGAAAGAGTTGGCTATCGAAAATTCCCTTTCTGTGAGCGGTTCGGCAAGATTGATGTCTATAGTGCTACCGAAAACTTTCGCTAAGCAGCTGGAACCTCAAACACTTAAGTAAAGCTTATCGAATCATCATGGCGGCCGTTTGTTTACGTTAGTTGGTCTAGTCTGACGTATTTATAAGTGTTGTATCAACTTTCGAAGGACATTTAATGCCTTTTTAATGCATATAATGCAATTAGAAAAACTTAGCAAAGGTAAGGAAGGTAAATATGGTGCAGTTAGCTGGCAAAACTATGTCAATGTGATTCTCATGGCAATGCCCATTGTAAGAAGGCGTAAGAGAATGTATTGCTTTGTAACTTTCTTGGCGTTTGCGAAGCGATATATTACTTGTTATATTAATTTATATACTGAGTTTAAAGCTTTTTACCTACCTCAGTGCCATCGCTACCTTTATTTGAGCCCCTTTACCGTAATGCATCGCTTGAATAAGCTTGATGATTAAGAAATGACCCAGGCGTAAAATGGATACGAGAATCTTAGAGCAATTAAACAATGGCAATGATTGAACTGTCATATAATTATATTTGCCAAATCTGAGTCCTTCAGGTGGTGGTGAGGTACTTTATGCTATGCGCCTCAGTCAATTTGTTTAAGAGAAGAGAAGTCCCGGAAGAAACGTTTTGATGAAATTTTGCCTTATTTGCAAGTCCACAATCATATACTTGTCGTGAACAATGTACAATTGACGGTAATGGGAAATTTCTGTAGTTCTTGGAAATAATATGCAAATGAAGCAAGCATAATGTTGCAGATTTACATCTTCCTCGTCCGAAATCAGTTGTGATCATTGTGTTTACATTGAGTGTTCCCTAAACGTTTAGTAGTGTTATTCAAGTGATGACAAAGCTTTTCCGAGAGATAATACGCTTTGACTGCCAAGCACTTAATTAATAAGGAGTTCTTCTTCTTTTGGTGTCTCTCTAGTGTTTATATATGCGTTAAAATCAGTTTTACGAGATGTTCTGAAGAGTCAAATTTTTTTATAGAGCCTTGTATATGATTGAGTGAGTGCGTAATGGATAGGGCTGTAATTTGAGTATGCAATAGAGTATGCCTTGAATGTGTATACAATAGTCCTAACCTGTCAAAACAATTCGTTCACTCACGATGGTGAGTTACATGAAACTTAAACGTCAATTTATGATCTGTTATGATTAGTTAATTTGTACTGTATACGCAATTGGTGTTGAGAAATGTGCAGAACTCGATTATTCCCAATCATCCCCCGATGATTGCAGAGATATTTTAATTTTTTTCCTGTGTGTGTCCTAAGAGGAGTTTTTTCATAAATAAAAATATATTTTTTACCAGTGCATAACTAGTGTCCACATGAATTATTATCTCAAGTTATTAAACTCATTAGCCTTAAATAACTTCCATTAAGTAGGACCTGAAACAACGTATCTACCTATGTTATGCGTAGATTAAATTTCTTTAAAATGGGGGGAAAGCCAACTATTAATACTGGGAATTGTCATATTACATCCCTTGAAAGCTTAACACAACTTTTGTTGGTTAGGCCCACTTTATTAATTACCCACATTAATGGGTTGTCATCTATATATCATATAATTTCGGTCAGTTTGTGGCGGCGAGCTAGAACAATTATTTTAGGATATTGCATGACTAACAACTTACATAAGGATTGGGTATCCAAGGGATCCTATTGTACAACAATTTACCAAACGTTGTTAAAAATATTAAACTGTAGCTAAGTTTAAAATTTCGGTTAAATAGCTGTTGCTATGTGAATTGTTTTACAATGTGGATGAATTTTTTTCAAGATGCAGGCGGTGGCTTTCGTTAACAGCGTGCTATCTACAATACGATGTTGAGTTACAGAAAGCCCGTACTGAGCTAATGATGAGCCAAAATATTCGAATCAGTTCGTGTAAAGTGAAATTGGTAAAATTTGCGATCCTTTTTCAAATCGCTCTTATTTTATTAACTTTTAGTATATCCGTTAAATACCGAGAAAGAATAGCTCCCCTAAGGGAGTCGCTAATCGTCTTTATTTTACGCATCGCCACAGTATATTCTATGCGCATTTTGTGCTTTGCAACACTATTCTATGGTAAATTATTCACTCTATAGATAGTGGTATTTGGGAAAGAGTTAGGAACATAACGTTTTAAAAGAGTTTCAAAGAATATTAACCCTAAAAAAGAACATTGCCTCCGAAAGCCTCCGGAAGTACTATTCTAATTAGGTTCATGAAAGTTTAGCATAACTTCATTTTTAATTTGTTAAGTAATAAACTACCATTCAATTAATTTTAAATAGCATGTTTTAAGTAATAGCTGTTTGTACCCTTTGAAGATAGAGCCTTCTTTGATGTTTTAAATAATCCTCTTTACAGGAAGGAATATTGCGCTAGGATTCCTCACTACAGGCTTTAAATTATTAATGCATAGTAGCAAATATAAATTAATTTTGCCTTTCTCATTGTATTTTCATTAATTACTTATTTCTGTTGTCTAGTATTAGTTTCTTTTTCTCTTTTATTTCAGATAGATAGTTTTCCATCGATTAGAGTAGGTTTTGATTGGGTGTCCCGACTCATCCTCGCGGCGTTAATATCTTCGTATTTTAGAAATATGCTCAAAAGAGCCTTAGGCTACTAGAACAATGTCACTGATATGGGTGTAGGTTTTTGAATGCTATGGCCATATCGCTTAAAAATATCAGCTCTACCTTCATTGCCATATTTCTCTTAAACATATTTTGAAAAAAAAAATTACATCACCCTACTGCGTATTAATCTGCCCCTATTTGAACCTTTTTTTGGCTGTTAGTGGGCAAAACATCTTTCAAATTCTCATACACAATTTTTCCTCTTTTATTACGAGGTTTTCTATATAATGCCATCGTCTTTTCATTCACAATGGCATTCCTCGTAAACCTACTGAGAAATAGTCAAGTATGGATTTTTAAATATACCTATTTGCCAGAAAATACTAAAAAATATTAATAAATTTATATTAAAATACCTTGAAATATGTAGCTCCTAGTGTTACTATCTTGTAAGATGGATATTGTTTCCCGAATTACTTGTAGGCGTTCCTTGAAACTTTTCACTGTAGAGGCCACTAGTGAGAATGGTACCAGGTACATCTTCCGAAAAACCTGGGGGAGAGCATGAAAACATGCATATAAACGAGTGCGTTTTTATTTCGACCGGTGGATAGTTACTGCCACCGCGAATAGGAAATGCAAACATGTTACATTCCCCATCCTCTCATGGCGCAAGTGTCCAGCAGTCCCCAGGTGAACTTCCACAGGCATTTAATGTGGCCTTAAATATTCCATCTGCGAGGGAAGAAATCCGAGAAATCTACGAAGAAGGTTTCCACTCGGGAAAAGGCTGGGACAAGAGTCATGAAAAAAGGTCCCTTTACGGGGAAGTGAACGGAAGATATCGAAATTGACGTATAAGTGGGCGGGAGAGAAGAGAAAGAGTGAGGGAGAGAGAGACGTGGTAAAGGAGGGAAATCGGCGGAGAATGGAGGGAGGCGAGAGATATATACGGAGAGAGAGAAGGGAATACCGCTGGGGACACGGGCTTCCGCTATGTCTTAGCCTCAAGGTTTGGGGGGAGTCGGGCGTGGTAAAGAGGATAGGGGAGAGGGGTAGCAGGGAGGATTGAGGCGCTGTTTGAGGAGGAGGGATAAATAGAAGGGGAGCTGAAGCTTAATGGAGAATAATATTACCCGTATGGGATTACATTCCCACTCCACCTCTTTTTTTCCTAGCCGCTTTTCCGTCACACACTCCCTGTCAACTTGACCCTTCTTTCATTCGCCCTTAGCCATTATCCGCTTCTTTCGAGGTTAGCAATCTAAGTCCCTCCCTCTTATGCACATAATACAATATAGCACGCTCAGTCCATTTTCTCACGACTAATTGACGTTTTCCTCTCCTTTTAACGTGATATTTTCATGAGATCCATAGCAAAAAGAGTGCATGGAGGGGAAGAGCTATGAGAGACTCGGAAAGAAATATTAAGGACATATTGGAATTGACGCGTGAGTGGTTCGCCTTGAATCTCGGGGGTAAAAATAGGATTGGTTTTGGAGTAACAAATGATTACTTTGTTTATGCATGGGGAACGGCTTTATAGTTTTACTTTTCTCACCAAAAAGGGCACATAAAGCATTCGGAAGGTTTTTATCAACAAGAAATTGAATTCTTGCAGGCTGACTCTAGAGCATGTTATTAATGTCGATTTTCCTAATTTATTGGTCTTCATCGCTGCAAAGAATTGTGTTCATTCTTTATACCTTCATACTGCAAGTTTATGGTCAATAAAATTGAGAAAAGATCCACCAAATGGTATTTTCAGCTTAGATTTTGTTTGTTAACCACGTATGTATTTTCTTAAATAAAACCTAAGATAATATATTCACTGATGATGTTAAAAAAATATTTTGTGAACTCCAACTTACTATGGTAGACTGGACCATGATCACAAAATTAGAGAAATCGATTGCCGAACTGACAGATTCCAAATTTCCTTTTTCCCTCGTACAATTAGGGATTTGGATAGTTTCAAAAATATCCAATAGCATAGATACGAATGTATCAGTGAATAGCATAGATAGTTGCATGCTGGTGTAAGGACTTTAAGCGAACCCACTTAATAGCATTATATTGCATGTTTAATTTGCTATTTTTATCTTTTCTCAAATTGTGAATTACTGACTAGTATACTATTGCTAATACTTTTTTATGCATGATATATGGTGCTTGTTTGGTGAGAATTCACCCCCTGCAATACACCTTCATGGTGGCTTGCAGGGTATTATGTAGATGTAGGTAACTGTTCGTCTCACATATTTAGTGTGATTGAAGAAAACTCATAAAATGTAAATGATCATTAAACGCTGATATCTACCTAATCGCTGTACCGAATTTTGTCGGGTATTTTATATTTCACATGGTGATTATGAGGAAAATTTTCCAGGCCAAAGTGAGATTGTCTTCATTGCTGCATTAGACAGATTATATGGTAATTCATAAGAAATAAGCATTAGGGTTGCTGAAAATATTAGAGAAACTCGCTCGGAATAAATGCTAGCGAGAACGGCTTTGTAAAAGAATCCAAGCGCTGCCCTTTTCCTCACTTCCATGAACACAAGAGGCACGCCTCCTTCCGCCATGCTGAATGGAAGAAAATCTTGTCAGTTTCAGCATCCCTCACTTTTGTTGGTCTGTGGGCGACTAGAACTCATTCCTTTCTGCATCCAATTTCTCTTGGCTTTTGGGGTCCTAGTTCCTCGGTCTATCCCCCTAGCTCAACTGTTCCATCAGGTTCCTCCACCTCCCCCCTCTCTCTATCTAGCGTCGCAGCCCCAACGTGGAACTTCTAGCCCCTTCAACTCCCACGCCAATGCCTTCAGTTCTAACCTGCTCCAACTCCTTTGCTCGCCGTGATTTCGCAGCCACAGGGCGTTTAGAGTTTCAACATTCCGGCACGGATTACGTTCATGCGTCAATTTGAATAACGATGTTTGAGGTGTTGAGTTTAACGGGTAAGCGTGGGGAAGATTCAATTTTTCATAGCTCTAAAATATACCCTGTGACTACATAATACTTGGGTGTATGCCTTTGAAGAGGATAGCATGGCTGTTTCTTTGCAATTATTATAAAACGATTTATAAGACCAACTAATTGTGAAGAAATTATATCTGTATTTTACAAAATGGTTGTTAGTTCATTATAAAAATCATTTTACGGCGGTTTTGATAAAATATTATATAGACGGTTTCATTTTCCTACTCTTAGCGTGTATGGTTTTATAGACAGCTTATTTGTGCTACGCTATTAAGGTATCCACTGCACAATTTATCACTGCTATTTTAGTGACATTGTGGAAAATGTAGTCAGAATCACTCCGAGGAGAAAACATAACACTAACAAGTGTTGGGAGGACTGTGTCCTGTTGAAGGCCGTAGTGGTATCAAGGTAGGAGGTAAAGGTTTGAGAAGGAGTATGTATTGCACTAGGAAGTATATATAGGAATGTGTACAAATTGGTATAAAAGAATATTGTAGATAATTTTAATCACAGAATGAAAATATATTTATGTTGTTTAATAGAAATTTCTTAATAATATTATCGTGACCTTAATAAAGTATACATTTGAGCACGTAATACATAACAATAAACAAGTAAGAGAAATCACATGTTCTGAATAAATTACCTGCAGTAACTTTGTAAAAAACCACGTGGTAGGTCCACAAATTGCCAACTTCCAAGTTCTCCATCCTCTTTTGAAAATGGATGAGGCAACAACTCTCATCTAACCATGGTTTAATCTTAGTAAGGGCGAAAAGGCAGCAAAATAGTTTCTTTAAACTTAATTATTGTAATTTATAGACCAGGAGTTCAGAACTGAGCGCATGAAAACCAACAGCTATCATCCTTTGCACAGTTTTGTCTCATCGTTTTAAAAGTCTTTCATCGTATTTTACGGTCTTAAAAAATTACATAGAAATAACCAGTTTTTTACATATGATCATGAAATATTTTTGAGAATCAAACTCTGTTTTTTGACAAATTTTCAGTTCAGACCTGAAGATGTCCAGACCAGACCTATGCAATGTATTTAACGTTTAATAATGCATGCAGAATATAACTTTAAGTGATTAAGTGGATAAAGTGCAATGTTTTTAAGCTGGCTACGTATTAATTGCTGAGCAAGATAAACATGCTTCTTATGAGCATAATATTTTACAAATTATCTGGAAATAAAATAGAAATGTGGGGATATTTTTTCAGATGCATCACATTGTATACGAATTAAATGACACCAAAGCAAAATTCAACTGTTAAGCCATTTTCTCTAACATTATCATCGTCCCTTCCGGCACTGGCTCTGTTTAGTCATCATCGGTCAACAATCCTAGGATTAGTTTGACGCAGACCGCCACTCGATTCTTCGATCGGCAAACCTCTTTATTGACGTAACCTCTCTCTTTTACATCCATAACAACTTTCTCCATATGTCTCATATGAGGCCTGCCTTTTCTATTCTTCCCGTTTACTTTTCCCTCCACGATTGTCTTCATTAAGCCACCGTGTCAAAAGATGTGGCCTATTAAGTTGTGCCGTCTTCTTTTTAAGGCTTTCAGTAGACATCTCTTTTCTCCCACTCTTCTTAAGACTCCTTCGTTTGTCACTTTATCAATCCATTTTATCTTCATCATTTTTCGGTAGCACCACATTTCAAATGATTCCAGCCTGGCCTTCTCTGCCTCTGTTATTGTCTATGCTTCGCTGCCATATAGTAGAGTGCTCCATGTGTATGTTCTAATGAAATTTTTTCTCAATTCCAAGCTTGTATTTTCGGCAGTAAGCAGAAACTTCTTCTGGTAAAATGCCCTTTTCGATTGGGCATTTCTGCTGGAAATTTCTCTTTTACTTCCATCCCTGGTCGCTGTCCATCTCTGGTTACTCGGCTTCTCTTTTATCAGTATACATATCGAATTACATTTGGTTTAGCATTGCATGGATCTGGAAAGAGCGGCTTCTTTCATGAAGCTACCCTTGTGTCGATCCGACAGTGACCACAGCATCTTCGGATTGTAATCCGCATTACATTCGAAAGCATAAAATAAGCGAAAGGATAAGAATATGGGATACTGAAGGCGTAACACGGTTGAAAGGAATTTATACTGAAGTTATTTAACGAATTCGCAAAGTCGAAAAGGATGGTAAGGCAAGAAGCAACAGCAGTAAGGGAACTTTTTACGAGTAATGCTTCTGGAATTTAAGATATTCCCATAGTACTAATTAATAATGCAGGAGAGAGAACATTAACGCATCTTTACAAAACAAACTAACAATAAGATATGTACTCAGCAGGAGTAATACCCAGGGACTTCATTATTCCTATTCCCATAAAGAAGTGAGCGGAAAAATTCGAAAATATCAGGAAAGCTCCACGGCATATGCATCGAAGATATTGACATGGGTCATCTATATAAGAGTAGAACGAAAAGCAGAGGAGTTCCTGGATGAAGTCCAATTCGGATTCAGGAAAAGTAAGGGTAGAAGAGAAGCAATATTGGCCCTTAGGCTGCTCGTAGAGAAGAGAATGGAGAAAAACAATCCGACTTTCGTTGCATTTGCGGATTTGGAAAAGGCTTTTGACCCCCGAATTCAATGCTAGGAATTCTGAAAGGTTTAGGAATATCCTACAGTGACCGATGAAATATCCACAATTGGAATAAAGCAATAATAAGAAATTCAGTGAGACAAGGCTGCGCGCTGTCTCCCGAAAGTTTTAATGTTTACATCCAGAGAGAGAGAGGCATAAATGAAATCAAAGAGAAACCTTCTGGAGTGAATGTCCACGGAGAAAAAATTAGCATTCTACGATTTGCTGATGACATAGCACTCATAGCAGAGACAGAGAGGGATCTGAATAAGACTGTAATAATCATGGAATGGGAAATGGCCGATTATCAGCTGAAGATCAGTAAGAAGAGGATTAAGATATTGGTGTGCCGGTAAGATAGAAGAGCCCAACACCATAGTTAAATCAGGAAAACAATAACTTGACGGATCGAAAGAGTTCTGTTACCTGGGATAAGGAGTAACCAACGATGGACGAAGCATAAAAGAAAAAGTCAGTGGAATATCTCAGGTAAAGAGGGAATTCTGTCAAAAGAAGAATCTACTTACAGGTGGAAATACAATCGTAGCAATAAGGAAATAATGCATTAGATTGTAAATTTGGAGCATGCATCTTTTTGACAGTGAGGCATGGACGATGACAGCAGCGGATAAGAAAAGGGTGGAAGCATTGGAAATGTGGTGCAACAGAAGAAAGATGGAAAATGAATGGATTTACCGAGTAAGTAACGAGGAAAAACTAAGAATAGTGGGAGAAAAGATAAGTCTTCTAAATACCCTAAGAAGAAGTCGGGACAGCTTAATCGGCCACATCATGAGACATGATGGCCTGATGAAGGCCAATGCTGAAGGACAATTGGACGGCAAGAATGGCAAAGAAAGGCCTCGTATGAGATATATGCAACCATTGATGAAAGATATAAAAGAGAAGAAATAGGTTAATATGAAGAGATGAACTGATAGAAGAGTAAGATAGATTCAGTGGAGAGTCGTCTAACGAATCTTATGATTTCCCTACTAATGCTGATAATGATGTATAAGAAGAATATTAGATTGGGAGTGATGAATAATGCTGGATAAAGATGTAGAAAGGGACACTTAAACTGCTAGTAAATCCTGGAATCTGGTTTTCTAGGTTCATACTAGAAATTGGTGAGGAATAAATTTTTATTATTATATATGCAATGAATTTTTCCCATTATTGTCAGATAAAGGAGGTTAGAAATTATAGATGCAACAATTAATGGCCGGAATACAAATAGAAAGTTAATGAAGATAAAGATAAATGTTTCTATTCTAAGTTTAGTTTTTATGCCTACGAGTTCTCTACGTGTTATTGCTCTCTGCAAGTAATGTTACCATGAATTCAACATGAATGTTGAGTGTTCCAGGTGTGGGTGATATAACAAGCTTAATTAAGAATGAGTTTTCGATTATATTGAAATGAGGAATGAATCAGATGAAGATGAGGTGTCATATTCTCTACTGTCTATAAAAAAGAGCAAGACACCCGAGTTTGAGAAGCTCTATCGTCTAAACGAAGCGATCAATTTCAATGCAACAATAAGCATACGAGAGAAAATTTATTTCTACATTGGGTCATTTACTTAAAAAATCTTCGGCTCCATAGTATTTCCTGTACTTAATTTTTTCTCAAAAAAGTGCCCGTTTTTTGCGCGTAAAATCAAGTTGCCCAATTTTGAGCGCTTGGTATTCCCGTAGTTTTTGTTCCAATAACTTGCGATTTTAATATAAGGAAGCCAAATCTATCAGTAACAGTTTGCAGAAAACAAATTGTTTATACCACTAAAATTGATGGATTTGTTGTAAACAATGCAAACCCCTGCTAACTTCGAAACCAAAGGGTCAATTGAAAATTGATTGGTACTGTTTTATGCGGTACGATGAATGCAATGCTAGTAGTAATAAAATTTACATTAAATATTACTAATAAGAACAATATCGCTTATTATGTATCTAGATGTTTATGTACGCGTACCGGCAGCTCCGTCATGGGAGAGGGAGGAGAAAAGAGGCGCGTGGTTGCCACCGACTCGGCAGTCGGCGCGCTTCCTTTAAATGACCCGTACGGTAGAAGTATCTGTGTTGCTCCCTGGAAAACCATCCTCACTACCTATGTGCAAAATAATTACTCTTTTCCCAGCTCCAGAAGGTGTCTTAAATCCACCGCGCCAGCCATTTACCTCCTGAAATTTTCCCCGGTAAACGTCGTAGTTCTGATGAGATGAGACAACATTTTCCACCCAGCAGTATTTCACTGAATGATGCTGAGAACACCATGTCTCGTCCGTATAAAATATTTTATAGCCGTCGTTCCTCAAACGTCTAATCCGTCGCAAAAAGTTGTGGCGAGTTGCTGCAATGGTGACGGATTCCATCATCACTGGCTTCTTGCCCAACTTCTTATACTTCAATCCCATGTCTAACAGAATGGACACCCTCCCTCGCGGTGGCTTGCAGGGTATCGTGTAGATGTAGATGGACCTTAACTTTTGGAGAGAGAAACGTGGGCAATCGGGCACATTCTCTAACAAGTTATCCATCAACCTGCGTAATATAGGAAACATATTCCTCAAATAGAACCTGTGCACTGTCCTCCTTATTACACCAATCGTGAAATCGTCGATGAAGATCTTCGGCCTTCCCAACACACGAAGCCTCTTCTGTGCCGTAGGATGGTCACTACTTGAATTCTCCTTGTCACAATCCTTTTGTTTGGCGGCGACTCTTTTCACCGAAGTCAAGCTGATACCAAGGCAATCAGACACAGTTTGATACACGGGATAACGTTTGTCCATACTTTTTTCTGCTTCGCAGCGAAAAAAGCAAATGGCACTCAAAACCATTTGGACTTCCGTCTCCGAAAAACCCGTTCTTGGACGCATGTTGCACCGAAGGAATCTGCACTTACAATAGTCTAATCATGCCTAAAAGCAAACGTTTTGAAGCAACCAGTGGATGATTCATGAACTGCCAGGGTCATGTGCGTCACGATGCACGATGTTGCAACTGCGCACGGCTTCGAGAGACTTTCTCTTTTCTGTTGCTTTGTTTTGGCCTGCCTTGCTAGGCAGAGAAAAAGCGACAAACAAAAATAATTATCAAACGATATTTAATATACTGCCGACATTTAACGTGTATGCTCTACGTACCTGCATTGCTTACATTCTACGGCATACAACAGTACCAATCAATTTTCAATTGAACGATTGGTTTCAAAGTTAGCAGAGGTTTGCGTTGTTTACGACAAATTCATCAATTTTAGTGGTATAAACAATTTGTTTTCTGCAAACTGTTACTAATAGATCTGGCTTCCTTATATCAAAATCGCAAATTATTGGAACATAAACTACGAGAATACCAAGTGCTCAAAGTTGGGTAACTTGATTTTACGGGCAAAAAACGGGTACTTTTTTGAGAAAAAATTAAGTACAGGAAATACTATGTAGCCAAAGATTTTTTGAAGTAAATGATCCAACGTAGAAATAAACTCTCTCTCGTATGCTTTTTGTTGCATTGAAATTGATCGCTTCGTTTAGAAGATAGAGCTCCTCAAACTCGGGTGTCTTGCTTTTTTTTTACAGACAGTAAGTATCTACCTTTTCGACGCAGCACGCTGTAATGAATCCATGATTATTTTTCTGAGGCTGCCGTTTTTAGATGATTTGTATTTTGTCATCCCTGCTGATAAACTGACGTGGTAATACATAAAGCGTGCGAAATAAATTCATCAACTCATCCTCACCCATCCTCACCAATTTTGTTTCGAAACAAGCCCTCGTTAAATTCGAGTAACATTTTCTACATGTTCTTATTACCATCAGAAAAATTTGAATGTTCATTGCGCAGTTTAGATACGTAAATAAAATCTTTATTATTGGATGTAAAACTGTTCATGAAGCCATAAATGTAAAAAATCAAAACTCTGTCCCACATTGTGGAGGAAAGCATTCTAACAATTCGTTAAATGCTTTACATACATGTAGGGAGTTAAATTTTTCTTATACTATTCTCCCGAATAGTAGATTTTTAGTCATATCCATGCTCGGATATTAAAATCTCATTTTCCATGCATATATACACCTCGCAGCCATATTAAATCTCAGGTTGATGCGACATTTTCCGGCGGAATTGTATTACGTACCATTATTTTCTTATAGATAAAGTTAATTTTTCCGTATATGTTGCATGTTTTGATTTTGGTAGTTCCATTTTTTCAGCAAAATATACTTAGGATGTGATTGCGCCTTATTCAATCACCACCTACTTGGTAAGGCATTTTTTTGCCCAGTTGTTCTACACCCCCGGGACTCAAAGTCTTCACGCACGAGCCAAAGGACGATCGAATGGCAGTCAAGCTGAGAGGGAAACACAGACCTTCCCTCGGGATCGCAGTGTACGCTTCACTCTTGCGCTGTTCATCGATCTCAGCTGATGCATTTCTGGTGTCCCGTAATTGGCCGTTTGGCCGATACACGTACGTGACCTCGTAGGGTGTAGGTCGTAGTACACTGGAAGAGACTCATTCGGGAAGGTTAGGCGGTCGATGAGTTAGCATGTCAAGTCCTATGAGCAGGTAGAATGTATCTCTACCTGTAAAACGGCGTTGGCAACGTAAAATACTATAATGGCTCACAATACAAGCGCAAAGATTGCAAAATAGCCGAGAATTAGAAATAACAACTGGTATGCACATTAGAAATGTTTCAACTGGTAAATAAATTACGGTTAGAGTGACCACCGATGAACGAGGGGTGCGAGTTTGTATTCCAGTCAAGATGCCTGACTTTTTTCTCTGTAGTAATAATGCTATTGATTCACTTTAGGCAAAGTATGAAAAGATAAATTGTCATTAAATCGATTATACCTACTACTTATCTTATGGGGATAGTCGACAAAATTGTGTGCAAAAACCCATCCACCATCGTATTAAATTTCGATTCTCCCACCTGTAGCAGTAGTAGATTGAACAACATCAACATTTATGGCCTATTTCGGCTCATTTCAAATCCAATATATATTTGAAATACGGAATACGTTTGTTGGTAACCAATGGTCGGGTTAGATTAGAACCAAAAATAGTTGATTCTGCCTTGACAACGCATATTTTATTTGGAAGAGGGTATTTCACCAAAAAGTCAAAGGCGCGGCCATGGGGTCCCCCCTATCACCGGTCATCGCCAATCTGTTCATGGAGGCATTTGAAGAGAAGGCTATACGATCCCATGAGAAAAAACCTAAACTTTACCTGAGATACGTAGATGACACATTTGTAATATGGCCACACTTGCGAAGCGAACTCGATGGATTCCTTAAACACCTCAACCAGCAGAGCGAAACCATTAAATATACGATGGAGGTGGAAGAAAATGGGCAACTTCCTTTCCTGGATGTGCGGGTAAAGATGAATGACGACGGGACACTAGGTCATTCAATATTTCGGAAGAAAACACACACCGATCGATATTTGAACGCTGCCTCGCACCATCACCCCCGACAAAAGACAGCTGTTATCCATACTCTTTTCAACCGAGCCCTCTCCGTCTATTGAAAAAGAGAAACAGCATCTTTTTAAGGTTTTTCAAGACAATGGCTTCCACCGACACGCCATCCACCGAGTTGCTCAGATAGAAGAAGAGAAACGAGTCTTGGCCTTGAGCAGGACAGACGAGACTGCTACTACGAGGGAAAAGGCTGATGCTACTTTCGCCATGTTACCATACGTTGGTGTAACCACATAAAAATATCCAGGGCTCTTAATAAGCATAACATCCTGACCAGATACACCTGCGTCACCAAGACAAACGACATTTTATGTAGAGGTAAAGACCTTACGCCGATACAAGAACGGAGCGGCATATACGAGGTCAGATGCGATTGTGGAAAGGCCTACATTGGGCAAACCTCGAGAGCCTTAAAGAACCGTATTCAAGAACACAGGAGAGCGACAAAGAACAGACAACCGCGCCTCTCAGCCATCGCGGAGCACTTTTGGGAAGGCCCGGCCCACAACATCAATTTCGACGGAGCCAAGCTGATCAAGACTGAGAAACGCTATTTCCCAAGGCTCATACGCGAGGCGATCGAAACGGCCAAAAACCCCAACAATTTTAACAGAGAGGATAGCTAGAAGCTCCCCCATACTTGGAAGCGCCTAATTGAGAAAACTAGTCAAACGGCTAATGAAAATGCTCCCACTGGAACACCAGAGCGCAGAAATAAAGGGTATATAAGACGGTAAAAATCTGTTATGAAACACTTCAGACCTGAAGATGCGAACTGCAACGTTGGCGAAACTGTTGCCACCCTAGAATGGACTCACACGGAAGAAATCCCGAAAGGAATGGATCCTCATCTTAGTCTTCTTCTTATTTATCTTCAGCTGATATCTGGCCATTGTCCTTTCATCTACATCTACATAATACCCTGCAAGCCACCACAAGGGTGTGTGGCAGGGGGTGATTGCTCACCAAACATGCACTACATATCATGCATAAAGAAGGAATAGTATTAATATAGTAGTCAGAACTACACTATTTAAAAAAGATAGAAATTGCAAAGAAAACATGCAAAAACATTCTGTTAGTAGGGTTAGCTTTAAGTACTCATACCAACATGCAGCTACCAATGCTATTCATTGCTACTCTCCGATAGGACATATTTACCGTTATTCGTATCTCTTATTGTGCGAGGGAAAAAGGACATTTTGAATCGGTCAGTTCGGCAATCAATTTCTCTAACTTTATGATTATGGTCCAGTCTGTCATAGTAAGTTGGGGTTCGTAAAATATTTTTAACATCATCACTGAAAATATTGCCTTGGAATTTGTTTAAGATATTAAGTCTAAATTTCAACCTGCGATCTAACAATGATTCCCATTTCAATTTATTTAATAGAATGGTTACGCTAATATAATTATCGTATCGTCCCTTTACAAATCTTGCCGATCTTCGCTGCACACGTTCAAGTTCATTACTTAGACCGATTTCGTAGGGATCCCAGACACTGGCAGCATATTCCAAATGAGGTCTAACAAGGGAAAAGTAGCTGATTTCTCGTACATGATCGTCGCATTTACCCAATACTATTTTAATGAAACCCAGTTTGCGATTCGCTTGACCCATAAACTCTTTCCATGGCAACTAGAGTATTGTTCAGATCCCTCTCTGCCTCCGCCATGAGTGCTATGCACATGGTGCTATGTCATTAGCGAATCACAGGATGCTTATTTTTTCTCCGTGGATAGTCACTCCAGAAGACTTCTCTTTGATTTCGTTGATGGCTCTCTCGATAGAAACATTAAAAATTACGGAAGACAGTGCACAGCCTTGTCTCACTTCTTTCCTTATTCTTACTTCTTCACAGCTGGGTCCAGATTTAATCACAACTACTTGGTTTTTGTAAAGACTGTGTATAATTCTTCGGTAATTGTAGGACACTCCAATTCCCTTCAGAATTCCAAGCATCGAATCCCAATCTACGTTGTCAAAAGCCTTCTCTAAATCCACAAATGCGATGAATTCCGGCTTGTTCTTCTCCATTCTCTTCTCTATAAGCAGCCTAAGGGTCAATATTACTTCCCTTGTACCCGTACTTTTCCTGAACCCGAATTGATCTTCATCCAGGAACTCTTCTGCTTTTCGTTCTATTCTTCTGTAGTTTATTCTTGTCCGTATCTTCGATGCATGTGTCGTAAAGCCTATATATATGCCTTTTATAGTCGTCAAAATTTCACATTTTCACATTTCCCCGCTCTCTTCTTCTTGGGAATAGGAATGATAGGTTTTTCCCTTGGAATTTCTCCTGTTGAGTACATGTCGCAGATGGTTTGCTAAAGATGAGTTAATGTCTTCCCTCCTGCATTTTTAATTATTTCTGCAGGAACATCATCAATACCAGAACCCTTACTCATCCGAAGGTCCATTACTGCAGCGTCGAATTCCGATCTTTTATATAGATGCCCCCATATCATCCTTTTCCACTTCGCTTTCTTCTTCAATCACTTTCGTGCCGAGATTTTTTCCATTGTATAACTCTTCCAGATTCTCTTTTCATCTCTTCACTTTGTCCTCGTTTTCAATCAAACTTTCTCCATTCTTGTCCCTTATGACATTGCATCTTGCACTCCGTTCCTTGAAGTGGTTCCTCACTATTCTGTAGGCAGCTTCCACGTTTCCAAGTGCACGGTTGATTTGTACATCTGTCGATGTCTACCCCAGGTTAACTTTTGCAGTCCTTCACTTGGTTTCTAAATCTCTGCTTCACTAAAATGTAGTCTATTTGACATCTTCTTCTGTATCCAGGAATTTTCCATCTGTATCTTCTTCGGTTGTGATTTTTAAACAATGTGTTGGCGACCACTAACTTATGTTGTGTACAGAACTCCAGCAGCCTTTCTCCTCTTTCGTTTCGGTTTCCCAATCCGTATTTTCCAGCTATTCTTCCATCTTGACCTTTGCCGACGATAGCGTTCCAGTCTCCTAAAATAATTAGGTTTTCTTCTCCTTTTACCTGTTTATAACTTCCGTGATATCTTCGTAGACATCTTCCACTTCTTCATCTTCATAGTCCATCGTAGGCATGTAAACCTGCACCACCACGTTATCTACAGGTTTAGTCTCGATCTTCACCATTATTATCCTTTCTTTGTACTGCAGGAAGCTCTTCACACGCATTCCGGCGCTCTTTTTGAGTATGATCCCTACTCCGGCATTACCATTTAATAATCCTGTATGTATAATCCTGTAGCTTCCACTCCAAAAGTCTCCTTCTTCGGGCCACTTCATTTCGCTGATTCCTAATACGTCGAGGTCCATTCTTCGCATTTCGACCTTCAGGTTCTCCATTCTTCCTCAGGTCCGAAGGGATCTCACGTTCCATGTTCCTACCCTAAAAAGTTTATCACATTTGACTGATGTACTCCCTCTGGTAGTCCCCGCCCGGAGATCCGAATGGCGGACTATTTTACCTCCGGAATATTTTACTCGAGAGGGTTCCATCACGTCTTTATAAGAAAGAAAAGAGTGGAGTAGCTGCGACTCCTCGGGATATTAATGTGGCGGATTCCCCTTGCCTTCCACATCGCAGTACTACAGCCGTTAAAGTAAATGTTACCACACCTGTACTGAAATGAGTGCCGCTGTACTGACCACTGTGGTCTCCACCTTCACTCATATGAAGGAGAGCTGCTGCCCTCTCCTCTGGGTAATGAGAAGCGTAATAATTGGCGTCCTCCCGTCGCCAAGTCACGGAATCTTCACAGGTTCTGTATTATTTAGAGGCATACCTTACCCATGGACCAATACCCCCTCGGAATGCGGTCGCTTTTTGTCCACGACTGCTCTTATTCGACGATTAAACTCGCTTATCTCGTAGCTAACCTCTATATTTAGAGGTCGACCCACCATCCGCAACCCGGTGTACACACTCGGTGGCTTTAAGGTAGAATCAGCGCTTCGAAGCACTACTTTCATAAGACGAATATAGTATGCCGGAACAACATAAAATTGCTCAAAATTTTGTTAATAATAATTAAAAACTATTTTCAACTATTCTAGATGGCTATACGAAACATGAATTATCTTCCAATTGAAGTAATTTGGTGATATAAAGAAAGGCTTTTATATTGACGCCATGTGTCAGAGGCACTTAAAAAAATTTATCAGGAGCAACAATAAAATTTCGTAATAATAAATTAAGATATGAAATAAAATAACAGACCTAAAAATCGCTTTTGATCTGTTGTTAGAAACGTAATTATAACAAGTTTATTAGACATGTTTTCTGACGACGAAATGGACAACACCGTAAAGAACGTGTAAACATTGACATAGAAACCAATTTTTCACACCAGTTGGACACCAACGTTCGCCTGCGCTACCTCATTGAGATTCGTTGCCTTCTGCTATTAGTTTTCAAGCATTTCTCTTCAGTTTTACAATACGGTATTTTGTATTGTAGTTACAAATTACACTTGCTCTATTACATTATAGTGCGATAATTTTTACAACTGAGCTCTCTTGGGCAGTGCAATTTGCCTTTTTTGAATCGCCAATTCCATTTGAGGGCTAAAGTTATGGCTTCATAAGTTCGTTTTAAAGGCAACTTGATGTCTTAATATAGTTAGACTAATTGTTTGTAAAATGTAAAGGAACAGAATACTGATGAAAGTATTTTTCAAATCAACTCTTTGAGTGCATTTATTGTTGGATGTCGAATCGTAGAAATAAATGTTTTGGCTAAGCTGATTATTTGTACTGCGTGTAATTCAGTGTTAACGTAAATTGATATAACAGAAGAAATTCACATCGGACTGGAATGTAATTGGGGTATAAAATGTAGAGTGAACGGCGTTGTAAATACTGTATTGACATCGAAATCTCAAGCCAGCCCGAAGAGGAATAAGCAGTATTTCGATATTAATTTGAAAGCTACCATTTCTTAATGGCAGCTTTAAAATTATTATCACCTTAGTCTTATATTATTTTAGCCAAGAAATGAAAAAATAGGTACTATTAATAAAAAGAGGAAAGAATTTTCTACACATCCTATTGCTGTTTACAGTATGGTGGGTGGAACGTTACCGTTTACATGGATAAAGGCAAGGCTGTAGTGAGTGGAAGGGGAGGGGATTATGAACTCCCTCCAAATTTTCATTTAGAGGGTAAATGTATGAAAAGCTGAAGAAGGAAGTAGCATAGAGGTGAGATTATTTGTTGCGTATGACAGATTAAGAAAAAGGCAGTAAAGATGAATTACTATTTTGGTACTGTAAAAAACATTGTTTTTCTAGAGGACATAGTCTTTAGATCCCAATCAGTAAATCCTTCCTCAATTTTTGTCCTGACTACGGGCTTGGTAAAAGGTATACTGATACTACTAGTTCGGGCTTCATGGGTATATACAATATTGTTCATATTTGAAAAGTGCTTACATGGTTTGACCCGTATCAGAAAATTGTAAGTGTTATGAACTATCAGCTAAGTTAACTGCCAATAATTTGCCATGATGATTGGGATCTCGCGAAACAGATATACGGCTAAGCAACTCTCTTTTGGAGGAACTAGAATTAAGATTTCATCAGAACTCAGAACTTCATTTTCATCAGTTTTCCCTTGAGAAACTATTTTATTCTCTTGGAGAATGCTTGTATAGTTGATCAGTGAGCAGGTTTGGGAAATTGTATTACCAAACATTAATTGTGCCTATTAACAGTATGCATCGAGTCTAGTTTCAAATTCCTACAACCATATTATTGACTTATATTTTCAATTTTACTTATTTGGTGAGAAATATATTATGGGGTGATAATAAATACGTATTCAAAACAAAGTATTATTTAGTGCTAGGTGAAAACGATGACTTTATACTACGAAATATACATTAAAATATTGGAAATATTCTTTTAAAGAACTAATAGACCATCGTTAGTAGCAATAAAGAAGCGACTTTATCGTGTAAACAGTGTTATACCTATTATTTTCAGGGATCTATGATATTCCGTGTATGACGACTGCTAAGTGTAAAATATTTTAGCGCACTCAGGTATTCTTCAAGTAACCAGTACTAACAGGGAGTACAGTACAAATGGTACTAATCAAAGACACACTTCATAGCATAAATCGTCTGCAATCGTGACGTAAGGAATAAATGACGGAGGTACTGGGCCAGTTTGTCTTCATTACTCCCCTAACATCGTTGCCAGACTTCTGTCACTATGGTGGCTAAGGAACGGAAGTTAGACTTTTCATCGTTTTTCAATCATAAATATATGCCTTAAATGGCCGATGAGGCAACCTGAAAAAAATACATATTATCCGTTTATTATTCAGCCAAAATATACTAGTTTTTGAGATGGTGTTTAAAGGGGGAAATTTTGAGAAATAAAATTTTTAAGGGAGGGACGTCACCATTCTTCCATAAGAGCAATGTAATTTGAGGCTGAAAATGACGATTTTCAAATCCTGTAATAAGCGTAAACTGGTTGATGACCCCCAAATATTTTTTCATGGATTGACGAAGGAATGATTTCTCTACAATATATCAAAATATCAAGGCATGTTTTCGGAGGAACTTGTAGTAGAGGTTCTACCTTAAGCTCAGCCGCGAGAAAAAAATTGTTATAATGAAACTATATACTATCTCACTTCAATAAAACGCGTTTGGAGAGGACTCACCCCCTAGCTTTCGTTTTAATGTTGGTGTGCGTGGTATTATGCAGGTGTGAGTCAACGAAAACAAATAATCCAATGTAATAGGTTGATTTAATGAATTGATAAGAAAATCAGTAGGAATTTATTATAATTGAAAAACCTTGGAGCCCAATTCGTAACCGGCAATTCCGGGTGTTATACCTTTTACGCATTATTTCTCTGATCTAAAGTGTCAGGTGCTCATTTATTTATTTTTTATGATAGTTCGCAGTCATGGTACGTAAATGTTTATGCATGCTGAATTAGATTATCCTTCATTCCTGTCATTAATTTTATGGAAAGATGAATTTGATTCAATGAAATCATTAAATGCACATAAATCACTTTGGCTTTTGGACTAATTTCATGCCTCACCTGCCGCAGTACTTCTGCTATACAATAAGAGTAGCTGTGAAAAGAATATTATAAATTCATTGGATGCCAACACGGATCCTCATACAGTTTTCAAATATTCGAGGGTGAAACACTCGTGCATGAAACATAATGATAAATAAGGTATGAGTGATCTTAAATTTGAGAGAGATATGTTTAGGCACTTTATCACCGTTGCGCCACCAGATTAAGCATTTTTACTGGTTGAATGTAATCCTGTAATTCGTAATCCTTATTTTTCGGTCACACATGATTTCATATGGACTTTAACTACAACTAATGTTTTTGGTAATAACCGACATTAGCTTATGAAATATTACTAAGAAATCAATTCAAATTTTACTTTACTTCTTGCAGCCAGCACCGGATGTTGATGGACTATTAATGGAACAGAAAAATTTGGCATGCATTGAGTATTTCGTTTTCTCCTTGTCTACTTTATCAGAATGCATCTCCTCAATTTTTATATTTTTACCAAATTCAGGACATGATAAGTACGTTGTACCTGATTTGTATTAAATTTCTTTCGAAGACTCGTCCAATTACTTTTCTGTCGAAAATCTCCTCTCGCAATCAAGGAAGTGACTCCTCATGCATTGCGAATGTTTTGAAACCTATCCATCACTCTGGAGCGAATTGCATTTTTTTCCCCCAGCGGAATACGTCCCCGCCTCGCGACTATACCGACGAAGACATGACCTCAATCTCTCGAATTTCTTCGCATTCTCCGGAGGATGAAGGAATTACTCCACCCCGGCCAAAACGGAATCTCCATCCGCAAGAATGGGAATGATTCTGGGATGGGGGAGTCGCTTCTCTCTCGCGGGTAAAAGAGCGTCAGGCATCGATTCTGCTGCGGAGTTTGAATTCGAATTTCCAAATTCCTCAGCACACAACTGGCGTCATTTCCTCCCCCGGCTGGGTCTCTTTCTCCTTTTTATATGCGTTGGTGTGAGTGTGCGTGTATATACATGTATATAAATATTTCTCTCCTTCTCTTTGTAAAACCATCGGCGATGCCCTGCAGCCGCGGCCATCTCCGTTTCCCATTGGCTACGCGCATTGTCACAGCGGAGCAACAAAAGAATTCCGTTTGTCATTTGTCTCGCAGGCGATACTGCCGTTGTGGTGGTGACAAAGGGGGAAGTGGGAGCGGAAGAGGGAGATAAAGGAAGAACGTCGTAAAAAACGCCTACCGCCCTTGCGGAATTTTTTTAGAATCCTTTCCCCTTATAACTCTACATAATTAACGTTTGAAACGCAAAAATACTGTATGTGGAAAGTTATTTACCAGGAAAAGCCTCGTGATTGTTTTAATACTCGGGGACACCTTTTAATTTTTTAAATAGAGAATTTAATCGCGTAGTCGTTAGTGGAAAGATTTACCACAGTCCCGACTTGTTTTCCCAAATACATTTATTTCCGAGGAACAGGATTTTATAAAAAAGTAGAGTTGGGATATATCAATTATCTAACTTGTTATCTCACGTGCGGGATCATTAATAGTACGCGGTTATATGATGCTTTGGCAATTGCGGTGTGAATGTGAAATGCTGAAGAACCTTAGCAACGAGCTTATCATTTAGTGATTTATATTTAGCGTTCTTCTCTTTCTCTCCTCATTACTGTAGAACTGATCCGGTGGCCCCCTACTATAACTTACATTGCCACATCGGCGATGAAAAGGGGAGATATTGCCCCTGTATACTGTGAGTTCAATTGCATTCCTTTGTTGTAGTGTTTTTAATTTTCTTAAGTTTCTCTTAAGGGCTTGAAAATCAGAATATTTTTTTAAAGTTTAAAATGGAGCCCTAGTAATTTTACTCTCTGAAAGTTAAAATGATTGACTTAGTCATGTGTTTTATATATCAGATTGAAAGGAACGAAATTTAAAGTTCCTTTTGCCTATTCATGTATCACAAAAAAATTCTCCTACCTTCACAAATTAAGCGTCCTTCACAAAGACTGATGCTTTTTAGGATAAATTTAGCAAGGCTCTTCCTATGTAAGATAATATCAATATTGTTCATGCTTTTTCAAATTTGCGATCATTACCTTTGTTTATCGTTGATCAGAATATTCTTCATCCTCACCATGGAAGCAAGTACATCGTTACTTTCTTCCTTACTCTTACTCATTATCCTCTTCAATGACCAACTCATATGGATAACATACTTCAGATTTAGGCTTCCATCATACCTAACTTAAAATTATAAAACAACTTACTAACAAAATGTATAATTTAATCTATCATTAGCTAGATGCTAAAGTTGTTGTTTTTAATGATCTTTTTTTATTCCAATGATTTGTATTTATATCATAGTCTTTGAGTCATATGTTCAGCGTAATTTAATCATAATATTTGATTTAATCGATCATTAAAGCAGGTATTTATTTAATAATAAGTCGGTTTGTTAGGTGGACGTGCTGTCATACACTCTACTCGTAGTGCTTAAAACTGGCAAAGTAGATTTTATTTTGAGCTTGTAATTGGAATTATTTTCCCTTGAAAATGAACTTACATCATATAAACAATAATATATAGGTGTTGGAAAAATCCTTAATTTTAACACGTCTTTATTTTTCGCTCTTGGTAATTTTTTTATTCCGCTGATATTCATCATCATTACTGTGATTTATTTTTTTCATTTGGTAAACCATTACTAAGTTCCTCATCTAGTCCTTGGTGGGATGTGATATCATAAAATTGTTAGCGTTAAAACTCAAGGGTTCCTTAATTATTTTATGGTGATGGGTCTTCTGTAAAAGTGTGTGCTTGAATATATATTTTTATATACATAAAAGTAGTAGTATGCATAATTTACAACTAAGCGTATAAATTTGGAAATCATTCAGTCTTTAGCTAAATAACTGTGTATTTTCTCTTGAAAAAGGGATGTGTAAGGTGGACAATTGTTCTTGGGGGAAAAATAATTTGAAATCGGATCAAATTTCAAGCAATCGTTATAGACACCCTAGTTCCAACTCTTCAAATTATTACCAAGTCATTGTGGCAGCTAAACAGTCTAGCAGCTGGCATGTTTTCATTCAATAATGCTGAGTAAATCTTAATTAACGGGCCACCCTCTCGTGACTGTGACCTTTTACGGTTTAGGATGGGGGCGTCAGTTTGATTGCGATTCGAGGGCCCTGGGCGAGCGGGTCTGACGCCGCTGCTGGCAAAGTGATTTGGCTCGCCCGAACGCCTTTTCACCTTCAAAACGGGCCCCACGGGCGGGATCGTCCACCCTTTCGTCCCACTCCGCAACCAACCCTCCCAAGCCACCCTCTCACCCGCGGTCCAGACCAGTGCTCGATTTATTCGATCAGATCCAATCCGAACTAAATGCAAATTTGGATTCGCGATATCAATCACGGCTTCAATTGGGTGGAATTCGGGGAGAGGGGCGTGCTTCGGTGGAATTGAGATCTGGGAATAAAAGAAGACCTTGTGCCAACGACACGGCTCCCATAAATGATCTTGACTGGGTACATTTCCAAATGTAAATTATTCCCGGGACGTTACTACTGTAGGTCGGTAACGGCCCGGACAACCCAAAGTTTGGTGCGAATGAAGCGGACGAGTTAAGGGTTGATAGGTGCCGCTTCGTGGGAATATTCGCTGAGACCTGAAGTGTATAACGAGATGAGGATCCTGAATGAGCAGTTACTCCCGTGCAGAGGCTGTTGTATATTGATGTGCTTCACTTCCCTCGTCGTCATTGCATTATATTTTTTCACGTGGTGATTTTCTGTCCATGAAAATTTTTCAGTGATTTCATTAAATGCCTTCGGTAAAAAATTATTAAAAAAATTAACGATTTTGACAGATTTGTTCCTGTTGGATATGGTTAATGAGGAGCATAATATATTCTTTGAAATTATTATTTTATGACTCGGATTAATTGATTTTCATGTGTCATGTTTTCATGTGTCCATTGTAAGACACACTATTTTACTATGCCAGAGAAGTAATGATTTAGAAGAGAATAACGTTCACTTGCACCTTTCAATAACTTTCATATACCTCTTATCGCATAGATCAAGAAGATTGAATCGTGTATTTTTTAGTGCATATATATCCAATAAACGAATTCAGTTTATTTTTATTTGCACAATTCCATGCCATGAATCAAAGTCGCTTTGCAGGTTAGCGTTTTATTGTAAGTGATGCTTAAAAAATGTGATAAAAGTTTAATACCATGCAAAAGCAATCAATGGCACCGCATCATGGATGTCCATTGAATGCCTTTGACACCGAAACTAATCAAATATATTTGAATTTTTTCACCTATGAAACTGCTTCCGTAGCAACATTATGATCGTCAATTTTCCCCGACCTAATTAAAAATATTTGACATTTGACACCGAAACTAATCAAATATATTTGAATTTTTTCACCTATGAAACTGCTTCCGTAGCAACATTATGATCGTCAATATTCCCTGACCTAATAAAAATGTTTGCCAACAATTAATTCAGTTAAATTCATTATTTCAGCTTGGAACTTACATTGTCGACTTTAGTAAAATTTAATTTTGGTCTGGAGTTATTGCTTTCTTTGAATCACTGGCCTACATTAGCGTGTTAAGGCTCAAAAATGCGACTTTTTTAAGGTCTTAAGGTCAGTGCGCACTCATATTAACAGTGGACAGAGCGGAACGCTCAGGGGAAAAATGTCCGACGTCTGGATGCTTTTGTTCCTTAAATCATGCCACACGCGAGGCTTGGGAAAATAAACAATTTTAATGCATGGCCTCCCCTATGTAAACTCGCTCTCCGTCTCCATTCTCATTCCTCCCTCACAAACCCCTTTCACCGCTTTCTCCTACAATCCCTTCCCGATGTTGACTCGCTCCCGACAGAGCGTCCCTTCTCTGCGTCCATTCTTGTCCGCGACGCTACCTCACTTGTCGCCTCCCTCTCCTCCGTATCTCCTGAATCCGCTTTCCTCCTTTCCCTAGCGTGCCTAGCCTCCTTTCTCATTGGCTGCGAATAATGTACATCTACATATTACCTTTCAAGCCCCCATAAAGAGGTTTGGCAGGAGGTGAAGCTTCGCAAAGCATGCAATACCTATAATGCTCAAAGAGTTAGTAGATATATTTTACAGTCAAGAAATTTAAAGAAGATATAAAGAGCGATGTAATCATGCATAAACGTGCTGTTATGTTGGTAAGCTAAAAGTCTTTACACCTACATGTAACTTCGTAGTCTATTTATTGATACATTTGTGTTATATTAATGAAATAGCTGAAGGTGCCCGTTAAAGTTGATGGGAAATATAAAAAGTAAACATTTCCGTGGCATTTAGCATTTTTTATAATTTCAATAAATAAACTAAGCTAATACTGTACTCTGCAGTCGCAATGTAGTTAACGGCATCTCTCTTGAACGAATTGTTTAAGTGGATCGGGTTGCTGTGGTGGCTAGAGTACTGGCCTCCCATTCCGAGGGCCCGGGTTCGATTCCCGGTAGTGGTGGATTTTTCAGTGGAAAACCGGTCCCCACTTGAGTGCATAGTGGAGGGCATTTAAAAATCAGTACTCCGTCCGTCGGATGGGATATTAAGCCGTGGTCCCCTTGGCGCCTGTCCTTAAGTTTAGGCTAATGCCGACGCCGGGTTTCTCTCCACCCTTCCTACATTACCTGGAATGTTCCTACCATTACCCAATTACCCACCTATCCAAAATAGCGCAAATGACCTCAGCTGTTGGTCGCCTCCCCTAAACAACCAACGACCTAACGAAATGTTTAACGATGTTTGAAGTAAATTGAACATTTTAGCGATAGCTCGGCTGCAAATGTTGCGTAAAAATATTGCAAGAATATGATAGTTTATAGCCGTTTGCATGTAATAAAGGAAAAATATAAGACGTTGTTTAGTATTTAATTAATGAGTGAATAATTGAGTGAGTAATGAGTGATAAAAGTCTTATTGTATATTTCATAACTATAGAGAGCTCTAATAGTAAGAGGGGTGAGAAAAGTTTTAAAACTGCCTACTAGCCAGTCAGTTTACCAAATTTTATATTTATGGTCAATGACCATAAATATAAAATGACCATTGGTCATCTACCATAGTAAGACGGAGTCCGCAAAATGCTTTTACTATAAATTGTACTTAGCAACCAACGGTCTGATAATGATTTCCGTTTATGTTCTTCTAGTACACTGGTTAAGGTAATATAATTATTATAATGTCCATTTACACATATTATCAATCTCAGCTGCATATATTCCATTTAGCTACCTATTTAAAGAGTATCGTACCCTATATGCTGGTAGCTTATATGGTCTAAATGAGGTCTAAAAAGGCAAAAGTAGCTAATATTTCGTTCATGATAGCCATATTTGTCCAGTACTCTTTCGATAGATCCCAGTATGTAATTAGGAGCCTGGTTGGAATTGTACCTAGAGTATTTGGCTTCCCATCGAGAGAGCCAGGTTTTGAAACTCGGCAGAGGCAGCTTTTTCTGTAGCATAACTATTGTACGAGAGTACTTCAAGTTCTCTATCCACCTAATAAGACATTGATCCTTGGACCTCTTTGGACATTTCATTAATACCAGGCTAATGTTTACACCGTGTTTCTCTTCATCATATTCCTAAATTCATACCTCTTTTCCTGTACCCAACTATTCTTAAAGGAACAAATGGCCATAGTTCTCCCAAATGAACAGCATCCCAGATTGGAACAACTAATTATCTAAAAATAAATTGTCTCTATCATGGTCTGAGAGTATAATGTTTGGGCCTGGATTTTCAGATTGAGGGCCCGGTTTTAAATCCTTGTAATGAGTACTAGTTTTCATAACACCGGATCCTATTTGAGTATTATATGGAGAGCATTTGAGTTCAATGCTGGGTTCGTCGGATCGGATGTTAAGCCGAGGACAACACATTGACGCCTTTCGTCAAGAGAAGGCTAAAGCCGATGCAGGGCTTCTCTCTACCCTTCATCATTCTTGCTCTTTTATTCATATACTTTCACCTTTCTTCCCGGACGCTTAATTAACTCGTTCGAACCGTGTACCTTCAGGCAACTACAAAATACTCTACTCAGTGTGCTACCCAGCTTATATTCTTTTAATTCTGATAAAAATATTGAATATATATATAGTATGGATTTCACTTTTTTTTTCATCAGTAAGACTTTTTAATAAGCACATTTTTTCGTCATTTTTTTCTATTATATTATGTGTAAATCTTTTTTGAAGTGAATTAATTATCGGTGCGTAAAAACTTGAGAGGCCACAGTACTGTTGGAAATAAATTCCTATTCCCTCCAGCCCGCCTTCTAAATCGCGAAGTGCAGTCTTCTCTTCGTCCCGTTGGCGCAAAGTACTTTCTCGTCACGGGCTTAATCGTCGGCTGGCTGAGGCAGCCTAGAATCCAAACATTTTGCCCCCTGTCCCTCGGTGTGCTATCTCGTCCACAGCAATCCTTTTCTTTCTCTCTCTCTCTCTCTCCCCATCCTTCCTCTTCTGCCCCTCTTGCCTCCACGCATCCCTTCTCTCTCTCTCTCGCTTCCATTCCGCTTCAAAGCCCTTTGCCCTCGGCCACCGTCATCCCTCCCTACACCCCTCCTCTCTCTTCTCGTCTCCTTGGCATCTCATTACAAATTGTCTCCGCGTTCCGTTAACCGGGACGAAATTGATTGTTGTCCGAGTGGGGGCACTCTCACGTGCTGCGGAGAAAGGGAACTGTGGGTTTTGCGAGCGCGTCGTGGTTGGGGAGCGAGTAGTATACCGTGGTAGGTGGGGGCTGTTTTGGTCGCCTGGCGGCTAGTGGCGGGCTCTGGCGGATCGTCCTTAGACGGACGATCTTTACCCAGCTGGGGGAATGTAGAGAATACGTGGGATATTTAAATTTTGTGACTCTACAGTTTTTCCGTTTGTATCGTCTTGTCGATTCCGGTTTTCGTGGTTTGCGAGATGCGCGATATACATTGTGTGCGATGTATGTGATATGAGTCGTTGTCGAGCTTGCGGTTTATTTGGATCCGGCCTTGCTTTGTTTATCCTTAGTTCTATTTTGTGCGAGTGTCTTCTTATATTAAATCTTGCGGAATATGATTCACTGGGCTGATGAGCGATACTCGTGAAAAATACGAAGGTGGCCCGACAGACTATGTGATATTGTATATTGCCGTATAGCTGATGTGTAATATCCCGAAGGATGTGAAATGTGTGTAGTTAACCCATATACTTCTTTGCGAAGCATGCCATAAGAGTCGTTTTCGAGATTACGGTGTAGTTTCTTTTTGGCTTGTGTCTAGCGATGTTCATTCCTTGTTCGATTTTAATATATGTCGTTTGCGAGACTGCGATATACTCGTAGGTATATCTTGCGGAATATGACGTCATTTGAACGAGCGTTATACGTGAAAAATACGAAAGTAGCCCTCCTGCCTATGTAAAATATCTCAATTCGTCGCATATCTGATGTGCAATATCTCGTAAGATAACTCATGATATCGGAAATGTAAATGCAATAGTTCGAAGTGAGGTTACGAATTGTAAGAGAGATTTTGGAAGTTGTGACAGGAATGAAACTATTGTCATTCTTTAGCGTTAGTACCAAAAATATTTTTTAAATACTATTTTTGCGTACATTTTGCCGTTCATAAAAAAATGAAAAGCTTCTTTGACCATACGAGACATTTTGTGTGCCACGTATTGCCACATGGAGATAATACGGTTCGCGATATTACACACCGTAGAATTTGCGAACGAAAACAGGAGTTGCCTTTTCATATGCAATTTGATATTTACGTAGAGTACAACCCACTCGAGGGCGTGTAGCATATGGTGTATAAACACAAAATATTTGTTATGCACAGACATTAACCCTTTCGCTACGAACGCCGTTTATAAACGCCGCTGATTTTTCACTCCTGTGAACGAAGGCCGTTTATAAACGCCGCAGATTTTTCTACGCAAGCGAACGAAGGGCGTCTTAAAACGTCGCTAGGGCCAGGTAGGTAGAAAAGGCCCAAGGTGTCATAAAGCACCCTTCCTCGCGGCTCTGAAGACCCTTCCTCGGCTTAGAGGCGGGGATTATCTCGACCCTTCTTCGCAGCGCGAGCCTCACACTCGGCAGTGGTTCGCGGTCACTTGTTTGTTTATGCAGTGGGAAAACCAAAATAATATTTGTTTCTAAATCGCATTATTTAGTTCCAGAAGTTAATTCCTTATGTTTTTTTGAATCTCTAGAAATTTTAAACGGAACTCTAACGTTATTATTAACAGAGTTCCCCTGTCAATGAGATTCAAACCGATTTGGGAGAATTTTTCATTGCAGTGAGGAACTAAGACGTATGTTTTTTTATGATTTGACGATAAGGTAGTACCGATATTTTTCTCTCCGTTTTACTTGTTTATGAACATATATTGGAAAACAACTGTAATGGTAATACCACGCAACATACCGCGAAATCTAATACATCTACATTATAGGTTGAAAATCCCGCTGAAGGGTGTGGTTTACGTTAATTCATTAGCAGTCAATAAACTTTACTTTCTTGTAACTGAATCTTTTTGGTGTAACTGCCATTCAGCTATAAAAAGTATCTTTCAAGCTGAAAAGCATTCAAATTTGTTCTGTGTAATGCAGCTAAGGATGATCATTATGTTGTAATCATTTATGTTAAAACTAGAAGAAAACTGCATGCGCGCGTGATGGAATATTTGGAGGTACAATAAATAATTGCTAGGCAGAAAAATCTATCTCGCGCTACCATTGCGAATATATTTACATAAAAATGTTTCCTGATGAAGGTATAGCACCAAAAAAAGTGCATGTGCTTTTATATAAAACACGGGTATGGTTGGATTATGCGCGGACGTCTTCTATTGCGAAACAACAGAAATAATTATTATTGTAACCATTGATTTTATGTCTATTGTGCTAAATATCTTAATATTAACATTAGAATTTCGTTTAAAATCTCTAAATGGTATTTATAACAACAGGAATTTATTTGTGTATTAACCCCCACTTAAAGTCTTACTATTATTTATTTACCAAAAATCACTGTATTAAAAATAGTTGACCGCGGACACTGTCCGAGGTGGGTTCTCATTTGGAAAAGGGCGAAGATAATCTCTGGTCAGTGTCCGAGGAAAGGGTCGGGAACCCCGCTGGGTCCGGTCCCAAAGCGGGGGAAAGAAATACCTGCCCGATGCCTCGCTTCAAGAAAGCTCCGTACACGGAGTGGAAAAATATTCTAGAGGAACCCGTGAGAAGGAAAGCATTTTCCTGCGTAGGACTCCGGCGCGAAAGGGTTAATGGATGTGAATGTAGATGCTATTATTTTCAATCTGTAGCTATAGCCGGTATGAATTCATATTGCGGAATTACATTCGAAATCCATTAGCGGCGTAGTGGTCCAAACAGTGGATGGAGAAGGCGGCCGGTAAGGATAGTCCATGGGAAGGAAATTACCAGATCTATCTTTTTCCCTTCCATCCGAATCGGGCGCATGGCCAAAAATGATTCCTAACGCGTTTGTGGGCGTGGCTGGTTTGAGGTAAGGGCAGAATTTAAGACCTACACATACATTATACCCTGAACGTCACTGAAAGAAAGTCTGGCAGGGGGGGAACGCCACAAGGTATGCAGTTTAAATGACAGAGAATAGGTTTACACTTATTGTCATAAATGCGTGCAAAAATGTACTCTTCAATTCATACTACACCTACATACAACTTAGAGGCATAGGTAATACTATATCCCCGAGAAAAATATTTGACATGCAGTTACAAGACACGTGAAATACTAGCTATAAATGACGCTAAATGCTTAATGTTTCAAAAGTAATGCCATAGTTATTGATTAGGTAGGCATTTTATTAATATATCAAATTAATAACTTACATTTGCTCTAGCATGCTCGAGTTATTATTGCCAAAACTCGCCATCATCATTAGCCAACAATCCTAAGATTGATTTGGAACAACTACACGCTAGATTCTCCCATCGGCTTACCTATTCATAATAGCATAGTTCTTCCCTATCACACCCTTCACTAATTCCTATATATTTTAAAACATTTAGACAATACAAATCGTTAAATTATGATTTCTCATCTACAATTCAGTTGGGCAAAATCTACAACACGTATTTTGATTTCCACATGCACCCCGGCAATGATCTACAGTTTGAAATGAGGAAGGATTTCCAGTTGTAAGTTTAGGAAACCAGGAATGTATATGTATCGAGCAAGACAATAAAAGAAAGAAATAGCCAACAAGCATGGTGAAGGGGAAACTCCTGAAGAGAAAACACGGAAGTCTAGCACGAGTGAAAGATGGAAAGTAAACAAGGGAAGGATGAGGATGTGGAAAGGAAAACTCAGGAGATAATTTTCAGGAAAGTAGAGAAAGTGCGGGTCCACTCGGAATGGGAGATTGTCACAGCCCTATTTATCTCAGGGGAAATGGCGTTGCATTCTGCGGTGGCATTGTTTTAACTGAATTTTAAGTCTTGGAAAAACAGGCATGTGATGTACACCATACTCAGACGTTTTTTCTGCTTTCTATTATTTCTGTCTTGAAATAAATGTCTTTTATTTTCTAGTCCGAGATTCACTGCCAATATAATTGCATCCACGAGGTAATAATTGCTGTTTGGGCACTATTCAGTCGTTATCACTCGCATCGCCTAACCGAAGGTGTTATGAACATAAGGAGGCCAAAATATCGTGATAACGGTATTAATATGACGTTTACGTCATTTGACGGCAAAACAAGTAAACAAGACAATAGTATATAATAACACAGCATTATTGCTTAACTTATTTAAAGTTAATGTAGATATAAGTAGTAAATATAACATGTGTACTTTAGGCCCCAGCGTATTTGAAGTTATGACAATTAGTATTTGTTGGATGAAAATACCTCTCGTTTGGACCAAAATATATAGCCATGTTTATTTTTATCCCCATTATTTAATTAATGCCGTAATATCTTTGAACACGCTGTATTTTTCTCTTCTACCTTCTTTCACTCAGGTATGCTAAATATATCGGATTGAATTGAAGTTCAAACATAGGGGAAAATGTACACAAATGCGTTAAATTATCCAAGAAGAAACACCTTCAAATAGGTGACGTGGTATTTTTATGTATCAAACAGAACCGGTGAGTGTTTTAAATACAAAATTACCGCAAGAAACTAAATTTAATAATTTTTCTGGTATTTCCAAAAACTCCTATTCCATGCGGTTTTAATTGAAAAAAATTAAATACTCATTTTATACGTAGTTGAGGGTTTAGAATCGGATGAAAATTGTGTTATCTATTGAAGCAGAATTTAAATATAAACGATACCACTCCTGCATTTTAAATTTTCCATTAATTTATATGTTACTCATAATTATTTCCATTTCCCTTTGAATTATTTGGAATTGATTCTAATGAAAATATTGAATGAGGAAGTTATGGTAGCAACATGGGAAATAAATGCTCAATTGAATCGGAAAAAAAGGTTCTTGGAAAAATGATTCTGGGATTTATTCAAATGAAGGATGTTGAGGTGGCTGTCATATTTCTTGTACACTAATGAGGATTTGGCAGGAATGTTGTAAGAGTATGGTGCAGTAATCTCACAGGATTGTAAAATGAACTCCTCATCCATTTGTTCACTGGTTTTGCAAGTGCTATCGGGCAGTGATGAATTCTCTTGAGTATTAAATGGATGATCGCTTCGTATGAAGTGATAAGGCAAGCGTATATTACCAGGAGAGTTTAAGGAACGAGGCAAGGGATTGGAGTTTGCCCGTACAAAAGCTGAAACGCGGTAGAGGATAAACAAGAGTGAAAATAAGAGGATAATGAGAGAAAGGGAGGTGGGGTAAGTATAAGCAGAGCGCAGAACTCCATGCAAATCGAAGTGTATACTACGAAAGAGAATGTGTTTAAGGTGTTCGCACCAGCATCATCTATTGGCGTCTCTAAAGAAGTAAAACAGGCAAAATGTCTTCAATTGCTCAACATTTTTACACCACTCATTCTTGAAGAGTTGTGCTCGAATTCTAATACGAAATATATAAATAGTTCTCATAAAAGAGAAACTTATGTAGCCTATTTCTACCAGGGTAGTGCTGTTAAATAACTGAAACTTACTCTCGACAACGTAATTATTTAACTTTTCAAAGTAGTTAGTTATGAAAATAATCTTAAGGATTCCGATTGACACTTAAAATTCGCAATGTTTTTCGTATATATTAAGGTGCTCCGCAAAGTATTGGTCTACAGACTTGATTACATTATGTGTAAACCGTAAAATCCTTGCTATTAAATTCAGTATACGATTAAATAGTTCCCAACGGTCTCTGTAAAAACGATTAAAAATTTGTTTATTGATGTAGTATTCCCTCTTTGGCAGGTAGCTTTTTCATGTCTTCGCAGTGGAATTCACTGATGGCCAATATCCTGCCTTTTGCTATGACTGAAGTCATTTTTGGAGTTCAAATTTCAGTGCACGGAAAATGAAAACAGGATTGAAAAAACTTACTTAATCCATGGGGTAGGCCGAGTATTGTTTAAAAACATTTGGCAAGATTCTATGAAGAATATTGGAGATTACCCATATGGTGAACGACTTTGGTGACGATTAGGGGAAGGCGGTGTTGTATTGGAAGTCGTTGCTGAGGGTGAAATTTTGGATTAGTGTTGAAGGGTATGGGCCTGCGTGGAAGTGGATATGGCTCCTGCTTAGTTAAAGTTCGTAAAGAAAACACGCTGAGACCTGTTAGATTAAAAGTGCGTCCATGAAAACCAACACTGAGAGTGATAAAACATAACTAGCTGAACGATAAAAGCGTTGAGGAAAACCTACTCTATAAAAAGGTTCATTTATTTACTTTGTGGAACTCCTTCCTGGTACACTTGAAAAAAATTAATTCAATTCCACAGACTCTATAGTGCCCAATGCACTACATTGGATTATAGTTCCACCAGACACTAAGTGCACGGTGGATGGTGAATTAAAAGCCTATTGTAGAGGGTAGAATACTCGATTAGTGTTAAAGAGTATGAAGATGCGAAATGTGAGTGTACGAAGATGTAGTGTACACTACATCTTCGTAACAGCCTGCGAGCCTCCGCGAAGGTGTGGTTATTTTGAGGAGCTTTATATATTGCAGCATATGGATAAGTGAACTTGTATTTTGGGTAAAATCTGGAAGGTAAGGGTAATGGTAGGAACATTCCAGGGAACGGAGGAAGGTTGGGGAGCAACCCGGCGTCGGCATTAGCCTACTCTTAACGAAAGGCGCTTAGGGGACCACGGCTTAAAGTACCATCCGACGGACGGAGAACCGAACTTGGAATGCGATTCACTAGGCACTCAAGTGGGGACCGGTTTTTCACTTCAAAATCCGCCCCTGGGGATCGAACCTGGGCCCTCGAGATGGGAAGCCAGTGCAGTAGATACCACACCAACCCGATCCCCGAGAGAGAGAGAGAGAGAGAGAGGATAAAGAGTGGAACTTTGAGGGGGAAAAGATGAAAGAGATGGAAAAAGAAAGAGAGATAGAGGGTTAAAGAGTTAGTGGAACGAGAAGGAAATAAGCGGAGGATGGATGAGTGGGTGTTTTGGCGGCGGCTGGGTTTGGAAAGGGGAAGAGGATGTAGGAGGTGGAGGAGGAGTGAAGGAGGGAGGGTGGGGGGGTGGCTAGGCTGCTCCGGCTGGTGGTACCGCACCGGCGCATAAGTATTCAGGCGAGCGAAAGATGATGAGAGGTTGACCGTTTTCGGGTGGGATGGCGCGAACGGGGAGAGTTGGGCGGGGGCGAAGGCTACAAGGGGAGGAGGAAGGGTTGCAAGGTGTTCTGCGCGAATGGGGAAGGGGTCCGCAGGGAAGCGGGGAGGTTTTGAAGGGAGTCTGGAGCGGGTAGCGGAGTGAAGAGAGGCCGGACTGGGCGTGCGCTTGGCAGCTTGTCTTCTTTATTGTATGCGACATTTTCCCCGCACATCCCACCCACTCGTTTTCACCTCCCCAGCTCCTCCATCCTTGCTCCTGAGGGTTCGGAAATTTCACCACCTCTCCTTCTATAGGTTTCCTCTTTTCTCCTCCTCTGCCACGCCTTTTGGTGAGCGTTTTTCTGTGAAAAAGTGTAGTGAAATGGGGATCACAATGTTCTTTTTGTGCTAGAATGTAACATTATCTTATCCCCACTCGTTTAAACCAACGTATCACAGGGATCAGGTTGTTGTTGTGGCTAGGGAACTGGCATCCGATCGCTACAGTCCGCTTTTAAATCCCAGCATCCCGACCGTGGTAGGGTTCAGAGTTGTGTAGAGAGGACTTCAAGCTCAGTGCTGCGTTTATCAAATGGGACACTAAATCGTGGATCTCTTAGCAGTGTTAAAAGAAGTCTAGTTCTGAAGACGTGTTTCACAGCTCCCTTCCTTCGTTTCCTGGGAATTTGTACAGATTGTGACAGAAGATTGTTCACTGATCCTTAATGGCGTAATAGGCGGTAAATATCACTTTCCTCCTCGGAAGAACTATTTACTGCTTCCGTCGCATTAATTTGAAATTGAATGGCTCTTGCCTGCGGGTTGGTTGTGCATTTGAAAAAGATTGAGCCAGGCAGTATTTTGGACACAATAGAAAAATGAGTGATATCCAATTTAAAGTAGGAAATTGGTTTTTGAGAAAGGAGGAAATAGTTAGTGAAAGAAATCGTAGGAACATGAGAAATTACATGACAAGAAAATGGCAAAGACGCATGAATTTCCAAAATTTAGATCCTGATCGATAAGACGAGTATAAGTAGTGCGCACCAGGATAAAGGAACTATGTTGGGGGAAATTCGGAGGAAAAAGTGTTGGTATATCGTAAATGAGACGAGGTTTGGTAGATAAGCAAGAGAAAGGAAAAGGGTATGCATATCAAACATCATATGTGAGAGCATGAATAATGGATTGTTAAGAAGTCAGCTGTTTTCTAAGAGTGATCTTATGACGATATATGCTGCTGGTATTTAACTTCCTGGCAGCGTGCTGAACTTTTCATTTGCCGGTAAAAAGTGTATGGTTAAATATATTTATTCTTCCTCGTTTTATGCCTCTTGATATACCTATCCGTATTTGAGAAGGCTCGAAAAATTCATCACATCTCCCACTTCGGTAAACGTTTTGCTCTCACATAACCAAACAATGGGTGTCATATACGAGTTGGTGTTAGCTGAGCTCACATGTACCTCTTGCGAATGAAAACATGTGTATGAATGAAGTACAATTTTAATGATAGGACTTAAAACAGCGATGTGGCATTGCGTTGGGTTTTGAATATTTGGGAGTTTTTGAGCTCTTAAATGAGTAACGGATGAATGACAGCCTGTAAATCCTCGTCACTAGGGTAATACCTACCTCAGGAATCTGTAATTTGAATAGTTACTAATATCAAAATTCTAATATTGATGTTAATATCTTTATATTGGAATTAACTTCTATCTCTTAATAATCTTCTATATTAATCTCTAAGTCATGTGCATGTGACCCGCCCGTGCTGCTTTCTAACTAGATGGCATTCCCTCCTGAATAGATACCCGCTGACGGGGGTGTGAGTCCTTGTTGATAATTTTGATACCCCACCCGTATTTGGAAAGGTTATTTGTTTTTACGACTTTTGGAGGCTTTTTGCACTTTCACATTTGTAAGCCGTAAGAGCTCACCATTTCATTTATGTGTAGCTATATGAAGTAAATTACATCCTCTGCTTGTGAGGCAATATGCATGTTCATATAAACTGTAGTGGTATCAAGGGTGCATATGCTACATTTTTATTGCCACGATTATGAAGAATATTGTGAATAGGAGTAGAATAGCAAAATATATATCTTATAGATGCATCCCTGGAGGCGAGCGTCAAAGCTTGCGGCTGTTGCCATAATTTGTTTCTTCTCCTGGCAATGCAAGTTATAAGAATAATTAGAGGAAAAAGCATATATGTACTAAATAACCAAAAAAGGGATATTTGAAATAATATGCGTCTTTAAGTTACTCATGCCTTGATTAATCATGGTGAACGACAATTCGTCTTTGACAACCGTGATTAGTATTTAAGCACTACAACCTCCTTTGGCAACCAAGTGGACCTATTTTTATTTTTTTATCTTAACAAATTGTAAACCGTTTTTTAAGAAGAATTTCTTGTTTTTCCTTCGCATTTGTTGAAATTTTGTCATCATAATAGCCGTCACCAATCAGGCTTCCATGTTTAAAGTGCTATTTTCAACGTACCGTAATATCATTGAAAGTAATAATCATTAATTTATATCACAAAAAACTCTGCTAGAACGTGTTTCCATTGAAAATGTAAGGAATATGCTATCCTGATTGACAAAATATTTTGTTGACTAATTTTATGAAACGTTTGGAGCAGTTATACGAGTCGGCAGTTCGCCTGAAAAATTCTAAATGTAGAAATAGTACAAAAGGCTATATTAGATGCTTTTATGTTAAAAGGCACATGTGTACGCATTTATATTTGAACAAACATAAGATTTGTTAGAGAAACATGAGAAACACAAAACGAACGTATAATTGTAATCGAACTTGCCATTTGCTTGTGCATTTGATTCTTTTCTCAATTAGACAAATCTACTGGTCTGCACTTTTGAAATCCAAATGAGAGTAATATTGAAATTTTCACCATCCTGGTGCAGAATATTTTACATTATATCCGTATTTGTGTTAATAATATTTAAGTTTGGTGATAACTGTTGAGGTTTAAGACCTTTTAAAGTTGGACTCATCATCATCACTATCATCATTGGTCAACAATCCAAGGATTGGTTTGACGCAGCTTTTCACTCGATTCTTCTTACCGCCAACCTTTTCATTGTAACGTAATTATTCTCTTTTACATCCTTCGCAACGTATTCCATGTATCTCATATGAGGCCTGCCTTTTCCAATCTTCCCGTTCACTTTTCCCTCGACGATAGTCTTCATCAGGCCATCGTGTCTCAAGATTTGGCCGATTAAGTTGTCCCTTCTTCTTTTTAGAGTTGTCAGCAGACTTCTCTTTTGGCCTACTCTTCTCAGTACCTAATTCTGGATGCTCGTCATTAATTTTTATCTTCTTCTTTTTTAATTTCAATGTTCTATGCATTTAAAATATTATACTAACCTTATGCGTATATGTAAACTATTATCATAGTGCAATTAATGTCTCGTCCACTCACCATTCCATAAAATACAATCTTTTTTACGTAAAGTGGAAAAATTTAACTTGAGATAATCTTCACTTAAATTAAAATAAACTGTTTTTTATAGGCATTTTGTATGCACGGTTACCATATAAATACCACTTTCCTTACAAAATGACTAAGGTGCAAGAGTGAATGCATCTATTCACTCTTATGTAAGATTGAGCTAGCTGGTAAGCCGCCGAGCAAGGCAACCCGTCCCTCTTATATTACCCAAGTCATATAAAAGCTCAAATCTTGTCTTGAAGTCTCGTGTTAATGGTTAATTCAAATGCTTCTGCATGCTTTCTCGGTGAAAAACCATTTTAGACGTGGTCGTTGTATGCATTTGTCGGTTCGATGCCTAAATATACTACCCCACACATCTCCCCCTTTTTACGAGCGCCTGCCTTATCGTCTTTTGTTTTTTGGATGTTATCTCCTTTTACGCTCCCACTTCCCCCTTTCGAATTCACCCTCGATTCTCCATTCTCCCATTTCCCTGGGTCCTCTTCCATCTTCTTCTTAAGAAGGTGGCCCCTTTATTTTATTTTCTTTATTGCTCTTGGAGGCTCAATGAGTCAGAAAGGGATGTAAAGCAATAGGCACACAGTCTCAGAACCCGGGAAATGGGGCATAGAGAACGAGAGACGTAAATAGAGTTGGAAACAAGGGGATAGGGTTTTGGGAAGTGTATAAAAGTAGTGGAATGAATACTGGGGAAACGATCGGGGGAAAGGAGAGGGAAAAATGTGGTACGACAGGTGCGTCCTCGAGAATGTCCCTCCACGAAATTGAGTTGACTTTTTCCAGCATCCGTTAAGTTTTTTTCCCCTCTCTTCCGCCCCCTTGTCTCGTCTCCGTTGACGCGCTCCCTTGGCTTCTTCCCCCCCCCCCTTTGCCGCGCTATCAACTCCTTTCGCTTTTTTTCATTTCGCGGTATCGTCTCGACCTCTCGTTTCCTTCTTGTCACCCCCCGGGTTATGTTTACGTTCACCTGGAAAAAAATATCCATTATAATTTTTCGTGTCATGCTCGTGGAACTTGCTTTTTATAGTCCGGAGATGTAATTGCCAGTGAAAGTTTTTGGGAATTTTTCTTCTCCGTTTGATCCAAATAAAAATTTCAAAGCAATTATTTATTCGTTTCCGTAGGAACTATATTCAACTAAATGATAACCTTCTAGACACCGTAAGAGTGTGCGGTAGGATGTTAACTACCATGCATGCATTAATATCATGAGGTCAGATACTACATTAGTTCCAACTAAATATTTTCAATTATATTATTAGATCCAAATAAATATTTTCAAAGCAATTATTTATGCGTTTCCGTGGGAACTATATTCAACTAAATGATAACGTTCAAGACAACGAAAGAGTGTGGCAGGATGTTAACTACCATGCATGCATTAACTCATGAGGCCAGATACTACATTAGTTCCAACTCCCGCGAATTACTTGCGTTAATTCATTGAGATGAATATTATTGAAGTTGAATAGAATCATGATATCTCATTCATTTCCTTGAAATACACTCTCTATTATCTTTTGATCACACTCGAATAAATTTCATTTTATTTAAATAATAAACATCCGCTATTTTTACATCCAATAATATGCAAATAATGGCCGATGAATCATCTTTTCATCTCATGAAGTTTAAGATCTCTCATAATTCATCCATAAATCTGTTATCTTGGGGCATGCTAGTTTTAAGGATATGAAGTGAAGGAGGTAGTTTTTTTATTGGTTTTAAATAAAGATACCAGGTGGTTAAATTTAGCATTACTCCAACACGATAGAGTAAAATGAGTACTATGACATGGAATTTAAAAGAGGAATTTCGCTGGTTAAAGAAAATTCTACTCGTAAAATAAAACTGTCAGGGTCGTTGAGTAGGGATGTAAGGAAAAAATCCTGAAAAGTCTAATTTGGAGAGTAGCATGTACATACGACATTAAAGCTTGGACTGATATCAAAATAGACTTAGGGATTACGGCATATAGGCGTGGAAGTGGGTGGAAAAAGCAATGTGGATGTGAGACGGAGACAAACGTGGAAGTGCTGGAGATGATGGGGAAGGAAGGAATTTCATTGAGGAAATTAGGAGACGGCAGAAGGAGAGGATGTAGTAGGTTATAAGGGATGAGAGTCAATTGAAGGGCGTGATGGAGGGAAGAATATTTTGTAAACGGAGAAGAGGGAGAATAAGACGGTAGATTGGATGGAATAATTTTGGTTTAGAAGTATGCGATGCAGAAGAGAGGTATCGTTGTGAAATGTATGGGTAGTGAGAAAAATTTCATGCCCATGAACACGTATCTCCAACTGTGGAAAACTAATACTAATGAAGAACTTCTTGCCTCTCAGCATATAAATTGTTCCCTATAGAATTAATCGTTATGTATAAAGATCCGTACCGATGGTATGGGTAAAAATAACATTTCAGTTTCGGTATGACCGTAGATATACGGTATCATGACAAGCAAGTAATAGCTGTGTTGTTTTATGGTATACTGTTGGAACCATTCGCCATGAGGTAGATATACACTATTTCGCTGAATATAAACGTTTATCTACTCCGGAAATCACTTTCTCCTCCGAAATTAAAACAGTTTTTGCCCCGAGCAAACATCGAAGGGGACGTAATGGATATAAAGCAGCCAAAAGTCAGGCGGCAATGAACCAACCCCGCCTTCGTGGTCAATATTAGGAAAAAAATGAGGGAAAAATAATCCCGACCTTATTTTCAACCGCTTCCCAACTTTTTCAAAAAGTTATAAATTAAGCTACACGGAATTCCTCCGACGGCAAATTGGGCACAATCATTCGCCAGTTTCCCCTTCCTCACGGCCATTGAAAGAAGGAAATGGTCTGAGGCCCAATTGGTTTAGGATGCGAAGTGCTCCGCCTACTTTTCGAACACTTTTCCCTCCTCCCAACCCCTCATATCCCTCTCCTCCCCCTGTCCATACCTTAAGGGTGCTTACCTCCCTCCCCACTCTAATACTCTCCGTCCCAAATTCGCCCACAACCCCCACCTCCACCAAAAGCCCCACCTTACCCCTTTCCTTCTCCCCCATCCGGTGCAAAGCATAAATCCAGGGCGATAGAAGCCCTTCTGGCCAAGCGGTACTGGATGCTCCTCCAGCACTGCTCATCCACCATCCCTACTCCTCTCCCAAACCATCCCCTCCATTCCCTGTTACTCCTCCAGCCCGCCCTCGCCACCCCATCCACTTCCACGGCCCCTCTTTTAACTCAATCTCTAAACTCAGTCCGGGACCTTTTCAGGACCGGCCCTTTCCCTAGCCCTTACCCACACCCATCCCTTCCCTTCCCCTTCAGCGTTCACCAGTCTCCTTTCCCCAGGGCAAGGGCGAAACTTTGTGGAAGTAATTTGGAAACTTATGAAGTGTAAGGCAAAGAAAAACCTCCGGAGGCTTTGTGCGCGAAGAATTGCAGGGGCGGCGGGTGGTTTTTGGAGGGTGGAAAGGAGATGGGGGTGGCGGTGGCGCGGGCCGTCCGGTAGGGGTGAATCTAGATGAAGGTTTGGGGTGGGGAGGGGATTGTGTTGGTGGTGGAGCTCTGTGATGAAGAGTGGCGAGGTTGGAGAGTGTGAGTTGGTGTTGTGGTGTGGGGAAGTTGGGTGGTGCAGATTGGTAGGGGGAGGGGGTGGGTTGGGGAGGAGAGGAATTAAGGGGGTAGGGGAGGTTTGGGGAGGCATGCTCAAAAGCGTAAGGCGTCGACCAAGGTGGAAGGGTGAAGGCATGGGTGGGGGGCGCGAGAGGAAACAAGTGAATCCTTAATTGCCGAGGAGAGATAAAAAGGGGCGATGTGTAGCCCGAAAGAGTGTATTTACAACCTCGTCAGCATATACAGATTTCCCAAGGATCCACCGCAAGCGTTCGCGTTGCGATCTGTCGAGTTGGGAGGCCTCGAGTTTTTGGTGCAATAAAACGAGGCGCTGCCGAAAGAGTGTTGGGGAAATTCGTGTAGGAAATCATCAAGGAAATTCAAATCAGTGTTAATTTAACTTCTACTCCCTTGCAAGTTCTCGTCTCTGCTCTATTTTAATTCGGCGATTTCGAGATTCTAAACGCTAGGTTTTCAGTGAAGGAATTGGATTTTACAAGCTTCCTCATAAAATCATTCAGGAAATGTGTTAAATTACTACAAGAAAAAATTATGTGTATTATTAAAAAATATTATAAATATTAATTTACTTTTACGTGATTTCAATAAATATTTATTCCATGGTCACCTGAATGAAATCCTAACGACAAAATGAAACGTATGTTAATGACATCTGTGATGAAAGATATCTATTCGGTTCTGATAAAATGGTTTTGTTAGGAAAATCATGAGGTCAACAGAAGTTGAAAGAGTGGCAGAAAGTTGCCTGGCGACATGTTGATAAACTAGACTATTCATTGAAGGGCATATTTTATATGAAAGGATTACTAATTAGAGTCTCAAATGGATAAGTGATAAAGGAAATAATGTATTTTACTACTTCGTAATTATTTCCATTGATTAAACTAACCCAAAGAAAAAATCCTGTAAGCCTTGCTGCCACATGAGAATTAGTCATTACCAATATATCTTTGAAAACTAATGAACTGTAGTTTTAATTTTGGCTTCTCATTTCCAGAGTGATGAGATGTTGCAATTTTAGTACATTCAATGGCAAATTCATTTATGCGTGCCAATTTACACTTTTTGGTGAGTAGCGCGTAAATTACATTTACCAGTGTTAATGATAAAACAGCTGGTATCTGCTAGATGAACTATGTACTCTAATCCATAAATTGCAAAATATCCATAAATATGGAGTAAATATTTAAATAATTGTGTTTTCACTCTTTGGCAGGAAATGGGTTAATATTGGGGAGGGGTTACACTTCATTGACTAACATTACATAATTGATCCAGTTACTACTACTGATGTGGAAGAAAGAAATGAGAACGTGAATGAAAATTGGTGTTAGGTAGATGGAGGTCGGTTATTGGGTTATGACGCCTTAAAGCCGGCTAGCATAGTGCGCATGTCTACACTCCACAAATCTGCACTATCCTGAAAGTTATGAGAGAGGTTACGTGACAGAGGGCCAGAGACAGACCAGGCATGCATTATTGACGAGGAATATATATGTCTCCTACTTATTCCGTGACAATGTCATTGCAAATTAAATACAAAGAGACTTCATGGGCAATACTACCTCCAGGCACTACTTAGCATTTAGCCGGACACATTTTAATGGAAGAGTGACTGCCAACCTATTTATATATTATATTCCTTATGGTTCTTATTGTAATTTTACCAAGCTAATAAGCTTATCAAAACATTTTTAACCTAACTGGTTTTTACACATGTAACACCGAAAACGTCCAATTCCGAAATCGGTTTGAGTTCCGGCCATTTTTTTTATTAATTATTTGCTCAAATTCAGCTATTACAAATATCAGTAGGTGATACCGTTAAGGCCTTTGGTAGATAGTTTGTTTTCCTTGAATTTGTCAAACCTACTTTATCTGAGTCCAGTATTTTGATTGCATATTCTAGGTGTGGTCTAATTAGTGAAAATCAGCACTCTTCTTTCGTCAAAAGAGTACCTACAACAAGTAGGTATTCTTTTAAAAACTTTCATTTTTTCATTGGTTAATCACATGTATTCCTGATATAGTTGGCATTTTATAGTGCACTTACTGTTATTCTTCCCTTGAATCTCGGGATAAAAATTTCGCGCAGGCAGAAATTCTTTGACATGATATAAACTCGCTAATTAAGCATTATTTGGAGTTCATTATAGTACTATTGAAACGAGTGTAATTTATTGATTCCATTGACGCCTATCATTACTATAGGGTAATGCTGATGGAAGGTTCCTTTCTACTCTCCTACCCCTTAAGCTTCACCTGTTAACGAATCCTCTCGCGTCTTTAAAGAGGAAAATGGCTTCAACTACACATAAGCCGGTTCTTCAAAGGTAGCAGAGTATGACTGCGAAGATAAAAAGTTCACCGTTAAGATGAGGGTAAGAAGAGAAAATATGTGGAATTCTGTGAAAATATTTTAAGCTGGCAGGAGTAAATGAGATGTAGGGAATTGTATTTGGAAACAATCTTTATCTGGCTCCTCAATCCAAATTTTCCTTCGCCTTTAAAAACGGCGTTGCGAATTCCTAATGGATCATTTGAGCAATGCTTGTCATCCACAGCTTTTACTTCTTCCATATTTTAACACTCAACCCCTCTTCACTTTCTTATGGCATGCGATTTACGTCAAATATGAAGTTAAACGATGATGGTGTTGATGGAGTGGCAGCAAGTTTTCTTTGGCTTGACGCGTTCCTTTTTGACGGATGTGCCCATTTCAGGCATACGATTGGTGTTCTTAATAGGCAATTACAGTTCAATCTTATTTAAGTGTTTAGGTAGGATCGTAATGATGTTTCAATTGACCCATAACGAATTAAAAATAGAATATTTTCCGAGTGAATACCAAAATTAAATTTTCATGCAAACCAATGTGAAATAAAAATAGGTTGTACGCCAGCTCATGGCGAAATACACGAAGGGGACTTCCTCCAATCTGACCAAACTAACCTGAATAAGAAGTGATCTCCGCACACCTATCGAGTAGGGATTTCTATAAAATCAAAAAGTTCCCTTGCTGTCGGAACTTGTACTTGACCTTTATAGTATGAAGTTAGGACTGTTGTTATTTAAACAATACTTCCCTATTTAGTAAATAGATGGCCATAAATATGGAGTAGGTGATCCCAAACTTAGGATTGTACTCAATCCTTTTCATACCACACTCATAGCTTACATTTTTTTCCAATATTACTTCATTAATATTTGTTGGCCTTACAAAGATCGAAATGATTTTTAGTCATTAAGAACAGGTATCTTGAAGGAAATGAGAGAAATATTCCCACCATTTTAAAACTATTATCGGGGCATTTTGATTTCTTTTTTTTCTCGAAATGTAGCCATCCTTCATCGTCATGACTGCTGTTTTTATTCCCAATAATTGTCGTTTCTCTTTCGTATTCCGCTTTATTGAAATGAGACATCTGTTTTCAGCATGGTTTCTCTTCGTGCTAAACGTTAAAATCGCCTTGGCCCATCATGTAGACTTTAGACCTCTATCGATTAGGCCTCTGCGGCTTGTTCGGCACGGGCCAAGTGGCTTTGCGCGGATTTGAGCTTACTCTAACACTCACGCCAGGCTCCCGTCTCGGTGGATGTTGCGGTCAAAAAGGGCACAGCAGTGGCGCAAATTTGGAGATAAAGGTTTTGTGGAGCACAAACACTGGGTCCAGTCCTGAGAAGCAGCAGTAAAAAAAAAGAAAGGGTAACTTTTGCCGGCGCCGAAAATTGGATTTCGAGAGCACGCCATTGAAATCGGGAAGTGTTCCCTCCAACGCAAGTCGACGCGGCAGCCTCCCCTCCCCCCCTCCCTCCTCTCTCATGAGGTCAAAGGTACGCAGGAATAATCCGGAGGGAGAGGGCAGGGAGTTGCGAGTCAGTACCGGAGGTGGAGTTCACTTGGATGGGAGGTTATTGTGGGAGTGTGAGCGAGGCGGGCAGGTGGCCGTGGGTGAGATGTGGCAAAAACCTGGGCAATGATGGGGAAACCTCATTACATTCGCTGCCTTCCACTTGACTGGGGAGGAATGATTCGGGCGAGCTTGAAGGGGGAAGCTCTGTGATGAATTTAGCGGAGAATAGTGCGGAATTCCAATTTCAAGCCTTCTTCCACCGTCTCTGTCGAATCAAGAGCCACTGGAGTCCGTTCTTACCTTTACGCTCGCTAATTGGCAGCCTGGCCGGACTCCCAAGTACAACTTGTTCAATTGGTTACATGTGTTTAATATTTTTACATAGCAGCTGTTAAAATGTTTCGAACGGATACCTTTTGATCAAGCGTCTTTTTTTACGCTTTTCACGGCCGATCCGTGGGAAAGGTAAATGATTCGTATGATCTCTCCATTGAATTAGGTGTCATTTAAAATATTTTTTGCTTATGCATAAATTTAACGATGTGTTTTTCGTAATGTTACTAAAAAAATATGAATCAGAAACGAAAATGTATTATCAATCTAGGTCTGAATTTTTGGGAACAGATTTACAGAAGTAAAACAACATTTGAAACTAAAATCATGTATTCTATAAGTTGATAACTCTGGGGAAATTGTTGTTCAGCCAGTATTGATTTGAAAATAGTACTAGTACTTTTTCTAAAAAAATACCTATTTATCCGTCTTTTTCCAACTATATGGACTGTAGTTTCTGCCGTGACCCTTTCCCTACAGTGACTGCAACTGAATGTATGTACTTATTACTTGTAACTGCAAAGAAACACAGATATTGGCATACATTACCTAGAGATTACTAGATTATATGAAGCAATCAATTAAAATGCCGAATAGTAGGTACTTCTTGATGAGCCAATGTCAGTTGTGACGATACATTGGGCTTCGGAAATAACAGAATTCCTGAGTATTGCTAAACTAAGAAAAATAAGAGCTGGCCCGATTGACATAGAAAGAGGCTAAGCTTTAATCTTTGTATTGGCACAAATACCTACTTCTGACCCCTTTCACACGAGCTCTCGTGAGCGCGCTCACCAGAGCGGCTTGTGAGAGCCGGAAGGAAATGCACAAGCTCACGTGAGCCAGGTGAACAGGCTCCAGTTCACCACAACGTCACTTACTCCGGTGATGCTCCTCAGGACCCTTCGTTCTCGCGGCACACGTAGCAGTATTTGCACTCAAAAACCGGTCAAAATTATTTTATGATTTTTTTCGCTATGTGATCAAATAAAAAAAAGTTTTGACCTTAATTAGATGCTTAATTACTAAGTATACAAACTTGACAAGAAAAATCTTACAGCATATCTTTATTCAGCGTCGGTCACTGTTGGTCATCATCCCCTTCGTCGTCATGCTCGCCATCCTCTATATAGAGGTGTGAGGTTTGCAACAAAATGTTCACCCAGAGGGGGAGCCTGAGGAAACACATGTGGACCCATGACGAAAATAGGGTTTTTGAGTGCGAGGTTTGCAACAAAAATGTCTACCATAGCGAGAGCCTGAAGATTCACATGAGTAACACCATGGTAACTGATGCAACTTCCCTCATGTTGCATCAGTTACTATAAAGCAGTTGCGTCAGTTACCCTTAGTACTACTAAATAAATTAGTATATAAATATTCTGTTTGCACTGATTAATCTAAACTTGTAAATATTAGACTATTTACAAATTTAATATTGAACTATCCACTTAATTGCTGAAAAACTTTTAAAAATCCCAAAAATGGTAACTGACGCAACACTCCACACAGCAGTATTCAGAGTTTCATTTCGATTGTATGTATCACTTTATAACCCATTAGCTAGTATAACATTAATTAATATACCTTCGGTAATTTATAGACTGAAAATCATGAAGTATTTTCTTGTAGAAAAATGTAAATATTGAGAATAAAATTAGTTCACAGAAGTTATTCAACTGGTGGTAGCAATTTTGCTTCTTCTAATGCAGTTATCTCTCACCAGGTAGCAGGAATGTCCCAAAAATTGTGTTTATAAATAACTTCAATATCATAAGGAATATAAACAAGATAATAATATCTTAAAAATTAATGGTATTATTTTCCTGATTTTGTCCACTTTTACATGGAATTCACCTATAGTTTCCTCGCTATCATTTTCATCTAAGTAGATATAAGGAGGCGTCCATTAATACGTGAGACGTTTAAGAAGGAGGAGGGGGTCGAGCCGAATCTCACCCAATCTCGCGTGGGGGAAAGGGGGGTCTCGGCCAATATCACGTAATGTTTTTCCGCAAGAAACAGAGTAAAATTGAGAGGAAACTGGGTTAAATTACGTAAAACATAATGCACCACTAACATATGGCTAAATCCTACACAATACTATTTATCGCGGTTATGCGAACGCCATCAAGTAACACAGTAGTCCCTCGATTGTTTAGCCGCCACCAGCCAGCAACACGGGCGATGTTCTCACTGTGATTCTGGACTACGTTCTTAGCAGTCTTAAATATTAGTCTTAACTAGTCTTAAATAAAAATAGTTAAGCAAACTATACTATTGTTTTTTTTAATTCAACGCAATCAAGCTCAGATTAACGGATTTACACTAAAAATACGCATTTTGAAAAATTATTTCACGTGAAATCGGGGGGGAGGGGGGCGAGCCAAATCTTACGACATCTCATCAAGGGGGGAGAGGGGGTCGAAAAATCGCCTCACGTAATTAATAGACGCCCTCTAAAGATGGTGTGCCAGGGTGGCGATCGTGAGGGAAAACCTGGAATTTTCAGGGAAAATTGGAAATCTGGAAAAGTCAGGGAATTCTCGTAACAGTCAGGGAGAAACTGGGATAGGAAATTCTCGTTATTTTTCTACCATTGCATTTATCGGGCAGTCTTTCCCACCCTTTATTTCACCAAAACATTTTACCAAATAAAAGAATGTCCGTTGCCGAAGTTCATAGAATAAGCCCCGTCAATTCGTTGGACGTTTAGTTGTGAATCTTAGTTATTTAGCTGTGAATCAGTCTTACAATGTATCTTTAATGCGATATTTGCCTAGTAGCGTTGTAATTCATGAACACCATGTATTCCACTCACCACAAGGAATCCGAGGCTATGTTGTTCGGATGATTTTACATCGCGTTTTTTTTTAACTTACGACACTCAGGTCAAGAGGTAGTTGCAGCACAGTAGCTTGTAGTAAATACGTGATTGCAGTTCTAAAAATACGAGACGATTATTATTAGAACGGTAATACAAGTACGATCACACGTGTAAACAAAATCTTATGTAAGATCATCTTCGATTCCCATACCCCCCTTCGCGAGACAGTAAGAAGATTCCTCCTCCCCTGCCCACTTTTCACGCACAACGTATTTATTGAATGTCTTAGCTTCCTCTGGAAGCAATTTGGTCAGGTTACAAACCACCTCAAATATGATATTCCTGAATATGATGCTGCCGTTGCTAATTGCCTCTTGTTCTCTCTCGCAGTGGCGCGATTACATTTTATTTCTTTATGCAATTTTTTTACAATTTTGATTACCTCTTATAATTAAGGGGTTATAACCACGTTAATCAAATTGTTATTCACTTCTAAACGTCAATCGTGCCATCCGATTTGGATCCAGTCTAGCAACTTGGGCTTAGTTTGTATTTTGTGCCTGAGTCTACCAGTAAATTCGCCATTAACTTTCCCTTTCGATGCCTTTTCAGTAATCTTAAACTTTCCAGAACTACCACGACACGCTACCTCTTCCTTGAAGAATTAGACATTGTCAATTTGTCATTCTACCGAAGGAAATATACATGGAAACGGAAATATGATACACAGCCGCGTACCCGTGACCGTGAAAAATGTATTAAAAGTGTGTATAATTTGTGTGAGGGCTTAACTTGTGAAGGTTTAATGTATTTTTTCATTCTTATAGCTTTTAATGTATTGATTCCAGCTATTAATATTTTTGAGTTTTGACGAAAATTTAATTCGGAAGAAATAAAATATTCCGATAACAGCAGACCTTTTGGCGATCGGTCGGGGAAATTGGTAAGGCCATCAGGGAAAAGTCAGGGAATAGTCAGGGAATTTGAAAATTGGATATCAGTAGCCACCCTGTGTGCGTGTAGGAGTGTGTTGGTAAATAGGTAAAGAAGGTCCATGTACTGTTGATTGTTTATGAGGCTTTTCTGAGCATGTTGCACAACTATGTTTCAATATTTTAACTAATTAACATTTTGGTTTGAATGAATAAAAAACAAAATGGCGGATGAGATCGGACAATTTTATTGTGTTAAACAATTGTCATTAGTCAAAATGTCATGCCTGTAAAAGTAATATAGCTCGACAAGACCCGGAATGTAAATATAAACTTTCATATCTAATAATTCTGTAGTAAAAAATACCATGTATAAACGTACAGTTTAAGCAAGAAAACAATAAAATTATGTTTTAAGACAAAGTAAATACATTCCACATCCATAACCAATATGTGTTTTTCATCTAAAATTAACCACAATATCGAGAGAGATAAATTTCACGCACGATAGCGCACGAACAAGTACTTGCGTTGCCGACTGTCTTGGTTCCGACTGACCATGCAACAATAGGCGTGAGCGTAGGGGAAGTTATTGACTGCCAATAGACGGTACGGTTATTAAACTTGAAGATTAATACGTGTGAAAAGAGTTCAACTTAAAGTTGTGATTTTGACTTTTGACCTGTTTTTGAGTGCAAAAACTCCTATTCGCGGCGGTGGGTTCAGCCCATAGTTGGAGATAGACTCACGTTGGGGAGTTTCCATGCCTTGTTTTATCAACACGAGAAGATGTAAGACAATTTTTTAGCAACTTTCGAATGTAGACTTACCTTTTTGATGACTTGTGCCTAAGTTTGAAGCCTGTTGTTTCTCGGTCTGTTATGTCTCGCATAGGTATCTTCTTCACCCGATAGCAGTACATTCATTGTTCTAGAGAAAAAGACATGCTTTAATTTCAAAAATGAAACTGTCTGCGTCGAAGGTGCTGTTCTCCAATCTAGCGATAATTTTTCACAATCATGCCATGAAAGCACAAGACACAACGGACGGTTTGCAAGTCGGAGTCAGAGTGACGAGGAATCCTACAGAGCTGCAGCTATCCTGAGCCTCGTGTGAAAGGCCTGTGGACGTCCCAAAGTTCACCGCCAGTCGCCGGCTACCAGCAAGTTGAGCCGCATGCCGGCTCGAGAGCCTCCAACCACGGATCATATGGACTCGTCTGAAAGGGTCTAGCTCAGCTCCGTTACATTTCACGGCGGCTCAAACCCTGCCGGTTGCTTCAGCTCTAGTGAGCGCGCTCACGAGAGCTCGTGGGAAGGGGTTAAGGACAAGAAGTGAGAAGATTCCCCTACAGCAATTAGATATTTTCTCCAGAATTATCAACTTCTAGGCCAGATGATTTTTTTTTCAAAAGTTATTTAACTTTTTTAAATCTATTTCCAGAATATCTGAGTTAGGTGGATATTATATTGGTTTCTGTTTCATGCGATTTTTTCCGTAAATTTTTACCGTATACAGTTTTCAACTCTCAAGGTTTTATGTCACTTATCTCCAAAATTGAATCTAAAGCTTTAATGGAAATTGAAAAATGGAATTTCATGAGAATACTCATGTGTGATCTGTGATGCACATATTCTATGACGTGTTTTAGAGGGATGGTTCGGTTAGAGAAAAAATGTTTTTTTTTCCATCTTTACCGTACTACGAACTGGTAGCAATCAGTGTGATGCTCATGCTGCTGGTGTTGTGCTGCAGTTAGAATTAATAATAATAATTTGAAAATTCAATTTAATATTTTACTCGGTGCTAATTGAACCAAATTGAACATGCGTATACGGTAATACGCCTACAGAATAATTTACGGGCCACCTCGTGGTATCGTGGCTGGGGGTTTGAACATCACCGTAAATATATACACAAATAAAAATATTATTTCATGGTAAGAGACCGTGTTAGAATGATGCATTTTTTCAATTTAGTCTTTGCACAATTAAGATATTTAATTTTCACCGATACTAAAGATGAAGGGCTTCGCGTCTTCGTAGCTTTTACCCGGAAGAAAGCAAATCTATGAGTAGGACCACCTGGTTTCAGAATTAATTTATTAAAAAAAAACGAAAAAGCTATTCACCGAAGGTTTACATACACATTTGACGCACCATGTGTGCTTGGTCAGAAATAATACGATATGTGCTGGAATCTGCATTTTCTTTACAAACAATCACCATTTCAGGGTAGCATTCTGCAACATTTGCTACTTCAACTTTAGAATATTTATCATGTGATGAAATTGAAGAAGAATTTTTCCAATTAATAGACGTTATGGCATAACATATGTTTATTTGATTAGCTGAATATGTTACAAAATGGGTGGATATGGAAAACAATTTAATACTTGCCAAACATGTTAATTCACATACCTGGGAAATTGGAATGAATGGGTCTTCATTGATGTGGAAAGAAAAAACAACTTGTGCAGTACTGCAACTTTGTTATTATGCTAGAGTTTTCATGGAAAATGGTTGCAGTTTCTGGATAAGTTCCTCTGTGCGAATGGAGGCTATTCATCGTTGGGAAGAACTTTATTATTGAAGATGAGCAAGGCCGTTAGGAAATGACTAGTAAATAGCCCAAAATGGATTTTGTGCCAGACATTAACGCAAGAGGATTGACTCATTTACTTTCAAGAGATGAATGGAAAAATTGGATACATGGAAAAGGATTTGTAGAAAAAGACAAGGTTAAGGAAAAACTTATATTAATATAAAACATATTGGGTGAAGGTATGAGATTCCTGAAGAAAATTCAAGCTGAGAATGCTAGCTGATAAGGCCGTGAAATCCTGGATAGAATAATAATTTTACGATATTTGGACGAGAGGGGAAAATTACTGGAATAAATAATGCGCTTATAGGATATGCGAAGTATTTTGAGTTAATAAATAAAAGTATTTGTAAGAGTGGTGAATGCGATTACGCAGTAACGTGCACGAATATTTATGCTCATCATATACTATAACTATAAGGTTATCAATAAATCCACCCATTCCTTCTCTAAGACGAGTTTTCTTGCTTCCTACCTACGTATTGCATTCAATTTAGGTAGATCTGAATCCAGCACCACAAACCATGCATAGCCATGTTTAATTTTAATTCGAGATAAATATCTAAATACTTATACTTTGATGTGATAATCAACAACCGGGAAATCTGCATCTCGAATGGAGCGTTATTTGCTTTTGAATCACAACTGTAAATAAGGTTTCAGAACCATGCTGTTTTTGAACTTTATAAACGGGTAATCGAGTAAAGTAGTTCAGATTCATCGCGCATCCTCTGGTTATCGCTCCGAATCTCAGTAATTAATTAGGCCCAAGCTCCGCAGGCGCAACCTGTCGGCGTTTACAAAATGAATCGTCAACAAACCCTCTCTTCTCGTTCTGCTCCAGCCCTACGACGTAGCCTTTCCGCATCGCGTACATTCTCCCAAGTCATGTTCCGCATCTACCCGTCCCCCACCCTCATTCCGTCCCGACCTCCTTAAGAAATCATCCCTCGCGTCTTCCCGGCACATCACATGTAAGCTTCGTTCTCTCACCATCGCTTCCATCAGGAGCGCCAGATGCTCGCTACCCAAGGCGACACACAACGCTCCCGCACCAGGCTCCCACCACCATCCAATAAGACGTCGGAGATTTCTTTTCTTTCCCCTTTCCTTCCCTCCTTCCCTTGGCGTAACCTCTCGCTTCTTAAATCTCCTTTATCTCTCTCCCTCCCCATAACCATTTATCCCTTTTTTCTCACTTTCTCTCTCTCGTCGACCGTTTCCTCTGTCCTTCCATCTGTGATGGTTTAGCTAAAATACTTTTGAACATATCCGCCGCGCTGAAACAAATGTCGATACCACCCCTCCTAAAACGATTTACTCGTGCATGCATGTGAAATACCCTCGACTCTGCCAGTAATAGGGCTTACATCCATTCCAAAAAAATTCAAACTTTTTCCAGGAGGATTAATTTCGCGTATAATGCTCATATGATGATTTTTAACAACGCAGTCTAAAACGATTTTGTTATTACTTTTTGTTTGTAAGGACGTATAAGTATATATGTAAAATATTTTGAGATACGTAAAAAATGCCAGGGAGTGCCAAAAAAAATATTGTATGAGAAGCCAGTGGCTAGATAACAAATAGCCGTGGAAGGATTATTACCACAATATGGCTATGGTCATAAAATTAGGAAAATGGTGACAGAATTGGTGAACATAATTCATTATTTTACCATGTAATAGAAAAAAATTCCTTCCTTAACTCACGACATACGGCATCAATTTTATTGTAAAGTAGAAATGACACGAGTGATTCTTATATGACATTACATGTTATAGTCCTGTAAAGGTATATTATATGGCAAAAGTAATACTATTTTTGCTAAATGTTTCATGAGTATGACATACTACGTTGTGTCGAACAGTACCTAATATGCTGGATGCTACAACATCGGGAAGAAAGGAAACGATATACCAGAGTGACATATGGATCTTTTCCAGCCGAATAATTGGTAACATCGAATAGGTTGAGGATTGAACTCTCCCTTCCTTACGTTCATGCCATTCAAAAGGTTAACTCTTCACGAAATATAGCCAAACACTCGTATGGGAATCACTTGGTCCTCAGCTTGCTTAAGACTGCGAGCCGGGATTCTTACTCTTCCCTCTCCTATCCTCCATAGCCCCCTCGATTCAAAGCCGATCTACGTAGGTGAGCAGCCTGCTTTCTCCCTTGTGCCTTGCCAACCCACACCAACTCGCGCGTGAGACGTAGAAACCCTCTCCCCGTGTGTTCTTAAGCGACCGTCGCTCTAGAGGTGGATGGGGGGTCGAGGCTTGTTACTCGATCCCCTACCACACTCTCTCCCTCCATCCCCTCCTGAAGTCGCGACGGCATCGGGAGCGGCTGGGTCAGAGAGAGAGAGAGAGAGAGGGAGAGCACTCGCTTGCTTCGCCTTCCCTAGAGAAATTAAGCGAATAATCCTGTCTGGGACCCAAATATTGGCCCCTTTCCCGGGTGGCGAGGCGGTTGGGGTATGAGGAAAGGTTTGGTAACAGAGAAGGGGAAGAGGGGTCGAAGTCTTGGAATGATGGGGACAAGATTGCTGGAATAAGAGGTGGGGAAGAGAGGGAGGAGAAAAAGTAAGGGTAAGAGGCGTGTGGTAAAAGCGAGATGAAGCGGGAGACCAAGCCCAAGCCTATCTACGGTGGAGGAGGGAAAAATCAAATGGGTGCTTTCGTGTAAGAATCCCGTTAGCCACGACGAGATTGGTGAGGAATTGGAAGATCATTTCTAGGAATAGCATTTCGGACCCGTTTTCAACAGAAAACCAATCCTGTAATTATTTAAGATAAGTGATCCATAAAATGAAAGTTATATTTGCGTTTAAATATTTGCTTTCTTATATGCTGCTGGCCGTATTCCGTATTCTAGACTTCTCGCTGTTGAATCCGGAGCAAATCGTCGGCAAGACCTGTTAGAAAAGTAGTATTTACATATTCAGTACTCTCTACCTTAGGCAATTAGCTACTATGCTGATTTTTGGTCTATCGAGGGTTGCTCAGAATCCAAACGTACCACTCTTTACCAACGCTTCTGAATGTCCATCACTCCCTTTTCAGGGATACAAAGGCATGGCAAATGAAGATCCACCGCATTAAAACATAAATATAAAAAAATAAGACGGTTAATCCGAGGTAAATATGAAGCTAGATGTATTTGGATTTATATTTAAACGTGGTTAATCGCAATATACGTGTATCGTAATATAATATCCTTTTGTATCCCTGACGATGGAATGAAATAAAGTTCGAAACTTTGGCAAAGAGTGGTGTGTTATGATTTCTACCTGCCCTTAGCCAAATCATAATGTAGCATATTAACAGATTCTCAAATCACCATAAATAGTTTTAATATTACCAAGATACTTCTTCATCATTCTTATTTCATGTGCTTTTTTTCTTGTATTTCATTTAATTTAATGGATGAGGTTTCGATAATTCTGTGTAAAGTGGATTTTAATAGGTACATCTGGGTAGGAAGTAAATCTATAGCCGAGGAAAATGTATTTTAGGCTACAACAATTGAGGTAACCCATAAAACCTGATTAATTAAAAATTATATAGGAAATGTATTATCTAGATCCTGCAGATTATCTTGATGTGTTTTAAAATACTTTCACTCACTCCTGAATCGGTAATTTTGCTTTAAGATGTGCGGAATGATCTTAACCTCTATATAATCGTTAACAATATGTATTTTATCAAGTACGTACTCAAGTAGCATGCTCTCTAAAAATCAACGCACAAAAATTGCATTTGGTACGTATTATTTAATTAAATGTTATCACCCCTATAAAATAATGTGCTTATGTTACACATATTTAGTTTGGCCGAAGCCTTCAAGGATGCGGAAAGAATGTCTGGATAGTTTTTGCAACTCCGTATTAATTAATTCAATTCATAAGTTAATTTGAGCTTATTTCTCATATCTACAGAGTTCTTTCCTTGCCAAATTGATGGTCTGGTTATGTTTTTGATTCATCCTTTTCGAGTTATTCTATTGACGCACACACAATATTCTACGAGAGAAAGTGAAAGGTCGCTAAATTTTTATGCGTGTGGCTCGAATCTATATGCATATTTGTGTTACAGTTATGAATTTAGTCAAGGATCATGCACAGCTGGGATCATGTTTCTTGCAGCACTAATGTATTTTGTAGAGCACCTGTCGGAAGATAAAAATTACCCACAGAAGCATGCGAATTTTTTGTGTGCTGAATACTTACCTTTGTTTGTTTTTCTTATGGAATTCTGAGGTGTCCGTGTAATTATTTTTTCCAGCTCGTCGACTATTTTGACCAATTTTTATCGCAAATGGCCGCAAAAGTTCACCATAGCCACATCAAACGATAACACATGTGGTCGTTCTGGACAGGAGGCATATACTTGTGCTCCGCGAAATCCTACTTTCTCTTGCATTTGACCATGCTTCGCCATGAAATCTTTACCCCCCTCCCCCTCCCTAGTTCTCAGGACACTGCGTATCCCTTACCCTCTACTCTTCTTTTTCTCCGCCCCAATTTTATTTCGGAAGCAATTTCTTTTCGGCGTAGGCAGGGAAGAAGAGCGTTTTCACTGTTTTTATCGGCCGAGAGGGCATAGGGGTTGGGATTTTACTCGGCGTTTTATGAGAATTTGAGAGGCCAAAAGGGAAGAGATTACGGTGAGGAGGAGAGAAAGAGAGAAAGAGAGTTTTGGAACTGGGAGAGAGAGAAAAAAAACGGAGGAGTGGCGCATCCCGATGGACGTTTTAGGGGAGCCTGGTGTCCAAGGGGTGAGGAGATAGCCGGGAGTTAAGGGTTCCAAACGCAAGGGTGCTTGGGAGAAATAGGGGTCCAAGGTAGCTGAAGACGGACGGATCTGGGGGAAAAAACGGAAATTTTGGATGGGTTACCTCGGGGTTGACCGTTTCTCCAACTTCCCGGACCTCCCCCAAACGCATTAGGGACATCACTACCCGTACCTTGAGCCATTTGTACCTTCCCAAGGCCTCAGGAAAAAAAACAAATGCCGACGGGGTGAAGAAGGGTGAGTCATAGTCCCTTCCTCCTCGCGCATGTCCTTTCCTAAACCGTAAGAAGCTCATTTTGAACCCGGTTCTTCCTTTTCCATAGCCTTAACCTCCCTGTTACGAGTGCAATCGCTGATATCTTTTACCTCTCCCTTTCTATCCTGTTGTTGTCAGATATACCCGAAAGGGACCGGTGGCAATGCCAAACGGTAAATCACGCTCGATATTGGGTCCAATCTATGTAGCAGAATGAAGTTGTGGCGGGTAAACGCAGATCCTAACTTTTTCTCACCCTTATTTTCCCAATAATTCGACACATTCACCACTTTCCATTCTCATTCGGTATGGCATCACTGAATAGGTTCTTGTTTTGTTCTCTGTATAACTGGTCTAAAATAACTCCATGTATATAATTCATCAACTAGGAACCATTTTAATATCCCTACTCCTCTTGGATACTAACGAAAACGACACTGATGAAATATATACTTCACACTGAAGCTCTCTTAAGGACACGTGGATAAATCCTGATTTCACTATTTCTTTATTTCTATGTACGTTGAATTCATCAAATGTGAGCAAAACATGATGCAATAACCTGCATGAGGTTCACTTTTCATGCAAACTTTGTAGTTTTAAAACTTTTATTAGACCTTATTATTGTTTCGGAAACTAAGCGTGCCATTTTTGAATATTTCAGTGGAAAGGATTTTATATGCCTCTGAATAGTTGTAAAGTAATTAAAAAATTTTGACATTCTCTGTGTCAAGCTTTCATTGTAATATACTTTTGTTCATATCGTATTTCTATTGTATTTCCTATGGACAAAGAAACGCTGAAATAGTTCATCATCATCATTGGTCAAAAATCCTAAGATTGGTTTGACGCAGATTTCCACTTGATTCTTGTATAAGCCAACCTTTTCATATTGGCGTAAGTCTTCTCTTTTACATCCCTCACATCCTGTTTCATGTATCTCATACGCGGCCAGCTTTTTTCATCTTTCCATTCACCTTTCCCTCGACGATTTTCTTCATCCGGCCATTGTGCTGAAATAGTTATCCGATAAAAAACGGAGGTTATTGGTTTTATCTTACTCTTTCCAAGTTCAGCTCGCTTGTTTGCATACGGCAACCCCATAAGAGTAAATAATTTAGACATTTTCGAAAGCGTATTTAGCGCGCACGGATCCGTAAGTAAGTGTAAATATAATCGTCCCGAGTCAACAATCTCAATATTTGCGCGAATCATCTCCCCTTTTGATTCAGCTATCGGCTAATATTTTCATATTAATCTGCTATATCATATCCTTCTCTACTTATTCAATATCTTTATTATGTTAGACTAACCTTTTCCATTCTTTCCATTCACTATTCAATCAGCGATTTTCCTCATCAGACTATCATATCTCGAGAATAAATCCGATTAAGTTGTCCTATTTGCTTTTCAAAGTTTTTAGCTTTGTACTTCCACTTTTCTTAAGAATTTTTCGCTTGTCCCTTGATCGATTCATTATACATTCATTATTACTCTGTGTCACCGCATTCCGAATGCTTGACTTTGCTGCTCTTATCGTGCATATCTCACTGCCATAAATAATCGTGATCTAGTTGTAAGTTCGAAGGTTTTGTTTTCTAAACGAGGAGTTTGTATTTACAGCTGTAACAAGATATTTAATATGTTACAATACCCTCTTTACCTGCGCTATTATTCCTTCTTCTTCTTGCTTCATCCATCGCCGGTTACTTACGATGATCTCGACCTCAGCTATTCTTTTGTTACTGTTACCTTATTTTTATTCATATTTAGGTGATATCTGGCTATTGTTTTTTTTTATTTTTACTTCAGTCTCTTTTAAGATAACCGTGATCTGGATGATGTAGTTAGTGGAACAATACCATACTCAAATAATAAAAAATGTAGCACTATTGTCCACCGTACAAATACTTTTTATTAAATTTCTGGATCTAGCCTCTTCCTCTTTAAGTCTATCTCTGTCCCTGCCATGGAAAATATCATCGGGAATATTTTTCCTCATGCACTTATAATCACGTATTCTCATTTATTTTCTTGGTAGATCTCTCGACGCATACGATGAGTAGAGATAGTGAACAACCTTGTCTCACACCTTTCTCTATCCTTACTTCCATACTGAGCCCTGATTTCATAATGATGCATAAAACGTATACCTAGCACAATTAACCACTGAAAACAATTATCAGAAAAGTACAAGTTGATCACTTTCCTGAAATACGTTGAACTACTTGAACTATTTAACCATGCGCAAATAACTTTTCCCTACTTCTGTTTTTGTATTTGTCTATAACATCGTTACCAATGTCTATAATGTCCACTGTTATATTCATTACCTTATTTTATCAACGAATTTATCACATTGCTCACTCTATTTGTCTTAAATGTACAAAACAACCGATTTATGACTCATTGGTAATTTCTCGAGAATGATGACTAAGTTTCACGATGAGTCAATTTTTATCAATAGTTTATCGGTATGCGCTTCTTTCCAGGTGATATTTCCGATGAATAATGCAATTTCGTGTTTCACAATCGATGCCTCCGTGAGAAAATTTGTCATGATTTGCCAAAAAGGACTCTTTTAAAATGTTCGACGGAGAGCAATATCAAGTGTAACCCATGGGCTTCTCTCACGGGAGTATTAAAGCGACCTTCTCCGCCGAGAAGATATTTTATCTCATTTTTTCTTGAAAAATAGTCTGAATATCCAGGTAGTGGAGAGAGCCGTGGAGGATAATCGAGTACGATGGCCGATTGCTATGATTCATTGGAGAATATCAGTCTCCAAAAGCTTGCTCTTTTTTCTGGCAGAAAGGTTGTCCGCTGGAGTGCTAACCTAAGGGTCAAAGGTTGCCACTGATCACCTTTGTGGGTTCTTTCCCCCTGAGGTGAGCACTAGGTTTAACCAAAATCCTATTGCCCTAGTCTGTTTGCCCTAAGACCAATAACAACCCCTATTTCCTCAAATATTCCCCTCATTCACTCCTGATTCATTGGTTGTAGCCTTTTCTTTTACTTTTCTATTATATACGTTTTCCTTCGCGCTGCCATCAACGTCCACATACTATCCTAGCTATTCAGGCCTCATGGAAATGTGGTTGCTGACATGCCTTAAGTAAAATAAAATAATTTGTTGCTCTTCTGCTCTTTGATATTGGATATTGTTGTAGAATCCCGTTCTATGTTTTGTAATTCTTGAGTTTTAATTTGTGCAGCAGTGGAATACAGAAAACTACTCCTTAAAATGTTGACAAAAGTAAAGGAATTAGTTTATTTAATTTTCCAGCACGTATGTTACCAACTGATACCTCAGTAGTTAGGTTGCATTGCGGCAAAGAGTTAGCCAATTTTAAATGTTATTCAAAAGGAAAAGATGAAATATATTCATTAGTTGCTTCTTGTAATAGGTTTTTCTTTGATAAATATTTTTGGATTGGTCTTCCGACGTAATGACACAATGTTAATCATCAAGTACATTCCCTTTCGGATAAATTTTATGTCAGCAGAACTTGAGCATCAAACTACCACTGGTATCGGAAATAGTCCACTCCACTTTTTCACGGCAATGCACGAGGATATTTTTAGAATTTGCTAATTTTAATTAATCTCCAAATTAATCCTGATACTTCAGTGCCTAGTATTCCTTCCCTATTCAGCCTAGTATGTCTTCCTCATTTCCCCGAAAATAATTACATATCCCTAATTTTAAATATTCATTCGGTTTTTATGATATTCTCGCTTTTACGCAATAAATTTCGATTTACCTCCTTTCTTTCCGTGTCTCAATTACCTTACGCTATAGCTCGACGGATACGAATCATTTAAAATATCCTCATGTTCACTCTTGATACTGTACAATGACAGTGGTATTGAATCGCTGAATTATTTCCCTCTAAAAGCCTGATCTAATTTTCAATCCATCATTACATCATGCATCAAGAGTATTGGATTGAATGTAAGTTTATGAGACCATGGCAAGAGAATGTTTTTCCTCGTCATAATATTCAGAAACTTACCCATTAAGAAAAAAAACGGCGGATTACAGTCGGGAGGCCTAAGAAGTTGGGGCAACTGAGGGTTGAAAGAGAAAATATGCGGTGAGAATGATCCATGATCCCTTTATCTTTACTGCTGCCTTAGTTTAGGAGCAATGAAAGTCGCATCAAAGGGCCCACATCTTCACTATAATGATACTTCAAGATTTTACGAGAAAGAATTGAGTATATGGCCACTTCATATTGTTTTTTTTTACATTGATCTCGCAAATTTAAATAATTTTTGACACGTTTGGTACAATTTGAAAGATACTTACGGCAGATGTAGACCACCATTATCTAATTTTTAGATCGTGGCTACACTAGGCTATAATTACTCTAAGCTGGTTATATTATTACAAAAATTGCTTTTATAATAGTTTTATAGTAATTTATAATTTCCGCGTAAAGATTTCACAGCTTTTGTCTCAGAGGGTTATGCGTTTGAGATATCTTAATATAGTATTAATAAGACTCTCTTGGTAAAGGATATGTGAAAGAGAAAAATAATATAAACATTTAATTTTTTATAGTCAGGAGTTTAGGACAGTTACAAATGTGAATAAAATATCAACAGACTTGAAGGTAAAGTAATCTTTAAGATGTATTCACATATTTTTCTTCTTAATGATGGAATTTAAATAGTTTTTCATCACAATACACATCATAGTTACAGCCCTGAATATGGATACGTTTTTGGATATGAAATGGATTATGGATACGAAATTTTGCTAAAAGTTTTGGTATTTACATTGTGATTGACCTAAACTCCTGACTGTTAAAAACGTGTAATATATTATAATGAAATGGGTCGAAAATATATAGATCATATAATAGAGAAGAGCCTACCTGATAGGAGTAGGGAGATGCATCAAATGATTGTTGACTGATGAGTATCAAAACTCTTAGCAGTGAAAGATTTTTCCTTATTTTAGGGTTAGCATATGATTTATTACCTGTTTGAACTTGAGACAGTATAAAGTCACTTTTAGCGTAAAAAATTCCATCCTCAAGTATTAATGGAATGCGTTTTGTATTGATTATTACTTATGTTTAAATTCATAATCAATGTATTTAATGAGGTACCTTGGTTTTCATTTTTAATGGGTTGGATGTCATTTTAATTCGGACTTTTTAGCTTCTGAAAAATAAATATTAGCATGGATGGTTCTGATCAGTAGCGTACCAAGGGGGGTGCTCCTAAATGAAAAACATTTTTTTTTGTTTAAGAAATAATAATTATCTTTCCTACCGAGGGCGGCAACCATTTAGTTAGCCCCGGGCGCCAAGTAGCCTTGGTACGCCACTGGATATAATAATTTCCTAATAAATTCCTTATTCATTTTTATTCTAGCATGGTAGAAGTTGAGGCTGATTATAGGTGTGCGAAGAAAAATGCTCAAAAGCTCTTTTAAGCCTCGCAGTAAACTGTCCTACAATTTTATTTTTGGAATGGAATGCTATAGAATTCACAAAGTAGGCAATTGGCATAAATGTTATAATTCCAGTGTGAGAATTATTTTTGGATATATAACTACATATAAACTGTTCGTAAATCATCAAAGTCAGTTATTTAAAGAAAGAGTTTTGAACTTTCTTCTAAGTTCCATTTAACCTTTAACATAAAATTGACAATCACCATGTACAGCAAAGTCAGCAGGGCTTTCAATATTACTTTTACAAAACATAAAAAATGTAAATTGTAGGGGTGGGCGGGGGCCTTCTGGAGCCCCCCTGGCACTTAGACCTCTTTAGATCCATTGTACCTACCCACATTTAACCTGCCCGCCACTCGCAGACAGGGGACAAGAACACCGCGGTAGAGGTATGGAGGAGGGTCACCCATCCAACCTCTGTCCGGGCCCAACGTTGCTTAACTTCGGTGATCTCTCGGGAACCGGTATGTTAACGTGGTTAGGTCCTTGCCCAAGCATAACATAATCGATCATCTGCCCTAAATTTCATTCAACGTCAAGCCAGTCTGGGTGCGGCGTTCAAGCAGTCACGATGCCTAAAATTTATAGAGGCCGCAGGGGTGTTAAACGCCCTATGAAAAAGCTATTTAAAATTGTACAACTGCTTGAAGCTAATACAAGTGGTAAGATTTCTTGGGGGTTGCAGATACTCAAGGAACTATTTTTTGTTTTCGACTGGATTTTCCATTTTTGAACGCTCATAATCATCAAGGCATTTGGTGGGTCAGCATCGTAATTGCCAAGATTGCTGCCAATGTGACCATGGAAGTTTGTGGCTTGGATTCATTTGATCCATCTGATGTCTTGTGCTGGAAGACGTTTCAATTGAGTAACTTTCAAAGTTATAAGGTGGAACATTGTACTATTTTTTATAATCAGTTATGTAGTAAAAGTTCCATGGAATTTAAGCCAAATGATTGATTAATTATTTTTTGTTAAAGTAATATTGAAAGCCCTGCTGACTTTGCTGTATATGGTGATATGGTGATGGTCATTGAGAATGGATCAAGCAATTTACGTATTATTATCATGGAAGTTATTTCTAGTACGAAAGTAAAGAACGTGTCGTTCTGTACCCTTTTGTGCTTCTAGTCATTCGAAAGACATCTAGTCATAAAAAAGCTTCTAGTCATAAAAAAACTTAATGATTACCCTGCACCTGAGGCCCAGCCCTATACCCTACTGTTGGCTTTCTGGGTAATACTACATACCTTCACCACATTGGTTTATTGCCAATATATGAAGGCAATTTACTTTGCCTTTCTTTTTCATAAAGCATATCTATGCACGTAATTCCCCCAATTCCAGTCTTCTCTACCAAATTTCAATTAACTTTCATTAAAGCTCCTGTTGATTACGTTTGTAGTGAAAAATGCCGTGTGAGCGCGCATTATGCCGAAGGCCTATTATTCTGAAGTTCACGACGGAAAAAATCTCCGTCATATTAACCCTTCAGATTCCCCATTCAGTAGCATTCCTTCTATCGCTCTCCAAAAATGAATAATTCATTTTCCCCTAGTTCTCTCTTGCCGTTTATTCCTTATTGCCTTATTCCGGGCTCCTATCTCCTTTTACCTCTGCTTCCCCCTCTCTCCTCAACCCGGGCGTGCTTCTTCATCAGGCCTCCTTGCACCATCATCATTTCCTCCCTCACCAAGTTTCCCGTGCGGAAATCTTACCTCCCTTCTCCCACGCATCCGTCTCCCGCAATCTCTACGCCTCGATCGCATTCCGCTTTGCCCTTTCTCCTCCGAAGCTCACATATACGAACGCACGCCTTCGTCGATCACGTGATTCCCCATCCATCCAATCCTCCTCCCCGCCCTCATTCCCAAAGTACCCTTTCCAGGTGCCCCCCTCCCTCCCTGCTACCTCCGAACCTCCCACTTTTCCTTTTCAACGGAAAGATATTGAGCCTGGAGGTTGGCCAAGTATCCCTACAGTAAAATCGTGGTGGTTCTCCCCTCTCTCCATCTCACTCTCTCCCTTTCCCTTCCCCCCTTCAGGGCACTGTACCCTCTGAATTCCCGTGAACACCCCCGTGATTCGCCCCCTCTCCCCCTCCCATCTGGCTACCACCCCTTCGGGCTCCTCCCTCCATTCATGATCTAAGGTCAGACCCTCGGCTCCAACTCTCTTCCCCCGGGCTCGAGCGCCATTCTGCCTAAAAAAAGACCTTTCTGCAATAACTTTCCTCGCAAAACGCGGTATTCCCGAGTATTCTCGGTGAACAGAGAAAAATGTTATATTCCACACAATTTTTATTACTCACTCTACCGGTTTCAAAGTATTCAGTTTATTTTTTAGAATTATTCTACTCATGACAAAGCTCGATGTATTATTCATGTCGATATTTCACCATGTAGACTTGCACACTTTTGACGAGTTACATATAGGCGCGTTAAAGTTGTCGCAGGATGAAGCAAAATATAACAGTGACTTGGGACATAAGAATACTAGGAATTGAATCCTGTCTTAGATATAGAGAATTTCTTTGTTTTCCAACGAAATATTTTTCTATACACCCAAATCCGTTGGAGCGCCTGCCTCAGTTAGAGTCTCTTCTTAAGTAATAAAATTTATGCTACATTTATTTATCGGTTTCTTCTTGATTTCTTTCTTAAATTCAGAATTGCCCACCCTTCTTCATACTCTACACTGAACATTTTTAGGGTAAGCATGTACGGGAAAATAATAGTCAAGCTAATCTTAGATTGTTAAATTTAAAGCAACTGGCTAAATGTGACGATCAAGAACCATAAATAAACTACTTTTCCCATTTGAGACCAGCATAAATACGCTGCCATTACCTGGAATCATAAGGAAATAGGACTAAATAACAAATTGTTGCGTTTGTGGCTAATATTTGCAAATTTGGAAAGTAAAGGGTCAATAGTCATGCTCGCGTTAACTGCCAATTAGAACAACTTAAATGGGAATCATTATGAGGCCGTAGGTTCAAATACAGATTAAAGCTCTTAATTTATTCCAAGACAATATTTTTACTGATGATGTTAAACGCATTTTGTAAACTTCTGCTTACCATAGTAGACATGACTATGAACGTAAAATTAGGGAAATTGGATACCGAAGCAGAGAGACATAATGTTATGTTCCCTGTACTACTATCTATACATATTATCTAGAGAAGCGTTATCATATTCAATAATAGGTACATACGTTTATCAAAAGGTAGCCTAGATATGTCGGTATCGTAGCATGTCGATATAAAGAGTTTTAGCTAACCCAATTCCCTGGAATTTTTTGCATGATTGCCATGTTATTTACATGTTTTTAAAATTTTTAATTATTCATTTAAAATATAGCTACTTATTCTGTTTCAATAATATACTTAATGATTAATAGTATGGTTAACATTCCCCACCTGTGTATACTTTTATGTTTGCTTGTTGGGCACTTAGAAAATATTTTTCATATTGCATTTTTCTCTATTTCTTGTCCTCTCTTACTCGTTATTATTACGTTGATAGCAACTATCAGCATTCCTACCTCCCAATGTTCCTGTTCAATCCACGTAGGTACTCTCCTTTCTCCTCATTTCTGACATCAATTATCTTTCCTACAAAACCATGCATAACACCTCTTCATTCGTCACCTTTTCCGTCCATCATACTCTTTAATTAATTTCCAAACCGTAAAGCATTATCACCGAGCGTAAGGGAAGTTTTTTTATACAAGGCTATTTGAACTGTTTGCACCTGTCTTGGACTTTTCCACTAAAAATTTCTCTAAAATGCAGCAATCCTTTGACCTAACCTATCAACTGTTGTTTTTACCCTCAAATCTAACTATTGTTGAATTATTTATCATCCATTATCTTATCTGATATTCGTCGGTCTATAACCCTTTTGACGATTCCGTTATTTCCAAAAATATCTACATTTGTTGACTCTTATTAATTTTCTAAACAATCTGAACTATCTTTTCAGTCACGATCATTTTTATTTAAACCTTTATGTGATGGAATGAAATGTATTGAGTTTTCGTAGTTGTTTCCCAATCAGAGTTTTTAGTTTACGTAATCCTCAATTTTCTTTAAATAATTAGATCACATTTCTAATAGAAAAAAACGCACAACAAATTTGTTGTAAATTTATATGATGCATTATTCCTTTCTTATTGCCTTATTGTTGCATTTCTTGTGATTAACTATCATCTATCTATGGCATAACTACGATTGCATCTCACTTGGTAATATCCAAGAACACAACTCGCTGAGAATGCGGAGTAGGTAATCCCTGCCCAATTCCATCTACCCTTGAATCTATCCTTTCCGGAACGCAAAACCGTCAGCGTTCCATACCATTTTGTCCACAAATTGAAATCAGTGAAGCCGTAAAGCGAGAAACCGCGGTCTAGGTGAGGTTTCCAGGTCATGTGAGCACAGTTGGTGTGAAATTGGAGGCATGGGGGCTGGATAGATAGGTTTTCGCGGATAGGGTGCGGTGGGAGAAATGGTTGGCGTAGGGTTTAAAAGGGTTTTTCGGAATGGGATGGTGGGAGATAAGGACGATAATAGAATGGGAGAGTGGTAGATAAAGGAAGACGGATGACGAAACACAAAGGGAAAGCGCGGGAGGGAATAGGACAGCGAAATGGAGATGAAAGGGTGTTGCGGGATGGGAGAAGGTCGACGAATACAATGGAGAGGGCGACAGAGGTTGCAGGGAAAGGGTGCAGGGTGGGGGTAATGATGAATGGGGTAGCTGTGGGGGATGAGGAGGGAGCTGTAGAGGACGGGAGGTAGTGAGTGAGGGGCACGAATCTACCCCCACACCCCTTTGAAATCCTCCGGGAGGGAGGACGAAGGGAGAAGAAGGGGGGGGCCTAATAAAAGATAGTGCGAGTGTGAAAGATATTGCGCGTTATCGTTTCATTTGTGCAGCCCAAATCGCGGATCGCGGGTTAGGAAGAGTTGGTGCCGTAATAATTCCGAGGGTGGAAATCTCGGAAATGAGGGTGGTTCCATTATGCGCATAAATGTGGCCTGATGACTCCTTTAAATTTAGCGATAAAAATGCTTTCATTGTGTTCCTCTTTTATGTATTTCTCTCACTGAAAGTGACTGCGAGAGAGATATATTTTTACAAATTATGATTTTGGTCTATACATTCACAATCGTTCAACGTATCATTATGTGAATTCGTCAACCATCACGAAGGAATTAGCTTAAACTATTTTATAAAGAAATAATTCCATCAGAGTGTATGTGATCAACTTATCAAAATATAGGTTTTTAAAAAGGATATATGTTTGACTGTATGACTTGACTTCATTTTCCCTTATTAAGAATGAGGAATCGTTCTTAATTGTGGAATTTAAAAATCTCTTTGAAAATATGAATAACAGGCATAAATTATAGCTTGATGAAAAGATAATATTATTGTGTGATATTAATTCAAGGGAGATATTATTTTTGGTAAAATACAGCTTCGTTTCTAGGGGTAACAGGGCATGAAAAGGAACAAAGGAAACGAACTTCAAGCGCTGAAAGCTGGAAATAAGATTAAACAATAATAATGATTATATCGAAGATTAAATGGATCGACCGAGTAAGACATGAGGAAGTCCTAAGAAGAGCAGGAGAAAACAGAAATCTTCTGAATACCCTGAGAAGAAGACGGAGCAACTTAATTGGCCACATCATGAGACATGATGGCCTGATGAAGACAATCGTTGAGGGACGAGTGGACGGGAAGAATGGCGAAGGAATGCCTCGTGCGAGATATATGGAGCAAGTGATGAAGGATGTAAAAGAGAAGAAATACGTAAATATGAAGAGATTAGCCGATAGAAGGACTCAGTGGAGAGCTGCGTCAAACCAAGCTAAGGATTGATGACCAATGATGAAGATGAATAATGGTATCAGTTTTGTTCTGGTTTTCAGCTTTGTACCAGACGAGGGTACTATGTTGTTGGATACTTGGAAATATTCGTACTGAGCATTAAGTCAATGAAAGATATTTAAGAAATGCCCCTTTAACAATCAAATACGCCTTTTATAAGCTTTTAAACTTGGCTCATGAAGGATAAGTAGCACTTCGATATGCAAGGAAGAAATTGATATTTTTTTTTGTTGGCGAAATATGAGCCAAAGAAATGTAGACCATTGGAAATTGACAAGGCTAGAATGAAGTGGTAAAACGGTATAAAGAACCATTGGTGTGTTTGACCTTGATGCGCAGAAATAGAAGTGGAATTGCGATAGAAATGAGATAGTGTGATGGAAAATTCTACAACAATACCAATGGATTTAATGCACTAGACAAGTAATGATTGATGAAGTACTAAGTGACAATCAGAGTGCAAAAATTAGAATATGAAAAGGAGTAATAGTAGGTGAACAATGGAATAGGTCTTGGTATGGAAATTAATTCCTCCGTAACATGCAGCAATGATAGATTATTTCTCCACGTCCTCTCAAGTGGCAATATTGAATATTTGAGAATTGATTCTCATTTATTTTATTCTTTTGTGTAGCATAGTGAAAGGGAATTAAATATTACAGGGCAATACTGGAATTGGTTCATGGTTTTCTTAGCAAGGTTTATTTTTTAAATTATCTCGGTAAATAATTAAGTTGCACATTTCTCTATTGTCCAGTCTCAATATTCTTTCGCCAAACAATAGAAGGGCACATGCATCATGTAGTAAGCTGTACATAAAAGAAAACGGTATCTGAGTTTTGCGAGTGATGCAATTGCAGTACAACTATATCTATATTTACATAATACCATGCAGGATACCAAAAAGGTGTGTGGCAGGGTTAATTCACACCAAAAGTACATTACACATCATACATAAAAATGATTAGTAATTATAATATTTTAGTCTAAACTCCAGTTTAAGAGAGAGTAAACTGATCAGTAAGCATGCAATAACGTGCTTTTAGTTGGGTTTACTTATACCAACATGCAGCTATCTATGCCTAGCTAACCACTGATAAAATTGTAATTTATTATTGGATATATTTACAGCGGTCCGCGTCACTAGTTGTGCGAGGAAATAAGTACATTTTTGAATCTGTCAGTTTCGCAATTAATTTCTCCAATTTTTTGATCTTGTTCTATTCTACCGTACTAAGTTGGAGTTCGCAATTTATTTTTAACGTCATAATTGAACGTTTTATATTGGAACTTATTTAAGAGATTGAGTCCGAGTTTAAACTTATGGTATGACAATGATTCCCATTTTAGTTCATCTAATATACTGTTTAGGCTAATATAGTGATAATACCGGCCCTTTACTAATCTTGCATATATTCACTGCACACGCTCTCCAGTGCATTATTTCGTAAGGATCTCATGTACTGGAAGCGTATTCCAAATGAGGTCTAACAAGAAAAAAGTATATAATTTCTCGTACATGATCGTCACATTTTCCCAGTACTCTTTGATGAATCCCAGTTTATGAATAGCTTGACGCATTATTTCATGGATGTGTTTACCCCAAGAAAGATCCTATGTTAGTCTTATTCCAAGATATTTAATGGATTCCACGTTTGGTAATTTATTATTACTTATGTAGTAAGTGCTGGGAAGAGAACTATTATTTTTCTGAATATTCATTGCTACCCATTTTTTTCAAATTTAATTGCAACTGCCATGCATCACACAATGTTTTTCAAATTCAATGGATAGGTTTTCAATTGCTTCTAGGTCAGAATTCAAAGATTTTTTTAATGAAAATAGATTCATCCACTGCCATACACCTATATGGTGGTTTGCAAGGCACCTATATCATGATGATAAACCTACCTAAGTGTAGGTAGGATTACTAGGCAGGGATTTTGCCATCAAATTAAAGTCGATAAAAATGAAGATGATGTATCTGAAGAAAGTCATGAGCGAGGAATCATGGATACATTTTTAGTTCCACCATCGGCTACAGTAGTACATTATACGCTATAAAGGGTGAATTTTCATTTAAATATAGAGTTCTCTGTCAAAAGTACAAGTTTCAAGGTGGATGGTCGCGATTTGGGTGTGAATGACGGATAAATGCGGGAAAATCTAGTGAGTAGGCGGTGTAGAGCCGGGGTTTTTTAAGACACATGTTCGCCCGAGGAATGAAAAAGTCGCGGCAAGTGCTTTTGGCAATGGGTCATGTGAGGTCATGGACGGCAGTGCGTAGGGTTTTGAAGGTTATGGCGCGAGGATATGGGAGGGTCAGAGGGCAACTACCCAGCGACGCGAACACGGCAGGGGCGGTGACGAAATAGGTGCCTCCACAGTTGGGGTAAAATGAAGGCCATGGGGGACGATGAATAGCATGCGAATTATCCGGACGTCGTAACACAAATCCCAACCCCACGCGGTCCAAATCTCTGGTCTCTACGTCACCTCTCCTTTCTCTCTCCCATAACCTCTCTCCCTTTCTCTCGGTGCCACCATATTCCCTGTCCTTAACCCTTTCGCTGCCTCCCCTACGTTGCTTGTCTTCCCACCCATGCTGAAAACCGAGCATAACGCCGCAGATATAGTCTCTCCTGTCCTCACTTCCCCTTCTGGACATCACCTTGACTGCAGTGCTTTAGGAAACATCATTTCTAGAGAAGGCTTCATCGTCGCGTGTTGTTTTCTCAAAATAAGCAGACATATTACACCACGATAAAATTATTCTTACCTCTTCTTACGATTAGGATTAAATAAAAGTATTGTATTAATTAAGTAATATCTCCGTTGTATTTTTTAGGTTTCTATCATTAGAATATTGTTAATATTAATTTTAGAAATTTCAGGCACATTTTTCTTCGAAACTATTAGAAAACATTTGAAGATACTTAAGTAGCCTTTATATTAACGCAGTATTTGAATAAAATTTTTAAGCAATGATTTAGATGAAGTGAAAGGTATTCATACGCAGGAAAATTCCTGATTAAGATTCTTTTCTCCTATTTAGTCTATGCTGGATAAGGTTTTTCGCAGTATTTTACTTTATGATTTATTTAATTTACTTTTAAAGGTGTACTGTTTGCTTTGTAGTGTTCATTTTTGCTTGTTGTCATTTTTCCAGGTGTGGATACATCCCCTGCCACACACCCTCGAGGTGGCTTGCAGGGTATGTCGTAGATAATTTATTTTAAAAATTATTAATTATTCCTCACGCTGTCATTATTTCAATAAGTTTTAAATTTACTGTTAAATTTTTTTCCAAAGTTAAGATGAAGAAAAGGGACCCCTATTAGCAAACAACTTGCTCATATTCTAAGTCAGAGAAAATTGAGGCCGCAGTGAGCCAGCTGATTAAAATGTCACAAACACATTTGCACATCAAAACTCTACCTCAGATGATCCTTGTAAGGGAGGTGAAAATTCTTTCCGGGCAGAGAGGCCGGCAGATCGTTCAAGGGTTTCACCTTCCTGAAGGAAAAGGGGCGCCCCCCCTCGGAGCAAGCCAGCGGCTGCTGGAGGCGTGGGTGGGCCTTCTCGGGAGAACGCGGCCCTGGATTATACGCTCTCGATGATGTGGTGAAGGCGTTTCCAAAGCGCATGAATATCTCCAGTACGATTGACTGTTTTACATAAGTTAAGATGCAATAAGAGCATTTTCAATTGCATTCAGAGAGGACTCTTGGGACAACCAGTTTTCAAGTCAATCCTCATAAAATGTATTCATGGCTTGAAAACTGAAGGATGAACGAGAAAGAAACTACTGAATGTCTTCGTAACATAGTTAATTTATGTTTCCAGCATCTAAGCCATTTTTTGATAAACGGGTTACAATTTCTCCACTCTCGGAAAATATGTGGCTTATATAAGATAAACGTATTAAACATGCTAAATAATTTTTCCGATAAGCCCGTGGAAGTGATCGGGTAAAACTGGGTGCTTTAGGGAGGGTACCTATTTTTTGATGAGTTTATGAACAAATTTGAAGACTCAAACACAGCATCAATGCAACCGTATCAGGCGTTGCGTGGCTGGACAGTATATTTAAATAAAATTGCACTGTATAGGTATTTACTATACACACACCTCGTTTACATTATACCTCATACACCTTCAAAGTCATCAGCATCATAATCACATATACTTGACGCTGGGGCGTCGAAACACGTGTTGTGTGTGCAATAAATCTTCGGACAGTATAACGACTGAAGTTCAATTTTAATTCAAGACAACATGTTTTAATTAAAAGGTAATTTAACACAATTGTTCTATTAGTTGGCAGTAAATTAGGTCAAACGTTTTTCCAACTGCTGAGGTTATATCAAGCCTTTAAAGTAGCTTATCCGTAGGACTCGTTCCGCAGCCATACCCGAGGTGGAATTCGAGTCCGCGACGTTTCGGTCGACAGGCTTGTAAGCTACCAGCGCGGTGGCCGGCGCTTACCATTCAGGCAAGTTAACCATTGTCACATGCATGTCATCATTGCCTGGCATGCCTCTGTCACACTAAAATAGGGCCAATAGGTGAGCTCGATTCTAAACAATCCTTACTGGACAGGTTTCATATTTTATACGTACACTTCATAGGCAAGAACGCATCTTACACTGATTGTATACTTTAATCCTCTTGATATGAGTTCTAGTGCATTGCATTAGATCATGTGTTCAAATAATCTCAAGTATCATTTCACACTTTTAATTATATGATTGATGGACGAATGAAGCATTTCTGGAATAACTTGAACATCATTGCTGGTAGTGGCCCGTGGATTAGTTATTTCATATTAGTATATCAAAGAGTCACCTTATGTTTACCGTGAATCCACGCTAGAAAAATATCTTAAATTATGCGTTTATATTTTTTATATCTCAAGAGAACATTAAGCAAACGTAATAATTTACTTGATCTTTTTTATTTTAACTCCGAATATTTTATTATTTCTTTTGAGTAAGCCACGCTTATACCCGCTAGTAATTATAGCGTAAATAAGTCCCATGTGTATTTTAATTAGCCTTTTTAGATTTCTTTTAAAAACTTTATCAGGCTTTTCTTCGGATAATTTTGCATTTTGCCGCAGAAACTTTTTGCCTCCTTTTACTATAATTGCATTTTCCAAATCCCTTGTTAATTGATCGCCTCTGGCCCGCTTAACTTCGTTGCGCCTTTGTTCTTTTTCCTTTCCTGAGTCGTTAACTCTATCCCGGTTATTTTTCCGAATCTTTGAATAATGTCCGTAGAGAGTAAATATAATTATGCTCTCTCGAGTTTAAACCTTTAAACCCTTTGCGCTTAAAATGGTAAAACTATCCATCGCCAAAGGCTCCTCATTCCTTTTTTCAATTTTGAAACATCATTTGCATATACTTATTTAATTTTTGCCATGAATTTACTCAGGCGTCATCAAATTACTTGCATCTTTATGTTTTTTTTACATTACGTTTTTAGTTTTAGAGAAAGGCTTTTTAATGATATTCGATGTGATTGTTTTTCATATTACCCCCGAGATGTGGTAACTTTTGAACTCACCTACTGTGTGTTCAACATATAAGACTTTTCATTGCCGATTTATCAGAAGGTTTTTCTCTTAAGATTCCTGGTTACCGAATATTTAATGATTCATCTAATGTGCTTTGTGATTCATCTTCATATTTAAAGAAATATTTAAATTCTTGGATACACTAAAATATCTTAAGACATCTTGTGGGATCTTTCTATGTATTCAGCACAAACTCTTTGTGTTTTCTCCAAAGTCTACTGGAATACCTCTTACCTACCTGTGCATAAAGCCGAAAATGTTTTTTTTTTCGTGTATAAATTAGTTCCTGGGTGGTTTTGATGCATATTTAGCAATCCAAACTTGCGTTCTCGGCGGTATCAACTCTATAAATATTCTAACGCGTATTACGGTGCACATTTCTCATTTACATTACCTGCCTTTTATATTCTTGCTAATTATAATTCCTACTAATCCGAATTTTTTTTCTGCCTCGCGTCATCCACACAACTTTGGTTTTTAGTTGAATTTCACCATTGAAGATGACCATCGCATATAATTGCACATTGAATTTTTTAATAGATATTGCCTCTCGGCTATAATTATCATTGGTCATGAAACGAAGTTTAAACAATTAGCATTTACCTGAATATGCACAACGTGACTATTTTTATGTCTAACTTATATTTCATCAGATATCATTTCAAAGGTACGCATGTAAAATTATCGTTTTCATAATATTTTATGATTAATATAGTCTCAGGATTTATCCAACTGATCAAACCTTCTCGCCAATGATGTAAGAGAATAGTTCGTCCATTGAACACCTTTCATGCGTGAATACCAATAGATTATTGGACCATGTGTTTAAATAATTATAGTCATAATGATTTTGGCGTTAGTATACAACCAAAATGCGGGCTATCGACATGGCATCTACAAAATACCAAATGAAACTCCGAAAGGGTGAGAGGCTATTAGTGGGCCATTGCCCTATATTTGAGGTGGAATAGTTTTGAACAAATTGTCAAAGATCATATTTTTATATATTATTTTAACCTTATGATTCATTGTGAATAGAATAATAGAATTAAGGACAGAGACAGAGAAGGTTCATATGGTGATCATATGAGCCTTCCTTACCATTGAAATTGGCACCTTTTTAAACCTATGACTCGACAGGTTTGTAGCCTCATTTCACATTTTGTGATCATTGTGACCTTTGACTCCAGAGTTACCCTTGAGGGCCAAGGGGTGAAAAGAGGGATCTAGGGACCTTACTATCGACATTTGCACCTTTTGAAACCTACGATTCGATACGTTTTTAGCATCATTTCACCTTTTGTCGTCCTTTGACCATTGACCCCTGAGTAACGCTTGAAGGTCAAGGGATGAAAAGAGAGATCTGAAGACCTTAAAATCGACCTTGGCACCTTTTTAAACCTATGATTCGACAGGTTTGTAGTGGTGATTCATTTTTTGTAACCCATGTGACCTTGAATGTTACCTTTCAGGGGTCGTGGCTACAATTTTAGATCTCAAAAGTTCTTCCATCGTGTCCTTCATGACCGAATACCTATTGGTTGAAAGTTTCGCTAAACAATTCTGTCTTTTTTGTATTTCGAATATTTTAATACTGAAAGCCCATAAGCAAAATTTGGATATTAGGTTGGACCCTATTTCTGGGGTCAAAAGGTCATATTTTTAATATTTAGTTTGAACTCAACAAAACATACAACCTTTTTCTAGCCAGGCACTACATTTCATCCATGTGGTTTGAAAGGAAGTGTCTAAAATTACTGGTCAAAAATGACATAAGATCAATGGGACACTCTGTGTGGCTGAGTCTTCTTCCTGAGTGAAAGAGTGGGGGGAGAGAGAATGGATGAAAGAAAATGAGCATAGGAGTGGGGTGGGAGAGAGTGACAGAGGTAAGGAAGTGGTGGGCTCTAGTGAGAAATATTCCAATCTGGTTTTTCATACGCTCTTTCTACGCTCAAGATACGGGCCACCTCATGAGATCTCACCTCAATACTTATTGCACTTACAGAAAGAACTTCTACTATGGCAAGGGAAAAACAATTGTCGAAAGTCTGATTGTGGTGGGCAGTATGTTTAGGGATAGGTTCATGGCATGTAGGAATTTTGGTGGATTGCCGGTGGTCGTTCATCCTGATAGCTACAGGTGTAGTGCACTCTCCAATGTAGAAGGAGTGGCATAAATTGCAAGAGAGGCGGTAAAGTACGTTGGTGGAAGTGCAGGAGGGTGTTGAGGAGAATTTGTTGAGGACCGATGCGGCGGCTGAGCGGAGTAGAAACCAGCAGTAGCATCTCGGGCCCACAGGAGAGGTTTGAGAACTTGGGAGTTTAAAAATGAGGTTTCTAGATGGCCCATATAAATGTTAGCGTAAGAGGTTGCCATGCGGGTCCCCATAGGGACCCCTTTTCAAGAGACTTCTCTCCCACTCTCGTTATAATTTGTTCGTCAATCACTCGGTTGATCCATTTAATCTTCATGATTCTTCTATTGCACGAATACCACCTCTTTTCAGAATTTCTGTGACTGTCACTCGGTAGATCCACTTTATTACGAATTTGTATTGAATATTTATTTTATTTTATTCTTATTTTATGATTATATACTCGTCTAATCGTAAACACAGTTTTACATTCTGCAAAAATGTATTTAAAATTGAAAAAACTAGAAGTGGCTTTATTCGTTTATGAGATTAGATCACCAATAATCTATGTAGATAGCGAGTTAAATGCAGAAATTATGGAGCCAGATTCCTGTGGCACGCGTAATCTCTCTGAATCATGTACTTGGTACTCATATAATTACAAGTTTCTCTGCAAGTAGACGCGACCAGAGGTTTTACCGTTGTGATTCCTCAAGCTAGTGCTTATAGAAATTTGTCATAGGTCAATATGCTGGGGCATAACGCCATCAACATATTGTACTGGATAAGTTAGAGTGATGTAGAGTACGTAAATATGATAAACTGTTAAATTTGCGACGATCAATCTATATTTCATCTCAGGAAATATAGTCGATGCAGCACATCTATTCTATTGTGAGTGCGAGAGGATTAGAAAATAAATTGAAAAATATATATGTGTAGTTAATAAATAAGATTTGGAGGGATATCGGACTGTAAAGGTAGAAGCCTATGCTGAAATATATACGAGAGTAGCGTTGAAAAATTGCTATTTATCACACTCTTTTCCAAAAATAAAATATAAATTCAAAAGGATGTTTAGCCTCGATGTAAGTGGTGTTTGATCAAAATTGCTGCTTTGTATTGAGGCTAATTAATAGGTTTCACATAGAGGATTTTGGTAAAGTAAGTTCATTGAAGAGGTAAAATGTTTGAATGGCTGAAAAGATATATTTCATGGAGAAAGTGAACTGAGCACAGAATTTGAAGTACAATAAGCCATGCACGGTGGTGGGATCAGATCAGCGGGGAGCAAATGAATGATAAATTGTAACAGAGTCGGTTTTTCTTGTCTCATACTATCAGCGAAAAAAAATGACAGCATAAAAGAAACAAGACGATTCTGAATGATTTCCGTGAGAAAAGGACAATTGGAGTATTGCGCAAGGAGTATTGCGTCCTCTTGCACGACCTTTTGAAGGCTAATGTAGAGGAAATGATGGTCTCCGTGTTCACAATTGGTCGTCGCCTGCATTGATCCGATCAAACGTCTAATCATGAAAAGAGGCATGCGGCTCAGAATTTTGATGGAAATAACATCGATTGGCGCTCCGGGCATTCATTATTCAAGGCGCTGGACTGGAACACTAACGACGTAAAAATGATGAAATGTTAATGCCGTGACAATTTTCAGCCAAAGGGTAGCCAAGTGGCTTTCGCACCATCCACATTTCTCTTTCCAAAGGTTTTATCGATAAAAAAAATTTCGTGTAATAACACGCTTGAAACCGGTTGGTTGTAGCGAGAAAAAAAATATATTCTCACGCTGTGACTTTACGCATGCTTCTATACATTGCTTTGTGGTCTATGAATGTTCATATTGAGAGCTCTCGGGGAATGTTGGGATTAAGTCTCGTTATTCATATAGACAAATATGTCTAAAGTAAACAATCGCCATCCACGCGATGTTCGAGGGTTTGACGAAGCCGTGAGGTATATGCAATAGGTCTATCATATTTGATTGAGCCTAGTACGTTGCCCTTCGTGAGTTACTCTCGTTATATAAAGTTTTGGCATAGATTTTTTTTCATGTCCTCAAATAAATTAAATCAATATATCTTCTGATTCCCCTTTTTGATAAGGAGGTCAGTTTAAATATCCTCTTAAAAAAATGATTTTTAACTCTGTGTGTAACCCGTTTTGAATTGAATCTCTCATAGGTCGGTAAGATACCATCATGGTACTACGTGAATAATTTGATGAAAAGCATATTTGATTAATTAAGAGCTTTTTTCGCTTTATGAAGAAGATTCAGAACAGAATTCATCACACATTGTTATTGTGTTATCATGTTGAAATTTGAAAGACTGTTGTATTCCAGACTTTTTGTTTTTAATAACCATCTGCCGGTTTCAAGGCCTCCGCGTCTTTATTGAGAGTGCAGTGTTATCAAGAGTACAGTTGATAATGATGCGGACACGTTGAAACCTGTAGAGGTTAATAAAAGCAAAAAGTGTGGAAAACTATATCTTTCAAATTTCATGATGAAATTGTTCCACAAAGTGAGATCGTCAACGCTTGATTTCATGTCATCATGTGTTATGAAAATGCCTTATGGGTTGATTCGTAGTACATTGGGTTTTATGATAGGTCTGGTTGAGCATATGTATCTAAACTTTATGCTAAAATTGTAAAGTTCACAATTTGAGGATTCACTAGGCATATTATGTATAACTATTACGAATTATATTTTTGACTGCCTCATAAAAAGTAGTTGTTATTCAAGTGAATTGATATAGACTAATTTAATATGCATAATGGCATGATTCACGGTGTGCTTTATTTATCGTCATTGTTATCCTTCGTTTGCAGGTTAGTAAAAATAGTTTTCAAGCGACACTTTTTGCCTTTCTATAGCTCCTTCTAACACAAACATAATAATATACTATGCACGATTTGCATTACAGTGGTGAGATTTGAAGTCTCGCCATAATACATCTACATCTACTAAATACCCCGCAAGCCACCATAAAGGTGTGTGGCAGGGAGTGAATTCTCACTAAACATGCACTACATATTATGCATAAAAAGGATTAGTATTTATATACTCTTCTAAACTTCACTATTTAAAAAAGATATAAATAGAAAAGCAAACATGCAAAAACATGCTGTTAATTGGGTTGGCTTTAAGTCCTCATACCAACATACAGCTACCAATATTATCCATTGCTACATTCGTATTGGATATATTTATCGTTATTTATATCCCTAATTGTAAGAGGAAAAATGGACATTTTGAATCTGGCAGTTCGGCAACCAATTTCTGTAATTTTGTTATTATGGTCCAGTCCATAGTAAGTTGGGGCTCGAAAATATTTTTAACATTATCACTGAAAATATTGTCTTGGAATTTGTTTAAGAGATTAAGTCTAAATTTCAACCTGCGATCTGACAATTATTCCCAATTTCCTTCATTTGATAGACTGGTTACGATAATAAGGTTATCGTACCGTCCCTTTACAAATCTTGCCGATCTTCGCTGCACGCGTTCAAGTAGGGATCTCATACCCTGGCAGCATATTCCAAATATGCTGCCAGTTCGGCAGCATATTTGGAATATGCTGCCGATAATATATAATAATAATAACCAGTATAATAAGTTTGACTAGAATAGTATAATAAATACTTCAACGTCTTACCAAACCGTCTTATTTACATTGTATTATGCAGCATATATATTTGTGATGGACTCATATATGTATATGGATTCGGGCAATATATTCTCCGGCTTCTTCTACACCTTAGAAATTTAAGGTCTTGTTCTCTACGTGATCACAGTTTTCTATGGTAATATGCATACCCATCATTATTTTTAGAAAAAATGGCCCACTTAGTAGTTCTCGTAAGAAATGACGGAGATTTCTTTATTGGATCATCCGCTCTCGTGGTTTAAGAGATTCTCCTTGTTGAAATAATAATCTGACAAATCTAATTGCCAATGCTCCCGGAAAACAAAGACAGGAGATGCAACGAATATAAGCGTGATGCCATTGGAGAGCCACTTGCTTGGTACTCGAAGATAACCTTTTGCTATGCATAGTATAATGGTCTCATATACATATATAAAATCACGGTATCACAATGCTTTATGGCAAAGGTTGGTTAAAATATATAGTGCATCGCTAGGTATCTTGGTGCTTGTAAATGGGATGAGGGCTTAGATAAGAAGCTGATGAATTGTATGGGCGTTACAAAATAGAGAGACTTAGCTTAATACGTGAACCCTATTAAAAAAGAATCCCAACCCTCTTTTTCTCGTCAACTCAAATTTATAGATACCTATTGCTTGCGAACCTCTTTAATACTGTTTAGTCTTATGATACATGTGTCTCTTACCTTGTCATTTCTTTATCTACTCTTTTATCAAACTCTAATGGAATCAGAAACCATAGCTTTAAGGCCCTTTACCCTATTAGATTGTTTCATTCTAAAACATAGAGCATATTTTGGTGATTTGTGGAATTATATGCACATTCTCTCCTTTCTAGAGTCTTCGTGAGTAAGTAGGTTCTCACATTCTATAATGCAGTTTATTGAATTGAAAAAGCCCTTATATATGCCTTTGTAGCGTGTCGCTCATTTTGTACTCACATTAAAAAAAATTAAATGTGAAACATTTTTTGTTTAAATGTTAATAAGTTGCCTTTTGAAGGATATTTTCCGGCCAACGTTAGAGCTGATAGAGCCTTAATTTGATCTACATCTACACGATACCCTACAAGCCACCGCGAGGGTGTGTGGCAGAGGGTGAAGATCACCAAGCATGCACTAATAACATGCCTCTGATTTCTTTCGCCTTTCTTTAATATTTGAACGTTTATTTTACGTCAAAATTTTATTTATGACTGGTGACTTAACACTCCTCAGAGTGTACATAATTGAATTTTCTATCAAACGTTTACTTCATAAATAAATTACCCTCGTGTGGCGAGATTGGAGAGATAGGATAGCGATATCATGCTTTTTGAAAACGATTTTTTTGCTGATTTTGAATTTAGATTCAAACATGCATATCGATTCGGTTTTTTTTCATAATTTGGTTTCAATACTTTTGTAATGACTTAAGAGCCTCTAAAATTTTCTTCTTTAATTCTTCTCTCTTATTAAAAAAGGTCTTCTAATGAAAACTTCTTCTCTTCCACGATCCTCTATATTTATCTTTATTTTTTAAAGCTTGCACGTACTGAGTTCGAATATTCTCATATCTGTTACCTGCGTTCTCTATATAGCAGCTTTTTTCTTCCTTCTCGTTTTAAAATCTCTGAGATGCTATATGTTCCTTCTCACGCCATTTGTTGGTCATTTCCCCAGCGTACTTAGCTGCCGCTACAAAACTAATCCCGAAGCTATTTCATCTTTTCCTTACTATCTCAGCCTGCGTTTGTCTCTCCTGCAACCAGCCACCTCTTCAGGAAATGCAAGGTGGAGCCTTATGGTCCTCAATTTCTCTGCAATGAAACCTTCTCTCTGTCATTGCATGACCGTACTTCTACATCATTACTCCCTCTGTCCATTTCTTTCCGTCGTACCTTTTCCGTCTTGTAGAGCACTTAAACCTTTTCCTTTCTCCTCCCTCATGCCAGTGCTTTCCCTTCTTACTCGGCCCATCTTGGCTTAGTCTTTGCTTTCCATCTCCCTCAGCCCTCACCTCTGCTCTTTAAGGATTCTATTCTTTTCAGACGCACGCACACATTCTTGCGCTTTCTAGGTCTCCTCACCTCCTCGTTTTATCTCTCTTTACTCTCCCTCTTTTTCTCTCTCTACGTCGCCACTTCCCTTGCTATCTACCGCTCACAAGTGGCCGGCCTGCCCATGGATTTTCCAGAAGCGCCACTGCACGTAGAGCCTTCTTCCCTTTCGCCCCGTTTCCCCATCTCCCTGGCCTCTCCCTCTCTCTCGGTCGCAAAACTAATTTTCCACCACTTGCTATCGTTAGCCCCTCCTAGACATCTCTTCCGGACCATCTCATCCTTGATATCTCCCCGCGCCGTACTCATCTCTTCCCTCAACCGACTTACTTGGGACCTTGCGCGTCGGTCTACTCCCATCTGCCCTCCCTCTCCCTCCGTTCGCACAACTCCTCTCTCCTTCTTCCTCATCACCTACGCGTCTCCGTTAAACCCCACCCCTTCCCGGCGTGCTCTCAGCTCGCCACGCACGCTTTTAAAAAGTCTCTATCCAACTCGAATTTCCAGCAAATTTCCTCCAACACTTTCTATCTCGGGAGAAGGAGGGCTTAGAGGATAATCAAGTCCCTTCACCCTCCCATTCCACTCTCAAAATTCCCCACTTTCCTTCCCCCATCGCCATACTCTCAAGCACAGTTCACAATTATTTCCGTGACGGCTATTTTTGGGCTTTTTCCTTTGCACTCCTGATATCTCGATCTCCTATTGCCTGGTTTTTGGCTTCGATGGGTGTGCTCTGCGATTTCAATTGCTTTGTCACGTTGTTTAGATGGGTCAAACTGTAGAGGTTCTCTCCTAAAATTGATGTGAGGATTGCAAAAGTGGGATAAATGTAACCACATACCTGCATGAATAAAGTATGCTGTTTCAGTCAGTATAAACTGTGGCAGGAACTTTTACACGTGCGATACCACTATCATTTCCTTGATACATCTGGTCGTTCTCAACCGCAGCCTTCATGATAATGAGTATGTCTACATCGTCTTACAGAGTATAGTTTTAATAGATTTAGTTTTTATCAAATTGGTTTGCTTGCTGGCTAGTATGTCAAAAATTAAAGGGTATGCTTCTCTCCGGTTAATTTAGCGGTTAGAGGAACGTAAAAATTGATTTCATCAGAAATCAATTGTGCCTTTAATGCTCAAAATAAAATACTGATCCTTCCCGTAAGTGTTGTGTGACCAAAAGGGAAATTAACATATTATTTAGAAATACTAATAAAATATATATAATTTGAAAATAATAGCATGCTTTGAATGTAAATAAATTACTACAGTTGATTCATGGTTCTCAATGTCTTTTGTGTACGCTCGAAATCGATATTGAGTATCTTATTTTTAAACTTTTACTTCCCTTTTGCAGGTCTGATAAAGACAGTCATCAAAGGAAAAACAATTGGAAGAATGGCAAAGGAATGCATGAAGCTGTGGAACATGTAAAATAAAAGAGTATCTAAAAGTAATAGCTGTTTATGAAATCGAGTGACGGGTTCCTTCAATCCAATCTTTGTGATGCTGTTGTAGTTTCTGTTTTTAGGTGAGTATTTATATATCTCTTGAACTAATTTATCCTGCTGTACAGATTCAGAGTCTCTGTGAAATGATAACCCACCAGTTTCCGGAATACCTCACGTTGTGATACGTCCATCTCCGTTGGAAAAGAATTACAAATTGGTGCGTTCCACACTTTATTTCTACCGGCCAAAGTTTTGACATCCAATGTCATTATCAAGGTATCTTAAAATATCATTATAAATGTTCCTCGATAATGACATTGAAAGTGGAAACCATGGTCGGTAGAAATAAAATGTGGCACGTACCAGGCTGAAAATCCTTTCCTGTGAAATTTTTCATGAATTTAAGCCTGATCTTTTAATCCACGTTATCATATCAATGTTAAAATGTTTTCTGACCGTTGCTTAGTAATAATGACTATAAGAAAATCAAATCCTGTGAATCATAAAATCAGAATAATCAATTAATTACTTTTGCGTAAAACGTGCAATTTTATTAAAAAACGGTATCCAAAGAACAGTGTGTCCAAAATATCTTTTACGTGAACCATAAATCCCGCGTTTGTGAAAATACAATTTGATGATTTTCGGTAGAAGTACTTGAGCTTAGGTGCCTAGGAAGCATCATTTAATTGCCCAATAAATATTTGGTTTGTACTCATTTTCAAGCATATGTATTCATTCCATTTGCATGCATTGACGGCGTATGGCATATTGGAAGTCATATTTGATCCCCCATTGCTAAAACTACGTTCAAATATGTTTAAATAAGTTATTTTTTCATTCATTATAGGTATATATTGCCACGGCAAATAGCGTATGTTGAATTAGTAACGTGCTTCATCAGGAAATAGTGTTTCCACTTCGTCCATTCGAAATATGATAAATCCACTACCACAAGAAAAAAATTATTTTTAAGGCTAACTGGGCTGACATGGTTGATGATGAACGTGATCCTTCTGTGCATTACTTGCAAATTTATCTTTCTTATTCTTGTAGGTATCGTTTCGCAAGTTTTTAGCTGAAAGATCCCAAATTTCTGTCAGTCCACTTTTAAGACATAAGAATAGCTATTTACTATTTTACTACCATGTGGGCACTTAATGCTACTATGTAGTTGAAAATTAATTTTTCGCTAGATTTCCTCAAAACTATTAATAACTTTGGAGAGTAATTTTTGTTACTAAGATCAATAAATCCACATTTTGCCTTTTCTGGGAGTAGGAAAACAGCAAAAGCCACCATTCTGTCATCCATAATATTTTAGTTTCACCCATCAAATAAATCGCTTTGAGTGAATCCCATAAATACTGATGCCTGAAGATTACCTCCCTCAATGCTCACGCTTACACTTAAACTGCGGTGTGATGAGAATAAGGCACTGAAGCACGTCCTTACTGTAGAATCTTGCAAGGGTTACTTCTACTTACATCTCCATCAGATTGCAATATTTCCAGACTAAGAGGAACAGTTATACTTGTATTGAATCGACCAGATCGTTTAATACAAGATTGAATGTAGAAATAATTACATGGAACGCCAAGGTCGGTTCAAATTGACGTACACTCTATTTATCAATTTCTAATATAGAAAAATTCGTTTGTGGACATCAATTTTTCATAAAATACTGAACATATTAGTAAACAATATGTTAAAATTTGCGCTCATGTAAAATGGGTGATTATAAAAGTCAAAATTACGAATTAATTGGTCATTTTGACCCTATTGGAGTTCCGAAAGATAATCGCTCTGCTGTAGGATCACGCTACTTTCACCAGAATATCGCTTTAAAGCTGATCGCCTCTGCTCACTTGCTTGCGTCAATCTGCTGTGGTGAAACTTTTCCTCTCGCAGGCCAACCACCATTCCCATCTTTCGGTCCACATTCTCCTTTTCCCTGTCTTCCTTTTTTTTCTGATCTCTCACTCGGGGCCGACGCCTCCTCTTTCCCCTCCTCAGATCCCTTCATTGCTCAAGATTTCTCCTTCTGGCGAATGACCCTGACGGGGTGGGGGCTAGCCGAGGCTGGGGGGTAGGAGAAGGTACGGGGCAGGAGAGAGCCCTCCAATCAGTGAGTTCCCTTCCCTCGGCCTGCCAGATCGCCCCCGTTGTCTTCCATCCCCTTAATGACCCACCCGCCACAAATCGCTTTCCCTCCACATTTCACTAATCCTCCTTATTCCCTCGTTCCATGGAATCTTTCCCTCCACCTACCCCGCATACATCAGGTCACCTTGCCTTTTCCTATCCCTTCCTCCGGTCCTCTAACCGCGCGACCACATTGCTCCTCTCTCACCCACGTGTGGTTCCTTCTTCTTTAGTTTCTCCATGTTTTATTGCGTCATACCACATACTACAGCGATTCATACATATACGGTAAACTTAATCTACCTACATTCTGCCACCATTATTGCACGATGTGCGCTCACAAAAATATACTTATGCTACATCTACATCTACGTAATACTCTGCGGGCCACCACGAGGGTGTGTGGCAGAGGGTGAAGATCGCCATACATGCACTATTGACATGCAACTGGGATATTTAATGGAGATATGCTAGATAATAGGGTCACATGAAGATAGATGGTTAGTATTTACATAATAAGAAAGCCGAATCGAGCCTACTAATGGAGAGATATGTATGAACACCATGCGGGAAACACGCTCTAAATTCTACTTTTAATCCAACATGCAAACGAACGTTTGAGAATGACCACAGAAAAGTATTTGACCCATTATTATTTTATGCACGCATGCTTGAAACTCTAAAAAAACATAAAGTAAATATTATCTATGTTCTTTTCATTGATCCATATTATTCTGTCGTGTGAATTTTTAATTTTCATGCTACTTGAAATTTTTTAATGAATGGATTATGTTGTGAGACGTATTTACGTGCTTATGGTTACGAACTGCTTGAAGAAAGAGCGAACGTTCGAATCTATCTATGCTGCAGCGTTTTTATCTTATCTTATCCTCACGGTCCTGTCTACTAATGAGGTGTCGGGCCTTTATTATTCTCTCGGTGCCAGAGGAAAATTTGTCGGCTCTGTACTTATGTATAATCCTAAGTTTGTACTGCTGTTTTAAATTGTAAAAGTAGAGGGATGATCGAGAAAACCTCCCGAAATTCATCTCTACTCCCTTAACAATATGTGAATAATGGGGTACGGAAGCATTTGAAGTCTCTAGAACAGCGTTCCCCAACCGTTGGGACGTATTCTACTAAGAAGTGGTACACAAGCTGACTGATTACGCTCTTCGTACTATACTTCTGTATCTACAGGTTACTCAGTAAGCCACAAGGGTGTGTGTCATGGGGTGTAACATCACCATGCATGCCAAATCAATCAGAGAGAACGCTTACTACCATGAAGTCATGCAAAATTTCTGCTCTGTTTATTCACTACTTACATGAAACCAAGAGTTATAATGCTACCACTCCGATGAAAATATTCATCATGCAGTTACGGGACTTGTGAAATATTATTTATAAATGAACTAAATTGTTTGTTGTTCAAATTCATGTTATAGATTTTGAATATTTAGTAATTTCAAAAAAATTTAATTATGATAGTATGTTATCTAGTAGTACTAATGTGCACGTATGCTAATGCCATGCACTAATGTAATTTTTTAACGTGCACGTTAACAAATCCTTCCACGGGAATTCCGTAAATTGGGCACATCTGAAAAGTAGGTACTTTTTACCCTTGCAATCTTAAAAAGTGAAAACAGTGAACTTCTCTGTGTACCTTGGTGCCACTTCGTTTTCGTCAAATTGGAAAGTAGGGCGCACTCCTTAAAAGATTTGGAAGTTTTGCTCCATAATGAGGGAATAATACTTGTTCCCCATAGTAATATGGGAATCTTGTCGAGGGGTTACGCTGAAGAGCAGGGTATCTCTTTCTTTCTTGAATCTGAATGTGAACCTTAAGAGTTTAATTCTTATTATAATTGAATTGGCGGTGCTTGGTAATTTTATAAATATCAAGTCTTTACGAAGACAAAAACGCTTGGTAACCACTGCTCTAGAAGCTGGTTCCCAGCATCGTATCAGAGTCAGATTTGTTGGAAACATTCTAGGGGACACACTTGAAAGTGCTTATGTCTCAGCGACTTAGGGAATTGGGAAGTTTCCTTTTTCTGAAAAGCAAACGAGCTTTCCGTCGCTGAACAGAGGAATATCTCCATTGACATTAGTACGAAATAGGTTATATTAAGTTCTACCAAAGGTCTATACTAATCCATTCTATCATTTTAGTGAACATTTGCATGCAGAAGTTGAAACAATCATCTCTCTGTTATAGTCACATTATGATATGTTAACACGAGTTAGTGAAAATCTTTATATTTCAAAACTACCATGCGAGCCAACAAACTTGGAAGAGGAATAGGGTTACACGCTGTACATTCATTCATGTAAATCTACATAATGCCCTACAAGCCACCATAAAGGTGTGTGGTAGGTGTTGAATTCACACCAAAGGTGCATTACATCATCATCATCGGTAAACAATCCTAGGGTTGGTTTGACGCAGCCCTCCACTCGATTCTTCTATCGGCCAACCTCTTCATATTGAAGAGGTTGGCCGATATCATTGTTGTTTCCATAGAAATCCTTATTTCCTTATATACATCGTTCACTTTTCCCTCGACGATTGCATCCTGTTTAAAAAGGATTAGTAATTATATTCTAGTCTAAACTTCACCATTTCAAAAAAAAACTTTAAAAAAGCAAAGCAAGCATGTAACGTAACAGCGAATGCTGAACGCGGATTTCGTTCCTCAGGCGTCTATTCACTTAATAAGAATGCAGTGCCTGAACATGATTTTTGCCTTCTGGTTTTAAGTCAGACCTTGATAATCCACTGTCTTAAAGACCAAAGAATGCTGAACGCGGATTTCGTTCCTCAGGCGTCTATTCGCTTAATAAGAATGCAGTGGCAGAACATGAGTTTTGCCTTCTGGTTTTAAGTCACACCTTGATAATCCACTGTCTTAAAGACCACTTGAACCTGAGTTAGCTCCAGCGAATCCAGTGCAGGAAGAGAACCAATTTATAAACCATTCGGCCTCATTCCACGAATGGTTGCCATCTCCAAACAAGACGACACCTAAACGTTCAGGCAGAAAGCAAGCAGCTTTTCCTCTGACTTCTCCAGAAAATATTCTAGAGACCGTAGAAGTATTTCAAAAGAAAACTGTTTCCTCAGCAAAAAGCACCAGGCAGGTCAGTAATAAGTGACTGAGTAAACTGTCTACGTCATCATCTGATTCATCTGGAACCGATTAAGATGAAGGTAACGATACCTCTTGTGAGCTCTGCAAGATAAATACAGTGATCTCAAATCCGTCAAACTTGGTGGCTAGATTTAGTGTCAGGGAAAGGGAAAAGAATTGTACCATGAGAGAGGTGTTGGTACAGTGGGCAAAAAGAAGTTTATCTGTGAGAAATGCATTGTTCTCTGAAGATATTTTAACATTTCTACTAGCCCTATTCGCCTCTCCCTTTGACCCGATTCATCCTACTTGAGGAGGGCGAATCAAACTGATTTTATAGGACTCTGGACAATATTCTTAAATAGTGAAATGTGTTCACAGAACGCTGCTGTTTGTAAGAGTGTAAAGTGATTAGACTTTATATTAAAGACTTGTCTGCCATTAGGACTTTTTCCAAATTTTGACCCGATTTCCCCAACCTTGCCCTAGATGTACCTGTAAAAATCCTGTGGGTAGTTAAAGAAATGGATAGTGTAAAAGGATAAGGCACTTGATGCATCATTTCCGAAATCACCACTTTCGTCTGGGAGAAGAATATCTAAATATTTTTCAACTAATTTTTCTTACCAGCCCTACCAACAATAACTCATTTCAGCCTCTCTTAATTCTTTGCGTAAATTGGAGGAGACTCCAGTTTCAAATAAAATAACCAAAATAAAACGCTTTTATTATGATTGCTTTCAGTGACATGGCTAATGAAAGAATTATTTTATGGTTCATCCAATGCATTCAGAAAATATATTTCGCAAAATGGTTAAAAGAGATATTAATCTACATCTACACCCTGAAAGCCACCACGTTGGTGTGTGGTGGGGATTGATGGTCACCAAACATGCGCTATTCTTGTGATTAATACGCATGAAAATTATTATGTAGCTGATGACGGAGAGAATTTATAAATTCCTTAACTATTTAGTTAAATATATTATGAATATCTTTACCTATCACAAAACGAATAATTTACAAAAAGGAATCCAAACCTTTTGCACTTTTTGAACAACTAAAATTAATTATAGAAAAGGGTATAAGTGATCATAAATGGGGGCGTTTACTCGGAACCGAAATCGCAATTTTGTACACGAAATCGTTAGATGGAAACGAAAATGAATTTTAGTGAAAAAATTAATCTTCTAACCACAACCATTCACTCATAAATCAAAAATTAAAATAAGCAAAAGGTGACGCCCACCGAAAATGCTGCTGTGATAACATTGACGTCATTTTCCTCCCGTCCTTGACTGCTTTCTGGGGAGGGGGAATGGAGTGGAGGCGGGTTCTCGGAAGGTCTGCTCGCACAGTTGCCGTCGAAATCGCTCCCATTGGCCGAGTCAGCTGTGTCCCCCCCTTTGCGATAAGGCGAAGTAGCTTCGCGGGCTCAGTTGTGATTGGACGAAGTCGATATACGTCAGAGGTTGCACCACACCCACTTTTCCGAAAGGGTTAAAAACATCAGTTTTTTGCCGCTTATAACTCGGGAAATAATTGTCGTATCAGAAAACGGAAAAATACGGGTCCTTTTATTTTACAAACTCTATCAGATTCGCCAATAAAAAAAATATGGTAAACGACCCCATTGGTATAGATAGGTTAATGCTGAGGTTTCACAATAAGGCGGAGAGGGTGAAGTTTTGAATGAATATTAAGGAAAAAAAATTAATTTACATGAACTAATGACGATCCACATGGTGCATGTATTCCTTATGTGGACTCTACCTTCATTCCAGTGCCCGTTTGAAAGATTGCGTAACTTATTTAACTTTTTTAATGCGATATATAGAGTAAACAATTTTGGTTTTGAAGTTCCATGAATCTCAAACCTCCATGCACTGAAATCAAGTCCACTTCATCAAATGCCTTGGATGACAGCGCAACGCGAACGTTCTAGGCTGGCCTCGAGCATACCACCCTCGCGTAGCTCAAAGAGCGCGTTAGCCACCGGACAAACCGGGTCAACGGATGCAACTTGCCGTTTGGAAACTTCGACCAAGTCGGTGTGCAAAGAGAGAATCCCGCATATTCGATTTTGCGTTCCACTGAACGCCCCTTCGGCGCGACTGTCAATAAGGCATCCGCCAGCCAGTCGCAAAGGGGTATGTGCGAGAACCGTCGTCGATTGCCAACATTGGGATGTGGTCTCACTCCTTGTGACGGAAAACGCAAATCAAGTAAAATAAAGCAGCGCAGGCGCTTTGTAATGAATCAAAAGCTGAGCTGCGATTAAAAATGAGGTTTCCTAAAGAATTTAACCAGAGGTAAACAATATTTTAATCGTTCTGGAGTATATAGAATATTATAGTGATGCAATTCCTCACTGCGTCAGGTGAGGTTTATGTATATACAAAATATATTACCGGTACATTTATGTATACAAGAATACATAAATTTACCTGTAATATATCTTAACACGTTCAACGCGGCACTATTTTTTAACGGTTTTGCCGGTGGCTGAAATTTTTTTTTAAAGTTTCGTAATGTAATATCACTAAGAACAAAATTCAATCAACAAAAATACCGTAAAATAAAAATTACGCGAAAAAAATGAATTTTTATTTTGGACGACGATCGTCGTCCGCCGCCACCCGATAGCACAACTCGGGTGTTGTGTGTGGTGTGTTTTAAGTAGTTCTTACAATACTTATTTAATGTATCTAACGTTATCTAGAAACAAATCAGCTTCAAATTTACTGAAAGTATTAGCCTAAATTTTAACCTGTGCTAGAATGCCATAAGCCTACTCTTGGGATGATTGTAGAAATAGTGAGTCACTAGAAAGTAATGGATTCTTGGATGTCAAAGGCGATCTTGGACAAATGCTGCCATGCATTCTTTTAGTAGTATTTGCGTTTCAGTTTTGTGTACGGCTTATTAGCTCATTGCATATAAAGGGATATCCATGTACTTACTGCTTTACCAGTTATTTCATCCACCCTTGCTCCCCTAAATTGCTTTGTAATATTCTTCAAGAAACTTTCCTTTCCTCAATAATGTCACGCTGCCAATCAATCCTATCTTTTTGTAAATGACGAAACATAAATTCTCTTTAAAATATCGTTTTTTCTTCTCAATGGCATTATTTTTTCGTTCATTAATGTATCATCGTTAGTTTTCTAACAAGGAATGTATGGATACTCGGCAAGAATATCCGCGTAACATTGACCGCACAAGGTTCACGGCCACCTAATTAGATTATAACTTTTCGGATTTTTCTTTTAATATAAATTTTACTATTATTATATTTTCATTTATTTTATTCACTAAATTTTAACTAAATTACACGGTTGCCTGCAGAATGAATAAAGTCTCGGGAAACAGTTAGGAACGGTTCACTTTTTAATTGTATTAGAAAAAAATTTTAGCAAATTATTTTCCTCGAAATATTATGTAAATAAATATTCAGATGTCGTATTTTCTTAGTAAAAGATAGTTCCTGCGAGAAAAAGCTTCTAGTCTTTCTGTCTCAGATTATTTTTATTATTTTTAAGCAGAGATATTTTCTCTCAAACTTTGTATAAAAATAGGTTTCTAATGTAATGTTTACAGATATTATTTCGTGGCGCGAAGTTTTCTTTACTATGAAAACTCTCTTGAAAAATCTACTTTATTGTTGCATATTATTGCTAGGTTTCTAATTTTCTTTTTATTTCTTTGTGTCATTTGCCTCACTGTGCGGTATGGAATTTTTGTATTTTTTAAATATTATAAATTTTCTTACCTAAATAAGGACCATGATGAAAAGAGAGAGAAAATTTCCTTTATTGAAAACAAAATCCTTTACGACCATTCTAGGCATTCGCTTTCTTTCCTCTACGGAGCATCGCCTTTCATGCGCGCCTTGGATCAGTTCATTGACCTGCTTATCCCAGTTGCCCCTTATTCATCTGGCACATTTTTAAATATTTATGTGCACATATTGGAATGGGATATTTGGAGTGTTGGGACGTGTGGTTTGGCTTCGCTCTCGTTGGGAATGAGAATAATACCCGGCGGGGTAGGGGCAGCTCCTACACTCCTCCAGCCGTTCGCTCTAGCTCTTCCACGCCCCCGCAATTCCACCCCCATGCGCTGCTCTCTCATTGCCTTTCATCCCCTCTCCCCCACACCCAGTTGATGCGCGTGGGGTGGATGTAGGGCTGGAGTGGGGAGAGGGAAAGGGTATAGTGGTGGAAGGGTGAGGGAGCAGCGGTCTTGGTGGCTGGTTCCCACACTCTGAACGTAATGACAGCTTTTAATTGCGTAGATAAGGGCAACTAATTAAAACTCCACCGTCTCCTCCCCCCACCACCTCATCCAACACCTCTCTCATCCCCTTCCGTACCCTTGCTACGTCTTTCCCCTAGATCGCCACTCTGTTCTTACTGCCTTGCGTTCTCTTCCTCCCTTCTTTCCAGTCCTCCCCCTCGCCCCCATCTCCGACTCCCGTGTTCCTCTCGTAGAACGTCCACAAAACACACCAGGACTGTACCGGGAAGGAGAATGTTTGTGTGCTTTCGGGAGGGGAGGACGCGGTGGGGTAGTGTCGGTGGCAGTGAAGTGGAGTGCTGGAAGTTTCTAGGGTTGGTGTGCGAGCTGGCCTAAAGGGCGCGGGAATGGAGCTGGGAATCGGCTTAGTAGGGCAAAGAGGGATAGGGAGGAGTCGGGTGTTGCAGGCGGTGTCGGGTTTTAAGATTCTCCCGCCCACTTCCATCCCTCGTTTCTCCGCCTCACCACCTCTCCCGATCCCCTTCTCCCTCCATACTTTAGCTCTGAGCTCCAATTTTTATTCCTCTGTGGATGACCGGGTGAGGGGAATTTCATTCCAAGACTCGAAGCGAGGTGGTAAAGTGGAGTTTAGTGAGATTGGCGAGAGGATATTTTGCTGGGAGGGTGACGGAATCCATAAGTAATTCGCTCAAATGGCCTGTTTGCTGAACCAATCCCATTTAAATGTGGTTTCACCAGTCTAAGTGGAATTGTGGAGTAAAAGAGAGTAATCTGGCTGTCCTAAAGCCATGTTGACATGAACGCGAACGGTATTTCTCAATTAACCTGCGGTGATGTTTACTCTCATTAACTGGTTTACGGCTGAGGCATTGTTTGTAGCGCCCTACCTGTCAAAAGCTTTTACTAGCTAGTACAGTGTTAATGCGCCCGCGCCGTCTGTGGAATGGACTGTATATTGCGTAGCACATCTAAGCTAGTGTAATCTGATGTGATCATTGAGATTTTGTTGTTTTGTATTGAACCCGTATTAGGCAATTATGCTACGTCACTCTGATCAATTTGCTCAACGAGAATCGTGTATAATAATGCATTGCAATCCAGTCGTTGTTCATGGACTAAAATCTTCCTTACGCTATCATAACGTTTGAAAACTTAATTTGTAATCAACTGTATTCGGTAGCTCTCTTATATATGTGTGTAATTCACTGGTGATAATCATTCATTTTAGATGATCCCTGGATGGTGTCATTTCTTTGGTGGCAAAGTTAATTTTAACTTTCATGATCACGCTGAAGCGTTCTATCTGGTGGAACAAACGGTAAAAGTTGGAATTATATTGGAAATTGATCGTTTTATATCAACACCATGGCGAGAAGTTAAATTAAATGAACTAATATTTTGATTTTTTAGCAAAGTGTTTGACAATGTTGGATGAGATAAGGGTGTGGAAGATAAAGTGGTTGACGTATTTCAAGCAGCGGCGTAAGACTTGGAAACGTGGAAAGTGGGTGATTCAATTTTGAAGGGTTTAGAAACGGGTTTCGTCAACTGTCCTGAAGCCAAAACACAATGGGAGAAATGAGAGGTCAAAATGGGAATTTTTAACGGATGAAGGAATGATGGAAAAATGTGAAAGTAATTAATTTTTGATTAAGTATTTCCATTAAACTTGCAATATTTTAGCGAATATGATTTCAAATTTCTGGTGTGTTACAGTTCTTTAGCCTTTTACTCAGCGCTGTGCGTCTAGATGAATATAGTTTTACATTGGTAGTGTAGGTATTACCTACTGCATTTCTTATGTTGTTTTACGTTTCAATAAGCGCTGTGACGCCATTAACAATTTTTAGTCACCCCGGACGGTTCTTAAGGACTGCTGAACAGGGAATCCAGTATTATTCTAGTTTTGTTCTGTCTACCCTTTCGGTATCTTTCTTTCTCATTTATACCCATAATAAGTCCTTCCATGATTAATTTATCTAAGTTTTCTCTTTCCTTTCTCACGATATCTTTACACAAATGTAGGATTTCTTAATTGATGCAAGATTAAGTCACGTATAGGTATTAATTAAAGTGCTTTGATTATGAATATATCAAAAAAATTGTGGCCATAAAACCTTCAAAACTTCACAAACCATGATAACTTCATAAAATGAACTTACCTAATTATGAAAATGAAATGGCAGAAATTAAAAAAGTTAGGATTGAAAAGGTTATGGGTGAACTTTAGAAGCTGGATTTTTAGGTTTTTGGATATCAGCATGAAATGCTAATAGGTAAAGTGCTACTTTGCTGCAATTCTCAAATGTTTCTTTAAATGTTGAATTATAGGTACACACAACTTGCAATACATGTTCCGTATCATATGCATAGAAATCTCTCCTTAGATGGGTAGTACGAATAAACATTAGTGCATGTACGAGTGGATAGGAGGTACTTCTATAGGTAGATAGGAGGACAACACACTTCCATGTCACACACCATCTAAGTAGCTAGCAGGGTAGTCAACAGATTCCCATGCTCCCGTATCACATGGCTAACCAAAGAGAGTCACACTCATGCAAATCTTCTCATTTTATTAAATGATTAGTCGATCTCTTAGTTTCATTTGTGCTATATGTTGAATTATCATGACCTTTTAATTTTCTAACAATAGATAAACTGCTCACAACTTATATGTACCACACATTATTATGCTATCATGTCTTTGTTCCGTAGTAATTTAACAATGAATGAATATTGTTCATTTCGATAGTGTAATCGTGCTGACTGAAGTACTTACATTTGTTACATTAATTTCATCGAGATTTATATTGGAAACAGCAGCGTGTACCAAAACCCGGCACTGTCATTTTTCACCTATCAAATAATGGAAGGCTATTCCCAAATTTGGTAGTTCTTTGGCGTTTGCTTCTCCGCGGTAGTTCTATGTCTTAATCATGCAGGTTTTCCGAATTCCCGTGAAATAGTCATTCATCCGCGTGAAGGAATTTTTATTTTTTTGTATTAATGAAATATTGTGGCATTATGGCAAAAATTATACAACCAATTTTCCTTATGACTTTTGTGAATAAGAAAAATAGGTGGCTCAAGCGGAAGAGATTTATTGCGACAGACATAGGTACGTTACAAAATCCAAAATAAATAATTTTTTCAAATTTAAAGCTGAAATTGTTGAATATCACGCCACAATAATTGTTCTATATTAAAAAAGATTCTATAAATTTAATCCCAAGATATCACTGCTAACGTAGAGTTTTCTCTTTACCACTTTTTCCAGCTTCATGGATTTTATTTCACCTTGCATAAAATTTCGCACTTATTGGCCGGTATAGTACAAAATCTCTTTCAAAACAATGAGCATTGTCTGTTAGAAGTAGATAATAATATACTCATGAATATCGCTGCAAAAAATAGTAAATTTTCTCAAAATTTGCTTACTGTACTGAGGTTTTAGCTTGGCTAAAACGTCAATTCAGAAAAATACATTTAAATGCTTATCGATGATTTAAGGAAGCAGCAGATTAAATGAACCTCTAATTCTCTTGCCGAAGGAATTATTAGTGTCGTTCCATTATTAAATTGTTTCGATATGGGGATTTCAGAATGACATAAGTATTTTTATAGTGTTTAAGTTACTCTCTCTTATCAATGTTTTTTCCATCTACATATTTAACCACACCAGTTCTATTGCTGATAAATATTTCGTTTATGGAGAAATATTCATCTATTTTCTCTCACTTGATATTAGATATTTACAGACTTTTCGTGTGTTTAGCTATCTTTCTCGTAACTTCGATTTGAAAAAAAAATCTACAACCAGAATAAGTCTTTAGTTATCCTCTCTCTCGTGCTACTGGTCTCAAACTTATAGCATTATTATTTCTAATTTAACTTTGTAAAAGACATAGAGTCTGCAAGAAATAAAAAAAGAACTCGAATAAATACGCAAAACGGTAGATCATAGACACTTTTTGAGACAGGATGTAACATTTAAACACAGATATTACGAAATTTATAATATATAATAACTAACTGCCTTTATTTTTCCTCGGAGATAAATTATTTTTCAAATGTGAGAACGCGGCACATTATTAAATGTCATTATTTTAATTCCTTGGATATGAATAAATGGTACCCCCGTGTGTAATTCACATCCCATTTGTTTCAGTGTTTTATGCGGTTTCGGCATCTACGAAAATCTAAAATAAATGTGAATTACAAACTTTTCTTTACTAATCCATCGCATTCAGAATGTTTATTTTGAAGGCCACTTCACGATTGAATTTTCGAAATATATTGTATAACATTGCAAACCCTTAAATAATGGTAATGAAATGGTATGGAAGAGAGGAGGTAAATACCAATGTTAAAACTAAGAGCTAGAGCTTGCAAAATCTAGAGGAGATGAACAACATTGCTCCGGGTGATGGGAAGCGTCATCTAGCAAGCCTCACAAGAAGCAATGGGCATAGTGAGAAGGAAATGGGATACCTAATAGCCGAGGCAAAGAGAGCATTCAACCAATGAAAATTGTACTTACAGCTGTAAGTTCAGCCTTCATGAATACAGAGAACGCTTCATTATAGCAGTTGCTGAGGCAAGGACGATAAGAATAGTACACACATAAGTAAAACTAATAGCATTCAAAATATGGTGTCGCAGAAGAATGATGAAGGTAAATGGTTTGACCAAGTTGCTAACAAAAGAGCCCTTAAAAGATCGCGATCAGAGAGATATCTTCTGAAAACCTTTGAAAAGATGATGATGATGATGAACCGGGATGATTTAATCAGCCACATCATGATACATGGTCGAATATGGGGACAATTGTCGCGTGACATAGGTATGAGTGGGAAGTATTTTGGTTACGTTTTTGAATCATTATAAATATATATGTACCTACTGAAATCTTTCCTTTTTTTGTGTTCTATTTAGAGTTATTATTCATCAATGATATAAATTGCCATTTAATGAAACACAGAATTGCTCTAAAACTTTTTCACTTCAAAATTTCAGTTTGCTCAAAGCTTCTCACATATATCATACTACTGTACTTTGATTAATGTTTCTCATTACTCCTGCTTACTTTTTCAAACAGACTTATATCCAGACCACTTTTAAAGCCAATCGTCTATAATCAGTTACTCTATCGGCATGCCGTTCAAGATCGACGACATTATTTTGTACCAATCCGTGTTCATGTCTTCATTTCTATTTGCAACTAAACCTTATTTTTCCCGACATTGAATGTATCTACATTTTCTCTTCCTTTTAAATAGGGTTTTGAATTTGTAAAAATTAGTTGCAAATTTGTAGCTTTTGGTGCTAGTAGTGGTTTTTTTTGCTCGCCCGCATGGTAGTTGCAATCATCATCTAGGGTCAACAATCCTAGGATTAGTTTGATGCAGCCCTCCACTCGATTCTTCTATCGGCCAACCTCTTCATCAGGCCATCGTGTCTTAAGATATTCCAGTCTCCCGCAGGTCCGAAGTGATCGCACGTTCCACGTTCCTACCCTAAAATGACTATCACACTTGACTGATGTATTCTCTCGGGTAGTCCCCGCCCGGAGATCTGAATGGGGGACTATTTTACCTCCGAAATATTTTACTCGTGAGGGTGCCATCACGTCTTGATAATAAAGGAAAGGAGTGTAGTAGCTACGACTCCTCGGGATAGTAATATGGTGGTTTCCCCTTGCCTTCTACATCAAAGGACTACAGCCGTTAAAGTAAATTTCACCACGTCTGTAGTGAAATGAGTGTCGCTGTACCGACCGCTGTGGTCTCCACCTTCACCCATGTGAAGAAGAGCTGTTGCCCTCTCCTCCGGGTGATGGGAAGCGTAATTGTTGGCGGCCTGCATCGCCAAGTCATGGCATCTTCACAGGTTCTGTATTATTTAAGGCCTACCTTACCCAAGGATAGACCAATACGCCCTCGGAATGCCGTCGCTCTTTGTCCATGACTGCTTATTCGACGAGTTAACTCGCTTATCTCGTAGCTAACCTCTATATCTAGAGGTCGACCCACCATCCGCAACCCAGTGGACGCACTCGGTGGCTTTAAGCTGAGCCGCGAGCCCATGGTAATTAGTTGTTAGATAATGCATGAATAGTGATGGATTACCCCGTCACAATCCCTTACGATGGCTTTAACGGTATTATGTACAAGTAATTTTAAATTTATGTCAATTGATATAAATCGTTTCGTGCTTGTTTTTCTTCCAGTTTGATTCGAAACCTAGGAATCCTAATACAATACATTGATAAATCCCCTTAGTGGATATAATTGACTCTGATTTCCACGTTAAAATGCTTACTCGTCGAAGCCTGTTTTCATTTCTAATTTCCATCGTGGATTATTCAGGCATGATTAGGATCATTACTATCCACACACCAAAATAACCAGAATATACATACATATGATTGGCATGTCTTTCATTCTATTCATTCACAATTGGGATAAAATACTGTTGGAATGAAAGACTCAACCGTCATTGGAATTTGGTTAGACGTTTTCAAGTTTACTTTCTTTGACATTTTCAATTCTAGAAAAGAGTAGCTTTATTGAAAGATAAGCTGTAAATTGAGTCAATTACTTGATTTACCTCCGCCGACATATCACTTAAATATGCCGGCATTTATGCTAGCGCGTTAATGTTAAAAATTGGTATATTTATTGCAAAATTTATGCAGATATTGGAATATTTATCCACTATCAGATACAGCATAAGTTAGCAATCCTGCAATATTTACATTTTGCTAGTGCGTAGCAAATATTCGCCTGCAACTATGGGCAGGTCAAAGAAAATCGGAACTAACCGTCTAATGCTCCACTTTCTCTTATTTTCACTCTCCCTTGCTTTCTCTCTCATACATTCTTCCTCTTGCGCATGTTTGAGTGAGGGAAGGAACTCCATCCGTCTTAACGGTTTCTTCATTCCGCGCCAAGCTCTTCCTGACCCTCCTTTTGAAGCCATCCCTCCTTCGTCGGATCAAAAACTTCTCCCTGCTCCCACTACTCTGAATCCACGGGCTCGAGACGGGAAACAAGCGTGCCATTATCCAAACACCAACTTTCGGAGGAATTGAGACGCCTTTTAATGGCTCAGAAATCTCCCGGGAGCCAAGGGAACTAGAGGAAAGGGGGCGAAAGACATGGGAAGAGTGAGGACCGCTAAAAGGGGTAGGCTGAGAATTAGGGGAGAGGGCAAATGGGAAGATAGGGAGAGGGGACAGGAATGGAGCGGGATAGACAAATGACTCCATCCTGGGGCCGCAACCGAGTAAGGCAGTGGATCTTATGTTGGACGCCAGCTAAACTCATCAAAAGAGTTGAGATATTAGATTATGTCTCTGCGGGTGAAGCGATGGAGAGGCAAGTGCCAAAACTTTGGCAAAAATGTAGTCATCTGTGAGTTCTGTGGAGGAAAATTAGATGCGGAAACAATGGCGTTGAATGCACTCGTCACCCTTGGCTCTGAGCATTTTTAGTACGAGCGCAATCACACCAAATAAAAGTTTAACACATTACTAGTAGATAAGATATTCAAAATATGCCTTAACTAAAAATATTTCTTATAAGATAGGTCAAGTTATATTATCACTCATATCCGTCAAATGAAAGAGTGGCTAATGTGCTCACATCCATTCGCGTCTTTGGTAACATGCTTCTGAATATACACATACCTCGTGCGTTTGACTGTAGAGACGTACTGTGTAAATAATTAGCGAGAAAAAATAGTGTCCCGGGTGTAACATTGGACTCAAATTGTTTTAGACAGTCAATAAGGTAAGGAAATACTGTATTATATTCTAAAACTACATCTACATATATATAATACCCTGCAAGCCACCATAAAGGTGTGCGGTAAACTACATGTGTGTATATATCATATGGTTTTCATCTGACTGTCCCCGAATGTTACAAGTTTGTTCAAACATATCTCCGACGTTAGACAAAAATGTATACAGTTATGCGAAAAATTATTTTCCTGCCAATAATTTTATTTTTGGGTGTTGAAAACTTGAGTTGGACCGATGTGATGAGTTTTATAATATAATATTTTCCGTCTCGTTCTTCAGCAAATGCAGTCATATTATAATATGCCTATCATATTTTTCATCACATTCAAATAATATTATCCCCACGTTCCACGCTTCGCTTTCTCTTGCTAAAATTATGTTAACTTACCATTTGCAAATGTAACTTTCACATATTTTGCATAATCCCTTTCTTACATTTTAATATCGTGGCCAAAACATTTATTTTTTCAAATACTTACCCGATATTTTCACGACTTTTTCATTAATAATTCATTTACTCATCCACGTCAATGTTTATTTTCCTTTCGAATATGAGTTGCTCAGCTGTTGAATATAATAGCGTTTCTGCGTCAATATTGGATCAGGTTAGTAAAAACAAGGAAGGAATGAATACAGGTATGCCAATATTATTGAGTTTTGCGTAACTCAGAGTAGTGCATATGAGTGCCTAGTTACATAATTAATGTCTCCTATTGAACAATATATCCTATTAAACGGAAATGTTCTGCGAAAGAACATTAATGCATTACATTAATATCCCAGATTTAAGGATTTGGTATTAGGATCAGTATTAAATTTCAAGCTGCTGTGTGCTATTATGATTCTCTTTGCGGGGTGGGGATAACCACCAAAGATGCGCTACAAACGTGAATAAATAGATACACTGCTCTACCTACTCATTTTGCACCTACCTTAAACCATAAGTATGTGGTGCTTATTATAATCTTTTATTGTTCATGAAAAGAAAGGCAAAATATATCTTTGTGACTCTTCCTCTCTATATTTTCGTACTTCTGATCGAATCGAGTTGGACACTCGGGTGTTCATAGCATACATCTAACGTCGTTGGCAAAGAGATTATCTTCAAAATCACGCAGTGGATGGACAGCAAAATTTCAGTATAGAAAAAATTATCTAACTTGATTTGGAATGGAACACGGTTTTTGGGCTGAGTCCTGGGTTTTTCTCGCGGATAGTATGCAATCCTTAGCCTTTTCAAAGGTAGAAGTCTAAATTTTAACCCTAGGTCTGAGAGGCTGTCTCATCTTAGTCCTAGTTATAAACTCCAGACCTAAACGCATTTCTACGTGTTCTAACTCCTTGATGTATGTACCATGAATTATCAACTGTAATACGTACAATATAACCCGATGCATACGTGAATGAACTAATGCGTGCTAAATTGGAGTCACGCCTTGCCATAACCTTGAGAACCGTTGTTGTTCAATAGGTACTCTGCCCGTTAAATAGGATGTTAAGCAGTGGACCCCTGTGGATTTCTGCCATTACTCTTTACTTATCCATTGCTATTCTTATACCATTCTCTCCGGCCTGATGCGGTTTAAGTGCGGGGAAGAGAGCCTAGTTGCATGTCATTAGTACATGTTTGGTGATCTTTTCTCCCTGCCACACACCCTATAGATGGATTGCTAGGTATTACGTAGATGTGGATGTAGAGGACTTGAAATCATAGAAGATATTAGACACACTGTGGTTATTTCCGAGATCTTTTAGTGAATGTAGATCAGGTAGGTTATGGTGATTGTAAAGCAATGTGTAAATAATTGACGAATGGAGATAATTAATAAACCTAGTTAATGTCACTATTTAATATTAATCTTACCACTCATGCAAAGTATCATCATCCTAATGATTACACTTTGCATGGAAACCCGGGTCGTACGTTAGTAGATATGGCAATGGTATTCATCATCATGGGTCAACCATCCTAGGATTGGTTTGACGCAGCCCTCCACTCGATTCTTCTATTGCCGACCTCATCATATTAACGTTGTTCCTCTATTTATTTTTGTGGAAAATTGTCAGTCCTTTACTTTCGCTATGATATTCCACCAAATCAAGCCTGAAACAACTACCTTCAAGCCTGAAACAACCACCTTTATTAGTAGTTCATCTCTTTCACGTCCTTTACGACCTGTTCTATATACCTAACTCATACGAGGCCTGCCTTTTCCATTCTTTCCGTTCACTTTTCCTTCGACGATTTTCTTCATCAGGCCTACGTGTCTTAAGATACGGCTGATTAGGTTGTCCGTACCCGTTTTAGGGTTTTCAGTAGACTTCTCTTTTTCTCCACTCTTCTTAAGACATCTTCATTTATCACTCCGTCGATCCATTTTATCTTCATTATTCTTCTGTAGCACCATATTTCGAATACTTCACACTTCCATCCTTTTCTTCTCCGCTGCTGTCACTATCCATGCCTCACGCTCCAAGTGTATGTATGTACATTCGCGCTGATGAATTGCTTCCTTACTTCTAAGCCTGTATTTCAAGCTGTAAGTAGATTCTTCTTTTGATAGAATGCCCTCTTCCCTGGGCTATTCTACTGACTTTCTTTCTTGCTTCGTCCATCGTTGGTTACTCGGCTTTCCAGGTAACAGAACTTATTCACTCCTTCTAGTTTTTGTTTTCTTTACAATGATACTAACGAAGTTTATTCATTCTCCCCGAAATGGATAAGTTCTGTAACGCCAAGCCTGAAACTATTGCAATTTAGGTTTAGTTAGTTACGTTATTTATGACTTAGTTCCTAATTATTTAGTTTAATGTAACGCCTAATGGATACTAACCCCTAGCTTCACATGCTGAAGGTATAATTACGGATATTATTCCAGTATTCTTTGTCAAAAATATGTAACAATATTTGACATATATTCTTCAGCTCTCATCATCAGTGACTGTCAAGTTTTGAAAGAGTAGGGCACTTTTTTTCGTGGCCCTCAAATAGAGGGAGCGCGCTATAATGGAGTGAAGGTAAGGTAGGAAGGAAATTGGTATGGTTTCGGGAAGGGGAAATGGCGCACCCACTGTCTGACCCAAGACAAGGGTGCACTGCAGAAAGGGTCGGGTGGACGTCGTTTCATCCCGAGGAGGGAGCATAGGAAGAAGCTGGTCAACGTAAAGTGTTGGGGGTACGAGTGAGGGGGATTTAACCACACAAGTCCGTGCAGGGAATACGAGCTCTTCCGTGAGGTCAGCAGCTGGCTCACTACGGCCGTTCTCCTTCCGCCCAGAAAGAATGGGAAGAACAATTGGTGTCACGGTTCCAGGCCGTGCGCCGCATTGGGGACCATCTTATACCAATGTACCCCCCAGATATTTTACGGCGCTGCGTTGGTCAGCCGGGAGCCGGAGGGAGGAGTTTTGCATAATTCCATCTTGGGTAATTTTGTTCCCGCTCTCACCTCGCTACCTCGCCAATTTGCCCATGCAGTCGTTCCCTGGCATGCATCAGCTATACGAAATCCATCTCCACGTCGCCCATCTAAAAGGGAAGCTTGGAGCGGCGTTCGATATTCCGGCTGCAACATACCGCACATGATTCAGGGTGAAATACTCCATTGAAGAGTCTCCAGCTGTCGTCGTGCACTATAAGAGGTCGTGCACTATAAGAGGTCGTGCACGTGTGGTCGGTGGGATAAAGCTGCAGATGGGGCAAAGTATGATTCACCCACTGAGCTGGTATTCTGAGCTGACATTTCATGGCGGGAACGTGAGGGGTTTTCGCGTGTGGAAGATACGGCTGAATTTGAATTATTCCGGAATGAAGGTTTATGGTGAACAAGAGATATATAGCTAGCGGCTAGATGATCGTGAAAATAGTATTGTCGAAATCAGCGGGCATTACTGAGTAGGGCGTGGGCTCTGAGGAGCATTAAGTCACCAAATAAAATGATCCTAAGATTCTATGAAAATGATCTCCGAGATCTGCCTGTGACTGAGTGAAGGATTGAGATTTTTAATGCATGCCCTATGAAAAAAAAGGTAGCCGGTGTAACTGCTGACTCCATTGTGCTAATAAATATTTATTTTTATTAATTTTAAGGAGGTAAAAAAGGTCAATTGATTCTTGCATAATATACGCGATGCTAAAGCACCATCATTGATGATACACGTAAAAATTCACTTTTTCAAATAGCTCAGTTATCATTATGTAGATAACAATGCCAATGAGTATATTTATTTTTCAGCTTTACTTTGAAAACATTCATATATTGATCAATGTAATGATTTTTTTTTTCAAAATAACTTCTCATAGTTAATTTAAAATTGCTCAAAGTTAGAAGATTTGTTTCAAAATAAATTATCGGTCATTTCATTCGTTTACAGATTCTGTCATTTTTTCCCTTCAACGATGAAGCAGGATGTAAACTTTGTCAGGCATTGCATTTTACATAGAAGGAAAAAAGACGCGTTAGAGATGGGGAAAAATAGGTCTGAGCGCTATTCTGGTGACGTGACCACTTGTTGAGGTTTTCGGCACCTGTCGCTGGAGATAAAGTGTATTTTCTTTTTCGCTGAAATAATTTGAATCGAGATAATGGCATATAAATTAACTTCGATTGTTATAGAATTGGGAAGTTTCGAATAGTCATGATCACCACTCAAATCTTGAAATAATCAATTCTCCAATCAGCCAATCTCATCATTTTAGATTAGTCTTATGTGTGGCAACCTTCTTTGTTTAATTCGTATATTTCATTTAGGGCATCCTTTCCTGTTAATTCCGCTCACTTTTGCTTCGATGGTCATCTTCCTCAGGCCATAATTTCTTAAGATGTCTTAAAATTAGGCTGTTCCGAATTCTATTTCATCAAATTACTCTCTTCTTCCTTTATATTCGTAACTTATGTTATTCATTGATCAGTTTTATCTTCATTATTCTTCTGTAAAACCATATTTCAAATGCTTCCAGTTTGGCTTATGTACTTCTGTTAAAGTGCATTGTTTTAGAGTGTGTCCGTACCTCACTGATATGATGGAACATGCTCCAGATGTAAGTATAATAATGTTTATTTGATTCCCAAGTTTATATTTCCGTTTGCAAGTGGATTATTCTTCGTTGGAATTCCTTCTTTACCTTATTTTATCATTCATTACCTTCAATTTTCGTTCAACGCTGACTACTTAGCATCCCAGATAGTCTAACTTGTTCTCCTTGGCTAGCTTTTGTTTTAAAATTGATTTAGGGATTTTTTCTCCTAACGAATACGTTAAGTTTTATTTTATTGAACTTTAAATGATGTTCGTCCAATGTTCGTCCTAGGTGCTAAAGTCTTTTTTACACTTTTATCTCTACCATAACCACTATGTTATCCCCATTTCCTAGCATGCAAAATTTTTCCATGTAGAAATTTATTCCTCACGTCTTCTGTTGAATCACAAAAATTGTGCTTAATACGTAAGCGAATAGAAAATTCAGTCAAACAGGGATCATTTAGTGAATGTGCTAAAAATCAGAAATTGGGAAATCAATCAGCAAGCTTCAGGGTATTTTTATAAATTCAGCATTGTGTTCATTGAGTTAGGGATCTAGATGACAGAGTAATTTTATTTTGCATTATACTTCCCTTTATTCCCTTTGCATTATGCCTCCAACCTTGGTCTATCTTCCTCATCATACTACTACTTCTGACATTTCACCGCATGGTTTGAAGAGAAATCTTTTCTCTATACCCAATCTCGGTAGCTTCTGTCATTAAACTATTTAACAAAATCCCACATTTTTCTAAATAGTTTTCATTTCCTTCCTAGTTTACTCTAACATTCAAAATGAGTTCTCTTTTGTTTTCTATTCTAAATATCTCTCATTTTACCTTCCCCAAATCCACATCTAGTAAGACATTAGTTATTAACAACCCTTCACCCAGATCTAAACGTATTTTGGGACCGAAATACGCCGTTTTCCGTTACGTGTATTACTATGGTAATGCTGTATTTCCGTAAGAAGCAGTAACCAGTAAGAAGTTCTATTCGGTTTAAAAACGCTTCTTTTGCTCACAAAGTTTTACACCTTATTTCTTTAATGTAGCACCCCAACCCATCGCCACTACAAATACTTACATATTTATATCCGATATTAAATACCAACTTTGTGTGTTACCTAGACTATGAAGGGTGAGAGAATCGCCGTCGTCCCAGAATTTAATTATAAATCATTTCCATTTTGCGGAGTGATTACATTCACAAATTTCCTTCGAGATGGAATCGGCTAATATGTCGGATGAAGGAGCCGCGCTACTGGTGGCCCAAATTGCTTTCGGTTGCCAGCGAGTGTGGGTCCAAGATAAAGCCTAAGGGAAGGGTGGGAAGAATGTTTTGAGTGCAAGAAGGAGCAATCGGCGAGAGGGATGTACTTCGTGCGAGGCGTGGGCGTTGTTTCGAGAATGGCTTTAAACCCATCGAGCGGAGAAAGCAAATTAGGAGCGAAGGAAACGTAAGGGCATTTAATAAATCTGAGGGATTCATTGGAGGCGCAAGATTTGTAGGAAATAATATTTGCAACATAATTCACATGTTGCTATCCAGGTCAGGTATCCCACGAAAACCTTGTTTTTATTCTTAATTTATGTTTAAAAGGGCATGCAGTAAAAATGGAATTTACCCGCTGGCAAAATGAGGAAATTTAATTTATTTTATCCCGAGAGTTACGTGTTAACATTTAACTGTTCCGTTTTCGTTCGAAAATGTAGTTCTGCAGCATAAATTATTTATATTTTTATAATAATTTTGCACTACGGCTCCGCTATTAAAAAAACTCGCAAGCCTATGTAGAACCACGTTCCATCTGTGCTTTATTTCAACAAGTATACGATTATGAGACAGCAACTTAAATCAATACATACCTATACACGGTAGGTTTTCAAAAGTCACCTAATAAGAGTAAGTTGATGCTCTTGAATTTCCATACTCTTTGGGGTAACTAATCAACTGTGTTGTAAATTATAGAAGCATACGCTCAGATACATATTTAAGAGTTTAACCTCATAATATTTTGGGACAAAATTGCCAAATATTGCGTGCTTACAATATTTCTGGTTCCTTAGTGTTAAACTATTTTTTCTTCAAAACGGAATCAAAGTATATCATTAAAATGTCAGATTGTAAATACGCATGGGCCAGTAAAAATTTACATATGATTGGAAGAAAAATTCATAAATTAACCTTATGGAATAGTTATTTAGGTATATATTTAAGTTGATGGCCATGTTAAATTATCTATGGATCCCTTAACCCTCTCCCTATCAAAGTTTAAATGCCTCAATTCGCTCTCCCTCCTAACTCGGCCGAAACCGGCCGGTGGTTTTTAAATTATTATGGAATTTGGAAACTTAACAATGGTACATTTTTAAACCAATTTTTAGTTGGTATCTCATTTTTAAAATGCTGTTGTACATGTGTCAATTTTTTTGATATATTTATATCTCGATAAACTTGTTTTATTGTTTTTTTACCACCTTACACATTGAAATAACCTTAAAATAGTCATTGATAGTTTAGACTCTTCTAAATCTTTTAATTTAGCATCTCAAAAATGTTGGCCCCGTGATGGGGCATTTGGTCGAAATAATGGTTTTTTTAAATTAGGCATGCTCTCGTCAAGTTATTTGTCATCTATATTTTTTATTTATAACGCTCTTAGCTTTAATCAGAAACACAAATCACTTTAAGTAGAGAATAGTCAACCAGGCTTTTATACGGTAGTTTAGTTGTGATTAAATCATGCTCCATTTTATCACACTTAAATAGGTACGTTTTTCTCTTATGCAGAAATCCATATATCTTTCAGGCCAGTTTCCTTTCTTCACCGAAAAAAATAGCTTTTAGAGAGCACTATCGTCTTTCCCATGACTTTCGCCTCCGGCATATCATAATTTCATCTGCTGTATGACATAGGGAGGAAGCAGACCGCGTAAAACTCGGCGAAAGATTAGGGCAAAACCAGCCCGTTCCACCAATAGCTTTCTCCACCTCGCTTGCGGTTCCCACGCGATAACAGGACATCATGGGAAGGAGACGGGGAGGAAATTTCACCCAAAATGGAGATGGATGAAGGTGGTTGTTCGAACGAGAAGTGGAGAGGGAGGTACGAACGGGAGGGAGGCCAAGTTTGAGCTCCGAGGGGAAAGACGCTACGAGTAAGGGCACAGAAAGGCGGTGGGGAGCTTATAACACGGCGAGGGATGGAAAAGGGTTTCGAGGATCCTCGACATTGCTACCCTCAATTACTCAACTGGTTCGTGCAATTAATTACGTAGCGAAGAGTGCCAGTCCGACTGTGTGAGTCGGCCCGGAGGAAATTGGGTGGGGCGGACGCGGCGAAGTGTGGGTCGGGGGGTGGGTTTGAAGTGGCTCCGAGCGCGGGGAGTTGGAAGGAGAGGTCAGCGAGATCGTACGCCGTTGGGCGGGGTCGCAGAGGGGGCAGAGGTATGCGAGCGTAAGCGATAGGAATGGGATGAGAATCAGGGATAGGGAGGAGGGGGGGGGGAGAGAGGGAGGCAGGCCGCGTTCGCAGGAGTGGAGCGTTGTTGAGTTCACGTCGGGAGCTCTAAAAATATCCCTTTTAAATGCGTGCGTCGAGGAGGGACTGACTGACGTGGGTTTATAAAACGCTGCCAGGTTTTTCGAGCTATTCCCGCACTGACCTGTGAACTCATTTCGGCACTCAATCAAAGTGAACGTCATCGATTGTTATCCGCGCTTTCGTTGAGGTTCATTTGCCGTCTCATTCGTCCATAAAATCCTCTCCGTCGAGTCGCGATTGCCAATGAGCATGTTCGAGAATGTTTTTATTATCATGCACGAAGTTCGAATTCAGACGTCTAATATTTTGTCTTCGTATATTTCAGGGTAGGTAGTTCCAACTGAGGGCCCAACGTTCTGGTTTAAGTTAAAATGATTCACTCTTTGCTCGTTTTATATTGATGCCCTTATATCCTCAAATTCTGCCGTAGTATGAAGACAATATAGGTTAACTTTGTATACCAAATAGAAGCCCCATATCATTATGGGTCAAATATTTTATTACTGATTCGACGCTTCTCTCTGCTTACTTCTTTGTCATATAATCTTCTTATATCAACATTATTCTTTCCTTCCAACTCCTTAATAATTAAGGCCATATATGTCACGTGAGACCTTCCTTTTCTATCCTTCTCGGTCACCTTTCCCTCGAGGATTATTTTATTCAGGTCTTCATGTCTCAAACAATGACAAGTCAAAAAAAAGACAACAACAATGACCCATTTTCTTCTTAAGATTTTATTGGCCATTCTCCCTTTCCACAACTATACTAAAGACTTCGTTTGTCCCTGGTTTGATTCATTTTATCTTCATCACTCCTCTGTAGTGGCATGTTTTCAATGTCGTTAGCATAGACTTTTCTGCTGCTTTTTTCGTACACGCCTCATTGCAAGGAAGAGCTCAAGATTTAATAAATAAATAGTTTTTATGTTCCTACCTACACACAAAAATATTTAGTTGATCGTGACTGATAAATGCACAACTAAAGATGTAGTATGTACCTAATATTCTAATGTATTAAGTACCTACTTGTTTGTTTATTACTATGCACAACTAATTTAGTCCTGTACCTAATGTTCTAATGTTCCAATATAAAGTACATATTGGTTATTAACTCCACCCCACAGCCACACACCCTCAAGTTGGCTGGATGAGTGATTTTGGAAGTACCTAAATAGTTAACAAAATCAAGTTACTGCGTGCATATAGCCTTGAAAAAACCTTGTAAGACGTGGAATCCATACTCTCAGTCACTTGTATTTCGGATGTTGGCAAACTTATTAAGCTGTAGGTAAATGGTTTTTTTGTATGTTTTTAGTAAATACGTGTTTAAATGGTGCTCTTGACTGTGGTAGATTTCTTTTCTACAAAAGGAAATGATCCTTATGCCATACCTTTTCAGTAACTTCGTATAATTTCCGCATTGAGGCATGGAATTATTCTTTTGGGGGAGGCTGAGTCTTAAATATTTCTTTGCACATAAATTTACACTGAAAGTGTACCCTGCGAGTCATATTCAGGATATGTGGCAGAGGTCAAATCGTAACCATGCATATAATTATAGTTAAATACTAGGCAAAGGCATTGGTACCTGGCCGTGCACGCGCAAGAAAAAGATGAGATATAAAAATGTAAAATTGTTTTCATCAATGAGCTTTAGCATCTTAGTAAAAAAATTTTGTATTAAAGTTCAAAAATTAGATCCGGGAAATATTTCGCCGACAGAAATATGGGAGTTGTAGAAAGGTAATAATTTGAGTACGTGTTTAGGAGACAAATGAGCGCTTGTACATGCAGATACAGGTCAGACCTCAAGCAGGATGTGCTGCCGGTATTATTAATCCAGATGTATTACTTTGGGTCTCGGAATTTTAGAGGAAAATAAAACTTCTAGTTTGATAAAATCCGTTATTACAGGTAAAGTGTCGTATCACATATTTGGAGATTCAGGTCATGGGCTAACGTCAGGTCATATGTATTCGCAGACATGATGGAGACAGTGTGAGAAGCATTAATCCGACTCCCACTGGGAAGTCATTAAGTATATTAAAATTTCATCGAGGAAGAGTGGGTGATATTACGTAAAAGGTAGAAATATATATTGGTAATAAGGGTTAGATTCCAAACGCAGTTGTTACCCCGTTTCCGTCGTTTTAACAGCTAAATCAGAAAAAAATTGATATCACAGTGTAGTTCTCTTAAATAGGAAATGAACACGTTGAAGAAAGTGATGAAGACGGAAATACATATGTAATGCCACTAATAGATTCTTAGAAAACCTATTGCCTATTAATTCAAGTCCATGGAGATATAATGAGGGAATCATTTTCGAAATATATGTGGCACAGGGCTCAAGAACCTGGGATTTATTTATTAATGAAAAGGCTTCAAGTGGAAAAATAAAAAAAAATATATTAGGCAGTTCGCAATTTTAAGGCCTATAGTGTAGTGTGTATTAAATTCGGAATCTAATACATGGTTACTTATTTTTTGCATTTAATACGCTATAAAGTAGCGAGTTTTGAAACAAATTCCAGTGAACGTACAAAAATGTCAATAGGATACTGAAAGAGCTCTGTAGGGTCTTTCCAGTCTTTCTTGGGCAAAATACTGGCTCTCCAGTATTTTAAATACAAATACAAAATACTTGAAATGTTAGTATTTTAAATACAGCGACAAAATAAATTAGTAAGCATCTTTCAAGATATTTATTAAAATACTGTATTTTGAAATACCAAAAATACTTGAAATACATTAACAAAATAAAACAAGTAGGTCAATTATACAAATTTTTTCTTTAATCAAAATTAGTCATTACAATAATTTATATTACCCTTTAGCACAATTAGTTCCTCATAGAGTTCCTCAGAAATAGCACCCATTGAAGGTTAATTTATAAATCCTGCAAAAGAAAACAGTCTTTCCACATGTTTAGAAGAACACAAGCTTGTGTTGTACCGAACAAAAGCCTCTTTGACAACCGCATATTTACCTAGGATGTCTATTGTTTTCACTTTATCTTTAAAGAATTGTACCAGCTCATACTCTACTCTTGAAAGTTTTTTTTTTTCTTTTTGTCTTGAACAGTCAGTTTCATTTGTTCAACTAAAAATATAGAAATAATTATCATTTTATGAAACTTTTTCTTCTTAATTCTCAGTAGATGTAGAAGAGAATTGTTCAAGTGAGTTCACACATAATTTATATATCCTCCTCCTATAATTTTCGGAAGCAGTGTTGGGAAAGCATAGCAATGTAAAGGCTGGGTGAAAAAAAGCTGCTAAAATGGCATCATTTGCTTGGGGAGCCAGAACAAAAAAAAATTAAACCTTTCTGTGATTGGATTGATTAGAAGTGTAAGGAAATTAGAGAGATGTCTGAGATTTATTTCTAGAAGCACACAAATTCCGTTTTTGAGAGATACTAATGTAGGTAACAGCTCCCTATAAAAGCACGTCTTCTCATTTTGCATTAAATTCAGATCCACGGTAATTGGTTTTAAGACTGTGATGTACTCTTCTAAATATTCTAACTCAATTTCTTTGAGTTGAGGCAGTTCCAGTTTTGCAGTCACAGTTTGAAGTTTATTCTTGAACTGTAATAGTTGTGACACAGAATCATAAAGTGAGTTCCACCGTGTAGGGCAAGAAAATTTTAAAGTACACTGCGGGATCTCTGAAATTATTTCAGATGTTTTAGGTCGCCGAGATGCATTCCACAATGCAGAACATTTGGCAAATGCTGAGTGATGGATCCTGTATGTAGTACATGCATTTTTCAAGGCGTTTGTGAAGTCTGTTGTAGCAAGTAGACTGAGAGTTTGGCTATCACCCCTCAAATGCCAAGCCAAATAATCTCTTGCAGGTCTGTCGTTTATTTCTTTTGCAGGTTTCAGTGGATCATGTGACATCTCCATAAAAGAAAGGTCATTCAAAGTTTTAGTATGATTATCCTCCTCGCTGACAGAGTTAGTGTGTGAGGTACCTATAAATATTAATAGTGACACAAATAAAGCACCCTCCGTGATATTTTTGAAACATATATTTAGCATAACATATAGCTAACACAGCCTAGTTCAGTTATGAATACTTACTTGACATATTTCTATCAAATGCTTTCTCCAATGAAATGCCAAACTCCTTGAAAACTTTGACAAAATTAGAACCATTGTCCGTTATTGTGGACACAATTTGACAATTTTTAAGTCCATATTCACCTTGAATGTCCAATAGAATATCTGCCACTCTTTCATAGTTGTGGGTTCCCTTAAACCTCCTGCAAGATAAAACAGCACTTTGTCTTTCCAATGTCATTTCATTGATCTGAAATTAAATCCGATTGTAAAAGACAATCAAGTTTAATACATTATCTTATTATTAGGAATTGAAATTTAGAGTGAATCCTTAACTCCTTACACCTATTTTGAAATAATAGAGCCGTGCCTATTTTTAAACTATATAAACTATATATAACTTAAAATGACTAACATGCCTTCCTTCAATCTTCATCTTCACTCTTCACTCTTCAGCATCGAACACTCTTTCATAATAGATTGACACCTTGAAAAATAATACTGTCTATCTTGAAAAGCAGCTGTAAAACTGCAAGGTATCAGCAAATTTCAACTTGTCAATTTAAACTTACCCAATGGCAGTTGTTCCCATGAAACTCCTCTATGTTTTGTGGACCATATATTAGGAGTAGTACATACGTACTTCACCGATTTTAATCTCTCTCTTTGGGCACTTTTAAATTTACTGTAATTGGCATTGATTTTTTTGCCAATAGTTCGACGTGAAATAACTTCTATTCCATCATTTATATCTACAATAAAATAAATATAAATTATTAACGTTTAACATTATTACCATTACTATATAGGCGCTATTAGAAATAAACTGCATTATAAATCATGGTGCTGGACACAGAAAACTATCTAATAAATTTGGAAAATTTACGTTTATCAATTTTAATGAAATGTGGATCCTCAACTGTTGACAGTGGTTTTATACCACAAACAATGTAGTTGTAAATGTTATGATCCCGTCTCTTCTGCAGTGATAAATTTTCTGTGATTGTGTGCTTTTTAATACCACGCAGCTTCAGTTGTTTCAGGGGTGGGTGTTGATGCTGTTCACTACTACTTGTACGTCTTTTACCATGTATTTTCATTTCAGCTTTCCATTTCTACAAATTATGGACTGCATCTGGATGTAGTCTCTAAAGAAAGAGAATTTATAATTTCTTGAACTGATAACTCATAAATATATATTAACTAAATTACTGAGTGAATGAGGAAAATACCTAAATTCCAAATGTTTCAGTGGTTAATGTTCGGCTGACGGGTTAATTTTTACAAAATTTTCCTTTCGAAACTATGAATTCCTGCGTCTTTTTGTGAACTACGTACTACTGAGGAAGGATGACACAACATTTTCATACCTTTTTCTAGCCACAAATTTGTGTATTTTAGGGTTCGTCATCTTTAAGGAATGAAGTGTTGTTGAAACGTGAATTTTACACTTTCTCAATATACATTCATGTGAAAATGTAGTGTCGATAGCAGGTTTTCTCCCGGAAATATCGTCTAAATGCATCAATTTCTAGGAGTAGAAAACTTTTTGGAAAATTGTCCATGTCAGCCGAACTATTAACACATTTAATTATGCATTCATTGATAGATTACCTTTAAGTGAGTCCTGAAGTTCGTAGTAGCTTTCAAAAATTCCTCTGATGATGGTATTTCTTTTATAATTTGCTTCACGCACCAAGCACTGAGCTTTAACTTTGCCTCCTTCGGTACTCCTCACTTTAAAAAACTTATTTCCACTTAAAAGGAGTGGTAGGTCGTCTAATTTTTCTTCCTCCATTATATTGGCGTATGAATAATTCTAAGAAAATATTGCAACTAATGAAAATGAGCTACCTATTACAGGAAAAAATACCCACACCTAACTTTTGTCTCATCTTACGCCACGTGAACATGAGGAGTGCACCAGAATGTAACCCATGTGATCCCATGCATGCCATAAATCCTCACATTACATTGATATCAACAAACAAAAATCTAATGAGATATCTAATAGGCAGTTTTTCCAAATGTCTACAGTGAAGTACCAAAAAGCTAATATCCATTCTTACTTTATCAATCGAACTGCAGATAAATTGCACATTCTGTATATCTTTCAGTATTTTAAGTATTTCAATTACAAAACACTCCCGTTTTTGTGTATTTTAAATACAAACAAAAAATACACCATAGAAAATACTAAATGCAAATGTATTTGAAATACGTATTTAAAACACATGTCTTTGAAACACTACCCAACCCTGAATGCACTGAAGTTTAAATATACTACGTACCTAAGGAAGGATTTTTATGAATAATCTGCGGGACACACATGGCAAGATCTACTTTACATTCATCACGCAGGAAAAATTTAGAAAGAACTACATGCAGGAATTGCACGTATGTCATGGAGACATGCTGAAATTCTAAAATCTAAGATTATAGCGTGTACCCGTAGGTCTGGTGAAAAATAATCTGGCGTTGCTCTCATCAATCCGTATTCCTAATGTATTGTATCATCGCGTTTAAAAAATCAATGCGTTATTTTTTATCTCCTCTTTGGGTGCTGAAATTTAATATGGACTACGGGTGCTACTTAATGCACAATATCAATCTACAATCTGCGACTAATCTGAAGTGCGTGAGTTATGGCGTGAAAACTTTAAACTATTTTTAATTCCAGTGAGCTTATAAAGATCAATTATCTAGTTTTGGGACAGTGTTCATGCGCCAACATGTGTAATATTACGCCAAAGATCCGACGAAATCAATTATTTTGACATTATTATCTTTCTCTGGACAGAAACTTCTTTCGTCACAAGCTCGTGCAGTAAGAAGTTTTCATTAATCTGGCAGGAAAAAACCGCAAGGAAATATCAGGCTGTATTCCAAGTATAGTAAATACATATTTATCGTGAAAGTTTTGGTGAAAAGCATCCTACTTGCATGCAATTTAAATTTTAGTCTAAACGGGACTTTCTACCGGCCATTAAACAAATAAATGAATCTATTAGCTTTTAAACTATATAAATTTACTACTGACCGTATTGAAATTCAAAATAATCGCGAATAAAAAAACGGGATGCACGTGGTTATTGTAAGTTGGATTGGAATTTTCAAAGTTTTGTGGAAATAATTTGTAATCATTTAATAACATTTTCCATGTCTTCATAGACATTAAAATGCAACCCAAGGAGTGTGCTAATTGACTACTGTTACATGTGAAGCCACCGTGTTCTCGTGGTAAATTAGTTTTTAAAAGCAAAATCGATAATTTTTAACGCTCAAAGTGTTACTACTTGCTTGTAAACAATGCATATTAGTTAAGTTGAACCCCTATGCATACATTTATGTTATGGTATTCAGGGAGAAAAGGAATTTAGAAATAGATTGAATTTTTTCCTCTTCTTTTCAGGTGTTGATTTAGCTGAATAAGATTAATTAAGCTCACGCCATATCATTGAAAATTGAATATTGCCAATCTTTGCTGCCGCAAGAAAGTATCGGGAATTCAGAGACTCCAAGTAGATGTCAACAGCCCACGTGATATACTGGGAATGATTACTCCTTAAAGGTAAGGATGCACTTTGCGTAAAATAATTACCTCTCTTTTGCAACTTCTTTTTATCAGACGAGGTTTGACCTTTGTAAATAATGTTTAGGTTATCTTATTCATGCAAAGAGGAACTTTATAATAATTCCTATAAGTGATACAAGTGCTTACCGGGTACAATCTCATCCAATTTACCGTATGTATTCTGATGTTAAAATTTTGATCTCATTTAGCGTTGATATGCAAAGGGATGCAATTTTTTATGTTTCCAACCAATATTTTTTACAATTATATTTTCGCCCTAACTTTTTTTTGCAGTACCTACCTACGTAAGTTTTTTTCAAATTCGTTTTTTCATGGGGAAATAAATTGTGTTCTTCGAATTTTCCTCGGAGAATCGATGCAATCATTTACCTCTAATAATAGGTTAATAGAAACTCGTTACACCGAAGTATTTGTAATTTATTTGAAAAAACACTGGAATCTCGCAAAAGAGTAGAGTTGTATATTGTCGCGACTTTGATGAAGTTATATTTGTAATTTAAATGCTAGGGTACCTATATAATAAAAATATCAATTTTGGCTCTTAAATAAGCTTTTGTCAAAATATATAAATCAGCTTTATATTTTCTGACATCTGACTCAGATCATGAATGAAAGTTTACCCCATTTTATTAATTAAAAAAAAAGGAAAAATCTTGTAAGGGTTCTGTGGGAAAATTTAGCCTTTCCAAGAGATATTAAATCGTTAGCCATAACATGTGCGACACTCGAGGCAATGTTTGGATTCGATATGATGGTGAAATATGAAGGTCTGTGTAAAGAGATACTTCTTTTATATTTGAGAGCTCACCGACTGTATTATTATTCCATGTGAAACAGGTTTAGGGTTATAGAATTTTAAATTGTACACAGACAGTCAATAAAAATTACATGCATTTCGTTATGGTGATCTTGCTAATATATAATGCTTTCTAAGGAAATTATGAATAGGTTAGCTATCAGATAGTATGCTGTAACGTATATTAGAGGTTTTAAGTAAATTAAAAGCTATATGTTTTCTGATTCGTTATAAATATTTAAGAATACCAGCATGTTGCACTCAACATTCTATCTTGAAAATAAATCTGCAAGAAGAATAGTTATAAACATTTTCCTAATCTGGGGAAAAATAAGAGTTCGAATAGATTATTTAATAACAGTAATCTTTATGCTCTCGAAAGTTTATTTGAGAAAAGGTCTGCAAGATTGCTGAATTAAAACTTAGAAAATAGCTTTTGGCTCAATATTTTGGATCATATGAAATCATTTAGATTACATGAAATCTCGCTTCGTAATTTCCGCTAAATTTTTATTGGCTACTCCTGGGTTTTGATATATTGTCATTCGATACATCTTCAGGTATGTGCGTCGAAATCTGGAGTGTGTCAATAATCCCAAAGTCAGTGGAATAACCAAGCGAGTTTTTCTAGCTTATATTGAATGAATCCTTGCATAAAAATAGAATATACCACAGTGATACAAATAAATTATGCATAGTAAATGAATAAGTTATATATTGTGATATGCTATATTTCTTATTTGTCCGTTCATTTAGGTGAACGTATCATTTGGGTGAATGAATACCTCATTTCATGTTTTGCCTAGTAAAATGTGTATCTATTAGAGCCATGCGTCAATCATATAAGTAGCCTCTACCACATATATTCTAAATGTCCTGGATCGTTCGTTCTCTGCATGTGCGGATATGGGGATGGGGATACCAATTCTTTTCTGCGCGGGCATTACAATGCTCATCGCAAGGGAGCATTATTCGAGGGGTCGGCTGGAGGGGGCAAATAGCTCCGGAGGAGACTGTCCAGGTCGTGTAGGTGAGATGGAACGAATGAAGTTGGTCTGGGGAGAATAAGTGGGTGGCACTACCGGGGTTAGGGGTCTAGTGACACGCGCGCAAACCCCTGACCTCTCCAGAGGAGCAGAACAAGAAGTTTCGCCGCAGTGTCCCCGGGGGCGCTGGCCCAGACCCTGGAAGAGTCAGGGGCGTTAGAGGTATAAGGGTGTGTTGCCGTGAACTGGGGTGGGAGCGTCTGGGAGGGCAGGTGGGGAGAGTTGTAAGGTGTATAAGTAAGGATAAAATGGGTTTTAAGTGGAAAGGGATCTGGTCTCGCCGGAGAAGGTGTGGTGGAGGGAACGCTAGTATATTTTTTCCCCCTACACACCCTTCCGTTCGACCTCCACCGCTGCACCAGTCACCCCTCCTTGTCCACCGCTCTCCCAACCTTATCCTCCCCCCCCACCCTTTAACCCTTCCTGCTCGCTCCACCCACGAAACATCTCCGTGCCCTTGGAACCTACCATTCCTCCCTCACCACCCCCGTCCTCTTCCGGAACCCCCCCGATGCCGTGCCGGCCAAGTTTTAATTGCATGCGGTGGTTGAGCGACGTCAGAAGAAATGAGTGTGGTGGACGCGGAAATCCCCTTTCGAAATGCCACGCCCTTCACTCACTCTCCACCCTTCCCTCCCCCCTACGCCCCTTTCCGTGCGGGTTCCTCGCTTCCCTCGCCCCCTTCCTTTACCCCCGTCGCCTGTCCCGCCACCCGTGTCCTCCTCCCACGTCGCTTGCGTACTCACGACTCCACGTGCCTCCTTCCCCCCATGCCCTCGCCGCTGGACGCGACAAAACCCTTGTTTCAATCGGCGGTCCACAGTTCAGCTAGCCTCCCTCCCCTTCGGCCGCACCGCCACAGTCGAAATGTTCGCTCACCCCCTTTTTCAGCCTCTGTCCCCATCTCCAAGCACGCCTTCCCTCTCCGAAACCGAACCTTGTGTCCTCCAATTCTCCACCCCCGCGACGGTCAAACTTTCCACATTCCCGGTGAAGGGGGGGAGAGAGGATTTGCCTGCCGAATCAACGTGAGGGCCTGTTCTAATATGACCTGGAATTCGAGCCTATTCCGCTATCGTTGGCGAGAATTTTTTTCTCAGAATTTAGGGGAACGTGTTGTTGGTGGTTGTCGGTTTAATGCTTCAGGATCTCTTGAAATTTATTTTTGGGCATGGGAAATGGAAAGATGTTCGAATGGGCAAAAGCCGACGTGGGATGTTTCTGTCGTTGTGAGTAGCCAAAGAGCAATGTTTTAATGCGTTGCATTGCCCAAGATATTAACCTACATTCCCACCTAGTTGCTCTCAGTTTAGCCCTTTTAAAACTAACCCCAAACCTTAGGCCTTTGTCACAAGTTCTCAGATAAGGATGTGGTGTAGTTACCCTTAAGGTTCATGTCTCATTGACCTCAATGTCAACTTATAGTCAAGTGCAAGACTGAAATATGTTTTTTTGGGTAGTAAACATTTGGGTCGCCTAACTTGGAGGGACAGTAAGCGTTTAATTTACGCATTCACGCGTTTCCGGAACTTATCTTGCGTCGTCTTCAGATGCGATTTACTGAATTATGGTTTCCTCCTTTTCGATTCTTATTATGCAATGTTCAATAAAGAATATATTATATACGTTCACAGCATCATATCTGTTTCCGTTGCTTAGAATATTTCATGAAGTATTATTAGTGTCCATGTGTATTTCAAACGGATGTTTTCATTGACACTGTAAAGAAGAGAGTTTATGCTGCCAAATTTTTGTGATCTTTAGTCCCGCTATATCTCAGAAGAAATTTGCATTTTTGGCTCCTTGGTATTTGCCTGTGAAATCTCATTCTACCTGGATTCAGGTGGCAAGAACTTACCTATTTTGTGGCAGTATAGATTGTATAGATTTAGATTTATTCCTAGAAAATGAGTAGTCTGCTTTAAGTAATTTATTTATTTAGTCGTTCCCTTGCTTGTATATTACTTAGCAACCTACTGAATATCATTGAATTATCAATGAATTCGTCCTATTTTAACTTTATAACGATAATTAAGAGCCTTAAACTCTAAAACCGACATTTGCTGCTAATGCGGTGAATGTGGGATCTTTTTTGCTCATTTTTGCTAAAGAACCAGAACGAACTCACTGCTTATTTATCTCGCTGCTATTTATCTCGTAAATTTATCTCGCTGCTCCTCATGGAATAGCTATAGATGAAGTTGGAGTTACGACTCCTGCTTTCGAACACGCCGTTTGCTGTCTCTTTGAATTTGAATTTTTAAGCTAAATTTCATTTTTTTTCTAAAGATGTTATAGCACGTATCGTAGAAAACAGTGGAAATTTAGGTAATTACCAATTCTCGACGTTTCTTGTCTTTCTCGTCTGTCAAAGTAAAACTATTTAGCTCTATTTACTCAAAATTCTATGCAAAAACTAACCGAGCTATTCCTGTTATGAAAAAAATACTGAAATATTAGCAGACCTTGGTGTGCATATTCATCCTTCCTTGACAATCGTGGTTCTGTTGAAATCAACCAGCCAAAGTTTTTACTTATGACTCATTTCTTTTCTAATCTCTTTTGCTTGAAAACAATGACTCCATGAACAATTGTGGTCATAATTTTCTGTGGATAAGAACTACCAAATTTACATCTTTATATAACTTAGAAATTAATTTAGGTGTGGTCACATACGTGTCCTTGAAAAATGAACTTTTGCTTTCAGTGAGATTGAATTTTTAAACTGCAGCCTATGTAAAAAATCTCTTCGCGCCCTATAGACGGTGATTCAAAACTCTCTTCTAATTTAAATAAAATTGAAGTTCGCATATTTTAGAAAGGTGACCTGGTATTATGGGATTTGCTGAAAGTTTTTATTTGTCATTTCTCTATTAATTCCGCTGATGACATTTGTATCCAACGAGTTCAACTGAGTATGTTATGATTTATAATTCTTTTTAAATCATTCTCTCTCCTCTAGTGTTTAATTCTAGACCTTAAAGAGTATTTCATAATTACTAAAAAGAATACATTATGCGTCCTCCATCGGAATGACTGCGCGAATGATTATTTTGAATGACAAATTCTTTCAAGAGTAACCTGCATCGCTGGTTCATCTGTTTGTCATACTTTAATTAGTGGAGCCTTCATGGGAGTAGTTGGCATTTATATCACGGTGGATGATACCGTGGTGACTTCGTTGAATTAAGCTCTTCCCATAGCATCACAATTAGTATTCACCCTTGAGCCAAACGGTAAATGGCAAGCTTCTCTCGGTGCAGGATTTCCTGCTCCCAGGTGCTGCTGTTTATTTTGCTGGTAGCAGATGGTTCTTTTTTCGGAATATGTAATTTCCTTCTATACGGATTATTTCCCTACTCAGCCCCACCTTAACCATAAAGTAAAATGTAATTTAAAGAGAGGTACTGGTGTTGCAGCTTAATCTCGTCCACTCTTATGGAGAGTGCACATGCTCTTAAAATTGCGTTATTTATTCTTGTCAGAACCTTTGTTCTCCATTGCAGCCTTTTCGTAACTTCGATTCATTTTTCATCCCATTCCATGCAAAACTGACTTATTTTTTGCAGAAATGAGATTTAAAAAAAATAATTTTAAGGATTACGGTAATAATCTAGTATGGTATATTTACTTTTGCAAAATAAAGGCCTTAAATCTCGGTTCAAGTCAAGTTTGTATCGACGTTCTGTCACAACGATTTATTTGGAACAGCAATGTGACTTTACCAAAGACTTTACTTACAATGAATGGCATGTGTTATATGTTGCGATTATTGAGACACCTTTCCTTTTTTCTCAAAGCCGATTTTTTTAAAATTTTAACTATGCACGACCTGAGTAATAGCCCCTTATTTATTTTCTCGATCATTTTAGTATTGGCCAAGTACCTTGTTGCCTGCATTGAGGTAAACAAATAATGTAGAAGCAATGAGTTTTTTGAATACTGATATTGATCTCATAAACTGGAATGAGTGGAGCACTGAAAATGGATTCGGAAGTTTGGTTGAAAATATCTCTGGTAAAGTAAAAAGATGTTTGAAGAAATGAAGTGAAAAAAAAGAAATGAAAAGAAGAAAAATGGAAGTAATGCAAGGATTCCTAGTTACAGGAATAAAAAACAGTTGAAATACTTATTATATGCGGTGCTGTTGGGTTCAGATCCTTGTAGAAAAAAGATGTGTTGCAGAAATGGAGCTATTTGAATGATGAATTAATTTGGTTGATATTTGCGAAGTTGGAAGCTTTTGACATTTTGATGAGAAGAAGAATAGAGGTGGTGTTTTGGATGAAAGGCGAACGTTGGAAAGCTGAAAACGGTAGAGGATGAGTAGGGTTCTAAAATGCAATGGAAAGCGTTTTGAGAAGCTACGGAGTCATTGTATGTGCGATAGAGAGAAGGTTGTTTGGTTAGCGTGGGAAAAGCACAAAGATTTCTCTGAAGTGCATGGGGGAAGGTAAAAGGTGTCATTTTGTAACGGATGATTCATGCAAAAATGATTACATTAGGCTAAGACACGACGCTACAGTACGTTGGTGAAGTCATTATGGTGAGGTAATTGTTACAATATTACTTTTTAGTCCCAATTGTGACTACATGTATTCCTTGGAGTAAATTCTTGAAAAAAATGTTAATTAGCTTTGGTTTCCCGTAAAGAACTGTTGATTGAATGCACCCACATCCACTCAAGCCAATGTAATAGTTTCAACTCAACGTTATCTCCGTTAGTATGAGTGGTACAGCTTTTCAAAATTTCAATCATTGTAAATAATTTCAAAATCAATTTTTTTGCAAAATCTTTTAGCAAATTCCACGAACATTTATTCTCTGCAAAGGTTCTCATATTATTCTATTATGCATCCATCATCTCGCGCACCTTGTATATATTTGGTATAGATTACTTATATACTATAAATGTATTATTGTCACGCCACGTGCTACTAGCCTAACTGCAGACATTTAAACTTATATATATTTATATGTTTTTGCTTGTGAAATATTTGACAAAATTGAAGCAAAAATCACCAGATATATTATAAAATCAAGCGAACATTTGTTGCAATAATCTTAGGAAAATTATGGTTTAATAGTATTATAATGATGCATGTTTCAAGATTAACTAAGAAATTTTTAATTGATCGAGATGACGGCCTATAAAATGGCTTGTCAAGAGTATTAAGCTTTTATATTTTCCATTCATTTTAGCCACTACGTTAGAAAAATCTATGTGACAAAGAATTAATCTTTCCGTCGAAAAATGGACGAGTATGAAACAATGTTATGAGTTTCAGTCCAACAGTTCAGCGAAAAACCCAAGAAGATTGATGGAATTCCTTTTCTTAAAAAAAGAATCATTTTTATACTTCCATCCTCTAAAGAGTTAAGGAATCGGAAGAGAACGGAATTAATCCCAATGGGTGTGGAATTTATGTGACAATGGGCGTATCCAGAACTAACGATAATGGTCAACGTTAAGAAAAAAGCACCTGTTGAGTATGAAGGAAAAAAATTGGACGATGGACGTGCTCATCTTTCGGTGAGAGTCAACGACTTTTCTCGCTACGAAGTCCAGTTGATGTTTTGTTTCTGATGTTTTTGTAGAGAATGAAGTGTGATCTAGGGATTTTTCTTGTTGAGTTTCCTCTCCAGTTCAGACAACAATCACTTATCCCTCTTTTCAAAGGACGAGACGTCACCATTGAAAGAACTTGGGAGTATATTTCTTCAGGAATCTTTTTTCATTTGCTGAAAGGAAAAGAATGACGCGTAAGCTGATTGGTCTTTTGGGCGTCCACGCTTCCCATGTTGCATGGCCAAACGCCCTTTCATTCCAGTTAGTATTGTTCATCCTACTCTTTTCCTTAATTAACGTTCAGTACTTACGTTTCTCACTCCAAGGTTTCGATGGGATTTTTCTTTTAGTCTTGTGCTAACATCAAATAACTCACGTCCGTAATCCACCAATATTACATACAATTATTTTCAGCGCCGTAAGCCAGAAGGTATTCGAACTTTTTTGGCCTCTGTTTCACTCCTAATATGAAGTAACTTTATGCCGATTTGTCATCCAACCAGCACCATTCGATTTTACCATATTAATCTTTCTATAATGCTGTTACTCTTTCCTTCCTCGTGGTTTAATGTGAATACACATCGTTATATTCCAAGGCACTTAACCTGTATTGCAGTGCAACCGTTAGCATTTGCTAAGGGAAAAATTTTAACACACAATAAAATAATTTTAATATATTTCTCAGAGGTCAACAATGTGATTTAAAAATACAACATTGTCTGAAACCACTTCGTAGAACCGTGTCACCAGAACGACTCAGCGACTGCTGTGCGCGCTCAACTTTAAAAGCATTTTTCTCTCTTGAATGAAATATTACCCTCTCTAAAGTTTTTTAAATTACACAGAAAAATTAGGACGATAGGTCTAATTTTTTATGAAAATCAATGGAAGGCTATACTGTCAAGAAGTATTTTAAAATTTACAATTTAAAATAGAATTTAAAATATAAGGTTTTTCTAATATAAATACATTTGTGGTACGCATAAATTCTTGGTCTTTCATGTTACATGCCTTATATTTCTGTTGTGCTCAGAGTTACCGAAATGTCACCTAAAATAACCACGTGTACCTGCAAATGTACAAATCGTCGCCTTGCTCTAACTACGCAACGAATACGACTTTATAAAAACGATTGTACTCCATGACTCAGAACATAAATCTTAAAAACTCCTAAATTTTGAACAAAATCGGAGCGGTTGAGTTTCAAAAATCATCATTTTCGTCTTTGTTTTGACATGGAATGACCTTACTAGTATGCATAAAAATATAGTCCATATTTGATGCTATTTTTGCTTACATACTAGCGTTTTTTGCACTTCCGCTTATAAGGAACTGATTTCTAAGTTGAAAACGTCTTGCCTTAATCTTGAACAAGTTAATGATTCTAGTGTTAATAATATGTTCCTCTGTATCAAGTTTAACAATCAAACTTTTACGAATTACAGTAACTTTGGCATCAAATGATGGACTCTATATCAAATGTATTCGTACACTATTGTGTACTGACCTAATTTTCAACCCTGAAAAGATTTCAAGGTTTTTTCTAAGACTTTATCATCGTCTACAGTACAATATTATGACTATTTGCTGACAATGCAATTGTATATGCTTTTAAAAATATGATTTGGTTTGGTGATGAACACGATTAAATAAGCCCGGTTATTAGTCTCCTATTCCTCTATAGTGTGCTTGCACACCGCTATACTTCTTCCCTTTTCTCCTCTATTTTAGTAATTTCACTGCCTTCAAATTTCCCTCCGCTTTATTAAGCCATCTATCACGGGGTTGATACAATTCATCAGTTACTGTCTGGTGCGATAAACAATTCAAGACATAATGAGGAATAAAAATATAGAAAAACTAGACAAATTTTCTTTTCTTTTTAATAATTGCATTATGTAATAAGTTGAAATTGCATATAATAAGAAACAAATCACTATGAGCAATAATTTTTACATTTCATTAACTACATCGGTGGTGTTACTTAGGCATAAAAAATGTGCGTGTGTATTTATATATAATTTATCACTGGTTACTCTTTGGAGAAAAATAAAAACTGAAACCAGGTCATAGGACAAAATCCATCAACAATTATTAATTAGGACAAAACGTTAAAATGAAAAGATTAAATAAGTCAATATAAGAATGCAATCTATGGGGCACAAAGGACCACTCATCAAACAAATGGTTAGAGTTGTGATGACTAGCCACTTTGTGGAGTTTGGGTATACGCATCTAGCTATAGAAAAGGTTATGTGTTTATGTGTAACTATGGGTTCAATAGCTAGTTGATTTTGCTTCCAATTTTTTTATAATAGTACTTTAGGGCTGTTGGTAACGATCATGTGAATGTAAATTATTCATATTTCAATGACGTGGCAAACACAGATCTATGTTTCAAAACATGTCATTCACACGTACTTCAGTGTATCGCGCTTTGAGATGCGGACGAATTTTGCAACAGTGGCAAAAAATATAACTTCCCTCTCGGTTTTTTGCTCCGGAAAATGGTAACATTGATTTGTGGTGGTATTGGTGTCTAATTTTTGTTCACAGTGATAGTCCTTTGCAGACATACCGTGATAGGTTTACTATTTAATAATTAATCAACTTCACAAAGTAAACAGTAGCAGTGAGGTTTTACTGGAAACTTTTCCTTAACTAAAGTTCTCTGTAGGAATTACGAAATAACGCCTGGTTTATCAACATCCTTCAGTGTAATTTACATTTGAATTAGAATTTATCGAATTTGATTATCCCTCACCTACATATTATAATTAACCTTACACTTTAGGGCAACAAATTTCCGTTACAAGAGCAGAAATAATTAATAACTATATTTAACTGGAATAGCTGAAAAAGAAACTATAACTATTACTTGCCAATAAAAAGAAAAGAGAAAGTTTTTCCCATAGAATCATCATCGCCAAGATGAAGAAACCAACGTATTGGTTTTCAATTAATCAATCTGCATCTTCTAACATTTACATCGACACCCTAATGGATCATTTGCATCAACAGCGTGAGATGCATTTTAAGGCATTCACAACAACTTAAAATGTGTTTTTTTTTGTGCCCATCTTTCTATAAGATGATACATTTATGTAATATAGAAATATTATGACTATTTTCTGACAATGGAATTGTATATGCTTTTAGAAATATGATTTCGTTTTGTGATGAACATGATTAAATATTTACTAGAGATTTTAATGTAATACAATTAGCCAATCCTTCAAAGCGTTAGGAGGAATGTAGTGAAGCAGAATTCTGAAGTGCAGCGTAGAAGTTTAATAATTCTTGTTTATAATTGAAAAGTGCTCTTCCTGAGCTTGATAATCATAGACATTTTGAGATTTCGTCACTACAGTTTGATTATGAATTGAACGTTATGACTCAATTTATGAGGCTATAGGGGACTGGAGATAACTTGCCAGTTCACTCGAAAGAGATAAATTTCATCTGTCTGGACAGAGATCATTGATGCGGCGCCCAATGACAGTTCGCCGTCCATGTTAAAACCGCTCTAACGCGTCTCCATTTCGTCCTCCTCTTATTTTACCTTTGCTCTTCCGCTTTTCCTCTATCCTTCATGCTTCGCAACCTATTCATTAAAAGTGCCCGGTGTCCGCCATCTCCCTCGTTCCGTTCCTCCCCTTCCACCGTAGTTCAGTTGCATTCCGGGAACAGCATTTTGATCGATCACCGGGGTATGAATCAACCGTGTCGCGGCCGTCGATATGGTTTTTAATTTCCATGACTGAAATTCTGTATAGTGCGGTTTAAGCCCCTCCCCTCCCTTTTTCAGGAAAAAACAGATGATTGTGAAAGTTCTTACGTTTGGTGGAGGTCTCCTGATTTCAGTCGAGAATCTCTGACCTGTCCTGTAGGGTGATTTATGCCATCGATTCCCATAAAACTCTTGCGGACGTAAAAAAAAGGATCGTGCTTGAATCTCCTGACTCGCGAATCATATCTGTAATTCAATACATTCGTTGTGGTTTTTATGTGGCTTTTCCTTAGCTGTCTCGTGCAGTGGAGAAATATAAATTCACATATTCCCTCGAGTGGCTGAATAATTTATTGACAATAAAATTAAATAGAGCTGTGGTAAGGGAATTGAGCTCTCTTTAACCCCAGATTTTGCCAAGCCAAGCCAAGTTTTGTTCGTGTCGATTAGAAAAATTGCTTATAAATTTCATCAGGAATTGTGTTAAAAAGTAAAATGCTTCGCCATTGACAATATTTATTTAAACCAATGAGAAACGTTGTAGCAGCGGAGTCCTTTATTCTCTAGCAATTCAACCATATTAGGTGTATTTAGTAAAATGTACAAGTATTTTATCTTACAACTTAATACACACGCATATAAATTTATTTTTAAATCTTCATTCAAACCTGACTGAGGCATGGGAAAATTTTTCCCTATGCACTACCAGTTATGTATTTAATTATATGGTAAATTAATGGTCATAGGTCAAAAGCTGGTAGAGGAATTTATCTACCTGGATCATTAATTACCGTTGGAAAAAGTGGTATGACACCGAGGTCAGTAAGTGAATCTCTTTGGCGAATGAGTTGTTTTAATTTGGATTAGAGTTAGTGACTGAGTTGTTGCACAAGGACATGAAAAAAAGATTAATTATTAAAAAGTCTTATTTAGTGCGTTGCAATCCATAGCGTGGAAAATTGACTTTAAGAAAAGAGTTGTTTTGGCATGTGGGTGGGAAGGAGGATGGAGAAGGTAAAAGTGTTGAAATGAAGACTATTGTGGAAGTGCTGTAGGAAAGAATGTTGATTCTTAGGAATATTAGAATGAATGATGGTATTTTGAAAAACTTGAGAGGGGGAAGAATGTTGTATAAGAGTGATAAAAGTAGCAGAAGAATGGTACTTTTTCATAATATGGAATGGGAAGATATGAAAAAGAAGAGTGTAGAATAAAAGGTGTGTGAATACGAAACAAGCGTAGCCCAAGAGGGTTGTAATTTGAGAGGTATGAGCCTTGGAAGGAATGTATAAATAATTCGTTAATCGTTGAAACCTGCTTAAAACAATAATAATATCGATATTGGAAATTTTGTTTCTTTTCCAAAACATTATTCTTTTTCTACGAAATGTGAATACACTATTCAGCATCAATTAATAACATGTTCCCTTCACCACCATTGACTCTATTGATAGTTACACCTTCGCGGTGTTTTTTTGTAATCGCCCAAATTTCAGTTGCTTTCTACGTAAGTAATTAGATTAGGAAAGATTTTCGTAAGTTGAGAAAAGAGCACGAAGCAGGGCGTGCGAAGTCATTCCCCTATATCATGAGAAACATGTTTAATCGTAATATTTATGTGTATGCTTCCCACTTCTGTTGTTGTGTCAAACAATGTATTTTCTCTGTTCTCTAACGTCAGACGTTAGTAAATTTTGTGCTTTCAATTATCCTACAAAAAATCTAGAGCTTCTCTTTTATTTGAAAGAAAATGTTCACTTGAACTTATTCTAATTATCCTACAAAAATTTGATGTTGACTTTAGGTGGTCCTATGTATTCTTTATTACGCTATTGAAAGATTTAATGCCGATGGCGTGAAACCTTATCCCCTAGTGGAAGTAGGCAATTTTAAAAGCATTGTTTTACATCTAGATTAATATTTTCGTATCCGATACTGAAATAACTGAGTTATACGGGTATGAAATTATAGTTTATGAAACTAATGTTTTTGTGAGAGTACTCTATAGCTATAGAAGACGGATGTAAGGTCTATATTGGCATCGGGAAATTCAGCAGTCGTATTTTAATCTAATATAATAATAATATAATTTTAACTTCGATTTCAGTAATTTGATTCCCATTAGAAATTTTACTGGCTATGTAATAGATCTGGTAGCTTGCGTCTAACGAATATGTTTGCATTTTGCTTCAGGACATTTTTATTCCACATTTAGTGCATTTCAACCAATTTAAGCAATATTCAAATTCTACTTGATTTCTACATCAATCAATGGCCACAATATTGTACGCCTTATATACATTACTTGCAGTGTTTTGGATATGTATATCTGTATGTATTCTCTGTTAATATGGAATTCGGATTGGATTTACCACCATTTTTCCTAATTTATGGTCTCTTTGTGTGTTTAATGCCTCTTCATTTGTCGAAGTTTTAACTGGGTAATTGGAGAGTAGCAATGCAATAATTTTGGCCATTAGTGTAATCGAGAGAATATTAAATCATTTATGTATAAAATACTCTTTCCTATATTTTTTCCCCTCTCATAAATCAGTACATAGGTTTTTTAATATTTATGCCAGTATAATGGATTAAAATATTCCATGTGTCGTAATAATGTAAATGAAGAAATTCATTCAAAACTATAGCAAAAACACTCTAAATACAAAGAATATTCCTCGATTAGATTGAATTAGAGAAGTTTTTGCGATTTTAAGTCATATTTAGCGCATAGGACGACAGAGTCAACGGCAGCATGATTTATTTTCCGAAAAACTCCACGCAGGCATATTTCGAAAATCGGTCAGATGATAGCTTTTTTGGGCAGTTGTAAACAGGTTTTTTACATGCTTCCCTGTATTTGCATGCAGCTCTTCGTCAATCAATGGCAAAATATCTATCATATTTAGGCATACTATTTATCTGCCATAACATCCTTGCCATAACATCCTTGCCATAAAATTCCTGCATAACATCTAAATCTACATTTTACCCTGCGAACCACCACAAGGGCGAGTGGCAGGGGGTGGTAGGTCACCGTGCAGGTGACTTACCACCCCTGAAAGTTGAAGTTTAGTTCAGCTAAAAACAATGCGTTAAGTTATAATGTAGTATATATTTGAAATAATTGTACTTTTTATGAATTTTAATTATGCTTTGTAGGGGGAAAAACAAATTTTTGTAATGCTAAGTCTAACGGTTGATTTCTCTTAAGTGCTAAATGTTGTGTGTTCAACTAGTTTAGTGTGGTGGTAGATAAATCTATGTCTGCAGAATCATATTTGAATTCACGTGGTTTGAATTTTTCGTATAACAATAATGTAGCAACCAATATTATGGAGTACAGAATTTCCCAACCAAGCTTTTCTAATAGTCAAGTGACATTTCTTTTGTACGTTCACATGGGTATTATATAGAACGTGCTACTTTCCTCTATCTTTTTAGCCACCAAAGTAAATATTTACTCGTTGGATCGGAAGTGATGGATGCTTACGTCATGTGAGCCCATACAAGTACAAAATTCACCCCTAAAAGATGAAAACTCAAGTAGCTGCTTGCCAAATATAGCGTAAAACTCTAAGGAATGCAAAAGCGTTTCTACCGCATTGAAGTTTTATAGAGGACCATAGCGTTACTTTGAGAGGTGGGGATAAGGGATTAGGAGGGCGAAAATCTCATCGTATATCTTTCAATATTGCAAGGCTCCCAATTATCAACTTGATGTGATGTTTTAGTCACCTCAGCATTTACAATGGGCCTTCAACTTTTGAAGAGCTTCAGCAATCGATAACGAGACCTAAAAATTTGAAGACATTTTCATGATCTTAACCCTGGTGGTTATTTAAGCCATATAGAATGCATCATAATAAATTTTTATTTGGAGTATGACCTGAAGGGTTATTATAATTATAAACTGATGGAACATTAAGTGAGTTAAGGGAGACATCGGCCAATGTTCTATCTCGGAAGGAAAAACTTGAAGAAATGAAAGATTATTGTTAACTGGGTAGAGGAAAGAGATGGGAAAAGTGGGAATGAAGTAACATATTATTCCACGCGTAGAAAGTAATATATCAGAAGAAGATTCTACTTACATCTGAAAATACAAGCTGAAGGAAATATGCATCTTAATGAGGCATGATTCTTTATGGTATTATTCTTGGTATGGTGTATAAAATATCTTTATAAATGTTGTATTTGAAAATGGTATGAATCGGGAATGATGAAGGCAAAGTGATCGACGGAGCAATGGACGCATAAGGCCGAAGAAGAGTGGGAGGCAAGGAAAGTCTGCTATAATTTTCAAAAATCAGATAGGCAACCTTATAGACCATACCATGAGACATGACGGTTTTATGAGCATAATTGGGTAGAGAAGAGTGAATTGAAAGAATGGGAAAGTAAGTCTTGGCATGAGAGGCATGGTTGAATACGGTTGATGATTGAATATGGTTGATAAAAGAGATGTAATATTAAGGTATAAAGAGGTTAGCTGCGGGTAAAGTCGAGGGGAGAGCTGCTTTAAACCAATTTTAAAAATGAATGGAATTTGAGAATCCTTCGTACTCCTGGATTCCCACCTGATTTCTTGAACGCTTTAAGGAATGCTTCCGGGAGAATCCCCGCAGCTCTACAAACGCGACTGGCTGAAATTTCAAAATTTCTTTCCAGTTGGTGAGTGCGAGCTATCTGGTCAGTAGAGCATTTAGCCAGGGCCATTCTTCTTGATTACCTCTCTCCCTTGCTGCAATCATTTTGGCCTTTCATCCCCGCATCTAGTCCATGAGCACGCGGTAACTGAATGTTTGGGTAGGAGTGCGTGGCGAGACCGGGAGGTTTTCCAGAGGAATTATGTTGTTGCCGTTGCCTCCTGGGTAGGGTAAGGGGCTGATATCGGAAAGTGTGGGGTGGGGATGAAAGCATCGAAGTGGAAGTCCGACTGACCACCCACTTGCGCGCGCGCGTCGGCTTCCGTCGCGGCCGCATTGTGTTTGTGTTTTCGTAAGTTGGGGCACTTCATAATTCAGCACGAATCCCGCTAAGCGGAGGCTCCCGTCGCTCCCTGGGTGGAAAAAAAATTAGCGGTAGTCCGGCGGCTGGGAGTGCAGGGAGACAGGCGTATAGGAGAAGGGCGGTGGCGCGCGAAACACTGTACGGGTTGAATGACGCATCGGGGTGAGTTCGGGTCGAGTGGAATCGAAAGGGTAGGGGGTGAAAAAAAAAGCGAGAAAAGGTCTGAATAAACAATGAATGGGACACGGGACGGTTACGGCGTGGGTTAAAAACAGGCAGTCCGCCTCCAATTCCACCCGGCCTGCCCCTCCCTCGACCACGGCATCACATATCCCCTTCTACCTGCAATCTTTTTTTCTTCCCCCCCTCGTTGAACGGGTTCAGTGAGTGAACGGAGGAAAAATGGACCATTCGCGAGCGCTATCGAGTATTGATAAAAAAAGGAGTGAAATAGGACGGGAAGGAACGAGTCGTCAGCGTTTTGGGTTTTGGAGTAATCAGAAAATCGGTGGTGAAAGAAGAAGATCGGTGGATTCAAGCGTTAGATTTCAGTTTCAGTATCATTCGGGGCGCACGCATTAGCGTAATTGCCGCAAAACAATCTCAAATATCATTGGAAATGTACCTTTTTCAGAATTAATTCTTTTGGTATGGCACTAATGGATAATCATTTTTTCGTAGTAATTTGATAGTCATTATCGTGGTACTTAGGTAGTATTTTATTCCATACCCATGATGGACGGTAAGATATTTAATCATAGGCGCAATACATTCTTGAATGCAAATGCATTATTGTTCATTATATTGATAATTACTTAAGGATAAAGTTAATAGTAGCAATATTTCAGCCCAATAACGGCTTAAGTTAAATTGAACCGTCTCACATCTTATAATCATAAGTTTAAGGCAGTCACAAATCTATGTCTGCGCGTTAAACAGGTGTCCATACATTAGCTAACTGGCTAAGAAATGAACTTAAATTTAATGTACCGTGTTAAGTAAGTTAATAAATTAAAATAAACTCATCGAGTGCTGGAAAATATTAGCTATCAATGCCAATTCTTATTTAGGTAATGACAGTTTGTCCTTGGAAGCAAACCAGGACGTATGTGTTCATTTTCTTAAATAAATAAGCGGGACGAGAGCAGGGACAAGCGACTGAGCGCTATTGTGTAGAATTGGTGAAAAAGAAGTGCTATAATGGGGGAGGAAATTGGCCACAAAATATTTTTTGGTGTTGGCTGAAATTTGCATGAAGGCAGGTGACCGTTCGCTTTGCATTCCGAGGGCCACAGATTGCAGTACCATCTCGGACATGAATTCCACGTTTGACACTTGGTTATCATCTTAGGTTAGAAGGTAGAATAGCCTTATCCTCTTAAAAACCAACGTTCGCTGGTAAAAACTGAAAAAACTGGAGAAGTGTGTTACCGGGTCAATGAGAAAAAATAAGATCCGAAAGGCCGTCTTGGAAAGAAAAACATTTGTGATAGAGATATTATTTCCTGATAAAAAACCTGAAGAGAAAAAAGAGAGAAGGGATTAGTCTAAGAAGAGGATAAAGAATGGGTTTTTAAAAACAGATATCTGTAGCTAATTCTACTATTTTCAGTAAATTTTTTCCTTGCATTCTCCCTAGTCTCTCATTAACAGAAGGAAATTGATGTACATAAAACTAGACTGGGATAAGTCTGCTTTCATTTACATCTCCCTCTATACGGAGCATTGAAGGTACTCTACTGTATTTTTACATCGTACTCCCTCTATAAGGAGTATTGACATAAACCTGTTCAAGGAAGGCGTGCTCGATAAGAGGGGAAATTAGCGCCTTGAGACTGTTTTATTTGTCGCATTATATATTATTATTCAATTATAGTAATGAAGGTTACAAGTAGGTTGATGGCATGGATTTCCTTACAAATTCCATGAATTATATTACTTTGGAAGAGCGACACACATTACTAGTGAAAAGAAAACAGCTAACTCCTTACTTCTGTTATAAATAGTCTATTTTTGGACAAACACATGTAAGAGTCATAAACTTGTTAAATCAAGCATAATCTGTAATTAACGAAGCAATATATTAGTCCTACCTCACCTACATGCTTAGTCTAATGAGCTATGATACTCCTTTGGGTGAAACTGAGGTCTGAAATTTTCACTCATTTACCATTGAAATCACTTCCGATCGCAATTATTGGTACGACGGCGTTTAAATTATTAAATAAAACAGCTTATTATCTTGATAAATTTAATTCATTTTTTATTGAGGGAATGAGAGCAGTTCATTTCATTAATATAAATGAAATACTATTGCCAAGTAGAAAAATAGAAAACTAATTGTTTTACTTTCCAGTCATTCACTCAGAAAAACCTGTATGGAGATTCAATTCCGTAGTAAATTTTATTGGCCTTTCAAGGTATTAAATCACTTCAAGGTATTAAAACCTCCTATGCCGTTCCCTTTAGCGGATTCAAAGTGATAATTACCTAATATGAGCCTTTCGTTTCGAATCGTTTTCCTCGACTCTATTGCTTAAAGTTCCGTATTCCTTTATATTGTCTCCCGAGTACACCTTTTACTATTGGTTCATATTTAAGCGAGGATTTATAAAAATGAAATGAATGGTGGAGGCTGATACTTTGTGGAAATCCATTGTAGGACATGAATTAAAGATTTTTTGCAACTATTCCACATAAAAATTTATTTCGAAAGAGTCAACATGTTTCCAACATATATTCTGGCATGTTTAAGTTATATGTTAGTCCTGATGATGCTGCAGTGAAGTGAAACATGTTGACTCTTTCGAAATATATTTTTATGTGGAATAGTTGCAAAGTATCTTTCATTCATATCCTACGAAGGATTTATAAGTTTTACCTGACTGTGAAGTGTGAAAGAGAATATTACAAATAACATTTAAAGTCTGCCCTAGCGTTGGAAAACTGATGCCTATTCTCAAATGGCTATTTATTAGTCTGTTAGATGAACTAAAATGGGAATCATCATCAGATCATAGGTTGAAATTTAGCCTTAATTTCTCAACTAAATTCTAAGACAATGAGGTCTGATGACGTTAAAAATATTTTACGAAGTCTATGGCAACTGAACCATAATCATAAAAAAGGATAAATTGATTGCCGAACTTTCATATTCAAAATGGCCTTTTTTTCTCGCACAATGGGGTCGTTTACCATATTTTTTTTACTACCGAATCCGATAGAGTTTGTAAAATAAACAGACCCGTATTTTTCCGTTTTTTTATCCGTCAATTATTTCTCGAGTTATAAGCGGCGAAAAACTGATGTTTTTAACCCTTTCGGAAAAGTGTAAAAGGGTGCAACCTTTGACGTATAACGACTTCGTCCAATCACGACTGAGCCCGCGAAGCTACTTTGCCTTATCGCAAAGGGGGGGACACAGTTGACTCTGCGAATAGGACAGTTGCAACAGCTTCTGTGCGAGCAGACCTTCCGAGAACCCTCCTCCACTCCCTTCACTTCCAAGAAAAGCAGTCAAGGACGGGAAGAAAATGACGTCAATGTTATCAAAGCAGATTTTTCGGTGGGCGTCACCTTTTACTTATTTTAATTTTTGATTTATGAGTGAATGGTTGTGGGTAGAAGATTAAGTTTTTTACTAAAATTCTTTTTTTGTTTCCATCTAATGATTTCGTGAACAAAATTGCGATTTCGGTTCTGAGGAAACGCCCCCATTACGGATATGAACAGTTATAAATATATCCAATAGTATTAATACAAGTGTATCATCCTTTTTATCCATGATATGTAATGCATGTCAGGTGTGAATTTACCCCCTGCCACACCTCTTAATGGTGGTTTGCAGGGTATTAATTTGACGTTAATGTAGATGATATGACGGGATAGCGGGTAACTTTGATGCATTTATGACTATTCCTATTTGGGTGGGAATCAGTCATAGTTTTCAGGGATTGCCAGGGATGGAGATATGCACCATCACATGTGCTTATGATGTGAAGGAGTACCTACCTCAGCTGTTATAAATGAGACACGTGTTTTGCGTAATTGGCACCCCGGTGATTAGAGTCTCCGAGTACTTAGAGGCGCTTAACTGTCATATGGCGTCAGATATGCCAATTCCGAGAAATCTCGTGGTCCAATGCAATCGATAAAAGATCATGCGAGAAATTCCTTGAGTTATACAAAATGTACTATTTTTCTATTATTACTGCATGTATTCCACCAATTCGGATAGAATATTATATTTGGATCATTTCATTTACAAACTACAATTGCATTAATGACGGATATAAAAGTGTAGTTTGGTGTTTTAAGTTTGCCTATTTATGAAAGTTTTCCATTATTGAAATCTAAGTAATGATAACAGGCAGTTTTGTAAATTAAAAATATATGGTATAAATGTAGGTCTTTCTGTATCCTCTGGATCGGATAATGCAATTTTCGTTTGTATTTTATTTTTTATATTTTGGATTATTATTATTATAAGTATTCTACCGTTGAAGGTAGGTTAAGATGGACATTTAATTTCTCCCACCCCTTAAATTTTACACGATGTCCCTCTTCAGCCCCTCATGCCTCCTGCCACCCATCATTTCATCCAAGCTACCCGTTCTTCTCCTCCCTCTTCCCCTCTTACCCAACGCTCTTCTCTCAATCGCCTCCTTCAAAACACCATTCCCTTTTATTACCTTTTCCATCCACACCTTCTGCCTTCTAATTTCATCTCCTACCAATTCTAGCACTTCATCGTTCGTCTTTCTTTCGACCCACTTTACTTCCTCCATCCTTCTCCGCACCCACATTTCAAAAGCCCTAAGTCTATTTTCATATTCTTTTCACAAAGCCCACGTTTCCGCCCCATATAGTGCAACGCTCCATATTAAACTTTTCACTAGTCTTTTCTTCACTTCCTTACTCAACGCCCATGTCATTAGCTCACGCCTACGAGTAAAAGCTTCTTTTGCCAATGCAATTCTCCTTCTCACTTCAATGCTGCTATGCCCTCTTTCTTCCAACACACTACCTAGATAGCTAAATTGCTCTACCTACTCTAGCTTCTGACCTCCGACTTTTATCGTAATACTGGCCCTTTTTGTTCTTGAAAATCGCATTACTTTCGTTTTATTCTGGTTTATCTTCATCCCGTATCTTTCGCACTGTCCCTGCAACGCATTCAGTACTTTTTGCAAGCCACGGGCTGACTGGTCTACTAGCGCTTGGTCATCCGCAAACCTCACTGATTTTCTCAATTTCCCCCCGACTATTACTCCAGCCTCCCTCACCATTTCCACCGCGTATATGTTGAAAAGTACCTTCTATAACGGACAGCTCTGCCTAACTCCCCTCCGCTTTGCTGCCCAATATGATTCTCCAACGACTACTCTCACTTGCGCCTTCTGCGCCATGCATAAATTCCGGATCAGTCTCATGTCTCTCCAGTCTACTCCTATCTTCCACAATATTTCCATTAACTTGTCCCACCTCACTCTGTCGAAGGCCTGTTCGAAATCAACAAAGCACGTGAAAACATCCTGATTTTATTATAGATTCCTTTCCGCTAGTATTCTTATCACTTCAATAGCATCCCGAGTGGCCCTCCCCTTCCGAAATCTAAACTCATCCTCTCCTAGGAATTCGTTTGCTCTCTTTTCCGTTCTTCTATTGATGATTCTAAGCACTACCTTTGCCCCATGAGAAATCAAACTTATCTTTCTATAGTCTTCAAATTCTTTTGTCACCCTCTTTTTCGGTATAGGTATCAGCACGGTTTTTACAAAATCCTCCGGCCAAGCCTCCTCCTAGTATATTCTACGAATTAGTTCATAAAATATGTCCCTCCCCCCTCTTCCTAGGTTTTTCAGAAGCTCAACCGGGATATTATCTACCCCTCCGCTTTATCTGCCTTCATTTCTCGAAGTGCCTTCTCTATCTCACTATCCAGTATTCCTGGGCCCACGTCATCCTGATCTACGTCCTTTTCCTCTTCTATGTCCAAGTTCCTAGGTCTATTTTCACTAACATACAGTTCCTCAACATATTCCCTCCAACGACGCTGGATGTCGTCTGGCTCCATTGCTAAATTTCCCCTTCTGTCTTTGATGCACGGGACCATTTTTATTTTTTAATTCCCCTTAACATTCTAACCTTTGAGTACCTACAAACTGCGTATTTCTCCTTCTCTCTGGAGTCTCTCCATCTCCTCGCATTGCCGTCTCCACAACTTTTCTCTTGATCTCTTTGTTTCTCTCCTAAGCCTGTTGTTAATCTCCTTATAACGCTTTTGCCTAGCTCTGTATCTATATTTTCCCATGTCCTTCTTTCCTCGATCCTTTCCATCATTTCCGCTGTTACCCATTGTTTCTTGATCCTCCTAGGATCTACTGTTCCTTTTGTTTTCTCAGCTTCTTCTTTTATGCCCGTCTTTATCATTTCCCATCCTTCAGTTATTGTTCTTCTTCCCTCCTCCTCCTTCATGCATCTATCCACAGTCTCCTGATATTCCCCTCTCTTCCCTCCAATCAGTGCTCCTACATCCCACTTTTTTTATTTTCCTTCATATTTTCAACCTTTTTAGTCTCATCTCAAATTTCATCACCACAAAGTTATGGACGGAGTCGGCATCTGCACCTGAGAAACTATGCGAGTTCTTTACGCTGTTCCTGAATCTTTGCCCAATCATGATATAGTCTAGTAGGTACCTTCCAGATCCCCCGGTATTTTCCACGTGTACCCACGCCTAGGGTGGTGTTTATACCACGTGTTTGTAATCACTAAATCATTCCTCGTACAGAACTCCACTGCTTTCTCGCCCCGGTCATTCCTTAACACCCAGACCATACTCCCCTACTTCACTTCCGTCCCTCCCTTCCCCTACTGCAGCGTTCCAATCTCCCATAACTATTAGCTTCTTCCTGCCCTTTACTTTCCCAATTAATTCTTCCATCTGGTCATATACTTCGTCTACTTCATCTTCTCTATATCCCCCTGTTGGCATGTAAACCTGCACTACGACTACATTCGCCGGCTTTACTTTGATTTCGATAACCAGTATTCTATCGCTTACCTGTTCCACACTCAATACCCTTTTTCATAATGTTGCATTCAATACAACTGCTACTCCCCGCTTGCTCTCTTCCCCTCCACTGTATATAACCCTGTACTTTTCACTCTAGAAGTCCCCCTGTTCTCTACATCTCCCATCTCCATTTACGCTTAATATTTTCTAGTCTTCCTGCTCTTAACATTTTCCTAACGCTCCATCTCCCAATCCATTGCGTTGTTACTCTCTTCTCTGGTTTATTCTTCGCCTCCGCTGCTGCCGTCTTTCTTTTTGTGCAAGGATTTCGTGAGATGACGACCGCAGAGTCCTTACTTACCCTGCTGCCGGGCACGACACGCGTCCCACTAATATGGTCCTGGGCCCCGTAGTTGCCAGGATTCAATTCTCTATAGTTCAAGTCCATTGTGTTCTTTATTGGTCAATAGCTGAATATACCTATGTAGTTGAACGGCGGACGTAAAATCAAATTTAAAAAATGTGGTAAGAAATTTTAATATTTTTGGTGAATTGTCAATTCCTTACTTGTCTTTTGGAGCTATCAAAGTCTCTACTGAATTCATAGAGTCCTCTACATGGCGGCTACTACACTACAAAGTCAAGTCGTCGCATTCCGCCATTTTCTGTCAAGAATTGGCCGAAACTTCGCAGTGTTGTATTGAGGTTAGCGATGTATTAATAGGTAGATAAAGCATTTTAATGCTTGAAAATTTTAATTGGAGGTGGTAGTGCACTGAATTGTACTTAAAGGAGCAGCGAAGGCTTACGAATGGTGATATTTTGAGAAACCTGGAAGGGAGAGCGAAATGGCTTCAGATGTGCCGAACAGACAAGTAGCACACCACCTCAAATGCATCGCATTGCTTCACTGACCTACTAGTTGTATTATGCATTAATCTTTTGAAACGATATGAGCCTTTCCATATAATACTATGTTTTACCAACCATAGCAGTGCTTTTACTCAGGCTTGAACTCGGAGAACCGAGTTCAAGCCGGCGTCTCCTGTTCATGCGTTTTTGATAAACTATAAGGGTATTTATGTTTTATGGGTTTTATTACTGTAAGGGTATTTATGTTAAGGGTGGATATATTATCCGAGCATCGGATTTTTTGAGAGATTCTAGGGCCATAATTTCGATAGCATTTTTGATATATACATATGTAGATAGCTTTACTCTAATCTTGAACTGTTAGAATTTCAGAACGATGGAAATAAAACTGTATATTTGTGTAAAAGACAAACAGACACATATAATTTTATGTATAGAAGATGGTTTTTCGCTGCCAGGCATAAAATCACTAAAGCAGGATGTTTTCCTCATGAATAATTGAATTACTAAAGCTGGAAATTTCATGTGTATATGACACGGTATTGACGATGTTTTCGAGTTATTGAGAGAATTAGCTCCTTTGGATCACTCACTTGGATCAGTGTGGTCTATAAAACGACAACCTCAGGTCATAACATTTGGGCAACAATGAATTATGGTGAGTTTTCAGTGACAAATATAGACATTAGTGTAATTAAACAAGAAACGTGCATTCTATCGTATTATATGCCTTTTGTTGGAATGACACATTTTCTCGTATTATTTTTTTAGTTAGACAATGATAGAGGATTTAAATATGTCAGTGATTCCAGAGCTCAATGAATTTATTGGTTTTGAAAAAAAGATCTTGCATTCTTGATATTTTTATTTTCAAATGCAAAACTACATGAAACATTCTCTCCCAACAAATATATCTTTAAATATAGTTTGGAAAATGCATTTTAAAAATGACCCTAAAATGAAGCCTCTAGAAAAAATCAGCAGCGTCTTGAGTATGTATCCGATAATTTAAGATGAAGTTTTAGCCGTTGCGCCGGCCCTGAAAATAAAAGTTAAGAGAAATCACTTAACACAACAGCGTGAGAATAATATTTCTTACGATGAAGGATATTCATTTGTTAAGACATTTTTTAAACAGTTCTCCATGTTTAAAGCCAATACATCCAAAGTATAAGTAGGTAACCAGATCTTTTGGCAATCTTTACGCCGTACCCGCGGTACATACAATCGTCGTGGGTACTATTAGAAATTTTTGATGTCTCCCTCGAGCTGAATGGAATGAATTCCTTGCAGATATCCTAAATAACTAGCTAACTACCTCAATTGAAAAAATTTCTTTGCTCCCTAGAGGCGCAAGAAAAATAAAGAATGTTTGCCACTGCTAACATGAATTTCAACACTATGAATTTTTTTCTAATAATGGTGGTCTGATTTGCTCATGAAGAGGTAGCCTTTGTAGACACACTTCGGGAACTAGAAAGGTTCATATGATTTTATCTAAGTAGGCTTTTCCTATGCACTGTCCGTGCCACTCTATCTACCTCTGTATTTCTCATATTTCGTGGAATTTTAGAGAAGACTAAATATGATGAATATTTCGCTAATAATATATTAATCATATTTCCACTAGGTAATAGGCTTCGCTCCGCTATCGTTCCACATCGTGAAGAAAATTTGAATCATCATATTTGACGGAATAAAATGTATAATTTTTTTCTACGCTATGGTTCAAGTCAGCCCAGAATCGAATATGTGAATATATGGGGTGCGTTCTGTACGGGTCGAATACGGAAATTCAGGCCATGACGTTTAGAGAAAATAGATGTTCATGTGTCTGTTAATGAAATATTGAACTGAAATTTCCGGATTTCCAAGTTTTGTTGATTAGTTTTGCATGGAAAGGTAGTAATTCTTTCTTTGAAGTTGCGAATCATGTTTGTAATATATTTACCTTTTTCGGTAGTCAAAATGACTAGGATGATATTGATCCGCTTCAAATAAACGTAAGGAAAAAACTACAATCATGCCCGAGGAGAGACTCAAACTCCCGCCCTCTGTATTGAAGCCCAGCACATTACTCATATGGTGACAATGGTTGGCGGATTAATGATTTTCCAAATCATTTTTTCATTGGCACCGCATTTCTAAGTCTCACTATATTTCTAGTACCTACTGCTGCACAATTATTCATGTGCCGTTATTATATAGGGCTCAACCTACCGCATTTGGATTTTCCGATTGGTAAATGTTCTGTATTATTTAATAGTTACATTTATTAATGCCAAAATTTATAATTTTTACTTTTCTGCATAGTGAGAGTAAACAAGAAAGAGTGGTTTTATGGAGAGAGACGTGTAGGGATTACACGGACTTTAATATGAATTGTGTATGGGTGGAGTCAATAGATGGATGCAACGCAATTAAGAGTGGAGTTATTGCATTGTGACGTACTACAGATAATACGAAACTACCAAAAAAAAAACTAAAATCATTACCTTTCCATACTTCGTCCAATGCATTTCCATAAGTTGTAGTTTTTCTCGCATGTCGTGTCTCCACCTGAAAAATGAATTACGCGTAAATTATTTTTTTTGTCGCCTTAGTGAGCTCAAGTGTATCGTTGAGCTTCTTATTCCTGGAGGTAAAAGATTGTAGATCAGTACCTTCATTACTACAAGTGTCAACTAGGGTACCAAGCTTAGCGGTTATGGTTGCCATGTTGTCTTCGATGGACCTTTCCTTCATCAATGATATAACGACCGGTACTATTCGTTCCTTTTTCAGCTGTCCATTATCTGTCTGGGAGGTTAAAATAATTAATGCTGTAATTTTTACAATAATAATTGGTTGAATATGAAAAATCAACGACAGTAGTTATTATTTTTAATTTACACCAACAGATGAAATTACTAGTTTGCAAATGTTTGCGTATTTTTCTCTGGCTTTAGTCGTAATGGAAGACATAAATGACAGAAATGAATGGAAGACACATAAACGTTTATTTTTAATAGGTGTTATAAACAGTGAAAAGCAAAAGGAAAAGATTCCTACCCCAAATAATCCTTCCATCACGCAGCTGGCAAAACACTGAAAATGAGAAAATGGTAACACATGTAAAACCTTAATAGGAGCATTTAATGAGAATTAAATTAGCAAATACTTCCATAGCAAGCAATAACGTTGTAATGCGGTTTCAAGAACGTTATGTTACCAGTTCATTTGCGTCTTTTTCATTTTTCAGTAACATTTCAGCCAAGAAGTAATCTAGAGATTCTGTAAAAAATATGTTCTTTCTGAATTAATTTACATTTGATGAAAACAACTTAAGTAAAATATTCAATGAGTACCTAATTTATATAGCCTCATGATATCATAAATCTGGTACCTTTTGAAATTGGATACTTGGAAATGCATTTTTTGTGGATTTCTTCTTCCTTGTCCTCCATTCCCTGAAACAAAGAAAATGCTTGTAGGAAATTGTCTGCCATAAAATACAGTTTGCTTTATTGCCATATTTTAGTTGCTAAAATGAAGTACTTCTAGCAACTTCCAAGACATATTTATGATTTTTTACCATTTTAAGGACAAGATTCTTTCCCTTCCTCCCTGCTACTTTGAAATGCACACCACTTGCGTTTAATCCTTGTGTGATATTACTCTAATCAACACCTGAGTTATGTTATAGGTTAGCCCCGTCATAATAGCAGTTCACATAATGGTGGTGTAACTTAATATTTTCATTGCCCAGGTAATTAGTATGAGGAAGAAATATACTCATGTGCTCTTGCTATGTAATACTATTGTGGATGCCATGCAATACTTTATAATAGTAGATGCCATGCAATGCTTTATAATAGCAGATGCCATGCAATACTTTATAATAGTAGATGCCTTGCAATAATTTCTACACATAGATGTAATCTGTACTTAAACATTCGCTCTTATAATGATTCCCACCCTAATTCTTGTATTAATTCTGATACACTCTTAAACCTATCGTAACATCTTTCAACGAACCTAGCTGAGCTACGCTGCATACTGTCAAGTTCTCCAAACAAACCTAATTAATTTGGATCCCATACACTGGCTACATACTCAAGGTCGGGTCTAACTAGTGAAAAGTAACATCGCTATTTTTTCTTCTCATCGCAATTCCCAAGTACTCTTTTTATAAATCCTAGCTTTAGTACCCTAGTTGCATTCCGATGGTGCATGCGCACCATCACATGACCAAAAATCACATGTTGAGCATGTGTAATCATCACATGGTTAGGTGTTAGAGCTTAGCGTAATTTTGATTTCTTCTCTTCTAAAAATTAATTCCAAAAATAATAAATGTTAACTTGCGAAGGAATTTTTGGTGGGTAAATGGAATGCATCACTATGATTTTTCATTTACACAGATTACATGCTTAATTACAACAGAGAATCCGCAAATATTATATTTTATCCATTTAGTGGGTTTAAATGATCTCTTGTGGTACAGTACTCTAAGTGAACCATGAAATCAGTAGTGTCCTCTTTTTTCTTGATTTCGCAACGTAGAACAAACATAGACTGTTATTTAATGGGCTCCTCCGCATCGGTGTGGATTACTAGGCTCTTATTATTTTAAAACAGGTGTTAAGAAACGGAGATTGCATTGAGTAAGATGTGCGTATGTTACAACTCGAGTAAAATTCAATACCTATATCAACTATATCAGTCGCCCAGAGGTACTCACGGCTGAAAGCTGGGGCAAGGTAACCAAGGCAGCAAACCAAATAAATTTCAGCATGGTGCAGCGAGTTGCTTCTCAGCTCTCCTGGAAATGATCTGCTCCCGGCAACGTGGGCCGTTCCATTTTATTCCCTCGCGCCGTTCCTCCGGAACTACGTTTGTCCTTGTCACTTCAAAATGCCGTGTCAATCTGTCGCACACCTCGCAACACTTCAAACTTAATTCCATTCTCTCCCTGCGTTTATACAATGGGCGCATTATTCTACTATTCCTTCAGCCGTCAGTGAGTCCGCATTTCCCTCGAAATTATTCCTGTCGCTGATCCTCGTTCCAGCCTTCATCGTGGCATGAAATTTCTTCGTCCGGTGATTTGCGGTTGATGGTAGGTCATAACACCGTTTAAAACAGCATACATTTTTGTGATCACAATGAAAGGAAGGTCGAAAACTCCCAATAGTTCCCTACGTAGTCCTGAGTTGCATAATGAATCCATTTTGCCCGAATAAAACGAGAAGGGTAATCGTTATGTTCATGCTTGGATTATTTTAATTAATTATCGAAAAAAATATTGTGACCCACGAAAGGTGTTATGAAAGCCAGTATTAAAATCAGAGGCGCAAAAAGATATGGATACGATATCTGTATCAGTTTTAGAACTTAAATAAACCGGTGCAGTACTCTATCCGCCAATAATTTATACGCAAAGATATTTGTCGTGTCGTTTGATGTGCATTAATTGACATAAAAATACAATTTACTGAGAGAAGGAGTAAGGATAAGACGAATGATGAAAGGAAGTATAGCCGTAAAATTCTTTTTATTGGGGAATATAGAAGGAGATATGGTTGAATACATATAGGTGGATGAAGTTATTGTCACTGAAGTAATGTTTGCTAATAATTAAAGACGTATAATTAACTTATGGGCATGCGTGTATATATTGAGGCATATGTTCCTACATTCGTAAAGTAAAAGAGAATGGCAGTATTTTACCATTATAAGGGAGTTACAACCACGAGGACTAGGAGCAGACATAGGCGTCTGCATGGTATTAATACATGACCAGTGCACGTATTCACCTGGAACGTAATTATTGCCTTTGCGTTGATTTTCTAATATAAAGAGTTCATCAAAGCAATGACGCCGAAATGATAGTGTTGGCCAGGAAAATTTATTTAGATGTACTTTTAAGGGTGAACATTTTTTCCTATGATAATATATTGATTAAGAAGTGCGAGGCGATAGTATGTAAAAGGAGGTACAGTAAACTCCCGATTTTCCGTGCAAATGATTAGTAAAGGTTGCACAAATAATCGGGAAACACGGATAATCCGCAGTTTGGTTCTTTCCGGACCCATTTCTCTACGGTCCGCCGCCAAAACAAATAAGCTCCATAAGAAAATAAAACAATCTGCCAATGAAAAGATCCTCGCTGTGCATAGGAGCATTTTATGACAAAAAATTATCCAGTAGACCTGTCCCGGCCGCAATTAATGTTTGCAAGCCTCTGGTGGCAGCACGAAGCCTGGGGTAAGACATCGGACCAGTCTGTAGGGTCGAAGTGAAAGTCATAATTGGGGAAAGTAGCAGATGTTTACTTGTGTGTGAGACCACTGCCGATGCACTAAATAGATTGTCGATGAACGGATAATCCGCAGCCCGGATATGGCACGCACGAATAATCCGGAGTTTAAGCTATTTCAGCATTTTGGCAGTTATCTTCAGGTACCTTCCGGTGCATTCGCGGACAACTCTGGCCTGAAATTAGGAAAATATATGGATTTGCCGTGCATTGGGAGGATTATCTTCTAATGGTATGAAAAATTGTTATTTATTGCTCATGATCTTACCCTTAATTATTTTGTGTATTTCATGATAACTTAGCTTTTCATAAAATTACTTCAGCATACTAAAATAAAAATATTCTATTAACATACATGTATGATATTGAAAAATCGTTCGCGTCAAAAAACCGTGTTTGGCTTAAATATTTTTAGCTCTCTTCCACAATATGTCTTTCTTAATGTCACGATAAATTTAACGAAAATTCCAATGGTTGCCAACTATTTAAGTTTGAATAATCATAGTCCGTTTACAGAAAAATATTTTACTATTCCAATAGCAGGAGTTGCATGAAAAGTTCAATGTAGTTGCATGGTAATCAATGAGTTATTAATAGGGAAATGCTAATTAGCTACTGATGACATCGCTGTAGAAACTACATAGTTCCATGGAACACTGTTTTATTGCAAGAGAACAGTGCTAGGAGGGGAAACCTGATTACTAAGATTTAGGCACAAATTGTTAGTGAATTAAGTGAATTGAAAGGTGGTTTAGAAGGAAGACAAATTAGGTGTTGCATGTGCAGCATGGTTCTGTTAGGTTTAAGTATAATAGTAATGGTGCAGTATAAAATTACTTGTTAGTGACCTTAATCTCTAGTCTTCTTTCAGCTACTAGTTGCTTTATAGTGGATATTACGCAGTATATGTGAGAAAAGTCAGGTAAATATTGGAATGAAATACTGTTTTCACCCTTTTCTCCTTGAATACAGCCTTCTAGCTACTTTTTATTCTTCATTTATTTTTTGCATATTCCATTCTGTTCCGTGCAAAAATATTTTTCCAGCAAATAGGAGAAAAGAAGATCTCGGTGATGCCTGCCAAGCAGACGCAGATGAATGGCATTGAATTAATGGGTGACGTTTTTGAAAAAAATATACCGTCGAATGATATGAGTGGGAAAATGTTATCGCGTTGTATAAGAGCCCCGCATGAATAGTATTTGGAGAAGGTCGTGTCGCCACTCTCATCACCCAAAAAAACCACTTTATACATTGTTTAACAAACTTTTCAGCCCACCCAATTTACATGCTTACTTTTACACTCAGAATGGGAAAGAGAGTATGCATGGAAAGAAGTTTAATTTTTCAATCAGAGTTTTGGAAGTCGGGTTGGTTTCTGCCTATAGTGTGGGTTTCTCATCACATGGGCCAAGTTTCGACTCTAGGCTGGGATTGCGATTTTTCCTTAGCTGACTAGTACCATTTGAATTCTACGAAGAGAGGATTTCGAACTCATTGCTTCTTGCGTGGGATGATAGCCGTGCCAAATCGTCCCAGAAACTGATAATTTAGAACATAGACTATATAAGTATAGTAACTTTACAAGAGAAAGTTATCAGTTAAAAAATAAATAATGTAGGTGACCTATTACATTGATAGACAGGCAAAGAAATACTTACGGGTGAAGACGAAGAAGTTCTATTCTATTACTAAATTGGTAAACAGGTAATATTACCAGATGAGGAAAAATATACTGAAAATCGGTGGAAGTCAATGAACGGATAAGAAGTTATTATTGTAAAGTAGGAGACTAATTATCTATTAATAATAATTTAGTAAGGTAAGAAAAGAATAGGTTTTCAATGTTGAACTCGGAAAATCAGGGAGAATAATCAATGATACCCTAATTAACATTATTTAAGTTAATTAAGACAATTTACTAATGGTGTATTAATTATCTCAATTTTTGTACCTATAATTAATGTAAAAATTGTAAAAACCTGAGTGTTTTAAATAACTATTACCCCCACGCACTGATTAGAATAAATTTGAGGTGGAGGTGAGATGGATCCTACACAACTCCATCTCATTCCCCATAATATATACATATATGTATGTAACCGTGGATCCCTTATGCCTTTCGTTACATGTAGCTAATGCCGACGATGAATTTTCCTTCTCCTTCGATCCTTGAAAAATACCTACAATTGTCAGTTACTCTCCTATACTGTGTGGCGCTGATGGACGGATATCGCCCCTAAATAAATGGAAAAAGTAAGTACCGCTCCAAATATTACTATTTCCTTTACTCAATTTTTGGAACTGGTAGCAAATTATGCTCTGAGAAAGCTGGAAAAGCAATGTAGGAAGAATATAAAATCTGCAAAGAAAACTTCCGTGTGTTTAACGTTATATTTTATAACAAACTTATGATGAAGAGCAAGTGGAAAAGTAAATTTCCGTGTGGATTATGTGTTAAGAATCATGTTCCAAGAAATCGCTTATCATTTATGTTATGCACAGATATTTCAACATTTTAAATACATTAAGGATACTAAAAGCTTAAACGCAAAAAAGGCATGTAAGAATTTATGACAGGTAGAAAATCTCATTAAAAGCATGACATTGAGAAGGCCTTTTTAAGGATAAAAAAATGAGAATTTGGAGGGTAAAAATGTCATGTTGTCTTATTGGACACAGAATTCAGAACTTTAAATGAATGTTAGAAATACGTACATGAACCACGTAAATAGAACATTCAACGTACCTATCTGCTAAGGTAACATGATGGTAAATATTTGAAAAAAAATTTCCTTAACGGAGTGGTAAAGAAATACTCTAGAAACTGAAGTAATATCACTCACACTCACTCAGTGATTCAACCCGAAGGCTGGTTTTGATAGGTGAGGGTAGAACTCACCCCGGACTAAGCCACTGGCGTGTGAAATTTCACACATTCAGGGTAGGGGGAGCAGTTCCTTTCCCTGGTCGCTCGCACTCCGAGAATTTTTCGATCGGGCTTGACGTCACCCAGATTTGAAGCCGGGACACTTCGATCAGTAGCCAAGCGCTCTGCCCACTAGGCCACCATGCTACCTTGAGTTAATATTATTATTATTCGTATTCTGCCGGTGAAGGTAGGTTTAGATGGACATTTAATACTTCCTACCCCCTAAATTTCACACGATGTCCTTCAGCCACTTATACCTCCTGCCACCCATCATTTCATCCAAGCTACCCGTTCTTCTCCTCCCTCTTCCCCGCTTACCCTACGCTCTTCCCTCAATCACCTCCTTCAAAATACCATTCCCTTTTATTACCTTTTCCATCCACACCTTCTGCCTTCTCCTAATTTCATCTATCAAATTCTTTCCTCTCCTACCAATTCTAGCACTTCATCGTTTGTCTTCCTTTCGACCCACTTTACTTTCTTCATCCGTCTCCACATCCACATTTCAAAAGTCCTAAGTCTATTTTCATTTTCTTTTCGCAAATCCCATTTTCCTCCCCATATAGTGCAACGCTCCATATTAAACTTTTCACTAGTCTTTTCTTCACTTTCCCACTCAACGCCCCTGTTCACGCCTACAAGTAAAAGCTTCTTTTGCCAATCCAATTCTCTTTTGAAGTAATATATTCACAGTGAAAAAAATCATGAAAGTTATGAAGATTTTTCTCTGTGGAAAACATACTTTTGTGGATAACAGTTCGTTATAATTCTTCGTTATAATTTTTTACGGCTACATTTAAATTGATTTCCTTAGATGTGTAAATAGGCTGATTTAGAAATCCTGTGGGAGTTAAAAAATCATTATTGGCATGAATTGAATATTTATTCTTATTTAATTGATAATAGCGTATCATGCAGTGCAAACCTGGTGCGTTATTTCAGTTTTTAGAAAAACTACTGTTGGCATATTTTAAAACCAACGAACACATTGCTGAATGGAAAAGTTTGAAAATGTTTTCCTTTATCCTTCTGTTAAATGAAGATAATTGCAAGGTGCTCTCTTATTAAAGGATTACATGCATTCTGGTTGAGGGTGTTTGACACATTGAGGTAAGGAAAGCGTTTATGCATAGTCAGTTGTTGACTCATCATTTGTACTAGAATGGGCCATTCAACTCCGGTTATTATTAGCAGCGTATTGTCCTATCTGGAGATTTAACCTTTAGCATTTGAGCTTAATTAATTCGCCTGCTCTTTGAGAGACTTGGTGAAAAACCTTTTTCCTTTCTCTGACTAGTCACGTCTCTTTAATTTCATTCAGTTCACATTCGCATTTCGCCCGTCATGTCGCGAGGAATTATTCAAGTCCCTCGGATGGACAGGGCGACAATTATTCAAAGACCAAACAGTCACACTGCCTCTCTCACGCTCACCAATTATCCAAACTTGACAGGTTGATGGGACAGTACAGAAATGTACACTGAGCGGAAAACGGAAGTGAATCGGTCGAAATGAATCCTGAGCTAATGTCTTTCTCCTGGAGAATATTACTGCTGAGTGAGTTTCCATCCGGCCAATAGGCTATTATAATAATCTTCAAATGCCAATTTGAGATTAAGGACGATACAAATTGGATTTAACCTTCATAGAAGGAATTAATGCTTAACTTCTTAAGGTTACATAGGGAACTACTATATTACAGAGTTGACGTAATTCTTTGAGATCACATAAATTGGTTTATATTTGAAACGCAATGTAATACCTCCCTTTGTATCCAAAATTATTATCTAAAATAAATCATTTTCTACTAAAGTGGAGGAATGAAAGAATATTGTATAAATATTAGAGGGCTTAGGGAACCGATAAATACACAATGTTACGTTTATCAAACAAAAAATATTCTGTAGCCTTTGGATACCGATTTATAAAGTTTTATATGTTTGATTTCATATTCTTCATAAAATATTCTTATGTATGGACTTTTATATACAACGCAATTTTCATCACTTCCCGTTTTTTACGTACTGGAGCCTATGGGTGAATGACTTAGCCTTAACCAAAACTACGTTTTGAATTTCCCTGTTGTATACGACACTCCGTATTCTGCTCATGGCATACTAACTCTTGAATTAACGGCCTCAGTGTCCGATATATCCATATTTTCCCTAGTTTATTCAAATATTTCGCAAAAATACTTTCTGCAATAGCAGGTGCTGCGTAGTAGTGAAACTTAAAACCAGTTATGGAATTTTCTCTCTGTGCATTCTACAAAATTGTCTGGACATTTTTGGATGTCAAGAAGCAAAATGTAACTTTTGCTTAGAAAGTCTGCGTCCACTGTGAGAATTGTTTGCTGCATAACACTAAGGCTTTTGAATCCCTACTTTTAACTTTACTCTCTCTCTCAGCCTGCATCTCTTACTCAACCTGCAATTGCCAAATATTAAATATTATTATTATGGATTAAAAATTAAATTGTCTGGCGCACCTTCTTGCACATTCCTTTCCATTCTTTTTATTCCATTTATTTTATTAGGTAGAATATTGGGTAATGGAGGTAATGTTAGTTAGATATTAGGCAAACCCGACGTTATTCAACCAACGACAGAGTTACCACTTCTGCTGGAATCGTCATAGTGTTAGATTGAGAAATGACTGTAATTATACACGCTTTCATTGATTAGGAAGAAAAGCATGTCAATGACAAGGCTAAAATAAAGCGTTTGTACTGTTTATAACACCTCTTCCCTGTTATTTTTCACACTAATATTTACATATCTAGCTACTTTAGGAGCCACTTGGTAGAAAGCTGGTTTATAAGTAGATATAAGCAGAATAATGACGGGGGCGTTCACTACTAGAGCAGAACTGATAGCTAGAAAACGTAAATGACAAATTCGATAAGAAGGCTTTGTGATGTTATCTGTAGCCTGTCATTCGCTATAAAACCGCAATATCAAGAATCAAAATAGATTAAAGGTGAATTTGAGGTTAAAATTGTTATTTATAGACTGTCATTCACTAGCAAACAGTGGTCTAAAAATTCAAAATAGAGTTAAGGTAAATTTGAGGTAGGAATTCTGTTATTAAAAGTAATAAAATGAACGGAAAGATAGGTCACTGAGGATGTCCTCAATATGGTGTGCGAAGAAATGATTTGAATGGTTATGAAAGAAATGGATAAGGGTAAATGAGGGTGGAACGATTTGAAGTAAAACAAATGGATCGAAAAACAGAGAGATAAAGGATGGCCATTAAATATTGGAGAGAAGACGTCGGTAGAACTAGATTAATCGGCTGCATCATCAGCAAATATTATGCAGTACGGTGCGCACTAGAATTCAAATTATAAAATAATTTTTATTGGATTCTCAGGCTGTTAGTTTAAATTGTTTAAAATAAAAGTAAAGTAATGTAAACGTTTACCTTCAAATCACCGAACGCACGCTTTCCAGTATTATTTCGATGGATAGGACGAGGTAGCAGTATCTATAAAGAGTAGGCCTGATTAACTGAAGGTTGCTGATATGAATTCCTTCTCTGAAATCGGGGTTTTATCTCTTGTTGAAGTTATGCAGTTATCAGGTTGGCAGACATGGTTGAATAATTCACTGGCGGTGAAGAAGCATGAAACGTAATTCAGCTACTATTAGCTTCGGGAAGCTTTCTCTAAAATTAAAACTAAGGATGGGTCGATTCCAGTTTTTTTCGATTCCAAACCCGATCCCGATTCCTGTGTTTTCGATTCTCGATTCTGAAATTCTCTTTTGCAAAGTTTGAACATTTAAATCTTTCAATAAGAAACAAATTATACATAGCCAAACTATAAAATATAATGAGCTATAAGTTTTGGATATTTTTTGAAATCTTAAAACAAATATAATAAACACAAATCTTAAAACAATATTTTTTTTACTTCTAAAAAAATGGTGAAGAATGCATATTATATGACAAGGAATTTCCATATTAACTGAATTCTATAGAATCCAAAACAAATACGAGTCATTAAAATAGTAATATAGCCTTTTCACTTCAAAAATTATAGCAGTAAAACATAATAGCAAAGCACTAAAGAATAAACGCTACAATGAGGAATAACTTAACTGATATTTGGAAGTTTTACTAATTATAGGCATTATAGCACATTATCTTTCAATTTAACAAAAGAAAAATCATGTGGACATTACTCATTATGATGTACATAAAAATACATTAAAATTCAGAAATTTTTCCACATTCACAGATCATGCAGTCAATTGTTCAAGTTTTTATTCAAAAACAAAATCATTTTGACCCTCTCTGGATCCAACCTATTTCTTTTGGCATCTACAATATTTCCTGCAGTGCTGAAAAGCCTTTCACTGAAGACTGTAGCTGGGGGTATGCAAAGATACTTAAGAGCAAATTTTTTCAGTTTGAGAAAATGGCTGTTGTGCCAGTATCTCCCAATATCTTCCATGCTTGCTTCTTGGTGCAATATACCCTCACTAATGTACTTATTCAGTTCTTCCTCACCTGATGTTTCCTGGGGAGTATTCTCTGTAGAGGTAACAAGATTCTTATATTGTGACCAAATTCCTAAACTAGTGCACACAGTGGATGTTTGGGCCACAGAATCCAGTTCTACTTTAGAATCTTCTTCACTGATTACTGACAATATGAGCTCTTTGACATTCTGCAAACTTTGTTCATTTGTAAATGGTATCTGCTTGAACCTTGGATCTAGAAAGGTAGCTTGTGCCAATGTAGAATCACTCTGAATTCCAGAAAATCTTCTTTTCAACGATGACAAACGTTCATTTTTCAGCCCTTGAAGTCCTGAACCCATGGGTGCTGGTGCTTCTATATTGTGTTTTATGAGTTGCACTAGTGGTATTATCTGTAGAAAAAAAATTAGGTTTAGGACATTGCAAAAGAGCTAATAAATATATTGGCCAAACAAAATAAATAATAATATTTTTAAAACATTCAATGACGTGAATTTATTAGATTTTTGTCATCTGAAATATTTTTTATATTTCATTTTTTATTCTACACTAAACATCTATGGTCACTTGAAGAAACAATACATTGAACTTCTCCTAACTTGTGGGGAAACAAAATATTTTTATAAACTCAGTTGGAAATTGTAAGAAGAGACTAAAAAATATGCATTGGCTGCCTGAGTAGACCGGTACAGTTGCTTACCTCTGATGAAGTTGATGTGGATTCACTTAATTGAAAGGTTGCAGCATCAAAGACTTCCAGAAGTTGCAAAGTAGCCTCAGTGACTCGCCATTCATGAGCATTCAATTCAGCATTTAATTTTATATCAGGTGAACCTGAAATCAAAATAATGGCATTCTGCTCGACCAATCTTCTCAGCATGTGCAGAGTGCTGTTCCAACGCGTTGGCTCATCCTGTATTAGCCGGTGTTCAGGCAGACCAAGTTGTTTTTGATTGCGCCTCAACAACTTCGAAAGCTTTGATGAATGTTTAAAGCTGCCTACTATCTTCTTGCATTTAGTAATGATGTTTCTGATTTTAGCATTATCTAGGAAGCCATCTTTTACAACATTTTGAAGCAAATGTGCAGTGCAACTAATATCCTTGTAGTCGGAATTCTTCAAAGCAGCTTTGATGTCTGTGCCTCCATCTCTCACCACCGCAACGATTTTTTCTGCGAGTCCCCAACCACTCAATGTCTCTCTAATGAAATTTAAAATGTTCTGTGCAGTATGACTAACTTCCAGGAATGGAGTAACTTCTAAACGTCTGTGATATAGTTTCAGAGAATTTCCAGATTCTTTAAAGAAGTGACAAGTCAGAGCCATGTAGTCATTCGTACTGATTGAAGTCCACATATCTGTAGTCACTGCGACGTATTGGACTTCGGCCAGGTCTTCCCTTACCATTGTCGTGACAGCACTGTACATTTCCGTTAGGTACTTGTTACCAAGGATTTTTCTGGAGGGCATCACGTATCGTGGTTCGATGTGGTGCATAAGGTTCTTAAAGCCCACATTTTCAACAATACTAAATGGTTGAAGGTCTAAGCAGATCATCTCTACGATCAATCTATTGATCTTCACTGATCGTGGATCATTTGACTTGAATTTCCTTGTTCTATCACAAAATTCTCCCAGTGTCGGTTGATGCAGCTTATCACCCAACTGTATACATTTTGGATATGCTTTGGGAGATGGGTTTTCCCAAGAAAATGGAAAATTGGAAGATTCACTACACTGAAACTCAATGGATGATGAAAGAGAATTGCTAGTCGTAGGGCTCACGGGTGGATCAACGGTGACACTCAAGGGTGACGTCGGAGGTTGAGAACTTTGTTGGGGGATAGCACTGTTTAAATTGAACTTGATATTGCGTTTGTTGAGGTTGGTCATTGATTTAATCTTTCCTCCACGTGAAATAAGTTTGTTGCTAATATTACATTTCGCGTAATTTTCATTTCCAACGTCAATAGCAAAGTATTTCCATACTTGGGAAGACATAACAATAAAATTAACAGGTTAATTGCCACCAGTATAAATAAATCCACTGAATATCTCCACAAAATTCGGTGAGGACGTATTTCACCATGCCTTCGTGCACTGTGGAATAGGAAGACAGACAACAAAAGACAAAAGAAAAGAAACACTGGAAAAACGACTTCCGTTGAAGTTTGCAGGACGATCCACTAGAGAGCGTGAGCGCGTGCTCACGTTCACCCGGGAAATTTGAAATCACGTACTGTTTTGGTTGGTTTTTATTTCTTCAGAATCGACTTTGAAGGCTTCGATTCTTCGATTCCGCTAAGAATCGGTGGAATCGAGAATCGGGAATCGGAATTGACCCATCCTTAATTAAAACTAAAATTAAGGGTAAAGATGCACCTGTATACAAATTATTAGTCACATCACGTCGAGAGATGATTGAAGACATAAAGGTGGTTTTCTTTTTGCGCAAAAAGCATTCGTATTTGATTTTTTTAGGTTTCACTATCTAAAGAAGATTACTGTGCCTTATAGGAGTTCTCTTTTTTGTTTATACATTAAGTAACAATCGGACGATCATTCTCTTAACATTACCAAATAAATATTTCAGCTTTTTTTCAATCATAATAATTTCTCATTCCCACCTTACTGATCATCATTAAACCAGACCACACTATATTGGCTTCGATTAAATAAGCTAATAAATGGCAACTATTTTTTTCTCAAGCTAATATTCGTTCTAGTAGGCACTAGAACATTAAGTTCATAACGTCTAGGAAATCGGGAAATCAAGTCATCCTTCGATATCTTTCTAATATAAAAAAAATAATTAATGCGTATTCAAGTTTTTCTGTTATTGACATATAGGTATTATCAGTAATTAAATTTAATTTAATTTACTAAATTCTCTTATTTTCCGTCAAAACCTAATTTTTTAAACATTGTTTTTTCCCATTTTTATGCATGTTGATTACTGTTTATTTTATTCTATTAGTCACAATATACATGTAGGGTTACGACATTTTTCGGTTTTAAGCCAGTGATTGCGTCAGTCGTCTACTATATTTCGCCGATTATAATTGGCTAGATAGTATGCTATTGCATGTCAGGTTACGTATGTATTACTGCAATCATTAAATGCTTTATTTGTTCCAGAGGGGACAGGAGAGTAACTGGGTAAAGATAGGAAGTTTCAGGCGACGGAGTAGGGTGGAGAGAAGTACGGCGTCGGCATTGCCTTTTATAAACGAAATAGGAAGGCTTCAGTGACATTCGCTTTGTGACACAGGTCTTGTGAAGGCTTTATGACAAGATATTTAATGCTTTACATGCTGGTAGGTGCCATCATCAGACTCGTTGTTCACTTCAGCCTCGGCTTGTACTTACCGTTAAGCTCACCCCCAAAAATGTATTTGATGGAAGGAAAAATTACTCGTCAGCAGTATTCCCAAATATTTTGAACAGTTTTATTCATTGCATATCATTTATATTTTAAATTGTAAACATAAGTACCGTTTTAACTACACAAGTTTTTAAAAGGTGTAATTAGTATCTCCTGCAGTTCTAAGAACTATGTCTCACTTGCCATGATTGTGTTGAGTCAGGTCCGCTAGTTTGATTTCATTCGAGCCTGCAAGAAAAAAATGGAAGATTATATATTTGTAGTAAAAAATCCCAGATTTTAACTGAAAAATATGGAGGTTGTTTGTTATTTTTTATACTTTTAACATCTAGCACGATTCGTTTTAAGGTGCTCCAACTGCTTGGGCTATAGAGCCCCCATCTAACCCATAAGTTTAACACAAACGCTGGCAGGCACAAGACATGGGGGCCGATTGTATAACTTTACGTTCGAACGTAAAGAGCCGTATTCCGTGGTGTTGTGGGTAATTCTTCGAAAACAATTGAAGGCGCGATTGTGTAACTTTACGTTCGAAGGTTTTTCGGCTCACGATCGAAGGAAACCCGTCGACTGCTATATACTTGACGTTACGGCCATTTTCAATCGTTGGAAGGTTTGTTTTTGTTTGCATTTTCATGTATAAGGGATAAATTATCGTTGTGAGGAACGTTGTTTGAACTATTACGGAATAAGAATGTAATTTGAAGTATCAAATTGCTTAAAAAGCTGTGTATGATGTGACAGAGTGAATTAATTAGAATAATTATAGCAACGTTAGGTAGGTGAATGTAATGAATAGCAATTTAAAACAAGCTATCGGACTGTTACATATAATTTCAACTTTTAATTTCAGCATTGGCATCAACAGTTTCACTTGAGCAATGCCACTTACGGTGAGAATAATACATAGTGAAGATATAGCGTGTGTTGTGACTACACATTGTGGCAATTCAGCGATTGACAATGTTTTTAGTGAACTGTGATGGATTGCATGTATTATAGTATCTATACAGATGTCAGAGAAAATTGTTGTCGGCAATTATTTCGTCGTTTCACCTATTGCCTTAAATTAAGATTTGCAATCTATGTGAATTGAAGTGAGGGGGATTTCTCTTGTCTTGTAAGTGTGATTGTTTACGTCCCAGTGAAAGTGGTGAAAGGATAAACAGTGTAGTGCTTTGTTATTCTTCATTCAGTAAAATTTCCCACCCCAAGTGACATATTTTTATTTCATTGCATAGTGGTGTCCAATGTGATTGTGTTGAAATAATTATTCCGTCTACGTTTAAGGCAGGTAATGTCTAATTATCAATAAGCATTACGTATTGCCCACGTAAGGGATTACTGTGTTGTTTGAGAGTGTTTTAAATTATGACTGTTGTTGTTTACGTCCAAGTGAAAGGGTGATGATTTTTGTCGACTTATGCAACACATGCTGTCTCGTTTTGCTTTATTCATTAAATTTTGCCTACTCAAAAGATAATCTTTTCATTCACTCGCCTTGATGTCATTAGCCATAGGATTGTGCCTTTATTTGTGTGCCGCTGAGTGTGCCTGGAGAAATAGTGGAAATTATTTAATGCTGCCTTAAATTATATCTCACGGTAGGTTATCGTGTACCTACGTACAAGAAATATGGTTATGGGAAAATAGGTATGCTACAAGAGAGACAGGCGGCACGGAATTTTAAAAGAGAGTTTCATAGGTACTATTTATCTTTGATGTGATGGAGAACGCTGTGAAAGTGTTTCAATAGTAATAAAGGTTGACTATTGCTTTAATGCTGGGGACTAGATTGAGGATAGTATTTAATTGTGTATCTATAAATAACCTAATCAATTTCTGTCTGAAGATGCATATATATGTGCCAATACGTTGAGCGTAGTTTTGCTAAATGATATTTACAGTGAACCGTAGAACATTAGTTAAGTTAGATGACGAGAATATCCGGAGTGATAATATAGAATTTCAACATGACGTACCATTTTTTATGCATTATCAGCAATAGAGAACACAATTTGAGTGATAATGAAATATTATGAGTTGCGAATTAAGCAGACGTTTTTGATAATTATCTGTGAAAGTCAGGGTATGACAAGTAATTATGAATTAATTTATCTATTGGGAACACATTGAGGCCACTGTATAATACTCGTGAGGAAGTTATCTTAAATTTTCAGGCATTGTAATGTTTATTATTACTTCTTGATTTTCAAAACAAATGCAACCACTTCAAAATAAGCTCTTTGCGCATGCGTACAAGAGAAACAAGTGCGGAATATGCTGTAAATCTGACAACACCGTAACTTTCGATTGCCTGCTGACGATCGAGCTTATACAATCGCACTTTTCATCCTCGTTCGAAGACGGTGAGCTCGATCGAGAGTGAACGGGTCACTAACGATCGAACGTTAGCCGAGTTACACAATCGGCCCCATGATTAGATTTCGCAACCTTAGTGTTGCCTCGTCTGCCAAGGTTATTTAATGGTGATGCAATGATTACAACATGATAATTTTATGCAAAATGACTCAATTTTAACGAACGTAGTGGTGATTTCTCGGCATGCAAACATTCAACTCATGAACTTTCAAAGCGTATTAGTTTCAGCTGAAAATTAAATCGTAAATAGTTAGTTAATCATTTTTCAGAGCAGTAAAGGGTGGAATAAAAGGTAAGTAATGGGATTGGAAGGAGAAATGTGCGCGAAATACATGAGTAAAAGTGGAATATAATGTATAGCGCTGTATGGCAGAGTTTACCTCAATGTGTGCTGCCTTTCTTAACCATTTTTGCTTACGAAGAAATCCATTTTGAAGACAAGTTGTTCTTATGTTAATGCCACCGTATTTAGAGGAGTTTTTAAGTGTATTTACACCAGAACTTCATCTCCGAAAATGCTCTGGCCGCATCTTTTATTCAACTTTCGATGAACGCAGTTCAAAAACCATTTCGAAATTCTAGTTTTTTCATTATTTAATCACCGTAAATGTGATGTAAAACTCATAGGCAAATTTAAATGGAATTGTTTATGCATCAATCATGTTATAACCTATTCTACTGCAGTGCCCTTAAGTACCAACGAATGCTTTCATCCGTGCAGAGTGAAATTAAACCGATAAAAATATTTAATAAATGGGAAAGGTGATGGAATTTATCGTTCTAATTCCAAAGCAAATATTATATCTCATTCCATTCTATTGACCTCAGTCACCGAGCACAGAAAAAAAAATATTCGTACTATTGTTGCAGCGGTGATCGTAATTACCAGTACTACCAGTATTCATGGCACAGTGGTTAGTTTTTTAGATCCAAGAAGTCGAAGTTTGTGAATAGGAATATTGCAAATTTTATTTTGAATATTTTCTTATAATAGCCTTTTTAAATCCAAATTAAAGCAATTGGTAAAAATTTTAACAGCAAGTCACACTACGAAAACGACAAATACGCTAAGATCCTAGTCCCCAAGCGCGTCCACCGGGTTCTGGTCGGTGGGTCGACCTCTAGATATTGAAGATAGCCGCGACTTAAAAGCGTTTACTTGTCTGATATGTAAATATGAGCAATAGGTGAGTGCTTTCCGAGGTGGTGTTGGCCTATCCTTAAGGAAAGAAAGCCAGTCGAATGATAAGGACACTAATGTCCTTATCATTCGACCATATCCCGCAGCAATACAATGTACAGTGAAACCTCAGCTTCCTTCCTTTCATCACCTTGAGTAGGGAACAGCAACTTTCCTTCAAATGAATGAAAGTGGAAACCAAATGGATCGGTTTAGCGACTCTCATTACATCACTGCAAAAGTGTTAACATGTCCTCAATATGATAATGAGTATTTTTACCATTATTTTTTCCTAAAAGTAATACGCTATCCCGATAAAGTATAAGACAAACAACCCTCATAATGATCCGTTCATCTTATAAAATATTGAAAATCGTATAACTATTTAAAGTAAGACAGAATTCCTGGAACAGGCACTAAGAGATAATGGAATGCTGGAGGTCCCTATCTTACTTAAGAAGCTGGGTAAGCTAGGATGGGTTATTTATTATGAATTGCTTCAGAAGGGATAAGAAATATACTTATTTGAAATGAAAACAAGCGTCGGGATTGAGTCAATAGATGAATGAAATGCAAATCGGGGTAAACCTATTCCATCAAGACACATCAATACGTGTATAACATTATCAAAAAATCTAAATTATAACTAGAATGTAACCTATATTGATTAATATTTTTGTTGGAGATACCTGTCATTGTTGGAGAGTGCCACTGGAGTGCAAGGCACAATATTATAATTGAAAATAAACTTGCCTACGGTGTATAAATAAAGTCTTATCATTGTGTTTTTTGAGAAGCATCATATTTGATACTAATTATAGTAGCAAATAAAAATATCGCTTGCCAACCACCCATTTTTCTCTGAAACGTATGCACAAAGAATAAAAATATTTTAGCTAGTTTGTGAAGGTATTTATGGCATATTGAATGGAGAAATTTTGGATTTTTATCAACGCTGAGTGTTTATTAAGTTTGTTACGGTTGGTTCATATGGGTACATTTCTTTGCCTTTTGGATTTTATTAGGCGTGCTGAATTAATCTTACCACTCACCTGTTCTCTTTTGTCATGCATGCAGGTCCAAATATTGTAATTTTTTGCACACGGCGTATCACCGGCTGAAATTAAGTAAATTCATTCTGATGAATTGTGTGAAATACACATGAATGAAATTTCAATGAAATCGCCTTTTATTTTTCATAGAATTTTGAAAGAATGATATATTTTACTTATAATTTTTTCCGTCTTTATTTGTCTACTCAAATTTTGTCAGAACTATTAATTATATCAGTTCGCCACCACCAAAATGTCATCGTGTTCTATGTATCATATTAGTAATTGCACATAATAAATTATCTACACCCCGTCCAAATTATTTGAAAGGGTTACATTAAATTCTGTCCATCTTACGATCATTTTCGTCCCGTTATAAAAATTTTACGTTGCCATACTGAAGAAAGGTATAATTTAAGTTGAAGCTAATTAGATCAGGATAACTATGTTCTATAAAAATTTTATTCAGCAATTTTTCATTTTCTAACTATTTAAATAAAAAAATAATTTTTTACCGAATACTCGTAATGTAAGTAATGTGAGTATTTCAAATTGAAGCTTGGGTTCCTTAGATATGCTAAGAATCCAAGCCATTTCTTTCCATTAATCTCGTTGTAGTCTACCGGCCAGCGGAATAATTCTTAGATATGCCACTTTTTCAATGCATTTTTAACTTTCACGTTGATAAATTATTTTATTTCTCTTTACCCCTTTCGTTCCCTCCTAGTTACCAATCATGATTTTTTTTGCTTCTCAAATGCTCTTTTGTAATTTATAGCCATATTTACTCTGTTCAGTCACATTCTCTGCCTTTAACAAAGTTTCATTGGCAAATTTAATTCCTTTCACACCATATTGATTGCCTAATTTTCCTGCCTCTTTCCTTTGTATTTTTACCACCATTTTCCAGATCTAAATTTCCAGATCTAAATTTCAAGAGCTTGAATTTTTTTTCTTTTCGTTTCTCCTATAAGCCCATTTTACGTAGCCATGCAACAGAAACATGTTTTTCTAAACAATAAAGGACATAATATGATATTATTATTGTGTCCCAGTCTTGTTTCCTGAGTTTTGCAGGTATTTTGACACTAGCATATGTTTATTTTTTTATTGCTGCAAAAACGGTCAACCTGAAATTAATATTGTAAAATAAAAGCTTGTTTTAGTGTAAAAAGAAAAAACAGAATCGGTTAATAATAACAAGTAATTGAGATAAATTTTACTAATGCTAACTTTCTAAGTTTGTGAACTCGTTTAAACTTGTACCGATATGTATTATTAAAAGGTTTTTTTAAGTTTACTCGAGGCAGCTTTTAATTAACCGAAAACGATGTTGCTAAATATTGTTAATTGTACGGATTAACTCCATTGGAGTTGAAATCAAAATAATAAATGTTAATGCACGTGATAGTTTACTATAATTTTGCCGTAAGATTTTGTGGAATATTTTTTCTTGTTTTCCTTAATAATTAATTGAGTATCCCATTATTATTTGATCTTTAAATTGAGGATAATTTATCTGTATGCAATTAATTTTATGCAGTTACAAGGAAATGACATTTCAACGCATATTATAAGGATACCAATAAAAATGTAGTCTAGGTAACCATATGCAACAAATCTATGGTTTAGGACTAAGTGACACTAAGCTGAAATTATAAATTAAAAGCTTTATAAAAAGACAAACAAGCATAGCAATTTCGGAATCAAATATCACAAGTGAAGTACAAAGATCGAGGGCTATGATAAGATGAATAATACCTTTCATTAAAAGAGGAATCTAATAACAGCTGAAAGTATAACCGTGGCAGTAAAAAACTTTTTTTCAAAGAAATTTGTGGAGTTTTTGTCTTATGGTAGTACATATAGCTGTGATTTAGAACGAAAATAACAGCATAAAATGATGGACCAAAAGCATTAAAAATTTTATGCTACAATAGAATGATGGGTTAAAGATTATGTAGAGATTAACAAACAATGTAAAGTGAATAGTACGAGAAAAAGTAAACCTTCTAACAGCCTCAGTAAAAAAGGCGTAAATATAAATACATATAAATAAATAAGGCCCATATATTACGACATAATTTCCTGATGTAGACACCATTGGAGGTTAACGAAAAAAATTTCAAAGGAGGGCTTCGTACGAGATTAATGGAGTATGGTTTTTAAGGCAGTGATGGAAATGAATTTTATAAAAATGATTGAATAATTTAACTGATAGGAGGTAACCAAATGGAAATAATGAAAAAAACAGCGTGGGATTACCTTCGATAAATATAACGATTGCGATTTTGCACAGGATTTAAATCACCTACTCGTTTCAACTCACAGTCGTCTTCGAGTACATGAAACATTTTTACAACGGAGGGACAAAATTGGTCTTGGAATTGAAGGTGACTCAGTGAATTAAAAGCGCCTTAGAAATTCCGTAAAAATGTGCTACTGCTGTTTGGTTGAATATGTTCTTTCCTCTATAACTAGCCTAAATATGTTCAATTTACGGTTTCTGTCTAGATCAAATGGTGATCATCAAAACAATTACCTAAACCAGTTCATGCTTATCTTAAAAATTACGTTTATATTAAGCAATGCATAACATATGTAGTACTTACTTGCGGCTGTGGCACATTCGGTGATTCCCTTCTTTATTTCTTCCTCATCAATGTTTTTCCCATCTGGGGATTGGTTTTTGAAGACTTCTTTGGCCAAGGCAATTTTATCTTCGACACTGAATACTCCATTCTTGACCTTTCGAAAAATGGCATAAGTTTTCAATAATTATTTTCGTTTTCTTGAAGGAGCATGACTCTTAATTTTCTTAATTACAGTTTTTCGGAAGCCCTAGCTGCAACTTGTCTTTTCTCTCACGTTGCAGCTGGCATCTTCAGGAGTGAAGGTTTTAGTCGAATAGTTACGACATTGCGAAGTTTTCTGACGTCATTATGTACCTATTTTTATGATATAGTATCTTTAATATTGTGCACCATTGCATTTATTTAAAGTTAGTGCCTAATTGCACATTTAAATGTTTTGTGGACTTTGTCAAACAGGAATCGGGAGCGTATATTATTGACTCAAACAGGATCAAGGCTCAATACTATCCTAACTTGTTGATAAATTATTTTACATTGCCGTTATTCTCGTCATTATACACTTAAAAAAACCTGCAGCGGCATGTCTGGTCCACTACCAGATAAAGAACCTTTTTTTAGCGTTTGATACTTCTCTCTTAAGGAGTATCCATGCAACTTGATAAAAAGTTTGACATATAATATTGTCATCTCCAATGGATGAGACGTGACACCTCGACGGCAAGCACCGGAATTGCTGCAAAAACCTATGACCAACGATCAGTTGTAAGTTGTAGTATAACTGGAAATCTTAAATAACGTAAACTTTTTATATAAAAAATATGGATATTAATTACAAACTATATGCTTACAGTATCTCTTGTATCTCTTTTTCACCGATTTTCTTTTAAGTGGCATAATATAATCAAAATTATTTCTGAGTTTTTTTTATTTTTAAACTATTAACCCATCAAGTTTTCATATGCTTAGTATAGGAACCAACATATTGTAAGTGAGATATAAGATTTCATTGATAAATCACATTAAAAATTTGAAGTTAGTTATTTCAGCTTGTATAAATTTGCAAATGTTTTGTTTGCACTTTCAAGGGCTCAATATGAATGTGTTGTATTGGCTTAATTAAGTATGCTATTCTGCTAAGGGTGTATAGGAATATTATGCTACTTTTTTAATTGAATGAAAAATCTGCCTTGTACTCACTACTCCGAGTTCCTCCATTAAGCATTGAACGAAGCACTGAAATAATGAGAAATAAAGCATTACATTATTTAATTCTTTTCCTATTTTTCACACATTGTATGAGTGTTCGATTATTGAAAAGAAAGATACATACAGTTCCAACCTCAGAGCTTGCATCCATAAGCCTTCCTTTGGTCTTGATGGAGTTCAGCTCGTCTTATAGTACATGAAAAAAGATAATTTTGATTAACTTAAATTCAATTTTGTTATTCTTGCTGATTTACTTCATCTTAATAATTTTTAGCGAGTAATTAAGGTAGAATTCATGCGCAAGGTAGAAAATACCATGATAACTTTGGTAAAGGCGTTGAATTTCCGTTATGGCTAGTAGTTATTACCGTGCTCAACACATTCAAACAGTACCCGCAAAGTGCTTAACACCTCAAAGTCAACTGATTTCCAATTTATAGGTTTCACCTTGAGTGTTGCAATGTTTCACGCAATATACCCAGTTTTGGGGTACAGAGTTCACATTGCAACTTTGCATCCCCGTTGGACTTAGCGCCAGGTTATATCTTCCCTCAACGATCAAAACAGAATCCTGTTACAGAGCAGTGACTTTCTACATACAAAACGACACTCGCAGCTCTTTTAATTCACGATATATGTGATAATAATATCCTGATAGGAATAATGCTATTTAGGTGATACCTGAGAATTTATTACTGTTGGGTGAAACTATCTAAGAGTTTATTTCTTTCGTATTGAAAACGTAAGTTTTTACTCAAAATTGTAAAGCAAATTATTTGAAAAGGTCTCCAATAGATAGATATATTTATATAAAAATTTAAACACCTATTACAAATTCAATGGAGAATCTCGCGCAGAATATAGGTACGACTCCAAAATACTTTGAAGTTGCTGAGTAATTAAGCGGCATTTATACACTAATTGTCCAAACCTGCGGTGTATACCCATCCTTCTCTTAGAATTTTGTTGACATCGCTCATACCTAAATTACTTTCATGCTATGAGCTCGTTATGTTTCTCTTCATCCTTCACGTGCCTTTAAAATTATTTATCTCTGTTAAATTCCCATATCGATTTATCTATATACCAACCCGATGCCATCGCTGCACATCATTATTTCTTCATCTTCTATTCCCTTAGCAGGGTCTACTCCGTTATCATGACTAAGAGTAAAGTATTTCTCCAATTTCTGGGGATAATTGCGGCGAGATTTTTCTCCACGTAGCAAATAGCAATGAGAGCGTATATTATTCCGCGTCCAAGCCGTATTAACACAAGATATCTACATCTGCATCTACACGATACCCTGCAAGCCACCGCGAGGGTGTGTGGCAGGGGGTGAAGATCACCAAGCATGCACTACCGACATGCAAACACGCAACTGTTTGTTCATTTCTGGTCACAAAAAAAGATATCGTATCGTAAAAAGCTAGCGTGTGAAAATAGATTGTCTATTTATGTATAGCATGATACTTTTAATATTTTACGACCAAATTCCACGTTCTGTTCCCAGATACATATTTTTTTGCGCACTTACCTTGAGATATTTGAAACCGTTTTTGGCAGACGGTAATTGCAGCGTCCATACGTTCCATAATTTCTGGAGGAACTCCATGCTATAGTTTCACAGAAAGAAGTAATTTTAATATGTGGTCCATTTGAATGGATAATAATTGTGCTTAAAGTGCATTTTAAATTTTGATTTCATCTTGCCTTTGAAATGATGAGTAAACAGTTGCTAGAGACAAATATGATGCTTATCTTTTGCGTTACTCATATGATAGTTGGAATTTGCAAAGAGCCATCCCAAGTATCTTTTAATGTTATTATTTCCACAATCGCTTGATGTATAGTAGAGGATGACTACTGATAACTTACAGTGCTTTCGCGCATTGCAGACTCGCGAGAATACGTAAAATTAATTTTCTTGGGGTTAAAAAAAAAGTTAAAGCGCATGCATTTTAATGTAGGGGATATTTAGTTGAAATGGGTTAGGAGGATACGCTTTGCTAAAATCTTGCAATTTCATTAAGAGGGTTGGTGTCAGTGATCTCTGCTTAAATATTCTGGACGGCGTACGAGCTCATTAAAAGACAATTTTTTACTTACAGTGTAGTCCAAGAGCAGTACGAAGGCTGCTACTGTTAGGATAGCATACACTTGCATCGCCTTCTTTGCTTTAAGATGCCTGAGGAAAAAAAGAACTTGCGGGCCTTCGTACTGGCGGATGGTCAGTGGAAAACTGCTTGCGAACAGCACCTTTTCGAACGTATATATATATGCATGTAAACAAGGCCCGTCACAGCGTTAGGGTCATCTCCTCGTCTCCCCACTCCAAACTCGCCTACGAGGTTGACTTTGCACAGCCCATCAGGATTTCGTAACTTCCCCCCAGTCCTCCCACGCTCAATTCTTTTACCTTCATCTCTCTCCTATTTCCCAAGGGCATGCCTTTCGTAGAACGAATAAAATAAGCGTTTCAAATCTCCTCCACCCACCCCTGCTTTTCCGAACATCTCCAACTACTGGAGAGACATTCGCTATGATTTTATTCAGCAAGCAATGTATTTCAAAGTAGTGTTTGTGTGGGAATGCAGTAAATTAATCGCTGATAAATGCAAGCATATGGAGCTAATTCTTTCTGTCTCTTCATTCCTGTTTTAACTCAGTTTATTTAATTAAAATATTGATAGAATATTTTCTCCCGAATGATTTCATTATATTTGTCTCCCTATTACTCTAGATAGTGGAATAAAAGTCCCTTCTAAAGAATAATGTGGGATAGGAATATTAGTAGTGCTCTCCAGTATAATCGAATAATGAACATATTATGGTTTAATGCTATGTTTTAAATTAAGTATGCTAGAGTATTCAAGGAAGATACATAACAAGTTGTGGTTACTGATAGCTGCACATGTATCTCAATCAACTTTAGGGCTAAATTATTCAAAAATATATATATACCGTTGAAAACTTATTTTTTCAACTTTTGATGCAGGATTACTTATACTGCTGCAATATTCTTATTTCAGGAAGCTTAATGTAAATTTTATAGTCTTGAAACTTTTTATTTTGTATTTGTTTCTGTCAAAACAATGGCAAGTGAAATATTTGAAACATTCAGGATGAAGGCTTTAAGATATCTTTTCACATGTGTTTATCAACATTAATACACTTGTAAATTATGTCTGCCTGCTGTTCCCTTTCCATTCCAGTCTCATTCTAATTCTCACAACAAAGCGTTTTTTTCTGTTCCTAAGCTCTACATCATTATTCTTAACCTCTTTCAGTCCTTATGTCAACCTTACCAATATTCTTTTCTTCCGTTTGCTTTGCTCAACGTAAATACTCCCCTGTATTACTCTCTTTCGTATTCCGCTCCCTATAAGCAGCCGTTTGTCTAATATTGTCGTTATTTTCATATCCATCTGAAAAACTTCGTTTCCTTCTCCGAACATACTGGTATATGGTGTGAATAGTGAAGGGTGTAAAAGATAAGAAACAAAAAAAATATCTCAGCGGATGGGAGAACAAAGTGGGAAATTATATCAAACAAATTTTTAAATTGATGACACTGCTTTTGAATTTTATCGCTCGTTTCCTCGTGAATTATTATTACTTTGCTCTCCAGGTCCTTCAGTTTTCACTTATGCCTTTCCTGCAGAGACCAGATTTCTGAGCTGCATAACACCAGTGGCTGATTAAGAGCTTTGAATTCTTTCGTTGCATGTATCTCAATTATATTCTATACTTTTTGCGACTACTTCTTGTTCCAGGGAACTCTTTTTGGTTGATATTTAAGTGATGGACCCTCTAAATCTAAGAGAGATCGGTACCACTTGCTCATTTTGTCCAGTTTATTCTCAATTTCATTTTTCTTATTCCCATAACCCTATTTTACCCCAATCATGTATTGAATGCGATGATGGTTGAGCACTGACATACCTTATTCACCATTATTTTATGCTTGGGCAATAATATTAAATTAATCAGTAGCTGAATTCTTCAAGTGAAATCAATTAATGATATTCTCAAAGTCAGCATAATTAAAAGATGATATTCTGCCCTCTTTCCATGTTTCTACGTGTAAGCTCCTTGAGCGAAGTTTGTAAACAGTCTTAAAAGTGCGAGATGCCTTCTATATTCCACATTCTCTAGCGCGTGTTCTCCTATTAAAGTGCAACCTTGGCCAGAGAATGACAATGGACTTTCCTTTGCTTTTCTTGCGATAATTGAGGAGATAAATGATTATTATGAATTTTAAATATGTATTACGATTAACCTTGGTCTTATTTTAATTACGTAGAAATAAATCCAACTCTTTCGTCACTTTATCCTCGAACTCAGCTGAGTGGAAGAAATTTCTGGTGCCAGGATTCATAGACTATTTTTATTCTTATGATAAAGTTTGGAAAATAAATATTCTGGAATTTAACTGAATTGACTTATAACATTTTTGAAATCTTGTTAACTACGCTTTAAAGCTGACTTTAATATAAAATGAATACATAATTTAATTCTCGTACTCTAACGAAATCCTTCTCTGATAATAACATTATTTACGCATAGCATAATATGCATTTTCTCTCCCCACCTTCCTGAGAGCCATGTGCATTATTTTATCTCGCGGTTGCTCGGCATCTCCATTGGCCTCAATTAATGTTTTTCTCGGGAATTATGTTTCATATTTTCAAGCCCTAATAGCGGTGTTGCAGTATGTGGCATTTATTGTGTACACATATTGTGTTGTACGGCATTTGATTTAATAAGCAAGGTTTATCCTAATCCACATTTTCGGTCCATTCTCTGCAGCAATTATTTTTTAATGCCACCTACTCTAATTCAATGCCGATTTTTCCAGGTATCTCTGTAAAATTCCGCATAAATTATGCATGCTTGCTTTATAAACACTTTTTGCTATTAGTAACGCCAAGAAATTTTCTGGAAAGTTGTTTGTCTCGGTCAGATTTAAATACATGAATTCATCATGAAACTGATGATATCTTCAATTTATAATCATTTCAGGTAAAATACTCATCTCCACTCTTTAACACCGTCATTTACTGCAATTAAGGGTGCTTTTTTCTTAAGAATACATGTACAAACTACGCCTCGTTATCTTCATGATTTCTCGATTGGCTATAAGGACACTAATTAAGTGCGTGAATAAAATATGAATAGTCACAACGTTCAATGCTGTGTTGGGTGTATAGGAAAATCTAAGCTTCCCTAAGTGGACGACAATCGTAGTCAACCTGGTCAGAGATGGAGAAAAACGATGAACTCTTATGTATATTTAGCATAAAAAGGAAGCTAAAAATTCAAAATGGACAAGAAAATGCAGCATTGGATGTGCTGAAAGCAAATGATTACCAAAGTTTAATTAAAATAAAGTGCTGAGTAAGGAGAACGGGTAAAAGTTAAAGAAATATATAAGAACATGAGGGAAGATTTAATGCACGGTGTGGTTATAACGAATATAGTACTTACTCTGGTATTAGTGGTGTTAGGTGATGAGAAATGAGCATATCAGCTAGTAACCTCTGATAACCTCTCTTTATGGCCATAATATGAGTATAATGTCGAATTTTGGTGTATTAATATGGATTAGAAGGCGAACACTATCCATTTAACTTACAAATTATGAAACTTTAAGGTCAAAATTCATGAACAACTAGGTATTTACTGATTAACAGAAAGCTTAATTTTCTCTCATGGTCGACTTATGTGTTACCTCGTGTTGTCAACGATGACTAGAGTTACCATGGTAGACCCGTAGTATGTTTTTTCACATGCGTCATGCATAGCAAAAAAATTGACGTCATATTTTGGTGAGGATGGTGCACTTATGCAGTGCAGAGCTCTTTAAGGGATGGCACTCGAGGCAGACAAGCGTCGCAAATGGATCCCGCCGTTGAGTAACAATCTCGGCCCACGAGAAGTCGCTTTCAGCTCCGTGCGTGAAGCGACGCGAGGTTTCATGTTTGAGTCCCACCCCTCTAAAAAAAAAACCCTAACCCTTCCTCCTCTCCTCCCTCAAATCGCAACCTGTGCGCTGTTGCATCCGTGCAGACGCGTTATATAATTTCCAACCCCCCCCCCCCCTCCCCCTTCTTGGAACGTCATTTCACGCCGTGCCTCATAGTTCGTCATCCCCTTTTCCCTTCCACCCACCCCTCGCTTCTCTGGAATGGCTCGCTCCCTTGTACCCTTTCCTCTCTCCCTAACCCCACTTTTTTCCCACCCCTGCGTCCGCTTCCTCCTTCCTGCGCTCCCAGCCGTGCGAGACTGCCGGCTTCCTGTTGCGAGCGGAGCCGTGTCGGGGAGTCGCAGCCCGACGACGATTTGAAGTCTCTCTAGCGGATCGGGCTTTTTTTTAAAGTTGAAAACCGAAAAGCGGAGGGAAAAAATGGGGAGCAAGGGGGGAAGAGAAAAAAAATGGTGCGACACTCGGGGCGAGAAGGGAAAATGACGGATGGATAAAATGAAGGTGGGGGAGAGAGTGAGTTGATGGGCAAATATTTGCGAATTTCCGTGACGGGTGCGCGGGGAAGGAAAATAATTCAGGTTCCCAATCATTCGACTGGCTGGGAAAGAAAGGTGGATTTATATCGTACGCGTGGATTACTCAGTACTGCAATATTTTCTTAAAGGTTTTATACGTGCAATTTTATGCATAGAGGGTATTATGTATCAAAAATTGCAAATCCTCATCACTGGTCATCCACCTTCAAATTATTTCTGCATAGGGGTGTCCCATTGTCCAAATGAAATATCTGCCCGACTCTTGCGGGCAGATATTTGATTTGGATTCATGTACATCGAGAAAGCTATCAATAAAATCAAAGATTAGGTCTCAGAAGTGAATACCCAGTGGGGAGAAATTAGCACGATGCCCTGAGCTGATGGCATAGTGATCAAGACAGAGAGGAAAGAGACTTTTAGAATACTCTAGTTTGCATAGAAAATGCAGTAACTAGATATCACCTGGATGTAAAGTAAAGTAACACAGTTGATGGCATTCAGTAAAGAAGAAGACGACAAGACCAAAGTATTAGTCAGAAAAAAGCTAGGATAGATGAGTTAGTATTGCTATCTGGGAAACCGAGTAACCAGCAATATGGTCACAGTAGGAATGAAATAGTCAGTAGGATATCCAAGGAGATGACAGAAATTAACCGAAATATGAATCCACCTCCGTTTGAAAGAACAAGCTTGGGAGTAAGGAAATACTTCATCAAACATTAATATGGAGCATGTTTATCTATTGCCATGGTGCATGGACGATGATAGCCACAGATATGTCAAGGTCAGGAGCATTCAAAATGTAGTGAAGATAGATGAAGATCAAATTGATCAACCAAGGGACTAACGAGGACTTCCTAAGAAGAGAATGATAAAAAATGTCTGTTAAAAACAGAAAATAATTTGATGCAACCTAATCGGCCTTATCTTGAGAAAAAGAGGCAATTTTTGATGGAATAGTTAATGGCGAGAATTACCACTTAAACTGGGGACAGGAAAAGGAAGTCGTCAAATGACGTATTTGGAGTAAAAAGTAAGAAGGCAAAGTAAGCCGACAGGAGAAAGGAGTGGAGAGCTGTTCCAAACTACTCTATGAATTATTTACATTTAATGGTCATTATTATAATGCATTAAATGTTCTGAGTTCTTTTTTTTTGCATAGCCCTCAATTTGACCGGCTTCTACGTACGTATTTTCATAGGGGCAAATTATTTTTATCGCATAACTCACTACTCTCCTAGTACTTTTCAGATGGGAGTGAGTTTGCTTGTTGAGTTCGACGTTGTAACTACTCAATGCCTTAAGGATGCATAGATGGTCGCTAATTTCGCTTTAATAAAATGGTGAACGTTTGTTTAATTTGTATCCAGGAATTTAGTAAAATGTATAGACTATAGAAGTACCTACTCATTTTTTGGTATTGTACTACAAAATTAATTTGTAATTTAATCTTTGTTTCTTGCGATTATTGTTAGAAAATTTAAACTATAATAGATTGTGATTACTAGGTATTCAATTTTAGGCACTGGATGTTAGGTACTCTATTTTCTCGCTCCTATGCAATTCTTAAATGGGCTAGATATATGACATTTTTACAGTGACCTACATGCAGAGCAATGTTAATGTAGCAGATACAACAATTTTAGTCGGACATTGTTTTTCTCAACGGTCACTTGTTGCACTATGAAATTGAATATTGCCGAAGAAGCAGGTAAAGTTTTTTTTGCATCAACAGCAGTCTTTCCTTTCATGTCGCATCAAATAGCTTCCCACACTCGTTACCTGCTTTACCTGCTGGGGATTTTTATACCATTCTTTCTCTAAAGAGACTTTACGACATATTTTAAGTGTGTGCATAGGAAAGCCTTTTATGACTTCTTTTCTCCAGTTCCTCAACTCCTGTTCCCCCTATCAAGCATTACCGGTTTTTCCCGAGTTACACATGAGGTCCTATTCGAAGCGGAGTGGGATCGTTAGATGCTGTACGCACCCACCTATCGGGGGAATGGAAACCTACAGCGTTGCAGAGGTGACGAGGATGAACGCCTCTTGTTTATTTGTTGGAGCTTTCGCGGCTCATCGTGAGGCAAAAGAATTTTCGGTATTGCCGCGTCTTGTCTGAGCCCAACGTTTCGGGACCCGTTATGGTTATTTCTTCAAGGGAATGAATATCCACAGCCGATGTTAGATTTTGTGGCTCATTACAATTTTTGGGGTTTTTCGCGTCTTTTCTGGCAAATGCCCTACGTTTCCTGACCCGTTCTGGTCACTTCTGAGAACGAATGCCTACTGATTGATTCTTTTTCCTCATGAATGCCTCTATTTACGTAGTTTCAACAGCTACTTTTTCTATAGTTTTTGTTTTGTTAATAATAGGCAAGTTAATTGAGTGATGAGAGTGCCCATTGTTTTTTAGAGGTCCTCCTTAAATGTATTTAAGCATGGAAAGGGAAGAGGCTCTACAATTATCCTAATTCCTAAAGAAAAGTTTTACGCATCATAAAGTTAGAAATCGTAAATAAATTAGACAAAGATATTAAATAAAATCCCATGCATTCAAATATTCTGGTAAAACAAGAAATAAAACAGTAAATGTATAGTCATGTTCATATTTTGCCAATGAAGGGCTCTCAGTAAATTGTCATAAGACTTTTAGATGACTAGATATTGTTGATGTTCGGATGCCAAAAATTCTGATGGGGGCTGTCTACCTACCATCATTATGTGATTATCGAGAAATTGGGAAAGAAAGCTAAAATTATGATTGTCTAATTGCCTCCACAAAAATGCGCTCAATGTGTTTTCCTGAACTTATGAAGTGAACTTCTCAACTTTAACGTATAAGTTTAAGAAGTAGTTCATTATCATCTATTTTTATAACGTAAATAAAAAGTAGCTGACCACTACTTTAGCTAGTAGCTATTGCGTAGCTTTACAGTTTTTCTATTTCTAGCTAATAGAGTAGCTGCTACTTTTTCTGATAAAGTAACTAAAGAGTAGTTAGCTATACATTTTTGTGTGGCTGACCCATCGCTGATGCATAGCATATATTAATTATAATAATATCTGACGTTGAATTTATCCTATGCTATTCTGTCTTCCTCCGAAGTGGAAATCAAAACCACGTGCTAGTGAGGCCAGCCCGCTTATGATATGATTTCCAATGTGAAGAAAACTTTTGAACTACTACTATTTAAAGATAGCTTCATATTCTATTTTACTTCATTTTTGTGTTTGCAGTCATTCTAGGATTACATGATTCTAGGATCCATGCATGTGAATGATCATGTTTATCAAATAAAAGAGGTGGCTAATTGGATATGGGTACGGTAATATTGGGAAGGGATGAGGATTGGAGCGAAACGTGGTGTCAACAGGCTGATCTAGACAGTTTCTTGTTTGAAGGCCGTTTTACACGGTGAATGATCATGCGAATGAAATCATGCACATGAAGTTCATGCGTCGTGTAGTACGGACATCTCTTCGCATGAAATTCATTCGCACGATCATGCGATGAAAATTAGAACATGCTCTAATTTTGATCGCATGATTTCGTGAATGATCACGTGATACGAGCGCAGGACGTCCGTCTATGTTTTATGAGCGGGTAGAAGAGGATTCAAATTAAACAATTGCAGGACTAAATGCAGTTATAATTGGTTTTAGGAGGTTTTCGTACTTGTATAATTAATTGGCGTGCCCATTGAGTATATATAATCTTAGGTAATTCTTATAGGTAATTTATATAGACATTCACCTGGTGAAGTTCTTCAATTATTCACGTTTTGGATGAAGGTTGAGTTGAAAATAATGTATGTAAATTATGCAGGTAATCTAAGAGTTTGATAATTCTTGTGGCAAGTAGATATAGAGCAATACAGTGTTAGGACAGAACTTGAAAATTATAACTGAAAACAAGGCATTGAAATATCTTTATAGGCACTTTTCCATTGTCCCTCATGCTATTCATGAGGATGTCACCTGTTGTTTGTTATTACAGCCACCACAAACTGGGATAAATTAGAACAAATAGCATGTTTATAACCTTTAAATAGTAGGTACAGTATCTATTCCGATAGATACACCTACACACTTCATGCATAATTAAACTTATTTTACCCATTATGAGTTTATGCCAAGTAATCTGGAAACGTTATAACCTTATACCATCATGGACACATTTCGCCCGTCGCTAAAAATTTTAGCGTGACAGCCAGCCGGAAACGAATTGCAAAATGTCAATATAATTATAAACATATATATCAAAGGTTGAATAAGGATCTCTTGTCACAGTAATTGCTTCTCTCGTCGTCGTTTCTTATCTTTTAATAATCATGTCTGGTGAGATTTAATATAGTATGAAATTGCTCCAGCGTCTTTCTTAATAAATTACGATAGGCCTCACAGTCTAATAATAACAGTTCATTTTGAATCAGGCCTAGCATACTTTTACCTCTATTTCTCCTCTCTCCTTCTATCTTTCTCCTTCAAAATTGTGGCCGCCACCATTGTGATGGACTTTTAGCAGTAGATGCGGCAATTAAACCATACCGATCCATCATTTAGAGCTCAACTTTGCTTCAGATCAACTTAAACCTCAGAATCTAGAAAGCTTCGTTCAATAAATATTATAATTACTAAATATACACCATACTTTATTTAATCTGTCACGTATATCCGACGACGCAGACGACGTAAACAAACCATTTCGACCAATTTCGAACAATGATACAGCTGCGTTGGTCGGAAATCTCCCGTGAATCGATATGTACTATCGATAGGACTACCACTGCGCATCCTCTTTGCACATGACATTCAATGAAATAATTCTAATGATCATTCATCGTGTAAAACACCCTAAGCGGAAGCAATTTCAGGTCATCACTCAAATTCATTCGCAAATGAATTCATTCGCATGATCATTCACCGTGTAAAACGGCCTTTATATCAGTATATTTCTTCTTTGGTGAAGTAATTTTTCAATTTTAATTCAACAACGGCGTTAAAAATCTCATAATATATTCAATTTCCTTTTCACATTCTTCGACATGTTATTGCCCCATAAAATTACTGCCAATTTTTAAATCGTTGACACGCCTATTTAATCTTTAATGTAAAATTAATTATTTAATATCAATAAATTATTTTTAATCTCTCTCTTTCGTTGGATGAAAGTGACCAAAGATGACTGCTCATTATGTTTTAAAGAACTTTTAATTCCTATGTAAAAAATACTTCCCTTTCCTTAATCATAACTGATAAATGAACAAAAAAAAGTCATCCTTTGACTCTAAATATCTTAACTTTAGGGAAACAAGTCACATACGCACTCGTTGACGAGTGACAAATGAGAATGCTTACCATTGACCTCTCACATGCGCTCGCTTCAGCACTTGTGGTAGGTAGGATCCAGGAGAAATACATTTCCCAGAAGGTGTCCTTGGAGGTTGAGTGGTTGCGAAAGAAGGGCAAATAAAAAGCTTTGTAAGACAATGGCTTAGTTGTACTCCATGAAGCGTGTAAGGTCAAGGCCTCCTGGACTACGAGAACACATGTTAGCGAAGCAGAACAAAATGGAAGTAAATTACCAGTTTTGGTTGAAAATGTCAGGCGTTTTGCGAATCGTTTTTTTTCCTACCAGTCCCTACTTCGCCAGGTCGAGTGACATTTACATTATCTCTTACCTTAACTCTTAAGAATCCAACAGTATATGATGGAGATTTCTACACTATATATTTCAAAATGTCATTATTCATGTTCATGAGCTTAAAATTTCGTCTTGAGTTTTGTTCAATACAAGATTGCTTACGTAATGGTGTTGTAAAAATAGAATTGTATGAAAAAGTAACAGAGGGTTATTTATTCATTTATTCTTCTTGTGTTTAACATTTAGTTTAATTATTGAATTTTTTGGAGGAATAAGAAAGAAGACTCCATTTTTATGCCTAGCTTCATCTACTCTAGTAGTGGGCAATTGATTAATAAATCCTTGGGCTTTTATTAGCTGAGCCTTTGAATCTGAGTATTAATTTTGCACTTCATTAGGTTTTTGAAACAACCAAGAGCAGTCCAAGGTTAATTGAAGGATGACTATAAGACACTTCGGTTGAGGGTAATGGAGGCAGTAGTTATGCGGCGTATTAGAGGAATACTACTTTTAATATTTTGGATGCGAGTTCCTAGTTGTTTAATTGTTACTGTGAATATCTATTTGCTCATAGATTATTTATGCCTACACAAAATTTATACGTGACGTACTCTTTGTAGTTATTTAAATCATGTCAAAGTCAATCAAATGACGCTTATAGTATGATGTTTTATCGCATGATGCCTTATTTCACGTATCAACCATGAAAGAGCATTTGCATTTCTACGCCATGATCCACCAGATAGTTGAGATTTTCAGCAAATATAGTAGTCGTTTTTTTCTCTTCATTCTAATAAAACTAAAGTAATTAGTATCTTTGCATTTCATTTTTCCTCAATGAACCACTCTTCAGCCTCTTTCTCTTATTTGTCCGCATTTTTCTCTCTCAACAAATTCAGCAGGGAAAATTTAAAGGCTAGTTATAAGGTTATCCTTTGTAGGTCTTACTAAATTTTTTAATCACAACTTAGCTTCCGTTTAAGGAAGGAAAAGCCTGAACAGCCCAAATGCTTTTTGCCTAACAATACTCAATAAGTAGCCTAATGGACTAATCCTGCGAAAACATGCTCAGAATATAAACCATCTTTTATTTTATTCTACTTAATACTCGTGATGACAACTTGTTTTCCTTGAAGACGTTTGATGTGTATTAGAATGTAGTTGGAGGTCGCAGTAGCATTTTAATAGCGTATCATTTTTTTATCCTTCAAAACTATACTATTTCACTTTGCGTTTTGCATGAAGCATAAGCCAATGTAATTTAATTCGTAATAGTCGTGTTCATTGCATAATTTTTCTGATTTGAATCACTAAGCTTCTCAGAAAAATACATGGCATTTTTGTAGACTTTTACATATTTTAAATAATACTCATAAAGTTATGGTTTAACCTTTATTTAGTTTTCTTGAAGAACATTGATATGCAAGGTTTTACCATACCTCCAGCTGAATGTAATATTTTCACTAAATGCCAATATAATACGCAGAAGCACACTTTTGTTAAGATATGTTTAACATACAATACTCTTGGTACAGAGGAATATTTAATAATGCTAATCAACACCTTCCAGGTATATCGAGCATCGAATGATAATTGGCGAATTTCGATGAAGAAACGTTTCTGTAGCGTACCTAATGTAATAATTAATCAATTGTTGCCCTTCTCTCCTGATTCCTTAGTTTGGATTCACTATTCCGGACTGGAAATAAAAAAAATAAAGTAAATATATTTATGCCATTGGAGTATATAGTATTACATACTGTGTAGTTAATAAATACAGCAAATATTTAAAACAACTGTGCTTTCTATATACATAATGTGTGTTTGCATACCTATATATTTATTGTTCAGTTTATGAGTCATGATTTAGCTAGATATAGTTTGGTATAAGGTTTTTTTTGTTTCACCTTTGTTTAATCTCAGACTTACACCATCAATACAACACAATGTTCGTAGCAAAAAGTAAATTGAAAATAAATAGTATCTTTCTACTGTATTGCGTTCACTCACCTCTCTTCGTTTCTTCTCAATGCACTGCGTTATAAGGTAGGTCGTATGACACATAGTCTTTCCCTCTGGAACAAGAATTTAGATAGGTAAATTTTTATTCTCATCACTACTTTCTTTAAATCACAAAGTAAAAACTGTGCTGAATTTTCCGTACTAGTTTACATTTTCCGCGGTGGAGGCTAGAATAGCTGATAAAAATATTTTTCTGAACAAGTGAGAAATACAAAGGAGGGTGGAAAATGCATGAGATACCCTTTACTGAGAAACGCAGAAAGGCATATATCCTGGTTTAAACTAAATCCTAAAAAAGTTTATTGATATGTGTGCAGTGCTGCAAAATTTCTCAATCCACACAATTGAAAATTCATATTATCAGAAAATTTAAACTTTCAGGTTTATGGTGCTGATGACTCATTTTAATTTTTAGTCCAGTCTAGACTTCACACTTTTGCAAAAACTTAAACTTGCCCCCAAAATGTTTCGGAACATTGCAGAACTTAAAAAACCGCGCATTTACTTCCTTTATCCTCATCTGGTAGTCATCAGCAAAATAGTATAATTTAATATAGCTGCAGATGATTTAATTGGAATTAAGTTTTGCCTATATGTTGGTGCTCTGTATATATAAATTAGGTATAAAAAACAAAGTTAGGGCGTGGGTGGAATTACTCGTATTACGTGATTGTTCAAGTTAGAACTTGTTCCGTTTTCAGTCTCTCTCCCCATGCCGGTGTGAGTGTGTTACGTTATTTATCAGGAGGAAAAAATATCAAATCAATAGTCTCACACGGGCTTGTAACCTAATGGAATAAATGCCAGTGACAATATTTTGTTATAAAACAATGTGAAATAGGCGCACGAAATGTAGTTCAGAGTACGGAATTTTGATTGACTGTTGGACAAACTTAAAGCCCATAAACGGATAAAAATGCGGCTCGTCTATATCCTTTGTCCGTAATTAACCCAGAATAATAAAATGTTAGTGCTACTCCCTCACTAGATAAAATGAGTCATTTTCTATGATATGCATACTAAAAAAATGCAATATTATATTTACTGTGATCTTCCCTTATCACAGAAAATTTCGGAATAATTACTCTGAAAATGCAAGACTTGACTTATTTAATTTATTCTATTATCGGATTTTATGAGGACTGGGATGTCTATATTACCATATACATGTATAGTTTTTTTCGTTTGTGTTGTACTAGATGTGCTAAAAGTGTCCTAAATTAATCACAATTGTAAGTACATCATGTCATTGATATTTAATTGCAAAAATGTGAGTAGAACACTTACTTAACTTGGAGCAGGTTTCCATATCGTTGTTTAATGCCCTAATATCATATGTCGACCCATCTGCCTTTTTCACACCATCAAGAACTTTTTCTGTAACCTTCATCTGCTCTTCCTTTTGAAAAACTCCATCTTTTACCTAAAGAAGGAACATTTTTTAAAACTACTCCTTAGAAACCACAGTTGTATTAGTCGATTTTTTTTAAGATTAGAACTTACTATTTCCATTCCCTCCATCACACAGTTGACGTAGCACTGAAATGCAAGTAAAAAATATACTCTACCAGTAATACATTTCCCATTTATATTCAAGCAGACAAACTTGAATACATAGTGTTCAAATTACATATTATCTTTTTCATTTGGTGATTTGTAAAATCTCTCTCTATATAAGCCCTGATTAAGGTACGACCCACAACTTTTCTGTAAAACTTTTATTTTAGAGAAAATTCACAACATCAAGTTATTTTACACCTTCAATTCTATCACGTAAATAATTTCAGAATCTTATGTATCATATAATATGCTTTCTTCTAATGCTGCACTTACCGTAAGTCGAAGAATTTCTGCAAAACACCTTAGTATTTACTGCATGAATTGTCGTAGGAAACGTATTGGGAAAATTCTATCCTAAATAATAATTAATTCAAACATACCTGGCCGGCATAGGCATAATATTTCAATGTGATGTTACATATTACGAGAATAATCATACTAATACATTAATATCCCCTTATGGTGAGAAGATAACTATGCGTGACGAAGAGCAACAGAGCAATTGGGAAGGTGTGTAAAATGAATGAGAGACCTCATTTTCCTAGTGTACAAATGAGAATAAACAACGTCATTATGGACATCACTTCTTTAATGTGAATATTCTCGTTACTTTGACTTTTGCCTGGCATCACATAATAGAATATTACAATTTAAGAATTCCGTCGATCAGAAATTTGTGACTACCTATTCAGTGTACTCATTGCAGGTGGATAAGATAACTTCAGATCCCGAAATACTTAAGTATCCATGCACCAAAATTAAAAAGTCTTTCATAAGAAGGACATGCACTTGGCTAGTCTGATCCTACTTCCAAAGTTACAATTCTTGTATCTCACTGCAAATATATACATCAACGATATCACCCACAAAATTCACAATAACCTACAATTATTTACTGATGGTGGATACTGATGGCTGTCGTCTATTTAAAAGTTAATAACAACACATGCTATGATTCTCTCACCAAAAATCTTATTGACGTGGTTCTTGATATGTAGTCCTGGAACTTGAAATAAAACTAAAAAAAATACACCGTAATACAATTCTTGCAGAAAAGTTGAAATAACCTCAGAAGTATGTTATTAGAACACACATGAGTTTGGCAACTGATATTAAACATCTGAACATCATTCTTACTTCCAAACATTTATAGGGAAACCCCATTCGAAATGTTTGTTACACAGCGCTAAAGAGATTGGAATTTTTCAAACTAAATGTGGGAAAGTGTTCAAGTGGAAATATATATTAAGGATGTTAATTGCAGGCCTCACCTGGAGTGTCGTCCAACATTTGATATCCAAGAATAAATATTGAATTCGGAAATAAGATAAAAAGAAAGGTAGTGCATTTAAAAAAAAACCTTTTGAAGATACAGCATATGTCACTACGCTGGATCCAGGCCAAGCACTTCCAGCATCTGTAAGATGCTGGAAGTGCTTGGTTTGGAAACCTTAGAAACTAGGTGATTCGCAAATGAGCATAGATTCTAATTGATACTGCGGAAATATCTCTACTCAATATATACTACATCTGTACCATCCACCTAATATGCCTTTTTTCAAATTTTAAGCAGTAATCTTTTCCTCTTTCCAACCTTGTTCAACGCCTGTTCCTTCTTCTGGTATTCCAGCTATCTCACGTATATAAACTGTATTAGATTCGAAATTTGAAAACCCTCCGCACTATAACAACAGAAAAGAAAGAAGCAACCTATTACAAGAGATAAAATGTTTGATAAAGCAGTACAATATTTTTTTTCCCACGCTCACTACCCGACTACAATGCAAACGAAGTACATTTACTTCAATATATCTCACACCATACTTAATTATTGCTTAATAGTTTTTTAAATGAAATGTTACTTCGCGGCTGGTGACCCGATTCCCCTGCCACAAGCCAACACGTGAAACTGAGATGTAAATGATGTAGATTCCTTCCATCATGTTTTAATTCTTTTCCACAGAAGATCCACCCTTAGCTCTCATTCACTCGTAAACTAATCCGATAATTGGACTTTTCCATTCATCACTACACCAACATTGCTTAAGCTTTCAGTCTTTTTTTATGATCATCCTTGAATCATGTCTTAATTCCTTACAACACATGATCTACATCAAGCTATAAAGATAGTTCTTTTCTGTTAGTAAAATAAAATATAGTCAAAGTAAATTCAGCGTCATTACTACAGTGCCCACCTTTGACTAAAAAATATATTCAGAATTTTTTGCGAACCAAATTCAATTATGTACCATATCAGCCTAAAATATTGTTTATAAAAACCGTAAATATCTGTTGTTGCTTTCTATCTCCTCAAACGATCTGACAATACTATAAAGTTGATTCAAAAGATAAAAGTAAAATTAAAATTGACATGGAGAAAACTCAGTACACCACCTGGCGGTATTTATCGATCACGACCCGAATAATGTCATTTTACGTTAGTTCACGAGATGGATTTGCGGCACGATGAATTTCAGGTCGCAATTGATGCAGTGTTTGTTTGTATGAAGTGTTTTGGTAATTTACTCCAATGTATTTTGAAATTCTAATTCGTTCGACTCAAAACCGAGAAGTTTACCAATGCATTCTCGTCGGAGTCATCTTTCAGAGATCCCGTTGTCATGAGAATATTTGCCGTTTCTGAAATGAAAAAGAGATAATTACGTGGAATTATGACTTAAAATATATGAAAATATTGTTTCATCACATTTTTCAAAACTCCGTCATATTATACCCTCAGTTATTGGAAACTTGGTCCTGCAGGTTTTCATTATCTTCTCAATATTTTTCCCAGTTTCCTCTGACATTGTCAACTATAAAAAAAACAAATTAGTATAAATAAATAACGACTGCAGAGGGAAAAACTTATTGCATCAGACGAATTGAATGCAGCTTTGTTTAATGCTATAGAAAATCTCTGATTACCAATTGCGCATGATCCTAGAACAATTTGCAAATGCGATAGATACATTACATTGGAGAAAAGGACTTCCCATCTTCTGTAATATGTGAAATATTTAATTTCATTGAAGTTTATTGGCAAGTTCACGTTGTTTCATAAGTATTATTTCTTATATCAAGAATTTATAAAAGATAAAGGCTAGTTTTTTGGACGCTAAACCATCGATTCCTTAAAATCATTTCATTTCTAATAAAATCAGATTTAAATATGAAATTTCTCCATTGTCTAATGTTACATTGCACTCCGTCGTTCTTGGTGGGCACAAATATTTTTGATTTTATTGAAATAAAGTATAATTCAAGATTCCTAGTTCAAAATCAATGATATATTGAGTCATTTCCACTTTACCTAGTATCTACTTGTATAAATGCCCTCATTTGTCTTCGTTGTAGAAAGCTATGGGGGATAATGGATGAAAATATATGGATTTCAACGTAATTTTGTAAACGGCATGGCATTGTACTTGACAACGTAATTTTGCCATTGTCTTTCTCCAATACTTGATTTACTCCGTATTTAATTCTTTACTCCTCATTTATTAAGTCTATTTTGTACGTGGATGAGACATAGACGAGCTTAAGTTAAATGAAAATTGACCGATTAAATTGGATGGTAATTATTTGCTTACTGCAAGAACTGAAGAAATATTTACACTAAAATGATGTCCAAGAACAAATGGTATAATTTGAATAGAAGTTTCTTATATACTATAATATTATACTTTCACTCAATGTGGAAATTGAAGTCCGATTAACAAGGTGTTGTTTTGATTCCTATACCATTGGTATTGATATCCTACGTCTGCAGTGAAGAAACCATAGAAAAAGTAATTTTGAATTAACAGCATATAAAATATTCTACATGGATGCAACCATGGAGTCTGGACTCCAGGGCCATGGATGGAACTATCCGTAAATGATGGGGCAAGGGCCTAGCCACTTTGACGTTTGATTTTTTTTCTTTTAATATGATGAACGATGGCATAAATTAAAACTTATTTTAATACTTTTGTCTGAATTTGAGTAGAAATATCTCAGAAAATTTTGTGTAAAAACTTTTGACATTGTTACTTCAATTATCAAATAAACAAATGAAAAAAAATACACCGATTCCCTTCAGATCACCGAAGTTAAGCAACATCGGTCCCGGACGGAGGTTGGATGGGTGACTCTCCTCCATATATCTACCGCGGTGCTCTTGTCCCCTATCTGCGAGTAGCGGGCAGGTTAAATGTGGGTTGGCGCAACGGATCTAAAGAAATCAAAGTTCCAGGGTGGCTCCAGAAGGCCCCCGTCCACCCCTCTAATTTACATTTTTTACATCCGTAAAGTGATACGTATTACAATACTTAGATGATTATTTCTTCACTATGTAGAAGACGGTGACTGATGCTTTTGATATCGATTTTTATGGTAATTATAGATCGATTTCTATAATGGTAATGTTAATCGTAGTAAATTAAGTAAACATACCGCCAGTGGGCTGAGGTGCGCAGCTACTGCGATGAGAAACGCGATGTTTTTTATCATTTTGGATTCCACTTGCGTGTTGATACTCGAGGCACTTCGAAGTTGAGATTCAGCAACGGTTCTCGGAATAACTCTACCGGCATGGAGAATGCCGGCGGCAAATTTATAAGCGTTCGTTTGTGGAGGTGGAGAAGTGGGGCGAACTCATGGAAGTGGTTCTCTTTGTGGAAATCACCTTGAGCCAATTACAAAACGTCAGTTCCCTCACGCATCAAGTGCATGTTTTCGCGAACATCACCACGCTTTCCAAAAAGCATAACCACATCAACTGAAATTGCTCCACCCTTCATGAAAAAATTGTTTCTGCCCGGCTGATTATCTTGGTCGTTAATGTCCTGTCTGAATTTTGGGTGTTTGCTATGAAACTTCGACGACGGGCAGCGAATTTTACTATTCTCGCCAAAATATGAAGTAAATGCTTTTCAAGTACTTATCTGTCCCTGTTTCTTAGTAAGAATGGAGTTTTTTTTGCGCCAGAAGATACGCTTATTTTAGGCTCTTTTAATCCTGACAATTCATTTCGTAAGGACAGGTTTTATATCAAATGAACCAGATTTGTGGAATATCCAATGTCATTATTACCAGTTTAGGCACGTCAGTATATTCCAGATGCATTCATTACTCCTGGACGTCCAATCATTGGTAATGAATTCCCAGGATTTCTTCGCTCATTACGTTTCATTGCTTGATTGCCTAGCCCCCATTCCCTCTAAATCTTTCACTAAAGTAGAGTATTTGCGTGAGGTATTTCGTTAAAATTTATTGTAGCGAATAATGTTTGGTTTCAAAATGCCACGTTCCAAATTCCAAGTTATAATTCTAACTAATTAATTTAAGAAATAACTTTCGATATGCATTGCTTTAGCATCGAAAATGCCTAGGTCTTAACGCCCTACCATTGGTTATTCTTAGTATGACGTCATCCCCCATTCTAGTAGTAGCGAAGTAGCCTATCTTTGCATTGAGGATGAAAATATTCTCAGTGTATTTGAATTTTTTTCGTTATTTGACATAAAACTGAGTTTACCTTCGTGGAAGTTTCCCAGACGCAAGTTCCAACAATCTTCCAGTCGTGGACGCGATAATGAGCGGACATTTTTTTATGCAAAAACGCACATTATGTTGGACTTGAGCAGCAAGGCGTAAAATTATCACGGTCGCCGTATTATTATTATATTTCTTGCGTTATATTATGTGGTAAACCATGAATTATGCCCTCCGTTATGTATTCTCCGTCAAAACGCCGTAAATTTTACCTAAGCTCTACTAAATAATTAATCAAACTTTTATGAATAGCGTGCTATTAAACCTTGAGGTAGTTGTATTAGATTAATACCGCATGACGTGAATGAAATTCATTTAAATTTAATTTATTAATTATGGGATGGTTCATGCTTTTGTGACTACCGATAAATGAAGTTCATATCCTTCATTTTTGTATTTTACAGAAAGTGACTGGTGTTTTATTAAAGAAACCCTTAGTTTGAGTACAAATTTGTTTTACAGAGTTGTGGTCACTAAATATATAACTCATATATCCCCGCAGGTTTAAGCTTCCCTTTTCCATAAGTATTAGGAAATTTCTTAATTTGGAATCACTTAGCAATAAAGGAAAAGAATCACTTAAAAAGAGGACTAAGGATAGCGCGTTTGAATACTATCAGCAATCGATTACGGTACGGTGAGTTGTCACAGTTGATGTCCTGTTGGTGCCTGACTGAAGTGGATGCATCTTCATTTGGAGGAAAGTCCAAATACTCTACAGTAGGGTGGGCCGAAAAAAGGTTTTTTTTCCGGATCAAATTTGCCCTATGCGGGAAAGTTGTGTACTGATATCAGGATCTTGTATGCAAAATTTTTTCGAAATCGGATAATATTAACCACTGCCGCCCGAGCTCTAAAGTTTAAAATTTTGCGAAAATTCAGGCGGAAATGGGAAACAAACGGTTATGGAGACTAATTTGTTGCGAATACTGGAATATTGATAAATATTAACGATAGATACATGTTTTTAGATTACAACACTGAAATGTGAAGTTTATTTGACGAAATCTATGGCTTACACGCCGCCTAAGAATAAACAGCTAATTTAGAGTGTAGACCACCCGCATAACAACAAACATTTTTACACGCTCCAAGCATCACTTCAAATAGATCACTTTTGTGAGCCGTATTTGGGATAAATTAATATTTTTTCGAATGCAGTTCCTTTATAAATGTCTCATACTTCATATGGGTATAGATAATACATTAAAACAGACGGTAAAGGTAAATTTTTTTAAAACTAACCTCAATCATGATGAAGAATTTTATGCATGCTGAGCTATTACCACAAAAAAATCAGTTAAATAAGGTAGGATTAAGGCACAGCCTGATCACCATATATTTATTTAAGTAGCTCTTTGCTATTTTCGTGGAGAAACTACCCAGAACTCACCACGAGGAGGTGGCTACTATCGAGTTCCACCCGTGCCCTCCCAAACCACCCTTCCATGGGGCACGTTTGTAGGTATCTGGCTATCACCGGTTCTTATTATACCTTATGCTGTGCTTTATTTGCAAATTTTGGTTGAAGTTTTCGGCCTTTCATGCATGACATTGCCCATCCATGCCTACTTTCTGGACTGCACACGGATTTTGACGCCACCGTGATCATTTGTACGATCCTTTCAACTGCTTGTGTGTGGCATGTAAATGGGGGTACTTTCAACAAAGCCCCCTCCTTCAGAATATCTCCCAAATCTTTGCTTATGATATCAGCTATTAAAGGTGGTTGAGTTACCGCTACTGTTTTCCAGTCAACTAAGTAGACGTAATCTTGTGCATCAAAATTCATAGTTGGAAGTTCGAATTTCCTAAATTCCTTCTTCTGATTTTCCTCTGATTTTAATATTTTTTCGAGGGACATTTCACGGATCGGTCTTCTCTTTTCGGCTAGCATTGCAAGCAGAATATTCTCTGGGTGAGCAAAAAGAGCGTTTCCCTGAATGATTGAGTAAAGGCGTAATTTGATGTCTCGATTCATATATTTCATGAAATTAATCATGTTCGTGATATTCTTCGGACCTTCCGTGCATTGTGGTGTTTAGTTTGGAGTTTATACTTTCATCACAAAAGTTGCCAATGTCATCTGTTCTTTTGAAGGAGTTTTGGTTGAAACATATAATCGAAGAATACGAATTGCTGTAGTGGTCCACCTGGAGTGAACCATTTTCCCCGGACTTCTCGCTGAAAGACTCTCCAGGCATTCTCTACTTGAAAAAGCACGTGGTCTCCTTGAGAAACCATCCCGATATCAACTAGAAGCGAGGATGCGAGTGCTGCAGCAGCTAATTTCGATATACAGAATCTTCCACAGGCAGACGCAAATCTAGACAAATTTAAATTATTTACACCCACCTTTTTTCCAAAAAATCATCAGCATCACTTGCGTCGCGTAATTCTTCATCTGCAGACGTTTTATCATTTGAGTCTTTCCAAATCTCGGGAACTTCTTGCTCAGGTAGCGTGGAACATTCTAATGATCTTTTTATTTGTAACCAATTTCATTTCCTCTTCCTCTTGTTAGTTTCCTGGACATCAATGGCACTGATATTTAGTTTTCTATCACTTCTCTGGTCCTGAAGGAATACAAGTTCTAAAAATGGCACTTTGGTGATATTATCACAAACACAATCAGTTCCACTAGAGAATTTACATGCCGCAACATCAAACAGCTGACACGCGTGACGAAGAAAGTCTTGCTTCAGATCGACGAAAGTCTTCTTGTTGACAGATCGAAGATTATTGCGGTATTTTCCATAGTATTGAATAATTCGTCTCACAATTTGCTAATGTCCGACAACTGGTATAGAGGATCTATTCCAGATGTCTTCAATGGCATAAGCCACCGTCTCCGCGATTCCCGGCACAGATGTATCGGTATTTCAACTTTTTTCTTGAATGTACCGAGAGTACAAATACATTTTCATCATCTCCTCATAGGCAAAACATTATCCGCGAACTTTTCGGGTGCACCAAATATCAGGCACTCGTATCCACACCTTTTAAGCTTTTTCTGTATTTTTGCCATTGCTTTAATCTCCTTGCAACCGAAACCACAGTACGCTGCACAATGTAGTTATTCACTCACAGCAATGAATACCAACTGACTGACTACCTCAAGCTTATGAAGTGAAATACGCATCTTGCCCGACAACGGATGGGAATCCCCAATGAAACGCATCGCAACGCATTGCAACGAATATGGTGAGTTTATGAGTAACGATAGTAACAGCATGAGATGAGGGAGTTTAAACATCAGTTACGAGGGTTTACAATGGAATATGTCTTGCATGAGAATTCTATGCCATTTTATCACCGAAGTATTCACGATCAACTCATCGCTGGGGCCAGATAAGGATAACCTCCGTCCTCCGTCTCATTCATACTTTCCTTAGCTCTACCACTGGCCATCTTTATCATACCTGACTCACGTCGAACTAGCTGTACCTACTATCGCTTAGGGACTAGTTAATTCCCGGTTTTCCATGAAAGTGCCGGTTGGAGGAGCACGTATATACCGTACACAGAGATAATGCGTTGATTATGGAACTTTTCGGTTTATAATTTCCTACAGTGAACCACTACCATTTATCAAAATTCTTAGTAAAAGCTATTATCTTCTGATGAGTAGATCGTGGTTATATCAGCCTTTTTTAACAAAAGAATTCATTTGGACTCCACTAGTGTATTAAAATGTCTGATTCGTAGTATCTTTCCCAGCGCGCAGCCCGGTTTGTCTCCGAGTGAACACCCACTCCTTTTGCAATCTAATTCACGAGCATTTATGACACACGAATTCGTTGGATTTGCGAAGAATATCTGCAGCTCAGGGGGGCAAGAGCCAATTATTGGATATTGCAACATATGCCGAGGAAATTTAATGTTTGAATCACCTTTGTGATGAATATTAGGCCGTGATTCTTCGCCATAATTTAAGTTAGTTTCAAAACGTACCACTTGACCGTCTGTTTTAAAATATTATTTATACCCAAATGAAGTATGAAACATTTATAGAGGAACTGCATTCGAAAAAATATTAATTTATCCCAAATACGGCTCACAAAAGTGATCTATTTGAAGTGATGCTTGGAGCGTGTAAAAATGTTTGTTGTTATGCGGGTGGCCTACACTCTAAATTAGCTGTTTATTCTTAGGCGGCGTGTAAACCATAGATTTCGTCAAATTAACTTCACATTCCAGTGTAGTAATCTAAAAACATGTATCTATCGTTAATATTTATCAATATTCCAGTATTCGCAACAAATTAGTCTCCATAACCGTTTGTTTCCCATTTCCGCCTGAATTTTCGCAAAATTTTAAACTTTAGAGCTCGGGCGGCAGTGGTTAATATTATCCGATTTCGAAAAAATTTTGCATACAAGATTTTGATTTCAATACACAACTTTCCCGCATAGGGCAAATTTGATCCGGAAAAAAATCTTTTTTCGGCCCACCCTACTCTACAGCTATTGTAGTTGATCTGCTGGCATTGGAAACCGTGCTAAGTAGTCCTAACACCTCCCTCTTCTTAAGAACAGGTCTCTCAGTCAAAGGCACATTTGAAGGCCTAGACTAGCACTCAATCACCTGAGGCACAGCAATTTTTATGATTCGGAGTAGGCCATCGATAATTTTCCATCTCATATAATTTTCAGTATCCTCTTCCAACTGAAAATGTAATAATATATATTTAACAAACGAAATGGTATCACTTTTCCCCAAGTCTTAGCCGTCGCCACTAGTCTTAATATAAAATATATCAATAAGTAAATATCGCACATCTGTATCAAGTAAATACAGATATTATCGTTATGTTTAGAAAAGCAAATGTACTACTTTAAATATGAGAATAATTTAGAAATAAAACATATTGATCAATTTAAATATGACATAATTAACCATGTGAATACGGCATTAATTGCAATGCTATAATAAGGGCCATAATACGATATTTTGAACCACTCAAAAAGGAAAAAATATGATGCAAACCGTATAAAAGTGACAAGGAAAAACAAATACTACCTAATTATCGTAATACAATATAATAGGCCGTTACATATGTCATAGGAAACCAAAATAAAACCATCGGTCCAAACGATACTGATCAGTTTAATCAGCCGCAATAATGTTTTCATGAACGATTTAACTACCTCAAATGTTCCGCAATTTCAATTAGAACAACAAAAGTGGAGCATAAAAAGTTAATAATTACAGTTCAAGCAAAGTATTGCCTAACACCGAATTGTGTTACACAATTATGCATATAAAACTACTAACAACTTATTTCTTAAGTAAATTTGCTACTCTTACGTTTAAGTGATCAGTACAAACGCGCAGATGAGATGATCCAGAAGTGACATGGTTTTCAGGTCTCTCTGAGCGGAAATTAACCAGTTTCTTTTTCATACAGAAGTATCTGGAGCGTTTAGAAAAATCTTTTCGGGTGTTGTCACTCTCGAACTCCTAACACTGCGGAACAAATCCTCATCATCTCTCATCTTTCTAGCTGTAATTTCATTGCTAGAATTACTGCCTTCTTCCATTGCAATGTATTTCACACAGCAACAGAAATCGTCCCAATAACGTTAGCAGGACTAATATCAAAACAGTCGCACGCCAAGGCTACAAATTCACACTGTCTCCTAATCAACAAATGGTCGAGAATGGGAGAAGACGTCAGAGCCCAATAAACATGGCGGACCAGTGTTTCGACGCAATAGTAATTTAATACACCTTTTTTGATGATCAGAAATTAACGATAAGCCTATCGAAGTTCAGAATGAAAATTTCGTGTCTGAAGTATCGATAGATTTTTTTGACGTCGCATCCCGAAAGTATGCAAATACTCTATTAATACGCTTACGTTTGTTCATATTTTTTCAAGTAATTTTTCAAATTATATCTGTGGGATATCCATCCCTACTCCCTCCAAATCTCCATGTTAAAATCTTATCTAATCCGTATCTTAAAAACCGTTCAGTATGATAACGTTGAAATTCCTTCGACTTGGAGTCTGACGGCGAACCCGCCATACTAATGTGCTGTATTCTTATAAGTTTTCTACTTCTTACCCATTCAGAATTCTATTATCTCCTCAGTCAAAATTTCCAACATCCATAGCTTATTAAATCCATAGCTTTTCATATCATTATCCTCTTTATAACAATTAAGTAACGATTCTCTTCCCTTCATCATCATCATTGGTCAACAACCGTAGGATTGGTTTGACGCAGCTTTCCACTCGATTCTTCTATCGGCCAACCTTTTCATTGTGACGCATTTCTTCTCATTTACAACCTTCACAACCTGTTCCATGTATCTCATACGAGGCCTGCCTTTTCCAATCTTCCCGTTCACTTTTTCCCTCGACGATAGTCTTCATCAGGCTATCATGTCTCAAGATGTTGCCGATTAAGTTGTCCCTTCTTCTTTTTAGAGTTTTCAGCAGAATTCTCTTTTCTCCTACTCTTCTTAGGACTTCCTCGTTACTTACTCGGTCGATCGATTTAATCTTCAGTATTCTTCTGTAGCACCACTCGTCGAATGCTTCCTCCCTTTTCTTCTCCGCTGCTCTCATCGTTCATGCCTCACTGCCATAAAGAAACATACTCCAGATGTATGTTCTGGTAAACTGTTTCCCTACCTCTACGTTTGTATTTCCAGCTGTAAGTAGATACTTCTTTTGATAGAATACCCTCTTTTCCTGGGCTATTCTACTAACTATTTCTTTCTTGCTTTGTCCATCGTTGCTTACTCGGCTTTCTAGGTAAAGGAACACCTCTTCAAGCTTTGTTTTCTTAGATTGACATTGGTTTTGAACTCCTCTTTCTTGCTGCACACCAATATCTTACAATTAGTCTTCTTCTTATTTATCTTCAGATGATATCTGGCCATTGTCCTTTACATGGTTACTAGAATCGTGTTCAGATCCCTCTCTGTTTCTGTTATGAGTGCTATGTCATCAACGAATCGCAGTATGCTTATTTTTTCTCTGTGAATTGTCACTCCAGAAGACTTCTCTTTGATTTCATTGATGGCTCTCCCGATGTAAACATTAACAATTACGGGAGACAGTGCACAGCCTTGTCTCGCTCCTTTCTTTATTCTTGTCGTAGGACACTCCAATAGGGTGGTTTCCTTCATCAAAGAAAACAGACTTCATTAATTGCCATTTGTACCCTGCCATAAGTGTATTTAATTTACGCAAAAAGTTTGTATTGAGAAATCCCAGTTTACTAGAGAATTAAATGTTAATTTTAAGGCCATTTGAAAAGACTGAAATGGCGGGGTGCGCTGCCTTCTTGCTGACGTAACAGGTAGGTAGTTTACGTTGCGAGGCATAGGAAAATTCGTCTCCTGAACTAGCCATAGTATTTCAGGGCCCCTCATCTCTAGTGAATATGTATTAGTAATACCCTGTGAAAACTATCAGCGCTCAAAAAGTATTATCTGTTATACACTGTAGTAATAGTCGTTTTATAGGCTCCAGGGCATCCTGCTCGTGGTGTCTTCTGCTACGCTGAAGCATGGCGTGAAGGTCGCGCGGCGATGGGCGAACTACGGAGTATGCTTGTAGAAGGAATTCTGTTTTTAAATGAATGAACTGCATAAATAATATTAAATAAATAAATAAAAGTTAATTATAATAAATAAACGGAATAAATACACCTCCGATTCAAGTTAATAAGCTTCAACGAAGTGCAGCGTCTACTTGGAAGCGTCCGCATCACCACCTGGTGGCAGGTAGAGGAAATAGTTTGACGTCACACGTAGGATTAACCGGCATGTGTTTGCCGTCGCGTTTTCGCGCCATTGATTTTTTTCACTTTTTAGTTAATGAGGAAAAATACTTAACGTCATTTAAAATTGAACGGCTTTTAACACGTACTATAGAGGTTATAAACTTTAGATCAAGACAATAAAAAAATAATAGGAATCTACCCTATTCCTTTCACAATTCCAAGCATTGAATCCCAATCCACGTTGTCAAAAGCCTTCTCTAAATCCACAAATGCAATGAATATTGCATCCCTTTTACCCTTACTTTTCCTGAATCCGAATTGATCTTCTATCAGGAACTCCTCTGCTTTTCGTTATATTCTTCTGTAGATGATCCTGGTCAGTATATTCGATGCATGTGTCATCAGGCTTATGGTTCTAACATATTCCCATTTCTCCGCTCTCTTCTTCTTGGGAATAGGAACGATGACGTTTTTCTCAAGTTCCCTTGGAATTTCTCCTGTTGAGTACAGGTCGCAGATGGTTTTGTAAAGATGAGTTAACGTCTTCTCTCCTGCATGTTTAATTAGTTCTGCAGGGACATAATCGATGTCAGAAGCCTTATTCATCCGAATGTCCCTTACTGCAGCGTCGAATTCCGATCTTAATATTTATGCTCCCATATCATCCTTTGCCACTTCGCTTTCCTCTTTATTAGCTCTTGTGCTGAAATTTTTTCCGTTGCATAGCTCTTCCAGTTATTATTTCCATCTCTTTCCTTTGTTTCCGTTTTCACCCAAAACTTCTCCATTCTTGACCTTTATGGCATTGCAACTTGTTCTCCGTTATTTGAAGTGGTTCCTCACTATCCTGTAGGCAGCTTCCACCTTTCCAAGTGCAAGGTTGCTTTGTACATCTTCGCATAGATTCTTCATCCGCATATCTCTAGCTTTCCTTGCTTTGCGACTTGTTTCGTTCCTTATTCATTTTTAGCTAAGCTGCCCTTCTTCATTTTTATTGTAATTTCTTCTTTCTTGAATCAAGTCTAAGACTTTCTCCGTGATCCATGGCTTATTCTTGACAACTTTTCTTCTTCCAAGAACTTCTTTTGCGGCTTCCTGTAGTCCACATGATTTCCCCACGCTCTTCCACTGATTTCTCATTCAGGTTTTCTCCTATGTTGTTTCCCACTGTTTTTTGCAATGCCAGCTGATGTTGAGCCTCCTTTAGTTTTTCTACTTTCCATATATTTTTCTTTATTTTCTTCAGTTTCTTGAACTTTAGATGGCATTTCATCATCACTAAATTATGGTCACTGTCGATGTCTGCCTCAGGGTAGCTTTTACAGTCCTTAACTTGGTTTCTCTTCCCTTACTTTCTGTAAATTAATTTATATTTAGTAGGTACGCTTACATTTTATCCTCCTTTTACTGTCAAATTCTTATATTTTGAATTATTTATCCCATTTAAATTAAAATTAATGACGTATGTATAGAGGTAAGCTCCAACAGCCAATACGTAGTTTTTGTTAATGCTTAGAGATCCGCATTAACTTTTTAGCTGATGCCACCTAGACTCTTCATGGCCATCTTTAATTAAATATATAACAGTTTAACTCTACAAAACTTTCATTCACCCAGCAATCCTTCCCCTAAAGAATGGCAACCTTTTTTTGAGTATTTAAAATGAAATAGGGAAGTGAGTATACAAAGTAGGAGGGACAGTAAAACCTTTATGTAATAATTTATATCCGCAATTAAAAGCAATATGTCTCTTGACCACTATAAAAATTTCGTCTTCATTATATAATAACGATGTTTTCGTAGGAGTATTTCAGCTTCGTAGAGAGAAATGTTTTTTTCTTTTAACGTAAAGTTTCTAATAAAAAAGGGTTTTATCCTATACTTAATATGAATGTCTGAAGTCTGTAAAAATCCTATTAACTAACATCTTATGCATCGCAATAGGCTTTGTGTTAGTTGAGAAAAGGGGATGTTTGCTATAGATAAAGGCACAAGAATGTGAACCAATACATCCTAAACATTTCTTAATTTGTGTAACTACTTTGATCAGTGCAATTTTAGGTGAATATTACCTCTCTATTTCTAGACTCTGAATGAGGATATTTTTGCCACATTTTTGATCTCATTAAAGTTGCTGTTAAAGGTGACTTGTTGTACAGAGTAATTTTCTGTCATCTTTATTCTCGTCATTAAAATCATATTAGTAACTCACTTATTCGATGCACAATAGGGAAGTCATTTAAAGAAGCATGTATCAGAACATTCAGCAGCGGATAATTACTGCAATGACACCTTGTGAAAGTATAACAGCCTCGACCGTATATCTGTCCCATATCAGTCCCGGATGTCAGTCTGTAAGTGCTGTTTGAAATGATAGGGAAAACAGCAGCCATGTTTCCGTACCTTTGGGTATAGAGACTGTAGTAGCCATGGGAGAACCAATGTACCGTAAACCATCCCATCAGAATCGCTCTCAACGTATCACTTGCTCCAGCAATCTTTGATCACTAGGGATCAGAAATCCGTGGCGTTTGAAATCAATGCTTGCTTAAAGTGAGTGCCTATATATCATGTTTGCTTGCAAAATGGAATGCGTTCATAACGAGAAAGTCGTGAAATCGACGAGGGTGAAAACGACTTACAAATTTTGACCTTTTAAATGACATCACCCATAGAATTTGAAAATCCGTTAATAATGAAACGTTGTTTTGTTCCTTGCCAATTTATTTTCAGCCTACCAACACTTTCACTAATATTCAAATGAAATGTTCACTGCGTACTAATTTATTTTATGCCCACAACGTTTTCATTGCCTATTTATGGCTGCACATAGTCAGGTTTTCAACCTTATGCGTGACAAAACTTATGTACTGAAGTTCTGGATGTTAGTCGATTGATAAATTCGATGGAATTTCACCAAAGAATGCTTTATGCACTGAAGACACTACCAGATTCTCATTACGCCGTTTCAAAACGTAGATGCGTTATGGTTGTGATATAGATAAACTTATCTTATTATAGATTTACCTGAAACCCTGAAACTAAGGAAACCTGGCAAAGACCTACTCTGTTACGTAATTATTTTCATGTATACAAATGAAATTAAAGTGCATAAACTCCATTTAAATATACCTCTACTAGTGGAAAACTATCAATGACACAATTTCATTCTTATTATTTGCAGCCTTGTACTCTTGGCCAAACATGTAGCCGAACTTTAGGATTCATACCTACTGGATTGAGTGAACTTCTATGTTCAGTGAAAAAAAAAATCTTTACATTTATTTTTAACAACTTTGAAAGGATATTGAGTTTCTGGCAGATCATGTATGGAGAAAAACTGTTCAACGAGCAGAGTTGAGCTAATTAAAATTCATAGGACCTGAAATGACCTGTCCAGGGTGTATTTAAGTTGACGGGATTGGGACACGATACTGGAATGGATATTTAATTGTTTTATCCAAGGAGCATGAGATAGTTATGGAAGCTAAAGACCTCAAATAGCGGACGTTACGCAAGCAAGGTAATGTTCTTACACAAACACATTGGTGGACCAAACATAAAAAAGCAACACTATTTTGATTTAGCCGCATCGTTCCCGTCTTTGAAGATGTGTTGGTGACTATATCGTGAATGTTAGCTAAACACGATATAGATGCACAAACAAAATATCCGATCACCTGCCAAGATCAAAGAGCAATGTACTGCCGATAGTACGAGTTATATCGAGCGCTCGCGCGGAATCCTGCGTAAGACAAACAAAGCAGCGAGCTACACCAAAGCAGGAACAGATATCGCTGCGGAGAAAAAGAATGGGAGCAAATACCAAAACTAAGCTCCCGTTGAAGCTGCCCTAGTGCCGCACAATTGGTACCCCTTGGGAAATTTGGAGGAAGCTTGGTGCCAGCCATATCAGAAGCGGTACTACCACGAAGATCACTCTGGAATGTATAAACAAAATTGTGTCGTCTCAAAAATTTGGATTTCACGTTGGGACAAGTTCTACGTTTAGAATGCAGGGATTCGTTGATTCTGAGGTTGGATAAATTGAGGCATTGGTCAATGGTCTTGCTGAGGATAGCAGACTAACGTTTCCCTGATGACATAAATGCTGGTTCTGGGGTCTATGGAGGAATGCTCGGCAAGAAAACATATATTGAGGGTTATGTGGTTGACGTACATGTAATCCCAGATTCATTTACTAAATGCTAGCTTCCGAATACTAGCTTTCGTCTTCTTTCTTTGGTTGTTTAACGTGATGAATTACTACGAGAAATTCACTTGGTAGTAATAAACCTCTCAGACCAGATCCAGCCCCTTGATCCCGCGAATTTAGAAATACATACATAGAATTACCCTTTACCTCCGAGGAAGGAAATTATTAGTGGTTAAATTAACATTTGTTAAAATGGGATAAGGGGTTAAAACCTGATATTGGCTTAAATTTGAATAAAATTAGTTAACGTGAACTTCGTTCAGCCTAACTAATACAATTTATCAAAGCAAGAAACATGAAACGGTAATAAGTAGCAAATACTTCTCCCAATTATCCGGTAGGACATGAATATCAGGAAAAAAATCGATTGATAGTTTTCTATCCATTAGGGTAAATGTAATCTTGTGCCTTATTTATCTGTCAATCTTTGCTTTACTTTCATCATTGGGCTTCAACCCTTCTTTATTTTTCCCTTCAAATCTAATTACCTTTTTCTACCATCTACATTATTCATTTACTTTCTACTCATCATATTTGTATTTTTCAATTCGACGCTAACACTTAAAGGTTACTGTTAGGAGTACTAAGAGAGGTGCACTGGAGAGAAATTCGACATCGGAATTAGACTACTTTTAATCGGAAGGTGCCAAGGGGACCGTTTAACGACCCATCCGACGGACTGGGTGCTGAACTCCAATGCTCTTTACAAAGCACTCAGGTAGGAGCCAGTTTCACAATGAAAAAATTGAACCCAAGCCCTCTAGTCTAGAGATCTTTACGCTAACCACTACCCCCATGCTCTAGCTTCCTTGTTTACCCAGCATTTCAAAATTTAGAATAATTAGCAATAAAAATAAAGTAGTTGGCTATGGGAGAGAAGATTTCGTTTTAGTGTAAAGCTAACTAAAATTGCAATTTTCGTGTTCATTCTCTTCTTCTGTAGCGCCAAATTTACAGCTTCCGATTAAAACTAGTGATATTATAAAGTTCATGGATGAAGGCGATACTTCATGGAAATTGCGAACTCTCCGACATCCGTAGGGAAAGTGCTTTTAACTCAAAAGACCCAGTGAATGTGTTAGACACAAGTGGAGTGTATGCGCTTCATTGTGGTGAGTGCAACGGAGTGTATGTGGGGTAAACGTTTAGGAAATTTAAAACCCGAATCAAGGAGCATAAACCAAGTGTGAACCATAGTGATTGCAAATCATATTTCGCCCATCATCTCATCGAGACTGGTCATAAAAGTGATTTTAACGTAAAAATTTTGCATAAATGTGATAAAAGTTGTAAGTTAATTTATTTAGAAGTCATAGAAATTTTAAGACATTTCATTTCATCTAATGTATGTATTTTAAACTACTTGACAAATTTTAAATCCTCGCAGATGTTTTTAACAGTTTTAAAATCCGACTTGCCCCCTACCCTAACTCCCGCCACAATACCCTCACCACTAATTGTGCCCCCACTGCTGTCCTTGACGGTACCCAACTCCCTCACTCCCTCACTCACACCACCACCCCCTTCGCTCCCATCCTAAACTCTCCCTCCCTCGCGGTTTGAGTCCCTCCCCCACTCCTTAGGGTAACTATATAATCCCTTCTTTTGAAATGTTTTGTCCGTTGGGTCCCCTTGAAAATGATGCTTTGTCGTCGAAATCGATTGGGGAACATATAAAGCTGTGTGGAAAGTATAAAGTTGTTCATTTGCCATGTTTATAGTCATATTATGCCATTCTTGAGAATCACACGCAATACATCTACAAAATCAGTAAACTCATTTCCTTTCCTGCAATGCCTATCGTTTTGGTTTCTGTTTCTCTCCACCTAGTAGCCCACTTCATTACCTTCCAGACCCACATATCCTAAGGCCTGGAGAATCTCATATCGAATATAAATTTATTCAAAGATTTGTGTCATCCCTTATATCTGATTTGATATATGCCTCTCTCCCGGGAATCCTACCCCTCTGTGCATTTTGTGATCATTTTCTGACCTTTCCGAGCTGAGATTGACTGTCATTTATCGTTTTACGACAGGCGTAAACTGAGAGACTTCCCATTTATCGGCTTTAATGTAAGATTGAGTGAATATGTTCATTTTTTTTATCAAAGTAGAAGTTTACGTTTGGTGACACGAATCTAATTTTGAAAGAATAGTTGATCTAAATGGAAAATTCACAAAAAAATAATTTTTGCTATCAACAAAATACTTTCATTATGATACATCTTGTAGTGAATAGCCCTTGTTATTTCTTTTATCTCCAGTCCAGTGATTTTAGTGGCATCATGGTGTGATTTAAAATTATTAACTGAATTGAGCTATCGTATTACAAATTTGTAATATTTTTGTTGTTGTTTGACATAATATGAATTGTCCAAAAAAATAACAAATATAATTTGACAAATGACAAATGTTGTGCAAATAAAGTCAATCTCTTGATGCAAGAAATTAGCTCTCTCCTTCTATAATTACCTTTGCCTGTCAAGTCTTTAAGAAATGGATGAGGGAATTTCTTACATTTTATGTTTTCCTGAAATTTTACTTATATAATTGCCTCCATAATAGCATGTTCTTAGAAAGCAATGCATGGTCTTTACCGCCACTATCCGTAAAATCAGATAAAATATTTATCTGATATTTCATGATTCTTAATGGTGGAAAATACGCAAAGAACTTTATACATGTAGTAAAAAACGTGATTTCCTTAATGTTTATAGTGATATTCGGATTTTAACAGTCAAAAAGCTGGAAAATGTTCCCAACTTTTATATTTTGTTGTCACAAAACCATCTCCGTAAATTGGGTGTTGAATCAAATAAAAGAAATCTTTCGTGTCCCATGAATTGGGAATGAAAGGTCAAATAACGCTTAAGTCAAATTCTCCACTACTCTCCTGCACGCAATTAATTGCTCAAGCCTCTGTGAAAATTGGATGTGGAAGTAAATCCGATAAATCCCTATATTTTAAGTCCTTCTTATTCGTTCCCTGGTTTCTAATCTCAAGTCCATTCACTCCCGGGCTCCCTGCTCAGGGGAAAATCGTTCCTTTGGCAGCTGGAGACGTTTGCAATTTAATTAAACCTTTGTGTGTATGCTCGTCTACTGTTTAATGAGCACTTCTCGTCTCCGGTCTCTTTCTTAACAAGAGAATTAAATGCTGTGTAACCAAAATGCCTGTCATTTCCTCTTCTGTTAGCCTTTCCATTTTCATTGCCTAATGCTCCTCACCGAACACAACAGTTTCTCTTTTCCAAACTCTTCTCTCATCTTTCCTACCTCCTCACGCTTATCTATATACCAAAATCGGCCAAATTCTTTCTTATGGAAAAAGTATGTCTCGCATTGTGTTTTGGGTTCTCAAGTTTTAATTTCGTCGCAAATAAAAGATCTTAATAGTTTTGAGAAAATGAAGTATATTTGTATTTTATGGGTGTCCTTGTTCAGTCAGGTAGGATGGGGTCATTCCGGACACAGGCTGATTTTGGACGTTTTAAATGTTTTTTGGTGTTCGAGTGTTCGCATTCCTACCTTATTTCTATAAAAGAAGAGAAAACCGACGAGGATAAGAATTTCATGCACCTAGGAGGCTGGTGATGGCGTTCGGCGTAGAAAAATCATTAAATTAGGACGTATATAAAACAGATGAAAACGTTATTCATCGACTTATTTCCAAGTAAGCAGCATGCATTTCGAATCAATGCTGTACTAATGACTGCTATTAGATCTTACAATATGTTCTTTTCCTTTCCTTTTTGCTTTGAATGAATGAACGCTTGTCACCCCCTTTTCATGCAGTCGGAAATAAGACTAATTGAACTTTCCCAAACTATACATGCAGCTTCCAATGACGCTATTAATATCAATTTATTTACCTGAGCCTACTTTACTCGGCAATGAGAGTTTAGGTTTTCATGAATTGAACCTTCTCCACCTCTTATTTCCCTTTGCGAGTAATGCCTTTGCTTGAACACTAAGTTTCGCAAGTGGAACAGACTAGAAATTCTGGAATAGAAGCTAAATTTGTTTACAGAGCCATTAGCATTAGAGGAAATTCTAAGCACCTTTATCAATATATTTCAGAAACAGGATCGTCTCCTTTTAACCGTCATATTTTCCAGGATTCAGTCTTCTCTATGGAAAATGTACCTGAGTAGGTTCATTCCTTTAAAATAATGAATAATTTATATATCTATGTATACGACATACCCTGCAAGTCAACTCGAGGGTGTGTGGCAGGGGAACATATATCGTTGTGATTGGAACACAGTTTGTTAACACATCAAGCAAAAATTAAAGAAGTAAGTGACAAGGTGGCTAAAATTCAGATTACACCTAAATTACCCCTCAGATCGTCCAGAATTGTCCCGGCCTGGGGCAATTACGGACAAATTCAGCCTTGCGATTGATCCTCATTATTAAACCCCTTATTAAATACAGGATATACCATGGGTGCCATCTTGTGTATATGAAGGTTATCATTTACAAACTCCGAGATGAGTTACTTTCAGAATGATCTCAGATAATTTTTCACGATATATATTTTTTATAGCTTCTGTATATTAACTCTTGAATTATTTTTCTCTATTTTATCTATTCAATTAAGTTCATTACTTTCATTAAAGCATTTTTTTCTTCAAAAATGCATTAATGTCACGTCCTTTCGGTGCTATCGGAATAAAGACTTTAATTTTATTTTGGACATTTCCGGACAATTTTGATCATGAAATTTCCGGACAATATTCCAGGTTAAGCTTCCAATGAAGCCTGTTCAATCAATGTATATACATACCTGCATCAACTTTACTCGGCAAATGTTCATCGATCTCTTTTAGAAGCAATAATTTTCAAAGTAAAACCATCGTTCCAACAATCTACCTCCATTAATGGTACTTTAGCCAAAGAAATTTAATTTGATATTTATTACGTTAGCCGGTTCTTGGACGACATATATGCCATTTCATGTGAAAATATCTCACCAACCATTCTCAGTGATCGGAAAAATTATGAAAATCACAAAACCTGTATCGTACGCTATTACTCAAAGCTACTTATAATAACATTTTTTCTTGATTTTTCTTTGAAACCGTAACTATTTTTATCATAGACGTCATTACTATGGCCATTTCCTTTTATTTTTATAGTTGTGGGTGCATAAGTTTTATTTTTAGGATTTGGGGATATCCCGAGTCTAGACACCTTTAACAGGATGGAGATCGTCAGGGAAACCCGGGAAAACCTGGAATTGTCAGGGAATTTTGGAAATCTGGAAAAGTCAGGGAATAGTCAGGGAATTCTCGCAACAGTCAGGGAGAAACTGGGATAGGAAATTCTCGTTATTTTTCTGCCATTACGTTTACCGGGTAGTCTTTCTCGCCCTTTATTTCACCAACTAAAACTAATGTCCGTCACCGAAGTGCGTAGAATAAGCCCCGTCAATTCGTTGAACATTCAGTTGTGAATCAGTAGTACAATGTATCCCTTTTCTATATCCTTAATGCAATGTTTGCCTAGTAGTGTTAAAATTCATGATCACCGTGTATTCTCCTCACCACAATGAATCCAAGGCTAGGTTGTTCGGAAGATTTTATCTCGTGTTCTTTTTAAGTTCCGAGACTCAGGTCGAGAGGTAGTTGCAGCACACTAGCTTTTAGTAGACAAATGCTAGCAGTTCGAAAAATACGAGACGATGATTATTAAAACGGTAATACAAGTACGATCTCACGTGTAAACAAAATCTTACGTAATATCATCCTCGATTTCCATACCCCCCTTCGCGAGGCCATAAGAAGAGTCTTCCTCCCCTCCCCTCTCTTCTCGCTCAACGTAATTATTGAATGGCCACCTTAGCTCCCTCTCGAAGCAATTTAGTTAGGTCACAAACCACCTCAAATATGATATTCCTAAATATGACGCTGCCGTTGCTAATTTCCTCCTGTTTCCGCTCGCAGTGGCACGATTGCGTTTTGTTTGTATATACAAATATTTTTACATCTTTGGTTCCCTCTTGCAATCAAGAGGTTATGATCACGTTAATCAAATTGTTATATCCTTCTAAAAGTCACTCGTACCATCCGATTTTGATCAAGTCCAAGAACTTGGCTTTGGTTTGTATTTTTCGCGCAGCTTAGTGATACCTGTGCCGTAGTCCGCCAGAAAATTGGCCATTAACTTTCCCTTCGATGCCTTTTCAGTAATCTTCAACTTTCCAGGACTACCACGACACGCCACCTCTTTCTTGAAGAATTAGACATTGTCAATTTGTAATTTTACCGAAGGAAACAAACACGGCCGCATATCCGCGACCGCGGAAAATGTATTAAAAGTGTGTTCAATTTGTGTGAGGGCTTAACTTGTGATGGTTTTATATACTTTTTTATTAGGGCGGAGGTTAAATATATTTTTTCATTTTTATAGCTTTTAACTTATTGATTTTAGCTTTAAACATTTTTTGAGTTTTGACGAAGATTTAGTTCAGTAGAAATAAAATATTCCGATAATAGGAGATCTTTTGGCGATCGGTCAGGGAAATTGGTAAAGCCATCAGGGAAAAATCAGGGAAAAGTCAGGGAATTTGTAAATTGTTTATCAGTAGCCATCCTGTTTAAGGTTTTCTCGACTAACATAAGGTCTTCTTCGAACGGCCCGTCCTCAATTTTCTCAACTTCTTGCTTGACGGTAACAGCATATTTCCCATACCTTTAATGTGATTAAAAAATCTCTTATCCACGATTTTACCTGCAGTCACTATCTCAGATTTTAATTGTCCATATTTATCTGTTCAAAGAAAGGAAAATGAACCTCGTATCGAAATTGCTCTGCTCAAATTAATAATTTTCATTGGATCCATGATTTAACGTCCCATTAGATGGACATTCCGTAAAACGTTTAGTGCTCTTTAAACATCATTTAAGTATGCACTTCTATAGGAATGAACAATAGCCTGCATCTGTCTGTTTCAATCTGGATCTTACGGAACAGGAATAAGTATTTTAGCCACCTTGCCAACACGATACCAACCTCTTGATGGAGAATATATTTTTAGCATAGCTTATGTGTGAAGGTGGGGTATACCACATCGCTCACTATGCAAAGCCATTGCAATATATTTTTCTGACTTTTAAAAGTCATGTGATCATGGGGACTGGGAATCGAATCATGGTTACTACTCTCCGGGGTAATTTATACGAGAATTCCAAGTAATCAGATTTCAGTCAAAAATTTGGCTCACCATGGATGGTAATCGTAAGGCAATATCGAGCTGCAACGAAGCCACTGACCGCGATTGATATTAGTATAGATCCTGTAATCTATTACAACGCGTGATAGGTGATAGGATATTCATTCCGGCATTATGAACTGTGTTGAATATTTTTCCTTGGGAAAGAGTCTCCCGGAATGGGAATCTAATTAGGACCTTTGGATTTGATATAAATAGCGAATACCCTGAAGCCATCAGTCTATAGGATCATGGATAGCGTGGTAGTCTGCCTATAGGTTACGTCTAATTTCAGCGTTATCTATGGCAGTTTACAATCAAATGGGAACTGAATGAGCCATATCATGTCATTCAGAATACCCTAATTCAGTTATTCATCCTTCCATGAAAATCAAATTTCAATACTTTGTCAGTGGAAACTACTACCCTGAATGACAAGGTGAATGCTTCAAATTTATGGATATGGCGTTCGCAAATGGGACAGATGGGGGTGGTAGGGATGTGCTGGTGAAATTGTGCATTAACTGCAGATCTACACTTAATATTTAACGACATTGACATCCTTTTCCTTCCAACCTTTTATACAATATATTTAAATTTAAAAGACCGGAAGCCAAGAATTGTGATTGTAAATCTCCGTAAAATATCTTGACCTTTTCTTGCTTAAAATCTCACTTTTCATCATTGTATATCTTATCAAATTTTCTTGTGTAATGTTTATTAATATCTTGGTTGGAAATGGAAGTGGAGTAATTAATTTCAAGTTTCTATCAAAGATTTATTAACTACGATCATGTTTGAGTGACTATTTACCTATTATGTAGTCGATTTCGCATGTAAATTTTAAACTCTCAGATTCAACAAAAAAATTGAGAATTAATTATTTTGGCTATACGAGTTACAAAGATGTACGTAGATAACAAAATGGCTGATATTTAATTTAAAATTGAAGTTAACCGTAAAAATACGGGAAATTTCGTAAGAATAAAAATATTGCTTTGTATTCAAATTTATAACTGGAAACCCTAACATTAAGGCAATTTTGCCATAATTCGTTGAAACATTACACTGTACTTTTCCCACAGTTTACAATGAATTTACCGAAACTCTATGTTTACATTTAAAACTTTAAATCATATGATTTATATTTAAAGGAAATATTGCTTTCGTTATTTCGGGTTTAAAATTTTTCTTCTTTCAGGCATAATTGACCAATTTAATAAAAATTCACACCGTATATAGGTGAAAAAGTAACTGTAAACGTACCTAAAAATAGAGTCAAATATTAAAATCCTTCCTGGGTCAGATATCCCCCAGATAAATTTATTTCCAAGGTGGGTGTTGCCATCATTTTGGGCTATAGCCCCACAGTTCGGCTTGCTCGTCACGTAGAATACTCAAGTTAAAGGGAAAACTATTAACCAGTGTAGCAATGCACATTAAAAGGGTATGGTTCGCGATAGTTTCTATCAAACAAATAATAATCTTACGCTTGTTGTTGGATTAGTCAAAGTATATTGGATTTGCTGAAATATGTAATTATATGCATTTAATAGGATAATGTGAATAAATCTAATATCATAAAAATATAATCATATATTATTTTTTCTTTATCTTGAATTTACAACGCAAGACTGTCTCTTAGTTTTCTACTGACTAATTCCTTGGTATTTTTTTAACTCCTGCTCTCCATGCAATTTTCATCACTTTTTGTGCAAAAATAACCCCGGACAACGCCTCAGATTCTCCTTTCAAAACCGATTACTTCCAGCTATTAATGTAGAATGTGACTTTCATGTCTTCAATTTTAACTTAACTTCCCAAATGTTTTCATTAGATTTTCGCTGATTTGTGTACGTGAGCGTTTATAGATCGTTTTCTTCTGTACCAGCAATTCATCTAGAAAATCAAATTTGTGATTTTTAGTTCCAACGTTTTTCATATTTGTTAATGCTTCCCAAAAATAGATGTGACTGCACGAATTTATTGAATGAGTGGATAGGAAAACTGCGGAACGTAGGGAGGATAAAAGACAGAAGGAAACGGCAGGTAAGGGCAGGAGGTGAAAGTACCAGGGTTGGATTGTGCAAATTTATTTGAGCGCCAGTCATTCGGCGTGTCCACTGTTCCATTGGACGCAGCTACCGCCGGCTTTGCAAAGCGCCTCTACCCGAAGCAAATCTTTCTTGTTTTATTTTTACGAATGTTTTCTAAACGAATAGCCGAGGAAAAAAGCCATTGCGACACTAAGTTAAATTATACGCACCGCTTCCCACGTGTCTCCCCTTTTGTGTCTCCCAGCCTTTGTGCTTCCACTGGTGTTTGTAGCTTCGTGAGTGTGAGGTCATGTATGCACACTTGGCCTATTTGCTCATTGGCTTATTTCAATGTCATTTTTTTCTCCCCGAAACCAACTTTGTGGCTTCTCTTGGTCTCGTTTAATTCTGAGGTGTTGGATTTCAAACGACACGGGAATTTTTGTTGTTTGAACCTTTTCCCATGGTATTTTGCTGTAAGACGAATAGTGCGCTTTTTTTTCGTGTTTGTATCGGATGACGGTCAATATTGAGAGGCAACTGCCGATTTTTTTTCTTAGTCATTAAATTTCAATCCGGATAAAACCGATTTTATTTACGAGTCAGACTACGATCGTATGAACTGCCAAAAAGTACTATATTCTTCGCCCTAAACTGCGCTGATTTTAAAGGTACTACATGTATTACATTGAGTTGCTTTGACTATGGAAATTGAGTAGGTTTTAGGAAACATCTAACAGGAATTTAGAACTGGACGTATGAAATAAATAGTTTAGATTACTTCATAGATGGAAAAGAATATGATTTCTTTAATATTGTTTCAGTAATATAATCTTGTAGCATTTTAGAATTATTATGTGGAAATAAATTCGTTGGAAAGCAGGTACGTTATAGGAATTGTAAGAATACCTAACTCACATATTTAAATTGATCCAAAATCATAATTATTATGTTTCGACACTTTTTACGCAAAGGGTGATGAATGATATGTTAAAAAAATATATAATTGTGTATTTAGTATTTTATATGTGAAATGCCTTACTTAACCTCGTGAACTGCATACGAGAAAGAGAGTTTTTGCAAGGCTAAGAAAAATCAGAATTGGTATTTTAGTAGTTGTGCCGCAGCACATTGATACCTAATTTAAAAAAGGGCGTATACTTATGATTTAGCATAAAATTAGTTTACAATTCATTGAAAATTACCTTTATAATCGATATTAAGTTTGAACATAAATTTTAATGTTACACGATACCTTTGTATTGTTAATCACGTTGAAAATAATTATTATTCTGACTGGTTTAAAGTTTGAAAGGGAAGATTATTTTTCTTATTTTCTTGATAATTATTCTTATATATTTTAAATGTATTATTGGACATTGTTTTTGCTTCAATTGAAGTTTAATCAGGATTGCCATGAGAATATTAGGATAGCCATGTTTAGTTTATTGTCAATCTTATGTACTACATGTCTATACAATTCCATTCTTAGTAACTGAACGTAGTAGTTTATTTGAAATAAATCCTTTAGGTACTGTAATAGTGTAAAAAATATAATTGGAATATTCAAGAAAAATATAGCGTCTGCCATGCCCTGCTATAAATAATATAGTAATTAAAGGAGTATTATGGAACCTAGCGTATATTATTTGCGAACATTATTGAAGTATCAGATATAATCACATTATTTACAACTGGGTTTCGGGGAGGGTAGTTGGATGTGGCCAAAATATTCGATCAGGTACCCCCAGATTTGGAAATGAAACGTGAACTTTCGGGCTACAAATACTTGTCCACCTGACCTTTTGGGAGGGTCCGATGGATAGTAGTAGGGGTGGGAGAGGGTGGTACGAGTCAAAACGAGACCTGCTGGTGTCGCGCCATGGAGCATTAAAGGGTATCGCCAGCGTTTTGGATGGTACCCTAGAATTTGCCGCCCCTAGACCGATGTTCGGAGAGGCCGCAGATGAAATGGGATATCGACCGACTGAAAAGCTGGCGCTAATGGTTGTAACCAACCCCGATCATCGCAGTAAAACCATTCTGCCGCTCCTAAAGCCCACGTCTCTTCCCTGCAGGCCTGACTCCTAAAACATTATTTCTTCCTCCCTTGCCGTTCCCACGGCCTTCACTCGTCCCATCATTCTCCTTCCATTCCCCCATAGTTTACAGTTTCCCGTCCTCCGCAATATGAAGACCATAATGCTACATATACGTCCTCGCATGACGGCGATTTAATGGCCTATGTGATGCCGTTATTATCAAATCACTTGCCTCGCTCTCTCATCTCGTTCCATGGGCGTCTTATATTTTCCCCCACCACCATTCCCCCATTTCCCCTCCAGCAATGTTGGTTTGTTTCCTCGGTGCTTAATTACGTCACCGGATGGTTAACCGTAACGATTTCCCCCATCGTCGCTAACTTTATCCCTCTGGTACCATGCATAAATATGTATGCCCTTGCACCATACAAGAGGTTCTCGCTTATAAATACGGTCGGAGAAATGCAACTATGCATCTCTCTGCAATTATCTCTGGTTAAATACAATCATTGCTATGATTCAACGCAAAGATTTTTCTCAGAAAATTCTCCGCTTATGTAAATGATAAAAATTACAGGCATAAAGGCTATATTTTGAAAACTTTTACTTTGAGACCCGAAAATTTATGAATTTTTCATCATTATTTTAATTAAATGCTATTAATTTAATTTCAAAAGGTTTTATATCTCATCATCATTGTGTGTGTGAAGGACCTGAGTGTAGGTCCTAGATGCCTCTCGTTTGGTCCACTACTCTCAATTCTCAGTCCATTTCTTCATTGCAACATATCTTCTTGTATTCTTTAAACTATCATTTTCACCCTTCTTTCTTTCTTCACTCTTACCGCATCCATATCAATTGATAATTATCATAGTTAATAGCATCCTGAATAACATGGTAAAACGGTTATTGAGAAGCGATGTGAACGTTACGTGAATGATGATTTTCGCACGTAAAATTTCAGCTTATTCACGCAAGGATCGAAAAGTAGTTCAAAACAATATCTTAAGTTATGCATCTAAGCACTTCTTTAGCTACACTGTACAATTTGATATGTATTTTGCAGCCCGTAGCAAGCCTTTTAAGTTTGAAGTTTGATATTCATTTACTATGAATCGCCTTCACGCCGTACTACGTTAGGTTAGTGTGTTTTATGCAAATGAATATGCCTACATTGTACATTTTAATGCAACATAACCTTTAAATCGTCAAGGGGACAGGGCTATTGAAACTAAAAAAAGATCACCAGAAATCGCCATATTGTACAGTAGGACTTGTACTTTTGATCCTAAATCAGAATTTGACGATAATAATAGGAATATTTATTGAATTACCTTTCGGCTTGTGTGCGTCTCATGTTTGTGCAACAGGTATCTCTAATGAAAATTTTCAAGTGAAAAATAATGTCTGCAAGCTGTAAGAAAGCCCTTTGCGAGTACATATAACTTATGGGGACTCTTTTGACTGTACTGGAGCCAAACCGAGGACCATTAGTTGTAAGATAAGTAGCCTATTATCTGTCTAAGGATGACATTTAATAAACCTTATAGTTTCAAAGCTGTGCTACATTTGGCTCTCGGGTTTTAGGCGAACATATTAACATATGTACATACACACATTCTACTTGATATACATCATTTTTTTCTAAAAAATTGCTATTAGCGTACATAAATCAGCATTATTTACCATTTTTTATAATTCCATATTTCATATTTACTTTTTGAACACTTCAATCATTATACAACAAATTTGGAGCAACAAATTATTAGCCTACATTTGGCAATGATATTTGATGTTTGCTTGTATGCTTTGGTTGTACTGTTGGCCTTCTGAGGCTTTCCACAAGAGAAGAAAAATGAAGAGTTAGCACATCTCTCCACCATTTCCGTGAAAATTTTCTTCATACGCCTATTAAACGTAAGAGAACTAATGTCCTTATTTATCATTTAATTCCACTTATATGCACCAACACCAGTTAAATATTTAGATGATTCTTCTTATCATCAGGGTATTCGTAGAAAATAACGAACTTAAAGAATATATACTTTCAAATTTCTTAACCCTTTACATCTTGTAATTGGTTTCTGGTGTTCTCCTATACATCTTCTATCAATGATGACATGTAGTTCCTTCTTATCTTGAGTCTTGAACAAACCTCTTTTCTTTTCTAAAATTGTAATGGTTGTAGTACTCAAAGCCGAATCTATCTTATCTAGTTTATTTCCTGTCACCCAGTACAGTGTAACTATATTCAACAAGCACATGCGTTGGCAAACACAGCTCTATTTTTTTTTAAGTTTTAATACCCATTTTCATAATACTGTATTTTTCCATTTTTTTATTGTGATCATTTAAGTCAAAAGTTTATAGTTCTTGGAGTACGTATTTTGAATCTGTTGGAAGAATATAAAAATAGACGTTAAGTCTTTTCCAAAGTACGTAAAAAGTAAAGAATGTCAACGGCGCGATAATGCGGCGGCTTGCCGGTCAGTTCTGCGTGGTATGCCATACGAAGCAGGTGTACGAAGAGAAAACTTTCATCATCCTGCCTCTAGTTGCTGCTATGAACGCCAATAAGTTTCACTAGATGCTCTCCGTGTAAGCATACTATTATTGTAGAAGCGCAAAAGACCGAGTCGTCGACGCACCCTAAAAAAACATATACCTACTATTACTCAGTATAGAACATTTGATAAAGAACTTTTGTTTAGTTGATAGGTTTATTTGTATTAACCTAAGTTTAACTGTGTAGCCATTCCGAGTAATTTTCATAGGCAATTATGAATACCATGTTTAACTATGGTAATCAGTGTCATCAAAAACATGGGCACCAGAGAGATTCTGAAAGACAATGGGTTCAAAATTCCCTTTATCTTGCTCAGTTACTTCATCAACATAGTTGCCCCAGTTGAAACAATTCTGTACTTTTTGCAGTCTGACCTAAAACTAATATTTTAATGTTCTTATGAACTGGAATTTATTAATATAGTTGAATAATGAATGTATTCATTGCGGGTCACAGTTCGCAAATAAATAATTATGTATTTTTGTTTGAGGAAATTAACCTATTTTAATTAAGTTCCTTGCAAAACGCAACTGATATTTCAAAACCCGGCTTAATAACTGCTGCCCATCGTTCACATTCCAATTCATTATATCTTAGCATCCCTACTAAATATGTCTTTGCCTGACGAAGTTTTTGCAGCGTCATAACTCACTCCTCTCCAGTCGCTGGAAACAGTTCACTCGGTTTTACGCAATGATATTCGAGGAATAAATTACACTAAATATGAATTGGTTTTTCATGTGGTGAGGGCACTTGGATGTGGGTTGGAAAATATTTTTGTTTGGGAAAGCTGTTTCTCTTTCACTATCTTGCCACAAACAGCCACGCGATAGAGCTGTATAGAAGTGCCCCTCGCTCTCCCGAATGAAGGGGTCATGAATATTTACTTTAATTGCAAAATCCACAATTTCTTTCACAATTCCATATTTTTTATCTTATTTAACTGATTCAATTATTAATGCACTGTTGCATTAATATTGAGTCAGAATAACAATGCATTAATGCAACTCAATGCATTGTTTATAAATAAGTAGAAATGCGTGGTTTTAGTGGCATTATTAACGGAGAATATACCTACGGGCTTAATCGAAACCTATGTTTCAAGTTAAATATGTGTCAAAAAGGAAGAAAATCTTAATCAATTACACCCGGAGTTCATAAAATATTTATTTATTTCATGACTCAGAAAAAATATAAATTTTTCTGTGAGGGAAAATTATTCTAATATTTAAAATTTAATGATGCTGATTATTTTGGTTACGGAAGCGAGCCTTCAGAGAGACAGTTCTCAATATGGGTCAAAATTGGTGTAGGTCAAAATTTGATACCTACTTTCTATTCCATGAATAGTTATTCCATTCTCAGCTGTAACTCTGCGTGACATTTTTGATTCCAAGGGATCTTTTAATTTCAAAATTGAAATAGTTTAACTGTACATAGAATCTTAGTTTATTATTATTTTATACTGGGTCATAATGCTTAATAATTGCGGAAACCTGTCTAAATAAACGTTTACATTTTGTACTTATATGACCCGGGAGTAGTGCAAAGAGGCATTCAGTGGTAGCACAAAGTATTAACATGTACTTTTAGTGCTTTTTTTGTACTCAGGCATTTGTTAATATTTCCTGTTTGTCCTTAGGCAGAGTTACTGAGAACCCGTTTTCATCCTGTAATCATTGTTAATGTTTAGTTTATTTTCCATCAAACCTAAACCTGATGAATGGTAATCGAATTAAGGAATATTTTTCAAAACTTATTCGAAAAAACCTGATGAATGGTAATAGAATTATAGAATATTTTTTAAAACTTATTCGTGTTTCATGATCGAATTGAAAGGATACGATTGAGTCAAATATGCCATCGTAATAGATTTAAGTGTGTATATTTCCCTACGAGCAAACGCCATGTAGCAAGGGGATCGTATGTCTCCAGCTGTTAAAATAACACTTCACTAAAAACGCTTGAAAAATGGAGATTCATTTTCCCCAGTAAAGTTTTTTTTAATGATTAGACTTTGTTTTCAAGTAATAGTGAATTGTGCGTAGTGGTCAACTATTAAAGTGGGATCAAAAATGTCAATGGGGAAAGTCATATTCGATGTGATTTAAATCTTTTGTGGATCTCTAATACAGCGAAATATTTTCTGATCTTTAGGGTTACCTGACTAATGTCCTTCAGTATCCGTGAGGCACTTTGACTAAAATTATAAGAATTTGCTACCGGGCTTATGTGTGTACGTGTGTGTGTGCAGCATTCTTACGAATTAAATCATTTCTCCTTGGATCCCAAATGCTCGATGACAATTCAGGTGTGCCGTTACACGTGCAAATTAATCGTCTTTTTCCGGAAGTATATTACGTTGCATGCTTTTTTCTAGCCCGATATCTTTTCTCCAAGAACTCTTATTATTTAGAACGACCGAGGGAGTGATTGAGCGATGGAGTCTTTGAACTTCTTGTGTAAAATACGGAAAATATACCTGTGTAATCAGGTGATTCATTTTGCATAATATTTGTTCTTCGTATTTTCTGCAATAAAAATATTCTTAGTATATAATATGTTTATTATCTATATTGCAGTATGGATGGAGAAACTTTACGTTCGTCATCCGCGTTGCCAACCCAGATGAGGTTCTTAAAACGTTGAGGCCTCGGTGGACTGAAGATTTTCTGAGTCGAATTCATAGCGTCACTTTGGATATTCCTCTCAGGGTAACGTTTCATTCGTGGAGTTCTTAGCTGCGGGCAGCATCGCCGACCGCTTTCCATCTATTCTGAAGGTACGTAGGAACGGTTTTGCAGCGATGCACCGTCATCACATCATTCATCCCGCCTACCCTTTTCAATCGATTTCTCTCGGCCAGCCGTCTCCAGGGGTTTCCCGTCTAGGATCGGGACGTGATCTGGAGGAACACGCCGTGCAAGCCCAACGTGATAGCCCCGTGGCCGCCGCACCTTGCCCTCTCTTGGGGAGGCGAATGTGTTATATATGTTCGGTAGGAAACTAACGCGGACTGAGATAGCGTTAGGGGGTGAAAGTAAATTTCCGGACCCGCACCATCCACCCCTTCTTTCTCCTCTCCCCCTCGCTTTCTTCCCTCCCCAACCCTTAAAGGGCACCCTATCCTATTGGCTCGCCATGGCGTCACTAGGGTGGTTAAAAGTGATGCGGTAGTAATTCCCCTAGTCCGTTGCCAAAGTACATTTTAACGTGCTTTCCATGATGCTTTTTTTATTTCGTTTTCCTAGAATGCTCATCGATCAGAACTTGTGAGGTTTAAATCTTCTTATTAATACTTCTTCTGTGCGACAGGCTAAAACTGAAACGCACAGTTATAACTATTGAATTCAGATAAAGATTCCCACCTAATGAAACTTTACTTGAGTCATATTTAATGGTGATTAATCAATAAAATGCCACTAGGCATAAGTGCATTCCAAAAGATTAGAGATCAACTCTGTTAATCACTTAAAGGGATTGAGGTGCCATGAATTGTGTGACGTTAGTCGTGCAAGTAGTACGCGATAAATATAAGTGATTAACTAGAATAATGCATATTTATACTGTAGCTGATATTGCTATGGACTAAATTACATCAAACGAGTTCCGATCAGTTCCAGCCTACCAACGTTGTTCGCAATACCACATCTTCAAGTAGGTGTGTACTATCTGTATTAACCGAAGATTCCGATCCGATTTGGAGCTATTGTTATGTTCTTACTTTATCTATCCTTGCATTAACTAACCATGAATGGTTGTAATATAGCTTTTCTCCAAAGCTTTGTTCAGCTTGATCTACCATGATTATAAAAATTTCGATATCATCCCCTATGTAGTCAGCATTGGAAATATTTTGTATATTTATCTTAAGATTCAGCGAGTCTACCTAACTAATTTTTCTGATCATAAGATACAAATGAAGTCCCTTAAATTATTTTTAGATAAAAAGATTGGAATGGAGTACCACCTTATCATACATAGATTTGAATCTATTTCAATGCTAAAAGAATAACATCTTTATTATATATCTTTACAGCACTATGCATTTTTATATTTATAATGTGGTGCAGTATTTATTTGCGTATTTTCTTCCAGATATTTTAAGCTACGCGTTACGATTTGGAATGCAAAATCAGCACAAAAGCTAGGCATATTAATTGAAATTTTAAGAAAACCTTCCCAGAGCAACTTAGGGAAATTAGCATATCCACACCGACGTTATCCCGAAGAAAAAAAAACGATATCTATTCCACTTGAAAATGCCTCCAGTTCAAAATAGTACCGTGATATCGTATTAGGACCGTCGTCCCTTCCACAAAAACCGCTCTCCAAACCCTTGCTGGAATACTCCTCAACCTATCTTCCAAATCCCTGCCCTGTGATGCGATATATTCCAAATGAGATCTGAAGCCACGCCCCGTTCATTCTGCAACCTCATCCTCCCCTTTCTCGCCGCCTGTCCCCCGACCGTCCGAGAAGGTCCTCGCCGTAAGAGCCCCTTCCTCGAGGCAACCAAGTCTGCTATTACCCTTTTAAGGCCACCACATATTCACTCACACCGACCTCCTCAATGCGCACCCGTCCTACTCCTTGACAAAAACCTTCTCATCCACTTCGCTAAAGCCCGTTCTATTTACGTTCCATTTTCATTCGATTTTTACGTTCTCAGTCTCTTACCATTGGAATCCATCCCAGAGTTCTGGATTTTCAACTCAACCCTCTCTCACTCTCCGTGCTTATTTTCAATTCCCAGAATTTTTCGCCTTCTTGCCTCTCGTGGTACCATATTGAAGAGTAATCCTTTGAATCTGTAGCCTTGGCACACCTAACAATGGATATGAAAATTTCAATTTTATTGGTCAGTGATACATTATCGATTGATCAAAAATTTACCATCCAACCTTAAATATAAAATATATATCCATAAAACCTGAACGTAGTTCACTCTCACTTTTCCATCAATTAATAAAAAAATACAATAAATTATTAATAGAATTTATTTTTTAGGGTAAATTTCGATGGGCTACTATGTATTTTTCTTAGCATTTGATCTCACCTCTCCTATCCTACTCATCTTTCCTCCATCACTCTACGAAAATTATAATTTAAAATTGTAGTTAAGGCTTTTCTTTAACCTTTAAACGCCCTATTTAAATCCTGAGACGGAGATCCTCACTGTCCGATTTAATTTTGAGCCGTTTAATTTTTCTTGCCTTCCTTCAATATTTTATGAACTATGTTAGATAAATTGACCTAGTAAAAAGTATTTTCCTCTAAACATGTTGCTTAAATTGCTCCTATTCTGCACAAGGTTCCCACTGAACCTCTCCTAATGTATTTATAATTGTCCTGCATAAATCTTCACCAGGCTAATACGTAGCGCTTAATCTCAAAGAAATTCTTTACCTCTCTTTCAACTACTTGATATTTCGATGGCTTATAAACTTTCAATTTTAGAAACAGCGAAGATATTGTTTATGTCTCTAGCCTATTAACCTTTTATTTGATGCTTTTCATATTGTGTACAATGTTTTTCATTTTCTTTGATCGGCTTATGTGATTACATTCTTCCATTTTAACTACTTTTGGAGCCTAATGAAGTTAATTAGTCATTTGTGGGAGGTAACTAATATCTAAGGTAACCAGAGTCTTTTAGGATAAGCGGGTAACTGGGTGGAGGCAATAATTTTTCAGGTAACAGACAAAGGATGGGATAATTCATGTCGTCGGCATTTACCTTCACAAAGGTGCCTGGGTGTCCACACTTTAACGTCCTACCCGGAGGACGGAGTACTGAACCCTCTCCACAGAACACTCAAGTTAGGACCTGTATAACAGTATGAAATTTGCTAATGCTGGAATTTAAATCCAGGCATTCGGAATGGGAGGACCGATGGGTCTCCTCACTACTTTTATAACTTTAAAAATGGCGACTTATTAAATCTCTAATAATCTAAATAATCCGCAGTCTTCCAACTAAAGTTGAGTTTAACGAATTAGAGTCACATTTTGCTTAAAACAAAATAATGATTGCTTAGTGAATTTCAGGAATCGTTATTTCTACACTGCCTATGCCTTATAGGGAATTATCAATAGCAGTACATCCATATTTAGGAACATTTTGGTGTAACTTCCTCATGATGGTGACACTTTACTTAAAATCATAATAAATGCCGTGCCATCCTGAAAACTTTTCCATTTACGCTCCTTTCTTGGAATTAACTTCGAAATTTATGCTTCATCTTTGTAATTTTCGTTTGCCCTTTTTTCTATGCTTTGAGTATATTTTGCAATAGAGAACCTTATTATTTTATAGGTTCCAGTCTATCCTTATTCCATTTTTAAATAGTTATTTCTATCCTGATGAATTTCCCCGTGTCTTTTTGGCAAAATTCCATGGTACCTCTCAAGTTATGCTGTTCTTTGCAATTTCATTTATTTTCGTATGCTAATCTATCAATAAAAATATGATAAATTATGATTATAACTCTGATTAAGTAGGTATTATCAAATAGATACTGTACCTTAACAGTTGGGCATGAACTCCGTGTCTGAAAATACCATTCCCGTTTTTTAATCAGGTTTTTTCATTTCGAAAATGAATGTTCCCAAGATTTCCATATTTAGCTCTTCATCGAAACTCACTCTTGAAGGTGAACAGAAGCTACAAAACTTTGTCCTATTTTAAGTAAACCTTATTTCCGTTATTGTATATTTAATAATTATATTGCGTCAATCAGTCTTTTATTAATTATCTATGCATTTTGGTAATAACACAGATATTTTTTTCTTTTTTCACCCGACAATGCGACCATTCTCTTTTCTTGTTTCCTCTTGAGGCAGTCCATGTTGGCTTTACCTTTGTGCTGGCTGTAGATCGTGCTTAGGTAAAATAAGTTAGATGATAATATTGAAACCTATTTTCTGTAACGAAGCCAGTGGGAGTCTTCTGTTTCATTGTCCTCCAAAGGAGTTTCCAGGTAATAGTGTAATTGATTTTGACAAGTACGCAGAGGTCCCCAGCTTATTTTTCGATTATGCGTACGCGCGAATGTGAAAGGCATCGATTTTAGTATAATCACTTCGTTTGAGAAGCCTCGTTCTTACGCTTTGTGGTAGTCAAAGGCCCGTGATATGTCTTATATGTGTATGAATGGAACCGTCCAGCTGTTCCCCCCACCGGGTAGTTTTGCTGCTTCCTTATCCTCTCTGAAATTCCTCCACATACTCTCCACCTGTCCGTCTGTCACGCTGCAACAATTCTCGTCACGTTTGCGTCCCGATCCCAGATCGCTTCCAGCCGCCCCCGTTTCCCTCGCATCGGATAGACTTCTCCCCAACGATGTGCTTTCTCCTCCCTCCTCCCTTGAAGGTCCCTTTACCAATTTACTTCATGGGAATGCAGCCAATCGGGGATTTTGGAGCCAGAGTCAGGGAGGAGGGTAGTGGGTGGTCCGCCTTTTGCCGTTGCCAAGCATCTCTCTTCCCTTCCCCATCGTCCTCCACCCCGCCTTGTCTCTTCTCTGTCCCCCAATTCCCCGCCCCTTACCAGACCTTTAGTGCCCGCAGATCTCCCGCCAAGATTCGCTAATTCTCCCGCCACCCGTAACCCCTCCCCGCCTCCCGCTAACGTTTCCTTCCCTGTCCCCTCCCCCAACCCTCTGCGCCCGTCTTTAAAAACCACCCGAATCCACCCAATCCCGTGTGCCAAGACTCCCCCTGATCCTTTCCCGCCTCTTCCTCGTCCTTCGCATCCCGTCCTGTGTCCTCGAATGCCTTCGTTTTCACCCTCTCATCTCTCTCTTTCTTCCTTTTCATGCTTCCTTTTTCCATTCGAGAATGATGAACGATCGCTCTGTTTAGGCGAAAAATCACGAGCAGATATATCCTCATGACTCGACTTCATACTCGAATGCTTATTAGCACGTGAACGCACAGAATTTCACGAGGTGGAATACGATCTGGATATTCATCCATCTCCTTTTCCCTTCACTCCTTTTGCCCCATTCTAGAGATGTAGCGAATATTGATGTAACTTTTGGATTAAGCTTCTGCCCGGTCTAACGCTGGGCTTATTTCCAGGATTATCCTCAAGGGATAAAAACCTTAACGTCGCGCATTAGTTTCTAAATTTATTTTTGTTGAATCTGGTCTATTTTCGCTTTAACATTTCTGAGCCTAGGTTATTGCATTTAAACTATTAAATAGAACTTCATTATCAGCAAAATATTGGGCAGTACCTCCTATATTTCCATCGTTTTGCATACCATTTAGAGTTTTCGGGAGGAAATCATGCATATATTAATATTTAACCTTTCTGTCCTGAAAAAAAACCTGGACTACGAAAAAAAAATTCTCATCCTATTTTGAGCGCATATGTGAATACTGAAATTATATCTTGAAACAATTTTTTATTATTTATATTTTTCAAAAATATTTATATCGCCCATATGTGTACAGTTTTCATTTGAGATATAGAAAACATGTGATAACTGCATTAATAATAACGGAGTACCACCTTAAGTATTAATATTCTGTACGTGAACAGAAAAAAATTCATCATGGGCAAGAGATAAATAGATTAAATATAGTTCACTTTATTATTGGCCGCCATATTGATTTCTGAAAAAGAAAAGCTGATAGAGAGATTTAGTGTGTAAAATTGGCGCTTTCATGGGGTAAAATTCAAAATCAGATACATTCATAGATGGGTACATCAGTACAATATTCTACTGGAAAAAGCTACCCACTGAGAATCTACCTTCTGAGACGGAAATTCAACCGGTTGCTCACATATGTGGCAAGGGGACCGAAGGGGCTGGATAATTTACTCTTTTTATTCAAGGCCTCTTTCTTTTCCATTTAAACGTGTTTTACATATTTTTGAACGCCATTTTTGTGAAATAGATATGTTCCCAAAACGGTGACGAACTAGCATCAGCACCTAGACTTCAACAGTGGCTCGTAAATCTTTCAAAAATCCGTAATTTTTATCGAGACTTCTGATAAAGATTCCCTCATTGCAGTTAAATTTCTTAATAACATGTGTTGTGCAACTTAGCATTAGATGTTTATGGAATATCTGTAGTGCGTTTGTATTAAAGTTAATTAGAGGATATGAACGGTTAGTAATATAACGTTGTTATATTCATGAATTATATCATCAATTGCTGAGTTTGCTTAAAATCTAATAGCTATATCTTTAAAAACACCTCTTAAATATAAATTGAATGCATTGTGTGTTATTTTGTGAAAAAAGTACCAACTGAAAGAAAAACTGTAGCAATGTTTTTATCACACACTTTATTGAGTTACTAAACAATACCGGTTTCGATCCTCTCTTGTCATTATCAAGGGTAGGTACTCTGGCATTCTCATAGCGGCGAGTCCTTATATCTACTCACTAGGAAGGAGGAACTGCAGGAGTGGTTGGGGTTGCTTAGAGGGTATGATTAGGTGGGATAAGCAATTTGCTGGAGGTCAGGATGCTTGGGCAAGGCTTTTTAAAGGCGGGCCAGCTAATGATAAAAAGGGGGCTGATAAAACGGTACCATTTCATTTAACAATTTTGGTCCCAAAGACTTAGATGCTGATATAATCTTAAAGTTTCTAAAAAATCCAGCTTTGCACCTTTGTCATGAACATTTAAAATCTCTAAATTTGGACATGTGATTAAAACCGGATAAATGAGAAGCAAAGACTGACTGGTTGTCAAGAATTAAAACGTTCTTTTGTCCTTATGTTTTAACTTGTCTGTTCTGCATATAAACAATTGCAGATTTGAGTATCACAGCTTAACAAAGACACTGTACTTTTGTCTACAGGATTAAAAGCATCTTTAGAACTAAAATTTTACTGCCAATGGTTATTCTGGAATAAAAACGCCATTAAATTTACATTATGAAATATTCTATTAATACTATTGGACATGGAGTTGCTTATCACCTTCGTCCATTTCTTATCGGAGGTAACAATTTGAGAATGGCTTGTGGATGATGAGATAGTCAACCTTCTTCGTTTCCTGTTGAGTAGTTTAAAATCAGCCTCTAAAATATTACAGTTTACGGCATTATTTAGGGTGGATAAGATAAAAATGGCTTAGCATTTCTGTGGCTTTTAAACTTTTATTGGTTCAGAATTTAGCTCATATATAGTAATACGATCTGTATATGTATACACACGTGTTGAGGAGAGCCATAACCGTGGACTATAAACAATGTAAACTGGTTTGAAAATATATATGTACTACTGAAAAATAATCACTCAAATGTGTCTGGATATTTTAGTGGTTACAACCAACTTTCGTGACGAGAAGAAATGGATTTCATTCATGTATTGGGCGGAATCATTGCCACGTATGCCAATTAAGTTAAAAGACCAGATCGGTAGTCCCTTAGTTACATAAAATCAATCGTTATCTTAAACCTTTAATCTATTTAAATGACTACCACCTGTGTTGTCAATTGTTAATAGCATGAAAAATTAGGTGTTTTCTTTAAAACAAGAACGAAGTGTTTCCTAAGTTACATAAAAAACAGATATGTTAGATGTAATTTTAGTTAGCTGTCCTGTTAACAGATGTCTATACTTCGTTATAGACGTTGACAAATGATCCCTCCCAATAATATCCAAACATATTTTGATTTGAACCATCATTTGGTTGTATCACATAGTTCTGTCATTTCATCTCAGCCGTTGTCACTTCATGGACCTCTTCATATGACTTTAGAGAATGATTACATTGATAAAAGCGATCTTATTTCTTCATGGAGTGACTGAATGTATAGTACTTTTAGCACGTGGAATAGAGTGCACCTAATACCTGATATAGGTCCCTCATCCCTTCCATTCCAATCCTTATACCTTTCCTCCCCGTCTGAAGCGCCCATTAGTGCGGAAACAGACTTGAAAACACCCATGAATACATGGAGATACTAAGCTCTCATAACCTTTCCTGTAGTATATGACATTCAAGTTTTTACTCTTTATTTAGAGTAAGGTGATCGTGTTAAGGCAAAAGAGAAATTGGGAAAATCTTATCGTTAAGGAGAGGGAGTTTAGTTCGTAGAAACCAGGGGATGGATTTTAATGTAGAAAAAAGGTTTTACTGTTCGTAGAAGCTGGTAAATTCTGAAATCTTAAGCGTATTTTTTGGTATAGGATTTTAATGAAGTGTGTAAGAGTGTGGGATTTGTGCCATCACTTGCTTATTATTCCTCGTAGTATACTCTCATAGAATCGTAGCCTAATGATAGATGACTTTGTTATTTCGACCGATGCCGCAATGGAGCTTTCTCTTACTTTCTTTCAACATTTCTATTGCATTCAGCCATCGCAGTAGAATCTTTAAGGGTCCTATTCCAATGCCCCGTACGTTTTTTATATGCATTGAAGAAATTTTCTCTTGTGCCATTCATTGGAATTCACCGTGCGGCGCAACTTGGTTGAATGATTCCGCCCCTCTCCACTCTTACCCTCTGTAGCTCGTAGGTACCTCTTTGATATCCACTTTCCTCCTCTTTCTCTGTCTCAAATTTCAATTATTCTCTCTCTCTCTCTTGAGTGACATTCAAACTTTGACCTCAAATGGCATTTTTTTACGAATAATAGAAAATTTCAACATTTCCGTGAAAAATTCCTACAATTTTCGTCATATAGTCTTCAATCAGAGGCACGCAGGCATTCTTTCACATGATGGATTCGTTCAATTAATGTGTGCTTTGTGTTAAGGGATCTACCTTCTTTTCAATCGAAACATTTTCTTAAGTAGATCTGAAGATTGTAATTACTAATATGATAATCGTCAAATTGTGCCATTATGGTTTGTCTATGTCTAACCTTGCTATGTGATGCAACCTAGCTCTAGAAATACTAGATGCAATGGGTTTCTGGACACATTACACTAATTGGAATATTTTAGGTAGTGGATGATTTTGAGAAAGCCATCGGGTCATACTGCCTTGTATGTGATAATTAATACCAGTTATTTCAAATTGCGATAACTTAGATCTCTTTGCATCATAATCGAAAATAGCTATCGGTAACGGACACGGTTTTAAAACTAAAGTTATTCACTGCTTTAGCCGAATATAAATCATGAGATATATGTAAAAAGATAGTTCAATGGCACTTCAATTAATCGTATTAAAAGAAAAGTATCGTTACTTCGAATTCGTTAAATGGGCTTATTATTTTTTGTCTCCGGCGTGTGTCACTACATTCACGAACTTATCGGTAAATTACCTCTCCCAAAATATGATGTGCACTCAAGTTTGATGGGTATTTATGAATTGACTAAATGAATTAGGGAAAATTTAATCATAAATTATTTTTTGTCGTTTAATTCTACGTTAATTGTTGTACACTATGTTTTTAAATTATAAATCTGTATATTTTATTAAAGCTTGAATAGAAAAAGATAATTTTTTACGCGTTCAACAATTAAACCAAATTACGAAATTGAATTCTGAAAAAGCCTACCGCTGATCTTATTTAAATGTTAACACAATATACCCAAAAATACTTTATCTGTTTTGTAAAAGCTTCAAAATTTTATGTCCAAAAAATGATACAAACCATTTTTATCAGAAACGTTTTTCTCGGTTCTGGCTGGTCGAACACTCCTAATTGCGCTGCAATATCGTGGTTTTGGCTCAGTATTGTTGAAAAAGTAATTTAATCAACTAAATTCACATCAGCTTATATTTGTATAGGTTAGAGTGAGATGGGTTTTTGGCAACGTCACACGGCTTTCCCAGCAACAAATAACCGCTGTTCCGGCTCATTCTAGCCCGCAGATATAACTCATATGCTTTTTACCAATAGGCAAAGAACATTTTCTTATGATTGAAAAACAGCAAAATTTTCTTTTATAGTTTCGTGCACTACCTATTCCTAAATACCTACTTTGTTGCTGAGAAACTGTATCTGTAGATATTTGATCAATTTTGGTCAGTAACGTAGTAAAAACAATCCCGGTTACTTTGTAAATCATATTCGAAATAATGATTTAAATGACCAGGATTAATGCATATTTCATCGTATGGTCTGTAAACATGTAAGTGCCAACAGACATAACAATTTGTTCTGTTGTATACACAACAGGCTTAACGATGTGCCCTATTGTATATATATATTTACATTTAATTATATAATGTATCCAGACGATAACATATATGTGTCTAAATCTAGGTCGTATAATAAAATATTTCTGGTGGGATGTAGAAAGTGATCGAATTTTTTTTATTATATTGTAGTAGTATTACAATAAGTGTAGCATATTAACTTATAAACCAAATTTTCCCGGTGAACTATAGGTTATTCTATTGCCCTAGCTAAATGCATGTTATGCAACGCTCATATCTCTATGTTGCCATAGCCTTTTTTCCATTCCACGGAGGGCTTTCTATTTCCTTCCAGCGGGGCTACCAAATTTACCTTGCATCTCCGAGCTCACACCACCATGGCATTGCCTCCGCATAACGCCTTATAAAGTTCCGTCCCGTTCAACTACCTTCCCTCGTAATTTTCCCTCTCCCTCGTCCTTCATCACCCGCAGTTTTCTTCCGCACCTCGGCCCTGCCGTTCAACCCGTTGCGTTTTCACTCCACCCTTCACCCCTCTTGTCCCTTTCCCTTTCTTTCCAACCGGGTACCCCTAATACTTTTCCTTTGCCCCTCACGAGCACCTACGAACTCACCCTTATGCTGTACTTTCCCCAAGACGAACGTTCATAACTTCTCCGTGCGCATCTCATATTTTTCCCGTTTCCATCTGTTGATTCCTTTTTTCCTCCATCCTTCACGTCGGTCGTTTTTCTAGCAAGGCGTCTTCTGTACCTCTATACGGTGCCCCAACCTATAGGGCTTTCTACCTAACTTTTGTTCCTTGTCGGCCCATTTGCCTTTCACCACCACGCATATATACCGGTTCACACCCTAATTATCATCTCTGCCAGGCCCTTTCACGTCCGAATATGGCTCGTCCATCTTTGACTCGTACCCCTTTGTCAGCGTATTCTCATATTAAGAGCTGAACTCATAAAAATTACTTTTAAAGTTTTTGAATGAGATGAAAATTAAGCAGAAAATTAAAACTCCCAAATTAATTTTCATCGGAGCGCGAGTACTTCGAAATTTTCCCGGAAGAAATAATTCAAGCGTGTTGCTAATTTTCAACCCACAAAGGAGATCCTTCAGTCCCTCATATATCCAGATTTGCGACTTCTCCTAGTAACTAACTCAAAATTTCGTGTTATATCTTATGATTTGTCTAGATGTTCATCAGGTAAATGAGCCCAACATTTGCAGTTCACTCATTTAGTGAAATTTGAAAAGGAGTAATTCCTACAAAGTATTTACTAAAACTGATGACTTCTTCCAAATAAAACCGCTGAATGATGTTGTGCTCTTAAGATGAAAAAATGTAAATTTTTTTTGTGAATTATCCATGTCAGATTAAAAATTTTATATTCTTTTGGGTAATTTATGCCGAGGGTGTTCGATTATTCTGAAGCAGGGTCAACAGTAAGGAATGAATAATGAACAATTGTTATCGTCATCTGCTGTACAGTACTACATTTATTAGATTGTTGCTGTATAACGACATGTTTATGCCATTTCGAATCGATAATTTTGCATTGAATATTCCACTTTGGATAAGGTAACGGCCACCGATTTACATTTTCCATTAAAAATTCATTTGAACCGTTAGTTGAATATTTCGTGAACATTGTCTATTTCTTTTTAATGATCCAAATAACTATTTAGGAAGAAAAAGGGGAGAGGCATGCTAGTTTTCTTCGATGCTATGGATTTGAGATAACACGAACCCATATTAAACTTACTTACTTTAATATACCAAATAATTGACTACGAAAACAGCAGTAATTTAAAATAAAAATAAATAGAATATATTCGATAACCCCCTTGTGCAGTTGTAGATAACACCCGATATTGTAAATTACTCAACTACGGGAGAGTGAATGCTCGACTCAGCAATAATTACTTATTTAGCACTAAAATAGGATAGAAAATATGGTGATTCTTAGAAATAATTCAGCATAATGAATGGAATAAGGGCATTTAAGCTATCTTGTCATTATCTGTACCATAGCATTATAGTTAATATAATATGAATAAATATAAGTGTAGTAAAATCAGTTTATTGAGGTTGATGGAGAATCTATGATAAAAGAGGGGACTCTAGGAAGAAGAAAAAGTCGTCCTTCGTCCATGTTTTGGGCTTCAAAATATACGCCAAAAATCTCGATGAAGATTATTCAAACCAGCATTTTTCCAGAGTCATCAGCCACATGAAAGTTAAGTTAACTTGGAATGTATAGATGCTGCTTAAGTTATTATGCTTCAATTTCGATGAAATCAAAGTTTTTCATTCAAATATTGAAGTAAATTAAAGAAGTAAATCAGATGAAATGCAGTGACATATATGTGGTACCCAGTATGGGGAATATTGGGTCAATGTGATTAATTTTGCAACAACAGTGAATGATAACGAATTAGGAAACAAGGTAGTGCAAGTTAGCGTGCAGTTTTCTGTAAATTGACAGAATCCGTCATAATTACAATTTATAAAGAAAAATATTTGCCGTAAGTATGATATTTGGCTTATCATTTGGAGGCAATTTGATATAATTTTCATATATTTTAAGGTGTGAACATGCTCTAGAGAAGTTAATTAATATATAAATCATCTCTAAGACACATCACTTACAATATCAGGATCAGTACTGAGGGAATCCCAATTCGTATAAATATCTATTTTATCATCGGCCTTACACTTATTTTCTTAGTGATTATATGGCATATTTATGTCATTCCTTTATCACAAGTCCGCAGTCCTAAGGTTGATTTGGTTAATCTCTCAATTTAATTTGCTAGTCAGTTAATATAATGTGTACAATTTACTTCTTCTCTTTTACGTGCATCCAAATTTACCACTAAGTTATATATTTCATGAGATTTTGTTATTTTTCGTTGCCGAAGTCCACTTTCATGTTTCACGTATTATGTGTACAATTTACTTCTTCTCTGTTACGTGTATCCATATTTACCACTAAGTTATATATTTCATGATATTTTATTTTTTTCTTTGCCGATGTCCACTTTCTCGTTTACAACTGTCTTCATAATATATAATTAATCTTCATCAAATGACCTTAAATAATAGTCTTAATTAAATGGCCATCATAATTGCATCATCTCATTTTTCAAGTTTTTTTTCCACTCTTCTTAGGAATTATTTATCTGTTACCCAGCCATTATGGTATCTTTTCAGAACTCTTCAGTAATACCACGTTTAAAATACCTCCATTGTTTTCTTGCCTGAGATGTGTCCTTGCCTTACGTTTTAAAAATAGCTTTCTCTAGATGTAATTCACAATGGAATATTTTTGAGGTACATCCCGGATACTATCTTCAATCCTTGGGTAACCTTACCTAATTGGCGTTAATGGCATCAGCTGTTGGTTACCTTCACCAAGTAACCATAGTATAGTAACTCATGGATATATCATCGTGTGGTGTGGTAACGTTAGATTGAATAAATGGGCTCGATCTTCCCTCTCCTGACGTAGGCCTTTCAATGTGGTAATTTAAATGTATATTCCTAATTTAATCTCATTTATCATGGGATAAACACTTTTGAGTTCTTTGTGTACAAATATGGGATTGATATTTTGCCACAGAGGAGTGAATAATATAGTTATGGACTCACTTATCATTCTGCGGGCCAACGAGAAATAAAATTGCAATTAAGAGTCCCGAATTCAAGGCATTTATACGCTCCAAAGACTTTTGGACAAATATGAGAAGGTGAAGAAAATTATAATATTATAAGAAAATCGTTTTCTCTCTGCAGTTCTTTTCTGCTCATTCGTACCTATATACCTTTTGATAAATAATATAAGCTTGGTGGATACAATCATGGCAGTGATTTTTCAGGGGCGTTTCCCAGAGTGCGTTAGGTGTGAACTTGTAACCCAAAAATTTGACTACACCCCTGAAAATAATCATGAGTAATGGACGTGGTAATCGTGCCTTCATGTATTCTAGGTAGTTAAGAAAACGTTAATGTTCCTGATTCCTGCTTTTTTATGCTTTTTGACCCGAAGTTTAAACTGCTGAGATTTGGTCGGCGCGTCATTATTTTATTAAAGCTAGTACAAATAATTAATGAATTGCGAATAATTATGTGGATTTTGATTTTCGATGGCAGTACGGAGCTGCGATTTTGTTCATTCATAATCCAAACCCTTGATCGGAGCCCGCGGCTGGAAGCTCAAGATTATTGGGGAAACTTGCGTGAACATCAAGCGCGACACCAATCCGGCCGGAACTAACTGTGCTCTGGAGTTAATTGTGGAAGGTGAAGTGGAGCGGAGTCTCACTTCGAAGAAAGCCGATGTACGAGCAGAGATAATGCGATGAAGTATGGGGTACAGTCACAGTGAGCAACGGCCGGGGAGGTTGTGACACTGAGAGGAAGGTTGTGTGTGTGGGTGTAGGCGGAGTTGCTAAGAGGAGGAACTCACTTTTTCGTAAGATATTCTCCCAGCGTCTGTTTTTGTGTGTTTGTAAGCACTTCATCCCCGGTCCAAAACACACCGCCCCCGGCCCCTTTTACATCCGGAATCCCCAGCTCTCCAAATCCATCTCTTCCTCAGGACCCGCCCTTTCCTCTCCTTATATAACCCTCTCCACACACCTCCCGCCTTACTCCCAGTTCCGCACCCCCTTCACACTCTTAGATATCCACCCCCTTCGCCCATCCCTTTCCCAGTTATCCCACCATCTGAACTCTGTTCCTAGCGTTCTCATTCACGATTCCTTCGCCCGTCCTCGCAGTAATTCTCTCTTCCTCATTCTTCCTTTTCCCGTGTCCTCTTTGCATTTTCTCCCGCGACTCCCTCCGGGATGGTATCTCGCAGCAGTTTCTCTTTATCCACCGTTCACCACTTCCCCATCCATCCTCCCCGGTCCCACGAACAGTAATCTTTTCCCCCTCTTTCCATCCCCGTGTCCAAATAACATTCATGCGTATGCGTATGAAAGCTCGAATACTCTCCTTCCCCAATCTTTCTATAGCCTGTGGCACTATCCAGTTCCTTTTTCTGCTATTTTCCAATGTCTCCGCCTGCTCAGAGCTGGTGGTTGCATATCTTATCCCGCTCTACCATTGCTGACGCCTTTACTTTATAACTCCTGGGGTATATTTTCCTTATCTTCCTTTTTCTTTTAATGGAGCAGATTATGTATTTCTCTAAAATCCATCCGAATTTGTTCCCTTCAAGTCCCAATGTCCCACTCCGAAACTTCAAGTATATTTTTGTTGTTGCAATCCACTACTTGGTGTCTTAGGGTTTATCAACTGTTGAAAAATAAGTAAAAGCTATGCTTACGGAATACCAGAAGCATTGCGTCATAAGGTTCAACTAATCAAAGAAGAATATAACCTAAGAAAAATTCACTCAGCCTTTAAGCATTTTTTTACGCAGGGGACAAAATGGTAGCCTTTTTATCGATAGGACAAGTAAAATTAAACAACTAAATCGTCTAAAGTTCTTGAAAAAATGAAAACCAACACTGTCTTGCAGTCCCTAAAATTGTAAATATTTTGAAATATAGCTTAAAATGTGAATGAATTACAGAATAACTTCAAGAAAAATAAGAAATTATATACTGTATCTAATAATTAGCTTCGTATAATATGTCGTATGGCTTTTTTATGATATTCCCTGTAATCTGATCAGTGCTGTGTATATGTATATCTAAGGGGTTTATAGGGCCAAAGGGACTAGGTTCTAATCTGGAAAGTAATAGAGATATTATCTGTGAATTACCATTCCCTACTTTTGAGAACTTCAAGTTCAGTACTTCATCTTTTGAACGGAATGGTAAACCGTGGAATACTTAGCTCATTGCGAGGTTTAACTCATATCTACCTTATTTCGAAGCGTTGTGTCCTTTTTCTGGCTTTATGATTTTTGTGGCATTTGCTGAAGGAACTTTAAAAAAACGTTTGAAAGAAGAAGCAATACATTGAGAGAATATAATCTGAAGGCAGCCATTAATAAGGTGCCTCTTTCGACGTAAGAGCATATAAGGAATATCAAGAGAAATATCTCCATTACTCCGAGTATTTGCAGATGTTATTAATGCAATTAATCATAATATTCCCCAAGTCCTCTCCCGTTAAGTTACTTAAATTCTACACAGATAGGTAATACTTAGATTGAGACAAGTAGAATAGACACATATAGTCTTGTCAAAAACAGATTGTTACAATATGTTGATGCTACTCTTCCTCCTAATATTTTTAACTTTGATAGAACTGTTATAACGGAAATTCTGAAAGACATTTATGGAGTTATGAATAGCAGCAGAGGAAATAAAAACATGAATTTATTACATCAATGATAAGATGTAATTTAAATCGTTTCATCTAATATTTGGGGATGTTATATCATAGATAGTACCTTATCCTTTCAAATTACGTGCAAGCAGCATACGTTGTCGGCAAAAACATTCTCGCCGACGAATAGTGCTCGTAATGACAGTTTAGTTTCAAATTCCCTGAATAAAATAAGCTATAGATGTTAATAAAAGGAGATAAAGAGAAGCTAAAGATTATGATAAATGAACGGCAGCTGAGGACCATTTTTGCAATTGAACTAGTGGTCAGCTATTATTAAAAGTTGTTTTTGACCGTTATGAACTAATGTTTCATTTTTGGCTTATGAGACAACGAATCTATTTAGGCTCCAATGCATTAAATAGAAGGCTCATTCTCTCCTCAGCTGAAAATAAAGAGTAAGATGTTTAATTAATGGTAATACATCACATATATAATTCTTCAAATTTGCTTAGCGTAAATTAATTGAATATTAGGAATGCAGTACATATATTTATTTAAGTAGTGAAATATGACTTTGAATATGAATATGACTTCGAATTCTCTGAATTATTTCTTTTTTTGTGATACCATTTTAATATTTTGTAATTATTCTGGTACTTTGATCTAAGGCTTTAGAAAAGAGTGTCTCAAAAAAATATTTTTACAAAATTTCAGGGCTTTATGAAAATTGTGTAATTACTATATTTAATAGCAAAAACGGCATTCTACACTATATAATTTTGTTGATAAGAGCTCATGTTTCAAAAACATAAATTATTCCTGGAGAGTTTTGTATTAAGTGTAGGCATAGAAAAACGATGTGCTTGAGGTTGTTTGCTTCTTTGACATCCTGATGACTCAATACATAGAATGTTGAGCGCCTGGCTGAGACTGAGACTTCGATGCAAATTCGTACATAGGAATGTCCTGTTAAACCCATGATGAGAGACTATTTGCTCGTAAATGTCACACAAGTTTGTGCTAAGTACATAAGAAGCTCTATCTTTGTCAATCAAGCCGATCTTAGAGCTGAGAGATATGTTGACTCAACTTAAGTATACTATAAAACTTGAGGACCGTGGAGAAGATATTGAAAAAGAAAAGGTTCATCATTGAGATTTTTACTCAAAGACATAAATCATACATTCCTACTTGCCTACTCCATGATTTCATTTTTACGTGGTGTACCTACTGCATCTAATCGTTGCAAATTGTAACTCAACAACGCCAATTTTCGTGATAACCTTGAATTCACTTGATCTATTATTATTCCTAGGATTATTTGCCACGTTAGGATTGTGCTAAGACGGGTGCTGGAGTCACACGCTCCCACTTTCAAATCACCTTATTTCGAGCCTGTTCTGGGGCCGGTGAGTCAAATTTTCAAATCCACTCCCAAGGAATGGCGCTTAAATCCCCTTGCGTACATCTCCAGTCATAACACGCATATTCCCGCGAGCCGTTGTTCAAAGGGTCTCCCACTCCTTGATAATCCACGTACTATGTTATTCGAACAGACGAATGTATTTCCAGGCTCCTTCCCTCCCTAGCGAGTCGAGGATTTCCCCGACCCTGCATCCCCGTGAGTTCTGGGAAGGAATGAAGGGGGCGTGGTAAGGGTGAGACAGAGAGAGAGAGAGAGGGAATGGAGGAGAGATGTGGGGAAATATGGAGACAGGGTGAGAAGAGTGGGGATTTTATTTTTCACTCCAACCGCCGTATTCGTGCGGCAGCACCATCTCACCCGCCGCATGCGAAATCCGACACGTGTCTCAACAACGTTCTCGAGAATGTGCTTTTCTTTCAAAAAAAAAAAAGAAGCCAAACCACTCACTCTGAGCCATCCGCCTTTGCCTCATGAGCCAACACTCTCCAGCTTTCGGTTCCTCACCTCTCCCCTCCTTCCTCTTCTCTACCAATCTAACTTTCAAAATTTACTCATTCGTTCACTCCCTCTACGTCCTCAGGATGCTTTTACGACAGCAATATTCATATTTTGCATTCGCCGTCGAGTCTGGCCTAGCTATCTAACTATTTCTTATACATCCTGGGATTTTTAGACTGTAACCATCACTTCTAAGGTTCAATACCCCAGGCTTACATTAAAGAATTGACATTTTCTCGAGTTCGGAAGGGTAGATTGATCATAGATTGGTAGATGATGATTGATGGCTGGGTTGTTTTTTTGGCTAGTATCCTGGCTTTCCGTTTTGATGGCCCAGGTTTGAGCGGCAGACGGTCAGTTCAATATAGATCCTATTTAATTGTCATATGTGTGAGTACGTATCTTATAGAGACCACTTCATGTTCTTTACTCCTTCCGTCGGTTTGGACGGTGAGCCTTGGAACCCTTTGCACTTTTCGCCGACATCGTGTTCCTCTCCGTCTCTCCACCGCTTACTAAATTCCAGACACCTTCTCAAATACCATGGTCGTAAACGGCCTCAGATGATCCGTACCTCCTTCCATAACAACTACTACTAATTATGAAATTAGGTGGTTAATGCTCAAAATGGTGATGATTTATGATAAGTAAGCAGGCAATGAAGGATGTGAAATAGATGCATTTTGTAGATGTGTAGAAGTTAGCTGATTAGTTAATATAGTGAGCAACTGCGTGAATTTACTACGAAGACCGTTATCTGATGATAACGAAGCAATATAATCGCTAAAAAATACGATAAGAAAGGGAAGTGTGATAGGAACTCTCATATAAGGACCAGGGTAGAAGTTTAATCAACATCTCTCTACGGTGCGGCATCACACGGATGCGAAACATGGTCTTTAAAAGTGTAATACGAACGTAAATTGGTGTAATTTCGGAGTCAAAGCAGCTGTATCTAATGACCATGATATTGATGAACGAGAAATTATGTAAATTCTTGGGAGTAACTATCAATTATTTATTGGAGTAGAATTGCTCATTCTTATTAGTCGGCAAGTCTGAAATTTCAGCATTATTTCTCTTTGAGTGCTAAATGAAATCTATTTCCTTAGATTCATTTTAAAATTTCACTTTAAATTTTCATCGCAGTAGGTATAAATTTGTTTATTTCAATGTTTATTTTGAGCAAGGAGCTTTAAATCTTAGGATAAAAACAAATCTCTTTAACTAAGGAAAGTCTTCACAAATATTATTTATCCTGACTTATTCTTGCCATCTTTTGTACGATCTTATCCTAGTTCACCGTCTCATGTCAAGCAAGCAGCGTATCCTCTTGTCCGTCTTCTTCCCTCCTTCCCATCTCTCTCTCTCTCTTTCTTTCATTCCACTGCCCGGATCTATCTCTCTGTACGCCTTCCCCCTTTCCCCGTCGGTCTTCCTCTCCCCGAGCTCCCCCTCTCCCAACCACCCGCCCTCTTCCACCAATCACAGGCACTCATGCGCACGTGTTGGACAAAAGCTGTTAGGGAAAGTTCCTCTCATTTCGCATAAGGCCGAGCGATATTCAAACCTCGCAATATCGTAATTTTTTTCTTCTGCCACACACCCATCCCCTCTCCCTTTGCTTCCAATTCTCCTCAACTCGCCCCTTCCCCCACCCTTCTCATCCCCCCTTTCCCCGTAACCCTCAAAGGGTATGTCTCCTCACTCTCCTCCGTTTTGGTAAGCACCATCCACCACTTCTCTCCTCTCTCTACTTATTAAAACCGCCGCGGAACTAAAAGTGGCGCCCCCTGCACTCGACGATAAATAACCGTTCCGTCTTAATTAAACTGTCCTTTACTTTTTCCGCTCCGGGAAGTTTTTCGGTGGGATTTTAATTTTTTTATTCTTCAACCAAACTGCGGTATCTTGGTTCTCTCCAAAGGAAGGGGGGAATCAGGACAAAGCCCTTGTAATGGGGGAATGGAGGACTACCGCTCACCAATTTTTCCACTATCGTGTAGTGGGTGACATCGCCGAAGAAGCGGAATCTATTCTTTATTCATTTAAAGGCGTCGAAATATTACGACACGTTGAGCCAACTGTTACAATACATTATAGACAGGGGTCCGGCCTTCATTCATGTTGGGGGAAATATCCATCATATATAGTGTCTTGGTTCTAATAATAATTTTGCTACGTTTAATACTTGTGGAATAAATAATAGTATTGAGATATTAGTAAGGTAGTTATGAAAAAATACCATTGCATCATTTTCAGCAAGAGAAGGATCGTTTCCAGTGTACCGTAGATTCGTAGTTTCTACATCTAAGAAGATGACAATAATATATCTTATTGTCATCTTCACGGTTGTTTACGTACCACGCCCTGCTAACGTCCTCGCGGCGGCTCGCGGGGTAAAATATAGATAACGATGTAATATGGGAGTATTTAGTCTTCGGGAATATTTATGTGCGTCGTAGATCTGGAAAGGTAGATTTGAAAAGGTGAAAATCGGTGTAGTTTAATACATGGATGTTCCCTAAACATGAAAATGCACGCGCGTGCCTTTCGTCGTCTGTATAGGGTTCAGTGCCTGTCCTCTTGATTCCCTTCTCCACGACGAGTAATCAAATCCCGTCAGAAAAAAGTCGAACCACCGCTCCTTTTTTTATTCTTCAGAAGAGAGGTAGCGATCCTGGGGAGGAAAGAACCCAGAGCTTTCCTGGCCTTTCCTTGGAGCGTCATGCGCTGGTAATGGCGGCCATAACTCTCGATAATCTCCAGTGGGAGTCCCGGGGTCGAGCAGATTTTCTTCGGCGTTGGGAGGAGAGAAAGGGGCAGAAGGAAGAAAAAAAAGAGAAACCTTTTGCCCACACTCCTTGCCTTCCACCACTCGGGATAAGATATCCACCATGGGGAACACGCGGCGCAAGGAACGGTCGGCCCGAAATGGCACTCACCTCAATCTGTGTGGTAATTGCTGTCTTCTCCCTTCACAGCCGTCGCTAGCGGCGGAGAAACTTAACTAATCACTCCTCCCTAGTCACAAGTTTGATAGCGGATATGCCTCTTTGTCAAATTTGAGATTCTGTACTCAATGTCCATATGTTGTCTGACATGGTTACTTCAAACTTGACTCTTCTAAAATATTTTATTCCTTGTCCCAAATGTTAATTTAGCAGTCCGCAATAAGACTTAACTTATTATGAATTCCTTGTAATAGATCTATTATAAAGAGAGTCGAATAGTTGGACTTCGGTTAATTCAACCTTTTTTTTAATTCATTAAGTTCAAAAAGCTACGTAACGATCGAAATGAAAAATGCAATAGGTACAACAAACATTTTGTAGGCTTGCTTGTAAATAAGACAAGTTTAGGAAAAAGGAAGCCTATATTTTCTTTATGGTGACAATGTTGGTAATATTCTGAGAAGATTATGGATAGCCAGTAATAGCTATGTATAACGAACTGTAATTATACCTTGTAATACTTCAGTAGGCGCTCAATTTCCATGATAATGCATTTGCATCTCGGGAATAGATATTTGCAACTAAAAATACGACTAAATAAATGAAAAGTGCTCTTTGAAGCATTTATAATCAATTCCTTGCATTGAAAAAATATGCTGCTTTAGGGAAGATAACGTAGATGAAATTATCTCACATAGACGTGCAGAATCAATAATAGTGTTTACAACGTATTCATTTCGTATCATCAATTATGCGAGGTTTATTTTGAATGTTGCCGAGACAGAGTTATAGAATAATGTATTAGTTAACGATGAGAACCCTTCAAAGTAAATTAGCCTACCACGTAAATTATAAACTTATACTAATAACAATAAAAATTTGCCCAAAATTTGAGGACATTCCTTTGTAATAAACACCAATTTCAAAGCATATATCAAATTGTTATGTTAATGCATTACTGAAAAGAACGGTGGAATGGAATAATCAATAAATGCAGCTATCATGAAAAATATTTAAGTGGTAGTAAAGTCATCAGGTAAGAGAGATTATTAGACCACGCCCACTTAAGTGGGTGGCCGGTGGACTGGCGCCTATCCGCTCCCGTCCTTCCTTCTTGTTCACGGAACTTGAAAACAAATTTATCAGTACGTCCCAACAATAGATCACATTTGCGCTTCAATAGACCGCAGAGTACAAATAGGAAGATGAGAAGTTCTTGTATCGATCGAGTATTTAGTGGAGAATTTTAGTTAAGGCCCTTATTCACAAAAAATGCAGGGAAAAATGAAGGACATATTTAGGGATTTTTGGATGGTGCGTCTGTATACAGTTCGAATTCAAGAGCAAAGAAAATCACGTCGAGAAGTGAAAAAGATCATTCAGCAGAGAAATTTAATGCAGAGAGAGATATAGCAGGATTTTAAGAAGTATTGACACTACTGATATTACACCAATTTTCATTTCATCTTCGCTTAAGTGCCTTGGATAAAGATTGAGTAGTGGAAATCGAAGTGTATTAATATGAATATATTACACGTCATTTCAATTCTTTATATCCATGATCAAATCTTATAATTGGACATCTATAAAATATAGTTGGATTAAATATGGTTATGTGGGTACTACATATGGTAGACTAAACTCAATGTATTGTGGTCATAAAATCAGCCAAAAAAAAACATAAATCGATAATATTACATAAGCTGTACACTTCATCGAAAACATTTTTTGTGAATCACTAATGCGGCTCATAAGCTTCTCTCTTCCCCTTGTCACTGAAAGTATTTTGGGCATTTCATAATAGTTCATATATTATCGTTTATTATTAGTTATACGTGAAAATGTCCTTTTTTCTCGTTATATTAGGGATATGAATAACGGTAAATGCATTTAGTACGAGTGTAGCAATGGGTAACATTGGTAGCTGCATGTTGGTATAAGGACTTAAAGCTAACCCAACTAACAGCATGTTTTTGCATGTATGGTTTGTTATTTTAAATTTTAATTACAAATTTCATGAATGATATATAGTGCATGTTTGGTGAGAGTTCACCCCCTGCCACACACCTTTATGGTGGCTTGCATGGTATTATGCAGATGTAGATGTTTATGTAAAATGTAGATGGTAGTGATGAATGCTTGGTGATCTTCACCCCCTGCTACACACCCTCGCGGTTGCTTGCAGGGTATCGTGTAGATGTAGATGTAGTTATCTTTCCTGCTCACTATGAGATTACACATTGACTTTGCTGGAATTACCTTATGTCCCAAATGCCTCCATAACCTTATGTATCTAGAATAAAAAACAGGTAAATTGATTGAAAATTCGTGTCAAAAATCTATGAACCATTTACGTAAGTAATCCAAATAATTGTTTTAGTCTTAGGCTATTGGTTTCATGGACTGACAACTTTTTATAATTTTCAAGGGTACATTTAATGTATTTCCTGTTTCAAAGCAAAGTATCGTTTCACTAGCTCTCAAAATAATAACTTCAAAGCTCGAATTGGAGACTGAATATTAAACAAAGGTGGTGATGATTTAAATATCCGTATTTTGGACACCGAAGACGATATATATTCGCAGCGAATGGAATTTATTATCTTTGTCATTTGATTTATCAGCAATATCATCATTTATTTATCATATATATTTAAAATTCCATTATTTTGCCGAGCACTTGCCCACAATATGATTTCCAATATAGGTATCCCTGTTAATATCTACCTGTGAGATTCCTTGTAATGTTTCTTTCGCTGAAGCGACTCCGGGGTTCTCCTACCTCGTAATTCGAGCACCGCTTAGGAACTCTCCAGCGTCTGCCTGAGTTAGTTGAACCACAGAAGCACCCAGCCGTTTCCCTGAGCAATTCATCCCGTTGTCCCGGCAGCGTTTATAATTGCGCGGCTTCTCACGATTACTCCCGATTGTGAAGCTCCCACGTCAGCATTTCCGCGTGGTGCCAACTCCCGAGTTAGAATCTCTTAGCGCTTAGTTCCCGTGTCTCACTCCAGCTTCGCATCAGCCGTGTTCTCCTCTTACCCGCCATGATCTAATTCCAGGCCGTAATATAACCCACCTTACTTTCTGAAACCTGCTCAGTACCGTCTCCCAACCTACCTCCGGTGCCCTTAACGAGCCGAACCGACCCTCACTGCTGAACGCATCAATGCCATCATGCCCTATTGATTGCTATGGTAACGTTATGCCAGGTATCAAGGCTGTATCATAAATTTAGTTTTATGCCTCTATGGATTCTGTAATGAATCAGATTAGGTTTCTTATTCTTCTTGAAGAGATAAGTGACGAAGAGTCAACACTTCGATTTAGAAACGTAAGTTTCACTTCCTCAAAAAATCTGATTAGGTTTCTCTTCTCTAGCTGTTTGATTGAAAACATATTCTCTAAAGATGAGCATTGAATATTTTTACGATTATTTGAAAAATTATTAGAGTGAAGGAAAAACACTCATCATTCTTATCACGGTCTATCAATCTTAAAAATGATTCAATCAGACTTCAAATCACTGCCTCTTTCCTAGACTTTTTCTCTCTATCCTATCATGGGAATTTTAAGGTAAAACGCCCTTGCCTTCTATTATCTTAATCATAAACTTCATCAAAAGCTTATATCATTTTATTAATAAAAATACTGTGGCTTATAGTCTTAATATACTTGAGTTTGGTTTAGATGGCCTAGGATTATCAGTTCCCCTCTTACGTTTTTGAATTTTGTTTCCCTATCTTTCATTTCCGTATATTGCTATACTTGCATTTGGTGGAGAAAACTAGAGATTAAGTAGGAAAAACGTCAATATTGGTAATAAAAATGTTTGAAACATTTGAGAGCACCAGCGATCGTTTCTAAGAATTTAAATCAGGAAAACGATGTTTCTAAGGCTTTTGTGATGAATTTTAATTTTTGGTGCATAGGATACTTCAGGAGTAAAGTTTTACTTCCAAATGTTCAATTCCTGCAAATAATTCCTTATTGGTAAAATGAACACAGGCGTAAGAGTGATGTAATTTCTTGAGCCAATGTCATAAAAAATGAGTTTATTACGTAGATTACAGTAACCACTCTACGCTCATTTATACATTTGGAAAATACTTCCTGCAGAAATATATTTAGGTAGTTTATCGATTTCTTCATATAATATTTTTTCTATGCTTGTACGTTTTTTTCTCTTAATATTTTAAGCGCTAAGTAGTTATATCGCCTTCTGAATAATAAGTAGACGAAGCCAAGATTTAAATCATAGCCAAAAAAAGTTTCATATTGTTTTATAGTTTTTCTCTGCTACTCTTTTGAACACATTATTTACCTTTTTTCACCTCCCCTCATTTTTCCATTTTTTTGAACCAATACACTTCCACAAATTTTAATGTACTTGAAGATCCGATTGAACTTAATACTTCGGCTTAAAATATTATCCCAGCAGAGCCATAACTTTTTATTGCCATTATTTTTAACTTCAACATTCACTTTAAGCAACACTTGTTCTTTTAAACCGGACTAACTCTGAATTAGCTTCTTGTATTTTCCGTCAAGGGAAGATAAGGCTAGGAATATCTTTAACACAAACTATAATTTAAAATTTAAGGCTGAAAAACATCCAATTAGGGTGTGGAATAACTCATTCCACCTGTATCATATTGCTATCCCTGTTGTTCGTTTTGTCAGGCAATTTATGTCTTTTTAATTCCATGCATTCACGCCTGTGTCGTGAATTTTAGGTGATATTCACATCATTACATCTTACCTGAAAGGGTATGAGTTATAAATGTCATCTCGATATTTTTGTCTGCAGAAAACATTTTTTTTGTACCTTCTTTGTTATATTAAAATTGTTTCCAAGGCTTGATTTTTGTTGGTTTTACCGTACAATAGAAGCTATAACGTTCAAATTTCCCAAAAAACAAATTTAAGCTTCAACTGTAGCATCTAATTTCTCCAACACCTCACCCACACTCCAGACCCGACCACTCTCTACCGACAGTCATAATTACATGAGTGGCTTGCAGTTGGTTTTAATTGAGCAGACCAGTTTAAGTAGTTAAACATTCACAAATTAGAAAAGTTTCCCCTTCTCATCTTTATCTGTCCGTCCACTACACTTTCCTTAAGTATCACTTAAGTTAACTCACTCTTAGGCTTTTTCTATCTTTCATTACATATCTTCTGCTAGTCTTTCGTTACGCATCATTTAAGAGCTTCCGTAATTCCCGGATGTAATTTTTCTTCATGTAAAGATTTTTCTGACCTTTATACTCTGACTTAATTAATCCAGATATATCCTCCAAGTAAAGGTAATCATTCGAAGCCGTTTCTGCTCGTAATAAGGAAACAAAAGAAATTCATCAGAGCAATAGGATGCCATATGAAAAATAAATTTAGGATGATTATATGGAGAAGGATGAAGGTTGAGGAATGCTTTATATAGTAATAGGGTACAGAGTGGCTGGTATTGGCGAAAAAAAAGGAAAATGAGGTCTCAAGAGGGCCTTGCTGTTATTAAGGGAGTTTAGAGATAAGGGAGACGTTGATTTGGTTAGAAAGGCTGTTTAAAGGCCTACCAACTCTGGTGAACAGAAATAAATACGATAAGTTTGGTTGACATGTGTGTATAAATATGTGGAGTCAGACCCTTGGAGACCTTAATAAAATTTGTAACATTTAATGCAACTTGCTCCAGCAGTTCAAAATATAAGTATAGTCAGCCATACAATAAAATATTTTGAAATAAAGCAAATAGTACTGAAAACGGAAAATAATATTTACCTTTGTATCACTGAAATGAGTTTATGGTTGAAAAAGTTTTAAATTCAAATGTCTACACCCTTCTCTTGATGCCATAAGTAGGTACGGGTTGAATTTTCGTAACGGTTTATCCGGTCCTAGATGGGATATTCAAACGAGTTAGAACCGGTTGTCAATTGTTGCGAATTTGAGTTCCCTTTTAGATGCAATATAAATGGGTGGTTTATCCGATGGGTATCAATGCTGTAAATGTTTTCTATTGTGCGGGTGATCGATAATGTCACTATTGCAATTAAGGATGGCTAAATGGAGGGGCGTAGAGGGGATTTACTCTGAATGAGATAAGTGGGTAAAGATATTCTGTTCCAGCATGTTAAAAAAATAACGCTTAGGAGTCCGTTCATTATCGTTCAACCGATGGACCGGATGTTGAACGTGAAGTATGTTCTCACCACACAGTGATCAATTAGTGTACCGCTATGACGAAGGGAACGCACATCTGCCTGGAATTTACCCACGACTCTTAGATTTACCCATGCTATAGCCATTGCCTTAGCTATATTCCCTCCTGCGATTTTGTGCTTAGGTTTTTCAGCATTTTATATTCCGTTTATTAATCTAAAAGAGGTGAAGTATTCATTTCTGCGCTTTGAGATGATAAATAACATGCATACGTAAACAGAAGGATATTTATGATTAAATCTAAGGTTTCACGAGGTATTGTATGGAGCTTGAATTGCAAAATGGAACTAAAATAGTAATTTTAAGCTTCTAAGCTTCCATTGACTCGAATATAGCTCCTCTGGCCATTTTACATCGAGCTCGATAGTAAATAATAGAGAGAATACACACAGTCAAGCCTTGGGTGGGGAAAATCCGACCCAGGCAGGACTCGAACCCACGATACCAGTAATGGCATGCGAGGGCTTTAACCTGACGCCTCCGATGCTTGCATATTTTTCTAAAAAGATTAAACTCTACCCACGACCTTGGTTTTAATTTGCAAGCATCAAGACTTAATAATAAAATTCATACCGTAGGTAACAACTTAAACCGAGGAAACTTGCGTTAATTCATTCATAGTCGTTTTGAGCCTAGGTACTCATCAACCTTTAAAGAGCTAAGGTGTATCTCAGGTTTCATTTTCCCACATTCATAGGCAACCTATGCATACATAAGTAATTAGAGCTACCAAAATGATTGCTAAGCGCCTTGCGAGGAGACATCATTAAATGTTTAGTATTATTCCATTGTTATTAATTAAAGTAATGCACGTTGCTTATATTTTCAAATATTATTCTCGTCTTTGGCAAATTTCCTTCGTAATTAGAGTAGAGTTCAAATTATTTTTTCCGTGCGATATTTATGACCAGCCACGCATGCATTGGTTAATAAAAAAATTAGCTCTTCGAAGGTTTCAAGTATCGTTTTTATTCCTTTAGTAAAATGTAGACAACATTATTTCTCTTGAAATATTGTATATATTGCGTGAATGCTGTTTGGTTATGACCGCATATGGCGCTTAAATTTTTGGCTGCCAATAAATGATTTGAGAAACATTTTTCTGATTTTAGAATGTTAACTATAAACTCACTACCTCTGATTACATAGAAAGTTAGAAAATAGCAATTTCGATATCATTCGAATCGATTATGAAAATGCATATGATTAGCCTGCACTTGCGTTGTAGTAATATGTTTGTTTATGTTAACAAGAATATTCTGATTTTACTTCCCGAAACCTTTATTTATTTTTCTGTTTCCTCTCTTTATCGCTTTTCAATGCTCTGCTCACGACGCTGGACTCATCCGAAATGCATTCATTTTTCCTTCTATTTCCCAGCTCTTACCCCTTCCTTCACTCTTCTTCATCTTATTTTTTTAAAGTGTTCCCTTATAATCCAATGGCGTCCCCTGCAACATCCTTAGCAAATGAAATTGACCTCAATCTTTTTCTCTCTTGGGAAAGTTTTCTGTGGGTTCTGGAAGGAAAGTTTTCATTACTCCGTGCCTCATTCCCTCTCTCTCTCTTTCCCTCCTAGAAAGACTTACACTTTTCCCCCTTTTTTCCTCAGACTCTTGCTTGCCTCTAAGGCTCCCACCTCCCCTTTTACCCTTCTTTCACTGGCCCTCTGCTTCATTTCTTTGCCCCGCTGTTCCCAGAGCCCTGCGAAGGGGCAATTTTTTTCGGCTTAATCTGCTTGCGCCTCCCCAGTCGACGCTAAGTTGAATTCTTAAATGCGCCAAAAGTATGCAGCTGCGACCGGTGCATGTCTTCTTCATTTTATTCAAATGTTTTTACTCATTATTCGGAAAAGGAATGCCAGGAAAGGATGTTGGTATAATCGGTATTAATGTTTTAGTGTTTCTTATGATTGCATTTCCCGGTTTCTTTTTAAACAATTGTTGTTCAGTTGTCAACTTACTTCTCGAATGCTATCAATCAACAACGCAAAACTCATAACATTACAATAATATTTTACAGGTAAAAATATATTCATTAATTCATTTTTAAATCATGCATTTCATTCAGATAAATTTAGGAAAATTTATTTGTCCAACCGGAGGTCGTAATATTTTGATAGGGATATATTTGGCTCACTATTTGACAAGATTCACAATCTTAAAGTAACGAGAACGTTGACGTATAAGATACATTTTTAATTGCTATTATTTACAGTAATTCTTGGAACGGTGAATTCTAAGAGAATTACTATTTTGTCAAATTATCCTGACTCCTTTAGCATCATCTTAGTTTTCCTTAAAATTTCTTCAAAGCCCCTAAATTTCTGTGTGCGCAATCTTAGTTTTTAATTTTTTTTAATAATAATAATGTAAATAGAAATGCTTAGTTGCCTTTTTGTAATGGTGTCTAAATTATAGTCACCCGTTTAAGGGGGAGTTCAAGGGAAGTGTCGAGGTTAGGGCGTTCTAGTGTTGAAGGTTAATTACATTTAAACTTCATTGCACCTTATCATTGGTGGGTATGGCATCTACTTGTAAGTTTTTACCGTTTATTGGTGTGAATATATCCATAAATCGTAAGCGGAAAACGGGATCATGCGTTCATTCACATTTATATGAGTTATTATTAGGACATTCTAATATATGATTAAATCACATCTTTGCGACTGTTAAGTGAAATCGTATTACCATAGAATGTACGTATCGTTTGCTGATGAGTCTTAAGAGATGGTGATGGTATTTATATTTAGTTGGTATGAGTCCAATGGATCAAATAGTTATGTAAACACAACTGTACTCCTAATTTAATGAAAACAAATCGTTTGTGTCCTTTCCTAAATGCCAATGGTGTAACATTTTTTTTAAATTATTTAATTGATTTGTATATCAAAATCAATAATAATCTTAAACTTATATGGCGTACAAAAATATTTTAAGCGCACAGTAAATCGTTTAAATCGTTGGTTACGATTTTTTAAGCATGAACCGCTGCATTTTTTTAAATTTTGACAGCGGTGTTAGAACCGCACCAATACCAATCGAACTGTTTATAGGCTGCTAACTAAAAAAAACCATACTACCTCTTACATAATTCGGGCCGTCAAAGAAATCCCTGGTCCTCGCTCAAGAACCTATTTGCGCAATCCTTGTGCCTAAATAGTTTTCCGGCGAACGGACGTTGTCAAGGATGTTGAGTCGTTGTTCACGCGGCGTGTTCTGGACACAGGCTCTGCGGTTGTCAGCGGCGCATGTCGAGGCCAAGGTTCCCTGAAAGCGGGTGGTTTGGAGGAGATATCAGGCTCTATTCACGACCTTTATTCATAGGTCAGCTGTTTACGATGGGAGTCATGAGGTCAATGTGCACCTAACCATCTGCAGCATTGTCCCGCGGATTGACTGCGGTTCCGTGGCATGGGTACGCTTGAAGCGTCTTTCCCCCCCAGAGAATGCCCATGGAAGCCGGGAGGCCCCTTTGCGACGGAGTATGGGAGCTAAATGCCCCAGCTTCAGAGAGATTCCCCAACCGTGAAGGAAATCTCCCAATGGATCAACCTCCCGATAAGGGCCAAGTCTAACCTAGCGTGTAGCGAGGAGTATTTTCCTTTGTCTCCGAGGCATTTGCTTGGAAGTCGCTGGAATTTGATGAAAGTTTCAAACTTGGCTCTCCAACTTTAGTCATATTTAAGGTTTGTAGTTAGGTTCTTTTTTGCTCTATATGTTTTCTAGCCATTTATTTCTCCAAACCTTTGCATCACACTTCAGTCGAAATATTTTTTTAATCATCGGAAAATTGACAACAAACTTTATGAGTAGCAATATCGCTAAAATAAAAAAAATCTTTCATTTGTTGTAAAATGACATTTTTCACGATAACTTTGTACATCGATTCGACGTAATTATTTGTTTTGATTACAAATAGTTTTTTCATTGGTTAAAATGGAAAAAGAAGCGAATCTCGAAATTTTTATTTTTTCTGAGGCTCTAGAATATAGAGGATGATCAAGTATCTTTTTATTCAAATCATTCCATTTGTAAGTAAGCCTTTTTGCACGGTTTTGGAAAAAGAAAAGTTTTTGTATAAGATATTGAGGTTTTCGGGCTGATAGTGTTTTCATCACTTTCCAATTAGAGTAAAAAATAAACTTAATGATAATGTCAATACGATATCAATGCATGTAGTTAGTAACCATCTGATATATTGGTAACATTTCTAATAAATTATTACATATTACGTACTATATGGTACAGTTATTTATTTCCTTGCGTGTTGTTATGGTATAAAAAGTATATTCTTCATGGTATTGATGAATGTTTTTTCTTCGCTGTTGTACTCATTCAACTAATTAACTAATTATATGACCCAGTTTAACCAGGCTTTCTACCATCTATTTATTCTTTTACTGGCCTTATTTGAGTAGGTACCTTATTATCCCGATCATGTATGTACTATCGATTTTTTTCATTCTTTGTACAATTGTGGTAAGTCATTGTTTAACAGGAGCGAAACATTCAAGCTTGCTGATAAAAAGCTTGCTTTACTTTCCCGGAACATCAGATTTAGCTGTCAAACCATTAGCTACTCAACAGTATTCGTACTTTTTTTCTGCAGCTATATGAGAAATCAGTTGTACAATTTTCATTTTTAACAGCAAAATTCTCCTTTTTTCAGAATAGCCATCTTTGTTTATATCTTTCCATCGGTTATATGTTAATTTATCCAGTAAAAATATTTTGTCCACTTTTATACATCCCATCATATTGAATTTTAAGTTTTTTAGAATTAGTAAACCTATTTTTAAAAAGCAAGAGTTTCCTGCTCATAATAATGCTATAAGTGCCAGAACTCGTCTTAGGTACTAATATTTGCTGTGCTCTACAGGATACTCATATTTTTAACCCCTGTTGTTACGTTGATATGAAGAGGTTGGCCGATAGAAGAATCGAGTAGAGGACTGCGTAAACCAATCCTAGGATTGTTGACAAATGCTGATGATGATGACCCCTAATGTAGAAATGTGACTCTTTAATCATTTTAATTCTCTTATTGAGGGTAAACATAGGTTTCGGGATCAGGTATTTCTTTAACCAATTACATTTTGAAATTCATTAGTATTTTTTTTTATTTTGAGCTTTTTGGCTTGAAAGTTGGTAGCTTACTTTGGCGTAAATATATTGCATTTGATGATGAGCATTCAGATATTCTACAAAAATAAAGTGTAATTTAGCTTTTAGCAATATTTGAGCCGAGAGATTCTTTACAATAGTTTACCCATATTCTTTTCACGGCTTATGATTCTAATGGAATTTCATAGGTTTTATAATTTATTGGAATGTATTTGTGGAGGTAGCTAGAGTACTGACTTTCCATCCCAAAGGGATGAATTCCAACATAAATAGTCTTAGAGTTTTTCATTGGCCTACTGTTCCTTACGCAAGTGCTGTCTGGAGAGCGTATTAAGTCCGTCCTGGAGTATTCCGTCCGTAAAATAAGATGAATTGTTGAATCCTTGTCACCTTTCGTGGGGCTGTCTTTCTCCATTACCTGAAGGCCAGCCATATCCAGCATTCTCCTATCCAGTTTAGTATAAATGACCTCACCTCACAGTTTCCTACGTTGTATAACTACCCTAAGGTATTTTTCCTGTGGAATGTAATGTTCTAGAGTAATAAATTTATTTACAGCAATACTGTGATAGAGGTGGAGTAAAATCAATGTTAGCATATTTAGTGATATAGTAGATTCTTTAAGGTAGGATGGAGTGTTGCAAGCTGATCAGATCCGTGGTAATGATTAGCAATTCAATATTATTTACAGCTTTATTAAATATTCTGCAATTCCTCAAGACGATTGAGTTTTAAATAATAGCATAATCCTGTGGTGGCCATTAGGGAGTCTTTTGATAATTTCCCTGTAATCTTAGAACCAATATTTTACGGCTGGCATTCATGAAATACGCAACCAATTCGGATAACATCCTCTACCGCACTCTATAATTTGGTCGCTTCCAGATGGTACAACGATCTCACGATTATCAGAATCGCAGTCCCGGCCTGCCTCGCGGACATCCACTTATGATGTCGTCGGCTTTAACGAGGAACTCGTATGGCTGTTGGCTCGAAGGCACCAGGGGGATGTGGGAGGGGATGAGTTGCAGGGGACAAGTTAGAGCCGGTTCAGGTGAGAGAGAGGTTGTTGATGGGGAAGGTGGAAGGGAGGGAGGGAGGTGAATTCCACGGCTCCACATTCCTCCCGAGGGGAGCATTAATTTCGGGGCGTTATATGACACAAAGAGCGTTGGCCAATCAGGGAGGCCGATCGTTCACGCCTGCCTTGGCCCCGGCGCCAGTCGACGCGTACCTTTGTAAAGAACGGCTGAGCGGGTGCGCAAGTGCCTTACGGCGTAGCGGGGAGGGAAGGAGCTTCAACCCGGTGTGTGTGAAAATGGACGTGTGTTTCGGCGTACGGTTGCGAAGTGGGGTGGGGGGGGGGGGGGTAGGGGGTTGATTTCCAAGGGACGTGACCCTTCCCCGGCGGGCAAGGGGGCGCTCCTTGGAGTATCCAATTAGAGTCCGATTACGCAGTTAAACCATTCTCTGTCCCTCATGGGGATACATCTTCCTGGTTCACGTGGGTCGGCCTTTGCAGACTGATAATAAACACGCTCCGTCGTGGTGCTCTTTTGGACGCTGAGTTTTTTTAAGCGCTGTGGGAAGCAGATCTAAAATCATGTAATTTGGAGCAGAAAAATGGAGTCGTAGGTGGATCTGCCATTAAGTGGGTAGTACGTAGACATCAAGATTCACTGAGGTCGAGGAAACAGTCTTTAAAATGTTCAGGATCCAGCCTTATATACCTTATCAGGTATTTGCCCCTTATATTACGTGGAAATGTTTTCAGCCAAAAAACATTTGACTACTTACAAAAGTTCTAAACTCACTGACACTGAATAATTCTATAATTGTTTTGCGGAAAAACTGATAACTTGTGGCACCTATGACTGCTCTTATTTTTCCCTAATTCTGGATTTATTTGGTGGAGGAAAATTAAGCATAATAAAATATCGTATTCATTATACAAGTCTAACGTAAGTGGACTTGGCAGAATGAATAGCTTGAGAGGAGTACTACGTGTTATTTCGAGGGATTTGACCTTCGCATTATACTTTCTCCTGTTATTACTTCGGAATATTTTGCGCTCCATAAATCTAATTACTTGAAAACGTATTGCGCCAACAAACCAGTAACCATTCTTTGGCCAAATTTATAAGTAGTTTCACTGCATTTACCCTTATGCTATAGACGTAGTATAATATAGCTTTAAATAAAAAATAAATTGGTAGACTACATCGTTATAACATCCAGACGGAATGATTACCCCCCTTGGATAAATTATTTCAAATATCTGCTAAATAATCAAAAACTATATTCAAGAATGTCTAGAACTCGCTGATGTTCTTCTGTTGTCGATATCCATAAATTTGATCAAATCCATCAAATAATTGTTTCTGAATTTTCCCTAAGTAACAAGATTAATTTAAAAAATTTTGAACCGTAGAAGTATTGGGCATGATAAACTGTTTCCATCTCTAAATTGTAGGTGCTCTCTCGCTTCATCAAATATAATCCCCCTCGGGTAAGTGTCAACGAGCAAAATTTAGCTGATATTCACGAGCGTGACACTAAAGCTGCGCTCACTAATCAACACTTCTAAAAAAGAACCATGCGGATTCACCTAATCCGCACGTAATTGACTTGATAAAAGTCAATATTTCATATTATAATCGGGATTATGCAAAAATATTGCATCAAATTGCCTGTACGAAGGCATTTTTTGAGTTTCGTGTCTGCGGTGGAACAGGGAACATGCGCTTGTACTTTTCCCTTGGAGTGTGTCCAAGTGCTCCTGCTAGTGGGTAAATGATAAATTATTGCTTCATACTAGGCCCATGAAAATAATGATTTGTCACGTTCGTTGCGTTTCCAATCCGGATTATGTAGCTGTGGGTATAGGACCGAAATAACCTTTGATTCATGGCTGAAAATGGTTTAACCATGCCGGGGTCTCATTTACCGAGGTACTTTATTCTGCCAGCTCGTCTGTGATAATTTCTCCAAAATATATTTCAGGCCTTACCAGGATATGTTAATCCATGCATAATATATTATTATGCGTCAATATTTCGTTAGAAACCAATCTAATTACAGCCAATGATAAATTCATCCACTTTTTGGGCATAAAAGCTGTTAATTTTCTTATCGTTCTGGGCGAACCTGAAATTTTGCATGAATGAATGCTAAGATATCGTGATATATTTCTGTACCCATTTACGACTATCATGTTAACAGAAGAAATACATTTTTTCTCATGGCATATAATTGTCAATTTTTGGAATTCATTTAAAATTAATTTGAAATGTTTTGTGTATCAAGCGTAAATATTGAAATGAAAATGATTGCAATTTAAAAGTAGTAGTTTTAATTTGCAGCTATTCTCGAATCAGGTATAATTGAAGTTCACAGTCGATTTTGAGTAAGGAAATTGATAAGGAATCCCTAGGTCATGCAATGAAGGTTCTTGATAGCCCAACAAGACCTTGCTGCACGCAAGCAGTTTGTCAATACCCGCTGGAAAATATCCAACATTGGCGTAAGTTGTACCCGCATCTTGTGTTTATGAAGCAATTACCTCTTCCGCCACGCAATCCGATCCCTTGTAAATTCTGGTCATTACCTTTGCCACGAGTTGTGAATTCGTTCGCGAGATATGTGGACTTCATTGTTTGAAGCTTTTCTGAATGGAGAATTTTGGCGATACGGGGAAGTTGGAAGTCGGGGAGCTGACATTTAGGGTCAATAAATTTTGATCCTACTTTTCAGTCTACGCAGAGCCTCAGATATTGTAAATTCAAGTGTTTGGGAACCAGACATGGGAATGGATGAAATTAGATACCAGCGACACATTTTACTACTTTCATTCCTGTGTAACTGAGTAATAACTACTTTATGAAGAAACGCAAATTATTATCTGGAACATAATGTTAGAGATTGACACAATTTTTTATCCTATTTATGTTTAATACAGTGCATCTTTTTTTACACCTATTTAAATATAATGCACATAGCTCACCTTAATTTCTTTAATATAGCCCTTTTTCTTTGCTATTTCCCAATACAGTTCTCATCTGAGAACAGCAATTGGAGGAATTTTTATTCACACGAGCTTCACTTGTGTTTAAACTTCAGGCCGAGAAATACTTTTTACTATTTTCAGCTCGCTATGCTTTTTAATGTGAGATGCTTGAATGTATGCGTAGTTTATTCAGAGTTTTGTGGTAACCGCAAGGAACATGATTGTTTTTCGAAAATCTGCATCTACGTAATACCCTACGAACCAACGCGATGGTGTGTGGCAGGGGGTGAAGATCTCCAGACATGCACTATTGACATGTAACTAGGATATTTAATAGAGACATGCTAGATAATAGGGTCACATGCAGCTAGGAGGTTAGTATATACATAATAAGAAAGGGATAATCGGTTGTTATTACATGCTTCGTCCACTACAGACTACTCTCACAAAATTTTACCTACCTATCCCTTAGCTACGCTGCCTATTGTTCTCTCTTATGGTACGCGGGTAAAATGACGTTTTAAATCTATCGGTACAAAAATCTATCTCTCTAACCTTGTTAATCTAATCAAACCTTGCACTATACGCAGGGATTCTTAACATATATCTAGCGTCATCTGTGAACAAATCGGTTTCGAGTGTACTTAAAAGGTTTAACCTAAATTTTAACATGCGTTCTAATAGCAACCTTTCTACTGATTCATGTTGACCATTCTAACGATTTCCCCTCACAGTACTTTTACATCTCGTCAATGTTTTATTTTAATATATATGTGGTATTTTATAAACCTTAAGCACAGAGTTAAACTTATTTATATCCCACTTATTTTTCGTTGCTCAATCTACCGGTTTCAACCTCCTCAACTCATTATCAGTATTCTTGGTTCCCTACCAGGTTCTATTCTTGGTAATGACCTAAAGAGGTCGAAGCCGGTAGAGTGAGCAATAAAAAAGTATGGATTATACAAAGTTAATTAAAATAAAAGTACTTAGTTAATTTCGCTATTTATTTGGAATGATTCGACCGGTTTCGACCTATACAGGTCATCATCAGGAGCTGTAAAAATGATGACCTGTAAAGGTTGAAACCGGTCGAGTCATTCCAAATAAATTGTGGAATTAATTAAGAACTTTTATTTTTACTGTGTCTAAATTCCACCAAGTAAACTTGCCGACCATCGATTTTGTACAAAGTTAATTTTTTTAATGATGCCGATATCACACCGCGTAAACTATCCCACTATTGCTAGCAATATAAAAGAAAACGAATGAAATTTATTCGTTTTAACTCTGTGACAATTCGGTCCTTCCGGTCTTCTCTCCCTTTCCCACTACCGTTTATTCTTTTCCATGCATTGCTGCTTAGGCGAGTGGGAAATGTTTGAGGTATTTCGTAATGGGAAGGAAGGAGAGAGGGGAGAGGGAATAGGAGGGTATGGGAGAGGGTAAGCCGGTGACATTCGTGAAAGAGTGTGTGAGGGATGGAGGTGTCCTGCGAGGGGGAAGTCGGTGGGAAAGTGCGAGGTGGTGCTGGAGCAAGCGGGAAGGTGTGAATAGTGTGTAGGCGAGACAGCTTTACGGCCCTGTCCGCGTCGCCTGGTCCTCCTCCTCCTCCACCTGCATTTCTCTTCGCCTCCTCTGTCCCGGTACCTTCAGCCTCCACGGCAACTCTCGCCGGATTTCCCACTCGCCCTGTGCTAAATCAGACCGTATTAAGCCGGCGAGAGCATTGTCGTCCTCCTGCATACCCAAGCCTGCGGTCTGGCTGGGCGGTAGTCTAGACGAAGCAGGCAGGCCACCACCCTACACAGCAAAGGCGCCCGGGGAGGAGGGTAAGGGTTTCGGGTTGCGAGGAACGTTCGCTGGGAGGACGAAGGTGAGGTTGTGTCGTCCTTTATTTTGTTTTTAAATCTACCACCCGACCCTTGGATGTCGGTCGAGGTATGTGAAAGCATGTGTGTGTGTGTGGAGCGGGAGGGAGATTGAGGAGGGTAGTGAGGCGCTCGTGGAGCGAGGAGTTTAGAAGAATTGCCGTGCTCGGTGTGCGGGGCTTGATTCCGAAATGCACCGCTACCTGCGGGCGGGCAGAGCCGGAGCCCTTGCGTCGGCTGCCATGGAGACGAATCTGCCGTGCGGAATGAGTTTTAAGGGAGCGTTAGGGTGTCCTATGGATCTTCGCTGAAAGGTAGCGCAATGGGTGAGCGCTTTGTGCTCCGGGAAGGGCGGAGTGGCGCAAACGGGTTTTGGGGGATGCGGGAGCGCGGGGGTCGACTCTAGCGTCCGTGCCTCTCGCGGTGTGTGTGTGAACTAGGTGTAGCATGCGGAGACCCCTCCCCTCTCTTTTATACGCTTCCACTTTCAGCAGGGATTTGTGGCTGGCTAGGCGCTTCCCACTCCCGTTTCCGACTTGCTCCCCCAGATGTCTCCCGCTCTCTCTCACCGCCTCGTACATGGCCTCACTCGTGGCGAACACGTGTAAGGCCAAGTAATTGGATGGGAAAGAGGGAGGTTGGCTTAGTTTTTAAATCGCCTCCGGGAATCCTTAAAGAAGACGGTTCGATCATTATTTCGCGGGACTCCTCTAATTAGAGCCGTCAGCGTCGGATTAATGTATATACTTCGCCGATAATTGAGCGTCTGATTTTCTCGGTAATGATTCGCGACCTCATGTACGACCTTCTTATCCTTGATTCACGATCACATTTGTGTGCAAATCAATTAAGTTCAAAAATCATTATTTATTATTTTGTTTTCAATTCATCGTTGGAAATATTCCTCAAAGTCTTCTGCATCCCTTGTTATCCTTGCAAGGATGAAAAAATAGCTTTAGAATTAGATGGATCCTACTTACGCTTTGATACAAAAACTTTAAATTTTAATAAATTCTTAATTGCTGCACTAGCGTAGATTATTTTGTATCATAATTCACTACTAATTCAAAACCTTCTTGCTCTTCTAATATTCCACCCGTCATATAATATTTTCGTATCGTAATCTCTAGGATCTCATTATCATATTCCCTTCGATGCATATAACTTTATATTCTCATGTTATTTTCAATTCGTTTCCCTAAGCCATCAAGTTTAATGACATTTATTATTATCATCATTGAATATGCGTGGGAAATATTTTCTATACTTTCATCCTTAGGATGCCTTACTTGCTATTTTTCACATTTCCACCCATTGAAAATAACATAAAATTTAGTGCTGTATGACCAGATGATAAACAAGCAAGATTAGGTTTCATATGGATATATATATTTGGCTCTATTTTTTAAAAGTTGGCCATTCATGCAACTATTGCTTATTTGCAATTCCTTTAAAACTAGAAAATTGATGGTGACCAATTGGTCCTTAAAAATACTTGAAATATGGATATTTCAAGGGTTCTCTATGACGAAACATATTGGAGAATAGAGTACTCCTTTTTTCGTGGTGAATTTATTTCTCTTCATGGCAGTCATTATGATCTAGTTTAGCATTAGTATATTGCACATCCTATAACACTGTTGAAACTAAGTCATCATTACCTCTTACCTAATGGGGAATACTTGATATGGTTTGTTATAAAGAACGCTCAAAGAAGCTAATTATTAATCACTTGTTTATTTATTCAAAATAGCAAAAGTAAAAGCTAAAGAGTTATTATAAGAGAGCTTCATGCATGAAAAGGTTTAATAGTATTATTTTTTTATTTTATTTCGAATATATAGTTTCTTATGTAGTATGTTTATCTCCTTTTAGTTTGTTATGTATATTTTGAAAATAGTTAGTAACCATGGAGTTAATTGTGAAAATTTGAGATCACTGAACATTCGAAAAGAATATTCACACTTTGTAATGGACATTCAGGTGGTGATGAGGTCTTTGAGTGGACGAGGAGATCTTTCCTTATACGTATTTTTAGACTCCGAACAAGTAACAAGTTTTTTTTTCGCTCCTGGCAAATCGAAGTGATACCATTCTCTCGCGGAATAATAATTCATAAAGTCTGTTTTGAAAATTGCCACCATTACTGACACGACGTTCCAGTGATGCGGCTAAAAGCGTGTTGAAAAGACCGTTTCGAGAACTCAGAAATCATAATTTAATGGCCTCCTTGAGCATTCATTTTTTTCCTCCATTTGCGAAAAAAAAATATATACGAGGAATAAGTTAAGACAGGGGGTGAAGGAGTTTTGGTGGGTGCGCAAAAGGGGTTTGTGGGTAAATTAAGAAAGCGGAAAAGGTTTTTTTTTATTCTGCTGCGGTGGAAGGGGTAAAGGAAAGGGTTATTTTTTTTCCTGGTGAGTGGGAAGCCCACTGCGAAACGCAAATTTCCTCCCCACCTCCAGTTTCAATGCCAGGACATGGTGAACTCATTCCACTTCTTAGCCACCCTGATGAATGCCTCCCAACCTCTCCTCTAGTTTATTTCCCCTTTTTCCTAACTCTTCTCTCCCAGCCTTTCCCACCCACTTTTTCCCTCCCTACAATGCTCCCGTAAATGCGTCCCGTATTCTTTTGTTTCAATTCAGAATCCTTCAAGTGTTGATGAAATATACTCCGGGGAAATTGCCAGCAAGTAACTTCCTTCACTGCCGCTCCCTCGTAAATTTTTGCTTAGGCTTCATTTCGGGGATATTAATCGCGGCCGTTTTTCCATCTTTCCCGCATTCTCCATCCTCCTCTCGCTGTTTCCATTCGACTCCCTCTCAGCATTCCTTTCTTTGCCACTATCATTTCAGTCATCTTCGTCGTTTTCTTTTTATTTGCTCTTAGCCTCCGTAAAGTATAAGGACTTGTGAGAGGAACAGAAGGGAACCGCTTTCGTTACGTTTAAAAAAAGGAGTGGTGTTAATAACTCATTCCGTCAACACATAGAAACTGCATTTGCACAAAGCAGGAAAGGTATTAGATAATCGCTTTGTGTCGTAGATATGCTAGAATAGTCGTCCACCTAATGATTACATTTTACCTCTCGAAAATATACACTACATTTCTCAGAAAAGGAATAGTTTTCTGTTATAGGGTACGATGAATTATCTTGAATTTTAGCCCATTGCATCAGCAACTTGCATCAGTGAAACGCGTGATTTTTTATATTCTATCGCATATACTATATAGAAGATATAACTCTAAAGTTCCTTCGTCCATCAATTTTTACATTTTATAAATGCTCAATATGTACTTATTTTCTGCAATAAGGTATTAAAATCTCATTTTGTAAGTTATTTGCTTCGTCTTAACCGTATACGGATATCATTGTGGACAATATTTTCATTCTTTTACTTGTAAAAGCGGGTCAGAATATTGAAAAAGGCTTTACTCTTGTAACTTCTATGCTCTTCATATAACGCTTGATGAAGTCAAATTTTAAATCAATGATACAAATAAAGGCATAAAATGAATGGTGGTCTTAGGGAAAACTCTAAGGGGATACAATTTACAAGGTACATACTTAAGAGGGATTGTATAAGAAGGATGTTGTAAGAAGTGTAAGTTTTTAGCCTGGATGGTGATCAATAATAGCTTTTCATTTTCTGTAGAAAGTCCAGCACGGTAATTTGTGTTTTTGGCATATTATAAAAATGTTCTTTTTGTAATGAAATTTAGATTTCGCTAAAACGAACACGAGCATAGGAACCCGATTTGATTGATCATTATGATTCACCATCAGCGTCAGGTCTAGGCTATGCCCATATCATTTCATTTGGTGAAAACCGGAAATGAAATCAAGGGTGTAGGTACTGTAGCAGCTATTAGCAAAGCTGGACTGCACACTTGACTGGAGCTTTGGAATCCAAAAGGTTTTGAAGAACGTGATGGCTCTATTTAAAAAATATGTTTTATTAGAACAAGCCTTGTGTTCAACAAGAGTATAGTAATATTAGGTGAGATGATAGAAATCGCCTTAAGGAGTAATCACCATCAATGATAGAATCGTCACAAACTGAAAGGCAAAGATGAGTAGAAATATCTGTATATATTCTAAAAAGGCATCGAGATAGCAATATGGAACCCTCATTTGGCTGGAGCTATATTTCTATGTTGGTATGTATAGTACGGATTTTTGTTTATATTTCATTTTCTCTTAAATTTTTTATATGGATATTTATTGTTTTCATTATTTCTCATTTATCACACTTCAGCGTGCGTCATGTAATACGTTTATTCTATCAGCTGAATGTTTGGCGGATTTTGTATTATTATTTATTTATCTAACTGGGCATCGTTGAACATTTTCACTGCTATCCGTATTAGGCAATATGATATTCTGCTATAAATTCGATTCTGACTGCCCATGCCGTGTCGATTAAATCCTCAAGTCAGATTAGACGAATGTTTTTTTAGATCAGTTATCTGAAGTTAGCTGAATGTTAACATTGTTTTCTTCATTCCTATTTAATATTTTTGCGGATAATTTTTTTTATTTCACTTCCGTTTATGTTATTTTCTTTTTTATATTTGAGTTGTGGTCAAAATACATTTGATATGGTAACGTGAGGAATTCACTAGTGTTTTCTAAAATTCAGAAAAGGGATAGACGGGTTAGAGTAAAAAGCCTTTTCTATCTACGTAATGATATTTGCTTCTATCCATTCAAGTTAAGAGAAAAAATAGCCATTTATGGAATTTTTCCTTGAGCCAAAGTTAAGCAACTGTACACATTCAAAGCCTAGGAATTGTATCCTCGACTATTCCTGCTTCATCCTCACCCTTATAACATTCACCATGGGATCGGGTTGTTGTGGTTGGTAAAGTACTCGCCTCCCATCCCGAAGGTCTGGGTTCGATTCACGGCAGTGGCGAAATTTTCAGTGGAAAACCGGTCTAAACTTGAGTGCCTAGTGGAGGGCAAATCAAGGTCAGTACTCCGTCCGTCGGATGAGACGTTAAGCCGTGGTTCCCTTAGCGCCTTTCGTTAAGAGTAGGCTAATGCTGACGCCGGGTTTCTCTCCACCCTTCCTCCGTTCTCTGAAAATCTCCTACCATTACCCAATTACCCACCTATCCTGAGTGGCGCAAATGACCTCAGCTTTCGGTCGCCTCCCCTGAATAACCAACCTTCACCATTTCTATCTCCCCTTATACACGTTATCCCACCGATATCCGCATGCAGTGTTTGTGTCATTATATCATGTACTTATTTCTATTTTTCTATGTACGTGATGATATTTGCTTCTATTCATTCAAGTTAAGAGAAAAAATAGCCATTTATGGAATTTTCCGTGAACCAAAGTTAAGCAACGGATGGTATTTTTCACAAAGATGTGTTGTGAACCATTTAACCCCCTCGTAATCAAAAAATAATAACTAAATCGTATAACTTTAAAACATACATAGCGATTCTAAATTAAATTTTAATGATGTTCTGGAATTTCTATTCATATGTTATTATAATGATGTAGTTTTACTTTGGTGGCCAACTCTTCTTGCGGATTATTGCCAATGAACTGTCTCTCCCTCTCTCCATGTAGATAGTCGCATTCCCTCTGAACCCAATGGAGTTTTCATTTGAAACGATTTTACCGAATTTTCGCGCATATCTACCTTTCATAACTTTGAAAATATGTTATTAAGAATTTTAAGAAACGTGACTATGGAACAGAAATAGTATTCATTAAATGGCGCTTGAAGACATTTGTATCATAGTACTGGATAACAATATGACCATATCAAACGATAAGGTTTGTCGCTTGAGAATACAAAAATAAATTGCATATGTTATATCTCTTTTTGTGAACTTTTGCAAGAGCCAGAAATCATCTATATCCGTCTTCGCCTTTCAATAACTAATGTGCAATAAGTTATTTAAATTTCGATGGATTTGAAAATTCACGAGGTTTGTCTTTCAGTGGATTACCCCATCATTTATTCAAGGCAGTCTGTTCATAGTGGTCTTGCTCGCAGGGTTATAATGGCATTTGAATTATCCTGCCTATCAATAGGTTTCAATCCGTACTGCTGGACTGCAGTCGGGATTGCTTACTACCGTGAAAAGTATCTGGTGCGTTGTGCTGTGCTATAATCAAGCCATATCTAATCACCTCCATATTGGTAATATGATATATATGCTTTTATGCCGTGAAAAGTAAGGATCCCATTTATATACCAAATATCTGCCCAATTAGATCATACTTCATATTTGATTCATATTTATTTAGGGTCTGAGAGAGAATTAATGAATAAGGGAATGTAATGATCCACGATAAATTCTCCGTTCAGCATTTCAGCCAGTTTATTAACACCATGAAATCAACTTTTTTAATCATATTGTATTAGAGTTTTCCTTTGCATTATTTTAAATACTCTAAAGGTTACCTCTAAAGGTTTTATTTTCAGATGCACAACCAGACATGCACCAAATACGTAAAAAGTATTGAATATATTTTTTTCATAGGGGTAGACGATTAGAAATAATATCATACCCAAATAATTTATGTTAAACTGCGAGACCCCTTGTACCTGTTTTCCATCGTAATCGAGTGTCGGCGCATGGTTTCTCTCCGCACCTTTTCTGTACTCTTATTTATTACGGATACTAATTACTATCACTACACAAATAGTAACTTATCCTAAATAGTAAAACTGACGTTTACTGTTATGTATCTTCCTCAAACGTCTGCCGTTACAAGTGATCTGTTAAGGATTGTAAATCCTTGCGGCAACGCATTCTGCGTAAGTTACCTCGCATGTGATTGGCTGTCTGTGGCAACACAAAGTCGGAATCAGAATAATGCTGTTTCGATCAGGCAATGCCGGTTAAAGCAATGGAATGAATTCTTATGACTAGGAACATCATTCATCGCGCACTTGGAGGGAGCGATTGAGACTAATGTCGTTGCATCTTACACATTTCTCGGATCCGTGCGAGGAATTTGGTGGTCCCTTTCTTCATGTCCAGGCGTCCCCCCGACCCCTCACCGCTCCCCGTACCCTGTCTCGGTTGGCATCCGTCCCTCCCGAGCAGGGCTAGCCGTGGGTTTAGTGGGAGCCAGAGAACTGATGGGGAAAGGAGGGGGAGGGTGGGCGAAAGCTCCCTCGGACGATGTGCCCCTCAAGGCCTTAGGGCTCGAGATGAATTTCCCCGACGTTAATCTAATTGGAAGTCAGCGAAGAAGAGTGTGCTCGTGATGCTTGTGATGGGGGATTCTACGGCTGGTCGGGATGTGGGCACGGACGAGGAGCGGTGGAAGGGAAGGTTTCGGGGGTGAGCAGGGGTGGGAGGAAAATTTTAGGTGAAGGGAGGGAATGGAGCAAGTTAAGAGGGACGATGGGAGTTCTGACTCACGGGTACTGCTACGGGAAGTTTTAAAAAAATGACGTGGGTACGTTAGGTTTAAGAAGAATCAGTTTTCAGATTTGGCCATCGGTTCTAGGGTGCGATGGAGAAATCAACCATTAGTGCAGATTCCCACAATTCCTGGCACTTAAGAGCATTCGAACAGTTGACTGGTTCCAAATTGGTAACTCATTCCCTCACTAAAATTTTATTAAGAGTCTCTGTCGTTCTTCTCCCTAAGAATGGTAACTCATTAACCTTCCGTCAGGCGCAATATTTGAACTGCTGAGTTCAGGCGCAATGTGCCTGATGGGCACACGTGCGAAAAAAACATATTTAACTCTTAGTCTGGCTCAGTGGAATAACTTTAAACTTTTAAGTGCCATTATTAGTGTAACCTCATTTCAATGATGTCTTACGTGCTACGCATCGACCATTTAACCGGCCGTAATACGGTCCCGAACCGATCCACTTAGGTGTGTTTTAACGTGCTATTTAGGCTATTATTACAAGCAATGTATTTATGCATGTGAATTCTATAAGATCAGTGTTCTTTATTATGCTAAATCCTTTTGCTTATTAGGCTATCATTTTGTTTTATTTCGCTAAATAATCCGTCACTGATCTGTCGGCATAAATACTTTCTTACGTCGGCGCTTGCCTTATCCATGACTCTCGGAGGGAAGAGCGTCATCTCGACTTCGAATGATTACCATATCAAGTTTCGAGGAACGAGAGAGAGAGAGATGTGATAGTTTTACTTCCTCTTTCTTAATCTCTGCCAGTTACCTCGCCGACCGTGCGCCACAATTTGATTGGGAATTACTTTCAAATAGAGTAAGAAGACTCAAAGGCTCAAACGCTCCCTCGCTGGATAGTTATGACGAAAACCCTGAGTGGAAATGAGTATCTTGACGAACAAACGGAGAGAAGAATCATTGATTCACTCTTTTTCAAGGATCGCCTTGTTGATGTATTTCTGTATCATACTTATGGTATGGTGATGGTCCTGTGGTAGGAATCAGCTTGAGGAGCGTTGTGACTCCATCACAACCTTTCTTTTGATTTCGAGAATTCTCGGCAGCTCAGCTGTCCCTTGGCTTGCCATTCAAATAACTTGAGGTGGTGGAATATTTTCATAGTCAGCGCTGAGTGATTCATGTGCGGGTGAACCTTTGAGAGGGTGAATAGCCTGCTAGAGGGGGATGCGTTAGAGGCGGAAGGAGTAGGGGAGAAAAAAATGCCCTTCCAGTGACCACTTGAGTCCACCAAGTGAGACCAAATATCTCAAGCGATAGCAAGTAACACACTAATATCGTGAGAAGTGATTCCTCAGCAGAAATGGCTGTGGGGTGGTCCAAGCAGGGCAGATGGGTCTTGTTTTGAAGAGTCCAATGAAAGAAATGGGTTGGGTTACGAGGGTTCAATAAGGAGGCGGAATCACATAAGAGAGAAGGAAGAAGAAGGCAGTCGTTGGATGCACTCTGCAAGTGTGGGAGTCCTCCAGCGGCTGGGTTAAATCCCAATTAAATATCCTCCGGGGTAAGGACTACATAAAAATACAACAGTTTCTGAAAAAAATGTATTTGACATGAAACTAGACAAAAAGCTTTTACAAAATTTATGATTATCTGTCTAGTACCACAAGCATAGGAATGAAAAAAGAATAAATTACTGGAAATACATTTATAAGGTTCACAGTGTATCCATTCATTCATCTTGGGAGAGGGGTATCAGTATCTTCTCCAGTAAGGCACCGATTGCAAATCATATTTGCATGGGATAAGCATATGGGAGTTTGGCATTTCTTACATTCATAATTTGTCAACCTTCTCAAACCAGTTTCTTGGGTGCAGGTGGAGCATCATCTTCTTTTAGGGGTTGCGGGAGAACTGTCTTCTTCCTAGGAGAGAGGACGATATCTTTTCAGCCTATTTTGGAGGTCAGATGGCATTCCAACTGTTTTTACACTTCTTCGACTTAACTCCCCAAGTGTAAGTTCATGAGCCAATCTTTTCAGAAACAACCTTCTGCGCAGTGGTTCTAAATTTTTGCCATGGTAAATGACTTGCGAATTTATTCCAGCCACATTGAACACAGTGAAAAATATTATCATTGGCCAACGCTTGATATTTCTGGATACATTGTAAGTAGAACACATTTTGTCTACAGTATCAACTCCACATTTCGTGGAGTTATAAAATGAGATAATTTTAGGATTCTTTTTTTCTTGGGATTCAGGATCAATGGTGTTGCTACAATGTAGCGTAGATACAAGAATCACATTCTTATTTATATTTGGGACATACGATACCAAAGTTTTTCCATCGTTGAAGCCAAATAAACTTGTGTATTTTTCTCTTCCTTTCGTAACAACAAAGTCAAGTGCAGGTGTCTTTTATTTTTTCTGACAGCCCCAACGTAGGAAATTTTCTTCTTTTTCAGATGATCAACGAGATCCATATCAGGAAACCAGTTATCAGCTGTTACATTGCGTCCAGATCCAAATAAGGGCTCAGTCATCCTTTTCACAACTTCGCATGCCTTGTTGCTGATACAAAATGGCCCTTCTGGCTGCTTCCCGGCATAAATTTCCATATTATATGTAAAATACTTTTGCGTCAACGGGAGCAAAACATTTTATACCATATTTATTAGGTTTGGATGGTATATACTGCCGAAAGGGGCACTTTCCACGAAAACCTGTAAGCATCTCATCAATGGTTACATTCTCCCCAGGAATGTAACTCTCATGGCAGCGTCGCACAAACTGACTGAAAAAATCACGCACTGGAGCAAGCCGATCTAAATTTTCTCTCGTCCCTGGAGTTTAGGTCGTCAAAACGAACACAGCGAATCAGATTTTTAAACCGCTTGATATTCATCACAAGTCCAAAATTTTCAATTCCATCACCCTCTCTCCCCCAAAGTTCCTCGAGACTTTGGCGATTACCTCGGTACGCTCCAGCCAGATAAGCAATCCAATGAATGCTTTAATTTCAATAGCATCTGTGAGTTTGATGTCCCTCTTCCTGGAAAATTTGGTCTTGATTATTTCGATGTACTGGTTGGTGTATCTAACAATTATGTCTAACATTTCATCCGTAATGAGACAATTCCAACATTCTACAGCGGTTTTAGCAGCAATTGCGTTTCCCTTGACTCCAGGTAATTCGGTAATCACGTTGTGGGATCCCCTACGTACACATGTTGGAGGAGGATTTGGAGTCCACTTGGTTACCTTATCTTTCCCAAAAAATAGCTTCCACTTGCACCGGCATTTTCATCTTCATCGGTCGAACCCTCCTGTTCTGTTTCGGAGTCGTCACGCTCTTCCACCTCATCCTCCGAAGCAATGTCGCTTTCCTCTCCCAAATATTCGTTCAAGGCAGGATCGTCCTCATCACCAATTAGTAAATCCACTATTTCGTCTGCATCCTTCGGGTTGTTTACATCGAAGACTCGGCGGGGCATATTCACGAAAAACCAATGAAAAACGATTAGAAATAAAAAACATTATTAGATGTTCAAGCGCAATGTTCCGGTTAGACCGGACTGGTATATTACGCAAATTTACAAAATAATTGACAACAGGTGTACTATTTAGTCTAAAAGTGATGACAATAAATGAATTAAGTCATTTACATTGAAAATACATACCTTCAAAATTGTGACGAGTTCGGGCGCAATGAGTTTCTCTGAACAAAACTTGAACAACTTCCCGTGGGGATGGTCGAAGTCAAACTAAGCGGAAAGGCTGCATAGAGCGTGTAAAAACGAACAGCTACTAAGAGCGTCAAGGGTGTATGCCGCTTAGTGGCGCGGGGAAACGAAAAAATACTCGCGCTGTGCCTGTCAGATCCATTGCGCCCGACGGAAGGTTAACCCTCTTTGGACGCAATAAATATTTATGGTTACTTTTATGTGAAATTCGATGTGGCGTCCTTTGCATTGCCTCGTATAATAGAATTTTTAATGGGACTAGCATTGATTATCACTGTACTCAAATAGATATTTCAGTGAATTAGAATTTAGTCAATTACTTTTGTAATTTCAATGTTTTTCATTATTCGTTATGGATTAAACTGCTACATCAATAATCATTCCTGGAGTCAGTCACGTCAAAATATAGTTCTGTGGTACGTATAATTCTTCAAAATATTGTTATTTCTCACGTTTTATGCGGTTCTTCACATACGTTTATGTACTTCTACTAGTTATTAGAATGCCGTGTAACAATACATCACAGTGATTTCTCTGCTACGAATTTCAGATAAGGTAAAAGGGAGAAAACAGAGAAAAGCCTATTGATTTTTTCTTGGAATTCTTATTTAGGTAATATTTTGGATGTTCTCCCGAGGATGGTTAAGCTTCTGTTAGCATCTCAGGCTCATTAAGGGTCACCAAAACATTGAAGAATCTGGCCTTTAACTTTCAAAAGACCATTAACATTTTAATGCCATCCCTGAACTTGCCATTAAAAGACTTCATTGCGACCCCAATTAAAAGCTAAGTGCAGGCAACGGCAACACCTTTTAAGTTACACCTCACACCTCTTTAGGCTTTGTCTTAATAGTTATGAAATATGACAGATAGCGTTATATATTCCGTGTTGATCCACTGCACGTGAGTGTCGTGCAGATTGCAAATTTGTAAAACATATATTCCAAGCAAAATGTTATTTTTCTTTTCTGATGATTTTGTCGTTAACGCACATGATCAATGTATTTAAATTTGTACCTTGTTGCATGCACAGTTAAAATTCTCTTCGTAAACCATTATATGGGGTGTTTCCTTTTTTCAGAGCATTATATCACAAAATTGGTTTATCTTTCCTCTTATTCAGTCCTGAATAACTAGCTTGATTATTACTCAATAACGGCATTGCGTTTGCCTTAAAGCCACCTTTTCCTCTTGCTTATGGCTGTATTTCCTAAATATGCCAGGGAAATACTGTTTCATTAGTTAAAAATAAATTTGCAAAAGGTTAATCTAAGGTATCATAGAACTTCCTATTTGCATATTTTCAGCATTCCTCTTAATCAGAAAAATTAATTTTAATGTGTAACTTTCACTACTCTCAAATATTTGCATGAGCATACTACACGTATGGTAATAAATACAGAGCAGTTGACATTCAATGGTACCGCTAAAGCTTTTATAGTTTTATTTACTATAGCTCCAGACGAAGTAAAAGTGGTGTCTACCGTTCTTTGTTTTTGCGTTGACTTTCTACTTATGTGCATAAAGGCCCAGAAATGCATTATTAAAAATTTACCGTCCTGTAAGTGTCTTAAGTAAAAATAGTGGTTTCTAAAAGGTAAAATATTTATAACTCCAGTAAATTAACATAATTTTTTTTGTATTTTCAAGTAATATTATCCCCTTCTAGGTCTTCTACTCTGCCTTATGCTTGGAAAGAATTGGAAATATAAATCAATATAACTGCTGTGATTTATTGCCTCGTTCTACTCAGACAAAGTAACGGGTTCTTTGATAAATGGTGAGTAATTCGATTTTGTGTTTTTGTAATGGTTTTATTTCTGTGCATACACCATGGAATGTAATTAAATTATATTAAATGAAGTTTCGGGGAATGATTTGAACAAAATACTTTTTGCTGATAAGTTTGTTTTGTATTAAACAGAAAAACTATCATTAGTACGATAAATAATGGATTTTTTAAGTCAGTATATTTAGAGTTTTTAACATTGATTGCATTGAGATGAAATTTCCCTATTTCCCTATTGACATGAAATTTCAAAAGGATTAAAAAAACTGCCATTTAAAAGCTCATATTGCACTAATTGTCATTACGAGAGTACTAATATGACGCCACTGTTGTGTTTGATGTTACATACTTAGAAATTCACGTATGAGTGTTTAGACAGATAAATGGGAAATAAGTCACTTTTTCAGAAATCATCACAGAAAAAGGTTTTTACCGTTTTGATCATTGTTATTAAATGTTCCACTAACTAATATGTTTCAGATTCAAATTTTAGGAAACGAAATATATAACGTCTACATAATTATTAACCAACTGAAAAAGTTCTTAATTGTTGTTATTAAAACACTTGAAATTTTATTTTAACGCAAAAGATTGTTTGCGAAAATATATCCTCATTTATTTCAAAAGTAAAAGAAAAACCTCATGAGTTCGGAAGCATCTTAGCCGTAAAACTATAGTCTTTTCTATTAAGTCGAATGACAGAAAATGACTTGCATTATGTATGCAAGAATTTTACAGGGGAAGATTTTTTCATAAATTCATAGAGAATCTTCGTAAAAGCATTTTATTCGATGACGCTTTGTTGTCGATCTTTAATAAATATTTTTGCAGTGATTGACAACATAAAACATTATTCAATTAAGGCTATTGTATTAAAGTAATGTTGCTAAATTATGGTGAATGCTAAGGCACTGCAGAATTTCCTACACTAAAAAACGTGTATTTCTTTTAGTTATTTATGTATTCAATTCAACGTTTCTTAGCACTTTAAATTTGGTATCAAATATTTATTTCATAAATTAGATTTTTATTCATTTAAGATCATCATAAAAAAAATACTGCCAAAAACATTTTCATGGAAATCTGATCTCAATTCTCTTATCAGCTAGTTTCGTCATATTAATGAAATAATGAAATGTTCTCTTTACCATTATTCAATTCATATACACTTTGTGATAATTTCAGGAGCAATGCCCATTTCAAACCACTAAAGCAAGCATTACTTTTTATTGTTGAGAATGCTTATATTTTTTCAATTACGTATTATTTTTCCCTTCTTTTATGCGATTAGTAGTACTAGTATTTAAGAATGTACAAAGAATTGTTTCCATTTAAATCAATTTTATGATGAATGTCATTTGTGAAAAATCTCAAGTCTATGCTGATTTTTATGTGCGCTTTGACCCACGATGATAAACATGCATGGCTATTAATTAACATAATCACGTAATTAGCACCTCCCGATTGCATTACCTGCCCATGACGCCTATGAGTAGTGCAAAAAACTGTTAACATTATATTTATAGCTTATGACCTATGCCTCCTCAGTGTGGGAATGAACAGCCCATCTATGATTACAACCGTCTGATGGGAAAATGATTGGTGGGGTATGTGCTGTGAGGACTGAGTGCCTTGCTTTTATGTGCGTCCTTAACGCCATATGCCCTCCTTACCGTCGTTTGCCGCGGTTCTGTGCTAGGAAAAATCCAGACCTTCCGGCCTGCACACGCTTACCTCTTTCTCACTACGGTGCCATCATTTCCCGCGACCCTATTTGCCGAGAGCCCCCATCACCCCCTCATATCCAGCGGCATCCCCATCGCACAGGGTCGCAAGTATACGAGGGTGCGAGCGTATGTGTTTGTCCACACACACACATTGCGTGAGCGAACTGATACGACCAACCTTGGCGCTTCTCCTGGTCTCGTAGCCCCTTGCACTTCCGCTGCAGCGCCATGCTTTTCGTATCACGGGTTGCTGACTTCCGGGATCCGCCGTACAGTCTCCCTTTTATTCTGAAGTCTCAACGGGAGGAACTGGGTCATGGATGTGAAGGGATACGGTAAAGTGGGGGAAACTTTATGGTGGGATGGAGAGAGGGATTTTGGGTGATGATGGGAAGGACAGTGGAAAAATTTTCTCTGGGTTAAAAGAAAAAAAACCGAAGTTTTTGTTGTCGTACTGGGAGGTAGAAAGAAGGAAGATTCTCGTAGCGAGTCGGTTACTGCTGCTAGCCTTGCCCTCTTTTGTTGTGCAAGTTGCGTACGGGGCTGCTCCGAAAAAGGTATCGTGTAACCATATCGTTTGCATTTTTGCCCTTGTTTGCGAGAAAACCGAAGGGGTCTCCGAGTCTCCTTTTCAACGGAAACAGGAGCACTCAGCATGGCTTTCAGAGGTATCGGAGCTATGGGTGAAAATGGCTGTGTTTTATTACTTGAGAAATGCGTGTTTGCACGCATTTTTCCCTATTTTCTATGCGAAATGGGATAGGCGTTGTTTTTAGAACTCGGTCTTGCTTGCGCTTAAAGGAATAGAGGAGCGCCCTAGCATATGGTTATCTTTTTTATTACTCAGCTACTGAACCCATTGTTTTCAGTTAATGGCATAGAGACTATCGATTTTACCGAGAAAAATGAACGTAATGGGGATACGCTGAAATTCATTTTCCGATTCGCATGAAATACTAGCTGTGAAGGTTGAAAAATGTACTTTTTTGCCGGGACAACGCTTTTAAAAATGCATTTACTTGCTACTTTGGGGCTAAGGGAAAATATTTGTCCTCGAATGGCAATGGATGATCACTAAAATTACCGCCATAAGAGTTTAAGAATTAATTTAAATCTTAATACGGTATCGAATTTTTTATTGGTTAAAAAATCATGGAGTAGCAGTATTACAGTTCTTTTTTAAGGTTCTTCGACTGTTTTGGATGTATTGCAACGGCGAATCTAATCTGAAACCTAAAATTAATTCCAAGCCAACCATAGTATTCTTGACCGGGGTGGGATTCAAACCGATGATAGCACGGTGTCAGATTGGCGCGTTTAATTCCTGGCTAACATGGTCATTGGTCTATGAATGGCATAAAGTGTGTAAAATTGCATATTTTAAGCTCATTTCCAGGGTTGATGAACGGCCGCTTGAACGTGTATTTAGTACTCAAACTTTCACGCCATAGAATACGTATTTTGTTCACCTGTGTGGCAATATGAAGTTATTGATTAAAAGTTTAATTCATTTCGTTGCATATATTTACTTTGCTAGTAGAAATTGTGATGCATATTAGTATTTCACTACAATAACACTATTGCATGTTGACTATTGAAAAATATATTTTAAACAGCGTTCTTTATCAGATGCTGTTTTCTATCCCTTCAAGCCGTATATGGTCTCAATCATCCAGCTATATTCACAGGCCTTAACATCCTTACTGTCGACCCAATCGTTAACCCAGAATCCTTTCAACTTCATGCAAAGCAATGCCACCAGCAAGGAAACAAACAGAAGCCTACAGAGTGTATATTAGAAGGAGGGGAGCATACTAAAACATGTTGGCTATTGTGAATTGATAAAAGGCCGTGCTTACAAATATAAAGTGGGTTTTGTTGATGATTGAAAATAGTCTGGAGTACAAAATATGAGTTAAAATGGTATTATAATGCGTTATTTTGCGTTTTTACCCGATTTATCCAAGTATTTTCTCCTATTATTTATTATATCAGTTTTATATAAGTATTATTAGCCTGATTATGAGTCAGGCCGTTCTAAAGATTAGATCAATTGCGTTAGTATACATTTATGCATATTTGAAGGTGGTGTAAATGGCTAGGCAGCATTTAAAATTGCCAGTTACATTAAAAATTGATGGTTAGTTTCACTTAATTCCGAAATATTGTTTCATCCTATTTTTAGGCAATGTAACGCAATGTGTAATAAGATACCAGAGAAAGCTTAATTTTGTAAATTAACCTTTTATATGTGATCATTTTGGTCATGTTGCAACAATTTGTCTTTTATTTCTAGGAATATGTATTACATCATAAATTAAAATAAGCATTAGAATTATAAAGACTCGTGAACAATGGTGACCATCATTTAATTAATACATTTAATAAAAAGTTAACATTTCATTGGCTTTTGTCCATGAAGTACGACTTTGGATTCACCGAAGTCATTGCTTGTCAATCTTTCCTTCTGACTCCATTTTAGTTCTTCTCTTAATTTTCATTTAAACTCAACTCATAAAGAATGATCATTTTGCAATACATTTACATCCACACGATACCCTGAGAGCCACCGCGAGGGTGTGTGGCAGGGGGTAAAGATCACCAAGCATGCACTTTTGGCATGCAAACAAGCAACTATAGGGTCTCATGCAACTAGATTTTAAATATATATATATATATTATTTAAGATAATAATACATTCATCATGCACTACAGACTACTCTTAAATATTTCGCCAACCTATCCCTTTGCTATGCTGCCTATTCTTTTCTCTTATATCTAAGGTATACCTGCTTAGGTACATGTCATAAGCTACATAATATAAAGTTAACAGTTTTTCACAGCTCATGGGCTGGCAAAATCATTGTGGGGGGGTCGTATTACGTGATCATTATAATTAGTGGCCATGAATATTTGTTATCTGATTTTTACCTCCCTTAAGGTTCCTAATTTTTAATTGATGATTTGCTCACTACATTACCGGACTCATTACACCTTATAACTTAACGAATAATAACGAATATTGAAGCAATAAACCGCCAAAATGTACTAAAGTTTTTTTCACTTCCATAATGAAACGTTTGCTCATACTAACTAGTGTTTACAAACAAAGTAACAGCGACATTTTAGCGTGTACTGTTCACCTTGACTTTCCGGATAGGGTGAAGAAATACGCGTCAATATCTCGAGGAAAAGTTCACCGGAGCAAGGACGAGGTGTGAAGTAGAATGCGCAGTAGTAAACCTCGGGAAAAGCAGCCGCCGGCGAGGCAAAGGAAAAGGTAGTAGGCGGATGAGGGTGGAGTTAAGCATGGGAAGCGATCGCATGGGGCCGGAGAGGACACGAGATAGTGGGTGAAATTGAGAGGGAACTTCGAAGGACGAAAAGAGAGTGTGAGGGTGGCGGATGGGTCGTGGGATAAAGTGGGTGTGGAGGAGAGTAAAAGAGCTCAGAGGACGGAAAGAGAGGGTGCGATAAAAGTGGTGCTCTCGCAGGTCGAGAGACTGAACATAAGAGGTAAGGTTAAGTACTCCCTGCTCATCGACACACTTTCTTATAAGGCCCTGCTTCCACGCATTACCCGTCCTCTACGACGCACGGAACTCCTCTCCTTCCGCCTCTTAAAACCCTGGGGTAAGGACGTAACCCCTTCCATCTCATTCCGGCACTTTTGTGTGGGACCTGTCTCGGCTATGTTGAATGAATTTACAAGCCCTATCTTCATCTCGTAAAGTTTTGGTAAAATTACTTCTTTCGTCCCCCGTTCTACATTTTATTTCCATTGCTGGACAGTAAAAATATACTATCTTCTATTCCTCTAAGGCTTCAGGTTATTTTGAACTGGAATGAAACTATAAAATTATGGTTCTAATAATTGAAATTTTGTGGAATAACGAGTCACCGAACAGCATGATAGGCAAATTAGTAATTTCTATAAAGGCTATGCAATCAAACAATCAAGTTGAATATGATGATATTATTTTTTACAGAAGATGACGATATTTGACTATATCACGTGAGATAAAGCGACTCATTGTGGTGTCTTTGGCTCTTTAGATTATAATCACTTAATAATTACCCTTGCAAATTGGGAAAATGTGCTGGATGTTGTTGACATACTTATTGCTTATTGCAAGGCTAATGTTAGACTTCGTAATGATTGATATATTAACCTCTTTATGTAGGTTAGATTGTAGGTCTTAGGCCCTTCTTCTATCTAATTTCACGTCAATACATAACCACAATAGATATGATAAGAATTCTAATATATATTTGACATATAGTATGAAATTATGATAAGAAAATATAATATTATTGAAAGGGAGGTTGAGATGGTAAAAAAATATCGCAGGGGTGATGCAGTCGGGTAGGTATATAGAAATTTCTGAGTTTTATAAAAAAATTTGATCCATTTCAGATTTTGCATTGCTGCTTAAAATTACTCCATTTTTTCCTTGTAGGTGATGAGTCATTCATTTTAACGATAAGGATTTTACAGTTTCAGTAAGGATGATTTTTTTTGCATCCATATCTTTTGTTGTTAACTGTACAGTTTTCAAAGTGAGTATTACATTGAATCTGACTGTAAGGTGTCGCAGCGAACGGCTTCTTGATTAGCCTCTTTCCCCTTACAGACCACAGTAGCTCATTTTAGTGACTCTCATATCGTTTTTTGCCTCATGTGACAACTTTTAAGCCTTCATTGCTCTTCACTTTTCTCCTTTCCCTTTTCCAATCTCTCCTTATGCTTTCACCCGCTCCTTCTGGCATTTTTATACCTAGCGATTAGAAAGCCGCCGTGCTTTAAATGTAAAGAAGTTGTCATCCCTGAATGCCAAATTTCTTCCATAGTATAATTTATCGTGTTTTCCTTTCCTCTTGGCATCAACTGGTATCTATTATCTACTAATTAGATTCATTTGATTTACCTATTGCTAGTTATGTTTTTATTTTGAAAGTCGTTTGCTTAACGCTATTTTGTTTTTCACTATGAGTTAAATCTACTTGATAATGATTCAAGCAAGTGCTACTCAAGTTTTGTATCATGGGATTTTTCATCATCATATTTATTCTGTTGTACCTGTTGGCATAACTTTGATTATGCTACATTATATTCAATCGTAGCATGCAAAGATGATATTTGTTAGGTTAGAGTCACTCTGCGTTAGTATTTAGTGATATATTATATTTTTTACTATAAATTATGTTGTTATTCGTTGTCAGCTAATCCTTTTTTCATCACAGTCGGGTGTCTAGCCCCCAAAAAAAATGTATCAGTCAAGGTCTCTTTGTTGCATCAGATAGATTATTCAATAAATCTGTTCAACATAGCTGAAATATTCTTTCAATTTTTTTTAATGCTTTGGCTAGAATAGCGTTTCTCTAAATTGTACATGCTCATTACTCTCAGAAATGCTTGCACCACTGCAAATAAAAGGCATTTATTTTGATAGATTTGAAGCAATTACTCGTGGCCTTTATTGCTTAATGCATATGCTTGCACTCTCCAATGTAATTAATAGATTATAGAAACTCATAACATAGTAATAGTCAAAAATATTTTTGCACAGATAACAGGACAATATATAGTTTTAAATAAACTATGGAAAAAATTTATGGCACTGCTGGCAACGAAATTTCTCTCAGCGTAGTCAAACAGGAGCAAAATCGTAATAATAATCTAACTCCAACATGCCGAATTGCATTTAAAACTTGGGAACCCTCCTAGTAGGACAGTGAATTTCACTAATACCTAAATTTCATGAAAAATGTTCAGAATTCAAATGCACGTAACATCATTGCTACGTCGTTTTGGCCAACTTTTTTAGTATTAACTATCAATATTTTAATGCAACTTACACAGCTTCCCAATTGTGATTATGTTAAGAAATTTAAGGATTGCTGCAATTAGATACTCAATTGATTTAAATTAAACCTGAGGCTTCCACGGCGATTATCATTATAATGGCTTTCGTGTGTTCCTCTGTGTTATCGTGCCTTTTAATGTCTTCAGTTTCTCCAACCATACTGCTGGAGTCTTCGGCCGGTGAACCAGCTTGACCATTCAGGGACAACCTTGGGCTCTCATTTATTTACAGAAGACGGCCGAGAATTGACTCATCGTTACTTCAGGCATGAGAATGCCAGCAGTATGACTAGAGAAACTGTTGTCGACAAAAGACGCCATAACACAGAGCAACGACCACAAACCATTATTAAATCTCAATGTTTGCTGTCAGTTTCATTTTAATACACTCTTTACTGTAATTGAATCAAATAATGTTATGCTACAGAGTGATATATCATTTAGTCTTCCATGAGATGCACGTTCTTTGCGTTAAATGCACAATAAACAACTTACTAGCAACAATCAATACTTCTGCAATAAAATTTTGTAGTTTCTTTAAGTATATATACTCGGGGAGGAAAGCCTTCATAGGGAAATTGGAAGAGAAATGCATTCAATGATCGTGTTTGTAGAAAAAGTTTTATTTAAGTTTTAAGATATATTTCTTTCATTAATTCCTTGGTGACATTTTTCGCGACAGGTTCTTTGGTTTCATGTTTTAAAATTGAAGGATTATGTCTGTTGCGTGCAAGTTCACTGGCAGACTGTGAGTCATCGCAAATTCTCTGCCATTCCATGTATGTTCCCCATCGTCCATAAGTTCCATCCCTTCTTACTCCACCCTAGGGCCACATGTTTCCGTACCTCGACCTATCGGTATATTCACTGTGCACAAGTGCCATGAAATACAGGATGTTTTCAATGCCGTTTTATATAGCACTGGGCCCCAATTTATTTCCACGACCGTTGTCATATAATGCTAGTTGATTGATTATGGCTATGGTATTTGTTCCTCTTTTTTCTTTGTGATATAATGATGGTGACCTTCACTTCCATTTTGGTAGATTATTATTGAATATATAGTCCCCTTTCTCCATTAAGGAATAATTTATTAGTTTAAATTGTTTTCATTGTTGTATGTTTTAATTTGATTTTTCTATCGCGTGATTTCAGTTTCCAATGCATTATTTTCATTGCAATGCATCTGATAATTTTTAATCAAAATATTTTAAAACTCCATCGCTGGCCACATCAAAATACGAGTGTCATCCCATATATTAACAGTAAGTTTGATTGTAACGCAATCATGATCGATATATACCATGACATTTATATTTTAAAGCAGCTCTTTTCACTGAATTCCTTATGCGGTATAAACTAATTAAAAAAATATCACTCTTATTTAAAATAAATCATTTTTATTTTCAAATATTGTAATATCATGGTTTATATTCAATATTTAGTTTGTATTCCGCTATCATTCCTTGTTTAAATTTTTGTAAATAATTTATTTTCATATTATTTGTTGTTTGTACTTTGTATGTAAACATTTCGCCAAAAAGCGTAGTGTTTGTTATTTGTTTATCGCATGATATTTTCATTTAAGAAATTTTAGACTTAAAAAGTGTTCAGTCAAGAGATACTTTGAGTTACTTAAACCTGCCGAGTCTTATATCATATACCTATTTCCTGTCTTATGCTTCCAGAGAAAGTTTTTCACTACCTGCCGGTGTATAATTTTATCCCTGAGTTCCAGAATAGATATACTTATATTAAAAATTTAGAGGTAAATTTAGGATAAAAAGTCGGGATTCAAAAGCTCTTTGCCTTTGTTCTTTGGCTGTTTACGCTATATAGAGACAATATATGGAATAAAAGGACCAATGAGGTAGGGATAATTGATAATAAATTTGGCTGAATACCAATATCTGCGTTTTTCACATGAAGAATTGAAAAATTATATTATTTAAGGTAACCATTATTTATAAATGGAAAAACGAGGAGTAGCTTAGTCTTAATCGCACTTCCGGGATACAAAAGCAGATAATTCTAGTGAAAACTTCCTATAGCATTTAAATGGTTGAAATTGAAATTGGCGTTTAAAGAAACCATCATTTCTGATTTAATTTATCAAATTTAAAAATCCCGGTTTGGTAAATTTATTAAAAGAGATATAATCTTCTCGACATGCTATCCTTCCCAGTAAGATCCGCTGTGATTGCTCGTAACGTGTGTTATTTCTCATAATGTATCCAATTTTCTTGACATTTTCATGATATTTTTCCCTTTATTAATTTATCTTGGGAGTTTAATATGATTGGTCCATAAATCGTGTAATACGTTGAGTCATTCTTATTCCGAAAACCTTACGTTTCTTGCATGGAATTTTTATCTAGTTTACAGCTTCAGCATGATAATATAGAATATGGAAAACGTGGCATTTAAGTAATCTTATTTTAATTCGTAAGGACATACTATTACTTCTGACATATTTACTAACGATTCCCTAGCTTTCTCTATTAGACATGGATAAATACAGTGTTTCATTTGCTGCTGATCCAAACTGTACATAGTTTTGCACTCGTAATATTTGTGTGGCACGATAAGAAATAGCCCAACATCATAAGTTTAGCCACCATCAGACGTATGGTACTCCTGAATTGCAGTGGCTGTCCTTACATCAGACACGCTTCCGTAATTAAATATTTTTATTCTGGAGATGATTTATGCTGTAATGTATAGATGAACCCAGGAAATAACGTATACAGGGATTTATTGCTCTATCAACCTTATATTTTTCACTCAGAATGAGTTTATTTTCCTATTGCGTCGAAAGGTTCTGTTATGAGTGTTTCATTTCCATTTGAATTCTGAAGCACAAGATACGTTGCTCAAACTTTTAATCAGAGAATGTAGTACGCCCAAGGATTGGTATAATCCCTGTGGAAAATACGAGTTTATATGTTGAATAAATGGAAAATAGGAGCTAAATACTGCATAGATTTGTATTAGGATGATTGATTATAGCTGACAAACTTCATATTGTGTTACCTAAGTAACTAAAAGGGTGCTTAATATTTAGGGGACCTCCAACTACACCTGTTAGACAAAAGTCTCATATAGTTTAAGATGTTATTTTTGGGAAACGGATTTAGCACACAATTTATATAGGCACTGCGTTTTAGAGAGTGAAAATGGTGTATGAAAAACTATCGTTGTATGAAAAAACGCCACTATTATGTAGCAGATTGTAGGCATTTAAAGATCTTGTTCCATGCTAAAGCCTTGTCTACTAAATATTTGTGCATTCTCTTAAACCTTGTTTGTCACAGTGTGTTGAGTAGGAACAACACTGCGTGGTCGAAAAGGCAATTATAATAGTGGTACTACACTGCATATTCTGTATCACGGTGGCTTCTCAAACACGTATTATGCTTCACGCCAGGATATTAAAAATTATCACGTTTGTTACCTTGCACTAAGTCTTGCGGAGTTTTGATTGAGAATGGTTATTTATTATCCGACCCGAAAAGTAACCATATACATATACTATATTTTTTCATTAGTCTCGCCATAGCAAAATGAAAATTTAATAATATGGTAGCAAAATTTGAGTTTCATTGCGGGCATTTATTACGAAACGTTGCTTTTCGAACTTGTCATACCCAGTTCTGCGTACATACTTTACATCATAAAATGCTGTAAATGAACCATCTATTAAAAAAAATGGCAAAACAAACTTTTAAAATAAATTTATTTCTCAATAATAATATTTATTCAAAAATTATCATTTACCGTACAACTTTTGCCATGAATCCATTATCCATGATTTATCAAAACGATTATTTATCTAACGGAGTTTATCTCACGCCTAAACTCGGTTTTATCCAAAATCCTGCCCGGGTTTATATTTAATATTTTTGCATTAAGGCTTAATTCAACGTTTACTCTTCATTATCTTCCCTTGATACTTTCATTGAGTTTTTTTAATGCATTCTAATATTGCATTACATGCGTTTCACAGAGACTGTGTAACGTGATTAGTAAGGGCTGCAGTCTCCCAGCTAAATAATTAGCGCTTGGTAATTGCAAAATTTAATTGTTTTATGACTTCTCAGCATTTTAGCTCGGCTTTAAGATCATTTAATCCCTCTTTCACAATTTCCTCCGTAAAAATTATATTGACAATGGTGCTTAAGGTTTGACCACCAAAATTTCCATTTATGTCTCTCTGTTTTTAGATTTTAGTTTAACTTTCTGTTAAAAATTTCCTCCCATTTCGGTTTGTTTCTTTATTTTTGCCCCCTATCGTATCCCTTCTTGATAGTATAAAATACATGCTGATTGTATTCCATATTTAGTTTTATCAAAGTCTCCATCACATCTCCTATGTCATACTCTCTCTTCACATTCATGAATTTAAACTGATCTGATCTAAACTTCTGACTATCAATATCTCCTTTACTTTATCGTCTAACGTTCTTTTTATTATCCTTTGCCAATTAAACATGATTTTTATATCTAATGGTCGAAATAATAGAATAATTTGCAGTAAAGTGCCATGAGATATAACATATTGGTGTCTGTTACTCAGCATAGAAATAGTAAATTTGGTCCGCCCTCCCCTAATTGCTGAACTAATCACACATGTAAATTATTAACTGCCAATATAGTTTTTTCTCGAATTCAATCGATTGTAGTTATGGAAAATTCGATAAAATCATGCATGAACAAAACACAATTTTTTTCAAGAAATATCGCAAACACAATAGGCTCTTTAAGGGCGAGGCTCCGGACGAGAAAATATTAATTAAAAAACTAAATTATATCCCTCAGTTTCCCTCGGAAAACTTGTCTCCAATAAATTTTATATTAGCTTGTTGAGAATATTCGATATAGAAATTTTGTTCGTTGAATGAAAGTTCAGTGATGATCTCTTCTCCCTATATGGCTTCGCACACGTACCTACAGACTAGGATATATGCTCTAACGGAAACTCTAAAAGAAAAATTCCCCCACTTAAAGTTTTTTGTTTTCAAGCCACCGTAGCCTCTTGAAAGGCGATATCTTTCATGTGCGGCTCAGTTTTGGGTATGAAGGCAACGCCAAAAATCTTTCCATATCACCGGATACTCATGGAAAGGGCTTCGTAATTGATGCGTATGGAGCTCTCGGCTTGTTTCCGGAGCATTTGATTATGTGAAATGTTTTGCGACAAGGGCCCCGTTTAGGTCCTGACTCCAGCCATGATATTGTCCATCAGCTTCCATCCTCCCTCTCTCTCTCTCTCCCCACCATATTTTCCTCATTATCTCCACCTAGTACCTCCTCCATTCCTCGTTCGTCCTCCTCTTCCTCCCCCAAGGCCTACCGTCCTTTCCCTCTCCGTCCTTTCCCACTCTCTCTCTCTCCCTGCACCTTGATTACAGAGTCCCCCTAGGGGACAGCCCTGCCGTATTCAGCTCTGAGCCGGGGGCGGTCTCAGACACAACCCCATGGGAGGAATGTATTGAGGAAGGAAGGAATTGGTGAAGGATAAGAGAGAGGGATGGGAATGCGGAGGAGGGCATGTTGCCTGGGGAGAGAGGTTGGTGCTAGGTGAAGGCCCTTAGGGGGTGGGAGGATGGGGAGAGGGGGTTGGAGGGGCAGGATATACGCGTGTTGTGAAGCAGTGAAGGGAATACAGAAGATAAAGCTCCCGAGCAACGGTTACGGGTGGCAATAATGGGAGTGGGTTGCTGGATTCTCTCTCCTCCTTGGACTATAAGTAAACTAGTCGGTTGGCTCCTCGTCCCCGGGGACGGATGCTGTTATGTGAGAATTGGAATGAAGGAAGGAGCTCGGATGGCACGGCGGAGATGTATAGACGGAGCTCTGAGAGCTCCGAATTTATTTTGCGAAACGCCTCCTTCACAGTCTCATCCACGGCTAGGCTTTTGAGGGAGGCAACGGAAGCTGGGCTTTGAAGGCCCCACGGAAGTGTTGAAAGGCGACCTCGATATTTTACACTCGACCGAGATTCCTGCAGCCCTCAAGTGAATGCATCTCCCTCGAATTTAATCAATATGGCACCGATTCTTGCACTAATTGCACACATTATTTCTCGTCATAGCAGTATTTTCTGTGCATCTACTCGTTACAATGAAAAGATTGTCTTCTCGGTCATGAAGACCAAAAGGCCAGACATAATGACTGAGAGCTGTTAATGAACCTGATGAAGTGAAATAGCATTTACCTGTGTGGACTCAGTGAATTCCTGTTTCTTAAGCTATTGTTCAGGAAGCAATATTTAATGAAGGTTTATAATTATATAATTACATATAAATGCTATTTTAATGAAGGCTTTATATTGCATTTAGTTATCTTTTTATTCGATATACTCTCACTATCGTATTAAAATTTGCATTCCATAACTTTTGCTCGTGCATGATTATGTGTTATAATCCAGTAGTTGTACCACCAAATCCTCAGTTTATTACTTTGTTTCTCGAAAGAAAATTTGGATACATTTTTCTATTATGTATCATAACCCACAATAATAAATCCTAAGATTGCTTCGATGCAGCTCTTTAATAAGTCCCTCCACAACTAATAGCTTCACATGAGTATTTTTTCCATTATTCATTACTTGCTGCATATCTAGGTAAAACAGGAGGCCCTCCTGCGCCAATCTTCCATTCACTTGCCCTTGATGACTGTCATCATCAGTGCATCATGTCAGTGTCTCTAGATAGGCAGATTAGATTGTATCCATCTTCTCAAAGTTTTCTTCTAATTTCCATTTCTTCCACTTTTATTTCAGCTTATCCGTTTCTTCTTCATCAATGCATTTTATCTACATCATTTGTCTCTGTGTAACCCCAGATTTGAAAGCTTCCAGTCTTCATCGTACTTCTGCTAATGTCATCTATGCCTGAGTGCTGTGAAGAAGCATTTTCCAAATGCAAATTCAATTGACGCGTGTCCCTACTTCCTAGCTCTTTTACTGATTATTTACCTTATTTGCTCTTGGTGAAATTCCTGCTTTATATGATAATTTAGAGTCATTCATATCCAATGTTTCACGTGTCTCTTAACGGTCTGTACTATTTTCCTCGTGGAGTTAACATTGTGCCTTTCAGTTGAATGCAAATAGTGCATGCACTAGGAGCTTTAACCTATAGTCGTTTATGGTTCACCCCGTACAAGACCCCCTTGCTGTGGCTTACAGTGTCTTTCTTGCTTCGTCCATTGCTTATTACTCGATTTCCCAGATAATCATACTCTTCCATTTCTCAAGCTTTTATTTTCCGAGTTTAACATTGGTCTTGGTTTCTCATGGTATCAATGCTTGATATAACATCTACATTATTTTATTGGCTTTCAAGAGATACCAGACGAAATAGTTCTTTCCCATTAATTATGATTAAATTAATGCTTTTATTATTTTATGCAAACTTTCCTAATTATAATATATGTACTTTAGTTTGGAGAATAAGGTGTCACATTGTCGGGAATTTTGTGAATAATTATGAGAATGTGTATGATAAGCTGGAGGTTTCTAAGCTGAAGGAGGGCAAATGAAACTAGCTGAAAAGGATTAGAATGTTATTGGTAATATTACAGTCAATGAGAGAGAGAGACGTGCTATACGTTATGTGCACTGTTTTGAAAATTCTCAGATTTATGTATGCAAAGAGGAAATTAATGCCACGAATTCACTTAATAGGTTCAGTCCATCTATGGCTGCCTTGGTCAGTCAAAAAAGTGAAATAAATATATAGGTACCTGATGATACTGAACATCAAAAGCGAGAAAACTCAATCAAAAATTAGAAACGTATTTACATGCTCAATAAAATTGTTTATTATGTAGTTTGATTATCGTTAATTTAATACTTATTTATAATTGTAGGGAATAATGGAAATCAGTTAATGTTCACGGAAGCTTTATACAGATATCTCTACTTATAAATAATATTTCATCAACAAATAGATATAAAATGACCTCCGCTTATTGATGAAGCAATATCGATTGAGTATTTAGACATGAAATATCTATTCAAATTTTGCTGGGTTTAATTTCTTGTAAAGGCCAGCATTTTGAAAATATCATACTGCTATTTAAAGATTCGTTATTGGAAGATACTCCCCCAGAAAGCATCAGATGCAGAAAAATTGGTCGCAATGAATACGTGGACAGAATATTAAGATATTTTGTTTTTCAGTATAATATTATTTCAAAAACTACCATAAAATTTTCTCCTACAAATTTTTTCTCGTTACAAATTTCATCGCTCTCTTTGATTTGATTCAAAGTAGCTTTTCTTTATTGATGGAAATATTTAGATATCTTTAGGAAGACGGTAGTATACGACTTCCTTTTACTGTGCAGATCGGCTTGAAACCATTCTTTCTTAGATATGTTTTTCATTAATCCCTTAATTCTTTGATTCTTACATCCTTAGTAGCAAATCTTCGTTCCTATGTCATTATCTTTTATTGGTTTAACTATATTATTTTCTAGCTTGATCCCCCGGTCACTCCGAGGGACAACGAGAATTATGCGTGCATTATATTCTCAGCTTATATCCATAAGAATGCTTCCGTCAAAGGATACTCGAGTGGTGACCTTGTAAGACTGTTACCATACGTCTAAATTCGGATAGTCATGTTTTTCTGAGCCGATAAAAAAATCATCCCAACACACGTGAAAATCCGAATATGAAATCTCGAGGAAAGAAAGTTGGTCGAAGGAGCGGGAGAATAAATGGAGCTTAATGTGGCAGAGGACGTTATGAAGGGGAGCGAGAATGATCCATCGACTAGTTATAAATTGCCGGGACGGTGGGGGGTATTGCTTCAGGGCAGCGGTTCGATGGGAAGCCTGCTGCGGGGGTGAAATGGAGATTTCCGCTGGGGGGAAGCATCAAGGGGTTTGGGCCGTTTCCTAACAGGAGGGTGGTCCGCAAGATTGATAGATCATTGGGGGAGGGGGGGGGGAGGTGAGCAAGAGGGTTACGGGGGTTGAGGGTTGAGTAATGCAGATTGAGAAGTGGGGGTGAGGCGGGAATGAATTGAACGAGAGGCACGTAGAGATAAGATGGTGAATTGGTTGTCATGGGAATTGCCTCCTCCTTGAATACGTGCCTTGCTACATGCTTAGCTCACCCAATGGGTCCCATGGTGGCGATTTAAAAGCCGTCCTGCTGCAGAGAATTGAAGCACTTGCATGGCGTATATTTTAATGAGCTCCCTTTGTTTTTCTTCCTTTTGCATCTCACCGTTGCGTCTCTTTTCGAGGACTAGGACAGTTTTGGAGAGCAGTCGTCTATGAAAATAATTCAGATTCAGTTTAGCGTGTCGTAGCCAATTTTTTTACGGAGTAGTGCGTTAGTTGTAGATTAAATTTGTTGAAAAAGGCACGAATCCCTTATTTATGATGGTAAGGATTTATTTTGAACTTTTTAAATGCCACAAGGTTCTTCAAAAAATATCCCTAAGTTAAATAGAGTGAGAAAAACATAGCCTTATACCTAATATTAAAAATGATGTTCATATTTATTGCATCTTAAATATTTAAAAAAATCTCGCAACGAAGGTATGTATTAATAATAATTACACAAAACGGTGGACTAGAAGTGTCACAGAAATAAAACCGGGTTTGGACTACTATTTGATGTATTTTTCCTACTCACGATTGAATGCTGTATCTTTAGCTATGAAATAATGGTTGAAAAAACTGAGTTGCAAGTTGCAATGCTTATCCCAACGTATTCATTTAAAATATTCATGAGCAAAAATTTGTTTTGTTGCGTCCTCATATTTATGCCGTTTTGAAACTATTCAATTTCATTACTCGATGAAATTTTTAGACTGTTTTCTGCTGTTGCCTTCGTTTATAAAACTCTAAAGTATATTCACCTGCAATAAGGACATGTTTTTGGAAACTTTAAAAACTCTTCGTATTAGTGTGTGAACAGCAATATTCAACGTCATGCAATGGTTATATATTTTCAGTTTTACCAGATTTTCCATTTTTACGCTTCCCTTGAAGAGTATTCCTTTTGATTAAATGTTGGCTTTTTCAATCCGTTCTAAACATATTTATTGCGATACTCTACTTCCGTCATCGTTGCAGGAAACGAATATGCATATTTTTTTCCATACTTCTCACCCTTCTCCAAGATTTTCTCCTTTTAAAAATCCTTCCGGCTCAGCCTGTCGCATTCAACCCCCACATGCCTTCCCTCTCAATGTTTATTCATTCCCCCTTTAGGCATGTTTTCGCCCACCTCTCTCCTCTTTCTATCCTCCTTGATATCTTTGTCCCTTATTTTTCTTTCTCGCTCCCTCTTTCCTCTTATTTCTCCCCCTTCTTCACACACGTCCTCGCTCCGCCGTCCTCTCCCTTTCGGCATCTCTTCCACATTTTCCCTCCCAGTCTCTTGAGCCGGCCCGGCAGCACCCATTTCTTCTTCACTTCCCAGCAAAAACCGTGCCATTTAAACGCGCGCCCATGTATTCATGTCCTCATAAATATTTATAACGTCTGTATCGGAGGAGGGAGGTGGAAGGAACAAAAGGGGGTGGGAGACTTGTATCGATGCCTCTACCACTCTTGACGTTCTCCTCTCCTTAAACGCACGCATCCATATGCAGTCATGTATACCTCAGAGCGCTGATATATATCTCACTCGTATTGGTATGTATTTATGAGTGTATATATTTTTTGACCCTCACCTTTCGATGTGCCCTTCTTTTCACTCGACTTTCTCCCCTCCTTCTCTTGGTGCGTCTAACTTCTTCCCATCTCCTCTTCCGATCTTAAGTTCACGTCGCATGAAGTGGGCGGCGTAGGCACGGACCACTGAACCGTGGGTAAGCGTCGTAAATTGACTTCTAGAATGGGAATCGGTTCAGCCTTTTCTTTTATATTCGCCTCAAGATTATTTATTTTTGTTCTGAGCTCTTTTTCTCATTCCTGTGGTTCGTCCCTGCGTCTTCCGCGTTCCTATCTTTCTCTCCATCCCTCCCTGCCTGTTCCCTAATTCATAAATTCTTCCCTTGCCCACCCCTCTTTGATGTCGAGGAAAACATTACTTGGATGCACACTGCTCTATCTCTAGGGGGTAGGTTCCTTTTGAAGAAGAGCTTTCGCCACTGTTCTATGCGTTGCTCGGAGGAAGGCGACACGTGTCGGGCTGTCGTTGGCAGGCAAAACGACGCGACGGTTGCACTTAATATGCATCTGTGGGCTTATTGGTAGAGAACGGCCAGAACGCATCCAGACTCTTTGATTACTTGTGCGTTACTCACCACATTCATTGCCACTGAAGTATTTTTTTTTAATTTGTATTTTTGATGAAAATGCTGTTTTCACGTATTTCTGTCTACCACTGGCAAATTTTAGATTGATAATAGAGGATAGCTAAAAGAATTCCAAAATTAGGCTAAAAGAATTTTTTAGAAGATACTTATTGTATTAGCACTCAATGAAGAGTCATCACTCCAACGATGGATTCCTGCACCTGCGAAGGTTAAGAACCCAGCCTTTCGTGCAGGTAGAACTCTAGCCACCACTCACTGCAATTCCCCGGACTTCTTATGGTTATGCTACTAACTCGCGCATACGCTGACTTCAAGGCACAAATATGTGCAACGGAAAAAGCTTATCCCTTATATTAAGGAATAACAAAAACTTCTGCTGTAATTTCGTTATACTCCTTATCTACGAAATAGTTTCAATCAAATCAAATAAAAAAATCCCATGCTCCGCTAAACCTGACGGTTGAAAGACTCCGAGCTAAAACTTATTGCTGATAAAGTCATATTCAGCATTTAGTGATTGATAAATTATACATATGGACATGACCCAATGCATCATTGCCCCAGTTGCATTTTAGGATGGAAGCTAATTTTTGCAGCATTTTTATTACTAAATCATCAAGTCCAAGAATGTACTTAATTTTTTATGAAAAAGATTACAGCAAAAGTATTATAAGGCTATTACCTAATTTGTAATGGATATATCAAATCGTATTGCTGCTCAACTATTTTTAGGCATGATTTCTTGATGAATATTTTCATATTCATCCGCTATTATCCAAGCCGTTACAATTTATACACGAAGTCAGAAAAATCCCACCCCGTTACACTTAAGAAGGTTGAAATGTAATGGAGGCGGCATTTTGGCTGAATTGAGAATCAATCTTCTTAGCCTTAGATACGGAATTACTACCTACTCGTGGAATGAAGTTACTTTTGCACGCGGTATAGCGTCAGATATTAAGATGAATAATGGAATTCATTTTTTAAAATCGTCAGGTAAACAGATTAAAGTTCGCAACCAGTCATATTAGCTCAAAATATATAATAGTTTAAAAGTTTAAATGTCAACCAGTTTAAGGCACAGATGTAATCTCTATATTGAACAAATCCGTTATTACCTCCTTTAAATATTGTTACGAAAAACTGATACTGTAACGATGATATTTTAGCACAGCTGCATTATTATTATTGTTTAGAACCCATGCAGCATTCAAAAGAGGCCGTATAAAACATAGTTTTTTGCCGATTAGCTGGGGCCTGATATATTCGATGCACCCCCATTCTGACTTTATTGTCACCCGTAAAGTACCATGCGTATGCCTATTCCAATTCATTATTAAATCTTGGCTACCCCCCTCACACTCTTATAATTATCAATCTCCCTTCAATCGCATATTTCAAGAGTCCCTTTCATTGTATTTCCTGAGCCACTTTTTCTGCTTTGTCGACTTTCGTAGCAGAAATTACTTTTTGTTCTCCCAGCTCATCAAGCACTTCTTTGCTCGTCTTTTAATCAATCCAACTATCCTTCTCCGTGATCATCTTTGTGCACATATGTATCTGTATAATCCCAAGCAAGCTACCAAAATGCTGTTTTGCAAGGAGAGAACAATTAGCAAACCTGTATTATATCGTGCAGGCATGCTAAAATGCTGCTGGGTTCAAACGCTATGTACAAGCTGCAGGGAGTTGCAACTAAAGTTTTAGTTTCACAAAGGAATGTAATAACAATTAGCTGGTCAAACATTTCTTGAACTAAAAATAATCACTGTTCGAACCGAAGGTTGATCTTTGATATTTTAGAGTATAGCCCCACTCGTACTAAGCCATGGACTTGGGAAAATCACACATCCAGGGGAGGTGGGCCAGTCACTTTCTCTGGTCTACCAGCGATTTCCTACGAAGTTATGACTCTCAGAAAATAGAATCGCGAGAAATTTTAGCTGGGGGTGTCCAAAACGCTTTTTCCTGAAATATGAATCCGGTGTCCTACGGCTAGCGCAGCACTCTACCCACTAGGCCACCACGACCCCCGGATTCTTAAAAAGATTAATTATATTTATTTTCTAAAGTGTGCCTAATTAAGGAATGTTGATACATAAACATGCTAAAAATCACTATATTCTTATTTATAGATTATAATCTACAAGACTTCTCATAATTACTCCCTGGTACATTCACTTTAGCCTATTACCTTTCCTAATTGCGCACAGAAAAATCAGTTTTCTGACCCCTCAGTCTTCCTTTATACCCCTATTATGAATATAATAAGTATAAATAGTAATATATACTAATATTTTTTGACCTTACCTACCCTCACCATAGTCTCCAGCCTACGAGCGTCCTTATTTCGCCAATACTTGTTTGTTTGCCAATGTTTGGTGAGAAATCGCCCCCTGCCACACACCTTTGTGGTGGCTTACAGGGTATAATGTAGATGTAGATGAATACTCGGTTTAGCCATCAAATGATGCTTCACTTCAAATCGTCCTTTTACACTTTCACTTTTAATTGTTATGGAACCCGGTTTTATCCAAAAGAGGACGGTATTCAGACACTTAAATGTCCTATAGTTCCTACTTATGCTCGTCAGCTTTGATGTTTCTTACTTCTTGGAAGAAATCTCATTACGGGTATACAAAATAAATATTTAGATTGAGACATTCTTTCTCTTATTTATTTACATAAATCAGAAGACATTGGGTAATTTAGCCTAAGTAGTTAATGTTATCAATTGGCTATTGCAACTTACCATAAGCCACTCAAAATATATATTCAACTCTTGAACGACGGAATGCAATTTCTATGAATATTAATTTCTATTTTTAGTTAAGTGGACAAGCCATACTCTTAAACTAATTATCCTACGGTGAAAATCGGCACATTTGAGAAAGTGACCTAGGTTGCTTGTGTAGTTATCATCATTCACTCCTCAGAACATTTCAAGTGGTTTATTTTAATTTTCAGGCCTGCATTAGATAACATGAATGCAATTGTCTCGCCGAAATTTGGACTTTTGGTAGAATATAACGAAAATCAGCGGTATGCTTCCCATATTCATAGGTATTGCTTTTCTGGAAAAACAACCCGGATTTTGTAGGGGAATACATAAAAAGAAAGGTAAAATTTAGGTACTTAGACTCACATTTATACTGCTTCGGGATTTTAATGCAAAAACCGTGATTGAAATGAAAATTTATTCCAGACTTCGTACTTGAAACCATTAAAATGTATATCTGAGGAAATTTTAACGTTAAACTACTCCTGTAGGCAGTAATGAGTGCTGTGAATATTCCTCTGCTCATGGTGGTCGGACCAAGTAATAGCAAGTCTGTGGACGGGAAATGACTCTGTGGTCCAGCTTTTAGCCCGACTGCATGAACAGAACGGTGAAACGCAAGTTGTTCAATCGTGAGATATAATTTTATACTTCGTTACAGATCAAAGCGTTGAATAAAAAGCGAGCACATGTGGATCTGTCCTCATTAACTCTATATGCATGCCATGTTCACCAAAAATGATTCTGGCAATTTTCTCATTGCCTCCACAATGCCTTGATAGGCAAAGTATCTGGTCGTGAAAATCATTGCGGGGGTTGTGCCTTTTAAATAAATCAGCATCAGGGGGCGAGAGAACGTTTTGAATGCAAAGCATTACACACTGCCGCATGACGAACAAACCGCGGCTAATGTGCGTCCAATTAATCGTGTACCGTCGCCTAGCAACGTCATTACGGAGGCATGGCGGAACCCTAATTCATGCTGCGGGGCTTATTTGACGATTCGGAGCGCTTATTCATTCAGGGTATGGTTGCGTGCTGGGTTGGGAATAAGGGGGCGGCGAGTTGGCTCGGGTGGGGGCGGCGGGCTCTGGTGTTAGGGGACTCCGTCCCAAAAGCCACCGACTTTGTATTCCTCCACTCCTGAACTCGATTGCGTATTCAGAAATCGCTCCTTTAAACCCATCAGTTCTGGCACCGCAGTCTCCCAACCGCCTTCAAGGTCTACCCTCTCTGCATAGAGACCTTCTCTCCCCCCCACTTTGCGTACCCAATCCATCCTTCGGTACCTTTCCTACCCTCCACAATGTAGAATTCAACCGATAAACCCGAAACACTCGCCCTCGGGACTCTTTGTCCTCCGCGGAAGTAATGCCTTCCCTTTGAGTTTCTTCTTCACCAATTCCTCCCCGGCGCTTCAGCCTGTTCCTAGCTCGTTTTCTTCCAATTCCCTTTTCTAGGAAATGTACGCTCTTGGACTAGGGTAGTGAGCACACCGCCTCGCGGTGTTTGATTTGTCGTCATCGAACCGATTTGTCATGCACCTACATCCTCGACATAACCTGAAAATTTACTTTCCGTATGCGAGTGGGAGAGCGTATGGGAACGTGTGAGGTTCCGCCATTAAAAAAAATTTTATATCCACGTAGTTAAGGATTTTTATTGTAATTTAGGACATAATTTGAATTCACTGAAGTATCAAACCTGGAATTACTTGTACTTGCATTAATTGAACGGTGTGTTAGAGTAGACCAACATCAAGTATAAATTCTTACAGTGATTTTATAAAGTGGGGTTTCCTAATAAAAATCGGGCACTAGGCTGCGTATGACCGTATGAATTCTACATTATAGGTTTTTCGTCCGTGTCTGTTACTTATTAGAATACAAATTCTTCAACTGTCCTGCTGGCTTTCTCGGCTCAATTATAAAGGATCTAGGTCAAGGCATGCAGACCTCATCTAAGCAACGCCACGGAAGCATACCTACGACGAAATAGGTATCAATGCATTTTGTTCAGATTAGATATAAGGTGGAGAAAAATCCAGAGTCCGTTATCCTACTTACAAAGAAAGTTACCAAAAGGCCAGAATGTTTTGGTCTGATGTGACGGACTGAATGAACTAAGCTTGAAGTTTTCCCTGAAAATCCGGCTGTGGTAGTGGTAACGCGCTGGCCTAGCAATCCTAAGATCACAATATCGAAGTTCGTCTCGAAGATAGATATCGTAATTGAGCTAAGATTAAGGTTAGAAGAACGTTAAGTTATAAGATGAATTAAAATATACTGAGTTGGGTTACCTTAAAATCTAATATTACTAAAGAATCTCAGAAAAAAATCCAAATAGAAACCAACATTAAAATAAAAATCTCTCTTGTCAAAATATTCAAACGAAGACTTCGGCTAGAATAATAGTGCCCTAGCCATCGTATGAGCATGTTCCTATAGAGCGTTTTGCTAATTTCATATCCGGATAGCGTTTTGGATGAAGGGAGGTTTTGAGGCAATATCACAAAAAATATATATTGAATCTTAGATGATCAAAGGCTTTAACGCAAGTTGAATTAGCATGGATGCGAAACTCGGTCCCTAAGTTGAGTGTAGTCTCAGAGGGTTATGAGAAGTTTGCGGTAGTCAAGATGAGAGGAGTGCTTGGTATTGTGGGTGAGGATTTAGAGGAGAAATATTATTTGGTGGGAATAATACGGAGGATACAGAAATTTTATTTCAGAAGAATTGGCTGAAAGCAGACTTTTGATCTGAAAAAAAAATTAATTATATTTGCCTATGACAGATTAATAGAAGTTAAGAAGGTCGGTACAGAGAGAGATATATACGGTTAGAAGTCAAAAATAACTTGAATGTTTAACAAGAGAGCGTTGTTTTTTAGTGATGAACATTGTTTATTGTTTCTGGCAGAAAACATGTAATGGTGTACCTATTTAATGTCATACTCGCTCTGCGTATGCTTAAAAATCGCATATGATATTGGATAACAGTTTATACATGTAATGCACCAAATTTTGTTATCCTGTCTTAATAACGGTTACAAAACACAATAAATGTTATCTTTTATGTGCATAATACCGCTCATTACATTTGATTCAATTGTTTAGGCACACCTCCTGCCTCATTAATGTCAAAAGCAAAATTCCTTTATTGCGTGACGCATAAAACGCGCATTAAAAATATATCTCGGTAGCGTTCGCATCACGTCACTTTTGAGTTTATCTTACTTTTGCTGCATGTAGCATAATGTATTATGTTCATTATTTGAGGTTGAATCTAACTGGCATAATCTTGACAAGCGTTTAAAGCTAAATATTTATTCTCGGTATGAAATATAGAATTTTCTTATATTGACAAACATATTTTAATTGATTAAGATGTGTTATTACGCATGTACTAATACATTTTGTTAATTAACTGTTTTGTCGTTTGGTACCTCAGTATCTTTAGTTATCTTGAATGGAATATCGTAATGAAGATGTCTTGTTTGCATAAATTCCCCCTTAGTCATTTCCTCAGTTACCTCACCCATGCTTTGCCTCCACGGATGGTCTTTCACCAACCACTTAGGTATGCCTTAGCCCCTCTACCTTCCCCAATTCCTCCGGGCAAATTTTATAACCCCATCCAGCCCACTAGCGTCGCGCACAGCGCTCCACAACATGGCTCCCGGCCGCAACTCTTCCCTACACACCTCTACGTCCCCGCAGCGTAAAAAAAGTGAATCGGTCGTTCCGAGCTTTGTGCTCCACGGGACAAAAGGGTTGGTGTGTTTGAGAGACGGTATAGGGTGGGGACGTGTGCCGCGTGTAGGTGGGAACAATGGCTGGATTTAAGATGTGTTGGATAAGCTCCTTAATGGGGTCTTAAAACAGAAAGAACTCGAAAGTGAAAGCTGCGCGTAATCTGTGATGGCGCGGGAAGCAGGCCGTTTCGTCGTCGTCGGCCCCGGCGCCTCTACGAACGCGGCAGCAAGAAGTAGTGCTCCTCAACCCAGAAGCTGTGGCGTCTATGCTCTCAGTGAGTTAGCGGCAAAAAGCATCGTTTAGCTTTAATATGCCCATGCTCAAACATCCCTAGCGTAATTTTACTGTGCAGTTGTACTTGTGGTTGAGGAAGGGGATGGCGATTGTCATGAAAGCATTCAAGCATCCAACACATTTAAAATGTAATTGCATTCTGAATTAATCATCAATTTGAGACCATCAGCAAACTTTATGCCTAATTATTATAATATTTGTTTTGAGTAATAAAAGCTAAAGGTTTTTGTATCAGGCGTGGAATTTGCCAATTTGGACGATAAAGAGCAATTTCAATATCTAACTGGTGATTTCAGGCGTTACTTAATGTAACCTATTCGTGATCGAAAAGAAAACCTTACTTTGTAGTTCCACATAAATTTAATAAAACACCCCGGGTTTCAACGTCCAACTTCTTGATGATGACGCTGGATAAAGTAAAGCTTATTTTCAATCCATTATCTATACTTAGGACACGATCTCGGTGGCGATGTTGCACGTCATCATCAGTACTTGATGTTGAGTCTACGGTATACTGTAGTCTTTGCTTTAACACATTTCTAGTGTACCTAACTTCATGAGGACATACAACATTGAAACGTAGCTCATGCTCTAGCAAGATATAACAAAGTTATGATGATATTGTTTTTCGTTTTAAGATTATTCCCAAGATATAAAGTGGTAATTGTTCATAATTGTGTCAGCGTAAGAGATTCAGTATTTTCATTTTCTATCGGTCAGTTAGTTGTTCGGAGGTGGCTGCTTGCAGTTAAGCTCATTTGAATCATCAAGCATAGATTTGTTTGGGTTACAGGTAGCTGTTCAGGGAAAGGGGGAAGAGTGGAGGGAAACAAAGCGTTGGCATTTGCCTGCACTTGACGAAAGGTGCCAAGGGGTTGCGAATTAACGTCCCATCCAATTGACAGAGAACTGAAATTAAAGTGCGCTCCACAGAGCTCTCAGGTAGTGACAGTTATATCTTTAAAAAAACACTCTCACTGTCGGTATTTGAACACGGAGCCTAATAGTGGGAGGGCAGTACTCCTTCCACCGCACGAACGCGATCCGCTTTATTTTTTATCGCAATTCATGTTTTTTTGCTATTTTTCCATTGTTTATCCACGATCATGAACACTAGTGACAAAGTAAAAACGGGGAATTAAATTCTTTTCAAATTGTTGACTAAAGTTTCCTGTACATTTAGAGGTAACTCAGGTTTCTTTCGGGGATTTGATTTTGTCTCGCTTCCATTCCTCTGATGCCAACGCTGATTAGCAATGAGCATGTGGAGATAAAAGTCTACATCTTTATCATCAATCAGCTATCCTTTGATTTGTTTAAAGCAGCTCTCGACTCCAGTCTCCTATCGGTTAACATCTACATATCTACATGTTTCTTCCCATACATCAAATTCTCTATTCGCTCTCTTTATCCATAGGTTTTTCTCGAACCTGTATATATTTTTATAGACACTTTCTGTAGTGGAATATTTCAGGAAAGTCCCCTTACCTATTAGTTACTACTATATTTATAGTCTTTTAAATTTTGTATACATGCGTTTTTTAACGGTGAATTTATTGATGTCTTTAGTATCATCTCCTTTTCAAACTATTGTAATTATTAATGTTGAGAAATCAGTTAGATGGAGAAACTTTCAGTCCAAGTCTTGCACCAAATAAAGACAGTTTATTATTAATGTGCATCTAAAGAGGCCTGCCTTTGCCCTTCATCTCTCCGTTCTCTTTTTCTCCTACGGCTGTTTTCATCCGGAAATTGCCTCAAGATGTGGCAGATTAAGTGGTTCTGCATTCTTATTAAAGTTTTCTGAATATTTGACATTTCTCCCACTCTTTTTAGGACTTCTTCGTTAGCTACTAGGTCGAACAATTTCTCCGTCATTCCTCCGTAGCACCACATTTCGAGTGCTTGAAGTTATAACTTGGAAGGCTTCAGAATTAATGAAAGAATTGGGAAAATGTGTGCTTAGCTGTCAATAAAACATTTTCACTATTAATGATACACATTGCTTTTATTGGAACTGTATTTAACCAATCAATTGGCCAAAATTTCATCCTGCAGTCCGTCAATGTAGTTTTCGTGCTAAACTTAAAAAATAAAAAAGTGTTCTTTAAAATGGAAATTTGATTCTTTAACTGTTTTAGAAACAAATAATATTTCATTTTCTTAATATAAGTATTTACAAACAATGAACATGATAATTGATAATTACCGTTGTTGATTAATATTTTTCTAGGTATATTGCACCACATATGAATATAAAATTAAATATTCGCAATAATTTAGTGATGGTGGCGCAACAAAGATTATATATGCTTAAATTAGTCTAGCAAATAATTAATGCAGGGGAATATTGATTGTTTCGCCTTATGTGCTCATGATTTAATTATGAATAATGTTGGCTGTATCCAGAAATCTAGATCCACTAATTACGACTCAGCATCAAGCATACCTTCTCATTAGGCCATCTATACTCCTCTGCGGGCACTGAAGGAAACGAAGGTTAATTGATGGAAATTTATTCATGCGACAGCCATGCGTTTCAGCCCTTCAGTCGCTCGTTGAGCCGAGGTAACTGGTTAAATTCCCTTGATATTTCAATGGCATTTCCACGTCAGAGCATGGAATGAAAAGGCGGTTTTCGCTCGATACAATCTGATAACCTTTCCTTTCAGGTACCAATAACGGATACTCCGCAAAGTAACGGTCTAATTGGTCCAATTTTCTCATCATAATACGGTGTTGTGATGTCTTATTTCTTTTTAGCCTTCAAATCGGTCAAATAACGATTATTAGCTTTGTATGAACTGTTCTATTAGAGGATTGAAATTTGACTTGTGTCTCCGAGTAGGTAAATTGTAGTAATGTCAGATAAGAGCTATCAATTTATCCCTTCATTATAATGATACTAAAGACTTTTCAGTCATAGACCCTTTCACGTACTTGATTGGAAAGATACATCAGTGCAAACATTTCCTCACCGTGATTTATTTTCGGACAACTGTGGTTAGGATAATAACATTTATCAAAACAAATTGCTGAGAGTACGTCAGGCCACGCAAGCTTCTTTCATGGTTTATTTGAATTGTTACATTTGAAATCTTAGGCAAAAAATATTTTAAAAGGTATGTCTTTACATGAAGACATAGCTCATATCTCACATTCATCATTAAAATCGTTAATAAAACATTCCAATAATGTGCTGTCATTATTATACCGTTTTGTATTTTAATATTTAATACTATGTTCAGAAGAAAACCGAGAACACAAGGTGAAATACGAAAGAAAACTATGCATTTTCTTTCATATCAAAGTTATTAATGTCTAGTGAGCTCCATCGATTGAAAGATGAGGATGTGCTAGTAGATTTTCATCTAAGTAAAACGGAATTCTCAAAGGAATTACTTTTTGGGTGAGTAAATTCCACAAAAGAATTAATAAACATGGGTGTCGATTTGCAGATGAAAAACTCAGTATGCTTATTCCTCAGTATTGGAAGAATACTCTCAGCCGATGATGATGAAGGGCATAGCTACATTTTTCCCTATGAAAAGGTAGGCTGATTAATATGAATTTGAATTAAAGATTAATTCAAATGCACCAGATTTAATTTTCTACATGTTATTACATTATTGTGAGGTATGGACAAAACATCGTTACAAATTTTCATGAATTGCATCGATTTCGAAAAATTACCAATATTCTAATTCATTTAAATATATATTATTCTCCTATCAAACATTCTCTGAGTGAAATATTCTTAGCTGATTTTTTTATATTATAAATAATATGACAAAACTGATGATTAAATATTTTCAATCTGTCTGACACTTGGATTCATATTTTTTCAGCTACGTTAATAATCTTAAATGGCCCTATTATTCCACGCTTATAATATAAGGTTACCTTATTCCTGCAATTCCAAATGTCTGCCATCTGCCGTACAGAAGTAGAATCATACACTTGCACATTGTTAGATACATGTATCACATTGGAAAGTGATTCAACAAATTATTTCTTCACGTTGGCCCAAGACTTTGACTTGCTGATTAAAGTGTTTGTCACTTGTATGTTAATTTGAGCATTTAACTGTTAGAATATTTAGAAGATCACTATGGATTTGTAATGTAAAAGTCTACTCTATTATATTGTTTTTATAACATTAAGTGTGGAAAATCAAACATTTTTATTTATCGTGTTACAAAAGTTTTGCGATTAGTGAACCTTTTTTCATGCTTATGGGGTAGTTCTTGCGTTTTGTGCTACCTCCGATGTAGTGAGTAATTATTTTTTTGATGAAATGGACATGATCTACTCTTCGTTTCATTGGGAAGCAAAATTATTTTTCATCTATTCATGGCATTATTTTCCTACGTAATGGCTTTTGTAATGTGTTCATTGGAATCGTGCTCCGTTTTCCTTGGGAAATACTTCTAGTTTTTTCTTTCCATTTTCGCAGTATCATATCTTAGACGGCCATTGTCCATAGTTTTCTCTTTATGCTTTCAGGATTCTTTGTTTTTATCCACAAACAATATTCTTTTCCTATTCTTCAACTAATCAGTCTATTCTTCCATCTCAGTGTTTTTACTATCGCTAAATATAGTTTTCTTAGTTTTAGGAATACTTTCCTTCGAAATACGCGGAGCGTCTACATTATGTATCCATTGCAAAAGCATTGCGTAATTATGTCATTCTCTAATGGTAAGGATATTTCTGTGCTCGAAAGTCCAATCTATTTATTATTATCTGGAAAATTCTCCAACTGCCCCTCTGGCCGATACCATAACATTTGAGTGGTAACATTGATTTTTATGTGCTCCAACAGCTAATATTATATCTTGCTCTCAACTTCCACTTTTATTATTTTCTGCGATAATAAATGTCAGTTATATTTATCCCACCCAGTATTCCATTGCCCATTATTGCACGCTATTCCTCACCCGATTCTGTTCGTAAATGAAACGAGTTCAGCTTACAATAATATTTGACGTGCCAAGAATTGAATCATAAGCATTCACTCCATCCCCAAAGCATTCTCTAATTACGGGGCACTCTGGTTACAATCGAACGCTTATAAGGCTAACAAACTACTGCTTGCAACACATTCAGTGCACCAGCGAAGCGTGAACATTTGTCCTCGAGGATACTGATGGGGTCATTTCACTTAAACTGCAGCCCGTTCGCAAAGGTGAGGATCCAGAGACGGCAGATGATTATGCCCAGGCCGAGCCAGCGGGTTTGACACGTCCATGCCCGAGGTGCGATCACGGGACGGGTGGATTCCGCTCGCCCAATGAATACCCAAAGCATGAATACGTCAGATTGGCATTTTCAGACGTGCGCGTTACGTTTTTCGACGCCTGGCCTGAAGGCTTTTATCATTACCCTATCGTCCTGAATGCCCGTCTCATTTTTTAGGCTGTTTTTGAGGGTGTTTCCTGAAATGGATTCGGTACGAACCCTCATGCGTCCTACGACCACCTAATTATGCCATTCTCTCTGACCTCAAAGATTACCTAATTAGATGAATGCATGAACCTCCAGAAGCAAAAAGAGATATATAGCAGAAAGTTTTTTGTTGCTGGGCTACTCTACCAATACTACTCTAATAGAGTTGTGGAGAAGTAATGGCTTGAAAAGCTAGCTATTTCATCCATAAATGGCTTTATATTAAAGATTATTTCCAGATGATCAGAGTTTGAACGGAATAAGGAAAGAAAAGAGAGTGTTCTATGCAATTAGCCATATATATCTGGAAGATATGCTAATTTGCATACGTAGATACTTATGGCTCTCTCATTCAGGAGAATCGAATCCTTATAAAAAGTCAATTTTCCCAAACAAGTCTTCAGGTCCTGGTGGAATTCAATTTTTTGCGCACAAAAAGTTAGCTCGTAAAGGATCTCCTTACCTTAAAGTACTATTTGACCAATCCGTCGTAGAATATAGAGTGCCCAAAGACTGGAAGATTGTAAAATTAACCTCGTTTTTCAAAAGTTTCGATAGGGAAGTGCCGTTTCCTAGTTTGGTCCAATGTCACTAACGTCACATTCATGTAAAATCATAGAGATTTTATTTCAGTCTATGCAATGAAATGACACCTAGAAATATGAAATATATTGATAACAACCAGCAAGATAAAAAAGGTGGATGTTTGATGAAACTTCATACCAGGCCATTTAATCACGGTGGCTCGCAGGGCATTATTTAGATGTTGTTTCCCGTGATCTATTTGGTTAGGTATGATTCGTTTTAAGGAAATCCTTTCCAATACATTTTTGGACACTGTTTGAGGAAGATGTTTTTATCACTCTTGTAAGCGTCACGAGTGACTGTTTCCTGGTCATGTGAAAGATTTCCAGAGCCGGGTAATGAGACAGTGGGACTCATTTAGACGAAAACAATTTTAACCAAATACAACCAATATAGTGCTAAAAGATTTTCTTGGAGGATGCATGGTAAGGATCCTACGAGGTAGTATTGCTGACACACTGGACCGAGGGTGTTGCCTTCGTTTTGCGGTCATATAAAGAAGAAAGTTGTGAATCTGAATATAATATCTTAGGTATTTCTGTTAAAATCGAGTATCTTAGGTATTTCAGATAAAAATCGTAGTTATTCATTATTTTGATTGAGAATTTCGAGTGCAAGAGGCCCAACATTTCTTCTTATGTGTATAAATAGTATTCACAAATTGCCGTGTGAGGGAAATAATTCTCAGTGAAGTTATGGTAAAGTATTAGGCGTTCCGCTTGATTGCAATACTGAAGAAAGTGTTTTATCATTTTCCTTGACATCAAAAACTGAACTAAATTATGTAAATTGGCTTATCATCATGGATCAGCAATCCTAAGATTGGTACGAAGACTCCCTTAACTCTATTTTCCTATCTACTCATGTCTTTATATTCGAAAAGTTCTTCTCCCTTAGATTCTTCACTGCTGGTTCCGGGTATCTTATGCTTGAACTTCTTCTTATTTTCTTCCAATTCAATTCCATTGATGATGGTCTTCACCATTTCATCGTATCTCATGATATGGCCGATTTAATTGACCCATATGCTATTGAAATCTCTTTCAAACTTGTTTAATTTCAGACAGTTTTTCACCTCCAGTTAATTTTTTTTTTGTATCGGTACTCCAAAGGAAAAGCAAATTTTGAGACGTTTCATTAGCAGTTATTGATGGTTTCCAAATCTGCTATTCCCTCTCTAAAATTCTCATCTTGATCTCCAGATAGGTCTGACTTTAACCCCATTATTTTTCTGTCATCTGCAGGCATTTGCTTCTGGCTCTCAACTCCAAGTCTATCCATCTATTCCCCTCGTACCGTGTAACTTCGCCCGTTGATCTACATTTCCTATGCCGGCGACTTGCGTGACCTCCATAGCGCCCATATCTTCCAACTCCGACATCCAAGTCGGGTGTCGGAACGGCTTGAGGTGAGGCTTCTAAATGATATGTGCTCGCCTGATTCCCTAAGGCTATCGTGCGCCGCGATTTCCTCAACGTGTTGGTGCTGGTCTCCGCGGGAAAAGACCGCACGTAAAAATGGAAAGATTTGTTTAAGCGATAGGGAAGAGGCGAGTGTTTTGGAGAAAGGTAAGATGGAATTCAAAGAGTGAGAATTTTCGAACTCTCAAGGGTGCACATATACTCTTCGAGGCAGAAACGGGCGAAATACGGGAGGAGTTTCCAGACTTAGGAGAGCTGGATTCGCAAAAACCTCTGGGGTGGAGTAAAGGAAAAATATTGAGATATAACAGACATATGGCATGTTGCAATTCTTGCTTCTGAAACAGGGGTGCAGAAAAGGATATAAATATGATTTTGCGTAGTGGGGAAAAATTCTCTCATATCCTAATTTTAGTGAATGGATAAGCCTGATTTTTGTAAATTTTTTATGGTGAATTAATTCCTTGTTGGAATTTGAACATAAATACTAGTAACCCGACAAGGCTTGAGGAAAAAAATTAATTGCGCAGTAGAATCCCTTTTTCAGATGCAAGCTACTCATGTGATTCAAATGGGTCGATGAAATCTATTTATAGCTATATTGTATACCTTGCCAATATGTGTTATTGGTTTTGGTATCCAATGGGTGTTAACTAGAGAACTGATACTCGGCGCCAAGCTCTCAATCAGTGGATATTATATTGTTCTGCTTTTGCATAACTTTGCATGCTTAATGTCGTTCTTATATTGATTTCAAAATATACTTTAGAAGTGTGCAGATAATTATTCATTTGATAACTTGAATGAAATGCAAGGAAGCTGCAGAAAATATATATGATATAAATAAATTGACCTTGTACCTATTATTATGAATAGTATTCTACCGGTGAAAGTAGGTTTAAATGGACATTTAATTCTTCCCACCCCCTATATTTCACACGATGTCACTCTTCAGCCCCTCATACCTCCTGCCACCCATCATTCCATCCAAGCTACCCGTTCTTCTCCCTCTTCCCCGTTTCCCCAGCGCTCTTCCCTCAATCACCCGCTTTAAAACACCATTCCCTTTTCCATCCACACCTTCTGCCTTCTCCTAATTTCATCTATCAAATTTCTTTCATCTCCTACCAATTCTAGCACTTCATCGTTCTCCTTCCTTTCGACACACTTTGCTATCTCCATCCTCCTCCACACCCACATTTCAAAAGCCCTAAGTCTATTTTCATCTTCTTTTCGCAAAGCCCACGTTTCCACCCCATAGTGCAACGCTCCATATTAAACTTTTCACTAGTCTTTTCTTCACTTCCCTACTCAACGCCCCTGTTATTAGCTCACGCCTACGAGTAAAAGCTTTTGCCAATGCAATTCTCCTTCTCACTTCAGTGCTGCTATATCCTTTTTGTTCCAACACTCTACCTAGATAGCTAAATTGCTCTACCTGCTCTAGCTTCTGACCTGCTTCTTTTATCGTTATACTGGCCCTTTTTGTTCGTGAAAACCGCATTACTGTCGTTTACTTCTGGTTTATCTTTATCCCGTATCTTTCGCACTGTCCTGCAACGCATTCAGCTTCTTTCGCAGGCCACGGGCTGACTGGCTGACTAGCGCTTGGTTATCCGCAAATCTTACTGATTTTATCAATTTCCCCCGACCCTACTCCAGCCTCTAGCTCATCCCAAGCCTCTCACACTATTTCATCTGAGTATAAGTTGAAAAGTACCGGCGATAACGGACAGCCCTGCCAAGCTCCCCTCCCTATTGTGGCCCAATCCGATTCTCCATCGGCCACTCTCACTTGCGCCTTCTGCGCGATGTATAAATTCAGAATCACTCTACTGTCTCTCTATTCTACTGCATTCTTCCGCAATATTTCCATGAACTTGTCCCACCTCACTCTGTCGAACGCCTTTACGAAATCAACAAAGCACGCGAATACATCCTGATTGTATTCTGCATTCCTTTCCACTAGTATTCTCATCACTGCAATTGCATCCCGAGTGGCCCTCCCCTTCCGAAATCCAAACTCATCACCGCCTACGTATTCGTTTGCTCTCTTTTCCATTTTCCTATTGAGGATTCTAAGCACTATCTTTGCCGCATGAGAAATCAAACTTATCGTTCTATAGTCTTCACATTCTTTTGACACCCTCTTTTTCGGTATGACCTTGTACTATTCCACCAAAATATTTAATGGTTCCGATTTGTTAGGACACGTTAGCATCATTGTCAAAGGGCTAACACTTCCAATGCGAAAAGGTCTTTTATTCCCTTTAACTATTATATGTAACCAAAAGTTAAGGGAAGGGCATGAGACTTTACGCTGCCAAAAGAAATTTCCTGATAGGTGATAAAAAGTGTTGCAAGTGGAATTCCTCCCCAATAACTTTATTTTCTGTCATTAGTACTTACTTGTGAGCGAGTGAGGTGTAACAAAAGGTTCAACTATAAAATTATTAAATGTGAATTGTATGAGGTATTTTACTGCGGTTTCCAAAACTTGCGCACATAATAACGTCCTATTGAATACAGAAAAATGGCTACGTAATATTTATGCTTAATGATTATTGCAGTAGGTTTTTAAACTCTGAAACGTTAATGCAAACTTGGTATCTTTCGTATGAAGGGAGCTACCGAACATGATGATAAAAAATCATGTAGATGTAATCGGAGGAACGGGTAAAAGTTGACAATGATGACGCTTGTGTGTCCTTCTGTGGACTAAAACCCTCTTCTTATGCAACATCAATTACCTCACTCTCTGTCAGACTGTATTAATTCACTACTCATTTTTTGCAGATAATTTCTTTAGCATAAATGAAGCTTCCTTGATTCGTCGGAAAACGAATTAATAATACCATAACTGCAATTTTCTAAACACTATTTTCTAAGAGAGGTATGAATTTGGTTCTGAAATTTCTCAGAAACTGGCTGGCCGTATACTTACTGTTTTATTCTCTTAGGTGTCACGTTAACTTGGGAGCTTGGTTTTATTTTCCGTTTTGTCAAGTAGAACTATGAAAGGTAAAGGGCGTTGCATTGAGAATGTTAATTAAGTTAATTCGATATTTTCGTAATTTGATGCCAAATAAATTGCATTCTCTCTGACTTTTCATATAATTAACGATTTTGTCCCTCGTGTTTCTATCATGCCCTTCAGTCATATTTTAATTACATTTCGGTGATTACGATGGATTTTGATAGGCGTCGACCTAATTCCCTATACTTTGGCAAAACAGACGTAAATTTTTAAAATTCTGAGCAAAATTATGTTACATGAAAATTGAAGTTTATACAATATTTTTTACCTGATGATACAGAATAAATTGTTACGCATATCTAAGTGAGTTCAAAAAAGTTCATTTTACCCTGATGCAGTTTCACGGTAATGAATCACCATAAATTAGGTGGTATAACGCGGAGGTTAGGAAATCACTAAAGCGACAAAGGGTATGCCACGCTAGGATGAAAAATGCAGGACGGGGTCTATCGGTAGAGGAAAAAAATGAGTTAATTAAAAAGTATAAAAAATCGAGATCATTAGCAAGGAAATCATGTTGGCAAGCGTTATCACATTTCAAGAACAAAATGTTAGGAGAATATTTAGATAGCAATCCTAAAGCGATTTGGTCATATGTGAGAGAGCTTCAGGGAAATAGGTCTACACTTAAAAACAATAAAGGAATTAGAGTCACCAGCAGTGTAGAAAAAGCCAATACTTTAAACACCTTGCTCCAAAGCATGTTCAACGTATCGTCACACAACGCAGTGGAACCACCTCCGAAAACTTTCAGTTAGCAAATGCCCGAAATCAAAATTTCATGTTGCGGAATAGAGCAGCAGTTAAAAAGCATTAGCAAAAACGAATCACCAGGTCCCGATCAAATTCCTTCCAGAGTATATAAAACATTAGCTTCTGAAAGAACCCCCTGTGTAGAAAATAATATTCAATAAGATACTAAAGAACCACACAGTACCCAAGGTTTGGAAAGCTAATATTACAACTATTTTTAAAAGCGGTGACAGGGAAGAACCTAGTGACTACAGACCCATTTCACTCACGTCAATCTCTTGTAAGATATTTGAGCACATTGTAGTCACTTCGATCATGGGGCATTTGGACAGTCAGGGATTACTCGTAAACAGCCAACATGGGTTCCGGAAAGGTAGATCTTGCGAGATACAATTAGCTTTATTTGTACACAATATTTTATTCTACGGCGAAAAAAGTACTGAAGATGATGTGATATTTTTAGATTTTAAAAAGGCATTCAATAAAGTTCCTTATGATAAATGAATCTTGAAGTTAGAGAGTTTTGGTATAAATAAAGACGTTGTATGTTGGGTAAAAGAATTCTTAAGTGGGCGAGAGCAGAGGGTTGTCATAGGTGGTATCATGTCGGACACAATCAAAGTCACATCCGGAGTTCCCCAGGGTAGCGTAGTAGGTCCGCCTGTATTGCATTTATACATAAACGATTTGGTTACCGTAGTTAGTAGTAAGCTTTGAATTTTTGCAGACGATGCGGTAGTGTATAGGGGTATATCAAAAGAAGAAGACTGGAAATCGCTTTGCAAGGATTTAGATGCAATTCAAGAGTGGAGCGACAAATGGCAGTTCGAACTTAACCTTAAAAAGTGTGTAGCTATGAATTTTTGGAGGAGGAATAATTCGATAGAGCGTAACTATAAAATTAGTAACACGAAGATCAAAAACGTTGAAACCATATGATATTTAGGTGTAACAATCAGTAAGGATTTATCGTGCGGTAGACACATCCGGGAAATATGCGGCCGAGCGAAGAGAAAGCTACGATTTATAAAAAGAGTACTAGGGAAACGTGATGAGAGCACAAAAGAGCGATGTTACTTTTCACTAGTTAGGCCCTACCTTGAATATGAAGCCAATGTATCGGATCCGAATGAATTAGGTTTGATCAGAGAACTAGATTGTGCAGCGTAGACCAGCTAGGTTTGTTAAAAGGCGTGACGATAGGTTGAGTAGCGTTTCAGAATTAATAAAAGAATTAGGGTGGGAATCATTATCAGAGCGTAGGTCAACAGATTAAATCTATTAGAGAAATTTCAATCGGATTACTTTACTGAAGATGTTAGGCACATATTAAAAAAACCAGCGTATTATGCTAGATTCGACCAGACAAATAAGATTAGAGAGATAGATTGTCGTACTGATAGATTCAAAATGGCATTTTTCCCCCGTGCTATAAGAGATCAGAATAGGCAGCATAGCAAAGGGATAGGTAGGTGAAATATTTTAGAGTATTCTGTAGTGCATGATGCATGTATTAACCCCTTAAATACTATAGATACTAACAATCAAGTTGCATGAGACAATATAGTTGCTTGTTTGCATGTTAGTAGTGCATGCCTGGTGATCCTCCCCCCCTGCCACACACCCTCGCGGAGGCTTGCAGGGTATCGAGTAGATTTAGATGTAGATGCATGTTGGTGTAAGGAGTTGAAGGTAATCCAACTAACAGCAGGTGTTTGCATACGTAGTTTGGTACTTTTACCTTTTTATATATTGCAGGTTAAACTAATATATTAGTACTAATCCTCTTAAATGCATGATAATTAGCGCATTTTTGGTGAGAATTCACCCCCTGCCACATAACTTTGAGGCGGCTTGCAGGGTATTATGTAGATGTAGATGAGAAGTTGATAACTAGTTTGCTTTGAAATATTATTATAAGAAATTGGGAAATGGCCTAGCTGTAGAAAATATGGTTTGCAACGTATTCGAGTTTGTTGCCGTAAATATACCCTCTCGCCATTTGCTTTATTTATAGATTTTAATGGAACGATACATGATTCACATAGAGACGAAATCTTTCAGCGAATGCGGTAAAAACTATTTGATCAAAGATTGCATGACACGGATAACGTATAGCCGTACTATCTCTGTCGCTTAAATGTTATTCCTGGCATCTAATGGATAAATCGTGTCCTCTGTCGAACAGCACGAGTAAAAGGGTAGAAAAGTCCAGAAGGCTGTTTACATAAAGTTCTGATTCCAAATTTCCCGTTTTAGTGAGTTATTGAGCCCATCATGCAAAAATGAGGTAGTGACGAAATGGACACGTAACATTAAAACAAAGCTCAGGTGTAGACGTTACACCAAACCATACATCATTAACTCTTAGATGTGGGGATTAATTTTGTACTGCTTTGTCGAAAAATCATAAAAAAATATTTCACGTTTCTCTTGGCTTGTGACTGGTCGTAAAAGGATTGAATGGCTTCCAGATCTCGATGGTAATAACCGCAGTTGACTTCAATAATTCTTTTTAATTTTAGGTATTAACAAGCCAAACGTATTCATTTATCATGTTTTAGCCAATTCGGTCTCAATTATGGTCTTGCTAGACTGTCCTTCCGTAGAAGTACTTAAAGTATTCAATTGAAAACTGAATTTTATTTGAATCATTCTTACATTTGCCTTCACTTTGCTTTTCGACCCAAACTACTTAAATTCATCTACATCTACACGATACCCTGCAAGCCACCGCGAGGGTGTGTGGCAGGGGGTGAAGATCACCAATCATGCACTACTAACATGCAAACTAGCAACAATATTGTCTCATGCAACTTGATTGTTATATTGTCTCATGCAACTTGATTGTTAGTACCTATAGTATTTAAGGGGCAATACATGCATCATGCACTACAGAATACTCTAAAATATTTCACCTACCTATCCCTTTGCTATGCTGCCTATTCTGTTCTCTTATAGTAAGGGGGAAAAATGCCATTTTGAATCTATCGGTTCGACAATCTATCTCTCTAATCTTATTTATCTGGTCGAATCTAGCATAATACGCTGGTGTTTTTAATATGTGCCTAACATGTTCAGTAAAGCTATCCGATTGAAATTTCTCTAATAGATTTAATCTGTACTTTAACCTACGCTCTGATAATGATTCCCACCCTAATTCTTGTATTAATTCTGATACACTACTCAAGCAATCGTAACACCTTTTGACGAACCTAGCTGCTCTACACTGCACACTGTCTAGTTCTCTAATCAAAACTAATTCATTAGGATCCCATACACTGGCTGCATACTCAAGGTGGGGCCTAACTAGTGAAATTGAATTGCATCTGCCCCAGAGAAAACTGAATTCCAGTGGCCAGTGGCTCTCACCTCTCTCATCTCTTAATTGCCAAAATCTCTTGCCCCTACAGCTTTTGTGGAGTCTTGATAGTGTTTTTTTATAAACAGAAATACGTATGTAAAATCAATTAATGTGAAAATTGCATGCTTCATTTCTACATATGAGAAATATTCAAATAATGTTTGTTCATTATGTTTTTAGAGGTGTTATTTATCCATCTGTATTCAAAATTAATCGATGGAATTCCCGTACAAGCAAATTAAAAAATTGTTTCTCATTCAGTATCTCAAATTAATTATTAAAACTACGTGTTTCTCACATAGTATCTCAAATGCAGTTGCTAAAACCTTTTTGTACCTATCTTTATTTATGTATATACAATAGTTCATTAATTCCTCTTTTAACGTTAGTGAAATTGGACGTGAATAAATAATTGAATCGTAAATTGGCGCATGTATTTTGTCTATATTTTATGAACATTATTTTAGGACGTTTTAAAAGTTTAGCATGCAATCGCCATTCTATCAACCGCAGCAGTGTGATTTGCCGATTGGGCAAATGTGACGAAGGTTTCCCGACGGCATTCCTTACCCAGGCAACCCGCGACCCGGATCGTCAATTTAAGACCGCGCGCGCTAAATCATCAGCTGTCGCTTCATAACGCGGGCCCTTTAGCGTTTCCATTTTCTTGTTTAGATCAATCTAAGCCCTCCCCCCCACCCCCTCTCCTCAGCTTTCTGCCTCCAACCCCATTCTCCCCTCCCCCCCTCCATGATCCCAGATGAACCAGCTGTTGCCCCATGCCACTTGTCGTTTTGGTTGTTCGGATACTCCCGTGGGGGAGGCGAGTTAGGGGTTGGGAGGGGTTTAAGGGAGTGGGGGGACGAGTATTGGATATCCTGGGAGTGAGGTGGGCTGCTGTTGAGAGCGCACTTCAACTCTCACACGCAACGCGGTGGGGAGGAGGTAGGGTTTGCACTCGGTCGGTGACTAATGCAAAACTCCCACGATCCCATGTGCGCCCCCAACACGAGGTGAGCCTCCGCCCGCAGTCCGCCCGCGATGACTGCGGGGGGAGGGGGGGGAGCTGTTGGGGGTTGAATGGGATGGCGTTATCGCGTGGAATCCAGACTGAGGGAATGGGTATGGCTCGGTCACTTGTCCCTCAGCCCCCTTGACGCATCTCCACACTCCCGTAGGTACGGCAAACCCGACACCACCTCCCGCCCCTCCTCGTTTGATTGCTTATATAACGGATTTGGTCGGAGTTGGGGGTGGGATGGGGTGTTCCTCGGTGGCATCTGGCGCTCCCGCGTTTATCTCGTTATTTCCTGCGTGTCAAATCACGGGGTAAAAACCGATGCGATCATGTTTTCGCCTTGCTCTTGGAATGTTTCTTTTTTCTGGCAAGCGTAATTCGGTCTCAAATTCGTGAAAATGGGGAATGTATCGGAGAATTATCCTACGCAATCCAATTCTCTTCTCAGATATGAAATACATACAATGTGTTTTCGTCACATTCAGAGTGATTTATTATTTTTAGGATGCATTTTTTCAATTAAATATGCTGGATAATTATATTTCTGGCATTCAAAAACTTAACTGCTGGTATTAAGATGCCACATCACTGTGAAATCTGAAACATTTTTAGCGGTGAAGTTATGACGAGAAGGAAGAAAATATTTATTTTTAAAAGTTTTCAATTTTCCATTGAGATGCACTCTTTAGACGAGAAAAAAATATTTTCTTTGATAAACTTGAAGGCATACCTTTAAACCGTACTATAAATTGGCTATAATAATCATACACTCAAATAACACGTAGAAAAAAGGCCTCTGAGATGGATAAAACTGCTTGTATAGTTCTTTTGTAGCAGAAAATTACAAAATTGCAGAAATGTATGACTTTTAATGCCACTTATGATGCATTACACTAGTGCCATGCAGGTGTTTGCAATATCTTGTATCCGTGGTATTCTTCCGGTCAAGGCAGATTATGATGGACGATGCATTTCTTCTAAGACTCTTATCACTCTGATAATATTCCTAGTAATAGTTTGCGAGATGGGAGTAACTCCATGTATATTTAAAAAGACATGATAAAGTGGGGACGGTAATATACTGAGGATTTAGACATTGCTTCCATAGCTCTTAAGTTATTCAAGAAAATGCAAATGACTTTATTACAACAAATTTGTCCATATATTACTTTATTACTTACATTTTACTCATAAAAATGTGTCAAATTATGCGTTTCAATGTTCTTATTGATAGCAGAAATGTTTGTAAATTGAAATCAGAATATTCTTGAAATGGGGAGACTAATTTATGCTTCTCGCCATAAAGTTAATTTTGTCGGAGTTGGAAAATTATTCGGGGATACATTTCTAATTGCTGGGAAAGAATTTCATGGTGTCTTGTGTGGGGGAGTTGGGAAATCTTAATGGGGGAACGGAGGTGGTTGGGAATATGAAGGTTGGAAGGGACATAAATTAGGGAAATGAGCGGAATAAGACGTGAGTTGTTTGCCAGGAGGGGGTGGAGTGATGTAGGCAGAAGAATAAGGCGAGGAACGCACCCGAACATTTCTAAACTTAATGTTTATGGCAGTGCTTGTTCCTGAGACATGTCTCGCCCAGATTTCCGACGTTCCTGATCCATGGCTTCTCCCATCCCTCTCCACCCATTCATTTTATTCACGTGCGGAAAGCCAACGAAGCCATTCCAACTTTCAGTTTAATTTCAGTACCAGTTCGGCTCCATTCAGTAATCGCAGTTTTTTCCAAGCCAAGTGATATAAATTTTGAAATGCTAAATCCCCTAGTTTTCAGGCTTCCACTTACACTAAAGTGGTTTGAAGAGAGTTCAAAATAAATCCAATAAATCTCTCGTCTGGAAAATGTCACTTATTTATTTGCAAATCTCAGACATTCCTTTTGTGAGGTGCGTTGCTGCTTTTTAGTTAGCACGTGTTTAAAGTATATCAGGTTTCCGAAAGAAAAGATAACGTCTTGCATTCGTGTCTTACAAGTAAAAATGTATTTCAAATAGGAAAAAGGTTCATGCTCGATTGGAAATTCCTATATAGTGTCCTTGAAATATCACAATTTTAATATGTAAGCGAGACTTAGTTTTGACCAGGTAATTTTAATAATAATTCTTAATTAATCTCGTAACTATAAAGTTTGTATTAATGAGTTTGGCAAGTAATCTAGTCATTAAATCAAAATGTGAAAACCTATGAAAATACTAAGGCATTAGTCTTAAAATGAAAACATTTACTTCAACAAATTACACAAATTTTGAAATTTTTTATGTTTGGACTTCCAAATGCGTTGTTTTTATTATATTTTTTGGTAAATGTCATAAATGTACGCATGATATAATAAAGTATATCGTGTTATTAGCTCTTAACTGTATTTCATTAACTACCTTCATTTCTAAAGCGTCTACGTAAGGTATTTTACTCCATATGTGAGGAAAGATTGCCTTTAGTGGGTATTGTGAACAATGGATAATATACAAATTGTGCATGGCACTTATGAATATTAAATTAGTTTTGATATTATCAGTAACCAAGTGGCTGTTTAATTTTAGGAAAACATTTTATGTACAAGGGTGGGAAAATTAATATCAGTTTCTCCTAGTTCTCCGTGAATAATGTTCTCATGCATATATACCTTCAGACGTACCATAGCTCATGATATCATCAGGGTATTTGCTGATTAATGAAGGTACTTCGCTACAGGGACAAGTTTTAATACTATGGTTCAATTTTTGCATGGGCTATCATAGAATATTATCAATCATACTTTTTACAATTTGAACTTTTCTATTGCAGATTAAGCTCAAAATAACAAGAGAAATTCCAAATCATTGATGGTACCACAACACTGAGCACCTGGTGAATAATATCTTCTTTAAGGTAGGAATTTTATGATATATTTACCTTCGCGTGCATTACTCTAGCTCTTTTACTGTCGTTTCATAATTTCGTGACCAGCATAGTTGTATTTTAATTACACGACCAGAAATAATATTTTGAAACGCTGAAGTTTGATAAATAATCTTTAGGCGTTCTGTTTGGCTTTGGTGACCAAACTAATTAGATAAAGTAACGCGCTTAAACGCCTCTCAGAAAGCTGTCTATCATGCCAAATGAAACATCCCGCGCATAACCCTCCATTCTGCGGCTAAATTTTACCAAAAGATGGCCCGCCATTAGACATTCGCCTTCCTGACTATGGAGAAGACCTCTCTCTCCCTCTCTTACTTCTCTTTCTCTCCTCCTTCCCCCCTTCACTTTCCCTTCCTTATCTCTCCTCTTCTCCCTCCCTCTGGTATCCCATCCCGGCCACCTGACCCCTTAGCCCCGAGGGATGGACATCTCCACATCTGTCACTCCTCTCCCCTCCTCCTCCTCCTATCTCCCGGAGAAACTCCGTTCCCCTAACTACTATGTCCACGTCAAACGTTAACCCGTACCCCAGTAACCACTCCCTCTTTTACCTCCCACCCTTCCCACTTCCACGCTCTTGCGCAAATATTTCCCTCCTTCCTTTAGCGTCTTCCTCTCCTCTCGCACTTCCATCTCAACCTCTCTTCCGTACAAGACCCTTTCCTCAAACTTCTTCTGTCCCCTGTCCTTCAACTTTGCATGCCCTAGCTTTCTCTCCATTTTTTCCTGCTGGACAAATCGGTATCTCCTTAGCCAGTCTCACAGCCAGCATCTCGCCCTTCTTTTACTCCGTTTACGAGGGTTCTCGATCCTTCTTTTCCTTCGCCTCCAGTTTTACTCGACTTTCTTTCTCCTATTCTTCATCCACGGACGTCTTCTGTTTCTTATTTATAACAATTTGCGGATTGTTTTGGTCAAATTTTGTAGGCAAACAAGTCATTGAAAGAAGTTTATATGCTCCAGTCTTATTTGAAATGCGTTTATGTGAGAACCTTGGATGTTCCACAAAAACTATTGTAATGCCTTATCTCTCTAGGGTATCGGTACCTCGATCATTCTATGCATTCCACGGCTTGCAATTATTGAATCATACAACTTATTCTTAAACAATGAAATTGGTTTATTTCTTAATTCATTTGTTAAGTATTTTGGTAATGACCTTCTGAAGTTTTAAGATTTTTTCTTTTTTGTATAGTACCTACCCTATGTTAGTTTTAAAAACGGATCGTGCTGGTTGTGTGAGGCGTTAATGATAATGAAATCATAGAAATTTATTAAATTTGTTCGTGAGTGGCATAACATAGTTCATGACATAACTTGAGGAAATTCTCTGTATCCGTGTCGTGTATATAATATGAAGAGTTTATCAATGGCTTAACTTCATTTTATGAAGCCTTATTTTACCATTAAAAATTTTGTCATACGATATCATTCCGAGATTGCCTTGTCATGAATTTCTTCACCATGTAAGGATTTTAAAATGCGAATTGCCGAATGATAAACGTAGTGTATCAACTGCCTTCAGTTTAGTTGAATTTAGTTTTTTGCGTAAATATCGTTAGCTCTCCGTATGTCTGCCGGCGTGAGTAGTTTGAATAGTCTAGTAGTATAGTAGTTGAAGTATATCTTTATAATCTTTAACTTTCTTATATCATTTAAAGCCATTCATCATGGTCTAATTGTTAAGTGGCGTTGTGTGCCAACGTCAATCAAACGTCTCGTAATGTTTTATTGCTGATGCATGGTCGAGATGCGTTCCATAATCATATATCCATCTAAGTAGCCATAATATATATAATTCATTTCATCATCCTTTGGATACATTGGAATCGCGAAGATTTTGGTGAAAGCAAACAATATCCTTGGCAAAGATAAAGAAAAAAATCCCTATCATGCCCGGCGCATCAAAATAGAAATCTTAAATCAGCAATTATAGCCGTTATCGGCGTGTCGGCCGTTCCATCACCCTCCTGTGAGCTCTCTTCGAGATAATGAAATAGGATTCCTTTATATGGTCCCCAGTTCCTCTTTTCCCTCCCGTAATTAAAGAACTTTTTCGCCCTAGTCTTGCTCTCAAGGCAATCCAATATAAAATCCGCTCATATTTTGCCCAGGGATGGATGTAGCCCGAAGGGTGGGTTTGAAACACAGGTGCCACCGTTTTTCTCGCCCTCCTGCAGTCTCGCTCCTAAAAATTCCTGAATATTTAACATTCGCCGGGAAACTCGGTCTTCATTCTTTAGTTATTGACACAGGTAATGGAATAAAAGGGTTCTTATATATTTAGACTTTAGGTTATGCGCTTCTTGTTATACAATGGATGTTACAGTGAAAGCTGTATAAGGAAATATATGGGAATTTGGTTTTAAATGTTGTATTGCTATTTCAGACATTCACTTTCGTAGTATTCATTTATAGTATGAGTTTTATAACAAACATATTTTAAAATTGAACTCTACCAACATTGAGGGGGATCAAAGTTTTTAAGTAATTATGAAAATTAATCTGGCTCTTACGTTTCTGGGGATGTTTCTTTTGAGTGACGTATATCTATAGAAAATGTTTCTCCACTACCTCTTCTATTCTGTAAGAAAGGGATATTTTCCAACGATATGAGCAAAGTAAGACGCGCGATATGTTATTTATTTTATTCCTTACACTCTTATCTTCTGACTGAACCATGTCTGCGATCTGAGTGCTCTTGCTCAAAAACAAGTCTCTATACTGACGAATTCCTTCCTAGAGAGACAGGTCCTCTCCTTATTCTAATGGAAAATGTCTGTGCTATTATGTTTCCTAAGTGCTTCAAGTAGTCTGCTCTCTTAGTTAGACTGGGTGACCTTTCTTCGCCGGAGCCCGAGTAATTGTTGGATTGCTGAGCGCGAAAGACATTCTATAAGAGCTATCCAAGCCAGAATAGGGGAGGTAATCCCAATTTTTGGGAGAGGAGTAAAGGCGGTGCTTCCCGGAGCCTTTCCACGGATACGGTGGGGAGGAAATGGGATGTAGGGAGACCAGAGTCATATCACCACGGCGCACATTCACGGTGAGGAGCTGCGTGCAGCCCCACAGAATGTAGAGTCATAAAGCGGCTATATGGAAATGAAGGTGGAGAAGCCGGGTTTTTTGAGCGAGAAAAACTCCAAGGGGTTAAAAAACAGTACGTGATAGAGGGATGCATGGGAATAGTCGGAGGGGTAATTAAGGTACATCGTCGCACCTTACTCTCACGAGGAATGACTCGAATAGCGAGCAAGCTCAACGGAAGAGATGTGGAAAAGTTTTCCCTCGAGTAAAACCACATGATGATTTTGTCCCAAGGGAGTGGCTTTGTGAAATTTTGGAAATGACAAGAGGATTCAGGGTAGATATGGCAAAACACCTTGAGGTTGCAGGCAAATACGTTAAAATGGTTTTAATGAGGCTGGATAGTGAGAAAAGGAAAGGTTGTTTATGCTTAGGAGAGATAGAGATTTTACGAAGAAATCCAGAATGTTTTATGTTTAATTTGATGTACGCTATGATTGAGAGGAGGTTCATTGCTTTAGCAGTTATTGGGTCATCTTATTATTTTCTTTTTTGGGAAACCATCGCTATTTAACCATTAATGTTGGATTTTACTATGAATATGCTTTCCTAGACATAAACCACTAATTATTATTGGACGGAGAGAGGATGGGAATTTTGGGATAATATCTTATTTTGATGTGAATTGACGAATTAAATATGAGTTATTACATTGTTCTTTCGATTGATTCTTATGCACTGATGATAATTACTCTGCAAGATCCATCAAGGAGGTGTACCTCTGTGATAGGGTAGGTACTAATGCTGCAGAAAGGGGAAGAACAGAATCATGGAAATAAACCCATGAAAATGATCGTTAATTTTTGATGTGGGTAAGTGGTATATTGGTTGTTTAAATAGCATTTTTTCATACGTAAGTTAATTATACGGGCACAATAAACATTGTAAAGTTACAGGGTTATGGGAATGATGTATGAAGTATTTCCATTTTTTTCCGAAACAAAACCTTATGCATTCTTATATTTACTGAGCGAATATAGAGGTAATTTTCCTTGAGTGAAATTTGAATTATGTTGTCACATTAAGGATGGATTATTTGTAGAAGACTAAAGTGAGGGATGGTTGTCAATAGTTAGAAAATGCCTCTTTATCCATGAAACCCATATCTACCTGAAGAATTAAATCGGTGATTCATAGGTCCCAATTGGGAAGTTTAAATTAGAATTAGCCATAAAATTTATCTCCTCGAATAGTAAAGATAATTAATATTCCCGAGGAAAATGTCATTTTCAGGCGAATGGCCTACCCCGGTATTACCTATCGATGGATAGCTGAGATTTCTGGCAGATAAGTACTTCAGTGATGTGACAGAGAAAATTATGAGTGCGAAATATATTCATATTAAACGCGTGAAGAGGTACTAAATAGCGCTCTGAGAGGTATGCTTATTCAGAAAGTTTAAATGTTTACGACACTTCTTCAATAATTGCTTTAAATGGCATGAGTTATACCTTGCATCGTATTCCCACCTACAAATTGTTTGATTCAAAAAACGTATTTCTTCTCAGTGATATTAAATGATTGTATACTTTCATATCATTGCCAAATATACGATTTATATTATCTGTGGTATTTTCTAGATATGTTCAGTCACTTTTGCAGGTTATAGAGCTTCACGTCTCTCGTTATTGATATTATTTGGAAAAGATTTACCAAGATCAATTTTGTTTCTGTCTTGGAGTTAGAAAGCTAGGAATAAAGCTTTATTCTTCACTTCCGATACATGAAGTCAAGATATGTGTGTGTAACGTGTACCCACGCATGGTTCGATACTCAACGCGCAGGTATAGTATTAACTGGGTAGGGGGGAGGGTAACAGGGAAGTGAACTAGCTTTCATACTCAGAGCCACGGATGACAGGGCAAGACCTCGCGTATTGAGTTGTCAGAGTGCAGTGACAGCCATTGATTACCACTACATCTACCTCAGGTGTATGCAGTTCAAATATAGGCGGTTAATATTTAAATGACATGTATCTATTGGCCTCAATCAAAATTTTATGATAAATATTCCTACCTATCTGCCAATATTAGTGTCAACTTTGAAATAAGCATTACTGCGTTGCTTTTTATAGATGCCGTCAGGTTCGCAAGAAATGAGAGCAACCTTTTTCTTACTAAACGTATAAAGATGCTTTATGTTTTCCAGATTGCAGAAATCATTACTTCTTCAGTTCAACATTAACTTTCAATACTCAAACATTAAAAAAATGTATTTCCATGCATGTATTTTTCTCCGACTCTACGCTGATATTTTATTCTCGTCAGCCAAATATCGACTTTAGGAAATGCCATTGGTATATATAACCATTCTTGCATTTAAAGGAGGTTAATCTCCAATTTTGACAATGGATTATTTGGGCTACAGATATATTTATGAACGGCAAAATTTACTAGCAATGAATAACTTCCCTCACAGAGCAATCGAAAAACTAACACTAAATTGGATAGTTTCGCAGGGCTGAAAAAACTTAATTTCAGAAGGACTTTAATTCTTCTACTCCACCTCCCGTTTAAAGAGGCATTTTTACGTATATGTAAACTTGTAGGAAAATGAAAGAGTACGACGTATGTCGTGTCCACCAAAAATTGATGGGACGAATCCGAATTTCGTAATGGATGCTAGAAGGAGCCTGAGTAGCAATTGGCAAAAAAACTGGCAATTTTCCACCAAATTAAGCCTGAAACTACTACCTTTATGAGCCTGAGTAGGTTGATAGAAAGGAGAAAATGGGATATTTACAGTCGTTCTAGAACGAATTACAGTTTAAGCGTGGAAGAGCTAGGGAAAGAGCATGAAGAAATAATCGTTATAGGATCAGAGAGGTCAGCAAATTCATCAAAACTATCCTATTCAAAAGAAAACTAATGTTAATACCTATTCCTTATTCACCGAATCTAAAATATACCTAAACCGATTTTGAAAAGTTTTTCATTTTAACGCAAAATTGTCACAGCCTTAAAAATTACTCTTAAATATTTGTATTCATTGAATTGGTTGGTTATTTAGGGGAGGCGACCGACAGCTGAGGTCATTTGCGCCATATAGATAATAATGGATAATTGGGTAATGGTAGCAGTTTTTTATGGAACGGAGGAAGGGTGGAGAGAAACCCGGCGTCGGCATTAGCCTACTCTTTACGAAAGGCGCCAAGGGGACCACGGCTTAACGTCCCATCCGACGGACGGAGTAATGCCCTCCACTAGGCACTCAAGTGGGGACCGGTTTTCCACTGAAAAATCCGCCACTGCCGGGAATCGAACCCGGGCCCTCGGGATGGGAGGCCAGTACTCTAGCCACCACACCAACCCGATCCCCCTGTATTCATTGAATTAACACTGGCTCAGTTTAAAACACTAACGTTACAGTTTTCACGCAATAAATGTAGGCAAATTATAAGTAAGTGAAGTTTGTTTGGAGCCAAATATGATTTTTATATTTTTAAGAACTTTCTGGTAATGAGAGCAAGGACCCTATCTGAGAAACAATGAATTTGACCTTGAGACTTCATGGGTTTACATAATGAGTTCATTGCGTACGCAGTGGTCTCATTACGTGAGGTGTTACCTGGGCAGGACTTATATCCGAAAAATATGAATTAATAAGAATGAAGAATATTTAGTTTAATCTCTTATCCCGGTTTATACGCGACGAAGAGTGAAAATATGGTGGATTTTTAGCGTCATGTTTATAGGTACGTAAATATTTTACTTACTTGGAGAATACGGGCTTTCTCCAAACCTGGTTGTTTACATGCATATCGCATTAGCTACGGTTTTTTTTTCTTTTTGCTGAGAATATTAAAAATACATAAACTCTGCCATGTATCTACCGATTATTGCATAGTAATCATTTTAATACGTAACAAAAACATTCTTTTTATCCACCCTTTTTAGTGCGAAGGTGTTATTTCAGTTAATTTAAGTAGTATTATGCTCTTTGAGACCTCCTGTCTTATCCAGATCGAAATCAGTAATTCCATTTAAAATCATCTTCCTATATCAGCTTAAAGCTTTCTCATTTGGTATAGAAAAAAAAAGTAATCCAAACTTGTCCGCTGATTTTAAGTCCCTCTTCCCCATCACCGAGAGAAAACTTAAACTTCAACGAGAGTTACTTCCCTCGCTGTTTGTTTGTTGCCCGGCATTGGTCTCCCGCAGACAGTACACCCCCTCACCTTGCCGACCCTCCAACCCACGTCCACCACCATCTCTCCTCCCTCACTTTTCCGGTCCAGAGACCAAATTCTCCTATACGAGCGAAGTTTATTTATTGGGGAGCTCAGCCGACGCTTTTCTGAGATGGGTCTTCCGCCTCTCTGGCGTAAACAATGCCCTGCCCCCATTTCTTTCCGACCCAAAACCCTCGGACTCTTCCATCCATCCATCTACCTCCTCTTCCTTCCTCTTCGACTTTCTCCTTTCATTTCTCATTGGTTATTTTTTACATCAACGTGCTTATTTCGCTCTGTCCTTCGTTCCGATGACATCATTAACTTACCGACAAAATGCTGCTTTCACAAACTTAACCTTTAAATTGAAGCAGTGGCCTAGAGTACTTGTACAATGGCTGTATTTACTCTGTTCTAATCTCGAATAATGTTGTCCATGATTACCTTTTTTCTCCCCCTTACTCCGTAAATGTCCAGTCGTACACTCAACTGATGCTCAGCGTAAAATGTGTACTGCGGATTTTTCCTCTTTGTTTTTGCCGTTCACAATTGTACTTAGTGGGTAAACCAAGAGGCCTCGTACCCACGCAGCATTCGTGATCCAAAACATCTTATCTAGATTTGATTTATATGTTATACTCGTGACCCGTGACGCCACTCTAATCGTAGCAGTTAAAATCAAATTTTGGGTTCACTTCCAATTTTGTAGTCGAAAGAATGGACATTTTATATTTGCTGCTGATCTATTCCACGTCAAGGGTTATGTACCTCTTTCACTAAACCCTCAAAGCTTTTTAAAAGAGAAAGTTAAAACATGTAGTACATGTGTTTAATAATGGCAAGCGTGCATAAATATTACAGTTTCATTCAGTGGCCTATGGCTGATCAAAGCTATTACGCTCCATGTAAGCTATGTACATATTTCCGAACTTAATACTATGCATTTGTAGCGGCATGGATTATGCTTTCTTTTAAGTCAAATTAAAAGGTCTTGGTTTCATTTTCATGCATGATTCATGGCATGTAATGAGCCTTATCTTGCATTAAAACAGTTTTCTCTCTTTTTGGGCATTGAATAAACCTCATGATAAATTAATAAAAAAATCTATTTCACTCTTGTAAAGCGTTTTTTTAAGTACGTAATATTCACCTCACGGGAACTAAAGTTTAAAATAATTTGAAGTTAGAATCAAGTATATTAAACTTTTTCTCGGCCCTACACAGTCTCAGAAGACAAGTGAGTGGTGGGTACTGTAGGAACTAATTTATCGGGCAAATTATGACCTGCGATGAAATTTGGGATTAGAATTGGATTTTGGTAGCTCATGTGCACTAAGTCATACTTGCATTTAGATGGCTGATACTAGTTTTTATATAATACACTTGTTGGCTTTGACGGTCAAAAAGGAGTGGACATAGTTTGTTTCATTTGTGGTAGCAGAGATAATGTTTACAAATTGAGGTTCTTTTCAGATTTTCGTGTCTTAGGGAATAGTTGAGGGTCATTGTTATCCTAAACTCATTAAAATCCATTAGTATTGATGATTCATGACTAAACAAGAGTGTTTGTGTGAAGATTTCTCGGGTTTCAAGAGTGTTATTACCTACATTCTATTTCGTTTCACAGTGATATAATATTTTTATCGTATTTACACATTGACTAAAAATTTCAGCTGTTATACCCATTGCAATTAGATAGTATTACAATAGCAAAGTTGCCTTGGATTAACTTATATTATATTTATTATGCAAATTCTAAGAACCGCTCAACATAAGGATGGAAAAAGCAAATCAACTTCTAGGTGACGACAGTGTGACGGGTCAATGGGTCAGGACGTAAGGATTGGTCAATCCAGGATCTGATAGAACTAATAAATGTGGCAGATAAAATTATTGTAAAATATAAATAATGTATTCAGTGTGTTTTTCTAAATTGATGATTTATCATAGCTTACTCTTAATCATGCCTACGTATTCTTTTAGACCTAAGTAGAATCGTTCAGTCATTTATGTTCATAAATAGTTTAAAGCATTAGTTATTTAAGCAAATGAAAAAAACTAATTTAATTATCAGGGAGCTACTCATGGTATATGGAAGAGATGAAAGGAGAAATATTAAAAATCACTTGTCATTTTTGTTTCACCATTGAGAGCTGAATGATTTCCATCTTAAAAGCCTGAGCTCGGTATTCGCGAGAGACGTATATTTTTCAGGTAAACACGGTCTGTTATTCGTTCTCGGGGAAAATACGTTAATACAAGTCCTTGTGCTTCAAAAAGGGCAAAACATCATAGCACCTTGAAGACGGCAAAGACTAAAGGTAATTATTGCTTCTGCATAATTCTTCTCAGTGTTTTCGAATTTTCTCATTTATTTTGGAATTGGATTTGTTTATACGAGTACCGCCGTGGTTCCGGAAGTTCACATTTTGATATTTATGTTTTTTTTCATTTATTAAGTAACTCCAATTTAAAGTTATAAAAATGAGTATTATGTACAGAGAACATCAGAGAGAAATCAACTTAATGAGAAATTTTATATTAGCTGACCAGCGAGCACAACTTCGAAAAATCTCATCATATCACACTTATTTTTACCACTACTAACTCTCAAAACCACGCTAGTATTTTTTTAGAGGAAAAAAACTATTTGGGTAAGAACAGTTTCTGTGTTACCTTATAATCAAATGCGAGCGTTATAATTTCGTTTTAAAGTTATTTCTTTTTTCGGCATTGTATGACGCGTCTAAGGAATCAATTAGTGTAGATGACATTTAGTAGCCTGCTGAAGGAACCTTCAATTTGATAAATAGTATACACTGTGGATGTTTTATTCAGCTTGTCTTGTATTTTTCAATATGACGTTTGGAGAAGTGGCATATAAATGCAAAATATTTCATTATCATTAAAGATCTTAAATATACTAGTTCAAATCTGATCTATTGAGAGAAATTTAAATGGGAATGGGAACCGGTAGAAATAAAAAATAATGAAGCTAAGTATATGAGTACTTACATACTTATGTTAACATTTTTGAATGCCAATAACCTTCCCGAGGCTCCTGTAATTGTCTTGATAAATACTTGAAGAAATTTTTTATCATGATGTTCACTTAACAAAACATAGGATATATAATCAATTATGAGATGTGAAAATTGATTCGATATCGATAATCGATTCTTAGAAACTGAACGAAGCATGTGCTGAACATATTGGTAGCCATTGCGCAAAAAAGCGAGTGAACAATATTTATTGGTATGAGTACTGATTGGTATGCTATGGGACAACAGACATTATGCAAAATTCCAACAATATGGATACAGTATTGCGCTTTTCCTTGAGAATTTGTTGTACAATTACCAAAGAGCCGAAGTTTTGTTGCATTCAGCATGCTTTTCTTTCACCTTGAATTTGAAAATAATTGAATTACTGAAATAAGTTTATGGAGTCACGTATTGATCAATGCAAGCTTACATTTTACAATACTCTCTCCCTTTCATTTCATACCCTTTTCACCCTTTCCATACATTTGATATTCACCTTCCCATGAGTGTGTGTATAAATATATGTACATATATATATTCCCTGCCACATCCGCTCGTCTGCCTTCGACAGAGGGGAATAAAGCTGTTTTGTAGTACCGAGGGCAGGCGATGTATCCCTTGAGATATTACTTCATCGTGATGCGAATGTTCCAATGGCGTGGAATTGGTTACCCTCAAACCCCACCAAAAACATGATTCTCAGAGGATATCATCTGGCAGATTTCATGCGGTGCATGACATCTGCTCCCCTTGGACCAAGGAGTATTTTTACTAGAATATTTTTATATCCCGGATGACCTCTGTACACCTTGAATTAGATGCAGTGAATTTTTTGTGCTATTTCCTGAAGTTATTTCTGGGTATGAATGGAAAGAGTAGGAATGATACGCTATAGAAATAAACGAACATGAGATAGGACCTTGTTTTTGATATATCATTTTAAGCCAAGACATTTTAGTGTGAAATTGATAATATATACCTGAAAGTGCCTAACACTTATTAGAATACATTATTTACTTCACAATTATCCTCACATTCTTTTCTTTTATTTTTTTCTGAACAGGGATTACTAATCACTAATCAATGCTCTCAATGATCGGTAATTAATGATATTGATGTCACTTTGATAGACAATGGTCCAAGTTGTAATTTTCTTCGTAAGATATTAATTACTTCATTCTTTCAGATAGGATGGTGTCCTTACTTAAAAGGATATTACTATTGACATTGGGTGTGTTGGTCGTGTATTTTCTGGGGCTAAAATGACACGGTATTTTCCAAAAACCGTGTATGCTGTGCATCTGAAAATTTAAATTTAGTTCTCGGTTTGCGAAAAATTCATTCATTCCTTTCTTTGAACATACATTTTGAGAAAACTATATCATTTTCTCTTTTCATCTGAAACATCTGAAATAAGTAATGAAACATTTTGGAATGTGTTTCTAGTCATAAAAGTTCATGGATTTTAGTCGACGGTAAAAGCAGAAGTTTGGATTATAATTTGGACTGTAGATTGAATGCTTTCAAATTTGTGCTCCCATGTGTCAGTCAGTTGTGGGTAATAATTCCGTACACAATTAGTGCTATGTTGTAATGAATGAAGGAGATTATTACCAATGATAAGGTAAAGATGGGAATCTTAGTTTTCTCGCACGTCAAATGTACATTAAGTTACTGGTCATTTAGTCACGCTATGGGTTCTCCCTACACAAATGGAGGAGGAACGAACAAATTAAATTATAAATATACTATTTTTTGCACTCCGTACTGCCGACCCACTGAAAGATTTTATTAATTTTGACGGTTACATTGGATGCTAGAAAAATTGTATGATTTTTACTTTTCCAATCAGTGTGTATTTTCTTATTCCTCTCATGTTTTTAGCATATCTTGCATATTTGTAAATGTTTATTTTAAATTCAAAATCACCACTGAATCTTTTTCCTCTGCAAGTATAGAGAAACTCGTTAAAGCATAGCGATTTAACGCCTTAAGATGTTCCATTAATGGAAGGAAGAAGCAAATTTAAAGAGCGTTCTCATGTTCCCAGCACTATGATCGATTAAAATTGTGTAGTAATGACTTGAGCGTATTGGATTCCAGACCTTCTAGTTAATCGATAACAATTTCAAGGAATGGTACCTAAGTGATTTCCACCACGGTCACGTCGCCCCTTCTGATTGATCCTTCATGAGGAATGTCCCCTTTAATTCCCTTTTTTTAAACGATCTAATTCCCTTCTGGGAATGACGCCTTTGCTTAGAATTTAATGGCTTTCACCGCGGCTTGAACTGTTTCCCTCCATCTTCCTAATATCCTTCCTCCTCGCTTTCCTCTTTCTTCCCAGATGTCTGCACATCCCACTAATAAACTCCCTTTTGCGCTCTTTTCCTATCTCTCCCCCTCTAACCCTTCCTCTTGAGCAGTCTCCTCCCAAACATCAGTGTCTCGAACCACCCCTTTCCGGTGGCCTACCCTCCCGTCACTTAGTATGCATTACTGCTTCGTTTTCATCTTCAAAGCCTCCGTCATCCTTCCCCACTCCCTTTGCTTCATCCTCGAGTCTTCACATTCGGCATTCCTTCCTCTCTTTACGCTACCTCCTCTTTCCATATCCTTCGCTCGCATTGCCAGCATAATATTTATTCATTAGATATTGGTATTTTTTGTCCTCGGAATTCCGGGAAAGAATATGCTGTACCGATTCCTTTTTAAACATTATCTCTACAACCTACTGCAATACTCTAATGCTGTGATAAAAAGAGGCGTAAACGGGGGTTTAGGTTGTTATTTGAGAATAATATTGTGCTGAATGTTTGTTGCTCAGACAGAAAGATCACTTTTTTGAAAACATGTTATGCATGAAAAGGTTAATCGGAAGACATACATTTAACTTTTTATATGCGTGTAGTTATTACCGTAGTAATCAGATATAGCGAAACATTAAATCTTTCGAAGGCAAAATGAATGTTGTACAATGAAGACCATTACAAGACTAACAAATTTTAGTTCTTAATATTTAAGATCCCACTTAAATTTTCTTTACGAAATATGTTCATTTATTTCCAATCCTCTAGAAATGCAAGCAAGGGTTTTGTCTTTTAAAATACTCATGAGATTCCTTTGTCTCGCGTTATTTTCCATTATATGAGAGCTCTTATCTCAATGGTAAATACACTGCATTAAGGCTATGCACGTATATGATTTACTAAAAGATGTACAATAGGCACTCCATATTGTAATTTTAGCAAATTATTGCTTTTTTTCTTTTTATTTTCATTTCTTGACCTCTTAAATCGCTTTAATAATATTGTGAAGCAAAGATCATAGGAAGTTGCCATATTAAAAAACCGGTATGATGTAAAGAGCGTACCGTTCAATAGTGCAGGAAAACTCTTTTCATCGTATTATTTCTCACAAGGTAGAATTGTGATTACATTTAGAGCTTTTTATAGTGATAACTGATTATAATTCGATTATCTACCCTGGGTTATACACTCATAACACGTAAAGTTACAGACCTAATTTAGGTTTTTCTCAATTATTGACACAAGCTCGAGCGATTTGAAGATTATTAGCTCCCTCTCGTGTTAATCGATATGGCAACCACTAAATCCAGGCGGTTGCTCACACACTCGAAAGATGGGGATGGAAAGATTTGGAAGGAATCTTCAAGCATATTCTGCCACATAAACGACATGCACCTTCTGTGAATAGCAGCGACGTGGATCAGTGCGATGTTGCATCCTCTTTGATGAAAAGGATGCGTCTAATATTAGTATTACGATATTACGAGAGTAAACTTCTAGGCGATAAATATCTTCTACAACCTCCAAGAAAACTCCATTTGGAAATTGAAACGGTTGATGCCACACAGAGGTACTTCTTCGAATAGGGAAAATCGTTGAAATTGTAATATTACCTTACTTATCAAACGTTTTTTTGATGTTTGAAATTGTTGAAGGTAACCCTGAAATCCCATTGAGAGTGTGTTGCTGGGAGTGTATTCACTCCGCGGAAACCGGGTTACAGCGTCTTTTCAGCTTACAATACGACCATTGCGATTTACAACGGAGCACGTCCTTTATCGATCTTCTAGTTTATACTTGTAATAAAATATTGGCATATCGACTAACTTGCGTGTGTGGTAAATGTGAGTGTGCGGTACTTCGATTTATAGGACCGGAAATAAGTTGTTAATAATATACTGGTGTGTAATTCTGCTAGATTTAGGTAAGTCTTCGTGATGCATTGGCTGCAATATGGAACACCACAATACCAGAAACTAAATATGGGCAGTTAAAACCGTAGTGTTTTTGTCAAATTAGAGCTCTTGTACGTACATATAGAATTAAGGAAGATTTATGGAATTCAAATGAATAGGCGGAGTAAAAATGATGACTTAAAAAAATAGTTAGAGAAATAATCTCGTTAACATCATGAGACCAACCCTACCAGACGCATGGTTAGACACAAAGATCTCAAGAACAAGTTCGCTGAAGAATAAGGTAAAGGGGCAAAATTCCGGCAAAACATCTCGAATGATTTATGTGGGTCAAGAAATGAATTATGGAAAAGATGGAGAGTTATGTTATAAAAAAATATGGAGAGTTGGATCAAACGAACTTTATGTGGATTAGAGACGATTAAATTGATGTAAAATGAAACCTTTTTGACATGCTACTACGCCTCATCATGAAATTAGTAATGTTATGGCGTATTTCAAACTTGCATCCCTTGGATACAATTGAACGCCTTTGAAAATTGATTTTAAATGCAGTCGAATCTTACTGCAATTCCTTAATAAGAGATGGAAATCCTCATCACAGCACAATCACTCGATACGAGTCGTATCCTTCCCAAAGCCTTACGTAATTGACTTAAATATTAATATTGAACCTAGCTCTGCGTAAAAATGTACGAAATATATACGTAGCGAACATAAAAGCTAAATTATACAGTTCAGTTTTTTGCTTACTATTATTCGCAACCTTGGAGGTAATGACCAAATATGTAATTAGAATAAGTGCTTTCGGGGAAAATTCCTTATACTAACAGGATAGAACTTATTGCCGAAACCTCTGGAAAAGGTGCTGAAATAGGATGGTAATGAGTTAGGTCTAGAGAGTTTCATAATATGATGATGAAACGTGACCTTAAAGTAAAAGGATTGTAGTAGTAGAGAAGATTTTTAAAACTGAGCATAGAGAAGAATCATTAAATAAAGACTAAACGAAATGGAAGACAAATTACGAGATTACGAGCGTACTTGCAAAAAGGAAAATGTCTTGGAAAACAAGCTAATGGTTTTAGGAGGAAAGTAGGTAGGGGAGAGAATGAGTTGGTGGGTTGGCCAATTTATTAAAGTTTATTGAATAGTGGTTTAGTTGATGTGATTTTTGGAAAACGATAACATGGAGTAAAATGAATGAAAATGTGGATAATTATAATAATAATATCTATTTATTTTTCTGTGGCATGGGCACCTAAGAAAAAATACAGAGTATAACATATAATTACATCACAATCGTAATAATACAATAATAATAAAAAATACATGGAAAGAAAAAAAAAACAAAATACAACTTGGAAGTTCCCAGCATATTTCAAACAGTTTTATGTGCCTATGTGGCAAAGAATGACATTTTATGGGATGATTTATTCATCAAATATTCATAAAATTTAAGATGGTCTGAAGAGAAGATATAAATATAGTTAAATAAATAGGGAAACGGTTGAAAACATTTAGAATTAAAAAAGTGGAAGATAAAGTCCATGGTCTCTACTCCGAACAGTCAAACACATTCACAAAATAGAATTCACACTGAAAAGTTCTACCAAATGATTTGCTAGTTACGAACTTGTTTCCAACGTACAGGCTTCCTATCTTAGAAAATAAGACTTATGTAAACACAACAGAATAAGTAAATGTTGGTTTGTTATTCAGGGGGGCGAGGTCATTCTGCGCTGAGGTCATTCGCGCCATTTTGGATAGGTGGGTAATTGGGTAATGGTAGGAGTTTTCAGGGAATGGAGGAAGGTTGGAGAAAAACTCGGGATCGGCATTAGCCTACTCTTAACGTCAGGGGTCAAGGGAACCACGGCTTAACGTCCCATCCTACGGACGGAATACTGCAATTGAGATGCCCTCCACTAGGCACAAGTCTGCCACTGGCGGGAATCGAACCCGGGTCTTCGGGATGTGAGGCCAGTACTCTAGCCACCACACCAACCCGATCCCGAATTACTAAAGGATTGTTTCGAATAACCGAAGGAATAAATTTTCAATCGTCTGCTTGACGTGTAAAGCAGACCTTAAAATTTGATGAAACTCTAGTATTTTTTGCCTGAAATAGTATTCTGCATGGTGGAAGCTAGGACTTGTGCTTAGACTGGTAGTTATTTTAATCCTATTTATATTACTGTCGATATCAGGAATATTTGCTATCCTCTGTGGGGCGATCTAGTTGTCATGGGTTTCTTCCAATGCGCACGCCTCACCTTTGCAAACATGGCTCCCACGCTGCTTACCTTTTGATCTCCTCCCTTCAGTCCTCCTTTCCTTCGATTCCACCTAGCGATATCGCCCGCCTTTTCCTCAGTCGCCCCTCCACCTCCCTCTCTCAGTAAGCCAATCCGCCATTTTTACCTTCCCCTCTTTCTCTTCGCATTCCGCACATTTCCTCCTCTCCTCTTCTCTCACCTTCACTTTCTCTTTTTCTTCCTCCTCCCACGCGCGCGATTCCTTTTATTGCGTTAACGAGGAGGCATTGTGAGTCCGCTGCCCAGAGCACACGCCTACCGGAACTGGCCGTGCGCTCGCCAAGATTACGGATCTTGTTCCGCCGGGGACAGGACTTTCAGAGGGGACCTTTTTTTCTTCCCCCTCCTGCTTCCATCCCGCCAAATTCCACCTTCTTGTGGTGGGGGGTGTAGCCGGAAGGTTGAGATGGGTGGTTGAAATGTTTTCCAGGGAAAACGTGCTTGTATTTCAGCAGTTTGGTTGACATTTTGCGTGTTCTCCTGTGCCTGCATTTTAGACCCTCTTACTATGAATGTATACCTAGCCTAGGGATTCACCTTTGTTTCAACTGTAGTGCACCAAACGATAACCATGTCTTTGATTGAACCTTAAATTGGAACAGCTAAATTTGATACTTAGAAAGAGTGAGTGGAAATAAATGAAGGGCTAGCGAAAATTGTGATGAAACGGTTGCTGAGTGAATATCGTGAGTGTTATCGAGGGATCTGAGGAATAACAAAGCAAAAATGTATCGTCCAGAAATACTAGATGATGATTGATTTTTTGTCATAAAAAAGAACAAAGTGTCATTTATTGCCAACATTTCACATTTCTCGTAAATATGTGACCACCATTTTTTTCAAGGTTGTAAATTGTGCCTCTCGGTCGCATGCATGAAGGGTATGTACGGAGTATTTTTGCGTACCCGCATGGTAGTAGTGTAAAATTACTCTCTGTCATAGCAATAGTAGGCAGGTGGACTTTGCGGAATTTTCGACTTCTTGAGGTCTTTATCGTGAGCGGGATAAGTTTGATATTGATAAGAACAGAAGAGAATTTAAAACCGCTCGAGTGGAAGATATTATTAACTGAGTGGAATACAGATAAGTTTATTTTATTTGTAAGCGCTCTGATTGGAAATGCGTTATTGTGCTTGGTTAATACCTTGCCGTTCACCCTTGCAGAGTATAATGTATATGCCGAATTTATTACAAATGCAACGCAAGCGTTCGTGCTATTGAGGGTTAGGTTATCGTATAATCTCACTTATTCACAATCCACGGGAAACGCAAATATTTTTCGCATGTAAGATTCGTAATTTAAACTAAATATTGAACACCTTATTTCTCTATTTCTGAAGAATATAATTCATGGGATACATGATATAGAGATAATTTAAAACTGACGGGTAAATTATCCCGATAGTGATGGAAATTACGTTTGGCGTACATTAGCAAATATTATTGGTAGAGTACAATGATGGATGAGAAATTATTCAAACCTTTCAGTATTTCTGACAAATGATATTAGAGGATAATCCCTATAATTCACCTTCCAAATCTGCCTATGTCATGGTATACAAATAACTCACTGATATTGCATACTGATCTCTTCTAAACATCTAGCATTTGCTACAAATATGTTCTAAAATCACTTATGAGGCAATATCAATCTCATGCCTTCATCTAATGCCGTATGGTCGAGTGATGATCGAATAAACGTTTGCAATCCACCATAAACCTAGATGTCAGATACTTTCATACTATTTGAACATGGCAATGCGATTAAAATTAATTAGATTAACGGGATTCATCATGTTTCTAGGACTATGATGAATAAATTATTGATCGTATATTGCGGTAAATCACTTCTGCATTTGAGGTTTGTGAGAAACACAATGATATTTGTTGAATAATAGCAAAAGTATGTAGACCAACAGTTTGGCTATGGAATTGACAGGCGCGCTTTTACAGATGCGTAAACTTACCAAATGAATGGAAATGCTTATACTGAGGCATTAGGTAATTTATCATTTCACAGGAAATTAATCATTCGCTGCCTTCATTTCTCGTATGTGAGCGTAGTTGATGAGCATAAACACTGCCGAAGGCGGTGTTAAATGAGGGATCAGGGCTACGACAGAGAAAAAAAAACGCTTCGACCTTGTTCAGTCAGCAGATTTTCCGGGAAGAGGAACTCAATAGTTATATCAACAATGTTACTTATTAAGGTAGTTATTTTGGGAAAGGATCACACGATTTACTCGTGCCCTCAGGAGTTAGTAGAAACTACGAAACGAACTAAATGTTACATTAAAATGATGAGCTTAATTCATTAACCTTCTCGACCGTTTCCTGGAACTCATTTACATTTCTGATTAATCGTGTGTGTACTCGCGTATGTGTAATAATCTTTATGAACTTCAGCCTTTAATGTTCTAATTATTTTTTAATTCTACTGTATTAATTCTTATATTCTTTTTCTTAATATATTTTTTGTCTTTAATAAATTTACCAACTCCAATGCCACTCTGAAACTACTAACGAAGGTAAGTATAAAATAGTGAAAGAAAAAACACGTTCTTAAATTCTAATTGAAATTTATTATCTTTGCGGTCTAGAACATCACGTATTAGCACATGGGTCTATAACCGATGTTTCAATACAGAGAATGGATTTGTCAAATTTTTCGAAAAGCCGCAATTATAAATTATCTTTTCTTTCCACCATTGAGAAATGTCACGGAGTGAAATTCGACGTCCTTCAATTCGTGAAATATTGATTTAATTCCTACGATGAGAAGAATCGGAGAAGTACAAGATTCAGTTCCGTTCAAATTCTGAAACAATACACCCCTTTTCTTCCAAAATGAATCAAAAACTGTTCAAACTCTGGCACCTTGCGGCCAATAGCCCTCTAGCAGTTATATACCCTTCTGTTGTTATAGAGGAGAGACTTATTCCACTTCAATCTCCATTCCGACTCCGATTACCACCCTCTATGCTCTTTCCTGCAACTCTTGCAGATCTGTTCTTTAAATCACTGTAGCGCTTGCTACTAATTTTGTTTTCATTATGCTCCTTCTCCAACCAAATTATCTCTCTTGCCAATCATAGTCAAATTCATTTCTTATAATTCTCCTCTATGGTAATGTAATTATCTTTTTCCTTTTATAATTATTTTAAAACTATAACCAAATACAATTCTTGAATTTCCCCTCCAATATTTGAAAATAGTATTACTTTCCTTTCTACTGTAAGCTATGGTTTCTAAAAGTTTATGAAATAGAGGTAAGCATATGAGCAGTTGTGAGAAGAAATTCGTTTTATATCGTTTAGTATTGAAATATTGTTTTTCTTTCTTTGCCTTTCTGGCTGGAAAAACCTGTTTTCTCACGCAAAAATGTGGAAAGGAATTTAGTAGAATTCTATAATGGGAGGAAAATCTCTTTTAAAGGAACGCAATACGTTTCGTGATAATTCAAGGAAGTTATTTACTTTTTTACGTGCCTAGTGTTTATTGGCCCGATTAAAAGTGGATGAAGAATCATCTATTTGCCACTCAACTTACTTAATTCATATTATCATCACAAATTTCTGCATAGCATATAAATTATGCAAATAGTCTTATGATAGAATATACAAATAAAGAAGGAAAATTAGTTGAAAAGAAATGTAGTTTACGAACTGGTAGAATCCAATCATGAAAGAGGAAACATTTTTAATGGCTTGAAGCGAGGTAAACACGCCTCTCTGAAGAGAATATAAGGAATATTAGGAACATATTAGGGTACGCGAAATAGGGGACTGCAATGAATAGCGGTGGCACTCCATCGTAACCTACTCTAACCGATAGAGAGATGGTATCATTCCATAACAAAAGTTACGTTTTTGGTGTACGATTGGTCCTAGATTTTTTAAAGGAAGTCGTTCATCGACCTTATGTCCCACGTCATAACATTTGTAGTATGTGAGACATAATCTGTCTTCGGAACATCGCGAGAGTCGAATAGCATTCCTTTCTTTCACTTATAATGAGCCGATATGTTTATTAAATTGTCGGTGCAGATTTTATTTGTGTCCTTAAGAAGAACCAACATCTTACGTCTATAATTCATTGATCTGACCTGTCTGTGTCTTACGAGCAAATCTATGGATTCTTCTTGAAGAAAACGATATCCTGAAAATAATCTTGCTGCCATGGCGATCGCATTCCAGCAGTGATGCTTGTCCAATTTATACACTGCAGTGGTAAACCAAAATATTAGCTTTCTAACGCCTATTTATTTTAACTAAGGTTTAAGGAAAATTGTTATAAGGATTATTTTTGAATTTTAAACACGATATCTTCTTCATGTAACTGATAAAAGGAATTATTGATAACTCTGTCTTAAATAATCTTGTTGCCTTTCTCCGGCTTCTGAGATAAGACTTAAAAATTCTGGGACAAAATTAATGGGTGCATTTATGAGGATAATAAGAGTGATAGGCGAGAAAAATCAGTGGTAGTAACAGCAATAATTACGGCAAGGAGCATAAGTTTTCTCACTGAATTATCCATTCAACAGTTAGCAAGTTTGATCGTTGAAGTAATTCAATTATCATGAAAGTTGACTGTCTATTATGATAAAAAATGAAGGGGAGCGCCTTAAAACCATGTCAGCATATTCAGATATTTCACTTTGTTTGGACACGGTAAAGTTAAAGTAGGTGGTGCAAGATCCAATCTTACTCTCCTTGCACCATCACTTCTATAAGTTCGTGTAATATATACCCTGCTAACCACCTCGAGAGTGCATGGCAGGGTTTTAATCATAATAAAAATGTCAACAGGCACATGCCTAACATTTATCCTCTTATTATTAGTATTTTTAAGTCGTCGAAGGCAGGTTTAAATGCACATTAAATAGAAATAATTCTTTAGAGGTTCTTTAGGTAGCAAATGACGCCCTTCATTATTTCTTCTTACATCATACATCCCATTGTCTATCCAAACCACCCGTTCTTCTCCTCCCTCTGTCTCAGTAACTCAAATTTCTACCTTCAATCAAGCCCTTCAAAACAATCTCTCACTTTTATTACCAGCGACATACAAACCTTCAGCCTTTACCTTATTTCCAAATTCATTTCTTTTGATCACGTATGAACTATCAAACTTCTTCGCTCGACTTCCTTTCCACCTACCTAACGTTTCTGTACTCTTTTTCATACCTACAAATCAAAGAGTCTAAGTACATTTCCCTTTCATTTTCTTCTTCTTTCACCTTTTCCCTTTAAGTCCACCCTTCCGTGTGATGCAGTTTCGCGCTTCACATTAGACTACACACTAGTATTTTTCCTACATCCCTCCTCTATGATCAAGTCATTAACATTCTTCTAAGTGTAAGATTTTCTTAATATCGCCATTCTTCTTTTAACTTCAATAGTGCTTTCCATTTTTCTCACAACTTACTACCTACCGAGATAGCTTAATTGCTCTAACTACTCCAGCTTGTCCTTTAAACTTCCATATGGCCCTTTTCGCTATCGAAACATTATAGGTAACTCTCCTTTACTTATGTTTGAATGTAGTCAGATAAAGGTGGTAATCATGCATGAATCAGATGCCTCAATTCAATCAAAGAGTAAATTCATGAATCGGTTTGGCATGGTGCCTGAATACCCGTCTATTGGCTAATCTCTTCATATTTACGTAATTCTTCTCTTTAACATCCTTTATCACTTGTTCCATATATCTTGCACGATGCCTTCCTTTGCCATTCTTCCCTTACACTTGTCCTTCGACGATTGCCTTAATCAGGCCATCATGTCTCATGATGTGGCCGATCAAGTTGTCCCGTCTTCTTCTTAGGGTATTCAGAAGACTTTTCTTTTCTCCCACTCTTCTTAGGACTTTCTCATTACTTACTCGGTCGATCCATTTTATCTTCATCATTCTTTTGTAGCACAACTTTTCGAATGCTTCCACCCTTTCCTTTTCCGCTGCTCTCAATGTCCATGCCTCACTGCCATCAAGAAACAAGGGCGATATAAAATTTTAACTCTTATTTAATGTCGTAAGTAACGTCAATATTTTTTTATTTAGCTTTACAGATATTAGATAGGAAGGTTTAGTATATCTCACTGTCACTATCCATATGACTGAGTAACTTACACCATCTATTTGGTTATTATTTTCTCTGTTAGGACTTTTTATGGTCTCCCGTAACCCGTGGGTGTTCTAAAAATAAGCCAACTTCACTGCAAATCATATCAGTATTAAGTTTGCTTAAACACGCTTCAGTCTAAAACGTTTAGCTGAAACATCATATCTAGACCCAATAGGCTTCATAGCTTTACACCTAGCGGTAGCTGTAGTCAATAAACAGCTAGGATGATTGAGCTCGAGGTTCTGCACCCTCACCGCAAACCGTTCGTCGTTCTTGTTTCTGAATAAAACTTCTTTTGAAAACATAGCAATTTAAGTGTCTACGCACAATAAAGTTGAAATTCCATCCCACGGGAATGAATATTTTCACCCGTTTTTGGCTTTGATCTGAATTTAGTGAAATAAACTGGGCCCTCAACAACTTAATTAACAACCATCAAATGACCTCATGCGTAACATATCGCCTTTTGTCTTTTACCAATAAAATAACCTTGCTACGCTCATCATTTTTCACCATCTCATGATAAATAAAATTATCAGTTCAAAGGTTGCTAATTAACAAGTTTTTTCCGCAGTAGGTCTGTCATATATTAGCTTGAAATATATTTTTTCGTGAGCTAAATAGCTTTTAAATAATATGGATAAATATCTGAAAATGTTAAATCGTGGCCCGTTGGATTACGATTTGGCAAGGTTTAGGGAAAGTAAACATCAAGCAATGCCTAAACTAATACCAGTAGGTGTATAAATATTTCTGTTAGCTTTATGTTCATGTTTATTTTTCACACATTCACTCACCTTTTAATATTATTTTCTTGGCTATTACTCGGCTACACTATTATTTTCTCGGTTTTGACTATTGCCAATAGTTAAAGGGTTTATTTATGAATATAATATGGTGGTACGACGGTGGCACGCATCATATGTTTCATTCATATGTTATAACTGTTATTTTATTAATTTCAAAGTATATTTTCTCCTTTTTCCAAATTTGGGCCTCAGAAATTTGATGAATAAGAGAAAGTCTTATTATTGTCAATTGGGTAAATAGCCAAATGTGCCTATAATATGTGGTATTTTACATACAAAAATATGATTAAACGATTCCCAAGGAGCATATTTCCTGCAATGATTTCTGTCTTTTCAAGCCCCCAAATATAGGGAGACCAGAACCAACCTGGAGACCGGCAGGAGAAGTATGAGGTTGGAAATGGAAGGATAGAGAGAAGTTAGGCGTAGGTTATACCTTGTTCTTAAGAAATAGTGCCAAAAATTCCACGGCTTAATGTCCCAAACGTTGGACGTAGTAATGAAACAAAATACCGTCCAAAAAGCACGGAAGCATTGGCCGATAAGGAATTGATACATATTGTCCATCGCCGGGATTGAAACCCTGGCCTTCAGAGTGAAAAGTCGGGTACACACGCCACTACATCACCTCGACCACCGAAGGTGTTAGCAGATTATGATTAAATTAATAATTGGTCTCTGATAAAGATAGGAACTAGAGAGTATCCTACCTATTTGAATGACTCTTCATCTTGAGAACCCGATTTTGCCTGATTGCATATTTCATTTCAGAGTTTTATCAACGGTCAGATAGCGAACACCTACCACCGTTATTCTAGTTATCTCCTGGACTTTTTTCTTTTACACTATTTCTTTTACTCCCGTAATCTTACTCCCATAATTTACTCCCTTGTATCTTTGTTAAAATTTCACTGATTACCTACACTATCAGTCCTCAATTGTCGTCGCATTCCTAATATTTTTCTTTTGCGAAGTTTATTCGATAACTGTCACGAATTTAAAAGCCCAAACGTATTATTTCCACTCAATACCTACCAATTCGGCTTATTTAATGTTTCCACCTAAATCCCCTTTTCTTATTCTACTTGCATTGTAAAAGTGCTATTCTACTTCGAAGCTGGTAGAATTGGCCTTGCCAGAAGAGGGATTCAAGTGATCGGTTCTTATTTAATTTCGACATTTTTTCCCGCTTTCACTTTCATAGTCTGGCAACTTTTACGCGTCTAGGTCCTTGGCCTGAGGAAATGAGTGATGGTGAAGAGCAAAGGAGGGGGGAGTAGGTACTTCCTCTCCTCAGCAGAGAGGCTGAGATAGAGGTTAATAGCTAATTTCTCCCTTCTCTCCCATTCCGGCTGGGCTAATCGCTCAGATTCATCAGCAGAAATGCTAAGCTAAAGGGCGTTATGAGGCGCTCAAGTGTGGCAAAGGTATTCAGGGCTTCTCTCCAAAATCAAGTTACATCCTCCCTTTACTCCGAGTCCTCCTCCTTTCGCCAGATTGGACTTCCCGCCTCTTGTTGCCGCTCGCACAGTTTATCTCCGAGGCATAGTTTTTCACTCTATCGACGCACAATATTCAATTACAAGCCAATGAGTGAGCTTACGTACCTATATTATTTTCTGCTATTGGTTTTGAGTGAGAATTTTAGCTACCAATTGAGGTCATGTTTTAAGGATTACAAAACCGGTAAAAAGTTATGCCAAACGATATTACTCTTTTTCACAAACTGAATTTTACGAAAAGAGCCTGAATTATGATGCAATGTAGTTTCACTCAACCAGTTGTTACAGTCATTTACTGCACGAACTATTTGACAATATCATGAGAAAAGGAAATTATAAAATTTCAAGGCAAACGATGGCGAAGCTGTATGTTAAATTGGAAAAACCTCACCTAGAGACGGGGATAGTTTTCTTCCTTTGGTAGGGGTTTATGGAGAGGTTTAGGGTTTATGGACAGTAGAGTAATTTATGTTTTTTTCACTAACTGCTTCAACTACGTAACATCATTCAGTTAACAATGCTAGGGAAATATTTTGTCTATTAAGCGGAAATTACTTTGATTAATTATAGCGTAAGAATAAGAGGTTTGCATCTTATTGTAATCATAGAAAGAACGATAGATGACGGACGGCCAAGTGGTAGGCATGGTGAGGGAAGATTGAAGGGTTGTTGGTGGACCTGGGTAGGTTAGGATGTAATGGGTAATGAATAATTATGAAGAACTGAATCAAAGGAGGTCGACAATTTTGATAGAAAAAGGAAAAAAACAATATTTTGTATATATGGTGTGGAGGTCCTTGGGGAGCACTCTGAAGGCAACGGTGGGGAATGAAATGAAAATATTTTCCCGTAATGCATGTAGATGGAGAGAGAGAACATACCAGTATAAGTAAGGAAAGTAGTGATCAAGGAAAAGTATAAACCCTGCCTTTCATGGCTGCTGGAAAAATTAGGGAGGAGAGAGGTAAAAAAGCACTGGACTCTAGTGAGAAATCGTTCCATAAAAAAGGTTTTCCAATAACATGTAGCACAGGGGTGACAATACGTTCAAACCAATCATAATAATTTGTTTTGGTAAGAGTAAAAACATTTACCCCTTCAGGACAGCAACATGGTCTAATATAAAACCTACCACTACGACGATTCTGCAGGCATTAGGAAGATTGAATCTCTGATCGGATACAAATTTCGCATAAATCAAATATTTCATAGTTAATAAGACTTTGCTGCCTGATCTTTTTAATTTTCGTTAAAACTAATAATCATTTAATTTTTCTGGAACTTTTAAAGCTGCGGGAATGATTGTTTTAAAGTACAAAAAAGCAATTTTTAACTATAGGTGTGGAAAACTTCTAAAACTGGATGGTCAAAATCTCTCTGTCATGAGCGTTCAATAGTTTTTCGGGTATCATAAATATATTTTTTCACTTTAGGTAAAGTTGAAGTTATATTATAAGATGTATAAGGATGACTCCACTGTTATTTACAAAAAATAATGCAGTATATGAAGTAGGCGTAAGTAATGATACTAGGGCAGTGCCATTATTTTTGGTAATATATCCTTTGATAAATTAAACTACGAGAGCTTATTTTCATTTTCAATATTAAGAGTCACATGCACGCACCCAAAAGCCACATGTTGCTCGCGAAGCAGTTTTACAACCCCTTACTGATTGGAAACCGACCCCTGATAATAAGGAACATTTACGTAGATGAATAAGGGCCGTAATTTTCTATGAAGTTTGGGCAGTAGGAAGTCATGCCAGCAAAAAAACATGGGAAACGTGTTCATTGGTGTTAATTATTAAAAGTTATGGACGAGAGCCATAGAATCTTTTAAATCTTTATTACGAATCGAGGTTCAAAATTAACACTCTTTCTCGGCATTATGTGTTACGGGATGTTTCAGGGTTAACTTACTCCATAAAGAAGAAAATATCATACGCAAATAGATGCATTAGTTTAAATGTTACTATTTTTGTGGATGTTTCAGGGGTAATTTACTCCATATAGAAGTAAATATCATGCATAAATCGATGCATTAGTTGAAATTATACTATTTTTGGGGATATTTTTATCTAGGAAATGTTTATTGAATATTCTTTGGTCGAAGTATTAATTTTATCTCAAAAATTATTAAAGCTATCACCTTATTTTTTATTTTAGTACTTAAATATTTTTCCATAATTTTCGGCTTGTGTAAATAGCTTAGCGTGACTCTGAATAATTGTTTATGTTCACATGCTCTTCCATCATCCTATATTGTGTCTCCAAATTTGTTTTATGCTAAAGAATCATGATAATGGTGCTTCACGCACATGACTGTGCGAGCAAAATAAAACCATTGGGTATAAAATATTCTAAGAAAATTAATTCTCCCTTTATGCACCCTTACTTCCATTGCTAGAACTCCCGCTCAACACCATCCACCAAATGGTTATTGCTGTTTTATTATTCATCTCGGAGAATTAAAAAAAAAGTTATGAGAGAAAACAACGGAGAAAACAGCCGGGATGGCGGTTGATGGGCCGAATATCATTTCCCTTTCTTACTTCAAGAGCAAAGCAATTCCTCTTTCGCGTCCCAAGCCCCATCCTCCGTGTTTTAATACTTCCATTTTGGATTCCCTTTTTTTTTATTTTGCGTCCTTCTCTCCCCCTGCCTCTAACACTCGCCCCTACTAACTTGAGGCCAACGCCGAACAATGAAATCGTTTCACCATCTTGACTTTCCTTCCCTTCCCTTTTCAGTTCGTCCCCTCCATTCCCCACTTCTGAGGGGAGTGTAATGCACCCCTCCCTTTTCTTTTTTCCCCGAGAAACTTCCACCCCTCCCACACATCCCTACCCTCTTCCCATGGGGCCATTTTCCCCCAGACAGTTCCTCCCTCTCTCTCTCTTTGACTCACCCAATCTTCCCCCCTGCATTCATTACCTCGTGCTTTGCACACTAGACACGGACAGTTCTGTGTCCTTACCTGGGGATGTTCCTTAGTTGTCCTCGCCGCTGAAAATGATAAAAAATTTCTTAATTTTGCCCTGTTTTCGCAGTTATATATTGGAGAAAGCCATAGACCTTTGAGCAGGAGGTAACTTTCAGCACTTTATTTTTGCTTTTTTTGTTCTCGAAAAATGATATTACAGTTTCCGAGTGCATGTATTAAAAATTCCAGAAATATTTCAGTTGATGTATTTATGGTAAGAAATTCGTTAGTAATCCAAAGTAGTCCTGGATAAAATAAAAATATATAAAATCATTACTTAATGGCCTAGGCCAGTATTAGTTGACTTGTATTTAGGTGCTCCGACAGCCAATATCGCATGGCTACTGCCCAATCGAAGCCTTTGATTCTAATGCAAATACGTTTCATACCCGTGGAGGAAATTTGACCCTAGATTAATGGGTTACCAAGTAAGCTGTGAGCGATCTGCATACCGTAGCGTATTATTTTTACTGTCATAAAGTGTGCTAATGATTTGCTGTGAGACAGTATTAAACCGAAAAATATTGTTACATACAAACAAGTGATATATTATTGCCTGCGCATTTCCTTGACGCTGACGCTTGGAATCGTCAAAAGCGGAGGAATAAGATGAAAGTAGAACAAAGGTTCAGGAGTAGTTGAGTCATTTGTGCTGGAATTTCTTACAAATATTTATGTAGATCTATCATTTTAAAAAAACCTATCCCGGAGCGAGTGATTACAAATCCTATTTTAAAATCAATTTAGGTAAAAATGCAAGAAAACTGGATTGCAGATAATTGTTCTGAAGGTTATTTTAGTAGACCGAAAAATGTTATGTGAAGTCACTGACCGCTTTGCTTTAATACAAGAAGCACCTGAATCAGAAGTTGTATTTGAAGGCTCGTATACAGTGGTAGCATTTTCGAAATCATTTGAATAACCTGGGCTTTACATCCTTGCTCTCCTCATCTTGTCAATGTATTGATAACTTGGTGTTTCTAGACATTTTTGTAAAATGACTTGTTATTGTATTTGTTCATTACAATTTAATCCTACGGGTTAGAATATTAATTGCTTATTTAGAAATGAAGGTGGTTTCTGTCTTTTATAAGCTCTTTAAAAGCCCGTTTTTTTCCTTATCATGCGTTTATTTTTTGGCGGCAAAATGAAATAGTCCATATCACGGATATGGATGAACTTTTCATAAAAGTTTTTACTCATACAAATTCTTTTTCATTAAAGCAATGTCAGTTATGAGATAGACAAAGGTAAAAAGGCAAATTCACTTTTTAGTCTCCAGGTAAATAATTTATTATGAAAGAGAAATATAAATAAGGGACATGTAATGTTTTAAGAGTAACATGACTGACTCTGAGAGCATGAGAGAGAGAGAGAGCACTGTTACAACACATTTTAATTGAATTCGACCGTCTTATTTTAATCCCAAGAGGCTTTTAGTGGAATGCCCTTTCATGTTTTTCCTCCCCCTCGACGTTTTTCGCTAAAGCCTAGCCGAATAAAAGAATTCCAGAGACCAGTCAAATCAGTTTTAAAAATGACTCTGTTTTTATTATTAAAATATTTACCATGGTGGCCCACCTAAGTTAACGGACCGATTTTATGTAAAGGCCTGCCTGGAATGTTGTGTTTTTTCACTGTTAAAAATCAAATGGCTACTCAAAGGTTGTAACAGCTTATGATGAATTATTTAATGCTTTTGCAATGCATTCTTAATGCAACGACCTTTACAGTTATATTAATTTTAATGCATCCCTATTTTAACATCTTTGGTACCTCTCATCTCTAATCTCCTCAGAATAATAGATAATAATAATAATTCCGTTTTATCGGCATAATTTTGGATAATTTGGTAAGTGTAGCAATAATATTTAAAGGGTAGTTACTTTTGCCAAAGAAAATATTGTTAGAAAGGCAGAGAGTGAGGTAGAACTCCGGCAAAAATTTTAAGAAAATTTTGTTCCGTTTAATAATAAGCATGGCGTTGCCTGGCTATGTACGTACAGTGTACCTTAGAAAGTAGAAGGAAAAAAATTGAAGCTACTGAGATGCGTGTCTTATATCTATCTATATGTCTACGACATACCCTGCAAGCCACCTCGAGGGTGTGTGGCATGGGGTGCACCCACACCAGGGACAATGACACAACAAACAAAAATGAACACCACAAAGCAAGCACTACACCTTTAAAAGTAGTCTTGAAGAGTGATGGAAAAAATAGCTTTGAAAAATTGGGGTGGGGCAAAAAATATACATGATGGTTTACGATGCATGTTTGAAATGAAGAGAAATCGCGATTGGAGTTAAGGACAAGATAAATTACTTGGTTAGGTTAATAAGTCATAGCTGATAAAAATCATAAGGTCACTAATATCCACAGGAGTATATTTTGAGGGTTTATGTATCTATTTTTTACGGATTGTATTTACATAGAACACATGGTGAACTAAAACGTGATATAGCATAAGGGAAGAGATTTTTGTAAGTGGAAAAACGCGTCTCATGTAAACTACCGCTACAACTAGTAAAACCATGAAATTGCATAGGTCCACTGATTCACAAAAGGTGGAAATATAATTCTAATGCTTAAGCCGTAATGCCATCGGAAGTCACGAAAAATATATATAAAAACTTCGCATTGAATTATTAACTACCCAAGATAAAGGCTATAAAAATTTTTAAAGTTAGAAGGCTGTAAATTCTACGAAATTGTGATTTTTAGTGAACAAAATAATTCATAATATATGATTATATAGAACATTTCTGCATTAAAGGTACAAAATTAGTGAACTCATTTCAAGATTTGGATGAAAGAAATGTTTAGCACTCAAATTACATTCTGTCAAGTGAAATCACTGTGCCTATTTCGGGGTAACTTCGTCGATATTTAGCATTAGGTATAACAAGTAAGACTGTAAATATCACACCATCACCGTTTCGAATTAAATGTATTACCTGCCACATCTAAAAATATGTCATTTAAGTGCGTAAGTTTTCGCTGCGAGGATGATCTGGATTTTCGGGTGCAGCACAGTGTCTACCGGAAGAAAACACACCAACCGGTACCTCCACGCAGCATCCCACCATCACCCCAGACAAAAAGCGGCATTGGCTAAAACCCTAATACACAGGGCCAGTGTTGTTTGTGACGCATCTTCACTCAAGACCGAGGAAGAGCATATACATAACGCCCTCATGAGAAATGGCTACTCGGAGTCATACATACGATGGAATTTTAAAGTCAAGACCAAGCTATCGGAAAGTGACTTCCCGAAGCCCAGGGCGCGCGCCTTACGTAGGGCTGACATCGAGACACGGTTCTCAACCCTAACCAAGATAAGAGAAGTGCTGCCCTCAACCAAAGATAAGCTTCACCCACTCCATACCGTGGGAGTATATGAAATTAGTTGCTCCTGCGAGAAAGTATACGTCGGCCAAACCGGACGTTCCGTCGCGTGCAGACTGGAGGAACACCAAAGAGCCCTAGCACGTAGGTGCATAAAGGAATCAGCCATCGCAGAGCATATTTTATCGGGAGGACTAGGGGAAAACCATCACAATTACACGGAGGAAACACGGGAATTGTCACGGGAAGAACATTATTTTCCCCGTTTCATCCGCGAGGCAATCGAAATTGAAAAACGGCCGGAGAATTTCAACCGAGACAATGGCATTCAACTGAAAGCCACATGGAAACGATTGCTTCGAAAGGAGGGATACGAGGTCAACAACTTGAGACAGCCAACCCTGACGACCCTCTCAGGAGATACCCTAAGCATCCATAGCGGCCACAGGAGAGGGAGGGGGGAAGTGGTCAACTGTAATTCTCCCCTAGTGATTGACGGCACCGGACTTACACGGAATGGTACGGAGGAGGGGGGACCCCCTCCACAATAAATGCCAGGAAGAAGTTAAATGATTTTAATTCACCCTGAAAATGCGACCTGGAAAGGACGCGAAAGCTTGGTCAACAAGGCGCCATACGCAGCCACTTCCGAAAATGACTAATGTCTTTAATATCCTGATTTATCACGGCTTTCTAAAATAACTTGCTGAAATGTCCTTCCGCAATAATTCCCTGGGAAATAACTATACGTTTTTCAATATGGAAAGAATCTTCATTTTGTTAGCAAAATAATTTTCAAAGAAAAATCTTACACTCAAATTCTATATTTATTCTAGCAAGGTGGTTGTAATTTTTCATTAATTAAGGCCTAAAAGGTTAGTGAATAGTGAGGAAGAGCCGATTAACTGCCTTTGTATTTCAATACGTGGATTATTCATTGTGCTTCCTAAGTGCTTGCATTCTGGTGAAATTTATCTTTCACGCTTCCTATTGAGAGAATATTATGAATTATCCACCGTTCTCCAACTATGGAAAAAAAATTATAAAAGGCATTTTTGGAACATTTTCGGTACTACACTAGATTAAGTTCGTATAGAAATATGTATATTTCATCTAAATGTCCTCTTTCCCTTAGCCAAAACCAACTCATCAAATACTCGTTTTCTTCACTATTCCAAATTCTGTTTTTTGCCTATACAGGTATTTGACCCTCCTCTTTATCTCTTTGTATTGGTTCTATTTTTTTACTGAGCAACTTTTAAAATATTCCTTTGAAATACCAAGCAAATCGATGTTATTGAAGTTGTTCAAAAGATTTTCTAGCCGTATTTTCTGAGTCAAAATTGTTCAAACCAGGCCATTTTAAAAACATCCCTATTGAAATCTTTGTTGTTGCGTCATCAGATATTTAATATCTACTTTAATTTGGAGAAATTTTTGCGCATTTTAAGAAATGTATAATTGAAATGATCATGGCTAACCTAAATTTAACTTTCAAAAACCGAAATGGAATGGAGAAACCAATATTTATCTGGAAGGTTATCATGCGTTTGATGAATGTGGTGGTACAAATTAGGTAATCAGAGATAGCAGATTCGCAAAAAAATAGTGGAGGAAAACTCTGGAAATAGCACGTCGTAAGATGGCCATTTATGACAATTTTATGTGGGCTTACACTATTCCTTGGATTTGGTTTTGGAAGCAAAAAATACTTATAGAAAAATAACAAAAGCAGAACCACATTAACAAAAGAAAATCCGATCACGTTATAGAAATGTAAATGAGCAGCTCTGGTATTAGTAGGTACATATCTAAATATTCTACATGTCATCACATTTACAATACTTTAAATGGATTCAACTTTTGCCATAAATTAATGGTTTTAGTCGATAGAAGAATTCAGAGGAAAGCTGTGTCAAATTTATTGAGAACTAATGATGATGATGATAATGAAAGCATATAAGTAGAAGTTTGGCTTTTTAATATTTTTATACGAGAATCCAGTATACGTGTGTCAGGATTTGCAATAATTAAAACATTTGACCGTCATGTGCCATTGATTTGGGAATACTCTTTTAAAGTACATTTTACATGCCCTATAAGTAGCATCACTGGAGTTTAGAAAACAGAGGAGAAAAATGTCATATAAGTTTAGATATCCCATTATTTTTTGCAAATATTTCCCACCTTAGCAATTTGTTATAATGTATACCTCAGCAAAATTTGTGTGCACACAGTGAATACATTAGGAAAAAATATTTTTGTTTTTATCGGCTAATCAATTGGATAGTGCCACCCTCCTTAGTTAAATTCAACACAAAGAGATTCGTTTCCGAAAGAGCGTCGCTTTTAAGAACATCTTTGTGCTAAGTCTTATCTCTTCTACTGCCAAAGAAGTAAAGGCGTACGTGTACGGAGGAATAATATGTTTTTGGAATTCAAGATGTTATGAATTAAAACGGAAAAGGGTGGAATACGATTATGTAAAATTTGAGGGCTGGAACTCTTCAGATGGAAGATTTTTAGAAATGGCCAATTACTGACTCGCAAGTCCTCAAAGGAACTTGAGTGGCTGTATCTCATGTTAACGAGCATCATTTCGTTAATAGAATATGAATTAAGAGATTCTGAAAAGTTTTTATCGACGCTTAGGCTCTGCTTCTTTTTCTTTCCTTCTTTCTTTATCCGCGTCATTTGCGCAGTAAGTTTGAAAAATGAGAAGTTGAAGGAAAAATAATATTTATTCCTCATCAAGTTAAGATGTTCCTTGTTTAAGAAATGTTTTCTTCCTGAGAGTGAAGAGGAAGAAGCAGGAAAGATTTCGCATTTTCAAAAGTTGTTTCCTTATAGACCTGGCACACCGCAGAAAAATTAATTTAAAGACGTTTATGGAGAGTCCATCTCTCTCCTGAGCATAAACTTCAAAGAGCTTTATGCTCGGAAGACAATATGGTTTCCATATCGTTTTTTACGCTTTCATTCTCTAGGTGGTAGTCACTCTTCTGTCATACATTCACGTGAATATCCATTGCTAGAGATAGGCAGGAGTGATTTAATTGTAACTTAGTTTCTTCTTAATTTTTGTCGTGAGCATCATTGCATGAAGTCGAAGCTGATTTTCTGGACAGCTTTAAATTATGGTCTTTGTAATGGAATATGTTTGATGAAAATTTCAACAATATTTTCTCATTGTGGGAAGACAAATCTAATTTTCTCCAATTTCCATACAATTTTGGAAAAATATTAGGCCTATGGTGACTATGGCGTTAGGGTTAAAAACTTTGATGGCTATCTTACAGTTATGTATGCGACTTTACCCTTGATCCGTGCTAAACCCACCTCTCAATTTTTGTGAGATTTTTCTCAGTACTTAGCATATATTCTTTTTTTGAAATTTTCGTTTATCTTTTGAAAAGATGAACTCAAAGGATGAGAGACCTTGAAAAAAGATCAATACGATATCACATCTACTTTGACCTTTTTGGGTAGACAATTATAACTAGATAAACTTATTAACCACTACCAGGTACTTGGTTAGAGTTGGCTTTTGAAATATTTGAATTATGCGTGCTTTCCTTGATATCAACTTTTTTTGGGTGAATTTTATTGCATATTCTGTTAATATTTTCAGTTGAAATGTGTACAGTGTCAGACAGATATTTAGTCGTAACTAATATTATAATGTTCGTTTCAGCATTTGGTCAATTTACTCAAATAGATTGGTCTTAATATAATTAGGTTCCATTTAAATCTAAATTTTGTAGTTCATAGAGTAGAATGATATTGTGCCCGTATCACTTTTCTGGTCGAAATAAAACTAAAACCATGAGTTTCTTGAGAAATAAGTATCTCACTCACTCTGTGATTCAACCCGAAGGTTAGTTAGGATAGGTGATGGTGCTGATGGTAGACCTCACCCAGGACTAAACCATAGGCGTGTGAATTTCACACATTCGGAGTAGGGGGGCAGTTCCTTTCCCTGGGACCTTTCCACCTTGTACTCCGAGGATCTTTTCGTTCGGGGGCGTCCGAAGGCTTCACCCGGATTTGAACGCGGGATCCTTCGATCAGTAGCCAAGCGCTCTACCCACCAGGCCACCACGCTCCCCTAAATAAGGATAAGCTCTGCATAAAATTAGGTGAGAAACGGCTCTGACTGGTGGAACATTTTCGTTATTCAAGTAGTGTGTTCAATGAGCATGGATTTGTAGTAATACCTTGTTGTGAAGAATTTTATTGGTGTTTAGGCGTATTACAATCTGTGAGAAATTCTAATGAGAGAGTATGACAAAAAGACATATGTTAAATACATTGACACGGTGCTTTGTATGAAAGCAAGACAAGGGAGAAATATAAAGAATGTAATGGAAGCTGGAATGGTGTCAATATGGACGTGCAAACAAAATATTTATTATGCGTAAAGCATGTAGAATTACAAAAAAAAATGTAGCTGAATAACAAATTTTATAAATATTATCATAGAGTAAATCAGTTTCTAGGCTAATTTCAATTTTTTTCAATTATGAATAATGGTATTTTTTGCGACTATTCATTGCCTTTATATTCTGGAAATACAGTGAAATCCCGTAGGAATACAGTTTTCAGAAAGCAGCTGAAGTTCGAAATGCTTCCATTCCACAGCCCTGCCTGATTTTCGGGATCGAAATTGTAAAACCTCTCATGCATCTTGCTCATGAATTTTGTAGTGCACCCGGATGTTTATGTTATCGGTGGAATGGAAAATACTCGAGCATTCTTCTCCTACTTCTGAGAGCAGAGAACGCCTAGTCACATGGATGGCTGCAGTTAGAACATTGTATATTTGAAACTAAACACGCCAAGCTCTTAAAGTATTTCCCTCAGTGTTATGGGAACATTTCCTGGAAGCAAGACATAGGGAGTTAAAATGAGGAAGAGAGAGGTTTTAGTTGTAAAACATAGGGGTTAATGCCAATGATTACGAAGCAGGTTTTAAAGCGAAAGGGCGGATATTTACGTCAAAGAAATTAATACCATGTCGAAGAGTTATGAATTGTTCAAATTTTGAGTCACACTGAAACTTGGAATAAAATATTTAGTAATGTATAGAGCCGAGAGAAGTTTGTGAGAGCGATTCTGAGCAGATTTGGTAGTATTTCCGAGAAATGTGTATTCACGCATTCAGCTGGATATAAGTTTATGGAGCAGAAAAAAGTGGATAGGAAGAATTTTGCGAGCAATCTCAGCTCACTGTCGACTTCCCCTATAAAGAAACTATGATAAATAGGTAAAACTATTTTTTACTCACATATACATCTACATCTACACGATACCCTGCAAACCACCGTGGGAGTGTGTGGCAGGGGGTGAAGATCACCAAGCATGCACTGCCGGCATGCAAACAAGATACTGTTAGCTTGTCGTACATTTGTGTTCCTCTCACTGTTCCAGTTACCACTTGGAACGTGTCAATGGCATTTATAGTGCAACTTAATCATGATGTTTAGTACTTAAGACATATAATTGATGCCGTTAATTTGGAATAGAGAATGGCTTTATCCGATTCCCCTTGCCTCACAGACAGGCATGAAGCCAGGAGGGGGGTTCTGGTGCTTCAGCCTCCCCCGAATTTTTTCCCAATAATTCTGTTGTTCCGATTTTAGCAGTGAACTTTAACAGTGAGAAGTGATTAGTATGGGCACTGTAAAAGTAGTACCAAGCGCTGATAATTAAGGGAAGAGATTTGTAGCCTGTCGGCACCGAATGGGCAAGGCTGATTTGTTTCAAGTTACGCAAGACTTAGCCCCCCCGAAGGAAATTTCTGGCCACGTGCCTGCTTCCAAAGAGGTAACCAAATGCTGGGACGGCGATGTGTTACAAAAAAGAAGAATTAGTAGTTTGGGTAGATATTTGTCTGGAAGGAATTTAAAGCGATATAGTATGACCTTAGGAGGTCGTTGGAAAAATGTACGATACCCTTCACATACCTCAACCGATGTAAAATCACACAAACAATAATTAATAAACACATTGCTTGTGTAAATACCAAGTTACACCACCATTTATAATATTACCAGCCTTTTTTGATATTCTTTTTTCAGCATGTATGTATTTTCTTCAAACCTAGGACTTGACTTCACGTTGGTATCATTTCCTTCCACTCCATAAAACCTTAGGCATCTAAAAAAGTAGTTTAACCTCAGCAATAGGTATCTAAGCAAAAAAATCAAATCAAAAGTTTATAATAATCCTAAAGTTTATAAAAATCCTATTTTATCTGTGATTAAAATCCACCGCCGTAGCAAGAATGAAATTTGGTGAAACAACAACGCGCTAAGCATGGTTAATTTAAATTCAGTAATGCAATTTTTTCCTTTTCAAGACCTGATTCTGACCGAGGGCTTAAATGGTGCTTGACTAGGACATTGCAGGTGTCCTAGTCAAACAAAGTGTCCACTTAATGGTCAGGATGAGGAGCAATTTTTAAGGATTTATTGTGAAATTGCATTTACTTGCGTGGATTTTAATTATCTCACAATATAGAAAAGTTTGCGATTTTGAGGTAGTTGTTGTAGAAATTTGTATTTTAGTTTTTTTTTAGCTACCTAAACGGCTAAGATTATGTCTTTAGGTAATATATCGTGATACCATGTGAAACTGGAGTTTGTGGCAAAAATTGTACTTTATCCTTAACATACCTTCACCAATACAAATTGATGAATAATAGTGATCTTAGACGGGCAAAGATGCCTGGAAAGTTTGATAAAACAATTAATTCTCTATTTTATTTTATTGCTCTAGTACCTCATGGTACATGAAATGCATTACTTGATTCACCCCTAGTGATATTTCATTTTCGTGGACGAATAAAAAATACAACTATTATATTTAGGCCAACATTTATCAAGAAAAATAATATCTGCAGAAATAGCTCCATTTCCGCAGAAACATCTGCTATTTATAATCTTTTGAAGCATTTTGTTGTATCTTGAACCACTTACTTATCCACTTTTTCTCGGCATATTCACGTCAAATTATTCCACTCATCTTTCAAACACTCCACTTGATAATCTGTATCTCAACTGCCCTTCTTCACTTCTATGTGCACGCCTTCCCTTGGTACTTTCATTGCATCTCTCAAACATTGGGTGAGGTGAAGCATCCATTCCCATTGGCTTGTTTCAACGTCACTTCGTGGGAGCACTTCCTCCGTTTGGGCTAGAAATAAAGGCTCACCATTCTTTACCTTTTCTGTCCGTTCAATCTCTCTCCTCCTTGAGAAAAAATATTCCTTTGAAAACGTTCCGAAAGGCGGCTCCGGGGATCGGCTAGGTTTTGTATTATACCTCTTTTGGCAATTCATGATGGCTGACCTTGGTTGAGCTAGCAGCCAGTGTACGGTTATTCCCCCTTCGCTTCCTTTGAGTAGCATAAAGTTTCTTATCAAAAGACTTGTGCCACCTGATTTTGCGAGATAGAAAGGACATTGATTTGTTCTCGAGGTGGCACGTTTGTTTTTAGGATTTCGAAGTAGACATTCAGGTGCGAATGGCAGAGTCCTTAAAATTGTCGCCCCTGATTGGGTGAGCTAATGAAAATTATCTGTAAGTACGTTCTTCTTCGTTCTTAATGCCCTTTCTCTAATACTCTAATCACTTCCTCGCCTCTGTGGGATGTTAGTACTCTAAACATGGTTTGCGTACGAATAAGGATAGGATAAATGATGTATGAAAGGGAAAATCACCGGGAGCGTTTTCAAAACCGACATCAATTGGTGAAAAATAATCCATTTCTTAAGTAATATGATTATAGTATTACTGATTAGAGAACTAACGTCTCACACAGTAAGATTTGCGTTTAGGAGATCATTCCAGTTGAGTCGGTTGGATGGGATGTTTAATGAGGTCTTCTTGGCAACTTTCGGTTAGGAAAAGCTGATGATGGCGCCGGGTTTGCTCTCAGCACTCCATCCATACCCTTCCTTTCCCGTTCTTGTTCCACCTACCTCCACCTACCCAGGGTGAAGCGTCCAGAAGTTCTTGACAGACTTGAAACCAACGTGGTAGTATTATTATAATTACTGTAATTAAATGTATGAATTTTGATAAATGTTAAATATATACCCTACTTGTCATGATAGAAGGTAGAAGTGGAATATTAAATAGGAGATTTGTTGTAGAACGCTTGGATTGGTTGAGAATACTGCAGGGGTAAATAGGGGTAGGGACAGCTCCAGGGGCTGGAAAATGCTGTTAGTCATAAAGAAATCTATAAGTATTGGGTACTTGGGTTGATGTCCCATAAATTAATTTAAATTGAGAAAGAGGGTTGATGTTTAAAAAGGGATGAGAATTAATGAATTATCCTATTATATCATATATATTGAGAGAAAAGTGAGGAACAAGGTGAAATTGAGAGTAAAAGGTAACGCTTTTATTTACCGCATGAAAGGCATATGGTATACGAGAAGCGATGGCGTTCATTGCTTTTATAGGGATTGCATCCAGTATGATTTCAAGGAGCTAAAGTATGATTTGTTGGAGAAATAATAGAGCCTTTTCGTCATTTAACGACATTCGCTGAGATTTGGCGCTAGTAGAGATGGAAATATTGTAGTATTCTGAGGAAGAGAGGTTGCCAAATTCTCTAGAAAAATTAAGACTTGGATGAAAGAAAAAAGAGCCTTTAACTTAATCTCTTGAACGCTTCGAAGCAGAAAGTGGTAAAAACCTGCTCCAAAATTGTAAGTATTCAGCCTTTAAGCTTTCTGAGAAGAAAAATGGAAATTATATGTTGTATGGAAAGAAGGACGAATGATGAAGTGCTGAGCATGGTTTGTAAAAGAACAAGAAGAGAAAAAGTATGTTTATAAGGGAAAATCATCATAAGGTTGAGTATAGGACTCCATCAAAATTGACCTCAATTGGTGAAAAATAATCAATTCATGACGCTGTTTGAATTTTATTTACTGAAAATATGCTCATCTGATGAAAAAATATGCGTAGAAAAGAAGGTAGCAAAAACTCAAGGCCAAGAAAGACTCTCTCCACAAAATGCACCATACCTTGCAATGATGTAACAATCAATTATTGTTTCCACCACCGAATATTATCCTATTCCTTTACCTATGCATGGTTTACAGGTTATGTAAGAAGACTGTTGTTTTTTTAATTATTTTTCCTCGCCTGCAGAAACTCTCCGCCCGTAATCGTTATGTTTAAAAATTTAATAACAAAATCATCGGTAAAGATTGTCCATTGAACGCAATACAGTAGCAATTACCAATATGAGTTCAGAGGGTGAAGTAAAGCTCGTTAGCTGCGTAACTAGAGCAGAAAATCAGTGAATGAGTAATGCGATGTAAATGTCTCTGCACTGTAGTAGATAAAGCTAATTACTCCGCTGAACTAAAACCACTCTCTTATAACTCGCTACAGAATTTGCATTCGGTGTGTATGCACTGAAATTTAATTAGAAAATGAACGCATATTCTCTCTAGACATGGCCATTAAATGGTACCGCAATGAAGATATGTAATATTGTGATATGCGTACCACTCTTTGATTCTCTACTTGTTGTAATAGGTGATATAAGGTACTTCTACTTTGATTAACTTTTTCTGTCCCCCTTCTCCACTCCTCATGAAATTCCCTTTCCCATACTCTCTATTCCTTTCTTCATACCTGCATAGTTTCCATTCCTTTAGGTTTTGTACGATATCCGTACGGTATTTCATTATCCTTTTCGCAATTATATCGTTTTCAACTTCACAACTACCTTCGCAATTCTACAACAGCTCTTCATATGCTCTGATTTTCTTCTTTACATCCTCATTATTTCCTCCACCAAACTTCAAATTACACCTCCATCGTCTCATAGTCTACTTTAATCGTCTTCTTTTTTATTTCGCTGACTTTCTCTTTATAATCATATTACTTGATTGTTTACTTTGCGTCAGTCATAGTTAAACTTTGTTAGTCATGACTCAATCACGACATTAATGAAGCATAATGAACCTCGTTTGCTATTCTCCCTTAATACTTTTCGATTACGTTTGGGGTATATAGTTGACGCAGTGACTGGAGTACTGTCTTTCTCTCCTGGAGGCCCAGGTTCTGGGCCTGTATCATGGATCTTCATAAGGCGTGCGCTAGCGTTATCGTTATTTTTTTAACTTCTTTCAAAGGTAACGTGATCTCCATTCTTACTTTTTCCCGCAGCACTTCAAATTGCTTATCACAATCAGTGGAGCGAATTTTATAGACGGCTATTGTCAACCTGCGCTACTTTAGGGGTAAGCGTTATCGATACAGATTGCGATAACGCGAAATGGGCATCCGTGATTCCGTACCTGATCTCCGCAAGGTAGGTTTTTCAATCCCGACATCCAGGTCTCTACTTGAGTGTCATAGGTTGATCACTTCTAAGTCAGTACTCCATCCGTCGGATGGGACGTTTAAGCACGGACCCCTTTTGCGTCTTTCGTAAAAAGTAGGATGATGCCTTCCACATTTCCAAAAAAATTTATTTCTTCCCAAATACTATTCTAAAAGGTGCAACTGGCCTAATTTTTCATTCCCCTCCACCAAGAGCATTAAAATAGCGTATAAATGTATTCACAAGTTTGAATTCACGTGAAACATTAAAATTACACGAGTTCAAATTTGACCTAACAAGCATATTTCTTTGCCTGTAGATCTCTTATAACAGGACTGAAAAAAGTAGTATAATATTATAAGAAAGCAACAGACTAACCTTCTCATTCCCAGAGGAGCATTATTTGAGAAATGGGAGTCGTATTTTATTCTCCGTCGAAATCTGCCTTAACAGGCCGAATACTACATATTAATAATAATAAGTTTGACTATGAGATTCATATTCCTTTTTCACACAGAATACACAAATCAAAGCGCGAACAAGGTGTATTTAATTCCTTCAAAAGCATTCCCTAATGCCAATGATTACTTTCAAATGATTTTTTTCTGCAGGATGAAACGTTATTTCACGGCTAGTAGGGGAAATTTTATTAAAACCCCCTGTCCCACGCTCGTTCCGGGTAATACATAGATGAAGCTGAGAAGATAATAGTCAATTACAGGTGTAGTCGTAATAATACGTGTTTTACTGTTGGGGATTTGGAAGCCATATGTGAGGGATTATCAGGACACAGGATATTTAACTCAACTGAGAATATCGTCTCTCTTATGATTTAGGACTCTGGGGGCGGTGAGGGCTGAATTTGGGCCTTGGGGAGTGAGAATCATATGTGTAGGAGTGCTTTTTCCCGTCCAGGGGGAGACCTTGCAGCAGTGTGAGTTCCACTGCTTCCGTCTCCACGAAAGGAATCCGCATAGCAAGGGAAAGAATGGGGCGAAGGTTTGGGGGGAAGGAGAGGGCGGGAGTACACAAGTCAACGGTTGGGCTTTGGGTCTCTTTGTCATAGACTAGGCGCCCGCGTGCATACACTGTAAAAGGAGGGACCTCTTTTGTTTTTCAGTGTGGGAGAGAGTCGCGCTGAGTTTTCGCCGGACGGAGCGGTTAGTCGAGCCGGGTCCATGCCCCCAAGGAAGCGGGAGAACGGCTCACGTGTGGGTTTGTGTACGTCCTATGTGTCGGCTCATTTATGTGTGGGTCCTCTTGCATCTGCGGTTCTTTTGTGTGCGTTTGCTTTCCGGGTCTGCCGTTTGGTGTCGGGCGGGAAGAGGAAGGGGTCAGGTCGGAGGAGAGTTTCTCTCCCATCCTCTCTTCTCCTTGTAGAGTCAGGGGTGGCAGTGACGGCAGGGGCTTTCGAGCGTTTTTCTGGGTCCTATCCTTCTACGTTCTCCCACCCACTCCCTCATTTTTTCCTCTCCATCAATCATTATTCCTTATCTCTTCTTGTTTCTTGGGCAAAAAGCTTGCTCAGAACGTGAGTAATCCCTGTACACCTGCAGGTCTTAAAGCAAACGAATTGTCTCTCCCTCCTCGCTTTGGAGTGCTTAAGTTTTTCCTCCCACTCTTCCACAGTCTTTTAGGTTAAATTTCTGCTCGTCTCCTCGGGTGATGGAAACATTTTAGTCTCACTGTAACTGCTTGATTTAAATGTAGGTAACATACGAGACACATTTTACACCTGGTTTGTGAATCAGGCAGTTGTTTTCTATAATTTACTTATCATCTATGACATCTTTCGCTTTTATATTTTTATGCAACTACACTAATTATATTGGTAGTGTAGTAGCCAAATAGGCAGAGCGTCGTCTCCTAACCCAGGGTCATGAGATCGAACCCGGAATATGCCTAATCAAATTACCAGTATAATTTTCTTGTAGACTCGGTATGGACATCATAGATAGAGGAACTTTTTTTCTTTCTTCCGACCTTAATGTATGAATTTGCAGTCCGTACAGGTGATCTTTGTCCTCAGCAGTTAGCAAAACGGCTGGATGAACGCTTTACTGTAAACGATAAAAACTTGGCTCAGGATTTTATTTCCACATTGGGCAAGGTATCGAAAATAAATCGGTGTAGATTGGCTTGCATTTGAAACTTAAGTGATATTTTGATTCCACCACTTGCCTAGACAATATAAGTTTCTCTACATATACAAATTCTGCATTTTTGGCTTCAAAAATGTAGGTTAAAACATCATACTTAGTATCTGCATGGACTCTTTAAGCATTTTGCATCATTCATCGATGTGAAGATGCAAAACTGAATTTAAGCTACCCATTCTGGCAGCCTTTTTAATCGGTTCTCTTAATCAATCTATTTTTTAACTTGACAAATATGTTTGTCTATTAATCTAAGGAAGAGCATTTGATAGAATTGGCTGCAGCTCTAAACGCATTTTTTAGAGTATCTTTATCTACAAATACACTGCAAGCCACCTCGACGGTGTGTGGCAAGGGTGATGTGTCACCAATCGTGTACTTCGTAGTTTACTAGCTGAAGTTTACTTACTCTATCTACCAAAGAAGATTTTTATATAAATATCATGTGGAGCACCGAATACACTTCCTACTTTTCACCCAACATGCAAAGAAACGTTTGAGAATTTCAACGAATTTGCCTTACTTGATGAGTATAAGCTGTTTATCCAACAAATTTATCCTTAAATCGGCTCCTTAAACAAATCTGTGACGGAAAAAATCTTTTCACGATTTCTGTTTAACCTTATATGAGCACTCATAAGCCTTTTTTAAAATCTTTTCGAGCTGCTGGACGAAATTTGCATCGCGTGAAAATGGCGGAAAGGAATAGTTGAGAAGATACATTTCACAGCTAACGGAGTACCTACTGATTGTATCTCTGCGAATTATTTTTACCGTATTTATCTTATGCGTACGAGGGTAATAAGGGATGGAGCTGTTAAGTAGATGAATTGCAAAGTGGAATAGTTATATTCAATCAAAAGCTACCCCACCTGCTGAAGGAACTATCATTCAAGAAACTCAATGTGTACAATGAAAAAAGGATTCTTATGTGTAAATAAGAAAAATTATGATCTTATCATGAGATTTAAGCCTTCATTAGAAGTTATAAGTTATACAGCGCAATGCAGTTTTTCTTCACCTTCTCCAATAAACGGTATTTGTTATCAAGAATTAGTGGATTCGATAAGAGAGGTACGAGTTTTGGTGCTATGCGCAAATCGTCTTCGTACGACAGATAAAATATAAGATATAATAGGGGGGGGATTGACCCAAAGAGAAAATTAAGCCAGGATTATGAAGAAAACGAAGCGGAAAAAATTTAAATGTAAATATTGAGATAAATATATTATTTTCAGATACCATTATCTGCGCTACTCATTATTTTCTTGTTTTGAAAATTTTTAGCACTACTAAAATTAGTACTATATGACGATATACCACGACCATATTCTCTCATAAGAAACATGGAAAGTTAAGCGTATTGTTTATAGATCACATCATTGTTTTAAACTATGAATACTTTTGAATAATAATATGTAAATATGTATTTGAATTAATATATAATTGTAAATCAATGGGAGATTCAAATACATCGTGTCAAATTATTTAAATTAAAATTATCCCAAGTAAAGAAAGATTACTTTATGCTTCATCAACCACAGAGGGACCATTAAGTGAGCTGCTTATATTGAAGAGTGCGTGATGACATTTGCTATTTTCTGGGCTCTATAATTGTTCCCAGAAACGCTCTGAGATAGCTGCTCTATCTGACAGTGTTCCTTGTTTCTTGTATCTCAGGATAAAATTGCATTCCTGTGGTTATGAATCGTGCATTTTGAACTCTAGTATTTTCCTTACATGTTTACTTATTTTTTATTTGATTAAATAACGACAAGAAATGAAACCATTATTACATTCGAAGACAATACGTTGAAGTGAAAAGTTTATATCTCTTTTAGAAACTATACCCTGCTTGATTAAGGGCATAGATTTTTGTTTTTTTATTTCAGTTTGTTTTTATTATTTAAGTAAAAAGGTTTTTCTTACCTTAAAGCCTGTCGCGGTGCTTGGTCTTCTATCCCGCGAAAGAAATCTTTCATTTTCTCACATAAATCTCCAAAAAGGAGCACATTTTCCACTCACTGGTGCCATCTCGGGTCATTTCTCATATATTATCCGTGTAGCGTCTCTCATTTCGTCAAATATTTTTATTTCATGACCTCTATGTGACGCGCTAGTTATTCCCCTAATTTATTGTGCCCCATCCTTCCACACCCGATTTCCCTCTTCCCGTGCGTGTCTCTTGTTCTCCAACCTCTTTGTTAGCGCATTTTTCTCCACGCATCCATACCTGTCACCTTTTTAGAATTCCAAACTCTATTCCTTTTTCCTTTCTCACTCTCTCTCTGCCACGTGCCCCGCCCCTTCCTCCATCTCTTACTCCCTTTTCTTTCCTCTTCCTCTCCCCCACTCCCTTTCTTTTTCCCTCCCCACATTTTGACTTTCCGGATCCGCCGTAGCATTCTACCACTTCCCCACATCCTCCCAATATCTCATCCCGCCCGGCGGACGAGAAGGGAAAATAATATTAAAGGATGAAAAAAAAATAATAAGGGAACCGTTCCCATGTAGAACACAAGGGAGTGTAAACCCCACTCCCCTCTCCTTTTCCCCGAGCCGAGACCAGTACACTTGCTAGCTCTTTCATTTGCTTTAAGCTCACAAATTGGTCTTTTCTCCTCACCCTCTAGGCCCTTCCCCCATCCAACGGCTCTTTTCTCCACCATGCCGCACCCCTCTTTCCTTCCCACGCTCTTTCCATCTTTCCTTTTCGTTACTTTTCTCTTTTTCTCTCTCTCCCCCTGCTCTTTCACTCTCCTTCCCTCATGTTACATTCCCTCATTCCTTTCCCTTCCTACCCTACCTCCCTATCCATTCCTCCTCCGTCTCACCTTCGTGCTACTGAGGGGATCCGCTCGGCCTTACCTCCGGGACAAAGGGATATGGGGAAGTGAGCTGGTCGAGGGTAATGGGGGCGGGGTGGTACAGGGATCTGGGACCGTTGTTGGGATGGAGGGAGGGGGAAGAGTAAGGGGTAAGGTTGCGTAGGGCGTTCCGTCTGGGTTAGGCGTAGTGGGGAGTGGAATATGTAGGGGTGAGGCGGACGGGTTTGCGTCGAAAAATATGAAAAGGAAATAAAAAAAAGTTCATCTCTTTTTCCGGGAATGAAAAAAAAGACAGGGTGAGTTAGTGGAGAGACATGACAAGGGGTGAGGGAGTGGAGAAAGAGTCGGCGGTGGGAGTAACAAGAGGTTGGAGGCGGAGAAAATGTCTGGGAGGCGGGGAAAACAATAGTGGGGAACGGCAAAGAGGGTAACGGACGGTTTAAATAGTCGAAAATGACGCACTAGACGGGGTGGGCGGAGACACAGAAATAGGACAGCGTTGCCCCCGAGGCGGGCGGACTTAGATTCAAATTCTACAGCATCTTCGGTTTCCGCCGAAAACTTTACTCTTTGTTGCACCCAATATTTTGCGGCCTTAAGTTTATACGCAAACGAATGATGATAGTTTAATTTTGAACGGTTTCTCGAAATGCAATTTGTGAAATGCGCTTTTTTGTTATTCCGTAGCCAAATTAATTCACTACCAACAATTTTATGGTATTAATAGGTCAAGTGCAGTAAAAAATTGATTATTCTGGTAGTTCATTTTACAATTGTATTTTACACTTTTAAATGTCGCTTTGTAGTAGTAACATTTGATTTACTGCTAAAAAACAATGGTAAAATATATAAAATCCCTCCTGAAAATGAGGTATTCTTTTTTGGGAGAGAGGTTTCTTTATATTTTAATTAGTTTATTTCAGTATACAAATTTCGAACCATACAGAGTAAGAGAGTAGTCCTGGTGAATACATCGTTAAAACTTTAGGATTTTGACTGCATGCAAAACCTAAAAAACAGTTTTATTGTGTACAAAATATTTACGAACATATCTTAAAGTGGGCGAAGTATATTTCCAAAATAACAATTAATGTTAATTGGTACTGGCCTCTGTATTTCAAACATTTATTATTATTGTTCTTATCTAAATTGATTAATAATGTTTCCATAAATCAAATTTGTATAGGTAAGTTTTTTCGTGGGCCTTATATTCTTTTTAATTTAATAGGGACATTGGTGTTTTTATTTGATTGATGATATGTTCCCATTTATAGTTGCAGAACTAGTACTAGATTACCTACTCTTACTGCATTGGATTTTGGTTTTATTTGTTTTCTCTTAATTTAAAACGTTAATGTTGGTTTTATTTTTTAAAATTCGTTAAATATAGTGGGTTGATACGAGTACGGAAGGTCGTTGAATACCGTAATACCTAGAGATAAACTTTCGGTGATTCAAATTGTAAGTTTCACATTTCAGCTGAATGTATCTGAGCAGCTGCTTCAAAATAGTGGAATGCTACCTATTTTTGCAAATAGCGCATATTACCTCCCGCTCTTTTCCATAGCGCGTGGAATATCCACAAGCGATTTAATATTAAGCATAGTTTAGTTTCAGAATTATAAAAATTGGAACTACATTCTGAAAAATATTTCTTTCCTAATAGATTTTAGTGGAAAAAATATAACTTCAGTGAAAAGATAAAGGGTAAATACAGCACTATAAGGAAATTTGTGCAAGGCAATTACATTCAGTTTTCTGTTGCAGTTTCTGACAAAGAAATGTCTTTAACGTGGTTTTACAATTATCTATAATATTAGCTGAAATTATGTAGTTGTCTTACTGAAAACTGAAGCCGAACGAATTTAAAAACTGATTATTTAAGTTCTTAATATATGTGCTTTTGGAGCAGCAGTAAGAGCGTAAATATATTAATGTGAATCATATCTGATGTAATAATTGATAGAGATTAGTGATGGTCGGATCGGATCCACGAATCTTTCATTTTACTCGGTTCCGGATTCGGATCCAATGACACGGAGTAAAATTGGATCCGGATCGTAGATTTTAAATTTGTGCGGTGTAGCGATCAAAGCACCCCGTGAATGGAATGTAGGTGCGGTAGATATTGACAAGAAGAGGATGTGTAACTCAAACCCCTACATCTGAATACTCACTTTATTATACTTTTGTTGTTTAAATTAGATTTACAAATGTGCCACTCAAAAATTAAGGATGGTCGGGTCGGATTCAAAGATTCACGGGTCTTTCATTTCTTTCGCTACTGAAATCATATCCGAAGACAGCATAAGTTTAGCTCCTGATTAGAGATTTTAAAATTTCGCGTCATATTGATCGATGAACCCTGCGAATGGAATGTAGGTATGGGAGATACTGACAAAGAGGGGTTGTGTAACTCTGATCTTGAGATGAGAAGAAGACTTTTCCGTGCCACTAAAACAAAATAAAGAAACACTCCCGGATGCGCGAGAAAAAAAATAAGCAGAATGTTACGCGGGTCACCTACATTTGCCAGATTTCCGTGAACCTATGATAGCGTAGTTGCTAAAAAACAAAGCTAGTGTACTGCCGGTGGTGAGTTCGATCCTTAACACTTCCTAGGAATACAGACCATGCTAGTTTAAGCGATATAAGTACAAAAAAGTCAGTATCCACACACAAAGGTTGGAAATGAAGGATGATAAAATTTTTGATTCAATGGCTGAAAGAAAAATTTTAAACACCGATAAGAATCGAACTTCATTAGCTGCAGTCCACTACCCCACTCTGCTATTGTTGACTTACCTGAGTTCGGAGAATGCAGGCTCCCCGAATGTCATTCTACTTTTTTTCTTGCCAACCCCAGCCAATGGAGATAAAATCCAAGACATTTTTAAAATTTTGCTTCAATTAGCATGAAAAAAGGCTAGTCTCATTTCAAAATCAGAGTTACACATTGTCATTTTGTGGTAATTTTTCTTTCAGCCATTGAATCAAAAATTTTATCATACATAATTTCAAAACCTTGTGTATGGATACTGACTTTTTTGTACTTCTATCGCTTAAACTATAGATTTACAAATGTGTCACTCAAAAATACACCTGAAAGTTAAAGTAATGATTCCAAGATTTAATTCTGCATTAAAAATGTTTCCAATCACTTTCACTAATGCCAAATTTTATTTTTTTACTTTTAAATTGACATGAAATTTCTGATAATCTATTTTTTTTAACTGCCTACTTGTGTAGGCAGTTAGTAGAGTTAAGGATCGAATTCACGACCGGCAGTGCACTAGCTCTCATTGTTATCACCACTACGCTCTCATAGGTTCACGAGAATCTGGCGAATGTAGGCGACCCGCGTGACATTCTGCTTCATTTTTTTCTCGCGTTTTCGGGCCTCTGGGGAAAAAGCCAAGACGAGTATTTCTTTATTTTGTTTTAGTGGCACGGAAAAAAATATTTTTTCTCATTTTAAGATCAGAGTTGCACAACCTCTAATCTAACGGTCTAACGGAGAAATCTAACGGTCAGGTCACTTATTATGGATATACGTTGTTAAATATTCTGATTATGAATACGTTAACATCGTAGAAGCAGCTTCCTTTGTTTGGCTTGATGAACATGTATGAAGTAACTTAAGCTCGATCGTGATGGATTATTTTTCCTCAAATTTTCGTTCAACTCTGTAGAAGGCCAAGAGCAGTTGATTAGACCAAAGCAGAAACCGAACATGAACTGTGGCTGAACCGTGGGCTGAACCTTCTTCAATGTTTTAGATGCTGGAATGGAGCTAAGTCTGTTGAGAATGAGGCACACTGCTCATTTTCCGCTTCATTAGACACCTATCACAATATTCACGCTAAGGGTTCATTTTCAACGGAAATGTAACTTCATTTACTGCAGGTAAATCGAATCCGATAAAAATCCCGTTCGAGGTTCTTTTTAAGCTTTTTTGTGATTGAGTTGGACTAGCAGAGGTTCAGATTGAAAAGTGAAAGAATAAATAATTTTTCATGTAGAATGATGTTACCACTTGGTTAATTGCATGGCTCAAAACGCCTGGTCGCATGAGATTAGGTCGTCCATTTTCTTTCCTGAGACATTTTGTACGAATAAAAAACAAAATGCAGAGTCATGATTTACGCATTTTAACACACAAGTTTTTGTTTTCTACTATGTGGTTATTTCCGTCTTGTTGGTCGTGCTATTTATTATGTAGTTGCCTGAAGATTTTGGACCTATTAGCTTGCAACAGTATTAAAGTGAGCTCTATGATATTTAATCAAAATTCAAAAAGATAATTAGCGGAAACCTTAGATTAAATTTGAATGGAAAAGTTATTATTTTTTGTGTTATACTATATTCTTATTGAGTTTTTCCAACCGCAAAGTAGTTTTTTATTTATTCTACCCCAGTTTTTATAGAATTGTTCTGATTTGTTAACATGCAGTTTGGACGCTTAAGCGCACGCTTTATATTCCGAATTATCATCCACTGTATCATTTTAGGAATTGCGCCTCCTATTTCTTTCAGCAAAACTGGAAACGGTGGATCTTTTCCGGTGAATTGTCTTTCATTTGCTTTTCCAGATTAAATTAAATGCTGGCCATCTCTTTTCTATCTCCCTTTCTGCATATTAGCAATGCTCCTTTAAAGGTACTTTTGATAGTACTTTGTGGTTCATAACTATGTCGGGCATAGCTGCATATAACTAAGAGATTTATGCACCATAACCTACCCAAATTCATTGCTACCAGAGTCATTTATTTTTTAATGGGGTTTGCGCCGTACGGTTGCTAGTAATTTAAACACAACCGCTGCATTAATCTCCTGCGCCAGAGTTTTAATTTCCGGTTATAACCTGCGATTTCACATTTCAGCAGTGATTCACACCACTTGAAATAGCCTTCATTTATGTCCCCAGTTCCGGTCAAAACGTCCATAGCAAAAACGTCCCAATTCCCCAGTTTCTCGCACATTCAATTTGGAATCCCTTCGATTATCTTCGTCATGCGATCTTTTCCTCCCCTTCTTCATAGGCATTTTTATGATTCTTCCCACATCTCTCGTTTTACTGCACCTTCACAATACATATAACGAAATAGAACTTTGTCCTCCCTTAAGGTTTGAGCTCAAATATTTATGTATTTTTTTTTATTTTCTTTGTGGACGAAGTCGTCCAAGGACAACAAAATATTTCCATTCTATTCTTCTTTGTACGATATCATAAAGCCATACAAGGTATTTAAGTGGTCTATTTATAGGTCAATACTGAAAGAATGTTTAGAATTTTTGTCGAAACTCTAATTAACGTATAATTCCTATTTAAAGCACGTTTAACGATTCTGGTATCACATTTCGGCAAAAATGCAATATTCTAATAAGTGTAATTATTTATTTTTTGTGGTTTATAAATATTTTTCACGAATGTGAAGTTTGTCTGTTAATAAAAGTGTGTGGAAGATAAATATAAAACACAAGAAAGGAACATTCACACGCAACTGGGTATTTGACACAGCCACTTTTCTCGACATGAAGAGGAATACTGCTGAAGAAATAAGAGAGCGAGAGAGGGTTGCACAGGGCGGAGATGTGTGGATTGGGAGAGATGGTAAGGTAGGCTGGTATATCCCATTTAGGCCGAGAAGTTTAAACGCTTCAAGGAGCTATATACAGGAGAGTTCTATCGCTAACGGATGATTCTGTGGGAGGGGGAGAGGAAAGAATAAAAACTCTGAAGCAATTGTTAAGGAAGAATCATGTTTTGAGAAATGTTAGGGACAGGAAGAGAGAAGTTAGGAGAGAAAGGGTTACTGGATGTGCGATAATTATTCTTTAGGATATCAAGGGGAGTGGTGCATTGGCCAATATAGAAAACGAGGCAGATATTGCATTTAAGGTAGTATCTGACCTTAATTTATAATTTGTAAAAGTTTTCTCTGGAATTTGTTGTATTTTTTTAGATTTATTATTTAAAAAACTACCTTCATGACCGACTTCTGGGGGTCTCTTGCAACTCAGGTATGTTTGTGGATAAAAAGGCATGATACCATTGAGGAAAATATTTTCCTTTCTCTATTTTATGAGCGATTCCTCAAATATACGGTATCAAATTTTTAAACTGTTTTGCTGAAATAGGATGAACTATTTTGCGCAAATAAAATTCCACTACTTAATTTTTCCTCTCAAAACAATTTTTCTGCGTAATGGTACATTCCTACCTAGAACTGCACACATACTTTCTAATTGTGGTGATTCGGCGTATTTGACTCATCATACTCTGGGATAGTACAGTAATTATTTGCGTTTTTGAACTTAAGCAGATCATTTTGTCTTGGATTTTGTGGAATTATTTAAGATACCAAGTATTAGAAAAATATCATTTTTTTAATGGCTCCAGAGATCAAAGACAGCTTAACGAGATCTTCAAGTGATAGATATGTCTTGCTGAATGAGAGATTTGGAAGCGTTGCTCGTCTATCTATACTTTATTTATACAGCAAATATTCGTTTATTTGCCAACTGTAGTAGATGAAATATACTTTCATTTATATTAATGTCAATCGAAATTTTAGTGCATATTATCATAAATGTGACCATTAGGCTGAGAGTGTATTGAGAATGAGGATTTTGTGACTAAAGAAACCGAGAGTATTTTTTCTCGAGACCGAAAGCTATGTTCGCTTATCGCTGAGTTTTCCTGCTTTTATTACATAGTCCAATTTTATTTGTAATTCCCTAGCTAATTTCACAAAAACCATGCAAGAGCAGTAGCTTCATATTGGCCGCTAATGCTTACTACCTAAAACAATGCAAATTGTTAGGACGTCCAAGCATAAAGAATGCGAGGAAACTGGAGGAGAGCTTTCTGTTTCAAAGTATTCGTTTTGCGATACAAAAGTGGCATTAATTGTAATCCTTTTGAAGATTAACGGTATTTAATAAGATAGCCGATCGCAAAGTCCATGGTGGCGCCTGAATTTCAAAAAGGCTCTTGTTTCAACTCATTTTTTGACCTCAAATAATTAGGCTGTCCCAAAGAAATAATTCTTACTGCGCCTATAAAATCTATAGCGTAAAAACTAAATTTTATGAGTCATTAAAGGAAATCGTAATTCCAAAACCCTCAAATTAACTCGTACATTTGTTGCTATTAATATTTTAAATTATATAACTGAATTTTCATCCCATTGTCTTTTATAATATTGCTTTGCGAGATAACTTGCTAGATACATTTTCCTTTACGGACGAATTGTAGTAATTATCATTGCATTTTCCTCATTCTACTTTCCTGTATTTTTTCAACCAAATGTCAACTACCGTTGGACTCATTTCGGCACATAAATTTCTTTATTTATAACTATGTCACTCTCCATTTCAGTCTTAATAATGAAGACCATAACTTTTATCTTTGCAGTGGCTACTACCTAACTCATTGGAGACGGATTGATTCGTATTCCTAGGTTGAAAGAAAGCCAAAGCTGATATTTCCAGATTAGCATATGATTTCTGCATTCGTATCTGTAAAAGACAGTATTTTGCTAAACAGTATTTCATTGGTAAGTAGATACACGTTTTTTAACCTTAATTTTATTAGTATATATCTGATAACTCATATACCCTTACCATAAGACCAAATAATTTTTCCATTTTATCATTTCTTTTGCACTAATTTAAAGGATGTTTTTTTGGTGAATCTAGAGAGTTATGCACTATCGCTACTTTAGTAAATTAAAATAGTTTCTTGAATAGTTTCTGTTCTTCCCTTTCCTTATCCTACTTTACCCCCTCTTTATTTCTTAACCTATCATTTATTATGCCCAAAAGTAAATGCATTATACTATGTTGGCCGTGAAAGAAATATTTAATAGTACTTATATAACTTATGTGCTGTGTGAAAAGCACTTCAAGTTCATTGCTCCGTCCGTCTGATGGGGATCTAAACGTAGATTCCTAGTCGCCTTTGATTAAGAGTATTTTAATGCCGATGTCTAGTTTATCTTTACTCTTCTTCAGTACCTGGAAACTATTCTTCGTCTGTGTGATTACAAAATATTTAAAATGTCGCAAAAATCTTAGTTGACCGTTGTCATTCCTAATTATCTATGCGGCGAAAGAAAGGAAACAGCTGTTGTGAATAGCATTTTCTCATATGGATCACATTTGATCTGTGCACCCTTCTCCTCACTCTCTAAGCTGCATTTCTCCCAAGCGTACATAAATGCGCTGTAAAAAAATCATCGAAGACGAATCTATTTTAATGTGGTCTCTCTCAAAAGCTTTTTGCGTTTCTAAAAAATTCACCCCTGAAAAACTATACCTTCTCTTTCTTGTCAGGTCGTCGACAGTTGCACTCATTCTTGGCTCCTCTTATTCTTCTCCTCCTCAAAAGCCAATCACGGCCGACCTTCCTCGTCGAATGCCTGTCATCCCTATTGAAGTCCGCGTCTCCCGTCCCTTTGAAAGTCTCTTAACGAGCACTCTTTAACTCTCTCTTCCTTTCTCATTCCCGGTACTCCCCCCTCAAGCGTACGACGTCATGCCCCGCATATTTTTCTCCCCTCGCATGTTTTTCATGCCTAAGACTGCTCCGTAAAAAACTCCTCGTGCCTACCTTTGCTCTGGATGCCAGGCCGCCTTCCTCCCCTTTTGTATTTTCTTGTGTGCCCCACTTGCATGTACCGGGAGCAAAAAAAATACAAGATGTCTGTGTTACACCTAATTCATTTTCAGTGTCCTGTAAGCTAAGGCGAGGTAATGTGGAAAACTCAACCAAACATCACAATTATTATAAAACTAAATGATAGGTTGTACAAAAGATGACTCAATGGCTGGATTTTAGGTAGAAAGAGTATGACTCTACTCCCCATCAAACACAGTGTTTTAAATCTGCTTGAAGTTGCAATAAAAACCTTTTTGAAGCTTTGATAGATTGTAATTTGAATTTAAAAGAGAATGTCACTTAGGTAACATTCTAAAGTTTGGTGCCTGGTCTGTCGATAGGAATGTAAATCTGTTGCTCTCTTGATAACGTGGTGACTTCAATCAAGATCAGACCAATTCCAGCACCAGGCTTATCTCCACCCTTTCTCCACTCTCCTGCATTTTCCCCTACACCTTTCCTCGCTATACGGTCTCTTTTAGTGAGGAATAGTCTTTAAGGTAGATATTGATAAGGCAGTTTCTCCTCTAGTACGGATTTGTCCAAGTACTGGGAACCCATATTTGGTAACCTGGTTCCAAATCGTTAGAAATGTCCTTGAAGAGCTTAATCGGATAGGATGTATATATTTGTTGTTCGAGTGTACCCCGCGTACTATAACCGGGTGTGATACCTGGCGTTTCGTGGCCGTTGCTGGTCACTTTATCAAAGGGAATGAGGTATCTGTCGAGTTGGTGGAGTTTATATTGGGGTTTCATGGACGGAAAAGGATGGGAAGGGGAGGAGTAGAAGGCGTAGTCATAGCATTATTATTAAGGTTCAAAGCAGGGTCACACGTGTGGCTGATTTGGAGGCCACCGTCCCATTATTGTAATGTTGCTTGCATTTTCTTATTTCCAAAGCTTAGCGGATCAGTCTGGGCTTGAAGTTTTTCACTTTCGCGATTATCTTCGTTTTTTGAGGTCAATCGCGTCTCCCGAGGCTGCATGTTCCGCTACTGCTGCTCCATGCCCTATATAAACTGCACCAACTCGACAGATACCTCATTCCCTGTGATAAAGTGACCAGCAACGGTCACGAAACGTCAGGTATCACACCTTGTTATAGTACGCGGGGTACGCCCGAACAACTTATATATGCATCTATAATGACTCGCGAAAGTTTCAACCACGGGTAGGATGTGTATTGTATTCAATATTCAAGGTTCAGCACTCCTTCCGTCTGAGAGTATGTAAATCTGTGGATCTGAGAGTGTGGAAATCTAACTTTCATTTTAATTAGGCAATATTCCGCTTGAAATTTCTCCCCAATGTTCCTTCTTTCCCTTTCACTCCCGTCCTTGTGGCTTTCTATCCGAGGTCTACGGTGATGTTATGGGTCAAGCAGAAACCATTGAGAGCTGTGGGAATCAATTGGGTTCTGTGCATTGGCAGATTTTATTTATTTGAAACTTGGTAACTGTATGGATACGTTTTATATACATAATAATATGTTTTTGGATTGGATGTTAAATCGTGGATCCCTCACTGTTTCTCGCTCGGAGTTGGCTAATTTGGACTCACCAGATGTTCCTCTACTTCCTCATTTAGCTGAAACTCACATTCTGGCTACTATCACATCTACCGTGCATACTTTAAGACTGGGAACGAATAAAATCGATAGTACTGCGCAATGTTCTTGCTTTAAATGGTTAAAATACATGTAGAAATCTACTTTTAATAATTCGTCAATACCGATTTACATTTAATGCAGTATTTTACACAAAGGGCATAGAAGGGTTATATCATTTTACTCATATCTTTACCAGCTAGTTTGGACGCTTGTCCGTCACGAGGAGGGAAGCTTATATCTGGGCATAGGGAAATCTGTGAAATTCAGTTGGTACTAACAGCTAATTCAAATGTTTTGAACTGATGTTTATGAGCTGAGATTGTAACTAGGAATTGGACTTGTTTCATCCTGTCAACCATTTAAGCCATTAGGTCCTTATCGTCACTCGTAGTTCACTCTTAATTATTTTGTGGCAGCTATGATAACTCAATCATTGATCGGTCGATTAAAGGGAATTTGAAAACACAATTTGAAAATATAATGAGGGTCTCAATTTCCAGTCCATGTATGTTGCGCAATTTAATTGCAGTTCCAGCTGAGTTGGATCTCCAATTCAGAAATCAATTGGCTATGTGATATCCATTCAGGCTTTTGGGCCTACATTTTAAGATACAAGCTGAAAAAAGTTTGGAAAATGTAACCATCGGCAAAATCATAGTATGCTGATACGTAGATTAGGGCACGGAACATTCTTTATGCAATGGGTTATAAATAGCTAATTTAATGTCATGCTTAATACAAACACCTTCATGTCCGCTCTATTTCAGTGTACGGACAACTATTTCTTATCAATTCATGAAAATTCTATTATATTTTATGAGTGTGCAACATCCACTTTTTCGGCCGCCTTACTATGACTTCCGGAAACATCAAATGTGAGTCTCATGTTACCACGTTTCCCATCATATTTGAACTTGGTTGCTATTTTTTTTAACAAGAGATTGCCTTGTAGTTTTCATGTCAATTGAGGCCTCCATCCTCTCATCTAAAAGCTGTGTTTTATTTTTAGTTTGAGATTGTACCGAAATCCGTTCGAGGCTGTAACAGGAATCAGATTTATTTTATATTTCGTTGACATTTTCAAAATGCTTTTCTTGTCAAATCCGAAATACTCACGAACCGCTAAAGACAAGGCCCAATTAGGAGGAAGTACATATCTCTTTTATTTTTAGCGAGAAGACCTTCCTGCAATATGCTGATTTTTTTTAGTTTTAGCGTTTAATAGTATTTGCAAAAGGTTTGAAAACACGTTTTCCTCACAATTTTTGCAAAGCTAAGTTTTAAGGCCATAAGCTTAGTTCCAAGTCTTCCCAGCTATAGGCAATTCTCATTCATTGTATCATTCCACCCTATTTTTCCAAATTTAATTTGAATGCTCGATCCCATCCCAGTGTTAATTTTTATGGTACCAAATAAAGAGAGTATTTATTTATTCTAAATATATGGTAGAGTATGTTCATGTTGAAATCATGTAGGAAGTATATTGCTGCAAACTTGGTTTTTCATTTTTGGGTTATGATAAAAGCATGGAGTCTATAAAAGTCATGTAGTCCATAGACTCCATGGATAAAAGTTTAATTACAGCGTGATAGGGAATAGCCCTTTGCATTTTATTTAATGCACCATATATTGTAACAGATTTTTTCTCACTTTACTACATTGTTATCTCATTTACATATACACGCAGTACACGTAGAAATCAATCCTTCTAAAACTTTCTAAATGATATTTAAGCTGTACGTCGGAAAATAAATAGAATAACAGGAAGGGAGTCTCCACATGTATATTTATGTTTTATCAATTAATATTCAATGGCTACTAGGGATTTAATCCAGCCAGGATTTGGAAAGAAATAATCACCATATAATTAAATTCATAATAGTCACCATATAATCAAAATTAATTCTGTTACTACCTCGTCCTATCTATTCACCAAAAGACGTAATATTTGTCAGACTGACTTGAGCGTCAACGTCTACTAGGTGAACTCAATATTTGACCTTTACTTGAAGTTCGTCTGGTAGGTAAAGAAGACATTTTTTGATTGGATTAGACTTCTTAATTTTAAAAATGGCTTATATTTGGTCGTGAAAAAGTTTTGAGAAGATATTATATGATATTATATTATTAGAAAATTATAACATTCATCAGTCACGGTAGTCTGGTGGGCAAGACGCCGCGCTGCCGGCGCGGCGACCTGACAGTCCAAAGTTTGCGTGGTCAAATTATACCACGGAAACGTGTATGGAGTCTTTCTAAAGGCAGTTTTCCGCATCGTTTGTCATTGTGTGGACTAACACCCAGAAAGATGCATAGTTAAAATTGCATTATATAAAGCTACACACATAGCATGTAATAAAATTTAAATGCATCATCGACTGTATGGAACGTATTAATTTAAAAAAAAGGGTCTTATTGGTGTGAGATTGAGACTTAACTGTCCCTTCTTCACCACAATTCTATCTAACACCACATTAAATGTGATTTTATGGACTACTGATTTAATAATAAAGAATAAAATAGGGATTTGCATTAACAAAAGGTAATAAATAAGGTAAAGAGAAAAACGTTTATTATTTCAATTATAGATTCAACTTCTTAACTAGATATGTTTTATTAGAAGAAATATATAAGGTAAGGGAAGTAAGTAAAAGACTTTAGCTTTCCACTCTATTAACGTTATTATTACGATTATTTCCGGCAAACTGCATGTGTAGATATTACCTGACGGTGCTACAGCGTAGTAAAACAAGTCATAATAATACACTATCTTAAAAGTGGTAATCTATACTTTTACTTACTGGTCAATTGGACTTTCACAAGATATAGGTTTCATCCACCGAAGTAGGTTTATAAAATATAACATTCAAATCCGCCCCAATTTCATTTCCACTCATTCATCCATGCAATTTCACGGCAATCCAATTTCTTTTGTTAATGGGTCTATAGAATTAATCTTTGCCTTAAGTTACCTAGTATAGCGACAAAACAGCTTAGCTGTCGGAGCTCTCCTAAACAGAATTCTGCAACTTCTTCCACTTCTATGATAAAACGAGGTATGTACCTTCGTCTCTCGCTCGCCGGTTCCTCAACCCTTCCCAGTGGACCTCTTCACGCCTTGGTTTCGCCCCCCCCCCCCCTCCCCGCATCACCCTTCTCATCCATTCACTCCTCCGCTCAGTCTCCTCTCGCGGGAACTGCTCAAGCTGCCCAATGTTTACGTTCGCCCCTCTCCTTGTACGTCACACCCACCCACCTCCCCCGCCCACCCACGCTCCATTCTTGCGTCCCCGCCCACGCAACAAACTCTCCTCCGTCCCCCCTCTATCTCTCTCCCTCTTTCTTTCACTCTCCGTTTCATTCTTTCTCTTATTCCTCCGTCTTCCCTCACTCCTGTTCCGTGAGATCATAGGCGCCTGGTCTTGCGGCCGTTATCTGTGTATTCCTTCGCCACGGTAGCAGGCGGGTTGGTTGGAGTATTGACGGCGAACATTCGCCAAAGTGCGCGTCAAAATTAGGTAAAATAGTTGTATTCTATAAGACAAGGTTTTCAAGAACTTTATTGTCTCATCCAAATTTTTACGAACGCCTACTTGCCAAGAAAATTCCCACTTTAGTACGAGTACCTCACCTTCCTTTCATTCGTTACAAAGAATGGATAATAGGTTATGTAACTATGCATATCACATGGATAGGTACATTGCGAAATAGATGTTGAGTCAGCTAATGAATCATTGTTAGTGGTAATGATATCAATACTTTTATAATAACTGTTACAATAATAAATTAGTCTGAAAAATTATGGTAAATAACGGCAATTAAATTTTTTTGAATGAGAATGGAATTCTTGCTGCATAACAGGGATCAAGGCCACATTCAATTCGTGTTCACTTTTCTTGATCAAAAATTTATATCTTTTACATAAAGTGAAAGTGGAAGAGGACCCCATATTGTCCTATCTTGCCCAAAATTAAGGAAGTGTATTTTATTAAGTGTTATTTATGTAAGTTATTAAGGATATTTTTAATGGTATCTTTAATTTTTCTCCCTCTTTTTCTCCTGCCTGACATTTTACTCTCTATATTTACACTAAAATAAAGAATCACTTTTAACTACGTCGTCCATGCATGTACTCTTTTCCTCCTAATTTCCACCAACAACATTTCCTTCTTCTAATCTGCCTCAGTACCTACCTTATACTAATTCAAATACCTATACCGTGTCTTATCTTTTCTTTTCCATCCGCGTGTCTGTTCGAATCCAGACATTTTCTACCCGTATTTCTTATGCTCCAGGTTTCGCCACCATGCAGCGTCAAGATTAAAAATACTGGAATACGTTTCTTAAAAGCTGTCAGCACTTATAAACGCGCTTCAAATTCACCTTACTGCAGGTTTGTCACTCCCTATGAATGGACATTCAATTTTCTTCACACGCATCAATATCCGCTATGGTGTTAATTGAAGCTAAATAATATCAAGTAAAACCTTTTGTTTCAATAAAAAATTTAGATAAAAGGCACATCAAAATCCTAGCGTAGAAGTCGCAATTAACTTAAAAAAAATTCTGTGGTGTGAAATGGTCAGGATCAAAGGTTCTGCGAATTTCGATGGTATTTTTCCCCAGACTATAGATCAAGTAGCTTAGGTTAGCTTGTTACAATTTAAAAACATAATTCTTTCACTGATGAGATAACGAATTATGAATTGGGATATAATTGAACTCACGCGCTTGTAAATATATCTTCATAATTCATTTGAGATGTATCTAAGAAATGAGTTCAAGCCCATTAAATGCATTTCATTAACTGATTCGATTGTAGTTTATCTCCGTGATCATAGTAGGTATTTGCAGGAGCTTGGGCTGTCACAGATTGTTTTCGTTCTCTTTCAAACATAGTTGGAAAGTTAGGAGTTGGTTGTAGTTTTAAGAAAATGGAGAAACAGTTGATTTTTTACCTTCATGTGCATTAACAGTGGCCTTCTTAATGAAAAGCACTATTTGGCGTAATACTGTAGGTCATAGATACATTATAATTCGCATCAAACATCTCATACATAGACACCTCTATGCAACACACACAATGCAACTCTAATGGGTTACCTGCGAAGCTATCAGGATTAAAACCATTATTTTCATAATTCAAAATCTAGTTGCTTAATAATATCAGCACACTCCTGTTTCACAGGAGGGTACCAGTGGATTTTTATTCCTGTAATTAACGGTAGAGCTATTATATATTTACCCTCTTCATTTGATTATTATTACCCTGCATTTAGCTGCCGGTTTCTTTGCCATGCTACACATATATCTTATTCAATAATTTAAGGAAAAAAGAAAAAGTTATTGTGAATTTCACATTTTCTTTCAGAAATGAAAACATTTATTCAGGGAAGATATTAGTCTTTTAGTGGTAGTGGCAGCAAAAAATATGTTGCATTTACGGTTCTTGATGAAGAATTTAACAAAATAAAGTTACAATCTGTTGCTGTGCCAATTATTATTCATATACACCGGAAACCAGTCAAAATGAGCATTTTAGACGAAGCTCATCTTGATGCAACGTCAAATTGCCGTAATTTAATTTAGTAATAGCGTGGAAATTGAACGGGGAATATTTTCCACGCAGTCATTAATACATTCAAGAAATTTACCATTCCATTGATTCATTGATACATTCGTTGATTAAATTAATGCCCTTTTCACAGTACATATTCCAATTCATAAGTATGACATACTCAAGCACCTTTAAATTGGCCGTAAATTTGGTTTGGCGCAGTTCTGCCCCCGATTTTTATCATCAATCTACCTCTTCATATTTTCATTATTTTCCCCTTTACAGCCTTTTATAATTGCTTTGTCTTTAGATGTCATTTTCAATTTCCGTCTTTAACTGTTTACGCAACGACTGTCTTTTGCACGCTATTATTTCACGCAAGAGGTGGTAGGTGAAGTTTTCCCACTCAACGCAAAATTTTTCAACCATCATTGCCTTCTGCACAGGATGATTACGAGTGTAGTAAAAGGACAAAAATCCAGGAATTGTAATAAATATTTTTTTAAATTTTAGATGGCATTAAAAGACTCGCAGAGAATATTTTATAAATGTTACATTACCTATATAATAAAATAACGGTTCAAGAAAAATGGACGATAAAAACTTAGCAAGATAGAGGTAACTCGTAAACCCAACTGAGCAGGTTTAAATACAAATTATAACACATTAAATCCCAAAAAGACACTCCTTTGATTTGCAGAATGGCGGACGTGTGTTAAAATTTTGGGAACCTTTATCCAATTCTGTACCGTTCATGTCAGTTTTATACCGAGAGATTCCCTTGCGGACGTGTCTGTCGTAGAGAAGAGCATTTGGTTGAAACAGCCAAGTCCGTGTAATTGAAGGTGACAGGGATTTTACTTGGGTCATCCTCCACAAATCCGATTACCGAGGCATGACACAGTGCCAACTCACCGACTTTTCTGAGAGGCAACCCCTTCTAATGCAAATCACTCGCCAAAATCCTTTCTTAGCCCCATTTATCCTGTTAGGGATTTCCTAATTGATTGTTTATTTTATCATACAAAGATATTGAATATACGCGTTTCCTCTTACTTGGAAGAGTTATGCATTAGCATTCAGTCTCTTAATCTCTCATGTATGTTAGAAAACGTATTTACTGACCCGTGTAGAGCTTTATTTCTATGTTCCTCCTGTGGATATTTTTCGCCAATATTGGCCTCTCTCTTAATAAACGTGGTATATTCTGTGAATTGTTTGTAAAAAAAACTAAAATTAATTTATATTGGATTAAAAACAACATTTTATTGTCACTTATAGTCAAATTATGCCTCTTTGAAACCTGTATTACAATAACCCTGGGTAACGAAATATTTAATATCTCTTAATCGTGCGTTGATTTCTTTCAACATCTAATGTTTTTATTCCTCCATTGGTGGATTCTTAATAAAAGTAGTCTTTGTAGTATAACGTAGTATATATGCTAGTATCCACGTATTTTTATTTAAATCTTTCTTACGTGTTTTGAAAAATACTTACGTGTCCATTTCTCACTTATCTTTCCCATTGTTAATCTTTCTACCATTCATTCAATTTTACAGCTCTAACTAACAAAGCTTTTCAGGAATCAATCACCTTTTCAAGTAACAAACCTTAAAACATATTATGGACTATTTCTTTTTGCTGAATGTTTACGAGTAGCCTATAGTTTATAAGACTAATTTTTTTATGGTTTTCACCTTGATGCCTTGACCAGCGGTAAAAAAGTACGCTATTATTAGATTTTCACTAATTGATACCTTACTTCAAGTAATTCTGTTGTCACTGATTCTTCAATAACAAATATTTTATGAAATTGCCTTCCTGGTTTAGTATCGTCATGAGGAGGTAAACCTACCTGAAAGAATTCCTTAAAGATTTCATAGAATGCACATTTAATGAAAGTTGACTAGGCATAATTTTGTTTGGTATTCTTAGGAGGGATGGTTTCGAAATAGGAATCACGGCTCGTATCGGATTGAAGCTCTGTTTTTCAAGAATATCGGCATGTTACTTTAACACTGTTCGTGAGTTTGTATAATCGCACGTTTTCTACCAATGTCTTTTGGTGCTGGGAAGTAATCGGTATACATTCTGTTATTTTGCCTTCTTGTGGCCACCTTATCGTCAATATATGTTATTTGAAGCATTCCCTGACCATAATTTGGGCGCATACGAGGCTATGGACTGAGGCATATCAATATATGGCTGGGGGTCAACCAAATGCAGATTAAAGATTATTTTCCTAAATTTAAATTGTCCTCAGCACCGAGTTGATTTGAATTTGAGATACTGAATCATATTAAAACTTTAGTTCTGAGCCAAGATATGAAATAAATTCCATCAAATATCATGTTGATGATGATAAATTTTTCACTCCGAGTAGAATAGAAAAATTTTCGTTTTCTGCCAATCAGTTATTTTCTCTGAGTTTGGCTTCAAAACCAAGTTTCTACCACTGCCACTTACAAATGTCCTAAGGGTTAAAGCTACGCCAATACCAAATTTAAATATTGGATCATCATGGGTACGGAACACATTTTTTCTGAAAATTTCATGAGAGACATTTTTTCATAATTACCCAGGATGAGTCCTAACACTGAGAGTCTATTTAATATGAATAAGATAAATTATGCATAATATCCGCCCGATTCTACTGCATTTAGCTATTTCAATGCGGGTGGAATATAACTTTAATTTCCGCGCCTTCTCATAGTCCTTCTAATTTCTTTTCACATAAGTCCTTTCATTCTTAATCCATTACAAGCAACGCTATTCAGAAACACTTTCCCAAACTTTTGTCACTAACTGTAACGGCCGGAGCTGAAATTTTCTCTCTTCTCCAACCCCCTTCTATAAGTTACTCTTCCACTCCCTTTGCCTCTTTTGGTCATCTCTTGCCTCTTTTCCCACTCTCACAATGTTTCTTAGTGAGATTGGCCTTGTAAGTTTCGTTTAAGTTAAGCAATGTATCCGCTGGCCTATGAGTTCCTCAAATTTAAGGTCATCAATTAAGGCGTTAGTGCCTCAACTTCAGAAGTTAAATTAAGGAAATCCAGTTGCCATTGTTCAACCTTGACTTTTCGTTTGAGTTCTAACTACCGTCGCCCGTTCTCTCTTCCGCCTTTCCGGCTTAAACTTTTCCTTTACTGTTCATTTGTTTGTGACTATTAGCTTTATTCTTACAAAAACGGGTACTTTTGTATTAACCAATTTGTTTCCTCTGACTGGGCGGTGAAAAACTACTCTATCGTGTTTGAAATACAGTAACACAGTGGGTTCCTGATTATTTCCAAAGCACATATGTCATGTCAATTTGTTAATACATTCAACCGAGTAAGGTCTTTGGAGTCTGATCGCCCATGGTCATATCCAAATTTCAGCCTGAGCTTTTCATCCACCTAGTAGAGTAGGTATATTATGTGACACCTACCGTGGAGTTTGAGAATTCGTGGTTGATCGATTCGACTTTTAGATATATTGTCATGTTTTTTCATAACCCCACATATACGCGTGTGCTTAGACATACCCCTGAGATTAAGTTTGTCATATTATCTCGTAAAGGAATAAACTAAAAAAAATACTTCGATTAGCGTAATACACTTCGTTGGGTGCATAAGCCGTCCAGCGTAAGCCTTCTTGGTGTATCTTGATTATAAAAAAACCAGTACGCTACGCTTCCCGAAAATATAGCTATTTGTACTTTATTTTATAATTCAAATCGTAGTATTTAAGTTGTGCTTTACATCACATCGTTTGTTTCATTCAAGCCTTCAAAATTGAGGAGTCAGATGTTGGATCGTTCCTTGCGACGGAATACCACTCACTTCGAGTTCTGTTATCACCAGACATCGTCTGTTAATGAGGTTTTAAAGAGGTCAGCTTCAAAATACCTCAATTACTTTTTATAAAACTGCTTTGCCTTTTCTCAAAACATTATTTATCCTATTAAAACTGCTACACTGATCTCAACGCACGCCTGTTAGTATCAACTAACAAGTGCACCCTCTAGAGAGTAATTACAAAACAATTGAAAAGAGAAACAATTTGACATGACGTTGCATTTTGCCAACGTTCTGAAGTGAGAAAACCGGAAAAAAAGACGGTTAACGAGACAGATTTCGCGTAATACTAAAAATTAAACACTTTTAATCGTAGGTTAACCTGCTATTATAGGTTCGGTTTTGTAAAAAAGGTTAATGATAATTGTGTATTTGAATGTTTTAATCATGGATACATGTAGCCCAGCTGGATAAACCTTTCTACCAGTCTTTCTTATCATCCGGACATACAAGGTGCCTAATGTTACCATTCCTGTTTTTCATAAGTATTTGCCTATTTGCTTGCTTTAGGGTAGGAGGAGAAAAAAAATTAAGCACAAAAAATTAGCTTTTAGCAGTATTTTTCCATACATTTTCCCTTTCTTTACCAGCGATTTTTTGTCACTCCCCCTTTAAATTTTGCTAGTTATAGAAAATTTACTTGGAAAGGTTATTGCTTTTTCTTCTAATTGAGAAATAGATTTACTTTTTCCATTTTTGCAATTTATTTCACCACACTAATGGTCACGTAATTAGTAGCTTGTAATGCCAGTATTATATACATGAATGATATCATGATTGCTACTTTCTGTGAAGGACCCTCGGTACTCTTGGTAAATCGGGGCGTAGTACAGTTCTCGGAATGAAATTTAAAAAAAAAACCTTCCTAATCCAATGGAAGGAACTCAAGGTTGGCAAATGGTTTACTGGGACTAAAATTAAAACAATAAGCAAAGCGCCTTCCGAATTAATTGCATGTAATTAATTCGGAAGGCGCGGAAAATGAAGTTCGTTTTTACATAAGGGTATATTGTTTCAGTAAATTGTAAATTTATAGTTATTACCTCTTGGCGGATAAACAAGATGCTTGAGTAGGTTAAGTGGGAGAAACTTTTATTGTTGTATCCTATTTTTCTTTCAAGATTTTATGACGATACTCGGTTTTTGAAACCCTGACTACACACTCATAGATGACGGCTTAACAGCTGTGTGACCCCTTTGCTTTCTGACCCAATTTTCCGTTTCCGAAATACGACTTACACCGTCGACGGATTCCTTCGTGGTATTCCCTGCCACTGAGGAGCCACTTTGGTATTCTTGGCACACGTTCACAATTGGCACAATGGACGGCTATGTATCCGTTCGTGAATGCGTGATACGTCTAACCAATTTACTCTGACAATTTGCCATTACCACCAGGTATTCCTTCAAGCTACGTGGTCATGGAGTCACTCCACTATTTCAAACACGCTCGAATAAATAGTGAGATTCAAGCACCGTGCGCCTTCTCGCACGACTACAATGAAGCTTTCTTCACAGTGGGGCAAAAAGGAAGATATATGAAGACTTCTTAGAGTTAACATCCTTCTCCTCTGGTAGCGAGGTGAATTAATCAAATCCATTTACCCGTTCATCCACGCCTAATCACTTTTGTTTGCTTCCATGCATCTGTTCACAATGGCTCGCTCAGAAAAATGTGGGTTTGTGCGTCCAAGTAATATCTCACCGGTCGGTCGTTCGCGGGTTGAAATGCGAGTCTGATGGTTTTTAGCGTCAACACATCAGATTATGCCCAATTCCGTTATATATTTTTATAGCAGCATTGACTCAATTTACCGCTGGACATTCTGAATCATCTGTCATATTTAGCACCTGTCAGATACCTCTTAGCCGTTGATTGAAACTCCACACTGTGACGTACCACTAGGGTTTATTATCCACTCTAGATCGCTCAAAATTTACGATTTGAGAGGAACCTCTTATTTTCTACCCTAAGCGGCAAAAAAAGCTCGTTTGTCAGGCTTATCACCGCAAAGAATCAATTATATTGGGTTCGCAGTTTATCACAGTCGCACTATTTCCAGTAAAATTTAACCTCGTGGGACCAATTTTCTATAATCAACGGGATTACATGAAACGTTAATTTGGTTTAAATGCCTATTAATCATCTCGTGAGGTTATAAACTTTGACTTATTAAAAAGAAATGGCGTAATATCTATTTATTTATATCATGATATATTTGTCATGTAGTAGATGGATGGAAGTTTTTTATTTACAGTTTTTACTTAGCAAATACCGTCAGATTCAATGTTTCGGAGTAAAATTTTTACTCAGGTGGTTACCACTTTGATGAATTGACCTGACCCTTAGATTAAGTTAATGGAAATGCACTACAAGAGTAATTATGCACTACACTTAAATTATAATGATATTGATCACGTTGTGTGATTGTCTACCTGAAGTTTAATGACGAATACAAAACCAAAACTTTGATAGTGACTTAGAGAACATGGACTATATACCTAATTGAGAAATCAGTATTGATGTACGGTGTGTTTGAAGAGTGCTGCAGGGAAAAATTTCAGGAAAAATGTAATTTACTTAGTTTTACGTGAGTGTTTTCAAGTCTGTTTCCGTACGCACAGGCGTTTCAGACCGGGAGGATAGGTACAAGGATGTGAATGGAAGAGAAAGTATATTGGTTCACAGCATCCTGGAGAAATACTGATGATACTGGAGGAATACTGAAACTGAGTTCATATGGACGTCGTTAAGTCTGTTTCCACACAAATAGACACTTCAGATCGGGAGGAAAGGTATAAGGATTGGAAGGTAGAGGATAAGATACTTAGTTGTTATTACTTTAACATATTTTAATGGGTAGATCATACAGGGTCAATGTAATCATTGGCAATTAATCTGGGTGTTTTAGTATTTACTTCAATTACATCCCTACATCTGTTTTTCATTTATTCATCTATTTTAGGTATTTCACAACGGTATATTAAATCATATCGAATTTTCTTTTCTTTGGCAGTGACATTCATCACGCTAAGGATTTCTTTAAATTTTTACACGAAACTCTGGAAACCTAATTCCTATAAATTTCCATCCTGCCCTCTAGCGGCCAATAATGAACTTGGAATTTCGCTGATGTAGCTCAGAACCAACTTATAGTTAGTCAGCCGAGCTTAGAATCGAGTCAAGCGATAAGCGTTAACTCCATGGCGGAGTGGAAAAAAAAAACAACTACGTTAGGACTGGAGCTAATTGTGCAGTCGTGTAACTACATGGGTCGTGGGGGAAACTGGTCCGCGGACGCAGCCATGCACCGCCATAAACTATGTTCCAGTGGCGAGAACCTCCGCTTGCCCTATTATGCTCGTAGATTCCGAGAGATTAATCTCGTTTCTTGAGGACACGTTCTCAGGCTCAAGCCTTCCTTGCGACTTGAGTGTAGTCGGTGGGTAGGTAGGTACTCCAGCCATAGTGTGCCGATCTCGGATGGGGGAGTAGCAGACGGCTGTTCTGGGTATTGGGTCGTGTGTAGAGAGGAGTAACTGCGAAAGACCCATCGCGCTTCCAAACCGCAGCCGTCAAAGGAACAAAAATGTTACACGACAACCCCTTCCGATAATATACGCTAAGCCCCAGGGGGGAGGGTGACACTTGGCACTCGGCGTGACGTCTCACGCTTCCGAACGAGACTTGAAAGAAAGCTACGGACTGTAGCGGAGGATGGTCGTTGTGCCTTTCTCCTCTTCCGTCTCTTACCCGAAAGAGATTTCGAGCGGATGGGAGGCAGTCAAGGGAGCGAGTGTCGGTTGAATGGCTAAGGGGAACAGAGAAGAATGGACGGAATGGGACGATTAAAGGGGGAAGACGGAGAGAGAGAGGGAATGGAGAATAAGGGGGAGAGAAACGTAAGTTTGCGGGGAGGGAAGGAATAATAGAGGTCGGGACAAAGAGTGGGAGGGGGTGTAGGTTTTGAAGGGAGGAGAAAGGAAAAAAAAAAGATTTAGTCGTGAAGGAGGGGAGGATATAAATGAGGGACAGAGGGACAAGCTGACAGTTTCCGAGGAATACCCTCGAGGCAAATTGAAACCACATCGTGTCGTCTTAGGTTTTCTGTACCACACGCGTTTCAGGCCCGTTCACAGTGTAATCATGAGAGCACCACTTCACGTTGTGGTTGTACCACAGCATTTTTTCATGAAACGGTGATCGTCAGCCTACTGAAATTTCAGGTTTGATCACAATAGTTTTCTATGTGTTCGTACATTTTTCTTGTTATTGATTTCTTAAGAAATCGCTAGGAACAAAAAATGCATAACTTTTAGATCTTTCTTAAGGACGTAAAAATAGTGGAAGATTTCTATTAAGTCTTTTAATTTAGGAGTGCGATTATTTTTGATTGAGTTTATTATCATTAAACTCGTTTCATAAAGCTGATGATAAATGAATTAAGTTAAGTAAATTAATTAAGTAAAACAATGTCATCCTGTGAGATGTGGCCAAGAGTATTTCTGATAAACTACGTATATATTCACTAATCTTTGTATTTTAGAATTGTCTAACAAGTACCTCACTTTATGACAATAATCTTTTGAAACAGGTACGATACTTATAAAACCCGGAAGTGAATTTTAATCGTGTCAGATGCTCGATCAAATTGACACGTTTATGAATAAGTTGACATCGAAAATTTTCCATTCAACAATCACCTTCATAGAAATTAATGCTCTAAAATGTTTATTATAAATGAAGTGTTTTGATAATTGCCTATCCACCATTTTAGTAAGTATCTTGTTACATTAGCAGAACCCATCTCTGGCAATGCATTCTAATACACGACTATACTTAAATTTACGAAAAAGGTAGTAGTTATGAAAAGGATATCACCAGTATCCATAAACTTTTATTGGGACCAAATATCACGCATCCTTTTCTCACTTAATCAGCTTAAACTCTTCACAGGAATAACTATCCCAAGACGCACGTCAGAATTTTGAATGAATGATGTTTTCTTAAAAGGGGTCAGAAAAAGATAATGAGAGTAAATTGAATCTGGCTAAACTGTCATTTAAAGTTCTTTAAAGGATTGTTTCTGAAAATATAGTAGAGGTAATTCTTTTTGTCCCTAAAAATTCATCGTCTAGCTATGCATGTGTTGACATATTGGAAGCAAATGAAACAAATGCTGTTCTACTATCTATTCAGTAATTTTACCACCATTCCACGTTCCATAAAAACTTTCACGCAACTAGGAGAAAAATTCTAAATTATTTTTTATGACAATCATTATTAAAGTTCATGAAAATTACACCATGATTTTTTTATTGTCGCATATTTGCACCAGTTTCGTTTGGCAAAGTTATGGCTCGGAGCTTTAGCAATGAATAACAAGTAACAGACTCATGAAGATTCCCAAATTTAATATGTCTAGAAGTAGGTACTGCAGTCATTACCTCTCTCGATACTATAATTCATCATTTAGGTATGTCTAAGAGCTATGTAGCCGACGAGATCTGAATTGCCCGTTCATTTGTGAGTAGAACTATAGGTACCATTAAGTACTTACTCGTCGCTAAATTGAACAAAATAATGTCAGACATGTTACAAAAGACGACTTTATTTTATTTACTTCGCTTATAGATTTAGATACCTTCGCGAATGATTCGAAGGTGTTTGTTATTTAAAAGAGAAGTATTGAAAGCAACTTTAAAGTACATCCTAAATAAATATTATTTGTATATTTTTCTTTATTAGCTTAGAATTGAATGGTGGGGAATATTTCTATCAAGAACGCTTACGAATAAGTTTTATCGATTATGCAACAAGAAAGTTATCAGGTAAAATATATATTTAGTTCCAAATATCCGATGTCTATCATGGTGTAAATGAGGAAAATGTTGAGAGGTTTCTGCAATTGGCTATCTTGTATAAATCGCTCTAAAAAACAATAACGGTTTATTTCGATACATAATTTTGTAATTTTTGTATGCAGAAATATTTAAAAACGAATTTTCAAAAAAATATTTAGAGTAAAATATCGTAAACAATATCGTCATCAGCACCATACATATACTTTGACTCCTATTGCTGGAAGCCTTATACTACTGGGCTAATTTACTCTGTGTGTACGTGTCGACTCAAATGTCTTTCGCACATCAAACTAACTTAATTCACACAGCTAAAAGTAAACTTTGTTGTGAATAATAATATGGAAAAAGGTATGTTCAGACATTGCATGACCATTGTAGTGGTGCGTAACTCGCTGCGTCAATTTTCTACCTGAGTGATTGATGTGAAAGTAAGTCAAGTTTCTCCGTACGTTTGATTTTGTACGTGTGATGGAGAGCTCCCTTACTTTGTATATACTACTTCCTTCCCCTCCTCCCCCTCTTTTTTGTTCCTTTGCCCCCTTATGGTTACGGCTTTGTGGATTTTAATCTTAATTTGTGATGTGAAAGTATTTTTCCATATGAATTATGGATAACAACTGATTTTCGTTATCAATGTTCATTAAAATGGTAGTGAAAGAATGCAGCGTCAATTTATTAGCTCGTCGAGCGTGTGATATTTTCTTCACGCCCAGGTATATGGATGAAACACTTTGCATTATTTTCATTCCAGCTCAAAGAATATCAAATTTGCGCAATTTTTTTATTTATTAAAAAAGTAACTTGAGTAATTATGGATTGACGTCACCCTTCGGTTTGCGTAACACGGGAGCCTACAGTTCCACCTAGGCACTGCACTCGGCTGAGGAACGGGACCCGGAAGTTTGAGGAAACGAGTGACGACATAGCCTTCCTCACATCGTGAAGCACCCGAGGGAGCCTTACTTCCCTTTTCGAAATCCATCGACGGAATCCAGCCCCCTTCTTTTTAATGCCATTAGAATCTTTTCCCCCGTTTTCTTATGCTGCGCGCGCCTCGAACGAAGAGAGGCGTGGCGAGATGAGAACCTGGAGGAGTTCGGGCAACTCCTTAGAGGATAAGAACGAAGGAATAGAGGGGATGGGGGAGGAAGCGGACGTGGAAAGAGGAAAGATTGAGTGAAAGAGTGGCGTGCAGAGATCAAAGGGAGAAAAGGCGATGAGGGAACAGGGGACGGAAGAGGGGGGGAGGTTGAAAGGAGAGGGTTGAAAGGGGGTAGGGGTGTTCGGAAAGGGAAAGAGGTTCTTAGGGGATTGGAAGGAAGGAGAGGTAGGCGTCAAAGAGGTTGCTTGGTGAGGGGTCAGGAGGGGGGACTGAGAAATTTTTAAAATATTTTTTTAATTCCGAGTTGACGGCACGGGCGGCCGATGAATGAGGTGAAAATGAAACTCTGAAAAAGAAGGATGGGAGGGTTTTTTTTAAAGAAGAAGACAGTGCCGTGCGTGCTGGCAAGGTGTTATTCTTAACGCAGTCCGTGCGTCTCGGCACACGTTCGCCCGGCGCTTCCCGGGATGAAAGAGTTTCCCGTTTTGCAATTAAGCTATCGCGGATGGCTCTTTTGTGGGGCGGTAACGAGTGGAGAGGGAGGAAAATTATGCCTTGCTAAGGATGATCTAAGGTTCGCTTTCGTCAGGTCGAACCCTACGAGCTGTGAGGGGAATACCTGAGTGGAAGAAAATTACAGTGGATTTGTTTCTGCTTTTCTTCCTGAGCCTGCGTTTATTCTCCCCTTTATTTTCAGTTATTGAGATGATATGCAATCAACTCTTTAAGTTTGGTGATTTTTAATGATGGTAACTGTATCCGGCGAGGCGTAGTGGACTGATATCATAATGAAAAAAAAGAGAGCACTTATTCCACAGTTTTAATAGTTTTTCGACGCGTTTCAACCGCTAAGCTATCATCAGGGTACCTGATAGTACCGGCTGAAACGCTTAGTACCACCATCAAAACTGTGAAATAAGTGCTAACCTTTTTGTTTTTTCATTGGTGGTTTTTATTTACTATCAAAATGTCATTTGCTATTATAATTTATTCCGTGAATATATCCTTGTATCTCAACAAAATCTGTTGAAAATGCCTTATTTTGCAAGGTTCTACCATAAACCAAGGGAAATTTGTCTCACTTCCGAGAAAGTAGGTAATCGAAATTTTGATGGGTCAGACTTCCATTTAGACACAGTAAAACCTTGCTGATCGAGGGAAACTATTTTTTTGAGTATTCATATATGAATTGCAAATAAGGTAGTTTCCTTGTCAAACTATGTTTGTAACGATTCTGTTTGATTTACAAATAACTGCAAAATATTCAAGAATATTCTTCTAAAATAGGCCATGTTGGTAATGAATTGAAGTTCTAAATTATTTTCATTTCGTTGTGAGCTATTTAATGGTGCCTCGGTGCCTAAGGTTTTACCCTTTTAGTAATAAATACTATTTAACATGAATCAGAATCATAATCATTTGCGTTTATCTTTTTACGCTATTAACTATTGATAGGAGGAAATTAGCACCAGATAATACGCTACAGAATTTGAGTATGTTTTTGTGCTGAAAAGAAAATCATAGCCAGGGAATAGATGATATACCTGGTTGGCTCTTACCTGGTACAACGCCTTCGTCACCCATAATGCATTCCTATCACGTAAACTTACTAATTCCTCGTATTTCGTATTTTATCCCTCTTAAATGCTTCATGATGATAATTATCCTCAGTGTTCAAAAGTGCTTGTTTTCTTACCCTGTCATTTATCATTTACCGTCAATCAAAGCTTTTATCACCCCATTAATTATACATTTTGTGAATGGAAATTTGATGCACCCCAGGATATATGGGCTAATGTTATAGAAACTAATCATAGTGGACCTTGCGTGATTTTCAGAATGGTTTATTAAACGAAATCTTAATATGGATTTTAGTGCGATTGCCAAATTTATATTTTTTATCAATTAAGAGATCGAAATTCAATTCACCGGTAGAAAGCTAATGATAATATAAGCATAGTGCAGAAATCTCTTATCATAATATGATATTTCTGCTCTATATTTCAATAATATATGGCTTGCGTTATTTATGCCATACTGAATCAAAATATTTTATTTTACCCATTTACATCTCATTTAATACGCAGCTAGAAAGTGAATATATGTTTGCCTGTTAGTTCCGAAAAAAATAAAGAGGTATTCTGTTATAAATACTCTTATGGGTGTACTTTAATTTAGCGGCAGAAGATTGTTTACTTGTGATTTACGTAGTTTGAGGAATTTTGGTCAAATACTAATCGATATTGAAAGGCTCATTTCAATAAAAACCATACATTTATTCACTTGGTTGAGTCATACGATATTTTAGTGCATTTTATCTGTAATACTGATATATCTTAACTCACATTTTATGGTCTTTATTTAAATCTTTAGCATAAACCTTGAATTGGTCTCAGGATTATATTACGATATATAATCCTGAGACCAATCCTGGATACGATTACGATATAGTTTCAACAGTTGAAGCAGCTTATACACTAATTGTATTACTATTCCTTATTTTTAAGGTGATGTAGCGTAAGCACATGCCATTATATAGTGTTATAAGACCTGAATAATGGGATTCATAAATCATAGGAAAACTCATAGGAAAGGGAAACTCAAAGGAACTCAGGGGAAACTCGCAGAAATCACATTAACCGATATAAGATCGAACAAATTTGCGAAGGATAAGAATAGGTAGATAGAGTGAATTTGTGATGTTTTTTGCGTGCCTCCATGAGATATCATTTTAATACTACATGCGTTTAAATATCGATAATAATTCCTTGCAATTTGCGTAAATGATTAAATTTGATGGGTCTCTCCCGTGATATCATGAGTAGCCTCCAGTTCGTTGATATTAATACATCAGTCCACGTACATGGTATATGCTCTGTGATGACTCGTCCCCTGCCACACACCCTTTAGGTACCTATCATTATTATTATATATGTACGGTTTAATATGCAGAAGACGTAGATATTGATGAAATGCTCCTATTATATCTATTATGCAGGGATTCCGCAATCCATTATACTGCCAAGCATCCGCCATGAATTACTGTTGAGAGGCACATTGAATCGAACCGAGCTGTAAGAAAGGGTTGGACGCAACCGCGGGGAAATACTCATTACGACTGAGGGGTGCGTGATGGTATGCAAGGGGAACCGTGGCAGAAAGGGAAAGGACGGAAGAAGCTAGGGGTGAGGAAGGGAGGATAGGAAGGGGGTTGTTTCCACAAGGGTGAAAGCGAACCGAGGGATTGGGTGAATTCTACCCTTCATCCCATGATCCGTTTACCCTCTGGTGAAGACCCTTGGGGGTAGCTATCTGGAAGAATAAGCGAATTAACTGTCCAGCATTTGAAAGGGTGCTCAATTATACGGTCCTTATGCACACCCCTATGAGTACGTCACCAAGCGCGCGTAGTTTTTTTTTCAACTCCGCCACTGTTTTTATAACGGTAATCCCTCTTCGGTTTGTTTCTTTCACCCATGCTTGTCCTACGTGCACGAAACGGATCCAATGTCTTTCCCAAATAGACGGGACTCATCGTATTTTCAGATGGCGCGTGCGACTTTGTACGGCTTCTCGGCTCATTGGTATGTCAGTGTTACGGAATGGCCTCGTAATACTCTTCTTTGGGGAACTCGTTCAGTTAAGGGCATGAATATAAATATTGCTAACTGAATGAGGGATGTGGGTTGGTGAATTCGCGTCCAATGAAATATCACGTTGTTCATAGATTTGATCAAAATAAATATCATTACAAAAAATTATTTTCATTTTGAAAAAAATCAGATATATCCGGTAGGGTTAGAAGTAGATATAGGTTAAAAGGTACAGCACCTGCTACCTTAAAATTGCAAAACTTAATGTATCTTGATCATAAACTTTGTACTAAAACAAACGTATCATCCGTGCTCAAAGTGGGATTCAAAACCTTTGTGTTTTCAGATTGACAAGTTATTAGACTGGAAATAACCGAGATATGCCGAATTAAATATGAATACAGGAAGTGCCCAGGTAGTTTCTGGTGTTAATTTTAGGAAGCGATGCCTTATTATATCGTATAAGTTTTTTTCAATAAGTCTATTGGCCAACAAATCCGAGTATAGTTGGTAATGTTGTATATATATCTATATGATAATTTAGTTGCTGGCACTGGATTATAATTGGAACTACTACAGTATTCGCCGGTAGGACGTAGTTTCATTTTAGGCGGATACCATCAGGGTAATTTGATGGTTGTTTTCCGACTAAATTGTGAATATTTTGAGAATCCTTTGAAACTACCGTCAAATTGGCTATCATTATAAAATGCGATAGATAGATGATCTTATAGTTGGCATCCGAAATTCTGCTTTTCCGCTAGTAATTAGGGATCAGATTAGATTGCAATCAGTTAGTAACGTCGAGATTCCCTGTTCCGAGAGTATGCGGGTGCTCTTATTTACAGCATATCACCTTAAAATGCACCATTGCATTTTCTTGCATATAAAATTAAAAAAATATAGTAGTTGGAAACTAGGCCGCAGCTCATTAGCTTCTATTCGTCCCCTCATAGTTTCTCATCACCTCATAGGCATATGTAGCAAACACAATTTCGGTTGTACATACATTTTGAATGCAGGCACCTAGAACACATTTGGTGATTAAGTACCCCCTATTTAACGCTCTTAACTAGTTAAGGCTTGGTACTCTGCAGACGTGAACCTGGATGATGTATGTAAAATTAAATGAATCTCTATGTTCAAGTATGAGCACAATTATTTAGCTCCTTATGCCCATAAAATGTTTAGTTGCATATTGAATCTCCTTGTCCCTTGATAGCTTATGGTGGCTGTTTTCAATGCGCAATAATCCTATATCTTCGTTTCAAAAAACTGTTTTTTCCTTTATTCATTTGCTCAACAAAGTACTTCGCCTCAAATTGTTTGCTTAATACCATAGTAAATTAAGGAGTGTCATTAAAACCCCTGCAACTTGATGCCTGTACCTTTATATGCCACTATTGGAATTACAAAATTCGCCTGTCCTAAAGTTTATACCGTTTCTGATGACGGTCCCATAACATTCATGTTTGAATGGCTATTGTTCAGTGAATGGAATAGATGGATTGATAGTTTATGACCCTCACTTAAAATTTAAACTACGTCTTTATTCATACCATTGCCTGATATTTAGTGCATAAAAGAAAGACGAATATAGTATGTCCTCCTAGGCTAAGTGGAATTTATAAATGGTAATGAAAGCTGTTTAATGGTATAGGGATCTCTTTTAACTTATTTTCCTCTTTACTCAATTTTAGTCGAGATACTTACTCTTTATCTTGACATTTTTTTCTGTCATCACTGACGTTGTAATTACTGCCGAGTCACCGCTGTTTAGGAAGCAAAAATACTATTTTTTTCTCGCCCAGTTTTCAGCCAATCGTTTGTGATGTTAACGGACTACTCTATTATACATTCAAGGCATATTTTTGGACTAATTCCTTCTTTCTAATCTCCATCTCTGGAGTACAGTATCAGTGAATACTTAACTCAACGAAGAAAGTTTTATCTATACAGTAACAAATACGATTCTTATTCATCGAATATACTAATTTTATATTTATCAATTTTCTTAAAAAGTAGTAGTGACCTTATAGTGACTAATTTTACGGAAACATCATTGTCTAAAAAAAGGGGCACCTACTTTATAGATTAAGATGTCCCCTATACTTTACATAAAATCTTTACAAATGTTATTCAAACTAGGAGGTAATCTAATCTGTGTTAATGCAGTAATGAGAAAAAAACATCATTACATTTGATACGTACTCTAATACTGACTAACTTTTATAGCCAAGAGAATATTGCCTTTGATAAAGTAGGAAGAATTGGCATATATTTACCTATTAGTCATCAAGGCAATAAAAAGCTGAGAAAGACTGTGAAGAATCAATATTTTAAAAGTTGTGATTATTAGTTAAGAGCTGTGAAAATTTTAATTGAGGTGTAGAGTTGTATCCTATAAAGAGGACTGTTACTTTGACAAAAGCAATGCTTAAAAATGTGTATATTTTATTGATAGGTGTACTTAGGATAAAATATATTTAGTATTTTTTATTTTATTTTTGGCTGAGAAAAATGGTTTTTGGGCATTATTTTATTTATCATAATTTGAAAACCAAGGTGGTTCCCTATTATCATGCATTATATATAAAAATTAGTTTTTTGTAGTATGTAACGTAACAGGTTAATTCATTCTTAGTTTCACAATTTTCAAAACTCTTCATTGAAGCTTCTCTTAATTCGAAGATATTTTAGAAATATATTTCTGATTGGGGTTTTCTCTCACATTTTTGTTGTCAGGTGGGCACTTTTGTCGGACTACTTGCTGACAATAATGAATTTTATTAAAATCTGCTTCATGCGATTTACTCGTTTCTGCATGTTGAATACCATCCGTGAGACTCATTATCTCCTCTAATTTCTAGTCCGTAGTATCAACATGAGGTCGGCGCAGTATGCGAATTTGCCTTCATTTAATTACGTAACAGTATCCCCTTCTGAGTCTGCGGTATCGTATATCGAAAAGGCGAATTGCCATCGGCTACTCAGCTCAATGGGAAACTCTTGCATGCCTACCGTGTTTCACTAGAATTGTTGGCTCTGCTATGTAAAACAACGTGTAGAAGACGCTCAAATGTGATACCGCGAAACAGTGGACTGCCGCGGCCATGACGGGGAGGGAGTTCGCGCTTTGTAATTCTTGTCTTGTTCGTCCATCGGAGAGCAGTAGTGTCCCTTTGCAAGGGTGCAGACACCTCCGTCTCTCTATCTATCCTCATTGCTCTCCCACTGACCTCGCTATCGCTCGGGTTCACCCTAATCTTCTCCTCGGGGCACGGCTGCTAAGCGACCTCCTCACCCTGAGACAGGACGCGGGGCATATGCCAAGCGTTCGCTTTTCTCCACCGGTCCACGTCGTCGATGTTGCGAGTAGGAGGGGGCGTCGAGAGCAAAGCAGGTTGGAGGCAGGATTTTCAGGGGTCGTGTCGGAGGCCCTGATGCGCGAAGTGGTACGGGAGGGAGGAGGCGTACAAAGGGCGGAGGTTGCCACTGGAGAAGCCAGGCGTGACTTTGCCTCGAGCACGGCGCACGTGGCTGAGGTAATATGCTCGGCAGGAAGGCCGGGCGGGAGTTGTGTCCATGTCGGCGGCTATCTCCCTTGCCCCCGCGAATCAAGTGTTTCGAGTGAGGAATCTATCGTTTACCTTGGAAAGGGAAATTATCCTACTAGTACCGGCTGCCTGGTCAGTGAGTCAGGAGAATCTCGGACCTAAGTTTGAATTATAGTTTAAATCTGCTGCTGAAATTCAAGGGGGAAATGTTCTCTGCAGATGCTGAAAATATATTTAATACTACTGCTTGCTTTGAAAGGTCAGACCATAAGTGGCCAACTAGGAATTTCGGAGTGAAGAAAAGCTAAGGCTGTTTGGATAGTTTTCGCACTGTATTTAAATGATTAGGGTAATTAGGTTGGGAATTATTATCAGTTCGTAAGTGAGCATTTGGAATTATTCTTCTGTTTGTAAGTAAAAATTTGGAATGAAATATTTAAGGACAGGCTGAAGTTGTTACAAATATATCAAAAACACCAGCCTACTATGGAAGGTTAGATTATAAAGATGTAACGAAATGGTAGACAGTAAGATATATTTGCATAAAAATGCATTTGTTCCGTGTCTATTTCGGGACAGTAATAGGTTTTATCGCAGCTACCAGTTGGGAAATGGATAGGAAGTGTAGGTTTTTCCCAGTTTTTTGCACACCTGCATAACACTAAAAGTTAATTGTTCTTGGATTGCTGTCTGTTCAAATTCCAAATATTTGTATTTTTAGGGCGCTAGTCAAAGAGGGTGACAGATTTTCATTAGTAGCTGATTGCATTTAATAATACTTAACTTCTAAAGAGATTTGAAATGATGTTAGAATATGAGATCAATATTAGAAGACATAATGTGGTAACTAACGTAGATTTTTTTTGAGATTAATGTCCGCTTGGTGATATTTTAAACTTTGCTATGGGTTGTAGTGTGTTTTATGGGCGCATATGAGACTCTTGCATATGTATCTCTACCTGAATATAATTTTTCTGAATGGTTCTTCTCATTATCAGTTTAGTCATCGGTAATGCTCCACAAAAGCTCTAATTGCAATGCGCTGGACGACGTAGTGCAAACGACTTGTGCTGGAAACCTAACTGTTAATTACACATTTATTGCTATTACTGGAATAACTAATGAGCTTAAATGAAGGTAAATCCAATACTAAGGCTCTTTTGCAACGATAGGTTTTGCTTTCTAATTAATACCGAGAATTAACTACATGAATTTTTTAAAACATCTTGTAATTTTCAGTATCATCAGAAAACTAGGTACATGGACTTTAGTCTGTGTATTTTGTAGGTAAACTCTTTTTTTTACCCAAGAGTAGTTCGTAAAATTGCAGGGTTTGGCAACGGCTTAGCGGGTGAATTTAAATATGAACAAATGGATGAAATGGTACTCCACCATTGAACTTTCCCGGAAATAATGAAGTATTAGTGAGTGGAATCGATAAATTTATTGAAATACAGGAAGAAAATATGCTGCGTCAATTTATTTTTGATTCCTCTCGAAGGAACTAGAGCGTAAGCGTTTCATCATGGATGATCATTTTCTTTAGTTCCACAACGAAGAATTAAAAAAATGATACATTTTTATACGCTAGCTTGTAATTGTAATTCACCTTGCAATTTATCTTTGCGGGGACGTGCAAGGTTAAGTAGTAAGTGGTATAGCCTATAAATGGGCAAAAGAGATTTTTTGTTAACAAGTTATTTTCTTTTTGGAAGAAATGAACGTATTTTCGGTTTATTGTGATGTGGAGTCCAGAGAATAATAGAAACGTTTACCTATGAACTGTGTTATGATGGAGAGATAAGCAAACTAAAAAATTAAGTGTAAGTGGCGGAGTTAAATTCAAATGACTTGTCAAAAGAATGTGGATGGCGTATTGTGAGGTAACCAATTAATGATGAACGTGACAGGGAAGATTTCAAGGTAAACTCAGAGGGGAAGTAAGATTAGAATTAATGGGTTCTATAAAGGCAGGTAAATAAAATAAAGATATGAAAAGCGGGTTGAAATAAGGGTAAAATAATAAAAAATCGTTATTGCATAAAAACTGTAAATACTACGTCAAAAAATAACTGAAAGCATCGCTGATTGAATCGAGTAAATTCTTAAGGAGTGACAAATCTTTTAGGAGCGAGATGATATTCTATGATTTGCTTTCATTCCGCTCTGATTACTGGTTTGTCATGGAAATCGTCCCAAATAGACATTTCAAACAAAAAGCGTCAAACTGAGGAAAATAAATGACTACTGCACATTAATTGCTCAGATGTCAATTGCTTTGCTTCTCGTAGAATCATTATTAAAGTCACTGTTGCTTTTTGATTGGCTTTGTCTCGGTACTTACATTTCATTCTATAGAATAAAGTATGGCCTTTCCCCAAAAGTGCTTTTGAGTAAGCCCCTGATAAATCCTCTCATAAAAACCGTTGGTACAAGGAATTGTGTACTTCTCAACTTTTCTCTAAAAATATTTTTTTTTATTCAGAACATTTTTTTGTAAATTATAATTCGGTCTACTGTACACCGAAGGAACTTAATAATGCATTCACCTTTAGATCCAAAGCACAAGAAGTGTATTAGAAATCGGTTTATTGGTCTCCAACACTTTGGATTATATCGCACCATGTAACATAAGATCTTAAAATGAAGACCGGCACAAATTCATTTTAATACAGAATTGAATTCATGCCTTAGGGCTACCAAGTGAACGTTTTACCCAACATGCTATCTGGGTCGGTATACGCTATTTCTTTTAGGAAACCACCTTTTCCTTTATTGATTCAATTCCTTTCATTGCATTAGTCACCCAAAGAAACTGCTTCCAAATTGTTTCATTAAGAATGTGAGCGAAAATTTGGATAATACTTGTTATAATTGGCATCCCCGCGTAAGAAATTTGACTTTTTCTTGGGGGAAAATGCCATTCCCGTGCTAAAATGTTTCTTCTTTCACGCGGTTGTATTATTTACAAAAGGGTGACGGCATTGCCGGGAGGAGGGGGGGGGGAAATCAAGAAAACATGCTTCGGCGGAGGGGTTAGTTTCCCAGACCTTTATGAATAAGTGCCAAGGTTTGATTACTTGACACATTTATCGCTCCGTCGACCCTCCTCACGTGACGCGGGTCAAATGGAGGGCGAGGGGCAATAGGAGGAAGAGGGCAGGGGGCATCACAGAGGAGAGGAGTGACAGCGTCACGGGTTGGAGGGGTGGCAGACAATGCCATTATGCAAGGTGAAATGGGGACGAACGCACGGTTTCCCGTCTACCGTTCCGCGGCCTCTGAGCATCAGGAGTTTTGGGGTCGTAAATATACAAAAAAAGAGTTATACCTGGCCGGGAAGCTAGATGGAAAGGATGGAGTTGACGTGCTTACAAAATGGGTTGAACAATTACTCATTAAGTGTGAGTTCCTTCCGAAAAAGAGGCCAACATTGCGGACGCCAAAGGCTGCGGGTGTGAGGTTAAAGTGTGTGACGAATGATGTTTTGGAAATGTGGTTATTATCATGCTTAGCGCTACGCAACGGAAATTGTCCGTGAAGCATAAATTGGAGCAAATAACGAGTTGCAGATGGCTTTTTTGCTGTAATAATATTTACTTTCTTTGATTAAAACCAAAGAAAGGAAAGAAAGGAATATTATTTCTACTATGACGAAGGAATATGGTTTTGCAGACAATGCGAGGAGTGACGTATCTAATATATTATCAAATTTAATGTACTTGCAATTCATTTCTGAGTAAATAATCACGCCTACTCAGATAAGGAAATGGAACCAGAATACGTGAATTAAAAAATGTCCCTTATCCTAGTAGAAGTTAATATACATTCAGATAGCTAAAACTTGTATTTTCTGTAGTGAAAAAACTATGGAGAATACAGATATTTTTAACTCTCCATATTTCGGGAGAGCAATGGGGCGAGATCATTGGAAAATATTTGAAGGCTGCAGGGCATATTTAGACGTAAATTATTAAAAACGTTGGCGTACTAAAATAACATCTGGTGTCGCATTTTGTATCCACAACAAATCCACATTTCAAGTACTACTCAGAGGCGAAAATGATTGCTCAATGTATTCTCATAATCTTAAAGAAGAAGCACTGGTTTACGACGACGGTGGATCTAAAAAGGAAATAAGCGATTCTCCTCCAGGGTTTCATGGCTTCTATCGGCTATCTGCGTGCTAGCTGATTTTTTGCACAAAAACTCATCGCTTGCGTATTAATGATTTCCGCGATGCTATACGGCATCTCAGATTGTAAGCATAGGTGTGTGGGTTGGAACGGAAAAGGGAAAGTTTGAAAAATATCAGGTATCAGAATTAGTCTGCCCTTAATGAAAGGATTTATTAGTTATTTTTATGGACTACCCTTTACCTTAAGACAGTTTTAGGTACGTCATATTTTGGTACATAACAAAGACATATTTGGTGTACGGTAGGTAGAATAGTCTGGAAAAAACACTTGAATATACTTACTCATGTATGGTGATATAGCCAGTCTTAGATTTTCCAGTCTTCTCTTCAAAATGTTCCACCGAATTTTCTTTGCCACTACTCTCCTCAGAACTTCTACGCTTGCTATTAGGTCGGTATATTTGACTTCGTCATTCTTCTGTAGCACAACACATCATATTCTTCCCGCCATGACTTTTCCGAGGCTGTTTTCTCCCTTTTCTTGTTTCCAGAATGAAACATGTTTCAAATATAAGTTCTAATGAAGTAGCTCCTTACTTTGAATCACCTGTGAAGGGATTATTATTTGGTAGAATGCCCTCCTCGCCTGCGCTATTTTTTTATTTCCTCCTTGTCTCGTTTGCTGCTATTTATTCGTCTTCCAAGATAGCACTCATCGTCGATCTCATAATAATTTTGTCTCTCTCGTTTAACATTGGTTATATTGGTGGTATTACTCTCTTTATAAATATTCCAAATATTGAATTCAATCCTTTCAGGCGTAACCTTGTGGAAATCCATTATGAATACTGAAAAAAGTTCTGATCTTGGTGATGACGCCGTGACGCGTTGAAACTAGTCGTACCAGATAAAAAAACGCTCTGGATTAAAACATAGTTTCTTTTGCCATTATTCTTTCCAAATATTTGTATTAACATAGTTACGTATAACTGATAAATTCATAACGCTAACACATCTTTTTTAAGGCAGTATTTAATTAATTATTGCATAATGTGCAATTTTAGTGATGAGACACCCGTGCGACATGCGACCTTGAGGTTCTCGGATGCGATATACGGTTAGTGATGATAACAGGAGGCAAGGGGTCCATATATGCTGAAAATAATAGGCACATGAAGTATTCTCCAAGCGTCATTAAATTGGATACCAATATTAAACTGAAAAATCTTTCAATTCCGGGTCTCGAACGCGGAGTATTAAAATGGGAGTCCAGCGTTCTAACTTCTACATCAACCGAATCCCTCTCGCCAGTTACGCGTGAAGGGAAGACGACCCAGCGCCTCCTTCTCCCGACCAATTGTTCCACCGGGGGAGGGTCCCTAAACCATTGTGTCGCAAGAGTTCGCCGTGACGTGCCAAGATGCCTCTCTAATATTAGGCTCGGGTCCCCTCTCTCCACCCTCCCTGCCTCTCAATGGCCTCAAAGCTTCCAAATTCTCTTTTCTCCCTGCTCCCCCCTCCCTCATTCGCCCCCATGCCCTTTCCCCTCCTATGCCATCTCTCCCTTCTTCTTTAGATTCGATCCAAGAGTCCCCTGCCCTCGGCGGACCGATGCATGCCATTGCCTTTCACCTCCCCTAAAGCCACCAAGGTCGACCAAGTACGACCATGCTGTTAAAGTCAACTTTACCCAGGCATCGCAGCATACTATCCCTTCCCATCCCGAAACATGAATGTCCGATGTGGCTTTACCGCGCGGTTGAAGGTGAAAAGAAGCCTTAATGTCGTAGACTGATGAACGAAAATAGCTTGTTTCACTCATTTTTTCTCCTCTCCTCCTATTTCTTCGTTTTTTCTCTTCTTGCCTAATCTCATTCATCCTGTTTTTTTCTTAAGTTGATTAATTGCCACTGTTTCTTTGTTGGCTTAATATTATCACTGTCTACCTATTTATTTATTCTGCAATTCAATCATCAAGCAGGCATTTGTCATTTTCTTGTAATCTCATCCAACCTTTCAGCATAGCTATGAGAAAATCATGGTCATTTCATTCTTGCCCATTATGACGACATTTGATTCACATTACATTGATTCTTTCACTTTTCTCACTGTTGTTCTAGTGCTTAAAGTCTCGGTAGTATTTATAAAACGTCGTAATGATAGATATTTTAATCAATTAAGTCATACTCAAAGATGGATATGCATTATTTCTCAGCGCCATCACCTCAGACCTCAATAGACGTGCCAAGGAAAAATATTTCAATTTCAGCCTGAAAAAAAAATTATGGAGATTTTTTTATCAATACCTAATGTAGGAAGAAGAAGACACCTAGACGAAAGAGTGTTTTGATGGAACTGACACCAAATATTAAGTTGTGTATGAAATGCAGTTTAACCTCAGATCTCTTCAATTCCAATTTCAATATTTTATGTTGATAGCATATAAGGAAAGCAGGAACTTTTTCTTCAAGAAAAAACGGCATATTGCCAACCAAGACTATGAACATGCTTTAACTGTTGAAGAACGTAGAGTGGAAATCCCTCTTAAGCTGAATGTTAAATGCATCTATGAAATCACATTTTGATCATAAAGATACTGCGTTTCCTTATGTCACTATAACCTTATTAGGTACTTCATCATTTGAAAAATAGTTTAGTGGTAGATGTAAGATAAGATGGATCAAGAGTTTTCACACAGGGATCGACAAGATGTAAGGAAAAGCAAGTGGGTTACATTTAATTTCATAGAATAAAAGTTCTTATATTATTATATATAATATGTATGAATATCCTGCGTGTATACAAACATGTAATGCACACTGGTTTAATAGTGACTACAGCTAATAACATATAAATCATAATCAATATTTGATAACTTATCCAAGTGCTCATTTTTCTATTTAGTTTTATATATTTATAGTATATTATTTACTTCTTTTCAACGACTTTCTATAGCCACATACCTTATGATTTATTTGATTATATATTTGCATTAATATAAAAAATCAATTGTTATAAGTTCGTATGTTAGAATTGAGTAAATCGAATTAGAAATCGAGTTAATTAGCCAAATTAAAGAGAATAGTATTGGAATCCGATGTACATACATTAAATTATAAGCAGACAAATTTGCTTCAATTCAAATAATCGCCAGTAAATCATTCAGACAAAGTGTAATCCCTTTGATTAGCATGCATTACTAGTAAAACCTATCCGAAGAAAATCATTTTGAGATCAAGCTGGAACAAAACTGGCTTATGGAAGGTTTTACAGGAGGTATTAGATTAAAGTCACGTTGTACTATATATACCCGTTGTACTATATATGTACTATATTTATAAATAGCAATAAAGCTGGTCACAGGCGTGACAAAAGTATAAAGGCACATAAAAAAAGGACACTCACAAAAATAATTTCCGATATTTCGGTGGCCACTACCACCTTTCTCAAAGGAGAAGAGAGAACTACAGAGAGGAGAGAGAGTTCTCTCCTCTCCTTTGAGAAAGGTGGTAGTGGCCACCGAAATATCGGAAATTATTTTTGTGAGTGTCCTTTTTTTATGTGCCTTTATACTTTTGTCACGCCTGTGACCAGCTTCATTGCTATTTGTGTCTCGCACTGCGATTTTCCCGTGAACATATATATATATATATATATAGGTACTATATTTGTAAAATTCATCCTATACTTCTGTTAATCCTTAAGAGGTGGGACCATTTTATACAGTGTTCTAGATTCCTAAGTTATCGCTCAATTTTATGATCCTTCTATTGTACGGGCTGTAATACGGACTGTATCACTGGCGGTTTCATGTCAATTATTGTTAAATAGGAAACTATTTTCTCTCCTTCAATTTCACTTGAGGGCTTTCATGTTACCTAAAACTGGTAGTCACCACTTCCTTCTTCACCATAACACTCATAATCATATGAATCCTTACATTTTTCTCTATCTTTTCTGGTTTTCTCTTGATGTAACTACAAGCATAACGTCACCTTGCACACTTAAATAGGCATCTATTACTTACATTTCAATTTCCATGAAAGCTATTTTTATACTTTTATATAGTATTTGAACAAAATGAATTACAATGAAAATCATACGCTTGATTCAGCAGAGGTAGTGGCTCAATTTTAAATTTTTTAAAACTTGTTTCGTTATGAGTACATGCATTACTTTGCAATTTTCATTACATTTTCCTTAAAACTAATGAGCTAGTGTCATATAATTACTTATGACAGTAATGTATAGAATGCTTGCTAACGCCTGCCAGTACCTACCCTGAACAACGGTTAAACAGTAATAGTATGTACTTATTGGATCTTATAGAGAAGATGCGTTATTTGAATATGATTAAAATATTTTATAATCTATAATTTTTTAACCTGCCCGGATGCCGGATGGAGATCGCCATTTTTATAGCTTTCAAGATTTTTTTAAATATGGATATAGCCGCAAAAACGCGGGAAAACTGAGTTAACCACTATTGGTTAGAGAATCATTCTCAGATGAATTTTACGAGTTAGATATTAGTTTTCTTTTCAGGGAATCTCACATATTATGTTGTGCTCTTTAGTAAATCACTTCTGACTTATTCTGTTTCCTTAGCTCACAATGAGACTTCTTTCTGTTTACAGCCGTTACAAAAACGGCTTGGAAACCAGTATAAATGATTGTTATTGTTGGATATAGGTTCCTTGGTTTGTCAGTTATTCATGGGAGACGACCGACAGCTGAGGTCATTTGCGCCATTTGGGATAGGTGGGTAATTGGGTAATGGTAGAAGTTTTCAGGAAATGGAAGAATGGTGGAGAGAAACCCGGCGTCGGCATTAGCTTACTCTTAACAAAAGGCGCCAAGGGGACCACGGCTTAACGTCCCATCCGACGGACGGAGTACTGAACTTGAAATGCCTTCCACTAGGCACACCAGTGGGGATCGGTCTCCACTGGAAAAATTTCCGGGAATCGAACCCAGGCCCTCGGGATGGGAGGCCACTACTCTAGCCACCACACCAACCCGATCTAAGGTTCCTTTTTGGGGGGTATTTTAGAAAACTTACACAAGCAGAGAATCATGACAATGATCTTTTTTCCTGAACTTATGTTGCCTAATTGTCTTGCCGAGAACACTAGATTATAACATGGGAGTGTTTTACCTACTGCACAGAAAAATTATTTTTTTGGAATTTCTTCAAACTTTACTGCCGCAATAGGATGTATTTTTCTCGATTTCGGTATTATAAAAAATGCACCCCCTTAAATGGAGTGATTAGGATAGTTAGTCCCCTTAAAGGCTGTTTATTATCAAATTTAATGCTGTTTAAGTGCTATTGGCATAAAATCCTTGAATACCTTAAAATAATCAAATATAATGCTCATATCTACACTACGACAATCAAAAATTCAAATAGAATGGCAATATAACATTTTCGATTTGTACTTATGGAAAATTAATAGCGAAATAATATCCATGGACGTTAAGGCAATTAATTAAGATTTGAAAATGATACGTTCTGAAAAAAGTGGATAAAATTAGAGGGCGGAATTCAAAGATGAATTTACGTCGACGGAATACCCTATATTTCACCTCTAGAGTGGGTACAAGAAGGGATTGGGGGAAGGGTTTTCAAGACCATTCAGATGCTGGAACTTTCATTAATTGTAGAATGGTCGATAAGGATTGAGAGAAGATGTTTTTAAACCGATGAGGAATAGTTTGAACGGTGGATATATGAAGGAAGGAGTAATTTATGTTTTGCAAAGCAGAAGATATATTTCTTCAATCAATCCTCTCAGTAGTAGACATTTTGCTATCTAAATAACTAGCTAGATGTAGATAAATGATAGGTATATATATATTTTTTTTTCTGGTCACTTTCTCACTACACATAAAGAGAACGTTTAAATTAAACAAATTAAGGTCTCATTCATCTCTTTTAAAATTCAAAGAACCAATTCCGTGAGGACTCGGGCTGGGGTGAGGTCCAAGCCTGTGAAAGTTTATTTATAACTGGCAAAAAAAAACCTGACAACCACTTCCCAACCCGTCCAACATTTCCACCCGAGCCTTTGAGGACTCTCGTCCAGGAGTGTCAAAATCTCGAAAGGAGTTCCAATAGAATATCCGAGCCTCCCGCTCTTTAGAAATGCCGAGGAACGCCCTCAGTCTCCCCCGTCCATCCCCGCTGAGTTTCCCGCTCACACAAACAGGCACCGTCACGTCCTTTATCCAACGGCGTGTTCCTCCTCATTCCTCTCTCCCTATTTCTCTCTCTCTTCCGGCGTGCCACGTCTCTTCTGTTGTCGGTCGCCGCCGTCACTACTTCCACCCACACCTTAAAGCTCATTCCGAAAGCTTGCTGGCCCTCTCCCCCCATCCTCCCCTTGCCGGGAAGTAAACGCATCTCAGCCGCCCATTCAGTACCCTCCCTCTCCCTCAACTCAATGGTAGTAGGTCTCAGTCGTAAAGGCACCGCTGAAGAGTATGCGTTCGAGAGAACGCTCGACGATGATCTTTATTTTCTATCCTCCAGTACTCTCGCGGAAGTAATAGGAATTAGCAGTCTATTGGAGAGGTTCATGCTCGATGGGACAATTAGAGAAAGAATGGATGGAATTGTGGGTATAATCGTTCAATTAGTCTTCAAATGGGAACTTAGTCGGAAACCGTACACTCGAAGTCACTTAGAGCACTTTCTGGGGGTTTCTAATCTCTATTGGCATCTGCATCTGCGAGCTATTCTGCGGAATCACATCGAGGGTTTATGGCTAGGGGTGAATCTTTATTAAGCCAAAAATGAACCTTAAAGAAAAGATATTTTATTCCTAAAATATATCTATAACTTTTTATTAATCGTTAGATATTCACCAAGGAATAAATCTGCGATGGAGAGTCAGGTTTATTTTGCAGCCACTGTCCATTACAATTGGTATGCAAGGGACAGGATGCGTTAAGCAGAGTTAAGAGCTCCTTATCCATGCAATAAAACCTACGTATTCAATTTCCATGACGCCCTTTTGTCAGCAAGAAAAAGAGGCTTTTTATATATCCACAGCGTAGTCAAATCGTAACAAAATGTTCATAATATATTTCCTATCTCTATCTTAATGCTAGGGTGAAGGCATTATTGATTTGGGGGAGTATATTTGAAATGTAACAATTGAAAGCTTTCTCTCGTTACTGGCTTGTGACCATTATAGAAATCATGAAAGCAGAGACATTAAGTAAATTGCAACTGTGCTGAGTAATATACCTAGTAATTGAACAATCTTTTATTATCAAGGTAAATTGATATTTTTAAATTGATAGGTATATTGATGTTCCCATCATTAAGCCTGAGGCATACAGTCATATTTTTGTTGCAAACTTGTGTAAATTTTACTTTTCCTTGAAGTAAAACAAGACCAAAATGCAAAAGGAATAGCAATAAGATTTAAGTTATAATTAATTAAATTAGTTACTTGAATATAGCCTCATCCTTACAGTAGATTGCAGGCTATTGTTAGATCATCATCATAGGCATTCTATTGGTTTTGGTAGATTTGAGGGTACTCTATGATTACGCACCCATGTGCTATTCGTAGACAAAATATCTTCCTTCGTATTTAATCATCTTCTGCTTTCGTTCGCATTTTCAGAACAACCATTCTTTTCCTCCCTTTTCCAAGTTTGACTCACATTTTTGCCTTCTTTGCCATCTTCAGCGTAACGTCCCCTCTCATCAAGGCCTGTGAATAACAAAATATCAATTTTTGAGTGACCATATGTAACGTATTTCTTTTTAAGCTCTATCAAGGTTCTTCGAAATAGCGAACGTAGTCATTAGAATATGTTGCCCCAAATAAGCCATTTTTCTTACCTTGACCGAAGATAGCATAGACATTTAGTTGTTAAGGTTTGCATATACGGTAGGGCGCCTACTGAGCAATTAATTGTCGGACAGAGTAACTGTGAATGGCGTTTGTGAGAAGCACATGTCAAAATAAAAATAAGATGAAAGGAGCTATAGTATAGAATAACACAATATTTTCCTATTTTTCGGTGCAGAGCAAAATCATCAAAAGAATTAAGTAAATTATTATCTTTGTGATGCTATACCTTTAAATGTTTTTGTAAATTGCAAAGTATGAATTTTGAAAATTTTCTTGTAATTAAAACAGCTATACGATGAATTGTATTCCTAAAAAGGAAAACATTTTAGCACCAACGTTTTTGCTGTTAGTGGAGTCATTCAATTGAGTGTAGTTTAATTGGCGGTCATGATGATTTTAAATTGGGTCAAGGCATATTCAGAAATTACCTTACGTTTTCACATTAGCTCCATATTAATCATTTACTAAAGCCCCTTAGTTCTTGCTATAACTCAGTCCCATCTTGGATCGTTATATTTAACGCTCAAGAGCTCTAGGTTGGTACCTTTTTAGAGCAGTTCGTGAACTTGCACCGTAATGAACGGACCAGTAACAATTATGGTGTTCTTGTGTGCCTCCTACGGTAGAGGTCACATCGCATCATAATCCCGACGCAGGAATATGGAATGAGTGAAATATCTTCCACAACGTGAGAGCCATTAGTTTTAGACCTTAGCAGTTAAGATTAACGAGATAAGCTGACCATTCTTGCCGTTCTGGATAGCGATAAACTCTTTGACCAATTACTCGCTCACGTACCTGCATTCCATTCATTGGCAAACGGGTGTAGGTATTCTAATCTACGAAGAGAACTGAATTTCGGTACTTGGGTTGCTCTTTATGTAATGCCACAGTGACCCCAGTTAATTTGAAATGCACGCCCATTGGTCAACAATATATTGCATTATAAATTTTTAAGCAGAGTTTTTGAAACAAGTTCTTGAGAGAGTGAAGGAATGTGTAACTTTCCAGAAAGCATATTGAAATTCCTCATGTAAAGACTTTGAAATTGCATTCAAACCCCATCCACTCTTAATAACAGGCATTTTATCTGTGAAATCAAAGCACCCAAAAAATTTTTCCCAACTTCGAAAAAAATAGATCACATTAGGTAATCAGAAGAATAGATATGTGTAGGCGTGTCATAATTACTTGCTTCTCATCATAATCATTCGGAATTTAGATCATTTAACGCCAGTTTTTAAATCAATGTTACAAATTTTACCTGTTTACAGATATGAGAGTAGAAAATACTGTATTAAACGTACTGTTAATATCTCTCTTTTTCTTCCAAATTCTTTCTCTTAAGAGCGCGCAAATCGCCCAACTCACTTCAAAGTTGCCTAATCGTCACGCATTCAAAACCCTCCCTTGTGAAGCAATAGAAATAACAATTTGGCATTATCCTGAGAATAATATATTGGCATCCCATGCCCTTCATTAAATTGTAAATTGGAGGGGTGGGCGGGGGCCTTCTGGAGCCCCCCTGGCAATTAGACCTCTTTAGATCCATTGTGCCACCCTTCATTAAATAGGTATTCCTATAAACTATGAATACAATTCCATGCTACTCCTGAAATAAATGAAAAATGAAGTATTGGACTCCCTCCTAAATTGATTTCACAGACTTCTTTTTACATAGGTTATCGAGGCGGTTCTCGTGAGCTTAATGAACCCAATCTCAATCGGAGGTCAATTACTTAATATTTACGTATCATTGACCTGATTGATGATGTTTATACCAGACTCCTGGCTCACTGACCCAGAAGGCTTGTGCATTTTACAAAAGGCTCTGACATCCTTCTTATTTGCCCTCATTCTGGTGATATTATGTGTGGATCAAAGATATTTAATTGCTTCAATCATTGTAGTGTCACTAGATCCGATTCTCATTCATTGGAAGGACGTGCAGGGTAAATATCATACCTGTAGTCATTGCAGCAATTTTAATAGTATTTAATCATCATAATCCTTGCGAATCGCTGCTATAATTTTAGAAAATATTTTTATAAAACTTTTATGGAACAGATGTTACTCTGTGCCTTTGTAGCTATTATCATTTTTTTCATAATTTCTTGGGTGCAATGGTAAATAGTGATGAGAGAAGAAAAACTTATTCAAGAAAGAAAGAAAATCTTAGTATCGGAATAGGTTATAATCTAAATTTATCATTATATTCCACGCGTTTGGAGTGGAATCTGAATACTTGTTACCATGTTAACCCTTTCAGTTCAATATTGAAAACCGCGATATATTATGAAAATAATCAGGTTCAGTTGAAAATATAACCCAGATTGGATATGATTGTCCAAGCCTACTTAATTCAAGTCAAAATCAATACAAAGTGGTTGTATTACAGGCTGGGTTATTCATAACATATGTATAGTATGTGTTTTCAAGGATAGTGAGTAGGTACTATCAGCTAGTCACGCTTGTGTGAAAGAGGTTAATGAGTGAAATATTCATTGTATGGATTCATTGTATTTCATTTTATTATATAAGAACACAGATCTAACTATTTACATTGCTATTACAGTACTACCTAACTTAGCGTGTCCCCTTTTTCACCATATCACGATGCGTATTGGTCTACATTACGCAATATGCAGTATGGTTTTAGCGTAGCACTGAGTAATTCACAGTGGCCTCAAACCTCGTGATTACAAACCGGGTACCATGCAAAAGAAGAGACAATTGAAACATCTGAGGTCACCAAAACTCCAGTTCTAGTCTCATTCTCGAACATTCGGGTTGAGCTATTTTATTTTTTCCCATGCATATTTAACATTAAATCCCTCAACTTCACCCCAGCGAGTTTAGTGTAAAGTAGGAATAGGTGTTGAGCCAGGCAGCGGAGCAGAGAATCGAGGCGCCGCGAAGGTTTTCAAAGGGAAGTTTGACCCACGGGTTGGGTCGGCCAGCAGTGGAGTGAGGGAGGACGAGCTGAAAGCGACCAGGCTGATCCTATGCTTCTATTCTCGTCCCGGATTGCGTGGACTTTTCCTTGAATGCCATCCCTTGCAAGTGGGGAAAGGATAAACTCGGAAGCAGGTGCAATTTCACCCGTTACGCTCACTCGAAGCCTATTCGACACCGGCTTCCAATTATTTCTCTTTTTTCCTGCCAGCTTCTTCAGCATCCGTTCCGACCTTCTTACGCTCGTCGGATGTGCACACTGCATGAGGTTTGGTTCTGAGTGTCACTCGATTACACCCAAAAGAGAACTTGCGGCAGTGATGGGTGCAGTTCTGCTGAATTTAACACCACGAATTTCTCAACTTCAGACAGTAGTTTACAATACATACCGACACGTTTACCTAAATACATAGCAAATTTCCCGACGCCATGTACAATATTTAACAAAAGCATCCGCTCATATGTTCATTTTGATAAGAAAATAAAATAGTTGATAGACTGGAGAGTGCATGTATAAAAAATATCGTTCTGGTCTTGCATTTTTATCAATCATTATCAATCATCTTATCATTTTTATTGCTTTCCTGCTTAATCCTTTGTATACTGAGTAATTATTTTCGAAAATAATTCGAAAAATATTATAAATATTTCTATTGTTATCGCCAATTTGATGTCATGGGGCGAAAAATTACCATTAGTACTTTAATTTTTATTCATATAATAGGCATTGATGTGTTATTGTCCTAAAATATTTATAGGTAGTACAAATTTATTTAAATTTCCATTTGATTGCAATTAAGTAATACCTTCTGAAAAACATTTTCTTCGATGTTTAATCCTTTTTTCCGTTTTTATAACTAGCTTCCGAGTGAAAACAGAAGCTATTTATTTTTCGGTAATAGTAGGCATTTGTGCCTTCTCTTACTTATTGTCCATGTTGAGCTTAAATTTCACTATTTTATGTGGTTTCGTTTTAATAATATTATCAAAATAAATATTCATTTACCAGCAGTAGTGAAAATCGAAAATTTGGAAATCGCTTTAAGGTGCCCCTTCTTCTTTTTATAGTTGTCAGCAGACTTCTCTTTTCTCCCTCTCTTCTTAGTACATCCTCATTTCTTTTTCGGTGGATCCATTTATTCTTCATCATTCTTCTATAGCACAACTTTTTGAATGCTTCCACCCTTTTCTTTTCCGCTGCGGTCATCGTCCATGCCTCACTGCAGTGAAGAAATATACTCCAGAATTATGTTCTAATGAACTCTTTTCTTACTTCTATGCTTGTATTTCCAGCTGTTAGTAGATTCTTTTTTTGATAGAATTCCTCTTTGCCTGAGCTATTCTACTAACTATATCGCTCTTTCTTCGTCCATCGCTGGTTTGTTGGCTTTCCAGGTAGCAGAACTCTTTAATCTCTTCAATTTTTTTGTTTTCCTAGTTTAACTTTGGTTTTGGCCTCTTCTCTGTTACTGCACGCCAATATCTTAGCGTTCTCCTTTTTGTTCTTCAGCAAATATCTGGCCATTGCCCTTTCCATGGTTATTAGAATCTTATTCAGATCCCTCTCTGTCTCTGCTATGAGTGCTATGTCATCTGCGAATCGCAGCATGCTAATTTTTCTCAATGGATATGCACCCCAGAAGACTCCATCCCAGACAAGACCCAGAAGACTCTTTGATATCACTGATGGCTCTCTAGATGCAAACATTGAATATTACGGGAGACAGTGCACAGTCTCATTCGTTTCCTTATTTTTGCTTCTTCACGGCTGGGTCCAGATTTAATCACAGCTACTTAGTTTTAATACTAAGGAAAATTCTTCTATCATTGTAAGACACTCCGATTCCCTTAAGAATTCCAAGCATTGAATTCCAATCTACGTTGTCAAAAGCCTTCTCTTAATCAACAAATGCAATGAACGTCGGTTTTTTCTTCTCCATTCTCTTTTCTATGGCCTAAGGGCCAATATTGATTCTTTTGCACCCTTACATTTCCTGAATCCAAATAGATCATCTTTCACGAACTCCTGTGTTTCGTTCTGTTATTCTGTAAAATATCCTTGTCAATATCTTTGATGCGTGTGTCGTCAGACGTATCGTCCTAATATTTTCTCACTTCTCTGCTCTCTTCTTTTTGGGAATAGGAATGACGAAATTTTTCTCGAAGTCCCTGGGTATTTCTCCTGTTGAGTACATGTCACAGATGGTTTTATAAAGATCGGTAGGGTATTATCTGCAGCGTTTTTATTAGTTTTGCAGGAATATCAGCAAATCCAGAAACCTTATTCATGAGAAGGTCCCTTGCTCTTGTGTCAAATTTCGATCCTAATGTTATTGCTCACACATGCTCACATGCTCTATGATTACTTTCGTGCTGAGATTGTTTCTGTTGTATATCTCCAGTTATTCTTTCCATTTCTTCACTTTGTCTTCATTTTCAATCGAATGTTATCCATTCTTGTCCCTTATGGCATTGCGTCTTGAGCTCCGTTCTTTGAAGTTGGTCTTCTCTATCCAATAGGCAGCTTCCACCTGTCCAAGTGCAAGGTTGTTTTGTACATCATTGCCTAGATTCTTTATCCACATTTCTCTAGGTTTCTGGGCTAAGCAATTTTTCTTCTTTCTTCAATCAGGTCAATGACTTCTTCCGTGATCCATGGCTTCTTCTTGGCAACTTTTTTTCTTCCAAAAGCTTACTTTGCGGCTTCCTGTACTCCACATTTAATGTTTTCCCAACGCTCCTCCACAAATTTCTCAGTCAGGTCATCTCCTACGATGTTTTCCACCGCTTTTTGAAATGCCTGCTGATGTTGAGCCTCCTTCAGTTTTTACTTGCCTTGTGTTCTTTGCTGTTTTCTTCATTTTTTAAATTTTAGATGGAATTTCATCATCACTAAACTATGTTCACTGTCGGTGTCTTCCCCAGGGTAGCTTTGCAGTCCTTCACCTGGTTCCTTAACATCACCTTCACTAAAATGTAGTCTATCTGAAATCATCTTCTGCCTCCTGGTTTTTCCCACGGTTGCCATCTTCTTCGGTTGTGGCTTTTAAACAATGTGTTGGCAACATCTTACATATGCTGTATGCAGAACTCCAGTAGTATTTCTCCTCTTTCATTTCGGTTACGAAATCCATATTTCCCAGTTATTCTTCTATGTTGACCTTCGCAGACGACCGCGTTCCAGTCTCCTAAAATAATTAGATTTTCTTCTACTATTACATGTTCTTTAACTTCCGTGATATCTTCGTACTCCATCATAGTCATGTAAACCTGCACTATCACGATATCTACAGGTTTGATCTTGATCTTCATCATAATGGTCCTTACATGGTACTGCAGAAAGCTCTTAATACTCATTACGGTAGCTTAGCCACGAATCCATATTACATAATATTACTTAAACTCCCGAGCTACTTTTCCGAATCATTTAATTCAAATATATTTTACATTCAAAACCTCTTGCCTAGGAGCTGAATATAGTTGGAAACAAAATCACTTGAAGATTCTAGCAAATGAGTTTTGATGGAAATAAATACTTCTCCTTCCGCACGATATAACTATTATTCTTAAAAATTTTTTGGGTCCTCGTTCCTCCTAATTTCATCAAAATTTTGAAGCAAGCATTTCCCCTAGTCTCTCGTTATCCATCTTTTAACATTTTTTCCTATACCACGTCCTTGAAGACACCATTCACCCTTATTATCGCCTTCTACACTCACTTTGTCTCCTAATTTCCTCAATAAACTTATTCTCTTCCCCTGCGTTCCGAAAACTATGTTGCTTCCCTTCCTCTCCATTCATCTCCATTTCAAAATCTTCCTATAAATTGTAATCCTTATTGCAATAAGAGACCTGGTTATATGTATTATAGAGAGAAAATATTTGTTTACTTATTCAGTTTGTCTAATACACCTGTAAATAATCTAAAACAATACTCACTTTTAATACACGTTCACTCCGGCGTGGGCCACCGGTGGGTCACAACAGTTCTTCGTATGGGGCGGTGTGACCCACCTTTGAGTCACACTCTCCGTAAATTCGCAAAAGATATTTGAGCGCAGCCGTTGGGTGGTAATATAAACTGAATTTTCCCCCGCCAGGTAGATCCTTAAAAGATACGCTCTATTATTGGTCACCGTTCCGCCTCCCGGGCCTGCATAGAAAATCGTACGCCGCGTCGGGTTGAACACCCAGAATTTTCTGTGGCATCCTTGGGAAACTTATCGTCAAAATTACGTTCATCATTTCCAATGTATTCCTCAGCAGCTTTCCTTTAGCTTGCACTTCAAGAGGAGCTGACTAGCAAAATTTTATCTACATTTATACGATACCCTGCAAATCACTGAAAAGGTAAATGGCGATGGGGTGAACCATCGTAAGGTGTGCATTTAAAATTGAAGAATACTTCCTTATATGCGGATATGTATAAATACTAGATCTTGTATGCACTACTTTCATAAAACTGTGTGGTGTTATGCAACTTGTAATTTGTAGAAACAATTATATATGCTTTCCGGAGATACATGTCACTAAATTAATATTAGCTACAAATTAAAGTAATAACTCATGATTAGTCAGGCATTTCCTTAACAATATTATTTATGTACATTTTCCGAAGCGTGTATGAGCCAGCAATACGTAAATCATGAGCATGCTTTCAAAATTTGCTACAGACTCACCAATAATATTAAAATATTTTTTATCTATTGAAAATTTTCCATTTATATTGGCTTTGATTTATTACCGTTCGAAATTGGCCGCAGAAAAAATGAATTTTCAAACCTGCCAATCTGTCTAATTTATCTTCATGTTCTGACCTGCCATAGTATGTACGTACGTAAGTGTTTTCAAATAATAGTGTTTCAAGTTGAGTAATTTTGAGTTCTATGCTATCAATATTTTTATCTTCTGTATGAACTTTTGAAAGAAGACGGGTCAACTTGATTGGCCATATCTCAAAACGTGATACTTGATGAAGACAGTTTTAGAACGAAAAGAGATCGTGGAGAACGGAAAAGGCCTCGGATTTATACCTATGAAACAAGTTGTGAATGATGTGAAAGCGAAGAATGATATCAATATGAAGAGAAGAGGCTACAGAAAAATCGAGTGGAGAGCTGCGTTAAACCAATCTTAGGCGCGTTGACTAGTGGTGATGATGATGCGATCACCGCCGTCCTTTCAAATTTCTGGAAGATTCCTGGAAGAGCTATTTGAAAGGAAGCTAAACCAAGCGTCATTTCACCCCCATAACTCAATCAGTCAACTCATTATCTTTCAATCAATTTCAATGTCGGCAATTGCTTGAATCTTGAAAGCCTCATAAACTTTTTGACGCTTTTGTTTATGGTGCCCCGAGGCTGCTGTCTCTTTAATCCCTGAGTGTCATGTTATTGACAAACCAGGGTCATAATATATGAGATAATAGTTAAAAAGCAATTTTGAACAGGTAAGATTTTAACTTCGTTACACATACCATGAATATTAAATGGATGATCTATTTTGCATAGTAATATTAGATAGCTTCAATGCAAAACTCATTTTAAAATATTATCAATCGCCGTTATACAAAATTAGGAACCGTAATTCATTTTAAAGGGATACCTTCGTCAAATGTTTCATGCAATAACCTCGCAGATGCCACAAACTGCGTAGAAATAGTAAACTACTTAAGTAAACTATCTAATCATATTGGTTTATACCTTAGGCATCAGCGGCATGCGGAAACTGAAAACCATGAAAATATCAATGATTTTTTTGGAAATAAAAAGGATTCATGTTTAATTGCTTTTTCATAATTTAATTCAGAGAGTACAATTTCTAAAGTGGTATTTTAATTAATAATAACGAATATATCAGTGGCGTTCAGGACAGAAAATTTTCGCAAAATTGCATAGAATGGCATGTCAATGGAGATAAGGTAATTGGGAATGTAGATGACAGAAATTTTTCATATACAGAAGAATTTTCGATTAGTATAAGTGACATTCATTAATTTTGCCCATTTTTTACTCTAATTGCATTTTGTGCTTGCAGGATAGACTTACTTGAGCTTGGTTATAATATGTTTGCAACGTACTATTACGATCTTAAAATATAAATTGTCATATGTATGGCTAAGGGCCGAGGCATTGATCATCAAGTGATTATATTTGAAGGCACCTTTCGTAGAATGGTTTGAAAATCGGTTCCGTAGGAAATGTGGCTTCCACGTTGCCTTAATTTTTTTAATGGCAATTTCATCGTCAAGTAATTTTCGTTCTAAAAGAATCCTGTCAAGATATTTCGTTTTATTTCTTAAATGGATTAACAATGAATGCTACGTCTTGGTTGAATATAATTAAACATTAGCGTTTTTATTTACGTGAATTCTAACGTTGATTCCTGGCTTAATATAATTCCACTCTATATTAAGGCTCATACCAATCCCTTAACCTTTTGGAAACGCAATCGACGATTAATTGATAGTTTTCTACCATTGCCGATACGTTTTTATAGAATGTCTTAACTGCACTTTGATTTTTATTCATCTTTAGCCCCATCACCTTGCTATACCCTTTTTAAAGACAGAAAATATTCCTGATAACCTTCATGCTATCCATTATGCCTCTTCCATTTCTACCTAATTGTCGCTTGCTCAGCATTATACCTATAGTAGCGAACTCCCGCATTAAATTATCACATTGTATAGGTTCTATCCGCCTACTGTGTGCACTTCAAATTTCTGACGGAAGTTTTCTCTATTCCTGATGATGCTCAACAATTCTTCACTCGCCTGCGCATTGACCATTGCATGTCGTGTCAATCACTCTAACTCAAGAAAAAATAGGCATAATTTCAATATCTCAGTTGTGAGAAAGAGGAATGTGGACATCACCCTGCATGGTATTTAAGCTAGTAGTGTGGGGGTATCTTGAAATGGGACATGAGCATGTGAGAGTGAGCTAGTAGGTAATGAGACCGATTTGTGTGACTTCAAAGTTTTTGTGGTTTCGTGTTTTATTTCAGCACCTAGAAAAATATTAAAACTCCGCATACATAGACTGATAGTATCACAGAGAATGGTAAGAGAAAAAGATCTGTCACATGTGCATTCCAATCTCGCACATTATGTGACCATAGCAACCAACATATATATCTACATCTACACAATACCATGCCAGCCGCCAAAGGGGCCTGTGGCAGGGGGTGTGAGCTCTCCAGCCATGAAGCTAATGGTAAAATGAACAAGGGACGGCGGATAGGATTTGGGGTAGTTGGAAATAGTAATGTTAATACTAACATGCTTGAGTTATGTCCGCGTACTGTCCGCGGGAAAAATGAATTCCTATATCGGTTCTTTCGGCAGGCTATCTCTCTACGTTTGTCATTTCTATCTGGTCTCCCGATGTAGTGTGGGGGTAAAAGTACACCTTACTTATCATCCTAGGATTCCAGCGATTTGAGTTTTTTCGAGTAGCCGAATTCTGGCGCCAAATGTGGGAGATTTCATAGCTTACCATCCAAGTCCTAACAGCTGTGTGACATTTTCTATACGGTCATATGTGTTCTTGATAAAACGAGCTACTTTCCTTTTTTTATCGAATTTCGAATTTGCGAATGAACCATTGCTTACCGGGTACCACAATCTAGATGGACACTCAAGGTGAGACGTAACTAAAGCGGAATAGCATCTTTCTTTGACTCTTTCTTCCAAAAACTTCCCTACTATTCTTTTAATGAATCCTAGATTCCTCAACGCAGTAAATATCAAGACATATCATTCAAATATACCTTCATAAAAAGAACTTTCCTCAATATGTTAGTGCAAATGGACACATTAAGCGTGGTAGAATGACACATTACCAAAGTTACCTGTGATATAAGTAGGACAGTGGACATTGCCTGATTTATTCATATCTGCATGAGCCATTAATATTTAGGATGCATTTTTGTAGCGAGTAGTGTATTAATGTAGTGCCATTCCCGTGTGATATTCACATTCATTCACTCAGTATAAGTCATCCCCTACCACATACCATAGAGGTAGCATGAAGGATAGCCGGGGGATCGGGTTGGTGTGGTGGCTAGAGTACTGGCCTCCCATCCCGAGGGCCCGGGTTCGATTCCCGGCAGTGGCGGATTTTTCAGTGGAAAACCGGTCCCCACTTGAGTGCCTAGTGGAGGGCATTTCAAGTACAGTACTCCGTCCGTCGGATGGGACGTTAAGCCGTGGTCCCCTTGGCGCCTTTCGTTAAGAGTAGGCTAAGTTTCTCTCCACCCTTCCTCCGTTCCATAAAAAACTCCTACCATTACCCAATTATCCACCTACCCTATATGGCGCAAATGACCTCAGCTGTCGGTCGCCTCCCCTAAATAACCAACCAACCAATGAAGGATAGCCATCACATGTAGATAAGTATGATTAGCACCACTTTTCCGTTGCTCGTCTTGACAATTACATGCACAATTCCCGCTGTTGCAGGGGAAAGATATTAATAGCCAAACCACGCACAGGGAATTTTTTCTGAGATTTTCTATTGATATGCAAGAATTCACTCCCCTCTCATTCAGGTCCAAAATTTTCATAATTCTCAATCAATTTGCTAAAAGCGATATTCCCGAGACGAAAGAAATTGCCTCCTTTTATCAATTACCACGACTTAGGTGCGTGCAATGTCAAAATAATATGTCCCCCTCTCCTCCTCTCTCTTTCCCTCTCCCCTCCGTCCGGTTGAGGAATTTCGTGAAAAAATATTTCCCCGGGACCTTAATGGAATTCAAGGGACGTCGTTCCCTTGACGACCCGTGTGCGACCTCTGAATTACGATGTTTTTAAGAGGGATGGGTAGGAGGCCCGGTCTGGAATTTGTGGACGGATAGCGCCGTCAGGCATTTGGGGCCGTGGCGCGGAGTGAAATTTTCCGGGAGGCTTCGCAGGAGGGCAGGTCGGAGAGATTGCGAGCGCAAGGAGGAGGATACGTTTGGCATTAAAGGGAGTAGACGCCTTTCCAGCTTCGCCCGGCCGAGCAATCCTAGCGAATCTTTTTCGGACTTCTTCCAGGGAGACCTCACCCCCACCTCTCCTCCAAACGAGGAAATTTTTATATCCCACAGCGTCCGAAATTTTCGCCCCTTTTCGGGTTCAAATTTTTTTAACTTTTCTTTTCCCTCCCTCCTCCTTATTTAATCCACCGTTTCCGAAAAAAAGAGTCCTACACCCCCGGCTCCGTAATCCCTTCTCCCCTAAATCTCTTAATCCCCCATTCCTTTGCCGCAGCTTCCTGATTTTTTTTCGAGACCATCGCTTTCCATACGCCTCTGTCGATTCGGAAAAAATTGGTGCTCTCCCGTTCGCGCCTAGGGTCTTATTTCTGTGGGTCTTCAAAACCTTTCAGCATGCTCTTAGTTAAGCGGAGGTGGTGATGTGGGGATGTCAGTTTTCAAAATTAATACTCGCTCCGGGAGAATCTTGTAGAAGCCTCATGCGACAGAAAAACGTTTGTGTTTAACTAAAGAGGATGAATTTTGTTTCGCTCTAGGTGAATCAGGTGAATCTTTGGAATTTATTAAGAATTATTTAGATTTGTTCATGTAAAACATGAAGTTGGCTTTTGCCTATACCTATATCATTCTTAAACTTGCTGTGAGTTTTTCGTTACTTTTCGCGGTTCATTGCATTACCTATTGAGTTTTCCATGCGTATGATTGATTTGTCAACCGTGATTGATAATCTCGATATGCTCCGATGAGCTTAATTATCTCATTAACAAGTATGCGTAAAATGAAATTATCAAGCCCCAATAACTCATAAACCAAACTGAAAATTACTGATTTAGATGTACGATGTTTATATATAATTATGACACTGATTTTGTTCTTGAATGTTTATTTGCAATTTTGTGTTCATAACATATTTTCGCTTTCAATACTACGGAAGAAAATTTAATTTTTCGTCGATTTACGACCAAAATTTTTCATTATTTACGATTTTACTCATTGAATCAGTTTGATAATTTTGTAGGATATCCATAGAACAGAACTGAATGTGTATTATTAATTCAGGCTTCTATACACATATATTGTGGATATTGTCTCTCATAACTACTGATTGTGAGGATAGAATTTAAATGCTCTTAGTTTAACTGAGGAAAAAGCACTTACAGTAAGGATTTCTGCAAAGGATGTGATCATACTATTAGTTGAAAATTTAAGACTTTTGCGCCTTTTATTCCGTTTGATTCGCCGATGCCAATTTGACAGACCATCCCCCTTCTGTTGCTTTCTCAGTCGTCAGATTTTTGCATTTTCCACCTTGCCCTTTCTTTTTTCCCCTACCTCCATTCTATACACGTTAGAATAACGTACCACTCGCCAGGACAAGAGACACCTTTTTCTCCTCAACCCATCCCAGACGAATATAAATAACCTTTGCGCTCCTTTGCTCTCAATTCCAACCTCACCCAAGTCGCTTCTTTAACATCTCTTCTGCACTCCTTCCTTCTCCCGTCCTATATCTCCTCTCCAAATCCTTTCATCCCTCCCAAACCCATCCTAGTACCATTTATCTTCCTTATTTCTCCTCACAGATTCCTATTATACGGTCATGAGTGGTGAAAATTGGTTCTCCTTTACTTTTGGGGATCATTGTTCATATGTTTTCAAGTGAAGTATTTTCATTGTGTCATCGGTATTTCTTCAAATATCGTATAAAATACCATTATTTTCCCTTTTACAAGGCTTGAAATGTAAACTTTGATTTGTTATGTGAGAAGGTATAATTATTTATACGAGTTAATACCGCACATAAGATGTTTCCTTGGCTGGAAATGAAAAAAATCGGATATTACTCTTTCAATGTATATGTTTAATTTTTCTCGTGACTGTTGAAAACTGAATGCAATCTACTCACTGTAGCTCTATATTTTTTAGAAGTGCATTGCCTGAGCATCTATTCTTTTATCTGTTTTAGTTGGCCAAATTTCTAGGTTATTTGCGTATATCATCTCAAGTATCATATAAGGATATATGTAGAGGCAGGTGATTGATGCATTCTTCACTACTGAAAAATATCTCGAATGGTGAATATGGCATAAAAGTTAGCATTTATCAGTGAAAAACATCGAGCATTAATTTCCACTATTTTGAAATTTATCGAAAAAAATCAAAAATTTCTAGTATTTTCCAAAAGTATAATAATCAGCGATGGCTGAGCAATTGGAAAATTATTAGGTGGTTCGCTACAGCAATTGAGACGCTCTACCGCAAGACCTGCTAACTGCTGGAAACACAGGCTAGAGTGCAGGTGAAAAATATTACAGGTACCTATGCTCTGCTGAATCCAAACGCAAACAAAATATCCATGCATATGGCGGGATATTATTACCAACCTTTCCGGCTAGTGCTTTACCGATTTGGCTGCTGCGGTCATTACCACGTCTGGCCGCGCATCTTGTTTCTGTTTACTTTTTTTAGCCAGTCGGTCTTCTTTCTGGCTTATTTTCATTGTTTTATTTTTAACGAATTGAAGATGTATTCGAAGTACTCCTTATCAATGGATGGAGTAGGACTTTTACTTGTCAATAATTTTTATAAAAAAATCTTTTTTACTCATCCTAAATTTATCTTTATTTACACGCTAGATCATGGTTTCTCAAAGGTTGTACTGTGGGACACTAGTGCGTCGTGAAATTGTTGGACTGTTCCGCGAAAAAATTGCTTGCTTGTTGGGGTGTGCCACTATATTCGTTGGGGTGTGCCGCTATATTCAGCATAGCGAAACAGTGTGCCGCGAACAAAAAAAGGTTGAGAACCCCTGTGATAGATAATGTAAATTTTTATTATTTGATTATTTGATATTTAATATTTGATTATACCTTCTATTATAAGCAGCAACTGTAAAATAACATAGCGCTATGTGTGAAATGAAAACAATATCCTCGTGTAGGTAGCTAACACGACGAAGCACAGGTGAATATTACTGCATTACTCACTTAATGTACCTACTCATCCTATCGGTATTGTTAGATAGCGGTTATCATTTATTTTACATTAAAACTTAATATTCCCCAGAAGTTAAGTTGCCGAAGATTTGTTGTTGTTTAGCTGTTTGATGCGTCGGCTTTACGCACATAATGATATTTGGCAATATCTCCTACAGTACGGTTACGGTCATTTCGGAGGTACATTTAATGCGACAGAATCAGGCATGATGCATATCGTCATCTTATTGAATAGGTCAAAGTCTTCAATGCGCTCTAACGCCTGGCACACTGATTCCTATATTCCTAAAATACCATTACGGTATAACAATCATGGCTCACCATGGTATTTTGGCCATATGATAACCCGGCGATCACCTTCAAAACCATTACACTGGAAAGTAGAGGCAGAGAGGGAAAATTTTCTATTTCCCAGGAAAATTTTTTGCTTATAATATTTGAACTCTTCGAATCTACTTTTCCAAAGCTATTTCCTTACTTAAGAGCCACGAAAGGAATTACATATCTCATAAATTCCCGTGCAAATCGGCACAATGGTAAGTTGCAGGGTGTATATCATTACACTTCTGCAGATTATTCGCACATGCCATTAAAAACAGGCTACTGTGTACTAAAAAACTGTTTCATAGTTTCGTCAATTACGTGATTCTTAAAACTTGGCCATAAACGACGGAATATTAATATTTAATGCTCTTATTAGCTCAATACAAAAAAACAATGTGATATTGAAGCATTTGTTACATGCAGGGCAATTTACAAGGATTCCTATAATAGTAAGGTAGGTACTTGTAAACTACCAACATGCATTATCAACTAGGCAACTTGTATAAACAGTCGATTTTTATCATCATCAATACTGTGTTGAAAATTGTCGAAGAAAAACGGTTTCCTGGACCAGGAACACAATCATGATTCCTTGACTTGCCGTAAAAATGCACATACCATAACACTATTAAGGATTCTTTTTCCCAAAGGATATAAAATAACCTCTATCAGGTAGATCTCGTTCTTATTACAGTCATAGATTTAGTTAGATTTACCAAGGTTCAAGCGCTAATTAGCCACGTTTTGAAGTCATTGCTAACATCTATAAAATTTAACTATGTTACTCTGAAAGGCCAGCGAATCCGTTGTAAATTGTTAGAAGAAAACGATTTCGTGACCGGAAATTGTCCAATAGGCAGACCACTACGTTACCCAGGCCTCATGCTCCCCAAGGCAATTTTTAGAAAGGCTATTGAGGTTAGATCTCATTTGCCAGTGAAATAGCTTGAGAAAAACACGAAAGCAAAATTTCAAACATTTTACGGTAGGCTTTAAAATTGACATGGGATTTTGCTAGCAGAATGCAAATTTATAAACCCTTCTGAGGCTCTAATTCATGGAAGCCACCTCTAAATCGTTTTCTAGGCATAATTTTCTGTATTACTAGCCCCAAAAATTGTTTTTGAATTCGCAAAGAAGAGCGTAAAACCGCTACGGTTATGCATCACATTGATGAGAAGATATTCATTACATGTTTGAATAATTAGTTCAAATACTTATTTCAGCAGGGTTTCGAAATCCAGCAGTTCTACTCTTTAGTCAAAAGACTCCTTATATGACCCGAAGTCCGTTGAATTATGACCGTTAACGTTGATCATATCAGGATACGTTTCGGATATAAAGGTCTATTTTGTACTCGTCCATCCTTTTTCTAGCAGTCAACTTTCGTAGACCAAGATTCAAAATATATTCCAATTTTAAGTATGTATAGGGATTGACTCAGAAACTCTTTGTAAAAAAATATATTCTACTTTGAATAGAGTTTAGAAGATTATTTTGTTTACTTCTACAATGATAGAATTAATTATTTTCATGAGGATAATATTAATTAGAGTAACATAACTTTTCTGCATGAGGGCCAACAAACAATTCTACTTAAGACAAACGTCATTCAGCAAAGTGTGTTGAGTTTTCGAGAAAGTGAGAATCTAATTGACATCTCGGTAAAAATGTTTTCTAATTGACGCTAATATATGCTATGATTGTGAATTTCACTTCTTTTTTGCACAATGTTAGCAACTTACTCTGTTGAGTCAAATGGCAATGAAAAATTACTTATATGTTTTCAAGGGGTTGACTTTGTAGTTATTATTACCATTTCTCGATTCACATTTGTAAGATAAGGCTGGAAGAAAATAGTGGACCCTGCGATCTTCACAGGGTCCACTATTTTCTTCCAGCCCTTTCAGTGTTTACCATTAAAGTTTTACAGCGATTCAAATAATGGATTACTACAGATGTCCATTCCTTCCTTTTTACATCCATTTGGTTGGTTTTCCATCATTACCTACTATGTTCCCAGCTTATTTATTACTTTTCACATCAACATAACAGTAAATTTTTTATCAACTTTTGGGCATCAGTTATTGATAAAGCGATGAAGGGAAAGTTCCTCTCACTTTCTCTTGATGAGAAAATTATCTCAACATTATCATGAGCTCGAAAGGAATTTCATGCGAAGAATTACGAGTTATAGATAGTTATTGATGCAAAAAGAGGAGATAGCACTTACCACTTTGATAGGAAGGTTCGTATTAGCTCAAGCCAATCATATTTTCTGGTGTACTATTATATTTATATTTACGACTCTGGGGCACGACTCTCGTGTATAATGACCGCTAATGCAGCCTATTTCTAATGATGCTAAACTTATATCAAACTGTCGATGATTTTTCACTTAATGTTTTTATTAGTGTGAATAATTAGCTTTACTTTTCTAGTGTGCTAGAGAAAATATTTAAATTCATAATGTTTGTTGTTTAAGTTATAACACCTCTAGCTTATCACACTCTTGTGATTTGGTGGAAACAATTTCCTCACTCGGTTCATGGACAGCCGAATCCGCTCGCTTGCATACCTATTGGCTAGGATATCCAGTCATCAAATTGCCTCTCCCTCGCTGAAGCCATGATTCGGACCCTTCGCTTGATCCGTCAGGGATGTGCATATCCTGCTTAACTAACCCTTCCGGGATGGATTTAGGACCAGTGCCTCTCCTTTCGCCACGTCGGGCTCAAAATATTATGAATAATTTATTATGATTCCGTCGATGTTAGCTTACAATGGGATTTCCCGCGGCCGCCGAGTCCTCCCCGCTCGCTTCGTCCATTCCAAATTCTCGCTCATCGCTCACGTTGTCCCTGTTTCCGTCTCTCCCTTCACCTCATCGCCCGGGCATTTTTCTCTAACGCGCACTCCACCTTTCACTCAACTCCCTTTCCAATTCCAAGTCTCCTCCCCAGCTCCTCCTAATCTCCCTTTCCTTCAGTCACCTTTCCCCTCCGCCCCGTAAACCCACCTCGGCAGCCAATCCACATTAATCCTCAATCCTTTCTCCGGCTACTTGGTCCCTTGCCCGGGAGTTCTTCTCTTTTGTGTCGTCTTAATCCGAGAGGAACCCCTCTCCTTCCCCGTTTCTCTCCTCATCCTTCCTTCTCCCTTTCTTCGCCTCTCCTTTCCGAATCCGCTCTCATCCTCGCGAAGGAGTCTTAAAATTTTCGACTGCCCTCAGTTCCTTCGTGTTTTATTTTCATCTCTCCTTTTATCCGTCCCATTCTATTTTGCGTCCCCGTCACCATCCCGCAAACGGGGGAGAGGGCGTGGGGAGGTCGTATATATGTCCGCGATGCGTGGTTCCGTTGCCGCTGTGTTCTCCTTCTCTCGACTCCCCTCGAGTTGGAAATGTGTGCTGCAAATTGGAGGGGGCTATCGGAATTCAACTGGCCGTTCTCGACTTAGTAATGTTTACAGAACCTCTAATGACTGGTTGATCGGAAGTTTACTCGCTAGTCAGTAAGCTATATATTTTAGGGAGTTCACCGTCAGCTAAGGTTATGAGGCCATTTTTGCAAGTACGTATATCTATTTCTGCTTAATGCTATGTGAGCTGCCACCAGGGTATAAGGTTGGGGATGAAAGATCAGCGAACATGCACTGTGTATATCCAGCTAAGAGCTACCAAGCTACTATTACAAGGAGGCATATTTGATATTAAAGTCACGTGTAACCAGATGGTTAGTATCTAGAAATTAATGAAGTGATTAACGGCATTTATCAAAATACATTTATCTCTGTTTCAGGAATCTGTAATTAAGTTAGCAATGCGAAAACATTCTTCCAGCAGTGCAGACAATACTAGCAATATTTTACCTAACTATCCCATTACTATGCTGTCTATTCTGTTCTCTAAAGGCACGAGGGAAAAAATACATTTTAGATCTATTTGTTCGAGAGTCGATGTCCCTAATCTTGTTTTCCTGATTAAAATCTAGCGTAATGTGCCGGCATTCTTATTATATTTCTGTTTTTATCGGAAAATGCACGTTTTAAATTTACTTAAAACATTTAATTATAATTTTACCTACGCAATGATGGTAATTCACATCCCAGTTCTTCTATCAAAATTGGAACACTAAGACAATTACCGTAACGTCTTTTAGTTGATCTGCGCTCATCAGACACGATCATTCGGACATGTAGAATAGGTAGGTAATTGGATATAGGTAGGTACCCTTTTGTTAAGAATAACAAATGCCGTGTTTCACTCCACCTTTCCTTCGTTCCTTGAAAACTCCTTCCTATATACAATTTTTACCAATGATGCATGATGCAAATGTCCATTCCTTGATTTGCCATTATAGAATACCAATTACTACTAATTAAAGGACCACTTATGTGACATTCATGAATATCATCTCAGTAACCTCCTTTACTAGCCAGTGGGAACGAACTGATATATTTTATACCATCTACCCATTGACTACCCTGCAAGTAGTCAGTAAATATAAATAGATAATACATGAGCAAATATTTCCCCTGATAGTTAGATGAAGATACTAACCCACATAGAATGAAATACATTACACCCAGTGTTCGAGGGGACGACCACGGCCAGGGGACGAATACGACATGTAGAAGATTGGTGTGTTATTGGAGAGGAGTAGATATTTTCAGGATGGGTAGAGTGTTTCCTGGCGTCGGCATTAGCCTGTACTTAGCGAAATGTGCCAAGGGGTCCGCAGTTTAACGCCCCATCCGACGGACCAGGAATTGTATTCGAAGTTCTTTCCAAAAAACACCCAAGTGGGAATCGGTTACCACTGGAAAATGTTTCTAAGCCGGGATTTGAGGCTGCGACCTAGAGATTGGAAGTGCACTACCAACAAAAGTAATTCGATCCCAGATAGAAGACTAACATCCTCCGAACGCCACTGTGTCTCCTGATTTTCCGCTGAGGTTGATTAGCTGGTCCATTAAATTAAACCAGTTCTACAGGGACTGGCCATATGTTTACTCACTAATTGAGTAATAGTTACCTAAAAATTGGCCTTCTCAATGAGAATGCTACCAGATGGAAATCTTACAGTACCTGTCCGGGTCGGTATCAGGTATAAAATATATCAGTTCGTTCCCACTCTCTAGTAAAGCAGGTTACTGAGATATATTTCATTAATGTCACATTAGTGGTCCTTTAATTAATAGTAATTGGTATTCAATATCTCTGATATAGTGAGAATGTGAAGAGATCGAAAATGTGAATATATACACAGTTACGGAGTCTACACTGACTCTTATCCGTCTGAGGGTGATACCAATTAATTTAAAGCAAATTTGGTGTTCAGAGGTGTTACACTGAAAGTAAAACAAAGAATAGGTAGTTTGGTTTGTACAATAGTCTAATTTACATACACCGCTCAATGTATCTGTCATAGCATTGTATGAATGCATGTTATGATGTTCCTTTTAAATAATAAGTGTTAGTTTGCGGGTATAATTTTTCATCTACGTTATGGTTGCCAGAGAATTAAAAGAGAATGGGATAAATTAGTGGCTATTACATCTGGTGCGTTGTCTCTAAATATATATGCGTCGTAAATTTGTAGTATTTCCAATGTATTTGCTTAATTCGTTGGATACACTGGTTACATGCATCGTATAAAAAAAGTGTTTATTAACTTCGCGTCTTTTCTTACATAAGAAAATAAATGGTGATTTTTCTTTTTCTTGTTGATGCATTCTCGTATTCTAGTTTAACTTCACATTTATGGCGTACATATAATAACTTATGAATATCTACGTCCTACCGGTGTTACTAATACGAAGCGTTGTGACCTAAAGTGCCTAATTGAGCATAATTTTATTAAAACAAAAAGGGCGTGTACTTGGTTATTTGGCTATAAGCTCAGTAATTATTGACCTCTAACCTGATTAATCTTATTTTTTACTGCATAGTTCCTCGACGCAAAACAAGCTAATCGTTTCTGAAAATGAATATGTTAGGTGAACTAATATTTACTTCCTTGAGGTATTCTGAGATATAATTTATGGATTTTCTAATGAAGGCATACATGGAGAGAATGATTTTGGCAATTGTGCTCTCTTTGTATGCTTCACTAAAATTTAAAGTAACGTCATTTAACCACTTTGAAAATATCATTTATTACCTCGACATTTTCTTTACCCCGCAAAAATTGGCAGAGTATTTGTTAGCTATTGCCAATAGCAGTTAAAAAAAGTTCTAGTAAGTCGTTTCTATTACTTATGGAGAGGAAACCGAAGGCTTTACCAGGATTTTTAACCGAGGATTTTTTATCGTATTGGACAAGGATTAAGAAAGTCATATTCCTGTCAGTGTGTGAAACATGTCAGTATTCGTATGTATTTCATTCCGCTAAAATTAGCGTAGGACCTATTAGATTAAAGTCGATTTAATTCGGTGACAGCGTTGTAATATTAGATAATTAGTTCCACTGTCATACATTGACAGTATTGCTATCAAGTGATTCCGTGCAGTAAAACCGACTCGGCGATGTATGTGATTACATTTGAAGATTATGTCTCCAGTTTTGGCAAGGAAATAGTTTTGTACGATAGCCAACCAGCAATTGAAGTATTGTCCATAAATATAGCTTGCTGATGCTTCCTCCTGAGATGGGTTTCCTTATAAACAAGGTAAGGGTCCTAAAGACCGTCAGAGCGGTATTGCGGAATTTATTTCAGTATTTGTGTTTCCCTGGTTTATTTTCAGTTCCTACGGTCAATAGCCTAATGTCCTACTAATGGACTACCTCGTCATCAATCACAAGGAACTTAATGATTGATAATGCTGAAAATAACCCTCTTTGAGAAAAGAACCTGATTTAAAGGAGATTTAATGGTCAAAAACATAGATTTGTCGATGGTGTAAAAAGGTCTGTTGGCTCATAATACGGGAATTAGCTCTTTTCAGGGGGATAAGCTATTGCAGGTGAAATTCACGTTTTAATAATACCTTCCTTCATTCCATTCTAACCTGCCTTAGCCCTTATAATAAATAGGATATCGGCCTAGGTGTCTGATATATCTATTGCTAACATTTGAGGCTTACACCTTTTTTAAAGAACTTAATAATACTTTGAAATTCCTGCAGTAGTTTGGGCAAGATTTTTGCAATGCCTGCCTGTATAGCAGAATTTCCACAGAGAAATTATCCACCTTAACCAGTGCACGAGGACGGAACCCCCGGTGTTTTGGACAGGTACTCCACCAGACTAACTTTCAAGGATTCCTTCACTCCTGTGGAACTCTATAATTGGTTCTAGAATATAAATTCCTTGAATCTCCCTGCCTCTATGACGATCGCTTGAAATGAGAAGTAGCGTTGCATGTAAAGGTACCTACTTGTTTTCTAGATGTATATAGATGTTTACCGTAACACCAGTGTTGTACATTCTAATGATGGGAATGTGTTCTCGACGAAAATGCCTGCTTCGTGTTTATAGTTACCCTCCAACAAGAAGTGTGCTAAATATCCCGGCGTCATGTTAGTTTGAGGTAGGAGGTTGTGAAGCATGTGAGGTCACAATGCTTCTTGCTGAGCATAGTCGAGTTAACAGCAAAACTAGTAATGCACTTATTAAGAATAGGAGTTTTTTTCGTAGATAATGCATTTCTGGTGTGCATTCACCCCGTATCACACACTCTTTCGGTGTCTTGCTGGGTACAGTACAGATGGAGGTGAATATCAGTTGAGTCCGACTTGATCGTAAGTGTACCTAAGGACCGGGAACGAAATACTTGCCCGGATGGATTCGCAAGTACTGGGGCTACAAATAATTGCCTTCATCAGGTATCTGTCCTACTTCTTGGCACTTCTCCTTGGGCGATAATGAGTCACGGTGTCCCCGGAACAACGCAGTTTTGGTGCGACCTTCTCCCCTTCCTCCGCAACCTGCCCTTCGCTCCACATCCTCCTCCTCCATCCAACCCCACGGTGCAATCACTCTCCCTCGCGTCTCTGTCCTTCCTTGCCTCCCGCTCTCCTTGTCCCCTCCCTCTCCGTGTCACACGGAGGAGATCTTCCCTTTCTCTCTCTCTCTCTCATGCTCCCGGCGACGAAGATGTTAGGGGATTCTGATGGGGGGAGGAAGGCTTTCGGGGGACGGGAACGAGAACGGGAGAATCTCTCCGTGAGACATGAGACAAGTTGGCGGTTTTGTGTTGAAGGGATGGGGGAGGGGAAGGAGAGGGGTGAGGGACGAGGAAAGGACAGGAAGAAGGAGTGGGTGGCGAATGAAGGGAGGATGAGGAGAGGGAGGAAAGAGTGGAAAATGGAGAATGGAGGGAAGGGACCGTTCTGCCAATTTCAAGGCTGCGGGAGTGTAAGGTTAAAAGGCACGGGCGGGTCTGCGGACGGGTGGAAGTTTCCCCGGCGAAATGAGGAGTCAGGCGAGGTTCAGTGGAGGACGTTCGAGTGGTGTAAGGGTGAGGGTAGGGGTCGTGGTTTCTTACCCCGATTGGGAAAAAGCTGTGTGGAATGTGGACCTCATTAAGCGCACTGAGAGCCCATGAATAATTGTGCATACCATCTTGTGAGCGAGCGTAATTCATTTGAGCATCGCTGAGACGGAGTGACTCTCCTATTAGAAATGCAATTATTTAGATTCTGAGAGATGTTTTAATGGAACTCCTGCGAAATGGAGAAGGTTATTGCATATCTGAGGCTATCGAAGCAAATATAGCATTTAGAAAATAACGTAACTCAGCCCCTTGTCACACTGTCTTGGCTGTAAATTTAATGGTGTCTGATAGGCTTTTAAGCGCGTATAATTTAAGATTATATTGTAAGTTTTTAATAAAAAAGTAATAGTTAATAAGCCCGGGATAATAATAGTAGGAGGTGTTGTAGCACTTATTTACATGAATATTCGAAAAATGTGCGAATATTTTCACTAACATACATTTGAATTAGCCTTTAAATGCTACTTATGCTCCAATTTGAATCAAAATACCCAAGTAAAATATTTTATTTAGTCCTTTTAAATTATTGTATTTAATTTTAGGCATCTTTTATTGAATAGAGTGGCGGGCGTTTTCCGTCGGCGAGGTTTTATTTATCGATAAGAGTGGCAGTTGATTTAAAATGAATTAATATCATCGTTTATTGTAAATCATAAATTTTTAGACTAATTATCATATAGGTAAGACTCAAATGGATAAATAATAAAATTTCTCCGTGTAATATCTTGCTTTATATATTTGGCTTCATTGCTAAACTAAAATGGTAAAATAAAAATTTCTTTAATTCCAGCCCGTGCCAAGGAATGGTTCAAAAGCTTCCGTTGATAGTCATCCATTCATCTTTGAATATATTTTACTCTAGCATCAAGTTTCCATACCAATCGCCCTACGCAATTGGAGGTCTACTGGTTATACTTCAAGGGAAAATACATCCGTCATCGCCAGTATTCTATCAAGTCTGAGGACAGTCCGTGCCTGCATCTCTTCACCAATGTAAGTAGTCTCTTTGCTTACGTCTTAACCACGCCTTGTATTTTACATCAATCCCTCTTTGAATCTGACCACATTTTACCTGAGATCTGTTCTTTTTGTCGCTATGTCAGGCATATCTCCAGTTATTCCCTATTATCACCAACTACCGTGCATCCCCCTTTCCTGTAATATTCTTAGATATCTGACCAACTTCCTTTCCTCATCTAATATCTTTAATATTTCCTTACTATGAGTTCCTCTTATAGTTGGGTATACATGTTAATAAAGTCGGAGTTGACGCAGAATTTTTAAAGGCGCGTGCAAATTTTCTCAAATCCCTTTAGCTCCAGTCGTAGCGTATTTATATTTTCTTTTAATTACCACAGTAATATTTTATTATGGTATTACGCATTATGTAAAGCTGAATAAATTTTAGACAGTGAGAAAATATTTTTGTAAAACATTCCGAGAGCAAATAAGCGGACACAATATTTTATAATTCTTTCCATTAATGATTACTCATGAGGTAGGTCACCTGCTGGTTACTTGTCATATCATTCATTTTCAAAATAATGATTTAGTATCTCGGCTTGATTGTTGTGGATAGGTCTTACCGAGTACTAAACCCAAGGGGTATGATATCCACTTAATAGCTTTGGGGGTCCGTTATGTTTTCTCTTTGCCTCGCTTGCAGTTTTCTGGAAATATTTGGAACTCAGAAAATCTCGCAACTCTAGTATAGCTAAGCATGTACAAATAGGTGTTTCATCTGCTTGAACTTCGTGCTTAGGCACGTAGTACATCGATCTACACATTAGGTGGCCGTATGGTATGATAAAAATAAGTACATAGTATTAATATAAATAGACGTTATTGTCGTGATGCTTGAATTCAGAAAAAAGATAATTCGATGTTAATGTGCTGTATGATAATTATTTTACTCCAATAGCTATGGAATGTAATGTATATCAGGTGTTCTAATTTAAAAATTTCATTGCCAAAGTTGTACAACTCACAAAAGTAAATTACTTTATTTTGGATGCATCAATACCAACGTCTTTGACAGGAGTCAACGATGTCAATATTAGTCCCAGTCCCTTTTAGTCCCAGTCCCAATTAGTCCCAGCAAGTTTTCATTCGAAACTTAATTTGGAAATGTGAAGTTCGGTTTCCCATCCAACAGCCAATTTCTATTCTCCTAAGCCTTGAAGTGTACCGGGCATTCCTATCCTTTTTGCGATAAAATTTGATGAAATATGAGTTCAGTAATGAAAAACAATGGCAAAGGATCTCGGCTTTCTCCAATAATTTTCCGCATTAATTCCTGAATTTTATGCACTGCTACAGTGTTCATGAAATGGAATGATGAAGGAGGAGACTGTGTGAAGATCTTAGGGAGAGCTGCGTATGGAGAAAATATTAAATACCAGGTTTAATACATAATAACGAGTTTAAGCTAGTGATATTTTCTGCCGGGTTTATATGGTTTAGAAAGTTACACCAGCGTTAATCAAATAATTATTAAAGAGGTGGTAATGACTATCATCCACTTTATAGATTTAGTGAGAAGATGATTATGAGGTTTAGCATGAGGGATCAAATGATAATTTTCTTGTAAATAATTGAAAGGTAAAGTAGATGTGTGGAGGAAGAATCGGGATTAGACTAGTTGTAAATAATTCTCTGGTTTTTGCATTATTTAGCATATTCATCGCTACTTATTATCTTTCCCCATATTCTTAATTGTCTCTTCAATATATTCGGGGGTCGAGGTAGTGTAGTGATCAGAGTTTTGGCCCCCAGTCTAGAAGGCCCGGGCTCGAATCTCGGCAGCAGCATAGATTTTACATTGCTAAAATGGCCCCCTCTTGAATATTTTGAAGAGCATAGTTGCTGTGCTCCTTCTGTTGGATGTTACGTTAAGACGTGATCCCTTTGGCCACTTTTGTTAAGAGCAGGCTAATTACAGCGCCGAGTTTCTCTCCATCATTCCTCCTTGCACTTACATTCCCACCATTACTCTCTTATGTGCTCTGCATGTGGACTTTTTTTCGTGTGCTCTCCTTCGTAATTCATTTCTCTTCCAATTTTGCATAGTTGTTGTCACTATAAGCAAAATTTTGATATTTGAGCCACTGTGGTTCAGTCAACACTATGGACCGCTGTTCCTATGAACGGCTAGGTTTAGCTCGTGCATGTAAACTCGTACTGCACTACGATTGTGGAAGAGATTGCGAATAGTTCGTAAATACCTTTTATCTCATAGAAGGTAGATTTTCCGCTTTTAAGCGACTCATAACGTTCCCGGAAAATTCTGTTTTACGAGCGGATTAATCGCAATTTTGCATTATAAATAATGCTGAAACCCCTGCCATATATCCTCGAATTGGTTTGCACGGTAATCAGTAGAGCTGTGTAGTTCTCTTTGCTACAACTTATACCACTGCTTTTGATATTGGGACGGAAGCAGCTTACAGCAGCCCCTTTGCAATTTCAAGTAGCTTTTATCAGTTTCATTACGCTCCTTACTTTTCCAGTTTCCTGCAAAAGCAACTTGTGCTCAATAGTAAATCTTTTTTTTCTGATATGGGAATATTCACTTTAAAGGCGAGGATATTTCGACGATTATTTGATTGAAATGGTCGTTGATGAGAAAAGTGACAGGTCTAATTCATAGCCACGTATCCTTCATAGAAGCCAAAACTTGGATACGCTAACGCTGGCTGGGAAGGAACAATGGATTTGGACATAAGGAGCGCTGTTTGGGAAGCGGGGAAGGAAAGCTATGTGGAACGAGAGGGGAATTCGTGAAAAAGGGAAAGGTGTAAGGAAGGAATGAGGGTCTGTGGAGTCGGAGGAGGAGGAAGGCATTGGAAGGATGAACTCGTTAGGAGGGAGGAATTGTTGGGGAGTGAAGAGCGAAGGGGAGGTAAAGGGAGATAATAGCAGATAGGAGGAGGGTCTTAGTCGCGAAGGTAATAAGAGACACTATAATTGGATGGGATAGCAGGTGTTCAGTCCATGGAAACAACACAAATGCTAGAAGGCAGCACTTCATCACCGTGGAGTGCGAGGAGAGGGAAATATCTTTCTATACCCCGCTGGTCGCCCCCCTCCCTCCTGGCAACCGCTGATCTTTCAGATGGTTTGTCTCTCGGCCAGACGCGCGTTTTTATTCATCCTGAGAGTTTGGACGATTCAGCGAGCGTATTTTTGTGTCCACGACATATATATGTGCGCTCGTTCCAATACATAGGTATATGCGCGCGTATATATTGGTTTTCCCACTGCTACTAACCAGTCGCTAAGGACGGGAGGTTAAAAAAAAAGTTCTTTGCTTCGAGGATTACCATTGAAACGTTTAGGAACAGGTGCCATGATCTTTATTTAAGGGGAGATAACCGTTTTCTTAATTCTCTTTGGAGTATCGATTTGTGAAGAGGATTGCGCGCACATTCGTTGGAAATGTCTGCTTTTTGGAATATGGGTTTACGCTAGAATTTAAAACACTTTTTTGTGGATAAGCCATTTTTTCTTAGTGACAAAATACATTATTTTGCCATTGTTTGCTTTCCAGTATTATATTTTAGATTACCATTTAGTTTAAATATGAGATAATATTACTTTTTTTAGTACACATTCTATAAAAAGTTTATTTTCTTAAATAAGGCAATAAAATATTATATTATTACTTGTTGAAGGAGACCTAGAAATTTCATTGGTGGATGAGGTTATACAAGGATTATTTTTGCAAGATTTTATCAGTATGTGGAATCATCTCATGTGAGGTAAACGTATGAATATCTGGAAGTATCTGCATATCCTGGGGTAAACACATACGTGAAATAATGAGTCAAGCGAATCGTAAACTGAGATTCGTCAAAAGAGTACTGGGTAAATGTGACGATCATGTACGAGAAATCAGCTACTTTTCCCTTGTAAGACCTCATTTGGAATATTCTGCCAGTGTATGGGATCCCTGTGAAATCGGTCTAAATAACGAACTGAACGTGTGCAGCGAAGATCGGCAAGATTTCTAAAGGGACGGTATGATAACCTTATTAGCGTAACCAGTCTATTAGATGAATTAAATTGGGAATCATTGTCAGATCGCAGGTTGAAATTAAGACTTAATCTCTTAAACAAATTCCAAGACCATATTTTCAGTGATGATGTCAAAAATATTTTGCGGTCCCAACTTACTATGGTAGACTGGACCATAATCACATAATTGGAGAAATAGATTGCCGCACTGACATTTAAAATGTCTTTTTGTCCTCGTACTATTAGGGATATGAATGACGGTAAATATATCCAGTACGAGTGTAGCAATGGATAACATTGGTAGCTGCATGTTGGTATAAGGACTTAAAGCTAACCCAACTAACAGCATGTTTTTGCATGAATGCTTTGCTATTTTTTTTCTTTTTTTAAATAGCGTAGTTTTGAACAGTACCTATACAAGTACTAATCCTTTTTTATGCATGTTATGCAGTGCATGTTTGGTGAGAGTTCACCCCCTGCCACACATCTTTATGGTGGCTTGCAGGGTATTATGTAGATGTAGATGTAAAAGTAAATGAATTTTGTTATGATGGTGTGTAAACTTGCTCTTTAAATATATTATTCTCCAATAATAGTGGAAGCACAAGTATGTGAGAAATTTCGTTGTGTTCAGTTTATCTACTTTAATGATACTTGTATACATATAATCATCAATATCAGCATTGTTCATAGATATAAATGAGATAGTGTGATATAGTTAAGAGATAAGAGAATCTAAAGTGTGACGTTCTAAGGTCACCTATTCCTCTTATCAGTGGTTGACAATGCTATGACCGAATGTTAGTCACAAAAATTAAATTGTAAAACGGTTTTTGCTATCCATAAGAATCGACTTTTGGAAACGCCTAGAATATTTTTATAAACCATGAGAAAAGTGTCATTTTCTCCAGGTGATTCCCAGTTTTCCGTAATTAGCTGAGTCAAATTATTCCATTGCTGATCTTAACGCTAAAAGGGAAAATTTGAAGTTTTCATATGAATTAATTGAAAAATGTAAATACATTTTTAGCCCATATATTTCATGAACATACTCTAAAAGGAAGTTTTTACTCTCCCTATATTACCCTCTGAACAATGCCAGGGTATTCTCTGATTTTTTTTCCTGGAGAATATAAAAGAACTAAAAGAAACAATTCATTCTTATTATGCATACTTAAAAAGACACCAAAATCCTGGATTCCAGTATGAAAAGTACTACTTTCTATGCTAGTAATATTAGTATTTTTGTGATTTGATTAAAAATGCCCTGAAGACGTAGAATAACCGAAAAATATTCGGAAATGTGAGGGCCTTTCTTTGAGGGAGAAATGTCACTGGCGCTGTTTGAGAACATAATAGGGTTTATTTTTGGAAGACATTCAAAATAGAAACAGATCAAAGAAAAGGAAAGGAGGCAATCAGCCATTGAGTTCTCTACATATCGTAAGACGAAGGAAAGGCCAGAAGGAAAATAATTTTAAAATGGAAGAATACTATTATTATACTACATGCTACAAAAAGGATATTTATACGTATTATTGAAAATTAGGGTTATTGGATTACGTTGCAAGGCCCATTGCAATTAAAAAGTTTTGAGATATTGCAAAGTAGAAAGGCCATGCTAAGCGGTTTCTTAAGTTATTATGAAGTTCATTTACTTAACTCAAGCAACATTTAAGTGACAAGAAAAAGGTCTCTATTGATCATAATCATGTATTGTACCAAAATTATAAACAAATATAACTAAAACAGTAAATTTTATCAGATTTCCAGCTTCATATTCGGAAACCAAAAACTTTTTCATTTCTATTAATCTTTCTTTAATTAATTTTGCCGTGGAATTTGGAGTCAAATTCCATAAATAATGTCACATAATGAATGAAAGGGAATAATCCTTGATAAGCAAATTTCTTGGCATCAAATAATAGATATTTTCCATATTCTTCTCACAAGTTAACATTTGTACATAGTTTATAAAACCTCACAAATACAATTTCTTCTTTTCATGACGCCTACTGCTGACATATTCCACTAAATAGAAAATTTCATTGCCCAACCCGAGGTAAATAGCAACAGTATTCCTATGGTATTTATCAGTACTCCGTATTCATGTATTTATTAGTATCGCAAAAGTATTTCCACTGAGACGCAGAAATACTACCCAGCAGTATTTATTGATATTCATTATGCATCAATCAGTATTCCACTGGAAGTATTTATAGCTATTGCTTACGTAGTATTCGGTTTTCTTTATGCAGTATTTATCTGCATCTCTTTAGTATTTATAGATATTTCTACGTTGATTTGCAGCATGAAAAATGAGACAATTAAATGTCTGAATTTATACATTACTAATCACATGTTAATGACAAAATACAAATTCAGGGCGCCAAAGGAAAGATACATACCACCAAAATAACAGGAAGTATCTACTGTAGCAACTCAAAATTACACATTCTCACACGTTTTCACATTTATGGGTCAGATGTGAATAAGATATTTGCTGTGAAACCAGTCAACAAAGTGGAGATTGATGATTAAATATTGATGGGATCCACACAAATGAAATACAAATTTAATAATTTTATTCTCTTGTTAAGACTTATTTATTTCTTAATCATCGAGTTTTGATTACAGTGTATTATGGGGTATCATATTAAAATTAACGCCAAAAATTAAAAAGTTATATGTGAAAGTCCACCACCCCATAACATTATACAATGAAGTACCTCGCAATGCACAATACTTTTACATTTGAATGCAAATACATATGCTCATCAAATTTCTAGTACCTAACATTTACTCAATCATCCCAGCTTATGGTATTATCAATGTCACAGAGGAACTGCTGCAGAGCTGAAGAAAATTTAACTTTTATCACAACACTTTCTGTTTCTAATCATGAATGGCACCTTTCATTGGCACTTTCCACTACATATGTAATGTTTATTAAAGAATGTAAAAAATTCAAATCCTTGGGGGGACACATTTCATCTGAGGGGTAGTAAGTATTAATGGGTTTATTTCAATTTTGCAGAAAATATGTAAAATGACAATGAAAAGGGAAACAAATTTTTCTCCCGCCAAATGAAATATCTTCAAATTTATAGCCTATAGCATCCAACCGAGTTTCAGACATGATGCACATGACGCAATTATATCTCTACAGTTAGCTATCAAAATTTTGAAATTTATACTTCAGGTAGAATAATTTCCTCCTCCATTTAAGATTTTAGAGCCAGTAGTCATTGGTGTTGAAGATATGTGCAAACCATTAGTGATTCCCAGTACTGATAATGAAATGCCTGCTCCACAACCTATATGTTATCCATATCCATTTCATTCATCTGTCATACAATTTCCTAGGAAAATGAAGAAAACCGAATTAACTCATAACAAATAATAATTAAGTAATTAACTACAATTGTTTAGAGAGAAATGTATATTTTGCTTTGAATTCCAATTGAAAAACAAGGAAACTTCTTCATAGCAGATATTTATGCCTCAATTTTCTCAATTTCTATTCTTCCAACAGGTAATCATATAAATTTTTGGGAAGTTATTATTCATTTCTATACTTAAATCTTGACACTCCACATTAACCTTCATGCACCTGATTTAAATAAAGAAAGTGGTGCACCAAAACCTACCATAGAATATACTAAAACTTCTTATTATGTAAGAATCTTATTTATTGCGAGCCATATCACGTAGCTATTTGGTTATGTCCACAAAAATCCAACCTAAATCCAGAATCATAATCAAAGGGGAATAGAAGTAGACCATAAGAAGCAAGTAATTTTCTCCCTCCTTCCACAAACTAATTTTGAGGCAGGTTAATCAGCCCTTCTAAGTGAAGGGCTGATTAGTAGCTGAAGTAAGAAAATCTCAGACACCCCCTTGTGCCCCTTGGGTAGTTGGGAAGCACTGTGTGTGTGGAGTATGATGGGTGCTTGAAATACTTTGCCATTTTGGATGTATTGCCTATTTGTTATTGGTTTATTAAGTATGTAATTGGTGTCTGGTGGTATAACATCCTTCAAAACATCAAGGTGTTAAAATATACATGTTGTCTGCCAAGGAATTATGTGGATTTTTTAAATTAATTTTGTTAGGCATTACTCTGACTGACAATAGAGAGACAGTGGCTGAATGTGTATGAGTCGATCCCACTGGAATCCATTCATAAAGGCTGGGTTTCTTGAGGGTTATCAAAAAAAATACATATATACATGGCAAGGGATTATGTCACACAACCACAGCACCAGAAATGTCCTGCAATTACCATACCCTCAACACAGACTTAATCTACGTATATGAAAAATGTCCATATTACATGGGTATTAAACTCTATAATAAGATACCTACACACTTAAAATATAACTCGATCAATTTCTCAAAACAAATATACAAGAAATACTGATCGATGAACCATACTACTCTATTCAAGAACATTTGGATGATGAAGAACATTTACGATGTACTAAATGTCAAATTGTATCCATGTACCTCATATTATGTATATCTCTGTTTGGTTTTAATTTATGTACCAGTGCACTAAATGCCTAAGTATATCCTAATATTTCAAACTATGTATATCTCTGTAGGGTTATAATGTATATATCCCTAATACTGCATATATATTTCCCCAATATTATTTTATACTTTGACCAACTTACCCTAGCCATAGTTAAACTTTTGCAAGTGCAACGTGAAATTAAATTATATTATTATTATTATCATGTGCTTTCCTGCAGTCGCAGAATAATTACAGCCACAAAACAACAACATAAAATCTCATAACTAAACAAAAAAAACATGATTGACAAAAAATGTAAACATGTAAAGAAGAAAGGACCAACAAAGAGTCTAATTATGGAGACATCAATATACATTAATAGGCAAAACTATATTTACATCATGTTTTTGCAACATCCATAAAACATTTTATAATATATATATTTCCACATATATGCTAAATGTATTGCAAGAAACAGTTTCTGTTGTTTTATAGGTATTTATTTGTTTCTTTTTTCTGTTTACTTACTGTATTAATGACTATAGAAGCAGTTGGTGTTGGTGAAGTACATATATTGCTAGGAAACTTGTATGGGAATCCAAATTCCCCATCATAGCTGATCTTGTCATGAACCAATTACTTGATGAAGTCATATCCTAACTGCATTTTATGCTCACACATATATGTAAATATGTAGATGACATTGTTCCAATTTTCCCCAACATAGCAATCCGGCACCACATTAAAATAATATTAACCTAGTGAGAAATACCCTTCCTAAAAATAATTTTCCCAATACACACATCAATACCATCCTTTGTAACAACAAGATCCCCATACAGAATAGTCAACATACCCAACATTAACTACGTTACCCTAAATATTGTAACAACAAGATCCCTATGAAGAATAGTCAACCTACCCAACATTAACTACGTTGCCCTAAATATAAAGATAACAGTAGACAATAGCACAATTTCCCACAGTAATTCCACACATGACAAACCTGGCAATGAATCCATAAACTCACCATATGCAACAAATCCAAGACTCACAATAACATACCATACATCAAAGGCTTGTCAGAAATACTACCAAAGCACTCAAGGAAAAAACATTGACTCATTGCACATTCTAAGAATTGCTCACCTAAGTTGTATTTATGTGAATTTCATTTAATCTGTTAAACGAATTCCTTGGTCAACAAATCTTAATTGGGTGATTATTACAAGTTGCCTGACAACACATATAATAAAACATCACCTTCTGGGTCTATAGGCATTAAAACAGAACCAAAGCAAAAAGAAACAAATATGTAAACTAGAAAATGACAAATGAGAAAGTTTTTGCAATAAATTTGTATGTATGTATATTTAAACACCTTGATGCTTTGAATAATGTTACACCACCAGACACCAATTACTTACTTTATAAACCAGAACAATTCGGCAAGACATCCGAAATGAATTGACAACGAGACAGCTACCGCTTTGAGAAACAAGTCAAGGGATTTGGTTTTTATATACAATGTAACTAACCACCGTGGGTCCTCTGGGTAGAATTGTAGAAGTGACCTCTAATCTTCTGTAGGTAAAATTATTACTTAACGTCGTTCATCAAATAGCATATTATTCATAATGAATGACCACTCGGTCAGGTTAATGTTTCAACGATAACCACAGTCAAGCATCAATACATACCAGTCACACTACATTGTATGTAGGAAATCTAGACAAAACTCTCGATGTCTATTTAAACCAATTCATACGGAAACACTCACTACACATACCCACACAAAATGTTTACTAAACATAAATAAGATGCAAGAATACTTCACACAATATCACAAGCCAATAAGGTATCACCTCAAATTAACATGCTTAGGCAAAAACATACAAAATGTTAGACACTTGTGAATTTCGCTTGTGCAATTTTCGGTAAGGATCAAAATGAACATTTGGCGTGAAACTATTTCAAATATATTCTTAACAATAGAACAAATATAAATAACATAAAGCAGGAACGTCAACAAATAACTTGGGCAAACACACACAAAATCCTGGCGTGTACATTAATAAACTGCCTACGTTCACTTCAAACAATCCAATCCAATGTGCATGAGTGATAATAGTTAAATAATCATTTAACGTTAACAACTAAAATGTTACGCGAACAAAGCCACAAACTATTCTCTGCGACCAAAACTTCGCGGTGAACTACTCGCAGCAGCTGTTCGCCGACTGACGACGATAACGATATTCTATTATTCTCACCGCAATAGCCCGCCAAATTCAAACACATCGTTCATCTACTAAAATGTATCTTACCTTATAATTTCCCGTTTTATGGTATCGAACTTTGTAAGTGGCTGATTTATTGGTGATCGAGGATAATTGCATTTCTTCAGCCTTTGTATCCCATTTCGAACAGAAGCTAAAACGGAATATACTCCCCAAACAAATGTTCATATTTCCTTCGTACCTTCGTACTCATCTTAAGGATGTTTTGCAAATGGCTTTGAATGACCTGAAGAAAAATAAATAGAGAATTACTACGAGTTCTTCGTCAGATGAATACAAGATTCCCGCCATACTGTTTGAATATGGTTGTCAAGGGAAATACGATGCTATTCTCTAGGAATTCTGTGCCTACCCAACTATTGATAAATACGATACTTTTTCCAAGGAATACTGCTATGCAGCGCTGTTCGTATTCCTTGCATTCCGTGAAATACGGAAGTATAACTAATAAATACTTCACCCTGGACGAGGAATAGGATCGAATAGTGTAGAAATATGGAAGGAAAGGGGATAAATACCAATAAACACGAGAGGGTTACTAATAAATACTGTTGCCATTTACCTCGGGCAGTCCTTGAACACAGTCCTGGAACACAATCAAAGTATCGTTATATGCATGCACGTTTTTAAAAAAGCATCAAGTCTCTCATGTTTATCTTATTCTGAGGTCTAAGTGTATCCACGCAAGTATACATGCATTCACTATTCACGGAAAGGGTGTATGGAACGGCATAATTCCTGATTATGGGGACGATATTAACGTAACAAGCAAACAAACGCTTTGACAATACATGTCATCTTACAATACTAGCATGTATCATAAATTATTTTGACCCGGTGTAAAAATTGTTTTAAAAACACAATTCATTGAGTCTATTAGGCTTATATATATACATAAAAGTTGTCTAAGGCTAAAATTTTACTTGGTTCTTTCTAATAACGTTCAATTTCCGGCATGGCATAGTTTCCTTCGACTCAGTCAGTTCAGGATTTACAAACCAATACGGAAACTCATTAGGTGTGGTGGATTATTTGGTGGGTGCACTTACTGTTTGCTAGGAAGTGTAGCACACGCGTTAATTGCGTTAAATTAGTTCTTCGCTGACACTTAACTCATGCAGTAGGGGGTAATCTCGAGGGAACAACTAGTACGTCGCTCGTCTTTTTCATTTGCCCCTCCCCCATTGTGGTCTAAATTTCGCCCGAGTGAAACAGTTTATCTTCCTTCCTTCCTTCAGTTGTCCCGCTGCTCACCGCTATCTCTCTTTGCCATTTATCCCTCATTCTTTTGCCAGACATCTTGTCTTGCCGGCTTCCCGTTTTCGCCAGCCGTCCCCGAGAGGTCTCCCAACCCCCTCAACGAAATACGTTTTCGTCTCTCTCGCCCTTATCTTTATCCCTCCCCCCTCAAACCATTTCCAACCCACATTTTCCATCCGCTTCTGTTTCCTCATACTGCTCCTTCCACTCGCTCTACTGCCTCTTGTCACGCCCCCAACTTAAGTCGGACGGAGAGCGCCGGCGTCTGGTGCTAGCAAGGCGCCTCCCTTGGGCTGGAGAGTGGGAGATGGGTAGGCATTTGAGGAGGCAGGAGGAGCGGAGAACGTGAGAACGTCATTTTTTCATATTCATCACACTTGTGGAGAAAACAGACTTCCAATCCATTTGTATACGCTAAGGAGATAACAGGCTTCTAACATATTTTTATGTGCACTAATTTCTTCCTAGTGGTGATAATTTTTTCACTAATCATGATCTTAAAACACTAGAAAACTGGTGCGATACGTGTCGGTAGAAATTTAAGTTGATGTTTAGCAATGAATTTTTGGACAAAGATAGTTCACCTCCTAGTACATACTACATCGAGAATAACAAATAAGTAAACAAATAATTAATTAAATATTCTGCAATAAGACAGTCACATGATCTTTCTTAGGGTAAACATGAACACGCAATATTATTGGCCAAGCTAATCGTAAACTTTGATTTATCAAAAGAGTAATGGGCAAATGTGACTATCGTGTAAGAAAAATTAGACATTTCCCTTGTTAGAACTCATTTGGAGTACGCTACCAGTATATGAAGTCCTAACGAAACCAGTGTAAATAACGAACTGGAACGCATGTAATGACCTATGCAAGATTTGGATGGTAAGAAAGGGACGGTATGGTAACAATATCAGCTCAACCATGAATTTGATGAATTAAATTGGGAATCATTATCATATCATAGAATGAAATATAGACATAATCACTAAAGTAAAAACCTTGAAAAATATGTCATCTACACAATGCATTGTGAGCCACCACTGGGGCGTTTGGCAGGGGGTATTGAGGTAAGAGGTTTGGTGTGATATCTTTCGCCAAAAGTGCACAACCGAACATTTCTTAATATTTAATTATAATTCTCACTCATTACATAATTTACTGAAAATTGACTCACTATGGTACCGACCGGACAATGAACATAAAAGAGAAATTGATCGTCTACACGACTGATTTAAAATCTCATTATGTCCACGCTTAATTAGGGACTGAATGGCTATGATTGCATTCAATAGTAGGTTTATATGCAATTGTTAACCGAGGTAATTGCATGTTGCTATATTTATGGACTTTTAGCTAACACAACTACAGTTAGTTTGTGCAATTTTTCTTTGCTCTTTTAACTTTTTAAATCAATATGTTTCGACAAACGAAGAAGTGTTAAGGAGGGTGAGAGATAAGAAATATCTACTGAAAACATTGAAAAGAAGACGGGATAACTTAATGGGCCACATCTTGAGACACAATGGCCTGATGAATATAATCGCCGAAAGAAAAGGGAACGGGAAGAATGGAAAAGGCAGGCCTCGTATGAGGTATAAGGAGCAAGTTGTGAAGGATCTAAAAGCGAGGAGCTACGTCGATATGAAGAGGTTGGCTGATAGAAGAATCGAGTGGAGGGCTGCGTCAAACCAATCCTAGGATTGTTGACCGATGATAATGATGATGTTCCGACCAGAATATAGCTGCTAATACTTTTAAAACTACATAAATGTTATACATTTTTGGTGTAAATATACCCCCGTAACATATACCTTTATGATGGCTTGCAGGGAATTATGCAGATGTAGATAATAATTAGGGGAAACAGAGGCTTTGAATTTTCCGAAAATCATAATTTTCAACCCGTGAAATTTTAATAACATATCACTGATACAATGTGCGTGTTTTCCTTGAATAACGATCAAAAAATTAATTTAACACGAGATTGTTTTTGAGTCACTGTCGAATTGCTACATGTATGAAATGCATAGAATATTTGTTATGTGCCATCATTCAAAGGCACCTATACGATTCATTGAGGGTGTTTAGCAGAATGACCTTTATATTACAATACATCCTTACATGCAATATATATTTGAAACGAAGTTACAAGATTTTGCGTATTTTGTTAGCTAGACACGCATCTTATATATTTTCTCAAATGTAATTAATGAAGCAAGAAGGAAAAAAATATTAATCAATAGTTCAAGCAATTATTTGTAGATCCTACATTGCAATGCAGTATACGTATCGAGGGCATTATGTAAGTTTGTATTTTTTTGAGCGTAGAAGATTCTACATTACATCAAAGTAAGTAGTCTGCCCATATACCTACATAACGCACCTCTACGTGTTAATTATAGTTCCTAGTCGTTCTCCGAAAAAAATGTTTCATTATAGTTTTACAGTAGTTTAACATCAATTAATTGCTAAATTGATGCTAAAATATTGTTTAGCTTAAGCTAAATTCATAATGATATTTTATTTCTTTGAAAAAATTATGACCATGGATGTACCAACGTGAAAGTCTCAGATTCCATTGTAGCCTTTGGGATGTTAGTGAGTCTCACTGAAACTCCAAGATTTATTTCTAACCCCATAATGCCTCCTTAGTACACATGGAAGCGATAAACCAAGAAATTTTATCTGTCGGTCCAAGAGATGGAAAAATTAATTTTTCTTCTTACAATACACTATTAAAATTCAAATAAATCGTAATTCATGTAAAAATATACGAATATCACTTCCCAATTATTCCCCAAAATTGTTTTTTTTTCGTTCCTTTCTTTCTTGACATCAACTGATAAAGGATAGTGGCCTGCTCATCCCTGCCATATGCCCTTGTGGCTGCTTGCATCCGGGATTTAGATGTAATTTATTCATAAGGGTAGACATTTATCTACATTATTAGATTCGATTCTGGGAATTTCGAATTTTTGGAGTAACTTTAATCATGCAAACAAATTTCTAGAGCTTTCCAACCGAGCACTTCTAATAGGCGTGTGACTCCCTCCGCAAGTCTGTAGGAGAATTTTCCACAAAACTCGCTACTTTTCTCTGTAACTTGTTTAGTTCTCGAATTGAACCTCGACTCAATGGATCTCAAACGCTTGATGTGAGGCTTTGCAACTACAAAATAACGTCTTTCTTTTACGTTTTCTCCGGGAAGCTCTCTTTCGATTCTTTTGATACATCCCAGTCTCTTTAGCGCTGTTCCGCAAATATTTCAAAAACGAATACTTCATGATAGACTTGAATTCGGTGTATCTGTTTAACTTCACTTATCGCTTATATATACTCCGTTAACATTAAAATTTTGCTGTTTTTTTAAACTTCAACTGCCAGAAGAGTATGACGGCGATTCTTATTCCTATATGATTAATATTTCACAGTGATAGCCCATTCCATCTTGTTTCAACTCTCTCAGGATCAATGGGCATCAATAATCTCCCCACCCTCCACCCTCTCCCAATTGCTATTCCTTCATCTACATTTACATCTAGTTATTACTGTAAAGACCACAAAGAGGTGGTGAATAATCTCCAATCATGCACCACTTAACGTAGTAGCTCTTAGAACACGACTTCCTTACAAGCGGTCGCTAGATATACATTCTCGTGAATGTGAAGATATGTGGCTGGTGTGTAAATAGTAATTTAATAATTGGAAAGGAAATTATTGTGCTTTTACACCGTAACTGTTGAGTGAATGCTTCCAAAATTCATCATCCGTGTTGGTCCCTCCATCTCAGCCGACGTTTCGACGAACGAATTGCTCATCATCTTCGGAACGATGGACTTTAAGTGTCATTCATCGAAACATCGTCCGAGATTAAGAGCCAAACTCGGACAAGGTCTTGAATTTGGCTCATTCATTTCCTAATTGATTTGGCATTTCTGGAATTATATAGATTCATAATTTCCATTGGACATGCAAGGTTAAAATTAATATATTCCTTATTTCCACCCTTACCCTACATCGTCCATCTTGTTCACATGATAATGTAAATATTTATATTAAATGTATTTACCACATTGATATTCCTTCTTCATTGGTTAACTTAGACTTGCTATCGGCGAAAGCAGCTGTTTTAAACGGCATAAATAATATGTCAGGAATTCTCATTTGTCTCGACTCGTGCTGTCGCGATCCGACCACCTTAAAGGGAAGACGTAGGGATGGAGGGAGAAACCAAGTGTGTATTCTACGCTGCAAACGCGGAAAGGAAAGGATTCTTTGTTTTTTTTCCTGAGGGGCCTCGTAAAAATGTGAAGGGGAAAGAGGAAAGACGTCAAAGCTATGGCTCGCGGGACCGTGTCGCTTCCTCTCTCCAAGCCGGCCCGGGCACGAATGCAAAACTAAGATGAATTTTTTCAAAGCCTCCCCTGCCCCGCCTCCACCCCATCAAAAAACCTCTCCCGTCCCGTCTCGTGCTTTTGTATGGCCGTGAGTGCACTCGTGTACGTTAGGAGTCGCGCCTCTTAGCAAATGTTTCGTTTTTCGGAGGTCACGCCAAGCAGTGCGACTCCCCAGGGCTCATGTCAGCGACGCGGAACACATGTCTTTCGTCTCCAGTTATAAGGGGGGTCCCGGAGTTGAGCACGCGGAGGATTCAGTTGAAATTCCAAAGCGGCCAGGACGAGATCCAAGGGTATTATGAACATAAACGGTGCATTCTCTCTCGCTTTAAGCGCGCAGTTTTTGAACCTGCGAACCAGCCATGGGTAGTAAATATTCCTTCTCAATAAGGTACAAAAGTTACACAAAATTGAAATCACTATTACAGAATCATCATCGGTCAACAATCCTAGGATTGGTTTGACGCAGCCATCCACTCGATTCTTCTATCGGCCAACCTCTTCATATTGACGTAGCTCCTCTCTTTTACATCCTTCACAACTTGCTCCATATACCTCATACGAGGTCAGAATTTTCCATTCTTCCCGTTCACTTTTCCTTCGACGATTGTCTTAAGATGTGGCCTATTACGTTGTCCCGTCTTCCTTTTAAGATTTTCAGTAGGAATTTCTTCTCTCCCCTTCTTCTTAATACTTCTTCGTTTGTCACTCGATCGATTCATTTTATCTTCATCATTCTTCGGGAGCACAACATTTCAAATGCTTCCAGCCTGGATTTATCTGCTGCTGTTATTGTCCATGCTTCGCTTCCAATACAGTAGAATGCTCCAGATATATGTTCTAATGAAATGTTTCCTCACTTCCACGCTTATATTTGCTGCTGTAAGCAAAATTTTCTTCTGGTAAAATGTCCTTTTCGCTTGGGCAATTCTACTGGCAATTTCTCTTTTACTTAATCCATCGCTCGTTACTCGGCTTCCCAGTAAACAGAACTCTTCCACCTCCTTGGTTTTTTGTTTTCCTAGTTTAACATTGGTCCGGGCTTCCTTTCTCCTACTGCATACCAATACATACAGAAATATAAACGAAATTAAAATTTTATTCTGGGAAAAAATATCACACACATTCATTGTATTTACGGCAAGTAGCTATCAAGTTTCAGCATTACAATGATTTTTTGTGCAGAACTGGTCGGTGAATTGATTATTGCTTCTGTCAGCACCACAATTTCAGAGTGTTCCAAGGGTAGGAGTTAGGATACAAGTGGTCTACACAGCATCCTCAATCAGGTGGGGATGTGAAGGCACCAAAACCCATTGGGGCTTTCAATTGTGTCATAAAAATTATTGAGGTGCCTACATGAAAACCACGTTTTAACTTTCCAATGGTTTTAATGATGAACACAAACGAATGAGAATTAACCCTTAACAATGATGCAACATTTTTAGGTCATTCGGTGATCCAGGCGTACTACCCCTCATCCTCGTAGGTTTATATACTTCGCATGTAATAAATTGTATCTTCCATAACATCTACATAGAAATTTAAATATTGATTCGTTTAGATCACCTTTACTTCTTTTCATGAAGAGCGCGTATTCTTTTCCTGCCTCCGCGCTTAATCAGCATTCTATCCTTCATAGTCTTCTTGTTCTCTTCTGCTTTAGATGAATGTCCTCCCTACACCTTTGCAGTTTACGCTAAAATTTCAAAAATGCTTCCTTTCGAACGTATTATCTTGAAATGAAGTCAAACTTTTTTTGATTTCATTTACTTGAAAATATCTCACTACCCTCAAAGTGAAAGTTCAGTAGGCGCTACATACGACGAATATAACTGTCAAACATAGAAACCTTCATCAAGTTTTTAACTGAAGTTATTTCACAATACCTACATATTATCATATTTGAATGAGTGCATTCTTCTGCCATTATTATTTGGAGTGGCCTGATGCTGTGATTATTTTGAGACAAACGGATTCAACATAGAAATATAGGGGTCCCCAGTTCAAGCACTTTGCTTTCCTCCGTATTAAATTCACCACGCGTATTACGACACCGATAATACACTACATTTTCGTCTTAATCATATTTCTTGGAACATAAATGCATTACGACTGTGGTATTCAATATAAAACATATAAGAACATATAATTTTATGAACATTTACTTGATTTAATTCATTGATTTGGTATTCGCATCGATATGTTTACAGTGGAATTAGGATTTTCATGTGCAAACGGGTTATCAGGGAACGACTACGAAAGTTGTATTGGTATATTTAGCATATTTAGAACTTTTACGCAACGAAGCATCGCTGTTCTGCTGAAATACGAACGTGACGAAAACATGGGACTCCATCTATAAGGAACTGATCTCTATTCAGCATAGTGACATATCTTCCTACGCCTGTTAATGCGCTGATATTATATTACCGGATCGAATTGTATATAACTATCTGAAATAAAGTTGCGTCTTTCACTGAATACTCATTCTGCTGCCCTGCAAGCATTTGTATAGTTATTTGACTCTTGTTAATTAATAAATCTTTGTTTTATTTTTATTCATTTTGTACGAATTTGAAATAAACAATACAATTCCTCTGAGTGCGATTTCTGCATAAAAAAGGAGTGGTTCTCATTACCAGCTCATCCGTTTGAAATTTATTTTGTACGAATTAAACTCTTTTCTACTGTAATCCTTTTACATTTAAAAATAAATCTTTCGGTTTAACTCAATTTTCGAGTTAATTAATTGTTTTATGTGTCCTTTCAATTCAGCACTCTCAAAACGAACAATAATTAATATTCACAGTTAATTAATCGTTTGTCTTTCAATTTTAGTTCTGGAACTCTTTATTTTCCTAAAGAACTAGTTCATTGACAGAATAGATTAACTCGTTCAGAGAATGGTACTGCGTAAGCTATTACCTATTCCAAATTATTCAGTGCAATTTTGCGCTAATTGACTTTCCGTGTATTTTATAGTAACGTGTGTTTAAAAGGTAATTATTATCAACTATGACAAAGAGAAAAAAAAAGAATTACGTAAGAGGCCTCAGATTTCTTAGCTTAAATCCTTTTGGGTAGCGAGTATCTTGAGGAAAAACTTTTTAGGCATGTAAATTAAAAAATCACAGAAAAACATTTCTAGAAAAACGTAAGATGCAAATTGTCAGGTTCATTTAATTTAAATAAGCTTCACTTGCTCTTTTATGTTAAAGATTACGTAATATAAGTGTTGAACTGGAAGTTCATAAAGGAAGTGAGAACATTCAATTCGAGTTAGGAAGCCGTGCTTAACGTTCTAAAAGTTGCACCAAAAATCCCGAATTTTCATGGTTGCAAGCTCTTTCCCTGAGCATGCGCGCGCATAGACTTTTGTCCGCTAAAATATGTATTAGGATTCAATGACTCCGTTCCTTGTTCATGCTCAGGGACCTATGAATAACGCATCCTTGCTTAATATACTGGTGAGGGTGAGGTGTAGCCATTAGTACTTGCTCCTTGGAGCCGCTGGGCCGTGAACCGTGGAATGACAAAAGGAGGCCCAGGGAACCCATCCCCGTATTGCGTCACATTATCAAAGTGACCCGCTTGGCTACCGCTGCGTAAAAAATCTTTGTCCTTGGGATAATATTCCCGGCGGCATTCCCTGAAGCATCTGGAGTATGCGTTCGGGCATCCCTCCACCAGAGACATCTCGCGGCGAAATGTATATGCGCCTGGGGAGGAGGGGGATGCATGCGAAGCGAGGGGACCTCTCACTCATTAAAGATGGTATTTAGAGCGGGCTTCGGCTCTCGACGGCAGATAATGCGTCTCGCGCCTGACTTACTTCCTCATCGCAGCAAGCACCCTGGAGTTGTTGCACCCTTGCCAAAACTTCTCCCTCTCTCCTAACCCACCATTCTGCCCCGGTGCCTTAGATATTACAAAACAATGAGATGGCTCAAGATAGCATTCCAAACCATCTGAAAAATGAATTGAAGCTCAAGGCAGCTCCGATATTTTTCTACTCAACCATCAGCGTAACCCACGCCAGCTGGGAGGGTTGTGCAATTCCGCAATCGAATTGATTAATTCAGCGGGGGTGATTATGTATGCAATTCAAGTGAACTGTAACAAATTTCGTAAACTTAATGTAATTTTATCCATGATCACTTGTTCCATGGAAAAAAGTTGTTACTTTTCAAATTAACTGCTAACTCCCAACTAGATTAATTAAGCCCTAATTTTGGACAATAATTTCACATTGTATTTCCCCTCTCACACGGAAACAATAGGTATCTATCTGTTAATGATAAATATGGTTTCACTTTGTTTGACAATGCTGTAGTCATTTACACTCACCTTAATGAAAATCATGTCATGAATCATCCACCAAAACACAATTTCCAATACTGTCTAGGTTTGTGGATAATCCTTGCCTTTTAATTTCTAACCATCTGCATCCTCTTATACATCTTAACCTTCGTAGAGCGAATATTATGACTGAGCTACATAATGCTAAAACACGCCCTCTGATAGTAGATGTTTAAGCGTACCCATATGCGAGGATTAAACCATGGGGATAATTCTACCCTAACTCTAACCCAGGAAGATGTTTATGTAAAGTATGTATTTTACAAATATAACTAAGTGAAAATGTACTTAACAGTTCTATGGTCTTGCGGTTATTTTATAGACGAATGTGTTGCGTGCGTAGTTATTTTTTTCGTAAACGTGGCATACTGCGACGAATTGCATAAAAATGTATCTATCTAATTTATTTATTCCTTTAACTCTATCCTGAAACCAATCGCACCATAGGTGTCACATAATTTAAGAAGGCTAAATAATTGTTTATTTTTACTTTGTAGCATTCCATATTTGCAAGAATTTCCTTTTTATTGCAAAACTTCTATGCCTAAATTATTTGCACGAGACCCCTCTGTATATTCCAGTTAGTTTGGGGCAGTGGACCATGCTCGTTTTTTTTATTTTTCGGTGGTATATTTGGGGAAAGTACGTAATAAACTCCTTATTACATTAATTTTACATCTTAATTTTTCCTAAAAGTGATTTATCAATGCTTTATCGCAAAGTTTGTTTTCATTGTTACATTCAAAATGGCAATCCTTTCCTGAAATCTTCAGTTACTCTCAAAATTATCTTAGCTTTTATTTTGAATATTTGTTAACAAATATTTTGATTTAGTTATTTTGCCAATTGCGATGGGGTCCTTTTCTATGCTTTTTTATTGCTGAATCTGATAGAGTTTATAAAATAAAAAGACCGGTATTTTTCCGTATTTCGATCCGTCAATTAGTTCTGGAATTATAAGCGGCGAAAAACTGATGTTTTTAACCCTTCCGGAAAAGTGGGCATGCGACCTTCAGAAGACCATGTGATCTCATTCGTTTCAAGTTATTCGTTTATCAACGTTGATTACAAAATATGACGTTTTCGTTATTAACGAAAATGTAAATATTTATTCGGTGAGTAACGAAAGATTCCAGACTCTACTACTTAGCCACTAGTACGTTTTCCACTTCGTCCATTCACAACTGATCCCGCGAAGCTACTTCGCGTTAATACATTGGAGGGGGGGGAGGGGACACAGATTACTCTGCCAATGGAAGTGGTTGGGACAGGATCTTTGAGAGCAGGCCTCGCAAATTCCACTCAAAGGTCCCCCCTTCACTCCCTTTCCCTAAAAGCAGTCAAGGTCGGGAAGTGGATGACGTAGTTAGTCTCAAAGCATCTCGTTCGGTGGGGGTCACCTTTTGCTTATCTTCATATTTGATTTATGAGTGAATGGCTCTGGCTAGAAGATTGATTTTTCAACAAAATTAGTTTTTCGTTTGTATCTAACGATTCGGTGTGCAAAATTGCGATTTCGGTTCCGAGTAAACGCCCCCATTTAATTAAGCCCTTGAATTGTTGTGCATATCTTCAACTTCCAGTGCTCTTTGTGGACTCTGCATAGCTATGATTATTTGCTTAGCTTACAGGCAGGTGTGCAAGAGTAACTTCAATGGAAATTGCTCTCTGAACCTCGCTGGTTGAAGATTTATACTGAAATATTTACAGCTAAATTTTAAGATGGACTATTTGATATTGTGGTCAGAAATATAATAAGAAGACTAGTGTGTAATGCCTGTTTGAATCAGGTAAACGAGAATAGAGAGATATGCTATGCCGTAAAATTTCTCACTGCCTTGAAAACTAAGACATAGCAGGTAACACAGTTGGGTGCGGCCTCAATGGCGGTAGCGTAAACCCTTCGGTTGAGGGTTCGAATTGGATGGGATATGCACTACCCGGGGTATATTATTCACGTCCTGCGACCTTAATAATATAACATACTCTCAGGTAAAATTGTAAATGCTGTTTGTGGGGTTTATTAAATTAATAAAGGAACAATAATATTGTTTCTTTATAGTTTGTTTATAATTGTATATACTCTGTACACATGTTACATGGTCGCACAAATGGTAGCCCCACAATAGGTTCACCTTAGGGGCTATCAATGCTTCATTTTTTTTTCTAATGTTACACATTTGTAATTATTTACTTTGGAAGCAATTAAATTTATTACTATTTATTATTTTTATTATTATTATAATCGGATTGGTGTGCGTAATGCTGTGGAGTAGTGTGCAGTGCATCAGAAATATATTTTTTAACTTCACACTTGTATTTCAAATGTTTCTTGTATTCTGATGCATTGTAGTTTATTTAGTATGCAATGCAGTATGCCGAACCCATTAATAATCAATATACTCTATCTTAGTATGTGGTTTCCATTTACTTGCAAGTGCCTGGTGATTACGTAACTGCTACATTTCTCCAATTGGGATTATTCATCTCTTGTCATCCACTATCGTGGTAGTTTGCAGGGCACTAAGTATGGAAAAAAATTGGTGTTATAGACTTCATTCATTTATATCGTCGATGCGCTTGCAGGACCGCAAATATTTCCTGAAATTCATGAAACGAATCGTAGGCATGTGCACTTGGGAAAAAGATGAAACGAAATGTTTTTCCGCTCGTGTGGGGCCTCTCTCTGTGAGCCCTTAGGATCCTTGAACTGTTCAAAATAGAATCCATTCACAAACTACACATGATTCCAAGAAAGGCAGCGTGTTTCATGAATAAGCATATTCAGTTGTAAAGCTTCTATTGGCAACTGTAGGGATTTTTGCCTCTGAAGTGTTAACAGTCATCAGTTACAATTTTTAGATCCTAGACCTAACCCTAGAAGCATCATCAGTGTCTCAGTCGTCGTGTTATCGTCGCTTGAAATGTCCATGTTTCTAGCCTACTCGGTAAAGCACCGCTGCTCGTCACTAAATGCTAAGGCCACGTAGTACACTTTGTCTCGCATCTCACGAACCCGGCGAATTGACTGACACGAATCAGATGGTAGAAGATCTGTACTATGCATCTGAAATTTGGAATATTCCTACAACCTCATAACAAATTACATGGCTGCTAAAAATCAGTAAGTTTAATAGTAGTGTATCAATTATGTATTTTTGAAATCAATATTATGCATTAATATTCTTTTATTTTGGTTTAAAAGTTATCAGATTTCACCTGTTTGTACCATATTAATACTGAAATAATTCGTGACTTGAAATTTTTTGGCCAAAACTTATCCTTTCTTTGTATTTGCGTTTTACTCTCTTACTTGTGCTTAAAATTTTGGCATGTCATCATATTTCAACCTTCCCAGAGATTCCTTAAATATGCTTTGCTACCAGGATCAAAAATATTTTTAGACGTTATTTGTCATTAGTTTTTAACGTTTTATTACGGAAATATTTGTAGTAGAATTTGGTTTTTGATACTCCCTTTTCGTGAGGTTATAATTACCATGAGGGAAGTCATTATGCTTAAGATATGTCAGTCTTTTACCAGGTTTACGTTGATTTCCCCAACACTTATTCGACTTTTAATAACCTAATGGATCCATCCATACCTTTTTTCCATCTTCTTATTAGAATTTTTCTAGCCCTTCCTTAATTCATATTAGCTCTTCCTTCATTTCACATAATAATAATTGAGAAAAAATTATATTTTTGAACAATTCCAGCAATTCACCTACTCTGAATCAATAGCTTCAACTGTGATAAGTAGCTATTAAGACCAGATGGACAATGATTTTTCATTTTCCTTCCTTAAGATAAAAGGGATCCAGATTAATTCTAGGAAAAAAGAGAATTTAGAACAATGGGAAGACTACGTTGGGGCATTGACGAAGTAAAACTTTAGCAAGCACGGTAAGGATGAGTCCTGGTATTTCAAACGCGTCGTCCTCTCATTTTACAAGTCAGAAGAAATGTGAATTCGCGGGCGAATTCCTTAAATTCCCCTCTTGCAGTGAACTCCATGCGCTAAGAACTTTATGGCACACTCGTACACACACACCCACGGACTTACTAAAGTTCGGTCACTGCACAGCATTTTGAATATCATTGTAAATTAATTTTAGAGGATTCTCAAAGGAAACTCACGTTAATTGGCATATTTGCCAGAAAAAAATAAAGAAAAACATCGGGACAATTTCCATAACTCGCCTTTTATCTCGCATTTAGTGCTCTGAGATATTCAAAAGGAATGAGGGCCCCCTATAGCTCCCTCGATTATTCAAAGGGGATTCTTCGCTTTCTCCTTTCTTTTCTCATTAAGGTTATTCGTACATTTATTTATTACTAATTCATTTCCTAAACGTTTTTGGATTAAATCTGGCCCATCATTTCTCGAGGAGGATGGGTGAGGGTTTGGGCGAAGCGTACGAAATTAGATGAGACCGGCCGAAATTCTTTTTCATTCCTCCAACCATCCCCTCTTCTCGTAGTCCCTTATAAGCTGGATTACGCTCTGCGTTCCGGGTATGCCTTACGTTTCATTTCTCAACTCTCGAGGAAGTGGTGGAGTAAGCACGGCCGTAGGTTATGTCAGCGGCGTTGTCGGTGGAAGGGAAGGAGGGAAGTGTATCATCCCTATGGTGGGCAGTGGAAAATCACCTCGTGGGAAAGAAAAAATAGTATGACCACTAGTAGAGAGGCCAAATTAAAAAGGGAAAGGGCTGAATAAGGATGAAGGAAATATGTACCGAGGGTGGAAATTCATAGTTTTGGAATGAAAGACTCATTCCATTTTGAGGCGGGAGTGGAGATAAGAATGTCGACGTCAAAGGTAGTGTTAGAAGTGAGGAGGATGTGGAAAAGAAAAGTGATGTCAGCGAATTTCAGGAAGATGGTGAAGGTACAGAATGGAGTGCAGTGGATTTTGTTGATGGAGGGGATTAAGATGAGTATTGCGACTGGTTACAAAAGAGGGAGACTTGGAGAATGAAGTGAGGGTCAGGAAATAAATTCCGTCGCTATGGACTGTTTTGGTACTTGGGAGTTTCTGCAAGTAAGAAAGTGAGCGGAAAAGATAAAAAGTGTGAGCACATTAAAACTCTATTCACTCTAAGTCATAGGTGTTTCCACATTTACGTTCTGGGAAATGTTTCCCATATTCACATATTGATGACCGTGAACGGTTAGCTATTTGATGATTGACGAATAAGCTTGATTTGTGTGAAAATGTTTGTTCAATTCACGCTCTGAGGTTTAAAGCCCACGTATCTTACTCTCTATTCACTATAATATGTGTCGAGAGCCATAGGAAACTTACGTTTAGCTTCGCCTTCTTCGGATCTTATTTATAATATACCGCATGTTTTTATGTATCTATAAGTTGTGTATTTTTGCAACAAAGAGTAGATTTTTGGGTGGTCTTATTCATAAAATAACTTTAATTTTTTTGGTTTTTCGACGGATACTTAATTAACCATGACTAGCGTATCGTTGTAGAGCACCATTATCAAGTCCATGGTAACGTAGTTCGACCACGACTCCTAGGTCATAGATAGTATATTATTAATGGAAAAACAAATTCATCCCTGTTTTTTTTTAATAATGATGCCTTTCCTCAAAATTATGCCTAATACTATTGAATGGCTGTAGGGATCAGAAGACGCGTCACGTAAACCGGTTTAGCAAATAAACAAACCAGATTCAGATCAGATGTGGTGGAAACGTTCCATACTAAAGGAAAGATAATGCAATTTGCCACAAGTAAATTTACTAGTGGAAAATTACTTAATACTGTTTAGCAAAGACTACAGGCAAGTAGCTTATATTTTGCGTATTTGTCAATGGCTCGTAATTCTCCTTAATTTTGTTGTATTCTAACAGCTCCATCCTTATTTGCTTCTTTTAATCTTCCTGAAAAAATTGTTATATGCCTTAATCGACACCAGTTTAGCGCAGGCTCATTAATATAATTGCTTGGTATCAAGTCCCAATTTTGGCAAAAATAATAGAACTCACTGTCTCATATTATGAGCGGGAGAATATCGAGGTTTAATTAGGCATTATTGCTCTTTTTCCAAACTTTTTGGAATTCACTATCTAGTCGATGACTGTGCTCTTCAGACATATACCTATATATATTTACATGCAGATTATAACAAATGCTTTATTTGGCACGGTGATGATGTGATGATACGTAGAGTTTTCTGACGGGAATGTGGGCTTCGATCTGCTTCCTAATTAAAAATAAATCAAAATGAAATTAGCGGAGCTCAAATTGAAATTCCTGTTTCGGGTAAAATCTTTTTCATGGGGAGAGAGAGTAAGGGAGGGAGGTATAAATCCAAAGCGGTTCATGTCTTGGCAAAAAGGTTGCGGCCTGGGCCGGCAGGAGGGATTTTGGAAGGATGAAAAAACTCGAATGCAAGACAGGGATGGAAGAAAGAGGATAAAGAGAAAGAGAAGGAATTAGAGTGATGCCGGGAACGAGATGGGAAGTGGAAATTGAAGCATATAGAGGAAATTATGTGGATCAGAATTAGGGCTGAAGAGGGAAGAGGAATTGGATTTATGGAGTTAAGGACATGCTGTAAGAATGGTAGGGAGAAAAATGAATGACCCTGCATAAAATTAATTTCTCTTTATTAGAAGTATTTCTTATATTTTCCCTAAGATTGTAATTGAAATTACAAAGATGCATATTGTATCAAAGCTGTATGGTGGCGTTTTTCCCCAGGAGAGCTGAGGCACATGACATATATGCCACTCAATCGAATTTGCCACAATAGCTAAGAAAATCGAAAATAAATGGTGAAATACTTATGCTTGAAATGGTCAGAGGAAGAAAAAGTTGCATTCATATTGCTATTATTCTTTGACATAGGGAGTACCTTCAAACTCCTTTTATTTTCATTTTCTTATATGTAAATGAGGCCATCACATTCGGATTCCGTAACCCGTGGAATGTTGTTTAGTAGATTGCCATATCGGCAATCCAAATGTTACGGCTTTGGATCTCGCTACGTGCATGAAGGTCGTATAGACCAATGGACGCAGGGATAGATGGTTTGGTGTCAAGTCAGCACATACGAAAGATGTCTTCAATTTTTTTCAAAGAAAATTTCCTATTTTACTCCAAATACATTTTATATCTTAAACTTGCTTCCAGGAATATCCAGAAATGAGTTTGCTTGCTTATGTACCTGATATTTGCTACACGCAAATCGAGCAACAGGACCTGATATATGCGACAAAAGCTGCAAAACCCAACAAATTTTATGCCTTTTTTTTAATATTTGGTATTTTTAACGACTAGCTGTCCATTTTCTGAAATATTCTGTAATTAAAAAGACATTAAATCATCGTAACCTGCAATTTTTACCTTATATCCATCGTAGACTTCTGAACAAATTAGGTGCCCAATAAGGTGAATCCGGGTTTTAAACAATAATGGTATTTCATTGCAATTTGTTCGATAGTCCTAATTTAGATGATTTAGCTCTTTATAGATGACAAAGTATCCACTGTAACCAAAGTATCCACTTGAAAAGTCAAAGTGGCGTCCATTGATCGCATACAGTAGACCTTAGCATCGCTTGAGCAGTAAGAGATGCAACAGATACGGATAATTTGATATTGCCCAATTTTCCTCGCAAAGGAGTGCTATCAGTCAATTGAGTCGTTCACTACACCCAAGCACGGATTACTATATAGGATAGGAATGTCAACAAAGAAATTCGTACCCTTAGTGTACGGTTTCCTTCTTCCGCCGCAAGTTGTCGCTAGCATCTAGCGATGCTAGCTTTTGAGCGTTGCACTGAAATAATCTAATTTAAAGAGTTGCAGGAATGAAAATATGGTTCCCAAAAATTTGAAACCCAAGCAAAGTACACCTTATCTACTCGTACTAATTTTTCAATTTCTATCCACCGCGAAAAAAAATTTATTTTACGTCGCAAGGGGGTGGAAAACGTGGGTGACAAGTGCACAAACCTCGCATCTATATTTGCATTTTTGGAACAAAACATTATGGTGGATTTGAAATTATCTCAGCTTCTTTCGTCATAATGCAGAGAAGCGTTTGAACATCGCTAAGTTTGTTTCTTATTCTCTCTAAGTTTCATATTGTTACGTATGATTAGGTCATAGGAGGCGCGCCAATTTTTTGTGACATTTATAGGTGCATAGGGGTTTGCGGAATCCTTAAAAATCAAAGTAAGTTTAACAGAGAGGCAAAGTGTTGTTAACAGGAGATAATACCAACGGAAGGACATTTTAGTATTTATATTTAATATCACATCATCAGAATATTCAAGTAAAATAAGCATTTTTAACCAGTAAATTTCAATTATTTAAATTCGAACCTTTAAGGAAAAGTTGACACGCGCTATTGCAATTTAATTTAAACCCTTTTAACGCCAATTATAAGTGTAGTACCTAATAAAAACATAAGCTTGAGTTTTGTCTTCAACATGCGTGATAGTGTTATAACATTACTTTGATAAAGATTATCCTTTTATAACTTTAAGAACCTCATACTTTGAGGCATATTTCCGCTTTACCTTCACAGCACTTTAACGACATTAAAAAACTATTCAAGCGTTGTGGCAATATCATATACATTTTAGCCCATTGTATTTATATTCCAGTTGGTGTATTTGATAATCATCTTTGCTGTATTGAAAATTTTACGGTTACTGGAAGGTTTGGAAATAGTGAAATACACAGTGATATTCTATGAATATATATCTATATATAGTGACCAATATATAGTGACACCCATTTTATATCATTATTTTGATTATTATTGTGTCTTCAATTGCCAATCATGAATGACTATTTGACTGAGAGTGACGTTGAACGAGAATTGGAAATTACAAGCGACACAGAAGGAAACAGTAATGAAGAAGTGCGTGAAACTGAAGACTTATGTTAGTGAAATCAGTTCGAAAGATGAAAGTGAAGCAGATGAAGGAAGTGATTTTTGTAGGGAAAAAGGCAGTAGTGACAATACAGAGTACATTGCAAAAACAGGAAGGAAATACGTAAGTGATCCTCCTCGTGTGACAAAGCGAACCACTCAGAATATATTGCGGGAAAAACAAGGATTACTACCGGCTGGTAAGGTAAAGGATATCCGCGAGACTTTTGAAAAATTTTTCACTCCTGAAATTCTTGACATGATTTTACAGCAACAAATGAAGAAGCAGAACGAGCTCGGAAGTCTAAAACGGATATGGTAGAACTAAAATCCTTCGTTGGAGTGTTGATATTGATCGGTGCCAACGATGATAGCAAGTTAGATTTGCATGATTTGTGGTCACAAACATTCGGAAGGCGGAAGCATTGAGTCGAAACCGATTTAGGGAACTATTGACTTTAGTTAGGTTTGATGACAAGTCTACTAGGAAAATACGTTGAGAAAAAGATAAATTTGCGCCTATTCGTTCAATATTCCAAATGGTCAATGCGATACCCCAAATATTACATTCCTGGACCTAACATGGTGGTTGATGAAATGTTATAATTGTTTAGGGGAAGGTGACCATTCAAAGTATTCATGAAAGAAAAACCAGGAAAGTATGGCATTCTTATAAGGATGCTTACAGACTGCGACGAGAGATATGTGCTGAATATGGAAGTGTATGCCGGAAAAAATTACGAACCATCTACAAGCACAGGTCCCAAAGAAATTGTGAAACGCCTGGTGGTCCCAATCAAGAATTCCGGGCGAAATGTGTCTATGGACAGATACCATACGTCTGTGGAGCAAGCAGAAGAACTTTATGAAGATTTTAGATTGACTGCCGTGGGAACTATGCAGAGTAATAGAAAACATATTTCTGAAGAACTGAAAGCAATAGCTGATCGGGAGATTTTTTCAAGTTTGTTTGTATTTACAGACCCCAGCTCTGGAAGTCCATCGGTGACTTTGATATCATACATCACCAGAGAGAAGCCTTAGAAAAATCTCATTTTTCTTTCCACTCAGCACGCCGATAGAAATGTTAGTAATAGTTGTAAAAAGAAATCTGATGTAAATTTGTTCTACAACAACACCAAAGGAGGAGTTGATGCTATTGATCAGATGGTACGTAAGTATTCAACTAAAATATCTACAAGAAGGTGGCCGATGCCTGTTTTCTTTACTCTAATCGACATTGCTGCCCTAAATGGATTCGCTCATTTCACCCAAAATTTTCCCCAGTGGAATATCAAAAGAAGCAATAGGCGACGTCTATATTTACAGGAACTCGGCCTTGAACTCGTGCGGCCACAAAAGAGCATCGGTTGGAAAACACAATAGGTTTACAGAACTAAATTTTATAGGCGATGGAAGGGGTCTTGGGTAGAAAAATACAACCGCCGAAAATGTCAGATGTTGCTGTGAAAGTAAATGGCAAAGGCAGGTGCCACGCGTGCAGGAACGCAGCCACATCAAAAGGAGAGACATCAAACAAATATCAAAAACTACAATTATATGCGCTATATGTAATAGGTATGTTTACGGTAAACATAGCATAAAACTAATGTATGCTATACTTGCAACAATGTTGACTCATCAGAAGATTGAAGTCGATCTTTCACGACTGCTTGCTAATGTTAATAATTTTATAAATTTATTGGAATGATATGCTAATTGATAAATAAATACTTAGAAAAAGATATTTTGCATTTTTTTTAATCAGGAGAAGTATTTTGATGGATCATGTACTTGTAAATCATGTAAGTGAAAATGGAGAGAAAAATTTTAGGTTTATTTTATATAATAATAAAATTATTGTTCTAGAGTACGGTTGCAGAATATCGACTAAAGTTTTAAAAATAATGTCTTCTTGTTGACGTATAAGGATAACTAATGGTGATTTCTAAACTTATTTTCCAAATTAAAGCATTGAACCCGCAACCATTGAGAAGAAGTTTTATCATAACTTCGTCTTTGACGAGTTTATAAAGAATTAAAAATTTCAATATTTTTATCGCGATTTTATAATTTTTAGCAACATAAATCACTGTGAGAATGTTTTACCAATCTAAGAAAGCAATTACTGAAGATATATTCTGTTTCATGATTAGTAAAAACGAAAAAAACTCAAGTGGACAATTATTGACCCTCCCTTAGTCCTCGGTGTAACCGGAAAAAGGTTAGTCCTTTAAGGGTTAATGCTATGACTAGTAAAATATTTTCAAGTATTGCCATGAACGTTTTATTATGAAGTTATTGCTTTCTTTTGCGTAAATAAAACTTATTTCATTACAGTTTCCTACTCTTTTTTTTGCTTTTTAGCTCTTAAACTTACGAACCACACACTGTCGGAATTAGAAGTATATCTGTGTCGGAATTCGGGCCATGGAGTCCAAATTCCGACATTTTAACATATTTTATTCAATCTGTTTTAACTGTGAAACCAGTGCATATATTACCAAGCAAATCATTTTTGAGTATTGTGCACAGCACAGGCAAAATTTCGTACAAATATGGGCTTTGTACTAACTACAGTTTTTTTTTAATTTTATCATGAAACCTTAGCGTGTAGCAATATAGATCAGTTACATTGTAATGGAAATACTATGAATCGTTATTTATGGTTATATATACGTGAAATGCCACGAAAAAATATGGTTTTAATTCTTAATATAACAAGGCTGAAGATGAATGTGACAACAGTACACCACACTTCTTTAGGCATTGTCCTAGTTTTCATTGACAAAGAACTCACAGTGACAATAGCGCAAGAGTAGGAAATGTTTTCTTGCTGAAATAGCTACAAACTAAATTACGCTAACTGGCCACTAAATAATTAAACAATTCATTACTAACCGATGTTTTCACATGCAAGCAATGCATCCAGAAAAATTCTAGCATCGCTAGGCAGTAGCGACAACTGGTGGCGAAACACTGAAACCGTACACGAATGGTACGCTTTCGCTATAAGGCGTTAGCATTAAGCTTCAGGGGGCTGCACCCAAGTAACTGGAAAAATTAACTTTTGCAAGAATATACATCAGGTGCTAATATTCCCGGAAAAATACAGTCTTCGGTCTCTCGGTGTGGCAATGGCTTGAATGCTTAACTCGTGTAGTTTCCTTTATGATTCATAAATTGAGAGAAAATGGAGAATTTTCTCGAATCGAAGAGCCTGAAGAATCTTTGAAAATAATTTCACGGAGGAACTTGAGTTTTTCCATAGATTTCTATGGTTTTTCTTCAAAGTTACCTGTACATGGATATATAAAAAGAAAAAGTTAGATCTCTTTAATTATAAGTTTATTTTCTTAACCATTCGGGATTTGCTGACATTCCACCTTTTGGCTTGCTCTACAAATGGTTAATTCATTTTTTTAATTTCAACTTCACACCGCGTGGTGTGAAGTTGAGTCTGTACAGATTTCCATATTGTAATGGCTTAATGTCGTGATGGAATCAATCTAAATCAAAGCGTATTTCTCAATTAGGTTTATTATACTCAGCAAGTGTATTTGACGAGTTTGGGCTGGGGAAAATGAACTAGAGAGGAGAAAGAGTTGTGGAATTCTGCAGCGAGAAGAAATTTGTGGTGGCAAACACCCTATTCATTGACCAGATACCAGATTGACTAAATTCTGGTAAGGAGAAGGTACAAGAACCAAGTGAAGCATTGCGAGACTTACCCCGGGGCGGATATCAACAGCTGTTTCGGGGGCAAGCCTCCGCGGACCGCCCCCCCCCCCCCCCCCCCCCCTAAATCAAGTTTTCATTTATGATTGACAGATATCAACAGTGACCACAATCTAGTGGTAATGGAAAGTCAACTGAGATACAAGAAGATAAGGAGGACGAAACGTGAACAAAGATGGAATCTAAAGCCATAGCAACAGGAGGAAAGGAGAAGAAAATTCGCTGCTGCCATTGATGAGAAGCTGGGAATAGCAAAGGAATCCAGCCAAAGTGGAGTAGAGAGATGAAATAGCCTCAAGAAGACTATCACAGACGGAGCACATTATAGCCTTCATAGGAGAAAGAAGAAAGTATAAGAACGCAAGAAATGTAACAGAAGAAGTACTGTATAAGAAGCTAACGAATCAAGTCATCAGGGAATCGAAAAAGGCCAAAGAGAAATGAAGTGAAAGCTACTGTGAGAACATCGACAAAAATATGATGAAGGGGAACTCAGAAACGGCATACAACCTAATCAAGAGGCACTTCGGAGAAAGGAATTCAAGATGCAAAAACATCAGAGATTCGGATGGTAAGCTGCTAATGGAAGAGATAGAAATCAGCAACAGATGGAAAAAGTAATTTGAAGAACTATACCGAGGCCCGATACCCCTAGGAGAAGCATTCACAAATGACCAGAACCAAGTGGAGGAAGACAACCGCGGCCCAGCAATACTAAGAAGAGGGATAGAGAGAGCAGTAGGACACCTGCAGACTGGAAAGGCGCCCGGAGAAGATAAAACCAGCGGAGAAGTAATCAAAGCACTTGGTGAAAAAGCGCAAGACGCACTATATGGAATAATCCCAGATTGCTACGAATCCGGAAATCTGCCAGAAGACTTCAAGAGGAGCTCAATGGTGACCCTACCGAAGAGGGCAAGGGCTGATAAATGCGAGGAGCACCGAACCTTGAGTCTCATGTCACATGCCTCCAAAATCCTTACTCGGATAGTAGGCAGAAAAATTGAAGGAAAAATCAAAGAAAACCTGTCAGAAAACCAATTTGGATTTAGGAAGAATAGAGGGACAAGGGAGGCAATACTATGCCTGAGACTACTGGTAGAGAAAATGACCCACGTGAGCAAACCATTGTAAGCCTTTGTGCACTTGGAGAAGGATACAATAATGTCGAATGGAATAAGATGTTCCATACTATGGAAAAACTTGGCTTGGACTGCAATGACAGAAGAATCATATACCAGCTCTACAAGGATCAAGTGGCCACAATATGTACCCAAGACGGAAAAAATATAGAAGCAAAAATTAAAAAAGGAGTCCGACAAGGATGTAACCTGTCACCAGCACTCTTCAATATGTACAAGGAGGAAGCGATAAAACAAATAGAATAAAGGTACCAAAGGAATCAAAGTGAATGGAGAAGAAATCAAAGCTACGCTTCGCTGATGATTTCGCTATCGTAGCAGGAAACGAGGAAGACCTACAGAACTCACTGAACATAATTGAAAAAGTGTTCCAGGAACACAACATGAAAGTCAATAAGAAGAAAACCAAGATGCTTGTATGCGGAAGAGAGAAAACAGTGGCCGACGTTCTCCTCAAAGGAGAAAGATTGGAGCAAATGGAATCATTCACCTACCTCAAGAGCACCATCACCGGGGATGAAAGAAGCACGACAGACATCAATCGTCGAATAGCCCAAGCTAAGACAGCATTCATGGCCAAAAGGCCACTACTCTGCTCGAAGAGCATACGACTGTAGACAAGGAAACAGTACGTGAAAACATTCGTGTGGGCAGTGACAATCTACGGATCAGAAGCATGGACCATTGGAATAACTGACCAGAAAATAATAGAAGCCTTCGAGACCTGGTGCTAAAGAAGGATGCTGAAGATCAAATGGACGGATAGGTTTATAAACGAGGAGGCATACAGAAGAATTGGAGAAGAAAGAGCACTGTGGAGTACCATGCGCCAAAGAAGAACACGGTGGGTTGGCCATGTCATGAGACACAGCAATTACGTGGGAAGCATAATGGAGGCAAACATTGGAGGGAAGGTCCCCAGGAGAAGACCAAGAGACAAGTATTTGGGGATGTCAAGAAGGATACGGGGAAGAAGAACCATAGGGAAATGAAGGAACTGGCATGGGATAAGGAGAAATGGAGGGCTGCAGTATACCAATCCCAGGATTGTAATACTATGTATGTGTATTTGACCGGTACAAACTCATTAAATAATTCCGCATATATCGTTACTGGCAGTCAAAATATTGCAACGCATAAAATATTCCTAGGTAACTTTTTTAAACTTTCTCCAAGAGAAAAGGTGTTGTTTCAAGAGAATTAACGAAGGCATAGCTGACTTTGTTGTTTTTAAATTTAGGCATATGCTTGGGAGGCAATCACTCGGTAACCGTGTTAGATCTAAATTGATAGCAAGAGGGCATACACGCTTAATAATGATTCAAAATTTATTTAGCAGCTGATTATTTCCCGCATCAGGACGACTTGCAGTTACTCGTCATGAGTTTCCCGCTCAGAAAACCAACTCCACGTAATGATGAGGTGGGGAAAGAAATGCGATGCTTGAGAGAATCGTGGAGGGATGATTTTTCCTAGAGGCTTCAAACCGTCAGCGCACAGGCACCTGAGCGGTTGGTAAGCTCTCATCTCCTCTCCGTGACCTGGAGAAGAGCGATGGAGGGAGATGGGGAGTGCGCTGGGGGAAGACACCCCCTGGATTCCGAGCCACTTCCATTCACTTTGCTCTCTCGCAGTACACTCACACAAACGAAAACTTGCAGTTTCTCGCCCGTACCTCCTCTCTCCCCGACTCAACCCGCCCACCCCTACCCGCTGCCAGTTTCACCCAGGCTCACATATCGAAAATAAAGTTCCAGTCTGCCTCCTTTTTCGTCCCCTAGAACCCTCCACACTGCTCTATCTTTTCATCTCGCGGAGATCCGTTTTATTTCACTCAGCTCTGCCGGCTCAAAACATACCACCTCTGGAAGCCCGCGGTTTTCTCCCTTTCCTTCTCCGCTCTCACCCCCTTTCAAACCCCCACCCCTTTTACTCCCCCTCCCTCACCCGCCGGCCCTGGCTGTACCTCCCGCTCCCGCCCAAACAGTTGCGCCGAAAAGCGAACCATTCCTCCGCTTCGGTGAAAGTTTTGTGTTTTTCACCCCGCACATTCACCCCGCCCCTCCCCTCCGGTATTCGAGTAAGGTCCATTAGGCAGGGTTTTGGCTGCCGGTGGTTTCCGGGAGTTTTGTCCGTAATTCCGCCCAAGGCGCATCTCCGGGCGCCGGGCAACAAAACGTGGGCCCTGGGAGTGATGTCCAAAGTGACCGCAGATTGCCGAGCCTTAACCCTTAGGGCACGTGTGTTTTACACGTGAGTACACTCGTTTAATTTCTCAGTCATGGCTGCGAGATAAAATCTTTAAAAGGCCACGTTTCAGTGGTAAATCTTTTGGGTTTCGTGGTGTGATATTTTTTCCTTATTTCAATTATTTCTTTCATGCCTATTGCTGATGTAGGAACACAAATAGTAGAAATGTACATTTGTACGAAGGTGAAAGGTACTGAATACCCCTGACCAGATAGATGAACCACCCAGTAGTTGAAATGAATGGTAATGTTGCTTAGCTTTCAATAAATGAACTTTTACAATACGGGTCAATATAAATAGGACTGGAGGTGTTTTAAATTTATAGGCTGTATCGAAACCTTACCCTAAACTTAAATACTAAGGCTAATCATAACATAATATCCCTTGGTCAGGTTTTGAGGACACAGCCATGTGGTCAGCAGTCCAACGCGTTACAACAAGAATTCCATGGTTATTATTTTTATAATACTACTTTCTATAATGAACGCAAGATTTTTATTTAAATCTAAATTTGAACTCACAAAGACAAAGCATAAATGGTCTCATGTTAACTGTTGCAAGCACATCACCAGATTCATATTATGGTTAAGGGTTGAGATTTCTTAACTCAGGTTGGAGGTATATATGAAATATTATAATTCTCTAGTTAATTAAACCTCAGTAACAGTGGTAATACACCTATTAGGCACAATAAAGGCCTTAAAAGGTTCTTTTGTTGAATTCCATCAATTATTCCTTTTAATTATGTTACTAATATTGCAAGTGTTACGGCAATTACTAATGAAATTCTCTAATTAGCATAGGTACCGGTACCTTAATCACAGACTAAGGAGTCTTATTTTTAAATAATCCAGATAAGTTAGTGTGGTAGTGACTTATTACCGGGCGTATTTGGATTAATCATTATATTTTGTGAACTAAAGTGTTCAAATAAATAGTCCATTTTCCAGTTATGTTGTCGATATCAATTTCACAGCGTTCGTTAGTCCTTTCGTTGCTCCCAGCAATGATGGTGTCTGCCGTGGCATGCATTCAATTAAGGTACGAAAAATTTAATTATACCTGTTCAAGAATCATTGAATACCCAACTCGTTGCATCCACGTACTACTCTTCCCGCTCTCCGCCCTAAGTCCCCTTACGTTGCTCCCCAGAAAGTCGTACATCACTCGTATCCTTACGTTCCTCCGGACTCCAATACATCAACGGTTTCAGCCTCACTTTCACTGTCGTTAGGAGAGGAAGAGAGTGGGAAAATGAGCTGTGATTTAAAATTAATCAACACCCCTTCTGGAGATCCCCGGGCTCCGCTCAGCCGCTTTCTCCTCTCTCCCTCCCCTCACCCGACTGCTCTAACGCGAAGAGCGCCTTAATTCGACGTATCCACGCCGAAAATTCTAAGGCGGTTCGCCCCGCATGATCTTCTCCTACTCCCACGTAAGCACAGAGGCGGACTCGCTTACACAGGCGCCCAGCGCACACAATCAAAATCCCTCCCATTCCATTCTCAAGAATTCCAACTAGCAGAGGGGAGATTCCCTTTATCCCGCACTCCTTTGCCTAAGGTCTTCCTTTTCCAACTCTGTCTCTCTATCTCTCCCTTTCTCTTCCCTTATCCCACCACCGATTCATCCCTTCCATTTATCCCTCTCTCCCTCCAATCTCCTCCCTTTCCGAAATTAATTGCTTCTCTGCCAGACTCCGGAGCTCCACTCCGAAGTCATTCCTTCGGATGTTCCCATCTCTCGCCCCCTCTTCTTCCAAATCGTTTGGAACATTACAATCATCCCTTTCCTGTTCTCTACCCCCTCCCAGCACTCCACTTCCTCCCTCTCTCTCTCGCTCATTTCGCTTTCTTTTTCCGTCAAGAGTTTCTCTCCGGCCTGAGTAATCATCTTCCCCTTTCCGGCCCGTCGATGAAATATCAGAAGTTTTAACAATTTCTGGGATATTTGCTGGCAGGCCGTGGTTGGTGGTGCGTGGGCCTTATGGGTAGAAATATTGAGCTATCGTTTCTTTTTTTTTTAAATTCTGGAATGAAAAAAATATACATATTCTCTGGGCTTATTTCATTGTTTCCAGAGTTCGATCTCCCGGTATGGGTTTATCCCTGGGTTTTCGCTGTTTTAATGGCGTGAGATGCCGGTCCGAAATCGCAATGTTCACTCTCGAAATTGTTACTGCAGCTGCGTCCTGGAAATAAAATTCTTTGAAAGAAACCAAACCTCTGTGTGTGTCATGGGCTTTGATCAGGTGTTTGTGACTTTGAAAGCTAAATTGTGAGTCGTGTACTTTAATGCTTGCCGTAATGCATACACGATACATTCATCTCAATGGCAACACTGCACCCAATCTTAAAACAAGCAGACTGCTCACAATTATAATCTCATTTGCACTTTATACAGGTAAATCTATGCCTTTTAAGCATGCACCTTTGTGGTTTTGTTCCAATTTTTGACACGTTTTAAACCGTTGATTATATGAATGCATGTGTTTGAAACTACAATTTGAACTATAGATAACCGTAATTGGCTAGCTGGATGGCCTCTGCCTTCCCCTCGTCAACTTTATTCCAGAGGAATGAAGGTCTGCTATCACACACATGAGTTTTTTCTAGAATAGGAAATATTTTTAAAGCCTCCAATCTCTAGTCTGCTTTCTTTAACTGATTCTTTTTTTCATCCTTTCTGTGCAGTTATAGGTAATACTCCTCTAAAAGTGAAGGGGTGCAAACCTTCCCATATTTTAAAAAATGTGTTTTCTTTTTTTTGCATCCATTGCACTCTCAGTGTTTTTTTTCCCAAACACATGTCAAAATTTTCAAACCCTTTGCATAGCAAATGCTATTGAACAAATTCCTAATGCTGTTTTAAATTTAACTCACCTCTTATCATATTTTATGGCTTCTGTGTTTTGGCATTTTACATATTATCCATTATTTCCCTTCTTTATATTCTATAACCAATTTTTCCTTGAGATTTGACTAATAATTACTTGTATAAATATTTTATTTTTAATTTGCCATCCGAATAAACTTTATAAATCATAATCATTTTCATATTTTGAAGGATGAAAATTTTGCAGGTTTCGTTCTTTTGCTTGTTTTAGTATACACCGTAATAATCTTTCGGAGCGCAGGATGTTAATGGTCGCTCTTCCTTTTTAAGTCTCCACTCTTTCATTTGAATATCGGTAAAAAGTACGATCCATCGATCTAACACATCATGGTTTAACAATAAACAAACCAGATTCAGGTGTGATGTGGTGAAAACGTTCCATATTAAAGGAAAGACATTGAAATTTTCCATTTGTGAAATTGCAATATCTTTCCTTTCACATTAATCATGGTTTACATTCTTTTCCGTGATTCACCTACGAAAATATTGGTTATCTCCTTTTTGGCTCATCTCCACCCATTGAATGGCAGGAATTTAAGCTCTTCAGTCATCGCAGTTTACTAATAGTGTTTTAATCATATGCTTTGAACCTTTGAGTTTGGGAATTGCTCAAGCGGAGGGGTCTATTTCTCCAAGCAGAGAGTCATGTTCCGTAAGATTTATTTTAATATAGACTGGATTCTCGCAATCTATTCTCCCACGAATACAAACGGCTGAACCTGAGAAAAAGTTTTTTTTCCCTCCGTAATGCCTTGAGGTAATAGAGCACCCGATGAACTTCTTGCCTTGCCGGAAAAGTTTTAACAGGGATCTCGGCCAAATGAAGAGCAACTTTTGCGTCGCCTCCGGAGGAGTTACTGGTGCCAACACCACAAGCACTCTAGAACAATTTTGCTTTTATTTTCTGTGTGTGTATTTTTCGTCAAGTGTTTTGATTTAGTTGATTTGGCATTTTCAATCCTTCGTTCAGATCAACTGATCAATAGGATTTCATTCTCGTTACATTAGCGCTTTTCCCTTGTTTTCTGTGTTTAAAAAAATCCGTGAATGACATGATGTCAAATTAAACTTCACCCATTATTGATAAAAGCGCATGAATGAAAAAACACCATTTGCACAGTTTAGGATTTCTCTTTGGTTTACGGATACTTTTATTTGTACCTTCGTTTTACTGTAACAATACAACATTTATTTATTGATGATAACTCGTTCCATGCGCATATTTTTTGTCAACAAAGCTCTATTTTTTGCAATTTTCTGTAGGGTTAGGAATGGCTGCTGACGGAAAACGTTCGGAGAAACTTATCAATATAGAGTCTTTAGCTATAAGATCAGTAGTTTACAATAATATAAGAAAGAAATTCAAGAAATGAAATGGGGTATTATTGGGAACTCTCATGCATTTAACTTTTATGTGCGTCTCATTTATGTATTATTTAAAACAAAACCTCGAGTATGCCTATTATCCTCTGGCTAACATGGATTTATTTTATAGATTTTCTTCCACTTGTTTTTTAATTTTATATGTATCACCACATTATTTCAAATTTCTATTTTAATTTAAACATTGTTTGTGTTTATAGAAGGCCTCAATAGTTTTTTGTGAATAAGATTTTTGATCTTTTCGCACATTAATTTGCTACCTAACCTTTATCATCATCACTTGTATCCTTATCCCAATTCATTATTTTTTTCGTTCCGTAATGTGGACCTACGCGGCAAAGTTTAAATATTGCACACAGTGGTTTTGGTATTTAAATTTGGAATTTCCCAACGAAATCATTCCCCAGTTGTACCAGTGCCAGGTTTACTCGGGCATGATAGTTCAAAAAACACACTTGTTTAAATGCGGGTAATGATGAACTTACGTGCATGAATCACAATATTATTTCAGTGAGACCGTAGATTTAGGTCTTTGCCTTGTGTGAAGAGGATTTAATCATTTGAATCATAGGTCTATGAAAGACCAAATCATTTTCACGGTTTTTAATTCCGGAAATACATTTAATGACCTTAATTACTATTTCAGGCGTTTAATCAAAGGCGTTTACCTCTCGCTCCAACATGACCGTCATAGTATTACGGCTCTTCAATACAAATACACGTAAACGTTTAAGTTTTTCCTCCATTTGCATCACGGATCAAAGGGCATAATTAAAATCGTTCCTTATATGGGCAGTAAGCCGATCTCTCGCGCAGATATTTGATCAGGAATGATAACGATGAGATTACGTGGCATCCTTTCCATGCCCCTTGCCTGCCCAGGTTTGATTGTGGACGCAACTATTGAGCCCTGAAATTTTAAAACATCATTAGGGGTTTTTGACTGAGGTGCAGTAGAGTTTGCGATTCAATAGGTAGAGATAGACTTATTGTAAGTTCATTGTATTACCCAAAACCTAAATTGAGTTTCATTTTTGCATAATGGTATGCTGATTATTTAGCATAGCCTGCCTCTGCAAACCTGCAAGTATGCCTGATGTGAATTCATCCCGTGTACTAACCGTGTAGGGCTTGCTGAACGCACATATTATTTAGAAATCAGAATGATTCGGAAATGCCTTCCATAAAGGTAAATAGTATTAGAATATGCTCGAAAATACGTTGAGTTACGTAATAATTTTCAGATAGGTTGCGCGAGCTTTTACTCCTTTGGGATATGATGAGGTTTATGGTATGGACTTTGTGTTTGTCTTTAGTTTTGTGTGTTGCCTGTTTACGTTACGATATATGACAAGCATGATGATTTGATGCACCTGAAATCTAATTTTAGCAATAAGGGTTGACTACAAATTAGATTGGACCATTTGCGCATGACATTTAAGGTTACATACCCATGAATGGTATAAGTGCATCTTTCGGCAATTTTACATCGTTCTTGCCGTTTTGCAGCCGGAAGAATGGAGAAATATTCAGTGATTATTGTAACTTGTAATGCAACGAAATGCATAAAACATTTCCAAACTGCATGTGCGACTTTCCGGAAAATTCACCTGCTTCACCTCCTTCCGCGAAGTTTGTTCGTGAAATATACTCATTTGGACGCAGTTTCAAGTTGCATTCTTTATTAATATGCGTAAAACGGCCTTAATAATAGCTTTATCTGAGCTCATATTTAAATTGGACTCGAATAATATGATCCTTCCATGGAAATACGAGAACGAATCTTTGAGGAAAATCTGAAAGAGAGCAAAAAGCATTTCTTGCAGTGGCTTTTGAGTCAAATACAGCCCCTGGAATCCTCTGTCGTATCATTTCACACCGATTCAAGGAACTCCGAGGTAATCAAGCTCTTGCTGATCCAGAAATTATCTCCTTTTGGAGTATAGTTCTTCCTTGAATGTAAGCCAAGACCGAATAGTCTTTACTAGCGAAGAAATCCGCAGGTACTTAAAATAAAAGGAGGACATCTAGGTGAAATTTGCATTTTGCTTGCGTCGGACGAAGAAAGCATTCATGTTAGATCGGTTCCTATTGGCGGAAGGGATGTATCGTGGATTAAACAGCCCTAGAGCTCCCCGCTGGGATATATAGTCGTCCAGTAGGATCGGGTGTAGATCTTCGATGTCCCTCGGAGACCACCCTGCCCTTTCCGTTCCGATAAAACACCTCACGGTGCTTCCGTCTCGTCCTCCAGGGCCTGACCCACTCTTACCCTTCCCCGCAGCCAAACTTCCACGCCAATACTCCACTACACCATCATCCCTTGACCCTCAACCACCCCTTTTCACCCCTTAAACCCTGCACCCTTCTCGCCCCCTCCGCCTACACCGACGGAGATGTCCCCTCCTCACCCCTGACCCCTTCCAACACACTCCCCCAGATCAAAGATTCCCGATCGATGGTGTCCCACTCAGACTAATAGTCGACGCCTCCTCAGGGTAGAGGGAGGGGAGGAGGAGGCATGGCTAAGGGGAAATATGTAGGGCACAAAAGCGAGGGTTCCGCCGGCCCTCCTATATGGGGGTTTCCGATGGGGCGGAGGTTGTCTGAGGAGTTGGGGGGGTAAGGTTGGCGTGATAATGTGGTGTGGGTGGAAGAGGATGATGTGGTAGCGGCTCGGACGTCGGTGGAATGGACCCAATTGACACGTGGTGGGAGGGAGAGGGTTGTGAACGGGAGGAAATGGAGCCGTAAGACACCGCAATCCCTCCAATATTCGCGGGTTTCGCTCTCGTGGTTCCGTTTAATCGCTCAGAAATTACCGGGACACCTTTCGGGGTTTCCTGATGGACTGCGCTAATTTTGGTCCTATCGACTATTCCACCTCCTGCGAATCAGTGGAAGTGGATTCGTATTGCCTGAGGCCAATGCAATTAAGAAACATTAACGATTGGTATGCGTTTAGCCGATTTTATTTCTTCAATAGATGTCAAGGTAATTGCTAGCTAATGAAGAATTAAAATAGTCCATATGTACGAGCTATTTAGGCTCTATCTTAATAGGAATATATTGCAATTTTCCGCATGCAAAAATTTATTCCGACTAGTTTCGATGCTACTACGTCATTGTCAAGTGTGTCAAGACTTGACAATGATGTTGTAGCATCGAAAATAGTCGCAATAAGTTTTTACATGTGGAAAATTGCAATATCTTTCTATCAATAGGGAACGTTTCCACCACATCACGCCTGAATCTGGTTTGCCTATTTAAGCTCATTCAATCCAAATTCATCAGTACCTCGTTAACGAAAAGATATTTGATAGCAGAAGAAAATGAATTTTATCACAATGCTCTTAATAACACTGTAGAAATTGAATAATTCATGCAATTGTCTAAAATTAAGCCTGTACTTAGTACATATCAGCATTCCAACACTATGTTTATACTGGAAATCTGTTTATAATTATGAAGTAACCCTCACAAATACACTGACCAGCATTATACTTATTTATGCACTGTGTGAGATATGTAAAGAAGTGGCGATTTCGTTGGGCATATTTTTTTCGGAAATAATCAAAGAATGATGTGGCTAATAATCTAATCTCTCTACTGTAAATCAACGACGACTTAATTTTGGTGCTGAGGACAATTTTGTCGAATTTAAGCCCTTGCCTTTCTTACTGTTAAATGATAAGATGGAGGACATAGTTACTTGACGTTAACGATGTTTATGTGATGTTAATAATAACTTGTCAATGGAGTGTAAAATAATTACTATTGTTTAATATCATAAACTTTTCTCTGCGAAGAGCACAAAAGTCGATTGTCTGTGATGAACTGTTTTAGCATTATAGGATTGCATAAGTTTCATTAAACATATTGAACTTGAGTAAACTTAATGACATATTCATGGCGAAATCAAAAGTTCAAGTCTTCTGCTTTCAAAGAATATCTTGAGAACGTTTCATGCAACGCTTAATGCTTTCCAAATTCACTTAAAACGGAACTATAATCGGAATTTTCATTTAAGTTGTTAAAAAATTGCTCTTGAGTTACATTATTGCATGGAATACAGTTGGTTTGTTGTTTTTAGTCACCATTTAGCCTTATAGGAAGATTATCGACACATTTCTCAGTTGGTTAAATGTTATAATTGCGGTTGATCAGGTTCAATATGATGACATTTCAATATGATACCATTAAAATTTAAGTCTATGAGGGAATGTTTCATAATGAAGAAATCTCAGCGAAAATTTCCCTCTAGCTCCTACATTTGACAGTCGTTTACGAAATTTAATTCTAGAACACAAGCAAAGAGTTAACATAAGCTAGCCCTTCCCTAATTAAAACCTTGTATATTTTAGACGCTTCTGAAATGACTGAAATAACCTGGAGTGTTTAACGACGGAAATGGAGATTAATTGGATTTAAGATCCTGTTGGACAAAAACTGCAGTGAACGGGAGTCAACGCTTATGGGCGAATTAAATCTTGACTGCTAACTTTAGCTTTCGCAGTTATATGGAGTTTTTATTTGCTTGTAAAACATTTGTCTAGTTCTGCATGCATTGTATGGATCTGCTTCCAAAGAAGCATTAGGAATTAGTTCTTATTCTTTCTTGTTTAATTTCCAAATCGGTTCCAAGATAATCCTTTCATTGCCGTTATCCACGTACGATCATTTTATCACACACTCATGATAATTATTTTTTTAGCAGAGGAAGTGCTAACATTTATCTGGCGTTCCTCTGCCTCGCAGTAACTGTAAACCAATTAATAACGCCCAACTGCATTGATAATGGTTTATTCATCGTTACATTATTGTCGGTAAATTGTTAGATACTTCGGCCCTAGTTTGTGTTTGAATTCTGATCATGCCTTCTCTTTTGTTTCATTAATGTGAAATCGATAAAATAATAGCAAAAATATTCAATTTATGCAATTCCTATGCTATCTTACCTTATAATGAATAAAAAATTATCTCAGTGTTTATTCCTGGCCATTAGAAGCTCTATTACCTTCGACATTTTACTTCACTTTATATATTTGATATCCTGCAGTATTCGCACACTTTTGTTTCTCTGTATTACATTTAAAACGTTATTTATCCATTTCGGCCAACAAAATCGTCAGGCAAAATTCAAAGTTCGCTTAGAATTTAACCGTTTATCTTTTGATGTATATCTTGAACTAAGTGTAAACCTTCATTTTCGAGTAATAATAAACGTAATTGGTGTTGGCAAAAAGGAGCTATCTGGGGTTTGACCTTTATATAATTAACAGATATTCTCTGGCTTGTAGAATAGCTCTACAGGATACCATAAAATTTGGCTCCTTAGAAATTTAAAACAGAAAGAAAATGGATTGCGTGTGGCACTTTTTTATTTATTTATTTATTTATTTATTTACCATCACCACCGAAAACAGCACATGTGGCCTTTACATCGGGGTATTAACAATGTAACATAGACGAGCACACACAACCATGTCCTGAGTGGTGAAAATACCTACTCAGGCGGGACTCGAACCCGCGACCCTCAGGTTAGCAGGCGAGGACTTAACCACACCGCCACCGATATAATAAGGGAAGATTAAAGTATATAATAACAATTTTGTGGACATTCCACATTATTCTAGCAAGTTTAAAATTTACATCAGTTTTTAAAACTTCTTTCTTTCAAATTAGACTAAATGGGAGATTCTGCAACATTACTTGTCATATTTCTCCATTCACCGGGTTTTTCAAGCTCTAGTGGATAAAATTTGTGTTTTTCAATAATACTAAAATATTCCGTGGAGTTCTATGCTTAATGACATTTATCCCGACATTCCTCAGCTTAGAAAATCCAATGCATGACTTTAATGTATGTTTTTGCCAAAAATATTCATTAAATTTTGAAACAAGCTCGATAAATATGTGTAATGATATTTTTGGTGACATTATTGGATAAAGACAAGATTTACCACATAAATTTGATGCTTATTAAGAGTACTTTTGAGGTAGTTATTAATGGGTAATTAGAGTTGATGGTTGGCTCTGGTATATAAGGGCTACTTAATACTTTAGGCTATTTTATGTAAATTGCTAGGTGAGTTCGATAGAGGAGTAAATAAGAGGTGTTTTGGATGGTGAGAAAATAATTATTTGAGATAAAGGGAGATATAGCATTGTGAGTAAGCTTTTTGAAGATTCTTTCCGGAGAAGGAAGAAAGGTCGGTTAATTTAAATGCGATGAAGGGCATGGAGTAGAACAATGAAAAGAACGTGTCTACGGCTGTAAAACCTGAGTGAGTGAGTGAATATGTGAGTCACTGTTCGTTTTTATTTTTACCTTGATTCCTTTAATTTTGAGTGTGACGATTGTTTGTATAAAATGAGTGAGTGTGGTGTAATGTACTCATGCAGGGACCGGTGTGCCAATGAAAAATCCCCCTTGGCCGTGATTCAATCCCGGGCCTTCGGGATGGGGGGTTTTCTCCACCCCCCGGAGCAACCCGTTCCCCAAGAGAATAGTATTCAATAGAAACTCACTACCGTTCAAAACTAATCAAAAAAACAATATTTTACTCACTAATATTATGTGGCCACAATATCAACACTGCTCTTTTATATTTTTATCCTCCACGAATACACTGCTTTTGTGTTTAGTTTCGAACATGGGAGTTACAAATGAACTGTCTTATTGATTATAATATCAACCCCCCCAAAGTGCTGGCAGGGAATCAGTATATGGATTACTCGTTTTATTTCTGGATCATTTCTCTTTGCCACTTGAATAAACCCCTGACGATTTTTTTTAAATTTCATTCTTTTTGGAGGCATGCGTAGTTTTTTCTGGATAAATAATATAAAGAAAAATCTGGATTTTTACTCAGTAAGATCATGCATTTTCCGTCAATCTTGTTTTTAATTCATGGCTACGGGCCCCTGTGCTGCTTACTTACGTGGGAGGCCATGTGTGAAATACGCCATGTATTGCGTTGCAAAGGGTGCGGAAGAATTGCTACCCGTAACTTCCACTTATGCCGCGAAACAACATCGGATTCTTCTTAAGGCTTCTTTCCCTTCGTTCAGTCTCTCCTCGCAAACAAAGTCATTGTACCTTCCAGGGTCACGGTTGGGGAAGCCACACACCAGCTCGTTGACACACCACCCTTTAGGGCCTTCCGTGGGATCGCCCTGAATCCTTACCGGGTTCACCTCTCCTTCTTCTTTGACCCTATCCTGTTCGTGTAGTATTTTCTTCCGAACTTCCCTTCTCCGTTTTTCCTCTTCCATTGCTCCCAATTTTCCAAAGAGCTATTCTCATTCCCTATCGACGATACAATCCTATTTTCGGTTCCTCGTCTTCATCCAAATTCTACTCTCTCCCATTGCCTCATCCTTAACCGTTCTAGCTCCCCCTATCCTCAACTGCTCTCGCTCTATCTTTATTGCGGCAGCCGATCTTTTGTATCCTCCCTGTTTCCAGCCCGTCACCTCTGTCTCTTTCCCAAATTGAGTCGGAATCGTCCTTTGAGTTTTCCCTGCGCCTCGTCCCTCCATACTTTCAATATCTCTCTCTCATGCTAGCTATACCCTTCCCCAATGCTCCAGAATATTCTTTATTCGTCCCGTTCCACTTTATTTTTTTGTGCCATCTTCGAGTTCCTTCCGACTCCATTCCGGAAGCAATAGAAGAAGAGGAACGTTCCCCTCCCGTTTTCTGTTCCCCCTAGCTTTTCTATTAGCTTCACTCGGACGGGAATTCCTCCCCCTACCGTTCCTTGTGACTGTGAGCGGCGCTGTTTCACGCTCCGGTGGAAATTCACGCTGCTTCCTCGCCACGCACGTGTGTTTCCTGCCAGTTCGAAAAATGTTATCCTTTTAGCTTCAGCGCCCCTTGTGCTCGGCGCCACGCAGCAATGGTCTGCTGCTATTCTGACCAATAAAAGCCCTTGGGCCAAGCCTTCGTTGTTCTCCCGGCGGCTGAACTTGGCGCACACTGATTGAAAGAGGCGTTTGCATAGTTTCTCTGCCTCAATGACTGCAGGCACCGAAAATTCCATCTCTTTGAAATAAAGGAAAAAGTATTCATCTGGAAGAAACTTTGTTTATGCGTAGTTATGGGCATGTAAAAAATTTCATAAAAAGCATTTATTTAAATTCTGGAATTATCAATTTTTTTTATTGCTCTTTAAATTGAGATCCATAATTTCTTATGACACTACATCTTTGGTATAAACTAATCATCTTTGGTACGAATAGTTCTCATTATTTATTTATTGCTACTTAAAGGTAATATTCTACGTATTTACCTGTATATACCAGTAGCATAAATAAAACTTGCTTTACTGACGATGACTTATATGCAGAAATTTAGAAGGTTTTACTGTACATATGTTAAAAATATGTTTGTATGCATTCACAGAATAGTTTTTTTTAGATTAATTAGTTAATGTATGTATAATATTCTCATTTTACCTTATTTTTCCGAGCACAGTCATCTCTATGAGACGTTTAAAAGTGTTTTTTTAGCTTGATAAATAATCTAGGTACCTATGTATAATATTCTCATTTTACGACATTTTCCCAAGCAAAGTCATCCCTATGGAACGTTAATGGTAGTTTAGTTAATATACGAGGCCAGTATTTGTAGTAATGATTAGGTTTTTTACCTATATCATTTTTGCAAAAATGTTTTTATTGAGGTATACCTTTCTTCTGTTGTTGCTGAATATTACATATATATTTTTAAGTGATAATAACACCCTTTTCCGTTACACTCTTAAATTCACTTTCTATTGATTAGTGAGTAAGCAGTTGTAAATTCGGAATAATGATCTCCTATGGAGATTTTTACTTTAAATTTTTTAATGCGTCAAGTAAAATGGGATTAACACTCATTTATATCCATTATTTAATTGACCCTTGACCATTTTTATAATGCTAGTCAATCTTTAGATTCAATGGCTGAGCGGATCGGCTTTAAATAATGTTAAATAATATAGGTAGGTGGCAGTGCACAAGGTTTGATGTTGAAATAGAATGTTGGAAAAATGGTATTACATAAAATCCTCTATAATTGATAGTTACTATTTATTTTATAAAACTACGAAAGTATCTTGCTAAAATTAACGGATTGAATTCCATTAATAATTCTTTTTATTGCATTTGAGTCTATTGCGACGGTCGTTTAAGAGATATATTATGAGCGTATATTGAAATGCAATAGTATATTGGTTATATAAGAGCCTAAATGGTTATAATATCTAAGGATCGCAAGCAGCCTTATTATTTTAAGCGATATTCTCTCAATGGCCATCTTTTTAGCAATTCAACTTCGCGGGAGTTCGTGATTGATCTGCTTATGGTTTTGCCTAAATAATTCAAACTAATATTATTTCACATTTTCCAGTAAGATTGATTCGTTTACAAATCTACTCGTATTCACTTTTTTTACGTTTCATTTACATTTTGACGTCATTTAAAGTTTTTCTCCTAAAGCTCTCACATAGGATCAGTCAAATTTTGGGATTTATAGGACGGGACCGGCAATATACCAGGTACTATCTGTATTAAATCAGTCCACAACTGATGGGTCTACATTAACATATCAATCTGCTATTAGTGCGTGACGTGTTTTTTCAAAATAGCTTTTCATCGGGCCTTCGGGTTAAATAAACGTGCTCAAGAAGTAAGCTATTACGTTTCAAAACCGTGAAGTGTACATGACTGTAACTTCTATCGGTAAGATGTGAAGTTACTGCCTCAATAGTTTCTCCACATAAGATGCATTAACTTCTCCCGCATTCCTTCTGAATATTTAAATATCGGCCGATCTTAGAATTATTTGAGGGACTACCTACCTATTACCTACTCCCGACGTACGGACTCGTTATTCCGGAATTTATTCCTTGGAAAAACAATGTAGATAAAATAATTATAACCCTGGTTTCTTTTGCATTAAGTAAGGTATAAGCGCAATTCTTCATGCTCTATTATTTCTACGACGTAGAATTCATTCAAGAATAATTATAATTTGGCCGAATAAATTATAATAATTTGAGATTAAATACTTTTGTATTCGAAAACAATGTATTTGGTAATCGCGATGAATTCATCTCACATCCAACACAAATTCCTTTTTGTACAATTGCAGTGGAGGGACTAATTATTTTCAGTAAGCCACCAACAATTTGCTATAATGCCTGGAATACAATAAATAACTATCAAGCAATGTTATATTTAGCTAGAAGAATTTTCTGCTCGGGACACTTTTAAATGTTGATTTTCAGTCTTCAAACTTCACGCGGCATTCTGTTGGCTTCATTTTTCTTCGTTAGTGCAATTCAGAGATTGAAATCTCACAAGTGACCAGCGATGGACTAAGCGAGAAAGAAATAATCCGCAGAATAGTCCAGACGAGGAGAGCATTCTGCCAAAAAAAGAATCTACTTGCAGCTGGGGGTACTAATGCAGAAGTAAGTAAACAATTCATCTGAACTTGCATCTGGAGTGAGTTTCTCTATAGAAGTGAGGCATGGACCAAGACAGCTGCAGAGAAGTTAAGGGTGGAAGCATTCAAAATGTGGTGCTATGAAAGAATGGTGAACATTAACGGATCGACCGAGTGAGTAATGTGGAAGTCCTAAGACGACTAAGAAGAAGACTTAATCGGCCACATCATGAGACATGATAGACTGATGAAGTAAATTGTTAAAGGGCAAGGCAGAGCTAGGTTTTCGGGTTGTCAAAACCCGAAACCAAAACCCTAGCTGTGCCTACTGCACCACTCCGCGGAAGTCTCCATCAATGTTGAAGGACAAGTGGATGGGAAGAACGGCAAAGGCCGGCATCGTATAAGATACATAGAACAAGTTCTGATGGACGTGAAAGAAAAGAAATACGTAAATATGAATAGAATAGCTGATGGGAGAATCAAGTGATGAGCTGCGACAATCCATTCCCATGTTTGGTGGCTGATGATGAAGATGTAACCTCTCGACGTCTCTTGTGAATATTTTATTATCCAGCTCAGCCCTTAAGTCGTAAGTAGTAGAATCGCTTATGAGTCGAGCGTAATTATACCCAAAATGTAATATGAATCGAATATGACATGTGGCATGATTGCGACATGCTGTGTCAAAGCGGCGGGCGTTATCACCAGATACATGCCATTATTATAGTATTTGATTAAATCATCATAATTAATATTGGAGTGGAATCAAACGACTAACAGCGAGTGATGATAATGACTCTGTCATATTCATTCTATATTTCTCGTAGCGATAAATGTATCACTGATCGTCAGATTGCTGTTGATGCTTTCACCATCACAGGTTATTAATCCATTGAATTTTTGCCTCAACTGTCCTCTCAACTGCCATTTACCTATCAGCATTTTTCTCTTCTACGTAATTGATCTTGGGTTAAATGTTTTCCATCAATCTTATTTTTTTGCCTCTCTCTTCTTTCACATTTTAATCAATGCTTGCTCAGAATATCATTAAATGGATTCTTTTAGATTCCTATGGTTTTTGAATAAGGTCTAGAGAAAAACTATATATAACGTAGATAATGGGCCAGATGTGTCAGTATTTACGCTGCAAAAATGTGGTGGTTTAGGATGATATTCAATAAGTGTTTAGGATAAATTTCCAAATCAAACATAATTTTTAAGTTGTACACTAACATTATCCTTGTGCGTTAGTATTAAAAGTACTGTAGCAATACAAAGTACGATGCCCATTAAGAACATCTAAATCCTTTCCATTTTTTTATCCATCAAATAACATATACCGAGTAAAAACATATTTCCAGCTTTATTAATGGATTTTAATTGATCCATGTTACTGTAAATAACACTGTGCCTTTCCAATTTCTCCGTATAAATTTAACTGAGGTTGTTCGTAGGGTATTTTGTAGTTGTTGATGCCGCCGTGTCCAATGGGATAAATCTTTCTCTTTGGTATTTTTTATGGCTTTTCTTTTTTATCTAACTGACAGAAAATCACTATGTTGATGTCCTTTCTCATAAAAGTTTTCTTTGCATCACATTTCAAATTTCGATTGCCTTATTTTTTCCGATGTTCTTCCTACTTCTGTGCTGTGTTACAAATAGAGAGAGGGCAAATATGTATATCTCAATGAAGGCCTCAAACTTTTGAAGATGCAGAATTTAAAACTCAATGCGATATTACTTGTGCAATATCGTCCAGCCCCATTTTTTGAAGTTGGTTGCCAAATACTTTCGATGTAGTGGGAGATGAGGAGAAGCATTGAGTGTGAAAGAGGTAGGGGTTGAAGGTGGTGTCTTAAATAAGGTCACAAAAGAAAGGACCAGCCTGGAAGAGAAATGGGGGAGAAAGAGTGCTCGCGAGGGAGGACGAAGTGTTATGGGCTATAAAGAAAATAAAATAACCATAAAACTCTGGCGGAGATGCACAAGGTGACGTGGTGAGAAGAAGCATTTTTCGAGGGATAGTGGTTGTATAGTCTGGTGGATTACCTATGCATGATCCGTCTACTAACTAGTAGAGTGTTCTCGAGATAAACCCGAAGCCCTTTTCCTGAAATCCCCTCGTAAAATCTTCATCGATTAGTTAGCGGTTACCGTCTTTAACTCATCGTGTCTTGTTTCAACTGCATCGAGCCTTAAAATGAAGCCGTGAAGAAACATCTTTCTTTTGGTGATTGTTCTTTTTTACTCTTTTCTGTTAGCACAATCATTATATGTCTGTGAATATTCTAGACGATAAAGCACATAATCAAGGGAAGATAATGTTGCTACAAGAAATTCAATAACTACACCTATTATGTTCCCATAACTCTTTGCCTTTATAATGCCACTCCACTCTTAAGTAGATATATTACCTATTTTGCACTCATTTTTGTGATTGACCAACTGTCATTTTTGAAATGTTTTGAAAATTTTCTGTCCTGTACAGTTTAAATATCTGTTTCTTCAAATGCCAAGTACAGCCCCTGCGGTACGAATTAACGAAATATTCTTGACTTGCGTTGCGCTTCAAGAAAGCTACGAGTGAAGAACTTGCACTGTTTTTTTTGTTGAGTGCATGCTAGTAGACTACGCAGGGTGCATTAAGAATGCATTGTAGTTGGTGGTTACCATTAATTTAACGTTATCTTCTTGATTGCCATTCAGTCATGATTTAACCTTGATCTTTTGCACTAGTAAATGCAAACTAGAGCATACTTATTTTCTTGATTGAAGTAATTTACTTTGCTGTACTCACTGAATTACCAATAGTGAGGATTTCGTTTATTTTTAATGATAATAAAGCTTTATAATGTTAGTTTTTATAGGTTATATTCTGTGATTTTTTTGACTTTGCTGAGTAATATGGTATTGATATGACTGAAAACAATATTCACTTATCCCTAAATTTCATTTTTTTTCGATTTAATTAAATTTTCCGTGTTTATTTCCATTGCATCATCAGTGTTACTACTTGATATGTGAGGTCATGCATAACGATTCAGACGCACTAAAGTACCCTTGGAAATATTATATTTGTAAATTTGTGAGTTCCAATTCTTTCTCACATTCCAAAACTTAGCATTTTACGCAACAAATGCAAGATTTATAATCCTTTGAGCCAAGACATAACCTCCGTCTATTATAGCACTGGGGGAAACATTTATTTAAAAGATAAAAAGTGGTACCTAATAATTTACTAGAATGTATATTGTGGCGTTTTTGCATGCTTTGTCTTCCTAGTTTTAAATTTTACCTAACTATTCTATATTGTTCAGTTTTTTGCCAAGCTGACTACCAAGTGCCACAATGTGCCAGTTAGGTTTCATGCATACAGAAATCAGCTGCTACCCAATTTTATCAGAAATGTTACGCTTATTTTACTAAAGAAATGCGGGATGTATCTCGTTCTCGGCCTAAAAATAGTAGTCGATACCATTTATAATTTTTCGAAGTTATAAAAGTAATGGCATAGTTGGTAGAGTTTTGCGCTGCTGACTGAGATTTTTGAGATTGAATCCCAGGAAAATCATTTCGATACCCCTAGCTATGACTAAGCAGGGTTATTTTCTTAAAACTAAATATTTGTGGGTAACTGGACGTGACAAAGTGACAGGAACTGTTTCCGCTCCCTCGGGTTTGCATCTGTTGATCTCTACCCTCACCAACCAGACTTAACATCTAGTTGATATAAACTCCTGAGACAAAGATAGGACTTTTATTACTTCTTATGCTAATTTTAACTCTAATAATCTTTCCTCTCTTACAAGCTATTTATGGAACTGCGTAATTTAATTTGTTTAATGCACATAAAAGAATGAAGTTCTGCAGTATTCTATTGCCTCATTTGCTTTTGGACACTTTAAGGTTGTGTGTCGTAGTTCTAGCGAGTATAAAGTAGTACCTTTGTCCTGCTACTTTTTAATATGCCAGTTATTTTTACCAGTAAATATCATCACCGAATTATTTTTCTAACTCCTCAAATGTACGGTTCACGTCTCCTTTGTTGTGCTCTGAACGATTTAGGGCTCATCATAAAGTCTAGCGTAGTCTGTTACTCAAGAGATGGAACCTGTTATGAGTGTGGGAGCAATTGGTTGCAGTTGAATTATCGTTAGGGATAGTTTTATTGAATGAATAAACCCATAAACTTAATGAAACTCTTTTTATCACACTCTATTTCTTTATTTTTTTACTAAATTTTGCTGTAAATACTTAAAGCGTAGGCAATAAAAAAAACTTATGAGGATTTTCCCTTAGATATTTTTCGCCGAATTGGAATTTAGACGAGGATGATCTAAACATGTTTTTGGAGATTTTACTGTCATGCCCTATCTGCCTCTGAAATAATTTTCTGGGAAAAGTTAGTTGATATCACTTCTAATCATAAATAGGTATCGATTTGTGAAATGCTGTGGTGTTTATCAGGCAGATTCATTGTAGCTAAAACTTTATTTTAGTACTAAGAGGATGATTTATTTAATTTTAAACGCTACGACAGCTCAGACCTTAATACACTTGTGTTTGAAAAGTATGACCTCAACACCTTTCCAATTGCGTGACGCTGCTTGCGATATTCTTTGAGTTGTATGCACCAGGCATGCTTTAGGCGTTGCTAAATGGACGACGAACGACTTACTTTACCTGGCGAATTCGCGCTTTTACAGTTCTGTTATTATTTTCCAGAGCGTGCTTTGGAAATCCAGAAATGCGTCGAGTACGTCCTTCAAATTGTAAAAATTCCCGAGAGTAATGCATGGGGCAAAATGCTTATGGAGCATTCAAATTCATGGTTCTGCTTTGGAAATGATTTTAACAGCCGTGCCCGATTAAATTTGTCGAGGAGGTGCCTCGGAAATATTCTCCGTCCCGCCGACCGGGCTTACGACTGGGAGGGAACACATGGAGGAAGGCCTAAGCGGGTTTGGAAGCGGTGAAGAAGAAGAAAAAAAAATGAGGACGTCCAGGAGAGAGAGAGAGACGGAGGCTTGGTCATGTTTAGGAGCCCATGTCCCCCTACGACCCTTAAAATGACAACTTCCATACGACCCGAGATAAGGTCACGCGTACTGTACGTGACTCAGCGGACGGCGGCGAGAAGGAGAGGTTGGAATGAAAAGGTGGAATGAAAACGGACCGAGTATGGTTTATGGGTAAGGGGGTGCGGAAGTTTCGAGCCAAGGCCGGTGTCGGGCCGAGAGGGTAGCAGGCGAACTGCGGCCATGTGGAGGAAAACGCTCAAATGCGAACGAGAAATGTATATATGCGAGGAAGGAAGTTGTTTCCTTTGCGAAGAGATATCCAGGGAATTCTTTGCGGAATCCGTTGAAAATCAGGAAAAACGGAAGCTGTAAGAAGGAGTATAAATTAAGTTTGGCGTAGAGCTAATTCAAGTGAACCGTGATCATTGGAGCAGCTTGGATTTTTTTTCGCTGAGGCATGTCCTATTTTCTAGTTCATGACCGTGTTGGCCTAGGATTAAGCAGCAGCTCTAAGCTATTTTTCCTGTAAGTAACTAAAAAAACAATTCAGCTATTTGTCTTTCGTAAATATACTCGCAGAAGTTTAATTATTATTAATAGTTTGCTTGGGATTAAAAAAATATGCCACTCTAGCATTAAGCAAGTAATAGTTATAAAAGAGCGAGGTGAGCTAATGATTGCCTATTTACTTGCAAAGCACCGGGACTCTTAAAGAAATATTAATTACATTAAAGACATAATCAAGCTAAATATAAGTTTGGTACTAGATGAATTTGATGAGACGGATATAACTGCCTTTTCCATAAAGGTATGCATTGACCTTTACAGAAAATTTATTTTTCCAAAATATTTCTAGTAAAACCATGTAGTAATTTAACACTTTCTGTTTCTTACATTTTTACAAATATGCCTGTTCTGAGATTATAAACATGTCTTTGAGAGATTTGGCCGATGAATTTCAATGGTTGCTTTATCTCTAGGTTTTGTTGGCCGATGATAAAGGTAATTGATAAATTATTATCACTGCATTTAACCGTCCTAAACGTAAAAATATATTCATCAGTCCTGCCGTTTTTAATAGCATTTTATTGATTCGAATAATATTTGGTTCTTGGTGATTAATAACTTAAGATACGTTTCCATGCACAGTGTTATTCTTTTTTACCTGAACCACAATGGATAAGTATAAAAATTCATCACAATGTGGGTGGATGGGTCCGCGAAATATTTTGATATAAATTTGAGTTTGCAAAATTATTTGATAAAATGTAAAGTTTAGAAATATGGCTCAGATTGTGCAGTTATTTTATTTTTTCCTATAAAAACACAATTTTTTATACTTGCTACCAATTTTTAATTACAAATATGTACTTTTTTTAAATTCTGTGCCTGAGAAATAGACAACAATTAACACATACATCTACTTCTAAATTCGCGGAAGTAAGGCACACTATAGCGAGAGCAGCAGTTTATAATCCATTGTTTTCAAAACACTCAATGCCAAGATAATAAAATCGCCTTTTCGTGATAAAAGACCAAACGACGGATTCATTGGCTTAGTGAAATCTATCCATTAAATCAGCACCAGCAGGCTAAACCTGGGTATGGGAACTATCGCGGTATTTCATTACTTTGATGAAGTTTCAAAACTGAAGGAACTGCTTCTGAGGTTATTGAGCATGGTTTTTCTCGAAATTTGCTATCAAATGTCATTACATTGAAAATGTTAGTAACTGCAATACATTTTTTACTTTTATAACCTGTTTTCAGGAGGATAATTTTGACAAAAAAATTCGAATTCCTTATTTTTAACGACTTTTCATGCTACTAATTATAATGTGGCCGGAAGATGTTATACGCAGAGAATATACTCTCTTGCTTTAAATATTAGCCCTTCTTTTAGAGGTAACTACTGATATTCTTGGTCTCTTCACGTATCTTCAAATTTATGTAAATCAGAAGTATTTAAACATCTTGGTATTTTAGTTGCAATCATACCCTATGAGGATACCAGTAGAGGCAATAGGTTAACACGTAAATAAATTTTTCTGAGCAAGAGGTTTAGAGCAATGTGGTTTAGGAAATGTTTGCGTTTAGGAGCTTTTGGTATGAGAATGAATGTTAACTAGTATTTAGGTAGTGTCTGATTCAGTATCAACTCTATTGGTACATGTACGCGGTGCATCTTTGTTCATGATTTAACTGTACCAAGCCGCACACCCAGCAGGCTTGCTGAGTAAACAATAGGTGTTGATCCCTGAATAACCTACTCATGGGTCTTTGAGGTGTTGATATTTCAAAATAAATCATCAATGTTATTTCATGTTTATTTGCTCTAAACATCAGTTTATTAGATCTAACATGTCATAGTTTATATCACTATTTACTATCGATGTTTTTTGCGTAAATTATTATTGAAAATTAACATTTTAAAATGATTTCGTAGAACTGTATCCTATCTATAAATAGTTTTCTTGCTAAGCAATTTGCGTAATGTTCTAATATGAAATCAATAAAATGTGTTTATCTGACTTACAATTAGACATATTGCTGTCAGTATTTTTGCGAAAACGTCCAGCGCACATTTGTAGCATTCGTCATTCTACCATATCTATTCCCATAATGCGTATGAGATTGCGGTGCTTCTTAAAAACATCGTGCCTATAATTAAGTGCGTTGTAGTATTTTAGATTATGTCGCAATATATGGGATAAAGGGAGTCACTTTTTGGCCGTAAGTTGGAATATAGACTTCATCTTTTAACTAAATTCCAAGACAGTATTTTTACTGATGGAGTGAAAACATTTAGCGAATTCCAACTTACTATAGTAGACTGGACCATGAAAATAACATTAGAAAAATTGATTGCTGAACCGACAGAATTAAAATGTCTTTCTTTCCTTGTACAAATAGGGATACGAATAGTTTTAAATGTATTCTATAGTACATATTCAAGTGTATCAATGGATAGTATAAGTAGCTGAATGCTAGCGTAAGGACTCTAACCTAATCTAAATAACAGCATATTTGTGCATGCTTGCGTTGCTATTTATGTAGGTATATTTTTAATTTTAATGTTTATGCTAAAATATAGATACAAATGCTATATACGTATGTGATGCAATATATGTTCGGTGTGAATTTACCCCCTACCACACATATTTATATTGGTTTGCAGGGTATTATGTAGGAGTGGTTGTAGATTTCGTCTCCTCCACACACCTCTATGATAGATAATAGGGTGCGCCGAGAATGTTAATGAGAAAGTAGGTTGAAAGCGTAGAGGGATAAGAAAAATAGAGAAACACTGCGGGAGTGAAATTTGGTGAGATGGATGGCAAAAGGGGTGGCTTGGAGTAAGGGCATGAGTGTAGGAGCCGGAAGAAGTTAGTTGTCCCCTCGGATTTCACCTCCCCCCCTCCCGAGGAAGAAGTTTCAGGGCTATCTTTGGGAAACGAGAGATTCTCGTTATGGTTTTGGCGGAGCTAGAGAGAGGTCGGGGCAGTTAAAGGTCGTGGAAGCGTAGAGTGGCGACGGGGGAGTAGATACTAATACAAGGTCAGACTTCTGCACAACAACTTATCTTTGTTCCTCCTCAATACAATAGTTATTGCGTTAAAATAAGATATTCGTCAAACTCCTTATTCAGTTTCTCGATATGCCAACTGGGACGTCTGTGAGAAACAAGATTATCACTTGCAATGGGGATATGCTTCTATCGTGAAATGATAGAATTAACACCCACTGCGTTTGACTGTAGAGACATCATGCATGAGGTTCAAAGAGAGGAAAAGTATATTTTTGCGGATACAGCTGATGTGATCAAAACATCGCGTTTATACCCCTAATTAAAGTTTAGTAAAAACTACACATTTAACATCTGTATTAGCAACACTTTGATTACGTTGTAATGCGAATATATTCGTTTGTTATGCCTAATGTCTGTCTACTGATGCTACATCATACAATCACATACAAACAACCAATAATATGGTTTGTTGAGATAGCAGTAGATGAATATGGCATATATCTTAATGATTACTTGAAGGCTCGTCGGACAGTTCAACGTAACCATCAGAGACTCCAAATTTGTGTTAGGATACGGTATAATTACAACTCTAACTTTATCATGCAAAGCATTTCCTGATATCCCTCCATTACTGCACGGTTGAATGAAAAATAAGTCTGCGTGAATTCAGTGAATAAGAAACTTACAGTAATATAAGTTCATCCATTGATTTCTTAAAGTTTTGGTATCCTTTCTTTGTATTATTTACTTTGCTACCATGTTCATGCTATGCAGAATTATTTTTTATAGTTTATCAGTCCTCTTTCGTTGATTATCTAACCCATACCACACTACATACTGTCGAGTATGCTTTCTTGGTACTTTATAGCTGTAGCTTTATCATACATCTTTTCTTTTCGTATCTAATAATATATCGAAACTGCTCAGGAACCAGGAAGTCAATACATCTGTCAATTAGGGAAATCAAACAGACATTACTAGTTTTCACTTTGAAAAACATTATTTGTTCTGTTTACTTCAGCATAAAATGCGTAAGAAACGAGAATTTTTACCTCAAAGTTCTACTAAAATAATTCTTCTAGTGGAAATGAAATTTAATGGAGATGTTATTGCATTTAAGTAGCAAGTTTTACTCTAATTTCTAATCTAATATTCCAAAATTATTTTTATCTTGTTCAATTACTTACACCATTCTTTCCTAAGAAAGTATTAAGGCTTTTGGAAGTTTTTTTTAACTTTAGTTGTCATGAAATCCGACATTCTGTAAGCAACGGGGGAACACGCCTTTGAGGAGAAGGATGCCTCGAAGGGACTGTTGGAAGATGAGTGAGGAGAGGACGGGGCGGGGAATAAGGAATGGGACAGGCGCACAAGGCCTTTCCAGGGATTTTGTCGGTCCATGAGGGAAAGAAAGAGGTCGACGACGCGAAAAAGGAAACACAAGTCAGGGAGTCCTCCACGAAAATCATGCAAATCAGCGTCTGGACTCCGCGGCCAAGTTAAACAAAACTCAAGAGGGAAAAGTAAAGAGGAGGCATTTATTCAAATCAACTTATCTCTCTCGTTCACTCCAAGTGTCCACCTATCTGGCCCACTCGCCTCCCCTCTTCTTATTTTTTTCTGAATAACATTTTAAAACTAAAGAAACCTGAGGGAAATAATAATTAGTCTGGCGAAACTTCCACTTCAAAATTACTAATTTTCTTAGTGTGCTAGGCGAACCTCTGACAAAAGTTACCCTTTTCCTTGGTCTCTTCTAACGAGCATAGATTTTGAATTATTCATTTTTGCCCAGCCGTTTAACACCACGTCCTTACATCAGAAGCACTCCATTTTACGCTGCACGTAATTTCTCTTACTTCACTGGAATACTCATATCCATGATGGAATAACTACGTTTTTCTTCTATTTCCATAGAGTACGTGTACTTGAGCTTTTATTTCCCATCTCATTTTGAACTTTTTGATTAATACATGATCTAGAACACACTTTGCGCAGATAGCCTTTGCGTCTTCATGAAAAGTGAGTAAAGTTCCGAAATTGATTACGTGAAAGGAGGTGTTGTGTTTGTAATACCACTTTTCTTGTTCTTATTTCCTTGGCTTCCAATTTTCGTGGCCGGATGATACCTGCAGACAAAGTTCTCGTGTTGCGAAATCACTAAGCTAGTTTCCGTTCCCATGTTAATGAAAGACTCCGCGAAATGATTTACCGTCACTTTCAAAATCATTGCCCATTCATTTGAAAATTTATTTCTTTCGCAAAGTTTCTCTTTGTAACAGAGATATTAGGTAAATCAGCTCTTAGGACCATTTTCAACCAAAATATAGGAATTCAAAAAGTTATTTTTAAGTACGGTGTATAATCGGAGATATTATTTCACTTAAAAATTTGTGAGCCTGAGTAAAGCCCAAAATCAACTTTTCTCAATTTCTCTCGCCAATGTCCAATCTCACTGGCCAAGATTTTCACATAGATTCCACTCATTAACGGAAATGTCTCTCGTGAAAGAAAGCAATATCTTTTTTACAACACCTATAAAACTTCTCTTAATCCCATTAAAGACAGGCATTTTTTCTTTTCTTACTATTGAATGGACCTTGGATGGTAGTGATTTTAGTTTAGTTGAATTTGAACGTTTCATAGCATAATAATTTAATGCAGCACAATTATCGAATTTCTTCTCATTACGGTTAAAACTCTTTACATAAGAGGTTAAAGCCAGGTATCATGTCGTATATAAGAGTTATAAGGGTAGAACATAAAGACTTTCTGAGCCCAACATGGCTAGTATAATACATTTTTGTGCCCCAGTAAAATTTTCACCACTGCCTCATTTCGTTTACTTTGGTGTCAGTGCATTTGCTGTTAGTGTATTTTAAAAAATTGGAACGATTAAATATAAATCCAGCCAGTGAAAGTGCGTATCAATTTATAAATATATTTAATAAATTAGGATAATATTCAGTTTTACTTGAGCCAGTAAACGTAGCAGTCTGTTCCTCGCAGCGAATCCCAAGCGGTGCCGTGTTCTCTTGACGTCAAGGTTGGATGAAATATAAGGCGTCATTGACTTTAAATTCTTCGCATACGGTTCGCGGTAAGCGTAAATCGTGTTTTGAGCCATTTCTTCGTTCTGGGAATATGGTCGCAGTTCTTGGTAGGAATAATTGAAACCCATAAATAAAGCGTCGAAGCTTGTGCGTATTCAGCTTGGCTACCACTATATTTCGCCATTGGGAAAACGTTGGTTTATTTCATCTTTCTTTCACCTTGTGTGCGTTTCTGTTGCTTCCAGTGAAAATTATGCAGTTTGCTCTCATCAGTGGGTCTGAAAAACAAAATTCATTATTCCTTAATCGGGCAAACCGCTAGATCCTGATAGTGACAGCATTAAATAAGGGTGTTTATAAGTTATCGACCATAAGAAGAGAGTGTGTTTAATGATGTTATGAGAAATGAGTAGAAGTTGCAGAAAGTGCTCTTTATGTACATTTCAGAAAGTGGATCTCGGTTCGAAAATCAAAGATTACCGTAAATGAAATTTTCTGTATCAATCTTGCAAGGACCACTTGCAACTGAACATACTGCCGAACGATGTTTCTAGAACGGAGCGCTAATAGTCTAAAAGCAGAATATGCATAATATTGTGGGTGTGGATGGACAAAGTATTAATTATACCGTTCTAATTGTAAGTTATCATGGATTTCATATTTAAGGTTGCTATTATCAGATATAAATTACTCATATTTTGAAGAGAATTTTTTTTTACAAAAACGCTTTCAAGAGGTAAGATAATTAATCATGATTAATTCGATAAGTGTGCAAAGGTATTTTTATAATGTGATTCTTAAATTACCGCAATTACGACAATTATCTGCTATCGTGTTGAATTTGAACCTCTGCTATGCATTAGCTGTAGGTATTGAAAATGTTTTCCTCAATCGAAATTTGTTCTGTAGCGTACTTAACTAGTTGTGTGACTTTATAAAATAAGAATAGTAAATTTAATTGCTCCCAAAGTAAATCATTCCATAAAAGGGTAATTTACAAAATGCAGCACTAAGTACTTTCTATATATGTATTAAAATGCTGTGTCTAATGCAAACGTAGGACTGGTTGGTGATGTTAGACTTTGACACGTACTAAGACACGCATATTCCCTCCTACTACTGATTTTTATCACTATTCAATATTGTTGCATTAAAAGGATCATTGTAATCAGAATTAAGTAGCTCACTGGCTCTAATATACTTTTCTTGAAGCATAGATCAATGTAAACACATTAAGTAAAACAATGAGAGTCATCAAACTTACGTTAAATGCTTGGTAAGTGATCGGTGCAAATATGACACTCTCCTAAGCACGTAAGTGGGATATGCTAATACATACTTGGATACATATGATTGACATTTGAATTTTTATTTCAATCTCCGGCACATACATCCAAGACCATTGATAAGATTCAAGATCTATTGTGGGTCAAATTTTGGTGGACGGCAGTTACTGACTTAGATCATGCACATTTAGGTCAATAAATTCCTTCATGCGTAGATACACATGGGAAAAACTATCCTATAGTTTAGCAACGCTATGCTTTTTCTTGCCATAGACAAAGCGACTGCTTTGTTAAAGAGACACAAATGAAAAGGACGCTAGTTAAATAAGGTACTGGGTGACTCCTATAGCGTTTTAACTTATCATTAGTTCGACCGAAATAAATATTATACTAGCAGAACGAGAGTAAGAAGTTAGATCATTATTAACCTCGGAATACAAAACTTTTTACCATTACATTAAGTAGATCCGTATTCGTACTCTGAACCTGACGCATTCATTTTCTCATCTTTTGAGTGTCAGCTTTCACCAAACCCCTGCGTGTACAGCTGTTTAAATTGCATTCTAGCCATATTGACAGCGTTAACTATTGACTACGAACTTTGAAGGTGGCATCCCGTGACAGCTTTAGTCTCTCCCCTTTATTAGCTGTTGAAATTACTGTTCCAATAAAGTGTTCCCCCCCTCGCATGAGATTAACGTTCTTTTATTCGGATTCCATTCTTCCGCCGAGGGTTCCTCTTTTCTGCACCTGGCCTTGCGTCCGGGATAATATCAGCTGTCAGAGAGTCCCCTCACCCCAACGTTGAGATTATAAAGCAATCCACCAAGTCCCCTTTTTAATAACATGATACTGTGTAGCAAAAACTTGAGTAGAATTTCAGGCAGGAATGAAAAATATGTTGTCTACGTAGCGTAAATACAATGTTAACCTTTATTTTGAATAACATGTTGTTTCCTACTCTTTTCCTTTTGAATTCCTCGAATATATGATTTTGCTATATTATCTTTTATTTGATTTTTCCAGGTAGTTTTGCTTAGTTGATTAATATTGTTATCAACGAATCGTTTTTTCTATACTGCCTGTGAAGCTTATTGATGTTTGCATCCGTTTCCTGCGGTGAGGTTTTTCTCTAGTTAGTTATCCTTTTACACCCTAAATATTTGTTTTCCCGCACCCTTTATTTTTTCTTCTAACATGTTATTTTATTGACGATTCAGTGAGATTCGTACCACTCTAGTGGATCTTCTGCTCACAGAAACAGCATAGAAAACTCCAATGCATCCTTCTGTTAATAAAATAAGGGATCACGTTTTATTCCTCTGGTGGCGACTTCTAAGAGGAAATCAATAGATTTCGACAGCGTTTGGGTATGAATCGCGCAAGGATAATTGTGAAATAGATGTGTTTTTCCAGTACCTAAGGAAAATGTACCATAAGTTCACAAAAACAGAATAAAATGTTGAATATCTAACCTATGACACATAAACTCATATGGTGTTTACCAATGGGTGTAATTTGAAGGAAAACCATATTAACCATAAAAGATCAAGCCAGTTTTCTTCAGAAAAAGTACTAAAAACTTTTATATGAAATAAAGTGGTAATTTTATGAATGGGACAAGCTCTTATGCTTTTCAAAGTTTTTGCACACACGCATATCTTATAAAATTATAGACTTACAAGCCAGCATCAGAAACTAACCTTCGGGTTGAACACAACCAGGCCAGATTAAGCACCATTTCCTTCTAACTTATTTATACTTCCTGGCCACAAAATTCAGATGGGTAACTTGTGTTTTGGGCTCAAATCTTTCCTTGAGCATAGGCGTTGCGTTTGTTTTATTTCAATTTCTTTATATTGCGATGTAGGCAATGTCATGTCGGAACTTCACAACCTTACCGAGGATTTGAGATAAACCAGGAATTAGCCGACTCCTCACAAAAGGCGTTAAGGAGGGTAAATTTAACAGACAAGGGACTGATGCTGATTTTCCCCGTAGAACTTCAACGAGGGGTAAAATTTTGAATGAAAATATGCAGGAAATTCCTTGATTTTCAATCTTTTTGAACAAAACAGACACTTTTGTTTCTTGGCTATGTAAATCACAACAAACCAATCCCGCTTCAATACTCGTCAAACAATCCACTAATATGAGGAAATGATTTATAAATCAATTATAAACTATATACTTTGACTCAAAAGTATTTGCTGCTGGTTATGTTTACGGATGTCAATTTAAGGTGTGAAGCGCACCGTTGATAACCCTTCCAGCAAGTGATCAACTGGTAAGGTGACTTCTTTGGAGGTGGTATTCGTACCCGATTATGCCCAAAGATGAAGTTAAGTTTTACCCACACAGCATATAAAAGGGAAACGAATGACCCGGAAGAAATGTCTTTCCCGGATTTTAAGTCCGTCCAAAGGGATACGTGGCTACTTTTAGAACATTATATTAACCCGGTTCCCCATTCACTACCTACTGTAATCTGGCGGGTAAAAGACTAGTTGACACCTCTTATCTAGCCATCTTCCTCACGATAATCTAACGGCTGCGCTAATGCTGCAATTTCTGATGAAGAATGTGTTTTGTTACCGCTTTACATTTTTAGGCATTGTACAGAGAGTGCCCATGCATCTTAGTCAGTTTTTTCTTCATTAATGACCTCTTTACCATCACCAATTACTTATCTCATGATTTATTTGACGCAGCTCTCCACTATACCTACTTGCTAAACGCTTCAACTACAATAATTTCTTCTATTTCTATCACTTACCATTTGAGTCATATACCTGGGTCTTGCTTTGTAACTCGCATTAAAAATCACCCGTAGCTCCATTTAAAAAATATATTTTTTCTTCTCCATCTTGAATAGTTCTCCATACTGATCTTGTTATTTCAAGTGCAATTTGTTGGCAACGTTGAGTGAAAATATGTCATTTGATTTAGGTATAATGACGGAGCATATTTTTTTCTACACGTAAAAAATATATTATGTAGCTTCCATTTTAGGATGGTAAGTCCTTAAAGTTTCCATTGTCGCATGCAGTCGTGGCGGAAAGATTTGGCGGGTGGGAAGGGTTCGAAGGAATGTGTGTGGCGAAGGTGGAATTGAAGGCTCTCCAGTGTGTCTGGGGGGGGGGGTGGAGTGAGTGACGAAGAGGGACGGTGGGTGGCAAGGGGGATTGCGAGCGAGCGGGTGGTCGAGAGGGGCACGTGGGTGGGTGGTTTAATGGGTCGAGGAGGGCGACAGGGAGAAAAGGGGTGGTTTGTCTCAAACGCGGAACGGGTAAGGAATTGGAGGGGTGGTTGAGAGTGGGAAGGGAGAGGGAGGGAGCGAGATAGAGAGAGAGGAAATTAATGAGTCCCTTGGGTGGTGAGAAGGAGGTGAGCCTCTTCCTTCAAAATTGGTGTTTGTGAGTATGGCGAGCATAGTCTCATTAGAGATAAGGTCGTGAGAAGGGGGGAGGTCGCGTGTGATTAAGGAGAGGGGAGGGGTGTGGAGGAGAACGGGTTGGGGGTGGGGCTAGGGGACGGAATTCCCGCGGGACGGTAGGGGAAGTTTCGTGTGGGGGCAAGGAGAAAAAAAGCCTTCTTTAGAATGGAAAAGTGATAATTAAAGGGTTGGGGCACTTATTGCCAGGGAAAACTTACTTTTTTCTGTAGGGGTGAGCTCGGGTAATTCTACGACTTTTTTTTGGTGTTTTTACGTCATTCTGTAATATTGACGTTTTTTTGTTCTCCGTGAATGCAATGCCTTGTCATGGATGGGGGAGGCTTCCATTGCGCTCATGAAAAGGTCTATTTTCCTACGTTGCACGTGATATATTTTTTGATCAGTTAAAGGCAAATGATTTCGTAAGTCGCGGTACAACGATAACCGAATGAAAGTAAAGGTTTGGACTGTCAAGTGCGCTTAAGAAAGTTTCTTTTGATGAGTAGAATTGGCAATATTAAACATAGAATGGCTTCATAGTTTTTGTAACAAATATCTACTATAAGTGAATGGTAGCGTTTAAAAAAAATTCGACTTTACAATTTTGTATAATTGCGCTAGTCGTTATGAAGAGATAACATAAACAAAGCTTCGGCATAGGTAGGGACGTGCAGTAAACTTTTTTGAGGATGGTAATAGCGACTTTACTGCCTTCAAAAATACTTTATCAATCCGGAAATTGGTTTGGCCATATGTCCTTTCTTCTTCTTCACCCGTTTTATCCTCCTTTTCGCCCAATTTTTCAATCAAGTATCGTCTTAATGTAAAGCTATTTCTCTATTTCAGTCTATTTTATTCTTGGCTGAGATAAAGTTATAAATGTTCTTCATCTGATATTTTTACATCAATTTATTATTTACTGCTTGAATAAAGGTATTTCTGCCGTAGCTGATCTTCATTGGAAGATTATGCTAAAGAAATCGAATTGTAATTTAAACACAAATTTTGTTGGTCGGTCGATCTTGGAAGATGTGCGGATTCCGATGAAGTTTTCTTGGAATCAAAATGAGATTGATTAATGAAGCCCTTAACCCAGATAAAGGTCAAGAGAACCGAGTATTGAATCTAAGGTATTATTCTCCTCAGGTTTCTCATATTTTTTCATCGTACGCGAAGCAGCTCATTGTCTTTCTCGCACAGGAGAAGGATAAGAATCCGAATTTTAAGAATAGATCACATTATTAGCGTTGGTGGATTTTATAAATGATCCTGCTAATGAACTCTTCAGAAAGTTTGATGGTTTGTTTACTACTAACTTGAATAACTGAAGGTATTATCTGAGTTTGGTGGTGCTAGTCGTATATTTGATTAATTTTTTATTCAAATGGTCCATATGTAGTTGTTAACGCATTAGGAAGGAAGCATAGATTATGATACTCCCATTTTGGAGAAATAAAACTCCGCGACTGCTCAAAATTATGAATAAATAAATGAAATTTGTAAATTTTAGAATCCATCTTCGTGAAATACAATGTGTGTTCGCAGAAAATTCCACTTTAAAGGTCTCTATAGAACGGAAAATACTGGGTCCATGCATCGCAGAAAGCTGAAAAGAGGTAAAATAAGAGTAGACAATTTTGATGGGATGTCAAGATGTCGAAGATTTGTTAAGTTCACAAGGGAACAAAAAAGTTGAGGCCATTAACTAGGATATCAATGACAAAATATAATTCTGATTCTATGTTAACTCGTATTGCTCAAAAGTTTTTTTTTTCATCTTCAAACTATACTTCCCTATAATAGTAAATTATTAACCGTCCTTTTGCTAAAAAATCTAGTTCATTATTTTAAATATTTATAACATTATGTCGTAGTGCTATAACTTGTTTGTTTAATATCGATTGTGGCATTCCACTTAGATTTAATCCTAAAAAAGATGGGAACACTGAACGAGAATGAGAAAACGTGGGGAAAATAGAAAGAAACATCCTGGGTAAGCAAGGTAGATAACGGAACAGATGGGGATTTCAAAGGAAATGAAAGAAGGTAACGCGTATACTTATTTCAAAAGTGTTGTTATATTGGGAAGGGAGCGCTAAAGAGAATTGGGGGGAACCAGTAAAGCAGGGTGGGCATTCACAGAAAATACCGAACGTAAGCAGATGAAGACCTGAGTATAATAATTGCATGCTCTCAGCCAGAGAATTAGCGCCTTCTTTGAACTTCTTAGGCCATGGCTACTTGCAGGCTAAATTCCTAGTCACTGTGCCAAATTTGAGAGATGAAAGTCCTCCAGTTGATTGGATGGGTTAAGTCTCCTATTGCTGAACAAATCGGTGCACTACTTACCATTCGAGCGAGTCATAATTGAATCGCCCGGAAACTCCGACCCAGCAATAATAGCCCAGGGTCGTGGGAGAACTGCAGGTTTTATTGGTCTTTACGTCCAGGATACAATGCCACACGCAGGGCAATCAAGGGACCAGGCACGTTCCTAGGCTGATCGCAGACAGGGGCTGCACTTTCGCTCGGGTTTGGACGCGTGTCTTGTCTTATCTGGGATTGGAAGGGGCGTGCGGGTGACTGGACCCTGGTGAGAACGACAAAAGGGATGGTGTAGACCCCTAGTAAGGATTTAGATTCGACTGAGGGGTTCTAACCCATAGAGGGCGCGGAGGAATAATGAGCTTGGTTCGTCGTTGGCGTGAGGAATTCGTCGTAACTGCCTGGTAGTCATCTTCTCTAGATCAGACTATCTTCTGAAGTACCCGTGCAGTACACAGTATTCATCCATATCGTATTAGTAACTTTCCGTTGTCATTTCAGCAGCCAAGAAAAAAAACTGGTACATCTTTGGAGTGTGGAAAGAAAAACGGGCCTTGCTGAAACGAATATGATTGTCAATAAGGTTTTATTAGGCAACTTGCATTCATTTTAATTGTTTTAATTAGGAGCATTCTAATTTTTCGTCATCATCGCATTAAATATAAATGTTACCTAGACTGGCGAACATATTCAGAGAGCCTTGTTTGTTCTGTAATATTAATATCTTATTGCCCTAACCATCAAATGATGTATTACTTTCCTTCCTATCGAGGATAGCAATATAGCTTTAATCACGTAGATGGCCAAAAAATGGGAAATTAGTTGAATGTAGTATCTCGTGGATATATCCCTGCATTGTTAACTAGAAATATTTATGTGAGACATGTGATGAGTCTGCCCCAAGTTTACTGCTTTTTAACGTTAAATCCTGTGTACCATTTCAAAATACTGAGATTTGTTATTTATGATCTTAACATATGCAGCTCTTATAGTTGGATTTATTGCTTGACAAAAAATCATGCCAGGTATGATGTCACCCCCGACTGAGTGGCCGAGTTTCAGCGTGGGATTTGGTTTTGAAAAGCAATATCTAGATCTACTGACAGCCCTGCAGGCCACCTCTAGGGCGTGTGGCAGGGGGTGAGTTATCTCCAAATATGCACTACGTAGAAGCACTAAAGTTAATTATACTACGTACCTAGGGAGAGTTCTTTGCGAGTAGCATGCGGAAAAACAATACCAGATCTACATTTTATCCAGCATGCAAAGAAACATTTCAGTACTACTACAGGCATGCATTACACGTATTTCAGGCAGGTAGATCAGATAAATTACCTATAATGCTAAGTCAAAAGTTCAGCCTAAATTAATCTACACCTATGCATGAGAGGGAATGGGGTCGTTTACCATATTTTTTAACTGCCGAATTTGATAGAAATCGTAAAATGAAAAGACCCGTATTTTTCCGTTTTTTGATCCGTAAATTATTTCTCGAGTTATAAGCGGTGAAAAACTGATGTTTTTAACTCTTTCAGAAAAGTAGGCGTGGTGCATCCTCTGACGTATTTTACTTTGTCCAATCACAGCTGAGCCCGCGAAGCTATTTCGCCTTATCGCAACAGAGGAGACACAGCTGACTCTGCTAATGGAAGCTGTTGCGACAGGATCTGTGCGAGCAGGCCTTCGGAGAACCCCCCTCCACTCCATTCCCTTCCCCTAAAAGCAGTCAAGGATGGGAGGAAAATGACGTCAATGGTATCAAAGCAGATTCTTCGGTGGGCGTCACCTTTTGTTTGTTTAAATTTTTTATTTCGAGTGAATGGTTCGGGTTAGAAGATTTATTTTTTCACTAATATTCATTTTTCATTTCCATCTAACGATTTCGTGTACAAAATTGCGATTTCGGTTCCGAGTGAACGCCCCCATTGTACCTTCAACCGTTGATTTCCGGTGCCTGGACTCCGCAGGCAGCAGCTTTGATCACTTTCTGAAATTTCTGTCTTTCTAGAAAATCAGTTTGGAAACATAGCAGAGACAAAAAATTTAATACATTACTTAAGCAAACGATATCAGCTCAGCAGAAGGGATAACTTCACTTTCCTGCTTCTTCATTCATGAAATTAGCTGGATTTGTGACTGAGTAGTAAATGGTTTCTCATATTTTCTGTCTATATGGAAGGGATACGTATGGACTAAACTCACTTTCAACGTAAATTTCCCAAGCTGGGAAATGTTGAAGTTTTGGATGGGGAACTTTGAGTGAATCTCTTTTGGGAAGGAATAGCAAGCGTTTCCACTCGCTCTATCGCTTCCCGCCTCAGTGGAACCTGATAATTCATCATTCACTCTAAGAAAGATGAATATTTCTTCCTTTCCATTTGTTACGCAAAAAAAGGGATTGAAAGAAAAATTGGAGTCAGCATTTCACAACTCATGCAATCCATTCACTAACGATTAAAAAAGTCGCCCATGAAATCCATCCCGGTTTTTGATACCTCGATGCCACAGTAGCTGGTAGTAGGCACTAATAGATTTTTAATATGGATAAATGTTGACGTGGGCTTGAAACAAACCAAATATTCCTGATCAGTAGTTCAGGGATTTCAAATTCGATTTTAAATCATAACGTTATCGCTAATTAAATGGAATGAATTGAAAAGGCATTATTGATGTCCTTTGGAATTAAAGGCATAAATTCTTAACTACTTGATGGGTCTTTCAATGAATTCGATTGTTTTATTGCCATGGTAAATGCATTCATTATCTTGTATTTTTTTACTTACAAGTTTAAACATTATTAGATATTTATATTTCCATGAATAAATGAAAATGGTGAATTAGTTGGCACGTATCGGAAATGCATGGAGAGTTTTAAGATATCATTTCCTGTTCTGGGAAAAATCAGAGCTGGGGCATGATGACGATACTCTGCTCCGCATCTCCAATAGAAATATGCTCTTTATTTTAAATAATTGTTCAGGTAACGTAAAAATACACTCATATAGTTGCTGTTTACTGAGCATTTTTCTACGTTAACATCTGCAACTATTATTTTAGTGAAAAATGTAAGTGCTCAGCGATTATGCATTGACAGACGGTCTCATCTGATTCCGTATTAACCCACGTAGGGTGTATGTAGGGTTCTCCACCTCCTCATTCCATTGAACATGCAGTTACATCCAAAAACAATTTTTCTTCTCTTGTCCCTGCTAATCTAGGACATCGCCCTAAAAAATAACCACAAATACATTTCCGCTTATTATTAGCTGTATCTCTTCATCATGTCTCCCAATGTTTTCCATATAATCGTTCTCTTGTCCTACTAAGCGTGTCTTACACCCATCCATCGTATTTTCTCCATCCCCCTCCAAAGTAAGCGATGAGAATTTGGAAGTGCTTAAGATTAGCGTAGAGTGCATTATATTTGTTAGAAAGGCTTGAAATAGCTTACGAAAGCTTGAATACTTTCCGGCACTTTACATGGATTGGCCCAGCGGTCTCAGTATGAAGTCACCCACTTTCCATTCTCTCCCCGGTCACTTCCGGCCCAGAGAAGATATTTCGGCAGCGGGGACGTAATATGGTGGCGTGGAAAGATGTCAAGGCGGGATGACAATGGCCTCACTCGTCGCCCGCCTTTTATCCTCCGGCATCAAGAAGAGCGATCAACAGGATGCGAGCAGCGGCTAACGAGCGACTCTCGAAAGTTCGCACTTGCTTTCCAATCGCATTAGGGCTTCCTGTTGACTGGTCAGAGACGGATCGTCACGCCCCCTTTTTGCCTCTCCTTTCGGACGTCCCCTCGTCCCACTTTTCCATCATCCCTCGCTCCACAAACCCTCCCTCCCGACCCGCCCGGAATATCGCTGCGATTTTCAGAGCGGGTAATGACGTTCCCGGTGGCCGAAGGCTTCTCTGTCCCTCCTCCCCTAACCCCCCTCCTCTGCACGTGGCTCAGGGGTGAATATATTCAGGGATGAAAGGAAGCTGAGTCTGGCGAAGGGTACTTACACTTAGCTACGGAAAAACTGGAAAAGTTTTTTTTTATTCTAGAGCACCGGTAGTGTACTTTTTGTATGTAGTATAAGGAAAGTGGTTTTCACTCATTCACCCTCCGTCGCCTCAGATTTAGATCCAAGTAGCATGCAATAAGGCAAAAAGATACGACGTACGTTATCTTCAATATTGTATCAACTTTTGCAGAATTCTGGATATTTTATGCCTGCTATTATCCCGCCATGTTATTTTATTTTAGCGGCATGTATTTAGAGTAGTTTCTATTGTAATATTCCTCAGCCTCCTTTACCTCAAATTCAGTTCAAACTAGCACAAATTAAGTTACAAAATTGAATTCTTCTTGAATATTCAACTGAATTTGGTAAGGTTGTTTATATTCTCTGCCGGCTAGTATTTAACCTCATTATATGTTGTGTATATTAATGCTCTCCTCTACAGCCCGCATCTGATATCCGTCATTATGTTTTTATAAATTTTGCATTAAATCATGCTAGCCAGAATCCGTATTATTTCCCTCTCTCTTTCATTTATACCTCTTATTACTAAATCCATCACCCCATCCTGCACTTCGCTCCCTTTCAAAGCGACTTCACCTTCATCTTTGGATCACACACCCTCAAGGTGGCTTGCAGTGTATTACGTAGGTGTATGAATTCTATCTATCTCTCTATCTACCAATTTTGCTCTTCCTAGTGCGTAAAAAAGATCACCTAGCTCACATAATTTCTTCTTATCACGCATAATACTTATCAAACTCCACTAGTTTTTGTTCATCCTGTTTCCAAAGGACTAAGTTTATGTATACCATAGAACCAAATGTGACTTACACGATTTGAAAATATTCTAAGGAACATCTTAGGGTATACAGAGGCAGTAAGTGTTCCCATGTGGTGGAAGGATAATTCTATGCATCTTAATTTTGTAGTGTGTCAGTCCGTCATTCTGTATCTGTTTCTTTTCGTTCTCTCCCAATTTTTGATCTAAAAGAGTGAGGTTTATTGCGTTGAGTGTGGATTCTCTGTCTGTATGATTTGGTAGTAGTTTTGGTTTTGTAGCAGTTAGTAGTGTAGAGAAAAAATCAAAAGAAAAATTGGTGCTACGTTTTCGGTAAAGAGGCAAAAATTGGATTGAAGAATTTGAAGAAAGTGTAATTAGTTTCAGCAATCAATTTTGTAAGTACGAAAATATTAATTGACGTTTTTGATGCGCAGAAAGTGAAATAAAACAATTGTTGCTTAACGGCCCCGATCTTGTGCATGAAATGTGAATTTCAAAGCTAGACGTTTTGAATTACTTTTATAATAGTTGAAAGAAGGTTATAAAACGTTTATTATGTATTAATGTTCGTTGCTATAGTTCGAAACTACACCCACCATTTAAAAATTATCAATGGCTGTCCAACACTCAAACCATTCTGTTTTTATCAATTTAAAATCAAACCTTCACCTATATTATATCCACCTAAAAGATTGTAATTTCGCGCATTTAATAAACCAGGTTAAAAACAAGTCTTAAGAAACAATACTTGGTAATTATGTAGATTACTTAAAATAGTGTAAACTGTGAGTGGACACAATAGGCTCAACTCTGCATTGATCATATAGAAAAAGAGTTGCATTTAGAGCTGTCGGGCATATTATAATGCGTCTTAAATTTTGGGTAGTAAATTCACTTCATGAAGAAATTTTAGAACGCAACCACCACTTTTGAAATTTTCACCCAATATATTTCTCAGATCTCCAAATATTTTGTGGTTTTTGCGTGTCATCCTATATTTTACACAGTCGACAAGTAGGTGTTTCACCTAAAATATTTCCAAAAGCTCATAAAACCAATTCTAAAATAAATCAATCGAGACCATTCCAAATATATATTACACCAACCTTTACATCGCTTTTGGTATAATATTTACCAAATATTACGGCAAAACAGTTCGATTGACTATATTAAACCTCCTAGAATATTCCATTTTTTATCAATTTTAAAAAAGGCATTCACTTACATGCCCACCTAAAATATTTGAAAAGGCTAAAAGGACCAATCCTATTTTTACACCACCCAGACGGTCCCAGAAGAATATCACAGCCACCTTTGCATCGGTTTGGTTGGAATTTGGGTGTAATTTTGTAGCGTGTCAGACATTGAGTCAGTAATTCTGTATCCGTTTTGGTTAGTTCTCTCCTAAGTTTTGAGCTGAAAGGGTGGTTTGGTGCGTTGAGTGTGGATACTATGTCTGTATGATTTGGTAGTAGTTTTGGATTATTAACAGTTTGTAGTGTACAGAAAAATGCAAAAAAAACATGGTTTTTGAGAGAGGGAGACAACATATAATGAAAATATTGTGTAGAAAAAAGTACAAAAAAATATAGGATAAATAGAGTGGGACACATTTCTCTATTTATAAAGTAGCCATTTCCTTCTTTCTGCATACAAAATGGTTGTGAAAAGTTGGTTCACAAAAGTGTAAAAAAATACAATGACTACTTTGAGTAGTGAAGCAGTAACTTCATGCCTGAAGCTCAAGCACTACTGCCACCTTTTGGTAATGTGCCATCAGTAGTTTCCAAACAATTTGTAAAAGCTCATTTGACACTAGACCACAAAGTTCATCTCAAGACAGACCAGACATTGCCATTGTTCTATTTGCATTTATGTCACAACCACAGTTCAAGTAGCCCATACTTCAATACTCAAGAGCTGGTTCGGCGAGAGTTTATTCAGTGGGTCATTAAAAGTTGATATATTATTGGCGCTAAAGAATATGTATTATACAGCCCCGTGGTTTGAAAAAGATGGAATAGCAGAGAATGTCGTTCACCTGATATCTAATAACTATAATTTGTTATTTATAATTGTATTCATAATCATGTGCATTAACATTTCAGGTCTTAATATTTATATTATTGAAGTAATCGTGTTTTTCCACCCAGAGTCGATCAATATTTTTAAGGAATTGTTGTCCTTATTTCTTGAGAAGTGTCTTTCATGTAAAATATATTTAATTCCCGAACTTGATTCACAGTGTAATAAAACAATAGAGGCTTTCTGTGGCACTGGTGTAGTGTTATAAAATGAGTTTTTATAATACGTTGAAGACTTGAAAACTTTAAATTGACTCGATATTGTAAAAATGCAAAATTTTTCTGATTAAAAAAATAATAAAGCTCATTTATGTACATATTTACTCATATCTCATAAAATATCAATAGTTTTGGCAGTTATCACTCTTCAGGCATCTCAACAAGGCAGTAAGTTAATTTATGATATGGCCGTTTCATGCTCCGTGGCTTTATTGCGGCCATTCACAGAGAATTAATTTTTAATTCTTATTTGCACAGTCAACAGCTCATTCATTGTCCCCCTTTTTAAAGGAATAGTAGGTATGCAAACTCTTGTGCATTGAACACTATTCGTGAAATCACCCTCATGAAACGGTCTCATTCCTTTGTCAATTGCTAAAAATGCCAAGTAAATCGCTGCCTAACATTCAGCTCTCGGAAAGAGAATTTAATGATGCAATTCATTCCATAAATGTGGAAGGTGAATTTTTTTTTGAGAAAATCAATTTTTACACAAGTTTTATGATATCAACTAATGCCATTCATGGTGTACAAATACCTCTATTTGCAATCTCAGAAAGCTTTTCTATTTCTTGTGGTGATAATCTATGCTAGAACCCCTTGGTAAGGACTATTTTAATCATAAACGTCTAGAAGCGTATGAGTGAGCGTTAATAAAATGGCTCCACGTGCAAGCTCAGTTTACGGCGCGAATTTAGCCCAAACGCATACAATTTAATTCTGTGAACACTGCCACCGAGGGCAAGGTCTTCTTGAGGATTTCAACGGGATTGATTGAGTGCTTCGTAATGTATGTTATGCCTACTATACATACATATTTCTTACTTCGAAACGAAACCGTATTGCTGGCTCAACTTAGAACCGCATCTTCGGTAGACTGATTCCATCTTGATTAATTGCTGGAACCAGAATCATTGTTTTGAGACACTTTAATATCCACCCATAGAACTTACGCGAATTTATTATTCTGCGCTCGTAATATTTGCATCCTTGCCAAGAAAAGCATTGTGAACTAGAGTTTTGAGATGAGGAAGAATTGAAGCGTATGTTAATAATGATTCAGATTGCAAGAGCTGTATCAATTTTATGTAGGTTGGAATAGGGTTTTATGCATCTTCTATTGCGTTAATTTGGCCGGAAATGCGCAATTTCCTGCACCGTTTTATATTTTGCCTCATCGTCAAATCAACCCTTCACTCAAATTCAAATACTCACTTTCATCCCCTCTTTCTCCATTCCTGTCATTCCCTCTCTTGAAAAATAAAACGCTCTAAGAACATCAATTTATTTCACATTTGGTCTCGGGATCCAGTCTTCGCCAGAGTAAAACGCTATGCTACACACAACATATGCGCATATGCATTTTAATAAATCCTTATTTTCTGCAGTCGTTTTGCCGAAGAACATATATAAATCCAAAGCTAGTACACATATTACGAAAACGAATCCTTTGGGAACGTCTTTGGAACGCATTTGGGAAATCATTTGCAGGGTATCGGGTGAAGGAAAACGACAAAAAGATTTGTTATAGAAGTCATAGACGCTTGCTTGTACCTAATAGCTAGTACAATACCAAAGCGATTGATAAAAGGAAATACATGAGCAAAAGATTACTAAGGAAGTAAGAAAGAATTGCGTTGTACACTGTCACCGAAAAAAGTATGCCCCTGGATTTTGACAAGGAACTCGGTAACATTGAGCAATTTTGGTAGAATATGTCATGCATCGTAGAAAAAAATAAAGTGCCTTTAAAATGGCATAAATATAGGTTAGATATCATACTCATAATTGATCTGTGTCGTCAAACTACAATGCGTAAAATATCAGATTTTAATACTTGGTCTTGTTTACAGCATTTCAAACAACTATCCAACGTCACATTGAAGCAAAATATTATAGCAATTAGAGCATATAGCATTATATATTTTGTGGTTTTTCAGTTTCCAACCATCTTAAAATCTTTGACGCGGGTTTTAATTAAAAATCGATTGAAGTCTATATAAAGTGTCCGGCGGAAATGAAATTTAAAACATGCTCCATTGTAAAATACGAAATAAAATAAACAAGATTGATTGAACACCATCGAACTCATATTATTTTAACGCTGCTTAAAATATTTCAGTTTTGTCCTACACACTTGCATAAATTCCAGAAATGTGTGACTCTTTAATACATAGAAAGGCGTTTTTTTCCTTTGGAAACGTATTTAATCCCAGTTAAGGATTGTGTGGGCTTTAAATTATTAAGCAAATATTTTAAAAAATAACAGTAATAGGAGGTTTATCATGTGTTTGGATTTATTTCATGCTGACTTGATTCATATCTTCCATTAATTTATTTATTTTCATATCATACATAACTATTTCACTCGTGCTACAATAGAAAATGTAAATGGGATCTTGGAGTGAATTTCGGGTTGAATAACGATGAGAGCATGTTGCGTGAAATATGTCATCTTATTAAACTGGACCGTTAGCGTAGAGAGAAGCCGTCAATTCATTCAAGAAGCATTCATTATTTCGGATCATCAAAGAAAGCAATTGATTACATTGCATACATTTTATGTTCCTACAACATGTTCTCAGCTCGAACGTCATGACGGTATCTACGACATCTTAATCAACACCAATGTTTCATCAATTATTCTAAAAAAGGATTAGCAGCTATATTCAAGAAATACAACAATTTATAATAGAATTGCAACGCTAAGCAAGGAGGCGCAAACTAGTTGATATCTGGGTTAGCTTAAAGTTCCTATACCAACAAGCAAATACCTAGGCTAACCGTTGATAAACTTGTTCATATACTATTGAATATAATATGTATTCACAACTATTCATATCCCTATTATACAAGGAAAAATATAGATTTGAAATCTATCAGTTCAGCAATCGGTTTCTCCAAATTCAAGTTCATGGTCTAGCCTACCATGGTAAGAGGGGTTCTATAGTGTTTTCAACGCTTTCAAGTAAAAGCATTGCCTTTGAATTAACATCAGAGTTAAGTCTATATTTCAACATGCAGTCTGATAATGATTCCCATGTTAGTTCTTTAAATAGGCAGGTTACGCTAAGATAATTATCATACCGTCCCTATAAAAAATCTTGCTGATCTTAGCTACACACGTTCCAGTCGTTATTTTAGCCTAATTCGATAGGATCCCATACACTGGCCGTGTATTCCAAATGGGGTCTAACGAAAGAGAAACGTATCATGAGTTAACGCTAAACTCGGTTGCGCAATACCTAATTTTCTCTAGTAGTTTTCCTTGTCGTCAGACTTAAGTTGGATCGAAGGATTAAATGATCGCTACCGGGGTACCGTTACCCATCACAAAGTATATGTTACATTGTCCCTTATCCTCTTACCCCTCTCCAGTTTTGTTTTACCCCCCCACCCCCTCCGACCGTCGTGTGGTATGGAGTTATGCGAATGGTGAATATGGTACCAAAATATATATTTTGCGTGGATACTGAAATTATAGGCTTTTATGGGACTTGAAACCGGTCGAGTGCGGCGCACAAGCCATCAATAATGCCTTGGAGCGAGTGGAGTGAAATGACAATTCGATCATCATACCTAACGAGTCCGAAGTGCTTCGTTAGGCCAAATTCTCTTGGATAGTGCCAACCGTAATCCCCTTAATTTTGCTTCTCTCTCAAACTCCCCAACGAAATATGTCTATTTTCGTCGGAATTCCATAGTTTCCCCTTTTACGGGGCCAAGACATTATAACCAACGTTCGAGAGAATGCCGGAACAAATTACTTTCGCGGAGAAGCCAAGTTTTTACCGCCTTATTGAACTCCGAACTTATTATTTTCGGTTTTTACGGATAAAGCCGTTGTATTGGCGAAGTTAATCTTCATCTGCTGCGTGAGATGAATTTCTCAAATGAGAAAATAGAAAACTTCGGGAAACAGGAAAAAAAAACGGAGAAGAAGATCTCAACTTTGGATGTTTTTATATATATTTTTTATAGGTTCGACATAATCTCAAGAGTTGTTATTTCCTATTTTAACACCCTCCTGCGGTGTATGCTCTGACTTCATTGCTTGACAAAGAAATAAATATTTAAGAATCATTGACTTCCATTTAACAATATCTCTTTTTTTGGTAATTTCACTCAATGCAAATAAATGTAATTATGAAACCTCATGATTTGTTATGTAACTTTTTCCAAAATATGTCATTTAATGGTATATGGGACTCAATCTCTTTTTTTCTGGTCGCATATCACTTAAAACTTTATATCTATATCCACTGGCTAATCTGCACGCCACCTAGAGGGTGTCGGGTGAGTTGTCATCAAACATGTGCTACATATGTGCACTAATGTTTGCCAATACTTCCTACCGATAGAGCGATTTCTATGCATGTCAAATAAAGAATTTAAAATAACTACTGAATTTAGGCTTGAATTTAGGATGAATAATCATTTTTAAACTACCATTTTCATATTAAAATCTTGAACTTTTGTTGCTCCAACGACGGCGTTCTATCGCACCGGCTAGCCTAAGATATTATTCCTTGGGGAAATACAACACGCATGGCGGATTTTTCAGTGGCAAGCCGGTCCATAGTTGAGTGCCTAGTGGAGGATATTGCTGGTTCAGTAATCCGTCCGTCGGTTTGGACGTTAAACCGTGATCCCCTTGGCATCTGTCGTTAAAGCCCGTTTCAGACGATACTTGATCCAGCACAAGACCTAGTGTGCTAGCCGCTACTTAATATTGAGGACGGAATCTAGTATGATTGGAACCGTCCTGGGAGGTTTCACACGGTTATCGACTTTGTGCTTGCTATGAATCGGTTATTTCATATGATGTCATACTAATTAAAAAAGAGAAGTTCGCACAGTATCTGTAACGTGACTTATTTGGTCGATGGCTACTGGGATACTGGGTTCTACTAAAAATGTAGTATAATATGAATAACTGAAGAACTAACTGAAATAACTGAAGAACTAACCTCCCCTGAATAACTAAGTTTTTCAAAAATCCTTCAGGTGGTGAGCAGTCACAACCGAGCGAGGCGTTCTGGCGCCGAGGGCTTTAATGTATTCAAGAGTCAGAAATCACGCTGGCAACACGAGGTCTTTGGAGAACTTGGGGTGTACATTTCCCCTCCGATCTCGCAACATCCAATCCGCCCCTCCTTTCTTATTACATCTATTCAAGCCTCATCACCCGATATCTGATGCGATGTTTGATGTGAGGGTGGATGTTATAGAAAACGGAGGTCGATGAGCTGGGACTGAAGTTATAAACGGAATTTGCAACACTATGCTTAAGTAGAATTTATGATTTTTGAGATGTCTTATTCTTTATGCATTGTATTTTGTCGATTTTGATCTGCCTTTTATTCTCTGAAAAAATTAATTTTCCGTTGACCAAAAAAAAATATTTATGCACTGTATACGAATCAATCTCTAAGATACGTTCATCTTCGATGTGTCAATACTGAATACCTCTACTATATTTGGGCTGCATTTCTGTTTTTATTTTAGATGAGCCTACCTAAAGCTGAGGACATTTCTTGCGTACGAATAGGGACCTCTCATCCCTACCTAATTACTCGACATTTTATGCACACTTATCGTTTTCATTAAGTTTTCTCGCTTCTCTTACGTTATGATTTGATGTACACGACTATGAGACCATTGACACGAGTAGTCAGGAGCAAGTTTTGATTCTATTTTAATGTCGTTATCTGATCAATAATGTCAAAAATCTAGAAATCCCTATAGGCCTGAGGAATGATTCTATCCTAACTAACATCGATGCGCCAGTTTAGCTCACCGTCCCTGGCTCGTTCTGTCTTCTTAGCTCGACCACCTCTAATACAGACTACATGAAATTATTTTTTCGTGTGAGAGGCCCGCAAAGGTGACCCGTTCGGTAATCGGCCGGCTAGCCATTCCAGGGGTTGCGTACTCGAATCCACCTCGTGCATGGAAGTTGTGCTTGCCTTGGCTTAAGCTTAATATTAAGTTAGACTATACGGTGCTATATAGGATTAGCAGCTCGTTGAAATTTAAATTTAGTGTATTTTCCTAATTATAAAACCGGGTCTTATGTTAATTTTTGATCCACAAGGCGTACAAGGATATATTTCAAGGGAATGTTGTATTTTTTCAGAGAATAGACACTTCCTGAAAGTACAGTATGCCACCCAAATGCCACCAGATTTTATGGTAATTATTCACAGGCGCTCAAAACTCGTTCAAACGCGCTTTCTTTGGTATTTGTAAACACTTAGTTTTAATGAAAAATTAATTTCATTTTAAGGATTTTTAATATCAAAGGTATTTTTATTTCATTTCAATTCTATATTTATCTGGCTGAAAATGTTCACTTGACCTTACGTGTATTTCTGTCCTGAGAAATGTCAGGGATTGTATTTCGGTTTGATCTTATTTTTAGGAAAACGGTGTTTTAGTGCTTCTACTGAGAGGCGCTTCAAAGGGTAGTCAATGACGCTAGATGTTTTATTTCCTGGAAGAAAGCTCTCGGTTCGGCGTTCATTTACTCACGCATCGCGCTGCTCATTACGAGGATTGCGTTTCAAGTTTATAATGCAACGCATAACAAGTGTTATAGAATTTTATTAGGTGCTCTTACTGCCGATATTTCATTGCGCAATTACTCCTAGTATGGAATGCTGAAGATCGCTATCGAAGTTTGTCTTCTGGGTAAGCGAAGAAGAGGAATAAATAGATACTGTGACGGTCCGGGCCCTCGACCGGTGGCCGCGGCAGCAGGGCCGGGACAAACGTCCACATACGTGGGCATACCGTCTCCCGAAAACGGGGGGGGCAAGGCCCTCGCGAGGGGGACCCCAACGTGCCCAGCCGACGTGGGGGTGACGGTGACCCACAAAAGATAAAATTTAGAATAAAATGGATCGTGAAGGGGGGTTAGGTTGGGAGTGAGGGGGTGGGAGTATGGCCAATTAGGCACAGAAAAAAAAACACATACACGCACGTGGCTTGGGTGCAATTAAGTACTTTAGTGCTTAAATGGATGACACGAACTCCCTCCAGAATACATTAAATGAGCACTATACCATGACACTAATGAGGGATGAAACACAGTGAAATGGATGGGAATGAAAATGATGAAATGAAAATGACAAGGGATGCAAACAAAAAATATAGCCTTAACAATTGGCTTCGGCCGGATTTACTGACCGAGCAAACAAAATCGACAAAAAAACCTTTAGACACTGGTTGACATGAGAAATTAATGACGGCTCCGTGGCCGACTATCACAGTTAAATTACATAGTTCATGATATGGCGATGGGAATGAGCGTTGCCTCAAAGGTCCCACAACGCTCATGGATTCACGTTGGGCTCGCCGGTCGTGAATCAAACTGACAGTTCTGGGAGGGAAATAGGGAGAACAATGGGCGAAGATGGGGGGGCGACAGTGGCTTACGCAACGGCCGGTGCAGGCTGGTGTTTGAGGATGAGGCGTGAAACGATGGTGAAGTCACTCGTGTCGCCCAGGCGCTGTCCCGAGCTTTCGCGACAGAGTAATCGCGAAGAGTGGCCAATCGAATCCACGTTCAAGCCGCCGCCAGTCCTCCGCAGCCTTCGGTCCGTGCTCCTTCACTTGCGTCCGTTCCCCCCAGTCTTTCCCGAAGACTCGCCCGGCTGTCCTCTCTCCCTACCTCACCAATGATGTTCTGGTCTCTCATCCATGGAGAATAGCAAGAAGACTTCGGTCGCTCACCAATGAAGAAGACCGTGGATCAACGAAGAAGACCAGACAAGAGACCGCGAGCGGCGCTTCGCCCGCGCTTATATCCCCGAATCCTCGGGGTGGGATGGGGGTCACGTGACTGGGAGGACGGGTGTATCACGTCACTTGGGGGCAGGCCACTTTAACACACACTCCCTCAAACCTGGAGCGGGGTCGAATAGCCCCTCCCAGGCCACACACACTCACACACTCGCGGGAGCAAGCCACTCCAAAAAGCAAACCATTTACACTGAACCACATTCCTGGCCAAAAGGCCGGGGCAGGAGCCGGGGATAGTGGGGTAGGGGGTTTGGGGTGGCGAGTGCGGAAAGGGTAGGACTGGGAGCCCTGTAACGGACTCGGACCGTTACATAGCCCCTCCCTAAACTGTGGAGGCGGTCTCGAATGAAGAGACGGCTTCACAGTTTAGTAATGCCAAAATAAGGCACGTCAAAAAAAACACGAAACCCCAAAAGAAAAAACAGTAAACGCGACTCGCGTAAATGACAAAAAAAAATTAAACAAAAACCAATACCGCGAAACCTACACCAATATTGGTTCGTGATATAGCTTCAAATTGCCGAAATTATAAATCCCAATCTCTTTGTTGCTAGCATCCTCCAGATAGCAAGCATTTGGGCCTGATAATTTGGAAATTGTGAAGGGTCCAGTGCACAGATGGAAGAATTTGTGAAACAGATTAAGGCGCGCGTCGGACACGCGCGGCGTCCTCAAGAGCACGCGGTTACCAACTTGAAACCCAATTATGTTTCCTTTCTGATTTTTTCTGCGTTTGCGCCCTTCACTTTCCAGCCTCTGCAGGCAAAGATGAATAACCTCTTCTTGAGGCTTATCTCCCCGCCTGGGGATATTCAAACCGTCATCCAACTCTCGCCTAGCCTTGCGACCGAAATGAACTTCGGTGGGGGTGAATCCCGTGCTTTCGTGGGTAAGTGCATTGAACCACCGATTAACCCAAGGCAATAATTCGACCCACTTCGCATGATCTTCCGAACAGTAAGTCCGGAACCACCGAGACAGCTCCCTCACGAGGTTACGCACGACCAGGCACGTTACATCCATTTCCTGACCGAACGCGGTGAAAGGAATCAACGCCTGCTTGGTTATCGGTCGTGATTTCCTTTTGTTCGCGCAGATTAAGTGCGTCTTTCTCACGGGTAGCAACGGTATATCGGTCCCGCGATCCATTATCTGTTCGAGCGATTCCTCGCTAATGGCAGACGCCTCACTCCCCGTATCGATCAAGGCTCGAAAGTTAATTCCGCCACACGCCATCTCGATTTCTGGGCACAAGCGTCTACCTGGGTCCACACCCCCCTGTTCGTGCATAAGATCTCCAATCGGGTTCCCTTCGAGGTAATATGCGGCAATAATTGGGGCGCATACTGACTCTCTCACTTCCGAGGCGCGGGACCCGTCCGACTCGGAAGCGTGAAGTTTCCCAGGAGGCAGTCTCCTCTCTCGTCTGCTGGGTTTCTCACCTGAGGGTCCTCCTCCCCGTGGCGCGCCTGCCCTGCATTAGGCCAAAACGGACGAGAAGCGTCCGCCGGCTGCCCCGAGTGATCGTTGGACTTATGCGCCCGCCCTGGGAGAGTCCCCATTTCCCTTTCACGTGTGCCTCCTCTTTCTACGCTCGCGCATCCGACTCGTGGCGGGCCTTGTCTTGGAATCGCCCCCCTGTCTCGCGGCTTCGCCTGCCTGTCCTCGTGCGGCGGGGATTTGTTTCCTCTTGCTTCTCCGGGGGCCGAATTTCCGCGAGAGAAACGATCCCTGTCCCCGTCCCGCCTACGGCTCTGTTCATTCATCTGGTCATACGCTTTTAATAATTCACACAACTGGTCCAATGTCAACTCCCCCGCCGAGAGGAGATGGGTTTGCGTCATGATTGGTAGCTGTCGTATTATTAGACGCACTAATTGCCCCCCTTCAATAGGTGGGTCACAATTTTCCGCGGCAGCTACCTTTCTCAGAGCATAATCGAGCATGCCGCTCGTGCCTCCCTCGGAATAAGTTCCCGCGCACACCTTCTCCCTATAAATGTCCCTGGTCCTCGCGTCCCAAAACATACCCAGGAACCTGCTCTTCAACGCCTCGAAGTCGAGAGACTCAAAGGATCTCCGGGATGCTTCCGCCCAGATGTTGGCTCTGCCTTTTAACATACGCCTGAAAGAAGCCACTTTGTAAGCCTCGGGAATGGCACTAATTTGAAAATACCTTTCTACTTCTCTCAGAAAAGCCGGGGGAGTGACAGTTTCGTTCCCGGAAAAGGTAGGTGGGTTGACTGGAGCGGGCGAAACATACCCTGCTTCCCATGAGCTCCCCCGATCCGCTCGGCAGGCGAGCTCTTCCAATCTCCCCACCTTACCGCCCAGCCTTTCTACCGCGATGCGCGTCTGCTCCTTCACCTGCGCAAGCGATTGCTGGGTTCCCGAAATTCGTCCCTCCACCCCCTCGAACCGCCCGGCCGTGGAACTTTCGAGCGCCGTGAGACGCTCTTCACATGGGCCGATTCGACCGTCTAAGGCTCCCAACTTCTGCGTCAAGACCGCCATCCATTCTCTATGCCTATTCTCATTCTCCTCCTTCTCCTTACGCCGTCTCTCCTCCTTCTCCTCCCTCTCCTCACGCCGTCTCTCCTCCTCCCTTTTCTCCTTCGCCTCCTTCTCATTCTCCATCCATGCTATGATCGCATTCATCGGGTCTTTCTGGGGACTGCTTGACTCTGGCCGTCCTCCCTCTGGCCGGGAAGAAAAGGGTAGTCAATGACGCTAGATGTTTTATTTCCTGGAAGAAAGCTCTCGGTTCGGCGTTCATTTACTCACGCATCGCGCTGCTCATTACGAGGATTGCGTTTCAAGTTTATAATGCAACGCATAACAAGTGTTATAGAATTTTATTAGGTGCTCTTACTGCCGATATTTCATTGCGCAATTACTCCTAGTATGGAATGCTGAAGATCGCTATCGAAGTTTGTCTTCTGGGTAAGCGAAGAAGAGGAATAAATAGATACTGTGACGGTCCGGGCCCTCGACCGGTGGCCGCGGCAGCAGGGCCGGGACAAACGTCCACATACGTGGGCATACCGTCTCCCGAAAACGGGGGGGGCAAGGCCCTCGCGAGGGGGACCCCAACGTGCCCAGCCGACGTGGGGGTGACGGTGACCCACAAAAGATAAAATTTAGAATAAAATGGATCGTGAAGGGGGGTTAGGTTGGGAGTGAGGGGGTGGGAGTATGGCCAATTAGGCACAGAAAAAAAAAACACATACACGCACGTGGCTTGGGTGCAATTAAGTACTTTAGTGCTTAAATGGATGACACGAACTCCCTCCAGAATACATTAAATGAGCACTATACCATGACACTAATGAGGGATGAAACACAGTGAAATGGATGGGAATGAAAATGATGAAATGAAAATGACAAGGGATGCAAACAAAAAATATAGCCTTAACAATTGGCTTCGGCCGGATTTACTGACCGAGCAAACAAAATCGACAAAAAAACCTTTAGACACTGGTTGACAGGAGAAATTAATGACGGCTCCGTGGCCGACTATCACAGTTAAATTACATAGTTCATGATATGGCGATGGGAATGAGCGTTGCCTCAAAGGTCCCACAACGCTCATGGATTCACGTTGGGCTCGCCGGTCGTGAATCAAACTGACAGTTCTGGGAGGGAAATAGGGAGAACAATGGGCGAAGATGGGGGGGCGACAGTGGCTTACGCAACGGCCGGTGCAGGCTGGTGTTTGAGGATGAGGCGTGAAACGATGGTGAAGTCACTCGTGTCGCCCAGGCGCTGTCCCGAGCTTTCGCGACAGAGTAATCGCGAAGAGTGGCCAATCGAATCCACGTTCAAGCCGCCGCCAGTCCTCCGCAGCCTTCGGTCCGTGCTCCTTCACTTGCGTCCGTTCCCCCCAGTCTTTCCCGAAGACTCGCCCGGCTGTCCTCTCTCCCTACCTCACCAATGATGTTCTGGTCTCTCATCCATGGAGAATAGCAAGAAGACTTCGGTCGCTCACCAATGAAGAAGACCGTGGATCAACGAAGAAGACCAGACAAGAGACCGCGAGCGGCGCTTCGCCCGCGCTTATATCCCCGAATCCTCGGGGTGGGATGGGGGTCACGTGACTGGGAGGACGGGTGCATCACGTCACTTGGGGGCAGGCCACTTTAACACACACTCCCTCAAACCTGGAGCGGGGTCGAATAGCCCCTCCCAGGCCACACACACTCACACACTCGCGGGAGCAAGCCACTCCAAAAAGCAAACCATTTACACTGAACCACATTCCTGGCCAAAAGGCCGGGGCAGGAGCCGGGGATAGTGGGGTAGGGGGTTTGGGGTGGCGAGTGCGGAAAGGGTAGGACTGGGAGCCCTGTAACGGACTCGGACCGTTACAATACGGTATCATGAATAATATGAAGAGGGATAGGAGATACACCCACATGAAGAGAAAAATAGCATAAGGGTGGAGTTGAGGAATAAAATGTTAATAAAATAGGGACACTCCATCAAAACCTAATCTCACTGATAGGAAGTTATCAGCCGCTAGCACTCCAGTAAAAATCATAAATAGGGCTGCGAATAGAATTAATTGCTGATGATAAGACTTTGTGGAATTTCTCCATACGTGAAGTAAATTCTATGTAATTTTCCATGTACACTATCTTAGCTTTGCAGGATTGAACGCTTACATTTCATTATCAAGAGGTTTTACAGAGATAAGTCTTCAAGTGATAAGTCAAGAACATCTTGATAACGACGCGTAAACGTTGAAACTGGTAGAGCTAAACCAAACAGTGTGGAAAATTAGTAAGCTTTCACTTAATGTTGATAAATATGGCACTTATGCCCGAGACAGTATTCGAATCCGCCAACCTTTGGTCTCCAGGTCGGCGTGATATCTTACTTACCAATTTTGTCACAAAATCTATTCCTTACCTCAGTTAAACAGGTAGTGCTGAAATAAAGTGTATGGAAAATTAGTAAGTAGGTAAACACCTTATGTGAATAAATATGGCACCTGCACCTGAGGCAGTATTCTAATCCGCAACCCTTTTGGTCGCCAGGTCGACGATCATAGTTGGTTTTAACGATTAAAAAAATTAACGATTTAAATTAATAGTTAAAAATGTGGTTAACTATTTAATTTAATCGTTACTTTTTAGAAGAGTTAACTCTTAACTTTTAATCGTAAAAGTTATGCATTAAGTAATACAAAATTAACTTCAGTTAATTTTTTCGTTAATTTGTGGCGAATGTCGAACTGTCCGAATTTGGGCGCAAAGGTTGCCCAACAGACAAATGTAAAAATAAAATGGTATCTTATAATACAAGGGTATATGTGCAAGAATGCAATGAATAAGCCGAAACGAATATGTACATCCAAACAAAAGCGGTGCCGATTGTAGTGACCGCCAAAGTTTAAGAACTCGCCCTCAGACGAGAAAACACGAAACCACGCGAAGGAAATATCCTGGAGGTCTCGTATGCCTTACTCAGTGACATCATGTAGTCATTACTACATAGTTGAAACCGAGAAAGAAGTGTCGCCTAAAAACCTATGACGGATAACAAGGGGGAGGGTATCATTCAAACCATTGAGGTCTTGGTCATTGACCTATATCTTGGTCAATATCTTCAGGGAGAAAATGTTCTGAGCAAAGAACACTCGTTGTACTGGGAGACCAGTTACACTTCTCGCAGAAATTACACACGCTTCTGTTCTTTAAGGATTTTTTCGGATACCTGAAACAATTATCGAAAGCTGGTATTATCGAAAAAATGTAAAAAAAAAACCACAATAAAAGCAACGTATTCCAGAAGTGGATGAGTCCCAATGAAACACTCTCACGCGGTCAGTCGTACTCTGTAAGTAAGATCAAACTATTATTTAAATATTAGCTTGATCTTATCTACAGTTTATTGATTAGCTATTTAATATTTATAGTATTTATAAATAGATAATGCCTCAAACCTTTGAACTGTGACTCCAGGTTTTAGGCGATCGCTGTGATTTCCGCACCCAAATGCACTACAACATACCATCTGAGAACAAATTAATAATAATTCATAATCCTATGGGAAATAGTTTGTCGAATCGAGTGGAAACAATAATTCAATTGTTCTAAAACAAAATTCAAGGCTTTATTACCTTTAATTTCCGAGAGAAGACAATTATTTTTACTTGATAGTCGCCAATTCGTTCACTACTCGCTTCCCGTCATACTCGCTGCGCACAACATACTTCGCATCGAAATGTGGGGAACGATACCAAATACTAACCTTAAAGCACTTTCTACCGATCAGAACAATCTTTTGCGGAAAATTACAGACGCACCATGTGTCGTCAGAAAGTCTTGCATTCGCGACAACTTAAAAATCCCGGAATCGGAGAACCACTTCAGAAAAATCACCCAATTCTTTCAGCAGACACTAGGAAAACTGACCGTCAACACTCTGGACACATGGAATTACAATGAAAATCCCCACTTCCAATATATTTAAGTAATGGATAAGGATGGAAGGAACGTCAATGACATTTTCAGTGTTTACTTTGTTTGCCAAAACGGAAAACCATCAAGCCCTCCATTGCCACATCATCCCATTTGCCAAAGTAACTGAATAGGTAACTTTTATCGTAAAAGTTACCTTTTTTAACTTTAACTTTAATCAGTTATTTTTTCAAATAAAGTAACTTTTAACTTTAACTAGTTACTTTTTACAGATATTAACTTTAACTACAATCAGTTAATTTCTTTGGTAACTTTCCCAACTATGTCGGCGATATACATTACCACATACCATTTTTTTCGCAAATCGGTTCCTTACCTGAGTTGACAGAGGAAAACCGTACATTCAACTGCACCACGCACTTTAAAGGCAGTGCGTTGTAAATATCGATCCTGTGAGGGCCGTCAGGTATTCCTCGCCTACCACGGTAAATAAGATTTACCCCGGGCGCTTTCGGAATAGCTAGCGCTCTATATTACTCTCAGGGGTGCTGCAGAAACTCGTGCTGGAGCAGCATTTTTATTCCTCGAGTTTGAAGCAATGTACTTTGTGCATATTATTCTCACCATTACATTACTTATAGTGTTGGCAGTGAAAATTGGCGTGATTTCTAAATGGTCGTCTTTCTATTCGAGTTAATGCCATAAGTCGGATAAATGATCTTAAATTGAATTCGCTGTCAGTCGTACATTGCCACGATTTTAACGATACTGAAAGCATCTGGGAAACAGGTGTTTTTAAGGATATATAAATAACATTCTGATAAGTTCTTCAATGCACAATAATTTTTTTAGGAATAGAAAATAAAGAAGGATTGTCCATCTGCTTTTTTGCTTTTCTTTACGTTAGCATTGTAGGTATAGTGATTATAATCATCGTAAACCGTTTTGGTATTTATGTGCATGTGTAATATTCAAATCAGTATTAATAAGTATTCTAATAATAAGTATTCAGCTTATGGTTCCCGTAACGTAAACTATCTGCAACTCAACAAAATCCAGATTTATTAAAGGCTTTATGATCAATGAAAGTTCATTCATCTGTTGTTATATCATTAAGTGGAACATAACTGCTGCACATCCATATCTATGTTACCCAGTCAACCACCGCGAGCTTGTAAGGCAGGAGCTGGAATTTCACCAGATTTGAAATATTGCTGTCTATTTCCGAAAAAGACTTTTTTCTGAAAATAAATAAATAATAAAAATCTTCTGGGAAATAATTTTTAATTGAAATTTGGACTTTTTTTAGGGAATACTTTTTTTTGCGTTGTAGTCCTGTGTTGTACGCGGAGAAAACGTATTCTTGAATCTCTTGGTTGGAAGTTCATCTCTCTTTTGCAGTTTTAGCCACTCGCTGGAGTGATTTGCATTTTTCAAGTAACTTTAACCTTGCGAACAACGTTATCTTCGTATCTCAGGTTTCCCAACTTGAGTTCTGTGAAGAGGAAAGGTACACTTTGGGTACTTTCTTACGAATTTGTCAGAAAACTCGCTAATTGCCTTTGTATCTCTTCCTGTTCCTACATTGAATCATTACTAACTGAATCAAAATGTCCTATACATGCTACATATTATTTTTCTTTATTTAACCTGCGAATTTAGGATCCAGTCATCTCCTCCAATTAACAGGTTAGACGTCACAAACATCCATTCCCCGGAGATTGAAAATCCTCTCCGGGCGGGATTCGAACCCGCAACATTGGGATTGAACGGTGAGGGATTTACCCCGCCACCACTGGGGCCGACTTCATATGATGACTTACGTATGCAATAAACTACTTTCCTAAATTTTGTTACTCAAACTCTTCCCCGAAATTCGTTTACTGAATAACTCTCTTCAGTACTGACCCTCAGATATTTATAATAGGTACAATCCTTATGATGAATTCGAAGTTTGTGTGCTATCCAGATATTTAAATTCCCTTTTTACGCTTAGGTATACCTAGGATATGTGTAGCATAAATGATCTTTTTTTAACATGTTGTGCTTGCGGTTGCCGATCTTGCGGGAGTCTCTCAATGGTAAAGACAGCGAGATAATCTAGAGAAAGATTTTTTTATTTTCTCACCAATGGTGTTTTATGATTATACATCATCCCTCTGAGATGAGTAACATCTTCATCACCTTGCATTTCATCGGATGGACCCGCTGGCCACTCATTCGTCATTGAACTACCCAGAAGCCGCTACGGCTCCTGAACACCTGGGCGTCCTTTTATCCCGATAACCGAGTTTCTCTCCTGGCTACACTTACGTGGTCATCGATCGTTCCAATTAGAACGCCCTGTCATCTGTGATGCATTGTAGATATGAGTCCGCATCCAGCATTCGCGGAATTGGCATTAGCGACAATTTGTCACAGCCCTCTCAATACCCGGGCGTGTGTGCAATATCTGAATTAGGAGACCCTAAACCGCTCTTCTCTGGAGCTAAACCCGGGGTTGCCGACCGAGAGCTCTTGATCCTGAGCCCATTCCAAAAATCCCTCCTTCTATTTATGTTTGGTCGAGCACCACTGTAATTATCGCTTGAACAGGAAGACAATGCGACCTTTCAGGAACTGTAGGGTTGTGTAGTAAGGTGTAATTCATCAATGCTTCCATATTACAATACGTATCAATGATGATTTATTACATATTGGTGTGATATACCTATTAATTGCAGATATACACAAGTTCGCACTTGGTAAGGTAATTAAATGTGCAAAAGGATTTCATTTATGCGACACTTTTTTATATGAAAATAGATTTTATATGAAAATTGTGTATTAGCATAATTTTTCACGGATTGGACTACCTGTCCTCAATTCTGTGTATCATGCAATCCCGGAAGCTGCGGATATGTAACTTTATGCTGTGTTTTGAAGAAAGACTTTGGTACCTAATATCTTACGCCTTTAAATCAAGACTAACTTTTAAGATCAAGTACACATTTCGAATTGTAATGAAAGTTTTTTTTCAAATATGACATAAACGAAAAATTCATCGCAATTTTAAAGACCTGGGAGGTCTAAGGTTTTGGTAAAGAGTATTGTAGCATTCCATCTATAAACTTTTAAAAGCTTTATCACTAATCAGTATTACCCAATACCTTCTCGCTCTCTCTCTCTCTCGGTTTCAGTAGCTTCGTATAGGTTCTAGTTACTGGCCGAGTATTCGAAGTAACTCTATATGCAGGTGAATTCAATTTATATAATCAGAACAATTCATTACATATGGTGCTGTGTAACCAGTTGGGTCTGGAAACGCTTTGGCTAACGAGGAATTGCGTTGTACTTGAAAGTGCAAATGTAAAACTTCTTTATTAACAAGAATATACAAATAATGTATAAAAAACCGTGTAATCCCAATAACTCACGTCGTGATACTGATTTTTATTTCCCTTTTACAGAACTATCAGGTAAATTGAAACAGATTCTTCAAACTTTTGGGCATTTTTATAATTGCAAATTTCCCTTCCATTTACATATTGAGGCAGTTTGGCAGCGAGTAATTAATGGAAGAGAGACCCAAAAGGAGATAGTGTCGATTTGGTTGGCCATGGTTAATGAGAGTGTGGGATGAGAGGAATTGTAGAGGCTGAAGTAAAGTGGAACACTGCAGAAATTTTGTGCAAGGAAATAAATATCATTCGCAAAGGCCCATATCCATAAATTTGCGTAGGGCATTAACAAGAGTTTATCTCCACGTAGTTAGTAATCCTGAAGCTGCACGTAAAGTAGTGCATGTAAGGTGTACATTCAACCCTTTTGCGTATCCCGGGGTGGGTTTAAGGGTGCAGTGTACACAGAAGACTTAATTCTATGTTCAAAGATAAGTTTATCCACCGTACGTTAATTCTGGCCGTGGCTGGCTAAGTTTTCATTCAAGATCTGGCCGAGAAATTGCTTACCGCTGGGGAGCCACAGTAAAAGAAAATATTTTTATATATCAGCGCTGTGTGAATAGACATTTTGCGTTGCAAACTTTGAGACCAGCTCATTACGAAATTAAATACTTTGAAAGATGGCTTAAAATTCATCAGTGACGAGAAAACAGGTCTAAATGTTATCACTCCACCGTCTATATCACCAATGATTTATGATTTTATTTTTTCTTACTCATCTCTACTATTCTCAAATATCTATTCTAAAACACTTGAGATGAGTGTTTGAGGATGAGATTTTGCTTAATAACTAAAGAACTCATGGGTGGTTTCGTTTGAAAATCGTATTAATCCAGAAAATTCAGTCATTGTAAATATACACGGATTGTGAATATAACTACGTAGGCCACAATGTTGAAAACCTACGAATTAAGTGGATGAGTGCTTTGAATGCTGAGGCATTTGCGGATAAAAATTTATGTTTCTGTACAGCAAAGTTTTGCATTTTCATAGTACTTCCAAATTGAAAACGGAGAAAAATCTCGTTTATTCATGTGCGATACCGTGGTTGGATACTGCTAGTCTGGTAGCCCGATGGCTATAGATTCGAAACCCTCCTAGAAATTAGTTAATGGGTTTGTAATGGTATTAAGGCACATGATTGAGTTAAGGTAGACAGTGCAATATGACTTCTGCAGTTGGATCATCATAAAAACCTAATCCTTTACGAGAATTTCTCGAAGAGGTGGGAATAGAATATGCAATGATATAGATATTTAATCTCATGTCTTCCATTAACTCTCCTCATTTTAAGTGGCAGGAAATTTACAATTTATTCAAAGACTACTTCCTTTATTTTTCTAAATGTGTTGCTATTTCTGCTCGGTGGTGTTAGAGTGATACCGAAACCATGATATTATGTAGATTATTTAGGTATCTCCAATATCTAATGATAGTTTAATGTAGTGAAAAGAATGGAATAGAGTGGAGTAGCTGGACAAAGTTGGGTGGGGATAGAGTTTCTAATTCAAATTAAGAGTATTAAAGTATTTGTATGTGCCTATTGATTATAGACCACGTAATACCTAAGGTCATTACGTGTGGTACGCACCGGGAGATGTTGCGTCGAGGAAGGTAAATTACATGCAATTTAGTTGAAATGAGGGAAGATAAATGTATTACAAGTTAGATAGTAAATTTGGTACGATACCAATGTGCAAAAGAGCAAGAGTGTAGGTAAAATCCTACCCTTTTCATAGAAAACAGTTTATCTAATCTAGCCGATACACTACAATGACTGAAAGGGTAGGTTTACATGTAGCGGTCAACTCCTATGATAGTCAATTGCTTAAAGCCAATCTTGCACCTGTGCACGCCTACCACGATGCGAGTTGGGGTATATAATGGACATTTTTCGAACACTATCGATCCACGTTCGAGTTATTAGCAAAGTAAAAGTTTGTCTACTTTCCAGCGGAGATATTTCCAGGACAATCGCAGCAGTCACCAACAGGAAAGGAGGAATTTGAATAGAAGCATGACTGCCTCCTTTCCGAAAGAAGTAGTTTACTCTATAAAGAAGGTGTAGACAAAAGATGTCTAAAATAAAACTAAATAGTGTGTGCTTTCGGCAATATAAATTTATAGAGTTAATTAAATAGTCATGTTCGACATAGCGAGGGTGTTTTTTCTCACATCATAGACTGTAAAGTAAAGATATCCAGCATATGGTCAACATATTTACAAGAAAATAGGGATGGGTCGGTTCCACTTTTTTTCGGTTCCGGTTCGGTTCTTAACTTCGGTTCTCGGTTCCGATTCTCGGTTCCGGTTCTTAATTTACCACTTACTTTGAATTGCTCAATGGTAAGATAAGATAATCAATAATCATTTTCAGAGACTGAATTAGAATAACTTTGAAGCATCTAAGTACACTATTTCACCAGGTTTTAATGTGAAGCCTCCACTTTCGGAGTGTGAGTAGGTTTCAAACTGGTTTTCGCGCCAATTATTTCGGTACCGATTATTTTCGGCCTCGGTTCCGGTTCCGGTTCTAAGCTCAAGAACCGGTGGAAACGAGAACCGAAGAACCGAACCGACCCATCCCTACAAGAAAATAAACACATCCGTGATCAATGAATTGACCTTTCAGAGGATGTAACGGTATTTGAAGAATTATATGAAAATATTTGAAGAATTACATGAAATGTACCATTCGCTTGTGACACCAAACGCCTTATATTTCTTACCGCAGGGCCAAACTAGTGTTATTATTAAACTAAGCAGCCTTGAGCGGCGTAGAAGTCGTTTCAGACAAGACGTAGCAGTAACGGTAGCGATGTAGCGCGCATTTCGCGACTGTCATCGCAGTCGACTGTTACACGTAAACGTGCCTATACGAGAATTTTGCCGTATTTGATAACGGAATTGATATCGCACAATTGTCCATGGCCTTGCTTCCGCATAAATTTCCCGCTATTCTTTCCTTCTTACAACCCGTTCGGCATCTCAGATCCAGCTCGGCGCGGCGTCCTCCCTCCCACAACCCACTCTGACTGCCGCGGAAGATTCCGGGCGCCTCTCTCTCTCTCGCCGTCTCCATTCCCGCCGTCTTCTCCTTTTTGATTTCGAAACGGAAAGTGCGCGTAGGGCATGCGCAGGCGACGCTGGACGTGGAGCGGTGCATAATTGGGACGGCGGATATGAGGAAAAAAATGTGGGGTGCAAATTAATGCGCCCTGGCGGTCAGGGAGTGCAGGCGTGCCTCTACAAGAGGACCGTGTTCTATCTGACTGACTGGTTGTTCCATCCGTGGTGTATCCAATCATTAACCGAAGAGCCCATCCTTGCATTACTCTCTTGACCTAGGGATGAGATGTTCTCATCGATATTTTCCGACGGCACTGCCAGCATCTTGCTTGATATAACACAAAAATGCCATTGCATCGGAACGATTTTGTTACAAGTGACACCGTCACAAAGGTCTTGAACGGTTTAAATTTTCTGTCAATATACTTAGGACGAAAACTGGAGGATAATTATACGAATCATTGCCCTCTGTAATCGGTGGGAGTGGGGGAAACAGATTTGGAATGAGTTGATTATCATTTGCCAATTAGTTTAAGCACAAAATTCTGCTCTTATAGTTATCAACTCTTTTTCAGAGTGTGACATTTATGTGCGACATTAAATCGATATGAATTTGAGTGATCAATTTTATTGTAAATATTTCAATTGCTATTATTTCTATATCCAGAAACTGGAATGATGCCAATTAAACTTAGCATAAAATTCCATGTTAAAATCCCTTTCTTTTCCGTTAGAAGTTAACATTTTATTTATTTCGATGATTTACAAATTAAAATTTTATTTTTTTATGCATGTTGCATTACTATGACCTTGATATTTTATGATTAATTGAGAAATCGATCAGATCAGGTTTGCAGGTTTCAATCAAATATTTGCTAATGCGTTTTAATTTATTGAAAATGTATAAACTGCTCTCTTTTATTTCAATTTATAGGAGCGTTTTAATCGTTATAGTGAAATTTATTGCCAAAATCTATTTACCAAAGCCTGATATTTTCTTTTGGAGAAACCACTATTTCCTGACAAATGAATACAAAGCCGAGCGTTCAAAACGGAGTACTATCAGCCTAGTGAGCTTAGATTTCAATGATTTAGTACTAAGCCCTAAGGAGTTTTAAAGGCACGCATCGCAGTAGGTTTGCCGTATCCTTCTTTCGTCCGGCCTGTATTTTCCTATGATTTTTGGTATCTTGAAAATCATAAACTTTTGTTGCAAGTAAAGGCATGATCTGGAATCAAACCTGGAACATCCGATGGGCAGCCCTAAACTCTTTGGAAAGGCCTTCCAAGCGGTCATTCCATTGGGAAGTGCTAGTTACATTCATTGCTTTTACCCAAAATCTGATGTGTCCTTCTACCGAAGTAGAACCATGTATCTCCGTTCAGAAACCCGACACTATTCCCTGCGCTTGAAATTCGTAGTAGAGATTAATAAAGTATGCAGAATTTAAAATACTGGCACTGTAAATCTACGTTCAGTTACACTGAGCGTAATTTTTTTCTCCGAAAATCGCGCCCGTTATCAGTAGTAAGAAGCCCAGCCAATTACTAATTGTGCTGGCACTTCATCATTTACACGAATTGCATTTGTTTAATTCCATAAAATAACTAATGAGAAAGTCCTGAGAAGAGTGGGAGAAGAGAGAAGTCTTCTGGAAAATTAGAAAAATAGAAATAGCATATTTTATGTTCAGAAATGATGACCTGGTGAAGGAAATCGTCGATATACTAGTGAACAGTAAGAAGAGCTAAGGGATCCCTCTTGTGAGGTACTACATAGAGCGATTGGTGAAGGATGTGCATGAAAAGAATTACTTGAGCATAAAGAGGTTAGCTGATAAGAGAATCGAATTGAGATCTGCTTCAAACCAAACTTAGGAATTTTGAGTGATGATGATGACTATTTTTTCTGTGAATGGACTTCATCATTTATTCTCCTGCAATCGAACTCTGTAGCAGGACACAGGAACCTCTCTCTTCCCATTGGGCTACCTTCTATTGCAGATATAAATACATTTAGTTAAACTATTTATTTTTCTTCTAAATCGGAAATCGTTATTTAGTGTCCAAATATTTAAAGCTCCTGAAAGAAGTCCAACTCTTAACTCAAAAGGCTAACTTCCATCGTAGTGTATAATGCAGTAGATTTAATGCGATATTTTTTTCCGAAATCAGACAACATTATCTCGTCCCCGAGAGCGAGGTGTAAAGCATTGGTAATCATCGGCGTACGTCATTGGTTGCATTTTGGGCGACGATACATCGCCCGCGTTTCACGCCACCTTGGTCGCCGCCACCCTAAGATCCCTCTGCGCCACACCCAACACACACTCTTCTCTCTCTCTCCTTCATCCCCGGGCCGGAGGTCGCCGGTTGACGGGATCTACTCCTGGGATGGGGCGACGGGATGACGTCTGGGGAAAGGGGTCGTAGGGGAGGGGTTCCGCGAGGTGGGGAAGGGAGCGGAGGGTATGGGGCGCCGGCAAATTCCCGCCGGGTCGTGGGAGGAGATACGACTGATCTGAAGGGAAGGGGGATTTTCTAAGGGGAAGGTCCTGATGCGCGCGCATCCCCCGAGCCGCGCTCCCGGCGGAGGGGATTTCCAGTCCACGAGAAGAGTGTGAGAGGTACGGACCGCTCTCCTACGACAGGGATACGTCGGGAAAGGGGAGTTTGGGGTCAGTGCGGTGTGCGGCTCTTGCAATCCGTCGCGCGCGGTGTTTTTTTTGTTGTTGTCCCTCTTCCCGTTCTCCCATCTCTCCCGTGAAGTGCCAAAAAAAACGAGTTAATCGGAGAGGCGGGGTTTGAGGATGGGTAAAAGTGTTTTCGGTGTCAAATAGGAAAGGCTATCCGCAAGGCTAAGGAGTCAAGAGTGCGAAGGGAGGAAGAGATTTCTTTTCTCCTTTTGCTTCCATTCCTCCGCTTTGGAAGGAAGCCGGTTAAAGGTGTCTGCAGGAAGGGGAATGTGCGACCTGCCCCGTTTTGCCAACTGATTCCTGCTCTCGAATCACGCGCCAGGACACGCTGGTTTTTCGTTCGTGAGCGATCAATCGCTCACGCCCCCTAACCGAACCGAGTTGCAGTGGTTGTCCTCAGGTGTTTGGGGATATTTCTCCCGTCCGAGTTCTGATAAGCCTTTTTTGGGCCCCCTCCCCGCCTCCCATTTCACTTCTCCCTCCTCCCCACCCCCTCCCATATCCCGCACGCAAGGTTTTCCCCTCCCCCTTCAACCCTCTTCAGTGACCACCTGAGACTAGACTCACTCGTACCAAAAAACCCCCTTCCTCAACATCTATTCTACCACTAAGTTCAATTTCTTGTCGGTTCTAGCCTGTGGTTCCCGCCTCTTGCCAAGCTCACCGAAACCCGGCGTGGGGGAAGTGATTTTTGTGGGGAGCAGGAAAGATAGGACCCGGTGAAGAAGTATTGAAGCGATCGGTCTCGTACGGTGAAGGATTTCGTTTGATTTTTTTTGCCAGGAGAAAATAAAGGGAAGCGAGTGGAATTGCGTCCATTAGCTCTGGGAGCAGTGGACCCCTTGTGTTTGTACAAGAATCTACTCCCGCCGTTTGCAGGAGTCCAATTATCGTGTGTGAGCCCATGAGTTTGGGCAGTATTCTCCCCTCACCACTCCAGGGCTTGACCTTGGTGTTGTTTTTATCTCCCATCCATGTTTTTACCCAGCGTTAGTGAGTGAAGCCAGTTTATGATCCATGGAGTGATATGTGAAGCCATTTCTGGAATTAATAAAGGTAAATCACGTCCCGGTGTTTAATAATGTTTTCTTCTGTTCATACGCGGTAATTTTCTAATTTTTTTGCTACATTGCTCAGTGGGACGTTGCTTTCCTAGCTCGGATCGGTTCTCCGGGTTATAAAACCTGTTTTTATTTTGCTGACTGAATGATAGGCATTTCGCGTGCCCGATTGCATTGTGATTGCCGCATTTGGAAAGAAGTGTGACGTTTATTCTTGAATAGTATGAATGTAAATGTCGGCAAAAAGTTAATTCTTCAAGCACAAACAAATTGCACAGAATGCTTGTTATCCGCCTTGCGTTTCGGGGCTCACGAGCTACAGCCGTTGGCGTTATCCCGGCCGGGTGGGTACTCGCCGGTCATATCAAATGCACCGAGTTTGGAGCAATTGTATTATCTTTCTCGTGCAGTGCATTTGACTCATTTGACATATCGCAACCAAGGCGCATCCCGTAAGCATGTAACTGGTGAGCATGAGAATTGCAGATAATATCTCGGTAGTAGTAGTACTTAGATTTGGATTTTGGTGCTACAGTTGCCAAGGTTATGTTGAATCGTCAAACCCAAGCTGGTACTACTGATGTAAACTTGATATTCAAGTGGTTGAACCCGTCTCATATAAGGTTCTTTGTCAGAACGTTGCAAATCTCGCAACTGAGGCTGCCGCATTAGTCAAGGATATAACTCAAAATGATTAAGTGTAAAAAAATTCTGAGAAGATATGCTAATCGTAAGGAATATCATGAGTTTCGGGAATATCTGAGAGCGTTACTATTGCTTATTGTTTGAAATTAAGGCAAGAGAGAAGGAAAATTACCCAGCATTGCGGAAGATTAAGTAAAGTAGATCCACTTTCTTTTTTCCATAGCTAAAATCATGGAAATTTGGACAGCTCAAATATCGATAGGTACCTGCTTGAAGGTAATTAACCTATCATCAAGTAAACAACTCTTTTCGTGCCACTCTGAAAGTTTTATTTTGAAGGGCATGTAGCAAAGGTGAAGGTTGGATAAATAGGGAAGAGTGTAAAGGGCAGAAAATTTGGGCATCATAATTGGAGGTTGGTTGGGCCTGGGCTGATGGCGAAAATGAAGGAAAGGAAGGCTCTCATTGACTGTGGTGCTCTTTGTGCGTATTAACAAAACCTGACTAGTGCAGACATCTCTCGATCTATCCGACCTTTTCGGCGCAGAAAAATTCTGTTGCAGCTATACTGGTCGGAGCCGTTTTCAAATGGTCACGTGTATGTATGACATGTACAAACCAACCCCGCGTCGTAGGACAGACTTCGTTGCCTTACCGCTCGAATTCTTCGCCCCTGGTGTTAGCCTCCCTTGCCACGTTGCGATTTTCCGTTAATGCCTTATCACTGAGTTTGCAGTGATGGGTATTTCCCCTAATTATACGAAAATTTATGTTTGCGGAATAATTTAACGATATCTCCTTATTTCTACCTACATTACTCGGTATCTGCTCAGGTAATCGATAAAAAAAACATTTTTGAGAGTGCTTAGGGGATACGAACTCATTTAATTGGAAAATTATATGTTTTACATTAAATTATATTTAATTCATTCAGAGCTTTCTGTCACAATTTTTTCTCTGTGGTACTTTGTACGTGATGATAGCGTAACTGCCGAAACCGGTATAGAAACTTAAAATAAAAGTGTGGAAGTCACTAAGATATTTTATTGCCATAATGGAATCCTTCCACAAAATCGGAGCTTCGTCTTTCGACTTTATTACGGAAATGGATGTTTAAGATTTGCGTTTTTTTCTTCTTTGGTGGATACAAATCGCATATATGTAGCTTGTGCTTTCAATTTGTGAACAAAAATGCTAAATGATATTATTGCGCATTTTGTATTTTTCTTCCTTAATTTGCATTATGTTCTGAATGTTTGTCATTAGAATGGCGTCATTCATTCCAATACCCAAAAATTATTATTGCGGTGCTTTTTACTGTGGATTATAGTATTTTAAATGTATTTGTTTCATCGATCCCATTAAGTGCATCATTAATTAGGTAACACTAAAATGTCTTAATTGTTATTATATGTATTATGTTTATTTATAGTTATGGAATGATCATAGATTTATCATGAATGTTCAGTGGCAAGTTGGACTTAAAATTCTTCATTCATGCTGTTGCCACCCTAGCTGCGTTCTTCCTAAGGCAAGTACAGTCGTGGAAAAATTCAGCGCGCTGCGTCAGTTGCCGTTTTCGTGAAGGGAAAAGTTGAGTATATTTCTTCCGGGACTACTAAACCTGACAAAACTCCTTGTGGTATCAAAGGCACGGGTTTTTCAGAATATTTTTGTTCTGTCAAGCATTATCAAGTCTTCATTCAAGTCTAATATACACGAAACTTGTTCATGTGCGTTTAAGATATATAATACAGTGGATTAAAGAGGGAGGGATAGTTTGGAAAAGGCGCGAGAATAAAACTAAATAATTGAAAATAAATCTTGTCGGTGAATGGATTATTTGAGGCATAAATTTTTGTGTAATGGCCGATGCGCCGTCAGTGTGTAAATTAATCGTTCTTCAACCGTACTTCCAGTAGGTCCAAAATAACAAGTGAGGGCTCCTTAAGTTTTACACCTTGTTTTTTTATACTGCACTGCAGTATATGTAGACATTTTATTTTTAGTAAGCGTACCCAATTTCATGGGATAGTTAGGGATTTTCCTGGGCGTTAGTTGAACATCGGCGGCATTCAGTGAAATTTCTGTTGACGAATAATATTTATTTAGTGGCAACTCATAACCGTTTATTGGGACGCATATTATGCTACCATTATAAGGAAGTTATTACACATGAAATCCTTAAACAAGAAGATTTCTTTTCGATTTTTTTTCACCAACTTCTTATTATTCCCATTCATCCGTGAGCAGGCAGTTGTTTTGTCGCTTAGAATGTTAGCCATTTCATCAAGTGCAAAAGCATTTTAGCTACCTGAACCCGTTGTTTCCACTAGCGTTACTCATGCTTCTTCCCCGAAAATTTGTATTCTATGCCTTGATATACACGTAACTTTGTATAGAAAGAAAATATGCTGGATGCTATCCAGGTGCTTTCAATCGTTGCCAACTGAAAACTAAGGCTAGTGCTATGGTCACTTCGTGCGGATGTAACTCTCCAAGTTCGACCACGAACATAGGACAAGAGCTAACATTAATTTATTATTCTGAATATCTATTATCATCTTATTCTTATGCACTCTTCACTTTTATAACTCAAATCCAATGCATTCAAGCCATGCTAAGAGAATGTCTTTCACAAACATCTAAATTTTTCCTTTATACGAGATCACGGTGGGAAGGAAGCCACAGAAGGCCCTTCATGCCCGCACAAATTTTATTTCCGGTCAGACTTTGTGCAAAGGCAGCATTATTGTAACCACCCAGACCAACCTTTAGGTTAAACAGCTCGTTTTACCGTGTGGTTACATAGAATTGGTGTCGGAGATTCTTTTTTGCATTTGTGCTTATGTTCTTCGTAGATAATATCACAATAGGTATACAGTTCCCAAAAAAGCAAGTGCACGTGGCGGAGAAAAGTGTGCATTCGTAAAGTATTTGCAATCATTTACATGGAGCGGAAAGTGTATTTTGAATGTAGTTTAAGGTGAACAGGAAAACTTTAGCAGGCGTGTTCTGCAGGTTTTCTTGGTAATCTATGCGTTAATAGAGTGTTAAGTTTAGTATATACTTGCAGCAAAATTGTATGACTATTTGAATCTTAAAAATACTAACAAGATGGTGATTGATGTCTTAAACACCGCAGATATTTTACGATTCAGACTCCGATAATAAGCACCACTTAGCCTCTTATAATTGAAATGAGGTTTGATTCCATCGGACATTAAGAACTCACCATCGCCTATCTATAATTCACACATATTTTTGTTAATATATTGTGTATTTTAAATGGTTCTTAGGTTAGGTTATCCTCGTGCATCGAATCAGCCGTTACTTAGTCATACTTAGGGAAAGCGTAGTTTCCTTACACACAAGTGAAAGATTTTACCTGAAAAAATTGTCTCTTTGGTTCTAATTAACTTTTCGTACGGCTCTACCACCATAAGGCGTGATCGTCATGATACAATATGGAAGGATTGTAAACTTGTAGTCTGTTCCATAAATGTATTTTTCCAAACTCAGCAAATGGGTTGATAGGCCGGTAATCAATATTTTGAAGGGGTTTCTCAAAATGTGAATGGTTGTTATTTATCTTATCTCTTTGTTTTTATTTTTTTAATATGCTTGTCCACCAAAAATTGACTGAGCTCGGAAATAAACACCACTAATGAAAAAAATATTCAAGCCATTTAATCAGCGAAACGTGATTTATCATGCCGTGATCTAATATAGCGTAAGGATTACCAAACGAGTGGGTGATCTGAAGACTGCGAGTCAGATAATCCGCAGGTTCAGATGTCACAAGTAACTAATGGCCCATTAGCATTGAAAAAATAGTACTGTCTCCACGATTTTTCGAGCTGGCTTTCGGGCAAAAGCATCACAAATTGGCTTTATCTGTATCTACTATTTTTTTTACCGTGAATTGCTACTCTGTGATAATCTTCGGTATAAACAATTTATTCTACAGGCGTAAGTAGGGAACCCATTTGCGTCAATGATACTAGGGTCTTATGACTGCAGTAATTAACGAATCCTTTTTTCAGAATTGACCTAGGTTTTTCTACCACGGTGTATCATAGGCTGTTACTTAATTAACAACCCTCATCATTTTGATGGCATATCCTATTTTTTCTCATTCATAAGCGCCATACTACATGTTGAAGTATTTTCGTTGCACATTTTCCTTTCTGCCTCCTTAATTGCTGAAGAATTTTGATGATTTTGGTTTCTCCAATTTTTTTTATTTTGTTTGGCAAATGCCAATGCTAGCGTATTGAATGCGTTGTAATTAGACTCTTTTTGTCAACCGTGTTTCGTTTTTGGTTTGATGAGAACAAATTTATGATGCGTGGTCACGCAATAATAGATAAATTCCTGCATCAAAACTTTAGTTCCTTCAAATTTTTCACATTTTTTTAAATTTTCAACACCACATCAAATTTAATGAACTGCTAAAAGCAAAAAGCTAACTTGCGTTGGTAATATTTCAGTGTAAATGCTGAATAGTTGAATTGAACTGTGTCAAGTAGGGTAAATATTTTTTTGACTGTATAAATGACTAATTTTCGTATTTAGAAAATAATGTCACCCTCAAAATGTTTGATGAATTAAAATTTAAAAATATAATAATTTATCCTGTCTAGCATATAAAATTATTAACCCACCAATCAGAACCAAAACAGGTGTAGCTCAATAGAAATTGACCCTAAATTAAGTCCTTTTGCTAACGCCTACCTATTGGAGGCAGCGTAAGAAACTTTCTACGCCTACCAATAGTAGGAAAATGTAGTATATTCTAAATTTATCACGTCGTGAGTAGGCCGTTTAGTCATCGTAACATGGCATCAAGTTGTCTTATCGTGATAGTGTAAGAATTAAAAATTCATTTCAAATTCCGTTTTGATCAATTACTGGCATTTTGATTTCCTGATAACTTTCTAAATTCAATACTCATGTTATGTTCAAAGATCTTATCTATGCATTTATTGTCTAGGCTTTTTTAGTAATTTTGTATTTATCCATTTACGTTTTAAGTGACACTTAATCGTACTGTGTGGATTGTAAATATCTTACTAACCTAGTCATATGAATTCAATCGCTTCAAATTGTGCGCAGTGTTCCGTTGTGTTTACAATGCCAATTAACAATCTTGATTCCAATTGTACAGTAACCTCGTCCAAAGGCAAGTCTACCCAGGTCATTAGCACAGTTTCTTTTTAAAATAGCCACTAACAATCTCTTATTGAGTTAATTAGTGCGTTTCTGATTCATAATGTTAAATGTTTAGAGTAAATTATTGATGAAGTGTCAATGTCTGTTTTCCTCTTCTGCCCTTTTCTACTTTTCTAACTATATTAAATTATGGAAGATTTGATTTTGAAGAACGATGCTTGGAATAACAACCCGGTGGGAGTCCCGAGAGCATTTCGCTATAATCTTTTAAAAGACATTTTTTGCTAAATATTTTTGAGGCATAAACCTGAGAAAGTAAAATCATTTGTTGAATCGACTGTGAAATTACTTTACATGATTTTATTCCCTTCATAGGCTGTCATAAAAAACACTAAGTTATGCATCCCCTGACATGATTCTTGAATGGAAAATGTGAAAGGGCAACAGGAATTAAGGATGCCTTCCTATGCGTCATGACATATTTTTAATTTCAACACTCCATAATTTTTCATATTGTATATTAAATTAAGCATATAAAATATTTACTTTTATGTCAACATAGGTATAAGAGCGTTTTACTTAAATTTGAAGGCAAACAAGATTATTACTTGAAAATGTTGAGGGTGAAAAGAATGTTAAATTTAATGACTCATTCCATATTGTTGAAGAATGATTCCTCCTTCTTGTGCGTAAAGTGCGCATTTTGGCATTTCTTTATTTATTATTAAAACACCATTAAGATGTTAATGGATTTCAGAGTGAAAGCATTTTGTCACGAAAATGAAGTGTGATAGCACTTTCTGATGGTCCATTTCGCAGCCATTAAACATACTTTTCGTTTTTTTGCAGGTTGAAATACTGTGTGGATTTGTGTTTTCGTGAGAGCATCTCACCTATCCGTGCCCTCGCCCTACCGCCGGTCTACTGATCCATGGAACGATCGAACAGTCGGACCACCCTCGTTCACATCTGACAAGACCGTTTCAGAACCCAGCATCACCGAAGTTTTATCATCCGAAAGAGGCAGCTGAATATATGGCTCCTTTATTTTGGCCGTCGGCTCTCCAGCAACTCAAGCACGGATTGTGCAGCCTGGAGTAGTGCTGAGTGCTGTCGCAAATCACCGGGATTATCTCCCCTCCCGAAAAAAAACAAAGCGGAATATCAAAGATAACCCTTATGCAGTGCTTCGGATTATACTTCTGCGCAAGGTGACTGCTAGCGGCGGAGTTTCTTCCGAAAGAGTTATAGCATCCCCGGTCTCTCCCCGTTTGATGACCGGACGGGACCGGGCTCGCCTCTCCGCTTATGTTTCCCCCGAGAGATTACCGTGTTAGTTCGTTAAAGTTGCGGACCCATTGGGAGATCTGCCAGTGCTTCTGAAGTGACTCTTTCGTGTGGATTATAGAGAACGAAAGGGCGTGTCTAAGCGCCGTTTTGTCTGCGATCTTCGGGTGCGGCTCGTCGGACGCCGGGGCATCATGGGAGGGGCGTGGCCCGCTAGAGGGCCTTGCGACGCCGGAAGACGTCCCATGGGATTCGGGAAGACGTCGCTGTTCCTTTGGGCCTTCGGATGGACCCAGATTTGGATCCACTTCTCCACTGGTAAGTAATGGCTTTCTTTTACCAATCAAGTTTTTTGGTTCCATCGCCGTTGTCGTTGTGAAATGCCGTTACTCCTAGACATCGGTTCGGGTCCATGCATTGAGAAAATGTTGATCGAATCTGAATCGGAGGAATAAAATCACTAGCATAGTGGCTAGCTAAATACCCTATGTGCTGACGAGATTTGCGCCTGCGAAATTTTTCCCCGAGATTGCGGGACGTAACTGACGTAGTTATCGCGGCCGGGAATGTTAAGAAAAAAGTAAAATGTGAAGTGATTAGAAAAGAACCTAAGATATTAGTCCCTATTTTACTGCGAGGTTATTACGAGGAAGAGATTATAATAAAGGTTTTTATAACTCAATATGGATACATTAGTATACGAAAGGAGTCTCATTAGAATTCGGCAGAGCGTATTTTGATTCAATGAAGCAGAAGCGTGCTAATACGATAACTAAGAAAATAACTGCATAAATGTAATATCCATTGCTATGATGAAAGAGTTAAAAGGTCCATATATCATATTTTGATCGAATTTATGAGAATCTAGAAAGAGGCGCCTGGTGAGAGCAGTTAAATTGTTTCAAGAAAATAGGAAGTGTCACGTGGTAATTGCAGGGGCTTACTTGGAGGCCTCACAGAGAGTTATAGCCAAATTGACATATTTAGAAAGGTATTGGGGGCCAGAGTTCAAATTGGATGTAGGGGATATGTTTACTCTCCCTGATTGCACGTCAGTTTCACGAGCCGGATGAACTGAGGGACGTGGGAAAAATAGGTTGCTTAAAAAATTATTATTTCCTGACACAGTGTAACGGTCAGGTAGAATCAAATCATTGAAGTGCAGTAGGATAATAACCACATCGATATTTACCTCCAATTTATTCACGGTTGCATAACAAACGATTGGTGCTCATCAGTACTCCATCTCTCGTTTGCATAGTGGTACGAACTATCGCACAAAGACAACCGTATTGCATTTCCGTTTTAAATTCATACTCTAACGTCCATTGATTCAGGCATCCACAATGTCGCTCTTTTAATTGTTTCCTGAAGTGATTGGTTTTGACTTAAATTTGTTGTTTCGGTAAGCAAATTTATTATTTATCGAGTAGTGTTTTCCTACGCAGTACTGTAATTAGTTGGTAATATTCCTCATATGTTCTTTGACACTGGTTTTCTTCTTTCCATTAAATGCTGCTTCTACATCTTAGTAACTGGTTGAAGAATCATAAAATTACATTCGATATCTAAAATTTTTATTTAAAAATTACCACTTCAATTCAAAACATTATCCGCCGATAAACAAAGATTTTGATTCAGTCAATTTCATGCCGTTCATTTAGATTTCGATTACGATTGAAATGGATGCATACGTGTATGCCTCGAATAGCATTATTGGTAGTTCGGTCCTGGTGATTTATATGAGAGTTTAAACCAATTTAGTATTGATGGTGGCTTTTACTGGAAAATCGATGCATTGTACTTTGAGAATTATAGCAATTGCTTGCGATAAACAATCAATTGAATGTATCAATTTCATGGACGAGTACTGACTATCAAATTTCAATGGTATACATGGCCCTGATTGACGGAGTTTGTAGATTATTGGTATCCGAAGGGAATGGTTTGAAGATGGGAAATAATATGCGTATAAAATTGGAGTCATAGAGAAAAAATGAACGTAGCAGGCGGTTGTAAAAGGATCGGAAGCATTCTTCCCTGGCAACGAGATGGTAAAACACGGAGTAATGCCGTACCCCGTGTTTTAACGCTGTGATTGTTCTCAGTAGAAGAATAGAGTTGAAAACATAATGCCACGAAAGGGAGGTAGGATAAGTCAATAGTTAGCAAAGTTCGTTTAGTCGGAGAATAGAATATTAATAAAAGCCGGAAATCATCTTGTATCTACTAAGTGAATCTCAATCACAAATCTGTAATGCACAAATAAGAAAATACGGAGGTCAAATATGGTAACGAAGCGATAATGCGTGCATCTGAGAACCATGACTGTGAGGTTCAGGATGATGACAATGTCAGTATTAAAATGTCATACTTATGGTGTTGCAAGTTATTCCACTAATTTTTCACTGCTTGCGATATTTGGCGACCGACCAAACCAAAATGTGTATTCTCCCGGTATCAACAAGCGTGTCCGAACAAATCAGTCCATATCCGTGGGCTTCTCGATTGAGGGAAGGATTTTTTTATCTTTTAACTCGCCCCTGCCACTGGAATCACTGACGCTTAAAGGGTCAGTGTCTGTGTTTGTTGTGTCAGTGTTTGTGTTTATTTCACCAAAACATGTCACCAACTAAAACTAATGTCCGTCGCCGAAGTGCATAGAATAAGCCCCGTCAATTCGTTGAACATTCAGTTGTGAATCAGTCGTACAATGTATCCCTTGTGTATATCCTTAGTGCGATATTTGCCTAGTAGTGTTAAAATTCATGATCACTGTGTATTCTGCTCATCACAAGGAATCCGTGGCTATGTTTTTCGGAAGATTTTACCTCGGGTTTTTTTAACTTCCGAGACTCAGGTCGAGAGGTAGTTGTAGCACCCTAGATTGCAGTAAATACGTGCTTGCAGTACTAAAAACACGAGACGATGATTATTAAAACGGTAATACAAGTACGATCACATGTGTAAACAAAATCTTACTTGAGATCATCTTCGATTTTCCAACCCCCTTCGCGAGACCATAAGAAGAGCTCTCCTCCCCTCCCCACCTTTCACGCTCGACGTAATTATGGAATGGCCCCCTTAGCTCCCTCTCGGAGCAATTTAGTCAGGTCACAAACCACCTCAAATATGACATTCCTAAATATGACGTTGCCGTTGTTAATTGCCTCCTGATTTTCCTTGCAGTGGCGCGATTACGTTTTGTTTGTTTATACAAATATTTTTACATTTTTGGTTCCCTCTTACAATCAAGGGGTTATGACCACGTTAATCAAATTTTTATTCGCTTCTAAAACTCGTGCCATCCGATTTTGATCCAGTCCAACAACTTGGCTTTGGTTTATATTTTTCGCGTAGCTTAGTGATACCTGTGCCGGAGTCTGCCAGTAAATTGGCCATTGCTTTCCCTTCGATGCCTTTTCAGTATTCTTCAACTTCCCAGAATTACCACGACACGCCACCTCTTCCTTGAAGAATTAGACATTGTCAATTTGTAATTTTACCGAAGGAAACATACATGGCACGAAAATACGCAAAAAATCTATTAAAAGTGTGTACAATTAGTGTTAGGGCTTAACTTGTGAAGGTATACTATATTTTTTCACTAGGGCGGAGGTTTCATATATTTTTGTCATTCTTATAGCTTTTAATGTATTGATTTCAGCTTTTAACATTTTCTGAGTTTTGACGAGAATTAAATTCAGCAGAAATAAAATATTCCAATAATAGGCGACCTTTTGGCGATCGGTCAGGGAAATCGGTAAAGCCATTAGGGAAAAATCAGGGAAAAGTCAGGGAATTTGAAAATTGATTATCAGTAGCCACCCTGACTTAGTGTTAACTGCTGAAACTCATCACATTCTTAGCGAATAGATATCGTATCTTTCGGTTACGGTAGGTACTGTAGCATTGGCATTGCTCTTTAATGTTAGCATTCTTCATCTCCGCCATGAAAGAGGATCGATATATCTTAAACTACTGACTTTCGAGATTAAAATTTGCTTTCGGAGTGGAGTGAGAATCAATCATTAGTTTCAAACTCATTTTTCTTTATTTATGGAGTAACAGTGTTCAAAAGTCGGACGAAATTGGTAAATTGGACCAGGAATAAGATCGGAAAATAGATATATTTCTTGATATGTCATAAAAGATACGAGGTCAGCGATAAGGCTCGGTAACGGCTGTCAGTAAGCCCTGGGGTTCGTTTAGAACTCGTCTACTCTGCGTGTATCGTCCTTGCTAGTTGCCCCTTAGAGGCAGAGATTGTGAGGTTCTTGGGCTTGAAAAAGTCGGGGGAAATAGTTTTATTCTTTACTTGCGCATGGTTTTTGACGAATTAGAATTCTGCAATTCTTCCTTGCCAGAGTCGATTCTTAGGTCTGTTCTTGCACCTTTCTTATAGATATATTTTGGAGTGGTAAATATAGGCAGTTATAGTCTTGATTCAATGTGATTTTTTTCGAGCAGTTATAATCTTCTCAAACTTCACGCACATTAAATGCTCCCAAGTTTTCCTAAAAAATCCATTTAATTAGTCAAGTGACACTTTGTGCATTGTTTTAGAAGTTTTACTTAGTTTTCCACGCTCAAAACTGATTTTGAAGTTGCGATGCGTCCTCTCCCATTACACGTACGCGTCTATTGTAAATTATTTTTTGTGTATCATCTGCTATGACACTCAGGCCTGAAACGTGGAAAGGTACCCGTGCGCCACTGCGCGGGAGAATTCATACCGTTTCCGCGCAGTTAATTTTACGTGCTCTATTGACTAGGCATGTGACGCGAGGAATCTCTCCCGAGGGAGACGTTGGGAGGACGACGGCGGCCGGCACGGGCGGAACGAAGCGCCGCGGCGGAGACAGGAAGAGTGCATGGTCGATGGCCGGCCTCCCTTTGGAGATGTGGGACGAGAACACATTGGGCAGCCTTTTAATTAATACGGTTTCAATTGCTCTCTCCTTGTGCCGAAACCCTCTGGCCCGCATGCACCAACACTATCCCTCTGTGCCCCCCAGTTTGGAACGAGTACCCTTTCCAATTTCCCGGATCCTGCTCCCTCTTCCGCCTCTGTCTCATTTTTCCTAAACATTGCAGGCTCCAAGGGAGAGTACGGTGTACGTTTTTCAAATTTCGGCCACGTATAATTGCCTTCCTCTAATTATGCACCGTCCATTGATATGATATGACGTCCCTTCACGTGAAGGTATCGTCCCTTAACTGTAAGAAGCAAGTTTTCTAACATTTACATGCATTTTTAAGTCTGTAACTTCTAACAAGTGAAGCCTGGTACAATTCACTTAACTGTAGGGCACAAATTCGATGCTTGATGATTAATGTTTTTGGAATGGATGACCAGCAGCAAAATAACTTCTGGCCATAAACTACTAAGAGTTTGGAATCGCAATGCACATCGGTCGAATTGGAGTTGATTTGTGGTTTATAGTAGGTACCTCATATCTATGTTGTATTCTGCCGCTGTACTAACACCAATCGCCACCCACTGTCATTGTAACTTGTAGTGGGTGCGAAGCGGACTATAATTATACCCCGGCATACTGATATTGACGATGTCAGAAGCTGATATTTTATGGAAGTAAAAAGCTTTGAAATGGCGCAACTTTGTCATCACCATGGTAGAACTAATTATTAATATTTTCTTGAATTAATAGAGATTTTCAACTTCATGTATTTGATGGATTGTGAGTCACAAATAAACGGCTCGTCACGTTCAATATCTAACGCACGAGAAAGAATAAACTTTTATAGTGCACCAAGAGGATATGCACCAATGGGCTTGGCCTCGTGCCCCATTCTCAACCGGTTTTTTGGGTGAAAAAAGCGTTTTAAGTTATTTATCCACATTTTCGGCTCCTTTATGTTTTATAACTCTGTCGACCGCGATGTATAAAGGTTCTCAAATATATTTAGCATCACTTGTAAAGAGATGGCTTCTGATTTCCGAAGCATCTTCTGTCTGCTATGTAACCTGCGATCTGACGGTCATTTTTCCCCTAGGACTGTGGAGTTAGTGAAATTAGCGTAGCGACCTGTTTTGAATGTGCATTATATCATGCGCTCGTATTTCGTTCAAAGGTATGTACCTTAAATGAATCCCTTTTTGTAGCATAATATCATAAATGAGAATTTACGAGGGAGTAGTGGCATATTACTTACCCATCGTAATCCAATATTCACGTCATTTTATGCCATTTTGCCTGCCTTATCTTGAGCATAAATAATATCGTACCATACAATACTGTAATGTTTCCTAGAGCGTGGGAATGAAGTCGTACGGAAATCCTCACACCTTGCCATTTCAACTCTTTGGACGTGTCGGCCGACGGCAACCCCTTCTGCCCCAGTTGTTTCCACGTTTTCTTTTGCCCGGGCTGGGTTTGAACGGGTGCCCGGAATAAACGTTATGCTGGCGGTTCGTATTCCAAAGTTCCAGCAATCCCTACCGCCCCTCCACCCTATAGCTCGCCTCATTTCCCTCTGTCCCCTTAATAAAACGGTCCACTTCCCCCGGAATTATGTGGGACTGGAGACCCCCCTTTACGACCCCCGTTCTCGCTCTTCTCGGGGTGGGAATTTTCTTCTTTTTTTTTTTGAAGGTGTTTTTATCTGTTCCCTAAGGGTGGGATGACTCGAAAAAAGGGTGGGAGAGGCTGTTAAAATTATTATAGTAATACGGAGAGCTGCCGGAAGGTTTTTTTAAACGAAGTAATTATGTTAGAACAGCGCGAGGTGTAATGTAGGGGTTTTGTTTTGAAACGCATGGAGTCGTGGGAGGGTGTGTGCTCCATGAGCGATTTATCCGGCCAAGGTTCTCATTCAAAATTTAGCGAGTCTCTTTCTCCACAGCCCTTTCAATCATTCCTGGTTAGAGTGACCCCTATTTTTGAGCAAGTACTAACGAATTCACAAAGTGATTTTAAGAGATTTTATTTCACTAAATGGTTGTCGACGAAAGGGAGAACTGTGATGGATGGAATACATGAACACAAAATGTTTGATTGCATGGTTATATCGTTATATTAAAAACTCATTCACCGAACTAATTATGCTGGATATTTTTTTTAATTGCATGGGTGATATCCAATATATTTTTGATTAATGATGGTCATATGCACGTAAATTGGGAATCTATCATTACCCGGAGTGTTTTACGCTAAAAATAATTAAATTACAGCACAATCCGTTTAAAACTATAAAGAGCAACATCAATTCTGTAATTATGGCGATTCTTTACGCATTTGGTTTGCGAAATACAATGCGGACTAATATATTTTTCCCTGTTTGCTGTGTGGCTTTGGCATTAGAAAGGATTTGCATTATCAAAAAATGTTGTGTCTTATCCACTTTTCCTAGCCTAATTGTTATTTTAAGCTTGAATTGTTTCTAGATAGCTTTGTTCAACTTACAACTAATACATTGATTATCTGTACGATCTCAAGGCATCTGCTTTTAATGCAATAACATACTAGGTATGTTTAGTATCTTGCTAGGTATCTTTCAATAACATAACATACATGTATTAGTTTGAAAAAATATTTCTTAACCTTTTATCTTGCTGCATTTTCTATCAAGTTTATAGATAGTTACTTGCTCAGGTGCCATCCGCTCCTAGAATGCTTAGTGCCAGCTTTTTCAAACTTCAGTGGTTTAAACTTTAGACCTGCTGGCGTAGATCTCTTAAGTATACCTATGGACGTGCCAAGTCTGTGTTCCAAGTAATTAATTCACATTGTTCTTTCCCGTAATTTCTTGATGTGTTTGCTAAGGTTTTTTACCTTTAATTTTTTATCAAATTTCGTGCTTTAATACACATGTAATTTATCCATTCATTTAGTTAACGTAGTGCCCGCTGAATCATATTAAAAGAATATACTGGCCCAGTTGGCAAACAAATAACGGAAGCGCTTCTTTCTGGGTATTCCAGTTAATCTTTATGCCGGTTAACCCGATTACGTTAGTGGAGAGTGTTTTGCATAAATAAATATTTTCGTTACCTATGAGCCCTCCCTTGTATGTACCGTTGAGATTTTCTGTATTGTTTGGTTTTTACGTGAAATGAAACCTCCCAAAATCTCGGATTCCGAGAAAAAATGCTTTGAAATGGGGTTAAAGCAACAAAATTTGCTCCCTCTGGCATTTTTGACTACGGGGAAAAGAGATTTTTTTTACCTTTCATTTCGTCAATTGATGCATAATTTAATACCGGAAAGTCGTAATCTCCCGTTTCCATTTCCTCGAATATTGTTATGTGGGAAATGTCATTAGCCTTGAATTCGGTTTCTAATGATATGTATTTCCCATTTCAAATGATTTAATTATTGGATATTATTCCTTTCATTTCATTTTTTTCATGTCATAAGTTTCCATCCAGGTGTTTAGGAGTCCTCCGATGAATGCGTGGTGCGAATTTCAGATGGAAGTAAGGGAATAAATGCCAGTATTCTGCGTACATCTTGGAAAAACATAGCATTCTTGAAAGCGTTTCCAGATAACTGTCAAGTTTCACATCCTCTGTTTAATGATATCGTTCCGAGGTTTCTCTTGAGAAGCAGACTTGAAGTGTCCTAGTAGTTACGGTGATAAGGAATGGAGAAAATCTCCTTCTTAGGTTTCCTAATCATGAGAATGAGTACTCAAAAATATTGAACCAAGTATATTGCAAATTTGTAGTAAAATGAAGCATTGCAGAGAATTATATTTATGATTGGAAAACATATGCATTTATATGTGGGAGACGGAACAAAAACAAAAATAGCAAAAAAATATATTGTTACTGAATCGTATGCGAAGTGTTTCATGGTTATTTTGCTCTAACATATTTTATCTCATCAGTATGTCGTGGTAATGGTTAAAGTGTCTTTTATTACGCTTGTTTTTCGTGTGCGAATATATAGCTCCGTTGCATAATTTAATAGGATTCGTTTTGTTGTTGGGTCAATTTATTTTATTTATTTTTAAATTAACCGGATAACAACACAGATGGCCCTGGCCTCACGCACTTTAAATATTAAAACTAATATGCACAGACATCCATGACCCAGGCAGTGAAAATCCTCCCCGGTCGGGATTCGAACCCGCCACCCTAGGATTGACAGGCCAGGTATTTACCCCACCGCCATGCCACCGGGGCCGGCTGGCCGGAATTGTCTTTGAGAGAAGGCTTTTGTTTTTAATTTTAAAACTGGAGGGGAGAAATATGGGCTAAATATACTGTCCATTTAATTCTGACACTATGAATTGATATGTAGTTCAATGTAGATTTCAATATTGATTACAACCTGATGTTAGCAGTGACAGTTTTAGTACGGCCGGATCTCTCACACGAGAGGTACTTATCAACTAATGAAATGCGGATTGGTTGAAAAGTTTGCTCAGGTTCCGCATTAAAGCAATTATTCCCGTTCAGTATTTCAAAGTGTGTTTGCGCCGTAAACAGTGAAATTCTGATTTCATGCCAGGTGTCTTTAATGGACCAATCAATCCATTTAAGTGCGTTGGCTCAGGCGCCATGTAGTGTCGATATAGCTATTGCTAAATCCGGAGAAATTAATATTCCACGGAGGCATGTCTCTATGCTTCAAAGGTGAGTGTTTCTCTACGCTCGTCACGTCAGCAATTTTCCGGATGGAGCCGCTCAAAGTTTAGACTTTAAGTGGCGAGGGCAGCTAAAACATTATCTGACACACAAAGCGGTATTCACGCTGATAAAAAGCGGTCATAAAAAAGGACTGAGCGCGATATCAACGATCAAAGTAACGCAGATATCCACTCCAAGTAATTGATGCAAATGGTTGTGGCGGCATAACCTAGTTGGGTCGCGGGATTAACGAGTTTCACGTGGCTCTGAAAACCTGCATGAAAGCCTTCAAACTGATTGAGCCATTTTATTTGCGGTCTAGGAATCTAATTTGAGGTCTATGCGAATGGGATTTTTCCATTGAGCCTTCTTAAATTATAACTCTTATGCAGTTTGTTATTTTCCCTAATTAAACGTAAGTATCTAATCTTGAGGTTTTTGGTGTTTTCGGGTGCTTCTACGGCTTGGCCATTCGCAGTCTTGAGCTATAACTAATGAGTAAAACACATTTTAAGGCAACAAGAAGCAGTAATTTTCAATTACCACGCTTCATTGCTAAACTGCCGGAATCTAAATGAATTTTGAAGTCCCACATATCAATACCATTGTGTAGGTAAACCTCTTTTAGTTGAAATTATTAATTCCTGCCCAAAAATTCAATATCCTGGATTTTCTTTGTTACTAAATACGAAATTTTTAGCGTATCATATGATGTTATCTCGTAAAATTTTAGCGAAATCATTAAAGCCACTACGAAGTAACAATTTTTGGCCCGATTTAGGTATGTTGGGATGGAACATTTATAATAATTTACTGTTTCATTTCCATCATAAGATGGTTTTATGTTGGGTGTAATTTTCTCCATTACACTTATGTAATCATAATATTTTCGTTTTTTTATCTCTTGATATCCTCATATCGAAATATAAAATATATATACATAAACCTTAGTTTGCTCCATTTTAAATTCAAGATTGTGAATTGGTGCATTGTCGACCTTAGGATACTTCTTTGATTAATGTTCCCATTGCGTTTCAGCTTTGGGATGTCTAGAAATGTAAGAGTATTTTGGATCAGTTCCTTATAACAAACTTGCAGCGAAAAAGCACGCTACCTAGGTGTGCATTGTCATTTGGGATGGGTGAAAATATTTCAAGATATCCGTGAGCGTGCCCGTCCTCGAGCCACCCTTCGAGATTGAGATACAAGAACTGCACATTTCGCTGATTGCGAGGCGTGTTTCATTGGAGAGGGGCTAGGAAAGTGGTGCAGGTGGTCTGTGACGAGCACTCGCTGGCCCCTTGGTGGCGAATGGCACGCGATTTTGAGCTCAGAAGCTCGTGACAACCTTTCTTACCTCATTCGAGCGGTGTGCATTATCTTTCACCCGCGAGACGAAAGAGCGGGAAGGCGGGATTCATTTTTATTAATGCACCATTTCCCCACGCTCCCTGCCCCTCTTTTGTTTCACCTTGTCGAATCCCACCCGACCGAGAAGAATGCCCACCAGTTTGATTTTTTTGTCCGTTTTGTGAGACCGCTGCGGCGCACTGGCCTTAAGGTTTATGCAGAAAAGTTTTTTTTTTATTTTGGATTCATTGAGGGCCTCCGTGTTTTTTCGCTTCGGCGCTCCCGTGCAGTGTCTGCCCTGCCATTCTCCGCTGTCCACTGTTTTCTTCCCCCTCCCTGCGTCCAAAAAGAAGCAAGGCCCCTCTCCCCCTCCCAAGCTCCCGTGCCTCTTCAAAGTGAATGGGCCCCGCACGAGACCCGGCAATACGACCACCGTTCGCCTGTGCCTCCGCCGACCGAGGAAGGCGCACCCAGGCTCCTATTAACGGTCGCGTACAAAAGAGGTCGCCCACCCCACGCACTCTGCCGGACGAAGAGCAACACGCACTCCTCTCGGCCGACCCTCGGTTCCACGGTGGTGGGTGGGATATTTTAGATACAATTGGGGCACTCACTCTCCTCGCTGAAGTCGTCTCCTCACTATTCAGAGGCGTACGATCGGTCGCTCGACCTTTGGTTTTCAAAGGGAGGAGGAAAGCCGGTGTTGCAGACACGAAAAAAAACGTGCACCTGAAGTCTTCTGTAATCCCTCTTGCTTTTGTTCCGTTGTCCTTTCACGTGAATTAGGGTTTTCTTTTGCATCGGGTGAAGCGTGTACTTGCCTACCTGTCAGGCACCCATGTATTATTCGGTCACTCCAATCACTTTGAATATATACATTTCGTTGTAAATATCAGTATTTTAGGCATTCCACCGTCCAACTTGATCTTAATGGGATTTCTTGATTTCAAAAAAGCTTTTTACAAGGTGTCTCATAGTAAACTAATCTTGAAATTATAAACTTATGGGTTATACAGTAACATTATATGATGAATAAATGATTTTCTGCATGATCGGGTGCAAAGGGTTGTTTTGGACGGTGTTACCTCACCGGCAATTAAATTCACTTCGGGTGTCCCACAAGGTAGTGTGATAGGTCCACTCCTGTTCCTTTTGTACATAAATTATATCAATAAGGTGGTAAAAAGTAAGCTTCGTCTATTTGCCGATGATGCTGTAGCAGCGATGATCGGCAAGATTTGTAAAGGGACGGTACGATAACCTTATTAGTGTAACCAGTCTATTAAATGAATTAAATTGGGAATCATTGTCAGATCGCAGGTTGAAATTTAGACTTAATCTCTTAAACAAATTCCAAGACCATATTTTCAGTGATGATGTTAAAAATATTTTGCGAATCCCAACTTGCTAATGGTAGACTGGACCATGATCACAAAATAAGAGAAATTGATTGCGGAACTGACAGATTCAAAATGTCCTTTTTTCCTCGTACAATTAGGGATATGAATAACGGTAAATATATCCAATACGAGCATAGCAATGGATAACATTGGTAGCTGCATGTTGATATAAGGACTTGAAGCTAACCCAACTAACAGCTTGTTTTTGCATGTTTGCTTTGATATTTTTCTCTTTTTTTAAATAGTGTAGTTTAGAACATTATATAAATACTAATCCTTTTTTATGCATGATATGTAGTGCATGTTTGATGAGAATTCACCCCTTGCCATACACCTTTATTGTGGCTTGCAGGGTATTATGTAGATGTAGATGTAATGCTAAGTTTTACGCAAAATCCAAGTACTTGGCGGGTTCCGAACCCAAGAACGTCTTTAGGTCGCGAACTTGCCGATTTGCTTCCGCGGCCGGCAGCGGAGCTCAATAATAATACCCGAATTCCGAAACAGAAATCCGAATTTAATCCGAAAATACTTCAAAACTTTTCTCTAGTAGGGTTTGGAATCGACAACCTTTTGCGGAACGCTGATTTTTCGTTATTACATGCCCTTCCTGAATGAATCATCTCCCGAGTTTTGTTAGCTATGACAAAAATTGCTTGCGCGTACTTTCTCGCATAAATAAACTGTTAAGTCAGTTGGGTTGCTTGTTATACAAAATGAAAGGTTGACATTCCCATTGCGTATTAACTAAGAGTATTGCGTATTAACTCTGATCATAGTAATTTCGCTTCCATTCATTCGCCTTAAGGGTGCCCTGTGGCAATTAGTTTGCTCCAAGGAGCTCAGCCTCCCGAAAAAGCATCCTTCTTTTCAATTGCTGCTCAGAGGAAGGACCTCAAAGGTGCGTCACGTAGGTTTCCACGGCTACGGTTCTTGAGAGTCTCAAGACCCAATTTCTTGCTTTCTTTTCCATCGCTTCAATGGAAAAATTGTGTTTTTGAAGATTGCAGTTGATTTTTGTACGTTACACACAAGTAAATGAGCGGAAAGTAACCTACTGCACTTGCTATTGTAATGTTCATAGTTAAGCCTCTACAAAATTGTTGACAAATGCAACTGTGGACGACAACTTTTAGATCGAAGCTTCAAGAATTATTAAATGGTAAGATTTCATAATGGATTGTAACTTCGAGTGACTGTGAGTCTCACGCAAGCATAATAGATCATTGACTGATTTAATGTGCCTAAATAGTAGGTAACGTAGTATTTTCTTCACAAATGTTGACATTCACATTTCACATTTAACCACGGTTTCAGCGTTTGGTTGCAATCGTAAAAGAGTTGAACTCCTTGATATTCTAATGCCTTGAAAATTGTCATTAATTGTTGAAACCATGATTGCCAATAAACGAGTTAGGAAAAACTTCTCAGCCTCGGATTTCTTACTATGCCTTCGTTCCACAAAGTGGGGCTCTTGCAACAAAGTTAAAAGAAATTGACACTTCGAGAGGGCCAAATTCAGGGTAAAACATAATGCATAGCGATGGAATTAACTGCCGTAATATGGGCGTAGAATAGACTGTAACTATCCATGATAGGATCCGAAGTTTAGTGGAGACGAGAGTATTAGTTTTCCACCCCGAGAGGCCCAGGTTCGTATCCCGTCTCTTATACAGATGTTTCAGCGGTATACCAGTCCCAACTTGAGTGCTGTGTGGAGAGAGCTTTAAGTTCAGTGTTTCGTCCGTCAGATAGGACGTTAAACCGTGGGCCCAATGGTGTCTTTAGTTAGGAGCAGGTTAATAATGACGCATTTCCATTTGCACTCCTTTCTGTAAAGACGTATATGTCGTTAGCTGTCGATCGCCTCTCCGGAATAACTACTGCTATTACTTCCGTCCAGAAACTAACCGGCATTTACGCAATGATGATGTTACATACCTAAAAGAACTTTTTTCAAGTTTTTCTCCGGATTCCCAGGGGCCGTATCGTATCAATTTCCCGTTCCGCCGACATGAAATGCCTTTTTCCAATCCGTCTTCTGGCATTTTATTCTAATTTGGCATCGGGAGACTTCATTACGTAGAGAGGTTTAAATTAATAAAATACCCCACTTTTGTATTTCGTCTTCCATCGGTGGGTAAGCCGTTTTTTTCCGTTCGTTCCGATCACATCCTTCAGTCCCCACCTCCTCCAATCACCGCGCATTCTTCCATTTTCCCCTTCCTCTCCATTTTCTCGTACGAGACGGGTTCCGCCGACACCTCCCACCCCACTTTTCCTTTGCATTATCGCATTTTCTCCTAAACAGATGCAAATTATTCGACATTATTAGCTCCGAAACATTCCCCCATTCCGTGAGGGGCGAGAGACGTGTTGCCTAAATTACAATGGGGTGAAAGTGTTGGGGATGGAGGTCTTAAAAAAGTCTCTTAATTAAATTTGACATCGCCGTCCCGTTTTATGAATCTCTCAGAGGCCTTTGAAAAGACGCGGCCCTGGGGAGCAGGTTGGTGCGGGATAGACAGGCAAGGGACGGTGGTGGGGAGGGTAGGAGGGAGGTGATGGTGGGTGTATTAGGTCACCACCCACTCTCATGGTTCGTGAGGCGGGCAAGAGGGTGTGAGGAGACCAGCCGAAAAAGAAGAAGAAGAGTTTTTGGGTGGTGCTGATGAAAGAGAGGCAATTTTCGAAATCGGCCCGCTGTCAGCGTCAAAAATACCATATGCGAGGACATGATCGATTTTGATCCCTCTTCCGTGCCTCATTTAATTCGAATATTTCCTTTCTTCCTTTCCGCCTCCCTCTATTAAAATGCTTCTTCTTAATGCATTCGAGAAATGCTTGCTTCTTTTCTTTACTTGGCCTTTTATGAAATACTCCCTCATATCTCTCATCCCCTACTCATTTCCTGGTACTGCCCGTATTTAATTTTTTTAAGGCGAGTGATTTGAGCGGAAGACCTCGGAATCCAGCAATATCTCCTTAAGAGATTTTACGGTAATCTCTCTACAAATTTTTTTTACGTTACCTCGTAGTTTTGAAGCACCGGTAGGGGGATGAGATTTCTTTGTCTGAGAGTATTTTCAGTCGGCAATGAATCACAATTTGATATTACGAAACTATCGTGAATAAATGAGATGGTTTCTGAAGTCTCTTGGTGGAAACGATGCATGTTGAAATGAAATAACGGCAAAGGTATTTCATTTCACTATGGGTCAAGATTTTTCTCCAGATTTCAGATGCCAGGTTGTTGCCAATTTTCCTCTCCCAACTTAGCTCGATTTATCTTCGTGTTATGCTTACCTCAGAGTTTTCCGTATAGTTTGAAATGCCAAGTTGAAGTTGGATACGCTCCACGACATATGGTCATGATAGTTAGCATGAATTACATGGTAAAGCTAAACATTATTGCTCGTAATTAAATCACATGAAAAGAATAATTGACTGCGGGGAAGAACCATAATATTCTCGTTGTAATCTACTTGATGCTGAACGGAAATAAACCCATATTGTTGAAGGATTCCGTGGGGCTTGATATTTAAAATAAAATCGTCCTTATCAAACCGTAAAAAGAGAAAGCCTCGGAAATGAAACGAAAAAGGGGAAATAATGAAGGCAAACTCTTCTGAATCGGTTTCGCGCTTTGAAAAGTTTAGTTATGGCTCTTTCCTTGGTAATTGCGACATTTGCTCTGCCAAATATTTTAACCGTCTCGGAGATGGTGTTTGAATTATCATTGCTATTATGGCTTATCTGGCTTATGGATTCTAAGCTCCTCAATAATGAGACAGTGACAATGATAAGATGAATTTTAGTTGCTGCAAGACTCGTGCTACAGCTCCTCATTTTACGATAAAAGAATTTGAAAACAATTTGCCCGTGCCTGGAACGAGATTCTTTATCATAATCTCTAAACAGACCTGCCTTCACGTTCCTAACCTACAACTTAAGTTGGCTTATTGAATAGGTATGGTTGTAAAACGGTTTCTTGTGTGATTTCGGATATGTATGTTTCAGTCCCTCTATGTATTCTTTATAGACATTTATATTGCATCCTTATTAACTATAATGCAGCATGAAATAACGGAAATGCCTAATAAATTATTACCGTCTCTATTTAGATACTAGTCACAACTTATCTTGATCCTGGCCACACGGCAGGACATGAGCCATCACCAAAATGCAATTAGTACATACCACTTAGTATTTCTAAACAGTTGAATTACCTTCAATGATGTATGGCCAATGCTTCTGCTGCTTTTATTACAGTATTCATCAAAGTAGAAATGCTAAGCTACTACTAATATATCTACGTTACAAGTTTCAGCCTATCTACAGGTATACTATTATCTTAATCACTTGCATATTCTCTTGCCCGTCCTGTTTTTACGACGCCATTGTAATAAATGTTATTCCCAAACCTACGGGAATTATCTGCTTTGAGTTTATTTCTTTTTAGTACTTCTTTGTACGTTAAGTATCACTTAAAAGTGGTTTGTGTTCAAGTTACGTAATTGAACTTGTTATGCGTACTTCATGGTCGTGACGATGCGTAAAATACATATGCCATTTTACTTATCTCTTCCTTTGGATCCACTGTCATTCCTATCAGTAAATATACCTTTTGTGATCCATTTAATTTATATTAGTGTTACCTCAAATGCAATGGGAGGCGTGCTATTCCAGTGTATACAACGATGTGGTACAGAGCATTGGTCTCTGGTTCAAATCTGGTTCGCAGTCCTCGGGCATGCCTAAGGAAATCTCACCTGAATGATTTTCTGGGAATACATGGCAAAAGATTGGGAATTCCACTCCCCCATACCTTAGTGAGTAAATTTTAAATGCTGTTGGGCTTAATACTTGATGATTTCTGAAGTCACCAACCTAACCGGCGTTCAAGTTGATCTCTTGGGTCCTTTCTGACACAATGGCTGTATAATGAGAATGTGGTCCCAATGACCATCATAAGGTTATGGTGTCATTGGACTCAATCTCGTTCGTTTTTTGACTGATATATGAAGAGAGTGTTTCTATTTCCATTAAAGCATATCGCGACACTCCCTCATGTCTTGGAATCCTGATAGGAGGCCGAATGGGTGATTGATCATCCACGATAACCAAACCATTCATCGGTTTTATAGGTAAGGTGGAGCTAAGCCATTACTATGACATGTGGAATTCGCAAGTCAAAGTAAGTTAATAAAATACCTCCTGTCTAGCTCATCCTCTGAAAATGGGTTATTGTTGGTGAAATAATTTTTCAGGTCAGTAATTTATTTCAAACCCCACGAATTTTTCCGTTTATGAGTACGTCGAGTGGGCTACATGTAAATCTGGATTTTTTAATTATTGAGTTAGTCATTACGCTCATGCGTCCGACTTTTGACCAATAATTGGGGAGTTTGCGTAAGTTTCATTTCTCTCTAATGTCCCCGTAACGATTCACCATCAATTTGTAGTGGCTGACAACGAACACAACTGTGTTTTATTCGCCATTTTTACTTGAAATATAAGAAGCATTCTATGAAGTGCGTCATAGAACTCGCAGGATGTATATCAGAACTTTTAAGGTATGATCAACCACGGTTGTTGAGTTCCATTATCATGGCAATTAATGGTGATTCTAGAATGTTACTTTGGATTATTTGAGGGCGTTAGCAATGAATAAAAGGAAGGCGCCAGTCTCTCTAAACTCTTGGCACATACTGCTTTTCAGTAGAAGTAAGCTAATAGGCAAGTGTAACTAATGAGTTTGAATTTTCATGTACGTCAGTACGCAGTATAAAATTTTGACAAAAGCGTAGGAATAAAAGTTTACCTGAAGTTTGACTTGAAGTTTAGACTAGAGAATTATTACTAATCCTCGTTATGCATGATATATAATGCATGTTTGGTGTGAATTCACCCACCACCACACACCTTTACGGTGGTTTGCAGGGTTTTATGTATTTTTAGAACTTAAGATGCATGAAAATTTACAACAGCCGTGCCTAGGACTCTGGCTGGCGCGTCACGAACATATTTTTCGGTCTTCCAAAAAAATACGTATGTATTAATAATAAGTTAGGTACCATAATTTTTTGTTGGTCGGAAAGAAAGCATTTTCAATATTTGCACCCGACATTGAAACGGTATGCTCTATTGGAATTTATTGATTTAAATATATAGGGAAAAGTTGTGTTGTTAAAGAGAATACTTTCCAGGTACTTGCATTCCTTTTATTCTAATTCCTAACCTATTATTCTATGCTCAGTCAAGATTTAAATTATTATTGAAAATCTGCTACTTGATGCAAATATTTTTTTGGGAATATGGTTTTTGAAAGATTAAATCTTCTCTCAAAAGTAAATGTAATGACAATTTTACGTTATAACATCCCCTAAAATCTTCGAAATATGTGGCTGAATACGGGGTGAAAGAATGTATCATACTTGACTATTTAGTCATAGAATTTTTGCCTATATAATGGTATTCTTATCAGGGTATGGAGGACAATAACATCTCATCATCGAAGGAACTGCTGGAAGGAATCACTGTGACACATAAGAGCAACGGTACTTCGTTTATTGAAAATAAACCTCTCGTTATATTTAATGAAAAACCAACATTGTTGATAAGGGTTTAACGCCGAAATCCTCATTAAAGTGGAATGACACGATGGAAGGCCAATATACATGCTTTCTTCAGTAGCACATACTGATGCAGTTACATATATACCTTATATAACACGATAGCTTATGCGAGGACATACAAAACTTGGTAAAGATACCTACTCAATCACGAATGTCTGTTGGCGTGTCGCAATATCTTCTTAATGCGAGCGTTTTATTCAAATGCTAGCAATTAAACTGCAGTTTGACGGGAGTATCTCCATGAACAATCAGTACTCGTTTTTGCAAATGAAAGCGTTTGAAGGTGATGAGATCCCATCTGTCTTGACAAACTTTCCTGTTTGCCATTCAATTCCGTTCATGCTCGGTTTTGATTCTCTAATGCCATTAAACCTCCTCCCACGCGGTTGTGCATAAAACAAAGGCTACCAGCCTGGCAATTTTTGTCGAAAATAGAGTTCTATTTTCGTATAAGCCTTAGACTCAAACGAGCTCCATCAGTAAAATGACATTAATTTTCGAGTCGTCACGCCTAATGGGCCGCATGGCGATTTCGTGTTGAAGACATCAATCTCCCTTCATCGATAAAAAGTGATGTTTTTTCCTCCCACTCGTCCTAAATATAGCTCGGGGGAGGGGTTAAAGTGGGAGCCTTTTCCTTGAAATTCTTCGGAACTCTCCCGAAAATGAGACGTGTGGTGCTAAAAACATTCCTTTTTCCCAGGGGCAGATGAGATAGCGGCGTAAATGCACTTTTGCATGGGGATAATTTGTCCGGGGGATCAGATTACGCGGGATAAAGGAGGCTATCAGTCCGCGCAACACGAACGATGCATGGGGAAAGGTGAGGGGGTGGAAAGTTGAGGGGGGGAAAGTTGAGGGAGTAGTAGATCTGAGCGAATGGCAAAGGAGGAAGCGAATGCTCTTGCGCGATGGGTAACGCAGGAGGATAGGGGGAAGGTGGAGTCCGGGAGTGTTGCTGTAGTCTTGGAATAGCGTGCCCTTTTTCATATTATCCCTGCCCGGGGGATTATTTTTCCGCATTAAAAAGATTTTCAATTTGTGTTCTCGCGGTGTAAGCTCGCGTGTCTCGGTAATACATCATCCCTGGTGAGTTTTTCTCATATTTAAGAATGATTTCCTTTCATTCTTTTTTGATACTGAGGATCGGTAACTAAAGTGATGCCAGTGTTCAACTCAACACAGCCAAATTTTTTTCAAGAATATTCATGCGTTTTTATCTTCATGAGCTTAAATTCTATTTGTAGTTATTCTCAGAATGTATCAACGAAGCAGTTTTAAAATGTGTTAGAATTCGGTGTGCTGTGCTGGGGCACTTATCAATCCTACGCATGTTGAGATTTTCGTACAGGTCATTAGCTTTTTAGCTGTTGCTTACCCAGTGTTCCTGCCTCCCTGGATATTGGATTTCCAGTTTCCAATTTTGTATTTTTAGATTCGTGTTTTCTAGAATAGCCGACTTTCCCACGAAAACTCAAACGATTTTTTGCGAGAGTTTGAATATGTTTGGATGTGCCTTTAATAATTCGTTCTCCGCCATGCTCTCGACAGGTTCTGGCCTGTTTTGCCTGGCTCTCCCTGTTGATGATTGCCTTGACAATCAAAAAACCGGTTTAGGAGACATCGTTTTTCGACAATTAATTTGTCATTTGGATTTTTTAGTCTACAGACAATTCCAATCAAGCCAAATTAGAAGCTTTCATTATTTCATACAAAAATTATGTTTTATTTTGTTGTAATCGTAAACATTTTTCTGAAACGAACCATCTAGATTCTACTCTGTGGGATTATGTATTTTTTGAAAAGAAAAACATTTCTGTATTTTATGTGGTTAGCCAAAGGGTGAGACAGATTGAAGCTTCAAATTGATCTTTCCACTTTGGAGCGTGAAGAAAATTTTATATCTGCTTATATCAACATATGCTGACGAAAACGAGTACCATCTCTAACCCTTTATTTATTATTCATTTAAAACACAATTGAGCTTTCGAAGTTACAGAGCTTTTTACTAGAAACATATTCTTATTTTGAGCGATGCAAGTACTTTAAACTAAATACGCTCCGAAGGTATTTAATTGTATTGGTATTAAAAATATATTTACTTTTTAGCATTTAATCCTTGATGTAGAGACCTCGTACGTTGTCAAAAATATAACTTCGTTTAAGCTTGAAAAGGTTTCGTTTGTTTTATTGTCTTATGTTTCTGTTCATTCCAAACGTAGGAAGGGCCTGTTATTGTGATGCATGGTAACATTTGTTCGTATCAAATGATACTTTCGCCGCTGTGACCAAAAAATCATATCAAAGTTTTGGTTACGTTATTTTAATTAAAAACATTCATCTGACTATTACTACGTTTCGCATCGCCCCCTGGGTTCAGATTTTATATCATTTAGCGTATATTTTCTCTACGAGAACGCTTCAACCTTGATGACCGCGATGAAATGACGCTGGAAATCAAAGCGACAGTTTATTTTTGTCCTTCAAGTACAGCTGCGGCCACGGTGGCATGATTGAGCTCCTGATTGCGGGAAGTGTGTCCAATCTTGAGTGAAAAATGCCCTCGAGGCCCTTAGACCCACGGAGACTCGCTCATTCCATTTCGTGGAACGAAGTTGTCGACTGAATACGATATGGAATGTAAAACTTGACAGCTACGGAATAAGCGCTCCGACGTGTTGGCACTGCGGCAAGGTCAATGGATACAAAAGATGGGGGACCGTGAAGACAGTCCAATTTTTTCCCAAATGTCCGCCTCTGCCTTTCGCGTGCTGTAGTCACGCCAACCGATGCCGGCGACGCGGTTGGTTAGTAAACACGTGTGGGCCCGTGTTATACGTTGAGCTAGGGAGAGCAGGAGTTGGAGTTGAGGAAGAATGGAGAATGTCAATGGAATAACTTGAAGGGAGACGATGACCTGCGAGTCTCTTTTCAATAGGCTACGACTGTCTCTCTCCGGCAGAGATTGGAGGCAATTTCAATGGCACTGGCTTGACAATTCTTCCTAATAGCATACTCAATAAGGCTTATTATTCATCTCCTTTTTTTGCGTCTCTCGGCCTTCAAATTATCCCATAAGTTTTTGATACTCTGTTTATCTTACATTCACTTTCTCCGTTCATTCATTGATTTTAATTGCCCATGTATTATTTCGAGGGAATTGGCTATCTTTTTGGAACCTGCATTTTACTCTTTAATTTACATAAAGAAAATAAAAGTAGAGGATTTTCTAGTAAACGATAGGACGCATGTGCATTATCAATTAACAATCCCTTATTTTATAAACGTGTAGCAATTACTGAAAATTAAATTACATGTCCAATATGCATGTAGCATTGCCTATCTTTTTTATTCATTAAAAACCTTAGACGGCTAGGTCCTTACTGAAATTTAAAAGGAAATTATAAGTTTTAATTTTTTCATATAATTCTTTCTCCGACTCAATATTTAATTTATTCGTAACAAATCATATAAATTTTAGATAAAACATCTTCAGCATTGCAAACTTCACCTTCTTTATCAAACATGCTCAGGAAAGCGAGTAAAAACGAGTATGTGTGTGCCTGTAACTTTATGCAAGTTTGAGTGCCACTATTTTTCCATATCTTAAATCTCATTACCCTAACTCTGTTTAATAAATTTAAGCCCTTAGACCCTAGGAGACCTCGTTATCGATCCAAGTAATGTGACCGTGCCTTTCGGAGTGCTCTAGAAACTTTTGTGGTGAGACAAAGTCTAAAAATTTAGGTCAAAAGCATAGTAGAATTCGATCAATATTTCCCAGATATTAAAGTTTTGCAGGTTCCACATACACGTTGCTAAAGTTTTGAACCAGGCGCACATGCTTGGTTTTATCGTAACCCTTTCTAATTATCATTTACAATGGATGTATAAGTGTTGATAGTAAATGTATTTCAATGTATGGTTTTTCGGCTGGTAAAATTAAAGTAGCAACTGGTTAAATCTGAATAACAATGAGTAATAAGATACCTGCATGATCCTTAAAACTAATATAGATGATAGGTTGTCTCTGTTTTATCTCGTGGAATGTGTGCTCATAACGGAGTAAAATCTAGTAGATTAATGAATTTGAAATACATAAATCTCTTTATACATTCATGTTGTTGTGCACTGAAAAGTATTTTTTGCGTGCTAGTCGTTCCACCGGTCCCGGCTTTTTTCTCGGTGATCATCAAGTATTTCAATCCTAGGATTGGTTTTACTGCATCCCTCTACTCCTCTGTGTTCCATGCCAATTATTTTATCTCCCTATAGTTCTTCTTCCCCAAATCCTTCTTCACTTGACCTAAGTATTTGTCTCTCGGTCATCCTCGTGGCACTTTCCCTTTGATTTTTCCTTCCATTATGTTTCGCACGTATTCGTTGCGTCTCAGGATGTGCCCAAGACATCTTGTTCTATTTTGTGGTATGATGCTCCATAATCTCTTTTCTTCTTCTGCTCTTCTGTATACCTCCTCGTTTCTCACTTTGTCGGTCTATTTGATTTTCAGCATCCTCCTCCAGAACCATGTTTCGAATGCTTCCTTTTTTTTCAGCTTTCCCAATGGTCCATGTTTCTGATCTATGTAATGCCACAGCCAATAAGAATGTTTTAACATACTGTTTACTGTTTTCTCTGTGAGGACCTTCAAAAGTGGAATACACCTGACATCAGATGCTTATCAGTTACCTACTTCAAGATGAAGGATACCTATTTCCTTGTTGCCTTCGGAAATTATTATATTTTACTATCGCGATTTCCATCTCCTTGAGATGGAAGTCGAGATGGTTTACCAAATTTGTAATGGTTTCGTTTAACGTTTTCCTCCACCGTAAGAGACGGTTTTATTTTATCGCTCAACATGTTTGTGTAAAAGCACTGCTTCGTGCCAATAAGCTTGGCATTTAATTATTGCAGCTCAATTTTACAAAAATTATCTATAGTTAAAGTTATGTTTAATTTAGTATCAGTCTACGAAATATGATAATTTGATTCTTTATGATCCATTCAAAATATTTTTCATGAACGAAATGATATAAAAATAAAGAGGGATCATTATGTTCTTGTCACACATTAAAATATGTTCGTGAAACTTTTGGTGAATGTGTCATGAAATCGTCATCATTCAGGACGTTCAGGTCGCATCATAGCCACTGGAAAGGAATGGTTCTGGAGAAAATCATCCAGGTGGCGAGTAGTCGCAACAGATCGAGGCTTTTTATCGGCGAGGAAAGGAAGGGAAGTCTGTGGATTTCCCCTCCGTTCTTGCAGCATACAATCCGCCCTTCCTTTCTGGGAATATCCATTACGCAAGCCTCATCACCCGAAATCCGACAAGATGTTTGAGGTGAGGGGGGAGGTGTTAGAAAACTGAAGGCTGTGTCACTATGCTATGGTCCCTGCTCGCCCAAGTAACCCCCAACCCTAACTACCTCCCCTCACGGTTCTCTTCGTTGTTTTGAGCACTGGTGCAAAAGCATTCACCTCATTGACGTTAGCAGACAGCTCCGTCCCTTGCCTATCACAGCCGAACCTGATTCTCTCTCCGAAATCGCACTATGTGCTCTCTGATTCCAGATGTGGAATTGAGTATACTTACAATCCCTCCCTCATTAATTTAAAAATTACAGTACAATAGGGTGTTATTTTCAATCGCAAACTATAATTGTTTGCTATATTCAAGCACCTTATGAGGAAAGCTTATGATTCTGTTTTTTCTTTTCCTGGAGTACTTCAAGTAATATCTTGTATTACAATTCGTCTCATTGGGTAAAACTGTCTTAGGTTAACCACCATGTGAATGCATATGCTGCCAAAGTGTTGGTATCTGACACAGCCAATGTATTCCAGCAATTAGAGAAAGAATAATGCCATTAAAATGTGGATAGCTTAGTGTTAATACTGACGTGGAAATAGGACTCGTACAGTTTACTACTCTTCAGTTATAGCTTTCAAATATTTCCTCACATTGAAAATTTTATACCCATCAATATATAATTCATTTTCCTTTCTGTAAACATTGGGCATTACTTATGTTGGGATAATGAGGACAAAATTAATGAACTCAACATATGTTTTTCCACATTAATTCAATTTGCCTTTTTAAAATAATTTTGCTGTTCTTATGCCATTTATTTAGTTTTTTCGACAGAATGAGATCAATTCTCGATAAGCTAATGGAAATTTCACTCAAGTCTGATAATAATGTAGTTATGTCAGTACATATCGTTTGCGAAAATTACTTACCTCGAAAACATTAATGGTTTGAATTCACTGAAGGTTATTTTGCCAGTGTCTCAAAATCTACAATAACAAAAGAATATGCCTTTACTTAAAAATGTTAGATTTATTTCTTGGATTAATTTCTTTGGGAACGAAAGGTTCTATCAATTTAGTGAATTACAAACACACTTGGGTTGAATATTTCAATGGATCGCATGACTTGACCAATATGCGTGTCAAATGATCCCTAGAAATTATTTTGTTTTACAATCAATATATATATAGATAGACCCGTGGAATACTTTTGGAAAATAATAAATTTGTCATTAATGTATATAAGTCAGTAATGAAGATATGAATACTAACCTCATCAGACCCTGAAGTTGTGTTTGTATGCAATTGATCTTCCGTAGCGAAAGATAGCGTAATACTATCGGCATCTGACATTACGTGTTCAAGCGTTCTGTCTTCTTCGCCAATTTCGCCAGAGGCATTCAGCGGAATATGCTTCCTATTGCTAATAATTCAAAACAATGCATTTTAACTGAAAACGTAACACAAACCAAAATCAATCATGAAAGTGAGTGAATAGAAAACTAGCTCCATGAAGTACCTTAACCTTTCTTTCATCCATTTCAGCAAGTTTTGTCCATGGTTCCGCTTCCTCTTTGCGGAGTCAGTTTTAAATTAGGATTAGGTTTTCGATTACGATAGGACCTTAGTATATTTTCACGCCTATATCTGCTACCTAATAATATGATAAATCAGACAAAACGCAATTGAACTCATAGCAAGCACTTTGTGGAGAAAAATGTCGATGAGACCTTAACTCCGTGTATATTAGGCCAAGCTGTTACGAAAACAAATTTTCAGGCATCCCTGATTTTCCCCCCATCCCATGCTTCCTCTCTATCTCCCCTCCCCACTCTTTTTTGCTGGGAATTCGCTCCTGCGATCCATTCTCACGTATCCTCTGTGGCTCACAGTAATAGTCGCCTGTACGACGTTGCCGTGTCTCCATCGCGTAGTACAGGCAGCGATGACCGATTGCCTGTGAGAAACGGCTGAACCCTTGGCCTCTCACCCGAGCATTTCATCGTCGAAAATAATGCTGTTTTCCGATAGAATTACCACAGATTTTACCTCTCAACCATTACGACTGTTACTTATTATTCTGTTAGAAGAAATATTGATGCATAGTTTACGATTTTTCAATTTAATTCTAGGTTTTTGTAAAAATATCATTTATTTTGACAAATTCTCGGTGGTTTATTTATACACTGAAATAAAATGTTAACATTTGCAAAACAGGCATCTCTTTACAAGGGCCTATTTGATATATCCTGAAAATTACAACCTGATTACTACGCTGGCAAAGTCATGACAGAATGCGACCTGGTAGGGCGGGAGTGATGCGTCCTCTTATAGTGATAGTTGTTTCTATATAACTATAGTCCAATAGCTGTAGATTATTGTTAAATGCGTTGTGGAGCCTTAGCTACTAAATTTCTAATTAATCTGAGAATCCAAGCCTCGTTTTGCTGCTCGTACACTTCATTTTTTTGTTTTTCAATCGGCTTTATACTAAGCATCAAGGTGACCGCTGATAAATTAGAGCAATACAAGAATAACTGGCGACGAGTAGTTTATTTCAAAAGTTATTGAAATATAGCCCTTCTTTTTCTTTGCCAGCTCAACCATGCATGGTAGTCTAGCAAACTAAGTTCCATGCGTATAGATTTGTCGTGTACATGTGATGTGATGGCAGTTAATTTAGTATAGGCGATAAAGTGTTCTGGGGTGACAGGGGATGATTAATCTTTGAGAAAATACGGGCGTGGGGCGGTGCTCTTTTCCGAGCAGGGGAAGCGAAACACATTTTCCTCGGGAGACGAGATTACAGGGGCCGAAGTCGCGGTAAGCCGGCCAGCGCCCGGCCTCGACGACGAAACGCCTCCGCGGAAAAGTCGCGAATTTATTGCATCTCCCCCGAGCAGCGCCCGGAAATCCCGGCGAGATGGATGGACTGCATTTGCGGAAAGGAGCGGGCGGCAATGCGGATCGCGGGAGGAGATTGATAAGGGCGCTGTGGCGGAGAAAGAGGGAAAATGAGTGGTAGCGGTAAACAATGCGGGGAGCGGGTTAGGTAGAGAAAGGGTTAGAGCTCTGTAGTGGGAGGGATCGGAAGGGTTTGAGAGGGAGAAAGAGAGAGAGAGGGGGGAGTGAAGTACAGCAGAACAGGGAGAGGAAGAGGGACAAAAGATTTTAGGGTGGGAGGGCGGAAATAAGGGCTCAAAAAGGGCGGGGAGTTTCGTAGGGGTAGGCTGTGGTTGTTGAGAAATTTGAGCTGTATTACGGTGGCGGGGGGTTGGGAGGGATGGGGGCGGAGAATGACGTGGGTGTTCTGACGGCGAGGGTCAGGACGTGTGAGAAAGGATGGGGGAGAGGGGGGTGGGGTGGAAAGACAAGGATTTGGAGACCAGGGGGCCGGGGCTGGGGGGGTCCGTAGGTCGGTGGGGGAAGGGTTTGGAGGAGTTCCGGGGCCCGGAGGGTTGAAAGGGCAGCGTGTGCGACTCCATTCCGCTTGAGAGGCTGTCAAGTGCGTTCAGCACCATCCCACGGCACGGTGAATATGCATTAGGTGATGGGGTGGGGGGTAGTAGTTGGTCCTCGTGTGGGGTGGGAAGTTGAAGGGTGTGGTGGGGGTTTTCAGCGGTATAAGCGAAGATCCCTCAGCCAGGGTTGTGCGATATTCAATTTGCAGCATCGATCCTGAATCCAAAAATTTTCTAGTAGTCGATGAAGACCTGAGTATTGGTCTCTTCAGGCAAAGTCAGCCTTAGAAGAAGAGTAGTTTACTGCACTCTTGTCCTCACATGCACGATAATTACTTCTTAACATTAGCATTTTTCACATTAACGCCCCTCACATAGATGTCTATTGTCTTCTAAGTCTAATTGACTATATTGATGGAACCCCTAATGTCGTAGCGGTAATAGTGTATTTTTGGTTATAGCTGTTGTGCCGATCATTTTGTTCAGCTCTTCATGTCGAATATTTCTTGCACCTATATCGAAACATCAATTTCATTTACAATAATCTGCACATCTCCCGTCCCTCATTTCCCGTCCTTCCCAGTTGGCCTAATTTATTAGCTGATAATGCCTTGAAACCGTCTGCCATGTCACCCGCATGGTCACGCTGGCAACATTTATCGCTCCATCGTATGAACCGCATGTATTTTCTATTCGGTTATGTTTGTATGCATGTATTTTCAAATCTATCATGATACAAACAATAAACGAAACGTTTGCAAACGTATTCGTTTGTATAGAATTAACTTCAATGGTTTCTATATCCTGCCACCGATAGAAATTTTTTCACAACATTTGGTTTCGTAGCGCATTCCATTATGTTCAAATTGAGAATAAAAAATATTACATTTTGTATTGGTCCTGTAAATAAAATGGTCAACTGTTATATTCCGTCTATGATAAAAGTAGTATCGAGTAATGAGACCGATGCGTCGCCATATCGCTCAGTTCTGCTCCAAGTTTTCACCAGTCAGGGTGGCAAGTACACACACTTGGGGACGTAGAAGGGGTTAAGAGAGGACGATGGATGAGGGGGAGGTTGAAGGGGATATTCGGGAGCACAAGGGTGTTGGCAGTTGGGTGAGGATGAAGCTTCCTTTATGCGCGTGGGTTCTGTGTGTGGGTCGCTCATGGGTGCGTCCGGGTATTAAGCGGGGCTCGGAATATGGTTTTAGCGGCCATTTGTAGCAATTAAAAGTAACTATTCTGACAGAACCTCAGCCAAGGAGGGGGTTGAGTACGAGTGTTACTTAATATACCCTGACGAGAGCGTGGTACCAGAGACCCCGCTCCCCAATTCGATGTGTGTCTAACGTTGGAAACATTATACGAGCCATTGCTTGCATGTTAATTTAATTGCAAGTGTGGCGTTTCAAGGGGAATAATGGTTCCTTGCCCTCTCACCTCGAAAAAGGGCTCGTTATCTATCAGTTGTGTTGTTGCAGCCATTATGCTTCGCAATCAGAACGTGTGAGAATTGGACTTATGCCATGTACGGGTTGAGTATCCGTGAGCCGCTTAATGTTTTAAGTAGATTATTAGAAAAAAGTATGTGGGAATAGCTTTAAAGATGTGGGTTTGGAGGTGATGGAGAGGGTAGGGCGTTAGGAAGACATGAATAGGAAAGGGGAAACCTGGCGAGTAGAGAGAATTTGTGAGGTAAAGTGCGGAGGACTTTAAAATTATCAAAAAGAAGCGGACTCTGGGGAGTTTCGATTGGTCTGAAAATAGAGGGTAAGAAAATTGAAGGACAGACTAAATAAGGTTTCTGAGTAGCATGAGGAATAAAAATGGCTTAAATAATTAGAGATGGACTTAATAATGGACTTTACAGTATATTAGTGTTAAATGGCATGGGGTGGAGATAAATCTAGTATGAAACGCCTTAAAAGTTACTATTATCACCAGAACATTGGTGTTGAAGTGACCAGAGTAAACTTAAGAGCCATTTATGAACGATATGTCATCGAAAGATCACAAGCCGGAGAGTTTGAGGATGTATGATCATGAAGTATTCTAAACGTTTTCATCGTTGAAACAAATGTTTCCTCTCTATATTTATAAGATCTTTTTTCTCTCAAACTTTCTAGCAAAAACTATTTTTTTAAATTGTTGGCATAAGAACAAGTAAGAGCCGATGACAAACAGCATATTTCCCTAATTTATTGTCCACTGAGTACAATTCTTTCTGCAGATATAGAACTGGCAATGAATGCTTATCATTTCAGGGAATGTAATATTGAAACACTGAAATTTCAGTCGATCTAGGTATTTTTCATACTAGCAGTATGCTAGTATGAAAGGCTAGTGATCTCTAGCTAGCAATATAGTAGTCAAGTGGTTCCGAGAAATATGTTAGGCCAATAAATTGGCAGTACTGTCATTGGACTAAATTATACAATTATTTTATTGTGATCAGTGTCTTATTACTAAATTATCATCTCAATAGCTTGGATTTTCGCCTAAAAGTGCGTTTTCACTATGCAAGGTGAATTCTTCATTCGATCTAGAAAAATCGGATGTTTCATTTCTTTTGTCACAGTAGCAAAGCAAACTTCGTGATTGCTTGAATACTTCAACGGCGCTGTTCATCAAAGTTAGGTCATTCCCACGCATCCAGTAACTTTGTCGATGAGTTTTCTTTATCCTCAAAATGAAATGAATTGATCCTGAGGGAAGATAATCGGGGAGGTTAAATCGCTGTCGGCGATTCCTGGTACGCAAACATTCCTGTTACAACGCCTTACAGATTCGCTCGCACAACTAAAAATTAGAAAGAAATCAGGCTTTAGTGCGGTATTTAACTATCAATATTAATGTATATTTTTCATGTCTTACTCTATATTTTTAAGTACCCTGGCTTTTTGTATATTACTTAATATTTATATAACTGGTTTCAAAGAAAATATCGGCATATTGAAAGTAAACTTTTTAGCTGTATTATTGTTTCATGTTTTAGTAGGAAAAATTGCTTGATTAAAAAAATGCTAAAAGAGAACCTTTATTTTTACTTATCATAATTATCTTAATGTTCTTAAATTTCAGAAAGAGGTAAATAACCAAATTTTATTGAAGATAAATAACCTAACTTTGGCTTTCATTTTCTACAATGAGCAAGGTTTAGCACTTTTGTAGGAAATGCCGAATCCTATCTCTGTTTTCCATGAAATTATGATGCTGCAAAGTTTCATGAGATTAGATGAAAAATCGCGCGCTGAAAGTCAGGAAAAATTAATTCGGAACTAATATGTATTAAAATGAATTAATGAGGTGCCGTGGCCACAATGGACATCATCAGAAACATCATTACTCCTGTTGTGAATTTGTCCAGTGCACGCGCATTTCAAATCGCAATAGGCTGCCACCTGTGACTGAAAGAGGGTTAAATATGGGCCGGCGTCATAACGCGGAGGCATCGTTTAGTTAGACCGGCATTTGATGAATACCGGTCATTAGCACGAGACAGCACGTGCGCGCAAGTTCGTCTGCGAGCGCTATAAATCAAGATTCGGGCCCCTACCGAAAAAAGACTTCGCGACCCCTGATAGCCCGTAGGCATATTTTGAAGGCGTGTAACACGACTTGGTTCGGTCGACATGGAAGGATTAGGTGCGTGAAGAAAAAATACGAAAAAAACCCTCTTCCTTTTTCTTTCTCCCTAGAGGCAGTGCCGCGACTAAACCCTCTCCCCCTTCGGAGGTCTTCCTCTGCTCTCGGATGCTAACTCCTCTCCTCCCCCTCTTCTTGCATAGTAATGCCGGGTCGTTGCTTTGATTGTCGGGCTGCGGCGAGGGCGGGGGTTGGCCGTGGAGGGGTTGGAGGAGTAATGATTGCGCGACAATGGGAGAGGGATTGCCGGGCGGAGGCTCTCCTTAGCGAGGGGGATGAAATCGTCATCGGATTGAGGGATTGTCTCCGACAATTGGGGGAAAGAGTTGGAGAGGGTTGAAGAAGACAAAGGTGGCGCTGAGGGGAGGGGGTGGAGTGTGATGTAGCGTAGGAGGAGGGCCAAAGGGGTGAAGAAAGGATTAATGAGGGTAAGAACAGAGGGGCAATGAGAGCAAGGGAGGCTGTGGGGGAGGAGGTGGCGCAATCAGGGAACAAGGGAACACGTAGGCAAGATTTGATTTCGGGCTCGGGGAATCTTAGATCTTAACTAACTTAGCGGTGCACGTTGCTTAGGACTGAAATCTAGATCCATGGAATTGCATGCGAAGGAATAAACTTTCTTATCCCACTTTCAGTCAACATGATTTTCCTCTACGATGCCATTGCATCATAATTATATTTGTGTTCAAATTACAGTCTGATTCTGATTTAACTCTACAATACAATTGCATTTTGTGTTTAAGTTCTACTACGTTTTGGCGCATTGATTTTTCCTTGTCATATCTCGTTATGTTGCATTCAACATAATTACTGAAACGAAAGTTTTTATGTTTTCAATCTTACTATGTGCAGTTGTCTCTTCCTCTCGTTTTACGCTAGATGCAGTAGGATATTTACTCGGATTTTAAGAATGTATATGAACGTTGGTCATTCAGGTGTGGTGAAACAAGTATCGCTATCCTCACTACTTTTCTCGTGAAATATACTTACTTAAGTCACGGATGCGTATTGCAGATTTTAAGATGCCTAATTTTGTTCGTATTTTTAGAAAATTAAAGCACTTAATTAGAATTTTTGTATTTATTTTTTGCCTATGTGTGTTCATTATTGCATAGGCTATCAGGCATATGAAACTGTCAGAATGAAAGTGTTTTTGCTTTTATTTCATGCAGAATAACAGTAAAAATCTACCAGAACGAAATTTTACTCCTAAGCCGTATATAGTTTCAAAGGTGCAACGAGTGACATTACCTCGTAAAACTCGTGAATGAAATGCTAGCCATGAAAATATTTATAGGGTTTTGTTATTTTTTATGGCGAGTGACTACTTTACGTTCAGAAAAATGAGGGTGTTTGTGGTATGCGCCGTAGTAAAAGTTCTAGAGAGGAACTCTGTGAAAAAAGTGATTGCAATGTGAGTTTCAGTGTTTTCACAGAATTGTGGAATGCTTAAAAAAAGGAAAAGGATATATTGGAAGTATTTGAAATGTATTTGGGTATAGGTATCACATTCTACAATACGAGAAGGGTATTTGTGGAGAATGTATGAGAGATTTCTGCTGGAAAACATTCAAGAAGAGGAGAAAAATGATGTTATTGTAAAGGGTATATTATGTGGACGGGAAATGTTTGTCTATGTCAGATACCAAACAATGCCAATTAAGCGAGGCAATAGTATAAGAATGGGTAAAGTGATTTTTGGATTGTCTGGGAAAGAGGAAAAAGTATGGGGAAGTAAATACGAATTGACGTAATTTTCATTTTTCTAACTAGCAATTTCTTAATGAACTAACTTTTTCGTAACATCCACTTAATTATTTCAGTTACGCCGAAATTTTTCATTTTGCAAAGTCATTTTCAGTGCCCTACTGAGATGATTTGCCGTGTACGGTGTAGAAAATGAAAGATCCAAAACGATAATCTTGTGGATTCAAAGATTATATTTCTTTTCTATACCATGTGGAATTTTTCCACGGATCTAGTGATGTAATTTCTTATTATATTAAATCGTAGACGTGTTTGAATTGGCTCTCATTATGTAGAGGTTTTGCAGTATAATATAAGTGATAATTGAAGTCTCTCTTTTCCTTTAAAACCCTTTGAAGCCCTCGCTTAGCTGAAATGAGGTGTTACGCTCGATTATAAAAACAGACATGTTCACATGATTAGTCGAATGCCTTCCTTCCATTATATGTGTGGGGATTAACTTTACTGAGACTCAACCTAACTGTTATCTTCAGCTTCTCAAAGCATGTTTGTACGCGAATTTATGAGGTCTCATTCCTCTAATTCCCGCTTGATAATTACCCCTCCGCTGTGGATTAAATGCAAATATTTGTGATCCTGAAATTCTTGCATCTTTCATGGTAAATTTTGTGCAAAATCCTTTGAACATTTTTGGAAACTATATCCTATTCTTATCGAATAAGGGTATCAAGGAATGGGTGTTGTATTAGTAATAAGTCAAAATTTACGCGGGAATATTGAAGTTGCAGTCTCCAACAATAGTATTGTAAACAATATCGATGTGATACTCATTTTCTGAAAACGCGAGAAAAATGTGTATTCATGTTAGGGAATTTGAGCTTATTGCGTATGCTAATATGAGAAAACGTTTACATGATTTAAAAAACGAAATATATTTATTATAAGAAATACATTAAAGAACGCTATTCATGCTTTGCTGACTCGAAACTATTATTTGGTACATTGATATATTTTTTGCTCCAAGGACATTGCATTATTTATAATGAATAGTATGGTATCAATGAAATGTTAGTATAGAGAAGGATGAAGAAATTAAGGTGGGTGGAACGGAGGATGAACAAGGTAGTGCTAGAAATGGAAGGAGAGGGAAGGGATATCATTGGGAAAATTATGAGAAAGCAGGTCTGTGTGGAAAAGATAAAATAAGGTGAGGATGTTTTGAAGGACGTGGATGCGGAGAGAATGTCCCCTAATATTCACCTTCTTCTAAGCGAAGAAGGGGAATATTAGATCAGGTAATTTGAATAGGATTGTGATGGGTAGAAAGTACGCGGGGATGTATTGGGACATCGTCTGAAATGTAGTGGTTATGGGAAGAGTTTATTGTCCATTTAAGACGTATATCAGTTGAAAAATGATAATAACATTAAATAGCCGTTCACATTTGGCATATCATAATGGCCTATGTTATGAAGGTTGAAAAAAACCAATGATGGTATTTTTTTCAAGAATCAGATAAGCATTATATGGCAAAACTTTCAGCCGCCAGCCATAAGTGGTTTCCACGCTGAGTTCTGTTCTAAGTGCGTCAGTTTCTGGCAATAATAACATCAATGCATTCTACTGCCAACATTGCTCTGGTTTTTTCTCCCTCGAACATGTCAGAGATCAGACTAATTAGAAATTATTGGCTGAATAGTTTTAGTGACTTGGGCACTCGCAAATTGTCGAGATGATGGCTGAAAGGGTTTCAGAATGCAGAGAGCCTGGAAAGGTCCCGAGCGATATGTTTAATCATCGTTCCAGCGCGAGCACCGTTTTGGTTAAGAGCTCGAAGAATTCGAAGGGGTCGAGGGTGGATTTTGCGCACGCGGGCGATGAAGAGGGCTCGTGGGAGCGGAGGAAGCGCGGAGTCAAGGAGCTATCCTTAAAGAAGGCGGGTAGGGAACGAGAGGTGCGAGGGAAGAATTCCTTTTCCTCCTCCTCTTCGAAAGTTCCTCCCTGATCCCTTCTCCTTCCTCTGGCCCTTCACGACGCGAGAAACTCCTTCACGTCCTCCTCCGCGAGCCTCCGACTTAGTCCCCAGAGAGTGGAGAAGAAGTCGGCTGAATAATTAGGCTGCCGTAAACGGAAGAGCCGTCAAGTGTTAGAGAGCCAAGGTGAAGCCCTAGGGGGGGGGGGGGGGGGGGGAATTTTAAACGCACGCGCGTTGAACGCGTTCTTGAAAATATTTCTCGCACATTGGCGACTCAAGTCATGAGGAGGCCTTGTCGTGAAGTCTATAGTATGCCGTTTTTTTTACGTTTTCATCACTTGTGGAATAAGATGCTAAATGCATTCACTGGCTCATGTGCATACGATCAATACATTCCCGCTGAAATGGATTTATGATTTCTTGATTACATTGAATTCGTCTAATATGTTTAAATTAGATGATTTATTTAAATATCTCAGCGCGACGCGTTAATTATGGCGCACGATGAGTAATTTGTCACTGAAACGAAATCAGCCTAAAGTTAATTTTTATGACCTTTATAATTCAGTGGTGTAAAATGCGTACGTATTAGGTATCATTCCATTTCCATGGTAAGCATTTTTTTGAGCCAATTATTGTAATAACTTTAACAAAGCACAATTTAAAATTCAAATTTTTTTCGTCGTTTTATGACATCCGTCTCGGGATAGATAGCTTATTGCGTTTATGCTATAAATAATCACGAAATTATTTCTGTCATCTGAATTTAACTTCTTTCTGTTATTACGTATAACTCTTTCTTCCATTAACGTACCTGTATATTGTTAATATACTTATGGAAGAGTGTACTTCGCTGGGAGGAAATCGTTATAATGGAACCTAAAAAGAAAATTTGGAAGTCTTGGGAACCACAGAGCCTTAGAAAGTTGTTTAAATAAAGATTGAAGAAGTGAGTGTGGCCAGTTTATTAGGTGTTGATCTGTACTATCTTTGACCGCTCCCGTGACGGAGAAACTGTTAGATATGCAAGAATAGTGTCAATGCAAGTTGATATACAGTCCTATTATAAGTAAAATGAGTAATTACTGCAGTGCAGAATCAAATTAACTCTATTATTGCTTTGAATACTATAGTCAATAAGCAAATGTTTTAATACGGTTCCTTAGTAAATTGCAGCGTGCCCTACTATTAAGTTATGTGAAATGAAACTGGGACCTCGCTGAGAAATTTGTCTTATCTTCCCCAACTGCTGTCTCGCTAGCTCTAGTGCCCCATTCTCTCGCCCAGAGCGTTTCAAGACTGCCTCTGAATCAAAATATGAGCACATGCCAACGTTGAGGAGTCCTCCATTCCAATTGGAGCATCCTCTATCTTGAGAGAGGGCTTTGCGCTGTCGTCCGATCTGAGTTGTAATGGGACGACTCTCAACGTATTGACTGTGGTAGCTCCTTCTCTTGTGTGTTTTGCTTCATTCTAGCATTTCAGGCTATTCCATTCGCTCAAGACTGATTTGATTGGCATTTGGGGACGAATATTCTCTACTATTTTTTTATATATTTCTGCAGGTGCAATGATTGTGAAGTTTTCTTTCACCATGCCAGGAATCCCGGGCACCGAGAAATCTATTGCGGAGTGTAGAGATTCTTGACATTGAAAGAAGTACCGTTTTCCATATGGAATATTAATTTATAAGGATGTCGATACGGTGGAGGGAGAACAGAGAACACAGAACAAAGTATTAAAAATATTGGTGAGAATTGTATACATTACTCACCCAATGCATTACTTAATTGTTTAACAATAGAACCCACTTCTCACTTTTTCGTACAAATTATGTCCTAACAGGCTTTTTGCAGACTAAATATTGCCGCGACAGTATTGCAGTCACAACGCATCATGTGTTGATTTTTCGTTATGTATTGTCAATGTGCACGCTACCATGGCATTTATCATTATTATTTTTAGTTTTTTTGCCGTTCAAGGCAGGTTTTCATTTATAATATGTAGGCATTTATGTGAATCTAATCCATCAAACGATATACTTGGGGATCGGGTTGGTGTGGTGGCTAGAGTACTGGCCTCCCATCCCGAGGGCCCGGGTTCGATTCCCGGCAGTGGCGGATTTTTCAGGGGAAAACCGGTCCCCACTTGAGTGCCTAGTGGAGGGCATTTCAAGTACAGTACTCCGTCCGTCGGATGGGACGTTAAGCCGTGGTCCCCTTGGCGCCTTTCGTTAAGAGTAGGCTAATGCCGACGCCGGGTTTCTCTCCACCCTTACTCCGTTCCCTAAAAACTCCTACCGTTACCCAATTACCCACCTATCCTATATGGCGCAAATGACCTAAGCTGTCGGTCGCCTCCCCTAAATAACCAACCAACCAACCAACGATATACTTTATTGGTTTTGGATGCTTCCTTCCTGTCATTTTTTTTAATAGTTAAAAAAATTAAGCGCGTACTAAAACCATTAGTACCACTTTATTTCGTCTCGGGAATTTTTTTATTAATAATTTACCAAGTTGTACCCTTCTCAGTCAATAGATGAGATTTAATTTTTTTTCACTTATGAAATTGATTAATTGATCGAATGTACTCAAATTGGGTTTTCATTATGTATGATTGCTAATGATGTTTTTAGCGTTATAAATGGAATATTTTAATATTTCATGAGATTTTGCGTTCTTGAATTATAACGATCATGAGCACTATTGCATCAAAAATCAAGAGACTACTCAAACAAGCGTTCAGCTTACACTATTACCTAAGCTTTTTAATGCCATCATAGGATTTGTGATATGGCGCGTGATCGTGGTCATTTCCATTATTGACTGGCACATTGGCGTACATTGCCGAAGGGTTTAGGTCAATGCCATGATCACAGTGATCACAGGCACACTAGCTTAGGAAATCCAATTTTTCGGCTTGAAACTAGATAATAATTTTCATGTTAGTATCTTAGGTTCATCCAACAAAGTTTATAACAATGACATAAAATATATGCATACTATTCTTTTTACTCTATACCCTGCATGCCACATGGAGAGTGAGGAGTTAGTGCATAAACACTGGATATAAATTATATAACCGTACTAGTAGGTAAATATCACATGGTAAGAGGAACTTTTAACAACCTATGAAAAACGCACGTTAAAATATACAACTTTTATATACAAAATAATAAATAATTTAGTTAGTAGTACAAAACCAAATTACCTGGACATCCAACGTAATTTTACGTTACATTCTGGGTATTCAAAAAATTAGTAAGTTCATTACTAGATAATCCACACCTGCCGTTCATTACCCATGCATGCGTCATAACAATACTCGAAAGATTAAAATTTCAACTTTAGTAATGAAACGTTGGGTCATGTTTATGACGAAACGATACCATATCTTTACGTATCGATTCACGACGAAGTTGACGGTGTTATTACTTGATTAGTAACGAGAATTCAAGGAGTTATGAATGGCCCGGTTTGGGATTCAGACCGCCAACTGTAAGGGTTACAATCGTTAAAAACTGGTTCTATTGTGCCCCCGAGAGAATGCTTGACCGGCGAGTCTTGTGCCTCTCATTTTTGCCCGGGGAAATGCAAACGTGCTAGTACGTACGCACTCAATTCCTGCGCTCGCTGGCCGGAATATGCCGCTCCTCTTCCATATCCTTTTATTTGCTGGAGAATGTCGTCGAGCCGGGCATTTTTGTGAGAATTAACATGTGATGGAGAAGAATCCCGGAGGGGAATAAAAAAAAAAGATACGAACCAAAGGATTTTTTGAAACGAGAGCGAAACCAAAGCGGGAGGAGATTATTTTCACGCGTTGCGTGTTGAATACAGGCTATTTTGCCTCGTCGTTTCCACCTTCATTCCAATTGTCACATTGTGTCACTCTAAACAAGCATACGCGTACTTTCCAGAATGGAATGGTTGGGTGAAACGTGGTCGATTTTTTTACACGCCGAGTGAAAAGATGAAACGACAAAAGAGCAAACGAGAATCACAATGCCTTAGAGCAGATTGAACTGAATGGACGGGGCAATATATATCAAAACTTTTTTATATAAGCAAATGATTTTTTTTTTAAGATAACTGGAATATTATACATGGCATTGAGTATTTTTTCAACTTGTTCATTTATTTTTGTTTCACGTATAACTTTTTATTGTCCATGAGTCACTGAGACTGATAAGTCTGTTAATCTATTGACGGCTGAAAAGTTCTGTGTAAATTTGATGCTAGTAGAAGTTTTATTCCTACATATTCACTTAGCAGACCGGACATTTTTTCCCTAATATATATTTTATGAATATATGCTGCAAGTATGTGTATGAAAAATATTGTGCTAGTGTTATCTCAGCGTGTGAAATAGAGATTCCAGATAAAAAATAGGATACCATTTGATGTTCCTTTTTCATAGATTTATATAACCGAACTTCGAAGAGGATATTGAAAGTTTAAATGAAGATGTTGTTCATTTGCAGAAAGAATTATCCATTTTACTTCCTATACGTGCGCAAAATGTTAGCTGTAAAGGAATGTAAAAAAATCTCTAATGCATTAACTCCGATGTTTTTGGAGCAAATCTCTGTACTCAAGACTAATGATAATTAATTTTGAAAACTCCGTCCAAACACACTTTGCAGAAAGCTTTATTTTCCTTTGAGATGCACGAAAATGTAATAAAGCTCCACCGTACGTTATTGGTCATTAAATTATATGCGTGCTTCTTTATTACTACACTAGATTATTGCTGTGAATAAAATTTTTCATGGTATTAACCCCGTAGTAACTGCGGATAATTCTTCGGGGTGGCTGAGAAATGATCATAAAAACGTCTAGTATTAATCTAAGTCTTTTTTTATTTCTTTTTGTTTTTCACCGGACGGAAAGGAAAATAAAATAGAGGCTGTAATAGGTTTGCGCGTATAGCGCTCTCCGCCTGTGTGCATAGCCGTCGCGGCGGGGATTTGCGAAAAAAATCCGCAGCGGGCCATCGGCGCCACCTCCTAGCGGGCCCGATCAATACGCCAATCGACAGGCCGCCGTGTTCCAAGTGCTTTTGATCGCCACGCCGTGTTAAACGTGAAGGGACACAAAGGCGGGTAGCGTGCGCCCACTGTAGAGTGGGCTCGGGAAGGAAGGGTTGAGGGGGGAGGGGTTGCACGGGTAAAGGGGGCGGAATAGGGAACCAAATGCAAAAAAAAGCAGAGAGAAAAGGAAAAATAAGGAAATGGGACGAACTTTCATTTCGGCCATCTCGAAGCGGTGCAAAATAACAGGGAAAAAATAGAGCACATGCAAGTGAAAAGAGGGCGAGAGTTTTTGGAGGATGGATAAAAAAGAAAAAAGAATTGAGTGCTCGTTTTTTTTTATCTCCATCCTCATGTTTTCGAACTCTTGCGGGAGGGATTCTCGTCTGAGGGGAGGGAGGTGGGGGGGTGGGTACCCGCGTTCATGAAGCGATTGCGTGAGATTTGTGGCGGGAACTATAACGACGTGGTTTCTGTGGTGGCAGAGTGCGATCCCTCCAATTTCGCGATAGGAGTGCGTTCTTAGTTTTCTTTCCACTAGGTGATCATTCCGCTCCATCGAGTTCGGTATCAAAATATTTGAAACCCGCAGATTTAGAAACGAAGAAATAAGGCTGAAACACTAATTCCTACTGGGATTTGATTTTAAAACCTGCTAAAAACCGCCCAATGTACATATCGCCCTCATTTGTGTTAACATAATTGAAAACAGCTGTTTCTCAACGATGCCAGTTGCCTTGACTGTTTCAAACATTTAAAGACGAAGACGGAGAGACAAGGCCAAAGATGGATTTTATCGTGTCCCTATTTTACTTCGGTAAATTTCTACATTTTAGAGTGAAGAATCCTCCATTGCTAGTAGAATATTGAATTATACATAACATTTACGAGGGATGATGATTTAACTGGGCGATATTTATCACCTACCTATGTGTAGATACCTCGTGGCACTAAGTCTATTAGCGTTTTACAGTAAGAGAGCGTATTACCTATTGCGTTTACAGTAAGAGTGAAATGGCCGTAAAAATCATCGTAGAGTTGATTCCCGCAACTGATCCATAAGCATTGTGGTACTGATTCAAGTCAAATAAAAATAATTGTTATGCAGCAATTATTTGTAAAAGAAGTTATTATTGTGGCACAAATTTAAAAGAACACCAAGGTCGATTTCTTTCATTTTTTCTATTTCTAATCCTTGTAATAATTTGCTTTTAAGTCATGAAAATGACAGCCCCCACTGCAATACAGAATTATAAAATTGTTTGCTCTACTTCGTAGCGATTATTCATAACTAGGATTTGCTAAAACATCCGTCCTGATTGATGTGGAAATTAATCAATAGGAAACCTGTTTTATCAGCTTGAGTGAAACAGCTGAGTCTCGACATCGATCCTTCGTGTTGAAAACCTTTTAAACCATCTTTGACACTTGACATCGATCACCTCTCCATATCGACGACTCACACCGAGCCACCTCAACCTCTCTATATTCCCAGGGGGGTGAACGGAAGGATATATGAAGGGATGTTGGAGTTCCGTGACACTGAGTGACCCGTGGATATAGGAGGGGGGGGAGGGTGTGTGCTCTTGCTGGCGGGAAAGAGATTGGCGTTGCCGGGCTGGTGGAAAGGTGAAGGCGAGGAGTTAGGGAAAGAAAAAGAGAATTTTGAGGTGTGGGAAGCGCCTGAGAGAAGGATAAGAAAAGCGGAAGGGGAATTAGAGCCTGGCGCAGGAAATAGACGTCGACTCGGATTGGACAAGAAGAGAGAAAGGGAATGGATGGATCGGTTTGCGTGGGACAAGGGCCGTGCGGAGTGAAGGTAATATCGTGACCCTATCGGAAGATTCATTTGGTGGATGCCGAGACAAGTTGAAAGCCCAGAAACAGGTTTATTCAGACACGTTCAGGTATAGAAATACTGGAGAAAATCAAACTACTGGTTGACGGAATACCTATATTCTCTTTAAAATCTGAGGGTTTTCTCACCTCCTTCACTGCTGGCTTTGTTTTCTCTACCGTTTATTACGCCAAAAATGTATCTTCATTCTTTCTTTCCAAAAAAAATATACTTTTTTACTGGTATAAATCATTTTTGGAACTTCTTTTTTTCGGTCATTAAAATAAGTATTGGATTTAGGGACGAGCTTGGTTCAAATATAAGCCAATAAATGAATTACATACCTGCATTAAATATAAATGAATATGCATATAATTACATGATAATAGAATACACGTGCACCATTAAGTGCTTATTATAAAGTAGTATATATATTGATATCTTTGTAACAGCAGGTATCAAGCATTGAGACTAAAACGGATATCTTCCAGCTGCGTACATGGCTATAAGGTTATGAATTTGTTTATCCTATTTTTGGCATTAGGTATGAATCCTCACTTTAAAAACTGTCGTATTCGTGAAAAACCACTCCCGATAACTTAGCTTCGTTTATGAAGCTATACAACGCACCGTTTTTAGATACGCACTGCGTTTAATGATTTATGAAACCTCTAGGGGGTTAAGTTTTACTTTATGATGGTAGAGATTGATTCCTACAATAAACTTAAGATTTTTATGGCTGGGAGGAATCTTTTGCAGTACCAGAGTATTACTAAAACAACATTTGTAAAGAGATACTCTTTCATTTCTGACTACAATTTATAAAAAATAACATAGAACTCAATTTCTTATTTTGCAGCTTCATTACCTTTAGCCATTAGTTGACGGCGGTAGATTAATTTAATTATTTATGTGAGGAAAACTGTGGGTAAGTATTTTGGACCCATATTTCAACATCGGAGGATCAACAAGTAATACTATCGCAAATATTAAAGACGGCAAAGAAATCTGATACCCTTTGAAATTGGCTTTGACGAGATCCATTAATACGATGGGCAAAAGATTTGCTATCACGTGGGATGAAAATTCGGGGACAGATAACTCTTTGTGAGCTTGTAATATCGGATCCTTTCTCCTACCTCGCCTCTCTGATGATCGCGCGTACAAAGTTCAAAGCAGCGGGCAATAATTAAGGATAGGAATGGAGGAAGCAATAAAGGATGGGGAAGTACGGCAGAGAGAGAGAAGAGGAGGAGATTATCGCCGTGGGTGTGAGAAGCATTCGGAGACGAGGAGGAGGCGCGAGGACGAGTTCCGTGTCGAAGAAGGGGGAGAGAGGAAGAGGGGACTTTTCAGTAGCGGAGAGTCTTTAAGGGGTGCTGGAACGGGAGGAACGGTTTTTCGAGGTGTGGGGGGAGGTGGTTTGGGGCAGGGAGAATGTTCCGCCTTGGGACCGTAGGCTGGCGATTAATGGAGACGAAAGCAAAACTCCCTCGGGTTGATTTTTTATCGTCATTCATTTTTTTCCGCCGCCGTCTTTGCGCGCGCGTCAGGGTGCGTGACGGGTGACAAGGCAATGGCGTGTGCCGGTGGCGTCGGGGGTTGGGGTGGAGAAAATGGGGGATGATGGGGAAGAAATGAGGGAGAGAGGAGAGCGGAAATGAGGGAACGCTGTACAAGAGTATGGGCCTTTTCATTTCTCCTGGGCCGAAAAATTTTTCTGATTGTAACGGGCGAAAGGGTTGCCTTCTATTTATTCAGTTTAATATTTATTCGCAAGACCTACAGATAACGTCATTTGGGCTATTAAAGATAGGTGGAAGATAAGATATATTATTAGTTTTCTACTGGTGTTTGTAAGTATTTATGGTAGTCCTTGCTCTCTAGATTGCATTTCAATAATAATTTGACTACATCCCTACTACATCTCTTTCCTCAAGTCGACGTATTTCCTACCATTGTTATACTGTCCATAACACCTTTCGTCTTTTCTCTACGTTCTTGCTTACATAGAATTCCATCTCCGATAATGATTATAAGTATTTTATCTTCCATAAATACCTGTTCCATCCCCCAGCTACGCTTTTTAATTTCGGACAGGGATCAACTCTCCTCCCAAGCTTCTCTTCATTTGTCCTCGAACTTCTCAATCGCACATTCTGCATTACAGCTATATTTATGAAGAAGCGTAGGCATGAAATTTCCCGAAACAAGAGCGAGGGAAGAAGAAGAAATACTTACTCTTACTCTCGACGAAATGCGCCATAGGATCCACGGTTCAACGTCCCTTCCAGCGAACAGAGCGCTGGACATGAACAGCCTCCAATTATACTTGAGTAAGGGGCAGGTTACCACAGAAAATAAGCCTACGACTGTCAGCATTCGAACTCAGACCCTTTAAACTGGAGCTACGACTCTATCCGCTGTTTAAAGCGGATGCCAAAATCGTAATGCCTCTTATTTTTATACCTAGCCGACTACTTTTATGAAAATCAAATTTTATGTGGTAAGCATACTCAGAACCTTGGTAAATGAATGAAAAATATGAGTATTTGCAACCGTACTCCCAAAGAATACAGTGCTTTTTTATTTTTGAAGCTTAAAACCACACTTTTTTTTGATATAATGAATATAAAATGGAAGCCTGAAACTAATTTTTGAGCACACAGGAAGCTGACTCGATAATAGAGTGTTGGCAATCAGTTCGCGGGAAAGAGGTAAATGGGAACATATAACGTTAAAAAAATGAAATCAATAAGAACAACGTAAAATTGGAATACTTGTGGTGCTAAACAAAGTGAGGAGATGGATCCAAGATACGAGTCGGCGCAGGGTGGGCCGTGGATTTGAACTGGCACGAACAAATAGCTCGGAGGGGAATAAAACGGAGAGCTTAGGATAATATTTGAGGAGGAGGAAGCTTCCGTAGAGATTGAGATTTTGTTGGTTAGCTGGGAGAAACAGTAGGAGAAGGAAACGTTCTACGTTTGTTTTTGCGTATGTATGACTAACGGTAACTCACTTGATATGGAGGGCGTGAAGTAGGCTAATGGGAGATCTATCGCCCTATATCTAAAGTATAACAATAACAAAGTATTAAATATCAGTTTACGAATCATTTCTTAGTTTGGTTATGATTAAACTTTACCTAATATTTCATTAAAATTTTTACCGTAATTCCAGCAACTTCATTACGCTTTTTTTTGGCTCTCCTATTTTGGCTTTTGCCCTGTGCACTACCTCGCTGGTGTACCAACGGCTGCTTTTCGGTTAGATGGAGGTATATTCATCTGAAAATTTACTTCTACAGTTTAATTTTCTATAAGTCTCAAAGGGCGTATGGCAGGGAAAGGTAAGTCAACAGCCGATGAGTTTTATCTGAAAAAAATCGTTAGTTACTTTTATGGTGTGGTATGCAATGTGTTTAAAAGAGTGTACTGTTTGCGTTGAAGCCATGCATGTACGTGGAAATGGACTGTTATGCCTGGTATCGTATGAGATAAGCGTGAGACGAATTAATTAATGCGTAAAATATTTCTTAAAGATAGGTGGTATCAGTGGTTACAAGAACAACACCCCGCTAGCATATTTTTCACCATTAATGAAACAAGAAATTTAAGTGAAAAAATTGGATGTGAATCTCAGCTTACATCGTTGTGCCATTCACTATGTGTAGTAAAATGAATAGAGGAAAGTCGGAGAGAATCACTTTGTCTGTCTTACCAGCTCTTATTGACAGAGAAACCTTGGGGTTCACGATTAACCTTTTTATCTAACCTGTCTAAATTAGGCTCAGTAATGGAGTCTTATCTCCATAAAAACCTCTTCTATTTTTTATTTCTAACCCAGATCCTCGAGTAGCTGTAGCTTCACCATCTACTTGACCCCTAAAAGGAAGGAGCGAAACAGCATCTTCCTTCATCTACCCTTACGCCTCTTAGCTCAGAGTAATGCTTTCATGTGGTCAAAGTAGTTGATCACTTCAGGCATTACCAGTCATTTTTTTATATCAAGATCAGGGTCCCTGTCTCCTTACAAACAATTTGTGGATTGGTTTGGTTTCCATTTTCAGAACCACTTTTGAAAATATTCAATCGAGTCAGAGCTAGTGATGCACCACAGATACTTTTCTGAAGGACCGGTAAAAATGTAAATTGGAGGGGTGGGCGGGGGCCTTCTGGAGCCCCCCTGGCACTTAGACCTCCTTAGATCCATTGTTCCAACCCACATTTAACCTGCCCGCCTCATGCAGACAGGGGACTAGAACACCACGGTAGAGGTATAGAAGAGACGTTGCTTAACTTCGGTGATCTGACGGGAACCGGTGTATCAACGTGGCTAGGCCCTTGCCTGAAGGACCGGTACAATATCGTGCTTTCCACATGGCATCAATTCAACTTTTATGGTGTAAATGCAAGCAAAAACATTGTACTATCATTAGTAAAAAAAAATTCGATAATCAAGTATTTTGTGATTAATTTATGCATTCTCTGAATAAGTTTCCATTTGGAATCCTCTGTGAAAAATGCATTTGCTGGTTATTCACTGCAGAGCAAAAAAATGTCAAAAACTATTTTGTGGTATTTTATATAAAGTCGACATGATGATTACTAGGTAGCCTAACGAACTTACAGAATTAGTCGACTTGTGTTGGAAAATGTTACTTATATTGACACTAAACACGCTTATGCACTTCTATATGACTGCGTTATATGGAATAAGGCCCTAAGAATATAGCTGTTGCGGATGGGGTGTCTTGTGTGTCAGGTCTTTCAGGTGACATAAAGGTTCTACAGGGATAGGCACTGGGTGTTCTGCCCTTATTTATTTGCATTGCATGCCGTTTAATCATGTGACGAGTTTCATTCTCTTCATACAATTTACCTTTATTTCTATGTTGAATACTGGCTGATACTCTGAACTTTAGAACTATGTACTCTGAACTTTAGAACCTGTACTTATTACAGTTTTACTTATGTTAATACTTGGCAGATTGGATGATGTACTTGCTTCCATGAAATGAACTTAATGTGCAGAATGAATTGGCAGGCGTCAGCTTGAAAGTCTTCCAGTGTATTCATGAAAGTGAAGTATTTCCTTTCCCAACTCCTTTATATGCGAAGAAACAGCTCACCAAAGAGGGGAACGGGAGAGCGAGAGATAAGGGCAACGCAAAGGAATGAGATTCGGATAAGATGGGATGGGGTGATTTTGTGTGGAGTTTCGGTCAAGGGGGCGAAAGGAAATTGTGGAAGCAGAAAGGGTGGGAATGTCGGGGAAATGCGAAGAATTCGAAAGGAATCACGCGATCCTGAGGCGAAGGAAACGGAAAGGAAATTATGGGAGGGATAGTGGAGGGACAGAGATTGGCCATGGAGGAGGGGAGGGGGGGACTCATAAAGTGACAGATACTTATTCCGTAAAGGGAGGCAGAAATTCCTTTTACTCAGTTCAATTGGACGGCGAAGTGTGCTCGGTCGTACGTGGAGGACAATAGGATGAGAAGCCCATTATTATCACGCCAAGCTGTTGGACTATCTCGGAAAATTGAACCGTTTCCATTCTTTTATTCACACCACCCTTGGCGATCTTGTTATGCGGTTATCCTCTCTGCTCAAGCACGTAAACAGGGGATTCTAATGGGATTTCACCAGTTTACCAGTTGGGCACTGAGATTGTTTGATGCACTTCTGGGCTATGGTAGCACAATAGACGGGATTCACAATCGGTAAATTTTTACCGCTGGCTCTGGAATATAAGAACGCAGTTTTGGTATGGATGTGATATTTTTATAGGCTATCATTTTTTTCATTATCAGAAATGTTTGCATGATTCTATCACTTCCAATTTTTATGATTTTTTCCTCCTATATTACAACATTCGTACACAAAATTATATTTTAATTTTCATCTGATATTTATTTTCCGTTTTTTTTCATTCGTACCTTATTCCATTTGGTTTTACGCTGTAAGAAGAATAGTTTTTAAGGATGCAGAATGCATTAGAAGGATGTGTACCACCATTCCTTCTCTTGATATTACAGTGTGTGAAATGATAGCGTAAAATCCTTCTTAATCCTAAAATTATATTAATGGTTATTGTTATCCAGCATGAATATTTTATGCACGCTAGAAATATATTATTATGTTGTAGAGAACAGACTCTTTGCTTACACTATACATGGCGTCAAATACATGACGTAGAGTTAGATAGCCATGTACTATGATGAATAGGATAGGAAATATAAAATCCCTGAAACAGTAACGTAGTAACATGTTTAAGACATAATAGACTCGTGTGTATGCTGAAGATAGAAAAATTATTGGAAACAATGCAAAGAAAGACCACATTAGAGAAATATAAAGCAGGCAGTTATACAAAAAAAGATTTGAAAGTTATGACAGCATATAAATGTTTGCCCTTCGGATTAAAAATTTGTGGGCTGCATAAGATCCATCAGGGTAGATGATGATAGCAGAGATGTCGCAAGATCTTCAACCAAATTTAACTCCGGCTCTCCCGCCAGTAGGCTAAACGCTCTGCCAACTAAACTACCGAGTGTCTCTTGATAAACTAGTTCAAAATATTCGATCACTGTAAAGATGATGCATGTGAAGGGTCCTTGTAGAACGGGGAAGAAAAATGTCCTCAAGGGTATTACATGTACTTTGTATGGATGCGTGTGCAGGAGAAGTATTAAGGGTCTGCATGCGGGCGCTAGTGTGGGTGATGCGAACCGGAGGAGGATCGTGTGGGAGATGTTCCCCGAATGAAAGTTGGTAGGGCATGCGTAGAATAGAAAGGAGCCCTCCGCCCCAGGATATTTCAGGTTTTGGGCCCGGTCCATTTTGGTTCGGAGGCGGGAAGGGGGATGAAAATGCCCTCGTGGGGGATGACTTTGGGGGAGGGGTTGTCGGTGGGAATGAAGTGATAGGTTCCATGGGGGTGCCTTTTGGGGGCGGAGGGTGGAAAGTAATATGACGATAGGATTGGAGAGCTCGTGAGAAAGGAGTGGGAAGATAACAGGATTGCTAGGGAGGGAGGGCGGGTTGTATTGGCCGCAATAGCGCATGAGGGAATGAGCCAGGAGAAAACCATATAAAGGAAGAGGCGGAAACTGCACACGGAAGGAGGGCCACTAAATGACTTTATTTCGCCGAAATTGAGGTCATCGGATACCTTATTACATTTGAGCTGGCGGTTGCCAAACCTTCTCCCTCGTTCATCGTCATCCCCTGCAGGAAAGAGAAAACTAGTTTATTCCAGCCCTCTTCTGGCCATAATTGATTTTGCATTGTTTAAAGAGACCTCATTAGTTTCATCTGTGACCATGGGTTAAGCACGAACAGGGTACTGAAATGGAAGAAATTAATATGGGGTGTTGATCTTGGGTTTCACAAATATCACTGGCCTAGAAATATTTTGAAGGCTTGCAAAATTTTATTTTTGGTTGCTGCGATGAATATTTTCCTGCAGCATGGCTTATATTCCGTGGTAAATGCTACATAAATGATTTGTGTATCAATAATTGCATGTCTAATACAGCAGTGACCAGGGGTTGCTTAATTATTTATTTTATTTACCATATGTAAGCAATAAAGACCATGCAATTTTTCCCAGTTAAGAGGACAGCAAACTTTTTATGTTAGGGAATCAAATTCTTTCCTGAGGAAATGTTATCACGATCCATCTGAACGGTTGGTGTTGATCTCTTGTGGTTTTAAAGTTACCGAGAGAAATATTTTTATAAGCCTTTCAAGTGTGGTGAACTTTCTACACTACTGTTGGCATTTGGCAATGCATCTAGTGCTATTGACAACTTTCTCTGTGACAAAAGTTTTTTTGTAGAGTTTTAATTTTCTTTCTCTCCAAGAGTTGCAGATATATTAGTAATCCCCCTAAAATTTTGTAGTGCTTTACTTTTCCTTGGAAAGGTTTTATTTTCTCACAGACCTTCTTTGAACTCGATTTCTAATCACCAGCTATGCTTGCTAGGCTGGCAAAACTAAGACTTTATAGCCGCAAGCAAATGGGTTTGAATCCTGCTCCGTGAGTGAGTGTGAAAATATTATGATTATCATGACATTTTTATAATTCTTGTCGGCTTAAAATTTATAGTATTACCTCCGAAATTATAGCGCCCATATCAAAATTCCGCTGCCCATTTATTAATCATCCATGTTCATAATGGTTTACCACCTGTTCAACTACAACCTCTTCTCAAATGCGACCTTTGGGATGTAAAATTGGTTCCATTGTAATTTAAGTGATGGAGCTGAGTTTTCATGCTGGTACTTAGTCTAGGTATGTGCAGAAACATTTGTTTTTTTTGCATTCCATTTGGACTAATAGCATAGCTGCATGATATGGCCCCTTTTGCTCCTAAACTGCTATTAGTAGACCAGTGACGATCCCACAGGAGCCCAAAGTGTACGATTCCACACGCAAGCGCCACTATCCTATTGTGGGTGAATAAATGAACAAACCCACCCGCCTAAATTGAATCTAGCTCTTTGAAAAATTCACTGCTTGTAAATGAAGTAACATACAGATGAATACAAACGACTCTTGCAGCTATATTTTCACTTGAAAAATAAAATAATCGCCACAAATGCCGATATGAATTACCGTATCACGTTGACGCAAACACCATTCAACTCTGAACGTCATATCACATGCAACAGATTCAATTAATAATTATAACTAAATGATTTTACTGCTAATCACTAATAACGTTTTGAGAAATATTAGTTCATGCATCAGATCAATAAGGATAAGTTTGAGTGGTCCTGTGCTCTACATTTGACATCTTCGTTTCTTAATTTCACGTATCACATGAGCTACGACGGAGTTGTTGGTAAAATTATCACATCGTCGGCAAAAGACTGGTTGCTCTATGTAAACAAGAACAAAAAGAAATATGAGCACTCGCTTTTCTTTTCGTTCTATGCACGCCTATGCACAACCATCAAAGTGATTGTGCGTAGGCGTTTTATATTTCATAGGCTGCCCAACAGTAACTTACCTCCTGGAAATGGAAATCAAACAATAAGAATAGTTTATTAAGTTGGTTTCCGCTGTTCTACCTGCTCCCGGATTTCGCTAATATTATGTGCAAGGCATCCTGAATTCTAACAAAAAGATTGATCCCATTCAATAATATGTGTAATGAAATGCTCTCGGGATTTCCACCGGGCTGGTATTCCATGTACCAACATTTCGAAGGCTGAGTCCACCATCATTTTCCCACTCAATAAGTAAGCGAAATATGCGTTTGTAATTAAATTACCAGCTGATAGCCAACCATTCTTTTACAGTCATTTCCATCTATAACCTTGTCAAATTTTACCATCCGGCTCTGAAACGACATATCCATATTCAATTACTATAGTATAAAATATAAGGTAGAGTACGCGTTTTTATGCGAAAATTGATTTCACTGAAATAACACCATAATATAATTCTATCGATTGAATATTTGCTATCTCTTGCTGGCTGTGAGACGATAGCAGTGCCTAATTATCCCTTCTGGGTCCATATATAAACAACAATTTTTATATTTTGGAGGTTAAATGTTCTGAAACGATATATTATGATAATATCACTGATATGCTATCAGGTACAAAATTGAACGCCGAATTTTGATTAGATTATCTGTGGAAACGAACGCGTTTTCCACATTTGAGAACTAATAAATAAAAGGAAATATAGTGCAGCAACTTTAACGTTTTCACTCGTACAAAGATTGGAGCGAGATGCCTTCGGTCCTTGATGGAGCATAAGAGGACGAGTTGGCATGAGAGGTCGTATTTTTGGTGGAGGTGATGGGCGAAAGAGTGAACGAATTAAACGGGAGGGAAATCTACGGAGGCATAAAAAAGATGAGTGAGTTGTTGCGAAGGGATAAAACTCGGGCGCTCTCTCGCTTTTAGGTCTCCCTATTTTTTTAACGGCGTAAGAACGGCAGATAGTTGACGGATATGAGATCCATCTTCCCCTTCGTAGATCCTCTGACAATCCGACGGGGGAGTTTGCTTTAATTCCCACGTTGGAGAACGCTCCTTGCTCAACTTCTGAGTTGATGCTAATTTTTTTATTCATCCTCTGCTTCTCCTTGTGTGCCGTTTCACATTTATGCCTCAAATAAAACTGCAGGGAATCTCAAAGTTTTTGAATTGGATTTTTTCCTACTGGGAAACGAGCCTTTCTGGATGATATTTTTGCTCACGTATTCAGTCATGTAATACCATATATTTTTCTTCCGTTTTTGGGATAGTATCTAAAAGTTTTCTTGTAAGACCATTACTTGAGGTTCAAAATCCCGTGATTAGCTCCTTCATAAAATAAGGAATTGTGGATTGGATTATTAAGATTAAATTGATCGATTCTGTGGATTTGTTAAGGAATCATCATCTTCAAATAAATTATAAATTTTGAAAAGGGCTCATTCTGAGTTTTTGAATTTTTTTAAGTGACATAAGAGAACAGAATTTCTGTCAAAGCCTCTGAAGTAAGAGAGTGAAGGAAATCGTCTGCTCGGATGATATTTTTACGCCATGGTATTGCAGTTGCAATAAATCCACATGCATACGATTGAAGCTGGTACTAACCTATCTACACTAATAAATTGTATGATACTTGCCGTAATCAATTTACGTTTATTTTATTTGTAGGATGAGAAGTGCAAACTCATATTTTTATCAATAATGCTAAGACATTTTTCCAAAGTTCACCTTAAGTATTTTAGTGGATAAAGATTTGGTATTGAACGTTGCCATAATAATTGTAAAAAATTATGAAAATGCCAGAAATTAAGCAGTATAAAATGCATATAAATTTCCTGAATATCTAACGAACAATTGATTGATTGAGAGGTAAGACCTTCATCTAACTACTTAAAATCACCTAAAACGGGGGTTTTAATCGTTCTTGATATTAGTGTTCTAAACAATTTAACCATGAATATTGAGAATTTACTACACAAATACTCTTGGATATCGTATATTCACGGTCATAAAAGTATTACAGAAGTGTTGAGTAGCAGGGCTCAATAAACAAATTTTTAATTGTATTGTTAAAGTGTTGAGAATAAATGGTTTAAGGCGGTGGAATTAAGTTCCATATGGCAGTTAGAAAATATCTAAAGAATAAGAAAAATCACCAACAAGAAGCAATGTAATTCTAAGGAAAGACATATACGCTGATGGCTATGCAACGATTTCTGCTGTTGGCCGCAGAGGTGTAATGCGCATCAAGTCGCGATCAATTCCATTCAATAATAGTTGATTTTTTCGTCGTTTTAAAAATACATAAATGACTCCAATTTTGAGCACGCAATGCTTCGTAAAACGTCTCCGTGGAAGGAAATGAATTGGTTTTGAAATTATCATCCCGCGTTCGGGAAGGGTCTGAGCGTAATTGAGGCTTTTATGCGGCAATTTTTAAGGAGCGTAATTACGTTTTTATAGCCGCTCCGTCACGGGTCATGTTTCGTGATTTTCCACGCGACGATTTTATTTGAATTTGTATTTCTTTTGGTGAAATCACTCGCTCCGGTATCGCCGCCAGTGTAAATGTTGAACGAATTCTCTCATGCGGAGTCACGATTAAACCGTTTAATCCCACATTTCGGCGATTCCGGCTTGAATTTTTCCAAATGTTTCAATTAAGTCGTGTAAAGCCGCCTGAGATAAAATTTGAAGCGATGTAAAATGTTGCATGCAATTTTTTTGTTCTTGGCACAATATTAGGCTGATGACCTTCTTTAGATCTTTTAACAGTGTGCAATTTCTTGAATGGTATCGATCTTCCTTAAATTACATTGGTTGGGAAAGATCTCAATCATGTTAGAGTCTTTGTCTAGGAATGATAGCCGTAGGTATATTCCGAGGATCGAAATTGGGTGTGAAGTTAGGTTGATCATTTCTTTTAACGACATCGTATGATTCAGGAGGATTGTGACGAATATCCGCTGTTGTAGTTGCTGTATCCTCTTCATAATGCACAAGTAGGCTTCCGTTTGGAGACCCTTACCTTGGCCACAATGCGGCGTTTTCTTCGTGATACTAATTTTGGGACCGGAATTCCTACAAAAACACTCGCTACCTCCTAATGAGAAACCCTTGATGGTATCACGGGGAGCCATTTTGGCGGCCAGGACCATAATCCTAGCTCATTTTTAGCTCAATCATTCATTCCTTGAATAATTTCGGCAGCTATAAAATCCACGATTAGGATTTGGGTTTGAATTAATTAATGCTTTGAATCCTCGTATTTAGCAAAAGTCAACTGATCTATTTATCTCAAATAGCTATCTGCCATGCAAGTTAAATCTGTTTAGGGTGATATCTATCTAATGTTACCTTTTTTTATGGACGAGGGTTGAGCATGACTGATCGGAATTTATGTGAACGTATGCGATCACAATGGGCTTTAATGTATCACATTCCGAAGTAGCACACTAAAATAACATCACCAATACACTTCTGAACGGCAATCGGTCATCATTAGGGGCATTTATGCCGCATCGGACCGGTAGCGGAAATGGATCCGCCTTTTAATCTCATTCCGCCATCTCTCGGAAGGGAACAAAAATAAAATCATCCTCGGAGGCTGTACGAACGGGAAAGGACGTGGGATTTTTCGATTCGAAAGAAATATTTTTAAACATTCCCTTTAAGATATGATTGGCCCACTTCTCCCTCGGCGAGTCCTTTACCCTGGGACGAAAATTGGGAACGCGTAGCCGCGCGGGATGGCTTGCGCTGAGAAATAATTTTTTCCGCGTCTTTTTTCTATTTTTTCATGGATCAAGAGAGAGAGAGCTCGCCATATTTCATTTACAATTGTTTTGAACAATAGCTCTCGGAGCGGCCGAGCTGCGCGTGCGCAGCCGGGCGACATCAGCTGCCGGGAATAGTGGGTTTCGTGTAGGCGAGCGTTGAAGAGAGAACAACTCATCATTTCCCTCGCGTATTGATACTGCGATTCGAGAGAGTGGAACGGGTGGGGGAAAGAGCGAGGGAATACAGTGGCGCCCTCTTTCGCGATACGTTTTTTCTCCCTTGCATATTGCTCGGAAATCGGGGAAATATCCATTTTTTTATTCCGATTGTCCTCGAGGGGGGACTCGGTAATTCTTTTTGCTTCGCGAAATATTCGGATGGGCGATCGCCGATACCGCCCATTACTCTCCACCCCCTTCCCACAGCCCCTGTTCCCAAACCGCGTTTCGAACGTTCATCTCCTCTTCATTCCAGAAGCTTCCATTTCTTCACTTTCCGCACTCTCTGTTTGAAATTGACCACTTTCCGGTATTATCTTTTAGTGCAGTAGCCCATCAATCTTAGCTTTATCGAAGAATTCAAACTTCCAACTAAGATCATTAAATAGGAGAGATCGGGGCAAGTTGACGAGTGGGGTAAGATGAAAGCTGTTTAATTACTAGTTTACACCACTAGGTAGCACCACCATATTGATACCACTAGTGCGCCACACTACTAGACACTAAACTGTCACTCCTAAGACGCTAACGCCATTACGTTTTTTGCCATGTGTTTTTCCTTTATTCTGTCCGATTTAATGTAATTTTCAAGACTTGCAACGTAAGATCGTGGACTAACTGGTAAGATATTTTTTCATTCTTTACTCATTCGTGAGTGTCTTAGAGAGTATGCTGTCCACAATCACTGTTGTTGATATTTTACTCTTGTAAGCCCTACTACAAAAATGTATTACAATGCCTACTGGGGAAAGCTTATGGGGGAAGTCGACGACTTCGTCATATTGCCCTATGTGCTTTGTACTATTTACTTGTTGGAGTTTATGTGCATTTTTCTGGTGGTCGCCTACTTGCTTTGTTACGCCCTACTTGCTGGTGGTCACTGGCAGGTTTTACTTTCTCGGATTAGAATTCTTGCAACTACTCTTTGGTGATGTTTGTTGAATCGTTTTCAGTATTAGAATGTACGAGTGTATAATTTGCTATAGTAAACTGAACTTTTTTTAAGTAAAATACATCTTAATAATTATGTGAGTGTCGTAGTGGACTAGTGGTTAGAGCGCTGTGTCACTTGCATGAGGATACTGGGTTCAAATCCGCATCAAGCCTCTTTTGGCACCATACATATAATCCTCGTAGTGCGATTCACTGTTTGTTAGCACTTTCTGGAAACTTGTAGGTGGTCCAGAGAAAATAACTGATCTCCTTTCCTGAAAGCGTGAATTTTACGTCAATGGATGAGTACGAGGTGAGCTCTACCCTCACCGGTCAAACCAACCTTCAGGTTGAACACTGAGAAAGTGGCTTAAAACTGTAGACATATCATGATACTTGATAGTACCTACTCTTTTTAACGTATTCAATGCGTTCCGCTTGTAGCATCCGTCACCAGCGTTGCAACATTTACGATAGTTCTTGCACTATATCTACCTGCTTCTCTAGTAGTTGAAACATCCGTTGTTCCCTATACTTATATCCCTTAATCTCTCGTGTTTCTGCTATCACACATTCTTTTCAAAATTCCTATTCACTTTTCACACCTTCTCTAGCATTACGTCACTTATTTCAGCATTTAGAATTAACCTGCCTCCCAATATTTCCTAAGTCTTCACTTTTCCTGGGACATCCGGATTTCTTACAATCGCTTTCCCTATTTCATATACGTGGCTGTTTCTTTGTTGCTTACATTCTTTCCTACCGAAATACCTTCTTTATTCTCTTGTGAACCCCTATCGTGAAAGCCTAATTATCACTGGATATTGCATGAAAGAAGCCATGCTTAAGAGTTTCTACAGATAAGCTGATTGGCTAATCCTAGGTGCCGGATTGCAATTAAAGCCTTATTTGAAAACTCAAGCGATCGGAAGACCAATTTTTATATGCTCGGTTATTTCGTACCTGACGTGGTTGAAATTAAGTATTGAGTATCATTGTAGCCTAATTTTTCGCAGAAGTATTTTCAACGAAGGAAAATTGGGGAAAATGAACCAATGTTTCATTTATTTTTTGTTTTTTTTTGCGGGTCCCGTGTATATTAACGAATGTAAGTTTACGATGCACAAGTTCAATCCCTCTCTCGTGTTTAAAAGACGTAGGTAAAAAAATTCATGTCCAATTTAATTAATTTTTCTAGCCAGGTTTTCGACGGTATTGTGATGACAGGTGAATTAAACCTTACGTGATGGAGTGAAAGGATTTGAAATAGACTCTTAGCCAGATAAGAATCGGAACAAAATCAGTTTTTAAATTACTTCTTCAGCCATTCAGGCCTCAGTAGGTTCAATCTCCTAATGCTTTTTCTTGCCCAGCTGCTTTACGAAATTCTTGGTTTCCAATTCTCATGTTGCATTGGTGAAAAAAGGATAAGACATCTTGAATAAAATGGAAATGTATTCCGTTATCAAAACTGAGGATACTGAGCTTGAAAAAAAATAAAGATTCTATGAAATCAAGTACGCAAAGCCACTCACTGTTCCAAATATGGAGACAAATCACGTTTTTTTGCGCCCATGAGCGGTTAAAAATTTCCATGGAAGATTGCCATTTTTCATGAGAGCTCACAATTTCCGTGCATGAAATAAATTTGCATCATTGATTGTATTTGGAGCGACTTGCCCTCGTGGTTTCCTTTCGAAGAAGGCTTTAGAAATGAAACTACAAAAACTTGTCGGGGAGCATGGGCTGAGTATTTAAAGGTATCATTCATTTCCTGTCTTCTTTCATTTTTCAGCCAACGCGAACACAAGGCTGTTTTTGTTGTCCCTTGCTCTAAGAGATTCGATCAGTTTCTTTTTATTCTCTTTCGAATTTCAATCACTTTAATTGCAGCATTTTAGGATTTTTAGTTGAATGAATGTTGCGATTGCTCTGTTCAGCGTCCTTTTCTTATTATTTTGATTTACGTCTATCATTGTTACTGTTTTACCGGGTTAGGTCTCTGGTGTTTACAATTTCCTATTTCCCAAGTGTCTCTGAAATACATGTTATTGGTGCTTAAAAAAGAGCTAATAAATATTTTATGTGAAGTCGAAGTGGGTATATAAGTTACGTATGTAGGTTACACACGTACGTTATTTTGTAATTGACAAGTACAGGAAAATTTGACTTTTTGTATTTTATCTGATTAAATTTGTAGATTCTGCATAGCTATGCCCAAATCAAAGTTTATCAAAAACCATCATCGTTAGTTGCATACTAATGCAATGATTGGTTTGCAGCAAATCTCCACTCGTTTTTTTTATATCACATGTAGTCTATTAGTATGATATCATATTTAGGTATACTATAATATTTTTCACCCTTCACTACTAGCTCCATGAGATTCTTCTTTTCCATTCTTGGCATTTAATTTTCACTCTATGATTGTCACTGCTAGATCATCATGTCTCAAGATAGGGTCCATTAAATTTTCCCCTCTTACTTTAAAATTTATAATAAGATCTCGTTTCTCTCACTCTTTTTGGGACTTATTCGTTTGTTCCTCAATCGATCCGTTTCATCTTTATCACTCTTCTGTAGTATCAGATTTCAAACGCTTTTATTATTTAATTCTTTCCTGCCGCTGCTGTTCAGGTTACACTGACATAAATAGACATGTTACTGATACAGATTCCTCCTTCCGTACTTCCCAGCTTGTATTTCTAGGTGAAGGTTATTTTTCCTCCGGTAGAAGGAGGCTTGGGATCTTAGATCCTTGGGTTTATATCTTTGCTTGGCTCACTTTTTTCCTTTCTCTCTATCAATCAAACCGATGCACATTTTTACATTTGTCTAGCTTTCTTTAATCGTTCATTTGACGCAGGTTTTAGTTCATTTTACTTCGATGAAATGTGTTCGAGTCATAATCCTCCCATACGTATGCATTATTCACATCGAAAATTTAATATTCTTGCAATATTGCGTGGTCTTTTTTATTTCCGCTTGGCATTGGGTTCGGAGAATGCCTTTCTCAACGGATTTTCTCTTTTCTATGAATAGTGATCGTTTTTCCCGATCGTGTTCATCTCTGGCCTCTGATCTCCATCAATTTGCAAGCTTCACTAAATCATTTAGCATTTAAAAGAAGAACCAAGCTCTGCCGTGAAGAACTATGCTGTCGACACCCTACTGTTATAAAATAATCTGCCGATTTTCTGCTTGATTTCATACCATCCTTTTCTGCCGATCCTTTTCCTTCAGGAAAAATCTTGATTTTTTTTACTTTTTTTGCCTTCCCTGCTTGTGATATTCTCCTATATTAAAATATTGGTCAAAGGATCCCTGAAAAAAAATTTATCAGACATTTATATGTAGGTACATATGTTAATTAAAAGCTCCTAAGCCCTGGATCTTAAGGCTGAATGGAAAGACAGTGGAATCACAATATTTTTGGCCAATTCAATGTTGGCAATCGTATAATAAATACAATGGAATACAAATATTTTTTGTCGGCTTGATTATGATTTGTTCTGGTATGACTTTTCATCCTGTGTCCTTCTGTTTGTTGTGCTTTCATTTTTTCTCACGATCAAACTGCTGTACAACTAACTTAATGATCGAAGGTATTGTTAGGCTAGTGTATTGAGTGAATATTCTTATTGGAGTCAGAATAGTATATAGATACAAGGTTATAGACTGTATAATAATTATTTACCAATGATTCATCCTACATGTTTAAGTCTGTAAAATCACAGGTAAGTTATACCAAGCAAGAGGCACCCTACCATTCAATGTCGTGCCCTGGCTCCGGAAGGCAGAACTGTAACCTGAGGGCATTTTCGCTTAGAGATTGTTTTTGACCCTTACCTCAAGCATGGATGCTGCCTTAAGTTTCAGACAAACTTTTACGGGTCATTATAGCCTTAGGTGTTGCACCTTAAAAGCGAAATATTTCTATTCTCTCTCGCCATACTTCTTTTAGTAATGGGTAATGGCGTTCCTTTTCAATTTGCCAAGATTTGAGATAATAAATTCAAGGATAGCAGGATATCCACGAAATATCTGAACGTATTTATCCGCTGATATGCTCAACTGCAAGACTTCCACCCGAGAGACACTGACCTTTTCCTGGATCCTTGCCAATGAGGTTAATGCTTTTCTCTGTGCAAATCCTGCTATCCGGGATTATAGATTATTCATTGCAGTGAATCGTCCTACATGCTGTCATAAGTTTTTAATGAGACAGAAGAGGTACGATAATCAATAATACATGCCGGTGTGATTATGACTCATACAATTTCCATGCTTTGATTGGCCGCCAGTCAACATCGCCCTATCATTACAATAACATTCCCCTCAAATTTAATTTCCCCGTTATTCGTTGCGTAAGAAATCTGCCTCCTTTGTGCTTTAAGTAAGAGTGTTATCCGGGTAAGTGACTTTGAATTCTGTAAATGGTTGGATCCGAGAATGTCAAAGCGTGAAGAGTTGTCGCTTTTTATTTGGTTGTGTCTGTGCATGTGTGTGTTTGTGCTTGCGTTGCGACCCTCAAGTTCCCCAAACCTCTTCAGTCCTCCTTCCAAGTTCACTTCCCTCTCGCCCCAGTTCTGTTACTCCCACGCTCCCGGCTCCTCTTCAAACCTTTCTCGATATTGATTCGTATGAAAAAAAAATTAGTGACTCGGAAGCTCTTAATTGAATCACATGTGGAAGGAGGTGTAGAATGTCCTTTGAAGATTCTCCACCCATCCGTACAAAGCTCGCGCTGCTCCCCACTCCCCCATATCTCAGTCTTTCTTCTCCATGATGTGCTTTTACGCGTTTCCAGTATCGTTCAATCCTTTCATTTCACCCTGAAGCTACTCCTCGGCTTCCTACGTTGCCCATTGGAGGATGCCCGTCGTCGGTAATGCTGGTTGAATTGACTTAGTTATGAGGGTGTCTCAATTAGCGGTCTCGCAGTATCTCGCAAGAGTCAGATTAGTCGAAAAAACTGTGTTTTTGGGAGATGGTTTACGGAATTAGGAGACTTTATGCTGCGAGTGCGTTGTTAAATTGAATTTTCTGGTGATAGAGCTGAAAATGTGAATGGAAAACATTTCTGCAAAAGATCTCCGGATTCGAATTCTGTAAATGGTCTAGATAAATGACGACTTAAAAACAGTTAGATTGTAGGTAATTGGAGGCATTCTTGGAAGAGAAAAAAATCATTCAAATTTGGGTGACGCCTGTTATTTCACGTGGATTCGAGATTTCGTGTGTATGATCGCCCTGAGTTACGTTTACAGTGATTGAGTCAAAGCGAAAGAGTTTTAGATGATTCATGAATGCCTTTACGAAATGCCTAAGATAGCACTTTTCAACACGATGTATGTATATAGTTTTATTATAAAAAAATCTGTTTTCTATTGTTTGTATGTCCCTAGTTTTGTGAACAAAATAGGGTCAGTTACCTACCCTGGCAAAATTCAGATTTTTTATCAAAGATGCATTTTATGCTACTATGAAATGAAATACTTGCGTGGCAGTTACTCTCAGCAGTTAGGAACAGTTAGCATTTGGTACAGGTACCAAGAATGGTTACCGCAGGTGAATCCTTCAGTTATGCCATTCTTCATTAGTATATTTTATGCGATGAAACTTATTGTCATGTATTTGTTTGCGTAGATAATGTATATGATTTCCATACAATGATCTTCTAAGAACTATTTACACCACTCGATTTATCCATATTTAAATGAATAACAGTGCCACTTTGCGGCGGCGAAACGCGTTATTCTATAGTATACATATCAGTAGAAAAGTACAAGTTTTTCATTAAAAATAGGTACTGCACACTTCCATAAAGTGCAACCTGATACGGAAGAGTGCGACCACTAGATTTATTAATCGATTTCAATCGCTAGCGATCATGCAACATAACTGGTTGGGTAATAGTGGAGTAATATAAACATAAATAAAAATTGGTGGAATATAAATCTTTTCGATGAAATAGGACAATCTCTATTCTTCTTTTGATGCTTTTTTACCCAGTGAGAAATTAAAAACATTATTCCAACTGACGTTATTATATTATTTCTCCCCTCTGTGAAAGAGTTTTCCCTCTCTCCATCCATAATCCCTTATTCCTTTCCTTAAAACCAAGTCTATCTCCCTCGTAAATATCTTCCGGTTCAATCTCCCTCGTAAATATCTCCCAGTTCAATCTCCCTCACCCTCCCCACTTTCAAGTAATTATCCAAATTATTATGAATACTACCTCGTGCCTACTTTAACCTCTGCGTGTTACTCCCCAAAGCACCGGCAGATGGATTCATGTATCCGATCCCTTTGTGCCTCTATTCTTGTTCCACGAAAGCACTCGTATTAAATCCTCCAAAAGCCCATCTCCCTCCCTCTTCTTCGACAGGAAATTAATTCATCATTCACTCGCATCACACAAGCATAAAGTAAACCCGAGTCGACCGAACACTCATTTATATTAAGCTCCCTAATTATCCGTTCTAATTTGGAGTGAGAGAGCCAGCACAAAATGGCGCCCGATGTCCCTGGATGAGAGGCTGAAATTCTTTTCATCTCCATTACCGGGAAGGATGCAACGCTTTTTTTCTCACTTTTCTCTCTCCTTTTCAACCCTTTGAGCTGATATCTCTTTCGAAACAACAATTTATAAATTATTTGTATTTAACTTGTGACTCATTTCTTTAAAGTGGTGAAGAAGCCAGTAATTACTTCCGCCCCTTATGCAGCAGGGAGAACATAAGTACCAACTCTGAGATAAATATTCCGTTAATTAATAGGTCGTGACGAGTTGTAAAGCCCTTGAACGAAGGCTACAGTTCCCTCTCCTATTTTTTATTTGATTTTCGAAAATTTTTAGGCTTTTTTGAGTCATATATACAAATCATATCAAAGTCATATGCATATATTCATTTGCATAGTATTTTGTCAGCGTATACCAAAATGCGAATGTTTTTGCGGAGGCATTGTCGTGGTAATCTATGGATGGATGACAGTGAGAATGGAAGTGCTTGGAAGGATTTGGCCCCACCTCCTTGAAACAGAACGTTGAGTTTTTTATGGCCTCTCATGTAGAATGCAGGTGTATTAAAACATAATTATCAATAAACTCACACCCTTATTCGATCGCAGTGACTTTTGATAATACTAGTGAGGCTAAATACGAAATGTTATTGCATTTGGTCCCCTGGGAGTAGACTTTATCCCTTGAAATTGGTTTGAATAGAACAAATTTAAGCTGCACATTTGCATACACGTTTCATTACTATTTTGCGCACTTTTCTCTATTTTTTCACAAATTTTAAAAATTCGAGCCGTTGCAGATGCCTTTCGGAACACCCCCACCTAAAATCCTCGCGTTGATGTTCTGCATGTCAGAGCTTCGTAGGAAATCACAGGTGGACCAGGGAAAGGAACTGGGCCCCCCTACCCTGTGTGAATTTCACACGCCAACATCTTACTACTGGAAATTTTGCGAAACTTACTACTGGTAATGTTGCAAGCTAGTATATTTTTGGGTTTTTATATACTATTTCAATTAAAGGAAGATTAGTTTCATACAAAGCCGAAGTTACTGCGTCACGTCCAGTGTTACCTAACCTACCGGTCCTTCACCTATTTATTGTATAATTACCACCTACGCCCTATTTCTCACTTACCCGCCGAAAATTGATCCTATTAATCCCGCTCCTATTTTGACGTTTGGAAGCCAATTTTAGCCAATCTGTCTAATTTATATTATTTCTCTTAATTCTCTCTCTCTCTCTCGAATGACTTGAAGAATTATACCAAATTCCTGTTATTAGAAATTTATCATTTGGAGCTGCATTCCACTCTACATTAAAACCGACATGTTCAACTAAGCTCCATCGCTTGTAGAATAATTCCACTTAATTTGACTCACCACGATGGTATTAGTCAAACAAAATTCAAACGTTCTTTATGCCCATGGTCACAGATGCTTCTCTTGTTAAAACCTAATTAGTATATTTTTATCTCGGAAGTTGTCCAATTTTCATACTTGCATTTTAAAATATTATCTAGTAACTGAAATAATCATAAGTGCACTCTATTCTTCACTTAACTCTAAGTTTTCGTGGACATTATGTTGCTTTTCCACTGCGAAATTTATATGTGTATGAAGCGCATTAACCTGTCGCTTACTTGACGTGGGCTTTGACGCATGGGCGAATCTTTGGCGATTTTCGCTCTCCGTAAACAGTTATCCTGACGTTATGAAACCATATTAAAATATTGCTTGACTTAATGAAGGGGTATAGAAATACACTGGAGTTTTACTAGCTTTTGATTTGAAATGACTTTTAGTGTTTACGTTGCTAATAAATGATAACGGCCGTTCCATTTACCGAAACAAAAGTTAAATTCGATGGGAGGAATACGAACGGCAGGTAAGCATGATGAATACTGAAATTTCCTCAAAAAAAAATTTAGTATGCTGAATATGCTATTGAGCTCAAATTGTATTCTACGATTATTCATATATCCGTGTAAAACATTCGCTGGAATGAAGATGTTGGCATTCCTTAAGATTTTGTGTTGTGTCGCACATTATTAATTTGATTTCTCACGGCCTAACTTGTAAAGGACTTCGTTATGAATTTTGGTAGAATTCAATCTTCACTAAATCACATGGAATTGCATTAATTCCTCAAATAACTTATCGTAAGTGGTTGCTGAGAAATTACCTAATGCTCTACGCGTGTTCTGTGCGCTTATGTGTGGAAGTTAGTTACAAGTGTGCAATAATTGTAATTTTGAGTTATTATACTATTAGGTGAATAAAAAAATCTTAAGCACTTTTCCACAGTATATTTAAAATTATAAAATTGCACAACACGTGTTTCGGCTCACTAAGCCATCATCAGGTATACACTCACAACTACACAGGTTTAGTGTAGTTGTGAGTGTACACCTGATGACTTAGTGAGCCGAAACACGTGTTGTACAATTTTATAATTTTAAATACATTTTGGATTAGTGCTTAAGTTTTTTAATCACCTAATATGTCTCACTTCCACTTCGTGATGCCTGAAACAGTGAACAGTATTATACTATTAATTTATTCTTTAACTCCTACTGTCAATATTCTTTGCCGCTTTATAAAAGTACATTATTTACTCGTAGTTCAATGTCAAGTATGTTTAGATGTTTAAGGTTTATTTCTTAGGAAATTCCCTGGAATCCTTTTTATAGAGGTTTTAGAACAAACTAATTTTTAATATTTCTTTTCGTTAGGTCCCTTTCCTCCATCAGAAATGGGCAGTTTTATTCCTTTCTCCTTGTTTTTTCTCAGTTTTCCATCTGAATATCTTCACCACCGCTGTGTGTAATGTTTATTTTTCGAGCTTTTGAATACTCACCTATGTACTCAGCACTCTCCACGTCTCTTTGCTACCAATTTCCTCTTCCGAGTACGTCCTTCCACCCCTCCCGCGGACTCTTCTGTTTGCCAGAAATACTGTCTCGTAAAATGTCCTCTCCGTTTTTGAATCGCGAGCGTGAAGCAGAAGTGGAGAAGTGGTGGGGTCGGAGGATGTAGCCCTGTGGGACTCCGCCATCAGATCAAAGGCACCTATGTTCCGCTGTGCAGTTTTCCCCGTGGATGAAGGCGCCCGGGAGGGAAGGATGGATTTTTCTCCCTCGTCCTCCTCTGAGGGAGGTTATTTTGCCACACTCTCTCGCACTGAGAGCGTTGCATTGAGAATATGGGGTCGGAGGAGGCAGTTTGAGTTATTTTTTTCGGGTGGGAGGTGGAGAGGAAGAATCGTTGGGAAGAGGAATGGAAGTAAAAGACTGCACAGTGAGTTACAGACGCGGCACTGACTTAGTGCCGCAGAGGGAACGTCGCATTTTTTCCTCTCATTTTTTTATGTGCTTTCGATCGACGAATTTCGTGCATCTGGAGGAGTCCATCCCTGAGGGTAGGTCATGACAAGTTTACCATCTGCTTGAGAGATTCCTCTTTTTTTGGGGGCGTTTCAACGTTTTGCTGGATGTCGTCTCTGAGAAGTGCTGAAACTACAAGGCTAGACTTTTTCAGCATGTTTTGAACTTACACATTTCCATAACCAAGAAATCTCATGAAGAGTGCAGAAAAACTCAGTCATCACAAAGGCACTGACCAATGCATGGACAAAAAAAACATATTCTAAGGAGGTGAAATTATGATCGCTTCATTTTTTGATTTCATTTTTTGTTCGCTTCTATTTTTCTAACATAACAATACTTTAAAAGGAGGTATTTTAGTGAACATTAAAACAAACGTATTAATCTTGTAAGAATGATTATTTCTAATATAAATACGGATTTAATGATGATTTAGCTCAAGTATAGCGTTTCGTTTTCTTAGGCTTTAATTGACTCAAGCTTGCCAATCAATTGTGATTGATAGTTGAAATTTTATACTTAATTCATATGAATAACTCCGTGTGTGTATTATTTCCATTTTTAAAACGCCAAAACAGCAATTTAATGTGATTTCTGAAATATTTATTTAATACATCAATCTTTTTTATTTAAAAATCTCGCATTATTTCAAGATACGCGTACGCCGTTAGATCTAGTGCCTAGATCAGATGCATCGCAGCTAACGACATTTTGAAAGTTAAACTATTGTTTCAAATATTCATTTGTGGGTTGGTATTTTGTCAACTGCTGCGTATTTAAGCCTTTATTAAGATTAATTGGAATTGATGGTTCAAAGTCATAATATTTTGCAGTTTGGAACTTTAATTTTCCGGCCATGTGTGCAATCTTGTACGTGAATCCATAACGTAATTTTTTAAATGCTCTTTCTCTAATTGCTGAAAATGCTTCTTTTTCTTGATATTGATATACGTTTCCCACAAATTAAGGTTCTATTACTCTCTGTTTAATGCTAACCCGTATTACTCAAGGTGTTCGCCGAATAACCACTGGAGAATCCATTATCTGTCGCGGCCTCCATTTCTGAAGAATACCGTAAATCACTAATTCGAGCATATAAGTCGTTATGCAGCCTACAGAAATGAGAAAAATCTCGGAAACGATAGAGGCAGCAGGATTTTGAACTCTATCTTCAGATTTTATTGGTTAGCAATATCTGGGGCAACAGTAAATAATTTCGTAAAGTGTAGCGTGCTTGCCTAATTCCGTGGAGGAATTAATGAAACAATAATGACCAAACATGATGAATGTAAAAAAATGGCTAGCGAAGAAGTTGAAGAAGAGGGTAATTCTGTCATCATATCAAGCAGTAGATCATTTTCAAGTAGTGTATATCCATATAATTCCATTAACTCTGGATAATAGGTCTGCCTCCTTGCAAAAACATACCTGTACGCGCACGTCTATTGAATTATTTAATTTCGTGGAATTTTCTTGAATTGTTGTGGTTTTCGGAGATTTGCATCCCCCCTCCACCCATATTGAATTTCATAGCTCAAAATACGGTCATGGCAGTTATTTTCACTATAACTCTGGTCCTATTTGATTCTCTTTTGAAGAGAAACTAAAATGTAACTACTACTTCGCAATGTCGGATGGGACGTTAAACTGTTGACGCTTTCCCTCATAAGTTTGGCCCACTGGTTACCCCAAACCTCATTTCTAAGAAGTGTTTAGGTTGTGACCAGGGTAGTAAACTTTTTTTATTATTTCATACTTGGTAAATTTACATTGGCAGACTAGAATGCTTTAGCGAGAGGCCAGTTTACTGAAAACCGAATGGTGAATGTAGGGAATTCGATGCTACTAGCTTGCGGTTTAGACGTGCCATACAGCACTTGACCCACTGTAAATCCATCGTGACCTCTCTCAAAGGTTTCCTCCTCGCATCTATAGGGAAAGCACTCAGAAATATTTTTACTAATTTAATTCCTGCGAATGTCGGCGATGGAAGTTGAAACTGAGATTAACGAGATTCAGACCCATGTTCATTGAGCATAAATGATGATGAGTAGCCGTTGTATTTCTGATTATCATGTATAACTGAAATAACTTGTTTAGACTTTACTGGATCATAGTCTTGAATAATTGCGTAGATGTTTTTCGAACTGTCTGTCGCATTATACCAGTGGTATAGAGGGAGCAGTGGAATAAGGGCACGTCAACTTTTTAACGTGTAAAAGAGAGAAACTTGTTTTCAGATCTAAAGTTTCAGAGCGAAAACTTAAATAAATACATTAGCGTTCAGATAATGTTAACATATGTTGCATGGAAGCTGCTTAATTTTGATACTATCGGATTTTAATGTAAGGAAAATTTTGTGATAGTATTTTCTAGCTTAGAGTGACAAGGTCGAGCATGTATTTGATTCCTTGGTAATAAAATGGGAAGATCGTAGGTCTCCTGTTCTCGTTTCTGTTCAAATTCTGATAATATCTCTTTGCGACGCAGAAAAAGCAGAATGAGTGATTTGCTGAGTGTAAAAACATGGATGGCCACAGGGAACGATGTAAATTCACCGACTTTGATGTCATAATCCCGCTTGTTGTGTTGCCAGATATTTGACGAGCTCTTATCTCACCAGAAAACTCTTCAGAAAACACTCAGAAAACGAGCTCTTATCTCACCAGGAACTGTTTTTGAAAGCAAAAGTTAGGAGTTATTTTTCTGGCGTAATTTTTCGCTTTAATTGGGAACTAATTCGGAATCATATAGGCTTTAGGTAAATATGTTGATTTTTTTTTTTAAGTTGCGTAGTTTTCAGCAGTTTTTCAATTGTTTCAGTCTCGAAATGAAGTGCTCTGCCGAGGCTGAGCTAAGGTACAGAAGATGAATGGTTGGGAGGTAAAATGTGTCATGGGAGATTAACGTTAGCTTTCACGGAACAGTAGTTGCGTGCAGCGATATTTTTTTGTTCAGAAAACCGTAAAAGAGCGTATTCAATTTTGCTAATTAAGCCTTGAAGAGGAAATTTATAGATTTGAGACCGAAGTATGGCTTTTCTTTCCAAAGATTTATGGTGCATATAGCTCAAATGATAAGGGCATTGGGAAGGGAAGGGTTAGGGAGAGAAGCTATTGTCTGGAGTGTTGATAAAGGAAGATTTTTAAGGACCTTTGCTTATTTGGTTGAATGTCTCTCTTCTGATTTTTTATTGTAGTTTTTATTTCCTTCCCAGAAAGAATTTGCTTATTCGTGCTGCTGGCTCTCCATTTGAAGATTAAATTTTCATATTTATTGCAGTATTATTTTGTTCCTTAATAGATGACATATGCTTCTCTTTATCATTCCGCAGATTACTCATACCTTTTGTGGTCGAATAGGAAGCATTTAATGAAGCTAATTGACTGAGGAATAAAAACCATCCTGTTTGTTGTTACTACGCTGATATTCTTTTTGAGATAGTTTAATGTTAAGCGTTTTCATTTACCAGCGGCTTTCTCTTTACTGTGTTGCTTCATCAAGTTCCTTTTTGATTATGTACTCGAAGGTAGTGAGTTTAAGCGACAAAAGCCTGCGAAATAAGTAGACAATGTTGCATTGAATAAACATTCGATAGTGTTGAGTTCCCTTTTGTTTCGGAATTATGATTGCATATGACTTTTCTCTTTTCTTCTACCTGTCCAATTTTGCTTGGTCTATCCATTACAACTCAATTACTATTCTGTCTATAATAATTGAATAAGAATTGTTCTGTTTGATCTAATTATGATATTACTGAAATGTATAAGGGAGACTTCAAACACACTATGATACTCCAGATCACACCTTGAGATTTGTTTTTAAATTTGCGCATGTTTTTAAGTGAATACGTGCGCCGTAGACGTTCGAGTTAACGATATCATCGCAGAGGTTAAGGGTGGCAGCTTATTCATCCTCGTCAGGTCCCACCCAAAGTTGACCCCTGATTCCCAATAATAGAAGGTATCCATCCCACTGGTTTGGAAAATGCTATAAAACCTGCATTGCACCACGGGAATTATATAAAGAGAAAAAGTTGAAAGAACATGGGTGACTAAAACCTCATTCTTTCCACGCACAATATGTGACAATAAAATATTGAGATAGGTTTTCGATTCCATTAATAGAACGGAATGGCATTAGAATAACGCATATAATTTACCTATGCTTTCTGAGGATTAACAGCATAAAAGTCTGAGAAAAAAATGTACTCGGATCGATTTCGTTCCTATCGTCAAGAACGTATTTCTTTGAAGGTCACCTTCGTTGAATAGATTTTTAAACATTAAGTTTCACTGCCATTATAATGACGACAGTGTAGATTAATCAGCCACATCTTGCTTTTTTTAAAGGTCATTGATCAAAATCCACCCCGAATATGACATTCCTGAGTTGAGTATCCGCTTTAGTTTTCGGGGGTGTTTATTATGGAAAGCCTCCGTAGACGCACCCTGAAAGCAAATACGACGGGTGCCGAGGGGGAAAGTTTTAACTCTCTGACGACTCCTGTGCCCTAGAGAGTGAGCGGGCCATCCCGATGAAGGCCAACTTATTGCGTGACGCGCCGTGTGGTTTCCTCATTAATAAATAAAGTCGTGTGTGTCGCTTCCCTCATCCCCGACATCGGCCTGAGGGAAAGAGGGAGGGAGGCGTATTCCCTAAGCTCCCACCTCCGACACCCATTTGCCTCCATCCGGTCCCTGCGCGATTTCTGTGAGCGTCGTCACACCCTAGCTTAGTTCCGTGTGTTGTCAACAAGCCCATGTTGCAATTGCTTTGGGGCCGGATCCGGACCACGCTGGTGAAAGTGATGCGATCATTGCTCTTTCTGCTGTTTTTAAAAGCAAGTTTACACTAATAAAATGTCTGATTTACCGAAGTGTGTGGGAAAAGTAGAAAGCAAGTGATTAGTTCGAGACAGTCCTCGTGTAAGATTCATGAAGCAGATACTGAAAGATATAAAAGAGAATATTTGAGTTAGTGTAAAGAGTTGAGGCTGTTGAAGCAGAAGCTTGGGAAAGGATAGAAAGGAAGTATTTAGTTCGAGAAAGTCCTCGTGTTAGATGCATGGAGGAAATGGTGAAGGATATACTAAATAAGTTGTGTCACGTGAAGTGTTTGGAGGATTGAAAAATTGAGTAAAAAGCTAGGTTCAATCTATCTCTGGAGTGATAATTATTGATGATGATATTTTTTCGTGATGCTGAGATTATGTGGTGGTTCTCACCAGTAGAAGTCTTTTGAGGTAGAATAGGTATGTATAAAGTTAACATGTTTCCACTAATTTCTTTAAAAAGTATAAGATAAAATGGGTCAGCCATACTTAATCATATCAACATTTTCTAAAATTTAATCTTGTATTTCCCATTATTTTCTATGCCATCTTTTCCCATTTATGCCTTTGAAATTCACTGCTCCCTGCGTTAACTTTTATTAGCAGATAAAGATTAACTCAGCAGACAAGAGCAAAGGAAAGCTCAGATTACTGGAAAAAAATAGTTGGAAAAGCTTGGGTTGACTTTGAGTAAGTAGGTAAGTTTGCACACAATCATACGGAGCATTTTATTTTAGAATTATCGGTTTCCTTTTTTACAATAGCAGAATTTATTCTAGGGAAAACTCAGTGAATGACCTCGCTAAGGTATTCGCGGCTAGTTTTCAATCCTTGAATTCCTTTTTTACACTGTTTGATGTCTTTGTGCCATCATTATTTCTGTTGATTTTCATGGGGAATTTGGTGAGAAAAGGTGTAAATTCCCTTAAGCAAAGTGGTGGAGGGCTCTATTTTCCTACAATAAACGTGGGAGCATGATATGACGTTCATTCTACGAGCCTACAGGCTTGAAACGAAGCCTCTCCCGTCACCAGCGCCGAAAGCAGCACCTCGTATTTCTTTTACCGACCAATCCAATCTTTCGACTGGCGTGCCCTACCCTCCCTTGCCTCTCACCGCCTCCCCCTTTTCCGCCTCGACATCCCCCTCGCCCTCTCCCCATCCACCTCCCTTCACCCCTCCCACCTCCCTTTCCGTCCCTGCAATTTGCGTGGGATCGCGTGTCCCACGGCCGTGCCTCACGGATGATTACTTCCGTCGGTCGCGTATTGACGCTCTAGCTGCCGGGGCACCGAGAATTCGGAAGCGGTGGAAAACGGCGAAAAATATGCGGAACAAGCAAGAAACCCGAGCTGGAAGCTCCCCTTCTCCCCAACCCACCCCTCCCTTGCGCTACGCCCTTTTCGTTCGTTCACTCCCCCCTCGGTGGCAGATTTGATTCGATTTGTTTATTTCCCCGGATCCGTGGGGAGACTGGTATTCCGCCCGCCCGACTCTTGGCCCGAGGCTCTCCAAATACGGACGGGTTGGCGGAGCATGCGAGGACGTGGAAGAGGGCGAGACGCAAGCTCCCACTGCATATGCATATCGACGTATGTACAATCAGCGGTAATGGGGAGTGGCAGGGGGGTGGTTTTTCATTGCGCATGAAGTGTGCTGCCTGGTGCTTCTGAGCGATTCGGAACTTCTGTTGAAAAATGGGGTGAAAAACTTGGCTGTTACTTTACGAGAAAAAATAGCAGTGGATGAAATAAACTTCGGAAATATGTACTTCCATTCAATCTGTATTGCTAATTATCATTCTGGCTTATGCAAAATTCGTAACGTATTATAAGTATATTTGAATTTTATTCACTCTACCTATGTATGCTATACTGCCCTTACAGTCAACTGTTGAAACTGCTATGAAAACTTTAACGGAGTTACCGTTATAAATTGCCAATACCGGAATAATATAGGTGACATAAAAATGGTATCCCGGTAAAGGCGGATGATGTTTCCTCCCTAGAAATACTGTTGTTTTGACTTCATTCTCACCGAGTAAGAGTGTCTTGTTAAACAAATTCCAAACACAACGTATGTGCCCAAAATGGGATTCGAACTCGCGACCTTTGGGTTTGCCAAATCTGTGCGTTACCGTCTCAGTCATCAGATGCGCTCATGAACAAGCTGCGTGTTCTGGAAGAGACCTAAAGGATATTTACGAAAGTGAACATCTTCATTTTCGTAATACCCTGTAAGCTAAGGCGATGGTGTGTGGGAGGGGGTGAAGGATCATCAAACAAACACTGCTCACATTCAACTTTTTCATGGCTGTTTTCAAGCACTAATAGGCGCTTCATACCGGGAGGAAAGGTATAATGATAGGAATCGAGGGGATGGAGGACAGAAGTTAAGCTTCGACAGACTCACATTCTACTTAGACCTACGGTGCTACTACTTTATGGAGAATGTTACATATAAGAGCCAAGTGCAACAAGATGGTTAGTATCTACATAGTGATCAAGTGATTACTGGTTATATGTGCATTTATCTAAAAATACTTAGGTGTATTTATTGGTTAGGTTGGTTGGTTGGTTATTAAGGGAAGGCGACCGACAGCTGCGGTCATTTGCGCCATTTAGGATAGGTGAGTAATTGGGTAATGATAGGAATTTTGTAGGGAACGGAGGAAGGGTGGAGAGAAACCTGGCGTCGGCATTAGCGTACTCTTATCGAAAGGCGCCAAGAGTACCACGGCTTAACGTCCAATCCGATGGACGGAGAACTGAACTTGAAATGCTCTCCACTTGGCATTCAAGTGGGGACCGGTTCTCCTCTGAAAAATCCGTCACCGCCAGGAATCGAACCCGGGTACCAGGGTTAGATTCCGGGTTCGATACCAGGGTGAACCTGGGAGGCCAGTCCTCTAGCCACCACACCAACCCGATCCCCCTTAGGTATATTTATTTCCCTTGCATGAATGAGCTAGTAATACTGAAACATTCTTCATGCTCAAAACACTAGTAATATTAAATCTGCCTATCAGATAACCATGCCACCTATTTTGTTCTCTAATGGTACGAGAAAGACCCTTAGAAGACTCGTGGAGTGACAAGGTGGGTAAAATATAAAATATTTCAGAGGGGGTGGGAAAGCGAGAGGTCTCGGTCATGGTTTACAGACGGGATCAATGCGCGAAAAGGCGTGTGGGGGTGGAGATAGCGCTCCAGGGCGATCACAATCCGTGCTAATTAAATGCGCAGAGCCGGCTCACTCCGTTCCATTCTAATCCAACTGCGCGCGACAATCCTCGATCCGCGCCCTTGTCGCTCTCTTCAAACGTGAAGTTGTCAATTGCCAGGCTCGTGAGTTCGTCCCCCTCTCTCTCTCTCTCTTGCCCGTGCGGCTGAAATAGATAATCGTCTGATTACTCCCCGTTTAGGCCCATAATCTCTCGTGAAAGGGTGTGACCGTAATGGCGATGAAACGGTGGGACTCCCATCTCCTCGCTCATCGTCGTTCGGGTGTGCTGTGCAAAATGTCTATTCAACTCTGGGTTTGATGGAGCACGTGATAGATCATTTTCTATCGTTCCTGCGTTGCATTTAGTTCATATGTTCGTCATTTCATAGGGTTATTATACTAGTTACTTCTCTTTGCTTTTGGTGGTAACAATAGTTTTTCGACATGCCGACGTTACTACAAACGGCATGTCACTGTCACTACAAATGGCGTGTCACTCGGTTTGGTCACCTTCTTTGCAGATGACTGCATAGAAACAGTTAGGCGTGGGGAAGACTAAAGACAAGGCACTACATGTGTTCGGAGAGGTGAGGAAATCATTGCAAAAATTAAAATCGGATGATAGAAGAGTAGATATAAGTCGCAGTGCTTGGTAACGGGAGGCTAAAATGGGTGTTATTAATAAAAATCTTGATGCTTGGTTGGGCAAATAAATAGATACATTTCGATTCTAGATGATGATGATTATATATATTAGGGACAACATTTGAAATGATCTCTCAATTGGTATGTGAATTGAATAATGAACGTTATTTACACCTAGTATTAATGGCAAAGTTATATTATGAAGTGGAGTTTAGCTCTCTTAAGCGTTGAATAAGCATTATGCCCCGTTGCGCTAATTCATGCTTTCAATCACAAGGGAAATGTACCGTAGCACGCCTGCACACAAATGGTCCATTATAAAATTATCCTAGTTTACTCTACTACATCTCAGGGTTTGCCAATGCTTACACTTTCTAGGTTTTATCGCATATGCTTAGCTCGGAATTGGTGTATACTAATATATTTAGGTTATCTTTTGTGGGTCTGTTATGTGACAACATAAAATAATGCGTATATTTGTCTGTTAGAATACCTTAGAGTCGAGATAATACAGAGCCTCTGCAAAAGCAGAAATAACTGCGTTAATTTTTGTTATTTAGAAATGGAGAAACATGTGACAATTAAATTATTGACTGCGAATGCCACCCCTTGAGATTTGAAAAAGGAATCAATTATATGTGGAGAAAGTTACCATTCTCTTTCTGGAGGAAGTTGTGGAGAAAGTTACCACTTGACTAAGATTTTGGTTCGTAAGAGGAGGTAAATGTACTACAAGTGGGGACTAGTACTGAACGGACTTCAAGAATTTGGGAACAAAGACGTATGGATATATATATTTTTTTTTTAATCTGTCAAATAGTGAAATAGGGAAAGATGCAATGCAAAACATTGAGGTTCAAGGAGGAATGAGCCAATAAAACTAACTCCTTGTCCGCATATGTGCCTAGCAATTATTTAGATAATCAACATGTGCGCTGATTCAAATCGATACTTTGATTTGAGATAGTGCACTGTGAAAAATTCATCACACAGTGAAAATATTACGAAGAATAGAATCGGTAGTGGGGTACCTAAAGCGCCATGTCCATTTTCGCTTACAGCTCAAAATATGCTCTTCATCTTTGAACATTAAATGCAGCGATGCCCAAAATCATGTCATTGTACGAAGAACCTCTTGCACTTTACCATTTGGCTTTAGCCTCTACACTGTTCCGTAAGCTTTAAATCACAAGGAATACCATTTGCCGAATGGAAATCCCTGCTTATACTTTGAAATGAGGCTCGCGTTCACGCTACAAGCAGTTGTATCGGGATGCCTGTCTTTGACCTAGCTCTCTGGCGTTGCCGAAGTCGGTGAGGCCCGGGGAAGCGCGCCTTTAAATGAGGATGGGAGTGAAATCGACCTTTGGATGAGGAACGACTTCACACTCGAATGTCGGAGGTTCATCAACTGCCTCGTCGCCGTCTCAGAAAATTGCCTCGCTTCCCCTATGTCACCAACATCCGTCATCTTCCCCCTCCTCATTCGTTTCCGTCCAATCTTCGCGCGAACAGTCAGCCTTTCAAATGCGTCAAATGGAATACGCGTCCCTATCTTGTAACGAGGTTTTAGCGAATCAAGTGATTGAGGATTCTGAGGTTTTTTAACCATGGCCTTCAACTCAAACGCTTAAGTTTCTTCGCGTCTTCTTTATCTGACCGTGTTATTTCAATAATTTTCCTCTTTTCAGTTTTTAACTCTCAATGTACCTATTCTCAGAATCTTCATCAGATCATCTCTCTCTCGTTTGCATTTCCTGTCTGTTATTATCTTCGGCCTCCCTAAGTAATCATGGTGTGCCTCTAGTTTTGCCATAAATGGATCACGTTTCTGACCGTTTCCCTGCGTACTTTTATTTCTCGCACATTGATTTCTAACTCAGTGAATCAGGTCCCGTTGGTTTTCTATTATTTTGACTTCGTGTGAATCGTCTGATAGGCATTCTTCTGCGCGATATTAAAATATTCAATCCCGTTAATATTATTATAAGTGTTCTACCGGTTAAGGTACGTTAAAGTGAACATTTAATTCTTCCCACCCCCCAAATTTCACACGATTCAATCCCAATATGTTTTATTTATTCATATATTGAGTTCAATCCCAAATCTAATACACGAATTCTAACTGGGAGTCGCGTTATGATGTCTCCGTCTCTGAAATGAGAGGATTGATCTTACACTATCGCAGAATTATTGTATATGTTTGATATTCGTGTCAACATGTGGCGGAGATAATTTCAAAATTTATTGAAATCAATTTCAGACTATGTCTATTGGGTTAAGTGCTGCAGAGGAATGGACAAAATTGGTGTTCTCATAGGGAAATTTTTAGAAGCATAATATGTTCTAAAAATTTAATTTTCTTGATCTTCGTCTAAGAGCCTCTCCTCGTATATAAGTTGCTGTTTATATGCGTGATTTGACCCCCTTGGTTTTTATTCGTCTAATTTTATTTATCTTATCATTGAAAATTCGCTGATCATAACAATTGGAACTGTTTAGTTGCATGGTTTATGTTCTTGAACGGATGAGGACAAAGTACTGAATATATGAGGCGGAAAATCGCAGTGGCAAAATTGGCGTTTGTCAACACCAGGGACTAATTACTTCTATAGGGAAAACTTCAATTCCTGCACAGAGAAAAATCATTCGTCTTGACTGTGACTCGAACCCGGACCTCCTGATTGAATTTGTTATGTGTAAGTACCTTAGTGTTTAATATTGGCTTTAACCTCATGGACAGTGGCACCATGCGCACGAGTTCGGCTGCTTTGCGACATACTATGTCCAACAATTCATGTCGCATCTTTAAAACCTCTATAATTTCCACATAGAAAGAGGACGTATTAAGAGATCAGCTGGTAGAGCACCTGGCCGGAAATCAGGGGGTCCGGGTTTGTGTCTCGGTCAAGCAAATTTTTTTTCTCTGTGGAATATGTACTATTGTGCAATTTCAGCGGGAAACACCGCTTAAGTTTTCATGGCCAGTTCGTGAACTTTGAATTGAACTAATTACTTCAGCCTTAACTAATAATCTTTTACCTTTTCTTAACTAATTTACATGCTAAGAAAAGGTAAAAAACGTATCGTTATCTGGTTCTGTGATCAACCTGGGAAATCTTTCAAATATCGGCTTAAGGTGGATGAATTTAGTGCGATGAATAGGTAGAATTGGTGAACGAAGGCGTTATTTATGTGGCTAAGGAAGAGTGAAGTTGAAAGAAACAATCTGTGGAAGGTAGAGAAGGTGGATGCTGGAGTAAGAAGTTGGTAATTAGGTGCAGCGTGATTTTTAGATTGATTAAAGCAAGATAAATTATAGAATAGTGAAGAGGCGTAAAGGTAATAACAATTAACATTGCATTTAAAATTGAACAAAAATTGGGGGAATGCACGTTTCACCAAAGATAGACATGGCGTATGGAATCAAGAAATTAAGGAACGAGAGAATAGATACAACATAGAACTAGTAGAATACCGAATATTAGGCATTGATTAGGCTTAGCTGTGTCAGCCTACACCTCTTTGCTGAACGAAAGGGAATGGCATGCATCTGTCGAGTATCCCAGGGTTAATGTGGAGTTAATGAGAGTGGTTTCAGAGGACCCTTTCTGAGATTTATTAGTTTTCCATGTGCTGCCTCGCTGCCTAGAGTATATGTCTCCTGCAAAGTCATTCGTATTTCCTATTTCTGCAAATCCCTGCAGTTATTATTTTTCCATATCACCATCATATAATTCGGCTCCACAGCACAAAACAGTCTCGAGTCAGCTCTCACTTCCGGAATTCATTCTGAGGCTTTCACGTCCCACATGCATCATTTCTCGCATGCGTGTTTCCAAACCATTTCACGGGGAAACATACGGTGATTTCAAGGCAATCCATGCTGCTTGCTGTTACTATCTTATATTCCAGAGGGGGTTGAGGATGTAGCTTTGTATGCGCCCTAAATCGTTTCTTCCGATGATACGAATCTATTTCCGTATTACGTGGTGATAATGCCTATTTAGTCTATTCCTGGAGTCATGAGGGGGTCATGCGGATCCATTTTCTGAATGAAATGACCGACGTGAAATATTTCTCAGTTGCTTGTACTTTAATTTTGTTGTGCCGCGCTGACAAGTCACCTTTCGTAGGCATGCCTGACTGGATAAAGAACTTTCACGAAAATTTAACCTGAATGTCTATGAAAAATGCAAGACTGCTTCCAGACTTCCCCCATCATAAGCTCGTGTAAAGTTATATCTTAGAATCTAGGTTAAATGTCTGACTGTTGATACCTGTGAATACTAAATGTTGTCAGATTTCATTTTTACTTTGCAGAAACAGTGAAACTAATAAATAAAAACGTAGATGTAACCGTTTCAGCGTAGTAATCTGAATTAAGTCGTGAAATTGTCCTAATTTAGGTCGCAAAGTTATAAGTTTGTGTGAAATATGTGGTCAGTAGTCAGATTACCAAGTTTATTTCGATATTCCGGTTGTAATTCGAATTTGACGTAAGTTGTGTTTATACCTATTCTTTTGGTACATTTCGTTAAACTTATGATCCATTGAGTTTCTTGTTTTCCTTTAGACTAAGACAAAAATGAAGGTTATCGCGACCACTGATGATTACAGACTTACAATTGTAAGCATTGTAGTGTTATCCAGCTAAACAGGACGATTTACTCACCGCTGCCAAATGCACGGTCGTAAGTCGAATAGATTTAAAGTTGACTAGAGTGCATTGGTTCGAATAGTATTTACAGGGTGTACAGTTGAAGATGTGTGCTTACATTTTCGTTTAAATCCGTCAAAAATTGTAGAAAAACATTTGCGAAGTACAAACTTAGTTAAGATAAATTCAATACGTAATTTGGAACTTAGACATGCCTATTGAGTGTTTGATCAAATTACTTGAAGGAAAAGTTAAGTTATTAAATTTTAAATTATGGAATTCCCTTATATTTGTACTTTAATTTATCGGCAAAAATGTAGGCCGCAGTGCCCCATGTATTTTTTGGCGCGGTGACCGGCAAATACCGTGTAAGAAACTCGTTTTATTGAGATTTCGATGCGGGCTTACTCATCCATTCGTTCCCAGCTACAGCTTGCATCAATGGATTTATGACTCTGCCCCAGAATGGTAATCGTTACAGGTCGCATGTAGCGAAGGTTAACTTGGTTCTGCATCGTCTCACAAATGTTAAAAATTGTGTAGTCAGCAGTGTTGAAAAGTCTTCTATAGAATGATTTAGTTGCGTAGCACAGCCGTTTGACACCCGTGTTTATTTTCAGTAAAGAAAATATACTAAATATCTAAGTGTTCCGAAACTTTTTGTTTACAATTGAGTTTGGAATTATCAGTACGCAAATTGATTTTTGCCTGTGTTTTATCTTTAGTAGTACAAGCAGGATGCTTTCGTAGGTGATGATATACTGGATAATTTAGAAGAAGGTAATTAGGTGAGTAGGAAAATAAGAGACAGCATGCACGCCAGTTTTAATGCAGGCATGAACTATCCACAAACGGGTCGATGTCGGTTTCATTTTTCTTGTGACGTTTCTTGTCACTGACCTTCATTACGCCTGCATCCGAACGAGTAAATTTGTTTCACAGAATGATTTTTTTAAGGTATAGGACCTGGTGGGCCTCTCCAGAACGAATATCGAACGATGCATGAAAGAGCTGATGAGCAAGCTTTTGTGACTCATAAAATTTAGTTGCTTCAAAGGAGAGTAATCGTTATGTTTCCAATAATTCTTCCGTCTCAAGGAAAATTTGGCAGTTGTCATATTACTGTAATGTCCAGACGCTAGCCCCTTATTAATGATTGCATATTAATTATTACGAATATTAAATCGTTATATTAACTTTTTTAAATACTTATTAATGTTTTGTTATCATTGGTACGATAGTTTTTTTGATCGACGGATACCTATCAAGTACTTCCTCAATATGAAGCATGAAATAGGAGATTACACCATTATAATCACTCTATCACTTCCTTTAACTATTTATTTATTCTCAAAAGCGAATTTTAATGGTTAAATGCATGGTCTTTACCATATATCTCCATTCTGTTTGAAATATGCTTGACACTTCAATTAGTCTTGGAGGGCATGACCTATATCAATCTTTAAATTATGGCTGTCTTTTGAGCGGATCATTTTCTACGACTTTCCGCCGCCTCATGAGCCGAAATATCGCTTCGCCGACGCTTCATTTATCATCGTTGGACCAGGAGATGAGCACATTGGTCTATGACGTACCAGGGTATAAATCAACATTAGGCCGGCATAGGTTTACATCCCAATCTCCAAAAATGAGTTGCAAAGGTACCGACGTACTCGCCTAAAGACCGGAAGTACCCTAGTTGCAAATGAGATGCATAATAAGAAGCGGGCGTACCAACCGAGTTGGATTAACCGTCCTTTACTCCCCTCAGTATTAATTTAGAGCTTTGTTCCCGAGCTCGCTTCAGGCCGGCTCATTCTGCTGATACTTTTTTATCGGTCCGTAATCACCAGGAAAATATGCCACGGTTCACCCTTGGGTTCGGGGAGGTTGATGGCTCTTCGAGATGTCGAGTGAAATACTCTTTGAATAATATCAATTCCGATCGAGGAATTCTGGATTGGCATCGATGGGGGGAGGAAAATACCATTTCGGGTCGCCGGGTCCGAAGCTTGGAAATAAATGCCTTATATATCTACTGCCACGGAGGTGAGAAATGTCTTCCCATATCCCCTACACGTTCAGGAGAATATCCAGCGCCACCCAGTAGATTTTTATTCACTCGAAAGAGAAGAATCAGGGTCGGAGCCTAATGTAGACTTCGGATATGTTCGCACCCAGGCCATTGATGCCGCCGTTCTGCCGTTAACTGCTTCTCGTGGACTCGCTCCGGGACCGATCGCCGTGCTGGAATCATTCCATCTCCACCGCCCGGCGTCCTTTCAATCCAGGCCCTTGCGTCTCCACGTCCAATGCTTTACAGCCCCTCCTCTTCTTCCCTTTCTTCTCCTCGCTTATCTCCTGGCCCGTTTTACAATCCACCCCACAGTCGCATCGGACCATCCTTCATCCCCCATCATACTCTCATTTCTCCGCTTCTTTTCACTCCCACCCTGTATCCGTATATCCCTTAGCCCCTGCCATTTCCCTCGCTCGTATGGCCGGGACACCCCTTTATTTATTTAGGGTTCCCGCCCGAACTGTTTCCTATGCAGGGGTAATATACGCCTCCCTCTCTCTCTCTACCCCTACGTCCTCCCTCTCCCACCTCTTCCCCTTCTCCACCCCTCGCCGTGTTATATCTCCCCCTCTTTCCCCCCACCCTCTCCTCATCTCATTCCTACCTACTACAAATAAATACTAGCGCAATGGACGCAGCAATGCCTGGGCCTGCCTTCCACAAATATTGTGAGAAGGGCGGAAGGAAAGAGGAGACGTGAAGCGGAGGGGTAGATGGGGTTTTGGGGGGGTTAGGCGCAGGAAATGACGATCTCTCGCCAGCTCTCTCCCCGTTCGCCTCTCCTATCCGAGTACAACCCCCGTTGCTAACCCCCCACCCCTCTCACCCGTCTCGCCATCCGCCGTAACCCCAGCCCTGCGTCCCCAACCCCCTCCCCGATTCCTCTCCACCCCTCTCCCCACCAATTTTCCCTACCATTTTCCTTCGTCGCACCCGTTTCCCCCTCTCCGCCCTGTTTCTTCCTCCCCCCTCACCCCCGCGGCCTTTTCCCGATCCTTATTTTCTTCCTGCTCGCCCACTCCCTCCCCGCAATCGATTTCTCCCGGATTCCTTCCTTCCCGGAGCTGTTTTGCCATTCGATTTTACGCACAAAAGTTGCTCTACAGTTTATTCACGTTTTATTTCCATTTTGTTTCATTTTTTCCCTTCTACTTTGCCGTCACCGTCCCGCCGACCAATAATACAAACGCTTTCGGCTCTCCCACCCATCCCTGCCTCCTTTTTCCTTTCTTCCTCCACGGCAATACTGCCGTCTCACCTTCTCTTTGTTCGACTCTTTACAATTTCCATTCCTTTTACCCTTACCCTTCCATTTTCTCCAATCGCATTTTGGTCTTGTCGTTCGGGCGCTGATATTTTTCAATATCATTGGTCTTGGTCCTAACAGGATGAACTTGACAGCAGGTATAATATTAGTTCTAAGAAATGTGGGGCAAATCGAATAAGTGGAGATGAAAGGTCGTGAAGGTGATTTGTTGATAGAATACGCAAACTACAGCGCAACTAAGTTACATCCATGAAAGCGCCGCGTAAAATGTTAAATATTGTGTGTAATAGGCATAATTCTACGCGGTCATTGAAATTGTAACGCATATTCTCTATGATTTTTTTAGAGTGAGAGAATATTTTTTTAAATACACGCCAAGCGTTTGGTGTTTACGTTATTTATCTGTCGTCACCTCCACTTGAACTATAAGTGTCAATTGATGTGATCGGACCGAGCGGACACGTTCGTGTGGAAGCTTTCACCGTAATTTGTATTTATTTTAAATGAATGCTGAAGGTTGCTATGAAGGGGAGTTGGACAAATGTCGACTGGAAGAGAGCAATGGTATTAGAGATTGAGACGCTAAATAAAAGAAAGGCAGAGATACGCCATCAAAATTGATCATGCAGATAGAAAACTATCAATTATATCAACAACAATTTATACTGCATACACGTAAGTCGTGCTCTTAGTATAGCTGAAAATCAAACTTCGGGTTGAATCACTGAGTGAGTATAGCTGTAATAATGTAAAGAGTTTTTGGTGCTTGAATACTAAGTTTCTCTAAATACTGTCTTTAAATACTTTCTTTAAATACTAAGTCAGCATTCCATGCGTACAAAATCACCCTGTATTTTCATTTCAATTCCAATGTTTCTAAAACTTGTTCTGGGAAATGTGCTCGCTTCGTTTAATTTCATCATTTATATCTAAAATAATAATGCGCATTGTGTTCATAAGTGATATGAGTACCTTTGTATGTAAAATACTTGCTTCAATTAAATATGTATCGTTATGTGATATGTTTTGGTTAATTAGTCAACCCGCATTTTGGTCTCATTGCCACCGAGGGTATATTCCCGTATGCCACCTTATTCTTTGGGTCGGTTTTCGGAATTCTTTTTATTTTCCTTCCACCGGACAAAGCTTTGCAGCTCGGTTGCGTTTCTTCTCTTGTCCCATTTCGGCGCACGAATACTCAGGAATTCCCTTTTCCTTCCCCCTGCTCCCTCTCATTCTCCTCCGTCCTCACCAATCCGCTCCCGGACGAAAGGTCTCGGTGACCCCTTTCATCGGCGCTGCGAAATCTCCCTGCCCTGAGGGTGTCGTCTCCGTCCAATCTGCGGCGATTGCTCATCTCGTCAGCGAGTCTTAGTGGGGAGATGTGAGAAGTGTATAAGCGGCACTGAGAGAGGGGTCCGTGGGGACATCCACTTTAAACTTAATTAGCCGGGAGCTCTTCTTGCTTGTTAAGGGCGCTCTCGCCACCGATTCCCTGTCTCAATAATGTCGTGGAAATGCAATATCTTTGCATTTTCCTCCCGTCTTTGGAGCCTCACGTTTCGGTTTCACACGTCCTTACGCCTTCATCTGTATGAGGTGTAAAGCCCAACACTTACGACTCATTTTCAGGTTTGCTGAAACGAGTTGAGTATTGTGTTTTTAGTCTGAGATGTTCAGGTGCTACGAGTTCCTAATAAGTTTAACAGGAGGAGGAGGGAAATGAATAATTTGGATACTGTGTTGATGGTTACAGCTACAAGGAACCAGTTAGGGGCATCATATGAAAGATAAGGGTCATGGGAACAATTGAAACATTTCAAAAGTTGCCTTCACCTTAAGACTCTAATAAAAATACCCTCTCATAAACTTACATTTAGACCAATTTAATGTCATACTACCCTGGGCATTTTCCATGCTTTGTTTGTTTAGCTGTTTATTATTATGTTGTTACTGGATAGTATGTACCATAGATGAATTTATTCTGTGCGATGAGTAGAAGGCGATCGGTAATAGGGTTTAAGTATGATTGTGAACGAAATTATACGCCAAATACAGATCAAGAGTATTGTTTCCTTCGTATTATTTTGAACAATATTATCCACTTGACTAATTAACGCTGCAGAGCCAAATTGTGCAGTGTGGCTCTCTTGAAATTCATAAAATACTGGAATTTATATCGTGTGTTTCTTGGTCGGTATCGGTTAATTGCCTATCTACCCGTAATTCTTAAAACCGAGTGTCCAATATTTTTAACTGTTTTGGGGTCCTAGATAAAAAAGGGGTTTAGATTAGCGTGTTGACTACTGAGAGTACTTTTCTCCTACTGAGAGTATCTCTTCAAGGACTTGAGTTCGAATCCCGGCAGTGGAATTTGTATACCGGTATTGAGTGCTGCGTGGAGAGCACTTCAAGTACAGAACTGCATCTGCCGGATTAGACGTTTAATCATGGACCCCTTGTCGCCTTTCTGAGGGCAGACTATTGCCGACCTCGGTTTTCTGTTCCTCCATTCCTCCGTTCCCGAAAAATTCCTACCGATTTAAATTGTCCGTCTGTCCTTTATGACGCAAATAACCTTAGCTAACGGTCATCTTTCACAATTAACTACTGCTACTACTAATATGAGTGACACCTCTATCTATGGTAATATGGTAGTTCAATAATCCCTCCAATGTAAATGTATATTTAACAATGTGTTCATGCGTATTTACTCCTAGCCATCAACATAAGCAATAATGCTCATTCAATTTACCCTCAACAATAGCCATTAACGCATTCGCTACAATTGAAAATGATTTGTGCAGTCGTACAAATACATACGTATTCACTGCTATAATTTATTCTAAATTAGGTTCTGGTTAGGATTACAAACTTGTCTTTGTGGCTGAGAGTTAGACACTAAACCTGGTTTTGTTTTCTCCGTGGTGTTAAAGTAGTGGAAGAGCACCCGTTGAGGCCACCAGGCGGGAGTGGAAGAAGGTATCAAAATACGTCAACTTACCGGGCTGGATCCAACCGTGTCACGGGAGTGGAAATTCATTTTCCGGTGGCTGTCGATGCCATTGTTTACCTTTGAGGAAAATACTAAAAGGATGAATTTCCGCAGTGTCACTTGATATTTCCTCCCTCACCCCCCTCCCGGCAGCGAGGGAGGGAGGAAGCTCCTTTTGTTCCCCCCCCTCTTGTGGCTACTCCCCTGGATGAATCCAGGAAGATGTACCGGGTGAAGATGGTGGGATTCGGGTGACACGCTCCCGTTGCCCACGCAGCGGAGTAAAAGAAGCAGAGATATTCGAATCGTTGTTTCCTCTTGCCTGCCGAGTGCTTTATTTATGTCACCTCGCAGGATATGGGCGCTTATGTAATTAGATCGCTTCCTGCGCGGTTGACGTCTTGGAAAAATGCTCAACCTCGGCGTTGTCATGGTTTTGCGCGCGTGGACTAACAAGACTTCAGTCGTATTTCGATCGATCTGTTTAATCAGCGGAGCGCTGCCTAGAGGTTACCCTCGGTATTGATAGCAAGGGCTCGGTAACTGCATTAGGTAGAATTGTGCTTGGGTAAACATCCATGCGTCGCGAGCAATATCAACTAGACGTCCAACATTCTGTCGGCCATGCCAGTGGCCCTCGGAAAGCTCTCAGTACTACAAATACTTCTTAAGCAATCTAGAGAATATTCGCACGTACTTGCACTTGACGTTTCATCGAGATAGGTGTCCATAAGTATGTAATATATTCGTACATGACTAATGTGTAGGCCGCATTAGAAGCGAGCCTACCAGCCCCGAGTTTGTATATTCGATTCCCAACTCGAGCACGTCTCTTGCATGTCCTAGGATTACTATCCTGTTTTTAATTAACTTTAGATGTTATAGCATTAAAAATATCCTGACGCTTTAACATTAACCTGACGCTTCTACACGATATGATTTAATCATGTCGCGTAATTTAATGTTCTTGGTTGCAAAGCATAATAGATCATTATTCACATTGAAGATTTGAAGATGTTGTATTATCATTAATTAGTGTTGCATCATAATTACTTTACCTTCCCTATGATATGTGCTCTTTGCTAAGATATTTTTATGTAGATATCAATTTGTTTCTTATAATCCTGCTTGAAGGACTGCCAGTAGATAAATTACTTTGAATTAAATGCCACGAAGAGAATTTTATTTAATGCTAACATTGTACTAAAGAAATATTCACTGAGATAGCGAGAAAATTATTTTAGTCCTTCTTAATTGTAATTTGTGGTTGAAAACAATGAAAAAGAATGGCTGAATAAAAAGGTACTTTTAGTTGATTACAATTGAGTATTCACTTTCCCAACTCAACATTGTCAGACCATGATGTTGTTCCCTGTAATTCTCATATAGCGTAAGTACATGGTAATTTTTATATATTTTTGCCCAACTGTAGATACCGATAATCTTAAGATGTATCGTACCTTTGACTTGTGTTTTAAAACATCCCTATCCTGAAATTCGTATGAAGAAATTGGACTTCTAAGATGCTGTATTTACTTGCTCTTATTGACCCGGATGGTGTTATTTTAGATTAACTCCTGGTTCAAAATATGTATTCATCGACTCTTATCACTTAATTAGTATGCGTACCTTTTTTCTTAAATTTTTCCTGATAACATATTCAACGGCACTTGTGTTGTTACTGCTATTAGCGTTTTTTGCCTACCTTGAAAACATAAGTTGCACGCTTTTTTAACTCACAACAGTTAGAAGTTTGCTATTTATAAGGGGTAAGTTGCGTCAACGTTTTCCACTGTGATGTACATCGCCACTATTTTCGAATAATTTCATTCATTTAATTAGCTTAATGAATCCGATGCCAACTGCCACAAATTGGGTCAAGAAAGAAGTGGTTCTTTCTTATTTTCCTACCCCAAGAAGTCTCCCAACACTTCAAGGAGGCAATTTGGACTGCAAATAAAGTCACGTAAACACGTACGCTTTCCTCCTTTTCTTGCACGGAGGAAATGCTCTCTTTTCAGCCGAAACTTCTTTAGAGAAAGAAGACTGAGAAAAGCTCCTTTCGTAATATAAATCAGGTTAGCCGTGCAGTTCAATATCCAGTCAATTTGGGTAGGAAGCGTCCTCATGTGCTCTGCAAAATGAGCAACTTAACGAAAGAGGCGTGAGAATGAGGAGGGTGGAATGGTGGCTGTTTTCATGTCTACAGAGAAGATGAAAATTCTACTCGTGCATTTTCGCAACTTTGCAGAAGTTTTAGTCAAATCTCTTTCCTTTTTGTCTCCCTTCCTCTATTATTTTTTTCGCTCCAGTTTCACCCTCATAGCATCCTAAGTTGAATTTCATCTACTTTTGACCCTGAGAAGTTGATTATCTGCTCATTGAGAAATCTTTGAATGCTCGCTCCAAACTCTCTTGACTCTTGGGCATGAAATGATTCCCATTCTGCAGTCATGTTCACGTCTTGAGTGCATTTAGTGAATATAAATACTTACTGGATTCAAGAATTGCCCTGTCCTAAAAAGAAGTAACTTTTTGTGAAATTATTTAGTACATTTATGTGTATCAAGTTTACCTATATTCATCAAAATTGTTTCTCCAGTTTCTCTCCCAGCCAACTAATTCCCAAATTTTTGTCTATTTCCTGCTAGCATTGAATTATACGTTTAACATGAAAAGCAAAGGTAGCTGTAAATTAAACTCTAGTGCTAGATGGATGGTCTTCATTCCCAATCTGAAATATATATTCCATTACTTTGTCGATTATATTTCCGGTGACCTTGATAACTGTATGCCTACTGATTATTTGCTTATTTCTCTTATTATTATCGTCTTGTAGATGAATTGCTTAGGGTACCGAATAGCCAATTAGGTGAACGCATGCCAAGTTACTATATAAATTAGGAAAACAGATTTCTAAAGTGCTAAGGATCTAAATTAATTATTAGTAATATCATTTATGGAAGGTGACCTACAGTTAGCATCAATTGTACTGTTTTGTTGTAATTTGGATATATGTAGGAATTTTTCTGGGAAAACGGACATAGGGTGGAGAGACACCAGGCTTTGGAATTACTTTTCCATTGATGAAAGGCGCTGAGGGGGCCACCATTTTAACATCATATTCGAACATGGACGAAGTACTGTACTGGAAGTGCTCTACACAGCAGTCAAGTGGACTCTGGTTTACGATTGAAAAATCTCCATCTGTGGAGTCAATTCAGTACGAACCTAATCAGTTGGTATGAAAAAACTAGTACGCCATCTGCAATTGCCACTCTAACCCTCTGCAATTAATTAATTTAGACTGTTTAGATTAACTGTTCCTATTTTTGGAGTATATTTCATATAAATCTTCCATGGCGTACAATTTCACATATTAATTTTGAATTCCCAATATGTTTTTGCCATTTCATAAGACAATAAATCGTACTATTGTAGGGATGAAGCAAATGAAGACTTAATTTAAAACAAGAAATAGGGCCCAAAGAAAAGCAGCATATTTTGTAAACAATTCTTATTAATATACGATAAGTGTAAGTCGGCAGTTGAAAAGGATTTAGAGAAACCGTTGAGACTAGAACGTTGATCACAAGATAAAATTTATGTGAGAAATTCAAATCACACAAATTTGATGTTGAAATTTTGGACATCATCTTCCCCCCAAATTATGTAGCAGTAGGTACAGACCAAAGGGAGAAGTTTACTGGGATTTACATTAGGGATGAGGGATACAGGAATTCTTTTTTTGGGCACGCACAATAAATGACTACAAAGCCAAAAAGTGTAATTCTTCCCAAAATATTGCGCGTGAAACTTAATCTTCAATTTGAAGAGTATTTTTTTTTTTAAATAATATTGGAAATTAATATGTAGGTATCACGTCTTTTTATTTCTTATGTCTTTTTATTTCTCACATTTTAGATGACACGGTGGTTATACAAGTTTGTTACCAAAATAAACTTGATCCGATTCAGAGAAGTTTCAAAAATTACGACCCGCATTGATTGAATATTTAGCCGCTTGGACAAAATTAAAAATGAATTATCAACGCCCCGTCGTTAAGTAGCGGAGAACTAGAAGCGCGCATAGCACGAGACACGCGATTCCTGCCCCAGACGTCGCAGGAGGTTGAATCAATGTAGCGTACGCGATGTTTACTGTCACAACGCCGCTCTTCCCTTTTATGAATGCGGCGCTGGAGAGGGGTTCATCTCGGTTTCTCCACTTAAAAGGTCCGCAGGAAAATAAAATAATGAAGGGCCAAGCGTGTCCCCGAGGGAGAGGGTGGGGAGAGCTTGGTGGGCGGTAGGGCTACGTGGGGCGGCTGTGGGCGGTGGTCGCGCATATTAAAGGGTGGGTCTTCGTGATCTCCGCGCAATTGGGAAGAAGCGCTGCCCTCCCCTTATGTTTGCTTTGCCCCTGGACTGTAGGAGTTGGACAGGAAGCGAGACGGAGACTGGGGAGAGGGAGGACAGTTTGATGGTGGAGGGGGGTTGGGTGGAAACGCCCGTATATTAGGGGATGTGGCGGGGGAGGATTTACTTCGTAGACATCGTCCTGGGGCTCTGCGATATGGCGACATGACGATACGCAGCCGATACATCTAAGGCTCGATGGAGTGGTGGGGGAGAATCAAGAGGAACTGTCGTTTCTACCGTGCGTACATTCTATCAATATGAGAGTATGATACTTGTGCTCGAAAATTAGAGCCTATATGTTCTTTATTAATGTTTATTTTACGTTCTACGGGATATTTTTTTTGATTGATCGTGGCATGATATTTTTGCTGATGTCTTAGCAGTTCTTGTATCTCATCAATGGAGTTACAATGTTGTCGGAAATATTCAATCTAGTATCGTACAGTTATCGTATTGGGGAAATACAATAAAATTGTGTTAACTTTTCATGTTGAACAGCTATTAATGGCCACTTGAGCAGACTTCTCAATAAAGTTGATGATTATCGTGTTTAAATATTATCTGCTACTAGCGCATTGAACCTGTGTTGCGATAAGTATCGTCGATGGGGATATTGGAGGAAATAATGGCTAAAACTATCGTAGGCAATGATGAGGAACAGTAATGCTTCCAAATTATTGTTAATACTTATAGACGAAGCGAGGGCATGGATGATACAATTGGTTACATCCATTGAAACCCATGTGGTAGACCTGCTTCGTAACTATGCCCTCATAGCGACACTGTATCGAGGTTCGATGTTCTGAGTTGAGCATCGCGGTGCCCCACCGTCGTGTTTGTCGTCGTCGGAGATCGTTGGGGGGGTGGGAGGCATGGCGTGTGATCGGGTCGGACTTTGGCGTGGGTGTAAGAGGATCCCGGGGAGGGACTAATATAAATTGGAGCCGACGGCCGGCCCCATCAATCATCGGCCTTTCCACTTCAATCCTCCGCCTTGTCCATTTCCTCTCTCCTCTTCCCCCATCCCCCCAGCCCATTCTTTCCCTTCGTCCTCCCCCCCTCCAAGGACACTCAAGCCCATACAGTTTCTTCCATCCCTCTTCGTCTCGAGCACGCCTCTTCTCCCGCCACTTCTCTTGTTTCCTCAACTCGGGCCCTTAACGTCTGTCACCGGGGGCCGCCCCTAATCCTTCACTTTGGGCCTTCCGCTTCGATCTGGTCCGCGGTCTGTCGCCACGCGTGTCGGTCTCCGTGCTGTTTGCGTGAAAACGACCTCTCCTCACTTCTATTCAGTGTTCCGTCGCGATTCCCATCCCTTCCTTTTCTTTTCTCCACGCTCTCTAGCGACCTGCCCAAAGGGTGGTCCCCCTTCTCCCTCGTTTGGGAAGCGCTACGCCCTTTTAGTTTCTTTTGTTCGGTTCCCGACGGAGGGGGTGTGAGTTCGACGTCTCTATCGTTCCGGATCGTGACGGTGTGTTCTCGACGAGTGAAGACATAATTTGTGCAGTGTTTTGGTCGCAGGGGGCCAGGATTGATGTGTTATTTAGCCTGTGATGTGTAATAAAATGAAGGGAGTTTAATTTGTCCATCAGGGTAAGTGAGCTGCAAGCACCTTTACGTGGAAAAGTGATAGAAGATTTGTTAATGCTTCTACGTTCTACGCGTTATGTTCGAGAAATGATTCTTAGAGAAATAAAAATAATTTTTTACCAAATAAGTTTCAATATAAACCAAACCTGGTAAAAATGGCTGTGCTTCATTTTCAAGAGTCGCTGAGCTCTATCTATTTGTGGTTTCCAAGGGTAGATGCGAAGGGGACCACGCCCTTACGTCTCATCAGACAGGCGTAGTACAAAGATTGAATGCTCTCCACAATGCTCCTGGTAAACTTAGGCTGATAACCTGGTAGGCTTAGGTAAACTGGCTCCGACGTAGTAGTAGGAGCCAGTTTTCCTAGAAAATAATCTGCCACTGCCGGGAGGCGAAACCAGGTCCTCTGCCCAGGAACTACATCAGCACGACAAACACCAAAAAACCAGAGAGAGGAAGGGAAAATGGGGGTTGACTCATTTGAAGTTCGCTGTTAAGGAAGAGGAGGAGGGTCTTTGTGTTAAGTTGGTCGGGGATGGCTAGATTCAGGGTATTGGAATAATACAAAGGGCAAAAGATGTGCATTTAAATGCCGTAAAATTAAGTAAAAATAATTGCATTGATCATTCGTCTAAAATCAACGACTTAAACCATTCTTTATGATCCGATTTGTATATATGCTTGGTAAAACTTGATTGCTGTTCTCCTTTTGTGGTGCATCTTCATGTGTTCCCTCGCTCAGATACATAAGTTAAAAATAAGGGGACATGAGTTCAAATTTTGAAATGTTAAATTATTGTGATTTGTTCATCCAGATGAAATAAATGTATAACAATAATTGGAAGATGGGTTTTTTGGAGATTTATGCAGGGCGAAGGAAAAAATATATAGTTTACTATCATCGTGATATTTCACCGTTGTTAGTAGGTTTTGCCCAGCCCCCTTCTCTATAAAACCCCAATTTCTGCCCTTCGTGCCTTACATCCCTTATCTCAATGCTGTCTGATCTTTTCCTTTCCGTTTTCCCATACACTACTACGCTCCTTATACTCCCTAGTGTACGTTCTACTCAGGATTCCTTTGTCTCGTAATCAATTCGCCTTCTGTACAGTTTTCCTGCTACCTCTTAGTTTCAACTATGAATCTTTCAAACTTCTAGTCATTCTTCAATGGCTGTTTCGTTTACAATATACCCTGGGTTAACCTCTCCATACTTCTCAACGAAAGTTCTAAAGATTACATAATGATCTGTTATTCTTTCATCAGTGACCAGGGAGTGGATGTGGAATTTATTAAGTGGCTGTGCTTCTTTCACCTCGTCTCGATATGCAATCGTAATAGAACCAGGCCTCAGATCCTCAACTAGCCACATGAAACATGATTACATTCACCTTACTCAGTATCTCTCAGGCTGATATCGTGTTGTGCCTTGTTACATTTATTTGTAATTCTAACGGTATATTTCGTAGCTAGAGAAAAAAATTATAGATATAAATGTATATGTGAAATGACTTGTTATATGTTTTTGGGTTGTCCGCGTCTTGTTAACTGGTTTGAGGGTGGCCGACGTTTCCTCTCCTTTGCCGGAGACTTCCTCAGGGCTACTGAGTGACCGGAGTGGTTATGCATCTATTTATATGAATTTGGGGAGAGGGGGGAGGAGGGAGGACGAGGAGGGGAAGGGAGTTGTGGAACATTCTGGGTTGTTTTATTTCTCGCTAAAACTGGAAGCCAGGAACTGCTGATAGCTTGTCCTTGGTCACGGTTAAAATTGCAGGGGTGTTTCTTTATTTCTAGGGCTTCTCTAACTAGCCTTGTTTTAAAATGCCGGTCTTTGGCAAGGATGATCGGCTTCTCGGTTTCGATTTCGTGGCCTTTTGCTGCGTGTTCGGCGACTGCTGATTTGTCTTGATGTCCGAGGCGTATTGCAGCCGCATGCTCTCTGACTCTCGTTCTAATTGTCCGTCCCGTTTCCCCCACGTAGACCTTGTCGCACGTATTACATTTTAGCAAGTATACGCCCTCTGTTTCCAATTTTTCTTTCCCTTTGACATTCCTCACAATGTCTCGTATTTGTTTCTTCGGTTTGAATATTGTCTTTATTTCATATTTCCGTAATATCCGGGATATCCTGTCTGTAGTTCCTTGAATATACGGAAGGTATGCTTTTTTCTGATCTTTTGAGTTTTTCTCCTCCGGTGGCTGGGGCCAAGGTCCTAATTTTTGTGAGATTGTCTTCCTTATCTCATTTTTTCTATATCCATTCTTAGCCAAGATTTCTGTAAGTTTCTTCAGCTCCTCATCTCTATGTTCTTCATCGCTGAGTGTGATGGAACGATGAATCATAGTTTTCATCACTCCATTAATCTGTGCAGAATGGTGGTGCGATCTCGCATGCAGATATTGGTTTGTGTTGATAGCTTTTCTGTACACCGTATGTCCCAGCGTGCCGTCTTCTCTTCTGTTTACCAGGACATCTAGGAATGGCAGATTCCCTTTTTGTTCTTCCTCCATAGTGAATTGTATGCGGTGATCAATATTATTTAGGTACTCGAGAAATTCATCTAATTTCCTACGTCCGTGTTTCCGTACCACGAAGGTGTCGTCGACGTAACGTAACCACGTATATGTGAAATGTTTAATCATGCATGAGACGAAAAATTAAATGCTCCTCTTGTACCATAACTAATTTTACAACTGATGATAGTAGGTAATCTTTTTTTATCTAAATAACTTTGTGAAGGTTATAAGGAATGGATATGTTGACCAAAATTTTGATGAGATCACTTGGAGGTAATTGGAAGCAAAGAAATTCAATGACAAGATACGGCGTACTTGGAAGAAAATTGCCCAGTCAGAAAAAATACGATAGGTTTCTAAATTAAAGCATTCGTAATCCTTTACATTTTAGGATTAACATTAGAAATGCTGTAAGTAGGTACATATAATGCTTGGCAATATTAAGGTCATCAATATTTTTGTTACATTTCGTGAGTTGTATTTATAGGCAATTTGACAGGACCATTAAGAGAAAGAGAAGGGGTACGTATTATGTAATTAAGTAAATAAGATGGAAAAATTATCAGAAATATATCAGTAAAAAATGCTGTATAGTGATTGCAACTCCTCTTATGACAAGCAAATCTGTGAGAAACAGTTTTTTTGTTTGGTAGGGGATTAAAGTTTGGGTATCCCTATTATCTAACGCTAACTAACTTATGTGAACACTGCATCTAATGTGAACAAATAGTCAATTATTAATTATATGAATATGTACATTTCTCGTGATTCATTACACAATGAAAGTACACATTATGTGAGGCATACTTTAATATTTGAAAATTACATGTAAATGTACCAACATATACTTTCTATTTATAACACACACTTTCAATTTCACACTTTTTCATCATTATGTCTCGATTAGACGTGCCGCGGAAGGATTTTTACCTCTGATTAATATCCATTATTTGGACAGGGAAAAGGTATTTTGAGACCACAAAATGATCATTTCAGTAAGGTAGAAGAATGCCGTTTCTTTCGGATAAAAAGTATCAAGGAAAATAAAATGCGAATCTCGGTAAGTAATGGAATCTGCGTTCTTAGATTTGCAGAGCGTGAAAAAAATAAAATTGAAAGGAACAATCGAATTCTGATGCTTACGTTCGCTATCCAAACAGGAGAAAGGAAAGCAATTTGAAAGGCATTACAAGCAAAGGAAATTGCGTTCCTATTTTTTTCCTTTCGCAAAATTCCCTCCGTTTCCATCAAGTAAATCCCTTAGCTTGCAATGCATGTCGAGCAAAAAATATTTCGCTTTCATACTTGCCATGATAATTAAATTCACTATTGTTATATTTTCTTATTTGAAATTCTCGACCCTCTTTCCGTTGAAATTCCTAGTTTCAGCCATATACGCTGCCTTTTCTAGTCTCCTTGGTATAGTTTGAGATTATTTTTGGCTATGTTATGTAAGCAACGATATTTGTAATACCGTAGTTTTTCATTGGAATCTGTTGTTCTTCTTGACAGGATCTTCATCGGTTTATGAATTCATACACATTAAACGTATATTTATATAACGCAGAAAATTTTAAATTGAAACTTAAAAAATTGACATAAAATAGGTTATTTGCTCAGTGAAATTAAAAGAGAGAAGATAGCAAGGAAAAGGTATTTCATAAGGGTTGAAACTCGGGCAAGAGCCTTTCTCGACACTCCCATCTAAAATCCTTTCGATTCGATTTTCTGAGTGTCAGAACTTCGTAGGAAATAGCAGGTGGCCCAGGGTAAGGAACTGGCCCCCCTGCCTTGAATGTGTGAATTTCACTCGCCATTGGCATAGTACGGGGTGAGCTCTACTCTCACCTATCAAAACCAACCTTCGGGTTGAATCACTGAGTGAGTGAAGGGTTGAAACAGAATGGTCTGTGCGTAATGTGCGGGGAGTGTAATTCCTTTGTGCCACAATATGTGTGATATAAAGGAATTCATCTCTTTATTTTCTCTTTAATATGCAAGTTTAATTATATTATGAAATTAAAATTCACTAAGTGGTCACTGTGGGTCCCATCTAACCTCTAAATATGTGGGTGAGAATATGGCCGCCATTTTGGGGAGTTTTATCTCGCAAGCGGAAATAAATAATGTTGGACAAGCGGAAATTTACACTCTGTAACGACCGCTTTGAGTATTTTCCTTACTTGAAATTCCTTTTATTGTTAGGCTTGAAATCCATGATGAACTTTTTAGCAACGCCCATGATTGCCATAGATATTTTTTTCCTGTTCAATACATTGATTATGCCCGTGAATTGCCCTTTTTTATTTTATATCTTCCCAGATTAAAAATTAAGCAGCATACATATTGCATCATTTTGTTTTTTACTTTTCTATCACAGGATAATGCATGGGTTAATGTGTAAATTATTTTGTTCCACCACCATCTTTCAACTTTATAATTCAGTTACGTAATATCCCTGCGAAATTAGTTCCATTCCATGGTAAAACAATTTAAACTCTTAGCATATATTTCACTTCTGAAGTAAGTACGCAAAGGTGTTGCTCTATGATTTTTAACTCGAATGTAAATTATTCTTTCCATGTGATGACATTATTTTATAATTGATTTTTATACCAATTTTTTGAAAGTTTTCTCACGTTTATAAGTGGTAATTTTCTTCAGCCCTCGATTCAAGACATTTACTTTGGCAGCTGATTGTAAATGACTGTTGGTAATAGATTTCGAAATATAATTAACCTTCCCCCTACCCTTCTAGTCTAGAAAATTTATAGAAATTTCTGTACCTCGCTTTCTATCAAGTTGATCATGAAGACAATCATTTGTTTCCCTTACCATGAAAGAGGCATTCCTTGTCGCTTACTGTACAGTATCCAATTTTGTGGAATGGATAAATTATAGAAATGGAACGTAACTGAAATTCATCCAAAATAAATTTAATACATGACCTGGGTTTTGTCGAAGTTTGTAATCCGGATGGTGGTGACCTTTGACCAAATCTGAGTCGTGTTAATAAATTTAAAGTGGAAAATCGTTTTAGTTTAAGTTAATGTTTATTCATTTATTTTGAACAAGTTGCGTTCTATTTCTATGATGAGGCATTTAGTGCCAAATTCTGCTAATAGGTCGGTTTCAGAATAATCAACTTTATGGACTCAATGACGGTGTTTTTTATATTCCATTGGAACGATCAATCATTAACGCAACGTTACGCTGGGAACTCATTCATATGTTCTACACCGAGGGTTGGCTTTGTATAGTTGCTGGGTGTAAAAAATATATCATTCCTCGCATTATAAAATTAGCTGTGACAGAAATATTATTTTTCCTTATTCATCTCCTGGCATTAATTAGGTACACGGCACATAATTAACGTTCTTTCCTTTTGTAGTCGAAAACATAATCGATTTCCTCTCCCGGGGATTTATCGGCAGCTCTCATTTCGGCCTTCGTCGTAACTGGGAATCCGCGCCACGTGCCAAGAGAGCGTGCCACAACAGTGGCACCCGCAACAAAACCGCCGATATTAATTTCCACGTATTTTATTCTTTTTAATTTTCCCCACTGGAATTCTCATTTGGCTCAAATGAGGATCAGGGATTCCCGAGCGAATGAGCGTTTCGCGTACGTTTTGCCTGCAGTTGCCCTCACGGTGGGTGCATCCTAGACGCGATGTGGGGAAGAAGCCGGGTAAATTCTACTGCGACTTCGATTCAATTTCAACAACGGTTTTAATTAAAAAGCCTTCATTAGTAAGCACGTGCATTAGGAATGGACTCTTGCGTGAATGAATCTCTGTTTAATTGACGGGGATGCTGCTGATTTTCTCTGTTGTGAATCCTTTTCCCGCAGTGCCGCGTTTTGCGGAGAACCTATCCAGGGTATTAATTTGAAACATTTCTATGCCCATAGTTTCTAGACACGCTTGAATTCAGTGGTGTAAAGTATGAACATCACACACACTGATACGTTACAGGAGGGAGCATACAATTTGTTTGCTACAGAGACTTGTCTGAATCCATGACTTAGATCGAAATCCGTGCGTCCTCATTGCAGTGCATAGGGATAGAACATTTAATGTTGCCAGAAATAACAAAATAATTAGTTTTACTACTCTGCCTCTTCTTTCGAATCCTTATTTTATAATTCCTAACAAATATTTCAAGAATAATGAAGATAAAATGGGTTTACCGAGTCACGAAAGTGATGTTCTGCTAAAGACATGAGGAAGAATAAAATATGTTAGAAATTTTAAAATTAGACAATGGAGCCTTATCGCGACGTGGTTATATCAAAAGGTAGATACAGAGGAAAATATATGATTAAAATTGGCATAGGAAAATATCGGAGGAGATATGTATGGCATTCTGTAAGTGATATGAATGAGAGTAACTTTGTAATCGATTGTTTTTGGCGTTGGAAATCCATATTCATGGAAATGAGGCAAACCAAGGAACCCTTGTACCTTGTTTAACCAAAAGCTTTTGTCACAGCTACTTGTTGATGATCCCAATGCTTTATAACTAGTTGTGCCAAATACAAGTTGGTTGAAAATCATATTTTTTCTTATATGTATCTACATTTATTTAATACCATAATGGTTTGTGAGGGGAACTTATATTCACCAAACTTGCACTAAATACCATCCTATAGAGAATCTTTGGCTGTATTTTAGTTTAATTGGAACATTTGTTCATTTAATAAGCAAAGTAAGCATGAATAAACGAAGTTATTCTTGAGTACATTAGCAGAAATGCTATTGTTTTCTTCATTTTTATGAGAATAAATGTTTTATTTGAATGAAGTGCGTGGTTGAGTTGAGAAACTCCATTGAAACCTACCTACCTTAACCGGTAGAACACTATCAATAAATAAAATGCACAATAGGGCAGCCTAATCACGAATAAGTGGGTTCATAGACAGTTGAATATAAAGGTTCGTCCACGAGTAATAATGATAACACGATACGTGGAAAAACCTAAAAATTATTTTACCGCTTAAAATTGATAGTTACTCATATGTAGCTTCGTAAGCCATATGTACATCAGCGATGAGGCACTCCTTCTCCTAGTTTCTTCACTGTGAATTCTTTAATGCTTTTCACCCATTCAAAAACTTTGCCATCATCCAGCTTGAATGCTAAGGTTACCATAAGTACCTTGGACAAAATTCGAACACTCTAACTATATTTCTTCTACAACTAGTCTCTTGACTAGTAAAATACTTAGTGTTTAACTTATACAAAATGTATTTTCTTTCATTTATTTATTGACCTTAGTAAAATAGCGATAGATGATATTATTACACATGAAAGGTGCAAATAGAAAGCCATATAAGATCACGGGCTGAAAACAGTTCTTTCTAGGCTACTTTTTTTACTCATTCTTGCTTTGGGTTCAGTGAATTTCCGACCCCTCTCTTATATTTATTTTGCCGTTTTCCCTGTAATACATGCTGTATTAGGTGACTTATAGTTCAAAGAGTTCCATCGTATTTCTCAGAGTTTCATAATAATGGATTGCAATTAATGAATTCATAGCCTGGAAAACTTAAGCCTGGAACTAATTGAAAATGGTTACAACGTTGATCGCATCATCTCTTATCGAGCAAATACACATTTGCCACCTCACAAGACTTTGTCTCCGGAAATAAATACCGAGGCGCACCTATTATTCAGTGCAGGAAATGGAAATGAACTAATTCCGTGGACGAAACGTTTTGAAGCTGGGGATTAGCTGTCTTGGGAACACGCGTGAAGTTGCGCTCCGCACGAGATATCAGCATTAAATCCTCAGTCTTTTCATAACAATCCGCCCAAGGGGAGAAAGAGTCACACCCACCTCGCCTTTCCTTAATTATCCTCGATACGCCGATGCAGGGCACCAGCCTGGAACACGCCTTAATCCCCAATCCTTTCAAACTCGATTATAATCTCCTCCACACGGAACCAGCCTTTCCATCTGACTAATCAAAAACGAGTCTTTTTAAGCGAGGCGTCTTCCGAACTTCCGAGACATCCGCCTTCTCCCATGTTTGGTCTTCTCCCCCCCCCCCCTGGATCACTCTCAATTTCAGTTAAACAGTCAACAAGGGGATGAGCATCAAATGAGTTAGCAGTTCCCGGGCGTCTTCCACTACAAACAACTCGTTACGGCGCGCTGTCGGAGATGTGACACCTCTTAGCATATTTGTTACCTTTTGAGTAAACAGTTGACACCTTTGCTTTCCCCGCTTCCCGTTCCCGGGTCATCAATTATCCTTAGCGCACCGTTTAAGACTGTCGCCTGGCAGGTCTACCTACATCGCGTGCTCGGATCGCAAAAAGGGAAGAAACCAGTGCCTGTTTTTGCACTCGGGATAAACTGATCAACCAAACGTGCCGCTGCAGTACTTTTTTTAAATATATATATATGTATATATTTATCCACAATCTGTGGACGTATCCCATTCCATCCCTTTGAAAGTGGGGGATTTTTCAGAAACTTACTTCTCTTATAGCCTCCCCCTTCTGTTCCCACCCCGAGCCTTTTGAACGTCAGCAGCGGGCTGAAAATCTTTCCAGCGCCCAGTACCAATAACACCCTCGTCAAAGCCATAAAAACCTTACGGAACAGTTAGGGTGGGGTGAAAATGTACGGGGTAGTCTGGATATGGGGAAAAAAAAGACAGTTGTGTCTAGGCCTCATCCCGTCTGTCCGTTCCCGTCGCTGAGCCTTAGCTCCCCCCTCGGGGGTTGAGGGGTTTTGCGTTTGAGGGGAGGTTGCCGGGGGATCGTCCCCTGTCCAAACAAACCGGGAGTGCTCCCTCAGCTTCTACCCGCTGTTTCCCTCTTCTCCGACCCTAAGGCCTCCCCGTGGCGTGACCACCGGGGCCACGTGTCCTCCTCCCCCTTCACGAAATTCCCTCCAGCTTCTGTCCATAAGGTTGGGTTGGGGGGTTGACCCGTCATGCCCAGCTCGGGGCATCCTCTCGGTTCCCCTCATATTGGCGATCGGTTTCTGGGGAGGAAAGGGGAGTGGGAAGTGTCGTGGAAGACCTCCCGTGGAGGTTGGAAGTGGAGGAGGATGGGTGAGGACTGTGGAGTAGCCGACTTGGTTGAGCCGACCGACGGGGAGAGAGAGAGAAGTATCGACTAGCACGATTGCTTTTGTTAAAAGTTTGCGGTGGGATATGCGCCGGGGTTGGTGGGACTGGGGTTACAAATTGGGAAGGAAGGCCTGGTTGTAGTGCGCCAGCCCTTTCTTCTTAGGGGGAGCCATTTCCTCGCTTCCACCGTGAACCTTTGGTTTTGCGCACGATCGTAGGACTTCCGAGTTTTTATGCTTCCTCTCATCTTCATTCACAGATTCAAGCGAGTTTAATCCCCGTTCGAAACTTAAACTATTTCATATTTGCATTGGCCGTATCTTTTTAGGTTATTTAATGAGGAAAACGTAAATCTGCGTAAATCCTTATCGTTAGGGAGGGTAAACATTCTATTATTATTAAATGGCAGAATTAAGGTACATGAGGCCATAATCTATATTTCGCCCAAGGTAGAATTAATTGTGAAGGTTCACGGGTTTAGTTATTCCCCGAGCTCTTTGCGAGCAAATTTCAAGTAGAGTCTTCTAAGGATTGCATTAACATAATCCCTATATTTTCTATTTAATTGAAATAGGTAATTAAAATTTGAATTAAAATTTAAAAAAAAACAATATTCAAAAAAGTGCTTTTGTCTTTGATCCGAAAAGATTAGAATACAGTAGTACTCTTATGTTCTACTTATACTTAGAGTTAGTCCATGCACTAAATCGTAGTCTAATTAGAGCAGTTTCACAAGCAATTCTGAAAAGGTTCCCCTATTAAAGTGCGAGTGATGCTCAGCTATTTAAAGTCGCCTGCCGTACTAATGAATACTCCACCAACGTTTCAATTTTGAGGTTATTTTTTTTTTGCTATCAGGAGTGTGTAACGGTGGTTTTTTTGATGGTGTTGTACCCTTATTCATGACCTCGAGAATTAATAGAATTAAAAAGGCAAAATTATGTATTTTGTCTTTTTGGCTCAGTATAAAAATAGCTAACACGCTATCATGCCCCATGGTGAATGACGAACTGTAAACGGATTGAAAAATTCGATCAAACTGATCGTGGTAGCAAAGACACATTTCGCCAAGGAATCTTGTAGATGGTGGGAGATAAGGGGCCAGATAGGCTGGAAATAGAATCTGTGCTTGGTTAAGAATGGAGGGGGAGGGAGGTTAGGGTGGCATGGCAGCTTAAAAGGAGACCCCTATCCGTCTCCATGGCACCACCACCTTCCACCCTTCTCCAACCTCCCTGCGTTCATCCTCCGCTATTCTTTACCACCGGGCAATGAATCACACTTCCCTAAAAATCCCTTCTTTTATTCAATATCCTTCCGCTCCAGAAATGGTTTCCTGCATTGATCTCCCGCAGTGGTGCGCTCTTTTTTCATCCTCCTCCACTACCCCTCCTCTGATTTCTCTCTCGCTCTTATTATCTTTCTCGATGTCCTTTTATTCCCTCCACACAAGTGGCCGCAGAACCTCTACGAATTGAATAGGAAGTGAAAAAACGCGGTTCTTATGTTAACGGGACATGCCGCTCAAGGTAGGGTTCCTAAAGTCGTTAGATATAGGGAGACGGGTGTGAAACACAGCTGTTTTTTAATCCGCGTAATATATTCATGCACTCCCGTTCACTTCCTTTTTTGTATCTGCATTAAATTACTGGGTGTAACTCAGCCGTTTGGTAGATGGCTGCATTGCTTTTATTTGAAATCGAATAGAGTGCACTCACCACAATGGCATGAAACAGCTCACAGGCTTGAATGTGCTTATGATTTACTGCAGAAGGGATTTCTATGCAATTTCTCAGCATTAATTATAAATGTGCTTACTGTATTACTGTTAAGTTGTATGGGTGAAAGGTATCTTTCCTTATATTTTTTGAGATCTCATTATTCTTTGCCAGGCAGTAGTTTTGCTCTTTTCGTCTAGCTGTCTTTATAGATATTCCGAAGACTGAAAAATAAGGACAATAATATTTAAAACAGGCCACCATTCCAAAGGTTGATGTTACTCCGGGCTCTCTTCAACCTATAAACCCCTATTTTTTTTTTTAAATCGTGATTCTTCACTGTCCTCAGTAACTTGACCTTTCATTTTGTTTTCTTTGACGCTATTCGACATTGACTCGCTTGAAAACTACTAAGATTCACGGTGCAGGATGATTTATTTATTTTATTTTCACTTGAAATTGACATATTGATGTAGTTGATGTATGTCTTAGCTGAAATGTATATGAGGAATATACATTCACGTATTATATTCTAAATATCAGGTAAGAAAAATCATCATAAGTATTATAATCTTCAGGTTGCTTAAGCTAAGTCTCCTGCTCATTTCTAATATCAGTTAACCTCATCATTTTGAAATTCATACAACACTTCCGTCTCTTTTGATCTCCTTTTCTAATGCAAGCAGAAATAGTACATATCTGTTTTAGCTTTTATCTTCAGTCATAACTGCCTCAGGTGAGCAAGTTGATTAAGTGCTACGGAAATATATCCTTTATTCCGTATCAGTTTAATCCATCGGTCGTGATAAATGCATAATAATTCATGGTGATAGTATTATTGTTACTAGTTTAAGGTTACTATTCTAATATCTGGTCGATTATGTTCATTCTGCATGTGACTAAAGTGTATCCGTTCGGATGCTCTTTTAACGCTGTAAATTTAAAAGGGTATGAGAGCAAACGTTAATGGTTTAGTCTCGAGCCAGTTCTTCCCCACTTTTTTCATCGGATGCAATTCTACTAAGTATTATTTAGAAGCCATTGCTGGTATAAAGTACCTCCATGAACTTGTCAGAAGTGGGGGGGGGGGGGTTCGGATGAAAAGGTTAGTAGTTTACTCTCCTGACACCCTCCGTACTTTGTGTCGGGGCAGAATTTATCTGGGAAACCCTTTGCCGTAGTTTCTCCCTCCAGGAACGTGAGATTCCATGTGCAACTGAGATTACTGAGAGGATGACTCTATTGCGTCTCCAATCCATTAAACGCTTGACTTCTTCAAATAGATTTTATTCCTCGGTACAATAACGCCAACATTTGATATAGGAAAAAATATAGTTCAAATATATAACCCAGTTTTTTCTGCTTTTCTTCTGTGCGCAATAATCATTAAGCCACTATTATACAGACCTATAAGAGTTCTGTCCATTCTTTGATAAGTCAACTGAATAATTTAGCTTTGTGAAACGAACTTCAATCTGAAGGTTATTTTATTCATATTGTATTCATATTCATTTTATTCATTCATCAGAAGAATATTTTATTCATAGTGGGGTGAGAAAGTGTTTGATTTTGGTGAGGAGTTAATTATCATTTATGCATTATTAATCTAAGTTATCTAAGTGATAATTAACCGTTGTTAGCTAAGTTGTTTGATGGGAAAACCAATGACGCTACTGTCACTGTCACCATAGTAAAGTCATGGATACTAATTTAGGCAAATTTTTCAATCCGAAAGAAGGTCATATCCTTGTCTTTGAGATGAACGCTGGGTCTTTTTCCCACGAGGGTCCTTATATTCCTAGCCATCCTCAATCATCCAATTTGGCTATGAATGCATTTTAAAAGTGATATATCAATAGCGGTGAATGGCCCATTTGAATCGAGAGTAGCGCTCTGATTCGTAGCCCCAGTCGACCCTTCCATTTCGCTTGTAGTCGTGTGCAAATGGGTCAATGATACGAATTGGCTGGAGTGGGTTTGTAATATCGTGTTGGCTGGTGAGGAAATAATTCCTTCTCGCTAGAGGCTTGAAGGCGACTTCCTCTGAAGTGGGGGAGCTAAGTAAATTCCGACGGATACATCTACATAATACCCTGCAAGCCACCATAAAGGTGTGTGGCAGGGGTAAAGTGGCAGGTTACTATATAGGCCAACCTGTATTGCAGTGGAGCTAGTGTCGTGCTTGAGGTTTGTGTGATGCGTGGGTTTGAATATCGCTCTGCAATAATTACCCAAGTTTGAAAGAGTGTAAATTTATACATCCATTTCGCTACGTTAATTATCCTATTGTCTGATAATACACGTGTGTATGGGTGTGTGTCATAATATTTCATCTCGAATGATGTTGCATATCATCACAGAGCGTTAATTCTGGTGCCAATTTGAAGCTATAAATTAAGGACAGTTTGTTTCCGTAATTCGGGGATAATTATTTCCCAATTTTCCGCATCATGAGCGTCCACCACAAACATTTGTCTTCTTCGTAACATCCTAATCGCTCTGCAGCATGTGTCCAGAGCTCGCAAAGCGGGCAAATGTTTCTCAATAATTTGTATGATATCTACTCTTGTAAATACATAGTGAATGTGCAGTGATGATTCATCCCCTGCCTCACGTCCTCGAGACTTTTAGATTTCTCCGTAGATGTAGGTAAATATATGTTCTATGGACTTTTTACGTCTTGCATAGGTTTTAATGTTACATTTAAAAAACATGAAAAAGTAGATAATTAGCCATACATTACCATTCCTAGTTAATTACCATGTCCAAAAGTTCAGCCATATCCATTTTTTACTTTTTGTGTACGAGGATGCGATTTCATTTTGAACTTCTCTAGTTATTTCTCTAAATTTATCGTTGTGATGTGTTTCACCAGCTCAAAATGTTGCCATCCGCCATGTATGGAACATCCTCAAAAGGTAATTCTAACCACTCAGTAGCACCAGCCGTGACCATGCCTCAAACACGTTACTACAAATACTTAGCTCTCTCGCTCTCACAGCATTTACGTTTTTCCCTCTCAGTATGCTCATTGTTAAATAATGAAAAGATAATCCGTTTGTTTACGAATTTTTTTAAGCCTAACATTTTACTTAGACGTTTAAAATTTTGAACGTATTTCACTTTAATTTACGCGAATCTAGTATTTGTTAGGGTGATGATGAACCTCCTCTCATACAGCCTCGAGGTGACATGCGAGTTATCTCTGTGGATGTAGACGAATATCGGAAGGTCCCACACGCACTGGTAAGTGTGTCAGGGGCCAGTGCGCCAGCCACTCTCGACGGCGGCTTGGGGCTTGGATGGCGGAGGGGACTGGAGGAGTGGCGGGAGGAGGTGCGGGGGTGGGTGTCGGCGAGCGGAATGCACAGGTCACGCGGGGAGGGCACCTGCCCGCAATCCATCCAGGCGGCTGCATGCCGAAGGATGCCAATCGATTGGCATTCCTTTGTGTGAGGACCCCGTCCTCTGCGGGCTCGGTCATTGAAAACTTTAATCGCTGCAAGGTTTCGCTCGGACTCGCGTGGTGTGGTCAGCACGAGCGTTAGGTGAAGAGCATAGTTGGGATTAACGATTGCAAAAATTAGCAATTAAAAATAATCGTTAAAAATGTGATCAACTATTTAATTTAATCGTTACTTTTCAGAGGAGTTAACTTTTAACTTTTAATCGCTAAAAGTATACACTAACTAATATAAAACTAACTTCAGTTAATTTTTTTCGTTAATTTTTGGCGAACGTCAACCTGTCCGATTTTGGGCGCAAAGGTTGCCTAACAGACAAATGGGAAAATAAAATAGTAGCTGAGAATGCAAAGGTAGTTGTACAGGAATGCAAAGAATAGGCCCAGACGAATGCATCCAAACAAAAGTGTGGCTAAGTGGAGTGACCGCCAAAGTTTAGGGACGTACCCTCCGACGAGAAAACACGAAACCACGTGAGGAAAATGTGGGAGGGCTCGAATGTCTTACTCGGTGACATCATGTCATCAATACTACATAGTTGAAAGCGAGAAAGAAGGGTCGCTTAAAAACCTATGACGGATAACGAGGGGAGGGGTACATTCAAACTAACGTATCTGTTACAATGCGCCATTCTTTGTATGCCTTACTCTGCGACATTGCGTCATCAATACATCATGCCCAGTGAATCGCGAGAAAGGGTGCGCAGGCACTCCATCCGCATCTATTGTAAGTCTATAAAACTAAGTCGTTTCCACTGCAATGGGGGCGTTTACTCGGAACCGAAATCGCAATTTTGTACACGAAATCGTTAGATGGTAACAAAAAAAAAGAATTTTAGTGAAAAATTTAATATCCTTGCCACAACCATTCACTCATAAATCAAAAATTAAAATAAGCAAAAGGTTACACCCACCGAAAAAGCTGCTGTGATAACATTGACGTCATTATCCTCCCGTCCTTGACTGCTTTTCGTGGAAGGGAGGGGAGTGGATGGGGATTCTCGGAAGGTCTGCTCGCAAAGATGCCGTCGCAACTGTCCCATTGAGATAAGGCAAAGTAGCTTCGCGGGATCAGTTGTGATTGGACGAAGTCGTCATACGTCAGAGGTTGCACCACGCCCACTTTTCTGAAAGGGTTAAAAAAATCAGTTTTTCGCCGCTTATAACTCGAGAAATAATCGATGGATCGAAAAAAGGAAAAATACGTGACTTTTTATTTTACAAACTCTACCAGATTCGACAAAAAATATGGCAAACCACCCCATTTTACAATTGTGAAGAGATACTTCACGTCGCAATGTGGGGATGGATGTCAAAAACTAACCTTGAACCACTTTCTACCGCAGGAACAATCTTATTCGGCAAATTACAAACGTACCATGGTTCGTCAGAAAGTCTTACATTCACGACAACTCAAAAATCGCGGGATTGGACCCACCTCATAAAAATCGTCGAATCCTTTTAGCAGACACTAGGAAACCTGACCAACAACACTCTGGACTCTAAATGGAATCACAACGAAAATTATTACTTCCAATATATTTATATATTAATAAAAAAATGTTTATATGGAGCTGTATGATAGTTTTTGATAAACACCAATTTGCGCCAACGTTTCGCCTCTTTATTTCAGCTTCTTTGGGGTTTGGGTGATAATTTTTTTAAAACAACAACAAAAGTGTTTAATTCAAGAAGCTCTTTCAAGCTAAATATATAAGTTTGCCATACCGATATCGAGGCAATGTGTATCGAACTCAAATAAAACAGAAAGAAATAAGTGTTAACTCAACAAAAAAGAACAAGGAATTGAGGAGAAATGAGGAAGTATCTGGCTAAAAAAAATTAACACAAAAAGCATACTTATAAATAAAATACTAGCATATTCAGATATAAAAATCAAAGAAAATCCACCTTTTCTGTATTCAATATTAAACCATGAAACCAATTCAGATTCCCCCTTTGCGAAATCAAAAGCAATCCGATTGTTTCCAGCTAAACATGAAGCAAATCAAGCAATCATTAAAGGAAAAGATAGACACATAAATCAAATATATTCTTGAAATCATATAAATCTATTTAATTAATAACCTTCTCTTATAAAAATATTTTGTTGTTGTTGTTGTTTTAAAAAAATTGTCGCCAAAGCCCTGAAGAAGCCGAAATAAAGAGGCGAAACGTTGGCGCAAATTGGTGTCTATCAAAAACGACCAAACAACTTATAAACACATTTCTATTACTATATAAATAAAGTGGTCAATAAGAATACTTCATTATAATAATATATTTAAAGAAATGGATACGAATGGAAGAAACCGCAATGACTGTTTTCAGTGTTTGCTTTGTTTTTCAAAACGAACAAATAATCAAGGCCTCCATTTTCACAGCATCCAATTTGATAAAGGAACTGAAAAAGTAACTTTTAACGTAAAAGTTACTTTTTTTAAACTTTGATCAGTTACTTTTTCAGAAAAGTAACTTTTAACTTTACTAGTTACTTTTTATAGAGATTAACTTTAACTTTAATTAGTTAACTTTAATTAGTTAATTTTTTTTGGTAACTTTCCCAACTATGGTGAAGAGTCGTTCAACAGAAAAGTGCCTCAGAGTGTTCGTTTCTTTCGAAACAATCTGCTGATATGAAGGCTCGATGAATTACTACCGAAATATCAAGGATGGTGCTGAGTTATGATGACTGAAATATGTTAATGTATTATCTAGCAAATATGTCGCATAATACTAAGTTGCACCTGATTAAAAAAAATATATAGCCTATCTAATATCATTTAGCGGTTAACATCTTTTTTATGGTTGAGAAAAATTCTTTCACAGATGTTGCCCAGGTTATCACTTGATATTTTTCTCCTTTCTCTTATTTGTAGTTATTTTAATAGGTGCAAAATTTATATGAATATTGAAGCTTTATTCATTACTTGTACTTATAAAATGTAATCGCAGAAACATGTGCCCAATTCTGCTAGACTGTTATTAATTCTAGTTTGAATATGCTCGATGAACATTTGTTCCGTTGTACCAAAACCATTGTGGAATTATCTAGCTTACCTATATTATTTGTGCTTGTGCCACTGTTTTGATTAGTAAATTTTCTTCTCTTTACAGGTAAAGACAGTCATCTGTAGATGTAAATTCTGGTTAAACGTAAAACTTCGAACAGTGCGTGAGTCATTTATCTTCATTGAATAAATGTAAGTATATTTTTCTGATTCTACAGCTGCTAGAAAATAATGGCCATGTGATAACTCCCAGAGAAGTAAGAATAGTTAAATTGTCTGATTTTCTTCAGTTTACTTGGAGTAATGTAGGGCTGGGCGGTTTTCCGGTTCACCGGCTCAGCGGTTCGGTTTTTTCAGAACCGGCAGACCAGTTCAGATGTGGGAAAAAAACCGGTGCACCGGGGAAGCGGTTCTAAACTGGGGCACATGGGCTTCGGTTCTGAACCGGTTCACCGGGGAATCGGCTCTAAACCGGGGCAAATGGGCATCGGTTCTGAACCGGTTCACCGGGGAAGCGGTTCTGAAACACCGATGATCGTTCGGCTCGGCTTTCACACCGCCATCTCTGTTCGCAGCCAGGCTGGCTAGCGACCATGCCTGTGAACTTTCCTGTGCTAAAAGTTGTCCGCCTGTCTGTCGTCAGCTAGAGCTTCTAAGAGTGCAGAGCGAGCACTCATCCATGTAAAGAATTGTCACAAACGTAACTCAACAAGGTGTAACGTTTATTCTAGTTAATTTGCTTTTTCGACGATTACAAAGAAAGAGAGAGATAATATTCCTTCAGGTTAGTGCAGTAGCAATTTTTATTAAACCGATTCCGTTGGTTTTGGGAGACTTCGAGGAGGAAGGAACATTGGTTTAAATTCCTATCTATCACTGCCACACTTAAGAAGTGAGAGGATACATCTACATCTGCATAATACCCTGCAAGCCATCATAAAGGTGTGTGTCAGGGGGTGAATTCTCACCAAGCATGCACTACATATAATGCATAAAAAATGACTAGTATTTATATACTGTTCTAAACTTCACTATTTAAAAAATATAAAAATAGCAAAGAAATCGTGCTGTTAGTTGGGTTAGCTTCAAGTCATTATATCAACATGCAGCTACCAAAGTTATCCATTGCTACACTCGCATTGGATATAGTTACCGTTATTCATATCCCTAATTGTACGAGGAAAATAGGACATTTTGAATCTGCCAGTTCGGCAATCAATTTCTCTAATTTTGTGATCATGGTTCAGTCTGCCATAGAAAGTTGGGGTTCACAAAATATTTTTAACATCATCACTGATAATATTGTTTTGGAATTTGTTTAAGAGATTAAGTCTTAATTTCAACCTGCGATCTGACAATGATTCTCAATTTAATTCATTTAATAGACTGGTTACGCTAATAAGGTTATCGAACCGCACCTTTACAAATCTTGACGATCTTTGCTGCACACGTTCAAGTTCATTATTTAGACCGATTTTGTAGAGATCCCATACACTTGCAACATATTCCAAATGAGATCTAACAAGGGACAAGTAGCCGATTTCTCGTACATGATCATTACATTTACCCAGTACTCTTTTGATGAATCGCAGTTTACGATTAGCTTGACCCATTATTTCACGTATGTGTTTACCCCAGGAAAGATAAAATGCAACTGCTTACGGCAGCCTCAAATTCGTGCCCGGAATGCATGTATTGATGGAAATTATGGTGCATAAAGTGCGTCAAATGTAAAGAAGATCTGAACATTTTGACGTTGATTATTAGTGCTCAATATTGTAAATTTTTCCAAGAATTATTTTATGCCAAAGGATGGTCGAGATATTTTTAAATGCTTAATAATTTAAATGATAGTAAAGTTAATGAAATACGGTTACCAAAGGCAAAATTTGTTGTGACACCCTATGTCGCCAGTAATTTTCGGGTGGTTTGCGGGATGCCAATTTTTAAAAAATTTTCAAAATAGGGGTCATTCATTGTCAGACCCTCGCCAAATAATCGTTGCCAATGTGAAAGATAAGGGGAATTTTGACATTGAAAGGCCGATGACTATGAGCTACAGACGAAAGCAATCAGCCTCTCCACACATATCAACTCTCTGGAAGCACGTAAATCAGATTTTGTTTGGAGAGATTTCGTCCATATGCAGACACCAGTCGCTGTCTCTATAGAGCTTTTCATTCACCAGGCATAAGTTAGTAACTTAGCTGGACGCGTTTTGTTCCTACAATAGCATTATCATCAAGGCTGATCAAGGCACTTGATAATGTTGTTTGAACAATGTAACGCGTCGTGCTAAGTAACATCTGTGGAAATTTTGCAATGTCTTCCTTCAACAATAATGCGAATTTCATCGCCGTTGCAATTACAATTAAGGCAATTTATATGAACGCCCAGGCATTGCATAACACCATTGGCAGACGCAAACATTTTCACTTTTTACTGTTCATTTTAGGAAATCCTACTCTTGTTATTAAGAAGTATCCTCTTACAGGAAAAACACGTCTTAAAAAAACAGATTAAATAAAAATTTTGGCAAAAATGCTGATGGATGACTAAAAACGCAGTACACGAGAAAAAAAAGTTTAGTAGAAAAATGATTCAGTTGAAAACACCTTTTTAGTGAAAAACACCGGTTCATTAGAAAACACCGGTTCAGCAGAAAACACCGGTTCGATCTATTGAACCGGTGCACGGCGCGCCGTCTCAATTTTTTTTTCAGAACCGAGAACCCGTTCAGTATATCATGTACCGCCCAGCTCTAGAGTAATGTATTAGAGTTTTTGATGCGTTTTGTTCACTTATAAAATATCTACTCCGAAATATTTCTTCGGAGTTGTACTGATTTGAAATTTGATTCGAGCAACTAAGCAAGTTTTTTTTCGCGAAGTTCGGCTTCATCACTATAACCTGGATAGATTTTAGTTAAAGTTTTTCCTTATTGCTGTGGCTTAGAAATAAGAGTAATTACTGACTGCAGTCATTGTGATTCAAAGGATTTTAGAAAGGGTGAGGAGAGTATGTAATTATATTATTTTGTAGAAAAGGACGAAAGACAAGCCTTTGAATGGGAATTAAAGGTAATGTAAATTGTACGAAGAATTATTCTGAAGTATTGGTTTTCTTGCGTCCGTGAAAACAGAGACATCCACGCTTTTGCTCTTATTCTATGCTCAAGTCAATTTATCTTCAGTGCCGGACGATTTTTCTATCAGACAATTTTTCTGAAAGTATCACATTATCAAAGGGATTCTTCGAAATAAAGTCTTTTTGGCGTATAAACTTTTTAATAATGCCACTCAGTATTTTTATTGTAATTTTTCTCTCGGAAACTAAATGTCATGTCATCCCACGTTTTCATCCTTCATCATAATGAAGACGAGTTGACAAAGTTTTGCTGGCCTTGTTCTACGTGTTTGAATCATTTTCAAAGTGATCAAGGACTGCCTTTCAACTTCTGCTCATCCAACTTTTTCTGCTCTATTCGAGCGTGGAGATGTTTTCGGCATTTAAAAAGTTTATCGTAGTTACAAGGACTTTGATAACCGCTAGGAATTTTCATTCACTTTCCAGTGCCAAATTTTGTTTGAGAGGACGTCACAGTTCATTTTATGTCTACAATTCATGAACATTTCGATTGTCAGTGAGCTTCTTTCTAATCTCATCACGTTTCGCCAACCTCGGGGCCTTCGTGCCCGCTCCCGTATGTATGTTTCTCGTGCCCTCTTGATACACCCGCACCTAGCTCTTCCATCGCCAGCTCGCATTAGCTGCGCTGCTGGATCATTCTACCTAAGCCCGTTATCTTTAAATTAAATTACCGCTTATTCCTTCCCGAGGGCGCCTCCGTCTTGGAAGGCTCTCTCATCGCATAGGAAGATCGTCAAGGGGCAAGCTCTCTCTGGGTAACGCTCACCGATTAAATTGCGAATGAAGTCTTGCGCTTTTATTTTTACGGCATCCGTTCCCGGGGCTCCCCTCTTCTCCTGTTCCCTATTCCCGCATCTCAGCCGAAATTGTTTTCTGTTCATTTGCGTGGATTATCTGTATCCGTCCCTTTCCGTTTTGGGCCATATCTCGGTCTCCTACCTTTTTGCCTTAGCTCTGGAATAGGTAGTCACACATATATTTATCCGTGTGATACTATGGCGCATCTCATCCTCACCGTATTACGACAACAATCCCGCATGTAATGTTATTTTAGGAGCCTATAGGGAGGAGAGTTGAATGCCTCCATTCTTCTCGCTGAGGCTTTTATGGCACGCTCGGGAGGATTATTAAAACTCCCGGTTCACGCATAGATTATTTGCATTCTGAGATGGCGATGAGCCTACATTTCAGCTTTTTTTATGTCTCTCTTGGATGGGCTACCTTTTTTCTCATATCGTCGGGAGGATTCTGCGTAAATAACTCATTCGAGCGATGTTTATTTAGATTTTTATCTCCCCTCGTTTTATCACTCAAATGAAACGACGCGAGCGTTTTTAAAATATTCCATGATATATTTACGATGGAGATGTGCATTGGAGGAAATTTGCATATTTATGAAATATCCTTCTTTCTATATCGGTGTATTTATTTTCGTTTGATGGAACGCATTGGGTGAATGGTATCTCAGGAATTTTAAGCGTGTTTTTTTTTCTCGGATTTTAAGTAAATTTCATGTATCCATGCATATTGCGAGTTTTATTGATATAATTCACTGGTAATCTAGGTTAAATTTAAGGGAAATGTAATTTGTTCATGCTTTCTCTGGCATTGTTTTTTTTGAAATCCGCATTTTGCATTTCATGTTTCTTTTTCGCAGCATAGAATCATAGTTGCTGCTAACGTTTTAGTTAGGTACATACTTCACTGAGATTTAGAATGTCATTAGTTCAATTGTGCAAACAGTTCACGTGTTAGTCTTAGTAAATGTACAGTGAGACTCTCTTAACATGTATAAGTACAAGACCTATGGCAAGTAACTATTCAGAATTTACCTTTGAGAACGGAATTTTTAAATCTAAATTTAATGTCAGAGTACGATGTGTACTATGTAACATTTCCGACTCATAATCCGTAATGGAACTTGCACCATAAAATATATGCAGGAATGGAGCCTTCATGTTGGCCAATCCAGTCTTACAGTTAATAATTGATCGAAGTTTGTAGCCGTGAATTGACTTCTCATAAAATATTCATCGAAATATGCTGCATTTATTGCTTACTTAATTTGGAGAACGTAATTGTACGAAATTGGGAGTAAACCACATATTTTATTCAATACCCACACATTTGTCGTATGATCTACATCATTATCATCATGGGTCAGCAATCCTAGTATTGGTTTGACGCAACCCTCCTAGATTCTTCTATCAGCCAACCTCTTCATATTGACGTAATTCCAGTCTTTCACGTCCTTCACGACCTTTTCTATATATCTCATACGAGGCCTGCCTTTTCCAATCTTCCCGTCCACTTTTCCCTCGACAATTGTCTACATCGGGCCATCGTGTATCAAGATATGGCCGATAAAGTTGTTCCGTCTTCTTTTTAGAGTTTTCAGCAGACTTCTCTTTTCTCCCACTCTTCTTAATATTTCTTCGTTTGTCACTCGGTCCATCCAACTAATCATCATCATTCTAAAATGCATGATTTTAGTCTCATTTACGCAATGTCATGGAATTACTAAAGTTTGGTATCACTATGACTGATCGCTTTGATGATAAATGTTCATTTCCGCTATTAGGGTAGCACCGATCGCTTATGAGTGTCCATTAGATCTCCTAAATGGTGAGCATGGAACGGTAAAGGAAACGATTTTTTGAATGCAATAGGGATACGCTAATGAATAGATTTTAATTCTTTATCAAAGAAGCGTAGATAGATACAATTTGATCGACAACCGTTTCCATGCGTCTTCATTTCCTTCGGCAAAATATGAAGGACAGTATTCCCCTGTGGAATTTGCCACGCACGCCCCACTTCGTTCTCATCCTCGTCGCCTGTTCAATAACTCAGCTCAGCTCAGACTCCCTTATCATTCGTCAAGGTCCTCTTATCATTAACTCTTACAGAGGAAACGGGCATCCTCGGATTATCTTCAGTATCTATTTCTGCCTTCTAAGCCGTCTTCCTGACAGCGCCGCGCAGTCGTATGCCCTCATATCTCTATCTCCAAAGTCTCTTTCACTGATCGTCCCCCTATACAATTACATATATCCTTGCATTTTTATTTGAATGATTTTTGCCTCCACTCCTTTACGTTGCGGTTATTTTTGATAGAAATATCTGTTAAATCTATTTTAATCGTTTTCGGAATAGGAAAAATGTATTCCATATTTTGACCGATGTATACACGCTCTAAATATAGGTCGTGGGGGCCTAGTGGGTAGAGATACTGACCGGAGGGTCTCGGGTTCAAATCCCGGGCAAGAGCCTTTCTGGACACCCCCATCTAAAATCCTCGCGATTCGATTTTCTGGGTGCCAGGAAATCGCAATTGGCCCAGGGAAAGGAACTGGTCAGGGGGACCAGTTCCTTTCCCTGAATGTGTAAAATAAGTTCTTGTTCTTTCCCGGCGTATTAACTGCGTAAATTCTTCTCGGGTCTTCATCCGAGTTAGATTCTCCATCTCCGCCGATGTTTCGATGGCCAACTCGCTCATCGTCTTCAGGGCAAGACCTAAATATATGATTTTCACACGCCATTGGCTTAGTACGGGATGAACTCTACTCTCACCTATCAAAGACCAACCTTCGGGTTGAATCACTGAGTGAGTGTGAATATGCTTTCTCGTGGAAATAAATTTGATGTTCATCACGTTTCGCTGTTTCGACAAAGTGACAAAAATGAACCTTCAAAAAATCATATATTTATCATAACTGCTTCATGTATGCGTATCTATCCCCTCTTTAAAGAAATAAAGTATTTTAGTGTGTGGATTTTCAACGAATTTATAATTCTCATGAATGCAGACACTCGCCGGTACTACGGAGGCAGTCATCTTTAATAGTTTACTTTTCACTAACGGGCCTAATCCATCGCACTGCATTCCACGTTATCCGCAATAAGTTCTTATTGGCTAGAATGTTATTTTACCCTCCCTCCAGTCATGCATACCTTCATTTATGCTGAACTAAATCCTAACTAACTTTCTGCTATTTTCACCTAATCACACTACTACAATTTATCATCTATCATTATCATTCGATAAACCTTCCATCAGTCTTTCTCCTTCCCATATAAAGTTCCCCAAAAACTTTTCCACCACTGCTAACACCTCTTCCTCTCCAAGTACTATCCCTCATCAATTTTGTTCTCTACCAGCTTACTTCATCTTCTTTTCTCATGATGATTTCAATGACTTTCATTGGCCATATTCTAAATGGAATTTCAATCGATCCTCTTTTTTTATGTTCGCCAGAACAAAAATCATTAATTTTTTGTAACTGTCTCTTTCGCTGGCTTCAATCATTGCTGATTATAACTTGAGAAAATGAAGTGCCAAAGGCCGTACTGAAAGGAAAAAAGCTTTAAAGATAAGATTAGTACGGGAAATAAATGCGCAAAAGTTTCAGAAAAATTTAAATACAAGTTAAATCAACCAGATTCAACATCCGTGTGGTTAAATTCAAAATCAATATTTATAGTCTGAGGTAGGAAGTTTTCCTGTCTGAAAAAACTAATTAAAAGACAAATAGTGCTCACAGTTGAAAGTTCCTGGAGGAAACTATAGGGACAGGACTCGTTTAGCCTTCCAAGTATGTAAGATAATGGAATGAAACTCCTTGGACCGTAAACACTTGTTTCGCCTATTTCTTAAGGCACATGACGTTACCTAACTCTGTCTGTTTATTCAATCAGTTTTATTTCAGTATAAGCTTACTTTCACGGGGGTAAACACGGGGGTAATTATGATCTAGTGGACATATCTTATTATTTAAGTGCCCTGTTGCGTGGATGTTCCATCCAATGCCAGCGAATTCGATGAAGTTGATGGGTGCCCTGGGCAACGAAGGCTGGCCAAGGCCTTGCCGTCCTAGCAGTCTGCGGCAGTAAAACGCCTCCCCCCCCCCCCGCCCAGCGACCGTGCTTTTGCCGTCGCAACGATAATAGCATGGACCCCGTCCGGATGAACAGCCCGGGGAAAGGACATTGTGGCGAGGTCTGAAAGAACGCAGCACTCCCGCGAGAGTTGAGAGTAAGTCCCCAAACCCCCATTGCCTTCCGCATTCCCGTCCACCCCTTCCCGAGGTTTCTTCCCCCCTCCCTTCCCCGACCCTGAGAAACCCCATCTCTCTCGCCAACGACACCTAATTATCGATCGCATACCCCTGCCATACACCCTCTTGCTCCTCTCCCTCCCCGGCCATTCTCGGTAGTGTCCCCTCCGAGGGCGAGGCATCACCTCCTCCTGCCCCTCCTAGCCCTCCACCCCTCCATTCCCCGACTCAACACAAAGCGTGTACGTTCCATTAGGGAACGGATGACAGGGAAGAAAAAGTGCATTACGGGCCAGGGTGGTGGTCGCCGAGTGGCCCGGAATGGGGGGAGGGTTGTCCTCAGACAGCGGTGATTGAACTTTGGAGAGTCCGGGGTCGGGGAAGGGTTGGGGAGAGGCGATTGGTGGGATGCTCTCCCGTGTTTTGGAAAGAAATTAATGCAGTGCAGGGCTGTCTGCGGGGTGATTCCCTCAAATTAGGCGCGGGTAATCCGTTTTCTGCCGGAGATGAATCCTCGGGAGTTTGGCGTAATTGTGTCAGGACGGCGGCGAGGAGCCTTTCCGCCGGAAATCCGCCGCAGCAAGTAGAGCCAATGTTCTCAATGTTAAATAAAGGTGAATCCGTAATCAAATCTTTTTCCTTTCGTGCGTATGGTGTACAAATGAAAGCGTCTCTTTTTGTCTAAAGATAAAGAAGACAACAGGGATCCTATTTTTCTCGTCATAGGCGTTCTTATACTAGCTAATGATTTAGTAGTTTGATTATCTTTTTATTTAGTTTTAGCAATGTTAGATTATATTTCAAGTAATTAGGAGTCAATTGCACTATGCCTAGGGAAATCATCAAATTTGGGAAAAATAAGAATTTATGCTATAATTTTACCTAACAGCCAGTAATACTTTCGCAAAATATATTATTGTATGCCTGAACTAAATATGAGAGAAAGGTACGTTCTACAGGCCTCCCTCAAAATTGCTTATGGCCGAAATCCTGAATAATGAAATAGTCTCCAAATTTGCAAGGAAAGTTGGAGCTACGTTGTTTTATCCCGATAGCAGTAAATGAAATTCCTCTCGCGATATTCAAAACGATAAGAATGTCAAGGTATGCGTGTATGAAAATTATATGCCTTTTAGTTGCAATGTTGAACGTACCTTTTCCGAAAAGAATCTTTTCAAACCTTTGCCACATAAAAAATAGAACTAAGTTGGTATTTTTTGATTACGTGAGCACACCGTTTTTGACTATTGTTTTGGCACATTGGGTATTGCTTAAAAATGGCGAACGAGTTTTGCTTCATTCAACTCTTTCAACCGAATATTTATTCACTTTCCAAGCTACAATAGCTATAAAACATGGTGTATTTAGGCAAATATAAATATTGTATGAGGTAAAAATTAATTATTCCATTGCAAATAATATGCATAAAGTTATCTCGGGTGTTCCAACTGGACACCTTTTGTATGGCTGCAAACGTGTCTGAATCACGTGTGGACGTGCAACGTGTGGAATCACGTATGCATCTTTCGCGTTGTCGCAATCTCTATCGCTAACGCTTACCCCTAGAATAGCGCAGGGTTAACAATAACCGTCCATAAAATTCGCTCCACTGATTGTGATAAGCGGTTTGAAGTGCTGGGCGAAAAATGAAGAACGGAGATCACGTTCTGTCTGACATAAGTTTAATCAAAAAATAACGTTAACGCTAGCGCACGCCTTATGAAGATCCATGATCGTACTGACCATAAATCAATTCTCAAAACGAAAGTCTTTAATAGGGTTTCATTGTTGCGTGTGTTTAGGGGACCTGATAGGCTTAGAGCAGACCAATCAGATCCCCTGAGCATGTATAACAAACAATGGCGATCGTTGAGTTTATAACGACGCTCAAATAAAGACGCTGCATCATTACAAGCTAATGCCTGCAAAGAGTTATTCTCTACCTTTCCTATATTCCCTTTCATTCCGAACCTCATACCTTTCCTTAGACCTCCCAGTCTGAAGTGCGTCATTTGACTTGAGGATGGAGTTCCAGTTGGGATCCGAGGCGTTGCTAACCATGAAATATTTATCCCGGGGGATAAAAATTATCGGTCCGTAAATAAAGCCACGTATCAATAATATTCCAGAAAAATGAGCCGTATTTAAAAATGCGAGTAGATCATTATCATTGGTCAACAATACTAGGATTGGTTTGACGCAGCTATCCTCTCAATTCTTCTATCGGCGAACCTTTTCATTGTGACGTAATTCTTCTCTTTTACATCCCTCACTACCTGTTCCATGTATCTCATACGAGGCCTGCCTTTTCCAATCTATGAAAGTAGAATAATTTTTAATTATCCTCTTTAAGAAGGTGCATTGGAAATACAGAGCTAATCTAACAAGCGGATTTTAATATTGCTATAATAATTCACGCGATTTTCCAATGAAAATATTCTCTGTTTTGAAGCGCCCTTTATATGGCCCACCACTCCACCAGAGCTGAATTATATGAACGATAATTGCATCGCTCTCCGAAGGTTCTTATGGCGGAGCACGTCCCCTGCAACCGCCTTTATGGCGTACGTTTTATTTCTCCGGTATTGCGTGCTTATTTTCCTCGCCTTTCTCCCATTTTTCTTCTGTCTCTCCGCTTATCTCCCTCCCTCTTTCCATTTTCCTGATTCAGACTCTCATTTAATTTCTGCCGTCTCCTCTTTTAGGCTCGCATTCATTTTCCCCCTCTTCCTTCTCGCAGGATCGATGCTTTACTTTCCCCTCTGCGCCTTCATTTTCGTTTGATTTTTTTAAGTAGATTATTAGAGTATTATCTGCTTTTCTACTTTATTAGAAGCAGAATACTAAGTAATTTGTCGGTTTGTGGTTGCAGTCCACTGTCACTCGCTTTTTGAATTTTTATTTGCGTGTTTTAACTCCGTGAATTTTCTAAATTCCCCTGCGTGTTTAATTCTTCATTTTTCATCTAATGGATGCGACGTTGTCATTGGAGTACCTTTTATGCTTTGTTTTCAATACTTAGTTTGACAATACTGATTTAGCTGTCCATTGTTCCTCATGCTTACTTTTAAGATTATTTTTGGGCTAAGATCACGGAATCAAGATATGCCCAAAAAGGCGTGATACCTTTCATTTTTCTTCCATCTGGCTGACTTTCTTCATCCATTGGATATATTAGTCTTATTATTAGGATCTTTAAAAATATTTACTTGATTATGGTAGTAAAATCGATTGAAATTATTCTAAGTAGTTGTAACTTAGCACAAATTTTAAGCTCAGTGCAAATGATGTATTTAAAAATTCTGATGAGGAAGAGATTTGTTGCTTATTCATTTTGGGTTATTCAAAATAGTTACAGTCTCAGCATAAAATATTTCTTTCGGCAAAAGCAAGGACGTATCTGCACCTAGTTGGCGTTTACGCCTTTTTTCATTCGGAACTCGTAAACCCGTCGGGACTTGAATCCGGTCGCCGAAGATGGAATCGGCGCGATTGCAATTTCTAGGTCGTCTACCGTCCCTCCGTGAGCATCTTATTCCCGTCCACTCTTTCCGCCGTTCCTTCTCCTGCACCTTCCCATTTCACCATGCTCCTCCATGGCCATTCTCGAATTGGCGCGCATTCCCCTCGGACCCATTCCTCCTGCCACGGATTCCAATTCCCATTCCGTCGCTAATTCCTTCCCCGTGCCTTTCATCGGCCTCACTCCCCTCCATCTCGTCGGTCGGCCTTTTCCCATTTCCTCCGCTGTCGCATCGGCCCGCAAAATAGTGCGAGAGGAAGAGATATAAAGGTGGTGGTGGGTAGGTGGGGGAGAGGGATCGGTATGGTCGGAGGCACCGGCAGGAATTGATGCCTCAGGACTTCCCCGGTGAGCGGAGAAGATGTGTGGCACGTAGATACTCTGCTGTGCACAAATGCACTCGCGGTGCGTGCACCTTTGTTTGCACAAGGGATCCGTCGCCGAGTGGATTACTCCAGCGCTGGAGTGGTTGGGAAGGTGGGGTGAGTGGCTTGGGCAGGTTTGTAATAATTGCAGGAGCAAGATATCCATCCCCTTTCACTGGTGTATTAATCACCGTCCAACCGGCAACTGATTGATGATTCTTGCGCAGTAAAAGGGTGCACTTTTTTCGTTCAACTTTCACGGGCTCAGACGACCGTAGTTCATCCTTCAATCAGAAATGCATTTCTCTCCCATAGATGAGTGCTTTTGGGTGCTGCTCTGAATTATGAATGGTGTTGTTTTTCGACCGCGAAACAGCAATAATTCATATTGCATGTCGACATCTTCTTACTCCATTTTATCTGAATTCCCCTTTTATAATACTTTCTGTCATTTACTTTTCTTCTAAGGTTGTATTAGGGTTTTGTCAATGTTATTTCCATAATTTTGGGTTAGCGATAGATTTCGTTATGTATAGGATACAAGTCTATAAATGTGTGCAGCATATGTATGTAATTGCCAACTATATTATTGCACACCATGTTTTGGTGCAGTATAGAGTACTGGTCTTCCAATTCAGGAGCCTGGGTTGAAACACCAGGCGTGTTAGGATTATTTCATTTTCGGTTTAATTGCTGTAATTGTTGTGTGAAGAGAAAGGTCAGTTTTCGTCCTTTAGGACGAAATGTTAAACGCTAGCCTGTTGGTGCTTTTCGGTTAGGTAAAAGGCCAATCCTATCAACATTCCACCTAGTTATGCTGGTGAATTTCAAGGTGAATAGGGCGGAGGCTACTGTAGCTATGGCATGGCGTTTACATTTTTTATTGCTATTTTAACGCAGTTAACATAATAAGAAGGCCGCTTTTAACCAGCAAGTTGTCGCAGCATCCAGCAACCTAAATATCTCTTCCCTCTTCATATTGTAACACTGGAGAGTTTCTCATTATCATTACCTTTGTCGAATACATTTAATCCCTCATATTTTTAGTGTTCTTCAATGCTGAAATTGTGGCCGTGTACCTACTTTTTCCGAAAAATTTTCCTCTCCTTCACCAGCGTCTCAAGGAGCTTTCTCTTTTGTACCCGCGCGATCCGAGTTGAGGGCTTCATTCCGTTTCTCAGGCAATCCTCATCCCTCCAAACCCTTCGTTTATGGAATCGCTTTCAACGCAATCCATCGCCTACCCCATATCACCTCTCGTTCTCGCTCATGCTACGGTCTCCGTGTTTTCCGCTACACACGCCATTTCTCTTCAGTTTCGCCTCACTTCCACCCTATTTACCTGCTCGTCAGGTTTGGAAATATCTCCCGCCCCCATGCTAATTCTTCCTCCAACTCATTCGCCTGGATCGTCCCTTTATGTCTCATCTCTATTGCTTTCCACCTGCCGAGGGATTTCCTCCGCAGACAGCTTGAATCGACCTCTTCTTACCAGTCCAATTGGTACTTCTTACTCTCCAACCATTAAGTGTCGCCCTACTAAAATTCCTTAGTAAGATCCTTTTTTAACGCACCGATGTCTCCTCTAACTCTCTTTCGAAGAAACAAAATTTTTAATGCTCTGTGCCCCTAGAGAACATTTCCATTACGGCACGCGTTGAGAGTGAAAGCATTTTTTTTTAACTTTTTTCCAGGAAAGAATGTTTTTTCCCAGGTTTTCACTAAATTTTTTGAATTTAACTGAATAATTTTGCAGCCATAGAAGTGTAAACCTTTCGAGTATTTTAGAATTAAGATTTGATCCTTAGTTTAGTACTGGTCGTATCTTGTTTTGTAATTTGACTTTGATTTGTAATGTTTGCAATTTTGTGGCAAGCTGGTTTTTTCGTGAGCTTTTTATCTCCGCAGCGTATTGGCCTAAGGATTCATCTCTTTTATGTACTTATTTTTCTGATCATTTTAACGGCCCACTGTTTCTTTTTAGAGCGTCGCACGTTGAAAAATCTTTTCTCTTGGTCTCTATCCCTTCTTTAACGTCTGGTCTCACTTGAATTTTTTTTAATTTACTGAGGCCAGCGAGATGTAGTGTAAAGAACTGCAGAACAAACAAACTCGTTCTACTGATTTTTTCGAGCAATGTTTACAAGCAAGATCCATAACTTTAGATGATCTAAGCAGCAAGATTTAGGAAGATGGTGATTTACATAAGTTTAAAGGATCATGTTGAGCTTGTCGAAGAAAAATGATCTGGAAACAAATGAAGAAATTTCTATCCTTGTGTGCTCTTACTTCTATCTCTAATTTCAGCTTTCCCTTTAATTCGCAAGCTCTTGTTTGTTTTGTCCCTTTTCCCCTGCGCTTTTCCATTCTCCTTTTCTCCATTAGTGATAGTTCAGTCCTTTGTGTACAGTGATTGCTCGCATCTGTGGCTTTAATCAGCTGCCATTCTTGTCTGCGAGAATTTCTTGTGGAATCAAAACGGTGTTTTCTTTTCCGTTGTCATGTTCGAGCCAAGTTGGAAGTTATTACTTTCGCATTCGTCGTTTGCTTTTCTCTCACTCAGAGGATATATCTCTGCCAGAGGTTTTATCATGGGATTTAATCAGTCGGTCTCCTGCCTTCCTCTGCAAATACAGTCGTCGAGAGCCTTGTTTGAGCCTCTTGAATGCTCCAAGGATTGTATATGTGTTTGCTTTTTCGTTTTGCGACGGTGGATCCACAGGAGGGAAGAAAATTGATTTCACACTTGAAGAAAAATCGTCCCCATCACTTCCTATAGTTAAACGAAGTAACTGACTCACAGAGAAGATACGTTGCATGTACTAAAATTGCGACTAATTTCAGGTCATGATTGTATATTCCCGGTTAGCAATAATTTCTTACAAGGATAGATCGGATAGCTATATTTAAGGTGTATGGTATATATTAAAAACACCAGCGTATTATGCTAGATCGACCAGATAATTAAGATTAGAGACATAGATTGTCGTACTGATAGGTTCAAAATGTCATTTTTTCCCCGTACTATAAGATAATACAATAGGTAGCATAGCAAAGGGATAGGTAGGGGAAATATTTTGCAGTAGTCTGTAGTGCATGATGCATGTATCAACAACCAATCCCTTTATTACTATGTATATACTGACCATCTAGTTGCATAAGACCCTATTATCTAGCATGTTTCCATTAAGTAGCTTGTTTGCATGTCAATAGTGCATGCTTGGTGATCTTCACCCCCTGCTACACACCATCGCGGTTGCTTGCATGGTGTCGCGTAGTTATAGATATTTAATCGTCCCCACCACTTCCTATAGTTAAACGAAGTAACTGACTCACAGAGAAGGTACGTTATCAAGGCAAAGTTTGTGTTTTTTGTATTTAGCTTGGATTAACTTCCAGTTATTTTCTGATCAAAGGATATCGTGAAACCACTACGGAGTGTTTGATTGAATCTTCGTGAGATTTCAAAATATATGGGTTCCATTCTCGGAATCTGAATTAGTAGGTACTTTTATATAATTATTGACTCTTATTGTTAATAAGTTTTTTAATACAAGTAAATTGAAATGACTTTGTGATTACTTTATGCATTCAGTATGAAAATTCGTTGATATCCTTTAACTAGGAGTTCCATAGACAAAAGTAATAGCAAAAAGGTCTCCTGGGCCGATTTTCCAGATTTAGGTATATATAAAAATAACATTTGAAGGCTACTGACGATTCTGTTGATATTGCTTTTAATGAATGTTGTTTAAATTCTCTTTTCTCTGGGTGACCGAACGTATTATGATTAAATATCTGCTTACAGCCGAAAATGGCTTAATCTACGTCATCTTTAACAGCCAAAGTATTCATTAAAATAATACATTATGGTACATTTTAATATAAGGCAATTATTCATCGTTGAAGTTGACAGTGTACTTATTTAATTATTGATTGTTCGCGTCTTCAGAAGAGTAATTTAATGCATGAAAGCGTCATTGAGTTTCTTTTTGTGAAAACAATTATGAATAAAAGAATTTTAATGAATTTATTTAAGTATTATATTTGAACTATTTTACTTAATGGTCACACATTCGTTAGCGATTACGAGGAAGTGTTAATAAAAGAAGGGCAAAGACTTTTCCGAGATTCTTTGAAGTCCTATCGACAGACTAGATGTACATACATATACACCTTTCGGTTCAAGTGAGAAAAACTTTACGTACCACATTCTCGGTTCCACGTTTTGCAAGCCTATAACGTCCTTGTTATTCGGTATCTCTTTTGGAAAGGAATATCTAGACATTTTATTCCACCTGGCAATATTTGGTCGTGAAACGTTGTCAAAGTATGGTGATGAATTGAAGTCGACTGCTATGGGAATGTTTGGTGGAATAAATTCAGAGAATTTTAATTTAATGACCATGTCGGTGCAGTTGAAACATAGCTCGAGGGAAATATTTTGGTTTCAAAAGACTCTTAAGCTCTTGCGCGTGAAAACAAAATGATTCAAATGCGATTAAAACTGAAAATATTAGTGATTTTGTTTTTAAAAATATAAAGACCTAGTGTTCTTATTGGCGGTTGTCATAAAAAATCCTTTCTATATTTCAAGTTTTAAGAGGCTTTACCAGCTCAGTTAGTGCGATTTTTCCGAATGGGTTGAATTTCAGTGACAATATGCATATAAATGGAGAAAGAGATTCTTTACAAATTGTGGGTGGGGAATTAGAAGTAACTAGGAATAGATAAATTGTGATGTGAGTGTGCGTAAATGGGGAAAAATAATGCATTTAAAAAATAGATGCTATAGGGATGAAAAACTGCTTTGTCTATTTTTCATAAATCCATATAAGTGGCAACTCATTGCTGTAAATATGTAATATACATCTTCTACACAAAGTGTAGTGCTTAAAAACTGCTGATTATCTCAGCATATGGTGAACTGATTCATTCTCATCAATTTAAATTACTCAAGTTAGAAAACAGTTTGTTATACGCCGATGAAGAAATAATCTGTGTTCGACAGCTTATGCGATTTACACCATGTATGATAGATGATTAATAGGTTGAGGGAAGGACATTTCAAGGAACGGATAACGGGTGGAAAGAAACTCGGCGTTGGCATTATCATGCTCTTAGTGAAAGGTGCTCACTCACTCAGTGATTCAACCCGAAGGTTGGTTTGGATTGGTGAGGATAGAACTTACCCCGAACTAAGCCACAGGCGTGTGAATTTCACACATTAAGATAGGGGGGCCGATCCAGAGGACTTCCAGAAGAGTGAAATGATCGCAATCCCGAAGAAGCCAAAGGCAGAGAAATGCGAAGAGCACAGAACATTTATCCTGGTGTCACAGACATCGAAAATACCTTCTAGGATAATTAACCGAAGAATGGAAGGAAAGATCGACGGGAATCTTTCGGAAACTCAATTCGGATTAAGGAAAAACCGATGAGCTAGGGGGGCAATACTTAGCTTAAGGATACTGATCGAGAAAATCATACACGTTAACAAGCCGTTGTATGTGGCATTCGTGGACTTGGAAAAGGCCTTTGACAACGGAGGATGGAACAAGATATTCAAGATACTGGAAGCAATTGGAATAGACCACAAGGATAGAAGAATAATCTATAACCTCTACAAGAACCAGGTCACCACAATGCGAATGAAAGACGGAAGAAAGATAGAAGCCAAAATAAATTAAGGAGTCAGACAAGGATGCAGCCTCTCCCCAGCGTTACTCAATATATACCTGGAAGAAGCAATAAGAGACGAAGAGGAATTTGTTATCATGGGCATCAAGTTGAAAGGCGAAGAAATAAACATGCTAAAGTTTGCTGATAACATCGCAGTTGTAGCAGAAAGTCGAGAGAACCAGCAAACATCCCTGACCACAATGGACCAAGTACTTCAATAATATAATATGAGCATCAACAAGAATAAAATTAAAATCGTGGTGTGCGGAAGAGAGAAGCTTAGGGCAAATATCACAATTCGGGGAGTGAAGTTGGAACGAGTGTAGAACTTCGGCAGCACCATAACTGGGGATAGAAGAAGCTCGACGGACATCAAGTGAAGAATAGCACAAGCTAAGGAGGTGTTTATGAAGAAGAGACAACTACTGTGCTCAAAGAACCTACGACTGCAAACAAGGAAGCACTTCATCAAAACATTGGTATTGAGCGTGGCACTCTATAGATCAGAGACATGGAACATCGGGAAAGCATACCTGAGAAGAACTGAAGCCTTCGAAACATGGTACTGGAGGGGAATGTTGAAGATTAAGTGGACAGATAAAGTGAGGAACGAAGAGGTGTACAGAAGAGCAGATGAAGAAAGGACAATATGGAAATCCCTAAGACAAAGAAGAACCAGATGGATTGGACATACCTTGAGGCCCAATGAATTAGTTAGAAATATAACAGAAGGGAAGATTGAAGGGAAGGTCCCGCGAGGAAGATCAAGGGACAAATATCTAGGGCAAATAAAGAAGGACATGAAAGAGAAAACGTACCAGGGCGTGAGGGAATTAACACTGAATAGGGCAGAATGGAGGGCTGCAGTAAACCAATCCTAGGATTGAAATAATGATGGATAGAGTGAAAGTTGCCAAGGCATTTACGGTTTAACGTTCTATTCGACGGACAGATTGTTATTTATAAGGTACTCTTCACACAGTGCCCAAATACGGATCGTTAAACGCAATACAGTTAAATCATTGTAGTTACCGGGATTCGAACCCACAGGTCCATTGCATGACAGGCTAGTAGTCTATTTACCTAAACAATTCTATTGCAAAACTTTCACCTTTATTCTAATCCGTTGCCTGTTTGATTAGCACTTAAAATACCCAGCTAAATGTAATGTTTAGGAAATGATAATTCATTGTTATGTCCTCTCGGTATTTGATGTTATTAACTTATAAAATCAAGTTTTACATTTTATCGCGTATGTATTTAGATAATACATACACGATACGATTTTCATGCATTAAATGAATAATTTTATGTATGAAAATATATACGCTATCCATACCAAAGGGCTCATCAGCATAAAAGCAATTCAGTATCCTACAGAATGGTGATAATTTATTTGGGATATAATGGAATTCGCTGTAATCAATGCTTCGTACCATGAACAGGTCGCTGTTGAATAGCTAACTGAATCAACACAGTAAAATATTCAACAATTCTTTTCTTTTTTTGTCTCTGCTCCATTTGTGTAATGCTTGTCGAGAAGAAGTTAAATCCCGTGTTTACTTTGAGGAATATGTTTGACGATACGTTGCCTTTCTTCTCTATTCTGAATTATGCCTCCGGAATTAGGTCTGCTATTCATACCAGTCATAATACCTTTGTTATAGAAACGTTTTAGGTTAATATGTAAATATTACGATGATGGGATCGTATTCAGCGATTCTAAAAATTATTTTCTATTAGATATTTTTGGGTAGAGCAAGATGATAAGGAACCCATTTTTCATGTTTCAACTCCAGTTCTGCTTGTAAATAGTATCTATAAGAGGTGATCAATTTTAAAAAGTACAACCCCGAGTGCTTGTCATTAACCATGACATAACTTGATGGTCATTTAAGGTATCCACCAGTGTTTTGCAATCCACCTAAATAACTACGTAGAATTACGCTCCAAGTTTTAAATTCAGTAAGTTTGCAATCAATTTGGGCGTGTTTAGCTTCATTATCCAGTGATTTTAATTAAGTGTCCGCAATGATTTTAATTGTTTTCTACTGAGTATGGCAGGCTTGGGTAGGCATAAAATAATTTTGAGTGAAACCCATTATGAAAGTAGAAAATGCAATTGGAACTGATATCGTAGGCGTAGAAGTGGATTAAAAAGAGTTGTGGTGTTGTTCGTAGTTATTCCCTTCATAAATGCAAGTCCTGCTAAGAAATCCACAGTCATATTTCATATATTTATTACAATGAAATGTATATTGCGTTAGATTGCCATTTCAGTTGGGTTTGTTCTACCCAATATCCGCCGTTGTTCAGATGCATCGAGAAAGGGTTCACGTCTGCGTATTAAGTCCTTCCAGGCCGGATGCGGATGCTGTGTCCGCCAGCCAGCCACTCCAGGATTTGCGGAATAGTATGCGGAATAATGCGGTGCTTACGTGCGGGATCTCGGCGCTCTAGCTGTGGCGAGCGGCGTGCCCTATCCGCGGAATGGCTAGAGGCAGTGGACTGAATAATCAGTGGGGAAACTCAAGGGCGAATGCAAATTTCGCCACCGCGGGGCAACAACTTAAGGCGCCTGTGGCCTCGGCGTCTTCATCTTTCCTTTTTTTTCCTTTGTCCTCCTTCCCCTTCGAATCTCACCGCGCCACCGATCCGCATCACGCGCGCCTTGTCATCCTGCCGCTCCCCGGTCATCCATCTTCCGCGAAATGTATTCTTCTTGTCTCCTCTCGTGAAGACGACGCGGTGGAAGCAGTGCTCTCATCCTGCGGCCTCCCAGCTCTTGAGACCCCGCAGCTTTTCACTCACCCAGCACCCTTTTTTGGACATATATATATTTGGAGGAACATGGGGTAATTTATGTGAGTGGAAAAAGCGAGTGTTCTCCGCACTATGCTTTGTTTAAGGAACTGCAGTTTGTGCTTGTTTCTTCAGTCACGTTTTGCATGGAGAGCGTGCTGTAATTCAACAAATATGCTAATTTAAAAGAAGCGAATTAGGTTCGACATAGCAGTTAAATAGTAATTAAAGACCTATTACCTGCGTATTCCCATATGAACTCTATAAAAATAGTTTTATATATATTTTTTAATTTACATACCACATAAGAGTCAATGGTAAGCATTGACTTTTGATATGTATTAGAATTTTGTAGCTGTTAGGGGCCTCTTATGACAGTAAAAACTCTGACAATGAGTGGTATTTTTTCTTGATAGTTTTCAACAAATTTAATGTGTAAAATATCGAGAGCTTAGTATTCTGAGGTATGTCTTTTCCATGCAATTTCAACCGTAGAAAGTTAAGTTCATTGATATTGAGAGAAGCTAGGAGAAGTGAGGCGAAGGATGGGAATGACAGATGACACCTGAATAATGCTTCGAAAAACTGAGGGCAGAATAGCTGTAATGGTATTTAGGTTAAGTCTTATTGTATTTCAAATTCATCGTAGTCTATGAAACTAAATTCCTTGTGGTACATACAACAGTATCTTAACTTGTTGTACGTATGTACCGAATAGGGTACTTAAGGATTCAAATATTTTTGAGTAACTGAAGTTTTAAGTACATACATCGAAATCACCGCTATCGGTGAAAGTTGATTTTTACGTTTTTAACTCATTGTCAGAATTTCTCGAGGCGCATAGCTCCTGATATCTGGACAGAAGGGGCGTGGGAGACGTTTGGAATCACCGGCTATATCCCAAACCAGCGTGGAGCGGGGCGTAACCTCCCCTGCCCCTCCGGCCACCCCCTTTCCCTCTCCCCCCAACCCCGACCGAACCCACCCGTTGCCCCCCACAACTCTTATGACATCCAATTTCTGGAAGAGGCCGGATATTCCCACGCGGCGTTTAATCCCATGGGATAAAACCCCGACACCCAATCAACGCCCACCGCCTTTTCCCTCTTCTTCCACTCGCCAAATTCCATCCTCTTTTTTCCTCTTCCTCCTTCCGCCCTAGGTTCCCTTCTCCCAGTCCTCCCTCCACCTTGCCTCCATCCTGGGAGAGATAAGGAGAGGACTCGTTTCATTAGTGTCAATTTGCGCCGTAAAGAAAGGGAGGCCGCCTCCTTCTTTCTCTTGTCCCGTCTCCCGGGTTTCGCTCCTCGCCTCTCGTCCGGAACACGTGCTCAGCACCCCAGACGAATCCCTGAACACGCGGCCAACAAAAGGCGGGAAGAAAAGAAAAGAAAGTTGGCTGCGGCGGGAGATGAGCGGACGATATAGCCGTGTCGGCTTCTAGAATAGGGGCCCTTTTTAAAGGACAGCTTGTGGCTCGCTCCCAATCAGTGGTTACTGTGAAGAGTTTGATATCCTCATGCCCTTGTGGAAGAATTGTGCCTTCTACCAACATCCGCCGTCAAAGATTCCTGGTTAAGTTGATAGCTATTTCTAAGTCAGTTCTTGATACCACACCGTCATGCACTGATGTCCATTTGAGTTAAGACTTACGACCATGCAGCTCGAGGAAACAGGCTTGCGAGCGCAACGAAATTGACTCTCTTTTACTCCCCCTGAGGTGCCCATATTTCTCTTTCCACAGCGACCAAAATAATGGCAGGTTTAATTTACCCCATGGAACTACGATCATGAGCAAGTGACACAGAAGGCCTCAGTAATTGAAGTATCAATTATTAGTGCAAGCATGGAGAAGACTAGCGTTTCCACTCCACCCCTATAGTGATAGGTGTTTTTAGAATTGAGTACAATGGTTTTGGAAGGAATTCATCGCAAGAATATGCATGTTCCCCTTAAGCTGTAACCCACAACCAAATCACTACGCAAGTCTGTGAATCACAACGCACTTGAGGATTTAACGTGTTGACTTAAATTGGAAGCAATTTAATGATATTATTGCGTCAATACACAGTCACAGAATTAAACTCCAATGCACATGGACTTGTAGCTATCTAAAGTTTATTGTTTATGTCCAAATATTTCGATATATGTGATGCAGTGGAAGTAAATGATGGTGTTTTGGTGTTGCAAATAGTGGGATTAACTAATACCTGTGGATGGATGAAACATGTATGATATTGAGTTAATTAATAAGTATAAAAAAGTAATAAATCGTTTAAACACATGAACCCCACATTAACCAGTGAAGTAGCTTAGTTATATAAAGAGGTGAATAGGGACATAAAGAGTGTGAGAGGAAGTAAACGGAAAGGGATATGCCTTCCTAATGGTGTGTGGAATGTTTAGAACGAACGAAATTCTGAAGAAAACAGGAGTAAACGGAAGCAGAAATAATGCTTGAGAAAGGACAACAAATTGCGGATTTAACTCAAGTTTTATGTAAAGTTAAACCTGAATATGCACCGCTGCTTGCAAGTTTTCCTTTGTTGATACTTCTGTCTAAAATAGCCTCAAATAATTTCAATACCAGAGCCATATTATTTTTTTTGCCATAGAAAGGATGGGATCTAATATTTCTCAAACATCCTTTAAAGGCGGTGTCTTTGGACGGTGAAATGGAGTTCCTGAATTATTTGATGAAACTAAAGCTTGTACTTATTCACTGCTACGCAAAGCACTTTAGGGACTATCTCATGTCAGTTTATCCGTAAATTTACGACGCATTTTTCTTCACCACTGCGAGCTACGATCTCTCTGGGCACGGCCATTTCTCTAAGTGTTGCTGAAAAAAATCATGCCAACTAGTCATTCCCATTCTTAATAGCTTTCTCCTCAGCCCTAAGCCTAATTCATTTCTTACCCTGGCTTTTGCCGTAAAGCGATTTGCTTAAACTATGATGTCCTAAGATCCAAGCCGTACCGGGGAGACTCTTCTCCGCATTGCGTTGCCTGGTTGTTTTTATCTTCTTAGTTTTCCCACAACGGGAGCCTCAGGACCAGAGTACAGAGGTCGTACAACATGTTCATCTCATGCATTCTAATCTCATGGGCTTTTGAAAGGCTACATTCCATTCCCAGATGTAGCTAGAAGTAACTAAAGAGCTTTGGGAAAACGAAAAGTAAGCCCCTCTATTTGTGTGTGGTGAAGTATGGAAATTTTATGACGTAAATTTTTCTTTCCTTTTTTATTATTATCCCTTTTAATATTTTTCTTACTATAATTATTTCCTTTTTCATGAAAGGAATTTTTTTTAATCTATCGCAGTGAATGACTGCGAAGTGGTTCAAAATTTCCGTTCAAAGCTAGATATTGTGATGGAACGGGCTTGATTCTCCTTTGCCCGTTGACTCGCCGCAGTCCTTACGCCTTCGAGTACTGGAACCCTTACCTTTGCCTCGACACCTCGTCTCCTTCGGACTTTCCCGGGTGGGAAATGGTTTTGAGAAAAAGGGATATCGCGACCTTTGTCGCGTGTTTGAGAAGGGCGCCACCTCAAAACCGCGGCATCGGACCAGCTCAGCCAGCAAAGCAAGGACGATCCAACTTGTTCGAGGGTCGGGGGGACTTTAAGCCAGGGCGGACGGTAAAACAGTGAGGGTCGTATGACGTGAGCGCGGGAGAAATTACGCGAAGCGTAAGAATGAACCTCTGCCTTTTTTTTACAATTAACACAAGCAACATTTATTCACTGAAATGAGCATGAAAATGAACACAAAGGCACTCTACAGCTAAATAACACAGGTCTTAATGACTAATGAGGGATGAAGAGGTGAATGAATGGCGAGACATAAATGGAACGAAATTAACCACAATGAAATAATAACCCTGTAACACTTTGTCCAAATAAATGACCAAGCATGAAAAAATAGAATAAAATAAACTACTAAATGGAAAGAATTACACGCTCCTCGTCCTTTTCTGAATACTAATGATGAGGACGGGAGTAAGTGATACAGAAATATGGTCCCGTAGGACTATGATTGTCCACTCTTGGGATCAGTTTGACTGTTCTCTTGACCTGAAGGGACTTTAACTCTGTTTGGATATCTCGTACACCACTTATTCTGGCGCACACGGGTTTCACAGTGGGGAAGCGTGAATAAGAGGGTTGAAACCACTTAGGATTGGGGGAAATACGGGTGTGGCGATACTTATGTGTGAGCTGGTGTGGAGCTTGACGGCGAAATCCAGCGCGGAGAGACTGCACCGTTGAGTTTTCGGTAGGGTGGCGTGGAGAACGGAATTCAACAACTCCTGTTGAAATAATGCACCTTCCGACTGAAAGGAACTCGTCCAACCTTTGGTTCCGGGGATGCGGCGACCCGCTATCTTTTGCGGTCTGTCACCCTTATCTACCCGAAACCGCACCTCCTCTCTGGGGTGCCGGGATCGAGGTCCGCTGCGTCTCGTTCCTCCTCTGGGGCAGAACGCAGGAAAAACCGCTAGGGAACGACTTTGTCAATTCCTCGCGGAAGTCGTGGTGATCTCCGTCTCCGATTATCGCCTCTCTCTCTCTCTGTCCACACTCTCGCCTGGCTTCACCAGCACACCTTGAGCTTCTCTGCTCGACTCCCAATCACCAACTGCCAACTGATATCTCACCCGACTCAACCGTCGGCGTCCTCCTTGTAACGCTCATCCCCATCACACGTGACTTCAATTCAAAAATCACCAATAGATTCACGGCTTACACTGCCCAATGACCTGGGTAGACACATAAGTGGCGTGATCCTCACTCTCAAGGAATCCAATGCACAAGACAAAGGAACATTTTACCAGATATCCACGCAGAAAAAGGCAGGCGTTCATCTCGCTTACGTAACGGGGACCCGGCTTGGGACGCAAATGACCGGCGCGGGAGGCGCGACCAGGGAAAAACAAAGATAAGACGGCCAAACCGTCACAATATACACTTTAAGCTAGAGATTCTAGAAAGTAAGTAGCCCACGATCAATTTGCAGGCAAGCAGCGCTATTTTGCTGAATGATTGAATAGCCTCTGAATTGTGGATGTGAGATGCCGATTCGCAGTGGCCGTGTTTTCAGCAAGAGCATTTTTTTTCAAACGGAATCAATTTCTAATTTTTATTAGAAACCAAGCCAATTATAGTTTATTTAGCCTTTTTACAAACTACTATTTGAAAGTATTCTTGTTGCTGGGAATAGGATATAAGTAACCGGAGGAAATACATGGGGTCGTATTTTTTTAATTATTCAAAGATGAAGGGAACATAATGTAACATCGCAAGGCGAAGCTTTTTCAATACTACCTTCTTTGGGAGAATAAGTATTCGCTAAATTTATGATTATATAGATTTAAGAGGCCATGTCGAGCTGGCATTCTATGCATTGAAATCCAGTTGATGCAAAATAATGGGCTGAAGGTAAATAAAGCAAGGAATTCAGAACGTGTTACAAAAAATGGAGCCTACCTGATATATAGCCTTTTATCTATGCTTGAGTAAGATTTGTTGACGCATTTATTGTCATTAAATAAGTCACTTTTCGTCTTCAGAAGGTCATCATGATTATATAAGTGACCGATAAGGTCGCCCCGTAATCTTTATTTCGATGGCGAAGAGTGTTTCTACTTTAAGGACTATTTCTTTCGTAAAAATCAGTTTTTCATATTCTTCATTCTCATGAAACATTTTTCGTAGCTATAACGTATTACGGCTCGATATCTAAGCATGTTTCTTGCCTACTCTTGCCTTGGGAAATGTGATGAGAAGACAAAAGGGCAATGTTACTTTTCAATAGTTAGGCCCCACCTTGAATATGTAGCCAGTGTATGGGATCCGAATGAATTAGATTTGATCGGAGAACTAGACAGTGTGCAGCGTAGAGCTGCTAGGTTCGTTAAAATGTGTTAAGTTAGGTTTAGTAGTGTATCAAAATTAATACAAGAATTAGGGTGGGAATCCATATCAGAGCGTAATGTAAAATACAGATTAAATCTATTAATAAATTGAAATCGGATAGCTTTACTGAAGATGAAAGGCATTTATTAAAAACACCAGCGTATTATGCTAGATGCGACCATATAAATAAGATTGGAGAGATAGATTATCGTACTGATCGATTAAATATGTCATTTTCCCTCGTACTTTAAGAGAACTGAATAGGCAGCATAGGAAAGGGATAGGTAGGGGAAATATTTTCGAGTAGTCTGTAGTGCATGGTGCATGCATTAACAGCCTATCCCTTTATTATTATATAAATTCTGGCCATCTAGTTTCATTAGACCCTATTATGTAGCATGTTTCTACTTTGCAGCGTGTTTGCTTGTCAATAGTGCATCCTTGGTGATCTTCACCACCTGCCACACACCATCTCGGTGGCTTGCAGAGTATCATGTATATGAAGAAGTACTCTTTCGATGGAAGGCGATATGATGCGTTTATAAGCTCACGCGACCTGCGGTATTTTGCAATGGCATCTGATTCGTGCCTCTCATAAAATAAAAGACGCCATCATTCTTCTTTAGCGATATCCCTTACTCGCACGAGATGCAGGGGGGGGGGATTCCAGCCTTTCTATTCGTCGTGTGTATTACGCCTTAGCCGACGCACCCGGGGTTTAATGTTAACGCAGATTTAGATCTTGTCCTCCCTTCACCCCCGCCCGTCTACGTCTCCGGCCTTATTTTCCTTCCCACAACCGCTGCGCCTGCCTTCACCTCCATCTTGCGCGGCCTCGTAGGGCCATTAAAGGCGGATGTGGGGGAAGATAAGACGCCTCCCTCTCGCTGTATTCCTCCTCGCATTACCGCTCTCCGCCTCGCTTCCCTCGCGAAGGCACACACAACTCGGCATCTCCCTGCGCTTCGCCCGCCTCAGCACCTTCCAATCCGTCGGCTTTTCCCGTCTTCAGGCTCCTCCCTGCGGCGTCTTAACCTCCTGCGTGCCTACCCACACATCCTTCTCGTTTCCCTTTCCGTCCTCCTTTGCAGACCGCAGGCGTGCTCCGCTGTCTGCGTAGAAACTATGTGCACTCGAGTTTGGATATGAATAACAGCATTACAGTAATGCATGCAGGAAAAGTAATTAATTATTTATTTTTGTAATTTAATTCTTCGTTATATAATGGTAAATTCAAATTATTGAGGCGCATTTAGTATTTTTACGACGGTCATCGTCATGGGTCAATAACCCTAGGATTGGTTTGAGGCAGCTCTTCACTCGATTCTTCTATCGGCCAACCTCTTCATATTAACGTAATTCCTCTTTCACATCACTCACGATCTGTTCTATATAACTCTAACGAGACCTACCTTTTCCATTCTTCCCGTTCACTTTTCCTGCGACGATTATCTTCATCAGGCCATCGTGTCTTAAGATATGGCCGATTATGTTGTCCCGTCTTCTTTTTATAGTTTTCAGTAGACTTCTCTTTTCTCCCACTCTTCTTAAGACTTCTTCATTTGTCACTCGGTCGATTAATTTTTTCCTTATCATTCTTCGGTAGCACCATATTTCGAATGCTTCCAACCTTTCCTTCTCCGTTGCTGTGTAATATGAAAAAGGGGCCATTTCCGGACGGTGTTCGAGCAAAAGCGAATTTTATGATTCATAACTCTAAAAAACATGGTTTAATTACAACCAATGTTTAACATGTTTCAGGTAAGCTCGCTTTCCATACATGCTATAAGTTTCAAGTTTGTATCTTTTTAATAGAAAAAATTGCCAGCAATTTTATAAAAAGCTAGCTTTTCAAAACTTTTCCATAGTCGGTTCACATTCAATTTCTATGAGGTTTGAAAAGTTCCCTTTGCTCAACCTTTATTTCTAAGACCACGTCCCAAGTGAACCCCCCTCTCGTGGTCACGCCCACTCTCTTCTCCTCTCCAGTTCTCGTAAGTGTTCTCTCTTCATTTGCCGCGCTCCTCCGCAGCTTGTCTTCACATTGCGAGGGTGGTTTATCATGATGTCTCTTATCCGAGTTGGAAATAAACGTCAAGCGTGCCAAAAGAAGTGGATGCGACTGGGAGCTAATGATATTTACATCATTAGGATAGAGGTACTTAGGTGTTTAGGTATTTGGGTAGGATACTTGGATGAGGGAAGTTTTGGAGAGAAACCCGGCGTCGGTAATAGCCTACTCGCCGTGAATTATTTCCGTAAATCTACGGTCAAACCTCACATCCGACGTACCGATTACCATAATAATGCATTACATATGCAACCTTATAGTGGGGCTAGAAATTCAAACAATATATCTCTGTCATTTTAGGGCTTTAATCTTTAGGCACGGGAGTAAGCCAACGATGGCTAAAATCTTTGCAGCTATAAAATTAGGGGCATACTTTGGGATAGTTTGGATTGTTGAGTAGGATATCTGGAGAGAATTTTGGATGCTTAGAAAATTGGGTAATTCAATATGGTGAGAAATACGTAGCTCTATTGCGTAGCTCTAATAATAAGCATAGCTGTGAAAAACTCCGCTGGTTCTCGAATGTACCGGGATGCCTACAGTGGAGAAAAATATCTTTATAAGTTGTTGCACCACATATTTTAGAAAACGATTCTTCTTTCAATGGACTGAAATCTCATTTATGAACTGTTATATTAAATGTTTTAATTTTATTCTCGGAGATTATGCGCAAATAACTTTTAGCTAAACTGTTTTCATCAAATGAATATAGTATTTTCTCTAATTGTTTCGATCAAGGAAAACGTTTTCAGTCAAATATTCCGTGAGTGGTATTTGGCCCCATTATCAATATTATTCACCATTTAAAACGTCTGTCATCAGTGTAACTTATTACCTCTACACATCATTTCAAATACTTTTGGATATGTTTTTCTCGTGACCTCGATTTATACGAACGATTAACGAAAAATTATTATCAGATTATGCCCTTTCATTATATTTAAAGATTTTTTTATATTTTTTCGTTCAACATGAAACTCACATAAAAGATCGTAAACTGGTCAGCTTAGTGCCGTAACCCTATTAGCGCTTCTGCACAGGAAAATTTGAAAATAATGTTGCCATGTTTCAAACTGAGGTATAGAGCTAGCATAAGATAAAGTTGGGCGATCTCATTTTAGAAAAATGCGAATGTTAGTTTAATTTTGCACATCAATTCAAGAAAATTGTCCCAAATTAATTGAATATCTTGCCTTGAACTTTGAGTTGCCCATATTAATAAATCATCATCTCTAGTAAGAGCTGAATTTTTTAATTAATATCTTCTCCAATTTCATCTTTGTGTCCATCGTCGATATTTTAGAGCATCTCTTGGATAACTTCATACCTATTGTTATATCTTTACTACCGTGCTCATGTTCATACCTAACTGAGATGCGTTTTTTACGTACATCAGGAAATACCACAGTTGTCTTTGTTATTCAAATTATACGGCTGTTTTCTTTTGATTTGCGAAAGTTTTATCCCTGTAAAATACGTTTAATTCCTTTGGAAACACCTTGTTTAACTGTTTTTCCTCCGGTTTCCCTCATTTGGGCACTGGGTTGCACCTTTTTCTTTCGACAGATCATTTGCATTCTAAATTTTCATGGCACATGTTTTAGTCTTCTTGGGAAAAGTATAGTCAGGTTTATCGTGGGGAACGTCCACTAATAAAAATGGAGGGAATTATACTTATTTTCTGTTGTAGTGAAAGTTTCCGCTTCATTTGCAAGAAAAATGGAGTAAAATTCTCTGGATATTTTTTTTATTTTTACCAAATGTTGCTGGTCATAAATATTTGTAGGCGCATGTTTTTATGTGAAAACAAACTATAGGAACGATGTTAGTAATTATTTATTACTAAAATGAAGTCAGGTAGAAGCATCAAATATTCAAGCATTTATCCCTAACTTGTTTCCGTGACATGTATAAGAGAATATGGAGTGGCATCTAAAAATATAGAGGCTCTTGCCTAATGGAAAGAGATTAGCCTCGCTAACGGACTGGTTTTATTTCATTTTTCTCCGTATAGATAGCCCCGAACATTTGTGAAAAAGTAAAATGGAAAATATATCAAAAAATTGAATGAAGAATTCTTGCGTATCAGCAGTGAAAAACACGGTGAAAGTTGCCGTTTTTGCGAAAGTCTAGAAAACACTTGTCCCGGCCAGGCGGGTAAAAGCCCTCGTAGGGAGACCCTCAAGACAGGGGAACAGTGGAAAAGATAGATAGTCTGGCATAAATATTTAAGGACCTTTTTTATGCCTTGACCCTATGGTAGTGTGAGGGGTGGGTGGAAAATGGGAATGCCCATTGCTTTATATAGCAGGAGTGTTCTCGCAATAAATTTTACATGGAAAGTTTTTGAATTCCCTGCAATAGTGGTGACGTTCCACTTAAAGTTCTCTTCACTCTGAAGCATGACTGGTATTTTAGACTTGATGATGCTTCATGCCGCAGTTCGGTAAATTAAATGTGTAAGCTATCGGTAGGAATTTGATATGTTATGTTTCCTCCTATCCATCAGTGAAGTTTGAAGGGAAGTTCTCCTTGTTATAGCTCAACAAAGTCATCAATTATCTATATCCTATTTCATTTCACAAGCACGGCTACATGTATTGCTTTAATACCGTACTAAAGTATCGTGTTCAGGGTCAACCGATGCCATTTCATATATTTATGTAGTGTATATCTGAATTTTTTACTGCCAATAATTGATTTTTTTTCTAAATAATGCACTTTCTTTTCGAGCCATATCCAAGCCAAGCTTATTAAAATGCTTCGTACGTGCATCATGTGGCTTAAAATAATCGTAATTCTGCGTATTATGATCGGAAAGACCAGATTAAATGTAGATATTTTATAATAATATTGCTTACCTTCTCCCGCGAATATTATTTAAAAATATTGGTAAAATATTAAAACTAGTGGCTAAATTTCCACAAGGAAAAAATCCACCCCAACCGGAATTTTTTTTCTCTTGTGGGAATTGAGATAATGTGCATTTTCAGCGGGTGACTCCGCTAAAGTATTGACGGCTAGTTAGCATTCCTTGAATCATAGTAAAACAACTTTTAATATTTTAGTATCGGTAGGCCACGGTGCCCGTATCCAGCGGAAATGTACTTTGTCCTGTAGAATTTACGTTTCAGACCAGAAGACTCGAATGAGAAGGGCACCTGAGGTATATAATAATATATTCCTTATTAATATGCCTCTCACCATTTTAGCTAGCAAAGTAGGAATAATTCATATTTTACAATGTAATTAAACTCTGTGGAGTTAAGAGTAGTTTCGTATTTTTCCTTTCGCTTGTTAGTGATTAATCTTGCTGATGCGGACGTTGCATTAAACTTTGCTTGCCGTTTTCATAATTTATAAATCCGAAAAGATAATATTTTCCCCATCGGACAAATAATAATTTGCGCTACGATTCGATGTGCTGCTACCAATAAATCTTAGATGAAACATTGAGCTTGGAGATTATTAGTCAGGACTCCCATTAACGCCAAAGCGTTTCACGCCTCCAAGGCATCCAATATGCAGACCAACACATTCACACCATATTATTCTCGCTTTTGCCCACCCGAAATATCCAATCCGTAAAAACTTTCCCGCTTTCTCAATCTCAAAAGTTCTTTCTCGCCGGAATCCGTCCCCTGCGTCGAAGTGGCAGAGCCGAGAGTGAACTTGGAGCTCAGGAGAAGGGAGAAAAGGAGAGAGAGGTAGGCTTGAAGAAAAGGCGAATGAGGTTGGGACAGGGGGAATCCCGCCTTGGTAATTTAATTAACTTCTTATTAATTTTTATCCCGCCAACCATCTCTCCGAAAAGGCTTTCACTGTTTTTGCTCTCCCACCTCAACCCGAGTCTTGCGAGGCAAATTCCTTCCCCCCCCCGACCAACCGAAACCCGCCTCGACAACTACCCCGGAGGAGTCATTCCTTTCGCAAACTCTCCGCCAAATCTCTGTCACTGGCTTCGCCCCTGGAATCCACATCCCTCCTCCTCATTCTCCCACGGGCTGTTTTTACCTCGATTCCCCGTCTCTGCCGTCCCCGTTTCTGCTCTAGACGCTCGCCTCCATAGAGTCAGTCTCCTCAACCTTCCTTCTGCCCCTCCCTCCTTTCAATCTCAACCGGATCCTCCCTCCACAATTCCGGTCTCTCATTTCCCTCGCCGCCTGCCCAGACCCAACCTCACCCTCCCCTAACACCTTGCAATTCCCACAACCGCTCATTCCCTCAACCCTCCCATATGGCCCCTGTCGACTGGCACACCCCCCGCCATACGCCTCTCCCACGTAACACTTATTCCCCTTCGCATCACGCACCCTTAAGGTCTCCTGAGGCATCCGACTCACAGAGGCACAGTCCCGAGCCCCGCGTGTTCGCTAGCATACTCCCCCTTCTCTTCCCTCCCCTGAGATTCCCACCCCGCTCGTAAGGTTTTTCCTCCCTATCCCATATCCCCCTATCCGTCAACCCCGTCCTCTTCCACCTGCTCCCTGGCGTTCAAAAAGATTCCCCTTTCCTTCCCCCCCTCCCACACGCATTCCATTTGCACCTCCTCTCCCATCTCCTCTCTATGCTAGCCTTTTCGCCTTCATCTCCCCAACTCTCCTCTTCTTCCTTATTTTCTGTTGCTGTGGTGATTTACCTCCACTCTCAGACATTCCCCTCTCTCGTTTTCATCTCTCTCGCCCATTTCCTTAAATAAGTACATATGTAGGGTCGTCGATTTGGGTCCTCAAGCTACTGGAACTTTTTGAATCTCGGAGTAGACTTTTTTGACTGACAACAGAATGAAAATTTTGAAGATGGTGCTTGTAATGTTCTTTTAGTGCTACTCATCTCTCCTTGCAAGTGGCTGCCTTTTTTTTTGGTCCAATAGTCTATTTAGTTTTGAGGTGTAGCTATAGAGGTATATTTCCACATGCAATCGGTCAAAAATATTTACACTTGATCGCCCGATAAATTGGTTTTCCATATGCATCATAGTTTAGAGAGTATTCCCTCAACTGAAGAAAGATTTTAGGATTCAAATTATCTAAACTATTTTTCATAGTGTACCTATCCTATAAATGGGATACGCTTTAAAAAAAAAAGTTTAATATCTACCTTAAATCCATTCTTGAAGCCTGAAATAATTAAAATTTTTAACGAGCTCGCTGAGGTGCTGAGTAAATATCATTCATAGGGAGTTTTAATGCCACGTGGTATATTGATCCTCACTTCTTATGCAGAAACTATATTAATGATAAAATTCATATCTTTATAAATTTATTTTACACATCAAATGCTTGTCATAAAGGTACGCAATGTGTAGCTATGAAAACAAGAGGTTTTGTTCTACGGTCACCGCGTAGTATTGTTCGTCTTTTTTTACGTTTTGTCTCGATTTTATCAATCCCATATTTCACTGCTATCAGAAGCATTTAGATCTCTTTGCAAAGTAACCAGTTCCAGAAATTTTAGATTCGTACTGTGCGTGGGAAAGGGCTAGAGCACAAAATTATTCTCCTGAAAATATTCTCATACTCTAGTTTTGTCCTTCTTTGTGAAAAATTTGTTGATTTAACCTGCGGGTAATTTACAATATTAGATCAAGTTTTACAAATTACACTTTCCAGAGAATGGTACTTTTCCTCAAATATGCGGCTAGAAAAACCTATTTATATCATATCTTAGAGCCAACATAGGGGCGTATGGCAGAATGCAAGGATATGAGAATATTAGCTCATGTTTCATGCTTTTAACATTTGTGATTGTATTATTTTTAAACATATTAAGGAATATTTTTTGGAAAAATTGCTTGCTAGGCCAAGTGTGAGTTATAATAGAAAAGGTTTTTGTTTAAAAATAATTATTATGTTACTAAGGTATCCATACTGAAAATAAATTTTACTGCGACAGGTTACTTCGTTTTGCAAGGATATACCTATAACATAAAATAGTGGGACTAAAAAGAACTGTCAAAATTGATTTTAAAGTGTACTATGTCTAGGGCTGGGAGAACGATGGATGTTGCTGCTTTGTTAACGACCATTCTTCTCTCGGAGTTTTAAATGTAATTTGTCACAGGAATAGGTACCAAGAGAGTTCTTCTATGCTGTTTGCTACATCTTCTATAGTGCTTCTCGAGTACCTACCTACCTTAGTTCTTCCAAGCAACGGGTAAATTGTCGTTTCTCACGGACTACGTTCGTCTGGATGCGAATCCTCCGGAATTGGTCAAAAAACTTCCCTTGTGGACATCGATCTTCCATTCCCTGTATTTGTGTATGCGTGAGCTCAACCGCTGAGCTGTTTTTGGGGTCCTTCGCTGTGTTTTGCCGGTCTTCCTCGGCCACGGTGTCAGGACGGGGAAGGACGCTTAAGTCTGTGAGCTCCCTTTGGAGCTTTCGAATGATGGCGGCTGTCAAGCGTACACTGCACCTCCCGGGATACATGTGCAGCCGTCCCACTGTTTTTCGGTGCTGGAAAAAGTTTGTCAACCGTTGTGGCACATTATATCTCAGTCCGGAGCAGAACTTGAACAGCAAAAAGAGGGGAATGCCAGAATAATGCTTCCGGCTTGATGCCTTCATGCCGCTTAAAAGACCAACTTTTGGCGATTTGGACCTAACCATTCTTTTCGAGTCCCGAAGAAAATCCCTCGCTTCATTTTAATGTTGAGACATTTTTTTTGGTTATCCAGTAATAACTTTTATGCTAATGGATATGTTTTCGTTTCCCTTTAAACCTATTTTGAATATTAGTTTGTTCTTAATGTTAGATGCACAGGTTCTTTCCTGTGATTCTCATGGGTGATCGGTATTTAAGTAAAATGTTTTTGGGTGATAATTTTCACTTTATATTCCTGATGTTTCTGCTAACCAGGACGTGATGCAAGTAAAATTTTTGGATTCCTTTAAAGGATTTTATATGCGGAATGTTCGCTAAAATACTGTTTTTATATTTTGAAGGTAGATGCACAAATCTTTTCAAATGAAAGTAATATACAGAAATTAGAGCTTACTCTAAAACTTTATTTGGCTCTTCAGCTTCATAATATCTTGGATTTTATTCCCTGTTTTTTACAGAATCGATTATGAAGAGTTCCGTTTAGAGTAGCTGTGAGAGTTATTGCGGAGTAGCACCTCTAAAATGTAGTTCAAGAGGTTGATGCATTGCTTGCGTCTTCTTTTACGTTCTATCCACTGAACAAAAAAGTACATGACTCACTCAAGCGTGTGAGGAAACTAATGCTCTCATCAGATATCTGCATGGAGGCGATGCGGTCCTCGGTGTACGCTGTCGGTGGGAATGCCTCCAAGGACAAATCTCCTGTCTCCCGGAACGGGAGTTCGCAAGCATTCCTGGGTCGTGGGCTGTACTTCTTGTGTCCTCATCCGATCCCTCACCGCCCTCTCACCCCCTCACTGTCCCAAATAGCTTAAATAACGCATTACTGAGCCTTTTCCTTCCCATTTGCACGGATTCGTTCCTGCATTCCTTTCGCCTCCCTACCACCCACCCCTCCCCCACCTCACCCTGTACGGGAAGGGTTGAGGGAGCGTGTGAGGAGATTGGTTTGTGGATCCCTTAGAAGGGCGTGGAGGGCGAGAGGGAGAGGAACTGGACCGATGATGTATCCTCCCTCCATTGCCATTAGTTACGAAAATTCCCCCGCCCACTCCTCCCTCCTCGCCCACTACCACCCCAAAAACCCTCGCCCCCTCCCTATTTGGGCTCAAACCGCTCCAATCTTTCATTCGGAGAGCCCTCCCTGGCCCCAAAAGCCGTCCCGTTCCCTGAATTTAACCCTCCCTTGCTCTTGGATCTCCGGTCCTGGAGCTCTAAGCGTTTGCCATTGGGCTAAAACCCCTTAACACGAATTTAACTTCCTCCCAATCTTCCCCAAACTTTCACTTTCTTCGCCCTTGCATTCCCTTGGAATTTCCTTATCTCCGCACCCGTCTCCCCTCCTATCAATATCTCCAGCTTGCCCTGCTCTCTTTCACCCTATCTCCCTTCTTCCTTAGTAGCATTTCCTCCTTCCTCCTTCGGCCCAGAAACGTCGGGGATAATGGTGAGGAGTTTTGCCTCGCCGGGAGAGAGGTGGTGGGGTCTATCACTAACCCCCGCCTTCCCTTTCCCGACTACGTCGCCTCTTTCCCATTTTGCTTAGAGGAGTTCGACGATTTCATTTCAGCGACGTTTGATGGCTGGATATGACGCAGGCGCGATCCTCGGAAGCCGTTATCTCAAAATGAAACCGTTACGATCATCAAGCCAGGCTATCTTTCTCTCTTCCTCTCTCTGTATTCATAAGACCGATGAATTTGCTGAGCTATTCGTACGAGAGAATTTCTGTGGAAACTGTTCTTAGGGTAGGGACTAGCTAACAATAGGCCATCATCGTACTTATTGAATAGATATACCTGCCCCACACGTTACATGATAGTCGTAATATTGTATCCATTCCATGGAAAATGGTATTAGCTACACGGTACTCAAACTGTGATCAACTTCTGGGCTAAAGTGCTGCACATTGCAATCAGTAATAATCTTTATCCTCTTAGTAAATGATCGCTGAGATTCATAACTCTTTTCCGGAAAACCTATCTACTCTGCTTCTCTTCTACTCTCTTGTGAGGACTCTCTTGCTTTCAAACCCTGACGTATTCAGTCATTAGTCAAAAGACTGCTTGTGCTAAAATAAGGCTTTTCCAGATTCCTTTGTAACAAGTTGCACCATCCGTTTCCTTGCGCCATTTGCTATCACCATGCATGTGTTACCTTTCTAACGTATTATATCTAAAATTGTTTAAAGAGATATACCTACCATAAATTCTTGTGGATTTGTTGGATTATCGAATTTTTGTATGCAAATTCTTTCCCATCATTCGATCGTATATGTAAATGGATATAAGTATAATATTCGGTCCTACTCTGTAATTGTTTGGTAGCGCAAACTCTAATTCTTAAGTATACTTTTACTACGACAGCCATATCCTTCAATAATTGTTTCAATGCCAAGGGACATCGGTGGAATGAATAAAAAATTTAATATTGGAAGCTCAAGGGGTTAAATGTTTTTATCTTTATTTTATTTTCCAAGTTGCTTTCTGAAAATTATTCGTTGTATTTGTGAATACATAAGGTGTATTTTATTTTTTTCTCACTACCATATTATTAACTTTTCCTCTCTAAATCTATTTCTTCAGGCCATTGTTTTACTATTTGCTTAATCGATGCGCACACAGGGTAACATTTTTTTATACGATCATGTTTTAAAATTAGTATTTTTCCAAGATCAGGCTTCGGATCGTTGGCAGTTTCGCAAACGTTGGTTGCTTGGTTTTCACCATCTATCTGTTCAGAGTTCATTATTGAATTTGCTTTATTTGAGTACTTTATAAGTAAATACCGCCTTCAATTTAATTAGATAAAGAAAATTAGGCAAAAGAAAAGGTAAACTATTCAGTATTTTGCTTTCGCATTTCACATCTCAAATCATTCCTTTATTTCCTGTATTGAATTAAGTGAGAAAAAAATTAAGAAATTCCAATATTTTGTTAAAGACGACCCTGTTTATGTAGCAAAGAAAACGGCTCATTCGATTTCCTGCGGCTATGTGGATTTGTGTTACTCATCTCATGCCGAACGTCCGTTTTCATTTCATAATGAACCCTTCTCTTTGGGAGGGGTTCACCGGAAATATGAAGGGCATCGGACCCAAAAGGCGCCGGAGAGGAGAATGTCGCCTAGCAGGACATCCGCGCAAGTTTGGGAATCTCTTTCAAGCGATCCAGGCAGCGCAACAAAGCCCCAATGCCTGCCCCCGGATACCACGGCTTTCTCTATCCATCCACTTCTCCATCTACTCCTCCTCTGCCCTTCTCAATCTTCCGGCCCCGTCTCCGGTCACCTCCCTGATAAATCCTCTCTTCCCCTTCCCCCCCCCTCCGGTGCTATACCCTGCTCCCATCCAACTGCACACCCCCTTCCACCCTTCTTCGAAGGCTAAAGCGCCTTTCTCCTCCTCTGAATCCCATGGGACGGGCCCACACCCATTGTAGGGCCTGAGGGCAGAGAGACGAGGTAAGGTGGCGGGAAAGATGGGTGGTGGGGTGGGGAAGAAATCGAGGTAGGGATGGGATCAGAGGCTTCCCGTGAGCCTCCAGGGTTTTCGGAAGCTTTGGCCACGGCTGTGGTGATTGATTATCTTCGTTCGTTAAATAAACGACGAAAGGATTTCGGGTACCATACAAATACTACGCCCCCGGCCTCATCTCCACCCTTCCAACGACAGCTTTACACCCTCTCCCCATATACGTTTCTTTATCTCGCCACTCTGGCATCCCTATTCTCTCGCTATCACTCTCTCTCTCTCCTTGCCCTTCTCTTTGTTTTTATCGCTTATCTGACCGCTATCTCTTTTGTATGATTCCCTCCACCACGCCCACCCCATTAGACAAAACCCCAAAGAACCTGTTCCCTGTGGAGTCTGCCCGCTCTTTCGCGTGTTCCTCCTCCCCCTGGCTCAAAAACCTTCGGTTCGTCTCGCTGGGTTCTGCTGTGTTCAGCACCGTCTCTCCTCCCAATCCTCTTCTCTTCCTCCTCCGTCACCTGTTTTTGTGAATCCCTTTCCCTCTCTACCTCCTCCTCGTCCGCTTCCGTCTTTCCCTTTTCCGAGTGCTGCCCCACCTCTTTCTCTTTCTTTCTCAACCCCTCTCCGCTCTTGTCTCATCGCTGGAGGTTGGTAATCAGTTAGACAGGCCGTCTTGGCTCTCGAGCGCCCCACCGCAAATATTTTCCCTGTAGAACTGCCTAATTCCGATTATTTTCGATTACCCCCGGGGTGGTTCAAATAATGGAGAATTTCGCTCTCGAGGTTTCTTGTTTTCTCTTGTGCCAGGAATAATACGACCAGAAACTAACTCTGTATGACAGAAATGAAAGTAATACTAGCTTCGCGGAAAGAAATCTCGTTTCGCGAGTTGGATTGGTGAGTTTCAAATTGCAAACTTTGGCGGTGTCCATACCATCATATAACAAGAACTGCAAACTAATCTAGGAGAAAGAAAAATATGTGGAGTTTGTGGATATGCAAAATCAAGTTCAAAAATGTAGTTTTGGATTATACCTAACTTGAAATGGGGAAATATGGCAAATTAATGTTCAGTGAGGGAGTTTTAAGTTGTCCATGAACTTGCTACTCATTGTGACTGGCTGATTTGGTAATTAATTGACGAATTTTCGCAACGTTTGCAATTTTATTTTCAGTAAATGAACATTTTGTCAGATATCAATTAGTCCTGACAAGAAAACCTTTGGTGATATATATCGCTTTCCTCGGTGAGAATATAGCTAAAAAAATGCTTAACCTACAATACCTATAATACGAAAAGGTTAATTTAAGTTGTTCGTAAACGACGCTGAAGAAAATCGTATTAAGAAATCAATATTTGCTATAGTTTTAACGTCGATAAAACTTTAAGCTATATAGCTTATAGTTTTATCGACACTTTAAGACTCGGTTTAATATAAGACCATTATTTATATTCCAAGATGGAGGAGAAGTGATTATGCTCATCACTCATATTCATGCGTGTAAATGAATATCGACAATTTGAAATTCAGCAGATTGAATTATCAATTGAAATATTATTGCTGATGATGGATTTCTTATTATTAACAACAGCCTCGTTACGTTCCTGTTTTTCGATTGGCTCTATGTGATTTTGATTTCAAAATGGAACGAAGTGGCTTTCTTTGTTTTCGTTAGAAAAATAAACTAGTTTTGAATTCCGGCTCTATAATGATGAATTTTCTTTTTTCAAATGGTATTAAATAATCACCTTAAGAAACGGTATAAATATCCTATTTAAAGTAAATGCGAAACTAAATGCCTTTTTTGTTTTTTGATCCAAGATTTATCACCTCGTTTAACCACCTGTGGTTTCGTTAATTTTTTTCTCATTCTTGTGACAAATTGCTTGCAACGTAACTCGCTTAGCAGTTTCATTTCATGTAGAGTATATTATTTTTTACTTCTGCATTCTTTCTTATACTTCATTACCTAGTGGTGTGTATATTCGGGATACTCTGAGTGAAGTATATGTATTATCCGTGGTGGTAAAACACCATTTTACTGTGTTTATGTGATACTAATATTCTAAATACCAAATAAAAAAATATTTTACTCAAAATGAGTGAACCATCAAAATTCAGATTTTCTCTTGAATATTAATAGGGTCGGATTAAAATTGTTTCAAGCCTTATTTTGTTTGAATTACCGATATTAGACAATATTTTCTATATTATTTTTCATAACTTAAGTTAATGAACCATATTTAGCATTACGAGTGATTTCATCCGTAGCTCATCCCTAACTAGCTATCACAATTCTCACGTGTGACCAATCGGTAGACGCATTTTTCCTGCTTCAACGAATAATCTCCTTAGCTTGTATTTGAAACGGGATAAATTGCAATTTTACCGTGCAGATCCGGGCTAGAATTAATGCAAATAGATGTTCCAGGAATGTTCCTTTTTTACGCAGACGCCGGACTAGTTTATTGTTGAAACCGGGATGAAATATCCAGGCGCCAAATCGGAGCTGGGCAACAGAAGTTGTTCCAACAATTCGCTTTTTTTAATCGCGGAGATGCGCTCTCACGTGTACGTGCGGGAAAGACATTCTCGCAGGGTATTTGCGCCTTAAATCCCTTACACGAGGCATTTTAATCCCAAATATTACGGGATTCGTCCTTCCGCTCCGAAATATCCTCTTTTGCATTCGTATCACACAGATGGAGAGAAAGAGAGAAGGAGATAGGGCCTTTCCAAACCCCTACTCCTCTTGCTCGCCAAAATGCGAGGGCAAATTTCGTCCGACACACATATTTATGCATTTTATTTTTCATTTCGCTCTTCCTCTTCCCATTTCCTCCCCTCCCCTCAAACAGTTATTCCTCCCTCCCCACGGGACGGCCCGGTCGGATGTCCACTCCCGCAACGGCGGTGACCACAGATGTGGACGGTTTTGCCCCCTTCGCATCACTCACGCAATCGCACAAAGAGATGTAGGGGATCCGCGGACGTCCGAGGTGCCGGAATTAGTGGGAAATGCCCCCCGGTCGCAGGGCGAGAGATCCGGGGAGGGAGTAATGAGGATGCTGGGAATTGTGTGTTTCTGTGTTCGGCGGGGGGTGGCAGTGTTGGGGTGGCGGAGGGATGGAGAGCGGGAGAGAGAAACCCTTCGGTCGGGTACGATGACCACCCCCCTCTTCCACCCTCCGGCACGCTCGCGAGGGAATATATTTGAAGGTTTGGATGGGAGTGCTAGGACAAATGGGAGCCATCGGTTGGGAGGACGGTTGCAGCCACCGCGGGCATTAGGCTCGCCCTCGACGGAGACGTGCTTTTCAATAAGGCCTCGCCCCTCCCGCCTCCCGACCCGGTCGAACGTAGCGAGCTCAAATTTTGGGTTACGGCGGTGTGATAAATTGCGACGACGCTAGGGATATCTCTGTGGATGAAAATAATAGGGCCAAAGTGAATAAATCCTGCGGAAGGGAAATAATAAACCGGTGGCGGGATTTTTTTCTCGCTCGAATCGCGGAAATCCTTCTCTTTTTGTCGTCTCCGCGAAAAAAGAGGTCTTTAGGGATTGGTGCTAGTGTGGGCTTTGCCTCGTCAATAATAATGCTATTGAATGCTCCACGGGGGTTTGGCGACTTTACGGCAATGTTTGGAGTGAAATATTTCGTGTTGGAAACGTTATCCCATCGGCATGTGGTTTGTGTTTTCTATTTCTGATCTAGAATTCAATTGAAACGTTGGCATTCGTATTTGTGATGTAAACGAATGTAGACTACTGATGCTTTCGTAGATTATTGATTTCATTCATTTAGTTCATTTTTATGTTTTGCTTTGTGATTATGATGAATGAAGTTGTGATTATGAAGCTTTCAAGTGTGAATCTGGAAAAGGCTGCTGAATGTAGAACGTAGGTAATGCGAAACGAAAATAAGGCACAGTGGGAAAAGAAAATAAATGACGTAAGATACTCTGGGGATGTGGAGAGAGATGGCGTAATAGATATTGCGATTTAGAAGATAACGTATGATAGTAGTGACTTCCGGGATTAGAAAAATATTTCTAATGAATGGTATAGACCGATGGTTGTATGCCGAGATGGGAAAAAGCTCGAAGGAATCCAAACTAGCATGTATAGTATTTTGTTTGGAAAAATATGTCACTGACTCTTGTAAAATAATTTTTAATGGCCTGTTAATTAATAAAAGTAGTTTTCATTATTTTAATGCATCGCTCTCAAGGGGAGGTAGTTCGTTATCTAATGCTGATACATTTTATTGCTCATGTGTTTCCTGGTCATTTGGTAGATGGTTTTCTGTCGGCTGGTGAATGTAGGATTTGATGGAGTGTACACTTTTCATTATTTGTTCCCTATGGTTCCTACCGGAGGCTCTTTCTGTTTTCACAGCGCAATTCCTAGCTATCGTATTATTTTCAAAAAAATATCTTTCATTTATTCCTAACTTACCAACATTTTACCTCAAATATTGGCCTTCTGTGTCTTATTGACGCTAATTGTCTTTCCGATCCTATTTGTCTCCTCATAATAACCGGTCACCACTCTCTACCGATTTAAAAATTATTTGCACCGCCCTGCCAGAAACTTTTATTCGGATGGGAAATGTAGATTGAGCATCTGATTCGTCTTTGAATGCACCTGATTGAGGTTTTCTCACTGGTCACTAAGCAAATCCCGTGTTAAAATCTCCAAGCATTGGATTTTTAACACGGATCATTTTTTCTTTCGAGTCACAGGATGGTATGTAAAAATAGAAGTATCATAGCCTAAAGTAAAGAAGGATGACCGTATGTGGGCTTGATTATTTTTGGCATTTTCCACGAGCGTGTTAGCCTGTGGACAAAAATAACCCCATCGACGAACGTGGATCCTCCCATTAGTCGCCTGGCCAACGGTTGACTCGAAATGTCTCACGTGTACACACAAAATCGAGTCGGATTTCGTGCTTCCCTCATAGGGCGCTGCTTCGTCCATTGTACACAAATCGCCCACGGTATCTCCTCTTTTGCTTTTCCCTCTCCCCTGTCATTCCTCTTCCCGTCTACCATCTCCCTCTCTTTGTCTCCCCGCCTCTGATCTTCCTCTGGAGCGTGGCAAAGGAAAGAATGACGGCCTTCTCCGTTGTCTATCCCTCTTCTTGCGATGATCCGAGAACAATGCTAAGGAGTCTTACGTCCCTGCCTTCCTTTTTCTTTTTGTGGCCCGGAGATTTTCTTCCATCTCCCGGCAAAGTCGGGTCGGCGCTCGATAGATCAAGCGTTGTCTCTTCACCTTGATTGATTTATTGACTTAGCTGTGCTTTCTTTTCTTTCAATCCGTGCGTGTTAGGAAATCGGCTGTTAGTGGTAGGGATAGTGTAGTAAGCAAACAATTGGATTGTTTCTTATTTACTTGTTCGGTCAATATTTTTACTCATTCTACTTTTGGTACTTTAGTTACATTAGTAATGAATATTAAAGCAAGTATATGAAATTTTGCGTTTGAAAAAGGCAGACTTTTTGGTGAGGAAGTAATAGCTCACCGTGCCAGGTTTCTGAATGAGAAAATACCTCTATTGTGCATATTAGCGTGTAACACCGTTGGACTTTTACACGACTGGTTCGCAATCCTTTACTGGATTTACAAATGAATAATTTAAATTGCCTCCTAATCACAAGACAAGATGTAGATACTTCGTAAATAGTCAATTTTATCATATAACAAAGAAAACTACTTTTAAAGATAACATTTATTGTTAGCTCGTAGTTTTCCATTCTGTCTATTTTCCTATAAGCACTTAGAATTTTGGAATTTCTGAAATCTACTTTAACTGGATTGCTGTCTATGGTGTATCCTCACTTACATCTACATAACATCTTCAACATACCCAGTAAGCGACCATAAAGGTGTGTGGCACTTGTAATATGCCATTGAAAAACTTTATCCCTTAAATAGTTGGTATTGAATCACATACTTACATTGAGTATTATTAATCAGTAGATCATGTATCGTATAATCTGCACCCATTCCTTTTAAGCGACGAAATCATGCATTGTGCCAAATATTGATATTGGAATAACTCTGCATGTGAGACTTAGCATTTTATAGACAAATTTTTTTGTTACTTATTATTTGTCCCAAAGGATAATGAAATTATCTTTTTTTATTCTATAGCTGAATTTAATTTCTTTTTTTTTACAACCCCTTCTTAAGGAATTCCTACAGTATAGTACTCATTTAGGTATTGGTTATGTGGGTGGAAGTTTTAGACATTTGTATCAAGTTTATATGGTGTGTGAATAGAGTCAAGAGGCAGGAAAAATTCCAATTTCTGAAGCCCTTGTTTTTAAAATTTCTTGGATTATTGATTCAAAGCATTTTATTAGTCCACGTCCCTAAATAAATTGCTAGTACCAACCAGTTTTAAGTGGCCAGTATGTCTACTTTGAGGCTTGGAAAAATTCTTGTTCGCCATTTCGATAAACAGCACTCTCTATTCCTTTTAAACGCTTTTTTTGTTACCTAAATGCCTCTTAGCATAGATTCTCTTAGTTAAATACTGGTAATGAAGGTTTATTGAGATTAGTTGGATTCAACAGATTGTACAGAATATTTTAATCTGGTTCATCAAATCCTTTAATCAATTTATTATGTATTCTTGTGGGCGATTTCCTTCACAACTTGTTATGTCAATAACGTCTATGTTGTATCGCGTTATCGCTGCTTCTAGTAGTTTAGTAACGAAATTATTTTTTGTTTTTGAACCATTAGTTATTTATAAGAGTAGAGGAAATACCCATAAAGCTTTTTCTGGTATATTCTTTATACTTCTGTTTTTATTTGTTACCATCCGTGATATATCTTTTATTATGGCATTCATGTGCCCTCTGTTTTGAGGAAGCTGTGACTTTTGAAATTTTATGCAATTCCAGCTTAGCAGTTCACTCACTCCGCAGGATAATCCCATTCCATTGTGTGGCACTGCAGTCAATGCTCACACCCCCGCTGCGAAACCAGAGTGAGCTCTCGATATTGGTCCCCCACATCCGTTAGCATTTGGTCTGTCTGCCACGATTGGGTTGCGGTCTCGCATGGTGCACCACGGCTGTCAGATTAATACCACATTGTCGAGGACCCAGTGGGCTGAGATCGTACTAACCCCATCATTTTCCAATATGCAAGGATTTCATCTCATGTTGATCGCATTTAAAGAATCCCTCGCGTCACTGTCTTCTTTTCGCCGATAAAATTATTAAGTCCATTTATTAAACTGAGGAATTCTTGTAGTGTGGTATGGAAATCAATAGCTCAGAATCTTATTGGAAAAATTGACATTTTAACCGCACATGTTTTGCGTATGATTAGCGTTATTACTCTGTTTGCTAATTGAGGAAATATTTATTAATTTTTACAGGGGCTTTTTTTTCAGTTTTGCCTCTTCGTTATTGCCTCTTATTTGAGGTTTTGAAATGTAAATTGTATGACATTCTGAGAAGTTCAATCTTCCTTTTTCTCCTTCGACAAATTTGTGGATTAAAATCACATTCAATTGAAAAGATGGAAGGACTAAACTTTCAATATTATAATCCCTATTCAGTTAACTGTTCAGAGATCGGGTTGGTGCGGTGCCTAGAGTACTGGAATCCCATCCCAAGGATCCGTTTTCCATTCCCAGCAAAGGCAGATATTTCATTGTATTATCGATCCCTACGTGAATGCACTTCGAGTTTAGTACTCCGCACGTCGGATAGGACAATAAACTACTGGAAGCTTGGAGTCTTTCGTCAAATAGGTATTACCGACGCCGGATTTCATTTCACCCTTCCTCCCTTCCTTGTATATCCCCTACTTATGTCCAATTAGCCACCTATCGTGGCCCAAATTTACGTAAGCTTTCGGTTGCGTCCCCCGAATAACTACTTCTACTGCACCCCCAGGAATGTTTTCACCTCTCTTTTATGTTTACGGGGTAAAATGAGTGAACTAGATGTATAGAGCTAGGCCAATTGAAGGGCAGAAAGGAGGGTTGAATTAAACGGATAATAGTGTTAGTAATTTGCAATAGGGCATAATAATGAATAAATAGATTTGAAACTAGTTAAATTACCGGGAATCGTTGAGGAATCAATGGAATGGAAAAATGACTTACTACTCTCAATTTGGCTCGAAGTGGATACTTTGAACTGTCTATCCGTAGCGACCGAAATTCGATCCCATCTGAGGGATGGAACTTTGGCTGTATTACTCACAGCCGCAAATGTACCTTTTATCGTGGCATCTACCGTGATCGAGGCATGGAAGTCATTCGATGCCATCGTTCGAGAATCGACCCGAAAGTTTCAAGTAGGCTTGTTGCCAGTCCTCACACGAGCTTTTGAGGAAATCTCTCGGGTGATTTACCGCCCGCGAATGTGCCTCATCATACCCTTCGATTTCCCCGCCCGTAACGAGGTGAGTGGGCTTTTGGATTCCTGCGTCAAAAGGATCCCCCCCCCCTTTCCTCAGTCTAGGATTCACTTCTCTCCTCAATGTTGCTCTCCTCCTGCCTCCCGCACCGCCACCATATTTTTCCCACGCTCCCTTTAGCGGCCATTTTGCTTCCATTCATCCAATCGCTCCTCCCCATCTCCGCCACTTCACTATGCCCCCCATGACCACTTATGCCCCCAGCGACCACCCGCATTCCCAGCCCTCGAAAACCTCCCTCCCCCCTCCCGTATCTGAGCTTCCACATCTCAAACTCAATTCTCCCTCATTCCTCTCCCATCTCTCTTTGTCCCTTCCGGCCCACTCGGAGGGCATGAGGCTCCCGTGAGATACCGGACACGTGGTCCGTGTCAACGGAGTGGCTCTCCTGCTCAGGATCCAGTGCGCCTTGCGTGGGAGGGAGTCTCGGAGGGCCGCCGTCAGTCCAACAGCTTTACGGCCCGCCGGGTGCTCCCAACGGCCCGCCCACGCTTTTGTCTTCCCCTCCCGCGAACCTCACGCACGTGAGGAGGGACCGTATCCCTTTGCCGCTCCCATTTCTTGGAAATTCAATACGCACCACCTCTTTCAGCTCCCCTTCTTACCCTGCGTATGACGATCCTTGAAACCCATGCTGTCTCCCCATACAAGTAGTCGCGACTGGTGCTCCCAATTCGGATGATAGTTTTCTCAGTTAGGATAGCTTTTGATGTACCTAGTGTCACTTATCTTATTTGCATTGCATTCATCTATCGGCCCCATTCCCATTTCGCATTTTTTTCTTCAAGAAGACATATTTCCTGCCCCTTTTAATTTTCGCCTTAATACGTTCTCTCTTCCTATTTTCCTCTCTCCAGTACTCGAAGGTGAGGAAGAAAAGAAGACAGAAACAGTGAAAGGATTCTAAAATTTCATGTGAACAAAAAAGCACTTGTATGCTAATCTAACACTCTTGCGTAAATTTGAGTTAGGCCTGTTTTCAAATAATATTGACGTTTTACCTTACCTTTTCCGTGGCAGTGTTAATATACTGAAAACCTCTTAACTAATAATATTTTATTAATCCTAACCCATCAAGACTAAAAACACTGCCGTATGCCTTAAAGAAAAAAATAAGAAGGAATATGAAAACATGAATTAGAAATGGGAATCAGTAAAATAAAAAAATTAATCGGCATATTTTTCTATTTCTTCTTCCCACCGCAAATTCTACAATTCAGAGTTCTAATTCAGTCTTCAATATTATATGCATAAAAAATATTGTGCTTCGGGAAATTTATGCATTGTGTAATTACTATTTAGTTTTTACTACACAGTTTAGTTCTCCCAAACCTAGTAATATTACCCCTAGAAATTAATTTCCTAACCCTTCCCTCGTGGTTGGCTGATATTTAGGTAACACGCTATTTTGCCACGAAATTCATCCAAATAGCCCCTGTAGTGGTCACTTAATGACTTGTTAAGTCCATCCAAACGCATATATAACTGGTGGAATTCAAACAGCAACCGCTCCTTGCCGATTAGGGGCATGCAATTTCAGTGTATTCCTGCTGAGTAGTCACCCCATTCTGCTCGCCCTTGCGATGCCATGCTGGGTCCTACCATGTAAATGCAGATTTCCGAACGTTCACCCTCTTCCCCTCTCGGTGGTCTCCGTTGCCCTGACACCAAGCCTCCCTCCGTTGCCATAGGAGTCGGATCCCTACCTCTTCCACCCCCGCCTCTAGTCTGTTAGCTCCCGCCTCCGAAACCCACCCATATCACCACCGTTTCCACCCCCTGCTCCCCTCCCCCTCCACTCGACCACCGGCTGGCCTTGCCCACCCCTGACACGGCCCCTGCCCTTCTTATTCGCACCCTTTCATCTTTGTGGCAACCCTAGCTCACGCCTGAGCGCCCCTTCCCTCTCCTAACCCTATGCTCATCTATAATCGTGATAGAGTGTCCCTTCCCGCTTCCTATTTCCATTTATTTTCCCGTTATTCCATGCTCCCCGCCCCCTCTCGACTCTTTTTCTCTCGTCTTCCCGTTCCACTATTCGTCTCACCCTTGACCCCCCTACATTATTGTGTCGAGGGAGAAGAAACCCAGCCGAAGCTCCCCCAATTTTCGCTCTCCCCCCACGCCCCAATGGCTCTGCTACTTTCCACAGTCTCCTCTGCCGACTAGTTTGGATACGCGACATGGCAACATGAGTATCGCATTTCGCCTGTCACCATTCATTCGAACAAGAACGATATACCTCGATCCCAATGAAAGTCGAAGATATCCAGTGTTGTCCCCATTTAAGCGTTTGTATTGAATATCGCTTTAACTCCGCATATCGCCTCCGTGGATAGTTTATTTATCTTCCGGATGTAATTACGGGCCCGCTTGATAATTATTACGAATAAAAGTTGCGTATTACACCGCATAGCATATTACATGCGTTATGTATTGCATGAACTACCTGTCTCGCATTGATTCCGCGTTTTGTATTGCAGTTCTGTTCTGATTTAAGATTGCTAAGCTCAACTACGTCTGAGTATCCCTCTGCAATGTACCCACAGTTTCATTTAAGATATCTTCGGAAATATTCTTTCTACCTTAGGTAGTTTGAGAAAAATATAATCTTTCGTTTCTTTCAGAGTAATGAGACTCAATATATTGTAGAAAATCGTGGTTCCTTTCTCCGATATAATTTCCTTTGACTGCTTAATTTATTGTGCTTACAGATAGCACGATAGTTCGATATCCCGTGAGATATCCTGTGTGACCAAGTTATAACCATTTATATGGCTTTGGGAAGAAATTAAGTTGGCTTTAACTGCTTCAAAGTTCTTCGAAGCACGCATTTTTTTGTAAACGATAACGCTCACACCTGCAATAGTATCTTATATGCGCTTATTTTGAATAATTTTTTTTCACATGGTACTCTTCATACAAATACTCAAAATGATGCATTCATTTCGCTCATTGCAAGTGACAAGTTTGGTTTGTTTCATATAACGCAGCAGCGTCGCAAATGAAGCTCTTTTTTGTATCGAAATAATATCACTAAATGCTAACTTAGCTGCGTACGCCTCTATATCGCACTGCAACATGCATAGCACGTGCGTTGTGATGTTAATCTTCGGAATAGCATCGTGTTTTTATTGCATTATATGCATTTTTATCACGAAGATGTGTATTTTGCGTTTTCTGGTGGTCCATCAGAATTGTATTCCATGAACGATATATCGAGTTATCGCCTCCGTTTAATCTCAACCACACCGATTGCACTACTCACACTGTGCCCTTCGAGCATGTCCGGCGAAAACATCACTCCTTTGACCCTTCTTATCGTCCCATCGGCCTTTTATGTATTTCATGCGCACCCCACCATTTTCAACCCCGTGAAACTCACAACGCACCTCCCCATTTTCGCTTTCATTTATTCATTTTTTCCCATTCTCCACACTCTCCCTAGATGTCCCACTTGTCCCCCCAGCCCTCCCTACCGGGCCGTATTTCCCAATCGAATGGTGCGCCATATCTTTCGTCTTCGTCGGCGCGCGTGTTCCGCAGGATTTCCCTTCCTTCTACCCTTCGGGGCAGGCTCGTGTGAATAGGGTTGGGCGTGACTGGTAGATATTACAGGGGAGAGCGGTGTCATTCGCAAAGGGGGATGTTTAGGAGACTCGGTGGACCTTTTGGGGGTTCGGGGGTGGGTTTCGGTTAGTCGTAAAGCACAGATTGGGAAGGGATAGGAGCGTGGTTGAAATTTTTGGTGTATCTTGGCATGGGAATCATTTCGTTTTTCTTTCGTTCAGAAGGGGATATATGCACTAGCCGTGTTTTGGGTGTGCGGTAAGAAATCCAAACGAGCCGATGCTGGTTCCGTGAACTAATACGGCGGCATCAATTTCTATACTATTTTTAACTTCATACACTATGCTCTTTCTAACTTCATTGATTTCTTCCCGATACTCATCAATTTTCCGTTCATTCAGGCTCATTTGTCTTAACGTTCCTCGAAAGTGCGTAACTTTGCAGATTTCTTAATACCGATGACGCCTCACAAGACATATGTGAACGCATTGTCTAGAAATATGTCTTCTTCAGGTAAACGTCTTTTGACGAAATGTCAAAAATTTGTGCAAAAGTCTTAATGTAATATTCAATTAAATAACTTTCTGCTGAATGTGTTGTTAAGTCACTTATTGCCTCTAGAACCTATTCAAATATTAATAAAGAAAATATTTGAGATCGAAATATTCGAATAATCGAAAACTTTGGTCAACCTCTGGAAGTGCTGTCACTCAAAATGTAATTCTTTTTTTATGTTAAATCGTTATGATAATTTTTAATGCCCTCTCAAATATGGCCCGAGACAGTTTACAACTGATCTACCTCCTTGTACCAAATCCTAAGAGGATAAAACATTATCATATCCTCACTTTATAATAGATGTGCACAATTTTGTTTTTAATATTGCTACTTAATAATTCTTTTCTCTCAATGCGTAAAATGAACAAGTCACGTGCAATAAGTGTTTTTTTTTGGAGATTTGTTATTTTCCTTCGTCAATTTGCAAATAAAAATTTTATTGTGCTATTTAGAGATCATTTGCATCATACTTTAGCGTCATTATTTCTTTTTAATATACCGGTCATTATAGGGATTCAAATTATAAATATTGCCTGTGTGTTTACTCATACAATAATACATTATTTAATCCATAAAATACTCAAATGTTTTTGAGTTAACCTTAGTCTATGAATTAGTTTTATTAACATTTCTTGGGGCACTTTTGCTCTTGTTAAAAAATGCTCTTGGCAGATGTGTAGTGGATGAACTATGACGATAGCGAAATGCGTTAAATAAATACTTAGGCTGCAAATTGTTTCCTCTGTTCGTTGTCTTTAAAAATATTGGGGATTTAAAAATATATCGCTTTCTGAGTGTTTCTTTTTTCCTTTCAATCATTCTTGAATGGCGATGTGGAGTCGGATACTGTTCCGTCCATTTACTTCAGTCGCTGGTCTTTGCTTTCCTCTGCCCTGTTATTTTATCCCCCCATTCCCCTGCGACCACCTCCTCCGTACCGTGCGTAAGTACCACTTTAAGTCCTCCTTTGATTTCTTTCGCCAATGTTTGCACACTCAGCTCTTGTCTCCAATACACTTCCCTGTCCATTCTAATAACATGTCCAAGTCATCTCACTTGTTTTCGTTCAGTGTGCGAAAGAACGAGGAAGGAACTGATCAGCTTTTTGCACACTCGCTTCTCTTGTGATTTTTCTCCCTTCTTTTGTGAGGAAGAGAATGCTATCATTTCTTTGAAAATTATTTACTTTTGCCATTCCACCTCCTAACGAAACTTTCCTTGTTTTGCGAAGCACTTTGATCAATAAATGGAAGGTTTTTAAATTTTTATCGCAACGACACATTAACTCACCTCTTATCAAAAAACTCATTGTTATTGAAAACGATTGGTTACGTTTTTGCTAATCGCCACCTATCTCTCTATGATAAAGTAACTTACCTTTTTTGCTCTTTCGTTTCAAACCACAGTCTCTCTTTCAAGGAATATGAAAAGGTTCTGGCATCGCTAACATGGATAAATTCCTCTCGACAGACTATTAAATGCTAGAATGAATGAATGTGATTATGATTGTTCTTTTCATGCATATGAGAAAATTATTTTGAAATGCATAATAAAGAAAGGTATATTAACAAAAGAGAGGAAAAAGAATACATATTGACGAACGAATTTAGTAAACACTGAAAATTACCTAATTTAAATAATATATTCATATTTGAAACGATTTATGTTGTAAGCTATTTTTTAAAATCATATCAAGTGAAAGCAAAAAAAGAACGATGAAGAAAATTATTACAAATTTGTGTTCAAATTTAGATTTTTTTTCCAAAATCCTGTAAAAACCATAGTTCACTGGGATTAAATGACGGTATGTTATATAGCTTTTGCGATATTTGTTAAATATCTCTTAATATTTTCCGAATTATTACGAAAATGGAGTATTATTAAAGATTTTTTTCTCACGCTATGTGGACGCTGAAAAGCGTTTTGTGTTCCGAGTAAAACATTGAGAGAAATTACCGCCTAGGTTGCCTCTTAGATGCTGCGACATTTTTGGTAACGAAGCATCTCCCAGAATCCTCACAAGAGAAACTTTTATAGACATCCCAAATTTTTTCTTCGAGGGCAGAAATGAATTCCACGGTATAGAAAGGGATGGGAGACGGATCATTCCTCGGAAGAAAAGCTTACCCTACGGTCCCCTTTGTGCAGAATTATATCGAAATCAATGTATCCCCAGATACTCGCGGTAAAACTGCTCCGACGGTTGGAAAATCGGAAGCAGACCAATTATCGTAAGCGGTCCCTGAGGAGTTCGCCTCAAAGCGTCGTCCGGGACTTCACTAGATGACGAAATCCTCCGTGCCGAATCTCAGCCAAAGTGAGCCTTCTGAATAGCCGAGAGACGAGAGGGACGGAGCAGAGGCAGAATGGGGGTGGCATGGAATACTCGCTGAGTATGCGGTCTGAGCAGGAGAGGAAGCGCAAAACGTGTGAAAGGGTTGGAGAACCATGTGATGGAAGAAGACGGCAGGGGTTGGAAAGGGGAAGCTTTATCGTGCAGTCCACAAAGGATTGGAGGGAAGGACACATTTTTAAAGTTATTTAATTTGAGCGGTGGTGGAGGACCGGCCATGAGTTCGTATTCTTTCATTTGCCTGGGAAGAGCTTCTCGAGTCTTTTTTTTTTAAGTTTTAAGCTCCTTCTCATTACTCGGCCCGCGTATAAAACACGGAACGCTTATACTTACTTACACAGCGATAAATTAAAACGCATACAAAGTTTTTAAGGCTCATGAAAGGTGGATCGAAGAAAGCAGTTGAGCGTGCCCTTTGGGTAATCTCTTTGGCTCACGCAACGCGAGCGACGCTCTTTATTGCTCTAAGATGAGTGTCTTCTAGGGAAACGTGTCACGTTCCCACGCGTATGATTATATTCCAGACTTCCCACTCTCTTTAAGTGGTGGCTATTTCTGCATTCCCTTAAGGTAGAATTATAGCCATGAGATTTCGATTTATTTTTACTTCTTGAAAAAAGTTCTACTTCCACCACTCATCCTCAAACTTCTCTCAAATGAGGCTTAAAATGTTTATTTTTATATCCCAAGGTATTAATGGCCATGTCTTATTTCTAATGGCGCATAAAAAGTTATTCTAGTCTCTCCGTCTCAGAATATTATTAAATTTGAATTGTTCCATGCACTCTCCGATGCAGCTTAAATGGTTTGTACGGTAGCAAGTGAAAGAAACAACCAAATAAGTGAGAAGTTAAATTTAATGACGCAATGATTTGGTTTTCAGAATTGACTTAAGTGTATTCTCCCTGTAGTGATTTACTTTGTAGAAAGACGAATGATTGACGAAAGCCGTTATTTGCATAATTTAAAAGATTGTATTCCACTCAAAATAAATAAATTGGTGGGAGGAAATATACGGAGTATCGAGAGGTTTTAGAGGACAAACCTATCTAGATACGAACATACTATTCTAATTTGTAGGTTTTGAAAAAAAAATCGCTATTGGAACCCTACTTTCGTGGGGATAAGTGAAAATTCATCTTGTACCGCTTTTATTTACTGGTTTATAAATCAGAACATAATTAATAATAAATGTTATCAGTAAACTCTCAGCCTTGAGAGAGTTAAATTATACCTAAATTCTCTTTTTGTTGTTTTATTGTGGTATTTTATGCCATTGATCTGCACTTGAAACTTATGTCTGAGCAATCATTGTTCGAGACCTGCCTATGAAACATCGCTCCCTCTTTGCTTCTCAGCCATCACGTTCAGCTAGCAAAATGCTGTGCAGGAATGGGAGAGAAAACTTTAGCAAAATTTTTAGTGGAAGCGCTGCAGAGAGAAAATGAAACGGCTCCAAGTACCACTGGCGGCCGGAATGTTTCGGTGCGGCGCTTATAGGCGACAAAGGGGCCGAGTAGAGTTGACTAGAAGGGCAAAGCGGAGCTGGAAGGAGTCGATTCCTCCTCGAGAGAGTTTGGATTTTTGGGCGGAAAAGGGATGGAATTTATCCGACGAGCGCGGAGAGGGGAGATTCGGGATCAAGTTTCAAGGAGAGGGAAGGGGTGTGAAGGAAATGGAGCGGGAGGGGGAACGAGAGCCGGGGGATGAATTCGGCGGAAGAAAGGAAGGGGAGGGAGGTTTAGTTTTAAGCACGAGGGTGTGGAAGTGATGTCTTCCGAGGGGTGGAGGGTTACTGGCGGATTCTAGGGATTTCACATCGGCGCTGCCAAATTTGGAGTACTTGAACCTGTGTCTGATGCAGGCTGTAGCTCGACTTCCCGAGTAAATAATGGAACTATTAGTTTTTTGGGTTATCTCAATCGATCATTTGGATTGGCGCGGTCAGTGATTGCGTATTTGAAACCACTTTTATATATATTTGATAGAAAAACGATATCGGATACTATAGAAGTAGTTATCCGAAGATTCATCCCTAAGACTCATGGAGTCATACTCATTTGTAATCGTATTTTGTTAGCGTTGTTGTAGTTTTGTTTGGTGCTGCATCCCTTTCTGCTTTTTTAATTGGAATTTAAATCTACAGTTGTGTTGATCATCATTTCTACGTGTTAGCTAAATATTTATAGTAAAGAATATTAGTTTCTTTAGAATTCTTCCACTTTTAGGGTTTTTTTTCGGGTAACTACCGCTTCTTGTAAAATGTACGCAGAAACTACAGTGTTGTTCATTATTTTCAGGAACTTATTATTGTCTTCAGGGACATGGCTGATCAGGAAAACGAACGTGCGGATCGTAGAGCTTACACAATGCTGAAGTACGATACCTGAATAGAATACTAGCAAATAAATATGCATACGGCTGTTTTAAATCGTTCGTGGAATATTTTTATTCATATTAAATATTCTTTTAAGGTTAGTGCCGAGACTAATTCACTAAAAATGAAGATTTTGCGTTAATTTTCGATCGGTAACTGCCTATATTAATATTTATATTGAGGTATACCATAATATTTTAAGAGGCTGAATCCCCACCTACTATTTTAGGATAGCGGTATAAGAGTCAACGTTAGTTAAGTCCTTTGATGATGCTCTAACGTTGTTTCATCGGTAGATAATGTTGCACTTAGACGGAATAAGTGTTTTGAAATATAGCAAATTCGTAATCATTGATAAATCAAATTTTTTACATTGAGTAAATGTTAATAATTTTTAATCTAGAGAGATAACAAGGAAGCATTGGGTATGAAGAGGCATTGTTGCAGGGGGGAAATTAATTCTAATAACTAGCTGTCATGCCTTTGGAACAGGCACTGTATGAATCTTTTACAAGAGTGTGTTCTCGTGCAAATGTCTGTGATCGTTACACGTGCGCGTCGTACGTTTCCAATGGCTCAACTGCCGAAGCAACGAGTGTCGCCTGCCCAGCTCTTTTTCCCTAACACGGATGCCTAAAGCGTGGAGGTATCCTCGCGAAGTCCTCGGGAATGAAAAAAAATTAGCGGTTGGCAGTGCCGGTCGTCACCCTCCGTCCTGGTGTTTGCGTGCGCACGGAGGCGAAGTGAAGAGGAGGCTCTCGTGCGCGCGTGGCTTTGGAAGCACGACTCGCCTTCTTATCCCATTTTACACCCATCTTCAAGTCCTCTTCTGCACCGAACCTCCGGTCCGACTCCCCGCCGCACTCCACCAGTGCGAATATGCTCCCGGTCCCCTTCACCCTCTCCCCCTCCGTTTTACGCTCTTTCCACCACCGCTCTCGGCTTACAACCATCCCTTTGCAGCCAACGCCACCCTAAGTACCTAAGGGGAGGGGGTATTTCAAGGTGTAGAGAAATTAGGGTTATTTTCATCGTACGTTAGTTCGTGTGTACCCGCGGCTGAGCCTTTGCTAGACCCTTCACCACGTTCCCTAGAAACGTGTTGAAGGGCATGTAGTATAAAAGGTTTAATTCGTAATTTTTGTAGTGAAACGAAATAAAAATGTCGAAGAAATATGTCACATTACATCATTGAGGCTTGGGAATTAATCTCCAGAAAAAATGCGTAATAATTGTTAGCAACAAATTTGATGAATATTATTTTAGTTAAATATCCGCAAAACTATATGTTACCATGGCTGAACTTTATAACGGAGTTCCCCGTAAAGGAAAAAAAATACAGGAGTCGCCAGGAAAATGTTACTATAGAGTCTCCAAGTTGGCGAGGTAAAAAAGTGGAAGAATGACTCCCTTAGAAGTAAAGGAAGGAAAGCAAAATGGCTCACCGTCCAGTGATACCAGTGATTGATGAGGAAACTTATCCGGGGGATGAGATGTTGGGGAGTTTTCATATAAGTGGGGATATGCCCTGGAAGGAATGTAACGTTGCCCTGGTGGAGGCCAAGAAGCCAACCAAGTGATCGTATCCGATTTACGAAAGATTCCCTCTTTTCTCAGCAAAGAGCATGGTAGCGGTTTTTATACGAGGTATCTTAAGAGATGCAACTCACAATTTTAGTTCTTGAACTGCGCGTTTACATTTTAATCCCATTATTTAAGCTTGTTCTGCTGTCAGTTCAAAAAGTGCTTCGTTGTGTAGACTTATGGTTTCCTTTTGACAGTCTGTCGTTATTACGTTTACCTTACAGTGATATGCTAGTGGAAATAAATATATGTTGTAACATATTATTGATTTATTGTTATAAAGGTGTTTGTGGAAGTGGTAGTCATTACTACAAGGATTCAGGTTATATTGTTCCTTTCACGTATGCCACTCAAAAAATAATTTCCTGGCTTGGTAGTGACTAACAGTTTCCCCTTCAGTCATGACTTTCATTTTTAGATTTATTAATGAATTAAATTTTTAAACACATCAATAAAAAGTTTGGCAAGATCACACATTTATTGTGAAAAATAGCTTAAAAGAATCATAGCAAATATGATCCTTTTTACTTTAATTCCGTTTCGCATATATTTTAAAACAGAATTTGATTTTTAACGCTACGGCCTCTAGTAAATGATTGGCATGTCTCACATTAAGGAATTCATTCAAAAACTGACTTTAATATATCTAAAAGAGTGATCTGGTTGAACTTAATGAATGATTTAATCTCTGATGGGTGATTTAGATATTAATTTTCAGTATTTTTATTTGAGCATACAAATCTAACCTCAGCTCTTATTAAAGTCTTTAAATAATGTTTCCTTGTAAGCGCTGCATTATTCGTCAGTGTTTTCCTACTTTTCTTCGATTCAATGCCTCCCACCCCCTCCTATTAATCTCCGTATTCCGATCAGCGTTCCCGCGCGTTACGCACGACGTACATTACCAACACTTAATGGCCAGAAACAAAAGAGATCGACCGTTCCAATGTTTCCGCTTCGCTTTCCTTTCTCTTCCGGTCTTTCTTTCTCTTTCACTCTCTCTCTCTCACTCTCTCCCTCTGCCACACTCTCTTTACCGTCTTTCCCTCTTCAAGGTTTTCCTTCTCCCCTCTACTCCCCCACCCTCTAGCTTGAAGATCAATCGAATCCTTTCAATCTCCCCAGCTGACCCATTCCTTCGCAAGGAACGGCTGAACGGCGCAGGACGAGATGGTGTAGAGGCGTGTGCTGGGAGGAATGGAAGAGATTCTAAATTATCGCTGGCAAAGGAGGACTGGGGGAAGAACATAAGTTAAGCCGTGCGATAAGACGAAGCGAAGTCAATATTTTTCACGTGAAAATGATCGATGTTGGAAGGTAATTGAAACCGAAATACCGATTTTGGACAATTATTGGAGCTCTTGTTGAGATAGCATGACATTTTATGATGATATTTATTAGAATAGCATTAACTTCTATACCGATAACCAATGCTGTCGAGATCACCAGAAAGAGGCCAGGAAATCACTGCCGCTATCCTTTACAGGGGTTCTAAGGGATAAATGAGGGGTGACCTGCTTGTGCTTTCTCAATGAATACCGAATGTATGCAGTGATGGTCACGCAGCACCCAGTATAAGAGTTTGGAGAATGTCAGACGTGACGGAAATTGCTCTTTTTCTCTACAATTATCTTTGCATCGATATATGGAGGCCATTTGGAAACTTGTTGGATCCATTGGTTGAATTCAATGAGCTTTAAAGAATTACCTACACGAGAAGTTATACGTGACAGAAATTTTTATTCATACCCGAAAATAATCCAGCCATTTAAATAGAGAGACTACTATAGTAAAGTTTCTTGCGATTTTTAAAGATGAATATTTTTAAGTTGAATTGACTATTTCATTACATGAAGTTCAAGAGACGCGTGAGTTTGACAGGGATGTATGTGTACCCCACGGTACCTAGTGTGGCCCCTATGATTACCATATTCGTGATGCATCCAGATTTCGTCGATAGTCGAATGTGTGGATTGAGTGTCGTGGAATCGTAAGTATGAATCGTAGGAGCGGAATTCCAAAGGGGAGGTGGGAGAAGTAGTTGAGGAGACAGGGGAGTGAGAACGTGGAAGCAGTGTGGGGAGGAGATATGTGATGGAGATCGGAGTCCCAAGTCATGCGTGAAGCGGTCTACTCGGGCCGAATACGGGCACGGTTGTGTGAGTCGAATAGGGGAGGAGGATGGAGCGCCGGAAATAAAACAAACCCCTCTTTCGGGAGATAAGGGAAGTAGGGTGAGCGGCCGGGCCGCACCGGGGAGGGCGAAGCGCATAGAGCCGGGACAGGAAGGGCAGTGAAAGGAATAGGCGGTTGGAAAATGGAAGAGTTAGAGAGAGAGGTGTTGTATTATTTATTCATTCGTGTGTCTACGCCAAGTGTTTCGGGGAATAACAAAACTCTAAAAATCCTCTCGTTGGATACCGCTTCCCTTCGGAACGACACCATCCATCTACGCTGAATCTTTAACGCGGTTTGCATTTGCACCAATCTGTATTCCGGTGTTCCTATTCAAAACTGGTGTTTCTTTTCTTTGCGCCAATGTTTAAGCTAGGACAGAATTGTATCATTCAAGCAAAGGTTTCATTGTGAGTCCAATGCAGCCTCTGTTTATGACCACCAGTAGCTGTATTAACAGTCAATAGTGCCAAAATGAAATTTGGAAATAAAACAATTATTTTCAAATATATAAAAATTGCGTGAAACGTTTTACCCTCATGCATCCTTGTCATATCGTGGCTATTTCAATTCTATTAACCCATTCGCCTCTTAATTTCCCATGGATTTTCTGCCCTTAGAAACCCCATTTAATTTATAAGAAATCGTTTCAGGCGTGATTTTGTGGAAGTTTGTTGTACTCATAATGAAACACAATGGTATTACTCTACACTATATTTTAATAGCCGACCCGGGTTTCCGCAACTCAGTGCCATTTTCTAGGTAAAACTATTAAACTACGATTTAATAAACATTTTCATTTGGGATTAGTGATTATCAAATCTTCAAATCCCACGCTGAAAAATAAAATTAAATGTACGTTACTATATTATTGCATTAGCTGTAATACCCATTCAATGAAAACCTGTGTTTTTATTTTTGCCAAAGACAAGGCTTGTAAGACTGAATCTCAGGAGAGACGTATGGTTTTTAGCGAAAGCACAGACAAATTGGCGATATTTTCTCGCAAATTTAGGTGCATAGCCGTTGTAAGGCATAGTGTATGATTAGGAAAAAAGTGAGATGCGTGACAAATGATATCACGGAGAAATGGTTGGCGTATGTTGGCTCATGACAGAAAGGATAATGCGAGAACTGACCTTCAGAGTGATAATTAGTTTTGTTTGGCGAAATGCAGGCACAAATTTGCTCGTCTGCGGAAGACGAGAGTTATGCGTCGCTCACTCGCTTCCCTTGCCTTGCGGAACCCTAGCAAGGACGGCTGCGCAATTAGACGGGTGACCAGTATTCCTGCGGTCGTCGTAATTTACTTTTACCTTCAGTGGTGAGGTCGTTATGGCGTTGGAATCAACCGCTGTCGGGCGAATGCCATCCGTAGATGAGATCCTGCACTCCTCTCATGTTGCGTTAGCAGAATTGATCTTGTGCCATGTGTTTCGTAACGCAGCTACCAGATGTATACTTGATTGATGGCGTTTCAATTCTTGCGCTAGCAACTCCGATAGCTATGTTCTGTTTAAACCAGCGTGATTCAAGTGCAGAAATTCATAATAAGTTAATGAGCTGGCGCTAAGAGAAGCAAAATTTAGCCGTGGCATTGTAAGCATTTCAGATTAAAGCTGGAAAATTACTCATTATATTATTTATGTATAATATTCATGACTAAACAATTTATAATGTTAGAATTTTTCCACAGAAACATATAATAAACAGATAATTCCCCAATTGTTACAGAACAAGTTTTAATTAACTGTTAATTTTTCTGGATATGTAGCTTAAAATAATTTGATTATACTGTGTGTACCTTCTTTGGAGAAGTAATTAAAAGACTTAAGTTCGCTTCGTTCATTTCTTGGTTTAAATTAACTAAAACAAAAGATGATTTAAAAATGATATCTCGTGCTGAACTTCCACTGAAAGAGTTGTTCGTAGGGAGGGTTCATTGACCCTTTTTTCTATACTTGTATTCTATAGCGTGCTGACTTCTTTGTATAAGCATTCCTAACAAAAGCCGTTCTAACCGTCCGTTTCTCTGATTGAGATTAGTGATTTGAAGATTTAGTTAACATTTAAAAAAGTAATCACAACATGTTTCCTCTCTTAAGCGCTATTGAGAATTACCGTCCATTAATCCAAATGGTTATGAAAATCCGTGACTCGAGCATGTGGTGATTCGAGAAGATGTTGCTTTGAGCTGAAGATTTGAACGTAATACCTCTATTTTTGGTATGTCCAAGTGATAAGAATTTTTTTCTTACTCACCTCACAATTTCTCCCGTCAGCAGAAATTGATTATAAATTATAATCATTGCGTAAAATTGGTTCTCATTTTTAAAAAGATATCATTTTGTATTTTTGATTGTTTTTTCACAGGATTTTATTATTTATTTGATTATAGCAAAGTCGTATTTATTCATGAGATGTATCTGTTTATCCGTAAAGTCTGAAGATCTCACTTGAAATCTAGACTTCTTTAACTTCAAACTGCTTTAACATCAAAGAAATAGGCTTCTTTGGCATATTTGAGAAAATTAAGCAGTAACCCTTTGGCACGAAGAATTTTTTTCGTAGGCTTTTGCGCTGCTTTACCTACTCCAGAGTTTTAGCTTTGGACCTTCTCTGAGTGCTCACATAAAATAATGGCAGGGATCCTCGTAATTTATAGGAGGAGGAGTAATGGTTTTCAAATTTTTGCCAGGCCATATAGCCGCTCGTTTTATCGATCCACCCCATGAGGGAGATTGAGGCATAATGCGACATCGACAGTTGCTCCTGCCTTCTACGCTTACTACGTTGACTAAAAAAAAGAGGCGTAACATATTGGGAGCTGTTCCAAAGAAAATGAGGTGGATGAAGGATTTCCCATCGGAAGAAATAGATTGAATGCGCAAATATATTCATTTTACTTTTACTTGGAAACAAGTAGAAAGGGGTCTCTCTCTCGCATCAGGCCCAATCAATAAATTGAGCCATACCCATCTCTGCTTTATATTTTCCCTTTTAATGGTTTGATCGTTCATCGGAATTCAATGGTTTATTTTATCATTGGTGCTGATTTTGAGTTTGAAATATAAATGATGAGGTGTACCCAAATGCCAAAAGTAATTCGTGCCCTTGACTTAGTCGTCAATTTTATCTGTGCTGGAGAGTTCCTCTAGTTATGAAACACTAATGATATCAAACCTTTACTACTCAGCTATATATTTTATTCAGATGGTGGCAAAATAAACGTTACTTTTGCTTAGCAATGAGTCATTGCTAGTATAGCTCCAGCATTAAGTAATCAATTAACAAAGGTGTATTTAGGAACCATTATGACGCAAAAGCAATGTCAGCGTTTTGCAAAAAAGTGGTCTGAGGGCAAATAAGTGTTGGGACATAATTATCGAAACACTTTGAATGAAAAGCAGTGGACACTGCGAAATGTACGCAGTATATCAAAGAAGATTGAAGAATTGTAATCAAGGACGTATAATCTTCGCAGACGTATTTATAACTCACGCAACATCGGCAGGGCAAATAGAGGCTGGACACAAAATTAAGCGAAATAAACTCTAGTTTCGCAAATTTTCTTATTTCGCACTCCATAATCGCTAACGACATAGACAAGTTAATTGAAACCGCATTCCTATTATTTACACCATCATAACCTGTACGATACCATAAAGTGTGTGGCAGGGGTACAATTCCCTGTATTATTCTTTGCAATAAACTCTTTTCATCTCAATCTATGTCAAACGCTATTTTCCTGTCACCTTCTACAATTTCGATAGCTAACAGTGTAACATGCATATTTAGAATAACCTTTCAAAACAGTATTTCATCCCTCGTCTTGGGTTGTGACTGTTACAGAAAGAATAAATGTCTTGCTATGTGCAATTAATTGGAACAGAGTATTTATTGCATAAATCGGAATGTTATTAATCATATCAACACACAATGGTAATAAGGAATCATATGTTTCGTAAGTGAATTCGATATAACCATGGCCCGTATTCTCGTTTGAAACGCAACCTCGGTTATCTCCCCAGCAACGAAACCGAGGTTGCGTTTCATTGATTTCCTCATTAGAATGTTTACAAAAAGTTAACGCGAGTCCCGAAAAACCTATGTTATCCCTTGGATACCGCGAGAATTTCAGAAAGAGAATAAGGACCCATGTTTAATATGTTTCCAGCACGAGTACATTGTTGTGCTCGACTAGGCAAATTTTTACTGCATTAGCAGTCCTACTAGGGTATTATAGTATATGTCACTTCTTATATCACCACAAAATTCGGATATAAATAACATGGAAGCATTCTCTCAACATACTGGGGAAAAAACTGACTAGTCAAAAAATATTACACCCCTCGGGCGTTATTGTTATTTGAAACGCATTAGTGTGGTAGTTATCCCAAAAGTCTGGATTGAATCCGCACACGGGCATAATATTTTCTCTTTTTTGAGGCTGAAATCGTAGAGGAAAAATATCTCCTTAGTCACTAACGGCCTCACTCTTCCGGTAGTTTGTGGACGTGATGGAATGAATCCATTTCCCATAAAGGGAATGCCGATCGTGCCGATATTAAACCGGGAAATCCGCGCGCCCGACCGAAGACCGACGCTCAGTACGCCGGCCGCGCCCGCGTTTCCAAAAACGAGCCCCAGCATTCTTTCCTGATGCAGCCTAAATAATTTCCGCGCATCAATGAATCATCCCAGATCCGGTTAATTCCACTTTGCATGTTTTAAATTGGAATCTCTGCGACGAGGCTCTCGGCTTTAACCGCGCTATTTGGCCGAGGGATCATTGTCGAGGTAGTGTCCGTCGGTCGTACGGTAGCAGTCGGGATGCGAGCGTGCATACGCCGTAGGTAGGCAAAAATACATGCACGCCGACAGTTGTGGTTGTATATCTACGTACACGTGTTCGCACAAATTCAGGCGCCGCCGCGGCGTGCATATTTTCCGTGCGGTCATTGTTCCTGCCTCGGACCTGAATCCATTGCAAAAGAGGCTTCCCATAATGCAAAGGCAGGAAGCGGATACCACGCCGACGTCCGCGGATGGATATCGTTCTTCTCTCTCCCTCCAACTCACACTCCAGTTCTCCCTTCCCATCGTGCACCACGTTTTTAGTCTTCCTTCCGCATCTTCCATTTCTTTCCACCCTATGGACTGAGGTATTAAGCTACGGTGGAATGTGAAATTAATGTTCTCGGCAACATAGTTACGAATTTCTCAGACCTGTGGCTTTGCGCTAGGTGTCTAATCTAATTAGGGACTGCAGTTGTTGTCTGATTCATTTTATTTTCAGTTCTGGAGAAATAGGTTAACGAATTTCATGAGGGAATGAAACGAATGCTATTTTCCTTAGAATATAAATGCAAGACAAATATTAACATAATTTGTTACAATTGGGCAAATAAAATCTATTTGTTATATTGTCCAAAATAGTCACTGTAATGGGTGTTTATAAAACATACTTTTGAGAAATTCCTCTACAAAGGAGGCATTTCTAAACAATAGTGTAAACAAAAAAAATACTACTTGATTCTTTAGTGAGAATTTAAGGATAACGTACATGACTCTAAATTTAGTTAAGAATTCCAGTGCAGTGAATTTACTGAGGCGTGTCGGTTTCCAATCGCGATGTCGGTTAGTGGTTCCTAATAGGTAGTGATTCCCATAGTGGTAGAAAACTAAAATAAATTATTCTTGATTTGCTTAGCGTTTCCAAACCTCTTCATCCGGTCAATATTTCTATCTTGAGATTGTCGGTATTTTATATTCACTGTCCTGCGTAAATTTCCCATCAATTTCCTTGTTCTTCCGCGCTTGCAAATTTTTCTCCCTGTATAATCGTGGAAAATTAGGTTTTAATGTTCTCCAAATGCCAAGGTTATATCTCAACGTCTAATCTATATCTTTAACCCCGAGACAAACACGACACACATCCCGACTACACCTCGAGGCCTATGGCTTCGCTACCCTGCATTAACGGCCTGATCTAACTTCCTCCCTTAATTACCCCTTTTAACCGTCCACTCTGCCTCCTTTTGATTTACTCTATTGCCTTAGCCCTCCACGGCACTCCACGGCTTGATCTTCTTTTTACCGACTTCTCCATACCTATTCTTCACAAAGCATGCAGCCCATTAATGCTTATTACTTATTTATATATCGAGGTGCCATTTTCAGGACTATATCAGGGCACGCACTACACCGTATTCATGAATTGCAATTCCTAGCAGTTTAAATTACTCCTTTAGTTTTAATTTTACTTCTTTGTGTGATTTGGACGCTAGCATCCTTCGTCTGCGATCACCAAGCCCAGAAACCCTTTGTTTATTATCCTTGTATCTCTCTGTGCTGCCGTCCTTGACCGCTTGTCATATGTGTCCTACTTGTTCCTTCCTCTCCTTTGTCCTTCCACAGCGATGTCATCCGTTCCTCTAGCCGTCCCTTTTCTCGTTCTCTCCGGAGTCTAGGCTACCTGTCCCACTCCCTCGACATCTTATCTCTTGAACTTCATGTCCGGCTCGAGGATTCCATTCCTAGAGTTCATTGACCTATATTCCTCTTTCCGTTTCCATTGCTGATCAATTTTTCAAATACTATTGCCTTTTGCTTCAACCTCCCAATCCATGCCCCTTTTTCGTGCTACTCTTTAGTATAAAAACTATTGTGGGAAAAAATTGGCTTTAAAGTGCCATTCGGGCGATTCTTACGTTTTATAATACGATAACGTAACTTTCGCCCGTCAGTTAAATTTTAGTTTATTGGCTGATAGATTTTAAAACCAAATAATTTTTATGCTAGGTGATGATATTCAGGTCACGCATTCCTGTTGAATTTTGTCTTCCATGTACATTTAATTGATGTAGAAATCAATTTACTTCTTATTTTCAGTACTTATTAAACAATTTTTAGTTGCTGTGTCGATACTGTTTAATAATACTCATCACTTAAAACTTTAGATTTAAGTGATAGCTGGTATTTAATACCTTCTTATATTTGAATATTTTACTCCTATTCACCGCTCTCTTCAGAAAATGATAGATGACCTATGATTTTGAGTTAGTTGATACTAAAATATTTTATAAAAGGCGATACTCTCGTTCACAATCGCCATTTCCTCGTGGGTTTTAATGGAAAAGATTCCCTTTTTCGACTACAGGGTGGAAAACATATCCATCGTTTGTCATTGGCATATACCAGCAGTTAGTTTTTCGCTAATACACGCTTAATATCTGGAGACGAGGAGTTGTGCAGAGCTCAGTTCACTACACTACTTACCACATCAAGGATGAGTGGCAATTGGTGATAAACATATGTGAACAATCATTGCGTGCATTCACTGATACATTTTTGCAATTTCTTCCCTTGATCTCTGCGTCCTACGCAACGTGTTCATATCCTTACTTTAACGCTTTCATTTTGTTTAATAGTCCTTTTTGTGCTACCATCTATCGTTAGTTCTTGTTCTATATCATTTGTAATTTAAAGTATTTATAATACCTAATGTAAAAACTTTGGTGCTGTTCTCCTTTAGAGAACACACATTTACTGCAGCGTTCACTTCTTCAGCAAAATGAAAAGAGATACTTAGAAGACACTACATTCATGCATTTCACAGTTAATGGATCATAGATGTATAACTAGCCATAAAATCTCGATGAAATCTTTTATTTTCTCCCTGGAAACTATGGTTCGATTGATCATTTTCTGTTATTGTGCGTGAAAAGATCATCAACGTAAAATTCTCTGCCATACTATCTATCTTTCTAATTTTATCTTTATTACCTAACCTACTATGGTAAACTAGGGTTTATGGACAAACACTATATAGGGTATATATATTATTTGTCTATAGTACAGGTTTATGTCTTGAATTTATGCTGGAGGGTTATTTTGTACCTAAATTTGAAATCTGATAGTGATTTCCAAACTAAGACATCAAGCAGTTTGGACACACTACTAAATCCATCAAAACAAACCTTTGCTAGCCAATTTGCTAACCAAGCATTGAGACGAACTCTTGAATTATGCTTTGTTAGTTAAAGCTACCATTCCTTGCGTCTTGAAAGCTTTCTAACATTAATGCGCGCGGTTATCCGAAAAGGATTCGATGCCTTTTAAGTCGCAGAAGGATCAAGTCCGTTCGTGTTTGCCTTATCACGCCACGACGTACATCGATTTCATCTTAAAGGTTGAATGCGGGTGACTCGTCATCTGTCCTCATCCACCGGTAATGACCCACTCTCGTGGGTCTATAAATTCTTTCTGGGTGTTTTCCCCTTCCATTTCCTCCGCATGGGTTCATCCGTTACCCATGAGTGGGCGTTCTTCTCTGCCATATGTCACAACTGGTCGAATCAGGATCACATATATGGGAATTTGAACTGCCTCACTACTTCTCTTGAATTTTCCCTCTTCCTTCATTCACTATCACTCGTTCTCTTTTCTTGTCCTCTTTTTTCTCCCGTTCTTTCCCTGCAAGCTCAACCACGGGATGTGTTTATTTTCCTTTCGTTTCTTATAGCCATTCCTAGTAATGCATTATATATGAGCAAATTATGTACGTAAATTCTGGCAATACAACTTTGTGATCAAGAGGAATTGGTTCAGGCAATAGTTATAAATTGGGATTATTTTCTTTGTCACATTTAATGGCTCTGCCTTGCATAGTGTCCTCACATCACTATACTGTTTTCCCTCATGTCATATGTTTCCTTTTCCTGGAATTTTCTTATTCAATGATTGTGTTTACTAAATAAATTAAAAATACGTTAAATGAACTTATAACCTAAACCCGGTGAAATGGTTGTTTGATGTGAATATGCTATAGAAATAACGTGTTGGATATTTATTAGATAACATCTACGTCTTTACGCAAATATAATTATGCTTATCCAATAGAAATTAAGGATATTAAATGTGTACTAAAAGGAAATATCTGGATGTATGTGGAGAGCCAGCACAAATACTCTAGACGAATTTATTGGAATAGGTACCTATTACCTGAAAAATTTATTAAATAAAAAACGTAGGCATCTTAATATAAGGAATGCATAAATCTGTGAATAGTTTTTACGAAGCCTGGCCCTATAGCAGTATGTTACAACCACAATTATTTTATATGGAACAAGATTAAGGCTCCGACTCGTTTTGATATGCCATTAGCCTTATCACTCCTTTCAACCCAAGCGTTTATTTAACCGATGAGTTGAAAAATTTAGCGGTTAATAGCCCCGTTCCAAGAAACTGAATTCCTTGGTACTTTATTTTTCTTCCGGAAAAAGAACAATCGCTGCCTATCAGAGATAAACTTTCCTGTGATGACGCTGCATTAAATTCGTCCCGGGAGTCAACACCGTTGGAGGTGGTTAGAAAAGAAATTGGAACCTTACAACCTCACCTATGGGATGGGGGAGGGGGGGCAATCCGTCACACGTTGAAAGGAAACATTTTTTTACACCCTCACCCCTTTTCCACCCTTGATTCTATCAGAGAACCATAATTTCTGCCCCAGAGGCTGACAGAATAACCGCCCATAGAATTATGCTTCAAGGCGCTCTCACAAAGCCTGTCGGTGTCTCTTTTCTTTCGGCGCCCCTTTCGGGGTTTCCTCGACCAACACCGCTCTTTCTCTCTTTCCCCCGCTGTATGACACGGGGGAGCTCGGTATAGCAAAGGTTAGGATTAGATCGAAGGAAGAAAAAGGTGGCGTTTGCCTGCTTTGGACGAAAAGAGCTTGCGAATCCACTTTCTTTCCTCCTCACCAATGGTCTGAGTACTGAAACGGAACTGATTTCCGCACGGCATTAAATAGGTATAAGAATGTTAATAAAATTTTTATTGTCTCGAAAATGAGTTGAGAATCAAGCTTTATCTCTTCTACCTACATGACTTTACTCTGAGGATCAAGGATTAAGGTGATACACGGAGCACTGAAATTGGTATGCTCTCCACGTCGCATTCAATTCAGGGCCCAATGAAATATCCAGTATCAGTTTTTCTGCTCAACTGCCAGGTTTTGCACACTAATTTGGCTAGCCAGTAATCTTCTTACTCACGCTAGAGACAATTGGCTGTCAATATTATTTTGTACTTCACGAAACACTACCGGCTTCTATATCTATGTTGGAGAAAGGGGGGTGTCAAGAAAACTTAATGAAGAGGTTGGATTCCCATCTTGGGCATGGATGTTACACCATTATCAGGACGAAGCGTTGGAGTTAAATACTCGGATTAAAGAGCCATTCGGGTGTTTAGAATGCAAACCATTGGAGCCAGATTGGTGTTGTGGTTACAGTGATGTCCTATCATCTCGAGATTTTGGGTTGAAATGCCGGCAGTGGAAGATACCAGCCACTACTTGAATGCTAAGGAACGAGTATTTTAGTTCAGGACTCTGTCCGTCGGATGGAACGTTGAGCTGTGGCTTGTCGGCTTTCTCCACCCATTGTCGGCTTTCATTAAGGGCAGACTAATGCCAACGCCGGGTTTCTCTCCACCCTTTCCAATCTCATCCATGTACCTTTCCTCCCGGTATGATGCGCACTAAGTTTGAAAACGGACGAGCAGAAGTGGAGCACAAGTCGCCACAAAATATACATCTAATTCTTCAAGGTGTGGCTACGAATTTTGCGGAAAGAGCACCGAACTTTATGATTACCGAGATACATACGACTGTGAATCCGTGAATCCCCTGAAAAATTGCTGCCTCTGTCATAATTCAAACCTGGGCTCTGGGGATTGTAAGCCAGTACGTAAGCCAGCGCAGCGACCAGATCTTCCGTTTCGTTATTGGAAACTTGTAACTTTAAGTTCCTCGTTACTCTGCCGAAGTTTTTCTGACATATTCCCCCGCTATTCCGGTTTGATAACTATCCCGAAACTGCGACGGCTCACAATGGGCGTTGACTAAAATGGATGAGAAAATAGGGCGGGGGCAGCGAGAGAAATAGATCTGGGGAGGGGAAGGGTGGAGAAGAAATGAAATAGTGGGGAGAGAGGGTGAGGACGCTTATGCCCTCTGTGGGCAGGGGCAGGAAGGAGTTCGATGACCCAGACGGCTTGGAGGGCGGCCAAAAAAGAAGATGGGGTGGGCGGGAGGGGCTGTGTTTCCTCCCTCTCCACAATCCAGCTTCCTTTTCCTTCTCGCCCTCACCCCTGTTCCGCACTCTCCCCTCCGCAAGCCAGTTTTCCCTCCGTGCGACAAATACGGGGAGGAATTACGAGCCGGCGACCGTCTTTCTCGGTGTGGGTGGGGGTTGGCCCTGCGGGGACAACGGGGTGGTGTGGGCTGAGGAGGGTGTGCAGGATCCCGGTTGAAGGGGTTTGCGTGAGGGGGCGGGCCCGCGGGATTTTTTCGCCGTGGAAGGGGTGGCGTGGAGATTAAAAGGGAGAAGATGCTGAAGGGAGAAAGGTTTGTGGTGACTAATTAGAGGCAAAAGGTGCTGAAAGTCAGGAGGAATTGAAGGATTGTGTTGTCGGTGGGTAGGGTTGGCACGTAGATGAGGCGTTGGGTTGCGCGAATAAATCGCTCGGTTTACGTGCGTCGTGACCTCAAAGCGTCATTGCGTTACTCCAAAGCCGGAGGTTAATGTCTTTCGAGCCGTCTCTAGTGTCTGGAGATAGCATACCCTCTGCTACACCAAGAAGCGATTCCTGCCATTTGTATTGCCACGATACACGTCCCCGTTCCCTTTGAAAGACACTGTGTTGTCTCGCAAAAACATTATTGTAGTTTTAGCTAGCATTATTCAGCACGTTTTTTATTAAACGGATCTGAGCATTATCACCAAGATACACTATTTCTTAAGGTAAATGTCCTAGAAAAGAATTACTTAGCAGAGAGAGTGGATATGTAGCGTCTTTATTATTCATCCACATACAGAATACCCTGCAAGTCACCGCGAAGGAATGGGGCAGGGAGTGAAGATCACCAAACATGCAAGTAGGCTACATCGTGGAAACGTGTTAGATAATGGAGTCACATGCATGGTTATATTTCTGCGATTTAGGTCCAATTTTTCCTATTGTTGATCTATTGGTTATAACGTTTTTAGGCAAAGAAATAACCTCTTTTCTAGTTTAATTAGACACTTAAATTATAAGCGCAGTGGTTATTTGTATTCTGAATGAAAGAGGATTGGATATGTAGCAAATATATTTTCATTTATTTTTGTATGCGTGAAATGTGTCAAAAAGAGTGCTTATATAATGTTTCGGAACAATTCCAGTATGTAACCGTTACTAGATACGATCATACATTAAGAAATGATCTTAAGACAGAATTCTTTACGTATTTATATGGCTCCTGAATATTAATATATAAGGGTATTGTAGCCAATCCCTCAGAAGTATTTATGAAAAACGCCAATACTAAGGCCTTTTCCGTAATTTGAGCATGAATTCAATTTCATGAGTAAAGAAGGAAGAAATAAGCAACCATTAGCCGGTAGAGTTCAGTTTGAGTGTAAAATAATAGACTTGATTTAACTTGGCGGTCTCGAGAGTCTAATGGAATTTTTAGTTGACGATTGAGATGAGAAGGATAATAAACAATTCTTTAATGCCAAACTGGAATAATAATCGGTGATTATATTTATCTCTTTTGAAAATGATTTTAATCAAGTGGGCTCGGGTGGTTGAAAAGAATTAGAAAAAAGATTACATTGCAAAAATTCATGCCAAACCGATATTTGCTTTTAATATTCAAAGACGTTAATATCGAAAATTATATTTGCGTGAATTGAGGTAGAAACCACCGCCAGAAGAAATAAGTTGGTCGTTAAGGAAAGACCATACATGAATGATTATATAGAAAAGAAGCTTAAATTCCTATTGTTTTCGAGTAGACATTTGGAGCAGAGGAAGTTTTTGGAAGTAATGGAAATGAGGTAGGGGAAATTTATTAAATAAGTATGTTGATTGTTTAAAGGAATGAATCTGGAATATTGTTGACGAAACAGGAAAAGAATTTACCCATTAATGATGCTCTTTTGTTCGGATAAAGGTTGATAAAAACTCGATAATATGAAGTATACAGCATGAAGAGATGCGTAAGTATATCTTGTTTACATTTTCGTAAGGCCCATAAAAATTCCCTAAAATATGTAATTTGAACAATATGTGGGAAAACAATATGAGCCATCCAAAAAATTTGTTGAAAACACTTTGTCACTGAGAGGTGAATTGATTTTGGAGAACTAAGGAAATTAAAGTAAACTGGTAAATGCTCTCGCTGGGAAGTTGATTCCCCCCACAACATCCATAACTCACGTTTCTTAATTTCACAATTTGCCTCGTCCCCGGGAATGCACCCGGAGAAAGCAAAAATTAGTGGGGGGGGGAACTTGGGGCACGGCGTACGGAGGGGATTACTCCGCGTTACCGAGCATTTAAATTTCGAGCTGTGATTCACGGGACCTGGGCGAGAGGGCGTAGGGATGAAATTTTAAGCCTCCTCCTGGGGCGAGTGCTCCCTTTACATTATCCAACTAAATTCCCGTGCCCGCCTCGCCGGGTGCCACCCTAACACCCCAAAAGGAAGAACGACTCCTGCGCGGGGTCCTCCTCCGTTCCTCCCCGCACACATATCTACATCTACGTTTACGTAATACCCTGCGAGCCACCACGAGGGTTTATGGCAGGTTGTGTAGATCACTAAACATGCATCACTTACATACAATGCCACTGCTTCATGAAGACATGTCCATATGTATCTACATAATGCTCCGCAAGCCACCGCAATACTTGTCAGGACTCATTTAGAATATGCCGCTAGTATATGGTATCCATACGAGGAAGGTATGATTAAGGAATCAGAGCCTGTGCAATGGATATCTGCTACCTAGATTTGTCAAAGGCCGTTATGATAATTGTATTAGTGCTTCGAGTTTAAAAAAATAACTAGGGTGGGAATTACTATCAGAACGCAGGTTAAAATGTAGGCTAAATATTTTAAGTACATTCGAAGGCGATTTGTTTGCTTGCAGATGACGTTAGATATATATTAAAAACCCGTGCGTATTATACTAGGTTTGATAAGATACCGATAGATTTAGAATGTCATTTTTCCCGCGTACTATTAGAGAGCACAAAAGACAGCAAAGAAAAGGGTTAGGTAGGTTTGTTTGTTTGTAGGTTTGATATAAAATCGTTTGAGTAGACTCCTGCATGATGCATGTTTTAGTATTACTAACACATGCATGATAGGAAAATGCCAATAATTATATTTAGGGCAATGTTTTTCTAACCAGTAATCAATTCATCAATGTGTAATTACTAAAGTAAAGGCCTAGTTGCACATGAATCTTATATCTAACATCTACTGACAGACTTACTGATAGATTCAAAATGGCATTTTCCCCCGTACTATAAGAGAACGGAATAGGCAGCATAGCAAAGAGAATATTTTAGAGTAGTCTGTAGTGCATTATGCATGTAGGTATTAACCCCTTAAATACTAATGATACTAACAATCTAGTTGCATGAGACCCTATAGTTGCTTGTTTGCATGTTAGTAGTGCATGCTTGGTGATCTTCACCCCCGGTCACACACCCTCGCGGTGGCTTGCAGGGTATTGTGTAGATGTAGGTGAGATCTGTCCATGAAGTAATACCAATATAGGTCTTATTTACATGTAAGTAGTGAATGTTAGGTGATCATCATCCCCTGCCACACACCCTCGTGGTGGCTCGTCAGGCAGGCAGCCACCTCGTGTTACATAGAAAATGTAGATGAATTGTGTGTGGAAGAGGGTACACGTTCACCAGGCATGGTCTATCAATCAGAGAGAATGCCTACTAACATGCAGGAATGCAATAAAATACGCTTCTAATATGATACCAAGTGACAAGGCGACTTGATTTTAGCCCCCAGACTTAGTACCACACTCCGGGTCCGTGGACTGGAAAGGCATGGGCTAACTTTTACGCGTTTAATTTTTGTGCTGTCGTTCTCGAAAGGTCGGCTCTTAAAGTTAATCTTGGAAATTTGGGTCTTTCTTTTACAATATCTTGAAGGAAACTTGGTTAACATTATTAATGAATTTTCGAAGAAGTTCACCGGATGAGCAAGGGAGCTATTATGCGTTGTTTTTAAAATGACTCCGATTCGTTGGATCTTGGATCAGATTAGTCTGGCCCTGGAAGGGAAAATTGGGAACTTGAGTTACTTTTTTTAACAGTATCTCGAAGTGTGCTTTCTATTTATTTTTAAAGAAATATTTGATGAAATTTTGAGGCCATTATTGCCCGTCTTCTGTGATATGGACACTGATTGGAATCTTAGAACAGAATCGGCCGAACCTGGAAATTTAGAAATACAAGTCCCTCAATTTGTTTCTATTGGAGGATATTTGTATATTTAGCGGAATTTAGCTAATAATTACGTCAATATGGCGAAGTAACTACTGTCATTAAACAAACCTGTTTGTGGCCTTATAATGTAGCGTGTCTCCTGATAGCACCTTGTTTGCATGTCAATTGTGCATGTTTGGTGATCTTCACCCCCTGCCACACACCCTCGCGGTGGCATGCAGAGTATCGCGTAGATGAAGATGTAGAACTGTAGGTATCCGTTTGACCCGTTCTTAGGCTAACTTTTTGTGCATAAGTCACAATTCTAGCGCCCCGAGGAAAATAGAAAATCAGTTACGAGATACAATGTTAGAAAAAGTTAGAAAATGTCAGACCCATTTCACTCACGTCAATCTCTTGTAAGATATTGGAGCACATTGTAGTCAGTTCGATCATGGGGCATTTGGATAGTTAGGGATTACTCATAAACAGCCAGCATGGGTTCCGGAAAGGTAGATCTTGCGAGACAGAATTAGCTTTATTCGTACACGATATTTTAGTCCACGGCGAAAGCAGTACTGAAGTTGATGCGATATTTTTAGATTTTAAAAAGGCTTTCGATAAAGTTCCTCATGACAAATTAATCTTGAAGTTAGAGAGTTTTGGTATAAATAAAGACGTTTTATGTTGGGTAAAAGAATTCTTAAGTGGGCGAGAGCAGAGGGTTGTCATAGATGGTATCATGTCGGACACAATCAAAGTCACATCGGGAGTTCCCCAGGGTAGCGTAGTAGGTCCGCTTCTATTTCTTTTATACATAAACGATTTGGGTACCGTACTTCGTAGTAACCTTAGACTTTTTGCGGACGATGCGGTGGTGTACAGGGGTATATAAAATGAAGAGGACACGAAATCACTTAGCAAGGATTTAGATGCAATTCAAGAGTGGTGCGACAAATGGCAGTGAAAACTCAACCTTAAAAAGTGTGTAGCTATCAATTTTTGGAGGAGGAATAATTCGATAGAGCGATCCTTTAGAATTAATAACACGAAGATCGAAAACGTTGAAACCGTAAAATATTTAGGTGTAACAATCACTAAAGATTTATCGTGGGGTAGACACATCCGGGAAATATGCGGCCGAGCGAAGAGAAAGCTAGGATTTATAAAAAGAGTACTTGGGAAATGTGATGAGAAGACAAAAGAGCGATGCTACTTTTCACTAGTTAGGCCCCACCTTGAGTATGCAGCCAGTGTATGGGATCCTAATGAATTAGGTTTGATGAGAGAACTAGACAGTGTGCAGCGTAGAGCAGCTAGGTTCGTCAAAAGGTGTTACGATAGGTTGAGTAGTGTACCAGAGTTAATACAAGAATTAGGGTGGGAATCATTATCAGAGCGTAGGTTAAAGTTCAGATTAAATCTATTAGAGAAATTTCAATCGGATAGCTGTACTGAAGATGTTAGGCACATATTAAAAACACCAGCGTATTATGCTAGATTCGACCAGATAAATAAGATTAGAGAGATAGATTGTCGTACAGATAGATTCAAAATGGCATTTTTCCCCCGTATTATAAGATAACAAAATAGGCAGCATAGGAAAGGGATAGGTAGGGGAAATGTTCTAGAGTACTATGTAGTGCATGATGCATGTCTTACCCCTTAAAAACTGTAGACACTAACAATTAAGTTGCATGAGACAATATAGTTGCTAGTTTGCATGTTAGTAGTGCATGCCTGGAGATCTTCACCCCCTGCCACACACCCTCGCAGTGGCTTGCAGGGTATCGTATAGATGCAGATGTAGAAAAAAGACAACAAATTGTTCGTTAAAACAAAGTAATTCGATAGTTTTTTTATTCAGTTGTTTTTCTAGAGATTAAGTAAGTTGTTTACATATGCTTCCCAGAGCATGCTTGAGTTAGAAGGGATAAAACATTTGCACGTTAAAAAATTACCACATTCTAATTTCTGTATCGAAATCTGCAATATCTATTATGATTTTCCCATGTGTCTTTGCTGTAACCTATAACTTTCCCTATTTGTGATCCGAAAAATGCCTTCTTGAATCTCTATTTCTACCTAGATCTCTAATTTTATTTTCATCATTTAACCTAACGTATATCACCTTAGTGTTTTAACATACTTGTAACGTCTCTATAGAATCGGTCCCTTTTAAATTTCAGCGGGATATTTACCTTATAAATGGAGTTTCTTATCGCTAAAAAGGAACCACCGTGCAATCTCTCTCTCCCCATTCTTCCCCAACAAAGCAGTTTCCTTGCATTCTATTACTATGTAGGAGCGTAAAGCCGTCAAGGTGTTGGAATTTCGGGTGTCTCAATTCCGTGGGAGCCGAAGCAGGTGTGCTCACTCTTGTATACCAGTGTGCCGGTTGGGTGTGGGCGAAGCAAACGAAGGGCGGCTAGAAGTAGGCGGTCGGTTGTCCCGAGAAGAAGTTTTCGGGGTGGTGGGAAGGGAATTCTTGGGAGGGAAGATAGAGATTCAGACGGTTCTGGCTGAGAGAAGCTAGAGATGAAGCGGGGGTTGGAATTGCAACAAATATATCAGGTGGCAGAATGAAGAAAGGGAGCAGGATGTGGAAGGAGTGAAAGTGTGGGAAAAAGGTGTGAGTCCTTTAAGTGAACTTAATGAAAAAAATCGGAATAATAGGTACCCAAATGACGCAAATTCATTACAACGTTTTTCTCGCCTCCAGGTCTAGGTTTTACCTCATGTTTGGTATAAATATTACCATGCTTAATCATAGAGAAGTAGAGTAAAATAAGGTTTTAAGGAGCTCCAAATTGATACGGTCATATGTAGCCGTATTGGCTTAGGTAATCTAAGGACTAAAAATATCCATTACCGAGGTGGGATTTGAGCTCGAGACCGTTTTGTTGGCATGCTAGTGGAATGTTTACCAAGATAATATTTTCATCGAAATAATACGACGTTAAAAATATTTTGCGAACCCCAACTTACTATGCTAGACTACCATAATCCCAAATTTAGAGAAATTGATTGCCGAACTGACTGATTCAAAATGTCCTTTTTTCCTCGTGCAATCAGGGATATGTATAGCTGTAAACTATTCATTATCATAAATACCAGTGTATCAATGGATAGCATATGTAGTTGCACGTTGGTATAGGGACTTTAAGCTAATCCAACTAACAGCATCATATTGCGTGATTGCTTTGCTATTTTTATCTTGACTAGTATATTATTACCAATCCTCTTTTATGCATGATATGTAATGCATGATTAGAAATGCATGTTTAGTTTAGGTTCACGGCCTACCACACAGTTATGGTGGCTTGCAGGGTATTATGTAGATGTAGATGCTAAGTTACCTTAGGTGACCAGTCTAAATATTTCAGTAGCAGAATCGTGTGACCATGCTGAATGCCCCATCAAGTCCCTTCCCTGAGCCTCTTTCTTCTTGACGTTAACAGCCGTAGTTTAACCTTCTCTAATTTAGGCGTATTTTGGGGGAGTTTTTTCGTAAAATATTCAAGCCTAGAAACCAAAGCAGAGATTAACGATGATTTTTATATCTTACACCTGGTAGCGTTAAGCATTAAGTCATTCACTTTATTTTCTTGATGATAGCAATCTGTTCTTCGATTTGTATGAAAAGAATGTGATACATATTCTAACCAAAAAGAGTCCATATCACCAGTTTCTACAGATTAAGGGAAACTGAAGAGAAATGTGAGTTCTCTAAGTCACGCTGCTAGTCCTGTGGTGACAGTAAACCGTTTAATTGCCCAACGGACTCTCAAACTTTACTCTAACCTGATACAATCGATGTTGAATGAAGACAGTCTTTCCATATAAGTGCCCTAAGCTCTTTTTATGATCAAAAGACTTATTGACCGCAGTAATAAATATATAGATTGATATAACTTGATGTGGTAATGATCAGTTATAAGGGACAAAAGGTCACTCTTTGAGGTAAGATCGAGAGAAATATATTTAATTAATTTCATCTACATCCACACAATATCCAAGGTACTACCGAGAGGGAGTATGGCGGGGGCTGAGCCATCAAAATATTGCATTTGAATACAGAGACAAATAAATTACATTTTCAATTGATAAATTTACGCTATCATGCAGGCACACAAAATAGCTCGTCCCTGCTTTCACTACTAACATGCTACTGAGGCGCATGATGCTCCTGATTTGTGGATTTTGTTAGATATTCATTCAAGAGTCGCGTTGATTGTTACGTATAAATACCACAAAATAATTAGTAAGTACAAAGTAATGTAATACTTATTTATTAGCGTGCATGAGTCGAGCATTATTGCAAGTGGAGCATTGAGTGAAATCGTATGCGAAATAAAGAGATGTATTGCACTTTTCCACTATAAAATTTGTTTAACGAGTTGACATGTTTAAATGCACTGCAGAAACATTAGAACTTATGATGACTAAGTTATTATATAGTTCTTAAAAAGAAAACCAAGATATTGGTATGCAGTAGGAGAAAGGAATCCAGGATTAATGTTAAACTTGGAAACATCGAAGAAGTGGAAGAGTTCTGTTACCTGGAAGCCGAGTAACCAGCGATGGACGAAGTAAAAGAGAAATTGCCAGTAGAATTGCCCAAGCGAAAAAGGCATTCTACCAGAAGAAAATTCTGCTTACAGCTGCAAATATAAGCGTGGAAGTGAGGAAAAATTTCATTAGGACATACATTTGGAGCATTCTATCATATGGCAGCGAAGCATGGACAATAACAGCAGCAGAGAAGGCCAGGCTGGAAGCATTTGAAATGTGGTGCCACCGAAGAATGATGAAGATAAAATGGATCGATCGAGTGAAAAACGAAGGAGTATTAAGAAGAGGGGGAGAGATGAGATGCCTACTGAAAACCTTAAAAAGAAGACACCTACGGCGTGACAACTTATAGGCCACGTCGGCCACGTCTTAAGGCACGATGGTCTGGTGAAGACAATCGTCGAGGGAAAAGTGAACGGGATAAATGGAAAAGGCAGGCCTCGTAGGAGGTATATGGAGCAAGTTGTGAGGAACGTAAAAGAGAGGAGCTACGTCAATATGAAGAGGTTGGCCGATAGAAGAATCGAGTGGAGGGTGGCGTCAAACCAACCCTAGGATTGTTGACCGATGATGATGATAAGTTATAAAGACCTTATTTCCTACAATGGAATTTCCACCATGTTTCGGCCTACACGATTAATGTCATGAAATCGCATATCCTAGAGCATTCATGAGTTAATTCTATGAAAACATAAAAATATCATTGCTTGCTACTCTTATGCATTGGAATCTTCATTTCCTTTTCTGATAGCAATTGAGAAGAATATACCTGTATTATACCTGTATTCGTCAGTGCACTGATTTTTTCTTTACGATGAAAAATTTTGTGGTCAATCATTTTATTATAATTCATTAATGAACACTGAGGACTTTACGCGCTTCTATAGCACTCTAGGTCCTCTCCCTGAGGCACATTTTGGCATCGCTTCGGAGAATGGACGTTTTTGATTTGCAAGCAATTTTACTCGGGTGGCGTAGCTAATTGATAAACATTTTGGTACTTTTCGTCCATTAAGGGCGTGACCAGCGGTTCCATTAAATTTGAAGTCGTTTAAATTCATCAGGGATGCTCTCGCGTCGTGTTCAATCAATATCCGCCGGCCATGGTTTCCTGTTAGTTGGTAGCGATTTCATCCCACACGCTGCGAGGGACGGCAAGGGCTCCCGGAAACCCTCCATTAGCGCCATGGCAACCCCTTAACGACACCCCTTCAGTGCGCTCTCCCCCAGCACGTACATATCTGACCGATGTGTAAACACCCAAGGCCGCTTCGCGTCGCATATTCCCTTCACCGCGGCTTTATGGGGAGGGGTGAAACATCCACGACTGTCGGGGCCATTTCCGTCAGTTCGCCAATATTATCAGCACCCCTTTGGAAGCCAGGCTTGTGGATCCTATCGGCAGGGTCTCTATGCTCCGGATAGATTGTTATTAGCATCGTTATTTCTGCTCCCGGGATGGTTGTTGAAGTATTTTTTTAAATATTGGTTTTTATTTAGGCGCCTGGGCACGCCAAGCGTCCGCGTGTCCTCGCACCTTGAAACCGTCCCGAGAGCTCCCCCTCCCAACCCCCGCGACGATTTTTCCTCGCCCCCACCTCTGTACAGACGCTGTATTTGCGCAAATGCATCCGTAAGCATATCGATGCGTGGAGTCGAGGATGAGGGGACGCGGGGCGGGAAGAGGCGGTGTCGAGACTTTTAGCGATGCACTGCTTTTTATGTGAGTAATTTTTAGAGAGAATTTTAATGTTAAATGCTCTTTAGAATTGCCTTAGAAAATAATATCGGTTCCATCTCTTTTCCTAAAATCATTCTTCATTTAATAATACAAATTTACCTCACCTGTGAGTCGCCTACTTCGAATGTCATGAGTATCAGGTGGGTTTGGACACTAGAAGGCGTTCCAATTCCCTGCTTCCGGGTTATAATGTCGGGGTGCTACAGAAGAATGATGAAGGTAAAATGGATAGACTGAGTGAAAAACGAAGAACTTTTAAGAAGAGTGGGAGAAAAGAGAATCCTTCTGAAAATTCTAAGAAGAAGACGGGATAACTTAATCGGCCATATTGACACGATGGCCTAATGAAGACAATTGTTGAAGGACAGGTGGATGGAAAGAATGGCAAAGGAAGGTCTCGAGTGAGTTATATGGAACAAGTGATGAAAGACGTGAAAGAGACAAAATAAGTAAATATGAAGAGATTAGCCGATAGAAGAACTCAGTGGAGAGCTGCGTCTACCCAATCTAAGGATTCGTGACTAATGGTGATGATGATGAGAACCCTACCTTGTTTGCAACTCTAAATCAGCTTGTCCAGTGGATCCAAATGTTCAATATTTTTTTATGAAGTTTGCTTTATAAAATGAGTAGAAAAATGTATATAACATTAACTACCTATCAGTTTTTTTATGGGCTTGAAATTTTTTCTCTATAATGCTGTCGATCAATGTATAGTTACAAAGGAAGCCTGAATCATCATTCTTAATGGAGGTAATTCTATTTGATTTGCATAATTGAGAATGTTGAATGGTAAAGACACCTGTTTTTTTATGTGATGAGTAAAATTTTAAGAATACAGGTGTTTTTATCTTGAGTCGCAAGGAAAGCTTACTTTGATACATGAAGGGTGTTACTGCGTAGTAATGGAGAATATGTTTCGCTGATGCTCATTTTAGATCACTTTCGTCGTATATTATTTTTGTTGAAATTTAATTCATGTCTCAGTATAATTAGTTCTATCAGTGAAAACTGGAATGACGCTATTGAAACGATAGCTTTAAGAGCCATCCGAGAAGGCGTTCCATGTCCGCGAAAAATCGTAAAATTCCCAGTTTATCTGGTCTTCACCCGCTCCAGCGTATATTCTGTATACATTTGACTTTCAAGGAGTTGTTAGGGAGAAAATAAAAGTCTTGTTTTTTTAACTTCTTTTGTGCCCGTTAGGCGGAATAATTGGCAAGATCGAATGTGATCCCCGTGGGGATGCCTAAATTTGAGTCACCATAATTGTCTTCCAGCTTTCAAGGACGTGGCATCGCAAGGCAGGGTGGAGTGGGGCCGGGACGGGGGTTGGGGCATTAAAGAGACACGCGCACGACTCTTTCGCCTGTCCGTTCGACCCCGGACTTGCCTATCAATGTGCTCTGAGGACGCTTACTGGAATGGTGGAAGACTGTGAAAGATGAAGAAGAGCTCGCCTCCTTTAATCCAGTTTTTCCCAGGTTTTTCTCCTACCCTTTCACTCATCTCCCGCGTCCCCTTTTTTCCTCGTTTCTTTTCACCCCGTCCGCTGTCGTCCCTCCCCCGCACGACTGTCAACTGACATAGTCTCCCGGATCGCGAAGCGGACGCCATACCGAGGCCCCCAAACCTTCTCCACCCCCTACCAAATCCCTCGCCCCCATCTACCCCCTCCCAAACCATTCCCGTCCCGGAGTGGTCGACTGTGCTGCTGCGACTTGCTACCGCGGCGGATAAGGGAAGCGCACCCGAGATCGGTAGTTTTTTTGAAAAGGCGCACAACTTTCCAGGTTTCTCCTTTTTTTCCTCTTCCTTCCTCGCGCTCCCCACTCACTTCCGTCTTCCCTTTCCATCACTGCGAGATCGCATTTTCTTCACGTGCGGCGGAAGAAGAGGATAGATAAATATTTATGGCTAGCGCGAGAAATGGACGAGTGAGTTGAGTGAAAAAAAAATTATGAGAGGAAATGCGGAAGTCCGAGTTTTTCTTTTTCATTTTACGTTTTTTATTTGTTTTGTGTCCGTCCGTCCGTGTGTATATTGCTTCTTAAGCGATTTCAACGAAGTGCGCTTATTTATAAACTTACTTGTCGTAGTGAATAGGTATGCCAAGGCTTCAACATGTATAAATGGGTTACGATGCGAGGTTATCCGTTTTATCTCTTCGAGAAGGATCCATTTTGTGAGTTGAATTTGAGAATTGTCATCTATTCGTGGAACAGGAGATAGCCACCAAAGGGTATCAATCTTAGCTCAGTAATGGAAATTTTAGGTATCTTGTGGCATTGCACGAAAACTGATCATTACGGAATCTGTTGAGTAGGCTTAGCCTATCGTTATAAATAGCTTATTCTTATCGAGTTTGGACGGGTATCGAGGAATGACGTCGCCTCAGGGAAATGAAAATACCCAAAATAAAATACTGGAATGCCTCGTAAAGCTTCAGGAAAATAAAGGCGAGTTATATTTCACTCTAAACAAATTAAATCTCCCAAAACATCTTCTGGAATCTGTAGAAAGTTGAATTAAAATTGTAAATTATGATTATCATGAAAATTGAAAACTTTCTATTACTATTTGGTTATGAATGGTTGCAACAACTAGTGATATAGACAGAGAATCTGTAACGCGTAGGACCTCGAAGATTACCAGGAAGCTCTTCTGTCTCTCACTACGACGGAGAGTGAGACGATGACTGGATGTTTGTCAGGGAATATTCAATTAGGCTTAGCGGAGGAGTAAAGAAAGGAGTGGGAGCACTTCTGGGCTGAAGGAGCCAAGAATTTTGGAAATTCGAATGTAAAGGATTCTTTAAACACGCTACCCTGCCATACCCCCTCGTGGTGGCTCGCAGGGTATTACGTAGGTGTAGATGTAATATTGCTATCATTCTAAAGTCGACGCCATTAGTTATCACCGTTTAAAAATTATCTTTGTGAGGCATTCAGAAGATTCTCTTACGAATTAATACTGCATACCCTTAAGCACATACGAACGAGGTTGTGTTTGAAGAACCCCGTCCTGATATCCTCCCCATGAATCGCAATAGTGTGGTGATTTTATATTTGGATATTAACAGTGGGAGAGGTATACAATATGGTGGATTTTAAGTATTGAAGCTACTATAAGTTACATTGCCCCATTTATCTCAAAGTTCATATTCAAGGAAATGCTAAGCTTCATTGCTCCAGATGGGATTCTAACCAACGACCTTATGATTTCGAGACTTACCCGCTTGGCTACCACGTTCGGATCGTCGTCGTCTAACGATGTGGAATCGCATTTAACCCAGCCATAATTCTTTCTTCAGGCCAGAGTAGATTTGCTTCATCCCTCCGAACTGTCCACCTACTACACCCGCCTTGCCCCTCAATCCTTCCGCTTCAGGCAGTCGTAAAAGGGAAAGAAGGAATTATGACCTCGCAGATGGAAAAATGATGATTTTGTGGGCGTGTTCACGGGTGCGGAAGGAACGGGTGGAGGTGAGCGAGGCCTCTGCTCATTCACCAGTTGATGTCCCGTGCGGGTCACACTTGGTAAGGAGCGTGAAATAATCATTTCAGCTGATGGGGTATTTGCGGCGTGGATGAGTGAGACACGATTGCGGAATTTTAAGTCGAATTGCAATCAGCATGCCGCATAAACTCGATATTTGTGGCGCTTGAACGTAAATGGACCGAGTTGCATTGCACGAAGGATTATCGCGTTACATCGCCCATTGCACACCGTAACTTGACACCGTTTTACTTATCAATCGTATTTACATCGGATATTGCCTGATATCGAAGAGTATCGCTAAGCGATCATCATTCAGTATCGTATCTAGTCACCAAATCATAGATTGGTTTAACGAGCATTCCACTTGAAACAAATTGAAGGAACGCGACCTAGCCGCGAGAATCTCAACGGCATTACCCGCTGAAATGCACAATAGCCGATATTCCACAGAGAAAAAATCATTCGCCTTGACCGGGATCCCGGTCAAGGTGAATGATATTTTCTCTGTGGAATTTCTGCTATCCACTTGAAATGTCTATCAGGTAACCATTGGAAACATTGGCATTGACCTAATTGTTCGCTATTGATCTGTCTTCTCTTGCTTCTTGTATATTACCATAGAGTTCTTCTCATTCATCTTTCCCACGGTAGTGTTCAGTGGACCATAATTTCTCAGGATACATCTACATCCAAGCAGTACCCTGCAAGCCACCACGAGAGTGTGTGGCAGGGAGGTGAAGATCATGAAACATGCACTATTGACATACCACTAGGTTTATGAATAGGCTGCTTTTTCCTCTTTTTTAAATTCACCAATAAGATTCAGTTTTCTCGTACTCTTGGTAGAACCTCGCCATTAGTTATTCGGTCTATACATTTATTTAACCATTATTATGTAACCCAATATTTATAATAGGAAAAATCGCTTTAGTATGACTGCTAATGTTGTTTCTTAACTGCCATAAGGTGCAAACTTCAGGTATACATTATAATTAGATATTTTGTTATTATAAAATTGGAGTTCCCAGTGATTAAATATATTTTATTCTTGTGAAATGACCCTAGGTATATCCTCTTTGCTTCGTCATTCATTGGTTGTGTTATCTCCCAAATACAATACTATTCTACCATTTCAGCATGATTATTTAGTTTGTTTTTAACTTCTACCCCTATTCTGCAATTGTTCTACTTTATTTTACTTTCAAATGATACCAATGCCTTTTTTCCTGTATCTTTCGCAGATTTTTGTGTATCTATCTCACTACTCTCTCTGCGTAAACATCGAAAATTAACGGTGACCGTGCGCATCCATTGAATACTCCTTTCCGCAAGGTATATTGCTGGCAACTTCATTGTGACCCAAGCTACGTAAGGCATTTCTATCAGCTTAGTTGAGGTTATGTTATCGCATCGCGATTAGAGTTTTAAGTAATTGGTACAATATCGCTCAGCGCTATTATGTGAATGTTATACGTGGCTCTCAATTCAAAGCCCCATATTTCTGCCGGAGTTAACTGAGGAATTTTAGTGTAACGAACGTAAGGGACGGTTACGAAACGATGTTGTATTCAGCTTGCGAGTGCACCATCCTGCAACATGCAATTGTTTTCACCTTCGTCGTTTTCACTTCGCAGTTTGGACCTCATGTGTCTTTGGCCCTCTGCTCACAAAAAAATATCTTCTTCAATCTAATTTTGTTTTTTGGCTGTTAAGCCCATTTTGCGTCCCCCGGTCATCAGTCGAGTTTCGCTTTTTTCCTCCGGTGCGCTAAGACACGTGCGGTGTTTGCTTGTCTTTCAGTTCTTTCTCTCACGTTCTCCTCGAGAAAGAAAAGGATGGACGGGAATGACCCCCGCATCAGTGCACTGACCTCGGCAGCAGATTGTGACAAAAGCTTCCCTCTCTTTATCTCTCTCGCGACGATTCTTTTGAATTGCGTAGTGTCGTATCTCCTCTGTCGTCAACTGCTCGCGCAGAGACGGAGAAAAAAAAGGGAACCCGCAAGCTCCAATTCGTTAAAATTGTAATATATATCGAAATAAAAATTTTAGAGTGTCATTTTATGAAATTCCTTTTACACCTAAGGGATGTTCATACGAAACGAAAAGTATTGCCGGTACAGTTGATAACACGGTTGAATGGCTTTTGAAGGGAATTTCCTTTGGGAAAGACGAGTTTCATGCATCTAAAAATTAGTATGTCTCTCTTACTTTGAAGTAAAATCATCTATGCCGTAATTTTAAGGGTTTATCAATATATATTGATTTTCGAAAAACTTGAGGCTCAAATATACTCAAAAGTTGAAGTTTTTGTTCTGAACATATCTTAAGGTTAATTCTGTAAATGCCTTGAAAAAACGTAGAAATGTAAAAGAGTTTTTACTACGGGCTGATACAAATCTCTTACCGAACTTCTCTTAATATGGCTCTAAGGGTGGCAAAGGCTGGACAGAATAGGACAGGTGGGCAGCGCACAGGTGATGACCTTTGAGCGCTCTCTCAGGCGAGAGGAGTCCCCAGGAAAGTTGTTTGTTATTCTCCCGTTTCCCAAATTCACTACCAACCAATTTGTTTATCCAGCTGCTTGTGGCCATCTGCCTACCTTCATTGGAATAACATGACCAAGCACAAACGTCTACGCATCATAGGAGCGGGCAATTGGGAAATGATCAACCGTTGGACGGAAGGGGACTTAGATTCTGTCCTTGCGCACTGGTAGTGTTGCCTAATCGTGGTATTTTTCTCATAATTCCTATTCGTAGTGTCAAGCATGGATTAAACCCTGCGTGCCATATATGCAGCCGCTAGAAAGGATTCAATTTCTCAGTTATGCTCTAAATGTTAGCAAGAGGGCAGTTTGTGGTATATTTGAGAGGGCAGATACACATGAGGTGAACCATTTTTCCTTCCTTCAGTTTCATATTTATGTTTATGCTCCTTTTCCTTTTTATTTTCATTCTTTATCTTGAATAATAGCAGTAGTTGTTAGTAATAACATAATTATACAATAATAAGTTATTTCACTGATCGTTTCTTAAAAATTATGAAAATTAGATTGGCGTATATTACGCTCTTTAGAGTATAAAATTGTGCACTTTTTTGCTATTATAGGACAGTCGATGAGAAAAATAGGTGTAGTATTAGACTTGGATTTAAGGCAGTTCAACGATTTAGGTTATATTGCTCCATAAAACTTGAGAACATAATACTAGGACAAGTACATACTCCGGGTGGATTTGCGTTCGCGGCTTTCGGGTTATCAGTACAGCGTGACACTTACCTTGTTACCATGGCCCATAAAAATATTTAAAAAAAGGTTGATATTTTGATCGGGTAAGTTTTGAATATCTGATAATAAGCTATGAGCCTCTGATCATTAGCTGTGACGACTAATGTCGAGAGCAATAAAACTACAAATAGGACATACAAAGAAGTGCTACGTGCCTTATGAAATTAAAAAAAGAATTCTAGTAAGTAAGTAGGTAATTCGGTGCCTGTATAGAACTCTTTTCTTTCACAATGACATCATTAAAAATCGTGAAAAATGAGAGACTTCGCAGAGGAGAAGAATTAAATAGGACCTTCTGATTATAAATAAATTTGTCACCAGGAGCCCCATAAGTTCGTAAAGGTGGAAGGTAATGGGTTGATATCCATCCCTTTAACTGGGAAGAAAATAAAAAAATAGAGCGTAGAAAGGATAGAGGTTAAAAGAAAATTTAAATTTAATTTGTACATTCCTTGTAGTAAATTGCGGTGCATTGTGATTGAGGAATTTTCATGGACTTTTTACCTCATTAATCGCTTTCTCCTGATTACACACTCCCAAATTTGTGTCTTCTATCTAACTTGCTGATTCTGCTTGAGTATAGTCGTAAAATGTGTAGTTATTACGTTACCTGAATCTGTTGTTGTACCTTCGAGGCTATGAAGGTTTACCACCGTGGCTTTCGAGGAGCTGAGCAACTCTTAGCTGCTTTACAGGGGAAAGTGGTACAGCAATGGTGGAGTACTAGAAATATTTCGGAAACTTGTGAAGTGTTTATGGACGTTATATTTATAACCGGAGTAACAGAATCAATTAAGAACGGCCTTTCATTGACTTTGGTTGACAAATAGGCTTAAAAAGATCATATAAATGGGTTTGTCATGTACGAGTGATTTACTAGGTAAATCCTATTTTCACGATTACTATTTGCTCGTGTGATGTTAATCCATTTTCATGCAGAATTAAAGATGAGCAATCGATTGCTTGCTTAGTGCTCAACACAAAATTCTTAACGTGTTATTTCCCTGTGACCGTTGGAATGAGTGGCCTTCCATCACGACCGCCGATTTTCACAGTCAAGCGTTGAGGAAAAAAATGGATATTTTTGTCCAAACTGCTGTTCAGTCACTGTTATCTTGCGTTATCTCAGTCAGAATCAAAGGCCAACTTTTCTCTTACAGTCGTCACGAAATCGACTTTGATTGACTGCTGAAAAAAGACATTGTTTTCCGTGGAATATTGTAATTATGAGGGTATTTTTGTTTGTATACCAGTTTTCTATATTTTTTGTGCAAATGATTTTCGGAAGAAAGATTATTCTTATCCGCTCATTTTGTAGCAGTTTCTCCTCACATAGGTTTTAGAGAGAATGATTGCTGACAACTAACAGTGACATTTACCTACATTTATATAAAAGTTTATGATTTCAATATTTTAAATTTTATACGCATATAAAACGTATCACAAAATACCAGAATGTTTGTATATAATTCTTACCACAATTTCAATGTATATAACGCTTCTTAGACACCTGTCGCAACCTTTCAAATAGGTTTTTCAGCTTTAGAGGGCGAAACATTTCGACCTTCCTTTCAGTTAAGGAATACAAATAAAAGCAAAACAAATCACCAACTATTAATATAACTTTGTCTTAAACTGTTTCTGAAGAGTTAACTCTGTTTTTATGAATTCAGCTATGACTAAGTTGACACTTAAACTAAATAAGAAGTCAAATATCTTGTGTAGGAACTCTCTCGGCAATAGCTAAGCAAATTCCTCCCTATTGAGTATGAAGTCTTATTTTTGTGTAAAAATAATATCTAGATTTTATTTTGAGATTTGTTTAAGAATTTTTTGCATCACACTTATTATGTCATTGATTTCAACAGAATTGTTATCTAAAATATTCATTTCAATAATGATTGCCGATTAAACTTGCTCTTATTTATTCTTACTTTCTCTTGTATCATTTTTCCTTAATTCTCTTTTGCTGACCGCCTCTGTTAAAGTTTTGTCGTTGCAAATACAAGTAGCATTCTGTGCAAATACAAAGTGCTTTTATAGTTTAAAATTCGGCTTCTAATCCTCTGTTTTGAATAAAACTGCCTTTTATTATTTACCTTTTTATTATCAACAAACTCTAGTCTGCCGCTGTGAATCCCTTTATGTTCAGGCTCTAATAATAGTGTATTTGATACAATGACAGACCTGCAGGCTGTTTGCGATACTGTGCGCCCTAGAGCTAGGAAACAATTCTTGTGTAAAATTTTCGGTCACAAAAGGAGTAAAAGGGATTCAGGACTTCAATTTGAGCGTGGCTAAGACGAATGTAGGATGGAGCTCCTGAGCGATCCAGTCATTGGTCTTATCCGTCGCTATTATTTGAGAGAGAATTAGCGGATGGGAAAGTTTTAAGGTTTAGCCCTGGGGAGGAAAATGGGAAATTCAAGTTTGCCGACGATGAAAGGGTTTCTTCCGTTTCTTTGACCGACGAGGAATTCATTCTCGCTCAAACGCCTTCAATTGTTTCGCTCGGTATCGATATCTCGTATCCAACCGCAACACCTACTTCACATTTCTCTGTGTCCCCTCCTACCAATATCCTCCAGTTCTCTCTTTCACGCTCACTAACTTTGTCCCGGACTCTCCCTGCCGTAACTTCGGAAACCACTTTTCCTCTTCATTCATCGTTCCCGTTCCGTTTCTATCCCCATTCTTCTTCTCCATCCCTCAGCATCCTTTCAGATACCCTCCCGTAACAATACTCCTCCCCTCTTATTGTGTTCCATCTATTTAGGGCAGCCGAAGAGGTGTACCGTTGCTTTATAATTAAGCGAAAAAATTCGATGAAGTTTCCAATTTCGGTTTATGATTTTCATTGAATCGTGAGACAGGAATGGGATAAGTTTGATTTTGATGCAAAATTTGCGTGAAGGATTCTTCATTAGGTAAGCCAGTTTATCGATAGTTCATGTGCTAGTTGTGGACTAAATAGGTATTATCGTTGATGAACACGATTGAAAGAGAATGCCACTCAGTAAAGATTAGAGAAACGAGCTGCATCGCACAAACTCAAAGACTCATTTTTTCTTGATGCGATTTGCGATTACAATAACCTTAAAATTTCCCTCACAATGCTTTTTTCACACAATAAAATACGTGCAAAGTACTTAGTACGAAGATACAACCGCCCACAATATTATGATGCAGATAAATATAAGAAATTGTTTAGACTGTATGGTGAATTTTCGAGAATTTAGACTGCATGCGTGAGCCAATAAGGTGTATAATAGATGCTAATATTTTTCAAAAGATTTCATGAATATTAGATGAAAATTGGCAATTTTACTATTCGTTTTGCATGACGCCTATTCATCTCATTAGGTAGATAATACTTATATGTACCTACTCTTTTAGTGCATGCACGTAATGCATTTGATAGGTGAAACTCACCACTTGCCACACGCCATTGAGGTAACTTATTGTGTAGTCAGTAGATACATAAGCCATATTTAAATTAATATTGCCTAGATTATTGAAAAAGGTAACTTACGGTTTAACTGAGAATGATTCATTTCCCTTTTTTTCCTACAGTTAAGTCTCAAGTGGCATAGAAAAGAGGTATATGTGTTCTTTCCATGTTCGTAACATCAATTTATGTGTCCGTTTTCTCTCTTTGATTTGATTTTACTTTATCAGTCGCTGTTTTTACCCTTGGGAGAGAATAATAAATTTTTGTCTTCCGTTGAAATCCGAAGACTGAGTTAAAATTTCTAGCGAGATTGGCCAACTTACATTTTAGCCTCCTACTTCGTGATTGCTGTTCTACATGAGGAAACATGTTCCGTAATTTTCCATTTGTCGTCTTAATCTTTCAATTAGTATCAAAAATGGAGAACAATATTTCTTGGGGATATGGTTGGTAGTCATTTTAAATTACTCCGAAAAATAGTGTTTTTATTTTATCGTTACGATACAATACGGTATTTTTTTGGTAGCGGTAAAGTTCGAATAATGTCACCATAGCACTCAAATAGCACTTTCATAATCGTGGTAAACTAACTCTTGGGATACAATTTTTCTTAAGGAGAATACACATATCTTAAAGCTGTGTTGCGTAAGGTTTTGGCGCTGAGTGTATTTCATGAATCATAAAATGAGAGCATGCATCTTTTGTTCTCTAAGATGAGATTCAAATCTCTCTTAGTATTTGCAGTTCATTTCGTTTTACTCACGTCATAATGCTCGATTATTTCGTGGAGGGAATTCTGTTTGGAGAAAATGTTCGGTTTGGAGAAATCTTTCTTTGCCTTTTCCATGATTAAAAAATGCTGTCTCTCTCAGGAAAGTTCTTATTTGTCCCCATGGCAGACTGAATTTATGCATGATGGATCCATGAAAACTAAAGAAATACATTTATCCAGTGAAGTTTGTCGACGTAGTGGATCAAAGGACCTTAGAAAATAATAATCCAAGATTTGAGGCATCAGATTTTGGGGTGATGAGTAAATATAATTTTAGAACACAAATTCACATATCATCTCAGTGTTTCACATTTTTACTGTAGGATTATTTTAATAATTCGTTATTCAATTCCAAAAATATATGAAGGTGGTAGAGTTTTTTTTTCTTAGTAGTAGACTTTTCGCTTTCTTTTCTTTATGCGTAGTGGAGATAATGTGCAGTGTACTCATTTCAATATTTATTACCTTTTAGTTTCCAATGTTGTTTTTTTCCATGAATGGATCTTTTGTGATTGATTACCAGAACTATTTGGTGCTATATAATAGTTGTGCGCAGATTTTCTTTTAACATTCTTGGCTGTAGATTCAGGGGATTTATCTCTAAAAGAGATATATTTGAATGAAATTCGCATAGCTTCTAGAGGTTTGTAGTTCATGTCTGCGAAGCTATATAGGATTTTTGTGCCTTTTATAACAGCTCTTACTTCAATCTGATTTCGTAAATAGAGATTTAATTTTGGATTAGCGCATTCAAATGACTGATACTTCCGGAAAAATGTTGTTCGCCAATGGAATGTTGTTAGTAACCATTTGGGCGAAGCAACCAACGTCTAAGACCAATGCGAGCCGAGAATCATGAGAAAAAGTTGTGGATAAGAGGAAAAGATGAATGAAGTACAACGAACATAAAAACAGATTTACGTACGAATAAGAATTTTACGCCGTAGGAAATCCCATGAAAGAGATCTGATTCCTATACAGGCTTTTAATTAGAAGAAATTCCACAATGGGTATGGTTACGAAGTGTCGTAATAGGGACGCAGAGTCTAAGTGTTTGGTTAAATCCGAAATCTCTAACCATCACATACAATCGGAGAGCCTCCAGCAGTGATAGAAATAATGATACGCATACACGATGCTAAGTGCGTGCGTATTTATGTTTTTCCCTGCTTCCTCATTTGTCTCATGCCCTCTGTTGCCTTCTCCCCACTTCTCTTGGCGTCTCTCTCTTTTTCTCCCCTCTCTCCCATCTCCCTGCTTTTCCTTCCCACATTTAATGACCCCGCGTTTGGTTGAGAGATGTCGCCGAGGGCTTGCGGGGAAGGGGGAGAGCTCTCTCGGGCTGCGTGGTTTTGTGAGGGATGAGCGGACGAGGGAAGGGAGGCTCGGAGACTCGAGTGCGAGGGGGCAGGATCATATCATTATGCGACCATTTAAGGGTTTGTTTCCCACGCACATCCCCTTTTTCCCCCACGGCACTCGACACAGTTCGTCCTCTCTTAGCCCTCCCACTCCCTCAGGACTCCACCAATGTTCTCAACCCCGTCTCCATTCCCTCAGCCTCTCCAAATTCGCCTCTTTTCGTGAGCCAGGAGGCTGTATACCGAATGTTCTCTCCCTCTTCCCGTCTTACCCTTGTTTTATCGATTGAAAAGGCCCGCTAACAGTGTTTCTGCTGTCCAAGTGTTGCCCCCCCCCCCAAGTCGCGGGCTCTAATTGAGCATACTCCACCCCATCTCTCCTTTTCTTTCCTCCAGCTTCCATTTCCGTACCATCATTTGCGCGTGCATCATCCCTTGCCATTAATTATGTAATTTCGGGGAGCTGGGATTTTTGGAAAATATTTGGGATTTTAAAAGGGGACAGAGATAACGTTCAGCGATGCTATCGTTATGCTTAGCTCTGGTTTTGTGGTGGGTGACTGCCTTTCGGGGAATGGCGTTGTGTTTTATCCAGATGGTCCGAATAATAAACAAATGAACAACGATAGGGTCGATTAAACTGTGACTAAATTGAGTTCCATCGAAATCAGTATTTCATTTATTTTCTGCAGGTTGTGGTGTGTTTTGATGGGTTATCAACCACGTGATTTGATTTTTCTCCTCATTCCTTCCCTTAATTTTTCTTCCTTTTCGAATGAACTTTCTTTCTTTCTCCATTCAAACTGAAATGCTGTATCCTTTGTACGCTGATCTTTTTTTATCAGCATTCAAAGAACTCGCAAGTAGCTCAGGGTCTAAAGAATATTGATGCTTTGTCATTTAGCTCATGGTTTATGGACTGTTCCAGTGTACCTTTCCTAACGTTATTTGTTTCCACATCACTATTTTCATAGCTCCTTTCTTAGCTTGCTTTTCCTTTCTTCCTTATCTACCAGTATACCTTCTACAGATAGTATCCATTTTACTTAAGCTCCTTGTTCAATTAATTGAATCAGACTTTTATTTTTCAACATTAAATTTACTTCTTGTCCAAGAGGACTTTCTGTCTTGAAATTGTTATTATTAAAAGTTTACATTATTATCAAATTTTATACTGGACATTGTGTTGGTTATTACAAGAATTGATGTGGTTAAAAAAGAAACGTCGCTTTGTACATTCCACACATACGTTTTAATGGCTTTGACCATGGTTACGACAATTTAAATGTCATTATCAATTAATATGGTGACTGTGACGAAATTGTACCGTGTGTAACGTAATTCTTTTATCCAAACTTTCATGCTTACGTCACATTTTGACATTTTCCTTCGCTTGGATGCACATTTCCAGTAAGGGGTTCAGTGTTAGAGTGCCCTTAATGATTTAAATTTACTTTCATGTGTCTCAGTATACATTTTTAGTTACGCCATGATCATAGAGTTTCGTGAGCAAATTCGCATTAGTGATTCTATTTTTGTTACTTTTCCTCTCCATGTCACAAAGTTTTCCTGCGTTTTTAATCGTGTTTAACCATATTTACTCAATTTTAGGTAAGTGAGCATTTAACATCCACGCATTTGTTGCTTATCCATGGCCAATTCGTGTATACATAATACCCCCTTGATATCATCTCAATATTGATCTCAATATTTATAGCTGCTGTATTTTCAGTCCTTTATGAAGCTTCGGAACAAGTTTTTCCAGTATGATTTCAGTTCTAAACTTTCTTCGCCTCGTTTTCTTAGCTTTTAAATTCCTCTATTAATTGTTCTAAATTCAGCATCCTTCTGCTGTAACTTAGGGTTTTAACTTTAGCTTTAAATTACGTAGCCTTACGTTAAGATGCTCCAACTGCCGAGCTTATATCTCATTGCCCTCTTCTTGCTAAATGCTAGGCCATTGTATTAATGCTAATGCTAAAGTTATCAGGATGAGTGGATATAAAAAGACTGCTACAGCTACTATTTTATTATAAAAACTCCATGGGCTCCCTTATAAACGGTAACGGTATTCGAAACATAATTTGCTAAAAATTTCGCTGAAAACTTTTGGATTATTAATTTCAAGCAACGTATTTTTACGTATTTTTTCTTTTCGTTCTTTGTTATAGTTCATTCTGTTTTGTGCTCAACGATTTGTATTTTTTTAATGTTTTTCTTCTGTTTTTATTTTAAGATCACGGGGTTGCAGTCTCACAGCACGCCACTCCAGTGACATATAAGTTACGCAGAGTGATTTATTAAGTTCATAACGGTTTTTATCTTTATTTTTGTCTTCATTTAACCTGCGAATTTAGGACTCAGTCCTCTCTTCCAATTAACAGGGTAGACGTCACAAACATACATGCCACGGAGAGTGAAAATCATCCCCGGGCGGGATTCAAACCCGCGACCCTGGGATTGAACGGCGAGGAAATTACCCCGCCGCCACTGGGGCCGGATTTAGGGTTAAGATGTTGTATGTTGCATGACATGGATTGTTCACTTGCATAGAATAAATATTCTTCTTGTTCGCCGCTTTATCACCAAGAGTTTTCCATAGGAATAGATGTAATGAGATCTTTTACCTATCAACAAAATTCGAGGTGGATTGTGACTGGTCATTTGTTCTGATGGCCATAATACATTGTAAAATGAAGGTTGCGCACAAAATTTTCTCAACTCGGGTACATGAGTATCTGTAGAGTGACTCAACCGTTGTACGTTTTCGCTTATCCCACCAGAAATGCTTTTGCAATCAATATTTTCATACATAAATAACCTTAAGCAGTATCCGTAATGCTGCGGAATATATGTATATTCGGTGGTGCTACTATTTTACTTACAGTGCATGTTTGGTGATCTTCACCCCCTGCCGCACACCCTCGCGGAGGCTTGCAGGGTATCGCGTGGATGTAGATGTATTTCTAAGAACACGTAGGTACATAAATATTGGGCTTGATAATCATTAATGCTGGTCAAGTATGGTTTTCACGAATACCGTTATTAGATTTTCTTTTCTACATTCAGACTGAAAGTATTACCCTCGTGGTGGTTCACAGCGTATTGGGTAGATGTATTAACCGATTGAATGAAATAATTTTCTAGTCTAGATAATGTTGACCGGTAATATAGCACTATTGAAATATTAAGGTTAAGCCTTCTCGGGTTATATTCGTAAGGCCGTATGAGGACTGGAGCTATATTTTAATACGCTCTAATGAGTAATCCAAGTTCTCCCCTCGCATGATGATTCAGTTTTAATCACAAGGAAAGTTTTCATTCACCCCCTTCGCCAATCAGGGTGCGTTAAAATTTAACGCCTGTTGTATTTTTCCAGGGCCCTAATTGCCATCTTCTCTTCATGGAGAGATCATGGATTAATGTTTAATAGCCCTCACGGCCTCATCCCTTTACACCTCTTCCTTAACAGCTTGTTCTTTCGGCAACCTCCCTGGCGTTCCTACTCCCCATTCTCCCCCTCTGCTTTCCTAAGTTCCCAATCTGTCTTCTCCTCTCACCTATAGCCTTACCTTCATTCCCCTCTCTTCACATCCTATATTGCCCCTGTGCCTGCTCCTGCACACATACGTATGCACAAGGAGTTATGTCCCTAATTTAATAATCCCTGACTCTATATATACGCATTGCGCAGCAACGCTCGCATATCTGCTCTCCTAAGAACTCTCATGTCCCGTTGATTAAAGCGTTAATGCTTCCCTTGGGAATTATACTTTCTCTAAGTTCTAAATAGAGGAACAATAGTTCACGTCTTTTGATACCATGGTATAATTTCTTCTCTAACCGGAGTCGCTAATGCTAGCATTTATATTGGTGTCTAATAAAATATGTTGGTAATAATCCGACGCGTTCTAAAAAGGCCAAAACACCATTAGTAAAATGCTTCAAAATTACCTTTTGATGTGATCATTACATGTATGAGTTGATTTAAGAGGCTTAGAACTTAATAATCTATAGTGATTGATACAAGCATTCAGTATAAAATAAAATATTAGAATTTTTTCCGCACCGATATTAACTACAGTAAAAATCATTAATGTGGCGAGAAGAATGTGATTCGTGTGATTATCTCTTTTTCGCTGGTAAGTTTACTTGCCAACTCCATACGCCCAGACGTTTGAGAAATTTTGCCGTTCGTGACATCTTTTTAAAGGATTATATGATTTTAGAAGAAAAGCGGGAAAATTATAAGGAACATAGGTATCTATAAATTTCCCAGCTGTATTTTCGCCCTTCAGAAGGACGATAACTTCTCTGATGCTGTTTGTGAATTGCTGTGCTATGGCCCGTTCCCCCGGTAATATTTGCTCAAGAGATAGCGTGAGCAAAACTACCGAGGTTTGTGTACACCCATAATTTAGCGCGTAAATATTGATCTCGTTGAACGATATTCTCTGAGTGTATGGTCAATAATTTTACTGTATTTGTAATCCAAATCCACCTACGTTTATAGAATACATTAAAATAGCTGAATACATGCGTGATAAACCAATATATAGCCTGAATAATAGACGGAGAGTCTAGAAAACGAGTGGAAAAATGGACTTTATTACGAAAGTTCTGTTAAGAAGGATAGTCAATCCAATGAATCATATCTAGAGGCGTGGTGATTTCATGAGCACAGTCGTCGAGAGAAAGGACGGGGAAGAATTGATTTATAATATATGTTGTAATGTGTGTGTGTGTGTGTGTAAAGTATATGTAGGCCTATGGTTCTTGAGATGCTTGCATGGAAGATTGAGGAGATAAGGAGGGTAGGATGGAAGACCATTGTGGAAATGCTGGAGATGGTAGGGGACAGAAGGAATTCGGTTGGGGAAATTAAAAGAAAGAAAGAAATACTGGATGCAACCCGTAATCACATCACATATTGCCCCTGTGCCTGCTCGTGCACACATACGTATGCACAAGAAGTTATGTCCCTATGACCATAGTGAGTGTATTTCAACAGACGTGAAAGAAAGAAGGGTTTAAATTAATTTGGAAAGAGGGAGCTGGAGAACAGTTAGTTTGGATAGAGGTGTCGCAGGGAGGAAGAATTCATGACTAAAGAAATTCGTATAATAAATAGAAGCTAAGTTCTATGTCCATTTAAATCTACCTTAACCGTTAGTTCACTAATGCTGGTAAAATTAGTATGAAAAGCCTCATAATTTGCTGACTTAGAGCGCTGGCTTGTCCAAGCAGATTAGTGTTTTCACAGTCAAGTATACTTAGAAGTTTATTTCCGTTACGCATCAACATTGCAGCGACAACAGCTCAGTACTTGGTGATCGTTTCAGGCTCATGGCCATACTTGACTCCGAATAGCAGTCTTTCCTCTTTCGCCAGGGCGGTATTATTTTTTACTCTGGGTGGAACAGTGCCTGAGCTCCACTAGGAAACTAATTTACTTAGCCCAGTTCACTCGCGCACCCACGCTTTGCTCTCGAATTTAGTATGGATTAGGAAAGAACCAGGTACAGGAAATGTGTAATTTAATTGTAAAATTTAATACATTTTCTGGATTAAAAGGCTAAGAGGCGTTTTTATATCATATCCGTCGAATTCTTATAAAACGTTTTTTTGGTGAAAATAATGTGTGTCCTTACGTCTAATAATGAAGTTGTGGCCTGGTAGTTTGAATTTACGAGGTCTTTTGGGTTTTTGTTAAGTTTCCTTGAACAGTGGTGTTAAAAAGATTCATATTTTTTTATGGGACGGTAGAAGCATAATTGAACCTACGAGATATAAGTTGTCAGTCCGGCGTGATGTCCAGTAGACTGCCCCGGCCGGTAGCGGAAATAGCAAATTTTAACTTTCGAAACGGGAAAGAAAGTTGAAGATGGGTGAAATAATATTTAAAAACTGAGAATATAGTTTGCTTTAATTTAATTTAAGTTATTTTTATTCTATGGTCTCTCGTTTTTAACCGTCAGTGCACTAAACCGCCGTTTGTTTGTTAAAAAATTGTAGAGCATGTTTTGTTGAAGAACTGGACTCGGGAAAAATAAATGAATTTTTGTTTGTATTTCTAAATTTAGTTGATGCCATGGGGACCTTCATTGAGTCTTATGTTTTTAGGCATAATTTCTCCAGAGGTCTTTTTATCTGATCCCGTTATGGGAATTTACCTTCTAGCTCCTGAAAAACTAAATACAAACGCGGTGATGAATGAAGAGGCACTTTCTAGGACATCTTTTTCCTTCCATTACATTATATACAACCATTACTCTTCTTGCGTTGCATCTTCAATTTCTCATCTTTGATTCCTTGTCCTTATACTCTTTGTCCTACATTCCTTCTAATGTCTCTTCTAATCATGTCTCTTATATTGGATCTTCTGACTTGCAATCGTTTCCTCATTTCCGTCGAAACAAGCGAGCCAAGCTTAGTCCCTCATAAATCTCGTTTCATCATTTTCTTTCATTTAAAATCTCATGTTGATAACTGACTCAAAATTGGGGTCATATCGGATCCAGTATCACCCATTTTAATTTTTATTAGCCCCAAAACATTCTATTAATTTCGATATGTTTAATTTATTCATAATTTATGCGTGTAAGCAATGTAATTGTGAATGCTTTCATAGAATAAAGCTTTCCTTTTAATTCAGTTTGACTCTACCTAACCTGCAAAAAGAAAAAGAAATTAAGGTTTTTCATTTTATTGTTTGATAACTACTGAAAAAAAGGAAGAATGTTAGGTTTGGTTTGTGGGAAAAGAAAATTGAGTCTGAAGAAAACTGTAAAGGTTTATTTAAGATGCACAAAGAAGTAATGGACCTATAGGAGTGGCAATTGAGGAAGGTAAATGATAAAAGGTAAGATGGAGGAAGGTCTTTGGGTATGTGGGAAAAGGAAAGAAATGGAAAGTTTACGTCGAGTATCATGTGCACTTTTGTTACCTTGACCTACTTTGTATTCAAATGCTTGTAGAACCGACAATTTCCGGGAGCAGATATGCAATATAGGTATCCTGAAATGGACTGGAAGATTAAAAATGAAACTCATCGGATGCATAAGTCTATGAACCACTGAATATTGTAGGATATCAGATCTAAGGCCATCATTCCAAAGAACTGAGTCTTTCTTATTGCTCTTTGTGACCTCAAATGCTATTTTCCTTAAAATCAAGTCCTTCTTATCGCTCTTGGTGATCATAAATGCTACTTCAAATGGGAGGTATCCAAAGAGTGGAGTTAGATTTATGGCAAGGCATTGGTCACACTGTAAGTTGCTGCGGATGACTCAAGAGACCTACAGTAAAATATCTCAGCGTCCTTCTCCGTAAGATTCCAGTCTTTAGAGTGCATTAGAATTGCTTCTTGCGGTTGCACCGATAAATTACAGTAATTCTTATATAGTCCGGCCGCTGATGCAATGGATGGTTGGGCGCCAGCTCCATTTTTCATCTAGGTGGGCTACGTTTATTTCGCATGTATTTCCGGGAATCCAGCTGGGGCTTTGTGCTTCGTAATTCTAAGAAGAACATTAATCTCACGCATATACATTCACTCGTCCTATTGTACCATTTTTTATACGATAAACATAATAATGTATGGTAAAAACTTACAGGCTTAAGCGCATTTGTCGAGTGTGGGAAGTAGCGTTTCTCTATTTGAATTGAATGCAACGGGCAGAATTTATTTGAATAAATGAGAGGGCTTATGGAAGCTAATTTCAATCGCAGCTCATAAACTTTGTATCACGGTGTATGTTAGCTTTTCTTATATTGGCGGAGGCTTTTTAGATTTCCGAAAGTCTTCTGTGACTCGGTCCCATAGAGAGATGGGAATGCATTCTTAATCGCCTTTTCTCAAAACGTTGGCAGATTGGCAGGGCAAAAGTTTCATTCAAAGGAAGCAAATGAACGATGAAAAATTCCAGAAAACAGAGGAGCTTCTTTCACCGGAACACTGTGAATACAAGAGGGCAAATATTTTTGGGATTACTGGCCACAGCAATGCTTCTGTGCATTGTAGCAATAGTTTTGTTGGTTATATTGAATTTATGTCATGTTTTAATACTAAGTTAAAGCCGTAAAAGGATTTTCACTGGATATTCCTAATAGAAACTGCACACCTTGCTGTAATTTGGTGCAACTGTTAATAGTGACAGATTTCTTCAATGCGTGGAATAATTTTTATTAACCAACAACTTATGAGCAACTTATGACTGCTGGGTAGAACTTTCATCCATATTACGTTCACTGAGTCCGGCCATGGGCTATATTCCGTGTTATTTTCTCATCTCAACTGAATTATTTATGCTTCTTTGGATGAGTCAATTATTTCAGAAAATGGAGGTGGTTTTCACACGCCTTGGTTGGTGTTATTCTTTCGAATATTTTGCTAAATTCTCTTAAATTTTTTGATCATTCTATTATTTATTGAAGCTATTATCCTTCATTGTGTAAAGATATTTGTTCTCTTCTACGTAGTATTCAATCCTGAGCATATAATGAAATTGTTGCAACTTTAATCGATGAATAGACGGTAGTCGCACGAAATCTGTGCAGTTTTCCCAAATAAAAGCTCTAAAAGGGACTCCCTCTCATCTCTGTCCACCGAAACAGTTCTACGGCATTCCTTAAAGAATGTCAGAAGAAATTAATCGATCATAAATATACGTGACTGCAATGCTTCACCGGCAGAATTCGCGCAATTAATCCCACAACCCATTCCATGCCCCGGCGAAGGACGCTACCCCACATCTATTTCATGGGAGACAAGTCCATTAGAAATTCAAAGGGCGTCCGAAGCCCTCCGCAGCCTCCTTCCTGCTTATTTAACGTTTCTTTTTGCCTCGCAATCCCTTTTCCTTCCCGTTCCTACTCCCTTCTCCTCCTACTCTCTCTCCCACTCTCTCAAATCCTCTCCACCTCCTCTCCGGAGAGACAAGTGTCCTGACTCCTACTCGAATTCCCACTTTATTCATAGTAAACCTTCACTCTGAACCCTTTCTTTGCAGTCTCCCAACCTCCCTTCCCACCGTATTCTTCCTTTTACTCTCCCTGGCTCCTAAGTTCTATGCAATCCTGTTCAATGCCGTTTTTTGGACTCGTGGTGCTATTTTCGTTTCACCTCCATTTATCCATTAAGGGTAGTTGTATGTAATTCGAACTTTCTAGCAATCTACTCATTCTTCGATTCAAGGATGTTATAACGTGCCGGGGGAGGTGTCGCAGCTGATTTGAAAAGCTAGCGGCCATATAAGTGGGTACGACATATGTGCTTAGTACCCAACAAACTCGTATGGATGAAGTTTTTTTCCAAGCGGCAAAACTTAAAAAGAGTACTGAGATGAATAATGGAACACATTTATAAAATTCTTAGAAAAACATGGAGTAAAGTGAGCAAACGTGCCAACGAGCCCCAGATATGATGTTAAAGCAGGATAAATGTGAACCAAGTTTAGTAATTAAATTGATTCCAGGCGACTCAAAGGCATTAATTCGTCTGTTAAATAGTGTTTTATGCTGGGACACAATCAACGCAAACGAGTTACCTGCGTCTTTCACGGGAAACGTTAGACGGGAACTTTTTTCCTACCGGACACAATCGACGTATGTGACCCTCAGGAAAAACTGACTGACGAAGTTGCAAAAGGGAATCTGTAGCGATTATAACAGGATATAAGAGTTCATTTTCAAGACTGTAGAGGTACTTACCTATCCCATGCCATGATTGGAGTTACCAAATAGTTGGTTGGTTGGTAATTCAGGGGAGGTGACCGACAGCTGAGGTCATTTGCGACATTTAGGATAGATGGGTAATGGGGTCGTTTACCATATTTTTTTAATTGCCGAATCTAATAGAGCTTGTAAAATAAAAGTACCTGTATTTGCCGTTTTTTGATCCTTCAATTATTTCTCGAGTATTAAGCGGCGAAAAACCCTTTTATCTCTTTCGGAAAAGTTGGCGTGGTGCAACCTCTGACGTATATCGACTTCGTCCAATCACAACTGATTCCGCGAAGTTACTTTGCCTTATCGCAATGGGGGACACACCTTTTTCAGACAATAGGAGCAGTTGCGACGGCATCTGTGCGAGCAGACCTTCCGAGAACCCCCGCCACTCCCTTCCCATCCCCGAAAAGCAGTCAAGGACGAGAGGAAAATGACGTCAACACAGCAGCTTTTTCGGTGGGCGTCACCTTTTGCTTATTTTAATTTTTTATTTGTGAGTGAATGGTTCTGGTTAGAGGATTAATTTTTTCACTAAAATTCTTTGTTTGTTTCCGTCTAACGATTTCGAGTACAAAATTGCGATTTCAGTTCCAAGTAAACGCCTACCATAGGGGATATGGTAGGAGTTTTTCAGGGAACGGTGGAAGGGTGGATAGAAACCCGGCGTCGGCATTAGCCTACTCGTAACGGCCTATCCGACGGACGGAGTACTGAACTTGAAATGCCCTCCACTAGAAACTCAAGTAAGATTCGGTTGTCCACTGAAAAATCCACCACCACTGCGAATCGAACCCGGGTCCTCTGGATGGGAGGCCAGCACTCTAGCCACCACATCAACCCGATCCCCTCCAAATTGCTTAAGTCTATTATAATTCTCAAAAATTAATTCGTGAAAACTATGTTTGATCTTGTTTAACTAAATGTTCATGATCTACCCTATGGCAACAATCGCAAATAAGTTTTTTCATGTCGTGTTTCCTTGTTAAATCTCACTAAAGCACAATAAATCAAATAATTATTCATTCATTGATTCCCTCATTAAGAAAAAAGTCAGGAAATTCTCTATGCTAAAACAAAAAACTGAAATAAGTTTTACAATATTTTAGACTGAAATTTTAGCTCAGAATAGGTATGCATCCACTTGAAACTTCTGTAACTCCCCACAGGTGGCTCGAAATCGCCAAATCCTCGGACAGTTTCAATTGGTTTTCTGTGTACGCGAAACGTAAGGGATAGTAGATGCCCATCTCCCACACTATTGCAATGAAACTGGGTTGCTATTTAATTGTTATACATGCTTTAAAGTACATGTATTCTCCATAAGATGCCCTATAATACGTATTGTTTTGTACGGAGTAGGTGAGATCGAATCATTCCTAAGCACCCCCATTCGGGCTTCATCCATATGATAATATCAATTGTCATCCATATGCATGACAGTTCCACCTCCAATACATTTTAACCTCCTTTCATCGGTTCTATCCCATATGGTATGTATCATCTGTCAAACAGTCTTGTAGCTCACAACCAGTTTTGAATTTGCCTTCGGTTGGTTATAGCCGAGTTGCTCTCTGCCTGTTGATAACAGCTATTGAAGTGTAATAATTGCATAATGTTTTGGCCATCAAAGGAATCGAAATTGTTCTCAATTTAGTTCATTTGTATAATCTCATAATGGCCTCCAGAGTATAGAAGATAGCAAGTTCTAATATATTAAATTTATGATTGTGCATATTGGATTGTGATGTGTAGATATCTGTCAAAATCATTTGTATATAAAATCTCATAAGAACAGGAGTAACAACTGTTGAGGTCAAACTATGGAACCGTCTACTATTCCATATTCTCTAGTTGTTGATAGTTGATTCATGCTTTCCATTTTACTTGTTGAAAACCCATAAGTCTAACATTTTTTTAACTTTACATTTTTTCTATTTTCCGTACAGTGGCTTTAATTTAATTCATTTTGTAGTAGTGTTTCTTTAAATTAACAATTCAGTTTATGGGTATGGGGTTGCGATGCAGGATTACTGTGTGATTAAGAAATACTTCAAATCCATACCCGTGTTGGGGTTCGAACATGCTTTGGGTGGCTAGATAGACGTCTATGCAAGCTCGCATGAGCGACTGTCAAGTGCCGCGTGGGTATCATTGGGGTCCAATATGTTAAATTGAAAATCATAATTAGAACCTGATCACTACGTTTCTACATACTTACAGTTAACCAACTCTGAAATATAAATGAGCAAGTAACACTATTCCGGTATTTTCGCAGACCACCGATGTTGAGCGTTTCATACCTTTTTATCAACTCAGTTTCTTTTCTAATATCAACAAGTATATTCACTCCCTTCATTCCATCTCAGGTTTTTATGCTTTCTCTCCTCAAAGTTTCTAAAATTTCATCTACTACAGTGGTATTTACTGTCTCATTCTCTGTAAGGATGTCATCCTTGTACTTGCTCTGCCTCCTTTTATGGTTTAGCGAATTTCAGGTCGACCCAGGCAATTATTTAACCGGCTGGATTATTTGGTTATCCACGTGTATTGCTAAATGGAAGGTCGAAATTGAAGTTGTAAGAATTCACTGGCTAAAACGACCAAAGTAACAGCTTTACAGTGAGCTTCAATTTAAATTTTTTTGTGGATAATCTCTTGACAGATATTATTTTAAAGAAAGAGCCTAATTTTGATCTCTTAAGCCTGTTTTTGGGAAGAGTATAACTCTAAAGGCTTAGGATTTTTAGCCGTATAGATAATCATCCGTTGTAAATGTTTTACTAGCCATTTTTCGTATGGGTAGATACGACTAAATTAGGTTTAAAATTCCTCATCAATCCTTTTAGTTGGAAGGTCGAGCTATTGGTGCTGTATTAATTTTCAGTCATTTGCTGTTTTTTTAACAGTTCTTCTGGGTTCTTTCAGAATTTGAATAGACTCTCAAGAGTATGAAAATTCTATAAGACTAAAGTTTATACTGAATTATGTAAAATAAATTCCATCATATTTCACTCCATCTAACCTCTAAAAACTAATGTAATCCTTTTTATTCTTACTCGAAGGAAAAAAATACGGAATAAATTTCGAGACACATAAAACACACCGATATTCATTAGTTCTCAATAGAGATGAAAATTCTCATTCAATGATATAGAGTATTGTTTTGTCATGGGAATAAATATATGCTATCTGATTTGGAACTGTCGTAAAATTATTTATTAGTTCATATGCTATTTCCCAATCATCAGTAAAGCACCTGTTAGAATCGTACTCGGATTGCGTATAGCAATGTCTTTATAAAATTTGCTTTAGAGCGCCCCTAATGCGATAATTATGTTATTACTAATTGTATGCTGTACAAGTTTTGTGTAATGAATGCTTAAATAGATTTTCGATTCAATGGTATGGATAAATCATAATTATTTAATTACGGGACCGATAACTTTTTGTGTAAATAGATGAAACGTAGTTGTATTAAATTGATATTATGATGGTGAAGATGGAACCGGCATGGATAAGTCGTATTAAATCATTTTTCATGCCTAGTATAATAGTTGTGTGAATGTATTACTCTATTAGTATACCTATAAGAGTCCGTATTTGCTCTTTGAAAACACCTAAAATTGGTATGTTCTATCTAATTTTGAGCACAAACTGATTTGTTTTATCGTTGCTAACTGCTGTCTTTCGTTTCCTTTGGGGGTTATTTATTCCATTCTATCTACATATTAATGAAAAAGCTCTGAATCCCGGTGTTTGTAATCGTAAAATAGTCTTATTTGAAAAATCTTTTTTTTTTCGTGTTTTTTTAGGCATTGCCTTATTCGTCGCCCAAGTCAATTTGTATGTTTGTGATAGTTATTTGGGAGCCAGTGTGTAAATGCCAATTTTTTGTGAAAATTACGTATTTATACAAAAGTTACAATGATTCTCGCACTTATTTATATTTTCCCCTTCTAACGATAGAATCCAGGTGTAGAAATACTATCTCGACATCAGTGAGGTCGCGTGAATTATCGAAAAGGGGTTTGCTTCTTATCATGAAAATCTTGATCAAAACTCACATAGTATCCACGAAAACAGTGATGATTTTGAAAACTTCTAAGCTGGTTGTATTAACTCATATTTCTTTGAGCGGCTACAAGAGGAGAGAGAAATTGGTATTTCATTAAGTATTGTCCGTTTTGGTAAAGATTTGCCCTATGCAGTGAAGATATTTGTACATCTATTTTTCTATTGTTGTCTATTACGAAATACGCTGAACCTCCACGACAGCATGTATAAACGCGCCTTTACGTGCGGAAAAATTTTGCTGACTTGGCATTTATAGTCAGTCAGTTGCTTTCATGGAATTATATAAGCTCAAGATCATGTTGACCCAGGAGCGCTGGTTGACTTTGGTTATTTCTCGTCCAGGTACTATTTCTCTAACTTTCACTATTCCATTCAATTATTTATTTGGCTTTAATAATTATCTTTTGCCAAACGGCTTAGCAACATTCCAGAGTAAATAGAAGGTGGCCACTTCTCTTCAATGTTAATGACCTATTTTTACTTACTTCTGCTGGTATCTCCCTGATAACCTCCAGCAAAATGTACTTAACGAAATAAAAAATGGTTTATTTTCCTTATTAGGATAAGAGGTACCTTTTATTAGCTTCGGAGGAAACTGAAACAGTCGTATCCATTCCTTTCGTTATATTCGAGAAGAAGACGGGTTTTCATTTTGAATATGTCGACTTCTTCAACATGCTCATTTGCTTGTGACTTTGATTGAGTGAATTAAAAAAGTTTATTTTCATAATGCATTGTTTGATGTTATTAAGTTTGTATATGTACAAGAGCTAGGCACTAACATTCTTAATTTGCTGCATGAAAGGTTTTGAGTAATTTTTCGTAAGAAAATTCATGCCGTCTTACTCTCCACCTTTAATAATATTTGTTCATTTCTCTTAAATTCAGGAACTAATAGCGGTTAAGTTCTCAATAAATTTGTGTGGGGCTTAGGTAGGTTCCCCTTCCTATTGCTACTGCTTCATATTTGAGGTTAAAATATTATGGCGTAAAACAACAAAATGCAGATGAATAATGAAATCTAGAAATTTGTTCAATGTATTTTTGTCATTAAGTCGTTGTCAAATTTGGTTACTTAGAAATTACCTTAGTAAGAAATATTAACAGAAGTGCGTTGAAGCGACAATTTTAAGCGAAATATTGAGAATTTTTCCCGCGAAAACAACTTGCTATTTAGCTACGGTAGTTCCTCAACTACTTGTGTCAACATCGAGTATATTTGATCCAATTGTGTTAATACATTTAAAAGTGGAACCTAACGCGATATAATAGAAATCAGTGATTTTAGTAAAACTTCCTTTCAGATCACCAATGTAACAATTTGCATGTTTCTCGTACTCCCAAGAGGCCTTATAGGATAGGAAGTTTCTCAGTAGATTAGAGTCACTACGTAAATCAAATCTTCCCTCTTTCAGTTCAACTGTGGGCTGTTTTGAATTTTTACCTCCATTCTAGCCAGTCGGGGAGAGTTAAGGCAGGGATAAAGGAATATTAGTTTAAGGGCAGAAATATTCCTGAATTTTGTACCCCCTGTACTGTTTAGGGCCAAACGTTGAAGACATTATGGAATAAATTTAACTCTAAATTTTGATCCTTTTTTCCACCCAGACCATTTCATTCCTGGTACCTAATTTTCACGGCAGGCGACCTACCAACCCCATACATACTCCTTCGATGTGGCTAGCTGGGTAAATGCCCTTAGTAGTAGATCTACATGGCCAATTTTGACTACTGCAAATGTGTCAGCGTGAGGATGGGAAGTTAGTGTGAAATCACCAATCACCAGTTGCATTTGTTTGGTTGGTTATTCAGGGGAGGCGACCGACAGCTGAGTTCGTTTGCGCCATTTTTAGGATAGGTTGGTAAATGGGTAGTGGAAGGTAATGAAGGAAGGGTGGAGAGAACGCCGGCGTTGTCATTAGCCAACTGTATCGACAGGTGCCAAGGGGACCACGGCTTAACGTCCTATACCACGGACGGAGTACTGAACCTGAAATGCTCTCCTCTAGGCACTCAAGTAGAGATCGGTTTGCCACTGTAAAATCCGCCACTGTCGGGAATCGAATCCGGGCCCTCGGGATGGGAGGCCAGTATTCTAGCCACCACACCAGCCCGATCCCCACCAGTGGCATTTCACCTAGTGGAGCGTCACGGGAAGTCATCGTCATAGCTACTGAATTCTCCTTTCGTACTTTGCCTTTGCCTCCACTGATACTTGATCCAAACATCCATCGAAACTTATCATTATTCAGATCACTACATTTTTTCGTGTTTTCTCTATCTCTTTTCTGCCAGAATGTCGCAGTGAGATGACTGTAAATGATTCTAATATACACCTATATTTATATGTTCCTCTACCATGTTTTGGTAACATGCAAGAGATTTTTACATTTTTGACTTCTCCTTGATTATCGGGAAAATTTTATAGCGTGAATACCTAGTTCATGTAAGATCCAAACTTTAATTTTCCGCACCTTCATTTCCATCCAGATCCATCGGTCCCCCATATTTCTATCTCACCGTTGATAGGGCAGTGTTTTGCGTCACGCGAACTTTGTTTGAACCTTCATCCTGCTTTATTTGAATTCGAATTGCGTCGGAGCGCTTGCAAAAATAATTTCTCCGGCTCGGAAGCTATGTACCGAAATAATACCGGATACCTCAACCCCGAGCAACTGTTAATTTGATTTATTTTTGGATCCCGTCCCGTTCCCCTACCGTAATTTCGTTTCCATCGCCCTACATTCCCCGGCACCCCGTGCTCCTAGCAGATTCCGTCCCATTCGTTACCCATTTCCAATTTTTCCTTTCTCTTTACTGCTCCATCTTTTTCCCAGTCTCCTCTACCTCTCTTCCTCTTCTTTCCCTAAACTATATCTCAGCATCCTCTCTTACCTGGAAACCTTCGCTTCAACTCTCGACACCACCCGGAGCGTATCGTTCATGAGTCTCAACCCTTCTCACAAAAAACTTATATATTCATTTCCAATCTCGCCCGTCATCTTTTCATTCCGAGCCATTGCGCGGAAGCCTTATATACGTTTCTGAGTGGATGCTCAAATCTATCCACTCGAACAGCTTCTACCTTTTTTTTTTTTACATACTCTTGCCTTCAGGTGGAGTCCAGTTTCTCCAATGTATTTTAGCACGCGCCCATCGTCATTTGTTGCTGAAAGACATTAAATATAGGTGAGATGCCTAGGACAGACTTGGTGAATAAATTAATTAACTAAATTGTATATGAAAACTCTAAGGAGAAGATTTAATTAGCCATATTTTAAGACAAGGTGGCCTGATGAAGACAATTGTCGATGGCAAAGTGTACGAGAAGAATGGGAAAGGCAGGCCTCGTAAGAGATATTTGGAGCGAGTTGTGAAGGTAGTGACAAATAATAACTACATCAATAGGACGAGGTTAGCCGATAGCAGAGCCAAGTGGAGAGCTGCCTTAAACCAGGCTTAGGACTTGTCAAACGGCCTAAACAGTCTTTTTGGCCGATGATGATGAAGTAGTATGAAATAAGTTTTATTTTTCCAGGTATTCTTTTACAGAGGTTTCGAAGCTTTAAACGTATATTTTTTTTCAAGAGATTGGAAACACTTGTTGATGGTAGAGTCTATTCTTCATCATTTTCCGTGGATGTAGTTAATGTTGGTAATAATTGGAAAATATTTGAGAGTACATGGCTATAATGAGTGTCATAATTATCAACGGTCAATTATTCTAAGATTTGTTTAACGTAGCGCTCCACTTGATTATCCTATCGGCCAACCACTTAAAATTGAACTGACTGAGGCAGGCGAGATGTTGTGGAAAGTATACATGTTTGTATTAAAACAAGATAGCACTTTTTCGACAATTTCCCAAACTGTACCTCATGACGACCTAACGGTTGAAACGCGTCGTATCGACATAAAAATTGTGGAAAAAGGGTTATCTTGTTTTATTACAAGCTTTAAATTGACGTAATTCTTCTCTTTTACGTCCTTCACAACTTGTTCCGTGTATCTCATACGAGGCTTGCTTTTACCATTGTTCTCGTTCACAAGATAAGTGTAGATTAGCTTATTCCTCATATTTGGGTTCATAATGAATTAGCCAGCGATTTCGACTCATTTTCACGCTTCATTCACACGCTTGATATTGTGACATTTCTCTTCCGTTTTTGCCTTTCTTCCCCATTTATTAACAGCTCTATTTATTTGTTCTCTCTGCTATTTCCTTATCTTAAGTACATATAATGAATTTCCTTCTACAAATTTCCTCATTTTCGCAAAATGTCGACAGCCTCTCCTAAATTACCTCAATTTATTTGATTTATTTTTTATTAATTTATCTTTTCTAATCTGTTTTGTTGTGTCCAGTTACGCTTTTAAATTGCAGAAGAAAAATTAAGGGGAAAATAGTTTATTGCTCATTGTAATATATTTTTCAATATTATTTTGTGTTATTTTTTCGTTTGTTATGCTTTCGTTCAATGTTCATAATAACGACCATTATTATGCCAGGTATGCTCGTTACCGTCAATGCTTACATGGCCAGCAAAAGAAAAAGCTTTTAACAATATGTGCTGATATCTCATGAGCACAATAATCGACTTTCTTTTTCTGGTAGTTGGAATGAAAATGTGGTAATAGGTTTTATTAAAATCCCCTCTATTTGAATCAGGAACCAGCATATTGTTGCCTAATGATAACCCCTTTAAAATAAAAGACACAAATAGGATGGAATTAATCACCAATGGGATGTTCCTCATTTAAATTAGCAAGCATGTAGCGGGGAGAAATATACTGCGGTTTATCACGCACCATAACATCCAGATTATAACAATTGAAATATGAAGTACAAAACAATGAATAAAAGCAAAATTTAAACCACGAGTAAAGGAAAAAAATTAAAGTTTTTTGTTAGCTTTATAAACGGCGATAGATCGGCTCTAGAATCCGCAAATACATTTCGGTGAAGAGAAGGGCAGATTGCTAAAACTAAGAGGAAACTTGGAGCTTCATTTAGTGATATAAACAATTTGCAATGAGAAAAATAACACAAAATAAGCAAAGCAGATTAGAGAAGATAAGTTAATAAAAAATAAATCAAATAAATTGAGTTAATTTAGGAGAGGATGTCGACATTTTCCGAAAATTAGGAAATTTGTAGAAGGAAATTCATGATACTTAAAATAAGGAAATGGCAGAAAGAACAAATAAATAGAGCTGTTAATAAATGAGGAAGAAAGGAAAAAAACGGAAGAGAAATGTTACAATATCAAGCGTGTGAATGAAGCGTGAAAATGACTCGAAATCGCTGGCTAATTCATTATGAACCCAAATATGAGGATTAAGCTAATCTACACTTATCTTGTGAACGGGAGCAATGGTAACTCTGGCTTTTATGTTGTGTTTATCATTATATATGTGGATTTGGAGAATGCTTTGATGACGTGGATTGGAAATAAATGCTTGAAATTCTGAAAGGAATTGGAGTGTCCGGCAATGACCGAAGAATTATCCACCGTTTGTGTAAAAACTAAGTAGCTATGATGAAACATGTGGTCCCAGATGCGAAGAAACAAGAATAATGAAATAAGTTAGACAAAGCTTTGTACTTTATCCCATAGTTTTTTATGTTTACGTCGAGAGAACCATCAATGAAATAAAAAAGATGTCTGTGGAGTGAAAATCCACGGAGGAAAAGTCACCACGCTGCTATTCGCTGAAGACATAGCACTCGGAACTACTAGGAAAACGAAAACTTCAAGAGGTGACAGATTTCTGTTACCTGGGAAGCAGAATAACCAACGATGGACGAAGCAAAAAGAAATAGTCAGCAGAATAGCCCAGGAAAAAAGGGAATTCTACCAAAAGAAGTATTTAGTTACATCTGGAAATACAAGCATAGAAATAAGAAAACAATTCATCAGAAAATGTATCTGGAATATATTTCTTTATGGCAGTGAGGCATGGGCAATGACAGCAGCGGAGAAGAAAAGGGTGGAAACATTCGAAATGTAGTGTTACAGAGGAATGATCAAGATTAAATGGAATGACCTAGTAATTAACAGGGAAGTCCTTAGAAGAGTGGGAGGAAAGAGAAGTATGACTTTGACTTTGACTTTCTTTTTATTTTACCTGGGGCAGATGAGGCCTCATGGCCCCCTCTACCCCTGCCCCAGGGCTGAAAACTCTAAAAAGAAGACGGGATAACTTAATCGGCCATGTCTTTGGACACGATGGCCTGATTAAGACAATCGGTGAGGGAAAAGTGAACGGGAAGATGGAAATGGAAGGCCTTGCATGAGATGCATGGATATGATTTTGAACTATGTGAAAGAGAGGAATTACTTCAATATGAAGAGGTTGGTCGATAGAAGAATCGAGTAGAAGGCTGCGTGAAACCAATCCTAGGATTGTTGACCGATGATCGTTATGATAGTCTTAAGAGAAACAAATAGACAGCGCAATATGTCTTCGTTAACTTTAGCTCTTTAACACCCCTTAAATATACCACTAAAGGTTTTATCATGTTATACGTGCATAAAAAGAACTCACTCATAGGGTATACCCTGTAATATCCAATTTACGTTACATTATAAGCCTTGCACACATGATTCGTTCGGTAGTTCCTGAAAATGGTTATAAATTGTTAAATAATTTTTAGTATAGTCATTTTTTGTGAGTATGTGAGACGATTATCACATCTATTTTTTATTGTGCATTGAATGTGTCACTTTTCCTTCGTAAAATTTGAGTCGCAGCGACTGTTATACCTACCACTCTGATCTAGGGGACAATAAGCCCTATCCTTGTTGTTAACTCATATTAGTAATCATCTTTTTCTCTCGCTGAGTGTAATGTTTTCCAAGGCTGGGAATTCGGGCAAAGACGTTCCCGCAAAATCCCTGGCTCCATGGAGACGAAGTTTTCACGCTAATAGCGATTCAGAGAGCTTCTCACGCTTGAGGAGGAATGTGCAACAACATTTAATCCTCATACACCCAAAGGCTACATGGCTGTTGAAGATCGGAAGATTCTAGAACTTGCTCTGCAAGCGCCCATCTTATACTTGAAATGAGTTAGGAGTGTCTAGTCGGATGCAGTGCCAAATGGCTTGGCGAATTCAACGCAATTAAGGACCATCATAAGTTCTCTTCTACGTGGTATAATCAGTTGTTTACCTAGTGTACCACTTTGCATTGTGTTTTCTGTAATGAATGCTGAACAGAAATTAATAACTTTGTAATTTAGGAACTTATGGAAATAGTTCTACTTTGATTTATGCCATCACACACCGCTGATGCATGTTTCTTATTGGTTACATTTTGTGAACATGATCGAATAACTCACATAATTCTAAATAATTACCCCACTTTGTGCTTCAAAGTTGCTTAACTTATTGTCTCAGGCGTAACTTAATGGGATTTTCTGCTCATCTTAGATTGAAAGCTATAACTTTGTGATTTCTCATTTTATTTTTAAAAAACCTATTTATTTATCTCATTTTAAGGCATATATATTGTAATATAGCCATTGTGATATACTAGTTGTGATAATAGTTAACAAGAAAGAAAAAAAATTTCAAGGCAGTGAAAAATTCTGAAACTCTTTGTTTTTTGCTGAGAAATGTGTAAGATCATCGGTTATAGGGGCTTACAGTAAAAATACAGGCTATTTTTCTTGAGTTTACAAAACTTCGTTTCACATAAAAGTACATCATCATCACCATCAGTCAGCATTGCCGAGATTGGTTTCACGCAGCCCTCCACTCAATTCTCTCTTTATATTTTGGTTTTTTTCTTCTCTTTCTCTTCCTTCATTCTTCTATACATTTTATACGAGCCCTTCCTCTGCTATCCTTCCCGTTCACTGGTCTTTCTGCAATTGTCTTCATTAGGCCATCATGTCTTCTGATATGACCGATTAAGTCCCGTCTTCCTCCTAGGGTTTAAATAAAAGACTTCTCTTTTCTCCCACTCTTCGTAGGAATTCTCGTGACTCACGCGGTCGACTCCTTTAATTTTCATCATTCTTCTATAGAAACACGTGTCGTTCACACGTTTATGTCATATGACATTTTCCTTCAAAAATTGAGTACAACGTAAGATTGAGGTTTTTTTTCGCATTGCGATTTCTCCAAAAAAAATACTGATAAGCCAAGTCTGTAAATTTAAATGGTTCTCACTCACAAAGAGATTCGCCGAGATGATTTTCGGTGTGCTTTTGCAATATTTTTGTTTTGACTGCTCTGCAAATATTGCTAATCTTTTTTCGTTCTTTTTAGTGACCTTTGACTTGTTTCTAACGTGTCAGAGTTTGCCGATCATCCTGTGAGTCCGTAATGGAAACACGGACCCTTAAATTTGGCCGACGGAATATTTATCCGGAGCTATTTTTTTTCTCTTCGTTTCGCCGCTATGCAATGCGGAAAAATCCTTCATGTTTATAGTGGGTTATAAATTATCCGTTGTCAATCCGCCTCTATTCCTCGAGTCAGATCCCAACCCCCACTCCTCCCCCCGCCCCCTATGTCACTTCCGCCACCCTCACCAACTCCTCCCGACACTCCTCTCCCTAATCCTCAACCCTCTTAGCCCCAGAAACCTCACCTGACAGCCGGCGTAAATTATACCAGGCGAAAGATTTTCACGAGCTCTAAAAAGAAGAAAAGACCTTTTTTGGGGCGGTGTGGGAGCTTGGAGGGGGATGACGGTGGTAGTGGAATCGGGTCATGCTGGGTGGTTGTGTGGGTGGGATAGGGCCCACTGTGCCGGGCACGGAAGGGAAGGGGGTGGATTGGGTCGGGGGGGTCTCGTTGGGCCTCAGTGTGGAGGGGAGCATGGAAGCGATGACTGAGGTGTCGGTGCGTAATAAGTGAAGGGGGCGAGGTCCGGGTAAAGGAAGGAGGGAGGCCCTGGTTGAAAGGGTTATGGAGAGAAGGGTTTAGTAAGAAGCGGAGAAATTTGTGTAGTCGTGGGAATCAGAGTGGGGTGGAGGTGAGGTGGGCTTAGTGAGGGGGCCCTGAAGGTGTCCGTGAGGGGGCCGAGAGATCGACCCAAAGGTTATAGGAAAGGTTTTTGAGAATGGTGGTCGGGTGTCAAAAAAGAGATGAGGGAGGCCGGAACCCGTGAAGGGGAAGTTGGTTCTCTTCCCGATGAAAGAGCCTTTTCTGCTCTCCGCAAAGGAATATTTTTGGGTCGTCTTCCTTTGTGCTAATAAATTGCTCCCTTTTTGCCACGAAAGCGTTTAATCAAACACTAAGTATTGGCTGATTCATTCTATTTGCCCTCACGGACGGTTCTTTGTGCTCTGGCAACTCTGTAGCGTCATTGAAGACGAGGTTAAAGAACATAATCAGCGTGACCATGATGGCTTCCTATTCAAATCTCAGCTCTGCTGGCTCTGAATGAGCATATTTAACACACATAATTAGACGTGCAGTATTTGTTTTTGCACCTGAACTATTTATTTATTGCCCGTCGCATGTCAATCTTTCTCGTTGGAAATTTGGTTAGGGGTTAGCTTTGCAAATTTGGTTAGGGGTTAGCTTTGGAAATTCGGTTAGGGGAAAAGGGGTTAGCTTTCGTCATTTATAAGTTAACAAAGACGGTAGAATGCTTACTGCGGTAATTTTTTTGTTGAAGCGTTACGTATTTCATACATGGTACGTTGAAATTGTAAAATTATAAAAAATAATGACTCTAAAAACCCCTTGGTAAGTTTTAAACTGAGGAAGATACCACTCCTCCATTTCATCTTTGAGTAAGGAATGCATTTTGAAAAGTTTTACTTTGTTCTTACCCTACGTGTGAGGTAACTGACTCGATACAAAATATGTATTAAATTTGTCGCGTTGTTTTATAAGTTTCGTATGAAAATACTCTCCTACCGATCTGCATACTACATAAGAAGAATGATTTAAATGCACTCAGTTATTTGACTCTCTCATATACATCCAAAGAGGAGTTAGTTATCCAGAATCATATGCTTTTGGTGGATTCAGAGTAACGTCTTGAAGGCTTCTTCGACCTCATAGTAAGCACCCCTGCGTTCACCGAAAGATTCAGTCTCCCCCTTCAAGACGAGTGGAATTTACTTTGAGCAGTCGACAAAGTGGCGAGGGAAGACGTATCTGAGACCATTATTTCGTACGATGTTACATCGCAGTCCCCCATCGTATCCTTGTGTGATGACAATCGAAACTCCGAGATAGAGATGAGTGGAGGATGGAGGGGGTGGGGAGCGCTCGTCCTAAGCACTGTGCTAATGAGCAGATTGGGTATTGATGCGTGCGATGAAGTGTGTAGTGGGCGAACTTTCTGAATGTGCAGCGACAAAGGGAATGACGCTCAATACAGACCGTGAAGGTACAGGGAGATGGAATGCAATAAATGGAGCATTCTATTTTAGATATTGAATGAACTCTGAACAATATTTCTCAGTCTCTGCGTTCGATATTAAATAATATTTCTTACTTCCGAAATAATGAACCTACTTAAACAATATCCGCAAGATGAGCTTTTGATTATTTCCAAATTCAAAGGAATTTCGATTTATATAGCCCTTGACTCGAATTGCTGCCGATCCTTTGTTTGAATAAGTCATTATGTCCTTCTAGCTTTATATTAATTAATTGTTATGTTAAATACTTTTAGCTTGTTTATGCGCCAACGGCCTTGAGAAAGAATATACTCATTTAATAGGTATTTACACAGATTTCCTATGGTGATTATGAATCCTATGATTTCTTTCAATTCACATTTCATGTCATAGGTATTTACACAGATGTCCTATGGTGATTAAATTATTTTAACGTGCTGTGTTCTATGTTTCCAGGGAGAATTTTAAATATACATTAGGGCACTCTGCATGATCAAAGTGGTCAAATCTTTTGAAAATATAATTTCATACGGAATGTTTAGCAGCTGGGTGGATGCGTGATTGCATGATGGAATCATTTTTGTCGGCATCATTACACAATATGATATTCCTAAGGGTCGTAGTGGCGACGGCTTAATGATAGAAATATATTAAGACGAAGTAGCGTACTAGCATATTTGAATCATGATCATGTTACCTTATATCTTGTGCCATGCAAGTTGTAGCCAATATTCGGATCATTAATGTATCGACTGAAAATAAAGGCATGATACAAAACGTGGAACCGCTTTAATGCTTTCTTAGGCATGAGTAAAGTTGGGAAATACTTGTGGTTTTCGGGGTTCACGTATAAAAATTAGAGCAGGGTTACTCCTGGGCGACTCTCTCACGGCTGAATAATTGAATCGTCATCGTTTTTCTGGGAATAAAATACTAGCAGAGATGTTTTTGTGTCCTTCTCTGGAACATAAACAAGTCATAGCCAAGAGAGGATTATTTATTACCTGAGTTAATAATTTAAAGCGAAATATAGCCGCGGAAGTTTATATGGTACTTCCGTTATCGCTTTTTCGTATAATATTTTAAGCTTATACTCATTATCATTGGTCAACAATCCTAGGATTCGTTTGACGCAGCTTTCCACTCGATTCTTCTATCGGCCAACCTTTTTATTGTGACGTAATTCTTCTCTTTTACATTCTTCACAACCTGTTCCATGTATCTAATACGAGGCCTGCCTTTTCCATTATTCCCGTTCACTTTTCCCTCGACGATAGTCTTCATCAGGCCATCGTGTCTCAAGATATGGCCGATTAAGTTTTCCCTTCTTCTTTTTAGAGTTTTCAGCAGACTTCTCTTTTCTCCTACTCTTCTTAGCACTTCCTCATTGCTTACTCGGTCGATCTATTTAATCTTCAGCATTCTTCTGTAGCACCACATGAATGCTGAAGATTAAATGGATCGACCGAAGCTTATACTAACTCAAAAATTCAGCTCGCCCATAAGAAGAATAGAAATATGAATGCATACACCATGCAATAGACATACGTACGCTCAGTGGAAGTGCCCCGCAGAACGGTGAAATTGAATTCATCGGTGCATTGTGGAAATCGAATTGGTCGCAGCGGCTTTTGAAAGGTGTGCGAAGTCATCGAACTTGAGTGTTGGGCAGAGGTCGGGGGAGGAAGTTTTCGCCTGAAATTCAGTTCCGCTTCAGGTGTCGCGCGAATGGAGTGTCGGAATAAGCACACTGAGGAGCAAGGAGACCAGGATGTGAAATGAAAGGGCGAACAAAGGGAATCGAGGAGGATATAGCATGTGAAGAAAAATGCTGTGAATCTTGATGTGGCAATTTGAAAAAAGGAATATTTAATACGAAGCATTGATAATCTTTGAATAGTGAAAATTAAGAAAAACATGAGACCCATTGGACAGCAAAACACGCGGTAACGCGAAAGTCTGTTCTCCGGTGCTCCTTTAAATTAAAAATTATCTTCATCCGCTAAAGTCTACTGTTGTTTAACCTCGTTGGCAGTTCAATTTGAAATTTTCATTTTAATATTGCCGATCAAGTTGATTGATCGAGAAGTTATCAGACAACGTATAATACCTGCGCAATAAAGGATTGAAGGTAATCGGGCGGTGATTAGAACTTTTCAGGAAAAGGAAGGAAGGCAGAGTAAAACCTGGTGTTGAAAATAGCCTACTTGTAACGAGATAAACCAAAGAACTTCATGGTTTACGGTCCCGTTTAATGGACAGAGTATTGAGCCTAATGTTTTCCACATTGCGCTCAATTAGGAATGGGTATGCCGTTGGAAAAAATCTGCGGTTGCCGGAATTCGAACATAGGCCCATGTGTTACTAAGCGTGTGTTCTAGCTAACCTATTAAGCCAAATCAAGCTATAGTATTGTCATCTGTATGGATTTTTGAAAAATCCCATGATTGTTGCGACCATTTCCTTACTTTTCTTTGTCTCAGTGTGGAATTAAATGACTCCAGCGTTGGTATGTTTACTCTATTCCGTTCTCAAGATAAGGCATTTGGTTGGTGTAGTAAGAATACGGGTCGCTCACCTTGAGGGTTCTGGTTAAAATCCCGGCCGGGAAAATTAATTTGATACTTAAACTTGGTCCCTACTAGTGACATACAATTCGCAGGGCAACTCGAGATCCGTATTCCATACGTTGGATGGGACGTTAAACCTTGGTTCTCTTGGCGCCTTTCATCAAGAGCAAGCTAACGCCAATTCCGGGTTTCTCTTATCTCTTCCTCTCCACCCTTCCATTCCGATCCTTGTACCAATCCTCCCGGTCTTCAGCGTCTTTAAACAAGAGAGACTTGGAAACCACGCTTGGTAACGACCTCGGGGTATTCATGAAAGATTGGCTGAGAATTTTCACCGGGAGCTTAGCGTGAATGCTTCCTAAAGCATCCACGCTAAGGGCATTGTGTTTCCATGTGTAGTGGGCGAGAATAGATGAGGAGATTTTTATATCTCTCTATTGATGTATATATTGGCATTCATGCTCTAAGTGCAGTCGTCCGCCATGTTCATTATATTGAAAAATTTTGCGTAAAACAGCATCTATTGTGCCCCCCGTTTGATTATTCTTGTATCCTTATCCTTCCCTCATGCCGCCCAAAATATATGTTGTTTTTTCCCTCTGCCCTGTCGTATCAACATTCCCTCTTAGCAAACCTTTGGTATATAGCTCCCTCGCAATGCATCTCCCATCCAATTTTGTTGGCTCCTTTTCACAACTAAGTTCCTCTGCTCCACTAACATATAAAAACTTTCTCCAGTAACCTTCCTCTCCATCTGACTTGCTTTTTCCATTCTCCTCCACACCCAAGCGTCTAAAACTTTCTTTCAACGTGAATTTTCTTTCCAAGGTTCCGAGCCGTACAATTCAGCCCTCAAAATTAGAGATTTTACTTATTTCCTTTTACAGTCTAGTTCAAGGACTCATCGATTCCCTCCTATTTGTAATACTAGAAGCATGACATTTTTTATGCCCACGCAATCCTGCGATTTCATTCGGAAAAGACTCCATTTGCATTTGAAACTATTCCGTGGTTTCATTTTATTTCCGAAGTAGACCTGTCTTTTCAAATCTGTGTAATCTGCCGTTTGGGAGTAGGCTTGGGAAGAGGAAACATTTGTGTATTGTACTAAAGAAGAATAATGCTATATAATTAGCTTATAGAAATTGCTGCATCTACTTTCATTCGGAAGGAATGATTTAATTCACTTGTTGCTAGTCATCAGACCACGGTGTTCAACCGGCCCGACCGGTGAGGGTAGAATTCACCATTGACGGTGAAATTAACTCATACATTTTGGGAGGAGGGTAGTTCTTTTTAATTAACCGCCATGGTATTTAAAAATGAATTCATAGACAAAAAATGCTTGTAATGAACATGTAGGTTTCATATATTAATCATCTTTTCTTGTTGTTGTTGAAAAATCTGAATACGTCTTGAGGATAATTGCAGTAATATTCTTCCTGCAACGAGTATGTGAGCTCTATTTAGGCTTCTATCCCCCATTGTGGGAGAAGGCCGTTAATATTATATTTTTAGCAGCAGCCTACTTCATGAACCTTTCTATACCAATAGGTTATAGTGAGGTTTTTATACAGGCTTCCCTCTATGTACTCAACAACACCGGTTTCAGCCTAATTATTTGAATGGTTTATGGGTTGCTAAGATGAAATACTGGTTACTTTCAAATGTATTGACCTATCATGGTATGTATTGTGGTTTATGAATTCAAAATAAGTACATTTTGGATTTTTTCGGTTTAGTGGCTTGAGTATATGCTTCCTACCCTTGAGTTTTCGTTCGAGTGTTACAGTGATTTTTCATTGGCATACGGATATTTACTTGAGTGTTGTCTGGAGAGAGCTCTTAAGGTCAGTACTCCATTCGTTGAATGGGATTTTAAACTAAGTAACCCTTGGTTCCTTTCGTTAAGAGTAGGCTAACACCAACGTCAGGTTTCCTTCCATCCTTCCTTCTTTCCTTAAAATAATTCTGGCTCCACCTAGTTGTTCATCTTTCATAATTGGTGCAAGAGGCCTTAGCTGAAGGTGGGTTCTCCATTAATCATGTCTACTTATATTATATTCTTTCAGCTACTTTGATGTGCGAGAAAGTGAAAGGGAAACTGGAATAATTATGTGTTGCCATTTGGACGAAGCGTAGAACCAGGTACAATTAATTTTTGGGGAATACGATGTGAGTTTCGAGGGACGAAGGCATCAATTTGCCTCCCGATAAAATTCGTATCTCTCAAGCTTCGCATTCAGATATTCAACTGAGTGGAAGCAAATGCCCCCGATTGTGGGGACTGGCTTCCGACATATTCTTTTTTTCCATGGGAACAGCGTGATACATTCTGTCGCTCATAGTTTCGCCTGACGCAACGAAATCCACTGTCTCTTTGTTGTCTCCGTCCCACTTACATTTACCTGCGTCAGCTAAATCCGAACCTGTCAAGCTCCCGTAATGAAGAATACCGAGCTATCCAATCGGAGGGCCTAGTATGCATGAGGCGAATAGATCCGGGAGCGGAAGGTATTAGAAGCCGGCGCGACGGATCAAGTTCACGTTCCCTTCCGCAATTACCTCCTAGCGTAAAACTTTTACATTCGGTATCACGAACTCTTAATTTCAAAAGTGCGACGAGGGGACGGATTCCCGGAAAATCGGTAGTGAGTGGTAAAAGTAGTCTACCCGCTTTCGGTGGAAGTCGTCGGCGGAGCAATCAGGGAGAGGGCCAAACTTTTCTCGTTCGCTTCCTCTTGTGTTGGGGACGGGTCTTTTTCTCCGGACAGGAGTGGGGAAGGAAGTGGCTTTGGCAAATTTGTGATTTGTGCCTCGTCACATGGTGAAATATTTCTTCCTATACACACTTGAGTTAATGTCGCAGTGTCATTTCGTCGCGCGTTGGATGGGGAATGGACGGTTCTTTTTTTTAAATCTTTTTCTGGAATGAAAGGAGAGAGGACATTAAAAGGTTTCTTTTTTTTCTCTTGCGTGGGTGGGAAATCGGGATGGGGCAAGTGAAAAAAAATGTATGTGTGCTTGGGGCGTGGGGGGGGAGGGGGGGGGGGGTATAGAGATTGGAAGTCGGAGTTGGTGAATGTGTGTGTATGAGTGAGGGAATAAGGAAAAAAGTCTGGGGTGAGAGGAAGGGGACGCCGGAACACTTTTCGACAGTCCAGGAGAGAGAAGTAGGCATAAAGTGTGGCGAGATGAAGTGAAAAATGGATGAGAAGAGGGAAAGAAGGGAGAGCCGGAGGTGGCGGGAGAGTCCAGAGGAAGGGATTGGAAAATAGGGAAAGAATTCGAAATGGAAAAGAGAGGACCAAAAGAAGATAATTCTGTCGGCGAGCTTGAAAGCTTAACTTGGCCATGCAAAGAATTAACGTATGCATGAAACTAAGGAAGGACGCGCAGATTCCGAACGTAGTCTTTCTAATAGATGGTCTAAGATTTTATTTTGTGCATGGTTAAATTTGAAAATCATGATCCTCAATGAAGTCGATTTCATGTTCTCAAAGCTTCACGAGCCAAGAGACTTACAATCTGAAATTATGCTATGTATTTTCGGCCAGTGTGTGGATGGAAAAAGTTGTTGAGGTTAATTTTTAGTTACATTGCACGAAAAAGAGCTTATTTTTTTATGTCTTTAGAGTATTGGACAATTAGAGAAGAGTAAAGAGACTCCATCTAAACTTAACATAGTGGATTAAAGACTGTAAAATTGAATGTGTGCCTCGTCACATTCTGAAATATTTCTTCATTTACATCCACACTTCAGTTGATGCTGGTGAGTGCCTACCTTTCGCAAATGCAAGTTTTTGGCTAAGTTTGTCTAATTCATTATTCTCAAACTTAATTTTAAAAATCTAATTACAATCATGGGAGTAGTACCTACACAGTGAGAGATTAATGAGGTGTAGCTTTTAATATCCACTTCAGAAATATATGATGTAATGCTCATATCATTGTTTTACCGTAGAGAGTATCAATGAAAGCTTCCACTGCAATGACTCTGGGAGATATTGTAGAAGCAAAGCAAAATAAGAATATTTAACTTGTTCCTTAATAACTCTTTGTCTCATTTTCCGATTGGTAGAGGAGAAAGTGATTTTCCATGTCTTGTTTGTCTTAATAATTCTCTATAAACTACTTCTACAAGAATTACCATTTCTGCACTCTCAATGCTATAAAAACATTTGGAACGGTCTTGTTTTAAGGACTTAAGAAAACAGACACCGCTGAGCAAAAGCGTGGTGTTTAACTCGTCTCCTTTTGTCCGAAGTTTTATTTGTACTCGTCAACATTTCTGTACAAAAGCACTGACCCTGTGTGCCCGTAAGCGCTCCAACGAAGCTGAGGTTCACTGAGAAGGTTCCCTAGCGTGAGGAATAATGTGAAGACAAGTAGAAATTGATGATAAGTAAGTCATTCTGAGGATGCAGATGAGACAGGAAGGTGCGGAAAGTTTATGAATTAGTCGAAGGAGTGCGAGGGCATATTTTTATTCTTAGAAGGGATGGAGGTGCTATAATTGTTAAAACACCTTTACATATGCAAATACCAAACGAGGTAAGGATTTTAATGTCATCTGACCCTGAAGGATAGATGTAGATACATGAATCCGGAAAATGTCACGGTATCGAATGCCGGATCTAGTAATAAACCCGTGCTTGGCTAAAAAATAAAAATTAATATCCACAAAGCCGTAACCATTACTCATTATGAAGTTAGGCGACGCGATATGAACTTAACCATCGAATTACCTTAAAACCTAATTTAGCAAATACTACATTTCATTTTATTACTTCACATGATATTGCGTATTTAATTCATATCCAATTTGAATGGTATCGTATTCGTATCACAATCAACGAGTGTCGTATATCTGACATTAAGTTTACGCTAAATTACGGGTTTTTAGTGCATGTACGTTGTTTCCGTCTATAAAAATGTATAGAAAATTTTAGAATCATATCGTATGTATGGTGCTGACATTAAATATGCATCGCCTGTTGAATGGTGATTAAGTACCATGCATTAAAGCCTCCATATGCTATCCTTCTATATCATTAGTGGAAGCAATAGCAATTGATTAATTATCTAAAGGCCGCCGTTTGCGATATCGATACATTACACGCTCACGTGAGTACACGTTTCTTAATACCGCATAGTAGTAAAATTAATTTTTAGACACATGAGAGTCTAACACTAAATCGCATAAACTAATATAAGTGATTAAACTTGATTTTACCAAAAATTTATTTTTCTACATTGGCTAGGTTTCGACTGTTAAGACATCAGGTGTATACTTATAAGGTGAATGCTGAGTATACCACTGATGATGACTTAACAGTTGAAACCTGGGTTGTGGAAAAAATAAAATTTGTGGAAAAATCAAGTTTATTAATTTATATTACAATAAATTGTTTCCACCATATTACGGCCAATAACACCAACCGCATCAACAAACACATGCTAATAATATTAATATCCAAAATAGAATCCATAAATTAGATCCATACCAAGGTATTGCGTGGCTTCGAATATTATCGCGTGAAACTAACTCGAAGCTGAGTATCTCGTGCCATAGACGGGATACAAACCCGCGATCTTCTAGTGGCGCTTTACCTATTTGGCTTCCGCGGTCAGTAAAAGTTCATAGTCATAAAAATTGTAGATTCGGTTCTTCTCGAAGCCAGGTATTGCATTGCGATTTAATATTCGTATCGCTGTTGGCATTCGATTCGTCAAAACCTCGCGAAGTCTTCGGGAAGCGGGGAGAGAGGGAGAAAGGAACGGGAACTTGGGAGAGATGGCGTGCCGAATAATCCGAACGGCGAGTGCGGACGGGGTCTGGGCGGTGCGGACCGGTGGTTTAATTCCTCGTCTCCTTATGAGTGCTGGGGTAATTAGGGCTTCCCGGGGCGATGGGGTTAAAAGAGGACGGGGTGATGGAGGGAGGTGGAGGGGAGGGTGGGTGAGGGGGTTTGGTCGTAGGCTTCCTCTCCCGCGGTGGTAGTGTGACTATTGATCGCCCTTCGCCAGGCATGAGATGAAGAGGAGGGGAGGTAGGGGAAGGGGCGGGAGAGGGTGGGGAGATTTTGGGAGGGAGGAAGGAGTGGGGGTGCGGACGTTGGAGATGCCGTGGGTGGTGGGGAGGGGGGTGGGGAAGGTGCTGGGAAGACTTTGTGTTTCGGGAAGAGGTTAGTTGATGTGTGGGCGAAGGTGAGAGTGGTTACCACCAACAGACCGGCCACCGTTCTGTATGTTGCCCCTCTTCCCCTTCTTTCGCTTCAGCTCGAAACCACTAGCACCCTCGTGTAACCCTGTTTCTCTCGCCCCCACACCAAACCCCTTTCCCCTCCCCTCCGGCTCCGATAGGTGGGAACGGTGTGAGAGAAAAAAATACGAGGAAAAAATGAGATCGCTCCGAACCCTTTATTTTGGTCCGGTCCCTTCTTTACCTCTCCCCTCCCCCTCCATTCCACCTCCTCCTTTGCCATCCTGTTTTGGTTCGTCGTTCCGTTCCCCAATTTCATTTTTTTAACCCCTTTCTCTCTCGCGCAATGTCTCGCTCCAGGCCCTCGTTCTCCATTACCGTCACGTGACACAGGCCACAGGAGTGGTAATGTAGGGTAATCGAAATGCTGCGCAGCCAATTAGAAACCTTAAAAATTAAAAAAATTAAAACAAGGGAGGAGGATGCTGAAGTGGAGCGAGATTTTTCATGGATTTATTCATTGCGAAAGGGCGGGCCCGGAAATTTCTGAAAACAGTTACGGTCGCGAAATATTTATTAAACCAGCTCACGGAATGAAAACTTCTTCGGTAAACCTGGCGCGGACTTATTTACGTAGATCTGTGTTGGTGTTTGCGTAGGACATTTATTTTGCTATTGCGAGGATTTTCTGGTTTATCAAATATGTAGGTTATGAATTTAAACGTGATATGCTTCTCCGAAAAAGTTGATGCCGCGTCGTTTCAATGAAAATAAACATCAGCGGCCAGTGAAAACACCTGAGGGTTTAGTCTACCAACTGCGATTTTCCCTTGTAAGTTTTGCGGTGTTTGTCACTCATTCACCACGAACTTTTATGCCACGTTTCAGTTTTTCGGGAGAGGGAATATTAGGTTATTTGCACCATTTACGATAGTTTGATGATAGGATAGAATTAGGTATTTTTCAGGGAACGGAAGGGTGATGAGTAACCCAGCATCGGCATTGGCCAACTATTAACGAAAGGTGCCAAGGGGTATACGGTTTAACGCCACACCAGATGGAAGTGGCGCTGAACTGTAAGCGCTCTCCATACAACACCTAAGTTGGGACCAGTATACCAATGGAAAGTATATCAGCCGGGATTCAAACCCGTGCCCTCGGAGTAGGAACTCTAACTTCCCGGCCAACCCCATCATAAATGTCACATTCCAAAAGATCCACACATATTATATGGCAAATTAGTCGCATTGTCCACATAAATGGCTAGATAGTTGAAAAAGGGTTAAAATGGCTTGGGACATCATAGACCCATAGCGCAAAATATTACTTTTCACTAATTTAATTTCTTAGTTCAACTATTTCTACAACTGGATTACAATGCAGTCAATTAGAATTCAAAATGATATTTGTGGTGGTAGAGTAAAGTTATTGTCTGTAATAAATTCTCGAAACGCGGAATATGGAAAATGGGGGCTTTTCGAGCGTGAAACTATAATGCCCTAGTTCCTCACCTCATTTAGCAGCTTACCAGAAAGGCACTTACCTAACCAAAGTAATAAAATATGTTCAATATGAATGGCCTATTCTCAAAACCAAAAAAGTCATTACATGTCTTATATATCTGCACGATAGAATAGCATTGGCGCACTCGTTATTTCCCTGTTATAGTTTAACTTTATTCTACGTAGTTGTAACGACATTTTTTAGGATAGGGGAGATGGAATCACTTTGGAACATGCTGTATTCATTTTCTCAGCTTTGCAGAAACTTCACTGTAATCTAATTCAAATTATGTCTGGGAATAATGAACGTTATCATCAAAAGGTTTTTACGAATTCGATTTTGATGAAATATTATTTTGTAATCCAGAAAACACTTTTCTCTGCATAACTTATTCCCAATTATAAGCCCGTTTCACACGATACTTGATCCAGCACAAGACCTAGTGTGCTAGCCGCCAGTTGATATTGAGGACGAAATTTAGAATGATCGGAACCCTCCTAGAAGGTTTCACACGATCAATGGCCTTGTGCCTTCTATGAAGCGGTTATTCCATATGATTCCATACTATTTAGAAAAAGAGAGGATCGCACAGCGTCTGTAGCGTAAACGTGATTGGTAGATTGCCACTGGATCTAGTAGAAAATTAGTATCGCATCTAGTAGGAAATCCAGTAGCTCAGCGAGTATACTAGTGATTATGCTTGCCAGCCAGTATACTGGTTCTATTCACACTATACTGGAAAGCTAACATACTAGCGAATATCCTCGACCTTGTGCTGGATCAAGTGTCGTGTGAAACGGGCTATATCAAAAGCCCTCATCAATTGGAGAATTATAGCTGCCACCAAAGGAAGAAGTTTTGTTCAGTTTCATCGTGCTTTCATTCAATATGGAATTCACATTGGTATTTCGTTATCTTTTAGCCTATTGCAGCCTATACCATACGTTGGAGTGTAGTATCATAAACAGACTAAAAACCTCCTATGTGACTACATTTTATGACAATTTCCTTTTTGCTCATTCAAGGATTAAATATAAAAAATAAATTGATTGACGGTTAAATATATATGCATGAGTGTTTCCACCATAAGCGTTCCATCAGTGCCGAATATCTTATAGTACTATTCTAGTAATATCTTATAATACAATCAAGGTCACTTTTTTCATTCCTTCAGTGAGATTAAGGTAGCTGAGGTTAAATACTTTGAGAACGCACTGTTTTTTATAGTGTTTATTCAGTTTTCCTCTCTTCCATATATATGTGAATCATTACCAGGGTCTCAGGTATTTTGATGTTCCACTGTGACTTGCGTTACTCTGCCTCTCTCCGTCAGAGTGCTCCTGTATTCCTCCGCATCAATTTTCAACCATCCCGAACGGCCTTTCCATAACTCCGGCACTACTGGGAAGACCCACCAATCCACCTGGCCTTTCCTTGGAACCGATTTTCCCTCCACCTTTCACGCTATGAGGTATCAAATTAGATTTCCGACCCACCGTTTTGCGGTGGCGCTATCCATGTTCCTCGCTACCCCTCTCGTGCGACACAAGGACCAAATTAAGCTTGGCAACATGGGCCGTTATTTGGAAAGATGAAGCGATATTTTTTTCCTCATCATCAAGAGAGGACCAGTGTGTTTGAGGATTCGAAACATGGAGTACCGCTCGGTCTAATAACGGTGTGAACTGGTGAGCCGTTACAATGGATTGAATGACAGAGCCCACGGGCCGAATGCGCTGATGAATTTGGGTAGTTATTTGCCTGGATCCGTTTTCGGGTGAATATTGATGAAGTCAAAAATTTTTTACGACCTTGATAAAATTCAGAACGTTGAAAAAGTGGTATCCTCTAATTACTATTCCCCGGAAATTTCATTCTCTGCTTTCATTTATTCAGTTATTGAAATTAGGTTGTCTTTTTTTCTACCAAGGTTAATTGGACGTGTAACCTACATTGGTCACTTGAGTTTTTAATTTTCGATTCTTTTTGTTACACAATTGGTGTTTGAGCAGCCCATTGAATGGTAGGTCACCAAATTGGCGTTTATCTGAGAGTTGTTTCATTTCATCATCGTTAGGGAAAGTGTCAGCTAACATATTCAGACATTTACTGTATTTTTAAAGAGTGGAAATTATGTCCAAAAACTGCAATACGCCATATTAGCGAGTAAACAATCTCTGCGTCAAAGCCTACAGTTTCAATGCACTGTGGCCCTGTCTTATATCAATTGTATGGTCCCATTTATTTACAAATCTTAGAAATAGTTGCTTGGTATCCTTGTATTTTTATCACTTATTAGCATTACTTAATTTTATGTACCAGATTAAAAAGGTGAAAGGGACTAAGATTTAGAGGCAATCATGTTCAGATGGAATTTACCCAGGGCTATCCAAAAACGTAATTTATTTTGAGTGTTTTAACTTAATGGTGTAATGTATTGAAAATGGAGGTCTATAGATTAGAATTTTTTATTAGAAAACATAATATCTATTGATTATTTTACTATTTGAAATCTCTGGTAATCTCACTGTCAGCAAATGTATGCGTGAATATGACTGAATATTTCCGTCACTAACGGTAATGCAGATGAGTAATTTAATCACTGGTCACGGCCGCTTATTCCTTCTACTCTTTTAATATTAATATTCTCCTCTGATGAGGTTATAATGTCTAAACGTCTGTACGTTGTGGCTACATATGGTTATTGTTGATTTTTTTTCAATTATATTGTCTTTGAAATTTATGTGATATTTTATGCAACCAAAGTTTTGCATATAAAGTAAAATTATGAAATTTTATTGAAATTTAATAGTAGTTAATTGCTATTTTGGGAAATCAATCGATACTTGATGCATTGTTTTGCATTTATGACCTTGTGTTCATTGTGAGAAAAGTTCGTTGTTCTTTTAGCTCCGCTACCTAGCAAAGCTGTTAAATGTGATTGTAAAACATACTGTAGCACCATCGCAGTTTTTAGAATGACTGTTTAGTTTTTAAAAAAAGACTGAGAATTTAAATAGATAGAAGCAAAGGTGAACAACGAAGCAACGGGAACTTTTGAAGAAACTGGGAGAAGGCGAAGTAAACTGATTTTAGTTCTTACCTGATGGAGATATTAAAAGGATGTTTGATTCTGTACTGCGTACCGTATATTTCATGGTTCTTGACCACTATATGTGCTTAAATTTCGTTAAACGTCACTTATTTTCTAGCATTACTGCTAGCTAATTGATCTTTTAATGAATTTGATAAGAACGCATTTGGCTTAAAAGCGAATAGCCCCAAAAATTGAATTCTTTCCACAATAGGGGAATGAAATCGGTATACTAAAAATAAGCTGATTGTAGGAATGTTTATAAATTTTTTTTCCTAACTAATCTAGTGTCTATTTTGAGATTCAAAAGTTTGATTTAATCAAAATGTTTTTTGTTGCTCAAACCTTATGAACATGGCCTGTAAATGCAGTGTCATTATTGACTGGATTGAAATATAATGCAAAAATAGAGCCATTAATGATTTTTGTTCTAATCATTGAATTGAATTCATAATACTATTTATTAAGTATAAAATTGGATAAAATATACTTAATCATTTTCTCTTCTCTTCCAGGTGAGTCCATGCCTGTTTTAATCATTTAAATCCTGCTGAAAATGTAAGTAATATCTCTTTGATAAATGTTTGACATTTCAATTCCACGTTTAAAAAATCCTTGCGGGATTCTAATTTCCCCATGAATTATCTTGTAGTTTTAGTATTACCAGTTATTGACCTCCTTACTTTTTATATCCATCTTCTAATTAACGTCATAAACTGTAATTTTTCCACCAACATGCTCAACACTTCATTTTTCCTCATTCCCGATTATTGTCTCCATCTCTATTACTTTCTACGTAGGAATATATTTATATAAAAGATTTCTAACTTGCTGAATCTTACTGTTTCTCTCAGATTGGTTTTCATTGAGTTCTTCTAGAATCCCACCTTAAATATAGTTTCCGTGGTATCATGAATGTCTTTAAAAAGGAGGAAATATTTGGCGTTTACTATGATGTATGCTATTGAGACAAGGAGAGAGCCCAAATAACAAAATCATGGATATTACTATCGGGTAGTATAAATGGTTAAAACTGTTAACTTACTTTTCAAGGCTTGCTTTGATATTTTTATGCTACATACTTAAGAGCTTTGGCCAAGCGTAAAGGTTGAACACACGTTAAAGTTGCATGATCTCTAGTTGGCAAGTCATTACCAAGAGTTAAAAAATCGTACCAATTCATAAATATTTGAAGTTAAGAAAACATTGGCCAAGAACACGTCGAATGATATTTGGATGCTGAAGATATGTTTGAAGCAAGAACTTAACCACTAAACGCTTTATTTATGGCTAACCGAACCATCAACCTCGACCCAAAGTTCCTCGCGGTAATGAGGGTAGATCCCACCAAGAGCTAAGCCCAGCCTTGTGTGATATTCACAGATGAGGAAAGCGGAACCATCTCTTTTCCACCTATGGTTTTTTCGAAAAGACGGAGTGTCTACGAAATCGGGGTGCTTGTGTTTCCGTGGACGTTTCCAAGAAGGCATCTCTCGGATTTAAAACCAGTCAATAGGTGGACAATATACCCTGCTCAATTTGCAATGGGAAATGGTAATGGCCGTGTTAAAACATCGGAAAATACCTTGCATTTCAGCATGGCAAAAATGCATGGTGTATTCCGACTTTGTAAATGACACGACTTAGTTTTCTTTTAGCCTTTTCAGGAATGAAAGTATATACGTAGGTTATTCCTTTTTTCTGGGGATTTATTATAGCATAGTCTACGTATATTAGAATACAGTTTTAAATAAAATTAGATTTTCAATACTTACATTCCTTTGGGTTCTAGCTCCTCTCCTTTTCCGTAAACCTGTTAATTTTGAGCCCTAGGAGGTTATATAGTGAGCTCTTTCTGAAGACCTTTAATTTTTGAGATTTTAATGTCATAAATTCATGATATACGAAAATATTATGTCCCTCTTGAAGTAACAAAGAAGATCCTTTCCTATTAAATTCGCAAACTTCCTTGTGTTAGGGAATGGAGTGGGGATGTGACCCCGTGGACAAAGTAGGGAAGGGCAAGTTGGGGAGTCGAAAGGGGAGGAGAAGGATGTTTCGCCAATCGATACTCCTCCGTGGCGAGCGGCTTTTTTCTGGAATAATGAAAAGCTATTTCAAATCTAAATGAAAGAATGCCTGAGCTCAGGTCGGAAGTTTTGAGCTCCGGCTTGCCGAAAGGGTAAGCGGTCGATTCCACGGAAAGTTTGCTGGAGAACGTTTCGGAGGCAGTAGAGGAGCTACCTTGATGGGAAAGTTGGGCATCCTCCAGGGTCAGAACGTCTTTGGAAGTGCGTATCTGCTGAACATTTCTAGAATGATAGTGGTATGGAGGAAAAAGGAGGGAAATATTAAGTAAGGTGGTCAATAAACAAACGTGGCACCATATGCTGTGGACAAAAGTTATGCATTTGGAAAGAGTTATTATATTTTAAGTAGAAGTGTGCTGATACCAGTGGCGTACGCATGATTTATTTCTGCGGTGGTTTTATTTATATTTATGTTCAGAATTATAAAATGATATTTAGATTATTATTTACCAATATAATAATTAAATTAACATTATATTTTAGTGAAGACAATTCAGCCATATTTTTCAGCACAGCAAGCAAATTTCTAATCGCTAGTGCAAAATGTACAAAACATAGTAAATTACGGGATACAGTAACTGAATATTAGAATTGAAATGGTACATTTGTATCGAAACGTCCATATGTGGCTTCCTATGATAGATTATAATGTATGAGAATTTTAGAAATGTCCACTTAGTGTTTTTAGTGTTATTATTGTTATTACTGCAACGTACGACATTTTTGCAAGTGAAGAACGTGATCATATTTTAAATGCTCAGGGATAGATTGTGGATAGAGCGCTGAACATATGTCAAGCGGCAGAAGTGATAATTTATGAATTCAGGTGAACATGTTTTTGGGGAGAGGGGGAGATTAAACCTACCCAAAACCTCCGAACGTAACTGGCTAATACTACCTGTGAACTAGAGAATACCTCGAATGCTATAAAGTATACGATATCGGTACATCAAATAATAGTGCTAAAGGAATAAGAATCACACCGTTGTGCGTCCATATAGCGCTATATTTGGCTAGTTGATGAACTTCTTTCTACATCATATGTACCGCGTTAGGTCGGAGGAGATACGAGGCTGTTGATGGGTTTCTCCTTGTAATTTAAGGCAGATGGACAACAGTTTCAACGAATGGAATCTGGGTGAAACTGTTGCCTTTTCACCATAAAAAATGTGCCGAAACTAATCACATCTAGTAGCGATTCAAAATCGAAGAAGGTCGTATGCCTTGTCGATGGTTGCCGCTCGATGCGCGATTCGCTTTTACTCTCTTACTCCATTAATTTTTAAGAGGTAACATAATGTACCTCTTCATCCGAATTGTACATTCACAAAGAGAATGAGTTTTACGCCAGAGTTACTGAAAATTCATGCCTCTACTCAGCTATCTCTACGAACTATTGTACCTATTTTCCGTCTAGAATACTGAGAGACACCTGAGTATAAATATCTTCCTAAAAAGGAAGACAATTTAATACAGTAAAATGTATCTTATAGAATGCTCAATTTTGCATTAAATTGTGTTAACTAAACTTTTTTTCACCCTACATAAACATTTACTACATTCTATCTGGAATAAAAGGATTTTCGTGACTTGAAATACCAATATCAAGAATTTCCTGCTTGTTATTTTGTTAGCTATCGTCATAACAAACTGAGATTTCAAGAAAATAGTGGTTTTTGCACTTTTCACTAATGATGGTTTTGGAAATTTAAAGAAAACATTTTTATCCATTGAAAATTTACAACATTTGCTATGAAAATTTTGAAACCCTACTACAAAATTGATTACTCGTCTGAATATGAGTGGGGAACTTGCGAACACAAGGATGTTAGCATGAAGAGTATAGAGAAGTAGGAAAATTAATATTGTCACTGTTTTACCTGTTACCATTATTAACTAACTGCAAAAAACTGGTATCAACTTTCTCAAACCCAGGTGTCTCGTCGTACTATGCTTACAGATTTATGCGTCAGATACGAGCAAAATATTTACCTTGTCACTGTAAAACCATAGTTCATTCTGTCAGATGTGATTTTATTATTGCCAAGTTTATTTTTTACATAAATTGACACTTGTATAAACTTTGACTACAGTTTTTGTTGAATTCAAATACGGGTGGAGCTTGAAGGTGAACGAACTCTTTCTGATTGTTTATTCACACTCATAGAAGTTAATCTATTCAACAGTCTATTATTGATAGTAATTTTATATGGTTATATATTTGAAATAGTGAGTAGAATAGCCCAGGCAAAGAGGGCATTCTATCAAAAGAAGAATCTACTAGCAGCTGGAAATACAAGCTTGGAAGTAAGGAAGCAATTCATTAAAACGTATATCTGGAGCATGTTCCTTTATGGCAGTGAGGCATGGACGATGACAGCAGCGGAGAAGAAAAGGGTGGAAGCATTCGAAATATGGTGCTATCGAGAAATGATGAAGATAAAATGGATCGATCGAGTGACAAATGAAGAAGTCCTAAGAAGTCCAGTTGTCACTTTCGGTGGCAGCTGCGTCACAGGCATTGTCGTACTCCAAGCTTTCATACCCGTTGCAGGGCACGTCATCAGGGAAATGATTATTAAGAAGCGAAGATGCTGCTATTTATGGGGGACCCGTGTCCCCCCTCCCCCTGTCTCTTGGCCTTGGCTGGTTGCCGTTCCTTTTCACCGCTCCCCCCCCGCTGCTGACGTCAGTGAGTTGTGCGGGTCGTTCACCTAGGAAGAGTTTCTTCCAGACCGCGCTAAGTCGAATGCCGTCATCTCTGTTGAAGTTCTGCGGCCTCTTCTCAATTTCGACGGCCTCTCGAATTAAACGAGGAAAATACGATTTTTCCTTCGAGATGACCTTCGTCTCCTCGGTCAAGATCCGGTGGCCCTCTCCCGAGAGGGCGTGGTCTGCAACCGCCGATTCTTTTCCATTGCCGCGCAGGATCGCTCTCCGATGTTCCTTTAATCGGCACGCTACCGACCTTCCGCTTTGCCCTATGTACACTTTACCGCAAGTGCACGGTATTTCGTAAACTCCTTCTGTCTGAAGAGGGTGACTTCCGTCTGAAGAGACGCGGTTCGGCACGTTGACCAAAACCAAAGACATATTACCATCTGCGAAGGACCGGCTTCACCCTCTTCAGACAGAAGGAGTTTACGAAATACCGTGCACTTGCGGTAAAGTGTACATAGGGCAAAGCGGAAGGTCGGTAGCGTGCCGATTAAAGGAACATCGGCGAGCGATCCTGCGCGGCAATGGAAAAGAATCGGCGGTTGCAGACCACGCCCTCTCGGGAGAGGGCCACCGGATCTTGACCGAGGAGACGAAGGTCATCTCGAAGGAAAAATCGTATTTTCCTCGTTTAATTCGAGAGGCCGTCGAAATTGAGAAGAGGCCGCAGAACTTCAACAGAGATGACGGCATTCGACTTAGCGCGGTCTGGAAGAAACTCTTCCTAGGTGAACGACCCGCACAACTCACTGACGTCAGCAGCGGGGGGGGGAGCGGTGAAAAGGAACGGCAACCAGCCAAGGCCAAGAGACAGGGGGAGGGGGGACACGGGTCCCCCATAAATAGCAGCATCTTCGCTTCTTAATAATCATTTCCCTGATGACGTGCCCTGCAACGGGTATGAAAGCTTGGAGTACGACAATGCCTGTGACGCAGCTGCCACCGAAAGTGACAACTGGACATCATCCACGCTGCGAAAACCTACGATCAGCCAAGTCCTAAGAAGAGTGGGAGAAAAGAGAAGTCTACTGAAAACTATAAAAAGAAGACGGGGAAACCTAATCGGCCATATCTTAAGACACGATGGCCTGATGAAGACAATCGTCGAGGGAAAAGTGAACGGGAAAAATGGAAGAGGCAGGCCTCGTATGAGTTACATGGAGCAGGTCGTAAAGGACGTGAAAGAGAGGAACTACGTTGGTATGAAGAGGTTGGCCGATAGAAGAATCGAGTGGAGGGCTGCGTCAAACCAATCCTAGGATTTGTTGACCCTTGATGATGATATTTGAAATTTGTAGTCTTTCACAGGCAGCGAATAATTCAGGAGAATGATATTTAATGTATTAATTGCAATTCTAGTATTCGAGGCATTCGAAATTCGAGGAATTCGAATATTTGAATTATGATTTACATTCGAATTCTGTACTCGCATTAAATAAATCTGTTATTCGTCCCAACTCTAATTTAAACCTAACAAGGGATTTTGTTCAATGAAATTTAATGAAGATGGAATTATTTTATACCCTTTAGTTCTAAAATAAATTCCGTAGGCTTAATTTTTGCTTGCGAGTCGGGGAGAATTCCTTGCGAATAGAGGCGCAGTGGATGTGGTAAAGCAATTCTTAAAAGTAAATATTTGGTTACGCTGGCGCCAAACAGTTGTCAATACCCATGTATTATGAGAAATGTATTGATACTTACGGAATCACTGCTTCCGTCACCCATTTCCTCTTATATGCCAATAGGTCTCTGGACACATATTCCAATAAAGGCATTTTCATAGAGTTTAAACAAAAAAATTACTTGCTGCGAAAGCAGTTTTGAAAGAAAGTATTTTATTTTTAAAATATAAGCATTTGAATCGCCACGAGCTGGTCCCTCGCAAAAACGTAATTCGCATCGCTGCCATCTTGAATGACGTCAGGTCCTGCAACAGCGGTCGCGGTGCGTATATTTCTATGCGAAGTTTGAAGCGTTTAGGAGATCACTATTGAAATGTCTTTCATGAACGCACTTCATTTTAATAAGCTAAAGCGTTGTTTTAAATGTTGTCTTGTGCCAAAATATAATGACACCAACGGAAATGCCTCTTAACAAGTATTTTTTTTAATTACCCGAAACAGGGTAATATGGGCATGAAGAAAGAAGTGCAAGCGAAATGAAACTTTGTCTATGCAATCAAACGTGTGTATTTTTGAGCGTTCACTCTGTCTATATTTATTTTACCAATTCTGGAAGCTAAATAAAACTTAATTGTATCTTAATTGTGCAGAAACTAGGTCAAAACAAAGCGCCGCCAGTAGTACTATTCATGCGATTAACATATAGGCTCTATATTATTCGGTAAAGCATTTGCATTGATTGAAAAACTGCTAGGAAATTTAATACATGCACAAATCAGTAATCAGAGTACGAGGGAAATGTGCTGGACATATGTCACGAAAAATCTTTTCCATATCAGGCAATATGCCATGTTTGAAAAAGTTCGCTAAGCAACTTTCAATTATGATTAAAAGACTGAACCCACTGAACCTATCGCTGCTTACTTTTCAAGATTAGATGTCCTAACTTTTATTAATCGCAAGCAGTAATTTTCACCGGTCAATTTCAATTTTCGAAGGTCAGCGTGAACGATGGATGCGTGAATGGCTACTTGTGCACATAAAAACAATTTATTAAACCAAAGTAGTTGGAGACGGGAATATTTATTTCTTTGCATTACCCTCACGATTTAACACATTAGATTCACGTTTCAACATACCGCGTCTGCGTCGAGATCAGATAATATGCCAAATACACCAATATTACACCACACAACATTAGAATCTAGGATCACGATCGCACTTGCTTTCTGCGACACAGGTTGAATTTTGAGGTTCCTCGGTATATTCGGTAACCAAGGGTTTTTTAATCCCCCTTTGTCTCAATAGCCCAATATATATTTCCCCAAAAGAAAGTTCTTGGAAATCGTATCAACACTCATAACTGCACCATAAGGTTATGCCACTACGAACAAAAGATTTTCACGTTCATTGTATTTTTTATTTAGGCCTTTAAGGCCTGGTTACACGATACATTAACACGTACGGGTTAATGTACATTTGCGTGAATGGTTTCTGCTCAACTTGTGCGTTAGTGCATGAACCAAATAGAACAGGATCTATTTTCTGTTCACGCATTCATTCATTTTGGTGTGGTTACACGGGGCATTTTCGCGTTCATGCATATGCACATTAACTCGTACGGGTTAATGTATCGTGTAACCAGGCCTTAATCCGAATCCTTGAAAACATCCCAAATGATACATTAATGATATAATGTGCCTGAAAATAGAGAGATGTCGACACATATTGGAGCAGTAATTCAAAGTAAACAAATGGATAAAGTAGATGCCCATAATACATCTTATTTTTGTGGTCCCGAACTTGACGTACCTACGCAATCCCTGCAAGAAATGCTCACTATAGTCTATAGCGAAGACAAGTAGGTATACCTACTTGCCTTCGTCATCCATCAAAATATGTGCTTCCACGACATATTAGTTTATGCTCGGGTCATACACGAGCACGAACAACATTTTATCGAGCTTAACCTGCACATAGCCGATGGCATCATCGTCGTGTTCCTCACGAACGACCCTAACCCCAAAACATTCATCATCGCCATATTATGAATATTACAAAATTCAAATGTGAACATTCATTTTCAAACATTGACATGCTTTTACCTCGCCATCTTAACTCTTTGGATTTCCGTTTGAATCATGTTTTCTTCGAAGATTGAACGAAGTTACATTTAAACACGGTGTTGATACGTATGAAAACATTGCTAATGTTGAGATTTTCGGAAGATTTCTTGCCTCAGCTTTGACAAACTCAGACTCCATACCTTCTAAAGAAATCATATATGTTCGCAGCCTTCCTTAACCACACCAAAGATATCTAAATCCGACAACAAATGTTGAAAACAACGTCCACAGGTGCAGTACGTTCCGCCGTTTTCCTCTCCATTGGAGGAGCTGACGTCACTTTCAGCCGGCCAATCACAATACGTTTTAGAGTGGGCATGTTTTCTGGGCATTTCTTTTGCTTATTTCTCGAAAAATACATTAAATAAATGCATAGTTTTCATCGCTAAGGTGTTTTAGTATAATTAACAATTTTTTAAGTAGCATTTCAAGGAGATTTAAAAAATTGTCCAGAGGTCTATTGAAGGGCTTTCTTCGCGTTCTTCACTTAAGTACGAATAATCTCCAGGTAAAGTCTATCGCTACTTAGCAGACATTTAGAGTTTGTTCTAGTTGATTTCCCAAATAGGCTTCACCAATTACATTAGACAGGAATGGATCAGAACTAACATCACCAATTATTTTCTATTAGTCTCCTAACCCATATTAAAAACACCTCCAATCCGTAATGTAATATTTCAGTTATGGCATCCTTATGATAAGCAATGCTGTTTCATAGATGTAGCAGTTGTTATGGGTGGAGACAAATAATTGAGGTTATTTGAGCCACTAAGTTTAGTATTTGGGTAGAGAAAGGAATATATAGGAACTATTGGGGTATGGAGGTAAATCCGAAGCCAATTCTGAAGACACCTCAGCAACCCGACCTCCATGCGCTTTGCGTCACCGTTCTCATCACGCGTAGAAATATTGTAATGACAGATGAAAAAATTTCTGTAGCATACCAAGTCACAAATTCTGCTCGAAAAGATCCTTATTCATCGGCCTTCCTGTGATTGGAAATCTAAAGAAAAGTTCGAGCGCTCCAGTGGAAAGATGAGCACAGATTTGTCTCAGAATCATCTGCTGCTGGTCGAAAAAAATTAGTGAAGCGAAGCGAAGTGGTTTTGGGGGCGGGAGGTGAGAGAGGAAAGATTAGGAAAGGCCAAAGAGGGAGGCGGAAGAGAGAAAGAGGAGTAGGAATGGGAGTGAAGATGAAGAGAGCCACCCTTTCGCACTCCGAGGCATCGCGGGTTGCTGGATTCGTCGGATGAGGAGAGGACGGTTTTGTGTGATGGGCAGAGGGGATGCCAGAAGGTGGAGCAAGGGGTTCGTGTAAGCCGGACTTGCCAGGGATCGGCGGGGGTAGTGTGTTTGGCGGGGTTTCGGGCGCGGTTTTGTGCGGGGCCGGGTGGATTGGAGCCAGGCATCCGCCGGTCCCTCGGAGCGAGAGAGGTGAGGTTTGGGGATTAGGGCCGGGATCACGATGAAATTGGAAGCATTTTCTCTTTTTGAGGGGGGTCTCGGAACAAAAGACGGAGAAGGGTGCCGAAGGATATCTAGGGCCACAATGGGAAGAAAGAGAGGTGAGGTGATTGGAAAAAGGAGCAGAAAACGGCGAAATATGGCTCCAAAGGATGCGTTTGTTTAAATAGGCGATGGAATGATTAACACCAGGAGTGTCCGTTGTTAACAATGATTATTTTCAATATTACATCAAAGAAAACAGTGTGTATGGAAACCTTTCTTAAGATCGTCATAGATCTTATTCCCAAATAGTTCTTGCTAATAGCGTCTCTTTCTCCTATTTTTAAATTTTAATTGCTATATAATTTCAGCGGATTTGAGATTTGAGGAAGCTTGGGATCTGAGAAAACTGCAAGGCTTTCAGTTGTCCGCGGAAGATTATTTGCATAACGGTAGACTCCAAATCATATATTTGGTTTCTGAGTGTAGTTGAGATCTCTTTCTAGACAAGCGTTTGGTCAAAACAGGTTTTTGTTTTTGAAATAGATAGAGAGAATTTTTTGCACATTAAAATTGAATGTTTCTAGAACTGAGGGATTCTCTTTTTTATATTTTACATAAATTATTTGCCTTTATAAGCAGGTTTGATTATCGTATTTAATTTAAAGCCAGACCTAAATGGATCAGTTTTTGACTTTTGCAACATAAATTCCCACCGTAGCTTCTGTCACATAAATGGAAGTACATTGTCGTCAAGGATACCGTCTCTATCAATCAAGACTTCATCCAAGAGCTAGTCTATTACTGCCAGCCAAATAGGATGTAATTAATGCATACCCAAGTCTGCCACAACTAGGTTGATTACATATTATCAGTGAGCTATCAATAACCAATCCCCGTTCGTTCATTGAAACTTGATCCCGTAAATCACCCCGTCGGAATGTGAATTCGGCATTTCATACTGGTGATTAGCACCCGTGACACTACAGGCGTGCCCAGCATTATCAGAGAACCACGTGGTACGCATGCTATTCAACGCATTCATGTGGTGCTCAACGATGCATCGGCAGCTACACTAATCTGGGTTATTATACGGTCATGGAATATCAATCTGGAAAATTGCTCTTGTCGTGTTTTATATTGCCTTTAATGAAGGAATTCCTATTTTGGTGGTGCTCAATCAAATCTATATGTTTCAGTTATGCTTAATTTTCTCGCTGCCTCCATTATTAAACTACAGTGTGATCTTTAAGACCCATTGTATTGAAGTAAAGAGCATTTTCCCGAATCAGAACCGCGAATCTAGGCGTCAACTTTCCTATTCTAGTGAATTAATTGGTAAGATTACGCAGTGGGAACTAATTTTTCCATTCTTACAGTACGAATTACTAGAAAGAGGTATCATGTGAAAAACTGCTGAGTTTTTCCAATTTACCGGTGGATTCTGAAGGAATTATTAACTAATTGACAGCTAATTTTTACTTTTTAAATATGTTATTTGTTCATAGTTTCAATGAAATATCTGAAAAAGATAGAGTTTTCTCTTTTTTAAAATAAACATACTCAAGGAAACTATTTCATCTTACTACTTCCTGTTATTTTTTTCGGAAATGACGCCATTTGAAGTACGTTATGTATGTATTAACATTAGAGAACAATTCTCCTACTGATTCCACGGTTGATTCTTGCATTTTTGTGCAAAAGATGAAAATTTGAATTCGCAAAAGTATTCAATCCATTTTGATAAATATAGAAGCAAAAGAACAACCTAAAAACAAAATAGTGTACCAGTAGTCACATTATGTAAACTCTTTTATTATGTGTCGATATTGTGCTGAAATATAGATTTTATTTCGTCTTATTTCAAACTCGTTCCTAAAAGTAAAACATGAAGTTGCATGTGTAGTTTTGACTCAATATTTTTCCTTGTGCTGTGCATATAATTTTATTGGTCGATGAAATGAAATGCAAGTAGATTGTTTTATCACACTAGCATTCCATGAAATAATATTCCAAAAAACGCCGTTTAACGTCTGCTTTCGCAATAAAGAGTATAGCTTGTAATACGCCACTAAATAACGTACCATCACCCTAATTCTATAAGAATAAATTTAGACTTCTTTTACTTAAGGAGAGAAGAATAGCAGGTCTTTTTGCTAATTAATTGGCGTTATAACTCCGGGAGAAACGTGGATAATCCGAAAAAGTGAGCATTAAGGAAAGGATCTCCGCGCTTCCTCCCATAACAGTCTAGGTCCGAGCGCTTAACAAATGGAGAACACGAACGTAGGGAAATAGTGGTATAATTAAAATGCCTCAAACCCCTTTTTTATCTTGCCGACAATAAATGCGAATTGCAGCCCTAACTACCCGGAAGGAGCCCTTTGAAAATGATCCCGAAATAAGAGGGCAGTTTAGGCTAAATCCTTCACATCCCGGCCGAGGAAGGGTGTAAAACGAGTTCTTTCCTAACTTGGAAGAGCAATCGAAGGAAGACGCGGAGGAATCTTTGCTTGGCAGTCACTAAGACACCCTTCCCCCTCAGCGAACTCCCGTTACCCTGAACACCACGTCTTGCCCTGACTGTCTCTTTCCTACGAGTCCCCCGTAACACTTTTACGCTTTCTCTTTCCCGTCTCCGCTCTTATTTTTTTCAGCCAGGGAGCCCGAGCCGGAAATCGGTCCGGCGGTAATGCCTTTTTATTCTCAGCCTTGACGCCGTTTCTCTTCTCCCAAGGGATTTTGCCGTCTACAGCCGGGGAACGGAGGAATGAAATATGTAAACGGTGCTCTCGGACTGGGAAATGAATGTCGCCAAAGTTTACTCCTTCCCGGCTCACTTTTCCTTTCCCGCCGTGAGTCAACCCTAGTCTTTTCCGTCCTCGATCCAAGACCCAATTTAACCCGCGGGCCTGCTCAGTGCTGTCACGGGATCGCATTGCAATGCTTCCTCAGGGGTCATTTTGAAGATGTGAATCTGCTTACGGAGCCAGGGCGAGGGACATAGGTAAAACATCATTTTGGAAGGGACAAAAGGGATAAGATTTTCCGGAAAAGAGATCCTACGATAAGCAGAAAGGGACAGAGTGTTACTTTGGGTAGGTTAAGTTATTCCGGAGGCATTTTGGAGAAAAGTGGCAGTTTCTCTGAAGCTAGATGTAAGGGGAGAATTGCGCCTACTAAAAAGGCTTTGGCCAACATGAGAAAGATAAAAATTCATAGTTGAGAAGTAAGGAGTTACCTTGTGTGGAATAATGTAGCCGAGCTTTTTGTACATTTCTTATAGAGAATAATAATATTTTGTAGGCGGTTAGCATTTAATTTTAAAGAAGAGCATACTCTGAGCGATGGAAAGATATGCTAATACTTGGCTTAATGTTACTAATACATTGTAAGAGGGCGATTGAAGGAATTCAGGCTCTTACAGAGGTGCACATTGCGAGGGTATCAGGTGACGTTGTACTCAAAAATTATGTTTAAGGGTGTTCTCTGGCTAAGCATTGTTCCATTGAGGTAAATGCTTGGCGCTTTTCGAGGGAATCAAAAAGGTGGGAAACGATCTGAGTTCTAAATAAAAATAAGGTGGAAGGGGTTGGGCCTTAAATGTCCTATAGTAGTACATAAGTATTACAGCAACACCTGCCTTTTTTGGGGGAAGTACTGCTTTCTCTTCTTTTACAACGTTTTCAGGCTCCGATAAACGCGTAAAGGATTCTGTTTCGATCATTGTTAATTTGAGAAATGTAATGAAGAACATATACCTATTAGAGTAATGTAGGTTCGAAGATTTTCGCGGCGTTGATTCTGTGATCTCTGCATTCTCTTTGGGTTGTCACCGCGTCCGTTGGATTGAGCTGACAACAGTTTCGCCGACATTGCAGTTAGCGTCTTCAGGTCGAAGGTGTTGAAAGACCTGTTATCACCCACCGGTTTTAACACCTTTGACCTGAAGACGCTGACTACAATGTCAGTGAAACTGTTGTCAGCTCAATCCAACGGACGCGGTGTGAACCCAAAGAGAATGCAGAGAACACATGAAATAGTATTTTTGTGTTGAATTTCACCTTATCTGCTGACGAGATCCGGGCATTTTTTTTCTCTCATTGCTAACCAGAAACCTCGATTGATAGCATCGAATAAGTAAAATCCAAGACGTTCTCCCTGTCTCCCATAAGGTTTTTCTGGGTTATATATCTTGCTGGATGACTCTCCAGCATTTTGAAATGAGGATATCCCGCATTCAGTTATTTGTATAAATACGAGTGAAATGACACATTAGTTAAATTGGAGGGAAGGAATGCTTTATTTGAATTGTCGTGTTTTGCCTCATGTTCTGTCATGGTAATGATGTTTACGAGGGAAAATGGCGTTGAATTTATCCAGACAATCAGCCTGTTTCGCATGTCCGTTAGGTATATGTATTCCGAATTGCGATATACCCTTGGATCCCATGTGAACTTCGACAACACGTAGTCACGTTTATTCTAACAAAGATTACACTGATCTTTACCATTCCTTCTTCCATGAGTCATTTACATTTTGTCTCCTTTGATCACTAAACATATGATTACCTGGCAAGAATTGTATGCTACAATTATGTATTTTAAGGTTTAAAAGTAACTTATACTTTTGATTTTCTTAGTCATTCATTGTGACCTATTAAAATACTATGTATTTTAAGGTTTAAAAGTAACTTATACTTTTGATTTTCTTAGTCATTCATTGTGACCTATTAAAATACCTCCTTCAAATCTCCTCGACTGTTTTCATTTATTCTCCGTCCAAATATAACCTTTGCCTCAATGCCAAAACTTAGAAACTTTGGGGCGTAAGTGAAAAAATGGAAATAATGTTATCGAAATAATTATACTTAGCTTGCGTTGTGGTCGTGCATTTCGCATGGGGGAAAAAACTCTGACAGTTCTGACAGTTAATCATACTAAATTTGTCTATTTTGTATACCCTGCTGATGGTTGGGTGGGTAGCAATATGCCTGCAGTGGTGTCGGATTCAAACTCAAATGATTCGAAATTTTCAAGACACCGTTTATTGCTCATAATCTTCTTTATGTGTTTATTGTAATCATACCATGAATATTTGTTACATTCCTACGTCCACTCTGCATGAAATGCTTGGAATAAGAGTGACTTACTGAGCATTTGACCTTTCGCTCTCTGTTAGACTCGTATTTACGCACTGGAGAGCCCCGTTTTCGGCTGCCCCGAACGAGAAACCCGACGTCGATGATGGAGGTTCAATCATTTACGAAACAATTAGGGGAAACTCTGCGGATAACCCTTTTCTTTTAAACTCCCCCTCCGACTCCCGGCGAATTTCGGCTCATTCTTCCCTTCCAACCCTCTCTCCCTCCTGAGCGCCCACGCCTTACCCCAACCAGCTCACAATACTTAAGCGCCTCCTATCCTCCTTCCGCACCCCTTCAATCCAACGTGAGTGTCTTTTTCCAACCTCTGATCGCCTCTTTATCGTTGCCTACCCCGTCCTCGCTCGCTAGCTCCGCTGATCCCTCCCTGCAATCCTCCCTCCCGTATATCGGAGTCCGCAGGATAATTTCCCGACGACCCTCATGATTTCGCCGCCTCTCTCGTCCCTGCAGCGTAGAGCGGCCCCAATTAAGATTTGGGCCTCCATGATCACTGCGTTTCCCCCAGTCTCTGCGCGGGAATTTTTGAACAGCAGCGGAGGAAGGAGAGGTGCTTATCGATGCCAGCAGCAGGGCCAGAATTTGTACCCGCCCTGCAAAACTGATTATGTGCACTGCGCTAACACTAAGACAATGAATTCGTTTCAAAATGCTAATTATGTCTCAAGTTACGCATCTTTGCAAGATATCATGTGTGCTCAGCCTTATGTAAATGAGGTTCCAACTTAATTTAACTCGGTAACTTGCTTACGCGGTCAAATCTCATGGGGCTTAAGTCTGTTTCTATAAATATATGGTTCATTACTAGCTTTCATCCATGTAAATATTTGAAAATATAATATATATTTTGGGTCTTCGGAGTGGGTGATGTCTTGATAATTTAATTTAACTCAATGCTTTGAAATATCCTACAGATAGTGTTGCCGTAGCACGCCTTCATACTTTTCGTTTTGTGAACGAGACTGTTTACTTTTCTTTGGCATCGTTATAAGAATTTAAACTACAGCATGTCATTTGATCCTATAAACTCCGGTATTTATTACCTATATTGCATTTCTTATCGCATGAAGACAATGAAAGTTCTATGAGTTATTTTTTTCCCTTATATTTCATCTTAATCTCTTTTGATGAAATATTTTAATAGCTGTTCACTGTTTCAGGCATCACGTAGTGGAAGTGAGACACATTAGGTGAGTAAAAATCTTGAGCACTTTTCCACAATGTATTTAAAATTATAAAATTGCACAATTTACAATTATAAAATTGCAATTTTATAATTTTAAGTATATTGTGGAAAAGTGCTAAAGTTTTTTACTCACCTAATTTTAATAGCATTTTTTTCACTGATAATCAGGCTGTTGGTCTAATAATTTTTAATAGATGTTTGTTTATAATAGTTTTGTTTTCGCTAAAGAGGTCTTGTGTACTACAATTTTTTCATGCATACACAGTGGAAAGTCATCTCAGTGAAGTCACTCTTCAAGTAGGTGCAGATAATTTTGTGATAGGAACTTTAAATTCGGAAGGAAAGAGAACCAATTAGGAGTTATAATGCTCACTATCAAAAACTTACGCCAACGGCGTAAGTTTTTGATAGTGATGTACGCCATCATCTACGCAGATGATATTCTCAATGCTAAATGCAATATTTACTCCGTAGGTACACACCATTTAAGAAACTACCTTTTCAAATTCACTGTGCCGTCCTTTACCCGCTCGTAATTTCTCCCGAATGCATCGAAGTAAAAGTAATGTTATCGATGTCATTAATTCATCAATTCATTTGTCCTTGCTAAGGCATGAGTTTGAAATCAAAACGGTCCCTGCCTGTATTGGGCCCCAAAATCTTGAAATTCCGCGGATTATAGTGCTATTAGCAGTGAGGTACGGTGTACCCTCGGCTTAGGCCGTTTCATTTCTAATGTATACATCAGATTCATCCGTCAGGTACCAATCAACACAACAATTCTCCCTGGGGAGATTAGAGTCGCTACCCTTACCTCTAAGTAGCCCAGCTTTTCGCTCAATCCTGCTGCAGAGTCAGTCATTTTCCAACCAATTTGAGTCCTGGCTGGTCGAAAATATTTATTCCTACCATTCAATCACCACTTAATGGCCGACAATTTCCGTAGCAATTTTTTCTGTCTTAGTTACGGTTCAAACCTCCTTGCAGCTTTGCAGAAAGCATTGTATACTTTGTTTTATACTGTAATGCATTCCAGTGTTAGCACCCTTCATCCTAAAATACTCTCACTTTAGAGTATGCAGTATAAATCAATTTTTAAATTATGTACTATTGCTTATTTCTATAATTGGAATTTGTGATGCCATTCAAAGTTAAACCAACCCTGACAGAATTTATTCGTTTCTAGCTTATAAATTTGCTTACCAAATTTATCCACGTTAAATCAGCCGAGAGATTTTTTTTCCTTTGGTTGGTTATCATTTAAAATGTTTATGAGAACTCACAACCATCGGGAGAACGTCGCAACTATTTAACCATACGCTTTGTCCTTCCACTATCTTTTTAAAAATTAATGCTCATCCCTCAATTTCGTTTCGAAGTTTTTTAAATGATAAACATAATACAGCCCTAAACACTCTGTTTAGTGAAATAGGATTTAATTCTTTCCCGGCGAATTATTTTCGTAAAGTCTTCTCGGGCTTTCCACCGGGTTAAATATTGGTATAACACCAACGTTTCAACGGACGACTCGTCCATCGTCATCAGGGTGAGTGAGTAAACTAAAGCCGTTGAGGCGTATCTATAAACGGTTGCAACAATCAGGTTACTCCTGATTGGCCGGAAGGATCTTCGAAATTTGGATAAGGAGGAGTTCTATCGTTTTTTATTTTATATAAAATGGGATTCCACGAATTGCTAATTTTATAGCCTGTGTCTCTTTTAAAATTATTTTTGTTTAGCCGGATCTCAATGGCCTCCTTAGCAAGCCTGTCCCAGAAGTTGTTCGAACGGCAGATTAATTTTGCGCTATCCCATTTTATCCTGTGGTCCCGAGTAATACTATGTTCCGCCACAGCAGACTTATCAGGTTGTCCAAGCCTAAAATGCCTCCGATGCTCCTTAAGCCTGGTGGCAATCGTTCTACCAGTCTCCCCTACGTAGACTTGGCCACATTCGCAAGAAATCTGGTAGACACCAGGGGTCATTAGGCCTACGGGGTCCTTCACCTTAACTAGTTGGTCTCTCAGTTTACTTATTGGCTTATGGACCGTATCTATGTTATATCTCTTGAGAATTCTCGAGATCTTGGCAGAGACTGTTGACAAATACGGCAAAACGGCTCTTGCTACAGGTTTCGACTTTTCAGCCTCTTCCGACCCACGAGCATTGAAGGTTCTTTTAATTGCCGAAGAGATGTGCCGGTCGCTGTATCCATTTTTCCATAAAGTTGTCTTCAGATAACTCAACTCATCAGGAAGACTCTCGGTGTCAGCTATGGCCTTGGCACGGTGTACTAAGGTTGACAGTACCGCTGCTTTGTGGGAGGGGTGGTGATGGCTGCGAGCATTCAGATATAGATCCGTGTGCGTCGGCTTGCGGTATACTCTATGTCCCAGGCCGCCATTACTCTTCCGATGGATCAAGATATCGAGAAATGGAATCTGGCCGTTATTTTCTATCTCCATTGTAAACTGTATGTTATCATGTTGGTTGTTCATATGGCTGAAAAACTTCATTAAAGCATCAGACCCGTGGGGCCAAATGAGAAAGGTATCATCCACATATCGGAAAAAATACCTTGGACGTAGAGGAGCTGTGGAAAGTGCCTTCGCCTCAAAATATTCCATATAAATTCTCAAAATATTCCATTCCATTCACTCTGTTTAGTGTATTGCACCTCCTGGGTTAAGTAGCCTTTGCAAAACATGTAATAAGAAAGTGGGATAAACCTTTGTCTATGAGGCTAGATAAGTAAGTTCATAGCGTATTGGTCGCCATCATCCAAAGTCTTTTAACCTAAATACTAGCGGAATCCCTCGGAATATGGTCCCAGTTTATGCTTACTCAGCCTTCTAGCTATTTTTAATAATCTATGCATAATTACTCGGCCAGAATGGGGTTTTTCAGCATGGTGATGCAGAGAAAATGGAAAAGATTATATAACAGTGTGTGGAGACGAAAGTGGAACCGCGGAATATAATGGGAAGGAAAGGAAATTTGTCGAAGGGAATTGGATGTAACGAAAATTTGTGTGTAGGATGCATGGGTTACTGATGACCACGGAAGAGGGAAAACATAAGTTCTCGGAGGATGTGAAGTGAAGGAGAACAGTACTTTCGGATGAATTGAATACGGGATTTGAGATGTGAAGGCGTTGCATGCAAGAAGAAAGGATTTGTCGATAAGGGTTATCGGAGTGTACAGTGGTTGGGAACTTAGTCTAGGGACTTTCCATAAACCCATCCATATCCACTCATTTCCATAAATATTAGTACGGTAAATCTTGATAATGTATGGTTCAGTATAGAGGCAATCAAAATTTACAAAATTCATACTCTCTTATTGTACCTATGTTTTACCATGAAGTGTTTTTACCCTTTCAGATTGCTAACTCAGTAACAGAACTTTGATATCTATATACCTATAGGTATATAGATATCAAAGTTCTGTATATGTATCTTACTGATATAGGTAATTTCTCATATATAATGTCTCTGAAGCTAAGACGGAAATTACGAATTGGGTTCTTACTAAACGTTCAGGAAGACACTATACGGCTAAAATACAATCATCAAGAAATTAAACGGCGAGTTGTCATTCTTCATTTGCTGAGAAGTTGACTGTCGGAGATATTTCCGCCAAGTTTTAAGATTTTGTAAACTATTCTGGAGGGCCTTAGGCTTGAACAAATGATACCATCGCTATCCGGTTTGCATAGCTGTTGTAGATAGTATAAAGTTGGTAGGAAATATGTGAGTTTGAATGAAGAAATGGCGTAGTGATGGAGCCGGTAGATGAATAAAATTTAAATTTGAATAACCAGTCAAATCTTTACTGGTAGAAAAAAAATCAATCCGTTCTGTTCACAGCTCTTGGCCTAGCTTCGTAGCATGGATTTTACTGCGTTCGTTTACCTCTCGATTGCCGTCCACGCCAGTGTTTCTACAGCACGTAATTTTCTCCTCGCATCTCATTCGCATGTGCAACCCATTCGTTAGATCCCTCTTCCCCTTTCGCCCGCTGCCCCGCCCCCTTCCCCTCGTATTTATTTCCGTCCCTTCCAACCCCCTTGCCCTCCTCCCCGTCCCCGCGCGAGTAAAACTCCCGCCACTCGCTCCGATTCTCTTTCCGCCGCCTCTCGCTTAATTGATGACCGTGGAGCGATGGTCGAGTCCGGTGTTCCTCGAGCCCAGCCTTTTGTTGCCGACGGTCCGACTCGCCATTACGATGGACCCATTGAGGAGGAGCTAAGCGAAAACAAAAAAGTCTCTCCCTCTCTCTCTCCCCCCACCCGTATACACAGTGGCTCACACGGATGCCCGCCCACGATCTCACAAATGGACTCGGCAATTCCGATTCTAACCCCTTATCCTACCCTTCCCCCGTCTTCCGTGGAGGGGGATGATACCCTTCACGCTACCCTTTCCCTCAACACCCACCCCTCTCTCTCTCTGCCGGTCCCGAAACGGTGGGCCGGCACGCAAGAGAAGTAAGAGGAAAAAAAACTACGGGGAATCGAGTCCCTTTTCGCCATCTGTCCACTCGGTCGTTCGATGAAAGTTTTGTATCGCATTTGTGTAGACTAAGCGAAAAGGAGGGGACGAAAGTATTGCCGTCCGATGGAATTGACGCTAAAAGCTCCCGGCACACATGCCCGTTTCCCTCTTTTCGGAGAAAAAGGAGGGAAGGAAGCGTTATCGGTGGAAAATTTAGGTGTTTTGGTGGAATAGATTGGCAATTATTACCCCAGGCAATCCTCCACTTTGAATCCTGTGCGAAGAGGAAAAGGAATTTATAGCAAGGGTAGTGTTCGCCGATGGAATGTTGGCTAAAATATATTGCTAGGGTATCATTCCCTCGTCTGTATCTTGCCCTAGAAACAATGAAATGGATGGGCATAGGTAGTTTCTGCCTAATTACACATTCAACAGGACAGTTTGCGAAGACTTGTCGTATAACATGGCTTTAGATTGGGCACTGGTGATTTTTAGCATTGATTGACGATTTTCGCGGAGTCAGTAAGCATTTTATGGCATGAAATGTCGTTATTTAGATATTTAGCACTCTTTTCGTTTCATTCCACCTATTTATCTGATGGAGACTGGACTGTGCTCTGCATTTTTACTGCCATACTCCCGGTGTCTCATAATGGCGAATGTGTTCTTTTACTTTCTCATAAGCTCATTTTTTTTATCGTTACGTAATATCCCATTGCGTAACGATTACCATGCTTCATCCTTAAGAGGAAATTGTCCTTGCTTTCCTTTGTCAATAATTATTGCCTCACTAAATAATTGATGACTTTTTTCCTCGCATTTCCTTCCAGTCGATTATTGCCTTTTTTACTCTAAGTCGTTCTTTCCTGTAACTAATGACTTCCCGTTTATTTCATGAAAATCGATCTGTATAGTCAGATTTTTTATTTAAATAACTATAATACGATTTTATCTCAATTTCTATTATCAGTTCATTTTAACATTTGAATTACTATCAGAGATTTGATTTCTTTCAATGGTGAAGTCCTTAATGTGATATAGTAAGCTTATCATGAAATGGGATCACGGTCCAAAATGTAACAGCTGATGACAGAAGTGGATTTCCCTCTTCGATGTTTCTTCCTCAGTCGGTGAAGAGATGATGACGCCTGTTCAAATATAGATGAAGCGTTTATAGGCTAAAGGGTTAAAGGTAATCTCCCGTTAACATGATTGTTATTCCTCATTTGATTTGTCGTATATCGCATCATGGGACAAGCTAGAATTCTCGATGAGGCTACCAGTGCCTTTGCGATGCTAAAACCGTCGGGTCCCTTGAAAAGTTGATCGCAGTGGATTAAAACCTTGCAGTCACGCATTGTATGAAGCTCAATTTCTGCGGAATTCTAATAGCAGGCGAATATAAACTTCTGCCGGAATGTATGATTGGAAAAAAATAATTGCAAAAAATGCACAAAAACTAGTATTTGCATATTTCATGCCTTGCTGGAGTGGCGTCGCACTTTTGTTCACCCTTGTCTCATTCAATCACTCGTTTCGCCATCGCCCTTCCCCCTCTCCGCGCTGCCGCTCGTGTCATTCCCCATTCACACCTAGAGCGTTGATTCGGGAGACTCGGAACGAATTTCCACGCGTATCAACCGTGGACTCTTCGCACGAGATTAATTACCTCAAGAGAGCCGAGTTCTAGTCGAGCGGACCTCCCCAATAACATTCCCAGCGAAACGGAAAATAGGCAGATGTAGTCGCGTTGTCCCACGCGGATAAACGGTACACACAGCTGTGACAAAATTACCTCGCGGACAAATGATCCGCTTTCACTTGATATTTCTGGCTTTGTGTGCTGCGCGCCGTCGGGCCCGGACCGTGGTTTTTCCCCTCCGCAAGCTCCTGGTTCTGCAACAGCCTCCCAGCACTCCTGCCAGGTCATCTATCCCTCACCGGCGTAAACCTGCAACCCTCTCGCTGGAAGTATCACGGATTCCTTTTAGCTACGGTGACGCCCATCCCTCACCACTCTTTTAGTTTCTTTCCCACCTCCGATTTCCGTAGCATTACCCCCTTCGCTCATCATTCTCCGCGCCATGCACTCCGCTTCCAATTTCAAGCCTCGCGGGAAAGCCCAGGGGACGTTTGAAATTCCGCTCGGTCTCCGTGTGTGATAAAAAAACATTACTCTTTTCGAACTTGGTTCAAGCTCTTTGTATAAAACTCACCGCGATGCCCTCAGTTGGGCGGCTGCGCCGGTCGAGGATGAGAGTGAAATTGAAGTGTATTTGAAAAGTCGAAATTTTCATCTCGAATGATCTTCATATTGCTTCAATAACAAATGTGAAAATGAGAGGAATATATGGGAGCACAGGTCATGGGACTGAAGTGAAAGTATATTCATTTATAAACTTGTTAAATATTTAAGATATTTTTTTGATCCGGCACTAGAATGATACTATAATAATCAGTAATTTCATTGTTTCCTACCGAATTCTTTGTAATTTAAGTTATATTTTCCCATCGCAGCTTGCATAGCAGTAAGGTATTACTTTTTCAAAAATCATTTAAGGTAAAAATAAGTTGGTTCTTTATCTTGGTCATTTATATATAGTTTAGTTACTTCAATTGCCATATTATTCAAATGGTATCTAGCTTTTAACCCTCGTTGATATAACTACATATAAGACCCGAGTTACCAAGTTTTTATAAGCAAAACATATATCCTTTATTGCACTACAGCGGGAAAACTAGCCACCTTTTTAGTACCTAGTGATAATCACTACTCATTATAATAATTTTTAATGAAACCATCTCTATAGCAGTGCGCAGAGCATTGCATTTTTCACCTTTATGAAACTAAAAAACGAAGACTGATTAAAAAATTTTTTAGTCAGCAAACCATCATTACTTTGTGTTATTGTATCTGTTGGATTATGATGTTTTCCAATTTTTGAGAGGTGGAGGTTCTATTTTTTCGATTTTGACTTTCTATTTTACTGTGGATTTAGCCTGCTCTTGAATATGCATAGATTATATTTTAGAACGAAATGCAGATATAACTATTTCACAACAAATAAACGGGCTGAGTCAAAAGTTGTGACAGCCTGAGAAAAAGTTTGTTTTATGTGTGAAATTAAGAAAGTCATGAATGTATTTATAAATGCTTGTGTAGGCTAATAGTAAAAATTGAATATTTTATTTGCAAAATTGCTATCGAAATCATTATAGAATAAATGAGATGAATTGTTAGAAACAATTTCATGTCAACACGTCAATTCAATGTCATCACGTTTCACGTCAATTTTGTGACTGCTACATTTAAAATACACTTTACGGTTTTTTGTACGGCGTTATTTCCCAGTTCTGAGTGTTGGTATGCTGACCACATGTATCGAGTTCATATGTAAGTGAATCCCCATCGTAATCGTCCTCCCAACAGCCAGAAAACCATCCAATGCAATGTCGGTGTAATTTCCTGGATCATCATAAATCGTAGATTCCCAGAAACCTAAGACAGTAAGGAGAAAGGAATTTTTTTAAAGAGTGTCTTTCGTGCATCATCAAGCGTTAGTTAAGTAGGCTCTACGTTCACTGACCAGGGAGGCCAATGGCCTTAAAAATACACTTTATTTCAAATTTTCAGTAGAATTTAATTTTTATACCTCCAAATATACTGGATGTATATCCACGTTTAACTAAAACTTTAACTCAGGTTCAATGTGACGTTGCATTATGTTGGAGGAATGCTTTGAACCCATGACTTTTAGGTTTTCTGGCCAACTGTTTGAGTTATAGTGTTTTAAAAACACCCGTTTGTGCATTTAATTAGTCCGAGTCAGAAGTTTATTCAAGAATATATTGCTGTCTTAAAATCCTGCGGGGGATAATAATTGATAATTATTCGCTTATTTTTTCCTGTTTAATTCACGAAGAAGAATTAAAGTTAAGAATTGAGTTTAAATAGCGAATTAAATATCCACTGTGGCAGTCCTGTTTTAAATGCGCCCGCCTGACATCCCGTCGTGGGTTTAACTCATGTTCCCGTAATGGAGAGTTTATTTATCTTAGTTGGGGTTACATTGTGAATTGAACCGTAGATTATTGAACACCTGGACCACAAATGTGTACTCCTTCGTTCATTTTGAAAAACTAAAATTGCAGGTAACTTGCCAGAAATTTATATTTATCCATACGGATGATGATATATATATATTGGCTCAATATATGCCATCACTGTGGTCTTTCTTCATGAATGAGTATGTAATATTTGGTAATAATATTACTTATAATTTTTTCGTTTTTTTGTGCAAATAATGAGTTAAATTATCCGTGTCCCGCAGTCGGCACATGTTCTTAGTCTCATGCTCTTCAGGCGAATTTAGGAGTATTTAGTTGAGGAATTCCGTTCCTTAAAGCTTAGCTGCCGGCGGAAAGGAGGAAATTCAGTTCCTCGCATTTTATTTCCCTCTTACCGGTCAGCTCCTCTCACTCTCTCTCTCTCTTCCTCACCAAACCCAGACCCTTAAATCCTCTGCCAATACCCCCGCAAGAAAAAATCACCCAAGCCTTCCGCTGAGCAAACAGGGAAAATCATATCAAGACTGCTTGTTGTAACGGACGCCCGACTAGCGATGCGAGTAAATGAAGCTCTCTGTATAACCCTCAAACAGCGATACGATCGAGGGCTCACGCAACAATACCTCCGTCCTTGTTTGTGCTCCCTTCCCCTATGCCTATGTCTTTCCCCCGACCCTCCCCACGCGCCGTCTACGCCCTTAGCGTCCCGTTACCCCTTTATATCTCACCCCACCCCGTTACCGACCTACCCCGCGGAACCCGTCCTTCACTTACCCCCTCCTTTTTCGCACCTCGCACCATTGCGCTTGAATCGGCCGCATTCGATACAGGCCCACTCGACTCGAACGCTGCTTTTGAATCTGTGGTCCTTCCCTACCCCCTCCCCCCCTCGCCTCCCCACCACATCTTGAGACTCTTCCCTCTCCTTGAATGAACCCTTATCGCAGCCGGTTTGCGGGTCTGCGCTCGTTGATCTGAAGTGCACCGTGGTTGTTTCTCCTATTTCATTCTTAATCCTAAACATGCATATTATACCCACTGAGGGAGGCGACCGTGCAGAAGAAAATTTAGCAAATGAATTCGTTAACATTTTGGGTTTTTTCAATGAAATAGCAGCCATTCTTAACATTCAAGTATCTGCAAAAACATAGCTTCTTTCCGGAAATATTCAAACTAATATTTTTAGCACTTCACATTTAAAGGCACCATTTCTATCTTAAGGTAGAGGCGTCACATCAGTGCCCTATCTCTTATTAATGAGAAATAAATCTATGAAAATTGATACCAAATTTAAAAATTAAAATTCAGTTGACTAATATTAAATAAATACAATTTCTTGTGACACTCAATGCTATGTAAATGCATTATATGTACACAAACGATTCTGTTATACTGAGTTCAGAAAAAAAATGTTTTTTAGCGGAAGATTGGATGAGAAAATGAACGCCGATGGCACTCAAAGTCGTGTATTATTATATATTTCTTTTCTTAGTGTTATTTAATGTTCCATTGATTTAGGGTTTTTATTTTCAAACATATGTATTTATTTCACTACGGCTGTCGCTATCCCTTTGTATAAAATTGGAGTTATTTTTATTTGTTTGATTTTACCTCTATTTTGAATGCTGGTTATTTAATGAGTTTCGCTTCAAGCACCATGTTCTTGCTAGAAATTTGAGGGACCTTTAGTTAGTTTCTTAACGTACTACAAGAATTAAATTTTTCTTTCGCTTAACTTAGACTTTGATATTTTTTTGTAAAACTCAGGTAAATCTGTAAAAATCTAATTGTGTCTATTTTGTAGCAGATTTGAAGCTTTATGATGCTCATAAAAAGCAAGTATACAGCAGTGTATCTGTGAGAAGAACAATTTTCAGAGATACATTAACTTGATTTTTTCTCCTAATAGCTTTGTGGCTTTACATACATGCAGGCATTTATGAGTGCAGGTACTCGTATATTAGAGTTCGGGTACCCTTCGAGCCTCGCAGACTTGTAATAGTGGGATTGATCGCTCGGCATTGACGTAATTGCATCCGCCCTCTCCCTCCTACCCTTCCAATTCTGGTTCAGGCAGCTTTCGCCCTTCGCCCACCCTCTCTCTCCTCCCCTACGGCCTCCCGTTTCGTTCCCGGGCAAGGTAGAAATTAAGCAGCATGCAAATGAGCATCCGTCCGCCTCTCCTGCCGCCCTCTGACGCGTTCATTAATGCCGCAAAATTATGTTTTGGCCCACCCCGTGAGACAGACTTGATCCGCGAGGCGACGTTGTATCATAACTGCATGACTGAACGTTGGGGCTATACGTGTGTTTCGCGGCGCCGCGAAATTATTTACCAAAATTTTACATTAAAATGATTACCATATTATCTAAACCCACACTGTCGCATATGCACTTCCCCGTTGAATGTTAATAACCTTGTGTCATTTTCGATGTCCGGTTATTCGGACCAACAATTCGTCTGAGTGGCTTAGGTCAAAATATGTGAAAGTGGTATTGTATTGGCAAACTATTCATGACGGGGAAAATTTTCACGGTGTGAGCCTGTCGGTGCTAGATTGAATGAATTATCAGATAATCAACATATTCTATTGTAATAACCTTACCTTTGAAACGTTCGACGAGTAAGCATTATGTTTTTACAAATATTATTTCCGTTTCCTCAGTTGAACTCTAGATATTTATATATTAGTTCAGTATCGAGCATTGGGATGATAGCTCCATGCAGCATAATACCATGGTGATTAATAACTTAATACTTGGAATTTTACCTTGAGAAAAATGTGTAAAAAATATTTGTAGTTTATAAAATTAATAATTTTAGTTATTTTTAGCAGCTTATAAAATTAATTAAATAATTCCAGTTTTTTATTTCCATTCGTTCAATTTATTATATATCTGTATGGTAACATAAAAACCGCAAAAATGTGTACTTATTAGTTTTAATTAGTTTATACGTACATATCACACATTTTATGGCGAAAGATATTTAAGTATTACCAGTATCCGGTTCTTATAAGCCTAATGCAGGGATCTTGTAAGCCTGCCTCACTGAATGAATTATTTGTTTACCGTTCCAATTTTCCCTCAAAGTAACCTGCACGTAGCAAAGAATCCGCCTTCTGCTCACGAGCTATATTTTGCCGACTCCAGGCTAGACTCTACCGAGAGGTAATTTCGCAACGCAATATTACATCCGTCTAACACATTTCAACATAATTGATAGTGTGTATTAATGTTATTGTAAAATTCAAAACCACTCCGGCAAGAACGAATGCTTACGTAACCGTGAAAATTCATAAGTAAAATTCAAATATCACCAGCAGTGCCCGAAAACATATCTCGTATGGTTTTGCGGTCTCCATGGCTATGGTGGCGCCAATTTGTCGAGGTTACTATTTGCCGTGGGAAGAACTTTTTCATGTGTGGGCCTCGCAAAAAAGGGCAGAGAGAGGGAGAGGTGGGACGCTCACTTTGATCTGTCCGTTGCAGCCCTTTGAAATGACCTCCAGCTCCTCCCCCTCGTCGTCCCCCAACCCCTTCATGTCCCTCCCCCTCTCTCCTGCCCCGCTGACCTTCCTCAGGCAAGCGCATTCATATCCCTTCACTGACCGAGGCTGCCTTCCCAGCCCTCACGTCTGTCCCGCATTCCAAATCCCTTTCCTCAGCCAATGACCACAGCCTTCTTTCGCCACCCCCCCCCCCCCTCCTTTGCCCGAGCCCCCTTTGATACATTTTCCTTCGTACTTTGTCTCCATGTCCTGTTCCTCACTCTTGTCTCTTTCTTCCTTATCTCTTCTTCTCTTCGCATTACACTTTTACTCTGATTTACCGCTCTCGTTTTAAGGTCTCTGCTATCTATGACTAGCGCAGTGTGGTCCAGCGGTTGCATTTAATCAGCATGGTAAATGTAAGGACTACCGTTTTCCAAGGACTGTGAAGAATCATATCTATATGAGAAAATTGTCGGTGAAGGAATAGAGTGGAGAACTACATTTAATCAATCTTAGAATGGATGACTTTTATTGATGATAAGAGTGATAAAATTCGATTGTTGAATTTTTTTGCAGAAAAAAGAGGAGAGTAGGTTGTCGTATTATGAGTGTTAAAGCAGCTGCATATTGTTAACAATTTAATAAAGAGTCATTGATTTTTTTCTATTTTAACACTCACTCTTTCCAAAGTATGGCAATACGGAGTTAAGTACAGATAGCCTCTTCCATAGCTCTCAACTAGAATAAAAAAATCGTTCGGCAAGGGATGTGATAATGTTATACCTCCAAAATAATTTATATACCAGCTCATATAAAATAAAACTATCCATGCGAGGTGTGACCTTTATTTGTCAGAGATAAAGAAATGCTGATGTTTTAATTTGAATTAGCTTAAAACCGAAATATGTAGTGCCCATATGAGTCATTTGAGGTCAGAAGCAAACTATTATAAAGCTAAAAATTTGAAATATTCCAACACATGAGAACTTTCGCTCATTATGGACCCTAGGATCAATTGTTGATTCAGCCAAAAGCTGAAAAATTGTCGTATTCAAACGTTAACAAGACCATATTAAGGTATTGAATTATATACCCAAGTCAGATTTTTGTTAGCCTTTGTCGTTGGAATGTGGAATTAATTCTCTTTCCGATAGAATTCTTTTGTTTACTTGTACATACGCTTGAATGTGTATAATTTATTGTAAATATTTGGGAAAGTCTTTATTGGCTTTGAAATTTGAAAAGCTAAAACATATTCATTTGGTATGTAGTTTTTATTCTTTTAAGTGTCCCAGATACTTTATCGACTCTATTCCCTTAATATTCTTTAAATTTGGGGCGAGTAGTTAATGTATTTTTAATGTGATAGAACGAGAATTGGTTATTCCTTAAGACCGTTTTGCATGTTGCTTGCCACTTTGCTGTAGGTATTATGCTTAAAGTGATGCACGGTGGTAATTCAATGCTAAGGAGCAAAATGCATGGAAAACTTCCTAAATGCATGGACGACAGTGCAAAAATTAGGCCTAACTTCTATTTCCTCGCATTTAGCCATAGAGTTTCTGTGAATTGACGCTTTTTCTAGTTGGGATAATAGAGTAATCATAAACTGTCATTGGGTAGTTAATTGTTTCCTACTAAGTCAAGGTTCCTTCTAAGAAGTCTGTTTAATTTAGGGAATGTAAACTGATTACTTTCTTGTCTTGATATCATATCGGTAACAATATATTTGTACAAAATTCCGTCATACACATTACTTCTATTGATTGCTGTTTAAACCACTGTGAGAAGGTGTATCGGTAGATGAGTAACTAACAAACATTTGCTTGGAAGGTATAACTATAAGATTGATATCCGCCTCGATGATTGCCGGCCTCGGTGGCGGCGGGGTTAAGTCCTCGCCTGCGATTCCGAAGGTCGCGGGTTCGAGTCCCACCGGGGTAAAAGTCAACTGTCCAGGGCTTGGGTGTTTTTAAATTTGTTGTCCATACATATATTAAAATGATCGTAATTAGGGTCACCTGTGATCATTATAGAAATTATTATTATTATTATATGAACTTAGAACGACTGCTTTTACTATCAACAGATCCAGGCTGATGAGTGGCAGGTATTCTTAAATGAAAAACTTTAAGCACTTTTCCACAGATTTAAATCTATAACAACTGCTATTACTTAGGCAGATACCTTGACTGTGATATTGTTGGAAAAATACGAATGAATGTTTCTTTTATTTATTAATGTATCAACCTACATTGGAATCGACAAAGATAAACCCTATGCTAGGCCAAATTGAATACAGTACAAGAAGAGTCCCTCCTGTATGTTAAAAGTTTTCCTTTTAATTTGTGTCTTCAATCTCTAATTAAAGTCTGTTCAAGGGCTCTGATTTAAGTGAACGATGGTTTTGGCCACCGCAATATATTTTTTTGCTACCACGCCAATGGATCTGATTCCGTAGGACATTGTTTTATCGCTGGTGCTGTATTTGTGGTCACTCTCTCCATTTCCGCACTTCTATTCCTCCCCGCTTCCGCACTTCCAACCCCAACCCTCCACACCCATCTTTCTTTCCTCGTATCGGGCAATCCCCGCCCACCCAAACAGAACCAACGTTCCGGTTCCCTTTTTACTTCAAATGAAGATCACCGAGCGCGAGGCTGTCGGGGTGTAAACTTAGACGAGTGGCCACCAGAAGAATTAAGGTTGATTCGCCTTTTTTTCTTCTTACCTTTTTTCTATTTCCCCTCCATTCCTATCAACACTCTTTATTCTCTTCCAAATATGAACGTGGAATCCGAATTCTATCCGATGCGACGTGTGTCCGATTTATGTGTTTGTGTGTGTTTGTATGTACACACTCTCGCTTCGGCTAATGTTACGGTATTTTCCTAAACGCTTTGCACCTCAGCGGCCTAGATGACGGGCTGAAAAAACGAGCTCGAAAATTAGCCGAAGTGTATTACGTCTATCTTTTTGTATGTTCCATTCGTCTCTCCATCTATCTCCAAGGTATTTATTGTACCGCCGTGTGGCTATCGTCCTCTGCTTACTTACGTCGCCCGGAAAGCTGAAGGTCCATGGTTCAATTCCCGGCTCGGTCGATTTTTTCGGTTGAAATCTGTCTTATTTTCAGTTATCCGAACGAGAGTGTGTACACAAGTGTGTACCTACTATCCTGAGAACATTTTCCCTCCTGCTACCGAGTATGCGTTAGCCTCTCATCGCCAAAATTGATTTTAATATAGTTATTTCTGCCAAACCAACATCCGCCGTTCTCACTCCGACCACTCGGTCGGAATATGAAAAACTGCCTGCGAGATAGGGTGGCGGGAGATGCTGCGAAGATTGAGGAGGCCAAGGGATGGTGGGACGTGTGGGAGGTCGGGAGTGGTCATAAAATGTGCAGGAATGACAAGTCGAAAGTGAAAAAAGGATATACAGTGCATGGGCTGGCGGTTGATAAAAATGTAAGTGGCGTTAACACGTGGTCGTTTTTCATGCCAGGGCCTGGGGCCACTTCAAAAGCTGTGAACGCCTCCGTATCTCCACGAATTTTTTGGTACGGTTTGTATTTTTGAGTATCTATACGAATACCTAACGCTTTCCTGCTTCCCTATGCTTTCCTGTAATCCATGACTCGAAGGTCAGCTGAAATTCGATGAAGGAATTCCATTCCTAGATAGCTGGTTGGCTGGGTGGTCACCTGTCTATTATGGCCGTAGAAAAATCGCTATTTTCGTCACTATGATGATGATCATCATCATTGTAAACCATCAATCTTAAACTTACTTTGACGCAGCTCTGCGCTCTACTCTGCCAAAAGCTAATTTTTCGGATTTGCCTGTCCTCTTTTACGCCTTACTCCATGTGTCCCTAACGTACCTGAGTCTTCCTTTGTCATGTCTCCCATTCAGTGTACTCGGCTATTGTCTTCAATGCATCTTATGTCAGCAGTTGACAAAAATATCCAGCGTTAATAAAGTAATAAAAAAATAAAGAAATAAATATAGGAGCATGTTCGTGTAGTGATTTAAAGTCCACAAAAAGTATCATATGTTTTACAGATTCAAGCTTCGGAATTTAAATACAATAAAGAAAAGTAAGACATTAAAATAAATTGAGAAAAAATGTTATACTGTGGGCAAATATTATGAGCATCAACAGGACACTCAAACGATTCAATTTCTGTTTAGCTAAGTATTCAAATAAGGTAATATGGTTTACAAAAATCTGGAATATTAATGCGGTTTGTTTCGGCTTTTGGCTGAATGGGGAATTGATCATTAGGATGGTTAAGATTGATGATGAGGACGTCAAAACGGGCCATGCTTCACATTTCCCATAATTTTTAAAATAATTACCGAATAAGTTTCCTCGTCTTATTTTACATTTTTAGCAGACATAACTCATTCTCATGCTCTTCTCAGGAATTCACCATATTGATGTACAGAACTGAATTATATCACTGAAAATGAAAGAACTGTAAGCCTATAGAGGGATATTTTACTGCGCCGCAGAAAGATTCGAATATTCCTTCCCCTAAACGATTCGTGGCCAGAGTAATTTCAAAACTTCTCACACCGTGGTACCATCATAAAATAAATTTACCTTACATAGAAATGAGATAGCACACATTAGAATAATATGGATTAATGAAAAAAGTAGAGGTAAAATTAGGGATTCGGATTTATGTTTCATTTTAGGGATGAACGACGCGTAAAGATAGTCTGTATTAATTCTTAGATATGTCTTTACATGTTGTATGAAATGTAGAATGGTAATGTGTGTCCCGGATGATATTCATGAAAATATTTCCTTAGGCACGCAGTTAAAATTAACTTAAGTGCATTTCTGTTAATAAGCTACTCCCTGCCGCATAATCTGGAGGTGGCTCGTAGGGTAGTTATAAGATATATTTAGATATTTCCGAATTTTAATATTTTTTCATGCCAGAGTTGAGTTGTTGCTAAAAAAGGATTCTCACTCTCGTCCCATTTGATAAGGGAGTGATACAATCTTTTTCTTAACTTCTTTCGGGGAAATCGAGCGGATCCATGACCATGATCCCAGGGCTCTAAGTACCTCACCAGAGTTCGCTCCTCTCCCCGGGTCACTGACGGGAAGTGGTTGAAATCGTTTCAGCTTCCGGAACGCCCGAGAAGGGAGAAAGAGAGAGAGAGTTGTAGCGGCAAAGAGGGAGACGGGATCCCCCTTTCCCTCTGACCGTAGCGGCGCAGTCGGTTCCTGTGTGCTTGCTCGCGGGGAGGATCAGGGCCCTCCCGGTTTGGTGGTTAACATTCACTGCGGGTTGCACTCTCGTGTTGCAAGGGATTAAAGGTCGCGCAACCCTTTTGTGACTGTGTTTCCGATCCCACGGAAAAGCAATTCGGAGCGGCGGTGGATTATTGATGTTGGCGAAGAGGAGGGAGGTTTTGGCGGGGGAAAGGGATGGGCGACCGAACCGTAGACTCGTGGAACGGTTATCCTTGTTTTCGGGGAATTCGGGGAAACGCGAGTCGGGCGGGGTCGTGGCGTTTTTGTGGGGGGAGGGAGGTTTTGTACCTCCTGCCACTCCTCTCCCCCATTCCCTTTCTGTCGGGGAGGGAGACTAGCCGGGACGAAGAAGGGAGCAGGGAGGAGAAAGCGGGAAGAAAAATTGTTATTACCTTGGAAACATGCCCCTGGGGGTAAGGTGCAAAATTAAAAAATTCCTATCGTGGTGTTCGTTCACATTGAGAATTTCTTCCCAGTATCACCATAGAATTAAGGGGGGTTTTAAATAGCAAATGTTGTCATGATTGGAATCTAAAACAAAATTCAAAAAATTGATGCTGAAGCATGGCATAATTATAATATTTTTATACCCCGTGGCGTATTAGTCCCTATCTTGGTAAATTACAGGAAGAAGCAAATTCATACTGAAAGCTGTAGTTCTTTGCCTACGGAAAATATATGTTGGTAGAATTATAGTGCTAATGATTTGCGCCAATGACATTTGCTGATATTTATAAAACATTTACCTCGTTAGAATCAGTTTTACAAATAACTTAAAGTATGGAAAATATAAGTAACCCTTTATTAAGGTCGCCCGATTTAATCGTGATCAATAGGGAAGGAATTCATTCAGAAATGGCAGACACTTACGTGCCTCACCCAGTAAAGTTTGCAATCAAGTGTATTTGATTGCAAGTTAAGAAAAGAGTATGGAAATAACCTAGTTGTTGAATAGTTTCTGAGATAAATTCAAAATAGCATTTTATTTTATTTAGTCTCTAGTACCCATGATAGATTGTTGGCTCATCTATGCATTCCTTTTTGAAACTCCTCTTATATAATGTGGTTTAAAATAATATTTAGTGCATGCAGGTAGCGCATACTTGGCGGTAACTCATTACCTGATACACACGCTCGAGGTGGTTTGCAAGGTGTTCAGTAAATATATACGTATGGTCCTACTTTAGCTTCTTTCCAGCCTGTCATAGTTTGAGATCCCCCTCACCAAAAGAGATGTAGTACTCTTTATTGAAATAGTATAAGCATTACTGTGAATGAGAAAAGTTGAATCATGTTTGATATGAGAAAAAAGATCACGTTTTGTGAATATCATCACTTGCCTATGATATGCTTGGCGGATGTGTTTTCCAAGTGAGTGCTAGTGCAGTCAGGTCGACGCTGGCGAGGGAGCGAAGTGATGAGGAATATTCGCGGGCTATGTGGAATAGGCTCCTCGGCTCGCGTATCCCCACCTAAGGCGGGTTCTGGAATGAAGGCGAGCTAGTCGCTTCAAGTTATTACTCGGCGACTGGCCACCCGCTCCACAGGTCAGTTCCACGGCATAGCCTCCAGCGAGCCGTGCCGCGGGAATTCCGTATTTCTCTTTCGCAATCCCCTTGAAGTGGTCGAGTGTTGGCCGTGGATATAAGCGCGGAGGCACATTTAATGTCTGCACTTGCGTGTATGTCAGGGTTGCCCGTTGAGAAGTGCCAACAGAGTCATGGTGCAGTGGCTATGTAAAAAGAGCAGCTCTCGTTCGTGTAGCTGTGAACAAATGACGCCTTGGCGTGTGCAGGTCGCTCACTTGTAAGGTTCACGTGTATTATGTGCGAGATGGCTAATAACAGAAGCGTGCATCTGGTTTTTTATCCACGGTTCCGAAGCAGAATAAAAATTAGTTATTTCTAGGGAAATATCTCACCATTTCAAACAAATGCTTTGTTTTTTTTCTGCAACACTATTTCTAGTAGGTCAGGATGGTTATAAATAGGCATGAAGCATACTTAATACTCATCCGGTGCAGTTTACATTAGTTATCTATACCTTACAATTCTTTACCTTCTTGCTGGCTCTTTCTCTTCTAGCTTCTTCCAATTCAGTCACCCAATTTCTGCCTCCTTTCCTGTTTATCTAATACTCTCTTCTTTAACTTTGCTTCCATAAAAACTCATTTTCTCTTATTACGACTTCCGTCCACCTTATTTCATCATAAATCCCTTACATTCCCCACAACCATATATTCGAATATGCGGTCCGTAATCGTTATACCTGTTAGTCGCTAACTGTTAATGGTAATAAGAGAGCAATTTTCCCCTCATAAAAAAAAATTTGGTTCCACAATGCGATTCGAGTTGTTTAATTTTTTTATCACTTAGAAAATGTCTGTAGCATTACTTTTTATGTGGATACCTTCCACCACATTTCGCAGACTACAGTTAGTTTTTGCCACCTTCTATTTTACACGCTCGATTCCGCGTTTCAATGTCACTCTCTCATGGACTTTTTTCCCTGAAAGTAGACGTAACTTTTGATAAAGCAAGTCACCTTAGGACTGCTGCTGTGTATTTTCGATTTTTGTTCAGGATACTGCGCTAGTAGCTAAAATATATCGTTCTGCATTTTTCCCCCTTGTAATATAGTTAGGTAGTTGTACATTTTACTTTGCTAATGAAAATTGCGAAAATCATTGATGATAGATTTTCTCTTGAAAATGGATGAACTTACTGTGGGAATATTCCCCTGGAAAATTTTCATTCCGTTTTTATGCTATTACTATGTCATATGTAGTATCTTATGCAATCTTTAAGATGACTAAGTACCTACTTTGCACCTTTAACTCCATTTATTATCAAATTGTTCCAAATGTTTTCGGCCTTATTTCCCATATTTCCAATTTTAAGTGGCTTGTTGATCTAGTCGACGTATACTATTGCCATTGCTTCCTTCTCCACTCATTTTCCCACATTAACTATGTTGCTAGCTTGTGCTTGTAATCAGTATTTTTTTCTCTTCATCCCAATAGTTTAAACGATTATGCGACGCATGTATGAATTTTATAGGGAGAAAGTGATTTCAGGTATACTTAATTGAATGTATGACCGATTCAAGAGTGGAACTTATTATGGAATTTTTGATGGATAATTTTGGCCATTCTATTTCTGGAGGTAATAAAATACGTCTTAAATAGAATCAGGCAGAAGTATTTTTGTATTTACTGCTGTAGTTTACGGTATTACTATTAGTTTGAGGCATCTCACCCTTAAAACCTTAATGGCAAAGTATCGCTTTGTAAACCTATATAAATGAAGGGTTTGCCAATTGATACCTGTACTGAGTAACATGCAAGCTAAATGAATGATGTTTAGCAGAGGAAGAATCATTTGTACTTATTTTTTTGCAAATTTTCTGCCAATATTTTTTTCAAAGCGTAATGAAAAGTTTATTATAATTGTCATAAGATACAAAGAGACCTAAGTGGGAAATGATTTTAATTCTAACGATACTTAATTTGGTTTTCTGTTTGTTAAGTATTTCCTAATTTTACCAACTTGGCGTATTATGAAAGCTATTGGACATGCACTACGCTTTAAATTCGGTGTTCTCCTCATCCGTAACACCAATTCCATCGTCTTTTCAGAAGAGTTGAAAAAAAGCAGCTGGTAAACTCAGTCATAGCAATTATATATTTCATAATTTAACGAGGCTTTACGCTGGCAGTCATACAATTTTTACAAAATTCTGCAAAATGCATTTTAGGTGGTGGCTAGGGGAATAGCTATTGAGAAATTATTTGACAAGGGCAAGTCATAGAATGAAAAAAATATCCCTTATTTAGCTAAACGTAAATTTAAAGAAATGTTACTTAACATAGGTTATAAATTCTATGCATCTGTGTGTAACTCTGCCCCAAGCAATTCTAGATTTTGTAATTTTCATGTAGCTATTTTCTATGAACGGGATAATTAATGTGCTCTGTTTCAACCATGACCTTATAAACCGTTCCCCATAGCAATTCGCCATTTAACCCATGTGCTGTTTCAGACTAATTTTTGCAGATGTGCCCTCAGCAGAAATTGTAATTGACGCTCGGGAAATTAAGGATTTTCGCAGCAAGGTTTGCTCCGTCTTAACGAAAAACTGGGTCAAACACTTAAGTAGTCTCAAATCATATGCCGTTACGGCATAGAAATGTTCCATTTCCTTGTGGGTACGTATATTCTTTTTGTCCTGTCCTTCCCTTCATAGTTCCTGATATTTTTTCCTCTCCCTCTGGCTCGAGCCACATATCTCATTCCTCTTTCCCACCATTTCTCTCTGACCTCATGCACGTCCTAATTTTGACCCCATCCCATTATCCCCCTCTCCTAATTTCATTCCTCTTCATTCCCACAATTTGCCTCATTCTCATTCTGTCCCTCTACCTCTCATGGTTTTCCGCCGTGACGTATTTCCTCTCGCCCTTTCGCTCGCCTCCGTTTTTCCCCCTCTCTACCCTCTCTCCATTCCGTTGCCACGCTCGCCACCCCTATTCTATTTCTCTCTCAAGCCTTCCCATGGTTCGGCGCGGCCTTTTCATCTCCTTCGGCTCCGCCCTTTTAGTCCTTACGCCTCACACCCGAGGAATTCCTCAATCACACATATCTTTCTCCCCTGTCGCAATATTCTTCTCAGCTCTCCCATTCCATCTCCCCTCCATTCCCCAGCCTCCTCCCCCTCGTCACCCGGACCCAAACTGCTGGGAGTCGCTGCTACACCGGCCTTATCGTTCGGTGGCAAACCCTTATGACGCGAGCTCAAATCTCGCCTGCCGTCCCGTACTCCGCAACGTAGATACCGTCACTCAACCCCGCCACTGTTTTCCTCTCTCTATCTTTTCCCTCGCTTCCTCTCCTGCTCTAGTGAAACCCCTCATCCCCCCCTATCCGAATCGTCTCACGCTATACCCGACCCTCCCTGCACCCTCTTCTCTTACCTCCCACCGTCCCTGAACTCTAACCCCGGCCTCTCCTCTCCACTAGCACCCGCCCCTAACAGTACCGTCCCTTCTATCTCGCATACTCTTCTCATTTACATCCCCGCGTTTTAAAGCGTAACGACTCATATTCATAAGGCTGTGCTTAACAAATTTATTCTCCCAAGACTCATAGCCGTTCGTACATTCTTATTTCGGAACTTCACAAATCTTGCCAGAGTGCTGAAATTCCTCCACGTTTCTCCCTCCTTCTTGTGTTTGCCCCATTTCTTTCACCCCTCCCTTCCTTTCCCCTCCCAATTCCCCCTCCTCCTCCTCTTTCTTCCTGGCCCCTTCTAATTTTCGTAAATTTTCTTAATATCTCCTATCTTCTCCCTTAATTTATCCCCTTCTTTTTCATCTCAGGTAATTTACATGCCCTCTCTCCCCTTCCTCGAATCCCTCAACCTCCCCGAGGTCCAAGAGTCTTCCCCATTTGGTATTCTAATTAAAAACGATGATAACTAGTTTTATTGCGTTAGCGTTCGCCCCTAGTCCTTACATAGATTTTTTTTCAAGTTTGTCGCGCGCGGGTTGAATATGCTAATTTTTTCGACGCTTTCACGGTCACGTTTTAGGTGAAGTTTTTAAATTGGGAATCTTATAAATAATATGATTTTAAAATTTTTTATCGATTTAACCACACTTGCAATCTTATCCTCACACTCTTGGTGACATGACGCTGTTTTATTAATAGGGATACATTATGTTAAACTAAATTTTACCGCAGTAAAATATTTTGTGAATTGTTGAAAATCCTACTTTTATGAGGCCTATGTATTTCAAGGGGTAGTTTTCAATGAAAAAATGTTAACCATTTTTCTCATTACTTTTTGTGACTTTGGTTTCAATTTACGCTATGGTATATATTTTTGTTTCTTTGTAATCAGTACGTAACTTATATTCTCTCTTATAATTGATTAAGTTAAATATATTTCTATACCAATGTTTGAAATGGTTTGTTTTTCTTTCATTTGCTGCTTTGGCGAGTATATTCCATTTTCTTCTTAAATTAGAAAAACGATATTAAATATTTTTCTACAAACACCCTTATATAGAACTATGCTGTAAACAATAGCTAGGTTAATTGGGATTTGGCTGTTAAAGTAACTTTTTTTGCAACAGTTATTAGGGAGAGTCTGACACCGTTTCATGAACAGTAAATAGGCCGATAGCCGGACGTTTCTCGGTTATATTCTTGGGAGGGAGTGAATAAACACTTCATTATAACGTACAACTGGAGCATGTATTTGATGACAGTAAGTCATGGACGATAACTGCGGCAGTAAAGTCAATGCTGGAAACATTCTAAATGTGGTGCCACAGTAGTTTGGTGAGGATAAGATTGGTAGACCAAGTGGCATACGACAAGGTTCTAAGGGTTGAAGAAAAGAAAATTCTACTGAAAAGCTTAAAGAACAGACAAGGTATCGTATTAGATGGATATAAAAAGTAGTAAAGGATGTAAAAGAGGTGAATTATGTTAATATGAAGCGGTTAGCCTACAGAACAATCGAATGGAGAGCTAAGTCAAAATATTAGGTTTGTCAACATTATAATGATATTGATGATTTTAGGGACGGAGTACTTTTTTCAGTACCTACTCTCTGTTCGGCGCCCAAGTAGGAAGCAATGATCAAATTGCAATTCTATACCACCTTTTGGGCACAAACCAAGGCTATCCGGGAGGCGCACGACTCCCTTGCAAATTCAGTACAAAATCAACGCAATTATCTAGGCTTATGGGTATAGTCGTATATAATTATGTAACCCAAAATGATACTTTGATTAGTGGCTGCATTTACGTTAAAAGTGGGCATTCTCTTGTTAGAGATTATGTTAGCGATAAATATATTTAATACATCCGCATAATACCCTGCAAGTCACCGCAAGAGTGTGTCGGCAGGGGTGATGTACACTAAAGGAAAATGTATACTTCTGATTTGGCGATTCGGTTAAAGATTTCGAATAGCTAAACAAGAATCCTCCTCCTGAAAAACTTCGTACTTATAGTTAAACTGCGTCTATGAATTAAGTTACCAGGTGCGGTATTCAGGTCGGTAACTCGCCGTCCTGGCAATCGCAAGTTCGTGGTTTCGAATCCCACCTTGGGCATGGATTTCGTAGTTGCCTCATAATTATGCGTGTAAGTAAGTTACGATAGATGGCGTGATATAGCCTAAGCGTTAAAGTAACTAAAAATTTAATTCCACTAGTTCTTCATTTGTTGGAATTTCAGACGAGATTGCACTTTACTATGCTCAAGTTATTTGGAGAGCCTTTCCCACACTGTAAAAAGTTGATCTGATTTTCAGTGTGATCTGAATTTAAGCGCTGTCTGGTTTAAGGCAGGAACACGGATGCAAGGTGCGGAAGAGGCAGGAACATGGATGGTTGGTACAGGAGCAGTTAAGCAGGAAGCAGAGGAAGCAGGATTCTGGATGGTCTGATTTTCAGTCGTTCACCTGCCTTATTTTTAGACAAGATATTACTGCTGAAATTCAACATACCCTGTCTTAAAATTGTTGCATCTGAAATTCAGATCGCTTTTGTACCTTAAAATCAGATCTACTTTTTACAGTGCAAAACACACTCGCTCGACTATGTGGCATGAAAACAAGCGGTGTAGCGTGAAACGTGACGGAAAACTTCCCGATAATGGAACGATTCCAGGAACGAATCTAGGTACTTAGCCGTAGGAATCCATGAAATATCTTGTTACGTGCAGTGAAACCCGATTAGTGGTTCGATTTAGGGGAAGTTATGAACGGGGTTGTGGAACATTTAATTTGCCGCTAATCGCACTTGGACCCGGATTTATTCTGATTTGAGCTTTACCATATAAAGTCGCTGAATTGACTGAGCCAATCCTCTCTGTTTGCGTGGCGATGGGCTTTACCACAAAAATACAAATTTTCCAATGCCTCGTATCTATTTTCGCTCAAGTGATTGAGTATAAACGCATAGTACCTACATATAAAGATCCATCGAATATTTTAAGGTAAAAGCCATTCTTTATTGCTCTAACAGTTAAAATATTTAACTAGCTAACCTCGAATGTTCTTTATTCATCATTCTTTGAAAAGTGTTCTGGAATGAGCATCCACGGAGAAACAATCAGCATGCTACGATTCGCTGATGACATAGCTCTAATAGCAGAGACAGAGAAGGATCTGAAAAAAGATGCTAGCAACCATGGAAAGGACAATGACTGGACATCAGCTGAAGATCAATAAGAAGAAGACCAAGATATTGGTGTGCAGCTAGAAAAAAGAGGCCAAAACGAAGGTTATGCAAGGGAAACAGAAACTGGAAGTGGTGAAAGAGTTCTGTTACCTGGAAAGCAGAGTACTCAGCGATGGACGAAGCAAGAAAGAAATAGTCAGTACAATAGCCCAGGCAAAGAGGGCATTCTATCAAAAGGAGAATCTACTTACAGCTGGAAATAAAAGCTTAGAAGTAAGGAAGCATTTCATTAGAACGTATATCTGGAGCATGTTTCTTTACGGCAGAGAGGCATGGACGATGACAGCAGCGGAAAAGAAAAGGGTGGAAGCATTTGAAATATGGTGCTACCGAAGAATGATGAAGATAAAATGGATCGACCGAGTTACAAATGAAGAAGTCTTAAGAAGAGTGGGAGAACAGAAAAGTCTGCTGAAAACTATAAAACGAAGACGGGACAACCTAATCGGCTCTATCTTAAGACATGATGACCTGATGAAGACAATCGTCGAGGGAAAAGTGAACGGGAAGAATGTAAAAGGCAGGCCTCGCATGAGTTATGTACAACAGTTCGTAAAGGACGTGAAAGAGAGGAACTACGTTAATATGAAGAGGTTGGCCGATAGAAGAATCGAGTGGAGGGCTGCGTCAAACCAATCTTAGGATTGTTGACCCATGATGATGATCATCATCATTCTTTATGAATTTATTGGGTTGAGGACAACCTACAGGTTGCCGACCGGTCTACCGCGGCCGGCGCCCCTTCCTATTTATTTTCTATCTTTGGAGGAGTTCACTTTTTAACTCTTTGTTCCTTACCATGTGGAATTCCAATCCGTATCTACCTCTTCGTCACTTTTTTCCATCTATGACCAGCATTTCTTGCCACGCCATATGCTACACTCGCGTGCAGGCAAATGAGACAAAAATTAAAAAGTCACTTCACGGGCGTAATAGCTCCCTTTGACAAGCCCCCGTGAAATCTTCATCTCCCGAAGGGAACGGTCGACTCGCCCCCATCCCGTGCCCTTTTCAAGGGCAGCAATGCGATTCCTTTTTGTCTCGCGTGCTTAGTCAGTCATTTGCCAATACTCGACCATTTTCATGACGCTCGACGATTATATTCCCATGGCTGCACGGGAGCCGCACTGGTAAGCGGGCTAGCGAGGCCTCACGGGCCGTATTTCACTCTGCTCGCAATTACAGAATCCATTCTGCGGCACCAACACTATTCCCCAGGCCCACGCTTCCTTTTTCCCTTTCGCGAGCAACCAGGCGGGGCCCGGCCCTGCTCTCAAAGCCAACCAGAGAATCCTCCTGGAGCATGGCTATATATTTTGTCCTCTCGCTACATCACCCCCTTCGTGCAAGAATATTCGGGAACCGCATTGGCCCCCTCCCAGGGTACCTCTCTCCCTTTCCCTCCATTCTCCACCCCCATCCCGTCCTCTGTGGCCATCATTTCCCCACCTACGTCATCGCGAGTACCCTAAATCCTGGGTCCTCTCGAAGGGGTCCCCATTCATTCTCGGTCCCCGCCGGACCCCCCGTCACGGATCGCCGGCAACGTGCAATGACGAATGCGAGAATAAAACATATTAACTCGTGCTCATCCCCGTAAGCACTCCGTGGAGCACGAGCATTTGAATGGCCGGAGGCAGATGGTGCAAAGTATAGGATGTTCGGGAAGGAATCTTGGTTTTGCATTTGCGTTAATATTCATGTTCGCCCTTCGTTCGATAAGTCACGGCTATGATAATAAATCTTTCATTATTCACAAATTTAATCGGTATATACACCATGTAGGATAACTTCTAAAGAAGGTGTCCTATGTGCTTTATCTGTTTATTGAGTATCGTACACAACTACTGAATCTTATTTTCTCGGTATCCCTGTAATAAAATGCTTGACCGAATGTCACGTACCACCTAGCGTATGGTGGGGTATCAACGCTGCCCCACACTTATTTGTGATTTTTCAAACTTTGAAACTAATTATTTTATACTATTTTTGTCTGCCGACTAGCTTCCACTGAAGTAATGAAGAACCGTGTAATGAACAATGGAGAACATTTCCTTCATGATGCGATGTATGAATTATTAATCGTCCAACCTCTTTACTGCATCGAGGCTGAGAAATTTGTGTTAGGTAGCTTAATAATTTTATTTTGCTCATAGTATAATTCCACTTCGTTGTCCAACGGGAATATTTCAAAGTTGTAATGTAAGTCATAATATCGTCATAGGGTATCAAAAGTAAGTATTTATTTGAAATTTAAATAGTCATAGATTTACAGTTATTTGGATTTACGGCATTGCATCATTCGCGTTTCGCAGCGTGTACACCTTAAATACTCGATTTTCGGTAAAAATTCACTTTCTAATTTTGCTTGCTAAGTTTGTTTACAAAAAGTAAGTAAAGAATTATGAAGACCTCTCGTCTGGTGTGTGGATGAAATCATAGTAGATATGATGGATTATATATGGAGCCTCTCTGGTAGATATATGTGAATATGATCCATAGATTACCTAACAGAGATCCTTCAGGAAACCTTATCGAAATTACCTGTCCACCATGTGTTACGCCTACTACTTTTTGAATTTGTCCTGGAGGTATAAAAATTGTTTCATTTCATCAATGTTTACCGGTTCATCAAAGAGTTCTTCTGTCACAGTGCTTGAGATTAATACGTCCTTTCTATGCTTCCCCTGCACTTAAGCCGTGAAATGTAGCTGGGAGCGGCCCTGAAAGAAAGTGCTCGAGAGGGGAGACAATAGGGCGCGTGGCCTCTCTCCGTAAGGAGGGATGTTGACGCGGAAAAGGTGCGTTAAAGTCATCCGGAGTGCGGGTCAGAAGCGAGCGAGGTTGGACGGCTGGAGTTGGACGCGCGGCGTACGCACTTGCAAGTCGAGGCAATGGGCGGGAGTCGGGAGGTGCCCAACATCCCTCGCCATCTGTCATCCCTCGCGTCCCTTTGTCCTACCCAAGGCTGCAGCATGGCAGCGCCGTCGAAAATCGGGGACGGGGCGGGAAGGTGGGACCGTGGGGAAGGTTTCATTGCTGGAGGGGTTGAGAGTTTTAGGGGTATCCGCGGGGGTGTGGCTCGGAATTGTGGGAGATTCCTGGCCCGGAGGAGAGGGGGGAGGGGGTGCAAGTTGGCGTATCTTGAGTCCCTTTCTGCGGAGGGTGGGTAAGAATGGAGCGTAGGGTTGTGGAGGTAACATGTGTGCCCTTCTATTAGTCCGAGCCTTCGCCTTTCATGGTCGGCCCGGGTTTGGGCCTGGAAGGGGTGGGGGGGCCTCTCTGCGTTTTGGCAGGAAATGGTTTCCCGGAATGGTGCGTGTGGGGCTGCAATGAGCGTTCCGGGGGCTGGAATTGGCTGATGGTGCAACCTCTGAGATCTTCCACGTGGGAGTATTAAGTGGTGTGGGAGGATTGAGAGGGGGAGCGCTGTAGAGAGAGTGAATGAGCAGCTGGGACTTGCGAGTAGAGATTTCCACTCTGCGCGCAGTAACCACTCCTTGTCCGTGATCGGGGAAAATAGTGCTAATGGAACGTATCTCAAAATCCGAGCTAGCACGCCGATTGGTGTGGCCCGACGCGTGGATTCCGAATGGGGTAAGCGGATTTGGAGGGTTATAGAGAGCGCGGGAAGTGCTTTTTGACGGCCGAGGTTCGTGCAGAATCAAGGACTCCTCGCAGACTGGGTTGCGGCTAACATTTGGCACGTGAGCTATTCCCCCCGCATCGAGTCGTGACTTCTCCGCTTGAAATTGGAGGGATTTGTGCGTGTATCCCGTAGTTAAATGGCAAGAATATTTTTCCAGAATAAAGTATGGTTTGAGGTGTGATGTCTGTCTCCGTCAGCGTCGAAGTAGGCCGTTTCGAGTGTGAATGACAACTACTGTAATATTTATGCAATGAAAAATTATTCTAGAAATTAAGTATCTAGCTGTTCTTGACTTTTCCTTCTATTTTAATGAGTTTTGATGATTCATTCACACATGAGTTAACATAGATATCTTAATATAGGAATTCTGGGGCGATTAATCAAAATTACAGTTATTTCCAAAATGTGAGCGAGAATAGGTTTCGTAAATTAAATATGGGTAGTATATGTACAGTATTGCCATACAGGTCAATTTAAAATAATTCATTCCCTTCAGGGAAAAAGTGAATTGGACGTCATGGCTTGTAATGTAGCTACTGAGTGAGCGAGTGACCGAGTGAGTAACGAGGCAGCCCTAAGGAGAATGGAAGAAAAGAAAAGTCTCATGAAAACCCTAAGAAGAAGACGGGACAATTTAATCGGCCATATCATATCGGCCTGATGAAGACAATTGGGGACAGGACAAGTGAAGGGGAAGGATGGCAGAAGAATAAATCTTATAAAATACAAAACAAGTGATGAAGGATGTGAAAGAGAATAAATACGGAAATAAGAAGAGGTTAACCGATAGGAGAATGGAGTGGAGAGCTGCGTCAAACCAATCTCAGGATTGTTGACCGATGATGATGAATGAAGCTGCATAGCTAAGTTTCGATCCCTCGACAGTATGTAAACCACGTGTTTGTTCGCCTCCTGGCACACACCCTTGTGGTGGCTTTCCGTGTTTCGCGTTGATATACACCTACATTTACACAATTCCCTCCAAGCCTCCATAGTTGTGTGTGGCTGGGGGTGGATCTTCAGAAATGAAGAATACTTGTATGACCTAAATTACATGCAAAGGATGAGCTGCCATATTTCAGTATTCCAAAAAAACAATTTAAACAGCTGCAATGCATACGTTCTTTAGGTTGGGTTAGCTAAGAGTCGTTATACAGGCATGTACAACGACTCTTAGCTAACTAGGTAATCTAGGTAGGCTACTATCTAGGCTACCTGTTGGTGTCGTTATGCATATCTTATTAAATGTAATAATGGATATTCAAATCCAGTAAGAAGAAAGAAAGACATCCTCAGTCTGTCGGATTGGCTATCAATTTCCGTAATTTTATTTTGTTAGGCCATTCTATCATAGTAACACGCATAGTAAGTATCATTTTGCAAAATATGTTTAATGTTATCGGTAAACATATTGTTGCTAAATTTATTTAAGAAATTAAGGTAATAAATTTATTCCAAATGTATTTCAAGAAAACCAATCCTGTTTTGTAATTGTTCGGTAGCGTTACCATAGTGAGTTTCAAGCTAGAACAAACCAGTATTCATTAGTAATAATATCACCAGAAAGCTGTATCCATCCATTGGATATGTGCAAAGTGCATTTTTAGTACCGGATGAACACTCTGTATTCTGTGAGTCCTTGGGGAATCATTTAAATTATATTGTCGCTTGCTGAAACATCAAGAATATGACGCGTGTAGAATGATTATATGTTTATTTGTCTTATCGTTGTTTATTCAATAACATTTAACCGAGCGTTCGGTTTACATGTTACTTAGACAGTTGTGTAACGTTATGACTTAATATTTTTTCAGTGCGTTAAATATGCGATTCTCATGTTGTGTTTCAATAATCCCAAATTCACTCTTGTTCCGGCATAATGCGGTTCAAAACATAGGAGTGGACACTAGTACGGATTCCGTGTACGCTTCTTGTCTCAATATTGTTTGAGTGGGAATATTTTTCTCGCGACGACACGCAAATATTTCTCGTCTGATTCTTTTCCATCCCAGATGCTTAGCACAGCATTCTTGAAGAGAAGTTTTTAAGGGCGCAGTACCCATACGAAATCTAATTTACTCCCAAATAGCTTCCTTTTCTAATAGCCTTATTGTGCTGTCTTCCTCAGGTCCCAGATCTCCCTTCTACCTCACTCGCAGGAGGCTTTAACGCCCTTTGGGAAAAACCCCGTGGAGGAGGAAAAAAAAACTTCACCCCGGGAAAAGTAAAGATGACGTCCGCAATTAATCCGACCAATTCCAACGTGTCACAAAGGGTCCATAGCGACCATTGTTGGGGAAAGAATGGGAGTCGAAGAGTTCCCCTTCTCCGTGTCAGAAGGCGCTCGTCCTCCCACCCCAGCTAGCTCCCTTTCAGCCTCCCTCCCCTTTCTCCCTTTTAATTCTCCCGGGACGCTGTCGAAATCGCTGGTTTCTCGGTGATTTGTGCCCGTTCGACGGGAGATGGGGGTGCCCAGGACGGGGAAGCGTGGAGTTAGTTAGCTCTCGGGGCGGGAAATTGAGGATATGTATGTGTGTGGGTCTGGGAAATGAGGCGTTTGTTCTACTCCTCGAGGGGTGATCCTTGAACGACGATGAGGTGGGGAAACGACTCGGGGATGGAAAGATGGAGGAGTTTAGACCGTTATAGACCACCTATTCTTAGCTTGCTTTTTATGATTCTCGAATATCATTATCATGCTAGTAGGTGAAGAATACTTAGCGAATATGAGAAATAATTATAGTTGTAGTTATTTGTAGAGTTGACCGAAAACTGAGGTAATTTGTGCCAGAGATGATAGGTGGGTAAATGGGAAAAGGCATCTACATCTACGTAACTCCCCGCTAATCACCACGAGGGTGTGTGGCAGGGGGTGAAGGTCACTAAGCATGCACTATTGACATTCAACTAGGCCACTATATGGAAACATGTTATATAATAGGGTAGCATGCAGGTATATACAGGGATAGCCGGATATGGCAGGGAAATGAGGGAGGAAGAAGAGAAACCAAGCGTCGGCATTAGCCTGCTCTTAGCGAAAGGAACCATAGAGTCCACGACTTAGCGTCCCATCTGACGGAGTAAGCACTGGACTCGAAGTGCTGTCCATAAAACACTCAGGTAGTGACCGGCATAGCAACTACAAATCCTCCTTTGCTGGGCTTAGATCCCTGAAATCGTAAAGCTAAGGAAAGGAAGATCGCAAGACCAGTAGGTACTCTAGTCACCACACCAAACTGATTTTCAGTGAGAAATGATAGTTGTGGTTCAAATGATAAGAGGTATTTGGTTACTTTTTATCGGTATTGGTTTTGTTTTTTTTCGGTATATCTACATCTACGTAATACCCTAGGGTTATGCGTCCCTTAAGCCCCTACCTTGCAGCTGCGAGCCACCACGAGGGTGCGTGACAAGGGGCATATCGCTACTTCGCATCACTTCATATTTTATTTGCATAGCATTTTTGTCACATATTTCAATATCTCTTGATGTGCTGAATTTTGCTAACATATATTACTATTATTTCACCTGTAAGAATAGGTTTGAATGGTTATTGAACTCCTCCCACGCAAAATTAGTTTCATATGATTAGTAGCAGCCTTGGGTTTCGGGTTCTCCGGCATCTAAGGTTGTATTGCACCGTCTTATCTAAGATCCCAATCCTAGCATAATTACAACATCCATGCTATTGGCAGGAATGGAATACGCGAGTTGCTAGTCCAGCTCGTTACCTACCTGGCTATTGCTGCCGGCTTTTTGTCTTTCTACCGTTCCCTCTACTCCTCATCAACCGAAATCCCGTTATTTTCCTTCTAGAGAAATAATTTTCCCTAAATTTTTACTTTGGGATAGGTTCTGTCTCCTTGTGGTACGTGCCTTGCGTCTGCTGTGATTGGAAATTGCTTGTATATGTAGACTACGTTCCGAAGAATTGATGTTACACCATAAGTGGACTGCATAGCAATACATGCCAGAATGTCACCTTCATACCATTATGCTATCGAGTGTAAAACTCACGTGTATCTCAAATTGACTCAGTGTATAAAGTTGCTATGATTAGTATGCTCTCTGTCAATGTGTTCGTTTGAGGCAACAGACTGAATTGTATGTGAACGTATGTTCCCTCGGTAAATTAGTTTTTTACGGAAAAATTGGTAACCTAGGTATTAGCAAATGCATCGTTTACCCGGAAATAATGAGTATATCTTGTTTCCACTGTCATTTATCATTTTAGTGCTTGTGAGGCACAATTTAAATGTTGATAAAGGGACAGAGCATCGGTATTGGTAAATAGTGGAGCTTTGAAGGCATGGTGGATTAGTGAGAGGAATATCCGATTACCATCAAGATCATATGCTAGACCTCCGAGCTTATTGCTAGTTGAATTAGATTCTTGTTATTCTCATAATGTGAATGAAAGTTCTGCGTAATCTGGAATAAAAATGTGTTTCAAAAAAGTTTATTGGCATACTCGGTGCCAAAATAGAGTAATTGAAAGTAATTTACTCTGATAAGTATCTGATGTGGTTTTTAATTTAAGTTCAAAGACGCAATTAATAATCGTTAGAAATAATTAATATCGGTTAGTAAAAAGAAGTATGAATTCAGTGAAAATATTCGCTGTTTGTCTGAAAAGACATGAAACCATTTCTTAATCTAAACTGCTAAAACTCAGCACTTAACGTAAGAGAACGACGTCATTACATATTTTATGACTAAATAAAATCGTCCCCATAAAGAACAGCTACGTTTTATATCCTCAATATAATGCAATGAGTATTTTTACGACTGTTACTTAGTGTTTAACTTTTCACATATAAAATTTGAAGCAGGTCGTAAACGTCAGAATCTTATTATTTGAACTTAATTTTACTAAGGCAAAATTGGCTTTATAGAATTCCCCGTATAAAACATTCCAGAGAAAGTTCCATTTGAAAGGTAAATAATTCCCTTGAGTAAAATACACAAGTTAAATTAAAGAACAGAAAATTTTATAATCCTGGCATAAGCTATTTGTTATTTTTTTGGCGGCATCGTGGTTGTAGGGTACACTGATTACTAATATCTGATTTTATGGCTTTAAGTCCAATATTATTATATTTTTTTCTAAATCAAAGCGTGGAAGCATGTGTTAATGGATTTTTATTGCATTTGAATAATCGGTATTTGATTCACCATACCGTTTAAAATATCGCCCTTGAAGGATTATTGAGCATATAATTAGGTATGCCGATGGTTTAATGTATGGCATTCATATTCTAGGGTATTTCTAAAATTATGACTATTGTGTTAATATTGAATGGTCTTTTGATTACATTTTCCATTGCAAAAAAGCATGCAGTAAATAAAGATGTTTGCAAGATGGGAGAAGTCTTATCAGTGAGGGCTCATCTTCAATAATGTTGGTCATTCTTTGGCCAGTTTTGTTAAATGTGACCATTATTAAATTTTAGTCCTGACGATGGAGAATTTGAATGGCTGATCGTGTTCCATCGCCTTAGACGGTAGGTACCTCCTCATATTTGCATGTAGGCGTTCTTGTGCGTTAAATATGTGTCTATTTGGAAATTGGCAACTTAGAACCTCAAGATTTTGTTTTAGCCTCCACAGTTCCTGATTCACTTTTACCGGATGCTGAATAAGAAAAATTTTCATTTTATTTACACCGACCGATACTTCCATTGACGTCCTGTTCCTGCACATTACTGCACTCCGCGACCAGGCAAAATCTTCAGCGCCAGTATTAACCATCGATTCATCACTCAATTGATCATTTTCGAAAATACGTAAAATTATTTTCTCCTGATACCAAATACGTAATAGTCTTCAAATTGGGCATGTGGAGGATGCTATAGTATTTAAGCTGGTGATAAATATATTAAATTATCCAGTTTTCAGACTTTTCCAAGTCATTTAGAAAAATCCAATTTGTTACAAAATACACGTAACTATTCTAGAAGGGTACCCTCGGCTCAAATTTCATCGTAACGTTTAGCAGAACATTTAAAGATTAGCAAGTATTGGCGCTAAGAGAAGTGTAGATAGGGGTGATTGCGTTGACATATTTCATTAAGTATAAAAATTATTCCACGAGTAAGAACACTCGTAAAATGAGTCGGATTAATATATTAATTTGAAGAAATTGATACAATACGAGAGCAAAATTTCTTTTGAGAGAGAAAACTACCTTAAATGTGTTGCATTGGTGTGAAAAAAATGAAGCGGGAATTTGGAAAAACTAATTGATTACAGTATGGTTACGTCTGAGAAAAAATAAAGGCCTATCGTAAGGAGTTAAAATTACAATGAGGATTGGAAGGAGAGGAAAAAATCCTAAGTGTCAAGTGGGTGTTTTTAAACTCTCCAGTACCTATGAAAACGCTCAGTCAGAGGTAATTGTGCTACAGCTCTTCTTCTTTTATTGAACCGTTGAAAATGCATGCTTTAAGAATAATATCCAGTGGATCTCTCTCAATGTTGCTCTTGGGGAGAGTCGCCTAAAATGTGTTGAGGTAAACATTTCCCACCCTTAGGATGTAAGAATCAGCGCCATAAAACATGATTTCATTTTGCTAGTTGTGTCTATTTTGATATTTTAACTTAAACTGTCAATATTTTAATTAGCTGCAACACGCCTCTAATTCTTAGAATGTGTCGGAGTGTTATATGCATAACTACCTAATTATCCCTTTATAATTAACGATTGTATTTTTTATTATAACCAATGATAAGTGAGCTTCAGCACCCCCTTGATGAAACGGATAGACTGTTTCTTACCTAGCTCGTCCTCTATCTTGCGTCATTACGTAACTCTTCTTACTGAAGGTCACAATGATACCCTTAACAAGGCCCGAATAATTGGATACGCTGGTTTTGGATTGAAAGCGTGCGGGCCGGGACGAATCCTTGAGGAACGCCGAGATAATCGAGTCCCTTCTCCTTCAAAGATTCTCCCCACGCCTTGCTTATCAGAATGCCTCCCTTCCTTCCCGCTCGGAGTCGGAGGATCCGGAAAGTAAGTCTTGGCAAAAGATGCTTTTTTTCCCTCTGCTCTGCGGAGTGGTTTTATAACGGGTGAGGACAGGGATGGAGAGTGGCCGGGGGAAGTGGCGCGGCAATGGTGGGGGTGGAAGGGCGTGGTGACGGCTGAGGGAGAAGAATGGGACGCGAGGCATCTGGGACACGGAGGCTTTTGTGGTCGATTGTGTCAGTGGGCTTTTGAAAGGACGGAATTCGAGGGTTTAGGGGAGGAGGGTGAGGTGGGGGGGAGGTGAGGGAGAACGCACCTCTGCCCCCCCTTCTCCCGGGAGGCGACCCGTCTTCTCTCGCACCGCACCCTTCCCGCTTTCCCGCTTCCCCAACATGGCTCCTGAAAATCGCGCGTAACTCCTCCGCCTGCCTATGTCCTGACTCCAACCTTATCTACATTCACATCCCCAAGAATGTGACTGTACCCTGACAGCCAACTTGATGGTGTGTGGCAGGGGGTGATCTGTCTCTTGGAAGAAGTAGACGCGCTTATAACAAAAGAAGTACTCAACATTGCAAATGAAGACCATTTTTTTAAGTATTCAATTGGGTGTACTATAAAAAGAAGACGGGACAACCTAATCGGCCATATCTTAAGACACGATGGCCTGATGAAGACAATCGTCGAGGGAAAAGTGAACGGGAAAAATGGAAGAGGCAGGCCTCGTATGAGTTACATGGAGCAGGTCGTAAAGGACGTGAAAGAGAGGAACTACGTTGGTATGAAGAGGTTGGCCGATAGAAGAATCGAGTGGAGGGCTTAGTCAAACCAATCCTAGGATTGTTGACCCTTGATGATGGGTGTACCTATTTTGTATATACTTCTGCAGCGTAGTATCCGTAATGTAGCGTAGCTAGGAGTATCTCCAAAGAAACAACTAACAATTTAGTGTCATTTATCGCCAGAATTTCGTCATTATCTCTTTACTGCTAATATTTTCCTCGGGTTGGTAGCATTGTGCATCTTGGTTCCATTAAAGTAGTGTATTAACAGAGTGGCATGTTATTGCATGCCTGCATGTTAGTTGACCCATACCACGTACCCTTGAGGTAGCTCACGGGGTATTTTTTAGATAAAAAGAAAAATATTTCATCGATGCTGGGTACACAGGCAGGTTTATATCTTTAATACTACCTTTTTAATATCTAATAAATGATTTTAACGTAAACTAATTTAGCTCAGAAGCGAATCATTATTAAGTTCCACAAATTCTATTATGGAATTCACCAATTATGACTGCTTTCACGTGGGAAACATCTAACCAAAGCTCATCTACAACGCTGTGCCGTATTGTGGCTTATCGTACAACATTTTTACTGCATAAAAGTATGTACTCATGGAGTAGTGCATGTTCACTTGCTATTCACGTCTTGCAAAACACCTCGGAGATGGCTCGCTATGTCTATGGGTGTAAGTGTGACTGTAAAAATGATATTGTACTCCGGCTTTGCAAATAACTTGTGGGTATTCTACTTTCACTAGACGCATTTTACTAAGCGGTAGAGACTGGATTGAATTCTATTGGTTATTTACTCTTTAATGTAAATACATTGTGAGGTAGAAGGTGGAAAGGAAGATAGAAAAGGTCAATAGATTTTCAAAGATGGACACTGATGACACAGGATGAAGTGAATACGCAAAAAAAGTGTAACAATTTTCAGTACTACCCCTTATCAACAGCATAATCACATATCTTCATGTCACGCAGCATGGCGTACACTTAAATGTAACTCATCTTGCATTGCATTATTGTCTTACATCGTGTAACGCACTCGTTTAATGTTACGCATCTGGATTGCGCAATAAAACAAAGTGATAATGTCCTGCTGCGTGACATCGATTCGCGATTTGGCGTTGACATCACGAACGAAATACCGCAAGGTCTAGCAACCCTGTTTTCCTTCCTCCCAGATCTTTAGGCATAATCCCGCTCCGGCCGTCGACCCAAAGTCGGCTGAAAGAGGAGGGGCACTTCCCTTTCATAAGCGCCTTTTCCAAGAAATCTGACCTGTTTCGCCGGCTGCTTTTTTTCTCTCGCACTTGAGTCCTCAGGCCATTGGTGAGAGCCTGCGATTGGGTCGGGACATCTTGATTGCGCCTTGATGTTTTGCCACTGGCCACCGCTACTGTAGCCGCGCTCTCGTTCACCGTTGTTCTTCGTTTATACGACTCCACCCTGCGGGACTGTCAACTTTCAGTATCGGATAATATCCTAGTCTGAGAGGGAATTGTGACCATACTTCCTTTTTGCAATCCTCTCCATTGTTTATTAAGCTTAAATGCCTCGGCACCTAGAGCTCATCATTATGTCTGTATTTCTCATCGTGATCTGGCGATAGTAATTTAGCTGACGTAGCGAGAAAAATTGAAGCAGCTGAGTACACGTCCCTTTCATGATGGTAACGACATGAATGTTTATTCACCCCTACCTTTCTCCAAGCGTATGCTTTTCTCATGCCTCCGTGTACATAATGCCTTCCAATTAATAAGAGCAGGGCGTAATATTGTAAGGTACGCCTTTGATGCATACTTTTTGCGGTAAAAGGTTGAGATCTAGAATTTTTAAAAAAATTAATGAACATCTACCTATACCCTGCGAGCAATATCGAGGGTATATCTTAGGGTTGAAAGAGCGGAGTACAGACCGTACCGTACCGTAGATACACTATTTGAATTTAACTCAGAAGGAAGATGCTACTACTTTTTGGAAATATTTTAGAGATATCCATTAACAAGTCATGTGAGAGTAACATCCATTAACAAGAGTCAATCGTTTGTAACAAATTAATTATTGATCAGTAAGGCATGTTATTAATTATATAGGATTTTATTTCCTTGGATTCATGTGTGTTTTCAAGTCTGTTTCCGCACTAATAGGCGCTTCAGACCGGGAGGAAAGGTATAAGGATAGGAATGGAAGGGATTGGGTGGAAGGCTTTGGCATGCTTGAGTTAGTGTTTTTCAAGCATGCTTCTTGAATTACAAATTTCCGTAACAATATTTCACTTGCTTTTAGTATGTTGCCATTATAATCTTCTATGGCACGCGGGGAATATAACTTTTAAAGTACATATAGGTATCTGTGCGACATTTATCTCTCTAATATTGGTTTCATTATTTTTTTTCAGCGTAATACGGAAAAGTTATATATTCGAAACATCAATGAGTTAGTTCTAAAGGTATAGTCTAAATTTTTACCTGTGTTCCGACAGTGATTCTCATGGTATTACTTTTACGAAACTCCTTACTTTAAAGCAATTACCAGAAGGACCATTTACAAAGCTTGCTGATCTTTGCACATGTTCTAATTCCTAAATCATAGCTTGCTCGTTTTCATCCCATTTATTAGCGGCATATTCGATAAGAGGAATAGGAAGGGTTAAGTAGCATTTCTTTCTAGTACTCATCTCCCGTATCTCATTGGGTTTACCTAGAAAAGTTTTTGAGAACCAGATTATATGTTTACATCCACTCTTTATTTTCCTGATGTAATTTTTCCACGGCAACACTGCAGTTTATTCGCTAATTATAGTTTATTGCGTGTTTCGCGGCTCGTCTGAGAAGAGTACTACGCTCTGCGCATTCTTATCGCTTTTCATTTTGCAGAATTTTAGCGTATGAAAGGTGCTCCGCGGGTGAAAGTTTTATCTACAAAAGTGAAAAGCCTTAATCAGATTACATCTCATAATATAATCGTAGGCTCTTCATAGAGCGTGGGACGTTAGGTATTTCATTTACTGCCAGATTATTTACGATGAAAATTTTTTATAGGCTTCTGTATGTTCGCTCAGCGTCCGTAGAAAAGGTGTGGTCACTGTAATAATATATTGATAATGATCGGAATACTCAAACCCTTTTGTGCTCATGGGAACTTTCTCTTTAAATCTGACGTTCAAACAAAATTTCACGGGAGGGAAAGGAAAACAAACTCGCCTGGCTCCTCACTACCTTCTGTTTGCATTATTCCTTTCTCTCCCTACTTTCTCCCTCCTTTTCCTCCCCCTCTATCCTCACAATAAACTTCCCACTCTCTCTGCCGAGTACTAAGTCTACAGCTAATGTTTCGGCAGCATTTTTAAACCGCTGATGTCCTATCACGAGCTAAAAATTCTCCCAAAAGGCTGGAAAGTTTTTTGAAAAAAAGGGAGCAAACTTCAGTACTTGGCAGTAGTTAAATTACTATTTGCTGTTGAATACGCTTACAAATGTGCGTATTTTACGAATTGGTATTGTTCTCAGCCTCTCTATATATTCATTATTCCTCGGAAATGCCACGAAATATAAAACAAACTACTGCTCATAGGCTACCGAGGAGGGTCATGGAAATTCAGGGTGCAAATTGGCGCTATAAATTCTTGAAAGCGGAAATACTTTATGTCCACCATATCTTATTGTGTTGCATTTATTAATAAAGTTTATTTTCAATATAAGAGTGTATCGTAAATACAGCAAGGATAAATTACTGGTGATATATGCGGAGAAAATTATTAAGGTTGTGAATGAGGGGCGAACGAAGCGTTGCGTCAAAACACTCATGGGGTCGATCGCCTTCAATAATGATGATTTATATAAAGATTTTCAAGAAGGAACTCTCATCAGCGCATCAAATCTTATCGCCATTTTCCAGGTTTTCAATCTTTTGCTTTATGTGAAATAAATATGTGCACTTACGGAATATTAATGATGATATAAAATTAAAGAAAATGTATTTTTCAAAAATGCTGCCATTAATGAGTAAGGAATATCATTTATCATGTATTCGTAGAATATTTTCCTAATAAGTGCAGAATATCTTTACCATTAAATTAACATCCTTATTTTTTTCTTCTTATCACATATGTGCTCAAATAATGGAATGATCGGAACGTCTCTCCACCATTACTTTCAGTCTTCCGATATTGATTTCAGTCGCTATTGAATCCCGCTTACCTCTCCGGTTTCTGTCGATACCGAAATGCTGGCTAATTTTCAAGGACAAGACGTTTTCTTTTTATCTAAGGGGGATCATCATCGTTCCATCCACTCAACTTCTCCCTTCCCACTCGTTTTTCAGCGCTTTCGTTCCGTTCTGCCTGGCTTCTCAAGATTTTTTAGTGAAATCGAGTTCATCGGAGCTCAATATTTCTCGAAGAATACTCACCGCTCCTTCCCCATTTCTTGCGGTTCGCACCCTCCTCTCCGACGCCCGTATTGTCTTCCCTTCCCTCCTCCTGCCTCTTGGCAAATTTCACCGCTTTCACTCTGTCCCCGTGCCACGAAGTCCGTCCCACCCCCAAGGCGGACGACGTGAAGTTTTCCCCCCGAGGGTAGGTTCCTCCGTGCAAAACTTTAGGGTGACGGGTGAAAAAAAAGTCTAGATTGGTTTGCGAGGGAAAGGATGTGGATCCGAGGAATGTTCTCTGGTGTGGGAGTCACCTTTTCCGAATCCACCCCCGTCGCACCCCCCGGGAAAAAAAACCTCCCGTTCTTTCATGCGGTCTATCCATCATCCCACTCACTGTTGTCGCGGGGAGGAGGTGTATGTGGGGAGGGGAGGGAGGGATGGATCGGTGGGGGTTGGTAAGTGGTGCCGGAGGAGGGGAATGGGGTTGGTGGGGCGCATAAAGGTGGTGTTGAGTGGTTGGTGTTCGGGGGAATGGGGGAGAAATGGGAAGATCGTAGGGGTTGAAGGTGGGGTTGGGGGAGGGGTTTGGAGTGTTCAGGGGGGAGTGGAAAAAAAATAAGGGGTGCTGTATGGAGGTTTTGGGCGAAGTGTCGGCGGGGGGTGGCGCTGTAGATATGGAGATGGCTTGATGGAGTGCGTGCGGAGAGATGTGTGGCTTCCGTTCGCCTGTGTGCACCAGGGCCTTGCTCCCGAGTGTTATCACCCCTTTCCTCCCTCTTCTTCCTCCGTTCGGGAGGCTTTTTGAGTTGGTGTGCGCAGAGTGGGTGCTCTCGAGCTCCTCCTCCCCGTGTGTATTTTTAATTTGGATCTGCTGATGGCAAGCGGTATTGTTTCAGGAGAGCGATGGTAGACAAAAAATTTGGGGGAGCGGAAGAGAGAGGGAGTGTGGAGCGATGGTATGGGGGCGCGGATCGAGAGATTGAGGAATAAGCTATTAGAAAGGATGGCAGGAGGATAGGAAAAACAGACTGGGGAGTCAGGCGAAGGATATGGCGAGACGAAGGGGAGAAAGGGGTGGAAAAGAGAGTGTGTTGCGTCGAGTTTTGCCCCGTCTCTTCGTTTTATTTTTCGGCGAGGACTGCACAGCGGTCCATGATGAGATTTCCGAGTGATGATTACAATGGACAGAATCATCCTTTTGGGAAATATTATGTTTATTTTATTTTTTGTCCCACGAAGTCACTGGCTCGATACTTGAGTTCCCATGTAATCGAAAATATACAGCGTAGGGTTCACTTTTTTTCTAGTTTTGTCGTTATTTATTTGGGTAAATTCATGAAAATTCATTGACAAAGTACTTCATGCTCCTCAAACAAAATTATGATATAGAATACACTTGTGATTTTTTCTTTGAGCTTTCTCTAGCGTACCCTTCCTAAACATTATAGTTTTAAAATAATCATCGGTGCTCTGTTTTATGGAGGGTTAAGAAGGATACATCACTCTTTTGGGCAAAATATAGGTAAACAAAGGTTGAATTCGTCCCTAATTATATGCGAAACACCATAATCAGTACTTTGAATATTTCCTTAAATCTCAATTGGAATTTTACTTATTTTTTTGTGAATTGAGTGCAAAAAATCTAAAGTGATGCTTACAAATCTATTCTAATTCTATCAATATAATATTTAAATCCTTAACCTAATTTTTAAAAGAGCATTAGATCAGTGAGGAAGAATAGAATACAATGGATAGACTCAAAATAATACATATGAGATGGGATTATATATTAACTTTTCCATTAAACAAGATAATAATTATAAACCGAAATTAATAATTCAACCCTCTCCGGATTCATTAAATTAATGTCCTTCTTTGCATACCAATGCTTGTTTGCCTGTAAAATAGTTCATCTTTTGGACATGACGATTACTTGAATGTATTTCAAGATGGAGAACTCAAACCTGAAGTAAGATAATATTAAGCGACAGACGTGAGTAAAATGGTAGAAAAATCGTTAATGGACAAGTCTCACTAACATTAAAAAGTTATCATGCCATTTTAGTCGTTGAAGTACCGTGCTAACCAATATGGATCACATAGCTATGTCCTTTATTAGGAGAAAGCACTGTATAGAGGGAAGTAACACTATTGTATGTGTTCATTACTTTTAAATGAGGTTCTGAAAAAGTTGTATTTTTTACTGAACATGGACATTCCAACCCTGACAGAAATATCAATAATGAAACAAGGGTGAAAGCGAGGAGCAGTGTAATTAGCTTCACCCCGTTAATTTATTGTTTGCTGACAGACAACCAGTGAACCAACACTAGGGTTATGGTCTTCCCTTGACAAGAAATTGGAAAATTCAAAGTTATTTCAATTATATTCACGCAATATTCTATTGGCGCTGAATGGCATTGTTTGTGATTTAATGGTGGATCCTGGATTTAGGTATTCCAATTATCAAGGAATGCTGCGATGCTTGTCAAATCCTATCAAGTTAAAATTCTGGGATAAAAGAACATACTTAAATACTCTCTCTTACTATTAGATGAAAATAGTATAGTTAATTGATTTATTTTCTATTGCTGCTGTAATTTATGCTTTCGATTATGAGAACGTCAACGAACGTAAATTGAAACTTCTTCTGAAATATGTTCGTAAAAAATTTACAATAATATTTTTTGACCATGATTGTAGATACCTATTTACGTTGCTGTCACAGCTGAAGTTATTCATCATATTTATGGTTAGTGTTATAGAACGTATCTCGGCTTTTATTGAAAATAACTTGCGTGCTAATATATATTCGTTTGTCTTTTCAGGTGAGTTTGGCGATTAAAATTCTGCTCAATCCTTTGTTGAATCAAGTGAGTACTACTCAACTAGAAAATATTTAAATTTAGTCGTAGAAAGAGATCCTGATATTTTTAATCGTAGAATAGCATTATTATTAAGAATTTTCTGTTCATTGAAGTCTCAATCGTCACTGAGTATATTTTAATTCGAATTACATCCTATTAAAGCAAATCTGCAGCATAAATGCAATGGTGGGTGGTGTTACTTTGTGGAAATCCTTCATGGTGTACACAAGGGAGAAAAAATACTTTGCCGGTCCACGGGATAGCATTTTTATTGCGACCGGTTTCAATACAGCGTATCATCATCTGGAAAATTTTGCATGATAGTACATGACATGATATGTACCATCCTGTAAAATTTGCCAGATGATGATACGCTGTATCGAAACCGGTTTCAATAAAAATTCTAACCTGTGGACCAGCAAAGTATTTTTTCTCCCTTGTTTTCACCAATTCTGCAGGATTGGTTTGTTTTTTCTGGGTAATCGAATGATTGACTGACATGTTTACAGTTCATAATCTTACATGAAGGTGGGAGAAATAGTGTTATTTGCATAAGCAATACCTAAAATCTTGTAATAGATCAGTCCCAATCCGAAAATTAGCCGAGCGAACTAACCAATGGACTAACACACCTAGATATTTGTCTGATGATATGAAAGATGCAATATCATCGTTATTATGCTCGCGTTATGTAAATGGACGAGTTCTAGGTATCAGCCAAGTTTCCTTCGAGTTTCAAAGTTAGAACGCATATTGTGAATTGAGTATTACCCATCACTAACGATAGCGTAGAACCATCGTTGAAATAAACATTTCTGTAGTAAATTAAATTTTTACATTCAAGTAATAACCTTTCATTTGAATGTAAATAGTATCTTAGGTTTATATAAAAGCTTGGACAATAATAGTTTGAGGAATTTTTTCATAGAAAGTACACACTTTCACTCCCATTATTTTCATATTTACTCGTAAATAGAAGTAATTGAGGCACAAAATTCGTTCTTCAACCAAAACTCATCGTATTATATCATATTATATACATCGTATAACTCATGCAATTGAGCCTATGCTTTTTTTACTAAAATATCTAAATTTGTTTATTAAATATGTCAGATACAATGCCTGTTTATCACAGTCAAGATATTTTACGCAATTGATAGATACTCTTATGTGCGCAAGGTGATTACCTTTTTCACGACATCTAGTCCCAAATTTCATATGACTCAATTTTGAATGTGATCACAGATTAGCATACATTGGTAGCCTTATCGTATGCAACATTTCTGAAATGACTTTATCGATCCACGTTTTATTTATTCACAAATACGAGACCCTTGGTATTGAAAATATCAACCGTATGCTCTTAAGATTAAATCAGTGCGGCGATTTCAATTTAAGCAAGAAAAATATCTTTCTCATGCTTATTTCCTCTTCCCAAGATCGTATTATTTCTTGTGAAACAAATAGCTTTTCCACGTTAAAATGTTGCCTTATCTTTTGTAACCAAGTCAGAGCAGGGGGAGGGGTTGGTGTGAGGTCGAAGGCGAGGAACGTGTTTGAAGACCATTTTGTGAGGGGAAGAAAAAAACCTTTATCGCGACGAGGATTTGCAGTCGTTTCAATTTTACGAGAAGTGGGAAGGGGAGGAATCGTGGAGGGATTGATAGAGAGGGGGTAGGTAGAACCTTGAACCGATTCTTTGCTCTCTCGCCTTAAAAAACTTCCCGATATTCACGGAGAAAATTTTCATATCCTCGGGCCTGGCTCAAAAAGCGAGAATACGGTCGAGGTGGTGTTGGCTGGTGCGAAGGAGGCCTGGGGGAGGAGGGGGTGCAGCAGTAGGGGTGCTGAGTTGGGAGTTGGGGTCGTGGGTGCGAAGGGTTGAGTCGTCGTACCCTACTCATAACGCGGCCAATAAAAGAACCTAATCAATCTTCCACCTCGTGTCCCACCCTTTTCTTCAAGACACATTCCGCTCGGTCCCCAGACTCTTCGCCCCCCCAGAGCCTTCTCCTCAATCCCAGATGCCTGCTCGTTCCCGCGCCAGAGCTTCCACGCAGAGGCCTTAATACATATTTCCTCTTCGCATTCCTCGTTTAACTCTTTGGTTCCCTCGCCACCTCCCTCCTCACTGCCACACGCTTTTTCGACAACCTCTACCGCCCTCCTCAACCGAACCGTTGGTCTTAATTTTGACGCAATTTATGGAAATAAATGCGGGGCTCCCGCTGCGGTTGTCCACAGAAACCAGCCTGAAGGTTGCCCTTTAACTTTACTAGGGGGGCGGGGGGGATTTGGCAGAATGTCGTGTATAATACACGTCCGTTCTCCTATGACCTCGCGGAGTGGATACAATAATTACTGTATGAATTGCACGTGTAATATTAATGTATATTTAGATAGGAATATTAAGTCCATTAGGAGATCATTTCACTTTTTTATTTTTTCTGCTTTAAAATACCTCTATTGAAACTATTCATTGTACCAGGATTGGGGACAAATGTTACCATCAGCATATCTATAATAGTGGTGCTGACTCTCACTATGTATGATGACATTACACAAGGTATCAGATTTGCTCTCGGCTTTGCAAGCCGAGTTGTTAAGTCAAATTTCTTATTTATTTAATAAATGTACATTGTTTTATCTGCTTCAAGAATCTAGTGCATTGCATTTCAAATCTTTCACCAAATACCAATACTGGAACTTATCAGAGACACAATCGAATCTAAGCCGTTAGTATCCTGTATATACGTTAGTGTCGATTGTCTTACATTGTTTATGTTTTTTTAATATACTTGTTTATCAGATAAAAGTTTGTGGAGTTTACCACGCATTAACGTAATTAACTTGTAATTTGGATTGACAATTAATTTACTGGATCAGTTTAAGCAGAGCTAATGAGAGGAAAAGTTATTACAATATGCTGTTGATGAGGTGCTGAGTAAAATTTCTTATTTTTTATTTAATTCGGTTTTTCCATTTGTTTATGCTGCTTCGCGTGGCTTACTCGGCGTTTGAAATATTTTCTAACCTCCGCATTGTTCCATCATGGTTACATTTTCTCAATCGTGTACTTTTAGGATGTGTATTTGTTTACAAATGCCCGCGTAATTTGGAGGAACACTTTCCATGGATTACTATTTTTGCTGAAGTTCTCTAATTTTTGAAAATGAATCTGTAAGTGTCGCCTAAATCCGTTAAAATCTACGTTACTGACAAGGTAAATCTTTCCTTTTTCTTTAATTTGGTTTTCAGTATTCAGAGAAAATTTCACGTAAAGTAAATTGTGATCACTCCTTCCGTTAAATTTTAAAATTTAATAACCTCTTCAGGGATTTTTTTTGGCAGGAAAACGGTTTCCCCTGTACTAAGCAAGGCAGCAGACAATATTTGATGCAATGCGTACGGTGCTAACAGGTTCAGCAGTTACTCACAGATTCCTTTATCCCAACCACCGAGTACATGCTACGTGTCTTCCAATCGATTGATGATGCTTTGAAATCTTCACCTAAAATAATCTGACGTTGGTTGCCATAGGACATTATCTTATCAGGTCCCTGTCATGGGACATGGACCTGATCACTTTCTCTTGCTCAAATACTGAGTGTGCATGAAAATGAGGTGGTCTATAGTGCATACAATTATATATTACTTTCAGCTAACCGCATTGAATGAAACATCAGACACCTTCTATTATATTATTGGGAATTGTCTTTTAATTTCTGATTATTATTTTATTAATCGGGATAAATACTTCCTCTCCCGTTCGACCCTCTCGATTTCTCTTGCATACCCTAACATTTATGGGAAAAAATTTCACTATCTGTAATGCCGCTTATTAAACCAACTTTGGCTTCCTATAATTGTATCAGAAATAGCACTCTCTAGTAGGTGATAAAAACTGAGCATCTTGCTTATTAAGGTACGGCAATTCATTAACGCCATGTAAAATTCTTCTATTTTAATATGGCTGCTCGTTGTACCTGTGCGGTTTATGTTTCCTAAATTATTGGGGCAATTGCGGTGTGGATGGTAATTGCAGTGTTTTTGATTAACAGCGTGTTATGTTTTACCTTGATTACAAAGATTGTATGTTTTACGTAGAAACAGATAAGCATCCACATCTCTGTATATTTCAGCAGGGAATTTCATTTTTATTGAATAATTAAATTAGTGGAAGGATTTGGAAAAAGATAATGGCATCAGATGCAGCCTCATACTAATCCCCGAACTGACTACTCTAAATGCCCAATTCTCGTATGTCCCATCCATGATTGTGCCTGTGGCAAGTAAAGCGATTCACCTAGTGACATGTAAAATGGTGAAAACTCTTTTGGTTGTGATGGAGGATGATTAACGTATTTAAGCTGTGTTAACTTACCGCTGAAATCGTGAAAACCCAGAGCCCTCCTATGAAAAGAGTGCAAATGAGAGAGTGTAAATCAGATCAAGCCCCGGACGTTTTACTTATTGTTTGTCGACAAGTCGTTTCACCGAATGAACGTTAATCGCGTTTCCGTTGCCGTCCAATTTCAGCTCTAATTTTCTGTCCCTCCACCTGGCTCCCTCGCCGCGTCAGGAAGCGATTCGCGATTCCACCCGTGGCGCTCACGAATCCTACATCGCCCCATCACGCGCAGATGGCGGGATGAGCGAGAGCCGACCTCCAGAGAATTGTCGCTCGTGTGCCAAAAAAGAGCCAACCCTTCCCTTCTCCCCGCCCCCCTTCAGATTAGCAGCGAGCCTTCCTTTGAGAGAGCCTCTTCTCCCCAGGGTGGAACACCCTCATTTCTCCCCTCCCTGAATCTTTTTCCCTTCTCTCTAGATATCCTCTATCTCTCGTGTTTTCTCCTTTCAACCTCTCTCTTCCACCTATCCATCCTGCATTAGGGTCTGAGATAATGTGTTACTAGGATAGATACTCAAAATGAAATATTTTTATGCATTCCATTTTGTTAAACTTTTAATTTAGATCTGGTACACTCATTTAGTAATCAAAATTCTTGAAATTAATGCATCATTTATGATCTTTTACCCTTGACCACACCATTGTGATGGCTTGCAGGGTTTTTTGTAGGTGTAGATCTTATTAAAAACGGAATCGCTCGTATTGACATTTGGAAGAGAATCCATTTTTGGAGGTGGCAATGCCATCCATACCAATTGATTATTTCCGTATCAGAATATAAGCTTCAGTACCTCCATGATATGTTTAGATATATTAGGATTTACTGAGATGTGTGTACTATGTACCGAGGTGCATTCTGCTACAGGATATACAATTTGCTACTAGCATTCCGCTTTGCAACCGGCGTGGTATCCTAGTGGGTGTTGTTTAGGGCTACTTACCGGATAAGCAGCTGTGAATACTGGGAGAGTACTTTGGGAACGTACAGCAAAACACAATCTGTGTTAATTCTGGGTACCAGATCTTTCTGAGAGACTACAGACGGCAGAAGAAAAGGAACTGCCCGACCTACATTATGTATGAATTACACACTGAATTCTAATTAGTAGGTGGTGACCTCTAACCTGAACGCAACTTTTTACTAGTTCGCCTTTTCCTTCTCCATCTCCTCCACCACCTCATTCTTGCATATACTCCCTGACTCACAGGTACCAGAATTGATCCTGGAAACGAACACTGTATCTTGGAAAATACGCTTTTTCTATACTGTGGTGTTGATCGGTGATATGGGGAAAGATTTTTCGAATCATTGTTTTTTTATAAATTTCTCGATTTTCAACTATATCCTGAATACCGTTGTAGGGATAATATAGCTCTCGTCATTTTACGTGGTTATCCTTCTATCCGTTTTCATAGTTAGCAATGCTATCCATATGATCGAAGTAGTAATGTTTCAATATCATTGTACTGTTTCCGATCCTTTTCCATTGATGTTCAATTAGTGCACTCATTTAGTATGTATATATGAATGCAATTTTACTGGATATGTAAAACAGTTCTTTTGGTTAAAGCGTAAGTAATCAGGCAGAAGTTTTCCTTTACCGTACTCTCTTTTTCACCCCCTTATTCCTGCGAAGGTCTCTGCGACGCTCGATATCTATAATCGATCCTTGAAACAAATGCAGTATTGGTGAATGAACGATAAGTCAACTCTCTTAAAGGATTCAATGGTATCGGAAAACGCTGTCGATATCAAGATTTTTATCAATTATTTAGTTATGCTGGAAATGATTATGGCTTTTTTTCGATATCGTCGTAAGGACAGTATTATATATATATATATATATATTGTCATATCGGCTATAACAACGTATGGCACTGATGATATCTTACATTGTGTTTTCCAGGTTTTTTTCCACATTAAAAAAATGGAAGTACTTATCAGTAATATCGACCATATACCTTTATGGAACGACATTTCGTCCTATACCAGATATTCATTATATTCTCTAATCTTCAAGGGCAATAGCTACTGCGGTATTATTATCTCAGCATAATAGCTTCCTTCTAATTTTTTTATATTGACTTTGTTACTATGAATAAAATATCGTCTGTCGGTCTAAGTATCGTCATATTGTTCATCCGCATATCCGAAAGTCTGCAGGCGTTTCCCCACTAACTCCTTCTCCATCTCTCTCTCCCATATCCAGACCTCTGCCAACACAATGACCTTCCCTTTCCGTACAAACACACAGCCTCGAACACATGGGCTTGCTTTTCTCCTCCTCCCTACCCCGCCCTTCTCACCAAAACCCCTCCGACCCCTCCTTCCACTCGTTCTCTCCCTAAAGGTTTGATCCAAAAACTCTGCTCTGACGACGAAAAGAAACCTTCGCCCTACTGCTTGCGCTTTTTCAGTTGCCTGCCAAACAGCCCACTCTCTCCCTCTCTCTTTTTACACTCACACTCTATTCGCCTCCCCAGCACACTCACTCCTTTTTGGCATCGGTGTTCTTTTGTTATCATTTTTTATCATCTCTCACTCGTCGTACCGAGTTCTCTCCATCGAATCCCAACCCTCGGTTCCCAAGGTGCCACTTTCACTGCCTCTCTCTCCCTCTCTGAGCTTCCTATTGTCCATTCCGCCAACCTCACGGCACTTCCCCCCGTCGCCCTGATGCCTCAGTTCCGTTTCTTACTCAACGTTCATATTTCCGGCAAGTTTTTCTCGCTCCCTCCTTCCCCGCCAAAGGGTTGCATTTCACCCCCAATCGATTAAGTGTGCGGGTGTGTACCATCTATGCGGCTATTACTTTTTTATCGCCCATTCCCATCGCATTCTTCAGTATTCCTTTTCATCGGTTTCCAAATATATGGAAGATTTCATCTGCGACTGCGGAGAAAACTTGAGGCCAATATATTGTGTGGCAAAGAGTGGAAAAACATTAATATACTGACTAACAGGCCTGCTGTCTGCTTTGCAGGCGCTTTTCATAAGCATTCGTACGCAGAGAGAAGGAAATGGTTATTTTATAAATAGAAACTTGTGTCCCATTATAATTATCCTATGTTTTATTACTTTTTTCTACACCATATTTTCATTATATGTTGTCTCCCATTCTCAAAAACAACGTTTTTCGCATTTTTCTCTGCACCACAAACTGCTAAAAATCAAAACTACTACCTAATCATACAGACAGAGAATCCACAGTCAACGCACCAAACCTCACTCTTACAGCTTAATACTTGGGATAGATCAAAACAAAACGAGTACAGAATGACGGACGGACTGACTGACACGCTACGAAATTAATATATACCTATTTGAATTAATATGCTGATTTAGCAACAAACATTAATACATAATAAACGTTTTATAACCTTTTTTCAACTATATATTATAAAAGTACCTACTTCTAAACACCTAGTTTTGATATTCACATTTCATACACAAGATCGGGGCTGGTAGGCAAAAATTTTTTTTATTTCACAATCTGGATATCGAAAACGTCAATTAATATTTTCAACTTACAAAATTGATTGAAGAAAGAAATTCCACTTTCTTCGACTTATTCAATCCATATTTTGCCCCTTTACTAAAAACGTAAACACATTTACAAGCAGCGAAAACAAATTTGCATAGCAACTGATTTCCCATGCTAAAAGATAGGGAAAATGCAATTTTCTCTTGCATTTTTGTGTACACCAAAAGCTGCTCAAAATCAAAAACTACTATCTAATCATGCAGACAGAGAATCCCCACTCAAATCACCAAACTTAACTCTTTTAGCTCAAAAATTGGGAGAGAACAAAACAAAACGGATACAGAATGACGGGCTGACAGGCACGCTACAAAATCAATATAAATAGATGATATTTTTTTACAAAATATGCAGAAGTCTCACGGGCATGAATTAGGTTATCGCGTACTTAAAAATGAGCTTGAGGTTTTGAACTGTTAGGGAACATTTACATGGCATGTTTTTAAAAATTAACGTATTTTAGGTTTAATTCATGCTTTAGATTGCTATGATCTACTTACGGATCACCTTCAGAGTAAGGAAAGACACTCGTGTTTAAATTAAATTTTACTACTGAACTACTATTTTACTACTTGAACACTGCACACACATTTTTAACTCTTTTAATAACTGACAAAAAAAATGATTCATGTCCGCCATAATACATGATTACACTTGAAAATACTGTTTTAGTAGAATTGTATTTTATTCTAGATAATTTGTACCTACTAATAAAAAATCTCATAGTACAGTAACCAACGTATGATTATGCCATGCCTATTATACCATCTCATGATTTAAAATGCATGCCTGTGTGTGGTTCACTCCATGTCACTCTGCATTTTGTAGATTCAGAGCTTACTATCTTACACATCAAAGTCTTTAACACTTTGCTGTTTATCGTCTCTTTAGGGGCGTAACACAGGTTTTTATATTTTGGCAAACACCTCTTATACAAACGGAGTTCTTCCCCGATCATTTTTCATACTTCATCCATATTCGTCTGAAATTCTTCGCTACTTATAAAATCGATCAACCTGTAAACTAACTCACACTCAAACTTATATACCTGCAATAGACTTGTTTTTTGAAAAGCTCTTATCTTCCTATGAAAAATCTTCTATCCATATCCCTTAAGTGGATAGTGCATCAAATAATAGTTTTTATACTTAACGTCAATGTAGTACCCTGTGGATGACCACGAGGGTGTTTGGGGTGAAGGATCTTCGACGTTGACTCAAGTCTAGTATTTAGCGTCTTAAGGAATTTAGATATGCCTTGCATCATTTTATTGGCCCCCTAAAATTTTTTTTCACTTCTCTTCACACATATCCCATTATATTCTTACTGTCCCTCCTGCATTTCCTATTTTATCAAACATTTGATTTTAGCAGATGTGAAAATACTTTATTTCTTAGGTTAATTGCGTTTCATTCAGGATACGAATAATAAAGCCACCTTGTACTGTTTAACAATGGATTTGACCTCTTCATTTCAAATGCATGATTGACAATGGCTCCTGTACTTTTCAGGGTATTCTGTAGATATAAGTGAGCGGTGCAAACTGATATTTCCGCCTCTTCTCCCTCTGTAACCAGAATTTCACCGGCTGTCTTCCTCAGTTCCATTTTTACTGTTTGGGCAGTATTTTTATGTAGTTGTAGCTGAAAAGAAACGCAATTGGCAGCACAAGTCACTTTCGAAATGAAAGAACAGATGAATATCAAAATAAAGGTGGATATGGGGAAAGGAGGTTCTGTGTAGTCATGCTGTCAGCGAAAGGAGCCAATTTAATGTTTACATCTACAGGAGAGTATATTGAAATTGACAAATGTCGACTCAACATTCAACTAGGAATCGGTGATGGCCGGTATCACCATTAATATTTCCCGGCTAACTCTGAAAAATCTGGCACTCAGATATCCTGATGGTGCCCTACATTACTTCGTATGGGATCCTCTATCCACGCTGCGCCGGCCATTTTAATTGCTTTTACCTCCTATATATTTTGGAAAGGAAGTAAAGTTTCCTCCTTTCTCTCCGGCCTCTTCTAAGATATTCATATTCACGTAATTCTTCTCATTCTCATCGTACAGTACCTGCTCTACATATCTCACGTGAGGTTTTCTTATGCCGTTCTCCCATTCAAGACTGTCTTCGGCAGACCGTCATGTGCTTATTATATGGCCGATTAAATTGTCCTTTCTTAATTTTTCCACTACACTTCCCGTTATATTTATATGAGAAATATGTCACGAAAACAATTGATTTCCTTTATAATGCCATTGAATATGACGCAAATCATTACTGAAACTGCATGGCTGATATCCTTGGCTATTCGGATTCCTCCGGTAAATGGTAGATACAGTAAAATCCAACTTAAGTAAAGGGGACCAGAACTTTTTATATATGCTCCTTGGCAACCTTTAAATAGTAGGCTCGATTTTGAATCAAGGGCGAGAGCAGTACTGGAGGTTATGCTCTCATCTGCTTTGACCATATTTTTCATGGGATGCGCATAGCAGTTCATTTGTCATGGAATCGAGAGATTCGGGGCGAGTAATGAAATGATTTCTGGCAAAATATGCTCTCCCAGTAGCCATCAGCCATACTTCATGCTCGCGAATCCCGTGTTAAAATTGATATACTGACAAATGGGATGTTGGGCCTTAGTGCCCGAGGGAGATTGGCCCGTAAAGAATCGTGCCCCGAGCTATTGCATATACAATTCGGCGTTGAAATAGGTCGGGAAAATGAGGGAAATGAATAGTAATGAGAGCGCAAGGGACGTCCTACGTGAACACACTCCCCTTCCATTCCAATTAGGGGTCCCTGATTAATTGCCGAGGGCGCAATATATTCAACAAAATGGATTCGAAAAAAATAAGTGGCCTCGGGGATTTCCACCGTGACCAAAACATCTGGGTCGCGTTCATTCTTCCCCCGGCTTTTCAGCGGCTGAGCGGAAAGATCTATCGTTGAATAAATAGCATCCGAATGGTTTGTTTAAAAGTGTACTTCTGAATGATGTTCTGTGATGTTGTTTGTTAATTATTTAATTTTTTCTGCTGTTAAGTATGGCTATTGGAAACAATAACTCAACTATACAGTGAATCAAATGAGTGAATCCCTCGCAATATAATCTCCTTTTAGAACAACATGTTTCTAGCCATCTAAAACGCCTGCTGAATACAAATCGTTCATTTTCAATCGTTCACAATCGTTATGTTTTACGACTGTCAGGTTTGATTGGTTCACAGACATTCATGGTTATATTCATGGTCTTTTGGGTTTCACTTTGTCATTCTTGCCTTAGGGGCATCAGTTTTACCTACATTGCGGTAAAAGTCTTCAGGCCAAAATGGCAGTTTTGGTAATATTTATATAAGTGAAGTGTCACCACTCTAAATTTCGGTTGAGAGTTTTGATATCTTCGATCAATAAATTTTTTATGGATGAACTACGCGCTTCAACTGACTGAAATATCTTCAGGTTCTGGACAGATTTTGACGAGAAAGACACTCTATTTCTGTGATGAGTACAAGGCCCCAGAAGCAAGGGTGAGCAAGAAAACAAAAGTAGTGCCGTGGGAGGAGTTGATGGCTGACTCCATTGGAAAAACAACGAGATTGTGAAATTGATCGAAAACCTTGAATAAGGGTACCTATATAACAAGAAAAAACTTGGGAAATTTATTTTCAGAATGCAAGAGAGGTAAGAGGAGAGAGATTAGGCTGGTGGTGTGCATGCTTGATCCCTCTCCTTTATGAAACTCCTCCAACCCTCTCTCCTCTCCAACTCTCACCCTTTCTTCTAGTGAACATTATGCCTTTGTAGAAACCCATCCCATCTACCATCCCTTCCTTTACCACTTACCCCTTTCATCATCATCATAATCATAGGTCAACAGTCCTAGGGTTGGTTTGACGCAGCCCTCCACTCGATTCTTCTATCGGCCAACCTCTTCATTTTGACGTAGTTCTTGTCTTTTACATCCTTCATAGCTTGCTCCATATACCTCATACGAGGCCTGCCTTTTCCATTCTTCCCGTTCACTTTTCCCTCGACGATTGTCTTCATCAGGCCATCTTGTATCAAGATGTGGCCCATTAAGTTGTCCCGTCTTATTTTTAATGTTTTCAGTAAGTATCTCTTCCCTCCCACTCTTCTTAGGACTTCTTCGTTTGTCATTCGATCTTCATTATTCTTTGGTAGCACCACATTTCAAATGCTTCCAGCCTGGACTGCTGTTATTGTCAATGCTTCGCTGCCATATAGTAGAATGCTCCACATGTATGTTCTAATGAAATGTTTCCTCACTTCCACGCTTGTATTTGCAGCTCTAAGCAGAATCTTCTTCTGATAAAATTCCCTTTTTGCTTGGGCAATTCTGCTGGCAATTTCTCTTTTACTTCTCCCATCGCTGCCTAATTGGCTCCCCAGGTAACAGAACTCTTTCACCTCTATTTTTTTGTTCCCCTAGTTTAACATTGGTCCTGGCGCTTACCCCTTTAGCCGCGTTAAAACCTTTACCACCGTCTAGAACACCTAGATCACCTAACCACCCTTCCGCGTACCCAATTTTAATTTTGAAATTCCTTCTCCCAGGATTTTGTCATTTTTCCTGAAGATGTTATGGTAACTTGATACACATTCTGACTTGCAAAAAAAGACTTTAGCATCATTGCCAGTCTTGTAATTTAAATTTTTGGTCTGAAACCCTACATTGAATTGGATGTGGGCGATGCCCCTTACTGAAGATGAGTTTAATATTGAGGTTAAGCATAAACATTTAGAATAGCGAAACCGAAATATGTTATTGCTTTGGCTATGGGATTCATTTGGAATATATAAGGCAAGAACAGCGCAAAACCCTACCATTGTTGGAAGTAGATTTTAAATCGTATAAATTGAATGATTGGTAAATGAGTGCCCGAATGAATGCAAGGAAAACTATTTCTGCGCGTCAGTGAATACTCCAATAACTAGTTGTATGCTGGAAAACGAAAATTAGAATGGATACATTATCAGGTGACTGCATCTGTAAAACCTTGGCATTAAACTGGTTCCCTTAGTTTTCCGAATATTTGAGATATTTAAGATTTAGGTGCAGGTAACGATTGTGCATACGATAGCAGTCCAATAGAAACAGTGGTTCATCCAGGTGCACCGAGGTGCATCAAGTTTCACGGGAGGCCTCTTGAGCATTCATTATTCTCGTACTCAGGTGTATTCGACCATGTATATTTGAGAATTCGCCGATACGCTGAAGTAGATGCCTATTTATTCACTCTGATACTCTTGTGACGACTCATTGAGGCACTAATGTATTTGTTAGTTACCCAAGAATTATTTATTCAATAATTCAAATACTTATGGATGGATACAAGTGACACTGAAATAATATAAACTAAATATGCATTTAAACACCACATGTAACTATATCACGCCATTATTAGTTTTCTTGATCTTTTAAGAGACTTTAAAAAATACCAAAAATAAATCTTGACTGGTGATCAATCATGCATGACTCATCCTCATTAGTTGTTTCCAGTCATGCCAAATGAAGTAAATCAGAGGGAACTGGGAACAAAATCCCTTCTCGTGTGGCGGTGGGTGGAAGTAATGGACGCTGACCGTGCAAGCGATGGATAAGCGGACGAAAATTTCCGAAAAAAAACTGGTCTACGTCTACGTAATACCCTGAGAGTTACCGCAAGGGTAAGTGGCAAGGGGTGAGGATAACCACAAATCGCTTGCAACTAAGTACTTTACAAGTTTTACACGAATTATTAGTTGAATGTTCTTTCAAACTCTGCGTGTTATATTCTGCCCTTATTATATGCTAGAACCGCATGCTTCAAGGGAAAACGCAGAATTTGTAACGTGCACTGAGAAAAGAGTGAAAACACCTGAACCATTTTACCTAAACATTCTAATTTCATCCCAAATTTCAGTTCTTAAGCTTGTGACAAATTCCTTCCGCATGAGCCTCAAAATGGCTCTGGCAAGGAATGATTACAATTAATTGGTGAAAATATAATTTGTTTTCTATTTTACCATCTTAAGGTGCAAAATGAGCACTTTTTATTCACAAGGATTCATGCATGTTTGCCATATAAAGAATTGGCTGATGGAAGTTGAGCCAGTCAGAGATAATCCATCTAAACTTGCGAAAGCAGTACTTGCAACTAGGAGCTAAAATGCTACTTCTTAGTGGAGACATGTAAGATATAAGAAACGCGTGCTTCGATTCTACATATTAATGACGCATCACACATGGGTTAGTAAGACTTAATTATGGCGCATGCACTACAATCTACCCAAGTTATATTTCATCTGCCTATTCCTTTACTATGCTGCCTTTTATATTCTCTTATGGTACGCAGGATAAATGATGCTAAAATCTGTCGTATGTCAATCTATCTCCCCAATCTTTATTTATCTGATCAAATACAGCATGATACGGAGGCGTTCTTCACATGTATCTATCATTTTTGGTGAACCTATCTGTTTAGGTCAAATTAGCTGGACTGAGTTTAGTTAGGCATGTCCAATTAAGTATTTCAGGGCGAAATATGGTCCAAGCAATACTTTTGCGGCGATGAATGCGCAGAAATGGACACTGAACTTGCAACAGATGCATAAGAGGACCAAAAGGTACGCAAAGAAACGGGTTATTCATGCCAGGTATGGTTCCCGGGTAGCGATACAAAAAGATATATTTTTATCAAAATACCTCAGCTGAAGCCCTTCAGATCCTTTCAGGTGATGCCTGAGCCGAGTGCTAAGGTGAGGAAAGATGCTCGCTAAGCTCTTCACGATCCATCCTGCGCGGCGCGGGAGGCCTCGCGCGGAGGGCATTAGTCGGCCGTCGGCGGAAGCCGGAATCCGAGCTCAAGTCATGAGCCGCGGACAATGACGCGGAGGAGCATGACAGAGGACCCTGTGTGTGTACGTGTGGAATGATGTGAGTCGCGCAGAGTCAGAACGGGGTCGAACGACCGGGGAGAATTCGAGGGCTAGAACAAAAGGCCCGAACAACAGATTTCGTGGGGGGGAAATGATGATGTGGGTGACGCTGCCGTACCCGGGGTGAGCAGATGGTTTGGCAGACGACGAGAGCAAGGGTTCAGAGGAGGGTGGATGGGGAAAGGACCCGTATTCAGGGAGGGGTCCGGGGTGGTTCGGTTGGGGAGACCAGACCCGTATTCCTCCTCCCTCCACTCTGGACCTTTCGTCCCTCTCCCGCGCGGGTAGCTGCTATAGGTGGTGTGGGGAGCGTTTCCTGGGACGAAACTCGGGGAAATAGTCTAGAGTTAGGCGGCGACGCACTCTTTTAATCAGCGGAATGGCGTCTGGGAATAAATGGAACGGGCGGGACATTATGGACGGGAATTTATTTTTGAGGGAAGGGAGTCGGGGTGGGTGAATTTCTGCACTCCATTGTTCGGACCCGACTCTGCCACGGGACGTGGAGGGAGGGAGGGAGTGGGGTGAACCTCCTGGTAGCGGAGTTTGGGGGGTTGGAAATTGATATGGTGTAGGGCTTGCATGTGCTTCGGTTCGGGTAAGGGGGAGAGGAGGGTGGCATTGGTAGGACCCCGGAATAGCGCGTCGCAAAGCGGTGGCTACTGGGATTTGGCGCCCGGGTATGTGCGAAGCCTTGTCGGAGGATGTGGAGTCTCAGGAAGGAGGATTGATGAAGTGGAAAGATACGATCATTGGCCAAGTCATGAGGGGTTGAATTATGCCCTCTCACCTTTCTTTCTGCGCATGCCCGGTAGGAATCCTCGCGATTTTTTTTCGTTTCGTATCTTTCTCCTCTCTTTAATCATGGCTGCGGACCGCTCTGAAGACGAGCGGACTAATGCATAATGAACTGAGCATTTTTCCCCGAGTCCCAAGGGATTAAATACGAGAGTTGATTAAACTTCTGGATGCAGGCTCGGGATTTTGCTATAATGCTGGGATATATAGATCGTAAAAGAGGAATCCGGGATAAAGTTGAGATGTTGAGGAGACCGTTAAACCATAGTAGGTAATGCTTTGTCATAACTTTGGAAGTAGAAGTTGCGAAGCTCGTTATTATTTCAGAGACATGGTTTTGAACCAATCGAAAGTTGAAGTAATTTCAAGTGCCTTGGTTAATTGTGAATAGGGTCCGACCCCTTAATTAATGGAGATAAGAGCATATGAATTTGCTTCTAGTTTCTCAGAGGTCATTAGGTCTACATAAGTGTGCTTTTACCATGATCCAAAATTGAATTCAAGAAAATTGAAGTGCATAATATAGCAGTTAATTAATATAGCCATTGAGGAAGGTAATACGATTATTTATTGCAAGTGTCTAAAAATAAAACCATGCGCCATTAAAACGTATGCATTCGCGTGCGATAATTAGTGCGTAATTCATAGGCACACATAAGTGTTAATAAAGTAATTTCTTCAACTTCACAGTAAAAGTCACCAGAAAGAGACCCACAGGAAAGGGATTGGGAAAATGTTTATAATGAAAACATAACCCCAAGCCAAATGCTAGTTTTTTGAAAAATACTGTCTAGATTTCCAATGTGATTGTAAGTAGCAATCACCTATTTATTTATTAGGTATACGTTACTAAATATTTAGCTGATGTGATAAAATGGTAGTTAATGTGGTCAGATTTCATTTAGTTATATTTCATGATCCGATCAGGAATTTTAATACAAAATTGGGTACTCTTACAAGTTCACCAAAACTGATTCTTGTCGTTTCCTTTCGTATCCTAAGGGCATATTTTCTGTTTAGTGCCTTATAAAATCTCAACATTTTGGGAATAATTTGACAGTGGAAATTATTGAGTGAAATGGAGTGCAATTTTTTTGACCCAGAGCATGGAATTGAATCAACTCCTCTCCGGAGTAAAATTGGGATATGTAATGAAAAGAAAATATTAGGATCCTAGTTCATCAGCTTTTTTTGGAAATTGTGCCATGCGTTTTGTATTGTACGCTTTAATGATGCCATTCCGTTTTAATTGAGCCACAGATGCGGGGAGATGATCAACCAGGCGGTCAGGGTGCAGATAGAGAGAGGAATAAAAAGACAAACCCAGCGAGCGTACAAACTGTCCCGTTCTTTAGCGCACTCGTGAAATTAGGAGCACTCAGTATTCCCACCGCGGTCCAACCCTTTACCTTTAAAAAAACACGTGTTCACGTGTTAACAAGGGAATGCGGAGTAGTCACTACAGGACGGCGAATAAACACTGTTTCGGGCATGCTTACAAACCCTCTGGTTGTGTTCCTCCAAGCGCTTGTGGACAGAATTATCGTGCTCGCCGGTAGGGGCTTTTTCCTTCCCTTGCTTCTTGTCCCTCATCCATCAATCCTTTATACCGAAGTAGTGCAGGCACAAGCCTTGACAGCTTGGTGAATTTCTTCTAATTTATCAACCACTTTCGAAAATCCTTTGGAGCGATTCTCGAGCATGCTATATTAGATATATGGTTAAGGATGTAGACGGCGCCAAATATAACGTGGTCAGAACCACTTCGGGGTAGTACCGTCCATTAGAGCTCTTTTAATCATTCGCCAAATGTAATAGCATCACTTCCGTGGTTAATGATAAGGTCAAGCTCCCTCTTTCGTTGTTCTGACAGTGACGCACGAAGGTATCTGCTGGCATGAAAAATATGCCAAAAATCCTTGTAGGACTTAGATTAATTGGATACTGGCTCACCTTCCATCAGCCAATACTTCATAAGGCAGACGTGTATGAGTCCTTGCAAAGAAAAAGTACTCATTTTGCACCTTAAGATAGTGACATAAAAAAATATTATATTTTCACCAACTAAATTGAATCAATCCTTGCTCAAAGCAATTTTGAGACCCCCGCAGAGGGACTTCCTTACAAGCTTAATACCTGAAATGGATCAGGTATTTTGCCTTTTTCCTCAGTTTATGTGACAAATTCTGAGTTTTCCCTTGAAACACGCTGCTCTATCATATAATAAAGTCAGAATATAACACGTCGAGTTTTAAAGACCATTTATCTTGGAATAATTGTAAAATATGTAAAGTATTGAAAATTCTCTCAGAGGTGACCGATTCATGCACAAACTAAAATAAATTCCACATACGTGTTTCAAATTTCTTCTGGAAATAATTATATTGAAACCACTCTTGACCTAGCCAGCTTTCTGAAATATGGTTTAAAGATTACGATAATTTAAATTTCTTGTGAGAAAGCTTTTCACATCCGTTGAGACAGATGTAAAGTAAATATATCTATTAATAAATTAGTTTAGGTGGAGAACATACCGTATTCTTAGGTATTTTCACCATCGGGATGCTGGTTTATAGATATCCCTTAACAACAACTCTGAAAATTTTCTGTGCAGCGCCTTGAAAGCATTATTATCTTCTTTTAATTCACATTGTACGACTTCCATATGTCGTTGGCTTTATAAATTCTTAATTTTTTTCTTCTTCATCTCCGTTTTTAACTTCCATCACCATGCTCTTTCAACCTAATCCCTTCCTCAGTTAAGATACCTCCTATATTCAGGGCATCCTTCTCTCTAAATTTTATCTTTGCTTCACATGCCAACGATCACGTGGGTCTGAGGACCTCATTGTTATTATACTTCCCAACTCATGGGTACGTCTGTTCTAAATATATCTGTTTGCTACGTCTGTATTTATAAAAGGAATAAAAAATATTTTTTGTTTACCTTGCCGCTTTTTTGTCACTATTGAGCGGTTCACGGTAACTGACTCGGTGGTATAATAATGACGTAGCTTATACGTTAGCGTTTTCTTTATGAACGTTTCCATATGCATTACAGTATAGACATCGCCAAAAGGTAATTCTTTGTTATGATTTTCCTTCCATTATTTTTTCCGCTCAGTCGAAATATGACGAACGTTATTAGTTTTTGGCATTTTTTACCATCAAACTACATGAACCCTGCAAGTTACTGGTACCGGTTTTAGCAATTAATTTGGAAGTAAGATATTATGTAGCTCCCGTTCCTCCCTTATAAAAAAAAAGAGATCCGCGCATGTTTATCGTTGGTATTGGCTTGCGGTGCGTAAATCTGTGGCCAATTGGGCGATGCCGATTCAGTTATTTCGAGGCCGCTTCCTGGATTACAGCGATGAGGCGCGCTTCAATTACTGACCCCACTACTTCATTGCCCCGCTACGTGAAATGATATGGGACACAGTTTCCGCCTAATTGATGCTCCAAATGATTCACGCATTCCGAGAGAACGCCGCACCAGAAAATGCCTGTACGTTTCTACTGAAACGTTAGACGTAATGAACGAAAGCATAGCGGTGAAAATTAAGCCCTTGTTACCTTGGAGTTGCGTGCGTTCTCGTTCCATATTGATCTTTACTAAAAACGTCTCCCCAGAAACTTGTGGCATTTGATGATCAACTCCGAGCAAGTTCTTTTATTAAACTATGATTCTATGCCATCAATTGACAATGGTAAAATGAACCATAAGCCATTACAGAATTTTACCAGCCCAGTTCATCTGAAAAAATTGTGCGATAGTCACTTTTTAATTGGAAAAAAGTACCACAAAGTAGTGAACCAATATTTCTCACCCTATTCTGGATGGGGGCATTAGTTCTCCTGGAACTAACGAGCTCTAAAAACTATTCTAGTTAAGCTCCATTTAGGGATTATTATAACGAGTGGCGGTCGGGACGTTTTGTCTTTGTTTAAAAGTTCGTGCATTCTGGGCAGTAGGGCGCACTAGGGTTGTTTCAATTGCCCATCGAGGATGATTGCCGCCTATTCCCCTAAATTAACTGGTAATCTTCGTGAACGTCCTGTGCGTTGCGGACAGCACGGTAACAAGGGTACAAATGTGCGTCCCGCTGTGCGTAATGGTGGTTTTGGATCGTTTGGAATTCCTCGTGATGATATGCATTAATTAAAAGTTTGTGCACTCGATGAGCTAATTTGGTGCTCTGCTCTATGTAACGAATGGCTCGCTTCACTGAATCAAACTTTGGAAAATATTATCTGTTTAATTTAGCATCATATCCATCTGTGTGCTACTGGATGATTTGTATTTTGTGGGGGAAACAAATTTCGCCTTACATTAATTTTTGTTACGATGATAACCAAATGGAACTAAATATTTCCATGGATTAAATGAAGGTTTTATTGCAAAAAAATAAATAATTTTAGTAGGTACTGGTGTTAAGAAGCCATTAATTTTTAATATGGAATAATCTATTGTCTGAATGTTTTTTTTATAATTTTGCTTGGCACTTCAAATGTGAAGTATATATGATGTATCATATTCACAAAATTAATGATGCTCTCAGCTTAGTTGGTAGGTCAAGCTCCAATAAACTTTTCTTTTGCTGGTCTCTAGAAAAATGAGGAAGCTTACATGGATTATTTGCCTTTTGTTCACAGAAAATATAAGTTTTACCAACTTCTTTGCCCTTTTTCAAATAAAATATAGTTTCCTCCCTTAACTACATGTCATTTAAATAGGAGGAACGATAAAAAGGAATTTAACCGTCCAATTTTTCCACAAAAAAAATGTGATGTTCTATATTCAGATATGGAGTTAGCTTCTGTAATATGAAATTCTATCTTTTCTATGAAAGATTGGAAATTATGGATACTTAATGCGCAGCAAATGAGAGTATTATCCAGATATATGTCCTAAAGAATAAGTACCGATAGTGCTTATTTCTGTGTTAAATCCAGGATAAAACCGACAAGAAAGTGCAGATTATTTAATGCGTGGTTGTTTATCATTATGCATGCGTACTAGAAGCAATTTCTTGTTCAGCTCTTAGCATCTCACGCTAATAATTTCAAATCTTCCCTGACTCTACTTCGAAACTTTACACCTCTCTTAAATAAATTCATAATAGAGTATCTAACCGTGACTGGCTCCTAAAAATCACTCTTAATACTTCTCCAGAAATACTCCGTCCACACTAGCTAATATATTCCCCTTGCCACCGTTTTTGTATTCAAAGTGAAGTACATTTTTTCCCTTTTGCATCGTGGCCATAAATCAATGTATGTTGCGCGGCCAGCGGTGGCAGTTGGGGAAAATTCCCGAGAGCTCTTGAAACCACTTCGCGTGCTGAAATATCGCTGTGGCAAAGGCAATTTCTGCGCTTCTTTCTTATTTGAAATAACTAGGGTTGACGTGTCATGGTAAAAAATTGAACTTGGCTGCGTGGTCAAAAACTTGTATTTTGAGATCATGTCACGAAAAGTCAATGCTGTTCCTCTGTATGAATTGTATGTTACAGTTATCTTTGTACTCCCAAGCCTGCATAGATTGTAGTTTTCATTCACGTTAGGATTTCAAACGCATGCTGTAATTAGTGTTTTATTGATTGTTGTGAAAAAAGTTATGCTTTCTCCTCTTTTTATCGTTATGTATCCAAGAAATTTCAGAAAACATGTACCTAATTGGCCTTTTGTGTTTGTGACCGTTGAGTTCATCTAGTGGCGTGAATTATACCTTATACGTACTGTAAATATGGAAGTGGGAAAAAACGTAATTCCATCGCCTTTCATGCCTTTATGATAAGAAACAAAAAATGCTAAATTTTACTCAAATTGATTTGAATTTTTCCCTTCTCCGACAGTTATGAAGTGAGAAAAAATAATCCGGTAGCTGCAAACATCCAGTTTTCAACTTTATTTCTTGGGTGCGATTATTGGTGGTATGAAGAGCTTCCACAGCTCTTATCAGTTGCTTTTCTGTTACCAACATATTCGGCCGGGCATAATATTTATCTATCTCAATGAAGACCAAATTTCGTTAATTCTGCGGTCTATCCTTTTTGCATTATTATCGTCCTCATTATCATTGGAACAAATTTCGATTGAGGACAGAAGTCAATCGTGTGCTTAAACAAGTTGGATAAGGTTTTGTAGAGCATTTCTTATGCGCCTCTTTGTTGCCCTTTTTTTAGCTGTTCAATAAATGTAGGCACTTTCATCCAAGGTGCAATATTGTCCCAAGACGTTCCGCGCACAAACTCGTTAATGCCTTCTTCTCCCGGTGATTAACGCCAATCCTGAAAGCAGGGTATTATTCCGCGTCCGGGGAAAGATTAGCGTGTGATTGCACGCAGTCCCATTCGGTCGTGAGGCCCAAAGCGTCAGGTCATCTCCGCTGCGGAAGTAGAAAGGGCCCCGCGTGCCCTCGACGGCGATGATGATATAGGTGGGCAGGTGAAAGCCTTGCGGTCGTGAAGAATGGCTCCGCCTTTTGGGTGGTGGAGGAATGTGGAAGGGTCAGAGAGCTCCGAAAACCTCCCCAACTCCAGTGAAACTCTCTCTCCCGTTTCCCAACCCCTCGGCTATCCTTTTGCTCTGCCGGCGCGCTGCGTAATGCACGCGAATGATTAAGTGCCCGCCTTGCGGTCGCCGGCCGGGAATCAATCCTTATGCGCCAGCCAGAGGGAGGAGGTGCGGCCCCCTTGCTCTCTCTAGCGGTGCAAAGAGGGGTCATCGAGTACGCTCTGCGGGTGTGTAAGGATTGGTGGGGTCTTGAATGGATGTCCCCCTCGACGCTGGCCGTGTAAACTCCTCCCGACTCCTTTCCCCCCTTGTTCATTCTTTTTCGCGCCATTCTTTCTCGTTCTCCGTTCCGGTACCAAACTAAAGGAGGCCTTCCCCTGTTTCTCGCCTCCGCATGGAAATGAACCCGCCGCCGCACCTCCTCACACCCACCCCCCTGAATGTAAACGCGCATACGATATCACGCCCTCGTTTTGAGCCTTCGGTGATTAATCTCAAGAAAGTAGAAGGTTGAGTTTCTTATGGACGGTTGTTTGAGTGTTTGTGAGAATGTAGGTGAGTTTTATAGCATCTTCATCTATTTCATTGCATTTGGCAGGCTATTGGCGTTGAAATATCTTCGTATAAACTCTGTGAATGTTTCTGAGTTCGACTCATGGGATCCACTATGCCCTGAGTGACACAAGGGAGAAAGTTTATTTGCTGATTCCTTCATATGTCCCTTCACTTTTTCTGCTACACACAGTGGCTCTTGGTCTATGTTATTTTGTACTCCTTCACCTGACTTTTATTTTCACTGGAAAATAATGAGGTGTTTTTCTTCATTAAAATGTGATGAATCCTAATATTGATTACTCTTCCGCTAACTATTTTTGCCTACTATCTCACGCCATTACTTGTAGCTCACATTAGGCTTTTCTGGAATCAGATGAATCCTACTGATCACATTAATTTACTCACATGCTTCTATCTACGAAATGGTTGAGAATAATGGAGTATTTTTGTTCTTCATGCCTCTCAAGAGAGTATGTTTACCACTGGATATGGAAGACGCAAATATTTTAAGGTTCTCAATTCACTAATGAATCGTTATGCTTGAAGAACACTAGCAAAATTCAGTGTATTTTAAATTTTTGTAATCAGTTTGACAAGCTAACTGTCCTGGCAATATACTCTTCTGTCTGCTATCATGCTCATGTTATCTTCTTTGGCCCGCTTGTCATCACGACTCTTTATATTTATTAAATTCATTTCCATCATATAGAAGAGCTTAGCCTCATTTCTGGAGTTAATTCCTTTGATTTAACGGATATTCTTAGCGGTAAGCGGTTTGAAGAGCCAAGTGTGGCGATCGATTCTGGATGTGCTTAGGTCGATAATATAATACGAGGGTGGAAATAAGCGTATGTGCTATGTGCTACTTTTGACCAAGCAGAATGAGATGGGAGTACTCCTATAGTACGAGCAGCAATCAAATATTTTTTTGTATAAGCATTCCACAAAAACCCATTTCCTTACCCAAAATATATTTCGTTCATTTCCTAGTACCGCAGTAATAGTTTTCACTGATTCACTATCGCTCCTGACATTAATGAATAACTTTTTCTAAGCCTTAAAAATGATCTATGCTTCCTATTTTTTACATTGAGTGATTTTGTGGACATAATTTTATCCTGATTCTTCAGTGTTGTGATTTGAGTCATTTTTTCCACTTCACGTTAGTTTTCGAATTACTTATGTATTATTTGAATGCCTTCTGTTTTTAGCCAAAATGTTAGTCATGGTTCATATAAAATCCAAGCCTACATCCTTTGTCACACTGGTTAAATAAATACTACGTGGTTACTTTTCTGCTAGTCCTCCAAGGAGAAATTTGGTGGAATTCACTTTTATGATGAGGTCTGTAGGTTGTGTATCTAAACAATTATGCCTACTTGTGTCAAGGCTCAGGTTTCATAAATTACGATTTTGAGCAAAAATATCTGTAAAGTTGTCTCAGTTTGCTGACGGTAACTATTGTACTCTCTTACGACGTGTAAGAAAGTAGTTGTGCAGCTAAAAGACATTATGTGAAACGTCTTTTTTTGTTCACAAAAATTACCCGCTATGGCCTACCGTGTATTTACAGTGATGATAAAATTATTGGGAGCGTTATTCTCCCGTTAAGGTTTTAAAGGGTAGAATACGTTATTCGGAAAACTGATTCTGGCCGTATTTTATTTCCTTAAGTTGGAATCGGCTGCACTCCATAATGACGATACGCCGTTAAGCCTTGCACCGAGCGTGACCCAAATCTCGCTGTTATATCGGGATACGTTACTTTCGTGATCTGCCGATTTGTGGTCTAAATCCTAGCTCAGAGAAATGCTAGTCTCTTTTAGTCTCAATTTATGTCCGCAGCCCAGTACCGTTGTGGATGAGTGCTTTTAGGTACAAGGAATAATTTATAGCATTAGATAACCTCATTAATATTTCAAGACAATATAAGAGCCAATATTTATAGCGTAATGTTTAGAACTTTGGATGCGGTAAACTTTAAGTTGGACCATGAGGTGGTTTACTCTAGGGTTGTGAGTTTCAATCTTACTTTGCCACACGGGAACCTTTTAAACCCAAAACATTGCTCTAATTTTGGCTCTGAACAAATGAAAATTTATCAATAAAGATGTTCAAAACTCTTTTGGTGTTATTTAGAGTCCAGGCACCATCTGAAAGTTTGAAATATACCAAGAACTCTTCCAAAGATTAATTTAATTGCTCAAGTTGCAAAGGTATGGAATTTATTTGTGACATTAGTAATTTAAAATTTTCAGAGTTAATTCCAGTGGTATACATATTTTTAAGAATTGCTTCAATTGAAGTAGCAAATATTCAAAATTTGTGCCCTGAAAATGGTTTCTCTTTTTTAGAAATGCGAAAGTCGTCCTTATATTTAGGTAAAACGATCGTTTTATACCTATGAAGTCTTTATTTTTCATCAAAAACTTGATCATAATGTGAAGATGTTGGCATGAATCTGCTATTGGATGGTTGCATGCGTAGTTTTCAACAATTTTTATCAGTTATAAGATTTCATAATGTTTGAAAAGTTAATTTATGCATAATTATCGATGAGACAGTTTTTTCATTGAATGAGGTCCTACATAGTAAGTCCGTGCTGAATATATTTACGGGAGCTCTTCTGGTACCAGTGTTGAAATATATCGCTTGAGACGCGTATTGAAATCGATAGGAAAATAATAGCCCCCGTATGTGGATGATTTCCAAGTAGATTATCATTTAAAATTAATTTATATATTATTCTTTATGGCAGAACATTCTTTCGCCTAATAAATAAATGGTGAGTTTATGACGTTACCATCCCCGATAGTGTTATTCACGAAAGTGATATCCGCTTGTTATGTCATTTCGTCAAGCAGCTGGTCACCTCCGAAGGGTAGCTACCCGCTTACTATATGCCAGGGGCAGGGAAATAGCTTTCGGATGAAGCAAATGACGCCCGGACACCAGATCGAAAAATAGACTGACACCGAAAAAAACTTACCACTCGCGTTCACTTCAATCCTCATTTGGTAGCGGCGGTCGTCGAATATCGATCCTTATCTTAGAGAACTTGGGTCGAGGGGGAGAGTGTATGAAGCAGAGAGATGGGGAGGAAGGTTTGGGGTGTGTGATAATGGAGGAAGAGATTTGGTGCGGCACACAGCCGTGAACAGAGGCAGTGGTGGATTGTATGGATACGGACACAGCAGTTGAAGTCCGGTGTTAATAACGATGTAGAGGCTACAGCGGGGACGTTATGGGTCTCCGCCGTGGGAACGGAAAAAAATAACGGTTGGCGAGGACTGGGGAAACGCATTTTGAAAGCGGTGGGGGGAAAAATCTGCCAACTTGGCCGGGGAATGAAGGGAGAGCTGCCGAGTGTTATTGCCGGGGAGGATGGTGTCGGGTCCTGCATTTTGCTTGTCACACTTTCAAGATGTGCCAGGGGAAAATCGTCATAAAGAGATATTGCGTAAGGGTGAGGATCTGTGGCACTGTTGCTCCTTGTTCATTACTCACGCACATACGGGACATTTCTTTTCCAATAAATGAGCATTATTCCGTGGTTACCGTATTTTCAAGAAATATGACCCGCGGTTAAAAATCTAATTGGAAAATATTAGACAATCATTGCACTAATATACCCAGTACTTGGCATCTATCCCATATGACTCACGAAATTATGTCTCTGCACTATAATGGTTCGTTGGAAATGCAGTTAGATTTAAAAATTGAAATTTCAATGCGGATTCAGAATAGGAAAAATATTATTATTCCTAAAAGACGATGTTAAATTTTTTTGCCACGCCAATGTAATCATAGAGATTGCAACCAAATGCAACGATTTGGCGTCGTATTTTCGTTTTTTTAAAGTAATTTACGTTTGGAGCTACTATTTCATATTTTTTTAGTGGATAGGAAATAGATTATAATAAAGAAATTCTGTTTGAATACTTTTGTTGGATGAACTGATGGAATTCCCGATTGAACTCCTCTTAAAAAAAACTCTTTTATCTTATTCAAAATGGATTTTCTTGCATGCAAATTACAATATTTCTTTGAAAGTTGCTGCAAGCAAGTTAAGGTATTGTATTTAGTGATGCCGAGGAAATCATTAAGGAATTCTCATACAATGATAAAAAAACAATTGGGGAATATTCAATGTCGGTAACTTGTTCTGACTTTATCTATGTGTAAACTAGGACTAGATAAATGTACTCAGACCTTATTTGGGTTATTTTAGGCCGAAAGATAATGATGAAACACAGTGAGGGATTTTGTTTGTGAAGTTATCGCAGTTGCGACAAGCAATAGAAGCGTGAGGAAATTTGGAGCAACATTTGCGCCTAAATGTTTTGATGATGGATAATTAAGTTCAAGGAGTAGAGCGGATATGCCTAGTTCTCCACTTAGGTGCTCTTCGTTCGAATTGGAACCCCACTTAATCCCCTGCTAACTTCCCTATTAACCTGCTCCATTACCGTATTTAAAACCGCGACCTTGGAAATGCAATATAAGAATTGATGAAAATACTCAACCTTCCGCATTGATTTGATCTTCTTTATTTACATTTATAGTCCCAAATGAGAATATTTTGTCTGTATTTCTATGTTGGTAAATAAACAATTAAAGTGCCCTGTTCCTAACAATGCTGACTGTCTGCAGACCATGTGTCTTAAAATATGGTGCTGCCACTGTGGCGTGGTTACATTAAAAATGCGTGAGTTGTTTAGAGATCATGTTATATTTTATGGTCTGGGTCATGTCTTCTCAATAAAAATATTCCTCAGCATAACCCTCTACATTTGTTTTTTTATGCTGAATTATCCATCAAATATGAATAATAAGGATTATATTAATTGCACAATAAGGTTTACATTGAAGGGAAGACTTCCATACGAACTTAAATGTTTAATGCGTACGTACTTCCATACGATAAATCATGTTTTGTTCACCAGCATATATTTCAGATGTAGCAAATATATTTCCTTCATTCATGCCTAGTGTTGAGGACTTCTTCAAAATGAAAGTGGTTATTAAAATACTCAAGCAAAATATTAGATAAAGATTATTTTTTTCAGATCATATTAGTAAATGACCAAAGCAACTTATTTATTAAAGAAATCGTTTCAGCCACTTTGAAAGTTAAACAATTGTAACCCAGCGGTGAACGAATTATGTGTAGTATTGGCGTCACGTTTAACTGTTAGAGATGGGTAATAGAAATGTTCTCGCCCAATAAAATAGTGGTTAGTCATTAAATATGTACTGGTATACAAAATGTAGTCAATATGTTTAAAACGAGTGCATTTATGTACGGTGATACTGCATTTTATGAGAGGTAAAGAGAATTTTATGTCCCTATTTTTGCGAAAGTTTCTTGTCTGCCGAAATTAAATATAATGCGATAGGAAACTAGCACTTGCAGATGCCACAAAAGATTTGATTGTTTGTTTAACTTTGCATGTCAAAAGCCCGTTTATGTTGAAAAAAAATGAATGTGAATTTTTCCTTTTTCAAACATGGACGTTTTTTTTCGTAACCGGATGCCCGTTAAGCCAACGTGGTGAGCTCCATGTTCACAGATCGTTATTAGCATTAATCATGCAAATGAGGGAAGTGATATATTTATAGCAACGCGTGTGTAGAGCGTGCAGAGTAATCTGTGTTGATACTTCAACAAGGTATATGGGTCAATTGCCAAGTACTCTTTTACTAAATCACTATACTATATCAAGAAAGTCCAAATCAATGATTTGTATTACCAAACTTTATCCATTACTTGTCTCTAATACAGCGTTTTGAACCATATTGAGGTGTAATTATTTAATTCATTGTTTGAACACCGATTTTTTACGAAGTTTATACAAACGGTGTTTTTTTTGTGAAATCAGTTGAAAAACTTTCCATGAATTATGTCACGGGATCTTCTGTATACTTACTTGTGTTTAATGGAAAACTTACACCTGGATTATTATTTCGGGCTTATTTCATCTTGCTGAATATATTTTTTATGCAGTAAGAACATTCTCCTAATATATATCCCTCTCAATGATGCAACAAGTACATATTTGGTACAGAGTATTAAAAACTTGGGCAGTTACTGTGTAGTTTCAACATATGCCTAGCTTTAATTTAATCAGTGACTCTTTATAATGTTCAGTAAATTCCTTTCCGTGAACTATCGTATAGATGCTTGACCTTGAACATGAGTTGCTCATATTCAGAGCCTTATTGAGTTCGCAGTCCCAAATTTTGAGTTATAATCTAAAGTATTACTTAAATAAAATAGCTAATTGGCAGTTATAGTTATCGTTGGCGAGATGCATGAAGTGTTTTCATTTAAATCACGTTTGATATTGTATTTAGAATATCTACTATCCTACATTTTCGAAACGTATGCCATTTTATGCTAGATTGAGATTTAAATTTGTCAATTGAAATGCAAAACACCTTGAAAAAATCGCTGTAAATCGTACCACACAGAGTGATAAAGTGAGAAATGACACCCATATTACATGTCTATTTAGTAATAAATTGGAATTTCTGATATGTATCTTAATTTGCATCTCATCAGCAGAACTAAGCGGTAGAACTAGTAATTTATAGACCAGCGTTAATTCTCTGTGTCAGTGCCTCGAAGAACATTCTATGGGGGATTATTTAGTGGACTTCGGAAGAAGAAACTTGAGCCATTCATTTCAGAAGGTCGTCTACTGTCAGCGGCACTCCCTTATCTCAGTCAATATCCACCCGCAGCTACTTTTATTCGCATCTAACAAACACCAGCTGCTCGTTTTTTTATCTCCGCTTAAATGTTTAGGAATAACACAGGAAGGGCGGAGCCAGATGTTTAGATATGCCGCAGGCTTTGGCGTCGCTGGTTTCCTTCAGTTTTGGCGCATGATAAGAGCGGTTTTGATGTGCCACCGGTAATATCTCGTGCAGTACAATTTTGAACAGCCTTGTAATGCTAGTTAAATTTGTCGATGGACTGGAGTCGAACAGACAAGGATTACTCTGACAGAATAATGCTCAAGCTCTATTTGCACTCTACGGCATGAGCGCTAGCGCCTACGGGATAGAACGTTTGAGCTCTAGTGAGGCTTCTGCGTAAAGTTTTTCTGCAAATTTACTTGTCTTCATCCATTAAAACTTATGATTATTTAAATCTTATTTGTCATAAATTATTTTTTTCAAGTTATGAATAGTTTGGGTACCATTTCTTGGTTAATTTTGGGATTCATCCGTTTCAACTCCATTTTTCGTAATTTTTTTGCCAACGCCAGTTTCGTCTTAAGGGGGAGTAAGTTTGTATTTAGTCTATCACAAATTAACCAGTATGTTTACTTTCCGTGTAAATAAGCGCTTAAATAAAGCTTCATTGATGTCTGATTTACTGAAATCGCTAAGCATTATTTGTGTTCGTCATTCATTCGTGTTCAAACTCAAGGTATTGATGTAAAACTGAGGAAAGCTAAAGACATTACCACTTTTTTTAAATTGAAGTCGTGATATTATTGTTTGATACTCGTGATTTTTGGACTCGATTTAGAAGGCGCAAATATTTTCCTGGACCGTAATTTTTGTTTACATGCTCAATAGTTTGAAACTGAAAAACAATTCTAGCGTCATGATTTTATCGTCTTATTGCTTGTTGTCAGTATAAATTGGAAATCTTTTAATCCATGCAGCTGCAGCAATGTTTCCATCCTCAATTACTTCAATCATACGGTCAAATTCGCGTAATTTTAAATTGAACTGGCTCGCAAGACGTATCTACCTCTTGAAGTACTACGGAGTGATGTGAAATAAATTTAATAATAATTTATTCATGGGCATAGCATTGGAAAAAAATGACACTGCATTCCATGTTACCTACTTATGGGTTTGAGCATTGACCTTCTTCCGGTAACGTCATTGATGAAGGAGCGTTATTGGTGCACAAACAGCTGAATGGTTTCGTTCGGATGATAGGGTGGGCAGCATATGGTGGTGCCTCTCCCCGATTACATTTTCTGCGCTACTAGCAGAAAACACGTTTCACCTTCCCGCAGCTCTTCTATTTGCATTCAGAATCCTTTTCTCCCTTCCCGCATTCCGAGCTTTAGAAAGAGAGATGGTTTTGAGAAGACCTTTGCCGTTTTCTGGGCACGAATGCCCCCTTTTTTTTCTCCCCTCTCTCTCTCTTCCAGAACGCCGGCCATTATCGTTTCCCTTGGAAAAGGCGACCCTCTGCCGATAAGGATTCATGTCCTCACTACCTAAGCGTATTCTCCGAGTCCTCCTGCCCATATTACGGCGCTGACCACATCCCCTAGACTCTTGCTCCTATTTCTCTTCCATTCACAGAGTCCTTCCCGAACATGCTCTTATACGAACGCTTATCCTGATTCCTCCTCTTTACCTTCAATTTCATTTTGCCTCCCGCTGCCACTACCCTGATCTGCCAGCAGGAAACTCTCCTTTCTTAAATTAAATGTCCCTCCAACTTCCTCAAGCTACGTGGATCCCATTGGCTTCGGATCTTGCCTTTGAAGTAAGCTGGATCGGTGCTAAGCGAAGCGAAACAAATTAGTAGTTGACTAAATATTTTTCTAATCATAGAGAACTCCACCTAAAGACACCCTAAAAAGAATAAATTCACGTAATTACTCATGGTTTCATGAAATATTAATAGTTTAGCTGTCGTGAGTTGGGAATAGGGATTAATTAATGAAAATTTATTGCTAAACAATGTTTCGAGCCCAATATGACAGCTATCGTGCAAATAGGTTCGGACGTATTTATCCCTCAGCAATCGAAGTATTTCGATAAATGAAAATTGACGTTGCTTATATAATAATATGTTTATTACGGTAGCGCAATATAGTATGATTTTATTCGATTCAGCAAAAGAAGTACGCGTAAGAAATTGAGAACAATATGTGAGAATTGCTGCTTTATTAATGTTATTCCATCTCCATAAAAGTTTCGAAGTGAGTCCGTACAAACGCATCCCTGCGTTGGGTTATGATTTCGACCGTGCGCGTAAAGGTTGCCTGTTCCAGTTTTTGCTTGCTTGCATTCCCAGTTGACGCCGGAGTCCCTCGCGCTATCATTTTTCTGGAAGTACTACATTAATTTTTTTATTTTTGTTCAACCCAGCAGCCATACTTCGCAGGTTCTGTTTGGTTTATCATCTGCTACTTCCCACATGTTCTCTTTGATTCGGGCCAACTTTTTAATTCGTCAATCCACCAATCACTTGCGAGAATGAAAGTTTGTCTCAGGGTTGTGCTCCGCTAAACCTACCGGCTTGGTGCTTACATACCCTGTCAAATAATGTTGGCCTGTTTCTCGAGCAAACACGTTCGGTCCCGGCGGAATTTAAATATCCCAAAGTCGTCTCGGACCAGGATTGGCGAGATTCCAGTTTTTAATAGCGATGTTTATACTTCCCGAAACTATTATCTCGGTAACGCAGGCAATTCTCCCCTGCATTGCGCTAGAGTAATGGAGATTTACTCGAACGATCATTTGGACTATTAGAAGTGTTCTTCCAGAATGTGTTGCATAAAAAGTGGATACTGCTGAATAGAGACTACATATAAAAGGCAATTTATCCAAGGGTATATGCAGATAAATTGATTGGAAATCGTCAAAATATAAAATCCAAGGGTACAATTTTTATACTTTATACTTTTTTTGGTTGGTGTCTTCGCCAACTATTTTGACTGAACGGAAGGGGGAAGAGAAAAGTGAGCCAATACCTCGTTGTGTAAAATAGTAGAAACAGTTCTGACGTAAGCAATACATGAAGTAGCATAAGTATTTTATATATAACATAAGTACTCGAATCAATGCATTCATAGCATTATGAGCGTAAAATGATCGTAGTAAAAGAAAACTAGAATATTCACAATTTTTGGAACAGAATATTAGGACCAAATACAGTTCGGATAGAGGATATAAGTCCTGATATACAATGGGAATATTTTGAGGAAGTTGAAGGGTTATAGTTTACATTGTAATTGACGGTATGGATTTTCCAGCAGGGAAAAGAAGAATGTGAACGACAACTGAAGTAGAATATCTGAGGAAAAAAAAATAGGTACATACTCTGTGTGTCATTTTGCCAGCAAGTAAGAAAAAGCATTGCAGAGAGTTTTTATTTTGGAGGTAAAACTGTGTGGTATGAAAACGCGGACAGTGGATGAAAAATAAAAAATAAAGGTAAGAGGCACAGAATAGGCTTCGAACCATTTTTCAATAGAAGCGTTGACACAAATAAAAGGAAAAATAGTGTTCGTTAATGAGCTTTTGAACAGAGACGCGGTGGAAACGATCATATAAGGAACTGGATCGACTATTACTATGCAAGCTACTACTAGAAAATTACTCAATGAAACAATACTTACATATTATTCGTTATGCAATGTTTGGAAAGAAATCAATAGTGAAGCAATGCAAGCAAAGGACAAAAAACAACAACCTTTGATGTAAATTATGCATCAGTTTTTTATTGACAAGGGAGAGGGAAAAAGTCGAATACAGATTAAGCCACTAGTGTGTGTTTAATTAGTCAGAGCAATGAAAAACTATGTCAATTCTTATGTTATGATTTAGTCCTACTCAGATGCGCGGGAAAATAAAAGTTCCGTCTGTTATTGACATGACTTCGTATTAATTTGGAGGAGTTTATTAATAACCCTTAATTTCATTAGCAGGAACGTGAAATCTTGCGGTACAATCAAAATAAACTAAATGAAGGAAGGATTCCAGTTTAGGGACGAAGAATTATTAAATAATAAGTTATGTTCGACACCATGACGGGATGTAGAATGAAAACACTGTCTTGAAGAGTTAGCGTTAAGAAGGTTTTTGTCGCAAATAAGAGAAAAATATTTGGAACGCTATCAAATCTGTTGCGCCAATTAAATGCCAATGACGTAATTATGTGACTATCAGGCATTGAAATTTCGTTTATTTTGAAATATTACGTGCTATTAGGGTTAAATCTGAAGAAACTCAATTGGTGTCATCAAATTTCACATTGAGTCAGAATGAAACGCTGATGCCCTCGATTGTGTGGAGTGGAAGGATAGTGGATCATTTGAGCATGGTTTTCGAGGCCAAAAAAGGTACGGAATGGTACGGTCATGCGCTGTGGGTGGATGCCAATTATACCCGGTACCTCTAATAGAGGAGCTACTTGATTAAAGCATGGTTGCTGAAAACTGTTGCCCTTCCTTATACCCTCGCTGGGTTTAAATTCATCAACGCCACGTGAAGCTTCCGTGACCAAGAGGTATTTCTTGATTTCTACTCCGGCGTATTAGAATCGTACGCCTCGTACTCAGTCACTGTTTAAAGGCGCTGATTACTCGAGCGCACCCGGGCGCGTGAAGTATCCTTCTTGCGGGGGTTGGGGTTTTCGGGGCGTTATTGGAAGTGGGTGGTGGGATAAGTAGGGAAGGTGGAAAGGTTCGTTTTGGGCGGTTGATAGCCTTGCGAGGGAAGGCAAGGTTTCGGACGGGGGTGCTCGGAATGGGAGGATCGAGAGGGAGGGATAATTCGTGCAGAGGAAGGCAGAGCGGGGGTAGCGGGGCGGGGCAGGAGTTGTTCGTTCCGGAGAGCCCCCGCCCGCAATTGCCTCGAATTGAGGTGCAATTTTCATAACGGGCTCCCAATCCTTCCCCTCCACGCTTCCGAGGGTCAATTTCCAATGGCTGGACGTCGGGCAAGGCCTCGCAGGGTCTGGATCGAATCCTTGCCGGGGAAATTCAAGGTTTTTGCAAGGAAAGTGTAGGGTAGGGTTGCAAAATTTTCCTCTCGCTTCGCTTATGGGTGTCTTAAGCGTGGCTTGGTTAGATGAGGTGAATTCTTAGTCCTTCCTTTTCAAGGTTCAGGTGTTTCCTTCCTTTTAAAGGTTTATAGGAATAGATTGAGATAGCGTTGTGTAAACCCAGTGAAGAGGTTACTTACGTTCGTAGTGCAGAATAGGCTTTCAGGGACATACATTTAAGCAATTAAATGGAATTGTTAATACAAAGAATCCAAAATGGGTTAGAAGTACGAAGACATGAGGTCAGTTTTGGTAGTCACTAAGATCATGGTGGTACCTGAGATCTTATGTAATTAATGGGCTATTATTCACCAAAATACATACATCACTGTGTAATCCACTCTAAGGGCATGTGGCTGTGAGTATGCTAGCACCAAGAACGCATCAAGGAAAAAAATCTTATTTTACTGAATACATTGGGGATCCTATTGTTCATACACACCTCTAAAATTATTCGCATTCATTAAAAACTTAAGTACCTTCGCATAACAAATATTTAAGCTTTGTTTTTTTGTTCTTCTATCGCTAGTTTAGTGTAGTTATTGTAGAACCTATCTGGTCAATGTTGTCCAAATTGGCACAGAAATGTCCTCTTAAGTAAAGGTTCGTGGGTGAAATCCCACAGGGCCCGAATTTTATGTCTCTCAAACTAGATATTGCGCTAAATGTTAGCTGTTCTAATCTGCCGCTAAGCCCCCCGCTGAAAAGTATCCAGAGTTGATCCATGGAGGAGACTTTTGTTTCGAAGCAGCATTATATGGCTCTAAATAATAACAGCAGTCCAAAATACTCACTGAATATGGAGAGAACACTGAAGTATTTAGGGCGCGGAATAAGACACGTGACTAAACTGCCTATAAAAGGTTTATTATTGCACTCGACACAACAAGGATTACAGAGCGACAATTGCAATGGGAAGCGGTAGAAGCGATGCGTCGCGGAGAGCTGACTGCGTAGCTGCACTGTCCGGCTGAGCGCGCTGAGTGAGTCCAGCTATCCTTTGGTGTTCGAGGGCCGGGGTTCAAATATCCCTCTGAAGCTTCTAGTAGGGATATCACATCGACATCGATGTATCGGACTACTCGATGTTTTTTTGCCGATACATCGAAAACATCGAGTGGTAAGACAATCGATGGAACATCGACTAGATGTTTTCAAAACACTCAACATCGGAGCGATGTTTTAGGAAACGAGCGGTATAATAAATGTTTTTGGTTGACCAATAATTCATTTTTCTGATTATCATAAGCCCTTCAAGAATACGAACGAACCGTCCCTAATTACGACATTTATCGTTCGCGTGTAGGGAAACAAGTGAAGGTATAAAATCGTTCACGTTTTCAACCCAGTGTTGCCTTCCGTTCTGAGAGGATTGTATCAGCTCTCAACTTGGTGGTACAAGATAACAGGAGTAGGTTGGGGTCGCTGCATATTAAGCAAAGAGTGTTCCTTACCGATACTGGGAGGTTTAAACGTTTTAAACCCACTGTATTTCAATTTGATTTTTTTTAAAACTACCAAGCTTAGAATATTTTTAGGGAACAGGTGCACCCACTCTATTGTGATATTTGTTTTTTGCCGTATTATGTTATTTATCTTTATTTCATTATGAAACAGTGATATGTTTTCTATGTTTAAAAATAAATTCAATGGAAAAATATTTACGTATTATTTATCAATATCTTACTAAATAAGGTCCGATTTCCGAATAATTTTCAAAATTTTTAAGAAGATGCAAAATTTCTGATGCATAATACCTCTATGATAATAACTAACCTAGGATATGAAGGCATAAAAACTCGATACATCGAAACATCGATGTTTTTTGTCGATGAATAATGAGTGAGTGGTGAGTACTTATATAAACATCGAAACATTGACCACTCGATGTTTTTTATTCGATGTGGCATCCCTAGCTTCTAGAGCCTGTCGGCGGAAGCTTCGGGAAGCTCGTCGAACGGTCCCTCGTGAAGGGGGGTGCCGAGCGCGGAGGTAAGGGTAGTGGCGCGACGTTAGAGGAAGGGAAACCCGCGAGTGCGCGGGAAGTTTCCGGATCCGTGGCGGGCGGAGAGGCCGCCACAACATTAGGCACTCGGAAAAACGATGGTAAATGGTACCAAGTATTACACAGATGATCAATTTCGAAATACCGCTCTTAACTCAAGAATGAGAAGTTTCACGAATTTATCAGAAGGAAACCGAATGAATTGCAGGTGATTACTGAAATATATTGCAAAAGTAATGGATACGCTGATACATGCATTGAAATTCATTTCTGTTTACTATCCCGTTCTAATCATTTTGAAAATATCATGACTTTATTTGATTCTGCAACAGAGGTCGCGTATGAAATTACCAAAAATATGGTATAACTGAAGCTTTATTAATGTGACTCCATCTCTGTATATGTTGCGAAGTTAGTCCGTACAAACTCTTCCCTGCGTTTCGCTATGGTTACGACCGCCCACGTAAAGGATGCATTTCCGAGTTTTTGCTTATATGCATTTCCAAAGAGGCTTTCACTGGGAGTGAAATAGAATAATTCTTTTCTTTGCCAGAATATTTAGGCACAAAAGTTGTGATGAAAATGCCGTAAACGGGCTTATATTTAAATTACACTTTTTGAGTGCGAATTTTGGTTGCAAAGCTTTTGATATCCAATATATATGATTACAATCATCAGTTGATACTATCCCTTTAAAAATTTGGTCTGGTGGAGTAACTCAGAGTTGCTACCTGCTATCATTTCTTTACGTTTTACATATTCGTGTCAATCTTTTTTCACTCGAGATATATTTCTAGTCCACTCAAAGCGTTACCCCCAGCGTACGTAAGGAAAGGTTTACGAGGAATCTATTTGCGTTTTATCATTATCCTTCCTATGAAATATGTCCATGAACATAATTTTTATGGAGTTTTTTATGCATTTGCGGACAATAGTTGAAAGCTATTGGGTATGTGCCAAGAGGATAATGGCGTCTGCGTGAAAGAGATAAAGCGTTGACAAATGATGGCAGGGATTGAGTGATAGGATAAAGAGGGCCCATTAAGGGGATTTCCTTCCGTGGACGGACAGAGATAAATACTAATTGGTTGTTATTCTTGGAGATGAGGCAGTTTTTGCTATGTTGCTCCTATGAGAGACCAGAGAACAAAATTCTTCATGAGTCTTCATCAGCGTAAGACTCCATCTCAGCCGACGTTTCAGCAATCGACTCTTTCATTTTTTTCAGGAAAAGCGGGTGGGTTGAAAGTTGTCTGCTATATGTGTACACACCCTGCTCTCTGGGTTAGGTGTCTTCTTATTGGTCCTAAGATCGACCGGTAGCTACATCACTGCTAATTGCTCAAGCATTCGTCCTGGCAGCCTGGCGGAATTTCAGGATTGGTTTTCAACTAATACTGAGTTTACACATTATTCTTATGGAGTGGGATGTATCGATGACTTTCTTAGTCAGGCAATTCAGCATCCTTGCCTTTGGCAGAGTGATTTCGTCTCGTCCCAGAGCATGGTCCTGGGTAATGGTGTGTTTTATGGCTGAATTTTTGTTCGTCCCAATATGAGATGTTCCGGATGTATCTTTGGCAAATTTTCAATGGAATGGCCGCGTAGACAATTGCTAAAAACTTCCGCCGATAAATATTACAGAATTGTGGATATCGATGCTTTTACTCTCAGGAGTGTTTTACCTGTAAACCTAATGGCATTCTTGGTCAAATTATATTTTCCCGAGGATTTTATCCGCGAATATAGCAGAGTTATAACATTATCACTTCAATTGCAGAAAACTTGAAATTGATAAATAATCTATCTATATCATTATGATTTCTTCTGCTTGACGTATGTAACAGCTAAAATGGCATTCCTTAGTTGTTATCTACCAAGCCGTACGAAAGGGGATAATATTTCATAGCCATATTTCACTATTGCCTCAGAGTCTACCTGGAGAAGGTCTTTCTTCAATGATGGCTATCGTTCAAAGGAAAATAGTTGACATCTTCATATTGCATTCAGCACAACATAATGTGACGCAAATGACCCCAGTTGTCGGCCGCCTTCCCTAAACACCTAAAACTATAGTTGCTGTATTGATAATTTTTTACGTTACCGCTAGGCCAAATGAGTAATTGTGACCTTCATCACCTTCATGACGATGATGACCCTGACGATGAGCAACCCTATGGTTGGTTTAACACAGGTCACCTCTCGACTCTCTTATCATTTTCTTTTCCATTCGTCCTATTTACATTCCCCACAGCGTTTTTCATCATCAAATCTTAAATAAATAAAAAATCCTTCCAGTTATAACATTTGTAGGTTATTTGGATACTTTGATGGATTTACTAGTTCACTGGGCCTACCTGTATTTCAATATTATGAAAATATTTAGATGTTTCTTTAATATAATCAAGAAAATATGATAACTGTAAATATTTCTAAAAAGAAGATACCCTAAGGGATCTCTTCTGGGTAGGGAAAGATTTATTTCAATTGGACGAAAGTAGATATAGTCTTTTCATTTCAATCAAGAGCCATGCTTTTTCCTTCTTTGGATTTCACGTCTATTTATCATATTTCATTATTTACTCTATTTTTCGGAGCAGGCTATTTTTATTCAAAATGCGAGTTTATCGGCTATTTTATCTTTCAGTCGTTTCAATCATATCCGTGGAATTTATCTTTCCTCACCCTCGAGCGAGATTCCTTGTTAGTTCAGTGCCTGTTTCCCTTCCTTTGAAGGTTATTTCAGCATGACCTATTGGAGAATCATAGGCTCTGTTTCGTACATATAATTTTTATCATATTTCTATTCCGTTCCAATGTTTTCTTTGCATATTCTTTTCATGCGGTTTTCATTTAAAAATGATCATCTGGGAAATCCTCTTTGTCGTTCGCACTGATGCCTTTCTCCACATACCCATAAATCTGTATCAGTAAAAAATACGTATGATTTTATCTCCTTTCAATTGTTTTTTATACAGGACAGAATTAGCCAAAAATCGATATGGATGTGGCGTACATTTCACTAACACAACTACTTATCGTGTGCTGAATTCCGTTTAAGATACAAAGTATTAATAAAGGAATTAAATTTTCTGGAGTAAGGTATACGAAAAGTCTCTAAACCAAGGAATTAGCCGTAAAAAAAAAGATTAGTAACCTGTAAGAAGATATTCTTCCACTGGCACTTTTTATCTTATACTACTCTTTTTATATGTAGGAATAACCGTCGCAGGTAAACCTCGTCTAACACATAACACATCGTTTCGTTATGCACTTAATGCTAAGAGCCTATCTACTTTCATGACTAATTCGCTCTCTTTTCTATCGCTTACTTTATTGCTGTATTTGCAGTACGAACTCGAATCCTCAGGCATTTTCGTGTTTGATAGATGTTTACCATTCACATACGCATTTCCTTAATATCATCATTTTACAATGCTATGTTTGGTTTAATGCAGCTATTTTGAACCTCATACCAACTAGTCTTTTGTTGTCCACATAATTATTATTTCCTTTTACAGTCTTAACTACTTTCTCCATGCATCTCGTGCATACATTTATTTTGCATTATTTACATTCACTTATCCCTCGACGGCTGTCATCGAGCCAACATGTTTCAGTATAAATCCAAATATATAATCCCGTCTCAAATTAAAGTTTCTGTTTATCAAGTTTTTAAAAATTTCTACTTTCTCCTACTCGTTACCTGACTTTTTTTTGTCAATCCGTCGATTCATTTATCCCCATTCATAATTTCAAGTATTTCTTTCAACTTAGAATTCATATTTAGTTGCAGCTAGTATATTTAGGTAGTTATACGTTATAATCAAAAGTTTCGTATGATCATATAAATGGCAAACAAATAACTGTAGGAAATACTGGAAAAAATTCAGGTAAATGCTCAACTTGTAATTTAGCAGTTATTTTTATCGTTCGTATTTGTAATCTTTGATGAAATGTATTATACATTTTTACTGCTTGTAACAATGCATTTATAAATAAAAGCTTTGAACGATGGTATATCCTATCTACTTCTACTTTATACTCTCCAAGGCCAACGGACGAAAGAGAATGAGGTTGCGGCGCATGAGACAATCAATTTTCCAAAAATACTTCCTAAATACCTAAATTAAAACGGTCAAATTGCGTTAACATTTAAAGTATGGTAGTCTCATGAAAAAGGCTGAAGTCTTTCAATTCTGAAATGTAGAGCCTAGGAGGAATTGCTTTTGGACGTATAGGGTTTAAGTTATGTGCACCAAGGGCTAGGGTAATTAATTTTACAACGTCTTATGTGAGATCTTAATCCACACAGGACAAATACAATACCCTTTACCTGTTGGAATTTGAACTAAAAAGCTCTTGGTTGTCTGGCCAGTGCGTTATTGAATAGATGTATGGTGGTCTAGGCTTCAAATAGGCTGTAGATTGAGTATACTCAGGAAATTTTCAGGAAATGTGAGAAGTGTGGAGTGAAATTTTAATCGAGGAATTAAAGAGCATACATATTGGCATCCCATCCGACGGAAAGAGTACTGTTATTGCACCCATTGACAAATAATTTTATCCCTTTGAAAATTAATTTTGCGTAAAATTCTTGTACCCCTAAGATGGTAGTCACTCATAGAGCAAATATATTTTTCTACGTTCATTCATAATTATGGTAAATGTTAAGAGCAAAATTTACACTCTTTGTAGCGAAGTGTCCAACTGCATTTTCCATTGGGGTGTAGTTTGGGGCACTCACTACTACCTCATCTCAATTTTGGCTTGCCCTGCTTATTCCTTCCTCCCAATATCATCATTTCTGTCTATTTTTCGTTCTCTATGCCGTTTCTTGAAATCCGTTTCCCCGTTTTCCTGGGGCATAAATTTCTCTCCTTTCCGACAAGCGATATCGGTTTCATCTTCCCGCCACGGCCTTGGAATTCGGAGCGGTGAATTATGTGGTAGCGCTCCGTGTGATGGCACTCGTTTCATCCAACTCTTGAAGTTTCCTTCCCGAGGTCCAAGACCCCTTTTCCTTTCCCTATGTATATATAGACATATATGTGAAACACAGACCCCCCAACTAACCCAAGTGCGTGAATCTTTGCTATGAGAATTAGCTATTGCCTTCGTTTTTCGATACTAGCTAAACATCTGCGTTGGTTGATGAAGTAGCTGTCAAGAGAAATAGATGTTTCTGTGAGATAATGGAAACAGGGGTTCCCTACTTACTCCTTGAGAGAGGAAGACGTATTTTATATGTGACAAGTTTTATGTCCAAGAAAAAGCTGACACAAATGCTCTTATGCCTCCTTTAAATCGTTTTAATTGTTTACGTAGCATATAATCATTTATAAGACCATTAGTTTTAAAACTAGAATTATGTTATCTACATTGACTAGACCAGGGATGTTCATCCCGCGTGCCGCAAAGGGCCCAGAACAGTGTTGAATGTGGCACAGAGATTAATGAATTTGCTGGCGATACGAATAAAATCTTGAAAATCAGTGGTTACATTAGCCTTTAATGCAATCATAGCAGCACAATGTATTTATTACTTAAAAATAACTCCTCGAATTCCAAAGGATTACAAGCATTCAAATATAAATTTCCATTACACAATGCTTCAGAGTAATTTTGATCTTTAAATACGCTGCCTAGTATATATTTTTGCTTCTTTATATTCTCTTAATAGCTTCAAATTGGTTAACGATAGTACTAATACCAATATTTTAATGTCGTTATTATTCTTGTAGCATACCTGGAACGAAACCATAAAAATGCAATAATTATTCCGCCAATACAAGGTTGACAAACAAGCTGCGAAGGCCTTGTATTAATGTTTTCATTATTCCTGTTGTAATTATTTCGTCCCTAGAATTCCAACGTTACAATGTTCAGTTCACAACAAAGTAAATAAATACAGAGAGAGTAATAAAAAACCAAAACTTGCTCAAAATTGCCTCATCACCTAATAAAGGGATTGCATTCCAGTATACTTCTTAACAAAATATCATGAACCCCGTTTTCCCATTCCCTATCGCCTTTGACTTGCTCCACGTCGAAAATCGATGTTGTCGCTGAGGAGGGGTTTAAATGAATACAGTGGACGACGTGTTGTATTTGAAGACGCTTTTATGAGAGTTAGATTTATACGTATTAGCAATGGCTTTGATTCTGGTGAATGCAAGCCATTAACTTTACGTTTTCTTATTCTGTAGCTCAGCCCCCGACTATTCACAGTAAAGAGTATTATCACTGTGGGATACAGATGCGGGTGACTATTTGTACGCAACTGTCTTCTTATCACCAGAGTTGAGATGTACAAGCCTTCACCGGAGTTGTAGAAAAGGGAGGGTTATTGATTTGTTTTCTTCACAGCTTCTCTCTCTTCTCAATATCACTACCATTCACCTTTTTTCTACGGGGCGAAATTAATACAAATCCAATAAGAAGCGCAGCGGAGTCGAATACATTTTTGCTAAACGGAGTGGTGTAGCACTTCTTTTATTCCCTACAACGGTGACCAGCATATATCCATGTTCAGGATGAGATGAAAATTATAGCTGAGTGGGAAAAGTATATGCATGATCTCTGTGCATTAAAATGTCTACATCTTCCTTAGTATTAGTTCGAGTACAAATGTTTGAGTTCTTTCGGTGGCGTATTATTTTCTCCATCGAATGGCAAATGACCATTTTTAGTAGTTATTGCACGTTAATTGATAGTATGGGATAAGTGATCTGTGGAATTGCTTTAATTTCAATTAACTTATCTACCGTTCGAATTCTCTCATCCGATTTAAATTTCCCATTATATACCTCCTTGGTTTTTCCTTTTTAGTTTTGGCAGTCGAACTGGTTTTTTTAAGCCCTAGAGAACGTACTTGAAGCCTCTCGCTTTAAATAGGATGTAAAGTAATATTCCTATATTATTGAAAATTGAAAATAAGACAAAAAACCATCGCATGTCGGTCAATTTTACGTGTAACGTCACAGGTTCATACATTATTTTCTCTCACTACTGCCAGGTGATGTAAGCGCGGCTTCGGACAATGCACTCCGCACAAGCATGTATTTAGAATTTGTTTAAGAAATCAAGTAATTTTATTGAGTTGTTTATTTTTTATTTATTCAATTTATTCATTTAAAAACAGTTATTTATTTTATTTCGCATGGTGCAAACGTCCGCCACGAGGAACAGCCGAGAATTATGCTACCGCTAAACAGTAGGGGGCGTAGGAGATTAGGAACAACTAGCATGAAGAGTCCAGCGGAGCTGACCAGGCAAAATCCCGCGAAAGTGGGCACAACCACGTGTGGAAACTACTCTAGGTGTATACCGTTTTCTAGAGAGGAGATTTTCCGAGCTTTGAGAATTTGTAGCGATAATAAATAATACGTTTACCGAAGCCTAAAGGCTGGGAGACAATCAACGTAAACAGCTGACGTGAGACGTTTGCGTGAAACGTGAGACGGGAACTTTTTCTCCAGTGGACACAATCAACGTACGCCACTCGCGAGTGAGGAACAATTGACTGACGAAATCTGACGCAAAGAAAATCCATAGCGAATGTAAAAATGAGCTAACAATTAATTTACATGACTGTGGAGGTACTTATGTATTCAATGCGTTGATTAAGTTACCAGATCGCTTAAGTTTCTTTTAGTTCACAAAATTAAATCGTGAAAATCATGTGTAATCTTTCCTGACGAAATGTTCACTATCTCCAATATCAACAATGGCAAACAAGCTTTTTTATGTCATAAGTCACCGAATAAAATCTCTCTAAAGAAGAATAACTTCAAATAACTATTCATTCATTGATTCTCTCTATGTTAAAATAAAAGAAAAGAATAAGTTTTACATTATTTGAGACTAAAATTTATTTCAGAAGAGGTATGCATCCACTTGTGTCTTCAATAACTCCCTACAGGTGGCTCCTTATCGTCAACTTCTGGGACAGTTTTCATTGGTTTTCCGTGTACGTGAAAGGTGAGAGATGGGAGATTACCACTCTCACGTTGCGCGCTGATTGTGTCCGTTTCCGTTCTTCCACCCATGAGCCATTTCTTCACGATTTACGGAACACGTTTCACGTCACCCGTTTACGTTGATTGTGTCCCGGCCTTAAGGATTGAATATTTCCTATGTTTTGAAATGTAAACGATGCTTATTATTGCGTCATCAACTAGGCTACCATAGTCCCGCCATTTCTGAGCTTTTTCGAAAGAGTTTGAATCATTTTCTTGTCAAATTCTTGGAATTTCATGTTACAAATTATTTGCACACCAAGAATACAATCATGGTGGATTACGAATCGCCGTTAGTGAACTTTGTCTCACTTGTGGAAGGAAACTTTCATATCATCCACCGTTATTTTCTTTCATGTTCCACTATTGTTGATTTGCACTCGTTTCTCTTCTAACCTGAATGCATTATCTGCACGTAAGTTAGACGAGGAGTGAGTTAATTTGAGCGGTGATAGGAATGGGATTCAACCCTAAGTGAAGGGGTGCAGATGTCGAACCCGGACCTTCATATTCCGAACCAAAATATAAATTCGTTCCGATCAAAAAGGCCTGTGTACCCGGGGGTTTCTCCTGCGTGCGCTTAAAGTATAAAAAGGGGTAACGCGGGTGGTTGAGGGGAGCGTGAAAGCGGATGGTTTTGAGGGGGGGGGGCGGGGCTGAAGTTGGTTTTTGGGCGGAAAGTCATGAGGGGCGCCTATAGGGTACGCGACGCCCTTCTTCCCTCGGTAAAGGCAACGCGTGAGGTCAAGCCAAATGGGCGTCGGGCCCACAAAACCGCACTTCGGCTTTGCTCCCCCATCCCGCCCAAGACTCTTCCTCGGTTGAAACAAAAGAAAGGGAGAGGAAAAAAAAAACATTTACACGGAGGAAATCCCTTCCGCTAGGGTGCCCTTCCTGTGCCGAGCGCTCCACATTTTTTTTTATCCAGGATGGAGGGATGGGAGTTGTGCCTACCCTGCGAGAATGGCGTTGGCAATATTTCAGGGGTTGCCGGGACAAAGTCGCCAGGGTCATAACCGTCGGGCTGGTAGGGAAGAAGACAGGGTCAACGATGCAGTCCTAGATCTGCTCCGCCCTTAACGGCGTCTCAGATGGAGGAGATGTTGCTGGAATGGGATCGGGAGGGAAAGTAGGGAGACTTGACAGGAACCTAGCGTCGGAATATCGCTGCTGATAACGGAAAGCGTCTTTGGCCCATAGCACCTCGTTCCAGTCGACAGACGGGCGGCGTCCTAATCATTAAATAAATTTCACATAGCATCATTGTATGGACCGGGAATTGCTTTGAAAAAGCTCTGTCGTTACCGAGATCCGATCCGCACTTCCGGTAAGGCTAATGAATGGTTTCAACCACTTTTCCATCTCAATCCCACTTCGAGGATGAATAAAATTGCATCCATAGGAGAAGAATGATTTGGAAGGCGTTGATCTTGGCTATTTTTTCCTAGAATGTTCATGTTCTGGTCACGGAGTAATTTTTGGTGGTATACTTAAACGCAGCGGTTAGCCAGGAATACCTCGAATGACCCTTTCTTTGTATTTGTATCCAAAAACTAGGTGCCGATAATGAGGATATACGTCTACATTGACAGAGAAAACTTCATACTACTTGTAAGGTGTTCGGTTGGATATAAATCTTTATCAAACATACATTATAATTTATGATATCTTGCAACCCACGCCGAGGTTGTTTGGAAGGGGGGAATACCTACAAAATTTATGCTTTTCGTATGTAATTAAAAGGCACTATAACACTTCAGGGAAGCGTGTTAGTTAACAGCGAGTATATATCCTAAAAGAAGCGTAAATAAATAGCAAGTAGCGTATAATGCTCAGTTAAAGTTAAATATGCAGTAAATAAGTGACCTTAACTTCTAATGACAATTGACAAAAGACGAACGATGAAGTGCTACAAGTGGTAAAGGAGGAAGGACATTTAATTGATGAAATTAGGAGAAGGCAGAAGGTGTGGATGGAAAAGGTAATAAAAGGGGATGGTGTTTTGAAGGAGGTGATTGAGGGAAGAGCGATGGGTACGCGGGGAAGAGGGAGAAGAACGGGTAGCTTGGATGGAATGATGGGTGGCAGGAGGTTTGAGGGGCTGAAGAGGGACATCGTGTGAAATTTAGGGGGTGGGAAGAATTTAAATGTCCATTTATACCTACATTTATGGTTATAATACTAATAATAATAATACCAGTCCCTACTTATGTGCCTTGTGGAGAGAATTTCGAATCCGTCATTTTGATGGGAAGTTAATCATTTGTCCTCTTGTCACCTTTTGTAAGAACATGCTAATGCCGATGCCCCTCCTCTCTTTCATAAAAACTCCTACATTTACACGAATGCCCACTTATATCGGGCGTTCACCTTCCTTAAAAAACTACAACATTATTATCAATACCTGAAATCATGCAATAGCAGAAGTTCCACAGAGAATAAATCATTCGTCTTAACCAGTATTCGCGGTCTTTCAACCTGAAATCGGGATTTATGTGCTTGTAAAAAACATTCCTGCCATACGCATAAATATTTCATTAGACATTTCATCTTCAAAAACATGAATTAGGAATTAATTAAACAGCGGTATCGTATGCTATCACTCAGTAATTCAACCCGAAGGTTGGTTTGGATAGGTGAGGATAGATCTCACCCTGGACTAAGCCAAAGGCGTGTGAATTTCACACATTCAGGGTAGGGAAACCAGTTACTCTCCCTGGGCCACCCCTGGGCCTCTCCGAGGATTTTTCGTTCTGGACGTCCAAAGGCTTCACCCGGATTTGAACCCGGGACCCTTAGATCAGTAACCACAGTAACCTAGCGCTCTACCCAGTAAGCCACCACGCTCCCCTTTCGTCTACTATATAAGTGTTTATTTTTATAAATTTCGTTAGCTATTAAACATACTAGAGTCCGCATACCCACACATTTGCGTGTAGCATGCATTTTTATGTTTCACATGTGTGCGTTGGTCTTATAATTTCATAATTTTTGATTAGTTCTGTTACCTACAGTGAAAACCTTCGTTACTGCTCTACCTTTCCCGTCATTAAAGCCAAAATGTAGCCTGAAGTTCTCGAGAACTATAGTTTTTTGTTTCCGTAGACATTTGGTTCTGAAATATAAGTCTGTTTTACCCACGTAACCCTTCCCTGCCCTAGAAGCAATTTTATCGCGGCGTAGTTATATTTCAAACTTACTGTGTGCAGTGTTCCGTGTCAAACCATAACTTGCCACTCTGCCAAACTTTGTTTGTAGAACTGTGGAGTGTGTGTGTGTGTTTTAGCTAAGGAATACTGCTGTCTTCCTCAAAACTAGTATGGCGGCCATTTTTGCTGGCGTATTTGGAAATCTTATGGGAAGTATTCGGGAATTTTACGTTTTAGCGAAGAATTCCTACAAAAATACGTGAAAAACGTCTATGCACGCGGTTTTTAACTTTATCAATAATGATAGTTGCGAAGTCTTGAGTGTTTAAGCAGTGAAAAGGTAGGTTGAGAGTTAATTAATACTTATAATGAGGAATTATCTATGCTTAGGACAGACTATGGAGTCAAGGTTACTCCTTTTAGTATCCCTGCTGTAATTAATGCCTCTAATACCATTTCTATTGACTGTTTTTTTTCCAGAATCCCAGAGTCAGTAATATTGTCTAGCTCAACACGTTGATACCTCCCTTGGCATATACTATTCATCAAGTGTGCAATAATCCCAAAAATAGTCCCTTTAATATTTTAGAAGCTATTTACCTATTGTGTACGATATAGCGAAATTGTCGAGTGCGTCAGAGATAGATTAAAATTTTTTAAATTTCCTATTTTCTACCATGAATTCATTGGATACTTAATTTTTGAGACGCTGAAAACGTCATATATATTTGAACGTAAATGTGTCCGGCGAGGAGTAGTGGAATGATATCATGATAAGACACAAGACATAGCACTTACTCCTCAGGTTTTTATTAGTGGTACAACGAGTTTCGGCGCATAATCCATCATCAGGTACAAAAATAATGATTCACGAAAGCAGTATATATACCTAACAATGAGGGGGGCGGGTGAGGGAAGTGCTGGGCGAGGGGAGAAGGGTGTTAGGTGCGGAGGAGGAGGTGGGACACTGGTGGCGAGTCAATGAGTGATTTAGGGAAAGGAATGATTAGAAGTGGGGAGTGAAATTTGAATAGCTGGTCGTTCATGAGGTACTCCTCCCCTTACTGAACAATTTCAAATTGTTCCAGCGCGTCCAATCTCCTGCATTTTCTCTCCACATGGAGTATCTCCGGGTGGAACAGGCACTGGTGAGCTGTATCCAAGAGGTGTTTGGCCACGAGGGAAGATGGTTCCTCTTTCTCCCAACATTTGCGGTGTTCATTCATACGGGTGGCGAAGTTTCTACCCAAGACTCATTATTTTTGTACCTAATGATGGCTTAACTGCTGAAATGCGTTGTACCACTAATAAAAACCTGTAGAATAAGTGCTAGATCTTGTGCCTTATCGTCACATTTCATTGTTTGAACTATATAAATATGTTTTAGCGTCATTGTCGATGAACTTTCAACAAAATTATCATTCTCAGCTGTGTTCACATCCTCCATAGTGTAAATCATTCAACGCCTCCCTCACAATTCCGACGTCCATTTGATTGATAATAAGTCTAGTCGCTCTCTCCGTTGCTAGTCTCCGCTGCGTCTAGTTGCTTCAAAATGCCTCTCATGGCCGCGTAGAATCAGGCAGAGGAATGGAATTCTTCACTGCTCGCGTAGTTTGATTCGAATGCTTCTAAATGCGAGTTGGGCACGAGATAGGATGGGATTACCATATTAATGCCTCGACGCGCGAAACTTGAGTGGCGAGAGGAGCAACTAAATCTAACGAGAGGAGTAAAAATTAGCAGCAGCGGCCGCGGCATCGCAAATCCGTGGAAGCAAATTCTGGGCCGGAAGTTCTCTGCATATGTCGCCGTCCCGTAACATCTGGAAGCTTACCTCAGCACGGGTTTGGATGGAGGTTGGGGAGAGGAAGGCGGAGGGGGTCGGCACGGTGTGAGGGAGGGCTGGGAGTCGTGGCTTGGAGAAGAGAGACAATGGTGGTCGGAATGGGATTTAAGATAAGGGGGAGCCAGTTGTGAGACGGGAAGAACTCTTATGTTTTCGTCGAAACCATAAATCAAAAGTTGCATTTGCATGAAATGTTGACTTATCAACCCTTCCCTTAGCGTGAGGTATTGTCCCGGTCGTATGCGCGAAGATTTCTCCCTTGTTTTTCCTCGGCACTTATATAATCCTCCTCCGGATGCAACCTGGAAATATGTCCTGCTTCTCTTGCGGCCAGAGAATGATGACCTTGCGCAATGCTGTTGTCATAGAACCCACGGTTGGGAATATACTTGTTTACTTTTATTTAGATACAGAATGTTTCCACCCCGAGATATAAATAACTTCTTTTTTAGTTGTAGACCGTCAAATAGTGTAAAGTAAGAAGTTCGCTATGTATGATCACCTTTTTCCTTTGAAAGCTGCATTATATTTTCTCAGGCATGCTTGAAAAAGAATAATAACCTATTTTTTCATTACTGGAAAAGATCCTTAGCTTGTATTTGGTCGTATCTGCTGTCGTTGAACTTCAAAGTGTTTTTCTGTCAATTTTTACTGAACGTTGTAATCTGCAAAGCTCTAGACTCACAAAATTTATAATTGTATTTTAATTTTCAAATGTGTTTGTTAGACTTTAAGACTCGCGAAAAATGCTACCGAAATCGAAATATATGACGTAAAAGAAGTAAATCTAAAGAATGCATTGCAAACTCCTATTCATGATACCGTTGCGTTTTGTATTTCATAGCGTTATGTTTGAAATAATGAATTAAAACTGAATTTCTAGCGTTGTACTGTCAAGTAAATTTAACGTAGATACAATATACACACAGTAAATTTTTCGACGCCTATGGAGTCATCATCAAGTCCAGGCGTCATCATCAGGTCTAATAATGATGACGTACTAGGCGTTGAATCATGTTGTATATTTATTGCGTGTGCATGAAATTTTTTTGTAAATATAAACGTGTGAAATTTAATTTTATCTTCAAATGCTAATTCACCACGGAAAGAGGGCACGGTTGAATTCATACGATAAAATGAATTTCAGTAACTGCAAATACGAATTTAATTTGGCAGGAAAATCATAAATTAGTCCTTTGTGTAAATTATAAAATAAATCAGCCACCGTAATTTCAATATCTGATCCAGAATGGAATTAATTGTATGTTTGGCTGTTGTAATAACCCAGCTTCATACGAAAATATGAGTATTCTCGTAATATTTAGTAATCTCATTGCTATCACTTCAACTCGAAAATTTCATACTTTAGTCGCTATTGTTACATGAAATTCTGCTATAACCAGTCGTAAAAATATCAAGATATATCTCGGCGTTGGATATATATCTTCTTGGCGAATTTCCACCCGGTTGCAACTTAATATTTCAGTGCGCCTTTTTTGCCTCCCAAGTCTCTCTAAGCAAGATTTTTGAAAGAAACGCGGTGAGAGTAATTCCAGGCCTCAGTAAATCCGTCGCGTTTTGGTGCGCAGCTAGGCAGCGACGTCGGTAGAATTCTCCTTGTACTCGAGCGGCCCAGGGAGACTTAGGGGCGGGAATAACTCGACGTGGAGAAAACGGGAGATGGGGTGGAGATGTAAGTAACACGTGCGAGGGAGGCTGGGGGAGAGTGGGGTGGGGAGAGGTGGATTTGCAGGCGGGTCGGTAAACCAGCCCGCAGTACGTTGCATTGTTCTGGGAGCCAGCTTGCTGCCGCTTTCCTCGTCGGCAGAGATCCGGCCTGCAGCGGGGGGCATGTCCGCAAGAATCATTTTTCCAGCTCCGGCGCCAGAATGGATGCAGTGGAATGCCACTTGCTCTGCCTTACCTTTTCGTATATTTCCATCCTCACGCCTCCATTCTCATCGTGTGAGATAAATTTGGCGGGGTTGATAGTGTCCTGGTTTTCCATCGTGAGGGCTCGGGCTCGAATACGACTTGTAACTGCAGTGATGGTCCCTACTTGAGTACAACAAGTCTCTGAGTTAGGTTCCGAGTTAGCGTTCCCAGACCCGCTGCGTAAGTGGAAATTTACGCAAGTCAAAAACTCCGGTGGGGGTGGATCATTTCATTTTTCTGCAAGATCATTTTGCAAACTCATAACTTTCAATGTTCTACACAGAACGATGTACGACCAAGCTTTTCGGTCTTGAGATTGCAATTGATTTTACTCAATGAATTGTATTTTTACATACCGATGCGTAATTACAAGGCATTTATGAGTTATTTTTTCACAAACTTAAGCACGTGTGCACTTAAGTCAAGCGCAACTGGGAGACTGCCTGTATTGAGTAAAGATAGCACTTAAAGATCAGTACACACCGATACTCAGACCAGCGGACATTTTCTCCCTTAGCAAATTTGTCAAGAGTAATATAAGTAAGATAGTCATTCAGAAGCATAACGCATTACTTTAAATTATTAATCCAAAACTGTTTTCAGTCAAACATCGCCTTGATGTCTACCATCTAATGCAACGCAACCTTGCGGCACCTAAAATGGCAACATGTACTTGAGAATGAACCCCCCCCTTCGTTTTCTGAAACTTTTCAACTGAAACTTCTTGTAGGTAGTTGTTATTCGGTAAGGGGACCGACAGCCAACGTCATTTGCGCCGTTTTGTACATGTGTACATGTTAATAATTTGGTAGGGGTAGCAAACTTTTAGGGAGCAGAGGACAGGAGACGGAGAGAAGAATGGCATCAGCCATAACCTACTTTAAGCGCCAAGGGATCATAGAGTTAACGTGCCATTTGACGGGCGAAGCACTAAACTTGGAGTTTTACCCACTTAAGTGACGACCTTTATTTTAATGAAAACTCTTTGCCTAAGCTGGCATTCGAACCAGGGATCTCGGATTTGGAGGCCTGAAATATATCCACCATATCAACCCGACCTTTTATACACAAAAATGCATCTGTTAGTCACCTTCTGTGGCCCAAAACTATAGGCGTAACTTCTACAAAACATCACTGTTATCGTTTTTTTTTGCTAGACCCTAGTTGGCATATGCCTCCACTGGGTTTGAACTCATAATTACACGGTACGCAGTGAAGGGCATTTAGGTATGAACACAGGTGTAGTGATTTGTTTTGCGGTGTATACAAATTTTATAAGGAAATTTGGCTTGTAGCCCGCATCATATTGGAAGAGTAGGCTAATTCTTCTGTAGAAATTTAAGGTTACTGTTATAATTGAATACGCTGAAAGCATTACTGTAAAATGGTGGTTACGATGATATATCTATTCTATGATGTAAGAAGCGTAGTCCGAGGGCGTTACGTTATGGTTCAAAAAGGTTTCTGCAACATTTGTACGCACCGATCGATTATTTGCACAGCCACTGCACGAGCATGAAACTTGGTAAATCATTAAATGTCCACAATCCGCAGAGTGTGGGTTAATTTTTATTCATCTGATATAACCGGGTTCAAATTTACGCTCTTTTCATTTTCACTTAAAATACACAGAACATTATGTAGCATTATTTTCTTTGTAAATTAAATAATTATTCTTGAAACCGACAAAAAGCCCAAAAATGTTGTTAAATTAATAGTGGGAAGGGTTGGGCAACCATAGGCAAATAGCCCTTTTATTGTAAAATACAACAGTAAGAAGAGAAGTTTAAAATAATTTTCGTGCACAATTTAAACAATAGCTGATGTCGTAGCTAACGAGGAGTTGAACAAGATAGGTGATAAGGATTTTTGACTCCTTTTGCATGCATGAATTGAAGTTTAAATGACTCATGAGTGTGAATTTAATTTGGATATCTTACGTGTTTGTGTGGTGAGCAGGAATGCTTTATGAAAATTGTGTAAGGTAGGTAGTGCGTGTTGATAATAGGAAATCAGCCACTGTAATTTATTTGAACAAGTCATGTACTTCTGGGGAACTTAGTTTACTCAGCAGTGGCAATGGTAATGTGGTCATTACTTATATAAGTTTTGCTTGACGGCTGATTATGACTGATGCGGAATCACCCCCTGCCATTTTATCTTGCGATAGCATGCGTGGCACTCACTTTGTAGGGGTAGAATTCCCGCTTCGTTCCCCGGGATGTACCAGGTTACTTTCGCTTATGAATCTCTCGCCTTGTACCCTTAGCTTCGGAAAGTTCGGAAGATCACCCAGGCCATGCCCCGCGGACCTATGATTTCCGCCGGTTCATATCTACATCTGCATAATAACCTTAAATCCACCCCAAGAGTGTGAGGCAGAGAATAAAGAAGAATATTTTAGGCTTGCGAATATTTAGGCATGCCAAAAAATACTACTTCGTGCTTAGAGTAATTAGGTACATGCAGCTGAGAGGCACCCCCGGAAAATGTTGTACAGTCAGTGCTAGGCACGTGAAATATTAACAATTAACACTCAGAATTGCTAGTTTATACAAGGTATTGTTATTAACATTGATTGGACAGTCATTTATGCAAATAAATTAACTCATATTTGCTAGAGGACGTATGAGTCAGTAATGTTAAAACTAGATCGCCCAGACGGTCAATTTGACCTAATTGCAATTTAAATTCATTTTTTTATCGCATTTTTGAAGGTTTCAGATTTTGATCTCGTGACTGTTATTAATTTTTATTGGTGCTCACGTTCAATAAAGTTCGCTTTCCTGAAATTATACTATAGTTAGTTATTTTTGGATTTACCTTGAACGCCAATACGGGTAACTTAATTCTAATTTCTGTAATCTACTACACACATTATAATTTTCTCCACTGCCTTATTGGTAATATACTACTGACCCAATCCTCTTTTTTCACTTCCATCCTCCACGCTGACCTCGAAATCTTCCTCCGCTCACTTTTTTCATCTTTACCGCGCTGTCAAAGCAAACCCTGAGAATGTCGCGCAAGTCGTGTTGGGAGAGTAAACGTGGCAGTCAAGATACCAGGGCAGTGTGTCAGGAGCGCCAGATTAAGAGGAGCTTATATTGTGTAGCCGCTCTTAATCCTCGTCGACCGAGTGGTGACAGTATGTCCATGTGGATGAGACTGAGTCGGAGGTATCCTATCAAATGGTGACTCAAAACGCATCTGATTTCCCTACTCTTTTGTACATTATCATTTAGTACGGAAGTTCATGTAGATTGAACAACGCGTAACTTATATTCATTGGCGTAGGCGTAACAGTATGGGAGATTGTGTACAATGGTTTGAGAAAAATTGAAAAACAATTTTCGTTGACTGAGATAAACGAATCAAGATTGCTGTGAATTCTAGAAAAGTAACCTTGCTGTTAATGCGCTTATTCAAACTTGTATTTATCGTATGCTTTTCTTATAATACAATAATTATTTATCTGTATTTTTTTAATTGGCACTTCTGTGATTAGTATAGAATGAGCATAATTAGATATTAATGAACTATAGTCATCGTTACGAGGGATTCGTATAAAATTAATCAGCAATGACCCTAGCGACTGGTTATGCTGTGTTTGTAGTTGACGTGAAGCATGAATTGAATGATTGGTTTCAAAAATCTAAACTTGGAAAAAAAATGGATTCCCGTCGTCAAATTTGTTCCGCCCGAAAGAATGCAAAGAGCGGCATGCTGTTCAATCCGCTTAAATTAGCAGCCATGTGGTTGATGAACGAATGTCTCCAGTTTCGACAGCTGTCTCCCCCCTTATCTGTCTTTTCTTCTTTCTCCTTTTATGGTGAGTGGATTCCATAGTAGATCATTATATTGGAAAGAACATCGACGCACAAGTTGATGGATTTCAGCGTGCCAAATTTTATTGCATGGCATTTTATTTAGTATTTAAGTGCTTTGGTAACTTGACGTACATTAAATTTAACCCATAATACCATTTTGACTACAGCAGCATGGGGAAGGTTTTAGGCAGTAATGGTTGATAGGATCGAGGATAGAAAATATTAAATAATCATTTTAATTTCATGAAACGTCTCATGATATTAAAGCATGGGGAGAGAGGTCTTTTACTGGTGTAATGCTCATTCAGAACACTATACCTTATGCTTTATGTTTACTGCTTATAATTAATTCTCAATTTAAAAAATATGTTCTTAAAAAATTAAATCCTTGTTTGGACCTACGAAATATATCGGAAACAAGTAGTTTATTGTCAGAGAAAGTGTTATTAATCGATAACTTGTTGAGGTAAGGATGTACCACTTGATGATATTTTTTTTTTCATAACCATCAGTGAGTCTTTAAATAATGTTTTTCAAGCTCAATGTGTAATTATCTGCGGTACAGTTTGGTTGACCTCATTAATATAATGTACTTTGCAGCAGTTAAATGGAGTAACGCACAAACTTTCTCGTTAGCCAAGAATTTTTAATGGCATTCACTTTCCGGAAACAACTTTTCCTCGTAGTCTTGCAGCTTTCCCATTTATACCAAGTTTACATTTAATATTGTGACGGCTTGATTGGAAAAAAACAGCCTTTACGACTCAGTAAAATATTTATTAAATTGTTAAATTTTGCTTTAATTGCCTATTAGGAGTTATAGAGACTATATAATATGTCGAAGTATTTTCATTGTACCATTAAAAAGAACTTTGGTGTAACTCCGTAATACTTACTCGATAGAAGAAACGGCGTCGTAAATGAGGAGTTTTTTTATGCCAGAATTGTAGTAAAGAAGGAGACGTTATGCTTCAATACTTATTGGTTACGTTAGTCCACAAATCTTACTCTTTTATCCTTCTCAATCTCCAAATCCTTCGGTTCGATTATTTCCGTTCACGAGCAGTAGAGTTGCGGATTGGTACATGAAGGCGTCCATGAACTTTTCTCACTATTGGGAATTGGCTTAGATGTGCTCTAAGTTCCGTGCTTGTGTAAATCCTAAGCTGGGAGTTGTTTGCGAATACTTTGTAATCGTATTCGCGACTCTCTTTATCTCAATTTCTTTCATCCCAACACATCCTTTCACTACCTCTTAGGCTTTGACCTGCACGCCTACCCTCACCGAGTCCCGTTCACACTCCCTTTCAGACTGGTCTTCGGCTCTCAGCTACCTCTCCGGGACCTGAATGTAAGAGGGACTTATTAGCTACATCCTCTCGTGAATAAAGACTTTTTATCTACATCCCTCCCACCGTACCCTTGCCCCTCCCCCTCGGGTTCACCCCCTCGACCCCTTCTATCCAGCCTCCTGCTCCGGAACCCCTGGACCCCCCCCTCTCCCAGCCCCTTTCCATCACCCACCCAGTTCCCCTCCCACCGTCTCCGCGCGCATGTCTGCACGATTTCAACAGCGCCCTCCTCTCGACACCGACCTACTTTTCAGGCATATTAAAGGCCGTGAAAGGAACGTGTGAGGATTCAAGTACGCCCTGATTAAGTAAAAGCCTTAAAAAAAAGAACCAAATGCCTACCCTCCTCTGTCGCCTACCCTCCAACCCCCCTTTTTTTCCTCTTCCACCAAGCTTGCATCTCCTAACCGCATTTCTCCATCCATTCCGGCGGCCGGCGTCTCGGCTTCAACCAGCCCGCTCCTTCACTCTCTCCTTTTTAGCTCAGAACACATATCCTTCCGGCCCCCTTCCTTTCCCTCCGACCTCCCTCACGCTTTAGCCTCCCTCGATAAATTCCTCCGCCTCGCACGCCTCTAATCTCAGTCCTTCCCCCGGCCCCAAATGTTCCACTTCCTTTATCTGCCCCTTTGTTTCCATTCCGATCACGATCTCTTTTGTTCCCCCGGCCCGCAATCTGTTTGAACATAAAGGAGGGTGGGGGATGGTTTTGCCCGGTCCATAAGCTGAATTTAAGCCCATTAACGGCCTTGCTTCTCAATCGCTATCGCTGCATTTTATTTCCGGACGAGGGCTGAGAGCTCTAACTTCGCGGGCAACCGACCACTACCCTGATCTCTGCCCCTTTTTAGAAGTGTTATTTATTTTACACTTTGCCCGGGTGGAAGATATGCCTCCTCCGTTTTTTTACGCAGTACTAATTTTATTTGACCATGTTGTTGTGCCCGTGATGGAACTATGAAATACTACGCGTTGATTGTAAAATATCACTAGCGTCGGGACTCATCATTGAGTCGTATATTGATGTGCTTGGTAGAAAATTTTGGATCTACAGGGTTAGTTTCGAAGGGCCAACTGATGCATTTATATTGATTCTGTGTGAATAAGGCTTAGAATTATATTGTGAAGAACGGTGAAGTATTCCCACGTGCTGAAGTACTCCGACCAACGTATGCATTATTGACTTCGTTCATCACACTAGAACGAATTATAATGGGCTAGATTTTTAAGAGTATATTTCATGGTATCAATAATGAAATCCAGCCTTTAACCAATACCAGACACTATTGCTCATTGTTTTAATGCTTCGAATATATTGTTAATGGCTAAAGATGTGACCTAACTACAAGTACATGATGTAAACATATTGATATTGAAGTTTTTGGCGCTACAAGGAACATGTTTGTATGAGAAAGGCAATTAACAAAATATTTTTATTATAAATAACATGCCATAATTAACCTGGCTAAAAATATTTTTGAATTATTGAGTTCCTTGCTCGAATAAAGATGTATAAATCATACTTTTCATAACCATGGTAAGAATAAGAAAGTAGACTCGGTAGTAAACCATCAATACCGACCGCCAACAACTACCAACGACGGATAGAAGTCGAGCATTGTCTTTTATTAATACTTTCTTTTAATGCCATTTGTTTTTTATGCCACGGTGTGTATATAAAATTGCGTTTTTTCAATGGATAAGCAAATTTTGATGATTTCTTAATTGAAAATCTTTTTAGAGGTGTTGATAACTTCTCATTTCGCTGAGCAGAAGACACGCCTCTCCCTTTTTTGTACGCAGTGATTGTTTTATTTTTCCATGCATAATGTGTCATGATGAAAATTTTAAAAATTCTGCTTGATTGTAAAAATTGATATTCGTATTCATGAATTCAGTAGAAAAACCCGTCATTTATGTAAACTTGTTACGAGGGGAAATACTTCTGTTTGTTGTATCCAAGTTGCGTTTTTAATAGATCCTGTAATGAAACATTCCTGCCAAATGACGCATTGGTCCAAAAAACATTATTTGCATCAACCTCATCCATTTATGTCAGTAATAGCATCCAACGATTTTTTTATATTTAAACATCAGAAAATTTACATACATTAATCATTAATTCAAAAATTTAGGTCATGTGCTGTATTATTTTTTTTCAGTTTTCAACTATGGCAAAAGTGATTGTCTGCAGCTTTTCGTTAAAAAAAAGTCATGATAACAGACGAAAGCTGCATTAAGTGGTAGCATGAATTAGCCAAGAGTTAATTTTATGCAATCAATATGATTTAACGGCCGCGGAAAAAAAAGTAATAATTTTTTTCCGTCATTCATTTCCAATCGTACATAGTCCCAGCAATAAAAGGTCCACTTCACAATTATCGGGTCTTCCATCCCCGCAATCATACTGGTCTTCTCGTACCTTCACGAAGTATATTAGTTTTCCTGTACTCATATAATCGTTAGCAGAAATTTATTTAGATTAGAATTAATTTTGTGACTCGTTCGCGTGATGCATTCAAACGTGGGGAAAGTTTGTAGCCTATTAGTGAATGCTTCCAATTATATTTAATTTAACTTGCCCAATTAGCTCTAAATTTCAGTCTTTTATGGGATATCTACCGAAAAAAAAGTTTAGGTTCTATACTGAATTCAATCTGACTAGTTTTTACGATGAATTTCATCCATTAAGCAAAACTGCCTTGGGTATTACTTGGGTAAGGATTTTTTTCCCTTGTATGCCGTTGTATTCTCTCTATCCCTAAATGACTCCATGACCTAGTTCACCTATTATCTTATATCTTTCATTAGGTTTGTCAGTTATTAACCCCTAATTTCACCGATAAGGCATTAGCTCTGAGGGCCACAATTGAGTTAAATGCACCGTGGAGTTAATGCTGCTCAAGGCAGAATCTTATTCCCTTTGGAAATAGGTACCGTTTCACGTTTGTTTTTGCGCCCGGACCTCTAGGGTACCTAACTGTGCCTAAAGATCTGTATCGCTCCTTCTTTTCTTAATAAACTTTCAAACGTGCTCAAAAATAGGGCTACATTTTTGCGTATGATACGAAATCCAATCTCAGTTGGCTCTGACAAAAGTGTAATTTATAAAATTACTATTCATTTTTATAGCCGAATTAAACATTTAAGTTCTATTTATCTTCCCTTACTCTGATCTAGTGGAAATAGAACTGATCAGGAACAGTACCAAGGGTTACTCAAATTCGTATTCTACTTTAAATTAATTTGAAAAACACTATCTGGTAGGAGAAGTCTCCAAATATAATTTCTGTTTCTTTCGCTATTTATTTCACTATTCATGTCATTCATTTTTCCTATATGATTCCTTTCTTATATCCCTAAAGCCTGAGATACTTCAAATTGCACACAACGGTTAATATACGGTCTTGATTTTATTCACAACTTATTACGGTTCCTTTTCGGGAGCTTCGTACAAAAAGCTAACAGAACATTTTGACATCAAATTATGTAAATTGGTTCAATGCTTGATTTCCAAAAAGAACCCTCTGAGCGCATTATTGCATATACGTCCAGCGTAACGTAACGGCCACGAATTTTTGATACAGTTCTTGTGTAAATTATGATTTTTTGTTTCGTAGGTTGTCTTCATTGTTTTGTTTTATTTTTATTTTGTGTTCATGCTTTTAAATATATACGTTAATTATTTAATTTAAATTTTACGCTATTATTTAGTATATAATCTTGATTTTTATCAAAACTAATGATAATTAATTTTCGGAAACTTCAGGTTTTGCAAATTTTGGAATCAAATTCCGTTGAATCAACGAAGAACTTGTTTTCTAGTAAACGTTCATTCAGTTATATTTAAAAAATATTATGGAAAAACTGTCTAGCTCATTGTAACGTGCTCTATTTTTAAGGTGATATTATTTATATTTTCATACACATATATATATATATATATATATATATATATTTGAGTACCTTATCGCAGGTGTGAGTGTAGCTCAAATATTTTCGAGTCCCCTTCAAGAGCCTATCCTGGAGTGTCTCAGCTCGTTTTCGCTACACCCACTTCCTCATCCCTCCCCCCCTTCCATCCATTTCGCTCATCTCTTCCCTCCGTAACTTGCTAGGGACCTCTCGCCTCCGAGCCGTCTCCCTAGCGTCGACTCAGATATTTCCCGCCTCATATCCTCGGAGGAGATAATCTTCCGGTAAAGAGAAACTGAACGTCTCCGAAGTGTGTCGGGCGCTAATTAAAATGCGAGTTCAGGTGCTCGGGACTCGGGCCTTAATGACAAAAGAGTGAGCACCTAACACGTTCACAGCGGTCTCTTACGGAGAATACCTCATTAGGGTTCGGGCTGCGATCATCCCCGAATGCCTCGACCTCGCAGTCACTTGCCCAGTGAGCTTCTAAAGGTTAAATTAGGCTTTTCAAGCCGGGCGTAGGCATTAATACTCGTCTGGCAATTGCTCGACGTTTAATGGTGGGTGTTATTATCGTGTGGCTTTATTGAATCGTGGTGCGAGCAAATGAAACTATAGTTGATTCATCTCGTGTACGAGAAAGGAGTGATTAAATAGTCTCATCTATAGGTTTTTGAGATAGAATTATAGCTATCTGGGGGGAGGCGACTAACAACTGACTTCATTTGAGGAAAAAATGGATAAGTTACGACAATGAAGGGGTACAATTCTCCGGAAGGTCTCTCTTCGAATGGGGTACAAACCCTTAACATAAAATGAGATCTCATATGATTGAACAGGTAAGCTCTTTCCTACGACCACTTAGGTCCTATTTCTTCTCTGAAATGGGGCAAAATTATGGTAACTGAAAAGGCTATCATGAGCTGAATTATATTTAGCTACATCGATAAGTGCTCATTCATAAAGGCCGCTTTACACGATACAATTTTCTGTAGAATTTCTTGTACAAACTCTTGTATGAGGAAATTGTACCGTGTAAAGCGGCAAATTGTACGAACACTTGTGCGATTGTCTGAATGGCTGAACGGGAAATAGAATCAGTTTTAATTCCATTCAGACAAACATACAATTTCGTTTAGTTTATACAAGAGTTTGTTCAAGAAATCGCAGACAAAATTGCATCGTGTAAAGTGGCCTTAAGAGTCAGGTAAATTCCGTATATGTAGGGATATAAGATTGCACTTAAGTATTCTTCCTAAATGTCCTCATATTTACTCTAAACTCCACCGACATGAATGTACCAAAGAGATGCCAAAAAACGATAGGTTAATTGGTTAATAGGTTAATCATGAATGGACGTACTACTTCCCCCTAAAAGTATTTGAGAGCCTTAATTAGGATGGTGTGTAATACAAATATGTAATAATAATGTATACAATGATAAGCCTTGCCGCTCTTCAGTTTTTTAACCTTTAAAAAAATCTACGGCGTAACTTAATTTCTCGCTAATTTCGTCGTTCTTAAAATCGTAAATAAAATATACAGCGGGCAAGCTACTTTGCCTTTCACATGGTGAAAATGCTTCTCGCATGCTGATCTCGGGAAATATTTCAAAAGTCATGTATGCTTCAAGCAGTTTTTGATTTTTTTATGACCTCCGTCCCTTAGGTGAAGAATTATTCATCTAGGTAACTAATTCTTCGAATAGCTTCGCAGACGTAAACAATTATTTGGTCCTTATCAGTAAATGCATACCGCAGCTCCTATCAGCCGAATAAGCTATGCAAAATGCCATAACAAGGTCTGATCCACGGATTAATATACTAAGATATAATATTAGGTCTGATCGAAGTATATTATTCCTATGGGAGTGGTAGAATAGTTGATTGGATGAATGATATGCAGAATAGCAGTATTTTCAAAGAAAACGTTTTTGACCCTGACCGGGTAAAAAATTCTGAGTTCAAAATTATATTTTTCAAATACGTATTAGGCGCTATAGCCATTAAGAGATTGGGGAATCCAGTTTCGAATCCCGGTATTGTTGAATGAATTATTTCTCAGTGGAAATTCTGCTATTTTGCACATTAGTGGGTAACTCTATCTAGTCTTTACGTGGCTGATTCGTGACCCTTAAAATTATGAAGATGCAGGTTGTAAAATGAGTATAGGTATCCAATCCTGAGAGCTATGATTAAATTCCCGCAAATGACGGGATTGTTATAACAATCCCTACTTCAGTGGACGGCAGAGAGTAAATTATGTCCAGCACTATGTCCGTCGGATGGGACGTTAAACCGACTTTTGGTGGGACTTGGCTAATTCCTTCACCGAACTTTCCATCTATTCTCTTTTCAGGAAAATTCCTGCCTTGTTCTAAATTTCGAATCTTTATTTACGTTCGGCCTAGATTATTAGCTCTTGACAATGACATTTTTCTGGGATGTACCTTATTTGCTTGGAGTTGAATTTGAAAACATATTATGTGCATTATAAAGACCCCAAGAAATACACACAATTTCTTCATGCTTCCAAGCTAGGTAGATTACTTTTTGTAATCTAGAAGTACTTTTTTATCGTTCGTGTAACTGAGTGTACAGTTATTTATTTGATATGTAATCAATTACTTATTAAGATATGTCAGCTGATTTTAAGATTTCTTAGCACCTCTCCTCTTTTAGTCGTAAAAAAAGTAGATTCTAGGTATTTGCACTTTTGCGAATACCTCTATTTTAGTTTAAATAATATCATGATGTTAAATATGAGGTTTTTCTTGTTTTACTAATGGCTACATTTTCTCTTTTTAGGTAAGTTCCCCCTTTCGTGGGCCAAAAATTTGGATTGCTTGGTATGTACCCATTAAATTTAATTAGGTTCCTTTCATACCGCATTTCAATAAGAATAATGTGCTTTGGTAATTTTCCTGTTTTAGGATAAAGCGTTGGTATTTCGGGTTAAAATTTATTTACTGACCATTATATATAATATATTTATAAAAGTGCGATTTTTAACCGCTAATCATAAAAAATGTTGGCCATTCACGTGTTGATCTAATTGCAGCAAGGAGAAAATACTACTTTATAAGATTCCACAAGTTTATTGAGACACCGACCTAGGTTTCGATTGTAGTACAAAGTACAAACCTAGTGCGCGGTCACCATCACGCGGTTCCACCAAGTAAAACCTGAGGACTTCCAGTTTTATCTGTTGATCTAATATTTAATCATTAGAGTGTTGAATAAACTTATTTCCACCCAAAAATAAGTTTAAACATTGATTGCTGTACTTAGGAAAGGAAGTAGACTTATTGTAAATTATTTTGCATTAAGCCATAAGCAAGATGACCTGTTACGGTTTTATATTACATTCCGTCATCATAAATGCATTAACGAGAGTTGATGGTCAATTTAAAACGTCCCAAAATTTAACTGATCAGCATAACCTAGATATTACATTACAATGATTTACATAATTAAATTATAGTGCAGATTTTAATTTGGTAGCTCTCCGGATACATCAATACAATTCTAATTTTTTTCTTTTTTCTTCCGTATATAATTGTTGGAATTATTTTAAAAACTATCTGCACTGAACTAAATGCGAAAGTATTTTCGCCTTATCCATCGAATAAGATTGTTAATCGGGCCTTAATAATATCCTCTGAAAGTGGAATGACTTGCTCTTAATCTTTCTCTTTTTGATCTCGATATTTACGTTATATACAGAACTCAGGCTCCATTTGAAACATTTGATATACTCGTCAAGCACGGTAGTTTTTATTGGTCCACTGCAGGTAAAGATTTTGGGATGGAGTAGAACTCAGTCATCAATCCATTGCAATGAAGTGGGACCGCGAAACGTAATGGAGTGGCAATGATTCATCCTCTGTTTTTTAATTTCACCGTTGCTGCAATGCCATCAGCTGGCCTATTTCTATTGAAGCACATCAAGCGAAAAACGACGCCATTTAAACCGTAAAGTTGCCCCTTGTTTCATGCCTGGGTGTTCAAACAAAGGACGATTTTGAGTATGGAAATCCCTATGCTAAATACCCTGGTGACATGCTTTTACAAAAATATTTTCCCTACGAGCGTAAACGAAAGCGTAACGGGAGCGTGAATAAATCGTCAAAATTTCTCTTTGTGAGTTTTGTAAAGGGCACTTTCCCCATAAATCTCTCCTTGTCCCTGGGGCTAATTGATATTCAATGGCGTCTCTGCGTTTTATCGGTTTGGGAGAAGGCGATGGTCGGAATTATGACCCAGTCCTCCCACAATCCCTCTCGCCCAACCCCTCTCCCCCGCACCGGCGCCAAATCCTCCATTTTCCTCTCCCCCTCTCTCTGCCCCTCTGCCATGCCCACCCACATCCCTTGCGCATATCTAAGGGATGCAGCCATCCGTGCGTGATTGGAACCCGCTTTGGGCTCAGGGGTGGCTGGCTGGGAGGACCTCGCCAAACCCTTCCAAATGTAAGGGGTGGGAATTAGTTCACGGGTCGTCCTCCGGGAGTGGCCCTCGAAGTGTAGACGCGAGAGGTCCACATAGGGTTGTGGAGAGTGGAGGGGACGGGATGAGACGGATTGTGAGGAGTCAAGGACATATGGCCACTGGCGTAGGACTGGTCTCTCTGCGCTAGGTATAATGGTGCATAGTATTGAAGGTAAATATTCATGACAAATACCTGCATTCATTTACTGCTTTTATTTTTGAACCTGTTGGGGTAGCATTTGATATTTTTTCAGTTTGATTTTACAGATGGATTACATACTATAGATAGATTTAAAATATCTTTCTTCCCGCAATTAGAGATCATATTTTGGAAGAGAATAAGCGGTTCCCTGGATGTGTTGTAGTTAGTTTGAAGAGTATTATCATAATTATACTGAACTATGCGAGCTATATCTTAACAGGCGTGAATTGAAAGAAAATAATTACTTGACAGCGAATGCGTTACTGAATAATAAGTAGGTATATAACATCGTAGATTGCAATGAATTGGTAGTAAGTGACCGGTGACTGCATGAATAATACCATTTCATCTTACGTATAATTGTGCTCTTTGGTGTTGATGTAGTGCATGGTTGTTGATGATTCACCCCTTGCAACACCAGGTGGCTCAAGGGGCAATCAGTGTATGTACATGCATAGATACTTTGCATATTCGAAAATTATACTTCCATTTACAATTCCATATGTAAAATCAGACCTTTTAATTTTGAAAATATATACACTACAACCAAAATTTTGGTTGTAGTGTATATATTTTAGGGTATATATATTCGTAATTTTACTAGTCACGGTGAGCATACATTGGCGCCATGAAATTTTTTCTCGGCCTTCCTCAAATCTCCCCTTGTGCTATACGCGGAACAAATAGTCGCAAGAACATTGGACGAGTGAGATGAAAGGACGGGAACCGAAAGCACTCCCTAGTACCGCTGCAGGTGTTTGATGAAGCCAGCCGGGGAATAACAGGATTCGGGAGGAGGCAAAGGGTCAAAGGCGAGAGAAGGCGTAGGCAATATGTAGCCACTCCCCATTCCCTGCTAGGAGGACACCGTTTACAGAGGAGTGCCGAGTCCACAAAAACGGATTCCTGGAGGGACGGCCGTAGTCGGGAGACTGGAACGAGCATGCTCTGGGGAGTTAGATACGGGGTCCGGGAGTCTCCGGGAGCAGAATTGCAGGAGTAGAGTGATGTAGGGATAGCCGCACAGACCTGGGTCGCGCCAACACAAAGACTCGCGGCGGACTCGCGTAGGGGTTGGGAAAGGATGAGACGAATTCTCTCGCCCCTCGACCCAGCGGTATTGAGATAGCAAGGGGGATAAGAATCCGAAATGAGGGAGGATTGAACTGGCTCCCAGCCAAGGTTTGGACCGGCAGGTCTTCAAACACTGCGGGAGGCGAAGATGTGAGTCTGGGAAGGGATACTAGATCGAGTCGCGGCCACACCCCTCGCGCTGATTTTACACGCCCCTCTATCCTTTGATACCGGGTCCCAGTTGTTTGCGGCTCCATCTTGGTTGAAGTTTTCAGAGATGGAATGTGCCTCGTCTTGGGCCCATTTGGTGCCCAGATCATTTAAGATCCACGCACGAGCTTCCATCGCTCCTGATCTCATGGTCTCATAGAGGTGCATTTTTCGGAAAGAGAGATTAAATGAACATGAATACGGTATCAACTACACGCTTGCTTAGCTGAGATATCCAGTTAATTACGCTCTTGTGTAACCACATGTTCATATTGATGATAGGAGAAACTATAGATGAAAAGCGACTGCGGCTTCGGAAGTGGGGGGCAGTAGGGGCCGAAGACCCCACACCGGGATTAGCCCCGGGCACTTGAGAAATGAGTAGTCTTCATTAATAAATATTTAATTTCACTTGTTTTTGCGAGCTTTTTCCCTTCTGACACATTCTCATACGCTCAGTTAGCGAAATTATATTCTCCACCCCCTCCTATCCGCAACAAAATGCGGGCCCTTTTCTTAGGAGCCGGGTCCTTATCTTAGAATCCCTTTTCTTTCTTTTCAGGGCTGCCCACTCCACCCTTCCCTCCCCCCCCCCCCCCCCCCCCCCCCACTCAGCGAAAATAGTTCCGACGCCCTTGAAAAGCAAATTCGTAATTTCACATAAAGTGTACCTTCCTACCTTTTAATATAGTAATACGAAGTAACTCTTTTCATTTATGATGTCGAGCAAATTCCACATAGCCATGACTCATACTTCACAATTTATATGCCGAAATGTAAAGTCTAGCCTAATAGTAATTTGACAGTTTTGACTGATTTTGACGAAAATTATCAGGTGTTAACAAAGTACGTGAGGCAGTTTGGTGTAAATTTTGCGTGAAGGTTTAAGGGCATAAAATAAAATTGCTACACATCATTTATATTTATCTTGTAGAAACTCCTATAGGAATCAGTTTCTGGCTGTGATTGATATGAATACGTTTTATTTGAGCTTTTATTTAGAATCAGCGATCGCAAAAAATATGCGGAGAAACAGTTATATTTATTTATTTATAGCGAATTTAGAATCTACATTTATATTTACGGCTGTAACAGGACACGCATTATGATATGGAGTGATAACGGCTACTATTTTAAATACAATACTTAACATCTATTGATATTTTTCGTAGTTACGCGAAAATATCTTTCTGTGAAGAAAAGCATGTAGATGGCTACGTGATTGGATGAAAGAGGAAGACTTTTCAGAATGTTGCCAGATTTGGTTGTGGTTACGTATTGTTCACTTGGCATATCAATTACGTGTAGCCTAATTTGACGTCAAAGTCCTTCATAAGTGACACCGATTCTTGGATATCTATGTAGTCAATTTTTTCCATTGAGTCATCTGATAAGTTTACAAAAACCACCATGAAGCTCTTCTACTTTGTTCTGCCTGTTGTACATCAATTTTTAATATGATGGCTTAGTGACATTATTGAATATTTTGCCAGTTCAATATCCTAACATCCAAACTTTTCCATTTCTGTGATATTTCATTTTTGTCTCCAAACATAGTTAACTATTAGTACGTTTTATATGAATTAATCATCATGAATGCTTGTTATTATCCGTTTAAATTGTTATTAATGACTGAGAAGGTAAAATTTTAATCTTTTGCGAGATATATTTGAATTTTAAGTATATAAATGCAATACAGGTTATCTTTGTGGATTCAAACACATCTGTCTCCTAAAAGTATTTATTCATTTCATGACGGCCACAAATAGTTTTGCATATAATAATCTTGTGCATAAAAAATTTATTTTGATGAAACAGTCATTACTTTTACTTCTTTTAAAAGTGTTGCTAATGGCAAATAAGAGTATATATGAGAGAGATATCAGGTTTGGAAAAGATGGTTTAAATATAAATAATTATTTTGTATTAATGAAAGATTATATTTGTAACCAACGTAATACCGATTAGATGGGAATATTTTGAAATTGATTGAAAAAATGATCATTTTAAAGTTGTGAACGAGTTATGTATTCATATTTTCCACAATGTAGGTGATGTTTCATTAAAGAGGCATAACAGAAGTTGTTGTCCTTATTCGTTGCACACTGCCGTAATGATTGTACGGGAACTTTTGGAGTATTTATGCTCCTGATTTAAATGCATAAAATGTATAAAGTGAGCTTGTAAAGGAGCACAAATGCATGGTAAAAAAATGATAATTTAACCTTTAATGTAAAATAGAGTCCACATTTTCAGGCTAAATATCATATCTGATGTCAGGAGCACTTTAAGGTTGGGAGAGTGATCGTAATTTATTTCAGTCGATCTGCGTAAATTTGACACTGCGAATGAATGTAAAGTAGGCACGTTTTCCAGTCCGCAGTGTTGTGCTGCTTTCGCATTGCATTCGCACTGGGCTTTTTTTTGTTGATTTCGGTGGTTAAAATAAAGTAACAGATTGAAAGAGACGACTTTGCTGTTACCCTCAGGCAGAGATGTCATTACGATGTAGCTTCAACTGTCTCACCATACACTACTGTCACGTTTGTGTTTATGAGATTAGAAAATATATGTTTTAGCCTTGAGGTTCAATTGGTAGGCATTCGATTGTATCAGGTTTAAGCCTGTTTCATTTCCAAGATGAGGCAGTCTATCATAAATCTCGCGTAGATTTTTCTCCATATCACTCTATTTAGTTGGAATGAAGAAAACGTAGCTGTAAAATAATTTGTTTTTATTCTGATTTACTCTGAAATTATTTTATTACGTGCCATTATTAAACGTATTTGCGTCTGAGAACCTCTCTTGTCACCAGTCTGCATTCTTTACCTATACCCACTCTATTTTACCTGCGCCCCTTTGTCGTGCTTGTCTTCATATAAATCCATTGACTAGTTATGGCGTAGAAAGAGTTGTTGACCTACATCTCCAGTCCATTGTTAGTTCTTCCGCTCCCTCTTCGAAAACAATTAGTTTGCTGCGGTTCTAAGAGGGCCTAGTCCCAACTGAGCAATTCCGCCTGAAGTGGGAAGTTATTTTTTTTTCTCGGAAACCAGGTTGCGTATCCTGCGGCTTGCGGAAAATAACATGCGGCCTTTAAAGTTTTATAATCGGTATTTAAGCCTAGAATGCTAAGTCTGATGAGTGCTTTATAGATTGTTATTACTCTGGTTTTATACTCAATCAGAGATAAATAATTATAAATAGATGGACTCGTAGATAACATTAAGTTTTTATTATTGCATTCTCATTCAGTTTTAGTATGCCTCCGTTCAATCCTATGATGGTATTCCTTTATCAGTATATTTTATTGTGAATATGCATTGTTTTTACATATTTTTCGTTGCATTATTGAATTCAATGTCCCTATTGTAAAATATAAAATTTCAGCAAGAGCATTTTCCTAGAGTTGTGCTCTGATCGGGGGACAGGTCCCATTGCAGTAAACTTGAAATGTGTTGGTAAAGTTTGTGATTGTATTGATTGTTCATTGGCAACAATCCCTAACCATGTGTGTAGTAAAAATGTGTGCAGAAAAAAAGTTGAACCCACGTAGTTAAGCAACTAATTTCTTAAGAAATTCATATTTGCTCTCTATTAAATCTTAATTTGAATCTAGTAAGGAGTGTACCGCCTCATTTCTCGTAATTCATCCCCGATACCATCACAATACAAAACGGAGATGAAAAATTAAGTTTGATTTTTAGTGGTACCAATTTTTCAAAGAATTCAGACGGAAAAATGTCCCCTTTTCCTTGGTCGCTTAAGGTAAACCAATCAAACAGGAAGAGAATTAATTACCGAGTTTCTTCGAGGGGAATTATGAAAGGAACAAAAAAAATCGTCGACAGTTTTCTCTCAAGTCGAGGAATGAGAAAGATGAATGATCTCTTTTTTTGTTACGTTCGGGCTTTTAATATTTTCCGATTTCATCCCCCGTTTTCTTAGCTCCTTCCTTCCCCCCTTTAAAACTCCCTCTCTTTTCTGTCCTTTATGCCCGAACCGCTTCCGCCATCTTATCACATCAAGTCGTTTTATCTTTTAGTCTCCGTATCCCCCTCTCCTTTTCAATTCCTTTCCGCCTTCTTTGCTCCATGCCTATATCAATCTGCAACGATCTGCCCATCACCTCCGGCTATCTATCCTCCACCCATTCATTCCCTTCCCCCAAGTACATATCCACCCCTAACCACCCCCTCTCTTCTCTCAACCCTTCTCGTGTTTAGTATGCCTGCCCTCAATGTGGATTATATGCGCTCCTTTTTATCCTTCGAAGTGATTGATGAAGCGAGAGAGGCGCCAACGCCCCCCTCCCCATCCCCCCTCGTAACTCCGTCGCCGTCTCCTCAGCTCCACTTCTTCGGTCCCACCACCACTCTTTCTTCATATTCCCTCCTCCAGCCCTCTCCATTGGCATTCCATCTTCTTTCCACATTTCATATTCCTTTACTTTTCAATCTACGTCTCTCTTTCATCCTTCCCTCGGACTCATAGAAGCCAGGAACCTCTCTGTCTGGAGTGCTTGTGTCCTAATTGGGTAGACTTTCGCTCGTCTACCAAGCTGTGAGGCATCACGTTCACCGACGCCTAATTCTCGACCGTGATCACGTGGTCATTGTTGTTCCAAATACATTTACTTATAAATCTATCATCATTTTACGTCTGGGACGACTTTGTATAAATGCTCTTCTTTACTGTGAATGTATGTTTAACTTTCGCCGTAACATCCCGACCTTCTTTGCAGTCCTGCTTATATATATATTTAATGTGCACGTTGCATTACAAAAACTTCTAATTAATTCATAAATAATGACTTCCGAATTTGTTATTGTAAGCTTAAATTCTGTGTATTTTAATTTTTAAAAAACTATGAACGTGGTTATAATATTTCTCGGAGATTTTTAGAGACGTTCGTGCTGCATGCGTTTGTTTCAAATTCCTGTGTGTGTTTTTTTTTGGGTGAATGAGGCTGAAAAACTCATTTCCCCTTCCCCGCAGAAGTAAAAACCCATCTTAACCGACTGCGTTCCGTGAACTATCGCTCAAATTAATGCGGGTGATTTATTCCTCGACTTTTTTTTATTCCTTCCTAATTACTTCTCGATGCCTGAAATGGAGCTGTTCATCAATCAAAATCATATTGGCTAATTCCAACATTTTCTAGGGCCATAATTTTATTCTGCCTACCGCAAACTTGACATTGCTAACAAGTTACCGTTTCCTTTCTGAGTGACGGTCCCAAACCTTTGTTTCCTCATTATTTATAACGTTATATATTTACCACGGGTTAAGAAGCAGCCTGCTTTTTCCCTTTAAAGTCATCTCCCATAATTTATCCTCATGCAGGTAAACAAGTTTTGCCTGTGGTAGACTATGCCAGAAAATGAAGCTACGTGGTCATGTCTTATTATAATTTAGCTGCTGATATGGAAAGGTTAAGATCAAAATAATGGCGTTTATCCTGCGGCATAAAGGAATCGCGAACTGCCAAATAGGTTGATAAATTAGTATCTTGTGTGATTAATTTACCTTTTTGGAAAAATAAGTCTTTTCCCTATTTTCGTTGATTCAAAACTTCTTTTCCTCCTATAATTAGCAAGGAATCGCAAAAATTACACGTGAAGCATAACCTAGTAAAATTATTGTATTTCACATTCTTTACGCTAAATTGTGCATGGTAACTATAAAATGATAGTTCAAGTAGGTAAATTTTTAAATAAGAAACATTGTTCACATTTTATAATTGAATTTCATTTATGTGAACTAAAATCCATGCTCATCTATTACTATGACCTACATTTTTGCGATTTTTTTTTATTTTTCCACGGTTGCCGTTGTAAGAAAGGTGTTTTGTGTTAATCCCTTCGTAAATCCTGTAGTTTTCTTTAAAACTTACAAACCGTGTCGTAGCGTAATCAAGCGTTTCTTCAAGGATGGCCTTCTCGTTAACCTCGTTACGTTTTCAATGGCTGCTCCGACCCTTTACGTTCCGTCTGCTTTAGAAGAAATATTCTTTTCCTACGTGCTCCCATCAAGAAAGCTGTCTCTTGAAATCATTTCTTCCGCCGATCGACCATGCCGACTTCCTGGGTTCATCAATAACTCCCAAGTTATCCCTATCCATTCCATCAGCCCCTTCTAGCATTTTGATTAATGACGATGTCGAATAAAAAAAAGTCTCCTGCTTTATATTCCCGTGTTTTGGCAATATCCTCTCAAAAATGTAAATTAAGGATATAAACCAAATTTTAATATGACTTGTTAATTCCTTTGAACTCATCACGTCCTAGAGTGGAAGGTTTTTAGTATAATTCAAATATTTCTTAAATAGAGTAGTATTTCATCAGATTGGATCTGAAAAACAAGCCTTTTCCCTATTTTCCGTGATTGGTTATACACGCTTTGGGACTAGCAAGTCCCAAAGCGCGACTAAATTTATTTCTTATTTTTCAAGTTGAATCGTGATTGCATCACAGATTAAAGCATCATAAGATATTTACGTCTTAGTTTTCTCTTGGTAACAAAATCTATAAAATTTAATACATTACATTTTTTGTGAATACATTTTGGATACAGATACATAAAAGGGAGTGTGAGAAAATCAGAATGGGCTTTCTAAGGTGTAATATTGGGTTTTGCTTATATTGATGCTGCAGGAGTAATTTTTGCTCGCAAAATTAGAGACATTTTACACCAGAGATATTAGAAGTACTTTCCGTGATTGAGGCTATGATATTTATCATAATCTATTGAAAAACCAACGCAATATTCTTCTCGTGACCGTAAAAATTCTAAGCCTGTCATAAATCTGAAGGGAAATAAAGTTTTAGGATATGACCTTGAACAGTATGTGTATATGAATTAGATAATATGTGAACTTTTTTGTCGCCCCTCAGCCTCGTTAATTGTCAATCATAGTAGGTAAATGTTTCAATGAAATCACTGATACGATAGTGCTGTTCCACAAAACATTTATTACAAGCTGCAACGCCTTTAAGCGGTTCAACCAGTTCAACTGTTGCTTAGCAGCTAATATGCATTGTATGGTACGCATAGTATGTTATGATTAATGCTATAAAACAGTGCTACTTCTCTTCCCTTCCACTATGTCCCACCGGACGCATTTACCTTCAAATCTGCTCGATCTTTGATCACAGGTCTAAATTTTATTTATGTTGTTAGTTAATAGCCAGATCCTAGTGAGTAGCTGAACTGGCTTGAGAATCTCGCCCTTGCTCTCTGACCTTGTAATTTTTTGCTTGTGGTCGCTGTCAACGTTTACTGTGTCTGTTTCAAGACCGTTGGCATGTCATCTAGTAACAACAATCGAATAACCATAATTTTTTTTATCAAACTTATCTTTACTGCAATAAAAAACCACTGTGTCCGTGTCCTCCGTCTATATTGCCGGTATGCTGTTTCCTTACGGCTATGGGTACTTATGCACGAAAGGTTAAATCCACTTTTCAAACTGTATTAAGGTCCATTGATCTGAATACGTTCCGCACATAAGGCTGTAGCCATGCTTAATTAGATTAGAAAAATAAAAAATAATTTTTTCACTCTAGATTGCCTGCTCGGTGAAAAAGATTTAGCAACTCAGAAATCCCGAATGTCACGCAAAATTGCGTTTTTTTTTTAAGTTTAAATACCATGCGTGTCACGGAACGAAATAGCGGTAACATTGGGCCTTCAGCCGAACCACAAAAAGTGAAATTTTCCATAATTAGTGCCTCTGAAAGACTCTAGGGATCAAATTCCGCATTATTAGAATAATGCTTTTGTGAATTTGAATGTATAATTTTAATTCCGGAAATGTAAATTAATGTGATATTATGTCGAAATGATGCGATGTCAAAGTTCGAGTCGGCACTGTGTGGAAAATGTAATTTGGCTTATCCCGAAAACAGGAAACAAAAGTAGTAATCTTGATAACAGCAAAAAGAAATAATAGTATCATTTAATAGTGTGTGATTAAGCCGATGCTGAATCTTCTTTATTTTGTTCATACCTACTATTCCCTTTATTGCACGCAATGGGTGGATCAGAGATTAACGGTTATTTTTAATCAGTATATTTTTAATTTATATTTGACGAAAATATATCGCCAGAAACCCTCACTTGCATTCACTCGCAGTGTTTTAAGTTGGTATAGATGTAACAGCTATGCTCCGAATTTTCAAATGTATGTACAAGACACATTAATGGATACCTGATTTCTTGTGTCCGCCAAAGAATTCTCCTGATGGAGATAAGAATTCTCTTATTCTACAACAGGCATGAACTTTGGACTTAAGCTTTTATTTGCTTTTTTGGTATAAATATCTGGGTATCAATCATGCCTTAAATCTATCATGCAGGGATCTTGTTCAAAATATTAGTGAAGATACTGGGATTTGTCAACCAAATTTTGGGAAAGTCTTTCAGTGGGAAAGTAAAAGAAAGGTTTTATTTGCATTCGTCTCTGTGATTATGAACCAGACATTTTGAATCAAAGTGATAAAGGTACGGGAACTAAATATAGGATGCAGGAGAAAGCAGTGCACTTCATAGGAAATTCCAATGGGTGTATAAATTGTGTCATTCTCCTATTGGAAGGGCTTGGTTTAATGCTTTTATTGAAAAGGTGGTTTTCAGTTGCATAAAATATTCAATCATTAAGTCAACAATCCTGAGATTCGTTTAACGCAGCTCTCCTTCCAGCTAATCTCTCCATATTTATGTATTTATATTCTTTCACCTCCTTAAAAAAAACATTATTATATGGCACTTCAGACGCATTTATATACCACACTACATCAGATTAACAAATATCAGAGACAAATTAAGAGAAATCAACTGTCAGATCGAGCGGTACAAGAATTCCTTTTCTGACGTACAATACACAACAACAATGCAAGCATTATATTAGCCTTTCAAACTCGTTACTCGTAGCTTTCGTCTTTGTTTAACCGCGTTTCATAGTTATATTTGTATTTGCCGTATAGTCAACTTCACGCTTGGTTACTTACCACCTTGCGGATGCTCACCGGGTAAAATGTAAATGTGTCATTAGTATCGCCGAAAAACTTCTCACTTTGTCATCTGGCTGTCAGTCCATCTGAGTATTTCCGTATTATCTGAGGTAAGACTAAAACTATGGAATTATCCATGTAATGCTTCATAAAATGGCACATAATCCGCGTACAACAGGCGTAAAAAACGCCTTTGAGCGCTGAGCAACTAAATACATTTTTGGCATCTCACCCCGTGTGACTGAATATTTTGGTCTGACATCTCGGCAGCTCTTGCGGTGGGACCCCATGAATATTTTATTTCTCCATCCGGAAATGAGATGAAACGAGGGGGAATAGTAACAGGGTAGAGGAAGCTTTAACGCTAAAGAGCGGAGAGCGGACTTACAAAAAAAGTGAAATAAAAAGAATGTGCCTTCCTTTCAAGCCAGCTTTTCTGACGGCGACAGGATTTCCTTCCAAAAACGCGTACAACATGTTATCTACTATGCATTCGCTTTCATTCATCCCCCGACTGTTCTCCTCTTCCCTTTGCTCACCCTCACCATCTCGACCTTTCATGTTCGAAGTCATTCCTTTTTCCTCTTCTCTTTCCCTTTCCTTCTGAAGTCAAGGTGTGTAGCATGAAGACAACAAAACCGGCATTGTGGAAAGTATCATGATTTTTTCTAGGTCAGCTATTCCCTCACTTTCTGTTGTGAACTGATTAAAAAAAAGCTGGTATTATATCTCAGTTAGACTTACTAATTGCTGGTATTTTGAGGAGTGTTTTTGGGTCTTAAGTAGGTGTAAACGTCCTCTTAATGATCCATCAGATTCTACTTTTAGTAAATGCATTGGAAAATGAGTCGTTATAAGGTCCTAACTTGGAGAAAAGATCGTACCACACAATAATACTTGTGTTGGAAGAAGATTGGGAAAATTACCTGTTTATTTCACACGATCCTTTTTATCGAACTCTTATTATAATATTTATGTATTTTTTTATATTCAGGAGTTTATGTCAAGGTTTGGTTTTGGCCTTAACTCCTGACAATAAAAAAATATGTATAACCCTATAGTGTACATAAATTTTACTTTGTGCTTCATCCCTTTTGTTGATTGGCAAGCAAATCTAGCTTTTCAATTTATATTCTTTGATATGTCAGAGTATAGAATGGAAGAGAGAAAACAACATAGTTTTAATTAATACAGGACAACCTAATCTCCTGTGTACTGAGATATAAAGGTCCGAAGAAGGGAAGGAAATAGGGAAATGGTATTTTAAAAATATCATCGTATGAAATACAAGAATCCTGCGAAAAATTTAAAACGAGGGAAACTTATCAATGTGGATAAGTTTACCGAAACGGGAATTGCGAGATCTTCCTCAAAAAAATCCTTAAAGTAGATAAATGGTAAATCTTATATCATATAGTAAGAGGGCGTAAAATTTTTAACTCATTGTTTCTATTTATTTAGATACCTTTGAGGATTCCCGTAGACACCATGTGAGCAAAGGGAAGGCATTTTATGTCGTTGTTTGCTTCCGGAGTTAAGGAGCTTAAGTTCCCGTTAATTTGATCAATGTTTTTCATCCACTCCTTTGATTTCAGATAATCAACAGATCGGCAGAATCCAGTCACACCTTTATATTTACATTTAAGATTGCCTTAGAACTTAGCCAAAGTGTGAAGTCATGATTTTGAATGGATGTGTGAAGTCCATAGCTATAAGGAAATTCTTATGCCTCGGATTGTAATTAATCTTAATTAATTTAATGCCATTAGCGAGGGCGGAAGACCAGATTGGAGGTGATTGTTAGAATTTTCATTTCAGAAAGAAACAGTTCATTGAAAGCAGGAAGCTTATTGATAATAGTATAATATTTGGCTTTGGTTACTCTGTTAAGATAATTGTTCCTTCGGGGTCACTTCGTTAAGTTAATTTGCAGTAGAATTGTGAATGCCTGATTTCATAAAATGGGAGGTGGTCTCATCAGCTCCTAAATGGTTTCGTGAATTATGCAATCTTAATAGTAGGAAGAAAATTGCTCATCACCTCATCCGTATTCTAGGAATGTAGATGAGGTATATTGAGGTGAGAGGTGAGGTAATTTCCGTAGAGAAGGTGTAATTTAAACGATTTAAACCAACTTGATTAGAAGTTAGAACCTCCCAAATCATTAGGGAGCCAAGGCTTGATTAGCTTGATATTTATTACTGTCGTAATAATATTTCCAGAGAGATTTAACCCGATATAAGCTGCATTATCCTCCAAAAGACCCTCTGAATGAATTTATCAAAGCCAAGGATATTTAGCTGTAATTGTCAGAGCTGTAAAGTATAGGAAAATGTTGCTCATGTAACAGTGCTCATTTTTTTTCAATATTCCATTTGTTATTCAAATCCTACTAATTTCGTACGTACATACATAGCAATTTGCGGAGGAAAATATTTTTTTTTCCCTCTGAAAGTTCATATTTGAATTTTAGCAGTGGCAATAAGGTGGGACAAATAATTTTAAAACTTCAATAAATCAGTGATAAGTTTACTCTCCAATCAGTGTCATTAGGGCGCGAAAATTTACTTGAAATTCTCCACTAAAGAATGAGTAATTTTGATTCTCGCCCACAAAGTTATAGTGAGAAAAATGATTAATGGTAGAAGCACCGTTTGGCTTATGTGAATAATTTTTTTTTCGATTGGCGTTTTTGTCCGGGTTGGAGTTTTTGCTCGCTTTTCGACCCGTTTTCATGACCTCATTATCGCCTCAGTCGTGATAAATTGTCGCCTTGGAATCCAGCACGCTGAGGTCAATCGATTAATGAGTTATCAATGTCGGCCCCCGGCTGAAGTCTTCTACGAGTCCTCCCGGAAGCTTTACGATCCGTTCACCCCTGTCCTCTGAGTAGCCCGCTTCTCTAACCCCTCCTTCCTCCCCCCTGCAATCCTGTCTTCCGAACTCCACCCGCTGGCAGCCAGTCCCGACCCCTTTTCCCAGTCCCGGCCAGTTGAAACAAGCTTTTCATCCCGAATACCTCGAGCCGAGCCAAAAGAATTCCTCCCGACTCCCCGAGCTTTCTGTCCGTGTGAATTTTTCCCTCTCCCTCTTCCTCTTCTTACGTTCTCAACTCCGCTCCCCGCCCCCAGTTGACCCCTGCTGCCCCTCCTTCCCACTTCGAACGGAAAACCTCCATCCCTACCCTCCCAACTCTATTCCTCCCTCGCCATCTCATCCTTCCAAACCGGGTCCGAAGCTCGTCCCACCCACGTAACGCTGCCCGAGTAGCTTCTCTCTCTCTATCTCCCTTAAAAGTAGCCTTTTGGGGGATGGGGGTGGGACTGCTGAAGGGGGTCAGACAGTGCGACAATCTCTCTTAATTGGCCCGTCCTGGTGACGAGGGAATTTGGCGATGCGAGGAGCCGAGGGAACCAGAGATGCGGGGACGGCGTTAAGGACGGATAAAGATATATATAAATGTAAGTCTGGATGGGAGTCCCTACACTCCGTGTGTTGGATAAATTTAAGTGAGGGGGGAAGGTTTCAGAATTGGACCTTTCGGGCTGTTGGAAGGGTTTTCTTTTGGTGGGAAAGTTGAAGAAAGCGTGGGGACCTAAATTTTGCGACCATCAGGGCGAAATTGTACCTCATGGGTGAGATGAGCAAAGTGAATAGGGTTATGGGGCGACGACGTGGCTAGATGTCCAAGGGCAGTGATGAAGCTGTAGGCGTGACTTTCTCGTATATTTGACTCTCCATCGTGTAGCATTTGTTTTTCCATTATACGGCGATGGGCCATACGGCCACTCCTTCGGAGATTTATGAGGCTGAAGTGCTTTCTTGTGAATGGCTTTTCATGCAGCTGAAGATATCCTTGCGTTTTGATAAAAAAGATTTAGGTAACGTAGTTAATTAAAATAAAAGCAAGAACGGTGTTATGAAGAACGATCATGCATAATATGATGGAATTTTAAAGTATGTCAAAGAAGCAGGAGCAAATTGAGTAAATAGTAAAAACTCCGCGGAATATATAGTTGAAATAACGTTAAAGAGGGACTAGTTTTAGAAATAAAAATAACTCCAAGGCAAATCTAATGCATTAAAACTCGCTTAACCTTTGGCTCAGATTCATAAACTGACGTCGCTTAGGTAATATTTTGTCTTCATTTCATTGTTACTTATGTTTTAATACTCTTGGAGTCCCCATTAAAAGTCGTACAAATTGCAATTTTTCCCCCATTCTGTCTCCATTGTCACCCATAAGCTAAAATGCCAATGCTTCCTCCAATACTCTTTATTTCCTGGATTGTTACAGAGAACAATATAAAAGACATTTCATCCTTCCTTCTCAAGTATTTACATGCTGATCAGAGTGTCAAAATTGACTATAGAAATGTGTCCATGCATGATAATGAAGATTTCGTAAATGACCATGGTTAAAATTTTACACTACTTATGTTCTCTGCATTTTTCTCGGGATGCGTCCGCGTCGTTTGACAGTGAGACAACAGTTTCGCCAACCTTCCTGTTGGCGTCTTCAGGTCGAAGTGAACCTTCCTCAGTGGCGTGAACCTTCCAAGTGGCGTCCTCAGGCTTCGACCTGAAGACGCCAACAGGAAGGTTGGCGAAACTGTTGTCTCACTGTCAAACGACGCGGACGCATCCCGAGAAAAATGCAGAGAACATCTAATCAACGCCGCGGAAACCTACGAACGAACATTACACTACTTATGTCTAAATGGGCATTAGACATTTATATTTCTTTCGAACTAAGTTGAAATTTGACATTTAGTGTGTAGGCAATAAATGATCTTAAATGCGAAAGCTTTGACATTGTGGAAGGTTGCCATGATATGTGTTAATGCATCACACTAAGTCACTTCCACAAATTTATTTTTCGAGCAACTGGTTTTGGCAGTTACAACATCATCAGGTACCAATAATGTGATCATAATCAGTCCGTATATATAGCCATGTTGGTGGGAGGGTGGAGGGTAGGAAGAAGGGGTTGCGGGGAGGCAAGGTGACAAGTCACAATTGGTTTGGGAAGGTGACGTCGCGTCGTTGACGAGGCAATGGGACTTCCTCAAAATGCTGCTCGCAGTCGTCCAATTTTCATCCTTTTACAGCATATTTTGAGAGTTTTGAGTGTTATTAAATTATTTCTAATGATATGAGAAGTTGTTAACTACTTGTACCTAGCTGTCCTATTTTAATGAAAATGGTGCTGAGAAATGTTTCGTGTATTTAATTTTATCCTTAGATATGTTGTTATGTTGTTGAATTTTTGCTAGAAATTAGATTATTGTACTAGCTTGCCTTCCCAAAAAATAAAGTAGCTGAAGTCTTCTGCTGCAAGGAGATGTATTTAGGTTAGAAGACTTTACCCTTGACCTTTATATGAAGAGGTACTTTGTGAAGTAAAAAATGGAGTTCATTTGCGATGAGTGTCTCACATTTTTCATCTGGTAGTTGCGTTGAATGGCCCCAAATATTTCTACGGCTGCTTTCAGCATTCAAAGAAACAGCACCAATGCATCGCCATCGTGTTTGTTTGCTCTGAAAAAGAGGTTTTTCTAGAGATCTTTTTTTTGTGATGCAAGTTGAAATTTTTATTTGAAGACATGAGTTCTCCAGGTTCTCATTCATTCCGTCTAAAAATCTGGTTGTTGAGAGATTTAGTTTTTGTATGAGGGTTTCTGTGCATATATTATGTTAATAAAATTAATATTTACGTTATGAGAATCAGAAATATTACACGTTACCGTTTGTGTAACATTCAGAGGAATTGGTGCTTAGGTGTGGCCGTCCTGTGATCGTTTCCTCCTGGGGGACCTGGGGATGAAGGGTAGAACACTAAATTAATGTATGCCCATGGGGATTTTTCTCCTTTGGGGATTAGATAATTAATTGGAACGTTTCAAAAATGATAAATTCCTGTTTATCCGCATTTCTGTGGCGTTTGAGGTAGGTAGGTTTTAACTTTAATTTTGGATAAGAAACGAAAATAAAAATGTTGTTTCAATAAGGTAATAGCATTCTAGGTAATATTGGATGAAAATATTTGTCCTTATTCGTGTGTTAGTTTTTGAGTCGCTCTGTGTCATATATTAGCAAATTGAGTTGAAATGGTATGTCCAAAAGCTGTAAAGGCATTGGAAAATCTGAAATGTATACGTAACTTACATAGTGTTCTATCTTTCCTTGGAATATTACAGATGACGTTGGTATTTTTCTTGGTTTTACATTATACCGCTACCAAATAGACCCCAAGCGGATATAGGGCTTCTTTACCGGCTTGATAAATACCTTCGGAAGTTTTGCTGCCTTGGTCGAAGATATTGCCGAGCGATAAAGTTTATCATTCCTGCAGTTCACACGGCAAGCTGCGAAATCCTAGCCAAGACAATCTTTTGGGGACAGGTCTCTGCTGTGTGGTTGAAGTCCCGCGAGGAAGTTCCCGGGGAGTTTCGAGAAAGAGACCGGGCTGCAGTGGGAATGGAGTTGTGAATAGTTCGAAAATGCAATTCATTAATGGCTGTACCGGGAAGGCGCTCAGTAAAAGAGGAAGAAATTCCTGCGTGAAGCTACTCCGGGAGAGCGTGGTGAGGATGGTTTATGGCTGTGGGGGAAGTCCGTTGGATAATTTCGCAAAGGGTTCGACGATGCTGCTTTGCGTGAAACACTTGCGAGGATGAAAGATGATTTGTGCAGGAAGGGATGGTCGGGTTTTTGTAATGGTTAAAATACTGGCCACTCACTCTAAAAACCCGGGTTCAAACACCGGTTTTGGGAGATATTTTTCATTGGTAAACCAGCTCCTACTTGAGATTTTTATGAAGAGCATTCGTGTTCAGTACTTCGTCCGTATCATAAGACGTTATAGTGTGGTCAACTTGGCCCTTGTCGTTAACAGCTGGCTAATTCCGACGCCATGTTTCTCCCCATCATTTCCCTTAAACCTAATATTCACAGTCCCTTGAAGTCCGTTGTGTCTTTTCCCGGTCTTCAAGGTCTGAGCAGTGCGTGCACAGATTCGGAATCCACAAATAAGTAGTTCAGGTTGTTGTAGTGATTAATTTAATGACCTCTCATCCCGTGGACTCAGGTTCAAATGCCGGTGGTGGAGGGTAATTTTCGTTGGTAAACTAGCCCCTTATTGAGTGTTTTTCGGAGAGAATTCCAGTCCGACTCTGTCAGAGTTTTGACGTTTTTGACGCTTATTTGGAGTAAAAGTAAAAAGATCATTTGTTTGTTCCTCGAACAATAGAATGTGGCAAGCAAGTATGGTTGATATACTTGTTTGAAAAACCGTTTTTGTATGTACCTTGAACATTCTTTCCACATGCGTTAACAATAATAGGTTGTTTAGAAGAGTGTTTACATGGTTTTGTCTCTACTAATTATTCAAACTATGCATGAAAAGTTACTTGTTAACTTTAAATGTAATTTTAATAGCCTTTGAATTCTTTAAATTAGTCAATGAAGCACCGAGAATTTGTAACATAACTATGCGGCTTGCAATAATTTCCAAATCAGATGTACGAATGTGATATAGTAGTCACTTCTTCAAGAACGTTTGGAGGTGAATATTTTGAAACGGTAGGTGGCAGAGCGATCAGGAGATTACATCTTGGAGTATAAAATTCAGATCGGTAAGGAGGTCGTTATTTATTGGTTTCAAGATTAAAAGGATTGGACTCAGAAGAGTGAAGGAGATTGATTACGTGATAGGTGGAAGTGTTGTGCTCAAAGAGAGGCAGAGGTCAATTTTCACTCAAGTAGTCGCATTGGATGAAGTAACCCTTTATGTAGGAAAGATCTTTATTGATCAAACGCCCCATTGAGTTTTGTAGTGTTAAAAAAGATTTTCTTTGTATGTTTCTAGAAAAAAATAATTCTTTTCTGTTGAAGTATCCCCATGATTGTTTGAACGTACATATGAGAACTGGAAAATTATGTAGGTATGTCGTTATTTTGGTAGGTACAATAAATTTCAGCGTAACATTACCGTAAACATATAACCGTAACATTACCAACTAGTTTTCATGCCCATATTAAATAGTACCTACTTCGTACTTTTCCTTAAGTTAATTGTGGAAATAAGCTTGTGGAAAAGTTAAAAAAAAAACCAAGTGCATTTTGTTATGGATATTAGTAATATCCACGAAGTGAAGCCTCAAACAGTCAATCTCATTAGTTTTTATACCTTGATGAAATTCTGATTAATACCAATTGAAGGACCGCGAACTCAATCAACTAGTTATATAGTAAGCACCGTATTGTTTAAAGTTCAGCCTTTACCTCTTGGACTGTGGTGCCATGCGTACGACAAATTCTACTTTGTGGCATGTCTAGCAGTCCGAGTACATCTATTTCTTTTGAGGCCTCTAAAATTCCACAGAGAGAAGTGACGCCTCGTTGGTTAAAGCACCTGGCCGAAATCAGGGGATCCGGGTTCGAGTCCCGAGGCGAATGATTTTTTTCGCTGTAGAACTTGTGCTTTTGATTAATGTAAATCATCATTTTTCACAGATGCTTATTTTTAAATGCATATTTCTAAAATCGTTTGTGATTTAAACTTTTTTTTATGTTATTACATCTTAATGCCTCCAGTGCCTACTGACTATTTAATTCTGTTTTTCATGCCGGTTTCCGTTTATTTCCACCACAGTGACACTTTAGCCTTGATATATCACATTGTAGTACTGTTTATATTGTTAAGAATAGCACGCTTTCCGTGAAATGCATAGAACTTAACAGATGTGAACACTTTTATATCAGGGTTTCATGACGTACCCTAATGACAGTTTAGTCCAATTTCATGTTTCAAGAGCACCCACATTTGGGTGATCTCTTATTTCCGTACATCTGTTTTCCAAATCCACTTAGGCGAAGGCAAGTTAATCCACCATACGAGACGCCACATAAATGGGGTGTTGGTCTGCAGTGGCCAAATTCCCATTGTTTTGGGTGAGGCGGTAATCCTCTCTCCATCCCTTTTCCAATGCCCCGCGGCTTTGTAAATTTGTAGTAACAGGAATGAGCGGTGCTAGATGGACTAAGTGATGCAACGAACCCTTCTATGAATCATTCGCTCCAGCTGGAGCTGAATTTCATTTAAACCATGCACGACCCATGCTGTGCATTTTTTATTTCTCAATAGTCTAATAGGTCTCACAAGTTGAAACCCTGGCCCATTCATTATTCTGAATCCCTTATCTAATTAAAAAATATTTTTCTTATAACAATTTCTTCATTGACATGTGATTGTTATTTTAAAATATTTGAAGTATTTTAAGTTACATTGAATGTATTTGTTGAGTTATGTAGAGAATTACTGGGCATTATATATTTATAAACGTTTTCTTAATTGAGGATGGACACAGCCATAATATATCAGCTGCTGACTATACTTTAAAATGGCAGTTGCTAGAGATTCAATTTCAGTTAGAGGTCATATTCGGTGATGTGATTGATTCAGTCATGATCTTAGTCGGAGTGGCGCAATTTTTAGTATTAGATACTAGTGGTGCGACTAGTCAAATGGGCTACTCATGAAAAATCATTAACCTCCTTGTTGAAAAGCTGCAAGGTGGCCAACTGTCGTATTAGGTTATAGCTTTGCATCGTCTTAATTATTCATTTTGTGAGGAAAGAGTTTATTGCATTATTTATTTAATTATTTGTTATGCAATGGATTTGCACCGGTAGATGTGGGGTCTTACTAGAAAAATTTATAGCGTGTAATTCTCATACGACTTCTATTGTGTCTTAAATTTCGTTAGAGTGAGAAAATTGTAAAATTAGCGAGTCCAAGAAACGTGAATTGGGACATATATGAATACTATATTGCTAGCATTTTGTTTTAAACAAGTTGAGACATTTATGGTAAACTCTCTTGATTGAGTTTTCTTGTTGCTTCGAAAATTTTCCGGCGTCTCTTGACTACTTCCCTCACTTCCCTCCATCTCTACGATTAGCAATCTTCTACTCCACTTCGTTCCACCTATAATGTCGTTCTTTTACTTCGTCGTCTAACTTTCATTATAATAGCATTCCTTCTTCAATAACCGGCTTCACCGAATACCATCCTTAATTAAATGCTCCATCCTCCTTCCTCATATTCTCTATAAATTTCCTCTGGCTTTTCTCTTCCTCCATGATTTCAAGGATTCTTTTCTTTGCCTTTCGTATCGTTTATCGCACTTCGCCCTCTTCTTTATACTCTGATGTTTTTTTCATATCTTTCCGTAAGGTCCATGGCTTGAAATCACATATCTCCAATGTTCATACCAAAATCTTCACCTCCTTTTCCTTGTTATTTTTGATTAGGATTCCGATAACAAGCGCTCTCTTGTTTCCGTGGTATTCCGTACTCCTTTGTCATAGCGAATTTCGAGCTAATTTTTATTTTATTTACATATTTCTTCCTTCTTCATCGAAACTGAAGTACTTGTTGAAAAATGATAAGCATTTTCATATCCGTGCCTACCACGTTAATGTTTTTGCTATACGACATGAGTTGATTACAATTTATATCCTCATGTGCTCATACCTCATTACGGTTTTTGAATGTTGAGAAATGCACGTCACGCTTCAAACCCTGTTAAGCCTTTTCGGAATAAAATTGGATTTATTCGATTTTAAAAGGTTTTCTGGCATCTATGTCCAACAAGCTAATGAAACAATGCCATACATGTTTCGTGTTGATGACTTAGCCAACGGAGTACGGCCTGAGATAGACATGGTGTGCTTCCTCATCTCCGTTGTGTTCCGTACGCATTCCTTGCTAAAACCTTCATTTGTCATCATATGTATCTTCCGTTAAAACTTCGTAGTTAGGCAGGTATTGTGCGTATGCTGTTTAGCGCAGGAAGAGAGAATCGATATCCAGCAAGGAGACTTAAACTGCCGTTCCTGCACTGAAAAAGATCCATGAATCCATCAAAATTTGCAATAAATTGATCTGATTGGGGTATGTTCAAATTCCTATGAAATATATTGTGAACTGTTTGCGAGAAATAATTTATCTTCCTAAACTTAAAGGAAAGGAAAGCAAATTGCTTTTGAGTTAGCTGGATTTAAATCTTGCGTGTCATCAGAGAGCTTGATTCTAAATCATGTCAGTATGTTACTGTTATTCCTGCCCATGCGTTTGTATATGTGGCGAGTACTCCAAGCGCAGTTCTAGGTGCATCGGATTGAAAGTTATTCATTGAACCTCTCAGTGGTCCTAATTACGAGTAAGGTAGCTCCGTTCCTTTTCCTCCGGGTACTTTTCACTTTTCCTTGATTTCCTAAACTGTAAAAAATATGTGACATAATCGTTCTTTTGTATCGGCCACTTTAAGTGATTTCTACTACTATGGGAATCGTTTGCCTCAACGTTGCTATTTTCTCCTTGATAGTTTCATAGGAATTATTTCCTGACGTAATATTGGACAATGGAATTAGATGAAGCTGTTTTGCACATACCTACTTTACCGTTCTATCGTCCAAGGTGGATGTCCGGAGGCATCACATAATGATGTCAAATGCAGACCTCTATCCGTCTTCCTTGGTCTTCCTTTTCTCCTTCTTCACTGTCAACTGTGCTTTCTCCTATATCCGAGACGTAGAGGTCTTTTCCTTTCATTCTTCATTCTCTTCTTTCCTCATCTCCCTTCGTTTACCTTGCGCCTCTCATTTGCCCTCTTAATCTGAGTTAAGTCACCTCTACATGGATAGGGTGGGGTTGGTTCCCTGTGAAGCAACCGGTTTCAGGGAGGGGTTTGGAGAGCAGACGCAGTCCACTATGCCTCCCTAAATCAGTCGTCTAGATGACGGAAACAGTTCGGACGGAGACTTACGCCTTTACGCACCGAGGGGGAGGCCGACCCCTTTGCTCTCCGTTCTCAGGCACTGTGCCGACATCACTCCCTGATCTCCCATCCGCCATCGCCGCAGCTTTGACCTCTGTTTTCAATTCCCCCGCCCACTCACCCTCCCAACCCCTGCCATATCCATTCTCTCTGCTCCTTCCATCCTCCCTTCTTCCCTTAATTTCTTTATCTCTTGATCCTCTTTCTCTTCCCTCTTTTTCTTCCCTCTCTTCGCATATCCTATCTCCCCGGCCTGTTCCCCAGCCACCTCGTCCCCCTTGGCTTGATGGCTTTCCGGCCTCTCTTGTATGTTCCCCCTCTCCCCCTTCGTACACTCCGACCTGGATTAGTTGCCTCTGCTACCCGCTCGCGGTAGACATTCATCCCACTGCGCATCGCTCAGCCTCCTCATTCCAGGAACATCTCTCGATTTAAAAATCCTCCCGTTTTCCCGTTCGTGCTCTCTCCCACTACCGCCACTTCTTCAGGTTCATTCGTATCCCGGTCGGGTTTCCTACTTCCCAGCAGTTGCTCTTTACTGCACTTGTCAGCTTCCATTAACTCCCGTGGCGTTGAATTTGATGGCTGTAACTGTGACGTGACTGGGACGTGAGTATACTGCCGATTCATGTACTTCGCACTTTTGGTTTATCTTCTCTGGGATAGGGCTTGTTCACACTCGGCAATGCATTTATAGCATGATTGGCGTAAATTGCTGTCCTACTGAAGCATATTCCGGTGAAATGACTCTTTCTTCTTTGTGTAAAGCTTTCTGAACCTTCATTGTTAAATATTTTGATAATAATAGATGCCAAGCTTTTGGGTAACATTAACATTTCTACGCTTGAAAGAAATGGATAATATATCTGATGATGCTTACCTATTAGATTGAGATTTCAACCGGGGAATTATATATTGCGGATGCTAATTTCCCGCTTGCTTCACCAGAAAATGGCTTACTCTGATGAAAAATGTAATGCTAAAGTATTGTCTCTATCTTCTGAAGCGAATGGTTAAAAATAATTTTTTTTTATAAATTCGAGAACATTTGCAAATAAATGTTAATTTTTTTACTCACCTACCAACTCTCTTCGTGATGATGACAAGTTTCTATGTAAATAGATCTATATTTTATCATTAAATTTTGTTATTAAAGATATTTATTTGTTTGTATCACGCCGATTACGATTTTCATGCTAGTCTCAGTAATTGTATTCAGGGTTATACTGTGTTCTACAATAGCAGGCCATATATTTTCAGTGCCTTGGTGCTGACTTTTATTCCGGTCTAATTGCTTCCCGTGTTTTGAGCATGCAAAGAATGGGGTTCGGTAGTTTCATGGATGCGGTAGGCTGCCGACCGAAGGGCCGTGATTTTACCGACTCTTGCGAACGGCGTATCGATTTTAAACTTCATTACCATTTTGCGCTGCTTCAAACCTCCAAACAGCGCCCTCTTTCACCCAAAGTGAATGGGTTCGCGGAATATTGTCTTCGCGTGCGCGAAATCTATTCCACTAGACACGTTAGAGAGATGCTCCTTTATTTAAAGAAGAGAAAAAATACCAGTCGGGCAGTAAAACTGCTTCCTCTCCATAGCCGTTCTTGCGTAATATGCATTCAATACGGGGGCGAAGAAATTATTTTATGGCCCCCCCATCTAGACCCTCTCCGTAAGATTTTATTTTCTTTCCCTTCCTGTTTCTAATGCTTCGATCATAACGGGGTATCGAAGGTTTCCTTTGGGCTCCAGATATTTTATCGCACCAGCCGTTATCATATGCCAGCATCGTAGTTTATGGCCTCTAGTGTTCATGATACTTAACCGTTTGTGCGGTATTTTTCTCGCAGCGTTAAACTGACTAGAGGGAAAAGCTTCCTCCTTGGATGACGCCTAGAAATGACTGCATTTATATGCGAATAATGCTAATCTGCCTGTTATACTGATCAATTATCTTCCTGCTGCACTAAGAGATTGCGAAATGAGAATGGGTTGAGAAAATTGGGATGAGTGGTTAGCAAAAAAAATATTGCTGTTAAAGGGCATATGCTATTGCGATTTTACGTGGAGAAATTGGCAGCTATACATACCTACTCAGTATTTTACATGAAACGGGTATGATATATGTTACATAATGTCCCATGTGCCCCAAATTATTTGCTCACTGTCAGCATTATAGTCCAACGCCGGTCTATAATTAGGTCTGTACCACGATCATGGGTCTTCATAAGGCGTGCGCTAGCATTATCGTTATTTTTTGATTTAACGTATGTCATAGAGAACATGATCTCTGTTCTCCATGTTTCGCACAGCATCTCAAATCGCTTATCACAATCTGTGGAGCGAATTTTATAGACGGTTGTTGTTAACCCTGCGCTACTCTGGGAGTAAGCGATAACGATAAAGATTACGATAACGCAAAAGATACATCCATGACTCCACACCTTATTCGTATATTACAGTACAAACTCTAAAGATCTCAGTAGAAGAGTAATGAAATATATATGCAAGGAGTTTTAATTTCTTTACTGAAATTTTTAGATGATAAAGCCTCTATTCCTCTTTAAGCGTCATAGGTAAAGCTGTTAGGAATAGAGACACCCCCTGCCAATCATATTTATGGCTAATAGGGAATTATTTAAATAAAGATGGTTAAATGAGGCAAATTACGTTTATGATAGGCCGAATTTACGTTTTTGGTGGAAGTTTATGGAAGAAATGGAGTAAACATTGACATCTAATAGTGCCAGCATAATTTGTCTTTCAGTTCATTTAGCAATAATTAGAGCTTGCCTATTTTGGAAGGACTTTCACGAATTAAAACAGTATAGAACAGTATCAAAGGGATATATATTCCTTGAATTAATGCCAATGGTTTCTTAACTCATGTTTTAGAGCTACGATTCTGCGCGGAAGTTTTCCATGTTTAATTATTAAGATTTGAAGACTTTATTCCCGAGCTGTGACATCCTATTGACTTCCATCTCACCTGAATTTTTTTTGGAGAATTAGATACATTCGTAGATAACTCAATTCTGAAATGAGGATAGAAGTGATATCAAATTTTTGTTGCACTACTTTTTTTTAATGCATAAATTTTCCAATCCTATTGTGAAACTGCCCTCCTTATCCGGATCATTAGAGCAATCTCATAGTGCAAAAATAATTTGAATAAAACAGGACTCTAAGTTTAGGCCTTGAAAATAGGCTGGAGTAATTTGATTAATTGCTGTTTTCTCTTATCATCAGCCTACAAACCGCATCCCTTTATGTTCTAAGCTCAGTGAGTTGAAACGGGAATGATGCATGCTCTCGTATAATGTTTAAATTCCTCAGTGGAGGAGGAGCGTTGTTCTCCGTTCAACATCATGATCCCAGTAGCAGATTCCCGGTGAGTAACGGTGTTTGGTGGGATTGCGCTGGAAATACCCCGTCACTTTCTCAATCATATTTGCACTCGCTGTTTTTCTTTTACGGCTTGGGCGATATTGAACATGGTGTGAGTGAATCGACAGAGTTTCACCTTTTGGAGTGAAATAATGAATGCACAAGCACTCGTTCAGTTCCACCTCGAGCCTAATTCGCGTCAAGGTCGTAACGTATTTCTCCAGTATCTGTTGACATTAATGGTGTGCAGAGGGATGGGGTGAGGCTTAGTGACAGAAAAAATGTATCCCTCTACTAACGAATTTGCATGTCAAAGGAAACTCGGAATGTCGGAAAATCTCAGGCTCGGCTTGTTGAAAAAAAAAGAATAACGGAATTAATCGATGTGGAATCGTTCCGAAAACGACATGCACTCCAAAGTTAAATTCGTTCCTAGTTTTCTCGTGTCAATATTTGCTAACGGATTTGCCGGAGACCCATTGCCTCTATTGCATTTGCGGTGATGAAAATCTAAGAATGGAGAAGATATAGAACTCATTTCCCGCGTCGCCGGTTCTTATTGAAACGGGTTCATTCTTTTTTTCACCTCAGTGGAGTCCACAATTACGTGTCCGCGAATAAACCGAAAATAGCTCACCCACATGTCGTGCGTGGGTGTAGGAAGAGGTGCTGTAAGAAAAAGCAATATAGAGCAGGGAATTTAAAATGTCGAAACGTAAAGGAGTCTGGCAATGGTGAAATTTCGTTCCAATATTTTATTACTATTAATTAAACAGGGTGAAATATGAATAGCAGGCCAAGTGACCCTTTATCACAGATGCTTTTATATTCCAAAGGTAGGTTTTGCCTGGGCCGACATGGCGTTGGATTCAATTCCTACTTCAGGTATTTATTTTAGTCTTAGGATAAATTTGTTTTGACAATGGGATGCAATCTCAGGTATTTTGAATTGCCTTGGCTTATCCTTGATGTATGCCTTAAAATGAGAACATACATGAAGATTCCGAATGATATTAAAATTTCCTAATGCTTGAAAAACTAATGTATAAATTAATTGATATCATATCGATCCATTTAGAAAATGGTCGGATAGCAATTTCTCACAGAAAGAAAATTGTATGATTCTGGAGAAAAACCAAGTTGAAAAGCCAGCATTGCCTATTCCAAGGGTTAGTGTCTCAATGGATACACTCTGCTGTAGCGTCAACATTTGCATTTTCCCAAATCATTTTTAGCTAAGCTGTTCTGTCCTGCTACATTTTGGCTATATTTTCTTCCGATCCTCATATAAGTTGTTTTATCCCAAATTAACCTTTAACTAACATTCATTGCTCTAGTAATTTTCCAAGAGAAAATTGTTGAAATACATATGTACTGGTGTTATTAGTGAAGATGGCATACACCTTGAATACATTGGGTAAGCATCTAGCAATCAGAAGCCTGATGTGAGCTTATAGGGATATAAGATAACTATAGACGTTTAAATGATGTGTATGTTAGGAGAATTGCATTGGCAAAATAAGCTTTCACTCGTAGGCGTGAGCTAATGACAGGGGCGTTGAGTAGGGAAGTGAAAAAAAGACTAGTGAAAAGTTTAATATTGAGCGTTGCACTATAAGGGGCGGAAACGTGGGCTTTGCGAAAAGAGGGTGAAAATAGACTTAGGGCTTTTGAAATGTGGGTGTGGAGAAGGATGGAGAAAATAAAGTGGGTCGAAAGGAAGACGAACGATGAAGTGCTAGAATTGGTAGGAGAGGAAAGAAATTTGTAGATGAAATTAGGAGAAGGCAGAAGGTGTGGATGGAAAAGGTAATAAAAGGGGATGGTGTTTTGAAGGAGGTGATAGAGGGAAGAGCGTTGGGTACGTGGGGAAGAGGGAGGAGAAGAACGGGTAGCTTGGATGGAATGATAGGTGGCAGGAGGTATGAGGGGCTGAAGAGGGACATCGTGTGAAATTTAGGGGGTGATTAAATGTCCATTTTAACCTACCTTCACCGATAGAATACTTATAATAATAATAATAATGTTACATAGAAATGATTTTATATCCATGTATGCCATGAAATTTGTACGCGCTTAAAATATGTGTGTAAGTATACGTATTTACGATGCACAAGGACGTGTGCACATACAAAATTATGAGCAGATACATAAAAAGGGGCTACTCGTTCCGAAGAGTGGTTAAGTCCACTCCTTTAATTCCACGGCATCCCCCACTCCTCCGTCTTCCTCTCTTCTCCATCCCCTGCCCGGCTGCGCAACTAATCCGTCTTCTTCCCTGAACTTACTCCCGTGGCATTGACTAATGGAACGAGTGCCTCCTTCTCGAATCCACACACCATCACACCCCACCCACGCGCCCCTTTCCTTACACGACCGCCTCTTCCTCCCCCTCTTGCAGCCCGGCCATCCCTCGCCCGCACTCCAGCCCTTCCGCCCTGATACGTCTCCTCTCCCTCCGCCTACTTCACCTCTTCCACCCCTTCCTTGTCTCCGAAAACTTCCAACCCCTTCCATTTTTACTCCTCTACTCCCCCCCCTCCCCCCTGCATCTCTGCCGAGAGCTGTCATATTTCCTCCCTCTCCTGTGTACGCCCTCCGTATTAGCTTTGCCCCGCAACGAGGAACATTAATTGCAATCGCTACGTATGAATTTTTTCTGCCAAGGAATGTTCGATTGCTCAAGAAAAAATAGCCGTTTGAAATAATGATTTAAGCTTACAAAATTGCCACGAGTTGTTTCATAATGACTATATTTTTGTTGGGAATCGCATAACAGTCCTTAAATAGGCGAAACAAGGCCAAAATTAATTATTGGGAAATTATGGAAGAAGTGAAACTGAAAACTTTAAAGGCATTATCGAGCTCCGATAAATAATAAAAAAGTGTGCATTTGAGACTTGTGGGACCAGATTTCAATTTCCGTTCAAAAGTGCTACCGCAACTATAAAATTAGAAAAAGAAAGAGACCATGAAAAAGATGGAAAGTTAAACTAAGTAGGACACCAATTACGGCGAAGTGAGAGCAAGGAAATGTTAGATGGCTTTTAAAGACGTGATAATAATAAGGCATAAAAGTTGCGGTGTGTTCGAAAATATATATGTCAAGGAAACTTCTTTGACGGTAGACAAACTAGTGTAAGAATAGTATGTTTAAGAAGATTAAGTTGAATGGAGATGAAAAAAATGAACAAATGATTTGCAAATCAATATCTATGAAAGCTGCTGACTCCGTAAGAGTGTCTTTGAGTTGGTTTTGTTGATGTAGAAATACCTGCTCAAGAATACAATACAGTTGTGGCTATGTAGTGGGATAATGGTTTTTTTTCGCTCACAATGACACTTTTGCTATTTATAATAAATATCCATCCAAAATCGTAATATTGAGAGCAGCCATTAGAATGGAGTTATTGATTTCAGGCACCGCACAAAAAGATGAGGAATAAGCATTACTGGTATGCTCTTCTAAGTGACATTAATGAAATAGGCAACACGAGTTTGCGAGATTGCATCTTGAAATAAAATATAATGTAGAAGGAAAACAAATAAGTTACTTTTAAGGTGTATACATCTTCACTTCCAAGTTATTCATGCTACCTATCTAGGCTATAAAAAACTTTTTATAGTGAAAAGTGATGGTAATGGAGACCACTAAAATTTACTTGACAATCCTAGGCTGTATTGAGGTTTTAATTAGTGAAAGGTATTCATATTTCTATCGCCAAGAGAGAGATTTGTAGTGAAGTGTAAATTATGGATGTCGCCGGAGGAGTTAAAACCATTCTCTTGTTTTGAATGAAGGTCACAGATTGACAGTTACGCAAGAATCACAGTTACTTCAAAGAAAGGACATGAGTTACGATTATAAACGAGACAGTACCAAGGTGAATTCCTCCCCCTAGGTTTATGCATGCATCCAGGTTGAGATTAATGAAATATAAGGCTTCAAACCTGGTAAATAACTCTGTTAGTTAGATGAGTCAAATCCTAAGAATATATGAAAAGAGTAGGATGCAAGGAGAAAACTGACAGGTGTTACGGTTATGAAGTGAATGGTATTGAAGAAAAAGTTGATAGAACAATGCTAGAATTATGCACGTACTAAGTTAAGGAGAAATGCAAAATAAGCGAAGATAAATTACATATTTAAACAAAAGTAATTTGACATAGGTACTATCTAAAGGTACACCTTCTCATGGGATAAACACGAAGGGCATTCAAAAATCAGTATTTGAGCCAGTAATGCAAATGCTTCATTTAACGTATTGGAAATTTTACTTCAAAGCTATTGTTTCCAGTATTGCCATGTATAAGTATACCTATTTCTCTTTGTAATCTAATGCATGTACATTAAGACTTATAGCATTTAGCGAGAATATTCTATTACGTTACTTTGTTTTGATTGAGCTGCCATTAATCTTCAAAGATAGTATTTTCCCAGTTCAGTTTAATTCTTGCACCGTCTATTTTTTTAATATTAATTTATCAAATTGAACTAAATCTGTTTCTTTCCTGAAATTCATTACCCAATTTTCGTTATTTTGTTTTATGGGACAGTTAATCCCTTTGAATATATTTTTTGGTCATGTTTTCTTGGCCCCTTTTTGTTTACTCTATTCTTTACATTTCCACTATTAGACTCAGTCGATGTCGCCCATGTTTTCAATTGGATATGAGGTAATCAATTCATCAAGAAGTGCCGCAGATTCGGACCTTATCGATTAGTGGAGCTGGCGAAATGACTTTTTAAATAACCCTAAGTGCGATTGGCATCCTTTTGCAAACCTCTTTTTTTTCCATTCTTCTAATATTTCTCGCCTCATCATGGTGTTGGTTGAATGGAATGAGAATCTAAAGCTCTCCATTCCATTCTCAATAAATTCCTTTGTCAGTCGGAATTTATATCGATCGATCATCTGCCCCCCCTTTTTTTCTTCTCTCTCCCTCTCCACCTTCCAGATCCGCTTCACCTTCCCCTTACCGAGATCTCTTCGGCTCCAATTTCTTCACAGTCCGACCCAACTTTGCGAAATCCCTTTTTTCTCCTCCCTTTCTTGTACTCTTTCTAGTTTCCCTCCCTCACTTCGTTTGCGTCTCTGGGACGTAGCCGCTCCCAACTCCTTCCCCCGACCCTCCACTCATCCCCATAACTCGCCCTCAAATAATTCCTTCCGGCTCAATTCCCTCCCCCACTTCTTGGCGGGCTAGCGCCCTCCGGAGTCCTGATTACCTCCCCAATCGCCTTTAATGTTTCCCTCAATCAAGTGCACTCTCTCCAGCCCTCTCCTTCCCGCCACTAAGCCGTCGATGGCGTAGGCAAAAGGTCATAATGAAACCATCACCGAAGAGACCAATTGCAATCCCACACCTTTTTCGAGTCGTTTTTCCCGCTTCTTCATTTTTTCTTCCGTTCGCTCAGTCCGTTTCGTTTGAATTTTTTTTAATCCCCTGATCCACCCACATGCAGTTTCCTCACAGCTCAGTCAAGAAGCGAATCCCAATTCGTCTTTCAACTCCGCAATCAATCGCCTGGAATGAGATTCGTTTGGCCACCGGCCTAGATCCTCTATTCCTTGTAAAAGGATTTTCGTGGGAGATCCATTAATCCACTTGATAGGGTGAGTTCTATGCCCTTCACGGCGAATTAAAATCGCGTTGATTTTTTCGCAACTTTCCCGCGAGTTTATTGCATTAGTGAAGGAGATCCAGCGGTGCTGAAGGAAAGTCTCTTGCAGAACACGAGATATCAATCATTTCCAAATCAATCTTTCCAGGAAAGTAGGTCTCCCTGTTTGTACGATTTGTGTGAGAGCGATTTCTGTTGCCATGCCTTTCGTTACCCAATAACTCGATCAAATGCAGGTGCTAATAAAATGTACAGAAGATGAGATAACGGTCCTAGTGGAGTATCGTGTAACAGAGTAGAACCGAGTGGATTGGATAATAATAAAGACTCAATAGATTACTTTAAGAACACATTGGAGCTAAATATTGAAGTTAGAGAAAGAAATGCCATAGTATGACAGAGCTACCGATGGATACATAAGAATGGTAAGGCTGCAGTTAACAAATCTTTAGTCATACACCCAAATTTTTATTTCCCTATAGTAGCAAAGGATGAAGCCAGAAGAAAATAGCACTATTATAGCCCATATAATGGGTAAAATATACGTAAAGAAGAAATCGCTTACATAATTCTGAAAAGTGTAAGCTTGAAAGAGAGAAATAAACATATATTAACTTTTGATCATATAATTATTACAATATTTTATTATCCGTATGGAAGCCGAGAACAGCCGCTGAAAAGTAAAGGATGGATGGAATGGTAGGAAATTTGCAAGAGGGTGGTTTAGATAAAACGGATTACTCCATTGTTAAACAAAGAAGCCCATTAAATATTGGGAGAACATAGATGTCTGATGAAAAATAAAAAAGGGAAGATCGGCCATGCCCTTCGACTTGTTCGTTTGACAACATTTGCCATGGGAAAAGTGAATGGGAAGAACGGCAAAAGAGGAAATGGTGTCATTTCCATAGAGCAGGTAGAGAGTGACGAAGAAGAGAAGAATTATAAAAATATGTGTCAAGTTGCTAGCTGGATGCAGAACCTGGTGGAGACCTGATACAACCCTGAAAATAGTTGAAGCAGCTCTTTCTACAATTGCTGGTAGGATGGGTGTTTGGTGATAATGATGAGTATTGTGGGTGTGATTTAAAAATATCTTTTGAAACTTTAAATTTTGTTACTCTCCACGAAGTTGTTGCGTCCATTTTTGAGAAATGAAATGTAGATTTTGCTTGTTCGAAACTAATTCCTGATTTCAGTTGGTGTTCAAAGTTTTTGCGCCTATATAATCGCATGAAAAAATGATTCCCTACTCGTTCCAGATACGGTCCATAGCCGCAACCGTCCTCGCGTTCGAGGAAGTGCATTCACTTTGCGCTCAAAACTCTCATTCGAAATTCGCAGTTTCAAAACTGTTCTCGAAATGCCCCGAGGGTTAGAAGCGAGAGAAATGCAATCTTCGTCGGAGTCACCCAATTTTCTGCACAAACCTTAATGCTACTCTCGCCCTGGACTTCCCGCATTGAAGTGCAAAGCAGGTGAAATCAACTCCCCGGAGCGGGAGCTTAATTTTGGACGTAAAAAGACGTGTGGTTGAGGAGGCAAGGAAATGGATGGGGCGCGGGGGATGGGATGTGTGGTCTGGGAAGGTTGAAGGGGGTGGTTGAAGTCTAGGCTCGACGGATTTGTCGCATTGGGCGATGGTTTAATGAGTTTACGCGGGCGCTTGTCTATACACCCATGTGGTCCTCTCTTTCTCCTTCCCACTCGCTGGCTCCCGTTTCCCATTCAAACCTTCCCTCTCCCTGTTGAAAGAACACTCCCCAGGCTTTCTGTCTCACCGCCCTTGAGGACCTAATTCACAGATCGAAACCGCCGGTTCCTGTAATTCACCGAGCGAGCCAGGAGAGGGAGGGCGCGGCACGGTGGTGCCCACCAGGTTCCCGAGGAGGCGGAGGGGACTTATGGGATAGGTAGTTGCGAAATAGGTGTAATGAAGGTTTAAAGGGAGCGGGAGTAATGTTTTGCAGCGAGATTTTCTCGTTACACGGGACATTTAAGGGCCATTTATAGAACGTCATGGTCGCTGCGATCAGTCGGGATTTTGACCAAATTTGGTGGAAGTAGTCCGAATGGACACGCTCAGTAGGGCCTGAGGATTCGTTTCGCACTCTTCCGAGCTTCGTTTGAATTGGTAAAAGAATGATAGTTTTCTACTGCACGGGCTCTGTCCACTCATATATGTAAATCAATCTCTGCTAAGAGATGTAGTTGAGATCAGTGGTCTACTCCCTTCCGTTATAACCTCTCGTACAGTAAGCCATTATATAGGTCATTAACTTAAATAACCAATGGTTCTAATCATTCAAGTTCTAGGCTGACACTGCAGACATATTTCAACTTTTAGTTTACATCATTAGGTCATACGGAATATGCCTATTAGGCTAGGTGAACTGTCAGATGTAGAGGTACGAGAACTCTTTTTTACTAAAAATGATGCATGCTATAGTTCAAGCAAACATTATTCTTTAAAAACATTATCATTTAATAATTATTCTACTTTCTCTCTCTTTATTTGTTCAGCACAGATCTCTCGCTCGCAAGGTGACCTGTAGATCTATCCATTAAACCAGCTATTTTTAGTGGCGTTATTTCAATTTTCTACTATACAATAGGAAAAGCGATTTTGTCATGGTTAAATATCGCCTGCTCAACAAACACGAATTCTTTTGCAAGGTATCAACATTTTTAATTGGCCATATTTATATTAGAACGAAGAATAAGTCAACTGGTGTATAAATGATTATATTTTCAGCCCTACCAAGATCCAATGAACACTCTTAAACCTTAGGTGAACAACATCTCTGTACTCGGTTTATCTGTTATAAACTTCAGCGACATAAATGCGGTCAGATTAAGTGGTCATAGTGACGACTAGAGTCCTGATTATTTTCCAACATTACACGCAGACGTTGCCGTAAATCTGCCGTATCTTTGGCCTCCACAATCTTAAGGCTTTTGCTGTGAGAAGTTGGTGCCAAATCGTCTGGTTCGCCTCTGGAACACGCACCCTCCCGTCAGTTTTGCCGAAGACAAAAGGGGACCATAAATCAAGAATGCATTACGTTTCCGAAGGGATTCATCAGCAGGGCGGATCACTCACTGAACTCGCCCGGAGGATGATGTACCAGGAGCAAAAACTCTGCGCAAACTTTCATTGTTCTAGATGCCTTGGTCGTGTGTGCAAGGAAGGCATTATTCATGGCGAAACCAGGCATTCAATGTGGATTAATGGATCAGTCACTTTTATTGTTTTCGTTTATGCGCTAATGTAAAATATATAACCTCGTAGGATTCTTTTGAAAAGCTTTACTTGCTAAATAATCCTATATAGGCATCTTTGATAACAGATGCATTTTACTGAGTAACAAAAAATTTTAAGTTACTGTTGCCTCATTTTTAGCTTATAAATACACCTCCATTATCAGAACATAAGCTCATTTCAAGTTTTTTGCCACATTATCTATAGATTATCCTTATCATAAAATCAATATTACTGCTTTAATCGAATGATTCCGAAGTACTTTTTTGGTCATTATTTGGAAAAAAATATTCCAACATTCAAACGCCATCAGACAAAATACAGATTTTTTATTGGACCCCCATTTTAGGCTCAAAAGTTCTAAGTTCAAAAATATAGCTTACACTCAACAAAACAAACGTCTATTTCCATTCTTTAACCAAATGTCAGTAACTCGGAAAAATAAAGATAAATTTTAGATAAATTTTCTCTGTCAAGGTCCCTCCTCTAATGGTGAAACCAGTGTTTTCCAAGTTTTATTTTGCAGTTGAATTTTGTGCTTATCGAAAAATAAAAGTGATATAATGGTGATCCCGTTTACCAATTCAACGAATCAGAACACCGAAATCAACGCCCGCGGCGGACGCATTAGTTATTCCTAGTGAGTGCAGGAGAAAGGTTTAAAGGTCGTTGATAAGTCACACGCATTCCGCAATCCATCATCAAGAGTATACCTTTTAGAGCATCCTATTAAGCCTCCGAATTTCTTCTTCCCTCTACGGCCGTTCTCTAGCTCTCACCCTGGCCAAATGTGTCACGATTAATCTGAGGTCCATCTAGTTAAGAGCAGCCATCATTCTCAACTCCAAGCCAGCTGAAACTCATCCAAAATTAGCTGAGGGTTCACTCTGTTCAATCGGCCCTGTGGGATTCGTTATTCAAGGCCGCATCACGTAATGGTCGTGATTTGAAATGGACGTTCCGTAATGTTTTAATTGAACGCTAGCCGATTTTTTGCCATAACTCTGCCATTACATCAACTCTCAGAGTGATTCTCTTAGTTTTCATAAATTTTATTCTTTCTCCATATTTTCTCTAATCTTTGGAATCCAAAATCTAAGTTGTTGATGAAGTGGGCAGTGCATAGAATTATAGGTTACGTTGACCTCCTTGATGACTTGGTGTTAGTGTTCCGAATGATGAATTTGTATTGTGTGAACTTCTTTCTCTTCACTCATATTCTCATTGTTCTTTTGCCTGCATCTTGTGCGTTGACGTTGAGATTTTGACCGATTTGCTATGCATGCAATAAAATCCATTGAGTACATGAGTGAGATGGCTAAATACTTATTTATATTTTTACATACTTAATCTTCCTTTTTGTCATGTTTAGAACCTGCGGATGTAATCGTTTGGTTATTTAGGCGTCAGCTGAGTTCAATAATCTCTGCATCTATCTACAATGAGGTTTATAATTTTTCAATCTATACATACATGCATGCAAACGTAGGTACTACTATAATCGCTGCATCTATTACTGCCCGTAATTGTGAGTTTAATCATTATTTTTGCTTTCAATACCCTCTGTCCTATGAACAAGCTCCGAGTATTCTAATAGTCAGTGGAGTACGCTTTGCCTTCAGACACCTCACCGACCGACTCAGAACACTTCTTCTTTTGGAAACTGCGTGTGGAACTCAACACCGTTGCCGGCGGCACGGAATGGGCAACTCAAGTCGTCAAGTTGGAGCCGTGAGCCATCAATCAGGACGGCGGAGGGTAGCACTGGGAACTCCGAAGACATTTGCTTAAGCCAACCAACGCTGTGTTCACGACCGAATGAGGGAGCGAGAAGAATTTCGATGCCCCATTATGGATGGTTGGCATGACCTTTTGTCATCGTCTGCCAGATGGGTCGTAGGGGATGGAGGGTTCTTTTTGTTTCTCTGGGTGATTGTTTCGTGTTCTGGTGGCGGAGAAAGGAGGTCATCCCTCAGGTGGGAACGCGTGGGAAAATTTGAAGGAGAATTTTAACAGTTCCTTTTCAATATCCTATCGACAAGCTGGCAGGCACGTGAGGCCATCCTGGAAGGCTCGCGGGAAATCGTTTTTGGGAGAAAATCGATGTTTATATTTCATCCGTGAGTGGTGGACGTATTTTACTGGCACTTGGATCCATAAATCAGTTTTTCAACATTGTTTTTTGGTAATGGAGCATCCATGGTCTCGAAAACGATCAATTATGCCATAATGGTTTTATAACCAGTTTACAAAGTCTCCATACAACGCTATTGCGCACGTTATCTGTCACTTTTTGCCTGATAGTGAGTGACAATATTCGCATTGTAAATCAATTTACACTTTTTGTGAGGTGCTTTTCTGAACGGTCAAGTTTTATGATCCGTAAAATAATTAAATAACTTCCTTTTAATTTGGTAAATCTGTTTGAGGTACTGGTGCGTCATTAATCAGGTATAGTTGGTATTTACTCAGTAACATTGAAATTTTCATTCAGTATTTTTGCGTAGGAAAAATACCGAATATTTTAAACGAGCGAGTTCTATCTCGTCTTGGTGAAAAGAAAAGAGTGAAGTAGCTGGACAGCTCGGAACAATAATGTGCTGGATTTCCCTTGCCTTCCACATCGCAGTGCTACAGCAGTTAAAGTAAATTCTACCACGCCTGTTGTGAAATGACTACCACTGTTCTGACCGCTCCACCGTCAATTACACGAAGAAGAGCTACTGCCCTGTATGATAAAGTGCATAGTTGTTGGAGGCCTTCCGTTGCCAATTCACGGCGTTTTAATAGGTTTATGAATCATTAAAAAGGCCTACCTTACTCGGAGTTAGACCAATACCCATTGGGAATGCCGTCGCTTTTTTCCGCGACTACTTTTGTCCTACTTATTTGAGTGAACTCTCTATCTCGCCATTAACCTCTATATCTAGAGTCTACCGGGCGAGTCTAGCAAGCTTTAAGCTCAACCGCGATATGTAGAATAAGAGATGAAGGTTGTGAAGGAGAAGAATACGTAAATACTGGAAGAGAGTAGCTGGTAGGAGAATTGAGTGGAGAGCTGCATCAAGCCAACCTCAGGGTTGTTGACTGATAATAATGAGGAGGAAAATGACGTTCGAGACCACCAATCAAAAGTTTTGAACAATTAATAATATGTTTGTCGAATATGAAAGGTAAAATATACCTTTTTAGTTATGAGGTACCTACCTACTTTGTTCACTTGCTAATAATATTAATGTGCCCCAGGCCAAAGTTTTGTAGAAAATTAAGATTGAAAATTATATAAACTTACTTTCCTATCTTACCATTGAGGGGAAGTAAATAACCCCTGCCCCCTGCTTCCCCCTGCCACACACCTTTATGGTGGCTTGCAGGGTATTATGTAGATGTAGATGAACCCTTAAAGGTTCATGGGTTGGTACTGTCTCAGGATCTACACATACATAATATGCTGCAAGTCAACGCAAGGTTGAGTGACCGGGAGCCATGAACCATCATCAAGTGACCGGGAGCCATGAACCATCATCAAGTGACCGGGAGCCATGAACCATCATCAAGTGACCGGGAGCCATGAACCATCATCAAGAATACATTTCAAATCAGAGGAGGGTCAAACTTATACCTGCCCTAATGCACCATACAAAAATACTGGTGCGTTTAAAACACTACCACTACTACCTACTTAATGGCTAGTCATTTTTTAGCCCATTTTTTTCCACATGTCGTGAGGAAAAATATTATCACCGGGTATATAAGGAACTTTGCATGATGAGTTAATTTTTGTCGAGGCCAATATAATATTAGCCAAGATAACCTGAGTTGCGGCCCAAAAGAGGATTTGCTATCATTGAAATAAATAGTATCTGCTGAGGTGCATCCAATATCAAGTTTATGGAGACTTTTTACGAGGATAGGCTTTTTTACGAGTATGTTGAGCGTTATTGACGAAACTCCGCAATAACCACTCCCAGGTATTTTAGCATTTTTTGTGGGACCCTTCCGACCGCCATATTAATGCACCTCGCGGTTTCACGGCTTCCCGTATAATTTTTTTTCGCTATCCCTCTCCCCCCGACAAACTCAAGGATGAGGGCAATTCATTCCCGGACTCGAAGAAAGGATGGGATTTTCGGGAAGAAAATTATCTCGCAGTGTTTTGTCCGCCACCCCACCTCGCAGAAACGGTTTCCCGCGACGTGAGAAATGAAATCTTCGTCCCATATTCCCACCTTCCTCTCATCCCATTTATTCCGAGGGGGCTGCCTCCCCGCAACCCTTAATTTCCCAACCCCCCTCAAGTTTTCCTTGCAGCTCCGGCTCCGAAAATGGCCATCCCGTTCCCCAACCCTCGTCCCAACCAGCAACCCGTGCTCTCTCTCCATCCCCGATTTCCTTCCCTCGATCCGTGGTGGCTTTTGTGGATCCGATCGATGGAGCCTGAGTTACTCCACTTCATGGCGTTGGCCCGATACACTCGCAACTGCCTCCAACTCCAACACCCTGCTCAACCGACACTCATCATTCCTTTCTCTTCCCCTCCTTTCCCTCTATCTTTCTGTCTCCCCATACGTTCTTCCCTTCCGTTTCCCTCCACAGCTTTTTTTCGGATTCCCGTCACGAGTCGTAAACCACCGAGCATGCCTAGGGTACTTTATATACCAGCGTGTCTGCATTTGCTGATTTTTTCGATGTTCTTGAAGGGTGCTACAAGGTCCTGATCGCTTGGCGAAGCTCGGGCAAAATGCTGGGCATTTTTAAGCACCACGCGCCATGTCCGCGTTTCTTTCCAGATCGAGATTATTTCAAGGTGATAACATTGTGAGTCTTCCTCTCCAATGGCATATTACCGGTTGAGATTTATTTTGATTTGTGGTATCTTTCCTTCAGATTTCATCGTAATATTTTCTTCAGTTTTCTTGCCTAATATTGCATTCTCATGTCATTACATGCCATGTCAGTGTTTTTATCAACTTTAAGTAATCTAGTCCATGATCTTACAAGCATGATCATCGACAGCAATTGGCGAATACATTATAACCAGTTATTTTATAGACATTAACTTTGTGTTCTTCTATCCATATCACAGTTAGAAAAATAACAGTCGGTTTACGTTCATTTGTCTCATATGAAGCAAAAAGAGGTCGAAATTACTGCGTAAACTGCGGATGTTTTGATGGATTTATAATACTTAATCATCGTCATTTAACAAGTAGTTTGCAGTTGAGGACATCATAACTTATTTTACGGTAAATTTAAGTCATTCATATTAAGATGAAGATATTAGACTAAAGAGATAGATGAGGAAATGCAATAAAAAGGTTACATATTTTAGTTTTGCCTCAAGTGTTGAAATGCCTTTCTCAGGACTAACTTTAGAGCAATAACTCTGATAAGGTTTTTAAAGCTAGTTTGCAATGCTAGAATTTGGGAATTTTCGTTTATACGGTGAGAAACAACCTTTGTAGTTGGTGCCTATAAAATGTAACTCCGCTGCTACTAGTATTCATACGAAGGTATGTAAAGTTATTGGTTATTTACAGTTGATTTCATTTTGTGTTGCCGGTGGAAAATTAAGAGTTTACAAATGATGCGATGAATTCTGCATGGCCCTTAATTAGGTCTGCTTGCTATTGTGGTAGCGGAAAGGTATAAAAATACAGCTACAACTGGTACATTTGGTACTATGTCATGGTCTTGTCGGTCTACTTCAAGTATTGTTTAACTTACTACTGCAATAGTATTATTAATTCTATTTCGAATCATGCGGAAATAATCGTAGCAATATGTCAAACAGTGGTTGCCGTTTGTTGTTGAATTATGTCACTCTAATTCTAGCGGAAGACTTAATTCGCTGTACTACATTTACACTATTTTAGTTGACGAGATATCATTGGGAATCATTAATTTGATCAGGTAATATAAAGGTACTTTGATTAAAATTTTATGTTCAGTTTTAATAAAAAAACCTTTCATATCATATTGGTGTCATTGGTTTCTCATCGAAGTGTCCACATTCCATTTCGTGTATACTTAATAAATATGTTATGAGGTAAATGCCATAAATACGATTGAAGAGATTTAATAGAACATGCTATTCACAGCTGAACGCCAGTTGACTTTTATTCCTTTCTGAGGAATCTCGCGGCGCAGCGTTTATTGTCTAAATATGGTAATGTCACTAATATCGATTGGTCTACCATTGTTTGAATGCTTATCGCTTTTTTTTAAATTCCTCGATGTCAGAGTTGAGAAATAGATTGGGTGCAAACGATAAAAACTATTGTTATCATCTTGAAATCTTTTAGTGGCTAAACTGTTCTCTGAAATGAGCCCCTTTCCCTGTTTCGCCGTTCAATATCTTGGGAATAATCTAGACTTTATCGCATAATTCACCAGCACAATTAATTTTGATGGATATTGGGTCTCATATTATCTTTATATATAATTTTCAAGAATCGCATGATACATGTTCACAGAGAATGTGCTGGGATCAAATTATTAACGTTTCACACCATTCTATAATCAGGTGAGAATATATCGGTCAAGGTGGATAAATAGATAGCGGTTGGATTAATGATCTTCTTGTTTAAAAAACCGTGATTTTCAATCGCAAATGGAGAGAATTTACTTATTTAAATAGTAAAATTGCAGGGACAAGGCATGAGTAAAGGATAAAATTTTTAAAATAAGATATATGAGTAAATAAATTTAGAATGTATTTTTTTATTTATGAACGAATGAGTACATTCCAATTGTTTAGAACTTGGATGTGGATAGCCGAAGTTAAGTCCTACTCTCAGGAACGGCATAGGTTATTTTCTTAAAGCGTGGAATTACATAATTACTAGCATTAAAGGAAGTTTTAATACTTATCTAACCTTTAAGAGGTCGTTTTAAGCCTTCTTTATTATGAAAAATTCCTATCAATCCCTACTCTCTCTTAAATCTTAGCACTCATAATATTCGATTTTTTTGGCAGCATTTTCTACATTGGTTATTTTTGATTATTCAAGAGCAAACGATTTTTCACCACTAAGGGTTTTATCAGCAGATTATTCTTTCCTCATACATTGTGGCTTTTTTATGATAAAACACTGTGTTTTACAATTTTTAATGTCTTTGTGTTCAGTAAACCAGTTTTACGTACCTTTACTGCAATGAAGTTTTTTAAGATTGATATTAAGGTGTTATGACTTTGGCATTTGCTACCTTGAAAAACGGGAAACCCGTCATAATTAAGACCATAATCACTTTGGAAAACAATCAAGGGTCAAAGTGAAGAGTGAAAAACACTAATAATATTCAATAATATTAATAAGCGACACCTAAATGCATAGAGATCAAGACAGACTCCTAAAAAACATTTAGCGGTCAATTGACTGCTCGCCGGCCTTTACGGTAGGCAACCAACTCCAGACCTTCTAGTGTTAATTATGTGACAATTCTGTGATTTTGCGACCTCTTTTCTCGTTATTTTAGTCTTGAAGCTTGCGATTCGGACAATTACACCGGAAGAGGGAATTCTTCCATGCTTAATAATATATCCGATCTCTCTCCGTAGGCTTTCCTTTGAGGCCCTACTTCCAACGTTCTCTAAAATATACACGCATGAGTATCCAATACCCACTTCTCCATGCTCTTAGCCCTATGCATGGGAATTTCCTAATGCTCTTCGGCCAAAATCATTATGCTTCCCTAATTCTTCCTTAACTTCATATCTGCTTCCATTTAGTCCCTGGCAGGAGAAACAAACTCTGAATAGTTCTCTTTCTCTCTGTATAATCTCTATTCCAGCCCTTTAACTCTCAAGTATTCCTCTTCCACTGCGCATACCTGTCCCAAGCATCCTCAAAACTCACAAGTTTCCCACATTGACGTGGCCCAAAAATTCCACTATCTCTGTCCACGTAACATCCTTGGGTTTCATCTAAATCTACTATGAGCTCATCTCAGTATCTGAATAATGTTTCGTAAGGGTGACTCGTCACGAGACACGAATCTGGTTCTTGATTAGTTCTTGACATCAAAGAAAATACTCTTTACCACAGGTCATCAATCCTGAGATTGGTTTGACGAAGCTGTGCGCTCAATTCTTTTATCCGCTAACCTCAATTGCTTTATAAATTTTATATTTCTCTTGGCTTCTACCATTCTAATAAATTATATTAAATTAAATATTATAACGTATTTACGATAGTATATGCGTTTTTTATTGAAAAGGAATCGACGGAGGTGCCAAGAGATTAGGAGATACAATTTTAAAGAATAGCGAATAATAAGTACAATTCATACAATAAATTTGAACAATATTTGTAAGAGTGTTTTGGGTAATGGTAGCGGGCGTGACTTGGTGGAACGAGTAAAGAAGTATCTACTTAGCTATTTCCACAAATGTTTTTATTTACGACCATGGTTTCAATACAGAGTAGGTTTCATTATCAAGATGATCTTTTGTGACAGAGCATTGATCGATCGTTTCGATACAGAGTATTACTATCATTTTTATAATGATACTTAATCTATATCGAAACCATGGTTGGAAATAATAACACATATGGGAATAGCAAATAATACCAATTAGGTATTACTTTAAAAGTTACAACTGTAAGCGTGTTATTATAATTTTTCACGAAGTTAGTTATTGGTAGGAATCTGTTCATAATTTTACCTCGTTGGCCATATTTTTCCCTGTTACCGCCATGATAATCAGTGCTGTGATATTTTTGTACCCACATGATGGTATATGCTGCCCATACAGATATTGTTATTGATAATAGCTCTGTATAACTAACGGTAAAATAGCATATATTGTAAACGTTAAACCGTATCGTAAACTTTTCAAAAGTTGAGCCCGTTGGCCAATTTACCTCAAACTTTCATATCTCTTTGGTGGTCTCACCTACTGTGACAGCCTGTCAGTATCCTGCTAACCTGAGAACGCAAGGGTCGAATCCCGCCTCGGGTATGAAATTATTGTTTATTATAGGCTAGACGATGTGAAATATCCTTAGCCGTTGGAGCAATTAAAAAATAAGTGCTATATTACGGAGTTACCCTGAAATAAAAAAAACTGTTGAAAGTAATTTCAGGCATTTCAGGGCCAAATTTTCGGAGAATTATGATATCGTAGCAACAGCATTCGAGAACATCCGCTTCCTGCATCATGCAGAATCATTTCAATCCATCCAAGGGGTAAAAAATAATCTGAAGGCGTTAGATTTCCGTGGTGCTTGAGTTCTGGGAAATCTTAACCCATGTCTACCTGACACGCGGATTGATGAATGGATTTTAAGAAATGAACTCCGCGAAGTTGCAGCCGCTACTGCGACTCATAAATATGCAGTGCTTTGTGTGCTTACTCCCGTGTTCGGTTCCTCTTTGTTTGGAATGCTCTATTTTTCTTCTGCTTTCCACTCCGTCGTACAGCCAGTCAAATCCTTTTCTGCAGCGAGGAAAGTCTTTCACTGCAGGCGTTTTTGCAAAACTACCTTGCACTCGGAATTCTCACCGCCGAAGACATCAACCCTCATAGGCAGACAACATCCTTCCGGAAATACATGCGCCGTAGATATATAGAACGTCTATCCCTACGGTTCAATGCAAACAAGTGTTGCTGATCGTGGCCCTCACATCTTCACTGTCCCACGATAGAATCGCGCGGGATGCGATTCAAGAGTACGGTTTTTCACCGTTGTTAAGTATTGAACTCAAGATTCTTGATCCGTTGGCCAGTGATTGTGTACTGGTTCTCAATTGGCTATGAAAGAAATCTTTGTCAGTACCTGTATCAATCCGGTTGCCGTACAATTTTCCTCAACTTCCGATTTTTTATCATTTTAAAATTCTGGAAATATATCGCATGAATGTAATTTTTTGTTTAAAAAGTACTAAGATGAATTTATATTTTATTAAAATGAGTAAAATAACTGTTATTAGGATTCCTTTTATGTTTTTGTGTGGTGTTGCATTGTCTACCCTAGTCTTAACCTTAAAGACAAAACTGGTACCTCTGGAGAGATTCAAGTGTGCTGCCTGTGTTTTGATAGGCCCTAGGTCAGAAAATAAATGCCTTCGTTTTTGATAGGGACTTAAAAAGTTTAAATATTCTTACCCTCGTGCCATAAAAGCATTGATTGGATATTAGTCAATGAAATATGGAACGCTTAGGTCGATTAAGGCCATTCTAAACGCAGCTTGGCATGAAGTGCAGTGCTTATCACTGTAAATACAATATTTTTATTTATAGATTTCTTCATGGGGGATGTGTTGAACCGATTTAATGTAACGATGACCCGCATATATTCCATAAGTATGCAAATAAATTTCAATTCTGCAAGTGATGAATGAAAACTTAAATCTTGATACTTTTATGCAAATAGAGGCTCAAATATTTTTATTAAATCAATCTTAAAACAATGGGTATAAATTTGGTATTAATTTGTCTAGAATATTATTAGAAATGAGTACGCCTCCAGCATTTGATCAAGAGATCAGTTTACCTTTCCGAACGGAGGTTATTCCTTCTCAAATATCTCATGATTTTTTTCAATATATTTAAACTTTTTTCAGTGCGAAGAATCACCTTCAAAAATTGTTTGGGGTTATTCCTCTGTCATCTACAGTAGATAATTAATTCTTACTTCTTAAAGCACGAAATTTAAACACTTTAAAATGAAATGTATGAACCTATATCTTCTGATATGTGCAAGTAAATAATTGGTTACAGTCTGTGGAAGAAATTACTTCCCTAAAACATTGTTGGTAGCTTATTTTGGCTGCTGTAGGTGCAACTCTAAGACGGTAGTGTAATATAAACAGTTAAACGTGATGCCATGCTCCAAATGGGGAGAGAGGATCCTCCGGATGGTGAGCTTTTGGTGGCTGAAGTGCTTTAGCAATATTCTTTTAGGGTGTGGGGCTTTAGCACAGAGGTAGAGAACGACTCTCCCGCCGACTTTATAATCCCAACGCAGAGCTACGTGATTTCGCTCCACTTCAGACGCAAGCATCCCATTTCTCTCCTCGTTTCTTGGTTTTTCTTTCCAAGTACTAACTCTGGTCTCCTCTTTTTGTTTCAGCATATAGCATGCAATACACCTCAAAAGCTCCCATAGTTTTTAATTTTTAAAGGGAAGTAACTCAAAGCACAAAACTCAAGCATTTTAAATATCTACCTCTATTACTATCTCTCTATCTCCCTCTAATAATCTCTCTCTTCCTCTATTACTATCTCTCTATCTCCCTCTATTACCATCCCTCTAGTGTGATTACTATAACTACCCCCAAATTGTTATGTTCATGGAGTATGAATTGTCTAGTCAAGGACTTGCTAGGAATATTTCTTAATCTTTTGCCAAAAGGTCCATTAGAGTTAAAAATAACTAAAGTGAGTCAAGGTAGACAAAGAAAATTATGTAGGCGTGAATAATGGTTAATCACAATTTAGAGGGCATGGTGATACTATAAAGTTATTTTATTCAGATACCTAATTTTAATGTATCAGTGATGCTAGATATAGTTTTTTATACAAAATACATTATGGCACTGCTTTCAATTTGAAATAAATATATATGTAATTATGAGTAGGTATTATATGTATTTAATCAACCACAGACACATCCTTCGTAACAAAAAATACTCTTTATTTTAATATTCAACCTAAAAGTTGTGGTATTGTTAATTTCCCGAATATACCCTGTGTGTCCTCATAGCTTATTTTCATGCTGATTTATGAAAAGCGTAACAATACGAAGTCATACTTTTACGAAGTTACGTACATCGAAAACATTTATAGGTGAAAAAATTTGGCAATGTTTAGTTTAGAATTGTATACAAAATTTTACATCACAAAGGATTGTTAATGAAATGAGATATATCATTTATCTTTGTCGATATATAATCGTTCTTTCTGATAACTTTCAATGTTGTTTAGTTATTACTGTGGTAACATGTGCTTAAAGATATTTATCCTTGGATGCACATCTCATAGCACAGAATTGCGCACTCGTTGGTACATAAAAAGTAAAAAACATAAATTTCAATGCTTGAATTAATTTTTGCTAAATAATTTCCACCTACGCTTGGGTGAAGGGAAACTTTGTAAAGAAGCTTCAAACAAAACTGCTCTGCTACCTACTTATACTTTAGTGCGTATATATGCAATCAATTATGGTGCTTTGGACTTGCCTTACACCGAGCTTATATGTAATTTCCTCGAGTTTTGCAGTGCAAAAATTATTTTGGATGCAATGGAGTTTCTTTTTAAGCAAAAGGCCCATAGCTTTTAATTTTATACGGCACACGAGATACGCAGTTGCTTAAATTATATTTTTTTGGCAGATAGAAATCTATTTGTCTAGGCAGGATTATGAATGGATTTTTGGATGCATTTTTTCCGGAGGTAATTCCAATTTTGAGGATAATTCAATAGTGTCCCCAACTTTTCGATTGGTAGTATCCAAGAGAATTGGATGAAAAATAGATTTTAGGAAAATATTGATAATTTCTTTCTCCAAAGCCCGTCACCTTTTCTTATTTAATCAGTAGACTCAGTTGGCTTCTTAATCACGCATCTCGAAATCTGGGATATTCCCTAACATCAACCCTTCCCTGTCCCTGCTTCGCAACCGTACCACCTCGCTACACGCTAAACCAGCCTCCACATTATTAACTTCAGCTCTCGCAACTCTCACGCCCTGCCTCCACCCATAATCTCCTCTGCCCCTCTTTGCCAACCTCACCCCGTCTTTGCCAACCTCACCCCCAAACTGTCACCGACCATCGTCCGACCTCGCTCCCACGTCCGCGTATTTAGCGTCGGCCTGCACAAGTTTCATCGGCCTGCCGAAACCCTTGCTAACCCTACACCACGTCCCCGTTTTCCCCAGCGAGGCATCCCCCTCATCCTTAACCCTCCCGCGTTGCCCACCTCGATCCATTAAGGCGAGGCGGCACTGGTACAAGGTGGGGGATTCAAGTTGTCCTCGACGGAACCAATTTACCCGCTCAGAATCGTGCGCCCACACCCCGGTCCCGTTGGGCATCTCTCGTTGGGATGACGTGGGTGGAGTGCCGTGAGCTGAGGCTAGCCCTAAACTAGAGACTTCCCTCCTCTTCCGGAAAACCAACCAAATTTTTTTCTACTCTCCTTCCTCACTAGATCCAAGCCCTTGTTTTCTGGTCCCATTTTTTTAATTGCCTTGCCTACGTGTCAAAAGTTGTAAATTTGAGATGATAGTTTTCTACCAGTTAGGTAAGGTTTTGACGGAGCGTCCCTACTGAGTAGTTCATTCAACTATCGTATTCATTCCTGCACTATTTATCTCTTCAAATGATATATCTTTATCACCATCATTAGTTGACAATTCTAAGATTGGTGTTAAGCAGCTTTTGAGTCAATGCTTCTTTCCGATGACTGCTTCATATTCACATAATCATTTCTTTTCATGTCTTGAACTTTTTGGTCTATATGCCTCAGGAGTAGCTTTCATTTGTCATTATTCCCTTTACCGTTTACCTGGATGATTGTCTTCATTAGACCATCATGTCCCAACAAATGTACTATTAGTTTTTTTCGTCTTCTTTTCAGTATACTTCTCTTTTCTTTGATTTTACTTAGGACTTCATTAGTCCCTCGGTTGATTCATTTCATCTTTATCATTACTCTGTAGCAACACATATTGAATGCTTCCAGCCTTGACTTCACTGCTCCTGTAATCGCATCCCTACTCATCCCTCACTTACACAAAGAAAATTGCTCAGAATCTGTGTTCTGATGAATTGTTGCTTTTTGCATTATTTTCGGAATTTGTTCATATAGAATGAATTATTGACAACATTTTTGCTGACAATACAGAACAGTCAGTGAAATTGTTGTCAGTAAGCCAACCTAAGTGGAAAAACTCTCGTATCCATGCAGGAAACATCAAACTAACGCCGCGGGAACCTTTGAGCTGACATTCTGATGAGTTGTTTCCTTGCTTTCATACTTGCGTTTTCTACCGTAAATAGATACTTCTTTTGGTAGATTAAATTGTTCTATTATGCTATTCTATTGGCTATTTCTGTTTGCTTCGATCATCGATGGTCACTCCGCTTCTCAACACCGAATTAATTTGCTTCCTCCTTCCACATTTTTGAAATGTCTTACTTTTAAAGAAGATGAACTCCTTAAAAAAGCTGAACCCAAAATTGGTCTTTATAAATACTTTATTACACGCGCGAAACAATATTTTTAGCATTGAAAATAGACTGGATTATATTATGAAATTAGACGGTGTAGTAGCTCAGGAGGTAGATCGTTGAGCTTCTAGCCTTAGATTTTTGTTCGAATGCTAGTGTGTTTCACCAATGTCCAGTTTTACCCAATGTTTTCTATATGCATAATAGATTTTTACTTTCAAAAGTATGCAGAAAAGAAATGGAGCAATTTCCTTGATGGATTATTTTCACATGCCGATGAGGTTAATACTAGGTGAGATGGTTGGTGACTGAAATAGCCTACTGTATACTTAAATCCCTAGCAAATGGTAAAGTCAGTATAAAATAAAAAATTAAATGCGTTCAAGAAGAACGTTATAGAAGATGCGTTGGATACCATCTATCTAGTTGCATGTCTACCAACAATCTAGTTGCATGAGACACTATAGTTGCTTGTTGTCATGTTAGTAGTGCATGCTTGGTGATCTTTACCCCCTGCCACACACCCTCACGGTGGCTTGCAGTGTATCGTGTAGATGTAGATGCTCATGTAGATGTACCAATTCACGCAACTTCCTAAGAAGGCTCGATTGTGGATGAAGTGAAAGGAGTTTTTTTCAGCGGTGTGAATTGTGACGACGGATGTGAAACAGAACTCCAACGGTTCCAAGGGAGAGCGTACATTTCATCATGCCGGAAACGCCCGTTCTGTTTTCGTGGAATGCAACCACTATGGTAGATTTGTATTGCTTTTAGTGACTTCGCTGTTTTTCAGCTGCCAAGTTGATTTGGCTTGGTATATACGTCAGCATGATAAAATGTCAGCAATGTGAAAGAAATTAAAGGACTTTCTTTATTCCATCGATTTCATCGTTCACTTTTGTTTCCGACTGGGTCTCAATAGATAACATTTTATGACTAATTTTATACATGTCCCAAATAAGAACAACGTTAATTTGTTGATGAGTTCTCTTTATGTGGAACAACGAATTGCGAGAGTTACTGCGAGACTCGTGCGGAATGAATAGATTTATTGCGCGGTATAAACTTTGATGTTTTTCGTCAATCGAGTCGTGAGCATAAAAATGTAGGTCATTTTGGATTGTCCGAAGCAGGAAATTGTTATTGCCAAGGGAGGAAATGCTACATTAATAGAACTCTGCTTTACTTCACAGAAGTCGTTATTCTGGGAGCAATCTGGCCGCTGAGGGAATTTTTCCGCTTAAAAACACTGGGCCATTACCTGGAAAAAGGAATGGGGATAAAACGCAGCGGGAATCTGGGGAATGGAATGTAAAACATGTTTGTGAAGGCAGTGGGAAACTTTAAAGCCCAAAGACAAGCGGAAATAGTCGAGACTGAGATTTGGATCTTTGTTAAGAAAAGGAGTTCTTGTGATAAGATGAGTTTTTGAATTGAATGTACCATTCATCCCAACGGAAACAGGGAAGCCTACAAGGGTGTCATTTATTCTTTTTCCAAACGGTGACTTTTTTTTAACTGACCATTATTTTTATACACGATTTGAACCAAAATATAAGGACTGACGCTAATGATTGCTCATTCAGGCTGCTATTTATCCTTGTTTTCTACTACACTAGTTAACACCAATAGCTATACTTCCTTTGTAATATTGTTGCAGGTGCATCTGTTTTTTAGGCTGTGCTCTTCCCATACTTTTATAAAATACACATACGTTATTATTACTTTCCAAACACTTGTATTAAAATGACTTGAATGGGTAATGAAGAAAATTAAGTGAATATCGAGTGGAAAGTATTTATTTTATCATTCCCAGGTGAAAATCATCAATTTTAAATTAGTTTAGATAGAGCCTGCCATTAAATTTCTGTCATTGTCAATATTGTGAGCGGGATGGCAATAAAATACGAATGGTGGTTCAGTTGATGGAGTTCGGTTTGCATAGCATTTGGTTTATCTAGCAACCAAGTAACTGAAATACTGACATTTCTTAAAATTTCTCGTCAAATAAATGAATGAGGTCAGGATTTCAAATTAAGCGAGTCGGAAAAGTAAATATTCAAGTGAAATTGTGGAGCGTACACTTCAAAGCTAGGGTAAAATTGTAATGCCTGGAATATTTATTCAGCGCTTCAAGCGATAAGGTTTTGGAGAATTTGAGGACACGGAGCCCAAGCTTTGGTTTCAGGTCATGGTGAAGATTTTCAGTACTTGATAAATGAATAGAACACAGGCGTAGGGAATTCGAATTTTGGATTTATCTCCACAAGTTAGAAATAGTTCATTCCACCCTCAAATACAAAACACTTTTTTTGTATTTTTTTATGATTTTCGACGGCTAAAACAGTATTTGACTTACTTTACGCGTTCTCGGCACCCAGCGTCCGGATATAAAATTTGAACAAATAGCCTCGGGGATCCAATAAGCTCTTTTACACGAGTCTAGTCCGCCATGCGGATTGATTTAGGTACAACAAATTATGCCATATTTTTCCAACATTTCTAGCATATCTGGAGATAGAATATTTGCTAGAGTATTCGGACTTGCATGTCACTCCAGGCATTCGTGGGCAATAATAAAAGCACAATAAATTTTTATCTCATTGGATCACAATGATATAATGAACGTTTAATCTATTAATTGTAACGCACATATTCAGCATTATGGGAGACAGAACTGAAATGTATTTGGAGTAGTGCAATTTGTGCACAGAACTACATTTAACATTCCCCAATGTTCAATCTTACGTCTCTCTGAGACAGGAGAAGTATATTCACATGGTATACTATACAATATGATTTAATTGTTTCCGCTTTTTTATGGAAAACTTTGGAAAATTAGACATGATTGACGTATAAGGAAGGAAAAAATCCAATTGGAAGGAATTATATGCTCAAATAGTCGGGGAATAAAGAGTATAATAAGCTTTCGAACACAGTGTTTGTATCTCAATCGACTATTACTTCTGAGTCTCTGAGATGGACAGTAATTATATATATTTTCCTCGACGTCAGCAGCTCTTATTCGCGGACCGTACAATTTATAGACTCATTATCATAGGAATTTTTCTCAATACTTCAAGGTGAGCAGTTTTAGCGATTTTCCCATCCTAACTTTAGGGACATATGCTACTCTACTCTCCAAACATAGCCCAAGTTAATTAATAATTCCTTTCCTAGGCTCTTCACATCTCGTTTCTTCCTTCGTGTTGGATTAAATCTGTGTATCATACTTCTTTCCCACTAACCCACACTCCCATCTCCTTATGAATGATTGACATCCCGACATCTTGAAATTCCTTTTCTATCCACTTTTATGCCTTGTAATTAAAGAATAATAAACAAAAAATTCCTTTCTATTCTTTCAGTGCATAACATCTGCACTGTTTGTCTTCCTCTCAATTCAGATTCTTTTGCCCATTTCTTGGCTTATGCTTCGTATTAGTGACGAAGATTATATTTTCTTTTGAGATTCTCTGCCTCTGTTAATCAATTTTTCCGTTAACGTTTAACATTGATCTTCCCTTAGCTACTAATTGTGAATCTAATTTCCTTTCAAATTATTACGCAGTACTAAATTGTTCTTCCGTCTATATTTATGACTTGATTTGCTAACTTTAATCATAACTTATTTCCTCAAAGAAGTTGCGCTGCTCAAAATGAAGGTTAATTGTTTGTTCTATGCCTACAGATATTTGAACCACACAATGCAATCGCCTTTGTGGATTTTCTCATGAAAGAAACGCGTCATCGGCTAATGTTACTCATTGCGAGAAAGCCCGAATTGTCAATGTATTTTGGTTGTAGAAGGGGATCCTATACTTGTTTCTTCATTTAAATCTACATCTACACGATACCCTGCAAGCCACCTCGAGGATGTGTTGCAGGGGGTGAATATCACCAAGCATGCACTACCAACATGGAAAAAAGCAAATATTCTTGTCCTTGTGCTACACCAAATGTTCCTTCAATCCCATCTTACACTCATACAGTCTGTTACTGCTATTTCTTTGAAATGACATGAGAAGTACTGAACTGAATACTTAAACGTTTTATCAAATTTTTACCTCTTCCACCGCTACTGAATTGTTATTCAATTTCATGCGACGGCTTTTGTGAGCAATGATTCTTTAGTTAAAATCGAATTATTACGTATGCTTGATTATTGAACTCTCATCCATAGGTCCCAGATTCGAATCACGGCATTAACAGAAATTTCTTCTTCAAGCGGTCACTTCTTGAATAATGTATGGACATTGGACTCTCATCCATAGGTCTCAGATTCGAATCACGACATTGACAGAAATGTCTTCTTCAAGCGGTCACTTCTTGAATAATTTGAATAATGTATGGACAGCACAGATAAATTCAGCATCACGTAGTACGTTGATCGGAACATATTTCGGTGGACGACATTGCGTATTTCGTTGAGAGCTGGATATTTTCACGCCGGGTTTCTTCCACCATGTAAAAAATTCTTCCCATGATGATTTATTCAAATGTGTCTGCCCAATCAGTGTAAAAACGCCCTAAAGATCTTCCCAGGTAACTATGTACTGCAATTTCGAAGTTCGTGAACATCAGGTTTTTCAGGTATATTTCTATGGAAGCTCTTTATAAGCATTATTGATACATTTGAGCAATTCGATTCGTTTATGAAATTGTAATTTTCATGAAATTATTATACTTTTATATACAGATGAGGGAGCGTGGTAGCCTAGTGCGTAGAGCGCTTGACTACTGATCGAAGGGACGCGGATTCAAATCCAGGTGAAGCCTTTGGACTCCGAACGAAAAATCCTCGGAGTGCGAGGTGGCCCAGGGAAATGAACTGGCCCTTCGGGTTGAATCACTGAGTATATACAGATGATCGTAGGTTGCGAATTTGATGTTTAAAAAAAAAACAATCATGTATTTTTGATTTAAATGAACTTTCTGGCAGTGCCTAGAATATCTATGACAAACGATGAATATACATACATTGTTCAATATTTCTCATTGGTGAGTGGTTCGCTGCATTAAAAATCAGCTTTTTTGGTGCTCTAAATTCTGTATCAGTAAATCTTGGCACAAATCAAAATTTGCCTATGCAAAATTTTCGGACATTTTTGACCGAATAATTTTTCTTATCTCACTATGAAATGACAGAAATTGTGTAAACATGACGGTCGGAATTTTGCCGTCCTAAACGGTTTTTTAAAATATTTATGCATATTTTTAGAAAATATTTTCGAGCGTGTTATCAGAAAAAAAATTAAAAAAGACTCATGCGGACCCTATTCACAATGCGCTTCGAATAGCTCCTTGAAGGATAGGTTTCATTATAAGGGGGAATGGAAAGCTTCAAACTCCAATGCCCCGGGGGTTTGGCGGCCTTTTTTCTTCGGCCTCAAATGCTACCATTTACTGCCCTTTCCACAATCCCCGTGCACGCGTTCGCTTCGTGAGCCAGCACTCACTCCGACCACACGTGCCTCCAATGATTCACGCCGACGCGTACGAACCCTCCGGACGCATCCATAGATTCCGTGGACGTATCGGATGTTTATCCTGCTCCGTGGCATTGTGATTTGTGAGTGGCGATCTGTGTGACTTTGAGAGGGGTTTTCGGGATGTACGGGTGGCAGGGATGCCAAGAGAGGTTGTTCAGGGGGGCCGAAATGGGAGGCGGTGCGGGCGAGTTGATGGGATGCAGGAGCGGTTGTGCTGGGACAAGAGTTTCGGTCGTAAAACGAGGTGGATGCGTGAGTGGTCGTGGGGTCGGGCAACGGTAAAAGTCGCCCTATGGAATTTCCGTGTAAAAGTAGAAATTGAACCACGTTACGGGTATCAACGGGGGCGGCAATATATTATGATATAAACAAACAACTCATGGGATTCAGGAGCACTATTGCCCGTTAACGCTGTGCGCTATATAAAAACGTCCCGCTGAGCTTTATGGTGAATCAGAGACCAGTTCCTTGCCTGGGTAAGTGCTTGAACTGTTCAATTTCAGAATCAGTTAATGTCCGCTTAGTATTTTATCCATCACACGTCCTTAAACCATTGTGCGCCACTAGTTTTGGCTTTGCTTCCGTTATTCCCTTTGAATGTGATCTATGTTTCCAATTATATTTATGTAACTCAGATCTAGAGTATACAATTGTAAATATGGCATATTTTAGTTACGGGTTCACAAAAAAGGAAATAAAATTGAAAATATTCTACGTAAACGAATATGCTTCCAAACATTTGTTGATTTGTATATTAAAACAATCAGATGATTTATGGTAGATGGATTACGTCTGATAACACTTATATTACTCTGAAACAATGCAAAACGTTTAATACTGATAATCGTCACAAAACAAAGTAACTCATTTGTATTTTGATCATCATTTAATTAGTGTCCTTAATTCAGTACTCCTCGTACATATAGAAGACAAATTTTGCGTATTTCTTTGATAGTCTAATAATTCTCTTTAGACTAGCGACTTTATTTTCGAGTGCAAAGCGTCTAACCTAGGCTTAAAGCCTCTTGCTGATAGATTTTAGCCAATTTTCACAAATATCCAATAGTGTAGGTACTTCTTATCCTAAGTTTTATTTGCGGTTTCCACGTAAACTTTCACCACCAAACTTTCTGAAGTAACCGCTGAATGGTAATCAAAGTAGGGTTTCTCTCCACCTACCTCCACTCCTCTAATTATCCTTTATCGTAGTAGTGGCATAAAGTTGATAGGTACCCTAATTAATTAGATCGTATATAGTGTTGCTTAATTAATCAGTAGACTCAGCTTTGAGACAAGCGCAATTTCTGTGCCCCGTGGCTGGATTTGAACCCAAGATCCTTGCAACTGCATGTTGACTCGTTATCCTCCTGGCTGACAAAACCGACTCACAAGTGCCCAATTACCTGTCATGGTACTAATGACTGTAGTAAACCCCGCTGTCAGAATGTACCCAAAATAGCAACCTTTTCAGCCTTAATGATCTCCCACACCAACGGAATATTTCGGGATGCCCCATTTGTCCGTGACATCATATAGAACGAGTTATCGGTGAGCTAGCCGCGGGGCTGTGTCAGTATCGCGCCGCGCCGGCCAGGTAGCCCACAGTTTGCAAGTTCGAATCCCTCCTAGAGCATGTATCATGTGTTTACCTTCGGATTAAGATTATTGGTTATACGGTGCGATATAATCTTGGCCGTTGGAGTACCTAAAATTGGAATTATATTTGTTCTCTAAGAATGAAATAGGTCAAAATTCCTCGTCCCAGCATTTCGGCACACCCCATTCCTCCGCGAAATCGAATTCTCCGAGCATATGTCGCAGGATCGCAGCTGGCCGCGGCGACCGAATCGGTGGTGCGCTGGTATGGCAACCCAAAGCCTGCGGTTTCAAATCCAGCCTAGAGCATGGATATTATGCGTTTGACTTAGAATTGGTGCCTAGGCCAAGGTTGGTGCGATTTAACCTTAGCTGTTTAGTACCAGACTAAGCTATTCGTATGCAGTAGGAGAAAATAAGCCAGGACCGATGTTAAAATAGGAAAACAAAAAATCGAGGAGTTGAAAGTGTTCGGTTACCGGGGATGCCGAGTAACCAGCGACGGACGAAGTAAAAGAGAAATTGCCAGTATAATTGCCTTGGCGAAATGGGCATTTTACCAACAGAAGATTCTGCTTACAGCTGCAAATACAAGCATAGAAGGGAGGAAACATTTCATTGGAACATACTTCAGGAGCATTTTACTATATGGCAGCGAAGTATGGACGATAACAGCAACAGAGACGTCAAGGCTGGAAGCGTTTGAAATGTGGTGCTACTGAAGAATGATGAAGATAAAATTGATCGACCAAGTGACAAACTAAGAAGTCTTAAGAAGAGTGGGAGGAAAGAGATGTCAACTGAAAACCCTAAAAAGAAGATGGGACAGCTTAATCGGCTATAACTTCACGGTGGCCTAATGAAGCCAACGTCGAGGGAAAAATGAACGGGAAGAATGGAAAATGCAGGCCTCGTATGAGATATATGGAGCAAGTTGTGAAGGATGTAAAAGAGAAAAATTTCTTTTATATGAATAGGTCGGCCGATCGAAGAATCGAGTGGAGAGTTGCGTCAAACCAATCCCAGGATTGTTGACCAATGATGATGATGATGTTTAGTACCTAAAAACCGAAAATTACAAATATCCGACGGAGGCGATGGGTCGAAATCCCTCGTTCTAGGCGAGGGAAATGGGAATTACGCAGCTAGACGTGAGGACGTGCGCGGAGGCAGGGGAGAATGAAGGTGGAGATAGGCGGCTGGAACACCGCTCACGGAACGCGATACCCGCGGCAGGAACACTCTCGCTCACCGAACCTGACTCACCGGCACTGGATGTGCAGATTGGAAGAGAGAATCCCGAGGCGTCTGAGCCGGTAGGAGTGATGTGAAGCGAAGCGTGTGCGTCAGATAAGGCGGGAATGTAAAGCAATCTGGGAAAGGGTTGGGGGGGGGGGGGGGGGTGTGTAGAAGAAAGTGAGGGGGAGAATGGGGGAAGCGTGGCTGGCGCGCAGGGTAGGCGGGCCGGGCCTCATAACAGGTGGATCGATTTTTTTCGGGGTGGCTCTCACGTTATTTATACCCGCCCGCGTTCGTCACGGGACTTAAGAAGAGCGTCGCCGGGGCAATCAGCGCGTGGAAGGTGAGCGACTCACGAAAATCCATAACTCCCCGTTCTGCGAGCACTTTGGTTTCGGATTCGTGCTCCGCAAGGAAATGTTTCGCGTGTCGTGTCCCTACCGACCGCCGCCGCGAGGTGGAACGCCACATTTCACCCTAACTTATGCTTTAAGCGTGCCACTAATGGGTGCTCAACAAGCAGGGGACATGAGTTGTTATTATAATATACGTGTGCGCATTAATGTTACAGCTCCCACTGAGTTGTTCCGTTCCGATTGTTACATTACCATCAATAAAAGAGATGGATAGAAGACAGAATCAGAAATGAATTAGAATGTGGAAGGAAATGTATCTATTATCTTATTCCTCATATCTACTGCTTTGTGGCCGTCTCAAGTTTTTTGGTGTGGCACCAGAAGGCAATTTTCAAGTTTTCCTCGATGGAAATTTAAAAATTGACTAACTTTAGATGAATGAATAATTAGTTACGTATATCATTGTTGCACAGTATTTTATGGCTTCCACGTTTCTTTTCATCAACCTCTTTTCCTTTCGTATCCCTACCCTTTCTGAAAGCACCGTTTAATTCCAATAGGCATCGACGTTTATATGGGCGTTATCGATTTTCTACCAAATAACAAAATTATCCTCTCATCTGCATTTAACACATCAAGCCATAATGCAGTTGTTTTTACGTTATAATTAGTAATTGTTATTGATAATCTTTTCTATAAGTATAGAGTCCCTCTTTCCATTTTATTTGTGATTCTGAACCAAGGATAAGCCAAATGACGCCGAGAAAGCAGCACAGTCCGTGTCACAAAAGATCTATTTGTAAGTTTCCTTTTTGTGAAACGTACCGAATGCAATGAAATTTAATTCGCTTTCATCATATAAATAAGTGTGCCATCGGTTGTTATATGTTTAATAGCCACAGACTTCATATTTTTTCCAGAAGAAATTTTAAAATAGCTTAAAAGTCATATTTTTTTAATGTACCTAATCATCTATTAGCTGCTATAAGTATGCATCGTGCTGAATTTTATCCTCGAATTGTCATCCGAATTCAGCGCAGATTTCTAGTTACTTAGCTGGTTGCTACTTGAATTTGTTAAGGCTATGCATTTTGATACCTCAGTATAAAATAATATTTATCAGCGGCCATGACTTTCGGTGCAATGAATAACCTGCTGAGGCCTCGTGTAGATTTAGTAAATCCTGGGATAGCGCACTGTTTTGGCTGAACGATATTTTGTATTTTTTTATTTCGTTGTGAGAAACCTGAGAACCTGAGTAGCCTGTAGTTCATCGTAAATGCTGACTTTAATGTTTCTCAAGTGACTTAATTACGTTTTAAATTTAACATTAGCTAATCGGATTCATTGTATAATTTGAGCATCTATTATCAATAAAGAAATATGTGATATGCATTTATACACATGGCCTTAATTTAAACTCTACGGTGTTTGTAGTATGCTGAACGTGAGAGAGGTTGTTAATTAATTATTTTTAATGAATTACTAGGCAAAGGGAGAAAAACTTTAGTTAATGATCCATTTTTATGTACATGTTAAACTGTTGAGCATGGACATGGCCTATTGCCATGATTAATTTTCGAGGTCAACTAAGTCGGAAAATTGGCTGTTCTTTGGAGTTTAACGTACCTTCACGACATATCAATTATTTACCTAAGTTTTAGCCGCTCGTACACAAGGAGAAGTACTTGAGCCAGAAATTATCGGCCAGTCGAGGCAACTCGATTGCACTGGAGAGACTGATGGAGCAGAAGGAAGGGTCTAGGGACGGTGAGGAGGGTAAGGGAGGGTGGGCCTTTAGGAGATGGTTAGAGCCGAGGGCTGGTTGAGCAGTGCTCTGGGAGTCCCGGAGACGCAGAACTCCTCGAGGGAGCGAGCAAGATAGTTGGGAAGTATGAACGCTGTGTGGAGCGTGTTGTGGTTTAGTCTGCCGATGCGGCTAGCGGAGTCAATAGAGCGTGTAAGATGGAGGAGAATCTACCCGTCGTTTTCAACTCCTCACTCGCCTTAACCACCCCCCCCCCTTCCCTTCCCCCGCCGCGGCATCCTTATACGCTTAGGCGCAATTAAGATTTTCAAAAGTTCTTCTTGCGCCCCTGTTTACAAGAATTGGGGAGACGCCCGTGTGGGAGTCTTCTCTTCTGCTCAGCGCGCACAAAACCAAACTCCTGCTTTTAATTTCAAGGGGCATGGAAGGAGAGAGAGAGAGATAGAGAGGATGGAATGAGGGTGGGTGGATATGGGGCTAAGAAATGCGGTCAGTATGATGAAGTGGAGGAGAAAGGGTTGTGGTGGCTTCATCAATTGTTGCCACGATCCGGGAAGGACTCACTCAAAGTTCAGGAATGCCTCCCATTAGAAGGGGAGCTGTACAAAGATAAGGGCGTTCTTGATTACCTGGTGGTAAGCGGCCCTTGGGAAAATTAAATAAGGATTTCGATAATGGTGCTGTAAACTTACCAGAAATTGCCAAACAGTGAACCGTGTTTTACTTCGTAGTTTAATGAAGAATTACAAAACATCTATCTAGTATGTTCCCTCTTGGTATCTCCCATGAGGCTTTTGCGCTGGGAAAGCGGCTCCCTCTTCTGATGCTAGAGGATTTTATCTTTTAATCTTGAAGGAAGCGCCCATGTCAAATTAGTACGAGGAATTCGACCCATAGCCGGTTAATATGGATCCATTAAAAAAATAATGGCTTGCGATGTATTCATCCTCCGTTATATCCACATCCAATTAAGGTAATCGGTGAATGCTTTTACTCGGCAGACTCTTTCATAATAGCGGTGAAGTTTTTTTGGGGAAATGTGGCTTTATAAAAGTAATTAGTACTTTTACACTACACAGATTGAGTTTTCTGTCGCAATCATGGGCAGGATTGTAGGATGATATAGAAGTGATCGGTATTTTGATATGTTTCTTGTAAGGGTTTTCGAAAATGTGTACTGCTTTGCTACTTTGTATTTCAGGATTTTTTTGTGCTTGGGCTTAACGTGGTATAATATTCGACTCTGATCATAATACATATTTAATGTCATCTCCTATACAATAGGTTACATTAAAATCATTGTCTAATCGGTGAAATAGGATAAAACTTTTCCTAAAGAGAGACATTTCTGTGAATCTATCTTGTAAAGTACGCTATATTTTCAGCATCTAATAAAAAATAGTTTGTAAGCAGACAGATATCTGACAACGGGAAAACTATATTTTGAAAACATTCTATTCTTAAGCACGCAATACCCGTTTGCGTCGTGAAATTGAATGCTTTACTTTGAAAAATGTTGTTCCCTAGAAGGAAAACGGAATCATCGCTCCGTGAACTTGGATTGATATTCAGGTGGAACAAATCCTGCCCTGAGAGCATTCATAGCTGGGAATGCGAAACGCATCCACGAATAAAATGTGATGTCGAATAGATATGGCACACTCCGTCTTCAGATCTTGCTTGTTGACGTTTCACCCGATGGAAATTTCATGCTTGCCTTAAAATTCTATCGAGCAGATTTAATTCATTCGTGACTTTTTCTGCTAGAACTTTTGTCGTGCCGATACAAAGAGTCGTAAGAGGAGTCTTGCATTCTCATTTCGCGGAATTTTTGCTTACTTTATAACATGGAAATTCCCGATCACAGAATTTTTTCACCAAAAAAATACTTCTTCTGGAAGAGAAGGAAATTGAAATCTCTTCAAGGCTTTTTCTTGGTCAAACATAAAACATCATTTTTTATAGAAGAGCATTTTTAATTTCTGAGCTAATATATTCTAAGCGTACAAATTTTGTTTTCTGCGTATAGGGATGAACGTACCTAATTGTTGAGTTAGTATAGCACACTGTTTATTCTTGTCTCTAACATTTTTACCTCCTCACTAGGAGGTTTAACGAAAAGAGTTTGTGATTGTCTGAAAAGCATGAATGACGGAGAAATTAGACGATTTTTAGCGCATAAATATTGAGAAAATCAATTGAATGGCAGTTTAATTTCAAACGTAATGTACATGTTCTAAGTATTTTATTTCATACGACTGCATTATTCAAAGTAACAAGTATTTTGCATTACATTGTTGGAAGCGTTGTTGACAAACCATGAAAATGGAAGGAAAATGGCTAACTTTAGAATATTAATAATTTGAGTATCGGTAAAATGAGGACAATTAGTTGTATACGTCGTTCTTGTGAAAATATTGATATTGATTAGCAATAGTTGTTATTTTATTTAAAAAACTGCAATTTGAGAGCATTGTTTCACATTATGTAATTACTAGTGTTATAGTCGTTGCATGTCAGAATATCGTGAATATTTCCTGTGTGGTACGGGTAGTTCCCCAATTTTCACAAAGTACCTTGTATGATAAAGTCTTCTGAACAAGGACAAACCCATATATTTCGTTACATCCATGTTGAAAATTGAATGTCTTTCATTTTCTGCTATCTCCGGCCTGAGCAAGTATTGAAATAAACGAACCTCGTCGCAAGACAATAAAAGCGTCAATAACGGGACCATTTTGCACTCGGCAGTTCACCCCTTTGCCAGGCACTGTTTCCAAGAAAATGCCTGGAGGCGTTAGCGTCTTATTCATCGATATTTTATTTACGACAGTTTTTTATCACATAACTTTTACCCATTTAGACGATATTTTGTGCGTCATTTCATCAAAATTTATCGAAAGTAATGCGTAATTTAGTGGCACTCAAATTCATGACGATATGCTAATCAAGGTGAAGAATTTTAAATTCGTATTTTTTTATTCCCATTAAGAAGATGATGGGGTAAATAAATGCTACTCAAGTATTTGTCACTACATTGCCAACTATGTTCAATCATTGGGCTCTGGTGGGTATCGTAATTCTGAAAGTTCTCTGCATTATCGCGGTTCGTAAATTGCCAAAATTGTGGAACGCCGCCTAGTAAACAGATTAACAAATATTTCCGTCACTATAATTATATAAAGTGCGCAAATACATAATATTCGATTCAATAGACCTCCAATAAGGGCAAGCATTGAGAAACATGAACATTTATACCTCCAATGACCTCTTCAAAAACCGATTCGAGGGTGTGTGTCACGGTGTGAATAATCTCTAATATACCACACCATGTAAACACTTAGCGGCAATGCTACTTAATTAGATAATTTTGTTAGTTTATACTTCCAAGATGAAAGTGCAATAAATAACTTGAGTAGTCTTAGGGATATAATTATCATGAACTGGTTAAAACTAATGAAATTTTAATTCGAAATTGGAGTACAAACGTTAAGTTAATGCGAGTTAGTAGTATTAAGAACTGGTATCACATGTACTACAGACAATTCTACTTGTGGTTTTTTTCATCCATTAACTACATCACATATCGCCCACCTAATATTGCTCGTGGTGAGCCGTGACAGGCTGCATTATGAAATGCACCGACCGTCGTCAGTTCGGGGTCAGTCTCGACCCCTCGTATCCTTCGACCCTGCGGGGCTGTGCCTTGGGAAGCTCGTGCCGGTTAAAAAGGAAAAGAGTACATGGTGGACCGACTTCGGCCGGCATTGTACCCCCCCTACCCCCCGCACGTCGTAATCGGCGCAGTGTATAAGGACGCCTTCGGCGCCACGAAAGGGACTGCTCCTGAGAATTGTTAATGGCGTGGGAAGGAAATTCTTACCCTTGTTTTCTTTATCTCATCTGCAAGTAAGTCTAAGGACGAAGTTAGGAAATCTCATGGAATATCATATTTAGACCGTGTCGTACTGTTGGTAGTTTTATTCTTTTGGGCATACGATTTTTATGCCAATAACCACTGAAAATATCCTGCACTATCTCTCATTAGAAGACAATACGGAATCGCTAACACCATTACTGCTCAAGCCACACTAATTATGGCCCATTCCATACCGAATTCTTGGGACAGTATTCTCCTCAACAAAAACTGCCTAATTTTCTTCACTCCACCGTCGTCTCCAGCGTTCATTAAGTCACCTACACGTAATTCTATTACAGTCCAATCTTTGAATTTCAGATACCAATCTCTAGCGCGCTTCCGCGCGGCACATCTTCCAGAGAAGCGACCCTTGGTTACGGACCCTCTTCAAAACACACAACTTCTTCAAACCTGGTTTCACCCTCTCCCATGTCCCCGCTTTCCATCTCGCCCCTAATCACCGCGGAATATTATTTCTTTATCTCTCACTCCCTTCGCGCCACCCTAACCCCTTCTCAGGACCCAAAAACCCCATCCAAATCCCATCTTTCCCTCACCAAAACCGCTGGGTTTTGGCACCGGCTTCCCTATTTTTCCACCGATTCCCTCAGTTCCCCCGAGTGCTGCATTCGAAATGCTCTTAGCTCTTTCGATTCTTATTAATCCTTTCAAAAACTTTCCGCCGGGATACAAGGGGGAAAAAATAAGTGGTGTAAAAGGGTGGGAATAGATTGTCGGGTATGGTGAGGGGGTGGCGGAGGGAAGGAGTCACACCCCCTCGAAGACAGAGAAGTTCTCTGAGTTTACTTTTCTTGCGGTCACAGTCCCTTCCCTTCCTCCTCCCCCCCTCTCCCCCGTTCAATTCCGTTCCTCCGTTACCCCACCCTCAACTTCCCCCTTTTCCGAGTATGATAAATCTTCTCGCGGAATTTATTCAAATTTATGTAGAATAAAAGGAGAGGAGCACTTTATGGGAGCAGAAGTTAAGGGTAAGGGGACGGTGGTGTTTGGGAGGAAATCTGTTCCCCTTTTTTTTCATCATCCAACGCTCGCCCAAAATGTGCAATTAGCATTTCATTTGCTTTCTTACAGTCGCACCTTCGATTTCCCCCACCAACCCACGTCCCCCTGACAATGGGATTGACTCTGGTATTTTTTCCCACTTTCTCTCTTTCTCTCTCTCTTTCATATTCTCTTTCTTTCTCGTCTCACCCGTTAAAATGCGAAAATTCATTTTCGAGCGGGTAAAGGGTGAGTGGGTGGTGGTGGAGGGGATAGCCATTTCCTGCGCCCCGTACTAATCTCATCACCTCACGCTTCGCTCGCTACATCAAAAGCTGGTTTAGGTGGTGGCGTTGAGAGTTTAGCGCAACAGGAGAGCTTGTGCGAAGTGCCAGAAAATGGTGGAGGGAAAGGAGTTTTTGCCAAAGCGAGGAGATTTTTTAAAGCGTCAATCTGACACACGAAATACTGAAAAGTAGCGTGTATACCAGTCTATATGTCGATCTCGTGTATAGATCGATATCGGTCATTGGTCGTTCTTTCGAGGTTTTACTTGAAATTTTCATTTTATACATCACGTATTAAATTCTATTCCACTTGTTCATAGCAAGAATACTTCTAATGAGTATTTTCCTTCCTATCGTTTGTTTTGATTGAATTGTAATTATACTACAGATTACGGTAGTCATGAAGTCGCAAGTTATCGATTTATAATTCCATTATTTTAATATACTTAACAGTAGTTTAATTTGGTTATTGAGATGAGAAATTGCGAGAGTAGAAGAATGCCTCAGATGAGAGAGAGAGTCTAGATGTATGCCTCATACCTAAAGTAACTTTTTTTTAAACTAAATAGAAATAGGTACGTTCATCGTGTAAAGATACCTGACATAAGGTGTTTATTCATTAAAAATTTGTTGTTAAAGGTCGACATATACACGAGTGCATGCATGAGGTGAGCAAATCCTTAATAAAAAATTTCATGGTGTGCTATATTTCCTTTCAATGTAAGCTAGTCTTATTCAAATAACTTTAGTAAAGCACAGCATCCCTTTTAAAAATCTGTACTTGCTAATCTCTGGTTTGCTTAATATGTAATGAATAATCTGCGAGTGCAGTCTGCGAGGAGAAATATATGTTTCAAAATTATTTTGTGGCCGCGGTAGCCAGGTCATTGACCAACCAGCCCGTCAAGCTAAAGATTGCCAGTTTGATTCCCGTCTCAGGCGTGTATTTTTCGTGTCCTAGATTTTAGGGTGGACATCAATTATTTTAAGCACCGGGGTGAAATATGTGGAAAAATAGCACCTAAATTGTATTCTTATATTATATTTGTAAATTAAAACATCTATTGAGCACATCCGTCATGAACTTTACTCATCCCCAGAAATCTGAATCGGGTAAATTCTGGCGAGTATCCCTTTGGGATGCAAAAATAATTGTTGGCTTCCAATGAAAAATCTGATGGAAAATATTAAAATGATTTGGAATATGAAATGGATTTATTCCCTGAGGCCGGGCCAACCGAGATTATACTTTGGGAGTTGGCTCCCTAGTGGCCAGAGAAAATCTGAGCTTTCCAATTTATTGCTGTGGTAGTTAATACTGCGTTGATAAATTCTTAAATTTATACATTTGCCAATTCAGTGTAGCTTTTATCACCTCTTGTACTCGTCACTGTTTTTCTGATAGCGAATGTTGGGTATTATATACCAGAATTGTAATTTGTAAGATTTGACTAAAATATGCCAGTTGATTTATTTCGAAATAAATTCGATCTAATATATACTTGTAACCTCTCTAGTAGCTTGCACCACTTTTTTTCTAGTGATTTTCTTACCTTTTGAAATCTCTCATATTATCTTTGCGAATCGATCAGCTTTCCTCTGAATTTCGCTCATTAAAATGAGTATTGGAGAGAGGCCATTCTATGTGAATGGCTACTCCACACAAATTGCATTTATAAACATAGAAATAAAGTGTCCGTTTGTAGTGATGGTGCATTTAAAATGAACTCAGTCGTATTTTCATCGAGCGTAGCCTTCGGCCGAAATTAATTTTCACGCGCGCAATTTCACGTCGACAATTTTGCGCTAAGTTGATTTGCCACTCATCGCCTACACCGCCGAGCCGCCTGTTTGATTCATCTAGTCCTTTCGATCGAAGAACTCTGTACAAATATGTGACGAGAGAAGCCCAGTAATCATGGCTTTTCGAATTTTTCGCTCAGACTCTGGAGTTTTAATCCATTACATCATCTTCCTTCACCATACAAGAATCAAGCAAAACCCAAACAATATGTTTCATTTTAAGTAGTAATAAGTAAACTTAAATTAGCAGAAAGTTTTTACCGTCGTGCCTTGACTTGTGTGAGTCAAGGTTAAATTTTTAGTTTAGAACCTGACATATGTTGATTAAATCGGCTAGAAGAACATTACAAATTGTTTGTCCTATCGTTACGCGAAATTATTCTTCGGAGTCGGGTGAAGTTCCTGTATTTCCTAAAAGGCATTATGGATCCAAATGGCCCTTATCGTAGGTACTAATTACCTTTCTTGCGAGCTTTCACCAGCGCTCCTCAGCAAAAGCTTGTTCTTCATCTGAGCTTTGCTGACCGACTTAAAGTAAAATCTTATGATTATTTTGCGTGATAAAATGTAAGGAATTATCAAATATATTACTGAGCGATATAGTATGCCATTTGAACACGATTATGAAATTGCTGTACGCGATTATCCCAGAAAATAATACTTTACTTGCATATATTCCAATATCCTTTGTGGCGCAGTAGTTCAGCGCATAGCGCGTAAAGGACAATACCCTGTCACCTATGTTTAAATGTACAGCATCATCCCAGGTGATCAATACCTCGTTAAATCCAGACGTAACTCGTGAGGAATGTTTTAGTTCTGTGAAAAATTGTATATTTTTAAAGAATGTGTATCGTGTTTCGCCTATCCTAGCAGTAGCAGTAGTGGAGATATTGGTTCTTAGATACTCCAACGGTAGAGATTATATTACACGTTTTAACTATAATCATAAAACAAACATGATATTCGTGCCTAACTTTGTTTTCAAACCCACGACCTCCAAGTTGCCACGCCGTAACTCGTCTACTAAAAGTAGCGTTACCCCACAAATAAAATCGAATACAATATCACCTTATGGAAAACCTCATCTTGCTGAGAGTAAGCAATTAGCTACATTTGCCAACCGATAAATTATGACCGAATGCTTTTCATGGATATTTATTAAACAATTGCGTATAACATTAGTAGGGATTTGAATAGTATACTTTCTACTCCGTATTAGTACAAGCAATATTTTCATTTCGCCAAATTATTAAGTGCTGTCTATATTTCGGAAAATGAATGGCTAATTTTCTGATGATGAGGTCCACTCCTAAATGCTTCGTATTTTAAGATCTTCTAAATTACAAATGTATTTGGATTCTGCACTAAATTTTAAGATCATATCCTGCTGATTGGTATCGGCCTACCTTTTTAGGCTAATTAAATATCACACTTTTCAGCTTGAAGTGTTTAGTTGTCCTACGAAGTTAAGGGTGGATTATTCGCAACTTTGAAAGGATATTCGCAGAGACAAGTGGAAATGACAACGGCGGATTAAGCCCCCATCCCTTCCCCACCTTTAGGAGCACTAGTTTCTAACCACTTGCATAAACTCGAAGAGCCTTTGACGCCCAAAGCATTGTAGCACCCCATTAAGGGCCATAAAATCCAACCGTTCCTTTCTAAGTGGCAGGAAACTACTAATTGGAGCTTATGCTTCTAGTTGAACTCCGCGAACTACTAGCTACGTCCTCTACTTAAATCTGCAGTCTAGGGTAAAAACGGAAGTGCAATAAAACGGTAGGAAAAAATCCTAATTTCCATACCTGGTAACTTTGCGTCTAAAATTTTTAGTATAATGTGCTGTTGGTATTTGAAACTGACTCCTTGGTTTTCATTTTTAAATAAATGATTTATGTTAGATTAAGATGAAATTCTTTTCCTCAGCTCCCTTTACAGGCAGATACAATATCACCTTATGAAAAACCTCATCTAGCTGAGAGTAAGCAATTAGCTACATTTGCCAACCGATAAATTATGCTTTTCAGGGATATTTATTAAACAATTGCGTATACTATTAGTAGGGATTTAGGATTATGAACTTCTTCTTATTCTTAAAATTAGGGATTACAATGGATGTCGCTTCTTTCAAAATCTTTATTAACTGGAGTTAATGTTAGTGATTTAGTAGTAGATTATCAATGGATTGACGCCAAATGCACTCACATTTTCTTCATATAGATACGGCTACCCATGCCATATTTCGACGCTTTAGGCTTAATATTTGATGTTAGAAAGCTTTCTTTTCACTTTTCTATTAATTTTCTTATTCACAGGCTTATTCTATTTTTTCTGTATTGCTTAATTTTTCTCTACCGGTTGGGATAGCATTTTATGGAGTTTTCTTACTTCTTTGCATAATTTCCATGCAGCGTAAACTTCTCAGAACAATAGATTGTTTGCGAACATTCATTGTAAATTATAAATTTTCTGATATAGCATACACCTATTTTATTGTGAATGGAAATCTTTATTTATACGTTTTCATATTCTCATGCTCTCGTAAATGAATACTTCTTCATTATGATCGTAAGATTGACGTTAGTTTCTCTCTTATTTTAATTCTATGAGTATTCAGATGGCTTATAAATCTGTCACATCAATCACTGTTTGTAAAGTTTTGCTAAGTAAGTTTTTTATGTATTTGACGATAGTTAATATATTTAATTTTCCTAAGTATGTTTACCAGAATCTGCTAAGATTATAAAAGAATTTAGAAGATTGAGAAAAGCGAAATGAAGTGTTGATGCCGAGCGTTTCGAACCAAAATGAGTGAATGAGATTGAGTAAAGCGTTTCAATCTCCAGATAAAGCCGTATCCACATGCCTGAGTTTTTTGTGCACGGCGTTCCTATACAATTTCCCAGAATCCGTTTAGGTCGACGCCAAGACTTGGCTGGAGTTATTCTTAGGCACGACGAGGCAAGAGGGGGCTCCCTGGTAGAATACAGGCATTATTAAGTAGTCAATGAGACACTTCATTTTCACCGCCGCTGCTCACATCACGGCTACAGGCCATCGAATAAGCATAAACTTTTTCTCTCGTCTCTCACACAACTTTATACGCGTCGTGCCGGGGGAGATTTGGAGAAAGGAAGGGTGAAAGGGATGGGAGGGATGAACCTGCAAGTGGGGATCTCACTGGAGAGCTTAATACATTTGACGTTAAAATCAGTGGAGTAGAAACAACGTGCGTATATGGCCAAACTCTTCAACCGGCTCAAACTTTCTACTTTTCCCAGTCCGGGGAAAGGGCGAGGGAGAGTGGATACAAGACTCTCTGCCCGCCCTTAGCCCTTCATCCTTTCTCCCCCGGATTCTCCCCTCATCTTTCCCGCCATCGGCATCCCTATCTCTCTCCCAAGGCTCGGGAGGGAGGAAAAAAATATAAATAAAGGTAAAAAGACGCGCCCCCATCTCCATCATCCTCCCTCCCTGATATAGCCTTAGCCACCCTTCAATATAGCTACCCTTCTTGACTTCCTTTCAGGCCCTCATCCCCCCCCCCCCCAATCCTCCTCCCTCGGGGGCCAGTCCTTAAGGAGCGTGTGGAGGGACGGGTGAAGGAAAAGAATTTCAATCGCAAGGACTGAAGGGATTTCGTGGCGGAGGGAGAGAAAAAGTGTATGTGTGTGTGCTGAAGAGAGTAAGAGGAAATAAGATGGATAAGATGCGTGAGGGTCGGTCGCATCGGGGGTATGCGGAGTAGAGAGGCAAGAGAGGTTCCAGCATACGGGGCCGACGCATCTGCCTCCCGGCCTCTCACGAATCCAAAGGAGAATTCTGGGGGTGGGTTATGATTTTTTGATCTAAGTTACGGTTTATGGAATTCTATGGAAATGACGGGAGGGTAAATCTCCGTCTTACTTCACCCGTTGTATTTCTAGCGGCCAACTTTCTGTTTATGCTGGCGCAATGACTAGTAAAATCAACTCCATCCTTCCAGCCCATAATGTTGTAATTGAGATTCTTTCACAATGTTTGTCTAACTTCTGAATTTTCCTCTGTAAACACTGTCAGGGAACCAACCTGCAATCAAACTATGATTGGAAATGTGCTGAAAATATTGTCAATGTAGAAATAGAAGCTCACAGTAAGAGGGTTTGTTACTTATAGTGCTATATAAATCCTTATTTTACAGATATTACCACGTAAAATTTGGAATGTATTGTCTTAGGTGTTGCGAGTATTACGCAGGCTTTTCTATACCACTCGTTCGGAGCACGAATTCATGGGGGTATATGTTTTAGCATTATCATTAACATTTATGGATATATTTAGTCAAACCACCTACGATAAATGAGAATGGTTTATTTGTACACTTACATATCATTACTAAACGTTACTGGAGCGCTAAATTGTTTTCCATACCTGTGATTGATTGAGAAAATCAAAATGTTGAGGGAATGGATAAAGCAGGTCTTGAGGGGCGTTGGTATTTTGAAGTACATGAAAGAGGAAAGAATGTTGTGTTAGTGGGTTAGGGATATGTCTACATTTAGAGTTCATCCTTCGATAAGCCTCCAAGACGTGAGTCATAGGTGAAATCAACACCTGTCATGAGCCACATCAACATCATCTACCTATGCACTAAGAAACGTAATTCAATTCCTAAAATAGCGTAAATTGATAATAATCGTCAAAATTTGTATATAAAATAAATTATTAATAATAGTAAATTTTAATATATGGTAGAAGAAAAAATTTAAAAAAATTGCGTCTAAAAACTAATTTGAATTGATTTTTCTAGGAGTGGGAGGTAAAAAAGGTGATAATTATTGTTAGGATGAAGTATCACAAAATTCATTCACAGTAGGAAGGGGTGGGAAATTGCTATCCCAATGGCGTATAAAAAACCTAAGAAAACTTATTATTTAATAATATTTATTTGAATTGATTTTTCTAAGAGTGTTGGGCAAAAAAAACAATAATATCTATGGTTAGGATGAAGTATCACAACATTCATTCACTGTAGAAAGGGATGGAAAATTATTATCCCAATGATCTATAAATGGTTAATAATGAAAATGTGATAACCATGCATACACTGGCCACGTGCAAACTATTCATTATAATCAAAGATTTAATTCATTTGCTGACATTTGGTTAAGCATTTCCTGTCATGCAATAATTGCCACACCATTTCCGCTGGCCAGGATGCAATTAGTATCGTTTAGTAGAACTTTGGTCATGATCATCAAACTACACTACCTATATTAAATTTACCTATCTGCTTATTATATTGCCTATTATGATCTCTAATGATTATTGGGAACAAAGACATTTTAAATATGTCTAAGGCAATTAATCTCCCTACTATTGCTTTCATGGGTGAATCCAGCGCAATTGGCGGGTGTTCTCAATATATTTTTAATGTCTTCGGTTACAAAAAAATCAGCTTCAAATCACTGACTTTGCAAAATGGTTCAGTCTACGTTTTAACCTATCTTCTTATAATGATTCCCATCCGAGTTATTCTCGTCACCAAGTGACGCAAGCCCAAAGGTAGCTGAATGATAGGTAACTAGGGTATAATGATGACTATTAGGAAGTATGCGGAACAAAAGAAAGGTATAATTTGATAGATAAGGGTCATGAGAAGCATTTATTGCCCATTTACAATGCTTTAACTACTCAGAAAACTATTAACAGTAACGCTCTGGAATTTATGCATACTAATACTTATCAACTTTCAATGCTGGCATTGAGTTCGTAGTTGTTTTGTAAAAGCATAGTTTTAGAAGCCTTGAATGCATGATTTGTTTCTCAAATCTCACTCGCTCCTCTTCAGAACGGTGTGTAATCTTCTCTTCCTTCCCGAGAAATGTCCATTGTAAGAGAAGGGAGTAATCATTGCTCGTAAAATTTTCCTAAGCTACTAAGGATTTGAACTTTGACTCGGCGGAGGAAAGGCCGCGTTCGTTCTTGGAATCGCCATGCGAATTAACTAAACGGAATGGCATTCGGCACACGTGGGTTATTGCTTCCCGGATGAAGGTTAGTGAAATAAATTCGTGCGCACCGCGAATGGTCACCGTGCATTACATATTGGGCGTTCTCGCTCGAAGTTCAAGGACGGTTGGCTTCGACACGCAATCGTCCGTGAGGGCTTCCTAGGGTTGACCGATCGAATTCCTTCACCGACCGACCTCGTCCCGTTGAAATTTCACGTCCTTCATGAAGTAGGGGAAACGGTCGGTGTAACCTTTTGAGCCGATCGTTGGTTGCGAACGGTGAGCGGGCTTGTAAGATTGGCTCGGTTTGACGCGGTGGTCGAGTCGGAAGTGACCTGGATCTCGATGCCATCGGGGCTCGGTAGGTCGATGTGGAAAGTGAACCGAATCGCTGTGACAGTGTAAGATATTCTCGTTGATACGCATCTCGGAGCAGAAAGGGAGTGGTGTTTTTCTTTGTTGATGGCGGGCGAATTGTGTTTGCATGCTTGACTCCATCTTCGTCGTTCGAAATCACACTCAGGCCCTATAACAAGCAGCATACACAATGTTCGCTCGGATAGGGGACGTTGAGCTTTCACCGTGGTAAATGTGATACATTCGTACATACTGTGGTTGATATTTGCTGTAATAATCGCTTTTCATGCGAAACTAATTCTTTAGTTTTTCTGTAAATATAAGTTCAAAAAGAAGAATGCATATCTAATGCGGCGATATACCGAAAGAATCGAAAAGGTTTTTTTTAACTACTAACCCAATCTTGTTTTATTACTGATAGATTCAAAATGGCATTATTCCCCCGTACTATAAGAGAACAGAATAGGCAGCATAGCATAGGGATAGGTTGGGGAAATATTTTAGAGTAGTCCGTAGTGCATGATGCATGTATTAATCCCTTCAATACTATAGATACTAACAATCTAGTTGCATGAGACCCTATAATTCCTTGTTTGCATGTCAATAGTGCATGCTTGGTGATCTTCACCCTCTGCCACACATCCACACGGTGACTTGCAGGGTATCGTGTTGATAACCTGCCTACTTGTAGATACATTAAAAAATTTTCATTATTAATGTAAGCCTTTATTATTTATTAATATACAGTATTTTCACAATGTTACACCGGAAACTCCTCATTACATTCATATATTTTATGTGAGTGACGGTGTAAAATGCCATATTTTAAGGTATTTCATGTGTGATCAGATGAATGTAATATAAAATATCATATCTTGATTTAGGCGACAGCAAAGATTGTGGATTTTAATTTGCTGTGACTGGAGATCAAAACAACATTTATCGGAGATTAGGCTTCATTGTTAGGATAGGTCACCAACAAAGGAGGGTTAACGAGGAGTTAAGGAGGGTTAAGGAGGAACTACCTAAACATAAAACTGAACCGGTAGCGAGGGAATCAGCCTGTTATCATGCGATCATGGCCCAATATTTGCATATGAATATTTTGTTTCATGTCTTTAAAATCCACTCTCCTGTATAACTTAAAAAATTGCGTTATTTTTCGAGTCATTAGTCATGTTATAATTAAATTCGTTTCCCTTTTAACTGTCAGTTTTTGTTCACGATAACTTTTTTCATATTTTTATACTGTCAAAAAATTTAAAAATATACCAAAAAAGATATTATGATTATGATCTGCATGTAAGAAGAATGTCAAGTTGACCATAAACACACGATGTTCTTGGTAAATATTTGATCCTGTAATGAACATGTACCAGAGCTCGAATTGGAGATTTTCTTTCCTGTCTTCTTCTGAGCTCAGCTTCTCTCTAAAATCTTTTGGCGAATCCAATCTTTTTTGTGGTGTCTTTATCTCCTTCCGTTCCTTGGAGGCTAAACGCGATCCTTTCTTATCCATGACATTCTATCTTTTGGAGCCAAAGCATGAAATTCCATGTATATATTTCTACTTTGCTCGCGCTTTTTCTTCACCAAAGCTGAATTCATACACCTGCCTTAAGCAGTATTAGATAAACCAGTTTGAAATATTTTTTTCCAGCGTAACTTGTGTAGTTTGTAATTTGTCGTTGATTAGTTCAAGGGCATTAATGTTTTAACAGAAGAAAAGTATTTTTGTATTTAAAAACACTTCATATTTCTGGCCTAGAAATGGTACTAAGCTTTTGATTGCGAATAAATTGTGTTTTCCTCGATAAGAATAAAATTGTAGTGAATATTTCTCATATTTACTGCATTCAGTAATTTAATACTTTCACGATTGATGCTTAACTCATGACATATTTTCATTCTAGACGAAAGGTAAGAAAAAAATAGTGCTGAATTCCTGTACATTGCATGCTAACCGCAGGAGTGATTCCACTGCTTTAACCTGTGTTACTTGCGCAATCTCATATGTAGCAGTATCATATACGTGATATAAAAAGTAGTATTTTTTGTTTAACTGTGGAGTTTTAGTTTCTTATTACTCATTTATACCTTCCAAACCGACAACCTCAATCTCAAATAAAATCTATTATTTGTTTATATCATTTCTGCGGAAAGAAAACCCTATTTCTGTAATCCATTTTCCTCAAGGGAACCACTCATAGATAGAACTTGGTATTGCCACGAACCTGAAACAGGAAGTAATTTCTTTCAGTAACCTATATTTTGCTCACACTACCCGCGTCTTTTTGCGTAACGGCGTAGAAAAATGAACACTGGGGCCGCAGCTGTGAACATGTCGACAAACGTGCGGTAAACACGGCCGAGGAAGGCGCTGTAAATGGGCTAGCCGAATAGGTATTCAATAATTTATTCATTCAGCCGCGCCATACCTTTCCGGTTTTCTGTAATAACATTTTCTCTTTCAACTCAATTTTCCTCCCTGGCTTCGTCTTTCGTCCCGTCCCACTCCCCCCATCGCGATATTTTCTTTCCAACCCTCCCCGCCCCCAGCTCTTCCACTGCCATTTAAATGTGTTGGTTTTCCCCTCTCTCACTTACTCTCCTCCCATTGGATCCCCGAACGGGGAGAGGGTTTGAAAATTCACTCACTCCCTCCTCCGCAACATTTCCATCCCCCGTCCCCCTCTCACAAACCCGTTATGTGCTTTCCGCGCGAGCATTCGGAGAAGTCTGGGATTTCGGCCGGGTTGCGTCGGGAGTGGAGGGTTGTGGGTGGTTGTAATGGCTGGGTTGAGGGGGCGCCGTAGTGGCCGGATGAAAGGGAAGGGTTTTTCGGCTCGAAGGAGCGGGAGGGCGGGAGTTGAAGGAGGTTGTGGGCGGCTGAGGAGCTGCGAGTGTCTCCTAGAAACACTCCCCACGTGACAAACTGCTTTCTCGCACGTGATTTTCCCGCCCGCCCCCCCCCCTTCCAGACCGACCCTCACCGATAAAAACCACTCATCGTGACCCGCCACCCCCCCCCTTCCGTCAGCTACCTTTCTTTCCCTCGCAAACACAAATAAAACAACCCTCCTCTCCCTCTCTCTCTCTCTTCCTCCCCCCCTCGTCATCCCCTTCTTTCGGCGTCTTCAGCGCTCGGGAGTATGGACGGATTTGTGCCTAGACCCAGAAAATGGCAGGATAGATCGGGCGTAAAAGCAGGGAGGAATAAAGTGTGGGAGATGGAGGGATTCCCTCTTTCGAGGACTATTAGGGACACGAAAATGGTCGCGGGAGTTAGTGTCTTCATTGCACGATTCGCATCAAAAGAGGTATTTAGTAAAACAGTATCGCCCGATTGAAGCTGTGTGTCATGTTGGTGTGATAACTAGAGTACTTGACTCTCACCTCGAGGGCCCATGGTTCGAATATTGGCAATAATAGAGATTTTCCATCGGTATACCGGCTGTATTTCAGTGCTGCGTGGAGAATGCTTTGAGTTCACCACTTTATTCCTCGAACGGAGCGTTAAATCGTGCTCCATCTGGAAAAGTTTGACTATTTCGCTGAAAGCAGTATAACGTCAACGCCTGATTTTACTCCACTCGTCCTCCATCACCTAAAAAATTATTACCAGTACACAATGCCACCTCTACATAATCGTGTAAATTATCTAAGTTACCGGTCGCCATTCCCTTTTGAAGTAGCTGGGAAAAGGCTAGCGAATACTGTTTTACTTGATGTTGCCAACTGTAGATCCGTATTCTTTGAATTTTGTAAATAAAGAGAGTATATATCTTATTGGCATCTTAAAGATTTGATGTAGCCATAGTAGTAGAGTTATGCTTTTTGGTGCTCCAAATACATAGGTGGAGCTATGTATTCCAGCCTAATCTAATATTTAAACTTAAACAAAGATGATTTCCTGCCATTGACGGGATTGGAATCCTCTACCCTTAAGTTTGCTGGCTGGCACTTAACCAACGAATATAGACTCTCAATTTATAGGAGTGGGGAAATGGAGGTACCAAATGCATAACTGATCAGAATCCGTCCCATGGTAGGAAAGGAGCTTGCTGGAAAAGATTAGCGGGAAAAGTAAAGAGCGAATTAATGAAGGAAAGCTGATTTGATCTTGAGTGACTCGAGAAGATAATTAAGAATGAGAGTTTGCTTACCGGCGCATACGGTGCAAATATATTTCAGGTTTTACAACAGTTCTAAGGATTCATATCCGCCAGACTGTACCTAACCACTGGCCCGGAGGGACACCAGACACTGAATTTGTGCAATTAATGGAGGAATGTGAGGTGTCCTTGGGAGAAGGACATGATAAGCATTGATACAAAGAGGTGAAGCCTGAGAAGACTTTGCTGGAAAATGCCGTAGTGCAGGGCAATGAATGTTTGCTGGTGAGAAGGATCACCCTTGTGAGATTTCAAATTCTTCTAGGTTAATCAGGAGATGCCTGAGGACGCTCACTGCCCACCTTAAATTCACCGAGAGTATTGTAAATAGGTCGTCATATTCATCATTATAATTATCGGCCAACAATCCTAACATTGATTGAACACAGAACTCCGCTGCATTCTCCTACTGGCTAACCTCTTTATATTCACATAGTTCTTCACTTCCACATCCTTTTACACTTGTTCTCTATATCTCATGTGAGGACTTCCATTTCCATTCTTCCCGATCACTTGTTCCTCGACGATTGTCTTCATCAGGCCATCGTTTCTTAGGATATGGCCGATTAAGCTGTCCCATTTTTTGAAGTTTTCAGGAGACCTCTCTTTTCTCCCGATCTTCTTATGATTTTTTCGTTTTGCCCTCGGTTGGTCCTTTTTATCTTCATTCTACATTGTACGTACATACGTACGAAATTAAAAATTAACGAAAAGTTGAAAAAAAAAAATTCTCTGTACATCTTGATGGGACTGGGTTTTCCTTACTTAGGATAATGGGACATCTACATCTATATGATACCCTGCAAGCCACCGCGAGGGTGTGTGGCAAGGGGTGAAGATCACCAGGCATGCACTACTAACATGCAAACTAGCAACTATATTGTCTCATGCAACTTGATTGTTAGTGTCTACAGTATTTAAGGGGTAAGTAACGCAAGGGTAAAGGGACGCAGGTAGTAAAAGGTTTGGAACTGCTGAGGTTAGCAATGAGGTGATGGCATTTGTAGGAATGAAGACGGAAAGTTGTCTGGCATCGAAAGCAGAGTCTGATCGGTAAAGTAGCGAAGGTAATAACTATTACCCCGCCAACTCACCCATTTCATCCTCCGGTTTCGTCTCCCGCCCTTCCTATATTCCCCGCACGCGGCCGCAAATGCTTATCTTCACTTAGCCCGACCCCTTTCACGTTTCCTCTTCCACTCGAGACCCGCCTCCTCCTTCTCGTCGTCTCCACACGACATCCCTCCTTGAGATCTCCGGCTTTTCCCTCCCCGCCCAAGGGCCGCACTCCAGCGACGTGCTAAGAGGGGCCTCGACGGAGATACACCGAAGGGGGCCTCCCCCCTCTCTCTTTCTCTCCCCTTTGCTTCCCATACGTGTCACTTCTTCCCGTTTCACCTCGCTCCCGTCCGCTCTCTTTTTATTCAAGGGCGGAACGCGGCGATATTCCAGCGGTAAACAACGGTCGACGAAGGGGGCGGTCTTTCGGGTGGGTAATACATTTTTCTAGCCCATCCGCCTCCTTTTTCTGTTTCATCATTCAGCTTTTTGTGCGGCGAAAGCCTCAAAGGGTTGTTTGGTTGGGGTCTTATTATACATATCTACTGACTACCTTGAAAGTCACGTCGAGGGTGTGTGGCAAGGGTTGAGTTGTTTCTTGGCATACAATACCTTTTTGCACAAAGGTTTACTTATATTACCTATCTAATGAGAAATTACTAATAATTTCATGCGGGTGATAGAGATTTTATAATATTCCAACATGCCAGGAAAAATCTAAAGTGTTACAAACATGCATAAATAATAGTATGGGTTCACGACAACACGCTTATATCCACAAAAATACACCACCGTAATCTTATCTTCATTTGATCGATCCTTATTATTATGTGTTCGATTGCATGTTCCTGATAACGAAATTAAATGTTATGAGGTCATAGATGTAAGGGGTCTTGGTTTTATTATGATTACGAATAATATGAGAAAAATGAATATTGAATCTATAGCATATGCATCTTATTCCTCTGATGTTCTCTGAGTGGTCCTGTTTGCCAATGTAGTGTGGGGCCTTAATTAACCCCAGGTGTCGGAGATAAATACTTTTGTCCTGTACCTATACAAATACCTTAGACTGGCTTGCTGCCTTAGCATTTGAATGGTCTCCCATCTTCCGAGAAAAGTGTGTATTAATGAAGTTAAACTTACCCGACTTACCCTCATGTCACAACAATTACAAATCTAACCGGTCTGCTATGTGAAATAACACTTCGCCTTAACTTTTGCTTTACACATTTACGCTGCATGTCTTAAGAATTCAAGTTTATTTAGGATGGTTCTTATTGGGGCGAGCATAATAATAACGTCTAAATGAAATTGCGGAGAACCGAAAAATGTCATCCTTTCTGTCAATGTTTTGTACATTTTGAAAGATTTGACCTGTCTTAGCAATCAAAATCAAAAGCAAATCAATCAATGAGCAAAAAGCGTAGATTTACCTGTCGATACAATCACCTAATTAATGGGATTACCGTGAAAATATCTTCCTTGCGCCTATCTGTGAGGGAGAATATTTTTCAGAATGTTAAACTCATATGTACCCTATGGTGGTCTAAGTGTGTGTGCTTGCTAACCGTCAAATAACTCCTTCAGTATGAGGCAGTACATAAAAAATTGCGCTAGATCCTGGGAGAAACCTAGTAAATTAGCTTTTGAAGTGGATTGGATTGTATACCAGTTGTGTTCACAAAAGTAAAAGTAAAGTGTACAAGCGATGAAGATTTTTTGCAGTAATTTATTTTGTTCGTTAAAATATCTGCGTATAGACAACGTAGTTAAAAATTCGTAAGTGAGAAAGGCTGATAAATATGTTCCAAATTTGTTATATTCGAACGGTACTCATCTTAATATATTTTTATTATGTGTGTTATCACACATCACCAGTATCATGGTGAAAACTTTGTTGTTGGTAGGATGTGATGATTGTTTTGGAGCATCTAAACTCTTACTATTAATTGATTCATTCGATCAAAAATTTTTCGTTGCCACCCACTTTAGTCATTTGCATTGAATACACAAATTAATGAGACACGCTAAATTGGTAATTAAAATTATGTTTGATGTTTTGATTTTTTTAGTCGTGAAGTTGTTGCATGTATTTACGCCGGGGATGTTTCGTTTTCACAATAACACACTTGTTTCCTCCATGGCCGGCCTTCATTGGGAACCGTCAGCTAATCAGCCTAAAATATCAGTGTTAAAGTGCAAAATTCCATAGTGAATTGCGGCAATTCAGAGTCTTATTATGGAAAAGATCTATTTGTAACCATGCTTCTATTCATGTTGCCATTTGTCTTATGAATAATGTGGTTAAATTCTAATCATGATGAAGATATTGGTCATCATCATGGGTCAACAATCCTAGGATTGGTTTGACGCAGCTTTCCACTCAATTCTTCTATCGGCCAACCTTTTCACTGTGACATAATTCTTCTCTTTTACATCCCTCACTACCTGTTCCATGTATCTCATACGAGTCCTGCCCATTCCAATCTTCCCTTTCACTTTTCCCACGACGATTGTCTTCATCAAGCCATCGTGTCTCAAGATATGGCCGATTAAGTTGTCCTTTCTACTTTTTAGAGTTTTCAGCACACTTCTATTTTCTCCTACTCTTCTTAGGACTTCCTCGTTACTTACTGGCTCGATCCATTTAATCTTCACCATTCTTCTGTAGCACCAAATTTCGAATGCTTTCTCAGTTTTCTTCTCAGCTACTGTCATCGTCCATGCCTCAATGCCGTAAAGAAACATGCTCCAGATGTACGTTCTGATGAATTGTTTTCTTACTTCTATGCTTGTATTTTTAGCTGTGTGTAGATTCCTCTTTTGGTAGAAAACCCTCTTTGCCTGGGCTATTCCGCTATATATTTCTTGCTTTGTCCATCATCGTTGGTTACTCGGCTTCCTAGCTAACAGAACTCTTTCACCTCTTCAAGTTTTTGTTTTCCTAGTTAGAAGTTGGTTTTGGCCTCTTCTCTCTTACTGCACACCATTACCTTAGTCGTCTTCTTATTTATCTTCAGCTGGTATATGACCATTTTCCTTTCCATGGTTACCACAAAATTATTCAGATATATCTCTTTGTCTCTGCTATGAGAGCTATGTTATTAGAGAATCGCAGCCTGCTTATTTTTTCTTCTTGGATACTGACTCCAGAAGACCTCTCCTTGATGATTTTGGTGCAAAAGTAAACTATCAAAACTTTTTTCCGCCATGAATTATACCTTCTTTGATTTAGCCGAGGTCACTCTTGGAGGGAAATGGAATCTTATTAGGTGCGGAATGTCTTGAACGAAAGCCGAGAGCTTAGCTAAGTGCCCCGGCACGGCGACAAATTGGCGTCTTAGCTGGCATTGTTGTGGAGAGTGTTGGGAAAGGATGAGGGCGTGATGCTTTCGTGTGCGGTCGTCGTGTTAGTCTGGGTTTAGTGGTGTGGGGAACTGGAAATGGCGGGCTTCGGACTTTATCTCAATGCCGTCCCTCTTCCACTTGTCTTCGCGCGCGTGTACTACGATATCTCTGCCGGTTTTCCTCGCAAACTCCCTCCCAATCTCCCACGCCACATCCCGGCGATATCTCACCAACGTCTCTCCGACGTCCCCTCGATCTCCTCCCAGCTTTTCACCCCTTCTTCCCTTAGTTGCGCGGAGGGCGGCGTAGGTTTTCACAGGGGGTGTGCATTAGGTTTTCGGGAGGAAGGAGGGGTGCGAGAGTTGGTAGGATGTCGCACTATCTGATGTGTGCCGACGGATTTGTTGCCGGGCGGAATGGGTTCATTGCCACCCTACCCCCTCACCCTGAACCCGTCTCGTCCTTGCCACCCTCACCTCCTGCTCCCCGACTTACTTGTCTCGTCCTTGCCACCCTCACCTCCTGCTCCCCAACTTACTTGTCTCATCGATCATATCTCTGGAGCGAAGGCAGCCAGCCCAGCTCCCTGCGAAAGTAGGTTTCCACCTCTCTCTCCTCTTCACCCCTTTTGCTAGGCGCTCTTATATCTACGACGGTCTCGCGTCAACTAGTAGACCAACGACGTGACGCCGTCTCCATCCCTTTCCCTTCAGTCATTGAGCTGCCTTTCCAGGCCATTAGACCCTTGGGTGTTCACTCCCCACACAGGCGGAGAATTGCTTTGGCGAAAGAGGTGGATCCTAACAGGAGAGTAAAGATGTGGTAAAATGATTTGTGAGGACGTTGGTAAGAAGCGTTGGTTTAAAGCTAGATCGCAATCGCGCGAAATAGCTAAATCAACGTAGGGTCCAGGTTATGGTCCCACACTAAGATGAGAGAGATAAATACATAATACTATGCACGCCACAGCAAGGTTGTGTTGCAGGGGATGAAGGATGACCAATCATGCACTACTAACACGCAGCTAACTTCAGGGAGACTTGTTAGGAGCAAGAGCCTCGAGCAACTAATATCCACAAAGTAATGAAGTGATTACTTGTTGGAAGGACTTTTCTGTAAATAGATTTTTCTCCATTTCCCTAGGGTTAAAGGTTCCCTAGCATGATCCTCAGACATACTCCATGCACAGTTTAACTATATTTCACCTACTTATCCATTTATTGTGCTGTCCAGAATGTGATCGTATGGTAAGCGGGAAAATAAAATTTCTTAAACTATCGGTAGGACAAAATATCTCTCTAATCTTGTTTTTCTGATGAAGTCTAGCATAATGCGCTGGGGCTCTTAATATATTTCTAGCGTCGTATGTGAGCACATCAGTTTTGAAAAAAAAAAATTTTAAAAAGATTTACCCTAAAATTTAACCTAAGTTCTGACACTAATGTACATCCTAGACCCTCTATTAAATTTGTACACAGTAATGAAATTATAGGAAAATATAGATATGACGAATTATTGGGGAGTTTATCACGTGGAATGCATCCTATTTCATATTTATGGATCCAGAAATGTGCTGTGATTCATAACTGGGGCATAAAGGCAGCCCGGTATTCACATATGTCAGGTTTTATAACGTGGGGTTATCCTTAGCCATCCGTTCAGGTAAATGTTAAGTTACTTTGGTTACTATACAAACTTCTGATAACAAAGATAACAGTTCATGATGCAATTCATAAGTTCTCAGGGACAGCATAAGAGCGTAACCATCATTGTTATTTAAACTGCAAAATTTTTAACTAGACATAATCAAACCCGCCATAGCATTTAAAATTGACATACCTATAGTGGAGGCACCACTAAAAAGTGGAATTTTGACTTGAAATTTGTAATTTTGTCGTAGTAAAATTCTACTAATTTTGTAATAACAGCGTGTTTGGCAATCAAGGGAAGCGTTATTTTCACAAGTATTAGTTTTAACTTGCTGGTTGTCTTGCTTAATGTCAAGATTTAGAAATTGCCAATTTTCCCCCTCAGTAATGTGGATATAACTAGTTTTGTTTTAAATTATTTATTGTCGTATTACACAGCGGTATGATATGGTTGAGTCCACGTTCCGGGCGTTTAATATTGTAAGGTTGATGTATAATAGTTGCATTTTTTTATAATATTCGAGCACTTCTTAGTGATAAAGCGCAATGCATATCATGTTGGACGAATAGAATTTATGGAAGTGCCTTCTGTTTTCTTTTATCAGCGGTTGTAAACCGCGCGTGGTTTCAAATCCACTTCGATCGTTGGTACAATGTCGTTGTAAGCCGGGATGTGTTTCTATTGATTTCCCTTTCAACCCTCCCGAAATGTCAGACGGATTGATCCTAGTTACTACCTTTCATTTCATGCCTTTCGCATTTCGGTGTCAGCAGCGGAAGAAGTTCGTAAATAATGTAAAATGCTCTTTTTATCCGATATTTCTTTCAGTTGCATGTTTGCTTGTTGAAGCATAATACTGAATTTTGAAATTTTAAAATTGACCTCACTGTCAGGGCCTGTGCAGCCCAGCAAATATATATCTTGATATTATATCTCACATTCCGTAAAATATATCGAATAAGTACAAATTTGAGGATTCCGTTGTGTTAAAATAGCAGTACATAACCATCTTTTCGTTATTATGTATCTACCGATAAACTTAAGCAAGAGGATATCCTACCAGTAGCAGCACCATTTTTCGAACCAAAACGAAAACAGCTGGGTTAGTGATAAATTGAAAACTTGGTGACCAATAATGCTGGTACACGTTTCGTTCTCGTACTGATCATTCCTTTTGCCGACGGATAAAAACGTACCTTATTTAAAAATGCAATGTTTTTATGATGACAGACAGACCATGGATCGCAGCATACATAGATGTAAGAAGCTCTATCGGTCGTTTCCCTCATTATTTAAGGGAAATATTTCATGATGTCAGAAATTTCACCTCGCTGTGAAAATTTGAAATTTGGAAAGCAATTTTATATGGCTTCGTTTCGTATTCTTTTGGTTTCTTTAAGTTTCATATATCATTGGCAGAAGAGAGGATTGTCCAGCCACAGCCTTGATTCCAACTAACCCTCTTTCAAATTCCTTCACCTTTCGCCCACTCCAGCACGTCTTGATGCATTATAAATTTCACCAGTCCTATAAGGAAAACCAGCAACGTAAGGAATTCGCACGAAGGCAATTTGGCTGCGCTGGATCCCTTGCCTCTTAAGTACCAGATTTTCTTGTCTATGAATATTCCTAATTTATAAAGCTCTGGGTCTCAATTTTTCTCTGCATCAAGGAGATCCCTGTTCATATTTAATATTATCATCCTTGTATTATTTTCATGGTTTCACTTAGTCTTTCATGCACGGCGAATTCCGTTGGAGATCTTTTCTTGCAGAGTAACCGGAATCTCCTACCGCTGCTGCTTATGCTCTGTTATTATAGCTACTGAGAATGTATTTAGAGCTTTATAAGATAGGTGTGATGGTGCCTTACGCACGATGGTGCATTTGATCATTTTTTCTTTTGATAGCTACCTTCATATTCTAATATGGCTTTGCTCTATTGGAAGGATAATATTATATCGTACGGTGAAATATTTTTAAACATCTTCTTGCTAGAAATGGTGAGTATAATTTCAAAGGAAATGAATAATTAATTTTGTTTCAAATATGCGAGTAAGCACTTGGTTACTTCACTCCATTAAAATCGATAGCCTGTTCACACATAGACATAACTCTGAAAAAACGCACTAATGATTTATTCATTTTCCTGCTTTGACCATAATGTATGAAAATTTTAATTTATGCCAATCTTGTTGCTTCCAACAACTTTACTTCCTTCTTTGATTATTTTCCTCCCTAAGCTTTTTGCTGAGACACTTATAGACAAACTCGCCCATTTTATCTAAGTGCATTAATGCATTCCATGTCTTATGCTATAATTTATCAAAAGTTTTCGTAACTATAAATGTTAATCGCAAAAACCTTTTATACCACGACAAATCGGTAAAGTAAGCTATTAAATTTTGATTTAAGAATGCAGTAACATGAAAGAGGTAATCAGAATATGGTGGTAAGTAGTGCGTACGCAAGTTATAGCTAATACAACGGTGGTCATATTATTAATTACTCAAATGGTTGATGAATTGAGATATGTGAAGTATAAGTACGGGAGTCTAAGCGTTAATTGCTTCTCGGAGCGTAAGATCTATCTAGGTCATATCGCCGCGTCAAGGAGAGGAAGGTTTCAACAAATTACGTAACTTGTGCACATGAAATTTAGACATGGTTTTTTCATGCCCGAATTTGTGGGCTTTCTAATGCAGTAATTTATTACATACGATAATAAAATTTTCGTAGTTAAACTTTCTACGACATCAATGTCTCGAGTGTCTTTGTTCTCATTATTTTAGTCACATCCTGACACTTATGGTGCCCTAAATATTCATCTATTTGTCCGAATAAGTTGGATTATCATTCTCGAAAATAAAATTATCGTGTTTTTAAAATTATGCAATCAAAATTGTTGTTAGTGATATCTGTTTTAATTATCATGGGATAAATGTTTTGAGAATGGGAATCTGAAAATATCAAGTTTTCAGTCTCGGGCTTAACTATAGGGGAATTTTCCACGGTAGGAATGGGTGAAAAGAGTAAAAAGAAGCATTGCAATGTACACAATTAGTTTTCCCCATTACTCATTATTCCTATGAATAGATCTAGTTATGATGGTCGTGGTGATCGATCTGCGGAACATTCTAACTCCCTGAAGTTTTGTTTTGCTTACGTTCCTGTTCGCATTTTCTTAGCCAGATGTTCTCTCGCGTATGCTTTTCGTGCTGGGCTACGTCCATGCCTTGGTCTTATTTGCATTTTCCTCATTCCGGGCTTTCCCTCTCTTACCTTATCTACACTTTCTCAATCTTTTCTACCTCGATCTAAGTGCGATTTACGGTTCTCGGCTCTGGAAGATGCTATCGCCGGACCTTTCTATTCCAGTCCGATCAGATTCCTCTGGAAAGGTGTTTTGCGTGGCTTTGGGCCGTACTTTATCTGAAAACTTCATTAATACATTTCCTTTTATATTTTCATATTCAAAATGAGATATCATTCTTTGGTGTCATGTAAAGTGACGCTGTAAATAATTGGTTTTTAGGGACCTAAGCCAGTGTAGAGGCAACGACACTGCTCGTGTTATTTAAATGATGGAATACGGCAAAGATGTTGAATCCGTTTGGATGAGTATTGCATTTGTGAAACTCTTAAGGAAGTGGAGGTTGCATTAATGACCGGAAAATACGTTTGCATATTAACCCTTGAATGGTTTTGTTGTATATAGTCATAGAGAGAAAACAAATGAAGCCCGAAGACGGGTTCAAAGCTATATCGCAGGAACCAGTATGATATGGACTTATAAGAAAAATAGTTTTTCCTCTTATTACTCTAAATATTTACTATCTTGTTTCTAGTATTGAGCATGACTATACGTCATGAGCATCTCTAATATGCACACTTAATTGTCTTGTTATTTTGGACATTTTCATGGAGATATTTTACTCCATAATGGAAATTCTCCAGCCGTGTTTTCTTCATCTCTTCCTTTTAAAGTTCGCAGGAGATACATCGATCTCTCTCCAGAGTCTCAGAGCTTTTTATTAACCGTATCAGCTTTGTCAAACTTAATGACGTTCATTATCGGAAAGCGAGTTATGAGTTGACACGTGCAAATTTATAGGACTAGTGTTTGAAACAAAAATCATTAATTAAAATTCGAAATTTCCCGCATGTATGAAGGTTGATTGTTATTTACATAAATTTGTCTATCAATAGTCTAAATTGATTGGCCATGCAATGCATATTCTCACTGGAAAATGACCTTTTTCACCATTCTTATGAACTTTAGGTACCTAATCTATTTAGCGATTTTTCCATATAAATTTAAGGTAATCCAGTTTTATACTCATAAAATGAATAAACGTAATAACAGCGTGCCAATTACTGCATGATACACTTTTATAATGAATATTGATTAAGTAAGAGTTTTATTTATCTATAAAACTCTGTTCACAGAGGATTATATTTCCCAATGCTTCTTATAAGTTATGAAAGTATTGGTGTACCATAAAATGTCAGTATTTCATGTAATTGATGTTAAACCATTTCTTTTTCAGGTAAGTTAAAGCCGATCACCTACTTTCACATTTGGCTGCTTTGTGGACTACGTATCAACAGCATATATGCAAGTACTTCTTACCTCTTACGTATTTAGGGGTTAGCTGGCAGAAGCGACATTTTTGTCTCAGCCTTTTCCCAATAAGGACCTTTTGACGAGTAAAGTTGTTTTAGTGAGTATGTTTAGAGTTTTTTCTGATCACGAGAAAAATGTAACATATTCATTCAATCAGTATTATACGTTGTTGTTTCAATGAGGGAATATTATTATTAATCCTGAAAATGGGAACTGGGAATATTCATATCAAAATTTAGTGAACAAGATGCTTTAAATAACGTGATACCAGGGTGAATTTCCTGTCCAAAATTATGTATTTCTGATTGAATTATGTTCTCAAAGATAAAGAAAATAAGGCAGTGATCGTTCGGCTAAATTGTTTATTTAGTAAAAATACACATCATTTTTAATGCATTTGTTGCTAAAACTAGGAATGCTATGGCCGCTTTTGGAGAATGTGGATCAATGGTGCCAGAACATGAAATGTCCATTTTTTTCCAAAAATACTCCTTTAAATGTGTTAGGACATTAAATCCAGGGTTTAATTAGTGTAACTTTCTATATTGAGGCTTATCTAATCTTTTCGAGTAAAATAAGGGAGATAAGGTGTATTGAAAGAATGGAGATTTTCTGAAAACCCAATTAAGACTTATCTCGCCTGGATCTGTATTTTAGTTTCATTTGTGACATTTTCTCTAATAAGGCCATAAATTTATATTTTTGGCTCCATCGTAAATTACACAGAAATATTTCTCCGGCTTCTTAATAAACTAAATATTGTGCAATGGTTTCATAAAAAGGGATATTATCTCATAGAAATTTCGGCTGTAAACTACCTAGTTTTCTTGCAAATATATTCCGACTTAGCAATTGAATGTTTTTTGCCGGCTGGCGTACGTTTAGTTTCTAATTTGATCTTCTTCTATCGCCATGTTACCTTTCCAACGTCATACTGTCCAGAATATTTTTCTGCTTCTCTCTCGTCTTCTTTTAACCCAATATTTTGCCCTCAATAACGGTCTTTAGCATTTCAAGGTCCCTAGTTCCAACTACCTACTATCTCTTATCCTTATTTCTGCCAGAATTCTCTTTCCTCCCAAAACATACTCCACGCTTCTTCATCCTTCCGGATTTTCTTTCAGTGCCCTCTCTGCATTTACTTCTCAAACTAAGTTATTCCTAAGCCTTACAATCTCTTATTATCAGCCACCTTAGCATCCAGTTATCAGATTCAATCCCAAACCAATCAGCTAAGCTGTAGTTAAATAACGGACAATTTCCAATTGACTGTAAATTGTAGTTTTTTGGTTACAGACGAAATGTATTTTCGTGCGAAAATCCTTAAAAATTATAGCAGTTCATGATGTCGAGGAGGAAATCGTAACTGTCCCTTAGAGTGGGAATCAGTTTACTGCAAGCGACGAATTGGTCCATGTGCTGTATGTACCAAATAGCCAAGTGTACCAAATAGCCAGTATCCCTTTGAATTGCATTCAGACGAGTAGATGGCTGAATGGTTTTTTGTCTGCTCGAAAACCTGCACCACATTCTGTGGCCTTTTCTCTAATCACACCACTGCGGCGATAATTTCATTGAACGGAATATGGTATGAGTTTCTGTGCTCCCAATATACTGGAAGGATAAGACGTTGTTGTAAAATAGATGAAGATATTGGAGGCGGTTTACTAAAATTCTCTACTGTTATTATACTGCTAAATTCAATGTTATAAATGAATAATGACGCTTCCTAGCATAACTCACGTATAGATTGCTGTAGAAATAGGGGTAATTGAGGAAGTGCGGGCATCAGGTTATTTTGGTGTCTAGCAAAGAGTCTTATCACGAGGGTCATGGTTCGAGTCCCAGCCAGTGCAGATTGGACCCATTGATGCCCTTTTTTAAGAGAACGTCGTCGAATTCTCCCTCCCTTCATAGAAAAAAAGCTACCTATTTTAAAATAATCACCTATCGTCTACGGCGAGATTACCTGTGTTATCGTTACCCTCCTTCGGTAACTGCAGCAAGAAACATTATACAGTTTTGTTAATAGACACGTCTTTTATGGTGATGAATGTTTCTCGTGTAATTTTGATAGAATCTCATTTGTTTTAAAATATGCAATATCGTCACGGCTTAAATACAAGCAGCTATTTGCTGAATCGATTTAATTTTCTCCGGTAGCGGTATTGGAAAAAATGTGGCCCATCTCCCGTAAAATTCTTTTCTTTACATTGCTTTAAAACCGTGCCATCGTGAAATTTGATTCCATAGCCTCTATGCAGAGGCTTCGCCCGCAGGGCTAATTAGGTCGGGCCGCACGCTTGGGAACGAGGACGTAATTTTATTTTTTAAACTCAAAACGAGATGTGACCTTATGTTTCATGTGCGTTGCTGGAGAAGTGTGTACTAGCGGCCAATTTGAACAAAGCCTTTGACCTCCTTATGATATTTGAAGCAGAAATAACACGACTGACCGTGCAGTTAACAGCTTGAGACCCTTTAAGTAAGCAAGCTCCATTGCGGTTAATCTGCGTATAACTCTGAAATTGAACCCCATATTAAATACATACTGGCTAAAATAAACTTGGTATTTATTCTGATTTCATGATAGCGTTATTAAAACAGCATCAACTCCTTTCTCAGTTTATTGATATTCACTGAATAAAATCACCTATATTCTGGAAATTAACCTGCCTTGAATCAAGGACAGTATTCAGGACGGTTATGGGGACTAATTAGTTTGAAATTAATTAGAAATTTTTCATTAAGCATTCCATGAAAGTATAAAAAGTATGAGTTTTTTTCAAATTCAAGAAGAGGTTGCCTAACTAGGCAGTGCATACGCTTCTTCATTTTGCCTACATTTCCATTTATTTTTGTTTTGCCTTGTTCAGAGGAAGAATAAGTTACTTTTGCAATGAAATTCGTAGATGTTGGAGAAAAATCACACCTAATACCATGCTTCTCGGAAGACGAACGAATAATGTGATTTTCATTTAAATGCGTGTAAAGTTCAATGAGAAATATGTTTTTATATCATTAGTTATGGTGACTGTGTACTTGAGCGAATGAAACATAGGGTAAAATACATTTGTCGCTTATTGCAACTACCTCCAGGATGCAACAGCTTCCCGCCGGCCGTGGTAGCCAGATCGGTAGGGCGTCGGCCTGGCCACCCAAAGATCACGGGTTCCAATCCCGCCCAGTGCATGAGTGTTTTCTTAGCTCTTGGGAATAAGGTATTACGTTAGTGGCGTGATATGACCTTTGCCGTTCGAAGGCCTAAAACCCAAGACCAAAAATCCTCCGATAAGGCTGTATTAGCTTCGCCAAGTTGCAGAGCAATGATAAGATACGGACGGTCAAAATCAATAGAATCAAATACGCCAAGGTAGACAAAGAAGTTCGATAAACATCAACACAGTTTTGGCAAAAGTAGATCTTGTAAAACTCAGCAAGGATTTGTTTTTCAAAATATGCATAAGTCATGTGAAATGAAAAAGCTAATGGATGCGATTTTATTGGATATTAAGAAGGTGATTGACAAGGTTCCTCATAACAATTTATACACAAGTATTCAAATGAGTATGACTTCTGGTTATAACTTGGATAGCCGTAGTTGACCGGTGATTCACAAGGAAATGTGATAAGATCAGCGTTATGCCAATGATGTCACTGACGAAATTTTCAATGACAAATGGCTGTTCGCCGATGATGAAGTGTGTTGAGAAATAAGTACGTATAAAAGCAGATAAAAGGTGACCTTTCACATGTCCTGGCAACATATCGTTGCCCATGTGAAGATTGGCAAACGGGTTTTTTAGGTTTCGGTGATGGCCCTATGTATGCGGAGAGGATGCTGTTTCTAGTTGTGTAAAGTAGTACATTTGCGTTGAAATTAGCTACGAGTTATTAATCATAGATTTCACATGTGGATTCTGCCTGGCTTGTTACCTTCATGATTTATTTCCATCGGCAGACTTTTCCAAATATTTTCATCTCCATAAGTACCAATTTAAACCATAAAATTGAGTTTTACAGAATTTCACGTACAAATTAAATATTACGGAAAATGCAGAATTTTAAGTATACATGTATATATTTGTCTATATACAGGATTCTGTCCATCAAGTTCTTTATAGAATTTATATAACCATGATAGATTAATGAAACTCAATGATTGTGCTAAAATTCAATCAATATAGAGCAAATGTTCTATTTTTGTGTACTGTCTAATGGTACAAACACGAATTTGAGCACTGTTTATAGTATATTAAGTGTAAATATGTATTAAATTATATTTAGGAACATTTAAGCTCTCTAATGATCTAACGTTTTGTGAAAGTATGTTCTAAAAGGGAGGTAGTCACGTAAAAAAAGGCTGATATCTCTTAGATGATGAAGGTGACATTTGGAAAAGAGGGACATTAGATTTTTTCCTGTTTAATATGTCCGTTCGTAGGGAATTTTAGGGGGCAATCTGAATGCTTGAGTTTTCACTCTTGACTTTGTACATTTCCTGAGTTGAAGAGTCTTGCAGAAAATCAGACAATAGGCGTCGAGACCTCCACGAATGGGACAGAAAGTTTCCAATATCTTTTGTTCCCTTTTCAGGGGGTCTGAAGTCGGAAAAGGTGGAAAGTGGAGGGATATTGCAAAACTTTGATGGGAATAGAAAAGGTACTTTGTAATCATTCTCGTATGAGTGCAGGCAGGGGAAAACTGACACGGAATAACTTCAAAGTTGACGAATTCTTCGAAGTTTTTTCTGCATGGTTGGAATGATGGCTTTTCAGCATCGAGAGATGCAATCTGGTTGAACTCTATTACTGTGAACTTGTTACCACTCGCCTGCAGAATATGTAATAGACGGTTTTGGGTTGTATTTCCGTCGATAACCGTGTAGAAGATATCATTGCATGCTTACAGTATTTATTAGTTTTGGTGTGGACGAAAGAAAATGAGTTTATCGAGCATACTAAAAATATCAGAACTTATGCATTTTCGCCTATCTTAGTTATAAAAATATAATAGAACTAAAATCACGGCAACCAAATTTTATCCATCAGTTATAATAAAAATGCAGTGGCATATGATACATACCAATCCAGTCATTGAAACAATTACGATTGGTACGATTGTTTATATATTGAGTCACGCAGATCAGCTAAAAGTTTTGCGTCGCGGTGAACACAATGATTTATTTTGCCTCTTAAGTTTGCCTCATGACTGCTCTATTTAACTGCTCTCTAAATTCTTTCATGTATGGTCAGTCAGGGAAGGAATAAAATTTTACACTTGTATCTATTTCCCCTGATGTGTTCCTGCACCCGACCACAACATTTGCGATTGCGGCTCATCGTCACTCACAGTCTCGTTAAAACTAATTTTTTTGAATGCCAAAACAAAAAATTGGTCTTTGATGGAAATCAGCTGCTTTGGTTCACTTTCGGTGGTAAATATCTGGCTGACCTTTCAATTCACAAATGAGAAGCCTTCCTCTTTCCTTTTGTTCGCTCTATCAATCACAGGGAAAGGGTGTCGCTGAGACCACCCTACCTATATATTTTCCAGTAATATGCACGTCCTTTCATCTAAACGAATGTTTCATGCCACATTGATTTCAAATTTACACGTTTTGGTGGGACGCCTAATAGCTTTGGATGCACTGAGAGGTTGTGCTATGGAAGAGAATTCCCTTGAATTAAGCGAACAGGATCCCATGTAGACTTAAATATTTATTCCCCACATCATGAAAGATATATTTATTTAAAATGTATGGATTAGGTATGATCACGAGTGAAACAATTCATTGTCTACACGAAGAGAATATGCTTTATTGCAAATTTTTGAATAAAAGACTCCAGAAGTATTTGAAATAAGATTTAAAAATTTTGTGACACAATCTAAAATTCACTAATACTCTAAACACTAGTTCCAATATCAAATAGAAAATAAATGCCAGTATTCTAAATTGAGTATCGCGCATAATCCTTAAATACCATCCGGTGAATCATATTTCTGCTCTGATATTGTTGACGAGAAACCTGATTACATGAAGTAAGATGCAGCGTGAATATATTTGTTTTATTGATTTAGGACACATTGAAATAATGCACATTCACATGAAGTGAGTTGGAGAAATGTGCCCAAAACATATATACATGCATGATTAAAGGAAAAAAAACATTAAGCGTATTCACATTTAGTAAAAACCCAATTAGTGGGTTGCACTTTGTACAGCAGTATTTACATGAAAGTGAAAATCTTTTCACATATTTGCATTCGGCTACTATTATACTTGAAATAAATAAAAATATTAACAATGTATTGGAGCCAAACTCAGGTTCGAGGCTTTGGTGTGAACGTATTTACACGCATGAATGAAAGTTGAAACATATTACATATTCACATTACTTAAAAAGAAGAACACATGCTGCGGGCAGATCTTATTTACATTTATTGAAGAGAATAAAATTAAATACAAAGGCGTAAGCAAAAAAGAAAAAAGAAACTTAAAGTTATGTGTGATTTTATACATATGTTGGCAATGACTGATCAGCATATAATGAAATATCGGCATATATGTACATGGACTGAAGTCACCGCAGGTTTAGAGCGGTATTGTAGGCTTTCTGTGTTAATTAATTGTGTGCTTCATACCAGTAGTCATCGATCTGAAAGTCGAGGTTTACAACGCCCTGGTCTGTCACATAGTTCCTTAGGCTGCTTACCATCAGATTGTATACGGAAGCAGCGTGGAGATTAGCTTCGATGTTCCCCGGCCATACTTGCATGTAGGACTTCACAGGGAATCCTTGGACCATATCAATTTCCCCGCCAGAAAGGCAAATGAAACCCTTTTGCGTCGGTGGTTCATTCCTGGGCCGGTCCAGTTTGGTTATGCCAGCCCTGATTTCTGTGTCCCCTGCCATGTTTTTCGTCTCCACGGCAGCGAGAAAGAGGCTTTGGTCGTAGGACAGGACGAAGCGATTAGTTTGAGGTTCGTTGTCCAGCGATAGCTGCACGGAGAGTTCGCCGGCGTCGCAGAAGGTGAACTGGGACGGATGGTCCTCCCTGAGGTGTTTCTCCAGTTTCTGCACGGAGGATGCGGGCCGCATCTCCAGTGAATTCCGCGGACTCTCCTTCCAGCTGCAGGTGCGCAGGGCGCATTTGAGCGGTCGGTGGCGGCAGTACGGTTCGTGGGTCACCCGTGCCCGGGGCCCCATGGGTGGGGCCCGGCAGCCATAGTTCATGTAGAGACAAGGTTGACGGTTTGTATTGGCCCGCATTTCGTTGATTTCGTTACTTCTCGGATTCAGGAGTCCCCTGCACACGGGGCAGCGTGTTCGGAATAAGCAGCAGGGCCAGCACAGAATGTGGCCGTTCCGGCAGTGTCTCGGGGGTGTACGGATCCTTTTTCTACACAAAATGCATCGGAAGAACTCTTCCGTCGCCCTCGTACCGTAGTTGAGTCCCTGGTGGAATACAGAATGGTTAGGTTAAATTTTTGGCATTCTACCAATCAGGTTAAGGTTTCATGTATCACACCTTCCTGCTATTTACTCATTTGTGAAAGAATTTTAAATGTTGATTAATTAATTTAGTCAGTGATGTTCGACTTTCGATGGTAGTTTTAAAAGAAAACTTGTTTCTTTTGCCATTTCTTAAATTTTTTCCACTCTATTTCCCTTTTTTTACCTGCAAATGTGCTCTTTTCCTTCAGCCTGCTGAAACTGCTGAAAACCTTGGTCTTTTGATCACACCTACTCCCCTCTTTTGATTGCTAAGTGGTTAACCATTGCTTTTAAATACGTCCTCCATTCTTGCTCTCCACCTCCTTTCTTCCAACAACTTTTTCTCCTCCTCAGCGATGCTCAGAATCTCCTCAGCCTTTATTTCCTTCCATATAAGTCTCTCCATTATTCTTCGCACCCCCGTTGCAAATGCAATTGGCTTTCTCTGATCACCCTCCTATCTTTCCACTTACGTACATTTCTTGTCTCGATTAATTTCCATATAAATTTAAGTCTACGCTCTACATCTCTACATCCTTTCATTCCATCCAAAGAGCCTCCCGGAAATAAGTAACCATTATTTCGGAAAATACATTTTTGGATAAGTAAAACCATGGCATGGAGACATCTGTCTCTTAAGAGAAATTTTCTTTCTTCCTCCCTCCCTAAATATTCCACTCCCTATTGTGGCCTCCTAGACAACCATTCTCATTGAAATACTATTTTATCCGTCTGCATATTGTGCTTGTCTTTATATTTTTAGCGAATTTTTTAAAAATAGTATTTTTATTTCCTGCCCAGCCATCGGTTATACCACAGCAGTTATTTTTTAGAGCTTAACCCCATTGTTGGCTGCATACCGTGTAAAATAACGCACGGCTTATTTTTTAGAGCAATGCGAGCAATTCTAAATACCTCTAAACATCTTTACTAAGTGTCACTGCTCTAAATCCTCTTCTTTTTGTAAAAGTCTGTCAGAACACCTTGGAGCTTACAACTAAAGCAATTCATCGAGCTAAGATAATCTTTGTAATCGTGAGCCCCATTAGTTATAATTTCCGGCTAAGAAATGTAAGTCGCGAAAAAGAATGCACCCGATTTACACTGGAGAAGTTAATATTGTTCCAGCTATAAGAGTCAGGTGAATTTTACGTTTGATGCATCATTCGAACTCAATACTTGATTTCAGCTTTATCATAATTCAATAGTTCCTTTTTTTTTAAAGGATTTATCTTAGTGAGGAGGTAATGGTGACTATAAGTTACATTGAGCTACATTGAGACTTGACATGAATATACGTGAACATCATAATGCAAAAAGTAAATTTTCTCTTACCATAAGTTGTTCATTCATCCTCACTCTTTGAACTTTCATCGCTCGCGTAGATCACTCTTGACCGTCTAAGAAGACAATTAGCTCTCTTATAACTCACTCTAAGTTCACTTTGAACACTCTTAGTTCACTTAGATCACTCAATCACTCTCTCTTCACTTTTAAGACTCTTAACTTTCTTAGAACACACTAAACACATCCAGCTTCATCAAACGAGAGGAGAGATATGGGCGCTTCCTGGCAACGGACTCATTGTTGTCGATCAACGGTTTTCACGTGAGCGCTTCTTTCTACAATGCACGCTATTTAAACGTCATCAGTTTAAGCTTAGCTGAGCAGAATTAGCCTTTTCTTTCTAATTTGTGCAAAATGGGTATAGTGCATGATTCAGGAATTTCATTTGCAATCGAATAAGTGTAGAACAGTTTAAAATTGCTCCTAAATTTCACATGCAAATCGTATGGCCGTCTGCCTTTTTACCTATTCTGGCGCTATTTATCACATAGAAATGCGGTTGTCTACTTCGAAACCTTTTTTTTTAAATTTTGGAAAGCCATAAGAATTAAGACTTCCTTCTATCATTCAGCAAAACGAGTAACTATTGACTGATTCAACTCCTATTTTGTTTTTTATGTGGGCAAACCTTAAATATTTCTTACCATCTTGATGACTTTACGCATTGAATTCCATTGTATATGAAAACATGTAATTCATATTGAATTTCATCCATTTTTTATATCCATTTCGAGCGTTGCCAAGGCGATCGGTATCGTCAACAATTCAATGCAAAACAAACTTTAAAATGTACCCATAATTCAATAATTTTGTCACATAATATTTCACTCAAAGATTACATAAGCATTGAATCATTCATTCATTCAATCAATTCAAAGCTTTTTCACTACAGTACAAATTCCTTGTTCGGAGCGTTATTTAACGTAACCATGCGTAGCACATGGTTTATGCATGGCTAACTAAATCCTATTTAACTTGTTATACGCGAAAGGTTGTCAATCTGAGTTCCACTTTTGATGCATTGATTGCGGGATAGAAGGGTTAGGTATAGGATTCGCCAGAAGTCCTGGACCGAAACCGACTTTAAAGACATTAAAAAGTTTAATTAGAGCTAAATAGGAGTTTTTTTACCCCATTTTGTGGTATTTAACTTTTCCTTTAGCGATTTGATAATAAGAACGAAAAAATAACTTGCATGTAAATAAATCGTTTTTACCTTATTTGAGGGGAGGAGTAGCCGAGGGGTAGCTAATAGAATTAATATAGTGTGACCACTGGTTCGATCCTCGGTCAGGCCAAATATTTTACAGCTTTTGGAAAAATTATATTTTCCGATTTTTCCGAAGCAAGACAACATGGAAATCGGCTCCTATCTCCATAAAGCACTTCAATACTGGCGGTCCCAATAATCCCAATGGTGAAAGACAGCAGTTGCACCATGAGACACTGATGGCACAGATCAAAAGGATCGGTCCAGTGTCAGATGCCATAGCTGCAAGAGAGAGTGAATTTCACGGAATAGGCACGGAATCGTTCATCGAAATAAGGATGTGGAAGGCAACAGGAAACCGCCACATAATCCTCCCTAGAAGAAGCAGCCTTGCATTATACATGACGTGATGGCATTCTTTCTGGTAAGATATTCTGGAGGCTAAATAGTCCCCCAATCGGATCTCCTGGTGAGGACTACAGGGAGGGAAACATCAGTCAAGGAAGACAAATGTAGAACTGAGACGTGGAACGTAAGATCACTAGGAGTGTGTGGGAGTAGGAGAACGTCAAGATAGAGATAGACAGGCTGGGGATAGACATCATGGGAGTGAGCGAAATAAAGTGGGCTGAGGCCGACGACTTCTGGAGTGACGATTACAGGGTAATATACTCTGGAGATGACCAGAAGATAGAGGGAGTGGGATTTATACTGAAGAAAATCTGGTCAGAAAGATTGAAGTCCTACTGGCAATATAACGAAAGAATGTGGGCGTTTACTCGGAACCGAACACGATATCGTTAGATGGTAACGAAAAAAGAATTTTAGACAAAAAATTAATCTTCTAATTAGAACCATTCACTCATTAATCAAAAATGTAAATAAGCAAAAGATGACACCCACCGAAAATGCTGCTGTGGTAACATTGACGTCATTTTCCTCCCGTCCTTGACTGATTTTCGGGAAGAAGAAAGGAGTGGAGGGGGATTCCCGGAAGGTCTGCTCGCACAGATGCTGTCGCAACTGCTCGTATTGGCCGAGTCAGCTGTGTCCCCCCCCATTGCGATAAGGCAAAGTAGCTTCGCGGGCTCAGTTGTGATTGGACGAAGTCGATATACGCCAGAGGTTGCACCACGCCCATTTTTCCGAAGTGGTTAAAAACGTAATTTTTTCGCCGCTTATAACTCGGGAAATAATCGACGGATCAAAAAACGGAAAAATGCGGGTATTTTTATTTTACAAACTCTATCAGATTCGGCAATAAAAAAACATGGTAAATGACCCCATTCTGATGATCAAGTTAGAAGGAGAATATACGCACACAGAGATAGGTGTATGTGTCGACTTCTAGCCACTCTGAAGAGGAAATAGAAGAAAATTATGAGCAATGTAAAATGTAAATTGGAGGGGTGGGCGGGGGCCTTCTGGAGCCCCCCCCTGGCACTTAGACCTCTTTATATCCATTGTGCCAACCCACATTTAACCTGCCCGCCACTCGCAGACAGGGGACAAGAGCACCGCGGTAGAGGTATGGAGGGGTTACCCATCCAACCTCTGTCCAGGCCCAACGTTGCTTAACTTCGGTGATCTCACGGGAACCGGTGTGTTTTTTTTTTTTTTTTTTTTTTTTTTTTTAAATAGTCACACAGTCAAAAGTTTTTTACACATAATTTTCTGAAATATTTCTACTCACATTCAGACAAAAGTATTAAAATAAATACAATATATATTACTTTTTTTAGTTTCTGCTATGGTTTAACATTTTAAGAGAAGAGAAAAAAAAATTTAACCTTGCAAATCAGTATATAGAAATTTTTTTTTAAAACGTTTATATACAAATATCTATTAAAAAACATTTTCTAACCATTTTTTTTGACTGTCAGTTGAGGGTACCCATTTATTTATATGAAATATTTTTGTTCTTAGTTCTTCTATTATATTTTCCTTTTTATTTTTGTTTAATAAAAAATTTGAAACCAGTTCAGATATTATAACATTTTTACTGCTTGGGAAGAAGTTAAAATTCAGTTTAACCAAATCCTTGTCCCCGATGTCCCTCGCTCCAAAGGTGTCAAATTCTTTGAAAATTCTTTTGATAGTTTTCCATTCGCGGGATTCCGGGGAGCAGCCTAGGACGTGGTGGGTCGTGTCGTCAAGACGTCCACAAGCGGAACAAAGTGGGGAATCAGTGAGGCCGAATTTGAACCGTGTTTGATTTGTTGGCCAAAGGTCATTTAACGTAAGGAACATCTCACTTCTTTCTCCTGCGGGGCCCCTCAGCTTTGAGAAATTGGCCCATGATATCTTTCCCGGTGGGGGAGGGTCCCCGATATATTTTCTTGTGGTTTCGTTGTCGTATATTTTTTTTGTGTTTTCTGAACCTGAGTATTTTATTATAAAATCTTTGGCATCCTCGATTGTCTCACGAAAATAGCGCATTTTTTTTGCTTTAGTTAGGCTTTCGGTTAGTAGCATTATTCTTGCTCTATCGTCATTTCTAGTAATATCTGCTATGTTTTTTAAGAATATTATTTTGGCCTTTCTGGAGGCGTTTACTAGTTTTAGACCACCTTTCAAAGGCGAAGCATACATTCTTTCCCTTGCGACTTTTTTTATGAGGCCACACCAGATTATTTCATTCGTATACTTTATAATTTCTGAATTCGCTTTTGCGGTCAATGGCCAGACATGGGCGGGATACCATATCACCGGGAGTAAGAATTGGTTTACTAAATTTATTCTACCGGTTATCGGTATTGTGTGCTGCGCTGTTCTATTAATGTTATATCTTATTATTTTTGTGACAAGTTGCCAATTTCTTTCGACCGTTTTAAAGTTGTCCCTTTCCCACCATAAACCAAGGATTTTCAACCCATTTGTACGAGGCCAGCCAAAAGTCTCTTTTAACGCCACCCCATTAATGTTCAGGAGTTTTGATTTTGTCCTATTAACTTTAAGACCCGAGTATTCGTATACTCGACAGATATCGCTTATTTTCTGTAGGTCGTTTTCACTTTTAATAAAAATCGTCATGTCATCTGCATATGTGACCGCCGTGTATAGTTGTCCGTGTTTTCTTATTCCGATGTTTTGCTGTTCTAATGCCCTGATCATTGGGTCGATTGCTATCGCAAAAAGCAGCATTGATAATGGGCAGCCTTGGCGCACTGAGTTTTTTATTCTAAAGTTTTCTGATTTTGCCCGTCCGATCCTGATTGTGGATTTAATCCCATCATACATTATTTCTATGACTCTAATTAGTTCTGGCGGGAATGCCATTTCTTTCATAATTTTCCTAATCCACTCTATGCGAACTAAATCAAAAGCTTTTTCAAAATCGATGGCTAAAATCTCCATCGTTAGTGTGGTCTTTTCTCCTATTGACGACAAATAGATATCTCTAATGAGCGTGCACGCATCAATTGCGCTCCTTTTTTTAATGCCTGCATATTGATATTTATTTAATACTTTTTCTGCTAGAAGTTCCATTTTGTACCTAATTATATGCGCTAAAATTTTGTAATCACAATTTAGCAACGATATTGGCCGGAAGTCATCCAGGGTTTTTGGGTGTTGGGTTTTTGGAATTAGCCTAATCGTCGCCGATTTCATCTCTTCCGTTAAATGGCCTTTTTCTATGATTTCGTTAAATACTATTAAGAGCGCCGGACTTAGTTCTTCCCAGAAGTACACGTAAAGTTCAAAAGGGAGTCCGTCATTGCCTGGTGCCCTTCCTTTTGTTAGCACATGCTTCACAGTATTGAGTTCGTCCTTGCTAATCGAGATCGAGAAACTCTCGTCTTCGTTAAGCCTAGGGAGGGGTGGGATGGGGGGAGCTTCCTCCTCTCTCCACTCCCCGTATCGGTTGTATCGCTCTTCAAAGTGGTTTTTCGCATTGAGGAGAAGGTCGTGCGGTGTGGTAGGGGTCTCTTGGTTGCTATTTCCCGCCTCATTAATTCTTTCTGCTTTGCTCATCTCCACATTCGCAGTCATGCGTCGTAGTGTTGCTAACGATAGAGCTTCCCATCGGTCCTCATGGATTTCTCTCTGCCACGCTCGCGGGGCGTACTTGTTTATTTCCCAGCGAAGGATTCGTCTTTTAAGTTCTTTCATTTTCCCATTAAAATTTTTTGGTTTATCTTTTGACATCATCATTTCTTTAAGCGCTTCCCTATAAAAAGAAATTGTAAAATTTTGTTCTTTGTAAAAGTCTCGCGTAATATTTTGGAGTTTTTTAGTTAGTCGTTTTTTAAAAATATTTTCCCACCAGAAGAGTGGGCTTTTTTCTATCATTGGGTTATTTAATAGAGTTTTGATCTCGTGACGGATTTTCTCTAAAATATCGTTATCCTCTAGGATTTTGGTGTCTAGTCTCCAAGTTCTTTCCGCCCCTTTTTGCATTTGTTCGTTTTTTTCCCCTTCGCTTAGATTTATTTCTATTTTCATTTTTACTATGTTGTGGTCTGAAAGTGTACAGGGGATCGTTTCGAAGGTTCTTATTTTTTTTGAGATTAGATGCGAAGTGAACAGGTAGTCAATTCGGTTTCTCGAGGTGCTTCCACAGCGGGTGTACTCAATCACGTTTGGCCGGAGCGCACAGGCCGCATCGGTTGCCTTTATTGATTCAATTAGAACCCGTAGTGCTTTGGACGTTTGGTAAGTGACCTTCGTTTGGTTTGCGTCGCTGTCTTCCCTTCTATATATTGCATTTAAATCGCCACCTAGGATTGCCTTTCCCGAAAACCCGATTAGATACGGTGGCAGAGTCACAGTGAAGAATACGTCTCTTTCTCGTCTATTACCAGCGGGGGCGTATGCGTTCACGATGTGTGTGTCTTTGATCATTAAGGATATTATTCGCCCAGACTCATGCCTTCGCACGTTTCTCACAGTTAGATTCTTTTTTACTAGGATTGCAGTTCCCAAGTGTGAATCCCCGAAGTTATCAAAGGTATTGTAGTTTTGGTCTTTCCAAATTGCTCCCTTTCTGACTTCCTGGAGCAAGATGACATCGGGGAGTAGTTCCTTAAGGCTACTTTTTAACATCTCTATTTTTTGAGGGTTAATAACCCCGGCAACATTCAGAGATACGAAATTGACGTGTAACGGGTTAGCAATATTCATTTTACCCTCAGCTGACTCACATTTGTTTTTTTGTGCCATTTTCTTGTTTTTTGGTGGTGTTTCCGCGGTTCTCCGGACTCTCCCAGGAACTCTCCGTCCTTGAGGGTGTGATTCCTCGTTTCGCGAGCTTGACATTCAGCCTCGTGGCCCTTCTCGGTTCCAACGTCAAGGCTCCTTCCATCTCCGATTGTCCGGGTTCCTGCGTGGTGAGGGACCTGAGAAAAGAAATTTTGTCTGGGAGCTTCCCCCCCCCACCCTTTCTCTGCGCCGCCCCACCTCTTTCTTTCCCAGGAGCCGTTTTATTTTTCTTTTTGGTTCTCTCTATTAACTGGGGTATTCCAGAGCTTTGCGTTTCTATATGGGGGGTCATGTATTCTACTCCCGCAAACAAAGTTTCCCCCGAACCCCATAGACTCCCCAATATTTCCTGTTCCCCTCCCTCTCTCGGGGCCGTTGTTTTTAATTTCTTTCCTTTCTCTTCTTCAAGCAGGGGCCCCTCTCCATACTCTGCTCCCCCCTGGGTCCCGGCACCAGTGTGCTGGCTAATCACTTGGGCTCCTTTCCCTGGCTGCTCCCCTCCCTCCCCCTCCACTGTGACCTCCCGTTCCCTCCCCATTGAGGCTTCCCCAGAAACTAGCCCATCCCCTTCTACTCCTACCGCCTCATCAAGGGACGCTGCAACAGCCCCATGCATTGCTGCTTCCGCCCCATTCTCTGAAGACCTTGGGCTCCGCTCACTGTCCAGGTCTTGGGATTCCGGCATTCTCTGTCCCTCCTTTGCGGTGTGTGTCGGCAGCTCCATTTCATCCTCCCCGGTCTCCATGACCTCTACGTCGTGGTGTTGCGTTGACCGGCCTTCTCCCTCATGCCCTTGTGCCTCCTCCTCCGCTGCCTCCCCCTCACGCCGCCCCATCAGCTCCTCATCTGCATCGGGGGTTGCGGCTTCACCTGTTTTCATGATTTCCATGTCTTCTCTCTCTCCCTCATCCGCCCCCCTCCCGCCGTCATGCTCCGCCCACCTCTCTGCACTGTCGTACATTGCTATGTCTACCTCCAAAGTATTCTGCCTATGGATTACTTCCGCAGCTGGCTTTTTGCCCTTTTGTTTTCTATTCTGGCGTCTTTTTCTCTTTTTTTTTTGCCCATCGGGCACCACCTCCTCTCCTCTCTCGTCCAATGATGTCTGCGACTGGTTATCCTCTCCCTCACTTTCGGATGGATCAGTCACACTTATTGGTCCTGCCGTCCCCGATGGTCCAGGTCTATATTCCATTGTCACCTCCTCTTCTCTTCTGGCAATCGCCTCCGCGGTTTCTTCTTCTTCTGCAGCGTATCCTCCTCCCTGCCTCAAGGCATCTACGTATCGCGTAGACCCCATCAGACGTGGACATTTAATTCGCACGTGGTCGAAGGCACCACAACGTGAGCAAGTTATTTTTTGGCCCTCATAGTGTATTAGGGCCCTTTCCGTGGATATTGGTATGTAGCTAGGAATGTCACTTTCCAAAATCACTTTAACTGTTCTAGTTCCTGTATAACAGTGGTATTTTAAGCTACCTCCCCAGCGGTTTTCTTGGTATCCTACCACTTTTCCGTATTTTCCTAGTTCCTTTTCTACCTCCGACCTCGTTACTTCGAAGGGAAGTAGGCATACTTTCACAAAGGTTGCCCTTTTCGTAGCCTCTTCAACGGACGCCTTACCTAGTCTGTTGGTTCTGGAGGGGAAGTCTAGGTCTCCATTCACCTTCCCCAACACTCGATCCATGATCTTCTCTGTAATCACCTTCACAAAGATTTGTTTTCTGGAGGAGCCGAACTGAATCCCGGACACTTCTTCTATCGAGAGCCCAAGATCAACATGAATAAAATCATGGACCTCAAAGGCCATCGGTGCACGATCCATTCCTTTCACTGTTATCTTCAGTGTGTTCTTCCGCTCGACCGGCATGTCGGGAGCAGAAGAGAAAAGCACTTATTTCACTAATAAACACAAAATCGATTTGCGTGCCTAGGAAGATCCTAGGCACACACAAAAGCACGTCTAGGCACTCGATTAAGTGGAAAATTATCCACAGGAACGTTATAAAAACGCTCCCGGCGACCGAGAAATTCTCGATCGCCGGTGAACGAAACACTTGACCTTCGCCGCTCAGAACTCGGGAGCTCGCCGAAGGCACGTCCTTCTCCTTCGAGTGTGTCAACGTGGCTACGCCCTTGCCCAAATTATGCCGCAACTTGAAGAAGTTGCCAAATTATGAGCAACTTGAAGATGTCCTAGGCACAGTAAATGGGAAGGAGAACCTAATAAATATGAGAGACTGGAATGCAGTGATCGGAGAGGGCCGAGAAGGAAGTAAGGTGGGTGAGTTTGGTTGGAGAAAAAGAAATTCCACCCGAAAAAGACTGGTAGAGTTCTGTAAAGAAAAGAACATGGTAATTTCAAACACCCTATTCGAGCCAAGTCAGTGAAGAAGGTACACATGGGAGATGCCGGAGGACAGAGTAAGATACCAGATAGACTAAATCCTTGTCAGAACGGGATATAAGAACCAAGTCAAGCAGTGCAAGAGTTACCCCGGGCAGATGTAAATAGTGATCATATCCTGGTGGATTAATCTTTCAGTTCACTCTAGTTACCATTCCTAGTTGCTATCAATAGGGCGAATTCATAAAAACATACAGGTTCATCTATCTTCCGAACGTTAAAAATAGCTTCAGAGAAAATATATTTCTTTTGCTCTATTTTAAGCCCCTAGCAACGTATTAGGAAATGCGTTAGTTGTAAATGGCCCATTTGCTAGATTTTTACTTGGCGTATGCGTTCTCTCCCAATACTTCATCATATATTACACTTTATGCCGTCTCATTTCAATAGTGTGTACTCCTTTGGTGATATTTTGTATCTAATTTAACATGCAGAATTTGGGAGCTTGGTTTTGCTGGTGAATGTTTGTCATCACCATGGGTCAACAATCCTAGAATGGGTTTGACGCAGCCTTCCACTCGATTCTTATATTGGCCAACCTCTTCATATTAACGTAATTCCTCTCTTTGACATCACTCACGACTTGTTCTATATAACTCATGCGAGGCCTGCCTTTTCCATTCTTCCCGTTCACTTCTCCCTCGGCGATTGCCTTCATCAAGCCATCGTGTCTTAGGATATGGCCGATTATGTTGTCCCGTCTTCTTTTTAGGGTTTTCAGCAGACTTCCCTTTTCTCCCTCTCTTCTTGGACTTCTTCATTTGTCACTTGGTCGATCCATTTTATCTTCGAGAATGTTTGTGCAGCTCGGAAAATAAACTGAAATTGTGCGTAAAGACTTGATCTTTCTGCCAATAAAATTTGGTTTTAACTCCGGTTCTTGTATTCTATTCCCTCCTCGCCTCCTCGGGATCATGTTTACGTAGTTCATAAGATTTTATGCTCATTATATATTGAGCATGTTTTTTTTTTAGATTTCAAGCAACCGGTACTTTATTTCTCTTTTAAAGCGATTGACTAATTGATAACGAGCCCTAAAGATAGAGTGACTTCGCAAAAGGAAAAAGTCAAGCTCGTGAGATATTCTGTGATCGCTCACGCGAGTTAGGGGTTTGAGCTAACCAGCAGCATCGGCGCGGCCAATTAGTTTTATTTGATGGCCCAATTCACATTGTTCCCCCTTATCCCATTCCCTGCTGACTAGCCTCCGCGTTATCCTCCACCTTATCTTCATCCCATTTTATCTCTCCGCCGCCGTCTCCGTAATTTGCTCCCAACCCTCCCTCCGCCACCCCCCTCTCCATCCGCGTAACTCACCCCCATCGATATCCTTTCTCCTCTTCTTCCCCCTCTTCCCGAAAGCCTACAGTGCGTCTCCCAAAGTCCACCTCTTCCGACTTTCCGGTGACTCTTACTTTCTCTCTCTCCGTCTCCCTTTGGGTCTTAAAAAAAGGGATAAAAAAGGCGGGTCCTGCCGCCCTATCACCCTCGCACGCTATCCTCTCCATCTCTTCGAGAGGTCTCGATACTGCGGCTTTGTTGGCCGTCATAGTCAGGGCCTCGGGAAGGCCGATGAGAGAGTTTTTTAAGGGCGTTTCTGGGTGTGTGTCCGTGAGAGGGGTGGTGGGGGTGGAAAAGGGATGAAGGAAGGCGTGGTAGGGGGTTTTCGGATGCGAAGGGATGTTTTAACGGAGAATGTGGGGGAGGTGTGCGAGGGGAAAGTCTTCCCGATGAGCTCAGCTTCCTTCGGGGGAGCATTTTCTGACCTGCTTCGATCGTTCCCGAGTGTCAGCCGGACGACCGACGTCGTGTTGCTGGAAGTATATTTCTTTCACTAGTCCCCCAGTATGCTTTCAATCTCACCAGCATTCTTTCACGTAGTGCTTGGTCCTCTTATGAAACGCTGTGCACATTTTTGATTCGTCGAACAATGCTGCAGGGTCAGGCTAATTATAATTCAATCAAATTATTTTATTCGGTGCTCATTTTCTTATCCCTGTTTGTTATTGGTATTTCCAATTTGTTATTTCCATGCAGTAATCTCCCATTCAATAGTATGCGTACACATAACTGCAGATACTTTCATGCTTTGTGATAACTAATGCCATACCACAAACCCTCAAGGGGTTTTAGGGTAATTTATACATGTACATGTAATCTACAAAACTAAATTTCAATGTCATTTTCTTGTTTCAAAAATAAGTAATACCTTCGTAGCAATAATATATATTTTGGATTGGCCATGTGGCTATGTTAATTTTAAGTTAATCAATATAGTTTGTTCGTTTAAAATCTGTTTAATTTATAACTCTTTGTTACTGGGTTCACTTGGTATGATTAATCTTACTGATGCCGTTTAACTTTCCGGGATTGCTCTCCCCACCAAAGCGGTACTCTAAAAACCAGATGCTATCTGTTTCATGGCGTTATACTATAAGAATCTGTGAGTTACACGCTTGTTTGCAGTATCTTATTTCGTAGAATGAAGAAAATACCGCAGTTTAGTATAGGATTTTTGTCTTAAGAAAAGCGGAATGAAATATTATAAATCCACGTGGAAAACTATGCTTAACTTTTAGCTTAACATAGCCAATTCATATTAGAAGTATATAGCATTACGGTTCTCGTCGATTGAACTATGGTCATAAAATTATGAGTAATAGGTTTTCATACATTCTTAAGATGTTATCACTCAGGCATTTTGTTGAAAGGACTTTTGTATATCTATAAATTTTATCAGATTATGGTAGTCTTATTTCAGCACTCGAGTGAAGAATAAAAATTTAGTACTGAAAGGGGAGACTTCAGGTTGTAAAATACGCTGAAGAAAAGAATGCGTTGAATTTGAATATGTGTGGCCTTGAACGAAACGAGTGGAATCCCACATAATACCAATTTTAGTATTGATTTCCAATGGTGATAATGGCTGGGAGAGATAATTCAAAAGAAACTGTTAAATATTTAGACAAGTTATCAAAGTGCTATATTTAAAGGCGAGAATTTGGAGAGCATCGTGTAAAAATGTTAGCGGCTCTAAAGTTCAATGCGGTAGTAATAAAATTTTCTCTTTTGTACGTTTTCTGTGAGATGGCATAGGGGAGGAGATGTTGGGTAATAAACCCGCCCGCGCACGGATCACACTTTCATTAAGGAAAGTCGTTCCTAACTTAGGGCCGAGACGCGGACGAAACTTTTCCGTAGAATATCCCCGAACGCCCTTGTTTTCTTTTCCTTCGCCTCCTAATTAGGTTCCGGAGACAGGAGATTCATAATTGATGCGATACCGTGAAAGGCACATAAATCGTAGAAAGGACTTTGGATTGCTTTTAAAATTCGATTTATATTTCCGGCGATTTTATTTCTCATTCTCGATGGCCAATAATTCATCCAGCATCGCACAGTCACTGCTAGCTCTGAGAGATACGACGAGCGGAAAATTATGGCCGATTCGTCCTTGGTGTGCAGATTAAAACAAAGGATTGGCTAGGCTCAAAATGCGTGGGGCGAAAGTTTCAGGGGTGATGAGGCTCCTTATCCTTCGGAGACAAACTTTTCAAGAGTTTTCAATGGTATTCTTCCGTCATGAAAATTAGGGAAATCAAGTAGTTAGCAACTTGGGCCGGCTAAAATAAACACCCCCAATGTTAAAATTATCGCAAAATTTGGAAATGCGTCAGGTCGCAAATTTATGCACGATAAAATGTTTTTGTCATGTAGTGGAAAATTTGGGAGTTAATGCCTTAGGTTGAGCTTATCTCCAAAGTTACTCTTTTACCATCAATTGTTTTTGCCGTGTCTCCAATTACTTTGCCGTTTGTTCTTGGGAGGAATCACAATTTTCGTTCAATCTCATAATTGCTTCGATAAACTAACATTGAGACTCTAACAGGAAATAATAATTACGCATAAAATTGTCAACACAAAAAAATCCTTATCAAATACTTTAATCATTACAATAGGAATTACCTCCATCATTTTAGCACGACAATTTTATATCACCAATCAGTTTGAAACACTAATAACATTAAGGTTCCAGACAATAAACGATATATGACAGAAATAGAACAAGCTACCGTAGGAGAAGAAATTGAGACATCAGAAATTATGTGTATGACTCGGATATAAAGGTGACTTAGACTCGGAGGCAAGAAGTAAGGAAAGTATGTAAGGGAAGAAGAAAAGTTGGACCAAAACTCGTCGCAGTAGCAATAGTAGCAATTAGGCTATTTTTTATTCAAAGCCAGATAACTCTGGAACTAAAACAGATGTCCCAAAAATCTTGCGGGTTTCAGATTTTAGGTTATTTTCTTTATAAGAATATAGCTTAGAAATTATAGAAAACCATCAGGTTTTGAATTATTAGTCACTTCATGATATCGCCATTTGCTCTCTCCCTCAAATATCCCAAATATAGTCCTTTTAGGGGCTAGCAAGTAAATTTAAAATGACTAAATCTCCGAGAAAATTGGGTATACTTAGTAATACTATTTCCCTAAAAGTATAAAAGTTTTACTGTTAGTTTTATTGTTTTCTAGAAAATAAACAAATGATCCAAAAAAAGCAAAGTATGGCGATTTCATGTGTTAACTCAGGAGAAAATTAAATTCCTTTCATTCATTTCCATGCATTACTCCCATAAAGTTATAACCTGAGCTGTCAAGCCCCGCAATATCTTTAAGAAATCTCTTACGGATACAGAAGCATTAGATTTTTAACAAAAAATTGCCAATGATGCTACATTGTGAGACATTAACAGGCCTCGATTAGCCTGACCTAAAATAAAACACCAAAAGGTCAACAACCTTACGTCCTATATGACAGATGTAGCGTCGAGCCTAAAATCTCTACCCCCCGCACATCAATCAAGAAGGGATTCCAATGAACTTATGAATGTGAATCGTACCAGTGCCTTACACTACTTACCAGTTAATCCCTTGGCCACTTTTTTACGTTCCACCAACAAATAGTTGAAATGGAAAATATTTCTCAAGGAACGATTACATAAAGTTTTAAGTGATAAGATTCAATGGATGGTAGAGGCCAAGACTTTGTGGAATTCCATAATATAGGATGAGAAGTAAAAACTTTAGCGTTCCACAGGGTAAAAAGATTTATTTCGACATGTTTCACTTCACTGAAGCATCATCAGGTACATGTACCTGATGATGCTTCAGTGAAGTGAAACATGTCGAAATAAATCTTTTTACCCTGTGGAACGCTTAAGTTTTTACTTCTCATCCTATGATAAGATTCAATTTGTCAGCGATTGCATCAAGGAAACGGAAGGCATGTATGGTTGAATACACAAACTTTGAGATAGTGGTTGAAAAACTCACCACCGAAGATACACCACTGAGGCGAGAATTCCGGGCGGGGAAAACATTGAAGGGAATATAGATGGGAGCAGGTGTGACCACGACTGCGGGGGCCATTTATCTAAGAGGTTCGGTGATCGCTGTGTTTGACGGGTGCCGGAGAGGAGGTAGTCCTTGTTTCCGTAACTGGTATCTGACACTTGATGGCCTTCATAATGATAAATCTCAATTCGCAGGATCGCCAGAGTAAAAAACATTATAAGCCTTTCATCTCTTCCACACTAGCCACATAACGGTTAATCTACATCATAAAAAATATTCACCTCCACCATTCTAAATCCTTATTATGCACATTAACTGCATGAAGATAAGAAAAATAACAAGGAAATTCATTAGTAACTCGTAACGAAATCACCGCAAATACTTTGCTGTGCATATTCCCTGAAATACCTGAATTGCACTCACGCCTGCAGTATTTATGCGCTAAAACACTATATGAGGGCATATGAAATTGATATGAGTACCGAATGCACGAAATGGGTACGATAAGCATATTAGAAGGGATATGAGTGATACCACCTTAAGAAAGAGCGGCAGCCTTCGACGACTGACTCAGATGTTGTAAAATCATAAAAATTATATGTGTATGAAATTAAACACTCACACTGCGCCCGCGCTTACCTCTGAGATAGCGTAGGCATATTTTTGTAAAGTAAAATAAGGAGGAGTGAACACTCCATCAACTACACCAGTCCCTGTTTGATCGCAATGGTCATCAATCCTCGGAGACTTGTGAATCAATTAATTTGCTAGATTTTTCTTCCGCAGGCTCAAATTTATTAATATGGCTTAGTTCTGTTTTGTCTCATTAACACCAAACCTTTTAACAGAAGCTTTGAAACTGGATACGATTAAATGAGCGTAGCGGGGTAAAAGAAAGGCTATTTTTATTACGATTACATGTGTACATTCTCGAAAAATTCTTGAAAATCCATAAATATGTGATTACTAAATACTTTAATCATGGGGATGCATCAAAGTACGCTACGAAGTACATATGACGAAAGTAATCATCACCATGCTTCCGCAAAAACTGACGCACACCCTTTCTGTAACGGGGACACATTACCATGTGTCTTTTGCAAAGGAATGTTGTATTTTTTCTGTACTCCTGCATTTTTCTCCCAGCCGTCTGGTTGCATTTTCCCGGAGAGTCGCTAGGAATTTCATCTTCGTGCGCATCTAGCATTCAAAGACAGCGCAATGAATGGCATTTCCATCTCACCGTTATTTCCCAAGTGAATCCCATTACCCTCTTTTCCCATTTGAAATTCTGACAGTGCTAATATTCTCCTCTCATCAGTTTCCTGGGAATACGGCAAATTTCATTACATTAGCATATTTAAATTCAATAAATAAATCCGCGTTTTGACGTTTCTTTGTTCTACGTCGAGCACTTAGCACTATAGGACGTAGTTAAGGAACAATATTTATGACGATTATATGCTGTGGGTAATATTCAGCCTAAACCTTAATATGTCCCGGTTAAGTAATGTTTCGTGTGTTCCCGTGTAGTTCGTTAGCTTAACTGTTATTTTGTGCTTAATGTATACAGTTTTAGCATCAGTAAACCCGTACTCTCTCTTACTATCATTAAATAAATGATTTAGTATCTTCCTAACTTGTTGTTGTAGTCAGGGAAGTTAAGGTGTTACAATATATCATAAGCAGTTTTTTAATGTGAAGATATTAAAAATGTCTCCTGGTAGTTATTTTTTACACCATTAAAAGCAACATAAATGTCTTCTTTTGACTATCATCCTGATTCTTTCTACGTTGTTTATTTACAGTGTCTCCATAGCAGCGTTCTCGTTTATTTATGCTATAAGATTTTTTAACTTAAATTAAAAACAACTAATGTGTTCAAACGTAAAATTAGTATGTGATATCAAAAGTGGGTCAAATATGCTATCCTCCGATATGTTCTTCATTTTTATGGCTTGGTATTAGTGTAAGAAAAACTTAACTTTGTATGTTTCACACTTTTATTGAGAAACCCTACCAGTCTCAACACTCCCGTGTCATTGTCAATGGTGTTATGATATTTACACGGTGGAAAGCCCTAACTCCAAAAGAGGGAGAAACTGCAGGAGTGGTTGGGGAAGGTTAAATGGTATGTGTTGAAGGTCAGAATGACGGGGAAATGCTTTTTAAAGGGGGGACGGGAACATGATATAATGGGGATAAATTGAAGGGTACAATTTCATTTAACAATTTTGGTCTCAAAGCATTGGAAACGGATACAATCTCAAAATTTTCTAAGAAATCCGGCTTTGCACCTTTGTCATGAACATTTAAAATCTCTACTCTAAAATGAGATATTTAATTAAAGCCAGATAAAGGAGAAACAAAGACTGACTTGTTGTCACCATGAATAAAAGAACTAAATTGTTCCTTTGTCCTAATGTTAAAACTTGGTATTAGCACTGAAAATGAGACATATTATTGGGCTGGGCCGCAGGACGTCACAGAACATTCGTATGGTGGAAATTATTTCCGTGAACCGTTTCACGGAGGATATTTTTAGGCTTACATTATACAGCGAGTACAAAATTCTTTTTTTGTGTAAGGAACTCATATTTCTAAGTCTCGTGTATAGTAATGTTTTGAATCAATGAAAACGATATTTTGTTAGACTTGGGTGAAAAATTTTCTCTGACATTGCTCTTCGCCTTTATTACATATTTTCCCCTGATGATTATGTCCCTTTTTCTTTATTAACGTTATTAACCAATAGATATGGTATGAAAGCCAACGCCATTATAATCATTCTCTTTTTATAATCATACTCTTTTTAAAACTACATTATTTCATTACATTCTTAACGAATAGATATACCTCACTAATTGTTTAACAATTCTTTTCTCCTTCAGTTTATCATCATATCAAACTTCTTTTATTTATTACATATTGCTCTATCTCCAATGTGCCTCTCGGATTGTTTTGTGTAACTATATTTCTTTTCCTAAGCTCTTTCAGTAAACATATTTTATATCTTGAGATCCATTTTCTTGGCGATGAAACGCTTTGCTTTCTATATAATTGTCTCAACCATTGTTTACACTCACGGTACTCTTCTATTTCCTCTGGCAAATATGATTTTAATTCTGAAGTTTTCTCCCGGTATATAGGCTAGTTCAATTACATTCTGCGATTTATAAGTTATATAAGCTAATCTCGATCTTCCATCAATATTGAAAAAAATTCCTAACTGTTGGGAATGGATTGATTGAAAATCAATGGAATTTGCGAATTCACTTATAAGTACTTGCAAGTGTCATATTTATAATGACTTTATCGTAGTTTGGGGATCAATGCATGCATTAATTATGGTATCTATATGAAACGAGAGGCAAGGCAAAGGATCATCCTCCAGTAGTACTTTGGTCCAATTCAAGATATTAAATCATGTTTTAAAATAAGTGCGTTTAGCAAGGACTACCCATCGCGCATTTACTAAGTTATTTTTAGTTTTCAAGCATGTCCCCCAACTTCATTTAGAGAAGAAAGGCACAAGGATATGAATAGAAGGTAAATAAGGAAGGATGGAGAGAAAGGGAGTGCCTGCATTAGCCTGCTATTAACAAAAAGTGCCAAGTGGTCCTCGGTATAATGTGTCTTTCCCGGGTTGGAGTGCTCAACTCAAATTACTCTCAACAATACATTCAATTAGGTTATGGTTTACCGATGCTCCCTCTACCGGAATTCCAACCTAGGTCCTCAGAATGAGAGGCCAGTACACCATCCATTGCATCAAATGTATCTTCTTGTTAATTAACAAAAAATCTGTGAAACCTGAATAAATACGTCCTTCAGCCGATAGGGCTTGTGCTGTGTGTATGACTTGAGCTAAATTCTACAATTCTTCGGTGTAATGTTCTCACAACGGCACTTTATTTTGCAGGCCTCCGTGATGGAAGGTTACGTGTGAATCATTTTAAGATAAACTCTTTCACTTAACATTAGTTTTACAACAAATTTCTAAATTTCCCTTATCGTAACCTTTCTTGTATAATTATATGCTCTTAAATTTTCCTCGGCTGTTTCTTTGGATAAACTTAGTAAATTGAATAATGTCACCTGATTTAAGATATCTCTGCTTTGCCATACGCATATTTGATTAGTTATTTTATTGACATGGATAGTTTTTTTATGATATCGAGGCATTTTCCGTCTTGACGAGTTCTTTCTCCGAAAGTTCAATTCTCTCAAGTGCCATTAAATATCATGGCACCTTTCGTGTTCCCACCGCAATGTTATCTAAATGGAAAACCATTCGCCATTACATGAAAACCTCCCTTATCATTACTTTTATTGTCATCATTATTTTTACCCGGGGAAAAGCATATTTAAGCTCGGAACGGGAGAAACTGATGGTGAATTAGGAATCCTTTCATTTGTCGGATGATTTGGCTCCGTATCCAAGCGCGATATTGCTCTTCGGAGAGCGGCCCCACCCGGGCATCCACATCGATTCAATTTATATTCTTCCACTCTCGTTCCGCGTATCCTTGATCAGGGAGAGACAATTCTCCGCCGTATAAAAGAATAAAGTTTCCCGTGAATGAGTGGCTTTTAAAGATCTTAGCGAGCACTCATCGATTGCATCCCCGATAAGACGGCCACGGGGGCTGAAGTTCCCTCATCACTAGAAGGCTTCTGTCTCTGCCCCACCCCTATTCTTGTCTTGCCTCCCCCTCTTTCGTTGGGTCCCCAGACCTCCTTTTCGTCCCTTTTTTCCAACAGAAAAAAAACTGCTTCGGCCCACTCCCTTACTTCGTCTCTTTTTTGGTCCTGATCTCCGTTTCTCGGAACTTCTTCCATCCCTTTCCGTCTCCCCAGCTTCCCGTATCGCCTCCCTTATCCTCTACCTCTCCCCTTTTCGGGTGCGTAAAAATATCTCATTACAAAGGAGGGAGGCTCTTTAAAAATGGGCAAGGAGGGCGTCTTATTAAAAAAAGAAGGGGGTCCGAGACGACGCCGTCGGATTCCTTCCCCTCCTTCTTTTCCCATCTCCCGTCTCGGGATCTCGAAAGCGTATCCACTTTGTCTCACTTCCCTCCCCCATCTTACTCGCCGATTCATTTAGACTCAGGAGATATTTCCTACTCTCTTTCTCTCAAATACCCCAGTACCAGCCTGCCGTTGGTTGGGGTATTGCCTTGAACGGAAATTGCCATTGGTTTTCAGCGTATTATTCTTGACAGAGTCGATGTAGCTCAGCAGTTAGGCCAAGGAAGTCCTTTTTGTACGCATTGAGCTAAATGCACGCCGGATGATAATGTTGATGCTATTAGATCATGCGAGGCACCTCATTCTGTTCATGGTTATATTCCACTCTATTTTGATTAGTGAATATTATCATGCTGTTAGACTTGAAATCAGGATAACTCTACACTCACCAATCGGAATGATCTTTAGGTTAAACATCTGATTTCTTTATTTAATTAAAGCATTAAATATTATTAGGTCGGTGGTTAAAATATTATCTTTTATTTTATTGTTTTTTTCAAAATAATCAAAATGATGGTGACATTGGAGCTTATTTTTCGTTGAAGAGTTCAAAGTTTAATACAGCCACTCCTTGAACTGGATATGTTCCTTTTATATGTTACCTCCAAAAGAGACGCTATAAAATATAAAAGAAGTAAGTCTAGGAGCTATTTCGAAAACCCTGAGTAGACCAAGGCTTGTTCATTGTATTGGGAATAATGATTTGCATCCTAGAGTGAGCCGATTGGGAAAGCGGGTTGCTCGCCGGAAATACCGGGAACACATCAGTCGATATTTTCATTAACGTCTCGTATTTCCATACTGTTCAACACAAATCCCTCTCCCCTTCCCGGAAGCATTATCCTTCCGATCTTTACAGCGGACTCATTCTCAAATCACTTCAGACTCCCCATTCCTCATACCCCCCACCCTCCCCTATTCTATTGGATGCTGTCACTCAATACCCCCTTAACTTGCCTCTCACTCCTCCAATCTCAGCCCTCATCATTCAGTCCCATGCAAATCTTTTGAGAAACACGGGACACGGTTGACTATTCTTACTTTAAACTCTAATTCACATCCCCTTAAATCATCGCTCCTATCCTGCCTCCACTTTCTTCTCCTTGTCCCACATCCGTCTCCGCCTTCATAAGCACGCAGTTCCTTCCTTGTTTCCCATCTCAAAACGCTCACGACGCAATATGATCCCCACATCCTTCCTTTAGCATCATTGTCCATAAGACCCTCATTATATATCGCTGGTTCAGCTTTGCTCAAATAGATCCACGGAATCCGTTGTGTTTTTTTTACCATGCTGATGTCGTGTTGCCAATAATGGAAAGCTAATTATGCCACGTTATATTCATGCTTCTAATATTTAATGTCACGTACTTTCTAATATATGCTTATTTTTTAAAATTTGTCTCTCGCTTTTCTACTACTGCCGTATAAAGTTTGTTCAGACAGTTGTCATTTTAAAGAGTTAATTACGCCCAATAAGTCAAGTCCGATTTCAAAAGTAGTTGGATAACGCCAGGGTAAAAAAATATATCTTTAAATGAAAAGCAGCCGTTGGGAGTTTTAGAAATTGGATATCTGTTTCACCTCAATTGGTATGTTCCAGAGCTTCATGTGATGATTGAATCTGGACACTGTATTTTGATTTTTTCAGGAAACGGATTAATATTTCCACCATGAGTATTTTTTCCTTTATGGGAAACTTTGAAAATGATTATTTTACAGAACAAAATTGTTTTGAGGGCATTAAGTTTTAATCCTTGGTAATTATTGACAGTTGTCTAGCATGTGAATCCGCTTTTGGCTTTTTTTTTATCCCAGCTAATATTCGAATCCAAAACTCGCGATTGTGTGCCGATCAAATAGGAGATGATTTTATTTTTCCTAACAGGTGATTTTACACCTCTAATTGAGCAATCATGGGATGTGTTAACGTATATCTGGACCATTGATACTGTGCGTTGGAATTTAATATGAATATGTGTTACATTATGAAAGATTCCTGTCGTCAGCTATTCGGACTCTGGTTGAGTCAATTTATTTCTAACGTATTTTTCACACTGTTGCACTATAAATATCACCGCTTTTCGGGGTTAATGTCTCACTAATTGATACAAAAAGGACTACAGCCCTTCAATAAATTTGTTGATCATTATTTAATCCAAACACTTAACTTTTTTGGTAAATATCATGCCGAGGTCGTTTACTACAAATATAGGATTAGAGGTATCAATTGCTGTACTCGTGTATAAAATATTGTTTTGCTTCCAACGACAACTAAAACAAAATATACGTACCTGATTTTATTTACGTCAGTAGAGGTTTGCGTTTTTTTTGTAACGAGTACGTTTTAACCACAGTAATGTCCTTGCATTATTATTGGCATTGTCATTTCTTAATTCAATGAAACTCAATTATTGGGCAGTAAAAATGCGAAGCATTATTTTTTTAGAAAGGAGAATAAATTTATACAATGGAGGGCTCGACCCTTTTTTTGACAGTAGTTTGTAGAAGTTGGTCCGATGTGCCCCCTTTGAGCGTTCCTTAGAATTACAGTATATATCACTGCCACTGCGAGAGACGTCTATTGACGTCCTTTCATTCTGTTCGAAAAATGTGGTTGACTTCAGTTGGTGCCTAGTAATTTCTTTAATGTTCGAGCCAGACCTAATGGTGGTTATAGCATTACCTGAAGCGTAGTATGATCCTTCTCATTAATGTTAAAACAAAAAAATTAGCTATGAGTCATATTGTTTAGCCTTTTGACTGAAATTAGCACTATAACTTCGTGCGCTTTTTTGTTTGCGTACAACTTTGCCTCAGATTTTTATAAACTAACAACGAAAAGTTAAGGAACCTAAAATTTACCTTATTTTTATGAGGAATAAGAAGTGAATAGAAACATATATATTATTTCTCATTTTGATTAAAAATTGTATGTAATTACTCATTATAAATTGGTACGATTAACCAATTATATATTGTACATTTTTTTTAGTTTCGTTAAAACATACAATTATTAGGAAGTATATACCAATCCACAAAATTGTATTTATTAAAATTCATTTCATATATCAAAGTAAGAAAAAAATATATTTATGCTTAGAAAAAATGTATACATTACTATCTTAGAGACTACTTCTGTAAACAAATTTAGTAGAATGACCTTCTTAGAGCATCTGAACTTCCATTGCCAGCAGTAGAAGCGCTATATGGCGTGAAGTAAGTAGTTTTAGTACCTGGACCACCTTGCAGTCTATTTCCACTGCTGCTGTTTGGTACGCACTCTGTGAATGCAGAACATTACTGCGTAGATGCTCATGTTTATTGCAATCACATGTGTTTTTTCCATTCATTCAAATGGTCTGACCTGATGCATGTAGCATCTCCTTTGATTCTCAAACCTCCCATTCCTTTGGCTAACCTTTCAGTTACGTTCCCGAAGTTTAATTCACCGGTCGCCGTGAGCTTCCTCCTCTCCATTCAGACCCACAAATCCCCCAGTGCAGTCCTCTAATTTGCCTCCGCGAGCCGCCCTCCACATTTATTGCCTTCTGATCGCCGATCGCTGATACCGTATCCCTGATTCTCTTTGTTCGCAAAGGTTTTGGACGTGCATCAACATCATTGTCCCCCACGCTCTTTGGTATGATTGTTTGAATGGCCTACCGTGCATTGGTGATAGGTGTTCCTAGCAATTGTTTCGCATGTGATACGGGAAAACGACAAAGCGTTTAGTGGTTGCGAAATTTTCGCAGGCAGTTATCTGTCAAGGATGTGCTCTTAACCCCTATTTTTACCGACATGCCCTACTCAAAGATATAAGTTCCTCTTTTCATGCATACAGGGTTTTTAAAAGCTCTACTCTAATCAAAACCGTAGAACATTTATTTTAATAGAAATGCAATCATACTTTTTCTAATAAATGCTAGTTATAAATACTTATTCATGTTAATGACGAGAAAAAGTGAAGCTGATAATTACTCTTCCTCACCTCTCTTTTATCGTGTGAATACTTAACTTACGGTTTTGTGAACCAACATTAGGAATTTTCTAGCTCCGATCGTCGTCAACGTGTAAGTATTCACATTATCTAATAGCTTACTTGGTTTCCCTCTTTCTCTAACTACAGCATTTATTCTTTAGGAAGTGGACTTCAATAGGGAACTAAACAATGTTACGTAGTGGGCGTATTTTGGGATCAGAGGCGAAATTAATATTTTATTTTACTGTAATGTCTCACATATTTTCAGCTAAGAAATAGTATTATCTTCTATTGAATGTAGTTGTTTAAAAAAATCACAATTTGTCCTGTAGGTATTCTATGAGAACCAAAAACGTTTATAAAAAATATTCTGAGGAAGGCACCAACAGCTAAGGTCATCTGTGCCGTTTAATTCGGTGCAAATGAACGCTGATGAGAGTTGTGAAATCTTTATGCATTCCAGAAAAAGTTGCTGCCAAAGAATGGTAAATGCTGGCTTCTTCAAATGCAATCTTAAAAATTCTGATCAAGTCCCCTGGGAAGCCATATGACGTGGGAGAGATCGTTAATAGGTACGCTTCTCGCTCTAATATTTGAAGGATGCCATCCCTTCATAAGGATTCCATCGCAAGTTGCTCCGTCGTTTCAAATTGGTTTCCTGTGAAATTTGTTCTCGCGCAGAATTTGGCCCTTGACTGAGTGCAATTTTCTCACTCCCACGCGTCCTTCCCTCTTATTGCTTCTCAAAGCCTTATCTGCAACTCGTGCTTCTCTCCCTGTTCCTAGGCGCATTCCTTCGTCCTTAAAAAGTCGTTCTTAAAAACGACCGCCCTTCTCGCTCTCTGCCGACCCTCAATTCCGAATACCATTGTGACTAACTTTTCCTGCCCGCACAATGAAGGTGACGTCTTTGCCTAACCATCTGCAGTCCCCAAACCCGCCTCTGCTGCTCACCGTACTCACCCTTTTCGACCAGCCAGCCATTCTCTGGAGGAGAAAAAAGACATATTTTCTTTTAACGAAGGAGAACTCCCGCTTCATATTTTATCCCTCTATCAATGTCTCCCTATTCCCTCCGAAATTTTCGTCACTTCCTCCTCTCAGTCTTACCCTCGCTTCCACTCCCATAATCCTTCTCGTCCTTTCCAGATCACATCTTCTTGCTCCTCCCCTTCCTTTTGCTCATCCTAATTCTCAAGATTCCACCCCCTACACTTTCTTTCACGTCCCCTCTCTCTACCTTTGGCAGATTTACTTTTATGCGTAGGAGTCGACTTTCTATTATGTGAGGTGCCGTAACCAGTCCGTCTTCCTCATTTTCGTTTAAAGGTGCGGTATGGTTTAGACATGGTCGAAAAAAGCATGCCAAACGCCTTCCGTACGAAAATCCTCGTAGCTCGTTGCAAAAATTCATTCGCATGTTTTTCAAAAAAAACCATAGAAACTTGGTGGCTGTTTTTGGAGGCAAAATGCTGGATAAGGAAGTTTAATGTAAAGAAATGGAATTTTCTGTGGCACAAATAGAGGTAGGAAATGTGTCAAAATAAAAGGAGAAATAGCATTGTGTAGGAGCCGTTTGATGATTTAAATGCAAGAACGATCAAGGGGACTACCTAAAAATCTGCAGTAGTTGGCGAAGGATTATCAACGAGACATATTAAAAATCTTTAATGATCCCTTAATGTTACTTACCATTGCTCGTTTCTGTTACCGTTGTGTGTTCAATTCTGCTGTTTTCAATTCTCTGTTACGCTTATTTAAATAGAGGGGGACTATATAGAATATTGAATATTCAATATATATTGAACCACTTATACATGCAATCAGCCCAATTAAGTCCAAATGTTGCAGCTTCTTCATATGAGGTTCTTTTTTATAAACATTTTGACTAAAAATTAGGGGAGCCAATAGGTAGGAGAGTAAGCAGGGTTGTCTGTTGTTACTGGTACTTTTCAACATATACTCGGAGGAAATGGTGAGAGAGGCTTGGAATGAGCTTGAAGCTGGAGTAAAGGTCAGGGGAAATTGATAAATTACGTGAGGTTTGCGGGTGACCAAGCGTTAGTCAGCCAGTCGCTTGCAAAAAATGCTGGATGCATTGCAGGGACAATGATGTGGGATGAAGATAAAAAGAAGAAAACGAAAGTAATGCGATTTTAAAGAACAAAATGGGCCACTATAACTATAAAAGTAGTAGATCAGAGTCTAAAGCGTGTTGGAAGAAAAAGGGTATAGCAGCATTGAAGTGAGAAGCAGAATCGCATTGGCCAAAGAGGGTTTTACTCGTAGGCGTGAACTAATGACAGGGGAGTTGAGTAGTGAATTGAAGAAAAGACAAGCGAATCGTTTAATATGGAGCGTGTTATGGGGCGGAAACGTGGGTTTTGAAAAAAGAAGACTAAATAAACTTACAGCTTTTGAGATGTGGGTGTGGAGAAGGATGGAGAAAGTTAAGTGGGTCAAAAGGAAGACGAACTATGAAGTGCTAGAATTGGTAGGAGAGGAAAGAAATTTTTTAGATGAAATTTAGGAAAAGACAGAAGGTGTGGATGGAAAAGGTAATAAAAGGGGATGGTGTTTTGAAAGAAGTGATTGAGGGAAGAACGTCGTGTAAGCGGAGAAGTTGGAAGAAGAACGGGTAGCATGGAAGGAATGATGGGAGGCAGAATGTATGAGGGGCTGAAGAGGGATATCTAGTGAAATTTAGGGGGTAGAAAGAATAACATGTCCATTTAAACTACCTTCACCGGTAGAAAACTAATAATAATTTCCATTCATTGTCTAAAGCGCAACTAGTTTGTAAAAGTAAAAGAAGAGACACCGTCACCGAATTCAGTGTTCTTCTTATGTGAGCCAAAGGTAAAAGTAGAAGGGTAAAAAAACCCAAAATTTACTTTACGCAAAAACTCTTTCTTTGTGCTAGGGCCAAGATAGGCATATTTACTAAACATTTCGCGGTAATATCGCCATCAGTTTAGGTTTTGTGTTGATTAGTTCTGAGATGAGACACCGTCAGTCAGGACTATTCATTTTATACGTACAAAAAAAGCATTGTTTTTCACCTTCTCGAACAACAGGATCTATATGCTCACTCTTAATATTCCGGCACCATGCAGAGAAGAAAAACACATTCAGATCAATGATTGCTGACAGCCATACTAAACAGCTACTGGTTAAAATCCCGGGACCTGGCAGCGTCTTGTGAGGTTGCAGTGTTTGTTTTAAGAAAAAGGATAGATAAGACAGAGTGCATACCATAAGGATTTACAGCATCTGAAAACAGAGTTCTAGAATAGCTGATTAGACATTATAAAAAATTGTAGATAGGCAGTGTCGGGCACTAACGAAGCTATGCTCGTGAAAACGTCAATCTTGTATAGTGTATTGAAATATTTTTGTGGATTTATTATAAACTATAATGTATGCGTACATTATACTATAGTATATAATATAACCACAGTAATACATTACAGAGGCAAGTCAGATGCCGCCTGAGTTCTCAGAGCGCGCTTGCTTTGGCCATGTTCGCAGCAGTATTGCGTTTTTGGTTTAGGTACGGACTCGCCGGTTTACGTGTAATTCTCTTTTGAATGTTACGCTTTTGAATGTTATGCCCAAGTTTGTATTTCTCGTAATACTAAACCTCTTATATCTTATCAATTAAAGAAAATCGGGTTATATAAAAACTTTCCCAAATTCAAACCCTCACATCTTTTTGAGTTTTTGAGACACATATGAATCCAGTGAAGACTTGTAGCTAGTAATAGACACAAGAGTCACGATGCTGCATTGTACATAAATGCTGGAGAAACGTCTTGAGAAGAAAGTTAATAATAGACATTGGTAAAACTGAAAATATTGTCTCATATTTTAAGTCAAAATACATGAAGATATTCAATTGCAGATGGCGATATAGGGCAACAACCAAAAATCTCCTTACTTTGAAATCTTAAAACACCTTGCACAGACTCACAAAACTTAAAATTTTGCTCAATAACCGAAAAACATTAGGAGCTCTTCACAAAGATTATAATACCACCACCTCTGGTAGTTTTTCTGAAGTAACTAAACCGATCACAGTCATCAATATTATAATGGTTATGAATATTATAATTATAATGTTATTAAACATTTTTGAATGATGGAGATGTGGCACTATCACTGGGTAGGAATGAAGGTGAAATTATAAATATGGCTATTACAGCAATTTTCTAATTTTCAAGAATGGCCAAAGCTTACGTTGATATTAATTGGAGAGTCTTTGATAATTTTCACTGTAAGTGTTGCATCTGTATTGGTGGATTTTTGGGTATTCTTGCCTTATATACACAATCTTGCATTATCTTTCCTTCTTAATTAGTTTAAGAATCAAATTTAGTTGAATTATCTATATTTTAGCTGCATTCAAGCCATCCAAAACATGTGTATTTTTGGCCGATTCACTTATCTTACAGTAGGTAATAATGGTAAAATAATAAAACAAAAGAAACAGAAATCACAAAAATAGCATGAATCAAGAAACGTCAGTTGGAAATCGCAAAAAAATAACTCATGCCAATGAAGGCATGCTGCATACTTAGATAATCCAACAATATCTGAGTAAATGTTTTGGGTTTTAAAATTGTGTGAATTAAAAACCGTTACGCGGCCATATCTCTTTTAGCTAATGATGAGCGTGGGTCGAAATAGAAGGAAGATATTTTATGGATCATCTTTGGAGAAAGAGTTATGACGCAGGGATTCGCAAAGTTATCTTTAAGTCCCTTCCTGAAGAAGACAAAAGCGGTAAAAGATGAAAACCTGAGGGCGATAAGTTCCATTTCTCACATGAAAGAGGGCGACCATCCCTAGAGATTAGGAAGAAGGGCTGGCGACTTCTCCCGAGAAGGCGAACTTAGCTCGGGAATGGAATATTGATCCATTAGACCATTGCAGCGACGAGAGTATGAATAAAAATTAATGTTGACAATAACAAAGATGTTATATCTTATTCGTTGATGGCGAGATAAAGTTTAGTAGAAGAGATAATTAGAAATGAATGTGCTACTGAGGTTAGGAGTAATTGGAGGGGGGGTACCACGGAAATATAATGTGACGATGGATGCAAAGATGCTCCATCCATTATTACCCGAGCCAGTGTTTTCAAACACATGATACACATATGACCATGGAGTTGGATAAAAGTTTTAGATGTGTACATCAATACCATAAAAAAATAATCCTCATAGTCTTTGATGAGCGTGGGCCGAAATAGAAAGTATATATTTTATGGACTTATTTTTCTCCAGTCATCTGGGAAGGAGTTAAGACGCAAGGATTTTCGAATTTCGAAAGCCTTTCCCTAAATAAGAAATGCTAAAATAGCTGTTTAAAAATTCCAGTAGTGAAGTCATGAATCACAGTAATTTTTGCTTGTATATATTTTTAAATTGTTATTGTTTGATTAAAATATAAATAAAATCCTAATTAAGTATGTTAGATAGTGCGTGTTTGGTAAAAAAAATTCACCCCCTCCAACACATTTAACTGTGAATTTCTAGGTATTATTTAGGTGTAGATGTTTTGATATTTTAATCAATTTAAAATTTCAAACAGTTACTTTTCAGGTGCAAATATTTTTTAAATAAAGTAAAGACCAATGATGGAAGACGTAAGTTATGAGGCATCCATCATAACGGTTTATTTACTCGGGAAGTATTTTGGGCGAAAGGAATTTAATTTGATTAACAGTAGTGATGAGAATGATTGGAATATAATTATTACTTACTAATAGAGCCTACGCTATGACTGGGGCCGATGGTTGGTGGATAGTAAACGAACTAATCTTTTGTATGCAATCGCAAGGAATTCGATGCACGATATGTATTCTGTTTAATGTCAGGGTTCAGAAATAGCTAATTTTAAGCCAAAGAAGAGCAATCTTTTATCGGTAGAATACGAGTGATGAATATGTATGTTACTGACTCTACAAGTAACGGCACGGATTGCCAATCAAGATTAAGGAGGAACTCACTCGAATCAGGAGACCTTGGAACTGGGGTGAAGACCCTGGGAGGGGATTGAACTTGAAAAGGAAATAGTCATGGAGGAAGGGAAAACGGCTGATTAGAATGTGAAAGAGGATAATTTGGCCATTTAAATCTTGAATTTATGTCATTGACATGCGAGTTGCTGGATCTTTGTGAACATTTTGATATGAAGGTCAATATAAATAGTGAAATTAGATGATAATATAATTTTTAATTCCGGATTAAATAGAAGATGGTGCAATTTATAGTCTTTTACAGGTTTGGATGGGTTTTGATGAAATGTCCTCCCTTTCTCGTTTTAATTGTTTGTACCCGATGGCTCCTTTCGTATGCTGTTTTACCCATAAGACCAATTTCCTACATTTCATAAGCTACTTGCTCGTTCTCCCTTCCTTCCTCTTGCTTGCTTCCCGAGCATTCTACCTTCGTTAACTGCCTTCAGTAGCCCATTGGCCTTAATTATAAGTTCCGCCTCACTACGGTTCCTTCCTTTTCTCTTCCGCTAACTGTATTCCTATTTCTCCATGTTGAACACTTCCTCATTCACTATCCTTTGCGTCCATCACCCTATTTCATTTCCCACCTCCAAACACAAATGTCTTTAATGTTCTTTACTCTTTCTCGGCATCTTTTGGTGGAATAAAGGTATTTTAATTATTAAAATGGGAAGGTTAAAGTAATCAGAAATAAGGGTGATGGTTTCTGGCTTCTCTTTATGGAACTTGTTAGCATTCATCATTAGTGAGGGGTTAAACTTTGTAATTACACCGTAATTTTATTTTATACTACGACCATGGTTTCTAAGGTAAAACTGAAGATGACGGTAACCGTCGAAACCATTGCCTTAGTATGAAATAAAATGATTGCGGAATTACGAAGTTTAATCTCTCATTCATGATGATTAATCACAAAATTTCAATTACCGAGTACATAGTTTAGATTAACTTTGTCTAGCGGTAATAAAACGAGGGTATGATTGGATGTACGTGTATCCTTGTTTTTGTTTTATAAAAAATACATTAGAAAATATGTATGCACTGGATAGATTTGCCAAAACTAATATCTAAGAGTCGTATGGTTTCAGTGTTTTTTCTCCATGGACTAAAGAAGAGTTTACGATAAATGCTGTTGAGCTGAAAAAATTGGTAGGGTGATTAAAAATGAAGCTTGTGACGAAGAAGCATAATGAAGGTAGTTGAATATGCCAGAAATGTTGCTAGGAGTATCTGATAGTACGTAGTTTTGGAGCACATGACAAAATAACCCAAATTTACGCACGACTATGAAAGATAAACCATACGGACGAAGAGTGATCAGTTAAAATGTAAATTTCATAAGTTTATAACAATTTTATTTGACAGTGTGGTGCATCTCTATACTTTTTTTTAGTATTTCTACGCTTCATATTTGCGCTCAAAACCTTTTAGGCGCGCAGAAGAAGATTTTGTTATGGGAAACGTAATTTAAGCTAATGTATACTGAAAAAAATCAATACATATTATTCCCAATTTCTGTATGTTCATTAAAATCAGTTTTGGATTATTTGCGGTTAATACTTAATTCAATACAGCAGCGGCATATGCCGTTCTTAGATCTTTGCAAAGTATTTTATTCACAATTCTGCTACTCATGTTTTTAAGAGGATAGATCTTCCTGCGGATCTGCATGATTCGTTCGTCGTTATTTGAGTATTATATTCGAATGGAGAAGAAGAAATAAAAATAAAGCGCAAGACAAGACAAGACAAGATGAACTAAACAACTGATCTATAGAGAGGTTCGTATATGTTGGTGCTAATGATTTAGTGACTGTATCCGCCTTAACCGTAGTCTGCCTCACCCCACGGTCAGACATTAAGGAGCAGTGTTATTACTGATGGTGAGTGCCCTCGAGGATTTCGTGGGGGTGCATTAACAGCAGGGTGACGACGATCGTTCCGTTTCATTCCCCTCTAGTCTTTTTTTCTACTTAATTGAAGATAAAGTTTCTCGCCGCGTCCCTTTAAAGCATCCGCCCGTAAAAATTGTCCTCCTTCAGAGACTCCACTTGGGCCGCCCAAATACTCCCACCCCACGTTTGCTCAATCAAGTCAGCTACGATTTTTTCAGGGGGTGGAGGTAGCGTCTGATCATTCACTCCCTTCTAAATCCATCCACGCGACCGACTTCCAGGAAACAGAGAAAAAACCCGTCCCAAATTGTTCCCTCACCGCACTTCTTCCTCGTCCTCTCCCTCCCTCTTCCCCTTTCTCTTTCTCTCCCAGCCTCTTTCGCACCATTCCCCTTTGTATTTCACTCACTCCATTACACACACCCATACGCTCGCCTCCCTCTGTTTGTCTCCAACCGCCTCCTCTCCGCCCTTTCCACTTCCCAGAGGAATGTTTGCCTCTTCTTTTCAACCATTTTCTTCCATCCTTGTTGGATGGCTCCACCTCCAACCGTTCTTCCGAATTCCTCTTTCTCGCTCACATGTTCTGAGACCAGGCCGTCAGCAATCTTTACCCTCCACCTCCTCCCTCCCTAACCTTCGGTTGTCTCATATTTTGCCATACACTTTTCCCTCCTACCGCCTCTTTGCCAGTTCTCATCCGGGTTTTCTCCCCGGTTATCGTTCGTAACTCAAACCATCGGTGACAAAAACCAGTCGGGGAGATGTTTCCCAGACGGAGGCAAACCCCATCTCGATTATCGAAGGCATTCTTCTCTGGTAGCTTTGCATCAAATTTGTTGGGTGATGTAATATTTTTCGAATGATCAATTTCTCTATTCGTTTCAATCGCATAATTAATGCTGTTTTCTGACGTTCTTAGAAAGATCAACATGACTATATTCTTTCATACATTTAATTGCACCTTAAAATATACATATTTGTTTTTTCGTTATTGTTTTAACATATAGCCTAACATTTAATTATTAACTTTTGTAACCATTTGATGCAATAGTAAAACCATATCAATGCTATTGTATGAAGATGAGTTACGGCTGGAATAATTCTGGCATTACAGACTAAATTCCTTGGAAACTTTATTCGCAGGTGCTGGTCTCAGAAATAGGGCGTTAGTTCTTCCATAGTGTAAATCTATTGGCCTAAATTCAACCGTTTAACCACCATTGCATACTTCTCCGATCTTAAAAAATTAAATTAACTTTTCCTTAGCTTTATTTAGGCTTAAAATTTGGCTGCAAGGTTTAAGTATGTAGGAGGTGACGTTTAATGAGACCAATCACATGGAATTAGATAATGGGAAATGGGATAAATATGATGTTTGTGAACTGCATATAGTATTCCTGATCACTAGTTAGATACCCATTGTAACCAATAGTATTATAAGTTTTCCAGTTTTAGGAGGAAAATGGGAATTGTCAGTGCATTACAGCATCCATTAGGTATGCATTCGTGAATTGGTTTACGTTAAGTTTGTATTAAATTTACGATTCCATTTTGGTAGCGTCAAATTAGAGTAGATTTGTGAGTGTAGAAAAGGACTGATAAAAATGCCAGACATGTTTCAATTATAAAACTTCTGTTTTTACATTAGTGTTATTAACCACTTTACGATGTTTGCTTTACTACCTAAGGAGTGTAAATATTTTTCCAAAAATATGAGATAAAATCATGCCCTCAAAATATTGGTTTCATCTTGTCTGAACATTCGACTGATTTAGTTAGTGAATTATAGTAGAGCGAAGGACAAGCTGATTTCATAGGACGATGACTTTATCTTTAGCATTCTCTTCGTCATTCTGTTTGAATGAGAATAATAGATAGTGCGTCAGGTGATCATTTTTCCGACATTCTTGCTATTTGTTTCCCGAGCCTTATCGTCTCACCCTCCTCATATTACACCATCCCATTTTCCTGTTCCTATAATCCTGCCCCCGATTCTCACAACTCCTCTCTTTCTCCATTCTCCAAAACTCTGACATATTTCAAGCTTGCCCAAAAAGTTCTCTCCTCTCCAAGCTTATCCCAAGGCAGGAGGAAAAAAGAACTTGGATCTCCCTTCCTTTCCCTCGTCCCTCGCCACTCTTTTCATTCCATCTCCGCTCATTTTTAAGCTTTATTTCTTTAACAAGCATGATGGAGTTTCTTGAAGAATGCTGCTTACAAATCATATTCCACAAGAAAAGAGAGATACTTAGCTCGCAATAAACTTCCCTCCACTCTCGATCTCCGCGCTCCTATTCTCACCTTACGCTTTTAAAATCTTTACCACAGTAGGCCATTATTTTTTCCTACTTGCCGCAAGGAGATGGATAATGCAAAGAAAGATTGCGTTTGAATTTTAGCCTTTGGCAGATGTATTTTAATGTCTAAAAGTCTATTCTGTTGAAATTTTTTACTCCGGAGGGTTTTGGATACGTTGTAGTTGTTGATTTCATATTCTTATTAGGGTGAATTCTCATTCACCCACAGAGATTCTAACTAAGATGTGTTTAAAACATTCTTATTGTGTCTATTCCAACTAAAAATGTAAAATAGAGTAATAAATTGCAGTACACAACGGCACTTGGTAGACTATAACTTTAGAAAAAGCTACACAGGCGCTCTTATGCTGCTATAATTTATGGAATTTTGGTTTAAGAATCAGCTCAGATATTTTTTGCAGATATTTGGTTTCAAACTAAAAATCCCTGGCATTTTTCTTCTTTACGAGATATTTTACAGTTTCTCATGAGGAGGCATATAAGTAATAGATACACTGGGTCCTTGACCAAAGCTACATCCTTGCCCTGTTTTAGCAAGGTTGAGCATCGTAATACTTCAGTGATGAGTTTCTGAAATGTGTTTATTGTGCTCCTGAAATATTATTCAAACCTCCATTCCGTCTCAGTGGTCGAGGAAAATGCTCTTTCAGAAAAAAAACGTTATTGTATAATTTGAAACAGATGGTAAAAATTCCACAAAAATCCGCATACCTATATGATTTGAAAAATAACGGCCAATCACATTAAATAATTAGCATCTTCTGGTCATAGAGGATGAAGCTTAATTACCAGCTTCCCAGTTATTATTACCTAGTGTTTGTAAACTGAAACCTGGTTTTATGAAATTAAAACATTTTTTTAGCAATTCCACTAAATACAACGTGCTACTTATTCTTATACTAATGCATGGACTTCAATTAAACTGATCAATATTTTATATTGCATGTCATGATGATCATTATCTACATGCATTTACACACAATCATTAATCTATTTTTAAGGAAATTCGCGTCACGCCGGACATAAAGTTCTTTACCGTGCAAGGAGAAAAAATAATTAAATTACCTTTATGCTCTTAGGATGTCGGAAGATATTGTTTTATTCACTTGACGAGTGGGTGAATATATAAAGAGTGTGATGGAAATTGGAAGAGGAGGATTATGGGGTGGGTGCCGTCGAAGTATTCATTGAAGGAAGAAAGAATTTGAAAGAGCAGTCAGGGGCGTATGAAGCGGAAAACACTCGGTTATCTCTGGAGTGGAATATCAATTCAAAACAAAGAGTGGCCAGCTGTCATTTAGCTAGGATGGAGTTCTAGAGCTGCGGCTTACGGTATCTTTTCCCCTGTATATAGCTAGCCTAGCATAGTCATTGCGTTACAGATTACTAAAGCTTGGTGATGCGTGTGACGGCGTTGCCTCCTGGCTGGAATTTCCGCCACGGAAAACTAGTAAATTGAATTGATTTGTGAGTCGCTCCGGCTTTTCCTCTAGGTTTCATGGAAGTTACAAATTTGGTTCTCGTCCCATTGAACTGAGAGAGAGCGAGCTCTTTTTTTAGTCTCTCTTTCTATCCCTATCCTGGTATTTAATCTGCTAGTCTCGCCGACCATTGCCTTAATTGAAAGATATCCGTCGGTTTCCCTTAGTTTTCTACTCAATCGAGGAACTAATGTTTTCCCAACGTAACTTTCTGCGAATCAGAGTTTTTCTCCGCATGAATTATTGTTGTGTGTAACCAAATAGAATAAATCTTTGATTTTCAAATCCTTAATATTTATGGTTACACCCTGCTAGCTATTAAGAGCTGGGGAGCAAACTTGTTCCAATTTCAGTGAACATCATTGGATTATTGAATGCCCTCACAGTATCGATGCGGTTCGTAGAAGGCTAATTTTCATATTGCAGCATATTGAACACATTATGCTTGTAAAAAATGAAAGATGAACTTGTTCCTCAAGTGTCCCCTTTATTTTATATATATGTTGCTCCCTCTAATCGAATTATCATTTAATGCTACCACGTTAAAAGGCAATTTGACAGAATTCTTCAAATTGTGGAAATTTTAAGACTTACTCGTTCACAGAAATAGATTATCATTTCGTGTTCTTCGTATATATGATAAATATTAGATAATGAATTTTTTTACTCATCTTCTGATAGAATGGGTGTTTAAATGTTTCTGCTAATGCTTGTGGCCGCAATTTCGGTATTTTTTTCTTTATTAATAAGAAGGTATATTTTATCTATCCATCGGATGATCGTGAAGACAAATGGATCATGAAAAACTTATCTGGTCACTATAAAATCATCAATGCAACCTGAGAATTATGTTAAGAATTTGCGGTAAAATTCATGCATCGTAATGCTCCCACTTAATATTAATATTAAGCCCGAAAAATTTTGGATCTGGATGCTCGTGCTAACTTCATTACCCTTTCCGTTTATTTTAATTTAATTCGTAGTCTAATGCAACAAGTCTTGTGTTCGCTACTCTGAGGGCAGCTTTAAAAAATCTTTCTTACCTCCCGCAGAGCATTGAAATTTATATTTATAGTTTAGCACTCAGCTCACAGAACGTAAGTATCGTGTAATAAAACACATCCAAGTCTCATTCGAAAAGATCATCTTCCGCGTATACCTTGCGATATACGAATAGCGGTAAGCGCATTACTTACACTTTTTATAATGAATTAGGAAAAATGGATTCATTATGATTTAAACCTGTATTATTTGAAAGATACAATAACTAAGAGGCCTTATTTCTGAAATTGAAAATTTAATTTGATAATACACTTTCAATCCGTGCTAAATCACTTTCTTAGAAATTTATCCGTCCTGGAATTTATCGCCTCCTCTACCGACATGCTTCATCGGAATACCTTTCGTGTTATATCATTGTGGGCATAAAAGATTCTCTTTTTATGAATGTGAACAGATATTTATAGCCTTCGTGGGAGCACCTATATACCTATTCCCCGGGACGTAGAACTCTACACCGCGGTGTATTACATATCTTCATCCCCATTCCGTCTCCTATCCCGCATTCTAGACGCGATCTAAATCTCAAAAGCCATCATCCCAACCGCTCTCGTTTTTTTTATATCTACGCATTCCTTCAGCAGCAGCATTCCATCCCTCTGTCCGTGAACGTAAACGGCCTCATATAGCATCTTAACTATCCATTTTGTTGCAGTTGCTCATAATTCCTATTTTTCAACGTGTCTGTATTTTGACGCATCAGCCTAAATAGTCGCCATTAAAGGTTTTGGTAATTCTCCAAAATTCAAACATGTGCAAAGGTGCAAATATTCGAAGTCATATTAATAAAAAAGTATTAAATTAATAAATTCATGACTTATACTTTTTGGCTTCGTATGAGATACATGGAACAGGTTGTGAAGGATATAAAAGAGAAGAATTACGTCACAATGAAAAGGTTGACCGATAGAAAAGTCGAGTGGAAAGCTGCGAAAAATCAATCCTAGGATTGTTGACCAATCATGATGATTCTCTTTGGGCCCAGAAATAAATGATAAAACTAGAAAATTATATCATAAAAGTAATTATTTCGCTCTATTGAAAGAATTTTTCCTCGCCCAGATAGAGCCAATGAAAGGAAAATTTTACATATTGCCTAAAAGTACGGACAACGGGTTTTTTAACCCACCAATATGGTAGAGAGTGAGAAATACTTTCTCCAAAGAAAATATACTCTATGTGACGGTAGACGCAGGCAAAGCTTATCGTAAACAAGGAAAAATGGAAGAGCTTCGTCATGCAATAATCTTTTACTTAGTGTATAAGAAAGAATCTTTTAAGCGATGACTATGGAGAAGAAAGATTCCTGGTTTAACGCATGAAGGAATAAATGTTGAACACTTTTTGCAACAGTGAATGAGATTTTTGGCAAGTATCTGCGAAATAAGTAGATACCTACTAGTAGAGGAATATCGAATTGTTATTTCTTAAAGTTAAATAAGGTTTTTTAAGTACACCAGCTGCTCGTGTCTTATGAGATGAGACTCTAGGTTCATCAATGATATCAACGTCCAATTTTGTGGTTAGATTCAAACACTTCGCTGATTTGCACGGCCAACAATTTCAAGCTAGTCCTCTTAAATCGGCCAATGAAACAGGTTGGAGTTCTAATATAATTCATAGTGTTGCGAAATAATCGTATTTTAAGGTGGAATGTCGGGTTAAACGATTTAAAAATATATAAACTAATTTTATCAATTGTCCTTTACTTATTAGTTAGTATATTTGAGCTGTTGAGATGAAATGAGTGGGAATGGAAATGGAAAGTACCTAGTAAGGTTTTATTTACTCGTGTCCACCCAAAATTCTCTTTTCATTTCTGCTATCGCCCGTTTCTTTCATCCCACCTCTATCTCATTCTATCCTCTCCCTTCATCCGAGTCCACTGCTTCCCCTTTCCGCTCTCGTATCTGACTTTTTCCACCCTCGCTCACCTGTGTCCCCTACCCGTTCCCCTCTACCCCCTTATTCCCCAAAATCCATGTCCCCATCGCGGAGTAGTCACATCACGTCACCGCTGTAATCTCCAGGCCCCTCAAGCTTGTCGAGGCAACGTGGGGGAGGGGTGGATGGGAATAGGCGGGGCCTTGGGGTTCCGGTGGAGGGCGAAATGGGGGCACTTTTGCCCCCAAGGGGGTAAAGGGGGGTCTGTCGGGTGGGAAAGGGAGGTGGGGCCCTTTGCCCATTCCGTATTAGTGCGGTTTTGCGGCGATCCGGGAATGGGAAATGTGTTCGGGGGTTGGGCGGGTGCGGGGTTGGTTGGTGGACGGGGTGGTGTAAAGGTTGCGGGTGGGGTGTGAGGGCTGGGGGAGGAATTGAGTGACTGTGGGGAAAATGTCGGGAAGAGGTAGTGAAAGGAAGAACCGCTAGGGAGCGGGAGCGTGGTTTGGGAGGGAGGGGTCGGGTTAGGTAGGGTACGCGACTGGAGTCTGCAGTGTCTGCTATCCGCTGCCGTCTAGAACGGGGGCTGGAGAGGTCAACGGGGTGGGTTTTGGAGGAGTCCAAGGGGGCGGTGTGGAGGTTGGAGGCTGCAGAAAGGTTGTATCGGAGATGCGGAGTGAGGAGCGGGGAGGAGTAATGCTTAGGAATGGGGTGACGTGTATGGGAGGCTTTGGGAATCAGTCCGCTAGGGAACCAATGGGGTGAGGAGTGTTTTTGCGGAGGATGGGAGGGGTTAACCGTGGATGAAGGCCGCCTCGGCGTGTGTATGTGTGTCGGAAACGGTCGAATCCGCTTTTTTTTCGCGGGGGTATCAGGTAGAAAAGCTGTCATAACTTTGGAAAGCGCCTCTTTTTTATTCGAGGGCGTCTTTCTATCGGGGCCACGTACTGTTCCCGATTTCATCTCCCATCCGCCGGGCCATATCTCACCTCTCGTATTTTAAGTACCCAGCGCGTTCCCTCGACTCCCCGCGACGCATCCCTCGCTGCCCTTTCCCTTCGTCTCCTCTACCCACACACATTTAAATTCATCTCTCCACCCTTGCACCCGTAGCTCTCCGCTCATTTTCCCCGGCCACGGCTCACATTGCCTCATCTTCACTGACGAATCCGTCCACACATGGCTTGACGTGTTCGTTGAAGTTGAATTCCAGTGTCATGCATTTATTTAAAAATAAAAATTGCCAACTTTTCGAATGGATTGGTCAAAAAATCGTCACAAAAAGTGTTAGATGGGCTCTGTATTTTTTTTGCACAGCAATACAGCAATATATTGGTTAGCATATAATTGGCTGGCATGATGGTGGAAATACATTCCTCTTCAAAAAGACAAGATGTGATGCTTGAAAATATTCAATCTCAATTCAGGGGATATTGAGGTTACATAATATCCTTTAAGTATATATCTCTTGATAATCAATAAATAATCATTACTGGTGCCTAAATATCAAAAATGGCCATCTGTTGTCCCTCATTTTCTGTATAAATTACTCTTTGTATTACTCACCTCTTCTTAAGGCCCGTGTTCTTTTTTTCTCTCTTTTGACTTCTTCCGCAATTTTCTCTTCTCTAATTTTCTTAACAAATACATTGCGCTCTACTACGTGGCTCTTTCTATATAGAAATATATATAGTTTGATTCCGATGAACCATGATTCTCAAGCTCATTTGTGTATGTTTTCTTTTCATGCAATAATTTGAGAGGGAAGTAGTCACTGCAAAATTCAGTGCGCATTGTGTGCGAGGAACGGAAGTTAAGTAAGCTTTATTTATGCCTTGAAATGAACTTCATAACGTATTGTTGTGATTTTGAGACTAATGGAATATCCTTAGTTTTTAAGGAATGTGCATACCATTGTGTATATATAACCTGAGTAAACATTTTAGCTTTAGCGTGTGTCTATTGATACCCTCTATTTCAAGCCATTAAACACAGCGGTGAAAATGTCAGGAGATGTTATGTATTTTGATCCTCGTTATGGATACCTATGAAGACCATCGACTCGCTAAACGATATGTCATGGGCTGGGTATACTAAGCATCTCCGTTCATTCCGCTATCTGTATATTCTGCATAATTTTGTGAACATATCTTATGGTTACTCACTTTGCATTCCAGCTGACTTTCCCTTTCGGTCCTCAATTTCCCCTTCTATTACACAGCGTGTTATCCCTCAAACTCTCTTCCATTCACTCGCCACATATATTTTGATTTTGCCTCGGATCCTCCTTTTTCCATATCCTTGTCTTTTATGCATTTTTTATTGTTTTTGCATATCAAACGTGATTATCTCCTGCCATACCATCGCAGTTTTTTCCAGCAGCGCTCGTAATATTTTCATATAAAAGGTTGTTCTAAATACAAGCTGGCCGAGATAGCCAGATCGTTAACGCGCTGGAAACTGAAGTGTATTGAGCAGAGACTCCATGGTAGTGAGCTTGAATTCCGCCTAAAGCATGGATGTTTTTTGTTCTTTGAATGTAATCTTAAGTTTTACAGTAAGGCTTAACCGTAGCTGGCGAAACACCTAATACCCAAGATTTTTAATTATTTCTGTGTACAAAGCTTTGATAGAAATACTGTCTCCGGGAATTGAAAATATTTATGTGCGTTCATTTATAACCACTCATTTTTCTTAAGAATTCGTAGCCATAATAGCATTCTGACTTTTCACACCATAATTTATTCATTACATAAATATTCCAAATCATTAACATGCAAACGTACATATATGATAAATTCAGAAAAATGTTGGATTTTAGACAATTCATTTGTGTGTAGCATTTCTAAATGAGCAATAACATAATAAATGAATATTTGTGGTACATCTAGTTCTTTGGAATGAGTAACATTTGTTTTATTTTCTTGTCGCTTTACCTTCATCTCACTAGGCCTGTTTTTCAGCTATGGAGAAATATGAATGGTATAATCTTATCATAGGGTGTTTAGAAGGTACGCCAGCGGAAGATATTGCTTTTTTAGGATTACACCAGTGTTTGAAGTTTAATCTGGTGGTTAAATATTCACGTAGAGCCCTTCGGGCTATAAACTCAGATTTTGCACATCCAGGTAAGTGTGGAACCACCCGCACTGCTAGTTTCCACAAGGGCAGAATGTGCAATTTTTTCCGCAATGAATGAGTGTGGTGGAAATATGTTTTAAAGAATTTCTTCCATTTTCACCCTTGATGAATGGCTTTCTATGATAATGTGCACACCTTGAATGGGCTTTCATCCTATGGAGAGGCATCTTCCTCCAGCTTGTGGCACTATCCTTCGGCTTCCTGCCTTAGACTAGATTCCCGTAGAGTAATAAGATTATCTCAGCTGTGGGTATGTCCAAGACTTGCATTTACCAAGATTTTTCTGATTTTCATCATGAATCTTGAATCATCATAGATTCTACTTGAATCTCTTCTTAAGAATAATGAGGTCCTAATTATTTGTACAAGCCTTCCAATGCTATTACAAAACACTTTTTGGACGAAACAAATTGCCTTTGATGAGAATTATTGGCTCACTTTTTATTCTGATACTGTGTAACGTACAGGTGTTGCGGACTACTTGTATTTACTTTTATCTGCAGAGGCTTTTATTTAGGGAGTATTCTTATACGTATCGTACATTTGCTGTAAAATATATTTTGGAAACATATGCTACGATATTATTCCTCATTATTCTGTTTTCCGAATACATTCCTTGTTTGTATGACCCTTGGATTTAATAAAAGCTTGATTAGCATATATTTTAGCCGTCATATGCAAATTTTGCGAACCCCAGAACCTGAGGAATAATTTAAGTTGCTGGAAAAACTTGTATTCTATTCCTGTTCTACAAATTTTCTCATTCATGTAGCAGGTATCGCAAAGCGTTTACTGCGATTGATTATAACTTAATTTTCTGATTTGGGCTGTTTATCTTAATTTATGCTCACACTGCGCATCAGCAATTCATTACGCAAATCTTTAAAGTGCTGTCTAAATATTTGATAATGAATGCTCTGAGGAACTCCTTATCATTTTATTCGCCATTTTAAATTGCGCACATATTTTAGCGATACAATTTTAGCGTTAAATGTTCGCTCCCGTGACGATAACTGGCAATTAGTATTTCTTCTTTTGCAATGAATTCTGGAATAATTTAGCAATTGACCTAAGTGCGTCGATGAAGGTCACAATAGTGGAGAACTGATACAGTAATTGAATATTTGGAATTTAAAAATTTTATGTTTTAGACAGCTTCTAAGAAAATAATGGATAAAGTTCGGCAATAGAGAATGAGAGAAGGTGCCCGTCCATTAAATGTGAATAGAGTATCAATTTAACTTTCTAAGAACTCAATTTAGGTTATATCTTATTAACATTTATGTGAAGGGCGGTGCTGTTCTGCATCGGATGCGTGCGTCTTATTCTTAGCTAAATCTTCTTTCCCAAGTTTTTGCCCCTTGGAAGAGACGCAAAAAAGGGTAAATAACCTGTGCAGATGTTATTGGCCGTATGTTGCAGGATGACTACGGTACCCATTACAATAGCTCGCTAAGGTCCGTACTTTTCTCTCCGATTCAGCCATGTAGAGACCCACACTTCCATTTTCTGGCGTCCTTCGATGATCCCTGGTCCTACAATACTTTTTCTCCCTCCCTCCTTACGACGTAAGCCAGGAGAGTCGTAATCCAGGCAAAAAAATAACCTCCTTTCCATCCCAAAAGCATCGCTCCTTTCAGCGAAAAAAATCCACCCTTTAACCTGAGCGATGGGGGGTGGAAGAGGCAGGAGGTGAGGCCGGGATCAGCTCCGAGCAATTTCATCCCTTTTCTACCGGTTTACCTACCGTCCACGGATACTGGAGTGGAGCGGGGAGCGCTCTTCCCCGCCATTGTCCCGCGAAGTTTCCGTCTTCCCCTCAACCCTTTCTTCGCTTCCTGTCTCTCGTTCAGCCGAGCAGGGGAGGGCAGGATAACGCGGTGCAGGGTTCCGGAGTTTCCCGGCGGACGCGACCAGGGGCTTCCTCCCCTCTCTCCTTTCCCTTCGACGCCCGGCCCTCGTTTGCTCCTCGCTCCGAAGGGAAACGTTTTATTTTTTTCGTTCCCGCCCCTCCCGATGCGATCCAGTGCAACCACAAAACGGTTTGCTTTCGCATCACAGAAAGCAGTGGGCTTTCCCGCGTTCCGCGAAGGGTGGTGTCCCAAGGTTTAATGAAAGTGTATGGCCGCACGAACGTGTTTATGCATCGCTCTTATTCCCGATTCCGTTCATTTATCCCTTCCATGTTTTCTCCTTTTATTAGTGTGTTGACGACAATGATGGTCTTAGCATTCGTCGTGAATTTTCACTACATAATTTTTGAACGAATCGTTTCTGATATTAACCTCAATTGCATATCAATTATTTTTCGCTTGAGTCGTGGCTTTTATGATGCTTTTAAAGAAATTATATATTCCTCTAATTACGGGTGTTATTTATTTTTATCACGCTTAGTAACATAACCTGAAATGCTAGCTAGAAAAATCAGTATCCTAGCTTTGAATAAAATACTGTTTATTCCCTGGAAAGTTCCAAGAATTCCTAAATAAAATCATTCATTTATGCTATAAATATTGCTATGCATAAACGTATTAGTTGTTAAAAACTTATAATAGGCATGCTAAATAAAGTGTTGAAAATAAGAAACACGAAGCTGTACTCAGATTTTCATTTTTATTTTTTAAGCTCCCTAATTCGTTTTTCTGCATAAAATCCTGCTTATTAACTAAACAAACGTTGATACTGAGCGGTAATCTTCATGAAATAATTCTCTTCTTCATTCAAGTCTCAGTTACATCTTAATGTTCGAGATCTAATTGCATTTGGTATATAAAAAATGCTATATTTGCTGGAACAGGATTAAGCACGCTATTGTTAGCTTTCTTTGGATGTGTGGGCAAGATTACAATACTCAGTGTTTTAGCTCGTTTCTTTGAACGCTACCCTTACAGAATTTTATAGTAGTCGTCATTCCTCATTCCTTTCCTATAAGTTTGGAAAGAAGTAAATGTTTGCTAACGGCACGAAATGGCGCCTTAAGGGCGTGTATTAATGGGTAGCCTGTATGCGTCTATATGACCGTGTATGAAATATTTAATTCCGGATCAGGATTAAAATATCACTAGGAATGTAATGTTTACACGGTTGATATGGATTTTTTCTCAAATTATGAATTAGGTAACTGATAGTATTGCTTATGATTTAGAAACAATATTCTGATGATGTTGGCATTGTTTGGACAAAATAATTTTTTTACATTGAAGAAAAACTTAGAAGCCATATCTATCGGTTCATTCGTGTAAGACAAAGTTGTTTCGTGTACATCCCTGTATGCACAATGTGTGGCCAAGTATGATGAGGAAAGATGTATATGGTGTAAATTAAATATAAAAATGAAAAATAAAAATTTAAATATAAAAATTCAAAAATGCGCTTAGAACTTGGAAATCGATAATTATTCTTATAATAGAAATTTTATCGATAATATTTATAATAATAATATTTATCGATAAAATTTCTATTAATTAGTCTGTACATTAGTATAAGTAAGTGGTGTGTTAGACACCTCCGTTTCCTCAGTAAACATATTGAATCGGTAATGAGGCATATAATTTTCGCTCGTAAAATAATCCTTCAAGCACATAATTTTTCTCGGAATCACAAGTTTTTCTGGTTATTTCGGGAACGAAATTGGTTCAATTCAGCGTTAGAAGCTGTAGAGACCATTAAGCTTTGAAATGCAGTGCAAATTATTGGCTTGAACAAATTAGGTATAGGTCAATTTTGGGTGGTCATTAGGCTGTAAAATACCTACAAATTAACTTCCTTGGATGGTATGATAATTTGATTGGGTGTTTTATTTCCATCGAAACTTTGGTTGACTATTATTTGGAGAAAAGCTATTTATTTAAAGTTATTGTTCTGTTTCTGAAGACCTGAAAAGTGATTGGATTCTAAGATTTGACCTTTCGCCAATCTTTTGGCAAAGGTAATTTTAAGCCTCTTATTAATTTTTCACTATTCTGTCATTATATTATATTCCAAATTATTTCAGAATGGTACAAGATAAATGTCTTGTATGGCCTTGAGCAGAGAAAATATACTTAAAATGGTATTTTGGTTAGAACAAATTTTGGTTTTTAGATGTCTTTGTTGAGGAGGATAGGTTGGTGGGTAGGTGGGTAGGTTGTTGTGTTTATAGCTATGGGAGAGTTTGAAGGAAATGAGATCACCAACAAAGATTCTATAAATAAAGAGGTTCGGGATATAACTGAAACGAGGTGGATTCGGGGCGATGATGGTGAAGTGTATTAAATAGATAAATTAAAGGTAAACATTGCCCTGAGAGATACGATGGAGTTAAGCGTTTTAAAATATCATAAACTAAGAAAGTATTTTATTCGCGTTTCAAAATATTTTTAGATAATCTCTTGGAGATGTTCAAAGAGTAGCCTTACGATTTGAGAGAACATTTTGCGTGTTTAATTTCATCCCTAAAAGTTGTCTTTGTTTTAAAGGCTATTTTACAATACATTTTTGATTGAATTTCTTTGCTGTCAGGTACAGTAATACATCACATTAATATGAGCCCTGTTTAAGCTAGTTATTGATAAAATTTTTCATTAACAGATAGGCTTTTAATATTTATGTAATAATTTATGCTGCTTATCCGTCATAAAGTTACTTAAAACAGATAGTATTTAATGAACCCTGAAAATTTTTTTCTTAATTCGCAAACTCACAGTCATACCTTGCAGATTTGGTGTTAATCAAATTGTGCTAAGAGTGTTCGTCCCAATATTTTATTGAATAACTGTCTTCTAATAATCTAACAATTGAATTTCTATTTTTACTGTTTCCAAAAGTAACTGTTTCGTAGGGTACATCCTGTTAAATATACTTTTATGGAATCATTAAGGCATTTTATCCCTTATCTTTTTGATAATTACTTAAATTTTAACATTTTAAAAATTATTGTCGTTTTATGAATATCTTGATACATTCTTACAGGGGTCATTTAACCTGTGAATTAATGTGAAAGGTGTACATTTTTTTCGTCCATATATCATGCCACAAGTCTTTTTGTCTGGCCACGTTTAACACTTTTTGCATAAGTATGTTGTATTTCATCTTTTTTTGCATAATATTCGATATCATGACTTACTTGCCTTGCTTGCGTGATATTGACTTACTTGCCAAATTTACGTGATTTGTGTATTCTTTAGTTGCCCTCATTAATTTAATACGCAAACATGAAGGAAAATGAAAATGTAGAAAATATTCTAGCAAGGTGAAAGAAAGCTAAAGGAAATTTTTTCCTTACGAGATAAGTGAGGAATTTTAGGGGGTAGAGGTAGGGATATTTCAGAGAGCTGAGGAAGAATGAAGGAAACTCGGTGTCAGCATTAACGTTCTCCTCGGGAATGACACCTAAGGTTCCATGGTTAAACGCATCATTTGACGGACGAAGTACTGAACATGAAATTCTCTCCACACTCAAGTAGGGACCGTTGTACCAAAAAAATTCCGTCTCTCACAGGATACAAACCCGGATCGTGATACCAGTATACCTATTAGTAGCTAGAATAATTAAATAAGATGAAAAATTCTTAAGGACTCAGTAATGGGAACTATTTCTAAATTCACTCCCAAGGTAAATGCGATGGGTATTTGCATTTCTTTTGAATGAGAGTCAATTTTTCCCTCAATACCGTTTTCTCGATCCACCAATTTCATTCCATACCCTGAAAATTCTCAGGAAAGCGTTTGTTTTCCACACCAATAATAGTCATGTCGATCCGCATTGGTAGAGAAAATCCAGCCCCTACGTTCTGGGAGTCAAGAGGCATGTGTTTGCTCAAAAGAACTTGACCTAAATTCCTCTCTTGGAGCCACAGCCTGCATCCCCATTTATGCAATTCTCCAAAAATCTCAATCTCAATATTGTGCTGCCTCTAATTCGCGAACTTCTGTATGCCTGCGCTTAAGATCCTCATCCATTTGTCGCGCGGATCGCTTTATCGCTTGGCATTCAATTTCCTTCGTTCCCGTTGCGAGATCTCTTAAAAGACAACCTTTCAAAAATGGTGTTGACATAATTTCCTCTGATGGCGTCATTTCAGTGTTCTTGTTTGCCTTATTTTCATCATCCCAGTCGAGAGCATAGCAGATAAGAAAAGTGCCTTTAATGATTAGTTTTTTTTTAATTTTCAGAATGCGGATTCCTGCGTTGTTCTAAATTTCTTTCCCCCAAATGTATGCTAGTACCGTTTATATATTTTTAATTGCAATCAGATTACATTCTATATATGTAATGTGATGTGTAATATAATCTTACCGCTGTGATGTATTGGAATTTATGTGCAATTCGATGCGCATGGTAATATTACTGGAAAAAATATTTTCATTTGTCGGGTGAGCCATTGTATTGGACATAATAAGAACTAGTTTTCATTGTGGGTGCTCTTGTTCATCACATTTATTCGTCAACGGGTATTTTGAAAAGCGATATGTTATTGATGTATTTGTTGGAACGAAAAAAATGTTTAGTTTGGGAACTTTTTCTACCTGGATTTAGTGTTATATGTGATTCTCCGCGAATATTTAGTATAGGATTTATTTATATTCCACTATCTTGTGGAATTGTGAATTGAAAGTAAATTCTTATGGTTCTTATTTTATTCTTCATCGATTATTTAGAAGTATTTAATTGCAATAATTCCATTGGATGATAAAACATGCGGTATCTGCATTAGGTGTTGCTTATTTGACGGATGGAAAAGCATTACTTAATACCCTGCTGACGCCATGTAATACAAGTAAATCCTCTCGTATCTTTATTTTGGATATACATTTCTTCCTCTCGTTAAACAACACCGTTTCCTTATGTGGTACACAAAGGAGTTTTTTATGACAGGCTCCATCAAGATTGAATATTCGCAATATAGGATGAGACGAGTTATGAAATCTTTCGTGTTTTTAATGTCCACTCTTGGAGTATAAAATACAAAGAGCTTGCAGATGAAGTTGATATTATATTTTTACTACACTGTGATGTGGATACGTGGGTATTGAGAAAAGTAGGTGAAATTAGTGTGTGGGAGGATGGAGAATTTAACGTGGGTAGAGAGGAAGACAAACTTATAAGCGGAGTATACGTGTAAACGTATACTCCTCTTATACAAGTGGATATACGTATTAACGTATATATATGACGGGACAGGATAGAAAGTTTAGTGAGGAAATGAGGATAGAGAAGAGGGTATTTGGAAGTAGGTTTTAAACAGGGGAGGGTATTTCAATGGATTCCATAATGGAATACACAAAAAAAGTGAGGAGAAGCAAAGGGAGTTTGTACAGAATAATGGTGGCTTGCATGTATTCGGAACTTAAAAAAGACATCATGGGCGTGATAGGAGTCTTGGCAGAATTTTGTATTCATTAAAATATGCTTTACCAGTAGAACACAAATCGTGATAATACTTACAACCTGAAGATATTTTATTTATTTTTAGTGCTAATGACAACTTTATCGGTGTCAAAGATAACCTGATACTGTATGAAGTAAAAGTTAAATTATGCTCAGCGCAAGTTAGACCTTTTGCCTGCCAACACCAAACTGCCTCCATAACTAGCGCGGACTTTAACAAAGAAAATATGACAGGCACATAGCGTACCTCAGCAATCCCTGGGGGTTAGTCTATGAAGTTTTCATTGAAGCTTGCTTTAGCGCATAGATTTTGCGGGGGCCCAATCTGGCCACGTCAGGCGCAGTATCTGCTTTGATGCGTTTCTCTTTGCGTGCAAACAAAAATGGTATCGTGATTGACTTTTTTTTTAATAACTATGCTCCTGTTTTTTTCATATTGAAGGATTTACACCCGCTGCTAGAGTCACAGAGTGAAACTTTTGTGGAAAAAATGCAAGGAATGCTACTCCGGAAGTTTAATTTACGTCGCTGTTTTTCGGTATTCACGGAACTGTTGCAAAACTATATTTCACTGAGATAGATAGATAATTTTATTTTTATGGATTATATTGTACAATACATTTAGAAGTTAAGTATATCAGTTAAAAAATAATAACAATACGATAATAGCTATTTACAGTTAGCAGTTAACAATTGCTCAAGACAGATTTACAAGAATCCTCACGAAAGGTAAATTGATAGGTAAAAAATATTATTAAAGTTTTTTGGTAATCGGGTTCACTCTCCAAGGTGTTAATTTGTGAGCGCAAGCGAAGCTTAAATGTTTCAATCGAAGGTGCAGTTCTCGCATGGGAAGGCAGTGAGTTCCATTGGTATGTAGGGCTAAGATAGAACGAATTTCTGAGTGTCTCAGTTGAGTATCGGAATATCACCAGTGGCTGCAGCTTACCCCTAAAAGGTCTGGTGCTAAGGAAGACAGAAATATATAGCTAGATAGACAATTCTCGATATAGCTAGGTAGATAGCTATCTATCTAGCTATAGAGAGATAGATCAGGCCACAAAGTTTTGGAAAGCTTGGCATTTATTTCATTTCTGAACCGAGGTTGATAACCTTACCAGTAAATTCAAAATTTTTCTACCCAGCCTGTTACGATATTTTTATGTAATAGAGAGAAGAGGATGGTTTTATTAATCAGCAACTAAAACGTGCAAAAATAATGATTTTGTGATGACGCATATGTGTTAACTTTCTTACTCAAGGGCTGGTTGCAAATTTAGCATATAATTCCGTCATACTATTAAATACTGCTACTTACCCTCCACCTGATTTCCATGATTTCATAATAGTCTATTGCATTTTAGTATGATTTACTTGTAAGTGTTTGAAAAACATTTTAATGGAACCAGGTACAGTCTATGCTTATCTAAAGTGAAAAATAGTGTTGGTTAGTGAATTTTCAGGAGAATCTACAGGAAATTAGTAAAACATGAGTAATTCATACATATAATTTCATGCAATTCAAAATTTGTGCGCCATGAAAAAAAAGTTGCCTCAAATCGGAGTTCCAACTTTGTATATACCCTCTAGATAGCAGGGTTTTCTTTAAACTTCCACCTCTCCATTCTTCTTATTTTAAAATTCAACATCCAGTATTCAACCTATTTTTTACCACTTAAAGAAACATTTATAAATGGCTTTTGAAAGAAAACATGCTCATGCCTGATGATCATGTACATTACTGAATAAAACATAGGGAAAAATGTATTTCAACTAAGATGAATGCTACAATAGAGTTCCTTTGTCATGAGTAATAGCAGAGAATTTACCTTTCAGGTAGAGTTCCCAACAATCTTAAGAAAAAATAAATATTTGTGATGAGCAGGGTGAAAGATCAAAGCGTACGGCAGGCCTTGATTTTTTTATTGTGAATGTTTTTTGACTAAAAAAATAATTTGGTACAAGTTTGAGTAGTGGACGCAGTGATCTAGAAGAAAACCATAATTCGATTCACCATCCATAATTGCAACAAAGATTTCAATGTGACCATTACGAGAATCAGAACCGAGTTCAAATGAATTGAGCCAATATCAATGGCGTCGATAGTGTTGAACTCCGCGGCGAAGGACAGTGTATTCGAATTAGTTCAAAGAGATTAGTCATCATTACGAGCACCCGTAGGCAATTCTCGTGGTACAATTAATATGATTATCCCAGGCACAGACTGGGGTAACCGCTTAAAACCTTCACCACAACCTAGAAACGTGTTCTCGCTGCTCATACCCCCTCTTATTTGAAGGGCGCGGCTGCATCGATGAGTAAAATCGGGAAAGTGAAATTACCCGGACGGAGACCCACTTACGCGCCTTTGCAGCCTTCAACGCGGCCAGATTTCCCGCACGCCCCCCCCCCCCCATCCCCCCTCTCTCCGCACAAAATTCTTCACCCCGCCGCGACCCATCTCATCCACCCCGCTCTTCACAGTCACCGTTCGCCACCATCTCGCCCATCCGACCGTGAGTGAAGCATCAAGGCCCGTGGGGAGCTCACAACTCTCGCTCAGGGGCCACTAGCGCCACTCCACATGTATCCCGGCGTTGTTAACAGGACGTCGGATTCGGCCTAGACGGAGGAGTTGTGTGGCAACCGTTGGGTTCGTGTGAGGGCGGGGGGATGGAGATTTCGCGGGGGCGGATCGTAGTCAGAGAACAGGAGTGGCGCCCGCCGATTCGCCTCTGTCAAGCGGACTGAAAGCGGCCGGCGAACGCTCCGCCGTCGCTTTTGAAGAGCGACCTAAGCGTTTATTCCGTGCGGCTGGAGTTGCGTTATGATTCTGTAATCGTCTGGGTGGGCGAGGGGCGGGACGAATGGGCTCTTGGGTGAACCGGTGGTGGGTGGGGGAGAAGCGAATCAGCGACGGCGGTAAATGATGGTCGTGGAACATCTGTGCACAAAGCCAAGGTTGTCTCATTAAATTTCACGCGACGGGAAATGGCTTAGATGGATACGTGGTTTTCTTTTCTATGAGTTTGGACCCGAAAGAATATTCTTGCTGATGCTAGTATAAGACCTACCGCTGACAGGCTGTTAAAACCATCAGTGTGGAGAATTTAACTTGAAATAGGGAATATTACAAGTAATTGTAAGCTCAGAAAACCCGAAATCAGGTGCATATATCAAGGAAAATATATGAAAGTCTCCTACTAACAAGAAATTATATGCTTCAGAAGCGTGTATAAAAAAACATGCATTGAGTTACCATTCTTTTTATCATCATATGAAATTGTGTTAATATTTTTTCCAATTGCTGAAATATTGGTTATCATGTTTTCGTGCGACAACCTTAAGGACATAAGGCAGGGTTTATTGTACCGATTGAAAGTTGATTATTTTCCTACGGGATCAAATAAAATTGCGATGCGTGTACTAAACTTATTTTGTTAATTTGAAATGTGGGTATAGAAACCCAAGCACGATTAACTAAACAATAATATATTTATAATGGGGGTGCCTTCAAATAAGAAATATTTTTATCATGGCCTTAAGCTTTTTTTAATTACCATTTTATTTACTACGTCTTCTATTGCATGACATGCTTAAGGTAAGGAATTTAGGTTAATTGTATAATTTTTCAGTTATAATGGTAAAAATTGTTTGCATAAAGTATGTATATAATATTGATGGCTGGCATTTGGCTCATGAGACAGGGTTTATAGTATTGGCGGCATTTTAATTAATGCATTCGTATTGAAGTTATGGCTTGCACTGAATTTATCCCATTTAATTAATAGCTCATCGTGGTTCAGTAATCAGCTGCTTTATCAATTTCTGAGCAAGTGGAACGTTCTTGTTCTAGTCAGAATTGCACCCTAAAGCAGTATCCGAGGATAATCCGCAATTACTGAGTCACTGAAAGCTTATTGATGCTCAGTACATTCCTTTGAATTTCCTAATAAAGAAACGAAAAGAAATGTACACCCCGACCAACCGTTTGTTAATTCCGTAAGAAGATTAGAATCACTTGTAATTAATTACCAATTTCTACATTCTCATAAATGCAGTCAAATCTAATGTGAAATTACTGCTAGTAAGACACCTTTTTGTGGAGGATTTCAGTGTGTGAATAAAACTACTTATTCTGCACTTTGACACTTTCATCCCTCGTGAATTTAGTGTTCTATGTCTTTAATTTTTTTACCGTTTCACAATATACAGCGAAGGAGGTAAGATAATTTTTTTACCTTCGGCCAATAACAATCGTGTCGGTTCTCATTAATGGTTTCAACTCTTCGCCTCTCTTCTACAACTTGCAACATTAAATCTCAACTGCGACCTTTAAACGGCATTCAGATTCTTTTTACAGTGGTGTAGTTTCTTTGGAATTAATACCTTGTGATATTTCCTCCGTATATTCTCAACCATTGATAATTATTCTCTTCCTAATGCTATAGGAAGCTGAGCTTCTAGAAATAACTCCAAACATTTTAAATCCACTTGATGCCTTTTTTCGTTCTTATCGTTTTTTTTAAGGAATGTCATTAAGCTGCTCCTTATGTATCTGTGCGACACGGCTTTCATCGAATCTTTTTCTGCGTTATTCAATAGGTGGCCGTGGCCTCATTAACCGATCATGTGAGATTTGACTTCGAGCTCCCGCATGGAGTTTGAGATTGTCCCCAGCGTCGTTAATTGGAGGGGAAATTGTCAAATCTGAGAGTTGACGAAAGGGGGGACCCGAGTGGAACCTGTGTTCCGGAATACGGAAATGAGAGTGGAGGAAATCGCTGGAGCCAACTCAATGGCTCGACAAATAGAGTGAAGTGGAAGGAACTTGGTTCGTGAAAAAATATAGTGAAAAGCTTCCCTGCTTACGCTTTCAAGTTTTATTGCCAATGTTTCACCGACAACTCTGATAACTCATCTCTATCCTAGAGCATTAGGAATAGGGCGGATATAATGCGAATTTCCAGCCGTTTTTTCATGTGATTCCCTCAGAGTCTAGATAGAATTTGATCCGCAAAACCAACAATGTGACTGCACTTCCAGAAAGTAAATTTTCCGAAAATTCGGTCACAGAATTTTACTGTGCATAAACTCTGCATAGCACTTGGCCTTGAAAAAGAATCATTTTGACATTTTGACATGGTGAGATACAAATAATTTAAAATCCATTCATCCATCATATTGACAGTATTATTTACAAAAAAATAAAAGTATGAAATGCCAAGAGACTAATTCAGTACATAAAAAGAAGCAATAACTTAGGTTAATACAACTATGCATGAAAAGATTGACATTGTAATTCCACGTATAAACTTATATGTTGAATTTTATTTGGATTCTTATATGGAGTCTTGAAGTCACTACTTTCCATTTATTATGTCAAGAAAATTCTACTAAGTCATACCAAGGAGTTAAAAAAAACTAGGTTATGATTTCAGAAAGCTTTCATATAATTGAGAAATGGTATTTAAAACTTTTACATACAATAAAATTAAACTGTCATTTCAGGCGTTTCCATATAAAATTCATATTTTATTATCCTTTCGAGTACTAGGTCTCAATACTGCCTAAGAATTTTAATACGGGCTCAGATAATACGATGCTGCGAGATGAATATTTCAATACAGTTCAGAAATGCAATCCATCTAAGAAGCATATTAATTATTTAAATTCCAGAAGCGAATAATCCAGACTACTTAATTCAAGTTTTTTTTAAAGCTACACAAATGCGATTTCTATCAACATACAATAAATTATACATTATTTCATAGAACTTGGCTTTTTATGCATCAGAAAAGTAGACTTTAAGGAAAGACATCAAAAAAATGCTGGAAGCTTAAAAAATGCGTTCCGTAGGAGGATATAGAATGTGTGGAATAGAAGGCAAATGAAGTGGTGTTTCATCATGGTGGAGGAGAAAAAGAAATTATTTCCAGAAATGGAAAGTAGCGGCGGATAGAGGGAAAAGGGGATGCTGAAAGCCCTTATTGAGGGAATGCTGGATTAAGACAAAAAAGGAGAAGAATATTAATGTATACTAATGCAAGGCATATGAAAGGTTGAAGATACGCCTACTTGAAGAGAGGAGTGTAGTAGGTGGACCAGATAGATGAATAAAATTCCGAGTTCTTTAGGGGAACTCCATTTAAACGTACCGTAACCGGTAGAAAAAGATCGAGAAATATTTTTTAGTTCAAAGTTATTTTTTATGGTGCACTTTAATTTTTGGATATTGGAACTGAGCTACGGATTGAGAATAGAGCAAGGGCAAACTATTCTTTTTTAAGAATATAATAAACATTCTATGCTATAATGGCTTTGTTTTGACCTCAGCTTTGTATTCAGAACTATGTATTTAGTATAACCTAAGGTTAATTGAAGCACGAGAATATTAAAATATAAAATCTCAGCTTAGGTTATCCAAATTAGGTGTCACCAAAGCACTGTGTACTCAATGTCTATATTTTTTGTTCCAAATTTGATTCCATCTATATTCCTAGTGAAATAAAGCCATTAGCATTAAAAATGTTACGGGAATTCTTTCAATGGACGTTTTAAATTTCCCCAGAAGGAGCTGATGCTAATTGGATGGCGAAATCCTCACTAGTTTGAGAGGGAAGAAAAAAATGAATTCTTTCGAAAAAATAAATTGAAAAACTCTTGTTATTTTCACAAAGCTGATGAAGTAGATTCTCGTCCGATTTTAGTGGAATGTGCAGAATATGTGATTTAATTCTCTCACTTTTATTTTCGCTCTACAAAGCTTGTGATTAACATTAGTCGTGGCTAGAAATATTATGATAATATATTAATGATAATTTTGGGATTTTTTAATAATTTAGAAAAAAGAAATAGGATATAGTGTGTAAGTAAATAAAGCATAAAACTTAGTTCAATAATGAATCCATTCATTTATTGCTAGTTGCTCCATGTAAAATAAAATGTAAAACCTCGATTCCGAAGATAATAGAAATGCAGCCAAGTTGGCGGGGTATATTTGTTATTAGGAGAAGTAAACCTTTAAGCAACACTATGCCTTTGGTATTACCGATAAACTAGTGCTCGTCTGAAGCCAGAAGTGCTTAATTTTATTAGTATCTTGGGCTAGGAATAATGCTAAATTTGAATAGTATCTCTGGGATGGGAGTAGATTAATGGCATTCTACGAGTTAAGATCAAATATTTAAGGTCGTCGATGGTAATGCTTATTTATGCACGTCTTGTCTGCGTTGAAACTTTCGGCAAGTTATGCATCGAAGGGAATTGTTTTAGAGTAGTGTGATTAATGGTCATTTATGTTAATAAATGACGCCATATTTTAACTTTAGTACATTTATGAATATTCATTGTGCAATTTTTGACAATGGAAAAATATTAATCTGATAATTGGGGTAATCATCTATTATTACTAACAAATCCGGAATTTCTCAATTATTTTCGCATATTCCGATGATGAACACACGTGCCACGCACGCTAAACTGCCAAATTGTTTCTGGTTTCACTGTTACTCTCATTCTCTACTTCTGATCGCTTATTTTTATATGCTATTTTATGTCGAATTAATTGTTCTATCACCCATCATTCCATCCAATGAAGCATGATATATTTGTCCTCTATTTTAGCCACTGTATTGGTTGGCAATGAACCTTGCTTTTAGTCTTATCATACATAATGAAAATAGAATATCAGTGTAAGAGGAAAATTATTAAGGCAAGTAGAAGGAAGATGTTGAAGAACGTTACAAATATAGGGTATTTACTTAGAAAATAAACAAGTTGAAGTAAACGTAATGGATTTGATAGAGTCTACTTAAAAGCAATCTTGGCGTTTATTGAGTGTTTTAGCAATGTGATTGAAGAATAAATACTTCATAAGATGCTTTAAGTACCCTCGCTCTCTGTGAGTATATAAGTCTGGGTACTAAGATCAAAAGTGATTTCACATCCTTTTGATAGAGCCTTCATTTATTTTGAAGTTCTACTCATTATTCAGTAGTTTTTAAATCCCGCATTTTATTTGCTGATCATAATAAGTGTTTTCTGATCGAATAGTAATTGCCAAATATATAACCTATAACCTGCTGTGCACCTAAAATTTAAGCCGAAAACGGAATGATTGGCATCAGTTTGCCATAGTGTTGTTTGAAGACTTTCACATTCAGGTTGCCTGGTGGAGTTTTTGGTGTTATTTGTGCTCGAATGGTGAAGGAGTTAAGTCCAATTCTCGAGATAAATGAGAAAATGATTAAGCCGAAATATTCGGGCATGCACTTGCGGGAGAATTTGCTTGGACTTCAATCTCCTATCGTCACGTCCGTGGCACAAGTATGAAGGCTGAATATCCGAGCAGGTGAGGAAGCTGTGCCTCCTTAGATGCATTAAATCTAAAGAAGTGCTTAACCAACATTCCGAAGTTGCTGTTTAACTTCCCACGTAAAATCGGGCATTGGGAATGGGCGTCCAAAAAGGATTAACCTGCGGTAAAAACTTGAAGAGACTTCGATACATGGTTGGGTTCCAAAATAAACCATCTCGTATCCTTGAATTTTCTCCCTTGTCCAATCATCAGATTTGTTGCTCAAGTATATTTATTTCTAGTCATGCGTATCTTCTCATAATTTTTGCTATTTTAATGAAGCGGAAATGGGATTTTTTAACTCAAGTTTCCACCTTTCTGCACGGTAAATATCTCATGAATAATTGAAAGAGAAGATATTTCTCATAAAGTTTCAATCTTCTTAAAAATTTGTCGTGATCATAACGAGTCAACAGTACTTGCTTCCGAATGTATATTATGTTGTTATTTGTAAGAGCCCTTGCTCTGCGACGTGGAAAAAATAATATTTTTTCGATATTAGACGTTTTTTGTTTCTTTCCATTTTCCTATCAAATTTAATGTAATTTATATTTGCTAAGTTTCTTGATTATGGAGATAAACTAATCTAAAATATGACTCCACGGTGGTTTTGATCCTCTCTTTTTGATAAGTTGTAGTTGAGCTCTGATTAACTTGCTGTGCATTTGGCATTTAAGGCTAGAAAAGCTACTACCACTCAAAGATATTGACTATAATGGTGATAAATTTCTCATCAGCTATAACGCACGACGTGGGGAGAACCTGTAAGCCCTGGAGTCATCTTCGAATCGCCGTAACATACTATAAAATATTTCCGTGTAACATTGTATGAAATGAGAAACATTGGTTGAGTCCCTTGTCGTGTTTAATATTTTTCAATAATTTTTATGATTTAGACGAAGTTATTTGAGGTTTAAGATATACAATATACTATTTAGGGCAGTTCTTTTAACTTTCAGCACTGTGGTTGAAAATCCTGCACTGAATTATATGCTTGGATTGTCTGCATAGAAATTTGAGTTACAGAAAATGTTAGATACTGTATCCACTTTATAATTACATGTGCTATAAAAATCTAAGTGGGGTAGCATAATATGTACTGTAGCTAAAAAATTGGACCGTTCTTCCCAGAAGGAGAACTACTACTAATTTTTTTGGGAGTTCTTAGATGTTAGGCTCAAACCTTGAAAGGTGGACTGCGTATTTTGCAAATAGTGCCATAAACTCCCCCTAAATATTTTATTAAGGGAACTCCTCTACAGACCTGCTGGTAGCCCGAAGTCGTATACAAGATTGAATGCGCATTCGATTTGGTGCATCTGCTTATCATTGGAAACGCGAGTATTTCAAAGATTGGTTCTTCTGGTTGGAAATTCGAAATCATTCAAAGGATGAAATTGCATCCATTCCATTTTGTACAAATCCGTTTCCTTTAACGGGATTTCCAGCGGAGAGGAATTCAATGATTGATCTTGAATTCCTTTGAAATAAAAACACAGCTAAAATATTCATTTGGTGTTTGAAGGACTATTTCTCCTAGTTAAGCTGTAATGATACGGTAGTACGTATATATACGTAACATTGATACTAAATGCGAATGATCCATTTTGTTTGACACAAGTTTCGAGTGTCAGAAAAAGGTACTACCGATTCTTCAACGTGGTAAATGCGAAATATGATTCCATTGCATGTAATATTAAAAATTTAGTGCTGAAAGCATAATTTAAATTATAAGTAAATATCACCCTAGGTATAATCTATAACCTGTTTGCTGGATGTTAATTTCTCATATTTATTAATTCAATTTCATTATGCGAGAGAAATAAGGATTTATAAAGCTTGCTAATTATTTTTATAATTTACTTAAAAGGATGCTAAATAAATATAGAACAGTACTTTCAATAGATCATGCAGTAGAATTTAAGCAACATAATATTTGCATATTTTCTCCGGGTGCTGAATATTGGTCTAGTATCACGCAAGCATATATACTCTTTTTATCAGTTATTTTAAATAGTCGAGTTGATGACTAAAATTTTCTTAACTGAATAAAATGTATATTCATGCAGCTAGATGACTGAAGTAACCAGTGTTATGCTTATTGTAAAGCAAGTAACTTAGGGTGCTTTTATTAATTATGGAGTTGTCTAAAATAAGTTTTTTTCCCTATTTTTCCAGGTGAGTTCTACAGTTACCTATAATTTGCCGATTCCATGGTGGAGCCATTGAAAACTTACGAGTAAGTTCCAACATGTGGTGGAATACGAAGCACTTTCGTCATCTCTTTATTAATTCACGAAGAGAAAGTTCACTTTCTTGAATCAATGTCGATTTTTTTGGTAGGGCATAAACTTTCGAGAGGGGCGCGAAGGTTCTTTCCTTATTTCAGCCAAATGCCGTAAGCAGCTTTCGCAGAACTATTTTCGTGGATATGCGAGCTTGTAAATATTTGAATTTCCTACACTTAACTCATGCTAATATTTAATGAACATGTGATTAACGATGTTCATCCTTAATATTAATCTTCGTCTGTAAATCTGAACGTTCTGGATTCGCTTGTTAATTTTTCCCAAAAATATTCAAAATACTTTGAAACTCGTTAATTCATGAGGTTAGTGAGTTGTTTGTACATCCTTCTTATAATTTGTATATCCCTCTTATAACTATTAAAGGTACATTTGGTTCCTTACTTCTTTTTGGTTCTTCATGGTAGTAATAAACGAGAAAAAATTCGCTAATCACATGAACATTACATATAAGCATGAATAAAATAAGAGAAATTCAAGCATTTACAACCGAACATATTCACGTTAAAAATTGCTCTGAGAAAGTTTCTTGCAGCATTGGCCTGAAATAAGCCTTAAGGTTCTCTCGAAAGTGTAACTTACTTTTAATAGCTGATTTAAGTAGGAGGAATAATATTATGTGCTTTGTATTTTAGGTATGATCGAGTGCTTTGATAATATCCATTTGAGTACAGCTGTCACGAAAACTGCTTAGTGTATTTTTCTTTCTGTTATTATTTCGTTAAATCACTGAGTAATATAATCTTATAAATTTCAATATATAATTAGTTATAAGCGATACGACCTTTGATAGAGTGGTTATGAAAAAGAGGCTGATTACTCATTTAAAGCGCGTCCAAAATTTTTGATTGCCATTTCAGACATCATCCACCCTTACCCATCGCCTCGTTCGGGTAATATTTCAACGAGCAGCCACTGCTCGATCAATTGGACATTTTCCTCACCCTGAGGGAAGTCCTACAACTTTTACCATCAAATTTGGTACCTGATTCGCCTCAATTTCATCATATAAATTGCCACCACCATCAATCCTGTTAATTAATTAATATGCCTGAGGGCGATGAGGAAGGATTCATCGACGGAAATCTCTGCTTCATGCTGCAGCCCCTTAATCCTTCCATCCTGCCCTTTCCCGGTAGTTCTTCGCCATTTTCCCGGAATTCCAACGTTACTAACGCCATCCCCAAACCTTTTCTCTTGTTCCGCCCCCTTAAGGTCCCTTCCCCCTAAATCTTAACTCCTCCTTGTTTCAGACTTACACAAAAATGTATACCGCAGCGTTTTCATCTTCAATTTGGTATTAGTTTCTTGTTTCAGATTTGCGTTTGCGATACACGTGTTGCTTGACTTGAGAGTTCGTCTTTATTGGCCTTTTTCTTTCCTTCATATGTGTTTAATTCTGTATGAAATAAATAATCCATTATGTGCTATAAATGACTGGTAAAATAGTATCAAAGCAAAGTACTATTATCAGTCATCGTGCATAAGATACCAAGACATTCAGTTATTAATAAGTTATTCAAAGATTGCAAAATAGCCCCGAATACCTTAGCAGATACGCCCACTGAAATGCACAACGGCTGAATTTTCACAAGTAATAAATCCAACTCAACCGGGATTTGAACCCGGGTCTGAATCAGGGGGTCCGCGTTTGAATAATGATCGGGGTGGATATTTTCCTTGTAGAAATCCAGCTATTGTAATACGTTTGTCATATGCTCAGATGTTAATACGAGGTCTGTTCAAAAAATACGCGGGCTAACGTCATAAAACAAAATGTACTTTATTTAGAAGTTACATGTCTGGGTTCCCTTCAAAGTACTCTCTTCCCCAACGCACACACTTATCCCAATGGTGTTACCACTTGTAGAAATAGTCCGGGTACGCTTCTTTTGTAATGTCCTTCAGCTCCTTCGTCGCATTCGCCTTAACCTCGGGAATGGTCCCAAATTTTCTTCCTTTCAAGGGTCTTTAGAGTTTGCGGGACAAGAAAAATTCAAAACAAACAAGGTTAGTTCAGTAGGGGTTTGGGGAAACCTGTTATGATCCTTTACAAGAAGTTTTCATCTTCTCCTGAACGATCAAGCAGTTCCTGACAAACCTGGACACGATTGGCTTTTTGGTCGTCCGTCATCATGCGTGGTAAAACATTCGCAGTGCACCTTCAATGTTGCGGCCAAAATCTCGTAAAAAGATCCAACTGGTATCCCTCACTCTTTTGCAAGCTCCCTGACGGTCAGACGTCAACTTGTCTGCACCAAGGTGTTTATTTTGTCAAAATGTGGGTCGTCATTTGACTTGGAAGGACGTCCAGGACGCTCATCGTCTTTGATCGACTTCCGACCACTCTTAAAACGTTCATGCCATTTGAAACATGCCGTATGCTTCATGGCAACATCACCGTAAGCCGTGTTGAGCATAGCAAATGTTTTAGTCGCAGACTTTCCAAGTTCAGCACAAAATTTCACAGCAAGTCTTTGCTCCTTCACTCTGAAATCCGACAAAGAAAACAATCGCACTTCACTAAAAACCGCGTTGTTAATCAACAAATGAAGATATCTCCAATCGGGAAACGGCACTATAATCAGCAGATATTGACAAATCTAGCAACACCAAGTGGATTCTTCTGGAACCAACTGGAGCCGGGTAATTCAAATATTCCGCTTATTTTTTGAACAGACCTCGTATTGCTGAGTATTACCAAGAAAGATAGTCTTATTGTCCCTTTTATTTAGCTACAATCCCGGAGGGTCTTACATGCTCGCACAATTTTCTTGTCTTTTTTCAAGCGGTATCGTTGCCGGGAATACGCCTGCGTCGAATCGTTGAATAAAAGAGCACGTGGGGTCGCATTTGTAACATTTGTCCGGAAGTTGATTGAGCAGGGGAGTGGTGCTGTATCGGGAATGAATAGATCGAGAGGCGTTTTCACGCGGGTCTTCCTCTCGCGTCGTACGCTGCGAGTTTTTACCGCCCGTCCGAATCCTTCAGCGGCCGAATCGAGCGCTTTTCACAAATCTGGGTTGGCAGCACTGAAAGCGGTGCCTCGGGTTTTTTTATACATATCTTCTCTCTCTCTTGCCTTCACTTCCCGAGTGCCGTCCTTGGTCCATCCCCCTGCGCCGAGCCCACGGCTTGCCGCCGCATCTCGTCTGCCCACCGGGCCCTCATCATCTTTATGTCCCACCCCCGAGCCCTTGCCTTCCAGGACCTCCCCCTCCGGTCCCTCGTCCCACACGGCGTGCTCCACTTTTTCTCCCTTTTCTCTACCTTCCTCCCCTTTTTTTGAATTTTACTATCCAAGGCGTAGAACAGTGGTTAAAAAAACACTTTCGTGGTGGCGCTCTCAAATCTTTACAACACCCTCCCTGCCGTTTGGAAAAATTCTTCTGTCGCTGCATTTTAAGGACGACGTGTACTCTTTTCTGTTTCAAGACTCGTGCAATGAATAGAGTATTCTGTGTTGCTATATTTTTGTTTGTGCAGTATGTATTCTCTCCATCTAAAAGTAGTGTACGAAATGATATTCACCTTTTAGTTTTGTCATTGTTTCATTTAGGTGAGTGTTAAGTAAATTTGGTAAAATTAATTTTAAAATACTTAAATACCTGAAATTGATATTCAAATACTTCAATATTTGAAGTGAAGTATTTGTGTCAACATCACTATTTCGTTATGAACTTATTTTATGTCATTTGGAATTTTATGACACAAAAATCTGTGAAGCGTAAACTGCTTCGTTGTTCTTTTAAATGAACATTTCCAAGTTTTATAATTTGTATATTATTAGTATTCCTATCCTACCTATTTTAGTTACTTGCGTATATCTCTATTGATTAATCATGGAGTACAATAGTTCTGCAATTCTTGATACCTCATCTCATTACAAGCAGCACTGTGCAGTAACCCTGTCGTGAAATTAGGCTAAAAACTTCAATTATCTGCATTATACCCTTTAGAGCCGAAATTTGTAGGTATTTTAGATGATAATCGTATTTATTAGTTGGATGTCTCATGAGGAACGACTCAACCCTGTATTTAACTTATTCCCGTGATATCAATTATGTGATGTAGTTCATCATCACTAGTAATTTTTTTTTAAGTTTCACTAGAGATCTGTGCGCATGGATACGAACGAAATTATAGTTTTTGGGCACTGGAGAATGTATTTTTATTTTCATATATTTCTTCAAAATAAAGCCTCATTTATTGCCCCATATATAATATTATTCCCTTTTTTGATCTTTCAATGCACTGCTGATCATTTTAAATCTGTCCATTATCTAGTTCCTTTTCTTTGTCATACCATCTTTCTTTCCTCTTTTACCATGCCTTTCATTCCTCGGTTTGTCTTGTTTTTTATTTAACTTGCTCTTCTTTTTCTTCTCTAACCATGTTCCGCCAATCTAGTGATCCTTTTTTATATTACCGACGTTTCTTCAGTTTGTATTGCGTTACGGTATGGATCACACTGGTAACATTAAGTGTGATTGTTGATTTAGAGTTGCTCAAGAATTCGCTTTTTCATAGCGTTAATCGTGGCCGAAATACATTCTTATCAAAACTCTGTTTTCATCTTCATATATTTACTTCATATTTCATTAAGTCATCCATAATTTCGATGGATCTTGTCTGGCCATCACTAAAGTAGCCTTCGTATTCATAATAGTATATTATGTAGAATTTTGTTTAGGTCAAAATAATCCGGTGTATCATGGCCTGCTTCTACACCAACCTATTTTATTCGTGTTTTAAAGTATATTAATGTTCTCTACAGCTGTCGTATGTTACATCTTGATTCTTTATGTGTTCAGCTTTTCAATTTTAAACTGTACAAGTGGTAAAGTTTTGGAAAACACCAGAATGTGCGTTATGTGTGACTTTCTCTAATATTTTTCTAATGATTGAGTGTTTATATCGTTATCGGGGTCTAATTATCATATCATTGCCGGTTTTAGACTCTGTTTACCTTAGATATCTAAAAGTCTTAATCTCCTGTGCTCCCTTTGTGATTGCAGAGGCTCCAATCCTAGTTTTTCCATTAACCCTGACTCGGTATCTCTTCCCTTCCTCGCCCTCTATCTCTTGCTTACAAAGCACTCTTCTCTGTCCGTGAGGATTTACTGTTTCCTTGATCCCCCCGAACATTCGAGCATCGTGCTTTGATCCCTTTCTTCTGTCCATGCTTTCCCTCTCGTATTCCCGTCGTACCTTTTCTTCATCCTTCCAATTCCCCTCCATTTCATCTTGCCTTTTCGGATACATTTTCGTCTCAACATGACTAAGAGGGAAGGAGAGATACTTAATCTAGATTCCTTATGTCGCGGCAACAAAGAATTTGATTCCTAGAACCTTGACCCCATGCGGGGCAATTATTTCAATGCTGATTGTTATTTTTATCGAAATATCTGAATCGCGTGCTCATTCTTATGAGTTACGTTGAAGAAAATAGAAAGTAGCAAGTAAAATTTGTAGACTCATTCAAAAGGTTCTTTCAGCCAAGGAAACTGATCAAGGCCTGCCAAAAAGGTATCATCCTTCCAGGTCAAGGCAGTTGACTTTTTCACTGTGGAAATTCTTCTATTGTGCGCATCGGGGAACTCCGTCTAGGTTTTAAGTAAAAAAAGTGATAATTTCAGGCAAGTAGTTTTGTTGGCATTGCATTCGGTATCCTAAAAACAGAACCAGACATTAGGATAGTAATGTCCTCATCATTCGGTTTGTAGTAATGTTCTGTCTGAAATCTTTGAATTATCATGGGTTCCCTCACCGCTGGGATTGTTTCCTTCATCTAAGTAATTGAACAAGTTACTGATTAATCATCACTGTTTACTTACCGGAGATCAGTACCTTTATCCATTCTTTATGCTAAAAAATAGATTAATTCTTTGCTGTCTGTTGCAGATACTTTGAACTACAGCTTTTAATTCTTTATGAATCTAGTAACTGTTTCAAATTGTCGCTCTGTAAAAATCATTTGATCTCATAGGATCTAATACCGAAGAGAAATTTTGATACTTAACGCATTTGAAATAAAAGTAGAAATAACTGAATCTAATAGCACAAAAATACATTTATTTTTCACATTTTTCAAGCTCCTGCATTTTAGTTATACTATACTTAATACGCCAATTTCAGTTATTTTTATTTTCAAAGCCCTAAATTTATTTTGGAGAGACGAGGAAAATTATTCGGTGATATATGCTATAAAAATGCTCTAAAATCCCAGGGTAGGCATTAATTTCCATATTTACGCTTCCAAATGCATAATATATTTTATAGAGATGATTATGAGGCCACATCCTTAAGTTGAGCAGCTATAGATGGTGCGAGAGTATATTTTCTTCATCTATTAGTTACGGCACGGGTAATCCTTGAAGCTCAGTTCATATGACAGTGATGGTAATTGCGATGACGTTACATTTTTTTATCTGATCATGACAGATATGTCAATCATATCTGATCTCCCTGAAAAAATCAAGCCACTTAGGGAAAGAAACCTTTGAATTACCACTCTTATATATCCTGAATCGTGTAGTTACGAACAGAGATGGGTTAGAACATGGTGACCTCTGACTTCATAATTAAATTTCCCTCTATAATGCAGCCATTCTTGGTTTTTATTCTTTTAAAATTATTAAAAAAATAAGCTAACTTTTCGTTATTAAGTTCAACTGTTAGTAGTTATAGTAAATGTAAAGAGGAAAATACTTCGATAGGTCATTTAAGAAGTTTATATTAATTATGGTAGATTTGTCATTTGGATAGGCCAGGTTAGATGTATATGTTTTCTACTGAACTGTATTAGAGGAGAAAGTTGATGTGCACTTTTATTTAAAAAAATCTTTTTAACTTGATGATTGATAGGGGAAGACGATTGTTTTCTGTTTTTGTGAAACACGCTTTCCAAAGAACGTTTTGAATGAAATTATTTATTTAAAAGGGACGTTAGGATATCGAACTATGCTTAACAGTTGCTAAAATTCATTTCGTATGAAGCAGAAACGTACCTATTGTTTCATTGGAATTATTTTCTAACGTAAAAGAGAGAAGAAAGGTTTTTTCGTTGTTCTGTGTTACGAACGCAAGTAATATTGATAATTCCTCTAGTTGAAGTTCATTGACGCAAAAGTGATCAACCCAACAAATAATGAAAAAAAAATCCCTTGCCTGGTAAAAGTCGCGATCGGAATTCTTCCATGAAGGACCCAGAAGCTTGAAAAAGGTGGACATCGGCACTTTATAATATTTTCAGGGTCCTTGTCGAATTCCGAGGAAAGAGTCCATTTTCCACCTCTTGTTTTTTTCCCGTTCCCGAGCACTCTCCCGCCATCACCGTAACCCGCTTCGTCTTCTCCGAAATTCCTTCCCATCCCATTTCTATCCTTCACCTTTCTACCTCACCCTCGTGGAGCCCATCTAACCCTACCACGCCGCACCGAAGCCCCCTTACCTTTCCCTCTGCCTTGTGCTCCTGTGGCGCCTCCCTTCCCGTCCCCAACGGGGCTATACCTCCTTTCTCTTGAGCACCCATCCCTTTTGCTCTTTCCCAAGGCATACGAAGGTCCCTTTTTTCTCCCTTTCTCTCCTCTTCTCTCTTCGTTCTCCGGCTACCCACGCACGCACAGTTGCACGCACAAAACGTGAACAGGACCTCGCCTCTCCCCTTCCTCACCTTAAAGCCTTCAGCTTGTCCCTCTCTCTCTCCTTCTCCACTTCTCCTCACCTGGTGTCCCTTTCTCCCTTCTCTTTCTCGTACCCCTCCTCCGCGTCCTGACCCTTTGCTGGGGTCCTCTCAGCATCTTAAATATCTCTCTGTCCTTTTTCCTCTCTCCCCTCCCCGGCATCGATCCTTTTTTTTCCTTCTCGCCTTCCCTCCTCACACCTCTCTCATCCCACGCACGTTTTCACTCCCGTCTTCCCCTTCTTTTTTTCCCTTCTACTTATCTATCTCCTTCGTCGCGTCCCCCTCCTTTCTCCCGTCCGACTTTCATGCTGCTCGCACTGATTTCGCGTACGAATTCCCACGAATAACGTGTCCATCGTCCTTTCAATCCCAAGTGTGCGGGGTGACCACGCGTTTCTACTATTCGGAGTTGCTTCTCGTAAAATATTGTCCAGGAAAATTTTTGATTGTTCAGTCACCTGAAATTTTAGCTTCGTTTCTTAGAAAAAAACATTATTTGGAGTTCCATACATGCATCGTGACCTTAATTCCTAATATTTGTTTTATTTACATTTCAGCGTGCAAAAAGAAATGTTTCCTTATCCTCCATTTACCTTATATGATGTACAGTTAGTTGAAATTGTTATTTATGTATTCTGGTCAGTGAAAGCTTAAGCGTACTGCAACATTGGTTTATTAACTAGATGGACCACATTACCAATTTTTCACCATGAATAATTTACCCTTTTATTCGTCAAAAATTTATTTGGGCCAAGCTTGGCCGACAATTTCGTAGCAATTTGCTTCATGTATTCACTCGTTCATTGTGTAAACGATTTTCTTCTTTGGAAAAATTAGCTCTTAAGAGGATACTTCACCAGGTCCTGTAATGGCATATTAACTTAATTTCCGGATTTGACGTATTGTTTTCGTTGTTGCTCCTACGCAACACATACCGTGGGAAAAATATTTTAGAATACTGATTCTTGAGGAGAACTGTTTTTGTTAGTAGCTACATGGACGTGATGATTTCTGCAATGAGCTTGTAGTCCTTATGTTTAGGCGAAAAAAAAACTGTCATCTCTAAACTGGTTTAATTTAGTCATTCGTTTATAAATATGCGCATGCTAATAAATTGTGAATTTCGTTAAAAATGAACTCCAGCACTAAGTTCAAGGTGCTTTATATATTTCCACATAATTTATTACCAGTTTATTGGTATCATTTCGGCTTTGTGTGTATGCTAGTGGAATTTCGTGATATTTTGGGTTCCTGCCCTCTATTTTGGGTGTGTGTGTAGCAGGGTCTAATTTAGCTTAAAGAGGAAACCAGCATTATCCCTCTTGCCCTCTTGCCTTGAAGCTAGTGTTTTCTACCGATGCTATTTCTTTGCCGATCTGACTTTTTCTTATTCTGTGCCTTTTCCTTGAAATAACTTATTTATAATACTTTTCTCTTCCCACTGTCGCCTTCTACCTTGGCTCGCTCTTCCAGGTCCCCGGTTATCGTCTCCTGTTATCTTCCCGTCTCTTTTCCCCTTCGGCCTTCGTTCCTTGCTTCCAACTGGCAGTTATCTGCGAGAGGAAAAGGGAAAAAGAAGAGGGCCACTGGGAAAGAAGAGTTTTGGGGGGAGAAGTTTATTTCTGTATTCTATTCAATGCACCAATCCCTTTTACTCGCTTAAATTTATAAACTCACCGCGTGGAAGATGTAGCCAAACCCTGGGATCCCAACTTCTCCGGAAGAATTCCCGTGCCGTAATCGACATTCTTCATGTGTTCTTCTCTCGTTTCTTTTCCTTAACCCTTTTTTTCCCTCCAACACGTTTGCGGGGCTTTTAGTTCGATGTTTCAGTGTTTGCGACTTTGGGAGTACAAGAGTGCTCCACTAAGATGTATGAGGATTAGCTGTGTCTTCGAAGTTTCTCACATGTGTAGTTTATGTCGTTTTTACTGAGTACACTCCCAGTAAATTCATCTCCTTACCAAATGGTTATTTATTTAGAGAGCCTGGTGAGCACCGTTAGGAGAAATTTTTTGCGAGCCATGTACGCACAACTATTAAAAAATGTTTGAACTCAAATGGCAATTAGAGATATTTGTGACATTTTACCTATAGTTGTCATTTTATAGTGATAGAATGTAACTTATAAACCAGTTTGAGCCTACATCTAGCAATAGTGGCTTTAATTATGATTAACGAGTATTTTAGTATGTCTTTCGTAGTGGGCTTCCGTGTCTGCCTATGACTGAATATTTATTGCACTTTCTCAAGCAAATTTTAAACTTTTGAACCAGTTTTTATGCAGATAATATATGGTTATGATGAAATACGTTTTAAACTACTTTATTGATAGTTATTTTTCGAGCAATGAAACATTAAGCCACAATAGCAAAGAGGAGTATTCGTTCAATAGTTCATACCATTTGGGAGGAATATTCGGCAATCACGGAAATGGATCATTGGAAAAAAGAAAATGAAGGCTAGTGGTCAGGTAAAAGCTATAATAGTTCAAAGCTGTAATCATTTTTGTAAACTAGGATTGGATCTTGAGTAAGGTAATAGGCGAGAAACTGTATTTATGGACGCTTTTTGAAAATAACGATAATCATATCCTCATAATGAATTCGCTTTGGTATATGAGAAATTGCGTTTACTCTCAAACTGTCGACTTAGATATTTTCATACAATGGAAAAAACTCATCAGATGCAGTGGAAGAAGATTTTTTAGTTACGTGTACTGCAGCCATGCATTGAGGATGTTTGTTGGTCCATGGTGACACATCAAATTTTATTGCTTGCATATCTGCGTCACTGGTGCACATTGTAAGCTGTTGCAATCAAGTAACTAGTATCGACATTTGTAAATGGAGAATATCTTTTGATGATAAGTTACGCTTGCATGTTTCCCATCATACTTGTGTTTACGTCCGTGGAGAAAGCGCTTAAACGTGTAGCACCGGGTCATTTCGCCGCGAATGTTAAATATCCCCAAGTACCGCTGACGGGAGGTACGTGACGAATTCATCCCTCATATTTTATTAGATTTTTACGATCGCCTCGTAAAAAAAAAGAAAATTTATTTTTTTACGGGCAATTCTCACCCATTCATATCCTTCGGCGCTGTTTGCCGGCATCCCCCACACTCTCCCGCACCCTTTCATCCCGGAGCACTTCAGCGCACGATCCGGACCGATCCCTCACTCGAGGGATGGTTTCAAGGGGTGGGTTTTGTGGGGTGTGGGAGCGTAAAGGGGGTGCGTGGGGCATCGCTCCATTTGCATCAATCACCACTGCCCTCGTCTCGGTTTCGATTCCACGGGCTATCGCGAATTTCTTTCTCCATCCCCTCCCTAAACTACCTCCACCGCTTCCAACCCCCTGGGTTTCCTCCCCTTCGGAACACCCCCTCCAAACCCTCTGCTCTCTCACCGCCCCCCTTCACTTGAAACATCCATTTCGCTAAAGGCTCTCTCTCACCCACAATTCATTTCCAAGGCCGTGCGAAGGTCCTTCCACCTCTTTCCTATTCCTTTCGAATCCGTTTTCCTCCCCCATGCTTCCTCTACCAATCCTCTGGCTCCCGCTAAACAATGTGCGCTGACGCCGGATCTGGCTCAAAAAAATTACTGGTTCCCTCTTCCGCTTAGTCCTCTGTCGTAGCTGGTCGTTTGTAACCCACGCGCCTCGTGTGGCCCCCTAGGTGATTTTTGGGGCCGAGTACCGTCGATCCCTAGCAGTGCGAATCGTCATTCAGATGAAAAAGTAAAGAGCAGTATTAAGTACAGTTTTTCGACTGTCATTGTTCACATATGTACAACGCTAATTTTTGATGAAATTTTCGAGAGTGGAGAATAATATTTAAATGTTTAAACTAGGGCTGTCCATCCCGCAGAAAGGACGGACGTGTATGTATTTGATTCAGAGAGATAAATTAACATTAATACTTTTTTTACCTTTAATGTAAAGCGACATTAATCTCCGTTTGATGATACCTTTTCTTTTTCACGTGCTGAATTGAATTGTTTTTTTTTAAGTTTGTTTATTAAATATTGTCATACGTTAGAATCTATTATATATCTTGAAAAGTGGTGTTCAAGACAGTTACTTTTAGCTATTTTATTACGTTTGTTTCGTATCGTATTATGATCGTCAAGTTGTGTATATTTGATTATTTTATTCCTTGATATCTGTTGTAATTATCCTTGTAATAATCTTACCGTAGTCATCTACACACAACGACTAGGAATTGATATTGTTCTATTTTTAATCAATCTTAGGATAATGTCAGATTGATTGGACCACATTGCATAAACAAGCGAAGCACTTTATAACCTTAAACTAGCTCCCCATGCAATTGGAATGTATTAGTAGGCAACTGACCAAAGCACCAGATGTAGCATTTAGGAATACGGGAGACAGGGTGTAAGTGTATACATTTTCCGTTCGTAAAATTCATTTGTGTTCTTAGCATCAGATGATTGAAATTACTTTCTCCATTTTATATGTTTTAATTAATTTTTCCGTGTTTCTGACCCATTTCTCCAGTTAGGATTGTTTCCGATTTCATTTTTTCATGCTGATTGTGGCAGATTACATTTTCTTTAATGCAGAGGTGATTTAACTTGAAGGTGATTTGATTTCAGTCAACATATTGTGTCATTTTACTTCGATAAGGCTCTAAAAATGGAAGAAAACTGCTGTATGCATGAGTATTATCAAACTAAACTATCATATTTCCATAATTACACGATTTAATTGCAGCTGTTCGAGAGGGATTGACAGTAATGCGTCATTTTCGTCGTTAGAATGGGTGGATATTTGGATAGGGGCAAGAATTTTCTCAGAGAACGGAGGAAGGTTTGAAGAGTGAAACGTGCACGTTAGGATTACTCTACCAGTTACGAAAGGTATCAAGGTTTAGCGGTTTAACGTCTTATCTGACGGACGGAGTACTGAATTTGAAGTGCTCTTCTAACAATGCCCAACTGGGAACCGGTATACCAAGGAAACATTTCTGCCACATTTATAAATTAAGGTTATAAATTCCTTTAAGCACAAGGGCCGAAAGATTCACGAACGTTGGCTGAATTAAAATGGCTAAATTATAGCACTCTAAGATTTTGGATGCTTCTAAGGCAAAGTTTATATCGCATTGTCTGACCTAAGATGTTGATACTAGGTCAAATACCGCATACAGGCGCTGGATGGGATGTGAACTCATAACCTTTGGATCGCTTGGCCGGCGATAGCCAATCTTACTACTGCCCAAAATATTTGAAGATTTGTTTCTAAAGCTGAATTTTAGAAAAAAGCCTGCCAAATGAATCAGGTTGACGAGTGGTGGCATCTATTGACAGGAACATGTAACAGCGACACTATTTAACCCTCACGATCGTTTCGCTCCGGCTTTAGATAGGTTTTGGCGTCTTATCAGGAAGGAATATTCGAAGATGCAGAACCGTCACGAGCGTGAGTCATAGGGCTTAAAGGGATATATGTACCTTTCCCATAATTTTCAGCCGTTTTACAGAGAGTACCGCTAAATACTTACGGGATGGAGTGTTCATGGTATTCATCCGGATTTGAACCCGGTAGTCTTCATCGGCTGCCAGCCATTAGACGAAGGAAGTAGGTGGGTCAACTAATACTCTCAGATAGAAAAATACTGTAGACGGTTATAAGGATAGACGAGGTAAACGATGATGAGATATTAAAAAAGAAGGCATTATTGGTGGTGTGAAAAAGAAGAGGAAATACAGATATTTGAAGAGATAAAGATCGTAAGAGTTAAGCTTAAAAATGAATGAAATGCAAAGTTAAGTTGGTACTCTCCGTCGAAGCTTACCCAAATCATTGGAAATCTATCAGTCACTCTTTATTTATAGCTAACCAAATCCACTCGGTCTTCTACGTGTTTTCAGGGACATTAATGGAAATTTCGCTATTGTCAATAGTTTCGTTTTTAAGCGTGGAGTCATCTCAAGTCGTCAAGTTGTTAGACATTTCCAAATTATTTTAAGGTACTTAACAGTGTTTTTCCGAATAAGGTAGAGTTATTTTTTGATTTAAAGTAACATATATCCAATGGATTGCATCCACCCTCATGTAAAACGGTCGGAAATAATATACATCAGGTGAATTGTATTTATAGGGGTCAAGTTTGTGCAGCATTTAATTAAATTATTACAAAATATGTATTTTTAAACAATATTAAACTAAAAATACTATTTTCAAATTAATGGCTAGATTGATTTACTAATAAGTTCCAAGGAATATTTGTAATCAGTAATCCTCATAAGAAGAAGTCATTTGTTTGTCGTCTTTTCAGCCATTGCCCATGAATTTCTCAGAAAAGAGCAATTACTTCAGGACGTAGATACTGCTTCGTTTCAATCCTTTTTCAAACAGGGCAAGTCCTAGTGTGTAAGCTCGGAGAAATGTATTGCCAGCACTACAGAGATTCGTGAGCTTATAGATGTAATTGGAAAAAAATACTAAAGTGCAATAAAAAGCATGGAGACGTCTTTAGGCCTCAGGAAGTTTGAAAGTCACCGGCTGAAACTTACAAAAAAACTGTTAAGTCGCATATAAACGATTCCATTATTTTCTCCATCTATTTAGTCGAAAGGTTCTTAAATTGCCATTTTCGAAGATGCATAGAAATATAAAGACGATTATTTTCTTCAGCAGAATTTGAGTATTCCTTAAAAGAGGTTTATTATAATTTTCTCCTTCTGATATTGTCATTGAAATAGCATCTTTATTGCTCACTTTTGTTACATTGACACACTGCTTGGATTTTTGAATTGATTAATGAAATTAAAATTTGTAATTTTGTACCTAATGAATAAATTATATCGAATAATTATATGGAAATATGGGAATATAGGTAAATGTTTATGTGAATGCTTCCGGGTTATATGGTTTGACCTCATAGGGTTGAAAAATTATTATTTATTTAAATTACTTATGAAGAATTATTTTGTTGCCATTGAGATAGTACAAGTCCTTTTCAAGATATTTTTAATAGTTCTTTACTGCTTGTTTACTTTCAACTCAAAAAAGTTTCCCCTTATCCCCATATATCAGAAACCGTTCTGAGTAATGCTTTCTTTTCACGTTAAATACATTCAGTTGCACTATAAGGAAAAATCTGTTTAGCCAACTCTACGTGCGATTCTTTTAAGGCTGAAATCTTTTATTTTGTTGAGAAATTGAGAATTTATGAGTAAAGGCATTCATTATCGGTCCCAGGTGGAGATCAATCCCAGAAATGTGGTGGAATATGATCTTCTCACTATAAAGTGACCTCTTCTCTTTGTTTTTCACAGTCTCTTGAACAGTTTAAATTTTCTATGCAATTCATTTGCTCTATTGATATTTGGGCAAGACTCTATCCACGCTGAGTCACCGGATTCCGTCAGATCGCCGAAAATTAGCAACGTTGGGTTCGGATTGGGTTGGATGGGTGGCCCTCCTCCATACGTCTGCCACGGTGCTCTTGTCTCCTGTCTGCAAGTGGCGGGCAGGTTAAATGTGGGTTGGCACAATGGGTCTTGAGGGGTCCTAAGTGTCAAGGGAGCTCCAGAGTCTACCCGTCCAATTTACTCTATTGTTGAATTATCGTCATGGGGTAATCGTTTCATTTTGGAAATATGTTTGCTCACATCTCTCTCTGTCACACACAAATGTCTCTTCGTCATTTTATATCTAACGTATGCCACTATGTTAAGTGTCATAATAACACATCTATGCGCTCAGCAATTGTAGGAACAAAAAATGTAAATTTGTTACGACATGATTGTACCTCAAATTCAAATGTACTACCACGCCTCTGTATCAGACACATGCTACCTAAAATGGAAGAAAAACCCAAGATAGATTGAGTTGTGTTCTTGAAACATGGGTTTTTTTCTGGGCATACAGAATTCCGTTGACATATTAATTAGTTTTATGTGGGCGGATTAAATATGGATAACGTTATTTAGATGGATTGATCTGAATTCAGTTGTTACAGTCCTACCACCGAGCAATCATCAAAGTATAACTACTTTACTACTCCTCCACCCTTCTTAGCTCTCGCACTAGCGGAGAGCAGATAAAATATTATTTATTTATCCGAAATATGGGTAAAAAATAGGGTTACCCAAACTAGTAATCAGGTTGTTTATTGTTATTACGTGGAATTTAAGTGAGTGATGTTATTCGTGTTGAATTTTGACCTCGTGGATTCAAACGTTAGGTGGCAATCACGTCAGAGTACATTTCAATTTGTTTCCCAGCATTCATTCATCCTATCGCGTCACTCGCGTGAATTTCAAATTGTAATTTAATATATGCGTAAAATGTAAGTTTACTAATGATGATACCATAACTTCCTTTGACTGCATAAAAACAAATACTTCTATAGTACATTCATAATAATTTATGACCGTTCCTAGGAGTGATATACATTTGGGGCAATTGTAGCAGCTGAATATTTACCTGCAATTTTCTTAGCAGAGGTATCATACGAGCTTTAATTCATGCATTTGAGTGCTTCTGTATGACGACAGGTGGGATTGGTCATTTTGTCATTATAAAATGTACTATTTTGTTCAATTATCAAAAAAGGTTATGATTTATACATGTTATACATGATTTTATCATGTATAACGAGCAATATAAAAACATTCCATCGACTTTTTATTTGAAAAAAAACTCAATTTTCAGTAACTGCACCTACATAATTGTAATCCGGTACGGGACATGAATTACACCTAAGTGACCATATTGGTCACTAAATTTATTCCAATTGACATAATTTATCTTGGAAAAAAATGCTCGAGAAAGATGGGCACATCGAATATGGGTATCCACCGCATTTTTAGTATATTTCTGTCTCCTCCTTATTTACTTTCGCATGTTCAAATACATTGGCTAATATGCATGTAAACTTCATTTTCATGACAATCATATTGTTTCAATTCAAATATTAATTACTTTTGATATAGGTAACCTATTTTATGTGACATGCTTAAGCAACAGAAGATTTTTTCAGAAAACATGAAATGGACAACGTATCCACGACGTAATATTTGATTGCCGACTGTGGACGATTGTGAAATCCACGATTAAAAGAAAGTGTACTTTCACTAGTCACGCTTGTATGGAATGGTGAATATATGCAAAGGAATGTTTTTGTCCTTGGAGTCAAAAAATAAAGAGTCGCGCCCGAAAAAAACTGACATATCTTCGAAAGCATATGACTTTTACTCAATCAGATGACGAAGTACATTCCATTCCCTTAAACGTTTTGTTAGCTCTGATTAATTAGTTTTCCTTGGTAGTGTGGGAAAGGTAGTAAATGTATTTCATTTATATTTGGTTGCAACTCGTATATTTTTATTAATCGCACATATTTGTCTGAATTTAAATATTCCCTCGGCAATCGCCAACGCTTGCACGCAAATCCGTACATGTTAGAAGGCGAGGAATGATGGGGGAGAGTCAGTCGTGGAGAGGGAGCAATATTTCAATCGCTTGAGGTGTCGGGTTCATTTGCAAGCTTTCGTTTCTTGCTCCCTTTTCCCTGCCGCGTCAGCTCCACCCTCTCCAACACCTCCGCCAACCACTCCCCTTCCACTCGTTGATCTCATGGGACGACTTCTCCCGCAAGACGCGTGACACGAGGTCCCTCCCTCCCGAAGGGGAAATATCGGTGGGCTCCAAAGGAATCGGTGAGAGAGGAGGAGACGATGAATGTGCGGGGGGGAGGGGGATGAGAGATGAGTGCGCATGTAGAAAGGAGGGAGTATGGGGGTGCGAAGAACACAGCGCCGAGGAGAACAGGGGGTGGTGGAGAATGGGATGGGATTCGTCAGTGCAAAGGCGGATGGTGGGACGGGGGACTGGTTCGGGGTTTCGGGACGAGGTGACCGTGAGGAGGGGCCTTTGACAAGTCGAACCTCGCATTTGCGCCGTCACTTTTTTTTCCCATAGCGTCGTCGCTCGGAGATGCGAGGGCAGCTGTCGTGGCTACGAGACGGTGAAAGAGATGACTAAAAAGGGTGGGAAGCGAGGAGGACTGAGAAAAGCAACGCGTAGAGGACAGAGGGAATATCAAAGAAGGGATTCGTGCGGACGTATTTGGAAAGGATGGCTGGTATGAGAGAAGTGTTTCCTCGCTGTGCAAAGAGGCATTACTGCGCATGCAAAGACGTGCATACAGTTAAACATTGAATCATACGATTTACTTTTATGGCATAATGAATGTGATCAGGAGGGTATGAGGATATCAGAGTATATTTAGAATAACTAATGATATATTATAGGTGATAAATTTATCGAAGCCACTCATATATTACGTCCTATCTAACGCCGTATAATTACTTGGGGATACGTAATTATTAAATCGTTGTTTATTTCGTTCACTCTAATTTCGTTCGTCTAATCTAATTGTTGTATTTATCAAAATATTAATTTTCATCAAACATATGACCATTGATATGTATATTGCACCTTAAACTGTTAAATTCCTTTATTATTAGATAGTTTTGGCGGCGTATTTATCATTCTACGTCTTTTCTTCTCCTATGAATGTGACGACGATTATAATTTTATTAATGCTTTCTTTCGTCAACATACTTTTTCGAAACCTGTTTTAAATACATTCATATAGAGTAATTTTGGCTTCCCATATCACTTACCGTAATATAAACATCCCATTATTATTTGTTCTCGTGATAATTATAGAGTTGCAGGTATTATAGATTTGTACGTATTCGAAAACTTATTATTATGATGTATTAAGTATTTTTGTGTATTCTTTTTTTCAATAAACGCCACAAATAGTTTACATTTTAATGATAACATCTTACACACTAAAAATTCTGTATCAGTTGTCTAAAATCATATGAATTAGCTGAATGTACTAAAACAAATACGATATGGGATAAGAAAACGATGCATCACGTTAATTCTCAGTAATAATTCTCATTCTCTGAAATAATGCCACGTTTTACGTTAGATATTTCATTCCTACCCATATACACATATTAAATAGTCTGTTATCAAAGCTACGCACTAGAGTTTCGTTATTTCCTGCCATATTGAGACGTGAATTTGTTGCATTATCATCAATCTCGATGCATGAAAAATTCTGTAATTCTTGTATTTCCTGTTGCCGCAGCATTGAGGTGGGCGCTGGAGGGTTAATACTTTATTTAAATACAAGTTAAGTAAAAGTATGATTTAGAGCAACATATAGATGAAGATTAACGAGCCAGTTATATTGTACCGAAATAACATTTTTAAATCAGGTCATTAATCTCCCCATTTATTTACTCTATCAATTAGAACAATACCTCTATTGGATTGGTCTATTTCCAAGTTTCTAAAACCAATGAACAAAGAACTTAGAACATTTATCTAAAATATTAAAGGCTAAGGGATTTTCTACTTTCTAGAAATCAGCTCCGATGAAAACCTGGCAGGATCAACCATATAAGAAGGTTCTGTCCGATGTAAATCTAAAATTTGAGATGCAAAATGAGTTGAGAAAATATGGTAAATGAAAAGGTTTGTTTACTATAATTCCAGACTTATAGTTTCATGAGCTAGTATTTCAGGAGGCAGGACAGGATTTTACGGCTATATTTCTTTGGGCAAAATGGCTGAAGGCATTTTGCGATCAAAATATTTACCCGCCTGGAACGTAGGCATCCTGCGATAAGATAATGCATACGTATTTTGCCTAGAAACCAGGATACATAATAGAATCGAATACTGGAAGAGTTCATGCCAAACTGATGCCACTGACTTCATGCCAAAAATCAATATTTATCATTTAAAAATTGGTAGAGGTGAACCCTTATGTAAACGAAAACCTATTCCCTTCATGTAGGTCATGCCAGGAAAGAAAATGAGCTTCTAAATCATAATTGTTATCCATCTCAGCCTCAAAAAGGATCACGGGAGTCATGTAAGCTGCTTAAGTATTTATTTATACGTCATTTTACCCCCATTTCATGACCAAACTTGTCATCCTGCAATGAAGACTAGCAAATATAAATTACCTAAATAAAAGAAATGAGTGGCATCATTATATTTGTTAACGGCACAAGGGACCGTAGAGAACAAATTCCACGAATTAGTGCATAAAACTTCCCCTATCATCCTCAAAACTTTTTCTCTAGGCTATCCTTTCTCTTAGGTCCACGTCCTTTCCTCTCTGTTTCAGGGTATCTTAATCACATTCTCCTAACCTCTTTGATGCCACTTCTTTGGTTTTCTTTGCCTTTGTTTGCGAGTTCCTGGGATCAAAACTTTCCACTTGCTCCCGTTATAAAAGCGCCCGTCAAGGAGCCAGAAATAGAACCCCTTTTATTTTGCTTTCAAGATGGCTAGCTTAAATAAGAAGCGCCTCTCTTCAGAGAATTCTTAACCACTTACAAATATTGAATGACTCAGTTTGAATTATATTCAGAAATCAAAAAGTCTTTTACATTCGCGCAATTTAATACACAATATTAAGATTCACATCCTTCGAATAACCTCTCATCATGAGTATACATAATGAATAATGAAGTTTAGTTCATGATGTAAAACTTAAGGATGTTTTTCGTTAAATTTGGGTACATATGTTTAGCGCCAAATATAGAATATTTCTCACGTATGAAAGAAAGGACAAATTTCACGATAGAACTATTGAGTATGGAACAAAAAATCGTTGAGATTCCTTGATCGTTCTTTCATCCTATGTTAAAGAACTTCTAATTTTACGAACGGTTTTACCCTAACGGTCGCAGAGAAATAATCCCAAAAGAATTTAAAAGTTACCGCGCACATGAAGAGGCATATGAAAGCGTCTATATTTACTTTGACTCTCGGCTGTTTTTACGTGAAGACTGCCGCGAGTAGAGTTAGGAAGACTCCCACGGGAACGTAAACGGAATAAGAAGGAGGAAATAGGCGAGATGAGATCGAGAACGCCCATGAAAGAGGAGATAGGGAGACGTGGGTGGAAATGGAAGGATTCGTCCGGGAGGGAACAGCTAGGAGGGACTTGAAGGATGAGAGGAGGTGGCTGAGAGAGCAATAAAGCGGGCGATAAGGGAAAGAATGGAAGAGGGAAAGGTGATGAGAAAAGAATAGCGTGTCCCGGTGCTGGAGAGTGAGAGAATTTTTCATGGAAAGCATGTCAGATGGGATGCATGGCGAGACCGCGACTGCTACGGATACCAAGAGTGATGTATAACGCCGCGTTTAAAGAACCGTTAGCGTTTCCCGTCGGCACTTTTTTACGATACTCTACGTATCTCTTGGAATGTAGCTCTCACTTTCAAGAGCTCTATTTGGACAGTCATAAACTCCCATTTTATTAATCTAATGTTAATCTCAAATGTGAGATTTACAGGAGTAATAAAAGTGTAGAAATACTTCCTCTTAAAACTAAACCAGGGTACCTTGAATTAATTCAGTGGAGTCAGTTTGTTGTGGTGGCTAAATTACTGGTCATTTATCCCGAGGGCACGGGTTTGAATCTTGGCATTGTATACCAGTCCCTACTTTGAATGCTTTACGGAGAGCACTTCAAGTGCAGTACTCCGTCCATCAGATGTGGCGTTAGGCCGTGGTCTCCTTGGTGCTTTTCGTTAAGAGCAGGATAATGCCGACGCTGGGCTTCTCTCCACTCTTCCTCTATTATCTGATAAAATCCTACCTTTACCCAGATGCCCACCTATCCTCTCTTACAAAAAAGACCTCAGAGATAGCTTACCTCCCCAAAATATTATCTACTACTTCTTGAATGCATTCAGATTTAATTTTGTTTCCTAGCTCGAATGTTTAAATTATAAATTCATTCATTTCGTAGAGGAAGCATACCACATTGAAACACCATAAAACGATAGGACTTTTCCGCAGAAAATTATTATCATTTTTTATCAAATTCCGCGCACAGTCCTATCTTTTTTTAATGGTTCAACTAGAGGTACGCTTCTATTATGGGGCAGAATCAGGTATTGATTTTCGCAATTATAACTTAAGAATCAGTTTTCCAGCATTATATAGGATTATCTGGATAATTCTCTGAGCATGGTAACTAAAATTGAACACCAGATCATATTGTGCCAATAGTTTTCACAGAGATAAAATTTAAATTCTTGCAATGTCACCGATTGCCGTTTATTATTAATGGAGTTTTACCTATTATTTCTTAGCATTTTGGTATAGTGATGTGTCAATAATAATAATTTTAATTTTGGCTTTCAAAATGTTACCTTTTACCCCTTAGTATATGAGACCCCCCCCTGAGACCATTTGCGGAGCACCCTAGCTAGTACGAAATGCGTGAACCATTTTGACAACCTCAGTACTGACATTAGCATCGCTTTCTGTTGGAAACCTATTCCAAGGGGTGTGAAGGTGGCGTCGAATTATGAAGTGTCGCGTGGGGCTAAAAGGGACAGGGCCGGGAAATGGAAAAGGGTTCGTCCCGGAGGTGGGGGAAGGTGGAGAGGAAGCGGGGACTGGGAGTAAAAGGGAGGAAGGAGGAGAGGTGAGTGGCAGGGGGTGATGGAGGACCGGGATCGTCTTTCTCAGGCTTCGAAGCGTCCCCGATTGAATGTCAGAGCTGTTGAAGAGAATTGGAAAGTGAGCGCCTTCCGTTTATCGGCGTAGTCGAATGCGTTACCCTTCCTTGGCATGTCCTTCTTTCTCCGCATTGGAATTCGGTCTCCGAAGTCATGTTTCTTAAATCGGAGGGAGATCCCCCACTTCTCTCTCTCTCTCTCTATCTCGCCGTCTTCTCTTAAATCATTTCCCGAATCCGATGTCGCTCGGGATAGATGGAAAAGGATTGTGAAATAGTAATCGGGCGATTCTTATACATCTCCGGGAGATATATCTTCCCGTATCTCGTGACGGATATCTGGAGATGAGAATGATGATTAATATGCCACGTGTGTTAGGGGCGTAATTTCAAAACGGAGATGGATCACGCCCATAGCTGGCGAGCTATTGAAACAAAAAAAATCCCGATGGCGAAGGCGTTTATAACTATATTAGTGAAGCATATATAATATATATATCATATTAGAGAAGCATATACCTACTTTTAGTGTAACTTATAACAATTCCATAAACAATCGTGAGCATTCAGCCATGACATTCTTTACACTAAAAATATGTATATGATTTAAATATGCTCAATTGAAGTTCCACGTGTATCATTAAATCAATGTATTCTCCTATATAAATTACAATTAAATAGTTTTTTATTTAGGTTATTGATTGTTTTTGTGGTACTAAACCTAGTGCTTAATTTATCATTGAGCTTAATTAGGCCGATGTAGGCAGGTGATACTTGGTGGAACTTTCATACGTTGAAAATGCTAAGAATATTACAATTTAACTTAATTAATTAAATTTGGACAATTTAACTATTACATTTTTGTCTGCCGATTGATTTCAACGTCTTAGCGTCATTGTCAAGCTATCCAAGCCGATAATTACTTGAAAATGACGCCAAGACTTTCAAATCGATCGGTAGAATAAAATTAAATTATGGAATTGAGCTGGAATTTCTGAGATTTAAATGCAGTTTAGGTTTATAATTTTGATCAAACATCTAAGAAATAAAGTCGAAATCGGTACTTTCCCGGCGTATCTGCCTCAAGAAGTTTCCTTTGGTTGTCCACCGGGTAAAGGGCGACGTTTCGGCCGGCGTTTCGACCCTCGACTCGAGGGTTATCTTCAGGGCGAGAAAAGATGATCCTCGAGGAGAGGATCGAAACGTTGGCCGAAATGGACGCCGTTACCTGGTGCACAACCCGAAAAAACTTCTTGAATTCTAAGGAATAGATATTTTCAGAACAAATGTACTCACGCCGCCACTTAATAGATTATTTACTACCAGTGACAAGGCCCATTAATGTTTTTTCTTCGATACCTGTGTTTAGTTAATGCAATTAGATATCCCTGTCCGCTATCTGGTGATTCCTAGCAAATACATTGGGACTGAAGTATGTGCTTCCTTTTTTGAGTCCTAACACACTGATTTAAAACGAATGGCATTATCATTCTTATGCAGCCAAACTGTTTCAAGTCGTAACTTAACATTTGTTTTCGTAGTTGTTCCTATTAACTCAGAATAATAATTTAAATATTAGCAGGTACGTAGTACCTTATAGTTTATAAAAACGGAAACTAAACATCGGCATTTGAGGCTCTAAAATAAAGTTTTAGATGGCTATGAACTAATTAATTAAAAACAGTATGAAATATTTTTGTTATGAAGTTATATATTGCGGGATTTTTAAGCCTTTTTTTCTTTCACGAAAATTTAATATGGCTACGTTTAAAAGCTCATTGGCACTGGTTCGGATAGGATGCTCTTTCTGATTTCAATAAACGTAGACACGGCTCTGAATATTCTATAAACACCGGGTGAGCAACACAATTTCAGTTTAATAAAAGACAAGAACGACTCGCACTTTTTGAATGCTGGCTGGCTCCCCCAGACTTTCTAATATTAAAACGCCTCGCCAAACTGTTGGCTTTAGTGAATAACCGGAGAAATCTGCAGGTGACATGCTTGGAAACTTACGCGCGTGGGCTTTATCAGTTGCTGAATGCTTCTAACCACGGGATCCTCACGGAAAAGGAAAATGGTCGTCATATTGCCCTGGGGCGACCGATTCAGTAAAGAAAATATTTTGCTCATGTATCACTCGATTCATGCACCAGACGTTGGCATATCAAATGTGCATAGGGTGATTTGAACTCAGATATTTACGTCTCTGTTTTAAGATAAAATAAGAGTAACGGGGGTGCTGCCACCACGGAAGTAATTCAAGTGCTTAGCGAGCAGCTGGAAAACTCCACGTTTCAGCATGTCACTCGACTTTTCAGCTATTCATCTTTTTGTGTAATTCATAGAATATGCATTAACTATTTTAATCTCCGCAATATTAACGTTATTCTGAATGACCAAAGTTTCTCATCTAATACTGCCACTTTTAGAAAATAAATTTTTAACTATATTTAATGAGTTTAAAGGTTTCTCATATTTAAAAAGCCACATGAGTCAGTATGTTTATAATTAAACGCCATGAATACTGCACAACCTCTATATAGTGTCTTTTCCTTTTTTGTAGGTTCATATGTTTCAATTTGTGCACTTTGCCTATATAGAGTTCCAGCTACCTGTGTAGCTTTTAGAAAATAGTATTCGTATTTTGATACACTGAGGTTTTACTTGTGACAAATTCCTCTCCATTTTCAACAATTAGAATCTCTATCTAGTTTTTATTTGCATACCATGATCTAAAGTTACTATTCATAGAAATTTTTGTTCTTGATAGCAAACACGGTATTAAAAAAATATTATTACTTATTTTTCATTTCTTTTTATATTGGGAGAAATTGTCCATTAATGTAATAAAATTTCTTAGAAAATCCGTGAATCTAAATTTACATTTTTGTTCCTATTACTTATCATTTGCTCAATAGCAATTATAACTACTCATGTGTTCATTTGTAAAATATAAATGCACATATATTTTACGAATTAAGAAGTTTAAAATGAAAAGAATTCGTAACATAAGCTTATTGACAGAAAAATGGTTGAGAATATTTCTATGATAGAAAAAAGATTGTAAAATGAAAAAATAAAACATTGACTTGTGCCAACTAATATTGATACGGCATTACTGTTAGATAATAGATGTGGGAAAATCTCATGTGAATATAGAATGAATAGATACGACCTAGAAAAAGCTTGGAATAAGCACATTAGTCAAAGTGTTGTGCTACGCTGGGATGAACCTTAGCAAATATTTCCGACGATATGATATCGGGGAATAATTCATATTTAAATTCATTGCCAATTTTGGACGTGAATGAAACTTGACAATGTATTCCAGAATTTGCATGCTATCACTCTGATCAAATTTTAGCAATTTTTTCGAATTTTTCTCATTTATTTTTCCATTCTTGGGTTATTAATCACTAGTTGCCATTTTCTCGCCGACGTTTGAAACTCGAGGGCCCTTTATTGAATTTCCCATCCTTCTCCGCAAGCGCCGACTCCAATTTCATGGAAAGGTTTGACAGTAATGCGAAGGGACTTGGTGGGCGCATTGGTGTTGGTTTAACCCACATCTTACCTGTCAGCGATCATGTAGCGGCAGCCGGAATACAGATGTGTTGGCTTTCCCCCTCTCTCAGCTATGGGAAGGTCGGGAACGATGCACTGGCGAATAAGTTGTGTTCCATTCGCCCGTGGAAGAGGTCTTGGAATAAGAAATGGACCCTGGCGATAGGGGAGCGTTGATAAGGGAAAGGTGACTTGAACAAGGTTGACGAGGCGCGAGAACTCTTTATATGCCTCCCGTTGCTCCTTTCAAATTTATTCAGATTTCTTCTAGAGGCTCTGCCTTCAGAACATATTTTCTTCCTTCCCCTAGCTTGGGTAGACGTATACCTTGAGTGAACTTGGTGGCCTTTTTCACCCATGCCTTAGGATGAGATTAAATTTTATCGTTACCTGCTTTCTCTCCCAAGCAAACGGGATATACGGCACTCTGTTAGTGGTGAAGGAGAATTCATGGAGTAAAATGATTTTTCTCCACGCTAATTTGGTTATTTATTCTTTTTTTGCCATGGCGCTTGTTGCTAGTATCATATCATATGAACTTCGCATATCACGAGGGTAGATTTGATAGAGATAGTTTGGTTGTACATATGTCATTCCCGCAGATTTTCTGTGAACAGAGGAAATTTCTCTGGAGAGTAGTGTTTAATAGCTAATCAGGAGTTAAAATCAACATTTTGTGACCAAGAACGTTCGTGCTTTGAAAAAATGTTGGTTATATTAATACAGTAAGCGTTTATGATAAACGCTATATTTTCATTAATACGCGAATTTTAATGCTCTGGAAAATTAGTAGACCATCACAAATGGTCAGAAATGTATCGGGTTTGTCATTGTTCAATTATAAAACATGATTTTGACTAGACGCAATATATTTATGGATGTTATCCTGATTTCGTGTCAAAAAAGTGTACTAAGGCATGTTGCTTGGCAACGTTTTGCGTTTTTTTTTATTTTCCCACCTTAATAAAGGAAAGATTTTCCTTTGTAGTTTTCGTAAAATAAACATGCAGTAGGACTACATATCGTTCCACTGTCCCTTGCACAAGAGGGCGTTAGGCATGTGTTTTATATGCGTGAGGCATTTTCAAAATTTCTGACGTAAAGCACTCCTGTTTCACTCGAATTTCTATCAGTTTCCACCAAGGAGTTACACAACGTATTTTGACATGGACTTAGACGTATATTTCTTGTCATTCGGTCGTAATGTCTGCTCTTACACTCAAGTGCTCTTCCTGAACCAATATCAACAAATATGAGAAAGATGTACCTACAATAACCTTGCCTTTCACTCTCGGTACTGAAGCAAGAAATTTGGAAACGAATGCATATACCTCCAAGAAAGCGAACATTAGCAATTTGCTCCAGAAGACAGCTTTTTTTAATTCCTGCTCTGCATTTTGAACTCTCCAAGGCTTTCGCGTAGTGATTCATAAAAACATTTTGACGAGTATATTTGTTTTAGCTTTCCGAACGGAAAAGTAATGAAGGCAACTTTGCTACAGACCTATTAATGCTCCGAACAAGTAAAACTCCGAACCGAATTCGCAAAGCTCCGCTGGGGGAGAGGAGATATGCGATGACGAACACACGATCGGGGTCGCCTGCATCCCTCACGGAGGAAGGAACGTCGCCCCAGGCCCTTTGCGAACATTTCGTTCGTGCTCGACCGCGACACAAAAAGTCTGCCAGCGCTGGGAACCGACTCGAGATGCAAACCATCCACATCCCCGCCTCCCTTCCCCCCTTATCAAAGAGAAGCCAGGGATGGAAGTGGGATGCGGCAGAGGGCTTGCGGAAGCGTTTGGGAGGGGAGGAAGGGGGTAATTCGTGATGGGGTGGGTGGCGGGGGGAGTTTTGAAGGGTGTTGCACCGGAGGCGAACTAACTTCTAGATGCGTGGTTCGGATGTGTGTGTGTGTGAGTGGGGGAGCCGTCTTGCCGTCGATTACTGGAGGTATTCGAAAGTTTTGAAGCGGGAGGAAGGGAGATGGCCGGGGGTAGATTTGGGGGGAGCAGAGGCGGGTTCTTGCGCCAATATAGGGTCAGCGGGCGTGTGACAGGACGGATTGGCGCGGAGCATTTGGTGGAAGCGCGCGGATGCAGGAAAAATACGAGGTAGAGAGAGAAAGACGGGAATGGGGCACGTATAGCCAGGGGAAGGGTAGCTGGCGATTCCCCGACGGCTGCACAATGCAGGCGTGAAGCTGGGAAACGTGCCTCACTTTTTAGGCGTCGGGGGGAAAAGTTCACGAGCACGCGGATGGAGCAGTAAAGTTCAGCAACGTTCCGCAGCGATATGTTTTGCAACAGTTTTGACGGAGAATAGCGTCCGTCGGGATGGGAGGAAAATAAAATGAGACTCGAATTCTGCAAAAAGTGGTTGCCTTTCCGAGTTCTTGACGAGCAACACTGGCATTAGAACTCTGACAAACGTGTTTTCACGGCTATTAAATATTATATTTTAAATTGGATATTCACATTGTATTGTGAGACTAAGACTAACCAAAGCTATCGGATGCATTTAAATTAGCAATTTCATTTTTTAACCCTGATCTTTGATCATGAGTAGAGATCCTTTTGTTTCTCGATTAATACCAAAGAATTGTCAATCATGCATAACCAATGATTCAATTCTCGGGAATAGCAGCGTCTTCTTGAAATAAACATGGAAGAATTTATTTCGTCCTCTCTCGGTACAAGATGACATTGCTATATAGGTTCAAATTATATTTGAAAACTTTTTCATTATATCCGATGCTGAGAAGATTAACTTCCAAACACAGAAAGATTCCAGTTTGAAACTTCACGTGGGCAAATTGGTGTAAAATATGTTTTCACATTTACAAAATGCTTCGAAAATACAGCATTCAGCGCGTTGGTAGGAAGAAATTCGAATGGTGAGAAAATGGGTCTAATTTGAGTTATATTCATTTGTAATCTTTTGAATTTTGCACTAAAAATCCATATTCGTAAGTTATATATATTTCGACGAATATGTGCCGCCCATCCAAGGAGGGAATCTGAGCCTAGAGCCGATCCCTGTAGGGACAATTTATATTTGCATCATTACTACTGTTGTTTAATGATATTTTATCTTGTGCAAATCCATTTAAATGGTAGTATCCCTAGATAAAATGGAGCTATCGTGAATATTACCGATACGCCCCGATAGCAGAAGTCTTACTGCCTGGAGTGGAATCCAGACCCTTAGGATTGGAAGCTAATGGCCTAGTTATCTAACTTATTTTAAAATATTGAGTAGGATTTGTAGAATCTGTTTGCGCTTAACCTCGTGCCTACTTCACGATGTGATGGACATTAAACTGCAACATGTCTTACACATAATTGGATACGTTAATTTAAATTAAGTATTATAGTTAGGAAACGAAATTGGTGTCATAACAAAGTAGTAGGCAGAGTAAGAGGATAGAATATCAAGTCGCTGAACCTCGAAGCGAGAATTCCAAGTAGATGCGTACGAGAAAAAAAATGGAAGATATTTAATGACAATGGTATTCGGAAAGTAGGTATCGAGGATAGAATACTTCCTCTTAGATGGTTTGTATTGGATTATAAATATGCCAATTTGAAGTGAAAGATACGTAGTGTAGCTATAAAGATGATAGATGAATAAAATGCAAGGTTGAGTAAGGGAGCTCCATCAAAGTCTAGCTAAATTGTTAGAAAAAAATCAATCGATAAATAATGCGTGGACAAAACCTTGCACGAAACTCGAACATCAGGGCAATTTTGGTGTATGCGAGTGCATTTCTTCTCTACATTCTATTTTATTTCTTATTTTAATACTGAATTGTTGCAACGGCAAAAAAGTAATTTAGTTTCTTTGGTTCCAAGGTGAAAGTACTTTTATTTTGAGTGTTAATGGTCATTGGCGTTGGTCGAACTATACCAAGAGGGGGTCAGGTACGAAATGCTCCCTATGCGGTACATCATGTCGTGCAGTTGTGAAATACAGTCCTTGTTACTTAAAGAGTTTCTCTTTCGCTACTGATAACTGGAAAGAACGACCCATTGACGCCCATGTTTTCGCCCCGAGGATTAGGAATGACCCGGCGACACGACCCCTTACAATTGCCCCCGTGAAGGAATCCAATTTCTTTTTCAATAAAAAAACAGACGGGTTCCGAGGACGTTAAATTGCACTCATAATCGAAATTTTCTTCCCTTTGTCCCCCTGGCCCTTTCTCCGGCCTCGTCGTTTTATCTCGTTTTTTTTTCTTCTCCATACCTCTCGAAATTTCACCCCCTTCCTCTCCGTTTCCATCTAAAACTCCCGCTCCTCATCCCCGTAGGAGGCCTCCGCAATCCCATGGGCCCCTGCGTTATTCTTCGGCCCTTTTCCACCAGTCGGTTCCCCCTCCCTCCCCCCAAAGGAAACGCCATCTGTCACCTCCTTTGTCTTTTTTTTATACTTCCTCCACTTGCCGCAGTTCCATGTCGCCCCTGTCCCCTACTGACTCGTGGGGTATTTCCCTCCTCCCCCACTCCCCTCCAAACCCCTTCCGCATCCACCTTCTCCCAAGACCCAATCCGAAGAAACCGACGTCGCCTCCCTCCCTCCGAAGAATTCTCCCTCTCCTCCGGTATTTCCCCCGTTTCTCAGACCCTCTCCTCCCGCCCTACCCAATAGTCGTCAGCCTCCGCTCCTTTCGTCCGCATACCCTCACAGGATCTAACCCCTCCCCCGGAGCTTGGGGGAAAAAATCGTGTCTTCGGTCTGTTTCTCATCATTTCTCAGAAACGGAAACATTTTTGTGGCGGGGACTGGGGAGGGCGGGTGGGAGGGATTTGGGGAGGGGGTTCTTTCTTTTTCGTGAGAGGCGGCGGGTGGTTTCGCGGGGGGGGGGGTATAGAGGTGGGGGGTGTAGAGGTGGGGGTAAGGATGCCGTTCACCTCCGTCTGAAACTCGCAGGTGTGCCAGTCATTCCTCTCGAATCGTCGGGCGTCGTTCCCCACGATCGATATTTCGCGTTAATTTTTATCGCTTCCGGTCCCTCCTTTCCGTCCCCGTGGGAGGGTGTGTCATCTCCGGTGCACCTCGCTCGCGTTTCAGCACGGAGCCCGTCTGTCTTTTTTTTCCGTGTGCAACTTTAATTGATCCGTTCGTGGAAGTTTGAAAAGATCAGTGGTGACTTCCGGACTAATTAAAGTGCTCCCGTTTCTCATAAATTCCTATGTTTGCCTCAGGAATAAGAGTAAGTTTTGGTTGGTTACTTTTTTATTTCACCTGATCTCTTTCGTTGATAATTTTTGCGTCAATATTTGCCTTGTTGATGAAAAAGGAAATTTTAAATTTACTCATGGGAGTCAAGTTAATAGTCTTGTGGAGCTAGAGTGGTTATGACCCAGCGAAATGAGTACTATTATAGACGTGCAAACCTCAACGGTTAAGAAATGAATAAATAAATTGAAGGAAACCCTGATTTGCCTCGTATCTCTTCCACTGTATATTTTATGCCTGCTTTGTGGACCTATTAGCTCTCCATCTATTAGGAAATTTATTTTTTTGTAATTATATTTCATTCTATTTTTTTGTGAAGGCGAGAAAAGTTTACTGAGTATATGAAAAAGTGACGTCATAACCAAGATTTAGTCAAAACTTTCAATATCAGTAATAGGCCCCTAAAGCACTCCTTTCTCTTCTCTGTGCCATCTTTTGTGATGGAGTGTAGCATGTGCATTCGTATTCAACATAAATTGACGTTTACATAGACGTGCATAAGTGGGTGAAATTTGGTGGAAATCTAGCATCCTTCTTGGTTGGGTCCCATATTTTCTCAGCCGTGTTGTTGAGTTTTATAAATAAATCGGCCTTTTCAAAAAATATTAGTAATTGATGATTGTATCTCCACAGTGTTAATAAATATTGGGTATGGGGAATAAGAGCATGTTCATATGTAGCTTCCTTTGGGAAACGACTTACAGAATATTGCAAGATTTACGCACACCATTGTTTTTTTTTCACAGTTCAGCATAGAACTATTAATTAGTGTCTTATATATGTGCCAGAAGATTGACATTAGTTTTGTATGAACTGTTCTCATGATAAGTATTAATATATTATTACTAATTATGTCATCGAGAGTGCATTCCTCGTGATTTTCTAATGTTTAATGCTAGGTGTATTACTTATTTCAACTGTCATCACAATGCTTTATTTTGATGTGGCATCTCGTTTTCTTTTCCTCTGTTCAAAATAGCAAAAACTAGTTTCAGTAGGAAGAGACTCAACCCATAACAGTACCACGAAATCCGCAAAATATAAATGTTCATGACTCGTATGCACACAACGTATCTGAATTCCCTTCCAAAAGAATTTTTACCACTATTGTAGGAGCGCTTATCCTGCAACCACAAGTGTTCAGTGAAAGAGAAAGACTAATAGGATATACTTCTAGCGGGAATGTCTTTGAGGATAAATAATTATTCCACTGGGATCAACGTACATTGTGTGAGAGCAAATTGCCCAATTTCGTAGAAGTTGAGAATAATCGTAGGTAAGAATGACGAGATTAAACCACATCCTTATCTAAGTTTATTCACTCGAATGGTAAATGATGTTAACCGAAGGGGTACGCTTACCTAGGGTGAGCCAAAAAGTCCAATTATATACAAGGGCGAAGGAAATAAATTTTCCCTGCGTGCTCTAACCCTTTAGCAATGGTTACATCATAAACATAGACACCAAAATCTCGGCAAGCCTGTCATTCTGTGCATGCACTCCGCCAGCCTGAAAGCCTTTTTATATTTGCATTTATATTTTATCAACCTCACTCCTAAGCACACCACGTATCTCTTTAAACGCTTTCATTCTCGCAGATTTGGACCAAATTTCCCTTTAACATTTTAGGAGTAGGTATTGTTGTTTTCTGATTTCAGGCAAAGGTTGGAGCTTTTCGCCAGTATTTATTACTTTTTTCCCCGACCGTTAAAAAGAACGTAGAATAAAGCATTCTAAAGAAACAGAATAGTCGTTAATAATTTGAGCAGCAAAACTGATTCTCTCATTATAGCAAACAATTGCGTATTTCTGGAAGGTTTATGCACGGAGGCACAATATAGGTCACTTGCAAGCATCACCGAAACCGGTAGAGCTAAATTTACACTGCGCTGGACGAGGTGCTTCAATTATTTAATGAAATACAGTTAACCGAAAAAAATTAGAATGAGAAAAACGGAAAGAATACAGATGCGATGAAAATGCTAAAAGCTTTTGTCATGCAAATTGGAGATGAATTTTTAAAAAAAGTGCACGTGGAGTGGTTGTATATGCAGAATGGCTAATGAACTCTCGCCCGTCTCATCCCTATTAATAAAATAAGAGTGAAATTCCATAAAAAATGAAGCAGTCTTATAATCGGCAGGTACTTTTTTAAATTGAACCCTCATCGTGTGCAAAAAAAATTGCTGAAAATATGCGTCCACTGCCGGTGACCACTCACGCTTTGCGATCATTAGCTTATAGAGGACGAGTTTTACTCGCACCACGCCTATTTCATGCCCCGCCGAGGATTTTTTTTCCTTCTCCCCGCATGACCTTGCGAATTGAAGCGTTACGTTATGTGACTCCCGCACGTCCTCATGCACGGATGGCTAGTCCCTTTGCGCCGTCACGACGCCAGACCTTCGGCGTCGACTCGCGTTCCGAGGAAAGGCCTTCAATTTTTGGGGTCAACATGCCATCCAGGAGCGGGAGAGAGGAAAGATAAAAAGATTTGATTCATGATGGTGGAAAAATCGTTAAGTTGGCATCGACGCGGGCATTAATTTCTCTTCCACCAAGCGAATATTCAGATGCACGGGACAGCTGTGTTTATCTGCATCTACAGAATACCGTAAAAACCAACGCATGTGTCTGTGGAAGGGGTTGAATCATCATCAGGTAGCTCTAATGTTGAGAAAATAATTCTCAAGCTGACATACACACGGGTTTTATTCACTTAATTCGAATTCAGTTAAGAATTGAAGAATTTTCGCATGTAATTCTGATGCTAACGAATGGTAATCACCCTCTGAGAAGGGCACATCATTGATAGAAATATGCAATTGTTGACAATAATGTAATGTACTGAATCGTTGAAATTTATCATCCTACGTGGATGTTCAATCAGGCAGGATATCTGCTTTATAAATTTTATTAATCCCCGAGGTTGCTTGGGATTAATTTAGTGAGACCATTATGTATTGCGCGTAGTATTTTTTAACCGCTTTGTATTTCGATCCATCTCTCTAGTTTTACCTTAATTATCCGATACCCGGGAATGTTAAATATACTCCAATTATCTTCAGAGACCGTATTTGCCTTACATTTTTTGCTGTAAGGTGTTGGAACAGGGAAGGGACTTAAACTAGCTTTGTGAGTTGGAGGTAACAGTATAATAAGAGATAAAACCGTAGGTGAAGTAATGACTAGAGTCTAGTACATTGTATCCTACGCAATAATTAGCCGAGGGTTAAAAGTTTATCCCCCGCTCCAAATCTATCCGTATTCAAAAGAGATTTAATGACAAAGGATTCGTGGATTACGTGCCCCGTAGGCGGAGCCGGGAATTATCCCCAGGGAGAATGGAAGCAGAGGATAGGGCCTAGGCGAGGAGTGTCTTTGTTAAGTGTTCACTGCTAGGGAGCATGGGCGTCTAGATCCACGAGGCGAGGACTATCCGACCTTGCCCTTGTTTCTGCGTCTTGCTTCTTCTCCACAGTGACTCCCTCTATGGAACGGAAAGAAAAACAGGAGCCGCGAGCAGGGCGATGAAGCGAGAGCATGAAGTGTAGGGGGGTTTGGGCGTGAGGGTTCCGTAGGGGGTTGGGGGTGGCAAATTGAACGGAGGAGAGGCGGTAAATGGGTTAAAGGAGACAGGCCGCCTTACCACCCTCTCCTCAAAGTGCTACGTCACCGGGTCGAAAAGTACAAACACCACATCTAATGAAGGAGGTCCGTAATGCACGGCTCCGATCTAATATCTAAAGGCGGCGATGGGGGTGGTGCAGGATCGCGGGGGCTTTTTGGGGCCGGGAGAGCGGGCTGTTAGGGATTGGGCGAAGATGGAAAGGGAGCGGCGGAAGACAGGATACGGGGGTAATGTTGAAAAGGGTGCCGAAAGCCATGGGTGGAGGGAGAAGATTGAGCCATCGATTTTTACGCGGGCTTGTGCATTTGCCACCACCGTTTTCCTCGCTGACAGCTTAATGCTCGCTGCACATGGCGCCCTCGCTGATGCCAGCGGGCAAATCTTGAAGTAATAATGTTAAAATACCGTTCCAAAGTGCCATGAATAACGCTCTCATTATGTATCGTCGGCGAGATGGAGTTTTTTTTTTAAGTGAGTCACTGGAAGCCGTCGGTACGGGAGACGTGGAGGTAGCTAGCGTGTGTTCATTTGTGCAGTTGGCTCTCGTCGCTCACGGTACTAGGAGAGCTGAGAACTGGGTCGAATAGGGCGGGATACGGGCTAGGGGAGGTGGAAATAAGGGGAGGAAAGGGTGCAGCCGGAGGCAACCGGGGTGGGAGGAATATTAAAACAATTGGAGGTAGAATGGCCGGGAATACCTCGCTTTCTCCATCCACCACGCAGCGGGGTTGTCGAAAAGTAGGGACGAAGGGAAAAAGAGATAAAAAACATGGTGCGCTCACTTCTTTCTGTTTTTGACGTCAATTTTTTTGCTGCGCTTCGATACGAGGCAGATACGTGCCGCGAAAAAATTCATGTAAAGTGCTTTCTGATGTTTTTTAAGCACAGTTAGGCTTGAGGTAGGTACTTTTTAATCATCCTGCAGTTTTCCTCTGAAATGCTAAAAGGGATCCCCGGCGTCAGTCTCTCGCATTCAGTCCAGTCCTCGTGCAAATGCAAGTATTTTATGACGTCTGTTAATGCGCCGGTTGCAAGCCGTGATTTATTCACGTTCTGCAGCCATGGAAGAGATTGACAAAACAGCGAAACAGTTCTGAGCACATTCTTGGCTACATGAAATCATTCAACTGACCCACCCACTAGTTTGGATGGTTAATAATTAAATGTGCTATATTTTTTGACATTATCTACTTTTTATCATTTCATAAATCAGGGAACCCATGTGTTTAATTAAATTGGGATTTTTTTAATTTTAAAACTTTGTGATTTTTTATGTGCATATGGTATATTTTCGGTTGTTAATTTGGATTATTTTTTACTTTACTTATTCCCTAATGCTTGCCGAAATGCAATCAATGCCTGCTTTAAAGTGCGTTAGAGATCAGAAGGCTCTCTTTAGCCAAATTTACACATAACAAGTAATAATCTTGCAGATGAAAATCATGAAATATTAATTAGTGATGATAAATTGTAAAACTTACACTTACAGTGGTCGTCAGTTATATTTTTTATTAATACTTAAGGAGAAGTTGAGGCAAGTATACTTATCAACGCATACTCTTTTTAATGATGCTGTAAAATTTCATCTTCTCCTTTGCCCTTTTTCCCCTCGTTTATTTCATATTTTTTTCCACAATTTAAGAGTTCAACCTAACTCAGGCAACAACCTGATCCCAAATATTATCCAAGTTTTCCTTTTTTAGTAACTGCGAATGGCATTACTGTTAAACAAAATACATACAAAGCGTCTATTCCCTGTTAACTCTTTAAGAAAGGCGTTGACATTTTTTAGACCGACGATGTAATTTAGTAATTGTTAGCAATATCTGAATCACTAAATTCCATTATTATAAATGAGGTCTTCCCTAACACAAAAATGCCTTTCTAAGAAGATATATGGTTTGATATTATTCGTCACAATGCACTAATTCTAAGATTGGTATGTGGTATGTCACAGCTCTCCAGTCGATTCTCTACATTGAGTGGAGATTATTTTTAAAACGTATAGAGCTTTTGGCTGACCCCTTCACATTCAAATAAAATTTTCGTCTTTATTCTTTTCTATATTTTCTAAATATTTCTTCTCTTCCTGGTCACTTTCTCCCTCGGTGACTGTCTTCACCAGAGCATTGTGTCTCAACATGTGACCGAATGTTCTCTAAGTTTTTTGTCAGATATCTCTTTTCTCCCACTCTTCACAACATTTATTCGTTTGTCACTCGGTTATTATTTTAGTTTCCTAATTGTGTAGTATCAAATTTATAGCAATATTTATGATATACTATTTATTCGAGGCGTATCGGAAGAAACTAAAATGGACAAAAGTGTTTTAGCATGTCTTGTACTTCTTTTGTTCTAAAAGTATGCACATATTTTACCTCTTGTCTTGTATGGTAAATGGAATAGCTACCGTAAGCGAGTAGAAGGCGATACATTTAACATATTGTTTGTTTGAGATTTGTCGCGATTGCCTGGGTTTAATGTTCTGTATCGAATATTTTTTTCTTTCTGATACTTATCAGCTGTTACAGCAATTCATACAATAATTGGTATTACAAAGAATTTTCACTCCACGCTTCCAAAGCTTTTCATAAAAACGTCTACAATCTCTCTTTTTTTTCTCAAAACCAATCAGCCAAAAACACATTCCGTGACGGAAATGCCTAAAAGGTCTGTAAATTTCCCGGAATGGATAACTACTATTGTTGAATGCATTAACCACACTTCTGGTTTGTTATTTCCGGGAATCTCATATTTTAATAAGTTTACAGCGATGTTGTGCGGTATTCTTTGACATTCAAGTACAGACTAAGGTATGTTGGTGGTTTCTTTGAAAAATAAGTTCATTTTATTAGTACTTTATTTCATAGCATACGTTCAATGGATTATGAATCTTGGCAATTATAGCATATCAAAAATAAACACAATCACCGTGATCAAAATTAGTGTCAATAACTTTTCAACGAGTTAAAACATTATTGCATATATTTTTGTATATAAATGGCCAATCCATTGTCAAATATACATTGCCTGCTTCATTTACTGCTATTTCAGCCAAGCAGCTACTGAAATAATGAGTTTTGTTAAGTTAATCAAAGTGTATTTTAATGTTTGATCAGATATTATAAGTCGAGGCAAAACTGAATATGTTGATTGAAATTACATTATTTGCTCTACTCGCATATAGAATCAAATGTTACGTACCGCTCAATTTGCTTTTTAATTAAGAAAGATATGTATTCGGCATGAGTACGTTTCCTGGTGCACCGTATGAACATTGACGGTGGCTAATTGAATCGACTGTTGTTCTCCAAATTGTGACAACTTTTGATCCAAATCCCAGTGAAATACATTTTTAATGAACATATGCTTGCTTGCACGCTGGAGCTTGATAATGAGCAGCTAAATGAATACTTTTTCAAGTGCTCTGAAATGAGTGCATGAGTAAATTAATAATTATTCAGTGGTGGTTCCTCTCATTTCCATGGGAAATTTGAGGCATGGTGAAATAAATCAAAATGGTAAAATAAAATAATCCTGAAACAAATATTGATCCTTTTGCGTGCATGCGACCAGCCTAGCTTGCCATCAAACATATTCAATATTGAACAATTACCCACTCTTTATTTCTGTGGATTTCTGATTAGTGTTTCTTTGAATTCGAACCGCAGCACCATTCGAGAAATCTCTCAGTTGCAGGAATATAACTGAAAATAATTTAATATCTAATTGAACGTGGGCGGCTTCCAGCGAGAAAAGGTTTTACGTGATTTTACGTGCTAATCGAGAAACACGAGAAGCCTGTTACCAGAACTGGGATTTGTTTGCCGATATTTAAATTGCTAAAGTAATGGCGCCTACTAACCATATTTACTAGTAACGTTAATATTTAAATTTTCACGACAACCACAAATGCGGTGGAATTTTAAATCGCGAATTATAAGTTGGAGGGTGGGTAGGTTTACGCACTGAGTTTTCACGGTTAGGTACCATCTATTTTATTAGCATATTTGACGATTGTTATTCATAGAATATCCACCAATACCAAATTTAAACTTTGAAAGAAAGTTAAATATTGCATGCAATGAAATTTCAGCGGGTGATCATGTCTCACATTCTTCGTGTCACGTATCATTCCCTTATTCTAATTTTCGAGGGCGCTAAGAGATTATCGAGCACGTACAGCGAAGGAGCCTAGCATTAGAGGGATAGTCCGAGGCGCTAATTTCATTTCCGCATCGTGCGGAGTCTCTATCTTCCGGCGAGGATGTAACTCGGCGGTCTCTGGGAGCAGGAAATTGGCATCGTAAGCCAGGACGGGTTATCGGACGAAGTGTAAGCAGCGCACGCACGATTTCTTCGATGCTGCGGAGCTGAAAGGGATGGGTCGAACGCAAGCGGAGACCGCGGAGTATTTGAAGTGAATCGGAGTGGACAAATGGCTTTGTGCTCGTCGTGGTTGCAGAACGAAATAGAAATAGTTGAGCAGATAGGATAAGCGACGCGGAGGAGTGGTGCTGCTTTGGATAAGATAAACGCAGTGTCTTGCGCGGAAGGCCGACGAAGCGTGGGGAGAACTAGAGGTAGAGTTGTGGAGCTGGGGATGTTTTCAACCCACCTCCCCTTACCCCCGCACATCTGTGTAGCTTCTCTTCCCTCCTACCAAGTCCTCACCCTCGGCCACATCCGGGCGGTCCCGTAATTGTATTGTACATCCTCGACACCGGCGTTCTCCACCGGTCGATACAGTTACTGCAGTGGCAATGACACAAAGCGCAATAGCTGTCCCGGCTCGTTTATAGCCACTCTTCCATTATAAGGGGGTAACTTTCCCGTCTCCCGGAACCTTTAAACCGCATGGCCCTCCTTTCTGCTTTAGGTCACTCTAGCTTCATTGTTTCCCGGCGTCTGTTATTGCAAATTATGTCAGGCAATGACTCTTATTACGCTGCTCAAGGGGAACGGGGTGTAGTGGGGGTTTCGTGTGTTGTTTAGTGATATATTTATTATGGAAGAAAGATCCCACAAATGTTCATCATAAAAGTAACTACCAAAATCAAAGAAACAAAGTAGTAACAGCAATAAGATTTAACAAAAGGAATTTTTATATGAACAGGTTATCCACATTGGCAAATGACCCAAGAAAAATATGGTTAGAGATAAATAAATTAACTGGTAGAAGAAGTAATGTAGATAGCAATAAGAATTTGCAAGGATTTCAAGGAATAACTGATAATGAATTAGGAAAAATATTTTTGAAGCAGTTTAGTGATGAAATAGAAAAAATTAAGGTAAACTGTAACCACAAAATTCTTTGCATCCCTGATAGTATCATCCAAAGTAGTATTTTTGTACCAGAGATATCGGCACTAGAAGTGAGCAAAATATTAACTACCATAAAAAACAAAGGTCCTGGCATAGATGGTATTAGAATGATTGATATAAAAAAGTATGAAATATACCTTAATATCTTGGCTAAATTCATAAATTTGAGTATAGAGAGGGGAAAAGTACCTGAGAAAATGAAAACAGCTATCGTTAGTCCGATATACAAAGGTGGTGCTCATGGGGATGCCAATAATTATAGACCTATATCCATACTGCCTTCTCTGCATAAGGTTATTGAAAGATATATAGCAAACTTGTTGCTTAAATTCATGGATAAGAATAATATTATTGCAAAGCACCAGTATGGATTTCAAGAATCTAAAGGTACTAAATTTGCACTGGAGAAACTTTCAGAAACTGTAAGAAATGCATTAGAAAAGAGAATGAGTGTAATCTTATTATTTATTGATCTCAAGAAAGCGTTTGATACAGTTGATCACGAAATACTCTTGCATAAACTAAATAATATGGGTATAAGAGGAACAATATTTGATTGGTTCGTTAGTTACTTGAAGGACAGGAAAATTAGGATAAAAATAAGGGATGACTATATAAGTGAACCTGTTTCCACAAATACAGGTGTTCCTCAAGGCTCAATCCTGGGCCCATTGCTATTTCTAATTTACATAAATGATGTATTTAAGATTATTAACCATTGTACTTTACTGCTATATGCAGATGATGCTTTATTAATTTCTACTCATACTAATTTTGGAGATGCAAAATTGATGCTGGGAAATGATTTTAAAAATTTCTTATGCTGGACTCATGATAACAACTTAATTGTAAATGAAAATAAATCAAAAGTTATGCATGTTGTAACAAAGAGCTCACAGAGAAAAATATTAAAAATTGCCAAACATTCACATGACTGTTTACATGTAAGCTCAATAAATTGTAAATGCCCAATATTAGAACAAGTAACAAAGTACAAATATTTGGGTATAATTATTGATGATGCATTCAAATTTAAGAACCATGTCATTGCATTAAATACAAGATTAAGAAGAATATTATATCAAATGTATTACATAAATGAATTAATTCCATTTTTTGCTCTGAAATTAATATATTATGGTTTAGTTGAGAACTTAATAAGATATGGTATCACTATATGGGGAAATGTAAATAGTATGTACCATAAATTATTAATTAAGATACAAAATAAATTCATCAAAGTCTTGTATGGTAAAAGAGATAAAACAAACACAAAAATTGAAGACATGTACAAATATTTAGGTATTCTGAGGTTAGACAAATTATATAGATATATCATAATCCAGGACAACTATTTCTGTAACACTTATAAAAAAATACGTTCCTGTAAAAAGATTGAAACTTTTCGTTCTGTGAGAAATTTAATTGTACCTCTGCAATACACAAGATATGGGAATAATACATTTAAAGTGGTTGTACCAAAAGAATTTAATAAAATACCATATAGTATAAGTAAATTAACTACAAGAAATGAAGTTAAAGTTAAAATTAAAACATGGTTGTTAGAAAATCAAAATGATGGGTAAAAAAGCGTGTAATTTGTAATATATTGTTTACTAAATATTTTTTACAAAAGCATCTATATATATGCAAATATACTTGATACTTGAATATTTAAATAGATATCTATGTGTGTATATGAGTATAAAATTGAATATGAGTATGCATGTTAAGGTTAAAATTAAAACATGGTTGTTAGAAGATCAAAATGATGGGTAAAAAAGCATGTAATTGTACAGTATATTGTTTACTAAATATTGTTTATAAAAGCATCTATATATAAGCAAATATACTGGATACTAGAATATTTATATAGATGTGTGTGTATATGTGTATAAAATTGAATAGGAGTATGCATGTGTATATATATGTAAATAGGGAAAAATGTATATATCAGGAAAATATGTGGTAGCCATATAATTTAATGATGTTGTGGCACCCGCTGACAAGTCCTTTGGACTTAGCGGGGCCAAAAATGTTATATAAATAGCATTAATATGCATAAAATGTAAATGTATTAATAAATGCATAATATGAAAAAAAAAAAAAAAAAATTCATTTTTGCCACTTTAGGAAAGTTACATTGTGTAGATTCACTGATGTCACTCTGTAAGAGGATATTTTGCAATTTTTTAATATTCAAAGGCAATTTTAAAATTACTTTGATTCAATTATCTAGTAATTTTCTATTTTACAAATTATTTTAACACATTTAACGGTATAACTCGACATTTTTCTATCATTTTCTTATCTTTTAAAAATTATATGAATAGATAATAGTACTCATTCTCTTCGTATGTTTTTATCAATTTTCTAAATATTAGAGAAGGGTTATTGTTTGCGTAACGCCTAAAATAATAAGTGTCCATTTCAAGTTTTTCTTATAAAATGAAATTATTGGAGGGAAAGAGGTCGTGGGAAGACTTCACTATCTTCAAATACCTGCCTTAACGGGGAGAATGCTACTTAAAATAGCCTTTGCGAAATTTATATTCCGGCTGTTACATTGGCCTGTTGAATTCCGTCATACCAGTTCATCACTCGATTATTCCTACAAGATCAAAATTCACCACCTGTCCTATGTCCTCGGACCTCAGGAAACTAGAGTTCGGAATTCCTCCACGCAAAGGAAGACGTGAGTGCAGTGTACAATTGGCCGTCACATCTTGCATTTAGCGTCAAGTCATGTTATCTCGTCGTTACTAACTTAGCAACTATTTGCGTTTAGTAAACGAGTACCTCTTCCAATCGGATGTTTTTCTTTCTGCAAAAGATATGTTTGCATCTTCGTATCACTGTATTTTATTTTGAAGAGTTATTTCTTCTCGGCAAACCTTTTATATTATAATAATCTACCGTCACGCATATTTAAAAGTGCTTATCAGTTCCTCCTTGACGTTTTTTATTTAAAATTATTATTCAAGGGGATATAATTTGCAAATGTATGATGCGTAATACTCTTCAGCTATCCATATTCTCAAACCACTCGTTACTTTGCCATTTACCTTTGGAGCCTTTTGCATGCTATTGTAGTCTTGGTTTTATTTACTACACTATGATTCAAATTATACATTCTTTATGTCAGTCCTCAAGAATAGAAGTCTATATGAGTAAGGTTGTTTTCATTGCATGGAATTTTTGAGCGTGTTTAAAGGGACCGTGCGTATGTATACACCCTCATCTATATAAAGCCTTGTACATTTCTCAAGGATAAAATTGAATAAATTTTTCCAAAATAGTTGGGCTATCGAAGTTGATACTCGAGATAGCTCATTTTAGATAGAATAATCACATAAAATAAGCGTATCTTGATTAATGGTACTACGATATAATTATAACCATGTGCAGCCTTATTGTAAACTTTGAAATCACAGAATATGGTGAATTGTGTAGAAGTAAATTATTTTATGAAGTGATACCATGTATAACTCACCTCATACTTCGTTATCTGCTTTATTCTTACCCTATTTTTTCTCTTTAACCACGTAGTTATCTCCAACTTTATCCCACCTCGCCCAATTTCTCATTAATAAGAGACTATAAGATCAACTGTTTTGTCTTCATAGTAGTGACACGAAGGCGATGAATCCGTGAGAGGTTTAGCACGTAAGTGTGGAAAGTCACTAACGTTTTAGTTCATTTTTTTCTAAATTATTTCACAACGCTAGCACATTTGTGAATAATGACTTTTTCTGTTTTACTTATGCTCGTCTTGGCTTCGAAGGAAGCCTCCATTTACAGGATGACACCATGGTTGCTTTTCTCTCGTCGTAGAAAGAAAGATTTCTCTCATATGACTACAAATTTTCTTCAGGGAATTTATCTTTCTTCAAACGATGGCCTTTGGGCATGGTGAAGAGAAGAAAGGGCACTTGGAAAAGCCAGCTGGTAGAAAGAAACGTGGTTTGCTCCACAAGCAACCACTGAGCCGTTGGACTGCCTACAATTTTCCCAAGACCGTGAAGCGGCGGGAAGTGAAGGAAACCAGATGAAAAAAATGTTGGGTGGATAAAAAAAGAGGATGGGGCGTGGGAGGGGCCAGTGCTTCCCCCAAACTCCCGTGTTCCTCCGAGTCTCTCAATTTATCATCGTGACCCAGATTTCACGGCGACAAAGCGTGCTGCAATTCCTCCTCCGCCCTCGTAGTACTCTCTTGAGTGAGAGTCCGGCTTGCTTCCCGAGCAATCGCCCCCAATTTAACGCGCGGCCTCCGGGCCGTTTTTGAGTCCAAGTGCAGGATGGACTGCAACGGCGTCCCGTTCGCCTCGGTCCACACCTGGGGGATTCCCAGTCTGTACAACCCCATGAACCCACCAAGTGACGAGCTGTACGTTTGGCCGAGAGAATCTGGATTGCTCCCTTAGCCCGTGACCGCAAGCACCCGCGAGCTCGCAACCCTAGGGCAATTGTGCTTTTTTTCCTCCCAATATCCCTGTACACCAGGGGTCTAAGTGATCAATTTGTGTAGTGGTAAGAGTACTTGTCTCCCACTCCAAGATCACTGAGCCCCGGGTTCGAATTCCAGTAGTGGAAGATATTTTAAACTGGTATACCAGTCACCATCTGAGTACCCTCTCTTTATCTGTTGTTTTCAAGTCTATACCCTAACTTATGTATATAAAACCAGGTGGCATGATGGGGAGTGAAAGGGTAAAGAGGAATCTTGAAGAAAGACTAGGCATCGGCATTAGCCTGTTCTTAATGAAAGAAAGTAATGGGGGCCGCGGCTTAACGTCCTACCCGACGGACAGAGAAATGAACTCAAATGTTTTCCACTAACCACTCAAGTAGGGGCCCATATATTGGTGAAATATATTTCTCAGCCGGATTTTGAACCCGGCCCCTATGCGTGAGAGGCCAATACTCTAGCCACTATATTCACCCGACCCCCGAGTGCCATGTGGATTCGTGTTCGGAACTCAGTCCGTCGAATGGAACGTTAGGCAGTGGCACCTTTGGTTAAGTTTTGTCTGATATGGACGCTAGGTTTCTCCTCAGTCTTCCACTTCTCACATTCTAGATGCGATTGCGATGAAGGAAGGTAAGCTGTGTGTCTACACCTACCGACTGGTGGAATTAAAGGTATTAGAAGTGTGTGTATCAGGGAGTAAATACCATAGAATACGCAATAATGTGCGCAACACTATTCATGAAGAGATGATTACTAGCATTACACGGAAGAGACACTATAGTGTTCATATAAGTAGAACTGTCCAAGTGAGGCATAATCGAGCAACATGATGACAAAGGAATAACAGTTGGAAAGAAACGTAACTATAAACCTATAGTATTATTAAACGTAAGAGAACACGACTTCTTCATTCATAGTCAGGAAAAAATTATAGTAGCTGCATATTGGAAAAAAAATATCAGCTATAAGATGTCAGCAGAAGAAATAATATACATTTGTGGGAAAATGCTGCATAATGTAAGAGGCAAAGAGATGGACAGGGAAATAATTTCAAGAAATTAAATTCCTTATTTCGTCTCCCTACTGCCAATTTTGTACCTATTCCCTCAAGACACCCTGCACATCATTTAACTCAAAGCCGAAACAACGCCGCATGCTATCTGTGATTTTCCCACACTCCCCCACCATGAGCCACCCGAAACCATCTCCTGCGGCACACCAAGAACACTGTCCCGTTTAAGGAGGCAGGGAGGAAACGCACTCGTTTGAACTCGTTCCCCACCAATAAAGCGGGATTTTCTTTCCCTCCCTCCGCTCTCCGCTCCGCGAGGTCCTCAAGACGGGCGTTCGCTCGAATGCGCCTTCGGGAAATAATAATAAAAAGGGAAGTGAGGAAGAATGCCATTCCACGCGCTCGTGTTCACCTTTGCGTGTCAAGTGATACGCATTTTTCCCCTTGCAGAGTGCTAAGGTCGGCGAAAAATATAAATGGGAAAAAAATAAAATTAGCCATCCACGTTCACTGCCGAGCTATCGAATGGATAAATGGGCGTCTCGAGATATGAGGAGTTCCCAGTGAGAGTGAATGTAGCTGAGGTCTGAGAGAACATGGGGGAGGACGTTGGTGAAAGGAGGAGGCTACCTGCACGGTCTTGGGATAGAAGCTACGGCGTGTAAAGGTGAAAAGGGGGAGGAATGACAGGAGTCAGCCTTCCGAGAGAACGGATTGAATGAGGTCAATTGGGCAACAAAATTTATAGAACGGTAAATTTGACTGGCCTCTTTATTAAGGGCTACGGAAGAAATATGCGCGGAAATGAGAAATCGCCAACAGCTGTCCGGAGGACAAAGTATCATTGTCATCACCTACAGCAATTGATGTCAAGCTTAGAGAGCGAGCAGATCACAGCACTTTTACGTAGGGAAGATGATGATTAGGCAGTTACCAAGCAAACCATTTTCAACTACAGTACTGGAAGAGTCAATCCAAGTAGTTCATCATAACAGAACTTTTGACAAACAAAATTTTATGCCTTTCACATTATCATGTCTACTGGTAGCATAGTCTTTGCAGTACATTATCACAAAAGTATTTAATAAACAAATATTCGATGCTATTGGCTTAATTAGGATCAAGTTATAGAAATTAAAAAGAAAGCTCAGTCATATCTATTAAATGCACTCATAAAACATGATAAATGAACCCTACATATATTTGGAATTTATTGCACAGAAAAATATGTACGCTCCAACTACGGCACATTATAATTTTCTCAAAATTGCATACTGTGGTAGCATATTTGCTGCACGTTCGTAATAATATTTTAAGTTAAACGCAATTTCATTCACTATGAGAACAGTTGCATAAAATATTCTGGTAGGAGAAGCATTTTCTTTACATATTTGAATACTGAATTAAAGCTACCGATACAAGTAGTGTTAAACAGTAACCGGATTATGAAATTAGCTTAGGATGCATTTTGAGGGACCGCCTTACAATAATAGGATTTTAGTCAAAATATATACCTGATCGGGACGTTCAAAATATATACCTGATCGGGACGTTCAAAATATATACCTGATTGGGACAACATCGGCATGTTAGTCGAAAGAGTAACGGAAATTAACGAGGCAAAAAACACCATATGGAAATGGAATTCTTGGAAGCGGACTATTCAGCAAGTCTTTTCACACATACTACGGATAAAATTTAATACTAGACACTACGGCAAGGAGACGGCGCTATCTTAACTGTGACAAACTATCAGGCAAACGATAACAGGAGATCCCATTTAAGCCAAGGGCTTCGTGCGCTCAAAGCGCTGTGGGAAAAATATTCCCCAAGCAATATTCGCGTGCCACACGAAATTGGTTAACTACGCCATACATCCCGGTCTGCGCACCTTCAAAGACGCCCATGCCTTGCTCACGACACCACACCTGTCCCATTCTCCGCCCTCCACCCTGAAACTAACCCTCCTTTCGCCACCACGGCATCCTTGACCTTCTTGAGAGCATTCGCGTTGGATGGATTACCTCACGTCGTCTCGTACGTGTCATGAGAGCTGTCCTGCGTGTCCTTCCTCGACGTGGGAGCGACTGGCAATCTCTGAGAGTCGGCCTCCTTTCACGAGACCCTCTGCTTGGGAGGTGTCCCCAACTAGGTATCAGGGTGGGCGGTAAGGGCAGGGAGGAGGAGTTTACGAGGATATATGTGTGGTTTAAAGACCGACCCGCACTTTTAGGCCCTTCAGACCAGGACAAAATATTCTAGAATATAGGTGTGAGATGGTAAATGGTCTTTTATTTATCACTTCAATATCAATATGATCAAATAACTTTACGTTGCATGGAACTGTAGCTCGTATACCCAGATATGTTAGAGGTATGAGAGAGTTGCGGAGGATCTATCGGAGACTATTTTTATAAATATTACTCTATTGAATGAAACTGGCGGAGGAACCATGCTAAGCATGTATTCCATTCAAGAAAGCTTTTCTTTTGGTTTCCAATTACCATCCTACCTATAGGTAGGATGGTAATTGGAAAAAGAATGACCCGCTGGAGGGTAACCTGAAGTTCACGGGTTAAAATCCCACCCAGGGCATAGGCGTTGTTTTTATTTCTGTATAACAGTCTTAGACTAAGGTTGTTTTTATATCTGTATAACGGTCTTAGAATAAGTGTTAGCAGTGAAAACACACGACGAAAATATTCTTTTAGTACGCGATGAAGGAAGGTAAGCTACTAGCCTTGATCATTACCATTCCACCCTTTCGTAATCTGATGGTTCTTCATTTGCTTCCTTTTCCACCCATGTTCTTTTTTATTCTTTTCAAGTTTCTGTTATATAGGAAATCTGTATTAAATTGAAACTGAAAATTCTGAAATATCGAGCAATTAATTCTCATATTTATTTTAAGCAATAAGAGTTGAATTCGTTTATAGAAGTGGTCATAATCCAAAAACCTATCAAATGCCACAGTGGGTGCATTTAAAGGGCATTAAAATTATGAAAGCTCTACACATTTTTAGATGACTTTCAAAAGCATCGCCACGTGAAGTGAATGACCATAGGTCCTTGCTTTGCACGATTTGACAATTATTCATTCTGGGAGTGTAACTCACCTGGTTAATAGCCACATTTTTTCAGGTTGGGATAGTTAAATAAAGCGATATATTTTAAAATGGAAAATTTTTCAAAGGAAAGATTTATTATCTTCCTCGGTCAAGAAAGATGGTTTGTAATGTACTCCATTCCGATTATTGTAAAACATTATGGAGCGTGGATTGTAATTACTTAATCGTAACTAATATGCTAACGTAGATGACAGTATCCAGAATGCTATATTACTCTCTCCTATCCTGAAAGTCTTGGAATTATGGGAACTCTGTTTGGAGTTGTTTTACTCATTGACACCATTAAGGGTTGATTGAAGTACAGTACCTAAACTCCCGTTTATCCGTGAGCGCGTTATCCGGGCTGCGGATCATTCGTGCATCGCCAGTCTATTTAGTGTATCGGCAGGGGTCTCAAAGGTAATGAAACTTACGTTAATTTCCTCCAATCGTGATTTTACCTGCGGCCCTACCGACGGGTCCGATGTCTTACGCCGCCACCCGAGGCTTGCGAACATTTAATTACGGCCGGGACAGCTCTCCTGCATTCTCTTTTGTCATAAAACGATTTTATGTACAGCTTGGATCTTTCATATTGGTAGATTGTGTTATTTTCTTAGCGAGTTTATTTATTTTGGCGGCGCACCGTAGAGAAATGAATCCGGAAAGAACCAAACAGCGGATTATCCGTGTTTCCTGATTATCCGTATGCCCTTAACCTGTCGTTAGCATGGAAAATCGGGAGTTTACTGTATATTTATATCCTTACATAATCCAGTATAGGGCTTCATTAATATCGGACGAAGCAGTATCATATAAATATAAGAGTCATAACGTTTCCCGCTTTACGGAATGGAGAGGGCGAAGAAACTTAGCCTCTCCACATCCCGAAGTATTGCCGAGCCTGAATTGTTATTCCACCCTCAATAACGAAGTTTTTCCGCCTTCCCCGAAAGGATTCTGGCTATTTTTTCATTCCTACTCCATCTCCTGTCCCTTGTCCGCAACAGCCCCCAGCTCACCCTCCACTGGTTCTCCCCATCATTCCACGACGTCAGTCACCCAGGCTGCCGGAATGCCGCTATTATCGAGTCGTCCGCGATAAACGATCCCCTGGAACGTGGCATTAAATGGACCGGCTTGCCATTAGTGCGGAAAGGGAAGGACGGTAGAGGACGACGGCTGAGTTTGGAGTTTAGACCTACGTCATTCCCTGCGCACCGCTGAGAAGGCGTGTGGCAGGAGGTGTCAGTACAACATCCATCAGTTGTATCGTTCCAAGTAAATCGACACTGCTTAACACTCGATCGAACTATAATAGTATTTCGTTTGATATTACGATTGCACTCGAAATTAGCATGAGAGGAGTATAAAGAAAATTGAAATACGACACGGCAAAACAGTGACAACTGAGTGAGAAAATAATGTTTCATGTGCAAAATTTTAGACGTGGCACCATACATTCAGATTGTGATCATGTTTATTCTCTGTAGAATTCAGCATGTCCATAGTAACTGCGTGTTTTGCGAGTGCAGCTGTTGGTCCTTACATAAATTTACTAGAAATATCCTGGCTAGTCTCGCTACCTCATCATACTTAAAGGTGGAGAAAAAATAAGGCGCAGACTGTGCATTAGTGTGCACAGGGCTTGAGTGTGGAAGAAAACATGCTTTTTTGCTTGATTATTCTAGTTACTATTCTTTTAGAAAGCCATGAAATTAGAACTTAATTCTAAAACGTAAGTGGCTAATGTGCCATTGGTAGGAAGTGAACTCTTGAAAATTAGATTTATACATTCGTGTTACTGACCTGGCTACGAAAACTGGCTTGTTTTGTAACTATGCATATGTATGCAAGTTTTTTTCTTAGTAATCCTTCCAACGGCCGCGAAGATACGAAACATAGCATTACTTTGATATAAGTTTTCTTTTTTTCCTTGAACCTACCGATGTATATTCAATAACTAGTAGTCTACTAGCCAGGTTACGTGGCATAAAACCCGAAACAATGCAGAGATCAAACCATCACCGCGGAAACCGTCGTTCTAACGTCTTGGATAAGACTTGAAAAATTCATTAAAATTTAGATAGAGGTAGATCAATATTTTTGTGTGGAGGACACATTCCAATGTGTGCTCGGAGGAATGGTAAATATTTTGCTAGTGGCTGTTGTGGAGAATTAGTGAGGGTGGTATCAAAAGACGCGGGTTCAGACTTCTTTTATATACTTCTTATGCCCTATTTTTTTCAACATCTAGAGTCAGCCTTATTCGTTTCCAAATAACATTTGAGTTGAAGCACAGAAGTAGACAAAGCCCACTACTATAACTATGCTGTCGTATAATGTCGCATTGATCGGTAGGATGAATATGTCAACAATAGCGAGGTTATCCTACTTAAAATACGGGCTATCAGTAGAGGTAGGTTTTTGCATTTAGGTTCTCATATGTCTAAGATTGTCACATTTCATCAAACACCAAGGTCTTCTTATTAAGAAAAACACTGTGTATTCTCGTGGCTGGATTTGGATTCGCGAACTTGGGCTGCCAAGCTTACCGATCTGGCTAACCCTGACTGGTAGGGAAACTAATTTTCTGAGGAGGGAGTGGTCAAACAAGTTGACAGGTAGAGTCATAATGTTGTTTCAGTAGGGGAATACCGAGGACAGGGGAACGATAGGGAAACAATTGTTAAATCAATAAGTTCCTCCGATCAAGTTGTTTTGTGGTGCTGTTTAGCGTGGCAATACAGGTATTAAGCGTAGTATGGTAGAAGTTTACCGTCATCGACTTCTCTAATGCCTTAATTTTTGGGTCCTTCACATAAATTTTCTTTTTTCTACTCTTCTATTGCGTGTCAGTGATAAGAATCTCCCATCGTCCGTGAGTGAAACCGATGACTAAGCAAAGTGTTTCAGAAGGGAGTTCCAGGGGTCTTTAAGGAGTGGTTTTCTGTGCCCTAATGTCCGTTAATTTAATATGGCAATCGAAAGACGTAGAATTGAAGGATTTTATAGCCAGGAGGGATACTTGGGCGGGAGTAGAATGGGGCGTTCGGTTGGCATTCGAGTGGTTTCGTGTGCCAACGAGGGAGCCTCGGTCTAGGGCTTTTCGGAGGTGTGGGTTGAGTGGTTTCGAGTTAAATCGGCGCTGGGTAGGAAGGGGGGGGGGGTATCGCCCGAGCAACGTAACGTGCAGCCATCAAAACAAGGCCATTAGCGAGTTGGCTTAACGTTCCCTCCCTTCTCCCTCCCCCTCGCTCTCCGCCTCCCTTTCCCTTGTCCGCATTGAATCACGTGTTATTCCGTCCACAGCACATCGCCACCCTTATGTGTGCAGGAGCGTGTTTGTCCACGCGGACGGCCAGCGATATGAGCTCTGCCACCCCGAAGGGATGGGCACGCCTTTCCCCCCCTCATCCCTCCCAACTCGCCAGGCGGCGTTCCTTTTGAAGCGGGCCTATTTCAACTCCCCTCGCGAGGGCCCCGTCCGACTCGCGACCCGTGCCAAGGCCCTTCGTGTCGGCACCACTCCTGCGCCGAGGCCCGAGGGGCCCCTTTTTGTTCCATCGCGTGATGCGGTCCTCCAGAAAGGCCGTCTCCTTCCTCGTGGCGGGCGGTTGATTGCGCTGGAGGGGACGTTTGCGTGCGCTGCGAAACCTCGCTTTGAGTGCAGGGGAGCGTGCACTTAATTAAAAGCGTCGCGGACTGAAGGTGGTGATGCTTCCTCCAAGGGCGCTTTCCGGCGATGCAGGAATTTGAGATACCTTCCGTTTAATGTACGGTGCCGGACGAATTTCACGCGTTAATTTTATTGGTTTTATTTCCTCGGACTTATTAGATTGCGGTTTTTAATTTTTGCGGTTGTGAAGGAATGGAGTGGAAAATTATTACTCAATGCTGAAGCGTTTTCTCAGAATGCTTCGAATGGCCCTTTTGCTGCCTGGATAGTTTTCAAGAATGTGGTGTACCAATGATAGGCTTTAGTTAGGCAGGCTTGTGCCTAAGGTAAATAGTAATGGTGACGTAACTATATTGATTTATCTTTCGGTGGCAAAGAGAACATGTCCTCAGTCTTGCATCAATAGTTTTTTGGGTTCAGATGGTGAATTCTCCTTCAATTGATGGTTATCAATTGCATTACGAACACAGGATAAGAAGAGAAGTGGCGAGATTCAATATTTCTTTTGCCTATCATATTTATGCTAAATGTTCGTAAGTGTAATAACTTGTCCTTTCGACTGTAAATTCATCTTCTCATGGAAAGATATTATCTTAAAATTTGAGTAATTTTGAAATATAAAAAAACACTATAAATTTTCTATAGACTTTGTCTTGGAACAGTATGATATTGTTTTTTTTATATTTGTCCGACACCATATTTTTCTATGCTACCTAACCTGTATTTGAGGTGATGACATAAACATACGTGTTGATTTCCTTGGAGGTGTTCGTACATATTCAGGTTAGATGGAGCCGATGAGATTAGTAATTGAATGCCATGGCGTTGACCTCGCCCGCATGGAGATCGCTGTTAATGTAGATGACCTTTACAAATTCCCTGTAGGTACTATTCCAGTATCCCCATTGACAAGTTGTGCTAGTTATTAAGTGCATTGACGATGTATGTTAGAATCATACCGGGTTCAAGTTCCAACCTGGTTGATGTTTTCATTTCAGTATTCTAGTAATCTGCAGCTGATCATCGGTTCACACCGATGCGATTTACCGATTCCATTTGCGTCCCTTTAAATTGTAAGAGTTACAATGAAACCTTATCATGAGTTCATTTTAAACCATCAAATATTGTTCAAATTTGGTTACGAAATAGCGTTCGTTATTAATTATGGATTAAGTTTTTCGATTCCGGCTTGTTTGCCTTATTTTATATTTGATTCCATTTAATGTCGACGAGGGGAAAATTGGAAAGATCAAACCTGATGAAATGGCGTAATAAAACGTAAATAGGGGATTCGTATTTGAGGAGAGAGACCCGTTAGCGGTTACTCTCCTCGCAATGCATACCGTGATGACCTTTGAAACGCCGCTCACTCGACCCCGAATGAAAATCAACGCCGAATGATTGGTAAGGTAATAGGGAGTCGCAGAAAGGAAAACAAACATGCTGTTCGGTTTACCCTTGCGATGACCCGTGCATTCTGGCGATGATCAGCGAGCCTTGATGCTGTTTTCGTTGAAAGATTCATAGCCGAGGTGAGGATCGCATTAATGCCGGTTAGCCAGAGAGTCTTTTGTGACACTCATTGCCCTGTTGTTATTGTCCTTGGCATTTGGGGAGGTTACCGTCGACTAAGGTCAATTTGCGCAATCGAGAATCGGTGGATATTTAGTCATAGATTGTATTCAGGGAGTGGAGAAAGGGAGGAGAGAAACCTAGTGCCAGCATAAGCCAATCTATAACGGTATACGCCAAAGGGGTGCGGTTTATCGTCCCACATGACGGACGGAGTACAGAACTTTGTCTTTCCTATTCCGAACTCAGAGAAAGATACCGTAGGTTAAAATTTTGATTGTCCTTATTTTTAGCAACTTTTGAATGTAATCTCCTTGTAGATGCCGTGCAAACGTATTAATTATACCCACATTTTAAGCTCCATCGATCGCGTGAATTAGGTTTCAGAGATGCACTACCCTACGTATTGATTTAAACAGCCTGTCTCCCCATAATCAACGAGAGATCATAACGTGGCGTGTAAATCGTATTGAAATAATGACCTTGCTTCTCGACTTTGCATCTCAAATATTGTGCTTTATATCTCTTAATAATGTTAATCCTTGAAATAACTTGTGATAATTGTATATAAATACATTTTGACAAATACTTATTCCATTGATAAAGATTAAATTCCTACGTAGATAACAATTGAATGGTTACAAGTGCTTATCAAATGCATAAGTGCTGTAAGTGCAAGTTGGTTATTTACGTGTGTTGATTAATTCACTCCTAACTACTTACCCAAGTGGATTGTGAGATATTCCCTGGATGTAAGCAAATTGATAACTGGCTCTTTCACTGAAAAATTTGCAACTCGGGCCTTCTGATTAGGTGACCAGTACTCCAGCCGCCACTGCAACACGATTCCCTACCTTTCTCGTTATTTCCACATCCCAAAAGTGGGCTATGATTTGGCTTACGAGCACCACTTAACTCACTGGCATCGTCTGGTACCATTATGGGTGCCATCAAACATTTCGTTGATACCTTTACCAGGGCTGGAGGCTAAGCGGTCAATTTCGTCGAAGTAACCCTTAAGGAACCGGGTCAACTTTCACGCGAACCTTTTTAACCTACCGAGTGGTCACAAGTGCAGAAAAAGTGGGGCTTCCATTACGCTCGTTTTTTTCCGCCGGAGCTTGCTTCCTGTTGGGGTGCATTCAGTCCTTTCCATTTGGCTCCCGCTTTCCCTTGCGTCCCCACCCCTTACTTTCCCATTTCGCACATTTTTCCAGTATCATTTTGCCCGCCAGGTGTAGCTTCGCACGCCCTTATATGCTCTCTGCAAGCATTCCCTGCCGTGGCCTTCATTTCTCCCAAAAACTTTCACCCCGGGCCATCGTGTCATCTCCATTGCCTTCCCACATATCATCTCCCTCTCTCGTCCTTTCTCCCGCTCGCGAATAATTTTCTCTCACTCCGTTTCCTCTCCCTTTCAGTCGATCGTTGCTTTGACTGGGTCTATTCATACGGAATCATCCTCCGCGGGCTTTTGTCCGACGCGGTTTGCACGTACGAATGTCCCTGCCTGCCTGCCCCACCCAGTCGACCTCCACTTTGCTTCCAATCCCCTCTTCCTTTCTCTCTCTCACCTTCCTGCTGTGGAGGACGATTGACGCCTTTACGTGACGTGTGGGTCACCGGACGGATCCGCAGTGTCACGTCAAAATATTCGGTTAAAGGGGATTGTAATGACAATGTTCGCGTTACTCGAGTCTGTCGTCAGGGAACCTTCCTGTCAAGAGCTGTCGAGGGGAATGTTATGACGGTCCTGATACGTGTTGGATACGTGGGTGTGGCATATCGTACTATATTGGACCTTCTCCTCCAAATTCCCCGTTGCCATATTAGCCACTTAGTGACATATTCCTCTGCGTCATAAAAAATATCGAAACTCACTAAAATATTTTTAGTATCGTTCGTTATCCTTAAAAAAATTGTACTGCCTGAAAGTAATTCATTATTTTCGAGTCTAATTCCGCATTTTCACTTACCTATGATACTAAACTATGCAACAGAACTCCGATTTTTCCAACTCGTATGTACTTTACAAAAAATTTCCTCTTACGATGCATTGCCAAATACAATCGCTCAATTTTTCCTGGGGTAAATGGCATCATTGAAGGCACTCAATGTATTACCCAGTTTTGCAAATTACAGATTTAATGGATCTTATTTTAACCGGATGATTTTCTGTAATTAGTGATGAAATTAGTGCATAGGTATGCTCTTAAAAAAAGTCAGAATTAAAAGTAATAAACCATCTATATCCTCAGATTCTAATGATTTCCTAAAAATCGTAGTACATACGTATCTGTGCGCCATTTCAAAGTATTTTCTATGTTCCTTGAAAAAAATTATGCTATTCATTTCATTCGGTTAGGCACGAGAAATGGTCCATATATTAAACATTTTAGCGAACGCTATTGATGGTAGTGTTTGTTCGAAAGAATTTTTGCATTAATCTGCACCTTTTTGGTTTTCTTGCGAAAAGGTAGTAGATTTATCATTTTATTCTTTATATATTGCTGCTTTCTCAATCATCAAAATAAATTATTTTATACGCTTGTCACTGTTATTGAAAATACATCTTTTTGAAAGTCGGACATTTTCTTTAGTCTGTCAAATTTTCTATGAAATGTAAGTCAATTTATTGGGTTTCTGCCAAAGAATTTGGATCAGTCCAATCACTTGGGCTCCACATCAATTTTTCGCATTAATACGGGAACGTTGGCTAATAAAATAAACAGAATTCAGTATTATTAGTATGAGCAAAATGAGTGACGTCTGGCTTAAATAACGAGCGTTCGTTTTAAAGACCATTTTCATGCAGTTCCCAGAATGTCGTCTCATGGATAAAATTCGATGGCTGACTGATTCAAAACGTTTTTCCAGAGTTGCGAGGGAGGTTGAAAATAGGATAAAAGGAAAGTGAAAACAATTGAAAAATGCAAGTAAAGTTCATGTTAAATTTGTAAGTGTTTATTTTAAGTTAATGAATTTGGATAAGGGCCATCAATTGTTCTTAGGTTGACCGCGAAACTTCAGCACTCTGCAGTTGAGTACGGTGTTAAAACAGTTTTGAATGTGCTGGAAGCCTCTCAAAAAAATTAAATAATGCCAAGTACCTACATATTTATGAATTAGCGTTCCTCCGTATCTTTCCTTAAAAATGATATTTTCCTCTGCCACATACTTTTAAGGACAACTATGTTACCGCCAACGAACTATTCCCTACCAACATAAAATTGAGTTTTGTAAAGCGGTTAGAAGTTTGTTGCAGAGTTTCTGAAGTGATATTTTGCAAATAGTATTTGCAGAAGTGTTTTACTTGCTCTACTCTCTGCCAGCAGTTGGTCTTAGTATTTTTTTATTCAAGATAAGACGCACATATCCAATGTTATTTGCATTATAGAGGAAAATCGGATATTGTGGAATATTTGTTTCGGAACGAAGAATGGTTGTAGTGGAACATGGCTTTGGCATTACCCCACTCCCGAAAAAAAGTGGCCCTTTCTTAAGATCACATGCAAATAATGTAGTGTTTCTGTGACTTTTTGCCTGATATATGCTTTCAAACTCCTCTAAGCATGTTCGATTTATTGGAAAATTGTTCCCTACAAGATCACCTGCATTATGTTTCGCGCCTGTCAATATTTATTATTTTCGAATACTAGGGCTGTACTCTTCAAATACAGTATTTTTGGTCCTACCGATTTTCACGTAATTATTTATTCATTTCTTTTTTTTTAAAGCATCGTACTGAAATATTTCGGGATAGCAAGAAATAAGGAGTAAAAGAATATCAGTGAAGATAGACTAAAGGTATAAGGAGCTTTCTGGTGTTTTAATGAAGGGGAATCGGATTGTTTTTCGAAGGAAAAATGAGACTCGACCCTTGGATTGGGAAAAAATTTCTTCAAAAAATGTATTTTTTTACAAGAGAAACCTATCTTTTGAGACTGCGACATCAATGTGGTGGCCTCCACTGTTTATGACCTTTGGAATCCTATAGATGCGGGGCAAAGCGTATCGTTTCTTGTTTGGGGTAAAATTAATCTAGGGGTAAGGGCCGCTTCAAACTTTCGTGAAATTACTATGATGGACTCGGACATTGAGTTGGTAGTTATTTGGGAGAGGCAAATTACTAACGTAACTTGTGCGGGTTAAGCTAGGTAAGTAATTATGGAAGAGCAGAATATTTAGTGAAATGAGGAAGGGTGGAGCCTCAACCGTACTCATTTAGAGACCGGTATACCGAAGAAAAATGTTTACCACTGTCGGGTACCCAAGCCCTCAGTATTTAAGGCCAGTGCTTTAGCCACCGCACCGACCTAATACCCATTGACCCGGACAATGAAGCAAGAATCTTTTAGTACTTTGTTGGCTACCGGGAAGAATTTTTTGGATGAAATGTCACATTTTCTCTCTACAGATGTGAGCGTTTATGATGCAAAGTATTGGTATTGAGTTTTATTCCCTTAAAGGCTGAGGATAGGTGTATTGCACTGCATAACCTAAGATCTTAGACCTGATGGTCCTGACACAAGCACAACATCCATGTTCATCGTGGGATTTGAACCCTTGAGCTTTCATCCACATCTACATCTACACAATATCCTGCAAGACACCACGAGAGTGTGTGGCTGGGGGTAAAAATCACCAGGCATGCACTACTGAAATGCAGCTAGGGTACTACATGGAAACTTAAAGAGTTTTGAAGCCGGCGCCTTACCAACCTGGCTTCATGTCGTATTTTGGTTGAGTCAGAGGAGACATTTAAGGAGAATAGTAATGGGAGGTAAATTGAGCCACAAATGATATATTGCCATATTTTTCAGGCAAAAGTTTTACATGATGAAGGTACGTTGATGAGAAACACTTGAATCGGCACTAGCCCTCCTACGGTAATCGAGTACAAGAGGGCCATGATTTAGCGTCCCTTTTAGCATTTACAACATAATGGTTGACATTGTGACCTTGATGTGATCCACTCAAGAAAAAGAATTTTCCCTTTAAAAATCACGGCTACTTTCAGGAATACAACCCAGTTCCTCAGGATACGAATCCAGCACTCAGAATGCTACTTACTAACTAGATTTCGGAATGGAAAAAAAAGATATAATTTTTGAGGTTATGTAAGGGTTTGGAGAGTATCCATGCCTATGAAAGAAATAGCACATTATTGTAACTTATTCAAACTGAAACTGGTGTACAAAATGCTTCCGGACAAGGCTAACTAATCTTGTGGGAAACTACTGATCTTGTCAGTAGAAACGCTTAATCTACATGCGAAAGTGGAGAAACTCCACCGTTTTCTACTTGTTTGCTAATGTGCTTCCCCTTCCTCTCTCTGCACCTTCCCTCGTTTGCATTTACCTCCTTCCTTCCATCCCAGTCCATCTCATCACTTCCCAGTCCCTCAACCTTTGGAGTAGTCATCCCATACAATCCCTCTCTGCCTCTCTCAAGGATTCCCAACCCTTCTCCTCCCCCAAAACTACCCCCTACAAATTTGCGTTGCCTCAAAATCCCTCGGCCCATAATGCCCCAACCGTCCCGGCGGCCATATTGCCATTCCCAAACCGCCCAACAATCGTCCGATTCCGTTGAATATTCAACAATTGACCCCGGCAACAATGGTCGCGACCTCCCCCTCCAAGGCTGTCGAGAAGGGTGGAAAGGCGAGTTGGTATGGGCCAAGGAAGGGTTCGTCTCGCGGGCGCCGTCGTGGCTGGGGCGTTGATTGATGGCCTGTCGCGTCATCGCTCGCTCATAATTAATCGTCAATTGTTCAACTAAAATTAGGACCGAAGCTTTCTTAAAGCGCTTCGTCTTTTGTGAGGGAAAGCGGTGGCGGAGTGGAGGAAAGATACGGATAGTGTTGAAATTTTGAATGATACTGGACGCCCCTGAAAACAAAGCAAGGTTTTGAATGTTGGGTGGAATTCCTGTAATATTATGCTTGTAGACAATGGCCAGCTCGCACGTTAGAGTCGAGAAGGAAAACCTTTTGAAAAGACATTTATCGTTCTCGTTTTACTGCGGAAGAAATAATAATATTGTACGGAAGAGGTTCCAATGGCACGTAAGCGCCTTGTGTTGATAAAAGGCCTTTTAGGCGCGGAGATAAGGAGCTAGACTAAGGCCCCTGAACAATGCCGTTAGGCTTCTCTGTGTCATCGGGGCAGCATATTAGAATGCCTAAAGTATATTGGAAATCTGACTTGCAATGATACCTATGATAGAAGAAATAGATCGGTTTATAATATATAGATTTGAATGTACCTTCTTTCCACGCACAATTACTGACGATTGCCACACCAAGATATGCCACTCCAAAATGATTTTCAAAAAAATCTTCATTTGATGATCTAATTGCAGTCACAACACTTCAACAGTTTGATATGGATGAATTAGAAGTTATTTAGGAAATGAATAGGATAGGTAATGTGGATTTTAGGTCTTGTATGTAAGTCTTCAAGAACTATTGATGTACCATGTCCAAGTGTAGGTTTTCTTCTATAATTCCATACATATTGTGCAAAAAAGTGCTGAAGTTTATATTCCGCACTTATAAATTGTGAATTCTGATCGATAAGCATTGTAACTGTTGCTGTATGGACCAATTGCTTGTAAGATATATTTTCTAACTGCCATATCCCCACCAGGTAGGTTGCCAGGAGGCAATAATTTATATATTGATAATAAAATACATAAGCACATCACCTGACAGACATATAACCTCAGCCAGCGGTACAACTTTTTTAGGCTGCTGACTAGTCTTTGTCGCTCGTAATAGCGTCACATAAGCTATGAATACAAACGCTGCCCTGTATTCACTTGAGATAATTGACTTGAATGATGCTCATCTCTTCCTTCCTTTAAACGTTACCTACCTTTAAATTTTATTGCTTTCTGCTGTAGCTTCAGGAATAGTATGGTTTAATACCTTTTATATTTTTTCACAGCTCATTGATTTTATAATAGCTTTGTCTTTTCAGAGAAAGTTATTAGCATACAAAAAAACTCATAATAACCTCCTTTTCCTGTGCAACGAAGATGTGTAACAGAATTTTATTCCACTTTTTTTGGCCATAATGGAAAATTATATCTTTGTGTCAAAGTAGAATATCGGTCAATACACAAACTTCAAATATGAAAAAGTTTACTCTAGTAAATAGTAACCTTGATAAACATAAGTAAGAAAAAGTCTTGTGTAAAAATTGGAGATTAACTAGTTTGGGAATTGAGCAGGGAGGTGCGTCAAACCAATCATAGGTATAATCGATGACTGGTAATGATGTTGAAAACATGCTTCAGCTATTAGTATCGATTATAATATTCCGTTCCCCACCATTCTAACATCTGCATTCATATGTGTGTAAACCCTGTTGATTTTCTGCCCATATTTTTATTGTAATTCTTATTTCATGAAAAATTCGCGCTCATCAAAGTTTCACATTTTAGATACAATTCATGGAGTAAGTATTGAAATTTTTCATTTCTAACTAAATAATACGTATTGTACGTTACTGAGTGAATATTTTTTGTGCTCTCTTGCTCACCTTTTTTTATAGAATCACGATGGCATATTTCATGCCGGGGAATTGGAAATTTGTTTCCAGAGATGTATCGGGGAATCAGAAATGTATTTTTCAGTCACGCGTCGATTCACAATTCATCGACAACAAAGCCGTAAAATTATTTATCCTTCTGTTGGCATCAGACGTTTCCCGAACTTGAGGCTCACAATTCCCTGTAACCCTGTTGAGAACTAGCGTGGGCCCTTTAGCAAAAGCCATTTCCATGGAAGCATTTAATAACAACGAATCCGCGCAACAAATCTCTCGCGCCGGGCGTTATTTTCAAGGTGGGATGGGGGCGAGAAAAATAAGGCCGGGGAGAAGGTGTGGCGAACAAATATTTTGTCGAATCCGTCTCAAAAAGGGAAAAGGGGTAGCGGGTAAAGCTCCTGGCAAATAGATTCCCAGAAAGTAGCTTCGCTCTGGCGTTCGGGGGGTGAGGGGGAGGAGTGTGGGAAGTGGTGGGAGAGGTCTCCATATTTATTTTTAACCCGGGGAGCAAAGACGAGGGTAGCAGTGCAGGAGGCAGGTGTTCACTGTTTGCCATTTGGGATCGCCCACGGCAAGATCGGCGGCAACAAAAGGGGGTGTGAACCCTTTTAGACTTCACGTGGAATTGGGAGCCTTTTCCCAGTTACCTTACATCCTCCCCTCCCCCGGGGGACTGAGCTCCCGAGTGGAACTCCCGCGAATGTAACGCAGGAGATGATCGGATGTGATTAGCTCGCGCGGATTGGAGCCTTTTCGCTCGCTGTAATTTCGTTAATTTTCGCATCGCCGCACCTTTTGAGCGGCCGGCTTGAATGATTCCCCCACGGGGTGATGGAAAGTGAGTTAAGGAGGGCGAGGCACGGGGGTGACGTTCGACGTTAGTGAACGAGGTTGGAAGGAGGAAGCTCGTGGGTCCTGAGTGAGTTTGGAGTATTTATATAGAGCAGAGAAGAGGTGAGTGAACAGAAAGGGGAGATACAAGGTGGAATAGTGAATAGTTCATAAAAATATAAATATGTGTAAAATATGAGAGAGCGAAACAGTGATACTTATTCGTGCTATTAATCAAATTTGTCTTAGAGTGGTAAATTCATTTCGGAGAGACACTAAGATATTGATGAATGTGGCAGCTGGATATAGAGAATTCCAAAATACCTGGAGTGAAATACTAATTTAGTTGAGTATACGCTAAGTATATACCTACTTACGTAAGTTGGATTTGTAATCCAACCAATTGCGATAGGTTTTCATGGAACAATGATACTTTTTTTTAACATTTACGACCTTTTCTTATTCTATGCCAATTTTTTCTTTACTTAGGCGAGTGTCAGTTCTTATGCAAATCAAAAACCTATTCTTCTCCATTTATTTGAATTATCCAGAATACTACCATTTTCACCGCATTAACCGTGCAATCAAATTTTATAATTTGATTTTTAGAGCTATTTTTCCGCCCGGATAGCCTACAAAAACTTCTTTACCATTTAAGCTAATCCCTGACTCTCTTAGGGTAAGCATCTTGACAGTGTTAGATATATTTCATCGACATACCGATTCCTAGTTGAGCACAAGTTTAAGTTCAATAATCCGTCCTTCGGATAAATCACGGGCCCCTTGGCAAGAGCAGGCTAATGCCAATTCGTGGTTTCTTTCCACCCTTTGCCTATTCCTTGATACATTCCAACCTCAACCTATTCACCCGGCTTTCCTAATGTGACACAACCGAGCCGAACCGAAATCGCAATTTTTTGCACTAAACCGTTAGATGGAAATGGAAAACGGATTTTAGTGAAAAAATTAATCTTCTAACCACAACCATACACTCATAAATCAAAAATTTAATTAAGCAAAAGGTGACGCCCACCGAAAATGCTGCTGTGATAACTTTGACGTCATTTTCCTCCCGTCCTTGACTGCTTTTAGGGGAGGGGAAGGGAGTGGAGGGAGATTCTCGGAAGGCCTCCTCGCATAGATGCTGTCGCAATTGGCTCCCATTGGCCGAGTTAGCTGTGTCCTCCCCTTTGCGATAAGGCAAAGTAGCTTCGCGGGCTCAGTTGTGATTGGACGAAGTCGATATACGTCAGAGGTTGCACCACACCCACTTTTCCGAAAGGGTTAAAAACATCAGTTTTTCGCCACTTATAACTCGGGAAATAATTGACGGATCAAGAAAAGGAAAATACGGGTCTTTTTATTTTACAAATTCTATCAGATTCGGCAATTAAAAAAATGTGGTAAACGACCCCATTGACCCCAGATGTGGTCACCTTCCATAAATAGTTACTACCGGGCACCTCTTCATTAGTTTTTCTTTCCATCTCTCGAACTTTTTCAATTAGGTATTTTTTTCATGCACAAATCATTACGCTTCTTAAAATTTTACTCATAGTTATCTAGAAAGGCTGCGGTTTTGAATCGTACGTCGTGCATCAGAATGAATACTATGTTTGAGAATGTATGTTATTTGGCGCGATATAATATTTGCCGTTGTAGAATCTAAATCACTATTCTAATACTACTGCTAATCACTACTTCTATTTTTAGCCGTGAAAGGAAACAATTGAATATGTAAGATATATAATAAGGGAAATATATTAATTCATGAACCCTCAGAACACGAAATATACTAAATTGTATATTTACTGTACTAGGCAATTCTCGTTAAGATGAGAAACAAGTAAACACTCACATGTTCCTCCTATTTTCTCTCCCTCCCCAGTATTTTTACTTGGAATATCGGAAGGGGGGATGTAAAAATTCCCCCTTCAACTCGAGTATCAATAGGGGTAGTTGGTTTCCGGGGGAGGGTTGACTGATGAAATCATTCCGGACGGATTATAGATTGGACAGCGGATTAAAGTGAAGCAATAAGTTTCAGTGGGAGGAGATTGAGTGCGTTGAATGGCATATAGTGTGGAGGAGAGGTTAGGATATTTCAGTGTTGTTTTATAGAAGGCGGAGAATGCTTTTGGATGCAGTAGAGATGGAAATAGTTGTTGGAAAACATGGAGTTTTTACACCTATTTTGCCTTCAATACGCTCGATGATTCGTATGACTCGGGTTTGAATGCATGGTATCATCTTCAGGCAAAGAAACTTTTTATCCCCCAGGTCTATTCTCAATATAGACTCATCAACTCTGTACCTCAAGAACCCTTCAAGCCATAGATTGGGGGTGGAAAAATTGGTGGTCCCTCCCCATGCAATCATTATATTCGAGCAGACAATCATATTTCGGTAAATGTGTAATGGATTTAGCATAAAGTCAATTTAATTCATGAATGAAACTCTTTCAATTTATTTTCAATACAGATTCTCATTTTTTATTCGAGAGAGATGCTGAACAAACCATGCTAAAATGCTTGTAGTTTAGTATCACAATTAAAAGGATACGTTTGAAACAGTTACGGACTAACGCTTTGTACATTTACAGGATAATGCAGTCTGTCACAAATTTTTTTACTTTGCATAACTACATTTTATAAAGTGAAAATAGGTTACTTATCCTCCTGGTCGCACCCACAATATGTATATGGCATCTAAAAACTATTCTTTCATGAATTCTATTTAAAAAGCAGTATAACCCGTATTGTAGTAAGTTTAGTAAGCACTTAGTTTTTGATATTGATTAATGCCCTACGGTGGTCCACTTCCTCCCACACCCCCTTGCGGTAGCTTATCGGTATTGTGTAGATGTATTTCATTTTTTTATCATTTGGGGAAAAAATTATGCGTCTATGTCATTCTATCACTGTTATAGTGTATTTACAATCAAACTAACGATTTATGATTAATTGAATTTTGCAAGAGATTTTGTCTGTTGTCGGCAATCGTTGTGTCCAATCTGCAGTCTGAAAATGAATGAAATATATTTTTTAAGCAAAATATACTGCTGGAAACAAATAAACAATAATTATATTTACGATAGTACCTATCCCTTGTAAACCGAGCAGCTCTTTTTTGAACACTTTATTTCCAACATCGAATTTACTTATTCTTAATTCTGGCAAATATGCATGTGGCTCGTAATTAAATAGAAAGCACTGTTGGTGTTTAATGGTGTGGAAAAAAAGAATATCTTATTTATCTAATTCGCGTTGGCCTACCATTTCGTATATCATCACTTTCTCAGCGTTAGTTCATGTTTTAGTCTACGATCATAATATTCAAAATTCAATAAATATACAATTTTACGATGTTAGAGGAAACTATGATACCTTTGATGAGTGTTGATGTTTTCACTTGTAGCCTGCGTTTTCATCGCCAAATTATTAATAGGACCGTAGGAACGAAGTTATAGTAAATAATCAAAATGCACCCATTGGGTAAAAAAGGCGAATGCTAATTACAGTATATTTTGGATATGCTTATACTCGTTGACTTCGCTCTATCACGTCCTTCAAACTACTTAGTGCCTCACAACCTATTTAATCCATTACCTCTTCTTCTGCCAATTCCCTAAAGCTACTTCCTTACTTCAACCACCATCTCCAGCACTTCCAATATCGTTTTCTTTTTTAACCACCTTTCTTTTCCATCCTGCTCTAAACCCACATCCCTAAAGCGCCGTCTTCTTTTTAAGGTTTCCAGTAGACATCTCTTCTTTCCCACTCTTCTTAAGATTTCTACGTTTGTCAGTCGATCGATCCATTTTATGTTCATCAATCTTAGATAGCACCACATTTCAAATGATTCCAGCCTGGACTGCCATATAATACAATGCTCCAGATGTAGGCTATAATGAAATTTGATTATTCCGTACCGGAATGAATCTCGAACGATTCATTCACACACCCCCATATCTGGTTGATATTATACAGTACCGCACTTCGTATAATTTTTCACTTCTCTTTTCTTTACGTCCCTGCTCAGAGACTTGCAGATTTTCACGTATCAGGGGAAATTCGTGGAAATGTGTGACTGACAGCATTATCACAGAAACACTGTAAATTTCCACAGTATGTTTATGACACCGACCAAGGTTGCCTTGGTGATGGCAATATCTTGCTGAAACCTTGGTCGGTGCAATAAACTTATGGTGGGAATGTACTTCAAAGGAAGTATTTCTGTGATAATGCTACCTTTTCATTAATTCTCTGTTACGAGGAAATGCCTCTTTTACTAGCTCTGATATCGATCGCTGTACATTCCTGTTCTACCAACACACCACCTATGTACTTAAATTTCTCCATCTACTCTGAATTCTAACTTCCTTGTTTTAAATGTGTTTCTTCCACTTTAGCACTTTACGTATTGGAAGAGCTTGGTTGAGAAACTCTAGCGACTAAACTTTTATTGGCAAGATAAAAAAGCACTTGAAAAATTCAGACCATACGAATTTGAATTAAACCCTGCAGATAAATCTCTACCCCCACACTGCATCAGTATATAAGACGGAAAGGACGGCTTAAGATAAATCAACTTGCGGACTGAGATATTTCATAATTATTTTTTCCCTGCTAGCGATGCAGGAATGCAACGCAAACAAGGTATGTTTGTTTATAACATATGACGTGCCTTGCTAGAGTAATAATTAAATTTGTTTTTCAATTGAAATTCAACTTAACGGCTAGTGAACTACCATCCTCTATCACAAGGCCTTGAGGCTGTTCTCCAGGTAAAATGTTCGTATTCTTTTCAACCCACCTTACCTTCTCCATCCCCCATCATACCCACATCTCAAACGCTAATGTTTGCTGAGCGGGGTAATGGGACTTGGATGGAGCAGAACGTGTAGTTTGAATAGAATGAGGATGGACAGAAAGTATGAGGAAATGAAGGAGGATATCATTTGGGAGATACGAGTCGTGGAATGAATTTATTTCATCAAAACCTGCCTTAACCGGCGGGATACTAATAATAATATCCTCGTTTGTGCATTGTATTTGAGCACAGGCTTGAGTGTTTGCTTATGCGGAGAGGTGTTGGTGTGTGCACGGAATGCTGTGCTGGAACCTGGGAGGGTTATGGGGAGCGGATGAGAGACCCGAATGGATAGGGTTGATGGGAGAAGGGATAAGTGGGATCTATGGGGATTGTAGGGATCGGGGATGAGGGAGAGGATCAGGGAGCGATTGTGTGCGTGCGGAACGGGAAAATACATCGGTGGAGGTGAAGAACCATGGCCATGGATCGGGAGAGGTAGTAAATATCGAGAGATGGCTAATGTGGGGGGACGATATGTGAATCTGAGGAGGATGGATATAAATGTACCGGGTGGAGGGAAACGGTCCGTAATGGTTGGGAGGGGGACGGTTTGGGAATGTTGAGGGTAAGGAGGGCATCGGAATAAAACGGGTCAGGGCATAAATACTCGAGCTAGGCTGCTCGCAAAGAACGGACGGCATTTGAAGTCACAGTTTGCCCCGCATAACTTAATTGGAAGCAGTGGCTTCAGTACTTATCAGTGTCATTGGGAGGGACCAAAGCATCCCTCCCTCCCCCCCACTAGCGGTTGATCATTTCCGCGAAATAATTAGTCTATCATCGGTTTCTTTCAGCGGAATGATCCTTTTTTTGCATTATTATTAACTCTCGTAATGACTCGACCCCACGTTGTGTCAGGCTGTCGATTGACGAGTTGTAAAAAAAATCACAAGTATGAAATCGATATATGCAGTCAATTAGTTGAATCCTGAAGTGTAATAGTATGACGGTTGAAAAGGCATAAATAGTTGCATTTTTTCCCCTTTGCACTTTCCAAGTTATGAGGAAAGCGTGAAAAACTAGAATATCACCGCAATTATTGAATGCTGCTGTTGTATTTTAAATGCATTTCCATACTCACACTTCCTTCGGAAATAGATGATTTTATCCGCTGAGTACCTGCACGATGACAAGGTAACGGGCATCCTGCCCTACGTGTAATTTGGCCTTGATAACGGCTGGATTGATTATTTTCTATGAGCAGGGAACTACTTGTAAATAATTTAGAGTCCAATAGATGGACATTCGGGAAGTTTTTTTCTGGACGATCTGAACGATCAAACTCCGGTCTGCAGTTTGAAAGGAAGATCCGAATAAAATGGGTGTAAAATCTGCGTGTGCAGATACTTTAAAGGGCAAGCTGAAATATAGGTGGTGCACGCAAGGTCAGGGGCCGTGGAGTATGTTAAAATGCGATACAGTTTAAAAATGTGAAAATAGTGACGTGGCGTGGAAGGAGGAATATTGCTTGATACTGGTGGCATAACTATTTTCACGCAACGCGGAAACGCCCGTCGGTTAACTGTTTATGCCGTATAAATCCATTTTAAACCACCTTTGCATTGCATATTTCATTTAGTGCTAGTGAATTAGTTTGTTTACCGTTCTATTTTGCTCCTAAATATGGACTCATTGATGCAGTATCTCATATGACTTCCTTGTACGTACAATTAATAATACGGTGCTAATATTGGCTTCTAAACCCGTCTTCATTTGATCACAGGAGCAAGAGGTTCGTGGAATCTGAATCGCATTTGCGTGTACTGGAGAGAAAGTATTTATTCAGGTATAGTTCGGAGCTTCTGATTATAATTGTGGCAAAAAGCTTTCTTTGGGCTCAAATATCTCTTAATCACGATCACATAGCAGTCAAATTTACTCTGGTGAAGTTCTCACTTCATTTTGTTCAGTTCAGTTTTAACTACGGAGCACACTATAATGTTGGCATTTTTGTCTTTGTCAAGTGTTGGATACACTAATGCCTTAATTAAAGTTTAAGGACTTGTGCTTTGGGCATGTATATTTAGTTTTTACAAAGTATAAAATTAAAGAAAGATTTTGCGATTTGATCTTAGCGAATGAAGCGCAGAAAGACTACTACTAATAAAACATATACCCTTCTCATCTTCATCTCTGCGTTACCAGTTCCCCATGCCTTAGAGCGTGACCATTCTGCCGGTGTTTTCTTTTGATTTTAGCTTTGTACGGGTCAGTTCATTAAAGCACTTTTTATGGCTGATTTATCTTGTTGCCTCTCGGTTTTTTCTTCAGCGTTCACCTCCAATATACACTGACGCTCATTCGATAGAAATGAAGCAGAACAATAAACCCCTGTTAAAAAATAAGCGAACATCCTACTGGCTCACGAATTAGGCCGACGGCGAGTTCGTCATATACGGTCCCCGTCTTTTTGGCTCCTTTCCAGCGTTTTCGTTCCAGGAATTAAGCATTAATAACGAGTGAACGATTTAGCATTTGGCTTTGCTCGCAAGGTGCCGGGGAGTAAAATGCTTACGCTTTACGAGTTAACCGAGCTAATGATTGAAAGGATGGTAAGAGATTTAGGGCATCCGCAATGGCTGGAATGAATAAGAAGCTTTGGATGAGAGGGGTCTGTGTGAGGTTTGTAGCGGAGGCTGGAGGATCATGGGGTAAATAATAGGACTCGAATGGATTTTTCATCTGTACCAAAGTCAGATTCCTCTCGACGCAAAACCAAAGATCTCCTATTGCTATAAACCCCATTAAGTGATTGATGGAGGCGCTGCATTTCTTATATTCCATTTTAGTATAACAAAATAATATTTTTGTTTTGTATATCTTCTTCTCGTTAACAAATGAGTGATGGCTTACTTGGTCACCGTCTAGTAGAGCGTATTCGAGATTTTTTCTTATTAAACTAGCATTGGCCATAATTATAAATTATGTTTAATACATTATGCATTACCCTAAAGATACACATATGTAGTATAAGTTATGCTTTTCTTCCAACATTTCTCCGAAAAAGAAATATTTTGTACCTACTTTTCAGCTTTATGCAATTTGCAAATTTAAAATTGGCAAGTCGATTCTCGCTTCGTTATCATCAATATTTGTATCAGTATCGTAATCAAAAGTGTTGTTTATTTTACCCAAATTATATCATTATTCTTTTGCTGCTGCTTCTACTTTTCCGAAAATTGCACCCCTTAATCATATATTTGCACTCGTTAGATCATAGGTTCTTAGATTTCTTTGCCTAGATAAGTCTGTGAAGTAGTGGAACCCTTAGTTGGTAATAGAGCTTTGTCAATTGATGGACTTTACGGAGTTTTTTCGTTCATTAATCGTATTGAAATGCAGCTTCACTAATTAATGCCGGAAGCAGTCAAGTTTATTTTAACGCTCATTTCATTCAACTAGCTTCGTCTTATTAGTTCGTAAAAGATGACTAATCTTTCCATTTTCATTTTTCTTCCATTTTGCGATTTTTTTACCTTGTATAGGTTAAAAACTTTACAGCCCCATGATTATAGTTCTTGTTTACCCATTCAGGTTCGTCCCCGTCCCCGTTGCTCGTGTCTCAGCTGTTCAGTACTACTTCGAAAGTCCCTTTTTCTTATGCTCAAATCGTTCTCCTCGTATTATTGATATTTATGGTCACTGGGTCGGGATATGCATTGTCTGAATGATAAATTTCTCTCTGGTTCTGGATTTTACCTGCTTATTTGTTAGATCTGCCAGCATTTATCTGTTCCAGAAAGATTCCGTTTTTTATATGCCATATAATGTGTGTTTAGGAGAGGATGTTGAAAATGTCATATTCCTCGGGATTAAGAATTATTTGAGCTCAAAAATTTTAGAGAAACGGTATTTTAACACTAAATAGTGGCAGGGCCGAGTTTTTGGAAAGAAATGCTAAAAGCCATGATGGATGCCGAGGTTGGGAAGATGGTTAAGGAAAAGTAGATATGTTTACATTCAAAGGAAAGGGCTGAATGTATCTCGATCTGGAGAAAAAAGCAGGAAACCATCTATACAGGGATTGAAACCTTAATATATGTACTCTTTCAAAAGATGCCTTTCATCAGTTGAGTTCCAATGATAACAGAAGTAGTGTAGATGTGAGAGTATGGTCCGTTGGGAATCAGATGGAAACGAAACTAAAATAAGAAGAAAAAATTGCCAATGAAGCAAAGCGGCAAGTATTGCATGAAAAACTTTTTTGGTCAACCAACGGGAAAAAAGAAAGAGTTGCTTCGGCAACATGAGAGTGAATAATCATAGGTGTGGTGTGGAAAGGTAGAGGGATTGAATCTACGCACAAGTGCAAGTATATTGGAGAGTTATCCGAAAACATAGAGGCGGGAAAACAGCACGAAGTGAAAAAGGCTTAGCAAACTGATAAAAGAATGGCTGAGGAGGTAAGCAAGCAAGCGAGGCAAACGAGGGAGGCGTTAGAGCAACGTGGAGGGCGACAAGATAGGAGTGGCCGTAGGAAATAGTGTAGAGAAAGTAGGATTAGGCGCGAGAGGGGGTGTCAGAATGGGAGTACGAGCGCGCGGAGGTTTTTTTTTTGTTTTTTGAGGGGATGGAAGGGCGAAGCTTCGGAGTGGGCGCGCAGAGGAGGCTGGGGAAGGGTGTTTCGAAACGTTGGGAAGATTCGGGGGCGAAGGGGGATGAGGGGGAAGGCAGCCTGGTCGTTCCCTCGGCGGTCGATAGAGGTCTCTGACGCTCTCTCACACTCGGTCCCCGCCTGCGCGAGTAGGCAGGCTTCCCTCTCTCTCTTTCCCTCTCACTGCCGGGATGCACTCTCCCACTCACCACGCCCCCACATCCGCCTCTCCTCTCGGCCGCACCCGCCCGCCACACCCATAGCTCTCCGCACCCCTTGCATCCCTCCCTCTCTCTCCCGATTCCGCGGCCTTAAACCTCCTCCCCTCCCCCGGCCATTGCGCCATCTTCCTCCTCTCACCCCCGAGGGGGGACTGCCCTAAGGGAGAGGAGGAATAGGTCGGGTCTCAGAAGGTTTCGGGGGCGGGGTGAAGGACGGGCGTTGGTAGGGAGAGGTGAGAAAAGGTCGAAAGGGGTTTGAGGATGTGGGTGCCGAGGGGTGGTGGCGTTCGGGGGTTGGTAAGGGTGCCAACATTTTCATCTACGGAGTACCCTGCAAGTCACAAAGTGGGTGTATGGCATAGGGGGCATAATCGCAAAATACATGCAGCGTGTATCAACTAAGAGGTACAATGATATTTGAAAGATACTTGTTAGCTATATCCTAAAGGCATGTAAATACTACAAAATAAAATCTTCATCATCATCATTAGTCATGCAATCATCAATATTTTCCTCGTACAATAAGGGATATTAATAACGGTATATATATCCAATAGCCTAAATACGAGCGTATCAATGGATAGCATAAGTATTTGCATGTTGGTACAAGGACTTTACGCTATATTAACTGACACCATGATATTGTATGCATGCTTTGCTATTTTTATTTTTTTTTAATTGCGAAGTTTACACTAGTATGTTATTACTAATCATTTTTATTCATGTTTGGTGTGAATTCACCCCCTCCTACACATCGTTACGGTGGCTTGCAGGGTATTGTGTAAATGTAGATGAATCATAAGATTGACTGGCTGCACCTATATTCTACCATCTAGCCCGCAAAGTCTTAGAAGCTCTTACAACTGTTACGTTGTGTATCATTGTTTTACCTTATGTATTTATATGCCTCTAGGTGTTTTCTATTCTATTTTGTTCCTAAAAAATTTCTTAATTTACACCTTAAAGCGCAGCCTATCCATTAGTCCTTGTCTTTTGGTGGTTCCATATTGTTTTCTTTTTTGTACCATTCCCCATTTCTGATCTTATCCGTCTATTGGTTCTTCAGCATGCGCCTCCAGCGATAAGTTTTAAACGCCTCTATTCTCTTCTCTTCCTGTTTTCTGACGCTCTTTGTCTTCGAGCAATGCAGTGCGATATTTCACAAGGATATTTGCACTTACTGCCATACTAATGTTTTTTTTCTTTAGACACAGAAGAATTTTGGGTATGAATGCTTTCTTACCGTGGTAGATTCATCTCTTTATGTCCGATAAATTTCTACAGTACCACGGTATGCACCTTCCTGTGTACGTGAAGGATTCGACTTGCTCTAATACCTTTCTTTGTGACGCTTTCTTTCTTCCAATAATTCTTTAGGCTGTATTCTCTTAGTACTTGATTCATTGTGTCCAAGGACCCTTGCATGTATTCTGGTGATTAGTGCGTCATCGTATCTATGTAGGAATTGGTAATTCGTAGGTCTATTGGTAAGACATATTAGAAACATACGCAAAATTAAATTTCCCAGCAAGCATTCAGGATTATATGTAATGATTCTGTAATGTTAATTCGTGTTTCAGATGCACCAAAGACTACTTCACCTACATCTCCACTATTTATATGGTTAATATGTTGAATACAATTGTCTCTTTTCCTTCTCGTAGGGAATGGAAAAATATTTTTGTACGTCAGTCTATCTCTATAATTGTATTCCTATGGTCAAATCGAGGGGGTTGGAGTTAGAGAAAGATTCAGGGTGAGGCTTGGTGAGAGGGTGATGTTGCTGGGTTAGTGGTAAGGTATAGCGGAAGACTTCGGTTTTTGTTGTGGTGACGGGCCTGATGGTAAGGGAAGGTGTTGGTTCTGACGCTCAAACTTTTTGGAGGCGCCAGCTATCCCCGGGGCCGATTAATATGTAATAACAAGCGGCCGGAGTGGACCAGTGCGTTTATTTCACAGGCCGCGTTTTAAACCCATACCTTCCGGGTGCTGGGAGGGAATAATATTTGTGGCAGTTCATCAACCTCCTCACAAACGAGAAGTTCTGTCGTTTTTTCGGCATCGCGGGACGGACGAGTTTACATGGCGGAAGGCACGGAGTAACGAGGGATGGCTGGAGGAATGAGGATTGTAGAGCGACGTAAAAACTTACGAGACTCGGCTTCAGCGTCTGGAAGATGAGAGAGGAAAGCAAGGCGCTTGGCATAAAGGCGTTGGGAAGTGCGGTGATAAATTTTTGGGGTAGGCGAGCATGCAGGGTTGAGAAGCGCCGGTGAATATGAAGACGAGAATGTGGAGGGGGGAGGGATAAACAAGCCAGCGTCCGCCTCGGTTTAAATTGAGAGCATAATCTTCTGCCCCTGATGCGTGGCCGCAAAATGGAAAGTTGTTTATCACCTTATATTCGAAAATGATAAAAAAACGGCATTTACGCGGGAGCAGGTGAAATAGGGGCTGAGTCAGAGATAACGGCTGAGAGGGAAAAAAATGCGTGAATCGCATAGGGGCTGGGTGGGTATCTAGATTTTGCTTTCCGGAGAAAGCAAAATCATGTGGGAAGCACTTCTTCCTTTTCCTGGAAAAACCCACTAATAAGAGATCGCTGCCTAAGAGAAAGTATAAAACAGAACTTAGTGTAAAAATGAATTCCGATGATTTTCCAGTGGAATGATTTCGTTGAATGAATTTATATCATACGGAGAAGTGTGAGTAGATATCAGGAATAAAAATATTTGACCAATTTACAGTAGAAATCAACGCTGAAATTCTGTGACATTTTTGAAATTCCGCTGAAAATAATGGGCATTTTCATCACGTTAAAAGCATTCGTAGCTCACATTATTACGTTAATTGCTGTGTATGATCCATTTAAGATGGTGGCTGCATATATGGATCAGTAAAACTATAATATTTTTTTATTTTTCCCTATTTTATGGTACGGTTTGCACACTATATTTGCGATCCGTACTTTTGTGTATTTTTTCCCTGAAGTAAACGCTGTTATAGTTAATTTCGGATGTGAGCCTTAGTGTAGGTTTGAGAAAAAATATTTTAATAGTTCTCAATATTAAATCATACTTCTTTTATGTACGTGAATGTTCTTATTGGCGTGAACGCTTACATACAATGAATGACTACATTTTATAAAAGGTTTTCCGTGTCATACCGGAAATTAATATAAGACAATGCATTCAATATTTTTTATTTTAGTACGAAATATTCACATGGCATGGGTATATATCAAATTTCATTACCAAATGCATATTCGAAATTTTCCTGGAAATGGAGTGATTGAAACTCGGTACGTACCTAACTTCCTGGTCGGAGTGACTGATTCAAGTAATTCACTTTGAAAAGGTTCTAGAGTCCATTATGTTCATCCAGAAGGCTTATTTCTGTAGGTAATTTCAAACGCAAAAGCATTTCCATTGAACAACAACGTATGAACAACAATTCAAAATTTTTAAGGAAAAAATTGAAACCAAATACTATGATACTATGGATATAAATGCAAATTTTTGGAGGAAGTATTCTATTTACTGCTCATTTTGAGTATGCTTTTCATTCGAAGTAATCAAACATAGACACGAAATGACTCACTGAGTATTTTGATAGAGTTCATCCGGAAAATAACAGAATTTTACAAAAAACCGACCTAGTTTTCCACGTGCGCGACAAATAATCAACTTTATGCATACATTTTCTGAATTATATCATAGGATAACTTCATATGGATACCACTCTTCTATCCATAGATGAATAATACCTTAGCGAGAAGTCTTGTCTTTTAATTTACGCTATTATTTTAATAAATATCCTTTATACTTACGACTGAGTAACGCCATAGGGAAATTAATAACGAATGGGTTAATATTATGTTTAAACTCAAAATGTGGCGAATGTTTTCGTCCTCGAATGACTATAGTTTTCTGAAAAACATTTAATATTTGCCTGATTCCTAATACCTACACTCATATTTTACATTCTTCCATGCTAATTAATAATTGGAACTCACGCTGCACTAAAACCTGATTCCTAATGCCTCCACTTACATTTTACATTTTTCTATGCTAATTACAGGAACTCCGTCATTGGCGCGGCGTTCGAAACATTTCATTTAATTAAATGGAGGCAACCATTTAGTTTAATGATGTATTACTTGCAAATCCTTTTCGTAACCTTCATTTACTTCATCTCCAGAATTTTCCGTATCGTGTCTCTCAAAAAAGGTTTACCAGAATTACGTTTTCCGACATGTGTCATTTCTGGAGAAACTCGTAGGACAAATACGGTCTGGCATTCCAATGCCTACTCGCTCGGAGAACTGCCGGCTGAGTAAAGGAGGTGAAAGCTTTCGGAAGATATGAAAAAAGGTACGGTGCGAGAGAAGGAACATGGAAAAGGCAGGTGGGGAATGGAAATAAAACGAGAGATTGGCATAGGGATAGAAAGGATGCTGGCTAAGGATGACCTAACCCATCGAACAATCATTTCCGATCATCGGGAATCCTATGGATGGATCAATCTTTCCATTTCCCCCTTCTCTCTCTTTATTTCTCTCTCTTTCTCACACACATTCTTTATCTCTCCGTTGGAATAAGAAGAAATAAAAAAAGACAAGAGACTGGAGCGGGTGGGGATAAATTGTTTCAGGCTAAAGTGCCGATTCCTGAGAGACGGAATGAGGGCTGGGAGGGGGGGAGGAAAGGGATAAAGGATATCGGAGGGGATTTGAGGCAGTGCAGTATTGTCCGCTTGAAAGTGGCGTTTTGCAATCTTAGCTCGGAAAGATTTATCTCTCCTCGAATCGTGGAGGAATGGAAGCGGTGTAAAACACGGGCGTTTGTGCCCGTCTCGGTGTGAATCGATTCGTAAGAAGCTCTGGTAAAATAAACGCCTCGCATCCCGTAGGCCCAAAAAATAGTCCACTGCACTGCGACCTCGTCGTCATTGACGCAATCGCAACATACAATCATATTGGCGCGTATGCATATAACAGCTGAAAAGTGCACCTTAGAGTGAAATTGATCAATTTCCTCATCACCTATCCCCCACCAATAAGAGATATCACTAAGAGAAATAAGAAATATTTCACATCTATACGTCTGCTTCCATATTCTTTCGTTTATCAAAGCCTTAGGAAATGTATCGTCTATCATTTTGAGGAATACTTCAGGTATTCCTGAACACTCTCATCAAGACCATAAATCAATTTCCCGTTTCTTTAAAAAGATTCAAGAATAAATTACTGCATATGGTGACACCAAACAAAAAGGCATATTTATCTTTACCCTACCTCCGACTGCTGTAATATATTTTTTTATTAAAAAACCCCTAGTGTCCATCGACGTTTGACTAATTGCTGAGGACCCTCTGTAGTTGCCCTAGGAATGCAGAATAAATTCAAGAATGTAACATTAAAATCGTCGTCAATTACTATTTAGTGTGGCCTATTGATATAGTATATTAATACTCTGCATTGCATTAATTAATATTCCTATTGATTAGAGCTAATATATGCTGTGAAATAAACGCATTATATAATGAACACAAATATAAGGAAAAAATTCTAAGCTTTTCGGTTAATTCCTATGCTTTTTTACGTACAACGAAGCTTTCGTATTAATGGCGTGATTTGGCGTGATAGTGTTGCTAACCTGAAAATTATGGATGCTCTCTTTCTTGGTCTCACCGGCCAGGTAAGCTATTTGTAGACGGTTTAACGTGGCAGAAGATTAAAAAATACGGTGGGTCAAATGTGGTGCGCTCGTAACATATAGATGCAATCGTGTCATGAGGTAGAAGGGACCGCTTCTCCTAATTGCTCTCATAATTTATAAATGCCTCCAAGATTCATACTTGAATGATTCAGAAATTATGGATGTAGATGTTTAAAAAACATATGCAATGAAATGAGAAAAGTAGAGTGGGACACCATACATTGCAGTGATGATTCACAAGTGATAATTAATTACAGTTAAATGATTGGATTTTTGAGCGCTCTTACAAGGAAGGTAATGAGAAAGATTAATTTATTATGAGCGTCATTCATGTGCCTCGAATCTGATTAGTTGCGGCCCTTCTGTTTTCATCACTCTATTCCTCGGAATGGTGAAATATAGTTTTCGAAGACCTGATATGAGGAAATCATGATTTTGATGCCCCAAAAAAGCAGTATTATAGCTGATATTATGAAAATGTAATTTCAGTCTCAGCTCGTTATCATTTTATTTCGCTTGTCCAATGTTTACAGTTTTTTTAAAATTTCATATTCCATATAATGGCCCGAAAAAATATATTTACTGATGAAAAACAATCTTTAAGTTTTCATACATTTATTTCATTTTATTTAAAGCGTTTTTTCGGATAAGATTAAATAATTTTGCCTGTTAAAAAGTTTCCTTGGTTCCGATCCACCTTCCTTCTCACCGATAACGTTCCTTCTTGGGTAAATTATGGAAAGTTTTGGACCAATTATATTCAATGAAAAGAACTGCTTTTAACTGTAAATCAAACTAGAAATGCAAACCCTTCTCGTCACATAGATGATGTGTCATATCAAAGCCAATCGTTTCCATCTTGCAAATTCGTTCTTACTCTCCTTAATGCGTGCATATGAGCTTTCGGTGCAAATGCATAGTAGATGCATGACATGTACAATCACTCACCGTCACTTTGGAAATTGAATTTGATTTAGTGCACAATAGTTCAACTTAGCCCTCTTGGATGAATTGTCTTGGATTCATTCCAGCTAGCTAAGGTAATTAATAGTGTGTAATATTTTAGTATTCATTTTTAGGGCTTTGACGGGTTATAATGAAAACATACTATATAAGGAAAGCCCCTATTGAATACCCTGACACCTTATGTCTCCAGTAGGTAGATATTTTTATGTTATGTAACTTTAATTTTCTTATTCGGGTGTATATCCTCTCCTGTCATCGTTCGATTTTATGATGTGACTTATGGAAATGTATTCGCCCTCTTTATCACTTTCTATGACACTATTTTATCTTACTATCTCATTAAATCTACTGATTCAATAGCGGTTTTTACGGGCTTTTTAGTTATTTATTCCATTATATTCGCTAAAATGGGATATTCGAGTAAAAGTGACAGAATATTTCGCATTTCTGCCTTACAACGTAAATACGCAAATGTATGCAAAATATCGAAAATTTGCAAAGGCACACGGTTATTGGAATTGAATATCATTGATATTAAACTCTTAGTCAGCATTAACTAACTCCATAAAATTCTGAAAAATACAGTGTGCCAGATATCGATAACCCCTATATTTGTGGTTCATTTATGTGTTTCTCAATATTCGTTATACGCATCTAAGATTTAGAAGGCATTTGCAATCTTGGTGTGGGTCCATCGATCTGACCTCAGTGAATTCTTTCTTTTTATTCACAATGCTACCCTCAGATATGGTGTACCTACCCTTTACAATCTTTCATTCCACTTCGCTCTCTGTATAGAGGCTATGGATATTGAGTGCTGCACCAAATTTGGGATATTGATATCAGCAGGTCTTGGTTTTCCAACGCCCAAACGCCCTTAGCTAAAACTAAGGATGGCACTAAAAGGTACGTTACAACTATCCGTGATCCACTAACTAAAAATTTAATCGTACCTACCTTTTTGACTTAGCAATATGATTGATGGTGACTAATACAGTAAAATTCTTCGTAGATATTTGGCAGTTACTTCAATTAGCGGATGATGCAATGGAGGGTTGATTTCTGTGGGTCATGATGTATGCATTCGGCCACCTTTGTCACCATTCATTGTGTATTTATTTTTTTGTATTTTTTTATATTTTTTTGAGAAGGATTTAGGTATTTTCAAATAATGTATTATCTTTATTTTAGGCAAGTCTGTTAGCCGTAATTAATGGCTTATCAATACCATTATTCACCGAAAATAACTTTAATATGCAAGCCACTACAAAGGCGATAAGCAGGCTGGCTTTTCACGGGTCGCGAAAATATGGTTTCTACAGGAAAATAGAGGTTGGGTTATTTAAATCGTATCCATCTAGTCTTCGTTTCAATAGATATTAATTGTTCATAGACAAGGTCTACATTTGCTATACATATATGCAGTTATCAGGACCAGGTAGGATATTGTGGCACATAGTAGTAGTATATTCTCAGAGGGTTTAAGATCACAATTTACCATCGATTGCTCCTTATCCTTCAATATTTCTTTTGTGCTCTCAATGCCTCTTTTATTTTTTATGAGAATTCGTTCCTTATATTTTTCTTGGGTCCATCTTTCGTAATATTTCGTGAGTGAATTTTTTACATCTCAAGCTGGAACCAATAGATCGTGTTCCTCTTTTACTATTTTCGCTCTACTTGGATCTTCCTTTCAAATCTCTCCCGCTTCACGTAGTATTTCTCAATGAGCAGGTTAAGATGATTTGGAAAGTAGCTCTAGACTGCAACCTGTGCTATCTAAATGTATTTCGTCCGCATCATTTTAACGCTTAAAGGTTATAATAACGTACCTAATGGCTACACGGTTGTCGCCCATAGTGAGGCATTAGCTCATAAATGCGTCATTCAGAATATATTAGGCTGAAAGCTAAGGCTCTGCTACCCTCTTATCAACTTTTTCTCTAGTTCCTCCCTCGTCCCTACCGAGATCCACTTTTTCCCCTGCCCTTTCGTTTCATTATCCTACTTTCTTAATCTTTTCCACAATCTATCGATCCTCTTTTTCTTTCCTCTTCCACTTTGCCTCCATGCGAGAGCAGCTCCCTTTTTTCTTCCCTTCTGTCGTTATCTTTCTCTGCTCTCTTCTTTCTGTCCGTGTCCTCCGCTCCGGACCTTTCCCTGCGCCCGACTCTTTCGCCTTTATGTGACCCATATCGATTCTTTCATCCGCTGACTCCCCGTCTTCTCCATCCCCCCTTCCTACGTTCCCAATTCGATCTCCCCTTCCGACGTCCATGCACTCCTCATTCATCCTTCCCCTTCCCCCCACCATTTTTAAGTGTACCAAGGCCTTATCCCACCAAAATCTCCGATATCGTTCGCCTTAAGATTCAATTAAGCCAAACCGAATCGATTTCTTGCCGTGCAGCCTGCGTACCCCTCTTACTTTTTTTGGCTTTCCTCCTGTGCCATTCCTTCCCTCAGAAACGTTTCTCTCTCTCTCTCTCTTTCCCCGCAGGGCCTTCCCTGGTCCTTTTCCCCCGACTCCTGGCTCGTACCTCTATGGTCGCATCTTTCCTTCTTCTCTCTCACTGAGTAGGATCTCACCCTTTAAAGCCTTTTCCTCCTCTAGATCTTGGGCAATCGTGAACTGGCTTACTTCCCAATACTTCAATCTCTCTCTCCCGCTCTCCCCTCCCCGCTGGCCCGGATTCCTTCTCCTTTTTCCTTATTTGGCCCATTTTCATCGAGTTTTTTTCTCCCTTTCGTTCCTTTCCCGCCCATAACCATGGGCTCGCCCTTCGGCAGTACTTCCCGTAGTACCTACTTCCCCAAATGGACTCGGTGGAATTCACTTGCGTGGAGGGAGTAGCGAGTGTACATGCATCACTAGATTTTCTCCCAGGTTTGTGCCCCATCCATAGAACACCTTACAATCAAGCCTGTGTCACGTACATGCTTCAGCATCTAATTCTGCATCCTTTCCGTTTCTATACTTCCCGTACCACGTGTCCCAAAATCCCTCTCTTCTTACTTCACATTCCCTTGTGCTAGGTGGGAATGATTTTTTTATAGTGTTTGATGTTCACCCAAAATATACATAAATACTGGGTGGGTAAAATCCAAGAATATAACGACAAAAATAAGGAGTAAATTCACAGCCAAATAAATAATAAAAATCAAAATAATAAGCACTGAAAATACCAAGTAAACTAATCACAGCTGCAAAACATAAGTTAACTTCTTAAATATTCTAAGTCACGCCGCAAACAAATTCTTAGCTTCTTTTAAAAATTTGTCTTTCCTTGCATAAAATTCCCGTTCATTGAAATGTTTGTTCCATGTAACTCATATCCTTTGTATTTGCGACATTTCACAGTAATTAGCATTCACCTTTCGTATGTAAAAGTTTTTAAACCTACTATTAACATTACTAACTATGATTTTTATTTCTTACAATTACTCATTAATTAGTCCTTCATTGATGACATCATGAAGAAATGGTGGATATTTTAAGCTTCTTTTATTTAGTAGGGTCTGTAAATTGAACTGTTTTAAAAATCAATTATAATAAACAAACATCGAAAAGTGGATACGCATGATAAGATAAAAAATGCAAATATTTAAAAACTCATTTGAACATGCTCAATCATAACAATATCTTTCTTTGCAATGAATTTCATATAACCGATCCATATTCCAACATTCTCACATAAAAGTAGTACAATTCTTTAAGAGCCATTCCAGATTCGAAATACTTCGACAAGCCCAATAATTTATATGCATCCATGCTAATATTAAATATATACTCGTGAAATACATTTTGCTATCAAAGGTGACCACTAGATCCTTCGTTGGATTAATCTCATTCAATTTTGATCCTACTATATGGTTGTTGTATTCGATAGCATTTTTTTTCTTTGAAAAATACAAAACAAAATATTTATCAACATTAAAAAACAAATCATTTTCATAAGAGCATGACTGTTTGAACGTGTTTGCTTCTGGAGACGGTTTAAGTTGTTCACCTTTTTGTGCATTTTTACATCGTCTATAGGCATTAGACATATAGAGTGATAAATACATTGTGACAAATCATAAACAAAGGTCATAAATTTAAATGGACCAAGGTTCAATCCAATGCCCGGAAAAGAACAGAAAATAACAGTAAATATCAATATGAATTACGCCTTTCCACGGTACGCAACAGTAAATATCAATATGATTCACGCGTAGGATTTATAAAAAAGAGTACTTGAGAAATGTGATGAGAAGACAAAAGAGCGAGGTTACTTTTCACTAGTTAGGTCCCACCTTGAGTATGCAGCCAGTGTATGAGATCCGAATGAATTAGGTTTGATCAGAGAACTAGACAGTGTGCAACGTAGAGCAGAGGTAGGTTCGTTAAAAGTTGTTACGATAGATTGAGTAGCGTTTCAGAATTAATAAAAGAATTAGGGTGGGAATCATTACCAGAGCTCAGGTTAAAGTCAATTATATTATCATAGCGTAGGATTAAATCTATTAGAGAAATTTCAATCGGATAGCTTTACTGAAGATGTTAGGAAGATATTAAAAAACCAGCGTATTATGCTAGATTCGACCAGATAAATAAGATTAGAGAGATAGATTGTCGTACTGATAGATTCAAATGGCATTTTTCCCCGGGCTATAAGAGAACAGAATAGGCAGCATAGCAAAGTGATAGGTAGGTGAAATATTTTAGAGTAGTATGTATTGCATGATGCATATATTAACCCCTTAAATACTATAGATACTAACAATCTAGTTGCATGAGACCCTAGAGTTGCATTCTTGCATGTCAATAGTGCATGCTTGGTGATCTTCACCCCCTGCTACACACCCTCGCGGTGGCTTGCAGGGTATCGTGTAGATGTAGATTTCCCAGAGACGTTGAGGGCATAGTGTAAATCGGTTAAGAGAATAAGAAAGTTTAATCATTTTCCCCATAAATACAGAAAGAATGAAAGAAATCTATTAACACATTTAGTTATTTTACAAGTTACACTCAAGTTATTTTACTGAGCGAAAGAAAAAATTCTGACGCTTCCATGAATTGAAAAAGTCAATTTAAACCAATGAAAATATTTAATTGGCGTCAGGAATCAAACCCGGGCCTTGAGCCTTTTATTTATAGCCTATAGCACTTTCTAGTGTATACGCTAGATTCCTACAAAATTCCAGCTCCTTCAGTTCAGTATGGGATGCGTAACGAGCATAGTTCAGGCAGACAGACAGACACCACTATATTTTTATATACTAGTAGGATTATTTGAATAGCTTTGGCTAATAATAATTGCTGTTATTATAACTGACCAATATGTTTTTTAAGATGACATAAATGATTATTTAAATTTTGAAATCTTCCGGTAGCAAGATAGTGTAGAATGGCCAAAACTACGTATGCTTTTACCACATACCATATATTCATTGTTAAATTTATGGGGAAATTTTCAAATTCTGCGGTGTTAAAATACTTTTTAACTGATTTACCTTTCATATTATCGAGTTCCTGTACACTGTGATTATTAAAATGTTAGTTTCTCTATTTTGTTGGAAAGCAAAATCGTACAAGGTACCAATTATATTTATGAAAATGTTATCTAACCTGCTAGTTGCTTTTTTCTTTCTCCAGTTGTACGGCATATTTCGTGTATCTACAGATTGGGCAATATTTAAAAATCAAGTTTAAATCACAATTCTCTAACCATTACCCGCAATGCCTCAAAATTATTAAAAATTAAATTAAAAACATCAACTTGTTAGTCCTCTTATAATTTGGAAATATTAAAGCCCCTCTGAGCATGTAACTTTTTTTAATATGTCTGTTTTCTTCTAAGGGAGCGATACATAAGCATCATTTTCATGAAAAAGCAAGTCTTTCTCTTCTAGTTCAAGCGTTTACATATTCCAGAAGAAATCTCATTTTCTTGTATCACTCTGACGCCTTTGATGTCTCTTCCCTTTTTCGGATTTATGCGGGGACTCAGAAATGAAGGCATTCTCGCAAAAAGTCTACGTCTCAGAAGTCGTTTCTTTGGCTAATGCCACTGAGATATGCTGGCATGTTTATCACTGTTTGTGGTGTCTAGATCCGTATTTTTTTCAGGAGATATTTGCTGCTTCAGCCGCAGGTGACTCCGACGTGGAAAGCGTGAATGAACAGCCGCGTACGTTAGCGAAATTAATTCGTGAGCCCAAGTGGTGAAAACTTTGTTTTTTAAACGGATGTGGACTTAGAACAGACCCAATTTCAACTTGGAAATATATCATGTTGAAGAGAACTATGAATTTTATCCTAATTTTGTGATCTTTTACGCTGAGAAATTTTGTCGTCGTCTAAATTTTTTCAAAGAATGCTCAAATATTTCTGTGGTCGGAATTCTTGGCAATATAAAATCGACATTAAGATTATCATAAGCTGCTTAGATTTTCCACATATTTCATCTGGTTATTTATGGTACATTATGCCAAATTGGGAAAGCATTGCTTTTCTAAGTACAATATCTTGCCTCAATTACAGATCTTAAAAAATTCACACAACATATTTTCTCTCATAAATTTCAAATATATGCCTACATCTTAATTCATTTAATTAAATGCTGGCTTACTCAGTGGATTCTGGCTTGCGGATAGTTTTTTAAGCATTACAACGTGGGTATAGTGTTTCTGTGCAGAAAAAACGATGCGTCTTCCACAAAATGAATTGATTAAGAGAATGGTCATTGGTGTTCATCTGTTTGCATTTACAACCGTTTTATAAATGCGTTTTAAATGGAAGCATAGCTTTAAAATTTCTAAATTTTTGACGCGTGGAATTCATTTTGCATCTGAAATACACTGAGTGTTATTTAAATTGGAATGTGTTGAATATTTCAGATATTTATTTGTTGATTAGTTTCGATCATTGTTATACTAACAATTAGTTAGAATCGGGAAAATTAATTTTGATAATCAGGAAAGGTAGACCAATAATTATTGCACTGAAGCCCTTTGATTTATTTATAGGTATTGTGGATCGGTTGATGATTTCCCTTGTGGTTTACCTTCCACTGCGTTTGTTTGTCGTAATTATCATATTAATATCGCAGATATAAAAATTATTTGACTTTAACACATTTAATTTTCTCACAAAGGTGAACATTGCGATCATATTGCTCTTTTCCCATTAGTTGTTTATTTATTGCAGCACTTTATCTATCTGGGGCATCGCATGTTATAAGTTTGGGTGAAAATATTTTTTTCTTACCATGCTTATTTCTACTTCATCATTTGATTAGCTCCAAGGAAAACCTTTCAAGCTGATCTTTAGTGACACATATCTTTAATTTATAACTGTTAGAACCGCATTATCCTACAAATATTTTTGCACTACCTTTATCAACGTGTAACCTAAGGTAAAAGCGTTGCCATTTGTGGTTTCTTGTTTTTTTACCTTGAGGAAAACCCTTTTTAAAGCAAAGTAATATGAATTTATATCGCTCGTGTGAGCTGGGGGTAGTCTTTCAATTGATTCGTTCAGCGCCGTTGGTGCTCCTTGGTGCACCGGTCGACAAAGCGTGAGTTAATGCTCCGGCTGAGCATTCTTTATGTGAAGGATATAAAATCTACTCTCCATCCCCTCAGCGTATCCTGACTTTCCGCCAGTGTAAACTAAACCTTTCTACCCTTCTGAACCCTGCTCAATTTCCTCGCCACTTTATCTAAAGAAATATCGATTGCCTTATCACGGCCGTCCTCCATTTATACTTATGGTGTAAAACGCTTCGAAGACTATGTTAACTCTCATGTTCACATTCACTACAGCTGCGAGGAAATTGAGATAATAATTAGTCTGAGTCGTGAATATTTCTAATTTTCTAATTATTATCTGAAAATTGTTTTAATTATTGCGTAAGCCGTTTTTTTAGCCATTTCCCTTAGCTACATCCGTTATGTATTATGTCTGTCTTCCTTTTCCATCATATATTTCATATTTCTCTCGACGACTGTCTTCATCAGACCTTCATGCCTCAACATATTGCCAATTATATTGTTCCCTCTTTCTCCAAAGTTTTCATCAGACATTACATCCCTTACACTCTTACACTTACTCTTCCAAAGACTTTTCTTTGACTTCTTGGATAGCTTTAGTTGTAGGTATAGAAAATAATTTATTCACTCAACTGTCCACCAAAAATAGCACTCATCCTACCTTCACAATCACAAATTAGTGTCAATAATTTTGATTTTTGACTCACAAAAACCTACTAAATTCATACCGGGCTTAAAGGTTTTAAGCCTATTTCATATATTATGTTAGTTTCAACATGTCCATCACGCGCAGGCCTTTTTTCAGATATGAACCGCTATAATCATTATTTTTCGATTGTTTTTAAATAGCCATTTAGATTTGGTTAGTAATACTATGAAACTATAGAAAGCCTTTGCGTTATTACTCGACTATTGAGGCTTGAAAGTAGGAATCTCAAGGCCCTTGGACGACGAAGCAATTATGCAAAGAAAATCCGGAGTTGTGAGGCGTCACCAAACGCTGGTGAATACCCATTTCGACCAAAAAAAGAACGATTAAGTCGCGAGTATTTATTTGAGAATTAGGTACCGCTGATTTGCCAGTCAAAGTCATATTTTGATATAAGACTTAAAGCATTATGTAACTCATTAAGTACTTTGAGTCTTTTCATCGCTCGCATTAGTTTCTACCACCCTGGCAAGAAAGCACTGACGAAATGAGCGCTTGATTTCTTCAGTTCGGAGTGGGAAAATATATTTCGATTGAAGATATCCGTAAAGAGCCATTTAAGAGTGCAGAATTTGGAATGACTTTGCACTTGCTATAATCTGCGCGGGCCCTTGCAGCGGAAGACAAGTATTTCTCCCTTTCTACCCGTTTATTTTCTGGTGCAGGTTGTCTGTCCCTTTTTCTTATTTTAACTCCGCGGCGTCTGAATTCCTTGTATGTGGGGAACATCTGTCGGCCATCTTATCACACAGTGACCTCGAGTCCTTCCTCTCCCTTTCCCTCCTCTCTCAAACTCCCTCCCTCATCCTCGCCACTCAACCCACTTCCACTCCTCGACTTTGGTACACCATCTTGCCCTCCTAAAATCGTTTTCCTCCCCTGCTTGCTCACTACTTCAAACTCCGTTCTCTTTCATTCTCATCAACTCCTTCTTCCTCCGGTCTCATCCACAGTTTCTCTTCAACCGTCTACTTAAAATTTTATTTTTTTCTGACTCGTCTTTACGGCATCTTATTACAATTTCGTGAAATCTACGAGCCAGTCTCGTGGAAAAGTTACGTGAGACAACGGAGTGGTGATTTCTTCACTTCATGTCGTAAATATAGTGCGAAGGCAGGTGTGATAACGGGGAAAATACATCAATGCAAACACACATCATGCCTTAGGAAGACATACTTTAGGCGTTATTATGCCGTGTGACCTTATTGCGATTTTACATGGGGTTAGTACGATAGTGGATAGGTTAAAATCATTTCGTTAATCAACTTTTTAGCATGTTAAAGAGTACTGACACAATATATGTACAAATGTAAATGAAGAGCATTGGAGTTACGCTGGAAAAAAAACAAATTTTCCTAAGAATTAATTTTATGAAAAATTACGAAATCATTTTATAATCGTGTATCTATTCATTTTCAAAAATCGCAGCTCTTTGGCTTATTTGGTATAGGATTAAATACATGTGTAATACATAATTTTATTTTATACGGGGATAAAAAATTACCAAACTTTTCAGGAGAATATAAAGGTGAAACTAGTTTTCATGCGTATTAGAAATGGAAAATGGATCACACTGTGGCATAGAGACTTTTGAAGATCCTGTCGAAACTATCGATTTTATCCTACTCTGGTGATAATACTTTATTTACATGTACTTTGAATACATTAAAGGCCCAAAGTAATGCGTATGCTATAAAAAAAAACATCTTAATGAATGTATACCCATAATTCCTTTCACATTTGACCCTCGCCCGTCAAATTTTTGTTTCTCTAAAGTTTCAATATTTATTTTTTTCATGCTGCAGCTATTAGCTATTACTCATGCAATTTGTTTAGGAGAGGAAACAGTTAAAACGTATCATGCCTTAAGCACCAAATGGTTTATTTTCAAAAATATTTTTTTTCCGTAATTGCCATTGTGGATCTAATGCTGCATAACTGAGAGCATTTTGGATAAATTTAAAAATCATTTCAAAATGAAATGGTTACCTTATCGAGTGCTATTTATAAAATAATTCTATTTCAAATTTTAATTATCTGTACCAATAATTAGGTTACTTTAAGGGTGATTTCCGCATGAAAAGCACTTTTCACACAATTTAAAATAAATATATCCCTTGGCTTCATTTTATTTGCTATAAATTGCCTTTAAATGTACTTTATTGGGTTGCTTATTTATCACCAAAGTCATACAGTATTATTCTTATATATTACTAGTAGATTAGCTAGAAACTGCTAGAATAAATTAACACCAATTACTGAATGAATTCCGTCAGCATACAGGTTCCCTAACGATTGTAATTATTACAAGGTTTTTAGATACTTATAAAGATATTCGTCATTTATGTAACGAATTAAAACTGCTATTTTTAGCTGCAGTTAAACTCATAATTTCCATGGTCTGTTTTTAGTTATGATTTTAAGGAAACAATTCAGGCAACTACTAGTTTGAGAAACGTTTTATTTTTACTCTCCTTTTGGGGTAGCAAATTTTTTACTTCAAATCCTACGGCATCGTGGCCTTGCTATGGATTTTAAATAAAGTTTTCTTCAATTTATAACAACCACGAGACGTTGCCACGGGGAGAAAATGTTATTCTACTGGCGGTGATAAATTTTCCACTTTGCGCGTCTGCTGCATACAGGGAACTCATATTTTGGGATTTGCGAAGGTCGGGCCTTAAGCGAGGCTTTGACGCTCCCCAACCTCACCTCTTATTCCACTCTCCACCCACAACCTCAGCCTCCCGCTCCCTTACAAGTTGTAACTATTTACGTTTCTCCGCTTCACTCCCTTATTCTCCATCCAAACTCCCCGCACTTTTTTCGCTCGCAAAACTATATTTATGCACGTCGCTTCTACGTCCGCATAATTTTGGTTAGGCTCCTCCCAAATCCATACATAGCGCTGGGCATATTTCCGTCCCCTCGTCGATCCCTTGACCCGCGGCTCCGTCATCTCCTGACCTAGCGAGTCTTTCTATTCTTCATTCACCTGCGGCGTACCAGACCGAAAAAAAACATCCCATCCTGGACTCCCATTGCTACCCTCCTTGCCCTGCATACCTGCCCTCCCAGGGCCAGAAAGACTCCCAACGCTCAGGCGCCCTATCCATACCCTTTAACCTTCATCCCCGCTAACCGCTTCTGACCCGGCCGCGTGAAGGGATCCCGATGAATTTTACAAGACCCTCGGTCTTCGCTGTGATTATATCCTTTGACGCACGGCCAACCTCCCCCCATACCTCCCACTACGTTCGTTTCTTTTGCCTTATTCACCGCACCTGTTTTCGGAAAAAGGAAATAAGGGGAAACTGCTCGGGTGAGGGACGGGTTTCGGCTCTTGAAGGTGGCGGGGAGAAGGGAGATGGGTGAAGGGTGGTTTGCATATCATTAAGCAAGCCACCTTCCCCCGACCGGCCGACCAAGCACTCCTTGACCTCCCTCCTACTTTTCTTGCTTCTCCCAAGCCTTTCCACCCAGCGTGTGATGGTTTCTTCTCGTCAAGTTTTCCTTGAGAGAGCAGAAAGCAATCGCTCCTCCGCTCCGAAGAATTTCATTTACGAGTGCGATATTATTTTCGACGGATTTTCACGAGCAGGGGAACGCGGAGAAAATGTGAAAAATAAAACAAGCCAGATTTTTTTTCATCCTTGCCGTGATAGGAATGCGTCTCGTAGCTATTTATTACGTCGCTAATTTCGTTTTATATGCTCCTTTTATGCTCCGGCTATGATAAGAAATCTAGGCAAACGTATCCAAGGATGAGCTTGCGTGATTTGGAGGTAGTCATTAGATTGGAGATAGTTATTATCTCTTTAATATTAACTAAGTTAATTAGATGGTACTGGCAATAAATGATAGAGACGGCATTACAGGCTAATATGGCAAAATAAAAGACAAATGAATTCTAGAAGGATTTAGGATAATGCGTATTAGTTTGTGATCATATGAGAGGAAAACGCTAAATATTATATTTTCAGAGAAACGTTTGATTCATTGATTCTCGCGAAATCATATTCATCACTTGCATATTTTGGATATTGATTAATGAAATCAGAAACAAGTAGTTTGGTTACAGCAGATGTTTGAGGTCGTGCTTCCTCACCTCTTATAAATAAGTGTTCATTGAATATATGTTCTGTTAATCCTAAAATACGTCATTTTACAAGGAATTTCAATTTGTTTATTTACTTTTATTTTAATATTTAACATTTATTTTGCTTACTTTATTTACTGTGTGGTAATGCATGACTTTGTTTTACTTATTGCTCAGCTTATGTTACCGTATTTACTCTCAAAATCATTTATTCTTTATTTGGATGTATTCCAATTATTTCAACTGACGCATATGGTTAAAAATACGAAATGCGTAACTGAAAATTAATATAGGCTAATAATTTATGTTATTATTGGCGTTTTTCTTCATGTTTTATGCTATGAAAAAACTAGTAATTATGTATTATCCCAAATAGAGCCTAAATGAAACAAAATTTAAAATAGGCTAATAATTGATGTTATTACTGGCGTTTTTCTTCATGTTTTATGCTATGAAAATACTAGGAATTATGTATTATCCCAAATAGAGCCTAAATGAAACAAAAATATATTTTCAAATATTAATATTTCGCATTGAGATTAAATATTGGTGTAAATTGTGAAATTCCTATTAAATGATGGGTGGGCATAATAAGCAATTGATTGTTGTGAAAATTTATCTTATGCTTATTAAAATGCCATTAAAACACCCAATGAAGAAAATAATAGCGTTTTGAATTTGAGCTTTTTCACAATCCTACCCGGATATATTTAAAATGTTAACAATTATATCATGCATCTAGATGTTATTTCTTTGACTAATATTAGAAAATTAGGCTGGACTTTTGCTATGCATTCCCATTCCGAGGGATCAAAAATGGAATACAAAGTACCCTTTTATCACGTAAGTGTCTCACCAAGTTTACGAACTGAAATGGACCTTCTATGCAAAACGGAACATGCTTGTTCGACGAAAAGATCTCCGCCATTTAAAAAGGTTCATGCTTTTCTTTGTTACGGAATGTTTTGAATGTAATGTTTCGAAGAAGACTCTTGGTACGAATGTGTTTGTATGTGACCCAAGAAGTTTGCTATCCAGCAGTGATAGCGTAAACATTACATTATTCACTCAATGCATCTCGAATTGACATAATGGGGGCTCATGTTTTTCTTTTGCCTCCCCAACGGCGAAAAACAAACATTCCGTGTAAAAGTAGGTAGCGTGACGCATTGAGGGGATCGGTTGAAATTGGGAAAGTTTAAAAGGGGTCTTCTTGTTAGGTCCAAATGGTGGTGGAGGGGCCTGGGGTGGGAAAGTAAAACAGAAAGGATGGGACGAGGGATAAGAGTGGAACGTAATCTTACCCACCTTAAATTAACGGCTCCTTAACGCATTTGGAAAACACCTTTCCCTCGCCTCAGAGATACATAGCCTAAGCCTTAAAGAGGCCCTTAAAAAAAAGAAAAAGGAACAGGGCAGTTAGCGACTCTGATGCATATCCGCCGGGGCACGCTACTCTAGAGATATTCGAGGGTAAAAAAGGTTGAATGCGGGGGTGTAAAACTTTTTTTTATTACGACTGTAACAATGCCTTTTAATCCCTGAAGTAAACCACAATGCACATCATTTTGGTGAAAATAATGTGCTGCAGAAACTACTGTATGTTATTACTATGTTGCTTCCAATACCCATGTGCACTAATGAGTTCATCATCTAAATGCTAAAACTAAAGTTTGACCACTCTCTCTTTCCGGAAATGATAATTCCTGATTTACACATATTTTTGAGCAAGAGCCCAGTGGTTTATGCCTTGTAAAGTTCACATAAGAGGTACGTAATATGTTGAGCATTGATTTAAATATACATCTTTATATAAAATCGAATAAAGCATTATTCTTTGAGAAGATTTATTCAGATTGCATCAATTATATTAACGGAGGTTTTAGAAAACCAAAATAAATCTACCTATATGTTTAATTTAGTAATAAATAATCTCTATCTTACAATTAAATTGGATGAAAGACCTATAAAGACCATTTTATACAGTACAATTTTTTGTACAAAGGAATGTATGAATCTGAACGAAATTGTGTGTTTGCGTGAATGAAATTAGAACAGGTTCTATTTTCCGTTCAGTCATTCACGCATTCGCAGAAGCTTTCACACAACTAGCTGCTTTACACGGTACAATTTTCTCATACAAGCGTTTGTACAAGAAAATGTAAAAAAAATGTACCGTCTAGAACGGCCTTGATAATTGTTTATGCATAGATCCATACGAACAAATATATTCATTATTTTAAATTTTTTCAAGGATTCATCATCATCACATGTAAACAAATCAATGAGTGATTTACCTCTCTACTTGAATCTCCAATCGGTAAACCTTACCATAAATAATTCTCCTCTATCACATCGTTCTAAGGTTTAGGATTTCAAACTCAGCTCCGAGGAATGATTCCTATGGAATAGAATTATGTGTGTGGTTTCTCTGGGTATAACACTTCCACCCTGAGGTTCTAGGGCCTTCTCAATTTTTTCCTGATGACGACCCGCTTACGCCCGAGAAATTTTAAAACGATCCCCATATAAATGTTACATTACGCAACTTCATAGCGTATCACAGCCCTAATATTATTCAATGTATAATTGTACCTACCTTATAGTTTTCGCCTAACGCGTATACTTCTATTCATTTATTTATAATTACCAAATTTTGGGGTTCCTCTCTCAACAGCTTTGTGACACCCTGTGGGATCACGTTCCACAGTTAAAGTGTCCATGGTCTGGAGGATTGTTATCCTGGATACTCTAAATTACTATAAATGAAAAGCGTGAGAAATAGAACTAGAGAACTTGCATTAGAAGCTTTTACTTAGTAAGTTCGAATTAATTATTTTTCGTTGGAAAGACCATTGAAATTTGTGTTAATTATAGGGACGCTTATAGCATTCTCAGTGGAATAAAGTCAGTTATACATTTCTATCCCAAGAAAACCAGCTCTTTAAAATCTCTTCAGAATATCTTTACGCAAGTTTACGTTTTAATCTTTACGTTTATTACCCTATGAAATATATTCTGATTACTTATAATGTTTCTTATTCGTCCGTTATGCACTCGGATAATTTCCGTTCTATTCTATCCGTTCAGCAGTTTATTAAGTACTAAGGACCAAGTTGACCATAATGCGGGCCTAATTTAAATAGGTTTTTGACCTCTCCGAAATTTTAAGCAATGTACTCCTGATTCTTGTTCCTTCTCATAAATTAGCTGACCTTTAAAAGAGCATTATAATATTTTTTTAGCATTAAAATATAAAACGTTCCCACGCATGCATATGGAATAATATCTCTCCTGTATATACCTACCATTTTTATTACGCACCGAATGGTGAAATTGGTCAGAATTTAACAGAAACTCGAGCACGTTCAGTCCAGTTAGCAGGGGAAATTCTTTGCATTCCCGTTTAATGAGGCATTATTCGCATTCTAGTGGATCCATTATTTAATCCCCAGGAGAATTGAACCGTACGTTCGCCGTGGCAGCCCTGAAATCTCGAGGAGTAGCCCCTAGTAATGGCGTTGGGGGTTGCGGGGATTGAAAAAGGCTACTTGTGGTATTTCAAGAGGAGGAGTTCTTATGGCAGGGTGGTATTCCTATCTATCGGCTTTATTGCCTCGCTCCTTTCTTTATTTATTAGCATCAGCGTTTCCCCCTGCTGAGTCTCACCCCTTTCCTACCATCACTCTTTTTTCTCTTTTCTTCTGATCCACCTCTCGCCCCCTTCTTCTTTCTTCATTTTCTTCTTCTTTTCACCTTGCTTCTTATTGATTTCCATCCCTCCATTCGCCTCGAACTCAATTCTCGATCAATCCCCGGCAGTTGAAGCCCTTAAACCCTCCTTCAAAATCCTCTTCATCTCACTTTTCCTTCCAACTTAAAATGCCCCGAAATCGCGTTCCAATCACAGGTCTTCTTCGGGAACGTTCGATTTCGTTCTTCGGATCAAGTATTAATTTTTCCACTCATAAATCTTTGACGATGCGGTTTCGGGGTATCCTGACGAAAAAAAAATCGGTACTTGTCTTCATTTTATTTTTCACCCTGCCTGTCGGACTATGAGGAACTGGATGATAAAGAGGAGGAAAAGACGCATTGTAATAAAACAATACGTTTGGAATTCAGGAATTCCGATGCTGAATACTGGATGTACGCGATAGGAAAACAGTTTTTGTGGCATTATTGCTTAAATGGTTATCAGGTTCATTTATATTGAAGTTTAAATAGCAGTCACATACATTTTTCCTGCGTACCTTTTTGATGCCAGCCAATGATGTAAAGTGGATAATGTGTTCGTCTGGCTACACCAGTTTTAAATCTCTTCGTTTTGGGTATGGAAGTGGCGTTTATCCCGTAATAAGTGTAAATTCGGTAATGCAATATACACTTAGCCGATGGAGTAACTTCAGTTGCAATTTTACTGCTTCTATTATCGTATTTTTCTCACTATGATTATGCTCTTGCGATATCCTGAGCAATTCGTGGATCTTAATTGAAATAAGTATTTTCTGTCAAGGAATAGCAGCAATCCGTTTTCCATTACTCTCTCTCTCTGTGACCTGTTTTCTTGACCTCTTTTTGTAATGTATCTTCTTTTAGGCAGGAATTTAGGTCAGAATTAAAATACCAAAGCTCTTGCCAACTTTGAGGATTTTTATATATCCATCTTCACGGCTTCGTGTTTGTTGATATTTTATTTATAATTCTAATTTTCCAATAATCCTGACTATATAATATATTTACGCATTATCACTCTGTTGCATTGGCATTACTTCCTATTTCACTTATTTTTCACCCGGTAACTCTTTTCCCCGTGCAGCGCTACTGAACAGGGTATGCACCCTTGTCCGTTCTCGAATGCCCTACCTTACTCTATCTCTATGGTGTTTTTAGCCGATTATTATGACCCAATTCTTTTTATTCACCTTTATTGTATCGAGTAAATGCATCACATATAGCTTTTCTGAGAGGCACATTAACTTAAAAAAATTGCTAAGAAGGACGGTAGCCCATAAATGATGCCTGAATATTTTCCATTTTACATTTAGTTTTGACGAGTGCAGATATTATATTTCGGAAATTTATTGGAGATGCGTGAAAGAAGGCATAAAAAGTTTGACGCCATAAAATAAAGGCTTACTTTCCTGAACCGAATTTCGGAGTCAATTTCTCTCCAGAATCGAATTAATGTGGTAATTCCAATAACAACAGCTTGACAGAGGAACTGCAAGGTTAAATGTATTAAATTTGATGTTTTCAAGCCCGGATTTTTGCGGGAGAGGGAGGGGATTTTATTTCCGCCGAATTCTATTACGTTCACCGGCTCCGTTGCGGTCTCCATCAATATTAATGGAACTCAACCGAGGGGCATATTAAAATGCGCAGTTTAGCATTTCAATTGGTTAGAATATTATGGGGCGTATCAAAAATATTATGAGGAAACTGAACGCCGAGCAGCGAGATCGATGAATGGATCGTAAAACCGTTCCCGGGGAAGGCAGGCAGCGTGTTGGGATCAGCTCGCCGCTTAACCTCCCACGGGCGCCCACTTTATCGTCTAACCCCCCTTAAATTCCCCTATCTCAGTTCTTGCGAACAAATCTCCGGCGCCCTCGCGTAGTTTTTCCCCGCCTATGAATCCTAAGAATGCAATCTACGCCTTGCGGTTCTTGCCGAGGAGTTTGGTCTTCCCCCTGATGAGATTTCGGCCCGAGGAGGCGTCGCCGTAGGACGGGGGACGGGGTGGGAAATTAATGAAAGAACGCCGGAAGGTGTAGACCAACCGAGGGAAGACGTCCCTCGAGGAGGAGGAGGAGGAAAAAAACGTCTCCAGCTAAGAACTACCAGTGCTGCTTCGCGAGGCGAGAGGGTGGCTTTCGGGAGTTCCTTAAGCACTGCACTGCACCAATCAAGTTAATGGTTCGGTGAGCTGTCGCGCAATAACTCTCAACTTGCCCTTCCTCGCGGTAGTGAAATGCAAGCCGGTTGCTCCTCTCCGGCTAAAAAGGGCGAGTTAAGCTTTGCGTTCGCAGTGTCATTCATTCATGGAGGGTTTAGGGAGTACGCTGCCATGGGAAAACCCTTGACTTCGTCAGGCAAACGACCTTCCAGAAAGGGGTCCCGAAACAAGAGATCTGCCGGGGGCAATAGGAATTTCCCTTTATGGCTTTATTACCGTGTTGTGCTCGCAATAGTGAACTGCATCTACGAAGATCTGATTTTATCTTTGGCTTATTAACTGACGTGAAATATAACCTGGTCTTCTAAGAAATGAATTTTGCTTTCAAATTGTGCTGGACATAGGACATCCGCTTGTCGTGTCATTTAATGGACTGGTTTGGTGGGAAAAAATATTTAAGTGGTGGATTTTTAGCTACATATTTTTATCATGAGCTTCATAAGCATAACTCTCCCCTTGAAACCCACTAAATTCCTCGTCTGCTGAAAATGTATTCAAATTTGGTGCAGCGTTCACATGCCGTCGCCAAATTCTGCCACTTTCTCGTAAAATCAGGTTTATTTCCTTCAACAAGTTTTATACCTACTCGTTTTGTAGCCATCGCGAGAATCTCATTGCCTCGGCATATTTTTTCTGCCGAGCTCAGAAACATTTATTTTCAGAATACTTCAATTGATCCCGTGTTTAGCGGTAGCTGACTTGAAATTTCAGTGCTAAATTATCACAAAAACCAATATTTCTTTTTGTTCACTAATCTGCTTTTAATCCAGTCATCAAAAAATGTGAACACAAGTACCAAAGATTTAAAATGCTTAATTTTCGTACTAGTACTTTAACGGAATACTCTGCCAACAGGAAGGTGTATGACAGGTTGAGAACAGAATCATAAGATTCTCTCAGTAAATGCTCTAATTGTCATATTACTACTCAATTAAAAATTACTATTATTATTGTGCGGGTCAGGCAATACAAAATTCACTTTTCACAGCATATATGTAATTATTTAAAATACAGATGCATACCTGATTAATACAGTAATTGGCTGTAGATTTCCGACGCGCCGAAAGAAACTAATGTTTGTTTCTTGATTATGAAGAGAACATATCTCCTTTGAAGGCATATTACAGTGACATGCAATAGGAATTCCCCTTTATGGCTTTATTACCTTCTTGTGCTCTAGATAGTGAACTACATCTACGAAGATCTAATTTTATCTTTGGCTTATTAATTGACGTGAAATATAACCTGGTCTTCTAAGAAATGAATTTTGCTTTCAAATTGTTCCATAGTTTCACTGTGGTCGTAAATTATCCGTGGATGAAAAAAATGCATGAATAGTAAATTAGTATTTTTTTTATTTTACTGTGCATGGGTCAGTCTGCCATTTTTGAGTGGGTCCTTTAGTGTCGTAAAACCCTCGATAGCTCTAGATAGGAGTGTATTTCTTTCAATAAAGTTATCTTTCTCTAATACGTATCCAGACCTAGGGAGCATAAATTATTGTACTGCATCATAAACGGTATGATTGCCACCCTAATACCTTCATTATTTGTACTTTTTTCAGGCTTCTACGAGTGAAAAATAATTTCGCAATCTTATCACCTCCTCGCTAGGTTATTTATTTATATAGATGCAAAATCGCAAGCTCTCACACGTGAAATTCATTCCTTACCCTTAAGTTGTTTAGATCAGCTTGTGAAGAATTCTGTTATATTATTCCAGTCAAGTCCTAGCGCCAGCTGCTTCATTAAACGATGAAGTCTGTCTTAGGTAGTGGTACATATCCCTCCAAATGCTGACGGATGTATAAAAGTAAATACAACATTCGATCCGTATGAGGAAAATGCTAAAGATTTTCAGGAATTTACTCACAATGCAGTTTTATACTCCAGAGTCCGCTATATTAGTTTTTACTTGCTGAAAAACATTAAAAGCATAATAATTTTTATTACTTCTTAGAATGGGGTGCCACATCATTCCACACATATTTTATCATCAGATTACCCCTTTATACCCGCAAATAGCCCATTTTTTGCATATCTCATTACTTGTTCGGTGAAAGTAATGATGGATGCTCGTTAGCCAAATTTAGTAGTTCTTACTATTTTATTTTTCACTATGATTGTCTTCATGAAACTCTCGCGTGTTATATTTCTCTATTTTTATCGAGAATTTTGTGTCTCAGGTATATTTATAACATAGCTTATTAATGTATTTAGCTTTATAGTGCAATTAAAGTATTGAGAGACTCCTTATATGTTGGATGATAAATTAATTACGTATTGATTGTTAACAAAGAGTGAGTTACTGTAAATATTATGTCCATGAGTTTTACGTATCTGAAGTCAACACATCTCACTACACACACCCCAATTCAAATTCTGGCGTTATACAAACATTCAGCTCTAGTGAAATTTGTACTAGAGGGGTTCTTTGCATTATTTGCCGAAGCCATAAATATTTGATTAAAACTCTATCTGTATCCCGTCCAAAGCCCGCGTGCTAAGGAACGGAATCACGCCAAATGCTGAGCTAATTACGTAGACGACTTTCACTTTTGGGACTTGAGTTGTAGAATTGGAATACCTCGTAAGGATTTGCAGCAACGGATATATTTGCCTTTTAGTTTGCGCTGGACGCTCTCTCTTTACTCTGGGATGTTGAGGGAACCTGGCCACTTTACCCTCCGCAAATAACGGCATCTTCAAACCTGAATGAGCGTCAGATGGAGTCCCTTAGATGTCCCCCTCCTTCTCACTAAAACCCCAAACTTGACGGTTGCTGGACGTAGGCTCTTCCGGAACACTCAAGGAAACTCTGGTCCAATAATTTGCTGGACGTGGAACTATGAACGCGAAGGTGGGACTAATTTTGGTAATTGGAGTTTCCCTTCTGTAAATGATGTGTTGGCGAGGGCTAGAGGTACAGGAAGAGAAGCGGGATATTTCCTATCCCATTCGGAAAACAAGCCTTTTTCCAAAACCCTTCTATTGAATATTTGGGGGATTTGGCACCAGCCAAAACCTCCTTACAATATGTACTTCTTCTGAATATGGAAAATTTCTCCTAGATTTTAAGAATGAATAAGGCTTTTCAATGCCGGCCCAGGTGGCGGCGAGGTAAAGTCCTCGATTGCTAATACTAGGGTCGCCGGTTCGAGTCCCGACTGGGTGGGTTTTTCTCCACCCAGGGCATGGATGTTTGTCAAGCTCTGTTTATTCAGCCCTTGGGAATCCTGATGACAGGCAAATGCCTATTGGGATCTACATCTACATTTACATAATACCCCGCAAGCCACCATAAAGGGGTGTGACAGGGAGTGTATTCTCCTCAAACATGCACTACATATTGTGAATAAAATAGAATTAGCATATTAGTCTAAACTTCACTATTTAAAAAAATAAAAAGAGCAAAGTAAGCATGCAAAAACATGCTGTTAGTTGGGTTACCTTCAAGTCCTTATACCAACATGCAACTACCTATGCTTTGGATTGATGCACTCGTATTGGACATTTACCGCTATTCATATTCCTAATTGTACGAGGAAAAAAGGACATTTTGAATCTGTCAGTTCGGCAATCAATTTCTCTTATTTTATAATCGTGTTCCAGTCTACCATAGTGAGTTGAGGTTCGCAAAATATTTTTAACGTCATCACTGAAAATATTATCTTGGAATTTATTTAGGAGATTAAGTATAAATTTCAACCTGCGATCTGACAATGATTCCCATTTTCATTCATCTAATAGACTGGTTACGCTAGCATGGTTATCGTATCGTCCCTTTACAAATCTTTCCGATCTTAACTGAACACGTTCAATTTCATTATTTAGACCGATTTCCTCCGGACTTCTTTGCTTTTCTGCATCAAAAGAGCACTGGGTAAAGTTGAAGACCATGCACGAGAAATAAGCTACTTTTCTCTTGTAAGACCTCATTTAGAATACGCTGCCAGTATATGGGATCCATACGAAATAGGCCTAAAGAATGAACTTGTACGTGCGCAACGAGGATTGGAAAGGGACGGCATGATAACTATATTAGTGTACCAGTCTATTAAATGAATTTAAATGGGAATCATTGCCAGATCGTAGGTTGAAATTTAGGCTTAATCTTTTAAATAAATTCCAAGATAATATTTTCATTGATGACGTTAAAAATGTTTTTAGAACTCCAACTGACTATGGTAGACTGGACCATAATTACAAAATTAGAGAAATTGATTGCCGAACTAACGGATTCAAAATGCCCCATTTTCCTTCTACAATTAGGGATGTGAATAGCTGTAAAACAATCCGATATGAGTGTATCAATGGATAGCCTAGGTAATTGCATGTTGATATAAGGACCTTAAGCTAACCCAACTAACAGCATTATATTGCATGCATGCTTATTTTTATCTTTTTTTTTAAATTGTGATATACAACTAGTATATTATTAATAATACTTTAATGGATGATATTTTGTGCATGTTTTGTGTGAATTCACCCTCTGCCACACACCTTTAGGGTGGCTTGCAGTTATTATGTATATGTAGATGTATGTTACTTGGAGTTTGGCCTTTATACATTATATTTATCCAAAAATGTTTTCCATCCTATTTAATTTATGTGTCAGATTTTCTCCCACGTGGCCTAATGGATCCAATAATACTTATATCATTGTTTAAGCTACTCTGCTATTTCAACAGCATCGTTCCTGTCTCGGTATTCTGAATCCATGACCCTCAACACATCATTTGAACTGAATTTCCTAGTTTGATATTCCTATCGGCAATTTTCTTGGCATTTCATCGAGAAAATTATGTTTCGTTTTCACTGCATTTATTTTTTGTTAATCTCCAAATGTGATTTACCAAAAGTAGCAGCCAATTCTTTCTTATTATATTCCCCGTTTGTCATGGGCTTGTGGATGAAGCATTTCCTCACTTCATGTAATGTTATTAACCAGCCCAATCATTTGATCTTTACACACTATCCCTTCATCTCCATTCATGCCTTTTCAACGCTTATGATTTATCTATATTTTATGTATTAGTGTCACTTTACTTATAATCCTTCTAATGTATAGGAGTGGCTTTGATTTTTTCACACTATCCCTTCATCTCCAATCATGCCTTTTCAACGCTTATGATTATCTATATTTTATTTATTCCACTTTACTTACAATCCATGCAATGTACAGGAGTGGCTTTTGTTATTTGCCCCTGCTCTTCAATTACTTATTTAATTGTTTATTACCTTACGGTTTTTCCCTCTTAGTAGAGCACACTATTTCCATCTGTTCTACCTGCCAAGGAACTTGCCAGTAATTTTCCTTTTCCTATCCTCGCCTAAATTCCTTTTTATTATAAGATCCATTATATTATCCCAAAATTACTTTCTCAATCTAACTCCTCTGCCTTCGTTTTACGAATGGCAATATGATATCTTATCGAAACATGCCTTTACTTCATTAAACTTGTTTCTTTCTGCCCTTGATCGGACACTTCAAAGGCAGCATAGATGAATTTGCCAAATTAATAGAACTCTCTGACTGAGCCATACCTGAATTCGTTATTCCAACGCATAATACACCACATACAATAGTAGCACTGTGGCTCTTAGTTTCACATCAAAATGCATGTTTTTTTATATTCATTCCCTGCCACACACCCTCATGGTGGCTCGCAAAGCATTTCGTAGATTTATATGTACAAGGCTATGATGCAGACAAGCGTAAGTTATTCATAAACAATAACCACTATGCTTTTTTTTAATTAACAAACATTTTTTTCAGCTAAAACAGCATTACGGCTGGTAACCTTTCCACTCCTGCCACCATTCTTGCAGGGAAGGACGCAGATACAGATATAATTCTTCCAGTCTTTCCTATACCTGTGTTTTAAGCGTTGACCTATTCTTTTCATGTTTTGCCGAGGTCCAGGTTTTATAACTACACAACACTACCCTCCATTTATAACTCTTTTGTGACATTTTCGACTAGTCGTCGTCAAGGGCTCCAATCATGAATTCCTTTCCATTAATAAAAATCTTTTCCTCAGCGACATTCACGAATCGCATTCATCTGTAATGCTATCAGGTATGCTCTTGCCCCTCTGTTTTTCCTCTTTTCATTTTTATTTAATTTTGAAAAATTATGCGTCGGTATTCCCACTGCTTTATTTTATAATTATTCTTATACATGAATGAAAGTTTTATACTGAAAATCTTATTGCATTCATAAACTTTCGATTGGTCCCGGAGGGGAATATAATGTTGATTTTTGAGGCATTAAATTTTTTTAAGTCTTCCTGGTGTTTGGGAATTTTCTTCATCACGGAAGGTGCCCCTTAATTATGGTAGAACCCATTCCCCTTGAGTTTGTTAAAAATACCCTACTAGTAAGTTGGGTTTTTTTCAAAGTGACTATAACCAAATCATGCAACCAGACAAGAGCACAAAATTCCAGTTCCAAATGCCCTTTTCCAGAAAAGGATTCCCTCTCAAACCCCCTTTCACTATTCCTTCCATTCTATCTCGGGCAATGAGTAATGCCCCTTGCTGCAGAATGACCCCCTACTGCTGACCCCTGAACCCTGTGAAATATACCTCCGTCCTCACCACTCCTACTCACCAAGACCCAAGTTCGCCCTTTCTCTTCCTAATTTTTTGTAAAGAAATTGAGCCCAATTTCCCTTTCTTTACCCTGAAAACGTTTCCTCGTTCACCTTCGCCTTCCATCCTATCTGCGACTTTCAGGAAGGCACGCAAAGCGGGGATATCACGCGAGATACATTGCTGGATTGCGAGAGAATGCAGGGAGAGGGGTATTAACGTCGATGGAGAGTGATACAAAAGGATGTTTCCTCCGATTGAAATATTCGAGGACAATTCGAATAAGAAAAAAGTTTAGACTGAATGGAAGTCTTAACGCAACCATTTTTTGTTCTCTTTAGAGAAAATGTCGGAAAATGGATCGTTAAAAACGCTTTACTTATCATTTATTCAACCTGGACCAAGTTAGGTCATTCCGGGCCTTCCTTGACCCAGGGGCATATTCCTCTGCATACATATAATATCCTGCAAGCCACGGTAAGGGTTGTGCCAGAGGGTAAACCACCACCAGGCCGGAATTATTAATATGAGAGAGTTACACTTACCAACATACAAGAATGCAAAAAATATTTATCTGTGCATACACTTATTAAATGCAACTGAGAGGAACAAGGTTAAAACCCCGAGGAAAATAGTAAACATGCGAGGCACTTGACTTTCCAGCTATAAATGACGCTAAAATGGTAGTTTCATGAAAAGTAACCATTTAAAAATATGCTATTAGTTGATATGGGTAACCTTCATACCGTTATTTAACTGTCAAGGACACACATCAATAAAATCCTTTGTACATAATCGAATAGTCGGTAGAATAGCCAAATCAGGCCAGGGAAGTAGGGCATTCTATCAAAAGAAAAGTCTACTTACAGCTGGAAATACAAGCGTAGAAGTAAGGAAACAGTTTATCAGAAAATACATCTGGAGCATGTTTCTTTACGGCAGTGAGGCATGGACAATGAGAGCAGCGAAGAAAAGGGTGGAAGCATTCGAAATGTGGTGCTACAGAAGAATACTGAAGATTAAATTGATCGACCGAGTAAGTAACGAGAAGTCCTAAGAAGAAGTGGGAGAAAAGAGAAGTCTGCTGAAAACTCTAAAAAGAAGGATGGACAACTTAATCGGCCATATCTTGAGACATGATGGCCTGATGAAGTCTATCGTCGAGGGAACAGTGAACGGGAAGATTGGAAAAGGCAGGCCTCGTATGAGATACATGGATCAGATTGTGAAGGATGTAAAAGAGGAGAATTACGTCACAATGAAAAGGTTGGCCGATAGAAGAATCGAGTGGAAAGCTGCGTCAAACCAATCCTAGGATTGTTGACCAATGATGATGATACATAATTGAATATAATCACAGCTATTCAGATCCCTATTCGCATGCATGAGGAAATAAAGACATCTGTCGGTTCGGCCAACAATTTCCCTGATTTTATGCTTATGGTCCAGTACACCATACTAAGACAGAGTTCGCAAAATGTTTTCAATATAATCTGCAAAAATATAGTCTTGGAATACACATGGGAGATATAAAGAGTTTTAAAAGGAATATAAACAAGTTATCAACGATAATAGACATGAAGACCATCATAAGTTCAGTATAGGTCCATAGGTATATGGATAAATAAATCATACAATGGTCATCTACTCTTTTTTTTCGTTTGGTATATCATTTTTTCAATTTTTATTGCGGGTTTAAATTATATTGAAACCGATTTATTACAGATAATTTTCTACTTGTAAGTTAATGGTTGAGACTTTTCCTTTTGGAGGTCTGTTAACATGGCTTCCTGAGTGTTCTTGACAGCACAGATCGGATTATAGAGAGAAAATGTTATTAGTCAAGACCGAAACGTGAATGGGTCAATAAAAATAATAAATGCAGTCATGCATTACTGTAAGCATGAATAGGCAAATAGGCATGTTCATGGATACATAAAATAAAAACTAAGACTATATGCACAGCAATGTTTTTTAACACCCTTCTAATCTCAGTTGTGAGCACCAATCGCTGAAGAAATTTTATAAATTTTACTTTACTGACCAAAATTCCGGGAATCCAAAAGATATTATTTCACGTATTTAAAAAATGTCTTTGCAATCAATACTCATATAGTTTTGGAAGTGTAATAAGCATCTGGAAATTGATGAGGAAAGACTTCTATGTTCTAACGATTTTCGTTACATGTAGTCAGTGTATACTATAATATTGTTTCCAAAAAGGATGCATGGTGTACGGTTTACTTTTAAGTACACTAATTTATTTTCGTGCCCTAGCTTTACTTTCAGATTTTGTACCTATATACACACCATTAATTCACATTCATCTTTAAAATTTATTTTCGCAAATATACATTTGTGCAGCGCATTTTACTCTTAAAATTTCATCATAGATTTCAATCATTCCCATATGTCCTCTGGGTAGAAGCAATATTTATTCAGGAGCTTGCCTTCATATTAATTTTAAGGCCACCAATAGCCGAATTAGAAGTCTTTCCTCTTGTCGAAACGATTGAAAAATTGACGAAAAAATCCTAATTGATCGCCATCTCACAATTATTTCTCATGACCTACTAAAGGCTTGGCATACCCGTGTCTTGTTGCATCACAATCCCTTTTCTCGCTACATTCTAATATACCCTCCTCGCTCTGATTCACTTCCTTCGTTGAATTCAACACGCTCCTTACGTTTCGCAAGAGAAGGGTTCTCGTGGTGCCGGTAAATCAGGTCGGCGAGTAAGAAATAATTAAGATTTCACTCAAGATCATCCCGACTCTGGCATGCATGAGAGTACGTCTTCAGGGCACTGGTTCACAGACTCCTTGGCGACAATTCTCTTGGAGTTCATCTCACTGTTCCGTACTCGAAAAGCAATAGTGCGGATGAGATGTGGCTAAGAACTTTGAATTTTTTCCATATAAATTACTGGAATCATTTTGAATATGGTGTTGGTAGAATTTCGGTGTATGAGTGCGTCAGGCAAGTGGCATAAAAGAATAACTGAACAAGTGGTAATAATTTAGTCGTAAGAAATCGCCAGAAACCACAAAGGAATATAAATTTATTAATTTTTGAAAGAACGTAGATTTTCACGGCAAATGTATCCCGTCACGGTTTCCCACCGTAGAATAGCGACGATGCACACCGACGTTTTGATAGCTTTGTTAGCCATTGTTTTCGGGCCTCAATTCCCAATGATATGGCTAACTCATCCATCGAAACGTGGGTGCATATTAGCGCAATCGCATGGTTAAAATTCCGGGAATGGTTCCCTTCACTTTATTCGTGCGATCATTCATTCAAAAATTAAAACGAATGCCGTGAATATATGTTCATCCTCTAATCTTCTAAGTAGTTCAGGAGGTGGCCGAGAATTAAGGCAATTTGTGCTTAAGAGGATGGGTAGGTACTTGAGAAGAGGTAGGCAGTTAGAGGGAAGAGAATGAATGGAGTGAAATCTGGTATGAGGACTAAACTTCTCTCAGTGATAGGTGCCAAGAGGTCAACAGTTTTACGTCCCATCCGACGGACGGAGAACTGAACTCGAAGTGCTCTTCTCAAATCACCAAGGAGGGGATCGGCATACCAATCGGTAAAACTGCTCAAACAGGATTCGACCCCAGCCCTCGAGACGAAAAGCCACTAACCTAGCCGTCACACCATCACAATCCTCTCGTCAGCATCCTGAAGAGAAAGGGACCGTCTGACCTCATGGGCTGGGCAAGAGGTGAGGGATAGCCTGGAGAACTTACGGGAAAAAAGGGAAGGAATAGGTTTTAGGGAACCGATGGCCATCTGGGTGGAGCGGAGAATCGTGCGTGCTCGGAAAAAGAGCGAAGGTTGCCCCGGGCATGTCGCGGAGGACGCAGACGGAAGCATCGAGAACGTGGAGGGGTTGAGGTTTTGGGTAGCAGCGCGGGGCTTAGCATGATTGGGTGCCGGCTGGGATGAGTGTGGGTGGCGAGGAGAAAGGGGAACGGGATGTCGGAGAATGAGCGAGGAGACGGTGGCCGTGGATGAAATCAGTGGATGGGGGAAGACGTGAGTGAATCGATGGACGGGTTTATGAAATTGAGGTGCCTTGGATGAAGTGTGGGGATGGTATTTTTTTATCCTCTCTCTCTCTCGTATTTTTCCCCCCTCCGGGGTGGGCGTGTGAGCGAACATGCTGGCAAGAGATGAGGGAACGAGTTTCGGTGAGAAAATGAAGAGGAAAGGGTGGATATGTTGGTTCGCCGTGAGGGGAGAATGCGGTGATGAAACGGAAGGGGAGTAGGGTGGGCTCTGAGGAAAAGTGACAAGGTTGAGTGAATGGTTTGCCGGAGAGGAGACGGCGAGAGGAGATATATATGCATATATAACTCTTTCTCTTTCTTCCCACTTGGCCAAATCGTGTCCCGGAGGCGTTGTTAATCAAGCGTGGGTCCGATTGCACCGCCCACTCTGGTTCCCCACTTCAGTGCTATTATGCACCAAAAAAGGCGTTCGTAATTTAGTGGAGGAGGGAACTACATCAACAGTGGCAACTCGGGGTGCTCTCGTTTTTTCATCATACCTCTCCTTGTCTCTCTGGCAAGAGGGTAGGAACTACCCTCGGTGCGCGTGAATGTATGGATTTGGGAATCGGTTAGGGAGAACTGTACGCTGAAAAGCACGTACATTATTTGTGCCCGCATTCAAGGCGAGTCTACAAATCTGCCCGTTCCACTCCTCTGCTTTGACAACTCGAATCTAGCTTACTGTGAGGGAATAAATTGCTCTTCTCTTTGTGAGGATGGTACGAGACTCTGCGAAAACGAGATGAAAATTAAGGAACAGACGTTATTGAACGTGTGGAAATAAAAAATGCTCAGTATACACGGATTTGTACGAGTCTAATTCAATTATCGCAATGCGCCATCCCTACATCCACAAACATTGATTCGGCATATTTATGCACATCAACTTGAAATCTGGTAGTGATAATTCTTATTGCCCGGACCCTTTTTCTACCGTAAAGAAAAATAGTGCTCGTCTATGGAATTTTGTTTTACATGAACTTCTCTTGTTCAGCAACCTCTAGAAAAGAGCAAACTTGCAGATTACCTTCGTTTGCGTCATCGGCCCTTGAGAAATTCCCCTAATGAATATAAGTACCTAATCAATCATCACCAGCATTCTTAATCTAGATTTAGTTCAGATTTATTGCTCAGTGATAGAAAAACCATTCGGAATATATTATTTCAGTGCAGATTTCCAGGTGATTCAATTTTGTATAAATCCTATTAAATTTTAGTATTTGTAGTCCCTAAAAAATGGCTAAACTTATGTGGCCCTAATTAATAATCAATTCCATTTTTTTTGCAAAACTACGGTGTAATTACAATTCATTCATTAGTAACGTTCTAAATAACCCGAATTTTTCGAGCCCGTAATAGATTTAATATTAAATTACATAATTTTGTTGCAAATGATTTCATGGCGTTTTTGGTGAAACATGTACCTAATTGTTTTTGCAGTCTCATTCTGGAATAATCAATAAAATATTGTCCAGAACGTGTAAATTTGTTTGTTAATTACATTAATATCCTGTTAGAAAATGCATTTGTAAAAAAATTGGCTTTCGATTAATTGAATTGATTATTCATCATTCTTTTTTCAGGTGAGTGTCCCAATTTGAGTGTGATTGGATTTGGTTGGTTGCTAATACCGAAGTGGTAAGTACCCTTTGTCGATTTAGCTCATCATTGTAATGGCAATTCGCGTAATTTATCAAAAAGTGCGCCCGTATAATGAATACTCAATGCAGTTCCGATATCTCATGGCTATCATGGTGTGTATTCCTCTCTATCCTACGTCATATCTTTCGAAACAGCATGAGATTCTGTGGTAGGGTATGAATAATCAACGTACCTCTTGTAAGTACATACTACTAAGCACATTAATACTATCTACATATACATAATACCCTGCGAGCCGCCGAGAGGTTGTGTGGCAGGGTTTGAAGATCACCAAACATGCACTAATTACATGCCTCCCTGTGTGAGACTGGGTTTCGGATTACATACGTAAAACAGATTCGAAAATCCATAGTATTCATTGTATGCAACACGAAAATGTACACTTAGTATGCACAGAAATTTTTTGTAGATTCGCTTAAACTAAGTTCTACGTATAGATATATTTACATATCCATACTTAACCAAACACTTTACGGAATTACGATGAAGTATTAGGCACGTATAAGTTCACCAGCGAGAAATCCCAACTTTTTGCTGTCGACCATGATGTGCGTGTATCCGTGTGTGTATTCCTGCTCCATTTATGCATGCCTTGCAAGAACTACAAGGAGTACTAGAGAGAAAAATTGAGGGGTACACGGAAGGAAAGGGAAAAAATGCGATCAAGAGTGCCTTGCTATTGTGGTAGTTGCCCCTTGCGCTGGAGAGGACTTGGGAAACACGGCCATCTTACTCTGACCTGAGACAGAATTACAAACTAATCTATCTTGCCTCATCAGTCGCTCCCACCGCCATCTTCAGAGCTCCGCCCCACTCGTGGGCTAACTCTTCTTCCTTCACCACCGGCCGGCGCACCCCTCTACTCGCCCTCTCTCTCCCTGTACGAGAACCCTTTTCCCTTCGCAATTGTTACGATCACGTCCTCACTCGACGCAAGAGGTTGGAAGTAGACGTGTGCATGTTCCTTGAACGAGTCGTACTCTCATCCCTTCCCCCCCCCCCCCCCCTTCTCTCCCTCACATCCAAGTGCACTTAATTCCCTGCTCTAAGAATCCTTTCCAGGCTGGTAAATGAAAGAATAAAGCCATAAAAGTAGTCATGATAAGTTCCGAAAGTTGGTATTCGTATTATTTCCACATTCCTGTTTTTTAATAGAGTAGGCCATTGACATATGAAGCGCAAAAAAACTCTTCCAAGTGCATGGTTACCTGTTGGGCACTCTACAAACTTGGTGCTTGCTCTGCCGTTACTCGTCCTAGTGTGGTGAGGAATTTGGGCGTTTTCATGACTATAAATATTCGTGAACGTATTATCATCTTGTCAAATTTAGAATATTCCACACTTATGGCTCATAAACATTGAATTATGCGAATAGACGCACGATAACTATTCAAGCCTGTTTATCTAATCTACTTATGCGAAAGTTGGAAAATCAAACGCAGAAAGATAATGCTTTCTAATTTCAGCTAAAAATTTTCCAAATATCATGCCAAGTAGGCAAGATAGTAGATTTATACTGAGATGGAACTCTAACTTCTTAATTTATGTAAGGAATACACCCTGAGGTATTTTATCGCTTGAGATGGATCGGGTGAGATGGCTAAACTCGGTCAAACTTCACTCTCTGGTAAAGATCATTCATATCTAAGTGCGCAGTTTTGTATTAATGATAAAATTCTATTATCTTAGTAAAGTTTACAAGGAGTTAAGTCCCTACTGCGAATTACTCACGACACCAGGACTCAACAATCGAACTGCATTCTTGGCCCCTGCAGCATTGTTATAAGGAATTTGATCAGAAGTGGGGTGTTACTATCCGAAATCAATGTTCCTAAACTTATTCTTGCGATGAATGATTCACTGTCTGCCATTCGCATTCCATCCATTATTTGAAGCTGATATACTCAAAGAGAAACATTAACTATTTTAATGTGCATGTCTCCAATTCTTGTCACGTCCTCCACAAATTGCGCCACACACTCGTTCTGGTATTTAATTTGACAGTAAATTCGCATTGAAATTCGCGTCTACCAACGGATAGAGACCCACAGGAATGTGTTTTTTTTCCAAAATGGGTTTGAGTTATAGTTCAATTCCATGTCATAAACTCCGCTACGTGTTCAAAACATTCCATCAGTGCCGTATAATTCCACCGCATAATCTACATTCACCCGTACTATCCCTCCATCTTTTAATACGAATCACCCATCTACCATGCAACGGAGGATTCATAAAATCATCGCCTTTCACTGATTCACTCGGAGAGCTAAAAATATTAATGCGAAGAACTCAGCCGAAAAGCCTCTTCGTTCCGCGAACTGCCCAATGGGCCGGGGATGCCCGAAAGTAAGTCTGATTTCTGAGAACGTTTCTATCAAATTTCCCGCGTTCATGCCGTGTGGGAGAGTTATTTTTTTGTCCAGCTCGCACGATTGGGGATCCCAAGGAGAAAGGAAATGGGAGAAATAATTTGCCTAAAAGCAGGGAATCTTTTCATGTGCGCGCATCGAGAGCGCCCGGATTTCGTTCATCCTCGGAGAAATATTACGGGGCATCGAAATATGGCCGGCCAACACGCGTGATTGTGTGCTCGGGAGAGAGGGAGAGTTGGATGTCGGTAGGTTTCTCTTCTTGGCCGAGGCGAAGGGAGGGAAATCGTCCCAATAGGCTTCGAGATTTCATGCATATTCCAGGGGTCTTGCCCCGCCCGTAACCTCCCTCGCATCGGGAGATGGGGGCCCTGTTGGTGCCCCCGCGGAAAAGGAGAGATGCCAGGTGGCGCTACAATAGCCCCGGAGAAGAAATAGTTCTTTTCTCGGAGATGCTATTCCTCTCGACCCCTCTCCCGTTTTCTCTCAATCCCCTCCGGCCTTGCCCGCGCTTCCAATTACTTATCCCACCTTCCCCGCCCTCGGACGGACAGACACCCTCTTTTCCCTCTCTTTTCCAAGTCTTCACCCCACCCACCTCCTACCTACTCTCCGATTCCAATTCCTTCCCCCCTCCCCACCTACGTTACTCCTGAGGAGTAAATCTCTGCGAGAGTATCGAGAAAAATTGAGAGCCGAGGTGGAGCTGAATGGGGGTGTGGAGGGTTTTGCGATGTGGAGGGCAGGCGAGGAATAGATCCCTACACCCCTGCAATGGATCTCTGAAAAAAACTATATTGAGTGCACTGGCTTGTGTTGTCCGCCTGTTGGTAGCTCAGCGAATTTCGACTTTAGTCCATTCATACTCTAAAGATCCCACGGTTCAGTAGGTACCGCTTCGGCTAAAACTCGGGGGGAATTATTGTCCTTTTCAAATCTCGTAAAAAGATTCCGTATTGAAGTACCTGTGTTTATTTTTATTTTACCCTTGGCAAGGTATATCCTTTTTTATTCCGTGAGATCACATGTCAAGCTTAAAATATTCATGACAACATAACCCGTCGGCAGTAAGTCTCCAAATATTGAGTCACCATTTCATTTTCAATGGAGCCATCAAAATTGGTGGGCAGGGATATTGTTATTATCACTCTAGGCTCATCTTGTGGTGAAGATATGTAGAGTATTGCTCCACGCTCTCAATTATTATTATTATATATAGTATCTCCTTAGGTTCCATTAAATTTTCTAATTCGCGGGTCGTGCTAATATTTCTTTCCTGAACTTATTCACTCTATTTAGGAGTTACCTTTTTTTGTCATAGTAAAGGTACGGTTGTTAACTGGTTAAAAATCGTAAATGATTTTTAAATTGAAATAAAATTATATTTCTCGCTTACTTATCCTACATATTGGCAAATTAAACCTCTCCTAATATCTGGTCCGTTGGTGGAAGCTGCTCTTTCCGTAGAAATTTTCCTACTAGCGTTTTATTTTCTCGTCTGCTTTTCACTAACAGGCCTAAAGCAGACTAGCTTGTTCAACACCCATTTAGCTAAATTTTCTTCAATTTCAGCTCCTTTTCTTCTCTATTTTTGAATCTTAACTTATTCAGAACTTCGCTTGTAAAAATCCATGGATGAATTAAAAATAGTAAATGGTTTACTGGAAAGGCAACGGCATCATGAGTACACTTCTCATTATCACTAGTAATAAATGCTAAAATTAGTTTAAACTAGCTCTTCTCATGATTCTTCTATCGACAAACCCATTCACATTGACTTCATTTTTTTCTTTTGAGCCTTTTCTGCATCACAAGTGTGTTCTCATTTCCCATGCTCTTCTTGACTTTCCCATGCCCTCCATGACTGTTTTCTATTGCCTCTCAGGATTGTCCGTTCTAATTCTCCGTGTCTTTTTTTAGACAAAGTTTTCATCAGACTCCTTATCTCTCACACACGTTTTAGAAATTGTGCGTTTTCTACTAGGTCTATTCTTTTAATGCCTATCATTTTTATACTACTTAACTGATGCCTTGAATTATGTAGGGTCAATGACTGTAGAGTAAGAGTGTTAAAGGTCTGGCGTTGAGTGAAGGCATAAAGGTGTTGCGGCAAATCGGTGTGAACAATTTGGTTTAAGGACTCCGTGACCTCTTGCAGCTGTTGGATCCCTTTGGCAATTACTGAGGCGCCTGCTGGGTGGATTAGGAGAAGGAACGTGACATGGGAAATAAAGTGACGTTGCGCTCTTATTAGTGCGTGAGCTATCGCCCGTGAGACCCGGGGCTCATTCTCCGTGAAGACGAAATTATCTTCTCCGCCTTGCCTGCCAGCGGTTATTTTTTCCGAGCCATCTCCACGTTTATCTTGCTAGAGGTGAAGTTTGTACGCTTCTCCGAGCTGAGATCCGACTAATTCGAAATCCCGTCAATCCCTGCCCATATACGTTGATCTCCGTTTCGTACAAGGCTCCATGTTTGACTTAGTCTTGAAAGTATGGCCGTTAACATGAAGCTCTTAGGTACCCGGTAATGGTTCAAAATAGCACGGAGACTTGAGGAATATCCAGTCGATATGAGTCTCATCCCTGGCCCGCGAAAATATTTGAGCCACAAAACTTTTCAGAAGCATTATTAATGTCATTCGCAAAATAATACATTGTATGTGGTTAGTCGAACTTTCTTACGTCATCTCCCATCAGTAACATTTATTTATTTATGTCTATTTATATACTGGCTAACAGTTGTTCTCCTTAATTTTCGGTGTCACGTTTTTTCTGATGAATTAACATTTGTATTCATCAACATAATGAAAATACACCTTGTGCACGTCCACGGCACTAATAATAAATCCAATGAATTTCAACGACTAGATTTTTCCCTTTGCATTCTTCGACCAGGTTTTCTTTTATCCTTCGTTTTCTTGTTGATCTATCAAGTTGATTTTTATCATTCTCAAATAAATACCAGTCCATTTTGACGATTGTCAAAAATATTTATGAAAAATGCTATGGAACTATATACAAGGTGTTTTTATTTTTTACCTCATTGTTCGACAATTTATCCCTAAATAACATCGATTTTATTCATAAAGATAACCTCTGTTAATTTATTATTCATAAATTTAACAATGTTTCTCTATATGAAAATATAAGGCTTTCAATCAAATACACGCGATTGACACATCTGGAGCTGATGAGAAACACTTTACAAATTGTGGGGTATTTTTTAAGTAATAGAGATCATAGCGTTGATTCAAATCGGATCAGAGAATAGCTTGAGGGTGGATAGGTGTTAGGAGAAGGATCTTAAGAGTGATGTAATGTTGGATATACTCATTGCATTTTCAAGAGACTGATCATCTACACCTGCCGAGGGACCATGTGAGCATTGGACTGTTCATTGGTCCACCAGCTGAACACAGGGGCTATCCAAACATCTGCCAATGTCGTTGGAGTACGCTGGCGTTGATATTCTAAAGTTTGACTACAGTACACATATCCTGAGAAAAGGAAGTTATTGCCAGCGAAGCAAAGTGGACGTTAAGAGATGTATTTTACGTCTGGTGTGCGCGGTGTGCGTTCGTTCGGACGCAGCGCCTCCTTCTAACTGCGGACAGCCTGCATTACCAGAGCATGAGTATACAATCCCTGAAATCCGCCCTCTTCTCGGTATTTCAGTGGCCAGTGGCAGAATCGTATATATCGTATCAGTATAATTAACCTGCAAAATGCAAACAAATGTGTATGCATCAACCCAGTAGGGATAATTTGGCTCTGCTGTCGCTTCACAATCAGAAAGAGATAAAATAGTATTCAGTTAGAATGAAATTATTGCGAGGTATGTGCTGGCTCGATTTAGTTTAAAAACACATTCTCTATTTTATATTTTGTACCCTGGTATTTGAATGTGGATATGACGTTCCGCACCCAGATGTAAACCATTGACAAACAAGTAGTTGGAGATGACTGCAGAAATGTGAAATTAGCAGTTCGTTGGTAATATCATTGTAAAACTGCATTTCGGTAACTTTTTGAGTAGAATTTGTCCCCTTGCTACAATTTGCGAGGTATTTCAAGAAATATGGTGCGAAAGCTGGGTACAAGTGGAAAACAGGAACCACCAGAGCGATTACTCTTATTGTTTTATTTTCAATTGGATTCAAAGAAAAGTATCTTTTATCAACCTGTTAAATTTGAAACATCTATAACCATGCATTTTGATACAGAAAAGTGAGTGACGTATATTTCTTCTCGTTCTATTTTGCATAGAGTGACGAATGTTTTGTCTTCGGTGTGAAAAGTTTTGCCAACAACTCTGATGTAGCTCGTGTGATGTTTGATCTTCAGAAAGGATTGTGGTAAATGTGCAGCTATACATATACATCTCCTTATTGCCCTGATTCTAATTAAACTCAATACTTATTTTCGTAGCCAGAAAATGTTGACTAATTTAGGGATTCTTCTATCCAAATGTATGAACATAAGGAGACCTTACTAATGAACTAGTTTTTCACAAAACCTGGTTTACGATCTACAGTTAAGTTAATTAATTAGTATTATTATTTGAATGTTTTGCATATGATAATGCGTTCCGGGTAGAATAAATGACATTTGTGTCGACGTGATGTGGTGATTTATTTCTCTTTCTGTGGTGATTATTTTATTTTTCCGGTGCAAATATTCAGCCGTTCGTATGCATTTGTGTGTTAACTGATTTATACGCAGTGAATTATTCGGAGAGTTGTATTCATTTTACGCTGGAGAGTTTGTTTACATATTCATCCAAGATAGGGTGGTGTATGCGCGCTAACGTATGGAACCGTATACTATGGGCTCTTAAATGTAATTGTCCATGCCCTGGTATTTTTATGAGTTTGAGGTCAAAACTCTGTGGCTAAGCTAATGTTTAAGCTCCATCATCAACGGCAGTTAAAAGGCTCCGCGAGGACGAATATCACTTTAATTCCAGCAAGTAACCATGACCTGCAGTGCCATTACAACCATTACTCGTCCTGGGAATGTAGAGCTCATAGGCTTACGCACAAAAGTAGCGCAAAAAAAGCAATCTCAATGACAATACCAGCCCGGGGTTCGACCCATAGCGGTGAAGACTGATATTTAGGGATTGAATAAAGGTTTGTTTTCCAATTTTTGGAGTACGCTACCTTTGCAGTCGATCGTTAGATAAAGGCTAATCACTCTAATTTCTTCTAATTCTAATAATCAATCTATTTTAAGGGTACACTGCAGTTGTGAAGTGAAATTATTGAAAAGTACTCAATTTTATATTTTTTTAAATTTTAAGCCACATTTGCTAACGTACGTAATCATTGAGATTACCAGCAGCTAGTTTTGTTAGTAGCATATTTTTTCTACATTTTTATTTGTATGTTCTTGTTATTGTGCATGTTTAAAACTTGCTCCAATTATTAGATTCACTCACGCTCTATCAAAGACTGGAGTATGGCAGTTGATAAAGAAAGTCCCTATTCACGATTTTTGAGTTATTCGTAGTTAAAATAAAATCTTCGTCATAATTTTTACCTAAAAGTCTTCACGACAGCATTCCCACCAAACGATTTGTTATTCTAATCCTTCTTTACAGTAATAATTTGTTGCGAAACAGTTTGTCACATATTATTGATTTAGACCATCGCTTTTTGTGATGTGCACTATGAAAATTATTTAGTGTGATTTCCCACTTGCCTTAAGCCTTCGAGTGGGTTACCAACATACACGCTTGCTGTAGGCGTGTACGTTAATGCGTGAATTCATTGTCATGTCGTTTGCTGTGTGAATATTTGATTTCGAATAATCAAATACTCAGTTATACGATTCAAAAACCTCTCATGCTTAAGTAATTTAATGCTTTTTGGCAGTAATTTTCTTGTAGTTGCTCGTCTTATTGGCGCACAAGAAAATGGTCTTCTTTCAATATCACTAGGTACGCCCAAGGCTTAACTTCAGAATGAACTATTTTAATATTAGCAATGCCAAAGTCACTATGCCATTTTTGTTACATTCCTTTCCTGAAAAGTCTTCACATGATCAGTACTGGTTTACATGTTGCTGACATGTGCCTGGTGGCAATTACGTAAATAGTGAGCAAAAAATCAAGGATATTGTACTAATTTTTATATTCCTTTCCTATGAATATTTTCATGACTATGAGACTATGACGACAATTTAGCCTGCCAACTCTTCATCATCAGCTCTGGTAGATTAATAACAAATTAGAAAGCTTCAAATTTCAATTTAATTTAGTAGATTAATCTTAAAAAAAACTTACGCATATTGCTGCATAAATTGCGCCATTAAGTTATTTGACGGAGTTTTTATTGTTTTTGCTACCCATCATATGGAACAATAATGGGCCTTAAAATCAAAACCAAAAAGTGACGAGTATTATATTGGAGAGATGTTAGCTTTAATACTTTGCGTGATTGCTTACAATTTCTCTGTGAATCCTATAGTGGAGGACGTAAGCCAGATATCTACGTGAACGTTGGGAAATTATCCCCAGCTCTTGGAAGATATCAAAACCTTGGGTTAGCAAGTTGTTGGCTGCGTTCTACTTCTCACAATCCTTAAAAATGCCTTATATTCTCTATCCGTCGATAATAGAAACCGTTTGTGCATGTTTATGGTAAAAAATTGATTTAAAAATATTTTTATCTATGTTATTGTTCTTAACTTCAGATATAAAAAAATATTTTATTCTAACCGATTCATATATTGTATTCCTATTTTACCCTTTATATCTTCTGACTTTATGCTAGCCAAAAGATGCCGTCTATCCTCCCTCACCACATTTACGTAACATTCTCTACTGTATTACCCTGTTGACTCTTGCGTTAACTTTCACGATATTTTTCGCAGATCATTCTTTTCTAGTCTTCTTTTTATTTGAATGGTCTATTCTCTAACGTTACATGCTTCGTACGAACAACTATATCTATCACACTATGTTATTGCAGTATACTGAGTTAGTCAAAGTAAAAATCCATAGCTTTTATGAAAATCTCTTATATGGATTAGTCTTAATAGAGAAATAACATACCTACCCTTCGAATTTTCCTCCCGGGGATAAAAAATCCAAATCAGATTTTTCCTCGATTTGGAGATTTTTGCAGATGCTAAATTTATGCCAAGGCAAATTATCTTTTCTCCATGGAAATTCTGTATTTTCAGCGGGTAAACACGCAGTTTTATAGGAAATCTTGACATCCTTTTATTAATTAAAATTGTATTTATAAAAGATAATAAAATTATGATTGTAACGGGTTTATTGTGTCATTTAAAATCGCCATAATTCACAATCGCAGTAAATTTTGGCACACCCCTACTTATCTCTACCCATAGAATTTAAGAAAATGGTGTAGTTTGCCTCATTTTGTACGATATCCTAACTTGTGCCATGCCATTTGAAAACGAATGTCAATATTTTATTTTGCAAATACCTAGTACATACACATTTGAATAGTTATATTTCTGGATTTAAATAGCATTCTGGAAAACGTGAGTTGTCTTAGACGTCATGATTAATGGATAAAATTGGTGATGATAAAGCCTTAATTCAGAAATATTTCTTTCCATAACATTTTAGGAAATGAATTTTCGCAGCTATATCCTATCCTACTGTCAAGACATTTCGAAAATTTGAGTGCGATTAAGCATGGAAAAGCATTAGGTTCAGCTTAGTATGAAAAATTGTCTCTTTTAGTATCAAGCAGGTCGCTGCTGTCGTCCAAATATTCGAAAAGCTGGACTACGATTATTTTTCCACGCCAACCCAACTGTTATTGGCATAAACACAGTTTCAGAATCAATGTGCTCCCAAATGTGGCACTAAGGATCCCTAGGGCATCGCTCTTCCTTCATTCGGAGAGGATTCCTCGGCCCTCGCTCGCCGTTATCCCCCCCCCTCTACCCTCCTCTTCTCCAATTTAGAGCAAGCCTCGCTCTTTTCCCTCCCGCCACCCCAAAAAAACCCTGCCCTCCTTCATCCACGACGGAGCCAATCGCTGATAGGTCACACCCTCTATTCATCCGACCCACTCCGCCGCGTATGGCTCGCGGAAGAAATCCTTTTGTCATCAAAGGAGATGAGAGATTTTTCCTTTTTAGATCAGCACAAAACGGGAGAGCTTAAGGGGTCCCCCCCCCCCAATCTCCCTTACAGTCCTTTCCCTTCCCCAACTCCTTTTTTTCTCTTTCTGCCGTGGTGATGCAGCTATTTCTCTCCTTTTGCAAGGGGCGTCGGAGTGTAAGGGAAGGGTATAAGGGGTAGATGGAGTGAGGAAGGGTCTCTCTGCCGCCGGCCCTTGAGCATTGAGTGCCGCGGATATTCCGGCTTATGTCCTTCTACTCTTAATTTTGGCTTTCTCGCTTCAATCCTCCTCTCCCGTCCCATGCTCTCCCATTCTCCCATTTGCAAATGACAAGAATTCTACCCTTGGCCCTTCTGCCGCGGCAGTTTCCTTTCTGCCTTTCCAGCCCCAATTTTCCTCTCTCCGCGTAGCTATTTTTCACTCTTTTCTCTCGGCAAGAGATCCTTCGTTTTTGTTCTGAATATGAATATCCCTTCTCCCCTCTTAGACTTCCAAGTGAGCTCCCCAGGATGTTTGTGTGTGTGTGCACCCATTTCTCTAAACCATATTTCGCAGAGTTTCAAAGTGTAAAATGCACCGCACATGATATTTTCTAATTAAGCACAGTCCCAATTTCTTATCGATTTTTATTTATTTATTTAACACGAAAAACAGCACCAAGACCTTTACATTGGGTATATAAAAAAATATAACTTCTTCCAGAAGAGCAAAATGCATATTAAAAATAATTAATAATATTAACGAAATTACATAGAAGTTGAAGGAACGCGAACGGGCCGCGAAAACATTAACGGCGATACCCGCTGAAATTGTACAATAGAAGAATTCCACAGATTAAAAAAAATCAGAGGATCAGAGTTCGAATCTCGGTCAAGGCGAATGATTTTTTTCTCTGTGTAATTATGCTTTTGTGCATTAAATTTTTTTTGGTATGTCGCACTACGTTCTACAATTTTGTATTAAAAAACATCTCGAGTGCTTATCATGCTCATCCTTATGATGATTGAAACTATTGATTATGGCTAAAATTAGTCCTACTAAGACACGTTTTAATGTTGGCTTTAGCTCATGACATGCCAAATACACAAAATTTCAGCAAATTCACAATAGGTTTGTGTTATCTATGGTGTAACTGTCGAATAAAAAGGCCGTTGAACTGTCGTTGGTCACGGTTACTTTTCCTCGTTAATTTGCAATCTCATTTCCTATTCGCTTTATGGAATCTTTTTATTTTTGGCATGAAAAATTTGCATGATAGATGTGCTATTTAATGCGGTTTTTTTCTCATAGCTTATGTGGAAAGTGACTCCCATGTTTCCTCATTCTCATACTAGAGTGTTTACGTAATGCAACTCTTTGTTATGCTGTTAAATTTCGCGACGGGGTTCAATATAGTTGTTGCTTTGTCACTTATTACAAAGTGCTTTAGAAGTGCACAAAACACTGTAGGGTGGTGTGGGATCGAACCGCATTTACAGTCAACACTGACCCTCCTTCCTTTGCGTTGGGAAAAAGATTCATTACTAGGGTTCTTCTATAGTTCTTTTATTAGTAATGATAGTAGCATTCACTACTGAATGTATAGTGTGGAATGCTTGGAACGGAGCTTACAGTATGGAAAAATAGCTAATGTTATGAAAAATGTATATTTCTGCAGTTAAGAAAATAATCGGGGGCTTATCGATAACAGTGCGTACCCTTTAAACCATGTATGTTGCCACAACGCTGCAGCAACGTCTCACTGCAACCTACTGGGAGTTGCTGCAACGTTATGACAACGTCGTAAAGGCCTCCAAATGTCCTCCCTACTACGTCCTGGCAACGTCTTTACAACGTTATTGCAACCTGACACACAACATTATTGCAATCTTCCTGCAACCTTTAAATAATACTCATAATTGTGCCATTCCAAAAATTATATCCTTCTGATAATTGTTTTTTCACTCCAGATGATAATGAAGTGCGTATAATAAACTTTTTCCAAGTTACTTTCTGGCTCAAAAATTTCGAACTTAAATTTTTTCTGAGTCCTCAACACTATTGGAGACGTAATTGCTACGTAGCAGGAACGTTGCAATGCGACCTGAATAGCGCTTCGAGTGGGGAAATTACGACACTATGTCGTATCCCAGCGTCTACGCGGGATATTGGCGACAATTAAATAGAAGGACCCGATGAGTCGAGCGGTTGCCTCAAAGGGTTAAGTGCGGATACGCGAGAATCAGACGGGAAAGGTAATGGAATATACCAATGAAAGGATCGGCTCCCAAACAATAACAAGAGTTTTAATAGAACGGAACACAAACGGTACAACGTGCGCCCGGCGCACATACAAGGAGAGAGAGAGGGCCCAGCCCAACGTCTCTCTAGCTTCCGAGTCCCAGACTGACGATAATCTGTCCTTTAGGTCCTTCCGTTGATAAGCAGGAGCGTCTCCCTTAGTCATCGGACATACTCATCTGCATGCCTCGGCGCGCCCCCCCCTCACACTTCACTTAGTCACTGATATTGATAAGTGCGTCATGTGGAAGGAGGCATCCCTTACTCATCGATGCCTCATACAACACTTTCCCCCTTCACCAGAGAGAAACACATGGAATTGCTGTTTCTCTCGTCAATTGGGCACTGGCACTAGCTTCTCTCGGTAGGACACTTTTGTTTTCAGAATCACAAAAAAAAACACAATATACAATTAAAGTTCACACATGATACACCTTACTTTTACATACTCGGAAATGGCGTATCTATAATTACCAATATACTCTTATATACAATATTTCTACAACTATTAATAACATTCTTTTCATCTTCTACCAGACTTATTTGATACACTTGCAAAATCGTTGGGTCGGGAATCAGTCTCGGAGTGCTCTATTGGTGATAGTTCCATGGCGTCAGCATTAAGAACAGCTTCAGCCGTACTGCTAGAGGATGGCAATTGTTCATTAGACAAATGAAACTTGCTAACAATTTTTGGTTTGAAAATGAGACATACATCTCTGCAATCATTTCCGTTCCCGTTTGCCCTATGTTTGCAACCTTTCCCACAACAACATTTTCCTACACAATATAATACAATGAGAAAAACAATTAAACAAATACATATACATATGCCAGCCCAGAGAGGTGAGAGTGAGTACGTAAATGAGTGCTCTCTTGCCGTGTCTGTTGAATTAGCTTTTCTATATCATCAACCTTCATACTTGCAATTTTTAAATCCTCCACATGTCTGGCTAATCCCCTTAAAGGCAATTGTTCTTGCAATTTCGCCCAGGTAGTTCCCTGCTCCTCCATACAACAATCAAAATTCAGGGTTAGAGGAGGGATGAAATCCCGGTTAGTGTAATTAGTCAGTACTAACATGTCTCCCTGAAGGATTGTCCCTAAACTGTACCCTTTGCAAAAACCCAAAAAGGTCAGTTTCCCCGTCCCATGTATTGCAATGTCATAGGGATCCTTTTCATTACAAAGAACAGTTACACCTTCAGGATGGGGTGCAACAAATATCCATTCATTCGAACCAGAAGGTTTCCAGAATGTTTGATTCAGTTCTGTAACTTTCCTTTCGCAAAGTGAAGGGATTTCCTTAATGGGCTGCAGCATAGCAGCTTCGCAATCCACATGGATCTGTAATAGCTGTAATGGGTATAATTGTTTACAAATTCTCCAATTTGGAGTTAGCTCCTTACATTTTTGAAATTCATCTTGGGATAGCTTAACAAAATACCTTTTCATTTTATCAACTTAACAAATATGGCTGGCTAGGCTGAATAAAAATGAACTTATTGGCAGTGCCTTTCATAATGGTCGGCAAAGGTAAAACATGGTACACATTAAATGTAATATCATTAGTTAGTGGAAGATATAATACATAACCCAACAAATTTTTAGATAAAAACACATCTAATCTTAACAATTTTAAAATTGCATTGGTGTGAACCACACTTGGGGGAAAAGGAAGGGATAGGCCCTTAGGTAGATTAGGCGGCTCCTTCCTGAATACATTAATCAGCTCCTCAGGACTAATTATCTGAGGTTGCCACTCTCCCTTAGGCGCATTTACAACAGCGTCCAAGATGATCTTGTAGCAATGAATCACACCATCTAATGCATGAATAAATGTCGTCAAGTGTTCATTAGCGGTTAACACCAGTGAAACGTAGGCACTTTGGTTCTTCACTCCCCCAGTGAACTCGTGCAATTTCTCTCTTCTGCCTGTATGGAGTCAAAAGAATAATTTGAGACGATTGGAGTGGACGTTTACTTCCTTCTTTCGCTTCCCCTTTTTAATAGTAATATTTACGCCGTCCCTTCTGATGACTTCATAGGGACCGGTCCATTGGGAAGACAATTTTTTCGACCTCCCTCGTCGTACTCCTTCATCGTAAAGCAGCACCTTGTCTCCCACCTCAAATAGCTGCAGGTTCGCCGTCTTATCATAGTCTTCCTTACTTCTTTCCTTAGCCCTTCGGAGTATCTCCCTAGCTTTGGAATGGGTTTCCTGCATTCTCTGTTTCAATTCCCTCACGTAATCATCGCACGAGTAGCTGACTTCTGAGGATCCCCTTTGCAGTGACATAGGGAGATTTGCCTTTCTTCCGAACATCATCTCAAAAGGCGTGAAACCCGTCGACGAGTGGGGAGTTGTGTTAAACACAAAAATGGCATACGGTATCCAAGTGTCCCAATTATCTTGTTCGGCGGAAATGAAATGCCTCAGATACTCCGTTAGCGTTCGGTGGCTTCTCTCCAATGCTCCATTTGTTTGCGGTCGGTACGCTGTCGTTTGTAACCTTTTAATGCCTAATAAACGACAGGTGTTTTTGAAAACTTCACTTAGGAAATTACTCCCTTGATCGGACAGCACGGACCTCGGCACTCCGTGTTTCAATATAACCCCTTCCACAAATGCCTTAGCCACTGTCGACGCCTCCTGGTTTGGCAGTGCAACGGCCTCAGTATACTTAGATAAATCGTCCTGAAATGTGAGTAGGTATTTATTTGAATTAGATGTTTCACTCAGGGGTCCAACAATATCGACATTGCATTTCTCGAACACGGATTCCGGGGTGGTGGTGATGACCATAGGCATTTTGGTTTTCTTTTGGGTGATTTTATTTTTCTGACATGACTCACATGATCGGATGTACTCCTCCACGTCACGCTTCATGCCTGGCCAATTCTGATACAATTTTAGCCTCTCATACGTGCGATTCATGCCTTGGTGCCCCCCTACTGGAGAATCATGAAACTCGTGCAATATCTCTCTCCTTTCTCCTGCGGTCATTTGATTTCCATCCGTTTCCCCCCCGTTGATTTCTTCTGCGTCTGCGTGGTGAGAATCTACGGCACATATCCTGCTGAGGGCATCAGCGTTAGTGTTCATTGCGCCCTTCTTGTATACTACTTCGTAATCATACTCTTCTAATTTAATTCGCCATCGCATCAACCGCGAACCAGGGTCCTTGACATTCATTAGCCACGTTAAAGGCTTGTGGTCGCTAACCACCGTGAATTTTCGGCCATACAAATACGGTCGGAAATATCGCGTCCCCCACACAATGGCTAAAAGCTCCTTCTCAGTGGGGGAATAATTTATCTCGGCTTTATTGAGAGCGCGGCTTGCGTAAGCAATTGGTAAGTCTTTTCCTATCACCCCTTGTGATAGGACTGCTCCCAGGGCCTTATTACTGGCATCCGTTGTAAGGATGAAAGGACGCGTGAAATCAGGGTATTGGAGAATAGGTTCCTCCACTAAACTTTTCTTGAGGCTGCGAAAAGCTTCTTCTTGATTTTCTTCCCATGCATAACACACTCCGTTTTTCAACAATTCGTGCAAGGGTGCGGCAATACGGGAAAATCTTGGAATAAACCTGCGATAGTAGCCGCACAATCCAAGGAAGCCCTTCAATTCCTTGGTGTTGGTTGGCCTTGGAAATTCCTCCACCCTCTTAGTTTTCTCAGGATCCGGCTTTACACCTTCGTCTGATATTGTGTGCCCCAGATAGTTCACCTCTCTTCTTAAAAACTCACATTTATCAGGCTGCAACTTGAGTTGATACTCTCGTAATCTCTTGAATACCTCCTTCAGTTTTTCATTGTGTGACCTGAAGTCATTTCCAAACACAACGATATCATCCAGGTAGACAAAACAGCGCAACCCTTGCAGGCCAGACAGAACGGTACTCATAAGACGACTGAAAGTCGCTGGAGCTCCTTTGAGTCCAAAAGGCATTTTTAGGAATTCAAAATGGCCGCCGTCAGCCGTACTGAAAGCCGTCTTACAACGATCCTTTTCCGCCATTGGTACTTGGTGGTAACCGCTGGCCAGATCTAAGGTGCTAAAATATTTCGCCTTACCAAGTTGATCTAGAATTTCCGTAATATTTGGTAACGGAAACGCGTCGCCCACGGTGACATCATTTAGCTTGCGGTAATCCACCACAAGTCTCCATTTTCGGCGCCCCGACGCATCACTTTTCTTCGGGACGACTAGAATCGGTGAGTTCCAAGCACTCCTACTAGGCTCTATTATGTTATTCCTCAACATCTCTTGAATCTGTGTCCTTACCTCTTCTTTGTGAGCCTCGGGGATTCGGTATGGGCGCGTGTTGATGGCGTTACTGTTGTCTCTTGTAGGGGTGGGGATTTCGTGTGAAACGGCGGGTGTACACGTCAGTTTATCCCCCGGTAGAAAGAACACATCATCATAAGATTCACAAATCTCGAGGAACTCTTCCATTTCTGCCTTACTTAGTGGGCCTGTACGTATCTGCTCCTTGAGCAATTCCCTGCGTGTGGTCATTCCTTCCTCCCTATGTGACACCTTAGCCGGCATTTCAGTCTCTATCTCCTCTAACTGTTTTGAGGATACCTCACATTCTACTTCTTTCTCGGTGGTGTTGATTATGCTGGCTATGCATTCCCCAGAGACCCCAATGGTCAAAACTTCCGCCAAGTACACCCCCTCTTGCAATTTCTCCTTCCCCAGAATTCCTTCCCCGAAGGATGAAGTTGGAATCTTCACCACACACTCAGAACGGGCGGGAATCGTCACCTTCCTACTCATTTCAACCTTTACTCCTTGTCGCTGATCCATTTCTATCATGAGTCCCCTCATGTGCACTCTTCTTTGCTTCACATACACCACGGCGCCCAACTCCTTGAGCATATCCCTTCCCATGATTCCATCATAGTTTAGCGATAGCCGCGAGTCACTTACTATCTGAAAATCCAAGGTGGCTTCCTTCCCCTGGGACGCTACCTTTAATTCCACTCTTCCTTCGGTGTATATGAGGCCATCTGTTATTCCCCTCAAAGCTATTTTCTCCTCTGGGAAATAATTAGTGCCTTTCCTTAAAATATCTCCTTTTATTAAACTTATATCAGCCCCCGTGTCCAACAGTAAGCACACCTCACCCTTTTCACTTTCAGTGCATTGGAAAGTGATTGAATCTCCATCGTCATTCCCACTGAATTTGTCCTTATTTATTTGCCTGATGGCGGGTGGCTTGCAACCCCTTTTGTCGTTTCTTTCGTCGTTATTTCCTCTCGCTAATTGTGTCGAACGAGGGGACCACTCCCCCAACTTACTATGGCAATCCCTAGCGAAATGTCCAATTTTTCCACATCGGAAGCATTTGCTCCCTCCGGCAGACTTGTTCAACCTTTTGTCTTCAGAGTAATTTGGGTGTCGCGCTTGGGCTCTATTCTCCACTTTTCCACGGTCAGTTATTCCTTCCGTAAGTTTTATTTCCCTAGTGTGAACGGACTTAGGATCCTTGAGGAAACAATTTAATGCTATGTGGCCCGATTTCCCACAGTTTTCACACGTGAGGGGATTTCTGAGCATTCCCCTCTCCTTCAGTGACAAAATAGCACTCTCCTCTTCCAGCGCTATCTCAACGGCTGTAGGCAGCCTTATTGACTCCCCCTTGCTTCTCACAATTGTCTGAATGCGCTCGTTTGCCAAACCTTGGATGAAACATGCCTTGGCCAAATGATCAACCAAATTTACAGCCCCCCTAATTTCCTCACGCGTTGACACCCTCATAGCGGCCTCACGGAGGTCGGATTGCATGGAATCCATTCGGCTCCCCCAACTAGCAACACTCTCCTTAGGGCCCTGCTTCGAGCTGAACATCGTACAAGCGTAAAAATCCAAGGTGCGCCTCGTGGTGTAATTCTCCTCCAATATTGCCCTAACTAATGGCCACGAGTTGGTGTTATCCCTTGCTGAAATCTTGGAGCGCGCTTCGCCCGTAATCCTTGCCTTCACGAACTTCAGAAGCCTATCGTGCACAGCAGGGTCAACGAGGTCAAAAACTACGTCGACATTTTCTATAAATTCGTGAAGCTTACTTTTATTGCCACTGAAAGGTTCACTTATTATTTTCATTGCTTCGGCAATACCGCAGTAATTACCGTGCCTACTTACTTCTTCGTTGTCTGACATTCTCACGAGGTTGTCACCCACAACTGCCCAAAATAGAATCAATGGGAGAGGTAAGGAAAAGGAAACAAGTGTGGTTCACTTACAAAGTCAGCAAATCTGAAATTCCCTCTCGTCGGCTGCACTCTGCTGGTGGGTTTCCCTCGGCGTTTCCTCGGTTCTTGCCTGCACTCTGCTGGTGGTTTTCCCTCGGCGTTTCCTCAGCTTTTCCTCCTTTCTTGGCTGCACTCTGCTGATGGTTTTCCCTCGGCGTTTCCTCAGCTTTTCCTCCTTTCTTGGCTGCACTCTGCTGATGGTTTTCCCTCGGCGTTTCCTCAGCTTTTCCTCCTTTCTTGGCTGCACTCTGCTGATGGTTTTCCCTCGGCGTTTCCTCAGCTTTTCCTCCTTTCTCCGGGACGGACAATTACGATATATCCCACCCAATCAAACCGAAATGATTCGCGGCTCAGTACCCCACACACCTGACACCAGAAATTTATGTCGTATCCCAGCGTCTTCGCGGGATATTGGCGACAATTAAATAGAAGGACCCGATGAGTCGAGCGGTTGCCTCAAAGGGTTAAGTGCGGATACGCGAGAATCAGACGGGAAAGGTAATGGAATATACCAATGAAAGGATCGGCTCCCAAACAATAACAAGAGTTTTAATAGAACGGAACACAAACGGTACAACGTGCGCCCGGCGCACATACAAGGAGAGAGAGAGGGCCCAGCCCAACGTCTCTCTAGCTTCCGAGTCCCAGACTGACGATAATCTGTCCTTTAGGTCCTTCCGTTGATAAGCAGGAGCGTCTCCCTTAGTCATCGGACATACTCATCTGCATGCCTCGGCGCGCCCCCCCTCACACTTCACTTAGTCACTGATATTGATAAGTGCGTCATGTGGAAGGAGGCATCCCTTACTCATCGATGCCTCATACAACAACTAGGTTTCTCATGCAAGATTAAATGAATGACTTAAGTGGAAAATACTTGTGCCTGGGTTTCTCATGCAACAACAAATTAGGCTTACAGTGGAACGCTCTATTGATATCCCCGCGAGAATATTTTCAATGCCTCAAGTCTTCTCATATAGAAATTAAAAATATATCCTTCTGGCATTTGTTTATCCACTTCATATGACAAAGAAGCGCGTATAAAACAACATTGTCTAAGTCACTTTCTGCCTAAGCTATTTCGAACTTATAAAAATTTTGTTCTCGTAACTATTGGAGACGTAATTGTTACGTTGCAGCGACGTTGCAAAGCGACCTGAATAACGCTGCAACCTCTGCAACCTCGCACAACCTGTCTGCAGCGTTGCTGCAACATTTTGTGTTTACTGGGTAGTTCAAAGTGTGTATTGAGATAACGTTCTCTATGGATGGTTCCTGACGATAGTCCTCCCCACTGTTTTCCATGCTCACAATTTCCTGTTCTTTGCCACCAGCGTGTAAACAAATTATCGTTCCGAGTTTCCATCCTTGTTTTGATGGCTTTTATTTACCGAGGAAAATATTATTTTCGTCAGGTTTCACGGCGAGATCTTAACAATTGAAGAATTTTTAGCGCTCGCTGTGTGGGTGGACTTCGTTAGAGTATTCCTGGAAGTGATTCTAGCTTCCTTCGGTTAGCACTTTAATTACTGGATATATATATATTTTGGGTTACCGGTAATTTCTGAAGTGCTAAAATTAGACAAAAATGCGGGCTTCCATTAGATCGTTTTCCCCCAAAATAAACTTTTATGTTTTATAGCTACATTGAACCTATGAATTCAGAATAACGAATTCCTTTTCCGGTAATTATGAACCCTAAATTAAAATTCAGCTTCAGGTGGGAGTAAGTCATATTGGAAAGCTAAATTAGTTACATTTTTGAATATTCATAATCCACTACATTGGCGGACCTAGAATTTATGCTAATTAAGTTTTTATTGCTCAGAAAACGGAAATCTATTAAATATATGTAAAATGGTTCAGGGTGTTGCTAAATTATCACTGCCTTAATGGATTTAAGTTCATTTAAATATCCTTCTGTCTAAGCAGTTTACTTAAGTTCTGTTACCAACTATAATCAAAATTTCATCATAACGTTCATATTAATGGTTTTTAACCGGTATGATGACTCAGTCTTTGACGCCCAAGTGATATTTTTATTCAATATACAATAAATCCGCCCCAGGCGCGGATCTGTGATTAAAATCAAGGTTTTCTCCGCACATGATGGTATTGAATTTCATTTGCATTGCGTCAACTCATTTGTGTGTATAAATATATTATAAAACTTCTCCTCTAATAGCCGTATCAAAGTCGAATTTAATTCGTGCAATGCGTCCGAGTAAATGTCGTGGCGATTATCTGGATCGATAGTAATTAATGTGTCCTTTTTTCAAAACTCGCGGAAGTTTCCGAACGTCGTATTGAATACCCGTCATGTTGATGAAAAATCTAATGAATCAGGAAATAGAAGGGTGTTCAATGCATTTTCCTTTCCGGTTAAGCGGGGTTATTTTTTAGGGTTTTCAATGGACATATTTTTCTCTCCCACTCTTTTTAAGACTTCGTTTGTCACTCGGTCGATCCATTTTGTCTTCATAACTCTGATAGTTTACTCCAGAATAATTTCAATATACATCTTCAAGTTAACAAAGACATATTAAAGAGGCAATCCTAGTAAAGTGGGTCGAAAGGAAGACGAATGATTAAGTCTTCGAATTAGCTGGAGAGAGAAGAAATTTGTGGAGGGAAATAGGAAAAGGCATAAAATATACCGTCAGATACAAAAATATACCGTCAGCCGTAAATCACTCCATTAAAACAGCTAAACAGCGCCATTCCTATCAATTTTATTATCTTTTCTAACTGTACTGAGTAAACTTATTTCTCTACTTGAGCACATCACAGCAAATCAGTAAATTTGTGCACTTTAAACCAAAATTTAAGTATATATAACGGGCGATGCATTAAAGTACTTCAAACAACCGACCGAAGGTTGATTGCTTTCTGCAATGCCTGGAAATCTAGGCTTTGCGATATCAACAAAGGAGTAAATGGCGAAACGTCTTATCAATATAGCGGGTAGTTGATAAATTAATAATATAATATCAAGTAGTTGATAAATTAATAATTTAAAATCAATCTCGGTCTATGATTGAGCCTAAGCCAAAGCGTTATAAGTGCTGCGAAAATATTTTTAGTGCAAAGCAGATTGCTCCGGTGAGCATCTGATTCACTCTAAGATTAGTTGTACAACAAAAATGCTTCTAAAACAGCCACTGGCTGAAATTTCCGATTATTGCTTAACATTATTTTGAGAGCATTAATTTTCGTAGCTACAATTTCTAATGGCTTATGGATTCAAGCACTGCTTATGCCTTGCTCCTGAGTGTAATATCCGTACGATGTTGATTATTTTAAAATTTTTGAGTCAATATTACAAGTACCTTCACACCATTCGATCATTTACATGTATTTGTCAACAATAATTGAGCAATGGGGGTGTTTACTCGGAACCGAAATCGCAATTTTGTACACGAAATCGTTAGATGGAAACGAAAAACGAATTTTAGTGAAAAAATTAATCTTCTAACTACAACCATTCCCTCATAAATCAAAAATTAAAATAAGCAAAAGGTGACGCCCACCGAAAATGCAGCTGTGATAACATTGACGTCATTTTCCTCCCGTCCTTGACTGCTTTCAGGGGAGAGGAAGGGAGTGGAGGGGGATTCTCGGAAGGTCAGCTCGCACAGATGCTGTCGCAATCATTCCCATTGGCCGAGTCAGCTGTGTCCCCCCCATTGCGATAAGGCAAAGGAGCTTCGCGGGCTCAGTTCTGATTCGACGAAGTCGATATACGTCAGAGGTTGCACCACGCCCACTTTTCCGAAAGGGTTAAAAACATCAGTTTTTCGCCGCTTATAACTCGGGAAATAATTGTCGGATCAAAAAACGGAAAAACACGGGTCTTTTTATTTTACAAACTCTATCAGATTCGGCAATAAAAAAAATATGGTAAACGACCCCATTCCGTGCATCGATGTTGATATGGTACGATGTAAAGAATGCATAAAATATTTAACATGGGTAACATTGAATAAAAATTTAGTTTGCAGATTGTTAATACCAGTGATTAGAATACGCCTAGATGTCTAAACAACAGCGCAATAAAAGTGTAGAGGTTACAGATACAGGTTACAGTATTTGTAAATTCAATCGTTTCTTTTTATATTGCTCAGGATAATCACGGCAGAAATACTCCAGTTTTGATATTGGAGCTTTTATGGTTGTAGCAACCCAACAGCAGCTACGAATGGAAAATGGAATTTAGAAATTATTCCCATATACTAAGGATGTTACCCTTTTATTTCCTTTAGTGAACTAAAATGTGTGGATTTGCGGATATCTACGCCGAATTAAAATATTCCTGTCGTTGCTGAGAGTTCACCATTCATTCAAAAAAGGTTATTTTATTTTACTCCTAGGGCTCCTACACATTTATTCCTTTTTCCCAAAGGTTCAGTGTAGGAATGCTGATTAAAGGAAGTTATATATTCCTACATATTCTGAGTACTCTTCCAGTCATTGCAAGAGTGTTTTGTAGGATATGTATGATATTCCCGCTGGCAACTGCACTTTTTTACTGATTATTACCATACTACTTAGAGAGTTACTATTGGAGCACATAATTAATTTTCGTTCTGATTTTCTACTCAGTCTAATAAATAGTTTTCTTCTTCTTTTTGGTAAATTTTGATCAGTGTACTACTTAAGTCCGCCTTTTTCATCCGTCATCTCTATTTCTACGTTTTTTCTCTCTCCATTTCAGCGTAATTCCACCTATTAGAGTACTCTGCCACTGCTGAAATCGTTTTTCTGTTAATTTCATTATTTTCTCGAATTCTTGTTCGTTTTTCGCTATTTTGTGAGTGAGCATCATTTTAAACTAATCCGGTTGGTATCTTCGCTAATTTTATGCTTCGATGCACGACAGGAAACACAATTGTCAAAATGAGCTTCATGAGCTCTTTACATCAAACTTATTTGTGTGCTCATCACTGCGCTCATTCTGATTCATTTTCACGCGCGGAGACGACGATGAAAGTCACCTGACGCAAGCGCGTGGGCTAAATGATTTGCGGCGAAAACTTGCTGTAGAATGCTGGATTAATGTTTTCTTCCCAATCTTGCTCTCCACCCAATTCCCCCGCCCCGAGGGTACCCGATATCCTTTCCCTCTCGGCCGGAGTTCCGGGGAAACGGACGAAGCGTGGATGGGCACAATTAGCCTCGATCTGGAGAGCCGAGTGGAAGACGGTCAAAACGTTCAGCGAGAGGGAAACGTTTAATAGTCGTCGGGGGTAGGCCCGGGGCAGACGGAGGCCCAAATAGTGCCGCGCGCCCATTGCGACAGGTCTAGGAGGGTGGGAGATAAGAGAGAAAGCGAGAATTGGCCGGGAAAAGGGACGTCGGTACGGTTGTGGGCGTTGGAACTGAAGGGTGACAGGCTGCCTAATGCGCCGCGACACCTAATTTTCAATCAAAACCGGTTGAACGGGGTGATGAAAAAAATATCAGCCCAACACGGCATAAAAGGACATCTGATTCAATTAGTCCTCGACCCTTTCCCTTTATCCATTTCCCCGCGTAGCTCCAGCTCTCTGGCCGCCTAACCATCATCCACAACCTTCTGCTGCCCCTCAAGAGATTCCTGCCCGTTTTCTTCCGTTTCCTCTCGATTCACATTACCTATTTAGCCGTTTTTTTCCCTTCCAATCCTCTTCAGCTCCAGGTTTTCCCGCTTCCGACTTGTTTCCTCCACATCCAATCCTGCCGCTGGTCTCACCTGTCATTTTCACTTGTCGCTAAAACCGTTGATCGTGTCAACCGGCCCTGCGACGCCCCCGCGACTAGCCTAATCCCTTCCTTGACGTGCGCCGGATTCTCGCTCGAGTTCTGCGCCGGTTGAAAATTGCCCGGTGCATTAAAACGATTCGTCGATCGCTGAGAAATCCTTTTCGATCAGAGTTCCCCTTGGATCAGGAATTTTATCTCATTAGAAGCGCCCTCCCTCAGATTTTCCCTCTCTTTTTATATCAGCAGAGCATTTAACCGCCCGTAATTGTACGTTTATTTTGAGTATGCATACTCGAATTATGAACACAACTTATTTATGATTTATAGTGTTGCCAATCTGTTGAAAGCATAGGAAATGCGTGATGGTAGTTTTTAAATATTTCTATTGCTTTCATGAAATTACAGTATGCAACATAAATCAGTTAATGATTTCTTTGCTCTTTCATGACAAGTGGAGCAGTTAATTTGCCGCCGGGATAAATTAGGCATGTAATTCATCATTAACATGTACACTGCCCATATATAATTCGTGGAAGCGTAGGGATAAATTTTGAGCTCTCGGCTATTGTGTGCTAATTAGTGTGTATTATGAGTTAAAAAACTTCATGAACATGGCGAAAGTAAAGCACTTTGCATAACTTCAACAGGATATTTTTAATACTCAATCGATTTCAGCGCACCAGCGCACCGGCCAATTCTACCCTGCCCCGTGCTTTAGGACGAAAAATGTGAGGATTAATTGTAGTGCACATGCGTTTAATTCTTCATTTTAGCCCGCTGATCTCGCACAGGTGTTTACGTCTACATAATGCCCTGCGATCCACCACGAGGGTGTGTGGCAGGGGGTGAAGATCACCAAACATGCAATATTGACATGCAACTATGATATTTTAGTGGAGACATGCTAGATAAAGGGTCACATGCAGCTAGATGGTTAGTATATATATATATAATAAGAAGGGGATTATTGGTTGTTATTACTTGCATCATGCAATACAACCTGCTCTGACAATATATTTCACGTACCTATCCATTTGCTACGCTGCTTATTGTTCTCTCTTATGGTATGCGGGAAAAATCACATTTTAAATCTATCGGTACGACAATCTATCTCTCTAATCTTGTTAATCTGATTAAGCCTAGCATAATGCGCAGGTGTTGTTAATATATATCTAAGGTCATCTATGAACAAATTGGTTTCGAATTCACTTAAAAGGTTTAACCTAAATTTTAACTTTTGGGTGTATGGCAGGTGGGTCATAGCACTGATGTTGAGTTTAACTGAAGAAAGCGTTGTTAATTAATAATAAAGTATGGTGGGTAGCGTGTTTGGAAAAAAATACATTTTGTGCTCATCGTGGTCATATACTGCGCGAGGGAAAAACGAATATTATTATCCTCCACCCTTCTCCCTGGTTTTTGTCATTATTGTGAGGTGACCAAAAAATAAGATAATTTTCGCCACTTCAGAATAGTTTGGTGATCGTTTGGAATTATCTGTGGAACGGAGCAGGGGTGGATTGAAATTCGGTATTTACATCAACATACTCTTAACGAAAGGCGCCAAGAGGCCCACTATTTAACGCAGAGTGAACTGAATTCACGAGTGCTATCGTAACATATTTGAAGTGTGGATCGGTATAACAATGAAAATATCTTTGGCAATCGGGAATCGAACTCGGCGTGGGTAGCAGGTTCTCTCCAGCCACCACACCAGCCCGATCCCCATAAGGCTTTGGTTTGGAGGTTTGGGGAGGGTAGCGTGGGAGGGTTGACAATCAACAACCTGAAGAATAGGCTGCACACCAGGCGCCCATCCACATGTTTCCTCCTCATCCCATTCTTCTTCTCCTCCCACCCACGCAATCCTCTTTCCCACTTTTACGCCAGTCCTTCGCGCTTCTCGGCTTAACAGCCCACCCGTCTCCTGAAATCCCATCCCCTCCCGCCGAATCCAATCCTCCCTTTCTCTCCTCGCACCCTTCGAGGAAGGACTCGACCCTTCTCCCTCTGCCGATCCCCGTCGATTTGCAATTCCGCTCACGTCTCGCCCCTTCGCACCACGCTCCTTTCTCTCGCGCACTCCTTCCTCCCAACGTTTCCTCGCTTCTCTCTTCCCTCACCCTGCCATGCGCCATTCCCGCCACTCTCGTCTTCCCTTTTCGCAATATAGGGACGCGAGGCATGACGATGTGCCCACGTCAAGACGATGCTTTTCTAGCGTATTGGCCGTGTTGTAGTGGAGATTTTTCTGGAACGATTAATCGATTTCTTGGAATAATAATCGATATATAGGTGGACTCTAAAGGTGAGTTTACACGTACCAGTTGACTGCTATGACCGCAGCGAGATGCGCGATATATCTCCATCGCTATAATGAGTCTGCACCAACCTCTATGCGGCTCGAGCAGTTAGCAAGGCGCTGTCATAACAAAGAAAAAGCGTTTGATGTCAACAGTAAATGATGCTTGAATTTTCGTGAAATTCTTCAAGCAATAAATTCCATTAGAATTCAATTTGTGTTCCCATTCTTTAAATAGTGTCATCTTCCCTTTGGAGAGGGATAGCCCTGTTATCATAGCTTAATTCCCGGCATTAGACGTCTTGTATTGCTTCCTGTTGGTGATTGTTGCGATTGTTTTAGATAGATGTCCGCTGGAAAGTAGACGGACTTCAACTTTGCTAATAGCTCGAACTTGGATCGATAGTATTCGACATATGTCCAGTATCGACCTGAACTCGCATCGTAGTTGCTGTTTACACTTGCGAGTGAGGCTTAATAGAAGTTAGCAGTTGGCTGTCATAGCAGTCAACTGCTACGTGTTCTTAAACTTAATCACACGTAGAATTTAAACGCACCTTAAGTTCAGTCGTTATGGTCTAACAAGACGAATTCGTCTTTGAGGTTTTAATGATCAACGCTATGCTTATTACTGGTTTCTACTAAAGTATTTGTTACAAGAGGGACATATTCACCTGAGTTTTTGTCACCTGTCACGACTATAGAACTCACACATGAGATAAAACACAAGTGTAATCAATGAATGAGGTTGTAATCAGCGGTTTTAACACACCAAATTTGCGAATAATTCGTGTTTATACATCGTGACTCCTTGTTTACCTATTTGAGATAATTCTGACGGTTTCAAACACAATCCCCGAACCCCAGAGTGGTGATTTGTTTTCCCTATAAAATTCTCCATTAGTAACTCAATCACTAAACGTTAGCAATAATTTTGATAGCATATGACTGTTAATGTGACATTTTGTTAATTTGCATCTATGGAGCATATCGATGCGTCCATGATCGATGTTGAATTGGGACTCGATGTTATAAATTGAGTTTCGCAAGGCCCCACCGACATACTACCTCCTCTCTTGTCCGTTCCCCTCTCTTCGTTGGCCCCAAAGTGCGACCCTTCCGAAGGACCCATCCATCGCCCCTCCCCATTTCACTCTCCCGCTTCGATTCCATTTTAACCCACGTCCATTATTCCATCTCCTCTTCCCTACCCTTCCTCTCCCTTATTTCATCCCAGACTTCTTCCATTTCCCTTTCCAATGCCATTCCTCTCGCAGCTTCCCCCTCCCCCTCCACACAGACCTTTCTGTCTTTGTCCTCGATCCTCGCACAGCTCCGTATCACCTAGATGGAGGGGAGCTGCAGGGAGGGTAGTCTCCCTAACACACGTCTTAAAAGCGACGCGGAAAATATTGGTCCCTAGCGCGAGAGCATCAAGCGGGGCTCTCCTAAGCGATGGGTGGTCATTCCATTTGCTCGCAGGTCGTTTCTATGCTCCCCATTGATGGGGAAACTGCCGGGTAGAGTAGGATACCCCGGAACCATTATCCGAAGATATTCGGGCTGTTGAATGTTATTGAAAATTTGCAGAATATTTCGAAACCACGTTGGATGTTTGAAAAAGAAGGCAATTCTCATACCTACATATATGCAAACCTCTGAAAGCCAATGCATTGGATTGTTGCAGAGGGTGAATTATCACCAGAATAGTATTTGAAATTTAAATACAATTTTTAATTTAACTATCATTCAGGAATGCATAAATGCGAGTCCGTACATGCAATAACTACGAGAAACTAAGAGGTACAACAAAATCATAGTTTATATAAATAAATGAAATAATTATTGATTTATTGTCGTCAGTCAATGATAATTTATATGGCTTGACGCAGCTCTCCACTCCATTATCCTATCCACTTCTTCATGTCTACATATTTCTCCTTTATCACATCCTCCACCGCTTGCTGTATAGTACATCTTATACGGGCCTTCCTTTTCCATTTTCCCCATTCTCTCCCACTTGTCTCTAAAAGATTTTCTTCATTACACTATCATGGCTCAAAATATGGTTAATTAAGCTGCCAATTGAGGCTTCCTCATAAGGGTTTCAGACCTCACTTTTCCCCCTTCCTCTTAAGACATCACTTGCCCCCACTCTTTGTAAGATATCTTCATTTGTTAATCGTTCCATCTAATTTATCTTTGTCATTTTCCTATAATACCATATCTCGAATGCTTTCAGTCTTGATTTCTCTGCTGCTGTTTTCGTCCATCTCTCACTGGCAGGAAGTAATGTTTTCCAGAGATATGCTCTAAAAATTATTGATTAGTATGGTGCTTGTTAAATATATTATTTTATTTAGATATCTAAACGTAGCAAAGCTTTTAATGTTAAAACACGAACATGCTGAGAAAATTAACTAATTTTGTGCATGAAAATCTTCAATCAAGTACTGTTCCTAATTGTGCGTGGAAAAAAATAATATTTGAAAATCTCTTTCTTATATCTGCTCGGTCAAACAGGTAACAAAATTGTGATGTTAGCACAATATTTCAACCTATGTCAAAAATGAATGTATAAAATTATGTCACTGTCACTGCCGTGAAAGTTCTCCGAAATTGGGTTAATTTAGGCAAAAGAAATTTAAAATAAAAAGCACTTCGCATCTACATACATAATACTTTGAAAGACAACGCAAGGGTGTGTGGAAGGATGTGGTCTAACATGGAGAAAGCATTTTTTCGAGGAAAAAAACCTTGTTAGATGTATTTGGGTAGTGTATTTAATCAGAAAGTCTGAAATGAATCGAAATTATTTAGGAGTTAAAGTTCTTTTGCACGCGACACAGCTACTAACGAAAAGTTGTTGCCTTTTGAGATGGAAAAATAATGAAATGTTGGAAGTTACTAAGCAATTATGCAGAAATATGAAACGGGGTTAATTTCTTTTTCATTTATTTGGGCACATTTTTCTATTAATGCCATGGAGTGCTATTTTTTAGAACAAACCTTCCATCAAATTGTGACAGCTCAATTTAAGGAACGGTTTCGATATCCCGGAGTAATAGAATTAACTATTATTATGATGATTTTATTTGAAGTATGCATAAGAAATGGAATAAAAACATTTCAGAATAACCTAATTATATTTAAATATTCCCATCAGACTAAATTTCTCTTAGTCCAAGGAGCATTTCGAAATGAATTAAATTCTCGAGCTACATACCGTGGTCACTTCTGCTCATCTCACTTTTTAAACGTAAAGATATTTCTTTCAGGATTGAACGATTTTGTATCCTCTGGAGTAAACCAAACTGATTAATATACACATTCCAATGTATATAATTAAAACATAGTTCCCCGTAGCTTGTAATTATACTCGTATTACTGTTCATATTTGCTGCATGAATATTGTAAGTAGAGAGCAAAACTATTGTGTATGTCGTATATCTAATAATTCACCCCCAAAATTAACCTTCGGGTTGTCTGCAGGTTACCTTGTAACGGCAGGGGTTGTTGGAGTCTATTCAAGAACCTTCGGCCACGATATATTTTCCGTGGTATATAATCGATTTCATGTAGTCCTTAGCCATTTGCCACGTACATATGATAGATGGGTATTTAGACGTCATCGTACACAGCTTTATACTGTCTGTATCGTTTGCAGCCCGTGCAGAGATGAATGAGTCATACCCGAGGCCTCGTTTTACGAACTAACTAACCGCTTTTACTGCTCAATATTTTAACCATTCTCTCTTCTATCATCCCCTACTCTTAACCTGAATATTTTGAGTCGTTATTTAAACACCGATTTTCTCCTACTGTGCCTGAACTTGCGTCTTCAACTTTCCCTTCTCATCTTCCCGCCGGCATTTGCTCTCCCCTTTTTAATTCTCCTTCATTCCACCCCATCCATTTTTGCCTAACGAAACCCCCGAAAACGCGTGTGCCAGCACCCTTAGCACTCCTTCTCGTGAACACCCTATCCTCTCTCGCAAACCCTAAGAGCTTCTTCCATCTCCCGCTCACTCCCATCTCTTCTCCTTCCTCCATATTCCCTCCGTTTAATCATCTGCCAAGTCCCAATCTTCTGCCGTCCCATTATAAGCGCCCGCCCATCCCACCTCGCTCCTGCGCCTCCCGATTTCTCCCCCTTCACCCCCGTCTTCGTTATTCTCTATCCACTATCCACTCCGTCGCTCATCCCCTTGCTCCTCGTAATAGCTTTGCCCGCTTGATCTGAGAGATGCTGCTGCCACTCGCTGCCGCTCGCCTTTCGGGCTCCTTCTAATGGATTAAAATGCTTCGTGAAACTAAAGCGGGGCCGTGGGTGGGCGGTCCGGAGAGATGTGGGGTGGGCTGCGCGAGAACTCTCGCTCCTAGTGTGTGGGGAGGATGTCGACGCTGTTGTTTTACGAATGCATATTTTATCGGTTATCGGATCCGCTCGGTGCATTTTGATCAAGGGGAAGGTGCGGCTCGTATACATTTTTTCCCCTTTCAGGTTGACGTCCCCCTCGTGCGTCTGGCTTGTTTTGCCAATAACTACACACCTCTGTCGGATTCCCTTCGTGAAAAATTGTCCCAACGTAGCTCTTGTTCTCCTCTCGTTTCTCTTCCGTTTTCATCCTACCTTTCCTGCTATATTTTTTTCCTTGAGGCTTTTCTCGCGCGAATCAATTTTAAACGCCGACTTAATTCTGAAATTTTGCCACCTTGACAAGGCTTTCCGAAGCCGACCTGGAATTTATTTTCCGCAGAATATCTGGCGCGCCTCGAAGCTTCGATTAAAAGTGCAGTTTTTAATGTAGGCGCCGGTCAAGTGCTTGTCTAAGATGGAAGCGTATAACCCCCTTCTCAAGCCTCCTTAAGTCCTGATAGTCTTGTTTCTTGCACGGATGGGCATTTTATGTTCGTAAAGGTTTAACGCTCAAACTGTCACATAATCGTAATCCTTCTAGTTGGGCATCCCTCTCATTCGTGAGCAGCCACTGTGGAATTCTCCATGAAACGTGTGTGTTTCACTTGCCTAATATCCTCGGTTACACTTGAAAACGATAATGGGCCCGATTAATGTTTTATTCATTTTTTGATTGAATGAAATCCGTGATTAACAGACTCGCATAATAAGCACACAGGAGAAGTAATTATGCGTCGTCGTTTATCGGTTCTGAAAGCCTTCTTTACCTGTTTCTGCCATTCTTGTCTTTCAATTGTATTGATTTATTCCAACAGTATTTACTAGTCAGCTGTTCTTAATATTTTCAGTGAGTTTGTTGCCGGTAATGTTCGTGGGAAGATTTTTATATCAATTTGGATCTACCTTCAGGGGTAGATAATTTATAGTAATATTTATAATTTTATTTTTACATAATGGAAGCCTATATACTATTTAATTTCCATAAAATAATGATGACATTTTGGTTTCGAATAAGTGAACCTTTTCTTGCCTTTGAATACTTTAGAATTAAATTTTAATCTCAAATCCCTGCAAAAGAATTTTTTTATGAAAAGAGGGAAGGGGTGTCGGGAGGAACCAAAGTTTAACGACGCGTTTAAAAAGACTCCCGTTATTGCCCGGCCCATCCTTTAACCCAATTTTGTTAAATACCCCCAGTAACGATGGACGAAAGAGGTCATATCTCAAGAGTTAAGTACTCCGCCGTCGCGGTTCACGCGCCCACCGGAGAAGAACGAGTGGACGAAGACGGCGGAGGGAGAGCACGGGGAGTTGGAAAATACCGTGCCCTGCTTAGAACGTGTCCTTCCTCAAGGAACCCCTCTCCTCACCCACCACACACACGCATGGACTCTCCTTGGGTGTCACTTCTGGAAGCGGGAGGGGGTAGGTTGTGGTAGAGACCCTGGCACCTTCCTATCCGACACCGCAGTAGTTTCCCTTACCACTGCCTTCATCCTCCCCGTCACCCTCCCCTCACCGGTATCGTACGGGCGGCGCATTCGTCCGATAACCACATTTTACGAGCAGAACTTTATACTACCCCGGCGTGGTGGAGTTGTGCCCGAGGACGTCGTTAACCGAGCTCTCTCTCTTCTCTCGCCCCTTCCCTATCCCCTTTCCACCCCCCTTCCATCCCCGCCGTGCGCCAAACAAAGAAAGACGAAAGAAAGCCCTCGCGTCTTGAGGTCTTCCAGGATGCAACCCGATGAGATCTCCCTCGCGTTTACGATTGACCAGCGGTTTCGGGGTGGGAAGAGCAAGCCCGTGAACGGTCCTTGTCTGAGGTGGGTTTTGAGGTTTACCTCCAAACCTCCCCCTGTTCCCGACCGTGGTGTGGAAAGCATGCTTTGGTCCTTCCCGACGAGTTTTTCTTAGCTCTTTTACCCCTTCCTCGCGCGAAGAGTGCACGGGATCTTTTATTTTATGTGCATCCTTCCGCACGTCTCCGGAATGCTGGGTTTGGTGCTCCGGCCACGGATTCAAGGGGCCGGCATCAGTTATTGAGCAACTCAGGATGCGAGAAGTGGCGATATAAAACAGGGCGTGCTAAAAAGGAGTGGTTCGGCGAAGGGTGCGGCTGGGAGGGGGGGTCAGGGGTACAGAAATGTGCATCCGGAACCCAGAAGAACCACGCGTCGGGTAGGGAGTTGAGTGCGATTGTGTGCGTGGGAGTCGGAGGATTCATTTCCAGTCGGTTAATCTCTTCGTATGGCGCTGGAGGTGCTGGAGCAAACGCCCTCGTTAAAGCCGCTTCGTCGCTTTCTTTTATTAGGAACGCGTCGCTTGGAGCACTTCGTTCGCGTAGTCGTAGCAGAAAAAAAGAGAACGCAGCATTATCATTCGTCATATTTTTTTCCGTCAATCTGGGCTTTACGGTTAAATCCTTGAAGGAGACTCGACGCTTTCAACTTTAATTTCGTGCGTGGTGATGCATTTCTTGCCAGGGTTTTACTGTCACGCCCACTGACTTCAGCTCATGCTTAATCGTTGCCAGGATACAAGAGTTCGATTACGAATTCATAGCCGCTGATTTAAAATTTTTCGATCCGCTGGTTGTGCAGTGGAAGAGCTATTTTTGTTTTCAAATTAAGTTTTTCTCATACTTCGTTGACGGCCCACAGCCATAACGTGAAAGAGCCCCCATATCACTTTGTACCGTTTTCTCGTCGAATCATAGCATGTATAAACCAAGAATTTGCATGAGTTTCGTGTTTCTGGGTTGAACGTAAATAGTACTTCCTAGCAGTGCACCCATCGGTTCACCAACACACTAGGGACTCTTGGGTTAATATCAACGATTATGGCTACGTTGGCCTTGGTAACCCTAAGCTTACTCTTATGTGTGGATGCTTGGAGTTTGGTGTGGTGGCTGGAGTAGTGAATTTCCATCCTTTGGGCAGAGTTCTAATCTCCATGGGAGAGATTTTTCATAGCTACTCAGGTCCTCACTTGGGAGATGTGAGGAGAGCACTTCGAGTTCAGTTCTTCGTCCGTTAGATCAGACAAACTGTGAACCCCTTTGACGCCTTTTTTTTAAATAGTAAGCGAAACGCGAATTTAACACTGTCTTAGTTATGCTCACCCACTGATTCGTATAAATTGGTAGTCCGTGGATCCTCCGAACAGTGCCATATCTTCTCTTTATATGAATATTACTTATTCTAAATAATAATTTTAGTTTAAAAGCCGTGTTCGCTTAATTCGAATTTAACCTTTTTACACTTAATTAAACCAGACATACTATTTCGGTATTGTTAATTCTGTCAAATAGTTACAATCCTAATTAAGTGAAATTTCTCTATAATTATAAATATTGATTGTTGGCGAATACAAATATTTTTTGATAATGGTTAATTTTTTACTCAAATATTATGCTTTAGGGATTCTACTCTTGAATTGCAATGTGTTTATATCAATTCTATTCAAATATGTATTTGGGCTCTTTGATCATTGCAAACATGTAGCGTTATTTTACGAGATTGGCAAGGATGAGAGTGTGATGAACATCCCCAAGCAAGGAGCGCGATGAACGTCTTTCTTTATCGTTTAAGGCCGTAAACCAGCTGCATCGTTGTCTTTACGTTTCTGCTGTCGTAAACTTGCTGCAGGGCTCAGGACCAAGTGGCACCCCTTCATACACTCGGGTGAACCGAGTATTTGATCACGCGGCCTTCACGACGTGGCCTGAGGATGCGCAAATTTCTCCATCAATATCAGGATGCCAGGAAGTTTATGTCAACGATTTTGGCGACTGTTAAATCATTCACTAACTATTCCTCTCACACCGTAAGTTCCCCTGCATGAACTCCCATCCAATTACGCAAAGCATTTGTTTAGTCAAGCCCTGGTGAAAATTATAGCATGCAGTTGACATTGTGATCTCTGTTAAATCAATTGATGGCAATTATTATTGTAGCATCATCCAATATCTACAACGATGTCATAAATCATCCTACCAAAATGTCCTGATTGGTTTTTAAGCATAATGGTTGGGTTAGTTAATTTTCATATGCTAAAATTAATTTCAAAACATTATGATGGAAAAAAGTCTAATGTAGTGCTTGGCACCATATTACGTGGAAGCATGGAAAGAAGTGAATAAATACCTCCGGGCTTTTGTGATGTCAATATGGAGGACGATTGAGAACTGAAGGTGGGTCAAAGTGGGGAGAAATGTCCAAAAGATAGAATTGGTAGAAGAGGAAAGAAAGTCGTTTTGGGGAAATTTGGAAAAGGTAGAAGATGTGGATGTAGAAGGTAATTAAGGAATAAAGGGAGAGAAATGGTGGGTGGGCGGTTATCGGGAGGAGAAGAATGGATAGTTTTGCTGGAATGATAGCAGGTAGGAAGTATGAGGGTCTGAAGAGAGACGTGGTGTGAAATGTAGGGTTCGTGAGAAGAATTGAATGTCTATTTAGGCCTACCGTCACCCGTAGAGTAATAATAATGATTATGGAAAGAGCTTATCAATAGTAACACTATACCTATTAAGCAAGCGAGACTTATCTGGGCCGGTATTGCGATTACTGTCTTATTGCGACTTCCTTTATTTGTTTCTTTCATGTTTGCGAAAATATTAAATTGCGTAAATAGTTTTTCTGCATGAGTAAGTGCACTTAGCAGCTGCTAGAGTCTTATAAAGTTAGTAAAATAGTGAATCCCTTAGTCGGTATACTTCTCTTTTGCCGTGGAGTTCTCTTGTCAGGCCCCACCTTGAGCATGGAGTAAGTGTATGGCGTCCAAATGAATTAGATTTGACCAAAAAACTAGATAGTGGAAAAAAGACAGTAGGTAGGTTGGTTAAATGGTGTTATCATAGGTAGAATGGTGTATCGAAATGTATGGAAAGTGTAGATTATAATCCCTATCGGTTCTCAACATAAATATATAATATATTCTCAGTAGAAATTTAAGGCCGAAAGGTACTCTGGAATTGATACAAATAAATGCATGAGTACTACATTAGGTTAAATTTTGAAGATCAAATTAGAGAGGTAGAAAGTTGGTATTGTAGATACTGATCTAGAAGAGTAGTGTATAGTAGTTATTTTAACATATTAATTTCTCTATCATAAATACACAACTGATGTACGCTTTGGGAGACAAACTAATTGTTATATATGAAGAAAAGACTCACTGAGCAATAAGTATCACATTACATTGAGAGAACTAACAATTGAGTTAATGTATGACATAAACGTGTATTTAACATGTTTCCTTAAGGTAGTAGCATTGTAACTCTCAGTTGCATATACTGGACTAGTTTCGCATGTCTACATGAAAGTAAGTATAAACTTAACTGTCTTTTGATTTAAAATGCTAGGTGATGATTACTCACTGTAACGCCCTCGTATTACGTAGATGTTTGCATTTCTGCTCGAATGCAGATTTGGTCACGAGTTCTATTTACAGAATGGAACGCAAGTGCTCCACTTCCTTCGACTTTGCCTCATATTGCTGTTAGTTAATGAAAAGGGATGTGTTACAATTATTTCGCCTTTATTTTAGTGCACGTTTACGTATTTACCTAATGTCACGCTTGGAAAATTACGTATGCTTTGTAATATAACTATGAGAGATGAGATTAGTGTAGAAATTTCTCTTATTCTCATGAGGCGAAGTTTCTTTTGTTACAATGAAAATAGATTAGTTCTATAGTAAATATTGCGATAGTAATATTTTAGATAACTAGGATGTCACAAATACTAAAGTTAAAAATTCTGTGACTATCGACCTCGTAAATATTAATGCCTTGAGTGAGTTGCATATGGCCTACGTACACAGCACCCTGGTGAAATTTTTATCCCAAGAGCTTTTTCTGGTAATCACTGCTATGGACACGCTGACTTCCCGTGGCTTATCTCATTTCATTTTCTCTTGGTAACTCTATTCAAAGTACCATACTGTAGCAACCATTAAATTAGTAATTACCTTTCTTCGTCCCTCTGGCTCCATTTCATCTCTGGCCAAGTTAATCATTGCTCTCAGCAGTGCTCACGTCACGGCATCTCATTTATCTGCGAAAAAGAGTTAATGAGTGCGTCAGCACGCCATTCTCTACTTAGCTTCATTTATTTTCTGGTATTTTATTGATGGATTATCATTTTTCATAAGCCAACAATTTTATAGTTTTATTTTGATGATTTTAACACAATTTCGATCAATTTCTTGGCATAGACATTTCACTTAAATTTTCATCATAATCATAAGTTATCAATCCTCAGATTGGTTTTACGCAGCTCTCCACCGAGTTCTTCTATCGGCTAATCTCTTCATATTTATGTAATTCTTCTCTTTCCCATCCTTTATCACTTGTTCCATATATCTTGCACGAGGCCTTCCTTTGCCATTCTTCCCTTCCACTTGTCCCTCTACGATTGTCTTCACCAGGCCATCATGTCTCATGATGTGGCCGATCAAGTTGTCCCGTATGCTTCTTAGGGTATTCAGAAGACTTCTCTTTTCTCCCGATCTTCTTAGAACTTCCTCGTTATTTACTCGGTCTTCTTCTTAATCTTCATCATTCTTCTATAGCTCCACATTTCGAATGCTTCCACCCTTTTCTTTTCCGCTACTGTCATTGTCCATTCCTCACTGCCATAAAGAAACACGATCAGGGTGTACGTTCTGATGAATTTTTTCCTTACTTCTACGCTTGTATTTCCAGCGGTAAGTAGATTCTTCTTTTGATAGAATGCCCTCTTTGCCTGGGTTAGTATGCTGACTTTTTCTTTCTTGCTTCGTCTTTGGTTACTCGGCTTCCAAGGTAACAGAACTATTTCACCTCTTCCAGCTTTCGTTTTCCTAGTTTAACGTTGGCTTTGGCCTCTTCTCTCTTGCTGCACACGAGTATCTTAGTCTTCTTCTTATTGACTTTAAGCTGATATATGGCCATTGTCTTTTCCATGGTTATCAGCATCTTTTTCAGATCCCTCTCTGTCTCTGCTATGAGTGCTATGTCATCAGCAAATCTCAGCTTGCTAATTTTTTCACCGTGGATATTCACCCCAGAAGACTTCTCTTTGATTTCATTGATGGCTCTCTCGATGTAAACATTAAAAATTACGTGAGACAGTGCACAGCCTTGTCTCACTCCTTTCCTTATTCTTGCTTCTTCATAGTTGGGTCCAGATTTAATCACAGCTACTTGGTTTTCATACAAACTGTGGATAATTCTTCGATCATTGTAGGAAACTCCAATTCCTTTCAGAAGTCCAAGCATTGAATTCCAATCCACGTTGTCAAAAGCCTTCTCTAAGTCCACAAATGCAATGAACGTCGATTTGTTCTTCTCCATTCTCTTCTCTATGAGCAGCCTAGGGCCTATATTGCCTCTCTTGTACCCTTACTTTTTTCTGAATCCAAATTGATCTTCATCCAGGAACTCCTCTGCTTTTCGTTCTATTCTTTTGCAGATGATCCTTGTCAATATCTTCGATGCATGTATTTTCAGGCTTATAGTTCTAAAATATTCGCATTTTTACGCTCTTAACTTTTAATAAAAAGTGATATTTTGATGCCTTGAGTTTTTTTATCTAGTTTCTCTCCTATTTGTCTAAATTTCCTATTTTTATAAAAATTACTTCTACATCTTTACTTGTATTGGGTATTCTGAATTTATGTAACTCTTTCATGGTAAATGAGTGGAAACGCATTTTTATTGCCATCATATTTTGTTAATATCTACAAATCTTTGTGCCCCAATGTGTGATGCTTGTAAAAGCTTTTTACTTGAATAATCTTTGGAGAATTTTACTAAGGCTATCTAGCTTCTATGGAAATTCTAATTCCTGTTATTTCCTTAGTTTACTTAGCACCATACTTTTAAATTATATCTATCTGAAATCCCATACATTGTTATTTAGAAATATGCGATTATAGTAACGGATAAATTATCGTGCTCCAAAGAGTTTTAGGCTATAAGTTGATATTTGCCGAGCAGTAGTAAACTTGTTTGTAGTTGCGACGTAAGATGGGATTTAGTGCCCCAACTGGTAGTATTATGTAGCATCAGCTGAGCTGTGATCTTAATCCTGGGACAAACAAACGTAAAGCACTCATCCCCGAGGCGGGAATATTTCTCTTACAGCAGAGAAGTATTATGCATTGTAGCCCTCTTCAGCAAGTAACAACGTTGACGCTGATAACTGCCGAATATCCGAATTTATATTCAAATAGTTATGGTTTTTAGTGGCAAGAGTACTTTAAGATCGTTATGGAGAGATGTATGATAGGTGAAGGGAAGGGAAGAGATGGTAGTTTGGACAGAATAATGGTTATTAGGAAGTATGAGGAAGTAAATAAAAACATCATTTGATTTATGCAGCCGGTGGAAGAGTTAATTGCCCATCAAAACTTTCCCTAACTGATGGATCACTAATAATAACCGCACACTTTTGTGGTTGCTTGCAGGGTTCTATTGATGTATGATATGTAAATGATTATTAATTATAATGATAAACGTCTTGATGAGGGCGATATTGAGACAGCACTGTTTATTTTACTATTAAGGTGTAAATAATGTACAGTATTGGCCTATCGACCGGTAAGTACTCTTTACGATTATTATTTGAGTGCAGTAATGAATTACCCTACGCGTGACCATTTCTTTGGCTCACGCAGTCACTGGTAAAAGCCCGCACCGCATACGGCCTGAAGAGGGGCTACAAAATGTGGATGTAAACGGCGCAGAGAACGGAGGCGGCGCGATCAAGGCTCTCGAGTGTGATCCATGGAAGTAATATATCTTCGAGCAGGCCCTAAGCAGATTAGAAATCTCGAATGCGAAGAGGTCTTGCATATTTCCACGCTTTTTCATTCAGCCCTCCCGCGTGGTGCCGCCACTGTATTCCCCGGTGATCCCTATTTCATGACGCACGCCTCACTATCGATCGCCAGTCGACGGCGAGCCTCCATTGTGTGGCCCACCCAAAACGAAAGGGCATTACTTAAGAAAAATGGCGAGGGAAGGAGGGCTTTGGGAGACTCGGGAGGTGAGAAATAAAGAGGAGGAGAGCCCGGGAGAGAAGAAGTATGATTATAACAAAAGTTGAGGCAGCCCCCGGTTGGAGGTGATAACGAAGGCGTCTGAAGGTTAGACGAATTATCGATTGTCCTTTGTTTGCCTCGCAGTCTTGGGCGGCCTTTGACGTCCAAGATGGTGTGGGAGGAGGCTCTTTCAATTGTTTATCCCCCGAAGATAACGGCTCCCGGGATTGTGTCTGGGGCGGGGGGATTGGGTGGGGAGAGCCTCTTCGGGACTGGTTTAGGGATGCAGAGGGATGGAGTCAAGAGGATGGTGAGATCCTCTCCTTCTTTCATTCGCTCTCGCACCAGTGGAGTAGGGTGCGAAGCGGGATCCTGTGGGCGGGAGAGTCTGGGGAGAAGAACTTACGGTCGGGGAAAGTAGTGGAGGAAGGAAGTCAGAAGATGGACAATCTTTTTGGCGGAGAGAAAAGATTACGGAATAGGCCGTCTAATCACTTGAGTGTGGAAGCGAACTCCTTTCCTGGTAATTTGTTCGCGAAATGAGATAGCCGCTTTAATTTCCTCCCGGCGTTAGAGTATCTAACGCTTCTCTTTATCGGGCCGTGTGAGATCTCGAAAGGTGTGCACCAAAGAATTATTTAACTTCACCAAAACGCTTTTCGCGATTAACTTTTAAATGTTTTCCTCTAGTTCACGCTCAAATCTGTACCTTTACACGCTTTGCCTTCCTGATCTCATCACAAATTCGAACTAATTTATTGGTTTCGTGGAATAAAGAATGTTATTTTTATATTTGATATCTAAGCTATGACTATTGCAGCAAGTCAAGTGTTTGTTCTTTCTGCTGCTTTAACTCGTGATGCTACTTATTTTTGTTTTTGAGTGTATAGATTTTAATTTCTCAACCATAAGCACATTTATTGATATCGTCATAAATCCAATTGTTTTTATTGTAATTTTGAACGTTGGAAATAATTTATTTATCTTATTTTCTAATTAAATTTCCTATACAAATATTTACGTCAGGATTAATTTACAGTATCTTGATGTTATGTTTTGTTTATATTTATAAACTGCAAATTGTGTGATATTATGTGTATGACTCATGTAACCAGGTATTCTCCAAGCTTTGATGTTCATTGGAGCTTCATATTAACGCACGGATGCAAACTTAGATTGCTAATTATACCTTGGAGCTCATCTTCATTTGCGTATAGAACTCAAATGCTTGAGGAATAATGGTAAGGCAAGGTAAAGATAAAAGGAAAGCGAAAATATTATTGCCCGCAGACTAGGATTGTAGAATTTTAGACTGCATTCAATGCCAATTGTGTTTGTAATTTGCGAAAGCAAAAAATTGAATGGAACGATAATAACGCAATGATTAATGTAGATTGAGAGAAAAGAGAGATCTAGAATTGCTATTTTAATGAATTTCTACTGCAATTATGAAGTATATCAATCTAAGGTATGACCCGATTAAGGCAATGAGAGATATGTAATACAATGGAAAAATGCAGCGCTTGATGATTTATAAATGTATTCCATTTCGACTCCCGAATTGTTTAATTTCTCATTTAAATTATTGCACTCGGTATTAATACCAGCTGGTGACTCAAATATTAGCCTCTACAAGTTTTCGGTCACCTTAGCTTGAAAAAACTATGCCAAACCTCTTTGTTTATTAATGTCATCAGCAAAAGTCTAACTCAGGTGGAAGGATGAGTCTGGGAATAAAATAACGGAAGAGGATTTTTGGCACCCCAGTCTCGATGAGTTCTTCAGATGTGTATTATAAGATTAGTGGCGAGGATTGAGTCAGGCAGGAAAATTCTATAGGAAATACAGAGGAGAAAGGCGATTGAATTTGGCGGTCAGGGCCGTTGAATTAGGTGGTCTGATCGACAGGCACTAAAGGTTTGTCCCATGGGCGATTGAACCCTTAATGGGTGCCGTGAATGTCGGCTTGGAAGTCTCTTTGGAGCCCAGCGACAAGGGAACTCTCGTTGGGTGAGGCATTGGTCGGGGCCAGGCATTTCCCATCCATACTCTCTTATCACCTCGAGAATGGATTGGGTTGGATCTGGGTTCGAGACCCTCGTGTGAAATTGAGTCGTAGGATCTCAGGGGGAAATTAGATTAAAGGTGTTCTACCAGTAAGGGCCGATTTCACGAATCACTTGCGTCCTTTTCCAATCTTGAAAATTACTTTCCTTGTCCATTCCCCTCTTAGTTTCACCATACCCGCCCTAATGTCGCATAAATGGCTTTTATTTTCTCTTTTTTCTTCGCTAACAATCTGTATTTTATGATGATTATCCTTATACCCTTATTATCGACGTTTATCCAGTTCAAATTAAACTGAAGTCATTATTTATTGGCAGGTGATACCTAAAGTAATTTAATTTACTTGTAATGTTGAGCACTATGTGTTAGAGCAGTTGGCTTCTACGAGAAGACGTAAGGAGAGCTTTAACGTATGGTGCTAAAACACAGGAAAGAAATGTCGGACGATTCGAGAAGAGAATTTAGAAGAGTTTTTGTTCAAGGAGAAAACTGTATCAAAGATTAGTTAGAGGCAAAGGAATTGTAGAAGAATGTTGGGCTGTAAACTCAGGCGGAATATTATTTTTATTAGTATTTCAGCATCACGATTAAGAAAAGACACGTAATAGGTAGGAATGCCTTCATGAAGAGGTATTCTGCTTACAGCATCCAAAGCACAGCTACCGTATAGCTCCTTTTATGCTTTATCTAAGCTCTGTATATAGCGTACTATATTATAAGATCTGTGGAATTGCAGAAGTTGTTAAGACCTCATAAACTTTTGACGCATTGATGGTAGCTCAAAGGGAAATGTTCAGAAAACAGCTCCTTAAAGAATATGTTCTATTAACCTGCGTAGGCTTGAGTTTTCAATACAGGTATGCTTCCGTTTGAACACAATCGTTTCGGTACATTTCGCTGCTGTTTCTGTGCTCAAGATAGTCAAAATGTATATTTCTTGATTGACTCAAACCTTATGGAAAATACTCAAAAGGGTTTTTAATTACATTAAGTGCTAAAATGTTTCAGAAAGAGGTTAGGGAATGTTCGCAATATTAAGAGAAAGTTGTCGCATTGGAGTTTTCTCTTATTTCAACCACGGGCTTTACAATAGGGACCTCCCCAGAAAGAATTATTCCCTGGATATGCAAAATTCTGGAGGGGAAGCTACCCAGCTCGTTAAGCGGAATGGCACGGCAACATATGTTCCCGCAGGCGGTTATGAGAAAAGTTTTAAGTTTCGTTATCTCGTAATCCGCCAGGAATGCGAGGGACTCGGACTGTATCCGAGAGCCGCTCGCATCACTGACGTGAAGAGCACAAGGGCTCTTAGGGATTTTTTTTTCGTTTTATTTTCAGGTGATGCTCGACATTTCGCTAACCCCGTGTGTCTATTTTGTGACGGAAAGGGGAGCCCGTCTAAATTACGTGTTTTTATATGCGCTCGTGCTTGGACATTGCATTTTTTGCTTCGTGGGTGAAGGAAGTGAGTTTCCCGGACTGGTTTGTGGGAATGAGAGAGCAGTCTTCGCGTGTGGCTGATTTCGAGACGACGGTCTGTCCGTGTGCGTTCTCCTTGCCTTTCAAATCCGTCGCAGGTGAAATTGCGTTTAAAGTCGGATATTTTGGGCGGAAAACTTTTGTCGCCCAGAATTGAATCTCGCTTATAAAGGACACATGTCCCGCTGAAGCTAACTTCATTGGTTTTCCCAGTTGAACTGTGTCGCAGTGTTCTGGGCCCGAGGGTTTTGGCGAAACGTCCAGTGTCCCTCAGCTACTCCTTGCCGCTCAATGGGGGTTAAGAGTTTCTCTTCCCTTATTTTTGCGGTGTAACGCCGTCCTTCGCCTCTCTGACCAAATTTTCCCCTGGTATCTGTGGCTTGGAAATAGTTTTATTTGTGTTTCTATAGTGTTTCCCCAAAGGGCCTCATGTAAATACGGTAAGAAGAAAGGTGGCCTTCATTCCAGAACAAATAAAATAAGATCGCGGGTGACTTAGTAATATGATATTTTATCAAAACATGAACAACGTTTACAAACCACAAATTAAAATAACACTGCCACGACCCGGGTTTAAGTGTTATTTTAATTTGTGGTTAGTAAAAGTTATTAATTTTTTTATCCAATCCAGAGTGCTCGGTTTCGTACACCGGCAGTGACTAAACTATTTCAGGGAATCCTCGGCTCTTCTTACTTAATGCGTGGAGAATACCTATCTCATCTACATGAACTAAGTACCCTGCAATATACTACATGGTTGAGTTTAATGCGGTGAATAATCACCAAAATTGCAGTATGTTTACGCACCAGTAGGTACCTAGGGAATTAATTAACACGATAATTGTGTCAGATATGCATACACCAAACACGTATAACTAAGCTATTAGTATCCGAATGGCATACAGTTAATCCGAATGACTAACATTTGTCGAGTTGCGTCTGGGTTTTAATTTTCACTAGGCATGCAATCATACAGTTAGCATGAGTAACCGGAGATATTAAATAGTATCAATGGTTTATTAACTTTTCTACATATTTAAAGCCTTCCTATCCCGGTTTCTATCTCGTTTATTTTGGTCTCTTACTCTTCTCGAAAATAATGACGTATATCCATCCAAACAGCGGTTGATTTCTATAATGTTACTTTAATAATCTAATGAAGTGAAATATCAAGGTGTTTTGAAAATATTACCATCACTTTCGGCAGTGAGATTCACTATAAATTAATGTAAAAAATGCAGTCCAAATTCTTTATGTCATATCTTAAAAACGTGTTCCATACGAAATAATCTGTTGAGCTTGAATTCTAGGTTGAAGATCGGTTTTTTATGTGGCTAGAACACTTAAGTCCTACCCCGAGATCTCGGGTCCAAATCGCGTCAGTGGCAAAGACGTCTCATTGGTATACTGAGTGCGTCTAACCTAAGTTCTTAAATCTAAACGAACGAATATTTTTGGCTGAGATTGGATTCAAACCCACGATCTTTGGGTAACCAAGAAGTCACATACCGACCAGGCTACCATCGCCTGCACCCACACCGTTCTAATTTATGCAATAGACCGTAGTGGTCAGCAGGCTCCTGTAAGGAACTAATGTTTCCTAAAGTTTCCACAACCCATTCAGGAAACAATTTATTTAGCGATCATAGTACCTAAATATTGGAGGTTTCGTGTCTTAAGACCAAATGGGTTATATTATATCTGTTGCACTGACAGAGACGTATTTTTGGTCACTCTCGTGAAGCTACTGTGACCCTCGCCGTCTTGGTCATTCCTAGCTCCTGTGAAATGAAAATAGGAAGTAGTGTAACAATTATTTCAACATTATTATACCGATTTCATTAATTTTCCGTGAATATGTTAGCTGTAAAAGTTAATGCCAAATATGGCATATTGGTGGACGGTTAAAATATTTTTTTAAATCCTTTTGCAGAATTCCAGAATGTTATAATGGTAAAAATTATTTTAACTTCCAAGTAAATTTGCATGTTACACGAAAATCAGTCCTTTTAAAGGGATTCTCATTTTTCACCAATCTCCTTAACAGATTTTATTTTGTATTTTTTATAATTTATCACTTTTAATACACTTTATTTGATTCCAGACTAAGAGTATGTATTTTTTTCTAATTTCTTGTGTATGATCCAAATGAGGAAGTAGATCTTTCCTCGCAATCAGGGAACATTTTAGGTTGATCTTGTAATATGCTGTCGAGCACGATAATTGCTCGTAGAGTGGAAATGTCCGGATTTAAAATGTGAAAAAAAATCAATATCCCGAAGGCCCGTTATGATCGCCGAAGGCTGCTTAGGAGCTTCGAGAGTAGGTACTTCATCTAATCATAACAAAGGAAGGCTATGTATACATCGCATCGCTTCTGTCCCATCATGCGTATTAATGTGGAATAATTTGACCTCACCCTGGATCGCCTCAAATGCCTTGAATCTTTGCAGAAATGAGATTAACCCTTTACCTTGCGCGGTCTCACTGCTAAGGAAGCAGAGGAATCAGCAGTCATAAGCGGATGCTCAAATAGCGGATAAAATCTCACATGCTGGTCTCAATGGAATACCAAGGCCTCTGGGCTAAATTGATTAAATAGCATATGGAGAGCCTTTGAGCCGAACTGTTCTTCTCCTATCGGTTTCATGAATAAAAATATCATCCCTGTTTGCCATCGGGGAAATTTAGCACACTCAAATCCCTGTTGAGTTGCCTTTTGTCTTACTTACCGATTAGCGATTGGAAAAATGAGTTTTTATTCAAATTTAATAGACAAATTAATATTGGTTAGAAATAAGTGGTGATTACTAATCTTTATTTGGAGGCATTGAAGGGTGGCAGTAAACCTCGAGAGCGAGAAATGCTTAAAGATGTACTGAGTTGCTGGTCTCCGTTGATTACGTAGGGGAAGACGCTGGCATATTTGGAAAGAAGGGAAATATTGAGTAGTAATCATTGTTATTTGTTTGAAATTTTTAATATCAGAGATCACCTGGCTGGTTCTAGTAATCACGTTATAAACGCTTATATCCTGCTATACCATGGTCTGGGGTTTAATTTACGTCTCTTGCAAGGGTGTGGCATCTACCATGCAATCACAGGTACCATTCATCGATAAGGTAGTATTATGCCTTCGTCTTTGGTGTTCCTAAAACCGTTAATTTTGTATCTAATGGTGTACTTTACTGCTGTCAATTTATGGACTATATTAATTCGAAGGTTTTACTTACCGACAACATTGTAATATTTTTAAGGAACAGTTAATATTTAGTTCTTCCAGGTATACTTTCAAGCCCAAAAGCAGTATAAATTTAGCCAGGCATGACCCAAATTCCAACTCCCTAGTGGTTGATCATATGCGAGTCAATATTTCGTGCATGATTGCCCTGACTCGGCTCTCAGTAGACTTGAGTAGGAGTGACGGAATGGTACAGCTCAGAGCACATTTTCAACAATAATTTCAACCGTGTTTAGTATTTTGCTGTATACGTCAGGATTTTGAATGTTCCATTATAGGTTCTATTCTCCTTCCACACTTCCTCTTCCCAATTAAATTCACTAATTAATTATTAAAGATGTAGAGCTAAGTGCTCCCTTATATACCTTGAGAATTATAATTTATTTTTATTAGTTTTCTGTCAGTTGAGTCAGGTTTTGATGATCCGTTATTTCTTCCCACGTTTTGATATGATACCCTTAATCAATCCCGCTTGCTCCCTACTCAACATCATTCTATCAAAACTATCCGTTCTTCCCCTCCCACTGCTTTGCTGGACCTAAATTCTGCCGTCTATCACGTCTCTTGAAACACTCTCGCCCCTTAAAACATTCTCGCCCCTGCTTAAAATCATCCACTTCCTAATTTTACTCAATCGAATTTCTTTCAACCATCGCCATATCCAGCATTTCAAAGGTGTCCTTTGGGTATAATACGTTATTGTACTTAAAGAAATTCGTATCTAACTAATTATTATGATGTTACAGCGTAAATTATAATCATTTACTTGGTGGATGAGTAACAAATATGTTTCTTTAAATTGGTAGTGGTGTATCTTTTATTTGAATGTACAAAGTGCGTGTTATGTGTTAATGCAACCCCGTGCGACACATCCTGGATGTGGCTTGCAGTGTACTTCGTCGGTGTAGAAGAGCTGTGGCGCAAACTTAATCTGCTTGCATAAATTGCAGTGCCGTCGGCGTGCAAAATTTTGCATTAATTCTTAAATTGATTTCCGCTGAAACAAACCGTCGGGCCCGAAGCAATAGACGAGAGGTCTTAATGGTGGAAGGCAGCTGCGAGCTATTAAGTCTGCTGGTTCATGCATGACCCCCTTCGAAATTCTGAATTCAAAACTCAACGAATTTCTTGATCCGATGTGGAGACCGTTTCTCCGACCCGTCTGCTTGAAAGAGCTATTGAATACCGAGACTTAAGTAGGCGTTTGAATAGAAAGAAGTGGCCGCCATTGTTGAGGATCTTTCCTGCGTCTGATGCTCTTATTCTTGTCGGCGGAAATACGTTCTTCGCGCGAGCGCAACCTTTCTCCCCCTTTTTTATGATACGGACGTCATGCATTTGGGCGTCTCTGTCCCTCGAGTAATAAAAAAGGGAAGGAGTGAGCGTTTTTCATTTTCCCCGATCATTTTACCAAAGCCCGCAGCCCGAGAGACGTCCGCGATAGGGAGGGTGATGAAGTGCATTGGCTCCGATGCACGAATTGGAGCCCTCCTCCTGCACGACAGGGATTGACTTTTATCCTCTCCTTCTGGCTCGAAAATGAGACCTCTCGGCGTAAGGAGAAGATGACAAATATGTACATACAAGTGTAAATAGATAGGCATAAATACTTCTGCCATATATGAATTCAAGGAATGAAACGTTGTCAGAAAGTCACGAAAGGAAGTTAATAGACACTTCTTCAATACCTACACAAATCCCCTAACTAGTTGCAGATTAACAAATCAATTTAAAATGCACACGGGAGTGTCTGAAAATTTAATAAATTTCGTATGCTTTCGTACAGTACAAATGATATAGCATGGTACCAGGGTGAACAAAGTGATGCGTTTTGAGTCGTATAGGGAAAAATCGGTAATGCATAAAATACATATGGAGTGGAAATAAGTTCCCAATCACAAATTTCATCACTAAATGTCATTATTAAGAGGAGAACACCTATGATTTAGGAATAAAGAAAGATCCATTGTAAACGTTGATATGGGGACCGGTATGTAGTGGTTTTTAACGGTTGAGATACCTAGTCATTAGGGAATAGAGCAAATTAAATCAAATACGATATGGCTAAAGTTAGTACGAATATAGAAATTGCTATGAAGTGAATGATAAATTAACAAAAAGGTGGCTTTGGGAGGGGGTTAAAGCTTGGAATTTGGACGAGGTAAAAGGACTGAGTGAAGCGTACAAATGGGAATGGGATAGTGTATGTCATGATATAATATTAATAATACTCGATTGTATAATATTAATAATGCACAATGAGTGGGTAATAAGTAGTAATAAAAAACCTAGAAAAGGTGAGCCTAATGAGGAGGATTGACCAAAACGGCGAAATAAAAGATGTTTAGAAATCTCTATTTGCAGTTACATTCAAATTAATACGAATTATTGGTTGTTGATATAGGTTTAAGATGAATAATATTTTTAGATTTCATTTCAGCTTCTAAAATAAACATAATTCAAATATGAAACATGCGTTCTTACCCTGTGTAAGTTTCAAAAAAGTGTCGTTTGGGTTGACATACAATCGCGTTCTCACTCACGAGAACTCACCTGACAACCGAGGCTAGTTATGTCTAAGTATACATGAAAAACTATAATCAAAGCATATATGCCTGGTCAGCTTCATCGTCCACACCATGAGATATGATGGATTGACGAAGACAATCATTGAAGGGCAATTGGACGGGAAGAACGACAAAGGAAGGTCTTTTATGAGATGTGTGGGAGTGATGAAGGGTGTGAAAGGGAAGAAATACGAAAATATGAAGATATTAGCTGATGGAAGAATTCAGAATTCAGATGCGTCAAACAAATACCAGGATTACTGACTAATGATGATGGTGATGAAGGCATCTAGTCCACAGTATGTACCTATGGTATATACTTATTACCTTATACCTGTACATTAGGCCATAAGCGCACAGGTAGGTTGTACATATACCTACCCTCTATGAAAAAGGGACGGGAGTGTTAGAATAAGCGCTCCGTAGGATTCAACATTCCCCGCGCATGGGGATGATCGTGATGAAGGTCTGGAAATCGATAGGCTAAACTCATCTCCGCAAGAACGGTCGCCTCCGGGGAAGAAAGGGGACTGGGATGTGCGGGAGCGCTTTGAGATTGATTCGGAAAAAAAGAAGTCTTGAGTAAGCCGGGTGCGGGGGTGCAAGGGTGTGCCGGAGGAAGGCGGTAGAGGATGGGGTGGAAGCAAAATAAAGTAGAGGGGGGGATGAGAATAGACGGGTCGGTATGGCAATATGGGGCGAGCGAAATGGAATGTGGGTGAAATAGAAGGGAATGCGATGGAAAGGGGTAGGTTGCGGAGAGATCCATTGTGCCCCATATACGGGAGGAGGGAGCGTGTTTGGGTCGGTCGGTTAGGGAGGGGGGGAGGACGAGGAATTGGCAGTCCGATTGCGGATAGCCGCGCGCAAATATTTACTTCCGTGTTGCTCCAAGGTTTGGGAGGTAGTGGGGGAAGAGCATTAACTGTCCATCATATGAGCGGACGATATCTCGACGACCGCGGTCGGTCGTTCTGCCCGAGGCGAGAGATGTGAGCGGGAGCCTGGTTGTTGAGCTATGGACTGTGGAGGACTCTAGGCTTGGTTGAAGGAGAGGACGATTTTTATATTCATCGCAGCGTTAGGTGGTGTCATCATGAGTAGTATCGATTTCTTCCAGCTCCTCTCATAAGGATTGCTGCTCTCTGTTAAGGGAATGGTGTGGAACCGATCAGTGCGAGAATCGCACGGGAATAAAAACATCCATCTTGACCGTGAATCAAACTAAATTCGCCCAATATATTTGTTTTTATTAGAGAAATTAAACTATGTTCATTTGGATCATTATTGGGAAAGTGGGAATTTGCGAAGAGATAGGAATTTATTGCTTGGAAGTTAGGAGGAATCTCAGCCAGGCGTCGACATTGGCTTGCTGTTATAGAAAGGCCTCTAGGGGTATACGGTTTACATCGCATGCGAAGTACGATTACGGATGTGGAAGTGCACAGGAGACCATAGACTGAAATATCTCTGCCACCGAGTTGATTAGAACCTGGTCCCTCAAGTTGGGAGGCTAGCTCTTCATTCACCGAATATTCCACGCTCTCCTTCCACATGGATTTCTCAATATACCAGTGAAATTGCACGTATGGCGTGTTTATATATGGTAGTTTTGTATTGGTTTTCAGACCAGCAGGTACCTTACTTTGTTAAGGTAGATTGCAACCAGTTGTCGGACCTTCAATCATAGGAGTTTATCGTTACTCATTAGGTAACCTGTTAACCTCGCGAGGAGAAATGATACTCTAATTTGGTTACGGTACTGCCGAAAGCTTAAATTTTAATGAGAATTCAGGCGATCCGGTATGTGAAGAAATTAACTATGCTCGCAAACGCAATTAAATGGTATCTCGCTCCTTCACTATTCAGTGTTTTTCATCTGCGATATTATATAGTTATGAGACCTTGAACCTAGAAGAAGAGAATTGAAAACAATTGGAGTCTTTTGATGCGTGGATTTGTGAAATAATGGGAGAAAGAGTGCAACGAGTAGTAAAAAATAACGAAGGTGAACTTGAGCTGGCGGTGGAATATTGAATTGCTGTACGATAAGAGGAGGCAGAGTAAGGTGGATGGAACACATGATTAAGGGCGATGGGTTGATGAAGATCGTTATAGAGAGAAGAATCCGACTAGAAATATGAGGAAGGAAGAAGGGTATAGACTTCAAAAGTTAGCTGAAATGTGGGTGGCACCGCGTTTGGAGAGAGAAATTGTGTTATAAAGGGAATCATTTGGTGGATGAAGGGGGAGGAAGTAATGCAGAGTTGTAGAATTGTTTTGGAGTTAGGTTGAACCTAGTGGGAATTCATAAAAACATTGTAAATTCCCCACATATATTAGAAAACACGACTGGTTTTATCCACAATAGGACATTATCAAATCTTCATATTTTAAATTTCAATGCAGCATTTACTCAAATTCCACTGTACCGGCAGAAAACCTAATAATGGTGTTAGCTAAGAAGTATGGGTCTACGAATTTTTTTATTTCATGGGAAATGTTGATATTTTAAATATCTTATATCACTCCACTCATGTGAAACTAGCTTTTGTACTCAAGATGCTTCGTGAAACATTTTTTTACTCTGCACCCTCATTTTGGCCTCTATATGCGACAGGTAGGAGCCATAGCATCCGGAGCAATAGCATACAGTCTATTCCTTTTGAGCTGTCTAAAACAGGAAATCCAGCTAAAAGTAATATCCACCAATCCACCTCATTTTGTTTTAGGAGCAAGAATCAATGAGCAGGTCCTGTCTTTGGAAAGGGGCGCATGATATAAGGAAAGCGTAATAAGAAAATACAGCTGCACATAAAGCTAAGTCTCTTATATAATTCTCGGTTAGTGCCTCATTTCAAGTAAGTGTTTGTCGGAAACTTCATCTTATATCATGGTATTATTTAAAGTTCCGTTTCCGTGAACATTTTATGACTTGACAGTGATTCCTAGTGCTGAAACGAAGGATAAAATGCAGTCATTAAGACGGAAGAGTTTCCTATGATATTCCCGGACTAATATTTTTTCACACGAGATTTTTATTGCCGAACGCTCTACCTACTTCCCTGAGGGCATACTGCATGTTATCTGCGTCGTTCTAAGCATTTATTTCAAGTTTTATGCCTTAGCGCTCTGTGAATAGTGTAAAAAATGTCATCCTACACCGCAGATAAAACCTATTTCCCACGAGATTAATCGCTCACTCCAGTAAAAAAAAGTGACATTACTTTTAGAATATTTTGGCTAAACCATTTTCTTTTTCTGATGTGTATTCTTCCTGAAACTCTGCGCTGTGCAGCAGGCTTCAAAAACGAGGGAATTGGTGGTCACAAGAACATCATCTATGTATGCCTATTTTAACTGTTTTTATGTTTCACTGGTTTATAATAGCACCTACCTATTGAAAAAAAACATACCTTTTTGGAAATTCATTTCAATTCTCCAGAGGCACAAAGATTAGAAAGTGGCCTAGAAGAATAAATAGTGCCCTGCTAATAATCCTTGGTGGTCGTTTCACTGTTAAGAGTTATCAGGCTGAACATATCGATTGTAAGTTCCTTAGTTTTGAACAACTTCAGTGACTGATCAATTCTAAATGTTTTTAAAGGGAGTTATGGTGACGATGACACACTTTGCATGTACTGACATTTAAGGACCGCATTCGTGAGAGTACTCTATACATTTATTTAGTCTGCGTTCGACATTGCCCGTTTCAAAGTCGAGTGCACCCATTAATTGACGAGGCTCGATTAAAATGTTTACTATTAGGTATTTAATAGGTCATTCATTTAAAATACATACCAATAATGCGTTTTCTGTATTTATTTGCTTTTATATGGGAGTTAGGGCTCTCACAAGCAATATATTTTTTTCAATATCCTCACTTTTGCTTCCAGGACCTTAAATATTACCTGAATTAACGCCTCGCGTACTTTATCCTGTCCTTTCATAGAATGTCTGTCAAAGTGCTTGCAGGAGAATAAATCTAGCATTAGCTTGGGAGTGAGTTGTGTAGAGTTTAATGCAATCGAAAATTATTTCCGTGGAGGGCATAGACTATTGACTGAGAGTGCGCCTAATTTAATACGAAGCACTATTCAGTCTGACGGAATAGTGCAGTCAAATTGCGCTGCGAGTGAAGGCCGCGCAATTTTATCGACTTCCGAGGACCTCTTTTTTTCGATATTTCGAGACACTCCCCCTCCCATCTTTTTTTCCCTCCTCCCTCACTCGCCGCTCTCCTAGCGAGACCCGTCCGGCCTTTTTCCGCATTCCTCTTTTTCACGTACTCCCCTCTCCACCTTTCACGGGCCTGATCGTCATTTTTTTCCTCTCCTCACCCCATCCCTTCCTCCCTTTCTCTTTTCAGGTCTCAGCTCCTAGAAAACCCCCTCCCTCACCTACCTCCCACCCTTCTCGTCCGGCCCTATCCTTTTTTTTATGGCTGCAGCTCATAAACTCTTTTCTCCGTCCCCCCCCCTCCCTTACATCTTTTCATTTTAGGAATCTCCCTTAATAATGTCCCGATATCCTTGTTCTCTCTCTCGAATATTTTTTCCATCCCTTTTTTTCACCCACCGCATCGGGTCGCTTCCAACTCTACCCTGTTCTGCCGTTCGATCTGCCGTTTCGAATCACCACCGTGACGCGTCACGCCCACACATCCACCCACGTCTTTGACCCGGAGACCAGCTCGGGAAACGCGTAAGGTGGGTGGCACGAGATGATAATCACCTTTTGCCCTCAGGTGAAGGTTCGGGTCTTCTCTTCCTCACATTTTGTCCCTTTCGCCTTTGTGTTCCAGCAGAGTTCTTCCTGCTGTCCCCGCATGCTACTTGTGGGTGTCTTTTTACCCTTTGATGTACGTTGGAGAGGTCAGCCCAACGTTACGCACCCGCTGTCGGTCCACCACGAAACTCATATTCTGCTGACGAGATGTAAGTCGTCAATGATTGAGGATGTGATGAACTATTCAGTTCGAGTAGGTTGACATGGACATTACATTTCTCTTCCCTATATATTTCTGCCTTTTTGTAAAATATAATCCATGCTCGTATTCCAAAATTTTTTATTATATTTTCAAAATCCACCTCTTTTTCTGAATGACCCGAGGTAAAGGCCCATCGTCTTTAGCCCAACTGTGATATTTCCAAATAAATGCATATTTCCTTCAGTCACTGGAAATTCTGTCACTGGTGGCATTTAAATGAATGTGTGGGACTTGATGAAATGTTGAATTGGGTAATGTGGATATAATTTGAAGCACATAGCTACAGAAAAAGATTTTAACCCCAATTCACTTTTAATTTTCTACTTTTCAGAATGGAAGTTTTCACCATGAAGCTCTCTGAATAGTTTGCCGTAGAATCTATTTCCACTAGTTTCTAGATGACAGACAGGAAAGCGTCAAGCGTTATTGGAAAGGGATGAAAATAGCTCGGGGAAGCTACCTATGGTAGCAGTAGAGGAGTAGGTTGCAGTTGTAGACATGTAACGTTATTTCAGAGGCATTCACAGATGAGAAATGTTTGGCGAGCAGAGTGGAGGAAGGAAACAATCTTTTAAGAAATTTACATTTGGCGCTACTATTTGCTACAAATTTTCTCTCACAATAAATGTAAAAGCATTTTTTTTTTCAATTTTTTTTTACGTGGAATAAGGGTAAAATATTTCGAAACCAATTAAGAATTCATCCAATTCATATGTCTACGGTTTTGATGAACCTTATTTAAAGCTATCTCAGCAAATTCTACAGTTTAAAACTTAGGGATGTAGCAATTTTCGCAAGTATAATAGATCAAGTGTCAATACGTATTCATTCACGACGCGTTTATTGAGATACTTCATCCAGATACTCTTTTTTGAGATTGATTTTTGAAGATGTTTATCCACTCCACACAAATCCATCTTGAGAATATGTCTGAGCTAACGTATTTTGAATGCTTATCATTCCTTTGTCTGAACGTGTCCCTATTTCCTTAATTCTTTGCTGCTAAGAGACAAATTCATATTTTTAGCTATTCTGAAACGAGAATAAGTTTCAGTGATATGTTGTCTAGATAAAAATCTTCAGGGCCCTTCACCCATTTACTCGGCTAAAACAAGACGCTGAGTTTATTGTGCACCTTTACAAATGTAGGGCAAAAAGAGTTGTTTTTACATGATTTCCTGCCCGGAAAAAAGTGAAAGAGGTGACGGTAAGGAAAAGGTCAACTTTCTTGCAGTTTGGATTAATGGTGTACGCGAAATCATGCGGATGAGCGGACGTTAAAAAAAATGCAACCAGGCCATTAAACTTTTGAGGGCCTGAAGCACTTTTTGTGCACTGGGGTGCATTTAATGTGCAGGTTGACTTCCGGGACGTTTTTGAATATTTTTAAGGCGGGTCAGAATACCCGGCAGCCTCCATCGCGAATGCGGTCTGGTTTACCTCCATGCGTTCTGCAATCACCCTCATCCTTTGTCGTTGAATTATGTACGAGGCGCAGTAATTAAAGACTTCAGATATGGGCCAAAAGCGAGGGTAAGTGGAATGGGAGATGAGGGGAGAGAAGGCTACAGAGTGAGAAAGGGAGATCTCGGTTCAGCTGGGAGATTGCTGAGAGTTCTGCCTGGGCACGCATCATCCTCAATGCCTCGAAGTAATTAAGAGTGGCTGGCCAACCTATCCTAAGCCTTTGTTCCTCCCTCACGTGCCTCAGAGGTTTGATTCTAAATGCGGGTGTATCAGACAAATGGCATGGCGTTAAATATATCTAGTTTAACCTCGAGGCAGCACATCGTTATTGCAATTCAATGGTTTGCAGCATATTCAGCAAGAGTTTCTTGTCTATTGATATTAATTATTTATATTTCCACAGAAATATATATTTTCACCTTTCTTGCAGAAATATCCACCAATATCCAGAAATATCCAAAACAAATTACCACCTCCCCAGTCATTGTGAAGAAACTGTCCTTTTTTTTCTATTTTCTCTTCGTTGAAGGGTACATACAACTGGGACTGAAACTTTGTGCCTATGCTTGAGCGTATCTTGACACCCAAATGGATCAAAATAAGCTTTAGAAGAAACATATGCAATTCTTAATCTTATCAATCATTATTTCTTACTTGAAATATAATTACGGACCAGTCCTATATTAGCTATTTAGATTTACCCATTAAGTTAAGCGAATATTTGTTAAATGTAGTTTTAATCGATGATAGAGTAAATAACTTCAAGAGTTCATTTATTTGTCCAGAATGGTAACAGTGGCTAAGTGTGGCTTCGAAAGTTACAATGATGCGTGCATTTTAGTGAATATGACTAATATAACCCCGACTTTAACCGATGAATCCCATGATAAAATGATGGATTTCTCTTAGAAAGAAGCTATTCCGTGATTATCCGTGTTCCGTGAAAAAGGTAATGAGTAGTATATTTTCTATCAAGGCATATTTATTACCGGATAGGATTGACGTGAGTGCTCTATTGCATGTACCTACCTATTGCTCATTGTAAACTATTACTATTTAAAGTTACTTATTTCCTGCCTCGTATATCTCGCCTAGACCCTATTATAGTCATTTAAATCTCAACTAAATATTGTCTTTAAGACAATCCTTCGTCTGTAAAATCTCTCTTCTTTATTTTTAATAATTTTCCTGAGATGCCGTACATTTCCTTCTCCTTCCACTCTTCTTTATCTTTTCCTTTTCTCGGTTCATCCATTTTGCGTTTGTAAATCATTCTTCATTTGCCGTATTTATGCATGCACGAACGTGAATTTTTGAATGATTTTTTTACTTTTTTGCATGCTTTATGCGCGTGCTTCCGTCCGTGTAAGCTATGACATGAATTTAACCCCGAGTTGCTCGCGGCGAACAAAACCATACAGGAATTCCCTCAGAATGTCAGAGATGCTTGGGTCGGCATCAATTCCCGAAAGGGGATATAAATCACCCCGCACGTGAATTGTCATTCCGGTGAGTCACTTCCGCGGGATTGGATGCATCACATCATCAGCCGAGAGTGTATCAAACACCTCTACAAAACCGTGGATGCATGGACACGCGCGCAAGCTCCCTTCCCCCGGCTGAGAGATGGTAGTGAACCGACAGCACGGCTCTGAATCCTCAGCAGAGAGACGTGTTGCAGGGAATTGGCGTGGCATTTACCCCCGCCTCTCCTATTTTGATGGAATTTCGGAAGGCGCACGGTCTGCGAACTCATCTTCAACTGTGTATCTACCCTCCCTTTCTCTCCTCCTCTCTCTCCTTCTCGCTCCCAAGATGCTTGCGTGAATAGTTATTAAAGGCGGGTCGTGACAAATGAAGCCTTGGAGCGATCTTACCGACGTGAGTTCAGCGCTCTCTTAAGTGGTCCTCCTGGGCTCTTCCTTGCCTCCTTGGGAACCTCCCATCCCCTTCCTCTCTCGCCCGTACCCCTCCTCCTACTGGGAGCTCACATTTTTCCTTCCAACTCCTCCACTTACCCTCCTCTCTACCATTTCTCCCCTTCCTCATACTTACCTCATAATACCGCCGACCTTTCCTTAATCTTCCCTCTCTCGACTTGTCTCTGCCTCGCTCTCTCTCCCTCCCAACGTAAGACGCCTTTCTTGAAACATCCACCATTTTCCTGACCCTACTGTCTGTCCCTAGGGTTTTTTTCAACCCTAATGGCTGCTCTCAAAGGTTTATGTAGCCCCAAGTCCCTCTTCCGTCTAGAATTTTACCACTCTATCCACAGCCGTTTCACGTTTTTAATGAGCAAGGGAATGGAAAAAATCGACTCATAGTTTGAAGCACCCGAAGGCAACCAAATTATTGTGTAAATTTATCTCATTCATTTTTCCAAAAGTTCTCGGTTTGTTCATCGTAGCGACTGCCTGAACTTGGGGCCACAATGTACAGTGTGGTGTTTTACTCTCTCATACAATATATCTCTTAACTTTTTCTGCCGTGATAAGAACTCACAATTTAATCAATAGATATGTTTTCTTTCCAAAACGAAATGTTCATTGGCCGAAATTGCTGTATTTCTATGGCATTTAATTTGGGGTGAGCTCCATGAGTATACTTTCTTTCATTCTGTAATTTTCTTACCCCAAGTCCTATACGTTCATTCAGCGCTGTATAGAGATTATTATTGTTACGATATAATGAAAGTTTTACTGTTTAACTTAAAAAAAAACCTCAGCCACGTACTGAATATCAAGATCCAATTAAAATGCCTATGCCTATAACCAGACATAATTTCTATAGCTGATTATTAAAAGGGTGTATATGCTTGTCGTATGCAGAAGTTTAAAAGTCAGCGGAAATACAGTACATAATTTGAGAGACAGGAGGCGTGGAGGAATTATCGTACATCAAAACCTTAACTGGCATTAATCGTCAGAATATCAATAATAAAAATATTATATCCTTTGAACAAGAAAGAGAAAATGTGTTTTTCACTCAAAAATTCAGGTAAGAAATATACCTAGGAGCTGAAGACAGAAATACGATAGGAATAGAGTTATCCTATCCTAGAGTTATCCCTCCCATTCCTATCCTTATACCTTTCCTCCCGGTCTGAAGCGCCTATTAGTGCGGAAACAGACTTGAAAACACCCATGAAAAAAAAAGACTAAATAAATTACTCTGTCCATGAAACTGTTTTTCATTAGTGAAAAATAGTTGATTGAATAGGGGGATAACCGTGTTCTCAGGCTTTAACTGCACACAAAATGTAGTTAGTAAATATCATTTTTAATTATTCTTTGATTTGCAATTCACCCTAATACGCATAGTGGGTAACGTCAGGATTCTTATAATTAAACAAATGGTATGAATCATTTTATCTTTACGATCGCGCACTCACGTAAATTTCCTCCTGCTCGATTACTCTATTCGTTTTTGCCCTTTTTTTGGCTCTCAGCGTCAAATTCTCCTGAACGTCTTTCAGTTCTCAGAATCATTCCCAGCGGTCCCAATGCCCTCGTCTCCATCTCTTTCAGCGCCGAATTATTTCCTCTGTGCTCTAAATTCCTTTCTCTCTCTTCGTATTACATCTTTTTCAGCTTTGTCATATTTCCCCCCCTATCATCCTCTAAGCTGATTCAAGTCTTACTGTGTTTTCATCGGTCGGGAATTTTCTGCTTCTTTTCGGCCTCCCATCCACCCACAGCTCTTTTCCTCAACTTCCTTATCGTCGTTTCCTTTCATGACAAAAGTTGAGCTTTAATATGCCTTCCTGAATTATGGTTGGGTATCCGATGTGAATAGATTTAATTGAGGAATCCAATGTGGTGTAAAGCAGAGTATTTTTAGCGTGTGAATAGCCAAAGTTTATTTATTGACGAAATATTTGCCACTGTAAATCTCCATATCTATTGGGAGTGGAACTTCTTTCATTACTCCTGAAATTTATTTACGATGATACTGTTTAAATATTTGTACAAATGTCCTCTTGGCTTACTAGACCTAAGCTTGTATCCTGGAGCCTAAGACTGGTCTATCCCTCTATATCCCGTATAAGTCATGTCTAAAAATATACGTGAAAAAACTAATTATCATCAATGCAAGAGCATTATAAGGAATTTAGATATATTTATCTAAGCCTAGGTTCCATCAGATAATAGAATAATCACATATCTGGTAATATACTATATTTTATCATTCTGGAAACTCTGTGGTCGATGGATGTGTGATGTGTACTGTGTACAAAGACAGTCTCGAACTTTTTCTGTCAGAATGTTTTTGCTGCCATATCATAAGAATATGACCATAAATGCTCGAGTCCTTACCCCATAGTTTTAATGCATGAGCAAATATTTTCAGATTACTTCATTCTTAGCGAAAATATAATAACTGCGTGGGTACGTCACCATCTATACAAAACTGTAGTGCCACTTTGTTCATGGCAATAGCATGCCAGTTCACTTTGTGAAATATCGACAAGCTTACAAATAAAATAAACTTTTTTGTATTCCCTACAATTGGGGGCCCAAGCAATTGGTAGGCCAATCCGTCAAATTTCCAGATAACGTGATTGGTATCTGGGCCTGTCCGACCTGACGCGCGGTCCAATCCGTGGACCCTTAGGCACTTTCCGTTTAGAGTAGACCAATACTGTCACCGTGTTTAACTCCAACCTTTCCTCCGTTTTTTTTCAAGAAATCCCTACCCATATCGAACCACCTATCCTAAATGGCCTTAGAGGCTGTATGTAGCCTATCACTGAACAAGTACTATTTTCACGAAAGGGCGTGAACGTAGTTTAATTACGCCTTCATTATTGGCCCTGCCGTTCCACGGTATTCCTAGCTCCTGCGCCTCGTACTTACCTCTATCTGTGGGAATGCGCCCTAGCCCATTTTATGTGACGGTAAACAACGTCCTTACTATCGTTCTCACCGCATTCTTATATTTCAAATTGTTCCTATTCTCCTTTAGATCTGTCAGCATCCCCTCCCTCTAAGTTTATCCCATCTCCTCTCCTTTCACGATGCACATCTCATGCTTGCCTCTTCTTCATTATTCCTTGAGCTACTCATCTTCGCACTGACTCATATCGCCTTGGTTTACGCCCTCGTGCGCTCATCTCGTCTGGGTGTGGTGAAAGTGTTGATTGCTTGCTTTTAAAAATCCCATCTGAGTATGAATGTCAGAGATGTTTGCTCTCGGCAATTGATCCCATCAGTGCGTCTACCACTGCTTATTTCTTGCAATCCACTTCAAGCGATGTGCGGCAGAAGGTGAATCAGCACCAAGTATTGTACCACGCACATAATTAAACACTTGTAGTATTCTTACGTGCTAGCTATAATCTATCGTTCGCTTGCAACTAAATGATAAATATTTAGCAAGGAATGTAAAGTTTGTTAATCGGTTTAAAATTAGTATTTTTCTGCCAGTGAAGATAGTCTAAATAGACATTAAATTCATTTCATCGCCCCTACATTCACACGGTGTACGTTTTCAGCCACTCATACTTCCTAACTCTCGTGAATCTGCCCAAATAAGTCGTTTTTCTCTTCCTTCGCCCGGCCCTCCTCCAATCGTGCCCTTCAAAACACCGTCACTCTTTATCACCTTCTTGATCTGGACGTTTTGCCATGTGCTACTTTCGTCATTTAGTTATATTCCTCTCCTACGATCTCTGGCACTTTTTTCTTCTTCTTTTTTCCCTCCCACCTTAATATCTCTATCGTTCTCCATGCTTAGGATATCAAAATCTTTAGTCTCTTTTCATTTTATTTGTGTGGTAGCCAATCAATGTGTTACATATCGGTAAAAGTTATTATTCTCATGAGATATGCACAAATTTCTAATTTAACCGAACCATATTTCTTCCGTGATCGATGAAGTGCTTGTTCCTTGGTTTTTTTGAACCTCCACTTTGTGATAATTTCATTCATGATTGAAATCGGTAGTTAAGAATTCGGCACGCCTTATAAATCCTACGTTTTCATCCATTCTCGGTAGACGAGGGACGGGACAGTTGCCCCTGAAGAAATATTGCACTTCAAAAGCCCTGAGAGGAGGAAATGTTGCCGATGCTCGATCAACCTAGTAGGAGATAATTGATGCACAGCAACTATCATTTGCCGAGTATCACATCAAATTTCTTAAAATGACTAATAGTGTGCAGATTTCTGAGTCTTATTGTTGAATTGCCGGTATTGAGGGCATTTGTATAAATATTTTTCAACGTACTCTCACATAACGGCCGCCTAACTTGCACAAAACATTGTAAATACCTTGATTGCGTGTGCAGATTTTTTTCCCTGGTAGATGGATGTTGGTACATTCGTAGAATAGAGAAATTAGTTCAAGTATTGCACTTTTGTCATTTAAAAAGACCTTCATTCTGATATTGAAAGCGTCAGCTTTCCTTCTCTTTTCCGTATAATGCTTGTGATGGTAAATCTTCTTACCCCGGGAGTTCCCAGTAGTTGGCTGAATGAAGTGGAGATTCTTTCGTTTATTTTTTCCAGAAAAAGCCAAGTGTGCATAGCTTCTTAGCATTTAAGCACCAAGCTCCAAAGGCGTCGTGAATTAACTCTTCCAGGAAAACAGCCCCCCGTCGTTTGGCTAAGGGATGAATTCAGGGCAGGTGTTAGAAATGTCTCCTCACCATCACAATTGCTATGGACGTATTCATGAGGGCGAAGGGGGGAAGTGACAGAGAAAATTTCACATTTAGCCCTAAGCATGTCCTTGACATCGAGTTAGTGCAGGTCTTATTATGTAAGGCTCATGTTGGTACTCTCACAAGCTTCTTATGCCACCCTCTAAGATATACTAAATATTGGCGAGGGATGCCATTATTTTGTCTAACAGTGGGGAGAAAATATTTTACTATTTCGTATTCCTTGTCATCGTAACGATAGAATATAGTATGAAAATAAGACATGTCAATATTTTATTGTAAAAGCACGTTGGCAGTTGATCGATACGCTCTGTTATCATCTTTCCTTTGTTCCTTCCTTTGAGATATCACAATTTTCTCTTTCCCTTTAAGGTATTTACGGTTATTTATCGGTATGGCAAAGAATTTTTGAGTAAACATTTTCCTAAACTTAATTGCTTACTTGTCCTGCATGAATTTATGTTAACATCCCATCATCTGCAGCATATCTGAAAAATTGGTGGTTTTTGTGGAAATCCGACATCCAAAAATGAATAATTTCACTCTTTCAGACCATTCATATGAGTTATTATTGAATTAGACCCTCTTCGATGAGTGCTATTTTCAATTATGTTTATTTTTTATTTTACTCTCGTTTTCTCAGCCACCGTTGCCTGTTTCCGTTAACTTAACGTTCAGTTTAGAGCGATGAAATTTCAGGAAATGTAATGATATGTTAATTTTGTATTATTCATAGTTTTCCTAACACGTCTTTGACATTTTGGCTGCATAACCTTTTGCATTGTTTATAGATATTACAAATTCCTTTCCGATAATTGCCGAATATATAGACGCAAATGAACTTTGTAACAAATTTCCTCATTCTATCAGTGTTTTCATTTAACAAACAATCATATCGCCTGTATTTTTCTTGATGAGCTCTGAAAGGTTACCAAGTTATTTTTGGGCTTTGTTTCCACGAAAGGATCATTTTTTTATACTTTTTTCATATGACCTATATATATGGCCTATTCTTATACTTCGATGATTTATTTCCACGCATCGCCCGGCTTACATTTGGTTTGCTCTGCTCTGTTTGCCATAAAGACCGGTTGGGAGAAAGGAGCGATCATAAAACCTCCATTTTGTTTGAGTCAAGTCGTTCGACAATCTCCGCGTCCTCTCTTCGGGCCCACATTTTGCTGTTTCGTTCATCTTCGTTCCCATTTCGTTCCGAAGATCACTTTCTCACTCGCCATCCTCCAACCTAATCCCCTCACTTCCCTTTTCCCCAGTCCGCATCAAATCTCCTCAACGTTCTCCTTTGTCCTCGTGCGTCTCATTCTCCCATCCTCCCTTCCCTCCCCACTTCCTCAACCTTCCATTTTACCCTCCTCCCAAACGCTCATGTGCGAGTGTAATCCTCCGGGCTCCGTCTTTATCACACACAAGCGAGCGAAGGAAGGCACCAGACCGCGCTCATGAGACGGCACAGTCCTCCTGCGTGCCGTTACCCTTCCCGCCGCGAGTCTGTTTGCCAGCCAAACTATGGGTGTCCTTCGTGGAGGTCGGTAGTGGAAGATAAAGAGAGGTGGAGGGTCGGGGAGGTAGTGTAGTGGGCCTCGGGCACGGAACGGGTGCTATATTGGGCGTGCGGGAGGGCTGGAGAAACGTCGTATCAATTTCCCGCCGCCTTCCAAAGCGTTAGAAAGTCAAATATGCTCAGCTTCCCTTGCAGAGGGGAGTTTTTATGAAGCCTCCTCCGCTGTTCGTAATCCCACTGACCTAAACCCGGACGCGTGACCTTTCTGAGCTTGAAAAAAATTATGGGCCTTCTTCAACCCTTAGAGCTCTGCCGGTGTGAATGATGGGGAATCACGCAATTTTTTAACGATTTTCAGTGAAATAGTTCTTGAGAAAAAAGGAAACCACTTAAGGGAAGCATTTAATGCTCACAGTTGTTGAAATATGAGACAGCTATTTTCTGTTTGGGATTCATCTCTGTCCGCAAGATATGCCGCGAACAACTTGTGGATGTGTGGCAGGGGTTGAATCATCGTTAATATACTATACGTTGTACTTGCTAATAAATGGTATGACTTAAGAGAGAGAAAGAGGATCTGGGTCCCTGTGGTTGCTAGGTTAAAGGATTCTCACCCTCGATTTTTAATTGGCTCTCACTCGAGTAATGTATAGACGCAGTTTACATAGCTGAAAATTAACTGGGAAAAAATCAACTAGGAACTAGGAAGGGGATTCGAACCCGGACCCCTTGAATTCCGGCCAGGTACCCCACCAGTTAAACTGCCGAGGCTTCCGTCACCCCTGTGGAACTCTAGTTCGCAATCCTTGAATTGGTAATGCCACATGCTCTGTGCTCCGTCCTTCGGATTAGCCAGTTTGTTCCTGTAAGAAAGAGCGGTACCATGACGACATCAGCGTTCTCTCCATTCCCTTAAATACTTAACCCTTTAATCAAATTCCATCCTATTCTGAATGGCTAAAATAAACTTGGATTGCTTCCGCAGAATAACCGCTAATTATTGCATTAGAAAAGTGAATAAATAGTTTATACCTGGTTTTGATTGAGCTAATGGTACTTTTACTGAGGGAACTACCATGAATTAAACGTCACACCAGACTCGTATCATAGACGAGTAAAAAGACATGCTGTGTAACACCACCAAATTCACTGCTAAAACATTTCATGTAGGAAATGCGCCAAGTTCATATGCAATATAAATTCCTACCTCAAACTGACATACATACAGATAGATTCCGTGAATAATCTTGCTTACTATTTAATATTGCTAATTATGAGTCAAACACGTAATTAGAAAGTTATACATGCTTGAACGGAGAGAAAAACAATCACATCTATGCCTTTATATTTATGAACTCATGATTACATGGCCGAGAGGCTACAATCTGCAATATATTTGCTAATTATTCCTCTACTTATTAATATTTCTGCTTTAATTTGTATCGGCCTTGTACCTACACACCTCCATTTGATATTTTCCGAAGTGGACATCCAAGGGCATGTTAAAATCTGTCAGTAGATACGTATTAGAGCTGTTTAGATTCAGTTTATTCGATGCCCATACGGATCGGGAATTGTAAAAAAAGAGGTATTTTGAATTTGGGTCACAGTCGGGTTATTACGCTTTGGGCATGGACTTATGATGCATGCTTAATTTTAGAAGCAAGTTTGTTTAATCGACGCATTGTTAATTGGATTGTCAATTTAATTCAATGCTGTCATTCAGTTAACGGGCCGCCGTCAAATTGAGTGATCAGATAATTTGTTTGTTTTATGGGCGAAAATGTCATTCAACTTGCTCCACCTATGAGTTAGTTTATATTTGAAATTATCAAAACTCATTTCAATGAATGTCTTTGGTAATATATTTTCAGTTATTAACCTATGTATGAAATGAGAAGCGCTTCCTTATGTCATTATTAAATGCCTTTGAAATCTATTCTCAGTTAAGCATTCTGGCTAGTCTTCATCACTACTTTCCTAACCCATAATTAATTTTAAGTTGTTTTGAAATTAGCGGTCAAATAAGATCGCATCACGTATCTGCTGGTTTATATTCATCTCAGCAATCCAACGTCTTTATTTACCGGAGTAGCTAGGTTAAAATGGGGTTTTTTGCCATATTTTTTATTGCCGAATCTGATAGAGTTTGTAAAATAAAAAGACCGTTGTATTTTTCCGTTTTTAGATCCGTCAATTATTTCTCGAGTTATAATTGGCAAAAAACTGATATTTTTAACCCTTTCGGAAAAGTGGACGTGGTGCAATCTCTGACGTATATCGACTTCGTTCACCCACAACTGAGTCCGCGAAGCTACTTTGCCTTATCGCAATCGGGGGACATAGCTGACTCTGCCAATAGGAGCAGTTGCGACAGCATCTGTGCGAGTAGACCTTCCAAGAACCCCTGCCCACTCCCTTCCCTTCCCCTAAAAGCAGTCAAGAACGGGAGGAAAATGACGTCAATGACATCAAAGCAGCTTTTTCGGCGGGCGTCACCTTTTGCTTTTAATTTTTATTCATGAGTGAATGGTTGTGGTTCGAAGATTAATTTTTTCAATAAAATTCTTTTTTCGTTTCCATCTAACGATTTAGTGTACAAAATTGCGATTTCGGTTCCGAGTAAACGCCTCCATTATTTGAATGCGGTCATGCAAATTTAAACAAATGGGAGCAAATGAGTTACAGCGTCATCAACACGCATATTCGTTTCCGTAAGCAAAATTTCAAAACGTAGAATCATACGAAATATAATTGCTATGATTTTCCTGACGTATATGAATACATGCTTGAGGTATTGGTGGATATAGAGATGTATGTTGAGATGGAGGTTTCAGTCGAGCTCGAATTGAGTTATGGGAAGCCACATACATATCTTCATATATCGCTAGGTTCCATTTCTCATGACGTATCTCTAATGTAAAGGTTTTAACATTTTGATCCCTCTCTTAGGTTTTGGCATTTCAAGTAAGTTCCTAAAGTTCACGAATTTATTCAATCTGTCCTGTAATTAAGAATTAGTTTAATTTATACGGTATGTGTCAGCACCATTTATTTTCTTCTAATAAGAAACTCTTGCTGGCTTTTGAAGCCAGTAATCGTTTTTAGAAATTGATTGCTGCGCAGCAAAGGTGTTTCGGTAAAAGCAATATTTTTGAAAATATCAGTTGGTTTTACGCCAGTTATTTCTGTTTTGTACCCATTCTTAAGGCGGGTACCAATTTAAGCAGTCTTATAGATTTTATTTCATAGAAAATGATCTTGGCTTTGGGTTTGAAAAAAAATTTGCGGTAGCAAGGATACATTTGGTGTCAACGTCAACTAAATTAGTGACCTGAGCATGCAGAGCCTGAAAATGATCAAGAGCAAACGATCCGCCGTGTTCGCTTTAAGAGTTACCTTCATGCATAAAGATAAGCCGCAGATATTCAATAAATCATCTCCGCTCCTGATAATTATTCGACTTCGGACCCGATCCTTGGGAACAGGACGGAAAATTTGAGCGCGAAGCGAGCCTCCGTCAAAAGGACCCATGTACCCACTTTTCATCAGAGCCGCTCGCAGCGCGATAGGATCGCAATTCGATTTAACGACGGGAAGGAAGGAATCCTTAAAAAAAAAGGAGACGACGATTCCTCTCTAGATTTCCTGGGCAAAAATGATAAAGAACGAGCTTGCTGAGACTTTCCCAAAGCCAATCCCAACGGTCCTATGGAGATGGTGAGGGGGGGAGATGGCAGGGAAAAAAAATTCGGGCATCAAAGCATCGACGTTGCCAAGGAATATGTAAAACGTGAAAGGGTGGGAGGGCTGAGAAAAGTTGCCGGGCCGGGACTCTCGAAGAAAAAAGCGGTACGGGGAAGGAGAATAACCATATCGATTACTTCCGTCCACGTAAGTATTAACGACACTAGGAATTGCTGCATAATCTTCCGCTGATTCCTTCCAATCCTCTTCCTTCCCCGAAACCCCATTCTTCCTCGCTGGTGCCGTCTGACTACGTCGTCTGAGGATTTGGTCACGTGGTAGGTTAGAGTGGGGGGGGGGGGGAGCTTTGAGACTACGTTAAGGGTAACGGGCAACAAACTTACGGGTGCCAGCGATAGGTGTGGGTTGGACCCAAAGCTGTGTTAAGGAACGTCCTCCTTTTTTTTTTTTTTAAGGGGATAGGTTTCGGGAATACCGGTGTGGGCCGATCGGAGATTAAATTGGAAAGCTTGGTTTTTGCCGGAGAGTATTGGTCTTGATAAGGAGAAAATAAAAAAGTAGGGTGGCTTTGAATTTTAACGAAGGGCATGGGATGGGTTGGGGTGATGAGGTGGATTTTTTTCTTCCTCGTGTGTGTGCTCGTTTGCTAAGAACGAACGGAAAAGCGGGGATGGTAGTTATCGCGGATCTTTGACATTTATTTTACTTTGGCTTTAAAGCAGTAATGCCGTTGCTGGTACAACTGGGTTTTATTGCTTCATGCTAGCGGTGGATGATGAAATTGCAACCGTGTTTTAAAGCAGTGACGAATGACGTAACATTAATTTCAATGCATGAGTTCGCAATAAAATTTAGGCTCCAGTATTTTTATGCAGTTTGATTATTTTTTTTAAGGTCTTTTCTTTCCTTCCATTTCCTCTAATTTTTCGAAGTTTTATTGTTTTTAATAATACTAACGCGTAAGCCACGTGCCATCCTTTCACTGATTTCAAGACGTATACCGTTGGTTCCTCCCTTAATATGTTGCATTGTATTAGCGTGAAAATAATTGCGTTTAGTGTAAATTCAATTCTTTTGTTCATTTGGTAGAAACACTATTATTTTGGTCCAGTGCTCTCATAATTACCTTCTTGAGCTTGGAAATATATCCTTTTCATCTAAGATTCATCCCAATTTCAACTTTGTCAGACAAACTGGTTTCGAATATGATGTGATCTCTTCCATTTCTATTAGTTTACGATCATCTCCATCAAATTTAGGCACTGCCATTAGATTGAGTCCCATTGACGAAGTTGCAATAATTTTTATTTTTTGTATAGCAAATATTTTTTCCTTAACCAAACATTATTGGTTAATGAACTGATTGAGGCTCAAAAATAGACGCTTGAACTTAAAAATCCTGGTGACATGTCTGCGGTCGAAGGAAATGTAATAAAAAGATTGGAAAAAAGGCCTCGTATGATACAATTTCAAATTTTCTGTTTTGCTAAGAAATAACATTGAAGACTACATGAATATTCCAAATGATTTACGAAGAAGCTTTAAGGTTGGGGGGTAAAAATACGTCTTCTGAAGACCTTAATAGAGGGCAGAAAAACTTAATTGGCCCCATCTTGAATCATGAGGGCCTGATGAAGATAGCCGTTGAGAGAAAAATGAACAGCAGGAATGGCAAAGAATTCATAAGATACATGAAGCGAGTAGTGAAGGATATAAAAGATAAGAATTACGTGGAAATGTAGAGATTGGCTGAAGAGAAAATCAAGTAGAGAGATGCGTAAAAACAATCTAGCGAATGTTGACTAATTACGATGATTTCATTTTCGATTTTTATAGCTAAACAAACTTTTTTCGTTGATTTCTACTCACATTTCAGAAAATCGTATGTGTATTCCCTTTTCATTCCATCTAACGGGTCGATCCCTTTCCTTTTTCCAAGTCTACCTTGCATATCTTCGATACCTTCTTCGGTCCTAAAAAATGCTGTCCAATCAGTTATATACGACATATATATATTTAGAACTTTCACCAGCCCTTTGTCTACCGAATTTCTCCGCCTAATCTTCCTCCTCCACGTCCTGAAATGGGGTGGAAAGAAAAACAAATAATTTGTGATGCGCATTCATATTAGAGTGTGGAGAGACGAAACGTGCCCGCTTTCGATCGGAACTCGTCTCGACGCGCGCGAAGCTTAAGCCTACGCGGATACCCTCTGGCCCAAGGTCACGCACCACTTGTGAGACGGAGCTCAGCCGATATTTGCCCGACGCAGTTGACGACAAAAGTAATCCTTTAGATCGGCAGGGACGCGCCCAGGAGTGTTGTGGGGAGGTTGCGAAAAAAAAGAGATGCCTATCCAGCTCATCGACCTGCTTGTGTGCGGGAATTTATGCGGCGGTGTCGAGGCGGAGGTCGAGGCGGAGTGAAGGAGACTGGTCTCCGGCGACTGTGGAGGGGGTGAAGACAGGGCGATTGAGGCGGTAAAGGTGGGAGGAAGAGGTAGAGGAGGCTAAAAAATAAGATGCGGGAAGATTTGCCGGGGGATGGTCGGAAGAAATTGCATTGAGGCTCCCGTGGCCAATGTGTATAAACGGTTGAGCCTATCTGCCCCTCCCTACTTCTTCTTCGTTCTCCCGTTTCCCCTCAGGTCTCTCCTCCCCATAGCCCTTGCGGGTAGGAAGATATACCCATCTCCATTGCCGGGGATATACTTCGTCCCTCACCGTCTCATCTCTAATACCACCGCCCTCCGCCCTCGCCTCACCACTTCGAAGGAAGACGCGACGATGTCGGGCGATTGCTTCCGCGACTCAGCGCGGGATGAGAGCCAGTTTCCTTCCCTTATATTTTTTTGTGCAGAGCTCAGGTTTTTCCTGTACGTAATATGAGTTTGCGCCGGGAAACTCTCGGTGACGGTGTGCAGTTTTTGAGTTTATACGTGTTGAGGCGTCGGGCGCTGTTTGATTATGCTATGCGGCCGCTGGTCTTGACGGTTCAAAAACTAACGCCCTTATATGCAAGCGAGGTAAGGTGGGTCGGGATTTTTTTCCCCAGAAATTTTTCGCTTCGTCCCTTCCATCATGCGAAATTTGTGCATTCCTCGTCATCGTCCTCATAACGAAAGCACGCCTTGACAAGGTAATCGGGGTCATGGTCAAGATGAAGAGAAGTAGCGGTGTGGAAGCAGAGATTGTGTAAGAAGCCGTCCATAAGGAAACACTAAAGTTGTGGAGAAAGGTCGGAAAAACAGTTACGATAGATTATCTACAGAAATTGGGAAAGGGAGCAGATTTTTGTTTCGTTGTGAGAAAAATAGGTAATAAAATAAGTGCTTGTTTACATTGTTATTATGATACACACAAGTTGTGAATAAATAATTATGCTTATTATTCATTTACTGGTTAAGTTTCATTAAACTGGACATTTAAATGTATTCCACGTCCCCTACGTTTCAAACGATGCCCCTCTTCTGCCCCGAATTCTTTCTCCCTCCCATTATTATATCCAAACTACCCATTCTTCTCCTCCTTCTATCCAGATTAACCTAAATGCGTATCACGACCTTCAAAACACACTTTCCATGTACATATTACCTGCTCTATCAAGACCTTCTGCCATCCTCTAATTTTCTCAAACAACTACTTTTCCTCTCCTAATTGGTTTAGCAATTTAATGTTCGTCCTCCTTTCGTCCCACCTTACTTAACCATCTTTTTCCATAGCCAGATTATGAAAAAAATATGTATTTATTAACTTATCCTATTTAATCTCCCTCAAATACGCATGAGTGAATTAATTGTTAAAGTTACTTGACATATGGAGAACGGGGGCTTGGAAAGTAATATGAAGAGTAGCTACATTGACAAGTAGGAAATTAGGTAAGTGTTAGCCTAGTATATGGATGCGCCCTAGTGTGCAATGCATCATACGCACTAGAATGGTAGCTCATCCGTCAACATTGGGAGCAGCAAAGTTCCATCCCCTCATCGCTACTGTACACTCTTGTTGATCAGTTTGAAACAAAAGCAAGAATACTAAAGCATACAGTTTCACTGCTATTTTCCTGGAAATAATGTTGAAAAACCATAACGCCACTGCTATACTCCTTTGATGGGTTATTGGGAGTATTGGATGCGTAAAGAAAACCGAGGAGTAATGAGGTAGAAGAGAATAGAAGAATGTTATAAAACTTACAAAAAGCGAAAGAATACCAAAACATTTTTTTACTCAGTGGAAGGGCATTCAAATTCCTAATATTTATTTGCTGTGAGTTCAGTAACGAGAAAAATTTTACTATCAGCTCATTTAACGTTTTTTTATATGCATGTTGAGATGAAATAATAATTTATGTTTCTTGAAGATGATTTTTTGTGATAAGAAGGTGGCTGTAAACATAGTAAAACCCTTTTTATTTTATTCGAAGCTGTATCCATCTCGAAGGCATTTTTTGGCCTAAATTCGGGAGGGAAGTGCCAATCCAAACGCTTATATCCTTTTGTGTGGAAGAATGGTGGGGTCTTAGAGCGTATACGGATACGCCCAATACGTCTTGAACCGTTTCAGGAAAAGGGGAATTTTCTCATCGGCAGTCACAAAACTGCTTCCTCCACGCCGTTATAAGAACTCACCTCTCCTAAAATCAATATTTTCCCGTGTGATATAATACAAAGGAAATAGTTTATCGTTCAATAAAAAAAGGAACTTTGTTGGAGGGAAGGGGCCCGAAAAATATTCATATGCCCGAATATCCTCTCTTTTTCCCCTTGATTTATATTCAGCTACGCAGCGAAGGATATTCCACTTCTTCTCGTCTTTTTTCTTCTTTTTTACGCCCCTCTTCTACGCTTATTAAAGAACGAAAACCCCGTCGTCCAATTTTAAAAGCCTGTCGCACCCTCCGACCTCTGTCTCTCCCTCCCTCCACCAGCTACCTATTGCTCCTTCCCTCTCTCCCACCCTCCTAGCCCCCCTATTCTCTCCCAGCCGTCTTCGGGAACCGATTCATACGGAATTGTTCACGTCTCCCCAAAACCAGGTTGATGACAAGGTTCGATCGGCAAAAAGTGATTCTTGTCCCTCCCTCCATCCCCAACTCCTGTCTCCGACCGAATTGAAAGCTGAGATTTTGCCTTCCCTTTCCCCGTTCGCGGGCGGGAGGATGAGGGGGATGAGCCGGCAGGATTTTCGAGGAGAGACGGATGAGTTTTCGGGGGTGGAGCAACGATGGGACGGATCCAGCGATGGATAAAGTGAAAGAGAGAGAATGGGTGGAAGAATCATGGAGAAAAGTTACAGCAGGGCTAAAAGGGTTCTAAAGGTCTCTATTGCACTACAGGTCGCGGTTAGGGCATTGAGCAAAGTTCCTGATAGGTCACCACCCTTTGGAAGGGATGAAAAGATGAAATATGAAGCGGAAAAAGATGGTCTGAGTAATATTTTGATGGATTTGTTTTTTTTAATCTCTGTTACTCTGTTTGTTCATTTAGTATCTATTTATATCCCTCTCTATTTTGCATAATTAGCTGTGTTAACGTTTTTAGTGTACCACCATAATGATATCCCACCTGTCATAAGAAAAATAATTCTCATTTTCCAATTCTATTCCGTATTTGTTAGATGCAACTCTTTTCTCATATATTCAATGGATCAGCATCTTCAAGGAATCTTTTTCTCTCTCTCCTAAACGCGTTTTCTCCTCAGTACTCGATGCACCTCCGAACGAGAGATAGTTAGTGATTTTAGATGGGTCGACTTCCACCCGTCAGTCTAATTTTAATATGCGTCACGTTGTTTTTCTGAACGTTCTGGGAAGGTACTTGAGACTAAGAAAATGAATACGCGATTGGAATCCTAGCGACAAATTTGGAGTCTAACCATCCACGCCATGTACTTGTTGACGTTTATCAAAATATTTAAACAATTGTTTCCAAAGCTAAAGTACACTTACCCCCTAAGGGTGTGTACTTGATGATTTAGATGGATGTGGAGTAAGTGTAATGAAGGAAGTAGCAATAAGGCCATATATTGCCTTGGAAATAAGAGAAAGTTCGGATTGCATTATTGAATTAGTTTGTGACTACGCTGCAAAATCAGCTATCAATGAACAGCAGTTACATAATTAACATGCCCTGTGTGAAAGGCTTCCTCTTGGGTAAGGGGTGAAGATTGAGGAAACAGACTGCTGAGGGGTACGCAAGTGGAAAAAAGGTGGGACCGCGGATTTATCCCAACCTTTGGTTGAAGACTAGGCATATTTCAACTGTGTCCATTTTTATCCACTAATATTGCTGTACGTAATTAATAAAACGTATTCATGAGACAGCATCATCGAGAAAAATCACATCTATAATATTATTTGAATAATTTCTGGACTTGTATCGAGTATCCGGAACTCTTTAGGGCCTTAATCTAGTTTTTTAGATTAGCATACACTGCGATTAAGCGTCTCTGAAAGCATTTCTTTCATGAATTTAATTCAGGTCTTTGCTGTTGATTGAAGAAAGACAGTCGTCTGGCTGCGTCCTCTGGGATGACTTTGAGAGAAAAGCTATGGGAAACTGTGGGTTAGTAAAAACCGCGGTGAGTGAGAAAGCAGAAGTCCGTTAGGGTAGGGCGGATATGGGATGAGGCTGTAAGAAAAGCGGTAAAAAGTAGCGGGAGATGGGAAGGAAGAGAGTGGATTGTTATTCGGTTCTTCTGGAAAGAGAATCCCAACGGTGCGTAGGGGGTTTATGAGGTGTCGGTGATGCGACCATGAGGTCATAGAATGGTGAAAGGCAGGCGCCTGGAGAGGGTGTCGATAAAGAAATATGCACGCGTTGAGGGTGGTGGGAACGCGGTAGTGTGAGCGGAAAGAATGGTGCTAGTTCCTAAAGGTGGCATGCACCGTCTCCCTTCACTCACCTTTCGGACCTCGATATGAGAAATTCCATGCCGTAATACGACACCTACATCCAGGTGAACAGCCGCTGCATTGGTGCAGATATATCACAACGCCCATCATCTGCTGGTTACGGACGTAGTACATGGTGTTCCCGAGCGCTCCTCGCGAACATTGTGAAACGTGAATTGCCGGAATCGTTTTCTTCTCTTTCTCGCTATTGCAGTAGCCAAGGCTCTTTACTCGTGAGCCAATAATTTTATCGCTTCCAATTATATATATTTAGAAAAGTAAGGTAGTGAATTTCTTATACTTCGGCCTGTAAAAAAAAGTGCTAGCTTAAATTCAAAGCAATGAGCCACCGATGCATTACAGAATATTATTTGGGCCTGAATTCTGCATTTTATGTAAATCCGCTTTGTCATGAACTTTCATTTAACTATTGTCATTTTTCCAAGCAAAGATTCCTCATTCATTTTTAACTAAGTAATTTTCAATGTTTTGAAATAACCTTATGTAGAAGACATGGGTTTTCGGACCTCCAATGACGAAGGTGTCACCGTCTAGCCTAAGGTATCATCCTAATACGAACACGCATAATGTATGCTTTGGGCCTGATTCGAACCCGTGAAATTTGCGTTGCCAGGTTGTTACCGATCTGGCTATTTTAGCCGGCAATAAATTTATCATTTTCTAACCAATAAATTTAACCTTTTCTACCTGCCAAGATGAAACACAAATTTTCTAGAGAATGCTTCCGTGGTGATTTTCATGTAATATGTCTTACGCGGTGTTATCCGTGTGTGTCCATCTTGTTTCCGAGAGCTCCGCCACATTGCAGTCTTCATTCATTTTCATTATGGACCAATGGAGGAGACTCTTTGAAAGAAAATTAAGTTGAAATGACCCGTTCTCTTAACTCGATTTAGTCAGCAATTATTGATACTTAGAGCCTGAATTTACTTTCCACAACATGAAATAACTTTGTATGATTTCCAGTCAGATGATTACGTGCTATCAAGGTTCATCTACATCTATGCGATACCCTGCAAGCCCCTCGAGGGTTTGTGTTTGTGGCAGGGGGTGAATATCACCAAGCAGGCACTATATACATGCAAGAATGCTGCTATAGGGTCTCAGGCAACTAGATTGTTAATATCTACATAGTAATTAAGGATTGGTAGTTAATTCATGCATCATACACTACAGACTACTCTAAAATATTTCCCCTACCTATCCCTTTGCTATGCTGCCTATTCTGTTCTCTTATAGTACGGGGGATAAGTGCCATTTTGAATCTATCAGTAGGACAATCTATCTCTCTAATCTTGTTTTTCTGGTCGAATCTAGCATAATACGCTGGTTTTTTTCACATGTGCCTAACTTCTTCAGTAAGGCTTTCCGATTGAAATTTCTCTGATAGATTTAATCTTTACCTTAACCTACGCTCTGATAATGACTCCCACCCTAATTCTTGTATTAATTCTGAAACACTACTAAACCTATCGAAACGCCTGTTAACGAACCTAGCTGCTCTACGCTGCACACTGTGTAGTTCTCGGATTAAACTTAATTCATTTGGCTCCCATACACTGGGTACATACTCAAGGTGGGGCCAAACTAGTGAAAAGTAACGTCGCTCTTTTGTCAATCACACTCAGGGTAACTCAGGGTTCAGGGTAAGAAACCGATTGAACTTATCGTAGGAGGTTTTAAAGGTAAGCATGAGTAGTTTACAAATGACACTACTAGCTGAACTCTAAAATAAATATTTGAGGATTGCTGGCATATCGCGCGTTGTTTGCTACCGTAAGGGCAAAGGCACCTCCATTAAAGCGGGAACTTAAATGGGGATCATGGAGTTGGATGAGCATTTGAAGGCGGAGTTCCAACCTTAGAGCGGGTATTGAATGTTTGCATGAGGAGGAGGATGTGAGTGGTGGACCAAAAAGTGAAGAAGATTACGGGGAAAAAATTCTCCCGAGGTTCGAAAGAACCGGGTAACGGTGAAATGAAAGGGGATGTCAATCGTCGATGTCCCCGCCGGGGGTAGAGGCAATGCGGAAGAGTGGGGTGGAGGGGGTTGTTGACAAAAAAAGGGTTGGCATGGGAGGGTTAGTTGGGGTTGCCGGTGATGGCGGAAAGGATTAGGGCTGGATTGCGAGGGAGGGTTACCCAAGCTTGCGTGCGTGAGATGAAATTTAGGTCGGCCTGTACATAGTGGCTGGGTGATGAGAAGGCCCGAAGTAGCATAGAATTTTCAGGCGAGAGAAGGTGCGAATTGAGTAGATACTCGTAGCAGAATTGATCAGGATTACGATTGCGGTTGAGTGGCTTCATTTTTTCCAGTGTGATGTAATGATATTGGATGACATTCAGTTATCAATAGGGAATACCGGTCTCAATGGTCACTCCATGATTTTGTAACCGTCTAATATTGATCCATGCATACGGAATGTTCTGAAAACCACCTCAAAAATCTGTGCCAGGGGTACAGTAAAAATCGGAAACGCACTGCGGATTTGCGAAATATGTATACCATTTCATTAGAGAAATGTCATTAATTGTGCCGCCTAAAACCACATGACACTAATCGTTTTACATGGAAATATGGTGATTATTGTTTCTTGGCATGTGTAGTTTACAAACTAAGCCTACCTCTATTCGGACATCAGCTAAATAAAGTTGATCAATTCGATTTACTGGCTATAGGCATTAAAAAGATGGCATAGTAATGAAAACATTTGGCGGAATGTTTTGGTGTGAATAATATAGGTACTAAATATGATTATAATCTGTGGTAAGATGAAGACAAAGCGTTTGATGGCTCAGGAGTGAATTATGCGAATTCATAAACTGTACCTATAATTTCATTGCTGATATAGTTGGGATTGATGATTAAAAGATATAACGCTTTAAATTAATCGTTAAAAAAGTGGATAACTATTCAATGTAATAGTTAATTTTTATAAGAGTTAACGTTTAACTATTAATCGTTAAAGTTATGAATTAACTGATACAAAACTGACTTAAGTTAACAAACCAGATTCAGGTCTGATGTGGTGGAAACGTTCCATATTAATAGAAAGATATTGCAACTTTCCACAAGTAGGTAACTAATTACTTGTGGAAAATTGCAATATCTTTCTATTTTTATGACTTAAGTTATTTTTTTTCGTTAATGTTTGGTGATTATGTCTGAATTTGGGCGCAAAGGTAACCCAACAGACGAATGAAAAAATAAAACAGTATCTAAAAATGCATGGGTAGGTACTTGTGCAAGAATGCAATGAATAGGCCCAAACATCCGAACAAGAGCTGGGCTGAGGGGAGTGACCGCCGAAGTTTATGAACGCACCCTCAGACGAGAAAACACGAAACCACGCGAAGGAAATATCCTGGAGGGATGCCTCACTCGGTGGCATCATGTCGTCAATACTACATAGTTGAAGCCGAGAAAGAAAGGTCGCCTAAAAACCTATGACAGATGACGAGGGGGAGGAGTTCATCCAAACTAACGTATCTGTTACAGTGCACTAGTCTAGGTATGCCTTACTCGGCAAAATTGCGGGGTCAATACATCAGCCCCCAGTGAATCGCGAGAAAAGGTGCGCAGGCATAGCCTCAGAATCTGGTGTAACTCTATATAACTAGGCCGTTTCCACTGCAATTTTACAACTGTGAAGGGATGCTTCACATCACAATGTGGCGATCGATGTCAAAAACTAACCTTTAAGGACTTTCTACCGCTTTCTACCTTAAAGCACTTTCTGCCAATTTTGTTTCAAATTACAAACGCACCAGAAAGTAGGACATGAATTAAAATTACTTTGCAACTATTCCACATAAATTTATGTGGAATAGTTGCAAAGTAATTTTAATTCATGTCCTACAATGGATTTCCACAAAGTATCTGCCTCCACCATTCATTTCAGCACCAGAAAGTCTTACATTCACGACAACTTAAAGATCCCGGAATCGAAGCCCCACCTCAGAAAAATCGCCAAATCCTCCCAGCAGACAATCGGATACCTGACCAACAACACTCTGGACATTAAATGGAACTATAATGGAAATCTCACTTCTAATATATTTTGCAAAAGTTACCTTTTTTCAACTTTAACATTAATCAGCGGCTTTTTCATAAAAGTAACTTCCAACGTTAACTTATTACTTTTTACTGAGATTAAGTATAACTTTTATCAGTCATTTATTTTGGTAGCTTTCCCAACTATAATTGCTGAAAGCTTAAGAAATACCCACAAAATTATATTTTGCTTATTATACTAGAGATTTCAAAGACGAAAATCATTTTAAATTCTTGAATTTATCAGCAAGCATGTCACGGAATAAATCTAATGTAGTTTGATGGTTTTTATTCTCTGTGGAAATGCTGCTTTGTTGTATATCAGCGTGAAACTTCGATAAGATTTTTTAAAGCTAGGTCGCAATCCTTGAACTTAACTTCAGTTTCAAAACTGATAAACCTGATTCGAAGTTTTATTGAGTCAATTGGCAGCGAGGATATTTTCCGCTTGCATAATATACAATATCTAAATGAATTATATAAAAAATATTAAATTACTATTTTTCAGGTACAAAAAATTTAACTCGATTGAATATACGGAAACAATAGCATGAGTACCTTATCAAGAGAGATAAAACCTTAAAAATGAAAAGTTCCGATTCGGCGAAAAAAATTGGAGACTATCGATAATATATAAACATACTTCATTTTTCTCATATCAGTGCAAACATATGTGACACATAGATGTTTGGAAAAGTTTTAAATAAAAAAATGGCTATGCGATAGCACTTGTGATTTGCCACATACCTTTAGTGCTAGAAAATTAATCTATGTGAGTAAATGAGGAAATTGGCGTTGTATATGCTGGTAACGAGGTAAAAAACACTTCTGCGAACTGAAATTGCGTTCAAGTAACGAGCCATAATACATGATGGTGCATGGATAATTTTTTGCCTCACACTTAACCCCGAACGCGGAAAATAGTGAGCGTAAACGAGCCACAGAGGAGTCACGGACACAAGGAACACGTATCCGCAGTGAAAACACCCTGACTGCAGAAAAACAACCGAGAAAGAAAGAGAGAGCGTGACAAACCTTCGTAATTCCCGACCGACAGGATTAATATGCCGCACCGTGAATATCGCCTGGGAGTTTTGTGCGCGGCGGTGGGTACTATGGAAAACAATCAAAGGGTCTCGGAATAAAAAAACTCGCGGCAATGAGAGGCGCCGTTGAAAGAGGGAGTGAGAAAGGGACTTTTGACGGGTTTGCGGCGTGGAGTAGAGGAGTGGGAGTGTTTTTTTTTAAGAGATCGAAGTGGAGGAGGCCTTTTGAGAGGGCGAGAGGAAGAATAGGAGGCAGTGAGTTTTCGGATGGAACGCCGCAGAAGGAATAATGGTGCTTAGGAGGCAAAGGGAAAAGTATTGCCGGGTATAAAAGGGGAATAGTGTGTGTTTGCGTGTGCTGAAGGGTCTTTAAAGGGTAGAAGACGCGAGAGGAGGTTGAGAAAAAGGGTGGGAAAGAGAAAGGGGTATCAAACACCCCATTCGGTCCAAAATTCTCCGAACCGATTGCCGAGCGAGGAGAGTTAACACCTCCTGCGCTTCGATCTTGCTCACCACCCTCTCTTCCTTCGTTTCTTACTCATCTCCTTTCCCCCACCCCGCCACTTCGTCCCCCTTGCTTCTTTCATCATTTTTCTCCGCGTCCCATCCAACGTTCCTCCCACCCGCTCTTCCTCCACGTTTCTCTACCATCTCATATTGCTTCACCAGGGTCTCTCTCTCTCTTCAATCCCAAGCGCAAACCCCTTTCTCGGCTCGCCTTTTTTTCCGCAGACGAAACTCGCGGAGTAGGTACGCGGTGGATGAAATTGGATGAGTTATGAGGGAAAGGGGTTGGTATTAGTTGGACGGGGAAAGGGTACGAGGGACTCGATGCGTTTTGGGGGAAAAATGTGGTTTTTCTTGCGATTGTGTGGTAAGGGTAGGTGGTTTGACGGACTGAGTGGCCGTCCGCGAAGTGGGCACTGAACCATCGGCTACGCTCGGGATTAAAAAAGTTTAAATTCAACTCATTCCGCTGTTTCTCTTGGCTTGTGGTCGGTCAATGGTCGATCAACCCTTCTGTCGTGGCTTGAGGCATCTCTGAAATGTTTGTTTCAGTTTTATATCTCCCTGTTCGACAATATTACAGCGAAATCTATGACCCACCAGCCTACGTGCGTCAAGGTCTCAGTTTAGAATGCATCCTGTGTCCTAACTGACGTTTTTGTTCGATAGATATACTGTTAAACTGTGTGATATATTCCGTATTGACTGAATACTCTGACTTCACCTGAAAGTGGGGGGTAACGGGAGTAACATAATCGCCTAACATGCATGGCATAGATATAGTTCCCATACTACTCTGTTCAGAACACGTTCTAGAGCACTCTTCTTTATGGCAGTTAGGCATGGAGAATAACAGCAGCGGTGAAATCAAGGCTAAGAGCATTCGAAATACGCTGCTAGAGTAAAGTGATTAAGATTAAATGGATATAACGAGTGAAAAAATATGAAGTCCCTAGAAGAGTGATTATTTTAAAAAGTTGAAAAAGGTTGATGGGACAATGTTATCAGACATATCTTGAAGTCTAATGGTCTGATGAAGACGATCGTAGAAGGAAATCTGAATGGGAAGAATAAAAATAAGGATTTAGACGAAATATAAAGCATAAGTAGTGAAGGAATTTACAGAGAAGAATTATGTAATTATAATGAGATTTGAAATGTAGATTTGATTGGATGCTGCGTCAAACCAACGTCGTCTCTGCTGTTTCATTTCCTTAATAGCCGAGTTAATACCTCGGGCAAAATTGCATGGTATTTCAAAACCTACAACAGCATGAAGGATGACGCATAGATATTGGTTTTTTGCAATGCATATAGTCGAGAAAATCTAAGAGAAGAAGTTAATTTTTTCTTTATTTTCATAAATTCTATCCCTTCCCTCCCAGAGGGTGATAGTCGAAGAGTCGGTTTTCAGTGATGAAACCTCTGTATCGCCCGCTTCGCTGTTTGGTCACGCGAGGAAATAACAACCTCCTTTGGAAATCACCCCGTTCAGTACCAATTTCCAAAGCCCGTTTCGCTTATCTCAATCGGATCTCCAGCCATTTTCCATTTTTTCGCGTGGTTAATTTCACCCTCACTGGTGTTCAGACGCTGTACTGTTGTTTACATGCAAGATATAATTTATATTCAAATCCGATATTTTCGGAATCCTCTAGCTCAACATGGTTGGCACCAAAAATTAAACCAAAGCGTATAAAAATTTAAGATTTTCTTGTGCTAACTTTTTTCAGAATATTGGTCTTCTGTCTTGGTCAATTCGTGCCTGGGACATTGAGTGGATTTTATACATCCTGCATCTTATGCTCACATTTTGTGTGCAAAATTGAATTTAATTAAATTTTAAAGCTGATGCTATCTTGCGGAACTTAGTTTCTCTTAATTTTTGATATTTAATTACATGTTTTCGGATGTTTAAGCAGGCAAGATTTTGGTACCTATGCGGAGGGGCATTGCAGGTGAAGGAAAAAAGTTATAAGGGCAAAAGAGATACAGAAGGCCAATTTGGAAAGCTAAATGCAGGGTAAGCTCGTAGAAAGAGAAACGTTACTGTACGATAGGATGAAGGGAGTTAGTCAAAACTTTGATCTGTACAATGTTAGTCTTTGAGTTCTCTCAGTGCAACAATTTCCAAAGGAGCATGTTCAACTCTAATTGTTTGTAAATTATTCAGAGTCTTGATTATCAATAAGTTGAATAAATCTGAGGAAGCGATTTCATTATTATTATTAATGCTCTAGCAGTTAATGTTGCTTTGAAAATATCGCAGTTAACATATATTTCGCATGATGAATCACTCATAATTGGTCATAACCGGTGCGGTAATCCAAGGCAAGCGTCTTGCTTGAATTTCAAACCCAATGCAGGGATTGGGAAATAACTTTGACAAACCGTAACGGAGTTGCCCGCTAATAATTCTAAATAGTTTAAGAGTCTGGCCGGAAATGAGGTGGATTTGGATGTTTACATTGCAGAACCCGTTTGAGCCAAGAGCCTAAGAAAGTGCCTAGATATAGATCCACCCATGTATCTACATATACGTAGCTCCTTGAATGCCACCGATATGCTGTGTTGTAAAGCAAAAACCAACACCAAGCTTGCATTAGACACGGAATAAGAAGCTACCGCGGTAAGGAAAACGGGTGTTAGTGGTGATTAGTGATAAAGGCATGACACTCAAGAATGGGCCAAGTATCATATGGTCGCATTACGGTAAATTTTACATGCGGCTCTTCGTGCAGTGCACTTAAATGCTACACGTAATTCCAGTGTAGTTTGGGTTGAATTACAGCAGGTACTAAATATGTGGAATCAAATAATTACGGCATTATGTAATGGATAGGAGTCATGTGAAGTATTCATTGTCCATCAAAACCGGTCTTTACCAACAGAACACTAATAACAGTAAAGCTAGCTACCCAGAGAGTTTAGGATTTCAACTATGCATAAAGGAATGCTTGGCTCCAGTCCGGTCGTTTACCTCTGAACTTCATCCGTGGGCGTAATTATGTATTTTGATGCTATGGGGTTGCGGTAATTTCATTAGTATCACATCGTACTTTTTTTTCGTCTTCGTATTCTGAAACTTCATCGTGTTTTCATTTCCTCCCAACGGAATGACGTTATTTCCTTCTCCGCAATCTTTTTTTCTCTAAATTTGCTTCTCATGTCAACTCCTCATTTCTCATTTCCGTCTCCATTACCTCAATTTTTTCCTTAAATTTCTTTGTTCTTAATTCTGAGGTAGAACGCAGCGCAAGGCGTTCAGCCATTAGATATCCTGTCGGAAGCATCCGACTGTCGACGAGATTATGCCCCTCGTAAAAATAAAGATATTTCTTTCTAACGACTTTATACCTAACTTTTAATTATTACTCAGGATACCTATCAGTATTAGTTTGATGCATTAAAAAGTCATGCATGATGCGCGAAACAAATGATAGCCATCAATGTCGTTTAATGCTCCTGTAGTGACTTCAGTAAAATTCAGGTTCACAGTACATCAGTGAGAATTATCCCGACAAAAGTTTTATTTTGTTTGTTGCTGTCGAGTTTTCAAGTCTGTGCTCGCAAATAGAGGTGATTTAGACCTTGAGGAAATAAACCAGGATATGAATGGAAGCATGAGAGGAGACGGGTGGAAAGAAATGTCGAAGTTAGCTTTCTGTAACGAAAACCGCCAGAGCAAAGAAGGTTTTAAGTGCAATCCGACACGTAATGCCAGCATAGTTTGAGTAGAATAATGACAGGTAGGAAATACGTGGAATTAATGGACCTTGTTTGATGTACAGGATTCATGGAAAGAATTCATTATCTCTATTTACACTGAACTGCAATGCTCCTAAGTTTGTTACACGCCTCGGTTTTTTTTATGTTTAACGGCAGCACGTTTTTTTGCTGATTGTTTTGTGCAATAGATGATAGTAAATTTGTACGTATAACAACTATCATTTATTATGTTCGTCTAATTTTTTAAGCATCGTTGAAAAATTTTCATTCCAGTTACAAGTGTAATAAATTTTGCAATTTTATTCTTGCGAAGCAAATACAATTTTTAAATAACATAATTCACCGATCGATTAAAGGAGTTACACATACATGGTTGGTTGATTTGCCCCTTAGTTACTTGTTTATTAGATCAAATCCTTTTACTTTTTCCTCCTCGATGTATTGGCATTGACTTCAGTCCATCAATTTATATTATACACTTTATTCCTCCTCTTATCTTATCTGTCGCTCCCATATATTAGTTTTTTATTCCTCATTCCACACATTTAGTGGCTTTTTTTTCAGTTTATTAAACAAGCAACATTTAGAAGCTTCTACGGGTTAACGTATTGTAACGATAAGTAGGGTTAGTTATACAGTGTTTGTCACTCGCACAGTAACTGGCACCTCATCATAATAAGGGTTTGGTTGATATCAGAGTAATCTATGAGCCATGATGGAATTGCTACTCAGTTCGTGTTCTTTTGGTCTGGCGGTTGCCGCCATGAGCTTCGTTTACCGTCATGGCTGCTTGATTCCATGTGCTACCAAAAACTTCTGCTTAATAATTACTGTTTCTTAAGATAAGGCTTAAACAACTTACTTCACAACTTCTGCTCTCTCTTTAGTGATTATTTACATCAGTATTGCTAAACTTATTTAAGCAGTTTCCATAAAGACTCTGGCGTGTACCATGTAAAAGTAAAAGCTTGATAACTGCTCTTAGTCTCGTCATGGTAGGGTGCCAACAACTGTGTCCTAATATGGAATATTTTTAGTTATTGGCACCTAGTGCCAATAAGTGTGCAATTTGTAATATTGTGTTTTGCATTTTTTAAAGCAGTACTTACAAGACATTTACAAGGTACATATTCCTGAAGAGGATAATTCCTATGTCTGCGATCTGTGTTTTAAGTACGCCGATAGTTTGTCGGGTATGGACTCTGATGCGAGCCCAATTGGCTAGAATATCCTACATTTTGAACATTGGTGGTGTAATGTGACGTTCAGCATGTATGATGTATTTAACATTTTGTGCAATAATTTCCATATTAACATTTAGGATAATGAGTCCTGGTGTGTGCCAATGACTGTATCATCCAAGTGCCAACCACTATATGTTGAGGTGCCAATGATTGTAATTTTCGTCATTTAAAATTTAAAAATTTATAAAAAATGAAATGAAAGCAAAGAGTTCTATTGTGTTACATTGTTAAAATCCTTATCTTTCCTAATTCAGAATCCATAAAATGAATTGCTTCTAATGCCAAAATGTGAATTTCAGGAGCAAAAGGGTAAAATTTGGTTGCTAAAAGTGCCAACCACTATGCACTTTACCCTAAATTAAATGTGAAATATTGAAATATTAACTTAAAGAACTCGAACATTTTTTTTACAGAAATTCGTATTGGTCTAGAAATAAATTAAAATTTACTCATTGGTTAATGTAAAATGTTCAAAATAACATTTTACTGAATCTTCGTTGATCAAAACTGTAAGACCATCCTCGTGAATATTTTTCTTCTCTATGCTTTCACCGAATTTATAAATGTTACCTTTCCTAATTGTAACGAACGCGTATGCTTTAGCCGACACAGTGGCATTTACTATACTTTGACCAGGTTTTATCATGTGTGGGCAATATAACTTTGGCTCATGTAGAATAATGATCATAACCGTTTCAGTCGCTGACACCAGTTTGGATTCTCGTATGTGGTTTCGTACCCTCTGGCAAATATATCTAATTTTACCCACTGTGGATAAGCAAAATGGTTCTAAGAAAAATCATTCTAATTTTGCAGCAAAATTAGGGTGCACAGGTAACCTTCAAAACCGAGCAAGGATTTTTAATTTACTTGTTGGTAGCTACAACATTACAATAAACGATATACTTTTATGATAACGTCCCGTCCTTAAATAAGCTCCCACCTTGCACCCTCAGATTTCGTGAGCCCCTGCTTGAGAACTACTGACCTCGAGGTTAAGATATTTTGGTCATATTTTTAATTAAAATTGTTCATCGGATGACCAAGTAGCTTATGTGGACATTAATAGGAGCAGAGCGTGGATACAAGCTTTTTCGATCAGCGAAAAGAGTGAACCAGAGATTATGAAACCGGGCTAAGTCTAAAGAGGTCACCTATCTTGGCATTCCTTTTGAGTAGTCGCTTTTTAAAAAATAGTCCCTCACATCCACTTTCCCTTCCCACTATATCAAAAAATCTCTTGTTTATGCCATGCCGAGCCCGAAAAATATCTCTGGAAACTCATTTTTCACGCTCTTTTCACTTTTTTTTCACGGGACGATAAATATTTTCATATTTTATCAAAGAATGCCATTCTTCTGGTTGTGGAGGAAACTGACTTTGAACTTATATTTTTTTCCCACGAGACAGAGAGAGAGATATGTGGAATCCGAGGCGATAATTCCCGTGTGTTTTATTTGGAAAACGTTCTGTTGATACTGACGCTTTTTCCATCACCCAACTTCTTCCTATATCAGGAGATTTCGTTTCTCTTTTACCGACCTTTTAAAATACCTGCGGCAATGAAAGCACCCGATATTTCTCGCAGAGTCGCACTTTGTGACAACACTTGGACACCTCCATCCCCATTGTTCGCCCTGTCCCGAAACCTATTCTCTCTATTAAAAAAAACTTAGAATGAAAGTGTCCGATAAAAAATCCCGCATACCCTTCCGCGGAAAAAGACTTGAAACAATCGTTATCACTTTTTACGCCTAAAGTTTTCGCAAAATGAATTATTGCTTGCTCCTCAACTTTTAGCAGTCTTCTCTTTATGAATGAATGCGCATATAGCGTAGAATGATTTTGAATTCATCTCGGAATGAAATACTTACGAAATGATAAAAATATATATTGAACTTGATTGGTAATAATTTTTCAATCCGTTTAAACACATGATTTTTCCTGTATAAGCATTTCTTTAAAGTGTTAGCTTTTTCACATTTTTATCGTGAATAACGTGCTTCTCTACTTAATTTACCTAAATAGTATTTCCCTATGGCTATAAATGTGGAATATTCAAAGAAGTGTTTATTAGAAAATGAGCTTGTCTTCTAATTGCCGTCTTTGAGGTGACGTTTTTGAGAAATTTGAATCGTGTTTGAAAAATTGAATCTAGTTAGATAGAGTACAATATTTGTGAGACCTCATGTTAATAATAAACCTCGTTATGTCATTTATTTTAATTATTGTTTCATTTGCCACTCCAGCAAGCCCGACGAAATATAAGTAAGCTGGCTACAAAAGTTTGATAATCTTTCACATAATGCATTTATGCCAGATCGAGGCTCTGCCGGGAGCATTTTTGTCTCGTTAAGGCTTTAATTAAAAAACTTCCCTTTAAATTGGCTCGATCAATTCTCACCGAGAAAGAATCTTTATCTTTTCACTGATTTATTTTTTATGATCGTGGTTCATTAGGTATGTGAGGTGGCAAATATTGGTTTCTAACGAGTGGCGATCGTTGAAATAGGTTGGGGAAACCTTTAATGAGGAACCAAACCTTTAGTCAGTGCCGTTAGCATAGTTTAAATTGCTTCTTCAATACATGCTTAAAAGTAACGGATAAAAGGAAAGCTTTTCCTGAAGTACTGTATTCCAACCTGTGAAATTCTGCTCTCACTTTCCACCCGAGGTCTGACGAAAAAAATTGCATGTTATGACGGAAGATCCCCTTATGCCACACCACAGTTGCATTAGGGTGCACCATAGGTTCATCAGCAGTTAGGGGATGATTGTTACGCACTTTTTCTGTTCCTATCCTTGTAATATTTCCTAGAAACATCTATCCACATTACATTAATGTTGTGTTAAGAAACGTAGTTTACCACTGCGGCAGTAATTGTAAGCCACAAGAAGAGTGAGTTTTAGTGGTGAGATTTAGTTCTGATGGCTGGACACATACGTTAAGATGTACACAACAGATTTTTATTATGCGGGTCTAAGAACTTGATAACATTGCAGTCAAAGATAGCGTCTCTTGATAGAACTGCCTTATCGATAGAGCCCCAAATTAATTGTATAGAACTACTCATGGGCTACTTAAGAAGATGCGCAGAATAAAGTTAGCCTAAAATGGAGCGTAGCATTAGCATCCCGTTGAAATTAAGCTTGAGGAGGGAAGGTGATACTTAATTGTGGAAGTTTTAGATGAAAAGTTGGAGATGAATGGAAAAATGAACGGTCGAGAAGACAAAAAAGTGTAGTCATGGTAATGTGGTAAATAAAGTTGCTGTTTAAAATAAGGTTTATGCAAATTAAATTAAATATGATAAGGTGAAAATGGTGATGGAATAATTTAATACAATGTATGAAATTCTTATGCCGTGATTGAAGAGAGAATGATTGGTGGGCCTTTAAGAAATAGAAAATAGATATATGAATGAGATGAAGAGAGGGCTTACCAATCTGAAGAGCCAAATTACGGAAAGATTTGGGCATCGTATGTAGAAGTATGTACGTGCAAAAGGTTTCCATGCCCAACAAATCGTGCTGGTGACAGCGACATATCGGATATAGGTAATTAATATTGCATCTTGTATCACACTTGACTTACTTATGAATTATTAATGTTTAACTATCATAAAATATCGCTTATAGTGCTCAGCTCTGGGATTCTTCACCTTCCTCCTCATCTCCGCTGAAAGCGTTTCCTTCTCCCGTAATGATTCCCTGCGTTGCTCGACAACTTAAACCTTAGACCGTTCCCTCCCAGGCGCCTTTAATCTACCAGCACTCACTCAGTGCGTCGCGCTGTCCTCGCCCTGAGCCCGCTCATCCAGCTACGCGCCTCTTATCTCGACTCCTCTCTCTCTCTCTCTCGCGTCCCCTCTCGATCCAACCCTTTTCCGTTTTAGTTTTTTCGCGCGAAAGGCGTTGACGAATCGGCCTTCTCACCCTAACGACGCGGGGAGGATTTAAAGAGTGGGAAATGGTGTTGGCCTCTCTTTGATGTGTTTCGTGGATCTGGGCGCACGGGAGGCAAGGACGCGCAGCGAAGAGACCAGAGATTAAAAACAAGGATTTTGAGAGGATAACTTGACGAATGAAACGTTTCTGAGGCTAAAAAGGGTTTGTAACGAATGAAGGGTAGGGTGTGCGAGTGGATTTGCGTCTACTATTTCAAAGGCCTTCGCAAAGGAGGACGAGAGTGTCTTATATTAATATTCGCTCTCTCCTCACACTTGCTTGCTTTTCGTTCCAAACATGATCTTACACACCAGTGCCAAAATGGAATTGAAGTGTTCAATATAGGATGAGGTATTCCTGATCTCATGTTTCACTCAGAAGTGCAATTTCAAACCTAGCATTTAGGGCTATAAACAAATAAAATAATGGGGAAACGCTAATATTCTAAAACGAATTCCATGAAATGAAAAACTGTCTAAACGAAATAAACGGTTCAAAGCATTTTTAAATAATTACACAGGTCTTTACACATTTAAATAATTACACCTCATCTAAAACAACTATTTCATGAACAATATTCTATCTATTCTATCAGTGAGAAAACATGGTTTATATGGCGATATGAAGCCCTTTCCATAGTGTTCCTGATCATTTATTAAAAATGGACAATATTTATAGAGTGAATTGCTTTAAGGAAAGGAACGCTCAATGAGTCTGATTTTAGTTTCGATGTTTTCATTTATACTTATTTCTAATCAATCATTAATATCTAATGTGCTAATTGGTGAGCACTAAAATCATATCAAATGAGCTATTGAATTGGGTATCTTTGTTGTTTGTAAGTCGCAATTCATTTAGTAAATTTCAATATTACGCTAAATAGAAATGATATTAATTCATTATATGAATTAAATTATATTTTATATGCATCTTGACTTTTGGTGGCTCTCAGGTACCTATACATGGACAGTTTGCATAAATATTAAACTGCTTAGCTGTTGTTTTAATGAGCCGTGATTCAGATGATCTAGCCTCTTCAATCGCTAATTTCATAAGTCTTTACATTTTTATTATCATATTGATCTAATATAAAACAGTTGCAGGGTTAAACTGAACTAGCAAATATTAGGGAACAATGAAAGGCAGCAGTTAACCAATCTGGAGTAAAAAATAATGATTGTACTCTGAAAACTATGCTGTAAAATATTTTTACCAATGACAACAATTTTTTTATAACATTAATTTCCAGAAAACCGCTGACTATACACGTCAATTTCATAGCCTCCGTTTATCTCGGGGATAACATCCACATTTGGCTCTTTTGTGTGTCCATAAAGTTAAGTGAGCCATCATTTTTACAATCGTTTTACGAAGGCAACAACTTTCCCGAATGATTTCATCAACTCCCCTTTAGCGGCTGCCGATATTCCCTTTGGTCTGTTGGAGTGAAGCATTTTTCTTGCGTGGTGTGAATCTAATTGCTCTTCACTGCATTATCTCCTCCACAAAGGCTGTAGCTAGCGCGTCACACTCCCTTGCCGTTGACAGAATGCATGCGGGTGAGTGGGCATTTGGTCGAAAAATCGGCTTTTGGCGGATTATAATGCGGTCCCTGTTGCGTGTAAGTCCGTAGCGATTACCTTTACGCTACCGTGACTCGGTAGGCTACGGAAAACGTTGGAGGGGAAGAGATTAGGGAGACCAGGAAAAGGTCGAACATTTTTGGAAAGAAGTGGTGGAAAGCGGGGTGTGGAATGAGGAGGAATCACGCTAAATTTTTTAACTACTGGCCATGAGTCAAACAAAATACGTTGCCATAAATTCGTAATGTTTTTATGAGGCAACGTTTTTTTTTTCGTGGAGTGGAGTTAGCGGCAGTAAAAATGACGTCTGACGAAAGCGTAGGGATTATGTTTTCCTGTAGGCAGTGTGGTGAATGTAATAATTCACTAGTGGTGAGAGGAGAACTCATCAAAAATGAAAGGCTTATAAATCTTAAATTTATTGATAATTTAAGCGCTCTGCACTCCAATTTATCCTCCCGTCCCAGAGTCGTCTTCTAATAATTCCGTCTCACTCATAAAGCCTCTGAGGAAGTATTAAATAAAAGGCAGAGCATTGCATTATTAAACACATTGAGGCATTATTTTATGGCATACTATTTAAGCTTAGATAATACTTTGAGATAAAAGTTAATGTCATTGAAGTTGTAAATCATCACTCTGAAATGTTAGTATTCATTGAGAAGTAACTTGTAAAATTGTGATCAGAGTGGGAATATTCCATCAAACCTAACCTATGAGGAGATAGCGTGTGGTTAAATTATGTAACGCAATTATTTGAGGTTGCGTTGACAATGGCATCGTTTTTATCATCAGACACTCTCATTTGTTTTCAGCTCATCATTTACTTTTACCAACTAAATCAATGTTCCTGTTTATTAACTACGCTGAAGAAGCAATATTTTCAAAGGCTAGAAAATAAACTATTATACTATTATATATGTGCTGGCTGGGGTACAATAATTCGACAGAAATCCATCCTCCTCATAATAAGAATTACTTCAATGTTATAAAATAGTGTTCTCAGGGAAATTTTTAACTTTATTTCATTTCCATTTGGGGTTTGTTTCGAATGAGTCCGTAGTTAGTTCACTCTTAATTATCAGTTCCAATGGTAAAGGACCTTAAAATTTCCAGCCAATTTCCCAGAAATGTGGATGATAGACACCGTCATCTTATTCGTGTTTTTTCAGATTAATTCATTCCTTGAACTTTAATGGTTGTTTCATGGTGTTTTTTTTAAGAATGAAAACGATAATTGTGCACTTATTACGAATGGTAGCCTTCTAGCGGTGTATTTCCAGAACGGATTTTTTTCTTCGTTAGGAAACCATGACGGTCAAATTCCGTCTTTTTTGCTTTTCCATAAAATCTTGCATGACCAACCGCCTGTACTTAAGGGATCACATTTAAAAGCGTATGGTCCATGAATACTGTTAGCATAGACGAGTGAAAGTGAGTTTTTCATCAGGTGAGAGCACTCCGAGCATGGCGGAAACAGCAAATCGTCAGGTTTGCTCTTATCAGGGACACGATTCAGGGCCATTTACGTTTCGCGAAATTTCTCCAGTGTAATATCTTTGTATGTGTATGCATTGATAAATTTTGTATATTTTTGGACACCTTTAGATATATTGTTCCGTTAATATTTGAAAGCATTTTTTTGAAAACGAGGAGAATGAAGATGGTTGAGTGACAATCAGAGCAGAGCGCTGTGTCTGAGCGTGGAGCGAGAGAGAAAGAGCAAAGGGCATGAGTTGAAGGACGAATGGGTTATGGCAGTGGGTACCAATGTGAAGTAAGCAGGGAAGGGAGGGTGTGCTTGTAAATGGGCGCGATCCAGGACGAAATGAATCGGAATTTGGATGGGTAGGTCAAAGCAATTTTAACTGAAAAAAGGACCACGGGTCCAGAGGAAGGGCTGAAAGAAGGGTGGGTATTTCGTTTTTTTTTCGGATAACTGGAATAGAGAGAGCTTTTTCCTCGAGGAAGGCAAAAATCATGGCTTTCGCTCAAAATGAATTGAAAGGCGGGCGGAAATGTTTTATTAAAATTTTTTTACATGCATATACATCTCGCTTCATCACCCCTCACCACGAAACTTCCTTTCGATCCTATTTTTTCCGCTCTAAAAGGTTACCCTTCAACGAAATTGGTGTTTTTTTTATGATCTCGTCCATGTTCAATCATTTTTTTGCACTCTCCTTTTCTTTGAATCTTTTTCTGCCATCCCTAGTCTTCCGCCTCGCTTTTTGTAAGAGTCATCGTTATAAATGCGTATATTCCAAACTTTTCCCCCGAATAGACTTCCTTCGATGAACAGAGCCTTTCTATATGGTCTTTTAGAAATATGCCCTGAAGCTCTTGGTAATCTATAGCAAAAATGCCAGAAAAATCTGGTCCATTTAAAAATATACTAATAATAAATGGAAACTATCTTTTCAAGTTAGAAATTAGATAAATCCTCTTATCCTTCCTGATCATCATATTCTTTCTTTACAAGCTCCTCAGATTTATCAAATGTTAAGGTACGTGTAAACCTCTTGAGATTAATTCGACAAACTTTAGTTGCACCGCCATAATGTAGGATTCGTTAAATTCAGATTTGATTATGAAATCATTTCAGAGAAGATTGAAGAGGTTTGTTTGTGAAAGCTGTGATAGGCTAATTTCCAAATATTAGTAGAATATCACGCATGAGCCAAAAGGAGGTAGATATAAAAAGCATTCAAATATTTGGTAAAAATTTAGGAAAGATTTTAAGTAGATATGAATACGAGCTCTTATTTCCGGCCTTCTGCCGATGGATTTTCTTTTACGATTCACCATCTACGAAAAACGCAATAAAAGAGGGCTCGTACCTTACCATGCCTGATTTTGAATTATTCAAATATTTCGTTGGAAATTTTGCCATGCAGGAAAGTAATGAAAATTAATCATGTTAATTTTTCGTGGGAGATATATATATATTATGGGAGTTTCATCTATGTTTAGAAGAGTTATAAATACATATGTCCTTATGACTTCTCTGTCAACCAGTAATGTTTTATTCTTCCATGATTTATTGCTACTAGGACACCCGTCGGAAATCCTGTATTCTAGTTTAACTCCTGGTGAAAATTACAGTCCTGATCTAAATTGTTTCAATTTTATATTAAATAAGTATTAATTGACTTATATTCCCTGTGTGTATACTGTTTGCAATCATCCATTGACGTCAGAAGTTATATGTGCGCGTTTATTCTTCCATGTAAAGTTTTCATAAGTGTTTTAATATTTGAACAGAGCGGTAAATCTAATTTTTCTCTCTTTTTTTGCAGGTAAGAGTTTTGGTGATTCTTTGCTAACAGTTAAGGGTGCCATAATTTCCCAAATACATCAGTTGTACCTACGAATTTCTTGTGAGTACCAAAATTTACCACTTCCTTAATGTTTGAAGAGATGTTTGTATCTATTTTCTGTTAAGCGTGACGAATTCGATTTTTCACTCTGTATTGTAATATGTATCTACCTCTCATCCATGATCTATAATATTAACATATGTAGCTGCTCTTATACAGTTCCATATGCTGTGCACGCAGTTGAATCTGTTGTCACCAAAAATAAGTTAGTTTTCACGTCGATAAGGTTGCGTCCACTCTCTACCCATACTTTGACGTAACTTTTCAGACAGACGAAGGAGTTTACTGGTACTAGTCATAAAATATTTTTCACATGCCCTTAAATAACCAAGCCTTAACTCCTAGTAGTAGTAGTAGTATTAATGTTTATTGGGTGCGTCGACGGCTGAGGTCATTTTCACCACCCACAGGCTAATTTGTACTGTCCTAAGTTTAATGTCAGTAGGATTGCAATGCTGATATTATTATATTTACATAAATTAAAAGACTAAATATGTACACAGACAGTGGTAACTTAGATTTTATTATAAAGGCCAGTTGCTTTCATAAAAGATGTGACTCGGGATAGGCATTCGGAGTCATTACCTAGGATTTGCTCTAGGCCTCCTCTGATGCCTAGTTGTTCGCGTGCATCCCGATGCTTGTCGCACTCTGTCAGGACGTGTAGAGGACAGTCGCATGCATCACACCGAGGTGGGTTCTTATCTTCTGTGAAGAGGTAAGAGTGGGTTAAGGCGCAATGCCCAATTCTCAGCCGGGTGATGACTACTTCCTCTCTGCGACTGTTCCTGACGGAAGTGGGCCACACTGACGTTACCGGTTTTATGCAACGCAGCTTATTGTAGGTCACATCTGCCCAGCATTTGTTCCACTGCTCTAGGGCTACTTTTCGGAGGTGAGCCTGCAGGTCCTGATAAGGTACCAAAGTCGTCGTCTATTCACGCATTTGAAGAGCTTCTTTCGCAGCTGCGTTTGCTCTCTCGTTTCCCGCTATTCCCATATGTCCAGGCGCCTCAACTCCTTGGGGACGCGTCTCCAGGCTAAGAAGCGTTGTAACAGAAGATAGAAATTCCTGTGTATAATTTCAGGCTGGCACGTATCTATAGCTAGCTATAAGGAACATAGTTCACTGTACATGCAGTTTTTATGGACATAGCCGGTTAATCTTCGAGTCGCTCCGCATTTTCACTACAAAATATTACCTTCACCTCTATGTATTTTTCTCACAGCCAGTACTTGATATTTAAAAATAATAAGAGAGAGTTTGCCTTGCCCTAAAATGGCTTCAGTATATCTGTTCAAATCGCTGATAGAAAGGATAGCATTCTATGAATGCATAGTTTTTATCCCTTCTCCCATTTTAGACCTTAATTGAAGTTTTTATGTATGTAAGTCAAAAGTTTGTAAGAAAAGCTGTTCTCTTGGTGAACTTGTTCGATGTAGAAATTCTCTTAATCGGTTATAATATTTTTGTAGCCCAGTATCCTTTTTAATGGCCGCTTCCCGTAGGCCATCTGGGAAACTGAGTTCGACATAAATCCCGGCTAAGTATATTAAGTTCTTTATATTAATATTTTTTCTGGATTCCTTTATGCAGCCTGTAGTCAATGATTATTTTCAGAATCTGAAGGATTTCAATAGCCTACAAAGGTACAGTTTTAGCCTTCCGGACTATTTATATCTCCTGCGTTTAGGTTAACTTCAGATAAACCATTGCATTTTAGGTACACTTATTATGTTACAACCCGTTTTCTCTGTTAGAATGCATGTAAAAGAAGAGTAGCGAAAGAAATATAGTTTGGCTAAATATATGCTTTATAATTAAATTACATTCATAAATCAATATTATATTTCGCTATCAACCACTTTCTATATAATCTTCAGAATGCTCACACGAAGATCAGTTATACCTTTAATACTTTTCATCCATATGGCAATATATTGATCAGATTTGCTCACATGTGCAAATAGTACCAAATAAATACACCGAGCAATGCCTGGTACGATTTATAGCCTCTTATTTAAAATTATAATTTTATTCTAAAGAAAGTCATTTTAAGGGGTATCTATACAGCGCTAAGTGTCCAGTTGAAAGTCCAGCATTCTTCCAGGATTCCATTTCTCGTTCTTAGGATTCCATTTGCATAAGACGTGTGCCCAGGATGCGCATATTTCCGCTCTGTATATCTATATAGCACATATTTACTCATTGCCTTAGAGTTTCCTCGCTCTACGCCATGAAATATCTCGAGAGAACTCTTCCGGGGTCGCAGCATTTGTATTTGACCGGGAGAAAATATGTCACCTCCGGGCGAAAATGAAACCATCCGGATCAAAATGTCGCGATTAACCGCACGAAAAGATCCTGTTTAGCGTCGCGCCTCCGCTGGCGCAAACCGTAATCTCCGGCGCGCAGCCATTTCCTCCTGACGCGCTCGCCTGTACCCCGAGAGGAATGTCTCCGCTCGCTATTCATCATAACGCCCCAGCTCTTTGCGACACTCTCCACCTCCTTAGGCCATCGCCCACCCCATCACCCCGCGCCATTGAGACAGGGGCCTTCCATCCCTCGGCATCTCCTCATTACTGCTCCTGCCCCCGAAGATTCACTCGCAATTCCTTATCCCCTCGCCTTCCCCAGACCACTCCATCCACACACCCTTTCTCTTCCGTCTTTCAGTTTTCTCTCACCCGCTCGGCGACCCCCTTCTTCTCGCCTTCACGCCCACCTCCTTCGAGAGATGGGTATCTCCATTAAGACTCCGAGAACACCTTCACGCGGAATATAAGGCCCTCCCCTCCCCGTCATTCCCTTTCCTAGATCAAAGAGGCTTCTCCATCGGTTCGGTTCGCACGCCAGTACTCCACTCTTGCGGTGCACTTTGGGGCTTGGTGGGAAGGTTGAGGAACGTCTTGGAAGGTAAAAATGCCTTCCCGTGCTCACACCTTCTGTCGCTCATGTGCGTCTTATGATTTCTTGTTGAGGATTTCTCGTTTTCCTGCACGCATGGACGTGAACACGTCGAAGAAAGCGATGATTCTATGTTTATATATGCATTGCTACGTTGTTTGGCATCGAGCGCGAGGTTTTGTGCCATAAATGTCTCGAATTTGTGGTGCTTTATTCATGTCAAAGGTTACGTTTTTACTAGAACGCTACTTGGTGAACTTAAATAGGATTCTCTTAGAAAAAAAAAAAAAAATGCATAGATATAGGTATATAGGTACCGTCACAGTAGAAGTTGTGTCACTTTAATACAGTGGGATGTAAATAAAAACATTAACCTATTTATTGGCTAATATTACCTGCATGAGTGACCTCATAATGTCTTGCACAATGCAAATAAAACTTATTTTTGAACATTTTTCTTCTTGATTCTGGGATGCATCCTTGATGCCGGTGGCCCTTTACGTGAGAAAGTTCTTTAACCGATATACGCTAATATCTTCAAAACTTATCCTTCTATGAGTCACTAGGATTCAAGTATTTATATCATCTTCGAGAGTATATTTGGAGTATGAACTTTATAGAAGTAAAATGTGGGTATTGTGAGTCATAGAATGGCCAGTTTTGAATACGATAAAGACGTTGTGTTACCGCTAAGTAATGAAAACCGAAGGCAAAACGATTTTCAAAAGAAACATTTATAAATAAAGGTAGGAGGATGAGAGGCAAGGCAACATATTTGAAAAGAAAATGGAGCTGTTTACGGATGTAGCTCTACGTTATTTCTAACCAAAGCATTTGTGGAGGCGAATAGTTTTAGAGCTCATTAAAAGCTTGAATCGGATGGATCGAAGACGTAAATACGGTAAAATGGAAAGAATTTTTGATTTTTGGAGGTTACCGGGAAGAAAAATCGAAATGAGTGCTGTATCAAACATGTAGTAGTTACTATGGTGATGACCTAATATGGCTGTTAACGATGAATATAGTTTTCAGACAAATAAATAAAGATGCCATTGTTGTCCAAATCAAATCCCTACTTTCCTATGAAAAAACGGTATCGCCTCATTTGAAATATATTTTAGTCAAAAAGGAAATTACTTCAGCAAACTTCAAACATATTTGGAGTTTGCTGAAGATTGCTGACGAAACAAGCACGAAGAAAGTCAATCTTTGTCTATAAATGTGTCAATTATTTGATGTATTATACTTATTGGATTTTTGTTACCTTAAGATTTTAGAGTTTGCTTGAAGTGATTAGTTGCTTAGCTTAATATTTATCCTTATTTTATCCTTATCTCTATAAAAATTATTTATTTCTATTTATATTTATCCTTAAATGATTCCCGCAATATTCTGGTGACTTCCTCGCATCAAAATGATTGCTCTAATTTTTCGACAGCCATCACACCTCCCTCGGTCTTCAAAATTCCGTTCCTCTCCCGTGTGGCTCTTCTAATCTTCTGACACCTCTCCTTCTTGCCTCTCTTGGAGCCAGGTCCTTACCGCATCCAATAACTCGCACTGTGCCTTCTCTCCCAGACCTCTAGGCTCTGGAAACGTTTTCTGAAGTTCCGCTCGTCACTTCCCTGGCGCACACAATCATTGTGCCATTAGGGATGCCTCCTCTACCTCCTGTCTCGCAGCGGAGAAAACAGAAATTCTCTTCGATGGGAGTAATTTCGATGGGAGGATCTCGAAGATGAGACCTTAGTCTTAAGACCAAAACTGGGAGATCGTGATGTTTGTACCGCTCAAAAGTTGTCTTCATTTCCCGACGACGCTGCGCTGATCATTTATTTTCGCAGATCAAGTACATAGAACACGGCCCTGGCTTCCTATGAGTTCATCAAAAATTTCTATTAAAGAGAGATAGAGCCAATATTATTATCACTATTCGAGAATCCAGAAAAGCGAGACGCTATCAAGTGATTGCAATCGGAAGTAGAGGTTGAGGGATACCCTTAATAGTAGTCAGCAGAAGCACGTTGAGATTCAGTGGCGTTGAGCAGTTTTTTGGGATTTTATTTATTTTCTTCGATGTGTTCTCTATATTTTAACGCTCAATCAAATTAAATGCAATTCTTTTCATAGTTAGATAGTTGTAGCTATATTAGTATTCCATTTTATTTCAGTTTTTAGGTTTTTAGTTTTAGGGTTCGCGTGGTGTTCTAATTTTTACGCATTACATTTCTCTTTTTTTAACAGTTTGCAGTTGTGTCGGGTAAAGTAGGTTGAGATGAATATAAAACCATTTCCTGGACCCCTGTATTTTATTATATTTGCTCTATATTTCTGCATACTTCCCGTTTGCCATTATTCTTTCTATACTGCACGTACTTCTCATTCCGTCCTGTTTACCCAACATTCATCCCACTATCGGTAATGTTAAATCTATACGACTATATCCGGTTTGGAAGAGACGACTTTACTCCTAGAAAATCGCCGATGCATTAAATTTTAAAATGTGATGTAACAAATAATCTTCTTAATGTATCGTCAAAATATTGATTATTCAGCTTGGGTTCCTCATGCGTTGAATTATTGAGGGCAGTCCTTACAGAAATATTCTTTTTAGGCTGTGAGTTTTCGCGTTAAATACATCTTTAAGTAGGTATAGACATTTTATGGTTTTTTTACTTCCTACGTTTTGAAATAATATTTAGTATATTTGTATAAAAATTTTAACATTTTTTTGGCATTGCTATGAGTTTTATATCTCATGGTAATAACACTTTATGGCATCTACTGAAATACGTTTCGCCATTCAAATGGATAAAGGTATCTCACATTTTTGCTGTTTCAAAATATTGTGCCGCATAATTTTCCTTGTTATGCCGCTTCTCGTACCATGATGCCGAGACAATCTTGAAAAAATGTATATATTGAGAATAGATTTCGGGTATCGGAGATTTCGATGGACAACAAGGAGCAAACAAGAAAATACTCGGCGTGTCACTGAAGGCTGCATCTTCCGGGTTTCATTGTATGGTGGTTGACGGGACGACAGTTTCGGCTGCATTCCAGAATGCATCTTTAGGTGGAAGTGCCTGATGCGGCATTTCGGCCGTTGTTATATAGATCGTCCGTTGAAGTGTCTCCTCTCAGATTGGTCTCCTCAGGACTCCCATTCCGTCGACCGGTAAGGTGAAAGTAGCTATGAAAATTGTGCACACTTCTCGTTCAAATAATTTTTTTTTCCTCTTCAAAGTTAATTCAATTAATAGATACATTTTCATATAATTAAATAATTTTAAGGCAAAAAATATAATTCAAAGACATAGGGTCACTGAGACAAGTCCAATAAAGACTTAATTAGTAATTATAAGCATTCTGGCACGTATTCTTTACAGATTTTATTTTACATTCTCTACTTTCTGCCCGGTCCTTCGCTGCTCCCCTCATTTCACCGATGTATATTCTCAGTGTTATATCGGTCAAGATACTATACATTTTTTACCTTCAATCTCTCTTACTCTAACTTAATAGTTATTTTAGTGAATAACGTAGCCAAGTTAAGATATCTCAAGGGTGGTAATCAGGACTGTAATTATCCGTTCCTAACTTAAAGGTTGTTGAATGAAACGCTGACCGCCGAAATAATTTTTTTGTATATTTTATGGTTTAATTAACGTTGCAAGGTTAATTTAAGCAGTTTCTGCTCATTAAAGTAAATCAAACTGCAACTGAATGATAATTAGGTAAATAATTCTTAATTTGAAAACCACTCAAATTTGTTAGCATTTGTAACTTGGGAAGGAGCTATACTGCGAAAAGGAACAGCGAACTCTTCGCAGGTGAAGTCTCTCTCTACGCTGTTATCGCTCGCGGAAGGAAAAGAGCCTCCAATACCGTCTTCTTCAAGGTCACCGCAAGTGAGCCCGCCTCCCCCCTCTCCCTAAAATCGTAGCGCAGAGGCCCTGGCTTCTGAGGAAGGAAGTCATCCCGTCTTTTTCTCCGAGCCTTGGCTCCACTTCAGGTGTTGCTTCAACTCCATCGAACGCTCTTTGCTCTCGAGCGCAATTGCTTCCCGCGAGCGTTCCGCAGCGGAAGCATTAGCAAAGGCGACATTTATAGAGTTTCGGGTGCAGTTGGAGCCGGTGCGGCGTTCCAATAGCAGAGAAAACGTTGGCTACCGCCCTAGATCTCTGTTATCGACTGAAATATCTCGAGACGCATTTGGCTAATTTCCCGTGTTTTTAAATACAACCTTCAGTATCGTTGGCGAGAAGAAATAAAATTGTAGTGAATCTTTTTACGAAAATATCTATTTTTTTATTGGTGTATTTTATATTACGTAAATATCAGCTTATTTTCAAGAAATGCGTTAAAATGGAGTATTAGTTACGTAGTAAACCTTTGCTTATTTCCACAGTGAAAATAATCGTGGTTATTTCCATCCTATGATAATGTTTGTTTAAGAATTTGTAATAATACATGTATATAAGTTCCAAAGATGGCAAATTTACCCGTGGCACTCAGCATGCGTAGACGTTTTAAATATACTATATTTCGTATCAATTCAATCATTCTCTATATTTTCAAGCCAAAATACGAGACCTGAAATGAAATTAGTTCAAAATACTGACATATTGGGCTTCAAATGATACTAATTTGTGGTCTTAACATGTTAAAGTGCTTTTTTCCAGAATCTCTAGTCGCTCCAGACCTATGGTTAACGACACAATTCAATATTTGCCTATAAGAATTATTTTATTTTAAAATATGGGTAGTCTGAAATATTTTACCAATAAGTTTATCTTACCTTGACAAAACTTATCGCATTGACTAAAGTGGATTAAATTTTTTTGCAAGCGTTATTTTCCATATCAACCGCTTATTTTGCTAAAAAGAATTTCCTCTCCATCCACTCTGAAGTTGTGAAAGGAAATCACGACGCAAATTACGAATTACGTATATAAAAATGAATTACTATGAGATCATGGGGGGTTATTCCGTAAGGAAGGCGCCCGATGCCATCTGAAAAAAGATGCTTTTTTGGCATCAGCTACTCGAAATGGCATCGGTTGTTATTCCGTAACTAAGTCGCCCGATGCTATCTGACAGGAGATGCTTTTTTGGCATCAGCTACTCGAAATGGCATCAGTAGTTATTCCATAACTGTCGCCGATGCCATCCGTGTCACGGGCGCCAGAGGCCGTGAGATAATGGCATCGGCGAAAAATCATCAGAAAAATCTTCGCTACGCGATCGTCTTTTGTCCATTCCTCGTATCTTCCGATATTTATAGTGTCGTATTGTTTACAAAGATCATGCGCGTTCAAAAGGTTTGTCAGCTTCTCCCATTGCTGCCTTTAAGTATTTATTTTTTCCTAAGGAGCTCTCGAAGGCTTATTAGTAATCTTTAATTAGAAGTTCAGTAATTTCCTTAGATTTTTCCTCTGCCCCTTCAACCGTTTTGTTGTTGTAAAACAGAATAAAGTTGTTGGCACAATATATCGAATTGTATATATTACCTTTCACTAAACAAGTATACGTATATCATGTAATGAAATACGTAGTGCACTCCCTGACAAAAATTCCTTACAGTTCTTTAGTAGAATTCCTTGGACTGTTTTATATTCCTTAAAGCATTGAACTAGTTTCTTAATCGGATAAGCGTACATTGGCAATTATTTACACTGTTCTGCTCAGATTTCTAAATGCATTCATTCCCAACATAATTCCGAATGATATTCCTACGGCTATTACATAAGTTACATAATAAGAAGAGGATGTATAAATTAAACACTCGCTTGCATTCATTTACCTTGTATTTATTTTAGTAATTAATTCTACATTTACTTGTAGAATGTTTACATATATTCTGCATCCATTTATATTATTTAGAAATAAGTTCTTCAGCCATATTCTCCGTAGCTTATCTACAAAAAAGGTCTCTGAAAGAAGAACAATCAGAAGACTTAAATATTGCACTGATAACATAGGTATCTTTCAATAAATTATTAAAATAGTTCAATTAATTTTCAGCAACTTCTATCAATTATATTTCAAAGGCCTTCCGTCAGTAAGTGGTGCAAAATCATTAATATACATTGATATAAAAAGCGCTATGAAGAAATTTCACAAGTATAACCAGTAGGATAACCAGCTAAAATACTTCGTAAGCGAACATTTAATTTTTGATCATTTAATTTTCACCTCTCTTATTAGCGAAATGTCTTCCTGAAATGGATCATCACGGAGAAAGGGCCGTGGTACGACGTTTTCTACATAATATATTCCGTGGAGGCCCACACATAAATGTTGTAATCCCCGGGTTGTTAAGAAACCTAATATTGCGAATCGAAACCTGCGTACAAAATGGAACATGTTTTAATTTTACTTAAGTGTGTTTTACTTACCTCGAGCAATCCATTTTCTCTTGAGAATATAATTATCTAAAAGCAAAAGTCACCGACTCTACAAACGTTTTTCAAACGCACAGCTAAAGTAAACACAATCCCATTGGTTTAAGTATAGCGTTATTCGCTTGTTATCAACTCATCAACGTGAGACATCATGGATACGGGCATAACTTCATTATCAACTAGAAGTTCTTTGACGCACGAATGGCATCGCTAGTCACCGATGCCATTTGCTGATGCTGCCGCTGGCGGATTTTACGGAATAACCTCCGATGCCATTTTTGGATGCCGTCTCGAGAATGGCATCGGGCGCCTTGAGAATTAGGGAATAACCCCCCATGTGCAATTATCATGCTAAATACCGTAGTTGTGAGAAAGGGACGTTGGTTTTAGATGATCCGTAAAGCTTTTTCAACACTTTGAGGTCATACACGTGTTTTAGGTGAGATTACAAAAAAAGAATTAGATGGAGATTTGTTCACTTTGCTCAGAGGAATTCCATCACTAAACATGTGTGTTTTTGAGATGAGTTGCTTGCATTTGGGATCAAATAACATTAAAAATTCATAGATGTCCCAGGATTTTTGCAAACGGATTGAGAGAGCGGGTCATCAGGGATGATATTTCACAGTTCCAAAAATAGGGCGAGTGTTGTCTGGGGTTATTAGACGGGATGATTCGGGTGATAAATATGCTTCCTTTCCCCAGTAAAATGTGTGTCACGTTTATGGATGTGCGGATTAAAAAAGCATCCTTTTCAACAAGGCGTACCCACACTCCCCCCCCCCCCCCCCCCCCTCTCTCCTTCTCACTTCTCTCGGACGGTGAAGGAAAAAAAGATCCCTTAATGACTCATTCTCTCCGTGAAAATGGTCGGGAGCCGCACGCATATCCATCACAAGGGTACCCAACCCTTTTCCTCCCACCCCCGCCCCACACCCTGATTCCGGAGGCAACGCCCTGTCCCCCATCCCGCTCACCACCGGCCTCTCGCCCACTCTTACGGTAAAAACCCCTGCCCTCCCTCCCCAGTCCTCCTTTCCCCGTGCCGCTTCAATCCTTTCATTCCCTCCTCGGTCTTCCAGAGCACAATCACTCTCGGACTCGCTCTCCCCAGAACCCCTGCGGACCCCTCCTCCGACCCTTAAATCCCTCCACAAACACCCCTCCCCCTTCACCTATCACAACCTCAAATCCATCCATCCCACATGCGCCAGGATTATCGAGGACCGCTGTAGGGCTTTGTCCCTCAAGGGTCTCTCTCCTACTCCCTGGAACTCACGCACCTCAATCCCTTTTCCTCCACTCAAGGAACAGTTTTCTACCCTTCTCAGGATCCCTTCAGCCGGAGTAGAGGGGAATGGGGCCGCAAAAACTACCGCAGAGTGATACCGCGCAGTCCTAGACTTTTCTCTCCTCAAATCTCCTTCTCCAACTCTTCCTCACCCCTTATCCCGCCTCGAAAGCCTCGCTTTCTTTTTCTCACTCTCGGCCACAAGTGAATTTTTATTCCCTCTATCCCTTGCCTCAATACTCCCACCATCTCACCGTCATCCCGTCTTTCTTAATCCCTTCCTCAATTGGTTTCCCGTTGCTTATCTTTGTCCTTTTCCGCTCATCATTGGTGTCACTTTCCTTTCCGCAATCACTCCCCTTGTCATGCGTAACCACCGACCTCATCCCTCATGTCTCCTGTGCCTATTTTGCTTAAGGTTTTCTTAATATTTTTTTCTACTTTTTGCGGCGCTAATCCTCAACCATATTGGCTGTCTCTTCCGAAATTATCCCTCTCCCGAGAATATTTTCATTGACAAGAAAACTATTTCCCGATAATATGCGCAAGCATATTTTCTCCTGTGTACGTAATAGATAGTTAATCAACTTCCACAATATACAATCGTTTATTGTGGTAACAAAGATCTCTGAGCAAGATGCGATTCATTAAAAAAACCTCCTAATTTAACATTTTATTTGTCTGACAACGCGAAAAATTATGATGGAGAGAAATACTCCTAGGTGATAAATAATATCGACCTCAGCCTTAATGATATATTCTTACTTTTTATTCTATTTTAGCGTAAAAGCTTTTTTTGCTCGTATAGAATGATTCCTTAGTAGCCATTCTTCTGCTGTTTCCTAGGTGAATGGCGTGTATATGAATAGTACCGATGCAGTTTTCCTGCTCCATTCGCCTCTCTGAATGTGCATTCCCTATCTATTCGACATCTAATGTGTTTACCGTGATCAAAGAATAGGTTTTGTGTAAGTAAGTTCTAAGAGACAACAAGTCGACTCTCCTATTAAGTGGTATCTTAATTAAACTTCTCTTCTTTTGTGAGCTTTCTCAAGCTGAAGAATGAAAGCCGTTATCCTGCCTGTAATGCGTATGCCAATTAACTAATTCTTTAACTGCAGCCGCGCTTCAAGCGTTTCCCTTTAGTTCCGACTCGCAACGAAATATAAATACAATAGTTACGGACTCTAATTTCCTTCCAATTTATCCTACTATTTATATCACATTCCGAAATAAAATCCTGATCACATATACCTTTACCTTTTTTTTGAATGGAAACTTGATGGTCATTGATTATATGTGCTTTTAGTGTTGTTGTAAGGTGTCTCCTCTAGTTTCTTTCTTTTTTCATTGTTTCATTCATTTTCATTTTTCTTCTTCAAACGATTCTCATTTATTGAAGTGCTCGTTTTCTCTTCCTATCTGTCAAATTTCCGAAAAATTCTTTTTCTCCTTCGCTTGTATTACACGGTTAGATTCTTACTCATAATGCTTATCTACAGCATTTCTTATTTGTTAAATGCTTTTTATTTGTCTTCGCACTGCCAATCATCCTTGACACATCACCTGATAGCAACAGTCACTTTTCAACTTTAAATGATTTTAAACTCCGTATTCTACCAAAATTCTACCCTAAGGTCTTACCCTAGATACTCGTTAGGTTTCATTTTTCTGTCCTACTATCATATTTATATTTGACTTCCGCAACCTAGAGAATTTTATCCGTAGTTTTCTTTTTCACTTTAAGTTACTCGCGGTTCCGAAACCAATCAAATGACACATTAATCTGAAGATAAAATTTTCCTCATTTAAGAATATTTGCGTACTAAGGGTGGTTTAACATGTTTTTAGTTCCAATAAAGTAAAATTCACTAGGGATATCCCCCAAAAAATCATGATAGGCCTCCATTTATTTTTCACGTAAGCAACTGAATCCCGAAGTTAACGGTAAACTACATCTTTAAGGTTATGTACGTGCGATGGTATTATTTGATTTTATCATATTTCATTTCCATATAAAGCGTATTGGTTTATTATAGAGTAAATATATTTCATGCGGCGCGTCTACATTCAAGTGATGTGGAAGTCACTGGATGGAGTGCGGTGGAGAGTAAATCATCACCAAACCTTACGGTGCACGTGTATGTTACGCATATACACTCATCTAGATACATTATACATTTTCCCCTTTATTATTCCCAAGCTTATATCCTCGTTTTCCTTTTCATACAATTCGGCGGCTTTTTTATTGTTCACATCGAGTTAAGTCACAGCTTTTCCGTTTTCCAGTAGTTACATTGTGAGAAATGTAGGTTGTAAATTGGCTGTTGAATGGATGAGTAGTTGATTCAGCCGCATCATCCTCACAAACTGAGTCTTAGATTTCTAGTTTATACTCTGAAAAGGAATATTGCCGTTGCATTATTTTTGAGTATTTTTCCATATCCTTTTTCGAGCGCGTGGAAATATATTTTACTCTTAAAATATCCTAATCATTTTGTCACCCATTGCTCTTTCTCTTCATCGGCGTCCTTCTCGCCTGGAATCGTCATCTTAGTGAACAATTTCGACCTTTCCCCTCGACTTGACCCGTCAACGTTACGCCACCCTTTGCAAGTTTCAATCTCTCTCGCCTTTTCCATTTCACGTCTTTTTGAATTCCTCCGCGGCCCTTCCCCCCTCCCTCTCCTTTCAAATTCCCCTTCCTCATCAGTTTCATTCCGTCTAGGTTCAGCTCCTCCCGCAATCTCACCTTGCCCCCGATCTAAACAAGCCCTACTCCGCCCGCCTCCTACGTCATATTCCTTTGCCCTTCGGCCCACACTTACTTGCTTTCCCTACCGCCAGAAAGGGCATTCCCCAAGCCTTCTCCCGTCCTATCCCTCGCCCTCTTCCGCATTCTCCCGTCCCCAAAGAGCCTCTACGTTCTCTTAGCCTCGCGCCTTCTCGCTCTTCCTTCTCCCTGGCCCCTTATCCGCGCTCCTTTCCTTCGCAAGGGGTCTCTCCCCCCACCCTCCATTCCTGCCCGTCTCTTCTCGTGAAACTAACCTCAGGGGGAATCCGCGAGCTTCCAATATGCTAAAAGCATCTTTTGTCCCTCCCTATGCTGCCTTCCCCCTACTTCTCCTCTGTTTCCATAACCCTCCCTTAGCGAGCTCGCCAGAGAAACCCCATTTTTCTCTCCTCCTCCTCGTTCACTCCTTCCCGTCCCCCTCCCCCCATTGCGACCTCTGTCCTCCCCACTTTTGGTCTTTCCTCCTTCCCGCTTCCTCTCTGTCTCACGCCCAAACCGCATGCTTCCATCTCCTTCTGTCTTTTCTGCCCTTTTTCTGTCCTCTCTAACCCGACCCCAGTAGGGTCGGCCTCCCTCGCCACCTTCCTGCCTCTTCCATTTTCCCCACGTCCTCTCTCTCCCTTAGCAATTACATATATTCCCCTCCGCCGGTGGATTCTGTTTTTTTACTCATTCCCGCTTCCCGTTATCCCATTTTCCTGCATCCAAGGCTTGTTCGACCCCTTCCCTACCCATCTCGCAACTTCCTATGGACACCTCTGTATTTCTTACATCTTTCTTCACCCCTTTCAAGCGATTTGTTTTTATTTGATTGATGGCCCGCGCATTAGCTTTGTGGTGATCATCATTGCCCAGTTGACCCCCGGGGTCAATTCTAGGTGAGATTGTGCGAGCATTTCTTTTGTCTCCAAACTTCCGAGTCTTCCTATCCTCTAAGACGAGTTTAAACGTTTGGTCGTGGTATGTCCTCATCTTGGCGTTGCATATTCTTCCCAACTTTCAACCCTGATGAATAAAAGTGGGGCAATTTAGAAATGAACAAAGGTTGATCATAGAATATCCGTTCTCAGATCTCAAGTGTAGTTGAGCATACTGCAGGTCCGTTATACTTTTATTTCTTTGCGTTGTCGAAGTTAACACCCCTCTATTTTTCCGTAGGTACAGATTATAATGTATATTGCTGTTTTTGGCGTCCTTTTTTAATTAAAGTATCCTACGTTAATTGCCTGTACATACTTTGTCATCTTCTCTAATGTAAAGCCCCTATCAGTTTTGACGTCCTGGTTCAATGCGTAATCAAACGGTGAATTATGTTTTTATCGTATATGAACTAATATTGAAGCTGTTTATCGATTGTCATATCTGCATTGAAGGTGATCTTACAAATACTTTTTTTGGTGGTTTCGGCTTCATATATTGATGATTTCTTTCGTAATATGCTATCATGGTAGCCTTTCTCAGGAATCTGATTATGTTGAATGATTTGAAAAAGGATCGCATATTTTATATCGGCTCTCTGAGGTGAACAATGCATGGAAAGGAGTACAAACTCCTGGTTAAATAGGTCAGTCACATGTGTAAGATCGATGAAATGTTCACTTAAATTTTTACTTGTAGTTTGCCAATTTACTTTTTTTTAATTCCCATGCCTTTTACACTTTTGTAATCGGAACCTTCTATGTACATACTTTATCTAGCATCAATTCATGAAAAATATTTTTTTCTAATTTATCTTTAAGCTCACCTGATTATTTTAGCTGTAAAGACTTTATCATCATTAAAGTTGACATTCCTAAGATTGGTTTGACGCACTTGTCCACTTTATTTCCTTATTTGTTAACAACGTTGTATCCACAAAAGTCTTCTCTTTTGCGTTCTTAAATATTTCCTCAATAATTCTCATACGGCGTATTCTTCTAATTCACTAAACATTAGGTAATATTATATTTGACAAAAGGAGCTTATAGTATAAATATTTTTAAATATCATTTTCTCATAACTCTACCTCGTCATGCTTGCCTAGAAACTACGAGTAAAATTGCGATGACGACCTATTATCTTGCATTCACTATTTTTGTTTCCATTTACTTGTTACATTTTTAGATTTAGTTTCCTAGTTTCATTGCGTTTTTTCTTTTCCATGAAAATAAGATATAAGAATATTGTTGAAAGAATACTGCTAACGTGATTAATGGAAATAGAGCCCTATTTATTATCAAAGATCTATTTTAGCCCTCTCTTATCTGTACTTCAGTGGATTCTAAATTTTCAGGACGACTTTATGAGCTGAGAAGTAATGGAACCTCAACACTTATCACCGATGATACTAGCCTGCTTTTAAGTCTTCTTTAATCTATAAAAATGCAAAATCGGGTTTTTAAAGATAATGAAGAGACGTTACCTCCTCCCTTAGTAGGATTAAAAGTCGAGGGAAATTTTCCATTCTCCTTCCCACCAATCCCGCGGGACTTAACTCGAATTATTTTTCACGGAAGTAAGGCTTGAACCGAATCCTGCAGCCGAGGAGAGGACGTGGTGAGCACTTGGCGTTCTCAGCCTTCGCGAGGGAGTACAATGCGGAAATGGTATGCAGTGGTGCTCTTCTTTCTCATAGCTCACTCCCTTTTTAGTTGTCGTGAGCCGCACCTACACAACGAAAGCGCCATTACATCCCTTTTGCGTTTTATTTCTTCGCCAACTTGAAAGCCCGCCCAAGGTAAAAGCGACGTGCGTCTCCGCCGTCGTCTGAGTCATATTTTGCTTGCATTGTTTTCGTTTCTCCTACTTTCTCACAACATACCACTCTCAAATACCTTTCTGATATCATATCCCTTTCCCCTCGTCTGGGGTTTACGTTAGAAGGCCCTGGCGTTGATCATTATCTGTCAAATTCAAGTCAACTGCGATTCGATCCCCTGCTGATTCCCCTTGCCTCCGTCATAACGCTTCATCCAGGGTAAAGGGTCGTAAGCGCGGTGACGCTATAAAAGAGAAGACCCGGGGAGTGCTTACGTGGATGGCTTCTGATAGAGGCGTTCAAAAACAAAAGGAGATTTGAGAAATCCAAGAAAGACCGACATCAAAGAGGTGTGTTATGGTGGACCTATTAAGGTTGGGTTGGTCATTAAAGCGGCCAACTTTTCTCTCTTAGTCGTTTGACGGGGCGTGGGGAACATTTTGAAGGCCTCATTTTTGCAGCCGTATCTTCTCTTTAAGGCAATGGAGTAGATTCCCCTTTTATCGTGTACTTGCCGGAAAAAGGACAGAATGCAAGTATAATGATTAATTAATGAACAGTTTCCGTTGCTGCCTGCTTCCACGAGAAATCACAAGCATGTCGCTGGGTTAAAAACGTGAGTAGTTTTAGATTTCCAAGAAGGTAAATTAGTTTTCATTTTTGATAAAAAGTTACTTTAGCCTAGCTGAAATCATTGGTTAGATATGACTGTATAGTTCTCAAACGTATTTTTATACTGGCCTTAGTCCCTATTGAACTATTGGATTTTCACGAGTTAAATGTATTATCTTTGGGACAGAAAGTTTGTGTGAAAGGAAAACATTACGATAGCACATTTAATTACAACTATTTACTCAATCTTAAACTAACTATTCAAATGATTAGCCTGCATTTTCGGAACATAGTTCTTCTTTAATTTTACGTAAATTAAATATTCCGGCTAGTAATATTTTTAGAACTAACATTAAGCCTTGGATGCATATTATATTGGATATTCACGAGACGTGGGCTTCGTGCGCATCTATGCTATTTGGGAGAGCTTGGAAGCCTTTCAACGCGTACCTAGTACCGTACCCGGTTGGTTATCTTGTAAACCAGTAAAATGGGAGTAAAAGACTGTAAATTCTAGCTTTTCTGCGTAATGTGCATTTGCAACAAGACTAATTATCTTCCATTTTCTTAATATATATTTAAAAAACCCTCTGGTGGATCTTTACCATTCAAGCGTTGTCGTAATTAGTCCATCTATTCACCATTTCTTTGTTGTTTAATTAACATTTTTTCATCGATATACCTCTATGACTATAAGAGTTTCTCTTTATAGTATTTTGATCAATGTAGCCTTTTATGTGAGGGCGAGAGAGTATCCAATCCACCCTGTCGTCCAAATCCCAGTTAAAAGTAACTTGGAAACAATAACGTAACCTCGGCAAATGATATAGTTTTGTTTTTATCACAATAGTGCAGGATCAAGCATGAGAAATTTTTCATTAGGTCTTTTTTTCATTAGGGAACGAAGCCTTGAGACCTATCGAACTTAAGCAATTATTTGTACTCCCTTCGAAATCACCAGCGCAGTATTTCTTTTTTGCGACGTTGTTGCTTTTCTTGAGGATGGCATCCTACTGTCACATAGTTGGTAACTGCATTAAAACTTCCGCCATGCCTTCTGATGAGGACTTCGAACAATATTAATCCAATTACCAGCACATCTTCTCCATTACAGTCTTTGAGTGGGGCTCACCGAAACCCCATCCTTTGCCTCCTCCGCCTAGCTGTCTCTCCCCAGTACCCTTCTTTCCCTTCAACTCTTCACCGAATTCCCCGCGCCAGAAATAAGTCTCCTGATGTTTCCCCTTTCATTTATCCCTTCCAGGGATCGCTTAGCCGCCGCCCCTCGCCTTTTCCCGCCCCCCCTCAACCGTAGAAAACCCCAGCCCCGCTCTACGTGACGCGAAAGCTAATTGAAGTCTCATTCGAAATCTAAGTTGACATAAATTTGAGTTCGCAGGGGTGCTCCGGGATGTTACCCCGCGGAGTTAGCCTCCCCCATGGCAATGAGGCCCTGCCTTCGACCCCCACCCGCTTGGTCACCAACTCCGCTCTGTTCCCAAACCCTTCCCCTCCCCTCCTCCAACAAACCCTTCTCTCCTCTCTTGTGGATAACTTCCCACCCTCGATTCTCTTATCTCTCATAGCCCTACCCCCCTTCCATCATCCGACACCCTTCCCCCCTGCCTCCGTCAGCCTTCATCAATTTTTCCTTTTCCCTTTGGTTCCCGAGCTCTATTTCCACACTGAGGACGTCAAAATGTATGAGGCAATGGGATAGGGGGGAGGCGAGTGGGGGAGGGGGAGTTATTTTTTATGGCTTTGACCGGCTATCTGCTATCCGCCCCGATCCCTATCGGCCTGTCGATTCTCCGCTCTTCAAACGTTTGCGGCGTATTAATCACGCATGTAAACGAAGGGGAACGGATGACATCATCATTTTATTTCACGGAGTAAGTGAATCGTGGGGCTTATAAAAATGAGCTCGTCCTAATTTTGAAAATGCGGTAAAAATTGATTATCCATGACAATTATTGATTAACCGTCATTTTGCTCAGTATGCATGCATAAAATGTAAATTTGGGCTCATGTTTTTTTTAATTACGTTTAAAAGGTTTGTTACCAATTTTTATTTTTCCATGATTGTAAGTCAGAATCAGTTATTGCTATGAATGTAGATAAAAGTTAAGCACATAATTTTAGTCATAATAGAAATTCATGAAAGTGACCAAATTCGTAATGACGTATGTATTTATTTTTGGTTTTTAACCGCGCTCTTCAGGCGTCCATTTGAATATTATGTGTTTTTCGCTTAATGTGCCACATTGGCATAATAAAGAGCACAATATCTTGCAAAAGCTTCAGCTAATGCTGAAATCTTTAGCTGAAAATAATAGCTTAATTTTGTCTTCGTCTACTTTTTTATCTCGCAAAATTTTAATATTTTAAGATTTCCTTGCCAGAGAGATTTGATATAATTGATAGGTAATAAGGGAGACTAACTCCTGATTCTATTCCGATTTTGATCAAGAGGTGTATATATTTTGTAGTTTAGTCTTTTTTATTTAGAGGCACAGTAATTTAGTAACCACAACAATTTTCTCATATCTGTTATCACTTAATAATGTAATAATTTATATTAGCAATGAATAGTCTCCAAACTGTGGTTCATAATTTTGAAGTTTTTCCTTCATGTGTTCTGGATAACCTCCATTAAATACGTATTTATTTACTTATTAAAGAAATGTATTTATCTCATTCGTGTATGGTTAAAATGCAGTTAGGCCGGTTGTCCAAGGTTCTGCATGTTTTCGGTTTTAATGCACAGCATATTGTTATGGCATGTAGTAATCAGCGGCTTTTAACTTCAGCCACGACCAGCAGGACAGAAGATAAAAAATTGAGTCCAATGATTAATAATTACCATTCTTGTCGTACTTATGCACAGTTGGATCGGTTATTCATCTCATATCTCTCAATAGTATCAATTGCGTATGGCATTCCTGGTTTCCTTCTTCGTTGCCAAAATGATATTTTGAGAAAATATTGGACAAAGGCCTAATACTCTCCATTATGCTTTAGTGTATTTCTCGCATTCCTGAAATGTAGTAGTTAAAACTTTGCTAACTGTGATAGAGTGGATATTGTATTCACTACTGTAACAATCTTTAAATAAACTTGAAAACTAAAAAACAATTCATTTTAATAAGCCTATAGGAGACTGGTGATACTTTATAATTCAGTAACAAATTTTGATCGGTTTCTGTTCACATTAGAAATAGTCCATATCAAGATGAATGGTATGTATGTATATGCGTTTCCTTGCATTATTTCAGTACTTTCAAATGAATCTCACCCTAAGTTGGAACGGCGTCGTTACTTTTGTCTTCACATTTTTCCGATGCACGAGAACCCTACCAGTACGGTCGATATCGTCAGAGAAAATTATTATGTTTTTCCTCATTAATCTAAGCACTTGTGTTTGCTTGATTAAAATGTTCGCAGTCACATGTTCCCTTCGGATAGTTATTCATTTAGACAGAGACAACTGCTCAATCTGCGAAGTAAAATTGAATTGCTTCGGTGATACCCATTAAAAAGTTTGCCCCATCAGTAGCCAGCGTTGAAGTTTTTCGGGAGGGCGGTGTTACCCTAGTTACCGTAAGGCTCTAGCGATTATTTCATTCTTAATTCATTCTCCCACCATTTTCTTCCCACCCGACCTGATGGTGCTGGCACTTGGCACGTGTGCTCTCTTCATGAGGGAGCAGGGGAGAAGAATAAAACTTCCAATTATTTCCCCTCGTCCATTTACCCTCATTTCCAATTTTTCTCCCCACCCTCCCTCTCTCTCTCTCGCTTTCTCCCCTTTTCCACACCCCCAGGGACATCCCCTTTCCATTCTCCTATATCACCCGCCCTCTCCCACATCCCGAGCCTTTGCCAACCTCCTCCACCTCATTTGGCCCGGCTTTGGTCCATGCTTCAACCCACCCCCAGCTCCGAGCCCGCCTACCGCTAGTCCCTCTTCCACCCATTTACTTATCTCCCGTGCACCTCCCATTCCCCTCTCAGCCTCCTTTCAACCCTCCTGTCCCCCTCCCTCCGCTTATATTCATCCCCTCTCGCATCCCCGCCCTCTAACCGCCACCCCACCTCTACTCCTCACTCTCTCCAAAATGGGACCTTTTCTACGCTTCTGGCACAGAGCGCCAACTGCTGTAAGGTAGAGAGGTGGGACCCTTTCTCCAATCCTGATTTACGATTCGTCCTTCCCCACCACCTCTCTGCCTTATTCTCTTCTCCCCAGCATTTCCCTGCGTTATCTACTTTAGTTCCCTTCTCCCACCCATCCGACCCGGTGACTCCCTTTGCCAATCCTACGTAACATAACCGTTCCTCCTTCACCTTGCCGCTCCCCCCACCTTCCTCATCCCTCCTCCCAAAGGGGTTCTTCTCTTTACGGTGCCCCGACCGCTAATTTGGTGGCACACACACACAGAAAGGCTGTCTTCACCCGTTCTCGGCGTCCCGCACGTTTTTGGCGGCCAGATGCGATAATGGCTCCCCGTTCATTTTTTCCCTCCGAGTGATAGTTTTTATTTTTATTTCTTCGTTCTTTTTTATGCAAATGTGTGGGTCCGGTGTTACTTCTTCTTCGAGTCGACTTTTGGTGGAGATTTGCCACCAAAAAAATTATTCGTCACGTCGAGTGGGGGACTTTTGTTGGTAAAGAACGCTGCGCAAATGACGTGGTGTGGTGGCTATACTGTTACTTACCTTGTCCGACGTAGAGGCTGGTGGAACTACGATAACAATGATATTTTTTCTTTTATGGCGATGTGTGTTCCTTCGAGTATTTATTTATGCCGTCTTCAATTGGGACAATTTTGAAACCGGAGGTAGTGAAAAAAACTTTTATGAGTTGTGTTTTCTTCAGTGTGAATTTTCATGCAGTGAAGGCAAAATGAAGTAACTTTAACCTCCTGATGTTCTTGCAGGGCATATATGACGCCTAAGTTTGTCTTTTTGTAAAAAAAATGCTATTTACTCAACCCAAAATTGAATAGACAACCTTATGTATGTTATAAATTAAAATAAGGGAACCAAATAACAATAATATGTCACCATTTTCGTTGTCTGGTGACTTGAGCACTGGGCGTACCACCACAGTACGCATGTTTGAATCTGAGAGGGGTCTCGCTGGCTGTTTAACAATGCCCAAATTTTCTGCGCACTATATTTAGAAAGCCACAGACGAGGAAATAGCTCTCCTACTTGCTATATTGTTAGTGCATATTCACACCCCGTTTATTTTGGTATTTCACACCTTTGGTGGAACACTGCTTTAATTGAAATCAGATGGAATAACAATTGGACGGAAATACCTACGTATGCTGCATACGTTCAAATTCCCACGCCGTCCTGTAAGCTTAGAAGCCTTAATATAGGGGTATCTGTGGTGATCCCGTCAAGCTACCATTTATGTAGCATCTTAAGTGTAATTAATTTTTTAGCGAGTAGTCCCCAAACAATGTCTCCTAATCGGCTTAATTTGGTTGGCGGCCTTTGAAAGAGGGGAGAATTTTCACCTTACTCCCATGCGGAAGCGGTCTTTATAACCATGCCAACGAATACGAACTCGTTATTGAAATGATTAGAACCGGAAAAATGCTTACAGATGCTGAAGAATCCTATCGCACTGGACTTAACATAGCACATAGCACATAACAAGTTATTATTATCTCTTACATTAAAACTTACATTATTCCGCCTTTTGTTTCCCTGATTTACAAATGAAGTCAATGCAGTCCCTCATTCTAAAATATTTTTCTGCGTTTCTGGTGAGGGACAAATTACTTGCTTAGTTTAAGGCACCTTAGGTGCCTTTGCACTGCATGCTTAAGCTTTGTAAAGGAACCGTTACTATGGTCGAAATGTATGTACCATTTAATTATTTTCCCTATATTCTTGTTTCTAGCGCTGTTTTTCTCATTCACTGGAATGTTGATTGCGTTAGTTGAGATTTAATTTATAATCTTACTCTTGAGACACATTCCAACAGTCTTTGGTATTGGTCAAATTATAATTTTTCTAAGCTTCTTTTACCTTACATTCATAACAGCCAAAACGATTTTATAATTTCTAAAAGCTTAGAAATGATTGCCATTACTAAAAATGGAAGCTATGCAGTAAAGTTATCTTGGACCGAACGATTTTGAGGTGGATGATTGGGCAGTATGAATTATATAACAGTGAAATGCCTCGCCAAATCTTCCAAAGCTGGTAATAATCAACATTTACTTTAATGGAGTAAACTCTACTTCCTCCATTATCATCGGTAATTCGTGATTTTTTTTTAGTTTCACGGAAGCATTTTAGAGAACTTGGTACTGGCAAACCTAGTAGATAAATTTATGAGAAACTTTGGGGTTGAGTTGCTGAGGAAGAGAGCTGATTTTCTCCCCTTAGTTCCTTAAGATTCGACCCCGCCCGTAAAATAAAATCACCGTGTCTTGTCCGTATTTTTACACACATGCCTCGTCGAGGTCAGGTGCTGGTGAGCGAATGGAAAGGCACAGTGTTGAGGAAAATACTGGTGATGTGTTTTATATTTTTTCTAACCCACCCCTTTCGGATGCTACTTTGATGTCGGGTCGTGCACGGGATGAGAATTGAGTGGAGATGTACCGTAAATATATTTATTTTTTTTATTCTTACGGAGCGGGGTGAGAATTAAAGCCCGGGGAGACGGCGACTGGGGACGTTCACGAAGAGGAGAGGATTTGGGAATGGCTCCCCGGCGACCCGATGGGGATGAAGGTGGAAGTATTTGGATGTGTGTTGGCAAGGCACTCTGCCTACTTCTGGAGTTTTTATCCCCTTCCCGAAGGAATAAGGTGTTATGCACCAACGGTGGCAGGAAGCACTGCGCCATCCTTTCCTTGTCCCTCGCAGCCTCCAGGCCCCTCTCGATACAAAAGGAATCCGCCCACGTTTTCATTCTCCACCCGCCGTTCACACTACGACTGGCCAATCCCACCTCCTCCCACAGGTCACTCGGAGCCTCCCCATTCAGTATTCCTGTTCCGTTCGACGGGGACGGACGGCGGGGAAGTTTTTCACCTAGCGCCCGGGAAAATAAGCTCAGCGATTCCTCGGATTTTTCTCACCTCTTTTCTTTTTTGAAGAGGCAGACTGAGTTGTTTTTTCTTAACCGTCCCTTCCGTTTTCCAACTCTGTATTTTTGCCATTCCAGATTTGAATTTCTCCTCTGAAGGTCTTCCGCCCCCATATTTCATCCCTGCTTCCTTTACTCCCCCGTCTAGCGCTCAGCTTCCTATGTCTTTATTTTGGTTGCGCGTTGCTGTTTTGGAGTGTCGAGTAAGCAATGCATTTCATATTCAAAAGCGTCCTTCTAGAGACAAGAAGTCCCTTTCGGGCAAATGCTATCCAGTAAAACTTAGAATTAGGGATCATTTAATGAATTGGCTTATTATATTGAAAAATAAAGATCTCCTGCAACCTGACGAACTCAGTGTCTTGATGGTAGAGTGGAGGGGTACTTAGGCTATTTTTTATATTCATGGGCGCCAAGTAATTTAGAGAAATTAGTGCCAAAGATCAAGTTGCACTAAGTGTATAAAAGAAGCAATTTACGCTACGGTAAAATCCATCTCTCAAACTTATTATTGACAAAAATCTTAGTTCACCTAGGAAATACATCTCAATGCTCTCTGCATTCATCCGGGTAATCGTCCGCGTCGGTTGGCTGGTAGACAGCCGGTTGGCAGCCAACGGACGTGGACGATTACCCGGAAGAATGCAGAGAGCATCTAACCCACGCCACGGAAACCTTCGATCAAATACATCTCAATGCTCGAATTTCTAAAATTCAAACTCCCCAATCCCTTTTCTTATTTATTAACAACTCGTTTTCTTGCAGGTTGTTGAAGTAAAACCCAGCCAATGTTTAATATTAAAATAACCTATAGCGTAATCAAGACTTAAATTTTTATAAACGTATCACGATTGTTACATTACGTGCGTAAATGAAAATGAGGTAAGGAAACGAGATGTCTTGAAGTACATAGTGGTTTCTTCATCATCAAGGGTCAACAATCCTAGGATTGGTTTGACTCAGCCCTCCACTCGATTCTTCTATCGACCAACCTCTTCATATTGACGTAGCTACTCTCATACGAGGCCTGTCTTTTCTATTCTTCCTGTTCACTTTTCTGTCGACGATTGTCTTCATCAGGCCATCATGTCTTCAGATGTGGCCTATTAAGTTTTCCCGACTTCTTTTTTAGGTTTTCAGTTGGAATCTCTTCTCTCCCACTCTTCTTAAGACATAGTAGTTTAGTCTTCTTAATATTTGATATGGAAATCGATCATGCTAATGATCGACAATCTGAATAGCTTCTCAAGGATGGAAGAAATAGGATGCTCGTTGTCAATTAATGGACAGACGTTGGTAGCAATGGTCGGATAGTCCAAAACGGTTATGTACGGCTTAACCAGCAATAGAGCAATTTTCTGAGGGTAAGCGCCCTTTAAAAATGAGGCTGGAGGTAAGATAATTATATTCAGTCCTAACTGGATGATTTTCAAACTCTTTTCGTTAAATGAAGAATTTTTACACCCAGTATTATAGTAAATATTTCCAACCTTTAATATTTCCAACATTGTGTTGAAGTACATTTTGATCCATTCAGTGCTATAGTTATTATCGGACAGCAATTGATGCAAAATGATGTAAGCATAATATATTAACCTTGATTTCTTCTGAATTGCTTTTTTTTTCAGTCAATAACAGGTGGAATAATTGAGAACAGTTTTTGATTTATTTTATTGATTGGCATAGAAAGGTTCCGATGTAGAGAAAATTTTGAAGTGGGACAAATTTAATTTATTATAAAATAAGAATTGATGGAAATGTAATTATATTTCTTGTTGCGGTGTTATTTGTCAGTTTTTATGGTAGAAGGAGTTTCAGTATTTCTCATTGATATAACTACGCTGAACATACGTTGCTGAGGATTTATAATTTCAGTTTCTTCAATTTTTGTACCAATATAAATAGATTTCAATATAGTCATAGTCTCTTTAACATGCTCAATTTATGGCAGAATGAACGTTGTAACTACGAATGAATTGCAAAAAGCACTACACTGAAGGCTAGATATAAAGTAAAAATCTTAACTTGTATATTGCGCACCATTTAAACTTAATTATTTGATGTGCCTCGTACTTTCTTTGGCTCCCTAGTTAGAAATGGTAACGCCTTAGCTTGCATCTTTCTGGAAGTAGTCATCTAAGTATTTCATAAGGAATCGTTTCCAGTATGGTTTACGCTTGCGGACATATGCATGTAGGTAGGATTTTATTTAAAGCTCCCCTCAGCTGAATATGGCTTTTTATTATTGGGTTATGAAAACTCTGAGATGATTTGTAACGTTAGTTGGCTACTGAATGACTATTTTCTATCAAAACATTATAAATTCTGGTCTTTATCGATTTATTTATTCGTGATCATGATACATTCTATTCTTAAGCCAACTCTGATCGTGAGAATGCAAATATACATTTACAGTTAGTTACACAAAACCTTGCTATTTTGTGCTAATGTTAAAAAAATTCCAAGCTAGATTATTATTATTAGTAGTATTCTACCGATGAAGGTAGGTTTAAATGGACATTTAATTCTTCCCACCCCCTAAACTTCACACGATGTCCCTCTTCTGCCCCTCATACCTCCTGCCACCCATCATTCCATCCGAGCTACCCGTTCTTCTCCTCCCTTTTCCCCGCTTACCCAACGCTCTTCCCTCAATCACCTCCTTCCAAACACCATCCCCTTTTAATACGATACCTTTCCCATCCACACCTTCTGCCCTCTCCTAATTTCACCTATCAAATTTATTTCCTCTCCTACCAATTCTAGCTCTTCATCTTTCGTCTTCCTTTCGACCCACTTTACTTTCTCCATCCTTCTCCACACCCACATCTCAAAAGCCCTAAGTCCATTTTCGTCTTCTTTTCGCAAAGCCTATCTTTCCGCCCCATATAGTGCAACGCTCCATATTAAACTTTTCACTAGTCTTTTCTTCACTTCCCTACTCAACGCCGATGTCATTAGTTCACGCCTACGAGTAAAAGCTTCTTTTGCCAATGCAATTCTCCTTCTCACTTCAAGGCAGCTATACCCTTTTCCTTCCAACACACTACCTAGATAGCTAAGTTGCTCTACCTGTTCTTCAAGCTAGATAATCATTTGTTAAACTATATTGTCCTCTATGAATCATTTCGTGCATTTTAAATGCGTAAAGCTTGAATTATGAAAGATGAATGTATTCCGCTTCAAGCGAGAGTATTTTGTTTTCTCGATAAATATCTATGTTTCGCACTTGAATTGAGTTGGTCTTCGTATATAAACTCTTCCTGTGGGTTTTACGGAGGATGAATTCTGCGAGATTGAAGTCACTCGCTGCGAAACACTCGAAAAGAGAAGCTACCCCATTGCTCCCTGCCTCATCAACCCACGTCCATCACCGTTTCAGCACCACAGTTCCCTCCCTATTCTCTTCGCTCATATTTTGATCCTCCGGCAGCTTTCACTCCCTCTTAAACCAAAGCAGGAAATCCCGCTCCCTCCCTCACAGCGACACACGAGGACACACCTCCATATTTCGACGCCTCCCGCTGGCCGGTGGAATTATACATCTTTCCCCCTCCGAAGAGTTTGTCATCGGCAGGCACTTCCCCTGTTTTATCTCCCCCTTTTCCTTTATGCGTCCTGTGCCCTCAGCCAGCCTAACATAAGCCCCCATTGCCAAATGCTTAGGAAAAGACGTTTCCCCTTCGCGTCCCTCTTTCTCCGTCCACCCATTGCACGCCACGTTTGAACAACCTCGTTGGTTTTCGGCTCAGCCGCGCGGGTAGTGGTTGTAGTGATGCAAGCTTTGAGTTCCCATTTGCCGACCACCGACCCCATCTGACAGCCACACATCGCTCTTATTCCGTGTCCTATTTGACAACTGAGATTCTCCCCTATTCAGCCTGTCGTCGGAGCTATTGTTCTGTGGACTCCGCGGGAAGTCCGCTGCAACGATACCTTCCTTCTCCCCCACCCCAACCGGCCCTTTCTCTCATGAGCTGCCGCCTCCTCTCATCTCCCCCCTCTCTTCCCCTAGCTGGTTGCATGTGAGCTGGGGCGCAAGCTTGTGTTTTGGGTGGAGAATATCTGGAGGGGGTCGAAAGGAAGGGGGCAAAGGACACCACCACGCCGCCATTGTCTCTGAGCATCGAGTGGTTTGCTCGCCGGCAATGGGTTTGTGTGTGAGCATTTGGTGTCGCCCCGGGATCCCAGCTACAAAGGATCCGATTTGTTCGGCGACGGAGTGAAAAACAGGATTCGTTACTCACCCTTCGTTTTCATCCACCCTGCTATTCCCACAAATATTTTCCTCAGTAATTCACCATTATATTATTTACCACTTCAGAAAATTACATCGAATGCTGAAAAGATTCTTTCACTTAATTTTTATTCTAGAAACAAATTAACCCTGTGCTTATATACTTCACGAAACTTAGTGTCCTTTATGTCACTGGTGAATGACTGACATCAATGATTAAATGACCTCATGAATTTGCTCATTTGATTGAAGACGTAACAATTAAAGCCGGTGGCTGTGTATGAAACCTTCGGGATTATCTCTAATAGGTAACCAAGGAGTCACGTGGTATAAACACGAATGCTTGTCAAATTTCGTGCGTTAAAACCGATGATTGCAACCTCATTCTTTGGATACACTTGTGTTATACCTCAACTGGGGGCTCTTTAGTTGAAATAGATGAAAAAAACTCATGTGAGAACACTTAATGATGTTGTAAAGAGCGATTCAGATGCATTAAATTTTGAAACCATTCGTGTTTGTATCACGTGAGTCCTTGGTTACCTATTACAAATAATCCCGACGATTTCATACACAACCCCCCTGGACGGGTATCAATGGAGAATTATGAATGCGAATAGTGCACCAGAAAAGGCCACTGAGAATATGGACATAATTTATTGCAGTCCGTACGTAGAATAATTATTGGTATATTATTGTTTCAATTGACTTTAGAATGAAGGGTGGGAAACATCTTAAGTAAATTTTAGTGAGGTATGGAAAGACGGTGTAATTTATTAATTGCCATAATCTTAAGTAAGTTATCCGGGATTTTATATCATTACTCATATATTTTAGTGTGGTATAGGTACAATGTAAATTTTAAATACCTAAGCATAAACTGTTTTCCACCCAACTTTCGTTGTCAAAAATGTATCCTGAAACCAAATTCCAGTGACGCCGTCGGAATAGTATTGGTTTCATCAACGACTATTAAAAAGACGAACACGAGATTTACCTAATCCTCACAGGTAATGTTTTAAATTATTTTTAACAAACGTTAGTAGGTGAATATATATGTGGTAAAATGTAGTACTTATACAAAGAAGGAACATGCAGTAACAAGAGTATGCAACAAAGATTCATTATATTAGGTATCATGTCAAAATTCAAATAGTTCAAGAAAAATGGAACTTGCCTGTTATTGCCTGCTATTTTGTTAAGATACGTTTGAACGTGAATATTTGCAGTTATTTAGAATATTCATCCCTGCGGGTAAATGAATAATGGCAGCATTACTTCCTAATTGCTCTCGCATTAGGAATAGGAATATCGTAATGCATTCATATGTTTAAAAATGTTGCCATTCGGAATTAACACCCATATAATTGCTACTAGATATAATTGGCATTTCTCAAATCTCCTTTAATCATTTATTAATTGTTGTGTTCAAATGGACCATTAAAAAGGATGCGTTATTCAATCGCCTACTAATTAGGTAGTTTAATAGGAAATTTATCATGAAAACAATTATCTACGGACATAATCAAACTTTATTTACTCTTACCTCGTAAATTCTGGTGATGATATTTAATGTGGAAAGAGTGTTTCTGATTCCTACGCTAAATTTTGCCGCAGGCCATACATAGTAAGCACGCATCATGCTATTTTATTTGCTAAATGAGTTATGCTTGTGAAATAGGTTGCCATATAACTCAGTTGACTTTGTTACTCTGGTTATTCGAATGTACACAAATAGCTTTTTTCGACAATTGAAGGTGGGTAGAAATACCTTATCGATTGTTTCTTAATGAAATTATAGCTAATATATTATTGGTGTTCATATTTAAGCCTATCAGAGTTTAATATCATATTTGGAGTACATGAAGTTTTCACATTTTTGCCTTTAACCTCCTTTTAGCCTTTGTAAAATCCGTTGTGTCTAAATATTATACGATTTCAATTAATTAATAGATACTTAATATTTTGCAAATGTTCTGCAAAAATATTGCTGGGTTAATAGTGTAAAAAAATAACTCTTCAGGGGTCGTCAGTCATTTTCTGTTTATTTTGTGATTGTTTTTCTTTTTTAAATGATTGGCTATTTTACCACTTCCTTTCATCCCGCCTTTCCATTTTTGGTACAGGGTAGCGAAAATGGGAAATTCCAGTATTCCCGAGTAAAGTAACCGAACCGCACAAGAAATTTGCAAGTTATCATGTTCAGTATGTTAAATCATTCCCTAAGTTTCAAACGAAAACTTAATTACGATTTCCTCCATCTCAATTCGTATAAATAGTTATGGTAGATGAACCCTATCCGCTGAGAGTCGTTGAACACATAACATATTGTGAGATACGTTGACAAACTTGCAGGTGTAGAATTATGCGATAGGTCATCGATGGAGATCAAACGTTGATCTCAATGAATAATGGCATTGCTTACCAATGTTTGGAAGTGTTGGAAAATGTTGTGCTTTTTCCTCCTTGAACGAATTTTCATCAGCATTTCCCATCAATCTCATTTTCGCTGCCATTGATTTTATATCCTCCTCCCCAGCCCTATAATAAAATTTGAGAGCTTGAGGCCACATGTGGACGAACGTGAACACAGATTGAATCACTCTGCTCTATTCGGTGTTTTATATTTTCGTGCAAGCACTCGCTTCATCGGTTCCGCTGAGTAATAATGAACGCAGCCGTGATTTTTTAAAGTTATTATTCATTATTTTGTCTCTATTCTCAGTTTTCATATTAGATTTATATATTTGCGTCAATCTATTGACGCCTCCAAGCAGCAGTCTCTGGACTATATACATGTGAATGCAAGTGCAGGAGTGCAACCATGAATATGCACGGGCTTGATCAATGTGGGAAGGGAACAAGTTCAGGATAATGGGTACCTGGGTTTTTTGTGGTGTGGAAAATGTGGGATGTGGAGAATTTTGGGGTAGAAAGAAGTGGAGAATCGATCAATGATTGAGTGCTTTCATTGTCACCAAATGCGCGCTGCAATAGATCCAGCAAGAGTACCACATCGCCCTGCTGACTCCCTACCCCGTTCATCGCTCGTTTCACTGCGTACTCTCCCCTCTCTCCACATCACCCTATTCCCTAACTAAATCACCCTTTTGCCACCCCCTTTTCTCTCGCCGGACGCATACATCCCTGCCTCTTCTCGTTCCCCTTTTCCCCACCCTCGATCCCACGTCCCCCAGAATTCGGTTATTGAAGGCCAAATCACATTTTATGCCCATATTTTCCAATATGCTTCAATTCTTTCTCGGCAGCCCTTTCGGCCTAACCCACCCCTTGTTCTCGTCTCTCCCCAAACTCTCTCTCTCTACCACTCTGCCCGCCAATCCCCACCCTCTCTATCCGGCACAAATACAAGCGTGCTTTTTTTTACATATATTTTGAATATTACACGACTAGGGACCGATCGTTCGAATATTGGCCGCCTGGGCGATAAATTACGAAGCGTCAGCTCGGTCCGAGCGCGTGCGTGCGTAACTGCTCGTGTGTTTGCGCGTGTGTTTTTTTCGGCCGGTGGATGTGTGGTGGACTGTAGTTTCCCGGCTGGGGTGGAGGGTTCCCATTGGGAAGGACCGAATCGGGGAGGGAGGAAGAGTTAAGAATATTCGCTCCCCACCCCTCCTGAAGGAGAGAGGTGGGGTGGGAGAGGACGCAGGGAGGGAGGAGCAGGTTTGAAATCGGGGGCGCGCTTTAACATAACGCGGACAAGGGGTGATAAATCCTCGGGACGGAACGGGGACCGAGTATCCGGATAGCGGGAACGGTAATTGATGGTAAAGGACCGGCGAAAGAGGAAGAGGTGGATGAGGCAAAGCAGGGCGGCGGGAAGGAAGTGGAGGGATTTGAAACTGGGTGTGTGAATAAAGGGGTTGGAAATGGGAGGTAAGGTACACAATGAGTAAACTACGTCAGAATTCATTCAGCAAAATACTTTTGAATATCAAATCTTATAAACGGGGCTGATGCTTAAATATCACGCTCTTTACTTTTCGTATAGACCATAGAATATCCGTAGTACTTAATAAAATCTGAAATCAAAAGGAAGATTGTTGGAACTTGTGAATGAGTTCAGTTATTATATGCGTATTCTTTCATAGGTAATTCTCTTCCCTTAATTTATTCATTTCTTCCCGCGAATAACGCCTTCATACTTGATTTATGTGCGTTGATTGGTAATCAAGTAGGTTTTTATTCTCCACATCTACGCTCCCTTCGTTCCCTTTCTTCCATTATTTGTCACTAACTTCATTATCTTTCTATCATCTATTCAAATGTTTTACCTGAGAAACTAAGGATAGATAAAGCATCGCGTCAGCGATATTAATGTCTGGTAAGAGAATTTCGTACAGTTAAATGCTCATTTTTGATTTGGTTACCTTGTTTATTACAGGATTATTATGAAAGTGGACTTTAACATGCGTTTACAGAAAGTAATACAATACGCTTTTAATTAGATTTTTGCGTTAATTCCGTCTTTTAGATTGGTATTCTAACGTAAATGTAAAACGTGTAGAACGATTAACAGCGAGCACCACGTTTAACAGGGTTTATATTAGAAATCGACTCACCCCAGATATTAAATGGCGACGATATAGTTGCGGGGAGAATCATAACTGCGAAAGTAGGTGTAAATAGGGTTTTATTTAGGCTTATGGTCTGAAAACTGGTTAACTATGCTGACTAAATGTCAGCAATGTTATTGCGAAAGGCTGGTGGATAGAGAGAGTACGATACAAAAAAGGAGAACAAGTGATGAATTACTAAACGTGGTTAAGGCGGAAAAATTATTGTTTGGTGTAGAGATGTAGAGGAAGAGGATGTGAATGCAGCAAGTAAATATAGACAGTGGCTAGACATGGTTTTCCCAAGTATTTGGTTGAACGCACGTTGCAAGTGCTTCATCAATTCTGATTATTTGGCTGATATAGGAGAATAGATTCAACGTTACTGACAAAGTAGTTTCTAAAAAAGTGAACAAATGTTTCTCACGTAGTGTTATTCAGAACAAAAAGCGGAATGTCAACGTTAGGTAACCCCGAGAATACACACTGCCCGCATATCTAAGCTGGTACGCAAGTAGTATCACGAAGAATTCGGGCGTGCCAAGGGAAGAGGTCGATGAGAAAGTCAAGCGTGTTAAGCGTTATACGGAGCTTCAGTGACATTGAATTGTAATATATATACATTGTAAATCATGACTATGTGATTATCGTCCATTTGTAAAAAAATAACTGTATTAACGGTTCTCATTTGGAAATAACTTACTATTATTCTTACGAAATATCCTTTACACTCAATGAAAATCCATGGTAGGTGAGGTGACGAAGATCAGTAGCGTGCCGTCCCGTCAATTCAAAGATTTCAGGTTTGAATCTGTTGGCAAGCATGCTATTTTTACCTTTAAAGTTACCGCAGGGATATGTTACTCGGTGCGATATCACCTAAGTGGTTGTAGCACGTTAAAACCTAATTCTACATATGATGGAGATACTCATTACTGTGCCGTAATAATAGCAGAACTTCAAAGGACCTTTTCCCTTTTTAATTAACTGAATCCATATCCGTTCCAAACGAGGTTCAGTCATTTCCCAAATAACCATTGTAGCATAAGTAATGATGTACCAATTTCCAGCCTCGTAGTCTCTCTTTGTTTCTTTTCTACCCCGAGATTGTGTGTTGCAGATTTTTCCCTCAAATCATCCCTAAACGCTCCAATCTCGGAAGCGATTGATGTTTTCATTCGCCTCACCCCAACGCACCCTACTCCACCCTCGCATATTTAATTTACGAAAATATACGCTCGGCCCTTTTTTTGCGGGATCAAGGTGCAATCTAATCGATCTTCATCACACCTCGCGGCGTTACGGTCGATCGGCTTCGATTCTTCTCCTCTACCAATACCGAGCAGCCAAAACCCCATTAAACTCGCTCCCAACCCCCGCTTGTAGTCCGATCCTCTTCTCACCCCCAAAACACCTTCCCACCCCTCTGGTATCGGCTCCGGCAGCGTCCAGCGTGGACCCCATCCCAACAAGCCACCCCTTCTCCCCCTTCTCATTAAACCTCAGCCCCATAAATCGAGCCGACCGGCCGATAATGGCCGTTCACAATAATTAGTTCGCTTTCATTATATCGGACCACCGCGTTTCAGCCTGCACCGAGGGAATATTCTTTCCCATATTACTTCGCAACCCCTTTTTTTTTACCTCTCTCTTCCGCTTCACCGCTTAACCCCATTTCTCCCCCCGCACACCTCTCAGGCCTCTGTTTTCGCACCCTGTGAACTATGCGTCACTCCCCACGACGCGGCTAGAAACTCCATCCAATTTAACTCCGCTCCATTCTTCCCCCGAGCTCTTTCCCGTTTCCACGTCCCGGTCCACTCTCTTCCAACCATGTCGTGGACTAACATCACTCTTCAATCTCTCTTTCTCTCTCTCTCTCCCGACTCGGTCGTTCTAGTCTCCGCCATAGTCCGGCGCACATCGTTTCTTCTTTTTTTTTATTTGGCCTCTTCACAAGCCAATGCCCCTGCCGACCTTGTTTTAAGGCCCAGGGATTAAGGGAAGTGGGGTGAAATGGTGATGGAAGGGTCGCACTGTGGACGGTTGGGGTGCCCTATCGTGTGCTTATCAGTAGGTTGGATAAATTAGGGTTTAAACGTTGTGTTAGGTAAGATTCATGTAAAGTGGGCATCGCTAAAGTACAAGCTTAGTAATAAATCGCATTTTGAGCACTATTACATAAGAGTTGGGATTTTTAGTTGGGTTTAGTAGTGTTTTTGATGTACAGGTTAAATGAATATTATTTCCCTCTTGTGTTCAGAAGTCTTTTTCGTCCAACCACATGGTTTCTGTAACTATGATTGATTGTTAATTTTCAATGTTTTTCAGACGTTCTCCATCCTTCTCATAATTTTTCATGCCCTGAGATCATCATCACTATTAATCACGTTGGCTTCGACCATCACTATAATTTCGGATCAGATTATAAATGATTAGTTGTGAAAAATGGTATTTTCTTTCCTAGAGAATGGGAACAAAGTTCATTTCTGAAGTATCAGTATATTAGTATTTTATATCCTGATCGATGAAATGAAATGCAGGACTGAAAATCTTCGTTACAGTTTGCGAGGGACATTTTACGTTTAGTGTGCCGCTTTTAATGCTGTTCTAGTTTTTCGTACTGTTTTAATATCTTCTCACGTGATTTTCGTTAATGATCTGAAACTGAGCACAAATTTCTGAAAGTCAAATGGTCTACCTTTCAAAAACTTCGTTTTGATGGATTGACAATTAGTATGTGGGTTTGAGATTGAAATAATAGTATGGTGAACTACATATTATGAAATCACTAACGATATAGTATATTTTTATTAATTTTCACCACCTTCCTCTCTTTCGCCAGTATGATGTGATCGAAGATAATATAATGAGTAATATCTCAATCATTAGTTTCGATGGTTTATTCCAAATCTCTCTGCGATGTGGAATAATGCATGTATTACATTTGCATAAAGTATTATTGGTTTGGACGATTCATTAGTATGAAATATGTAAGAGTACTGATTTATCATGAGATAATTCAATATAATTGGCTTTATTTCTTGCCTTCGTCGACTTACCTTGCTCATTAATATCGACGTATTCGTACTAATTGTTACCAAATCATGTATGCAGCGCAACTAATTCTTTCTATTATGCACTCGTTTGCTGAGGAAACTGCTAAAAATTATTCGAAATCAAAGCAACTAGATTCACCAATATTATATTAGTAGTGGCTTCTTCTTATAATTTTTATAGTGTGTATTCGTGTGTCTCCTAAAATGTTAATGACTTCATCAACCTATCTGTCATCTACATTCTATTGATCATTCAGCATTTACATTGTTCATTTAGCGTTTATATTGTTCATTTCATTTTTCCTCGTGTAAGTTGCTGTATTTATCTATCAAATTTGCTGTCTCTGAATAATATAAATTTAAATAATTGTTTTTAGAACCATTTTTATCGTATTGATACTCAAATTAATGAGTTTTGAGTGCTTCAACGAAAAGTACCTACTATTCATAATTTAATTACTTGAGTCTAATGAAATTTTCCTGACGAATAATTAAATACATTCACAAGCAAAGAGCTAAAAACTTATTATTACTATATTTCCGCTTTTCGCTATTTGTTTTCATTATTGTTTTGTGTTTATTTGGGCTATTTTGTTTTTTCTTTGTTTATCGTATTTAATGGGATAGTAATTAATATCGTTGTCAAAATTATATGATGATAATTCACATAACCGTTTTGTATCTTCTACTAAAACTCATTACAATTGTCTGTAAAATTCCGTATCCCATTTGAAGCCTATTTTGAAACAATTCCCTCGAGCTAAAGTCTTTTTTTCAATATTGACTTCCGTTTCTCTGGCATAGAAGTATGTTTTCCTGTTAATCCGTAGGTCTAGAATCAAAGTCACTGTAGGCTTAAAAATGTTTTCCCAAACATTTTGGTGAGAATTTCGTGCATCTTTATTTCCATTTAAATTGACTTTTAATGAACCCGCAATCCAAGTGTTCTGATGTGTTACTAGAGGGGTTACGTCAGAAAATTTAATTTTTTTTATTGCGTTGAAATTATTGCTCCATTGCGTTGAAATCGACTTATTGTTTAAGTATTTGGGCTGTTTCTCAAGGCATGTCCAATTCAGGAGTGCAGACGTATTCTTTAAGTAAACCTAGGCAGCCTATTCATGGTTGTGTACTAAAACCTCGTATTTTCCTCAGCTGAGTATGAAAGTCAAGTAGCATATTTGTTTATATATTTCATTACTACTCAATTTTAGAAACTCTTCCGCTAGCAGTGTACCAATTGACTTCGTATATCACGCAGTTTTGCATTCGGAATGTCCAATTCTTCATCCTCTTTTACTATAAGCAGTTAGGCATGAAAATCACAAATTCCTCTCCGGCATTGCTGGTTACAAGTTTAAAAACCAATTGTTATCGCCACATGTATGGTACAAACCATGTAGGTTCAACACGGTAATGCCGCAGCTATACACAAAACTAATATATCTACCTCTTGAAAAACACTTCAGGCTCTGAAGGTTTAATTTATATGCATGTGTTTATTATACGTTTCGCGTCGCAGATTCAAAATTCAGGGACGGAAGCATTTAAGTGACTGTACTCTAATAAATTTCAAAATACACATTTTGATTGACTAGCTGTCAATGGCAGGATTATGCAGGCTAGGCAATACATTCAGAGTGAGCTTTGCCATTACTGTGTACAAGCGGCGCTTTGATATTCTACCCTACTTCTCGCCTGCAGCGATAAGTAGATTTGAAATGGCTTCCAGTCACTCCGAAGCTTTGCCTCCTCACTTCAAAACCACTATGCGCCTCTAGAGTCAAAGGTTGGATCTAGTGTTGAATCTGAACCCTTCCAGAATTATTTTATTTCACAATCTTCGTAGAACACTGCTCTTTCGTCATTCCGACCGTCGGTCTGTCTTTCTTTTCACTATCCAAATCCCTGCATGCGAACACTCGATTTGCTCTTTGGTCTGTGGAGTAGTGCAACGAAATTAAAAAGCACCCAGTTCGCATGGATAAAAGGAGGAAGGCATTAAATTACCGACTGGTGGCGTAAAGAATTGTCAAGGAAATACTCATGGCCGTAGAATGGGGACTTATACCACGGTGTACGGCTAAAAATAATAGATTTTCTCTTCTTAGCCTTTGATATTGCTGGGAGCAGATATGTTAAAGAAAAAATTCAGGCAGTAAAAAATGAGCCTTTATTTACACCATCAAAAACTAACCTCCCGAGGTTATAAATAAAAATATTTGTTTTCTCACGCGCAAAAAATAACATAATCCCTGGTGTTTAAAAAAACATAATCCCAAAATGTTGGTGTTGGTGTCTTATCGAGATTTGTGTATGCCAAATAATAACTTATTATTTTACTTGTAATAAAACCTACTTTACATTAAATAAAATTTTGTTATAAAAAACTAAAACGATTATCGATATTTTAAATAGAATAATATTGTATAACGAAAATAGTTCTTTCCGATTTTTTTATATTTTTTAAGGGTGCATTAATCATAGGTATCTAGAAGGGTCTTCAATTTTACTCATTTTTTATTACTAAGAAGAATTATATTTGGCAATTCATTCCGAACTGTGGTACTGCGTTTTCCGTATTCTTTTTGCCGTGTCAGTGGCGTCAAGTACAGCCTTGAAATGATGATATAATTGACAGCTGAATACGATTCATTGACTATAGATTTTGTTTTAGAATTCCAAATTTATGCGAAGGAATCTTTCAGAAATATTATATATGACTAAGTCATGAGAGCAATTTTTATTTCTCTGCCAATTTAACATATATTAAGTCGTTTTTCTTCGCTTGGAATAATTAAAAAAAATTTTACTGCTCAAAACTACCTGAATTTATAATTTCTATTTTTATACTGCATAAATTATGCCTTAAACGCCTAAGAATGTTTTGTTTCTTTTCATCATTCTGCGTTTGCAATTTTCTGCTTTTTGTATTTGTTTGGTTCTCAAACAAGCATCGCAATCAAATGGGGATAGGTTAAATGAATGTGAGCGTGCATAGAAAATCGTTCAAAAATCAGTATCTATTGACTTTTGACCTTCATTTCTAGCTATCCATCTGTTACTCGTTCTATATCACTCTCTCTATTTCATTTGTTTTGTCTCACTAATATAGGTAGTTTTGATTCATTCCTTCTCATGTTAAATGAATTTTCATCGTATCCCTAATTTGCGAGGCATCATTCACTTCGTATCCATTTCTACACTTCAGTGACTTCTGTCGTTCATTTTAGTTACCTCGTTCGTTGGCATTCGAGTACAAGTGAGCTATCGTATTAGGAGTGACTGTAAATGTCTCGGCAATGTTGCAAAGAAATCAAAATAATGAGATATTTTTTCTTCCTTCATTAATGACGTGGCGTTATGATTCGTCAGAGCGAATGATTAAAAGTTATTTATCGCTGCCCCTTAATGATCGTTACACGGGAGTTTGGGTGGCTAGGCACGGCGACGGCTTATTTTGCTCGTAAAAACTCGGCTTTCATGTCACGTGAAAATTGGGATCGGAGCGCAATGCCAAGGAGCCAGGGAGCTTACTCATTCAAATGAATCACTTTGTAAGGCAATAATTCCTTCACCTTTTCCTCCATCTACCCTCTTTCTCCTCCATATTCCCACCCGTCCTTCTCCGACTCATTCCCGTCGTTAAGACAGAAAGGGAAAGTGGAAATCCCTTACCCCAGTCCTTCCGTTGATTCGATTTCTTGAAAAGAACTCTTTCTCCCTTCCACGCCCTCCCCCGAAAACACCCCTGTTTTCTCCCCATGCTCACCTTACACATTACCCCAGAGTCATTCGATTTTTAATTTTTAATGGCTTTAACTCGCGTTCACACGCTCTGTCTCACGCGTCCACTTTCCTCTCCGCGTTTCTCCTTCCTGGGCCACGCGCTCATTAAATACCGTCCCAACTCCATTCTCTTTATTTCTCTTTTGTCCCCGTACTTATTCTCTGCGTCATTCCGTTTCCCGCCCAATCCTTCCTCCTTTTCCCTCTTCCACCTCACGAAACCCCTTCCCATAAATCCAGTGTCTCAATCGTTCGAAAAAATTCTCGACTTTTCGCTGCGCTGGGCTGTCATTACAGAGTGCTTTAACGTGCATTGTCCAGTTTATACCCACATGTTCAAATTCATGCGCTAAAATAATTCTTGGAATTTTGAAGGTCAAGACAGTCGAGATATAACTACGTTTTTTGCAGTCCTAGCTTATGGTACATTACAATCCTGGCTTATGGTTTTGATTTCAAAGTCTAAATTGACTTTTAATAGTCCCTCTAATCTGTTCATGTATACACCTTATGGCTCTCTGTCAGTGTACATTTTAATCAATTTCAGTAAATTGATTTGAACAAGAATTGCACGAAGAAATTATATTTATTATCTCCGTATTCAGATTGATTTGAATTTTTGGAATAAATAAAGAGAAATAAATACATTTTTCCTCTCTCTCCTTTTATCCTGCTCGAATTTTTAATGTTAACAGCATTAAGATATTCTCCTTAAAAATTGTAATGCCATGAAAACTGTTCAAATAACACGCTTATTAGCAGTTTAATTTCTGGTATTCATGCAGCTTTACGTCTTCATTTTCTTCTGTGGTGTGTCTTTTATTTATACAATTAGATATTATTATTATATTAATTATTGCTAATAATTCAATATGAAAAATAAAATTTACTTTGTGCATTCCACAATAAAGTTTTATTTACTTGGGACATGGTTTGTACACTTTTATGTCATTATCAAGGTAATTGATAATGACATAAAAGTGTCGAAACCATGGTCAAAGTAAATAAAACTTTAGTGTGGAATGTGCAAAGTGAATTTTCTCATCCAATCTCGTGGTTCCACAAAGTGAAGCCTCAAACGTTGAACCGGGTTCAATATGGATATTAAGAGTTTTGGAATTACGTACCAGCGCATGCAATCATCAATTCACGTTGTTTTCATTAATTTAAAAATGTCATTCACGCCCTAGGCAACTATGGTTTCCATAATTAAGGGAGTGAATCTTCATATTTAGGTTACTTATCATTCATTTGATCCACACTCTCTCCCTCACTTGATGATTCTATTGTTTTAAAATGTCATTACGTATTGTAGTATTAACAAGCTACAACTTGCAAAAATTAAACTGTGATATATTATAATATGTGATGTATATTTACAGCGTTACTTTAGGTTCAACTTTATTGTTTACTTTATTAGAAAATATCTGCTATATGTGCAATGAGAAACTCTTTTCCATGTAGCATCATCAAATTAGTGTTCTTCCTTCGTCCTTTTAATCTATTTGAAGGGCACTTTCATTTCAACATATTTCTACATCTAGCTTTTCGTTCTTTAAATAACCCCCATTAGCTTCTAAACTAATCTTGATATGTTTTTACATCCACCGACATTCTCCTTATTTCCGAAATCAGTTATTTTCTACCCTTCGACTTTTTCATCTCCTTTTTATATGACCTTCCTGTATTTAGCACTTCAATCATTTTTCTGCATATCCACATAGCAAAAGTTTCAAAACGTGCTGAAAGTCTTAGATCATTTGTACCTTATAAATATTTCTCATGCTATATATTATCTAGGAAGTTAAGTTAATCTTTTATTGAATCTACCTATAATCGCCTTATCTTATCTTTACTTATTTTTAACCTCTCTTTAATGGCCACTTATACGTTAAAGCGTTGTATCCATGAGATTCAAAATATGATGTGCTAAACTCATTTGGTTGCAGTCAGGGGAATAACCTTGCCTGTACTGACTTACCCTGTATTGATTTGACATGTCTTTCAGGGGGAAAGATAGCTGGAAAAGCGTTATCGTGGGCTATAAATGTGTTCTAAATGTCCGTGCTGAATATCCGATTCTTCGATCAGATTACATTGGAACAAAGCCTTGGATCTCTAGGCCAAAGCGGGTGAAAATCAAGAGCATGGCGGTAAAACCATTTCCCGTTACCGCTCAATGCATTCATTCGCACCCTATTGTTCGGCTCTTTTCTTTCTCATTCCCTAGGGTCTCCTTCCGTCGACTCTCTCGGTTCCTCTTTTTCTCCACGCATCCTTGATCCCACCTCTTATCGCCGCCTCCTTCCCTTCACCAATTCCTTACACTATATCCCGTCCCTCGTCAACTTTCACCTCTTTCCTTCTTCCATTCATCACCTCAGCCTATCCAGCATCGCACATCCCTTCCAATCCAGTTTTAAATATCACCTCACGCTCATTGGCCGGGTGTCACTGCCTCTTTCTGAATGTGAATAGCTACAGTCAACCATGTTTTGCATCGTCGTTTTATTTTCCCCTTCAATTTTTCAAATTGTGGGGGTCGAGTATTTGCTTGCCTCTTAAACCTGTCATCATCCATTGCCAGAGGATTGATTAGCCGTGAGCAAGTGAGTTTGAGTCACCTTCGCAGACTGTGTTTTCGCATATCTTCTTATGCTAACGGAATGATGATTTTCCCTTGATATTAGTCACTCTCATAATGAGTGACTATTAGAGACCGAAGTAATATTGCAGGCTAAACATATCTCATGTCATTAACATATTTATTTCCTTTTTTGTTCTGCTTAGGTCCGGTTTTATAATGTATGATTACATTTTACTAGTTTTACATAGATTTTTGGTACACTATGCCAACTATCTGACTCAGTAATTTACTATTAATAGACTGAATTCTCAACAGCAGTCTCACTGGTTTAGTGTCCATATTATCTGATGGCGTACGTTAATTGGACAAAATAATAATGGCTCTAATTGTCAGTGGGTTAAAGCAATGGTTATGAGATCACGCGTTTTACATACTTCAGCTCGTATATTTTATTTTATTTTTAGAGCTGTTACCGTCTTTCCTTTCAAATTTACGATTAAGTTAGGTGTATGAAAGCATTTAAACGACTCTCAATTATAATTTATAATGTCTTCTCTCGTAGTAATACACATGTTTCCCTTCATATATCACTTCAAATCGTTGCAAATTTTTCTGTGTTTACTTTGTAGTTAATGGCGGCTGATATCCAATAGTGTACGCGTACCTTGCTTGTTAATTTGTGATTTTCCTGCCTTAATGCTTGAATTAGTCTCAGTTATTGCAGCTGGTGCAGTTCCATGATGACTTTAACTCTTATAACTTCAACATCTCAATTATTTTTTTCCATTTCATTATTGTAAACTAATATATTCATTTGATGGCCACTTATACGTTAAATAAATATCCTTTTCTCTGTCCTCCTTTCCTCCTCTCTAACGCACTGCTTTGTGTTCATTAATGGGTTGGAACACGTTTGTGTCACTGATATAGTTTATTAATCTTGGTATTCCCTTACCTTATCTCCCCTTCCTTTTATGGCACATCTTCATACCTCTTCTTGTCCATTATTCTTCATTATCCAGTTCAGCACCATATCCCTTTGACATTGATGTATATTTGCACTCCACCTTTTCTGCTTGTACACTTCCCTACCATTACTATTAAATATGAGAATCGCGATATTATTGAGATCGAAATTTGCATCAATGCTCCCTTTCCTATTATTTGTTTCAAAAATTGATTGCTAGCAGAGCCTATTTCAAACCCAGTTACTAATTATGATCTTGCTAGAACAATCCAAATGCAGCCACCACGACACCAGTTTTACAACCTTATATTACAAGTTCGAGGATTTGTTGAAAAATATTACGATTGGAGTAAAGGAATTATTAGAGATATATGATGGGACACCCCTCAGGCACAAATATATAATGTAAGACTTAGACCTTTATGATGATGTATAGCGATTGAATTCGCCAATGACTCAAATGGGATTATATAGATCCCTTGCTACTTAGTAGTTTCAACCACGTTAATATGATTCATGTGGTAGACACCTTCAAGGAGAGGATTAAAATCGGTCTTCCCTTGTGCCGTTTGCGAGTGCAGTAAAATTATATTGACTCCCATTCAAATTGCAGGTATCATAAATTCAATGATAAGTGAGGTTATTTGCTTGTATCATAAGTAGTAACACTTAGCTACCATCTAATGGCCTGAAAAAGTCGAAATAGGCTTTTATGTAATTGCAATAAACGTAATGAAACCAACAGGGTGTATTTTTGTGACATGCTTTGGGTAACAAAAGCTTTTGCAACAGTACATGTGACATGGTTAATGGAATGCAGGTGTTGCAAAATTATCTGCCGCACGCCTTTGCGGCGGCTATCGGGGTATTGTGTAGGTGTAGATGCAGAAACAAATTCAAATCAAATATCATAACTTACTTGTTCGTGATCTCTCCATGAATTGGGTATTATTTTAGGCGTCGTGACCTTGAATAATTTCCTTTCTACGAAATGACGGCGCGATTGTCTTTTTCTTCTTCCGACGACAGATTTATTTCCGGCAGCTTAAACCACTAAATTTGTGCACTTTACAAGTGAAATCTATATTTCCACTTGTCAAATCCGATTCGAATTATCTCCCGCTATCTATCTTGTCTACCTTTCACGCTTTCTCATTTGTGCCACCTCCACTGTCTCCCGCACGAATCTTATCTCTCCTTCCCTCATTCCTACCCTTATTTCCTGCAACAGTTCTCCCTGTTCTTGCTCCAGAGGCCCTCGCCTCCCTCACCCATGCTTTATTCCCCAGTCATCCCCCCTTTCCGCGTTCGTTATTTTTCCGCGTTCCACCCCCCTCCACACTCTTGTTTCTCCCTCCTCCCATTTCACCGCCATTCAAAGTGTCTTCCCGCCCCCGCATTCTCCCCCCCCCCCCCTCAGCCTCGCCACTCCCCCTCACCCGTAAAACCTCCACCCCGCTTACTTTCCATCCCTAAAAGTCTCTCTCCCTCTCACAAAAGCCCTTTCATTTGCCAACTAGAATTCAATTTCTCATTCTGAGGGGGGATTCAGTCACCCAGGTAAGAACGGGTTTCTCCTTTCACTCATTTCGTCTCAAGGCTCGCCCACCACCACCACCTCGCCTCCCTTGGCTCCTTTATATCAATTTCCTCCCACGCTACCCCTTCACACCCCCCTTCTGTATCCACCCTCTTCGTTTTCTCACCCCTCTCCCATTTCCTCTCTCCTGCCCCCCCCCCCCACACCAGCAGTTCTCCAACCTTACTCTTTCCCCGCCCAACTTTTTTTCTCTTTCCACGCAACCTCCTGTTTCTACAATCCCCCTTCTCGCAGGCTTCAAGTTTTTAAGCTTTCCCCCCATTCCCCTCTGGAGTCTTCTTTCCGCCGATGGCGCCAACCGCTCCTCCGGGCGCCTTGATTCGTTCACGCCGGGTCATTAACATCGCGTCACCGATACGCGATTACGGAGGGGAAAACTGTCAAAATTCATTTCCCTTTCAACCCGCTCGAGACCGTTTCGCATCTCTTTTTCCCCCTGCCACCTCACCTCCCTCCCCCTCCCCCCCTAGAAGCCACCCCCGCGAGATTCCCACGAGGAGAGCACGCGGGCTGGTAGCGAGAAAGGTCGAACTCTCCGAGGTCGAAAATATCGCACAAATGATATGGAGATCCTACCCGAAAAGTTGTATTCCCAAACCGTCATGTATATTCAAATTCTTTTTTTTCTACAACTTTCGTCGCGCGTTCTCTGGATCCCGCTGGAGGGATTTCGTCAGTCAAGTCGGTTTTAAAGTCAATTTTAATTGGCTCCGGATTATTTCGAATTTGAATATGCCCCCGAGATCTATTTGCAAATTATATGGTGCGGATTTATCCAATTGCGGCTTTGTAAATTTCCGGCGGCATTAATCATAAAAGTTTCTGGGAGACTCTTCCTACCTTCGACTTCTATTGAATCGGGAGTAAAGTTCCTTTCCCTGAGGCTAATGTTTTATGGGATTCATTAAGTCGCTTCCGTTGAAATATTCTAATGTCCTATTGTAAGCTTTCATTTCAGTGGTGCCATCAATTTTCTCGCAATACTATACTCCTAGGGACAGTTCCTCTCATTATATGGTAGTTTGTGCGATTGGTCTAAATCGATGGTAATTATCCTACTTACAAATAAGACCATTCCAATGTTCAGAAAGTATGGTTTTAAGATGATAAATTTTAACTGCGTTTTACTTATTGCTTTTAGTGTCTGAATGGCATTTGTACGTCGTATTTTGCTGGTGATACCTTTATCGCGTAAAAATCCCCGAGATATTGTGTGCGTTGACTCTGAACTCTTACAATTATATAGTATATTATATATAATCCCTACGTTATGTACGTATAAGGGTAAATTTTAAATGTGTAAACCTATACTTAATGTAGATATGGTTTAATTAATCCAGCACATAACCCATTAGAATGAACTAAAGCTGCTATGTTCAGAAAATAAATTTTACTATCCTAATGTAAATGGGATTATCATAAAAACGCTCAATATACATGGTTAACTCTCTAATTACCTATAATTCTTCTAATTAATGGTCTTCAAATACTAACACTTAATGAAGTTCTTTTTTTATTACTTCAAAAACCTCGAAAGTGGATCGTCCCTAACTGCAGCCTGCTTATTATTTTATTTATATTAATTGAATCATATTCAAATAGAAATAAAAATACTCCGGGGGCATAAAGTGTCGTAGATATTTTTATTCGAAAATAAAAATATGTAATGGATCACGTAATTTTTAATTATCAACCTTGTTTTATAAATTCAAAATAATGACGAATGGATTTTTACGGCAATGATTATTAGGACAAATATGCGATAAAAATTCGATGTTTAGCGTTTGAGAAGATTGTATATTGCTTCTAAAATAATTTAAATGTATATTTGTCCCCAGTGCATCACGGCCTACCTAATTTTTACTGAAAATGTGTACAAATTCACGCGTATTACTCGAGTATGTACTAAGTATTTTATGGAGGAGTTTATCATCATGAAATGCTCTTTTACTCTGCTATAATATCACCTAGGAGTTACTTGAAACATAAATTTAAGGAAACCTAATTGTTCTACCGCAGGACCTAACACGACACCAGGATTTTGTCCTCATTTACGAGATACGACAGGTATCCTGCTGCGATGGCCTCAATCCTGTGGTCCTAATTCCCCGACTCATTTCTGTAATGACCTAATACCACTAGTTACCATCTCTATCTTCTCTCGTAGTCCCTATTTTAATCCGCGCCCACAAAACGAACATTCTCCTGCAGGCTTTGTTCCGTCTGCCGCGGTCTCATTTTGTACTAACTTGCACTCCACCAAATTTCCAAGTATTTAATCAGCTGCAAAGTGCAACTCTTTGGCTAAAATTAGCCCTTTAGCAAATTTGTCTCTCTGAGCTCTTGAGCGTCAGCACTAAGACCTGAAAATGGGAGTTAAAATACTTTTTAGACATGCCAGGCAAATGGCTAAATGGAAAAAATGCTTATGAAAATGTTTTAAAGAGTTATTGCCGAGTTAGAAATAAGCATAACTCGCACCAGTAATCGAGTCTATAAGTACCCAGAATTAATAGTTAATTAGTTTGGATTACAAGCCGAAATTTCTCTTTATGGTGTTCATAATTATCTTTTACAAAACCGGTTGGAATTAGATTCTATTAGAATTGATTTTCTTACCATCCAGTATTTTGCTTAAAAATAGCTCTCGTCACAGTTTTCTGTTGCAACGTATGTCATGTAGCGCACATTTAGTTCTAATTAAAAATTGGTGCAGTCATAGATATTGAATATTAGTGAATTTAGTCGAATTGTAGGAAAATTATCTTACAAAATATTTTCATCAATTGAAGGTAATCTGTGGATTTTTTTCAGTATTTTTTTACCAAACTTTTTAAATCTACTCGATAGCATGTGTCTCGGTTAGATATCAGAATAAAAAAGTATCAGAGCATGCTTAATCATGCCACCTCCTAATGTCTCATCATTGAAAAGTATTTATCATGATTTTAACGGAATAATACTTATGCAATTGTTTTCACATCTTGATAGAGCCTTCAAAATGCCTTTTGTTATTGGGTCTGTATTTTATCAGAAAATGTCCAATTCCTTGCGATAAATTATTTACTTGATGATAAATGAAATAAATGATGAAAGATATATGAAATATTTGTGCCTGCAGCCATATGTATAAATTGTGATTTCTTTTGATACTTCATTAATAAGGCTTCTAACCACCAATTCCATGTTGATATTATCGACCGTATATGTAGCTTGTTATTTGTTCAAAAAAGGCGTCCAACTGCTGAGGTCATTTGCGCCATATAGGATAGGTGGGTAATTGGATAATAATAGGAGAATTTCAGGTAGGTTGGAGAGAAACCCGGCGTTGGCATTAACCTACTTTAAACGATAGGCGCAAAGGGGACCACAGCTTAACGTCCCATCCGACGGACGGAGTACTGAACGTGTAATTTTCCTCCACTAGGCACTAAAATAGGGACCGGTTTGCCACTAAAAATCCGTCAATGCCGGGAATCGAACCTAGGCCCTAAGGATGGGAAACCAGTACGCTTGCCACCACACCAACCCGTTCCCAATATATTAACTTCATATATGCCGGCTGTTGTGTTTAAATACAAAATCACCCTGGTATTCATTTATGTCTTGTCACAAACAAACGAAAAGATAAATAGAGGCACTCGTTTGATTTTGGGTGTGCAATCAATTTACGTGGTAGCTTAAATCTAGTTTAACTTCACTGTTGTCGTGAATGCTTTCTCTTTTATATCTGTTGGATCGCGGGCATTGTTTGCCAAACGGTGCAAAATTTAGTCAGCTATCCTTCGGAAGTGAACGTAAAAATTGTTATCTTAAATACGCTACTTGGCTTCTATTATAAGGCTTTTGTGAAAGTCGGCACAGAATCTCTCGCAACGTTCCGTCCTCCCTTTGTATCGCTTCACCCTTTCCCCAAAGCACCCATCCCACGTTAATGGTGCAAATGACCTCAGTCGACGGGCGCCTTCCCAAACATAATCTACTAACGTGTTGTCGCTAGCGTTTCCATACCTTCGAGCGATTCGGATTTCGCCTCTTCGTGGGTTTCCCACCTCTCTTCACCACCCCATCCCGTCATTCCACCACTCTTTCCTTTGTCACCCCTTCTTTTTCCCTTTGGTCGCCCGTCCGACTCGTGAGGCGTACCATCCCGACGGAAGCAAGCTCCTTGCTACTACTTATGCCCAGTCTACTTATCCCCTGGAATTTCATTTCACGCTCTCTCCACACTTTCATTTCCCGCCCTCTGTCCCAAGCCCTGCCTTCCCTTCCCGACTTCCTCTCTGCTTCCCTCTTCCTCCCCCCGAATAGAATGAGTTTTATGCCCGTCCGTGGAGGGAAAGTGGATGGCCACCGTAGAGGAAGGTTGATGGCTGGCTGATTGCTTTAAAGTGACGCCTAATACGTTCTCACAATATCACGGAGGGGCATTTATATTCAGGGTTTGTGAAGGCAGGAGCGCGGTAGATGCGGCATTTCCCGCACACATGTGGATGCTGCGCAGGTGATAACCTTGTCGCTAAGTACTCATAAGAGGGCCGTGAACCCTGCATTGCTTAAACCCCCGTCGTCTCCTACGGTGAAATAGATAATTTAATGGGATTTCCGTATCATGAAGCATAATCAAAGGTAATTTTACCATCAAGACAAAGAGAAAAGATCCCTGTTCTTATTTGCTCCATAGCTTCACTTCCCTTTAATGACGATTTAAATAAGTTGCTCGAAATTTGTTATCTAAGGAAGGGATTACGAAGGTTTTGCGTATTATGTTTCCTTTCCATGGAAACCATTATCATATAAACGAAAGACAAGTTAAAATGGCAACAAATATTTGCCGGAAAACTATTGGAGGTCAATAAAACAAAGGATACGTAAGGGTACATAGTAGAGATACTGAGGCTTAGGCCAATTGAAACTCTGGAAACTCAAAGTTGAATAGATGGCGAAGTATTTGCTTCATGGGAATAATGTTAATAAATCATTAGAGAGCAAATTTCACTTCTTATGATAATATTTTTTCCGGGTGAGTTTCTGCTTGTACCAGAGATTATGGATGATATCATCATCATTTTTTGCATAGCAAAGTAAGAGCTTAACTATTAACAAGTGCCGATATCTCGTTGACAAACGTATTCATTATCTCATGCGTACTCAGCATGCGTGTTGTTGCAAAATTAGAATGTTTACTTCTCCTTGCGAGGAATTCTCCGTTGCAGTTTCATTACGCCCTAGGTTTTGTCTAAGAATCACTACTTTCTGCAGCACAGAGGAATAAGGGAATGCGTTCGACCTTCGTCGGGGCAAAAGTCATGCCTCGCCCGCTGTTATCGCCAGAGTAAATGTGCCTGACAACCCTTTCGCACTCCAGAAGCTGCAGCGTCGGCACTTTCTGTCTTAATCTTTCTCACTCCTCACAAAACAAAAAAAAGGCACCAAAGCTCTAAAAAAAGTTGCCATTAAGCTTCCCCGCAAGATGGAAAAGTAAGAGTCGAAAGCAATCCGAATATTGTTTAACTTTTTTCTCTTCTAACCCTCTCCACGGCCATTTCGCCAGGACTTTTCGCTTTCATTCGAAATTAATGCAAATGTCTTAGTCGGATTAAACTTCCCCCCACAGAATTGCATGCCGCTCACCTATTCCCTCTCTTTCTCTCTCTCCTCGTTTCTAAAATATTTTATTCCTCCACTTCCCAGCCGTTAATTCATTTATCTTTTTTCCGCTTTGTTTCACTTTCCAACCTCCTTTGCTCGCCCTGTGGTGCGTCTCAAGTTTCCCGGGTCCTAGCTTGGAGAAAGGAGAAAGATAGGGGTTTGAAATGAGGAGAGGGAGTTGCGCGAGAGTCAAAAATTCGAATTGCCTTGCAAAGTGTTTCGCCATCACTCTTGCTTTCTCTCCCCCCACCGAAGAGCCCGCCCCGTCTTGATCTCCCTTGCAACTATCTTCCCTCGCCCGGCGCGGCAGAAGTTTTGGGACTTTAGAAGAGGAGTCCAAGGGGTTGGGGGTGTTAGGAGGAGGGGGTGGGAACGGCAGCGGAGTGAGTGGTAACAACGCGTGGAAAGTGGGACTGTTACCGAAGGTCTTGAGAGAGGGTTGGAGGGTGAGAAGGGGGTGAAGAGGCACTTTACGTGTATGCGTTTCGCTACGCGAGGGTGGAGTTGGGATGGGGGACAAAAGAAGATGCCTGGAGATGGAAATGGGAAGACGAGCGAGAAGCTGGAAGAGGGGAGGGGTCGACCTCGGGGTGAAAGGAGACGAAAAGATGCGTGGGAGAATGTGGTTAAGATTTTAGGCGCTGCGGGAGAGGCAGGTTCTTCAGTGAGGGGGAAAGAGGTAAGGAGTGGGACAATTAATCGAAGCGGAGAACGTTAGCGGAGTCGGTCTCCGCAGGTCTTAATGGGTGAGAGGAGCTGGGGTGTACGCGGAAATTGGCCTCCGTATTGGCATATTATCATTGAAATGTGAGGCAGCGTTTATCGCCGTAAGGGTGGTATCACGAGTGAGCGGAGTGGAACGGAGCGCGGTGGTGTAGCCAACTACGTCTTTCGAGAAATATTAATTCTTTCTCCATCTGGACGTGTCCGTCGGACCTATTCATTTTCCCATTGATTGTGATTCTTTCCCGGGTGTGATCAAATTTATTGGCGAGTGTTTTAGCTGTAACTACTGTGGAAAACTGTTCAAAGGCGGTGAAATATTCTTATCATCATCGGTCAGCATCCCATTGATTAGTTTGACGAAGCTATCTACTCGATATTTAGATTATATCTTCATATTTCAATGAGTTTTCTAAGACATTTAATAACTTGCGCTACATATTTCATGCCAGATCTTCATTTTTTTATCCGTTCCATTCAATTTCTTCTCTCAGATTGCCTTAATCAGGACATCATATCTCAAAATATGACCAAATAAGATGTACTGCCTTCTTTTCAAAGTTTTCAGAAGACTTTTCTTTTCTCTCGCTTTTATCTTCTTCCTTAGTCATTTGGTCGAACCATGTCATCCTTATCTTTCGTAAACGATTGTACCTTTCGAAAAAAGGAGGCTATAAGAAATAAAAGTAAAACACCACTTTTGATGATGTCGATCAACACTTTCTCATGAGTAGTATAGTATCTTAAGGATATCATTCATTCATAGTTACTTTCAAGAGGTAGAACGCACCACGTTGAGCTCAGTCCCTCGGTAATTAAACCAATCCCATTTTGGGTAGTTGAACGATAGCTAGCGAATAAACAAGTAAGACCTGGGTGTAGAGGACGGGGGTACGAATCAATTGAGAAAAAGTTGGAGGCAGAGAGAGTGATAGACAGAAAAATTGAAAGGCAATTGACTCCAGAACGTTCCGATCAAGTGTAGAATGATTGGTGGGCGGAAGGAGCGGGGAATTAGGATCTCTGAAAAGCATTAGAAAAGGCAAAAGATATGATGTTTTTAAAGAGGCAAAACAAGAGACATGAGTGATACTTGATGACATGAATGGCTATTAAGTAAATAGAGATTGGAACAAGAATTAATGGTCCCTGTACGTGCCAATATTGGTCGAACACTTAAGATTCGTTTTGCATTGATCGCTCGTAAGGAGAGACAGTGATATTTCATTCGTTTCATGCCATCACCTACCTTAAAAGTTTGAAATAAATTATGAATTTAACTACTGAATCAAATTTATTAAATATTCTGATCTAGTTATCACTGGTAAACTTATAATGTTAAAATATGTCTAACCATGCACTAATACGGATGAAAAATATTTTCTAGCAATACGAATTCGTTTTCTCTAGTAGTGCCATGATAACGGCAACCTCTGTCTATATAGCCCAATGAAATTTCATGTATTGCCGCAGCCTTTTTATTCCATAACCGTTAGAAAGATAACACCGAGCAGCAGAAAAATATTAAACTAGCATTTCCAATAATACGATTATTTTTACTATCGTTTTCTCATTAGGGTTTCTAATGAAAACTCATATTTTTTCTCCCTAATTTTTATGTGTTTAATGTAACTATACATTTAAAACATTACATTTTCCTTTCTATTCTTTTGACTGTGGCAGTTTTGTTTAGAGCTTGCTGCTTTACTGTGTGGCCTGAAATTGATCGGTGGGGTTACATTTCCCAGCAAATGCGATGATAAGCTTCGTGATGACCAACCTCTCGAGTACTTTCGGCCTAAGGAATTGGCACAGTTGTGGATGGACTCTTACGCTTGGAAGATCACTAATGAGCGAAATATTTCGGTAAACATACGCTATTTGTCCATCACTCACGCCGTACGCAGAATGCCAGTACTTACAAGTGATAACCTATGACGTTAAAACTTTCTAGTTACTTTCCTTAACAAAGTTATTTAAATGTCTTAATGAGGCTACCATGCCTTAATATAGAAAAGCACCAAAAATAATAGTTTTCTTTTATGTCATTTTCTCCCCAATCTTTCTCTATTTTACTGTCTTTCCGCACGTATTAGTCAATTGAATAATTATTTTTTCAGGTTTAAATTCCATTCTTGGTAATACTAAGAAATACCTAATATTCTAAAACTCCTCGAAACTTATCTTCGTTTCTCACTTGACTTGATCTTTGTTCATGTAATACTGTTTCTTAACCCATCCTATGAGTTAAGACTTTTTCCTATACCTACTTGTTTTAATTAAAAATCAGTGCTAGGTATGTATATTTCCACACAATCACTCTTTTCTTTGTTCGCTAAAGTCAAGTCGCCTTTCGTGCTTGACGTGTATATTCTGTTTTGCTCTGGTGAAATCAGTGGAATGATGCCGTTATTTGAAACAAAAATAAAAGAAGCCTACTCACTGTAAATTAATATAAAATTTTTCTATGGCAGAAATTTTATTTTATATCTCTCACACAGATAAACAGATCTCTCACTATCCCTGACTTATGCATTCCACGCTCTGAATAAATTCTCGCTCACCCTTTCACCTACTTCCCTAAGGGCATATTTACTTCCCATCTCCTGACATCCGCTAATGGACCATTTTGTTTAGTTTTTTAGACTCCAAACTGGGTAATGCAAACTAAATACACGAAACAAATAAAATGCACGAAATACTAATCCCCAAGCAATTTATGAGAGTTTTGTAATGCTTTTTAGGGGATAACACAAAAATATAGGCTGCTTCGCCGAATCAGATATCTGGTGATATCTTGTTTTTTTCCCCATTATAAAGGAAAGTATTCGTAAAAGTTATCTAATGAATAACGTAAATCATAGAAAAGTAGGTATTAGCCGTAAAATGCACATATTAATCGTCATCTTCTTAAAAATATTTACAAGATTGCATATCATTAAATATCATTCCTCTTTTTATGGTGAATTTTTAGAGCATGATAAATGAAAATCCCTTTGGTGATTTTGAGTCGGATTCAAGTGCATATGACACACAAATGAATAAGCTCTATATTTCAATATTGGTAATATGCCAACAGTAATGGCAATACTTAACGAGTCACCGCGATGGTGTGTGGTATGGGATGAGGATCACCACTATGTACTAATATCAAGCAGCTAATGGCTACAATGCTACCACTCCATGGAAACATGTTGGATATGAAATGCATAGGTTTATGATATGCAATGAATTGAATTTGATATTTATATTCTGCATTTACTATATGAATAACGAATATCAGTGACTTGAATTGGATAACGAAGATTGAAGTTCATATTCAGAGTTAATTAGGATACGGATATAAAAAGGTTTACATTTAAATGTTTTAAGGAAAAGATTTTTGACAATATCCAGTCAATCCTTTTCTCAGCATTTATCAGTATTCACTGTGACACCTGCCGTAACTGAGGCTTTAGGCAGTCCTTAATTCCTAGTATACTCTCACGTTCTCATGTAACGTGCGAGAACATATTGCGTCAAATGTTTAATGTTTGTTCTGTGATCACAATCGGAGTTTCATAGCCAAATATCTCATCAATCCTGTTTGTTTGGACTAAGTTTAGCATTTGCTTAGGTAAATAAGAAGACACGCGGAGTTTCTGCAAGCATGCCCCTTGACTAAAACCCCTGTAAGAAAAAAACATCATTTCCATTTCCATTCCATTTAACTGTACACTTAACAAAAAGCAATCGTATTGAAATTCTTATACATGAATTCTCACGCATTCCAGGAACCAATTCCTCAACTTTGAGTAGTTACTGTCTCAGAACTTGGTATTTTACTGGTTGCACATTTACATGAGTACAAATCATTTACAAGTAGAACTTTATGAAATATGGTAAGAAAACTAAAGATGTAGTAATGAATTATTTGTGGTATTCTATGATAATAATGAAATGAGATTGAAGTCTAGATTCTACAACACCTTTTGTAACATATAGGCAATGCAAAAGCGTATGTGTTCAGTCTACTATCTTGGAGTATTGCAAGAAGATTTGAAAATAAAGGGAAAAAACTCTCCCTACTTAGGATAGAAAAAAATTACAATTTTAAGGCTCTTCTGGCTTATCCTCATCTTCTAAACTCTGATTTGTGTGGTTTCTACAGCAATTGTGACGATACCGAATCGGGTAACTCATTATTAATTGCATGACTGTGGTACAGATTCCCAAGCTGCTAGGAAAACTCGCTGTTTGTCTCTCAGAAATCAGAGAACCAGCTTTTTTCGACGAAAGAATAGAATTCATTCCGGAAATTGGAATAAATTTTGAGACGCTCGTGGGGAGAGATGTTAACGATGTAAAACACGCCTCTTTATCCGGAAAACCTTAAATGGGCGGGATCTGATGGTTTAGTACGCACCGTATGCTGTGGCTGGAGGAAATGGAAAAGGGGGAGATGATTGTTTTTAATCCTCATCACAAGGAGCGGTCGTTGGGCCGGATAAATTCTTAAGGGGCAGAATACATATATCAATTAATTGGTAAGAATACATGACAGTAAAATATATACACGAACAAATTTCCGACAGTAATTAAATAATATATAGAACAGTAAAACAATACATCAAAATATAAACGGCAAAACTTAAATGTCTTTGAGTTGAAGAGAACAGGTATTGAGGGTTTATTAATTTTTCCAAGAAATGGTTTATCTTAAAATTGTGCAGAAAAACCGTCTAAAGCCCCATGATAGTTCCTACGAGAGTTCGGCGTTCTACTTAAAATTACCTTCTCCTGGACGCGATTAAATAAATTATGAAACGTTTTTTTTTCGTTCTTGATTTTTGAAATTGTTGTGATTAGAGGGAGAGACGAGAGTATTTCAGGTGTAAAAATAATGAATCAGTTCAATTAGTTTAAATTAAACATCAGACGCTGTACTGTCTGCATGTAACTAAATGCAGCTATGCAGTAATGTAAGACTCGGTGTTTTCCCGGCGTATTAGATGAGTGAAAGTTTCTCGGGTCTTCCACCGGGTCAAAGGCTCCATCTCTGCCGACGTTTCGGAAAACGACTCGTTTTCCATCCTCAAGGCTGTTATATGCAGTGCCACATTTGGTGGGTTTACTTATTAATTACTTGCACACCCACGAGGCCACTAAGATTGGCTGTTCAAGGAGGCCATAGAGATCCGCCTCAATAGGAATAATTTAAATCTGGACGCTGGATTCCACCTCAGCAACACCTGGAAGCCAATTTTGAAATGCATCCGGAGCATTAGGCAGAACGACCAGCCAATAGGAGGACTCCTGGAGTCAAGCAAAGATTTCCGCCAATCAGGAGACACTTGACGTCCTGGCAGAATATATATATAAACCTACCAAATTTGACAGGGCATATCACAGCCCTGAGGATGGAAAATGAGTCGTTTTCCGAAATGTCGGCAGAGATGGAGCCTTTAACCCGGTGGAAGACCCGAGAAACTTTCACTCAGTTATGCAGTACTTCTATATCAGGTATTTGGCATTGTACCAGATGATGAGGCTTAGGTCTTAAAAACATGTTTTGTGTACAGGGTACGATAACCATATTAGCGTAACCAGTCTATTAGATGAATTAAGATGGGAATCATAGTCAAATCGCAGTCTGAAATTTAGACTTAATCTCTTAAATAAATTCCAAGGTAATTTTCACTGATGACGTTACAAATATTTTACGAGCCCCAACTTTGGTAGACTGGACCATAATCACAAAATTAGAGAAATTGATTGCCGAACTGACAGATTCAAAACGTCCTTTTTTCCTCGTACCATTAGGGTTTTGAGAGTTGTAAAAAAATCCAATACGAGTGTATCAATAGATAGCATATGAAGTTGCATTTGGTATAAGGACCTTAAGATAACCCAACTAACAGTATGCTTGTGCAATGCGTATGCACATGCACATTGTGGCACACATGCACAATGTGCATGCTTGCTTTGGCATTATTCATTTTTTAAATTGATGTTTAGACTAGCATATTATTATTAATCGTTTTTTATGCATGATGTGTAGTGCATTTTTGGTGAGAACTCACCCCTTCCACACACATTTATGATGGCTATCAGGATATTATGTTGATAAATATGTGAAGTAATACCACCAAAACAACCGCATGGGTGTGTGGCAGGAGGTGAACTATCACCAGGCATGCATTTCAAACTAGTTGCAATACTACGGGTTATAATGCTAATAATATATTCAAATATTCCTTGGAATTTATTTAAGAGATTAAGTCTAAATTTCAAAATAAGATCTGACAATGATTCCCATTTCAATTCATTTAATATACTGGTTATGCTAATATAGTTATCGTATCGTCACTTTACAAATCATGACGATAAAACTTAAATGTGGATATATCATCTCTTCAGCAGTTGGCGTCCCTAGGTGAGATTCATAGACTGTGTGTAGGGAAGCCATCAGGGAAGCGGCGGGAAAGGCAGAGAACGGGAATTTCCCGGATGAGAGAGGGCGAGAACTGGATTTACGCCCGGGGCGTGTGTGGGAAGCGAGATAAATATAAAGGAAAACAAAGATTCTGAAAGGGGGCTTCGGAGGAGGAGGAGGGTTGGTGGGTTGGGGTGGGGAAGGGAGGGTTGGAGCAGCGCGCACTGGATGCCCGCGGGGATAAACAAGTGAAGGTGGGCGGGGGATGCAAACCCGAATGGAAGAAAAAGCGAATGCGAAAGGGAGAAAGGGAAAGAGGAAGGAAGACGAACGGATAGGAAAGGAGTAAGCCACAGAAGAGGTATGGTTGAGAGGGAGAGAATGGGTTGGGATAAACAACACGAGGGAGTCGGAGGAAAAAAGGTGGCCAGAGATGAAATCGCGTGTGTGAAGAGATGGCTCGGGAGATGGAAAAGAGTGCTACATACATATATGTGAGTAAAAGGTTTCTTGCTTCCTAGTAGCGAGGTTGGTGAACTCCGGGAATACTCATTGATAGGCATTTAAAAATTTGTCTACGTCTGGATTCTGGGAGGTAGGATTGATATGATGTAGCGCTATAACTACTATAATGCTTTTGACGCCTTGGACCCAGGAATCGTCTTAGATTTTTCAGGGGTATCTGGGCCCCTATTCCGTTTGGGTTGGAATTGATTTTTGGCAAACTGTCTTTTGGATTGTATTTTAAGTGGCGAGCCACCTCTAAAAGTCCATACCTATAAATACACGCCTACATCTTTATAGTAGACTAATGTTGGAACCACGTTTCTGTCTTCTCTTAAATATTTTGTGTATTGTTATAGCTTGACTAAAATATCCCTATGAATTCTCTTTAAGCTTGATATGTCCGGCGTATATGGTGAAGATTCAACCTTGGCACACACCTTCGTCTCTGATAAACATTGCAACCCAATTATTCGCATAATTTCCATGTACTGCTAAACCTATTGTAACACCTTATAACGTAACCAGATGCCCTTTGCTACACGCTGGGTAAATCTGTGATCAAACATAATTCAGGAGCCTTTCCGAGGTTCCTTTCGTGGTTGATGACACCTCTTCTCTTTACACATCTTTTTTCTACTGTATCTGAAATTGCACTACAACTCGTAGGCGATAAACATACTCGGCAACATGTTTGCGAACATATGGGACAGTGCGGGTACTCATTACGAGGAGAATCAAAAGAGCAATGGGCTTCTTGGCGTAGTCGAGGTCTTTCCGCCATTTCACCTGCGAAACGATCACCGCTTTAGAGTCTAGGACGCGTGTGAGCACAAAATGCCCCAAGCCCCGCCCAAAGGCCGTCCTTTCCAGCTAGAATGACCTCTCACCTTTCGGTGTCAACGCCGCGTAAGAGGGCAGGTGTCACTCAGGTTGGTAAATTTGCGAAACCCAGCCTGATTCGCCATTCTCCGCCGCAAGGTGAGATGAAGTCTGACTCTCGTGTTGTGCTTTCGGTGGTGAAGGCCACTGCAAAGCTTTCGGGAAGCTATCCACTGAACTAATGCGCCATAATAACTGAGTGAGGCATGAACGGTAGCAGAAGTAGAGGAGGAAAGATTGGAAACATTTGAGTGTGGTGTCACAAGAGAGTAATTGAAGATAAAATGGATCAGAGAAATATAACCGACGAAAGAGTCTCGCGAAGAGAGGATTAGAAGTGAAGTGTGATGAAAGCTTTGATGTTTGGACGGGAGAATCTGATCGGAAGCATCATTAGAGTTAATGATCGCATAAAGGCAGTCAATATTAGTGAGAAAATAGATATCATGTGAAATTTATGGAGAAATACTGAAGTATATTTAAGAAAAAACCTATGTAAGAATTTGAAAATTTTCCGTAGGGAGAATTGAATCGAAAGCTACATCAAAACAATTTTTAGACTGTGAGAATAAAATTATATTTTAGTATTACCCCCAAAAATGACTGGAAATTTGTGTATCCCACCTATGTATGTTTGGGTGTGTGAGGTGTTTGATGTTTAATATCTCTGTAAGCCCTGCTGGAATTTATTCTCTTTTCAATACTCACGTGGAGAAAATTAAGTTATTTGCTGATAATTTGAGTACACCATAATTTTCAAGAGAATCTTTGTTGTAACGATAAATATGGGACGTTATTCATTGAGGTTGGTCTGCTCTTAAGTATCATTATATTAAATTGAGGTTAGCAGGGTGGAAGAAGTTGATATGCTTGTAAAAAGATATATTTCAAACCTTTTCATTAGTTGATAAACGAGTGATGAAGAATATTCATTAAGGAAATCGGGGTTAGCGAGAATGAGTGGATGAAGTAGTATTTAAGAGTCGGGTCTGAAGAGCCTGCAGGAGGGAAAGAATATTGGGTACGCGGGATAAAACAAAGAGAATAACGAATAGTTTGAATAGCATGATGGGTGGTAAAGAGTATGCGAAACAGTATGAGGACATCATTTCAGAAATAGTGGTCGTGGGAAGAATTATTTTCCATCTAACCTGCCTGCCTCGGTGGAGCACTAATGATAAAAAAATAATGAATTATTGCTGGGAATCAAGAATTTTACATTTTCCCACAATGCATGCTTGCCTTGCCTTCTTTAAAATATTATGCAACTTGATTCCCTTTAGATAAGTGAGTCATGTACACTTCGAATGATGGAGTTATATCCTGTCGAGTTTGCGAATAGATGTTTAATTAATCCTAATGCGATTGTTCTGAGATCAAAACCCACGCGAGGATGTACCAAATATGGTTTTTATAATAAGAAAAGGATATGTTTACTTAACGTTACAGTAAACTCCTGATTTTCCGAGCTAAATACTGGTAAAGTGTGCACGGATAATCAGGAAACACGGCTGTTTTGTTCTTTCCGGGTTCATTTCTCTACAAATGTATGTAGTGTCCCCTGGATTTTGAATTAGAGGGCTTTAATTTTACCTGTGATCGGGAATCAGAATGTGATGCTGGCATACTTGTGAACAGAAACGTACGGATGCAACCACTGGCTAAGGAAAAAGGGTGTGGAATTTCCACTCCCTGAGTTTGGAACCAATTAGCTGTTTTTTAGGATTTCATGGGTGTATGTCCGATGGAATGAGTACTATTTAAAATAAATGCACGGAGCAGCAGGAGGTTTTCTTTTTGCCTTATGGCACCATTACCCAATTCTTCGTCAAAAAACCTAAGCATAGAGTATGCGTTGCTGTTAAAATGAATGAAATTAAAACTAGGGATGAATTACTGAACTTTAGGGAATCTTTATGCAGTATGCGATTGATTTCCTGCTTCATTTTTTTCTAGTGTTTGCACTGTTAACAGCTATTACTGTACACTAGCAGTATTTACGGCTTCATCTCCTAGGCATTATTTTCTTATTCTTTTTTAAACCTATTTTAATTTCTTGATTCTTGTAGCCTCTAAAGATAAGTTTTTATAACCATTTCACAAAACAACCTGGGTGCTTCTGCATTTCAACTTGCCTTCAATTATCTCAATTCTTTGTTTTTAACCTCAATATGTGTGCTTCTACGCAGAGTAAATTGATGCTTGAAATCTTCTTCACAGAAGTAGGTCTTTGAGTGGATAACGAGTTGATTGAAAGTAGCGCCAGGGAGCTGCTATGGTCAGAAAATAGATTTCGCCTGTAAGCAAAATAGTGCGTTGTAAGAACTGGAAGCTGTTCTTCCGTTATAACAAGTATTCTGGATTTTTAACGGTTTTTGCTTCTAAAATAAGCATCCGCGGAACAAATTGAGGCTGTTTTGAATCACAGATATGTAGTATGAATGCTTGAAACTTCTTTTTACCTGTGCTCCTGAGTCGAAGTGTTCGAGGCTTGAAAGTTTACTGAAAAGAAAATAAAAATGACTGCACTGCATAGAAAGAAGTTAGAAATAAAGTAGTAGGAATTTAAAATTCGTATTCTAAAACTCTTAATCGCGGATAATAAGAACGGTATAACAGATTAGTATTTAATAGAACATAATGTGTGCTGGCGCATGCAATGCCATCTGCCATTTGATTACGTATCGCTGCTTTATTTCCAGTTTTTATTTAAAGCCGGCCATAGTTGTCAGGTCTGTAACTAGCTGTTCAGGAAATCAGATGTTTTTATTTTGGTTCCTACCAGGGAAGTTATTATTGAGAAGACCTAGGCATAGGATTGGCTATGTTTGACGGTGCAATACTTTCGTAACCGTTTGAGACCTAAAAACTGAAAATATTTTTGAATTGCTTCATTGTTAATTGATATACGTATAGCTCCTTCTTTTAGATAATTCCAAAGAACAGTTGGCATATTTAATGCTGAATATGCCACTCAGTTATTTCTGATATGATGGGAAGGACAGATGCAACTTTGCACTAACTTAAATATTTTTATGCTCCTAGCCACTTTTTCAGTGTTAGAGTACCTTCATTATTGTAGCATCAAAATTATGGAAATTACCTGATAAATGATTTTATTTGATGAAAATTTGTTTGTTTTCTTTCTGGTGCTATTGATAAACTTTTTCACTGTAGGATATGCTCGATGCATTGCTGTTTGTTTCTCTAAGGTTTCTATTGATTCTTAGTTTTTCTTAGTTGAAGAGATAAGCGAAAAGTTTAGTAATTTCTTCTAGCTAGCCAAAATGTCCACGCACTTTTAATCTTAAAACAGCCGCATCATCTCAAGATATTATTGACGAAATTATTAGGTCACGCATAAAGAAAGGATCAGTTTACGGATTTAACGAAAGTAACTAACGTGTTAAAATGAAAGGGTGGGCAGTTGCGAAAATAAGTCTCAATCTAGCTTTGCGCGAAATTTGGCCATAGTAGAGAATAATCGCTCATTCGGCGATTGCCCGAGAGAGAATAGTGGAGAATAAAAGGATTTATTCTGTCGCCCGCCATGCGTTGGATTCGGGCTCCTGTGTGTGTGAGAATGTTTTGTGCTCTCCTGGCCTACGTCGGAGAACGCCCAACCCCTCAGCTCAAATGAGTTAACTGAATGAAAAAGCATTTGCCGTGAAGACAAAAAAAAATATCGCTCCGGACCGGGGAGAGGGTGGCGTTTGCAACCAACCCCTGTAGGAAAATATTTCCCTCGGATACGCAGTCTCGTGAAGCACGCACATTTACGCACTCGCCCTCAGGGGAGGTGGGAGTTGAATGAGAAAAGGGAAAAAAATGTGACACTCGCGGAAGTTGAAGAGGAACGTGGGCAGGTGGAGAACCAAAGGCATGCAAATACGTACATATGTATGCAAATACATAACCCTCTAGCCGTTACCTTTCTGATAAGATGCCGTGTGAACGACGCCCAATCAGAGTTTGTTCGATAGGTGTAGAAAAGAGGCTAATGTTTTAAATTTTCTTCAATGGGACTTTTATCAGAGTTTGATCAAGAATTCAGTATTAAATATAGCTCTCTATGGTTCCTAAGTTGGTCGAATATCTAAGGGTGATTAAGATAAGAAAAAACGAACGTAGATTGAAATTTGTTTGTAGTTATATTTGCGGTAGAGAGGAAACGGAGAAATGCTTAATTTGGATAAAAATAAAATGTTTTTAGAAGTTCATAGGAAATGGAAGTAGTAGATAATATACTGAGTGTTTAGGATAATCTCTAGGTTATTGCGAATCAAGAATATTTCGTGGAAGGATAAGGAAAAAATTGGTACACCTATTTATGCATAAGAGAGAAGGTTGGATTAAGTGAAGGTGCAGGCAATGTCTGGTAGATACATCGATATCTACATAATACCCTGCAAGCCACCATAAAGGTGTGTAGCAGGGGGAAATATGGCAGAGGGAAATATGAATAAAAGGCAGATATTTTGTTACAGTGCAGTGGAACACTTACAAGTACAAATGTACCACTTATCAGTTATGCATGATTCATAATGATGAAATGCGAATTGATGAATAAATACGTCATATTTTTAGAATCCCTTATTCTTATCATCATAATAAATGATTCTACCATACTCACCCATGGGTTTCTTTTTATTCTTTGAAATCTCCTCCAAATCTCTTATCTATGTTAAATGCACTGGGTGATTTCACAATCATTTTTCCTTCAACACGAACTTAATAATGCTCCATAATCATCCATTCCTGCGACATATAATCGTCATTCTCTCCGAGAGGCATAAGGAATATGTTTACGCCCACTCAGTAATGAAGGTAAATGTTAACTCACGGTCATTGACAACATCAATGCTGCACGTTCTGAATGTCATATACAATCATGGATTTATTTTTATATACTAAATTTATTCTTTTTTGTATTTTTAAACTTGCTTTTTACTCATTACTTACCTCTCTGTGCCCCAATATACGTTAGTCTGAAGGGTGATATCTCCTGCATTGCTCTAACGTATTCATTTCCCACCTTTTCTATCCAATTTGAAATGAGATATTTTGAAATGGACGCTGTACTCACCACATTTAACGATAGGTCAGGTAATGTGGTACGGGGGGAGGAAGATACGTGGAAACAGAAAAAACGACACACGGATACGTAGAGAAGGAGCTGGTGAAAGAAGAGTGCGATAGCGGTGTGTGCAGAGGTAGCCTTCAGGAATTAAAATCCAATGGTTGGTTTTGTACCCTGGAGATAACATTCGGGTATATGAGACGCAAGAAGAGTCACAGGGGGACTGAACATACGCATAAATACACTTCTCCCGAAAGCGGTCGTTAAAATTAACGGCCAAAGTCGTTCATTTTCACTCACTGCATGTCAGATAATCCCGCCAATTTATTTCAGTGTGGCATAGGGGAGGCTGAATTATTTCTATCGAGTGAAGTTTCTGCCTTTAATTAATTTCTGGGCACATTAATTGCACAATTAATATAACGTATCCGGGTTGGCATATAAAACCGAATATTTATCATAAGTGCTGGTGGATAAATTATTATTTTTTTTACTTGGGGCCATTTCATGAACACGAGCTGGCCCGACAATTAATATACCCTGTGGATTAGGTCATGATGGACACATATTTTAAGGCCCATGTTGATGGTGACCAGTGAAGTTGCAATTACTGAATATCTGGAAACATGTAATTGCTCTCATTTTCTTATATATATAATGTGTGGTGTACTAAAGGTCGTATGTTTTTTTTCAATGATCTCTTTGCAAAATTAATTTCCGTTGCCATAGGGATAAATAAGCGGTGTGTGTTAATCCCAAACTTTAAAAGCTTCTTTTCTCTATTATTCCTGTGTATTTTTTGACCTTTAAATGTGAAATAGAAAAATAACTCTCATGCTCTTGATTTTGTTTGCAATAATGAGACTGAGTGTGCAAAGAAACGAATACAATAATTCGAGTGCTTTTTGCAAGTGAAAGCGGCTTATCCAGAGTAAATTTTTGTTAGAGTTTTAATGAATATGGTTTGCGTTTTTACGTTAAATATAATTTAACGCTATTAATTATTTAGCAATTTTCTTTGCCCTCTACTTGGTCTATTTGATTATCTGTAGGCACGTTTCATAATGACATATTAAAACCGAATTATTCTATTTCCTTTATCAGAATCACTGTTCATCAACTGATTGTATCTTCAGATTTTATTTTTCTAAACTTCTCAATTTTGACGTTTCATGCTTAAAATACCATTTTTCGCACTTATTTTACCCAAAGGTTCCCTGCTTGGAGGATTGATTTGATAGTACATTGTAAATTACAACATACGTGATAGATCCTGGAGCTGCAAAGAATGCCTATTTAGTTCCACTTTTATATTTTGCTTTTCAAATTGTTCTCGGTAAATAGATAATCTTTTCCGTTGCGTTACCATTTCAGCATTTTATTCCTGTCAAAAATCAGTAAAATTTGGTTTGGCTATCCACTCGTAGGGTTTGGGAAAAGCTGCTCCATTTATCCCAGTAATTGACCGAGTTACATGAAATTCTAAATAAGTATGTCAATCTGTGTAAAGGTAAAAAGAATGACTCTATTAAAATAGTTCCCGAATAAAACTGGGCCGTCCAAAGAAAATTCAACGCGTAAATTTACCATTCAGTTCTAATCTTTATTTTTTTACTACGGCTATTGAAGGCAGCTGAATTCGTCATTAAAAACTTTGTTCCTCTCTACCTAAATTTCCATTATTTTGTCCGAATAATGTTATTTATTTCCCATTACCACCGAAAACAGCACTTGTGGCCTTTACATCGGGGTATGAACAATAACCAACAATTGACGAGTACGCACAACCATGTCCTGATTGGTGACATATCCACTCAGGTGGGACTCGAACCCGCCACTCTCTGGTTAGCGGGCAGGAGTTAACCACTCCGCCACCGGTTATTTTCAAGTAATCGCTATTGGGAGGGATAGCATTTTGCATTTCTTGGTTTATCGGTGTGAGCAGACGAATGGTGGCATTTAATTTTTTTGTCGAATCGTATTATTTAAAAATCATATTTTTACCCCACAGTATTAAACTTTAACAAACAGGATTTTCTAATGGAGTATAATAATGAAATAAACATTTTAGCATAAATTAGCGCAATGAGTCAATGCTTCTTGCGTGATGCTTTTCTTTAGGAGCCAAAATGGAGTATGTTCGTTTTTGGGGAAAAAACCGTGCTGCAAGATAGCTTCACACGTGGTCTTATGCGTGGGAGGAGAGTGTGCGAATCTTTTTCGCGTTTGCAGCAACATCATTCATCCCCCTCCCACTTCCTTTCCCTCTCCTCATCCCCATCCCCCTCATCTCCCTGGAGCACAGGGTAGGACGAGTGAGTGAGCGCCGCCGTCCGCAGTGGAGCGAGGAGGAACTAAAGTGACTGAAGGGGGATTATTCTTCCCTCGTTAAATAATGCCGTCTCTTCCCTACCTCCTCACCCCCCGCCCCGCTTCCGCTTTGGCAAGGGAACGGAACGGGGTGGAACAAAAGGGGAAACGGACTGAAGGGGGACGGGGTCCCGAAACTTCCCGGGCGTAGTTTCACGGGAAAAGCTGGCTCTGGCGAACCTTGTTTATTCCTCGAGCATTTTACTCAAACGGGTAATAAAGCTGGCGCCGAAGTTAATGCATTTGTCATAAAACACCGCGCGCTTTCAACCAGCCTCCCCGCGTCCCGCTCAGCCACCTTATGTGAGCTCCGTTCAGGGAGAGAAAGAGAGAGAAGTGTGTTTGAAAAGCACACACCGGGTTACTTGATATGTTCTGTTACTTAGGTCGCGGCTGTATGACCATTTGTTTCGGGACGGGTGCAAGCCCGGTACCGGAGAACTGGGTCAAGGAAAGCTGCGGCGAAAAAAAGGCGGAACTATACGAAATGGAAACTGTTTTTTTTTATTCCTTGCCCCAACTCGGACTTTTTTCTTACCCACGACGGCAGTGGTGCAAGTAGCAGAGTGCTCAAATGAAAACCACTCAGTGCAGTCCGTCGGAAATTTCACTCGGGATCCTAGGGAGGTGGGTAGAGGGGGCTTTTGCATTCATCGATTTGGTTGGCAGGGGGGAAAAATGCATCCTTATCGGGGCAGTGGATTAAGCCACGCTTGAGGAGCCAGGAGAGAAATTGAAGCATTGATCAGAATATGTTTCCTTTCCGCTCGTCGAGTGAAAAAAAGAGGAATGTTGGGGGATGGCGAGTTGGGCGTCTGTTCCGCTCGACCACTCATCCACCGAGAGGCGGGTGACTGGAATCTTGGGCATCAAAGAGTGCCCTGCTGTCCGACGTGAACGGGAAGGTCCGTCCCTGAAATATGCATGAAAGGTGGGGCGAGAAAATATCATTGGCAAAGGGAGGGGTGGAAGATGGCACCGCAGAACCACCTCTCCAGGGGTATATATTTTTCCAGGGATTTGGGGAGAGGAGGAAAGTTTTGGAGCTGACCGAAAAGACTTCTCAATTAGAGGACAACTGTCGATGTCTTGTCTAGGGTTAATTCGCGAGGTGGAAATGGTCCTCAACGTCTAAACATTCGCATTTTCTCGATGAGGGCTACAGAGACAAGAACGCATTTCGACATAGATTATAGGTCAGAAATACCAGAGTAAGTCTGGTTCAGACATGGTCACATACTTCTTTGCCAGGCTAAAAAGTTCTGCCTCCCCTTGTGTCTCGACTTTTTCAGGTTCGTAGTATGCCCATTATTGTCTCAAATGGTTACCTGTTCTTTACGATTGTATAAATTGCCAGAGTCCCATCATCTTCTACACGAACCTAGAAATGCTGGAGATGGTAGGGGAAGAAAGAAAGTTGATTGAACTGATTAAGAGAATTCGTAGGGAGTGAATAAAGCAGTTTCTACGGGTTAAGAATGCTTGAATGACGTGATAGAAAGAAGGATGATACACCAGCGAGAAAGAAGGAGGAGAAGAAAGGGAAGTTTCGATTGAATAATATTGAAGGAAGTATTGAGTAGGAAGCATGCGAATCAAAAGAAGGGCATCAGTTGAAAGATATATATCATGGGAAGAATTGAAATGTCCATCAAAACCTGCCTTGACTGGATGAATATCAATAATAATAATTAGGTAGGTGATTTATTCCTGTCACAATTTATCTAAGAACCAATGCCTGAAAGTTTTGAGGGCATAGCAGTTAGCAAGATATGCTTGCGACTTAAGAATTTGAGATAATAATCGTATTTTTTCAAATATTATCAACGATATGACAACAAATATTGAGCTGTTGACTAGACGATTTGGATATTATGGTGATTTTAACCACTGCTATTTGGTGAATATTACGATTGAAATGTAATTGCTGATAGTCATCCTTGACATAAGAAAGTAAGAGCAAACTAAATGTTTCATATGCATGATTATTTTGAGTAATACCAACTTATGCTATAAATGTGGTGAAAACTAGGACCATAGCGATATTTTCATTATTGACGCGTGGGAAAATTATGTCGATGAATTCTCTGGATACGTAGACCGGATAATGTCGTCAAAACTGCCTCATCATCATCAGGGGTCAACAATCCTAGCATTGGTTTGACGCAGCCCACTCCATTCTTCTATCGGTCAAACTCTTCGTATTAACGTAATTCCTCTCTTTTACATCCTTCGCAACATGTTATATATGTATAATACGATTCCTGCCTCTTCCATTATTCCCGTTCACTTTTCCCTCGACGATTGTCTTCATCACGCCATCGTGTCTTAAGGTATGGCCGAAAAAGGGGTGCCGTCTTCTTTTTAGTGTTTTCGGCAGACTTCTCATTTCTCCCACTCTTCTAGGAATTCCTCGTTACTTAGCCGTTCGATCCATTTAATTTTCATCATTCTTAGGTAGCACCACATGTCGAATGCTTCCATACTTGTCTTCTCCGCTGGTGTCATCGTCCATGCCTCAATGCCGTAACAAACATGCTGCAGATGTACGTACTAATGAATGTTTCCTTACTTCTACGCTTGTATTTCCAGCTGTAAGTAGAGTCTTCTTCTTTTGATAAAATGCCCTCTTTGCCTGGGCTATTCTACTGACTATTTCTTTCTTGCTTCGTCCATCGTTGTTTACTCGGCTTCCCAGATAACAGAACTCTTCCACCTCCTCAATTTTTGTTTTCCTAGCTTAACGTTGGTTCTGGCTTCTTTTCTCCTGCTTCCTACCGATGGCTTCATTTTCTTTTTACTGATCTTCAGGTGATATCTGGCCATATTACTTTCCATGGTTATAAGGATCTTATTGAGATCCTTTTCTGCCTCTACTATGAGTGCTATGTCATCAGCAAATCGCAGCATGATAACTTTTCTCCATGGATATCCTCTCTTTGATTTGACTGATGGCACTCTCGATGTAAAAATTAAAAATCACAGGAGACAGTGCACAGCCTTGTCTCACTCCTTTCTTTGTTCTTGCTCCTTCACTGGTTGGTACATATTTAATCACAGCTACTTGGTTTTTATACAAACTGTGGATAAGTCTTCGGTCGTTGTACGGGACTACAATTCCTAAAACTGCCTTATACCCGTGATAACCATCACTTCTGATATATTGAAGTCGCCCAAAGTTTTCTATGACTACCTACCTTGAGTATCGTTGGCTTATGCTTGGCCTCAGTCACTCTTTACTGTCCCATATCCTTCCTCAGGATTAAGTTTTCATAACATACTGATGACACCTTCTGGGCAAAGTGGAACGAAAAATGAGTCAGCCATCGGCTAGAACATATGGATTGGTATAATTTCTTTGGATGTATGTTGAACCCGGGTGAATGTTGGGGTAATGTCGTTAGAAGAAAGCTCAATTACATAAATATGGCACTCGGCAAAAGAAGATTTTTTTCTGACGAGATAACATATGGGATTATTAAAAAAGGATAATGAAGAGCTATACATGGAGCTTGGCGTTATTTTCATTTTAAATTTGGGCACCAGAAAAGATATCAAGTAAAGGTTGGAAGTTTTGGAAATGTGCGGGCATAGGAGAACGTAAGCTTTGCCATAGACAGAAATGAGAAAATTGAAAACGTTTTGAGCATAGTAGTGGGGAAACAAAGTTGCTAGTGGAAGTGAGGAGAAGTGGTATATCGGGTAATTATAGGTAATTTGCTACTGAAAGTTATTGAAGGCAAGATCCTCGGTAAACAGGGCCGAGCAAAGACAGGGAAAGATATTTTGGATGGTGTTAAGAGATGAATGATTTGGTATTTTCCTTTCGTATGCAATATGTAATATTTTTTCGAGGTTCCCACCAGTTAAAGTCATTTGCTGGTAACGTTTTGGTAGCCGGACTTAGGTATCGTCCTCAGAATGTCTTATGGCACGATCTTGTTTAATTGGTGGATTAATTATAATCTCCGATCGCTGCCTAAATGTCCGGTACAATGCATATATCAGTTCATCAGGCATGCACGCTCCCATTCGATCATAATGCCTTTGTTTCGGACCGCTTAAGGATAAAATATATTACGTGTTTGCAAGAAGAATCAAAGACGGTTCGCAAATTTTTTGTTAGGAGGCATTTGTTGCAGTTTAGTGCTGTAATTTGATAATATATCTATTTGTCGTTTTTTGTAGTATATTTTCGTCCTAATGCTTTCTTTTATTTACCACCTACTGTGAAACATTTCCTATTGTAATTTATAATTTTTTATTGGATTTGCGATTAAATAAATACCACAGAAAAATAAATAAGTATACATTTGAGGTCACTGATCCTAAGAATTATTAATCACCCTCAAAATAAATAGACTGTGTCAACCACTAAAGGTGCTTTCTTGCTGGCCTACGATGTCTAATTTGACTGAATCACGGAAGCGGTGAGCATATTGCAGCTCTAATGCGGATCTTCGACATTCTGGTGCGCGTAAAATCTGACTTGCTAAATATTTCCATAATCCCCATTTCATAGATCACCGTTGTGCTTGCTTTTCGTCCCCTCCGATAGGTACGGAATACAAAATGAACGTAAGTGATATTATATTAAACCACAATTCCTTGGGTTTTGTTATCAGGAATTTAGTCGACGACCTTCCATTCCATCTATTATAAAAGACTTGGTGTTGTCGCAGCTTGTTTTAAATTACCCCGTATTCTCTCTCGGGGGATTTAAACATCTTGCGGGATATCCTTCTTTTCCTATCACCGCTGACGTCAATTTTTCCGTTCATTTTTATTCCATTCGCCGCTCACTATTACTGTACCGCCAAGTCATTTATTCCCTACGGGCATCAATTCGGTGATGACATATTCTCATTACTTATAGAAGGTATTATGCAGAATTGACGTGGGTATTGCATATATCACGAAAACTACTACTACGCCTCATGGCATGACAAAGCCAATCACCACCCATTTTCTGTAGTCTGCACTGTCGTTTTGTATTTTAAGTCCTCTTAAATGAGTTCAGTTCTATATTTTGGTCCCTCTCTCTATCCTCCTGTGCATCTCAGGCTCATTCTGTTTAAAGTTTTGAATCTCCCATCTAAATCCTTCATTCTCTTTAGCCTCCTTCAACAAATTCCTCTCTTAAATTGCTTGCTCATGTGCCTTTCCCCAGATCCATATTTTTTTCCAAATCATATTATGGAAATCCTTACAACTTCTGAATTTGTATTCCTTCTAGTATAAATTCCAATGTCTTGAAAAGACATGCACCTGTCTTGTAATATCTTTTTATTTGCGTCTTATTTCATGTGCATTAGTATGTATCATTCATACGTCCTTCCTACAGTAACACTTTTCGCACCTATACCTGATAGGCTGGCGCGTAGCCAATATGCCATTTACCTAACCTGTTTCCTTTCTTATATTAAATCTATATTTCCATTGAGCACACATGTTGAGAGCCTATTTTTGGAGTTTTGATATTCTTGTCATTAATATGTGCAATTTTCGTTGGCTGCAATTCAAAATATATTCACTTAGTTTAAATTGCAAAACATATTGGTACTCATCCTAGCCTCACTAGTTAAATTCTTTTTGTTTTTCCTTTTTTAAAAAAAATTAATGTGAAATTCGACTGTCGAATTCCAAATACTGAGCTGATCATTTTGTTTAACCTCATTATCTTGGCATAACGCCATTAAATTTTATTTCCACCTTGTTTTCAATATTTAGAACTTCCCAGTTTTAATAGGGGTTTCACAAACTACTCGCAATGAACTGTATCACTGTCCACATATTTCATTATGCATAATCATTAAATCGTAACGTATTTAACAATGCCTTGGCCGTCCAACCGCCTACTGCCGGAGATCATCCTACATAATTTATTTCTTGCGCACGATTGGAACTTTATTTGCCTATCTATTTTATGTGTGTTTGAATACAAGTAAGCAATACTAGTGCTGAATATTTTTGACTGGAGTCTCGATTGAATAATATGCGCGTATATTTGTAACTATATTTGTCTTTGCTTAATAGATCCATACTTTTGCGTTGTAGGTATGTTGAGTGCCTAGCTTAAATTTACAGTAGAAAATTCAGCGTATGGTCCTAGTGTATTGAATGTGCAATGTAACCCAGAGGACAAATATTTTACATTAGTTTCCGTATAAGATGAATCCACAAAATACCGTAACAGGAAACGTGTAAACACATCGATAATGCTCGTGAACGTTTCAATGTACTGTAAGACGCTGTGCGTTTTGCTATTCTAAGGAAATATTCGTATTTTAATGAAAATATAATGGACGAATAGGAATGCGGAGGGGAATAGAATGGTGAGGAAGTTAAGAAATATGTAGTTGGAAGGTATTTTTCTTTGGAAAATTTTGTTATTGTCCTCCGGAAGTCACCCATTGAGTTAAATTCAGTACTAAATTTGAGTTCTAGTAATACTCAATTGCGGACAATCTTAACTACTAATTGTTGCCACTGATGGGATTCAATCCTAGGACCTCGGTATAGAAATCCAGTATATTGACACTCGAAGCGTTATACTTTCCCCATGCCTAAAATCGCTAGTGGCGTACTTTTTGACCACTAGGTGTTTTCTCTCGATTTCGCATTGCCCACGATCATAGTTACGCACGTTGTTTAAAAGTTGAAAGGACAAAAATTATTAGGTACCTGAAAATATATTAAATCATTCAAAATGACCGCTGTAGCGCTTTTGAATATATCAGTAAATGATTATCATAAATGTAAATATATTTTTGGCATGTGGACAGTAGACTTAAGTTCATTGAATTCACGAAATATCAACAATTGTTATCCATTTTGAAGAAAAAGGAGACGATTTTTAATTCAGATACGGTCAAAATGATTGCTTCAGTTATGGTGGCATTACATTTTCCCGCTTTACTTTAAGGAATGGTGTGTCTAGGAAATTCGTGCAAAAGATTAGTAAAGTCCAGATTCTTATTTATTAACCGATCTGGGTGTCAAGTTAACAAAGGTCTTGAGTAACACTACTGTATTCACCTAGAAAATAACTGTGTAAGTCAAACCCCAGGTAAATTATTGAATTATTCTCTTGCTTTATTTAGGTCTAGTAATAATTTCGTCCTCGTGTTCTCAATATATGGTATCCTATTTACATTTTCCGTGCCTGATAGCATTTTCACCTTTGCATATTGGACACTCGTTTCGCCTTCCCACTGAAACTTTCCCACCTCCATTAATTCCAGGTTTCCTCCTTCTGCCACGCCCCCTCAACCCAATTTATTCTGGCGATAACTACAGTATTTTTCCTTAATCCCCATTGAGAGTGGTGTTGATGTCACGCCTTTGCCTCGGCCCGCGCCTTCCTGAGTACGTCACTTTGGGAGGCGTGGGTGGCCCTCCTCTTGAATCGGCACATCTTTGTCCCCGCAAAGAGGGCCCCAAAAGCCCTCCGCCCCCGCCATTTCGCTCTTTGCCTCCGCCCCAACCTCCGCACCCGCCTCGCAGACGTTCCCCTTGCTTCCCGATTCTCGGAACCATCGATCTGCAGCGGATGAGGAGAACCTCTCCCAAAGGGGCGTAAGGGGTGAGTGGGGAGAGCTAAGGGATAGTATCGAGAGAGGGGATGGGCCCAGGAGAATCCTTCCCGAACCTCCCACCCCGCTGGCCTTTCCCTTCCCCGTCCAGAGTTTTGCGGATCATCCGGGATTAATTCAAGAACCTCTTCTTTTGCGGAGTGAGATTTATGGTGAGCATATTTCACGGAGGTAAAAGAGGCAACCTTGGACTCTCTCTCTCGCTTCCTCCCGCATAACCTACCCCCCTTCCCCCAACCGCCCCCTTAGTTTCCAGGCGAGGGTGCTCCCTAGCAAACCGGAGGATTTTAAGGGGTTTCAAACGCTCCCCTTACCATCGAATCCCTCCCCCAATTGCACATGCTATCGCAGTGTCCGTACCGAAGCACACCTACCCCTCTTGCGCGCGACCATACCCGTGATCTGGTTTGGAAATTGACCACGTAACACGAAAATCCCCGGGAGTCTCCTTTGGTAATTGGGTGATGCTAAAAGATGAGGAAATGCGTGCCGGAATGTTTATTTGTGCGTCGTTTTTTTTGCCTCGCCGTTAGGTATTAATTTCTCGGTAATCAGAGATTCAGGTGGTGAATATATTCGCCTCTCACCACGTTGGTCCAGTGTGCCGACTCGGAAAGAGGTGTGCATACGGCTTTTTGTACGCCTTTACTCTTGATTAGTATAGTTTGATTTGAAGAATGCCACTCAAGAGCCATTGTTATCTAAAAAAATTGGAGCGCAAGAAGACGCTTTAGGTTTTCATGAATTTTTGTTCATACATATTTTATTAGAGTTTTAAAAGAACTAATTTTAGAGAAAAATTTCGATGGAAAGTTTTTACGTTAGTAAATGTACTATTACATCGGACTTATAAATGCTTGCCATAGTATGTCAGTATGAAAAACAAAAATAATTTATTCGTACCAAGAGAATTATAACTTTTTTATACCATAACTTAATGTTAATATTTAATGTTATGATTACAGTTCCCCGGTTAACCACTGATCATATGACTGCTGTTTTATTTAGGTATTCATGCTTACATGCATACTCAACTGCTGGTAAAACATATTTTTGAGAAAATCTGTAGAGGTTACTTAAAGGTCAAATATCATTTCTGAGTCATGTAATTTACATTGGAGGAGTATTTATGTCATAGTTTAAAATAATTTACTGTTCATCATATCAAATTCTTCAAAATAATTGTAGCGCATACCACACGTAAAGGCAAATTTACAAAAGTGAGCCAATGTCATTATTTGAATTCAGTGGCACAAATCCTATGTATTTTTTTCTCTTCAATGGCTACCTTTTTTGCACGACGCACAGTGGGGCCAAAATCGGTTTGGCTGGCCAAAATCATAAAAATGAAACTGACGATTTAGAGGTGAAATCAGTTTTATTTTGTAAATAAATGTCCTAGGCATAGACTCGTATGATTTTTTTGGTTGTATGATGCCACTGTTACCTTTGGAGACCATTGAATGTAAATCAATTTTGTGCCACTTTTTTAGATACGTGATTGCCTCATTTATTCCATTGACTCGATTGCGCAATTGCTAAGAATGAGAGCAATGAAATTCAACATCAATAAAGTAACATGTCTTAAGGTTTTTATCACGAATTTTGAGACAGCAATTACCAATAGAAAACTCTGTACAGGATGGCAATCAAACGAGGTACCATCGAAAAAATTTCGCGTTTCTGGCTTGATATTCAAAAAATGTCTGACGAGGTCGGAGCAATTTTCAAAGCCCAAATACTTCCTTTGTGTGTCTTCTGTCATATATGAACAAATCAGCTGCTACCATGCGCAACATTGTGAGTAATGACAATTTAATCTTCTCCCTCCTAAGTCGGCCGGAACCGGCCGCATGGCGTTCTTTGACTTCTCGCCGAATTTAAATACCCAGTATCCCTAGCTTTTAATTCCCAAGTAGCGCCAGCAGTGCTCCTAAGTTTACGTCTATAAATATAATCCTCAAATTTCGAAACACTGTCGTGAAATTTATAACAAATTTCCGTTAAAAATAGATTTTTTAAGACTAATAGACATACCTTCGGGTTCTCAGCTTATGGTTTATGGCTAGCGTGTTTATCAACATTTCCTACTATTCAGTGAAAAAATCCTCACCTCCTAACATGCATTCCGATAATCGAATTCATTCGATCCTATGGGCAAGTTGTGCATCTTCCTCCTACAAAGGCGCGTGTTACTTCGTGATGCAATGTATCATATTTAGAGCGTAGTGCATAATCATCTGTCGCTTATGACCTCAAAGGCCAAGAGAACTAGAGGTCTTATGACCAAAGGAGCCTTCACTCAGCGCCTCACACCAAAGGTGCATGAGAAAGGGTCAGGGGGGCTAAAAGATTTTTGTCTTTTTTTGCGCCACAGTCTGTCTGAGCGTGAGATAGGAATGAGTGTTTTCTTAGAAAAACATATACCCCCTAGAGGAGGCGGAAGTGTGGAGTGACCGAAAGAAGGCCCTTCGCAAGCCAATGCTGGTCACCCATTTTCGGCTATCTATCGTGAGAGAGAGGACGCCTTGGCCGCATAAACAAGCCATAGCAGGCGCGGTGTTTCCATCTTCTATTCTCGTATCTCAAAGTGTCCCATTCATTCATTGAAGAAACTAGGGCTCATTACCTCCCCGCGAACAAGCCCTCTTCTGAAATGACTCCAGAATCTTCTTTCAGCGCTTAGCTGGTAATAATATGCCATCCCAAAGACTCATAAGGTCTTCGGGATTTTGTGAGTGCTGTGACTGATATTATGAGGTTCTGTTTCATCTCAGAGGAGTTAAGGATAAGAGAGTTGCGTGCCTTGGCGAAGATAAACACTTTCTAGCTGAAACAGAATCATATGAGTCTCAAAAGATTTCCCTCAGTATAGCAGAGCAAGACGGCCAGTGTAGGCCGAATTAGAAAGAGAGCGAATTGAGGCATTTAAACTTCCATTGGGAGAGGATTAAAGTTTCCGCGCCATAATAATTTAAGGTGGGGTAAGACGGGTGAATAAGCGCTTGCCCCTAGCTTCCATAAGACTAGTGGTGGATGTTCTCTACAAGAGTTATGTCTTTTAAAATAACTAGACGAATGCTTTACACCCTGCTCATCGATAAATCTAATGGTGGATGGTCAGAACGCTATGATCATATGTATTCTTATATGTTGAGGAACAGCTAGATTTGTCATTTCGTAGACTCGGCGATTTGTAGACTGTGGAGATATCCGGAGGAAATGGCAGGATAGCAGTCAAGTGCACAAAAGATTTCTTCACTCTAATGAAGGTTGGCTGAACAAGACAATCACTATCACCGTGATTTCACGTACCGTTGTTTAATTTTTTGACCATATATATTTATGAACATTTTTTCGAGAAAATTTTGAAGAAAAAATGAAAAAGTTGTATTCCAGGGTATTGCCCTAACAAAATGTGTTACATCAATATGTAGTCAAAAATCTTTGCCATCGATTGATATAAAAATATTCTGCTCTTTAGCACTGCAAAATAACTTTTTTAAACAAAATAATCCAACAGTTTCGCGTCCACGTGCCACCCAATGACACGCATACGTGCTATAAAATCTGTTCAGCGGTATAGCACAGGCATAGTCATTTTGAATGAATTAATTGCAACGTAAAAGGGTTGCGTAGGTACATAAACAGTTTTCCATTAACAAATAACATTTATGCGATGCATGCCATTTTCATAGTTTTAAAATGCATGTAGGTACTAAATAGCAACCTTGCATGGTACATAGATATCAGTAAAATCATGTGCAAACAAATATAAACACAACGGTAGTTATTATACTAGGTATATAATCAGTATTTAAATTTATATCTATATTAATAACTCTGTACGGAGATTTGATTAATATATTAATTTACCTACATGTATTCTTAATGTGTCATCAACAGATCGGATTATAAACTTGCGAGGTGATAATAATCCTACTCGGGAAGATTCTTGAAAAAATCTCTGTATACCTGTGCTCTAGTCCATGTACTTGATTGCTCTTAATTATTATATTTTATTAGCATAACTGAAATCATATTCGGCGTTAGTAATCCCAGAAACCTATGTATAGCCATTTCTGTAAGCACTCAATGAGGTTTACTTCTTTTGACTACTTGGCTCGTTTTCTTTTAGATCGTGTTTTTTTCGCTGCAAAACGATTAGTAAAGCTTGCGAAAGTAACAATAAATATCCGAACCAGCCATTTATTATCAATTTCCTAAAACGATAAGTGCAATATTTCCATGATAGTAAAAAATACTACAATTTCTTGAAAACGAACCGTGTGTGTTGCGGGGTAGTCTACCCTCAATAGTCACACTACGCTGAACCTTGTTTTCAAGGACAAAATTTACAAAAATAACTTCAGATTCGGCTTCAGCAACCACACAAACCCTTACATAGCGATTTTCGTTGACATATAACAAGATTTTCCTATTTTGGCCATATTTTCGGCAATCGGCCCCACTGTGCGACGTCTTTATTTGATTTTCTTTTTGTCTCCTTTTGTTCATTATTTAACTCTTGGCAAATTTATTACTCTGTAGGCTGGTTATGTTTTTGTCGTGATTAAATAAATTGGGAAGGATTTTGTAATCTGCTCAACTTCTTAAGATTTACGATTTCATTTTTATTACTCTTTTGATGAGAGTTGAGGATGATTCATGGCAATTTTAAGACGGGATTTTATGTTAAAAAGTATTTAAAGAATGCGGTGCTGTATAAATCACTTCACCACTACCTTTTTAGGGATAGCTGCGCGATGTATATATTATAAAGTACATCTAAGTACGTGCCATCTATAAGAACTTTACCCGTTTTTTTTGCGCGTTACCCGTTGAAGTTTACTTGTAACTCTATCCTCGTGTAAAGGATAGAATTAATAAAGAGTTAACCATACTTCATTTTTATTATATATTTCCACTCAACATTTTTATTCATTTCAACGGCGTGTGTCATTTCCATGACTCATATTCATGCCGTTGGAAAAATTATTAAAATAATATGACCGAAAAATGGGGAAATATTTCACTTCGCCAATGCATGTTACTTCTGGTAAATAAATTGTAAACGCATGAATTAGTGTCATGAAAACAATTTCAGAGTTTTCATCCCATCAAAATATTTAATTACCTGGTTTAGGTCAAGATAATATTGAGTATTTTTTACATTATTAAAATTGTTTTGTATATCCCCTCCGAATTACCGGAAATTAACTTATTTTACTTAATGCTTAAAGATGCACATGCTTTTCATTTCGGTTCTGCAATGAATAGACAAATATCAGTTTTTATTGTGTTTGTTTTAAGCTAATAAATAAATACTTGTGCCCTTATTAATCAAATTCATGGAGTCATTGTTCCCTCCAGAGCAGATATAGCAATTTACACGCATTGTTCCCTATTCCGAGGGTTTTGCTGTTTGATGCGTGATTCAAATTTTATACTCAAATATGCAATTACCCGGGAATTCATGCATTCTTCCGCCAATGGTGCCTTGAATTTATTCATTCCGTAGGTTCGCTTCCAGCTTTTACGCATATTGCACAAGTATTCAAAATCCCTAAATTCTCGTTCTGAATACATTTTCCGAAGGCTGAAAGGCATGAAAGTCAAAGCCTGTGCTGTATTTTTCAAAATTACTAGTGCCTTTACATATTTTGCTTCATTTTGATTTCTTTCTATTTGAGTAATGTTCGGTTAACGTGCTCCAATTGCGGAATTCAGACGTTATTAATTAATAAATTTCGATTTTCTTTCATTCAATGATAACATGGAGTTTTGCTAAGCCCTCGTACTTATCCGACCTGAAATTTGTGGTGGATCTCTTGTTTATATATTATCCATATTCGATATGGAATTTGTGTAATTTTATCATATAACGAAGACTTTTCGTATTTTAAATGATAACAGGAAAATTATATTTTCATATAAAAATAATAATAATCATTTATTCTGCGATCTATTAGTTAGAGTACTTGATAATTTTATTTTAGTAACTTCATAGAATGAGAGAAGAGCGTTCCCTACGGCCAAACTAAATGTAGAGTTTATTGTGAGCATGTAAACCCCAAAGTCGGGAAATAAACACAACCATTTTTGAAAAATTGCAACGTTGCGAAACTCGAATATTTCAATAGGGACTACACATTTGACAGTATGTCTCCGAGACATTAAACTGATGTGCATACGGGATTATTTTAAAGGCCTTGAATTGGAAAATTATGGTAAGGGATTATATTATAAAATATAAACAATGTTTTCAAATGTATAACATTTTTTCTCTTCACATTGACGTGGAATGACATATGTAAGGGAGTTTTCATACTCTTACCATCAAGAATGAAAAAACCAGTGGCTTTAAAAATGAAACAGTGACTTAAAACTTTTTATTGCAAAATAAGTAAGGAATAAGGTTAATTTGTTGTGTGCAGACAATTTGAATGCATGAAGAACTCAGAGGATCAATTCGAGGTGATGAGACCGTCAGCGGAATTCGAAATTTATCACAGAAGTTAGAAAAAGTTGCATTTTAAATGATGTATATATTTATTTTCCAAGCATCTTTCTCTGCGGTGTAGCTTCTCGATGGATAATTGGGTGATGATCGATTATTGGATGGCGTGAAAATTTTGATTTCTGTGAAAATATTGGAAGAAATAAAGGGCTGTTAAGGTAAATTGCAGCGCCATGTCTTACGATTCACTCGCCAATGAGTGGACTAGTAAAGATAGAATAATACGGAACAAAATACAGAGATTAATACAGAACCTGTATATGAGAGTTATTTGGTGAGTTCCTTCGTTAAAGTTCTTAAAATTATCGGGTAGTGGCAATTAAAGGTTTTGAATGAAACGAATGAAAATTTAAAAAAATATCGACTTCAAAAGCAGGGAAAATGAGGGGTTCAGGTAGTGTTCGAGATTTACTTCAAGTGAGGTCTCACCAAGGACAAACTTATTGATTGAAGACATACAATAGCACAGTCACTTTGAGATAAGCTTCGACCCCACGGGATTTCGGTTAGTTAAGTGAATGTCTTGGCCGTCTATGTATCGAGGCATCCCTTTATTTCTCGAACCAATAAGCCTCCCGTGACCTGATTTGGCGTCGCCAAGCGCTAAAATCACGCGTGATCTCCGATAGTCCTCGCTTGCCCCCCATCCACCCCGTAATTAGCTCACGCCTTGTTTGAACCGTGTCAAGATAGGGAGGAAGCAATTATTTGCGGCACTGACGTTGCACCCTGTTAGAGACATCCGAAACCCCAGGGTGAGTCGGAGAGCAGGCGATGAAAGGCAAGCAGACGGGAGTTGGTTATTATAGGCGTCCTAGATTTTAAGAGACGATATATATGAGCAATTTCTGTCAATTTCACCTGAAAATTGTTAAGTATTAATTTCAAAAATTGTTTTTTTTTAATAATTTAATCTTTTTATGATACTTTTCCAATTCAGGGCTCTAAAATTAGCCCTTCTGTGCATCTGTAGCTTTAATGTCTTGGAACTACACTATCAAATAAGTAGTCACTTTTGTGAAATTTGAATTTTGCAACGTTGAAATTTTTCATAAACGGTTGTATTTATTACAACCCGGCTTTTGGGTTTTCATTTTATTATCAAATGATGACATATCCGAAATTTGACCTAAAAAATTTACATAAGGGCATAGATCTGGTCAAGTTGACATGGAATAGCCCATATATATTGCTCTTATGGAATATTTATCAGTTGGATAATTATGTGTAGCTGTTTCAGAATTTATAAAGCACTAGATATTTTTAAGTGCATAGTAAACGGAAGTAGGGTTGTGTAAGAAAAAGAATTTTTTGGTTGAGCAGGTGTTTATCGCCAGAAGAGTCGAGCAGGGTTGTAAATATATGGTTAGTGAAGTTTACATGGAGCCTTTATTTATATGTATTTGAAACATAGACACCGGGGGAGGAGGACGAGAAATAATTAGATACCTAAGTAAGTCGGTACGAAAGATAGTGTAGCAATTACAAGGTCAAAGGTGGAGTTTCTGAACGTGGCTAAATAGGAGAAAAAGTTGTTGTCAGCGATAAGGAGAGGTATATTAGGTCAAAGGAGCAGGTACTTAGTGGCAATTACTGATGGTACTGATGGTTTCAATCGACTGTAGGGATGGAGCCAATAGATAAATGTAATGCAAAGGCGATTTTTATGATGTTTTTCAAAACCTACAATAATCAGGAGAAAACTATGGATGAAATAGGTATCCATCACAGGTACCTAAAACATCGATGCGAAAAAAACAACCTGTAGTGGTGTACGTGACGATTAAATTTAATGTACATTTCAACAGTGGTTCTTATTCTTCCTCAATTATCACGATATATTTTCGCTCTCCCTTGCAAAATTATAGAATTTTTATTCACTATGGAGAAGGAACTGGGTAATAGCCCATCAAAAGGATCGCTGTGCTGCTGGTCTAGGATTTCTGGCTCGAACCCGAAAGAGGCCTTTTGAGGTCATGTCCAACAAACCTGATCTGAGTCATTTTCTTGGAAACCGTAGACCTCCCAGGGTAGGCATTGACTCCCCGACACTGATGTGTGAACTTCACCCGCTGTTGGGATTAGTATTACTTAACATCTGCCACAAACCCTCTCGGAGGCTTCCTGGCTAATGAGTAGATGTAGATGTATGAGAGCACTGGCATCATCCAACGAATGAACCTTCCAGAGAAACAAAAATGTTCATGGACAAGAAAAATTGGGCAAAATCTTTACTAAAAATCAGACTAATCGGGAAAAATCTTTGCTAAAAATTTGAATACAATTCAGATCGGAGATTTTCACAGCGAGTGCTGTCGTTGATAGATAATATTGCTCAGATTTGGCTGCGTGTGACGCTTCGTTAGTGATTAATACAATTCATTTAAAAATAATATTTGCTCCAAAATCAGCGTTCTGAAATAAACTCGTGAGAACACCAGTGGGGAGCGAGAACGTGCGCGAGGTATTTCAATACGTCGTACTGACAGACGCTTTGTGGTACCGACTCTTTTACCGGCGTCGATCGGGATACTTATGCATGCAAATAGTCTCTCAGAAAGTGTAAAGCAGTGAAGAGACATTCCTTGAAATCCTAATCAAGCCAGTCGTAAACTAAATAGAGGGCATAATAATCTATGTAGAACTATCATGTATAGTACTATTTATAAAAAACAAATGTATTTATTTATTCCTGAGAGCAATTTCTTAGTTTTAACCAGAATCAATCACTGCCATCATGAAACACTTGATGAATTGGCCATTCTTGGCCCAGTCTTAGACGTAGGAAGGCACTTCTTTCAGTTTCTCTCAATTAGCAAGAACGCGCTTTTATCGAGTCGCAGTGACTAAATTACCCGCAGCATTCCACTTAGCGTAACGATGCACTTCCACGTTCGCATTGATATGGCCTGACATTCAGTTCAAGTACCATCCTCAGTCGGTTTGTATCAGTGACGTCTTGACTTCCTTCTCCGCGGTGTCCCCTGCTGGTGCGCGATGATCACGTCCGCATCACGCCCTGTGTTCCCTTCAATCCCTCTCCGGCTAGCACGCCTTTGGAGTAAGCGTGCATAGCCGATCTCTTCCCCTTGTTCCCGCCTGGCGTGTCTGTCGTTGCGCTTGCTACCCTCGGCCTTCGTGATACCATAATTTAAGCGTGTGTTGAAGCTACGCCGACAAGCCTCCGCTGGCATTAACGACCCCCGGGCTGCCGGGGACAACGAAGGTATAGCAGAGTGTCGCATAGGATGTTTCTTATGAACTTGAGGGGGGGATGCGTGCAACCCGGGTATGGAATGCACGACGTGAGTAAAGGTGCCCGAAACCAGTACCCTCCTCGCAGCAGGCCCTGAACAGGGAGGTGTTATGTGACCCAATGGCACACCCAGAAATTCTTATTGGGGGGGTCTGCCATCTGCCCGATCTCTTGCAGCGTGTAGGCAAAATGTTATTTTAAACAGTATATTTTGAATGCTATAGTGGGCTATATTTTCTTATATGTAAGTAGTATACAACAAGCATGGCCATCTTTGTCCTATCATACTCGAGTAAAATGATGTAACGAATTTTTCCTATTTTTCAAAATGTTGCTACCATATCATAGTAACTTGTCAATTAAAGATTATTTTGTAGAGAGCTAAATGGGTAGGGGTAAGGTCTCTTTTGCCCCTTCCGTGGGTGAGCCACTGATGTGACCAACAGACATTCTTGATAGTAACATATTAAGACAGTGCCTTCACACCATGGTACCCTTCTAAAATTAATTTCTCTTAAAATAATTACACAATCGAACGCATTATACAAAACATATTAATGCAGACAAGCAAAACCAAAGTAGATGAAGATAATGGAGCTTTTAGAATCTAATCATGCCTGTATTAACCGTACATATACTTTTTTTGCCAAAGGGTGAAATTGCTGTGGAAGACCGTGGTCGGATGCAAAAAGATTCTGACCGGAGCTGACAGAATTTTGCTCCTACACCTGTATGCAGGAATACCTCGTGAGAGTTATTTTCAAAATAATGGTGCAGTTTTAGCAACTACATGATTGCTATCACTTAATCGACTAGATATTGAGAATTTACCCCCTTTGTAAAATGAAGAAACATAATATTCAATATCCTCAGTCGTGGAAGAATAGAGTAATGAAAAGGCTAAGAAGCGAAGAGGCATGCCACCGTCATTAAGAGATTACCTACGCTTTTGGGACGACGAGGATATTTTTTATTACCTGAGAAACGGGAAAGGTTAAGAAAAAGTTCAAATATTTTAGAATTGAAGAAACGTTAAAAGTTTTCTTTCCTTTAATGGTTTTTTCGGATATAAAATCCATTGGGTGAAATTATAAGGAGCAAAATGAAATGACCAAAACCATATAGGGATTTAAAATTCCCTTACAATAGAGTTTATTAATAATAATAAAGCATAAATATGCATATACAATTCATGTTTGTATATGCTCCTATTCCTGCTATTATTGCATGTTGATTTAAGAGTGAAATTTACAGCTTGCCTCACATGACATTTGTAGGAATCTCTTATCAGATGGCACGTGTAAAATTTACATACACATATTATTTTACTACCGAAATACCATGTGGCATGAGGTTGGAGCAGTGTAGTTAAAATATTGATTGTAGCGTATGTTTGGTGATAACACACTCCCTGCCACCCACTTTCAAACTGGCTTACAGGGTCAGCATATGTAGATGAATTGTTTCACCGCTAATTTAAATGAACATACGGTGTACTATATGAAGAAACTCGATATCTGTGCCTCAGCAAATTATCAATCCATACAGAAGTTATGAACAGATGTATGGAAGGATAAGTCATATTTATATGTTTGTTTTTTAAAGATCTTACGAAAGAATCTATTTTTTGAAAAGACAAATAGCTTATTTTTTTAAACCGTTTGCTGCAAAATATGTGCTCTAAAAGGCAAGTGTTTCTCTTTTCAGCATTAAATATTGATTATTATGCATTGTGTGGAGCCAGAAAGAAAGATTTGGCTTTGGATAAGGTTAAATCATTGAGCCCATTAGCACTCTATTGTATATTTCGTTTTCATAAAGTTGAATATTGTATTATCCTAGAATTTCATGAAACCAAAACGAGATTTATTTTTATACAAGCTTCTTCAAACAATGAAAATACTCGCAGATGATTTCGCTGAATACGTTGGCATACTTTTGGTAAATTCAGCATTTAAAGGAGCATATTGTATATAATTTCCAATCTAATTTGAGGGATCTAAAAGCAAAATACATTCTATTCCTTTATTTCGCTCTTTTCATGATATCAGGATTTGTTTAAATAATGCTTTATCGAATTAATCTCATGTGCTTGCGCAATTCCTGTCGTAGTGAGTAGTACAATTTTTATTCATTTTATGTATAAAGGTAACTGGAATCTGGATGTGTATTTATCAACAAGATATCATTGGTGCTCAAAGCATTCACAAAAAACTAGATACTTACCCATTTTCTATAGACATTCCAAATTCTGGTGGGCGTCTACGTACTGAATGTATGAATTATATTATTTCCTGCTGATAACAAAATATAAATTATGAATTACCACTGATTTAAAGTTTTGGGGCCATCGTATAAAATGGTATTTCTTTAAAAAAATTTAAATAGAACTCATTGAGTTTGAAGATTGATTGTATCTGAGAGGATTGCTCATCATATTTCCTTTGAACTGTGTTAATGCGCAAATTCAATTTTTTCATCCTATCGTGTTGCGGTAATTTATATTTTTTTATAAGCACGGGACGTAATTCGTTTTCAAATCGTATTTCATCTGTGACGCGTACTTATTTTGATGGAAAACGTATAGATAGGCATTTCTTTTGATATATATATTCGTAAACATTTTATCGTAATATTATGGGAACCGCATTGATGTCCTTGTTGAATAAAAAATAATGGAATAAAAGGCTTTTCCTTTTAGAATGAATATGCGATGCAGCATATTAGATTATGACATGAGCTAAATTGTTAAAATTCGCTTTATGCATTTAGAATAAATTTTATATGATATTACTCTAGGATGTAACAGAGACCGATTTCAAGGACTCTTCATCAATCACACACTTTTGTCACATATGGTCATCAATTTCTAAAAGCTTGGCTGAAAGCATGAAAAGAAGGAAATTATTGTTTTTCATTCATCAACTTCACCTAAAGGCCAAATTGAAGTCATGCATAGGAAAATTAATTTATAGCCGTAACGTCAGCTTCACTGAGTTTCTGATTGATTTCAGCAACGGATATTTATTATCATTGGTGAAAGTACTTTGTACTCGAAATTCGTGCGAAAGCTTTGATAGTGCTGGAGAATTTGATGTATAACTATAAAGCTTCATCATTTTTTGCAGTAGGCTATACGTATTTGCTAGTAGGTTAGGAAGCTATTTCAAGCCCACAATAGCGTGGCCAACACATTTCAGCCCTACCTAGCCAGTGACCTACCTAGTTTTTTTCATTTCTGATAAATGAAACTTCGTTTATTTACTTTCTTTTCCTTATACATAAATTACGGTATTTATGATAGAATACTTATAATAAATCTGCAATCAGCTAATGTTAGTCTAAACTATGGGTTTATTTTTACCTGTAGGTACTGTATTTACTTTTGTTCATACAGAGAAAACTGGTGGATATTGATATTACTGAGAATGCGCAGAACTTGGTAGTTGTGTGAGTTAATGCCTAGTATTATAATTTACCTATATGAGAGATTTTCAATGTAGAAAACATGAATTCACCAAAATATGCAAAAAATAACCGACCGCAGTGGGGATCGAAGGCAAGACTATCCAGACCTGCACACATGTCAATCAAATCCTTACGATAAGTTTGCGAAATTTATAATTCGGGTCATGAAGATGAAAAAAGATTGTAAACATTATTATTATGGACTAAAAAATAGGATGGGAGGAAAGAAAATACTGTCGTTGGCCTGGGCATGGTTTATGGGGAATGAAAATTTCGTTAAGTTCGTCAGAAGGAAACAGCGTGGATGTAACAGGTTATTCAAGGTGATGGTGTAAGAAATGCAGATCTGAGTGAAGAAGCGTAGTAGAAGAAATAAAATGAAAGTATTTTCGGATTGGGATCAAAGGAAGTACGACCTGAAAAGGAATGGCAGATAAACTTACAAACGTGGCAATTCGGGTAGAAGTGGTCCAAGTAACATCATACTGGCCCAAGTAATTCCCTTGGTACAACTTGTAGTGAAATCGTGGATGCCGTGAACTGAGGAATGTTTAGCATACTTACTTGACTAATATTGCTCATGTACATGTCACTTTCCTCGAAGTCGTATTAATCCAAGAGTTGTTTCAGCAGTTTCAGCAACAAAGGAAGCTGAAGATTTCCCTATCGAGTTTGTTGAATCTTCTTTGGGGAATAGGAATGAAGGTAGGGGGAGAGAATTCACCAGTGCGGACTTTTCCATCGCGCGAACTAATATTTATGATTATTTAAAAACTGCGGCTGAGAGACGCGGTGGATGATATACGGCGGGGGCGCAACCGGGCACTTAGACGGCGCGCCGCGCCAGAACACCTTGGAAACCGCCCGGAGGGAAGGATTCACTCCATCTTCCCCCACCCCTTTCGCCGCGCGCTTCCTCCATCCACCCCCCTCCCCCGCGGCTACATCGTCCCCTCGCGGGAGAATTTTTTTTTTCCCCCGCTCCCTCGGCTCTTGTGCTTATCCCACTCCGTCCAACCCCCCCACCCCCTCCCAAACCTCACATCCTTGCTACACCACCACCGCCACCGCCGCCGACGCCAGATAGCGCCCCGTGCTGCGGGAGAAGCGCCGAGATTCTCGCGAAGATAAATCACCCTTCCCCAGCCCTGCCTAAAATCCCTCCTCCGCCTCTCCGCCCGAAAACCCCTTCGGCGCCTTCCCACGGCGGAGGGAGGGGTGGGATGGTTTGGGGATTTGGTATCGGTCTGGTGGTGGGTGTTTTGGAGGGCTTCTGAGGCGATGAGCGGTGCGGTCCGCAGGCCGGGGCAACGCTTCAGCATTGATGGATGGGAAGAAATCGCTGCCGCGGCTCGGGACATCAAGTGGGCCGTGAGGGGGTGGGATCCCGGGAGTGTTTCTTGCGTTCCGGGATGAGGGTGCATGAAGAGGTATCGTGGAGGGAGCGCGGCAAATACTTTGCTCTACGGGGAGGGGGGGTTTGTCCTGTGGTGCGGAGAGGATGCGGGGGAACGTGTTGGAGGCGTTCAAAAATCATCGCCCCCGGCATAAATAAAGACGCCATCTTTCGAAGCGGATGTACTGCTTCCCATTTTTCATGCAGTCCCGTTGTACAGCCGAAGGTACTAGAAATGTGGCGCAAACCATGCAACCATTCATGCTTTGTTATTATCGCTATTAGAGGAGTTTACCGAAAACTTTTGTATTGTGTTCTTCAGGATTAGGTGGGTATTTTGAATACAGATAGGATTTTAGGAAGTGGATATTAATATTAGTAATAAACTTGGGTTTTAGGTACTACAAAGGCCACGGGTATGCAGGTATATTGCCAATAACCTAACATCTCAATCCAAGGCAAACACAACATCCATGCCCTAGATGGGATTCAAACCCTCCATCTTCGTGTAGCCAGGCGAGCGTATTCTACAAAGGGAGGAGAGAAACCCGGCGTCAGCATTAGCCTACTCTTAACGATTGGCGCAATAGTCTACGATTTAACGTTCTAACCGACGGACGAAGTGCTGCACTCAAATTGCTACCACCACAACATTCAATTGGAGACAGATAAAATGCATAAATTAGCGTCACTGCCAGGATCCGAACCCGAGACCTCTGGTTGGGAAGCCAGTGCTCCAGTAATCACGGCAAATCAATCGCTATTTATGTATTCACTTCTACACTTCATAGTTTTTGTAAATAATTGATTTAATTGCTTCCCTTCCTCAATCACGAAAGTGCCTTTGGGCGCTAAATTTCATATTGAGCAATGATGGATAAAAATCAATGAACGTGGAGCGACCATGGTCAGTGTTGCGCTCTTGCCCTCTTCATGGGAAAAATTAATGAAATTAGAATGGAAATTGTTTCATTGCAATGTTATCTGTGACCTTTCAAACCTTACCGTCCACTTCTTCTGCTCTTAATACACAGGTAAAAGCGTGAATATTACAACTGGTTGACCATAAAAATACGTTGAAAATGTATAATTGCTCTGATGGCTGCATTTTCTCCTGACTATTTTTGGATTTTAAAACGTTTTCTGCTGTTCTAAATCCGATAAAGTTCATCTCATTAGTAAATGAAAGCTCTGAAATGTGAATTATTTATTTTATTCAGTAAGTTCCCAGAAAGACCTGGAAATTATTTAAGCTGTAGTGGGAACATTCTAGTGGCCAAATATCTAACAGTATTGTAGGGTGAGCAAATGGATAATTCAAGAAACATGAATAGGTAGGTAGGTATTGATTTTTGGGTGCTTCGACAGCCAAGGTCATTTCGAACCACCCATTCTCTAATTTTCCTTCAGCAGTATATTACCCTATATTTGTTGTACATCAAAATAAAAGCAAAAACGTATTTTTATTAAAATTATATTTTATTAAATGGTCCGTTTCCTTTATCAGCATTATGATGCGGTTGATACTATCAGGGTTGTTGCCTATAACTTGCTCTTGGCTCTCCCTGAACCCTAACCTGAGGCATTTATTCCGGTATGAGTTATACTCCGTCAGGATGTGTCGCACACTGAGAGGTAAGTTGCACTCATTGCTAGAGACATGATTACATCTCCCTTTAGTATAAAAATTATCAAGAAATGATATGCTAGCTATGCTATGCTAGGAAAGCCTAAAGCTCCAGAGTTTAGTTCTAGCATTGATGAGATTTTTAGGCTTTTGCACTTGGTCAGCATGCCCATAATAAACTAGGATCATTATGAACGATAAATTAAATAGCTGTTTCTTTCCTCGCTCAATTCAAGAAGGTGATTAGAGAAACTAAGGTTATATAATTATATTAGTAGAAGTAGAGTTCTGTTTTCAAATTCTCCAACAAACACGACGCACTAAGTTTAATCCTAAGCCAAACATATTATCCATAGCTAGGGCAGGATTCGTGCTCTCATCCTTTGAGTTAACAGCCTGGTTACCGCGGCCGGCTCTGCGTAACTACGATGGCATAAAAGTTTATTGTGACATAAATGGTATTTCGTTGGCCCAAATTTAAAAATGCGTGTGAAAATGTGTAATAACCATTTTAAAGCTGCAATTTTAAGAAAACACTTTTTTAAGCTATCTTAAATGCACAGTGTTGCCTGTAGCCCTTTTCTATTGCAAACTTTAAGGAATCACTGTTACTTTTTCTTTCGCAAATGTAGTAGAATTTGATGTGAAGTTTGAGGGGAATATAGTTTTTCAAATTTGCATGTTACCCAGTAACCAATATTTTAAATTATTAAGCTTTCTTTAAGTAATCGCTGTGATCAAATTTTTGTTGAAAATAGCTTGACCAAAATTCTTTTCATGCCAACTTGTTTTTGGGTGTAAGTGAAATATTAGCAGGACGAAAATGAAGTCAGGCAAAACGATTGTGAGGGGAGTGCGAAGGGAGAAATTTTCTGGGAGTAATTCAGGGGGTAAACGAAGGATAGAGGATATCTTGAAAGGAAATCAACTGCTGAAAGTCGCCATTAAGAACGCATGGGGAAGGAGGATGAAGAATTAAAGCAGGGAGTAATTAAGGACATCAGTTTCCGTGTGATAAAGAAAACGAGATATGGAGAATTGATTGGATGCGAACCTAAGGAAGTACTTCTCTTTCTTTTTTACAAATATTGAGTTATTTTTTTTAGTTAGTCCTTAAAACCTTGAGTTAGTTTGTAAAGAACCGCATCCGCTTTGATTACATAGGACCGTCTTTCCGCATTCTATTCTTAAAACTAGCCTAATATCCTAAGAACTTTTTACAATGATAAGATTAACACAATTTCTATACCCATGATGGGATACAATCCAACGACTTGGAAGTTGCCAGGCCAGTGAGTTATCAACCTAACTACCGAAGCCCACTCAAACACTGCCCAAAAACCTAACATTACAGAGGCAAAACTGATGATGAACATAGTGATATCTCATAGAATATATGCAGCCGACCCAATTATTTCCCCCGAGATTGACGTTTGCTGGGATCGGAGCTGTCGTGCCGCGGACGGGAGACAGCTATGCGCTCTAGTGCTCGCCCTGCTGAAGCCAAGTTCCAAGACTTAAATAATTTCGAAGATAATCAGTGGATTTGGGACTAATTAAGGCAGGGTCTTTCGTGGAGAGCACGGTAGTGTACTGACGGGAACCCGTCTGGGAGATAAGTGAATGTTCCGAGCCAGCGTGGCGTGTTAGATGTCTTTTGGCGGGGAGGGATCTAATGGAGGTTCATTAAGTTTGATCGTGACTGCTCGAGTCAAATGAGAAATCCCTCATTTAGTTATCTCCAAAAACAACAATGCCTTCAATAATGTCAATAATATTTCTAGGGCATTTATTGGCAATGTTTGGGTACAAAAATTTCAGATTAATCTACAGAAATATTATATCTTGTTCAATTTTTCCCTCCCGCAACCACTTCCTTGAAATAAACTATGATATTCAATCCCTATCAAATTTTGCTTACGCTTATACTATTTGAGAAATTTGATGGTATATATTATAGATTGTCTTACAGTTTGTAAGGTTCGATCAAAACTCATATGAATTCACACTATACAAATGAAATTTTCCTTTCCTTCCTTATTCACGTTTACACACTACAAATTGTCTCTGCAGGAGAGGAAAACAAAGGTATATCGTAAATTCTCTTAATGGTGACTTGAAAATCTCCCTGCTGCGAGTGAAAATGCACCTAAGTTAATGTAAAGTTAAAAGAAAGAAGGTATTTGAAACTGTTTTGACTAAAATATATACACTCATTACATGTATCCGGTTCAGTGAGATTACTTCTGACGGCATCTTCTCCATCAAACTAAATCCTTCCTGGTGGATTAATTTGCCAGCATGAGTTTCATAATTGGAGAGGCAAAGTTTTAGTTACCGAATCAACTCGATTACACCATTTTATTTTCAAAACTTTTTTCATTATTGCTTTTGCTAAAATTATTTTAGTACCTAACCTTGTAGTGGGAAACCATTTTTGTTCACCTTTATTCCTCGAAAGGGGATAATGTCACTAACTATGGGATATAATTTTTTGCACCCGATTTAACTCCATATGTGTAAATTTTCAATGTTGGGTAGTTGGAAAAATAGTGAGTAAATATTCTCTAGAGAGGAGAAAAGCGTACAAAAGGATATAAAACAAATTCAGGCTTGAATTAGTGGAAGAAAGATATATTCTACCAAGCACCACTCGTATTTTATTTTACGCCATTATACAGCATTTTTAATGCACGACGAATTTCAACTCAAAGATTCATCTTTAAGCACAAGGCTGAGCTCAATTTTCAGGTACAAACACTGTAAAAAGTGTGCATGTTTTTGATTGAGTTCAGAAAGAAATGTTCAGAAGTTGTGAGGGAATGTTCTTGCGTTCCTTGAAAGCCTTTGATGCCTAGTTTATATCAGGTCATTGAGATGCAATGAAATAGATAGAATTACAATTAAAATTCCATTATTTCCGCGTAAAATATGGTTGAATTAAATCGAAGTTACCGAACTCGCTCGCTTTCGAGCAAGGAAGGAACTAGAGAAATTTAAGACAGTACCGTGTGCGTTAGTGGGGAAAGGAAGTTTGGATCGGCTGGGATGGAAGACAAGGGTCTTTCTGTAAGGAGGACCCAGAGATAGGATAAGGCGACGGCGAGACAAGTACGCCGAAGAGATCAGACCCTCGAAGGGAACATGTGGGAGGAGGGTGGTTTTGAGCCCTTCGTAGGGAGTCTGCGTAGGTACCCAAGGCAAGCGTTTAGGGGGACGGATCCCGTTTTCGGTCGGTTGGAGCCGATCCCGGTGGGATAAAATTTCAGCCCCTCACATGATCCGATGCCTTACCCCGTGACAGTCTTAAAAACATCTGTTTGCGCTCGGTGGTGGGGATGCCTTTTTCCGTGCATTCAAAGGAGAGCCTTACCCTTTGGTTCCATATGTGTGTATACAGCTGGGAGTATGCGTCCTTTCACTTTCGCCCGCCGCAAATAATTTTTCTCGCCCGTGACTCCACGGCAAGCTCATTCTCGGTTAGTGAGGTTTCTAATTTATTTGCGGATAACATACCAGCCGAGGACAGATATTTGATTCTCTCATCTATGTTTTCATGTCATTCTCCGCACTAATAGGCGCTTCAGAACTATAGGAAAGGTGCAAGAATGATAACGGAAGGGTAACGAAAAGGCGCCAAGGGGACCACGGCTTGACGTCCCATCCGACAAATGGAGTACTGTATTCTTCTCCACAAAGCACTCAAGTAGGGGCCGGTTTACCAAAGAAAAATATCTTCCACTGACAGGATTCGAACCCGGGCCCTCCCGGTGAGAGGCCAGTTATCCAACCTCAAATTATCCTTTCGTTATCTATTTTTAAGTTTTGTTCCGTACTAATAAGCGCTTAATATCGGGAGTTAAGGTACAAGGTTGGTAGAAGAATGGAAAGAAGGAAGGATGGAGAGAAATCTGGCATCGGCATTGGCCTGCTCTAACCGAAAAAGCACCTAGGGGACCACGGCATAACGACCCTTCCGACGGACGAATTAATGAACTCGAATGTTCTTCACAAAATACGTATGTAGGGGTCCGTTAACTATTGAAAGCTATCTTCAACCACCGAAATAATAGCGCGTGTTCTCCTTATTGAAGGAAGGTGAGTGTAATTAACTATCCATGCCATTGTTTCTTTAAATATGCTACTTATAGGGCAATCACCGTAGGATATGCGTTGTTTTTTATCGTGAGGGACCGTATTATAGCAGCAGTTTTTTTATATTTTGGCTGCATTTCTCTCCGACTGTACATTAATTTTTATCCTAAGATTAGTTAACTGTAGCTCTAAACTAATCCGTATCCAGTACTAGCTAAGTTTCGTGGTAATGCATCCTCTTTTCCATCTCTATCTATATTTCGCCTAAGAACTTATACCATAGTCAGCAGTGATTTAGTGGTACTTTCTCCTATTTTCTTTCCAAGTGGGTAATTATGCTCTTTAGGAACCAAGTACCTCTCATAGTGGGTTCAATTCACTGGATTTTTCTGTCGCTTTGTGTCAGATGTAGTCCTTTTTTCCTTGACTTTTTTATGTAAGCAAGGTCTGCGCTTGATGCGCATTGTGCTTCTTCCATTTTATGTGATTTGAAAAAGAAGTAATACTCAAGAAAGTGAACGATTCAACATTGAAAACGGATTGTTGTGTCGGCCAAATTGTCCCACCCCAATTGCCCTGGTTCAAACTCCGTCGGTCGTAGAAACATTTTAACAGATTTACCGATCCCTTCTTGGGTGCATTGTTGTATTGAGAATTTAGTACTCCATCCGTCGGATGACCGTTAAATCGTGGGTTCCTTGGTGCCCTTTTGTAAGAGCAGGCTTATTCTGACGCCATGATTCTCTCCATACTCCCTCCGTTCCGTGAAAGATTTTTGACCTCCACCCAAATTTTTTAGCTTCTCATAATCATCGGTCAACAATCCTAGGATTGGTGTGACGCAACTTTCCAACACATTCTTCTATCGCCAACCTCTTCATATCGACGTAATTCTTCCCTTTTACATCCTTCTCAACCTGTACCATGTATCTTATACGAGGCCTGCCTTTTCCTATCTTCCCGTTCATTTTTAAGTCAAGATTGTCTTCATCAGTCCATCGTGTCTCAAGATATGGCAGATTAAGTTGTCCCGTCTTCTTTTTATAGTTGTCAGCAGACTTCCCTTTACTCCCACTCCTCTTAGGACTTCCTCGTTACTTACTCGGTCGATACATAGCGTCTTATACCTATCTCAATCGTATTTTTAACAGCCGCATGTGACCTAAACTATAGAATAACTATCTCTAACCTTTCACTTTTAATAATGTCTCTTCTGAAATAGTATTATTTGCCCATTATTTTTTCTCTTCCGTTTACCATTGCTTTGGTATCTATGTATTGCTTCGAGTCTTCTGTAGGTGCTTAATTCTCTATTACACTGGTTGCAGATTTAAAATAGAAGTACTCGTTGGAACGTGGGTACAAGAAGACAGCATTAGACATATTTCCTGCAGTAAAACTTAGCCGGAAATACTGGATCATGATAATCCGATCTTTTTCTCGGCAACACCTTCTTTTGAAAATATTTCCGCGATCATTTTTCTTCTACGGTGTAAAGCTTTGAATGTTTTATTCAAGAGGCAGTCCCCCTAAAATTATATTCCCGCCTGATAATGAATTACCTTGGATTTGGGCTTCCTTATGCTCATACGAAAAATTATGCCTTCCCTAGAGTACTCTTTTTCTTAGTAAGGAGTATCTACATGAAATTCTAGATATAAAGGTAATATTTGCTTAATATTTTATGTAAATGAGCTGTGCTCATGTTTGTGGTAAGCAACTACGTTTACACTATAGGCAATAGATTTTAGCAATTATTCAGCTTTTCTTTCATATGAATCATCATACTTTGTACGTACTTAATTGTCTACTTCTTCGAGTATATTAAATATAAATTATACAAACAAATGGGTCTTCTCCTAGGGCATATTGAATTAAATTTCAAATGTCTTCTAGAACTAAAAGTAGTATTTTTGAAGCATCTTTCTTCAGGTAATTTACTTCCTTGCATTAATTGTCCAATACTACTAGACCCTTATTAACACGCTATAGTAATTGATCATATTGAATGAGCAATGTCGCAAAGTAAGCCTCAATAGTGTCATAAATGATAGAAATCACTTATAGATGCCTGTATCACTTATGCCAGATAACATTTATTGCTTATGCTTCCTGTGATTTCATGAATTTATTGAAAATCTGTTATTTACTAGAATGTTTTGTTAGCTCTCATATTTCGTTTTTCATTGCTATTTAATCATTTGTCACATTACTGACAGCAAATGAACATGGCATTTCGTGCTCTTTTCACTTTGTATGTAGTCTTACCTCAGTTTATTTCATTCACGAAAAAATTACAAAACCTAATATTTACACTTACAATTTATGAGTAATTAGAAATGTTTATTGTATTCCCCGTATTGCTATAATATATATGCGTTTATTCGTTATTATTTGGGATGATTTGATATGGAAAAAAGTTTTTATTTTCACATATCATACCATCGAGATCGGTACGTAACATAATAATCCACTTACTTTTTATTGATTAAAGTGCAGGAATGTTATCAAAATAAGACAAATTCATCTGTCTATCTGATATAGAACTTCTGTGCAATATTTAGAACAAAGCCAAAAAAGCCCAGTGATGTCAGCGAGTCGTCATATTATATGTCCAGTGGTAAAAATGGTATTTATTGCCACCAAAAGATCTCTTTGCTGTGACATGTCTGCAGTAATAGATGATTATATATCAATTTTGCATTAAGTTTTGGTGAATACATGTTCACATCTGGAAGAAGGTTTTATTCCCTTTCTTTAAATGTATCAAGCACTGATGAATGTGTCTCAGACACGCCTCTCGCAGTCTGCAACGCCGAGGAGATAAGTAATCAACTGCAGTAACTTCGCCGCTGCTCCTTCTCCGACTGTAACTGCAATTGCATCGCCTCCCGTTCTCGCCGCCCGTTCTTACTTCCACGAAGTTCCTTTCTTTGCCCTTCACAACTCGCTCTTAGCGTACGCCGACGCCTAAAGGATGAAATCTAGGGCCGCCAAGCAAGTCAGGGTAACTTGGTACCCTCGGCAATGAAACATTCTCAGTGCATGCAATGTGTTTTTTGTGGACCAGCGACGGTACAAATTCTTCGGAAAAAAGATTATAGGAAAAAAACTTTCTTATCGTTTCGAAATCATGAGTTCGTATTTCTTGCATTGTTGCAACGTTCATTTCCAGTCTATTTTTAGGAAAATCGTGGCATTTTCGAGAGACTATCTGTAATAATGTTTTGGCAAACATTTGTCACTCATGACGTGCATGTAGAATAACAGGCTGAAATAGAATGTAATTGCAAAACTGTTACTATGGCTTCATTGATTATGTCTTGCATCAATCTTTGTCACACGAAAATCGATAGCGATCTGCTAAAAGTGCTTCACACTTTTTAGTTTGTTCTGGATTTGAGAAAATTCATGTATTTTCATCAAAAACTATCAAGAGGATAAAATTAACAGCGATTAGAAACGCCTGGTATATACTTTTATTTGATTGTTGACGTTATCGACAGTAATAGATATTGATTTCATATGTTTAAAAATATATTTGACCTTTCTGAAGCAAGAGTTCCTTACTTTTATCAATTTCCTGAGGACATTAATTTGAGAAAATATCACATCTATTTGTTCAAGTAATTATATATCAGCATAGGTACTTAATGCAAATTCAGTCTACTCATGGTAATGTTTCAATATGAATCACCGTCTAGAAATATCCCTCAAACTACCTCAATGGTTTTTCGACACTCTCACAATATATGTGTGCTTGAAGTTATTGCTTACGAATGATGTTCTCTTATGGAGTTAAAAAACTTGTGAGTTAAAGAAAAAATTGGCCGAGTTCATGCTGCTGAAAAATTGAAAAGCTATGAATAAATACGTTTTTTAGACTAACAATAAGTAGAAATATGCAATCACTACGGTCCTACTGCAGCTGGCAAAAGACACGGATAAGTGTGCAATTAGAATTCCTTAGACTGTGGAGTTATTCACTAAAACTTAGGCTCATATACGCCGGCACAATCACCATTTATTGGCTTGGGATAGTTTTTATAAAAATATAAATAGCACTTAATCTCCGTACTGTTTGATATTTGGTGTAAAATAACGAATTTGAGCAAACTCTCAGCTTTATCCGTCGAAGTACCCAAATCCTCGCCATCACTTAGCCGCAAAGAAATGACCAGTGCCATTGCGTACGCTCATTTATACTATAGATGGCTCAATACTATCTCCTCAATCTGCCTTAAGTGTCTGGATTTGCAGCGCTCGGTTTTCCCGATCCAGGTGAATCAGCTCCACTCCCGGAGTGAATTTCCTGATCCCGGGCTTATAATGCGAAATGATGACCGCATAGTGAGAGTAGCAAGAGGTCACTCGGAACCCTTACTGACCTAGGACACCTATTTCCCCACCTTCCGCGTTAAAAATTCCATCTGGGACCCCCAAAACGCTGGCCACAGTGATAGTGGTTACAGCAGGGCCGAACTGGTAGTTGAAAACCGCATTTTGTGTAGTCCCCATAGGCTTCTAATTGTATTATAATTTTCACCCCGACTACGACCACATTTCGGACAACGCCCCTTAACCCCCTTTCTTCCCTCGTCGAACCTCCCAAGGAGATAACCCCTTTCGTAGGCATCACCCTTTCCCTTTTTAACCCCTCTCCGCTCCCTCTCTCTTTCTCTTCCAGCTACGACCTTTTCCACGTGCCTTGTGTTTCAAAAGGGCTTGACGCTCTTCGGTCGCTTCGTGGTTTTTAACTCTCTTAGAGCCCTGCAGGTGGCGGACGTGTGCAGAGGACGGCAGGGGGTGGTGTTAAGTAAGGAGGGGGGTTGAGGGGGAGGGTTTTTGAGGAAATGGGAAGCGTTAGGTTGCGAAGATGAGGGTTGGGAATGGGAGGAGAATGCGTCGAGGGAAGATTCTGGTGTGGAGGGGAGACTTTATAGCGAAATAAAAGGATGGAAAAAAACTCGGGAAGCTTTCTCCACCCTCACTTTTTTTTTAAAGAGTTCGTTTGAGATCGCTCTGGAATGGGGTTACCACTTCAGCATTGACCTCCACTCCAGTCACTGAACTTTTTTATTTCGTCTTGTCGAGGGCACTATGATGTCTCCCTCTTTTTTCAGAAATCTTTCGACCCCAAGTTTTTGGAGCCGTCAAGAAAGAGAATACTCGAAAGTGTTGCGTGTTCTCACCTTGGAACAACTCCCTAAAGGACCGAAATATGTCAAGTGAGTCGTATTGTGAATAAAAAACCTTCGGTGTCCGATGATAAAATTATTTTCTTACTCTAGATGTTAGTGTCTTGCGCTTAAAATGCAATCAGAGGCTGATCAAACGACTATACAAACCTAACGACTAACACTAGTGGTAATCTATAATCTAACACTATCCGTATCACAGACTTTATTATTAACTTAATATACCTATTTGTTCCGTTTACATCTAGAGTAGTGGCTGCGATAGTCCGGTGAGTAATAGGGAGAGAACTCGGAGTTCGTGAGTTTGATTCCCACCTCCCCTATTGATTCTGCGTTCCTCAGAATAGAAACGATAAAGTATACGTTAAAATTTAGTATTACTCAGCGATTGGACAGCAATATTATATATATAGTGTAGTCTTCTCTTATTTTCCATAGTTTGATCCTCTTGCAAGAAACTCTGAATGCTGGGTACGTAGTTTTTATTCAAAGAAAATATTGAGCCATCTGCCGCTTCAAACAGATAAAAAGCTGTCGTGATTCAAATCAAAAGTTATTTCATAAATCGTTCTCATTGGTTGTTCCATGATCTGAGAAAGCAAAAATGGTAAATGGAAAAACGTAAAGTTTTAAGTTCCAGGAATCACTTACGTAGAGTTTATCCTCGAAGACTCCCACAAATATTATATGTGATATGCGAGATGATTGACTTTATGTGTTACATAACCCTGACACGTATGCTAGAATAACCTATAATCGAAATGACGTTTATTTTTTGTTAAAAAATCATGTTGTACCATCTTCCACTTCACCAAGGTACAAAAATCAACGTTTATAAATGTTAGATAGCTCTTTTTCTTTTTTATTTTTTTACATTTTCATAACTAATTTTATTTAGGAAGTGTACACAAAACCGTGAATTATTTTAAAATACGAAATTATCATTGAAGTTGATTTTATATCTTCCCTTTGATATGAAAATCCCTTTATTTGTCTTCTATTCATGAATCAGGTAAAGTAATGAATTTCATTCATAACATGTAGGAAAATGAATTAGGTTAGCAGCAAATATTTTCTGAATAAAACTGAATTGGCAAATATTTTCATAGGTGAAAGTTTTCTGTCAATCGATCCAGTTTATAATCTAATCAAAGTTGTTGTCACTACGATTTCCTTAGGTCTCGTGTAGAGAATAAGTAATTAGTATATCATCCTAAGAAAGAGACTTTATTCCATTTCAAAGGCCACTTAATTCAAAAGTATTTGACGGAAACTCAACCCACCTAGTTATTATTTTTCTGCCATTCTCAGTATTTATTCGTGTAAATATAAGGTAGAGTTGATTAATGCAGTCACCCTGAGGAAGCACTCGTTTATTTTCTTCATCTTGACGTACTAATGCAGAATTCTAGGAAGAGATTTATGCGGGGAATTAATCTCTCCGTGCACTTCCACGTGGTTAATGTTCCGCTTATCCAGAGATTTCGGGCGTCCTCAATCTCGAGTAGGCACGCCCCCGACGTTTTCCTTTAAAATATTTCCCTGTCCGACTTCCGCGCACGGGGATCTGCGGCTTCCGAAATCCAAACACTCGCACGCATTAGAGCTCAAATAAACTAACCGTAAATAAATACATTCATTCGTACCATCTTTCAAGCCTCCTCATCAGAGCTCAGTCCCGGCCCTCTTAGCGTTATCTTCTTCGACTTCGGCTCGAAGAAGAGGGAATTGTCTCTCTTAGACGCGACCCTTAAAGGAAGTGGCTTCGCCTTAAGCTATGAGAGAGTCTGCGATCCAAACTGATGTGGTGAGGGAAGGGGTGGCTGGAGATGCCTGGCTTCAATATTTCACCCTTTCTTCCCCACTTCCCCTTACTCCATCCCCTCAGACCACCTCACATATATATAGACCCTGTCCCCCATTCCGCAGCAGTCTCACAGTAATCTGCAGCCACGTCTTATTCCCATCCCGTCAGCCCACTCTTCTAGGCCTGGCATCATCCGGTGCCTCCCGTCTCGTCCCCTCCCCCCGCCCACTCCCGGAAACATCCACCTCCCAGCGCCCACACTTTCCCCATAATCTCACTACTCTCCCGAAGCCGACTGTGTCTCGGAACCCATAATTAAGTTTACTCTTCCCATCCGCCATATCTCGAGCATTAGGATGAACGAGGGGGAGGATGCGGCTGGGAGGACGGCTAATGAAAACGGATGGGGAGAAATTATTTTAATTCCTTCGTCTCAATCATCCTCATCCACTTTCGGCCGGTATCCAGGAATTTAAGAAGCGGAGGAATTTTGGGAGCTTAAGGGAAGCTTTGATTACGTCTTGGGGGTGTGAGGCACGTTGGTGCTTCCGAGATATTTGTTGGGATCCTCCGAATTCGTCGCGCCGGTAAATTTCTACCGACTAATTCACTTCACGAGAGATAAGTTTTCAGGGGAAGGTTATTAAATCATCGTCACAAAATGGTGGCTGGGCTTGTTGAAAAATTCTGTTGTGCTACACTTAGGTACTCTATCAATGGTTATTTTGGAACTGAAATTAATTAGTGATATGAAACTCGCTTAAAATCCTGTAATATTCTTAGAAATATCATTTCCTTTATTTTGGATAATTTTTATTTAAAGTATTATTTTTATATTGTTCTCCTGGCGATGGTAGGTTTTGATGGAGCGTTCCTACTAAAATTCCTTAGCATTCTATTCTTCTTATGACTCCTCTACGTAATTTCTCTCTTCAAATTGGCGAATTTCCTGCCCTCGTTCTTAGTATCCATAAAATCTTTTCTCTTTCGTCCCCCGTTTCGTTTGCTTAGCGTTCTAACTTCGATAACGATCTTCAGAATTCCATTATCTCTGTTTACCTGTGCCATCCACCTGCATTGCCTCCTCGTAATTTATTTATTCTTTCCTCTCCCTCATTGCCTACTCTCACTTGTTCCACAGTACTCTTTTACAATGTCCTCATTCACATTTGTAAAGGCCTGATATTTATGCGTAGTAATAGTAGATATGGTTTATAGGTATTTCAACGGCACAGGTTATTTGATACTCTACCTCCTTGTACTATGTGCGAAAATCACAGTCATCAGTTGTTTTTACGAAAGAGATTTCGGTGAGATTGGACTGTTTTCTTAGAGAATGCATTGAAGATTAGTGCATCGATGCTGTGTTTTTCATTATAAATTCGAATACGCCGGCGTGCTTATATGTGTCACCGTAGCACTAGATCCAGCATAAAAGTTTGAAGGCGTTATGTCTACTGAATCAATGACGTTTGAGGCTGACTAACTGTGACATTTCTGAAATTAATCTAATAGTATTACAAGGGCAATACGCTAAAATCTATGCTGTCCATTGGTAGTACACTGAAACGAGTTTTTTCTAATTTCCGAATCATTTATTTAATTAAAATATTTCCTATAAGTAGTGAAAATACTCAAATAAAGTGCAGTTTTAGCTCTATGTAATTTCAATAAATTATTTCACTATGGGCACTCCTGGCTATTTCGAGCATTCGAAAAATATACGTTTTTCAAATGTTTGGATGAAAAATGTTCGGGTAGACTTCTTTTTAGGGAATGTCTCCATTCCCTTGCACTGAATCTCAATAGGAATTGGAATTTCAAATATTACGTTTATTCAAAATCGGATACTCAGACGGGTAAGCTGGTATTTTGTCGCTTCTACCGATGGCAAAATACCGTTACGATATATTGAGATTTGGGATGGGATGGGATGGTGAGAGAAATTTTTGCCTTACACCAGAAAGACTGGGTTTGAAGTCCAGCAGAAGCATATTTGTTATGCGAAATGTACTATTGAAAAAGCTACTTGTAATCCTCTCCTCTTAAATACTTACGCATATATGGGCAATATCCATTATATAGCTGGTTAACTTGTCTGGTCTGGTCATTAGTGCCTCGGTCTGGAAACCCAAAGGTCGTGGATTCGAATCCAACTCAGTGGTATTTGTGTGTCCTGGTTTAAGCTGTTGTGTATGAGGTGCGACAAACAAAAAGAGTGCCTAAAACTCCAAGGCTACTGCCTTTTCTATGATATCATCTTGCCTATATGAATTTAAGGGTGAATTTGGTGGGGTGGTTTACCATTGCGAGGGTGCGGTTTCGTAAACCGGAATGGATGGAGACTCTTCTGGTATCACGGCGTGTAGTAGGTACATCGAGTTCCATAATCCGTCCGTCGGATAGACCGCAAAATAGAACCCTGACGCCTTTCGTTAAGAGCAAACATGCAAATTCTGGGTTTCCTTCCACCCTTCACCTACTCTCTTAATTCCTACTCCAATTCCTTCCAAATTATTCGATTTTACTTAAATGGTGTAGCTGACCTTAGTTGCCGTTCTCCTTCAATCACATCAACAAGAAAAAGGGTATGTATGCATGTAAGCAAATATGCATGGATTTATATTTTCTTCTTCATATCTTGGAGATCTGAACATTGATGCCCGAGGCTGAAATGCACCCCCTTTCCACCACTTTTTGTCTTCAAGTTTTTCTTTACTTTGAGCCGAGAGTCACCCGGCCAAGTATTTGACCTCGTGAACTTTGCGCGAATTCAATGACCACATTACAGAAACGTCAGATCAACGCTACCTAGCTAAAATAGAGCACCTCTAATCTCCTCGTGGTCATTCAGTGATAGTGACCAACATCCGAGGCAATTGGCGCATTTACTATAGGTAAATGAATGTTTATTAATAGTGTTTATATCATCTATGTGTGAGTGTAGGTTTATATAGATGACAGCTTTCAATGCTGTTTAACTATAATATGCGCAGGAACTAAGGCTCAAAATCTTCTCTTCTTTAGCCTCGCATACCAACTCGGACTACCACTCTCTCCTATTTCTCCTAAGGTGCCCATTTTTCTCCTCCCTCTACCTCTCTTACATTCCTTACCCTCTAAACGTTCTGACTTTAACCCTTCCTTCTTAGCATCTTGTCTCATGTTAAGACGTGATATTCAAATAATCTATATGTTTAATTCTCAACGAACTGTGAAGGAAAGATGCATTTTCTTAAGCGGAGTAAGGGTGTACGAACAGTAAGCCGGCATCGGCATGTACTAATTCTTCACAATATTATCCAAGGGCCAAATCTGAGTGTTCTAACATAATTAACAAGGCATTGGCAATAACAAAATGTGTCTTCTTGGTATCCCAGCAGATTAGATCGTATCACAACATCTAAGCTGAAGTACGAAGACAAAAACTGTAACCATTCCCGATACGGGACAGGTACTTGCGACCTTGCAGTTTCCAGGTCTCACTGATCAAGCGGTTGCTTTCAATACAAAGCATCATTTTTCTAAATTGTGATAAAATTTTAGCCAATATCTGGATTCAAACCCGAGACTGCGAGATACAAAAGACAAGTAGTATAGTTAGAATGCGTCGTTTGTATCTCCTACTGATTACTCCAAATCAAACATCTAAGTATATGTAGGAAGAGTGAGGTAACTTAATTATTCCCGAGACAGGGTATGTACCTGCGATCTTTCAGTTACCAGACCACACAGACCTAGCTGTCGCTTTTTATATGAATGATAAATTATAGTCTCAATTGTCCTAAAATTTGAATAAGAATGGGGGATCGACCCCGGGTATATCACTTTCATAAAAGAATCCTCGTGACTTGTACAACCAAATTCTAACCTCGCTGTTTTCAAAGGTTCCCAACACCCTCTCACAGCTACTATGACGCGGAGAGTAAAGTAGCGTTCTCCAAGCTGGTGTGCGGATCCAGAGAAATCTGATGATTTCAAGAGGCGGGAGTGTTGCTACGTTTTAATACATTCCCCCGCGGCGAAGTTTTCGCGTAGAAATAATTAATTTACGGGGAGTGAACGGAGTAGAATGGGCTTAAGCGTAGTTTCCGTGGAGAACTTGGTCCACCGAGCCTGGGAAGAAAGCAATTTGCTTTCTCTCGCCCCGCGCGCGATTGCTGGCTTAGACAACATTTTTTGCGTGTAATTTAGCGCGCCCCGGGTCTCGCATTTATCGGAGAATGACGCCAGTACAAACACGCGTTGGAATCGGATTATGGGGTTCCCTTTTTCCCTTCTTTTTTTTATCATTTCCCTTCCAGATCCAAACTATCCCCTCCCGTTTCCTCCCCCTTCCTCCCCGATTCTAATTAACTGCACCTCCGTTGGTAATTTATTTTTCCTCTCCCCTGATTAATTCCCCTCTCGCCCCACTCCGTATCTCTCCCTTGGTCTTATTTATTCTTACTCTCCTCTTGTCTTCTCCCACGGACGAAATCCTTTTCTGCCTCTACTCTGTCCGGCTTACTCCCCGTTCCCGCAGAACGCCGCCGTTTTTTTTCCCTCTAGATTCCCCTTTTTAAAATTTTCGCCGAATACAATCGCCGAAGTGTGGGCTCTGGTCGGACAAAAGGATCCTTCCCGCTGTCGAAACCCTTCCTCCAGGGTTGTTTTTCATTCTCCCACTCTCTTTCGTCCTCCTACACGGGAATCTTCTCTATTTTTCTTTCTCCCTTTCCCTTCCCCGCCTCTGAATGCTTTCGCTCCTCTTCGCCCCACTTATTTTCTCTCTCTCTCTCTTTCCACTCCAATTCTCCCTCGATTCTTTTGTCATCAACTCTCCCCACCTTCAGTCCTCTTCATGCAGTCCTCACACCATTTCGCCTCTCCGGATGTCCGAGCTCTTTTCCCTTTCTTTGACTGTCCGTACGAAATCGTCGACCCCGCAACTCCACACCCTTTCTCCCCACTCTCGCCGTGCGAATATTGTGATTCCCGCAACGAAATTACCTCTCGCTGGTTCCCCTCCTCCTTCTACCGGCTCGGTATTGTGTGGATGGTTCTTTGATTTCGGCTCTAAGCGTACTTAGAATATTGCTCCTTTGCGTTCGTGTCACCCGTGTTACTGTGTTCAGTGGTTTGCTTGAAACTATTGTCCTCGTTAAAGAGGGTTTTCCATTTAAATTTTGATTCAGAGCTTTTTCCGCATTTTTTTTCAATGATCCACTCTACTTCATTTTCATGACTTAGTATGAGTGATGAAGTAAACTGATATTTTCGGAGTTTGAACCCACTGTCTTAAAATAAATTGCAATTATTTGATTTGAGTCAACTGTCTTAAAAAAAATTGCAAATAATTGCTTTCAGAATGGTCTGACTATAAGCTTTGTTGAGTATCTCACCTTGCCATAGCGTGAAATGGCAGAATAGTGTACACAGGAATAGTAAATTAGATATATTCATCGAGACCAATCTATTGCTAAAAAGCAAATGAGAATCAAGATATCCGTATATTCATTATAAAAGCCAATAATCCTATGATGGGTTTTACCTAGCTCTGAATTCGATTTTTCTATCGCCTAACCTTCATATTTGCACAATCCTTCCCTTTCACATCCTTAACTACTTATTCCACATCCCTCATGCGAGGCTCTCTTTTTCCATTCTTGTCATTCACTTTTCCCTAGGCAATCGTCTTCATCAGATTATTATATCTCAGGAAATATGGCCGATTAAGTTGTCCAGTCTTTTTTGAAAAGTTTTCAACAGGCTTATATTTTGCACCTCTCTTCTTAGGGCTTCATAATTAGTTACTTGGATGATCCATTTCACCGTCATCATACTCATATAATCCTGTAAAAATATAATGCTAGCCCATGTTCCTTACCAAACGTGAACTTGTACTTATGAAGGATCTAGTCATTAATGTACTTAATTATGTTTTCTTTTGAACAAACGCTGCCAAAATATTTGCCGAGCAACAAGTCACTTCTTTCGTGGTGAAGTTTGGAGATGGTGTAATATTTAATTGCAACGGAAAAATTAGTCTCTACTTCATCATCGACTGTCAATATGTTTGCCAATTTTATTCTTAACCGTTTTCAATGTTAATGCGGAATATGCACACTGAGTTTAGGTCCCATTCATCTTTACATCGTGATTATATTTGAGTTTATATGTATGATACTGGTATCATATTTATTTCCGTTCAAATTTCGATGTTGTGCACTTCTGCAGGACTTCATTCACACTAATTGAAACATTTTTTTCGAATGCTATGTCAAATACTGGAGTGTTTACGAGCGATAATGTTTTTCTTTCATCTCATTTTTCGGTGTACTTGGGCATGAGTTATATTTGCCAGTTGGCATCAAAAGAATCAATACAATTTTGTTTGAAGTGCTTTGGTAGGCTACGAGTAATTATTCAAATTTTTTAAAGCATTCAAAGAGATAGTAATTTTGATGTGGTGTACCAATTAGGGATTTATGATTTTTCTGGGCTGCAAATACTCACGAATGCACTCAGGCATTCTATAGATGCTAGAAAAGGATTTTTTTTTAATTTTAAAGCTACATTGGAAAATTTTGCCAGATCTTTTAGCTTTGTAATGTTTGAGTGTCCTTCAAACCCGTAATTTTAAATAAAATCAATTTTCATAAATTAACTTCCCCTCCTTTCACTGTTTAAACTTTTTTGATAAATTTTTCTCTCTGTTGTTTTGCAGGTAAAGGAATCAGAGTTTTCTTTTCTGTTTTCTACAAGCTTGGGTTGGCCCTGTTCACAACATGTCTCCATAATTCCTCGACGAACGTGAATAATGACGGTAAGATAAGACTCATTTCAGCAACAGAGAGATTAGTTAAGTTAAGATATTAGTTAAGTGTAGGCCACTTCAACTACGGATTCCTCTCCGTTCTTTCAGCATTTATAAAAATCCTCCCATATAAGTGTACCATCTAGTCCTAAACGACGAAAATAACGTCTATGAACCAGGCAAACCTTGGCCACAAATACAAAAAGGAAATATTTTATTTGTTACTGTGAAAATCTTCTTGCTAAATGGCAATTTGTCATGATTTTTCTTTAGAAATGGAAGAAATTATGTTTTAAGATGAAATATCTACCAGTAGAAGAAAAAATTCAAAAATCGTAGAAGAGAGGAAAATATTTCATTAACATGAGCCGAAAACAACGATAGTTAACGTAATGTATGTAATTTAAAGAGTAAAGAGTAATGCTTACTTAAAGTAAATGATTGTTCTGATCATTATTATTCGTTTTATACCGGTTAGGGTAGGTTACCTATTGCTGGGTATTAAAAGTTTCCAATGATGTCTATCCATAATATAATGGCCTACTTCTGTTTTCCTTATTCTTGATATTCTAGAATAGCGAATTTATGGTAGTTTTCCATTTCCATTGGTGCCACATCAGTGTAAATATATTATACTCCTTAAATAATTTTATTGAACTTTCGAGACAGTTTCATCAAGTTACGTCTTTAAGTTTAAGGGTTGGATGGAAAAAAAGAGTTTTAGGCTCGATCTCGACCCAATGATACATTGATACATTTATCTATAAGTGATAGTTTATAAAACTGATAGAAGTAGGTTGTAGATGTGAATGTTTAATGTTTTTGATAAAATCGGTCCCAAGGGTTTGGCGAAAAGAAAAAAACTGTCCTGATGAGGTCGTGTCGCTCCCGGCTTGTATACACGTTTAGCCCGTCTTTCCCTCCCGTCTCCTACAGAGTTCACCCCAATCCACCCTCATTAGGGCCATGCCTTGGAAAAAAGATGGATAGTTCCCCCGTCCGGGTCGCCGTCGCGAGGGAAAATACGGAAAGGGGATTTCGCAAAACCCGTGCACGTGACAGACGCTGTCTTGGGAGCCGCGGCAGTGACGTCGCCCCGAGTATAAGTGGTTTAGAGGGAGGGAAAGGAAGGGGATGATGGTGGAGGCAGAAGGGGTGGGAATAAACCCCTCTCCCTCCCTTCGGGTCGTCCCTTTTCGTTCTTTCCGACGGAGAGGATCTTTCAAGAGAGAAACACCCGAGGAGGAGGGCACCAACGACACGACGCGAATGAGCGTGCGCTAGAAGGATTGGGTTAGCAGGAGAGACACCTTGAGATGACGTGGGTATTGAGACTAGGGCGGAGACGAGGGAGGCTGCCTGGTGGGCAGGGGTAAACCCTAATTTGGACTCACATGCGAGGAGCGTGCATTATCACCGCGTTCCTCGTTCTCGAGCGTTAGAGAAGCCGTTGCGGGGGAGAGACACGATTCAAGGACGATTTCGGCGCTTGTCAATCACGCGGGCGGATGTCTGCTCATCTATAAGTAATCAGCGCTCACCGTTGTGTTATCAGTCATGCTTGAAATGAGGTTTGAAATCGATTGATAAATGGTCGAAAGAGCTCCAGCAGTCAGGTAATACTTCGCGCATGCCAGACCGTTTGGAAAATCACGCTAATTCAGCCTAATACAAACGTGCTGAGTGAGATTTAGTGTCACTTAACTCTATAGGGAATCTCACGCTTCAAGCTAGTGTCAGTCTCTTTTATTAGGCATGGTATATTTGAGAAACGGTCGCTTCTACGCGGACCAGTAATATAATAATAGCACTCCAGTGAGAATATTATTGATTGGGTAGGTTCATCACTGTAGTAATGTCGGTAAACAGCCGGCTTGGCATCCCAAATACCGTGAGTTTGAATCCCGCTTGGGTTGTTGTGTCTAATGATTAAGCCTTTAGTTAATTAGGTTAGATGATACGAGATAATCTAGGCAATTGGAGCAATAAAAAGCCCATTTATTATTCTATAGTTTTTTTTAATAACGCTTTTTTCCCGGATACTTGGTTATTTTATTGGATACTGAATATTTACTTCATGATAAACACTCATGGTAAGGTATTATAAACTTGTGCAAGTTTAGAATGCGTTCAGTTAAAGATGCATGGGTTAAAATAACTAATGGACGTAATATATATATGACGGTGACAGACGAAACATCCTGCCATTAATACCAAATGAATAATTTCAATTGTAGGCAATCCGTGAGAAAAACGTTATAAAGAATTAAATGCCTTTCTCTAAGTTTATTTCATCCAACCTACTGAAGTAAAAAAAGTACTTCTAAAGGGTCTATAGATAAGGTTAGACAAGTCGTGGCACATGTTGTTTGGAGTTTCTGAAATGCTCAACCTTCAACCTAATGTATCCAACTCAAATGAAAAGTTATCTATGGCAAAATTTTCCCTGAAAAAAACCTTGCTGAAAATTCCATACTGCGAAAATTTCGCTGTGCAACCCAGTCAGCAATTATGTGTTTATATTATTTTCTATTACCCTATCACTGGAGCAAAGCCCTCCCATGGATATTTTCCTGACTTCTTTAGGAAGGTATTTAAATTTATTCGTAGTTTTCCTGAAAACATCTTATTTACATAGGAAGCAATAATGATTGGTAGAGAGAAAAATACAATTGTTTGCTTAAGTTTTACTTTCTCTAGTTGGTTGCTAATAATACTAGTTTCATAAACATTAAAATGTAACTTCATTAAATCGGGCGTCAGCCTGCTATGCTCATAAAATACTTTTTTGACCTTGTGCCCTCACTTGCATATGGTTTCCGATGTGTAAAAATAATATTGGTTAGAAGAGAGGTGAATTGTGGGTTTCTATAATTCTATTAGAGTTAAAGTTTATTCTCACTCGACCGCGGCAAATATCACGTGTTATAAACGTGAAAGCACACCTTCCCTTGAACAAGGCTTTAGCTGGCATTGCTCGGGTGATAGTTACATTTTGTTGACCTGGAATGTGGTTCCACTTTTATGGCTCTGCTTTCAGATATGCAAAAATAATCCAAATCATTGTTCAAGCCCAGTTCCACGTCGCGATTTGATTCTGGTGGAGGTTTCGATAACGTAAATTAGGTCCGCGATCGAACACGATATCTCGAAAAGGGATCCCCGCGTTACCGTGGCTGAGGGCGTCGAGCAATAACGAGATACGAGATGGCAAAAACGTAAAAAAAAATCTTGGGGAAGATAATCCTACGCCTGGCGGAAAGTCGAAACCTGGGTTTATCTGTCGACCGTTTCTTTTATTCCCCCGATACCCTTCCCGCGCGTGCTTTCTCCTCCACTCAGACATTCGCGAACGAATCGTCGTCAAAGTATACCGAATCTCGTCGTGCCTAGTTACCGCTTAGCATATCTTACACCGGTTAGAACGCAAGTGCGCTTTACGATTGGCGACAAAGATCAGCTTCAACCGCCAATACAAGAAGTATGCGCTTGCGTTCCTAGGATAGCGTCAAACGTGACGTCAACTGTCAGCTTAGAAGTTCTGCCTATCCCAACTTACACGTCCTGAAGTACACGCTTGGTGTCGGCGCATGTGCAGGATGTGCCTTGAATGTCGATTTTCATTTGTCGGCCTGCCTCGTTCTCAACCGAGGTATTTGTCGGGCACGGCAAACTGTAGGAAATGGAGGTGCTCTCCTATGTAAGCATACGATCGATACAAGTTGTAGAAAACGTAGATGGAATGTTATTGATGCTCACTTTATTCGTCCGCCAATGGTGAAACAAAATACTGTAGGCGAATCATATGTGTGACTGAGATTTGAAGGTGACTCCAGTCGTCAGTCGACTTTTTCGCCATTTGCTCGGAGATAGCAATTGTTGCTTCCAGTGTTTGAGTTTAAAAGATTGGCCAGTTATTTTCAGAAGGCCACGATTGTTCCCGACAGGAGATTGAAATAATGTTTATGACTGTAGTAAATAAGTATGATGCAGTTTCAATTAGTAAGGTTTGGTAATTCACGAACTTCAATCAATATTTTGCTATCATTTGTAAGTTTTCATATTTTATCAGTATTCTACCGATAATAGTCAGTTCTTGGACAGTTGAGGCTGATCCATCATAATCTTACTCGGCAATCACGTAACGTAGATACATACGAACAAGAACATTACACATTTCTTACATTATGTCTTTCTTAAACTCTTCATGTATCATAATTTTCCTAATGCTCTTCAAACTCACTTTCAGTGTTTTCGATTTCCAATTCAATCTTTCCAATTCTCTCGTTTAACGAGGCTTCAAAACTCCTTTCCGCTTAGCACTTACACATTGGCTCACATAATTTCCATCCTCTGTATTTTTTTTCATTTCTGCTACTAAAGGTTTTTCTTGGCCCACCATAGAAAATAAGACTTATTTTTTCTCGTATTCCCCGCCAGCCATGTCCCATCCTTACCCCTCATAACCACATGTGGGAATCTTCCATGCAAATTGGTTATAGAGGATGAAAAAGAAACTTATATACTGATAAACGTAAAATACATTTTATTCAATTCCACAGTGCTTCCAATAATTCCTCGTATTCCTCAATTCCTCGGCTTGCAAAAGCCGAGAACACAGAAACCAGGCTGGGGGAGGTGGGAGTAGCAGCAGATGGAGTGTGTGGTGATTGGTTGAGGAATAACAATAACCAAATGTTTGTATTGGGTCAGAATAAAGAAAAAAAACTGGTTCTTCTGACATCTAATCCCTCGTCAAAATATTTAAACGTAAAGTATCATTTTTATGGCTTGCCCAATTAAGATTCCAAACAGAAATACATAAAAAGATATAATCCAAGAAAGCAAATAGGTAAATTAAAACATGGTACATAGAATGTATCAATACGAGTACCAGAAAAATCATGGTGGGTAAAAGTATTTTCAACTGAGAAAAATACATGAGGATCTTACTTTTTCATATTTTACGAAAACCCCGCTGCGGGGAAATACTCAATCAAGAAGGGCTTTGTAAAAACCTAACAAATTATACTATACCAGTAGCTAGTGTAATATTACAGAGATAAATACATATTTAACTTACTAGGGCATAGAAAAGAAGAGAAAGTATGCATGAGAGGGTGATATGGAAAGTATATATAATAGACTGATTGGGAAACATATGGAAATATTGTGGTCCATAGGAAAATAGGGAAAAGTTAGGAAAGAGAACAGAAAAAAGGTCAGCTGGTGACTGCGTCTGTAGACGTTGACAGAAACGGTACTGTTCAGTACTCTTTTCAACTTTGAAATCGAAGCAAGATTGTTTTTCACTAAGTTTAACTTTCCCTCGTTTCACGATGCTTCACCCAACACCATCAGCTTGGTTCTAACTCAAACTCAGCTCACTTACATAGCATTTTCTAATCAGATATATGTAATAGAAACACGACCCAGCCGATAGCACATCCCCGTGTTGTTTTATCCCACTCGTGAAATAAATCCCGCCAGTTCTTTCCCTCCCCCTTGCCGTGAGGCTGGATATCCCACGTTTGGGGTTTTTCATATCTCGGCGAACGTTTCCTTCGCTCCTTTCGGTTGCCGTGCGGGAGTGGAGTAACGACGCCATTTGAGTCCTCCGACACCCGATTCCTTCCTCCTTCTCTCGTTCCATTCGTTCCAGGGTTTTCCCACTCCCACGCGTAACTCCCCGGGAGCCATCCCCGCTTATGTCCCCACGCTGTCCCGCCCCCTTTCGAACCCTGGGCGGGGGGTGGCGGTGGTGGTGTTTGGGATAAGCGATGTTGGTGCGGTGGAAGCATGTGTGGATTGGCGCCACGTCCCGAGCCAATGTGGATGTTAAGCTGGCGAGCTGTGTATTTGGCTCCCTTCCTTCCCTTCTCTCCCTCCAGGGGAGGCTGGTGCGTTTGGGGCGTGAAATAAGGGAAAAAACCGACCCCGCCCCTCCCCCATCCTGGGTGAATAAAATATCGGGAACGGTCGGGGATAGCTGCCGGGTCGGCCGGAATGGTTGGAAAGGGTGGATATACACTCCCGGTCCGAGGGTTATTGGGGTTGCTATGGGGTGTTCTGGAGTGTGATTTGAGGTGGAATGCGAGGGGTCAATAGAAGTGAATGGTTGCTGTGGGTGTGCCGGAAAAAAGTAGGCAGTGGGAGTACGCGCGACTTGATGGTGTAGGCTGCGAATAGATGGGTACGTGATAAATAAATTACAAATACTCCTTACTCAGGAAATATTGTCGCCAATCCCCAAGTGTCATCTAAACTCTTGCCATTACCTGTAACGTCGGACAACTTTCCAATCATTTATGTCTTGAATTTAGCCAAAAAATATATCACACGACTAAACACACAAGTCTTTTTAATATTTTTCTCAGTCAGCAATCCCCTTCCCCAATATAACAACCTCCTGAAAACCCAAAAATAAAAAAAACATTGCTGCAATTAAAAACAGTAACTCTAAAAGAAATCAAAATGCTACAATAATTAATGTAATTTCAAAAATAAGGTGTCAAACGTTATATACCGCTTGTGTGGCGTAAGTATCGATGAATAACTTAATTTCTGGCACGACAAAATTGCATTTCAAAATTGGAATAACGTCTAAGAATATTGAACAATGATTATACACTCCTGAGGTAAAGCGAAAGGATTTTGGACCTCGTATGCTGGAAAGTAATGCAAGGAAACTACTATAAAGTGAGAAAAAATGAAGTAATTCGTAGACAGTAGTATTTTAAAAACGGATAAAGAGAAGTCAGCACCACAAATTAATGAAAAAACAATAAAAGTTGCAAATTACCTGAATCAGATGAGAGCATGAATTTTACATAGGCAATATTATATCAGTTAAGCCGAATATCATTGAGCGTCTAATGTTAAGCTCAGTTAAATTTGTCCATTTGTGAAGTATCTAATTTACCACGCACCTATATGAGTACCGATTGATTTGTAATCTCTGGGATGAAATTGAGATTTCTGTCGTGGCAGACAGGACTGAAGGGATCGGGTTGGTGTGGTGGCTAGAGTACTGGCCTCCCATCCCGAGGGCCCGGGTTCGATTCCCGGCAGTGGCGGATTTTTCAGTGGAAAACCGGTCCCCACTTGAGTGCCTAGTGGAGGGCATTTCAAGTACAGTACTCCGTCCGTCGGATGGGACGTTAAGCCGTGGTCCCCTTGGCGCCTTTCGTTAAGAGTAGGCTAATGCCGACGCCGGGTTTCTCTCCACCCTTCCTCCGTACCCTAAAAAACTCCTACCATTACGCAATTACCCACCTATCCTATATGGCGCATATGACCTAAGCTGTCGGTCGCCTCCCCTAAATAACCAACCAACCGACAGGACTGAATGGCTCTTGGTCATTTGGTTAATGTTGGTCAAATTGTCTTCAAGGTACATTTAATTTTACTATTTCTTTTTTTTTGTATGTTATAAACAATATATGTAGGGAACGTATAAATGAGTTTTATACTGTTATGCCTGTAAGATGTTTTACTTCAAATAATTTTCACCAATACAGTGGTGGCAATCATCCTACGTGTATGATGTGCTGAATTGTCATTTTTAAAGAACTATGGTGGTAACATGCTGTGCGTCTGGGATATTAAATTTAATGCATAATGAGTATTTTTCATCATTCCACCTTGAAAGACGCAAGTATTTTAGAGGAATGAAATATTGCAGTGTAATTCCCAGTTTAACATGTGAATGCATAGCCATAAGCAAAGAACAATTTTAATTTGCAGAGCGGAGTTTGGTTCGTAAATTTGCATTTATCTTTGGTCAGTTACACCACACCAATTTGGAAAACATTTCTGGTGCGTCAAACTGGAGCACGCAAGAGGTGATTGATTGAATTTTACTTGTCATACGATATATTTTCGTGACTTTAGTGGGCCCATTAACAGAAATAACGATCCTCTACCCTTTCAGAGAAAGTCACGTTTCCATTTCTGAATGATTTGATCTAAGTCGAAGTGTTATGAAATATGTAAACTAGGAAGATCACAGTAAATATTTTCTTGCTGAAAATAGATTTTTCCGCAAATTCGTTCATTTTTAGGATGACCATCAATAGGTGAATATTGTTTATTGTAGAATTTGCTACTTACCATCAAGGCAAACATAAAATGTCAACGTTTTTCTCTGTCCTCATTGCCGAAGGGTATAATGAATCGGAGAAAATTAAAGAACGCCATGTTCTTATGGTGGATATTGGTTGTTTATTTTCGGGAATTAGTACTAAGAGAAGAGTTTGTAGCATGAAATAGCGCAAATAGTAATTTTACTTTGTGAATTTACAGATTTTAAACGCCATGTATTTCGATTGCACTTTTCATGTTATTATTGCTTTATAGATAACACGTGATTAAAAATTTATTCTGTTTAAATATTCGTCTGATGCCGGGATGGCGGATTTTTTATTCTGCTGTGTGATTTTGTTTTGGTTGAGTTTGCACTCTGCGCATATTGCAATGGTTGTTTTCTTTATTTGGATTATTCTAATTATTTTCTTACATTCATATCATCATATAGATGTTTGGCTGTATTACACTAACTATTAATTTTACGTGGTGCAAAAGGATTATTATGTGCTTTCCAATGAGCTGCCAATTGATGATAACGTACACAATTATATTATTTATAGGTTAGGATGCGGGATAAATAGCGTTTTTTATTAGTAATATAGCATCAATTGCGTAAACATTTGGCTGCTGGGAAACACTTTTCATTCAGTTAAAATGTTGTATAATAATCCCGGCGATCTCTCTTGTTTGTGAAATTTCGTGATACCGTTACTTAAATGTTAGCGTATTATCTGACGTAAAAGGTTTATATTTCGGTTTTCTGATACTTAAGGATCTTATTTTGGGCTTTATTTTAATGCTTAATGAACATTATCCTCATCAGTGCATCCTTATCCGTAAATTCATTACTCATCATGCAGAAAAAATTTTTGTGAATCATTACAACTTACCATCTAATAATGCTAGTATTGTATGCCTTCAAAATTTATTGAGCGTAAGTTGCTGTGGACAAACCTTTTATTTAGGAAACATTTCATTATGTGTAATATGTATATATTCACTAATTTTTTTCCTATATTTTGGTTACCATGATTCATGGCCAGCTACCACCAGTTAACCTCGTACATACTATCTAGTCACATCTACCTTGTATATATTTGGTAATGGTTGTACCCCTCTACCACATAACCTCTTCGTGGGTTAAATGTCACCGTGTAGCTGAAGGATAGTCATGAATTATTTCTAACCGGTAAATATTTGTAAGACACAGACACATTTTTAGTGTACCTCTTCGACTTGATATGGTTTATATTTCGAAGTATAGTAATACAGCATAATCAATATTGAGGCGTATTTAATTTCATTAATATATTAAAATTTTGAGCATGCTGTTGTTTATCATTCACAACTATGATACTCCATGGAGTTACATTATATTATACTAAAATTTCTGTATCCTTTAACAACTTTCACTTCTGTGTCGTGCTACCAATCCTGTTTTTTCTCCAATTTTCCAGGACTTTAAGCCATTTAAAATTGCCAAAGTTTTCATTATTTCTCCCTAGAACCTTTAATCACAGTTCGTATGATTAATTCTCTTATGCCAACCTCTTGGGATACTGAATTTTTTCTTTTAATACCACAATTACCCTGTCATTTTTGTTTAAACCTTGCCTAAGTTAGTAAACTCCTCTACCTGTTTTAATTAATACCCTTCCGCTTGAAAAGATTAGTCTAGTCTTCTTAATCGGATAACGTCTAATTAACTTCGAGTCCATGCGAGGTTTATCTCCGTTTCACAAACAATTACTCATCGGGTAGAAGTTTACATTATATCATGCATGTAGTCATAAGAGCCATTTAATTTCATTTAGATGCTGCTATGGCTAATAACTTGACGTGTGCTGGATTCCTGCTCGTCATTTTTGAACCAAATGACTGAAAATGACGCCAAGAACTTGTTATTCTGGACGTGTGAACGACGGCTCATTTGCGTCATTTAGGATAGATGGGTTATTTTTTAGGAGTAGGAGATTTTCAGGAAAAAGAATAGTGGCGGAGAGAAACATGACGTCAGCATAAGCTTACTAAACGATGGGCTCCAAGGGGAACACGGTTCAACGTTCCATACTAAGAACGTAGTACTGAACTTCAAAGTTATTTTACAAATACCCGAGTAGTAGCGTGTAAACCCCTAAAATGTTGCTACCTGATACTACCGGGATTTGAATCTTGGCCCACGGAATAGAAAGAATACTAAGCATCCCATTGATTCATCCGGCCAGATAAATTGAATGGTTGTGAAACCTAAGGAGGTACATGAGCGTTTGCATAATATTTCGTTAAACAGTATAATATTATTGGAAATATGTTTAGTAATACTTAACGTCCTTTGTCCAAGGTTTTTTGTTTCCTCATTACGGAACTAACAATGAGTCTCTCCATTTATAACGCCACGAGTTTTCTCCGAGGTAGTGCATTACTTTGCATCCATTAAAACGGGAAAGGTCCAAATTCGAGAAGGTTTACTTCCCTTGAAAATGGGAAAAATGAGATAACTATGATATTCTGTTCGAAATAACCGTAGTAGCGAGGTTAATGAGGGTGTTCATTTAATTTGTGGCTTTTATTCATCGTCTTTTGGAGTGTACTAGGTATATCGTGTGTAGTATGTGAGATCGGAAAAAGAGATAATTTTTCGGAAAAAGGTTTATTTCCAGCCTGTAATACCGGAGTAGGCGAGTTTTTCTCGAGCCTGTTCCTCTTGGGCATGTTTCTCTCATTTTCCTCATAAATGTTCTCCCAACTCCGTTCAATTAATTAGTGGCCAGTGAACCGTACGAATGTACGGAATCCAGAATCGCGACACCCACAAAAGTCATTTCCTTTTCTTCTCGCCCCAGGCCTCGATCATTTGAGCTTTCGTGACGTCTCCAGCAACGTGCCGTTTGCTCGGGCATGTAATTTTCCATTTACTCATTAGGGGGCATCTGTGTCTTACGTAACGCCGGTTTTCACTTTTAGAAACCACCTCCCCCACCCCCTTCCCTCTTCTTTCTGTAAAATCCCCCTTCATTTTCTCTGAAATCCTTCCCTAAATGACTTAACGCTGCTATTAATCCTCTTTTTCGTTCGATAAAACGTACTGTAGGTAATAATTTATTTATTTATCATTATCATAAGTCCATAATCTCCCAAAACTGGTTTATTATCCTTTCACGCGGATTTTCTGCTAGCAACTCTCTTCAAATTTATATATATATATCCACATTTACAGATTTCCTTTCAAGCTACCACTTATTTGGCCGGGTTAATCATCACCAATCATGAACAACGCCAACAACATCTACCTAGATGAATTGACGTAATTAAACTCAATATTGAAAGCTTGTTAATCGTGCAGGCACCAAACACGTGCAGTATAATCATTAGAATATGCGATACATACTATACTGATTAATTGGTTAGTATTTGCTAGCATTCAGTAATTTCCATTCTATTTCCGCTTACAAGTATGCAATTAGCACGGGTGAGTAGAACTACGATAACGCAGTGTAAACCACGCTACCTACATTACACATATCTTATTGCTTTTAAAGTTGCCTATTATAATCACTAATTGCACACAGGAAGAATTAAATTTTAAATGTATCTGTTTGACATTGTTTTTCACTAATGTTGCTTCCGTACTCAGTTCCAGCATAATAATCGAGTGTTCTCATCAAGCTCTAACGTTGGTAATAAGATAAGATTCAAATTTACTTCATAGATCGTCTAAATTTTAACCTACGCTCTTTAGTGATATCTATTCGAGTTCTTCTTATATAAACCTTAGCCAAATTCAAGGATTGAACCTGCCAACTAGAAAACACCATCGGAGTTACTCGTTGATGTACACAATAGCAATATACCTACAAAGATAAAATGATCCGCCTTAAACGAAATTCAAAGCCCTTCAAATAGGAGCTAAATCGTCATCGGGAATGAACGCGATGGAGTCAAGATACAGATGATACTGGTTCGAATTTTGGTTAATGTATATGATTTTTCTCTATGGACATCTTGCAACTATTCTTCTCTTTTACTTCTCTTCTCCATAAATATTATCTCTAAGTAACTCATACGAGAACTTCTTCCAATACACGTATCTCATATGGAGCAATCTAATATTGATTGTTATGTAGCTCCATCTTCATTCTAATTGTTAATTGTTTTTAACAGAATTTTCTTTCATTCCACTCTTGGTAGGAATTTTTGTTTTCTATCCACTTTATCTTTTTTTATCCATCATTCCTCTCTAAAACCAGATTTTGATTGCTATCAACCACTTTACTTCTCTGCAGGCGTTATTATCGTCCTGTTCACACACCTATACCCATCATGAGCGTATTCTAGATACTAAAAGTTAAAATAAAATATTTTCTTCATTTATAGGGATAAAGTTTGTTAGTATAACCAAATTTTAAACCTAAGTTAAAAACAGTATTTATGCCCGAGACGCGATACAAACCCGCAAACTTGGGTCGCCAGGCGATCATCTTACACCAGCCTGCTTTTTCCGACCAGCCTTTAATTATTTCTCATCGCTATTTATAAAATAGTTTTTTTTTAATTAAAGATTTCCAAATGTTTGGAGACTTTTGAGAATGATTTTTTCTCTGTTATTTACTGTAATAATTATTTGCGTATGCATTAGTATTTAAGATATTGGATACTTTATAATATGTCTATGCCGGCGTAAAAGAGTTCTTTAACCATCAGTGGGTAACGCACGGAGGTTACGATTGGCACCACTCAACTCTCCCCTTTAGCGTTCCTAGTTAGTAGATGCCCACCCGCGTTTATGACCGAACTCTTGTTCCAAATATACGCTTCTTTAAGGTCGTGACGATCTCTGGATTGGAGGGGAGAAACTTGTTTCTCAACGTTTCGTTGGGGCGAGAGCGCATGTATTTTCGCGCGGGCTGACGGGAGGACACTTTTTTTCCAAGGCGTTGGGAGGAGGAAGGCTGAAGTAGACGGGGCGAGTGTTATAATTCCCTCGAAAAGCGTCAAAAGTTTTCTTTGTAAGCTACCTTGTCACCACTTTCATAATATTACAAAACCCAACCAAACTCCTACCCCTCCTTTCCATCTTTCTGCTCTCCCACTTCCCTCCACTCTGCTCGGTCGAAAATAAGGAGTCCGTGGACTAAGGAGGGGGTGAGAGGAATACTTCTTTCTTCTCACCAAAACACTTTCTCGACATTGGCACGCCCTCCTCTCCCCTCGCCGACTTTCCATCCACGTTTCCAACTCCAAACCTCCGACCGAGGAACCCCTCAAGGCTCGGATTCCGCCCATCTACTTCCTCCACCCTGCTCCATTCCTCCAAACTTCCTCCCCAAGCGGACCACCCCCCTCTTTCCCTCCCCCCCTACCTACACCCCCACCTCTCCCCTCTTACTTTTCTTTTGTCAATGTCCTTTCACGCTCCCTTGAGCCCTCTAACGTCCCTCTCCCGAACCACATCGCAGCCACCGCCCACTCCTCTCCTTCCGCCTCCTTTTCATCCTTCCACCGTCTCAAGTAACGTGCCCCCTCCCGCCCTCCTGTTCTCATCTCGACTCCAGGACTTCCCTCTTCCTTCCAACCTCTCCTCTCCCTTCCCTCCTCCCCCCCCTCCAATCCCGATCCCCAGGGCTCTTTTAAAAGGGTTCCTATCTCGCGTTTCGCTCCCACACGCACCTTATTCCCTCCCTCCTCCTCCCCAACCAATGGAGAGGGAATGTGCGTTCCCTTCCACTCTACCCCCGCAGTCCTCACACCGAGGGTGGAAGATGAGGGTCGTTGGTGGTGGCGTCCGAAGGAAAAAAAAGGGCAATCCCTTTCCGTAAAAACCCTCGGCGAGTGGAGCGAAGTGGTCTCAGCTCCCATCTCGCTCACTTTCACTCTCGGTTTCGTCCTCGCTCGCCTCGTCCAGCTTCAGAGGGATGAGAGGGACGCGCGCCGGAGGTGATGATGCCATCTCGATTTCGCCAACCTCCGTTCTCCTTTCGCGTCATCATCTTAAATGGCCCACCTTCCCTAAGTTCTCCGCGCGCCCTAAGCAGTAGTAGTTATTCGATGGATGTGACCGACAGCTAAGATCATTCGCGCATCATATTTTATATCATTTATAAAGTCATAATAGCCCTTAAAGTCCATTAATGAGGCATTTGTAACTTCACTATAGCTAATCCAATAATAGATAATGGATCCCTGAACACCGCGTTTCGCTAACAAATAATTAAAAATATTATCGATAAGTAGTTGTTCAGGAGTGGCGGCAAGGATTAAGGCCATTTTAACGCCTTTGCAATGAATAGTGACTGGATCAGATAGGATTTTTTCAGAGAAAGGTGGATAGATAGAGCGAAATGTTTGAGCCGAAATTGTGCGTTCTTACCAAAAGGTCTCAAGGGGTCCTTTATGTAACGCCCCATGTGACGGATGGAGAACTATCCTCGAAAACCTCTCCACACAACAGTGAAGTGAGGACCTGTGTACCCATGAAAATTCATAACAAAGTCTTGATAGAAACTAGAGCCCTCGGTCTGGGGAGCTATTTCTCTAGCCACCACACTGACCCGATCCCCGAGGCATCCGAAATGAAGACGATAAATAAGGTGGATTGTAATTAAAAAGAACACGGTGAGCTCACCAAATATTACAGGTACAAATTACCTTCCAAACAACTTTCAGAGTGTGTAGCCGAGTTTAGGTTAGCCGCGTTGAAAATGCTTGTATATTAATTATAGGAGCAGTTATTTCCTCTCTGCTCTAATTGGTTTCCCAGAAAGTTCTTGTTCCCAGATAATTATGCTGCTTAAGCTTAGCTGGGTGTGTTTGGCAAGTACCTTCCGAAATTGGAACAAGGAACCTCCAGTTATTAGCGCCGCCTTCTACCACCTACTAACGTAGCCGTCACTCTACAGGAAGACATTAGGAGGAGATGAGATAAGTTATTGATGTAAAGTGTGTTGCACAATGCATAAAGGCAAAGAGAAAAAAATATCAAAAACTTTGATATGGCATGTGTCGGTTAGTTCGGTAACTTGGGCCTTTAAGGATGGAGGGCGTACATAGGTTTTAGATTTTTGGAGTATTTGCGGCCTTGGTCCGTGAAGATGGTGAGATGTGTGGCGATGAAGACGAATGCAGAATAGTAAAGGAGTTGGTGGTGAAAGAAGTTCTTGGTAAAAGTTCGCTGAAAGCAGAAAAATTGGATGAATGGGAATTGAAAGGCAATGAGTTCTTGCGATTCAGGGAGAGACGTGGGTTAAAGATCAAAAATATATAAAGGTTTTGAGCAGCAATAGAGAAGGTATTAGTATGGACAATTTTAGAGGCATATTATTTAGTTTTATACTGCCTGTTGTCACAAAATCCCATTAGGTGTGGTTGAGAGGCATCGGAGAATAACTAACCAATAACTGATCGTTATTTGGCACAGTAATAAATACACTACCCTAGCCCTAATAAATGAACTCTGGCGATAAAAATATTGCAGAGTGGATCTTGATAGTCAAAGGTCCGTTATACGGAGGATAATATTTTTCAGTTCAAATCTTACGTTAGGTTAATGTGTTCAACTGCGTGTGCTTGAAAAAAAAAGGATCAGCAATATTTATTTGAATTCTGTGCATTCTAGTATTACCCACCGGATGTAAATTATTATAGTTTTGACCTGATTACTGGGAATCGATTATCTCGCAATTCTAAGAAATTAACCCTGAATGAAAATGTCTATTTTTAACGGTAGGAAAGTTACAGATTTTTTTATGTTTTAACTATGCATGCCTAAATAACTTTGCGCTCTGAGTTTTTCACTCACTAAGGACTCTGTCGGAACAGTTTTATAAACACTTACACAACCCGTCTTGCAGTTGCTCCATTGCTAAATTGCAAGCTCTACTTTGTGGTGATATAGACCATATTCCAAGAACTAATAGGAAGTACAGTAGACTAGCTGTTAGATAATTTGAGAGACGAAAGCCATTCTGCTAGCTCCCTGAGTGGGGAGTCCACCTCGGAAATATTACGGACCTCTCTTGACGTGGAAGAGGAGAATGATATTAAAGGCGAGGTGGAGTTCTTGAGCCGGAGCTGAAATTGCCCGGATCGCTGAGCGTGTGGAGAAACCGTCAGAAAAATTGAGACCTCTCATCTGAGGGAATTGGCTTCTCCAGAGACTCTGAAAGCCACCTTTTTAACCCTGAGAGTAGGATTGCGGCATTTTTTTCGTTTAACTTCTAGAACTTTATTTTAGGCTTGATAAATGAACTTTTCTGAGTTTTAAATGTGTAATATTCCGTACAAAATTCTTTCTTGTGGTCCCAGAAAGATATTACATCATGGAGGAAGTTTTATCTTGCGTTGGAAAAAACAATCAAATCCACAAGTCAATTGCTATCTCTCGTGATTTTAATCCATCTACAGTCAACAAAATTTCGAAGTAATCTTTCACGAAAAATTGGCATTTTTGGAAGGCATATTTCAAAAAAAATCCTCTTATTCTAGAATTTAAAAGTTTATGTTTCTGCCTCATGTCATAAATTAGTTTAGTTCAGCCGAGCAATATTTTCTCTATATGTTCTATCTGATGTGAGTATAAATTTGCCTGTATTTATCGCGTAAATGTTGAAATCGCCATTCATATCGTGATTTTTTATTGAGACAATCAAACATGTCTTAAAAGCAGTCTTATAAAGCTTCACAATAAATAAGCTTTTACATTTCCATGAATTCCTTTACCAATTCTGGTTACTACCCTCTACAGTGCATTTAATCACAGTGTGTCAATCGTTTGCTTTTGAGCAGAATATGACAGGAGTTAAGAGGGATATTCCAATAGCAATTCTAAGTATAAAAAAATAATTAATGAATTGGGAGTGTCATGAAACTTAGGTCTTAAAGGAAAACCGATTCAGTATGAATATGGATTTATTTCATACCCTAAATTGTAATAATCTGGGGGAAAATACAGAAATAGTTATGCCTTTTTAATAGGCAGTAGACTAGTATCAGACTATGTACGTACATAACATCCGTCTAAGAAGTCAAAAGTGCCTGAATCCCGCATCGCACTCTCTTGCCACTTAAACAAACACGCGTAACCATATTGAAACTTTATTCCACGATGTATTTCATTTGGTTTCACCCCTTTACTTCTAAAAAAATAATAACAGGTTTCTGTTCTTTTTTCTCACATTTCTGAAGCAATTTCTTCTATTATATTATAACGGGGTCTGATTATCTGGCCTCTTATGTATACGATGCATTACTGTTTTAGGAAGTGTAGTTCCAATTTACAGAAATTTCAGGAGATATTTCGAATTTTTAATGAAAATTTAAGTTTTTCGTCAGACTCCGCCGCGTATGTGGCACTGTGCATTTTGCTCCAGGCGTTCATGATTTAGAATATCCGGTTGGAGTAAAGATAGGGATATCAAATTACGCCATGCTAAAGGAAAGCTAATTTTCTGAGCGCAGGTTTTCGCGGAGATTCAGCAACGCTGACATGGCTCGCAAGTTAGTCTGCGAGCCGAGAATTTTGAGGCTCAGCATTTCTCTCACTAGCTTCACGAACCACATGCCGAAAGCCAAGTCAGCACTAATATTCTGGGAGCTTCTTCCGTTTTATCCCTCCCCACAAGTTTTCATCCTACTCCAGCAGGGTTCCGCGATAATGCTTGGCACGTTTGTCTCAGTAACAATTGGATAATAACGTGCGTTCATCACGTCAACACAATCTCAACCCTTTCTTCCCTCCTTGCTTCCTTGTAGTGCGATAACATCACCGGTTGGATTTCGTGGTTGGGGAACCAGCCGTTAAGGAGATGGTCTGTATCCTCCTGTTCTCTTTCAGGATGGTGCCAGAGTCCGGAAATTATATATACCATGGGTATATATGAGTTCTGTAATGCTCAGGGATTCTTCGGGATGCAGTAGAAATTTGTTAATAGTGAAACGGTAAAGAAAAAGGATATTTGAAGGATATGATGGAGGGAAGAATATTGGCAAAGCGTAATAGAGCCAGGGAAAGTCGGGTATTTTGAATAAAATGACGAAAGGCAAAAGGAATGTGGGTCATTATGAGGAGGTAATATTATAGAAAGGGTTTTTTGGAAGTTATTCGTCAAAACCTACCCTAACCGGCCTGTTACTGATAGCAATAGTAATAACAAAACTTATCTCCCATCCCCTTCTCCTTGTGAGTAATATGTTGGTTCCATTAACATCTGTTGGTGTTTCAGACCTTGGTCGCTAATTTTAAATCTTATTTGACAAAAATTCAAATATCATCTTCAACGTCTTTACTGGACTAATACGGGTTATTTTATGTAATTCTTTCTGTTTCCAAATCCACCCGCTTCCAATGTTAATCTAACCTAGTCACGATAAAATTGAAATTTCGATCAATTATTTGCAGTCCTCTTTGATCTTGTCACCAAATGTCACTCAGTCAGTCCTCAGTCAGTATTTGCAGTCCTCTTGGATCTTGTCACCAAATGTCACTCATATCTCAAATCTCTCATTGGGTATTCTTCATTTCTTTTCTAATTTCGATGGCCTGCATATTCTTTCGCCGTCTTCAGGATTTGAAGAATAATCAACTCCATCAATATTCTGAAGACCAAGAATTCAGTGCTCAGGTCTATGCATATAAGCAGCATTTCCCAATGTAAAATACGTATCATAGCAAGGACCAAGCCACGGTGAATCACTAGTTCTTGTCAGATTACCGGGTCAACCCGAAACCCCATCCCTTTCAATCCTATCCTTACACCTTTCCTCCCGGTCTGAAGCGCCTATTAGTGCGGAAACAGACTTGAAAACACCCAAGAAAAAAAAGCTAAGAATCGTTTCGCCCGTACAGGGGTGGAAGGAGCGACCCTGCTTCTTATCTCTACCACGGTACTCCTGTTTGTAAGTGGCGGTTAGGTACATAAAATTTGGGTCAGTGCAATGAATTATCAGAGGTCAAATGCCAGAACGGCTCAAAGAGACCTCTACCCACCCCCCAATTTTACATCTTTTCCCTCCTTGCTGGCACTACAGCTACCTAATCCCTTAGCTGGAGTCTATATTAAATTGCGCATTAATACGTATTCAGAAGGACTATACTCCATGAAAAAATATTATAAATACTATCATATTTTTATCACAAATGCCACTATAATAGTAGATTGTATTATAAATAGTGTACTGCCTATTCTTTTACGTTCTTAACTGACAAAATTATGCAAAATATAAAAATGATAATGGTGGTATAGGTATAAGGAATATAATGCGTGCACGAAATGTCTCTTAGGGGTTTTTAAATATATAATTTTTGTCATATTCCCTGCATATTTTTTTCTCTGCCCAAAACGTGTACTAATTCCTCCCCGTCACCCAACCGTCACATCCACCCCTTTGACTCGCCCCACCCACCCCTTGGGTTCTCTCCCTTTTCCCCCCTCCTCCTCCCTCCCACCGCTTCACCGTTTGATGAATGTTCCCGGATCAGCGAAGATCCCGGCGGTTCTAGGACTACGCGGGTTGGTCGGATGGGACGGCGTCGCCTCAATCCTCCGCAGGCCGCAAGCCTTCAGTCCTTACCCCTCTCCCCCTCCATCCCACACCCACACGCTGGTAGCTCTCCGCCCGACCGCACCCGCCCGGTCGCGGAAGAGGAGATGGGAGACGTCTTTCGGGGCTTTTGGTATCTTAGTCCACGTGATGAAGACAAATCGAAACTGGAATTCTCTCCAACCCGCTCGTCCTCCGCGCCCACGAGGTTTTCTCCCGCGGGCACTTTGGCGTTTCTCCCGCGGGGCAAAAAAATTACATTCGTCGCCGGCGTAAATATGCGAGGGGAACTCGCGGTCATATTTTTATCTTCCCTCCTCGAATTCATAAGCCGTCACGTCTGTGACGGCGGCAGATGGCGCTTTAGTAACGGCGGGACGTGTCCGAAGCTCGGCCGGACCATGCGACCCCGACTTGATTTCTTGCGCGCCATCTTGCGGGTCCGTGGCTAGAATCGCGAGGAAGGCGCTTGAATTTCGCCCTAGTGGATGTGTTTCGTTGTATAATTTTTGGGGATTCATTTTTGTTTCCCGTCCAAAAAATGCCTGCGTTCGTAAATCAAGTCGAGCTCTATCGTTTTCCGTGGCTGGTTTACCTTCAGCTTTCGAGACTAGTAGATATTCTCCAGCCATGAAACGAAGCAATCTTGCCCTTTGAAATTTAAATTTTTAACACTGCTGAAAATTAATTTTTCTCTGCTGTACCATATCTGCTTTTTTCGGTCGTTTAAATGGTGAAATGTAAGCGCTGAAGAGTATGAAAGGCAATGAGTCCACTTGTATTAGAACACGAGTAATGGCTAATACTGCTACGCTGAGAATTATTAAGAAAATTAGTTTTGTACATAGAGAGCCAAAAAGTACTTACTCTAATGATCTTTGGATTTTCATATATGTTGTTTTTTGTACGTGTAATTTTTACATACGTGTAATTTTTAACGCCTGGTTTCCTAAACTTGCCATTCTATTAATGAAAATATGATATCGGTATATTTAGTTACAATACCTTGGAGAACATTCAATTTTCATAATTGCAGGTGTACAGATGTCAGGACCTCTTATTCACTCCAAAACCCGTACGTTCTAGGTTTAGCTAAACTCATTATTTTATCTAAAGAACCCCAACGTATTTGGCCGCATGGAATTTAATAGGTCAGCCGATAAGGTTACATGATGTTGTAATGACGAGCAAAAATTATTTCCTCCGGAATTAACAAGATGAGTAAAATAGAAAATAAAAGCAATACCGAATACCCAATACGAAATTTTTTGTATGAATGGATATAACCGTTCCCGTCAATGTAATATCGTGCAAATTTAGCGTCAAAACGAATCAAATGAGTGAGCGCTGGTACCACTCTTAACCGTGGGACTCTGCAAAGGAATCACAATTCAAAGAAATGGAGACTTTTCTTGAAGAGAAGCCCTACTTGGCGTCTTTTTTAGTGAGAATCCTGTCAAAGGTGGACGGGTCTTAGATATACCCACGTACTTGCACAAAGAAAAGTGTGTATGCTGCAATGTACCGAATAACAGTTATTGGTATCCATGGTATCGCAAGTCATTCTCGTAAATTATGTCTTCGGAAAAATTTGTAATATATTTTGCTACCTTTAATTGTATAATACTATCTTGGTGCACAAAAACACAAACATAAATTGCATGATGAATTGATTCGATTTCTATTATTCCTTTTTATACATTCTCACTTCAAGAATTAAAAAACAGGTATGAGGAAATCGGATGAGGTGATTTCTCATACTCGTTGTTGAATACAATGGATTTTGAAACGGAATGTGTTAAACAGCTTCAGTGATTTACCCCATTTAGGAGCACTGGTGTATATATTTGAAGGGCTGGGCATATATTTGCAGTGGAAGAGCGATGGAGGGAAACTCGGCGTTGGCATCAGCCTGCTTTTGATTAAAGAAGTAAAAGGGTCCACTGTTGTACGTTCCATCCGACGGACGGAGTACTGAAATTAATGTTCCCTTGAAAAACGAATGAAATGAGGATCCGTGTATGATACAATTAACAAATATATTATTTTCAGGATTTGAACCGGGGTCCGTCGTTGGCTCGCCAATTACGTGCTACTTTATTAATGCCTTTGAAGTAAAATAAGATTCTTAAAATACTTGAGTCATCATGTCTCTCAAAGCGGGGTTTAATGCTGTCCCAGACTCATAGTATCTATGTGTATCCACTGATATTCAGCTTTTCCTAGGCTAAAACGAGAGCCAGGAAAGTTGCATATTCCTATATGAATTCTCTACGGAGTCCAACTTATTCTCTGTTGAAATCTAGCATCCTTTTATCTCCCTGGCCAAGCTTTTCTTCGTTCTGTTGTGTGTTCACTTTCCTTCTCTAAATCTCGTGATCTGTTTTATAAATAAATACGTATATATGCCCATGCCTGGCTCCGGCTTCCCTCTTTGTTAACGTTCTCGAGAGCTGTCGGGTAATAGGGTAGGAGCTTGGGATTCAAAACGGATTGACGTGCGAAAGCTAAATATTAGTGCGAAGATAAAGAGAAATGGTTTGGAGAGCTGGAAAAAGATGAGAGAGAGAGAGAAATGGGAAAACCGTGAGTGTTCTACCCATAAGGGGGGCGTTCAGGCGTGGGTGCAACCGTTCCAGTGTGTGCGTGGCGGTTCTCGACTGTCTTTTATTTTGGGGCTAACGTATGTGGGCCTTCGACTATGGGGAATGACGAGTCAATGTGTGCGGGGTTGAGGGAAGGAGTCCGTCGGAGGTTTTCAGGGACTTGGGAAAGAACCGAGAGGAGAAAAGAGTGGGATGATGCTCAGTCAGAGAATGTGTGCTATTTCGAATTCTTTCACGTCCGTCATTTGGGATATGAGAGGAAGTTTTGAGGTCTCTTACTTGTGGGGAAGCTGGCACCTTCTTCAGCGCACGTATCCCAGCCGTCTCTACCGTTCCGTATTGCGACTTAAGTTTCGACTCCATTGAGCTCTATGTATGCCAAGTAGTGTCTAAAAAATTGATCTATGACGATTAAAGTATCAGCAATAAGCTCACTCAAGTTACGTATCCGTGTATTGCACCACCTCGAGTGCATTTAGGCAATTTAACTCCTACTTTCTCTCTAAAAATACGTACTTTTTCATTTTTCGTGCATAGTTTGATCACATGAAAAGGAAAAAAATGCGTATAGAACGAATGTAACATATATTTACTTAATAACGTCATACAATACGTGATATTTTATTCATATTGTTATTTTCTTGTGCACTTTTTCTCTCAAAACCGTTGATATTCGCGTTTTCAAGCAAATGATTCAATGGGTTGCTTGGCGTTCTTTCCTTGTCGAAAGAGTGTCTCCCCCTCAATTTTCACATAATAATTTCTCGTACCTTTGCATGAGCGTATATAATGATATAGATTAGATATGAGCGTATATAATGACATAGATTGGATCAAAGATCAATTGATAGAATCAGTACTTATGTCATATGAAGAAATAATTTTTTTTAATTCACCATTCCACCTGCTCATTCAGCCAGTTTACACATTTGGTCTACCACATCCGCTTTTAGCAATAAGTAATTTTGCTACTGGTACAGAAAGGTATTCTTAGTTTTATTAATTTTAAGGAAGGGATATAAGTTATCTTAAAAAATTTTAAAGGCGCTAGATAAGTTTAAAAAAGCCGTGATAAATGGTTGATGTTAATTAATGCTGGGTGGAACAGGAAGAGCAATTTTCTTTTTGTTTTGATACTCTGGGTAGATAGTGTATGGCTTTATTACTGCCTTGATGGGGGTAGTTTAAATCGTTAAAAAGAGTCATATAAAAAGTTTTTAAAACCCTTGAGCCTTCGATAATGATTCGGACCTATTTTTTACCAGGCCAGTCAGCACCTGCGCTCCGGGACGCTTGTTTCTTATGGAAGTTTTTCAAAATTGATCCCATATCTCTTTATCATAAACGTTTGAGATTAAACAACTTTACAGTGTTGTATTTGAAGAATAGAAAGATCAGTCATGAGTACAGTCGTTAATGGATACATATGTTATACAGGACTGCTGCTACATTTAAATACTATTTGTTTCCTATTTCTAATAATTTAAGGGTCTTTAAGCTTTTACCATCATTATTAATTCCATTTCTTTGATATTATATCCAAATGCACGGTTTAACGGACACAGAAACTTGGGCAGGTAAGATGTGAAGGAGTTGTCTCATATACCAGCTTAGGCATAAAAGTTATTCTTATTACGGCTGATAGTAACTTTACAGAACTTGAATAGTATATTGATTGAGAGGTATGAGTCATGAAGAATCATGGCACCGACCATGACCAAACCATGACACAATCTATTTTCCATCAAAACCTACCTAACCGGCAGAATACTATGAATAATAGAAAAAGCAATCAATATAATCAAATATTTTCTCATAAACCTGGTTCGAGATAAAAATTGTTTTTATAATGGCGGGTAGGAAGTTTACGTAACTGAAGAAAGGTATCATTAACCGGCAGAATGCCGTCGTTATTACTCTATTATTAAAAATCTATGCAAGCCATGTTTCCATAAGTATTAAAAATTCCCATTTGAATCAAGAATCACGTTCATAATGGCTAAGTGTACATGGTGGTGGCTAGTGGGGAAGAGATTTGAATTCAATGTTCGATTCAATATCAGGAGCATATTTTTCCTGTGCTGATTTCGGATTCCTTGCAAAATGATTCTCAAATAGTTGGGTCAGGCGTTAGCGTCCGTTCATCTCGTGCTTTAGGTATGCACCAAGATGGACGGAAGATTCGAAACTGTAGGTGGAGGTAAAAGGGATTGAAAATTTCGCGCGCTCTGAGGAAGTCGCGCGGCCTCGGGGAGCGAATTCGTCGCCCCTGGAGGCCTGAAGGGGCCCTGAAGAGGAGGAAGACCCGGAGTTTTGGAATTTACTGTAAAGAGGAGCGGTGGTGAGGGCGGGAGGTGTCGGGGGGACTTGCGAAAGGTCGGGAGGAGGAGAAGAAGAGATGAGAGAGAGAGAGAGAAGGGATTTTAAATTGGATTGTAAAAGGAGATTCGACGGTGGACCGTATCCTATGCCCCGCCTCCTTACGCCGACCTTCCCACCGCCCCTTTTTTCCATTTCACCCGGAGCCCACCCACTGCCCTTCCGCCCCCATCTCACCGGCGCGGGAGGGTGGGGACACACGAATCCCGGGCCCTGGACTCTTAGCAGGGCACCGGAGGTGGGGAGAAGTAGAGGAGAGAGAACCACTCATGGCTTAATTCGATTGTCACTGCCATCTGCCGGCCTTGCCCCAGGCTTCTCCCTCTCTCCCCCCCCCCCCCCACCACATCCACCTTCATCGGCCCCTCCCCACTGCCCCTATCCCAGTCAATCCCTACCCATCTCCCACCCCGCCCTCTTTCATTCCCATTCGCTTCCAATAGGAGGCGCAAAATGCGAATTGGGGGATGACGAAAGCGTTTGGAAAGGCTGGTGACACGGGATATTGGTGGGTCGGGAGAGGGCATTTCCCTCCACTCTCCCTGCGTAGGTGAAAATTTGAAAATAAAGGAGAAAAAAGGGAAGAGAATTGGGAGGAAAAACCTTAAAAAAAACGACACGGGGAAGGTAGGAAAAATGTTTATTACGTTTTCCATCCCATTTATTCCTTTTTTCTTCCTGGAACAATCTCCAACGCGAGCTAACCGCCCGTGAGTTATTTTCTGCTTCGAAATTTCCCTCCCCCGCTCCATTACTTTCCCTCAGGAGGAGCAAGCCGCGGATTCAAAGGAAATCCGAAAAAAAATATCTAAGGAGATGTCGTAATTACGTTTTCATGTCTTTAGCTCTCGTTAATTTTATTTCCCAGGTCTGCATCCATTTTTATATAATTTCCCGAGAAAAGTTGTCCTCGTTCAGGCCGAGGGGCTTTACACCAGTCGTAAAAAGCGTTAAAAACGGCTTCGTTTTTAAATCAGAGGGAGTGCGAGTTATACTTGCCTTTGGGACGGGCATGTGCTCGTCATGATATGCCGTGGGCTACGAAAGCGATTTGATTATCTTTATTCTGCTCAGAAAGCTCGCGGGGAAAGGGAATTAGTTGAACTATTGAGACTGAACTGGGGCTCGAGCTGGAAAGAAAACGGAAAAGGGACCAATGGGAGGAGTAACGGAGTCGAGTGGAACATTAAAGAATTTTTATAAACAAATGATGGAGACCGAACGAAACGATTTGAGTTTCCCGAAACTTATTTCGCGGGAAAATTTCCGTTGAGCCAAAATTTATGTATTTTTCGAACGGAAAAAAAATACTTGCCCGGAGTATATTTAATAATCCGAGAGTGCGATAAAGGGGACGTTTATCATGTTATTTGATTATATTCTCCCAAGTAGACGAGCAATGTTTCAAAAAAATAATGCATATTTTAGTGTCCATTTGAGTGTCAAACATAAATGGGTTGCAGTGATCGGGTGTGTCCTAACAAAAAGAGAATGGCCAATGTTATGTATGCCAACACACGGATAATTAAGTTGAATAAATTCGGGCTTCGTGCATTGGAAGGAACACATATTCCATTAAGTAACACTGACCTTTGTCTGTGCTTGTATCTGTCTTTTGCGTGGAGGAGACTCAGCGTGTCGACACGTGTTCTGCATTAAAAATTATGAGGAAATGTTTAAGTGTTGTTTGGTTGAATTTAAGCACTCTTTGTCGGTAGCGAGATATATCAGCATTATAATCTAATCCCTCTGTCTCAGCCCAGTGTGTTTTCAATAAATGCAAACCTTAATCAGGTGTTCGGTTGAGTTTGAGGCTATCCATGTGTGTACCAAAAGTATTTAAATCGTCACGAAGGCTTTTACAAGCGCTAGTATTTATTATTTTGGCCGTAGAGTGATAAATTCGACTTTATTTGGGTTTGGTTGTGAAAAATGACTTTCAGTTTTAAAAAATTAGGCTGTTCATTGATATTCTAAGACATATTTGAGTAGTACATTTTATTTTTAGCATTGTGGCTCATTATTGTAGACTAGGTAGTAAGAGAATATATTGTAAGTCACAGTCCCTCATATGTTGCATTATAAAATCAAAATATATATTTAAGCTGACCGAATTTCGTGAGAAATGAGGTAATCCAACTACGACTTGCCATCATTAAATGTACAATGAGAACCTACTTACTAGGAAAAATGAACCTGAATGCCTGTCGTAATTAAAATTGTTTTTTGTCCCTTGCACCCGCTGATATTGGCCACCCTGTTTCCTTTCATAATATTTGATTGTTCGTCCCAATACCATTCCTTGTTTATCTAATGATTATGCAGCCTTGACAACATGAACGTAACAAAGAACAACATTGAAACATACAGGTGAATATGGCGCAACAAACAAAGGGTTATAAATTTAAAACTGGGCGGAAACGCAAACACAACAGCTGCATTAGGGCAACGAGGTGAGCATATTCTTTCCGATATTCAAGAGACCAGGCGGAGTTTAAATTGCCGTATATCAACGTTGGCCTGATGAAAAATAACGACTTGTAGACCTGGTGGGGAAACGGACATAAATTAGTTATGCACTGGTAAAACGCTTCCATGCAAAGTTAATTGTGCCCGATTTATGATCTGCTGCTTGGCTCTGCTTTATAGTAATGACCGAATGTACCTTTAGAATTTTCCGGTCTGAGCGAATCACATATCTGCCTTCACTGGGAAATTTGAGGGAGTAAATGGAGCATGGAAACTGCAAGCATTCGATTATACGGAAGGATAAGCACCGTCTCCTGTTGAACAATATCAAAATATGTGTACGCATGAAATGCCTATTTAAACATTCATTATTTTATTTTACGCCAGTCGTAATTATAGATGTTTCTTTACAAGTCTATGTTATTCATCTGCATCTATGTAATACCCTACAAGCTCCTGCTAGGACGCGTCGTATGGCGTGAATAATCATCATCAGGCATACATCACAATGCAGAGTGAATAAGTTTGCTCCTGCTACAATGCAGAAAATACAACTCCGTCCATTACATACAGCTGAAAACCACAATGCTAGCAACCCGAAGAAAATAAGACATACAGTCGCGACCCACTTGAAATGTCAGCATTAAAGAACAATGAATTGGTTTTTTATGCAAAGTAATGTGATAGTCATTGATTAGCCATTCATTTCTGTGTGCATTAAATTATTAATTTATATTTCCTAGAACGTGCCTGAGTTATCAGTGTTAAAGATCTAGACGAAAAAAATCACAGCAATCTAATTTCTGTACCAAAATATACAGTACTTATTCTGACTTTCCTGTCCTCTGACATGTACCTTCGGTGTAATCTATTACTGTCCCTGCATTATTCATTATTTCTCTCGTAATTTTTATCCGCGTTTCTGGTCAGGTTTTCTTGATCTATGTAGCTGAAATTATAAATAAACGATGGGTTTTTAAGAAGGAAAATCCCTCTACATGGGTTTGAAAAGTTCTCTCTCATATCTCCAACGTATTTTAGGTCCCCAATATGAATTTTCATGGTACTGTTATAGAGATTATTTAACGGAGGAGCTAAGAACACGCTAAAAGAGTTCCTGGGATTCTTGAGTTACTGCTGAGGTCTAATGTAATTGTTTATTCAATTATATTTTATGACCGTCTAGATTGTCGGGAGAGTAGTACGGCAAATGATACCTTAGTGGGGAAATACTTGGGTTTTGGTGACCTGAATTCATGGAGATAAATCTTGAACCCCATTCTTAATGCTTTTATGCACTAATTAAAGTCGAATATAGGTTTAGGTATCAAAATTTAAATCGTCGCCGAGGCCTCGTTAACTTATCTTCCATATGGCCTTTGGTTGGCAAATTATCCCGCATTGAATCACTCCGAGAACAGGTCGTCTTTTATTACCCGGTAGCTCCTCGAGCTGTTTTTAACAACCAAGTCCTGTCATCAGTTTACCGGTAGTTGGACCTCTCGAAGTGGAATAAACTCCACTTGTTCATGCGCAATATTTTCCCGGCATGTATCATTATTTCACTATATAGTGTTTCATTTCACTATTTATATTTAGTGATGAGGAATAAACTCCCGTAGACAGGTTGTAATATTTTTTAATAATGATTTACGAGCATTTCTTACTCGAATGCTATTTGTCTCCGTATTCATGCCGTGCGAACATTGCTTTTTATACCAATTATATTGCATTCATATTCACAGCCTTGTATTATGCAAACGGTTAAATCATCTCAATTTATGTGTTGCTTTTCTGTTTAGAACTGCGATAATGTGAGCATACCTTCCAGAGAATTCAGTATGTTGTTTGCGTTGGTATCAAACCAATTATTTAGAACTCCATCGTCTTTGAGTACATTAGATCGTAAACGAAAGGTCAAAGGTATCTACACATGTGTACACGTTGTACCCTTCAGTGGCCGTAAGAGTATGCTGAAGAGGGTGATTCCACACTAGGTATGTACCCAAAATAAGATCAGAATGTTTTTCATAAGGACTAGATGGTCGAAATGTTATGCAGGTAGGGCATTTTGTAGTATATCTTGCAAACGTCTTCATTGTACCAATCGGGTCACTCAATAGTTCTCCGAGCGAAGGAATGGAAGCATAGAAGACTATATTCATCATATATTAGATACTGAACGGTGAAAATTCATTCCTTTGATTATAACTCAGCTGCGCAAGTATGCTTGTATTATTTAATCAAATTAACAATTTATTAATAATTAAAATCAAATTAATAATTAAAGGATACCAGGAAAGTTATTCTTACGGATTCAGGAAGTAGCCAAGTGTGCTTAAATGTAAAGTATTTCAATACATTTCTGAAATTATGCTTAGTTCTCAACTATTTCAGAATTTTCCTCCTTTTTAATCACTCTTTATCCCAAATTTTACTACAGATATTGCGTAAAAAAGCGAATGGTGTCTTCGGTATTGGGCAATGTGGTCGCTGTTTAGAGTTGGCTAATTTTATCACGCCCGCTGTTCATTATTTCTCTACGGTTTACGTCCCCTCCGATTAAAAATTACCTGAACTTCAACTCCATATTAATTGATTCTATGAGTCTTATTCTTCCCACCCGTCAATAATGTTTTTGATTCTGGTTAGTAATAATTGAAGAAAATTGCATGTTATTTCATTTTTAGGGGACAAAGATTTGTATCATGTGCCAAGTGCTGGAACGAAAATGACGTTTTCTACATAAGAGTGAACAGGTTCACCAGTTGTGAATGAGGAGCTGGATCTAATCTATCATAGGGTTGGTGACCATCGACAATGTGGGAATATTACGTGATATTTTTGCGTGATTACGTGATTCATAACTAATGAATAACTTATGATGCAATGTATATGTGGATACGGCTGCATTGCCTAGGTAATTAACGCCCCAGGTTGTTAACCAAAAGGTTGAATCTCACCTAAGGCATGGATGTTGCGTTTATTCTGGTTCTAATTTTAGGGAAAAGGGTGCCATATAACCCATGCCATTGGAGCACCTAAAAAATTCTATTCTCTACGAGGTGATATGGCCTCAGCAGTTGGAACACCTTGAAACCTAATACAGCTACTGCATGCCTGGTGATCTGCCCTATACCACTTGCCCTTGAGTTGGCTTCTCAGACCTCCCGTTGATGTAGATGAACTTGCATGTGTTCTTCCCGGAAAGTACCTGGTTTGACCCACTTCGGAGTTTTTCCTAGTGGCAAGAGTCAGGCTAGCCGAGGGAATTCCGTCTACCGGGGGGAAACATTCCCTCGTCTCGCAAGCTCCAGAGCCTTGCTGATATAGATCGGAGGGTTGAAGAGAGGGCGAGGAAAGAAATGCCACGTGAACCCGTCCGGGGACGAAACAATTGAACAGGGGTTCGCGGCGTGTTTGACTATTTGTGAACGAGCCTGGAGGAAGGGAGCCTTCCTCCGCACAATCCCAGAGTGGCTTCTTGTGGGGAAGGGAAAAGGGTTTGACTTTCGGGGGAGTGCGAGGGACAAGGGCGAGTTTGAGGAGGAGAGCGGATTTCTCCCTCTCGGCACCATTGTAAACTGTAACCCGAGACGACGTTGACTCAGGCCGGCCATTGTCTCCGACGCGCGAACACTTAGTCGCTCTCAAGTGGCCGTGAAGGCCTCCCCGACATGCAAAGCGTGCCAAGCTCAAGAAACCGAGGGTTCCTGTCGGGAGGGAAGGGGGGCAGTCTGGATGGGTACCGGATGGCCTAGGTGTGGTGGTGGTCGAACTCTGGGGCGATCCAACGGCTGGCTCACGTCGGAAACTTTCCGCCCGTATATGAAGGCCGTTGGAGGCTATAGGTCGAATCGTCTTTAAGCAACGAGGCAAAGGCGCGGAAAAAGCCTATTCATAACCTTGGTGTTCGTATTTTGGTGGTTTTAGGCACTCATCTAGCCTTCGACGATGTAAAATTTCACCGACCATAAAAAAATGAGGATATTTTCGCAAAATATTTAACCTTCCCTGAATGGTCTCAGAAAATTTTCTTTTTTCTTCTCCGTATAGTTTAAAGAAGAGGAAATAATCACGGAGATATCGTAGAAAGGAATCTAATGGTGCATACTCATAAAAGTAGGGAAGAACAGGATGCGTGAAATAGAGAGTATTTTTCATCTATGTCTCCATAATACCCTGAAAGCTGCTGAAAGGGTGTGGGGCAGAGGGTGAACTATCAGGCATGCATTTTAATCAAAAGATTAAATTTTATATTAGCTACCATATTGGTTTCTTTAATAGTCCAAAATATCTAAAATTAAATGAAATTCTTATCCCCTCTCTTTCAGTTGAGGTGCTTTTTTTCGGTTCTGGTTTATTTTGATTTCTGTTTCTTGTTTTCCAATTACCTATCTTCTATCCGACCGACTGAACTAATCTTGAGCCAAAGATAGAAACACCTATCCTAACGCATGATTTAGCCCCGCGACGTCCGTTTATCCTCTTCTTAAAAAAAAAGCATTATACTGTCTTTAGAATTCAATATTGTGTGTTGTGACGTAAATTGATACTCTATTTAGTACGGTAGTTTACTCACTAGGAATAGGAGGTTTACTATATGGTATTCCTGATGTGGAATCGACCCATGCCATAAACTTTTGATGGAGCTTGTTAGGGAGTTAGATGTAGATTTAGATATGTGGGTAAATGAGGTGTAGGTCTGCCAGCATAGGCATTTTGATTGGAGACTCGCTTCAATTTCTCCGTGCGAGTCTAGTGCAAAGCAACATAATTGATTTATCTTGCTCATATATTCCATTGCTGATAAAAAACCTTTTTGCAAATATTGATGTAATATTGTAATACACGAATCCAATATTAAGCTTGTTTTTAACTAAATAAAATATCTTAGCTGAAATCATTCATTCCCCATTGCTTTATAGTGCTCCGAACTGGTTTTTAGAACCCGTCATACGTTTAAGTTTCCGAATTTATTATGTAAATTTTGTAAAACATTTATACATAACCTGGTTTTGATATTTCGTATGAATTTTATACATACCTTGATGAAATCTTCAACATATTCAACCTGCTATTCAATAGTAAATGAACGTCGTCAAAGAAATCGTCACAAGAAAGGAGAAACGGCTAGGTTGCTTCTGCTCCTCCGTATTCCTGACCAGTATCACCAGTCGAGAAGTTCTTGCAGTTGGTAATCCTGGTATGGCCGCTCTCCTCCTTCCCAGGTCAGGATGTCCCATACCCTATCCAGTGATCGATCTCACTCCCCCTCTCCTTGCACCCTCTCCTCATCTCACCTGCCCCCTTTCTCTCCCATCGAAAGCAGCTCTTTGTCACTTATTTCACCCCTCTCAGCCAACTAACCAACTCACTTTCTCCATTGTTCTTCGAATCCACGTCTCGAAAATGTCCCCCTTCTTGCAGCCACTCTCAAGATGGTTCACTCGTCTCAGTCTTCGTGAGGATCCATCCAAACACAACACCGAGTGAAAGCCGTATAATATCAGTCTGGAGTGATTTCCAACAGGTTAGATGGGAACGTTCCACTAGACTCCCTTGCTAAACGATTATCTACTGCGTTTCTGTTGCAATTTTTAAGCTCAATTGAGACATTGAATAGATTAAAAGTGAGCTGCTCTAAAAGAGTAAATTTTTCTAAAAGAGGAGATTGTAAATGAAAGGTGAAATAGAGAGAAATCGTAACTGTAAATAGAGAGAAATGAAAACTGTAATATTGATTGAATTGTCTTATACTAGTTATATTTTGATTAAGTGCACCTACTGTTCTATGGATTTAGTTTATGCGAAGGCAAATTTCTTACTCTATATCTCACTTCAAATTGGGATTATCGTGCCTCTCTTCATACTAGTTGTAATACCTTTTCTCTTTCTTCCTTATACTCGTCTACCCAGTATTATACACTCAATAACGACCTATAGCATTCCATGGCTTTATTGGAGATGTTTACTCGGAATCAAAGTCTCTATTTTTTTAACCCAAATCGATAGATGTAAAAACGAGCTGTAGTGAAAAAAATTGTCTTCTAAACAGAGCATTTTACTCATAAATTAAAAATAAAATACGCAAAAGATGATTCCCAACGAACGAGCTGCACGAAATGTTTCTACCTCTACGTCATCCACCTCCCCTTTTTGACTGTTTTGGCGGTAGATCTGAATGAAAAGTGCAGGTGGGGAAAGGGTGAATTTGCCTCCTTCGCATCCTGTAAATAACCCAAAATAACTTAACGACGAAATTCACTAGGAACTTTTCGTATGCATATTGGCGTGAATAAAATGCCCGGAAGTTCATGTAGCTTTTCAAAAATTACGACGTAGTCGAATATGCAATGTAGTTCGACATACTTCGCATGGAGTCTTGCCAACCACTTCCATTGGTAGAATCAACTCTATTGTGATTGGGCAAATGAGTTTCTCAGTCTCAGCTGTGATTGGACGAAGTAATGACGTACGAATTTTTCGCACGCCCACTCAATTGAAAGGGTTAAAAACATTACTTTTTGCCGTTTATAACTTGAGAACTATGTTACAGATCGAGAAACGGAAAAACTCGTTTTTTGTTTTTTATTTTAGAAACTCTATGAGATTCGGCAATAAAAAATACGGCAAACGACTACATTGCCTACTCCATCCATCTGGTCTTCCTCCTAATTTTTGCCAAAAATCTTCCCTCCCATGCCATGGTTAAATTTTCTTCAACTATAAGTGCTTCTTTCGGTCCATCATACATTATCCAGTACCTCCAAGCCCATATATTTTAAGCAAAATTGGAGAGAGCGTGTCAAAATTTTAGATTATGTCGCTTATCTTTTCGTGTACTTAATTATTCAAATTTCTTGATGGGCACAGGGAGATGTAACGGTGTATTCCACTCTGCTACATTCTATGGGCATGGTGAGTTGGGCTAAGTATATCAATTATATGAAGAACCATCAGTTCAGAGCATGGCTCCTGCTCCTTTGATTATTATTTGTAGATCCCTACGTGCATTCGTCCTAACACTCTGCTTGTTGTAAACGCCGTCATGTTGGAGCGGAACAGTTTAAAATTTAGTAAATTTGCGCCAGTATGCTTCCTTCCTCTCCGCTTAGCGTAAAATCGTGAAGGTTGGTGGCATGATGCTCGAAATACGCTTAACTTGCAGTGACGTTCATACGACGTTTGCGTGCCAGTCCCTAGTGGAGCGCTGGTTAGACTAACTTAAGACTTCAACTCTTGGGACGGTTTGATGGGTGAGGGTGGAGCTTTTGCGGATCTTAAAATTTACGTGCAAGGGAAGAGGTGTGGAAGTTACGCGTGCCTTTTCCCTTCACATTAGTGGTTACTTCGCTGAGTTATCTCGAATACAGTCGGCCGTACGTGGACTTCAAACCCCTCCCAGGTTAGAGGAGGTATGTTTGGATCGCAGGCAGCGAGAAATGTTACCATTTGGCGTGTTGAAAGTTTTAGTTGTTTCGTTCCTATTAATAGAAACTGATAGAATCAAAGTGAATAAGATTTTCTCATAAGGCACATTAGAACTAGAGTAGGTACAGCGTAAGGCAGTTAGGTTTGTTGAAAGGTGTTGTGATAGGTTCAGTTACGCATCAGTTGCGCATCGGTATCATTCTGATAAACCTTTACAAATTTAAATGTACTCATGCATGAAAAAACAAGTCATAAATTATAAAGGCTAAATTGATGGCCAGATGTTTTTTTGGACTCTTATCGTTGAAATAGGTTACAGCAATGGAGTAAAGTTCATAGGGAAGTAGTATAGGTTTTGCAGGTTTTGATGTAGAAATTAGTATGTAGAGTTTTTCTTCGCATGCATGTTTTAACACTTATAATTACATGATCTAGGCCATATAAGTTAAATATTACTTTACTCATAGAAAGGACTACTAATCCTTAACCATTAAATTACTTTATAAAAGCTGACATTTTAGAGTTATTTATTGCCAACCTTTTTCGTGTCTTTTAACTGCACGTCTGCTATTTTTCTCTGGTGACTTTAGGTTACCTATTTGTAATTAATGAATACACGGACAGGTATGTTTTGCATGTTTACAGGGCATTAAGTATAAACTTGTTATCTTTGATTGATAATGCATGCCTGGTGATGCTTCATCCTACCAAAATCCTTGTGGTGGCTTTAATGATGCCTTCAAAACTTAGGTTTTAGCCCAAAAAATATTTTAATCTGACCCACGTATCTGCAAGGGCAATGACATTGACAAATATCCACAGAATTTCAATCGAGAGACGAAGACATCAAACTCAAATTCACGTGCCTCATTCGAGAAATGGAGATCCTGGGAAAAACCTCGCATATGATAAACAGACCGTGATGAAGTATTTATTACAATGACTCACAAGAAGGCTAAGAGCAGTGAACCTCAAAGACATCATACGTCAGAGAAAGTCCCACCACCTTCAAGCGGAAGGGATAGAGTCAAATATCTGTACATATTGCTTCCATTTTACAATTAATAATAATTTCATGATGAAGTGCCCTGCAATGGTCGCAAAACCTTTACAGTTGAAAGTGTTTATTACGTAGCTGGCACCGAAAACGCTCAATAGTAGACAAGTAGTAATAGTAACAATCACCTAAGGAAGCACCTCCACAGATTAAATATAGTGTCATTAAGAATAGAGTATTAGTTTTGAGGGGGGATTTATGAAAATCTGATGTAAAATCAACCTACGATCAAAGAGATACCCCGAGGCGTAAGTTTTACGGGCGTCCTGTCCCATGGACGGAGAGCTGCAGTAGTTTGCTCCACACACGTAACTTCAATAGCGACCAAGAAGTCTATACCACTGCCGGGATTCGAGCATGGACCCTCCATATGCGGAACTAGCACTTCATAATAGGAACGTCATAGTCAAGAGGGCTACAATATGAAATCTAAGAGCGAAATTTGGAGTGCAGAAATAAAATTATGGTATTAGTAACTTTATCTGGGGTTTTGGGACGATATTATTTTTATTATAATCATGGTGATGGACACCTTAAGCATTAGGAGATTATGGCATTGAATTTTTTCCTCATTCCCACCTCCATTAAGTCATGGGAGCTAAATACACTCCACCATTGTGCATTGGAAATGTAATGGCTGAAAAACCCTCTCCGGCAAAGAACACCATTCAAGGACATTTTCGGGTGCAATAATCCTTCGCGTATCGCAGAGTATAGGATTTTATTTTTTCCTTCTAACCCATCACTCTTCCGGTTTTAATCCGTGAACTAGGAGTGTAGAAAATTTTGGTATAGCGCTAAACGCACTTCAAAATTTTTGAGTAAATTGTAACATTTCAACAAAAAGCTGTTCCATTAGAGGCATGGGGTTAACCTATCGGTGTGCGTCGAGTAATGGAACTTTAGAAGTAATCATGGCAGGTGTAAAGGCTGGAAGTCTCTTTTGCTTGAAGTAGGGTAGGGATCTGTTCGTGTAATAGGTATATTGTACGGTAATTTCATTGCAAAATTGAGGAAAATTGAATTAATGAATGTTTTATAATTTACTTATGCCAAGGTATCATTCAGTATCCTAAATTTTGCGTATGCAACGGTATCAAAAATATCTGATTGCTTAGTGGGCGAAATCAAGGAAAATGCCTTCTGAAAGACGGATTGTTAATTCAAAATAATAAAGTAAGCCAGTGGTCTGTCCATGTTTATGAAGTTTAATTAAGGCTCCACTTCTCTTTTGTCTTTTGTGCCGTATGAATCTGTAGTTCTGCGCAAAGGATCCTGATATATCTAATTACAATATTTCGTAATTGAAAACGAGGTTTAGGCAGGAAAATGAATGTTTTTTGCTCGTGAAAGGTGTACTATTAATTAAGAAAATACACAGTAGTCCAGTCTACCTATATAGGACGTGAGGCGTAATTAAGTTTCTTCATTTTTTTTACTTGATTCCCTTCCGAAACGTGTTGGTAAAGTTTCTGATATCCTAACTTTCAAAAGTGCCCCTCTAGGAATAAACTTGAACATAGTAAAATAAGGGCTGTGTTGGAAATGAACTCTTCCCTCCTTCCGTCAAAAGAAGAGAGAAAAGTTTTGGAAAAGAGTCCAAAGTGTTGAGAGACTTCAGCAGATGGTCATCTGCAACACGTCATCGCGCCGCCCGCGTATTCCATAGCCTTGTACACGGCGTGCTGTGGGGGTTAGTTGGAAGCAATTCAGGAGTTTGTTGCCGAGGCTCATGAAAGATGAATGGCTCGGTGTGCCGAGTTCAAGAAGGTCCAGGGCCCGATAGCGTGCAGCTCCGCTCAATTCCCTCCCCTCCCTACCCCCCATACACGCCCTCTCGACGAGGAAAGTGAAAAAATGCCCCTTCCCTCGGATGAAATGTGTCGGATCATTTTTTCATTCCTCCCCTGCACCAGCGGGTTGCCGTACGTGGGACGCGTTTAACCCTTAGAAAATTACTTTATTCATTTACGGGAATGAATGAAATTCCGTGCCGCGACGGGCCTCTCCCGCTCTCTATGCGTTACCGCGGAATCGGAGGGGGGTCAACGAGTAGGGAGGCGAATGCATCCGTGGCAGGAGGGGTGAGATTGGGATGCTGGGAGGGAGGAAAGGGGTGGGGAAAGGATGGTGGTAGTGTAGCAAAGTGGAGGGGGGGGGGGAATTGGGATGACTTGATTTGATTTATTTCTAATTTTCTCTGGATAGCACGAAGCTAATCTCTCTCCTCCCTGCCTAAGGCTCCACAGTAGTTAATTATTAGACGGATTTTTGCATAAGACGATTATTGGTTAGTTTTTTTAAAGCTACATGTATGTATAATCATCATATGTTAAAAATGAAAATGCTGATATACTTATAACTTATGGTCAGAAAATGCCATATTGCAAATTATTTCATCTGCATTTTCATGATACCCTACAAATCACCGCAAGGCAGGGGTTAGCCATCACCAAGCATGCATTATCAATCGGAGGGAATAACGTTACAGTTACCCTGCAGGTATGCAAAAAGTAGTCCTCCGTGCATTCATTACTTACATGCAACCGAAAAGCACCTTGTTACCACCCCGAGGAAAATAGTAGGTATGCAGTTACGAGAATCATGTAATGTTGGCAATAAATGACTTTAAATGTTAGTGTATAAAAAGTAGAGTATTAGTTATGAATTAGTTGTCATTTCTATGGTAAAATTAAAATATTATTTAAAATTATATGTATTTCCTATAGAATGATTGAATTAGTAGTGTTAATGAATATGCACGTAAAAAAAATCTCTACGTACTAATTTCCATATCAAAATTTGCAAGAGTTATCCTGATTTCTCCTACCTTCGATTTAATCTATTTCGAATACAGTAGTCCTTGAATTAAACTTATGATATTTAATGTATTTTTTTATTTTTGACTTATTTTAATATGCGAATTTCAGGACTCAAAGTCCTCTCTTCCAATTAGCAGATTGGACATTACTACCATCCATACCCCGGAAAGAGAAAATTCTCCCTGGGCGGGATTCGAACCCGCGACCCTGGGATCGACAGACGAGCGATTTACTCGAAGGTGTATAATTGATCCTAATACATTGATGGTAATCGCCATCAATATCCTACGTTCATGCACTATTGTTTACGGATAGTATCCAATAACAGATTACTGCGAATATTATGTGGGATTATGCGTCCTGGCACTTAGCCTACAATAGCATACGTCTTATAAATGCTAGGCTAAAATATTCATTTATATTCTAGCTATTCGTTTCTCACGTTCCCGTATTGATTTTCAAAGCATCGTGTGTCAGTTCGGTTGGGGGTTTGGATGCTGCACTTACGACCGTCCTTTACCTCGTACGCCCCAGCTATCCTTCCTTGAATGCCAGTTCCCAAAAATACAGTGCCTGTAGTGTACGTGCTTTCGTTTGGACTTCGGATACACGTGTCTGCTTGGACGGAGGAGATTTGTGACTACTCCGAAGGAGACTCCTGCACCGCGATCGGGTGATGAAGGGAAAAAATACGTCATCGCGTCACACGGAGAAAGTTTGCTTCGGTCTCGTTTGCGAGTTTATTTTTTCCTTTGTAACCACTCGGATGTCGTTTAAAATCGGAGCGTGGCTCTTTTTAAATTGCACCAGCGTGATAAATTACGAGGCCAGGAAGGTCATTTCTTTCCAGCTCTGAAAAAAATACACACGTCCGCGGAGTGCAAGGGAAGTTTGTGGACGTAGTGCGAGTACGTGATGCGAGCGAGTTTTCACTTTTGAGTAGCACTCAAAAGTGAAATCCGAGCCATTTTCCTCAGCGCCCAGCCGTGCGATGAAATATTATTGAAAACGGGAATAAAAGTAGATTTTCTATGGACCATTAGCGAAAATTATGTCCGTTAAATGGCGTCATTCCGTGTGATCCTTAGAATTATGACTGTGAATTTGGTTCCACATCTTTCTTTCATTTAAGTATAATTGTTTGAATAAACTGCACGATTTCATCCGTCCGTGATGCTTATTTGATGATGTTTCTCTTTAAATTGAAATACTTAGAGTTAATGGTACACTTTCTCCACTCATTTTTCTTGGTGACTAGCTTCCTCCGGCTGCGGAAGCATATTGATGTTTCTTTGGGAAATTATCACCAGATTTATTTTTATATTCGCTGCGACAATGTTGTGCTATTGAGGACATTCGTAAGGCAATGTTTTTAATGCATTGAAATCTCTAAACATTAGTGTTTTCAGATGACAATTAACTAGTATCATCAAATATTTTAATCTACCATCTTCAAAGCTGGTGAGGAAGAAGCCTTTTCTGGCTCATTCTCGACTTAGCGTGTCATTTATCCGTCAATTTATGCAGGTGCGTTGTTTTAAATTACATCTTAAAGAAATTATGAAGGTATTACTTTAGTTTAAGGAGATGATGTTGACTCAATAATTAAAAATGTTACCAGATACTTTTAGGTCACTCTTACACGTGCTCAACTACACGAGTGTTCAGCTAACCCTTTTTTTTCGTTCCTGTCCTCAATGCGACTTTTCAACATTCCCTCTGGTATCCCAGATGTGTTCAAAGGATTTGGGGAACGAGAATACCTTTGTGTACGTCGGTGGTAGTGGGTAACAATTTTTACCTTATTTTATTTCAGATTTCGGGCCCGTTCCTTGAGGGCGCTGGAGGTACCTCTTGCTATGCGCACGCTCAATACATCCTTCCCTTCACCCCCCGTGAACGCAAGAAATCCTCTCGGGGAAAGACGGGTGGGAAGGTTTTTCTTTGTTGAAAAGGATCTGGGTAAACGTGTCTCCCAGACAAAATACACCGTCTTCCTCTGGTTTTCGCAGTGCGGAGTTGGATGTCATGCTTCCGGACGGAGGATTTTTTAATTCGTCCCCCGGAAACATTTTTAATTTTTTCACTCCCGTCCTCTCCTCTTCGTCCTCCTAGTTCCTTTTCGCTTCACTTTTAGAGAGAGAGAGGGGGAGAGAGAGAGAGTGACTGAGAGAGAGAGGATGAAAAAAACTTGAGAATTCCACACCTCTTTTTTATTCTTTTTTTCATTTCGTCGCCGTGCCTCTTTGTATTTATATTTTTGAGCCAGCAGTTGCCAGCGTTTTCTCCTCCGCTCCCTGTTGCCCTGCCCCCCCAAACCCACACCACTTTACTAACCCTTATCTCCCTCCCCGGTGTTCTCTTATCACATCCCCTCCGCCCGTATCCCAACCCTACTCCCTCACCCCCTCCTCGTCTCCACCTCGCTTCGTGGAAAACTGTCACCCCTCCACCCCCCCTTAGCGACTTGAAGCACGGAGTGGAAGACCCCGGTCCCGGAGTCATGCGCGACTCTTGCTCCATCCAGCGGTGGGATTGAGAAGTGCCTTTCGCGTCGGGTCGGAGGGCAAGGAGGGAAAAAAAGTTGACCTGCAGCGCGCTCCTTCCCAACCCCCCGCCCTCACGCAAATTCTATCCTCCCCTGCCTCCATTCCCGCTCAACCCGACCTGCAGAGACTCCAAGCCGGTAAAGGTTGATGGGAGAAGGGAAAAGAAGACGCCATAAAGAGGGCAGAGGGCAATTTCAAATGGGTCACTCCGAATCGAGCTGTATTTAGTTGGGGCAGGGGGAGAGTGGGAAAAAGAATGTTGGATGATAATTTATGCACCCGTGCTCACTTTTTTATCGTTTTCCGCGCAAAAATGATTCCTTTGCAATGTTCCGTGACGAAATTGGATGGATCCCTGAAGGAAGTTAGAGACAAATCGGAATGGAAATGGTGTGAGGTGTTCCTCTCCTCTGGGGCGGAAGCCGATACGGAGTTCCTCTTTGACGTCGCGACAGAGAATGAATTCGGGTCAAATAATTTGCCCCGAATGGAGTTTCATAAATGGCGCGGTGATTTATTTTCCAGCGCCGTAGCACCTCGCTGCCATTGATCTTCGTGCTCCCCTTCGACTTTGACGACACCTCCTTCATTAATCATATAAAAACAACCCCCATTCTATTTGAATTACACTCAGGTGTATGGTGAAATAAAGTTCGAATCTAAGAGGAAGTAGAAACAAGTAAAAGGCCTAAATGTGTGTGCCTGGCGTCTATTTTTAGCACCTCTGATCACTAACTTTCTAAATATGGTTATATGTCGAGAGAGTTTTCATTTTCAAAATTCTATCGCATTGAGCTGTAAATTCATTTCGCATGAATGTTTTACTTGAAAAGAAGTTTATTTTGGTTGAGGACCACAAATGTTACGAATATAATAACATTAAAGTGCCATTCTAATTCACGACATAAATACCATGTATTTCGCTTGTCGATACAATGTATATATAGTTATGAATGCACATTTTTTTTATCAATTATAAAAACCAATTTTCATTAGAATCCACGGACAATGTGGAATTTTTTGTGTCATTACAAAGAGTTTTTAGTCAATCATGGAGAACTTCCGAAAAGTAACGCCTGAAACATTTTAATTGGATATCTAAATATATTATGTTTGGGTGCGCTGTGAAATTAAGTTCAAATTTTAACGGAAGAAGAAAAGAAATTGGTTGGTCCTTGTACTGATTTTTTTTTAGATTTTACTACCATTTCGCTTGTTCCAGATGCCCATTTCGTCGAGACAATTTTTTTAGTAATTAAAAATTGCTTAATTTTGGCATTTATTCTGTTTTGTATTCTCACGTGGGGCGTCTACTTGACTGTTGAACTGGGTATTTGGGGTTAGGGGGGAGAGAAAATGGGATACAGAGACAGGAAGGAATGAGGGCACGAGTATGGAGATGTCGGATAAAATGGGGATGAAGGCATGCAACAGCGGGAGGAACTTTCGGCGTCTCGAGAAGGGAAAGGAGTAGACCGAAAGGAGTGGGAAGGGACTGGGCTGGGGAGATGACGTGAATAAGACGTCACGAAAGACGGGGAGCAGGCAGCGAAGAGACAAGATGAGCGTGATGCCCGTGACACGCATCTCTCGGGAGAGTATCAGGTCGAGGTCAACCCTTATAAATATATTCACGTGTGTTCGTGACTGATATGAATACGTACGCAAAAGGAGAATCACCCAATACGAGCCCACTCTTACCTATACAATGCTGCTGTGACCCGTAAATGCTAAATGAAGTTTGAGAATTTAATGATTATCGTTTGTTCTGCCCGATACTGAGAGTGATGTGGGGTCAGGTTGGTGTGGTGTCCTTCTCACTGGCCTCCCATATGGAGGGTCTGGCTTTGAATCCCGCTACTAATACTCTCTACTGATACTTATTGCTATGTAGAGAGCACCTAAAGTGTAGTACTCTATCCATTAAGTAGGACGTGAAAGTGTGAACCCCTTGGCTCGTTTTGTTAAGAGCAGGCTGATTCCCCGGGCTTCTCTTTCTGAATGTAGATACACGCATCTAATTATTCATCTATCATAAATAGTACGCATGAGCATAAATAGCCCATCGCCTCCCCCGTTTAACTAATTGAGCGTGGTGACGTAACTTATTTGAGTATATGATACCGCGTCTGCCACGAGTTGTTGGTATCCAAGGTGACTATATTCTACTCACCTTGGTTGGTATCCACATCGGCCTTCCCCTCTTCGCATTGTTGTAAATTGGCGAGACACTCCGCTGAACGCATAGTTGGGTCCAAAATTCACCGACCTGGCAGTCCAGAGGTTGCGGTTTCAAATCCCTCCAGGAATTTTAACATTGCACTCGTCTTTTTATTTTGTTGGATTAAAACGCCCTGACATTATCCGAGTACTAGAGCACATTTAGAGAAATTAGGTTCACTGTTAATCTTACATGCGTCCCCTGAGCATCTGCTAGATGCTTTTATTCTGAATTTTTACCTTACAGTTCCCCAATATTTTTTTTTCAAATTTTGAGTTTGGTATTTTGCTTAAATATGTATGGTAAATGCATACACTTGTTTAAACTGCACATGTCTATAGAAATTTATGAGGATGCTTCCATAATGTCCGACTCATTTAAGGGTCTAGAATTGTGCGCGACATATTAAAACTTTTTGAGTGCCTTTCCTAGCTTACCTGTTACCTTTCTAGGGCCCTCCTGTAGTTATGAATTTTGAATACTCTCAACTAAAAATTCATTGCGTGAAATTGGCCAACTAATTGTTGTAGAAATGAGAGAAAGCTGTGTATTTATGCCATTGCCAATGTCCTTTGTCACGAGTAAATATACCAGTGTGTCTTGATTTCTAATGATAATCATCACAAGACGCGGACCCTGGATAAGGACTTCAGGAAATGGTACTAAGTTTTTATAATTTACGTAGGTACGTTGTGCTTCTAAAATCACTTAATGAAGGACATGACATAACGTCGTTAATAATTTTAGTTATTGATTTGTTTAAGAGAAAAAACAAAAAGATTCTACGGATTAATTGGACTAAGGTGGCCGTTGGTTGATGGTAATGACGGCGATAATTATAAGAAAAGGAGAAATAAAAATGAGTGGTAAACACTCGATAGGTAGGAATGATATGTGAATTATTAAGAGTTGAAAAATCTAATGTATTGATGTTATTTAATCATTATGACTACGTATAATTTTAAACGGCCAGTAAATAGTTAAAGTGGACCATTGAAACCTTCTTTAATCGGTGAATACCATCTAATAGCTTCTCATATATCCTGACTCTCTCTATCCCCTTAGTCCTGAACGTACTATCTGCCATTGCCAGCCATTAAACGGCTCTTCCTTAGTATCATTGATTGAATGCCCTCCCGCATCCTCAAGCAGAATCAACGTTCCAGAGTATGGGAGATGGAGTGCACCAAGCTACTGCAATCATTGGAATCCGTCTGGTCCATTACAGCAAATTCACATCCCTTTCCAGGCTTTTCCCAACGCTCTCTTTCCATTCCTTTACCTTTTATCAGCTTCTCTTTTCTCTCTACTCTTTCTTACCATAACGCTGCCGGCATGACTATTTAGTTGTATGACTAATGGTTTCAGGTTTAACTATGTGGAACCTCGCCATATCGGAAATATAAAAAAATACATTTGTACGATCCACTTCGTACAAACTGTATTTTTTAACGATTTCATTGCTTTCATTTTCTGTAAGTTGCAATGTAGTACTCCTTTTTATTTTTAATGGGCTCATTTGTATAAAGATAAAGGTAAACCATGAAGTTTCGTTTTGTGTGGTGCCACGTCTTGTTTATTTATTGATGCGTGGATCTTTATTGTTATGAGTGATGACTTCGACTCCTATTATTGTGTCTCGTGCCAGATATGTAAGCGCTACTTGAAGGCAAGTTAATGCCCGCATCGTTATTCAACTTTTTGCTGTGTGTGAAATAATGTCAAGAAACCCCATTTGGGTGGTAATTTGTATTGTAGTACTTTCCGGATTGGATTGGTATGGTTTACTAAAGACCTGGCTTTTCATCCTGAGGACCCGGGTTCTAATTCCGTCTATAGTAGAGATTTATTATCGATGTACCGGTCTCCAATCGGGTATTTAGCGGAAATCACTTCCTAGTTCAGTGCTTTTCCTGTGTTATGGGAGGCTAAACCTTGAATCCCATAACGCCTTTCGTTAAGAGTAGGCTTAGAGTGAGGCCAAGTATCACCCTACCCTTCTACCTGAACATTTCTTATTCACTACCTACTTACCTATACGATTATGTCAATCGGTCACCTGGCCTGAATAATGACTATATAATTTAAAAGTGGGTCTTCAATGAAAATTTAATTGAAATCTTTACCTATCGAGAAGTGCATAAATTTCAAATTAGTGAAAATTCGTACTTCACTGTGATTTTAGCCGATGGATTTAGTAGTTTACCGGGGACGTATTTTCAAGTAGATATTTCTTTGTGCTAAAAGATCCCAAGAGAGAAAAAGTTCCCAAAAATGGATCTACTTATGTAGGTATGGATCTATTAGGCATGTTTATTTCCCAATTATATCTTAGCGTATACCAATCTTCTAGTTTGAATATCGTGTATTTATCATAGATGCGGAAAGCGAAGGGCTTCAGCTAAAAAGAAATTGTGATGCATGCGCCCGTCTGGGTTGACAACGCTGCCGGGGTGACGATTTAATTCTGAATCACCCCTTGCTTGATTCCACCAGAAGAGTGCTGACGAGGACAAATAAATAGTCCGCGAAAGGCCCCTGCCTGTTCCGGAGGGTTTAATTGCGATTTTTTTTCCTCACGTCCTTCCCTTGCCCTGTTCGATTCGTCCCGATTGCGAAAGGTTCGATTGGTGAGACGAATCAACTCGTGATTCTTTCATCAAAGGCTTTCATTTCCCCGATTAATGGTACTCTAAAAGATTTCCCTCTACCCCTAACCCGTTCCCATTCAGTGCTCCGTTCGTATTGACACGTTCGCGTGGGCTTTATAATCTCCCGCTTTCAGCTGTTTTTTCCCCATTCCCCTCATTTCGTTGCCTCATGAATCTCTGTCTTCTTGTCAGTTTTATTCGCCAACCATCCAAATGGAGGCGGCCACTTGACTATATAATAGCCAGCCCGGCAAACACCGAACTTCAATTTGTGTTACGAAATCATTCCGCTGTAAGGATTGCTATTGATTGCCAAGCATATGCTTCACACCTTAGTGCGCTCAATTTTAAGTTTTGCTCTTGTTTTTGTTTAAATATTGAATGAAATTTATTGCTTAAAAATATTTTGTCCATGTTACTGGTATTGAAATAGTTGGAGAAAATGTTTACAGTGTTTTTTGCCTGTTATATACTTTGCAAACAAGCATTTCATATGAATATATCATCGAAAGTGAATCAATTAATCAAAAAATAATAATATGTGTATGCAAAAAAGTGTATAATTCATATTAAGGAAAATATTATATTACGTTTATTACGACGTCAAAATGTAAATCTATTATTAGTTGATCATAGCGAATTTGTTTGCTAAAATTTCCTGGGAAAAGTAAATGATTCGGGCACTTTATTCTTAATATTGAAGCTGCTTTTGATGACTACAGATAGCTAGCAGTTCAATTTTTATGCTGAATGAGTCTCTACTTTGTGGACACCTTAGAAAAAAATCTCTTAGCTTTTTAAATATTGCTAAATTAATGTTTAATATAAGTTCATGGTAACCCAATTCCATTCAAGTATTTTCCTCCGTGCGTGTCTGATTTATTTAGGCTAGAATAATGAGAAACCTTAACCAGGCAAGAGAAAGGGTGTTACCATAATTTAAAATTCCGACCGATAAATTTTTAAAATTTTACAGATTCATAACAGGCTGAAGAAATAACACTCATTATTTATTAATCACGTAGATTCTTTCGGAAATGTTCCCCTTCAAACGTCTCCGTTTTCAAAACCAAGTTCTCCAGTTCCTCCAAAAATATCTTTCTAAAATCCTAGTTCCCGGGCACCTTCTCTACGCATCTTCTTTGCAAGATTTATAAGCATCGTTACTACGCTGGGATAATATCGTCTCTGTTTCAAAATGTATATGCTCCCGTTTCCATAGAGTTTCAACAAAATAACCTAACGCCTGCAACGGGCTATGAGAAGGAGAGCACGAGCATTGTAAGGGTGTCGGGTCAAAAAACGGAAGCCTTTCTGTCGATTTACTTTTTTCCCAACCTTTAACCTACATCCGTTGGTGTACCTTGCAGCCGTTTTTTGCGTCTTTATGAGTCTATTTCCCCATCCCGATTTTTCTCCATGTCCACATCTGTCACGTGCAAAAGTACCCTTTCCCCCGATCCCCCGGATCAGCCCTCAAATATATTTCCTACTTCCGTTTCTCCTCATCGGCTTTACAATAGGAAAGAAGCTTAAATCTCTCAATATTTTCGGCCCAGGTCTTAAATCAGCTTACAGCCAAGGATAGCTCTCGTTTTATACCCCAGGATCCTGGCGTTATTAGGTTTTCATCCATTGAAGCGAATACTCCTGAGATTGTTCACCGGCGGATTTTACGGTTTTGCCCCGATATAATTTATTTGCCATCATTATAAATTGTTCGGAAGAGAGCTTCCTACCTCAGCATTGGGAAAATTCGCATATAAATAAGTCTCTGGAATAATAGGTATGCCACCTTTTACTTCAGCGTATTTATAGATATTTCAAGTTCCATAATACTTTACCGATCTAACAATTGCATAAAAAATCTAAAATTATTTAATTCCAAAACCTTAAAGAAATATGATCTGTAGGGCATCAAGAACAATTAAAATGATGTGAAATGCACATAATAATATTTTTAATTGTCTTATCAGGGCAGTTATACAAAATCAAATTAAATATTCCCAACTTCGAGATATTGTACCCTATATTGTGATTTTTTAATAGGTGTGTTAAATTTTCATATTACTGATAAGGGAAATTGATTATATTATCCCGCGTAACTAATTAAGTGTGCGTTTATGAGTAATTAGCTAGTTCAAAGTTTGAGGCTTTACTTTGTGGAACCACTCGTTTGGAAATGAAAAACCACTTTGTACTTTCTACACAAAGATTTTATTGGGTTCGACCATGGTTTCGACAAACTATGTCATTATCAAGGTACCTTGATTGTGGAACGTACAAAGTGGTTTTTCATTTCTAATTAGCTAGTATTGGTGGCCTTCGTCCTGCTATTTTGCGGTATGTAACGTTTACTCACCATCCAGAAACAGCTATATTGAAATTTCATTTTAACCATGACTTCCAATTCTAAAGAAAAATTTAGTATGCCTTTATCTTTCTCTCGATTTTTTCCGCGGCAAGTGGATACTAAGAGCTATTTATTCTGTTTTAGTTGTGCGTTTTATAGAAACTTAGGAACAGACAATCCTTTGAAATAGAGAATTAATTTTAGCACAAATATTTGCCGTACATTTCTCATTAAAGTTTTTTCTTTGCATAAGGTTGATTTGTAAGTATCTAGTATTAATCAAATACCATTGCTATGTTGCCATTTTCGGACGCAGTATTGAATAACGTCAAATTTCTGGCTTACAGAAGTATAAATTGCTTATTTCATTTCGCATATCTATTTCTAATTCTGTAAAAACACTGATTTTTGCAACGCATAGTGCCCAGTTAATTTTATTTTAGGCGAGTTTATAAATTAGGTTGTTGACTAAAAATTAGCAATCACCCTTTGGGATGGTTGTACATTACGTCCACTGAATATTAATATATTTCTCTTTTCGTCATTTTTTCTTCGATAAAAAGTAGAAAAGTGGATGAATTTATTTCCTCGTCACATTTTCACTAAATGCTTTGTTTGCCAATAATAAACTATTGTGCGATAAAAATTTAAATTTTGACCGTGGAGCTATTTTCATTTTAAAATGCCATATGTTACTGAATGTTATATCACTAGAAAACCTAACCTATCTGAGATAGTATGCCATATCTCTTTTAGAAATTCAATGGTAGCATGAGAAACGCGTCTCCCTGTTGAGTTGTGACTGTTCTGGTCTCAAACCGATCGTTACCTCAGTTCATGTATAAGGTTATTGAACCCGTTGTTCAGTTTTTATAAAAAAGGTGACTGACCCCTGCCGCGGATGCTTTAGGAATTTATCTAGTTATACATCAACTACAAAGGGCTAAGGTTTGAGTGGAAGTGAAGACTGTTTGATCGTTGTTTTGCAGCATTATTCTAATTAAGGCAGATTACATTCGTGTTTCACCTTTGTTGAAAACCCTTGCGCATTCTGATTGATCTGTATCGATGATCACTCTCTACCAACTTGACAGGCTGTCATAAATGCCATGTCGGCACCGTCATTTGACACCGCTCGGGTTTTCAATCTCGGAAATGCAATCTCGATGGAAATGGACGGTATGGACCCCCGCTGTAGTGCAACGAATTGTGGTATTCGAATCCAATTACGATTTTTATCCGCAAATGGAAACAAATTACTTAGCTTGTAGTTGGGAAGGATTTTCCCGAAGGACAGGCAATCTGGGCGCAGTTGGAGCTCATTTTCAGAATCTGTGATGATTTTAATTTGTTTCATGAAGCCAGGATTAGAGGTAGATAGTATCACTGTACCGCTCATCTGTGTAAACGTTCCTCTACTCCTTTTTGATCTCTGAATGAAGCCGTCAATAATTAATATACGGATATCCTTCGTTAAAATTCATTTTGTTATTTTTGTTAAAAATTTTTAGTAAGGCGTATTATGAAGTATATTTTTAGGAATGCACTCATGAGATAAATTACATTCTTATAGCGTTTTACGGTTTTAGCTGTCTAAACTTGTTGACTTTGAAAGCTTACTTTATTTACACATTTCAGGGAAGCGTGCATCATCATCATGAGTATTTCAATCCAAGGATTGGTTTACTGCAGCCCTCCATTTTGCCCTATTCATTGTTAATTCCCTCACGCACTGGTATGTTTTCTCTTTCACGTCCTTCTTTATTTGCCCTATATATTTGTCCCTTGGTTTTCCTCGCGGGACCTTCATTTCAATATTCCCTCATCTTATATTTCTAAATAATTTATTGTGCCTCAAGGTATGTCCAATCCATCTGGTTCTTCTTTGCCGTAGGGTTTTCTATATTGTCCTTTCTTCATCTGCTCCCCTGTACACCCCTTCGTTCCTCACCTTATCTGTCCATTTAATCTTCAACATTCTCCTCCAGCACCATGTTTCGAAGGCTTAAATTATTCGTTAGTCTGCATTCCCGATGTTCCATGGTTCTGATCCATAGGTACTTAAATCCATAGATATTATTGCTTGAGACAATTATTTCATTTCTAAATTTTTATTCGAAATACTCATTGCATAAACTTGAGAGGAGCACTAGCTGAAAGATATTTCGATGACGATTCCCACTTTTATCGTCGAATACTGACATTCGTTAGAATCACAGGAACTTTGAAAATTTCTGCGGAACTTTCTGAATTTTTATTGTTTAAACATCTATTTCACATTGCGACCGAAGAATAACAAATAGGTTTACTGATACGTTTGTTTGCGTTTCTCTCTACACATATTCCTTTAAATTATTTGCGCTGATTTACCACTACATCTGTTCGTCTGTATGCCTAAATTTTATTCTTTGCTGATGGTATTAGTCTCTATTGGTGAGAATTTATTTATTTCATGTTCTCTTCTCTTGTTTAATCTCTGATAACATAGCGCCGGTGTACATTTATAGGTTTCAGTGTTTGCTCTCTGAAATTTGAAAATAACATCTACTTTGAACATGATTTCAGCCTTGTAATACGACGACGGCGTAAAGAGACTAATGTTAACGAAGGCAAAGGGAATGAACCTTTGATGCCAGAATGAAAAAATGAAGCGACTGTACGGGTACATTCTACTTTGTAAGATAATTTAAGAGGTAAGGTGTAGATTCTATCCTGTAAAATCACAACTGCCTTAATATTTCCTACTTTTATTCTTCCCGTTGAGAATCAACGGGCACTTTCCGCTAGTTACTTGGAATATAATTGGAAATATACCTAAGTATGATAAAGTTATCAAACGAGGCTAGTGATCATACTTTGCCAATGGCTTAGAATTTAGAAGGATCTGAACTCGGTTGCCGGTCGTAGGGATACCACATCGGATAGAAAACATCGAGAGGTCGATGTTTTTACACATGTAAAAGTACCTTATCATCACACACTAAACATTGATCGACGAAGTCATATATTCTATAAAATACCGACTATTTAATGCCTTCTGAATCTCTGGTCCATTAGTCGTGTCCGAATTTCCTAATTGGCTACGTAAATTCTCTCTTCATTGATAGGAAGCCATCATGCAGCATCAGCTTAGTTACAAATTTAGTTACCTAATGTTGTGGTTAGCAAATTGGAAATATAGTGATTCGTTTCGCGAAACCATTGTTAAATTACCATCCCAGAAGACTCATCTTCTTGGGAGAGTAGAAAAATATTTGGTAGCAAAATACAAGCAATCATTTACGACATATTTACTGTTCATATTGGAGCCGGCGAATATTTCCGGTGGGAGTTTGATATTAATTTGTTTTTTTACTTCAGATTTCATATCATAAACATTATAAAGATATATTAAAGAGCAAGTCCTGATTAATCATGAAAAATGATTGATTTATATATATATTTAAGGACAATCATTTCGGAGTGGTAAATTTCAGAGAACAAAACTATTCAGATAAATCACTTTGATAATTTACTTTGCTGACTTTTTCCAAAAAAAACTATAAATATGAGGCCTATAGCTGAAGGTACTGACTTATGAGGTGTTAATATTGGTACGCTAGCCTCCCTCTCTGCCTGAATTAATTTCCATTATATGTGACAAAGCGCAGCATATAGGTAGTTAAAGAATAAATACCATCAACCCAGAAATTCTCCACCAAACCAACTACTGCAGCTACGAATTTTGTATTCGTACTAACTAAAGGTGCATGATACTTGAAAGTAATCATAGCTTATCATGTAAATTTGAGTGCTTGAAAGAAAAATGTATGTAATTATAATGAATAAAGTATTTAAGTACTTCAATCGATAAATGAAAAGGTGATTGCTGTCTGGCATATCCGGAAATCTAGGCTTTGTAATGTTAATGTAAAAAGTAACACCGAATCATCTTACCAATACGGCAAATTGTCGATAAAATAACATTTTAATACCAATCTCTGTCTATTCTTGAGCTTCAGCCAAAGCGTGGTATGTGATGGGAAAGTATTTTTTAATAGAAAACAGAATATCTCCTGTAAGCATCTGAGTTACTCCAAAAATTAGAAGTAGAACGATAGAGCTTCAAAAACAACCGCTGATAGACAATCCGATTCAGATTATTGCTACTCATTTTTTTACAGTACCGTTATTACACTGTAGGCTGCGACATAGTATTTTTCGTCCGAATTCATGCTCCCTAAATTTTATGACGGAATTCCTGCACCTTAGAACACTAATGGAATACGACTAATTCCTTATGGGTCATGAATTCGCATACACCTCATGCCTCGCTCCTGGCTAAATAAATAATCACAATATTGAGTTCTTTGAAAAAATCTCGAATAATATTACATATCCCCGTTCACATCTCGATGTTTACGATGCATCTAACAAAAAAATTAAATCATGAACGATTTCTAATGCAAAGCAGTGGCCGATAAAAGATATTCGGTGATTTTGAAGAAATTTCATTCGGCAGTCCCGCAAAAAAATGCTGCCTATAATAGCTCGAAGTGTAATAATTTCACATGACTCTGAAGGCAATTTGACAGGCTCTTTACTCCGATTTCGAGAGATACACATTTCACACTCCCGTTGTATTTTTCTTGTATATCATTAAGATGTCCATCCATATTTTTTAGAGAAGGCCAGTTGTGTATTTAGTTTGGACATGACTTTGGTTAACAATTTTTCATTATATATTTCATTATGTGACAATTTACACATACATGCATTTCCTTAGCGCTTGCTACCTCTCCGTGGGTTGAAAAAATTGTGAATTAGGTACCTACACTTTTTATTGAAAAGATGGTCTCAAGATCATTTCCCCGAAATATATCGTATTTGCATTGTCAGGATTATCATTTAGCTTGCAGAAAAGGGTAGTTTGCTGATAGATGCCCCTATGAGTCATTCTAACCTCTCGGATAAGTTTATTATATAAATAAAAAAGCTAAAATATTACATTTAAAGTGAAAAAAATGTAGAAGGGTAAGTCCATGTTTCTTAGTGTCTTATTCCCAAAATTGCTGTATTTATATATGCAACATATTTATTAATGCGTATGTTTCGCTTATGTCAAAAAATGCTGCATCGGGAGAGGTAGCTATTTGTTATTTTGTTTCATGACGTTATGGTAACAGTATTTCCACTCTACCTTAATTCTTTATGTAAATGAACCTCGCTTTCCATGAGTTCTTTCTTCCCTAAACCTACGTGCATTTCAATATTCTTCGTTTCATCTATTGCAGAAATTTTCTACCTCCGTTTTCCTCGTTTTTTGTATTTTTTCTTAAATAACCACCCTCAAAATCCATTTCCCCTCACAAACTCCTTCGCCCTCTTGCTCTGTCCTACACTATTTTCCTTTCTTCCCTCTTGACTTAATAACCTCCTTGTTGGTTCTCAATTCTAACAATTGTAGTATCTACATCTTCCTCCCGGCATACGTTCCGATTCAATCATTTTATTCATCCTCTCTTTGTTGATAAGGGAATCCATCAACGCCAAGATATACATCAAGCTCGTAAGCTTCTTTTTGGCATCTTATTTAATACCCCAATCCAAAGTTACTCATTCGTTATGCACCAATCTTTCGAAAGCCGTGCTTCACAAAACATCAATGAAATGGTGAATGGAGGAAGTGTGGAATTTTTATGAATTGCTGAAGTGGGTGATAGTGGGGCGAATATTAGGTATGGCTAGAACAGGGAGTAAATATAAATGTTAATTGGTTTAAATATTAATGGAAGGATTTTTGTAAAAAATGCGGATTAGATAGGAAGACAAGAAGTACGTAATGAACTTACAAACGCTGGTAAAATTCTTACAGTGATTTTATGGTAATGTATGGCGTTTTATATAGAGTAAGTGTGATATCACATCGCCGTTGAAATACCTGATACCGAACTCTACTTGAATAACAAAATACTTCGTACAGAGTAGTAGAGTATTTCAAAGTGTCAGATCATCATTGAAAATGAATGCATTATGTGGGTTAAATTTGTGTGGCGGCTTAGAGCTACTGGCCCTCATCCCGAGGACTCAGGTTAAAATCCCGGCAATGGTAGAGATTTTTCATTTGTAAGCCGACCCCTATATGAGTGATGCATGGAGAACACTACGAGTTTAGTACTCCGTCCGTCAGATGGGACGTAAAGGTATGGTCCCCTTTGCGCCCTTCGTCGTGAGTAAGTAAATTCTGATGTCTGGTTTCTCTCCACCCTTCCTCCTTTGCTCCCGGTCTAAAGATGTCTCGAGCGCGGAGAGAGTGAGATGAATAGTATGTACAGTTGAGAGCATACAGAATATGTAGATGAAAAATTGCAGGAGAGTTAACTTTAACTAAATTATGATTTAAAACATGCATTTTCCGACTATAATTTCTTATTTAACTTTTCTTTTAATTATATCTCATTAATCTATGTACAGTTTGGTTAGAACCTCTTACCGTGTCACGCTTTGTAAAAATTGCCTTTATTGCGATGTTCTTGAAGGGGTATTTATTTCCCGGCGACTCCTGGTATGAAAATGGCCCATCAGCCAGTTGATCTCTTGGCTATCTTTGACAAAATTGCGATCATCGATTTCCTCGTCTCTGAATCAGCTGAGGGAGCGAGTTCTTCCCGCCGAATCTTGAAGTCGCCGGTGATAAAAAAAATCCATCCATTTGGATTTGGTCCTCGCCGGGACCTTCTGACTTATTCCCGTTACGTGCGAATCTGCGCCCGTCGGCTGCGGTGCAAATGACCTCCCGAAAGTGAGCTCCGAAGTTACCCGAAGCATTTAATGTCTCGAAAGATCGCCCATCCACCCGACTTCCCCGTCCCCTCCACCCGAAGTGAATGTAGTCGTAGGCTAAATTCACTGCAGCAGCTTGACTCGACTCAACCTCCCGGTGTTCCCCATCCCCCCACGAACCTCCTTCCACCGATACCCCCGCCCCCTCACCCATATCCCGGCACCGTCGCGGCCAAGTAGAGTCACGCCCACTCCGTAAACATGGTTCTTAATTAGAACACGAAATCCTTAGGTAATAACATTTCCGCCTATCATGGCCCGCGCAGCTGGATTCTGCCGTCAAATGTGATTCCGGTGTTTCTTCGGCTCTTTTTTTTCATCTTTCTTCTCCGTCCGCGATGCCTTCCCGCGCACTTGTCTTGAATATTTAGGCGGATAATTTACGCCCGCGGCTCCGCCGTACGTATTGAGGCTGGTCCGGTAAAATTGGGGCACTCGGTAATGAAGAAGAATCCGCAAAAGGATTATGGTGCCCGGAGCGCGTTTAAAATTTTATCCTCGACTGATTTATTTTGTTGAAACGTGGGGAGAGGGAGGAGGTATTAATTTGGTACGGGTGTTGATTTACGGGAAGCGGCGGAAATTCAGGAAGAGCTCTCGCTGACGGTGACAGGTAAACCAATGCCATTATTAACGGGATCTCCTGGCGCGATTAGTGAATAAATATTAAAGTTGGGAGTGAAGGGTAGTAAAATGTCGCATTTTATTCATTAAAAATGGCTCTCCCGCGTAGTATTACGGTCTAATTTTATTTCCTTCTAACCCTTACTTTGAAAATTAACTTGTACCAATAAATATCACCTGTGACTCTGGGATGGCAGATAAGAGCTTTTACGTGCATAATAAAGCTACCTCATAGTTTTTACCTACTATTATATTTCAAATTATTGCGTAATAAGTATACCGTTCTTATTCTTGTCATATTTATACGTTGCTACATAATTCAAATTTGAATTTTTTATGGTTCAAACAGCAATGCTATGATTCGCCTGCGGATCCAAATTACGCGTTTTTGTGAAGTCTAAATTAGTTTATTAGAACCATTTCGCCGGTTACGTCATCCACAGGCACAATGCAGCAAATAATTTTTGTTCACATTTCTACTAAATCTTAAAGCTTTATGTAAATATGACGTAAGTGCTAGATCCGGTTGTACCTACTGGACATTTTAGAATAATTTTGTAGAAGTCTTGAAGTGCATGTACATTCAGTCATGGAAATATTCAACAAATTAGACCGTCTAAATTTGGTTATGATCCACACTTTTGTTCTTTGATTCTTTCATATTGTCTAGGCAACATTGATTTAAGTATACAAAGGAGTGTTTGCATGCAGTCAACTGGATTGTGCATTATCATTCCATTTAATTGGCAAAGACCAAATGGCGAAAGAATCCTACTTAAAATCGATTTATTTTACTAGAACTTACGTTGATGGACGATATATGTTCCGAATTAAACTATCCTCATGTTTGTTTACGGAGTAAATGAAATTTGTCAATTAATTATCTAAGTTGTTATTTCATCAGATAAAAATGCTGCATTTTCTTTCTCTTGAAGAGAAAACATTCTAAAAGGCATATAGAACAACCTTTTTAAGCAGCGTTGTCTCCTGAGATCAGAATATAAACGGCCATAATTTCATAGGATTAACCCTCTAAATGCATGTTAAATACTTAATGAAAATGTAAAAGAGAATAAATTATCAATTTGAAGAAGTATTCTTGTAGAGAAATTGAGTAGGGTGCAGAGTGCACTAACTTAATTCATAATGACCTGTGTTGAGTTGAGAACCTGAGATCTATTTACTTTTTTATCATTACTAAGATATGTACCACACCTACTATTGCTTTGACGTCAAGTGAAGGTGCATATGGTATTTACAACATATGGTGTTATCGAGAAGGTACCATTTTAAATTCTTTTTGAAAATTTTCATAGACACCTTTTCTTTCTCCTGTTTCTTAACCTCGCGGAAGTTTGTTCTGCAAGTTTGGAATAATCCTCGACTTGAGCTTTACAAATGCCATTCGAAGTGATGCTTTACGTGGGTAAAGTCGATATTTGGGTCAACATCACTTGACTATTCAATGATTTTCTCATTGCGAAATCTTCTTATTTGAGCAGTACTTCTTCTTGCAAATAGTATTACCATCTACCACATAAATGGGCCGGATTGGTCCCTTGCCAATTGGAACTTTATCTTATTCGGTGATTTAAGGGGATAGGATTAGTTCCAACATACCAAGGGGAAGCTTATTTTACCCCGAGTTACCTAGAGAGCTTATTCCCATATAAATGGCAGTCCATTTTTCCTTCCTTCGTAATTTCTCTATACTTCCTCATTTTATATCACCTTTTTCACTACCTCTAGCAATGTTTCTTTTTATATAGTTCTTTTTCTCATCCACATTTGAACGATAAATGCATATTCTCTTTCTTCTTTACAAGTTTGAACTTTGTTAATATCACAGTACATTATGACTTGAGTAATACATTCATAACTTTTCCCATGAAAATGGTCAAAATAACGTATGTACATGCGAAACACAAAAAGAGAACGTGACCTATATAACTTCCAGTTTCAGTAACCTCATATTCCAAACTACTTTACTGAATTTCTTTGAAATCATTCTCACAAACTTTCCTTGGATATTATTTATTCCTCTTCATTTGCTTCATCCACTTTGAAGAGACACAAATTTTTAATTCACGTTTTGTGGTACTTATGCAATTTCAAAACTTTTCAGCAAATGAAGGTTTCACGACTTTTTGCGTCTAGGTACACTAAGATTCTATCATGATAACAGATTCTCAGCAATTTTTCCGACCCCTTGGTAGTTGTTCAAAGTCCTGGCTATGCCTCCTAAGTAATTTTCAACATAATCTGCGAGTATTTCCGACATTCGGAACTTTCTGGCCTCCGTAGGTAGCATCCATCACCGACTCATTCGCCAGAAAAGCCCCAGATTCGTTTTCGACCCACAACAGTAGACCTAACAAATCCTACCCTCGAGTGTCAAACTAACCTGTTTTAGCTTGCTTGTAGAATTATTTCTTAAGTTTAATGGGGTTAAGAGAGTTGTTTTTTGGTCACGTTTCCTAGGGGGCTAACTGGAGGTTTACGATATACTCTATCTAAAGAACGACCTTATTGCTAATGAAAAGCCCAAATCGCCCACAAATCTACGCTATCCATAAATTAATTGCATTTTATTATTTGCTAAGTGTAAAATATTACTCGATGCATAAATGGTTAACTCTTTGATGATAATGATTTCTAATTGTTATCATTTTTCTGCGAGCACATTTTAACAATTGTGGACATTTAAATAAAATTAATTGTTACTTTCACTCTAAGAGAAATTGTGGCATTAGGTATGATGGTTACTAGTTCGGTAATGCGCAAGCCTGGTGCCCAATGGTCGTGGGTTTGAATCCCGATCATGGCAGGGACGTTGTATTTGTACCATGATTAAGACGTTAGAATAGGTGGTGCGATAAAACCCCAGCCGTGACACACCTAAAGCCGGAGACTATTACTGCTATAAATGATGTGACGACATAGTTCGGAGATAAATAAAATGAAGTGACATACCATACACTAATAGCCAACTTTTTCGAAAAGGCATCCTTTCCAAGTTTAATTTTCGAGTGTATGAAACATACCCTCGATGTTCAAGGGCGGGTATCGGAAAACCGCATATCATTCTAGCACTTATGGATAAATGGTCTCGAATTATTGTCGGGATAAAATCAGGATCATTTCGGCGCTACGATGAACAAATTGAAGTAAAGTATTCCCTTCTTCCCAATAATAATATTCAATTAGGTTTATGATTTGTACTGCCATAGCATATCATGTGGAGTATTCATAAATAAAATGATCACTTGGTAAGATTCCACAAATATTATTTTTCCCGACCTAGGTTTCGATTGGTTTGACAATCATTATCAATGATTATGACCTTGATATATGATTGTCCTTGCAATGACCTTGATAATGATTGTCAAACCAATCGAAACCTAGGTCGGGAAAAATAAAATTTGTGGAATCTTACCAAGTGATCATTTTATTTACTATGCGGTTCCACCAAGTGAAGCCTGAGGATTTCCTCTTTATTGGAGTATTCATATTTTAAATTACCAAAAGTACAATTCAACAATTTTTAATTCAATTCTTTTAGCTTTCCGAGCATTCAAAGTAATATTATGTGGACATATATAACTGCGCGGAGAGCATATAATTATTATAGCATTTTACTGAGTGGAAAATATTTTAGCGGAAATGAGTCCAGAGTAATTTGGTGTATATTGGTGACATTTTGAGTGGGGATGTATGGATTATTAATGACACTAGTAGACTTTTTCATAAGAGTCGTGACCTGAATTGGTGGAGATGTGACGGACCACCGATTATCGAGCCATCCTTCTTGCCGTGAAAGTAGATCATCTCTTAAAAGACTCTCAAAAGAGTTTACGAAACGCCTAACTCGCTCAATTCTTGGAATGAACTCGGCGTTGGATGTGAGCTGAATGTCTTTAACCTCGACCTTTAACACTGGTGATTAGGGGAAGTCCCTCTTAAAAATTCAGGAAGCTGCGAGGAAAATTCTTTTCCTTTCCTTTCAGCCCTTCGATCTGCCGTTTCCACCGACCCCGTCACCTCCCACCACGAGTCCTGAGGCCATTCGAAGTGTCTACCTCGCGCCCTCTTCCTCTTTAGTCCTACCAAACCCTTTGCCCTTCCTCCACACCCTTCGGTTTCCCGTTTCCACTAGCCCATCCATCGCCCTTAAGTCCCCTACTCTCACGGTCCTCCTATCCTCTTCCCTTTTCAGAAGGGTCCTCTCTCTCTCTGTGTCTTCCTCTAACGCTTTATTTTCGTCCTTCCCTTAACATTGGACATGCCGCCTGCCTCAACAAATTGAAAGCAACCTTTTCGACTTGTCCGTCGAGTGGAGGACGGGTTTTAGAGCATATTATGAGACCTATCGAATCGTCCGTTTCAAGTGGAGTGTGTATGTTTTGCGAACCGAATGGATGAAACGTATGGAATTATTTGGTGTTCGTTGCTGTCTGGTTCCCATCACAGACTGCCCCTCAAGCTAAAAGCTTACAGAACCTCGTGGTGAAACTATAAGCTCTGTATTTATATATTTGATTGATGATTTTATGTTCCTTTTATCGTTAAGGATGAAATTATCAAACTTATTCTTAACATAGTAGCCTATTGCCGTTTATAATACACATCTCCGACAGCTCATAATGATACATATTGACTCATACGTAAATGCTCTTTCCGATATTTCATTTAAAAATTATTAATTAGAAATAAATTTTGCATATTTTGGGCTTGAATATTAATTACTGGGTGCTCGAGCCTTTATAACTCAGAATACAATCTTACTTTTAAGAAGATGCGGAGACATTAATAGCAAAAGTGTCTTATAAGAATACCATTTCACCAGCGTTAGCTATTAGTAGATCTCAAAGAGCACATTCTACATTTTAACACGAATGCCATTGTTTGCAGTGTGACTAATTAAGACTATTGGAAACTCACTGATTTATATCAAAACCATCCCTGAAAATAAAGTATATTGTGGCCATGTTTTGAGATTGTAATAATTGACTTTACTTCCTCATTGAATTAGATAATTCAAATGAAATTGAATACGTATATGAAATATACATTACGGATATTGAATCTTCTGCCTAATCCTGGTTTTTTAATTTAGAATTTCAGGATAAATTTTTTTTTATGATCGATTACAGTGACCTTTTTCCATCCGAACATGAAATGCATATGCGGGGTCTGTGAATTTTAGAAAATCCATTTTTGCAGTACGTGCGTGAAAGGATAAGGTAGTGTTCTTGCTAAACATTAACATTTATTGGCTACTGTAATTTGCACAGTTTTCGTGCGAAGGGCGGAAACGGTAGTATTAGTCTGTTTCGTAGCATTTAGCCACCTTTTTCCTCAAAATGCCTCTCTCCAATTGAGTCTGGGCATGAAATTTTTACTTTAATTGAAATATTCCTCTTTCGTAAAGAAATAATCGTAAATTGTGGAACTGGTTTTTTCAAATTTAAAAATTAGCGAAAAAGCTTTCCGAATAAACTTTCCGGATTCAATTGTTCGATATTCTTCGTTTCAAATTCTTTTGGTGAATTTAAAAACACTTTTCCAGCATTATTAATCTTTTATTAGTACATCTTGGCACGATGCAAAATGCTAAGCAAACCTCGTACCCTTTCCCGTTTCCTAGTTTATTTCCTTCCATATTCCCGGGCGAGATACCAAAGCACTGACGTCAAAGTTCTTGTCCTGCAGATATGATGGCATATGTTAGGAATTCAAAATATGCTATTTTTTGGTACGAATTTTTTCCTCACAAATGTTCATGGAGATAATTTTCGCATATTTTTATGAATATTTTAAAGCGTATTTATGATAAAAATAAAAAAATACTCCTGAATTGGCCTTATTATGATATTTCTATATCCAAAGTGTTCCTCCAGCGCGTTAATGCATTGAAAGCCACCACTTCCAATCACTAAGGGTTATGGCAGGCTGTGCGGATAACGAGTGGTCCATTGTATGAATGGCTCCCATTTTGGTCATTCTGAGCTGCCTTCCTGGGCTTCCTGAAACTCCGTAAATTTACTTCAGGACTGCTGAGTGTTTCAATACCCGTTGACCGCCAATAACACGTTGCCTTGAGGGTTATTAGACAACGGTTCTCGGGAGCTGGCAGGAACGTTGTGGTAGGATATAGTGTCCTGAAGACAGTGCTCTAGCCAGTATCCAGGCTAGAGCACTGGCATCCAACCTCAAGGGTCTGGATTCGAATACCGGCAGTGCCAGATATTTTGCTGATCTGGAAATATGCAAGGCAGATGGGTACTATGAAATGTAGAGGTCGTGAAAAATGGTAATAATAATGGTAGTTATGGTTAGTCAACATTATATTTTCAATAATACGCAGCGAATAACTGGAAAATGAACGTGAAAAAGCTAATATAATGTTGCTAATAATTGAAATTATATAACTTTTCCCGTTGGAGAATCAGATTGGTATTGCTAGGATTAGAAGGAATGGCTAGAATATTTGCCTCCCATACAGAAGGCTCAGGCCCGAATTCCGTTTTGCCAGAGATTTTTCATTGGTTTTTCAATCTCTGCTGGAGTGATGTGTGAGGTGCTGTTCGAGTTCAGTGCTCTGTCCGTCGGATACGGCGTTAAACCTTGACGTATTTCGTGAAATATCCTAGGTTGTTTACATATAGGCAGTGTTACATGTCAACTAAAACTTTTTGGGAGTTGGGGCTATTAATTTCCATGCCATCGCGGACAGTTCTCATGACAAAGACTCAAGTCCCGTAGCGTTACCTTAATATCGGAACTTATTCCGTTTTCAGAAGAACAAAGCCAGTAACATTAAATTCTGGGTTAGCAAAAATGATTATACTGTCTCAGTTCAACTTAAGGATTGTATTTCCATGACATTTTGTTGATTTAACTGCTCGGATACTTTTTAAAAGTTTAAAAATGGCTTCTAACTTATTAATTCAGAGTTCTATGACAGCGGCCACAGAAGCGATCATTTTTTACTTATCACTGGAACTGACAGCGATAGGAAGTGGAGGTGTCAATAAATTAGATACAGATTTTAGCGGATATTGAATATATATCCTACCTGGGATTCACAGCAGAAATACACCTGGAGGAAGCAATATCCCATGAAAAGGCTTAAATGAATTTAAAGTATGCATAGGTTAGGAAGGGAAGAAACCAAGAGGCAAATTTGTGAACGAACGTGGGAGGAAAACGATACGAACGGTGGTGTGATGGCGAATGAAAAAAATTACCGGAAAAACGAGGGAGATTTAAAAACGGTAGGGCCTCAAAAAGGCAGGATATAATCAATAAGGATTTGTGGGTTATTATTGATATGCTGATAAGTCTTCCCTGGGAAGCAAAAGGGTCGTCGCGGCAGCGCGTTTGCGTTCTCCCGGCCAAAAATGGAGCCGATCGCGGTCATGAATCACTTTCATGCGGGCTCGATGCTTTTGGGTCCATTATCGGCACACGTGTTTTTATAATCGCTTGAGCATGAAATATGTCAGCGATACAGAGGAAAAAAAATATTCCGCCACTATAAATTAAAGGATGGAGGGGGTCAGCTATATCCGGGACGATATTGTTACGAAATATATGGAGATCTACCAATGCACGTCACACGGAGTATTTTTTTTTTCTCCTCATCTATCGGGAGATGCAACTTTTTATTTATGCCGTAAGAGCTGCTAGTGGTTAAAAAGTGGCCTTCGTTTCGTTTTTCAACCCTAGCAAATAAATCCGGTTGAAATGACATCCACTACACTTATAACATCGGATACTGCCAAGAGTGGTAATGTATGATCAATGTTCTCCTTTGGTCTCAAAGAAAATATCAGCTATTTGAGAGACTGGGGATTAAAGCAAAAAATATATACCTATACTGAAGGAGAAGCCATTAGGACCTTTCCTCCACACTAACCAAAGTATCCTTTGATATTTTGAATGTTTCCATATTTAATTCCTTTCCACTATTAAGATAATCGGTTTGAGGTGGTGGCGATAGTACTGGCCTCCAATCCTGAGGGCCCGGGTTCGAATCCCAGTGGTAGCAGATTTTCATTGGTATACCGGTACCCACAAGGGTGCTGTCTTGAGAGCACTTCTTGTGCAGAACTTCTTCCGTTGAATGGGATGGTAAACCGTGGACCCCTTGGCGCCTTTCCTAAGAGTAGGCTAATCCAGACACCTCGTATCACTCCACCATTCACCTACATCAACATAATACCCTGCGAGACATCGCCAGGTTGTGTAGCATGGGGTGAGGATCACCAATCTTGCACTGCTTATATTCAACTTATAACTGCAGTGCTACTACTTCATGGAAACGCACTAGACATAAAAGTCTCGTTCAGATAGATGTGTCTTTGTAAGAATGAATTGATTACTGGCTAGAAAGGCATTTCTATTAATAGAAATATTTATTTTTACTTCACTAGCAAGCTTAGGTTAGTGATGCGTAAACATGCTCATGCCCTACAGTAACAATATTTCACCCATTATCCCTTTTCTATGGTGCCTATAATGCTCTCTCATGCAACGCGGGTAAAATGACATTTTAAAATATTTCCATGCTTGTTTATGTGATCAAATCTAGTGTAAGTCGTAGGGGTTCTAAAGATATGCCATCTGCATATTGACTTAAAATTTTCTTAAAAGGTTTAGGTTAAATTTTAACCTGCATATCTTCCTTCGTTCCTTGAAAAATTCCTACCCATACCGTCCTATCGTAAATGATGCAAATGACCTAGCTATCGGTTGCGTTCCCTAATAGCTATCTTAGATTTCAGAGCATGGAAGTATTGCACTTTAATTAATACTCAACCATAAACGCTCAGCATGAAGTTGCTCATTCATAAGCCAAATCAACCTAGGAAGGCGTAGCCAAAAATTAAATTGCTGTATGACGAATAAAAAAAATTGAAGTAAAGTCCTTAGTATTTATATAATTTTTAAGCAGTTGAATACAAAGTTTTATTTTTTTATTTAGCTCACAATGGGCGTCAAGGTTAAGAGAAAGATTTTGTTACTATTGGAATGGGACACTACCGTAATTCAGTGTTTATATTATGGGCCATTGAATATAATTCTTATAAGATTATGTTAGAATTGATCTCATTCGTTGTTTTTTATAAAGATGAATAGGGAAGTAAATTCAAACAGCTGTGTCAGTTTGACGTGTAATAAAATTACAAATTTCAGCCTTGTTTTGAGAATACTCTCTCAACTATTTATAAGGCAGCAACTTCCATGGTTACTTGGTAATCTACCAATTGGAATGACCTATGTAGAATCCTAATTATGTTTCAAGCTTTCAAGCAATCAATTATTTTGACCATGCTATAGGTAAATTTAAAGAGGAAAAATGACGTGAAGCACAATAAAGTCATAATCATGGTGAACACGAGAGTTCGTTATGTCGTTCTTTTAGGTTAAACTATGGTTAGGAATCCTATTCACGGAGGATTTTATTTCTTCGCCATGGATATATTTTCAAAAAGTGACTTGGATATTATTTTTCATATCTAAACAATTTGATGCTCTTTGCCGTATCAAACCCTTTGTTACTGTATTCTTGTCATCTTTACCAAGGATTCAGATGAATATGACTTGTAAGTAAAAGCGTCCACAACTTAACTTAATTTCTCCCCTGATGTATTTTGCTATATAGCTTCATTATTTCAAACACTGTCACAAGTAATGGAAATGTTTTCCACATTTCTTACCTGAAAGCAGAAAATTCTTATAATCTTTCTTATTTCCATTAAATTTCCTTGAAATCACAAACTATTCACTAGTTTTGAGAGGTTATAAAATACAGAGCACGTCATTTACATTTAGATAAATGACGAAAATTCTTCCTGCGTAACGGCATATAAAAAATTAATATTTATCTCATTGCATATACGCCTCAATTACTCCCTAGTTGCGCAACAAAGCCATTACGAGCCATAATAGAAACGACGACGCTAGGAATGAAAATGACGACAAAAAGCATTAGCATTCATTTCAGCTGTGCCCAAAGGAAATGGTGTGACGCCCACGATACCTCCACTATTTAATTAAATGACTTCCTTTCCAAGAAAATGTTAACAAATAGCACTATGATATTCGATCCTTAATTAATTAAAAGGCGTTCCTACCTTGATTCACAGTTAATGCCCCAGTTCCTCGGAATGCTGGTGGTATTGCAATTTGGATGCATTCTTCTTGTTGAACTGTTGCTCTCTTCATTTCCAAGAAATCTAGAGAAGTTTCAAGGACAATACGACTACAGTATCATAATTTTGTACACCTACGGTGGTATTCACGGTCGCAAATAAACTCAGGTTATCTGATTATTCTGATTAATCGCAGTTTATGATTCATAGTCGTTTAAATATCTCTGATTTGCCAATCTGTGTTTCATCAACCACACATCGATCAACTGTTGATTTTAAGGCAGTCGTAAAAAAGTGATCAATTAATTTTTATATCTTCACAGCGAAAAAATCAAGGATTATTTGGATGAATAATCGATGATTCTTGCACTATGCTAGGAAGCGTAGCTAATTGGAGCTAGGCAGACGGTAGTGTTTTTTTAAAACCTAGGTATTTTGATTGTGAACTTGAAAACGAGTTTTGTTTACATTTTTTAACGCGATAGTGATGGATTTTCGTAAAACGTTAATAATAGATGTTCTATAGGATGATAACATGTTTGCGATGGAACAGTATGCTCTTCGTTAGAAGAGTTCCTGAGCTGTTCCATCGCAGCTTGAACATTACAAGAATATGTAAAAAATGATACATTAGAGATGCAATCATTCCAAGGAGGTTGGAATGTACTGAGTAGGCATTGGAATTCTGGAAGACATTGGGTGATAATTAAGCCAAAATGGGGCGTGTTGGAAAAGATAATGATCTGCCTACTCCGTAAAAAAAACGTTTTGTTTTAAGCTGCCTCTTATGGAGACTGCATTTGTATTAAAATATAAATAACAACAAAATCGTATCCTAAAACATCGAAGCGTAATCAGTTGATCTTTCTTAGGCTTTTTTAAGGAGGGTATTTTATCATTTCATTACCATGCTATGTAATGTTACTACTAACACAATTCTGAATTTAACTTATTTAAATTACATATTTGGGGCTTAATCCCATATTAGCGCACTTTACTCCGTTTCTTTGACTAATTTTAAAAATGCATTCCATTTTTCATCAAATTGCTCTACTATTTACGGCGTAAAAGACAACTTCTTCCTTAAAACTATCGTGAGTAGCAAGCTCGTATGTCTGTTACTACACAATTGACCGCTGGATTCTCAACTGAGCTGAGATGCCTCTGATTCTTCAGCTGAGATGCCTTCTCCAGTATTAACCTCCTTGAATAAGTCCGCAAGAGCATTATTCCGACGAAGAAGGGATAAAAGTTTATCGAAACGGGTTTAGCGGAGTCCATCCTACCTAGAGTTTCGGATCATGAAACGAAAGATAATATGTAAGGAATTCCGCTTCTTCACTTGGCCAGATATCGGTTACTCCAAGGTTTTTCGCAATATTTCAGGATATTTTCTTAGATTTTACACCTTCAACAAAACAGCAGACCTCGAACATGCATATCTATGAAATATTATGTACACAGGTCATCCATCTTCATGCAGCCGACAACAAAAGTAGTTAATGCTGGTTACGATAGTCGTGCGTTGAAACAACTGCCACGAACAAAGTGTTATGCGCCATTGGGAGTAAAACTTGCGATTTGAAATAATTACTTTATTATTTAGGAAGGAACGCATTAAATTGGAACTTTGGAGATGGTCTCGAGTTTGTGAATAACCTAATATACATTCAGAGCCTCAAAATAATTCTGTGTCCTACAAATTGAAGGTACCACGAGTTTTTCATAGCAAGTACAAAAAATCATAGATTCATGCTTAGTTGGCATATCACAGATCCAGGCAAATAATTAGATAATCATAATAATCAGTCAATATCTGATTCTAGAACCAATGAACATTATTCCTTTATGAATAACTGGCCAACATAATTAGAAATAGGAGAGAATAATCACAGGTTCATAAATCGTGGATTATTTGACAAATTATTTTCGATAATGTAAAGTCTTCCTGTTCCAATGAGTTTTCCTAAGTGAGTCGAAGCCTACGGAATAAATATCCAAGATTAAGAATTTACCTCATTCAGTGTTTTCGTACGCATGCACTAAAAATGTTTCAATCATCGATGATGATAGTTCGTACGATCGATTTTTTTAGAAGCATAGGAATGCGAACGACGTAGCAACGCCCTGAAAGGTCATGTAGGTAACCTTATATAAGTCACCCTGTATGGGCATATAGACCAGGACTTATAAAAAAGAGTATTACCTTGAGCCTAATTTCAACCTCGGTTCCCGAAGAGGGAAGCCAAAGAATAGTTGCAAGTACTATATCTATATTTCACTTTTACCGTTCACATTTAATAGACTGTAGCTTGGGAAACAATTCTTTTTGACTTCAGATAAGGCCACCGGCGTTTCCTTATGTTCTAAATCAGCTTCGTAACGGGAAAATTTAACGAAAATCGCGACAATCCACTTGTTTTTATTTTTCAGTAATGTGATGGCTCTCGAATGAAATTTGGGACAGTTTGTGTCAAATTTTCATTTTTCTTTTTTAGCATTAGGTTCTTTCACGACCATCAATGAACTACATGAGGAACATAATATATTATGGAGTAAAAAAGTCACCAATTTCCATGAGGTACTCATAAAAATACGACGCAAGAATAAAAATCAGGTTTCCCCTCCTTCCTTTCAATTAGCCATTGATTCATATTTTCAATCAAATTTGATTTGTACCTTGCATCTTATTTTGCAACCTCAGTTCCTCTTTCAGTCAGTAAATTCCTCTGGCCAATTTTACCACAAACATTAATTTCTACTATGATTCCCAATTTGTCCCTCTTTTCCTAATCACTTTACTATATGCCTCTCATAACTCACTCTGCTTAGAATTTCTTCATGCAAAATTTATTTATCCTCTGGGGTAATATAATTGTCAGTTTATCTCTCCTGCCAAATTTCAAAGAATTCTGGTATTTTTAAATACTTTTTTCTTCGCTTCTCTCTATGTTGTCGCTCGCTTAACTAACAATTATCCTAACTTTGGTTTCAATTAAAATACAATTTGGTATCAAATTGGTGTGATGGTTAGAGAACTGACTTCTCACCCCAAGCACCGAAGTTCGATTCCAGGCTGTGGCAAATATTTTTCATTGGAATGCCGGTCCCAACCTGGGCTCTTTGGGCAGAGCACTTCGACTAAAGTACTCCGTCCGTCGGATAGGACGTTAAGAGCAGGCTAATACCGGTGCGGGGTTTCTCTATACCCTTCGTCCTCCCTCCCCCAAATCTCCCTCCCTCGTCACCTCTCCTAAATAACCACCTAATTACGAAGCTAATTCTTATATTTCCTCTCTTGAAGAATATTACTTTTCGTTTTTAACTTTTTTTAAATTGATAATTAATAAACTGAAGGACCGCGAACTGACCGCGAGAACCTTCACGGCGTTACCCGCTGAAATTGCACAATAGCAGAAATTAAACAGAGAAGAAAATCATTCGCCTATCCCGGTCAAGGCGAAGGATTTATTCTCTGTGGAATTTCTGCTATTAATTATTTACTTCGTTGAACGAGATCATTTCTCTGACTTATTAAGGTTTCAGAATAACTGAATCCGTCTTCCTGTTTGGCGTATTGGCTTTCCTGTTTGTTTGATCTTGCAGTTTCCTCTTTTTTATTGTATGACCGTAATTTGTCTTCAGTTTTTTTTTACCCTAAAATATTTTTTTTCAGAATTGCTAGCGTCGCTCATCCGTCGGTCAATGGGAAAATTTGAGCCTGCTTTTGAGAGGAGAGTAGGTAGCGTGAGCGGCTACTCCTACTTGTCACTACGCTTCCTTATTCTCAATATTCGCTGTCGTGCCCAACCGGTTTTATACCAGCAACTTCTTCGCGTTCACGTAATCGGTCCGCCTCGTCTCGCTATGGGGTCTGAAAATGGATATACGATTATTAGGCATGGCTCAATTTTTTTTCAATAAAAGAGGTACCATTTTCGTGGGCGGACCACAAGTTGGTAGGTTGCGTTGTTGGTTGGGGGCCGGAACGGGGTGGGGGTCGATTATGCGGCGAAGGCCATCACGCGAGTAAATACGATATTTCGGAAGCTGTCATTAATTCCTATTTTTCCTTCTTTTTTTTATTATCAGTTGTAGGCGATGACCCTCCGTCACGCAGCAAATGCATTAGCATCCCACTTAGGCTTCCCTTTGAGCTCTCTCGCCTATATTACTTCCTCGCTATCATTACCTCCCCACACATCTTTTTCCATTACGATCGCCGAAATTAATTCACTGGGGAAAGTCCTTCGGGAGTTCATTTCTTACGTCATTTTCGCCCAAAAATTCATATTACATATGGTGAGTTTTTTTGTGATTATGTTCCATCAAACTTTGCTACTAATGTAGTAGAATAGAAGAGAATAGTATTTATTTCAAGAACCTAGTCCTTCGGACTCTAGGTTCAAAATATGTTACAGTTATGGTATAAATGCACTCTCCCAGTTAAAAAATTACACCGTTACATATCCAAACAGTACAGAAGAGCATTACAGAAATAATGAGTGACATATATGAAAGAATGAGTGAACGGTTGCCCGGGGTACCAAAATATAAGAATCCTCGTCACCTACCTCCATCGCACCAACCTCCACCCCAATAAGTATTACTTCCTGGATGCAACTTTTAAGTTTACCCATTTTGGAGATATTTTGTCGTACACTTGGTAATATGCTTGATGTAAAAAATTACTTACACCATTTTTCATCACTTAACAAATAAAAGTACAATTTTTCTTTGAATTTGCCGTTACGTTCGAGTCTAATTTCCAATGGTAATATATTCCATATGCAGGTTGACTGGACCAGAAATGAATTACTCTAAAAAGTAGTTTGGTGCTGTGGTAAATGTAGGTTGTCAAGCAGGGCGCTTGTACCTCTTTGTTTGATTTCTCCTGAGAACGTAAATTGTGTGCATAGATATTGAGGTTTTCGTAATCAGTATTTTACGGGTCAAATTCGCAATGAAGTATGTTCTTCTTGTCTTTGCTTTGAGTAGTTTTGCTTTCTCGTGATGTATACTAATGTGATTATTTTTAGGGCTGTTTTAGATAAACCTAACATATGCATTCATGGTTTTCTGCAACCTATGGTTTACTTTCTCGCTAAGGTCATTGTATACTGCACAGCAGTTATCAAAATATGGGTATATTACTGTAGTGACCATTTTCTGACGAATTCCGATGGGCAAGTTGTTTCGATGGATTTTAAGTTGTGCCAGAGTTTTAAATGTTTTTTTTACAGATATCCATCGCGTTTTCATTCCAAGAAAGAGTGTCATAAATTTTCACTCCCAAATCTAATCCAGATTTAGAATAATCTACCTTACAATGTTGCACTGTTATCTTAGGGACCTTGCAACTTACCTATTTAATGAGTTTGTTGCTCCCAATAATGATTGCTTTAGTTTTAGTTGGATTTATAGAGATATTATTCTTGTTAGCCTAAGTACAAATGCTATTGATATTTTGTTCGCCTTGCGGATTTTCTCATTCAGTGAGGAAGGGAGACAAGAGATATAAATTTGCGTATCATCAGCATAAAGGTGGTAGTCACAATGTCTTAGTGGTCACCACAATAGTGGTGACAGCACTGAACCTTGTGGTAATCCGGTGGAAATTGGTTTCCATGTTGATATTGAACCATCATCATCTTTAACAGCCTGCATACGGCCTGTCAGGTATGACTGGAATCAAGTCAAGAAGCTTGCTGAGAAATTTAAATCTACAAGTTTCTGAAGCAGAATTTCGTAGTTGATGGAATCGAAAGCTTTTCGATAATCAAATAAAATAAGCATGGTTAATTTTCTATTTTGTCTATTCAATCTAATGTCCTCAGTTATTTTAAGAGAGCTGTTTGAGTACTATGATTTGTTTTAAACTCTGATTGATGTATATCCATGAGGTTATTTTTTTAAAGGTACTCTTAAACTTGCGATGCAACAATTCTTTCTATTCCTTTAGAAAGCGCACTGAGTATGGAATTTGCCTGAAGTCCGATACTTCTTTGTGATTGGCCACTTTGGGAATTGGCCTAATAGATGCTTTTTTCCAGCGAGAAGGAAAGCAAGAGTTTAATAGACTGTGCTCATAAATGTGTTGAATAACAGCTAGAATTTCGTTCACACACAAAAAATAAGGTTAATTTGGATCTCGTCCGGACCTATTGCATTAGATTTCGTTCGAAGAATTTCGTTTCTTACAGTGGATGGAAGTGGCAAAGTGAAATAAAAGTTTTTATCCTCAATCAGTATCAAATTAAGAGTGGCCGGGTGAGGTTGATGTGTGTGTGTGGTAATGATAGAAAAAAATCATTGAGATCTTCCAACGAAGGAGTACCATTATGTGTATTAGTTCTTCGACATATGATTCTGTATTTACGCAGATCCGAGCAAAGGCTTCGGGAATCTTTTCCAATACTGAGTTTTTCCTCAAGGAACTTATTTTTCTGGAGTTTAATTAGGCAGGCTACCTTATTCCTAATATACAAATTTTTGCTTTTGTTGCTCCTCCTTGGAACTATTCTTTCTTATGTATAACTTTATGACCGATTATATTTAATGTTCTTTCCTCGAAAAATTACGATTCGTACTCGTCATTCATCGAATTCACTAGGATGGTACATGAGTGTATACGTATTGTGTTGTAGTTTTCTTTAGCACGGCTTGCATTTTCTACATACTGCCATGGTGTTTGTTTTTTCTTTGACCGACAACCACACCTACCCTCGATGATTATTTGCTCTTTTATTATTTACTTACTCTCTTCGTTTGGAAAACAGAAACACAACAGCTCAATATATCAAGAAACTATAAAATCTCTTTACAAGAATCGTCAGTTTGTTTCCATGGACGCCTACTGTAAATTTGTGAAGTTCCACATTGCACGATCTGTAATTTATCATATTTTAGGACATGAAGTTCATATCGGCAACGTTAATTCAGGACCCTTCGCAAACGTTCGTTTTCCCCATATTTGATAACTACAGGTACACGTTTGTTTCCCTTTTTTTATGAGATTGATATATATAGACGTAACATCGCCTTCATATCGGCTCCACAGAATAATTGATTGAGTCCTAAATGTATTTTTCTAACGCACAGGCTTTGCGAGTTACTATGAAAATTAATCTATTATGTGGACATTTGGCTAGAGTATGATATTTTTGTGGGTTCTATCATGTACGTTTCCTTGACTAGTGCTGAATTTCGGCACTCGTCAAATAACTAGTGATTTACTATTACTCTGCCTGTACTCTCACCCTCTTGAATTATTTTTTTCAATTTTCTCTGTATATGCACCATGTTTTTAATTAAGGCATATTTTAGCATGAGAATGTGGAGCGGGAGGGAGATACATGTACAACGGCTGAAAAAAAAATTGTATCTCTTATGTATTACGCAGCGTAACAAATGTGGCTGGTAAAACAAGCGTTTCGTCCAGCGCTTTTTAATCCAATCATTTTAACCCAATAACCTATTTTTTTCGTAATCATATGGATTACACGCTTCTCTCGCCCCCACTGCTATCTTACCTTTAGGGATAAAATGACATGGCTTGTTATTTTCTGTGTCAATAACGCACGGAAACCGTATTCGGTGAGTTACAAAGGATGTCAAAGTCTTTTATGCTCAGCGAATACTACGTGCTTTCGCCGCGGATTAAAGCGTTACTGTTTGGTTCCGTGATGAATTTCCTTCATCAAAAAGTCTCTTTCATTCCTCTAGTTTAGCATTTTTTAACAACGATATTGTTACAAAAATAATAAAGATTCAAAAATAAATTTCATACATGTCTTTCAATATTTGTTTTTGGGAACCCACAAGTAATGTCTATCGCCAAAAGTGCTATTGGAGAGTAATTAGCTCATAAAGTTAGTCATAGTAGTGACTATTAGAAAATGATGGGTTTAAATATGTTTTCATCAGTTTTTAAAGTTTCAAATTGTATCATAAATATATTAAAGTGCAGCAAGTACACCTCCATGTTTCCCGCAAAAGTTTTCGTAGCTAAAGTTATTTGAAGTTGTACATTTTTTTCCCGCTTGACTTATATTATCCCCTGTCTGCAGTATTTTTACTGTAATTTCGTTTTACGCAGAATATTTTGCCGAATCAGAACATTCCAACGAAATTCCTTGCTATTCGATGCATAATGAATGTATTGGCGTTTGGTAAAAGTTATTATGTGCATGGCTTTTCGCAATAACATAGTGACCGGGAGTTCTATAACATAATCAAGTCGTAGGTATCGTATTGGATGGAGGACTGATTTCTCACAAGTGGAAAAGGGTCCTGGAACCACACCGGGTCACCAAAAAAATGTTTTACCCAACTGACTGCCGGTGTTTCAGTTGTGCGGTGCTGGTAAAGCATTCCGCGGCTTTATAAAAATGGCGAACATTGAGCGCTAAGGTGTAAAAAGAGGTTTCTTTTTTCTTTCTCTTTTTCTACTTCTCTCTCTCTCTCCCAACCATGCACTCAATTCGGGTCCGCGATAAAAGTTCCGTAAAATGGCCCCACCGTTACGGTATAAGAGATACAAAGCACGGGTGTGTGGGAGAGAACAGAACGCGAGGGAGAGAGGGGCCGTTTTTACATCCCTGATTAAACTCGCGCTACTTATCCCAAAACGTTGGCGCTATGCCCCGCCGCCGCCCGCGACGCTCCTGCTCGCTTCACGCCCCTCTTGCTGCGCCCTCCTTTGCCCCACCATCGTCCGGTCAATCCAATTACCATTCATCGTCCGCCTTAATTCACTAGCGGCCCTCTGCCACGCCCACGTCCTTTCTATTTTGTGTCCCGCCTCTCGCGAGGGTGGTGTTCTCCACCCGCCTTACCGACCCCCTTTCCTTCCACCCCGTAGCTAATAAATCCCCCACCCCCCCTACCTGTAGACCGACGGGCATGCACGGCCCCTTTTTTCTATCTCCATTTTCCCCGGGCCGAAGGAGTGAGGCCATCTCTCGGGAGGCCACCCCCGCGTGACTCCGCCACCGCCGGAGCCGGGAAAGGCCGTAAAAAGATTCCGGGATGGGTACGTGCGGAAGAGCGAGTGGGATAGGTGGGGATTGAATGGTGCAGGAACATCAAAGCATTCGGCCGAACGGGCGCCGGGATTAAAGGGGAGCGGAAGGGAGACGTATGGAGAATAAGCGATCAGGGCGTAAAAACCGGAGTGTTTCCCCGTCGGCCCGTGAATGCATGAATGCAGTGAAAATGGGGAGAATGCCGTGGGCGTGAGGTACTTGAGGAGTGATCATGGGGAAAATGGTTTGGATTGGGTGGTGAATGCGAGGACATAAAGGAATATTGGATGGCTACCGTGGAAATAAGCGTGATGGAAAAGAATCTTGCTACTTTTTAGGGTAAAAATGTATTTTTAAATGTCCAATACATTTTACATCATAACCTGATAGTATTCTACCGAATAGGTTAAGTTCTAATAGTGATTTCCTTCTCAATGCATTTCATTTATTACTTGTCTACATCCGTATGATATTTCTCTCTCCAATGTGCAATATGTATTACCTACCCCTTTTCATTATATCCATAAAACCCTTTCTCTTTCTTTAGCATCCTCGCTTTCTTAGCGATCTAACATCAATGGACTTCAGCATTCCATATGCCCCAAGTATCTTGTTCAGCCAGCTAATCTTTCTTCACCTAATTTCTTTTTATAATCATCTCTCCTTCTAACCAAGTCCAGCTAATGCAAATATCTCAGATAAGTATAATGACACGGTCTATATTAAGGTATTCACTACCCTTCTCTTTGCACCCATGCTCAAGGTTTTCGTCATTTTCTTTTGCTGGTAATAGAGAGCTAAATTATATCAGAGTCTATTTATTGAGTCTATTTTCCCCTCAAATTTTGTAGCAATGTAGTATCACCAGCTAGTGATGTCGGAGATCTCGACGAGTATGTGAATATTGGTCTCAAGGGCAAGAAAAATTGAGACGGTGTTTTGACTGAAGATGGGCAAAAGAGTGTACATAATTGTAGCATTGCAGGTAAATGTGAAAAAGATTTTCTGCTATGAACATTTTCTCTGAATGAGAATTCAATAAATTATAAATCATGTAAATGGCGTTGGCAAAATAAACCACTGAAATTTCATATGTATAGCCTTGTTTATATAAATGTGTTTGGAGGCAAGAAATTGCATTGCTGAAAGGCAAGAACTATTATTGTTTTCCTAAAAATGAAATATCGCCTAAAACTATTGAATTGAAAAATTGTGGTTTCAATTGGAAATTTCAATTCCATACTTTATTAACGCCGACATTGAGGACATTATGTGATCAAAATATTTTTCTTTGCCATCGGAAGGTAAATTCACTCGGTCTTTCCATTATTAGCTTACTGTCTGTCATTTTTCTAGAATTTGTTTGTTTGTTTAGCAATTGAATTATAATTTAAAAGCGTGAATTTATGTTCTATTTCTTTATCTTTTGCAGGTAAGGAAATCCATTCATGAATTTCTCTCTTATGAATGAGTGCAGCTGTGGTGATTTTTCCTTCACCTAATCCAATTTTTGGGAGAAGGGATATCTGAAAGGTAACTCTATTGCTAGCCTCCTTTTAATTACTTTATGTAGCTACATGTATAGCCGTCTTTGAACGGTGAAGGAGATATTGAGAGGCTTTTGAATTGATTCCAAGCTGTGCGAATGAGAATTTAGGAACGTTGACCTGCAGGAATGAGAGAAACTAGCAAACATTCTAATGACAGGTTTCTCGTCATTATCCTCGGTCAATAGTACAAAGATTGGTTTGACGCAGCTCTCCACGTATTTCGTCGATTAACTTATTCACATTAACATAAGTCTACCATTACTCCTCTCTGACAGCCGCTTTTAGCGACATATGTCTTCTGAGACCTTTTCTTTGCCATTACTACCGTTCACCTTTCCTTTGAAAACTGCTTTCATGCCTCAAGGCATTTTCGATAAGGCTGTCACGTCTTCCTTTCAGGATGTACATCAAAATTCTTTTCCTCCCATTTGTAGTGGAACTTCCAATACCTTTAATCTTGCCTTTTCTGCTGCTATCGCCATTGTCCACGCTTCACTACCATGAAGGAACACACTCCACGTACAGCTTCTGCAGGAGGGTTTCTATATTGCCAAGACTGTTTCTCCAGCTGTGTTTGATAGTTGATGAAAGAACATCAGAAAGAAAAATGTGAAGAAGGTGGGGATCATTATATGAAAAGACTTCTAAGAGTTGTTGAAGTTTAGAAAGCTATGAAGAAATCAGTATTTTTGGTCAACATATGTAGTATATCAAGGTCCTTTATGGTTGGGTATTGCGCTGGTAGAAAAGGATGAAGGGTATAACACTGGAGAAACGTAACAGCGAATTAGGTGGGACTGAAAAAGACCAACTTTTATTATTGAACACATGTGAAGGCTTTTACTCTGCACTGAATGTGGCAAAGTTTATCGTACTCATTTGGATACTATCAATGTGCGCAATATAGTACCTTATCACATTTTCCCCATGAGGCTTAACATTAAGGAATCAAGTCACTCACTAATGGCACTTTGAGTTACCCTCGATAATTTTCCACCATTTTTCCATGAGCGAAATAATATCCATGACGCCAGGATAACGTATTAATTTTCGTCATTGTTTTACCACCAAGCGACCTCAGGCGTCAACCTCAAGGTCACCTAGGCTTAACCACCTCAGGTTATTAATCCTTGGATTAGTTCTTGGCAGGTTTCCAAGCTATCGTGTTTCCCCTAATCCCTTCATTACTTCATGGTTCCTTGCTCTGATATCATCAATCTCTTGCCACACGTAATATAATGTTGGAACTTATCCCTCTTACTTTTTCTCTTTCCCTCAAAGCCAGTCAGTCCTTGGTGTTGTTCTCAGAAGCAAAAATCAAATTTATTCAATAATGCATAAAATGTATTTTCTTGCGATGGATTGTAATTTATTACAGCTAAAACCTGTGACGTGTGTTGAAATCACAATGGGTGTGGAAAATACAGCTGTTGGGATGTGGGATGAATTTTTGGGTATGGTATGTGATAATTTAAAGAGCTAAAGATATTTCTCAGTAGGATATTTGTTTTTTAAATGAAGGGCTAGTGCCTATTGTAATTGTAAGGAAAGGTTTTGACAACATTTACAAAAACAATTTTTCTCTCTACTTCTATTGGATGCGATGACTTTGTCCGTAACATATCATCTTTTTTCTTTTTTTAATTTATTTCATATACTCCATTTTATCAAGACCTTCGAAACTCCACCATCTCCTAATACATCTTCCACCTACGATGCTACCACTGGATTCCACGTAATGACTTTAATTTTACATGCACAACAATTCCTCAGTTTGGCTCCATTCCCGTCAATTACCTCACGCCTCAAGGCGGGCATTTCAGACGTTTTCAGTGTTTCTCTTTGGCCATCTTCCGCATCACTACTCCACATGCCCACACCCAGATTATCATTAATTAAACGTCCTCTTTTCTACCGCCCTAATAAATTCCCTCCCTACTTACATTGACCCCTTTCCTCTATCCCCTAAAAATTTCACTGACCCTTTCACCTTTCACCAATTCATATTGTCGGAAACAATTTTAAAGTATGGTCAATAATCAGCATAATGCTTTCATCTTGGCCTTGTTGTTTTGTTGTATTTTCTCCTTTTCGTTTGCTTGTGTCTCATTTGCGATTTTTATAAGTACACTTCGAATTGGCAGCATTGCTGTATTTGTAAAATGAAAAACTAGATACCCCCAATAAACAGTAGGTACTCATTCTATGTCTATGTGTTTTAATGACAAATATTCACGCCTTCACTTTTGGACTAAGTCATTATTTCCCATCACACAAGACTTTTTCCGGCTCTATTCTTGGTGATTTGATTCCTTTTCTTACTAAGCATTGAATTTTCATGAAAGTATATCCCTTAGTACACTTGAGAAATGCTCATCTCTGTATTGATAAATGAACTATTATTGCTATCCAGGGCATTTATTTCTGGAAATAAGGTGGTAGACCTCAGTTGTGCATAGTAGTGTCTGTAAGCATTGCTCTTTTAAGCGCAGCTCAAAATCATGTTTGCTTGGGAAAACCTCCTCTCATACTTACTATGAGAAACGGCAATTGTACGATATTTTTCCTATCGCAATCGATGTATATGTATGTATATCGAGATACATATTACCGCAGCGCCATGATTGGCAAAGTGACTATTGACTGAAGATAAACTGGATCATCAATTCTCGTGGTAAATCGGAGGGCTAGTTAATTAAATAGTACTAATGAGCTTATTGTTCTTTGATACAAATTTGTTTACTTACGTCAACTAATAAGGTGTCCAAACGTAGTTCCGCCAGAAAAGAAGCCCTGCTGTTATCTGATATTCCTAATTGACTCTTAAAACTAATGATGCTACCAAATGAGGATTATCACTCTTTGTGGAATTTACCATTATTTGACATGTAATGTCTTGTTAATAATAAATTTTTCTCGAGTTTCACACCGGATGATGTCGTTAATGGGCACATACGTTTTGATGATTGAGTTCACCATCGTCATCAGATTACCTAAATTTATTTACCTAACATTCTTAACGTTTTCCGAAACATTCACTCTAATAACTATGGCGGCTCAGTTATCGAAATGTAATGCCAATTATCGATATCACCCGGCGTCAGGCCCAAGAAACATTTATTATAATTATTCGCCGGGAAAATCTAAAAAATTTTTCCTCATGATGATTTCCATGTAATTCACAAGTTCCACAATAGGGTAGTTTCATTCATCAAAGAAAACAGAATTCATTAATACGTGCCATTCCATAAATGTATTAATTTCACGAAAAAAAGTTTGGATTGAAAAATACCAGTTTACTAGCTATTTTAATATAAATTTTAAGGTCATTTGATAAAGGTCATAAATGGCGAGTTGCGCTACATTCTTGTTGACGTAATTGGTATATAGTTTACGTTGCGAGGCATAGGAAATATTCGTCTCCTGAACTTAAAATTGTATTTCAGAGCCCCTTAGCCCTAGTATATATGTATTAATAACATTCTGTGAAAGCTATCAAAGTTCGAAAAGTCTCCACCGTTAAACATGGTATTAATTGTCATTTTATAGGCTCCAGGGCATCTTGCTCGTAGAGTCCTCTGCTGCTGCGAAGCATGGCGTGAAGTTCGCACGACTGTGGGCCAACTTCACTGTGCGCTTCGTAAAATGAATGCTAACTGTTTTTAAATTAATCAACTGCATGAATATTTTTAAATAAATAAATAAACGTTAAGCATAATAAATTAACTATGTAGATATACCTCCGATACTGGCGGATTAGCTTAAACAGAGTGCACCGTCTGCTTGGAAACGTCCGCAGCATCACTTAGTGGCAGGCTTAGGAAAGAGTGTCTCGTCACACGTAGGACGGCAAGCAATAGTTTGCCGCTGACGCAGTGCTCCACATAGTTCTTCTATCGGCCAACGTCTTCATTTTGACGTAGCTCCTCTATTTCGCATCCTTCACAACTTGTGTTTTAATGTCAAATATTCACGCCTTCACTTTTAGACCAAGTCATTATTTCCCATCACACAAGACTTTTTTTCCGGCTCTATTCTTGGTGATTGGATTCCTTTTCTTACCCATCATCATTGGTCAACAATCCTAGGATTGGTTTGACGCAGCTTTCCACTCGATTCTTCTATCGGCCAACCTTTTAATTGTGACGTGATTCTTCTCTTTTACATTCTTCACAACCTGTTCCATGTACCTCATACGAGGCCTGCCTTTTCCATTCTTCCTGTTCACTTTTCCCTTAAGCATTGTCTTTATTAGGCCATCGTGTCTTAAGATGGCCTAATAAAGACTAATAAGGCCTATTAAGTTGTCCCGTCTTTTTTTAAGGTTTTCAGTAGAAATCTCTTTTCTCCCACTCTTCTTAAGACTTCTCCATTTGTCAATCGATCAATCCATTTTATCTTCATCATTCTTCAGTGGCACCACATTTAAAATGCTTCCAGCTTGGACTTCTCTGCTGCTGTTATTGTCCATGCTTCGCATGCCATATAGTAGAATGCTCCAGATGTATGCTCGCATGAAATGTATACTTTGTCCATCGCTGGTTACTCGGTTCCCAGGTAACAGAACTCTTCCACCTCCTCGATTTTTAGTTTTTCTAGTTTAACATTGGCCCTGGATTCCTTTCTCCTACTGCATACCAATACCGTAGGTTTTTTTTATTGATCTTCAGATGAAATCTTGTTCTTTCCATATTTCCTAGTGTCTTCTTTAAATCTCCTGTTTCTGCCATGACAGCTATGTCATCGGCGAATCGTAGAATGCTGATTTTCTCCTCGTGGATATTCAATCCCGGAGACTTTTCTGTGACATCTTGAATGGCATTCTCGATGTAGACGTTAACTTTTTAACTAATGAGGAAAAATCCTTAACGTCATTTTAAAATTGAATGGCTTAAAATACGTACTCCAGAGGCTATAAACTTTCGGTGAAGACGATTAAAAAATAAAAGGAAACTACCTTATTTTGTCTAAATATCTAATAATACTATCTTTGCGTCCTTGTGTCGTTCCTCATTCTCGTTGAGGCGCAATGTTTCAGCGACCATGCCCCGTGATGCCATCCTGTGCTTTGTGGTTGTAACATAGCCTTGGCATCCACTTTCCCTTCCCTCGCTAAGCCTTGGATTTGAACTTCGAAAGACTGTAGTGGGTGAAACGAGAGATGGGGCATGTTGAACGTGGAACGCAAGGGAGATGCATAAGTGGAATTGGGGATAAAAGGGAATGGCGAAGAAGAGGAACGAGCCTAGGAGGAGGAAGGTACAGTACCGACGGAATGATAATTCGAAGGGAAAGGGTGAAGACAGAAGAGTCCGGGCAGGCGAAAGAGTCGCCCTCGCGGAAGAAGAGGAGATTCCAAACGCGGACCTTTTTCTCCCCCCTCCGTCCTGAATTTGTCTCTTTCCCCTCCTCCGGCCATCCCAATTCCGCCCATCCTCCGCCATGGGAGCGTGCCCCCCGCCCACCCACACCCTCTCCCCCTCATACCCATCGTGCACCGCGCGGCACTTTTATTCCCAACATCCTTTGCCAACCTGCGCCCGCAGAGCTCCGCTTCCGGGCCCCGGATTCTGTCCACGGAATACGGAATGAGGGACCGGAAACATTCTGTCCCCACATCCTCGCATGACCTTCCCCCTCTCCCTCCCCTCCGCCCAACTGGGCTCGTCGCCCCGGGCCCACACGAGCGGGACCCGGCCCCAATTCTGCCCCCAACTTTCCTCTTCTGAGCACTCTCTCTTTTCCCCCACCCGCTGCGAATGCCCACACGTCTGCTATCTGCTCTCTCCGCTATCCAGCAACTCCACCTCCACTCCTCCCCGTGCATCCGATTTCCCGTCACTATCCGGTGATTCCCACCCGAGATTCGCTCTTCTGAAATTTCGCCCCTTACTCCTTTGTTCCGTCGTAGTTCTTCGGTATGCCGGATAGCCTGCAGAACTAATCCTCCGACGGCATTTCCTCCCCTCTTGACGGATCTCCCGGATCACGGGTCACGGTTACTTTCGACCTACCGACCATGTTCATGCAAATTCTCCCAAGAGCAGCCAATTATTCCTTCGCCGATGAACGATTTTCATTTGTGGAGGGGAAGAAATGTAAATTGCCTTCCTATTGAGAGGAGGCATTGTTAAAAGTGCGGCAAAAAAATATCGCAATGGTCAGGAACATGGTTTTTGAGCAGAGGTGAGTTATTTTGATTGGAGGTTCTTGGATTGTTGACTCGAAGTGTGGAAAGGATAGGTTTGAGCCTCAAGGAGAAGACGAAGACGAGTTAAAAATGATAAGGATTATAAATAGGTAGAGGAGGTAGAGGAATGGAATGTGGATGATAGCGGTAGGAAAATTCTTGGAAATATGCAGTGTATTGAATGATAAATGAGGGCATTAGTTTACCGAATGTAGTTATAAGATAAATCAAATGAAAACACTAATGTCAGGGAAAAACAATTTTAAGCTGAAGTTATACGAGCGATCATTTTTATGGCTAAATAACTGTAAGTAGGGAAGAGTCTCCAAGTAGAAGTACTTTTCACTCCTAATTGTCCAATTTTAGGAGGTATTTTGATAATTTCTGTACCAGATCTCTAAGAGAAAGGAAAAGAGAGTAAGGTTTTGACAAATCAAGGAAAATTTGTATTTGATAGGTACATAATGCTTAAGGAGGACAATCGTTATGCTTAAAAACTATAATTGCGGTAGGTACCACTAGGAGAATTCATTGCTAATGTGCAGCTTTCAACACATTTATATTACATTAATTAAATTTATCTGCTACTGATTGCCTAGCATTGATATGGATTTTCGGCTATAATGGAGATTATAAGGCTTTTTTTGTTCCATTTCTGCTTTTTGTGTAAATTGTTTTATGTAAATTCGTTTTCCAAAAAAGTCAATCACAATTCGAGCCCAGGCATTTATTTGTTGTTTTAAGACTAAAAATATATTTCAGCTATGTTTTACAGTCCAGTTCACAATTTTTCATCATGTTTTTTTCTTTCCTCCAAATACTAAATATTTCCTCTCAGGGTGTATTGAACTCAAAAGTTTGCTCAAACTCAAAACTCAGCGGAAAAAATCATAATGCTTCATGTGCAATTCTCATTAAATATCCTGGAAATATAAATAATTCTATTCTATTCGTTGAATATGGAGCTCACCCCGTGCATGTGATCATGTTTTTATTAAATATGTTGTTTTGCCCGAGAATGGCGTTCTTTACCCGTGAATCGTGAATTAAATTCATTGTAATTTCATTATAATGCCACAGAGTTCTGCGATGATTTAAACTGTGAACACACTCCTATCACAGATGTATTTTCACGCATAAAAATATTTGATATTTTACTTTCTTATTTTATGCTTAGGATGAATTATGCTTGCGTCAACCATGTGATTTTAAGGTCCTCATTCCTGTCGTAGCAGTATTAAAATAATCCGTCTCTATCATTTCAATAAAAACTCTCATACGCAGTGAAAATGCTTCAAGTTAGGTCAGTATTTCCAATATTACTTCTCATGTCATGGGAGTAAATTTGTTTAGTAGATTAGTTAAGTACTGAGTCGTATAAATGATGTTGTTCGGAGAACTACTGCTTTGGATAAGCAGGTAGTCACCAACAGTAGAGAAGTTCTTGCATGAGATTTAACTTGAACCGGGCTATGAAGGGCTTAACAATAGCACATTGTATGGATCCACGAACTTGACTATGGGCGATGACGAGAATAGATTTGAGGCTTTTGTAAACGAGGATCAGAGGAGGATGAAAATGGTGCGATGAGCGGAATTGAGGTCAAATGATGGAAGTTTTGAGCATAACGGTGGAATATTATAGCGAAAATTAGGAGGCAGGATAGGAGGATGAAATATATAAATATGGGCCATTGTATACTTTGCAGTTGTATCAGAGTAAGTGATAGTACGAAGTAAAGGGAAAAAATGGTTTTCCTGGTAAGGAGAGTTGCGAAAAATACTTATCTGAAGAAAGGAGTGTTGCAGATAAATATTCAAAAATGCAAAGCAAATTATGAATGCTCCTTCAAAACCGAACCAGTTAGTAAACTAATGGTTGTAGCGGAAACTATGTTTAGCCAGGTATTGTGAATCCATTGGCCGATGCATTAATAATGCCACATAGCTCATATATTTCTTTTTCGTAGATTTACAAAAATAATTTTTTTAAGTACCTTTTTATATGAACATGCATTACTTCACTTCATTATAATAAGTAGTTATCTCATGCTGCACCCTTGTCACTGGATAAACAATAAATTTCTTTTTACGGTTTCCTTTACTTGAGACTTGTCGTAACTATTAGAAATTGAGTAGTTACGCGTAAATGAGTAAAGTTGATGGTACACTAGTCCATACTTGATTGATAGTTGAAGGAAATTTCTGCCCTTCACTGCCCATCCGCCTAAATGTACGATAAATAGTGTACCTTTGTAGCATCTTTCGTTAAGAGCAGGCTAATGCCGACATCGGGTTTCTTCTCCTTGCCATTCCATTCACATACCCGTACCTTTTCTCACGGTCTGAAACCTTGGGTTTTCTTATTTTCTTATTTATAATTTAATATTTGTCACTACATTTTTCAGTTATTAATGACATGCAGTCATTTATATACAGACTCCGTAATGCATCTTAGTGTTTCCGATTGAGACCATATTCTCTTTTTCTTGTCCTTAACGGACGAGTACTTAGCACTTTTGAGCTCTTTCTGTTTTGTTTTAATGGATGCATGTTAGAATCCGTTATTTGTTAAGCCGTGTAATCCTCGAGTGAGATGAGACCTCTACAATGGGGGGAGGGAATTTTGTATCTCTTCCTGTCTCTTGTTAGCATGTCATGGTCGTGCATGAAAGGAGCGTCGAAAGGGGAGATTTATGTATATTTTTATATAATTAAAATCTAGTCTCTTCTTCCATGCGAAATGCCTATAAATACTGGATAAGCGTAGGTTTTTTTATCTTCTGTTCGTGCAACATCCCTCTGTCCTTCCGCTCCCGGTTGACTACCAAATGCTAAACAAAGATACGTTTGTGAACAATTTAAATATTCAAAATTTGGCCGAGCGCGCGAGGCATATATATTTTTTTTCGGAAACGTCCGGCACCTCCGTTTCAGTTATCCCAGTTAGCAGTTACACGCCATGTTTTTGCTTCTGTCGCCTGGCGGATGAAATTATTTATCGTTATTCGGCTGTTTGACCTCTCACTGAGTGACTATTACTCCGCTCCTTTTATATTTTTATCGGGTGGTCGAACAATTTTTTCCGCTCCATGCATTGTTTAGGTTACGATTTCGGTGCAATTTCCTATTGCCCTTTGGCGTCGCTGATATTGAGCGACTGCCGATGCTGGTATTAGTGAGATGTCACCAGATTATCAAATTTTGGTGGAAAGAAGACTGGTTCTTGCGTCCGATATCCAACGAGCAAGTATATATTTGATTTTCAAGATCATATTGCAGTGTTGACAAAAATCGTATGGTTAAAAAAAAAAGTTTCCTGTTCATTACTATATTCAAAAAATATAATCCATAGCCGTATTGTGAAAAGAATGTAGGTGTTCTCTTTTTTCTCAGTTTAATAATTGGAGAATATTTTTAAAGTGATTAGTGCGAAAAAGGGGTTATCACATAATCTTTCATTTGTTCCCAATATATTTCAAATTACTTTTAACTCAGTCATGCAGGTGTTCCATCAAAATATTTAATGATACATATTTCATCTATTTTTCTTTTACACAAAAACCTTTGATCAATTTTTCTTCTCCTAATTGATTTCGTTGTACAAAGCTTAATTTGTATCATTGTGAGATTAATTTCGTGGGTATCGAAAAATACGCGCTTGAAGGCATAAATAGTTCATCGAAACCGTAGATTGCAATCTCTTGATTATCACAACACGGTCATTATTACTATTCCACCTGTTAATCAGTACCAATGAAAAATAACAAGTTCTTTTCATTATTTGCTGTAATACATCTAAAAAATAATTAATTTCTTGGGTCGATGAGTGAATTTATTTTATGTTTTTAGATTAAAGATAGCAGCCGTTATGTAGTACTAACTTAAATGTTAATGCTTGCCTGGTATTGGGTTATTCCTCAACTCAGGATTGTGGTGGGGGGTATCCATAGAAGGAAAGGGTAGAGTAACTCCTTGATGGTTAAACGACACGTTATCATGTTGGGTTTTCATCGGATGAAAATACACTCTGCTAACATAGGTTGCTAAATAAACAAAATTGGATAATTGCGTGGTGGTGACATGGAAATTGATCCAGGAAGCAGTCCTTAAAGATCACTCGCTAAAGCATTTGCTAATAGCTTACCACTCCTATCGCCGATCCTTTCGTACGTGAGCCGCTGAAGTAGGAGTGTCTGGCTGGGAGAGTACTTCTGTCTGAGGGCTCGCATAAGGCGCATGCAAAATCCGCGGAGTGCTAATCTAACCACAGCGTGGAATGAAAACGTTATTTACTCAGCCGAGAAGACCTTGACTTCGTCCTTGGTTTTATTGTTGCTTTTTGTCTCATCTCAAATGTGCCTTCCGTGAAAAATGCAAGGAGATACCTTTCAATCGTCAATTAGAAGTGTGCGCCATCAACATATTCCCCGAGTCACCGCAATCCAAGATCCAACCGATCGGAATAGTATTTAGCTTCTGTATCGTTTATTTGTGTTTTCCATATTTTTCAAGGCTCTGAGGTTCGCAATTTTTATCCCTAAGTGGACTCTATGAAACTTTTGAATCCAACCTCTTGAATGCGGAAGGAAATTTTTAAGTAGATCGCGTCAAGGCCTTGAATTTTTTCGGTTGAGACATAATTGTGGACAAAAACTTTCTCCGCACTTTTATCAAAGCACCAAATCAATTGATGTTATTCGAAGTAATCGAGAGCTGCCAAAGTATGAACCAATTTTATCTGAGCGATAAATATTTTTTCATACGGCTTTTTTTAATCGGGCTCAACAAGCTGCATCTGCCGCACATGTATAGAAAAATTTATATTTTTAGCCTAATTATCCGCTTGGAGAATAACACGTACTCATATGCTCTTACCTTATGTTTTTTAACGTGAACATTAATATTGGCACAATATCTCATGTCCTAACTGCGGAAATTTCCGCTATTACAGAGAGAAGATATTTGATATTTGCTTTATTTGACCTGAACTGGTTTGGACGCTAACGTTCACTCCGCCCTCGGCACTCGCATCGGGTATTCGGGTAGATAAATGAAGGAGGTGGCAGAGAGAAAAAAACGTCAGGATCTGCATAAGCTTATTCTGAAAAAAGGCAGTAAGAGGTTAGCATTCCACGTCCCATTCGACGGATCGAGTAATGAACGTGAAATACTCGCACACCGAACTCAAACTAGGATAGTTGTAATGTTAAAAATATGCCTATACTGCGATTCGAAACCGGATCGTTTGAATTGGCTACCAGTTGCGACACTAGAACTATCTCTCTTTGTAACGTCATACCTTTTCCAATATGCAAGAGTTATTATAGTTAGTGAAATACTGACCCGTAAGAGAAGACCGAGAAAGAAAGGAGGTACTTTAAACAAATTCTTTGCATCCCATGACCTTTGACCTCCCATCCTAAAAGTGCATTGCTCCATTGATATATTTCCAACATGAAAGGCTCAATTTATTGTAAATTCCCTTAATAGGCGTTTCAAATAGAGACACGGGAGAAAGAAAAAATGTTATCTGTTGCTTTTGCCGCGTATTTTATGGGTGGAGATTTCATGGGTTCTTCACCGGGTCAAGTTCTTAAGAGCCAAGCGATGACTCGTCCATAGTCTTCAGGGCGTTAGATATTGTTTTCAGATTTTTCATTAACTGTGAGAAAGGAAAATTGAATTATATTTTCAGTTGAGCAACGAAATTGCTCTCTTGTCTGTGGCTTAAACGGAATAAAACTCGAGTCAATTTACTTTTTAAACAGACGCCGCGCCGTTTCATTTAGGACACTGAGGAATAGAAATCCATTAATAGTTCTCTCTGCTTGATCCCCAATACATTGCGTATTCGCTTAGGTCAAGGTTTACTATTTCGCTGTAAGTCCAAGTGACATTATGTGAATGTGACCTCGGTTCTGTTTTAATCCCGGGAGATGGCCTCAATTAAGGCGTGTAACACAGGATGACGATTAGCATAGGGAGGTTTGAGGAAAAGGATTCCTGGCGACATGGGTGTGGGGGGTGGTATGCCCTACCGCAACCGCAGAGTAGCGCGACGTGACAGGTCTAAATTGTCCGCCTTGCCACGTCTTTTGTTCTCGTACCTCCAGAGATTTCCAGCTTTCCGCCCGGTGCCACTGCCTTTATCTTTCATGGATGGGAATCCCTTAGGAGACGCGTTGACTCCGCGCTACAACAAACTTACTCCTGCGGCATCAGTCGTTTGACTGTACATTGTACAGTACAGTGTACATCCCCAATTGGGGTGGCTTCTATCCGAATTCGGGTCCCTTCTTGAATCGGCAGGTCTGACAAAAGCCGCGAAATAAGTAAGACGTCTGGACATGTATGTTCAAGGTTCGCTTCTTATCATTTGCGACCGTGGAACAGAGAGTCTAACTTGGATAATTCGAACTTCTATCATTCAAAATCGTCTTTCATTTGAATGCTGTTGGTCCTTGGCAATTTGTATGAAAGCAGTGCTTTTAAAAAAAATGTGTCATTGGAATTTTATTTAGGCTAAATCGAACTTTTTATGTGAACGACACCACACTGTGCCGTATTTCACTACTCGGATTTAAAAATATTGGCTAAGCGGCATTAATATGAGGTCAGGTGTCTGTCTACTTACCATACCGAACCTCGAATAGTATATAATCATACGATCTATTATGCGGGAGAGAATTATATCAATGAAGCAAGCTATGATCTCTGACTTTTTTGACAAACAGTTAATCTGATTTCTGATATGATATATACCAATAATATCTAAACTATAAAATAAAAGTTAAAATAATATGAGATTTATATGTACTCATAATGCCGAAAAACAAAGTTTTTGTGCTAAACTATCACGTAATATTTGTACCCTTTTTGTTTTAATTCGAATTTATTGATAAGTCAATAAGTCTTTTAAGGATCTCTTGAAGGTTTACAGAGTTATACTGACTTGGATAAAACGAAATGCGGTCGCAAAACCAAACAAAATAGAGAAAGATTGTTACGATCCAAATTACCTAACATTTAAGAGCTATGACACATAAATCTGGACGTATTCGTAACTGAGGAGTACTATTCTTAACTGTTAGAACAAAGGTTTCCGCGGTGATGGGTTGATCTCTGCATTTTTTCTCGGGTTTTCCTCCGCGTCAGTCGACTTGTGGGCAACAGTTTCGCTGGCTCTCCTGCCAGCAAAACTGTTGTCCACAAGCCAACTGACGCGGAAGAAAACCCGAGAAAAAATGCAGAGATTATTCTTAACTTTGTGGATCTAATCAATCATGTTTAAATGAAGTAATAGTTTAAAAAAGTTAATTCTACTTATAATTTTATTGCCTTGGGTCACATTTCAGTGCATTGTTACAACTTTAGGCGAGGAAAACAGAATAGCGGTCATATACATCTGGCTGAAATGGCAAAAGGATCTCTGTATTCGCCACCTGATGATTACACAAGATTTTGAAACCCGGGTCTTGTCAATGAAATCATGTGTGGTATTTCAACTGATTTCCCATTTATCCATATTGTAAGCATTTCGCTGAATTGCACAAGATATGCCATATTCTTCCCATTTATTTCCTTATTTTCTTCGCTCTTTCAATTGCACGGTAAAGCTCTGACATAAAATATTCGCAGTTACATTACCGTTAATATTTACAACTGCGTTGTTACAGTAGCCTTAGTCGCCAATAGAGTGAAAGGCAGCAAATGCTCAGTCTGCGCTCATAACACAGGAGTAGACTTATAAAAATGCTAGAATTATTTTAGGAGAAAGGTGCCAGGAATTAAACCGCGGACGTTTAGCTTACCAACCTAATGCGTAGATCAATATAATACCCAGCATCTTGATCTCTCAGGCATTTTCCCCATCATGCAATTTTAAAACTTTTTTTTTTGCCGTTCGGTGTGCCTGCGTAAGATGTTATAAAGAAGAAGCTTCGTGGGAAAAATTTTGACTTGAAAGATATTTTAGATGCTGGTATTCAAAAATATTTTATAGATGTCTTAAAATTAACTTGGGAAAACAATTCTGGAACTAATATCAGTGGGACAGGATTTTATTTGAAATATCGAAATATGATATATGTGAAGGACGGAGTTTGTGAATGAACATATTAGAACATGCAAGGGAGTAGAAAGTTGAACTGAAAATGTGAGCTGAAAAGGAGTAGAGAATATTAGCTGAAACAGTATTTTACCATGGCAGAAGAGTTTTTCCTATATTCCGCCAAAACGAGCAAAACCAATTGTTGATGAGCTATCTTTGTGTAACAATTACATTTTGGATTGCCAATGATTGAAAACTACAAAAGTTTCAATGCCATTTATAAACAAATCAAGAAGTAATTAAAAATAATGACGACATAATTTAAGGAAGTAATTTTATTAATTGTAAGCCATGTGCGTGTAGTATATTTGCAAATATTTCTAGATATGCCCGATATTTCCAAAGCCCTAGCCCTTTTTCATCTTTAGAGTTTTTTCAGAGCGAAAAAGATAAAACTTTGTAAAATCTGCAGGAACTTTATTAAGTACAACAGGTTTCACCAGCCAGGGCATAATCAGGTACCCGATCGACGGTTTTCTAGATATGCCATAACCATGGAATCATTGGCTGGCATAAAATTTAGCAGTCTGGTTGCCAGATGCAAGTGAATATAACTAGCTTCATGTTTAGCAAATAGTCCCTGGCTCGATCCTCGGAGGTATTTTGCTTCTTACCTCTCCCATGTAGTAACCCCCAACTCCTACGCTAAGCCTCTCCGCGACACCTTGCGGCCGGCGTCGAGACCCGCTCCGCATGAATACGTCAAGTCGACGGGATTGCGATGGGGTGGGGATGAGATGGGGATTAAAGTCCTCTCCTTGTCATCCCGCACCACCCCCTTTCCACCCTCCGCCCCTTCCCCCGCCGGAAAAAATCCCCGAGGGAGTGAAGCGAAGGGGTCTCGAGAAAAATGGGGAGGAACGCGGTCCCGAGGACCTGTCACTCCGACGTGTTCCCGGCGTGGTTTTTGTGACAGTCGGAGGAAATCTCCTTCGCTCGCTCGCTACCCACCCCCTGCTGCCCACACTGTCCGGCAAAAGGGGTGTGTGGGTGGAGGATAAGGGGATGGTGAGGGGGTTGGGAAAAAAGTGAAGGGGTGTTTGCCCTGGAGGAAATTTTGTGGAGCTTCCTTACCCTGAGCGAATGACTGTCACGAGCAATTTTATCATGGTGCGGTGGGTACGCCCCTGAGCATTTATTCCCCCATCCCCTCCCCTTCACTTCCTTAATGCTCGCCCACGATGAATCGCTGCTTACTGAGGAGGGAATCCTTACATGCGTGCGTGGCGTTCCTAAAAACCATCGCGAAAGAAAAAGTACCATCGGAGGGCACGGGGATCCCATTGGGGTCCTCTTTCTTTCCGCGGTCGTTTCGGGTGCGTAATCGCTTTAACTCGTGATCTGTTCCTCGGACGCCGGTTGGTTATGCTCGAGACATTTTTCAAATGACGTCTCTGTTTTAAAAATGTTGTAAAAAATCGCCTTTCCAATGCACGGCTCCATGTTCTCTGGATGAACTTACCTTGTTCTGATAGCCATGGTGGATATGCTCCTCCTGCTCGCGTTCTTTCCTACCTACTCATTATATCCTATGGCCTACTCATTGATCTGCTTCCTAAACGATCTGAATCGTTAGTAGTAGTCTTTTATTTTATATTCTCACGCCTCATATTTCATTAGATACCCTAATACTTTATTACTAAAAATAGTACTACATCCATGCCTGGACGGAACACATACCTGCAACCTTTGAATTATGAGACCGGCACGCTAAAAATTTGGCTACTGCGATTGGTAATATGATTTGTTACTATACAGTGTATCCCCATATAAACCGTAATGCTTAGTTAATTAATTACTTATTTGTTCCAATTACAAACATGTGCATTATTAATCGTCACATTTTATGGATTGTTCAGTATTTATATTAGGTGTTTATTCCTTGGCTATCTGAAAGTTTAATCTTGATGGAAAAATTTATCTGACCTTTAATTTTTCTTAAAATATTTCATTTTTGTAGCTGCTATTAATACAGTTTTTAATTTTGACATGGGTAGGATTATATATGGTTTTATTGGTTTCAAAAACAAAAAAGAGTGGTTATCTTACGTTTATATCTCGTCTCTAGCTTTATAAAAGGATAACAAGCTTCCTTAAATATTATAATTTATTATATCTCCTTTAGGAATGATAAGTGATGCTCTACTTCATACAATGAGTCAGTTAGTATTTCCTGTCTTTGTATACACTCCAATTTTAATCCCTTGAAAAATTATCTGCATATACAGCGCCTGTTAATACTTCAGGTTGCAGCTAAGGTCGCTACAGTTTACACTTTTTAATACCCTTTCCAGCAGAGAACTGGTGCTTGATAAAAGTCATAATTATATACTTGAGTTTCTTGTTGCGCGAAATCACGAATGACATTTTTAGTGAACTAGGTCGCGGAAACTTAAAACAGTCTTGAAGGGGACAACATTTTATCCCGACTTTCAGTTTTGAGTTATTATCCCGCACGGATTTAGTTAGTTTTTGTTGCTAAAATAAACTATCTCCATCTCGCGAAAGGGCACGAATGCGACCTTTGGTACTCCACGTCTTATTCTCCCCTCCAGTGAAATATGGTCCTGGTCTCTGCATTTGTGCTCGTATAAATCCCACTCATGCAGCCCACGCTTGAATCTCTTTTCTGCAACCGCGATATCCCACGGGCATTCTATCTATCCCGGCTCGATGTTTATACTGCGCCCGACGAAGTTGTCTTTGTATGAGCCTGACTGGACCCGGTTGTTTGATAAACTCTCGAGACTCATGCCGATGTGTATTCAGGTTGACCGACGATTCGATGACCGCACTCCCTTCTACCTTGCTTGGACGTCGTATTTATGGGGACTCTCTTCTTCGGAATGAGCGCTGATTGTGGTAAGAATTATTGGTAAATATTATCTAAGCATATTTCTTCTACCGCAGTCCTAAAATTTGGTTGTAAATGCTTCAACGGCTGTGGTTGTAAGCAACAACTGACCTTCGTCTCCGCATCATTTTTGACTATATTGACCGACGTACTAGTAGTATCAGTCTTGGGTTCTAGATGCTCCATCCGCTGAGGATATATCGCACCGTTTAAGACCTAAGATCGCACCTAAGATGGTAATCCTAGGGCAGACATAGTATATGTATATGCCCAGGTCGTAATTCGTACCTGCGTTCATTGGGTTGCCACACCAGTGCGTTAACGACCTGGCTACCACAGCCGGCCTCAGTTCGATGCATTTCATCTTACTTTGAGAGGTTTATTTGATGAAAATGGCATCATCAATCCAAATAGTAGAAGAAGTATTATATTTTAAGGCTCTTCAACCGCTAAGGTTATATTTTACCATGTAATGAAACTTAACCCTTTTACTGCCAGTGGGCCGATATATCGGCCCTCTATGGTTGTGCGAAAACTGCCAAGGGCCGATATATCGGCCCACCTACATTACATCATCATGTATTTGTAATGGTTACAATTCCTTCAAATCAGAGACAGCATGAATAATTTTTCATCCTCTTAAAAAGTGAAATATATGATCAAAATTTAAAAAAAAATAAAAATTCATATATTAAAATTAAGTGCTTCAAATATATCTTAATGAGCTTGCCCATTGGCTGGGCATAATTCGCTTGGCATTTTTCGCACAGTCTACTTTAAAGGGGCTGGCAGTAAAAGGGTTAATCCTGAGATGAAAACCACAACCAGACCCTCACCTTTTGAGTTTTAAAGCCGGTCGCTACCATCCTATCATAGCAGGCTCATATCACGGTATTCTTAAATTTAACTTAGTGAATAAGACGGCGGTGAAAGGGAAAATAAACGGCGCTATATCCTAAAATGATTTCTAGACTCTTGATTAAAATGTGGAAGAGCTTTACATCTTGCCTTTCTGCAGTCTGTGCGATTCACATCGATAGGAATGCCTTGGGATAATGACTTAAATGGAATATTTTTACAAAACATGCTATGGAATCGAAACTAACCAAGGGTGGTCATTCTGCATGCGGTCATGGCTACTTTTAGCGTCCTTACCCATTCATGTGGCGATGAAGCAGACTATGCTGGTGCTTGGCATTGTTGAATTTACGGAGTTGGTGTTTTTCCCTCAATATTGATAAGTTTCACATTATATAACTTAGCTATTGATGAAATAAATTTTGAGATAAAAATTAACATCAAATTACTTCGTGTGTCTATGTAAGTTTGAAATACTTTGCAAACAAGTTTTTACCTATTACTTTGGTAATTGCGGGCCCGGAAATTATGATCGTAGGAGATTAAAGTTTCGTGCAGAAAAAAACTCAGTTAATTTAGAAATGGCAAAGCATCCATTTTCGGCAGGAAATGTATCTACTCAACCTCTATTTCAAATTTAAATTGCTTCCACCGTATTAAGCTAATCATTTTAGAAAGTTGCGTGTTTTTTGAGGTTGCTGTTGCAATCATCGAATATATTCTATAATTGAATGCATTAGATTGTACCTCTGCAAACTTATAATATTTCAGGGACTAGATTCGAATATATGACGCCTGGATAGCCAAGGCTTCGCATATGCTCTACTCCCACTTTACTTTTCTCCTAAACTACCTTATAGATTATTTTGACTAGCGCAAATGATCTGCGATTGTCATAGCTCGAGTTAAATATAAATTGAAATAGTAAGATTTGATATACATTTGCAAAAACTCATCACTATTAGCATATCTGCCACATAATAGGCTCTCACATTCCTAGTTTGTTACGTAGATTCAGAATGCTAAAGTTACTCTCCTTGGCCATAGACTTCCAAGTCTATGAGGGAATAGAAGCGCCTGGAATGAATCCAAAGGTAATAAGTGGACCGTTTCCGTGTCATAAAAAGTTTCAAAGGAAATCGTGAGATAAACCCTAGCTTATGATGAGCGCAGAGAAAAGGAGGGCAAATGTTCTGAATTTCGACGCCATATCTTAAGAGACACCCTTGGAATTTATTGGTTTTCTTCGTCTTCCCTTCAGGACCGTCGTCCGGTTTTCACTTTGTCAGCCGGATTCCCGATATGCTGACCCATTTTCCCCTCCCTGCTCTTTTTCCACGTCCCAGTTTCCGGCTTCATCCCGGGCCTTTTTTTTCTGCATTCCTTGCCCGGCCCTGGACATTTCGAGATTGGCTCCCCCCACAAAACTCATCCGTTTGAAATTTGCAGCCAGTTTCTTGAGCCAAATTCCTTTTGTCCCGACAAATTATACTGTCCCTGTCTGCTACAATGGAGGATTGCAGGCTGATAAGGAATGGGAATCAAAGCGTCTTTTCTGGGCAGGAAAATTTTGATTTTCCGATTGCAGTCTCGCATGATCAAATTCACCTCTCTTCCGTTCTTTGATGTAGGTGTGGTGGAGAATAGAACAATTACGGGGGACGGCAAGGAGGAAGGATGAAGGTTTGAGGATATTTTTGGAGAAAAGGAAATGGCGGAAATTAGAAGGCAAGTAAATTGGAGGAAACAAGAAACCTTAAATTCTTCATGAACCAAGGAGGTTGGAATGTACTTATGGAGGCTTTGGCATGCAAACCTATAGACAGCAATGACGCAAGAATGGGAGTACTTGGGAAGGGTTAAGCCTCACCCACTCTGCACAAAGTATTGTTTTTTTTACAGCCTCTTATGTAGACTGCAGGTGTATTAAAACGTAAATATTAACAATGAAACTCTACCCAGATTTCTTTTGCAGTGACATCAGGTAATCTTCTAATGATTATTTTTTAAGTGACGTGTTGATGCCTTTTATTCCCCGGAGAGTTCATTTCATAACTAAATTTATAACTAAATTTTATCTTAATTTATGCTAATGAAACTACAAATTTGGCGCTTTTTAGCGTGTGTGTAATTGCCTTAATTTCTTAGACAAATTTGAAAAATGCTGTCCATTATTCATCTTACTATTCTAAGTTTCTTAAATCCTCTTCTTCCTCCCTCTTACCTCCTTGGGTGGAATAGGTACTGCTGAAGTTATAGCAAATGTAATGATTGAAGTTATAGTAAATGTAAAGGAGTGAATATAAGCTAAGCTAATAGATAGCCGATGGAATTTTGACTCGCTCTCATTATTTTGGAACCCTTGGAGAAATTGCGTCTTCGCTGTAAATAGTTTGATTCAGGAATGCACAATACCAACGCAGCTATGGATCCTCAAACGTCGATTCGAGGAATTTTGTCGCATCTAATTTTCAACGGATGTCACAAAGACAAGTTCGCTACGGAGTCCATTTTCCATTGAGGTTTGATATCTAGCGACTGGTTGCAGGGATGTAATATTAGTCGCATGGCACAAAGCGGTTCTTCTGCGCTAGGACACATTATTGCCCGAGCCTTAATTAACATTTAAGGCATAGACTTAGTCTTCTCGTGGCAAATAGATCCATAATCCAATGAATTCCGGGCGTAAAATTCTGTTGGCGCGGACTGCCTTGGCTATTCGAAAATTAGCACAAGCAAAGCCGTGAGCGCCTTTTTCCCCAGTCTCGTAAGAGTTGGTATTCACCCGAGTCTCACACGGGCGAAATGTGCTAACTAAATGCGAATTAATTAAGGTCCCTTTCTAAATGGAGAGGGGAAATATCTTGCCGTCGGAATACCTACCTGGGTTAACCGCATTTGCGATGCCTCTCTCTCTCTTTTTCTGCCGTTCTCTTTTTTTCAACCATTTCCCTCCCCGGTGAATTCTTTTCCTCCGATTCTGTTTCCATTTCCTTCTCTCCGCCCGTTAAATTATCTCCCTTTCCTCCTCTTTTCAGGACTACTCCCTCACAAAATATAATTAATTCCAGCCGTCCAAGCTATTTAGGTACGCGTAAGCGTTAATTATTGTTCTTCTGCCCCATGGTGAATGTGTTTCATAAGACGTCGGAGTTGCCCAACCGTCATCGTTCCAGTTTTCGTCAAAGGTCGTGTGCTGTCGCTATATGTAGCTTTAGTCCGGTCCAAGTGTGGCAGTGTGAATATTATTCAAACGTTTTCCATTCTTCTCTGCTTTTATTTCACTGTACGAGCTGGTTATATACGCCGCATCACCTACAAGTCATATTAGGAATAAATGTGCTGATGACATTTTAAACTTAGGGCTGGGTTGATTTATTGGTTTGAGGTCTGGTCTCAGGTTTGAGATCTTTACTGGTTTGAGATTGGTTTGAGCTCATCGGGAAGGCCCAAGTTCAAATTACGGCAGAGGAAGATATTTTTTCCTTTGGTAAACCGGCCCTACCCCGGCCCCGGCCTACGTACGTGTTTTATGGAGAACACGCGAGCAAAGTACTCCGTCCGTGCGTCGGATGGGACGTCTAGTTTTCAGAGACCTTTCTAGAAGAGCCTTCTAGACGTCTCCTTTTCTTTATAATCAGATTTATTCTTACACGGAGTTTCCCTCCACCTATCCGCCTTTCCCTTCCATTCCCAGGCATGCATGCTTTCCTCCTGGTCCGAAGCGCCAATTAGTACGTATAAAGACTTGAAAACGCATGATTTTAAACATTTTAATTAATTTACACCACGTTAGCGCTAAGTTAGCACTAGAAAAAATTTTATGGGACAATATATCACTCAAACCGACCGGGGTTCAAACTCAGATATCCCGAATTAGCGTCAGGTACTTTCCAGTTAAGCTACCAAGGCGTCCATCCTCCCTGTATATTTCTAAAGGCATAAATATTTTGTTCTCATTAAAAACAATGCTCAAAATTCACCGGGATACCTTGGTAGCTTCACTGGCTATAGCACTTTTCCTTACTTAAATTCCGGGGATTTGGGTTAAAACCCAGCAAAGGTGAATAATTTGTTCTAAGTCGAAATTCTGATACTGTATGCATCAGCGGGCAACTGCGTTAAGGCTTTTCGTGCTTAACTAATTCTAGAATAAGTGATAGGAGTTTAGCTCTGAAGGCTTTACGTGCTCTATGTAGCTGATAAAGTGAGGTTAGTATCTTTAATTCGTTTAATTACAATCTTCTCGCAAACAAGAACCTGGAGATAGAAATGTACATACATATGCCAAGTAAAAATGAGACGTTGGAAATGAGATTTGCTGACGCGTAATGTAATTCGTCGTGAATGTTTTAAAATGGACAACTACAGACAACCTGATAGGAGGAGGATTGAAATAGTTACACGTAGATAATTAGTGCGGAATTGTTAAGGGCTACATATTATTTTTAAGGCTCCCGCAGCTTATAATCAATGGCTTTTTATTATTTCCGGGAATTTCCGTCATGTTCGTTGTTTTTTATAATATTTACACACCGCAATCTGTAGGCATCTTCAGATCGGAAAGATATAGTTGAAATTAAAAATTGCATGACAAAGAATGCCTTTCGACCTGAAGACGCCCCCTGGATGAGGGTGGTAACTGTCGTCAAAAAAAAGCAACGATCTCGGCGTAAATTCCCAGAATAATATTAAGCGAAGGATACGAATTTTATCATTGTTTTTTTTTGTTCAGATCCTCATGGTTGATATTTATGTTTGTGAACAAAAATCAGAGCCCTAAATCATTAGTGTAATTGACGTGGTGCGTCTCATGTGAGAAGCACGGGTGAAAAAGTTTCCTCCATTCCTTTCCGCTTCTGCTCCTTTTGAGAACAGAGTTGGCCAACAAACCTCCACGCCAACTTTGTCTGCCCTCCGCTCACCATCATCTTAAAGTGCCGCCGGCCTGCCCGAACCGTATAAACACCCCGGGTCCCTCTTGGAACGGCTTCGCCCGGCCGGGTTTCTCCTTTCTGCTGACTTGGCACTTAACAGGCTCGGTTGCCGATGGTACATCACAAGGTGGTGGTAGGGGAGGTATTTTTGAGGGTGGGTGAGCGGGGAATATGGAGGGTCACCCTTGGAGACGAAAGGAACGCGATATAGCGAACCCGGCCCGGCGAAGAAGGCAGCGAGGAGGGACTTTGGGGAGAAATTGCCATCCGAGCCGACGAGTGGCCAAGATTATTTCATTCCGTTTATTTCCTCTTATTTCGACCTCCCGGCACTCCCTCCCTGTCCTCGCCTCTGTCGTCTGATCTCGCAATCTTTAAAAAACCGTTATTCTCCATCTATTCCTCTTTTCATCTTATCGCTCCTTGCTTGTCACTTCGCTTTGGAGGTAAAGGACTGGAGTCACAGCGCTATCAATTTTGTGGGATTCATCCTATGGCCGGATATGACCTAGCAACTAGGTTAAAAAAATGAGCGCGTCAAAGTTACTTATGCCCTATGCGTGAAAGCTTTAAAGTTAATACAGATGTAAAATTAGAAATCTTTACATAAAAGGAGTTCATTTGTGTTTCATAAAAATAAATTGGAGGGTTAAGGGGTGGCTCTCAGGAGCCCCCTGGAACTTACTCGTAGACCTCTTTAGTTCCATTGTGCCAACACAAATTTTTCCTACCCACCACCTACAGACAAGGGACAAGAGCACTGCGGTGGAATTACGGAGGGTAAGCTGATTCCTGTTTTCTGAAAATATGCATCTTCAAGTTTTGGCCTAAAGGGAAACTCCCGAGTATAGGATGAATAGATAATTCAGATATTATTTAATTGAGTAGGGCAGCACATTTGGAAAACATTTGTGCTGATAATTACACACATTCAGCTAATGCATTGTTGGAAGGTTTTCGTTAAAAAGGTAAAAACGAATATGTATTTTTCTCCAGTAAGGCCTCAAGTCGAGCATGCATTGGAGTCTAAATAATGAAGATTTATATCTGAGTATGAGAGAGACACTAAGTAAATCAGTGCTCCGAATGAACAAATATGTTAATACACCACCAGAATCACTCAGGTGCTGGAAAATTAGGTTGAGAAACTCGTAAACATTTTGGTTAAGTAAATTGTAAACTCTTCTTCAGATTAAATTTGTTGGATTAATCCAAATTGCCCTGTATTATTGCCGGTGGTGTTCAAATGTATCTCTATACCCTCACAACAGCATCCGCATAGACTGATGCGACGAAATATGACAATACCACAAACGCAGCCAGTTGTATTAGCTGGTCAATGTTTTCTCGAGTGTTTTCGTTTAATATAGATAGAAAAACCTTTTTGACACAGGAAAACGACGATGTGAAAATCCTGTGATTTGTAGATAATCTCAATTTCAGAATGAAGATAATCTCAATTTCAAAATTTTCGCGTATCATGCTTCGAATGACCAGCTAATTGGCCGTTTGTTAATTTTCCTAGGTGTGGTCATTTATTTCCATCCTAGCCATCACTTATCAAGTAAGGAAGTCCGACGTGCCACCTCGGAGATGTAAAATTCCATGATACGGAAATAGCACCGACGTAAATCACCGGTTTGTGGCACATCCGTGTGATTTCCTGATTCGACGCTATCTTAATGAAAATCCGCAAATATACGTCCGACTCGTCTCAGGGCTCTATGGATGTGGGGGCTTAACTCAGTCGCTTTTGAGGGATCAATAAGTTACATCAGTTGAGGTTCACTCCTCTGATCTGTCCTTTTATATTTTATGGAGATGTTTCGTGAACATCACCGTGGGATGGTGGAGCAAGGGATTTTCCTATAATCCTCTTTGCATGGGGCTCACTGCGTAGCTTCAATCTGGATCTTGTGGTCGGAGGCCATCGATTTAGAAAGGGCATTTATTTATTTCCTTTCATTCTTATTTATTACCTCTTGAATGATTCCCTCTGATTTTGGCCAAGATTGGCACTCACGTATGTATTCTCATAATCTTCTGTAAGGTTTTTGTGTACAAAGTTTTCCGATTGGATTGCGCTCCAATACCAGTTTCATTAAACTAAATATACTTTGACGCAGAGGATAATCCCTAAACTTCTGATCATCAATGGAGGCCTAGTTCTCAAACTCCCCAGGCTTCGCTCTTCAGAGCTTTTCTATTGTTGCTATGTCGGTACTTTTTTCTATTAATTCTTTTGCAATTAGAGGAAGATCGTCTCCATATATAACGTATGAGAGACATCTTTAGCAATGGCTTTGGTCGTCATGGTAAAGCTTTCTCGAAACAACGAAGTGTATAAAATATCAGTGTATTTTATCGGTAAGTTTTCGTGATTCAGAACAGAATATTCAATGATAAGAATTAGATATTTAATATTGTTCCCACTCTCGTAGTTTTTGCCAGGGAGGTATTGATTCAATTATAGCTATATATTTTTTTAAATAAAACAGCGCTGCACGCGGAAATCCTATATTTTTAAGTACCTATTCTTATAGAAAAATATAAAATTGGGTTTAATTCGAATGATTGCTATTGGCTGAATATATAGTCCATATTTTGAGGGCACACGACGTTTAATGAACAATATAGTTCCAGGTTCATGTAACTTCTGTATCTTTATACTCTCTATCGAGAAATTTCTTTAGCAATTGCTATTTAGCCAAGTCCTACAATTTACATCTTAATATTTTATTTTTCCTGATTGGAGTGTCTATTTATTCTCATATGGTGTCTAACAAACCCTATCACCATTACACCTTGGTTGACATGTGATATGAGAGCAGTCTTCACGCTTTCATCTACCACATTTATTCCCATTTGAAAGGTTATATCATTGGTATTGTGCCAGGTAGCAAAATTATTCATGCAGCAGTTGGTAATTAAAAGTAAAGTTCCATTGCCTATCTCTTCTTGGCTTTTGGTTACATTTAATATTCCTATACTAGAGAGACTTAGAAATAGTAGAAAGATTATAAATTTAGCGCAGAGTTATAATAATAGGATATTCTAAACCAGGGCTATTCTTTTCAGGTCTTAAAATTGACGAATTATTATTTTTTTTCAAACCAACAATGAGGTGGGTTATCTTCTGTGTCATTGGAAGTAATATTTCATAATCTTGCCCCAAAAATGCCAAAACGTTTTTGATATTGAGTAGGATGAATTAGAAGCTAAATAAAAACATTATATGAAAGATAAGTAGATCCCAAGAGCTACATGCGAATATTTAGAGGCATGAAGAATATTCGAAAACTGCCTCTACCAGTACATCTCCAATAATTATAATTCTCCATTAAATCGTAAGTTTCTCTGTTTCTATAATGATTTTTCCTTATAAAAATTAGGTGGCGTATTATCTCATACATCCGATCCATAATTACACATTTAATCATGGAGTTGAGTGGATCATCAAACTCAGTGTTTATCGAGAATGATGTGTGTAGTTAAGATTCTCGTTTGGCTAATTAGCTGATGATTCCTGGAAAGTGCTCTCTCCGATCTCAAAGCGGTTTAAAATTCCTTCTAAGAACATGTTTGGCTTGGTAAATTGGATCCGCGGTGATTATTGTGGGTAGATGTAATCTGTAACATCATGCCCTCGATTCAACATAATTTAATTTCTAAGCTGAAGGTAGAACGTGCTGAAAATGTAACTTGGTGCTGAAACTCTAAGCTGTCCCTTCTCATAAACGAATTCATGACAGGCCTCCTAAGTTTCATGCTAATGAAAAATAAAACCTACATTATTTACCAACTCAGCTCCTTGTTTGGTATAGCTGGAAATGTTCAACAAATTACTTTTTGTTTTAAGAATATTTTTCAATTGGTTATGTACTGACTTAAGTCATACCTTGCTTTACAAAAATATTTCGCTTGATGTTCAGTTTACATGTACCATTTTCCCTGGAACAGATCACCTTTTTTTCGCATTGTTTTGTGTTTGATTCTGTATCTTTTCTTTCTCTCTATCTGCTATTCATCTGTGAACGGGAAGAATGGAAAAGGCAAGCCTCTAATGAGTTATATAGAACAGGTCGTAAAGGACGTGAAAGGGATGAACTACGTTAATATGAAGAGGTTAGCCGATAGAAGAATCGAGTGCAGGGCTGCATCAAACCAATCCTAGGATTATTGATCTATGATGATGATGATAAGCCTTATGAAATAAATCTCCTCGTAGCTTATTTTGTAATTCGTGAAATAATTGTCTCGTTCTCCGTAAACTAGCAATAATATTTGAATCTGATCGATATTTCGATAGGATACGGAATTTTATACGGTGGTATTTCGTGTTGCACAAAGTTACTACATTTGTGTCGGCGGGGATCGTGTTGCTTAGGTGGTTAGAGCATTTGACTCCCATTTGGAGAGCCCGGGTATGAATCCTGGTATTGGCTGAGATTTTTCATCGATAGAGTTTTGAGAGCATTTCGAGTACAGTACTCCGTCCGTTCAATGGTCCGTAACCATTGTTCCCTCATTGAAATCGTTGAGAGCAGGCTAATAATGACGTCGGGTTTCACTCTATCCTTCATTTTCCGTATCTCCCATTATCCTAAAATTCGACGTCTCATTGACTACTGGTATACCTCCTCCAAGTAAGTAACTAACTTACGAGCTAGCAAATATTTTGGCATAAGTTGAAAAGTATTACTTGAAGTTCTTGCCCAGAAAATGTCATGGGTTAGAGTTTTTAAAAGCATATTTTTGAATCGTATTTCGATGTTCTCAGGGAAGCAGTTAGTACATGTATTATATTTCATTTGCGCGTAATTTTTCTCTGTTAAATTCAAGCAGTACACATTCGACTTTAGTCGTACAAACCTTACCATACCATAGCCTTACAAATTGCCAGTCACGAATATAATTGAAACTTTCTCGTTGGGGCTGTCAATTTTTCTACCGATGTCTCTCTCATTTGGTAGTAATTGTGAAAGGTATCCGCTCTGGTCTGTGGTTGATTGCTTGTATTTGTGAATTTAATTTCACGATAGCAACTGTTGGATATCATATTATCAATCGTTTTTATATTCCTGGAATGTGGTTTGCAGGTTTGAAATGGAAATTCAAAAATGTCATTTGAGCCGTATTGGAAACTTCGGCCACATTTACTAATTTTTCACCAAATTCACGGTCACTGAATCTCTCATGATTTGGTCCGACTCAGGCGTATGTATTTCATTCTTTCATCGCGGCACCGAAAAATGCTCATCGAATTATCATCAGCACCTGTTTCTATCCACATTTACCTTCAAATCGTTCCCATTCACGCTTCAATCATTAATTCATTTATTTATATGACATTTTAACGGGAATTGAAATTCATTTTTGTTTTTTATCATCTATATTTTAGTCCGTGTGATGCGATCGTAGTAAAAATTTAACTGAAAGGGGACTTTGGATATTGTGTTAATGATGTAGGCTTCATTTCTGTTTTTGAGTTTTAGGTTAATTTTCAAGCTTCAAAGTTAAAAATTGATTGTTGATGCTTTTTCTCCTCGTAATTATCGCTCCTTCACTCTTCATATATGATGTATTTCTACATTCGTAATCCTTGTGGATTCTCTCCATTTATTTTCCAATTTATTTAAGTGTTCTGCATTGAAATACAGACCTCATTATCTCTACATCGTTCATGCGGAAGAATTTTTTACCTCGCGAGCCAAATTTTAAAACTTTATTTCTTATTTCTCATTTTTGTATCCTCATCACTCCAACGTTGACGTACTGGTATTCGATATGACGAAAGATTTTTACTGCTAGCCTCTTTAAGGTAGACTGTGCGAAAAGTGCCAAGCCCATTTCCGTGAATATCGTAAGATTATGAATTTTCGGTAAATTTGAAGCACTTAATTTTAATGTGTAAATTGTGTTCTCAATGTTGATCATATATTTCAATTTTTATGAGGATGAAAAAATCATTCTTGCTGTCTCTGATTTGGGGAAAATATAATATTACAAAAATGTAATGTAGGTGGGCCGATATATCGGCCCTTGGCAGTTTTCGCACAACCATAGAGGGCCGGTATATCGGCCCACTGGCAGTAAAAGGGTTAAATATATTTTCTTTTAATCCCACAAGTTATTATTTCTTTCAGTAATGCTACCCTTACGTCCTCCTCTGTCCCTCATTTACCTAAACTGCTACATCCTGAACTTACCTCTTACCGTGTTATCAGTAAATGCATCCCTTCTACCCGGCGAGCAAGGTAGTTGTGTTACCGAATATTTAGATACATAGTAGAGCGGTAAGTGGAGCATTGGGCTATTGGCAGTGACCGGGTTTTGAATCAAAGGGAGGTATCTTTGACCCAGGCTGTGACTTTTCCTGGGAGTCGGAACTTAAATGAAAATCACTTATTGACAGGAAGAGAACTTGTCTCCTACCCAATGAGAGAATTTTACACCCTAATGGACTAGATATATGGTGTGCTGCAGCCTCACGAACCAGTCAGACCAACGGATAGAACACTGTGATTTGCATTCCAGATTCCCTCTTTATTTTCTGTGACGTGTGACCATATTTGTGCTTGTGACGCCTGTGACATCAGTATTTATCAGTTGGAGGGCAAAATTGGGTGGAAGCAAGATAAACTAGGAGGATCTGGAAATGTTAGTAAATGAGAAGTTGATTGAAGAAATTATGTGCCTAAGTAAGACAGGGACCAAGCATAAATGCGGGGCGAGTGCATTTATTTCGAGAGACTTCATTGAGGGAATTTTGTGAAGCTTGGAGGACGCAATATCACAGGTAGCTTTGATGAGTGATGAGAAGATAATGAAAGTATGAAGAGATAAAGAATAATTTCATGTGAAAAATATTAATTTTTCTCTGAATGGAATGATTAATACTCCCACCGTTTCCTGTTGAGCAGTAAAAGCAATAGCGTACAATCGACAGATTTGTACGCTCTCGCTTATGCGTGTACATATAGTTGTCAGGTAGCTCCGCACAGCAATCAGTTTCATGGTAACAGTCTCTATATCACGCGTCATTTCCTTTACTTTGTACTCTGGCTTGAATGACGAAACACTTCAGTCTTTCTTAAATAAAGCTCTCTTTGATATTGCACTTCACCAACCTTTGTGAATCAAACGCCGTAAAGCCGAATGCCATGAGAACCACTCGCTTCGCAGCTTTTCATGTTTTCGCTTTAGAAATGACGACCCGAAACTGGGTGTAAATATCACCGTGATGCTAAAATATTCATGATTTGAGTCGTAATTCCCCATTACCGATGTCCAAAAAACCATATTAGTTCGTAAACGAAGGCAATACAGATTTTTTACGCTTAAACTCGCCCCTTTTATCAATTAGCGAGTCCTCCGGAATTATTAGCTACCAAAAATATTTATCGTGGAGAGTGAATTTTGCTAATCGGCTGCTTGATTTAGCGCCGCGCGAAATCATTCGTCCCCATTCCATATTCGAATATTTTTCTCGTCCTCGAAATAATACCGAGCCGGTTCGAATACTCTGGTTGCGCCCGCATCGTGAAAATACTCTCGTGACACCCGCGAAAAATACTGCGGTCGACCTTTGCCACCATTGAGTTCCCCTCGGCATGCTGGTAGCCCTTGGCCGTATCATTGCGTTCCATCATACACTTATTCAGGGATGTTCACCATTTCCTGTTTACTCAGCGACCCATCGATGCGGCCAGCGCTCGGCCGGGGGATGCCGCAAATGTTGTTTAGCCTTCCCGTCATCCTCTCGCGTAGCCTCATAGAGAGGGAGGGAGAGAGATGACGTCGTGTGAGCATCCCTTTGTAAAGTCAGCCCCTCCTTTCCCTTGCCTGGCATATGGATGGCTTTTAAGTATTCCGGGTGGCGCCGAGAGGATACCCTCTCCGTGCCTAACGCGCGAACGTATGTCTACATCGAATGGTCCGTCCTTGATCTCCATCCCCGCCGCGAAAACACGTATATGGACGCCGAGTGCGTCCGTCAGATTGGTTTCTTTCCCGCGCGCAGTCATGGGTTTACTTTGGTCTTTGACCAGGGCGGCATATATGGGATTCATAATGGGATCGGTAAATTCGCTGCAGCGAAATGGTTGGTGGGTGTAGGGGAGCAGGAGAGAAAGAGGTATTGCGCCGGGCGGCCATGTTTTCTCCTCAACTCCCTCTCCTCCTTATTCCGCTCCTCTCCTGCCCCTGGCCGACCTCCCCACGGTTTGCGTCAAGGTCTGTGACCTTTTGGCGCGGTGGAACGCTCCCTGCCGATAGTTCGTTCAATGAATTTTGGAATGCTGACGTCGATTTGTGGGATAATCCCATTCATTAATTGATGCTTTCCCAGTGGAGACCAAGGTGAGGTATTCGGGATGGTAAAAACTGGAAGGCACCTTAGTTTTTCTCGGAAAAAATGAATATTTTTCAAGATTCTTCGCGAACGATTACTTTTCTAGCTATGAGACAAAGCTCTTCGTGTGATGGCCCCATTCCCAATGCATGCAGGTACCGGATGGACGTCCAAATTATGCCACCATACCGTAATAGCCCTAGAGATGCAACCAAGTTCTGTGTCGAGGTGTGTTAGGATAATATCACTATTCGCAATACATTTGAAAAAGTGCAGCGAAACCTAAATGGGAAACCAGTGATCCTTCATTTGACTCTGAGGAATGTACAATAGGCTAGAAAGGGGAAGGTTATTACTCTGAACGGTGTATGCTTATAATTAAAACAATTAAAACCCTCTGGAATGGGAGGCCTTGAGTCCAATTACACCACACATAAAGGTCGTGCTTTAGGAGTAGCTAGGGTGATTGAAGGTGTAACGTTTTCAGTTATATTCAAGTCCAAAGGACTGAAATTTAATCGAATGCCGTTCACTTTAGAATGGTTTTATTTTTCAGTAAATAGTACCGCAACTTGTTTTACGAAATCGCGGAAGTTCTAATGGAGCACTAAAACAGTTTTGCTTGAACAGAGTGTAATCCCTAAGTGGTTTGCAACAACGCTGGGAGGTAGACTTTTTACGATTTAAGCGTAATACCCTCGAGGAGTAATCTCTTTATTTATTGCTTCGTCCCGAAACAGTTTATTCCTCTCGAGTTCCTGGCCGTAAAGTTGAAAATGGTAGAGGTTCAATGTTTGCGATGAAGGTGTTTTGCTTTACTTTTTAAAGATGGTGAAATGATTGTTGAGGAAGTAATGAGTATCTATCTAGTAACACATCGCTAAGGTGAAAATCATTATATTGGTAGGAAACGGAAGGCAGAGCTAGTTGTATGCCAGAGAAAGCCATGAATGTATTTTAAGAGCACTGTGCATGTGAATTTAGCGTGCCAACTTCAGAATTAAAGTTTATTTATAACAAATTTAAAACACGTCTTTATTAGACTTTAATTTTGGTGCAGCCAATGAATGGTCAGTTACTTAATTATTCAAAACCGATAGCTACTTTCTTGAGATTGCGTTAATTCTACTCGATAGAATTGATAAGTGGATCTTAGCACTTGAAGCCTATCCACTGTATCTTAAAACAAACGGAAAACGTAGTAGATATGCGCTGCTCTCCGTGTATTATTGCATTATTATGGGCTGCATACTCAGCGCAAATTTTTGAGTGAAGTAGAAAGAGAATGGGAGTTCCTGGTAAATCAATTTTCGTGCCCTGATTGTTTAAACGTGGTCTGTAGTAGATTATGTCTAAAAATAATGATGTCAGAAAGTCGGAATGGTGTACGGAAGAAGACAATTTTACATCGGGAAAAAATTTATTTTATAGAGGTAAATTTAGTGATTTTCCTCTGTCAAGGGAGGTGGGATTCAGGACTGGTCTTCTAGCTGATGGAATTGGCATTTGTAGACATGTTTGGTACTAATGAGCACTGTACAACTCGTCATAAAGCTAGGCTAAATATTAGCCAGACTGCTTAAATTACTGGTTTTCTGGAAGCGTGGAACTCACGACTTTAGTGATGTAAGTTTGGTTAAAGTGACTGTGGAATGAAATGGCGAAGTGGGATGGAACGATAGCTCTAGAGGGACAAGAAGCGGTAGCGAAAGAGAGAGAGAGGAAAATGGAGGTTAAGTGCACACCCAGCCTTAAATCGATAGCCCATTGTTTCGCCCAACTTCAAATGCTCCCCTACCTCTTGCGTTAGTCCCACTACTCAGATTTAGCATATTCTCATATTGCTGGTGTTCTATTGAATGATACACATGTCTGGGTAAATATTCTGTCAGTAGGTTACAGATCGTTTCCATCCATATAACCAATTCTGAGGTTCATCTCGAAGAAAAGCAACGTCGTCGTGGTCTTTTTGTCAATTTTTGCCCGCTCTGTATCACGGAAAATATTGATAGTTTTTCTACCTGTTTATATTCTGAGTTGGGAATTTTTTTTTTCATTATTTCTTCCACGATCTTAAATTTACCCTTCCCAAGTTTCTCTTTCTGGGCATCAGTAATGACAAAATCTTCAATGGTTTTCTTTTAATTCACTATGCTGGACCATATTGTAAATTTTTATCCTAATTTGACAATTTTACCCCAGTAATTGATGCAGAATAAGAGAAAACAAAAAGAGACTGTTGTGTCTGAAAGGTTTTATGTCCCTACACATACTATGTTATTTTTATAAATAGGGGACATAAGAATTTTGGCCGGCAGAAAAAAATATAAAGCATTTATTGAGACTTATAAAGCATAATAGGATAGCAACGCCTTTTAGCTGTCAATTATTTCATTTAATTTGGGAAAAATTGGTTCATGATAAAAGTTTGTAACCTTTTCTTGGAGTGGCTCATTTTATATAACTTGTTTTGAATTTTAAATTGAAAATGTTGCTCTAAATTACACGTATACGCACATGATGATCGTCATTAGTGTACCACCAATATTTTAATGTTTTCGGGCAGCCCCTACTTTCCATTTTCCGCTAATGTAGATGGCCTCAAACCTTCACCATCTCTCCCATCTCGCCATCAATTCAGCATTTATGGAATTCATTGTCTTTAACGTTCAAGTCTTCTAACGGCTTTTGTGCCAAATTAAGATACTATAAAATTATGTAACGTTGGAATATTTATAAACCATATGAGAACGGATTATACCATGGTGACCCACATTTGTAGTTAGTTATTCAAGGGAGGTGACCGACAGCTAAGGTCATTTGCGCCATTTAGGATAGGTGGGTAATTGGTTAATGGTAGGAATTTTCAGGGAACGGAAGAAGAGTGAAGAGAAGACCGGTGTCAGAATTAGTCTGCTCTTAACGACAGGTGCCAAGGGGACCACGGCTTAGCGTCCCATCCGACTCACGGAGCACTCAACCTGAAATGCCCTCCACTAGGCACTCAAGTGGGGACCAGTATGTCACTGAAAAAACCTTTATTACCGAGAATTGAACCTGGACCCTAGGGATGGGAGGCTAGTACTCTAGCCACCACACCTACCCGATCCCCGCCCACATTCGTACTCCTTGTATTGTATCGTGTCCTATTGTATTCATTTGTATTTGTACAAAACTAATTTCCATTTGCTCAACTGCACTTTAAAACACGAATTATAACAATTTGCATCCATATGTGCATGCCGCTATTTTTAAATCTGTCTAATAGATTTCAGTAGGTCAAAATGTTCACATCCTACATCTCCTTGCTTGAAGGAAGTCGTCGTAGTTTCTACTATTATTTTTCTTACTTGCCTGAAACGGAGGCTCAAAGCGCATTTCTGCGATCCTAGCTGATAATTATCCGAGTCTTTTATAAAGTGTGCCTTCGCCATGGATTCCCATTTACGAAAATATCCAGTGCATTCCTGCGTTGAACTTCCCTAATCAAAGACACAGCCTGACTATAAATTCTGAAGCGTTAATTCCTAATCTCTCGGGAGGGGGGAAAATATTTCACAACGTTGGCGTTCTTTGATGAAGGTTTGGGAAGGGAGGAAGCATAATCTTCTAGGTGAACAAAGAGAATGTCGGATTCCGACCCTTTTGATCCAAGAAGCCGAAAGTATACAAGGAAAAATTCGTTGGATGTGGAAAATCGCTCCAAGTCTTAGTGGATTATGTTAGATTAAGGTGGAAAAAGAATGCAAGAAAGTAAGGAAAGGGATATGAAGATGAAGTAGAACTAAGGTGGATTTCCTGAGGAAGAGAATGGCAGCCACCAAAGGGTACGATGAGATAAAGCAGAAGGAGGAGCGGAATAAATAAGGGATGAATACGCCAGTGCGCAGAATGAGGAAAGTGAGAGATAGGACCTCCCTCGACCTGTACGAAGTATTAAAGCCGGGAGTCGGCCGAGGAATTCCAGATAGTGAAGAAGGAGAATGGAGATATTGTGTTCTATATAAAATATGCTTCCTACTAAAAGAATTCATTGCATAACCCAAGCTATAGCGTAGCGAATATCTTCATTTAAAAAAATGCCTCGTATTTTTTGCATAGCTTTGAAATTTATTATCTAATTAAATTCTTCCTTACACAATTGCGTAAATCTTCAGTCATCATTATGGCCTACAAAATAAAACAGTTTTTAGAAGAGTCATATGTCATGCCCAAGATATCAGGAGCGCTTGGCATGAATCAATCGTTGAAAAACCTTAGCAAAAAATGTTTACGAATGGCTCTCAGTTGGTAAATTACGAACCGGTTGACAAGGCCTTTTATTTAAGAGGCATTTGTGTTTTTCGAATCGATAGAATATCACAGCATAAACTATAATTATATTAAAATTAGCCATAGTATATAAAAGTCCATGATATTCAAAACAAATAGAATAAAATATTTTGTTCGCACTATTTTTGAAGTTCTCACGTATATTGTAAAAATTTTACATACTTATCGTTTTGATAACACATTTAATCTTTTATGAAAATATAATATATGCTCCCAGATCATTTCCTTCCAATGAAACCGTCGGTGAAGCGATTATGAAGGCAAATATGATGCTGAAATGTCATCTAGCATTAATTCGTTCGACCATTGATCTATTGCATGTATAAAATTTGGAATGTCTTGATTTATTATTAATAAAAACATAGCCCATAAAACAGTTTTGAAGATAATATTTTTCAGTCGTAAGCAAATGTTTTTCTTGTGTAAAACGGCGTTCCTTGTTTTCGGGAAAATTAACTTGTTTGTGCTATAAGGATTTATACAGAATTTAACGGGCCCACATGAAAGGCTATATTGTGTTTATTGAGTCACAAGGTGATCACCACCGTGGAAACAAATGGTTTACATTCCCCTCCTTAATCATGCGTATACAAATCATTGTTGAAATTGATTTTATCTGGGCAATCAATTGTTCAATCAATCAGACTTATATGGGTAGTATACTAGAAGAAAAAGGGTTCAGCAGTATCGAAGTCCGAAGGAGAATCATGTTGGCGAAAGAGGCATTTAATCGTGGAAGAGAGTTAATGATGGAGTCGTTAGGAATGGAGGTAAAGGTAAGAGTTTGGAAAAGTCTGATATTAAGTCTGTATGGCGCGGGTACATGGACTGAGAAGAAAAGATGAAAATAGTCTTAGGGCTCTTGTGGTGTGAGTGTGGAGGAGGATGGAAAAAGTAAAAAGTTGAGTAGAAAGGAAGACGAAAGTGGAAGTACTAGAGATAGTAAGGGAGAAAGGAAAGTTGATTGAAGTAATAAGCAAAGTAGAGAGAGTTTAATAAGCAGGTTTGTAGGGTTGAGTGTGTTTTTAAAGACTTGATAGCCGGTATAAAGATATTTTAGGTAAGCAGCTGTAAAGTTCTTGCCACGGGTATGCATGTCCACTCAAATGCTTAATACTGGATGTAAACTCTTTGGGTAAGCGGGATAAAGAAAGGACTGAAAACTTGGATAGAATGATGAATGGCAAGAAGTATCCGAGCGTACACCAATTGAGATATGCTATGAGTTTTTAGGAATTTACAGGTAACCAATTGAAAGACCTTCTACCTTAGAGATGTAATTTATGGCAGATAATTGTCCTAATGCGTAATGAAGGTTATTCTACCCACTCGAATTTGTAAAGGTTGAGAGAGAGAGAATGTTGTAGATGTATTTTTCGTTTCCATTGATGTGCTGATTCGGAAGCTAGCTTGGACAAAATATGAAACCGCTGTCATTTCAAAGCGTTTATATCCGGTATCAAGCAATAGAGTGGACATGCAGACACGTGGAAAGCACTTCGCAGCTACTTCAATATCTAAAAGTGACTCCGAGTCGTTCATATGACTGAGGCAGGGTTTATGGCATTTTGCATTGATTTTTAACCGAAAGCGTTCCAGGAACGGGTAAAGTAAAACGTCTAGTTAATGCACTTGGCTCCACTGTTCTCCTTTTAACATCCACTCCGATCGAACGAGGCTGTTTAGCGAATTAACGTCGATAAATTCTTAACGAGCGTCCATCGGGAGCTCTCTCGTTAGTTAATGGCGTTTCCGCTGAGCGCCCGCGCCAGTTGGCACGTTTGGTCCACGAGGGAAAAAAGCGTTAGTATTCACGTGGTGTGCGTGAAGCAAACTGTCCCCAAAATGCTTGGGCATGTGGCGGTGTGAGTGCTTGCATCATCGCGGACCGTGCTTGGGTCTGCTGCTAGTCTTGCCCCCTCTTCTCGCCCGCTTGCGGACACGAATGGGATTCGTGACGTCCGGCCCCATTCGCTCTGCCCTTTACGACCGATTCCTCGACTGCCCTCCCAATCTTATCCTCTCTCCGCTCACCCGTTCGCCTCTTCCTTGAGTCTGACCCGGCTTCCTTCCCTTTCCCCCCATACTGTGTCCATTCCGAGCCAGAATTCATTTCCTCCCACGCTCTCTCTTGCTTCCCGTCCGGAGTCTCTGCCTAAAATCCACCCCCACTCCCTTATTTCACCCTCCGCTTCCCATACCTACTTTCTGGTCCTTTCTTCCATCCGAGCTCCTCTCATCCTCCTCATCCCTTGGCCGAAATGCTCCCTTCTCGGCTCTCCAGCCCTTCGCCTCCCTTGCCCGCTGCGAATGGTTCGGTGCGCGTCAGAGAATCCTTCCCATACCCATTCATTCTCCTCCCTATATTGAATTTTTATCTTGCTTTATCGTGAAATGTCCTGTCCTCCTCCAGTCCTTTTTGTTAGCGCTGAAAGTAGAGGAGGGAATAGTATCTTATGCCGAGAATCGGACGTCAGCGTTTTGACTGCTGTAACCAATGGCAATCCTCTACGCATCCCATTGGTATTCCGTTGCAAAGGCTATTTTTTCGGAGGGTTTTTAATAAAAAGGTCGTAACATATCACTATGAAATGATCTAGGATGGCATTTGCTTAGGCTAAATTGGGATTTGAAGAAGATAGCAGTCAAGGTAGGTTCTGTATTGCATTTGATTACGTGAAGTCTTTGATATCGTATTGACCCGTTAGAATGAAAGCTCTGTGGTTTGATTATCTTTCAGGAGTCCTGTGGCTCTTTTCAGTGTACTTAACTGATCTTTGGAGTGAAGATGTGTGTTTGTCTTCCTAAAGTCACTCAAGCGCTTTCCATAGGATGAATGAAAATTAGGCATTTTTTGTTCTTGTGGAGTAGTGCTCCCCGTTAACATATGCCGCAGAATCCTATAATTAGCTTTACTTTGCTTTCAAATCTTATTTTAGTTTCAATTCTAATATGGTGAATTATTTTTGTGCTAATTTTGCAACACAAATAAGTAAAACTCATACCAGGAACTTATTTTTCCCTGTAACTAAACGTCAAGAAAATATAGTTACTGTTGCGCTTTACGTTTTCAAGATATTTAGGATTTACTCAACTGATTGAATCCATTGTTGTGTTTAAGAATGAACCTCCTCGAGGATTTCAAGCTTTATCAATGGGGGCGTTTACTCGGAACCGAAATCGCAATTTTGTACACGAAATCGTTAGATGGAAACGAAAAACGAATTTTGGTGAAAAAATTAATCTTCTAACCACAACCATTCACTCATAAATCAAAAATTAAAATATGCAAAAGGTGACGCCCACCGAAAATGCTGCTGTGATAACATTGACGTCATTTTCCTCCCGTCCTTGACTGCTTTCAGGGGAGGGGGAAGGAGTGGAGGGGGGGTTCTCGGAAGGTCTGCTCGTACAGATGCTGTCGAAATCGCTCCCATTGGCCGAGTCAGAAGTGTCCCCCCCTTTGCGATAAGGCGAAGTAGCTTCGCGGGCTCAGTTGTGATTGGACGAAGTAGATATACGTCAGAGGTTGCACCACACCCACTTTTCCGAAAGGGTTAAAAACATCAGTTTTTCGCCGCTTATAACTCGGTAAATATTTGTCGGATCACAAAACAGAAAAATATGGGTATTTTTATTTTACAAACTCTATCAGATTCGGCAATAAAAAAAATATGGTAAACGACCCCATTGCACTCAGGCTCAGAAAGTCTGTTTAATTTTACCAACATATTAATGTGGACTTGTTGTTATGTTAGGCACAGTTGGGGATTTACATCCTCTGAAAATAATAGAGTCGGATTTTAATTTGTGAAAATCCATTTTAGAACGTGAAAATAAAACCAATGTAATTTTTCAAAAGTTTTAAATAAATTTTGAAAAATTACATTAGTTGTATTTTTAAGTTCTTTTATATTCCTCACTATCCCTCCCTGACGTCATCGCCTCGTACTCAGGAGTGAATCCATGATTATTTTCTGTCTCGCAGGAGCCAAAGCGTAATTCTGATACATGATTTGTTGCTTTCCATGATATGAATATATAATTTCAAAAACATCATGTTATCAGTTGGAAAAGGTTGCTTATATTATTTACAAGTTGAAAAATATATAACCGTAAAATACATGCTCCGGTAGCTCCGTATTTTTACAATCGCTAAGGCACTTCATTTTTTAAAAGATGTAGGTATTTTTTCACACTCGTGTATTCGAAAATCAGTTTTATTTTGAGTGTTTTCTTTCAAGCAAACAAGCCAGACGCCCTCACATAGACACCACCCCAGTGGGGAAGAACGTGGGAGGAGCATTTACTTCGTTTTGGACGAGTGGTTGGTGTCGTTTGCTCGTGTTCGACACATAAGCTCCAGACCCAAACTCCTCCGGAGGAAGGGACTCCGAAGTGGAATCCTGTCGAGGAAAGTTGGGAACGGAGTATGCCGCCTGCGATATTCCCTCGCAAGGCGAGGGGAACACCACGAAGGCTGGTTTTCCGGATGTTGTGGGTTTGACGCCGCTTAGAACTATGCAAATTTGCCCAAATATTTTCGGCCTAGAGGGGGAGGGGGGGGGGGTGGGGGGGGGGGGGCAACACACTCTCTCTCTTCTCGCCTCCCGGGTCTGTGTTGGTAATCAGAGGCACTTGATTGAAGACCAGATCCATTAATTGAATCGCATCACGAGAACCTTCGAAGGAATCGTCCTCAGATGCGTTTAGTGGTTAGATTCTATGGCCATTGATTATCAAATTAGTGCCGGCACACGAACCTTGTGTTGAAACAGAGTAGTTTTCAGTCATTGGTTTTGATCTATACCGGCAAGTGGCTATCTAAGAACATTGGATTTCTTCGGATGTTGTTGAGTGAGATGGACTAGGAAAAAAAATGGGAAAATTGTGTAATATATATAGAGTTAGCAAAGATTTATAATGGAAATGAGACCACTCTTCAATAAAAATATTTATAGTAATTAGTATAGATGAATATATTTCCTATAAACTTCTATTCAGAGAGAAAAATAGAATGACTTTTTAATTTTTTTATTGAAAATGACAGAGAAAGATAATTATTAATGCACAGTTTACTTTAAATAAATTTGGTGTGTACATTTCTGGGTAATAGAATATTAAAAAGGTGGTATTAAATCTTTTATTTTCAAGATTAGCATCCTGGGGGAATAATAAAGTATTTAGGGGTATTTAATGAATGTGATTCATTGAATGAAAGAAATAAAATATTTAGGATTTGACATGTTGTTTTGAGATTAAAACGAGACGAGCACAAGGGGATAAAAGTGATACTGATCACATCTTGATAAATAAATTAGGGCTGCGTATTGGTTTCACGAAATTACTGAATTTAATCTTGGAAGAAATTGACAGAACATGCAGAGTAGTTTTAGAAGGTCAGAGAAAAACACATGAAAAGAACGAACATGCTAAACTATCAATAATAGGCAGATCAAATAGTGGATCAAATAGTTGAAGAATTTTCGAGGAAAATTTTAGTTGGATAAAAGTACCAAAAGAGAAACAGATTGCGAGAAATAGTTTCAGTGATAGTAGTGAATTGTCGTAGTTTAAGAAATAAAGTAGCAGAATATCACCACCTCATAAAAAGTACTAATACAGAGAGGCACAGAAAGCTGGCTTTCGAAGGGCATCTGATTATGAATTATTCCTGAAGTGCTCTGCCGTATACAGAAAGGATAGAGTAAGGAGAAACGGAGGAGGAGTATTTATAGCTATGAAGGACCCGTATGTCAGTAGAAGAGAACTTATTTCAGAGCGCAATGTAGAAAGTATTTGGTGTTCCGTGAAAAGTAAAAGTAGTAACGCAAAAAATATATAATTATGTGCATATTACAGGCCATGGATGCGGACGTCAATTCAATAATGGAACTAGAGTCAGAGATACTATACTTATTTGGTAAGACTAATTACGACGGTATGAAAGAGGAATTAAGGGAATCGTTTAATGTATTTAGCGAACATATCAAAGGATTAGGGATGAGAGGATTCGTGGAGAGAATTTCTCGAGGTCTCCCGTAAAGCAGTTAATAAATACATACCAAGTAAATTCATCAGTGATAATACACAGTCAAGGTGGTATAACGCGGAGGTTAGGAAATCAATAAAGCGACGAAGTGTATGCCACGCTAGAATGAAAAATGCAGGACGGGGTCTATCGGTAGAGGAAAAAAATGAGTTAGTTCAGAACTATAAAAAATCGAGAGCATTAGCAAGGAAATCATGTCGGCAAGCGTTATTACATTTCAAGAGCAAGATGTTAGGAGAATATTTAGATAGCAATCCTAAAGCCTTTTGATCATATGTGAGAGAGCTTTAGGGAAAAAGGACCACAGCACACCACATAGGATCACTTAAAAATGATAAAGGAATTAGAGTCATCAGCAGTGTATGGTAACAGGTCGGACGGGACGGACACAATCAAAGTCACATCGTCATCTTCGTATCCCAGGGTAGCGTAGTAGGTCCGCTTCTATTTCTTTTATGCATAAACGATTTGGATACCGTAGTTAGTAGCAAGCTTAGATTTTTTGCAGACGATGCGGTAGTGTATAGGGGTATATCAAAAGACGAAGACACGAAGTTGCTTAGCAAGGATTTAGATGTAATTCAAGAACAGTGCGACAAATGGCAGTTAGAACTTAACCTTAAAAAGTGTGTAGCTATCAATTTTTGGAGGAGGAATAATTCGATAGAGCGATCCTATAAAATTAGTATCACGAAGATCGAAAGCGTTGAAACCATAAGGTATTTAGGTGTAACAATCACTAAAGATTTATCGTGGGGACGACACATCGGGAAATATGCGGCCGAGAGAAAAGAAAGCTAGGATTTATAAAAGGAGTACTTGGGAAATGTGATGAGAAGGCAAAATAGCGATGTTACTTTTGACTAGTTAGGCCCCACCTTGAGTATGTAGCCTGTGTATGGGAGGAGAATGAATTAGGTTTGATCAGAGAACTAGACAGTGTGCAGCGTAGAGCAGCTAGGTTCGTTAAAGGTGTTACGATAGGTTGAGTAGTGTTTCAGAATTAATAAAATAATTAGGGTGGGAATCATTATCAGAGCGTAGGTTAAAGTACAAATGAAATCACTTACAGAAATGAAAATTGGATAGCTTTATGGCGATGTTAGGCATTTATTAAAAACACCATCGTATTACGATATTCGACCAGATAAATAAGATTAGAGAGATATATTGTCGACCTGATAGATTCAAAATGTCATTTTTCCCCCGTACTACCAGGTAAGAGAATAGGCAGCATTCCAAAGGGATAGGTAGGTGAAATATTTTAGAGTAGTCTGTAGTGCATTATGCATGTATTAACAACCAATCCCTTAATTGCTATTCAGATACTAACAATCTAGTTGCCTGAGGCCCTAGAGTAGCATTCTTGCATGTCAATAGTGCATGCTTGGTGATCTTCACCCACTGCCACACACCCTCGCGGTGGCTTGCAGGGTGTCGTGTAGATGTAGAGGAATTCATTTTCTTACTGATATAGAGAACAAATGCGTACTTTTAACTAGGTACCTAATATTTAATATGCATATAAGTAAATTTCTTCTGTTTTTTACACATTATAAAAATGAAACCTCAATCATGTGGTAAATATTTAAATGCAATGCTTATGTTACTCACATAAAGCATATATATATATATATATATATATATATATATATAGAGTCTTGCTCGTAATTTATGTGTCTGAGCATAAGCTGAAACGCTGAAATAGATGTCGTTGTGAAAAGAAAATGAGAACAATTTTACAGTATCCATTATGTTCTTTGTAATTTTATTTCATTGAAAATTCTAAATAAGCTAAAAATTCGTGATTTTCCTGAAACGTAAATCAGTATTTGCGTGCCTAAGACATTTTTGAAACGTTAGGTACATTATTTTTGCTTAAAATCATCGCCTTTCAGATCACGGGTTACTAGTCGGAGTAAGTTTTAAATGCCTGTCTTTTCCCTTTTGTTACATTAGTGAGTATATTTTTCAGTGATATTTCCCTCTCTATTTTACCGTACCCTCTATTTCCTGCCATACTATTTTATATCAATAAATAGATGAAGGATATGAGAATACAATTTTCCTATGTTTTCCTGAATTTTCATGAATTTTTTGCGTTTCGTTGAACACATTTCCATAGGCCTACACTTGACTCCATTCTGCAGTTCATTTTTCACATTCTCGTGCAACTTGAATCGTTCTGATTGTTCCTCTTCATTATTCCATCCCAAGTAATTACACTTTCCTTATTTATCCGACATGCTTCAATAAAATAAATGTGTACCATAGCGTAAAAGTTTTATTTCCCTGTGCACTGTTTTACGTGTCTATATTTCCGTGCGCCTTAAAATGATACAAAATTTTTTGTTTATCCAAATATATTTTGTACCTGTAAATAGCATTTTGGTTGGAAATAGTTCCTTTCTTTCTCTGGTCAACCTATTCAATGATCATCGCGAAGATCAAAAGGATTTCAAGAGTTAAAAGGAGTATTCATAAAACAATTGTTTTCCATGGATGTTATCCCATCTTCTTAGATCACAGAAGTGTTCACATTTTTTTATCCTCATCCTAAGCAATCACTAATGCCTCGGGCATGTACCCCTAGTAATTTATAAATGCCTTTATGTTTGCACGAAAACTCTCATTAGCGGTGGTAATTGGTTTCTCAAAAGCTCTTAGGACCTCCCGAGGCTGGAATCAAGTTTAATATCTTAGAGTTCGCCGTAACGCTCCCCACGGTACTAATTGCGTTCCCTGGAGACTTGAGTTTTTCAGAGGTTACTTGTGATCCCTCTAGTCGTACATTACTATTTCACCCGTGGGCAGTTGAAGCGCATCCTCACTTAGTAGGGAAATTATGATGCCTAACCTTTGAACGGATTAACTGGAGGTAAGGGCACCGTCACTATCCTAACCAGGAGAGATCAGTTGGTTACGAAATTTTATGATAAACACCTTCTGAGTACCAATGCTGGATTAGCTGGCCTATGAATGCATTTGATGATGTAGAATCATGTGTATTTTGTGACAGTTTATCGGTCTTAAAAGATATATGTCTAGTGTAATAGTAAGCCAGCAAAAATTTGTGGGAGAGACTAAATCTCCATAGACCTAACTGGCATGTGTATGCAAGGAATTGGGAGCAGCGTGGTAGTAAGAAGTTAGGTGGCTACGCTATCCATTAACTGCAAGGTTTAAATGTTGGACTAAAATATTTATAGAAAAGATGCAGTTATAGATTAGCATAATTCAACATTTCTTCAATTGACTGAAAAATATTCACCTACCTTCGCAGTATTTATCACAATACATAACTCAGTAATTTATAATTGCTATATAATTTTTGCTAGTTATTTACATGTGGAAAGTATTTACCTACCGAAAGACTCCTTTATGTTTAACTGGCAATACTCCTATTTCGTTCGCACATGAGGGCAGTTAGACCTATTTTTAGCTCAATCAATCCTTCTGAGAGGTTCAACTTCAACAGTCGTAAATCCTAGGAAGGTTTCGACAAGATTTTCTACTCAATTCCTCGGTCCGCTAAACTCTTTTGCTTAGATAATTCTTCTCCTTTAGCCTTCAAGGCAAGGCTTCTTTCCGATCTTTACCGTTCAGTTTTCTCTCGACGACTATTTTCATCAAGCAATCTTGCATCAATACTTGAAAGGTTATAGCCATATGTTAAAATATAAAAGGTGATTATTGCCTTCTTTACGTCTTATATTGTAGTGAACCCTACTCCTGGGTAGCCGACCTTTTATATCTCCCACGGAAGGTTTCTCGGATGGCCTGGGTAATGAATTATCATTGAGTAAAATAATTCGTCACATACGTGATAGATTATGTATATTTAAGGCCACGTTCAACTATCCATCAAGTTAATTCATAAAGATAGCATTGTAGATGAATTGCGAAAAGATGCATCACTGCCGGGAATTTTATGTTGTCGCTTAAAATGTGCAGGTCATGGCAGCCAGATCGATAAAGAGCATGGTAGACCATATATTTTAGGTTCGAATCCCGCATGGGAGACGAATGCTAGGTTCATCTTAGCATTAATGCTAGGAATCAGCTAGGTTCATCATCATCATCAGTCAACAATCCTAGGATTAGTTTGACGCAGCCCTCCACTCGATTCTTCTATCGGCCAACCTCTTCATATTGACGAAGCTCCTCTCTTTTATATCCTTCACAACTTGCTCCATGCACCTCATACGAGGCCTGCCTATTCCATTCTTACCGTTCACTTTTCCCTCGACGATTGTCTTCATCAGGCCATCGTGTCTTAAGATGTGACCTATTAAGTTGTCCCGTCTTATTTTTAATGTTTTCAGTAGACATCTCTTCTCTCCCACTCTTCTTAACACTTCTTCGTTTGTCACTCGATCGATCCATTTTATCTTTATCATTCTTCGGTAGAACCACATTTCAAATGCTTCCAGCCTGGACTTCTCTGCTGCTGTTATTGTCAATTCTTCACTGCCATATATTATAATGCTCCAGATGTATGTTCTACTGAAATGTTTTCTCACTTCAACACTTGTATTTGCAGCTGTAAGCAGAATCTTCTTCTGGTAAAATGCCCTTTTTGCTTGGGCAATTCTACTGGCAATTTCTCTTTTACTTCGTCCATCGCTGGTTACTCAGCTTCCCAGGTAGCAGAACTCTTCCACCTCCTCGATTTTTTGTTTTCCTAGTTTAACATTGGTCCTGGCTTCCTTTCTCCTACTGCATTCCAATACCTTAGTTTTATTTTTAATGATCTTCAGATGATATCTGGTCATTATTCTTTCCATATTTCCTATTGTCTTCTTTAAATCTCCTTTGTTCTTGCCATGACTACTATGTCATCGGCGAATCGTAGCATGCAGACTTTCTCCCCGTGGATATTCACTCCCGGAGATTTTTCTTTGACTTCTTGGATGGCTTTCTCGATGTAGACATTGATTAATACGACAGAGTACAGCCTTGCCTCACTCCTGTTTTAGTGCTTGCTTCTGTACTACTGGGTCCTGATTTGATTATGGCCACCTGGTTTTTATACAAGCTGTGGATGACTCTTCGGTCAATGTATGATACTCCAATTTCTTTCAGAATGTTTAGCATCATATTCCAATCCTCGTTGTCAAATGCCTTCTCTAAATCTACAAATGCAACAAACGTCGGTATATTCTTCTCTATTATCTTTTCTGTAAGTAGCCTGAGGGCCAAAATCGCTTCTCTTGTGCCCTTTTTTCTTCTGAACCCTAATAGGTCCTCATCCAGGAACTCTTCTTATTCTTCCTATTCTTCTATAGATGATTCTGGTCAATATATTCGAGGCATGTGTCGTCAAGCTTATGGTCCTAAAATGTTCACAGTTCTCAGCTCTCTTCTTTTTGGCAATAGGAATGATGATTTTCTTCTCAAAGTCCGTGGGTATCTCTCCTATCGCATATGGATTTGTAAGCTGAGTAAACGTCTTCTCTCCGGCTTTTTTATTAGTTCGGCAGGAATATCACCTATTCCCGAAGCCTTATTTATCTTCAGATCCCTTACAGCTACATCAAATTCTGATCTTAAGATTGGGGCTCCCAATTCATCCATATCGACTTCAATTTCCTCTTCGATTACTTCCGCTCTAAGATAGCTTCCATTGTACAACTCTTCCAAGCATTCCTTCCATCTCTTCACTTTATCCTCATGTTCAATTAAGAGTTCTCCATTGTTGTCCCTGATGCTGTTACATCTTGCAGCCCGTTCCTTGAAGTGATTTCTCACCGTCCTGTAGGCAACTTCAGCATTACCTTTTGAGAGGTGGCTTTGTACATCTTCGCATAGATCCTTCATCCACTTTTCCCTTTCTCTGCTCGCTTTACGGTTTATTTCATTCCTGATTCTTTTGTAGCGAAGTTGCCCTTCTTCAGTTTCCTCATTTTTATATTTTCTTCTCTCTTCAATGAATTCTAAGACTTCTTCTGTGATCCATGGCTTCTTCTTGACAACTTTTCTTCTCCCCAGAACTTCTTTTGCTGCTTCTTGTAGCCCGATTTTGATTTTCTCCCATCTCTTTTCTACTGATTTCACGGTCAAATCCTCTTCTATTTTGTTTTCCACTGCCTTCTGGAAGGCCAGCCGTTGTTGAGGTTCCCTTAGTTTCTCTACTTGCCATACGTTCTTCATTGATTCCTCAATTTCTTGAGTTTTAAGTGGCATTTCATCATCACTAAGTTGTGGTCATTGTCGATATCTGCATCCGGGAACTTTTGTAGTTCTTCACCTGGTTTCTGAACCTCTGCTTCATTAATGTAATCAATTTGAAATCTTCTTCTGTCTCCGGGAATTTTCCAGGTATATCTTCTCCGTTGGTGGTTTTTAAACAATGTGTTTGCCACCACTAACTTGTGTTGTGAGCAGAATTCTATTAGTTTTTCTCCTCTCTCATTTCGTCAGCTAGGTTAGCCTTTGCAATATAACATAAGAAGTTGGAGTACCTTAAAATTAATTCCACCAGTTCATGAGCAATGCTGGGAATCGACTGTTGCTGGTGAATCAGAGTCAAAGATTCAAAAAAGGTTAATTATGGTGAATCTAACTGTTAAATAATGAAATAACTTATTTGTTGGCATTCTTATAGCATACAGTTCCTTATTTCTATAATTGTAGTGGTTCTTTTCGTCTTAAGTATACTATAAGTCATATCTTCTGCACCTTTATGTCAATTAATATTAAGTTGATGAACCGATATAAAATATAGAAACGATTGTATATTTAATCAATAAACAACGATCATGGTAGCCAGGTTGGTTATGAGCCAAACTGATCATGCAAAGTCCGCGGAATTCGAATCCAGTTCGAATGGATGCAATGCTTGTAGTAGAATTAGGCTTTTAATTAATTCAGCTTCGACTGTATCCTCATCTGTTGGAGAAATTTAAGCCCAATTCTACCACTACTTTGAATTATTTAGGATTTGAGGGTTTGTCTGAGTAACCTTGGCTGTTCACAAAATTAAACTTGAAAAAAATTAAATCTCTTCAGTTCGAATCCGACACTGCAGGCATATTCCTATCTCCCGACTCCATTAGGAGGAGAGACAGAAGCCGCTGAGTTCATTGCGATAGCACAAAGTATAATTCTTTCAAGAATACAGCGCTACACATTTCAATATTAATTTACACATGATTTTTTTCCGCTATATGTCACCTACATGCAAATTGTCTACCACTCCCTGCCACATGCTCTTTTCGGCGGCTATCACAAGTTAACATGAAGAAGTAGGTAGCTCTCCAACTTTCCTCGCTTTGACTACAATTTTTCTCATCCCCTTTCCTATTTCAACCCTTGTTTCCCTTCCCTATGTCTCCACACGTAAAATTTATCCTCATGCGTCATTCCGGACCCCTCTCCTACTCTCCACACCCCCCTCCACCCGTCCTTCTCTATTTCCTAACTCTCTCCCAATGAGGGGAGACCTCCCAGTCTTTCCCCAAGTTTACCCTCTTGTACTCCACCTTCTTAGCAGCTCTCTCCGCTTTGCATTGTGGGGCGAAGAGGGCTGGGGTCGGGACGGTTTTGGAGTGGGAGCGATGGAAAAGGGGTATGGGACTACCGTAGGAAATAGCCGTGTTTACATGCACAAGTGTTTGAGGGAAAGGGAAAGTGGTCCCTGGAAAGGGCTGTGTAGCTTATTTGAGGAGGCCCGAGCGATGTGCAAATGACGAATCAAACCTTACCTGTGATCCGTGAGGTCATACATTTCATGACTAGAGAAAGGTTCACCAGACGTCGCAGAACCCTCTCTTTGAATCATTCACCAGGCCATGTTTTTATTTAAAATTCAATTAAGACTGTTCTTTGAGAAAGTGATGAACGATGAGGGATGAGAAATGGGCTTAATTTTTGAGGTAATTCGTTTTAATTTACGGATTTGTTCATATTATTTCAAGAGTATGACCATTTCTAAGGTTCTTTTGAATCCAAATGAATCAGAATCATCTTGATTTCCAAAATTTAAGTCTAAGTTTGACTTCATTTTGAACTTCCCATCCACTATTTGTGGGTGTACAGGCTTTCCAAGTTTTCAATTCATGCCCGTCTTGATAGTTCCGACTGTGCAGCGCAAGCCGAGTGATTTAGTTCCAAGTGACCTCTTGCGTAAGGATATCCTTGTTAAAACAATATTCACAGTATGTTAGATAAATTGATGTAGCCTCGTGTGTTGGATATTTTAGAAGATACGAGAAGTTATTTAATACCATTGATCCGGAGTGAATAATGATTAGTCGTGCAAAAAAATGTAAATTTCGATTTTATTGACTTATTTTTTAACCGCTAATTATTCATTTATCTTATCCCCTTTACAACATACCATCCATCATTTTAATCCTTTCCTGAATTACTTAAGACTAAGGACAAAATTATTTACACATTTGTTTTTTACTCAGAAAGTACTCTAAATCCTCGTTGGAAGTCAGCAAAAATTAATTGGCAACGTATAAAAATATATCATCTCTATTTTATGCTGATTTACATGAAAACGTACACATGAAATGGCTCAGAAATAATGTAGTGTCATGGTCGCGATCGTGTACATAGGATCTGAAATGGCTACTTTTTATGTAAAAGTTTTGAATCATACCATCACTCGACCAAACATTCACTGTAGTGGCTTCCCTTAGTATATTAATCCGTACCCTTAGTTTATCCCTCTCATCAATATTTAATCACATTAGTTTATTCATTAAAATTAAAATATATTTTATAAGTGCTGTTAATATTAAATGAGATCATGAGTAACAGTGGTTAGAGAGATCCATATATCTCTTTCGGAGAATACCTTCAGAAATATTTCATAAAATTCATATTTTACCCGTGATAAATATGCAGATACTCTGTCTGCCCTCGCTGCAGAAATTCCTGCCATTCTCTTTGTATTGGGTTCGCTTCCCACCTCGTGCATGATGAGATACAGACTCTGGAGAATGCATGGGTTCTAGGAAACGTTAGAATAACGGAGAAGTTGCTTATCGTGATCCCAGGGGCTCACGGACGACGGAAACGTCCTCAGTGATGAAATAAAAATTTATCGTCGGCCCTGTTGTTCCCCTGGGAAATGCACTCGCCGGCTCTGGCGAATGTCGAGTTTGAATACACCCTCCGTTATGGATGTTGCGTTGCTCGAACTACATTTATATTATATGAGTTGGTGGTTTGACGCAATGCTCCCAAGCCCTTTGTAATAACATTTGTTACATTATCGCCATAATTTTAAGCGTTATATCACCTTACTCATCTGTTACACCCATCAGTGTGGTTTTTCATGTGTTAAAGCACATTAAAACCCAAATTTATAAGCTAATGAGCATTAGTTAATGCTTCGTTATTTTTGCTGCATTCCACTGCAATCAAAAGCGTTCCAATTGCTATTCGGATGCGTTCATTGGTCGTGCCCTAAAATAATGGAATATTGTTTGGGAGTTCTCTGGGTGAATTTCAGAGACTAATGTCGCAGATTAATTTTGCAAATATATCTTATGATTTCTAATGCGAGTTTATCAAACTTTTACTTCAATTATCCTTCGATTTTAGAGACTATTACCCCGTTGTTGTAATATAAAATAATAAAATCCTTCTATTTGATTATAAACGCTAAAAAATGATGAGAGAAAGTGGTAATATTTGTAGGGTTACATAATGGTAAAACTTACATTTCATTACCAATTTCAGACAAATATTTATCAGTAATATTTCGTGAATGAGATGTGTATGTTCAATGTGGTTGGCCATATCTTAATTTACTTCTGTGATTTGTTTGTAACAAACGCCATAATTTTTGGCACGGATACAGTTTTGGATATATATATATATTTTGGATATATTTTTGGTCCTGTCTTTTATCTTGAATCTCTATATTACATGTGAACCTAAAGTGATCGCAGGAATATACTGTAGATTATTAATCTTAGTGCAGTTTCATTTGAAAAATGAATGCATGCAATGTTTTGGGCGTATCCTAAACTTCTATATGAAAACTGAAGCTTTCGGACTAGGTGTGGAAAGAAACCATTACCTATTTATCATTTTTGGTCGGATTTTTAATTTGTCTCCTCTCATCACTCATTTCGCAACCCCTATCCTATTGTATAGTTGTTCTTTCGACAGTTACTATAATTCTATGCTTCATTGTGCTCTCTAGTGACTGTAATTCGTTTTATTCTTTTGAAGCTGCACTTTTCAGCTTCAAGTTATTTTAGATATCTACTAGTACTCTTAGTCATTTTCCACCTACCCTTAGTATGTTATTTTCTAGTTTCCTTGTAAGTTTGTAGCCTACTTTTACTGGCTGTAAACATTGTTATCTGAGTGGTTCAATCATCTGAGTGGTTTTATATGCTTTGTGCTTCATATGGATTATTAGGGATATATGATTTATACAAAAATATACGGTCAATCAAGTGCATCGCATAATTTTGGTAAATTTATTTTGGGTTTTATTCAGCCATCACTTGCCGTAAGCTCGCCATAGAAAAAATTCTTCTCATAAATCCCGCCCTCTACAAGTCAGCCGTAATTATATTTATTAAAATCATCCATATTTTTCTTTTTTGGCTGAATTTTAAATAAATTCTTAGCAATATTGTGTACGATGTATTTTATCCTCAAATCATACGGTAAGCCAATATTATCACCAGCATTTATTCTCCTCCTAATGCCTCCGAACAAAAACATAATGTTAAGCTTCGTAAATTTTAGGATTTGTCAAAAAATGTTTACTTTTAGATAACTAAGAAAATCTGCAAATGTTTCAATATGCGTGAATAGAAAAACATAATTTCAATCATTGCAATAAATAGCCATGTAGGTGTGCTTCGATGGTTTTAACATATTAAGCACATTAAGAAATGTTTTAATTTTCCTCTTCTATTTAATCGACATTGAGCTTTATAGATAGATGTTTTTTCTGATTTTTCGTCTTTTAGCTTACAGCTTAAAAATAAATCAATTTAAATGATCCACACCGGAATAGTTAAGATATAACGCCAGAAACGTGGTATTGTTTTGCTGGATTGAGCTGTGAATTTTTTCCGCGATTTCTGTCCTAGAAACTTACTTTCCCTTTCTACTCATCCATTTGTGTTTGCTTATCCCCGTCATTTTACTCTCCCTCGTATACGTCCAGCCTCTTTGCCACTTTCGCGACGTCCATCCTGTTTTTTTTAATTCCCGGATCCTCAGTCATTTTGCCAACGTCCCTTCTACATCGAGCGCCGGCGCCCATATCTTTGTCGCCGTTGCTGCCTTTCATCTACCCTATTTTTGTAATTCCTGCTTATGGCTCATTATCTCTCCTCCTCTCGACTGGCACACTCAGCCTCCTTTTACTGCCCCTTATCACCCAAAGAACTCGCGTTCCACTTGCCTCTCCCCCTTACTTTGAGTAGAATGCGCATTTCTTGGGCTGGCTTGTCTTAACACCTTCTTCTGTCAGGCGAGCGGCGGCCTAGGGTTTTTGACTCCCCATAACCTCTGGGACTCTTAATTGCCCAGATTCAATTACGGATGAAGCATTTTGAAAGAAAGAAAGTCAGATAATCCCTTTATCATAGTTAAGGGCATTTTTAAAAGTTTTAGGAAACACTAGGATCTTTCCTTTTCTCACCTCATTCCAAACAGGGTGTCTAGGTTTCAAACTAAGACTTGGTAATGTGGTTAAATCATAGCGCTGTGCTGTTGTTATATCGTTCTTTGTTAAATATGGAAAATAGTTTCAGTACTTTTAACAGTGAATAGGATTGAATAAATTACATGTTGAGTTTAAAACATATTTTTACCTGCGTTCCTCCTCAAAGTGTTACGATGTAGATACATAAATAGATATTAATGAAGGAAACAAATTTAATGCTAAAAAAGTGGATTTTTTAAGGTATAATGTATGCCTTCATGACTTAAATATAAATAATGCATGCATGTCTCAAATTTTTCCTTGCATGTTAGATGATATTAGAATTTTTATTTTGTGTCCCGTATGATATTCAACTCAGTAGGTAGATACTATAACTGACATTTGTGCTTGTCCCTTGACAAGCTGTGGAGGCGAAAGGGATAGATAACCCCAGTTATTTATATGTGCAAGACATTCTCCCATTTTTTGTATTTTTACCTAAAGTTGCTAGTGTGAAGTGAAACATGTCGCATTGAAGCATATTTTTTACTCTGTGGAACGCTAAAAGTTTCTTTTCGATTTCCTTACGTAATAGAATACCATCGGCCTCAACAGTCCACCTCATTAAATGTTATTATTTTTAAGCCATAGTGTTTAAATTAGAAAATAAAAGTAAAATTAGTGCTTCAGAGAGAAGGATAAAGAGAAGAATGGAGAGGAAGTCGAACGAGGCAGCGTTCATATGTTAATGGGAAGAAAAATTTTGATTGAGGAAATTAGAAGAGTGCAGAGAGAATGGATGGAGCAGATGATAATGGAAGAAGAGTTGTCCAAGGCTGTGGAAGAGGGAACAATATAGAGCAAGAGTGGTAGAGGAGGAGGAAAATTGATATTTTGGATAGAATAATGGGAGATAGCACGTATGCCGAACTGAAGAAGGACATCATATGGAAAATGGACATCGTGGGGAGTGTGGTATTCCCATGCAAACGATGTATTGCTCATAATCGTAGTAATCCATTTGAGATAAAGTCAGTATTTTTAATCAGTCTTTTTAATCTATTATGCATTGCATTCATCTTGTTAAGCTTCGTCCTTTTTTTGAGACGTAAGGGAATCATTTTTGAGAAAAGTTGCCCCCTTTACTTTTCTTATCCCTCTCTCTTTTGTGCTACGCGTAATGTGATGCATGCGCCTCCGCCTAGCATTTCGCTTAATCCTGGAAGACCTCCACCTCATTTCCACATTCAGCCAACGACGTAGGAAATGAAATTCGCGGAATGAAAATTAGAGTGGCAGGGGCCCACGGTGGTCCGACTGCCTGTGCCCACTTCCGACTTTTCCCCAAGACTTTCAAGAGGGCGTTTAATTACGCTCCGGTCTCATTCCGTATACGGTGGGAAGGGAGTAAAAAAAAAGTCAGGAGGAGGCGAGACCGGCTCGAGATTTCCCGATTAATCATCCACTCGCGGCCTTCATTGTATCGAGGACCCGCTGCCGAGGTGTTCTGCATATTTTAGGGCGTAATAGATTGGATGAGGGCAGCTCATCATCCTGACCCGGCCCGACGCAACGTCTTCTGCTCGGGGCGAATGTGTTGACCACCGTGCAGTTCACCCCTGGGACAGGGTCGACGTGGAAATTCCCCCGCTTTCTCTCGTCCAACCCTCTACCGGAGCCGCGACGTCAGAAAAGGAACAACGCTGGGGTCATTACCCTCGTAATCAGTCGGGAGATCCCACTTCCCCATCTCATCGTGATTCTCTTCCATCGCCGCGAGGCGCGAATTCACCTCCCTTTCTTCCAAGGTTCCTTTCTCCAGCACTTCATCCTTTTCATTTACCCCTGTCACGAGTACGCATCTTCAGAGTGAGTTTGTTACTTTTGTACGCCCCTGGTTATACCTTGAATTTAATTTCTGTGTTCTTCCGGAAAAGTCACTATCTTCCGCCAAAATATTTTCGAGAGTTCAGTTCCTCACGTATTTCATTGCTGCGAGATAACAAGGAAGGCCTTTGAAAGAACCATGGAAGCTTACTGCTTATACCGGCTTTCGTTTGTTAACCATCGTCATTTTTGGTATGTTTCTGTAGAGCTAAGTAATTACTTGGGCTTTTGAAAAGCATTTTCTTCGCTTCATTCCGTAGGTTTTTATGTATTATATTTTTGAGTTTTCTACACTTTCTCATTTTAAGATGCCAATTTATGCGCGTGAATCGTAAATATTTCAACTATACATAAGGTCCTTTTTACGGTGATTTCAAATATGCTGCTCAGTGATATACGTGTGCAATTTTAAGTTATTCCTCCTTTTTACCTATGACCCACTCGTACCAGTTTCAATTATCCTACGTATATTGTGCTATTCATACAAATTCTGTTATTATTACTCGAATATCATAATTTTCATCTAGTGGAATGAATTTACCCCCCTACCGTGTACTAATTACTCGTAAACTCGTAAAAACTACTCAATGAAGTTTGATGATTAATATCAGTATGGTATCAAAATCTAAGGAGTAGTTTTTCCACTGATGGTAAAGCATTATTGAAAGAAAATTTAATCTTAGATTTGATGCCTTATTCATTCAGTAAGTAGACGAATATGTATCAGCGATGGTCAAGACTTTTTTTCTGGGGAAAGACAAATATTTTTCATTAAACACAATTCCTTTATTGCCAATGCAGAAGTCACCTAGGTAATAAAATGTTAATCCTATGATAGAGGACAGCATTTTCACGCCCGGCAATTTTCTTCCAGAAAAGTGACTTTAGATACGCGGGATTCATGGTGATATATCGTAGTCTTAAATATCATCTGCCATCTTGCCCAATATTGTTTCATGAATTTCAAGTTGTAGATGGTCTTTCCTCGTTGATTTCTCAAGATAGAATAGGGGGCTGCCATTTTCAACCAAATACTCTGCTACTTATGTAATTTATATTTCTTCCAATAGTAAATTAATTAATAGTGAGTCTAAACTGATGAGATAATTATGTCACGATGGTGCAGCTCTTAAGAGGAGTTAAATTTGATCATTTGGACGATCGGCACATACGTGGAATGAACTCAGATTCAAGTAGCCTTGTCTTGAAGTTTCTTTCAGTCCAGGGGCATTTTAGAGAAAAAATCGGTATCAACACATTCTATTCCAGAGTCGAGGTATCAAAGGCCTAGTCCTAGAGTACTTTACTCACCGAAGCGACCTCTTCTGTCCCTTCGAATGAAGTTCGCGTACTTCCGAAAGGTATAGGAATTTCTTGTAACTTCCCTCGGAACTCAATTACGCCAACCTGACGCAATGGTGAGAAAATGACCCCGGTGCAAGAGATATGTCGTTGCTGTTTGTCACATTTCTCTCCTCCCAGCATTTCTGGTCGCTGTTCAAATATTTGGTGGCATATCCTCCGAAATCCTGCCCCTGGGGCGGGCACGGCCTTTGCGGCTAATATAGCCTTGACCCAAAGCGGAGTGAGCCCCCTTGTAAAGGGAGGAACGTCTTGCAATTTCCCGACCCGCTGCCTAGAACGCGCTAGTCTCACGAAATGGCGGCCAGGGACTAGAAAATCCGCAAGGCTGCTTGCCTGGAATTTCAGGAAGAGGAAGTCAATTGCTTCGAGTAGCAAGCACTGCCTCCGTTCTCCTAGATATTTTCGCCCGTGACTGTGGATAAATCCCCTCCCAATCGCCGGGTCGCAGGAATGGAGAAGTGGAGTTCGATTAATCGGCGTAAGCAGGATTGAAAAGAATCTATCTCTTGCCGTAGGTAAATGTTCTTTGTCGTTCTTATTCATCTCTGTAATCCTCTCTTAAAATCGCGAATGGATTCGGAGGAAGAGAGTGTTTGAAATATTGCTCAAAAGACTTCTGCATATGACACGATTTTCATTTAAGGATACAGTTTAAGCTGTTGTTGCTATTGGAGGGGATTATTGGTGACCTACAACTGAAGTAATTTTCGCCTTATAGGGTAGCTGTGTAAGGGATGGGTGGGTAATTTTGTACAGGTTGAATTTTTGAGGGAACGGAGAGAGGGTGGAGTGAAATCCGGCATCGACATTATCCTGCTCTTCACGAAAGGCGGCAAGGTCTAAACATCTTATTTGACGGATGTAGTACCTACTGCACTGAAATTGCTTTTTTCAACACTCCCAGGGGGGAACACTTTACCAATGAAAATTCTTCCATTGCCGGAGCCCATTCAAACCCTGGTCCTCGGAATAAGAGAGTAGGTACTCCAGCTAACTGATCACCTCGATCGCTAGAGTTTATTTTCATTTTAGATATTTTTTCTTGCATGGGTAAATTATTATTCTTATTCTGCCAGTTAAGACAGGTTTTTGATGAGCAACGAATGAAATGATGTCCAGTACTGCAGACCTCATATCCACTCTCATTCTATCCAAACTACCCACTTTTCTCCTCCTCTCGCTACTCCGCTTACCTAATGGGACAATATATTTTTCTCTAGGAGAAATGTTTTTATTTTGGCGTCATTTTTTTATTGTTTGCATGTAAAACCTTTCGGAACCTAAAAGTTTTCTAATTGTTGACACCGTTTGGTGTTTTGCCAATATCTTTCACTGCCCCTCCCTCTCTGGTTAATTATCCATCGTTTTTAGAGATGGCATAGCATGAAGAGGGTAAGTTGATCCTCTACTCCTATCGGCATTATTTCCAGTAGATAATTATTATTGCTCCCTAATTATTTGTAAAACATTTATGTGCTATCTTTGCACGGTTCAGCCACACTAAAAATCAGAATACGTCCTGAAACTTGTGCATTATTTGTCCACGTTTTTTTCGTCTGGATTGTGAATTGCGTTTTAGTATTTAAAAAATAATTATCTCCTTTCGTGCTTTTTTTTCTCGAGACTTACTGCCAAAATCTAATTTTCATGCCCGTTGGTATTCCACTCCCTGACAGACATCTTTGCAACGGCTCGCTGGTTCGCGTGCATCTAGGATCCTTTGTAAAATTGTGTACTTCCGAGTGAAACCGCCAGGCCAGCTAGTCAACAGCTTCTGGGAATCCCGCTCGACCAAGTCTCCTGTTCCGGAGCTGAATTTCTAAACGCAGACGCGGCCGTAACAATCCACCATTAACCCCCCTTCCACTGAGCCCTGCGGCCCTACCCCATCAAACTGGCTGCAAAGTGCTCCATTTCACGGCGTTTCCCTCTTCGAGCTGACACCTCCCCACGCCCCCCTTCACAGTCCGAAGTGACCCAAGCCCAGATACCCATCCCCTCCGGGTTCCGCCAACTCCCGCCGCCGCCGTTGCGAAAGTATTGAGTCCGCACCTCGCCTCACGCGGGACGACGAAACGTTGGCGGTGCTTCCACGGAGGGGCATCTCTGGGGCCCACTATAGCTACATCGTCGAGGGGTTGGGGGAGGGAGGTGTAGCAAGCGAGGGTCCTGGCACTAGGAAGCGGGGGTCAAAGGGAACAGCGGCGCCCGCCACCATCGCCTCGTCCCTGGCCTTGGGCCCGCGGGGGCCCTCTTTCGCCCTCGTAACTAACGCCTCTGTCGGACCCTTTAATCTCGGACGGACATGGAGGGAAAGAGCATTCCTCGCCTTCGCCTTTCTCTCTCTCGTACTCCCATATCCCTAGCTCCATATTTCGCGTCCATTTGAAGAACTCCCATCTTGCCCGTTTTTGTTGAGAAGCTGAACAAGTCGATGTAACGTAAAAGAAATGAAGCACTTGAAATGTTAGACGAGAGAGGGAAGGCATTGTTACTGATTAGGAAAAGTCACCGTGGGAAAATGCAGCAAGTTCTTTGGGGAAAGGAGACACATTCTGCCGTTATATGCCGTTATAATGGAAGATATATGAGGAAAAATCTTTAACTTATATCATAAATAATTCTAAAAATCTTCACCTAAAATATTTTAAGTGCAATATGGTTGTGACCCATGTTTTGAAAATGATTGGTAAATCAAGGCTCCATATTATAGGACGAGTGTCGTCGCTTATTTGAGGTATAGTCAATGGTTGTTACATTAACTTGACTGTTACCATGGCTGTGGATAACGTAATAATTGTCCCTTTTCTGTATATTTTGTCACGAGCTGTAAATGGGTTATCAGGTCCATCCGCCCGGTCACAGGGAATGAATTGTTGCCGTATTCTTGATTTAATTTAAAGCTGTGTACTATTTTTAGTAAATAACTGAAAATTAATCAGCAGGTCTTTGGGGCTTTCCACGGTAAACAAGACCTATTATTAGCTCTCAACTTCGGCTGGAACAATCGCTAGGTTATAAATATACCTAAAGTTTTAAGTTGAGAAAACAGCATACTACGTACTTTTAATTGCTTAGGGGTTTGAAAGCGTATGATGAAGTAGTGAGGAAAAAATTAATTAATAAGAGACCAACGTTTCGGTTAAAGCAAATTAGTTGCATCATGGTTGAGGCCTAATTTCAAAGTACGATATCCTTTTGCGTTGTTATGAAGCCTTTAATTCACCTCACCATCTCCATCTAACTTTATAGGCCGTAAAAACTACTATGTTTGTATTGGATTCTGCCTCAATTAGGACCTTCTAATATAATTATCTTTTAACCAGTGGCTCTTCCTTTATCTTCCATCTTCACGTCAACAAGCATAATATTCACTTTCCCATGAGCACACTCCACCCAACGTAGAGACTAGGATAAATTAATTAACTATTCGACTTTATTTAATGAGTAATAAAGATGCATAAATGAACATACATATTTTGGTATCACCTCTGTTATCAATAGCATGTAAAAGGAAACTAAGAGCAACAAATACTTAACAAATAGATTAGAAGTAAAAATAAGGCCATTCTATTTCAGGGGGCTATTGAAATAGAGTGCATAGTTATCCGTTAAGAAGTGGGGAGAATAAAAGTCATAAATGATTCAATTACTAAAGTAATGCATTACCCATTAAGAAAGTATTGTGGAGGAAATTCATGTCATTATTTGTTTCCTTAGTTAATTAAATACAGTGAAATGAATGGATTTCTGTTAAAATCAGTTTTTAAAGTGGTTCCGTGTGGTTGAAAAAAATGTGGATTCATCCAAATACGATTAAATTTCCAACCATTTGCCTTTTGCATTTGACTTTTAAGTCTTTCACCCAGACCCCTTGCACTTACTTAACATAAATCTCCAGAAACTTTTGCGTTTACCCCTTCAGTCATAAGAGAGTATTTTTTCCCATTAATGTAGACAAGAGAGCTTCCATTTCAGAGTAAAAGCATTTCATGGCAACACAGAATTTGAAGATCACTGAACTCGTATATGATAGCTGAAGTCACCATCATCATCCTTAGTTTCAAATCTTCTCCGCGTTTCAGAGTGTGAGGAGTGATGCAAGAATTGGGTTGTAAAGGAAAGGAGAAAGGGTAAAGAGGAACATGGTGTCCTACCCTTAACCAAAGACACATAGGAGTGTAAAATTTCACGTTACATCAGAAGGATGTACTTATGAACCTGAATGATCTCAAAACAGCACGTAAATAGGACTGATCTGCCAATTTTAAATTCAACTTTTTTTCATGCGGTAAAGGATGGTAAGTCGGTATTTCAGCCATCTCCAAACTGGAAAACCATATTCCCTCATGCTTAAATTAAATCCTGTCTATTAAATCAATCCTGTTGTTATGAATGGTAAGAAAATCTTTTCTTTTTCATAAAATTATTATTATTATTTATTTAATTTATTCTGTTTGAATGGCCACCTGGTAAAATTCCTTTCACTTTTAGTCTGGTGAATTTTGTTTTCATTTAGGCTCTCAAAAATAATACGCTAATAGATTTCTGTGTTGAATTAGTTATCAATTTATTACTGCCAATTTTCGATCTCCTTTTTGAAGAATCGTAACTTAAAACGTCTCGACTTGTCTCCCCCGTAAGGTATTTTAGCAATGATAGTTGGTCAATGAAGTTGAGGAGGGATACTATCCAGTCCATTGGGTCGCTCATGTCGGAGATATGCGTTACTGAGGTCAGTTCTCTAGTCTTCGATGCCAATTTAAGAGTAACTTCCAAAGGGAACTTTGAAATGTGGTGTTCTTAGGAAGAATCGTGATTGCCCACTTATTCCACCAATCCCCTCATCACTTTTTGACTTCCACGAGAATACCCCTCCGTCCAGTCCCAAATTTTCCTTATTTCCATCCCTTTCCTTCACTACTGCGTTCAAACACTTAGTGTCATTTGGGTATCCCCGCCCATTTATAACTCTTCTGCCTATTTGTCCCACCCTGCATTTGAAATTACCACATAAATTTATCATTCCGGACCTTCGCGAACATTGCAGTGGCTGAATTATGGATTATTTTCGGCCGGTGGCAGGATTGACCTTACCCCCCCCCCTCATCTCCCTTCAGTGTCCCCCCTCTTTTCAGGGTACGAGATAATTTTTGCTTCATTTTTGTCCACAGTCCCAGGGTCGTGTGTGAGCTGGCTCGCCGCGGCCTCTGAATAGAGGTTATTCAGCCGGAGGATAAATAGTGCCATTTATTGGATAAAAGTGGGTTTTCACGAAAGCGTTCCAGCCAACGAATTATCTTTCGGTGGTTATTTATTTAATGCGGAGCTAATTAATGTTATATGCACTGCATTATTGCATTATTTGAGTGTGTTTGCGGGTGTTAATGAGGAATTCTCCGGTTGTTCATTCCCTGCCTTTGTTGCGACCGCCACGTTCAGTAAAATACGAATTAATAATTTATTGACACTCAAGTGCCTTCAATGAAAATTACGGTCAAAATCAACATTCACATCAGTCTAGCTTTTATGGAACTAGTGAGCCTATTCAATAATAACTGCTACCTGTTATGCTACGTAAAATATCGGGTTGACATATTTTAACGCTGTAGAGCACTTTAATATTACAGTATATTTCTAGGTCCTTTGTCCCCATTTTTTAAGACGTACCTTCTTTGTGCTCACAAGTGGTTGAAGGGCAGAGAAGAGCCATTTTGTGTTAAAAATGTTCATCCTTTGCTTTGTCGGTGGGAAACTTTGTCATTTTAAATGGCCTTTCCTAATTCAATTCTCGGGCTCATAAAATAAGTGAGAAATTTTGTTTCCCAATCTTCAGGTTTGCAGCCATCCTCGCAAGTGAAAGATTAAGCTAATGAATAATTGGCTTATGTTCATGCAAAGAACTCTCACCGACAAGCTCACTCTCCTTTATCATTTCACTCACTCACTGTAAGCTAGGTTTCCATTCATTTCATTGATGAAAATCTAATTCCTTCCTCCTTTTTTCAAAAATGTGCTAGGCACGCCGAGGGTCATAGCCGTTTTCTTTTCTGTTACATCACTCAATTAGCTTGACTTAGTACTGGAAAAAGTTTAAGTCCTCGTTAGCATGTTTCATATTTTTACCCGGCCTGTTCCTTCGCCAATGATGTCTAGTTTCCGTCTGATTTAATTACTGTGAGTTACCTTACACGTGCCAGAATCGGGAGTTCAGTAACTCCTAATCTCGGTATTAATATCGTTATTTACCCTTTATGCTCATATTTATAGTATCTTGCTAGTTTTGATACAGTGACTTGAGATTTATAACGTCACAACCAGTGTATCTTTCAATCCAGGTTAAACTTCGTAATATATACCCCTTGCGCAATTCTACGTTATACGTTTTTGAATTTTGTGCGTCAATTATCTTCGTTCCTAACGTGGATGAGCTACTGAATATGTTTACTCTGGTCTGTTCCTCTTTCCGCGAACGACGAGGTGCTTCCATGAAAACTCGCTAAAAAACGAAACAAAAACGCGATCAATATCCTTCCCAACAAATGAGATGCTTACCAAGGCTCAGTCGTAGAGGTGAAGTCATTTACTGGAGGCAGGCTGTGCTTATACTGGCTCTCCATGAAATCACTGGATCGAACGATGAGTGCCCTCGGTAGAATCTACCAGTGCATAACAATCTCTCGTTGCATCTGAATATGCAGACTGTACGATAGCGGCTTACTAGGTAGTTCATGACTGCTGGAATATAAATGAGATTCCTTGGAGATGTTCTCCCGGTCTGGGTGGATATTCATTCTCCTCTACTCTCTTTCAACACTTTTAAATAATTTATTCCTTTTCTTTTGCTCCCTCTTTAGTTCAGCATATGTGTTATCTCCCATCGTTCTTTCCATGAGGGCTATTTTTTTCTTCTCTCTTCTAAATCATTTTATCTTCCCGAACAATCTTCAACAAACAACTGACTATCGATCTTGATTTACCCATCCACTCTGTCTCCAGGTGATTTATTCCTGCATTTTATCCGTGCTTCATCCTTGTTCTTTACTTAATTATTGCTATTCCTCTCCGTCTATTGTAAATTTTCCATTCCTATGCATACCTATATCCCAAAAGTCTTTATCCATACCCAAGGTTAATGTTAAGCAGCCAAACAACGTTTCGAATTCCATTTCAAAACTGATCAAATTCCATTCTAAGCTCTCTAAATTAAAATAATGGTTCCATAGCTAATTTCTTTAGTGAGTGAACGTTTTTTTAAATATCAAATTTTCCCCAGGTAGATCTATAATAATTAGACCGCTTTCATTAAAAGTGCTAATAGAGCCACTGAAATGCCTTATATATCACAACTTTCTTCCTTCTTTCGTATATAGTCGTGACTTATTTTATTCGTCAAATTTATCACTTTAATTTTCTTAGTATTAAATGCCATACCTACTGTATTGTCTCTTCATCTGGTAGCGCATCTTGTATTGATACAAAATCAAAGATAGAGGAAGAGAACATTGCTATCCTCTGGTATGTTAAGTAAACCAATTTAGCTTTCTCCTCCTTTTTGCATGCGTCTATCTATTTTTCAAAATAAAATCTACCATGTTATTTTATCTATTATTTCTTGATACATTTGCCCGCCGCGGCGGGTTCATCAGGCATTCGTTGAGATGTTTTATGCATCGAAAGAAAACAAGCGAAACTATAGTACTTTAATCTTCTGACGGCCCACCTTTACTCAGGAATCTATTCATTCAGTGCTAAATGCATGGAAATAGGTTGAATATAAGATGAGATTTCGCTAGGTGTGCCCCAAAATCTACGGTATAAAAGTTAATGGAACCTTTTAGCATCACCCGCGGTTGCGCTTTTGGTTCTCAGTAACTCGCTAGAACGAAATTCTATGGCAGCATTTTCCGTATACATAATCTGAGTAAAGTACTGGAGCTGTAATGTAATCTGATTTTAATCATTTTGGTGGACAACTTCATTCTCCTACCCTTTATAAGGATACTAAGCAAACACTCTTCCATATTGTGTCCCGTTGACGCTTCGCAAACTATACAGATATTGCTCTCAGTGCATTCCTTAGTGCCTCTCATGCTTTTCAGCTACAAGGGCTGCAAATAAGCTATGCAAAACCTGAAGCAAACTCAACACTTTAGCCATAGCAATTAAATCAGAAATAATGAAACAAATCGCTCAGTGAATAATAATCGTAGATCTCTAGCATCTGTCAATGGTTAGTAGAAAACCTCCGTGAATACTGAGTAAATTTGATTGTTTCTGAGTTTTCCTCGAAGACAAGCTTATCCGAGTTTAAAAAATGATCGTTTAATTTGATAGTTTTGCACCAATCAAGGTAGGTTTTGATGGAATATTTTCACCATCATTTGCATTTAATTTGTCTCTCCGCTCTCTCCTTACGCTATTTATCTCTTCAAATTAATGTTTTTCCTACCCCTCTTCATATTATCCAGGAACTTTTTCTTATTCACTCCTCCCCCTCGAATACCCATCATTTCCACTTGGTAGTGAACGCTGCTCGGGTGCTCCACCGGGTAATCTCCTCCATGGCTGCCGACGTTTCGGGGTACGAGTCGTACTCCATCATCAGGGCTGAATGTCGTGGCTCCAGATCCAGATCGTGATAGGAAACCTATTGCGCTGTACCGGCCGCGAGGCCTTGCCAGTCGTGCGGGCGAATAATGTCGTGGCTCGAAAAGTGGCCGCCTTATATAGCGGTGTCGGGGCCTCAAGTTCCCTCTGATTGGTCCTTGGGTTTAGCCAATCGGATGCTTCGTAGGACAGGTCGCCAGGTGTTGCTAAGGGAGTAGCCACCGTCTCTATTCATGCTATTGTCCGCAAGCCGGATCTCTATGGCCTCCTTCGTAATCCTTTCCCAGTATTTCTTTTCTCGAGAGATGATCTTCACCTCGTCCCAATGGATAGCATGGTTTTTGTGGATGCTATGTTCGGCCACCGCAGATTTTTCAGGTTGACATAGCCTGAAATGCCTTTTATGCTCTTTTATTCTCGTGGCAATTGTCCTACCAGTTTCCCCCAAGTAAATATCTCCGCATTCACAGGGAATCTGGTATATTCCGGGAGTCGCGAGGCCACAGGGATCCTTCGCTCTAACTAATTGGTCCCTCAGCTTGGTACATGGCCGGAAGAAGGATTCGATTCCATGTCTCTTCAAAATTCTGGAGATTTTGCCGGAAACCGTAGACACGTATGGTATTCCGGCCCTTGCCACCGGGTCCTGGCGTTCTTTATCCTCCCGGGCGTCTTCTCGAACGCTGAAGGCCCTTTTAAGGGCCCAAGATATCTCCTCCTTGTTGTAGCCATTCCGGCGGAAGGTTTTTTTGAGATGATTAATCTCCTGCACTCGGCTTTCCGAGTCGGATATGGCCCTCGCTCGGTGGAATAGCGTGGACAAAACCGATCTTCTTTGGGAGGGAGGATGATGACTGCGTCCATTCAGGTAAAGGTCGGTGTGCGTCGGTTTTCGGTAGACGCTGTGTCCAAGTCTACCATCTTTCCGGCGGTGGATCAGGATGTCGAGGAAAGGTATCCGGTCGTTTTTCTCTATCTCCATGGTGAAGAGAATATTGGGGTGCCGGCTGTTCATATGGTCTAGGAAATGCCTTAGTTGGTCCGCTCCATGTGGCCAAATGATGAAGGTATCGTCCACATAGCGGAAAAAACACTTCGGTCGAAGTGGAGCCGAAGAAAGTGCTTTTTCCTCAAAGTATTCCATGTAGAAATTCGCGATCACCGGAGACAGCGGATGGTAGACTGGTAGATGGTAGACGAAAAAGTGGGTGAAAACAGATACACTCTGAAAATCTTGGAAAACAAGGCAGAGCAGTCTAATCGGCCATATTCTGAGACGTGGTGGCCTGATGAAGAAAGTAGTCAAAAACAGTGAATGGGAAGCAATAGGTTTACTGAGCAGGATGTTAAGGATGTAGGAAAGAATAGCTATGTGAATGTGAAGAGGATAGCCGCTTGGAGAATCGAGTGAAGAACTGCGACAAATCAATCTTAGGATTGACCCGTAGTGGCGATTCCATTGTCCCTAAGTATCTCTCCATCCACCTACTCTGTCTTCTTCTAATTCCTGGTATTTATATGGAATGGAACACTCAATTTTGAGGAGTTTAGTGGCAGAGGGAACTATTTGTTCTCAATTTCGCCCCAAATAAAGCCAGATTAATATGTGTAGCTGTATATTTGATGTTCGGGTGTACCCCGTGTACATAATCAGGTGTGCTACCCGACGTTTCATGGCCGTTGCTGGTCAGTTTATCAAAGATTCCCTTTGGTAACGTCAGGTAACACACCTGATTAAGTACGCGGGGTACACCCGAACGACAAATATACAGCTATATACCCACGAAAGTTTCAACCAAAAATTACAGTTTAATATTATTTAATTAGTTACTCTAACGTAACTTCCTCCTCCGAGTCTCCGGCTAGTATCAGGTATCGTTGCCGTCATAATTCCCGGAGACCCGAGGAAGGACAGCCTCCTGCATTGCACTTGCAAGTGCATCCGCTCGCGCCCTGCACGCCGGGATGCAATTGAAATTATCAACCAGTGAGCTCTTGATACCACTAAGTACGCCCACGCTGAGGACTAACAGTTTCACAGAGTAGCCCGCGTACATTTGCCGGAGTTCGCACAGCAGATCTTGATATTTAGTCCTTTTTTCTATCTCCTTCGCTGCCATGTTCGTTTCGGCCGGTGCCGAAAGCGAGATCACGAACATCGCATGCCAGAGATTGTCGAGGAGAACGATATCAGACTTCGTCGCCTCAATTGGTGGTGGAGAAGGAATAATTCCACCAGATTTTACACTTATCGTTCTCCACGACGGACTCGATGTCTCCAGTACTATACTGTACTACAGTACTACAATTCTGTAGAGGTGTCTTAGGTGGTAATACAATACCCGCATAGCCGAGTTGTGCCGGTTTATGTATGCGTTCTTCGCATAAAAGCTGCAGCCGGAGAGTAGATGGCCTAAAGTCTCCGGCTGCCTTCGGCACGCTCTGCATCTCGTGTCCGTCATGTTTGTGCCAAAGAATAGACGACGGTACACGAGGGTGTTGATGACACCATCTTGGCTCGCGAGCACGAATCCCTCGTTTTCGGACTTCAGACCCTCGGAGCGCAGGAAGGCGAACGTTAGCTCCTTCGAAAGCCCATCCGTTTTCGAGCTCCCTTTTTAGATGGCATAGATTTGCCACACCCAACTCTACTAGGACCCTTATCCGAGAAGGGATGGTTGTGAGTTTCGTTACTGGAATTCTTCGGAACTCAGGACTTCCGCGAGTGTGGAGGTTAACCGCGCAAGCAGACGGCCACCGCCGATTCCAGGGACTCCAGGGGCCGGTGGCTCGTTTTTGACCCATCCGTTTTCTATTATTATTAGGGTTCTTTTTCTCGGACAAACCATGTTCAACATGTTTTTCATGCGTCAGCATGTTCATGTTCTTTATGCGTCCGCATATACGTTCATTGCTCTCTCTCCAGTTTTTTCACGCAATAATTTCTAAAGCTTCCTACCTTTCCTCACCATATTTCCATAGTCTCAGATTCATAAAGATTTAACCATCATATGTTTTATAACTGATAAGCCGTGCATAAATTACGCAACATTTAAATGGGCGGATGTTAAACAAACGTTTACGATCAACGGGGAGAGGAGGGGGGTGTTTTCAAACCTTTTCCTAACTTTAGAGAATGATACATTTTAAATTCTTTTTTTATTCGAACACTAATGATGAGCGTGTAATGAGTAAATAAATTATAGTATTCACAAATATGTCATTATATTTTATCTCTCATTTGCTATTTGCACAAGGAGAATCATAATATATTGATGGCTCTTGATCTAAAATGTCTCATTTTTATCCGAGCGAAATTCTGTGTATCTTAAAAGTCCTCGTTAGAACAACTGCCTGTGTTCTATACATGAGAAGGGAAAGGGCAAATCTTCAGCATGCATCGGGGTGTACCGTGAACTCTATCTCGTTAGATAAATACACTCAACAATTGACAGGAATTATGTTTATTATTTCTATCATTTTTGTTTATTTTTAAATTTGTAGATATTATAGTGGCATAAAAAGCACCTAAAATGTATCGTCAATTTTATACAATACGGTTACATTTCACTTTCAAATTACTTATTGGTTCCGTATATTCGTACAATTAAATGCAGTTAAATGCATGTCATGAGCATGAATTAAGTTCATCCACGAATATGAAAGGTCCCAGATCTATTTATGTAGGAGCCTAAAGTTGTGTACTCTTCTTTTATACTCGGTTTATTGGTTTTTATGCTATTAATGTATGTGAAAGTATATGAAGCTATTTCACTTTATAAAATTTTCGCAATTAATACTATAGAGTCCATCATTATTTCTTTCAAATATAGCATTTTAAATGGGGTTTCGTGTGGTTAATATATATTTAGTTTAGTATTATAATGTAATAGATGATTTTTCATTCTTTTGACTTCAATTTTCACGAGTTTTTTTTAACCGCTTTTCAAGTCATAAATAGGAAAATATGTGGCCGGCAATAATCACACCTAGTGGATAATCATGGATGATACATGTGTTTCATTATAATTCCAATGTTGAGTTTACTGAACAAAAAATTCCCTGTAAATCGTTACAAGTTCAGTTCGTTTGTATGAAATTTTTTATCTGAGCCATCAGAAGTTGACCGTATAATTTAAAATTGAAATGCATTTTTCACTACCTATCAGATGTTTGCTAAAACTGTGTTTGAATTTGATGTTCCACCTCACAAAAAAACGCAACGAAAAACGGCCCTCTGGAAATTATGCGTGACATCCAAGCTTCTATTTGAGCGCTGTGTTCTCACGTAATCCTTTTCAATCGGCGACTGCAAAATAAATACGCTTGAGTTCCCAAATCATTTGTGCACTTTTTCGAGCTAATTATAATTGGCCATTTCCATGCTCAAAACTACATCAAATAAATGACCCTCTCAGCTGTCATTCAAATCACTCACCTTTTTTTATTCATCTCCCGTCACAGTTTACTATCGGGTTTCTTTTTTATCCGTATGCATTGACTTTCTTTTTTTATTTAATTTTGGTTGCTCATCTCCTGTGACGCGATCAAGCAATATGTTTATTTGATTAATAAGAGCATTCTCGAATCCTCATTTAAAATCCCATCACGAGAAAAAACCTACATTAATGAGCTTCTGGCGCTTTTAGCTCTAGGGAAGGCTCATTCTGCAAGTCTAGTTATTGATACCTTCAGGTAACAAGCTCAATTATACTAGTTTACCCGTTTCTGCCCTATCTTTGAACCTTGTGAAAATTAAAATACAAATAGAAAAGTTTGGAGTTCGCTGACCCCGGGCCACAGTGGGGCGAAACCCCAAAAAGCTGGCCAAAATTAATACTGCTGTTATTTTTACCAATTTTCTGGATTTGAAGGCTGTTCCTTATGTTTATCGATCCGCTGATTCCGAATTTGAAGTTATTTTGCTGTACCGTTGATATTTTTGTTTTTATAAGTAAAATTATGAAAACAATTGATTGGAACAAATTTGAAATAAACTTAAATGGCGCGCCTAAATACATTTATCCCGCAGAATCCGAATTCTAAAGTTTTTTCGGTGCATTTCTGATAATTGTTGTTTTAAAACAGAAATTGTTTAAAATATTTATTTTCACTACTTAATGAAAGTCAATATTAATCGTTGCTGCTGAGCATTTTCGATCCGCAGGATCAAAATTTGATATTATTCAAAATTAAACTTGAAATAAACTGAATACAATTGAAATGTTAACATGTCATTACACGGTGATGCACGATATTGAATGCACAAACACAAAGTACAACAATACACAAGTGATTATAAATAAAAAACATATAAATCATCATCTACAGAATCATCATCCGATTCCAGAGAGGAATCTGAACAATGAACGCTTTGGTCGTCGCTAGTTGATTGGCACACTAATAAGTCGACAGCCTCAGTACTCAAGGTGTTCATTTTTTTGTGGTATCTGCCTTACGATGGAGATGATTGGGTCTGATGCCGCCAACAGCCACACAAAAACTTCTTCCATATTTTTGTCCCGCGATCACTTCCGAGAAAAATCCTCGCGGAACCGCTTGAAGCGCGTGAAACGCGTAACCGCGTGCTTATTGCACGCCTCTTGTGCCTCCTCTGACATTTGCCCAATAGGCAGTAAGGCATTACCTAGGATCTCCTTCCCGTGCAAAAGAAGTTTGTGCACAGCTGTCGGCCTGTAGTACCATGGGTAAAAGTGAATGAACGGCCTAGCAGTTTGCTGCGCATATTCTTCAAACATGTCCACATCTATTTTGTGCCCTCTTGAAATAACTTGCAGAATGGTGTGGAAATGCGTAAGGAGATTTGTATTTAAGCCAGTTATAGAGGCAGACACGGCCGCATTTTTGAAAAAAACGTCGCGCTGTGTTACCGTCATTGCTGCTTCCGTGAACCTGCTTGGGTTTGTCTACTATCAATCCAAGCTGAGATCTTATTCCGTCCTGGATGACCTTCTTTCTTTCCTCGACTCGCTCTTTCAGCTCCTGTTCGCGCACTTGCCACTTTTTAACATCGAGTCTGTACACCACATGCAGACAGCATTCAAACACGCGTATCCAGGCATGGAGTGTTGACAATCCATATTCCAAGTTTTCCGTGTTGATGGGTCGGGTCAAGATATTTTCGATATCATTGAAATTCTTCGATGTTGCGTTGCAGAGGTAACACTTCTGGGCCGATAAAGTGTTTGATACGACATTACAGACTTTGCCATCAATCATTGTCAAAGCCAGTTTGTACGTAACTATAACTCTTTTTCCATTAATTACACTTGCAAAAGATACTAGGTTTTCTTTTTGATTTCTCACATTTTCTATTTGATTCATTATGTGCTTTCGTGTTTCCTTTGCAAATTCAGTCGGATAGAGCAGAGTCTCCTGCCAAAGTATTTTCAGGCTCCTGGCGAAAACAACGGCGATACTTTTTGGCTGTATTTTGTGTGATCTGAGTAACATCTTTGACCACTGCCGCTACATCTAATTTTTCTTCAGCACGAAGGACCATCTGTGTGGCGTACGCCAGCTCATCAGGACTGGATTCAAAACGTAGTATTTTGGTTCGCCTTCGTTTGGATCTCTCGCTGGAGGAAGTGAAATTAGAAGTTGGACGGCCAGCAGTGGTTGGAATAACAACCTCTGCTGGTATATCTTCAGCAAAAGAAACGAATACCTCAAGCCATTCTTTGTTGACTTCAAAAAAGCTCTCTTCAGTTCGTGAAGCCCGTTGCCATCTGCGTCGGAACGCGCAAGCCAGTCCCACTCCTCGGACTACGATACGTTAGTTAAGGCAACTTGTAACATTGAGCTAAACCCTCAAGTTTACCTATAGATATAGCTTAGCTAAGCAATTGCTTAGCTGAGATACGCTGCCAGCGCTATTACTGAAGTAACGAGCAAAATATTCGAAAAATGGGCCTGATGAGAATAATGGGCGAGTCAAGGATAGTTCGGTGATGTAAGTTTTTTAGCTTCATAACTCGTTCGGGCAGCTTGGGGCAGTAGATTATTTCAATATTCATTAGTTAACACCTTCACCTATAACAGGTACAAATATTTCGGTGCAACACCGTGCAACACTAAACTTTTTCATTGGTTAAAAAAACTCTTTATATGAAATTCAAAATAAAAACATCACTTGGAAATATTGAAAATTACAAAGATTACCATTATTTTTTTTGAATTTCTGCAAAAGAAATTCAAAATTAAATTGCATTCATGAGCTGAGTCCTTCAAACAAAAATGAAATAAGTACAACCACTGCGTTGTAACGTCGACGTGAAGTGGACCTACTGCTTCTGTGTTAGCGCCCGTGGCACTCACGACGTTTTGAACAGTCTATTCAATAGTGATTTATTCGCACAGGTGCAGTCTTATCTACCTGTCAAACATATTTTACTAAAGCTCAAATATTATTCTATGAAATCTATGGTTAGAAAAGCCCTAAATAAAAACTTTATTTTTTTGATTTTGGCCAACTTTTTGGGGTTTCGCCCCACTGTGCGGGCGTCCGAGTTCATTCTTCTCTTGCCTAAATAAACCTCGTCACGAAGAGTGAACAGGGTCAGTAGAGCATGAAATTGCATTTTCGGTGTCTTGAATGGAGGACGCAGGAGCTAGCTTTACCATTGCCTAGATTAGTGGCTCCTTCTAAGAATTAGAGCTGAGGATGAAATGAATCTCATCTTAAACTCTACGAGAGTAACAATGAGCAATCTGGAGCGAAGTAACTTATTACGGCACTGAAGTATCTATCTCTCGCGTTTGCAGCATGACACGTTGATTTGCAGTTTTTACATCTCAAAAGTAACATAATTTCTGCTCCATTTGTAACTTTGGCAATTTGTGGCTAAAAATATAATTTTTATGCGTTGATTATTCTTGGAATTTATTCTTTTTTCATCCTATTTGTTTCAATTATTTTCTACTTATGCTGAAGTGGATTAGAGACGAGGTCATCTTTCTCAAGTAAAACTTTCTCCGCTCTCGTAAAACTTTCAGATTTCTGGCCTCAGTCCCTTATGTGCGACTGAAGTCTTGTGTTAAACCTCGTACTATTGACCTTTTCGGGAAGAGCAGTCGAAAAAGCTGTGGTATTTGTTTTGTAAATGTTTTTCTCTTGGGAATAGCGTGTTTCTTCTGCCTAGGAACTCTAGTGTGAAGAAAAAGAAGGTCTATAAGGTCTTGAGTAAATAAAATCCTTCTCATAGAAGCAAGTCTTCCTGAGAGAAGAAATCTTGAGTAAAGGGAGGTAATATTCCAAGTGGTAGATAAGACTATTGGAGGAGAAAAATATTTGAAGAAAAAAGACTAGCCTTGACTGTTTAAAGAGCTCCTATGTTATGCCTGTAACTAATGATTAGGTTCACAAACTAATGGAAACAAAATTTTTATTTAATAAGAGGCAGATTTGTGTATTGGCCATATTGTTTAAGAGCAGAGATTTGTTGAATCCTCAAGTAAAGACATAATAGAATTATGAATTAGATAACTTAATCGTCTAATATAGGTATATTATAATATTTTGCGATTCAGAAATCAGTCCATCACTTACGATCATTGATGTATTTTGAGACCTGGATGTGAATAAGAAGGCAGTATGCTGGATGTTGATGTAAGTGAGGGAAAAAGAAGGTATCCATTCGATTACATAGGGTATGCAGAGTACAAAAATTCTTCTTGTAATTATAGGTATTTGTCAGTTTCTTTCATCAGCTTGCTGGCGGTTATTTATCGCAGCATTTTGAAAGATTCTCTCTCTGGCTCTTCTATGCATGCGACTGGAAACTTTATTTCAACGATTCAGAGCACCGTAACGACATCGCAGAGCATTGCGTGCTCCCGCCTCTGGTATCCATGATGGATGCCCCAAGATATTCTTGCACCCCCGCGTCACTCAATCAACTGGGTTAATCTGGTCGGTGAGTGTACTCGACCGCCGCCCCAAAGGTCGAGGGTTCGAGGGCTGCCTGGGGCAGGGAAATCGTGATTGTTATTTCAGTCCCTGATTGCGAAGCGAGATTGCTGCGGACATAGGTTTACCGTGCATACGGTAGCGACCGCGTCGTATCGTATTCGGATTCGGGAGGCGGTGGAGAATCGGATAGACTGAATTCAACGTTAATCCGAGATGGCCTCTTACCTATTTGGACTCAATAACGCCACAACGATCCATATTTGCTGGAAACAAACTTTCTATGCCAATGTAAATTAAATTACTTGGTGTTATCCACCCGTTTTCTCCCGTTATGGGGAAGAAAATATTTTTCGTGTAATTTTCATCCCATAAGGCATAGGGAACACTTCATCCAAAATTTAACTGTACTCGTCGTCGTAAATATTCCACGGAGTTGACTGAGATCTAACTTAGTTCGCATATATCATACGATATATTGGTGATTAGATATTGAGGGAAATTATAATGGGAATGGAATACTATGCTCTCAACACAGTAAACAATTCAGAAGCGGTATACCATTGTAAAATCTTTGTCACAGATGGTATTTCAACCTGTGCTCCCGCAATGGGGCGCTAGTACTTCAACCACCTCTTCGACTAAATTAACTCGTGAAGTTGGCAAGTGCAATCTCGTGATCTCGTCAAAATTAATCATTTTCTGCGTGAATATAATTTTTAACACATTCCAGTAAGGTTAAGTGTTTATTTACTGTTTCTGTGAAACATTTACAGTTTCTGATTCTAAACAAATCCTATTTTCAAGCACACTTATTAATATTTTTTTGTTTCTAAAAAACATTAATAATTTGAGAATTTTTAACCATTTTCACCGAAACCGTATTTTAGGAACGTACTCAGTAAATGGCGCGATCAGTATTTGATGGAAAGGGCACGCTTATGAACCCCTGCAGGTTCATCGATGAAACATTGGCACGCTATCGATTTCCATGAAATGAGTTCACAGCGCTCGCTGTATGACCTTAACCTTTGATGCACCGTCCCCGCTTACTGGTCACTAAGATTAATCATAGACGTACACAAAGAAACGTTTCTATGCTTTAATCACAACGGCAATAGCTAAAACTTGTGTATGCAGGCGTATTTTGTGTGATATACTATTACCGGATAGGGTACGCTTTGATAGTTTCCTTAGTCTTTCTTGATTTGTTCATTCGTGTAATGCCTCCTTCCCTAATGTATTTTTCACTTCATAATAGGGTATTTCTTCCTGGCTCTTCGTATTATCAATGATATTTATCTTCCTCACTTGCATATTATTCTTTCTTTGAAAACGCCCTCAGCACCCCGATTCTCTAAATTCCAATATTCTTCTTCAACTTTAAAAATTGAGGAAAGAGAAAAATAAAATGAAAAAAGGGATGAAAATGATGTGGCAAGCCAAATTAGTTCCTTTTCAATTTTGTATTCAATAGTGTATGTGAGCAGATTGAAAGCCTATATGCATAATTTTGCTGCTCCTTTCTGAGCTGCACTGTTCCACAATGGCAAAAACTTATTTTGCAACATTCAGTTAAGGCTTTTGGTACCAACGAAACATTTTTAGCACAACACAGATACAAATGTGACCCTATTGGGTTAGAAGACAGTTCTTTTCCTCCCCATAAACTTTTATTTATTCCATTCAATGGTTATTCCGTACTTATCAATACAGTATAGTAATTAAAAATAGAAGTCTAGTCAATGCTGAAAATGCTAAAATATCAATGCTTATCTTGCCTAATATTTCAAAGGTTTTTAGTATGTTTTCATGGACATTATTCCTACCATATTGTTCTAGAACAGTGTTTAGCCTTCAGTAAACAGGCGTTTTGTACTACATTCCTCTCCTGCTATCACTCTTTCCAAGTTATCCTTGAACTCAGGAGTGGAAACGAACACCGGATCCTCCTGCACGCAAATACTGTTCACTAATTTCTAATCCACTCCTGTCGTGGAGTAGTAATGGGAGCTTGGGAAAAGTTCCAGGGACTCGTGTGCTGTTAATGTAATCCCTTTTAATCGCACCCTGTCCGACCCTGCCACTCTCCCTCCGACCCCTAATATTTTTTCCTGCAGTTTACGCCCCACTCCGCGTCCCTGCATCATGCCCCTCCCTGTCACCCCCTCCCCCTCCGTCCTCCCTTTCTCAATCTTCTCCCTCGTCCCATCAGTGGTCGTCTTCCAAAGTTTCCGCCGCAAAAAGGATCTTTCTCTCCACGACGCACTCCACGACCAAGACGTGAATGCAATAGCGCGCTAGGAAAAGGGAGTAGAACGCGGAATGGTGAAGTTAATGTCCTTTCATCCTTCAGCTTAGTTCTCCACTCCTATCTTCTGGACCTACCACTGCCGCCGTCCGCCCATTTTTCCCCACTTTTCTTCCCTCTGCTCGCATTCCCTCCAATCACATCATTCTAATCCCTGATTCCTTTCCCAAAACCCTTCTCCGGCCCGCCTCCCTTTTCGTGCCTCCATCCCACTCCCCCTTGTCCCTCAATGAGAAGTTATTCCTAGTCCCGACTACTCTACCTCCCTTTTTGCTCCCTCTCTCTACGCAGTCAGGACCACGAAGACGTCTCTGAAGTCGTCGCTGTTTACGTTCGTAAAGGACTCGTCCAACAGAGCGGCCAAAGGGGAGGTCCTCCACCCTCTCTCCAAGTTCCATTCGGCCCTTTTCCTTCGTTTTCGATTTTTGCTTTTTTATTTTTGTTTTACAAGTCCACAAGACTTCGAATGGAGACCCTATTCCTCCCACTCTCATTCCCTCCCCGTCTCTTTCCTTTCTTTTCTCCTCGCGTGCAGAGGAATCACTCAAGTTTCAAAGTGGAGGAGTCATCGCGGGATGAGGGTTTTTACTGCCACGTCCTGAAGGACATTATGCCCTTCTATGTGGCGCAGAATGAGTTCTCTTTTGCCACGTATAAGTTAAAAGAGTGTACCGGCATCGAAACTTTCGATCGTGGGAATCATTTCTTTTTTTTCGCTTGCAAAGGTATTTTTTCTCTCTCTTGGTTGTTTGAAAAGGTCAAACTTCTCTTTTCATTGCTTTGAATGTCCAGCCTTATTACCCGTATTATATCGCTGCTCGTACTCTGTAATTGGATGTATTTTGGAAAAGTATTCATGTTTCATGCAAAAAATATGCTACAAGTCATCACTCGATGTTCAGCATATATCATAAAAATACGCGTTTCGTCGCTTCACACGACGAATAATGCTGTTTTATCTGGGCGAGAGGAGTTATATAACTTACTATCTTCCCTAGCCAGACAGAGAGTTCTATTAAATCGTTGGATAGTGAGATGTAAGAGGCCCTTGAAGTGCGTTTTCTCCTGAAGCTGCACAGTGTATGCTTTAAATACCGTACATATAAAAAAAGATATTCTTAGAGCTCAAGAAAAAACCCTACTAAAGACCTCCATCAAACAAGGTAAATGTTTCTCTTCCTTCGCCATTCTATTTTGATTGGAAGTGTGATTCAGCTGGAGGTCTAAGAGGTGTGTGATTTCTTTCTAATTTTGAAACGGTGGTCTACCTATTTGCTAAGGGAAGTAATCCGTCAGCAAAGTTTTCTGGGACCGATTGGTAGATTTTTGGTAGGAGGTAGGAATTTGTAGGGGAGTAAGGGTAGAAAAAATTCCGACATTCGCATTAGCCTATTTTCAATGGAAGGTAACGCAAATAGTCCACTGTTTAATGGTGGATGAAGTAGTACATTTAAAGTGCTATTTTGAATAGTTGTTATCAAACAAATCTAATACTGCCTAGACTCAAGCAAGGAACATCGGCAAGGGATGCCATTATTCGGTTCACCACAACTCGATCTTCCTTAATCGACTATTTGTTCTGGTATCCTCCTTTATATCCTAGTAGTCGTAATATGCATAGAGGTACAATTATTAATAAATGACTCTCGGGTTTCAAGCCGAGTAAGATTTTGGGTTGCTGACGTTTCTATGGAACACTGGATGAGGTACAGTTAAATTATATGGGATGGTTCCAGACTTGTTTCAGTAGAAGTTTTCCAAATAAATCATTTAGATATATTCTTGAGTTAATTTTTCCCCAGAGCTACTAAATTAACATTTTTAAAATGTATTCAAAACTGGAATATTCAGAAAAATATACCAATAACTCCATTTTTACGAATTTTTCTGCTCCTAGTTTAAATCTACTAAATAGAGTTGCATATTTCTGTCCATTTTCGTCGATATGATTTATTTTAGATGAAAAGTCCAAAGTCATCGAGTCATTAATTGTCGCTGTACATGTTTAAGATTTTTCATCAATTTATCAATTTAATTGTAAACAAGTCTAGCTTAACAATCTAATTCAATCAATCTTCATGTCAAGAGCTATATTCCTGTCACTCAATAAAACATTATATAGGGAAAATGAACGTACTGCGTTAAGAAGAGTGTATCTTATTCTGATAAGCTTTGATGTAACTTCCCATCTCGCCATGTAGACATGGCAGTTCCAGGCTATAAAAATACATATTAAGATGTGAATTCATTGTTCTAATGTGGGAGAAAACTTATTCTCTCGAAAAGGAGTATCAAATTTGGGCTTTGGAATATTTTATTTTGTAGCCGTGCGTAAAAATTTAGCTATAAATTTAGTTGCTGGAGCCAGTATATGGGAAGGATATTGCATATTTTTGCACCCATATATTTGGGAACATTTCACTTGCCCTTGTATTTTCCTACCGAAATGTATAACCCCACCGAGGCATTTGTAAGATCTAAGGTTAGACAGTGCCACATTACGTCAGTGTTTGCAGCACCTAAATCCCAAAACTACCACTACTATGAGATAAATATCATTGGTTGAAGTAAGACTAATTCACTGCCAGTCACTCTGCTTCATTTGTGCCTTAACATATATTTGCCTCAGAATTGAGTTTTAGTGGTATCCAGTAGCTGAGATTTTATCATACATGCTGGATTAAGCTTTTAATTTGGAAAAAACAATATCAATGCCGAGAGTAGTATTCGAAGGCAGAATTTTGGACTCAGCCAGAACGTTACCGATATTGAAATATTGGTATTGAAATTGGTGTATACATACATATTAAAATTATTAAATTATGAAATTATATAAATATTGAAATTTTCAACTTATGTACATATTGAAATATTGAACATTTTTATACTAAAATTTGTATATACATACATATTTAACTGTTGATAATGTGTTGCTGATAATATCATGATAAAAGTTCCTAACTGACATTTATTATTTACAGGTAAGCTGCACACTTTTCAAACGTAATTTTACCGAGTGGGACAGCTGTATCGGTTGGTGAGTGCAATATCTTTTATATTTACTTTGACACTTGTACTTTAATGCGTTGGATATATTAAGCTGAATATGTATTTTTTGCAATTTTCATCTTTCACTAATATATTCAGACATTTACTGAGGAGAATTTTCTTGTTGCATTCACATTTTATTGTAATTCGGTTTTACATGACTTATTAACCGCAATATAAATGACTTATTAACCGAAAGAATTAAATTCAACCAATATGTACAGGATAAAGATTACTGAATGTATAGTATATTGAGATTTTTCTACACTCAAATAAGAGTATATCGCAGTTGCGCATCGACTGTATGCAGCGGCATTTGTAGTGTTATAAGGCGTATGGGATTCAATGCATTTACTTTAATAATTACAGTTCCTTAAGCATCCATGGGTATTACCATCCAATATTCTCATGAGAACGAGTTTTGTGGCCGAACTAGCTTAAATATTTTAGATTGACTCATAATAAAATTCATAAGGTCCACAAACAGATTTGTCGCGTACCGGGTTTCATTACATACTATCGTCTTCAGGTATTCGTATATGCATTGAAACCCGGGTCGTAAGCAATAAATATGTTTTATGGACTTTACGAAGTGTATTCTTTATGTTCGATATGGAGAGGTTCCACATATTAAATCAATAAACCATTAGTTGTAAAATATTTAATATTGGAGAATAATTTTATGAATTTTAAAACCGTCATTAGTATGTTTTTGGGGTCCAGATGAATAATAGTACTTGCAACTCAGTAACCACATTATGTATATGGAGGAAGTAGATGGCAGTATTCCCGAGCACTTTTGCTATCCCTTAGGAGGGAACAGTTTAAAGAAGTCCAGACATTTTTCCTAATTAATTTTATAAAGATTAGGACAGTGTCTTAGATTTCTTCGGTATTGACATATGTTTTCAAAAAATATACTTATACTAGAGTTTATTATGGTCAGAATTCCTGATTGTATTTTGCCTCAAATTTTCTAAATCATTATCATTTAAAATATTCAATTACTATTGGTAGGCTTCTAGGTAACTGCTTCCTAACAATCCCCACTCAAATACCCTTCCTAATTAACACACATTGTTTACATTATATCTCTCTGATTTTCTGTTCTCTTTTGATCTTCTGGTTGAGCTATTTTGTGCTAGTGTCGATAAGGAAGAAAAAACGTAGCTGGAACGAAAATATAATTGCACGAAGAGTAAATATTTTTCTCTCGCGCCTGGATGCCTATATTTTCCATTTTCCTCTTCCTTCCCCTCCCTTATCCTCCTCCTTTCCTCCTCTTCGTCCCTGACGTCATTCAACTATGTTGCGGCAAAAAACTTTAATTTCGAACCCCTCGTACTTCTTCCCCCCTCTCTCTCTTTTCCCTCCCGCATTTTTCTGTTCGTATCCCTCCCACCTCGCCTTCCTGAGTGCTTCGTCTTCCTACACCATCTCTCCATCCTCTGTAACCCCTCTCCTAACACTTAATTCAAGGAGTCTCTTGGACCAACCCACCCTTCTCCTCTGCCTGACCCCATGCCCTTAATTCCCAGCTTCATCAAATTCCTCAGAAAAAATGATGGGCTCAAAGTCATGGTTGTATTACTTTGATTGCTTTATTCATCCATGCAAGTTTTGCAGCAATGTTCATTCTCTTTTGGTTGGATGACTTCACTTTCCCTTTCCCGTTCATGTGTAATATTTTTTGCAACGATATATGTATTGTAAGTTGATTAAAAATGAAGAATCAATGTGCTCAAACTTTCCAAAAAGCAAAATCCTTTTGCTATAAAACTAGACGGTGGCTGAAATTTCCTGAAATGAATTTTTTCATCCATTGTTTGTAGCTCAAGGCAAATTTTACTGGTCGTTTTGTTCGTATGAATAAATTGTATTGCGTAAAATGGCGTCGAAAAGCGAAAATTGCATGAATAAATATGCTAAAATAAAAAAGGAACTATTTTCGTAGAGTTGTTCATGTATTTGAATAGTTTTCTATGCAATACGGTTTTATTTAATGGTACAATTGTCACAGCGTATTCTCCATTCATCCAACTTTACAGCAACAAGCTTCATATTAAACAGCCTTAGGAGTTACTTCGAAAAAATTTGCAAATGTGCGAGCATTCTTTGAGCGATGAAAAATACTTAAATTTACGGTTTCTGAATGAATATCTCTAAAAACACACGCATTTGTAGATAAAATCGCCACTCTATACATATTATCAATTTAATACACTTCCCAAGTCAAATACCTTAAGTAAAATATATTAAGTAGGTACTGAATGCGTTCGCATTTGAGTTTTTGGAACCCCAGGTTAGCCTCAACAGATTTGAAAAATGAGCTTGTGAAGTTGTTTTTCTAGAGAGAGGTTTATTTCACCTATATACTCGGCAGTGTGTTGTACTTAAGACTCCATGACGTTGGTTAAAAAAACTATGTCATGAAGTTGCATCGTGGCAAAAGCCTTATACTGGAGCGGGGAGAAAGAACTCAATGCATTTGCCCTCTTATTCGGTGGACCAAGTCCATTACAAGCGGCGGCTTAGTTTTTAGGAGCGGGCAATAAAATTACCATTTTATTGCTCCAAGGGTCAGCTTTGTGCTCAGGAGACGAACGCTGTGGCTTTGCTCGCTCGATTTGGGCGATTTTGCTGAGGAGATACACGCAAGTTATTTATTCGAGTCGAGTTAATAATTCCCGAAATACGTCTGCGGTTTGCGTGAAACAATAGCTAAGCGCAAGAGAGCATTATTACGAACCCGGGGAAATCGTCCGTATTATCGTTTACGGCCTCCACCCCCCCCTCCTACGTTCCTCGCAACTTCTTTCAACATTTTGGAAGCGAAGAATTTTCCTCGCTCCGCGTATCCTTCGTATCGCGGGCTCACCATCAACCCCCACCAATATTTTTCCCCCTTTCTAGATTTCATATGTCCCAGGGATAAGCACTCCATTTTGCCCGCACCGCAAAAAGATATATGCATGGTGGATATACGAGCATCCAGATAACCAATGCTCTCTCTCTCCCCTTCTCCCTACCTCTTTAGTTCCAACTCCCACCGCTGGGGCGTAAAGCGGGAGTTTATGATATGGCGTAGCCGTCCTTGCTTCGTGGGATTATCACCGTCTTTATATCAGCGCCCGGCCCACCGAAAACCTTCCCTGCTCCCGAAGAGCCCCCTCCCATTTCTCCCTAACCCTTTAGCAACCGTCTACATCTTCCACCCTGCACCCTTGTTCTCCTTAGTTTTCCTGTTTACGTTTCTTCCTTGTCGGCCCGCGTCTTTTTGGCACTTCGATTTCCCCCAACCCAAGACGCAACCGACCTGGCATCCGACCATCTCAGCCCAGACTTGTTGTGAACTGTGTGGAAATGTTAAGAGGCAAGGAAACATGGGCGTAATCAACGTTTATTTAGGGATATTAAGGAATGAGGACTAAAGAGTGAGCTGGTTGAAAACGGACGTGAAATTCTCTCCTATTTTCTTTCGTACGTCGATCGACTTATGCTACGAGGACGGTTCTCCTCTGCTTCAGCTTTCCGGAGACGTTCCAGTTGCAGTGACGTCCAAAATGAGGCAGCACATCAAATAAAGATTAACGCAAATTGTTTCAGATGAATGATCCTTAAGATCCTTAGATCCTTTGATGTCTTTACAGGATACACACTATGCAGTGAGATTCAAATGCCACTGATGTTGTTGCATTTAGCATGAGCTAAGTGATGCAAATATTATCTCTACATTAGTCACCAAAATAGGATGCAAGGATGAAGTGTGCTATAAATATAGGTTACATCGAGATGGTAATTAGGATCTGAAATTAACTTAAAGGCGTGATGTGCATATCATCATCATGGGTCAACAATCCTAAGACATGTTTGACGTAGTTTTCCACGCAAGTCTCTCATCAGTTAACATCTCTTACCTATACAATTCTTCACTCTTTTATCTTTCATTACTTGCTCCATGTTTCTCATGACATTCTTTCCGTTCACTTTTCCCTCGGCGGTTGTCTTCGTCGGGCCATCATTTCCATTGTGGCCGATTAGGTCCTCCCGTCTTCTTTTTATAAGTTTTCAGGAGACATCTACCATTATTCTAAAGATTTTTTTGTTTCTTACTTTTTGTCTCTGAAGTTCATTAAATGCATTAAATATAGCACTCATTTTCATTTCTGCTCTCCTGAAAGCTATAATCTTTGGTAGGTATCTATTTCCCTCGTCAAATTTTTTTTTCTTATAATCTTACGTGTCATACAAAGATGAAATGCATCCTCTGAAGTGTTCTAGGAAAAGCCGAATGCCTCGATGCATTAAGATGTTTTACCTGATTTGTGTACGCATAACCTGCGTCATTTAATTACGAATAGATCTGTCTTTTATTCACCTGTCTTGTCACTCGATATTCCAAGCCAGAATGCAGGCTATCTACTGCTATAATCCGCTGGAGTTATGAACACTTTTTCTCACTCCGATCGGACCAAGATTGTTCCACCTCACATCTTGGTTATGGCCACTCTATCACCTCATAATATTAGAAATTTCAATTGATAATATCCCAATGAAATTTTTAGTCCCCGTACAATTCTTCTTACTCTCTGGTAGATGCATCTTCATCTCTCACTTTGAATAATTTTACCCATCCGTGGTTCCTTTCTCCATCAGTTTATGTTTATGTTTTTTTGTTGTCGGACGGCGTCAATTTCCCACCGTCCTTCCGTGGTTCTCCCACGCCAATCTAATCCCGTCCAATTTCACCGTCAAATGTCCCTCTCTCTCCTCCCCCCCGCTCACCCTCCAATATTTTCTCACGCAATTTTCTCACCGAATCTTTCCTGGCAGCAGCAGTTACCGCCGCCTATATTCCCTCTCGGCTGTTTGGTGTGCGTCCCTTCTCTCTTCTTGGCTCTGGTTTTTTCACCTCCAATTTTTTTGCTTATGTAATCTTCTTTTCTCCCGCAGATTCTGCCTACCCCCTCGATTTTCTCTCTCCTCCACCACTCTCTATCCCTCTTCGTCCTCATCCCGAACTTTCTCACATTTCTTTCCTCTCTTCCCTCCCTTATTTTACGCCTAGGTTCCTCCGCATTATTTTCAATCTCTCCGCCAAATCCCTCAACCGGGCTGGAATTGTAGGCCCGGAGTGAACGGTGGAGAAAAAGTTGATTCGGAATTTTTTTTCCTGCCTCGTCTGTTTCCTAGCTTGAAAGTGATGTTTTTTTTTTGATGGATGAATGGAAGTTTGGTTCGTACTGCCACAGTTGTTGGGCAAAAATTTGTCGGCACCGGTAATATGATGTACGCCATTCATTTTGGCAGCGTAAATTATCCCGTAGACACCCTCAACCGATTTATTTTCGCCTATGTTGAAAATTTGCCGAGATTTCAGATAGTTCGATTGGCTATAACGTTAGTTTTTTCTCTTGACTCAGATCAATCAGAATCTATTCTATGTTGTTTGCCTGTTTGAACCTCACATAGATCTATAATGAATTCCTCTTCTATACATTTCAGAATGTACATTGGATGATTGCATAAGTTACTTTTTTAAGTGAGCACAGATTATTGCAATTTAGGCATTGCGCTCTTCCAGTGCTTTTCGAACGCATTTGATAGTAATTTTTGCTATAAATCGCTCCTATAGGTCACAAATAAAGGTATATGCCAATTTTGTGGATTGCTTGAGTATTTTTTACTCGACCCTTAAACGTTTGATTGGTAACTGAGTGTATTTGTGCCCCTTGTTATATAATATTTTCCTTTAAGAGTAATATTTGGGAACTCTTTGCATGTTTACAATCAGACGACAAATATAGGAAAATCATTTCACACTATCCTATACTATATGTTTTTCCGTAGTCAGTAGTACAACAAAATTTATAGCCTATGGAATTTGGTACGGCTTTCCAAACACAAAGTTTTCAAGAAACCAGCCATGGATAGGTCATTCATTGGTCATCCAATGAGTTGCAGTATTTGTTTTCTAGTACAGTAGAATCGGATAAATAGCTCCTGCTGTCTCTTCATCATTGTGCGGAAATGGAAATGAGTTTCGGCGCCTAGGTAATCGCGGTGCACATGCACCAACGCTCGATCCACTGCGTGAAGCTGGCTTATCGCACGTGTAAACCCTGCTTGTGCGTACTTCCTCCTCATCGAGTCATTCTCACTCCCTTTGCTCACTGTTCCCTGTTTACTGTTCCAATCTTTTTCGCCCTTCCCTTTCCCGTCCTTTATCTCTTTCTCTCTCCCCCCCTCTTCCCCTGAGGGCTTCCTTAGTCCCTTCCACACACTCTCCTTCCAAATGTGATTCTCCTCCCTCCCTCCCATCGCAACCTTTTTTGCTTGTCGGCTCCTTGGCACTCTGTCCTTCGTCCGTTCCCTTTTTCCTCCCTACCTCCTCCCACTCGCTCCTTTACCCTCCCCTTTCTTCCTTTTCCTAGACCCTCCATCTCACGAGATAGCCCTTCCCGCCCCGGTTCCTCCTTTGCGCTACTCACTCGCCTTCCCGAGTCTTCCCATCCCGTCGACCTTTCTCCCGTTCCATCTTCACTCCGTCTCCCGGCGACTCGCTTTAACTCTCTGCAACTCATTCCGCCTTCCACCCACGCCACGATGGCGTCCTCCTCCCTACTCCGTGAGACTCCCTCCTCCCGCGGCAAATTTAATGCCCTCCCTGCCATCTCTCCTCCACCCTCACCCCAATCTCTTACTCTCTTCCTATCTCTATACTTCCCTTCGTGGAGAACTGAGCCGCCCTATACCCCCGGCCTCATATCCCTCTCTCTTTCTCCACCCCGGCCCCCCGAATTCTCGAAACTTCCTCCATGTTTAAGGTGTCTCGCTAAGCTCCTTAACCACTTGAGCGCTAATCTCTTTATATTTTCCCACCTTCTTACTCCCCCTCCCTCTCATCCTCTGCTCCGCTTTCTCTAGTGTTTGCCCCGCAAGCGACCACTCCCCCGCCCCCTCCACCCTATCCGTTATCCGAGATATATAATTCCGCAACCACCACCCAAGGGCTCTTTTTACGCCTTTCCTCCATCCTCCCCTATACTTCCCACCCTTGCACCTCATTCCCGAGGCCCCTAAAACCGTTCCCACTGCCCGAAACCCCTTTCCCGGCCACGCCGCTTGTGAGAGACTGCATCCCTCTCGTAGAAGTTCCATCCCTAGCTATTTCCCCGAGACCGCTCCCCGCAAAACCGCCGAGATGGGGGCGTGGGGCGAGGGGGCAGCAGTCAAGCTGCCCCCGCGCCCTCGGTTGGGGGCGGAGGACTGGGGAGGAGGAAGTCGGAGGGTGGCTGGGATTATTACGGGGGGAAGGAATGATGGAGTATAGTCCCGTGGGATGGAGTCTAAGAACCTGGAACGCCTAGGTGGGTGATACGCGCGCTTTGATGAAGATACTCTTTATTCACCCATCAGCCTTGGCTTAGGTCGCGGCGAAAATTAATTTCGCCTTGGAAATGTGAGCTTAAGTCTTCGACGCCTGCCGGTTAGCCATCTCGGGCTTTGATGTTTCCAGGCCGTTTGTCGCAGTTTCGCTCACCTCTGTGGTCTGTTATTTTTTCAGAATATATGTTTAAAATTATTTACTTACGAATATTATTAGATGGATTATTTTCAAAAAACGTGAATGCTGGTAACGACATCAAGGTAACGCGACGGCCTAGCAATTCTAAGATTCTAGTGTTCTAATCCATTGGGAATGAAATTTGTTTTCTTTCCTTATCTTGAGAGCTTAAGTTAGATAGTGTGAGGTATACTTAACCGTATAGTACCTACTTAAAACCAAAATCTACTATAGACTTCAGAGATTTTTGTAGTCAAGGGTAAAATTTATCTTTGAAATTGACCTTCATTATTAGTACACACGTAAGTGGATACCATCTCCGCAAGTGAAGGATTATTTCATTATATACTTCCTCTGTAAAAGTGTACTGATTTATATTGGATTTGTACCTCGAAAGGAAGGATTACCTTCAGCATTTAATGCTAATATTCATAATTTTGACTAAGAATAACATTTTATTTATTAAAAAATCCCTTACATTCTCTATTTTACCTTCAATCCTAGATATTTCAACTCTTTCTTGTTTTTCAGTACCATACTCAATGCTTCTGATAGATGAGGAAATGTTTATAACTCCATTAACGAATAAATGTCCATAACTATGAAGAGCCGTCTGCATTTATTTCAGCATTCTTATCCGAAACAGTCCTCGTAATATTGACTTTGCAAAAAAAGGATTGATTCTAAGGTGCCCTCTTGCCTCCCCTCCCTTCGCTCTTGTCTTAGGCCTCTATAGTCGCCGCATGGTAATCAGGGAAACTAATCGTGAACGATGTCGTCTGATCCCTTCGCTCAACTGACCACCGAGAGACCTCAAATATCCCTTTCGATTCCTTTAAAACCCGGATGCGTATCCTCCTTTATCCTGGATTAAGTCGTTGGTCTCCACACCCGCACTCCGAATGCATTACTGTTCCTTTCAACGCCTTGCCGCAAAGTTCTCCTCCATTAAGGGCAAGCTAGTGATTTGAGATCCTTCGTTCGCTCGTGTCAAGGTCGGCCTAATGGCTCCGCTGCCGCAAATTATGCATTTTCCTCCTCTTAAGTGATGTTTCTCGGAGGGAGATATGCTTCTTTTCATGGAACTTCGCTCCCATTACTCTGTGCCCCTTAAATGCTTACCTTATTGGTTTATTGATGTGTATATATCCGTATCCTCATGTAGCAATTTGTATTTTTCATTGGGACTCCTTGGAACGTGTTTTCCGAGTGTTCAAGGGCATACGAATGCCCCTGAATTCACTATAGGAGAGGTTAATATTTTTTGCCGGGGAGTCACATTAATTTATTCTTCACAGTAGGCAAATTGATACAAATACAGGATATCATTTCATAAATACAGTATAAGTTCTCATTAGATCCTCAAAAAAACACGTATTATGCATTTTTCTCTGCACTACAAACTGCTAAAATCCAGAACTACTACCAAATCATACAGACAGAGAATCCACACTCAACGCACCAAACCTCACCCTTTAGCACCAAATTGGGAGAGAACTAAACAAAACGGATACACAATGACTGACTGAATGATTGACACCCTACAAAATTAAACGCAAATTACACCCAAACCGATGCAAAGGTGGTTGTAATATTTTTAAAGGATCGTCTGGGTGGTTTAAAAATAGAATTAGTCCTTTTAGCCTTTTCAAATATTTTAGGTGGGTATGTAAGTGAATGTCTTTTTTAAAATTGATGAGGAATGGAATATTCTAGGAGGTTTTAGGTCTATCGAATGGTTTTGACGTAATATTTGGTAAATATTATACCCAAAGTGATGTTAAGGTTGGTGTAATATATTTCTGGAATCGTCTCGGTAGATTTATTTTAGAATTGGTATTTTGAGCATTTGGAAATATTTTAGGTGAAACACCTGCTTGTCTACTGTGTAAAATATAGTATGGAACCCAAACACCACAAATTATTTGGGGATCCGAGCAAGGTATTGGGCGACAATTACAAACGTGTCAATTGCGTTTTAAAATTTCTGCATGAAGTGAATTTAGTACCCAAAATTTAGGACGCATTGTAATCAGCCCAACTCTTTCTTCATATGACCAATACAGAGTTCAGCCTATTGTGTCCACTCATAGTTTACACTATTTCTAATTAATGTACATACTTACCAATTATTATTTTTTTAACACTCGTTTTTAATCTGGTTTATTAAATGTGCAAAATGTCTATCTTTTAAGTGGAGATATAAGTGAATGTTTTATTGTAAATTGATAAAAACGGAATGGATTGGGTGTAGGACAGCCATTGATAATTTTAAAATGGTGGGTTTATTTTCGAACTTAAGCAACGAACATTGGTGCATAATAAACGTTTTATAACCTTCTTTCAACTATTAAGGGCGTTGTACACGGTACAATTTCTTGTACAAGAAGTTGTACAATGCGCAAATTTTATCGTGTACGAGGGGTTCGTACAATTTCTTGTACAAGAAATTAGATCATGCTCTATATTATTGGATGAAACCGTCCAAGATCCACTCAGTAGCTTCTGCGCATGACATGTGACGGTAGTGTTGCGTTCGTTTAGTATTCGTAAGGTTGGTGTTCTGTTTGCGATCACTTTTACTCCTATAAGCATGGCGAAACTTCCATTTTTGCCGTACATATCGTGATATTCTTTGTTGCTTTCATATTATGATATTCTTTGTTGCTTCCATATTGTGATATTCGTCGGTCGCGTTGGAAGTGTTCTATTTCTCAAAAGATGAGTTGGACACACTGGAAAACAAAAAACCTCAATGAAATTAAGATGACGTTATTGAACCAAAAATAAATATATGCAACGAGCGAAAACATGCTGTTTGGACGATAAATGATGGGTTTCATGAGCCGATGAAAGAGTGCAAGTTAACCAATCGTGAAATTTCATTTTATTAATGCTAGGGTTAATGGTAACAAATAATTGTAACCCATGGCAGTGTTTTCAAAATACTATCGTCATCAGATATCGCGATTCAGCTGTTGGGCAGAAAACGATATCTGCGCATGTTATTGGCGCACAAATTGCATGAAAATCTTTGATCGTGTACGACCGTGAACCAATTTCTTATACAATATCTTGGTCCAATCTCGCCGTTCAACTTATTGTACAAGTTCTTGTACAAGAAATTGTACCGTGTACAACGGCCTTTAGAAAAGTACCTACCTACTTCAAAACGTGTAGCTTTGATATTCACATTTCATGCACAAGATCGGGGCCGGTAGGCACAAATTGTTTTATTTCACTATTTGCACATCGAAAACGTCAATTAATATTTTCATACTTACAAAATCTATTGATGAATCTAATTCTACTTTCTTCAAATTCTTCAATACAATTTTTGTCCCTTTACCAAAAACGTAAACACATTTACTTAGCAACGTAAACAAATTTGCATAGCAACTGGTTTCCCATGTTAAAAGATAGGGAAAAAAACATTTTTCTCTTGCATTTTTCTCTGCACCTCAAACTGCTAAAATCCACAAACCATACAGAAAGAGAACCCACACTCAACGCACCAAACTTCACACATTTAGCTCAAAACTTGGGAGAGAACGAAACAAAACGGATACAGAATGACGGACTGACTGACACGCTACATAATTAATATATATAGATGATGGCTATGTTAGGCATATCAACATTTTCTAGTTGAATAATTTAGCTGTAGGTACTCTTAGCATACAAACTCATAAATCGTACATATGACTGATCTCTACAAAATTTTTAAAAATATCAAGTTGTAGACTTAAATTTACATAAATCGCCCATTTTCTGAAAGTTGAAAACAGCAATCTAATGCCTCGTTTAAGTGCATTGCCAAAATTGATAATGTTTGACACCAACAAATTATATTTAAACCCAAGTTACACTTAATTTTAGTTAATTTTGTAATGCATTACAAGCATTATTTCAAGGTTTTTATTCTGGTTAAAACTAATGTTTTTGTACTTAATATGAAAAAATAATATTTCGCAAAATCATTTCCAAGAATGTTGCACAATAATAAGCCAGAATGTGTGCGAAATGGTCGTGATTGAGTTAAATTTCCCCATTTTCTAATTATACAACCTTCACTCTCACCTTTTGCGTGGAAATCAAAAATTCGTGACAAAGCGTACAAAATGTGTAACTTAATTATCTCCCAAATTTTTCTATTTTTTTCTTTTGTCTTGGACTTGACGCAGTTGTCAACTATACCCTTTTTCCAAAGAAACCCTTACGCCTAAGCATCTCTTTTTCATTGTATTTTGTCCATTTTGATCTAAAATGGTCCGGTATGGGTGCATGAAATATTTTGAAACTGTGACTTCTTAAATAACCTCTCATTCCATTTTTGTTGATGTTGTATTCACATGATATTGACATTTATTTGCATACATTAAATTTATCTGAAATATCTTTTTTTTTTCCTTAAACTGATGTCGTGAAGAGTAAAAGAAGTCGTTCCGAAGATCTCCACGCCTCCTCCGTTTCGTCGATTGGCATTCTCCCTCTTTAATTTCATCCCTTCCCTTCTAGCATTCCATTTTCTCTTTTACCATTCCCTAGGGAATTTAAAAATTCGCGGAAGGTGAAAATTTGTGGCGATTACTCAGTTTTTTCTGCCTTATCTACTGTAAATCTCGATTCGTAAAGGCCACCGACGCAATCTACTTCAATTGGAAGTTCTGATTACAGCGCCTATTTTCTTGTCTACCAATTTCCTCAACGCTTTTATGAAAGTTGCAGTTAGTCTTTTCTATTCCGTTGTAAACTAACCAAGGAAGTATATTTTGTGATATCTCTGCTCAGTTTTCTTTCTTTATCTCTACTATTTTACTACTACGGGGTAGTTGTTTTTAGTTTCTGGTTACTGTCGATTCCAATTCGAATCAATATCCTCACTCTTCATTTCCTGATTAACTCCTGCTGCACTAAGTTCGTCTTCATATCCAGATACTTTGAATATTTTTTCACCACGCTTACATTAGCCATATCCTCTCTCTGCTTTGGTTGCTTATAATGCATTCTTAAGAGGTATCTTCTCCATAGTATGGCCACCTCTCATATGTTCACTCATATGCATAACTCGTTTCTTCGCGTAAAGCTCTCCAACACCCCTGCCATGATCATCGATTGCTCCGAAAATTTTTCGTATGCCAGTTAGTCATTGATAGTTATAGAGGCGTATATACCTTTTGGTCCGCTTCACATTGTGTTATGGATACCGCCGGAATCAAGCTAGTGAAGTGGTTAGAGTAGTGGCCTCTCATCTAGAGGGTGTTGGTTCGAATAACGGCAGCGGTCTGTACCTTTTATTGGAAAAGATACTTTGGTAAATCAAAGCTCGCGAACTAGCCGCGAAAATTTTAACGGAGGTACCCTTTGAAATTGAACAATAGCAAAATATCCCACAGAGAAATAAAGTATTCGCCTTGGCCAGGACGCCGGTTTTCTGGCGAATTATTTTTTCACTGTGGGACTTTTTGATTTTATTGGTACTTGAGTGTTTTGTATAAAACATTTGAGTTCAGTGCTTCGGCCATTGGATTGGACGTTTTGCTGTGGTACTCTTGGCGGCTTTGGATGAGAGCTGGCTGACACCGAAGACGGACGCCGGGTTTCTCTCTACCATTCCATTTCCATCCTTATATATAGCTCTCCTTCTGGTCTAAAGCTCCTGGAAGTGCGGATGTACAGTTGAAAACAGGTGAGATGAGGAACTACCTTCAAAGAAGGTGCCGATCGTTGCACTTGGAATAAAGGATTGGGAGGAATTTTGTCAATACATCTTTATAATTTGTACGGTGCTCTTGAGGAAATCATCAGATGTGAATTCACTTAACCTTCTCCGGTGCGAGAAACGACTCGGGAGCATTTCCTCACTAAAACTCTTCTAATGACGCAAAGTCCTGTGTATTAGGATCCCGAAATTATTTCCGGGGAGTTGATTGCATTTTATGGCCCCTCTCATCTGTTCCAAGGGTAGCCCTTACCTGCCTCCCTTTGCTGAGCCACCCCTCAGTCACTGGACCCCTGGCCACTCCTGCACCCCAACCGAGTCTGTCCCTCCCACCCCACTCAATCTCTTTCAAGTCTCCCGTCAGAACGTCTGGCCTCCTTCCGCCTCTCGACTCGTTCACCCGACCACCCTGCCACTAATGCCCCGACTCCTTTAATCAACCCGCACCCTCTTTCCTTAGCTCTAATCGTCTTTCCTCACTATTCTCCGCCTCCTCCGTCTCCACCCAGGACTACCCCATCTCACCCGCTCCCCGCCGAACCCCTCCCCGGAATTCTCCGCATCCCCCGGTCCTAATTCCTTATCCAATATCCATTGAACCGTAGTGCACCGATATATTAACTTCCCTCGGGTTGAACTCCCGTATTTCCGCTGCCGTTGACATCTTATCGTGGCCATCCTTAGGGAAAAATCTTTGGGAAATCTGGAGCGGATCGATGGCTCCGGGGAAAAAAGTATCGGCAGTGCTCGTGAAAGGGACGTATTTCAGGGTTAAGGACGCTTGCGTTTGAACTTTGGCGTGAAACCTCTGGAGCGGGAGTAGTAAATTTTTCTCCGTGCATCAATACGTGAATTTCTGGAACTTGCCGCGGGAGTCGTAAAGTTTGATTTCCTGCCAAGTCAAGAGGGTTTTGGGGGGAAGAATTTTAGGTGCTATGCGCGGAAGAAGGAATAAAGTTATAACCAAACTTTAAGAGGCTCAAATATTTAACGATTTAAAATGGGATATTCAGTGTTAGTAAAGTGAATTTTTTTACAGTTAAATTGCAAAAATTGGAGCAATGATAAATGGATGGAGACGAATGTTCAGGCAATATCAAGAAGTCCACTTATCTATGTTTGATATATACGATGAATATGCTGTTTGTGCATTTATATAGATGCATTGGACTTCGTTGTCAATAGTAAAGATCTTCTTGTTCCTCAAAAATTTTTAATGTCTTATCACTAAGCACCATGACATTTATTATGCTTCTTATTAGGTAAGGTGATCGATTGCCAAGGGTAGGATAGTATGTATTTTAGAATAAATAGTCATATTCAGTGAACTTAGGAGAGTGTAAGCTCGTTGTAGTAGCAAAAGCCGTTGTCTTGTTACATTTGCCTGCTCTTAGCAAAAGGAGCGAAGGGGTATGGCTTTCAACAACCCTACCGACGAACGTAGTTCTAACTTTGCACTCCGCAATGCGCTGATGTGTCACTGAAAACATTTCCATGGCCCGGATTCGGAACTTGCATCTTGGGATTGGAGGCTGGTGTAATAACCACAACACCAACCGAGCCTCTTCAATTTTTCTAATGCCCTATTTTCTTGCTCTGGTCATTACTTTTTTCATACAGCACCATATTTTTATCATCCTTCGTACTTGACTTATTCTTAAAATTATCTTCTGCTCTAACCCGTCACCCATACTCCTCCATGGTTGCTCACTCCTTAGGGGAATATATCTTCTGATACTCTCTTCTATTTCTCTAGATGCTTCGGTATCATTCACTTCAAGCTTCCTCCTATTTATTCTCTTCTGGTTACAAATTTCAGTCCAGCCAAAGATGAGCCTTGTTCTACCAGCTCTGGTGATTTTCATCCCGTTTCCATTTTTATGCCTTCATGTTCAATTTCATCCTTGTAAGCCTGCCACACATCGGTCAGACTATGGCCATCACTGGTAACGCATAGCTGTAAGTCACGTTGACATATCACAGTAGGCCAATTTGCGAAACGCGGGCAGCAATCATTTTCCTAGCTCCTAGTCCGATGCATTTTTACTGTCTTTGTCATATTTCTGCTTCTGTTTTAATAGCTTTATAGTTTGGATGCGGATACACGAGCAAGAAATTTGCGTGTTCCATTGCGTGCCACGTCGCGTGACTTTTACCACTGTTAAGGTAGGTCACTTTCTCCCTGAAAGAATAATTCTTGAGGGCATTGTGCAAGTCAGCGAATTTCATATATTTGGTATTGAGTCCATCTTTGCGTGAGAGATGTTATGCTGATGAAATACCCTGTTTTCCACGGTCCCAAGGCTGTGCATCAGCAGAGGAAAATTAGGTATCCCTAACAGACATTGCGTGAGAAAACGTCTCTCCAGCTACGGAACAAAGTCAGAGAGCCCTGCAGCAGGACAAGCTATCATTTGGTTGAGAGCGGAATTCCCTGTCCTACTCTGCAATTGAATTGAATTCATAAAATGTGGGTAATTCAGCCGCCTCCGATTGCAAAAGTATTTTTTCCCTTCATCACGTGCAAGGTAATACAATTGCAGTGTTTTTTTCATCATATACGTTCAGATTCTGCGCTTAAAGGGAAAAAAATTAAGCGCACTCTGATTTTTTTCTAAATTGCATGATCTCTCCCTCGTTTTCTCGTTTCCGTTGTGACGCGAGACACCAATTAACTCATACAATCCTGAATCAATCACGGAAGTTTTTTTTCTTTTGGGTGAATTTGTTCAGTGTTTAGTGCCAATATCATACCATTCACATCCCATCCATGTTCAGTACTTATTATCAACGCTGGCGTCATTCATTTATTTAGATGCTATGCGCGGTGCTACGGTGCTATGACTCTGTTTGAAACATGTATTTTATCTATGTATTCTTTTGAAACGACGATGTTAACATCCCATGTCGGTATCTGTAAAACAGTTTTAAATATTTCAGAAAATGATCTAGTAAAAAAAATGACTGATCCAATGTAGATTATGCGTTATAAAAATATTCTTGTTTTATAGATTCGAGATAGTAATGTACGTCTATAGATCTTGTATTTTATGGGTTAATTGATAATAATAAATGTATTGCGTCAGCGTAATTTTTAATGTTAAATTGCATATCACGACTTGTATGTAGTCGAGGTCCGGTTTTGTATTTTTTAAGTTGCTTGTGGTTTTCACCAAGAAAAGTGACTGATAAATCAGTTTCTTCCAAGTAAATAGTTTTCTCGTCTCTACATGTATGCTCATATTTTTATATAATTTGTATTTAAATGCAGTACACTCCTTGCAATCATACATCCAGCTTGAAATGGCTGCTTGCGATCGAACCTACTGTTTTATTGGTCAATGCACAAACCTAAAGTTTTATTGGTCACGGTCTTGATGATGTCTCCCGCGAGCGAGGCAAAGTCCAAATTTAAAAATTCGATTCAACACTCTAAATGAGTCATGAGTGAAGTCCATAGAGACTTGTGAGGCATTTTTCCTCAAAGGTCAGTGACTAACATGAGATACTGCGATGCCATATTAAGATGGAAGTAGGGGAAATGCCTGGTGATATTTATCGCGTGTGACTTTTAGTGCTGGATAAATCTTCCGGTCACATTTAGTGACGCGCAGCGCGGAACCATGAATTTGCGTCGCGTTGGTTTTAGGAGCGCCGCTTTAGTTAACTACCCTATCCGTCTTATTCTTCCCGTGCCTTATATTCTCCCCCACCCCCCTTAATCCACTCCTTACTCCCGCCCCTAGCCCGTCTCCCCTCTCCCAGTTCTCTCCATCCAAGTTTTTTGCTCGCCCAATGTCTATTTCCTCTTCATTTCCAGAGCCCGAAGTTCCTCCCCCCCCCACTCCTTCCTTCTACTCCTCCTATTGGAAAACTCCGTCGGCGGTCTTTTCTCTCTTCTTCTCCCTTTTTATCTCTCTCGCTTTTTCCACTCCTTCATTTTTTTCTTCTCCCATTCCCTCTGTTCCATGAGTGCCTTCCACACATCATGGAAAAAAAACTCGTATCAAGCACCCTCCCTCCTCCTCAAGTACCCAGCGATTCCTCTACAGTGGGCATCGGGTTGGTGTGATGGTTGGAGTAATGGTTTCCCATGCAGTTGACTTGGGTTCGAATCTCGGTGGAAATATTTTTAGCTCAATGCCAGTACTTGCTTGGACGCTGAATGGGGGGCGGTTTAAGTGCAGTGATCTGTCCGTCGAATGGGATGTCGAACCGTGGGCCCATGGAGACTACCCTCAAGGTGGGCTACTGCTAACGTTCGGTTACTCTCCAACCTATATACATCTACATAATACCTTGCAAGCTACCATTATGGTGTGTGGCAGGGGGTGAATTCTCACAAATTCTCACCAAACAGGTACTACATATCATGCATATGTAAGGATCAGTAATAATATACTAGTCTAAACTTCGCTATTAAAAAAATATAAAAATAGCAAAGCAAGTATGCAAAAACATACTGTTATTTGGGTTAGCTTCGATGGCATGCTATTAATTTATACACTCGTATTGGACATATTTACCGCTATTCATATCCCTAATTGTACGAGGAAAAAAAGGCCATTTTAAATCTGTCAGTTCGGCAATAAATCTCTCTAATATTGTGATAATGGTCCAGTCTACCATAGTAAGTTGTAGTTCGCAAAATATTTTTATCGTCATCACTGAATATATTATATTTGAATTTATTTAAGTGATTAAGTTTAAATTTCAACCAGCAATCTGATAATGATTCCTTTACTGTTGCTATTGGAGGCGCTAGATAGCTGCGATCATTTGTGTCATATAGGATAGTTAGGATTGGGTTGAGGTAGGATTAACAATAGGGACTAGGGGATGGTTGGGGTGAAATCCGCCGTCTTTATTAGTCCACTACTTACTGAAGACATCAAGGGGCAGACGGTTTAACATCCCATCCAGCTGACAGAGCAGTGAACAAAACTATCCACTAGATTCTTAGTTCTAGAATATTACGATACGCTAGTATACTAGGATACGATAGGATATTAGGTTCAGCAGTTTCTGGGCAACATATTGAAAGAAACGACGAGTAATTCAGAAATATCTCTCTGGAACCAAGTAAAGTGAAAATTTTGGTATATAATATAGATATGGTCAAATATGAATTGACACAATATGGGTTGACAGGTTTCCGTTAGGCAGCGGGTACCTGTCAACCACTTTGTGTCAATGACCGAAGCTGTCGATCACTCTCCTAAATTGCTATGAGTTTTGTTTCCGACTTCCCCTTTTCTTGGGTTGAAATTTTCATAAATTCCCTCACCAAGATTACGTGCGTTATGAATTTATATTTTATGAAAGGAGTTAAAAATTGAAAGGGATGAGGATATAAAAGACACTAGGATATCTGGGTATCCATAGCTCACTTTTGAGACGAGTTTCTGATGAGTAAAAAACTAAAATCTTGAAATCTTGGAAGCCTATACGGTGGAGTTAACAACTCTATTTTTTCATTTACAAATTTTGGCACATTTCACTGCCTGATCTGAGTATGTATTCCTACCAATCTATCTGCAAATGATACATCAAAAAATAACATTTTTCGCTCCTGGCTTTCTTAGTGTCTCATTTTTGCTGTAATTCTAGAATTTCAGAAAGTTATGTTCTCCGTGTATGACAGTATGGCACAATATTTATGTGTCAATACTGGGGTTCCGTTTAAAGTGAGTGCTCGCAATCTTATCAATGAGCCAACCAATCAGGAGCTCAATAAGTATTCACGCTATTTGTATGATCACACGTAAAGTTCACTTTTACCTTTTTGTTTTATAGGGTTTGATGAGTATTTACTACAAATCAATTTACCTTCAGCTCAGTTTGCTTTCTCATTGGTACCTCTAGTTACTCTACTCCACATCAAATCCTAAATCTAGTAGTAAAATAAGTTCTAATTAGAAAGCTTACCTAAGTCTTTCAAATAATGCTCAATGTGTGACAGTACCCATGAAAAATATGGAATGACGGTAAACTATATTGAAACGAATATAGACTTTCTGGAACTTATTCCAAAGGTCATGGGTGAATTTTAAAGTAGAAAGGAACAAGCTAGAGCTAGCGAAACAGACTCTGGTAGTATGTTGGAGGAAAGAGGGTTTGACAACGGTGAAGTTCGAAAGGGAACAGCTTTGGCAAAAGAGGAGTTCAATCCACATTCTGAGACCAAATGATCTATCTGGGGCGCTGAGTAGGCAGTTTTGGTTCTGCCAACAAGTCTGACATGGAGATTGCCCACAAAATAATTTATAATGGTTACCTACTCATATTTTTCTGTGCCTAATCCACGTTTCTAAACATACAAGCCAGGCATTTTACTTGCAAAAGAGTGACCAGCGGTTAAACCCGGCCGAGGTCACAAAAGAGGGTGGAGAATTTAAACATTAGGGCGTTAAAATTGTACTCTAAAACTTTTTTATTTCACAATAATCCTCTTTATACTTCTGCCACCTCTTGCCTCAGCTCCATTTTTATCACTGCATGATTAAACGAGTGCAGACTATTCTGATGCACCTCTCGCGACCCTCCCCTTTTCAGAGCGTCCCACGTGGGGTGCACCCTCGCTGGATATTCCGACCCCTCTTGCCCTCTGCGTATTCTCTTGCCATTCCTCACACCCTCAGTTAAAGTCCCCCGAGCCTGAAACCAACGCCGCAGCCAAACATCTTTTCTGCTCCCCTAGACCCCCACGCCATCTCAGGATACTTAACCTTCCACCTCCTCCCCTCTCCCAAAACCATGGACCCCCCCCTCTGTTCGTCTCGTTAAAAGATGGCTCCTCTCTCCGGAGATCTCCCCCGGACTCCCCACTTCTCTCTGCTCTTGACGTCCGTTTTCTCGAGACGCCAGGGGGATGTTCTGGGTTGAGTTGGAGGGGATGGTTTTCGTGGGGAGAGCCGGGAGTTTTTAAGCCGGAAGTAAAGGGGAAGGGAGGGTAGATGGAAGGGAAATTGATGGGAAAGGGGTCGCGGGGAAGTGTGAGACGAAGCAGTGGCCTCAGGGGTGGAACTTGGAGTAGGGCTGGGGCAGAGGACAGTTGGTTGATTGCAGGTTAGGCGGGGGTGGGCGGAAAAAGTTGAGATATGGGGGAGGTCATCCAAATAAGGCTAGAGTAGGTCTGCGCGTCGAGTTTTGACCCATTGATGTTGACAGGATTTTGGGGAAAGGGTAAGGAGATTTTATATTTTATCTCTCCCTCCCTTCCTCTTCTTGCGATTATTCTTTCCATAAACTCCCTGATAAGGGCGGTAAAATAAGGTGATTGCAGCCTATACGTGAATATTAGTTTTTGCATAGTTTTGGATAGATTGGTTCTGAAATATTCGAAATACAATAACCAAAAAAACACATTGGCACTTGGGTGTAAATTATATTGCCGAACTAGCTCCTCCTGGAGAGTCAAAGACTCAGGAGGACTTAGAAGCACACAAATTCCAATCGTCAAAAATAACAATAATCCGAGGATTCTCGCAAAATCGAGTGGAATTTGTTCGCACTGAAGTAATACAAGTGAAATTTTTCCACAAAATAAAAGCTTTTACTTCGACCCTGGTTTCAATGTTGATACATCATCGTCAGGGGATGTCGATGATACATCATCGTCATATCTGGTCAATCTGACGATGATCTATCAACATTGAAACTCGGGTCGAAGTAAAAACTTTTATTTTGTGGAAAAATTTCACTTGTATTACTTCAGTGTGTCAAAAATTATTCCACCAAAAGGTATACTCATTTGCTGTTTCAAGATTTCCTTAAAGAACCGTAAAATTAGTTTTCTCATAAGTATCGTCCAACCTGTTCTTGCATATCTCTTAATCACATTTTTCCCAACATCCACGAGTCTATACTGTTTCTAAGGCATCGCTGATATGCAGATACATTAACGTAAAATTTAATACCTCTAATAGGTAGTTTTCATCTTCGAACTTGTTCTTGTGATACTCTAAACGGTGATAGTCAAATATTGATACATAAAACTTACTGCACAATTGAGTTGAGTTCTTGGAAACTCCGGGTGAACTCTGATCCTCATTTTCGGGTGTTTATTATTTCTCCTATCACTCACCATTTCATTATCTACTTCGTTAAGCGTTTATTCATTCCCCTTGATGAATATGTTGTTACGGGGTTTAAGAATTACAGACGATCACAAACGCCGATGATTACCAATACTTTCCTAACTGGACCGCTGGTATGGTATCCAGCGCACCTTAAATCTAATGAATAGCAGTGTTGCGAAAACATATATTTACCACCAATTAGAGAGTCACTCACTCAGTGATTCAACTCGAAGGTTGGTTTGGATATGTGAGAGTAGAGCTCACCCCGGACTATACCACAGGCGTGTGAATTTCACATATTCAGGGTAGGAGGGCCAGTTCCTTTCCCTGGGCCACCTCGCACTCCGTGGATTTTTCGCTCGGGGCGTCCAAAGGCTTCACCCGGATTTGAACCCGTGACCCTTCGAGCAGTAGCCAAGCGCTCTACCGCTAGGCCACCACGCTCCCTAAAATTATAGAGAATAAGAGGTAATTTTCAAAACATTGAGGTATGCTCGTTTTATTGAAGGCCAAAACGTTGCTCTGAAGAAGTACACAAATATAACTACATGAATATTTTAAAATAACTTGAGAATCAAGTATCAGTATATTAAAAAGGAAGTTATCGAAAGATATATTTTAGTATTATACCTTAAAGTATTTGTCAGAATTACTACAACCCCTATTTGTATCCTTCCCCATGTTTCAAATCCTTAATTTTCCTCTCCTACCAACATTATTCACCCAGGCGCAACGTTCAGGAACCTCAAACCTCTCAGTACATTCTTTATGCAATTTTTCGGATTCCATTTCACTCTCCTATCATATAAAACACAACTCATATTATGCGTCTATCCATTTTCCCAGGCTCATTCCTCCTCTATCATGTAATCTCATCTTCTTTCCTCGAGGATCCAGTTTTGAAATCATAAACTGTTCCAAGAAATGCTTTATTCCTTTTTCACCCAGTAAAGTACATTGTCAATTATTTTCTCTTTGAAAATGCATAATCATATCCTTTGCCTTGTAAATGAGAATGGAGATACAAGCTTTAAAGTAAAAATATCAATTAGGCCTCCGTAGAGAAAGTCTTCTCCCAAGTTATAATTGAAATTCCGTAGCCATATATTCTGGTTCTACAATCTTCATAATCTCTCATTGTCTTACTGCTTATTTTACCTTCTTCCTAGAAGTTAGTTTTCCCTCATTTTATATGGTATTGTTCCCTTAAAAATATTTATAGAGTTATCTCGAAGAGTACCTGGAATTTTTCTCACAAAAATCAAGATTATAAATCTAAAATGTTGGTTCTTGTCGCTCTTCTTTTGATTTAGTGCTTTTTTGTGGCTTTATGAGTTTATGAATCAGTGGTAGGCAAAAGTTCAAATCATGATAATTTCATTTTTATCTCTGTAACCGTAGGGTTTTCGCAGTATCTGCAGATCCATTTCTGAAAAAAATACACAATGTGATCATCTCCTTTTCTCCTTGCACTAGCGTATTGTTTATAGCTAACATTGACACGTGTGGTGATGCTTTCCATTGATACAAAGTGTTAAGTACTTTATCTGCTTGATTCGTTTCTCCAGTGTGCCAATTAATCTGCAATGAATCAGATTGTTTCTACCCGAAGAAAATCTAATCACACAGGTACCATACTCGGTAAGGAAAGTCAATTTAAAATATTTTATTCCCGTAGGCAACAAGGAAAGGAAAATGGAGTGACTAAACGTAACGAAGTTCAAAGTACTTGGCCAGTAAATAACGATTGTTTCAATTCCAATCGGAATTTATTTGGAGATACTCAATTAAAACGTCAAAGCGTGCATCGCGTTATTTGATATTTAAATAACCTTGAAATGACTGCCGTCAATTAATTTGAAAACGAAAAAATAGGGAATTATTCATGCGGTTGTTTTCCTTTGCTCATTTCAATCTGAGACCGAATCGGAATATCACCAAATGAGCATTGTCAAGTGTGTGGATATGATACCGATAATTACCTCGCGGCTGAGAGATTGATTCAAAATCACGTCGATTATGGAATCCCAACTAATTTGATGTGCATACATTACCACCGCCCCTCAGCCCTTCACTGGAGCAATTATCATACTTCCCTCGGGTGCATATGCTTCAATTAACCTATGATGGGCTTCGGTTTTCGTAAAAGTGATAAGCAGAGGTCGGAAAGTGGGATTTAGTATTCAACAAATACTACGGTTTCTGGAAAAAAAAGTAATTTTAGGGGCTGTAAAGGTTATTTAGAATTATCTCTTAGTTTATATATTGAAGGTTTTTATCGTATTTGTATTTTAGATAAGTATTTTAAGAGTTCTCAAATGAGAAAAATGTTAGTGCTTGCAGTATAATTATTTTAATCCATAATTCGTCCTGGTTTTAATGATGGTTCAATGAACTGATGGCAATATTAGCATTGAATTGGACGTGTATTAAATACTTCAGCATTGCAATTACACCCATGTGAAAATGAAGTAATTATTCAATATATAATGATTAATGGCTTTTATCTAGACTCCAATTTTTCGCACCATCCTCTAAATATTATGGCACTTTGCACATTATTTTCTAAATATCTGCTTAGCCAACTGAGGGGCAATTAAGGGATCATAAAATCGATTCAGTTGAGAGCTGCAAGTTAATACTGTTTTTTTTAGAAGAAAGTCAAGGAGAAATTAGTGCATATTGAGATTTGAATATGCAATTTAAAATAAGTAAGACAGTATTTAAACGCCAATTTTGATTTATCCCCTAAACAAACCTGTAGGTGCTAACTTTCGTACAAGCTACAAAACACAGGTTGCTATCGAATAGCCTAGGTGCCAAAAATTATTTTAGGGCTGGATATTTTTGTTGGAGAACATTCGCTGTGAATCTCTGGCTTTTTTTAGCTTTTAGTGAGGGCCTATGAGTACGTCCATGACAGTTTATTTTAAACGTATTTTTCTGCTCATTAGTAATGGTAATCCCTGTTTTAATTAGGGTACCAAAATTTTTTGTGGGTCTTACATATTCAACTACAGTGGGAGCCTAAAATGTGAGACGGCAAGAGTTAAAGAATGCTTTTACATAAACGTTTTCGTCCTTGATTATTTGAAATTTTGTTGCGTGAGTGTACTAAAATCTTGACACTTATTTCGCCGTTATCATCATCAGTAGGTTTACGAATACACACTGCCTGCTGTTTTTCACCTTTATACTTCATATGAATTTAGGCCCCGTAAGTAACAGTAGAACCGTGCCTACATAATGTTTCGCGGTGCATAATTGTCCTTCCTTTTATGAGGGAAAGGGCAGCCAATTCGGATCGCAAAGCTTTTCAAAATTGCTCTAATGTTAACGAGAACATTGAATTGAACGTTTTTGATTCTAATGGCCGACGAGCAAATAAAACCATTTGTGAATTTATCGTTTAAACATTGATTTTAAATTGGCCTTTGGTGCAGCATTCATAACATGGATATTTTTAAGTGCTTAAAATTACTAGCTAAGATATTTTCAAAATTCCGGGGAATCGGGAGCTCAGTATATGAATGTTGGTCCTGCAAACCACATTAAATTAGGCGATCTGTTATTTTTATTTGGTGGATGCGCACAGCAGGTATATTTTTATTATTGTTTGAATCGCTCTCGGTCGGCAAAACGTATGTTCTCTGCTCCCAGTTTCCCACACGTTTTCCTGTGGTTAATAGCGCGTAGCAATAATCGGTTTTTCTCGTAACTCATCCATAGTAAGCAGATTATGCCTCTGTTCTATAATGCGTGACGCAAAAACTCAACGGCAAAATTGAATAGCGTTCAATTTTTTGTTGAGGATTTGGGTGAAGGTCAGTAGAAGCTTTTTTGATTTGCCACTGTGTTTCGGAATTCAAGATTGTTGCCTAAGATGCCCCACCACATCAATTCCTGGTCAAGTGATTGAAAGCATATACGTGTACAGGAGAAAGAAAGAGCGTTAAGATACCGTTGAGAGGAGGAAGGTATGATTAAAGGGGTATCCAAGAAAGTAAGAGCTTTATAGGATATTTCTAAGGCCTCAGATTTCTGAAACTGAATTAATTCCAGCTCTAAAAGGTTTTACATATTTGTCATTGCTGTTAGTTTAACCATAATGGTAGTTATTCCGAAACTTTGCCGCCAGCTTTGTAATTTCATCTGCATTGCTCTTGGAATTCCTAAATTAACCTTTCACTAATCAAGGATGGAGTGATCCACAGCAAAAACCAATTTCAAAGATGATGAGAAGGACTAAATATCTAGTGCATATTGAACCAGTTATTTGCTGGAGGCCGCGGAAATTTAACGTAATTAGCGCCTTTATAGAATAGGTAAGGCTAGGATTTTGGCAAGAAATTTTTCGGGGAATGGAATAAGAGTGGAGGGAAAACTATATTAGCGTCCTCATTAGCCCACTTTTAATGACAGGCGCCAAAGGGTCCACGTTGTAAAGTTCCATTTAACAGACAGAGTACTCTACTCAAAGTGCTCTCTACAAAGCACCTACGAAAGGACCTGTAGCAAGTTGGCAAGCCAGGCTCAATATCTACCCGATCCCCATGCATCTGGATATGGACTTAAATGCTAACTTGAACAATATGATCTTTGTTGGAAAGCTTCCCTTGCAGCTGTCGAAGCGTGTAATCTAAGCCACTAATGCGAAAGAGATTTAACGCGAGAAAAAATCGGCTAATTAAGTTTAATGATATTATTCTTGGTTATTAGACACGGCTTTATTTAATTGTTTATCGTATTTTTTGGAGAAACGCGACTCGGTTATAATATTGGTATAACTCATTTTTGTCAGGATAATGGGTGTTTCCCTGTACAACAGGATGTTCGATAATCCTTAATACTCGCTGGTGTGCTCATCATATAAATAAAGTTAAATCAATGATTTAAAACTATTTTATGGCAGAAAATGTTCGAATAATTGATAATCGTTTATTTTTTTCTCGTTTCTAAGGAATTAGCGTCCATATATATAAGTAAGCATTACATCCTCCTTATAACAACCCATGACTCTATAAATATATTGTTAATTTCTGATGACGAATTTAGTATCAGTGTATTTACACTTGCAAATCAACTGGTACTTAGCGAACATCATTTGTAAATGATAAGACATTAAGTAGTACTTCGCATGTCGGACACGCCTCTTACTTCCATTCTCAAAGGCATTTAGTACCTTTGCTTTCCCTCTGGTGCCTGAGAAATCTGTTGTGATTAATAGGTGGACAGGCACTAGAATAAGGTTAAAAGCGGCATCAAGTCAATTCTAGTGTAGTTATTGATGGGCGCGGGACATGAAAGTTATGGGGGCGTACAAACGAAACAGATACATGGTATTCGATTAATACGCCCCCGACGCCATCGGTCGTTTGCCCGCGGCAAAACGGTCCCTTTAAGCCTGAAAGTGCTTCTTAAAACGCGAGGCCGACGGACCCCGAATGCATACGTGAGAGGACAAAATCGTGGGTTTCCAAACCGGGCATTTTATACCGTAACAGGTGCTTTTCGCGACGGTAAATAATCGACTGAAGATCCAGGGTAACGCAGCAATAAACCTCCTCCGTGCGGGCAGTAAAATGGGCAGGGGAATGTGCGAGTCGGCTGTCCCCGCTGTTTTGTTTCTACGTAAAACCCTTGTTCGCCGCCGCTCTCATTCCAATCCTATCGACTGAGACTGCCATCAGGACCCCCCCCCCCCCAACTCCTACCTTTCCTTCCTGCCTACCCAATCCTGTCGAACCCTCACCCCCATTCCTCAGGGTCTTACAATTCGCCGGTGAAGCACTACTCTTCCCCTCCCCCCGTTCAAATCCCCACACCCCGCAGGCCTGTACATACGTTTTAAAAGCACGTGGCCATTTCTCACCGGTCGAAGAGCTGCAACGGCGGTATTGCCCGATTGTGGGAGGGGACGTCTCCTTTCTCGGGCTCGGGGAACCCAAAAACCTGTTCGTAAGTGGAGTGGTGGAGGATTTACGGCCGGGGAATCGGGGGGATCCATAGTCAATGTGGGAGGCAGGGTTCGGGAATGTTGGTCGAGGGTAGTGTGGTGAAGAAGACTGGGGTTTCCCTAGGAGTAAATAATCCTTCTGAGAAGGGGTCGCCAGTTTTGTCCGAGTTTGGGGGCAAAGTTTGAGTTTGTCCGAGTTGAAGGTGTCTCCGTATCTGAGGTAGGCGTGAGATGAGAATATGTAGTTTTGAGTATGAAGCATATGGTAAGGGGAAAGTGGACCGGTTGTCACGAAGCTGGATATTTACGTGACAGCTCATGTTCTTTCATAAGACGAGATGGTAGTAGATGTTTTTATGGTGCCTAATTGAAACATATGCATCCATGGAGTTGATGTGATTTGAATTGATCATATATTAGTAGAATGCTTTACTATGGAAATGGTTTTTCATGATGAACCAGCTAACTTGTTATTTATGCACGTCACCAGAATGTGAGTCAAATATAAGAGAACTCTTGTGGTACTAATCATTCTCTTTGTTGCAAGTTTTTAGTTTTTTTTTACAATGTATCATAAGAACGTTTGAAACATTTGGACACAATCAGATTCCTATGAACGCAATACCCTAAAAATAAAATTTGCGAGTGGGCGAGAAAATTCTTGTCAAATCCTATGTATCTAAAGGCCATTTCATTCAATGTAAAAAGGTAAGGCTAAACAATCCCAAGAGTCAACGAGCGTATGATCACAAGGGTTATTATCACCGTAAGCATTAGTATTCTACCAATATTGCTTAGTTTAAGCGCTGTCCTTGCCTGCTCTTCTTTGCCTATATGTATGTCCTTCCTAACAAATCTGTATATTCTACACCAAATATTAAATCTGAGCGAAGAAACCGAGAAAGATTTCGTATCTTCATTACGCGGGACCTGAAAGTTATGGGGGCGTACAAACGAAACAGATACATGGTATTCGATTAATACGCCCCCGACGCAATCGGTCGTTTTCTGCATTGTCCCCCCATCCCCCTTCGGTTCTTATTTCCTTTGTAACAATCTTCCAGATTGAATTATCCCAATTTGTTCTTCTTCCATATTTCGTGCCTTCCTTTGATTTCACCGGCTTCCTCTGTTTTCTCTCCTTGAATAGCACTAACGTATTCGTCTCTCTTTCTATTCAGCTGACCCTTCTCATTCTTTTCTACACCCTTGTCTCGAAGGTCCGCTACTTCCGTCCATCATCATCTGTTTGGTCTTGGTTTCTCAGCCGTACAACGCCATCTAATATCATACAATGTTTTCTTATTTTGGGAGATATTAATGGCTCATTGTACTATTACTATACTGTTTTGATTAGTGTTTTTAAATATCGGTTAACATTTAAAGAATAGCAATCACGTTGAAAGCATTAAAGAAATTAAGAAGACATGAGTGGTTTCAAAAGATATATGATTGATCCTTATTTCCATGCCTCTAGTGGGAAATTCCAACATGTCTCCTCATTTTGGTAAATTTCCTCAAAATGTATGTCATTACGAAATAGATGATCATAAAAGGGGGAACTAGAAGTCAAGGTGTATGTTATATAAAATTCTGCGGTAAGACCGTTAGCTTTATTGCCATCCATCCCGAGATTAGTCAGAGTTACGCGCTTAAGGGCACCTTGGATGCAGAACCTTTGGAGTGCTTCTGTACTAATTAAGAATGGCCATTTAGGCAGAATAAGAAATGTCTCCTAATTGATAAGAATCATCTCAGAAGCCAAAGAGCTATAACTTAATATTTCCCATTAGAGTTTGTTAAAAAACGTTATAATTTTAAGACTAAAATGGTTATTTCACAACATGCTCTATATTTTATTTTTCAATAGACATTTTCTTATCTCGTACATTTTTATAGGCAATTCTTTGCAAATCATCAGGAAATTTCATTTTCTTGGCCTGAGTGGAAATATTTCATTGCCAACCTTTTGTGCAATTCTCTCCATAATAATACCGTTGTCTTCCCTTTGATGTGCTATGAACGATGATTTCGACAACCCTTCTGTTTTGGTTTTCTGGCTATGGTGTGATTACATGACCCTTTGACATTTTTGCAACGCCACACTCAGGTCCTCGATAACTGCCACGTGCGTTCAGCCGCATTCAATTGAAGTGGAACATCTGTGGAAATCGCGCAGCTTTCACAGGGAAATGCCAGCATTTATCGCTAAAACCATCAAAGCTTGCTTTTTTTTTTCAATCCAGATTAGAGCGTTGGTTTTTATGTCTTGCTCTATGTGCTCACGGGGTAATCTCCGCTTGTAAAACTCACCGATATTTTCCCCCCTTTTCGTTTTCAATTTTCCTTCTTTCTCCCAATTCAATATTTTATGTTAGCCGGATTTTTGCCTGCAGCAAGGCAACCAATTACAAATAACGCCGCGAGAGGGAAATATGTGGTATTTAGGGAGGGTGAGATATGGTACGTGTTTTCCGGGTAAAAGGTTGCCTAAATATTTAGGACTTCCTCTGAAATTACCCGAATAGCCTGAGAAAACTTACTGTATTCACAATCAGATCTCCCGTTCAGAGCTATAATTATGAGCAAGAGTTATGGATTTGCGGGAGCCGATAGCTAAGGTAATTTGCGCCATTTAGAATGGGGAAGGAATTTTTTGAAAATGAAGGAAACCCGGTTACAGCACTAGTTTTCTCATAACGAAAGATTCCAAGGTGTCCAAGGTTTAACGCTCCATCTGGCGGACGGAGTTCTTAACTATAAGTCCATCACACGTAGCACGGAAGTTGAGATCAGTATACCAATGAAATATCTCTGTCACTGCCTGGATTCATACTTGGCCCGTAAGAATCAGAAACTTGTACTCTAGCCACCACACCAACTAGCCCTAAATCACGAGCAACTTCAATGCTCGAGCATAGTGTTAATGTTTTAAAGAATTCATGTTTGGAATAAGTGTAATCGTCAATGATGAATTGAAAAAACCTTGAATATTTTACGCTAATTTAGTCTAATGACGGATAGTCGAGTATTCCCATGGTGGCCACGCAGGAGTATTCAGACTACCAAGGGACTTAGATTCACCAGTGGTGGTTTGGTATGTACCAATATCGATTAGATTTTGGTGAAAGCACGACATAGCTTCTTCTGTGGGATTTAGTACCTTCAATATCAAGTGAAAATATGTTAAACGAGCAATCCCTTCAGATCCACCACTACTTTTCACGACTACGCTTCAGTCCCACTATATTTGTCACTGGCCTTTTACCCTACCCAATTATAGATATGTGATGTATTTAAAATATTGATGCGGGCATTCGAACTTTGAAGTGAGAATCTGCGGTTACGCATACACCTTTGCTCTGTCAGCATTGTGTTGCATGGATTTTAACGAGTTAAGTGTAAATAAATGTATGGTATAATTCTAAATTAAATTAGGTAAATATTAATTATCCCTTGTTACTTTTATAAATTAACAATGTTGTTCGAAATTTTGTGGCAAAAAAGTATTGAAATATTTTATGTGAACTTTATTTATGTTATGTATTTTGCTTTTCTTAGCGTGTAGGCATTGCGTTCATTCTGCTTGATTTTCACATTAATCGAGGATCTCTAGATGTTTTATAGCCTTTTTACGCATTCTTTCGATATTTTTTGCCAATTTTGTAATGAAAAAATAGATCCGTCACACGGTGGACATTGGCCCAAATTTTCTCAGTTATAGATCGAAGTAATTACCTGGGTAAAATACCTAGCTTTGCTTTATTCGCTTTCCTCCTTTCCAAATCGAGCCCCTGCCATAATGTACTCCGTTGGAATCAGCAACTCTTGAGCGTTAAATTGTAGATCTAAGGGTGGAGTGGATTCACGGCAGAGGTTACAAAAATGGGAGAACATGGTTAAATGGTTGAAATAAGAATGAGATTTGGGGAGGGGGTCTAAAGTAGCTAAACATATGAAGGACGTTACCTTCCTATTTTAAAGGAAAAAGAGAGGGAAAGGACGTAGGCAAAATCCTGGGAAAGAGGTGGAAACGAAAGTCAAGGGAAATGAGAGGAGGTTGGGAAAAAGAGTATATTCCCTGCTCCTCGATTGCGGACCCTGGAAGATATTTGTTTTGGGATATATGTACAGAGTGGCCGAACGCCAAGGGGTTTGGCAATGCGATACACCCCGAGATAAGATGGACAATCTACAGTCAGCCCTCATAAAAACGGTGCAGCTTTTCCCTGGAACCTAGCTCAAAAGAACTTCTGTGCCCGAAAGAATTTGTAAGAATGGCAAATCCCGGCTGAACCAAGAGAGAAAAAATCAACATATTGTGTTGTACCAATGACTCCTTCAGAACTCCTAAGTGAGTAAAATGAAGTCTTAGCTGATAAGTGAGAGCAATGATGTTGCGCATCAAATCCGCTGTACCATTGTAGCATATAAAAAAAGGTGCTCTATTCTAGCTCACGCTTCCAAAATCTTGTCCATTCTCACCCGATTGGATGACCGCGTTCGTGTGCTGAGCATGTACTCACGAATCTCCTTCATATTTCATTCCCAGATACCTTGAAATCAAAAATATTTGGCACCGTACGTGAATGATTTCTAGATGACCACATATTCACATTACTTTACTCATGGAATGAAGTGTGCAAAAGAAACAGCCACACGTTTGCAGATACTTTTTCTGTGAGCTTGCAGTCAGTAACGTGAATAATTAATACAAATTTTGCTTGAAGATAAGTGTTAGGAGTATCAAAAACCTCAATTTTAGCCAGGATTATAATCGATTCATCGCCCTATAATATGTTTATCAAAATGACGATAAAAGAAAACAATCCATGAACGTTGGAGAGTAGCACACTTTGTCTACCAGTGTTTAATTCAAACCAAGTAACCTACCTATCACATGTCTACGGTCTCTCTGTAAAAAGACACTAATCGGTGCAGACTAAGCACACTTGTTTTCTGCAGAAACTTGCAATGCCCGTGGTTCAATGCATTTATGATGGCAGTTCAAGTACACGTTTTGGTTTATTGACTGCCTTTTGGGGTATCGCAACACAGTAGGTAGCTTCCTTTACTAAGAAAACCTAAAGTTGGCATCAACTCAAAGTGTACGTTGATGTTTATCTGAATGAGAAATAAGGAAAACTCAGTATGAGAGAGGAATGATGTGAAATACGACTGTGAAGAAAGATTGTAAGAAACAAGAAGACGGTTGTGGATGTTTAGATGTATCTCCGTGGAAAGGATGAGATATACTAATATTTTAGGGCCTTGAAAGTTTACAGTTTTTTTACTGCATACTGCAGTTAATATTCTTTCCCGAGTTTTTGATAATTTTTCTACAAAGAAATATTGCGGCTATTATTTCCGAATTGATGTGCGGAAAATGCTACTAAAATATCATTGAATTATGTGGTTTCAATCTTCATACTGGGATGGCAGCGTCGGAACCTGTGACAACTTTTGGGAATGAATTCATCATTTGAGTTAATAAGTACATTTTATGGAGGTTTTTTTATTGTATTTCATAGTTAGTTACGGCCAGAATTTTTTATTGAACGAAGTTCCCTTATTTTGGTTTAGAGAACACGTTTTTATACATTTAATCGCTGGAAAACGCATCGGAGGAAATTTTTGTTTTCACATTTTTTCTTCATTATTCACACGCTTTTATCTATTCTTGTACATGTATTAGTTAACTTAAAATATCCTATGTAGCATAGATTATCAATATCCCATGTGTTTATTCTTATAAACATATACTAGAAATTCAGAGTTCCGGGTGAATGAAGAGTAAAAATTAATTCCTTTGGACAAGTTTAAGTTGTTGGGATATGGAACTTGCTAAACATGTTTATCTCTAAACAAACTGAACGTAATTACCAAATTGTTACGCGATACGGGATATCCTCACTCAACCCTAAGGCCTTAATCCAGTACTCTGTAGTGCACCAGAGCTATTGGATAGTTAAGTCGAAATGTAGTATGGTAATCACTAAGCTGGCAACGTGGAAACCTGCTTGTCTTTGGACGCGGTGAGGCGATGGTCTTCTGAGGAATGTTTTCCGCAAGCATTTATACCTACATGGCACCTTGCAATGCACCGCAAGGAGATCTAGGGCACCGGCTCCGAAGATAGGGCTAAGGAGGGAGATAAAAAGTCAAAGAAAAATCAAAGGAATGATTTTTCAATTCTAAGTTTATAGTTTCAATTTCTCTGCTCTTTGTAAATGTCTATTTTGGAATCGCAGTTCTCCTAAAATGAATAAAATTACGTCTATCTTCGTGAAATACGCTACCTAAGTTACAAGGATGTTCAAGGTTGTTTTTTCACATTCATTTTATTTTTAACGAAGGGTCTTTCTTTAATGCTAAAATAATAGGGCTTCATAGTTGTTATCATCTAATTTTTAGTCTTTAACATCACAGGTTAAAGTTATATAGAAAGAAAAAGCAACCCTTTTTCTCGTGGTAATTTTAGCGTCTCAAGTAGTAATACCGATAATAGTGTTACTTACAGGAGGGCTATTTACTCAAAGATAACCCTGGGGAGGATTAAACCCTTTCCACGCAAGTTTACAGTGATTAACAGGGTACTACATAGATGTAAATATTTTAGTACGGCCATGATCAACCACACATTGCATGGACTTTTCTAAGAATAGTAATACTATGACGTGGACACGTTATTTTATGGAAATAGTAGAATTGATGCTAACAGGAATATTCGTTTTACATAATGAAGCTATGAAAATCAAATCAACATTGAATATTTGCCATTTGAAAGGATAGGGTATTTATAGATATATATTTGTATTGAAGGTATATTATTTAATAATTATGGCAATTACAGAAAAAAGTAGCATAAACATGCATGTATGAACTATGTAAGCTTAAAACATACATTAACTCTCTCTTTATGTGCACCCTTGGTCAAACAATAGGTATAAACCCTGAATTCAACTGTTTGCCTCATGCATTTCAGCATATCAAGATCGAATTGGTCTCGGCATGTTCGATCCTTTCTTGCATTTTCTTCCTGAATCGGAAAATACTCGGATGCCGGCTTATTACAAATTCTAACTTGGAGTGTATTATTACACGTGTTCTAATTTTAACATATATTTATCAAAGAATGCTACTTGTCAAATAATGCATCCCCTAATCCCAGAGATAAATATGAGTCAACCTATTTACTTTTATCCTTCCAAGGAGAATCTACGAAAACTCGAAAGGAAAAACACGAAAAAAAGCAAAAAATACGATAATAAAACTCAAAAAGAGTGGAAATCTCTCCAAACATATTTGCATGTATTCTAGCGCTGCCACATTCGGAAATTGACTTTCAATAGTGATATAAATTAGGACCGCATCCCTGGAACCTTCTCTTTCGTAGTAAATGGGGTTTTCCCTTTGGTTCCCGTCTCATCATACGCATTTTGCTATAATTTCGCCTCTATTAAATTCCCTCGTCGTCTGGCGTTCGTTTGCACTGCTCTTGTTTCGATTCTATCAGATTCGTCTCTTCTTCCGTCTTACGCACATCCCGTTCGCAAAACTCATCCCGCATGCATTCAACTTCCAACCTTCCTAATGGACTCGTCTCGAATGCTCACGTAATGGATCCGAAGTTCCTCCGCCGATTCACTCGAACCGTTCGTTTTCTCCGGAGGTGCCTTTTGTCTCAGCCCATAATTCCCTGCGAAATGTAACACCGCAGTGTTATTTCACTTCCATTTACCTCCCAGGGACTGCAAGCTTGTTATTTTCCCCTTGGTTTCCCTATTTGACTCGGCATTTCATTTCCGCTTGCAGTGATCCCTATTCAACATTTCGGTCTGAGTCGCGAGTTTACTTTTTTCTCATTCCCTTTCCCTGAGAAATAATAAGCGCCGAGTGTCTTATTCCATAATTATTCTCATTCTGTGCGTGAGGTGTACTAACGCATGGATGCGCTGTGACCTGACGTGGCGTTACTCTTAAACTCATTTTGGATACACATTCTTGAGCTTCCATAATTATTCTGTGTTTGTTCTCTGAAAGCATAACATTAATGTAAATCTAACCCAAATCCCTCACGTACTCTACTTTATAATACGTAAAATATTTATGAGTGACGTCTTAGTAGACGAATTGCTGTCAACTGGTGATTAAAAAGAATTATTTATCGTTATTTCCTTTTCGAATTTAAATCAATTTTGCAATTTTCTCGAAGACATTAGAGGGACATTAGACATTGATGAATTACTTTCAATATTAATGGATTTTAAAAATATGATGGCGTCCTATCATTCATTTTTATAAAATCTTCTCTCAGGTTAGCATTGCAAACCTAATGACTCAAAATATTTTAATTTGCAACTGTGTTCTATCATACTTAACCTTACTTGAGCCCATATTTAGGCATTTGTGGGCTTTAAAATGCAGGAACTGATACGCAGAGAACATTTATCTCATTCATTACTAATTTTTTTCCATCAACTCACACTATTATGCTATGCTATTCAATACTAGATGTGTACGGTGAATGTTAGTTTCACCTGTATTTAAAAATGTGAAAAGAATATGCTACGTAAAATATATGTTCACGAGCAAGTTTTGTGGACCTCTTTGGCGACTTTTCCTCTTACGTTCTCTTCAACATTTTAGGGGAATCTACATAGAGTTATTCTCAGTATGCCCACGTTGGAAAATGAAAAAAATTTAGTGCATGGGAAATTGAGAAACTAGAAGGGGGAATGTGTTGTTGAATGGAGTGAAAAACCGATAATCATATTGCCCTAAAAAACTTATTACATTGAAAAAAATGGTTTATTTTCATTACATCTACATAATACCCTGCAAGCCACCATAAAGGTGTGTGTGGGGGGGGGGGGGTGTTACCTGTCGAATAGAGTGACATCACATGAATGATTAGATAATAATAAAACCCGTAATGCTATTTCGGCAGAAAAAGTTGTATCCACCTCAGCTATATAATGTTCTCGAGATGAAAGATACATGAAACATTTAAATCAGATAAATTTGAATCTGGCACTGAAAACATATTTCTACCCCCCACTTACAAAATCAGCAGAAACAGAAATGGCAAATGAAGAACTGTAGATGTATTTATATTCCCGCACTACGTCAGCAAGACATGCAAAAACAACAAACTTGGAGGGGTCAACTGTAGGACCGACAGTATACGAATTCGCACACGATATAGGTTCACAACTCACACAAAGTGACATTTAAAACAATCTGGTGCTTTCTCGGCGTATGTATTGAAATAATTCCTCTTTGGTCTTCCACCGGGTTAATGTCTCCAATAATGCCGACGTGTCGAAACCCTGAAGACGATGGCAGGGTCCGTCTAACTAAGAAATATCGGTAGCACTGAAGACACTAACCTGGTGAAAGACCCGAAAGGAATTCTTTCAATGAAAAGTATTAACGAACACATGTCACACTAAATTTAATTTTTACCTTACAGGGTTTCTTGAAGCTTATATACGTAGTTTCTCGTAGTTATTTCCGCGGCTGTTTACATACCGCCCCCTGCCACAGTCCTATGGTCACAGCCCTAGCCCCCTACCGCCCTGCGGCAGCTCGCAGGGTAAAATGTAAATGTAGATCACTGGCATTTGTCCCAGGATCCTCTTCATTTACGGATTGCGCAGCGTCAAGCGAGCGCACGAAAAGGTTTGACAGCTTCCTTCCCAGTTGAATGCATACTTTTGTTTTTCCTCCCACTCTCTTTTGCCCATGACCTTCCTCGTACGACCCGCAATTCTTGAATCACAGGATGACAGAACAATGCGGCTTAACGTATAGGAATATTGCTATGGAGGTGGGTATTCGCATTGCGTCTTTCCATTTCATTAGCAAGTGAAATTCAGGTTCAATTTCTATGTTTGATCGCGGAATGAGGGGCGTTTCGGAATTGGCCTCGGCCCAAAATGGGTTATATGCTTTCCTTTGTTTTCATTTCCGTCCTTCCCTCGAATAGCCCTTTGAATACCCAGCGCCCTCATGCTTTGTCACAACGCTGCGGAGTTTGTTTTACTCCCATTCTCGCTCCAATCAGGCTCCCATTTACTTTCTCCGACGAATCTCGGAATGGGATACGTATGCTTAAGCACTAGTCTTAGTTTTGCGGTGAAGGCGTCATTTATTTTTATTCCTGGGGAAAGTGTTTGAGATTTTTAGGAAGCCAGAATTGTGTCTGTATGCATAATTTATTCCGTTGTGAAATCAATACGTTAGCTGTACTTAGTTCATTTATTCGTTATCATTAATTATTATGACATTAGCATGGTGCTTAATAAACAACCCTTCTCTCTAGACAATTACAGGCATTATAGTTGTGTTCCGCCTTATTCTTATGTTCTTGCGTTAATTCTTAAAGCACCTACCTAACTTGGAATTATATGTATTGATTAAGGCTCTGATCCCTGCAAGGTTGCCAGTGTAACTTAAGTCGACTATGAATTTGTACTGCTGATGAATGGTAACAAAACTAGGAACGCAGTTAAAGTTTCACGATTTTATCTACCAGATGGATTTATGGATTTGATTTCCAGAGCCTGCTATTTTTAGGCTAGGAATTTTAGTAATCATTTTTCAATTTTATTTTACTTGCAATCTTTTGTATCAGTCAGTGGACGCGATGTTTCAAATAGTAATTATTTTTAACGAAACTTTCGTGACGCATGCTTTAATTTTTATATGTCGCTCAAACTCTCTTTAGTATCTATTAATATTTTATTAATTTTTCTCTTCCCTCTTCCCCACATACTGCCATTCTTCGATCTATTATGTACGTCTTTAAAAACGATCTCACCTCTTAAGAGTAATTTTTACTGAGAGAATAATAACGTTCTATGTCTGCATTATATTAAAAAAGTTGGATTTGGTTTCAGTGTAATTCCTATGATGTTGGCTACTCTCTTTGTCTCCGTCTATTAAAGACTTTCATACTATGAGGCCTCAATGTCTTAATCGTCCTTATTACCTGATCGATTCTCTAACTCTTGTGTTCTTCTAATGTCTTCAGATAACTTCCACTTGTTCCATATTATTCAAAACACTTCTTCATCAGTTACAACGGTGAACTTTACCCATTCCTCCTCCACAGATTTAAATTCCCTATCCTTTAAGTGGATCAATCCCTTCTCAATCCAATAAATTCCCTATCCTTTAAGTACAATGTCCTCCTGTATGTAAGTTTCCTCGCCGATCTTTCGTTAACATTCCCTCTCAACGGTTATGCCATTGTCCTCTACTGCAAATAGCCGATTGTAGTAACCAGTTCAGTGACGTGCCAACCTCGCAAACCAAAAGTTGCGGGTTGAAATCTAAGAAATAAGATCTTAGGTTCGACGGTGCAATGCTACCTCTGTCCTTGGAGCTCCTGAAACTGAAGTCTGCTACTAATCCATTACGATTTCATGCCTCCAACTGCTTCTTACTAATCACACCTCCTTCGAAAGATACCATTTTCCTCCATCGTACTGCAAAGTCATAAAATAATTGCTGAGGGAAAATGATGCGGAAATGTAGAGAACAGTACTTATGTCCCTATCTACGTTATGCATCACAGTTCGCAATATCACGTATGCAATAAGGGTTAGGCGTGTTGATTATTGCAAGGTGAGTTTTATTATGCTCCAATGAACCGTTGTAGTGCTTACCTTGATTTTTTGCGATGACAATGAATTATTGAATCACCTTATTTTTCTACATGTTACTGGGTGGCTCATTACGAGAAACCGCAAGGTCGCGTGGAAGGAGGTGAAAGTTATCCAGCCGTCTTAATGGCGTCATGCTGAAAAAGGGAGGAAAAATCTTTAAAAATAAAAATGATATGTTAGTCGTAATTTTGTTTTAGGAGTAAGACTTTGATTACCTACAATGTAGCCCTGCATTCTGGCAGGGAAAAGCAAATTCTTGTATCACTCCGTCTGACAATAACTTAATATCTTTTAATTTTTTTCACTTTATGCTTGTCCTGCTGATTCATTGTTGAGGTAGAAATGTATATGCTAGGTCATCTCTGAGCTGTGTAGATATGAATTTTTAGAGTTACTTTAATCATGCGAGCCATCTAGTCCTTACGCTTCTCCCTTTAGTAAGTGACTTTCTGTAGGTTCATAAGGCTATTTTACAAAGTTTTCTGCTTTCTTTTAAACTTTGTTATGTTTATTTGTCTTATTTACTTTAATATGTGTGGTTCGAATTTACCCGTAGAGTCCGAATGTGAATTGAGACATTGTTGACTCGCATCGGGAACTTGGCTTCTAGTGAGACTCTGCAAAAGTATGGACTTTTCGTGGAACGATAGAGCAATGTCCGCAGATAAACACGTTCTCACTTCATTCTCACCTTCTCCCCTCCTCAGCCGGGGAATATCCTCCGTTGACGTGCCGGGGGCTATACACATAAGCGTTCTCCCATCCGCGATTGCAAGCGAGGTTGCATACGCCTTTAGATGCCGAGGAAGTGGGATTTAATGAGGAACCGGGCATGGCGGGCTGTAGTACGGGGTGATGGGAACGAACGGAATGGGACTAGCAATAAGACGCCCGAGGGATAGGAAGTGTGAGAGAGGAAAGTAAATTCGTTTTACTTAGGAGCAGGGTGCTTAAATAAGTGCGGCCCCCGGATATCGGGAGGCAGGCTGGGAAAGTGAGGACAGAGTGGGGTTTTTGAGGGGGTTGAGGCTATCGGGGCCGCCAGCGTCGGGGGCGGGCGATAGCTCTTCCCTCTGGATGGGGTTGTACGGGGGACGCAATTGGGGAAATCGAAGTGGGCCTCCTCCCCCGATAAAAGCCGGAATGAATGAAGCGAGACTCAGCCTGAAGGAATAGGGTAAGGTGGGCGGTGGCGGCTAGGGGAAGAATCCGAGGGATGTTTGTGTGGAGGGTCCCGTGGGGGATTTCTCCATGGGGGGAGGGTGGTGTGCTAAGAGGGTGGGTTTGGAGGGGAGTGAGTCCTCTCCGAAGGGAGAGAAACTGAGTTAGGGGCTTGTGAGTGAGGGGGCAAGAGGGTAAGGAGGCAGCGGGGAAAATGGAACCGAGGAGGTTGGTGGGGGCGGAAGGGGTTTCGGGAGAGAAAATGCGGTAGGTAAAAGGTTCCCCTGCCCCTGTGGGAGGGGCGAGGGGGTCTAGGATCTTCTGAGGAGAAAATTAGGACGGTTTCTCAAACCGGAACTCGATAAATCCCAGTCTAGATTACGTATCCTTGCCCCCATCCAAGCACCCCCTCCTTGCTCCTGGAGGGAGGGAAAGAGGAAGGCTCTCCTCCCCCTGACTGGATCTCTTAGCCAGCGCTATTTGTCTCCGTAGTTTCCCCTTAATCTTGCCCTCATCCCCACACCCTGAACTCCCTCTTAAAACCTTCCCACCCAGCCTCCCTCCCCCCCCCCCATCTGGCCACACCTTACCCCGCCCCTTTCCTTCACACGGGCACACAATGTCAGTCGCTCGCACTTACGCCTTGCCTCACAGCCTAATGATTACCATCGCCGCAAGGTGCCCAACCCATTCGGAACCCATACCCCTCTTCCCCCATCCTACCCTCCGTGCCACGCCAGAAAGCATATTCTCCCTCAGGATCGTTCCCTTCCGTACGGCACATCGATTGGGAGTGTAAGTACCCTTTTTAGTTCCCTCAGACCCTCCCTCCTGCCTCAGCCTTCCTGCCGAACCCTCCTTACTTCCTCCTCTTTAGCGCGTCTTCCAGTTTTTTTCAAGGGCATCCGATTCTTGAGCGGACTTATCGGGGAATACGCCGCATGTTCCTCTTGGGGTTTTATCGAGCGAATCAGTTTGCTTTCTCCCCGCCCAGGATTGATTTTACGGGCATGATGCGACGGAGAAAATCCCCGCTTGAAGCGCTCTACTGCGATGCCCAGTTTACATAAGTGAGAACCTGGGCTCAACAGAAGCGTAAATCCTAGTATCCTACTCTCCGACTGCTATCTCATTAGTCCAGCCTGTTAAGAGATCGCATCGTTGTTGTCGTTATCGTAGAAGCCCTCTTTGGCTGGATATTTTGTTTAGCTCATTAGCTGTATTTCGCTCTTTTAGTATTAGCAGTTATTCGGCGGAAGGGACTAACAGCTAAGGTCATTTGCACCATTTAGGATACGTGGGTAATTGGACAGAAATAGGGTTTTTCAGGGAAAAGAGGAAGGGTGCAGTAAATCCGCTTGTTTTAACGAAAGGAGCCAAGGGTATCGCGGTTTATCGTCCCATCCGACGGATGACGTACTGAACTCGCATTATCTCCTCACAGCTCTCAAGTAGGATTCGGTATACCAATGAAACATCTACCGTAGACGGTCTTTGAACGCAGAACTTGGGAATGAAACCCAGTACTCTAAGCTACAACACCGATTCAATTCCCGCCAATGAATAAATCTATTATTTTTTGCAATGTTTTGTTAATATGCCATGAACGAATTGAGCGAATACGAATTTATTTTTTGGATTTGTAATGATCTACTTCTCTCTCCCTTATGTGTATGCGATACTTCTGAGTACGTTTATAGCCCATATACTGCGACATTTCTAAGCAATAATTTTACTTTAACTTTAATTGCCGTCAGTCTTTTTTATTGATATTATAGCTACTGTCCTACATAACACAGCTACTACGTTTTGAGACATTTCTGACATCTCATTCAACGTTCTACCACACGGGAATACAGAAAAATACCAAGTACTTTTAGTACGCGCGGTGCGGGACAAAATGTGACTCATATTCACCTCTCTCGCACCGCATTTGCTGATATAACATTGTGTTTGTGTTTTGAAATTTATAAACTTTGTTCCTTCGTTTTTCAAATGGTATATGATATAATCATACAAGTTTTGTCTCTAAGAAGGTGTTGCATGAGACGTTGCATGAAAACTGGAATGAATTTAAATTTGAAAAAATGCTTTGAAATGAATTTTTGGAAATAGGATAGTGTTCTCTCTCTAACACTTAATAAATGAGAAATAATAAATTAACAAACGTGGAATTCTTGAAATATCTTGGAATAATCTTAAAAGACATGATCTTTCCTGGTGTAAACACATACGTGAAATAATGGGTCAAGCTAATCCTAGACTGGGATTTATCAAAAGAGTGATGGCCAAATGTAACGATTATGAACGATAAATTAGGTACTTTTTCTTGTTGACTCCATTTGGAATACGCTTCCAGTGTATTGGATCCTTACAAAATAGGCTTAAATAACGAAATGCAGCGTGTTCAGCCAAGATCAGCAAGATTTTTAGAGGTATACTATGATAAGTATATTAGCGTATTCAGTCTATTAGATGAACTAAAATGGGAACCATTATCAGGACTTATGTTGAAATGTAAAGTTAATCTCTTAAGTAAATTTCAGTACAATACTTTTGCTGATGACGATAAAAAAAATGTTGCGAACTCCAACTTCCAAGGTAGACTGGGTCCATGGACATCAAGTAAGGGAAAACGAATACCGAACCGGCAGATTTAAAAGGCATTTCTTTCCCCGTGCAATCAGTGATATGAATTTAGCTGCTAATCATTTTAAGGCATGATATATAATGCATGTGTGAAATTAATCCCCTGCCATGCACCTTAATGATGGCTTGTAGGGTATTGTGTAGATAAAGTTGAAAAGGTAGAACTATATTTCTGGTGAACGAAGTCTAATGGTACCTTGAAAAGTAATGTCTATTATACATCAATACTAGTTGCAGATCTACGTCAAACGAATCTTTGGATTGATGACTTTCGATTATAATCTTGGCAACTAAGCAGGCTACTTTTGGATTTTATAGCGATTGCAACTTCACCAGCACATCCACTATGACTCTTCGATCTTTGGAAAAGAGATGAAATACGAAAGGAGCTATTAGATATGCAAATATCCATTGACATTATGCCTACAAAGAAAAATCACATAGCCTCATAACATGGTAAATGAATACTCACTGTTGAAAATCAATGAATAAAGGGTGAGTTAAACTCAAAGACCCTGAAGTGCTGGCACAGATAAGGGATATTCTTTTTCCGTGGAATGGAACGAAGGGATTTATTGCCCGCTAGAGCTTCTTCCTTTGAAATAGCCGAAAAATTAATTTCTTTTGACGGAATCGCATAAAGAAGTATTTTGCGGTGCATTTCAACCGAGGAGCATGAGCTCCATTCGCAAAAATTAAGTCAGGGGTCAGTAAGTACGTAGGCTTCCCTGGGAGACCGTTCGAATTGCTCACTGGCGTGAAGACTACTAAAAGGGTCATAATATTGATGCTTGAGTTATAATTTGAACAAAATTTCCTGCTTTTAGGGAGCATTCACATTAAGATTTCATGACTCTACAGGTTTAAAATATAGAAATCGGAATAATCCAATGTGATCCGATTCAATCAGCGCTGGGTGAAGTTTTTAGTTTCATGACAATGTGGGTAAAGATTAATGTTTCTCGTATTATATATTCTATATCACCAAAGTTTTATACCAATGTCTGAAGATTTCAAACAATTTAGATATTCTAGAATGTTTAAAAATGTGATTACAAATATGGAATGCCTGCGGCTATGTGTGCATCAAAACATATCCTCAAAAGGTTGTTTGACTGGATAAAAATTCAGAGCTGCATTCCCCTCTGCTTCATTTGATGGGCCAATAATATTCTGAGCAAATATTTTAGTGGTAAGTAAATAATAATGAAAAGTATTCATGTTAATGAATCAACGCAGTTTTGTTCATTGTGGATAGCCAAAGAACACTTTCATCTGGATGGCATGATGGTCAACACATCAGCCCACAAAGGTGTAGGTAAGTGATTTGGTTCCCTGCTCATGGGAGTTTATTGGCTTTTGAGTCATGACTGCTCTAAGTCCTCTTTCAAACAGTCAGATTAGAAAATACAATATCAGATTTAATTATTTAATTATGAAATCAACCACCTTAGTCAAAGGCATAAAGTGAAGGCTCAAGTGATTCTTTCAGATATATTTTTGCTTGATTTCTGGCGACGATAACATCGCTCGTCAATGATGGAGACAGCAAGGTGGAGTTGGATACATGGCTGCAGAAAAAAGAACTTGCAAAGCTGTTTTGTAATCGTAAAAATGAGACTCCCAAGGCAGGATAGTCCAATTATATAATTTTTGAGCATATCTCCTTTCTTATATTGCTCAATCTTGCAAGAATGAGCTATAGCAAGCAGCTGAGCCTGAAAATATTGAATTTCGATGGAAGTAAATGCGGTGATCCGGTAATACTTTTATCAGCAATGAAAGTTCTGTAATAATGTAATCGAGCAGACACCTTCACATCATCATCCCAAGGAGCCGCAGCTAATCATTACTGCTAATTCCACAATTAACCAAAGAATTTGCATGTTATATTACATTAATTTATGTCAGAGCTACAGCATTTTGTTGCTGATCGACAATATCGGTGCCATCTGTTCAATACATTTTGGAATGAACAACGTTTTATATTTTAGGGTATATATGTTTATGTAGGTTTGCTCCTAATCTAAATCAAGGCAATGCAAAAAAACTTCTTATTTGAGCACATGCGTTAGTTTCTATTCAATTTCCGTTATGTTACCATTTCTCTGGGTCCCGCGTACCCTGAAATTGGAAAGAGCTATTTCATGCGTCCGTCCTCATTTCCCTTCCACCGTTCTTACGATTCCCTTGTCCTAGAAGGCAACTCTATTCCCTGCGCGGCCAATAGCGCTCCCCGTGCATTTTATGATTTTCAGCCATCGATTCCCAGCTCGGTCATCATAACGGCATTTTAAAAGGGCAGTCTCCCGTTTGACCTAGTCTTAGAAATCCTAGGGTACAGTATTGCAATCGCTGCGCAGGTTTATGCTTTGTTTGACCCGAAAAAAAAGTGGAGAAAAAATTATGCTGAGCCGGTACCCATGCAAAATGGGTAATCCGCGAAGCGAAGAACGAGAAATCAATAGATCTCTGCTCCGCGGTCGCAATAGACGCGTGCGAGTTTTTATGACAGTACATTTTCGTGGAAATTCGACATTTGTCACTAGAAAACGATGATTTACGTTTGATCATTTAAAAATTAAAAAATATTACTGGCGTATGGCAATTATTTTAACTATCCGAGCCTATGGAAAAAATGCTTTTGAGGAAACGGGTTTGATTTATAAATCAAAACTGGTAGGCACAGGAATACTCCACAAAGATAGGATGCGTTAAAATATTTTTAAAGATCCCCTTCAAATTCGAGTAGAGCGAGTGTTTTTAATTAATCCAGCACATATATTTGACAATAATATTATTATTTTATCTTCAGCGAGTATTCTTACCCTGCTTGTTCAAATTTACTTATGGACTTCAATTCAGATCTTAAATTTAAGCTTGCAAATTTCAATCAAAGGATGGCTATGTATAAAGATTTGTATGTTTGAAGTCTCTATTTGGATGCATTCAATCTATTGAAAGATACAGATTTCTTGTTATTTTTCCAACACCCTAAATCCGATAAATAGCATCAATACTTTTTACTTATAATCTAGGCTCGCCTTGAAAATCATATGGATGCTCACAGAGTAGAGGTAATTCATGTATTATGTTGCCTTAGTAAGACTTACTAAACAATCTTTTGGTGCCTACTTTTGCTGGCAACGAGGCCTCATCACGTGTGGGTAATGGTGCCTGCATAGAATTGTCGCAGAACCTTGGCTTCTCCTGTTTCTAGTATCCCTCACCGTCCCTCAAAATGGTCCATTTTTATTCTTTCTCTCCCTTTTGATGGAAACAATTCGAATTATATGCTCATCATTCCATATTATTTAAAAAAGTTCTCATTCTCCTTTACTAAAATCAGCGACGTAAAATGTTTTAAGTTTTTAAGGAAGTATAGGACACACAAATCTCTATATCTCTTTGGCCTCGGGCAGAAGGCGTCAGGTCTCTGGCCTTGAAAATTACGTTTTTTTTAGGAAAAAAGGAAAAAACTTCGTGGAATTCATATTTTTAAAGAAGTACGCTTTTTTTACGATATACTTGTGTATATTGTGTAGAAGATGTTAATTTTCTCGATACTATGATTAATAGGTCTTTTTTTCCGGCCTGCTGACTTAGTGAGCGGTTAGGAATATGTCTGCGGATTACTTGCGTGATCTAATAACTTGCCAGATGGCAAACAGTTTAATTGTGTTTTGAAATATTTGTGAAGACAATAAACTAAAATTCTCTTTATCTTTATCTGTTAATACTAAAGTAAGGCATGTGATGTTATGTGAAATAATCATGGTTTGTTGGCACATAGATCAGTGTATTTTTCGTGAGAAAAACGAATTCTTGTATCGTTTGGTACGACCGTCGATCTTTCTTAATGCGTCGGTTTTGTTCGTCCTGCTGATGTAGTGTGGAATTAGAAATGTCTGCTTTCTCTAATTCGTGTGATTTGGATTTTTCAACACACTTTAACCTTGCGAAAAGCATTCTAGTTTTTATGGTTTTCCGACAAAACTCTCCCAATAGCCGAGTGACACTTTCTGTTCTTTCATAGGAATTTGTCACAAAACGCACTGCACTTTTTTCAGTTATTTTGGAAGTCAATCTGTTCCCGCATTAAATCAGTATGTTTTTAATACTAATTTCCCCAGGTGAGTCCTAATCAGAGCAGCATGGCATCTCTCTTTTACTTTTTCGGGAGAGTTTCGTTAAAGCAAAGAAATGAGGGGGACGCTTTGGCTGAGGATTCATGCGTGACTTTGAGGCTTTAGGGTGAATTCTTAGGAGATTCAGTTGGTGGATCGGTAAGGAAATAAGGGGGAGGAAGCTTATGTGTGGGTGGTGGAGTAGCTGGGAAAATGGGACCTTCTCAACGCCAAGGGGACCCATTAATGAGGTATGCGGTCATAAAAAGAGTCCGACTCCCTCTTCCAGACCCTTGCCCCGCCCTTCAATCTCTTCCCGGCGCTAAAAACGTCGGTTATTAGGCAAGTAAAACCTTCCACACTCCCCCATCCAGCGTTTAGCGAGCGAATGTGGAGGTTGCTAAACCATGATACACTAATGAATTGCCGTCTTGAACGGTGGATTAGTTTTTTTTACGACCTCACGAGAGACCGCCAAAAGGCCCCAAATTTATTCTACGGCGATGTATCCGTAGGTGGATATGCCTGGGGATTTAAAAATGAGCCAGTTTATGTGTGACTCAGTAGTCTGATTCTAGAGTTGCGTTAACAATTTCAATGACTTTTGTCGGAAAGCAGTCATTTAAGTTAAACTGTTTTAATATCCATATCTACTGACTACCCTGAGAACAACCTGGTAGCAAGTTAGTTATCAGCAAACGTGCACTTAAGTTTACTTATACTACCTTCTTAATGAGTGGTTAAGGTAAATTTCATGTAGGAAATGCACTGAACATTATACTATTCATCCAGAATGCAAATAAATCCGAGAAGCATTATAATTGTGAGTTATAAATGTAAGTATCTCCAAGGTTGAATTCTCAAAAATGCACCCCTTTAATCTCAACTTTCTTTTTTTTAATCAATTTGAGTCAATATGATGTGTGAGACTGCATGCTCATATAAAGGTAAGTTTATTTTAAGAGGGTATCATTGTTAAGATACTATTTTTTTTACTATACACAGTTTCGAGATTAAATTCAAAAGTACGAGATCAGAAGCTAGATGAATTAGCCCAATTTAGCTCCGTGGGTAGTACGTTGGAGGAAAAGGGGTAAGTCCGTATTGAAGTCCAAAGGAGTAATGCGTAGGCCAAAGAAAGCGTTTACTCGTAGGAGGGAACTAATGACAGGGATGTCCATCAGGGACGCAATCGATAGTGAAAAGTCTGGTGCTGGTGCTTGGACTTGGGGAACACACGATAAAGATAGACCTAGGAATTTCGAGATGCGTGTGTGTTTAAGTGTGGAGGATGGAGAAGGAATGGTGGGTAGAACGGAAGACGTGCTGAAAATGGCCGCGTAGGAAGAGGTGTAAAGGTGCAGAAGAAAGAGTTAGTGGATCAAAGTGGAAGCGGATGAAGTTTAAGAGGCGTGGGTGTTTTGAAGGGCGGAGGGAAGGATTTGGGAAATTAATTAGAGAGTGAAAAAGAATGGGTAGCTTTGATGCAGTAATACGATGCTGGGAATATCAAAGAATGAAAAGGGAAAACATATTATGGCTCGTGGGAAGAATTTAACGTCCATCAAACCCTACTATAACTGCAAAAAAACTAAATATAATACAAAAGTGCAAGTATTATCGTTAGTGAATTAAGAAGCTTGGCTCCAAACTCATGTGCTCGGTATTTCGCGTACGAATGCTCCGTGACCGTCGTATATTTCCTTCGTGTACTTAGATATGCATAGGGATGGCTTACACGTCGATTGAAAAAACATCCTGCATAGCATGAATTAATCCCGTTCCAAGTACCGGTATGTGATAATGATATTATTGTGTGAAAATCTCGCACTCTAGTGGCTTTTTTTTATTTCATGCCGTTTCTATACCGAGGTGAACGAAATAGTTTTTGAATTGGAATGCAAGAATTGTTACGTTACCCGACAATTTTATATATTGTTTCTGCACTTGGGACCAACGGTGACCCATTTTCATTACACAATATTAGCTGTCGCCGCAAAATTTCGTGTTGCATTCGCAATCGCCCTACCTCCTTGTGGATAATCTAGAAACTTTTGCTTCAAGCAACCGAAATGAATATATTTTTCTCAAAAGCATTATTAAGCTATGATTCACTCTTTTATATTTCACAGGATACCGTCTCTCGTTCATAACTGGAATGATTCACTGCGTGGAATGATTTTTATTGTATTTTTTATGATCAGCAGCAATATTGGAACTTTTTTCGACGGCTGCGGTGATGATTGATTGCGCTTAATTATTCAGAAACCATTATAACTCATTTTATCTATGTTTTTTTTATTGACAAAATATTTCCTTTCTTTGAGATTTATTTCATTTGTGATATATTACGAGCAATTAGCCACGTCGAGTGTCTTTCTCAGAATTTATTAAATTACAGTACTGATAATTATAAATGCTTAATTTATTTGAAACCAGTGAGATTTCATTTTTCTTATACTAATACAATTCATTTCTATTAGCACTAACAGATGTTTGTGTATTTTTGTTTAATCACATTAGTCAACAGAATTATTTAAATTCATAATTGAGACTGTGACTTCAAAGTATATTTTTATATATATGCTTCTTCACATGTATAAAATATACTTCAAAGTATATTTTATACATGTGTGTAATTTAATTTGGCATAATTTCATTTCAATTCTCTTTTTAGCCACCCATTCAAAAATTAACACTTCATAATTTTAGTTGAGTATGAATTTTAGAATTATTACTTTAAATAGACGGCTGTGAGTATAATTTGCTAATTTTTTACTAGTTATAACTAATAATTTGTCCTCTTTACGTTTGATTCGCATCTCCTTTCACCATCTTCATGTGTTTCTGCTTGTGCACGCAGGGGATATTATTTTTGGTTTGGCAACAGACAGAATGTAGTTAGAAGCATACTTGTACTGAGAATAATACAATGAAAACTCGGGTCAAATATTATAGTAACTTGTTTTCATTACAGACCGTTTGTACCACGGTTTTTATTCATATCTTTATACAATTATTGATGAAAATGATAGACCATTGCTTATGATGCTAACATGTTTCATAATTCAAGTTAAATACCATTTTAAAATGTTACAAATGAATATTTTTACTTTTTCAGGTGAGTTCACATAAATCATCCTCAAGCATACTACTTCTGCAGATCCTGAGTATTGTAAGTCAATGTGCTTCCTCATCTATAAAAATCATATTGTCATTACTACTCTTACTGTCATTTATGTATCTGAATTTAGTTTTGGGTTCTCTGAGGGATGGTTTTATATGATGACCCAACCACAGTCGTTAATTCATCAATGCTCGTGACTTGTGAGCTACGTTATATTTTATTATCCTTAATATGTTGGTTTTCAAGACCGGAATCTTTGCTCTTGGCATGCTTTGTCTTGCTTTGCATGACAGTTAACTTATCTATCGTAATTTTCAGGTGAAATAGTTATTTTAAAGCTATATTCATTAGTGAATCCTCAAACGAACAGATTACAGCGATAGGATTCGTTCTCAGCTTCTTGTTGGAACAGTCTACAAAATTCGACCCCTACCAAAAGGCCTACTTATTGCTATTACATGCTCACTACATGTACTAGATTTGAATTGGGGCAAATACTTCTGAATCCGGACCAATGGTGAAAAAATTTCTGCGTTAAATGCGCCAGTACTCCATCACTACCTAATGTCTTTTGGCATTTTTTTTTACATCGATGATGGTCGTAAAACTTATTTCTTGCTGCTCAAGAAATTAAGCGGACCCTTGCACACTCCTCACCGTGATCCATTAAGGAAAATATTCCGCAAAATAGCCAGGAAAGGGGACTAAGTGGTTCCCTCTTTCATGCATATATCTCCCCACTTCAAGCGGCTCTAAATCTGTCTGTATATTTCTTTGCTAACAAAAGCATCGTCCAAGCTCCCTCTTACTCTGTTTACTGTTGCGGGGCCCTCGTTTATTTATCCCTTCAGTAACGACTCCTCAAAAGCCTGTCGCCCCACTTATAGTGGTCGAGGGAAGACCGTCTTTACTTCGAGGTCAGAGCAAGGTCGACCCCCCCGAAATGCTTGTTGCTTTTGAAATTGCCGGCGACGGAAAAGGCTTGAGAGACCTATCCAAACCCAAAAGGGTAGAGGAAATGGGGAGGTTTTTTGGAAGGAATGGTTGGAAGAAGAGGGAGACATAGTGGGGGCAGTTTGTTAGCAAAAAGTGCGAGTAAATAGCCTGCTGGAGGAACAATGCTAGAAATGGTGAGGCCTTATGCAGAGCCAATCACGTCATCAAGAACAAAGGGCACTAGATGCATTTTCCTTTTATAAGAGTAGATTTTAAATATTGTGGCCATGGATATCTTCATGAGAAAGTTCACTTACTCTATCCTTGGGTTAAAATACGGAATGTGAGGTAGAACTGGTGGAAGGTCTTAGATGATAGAATTTCGAGCACAGCCTCAAAAGCTGAAATATTCTTGCAGAATTTAAAAGTTAAATCAATTCAATTATTGTTTTAGTTTTATTATATAGTAATTGAATTCATTAGTTTCTTCAAGATATTTTAATATAATGCTTATCTGCTATATTTGTTGAATTTAAATATTTCTGCTCTTTATTCTAATTTTAATCCATTGTCATTTTTGCTTTCGCCTATGCTCAAACCCTTTGCTAGTCGCCTGAATTAAAGGTCCAAATTGTTGTGAGTGAACAATATCCCCAACATTTGAGAACAGGGTAACAAAATCTCTTATGAAAATATGCAGTGATATAACTTTTTATCAATTGCAACTATTGGTATCAGTCATCAAATCTGAAAACATTAATTGGTGAAAAAAACGCACGTGGTATATTTTTATTGCAATGAAATAAATTAATAATTTTGACTCTAGCTCAACATGGTATGTTTATGCATCATCAGCCAATTGCTGTTTATTCATACGTTACGTCATTAGTAAAGACTGAACGTTTCCATTATCTACTCTCTGCAGAAACTGATATAATTAAGTAGCACCATTATACACTATATGTATAATTATATTTGCTGAATTATGAATGTTTCCCAACTATTCTACCTCTCTTAAAAAAAAGACCAGGCTGTATATAAAATAAATATGTTCTCATAATACATAACTTATGCTTCATCATTTTTAGATAGCCTTCTTCGTTCTGTATTTGTTCGTTACGTAAATTCTAACACTATATGACATTCTACACTATATGTATAATTATATTTGCTGAATTATGAATGTTTCCCAACTATTCTACCTCTCTTAAAAAAAAGACCAGGCTGTATATAAAATAAATATGTCCTCATAATACATAACTTATGCTTCATCATTTTTAGATAGCCTTCTTCGTTCTGTATTTGTTCGTTACGTAAATTCTAACATTATAAGAGCTTTCTTCTTAGTGATCGTCCTCTCGCGACGAAATATTCCTTTTGCACTAAAGACAAAGTAATAATTGAATGGAGTTGGATGGTATAGATGTGGCGAGTATTATAATATATTTTTTCATGGCTTCGTGAAAAATGTCTCGTGCTAAATGGAGTGCCCGCATGCATATTTCTTTATTTTTACGGAAGGTAAAGTAGGAAAAGATGTCTAATGGCAAATTATAACCTGGCAAAAGAGAAGTTTTCATTTTATTTTCTACTAGACCTTTAATGAGAATATCTCAACCTTTTTGATTGGAAAGTAGATCGGTATTTTTCAAAATGTCGTTAATTCTGCAATACCGAAATATTGTTCGTGAAAATCGGTAGGCATATTTACGTATATTGGGAGTAATGTCATTCGCATGATATACTAATATCATGTCAAAATTGCCAAAATATGCCAAAAATAATTTATTTTGTAAATCTTACTTTTCATTGATGAAGGTTTATTAACATTTAGATATATCGTTGGTTATGTCTTAGGCCCATTTGGAATTTATTGTCTGGACATAAACTCTGAAGACTTTATTTTGTGTTTCCATCCAAGTTTCATTCATTGGTGTCAGTAAAATATTTATTTATGCTTTATCATCACCATGTGAAATTATGAGGTCAGCTTACCGCGTGAGGATTAAGTAAATAATGTATTAAGCAACGGCGAGTGAAATTCAGTAATACCGGTTAGGTTGTCAGTTACCTGCCAAGTTAGTCCTGTGGCTAAGAATAAGGATATGGTAACCAGAGAATTAAATGTGTCCGATTAATTTGGACGAGTCTAGAAGTCTATACTGGACTGGAACCTGGGAACTCCGGTCCAACGCTCTTCTTCTCGCGCTCAGTGAATTTCAATTGTATGGAGGCGATCTAAAGTCTTGTCCGCATTTTTCGGCTTTAGGAATGTACATACTAACAATATTCCACTGACCGTCGATGGAATGTGAAATGTCAATGACTCTGATAAACACAGAGTGACAACTACAGAGATGGAAATTGACTTGGATCATGATAATTACTCTCATCCTAATTGCCTTTGTGCCTCGTAGAAATTCCTGACAGGGAGGAAGTCTGTTATGAACATTGTACTGGCATAATTTAGAAAATGGAAAGCTTTGACATTCCTTTCTCGAGGTAGCGTTTCGGATTAAACTGAGCATCGTTTAAGGGACGCAAAAAAATATTTTTAATGGCTAATGAAACGTTTTCAAAAGTAAGAGTATTCGAGTATTCATGGGCGGGTGTTAAGCAGTGGTTGACGTAAATGGTTTTATCGGGTGAAATAAAAGCTAATCTTAACAAATACAAGTTGGGAACCCAAAACTAACGTCTTTACGAGGAATCGTACTTGTTAACGACTTTTAAATCGAATTCTACGGTAAAATATCGTCAGATATTGATTCATGTTAATGCAAATGTGGAAGTTATGCATTTTGATGACTGTCAGTTTTACAAGCTGTGACTATTTAAGAAAATGGAGTCAAATATTAAAACCTACCTTAGACTAAAAATAACGCAGCATAACATTTTGAAACCTCTGCTCACATACTTATCTCCAAGGCTTCCCACTCCCTATTTCCTGTCTTCTCTTCCCACACTGGCATAATTTTTCTCGTTTATTAAAATATTTTTATAATCTCCTCTAACCCCGGATCCCTCATCCGGCGTGGCAAGTGTTTGAAATAACTCGGACAGCTCCCGGCATTCCGTGGCCCGCTTTTCGTTTTCCCCCCACACACAATGCCTTCTTTTCTCACCCCAGGCGCCCTCTCGCCCCTCCCCAACAAGCTGTTTCCGTTTGTTTTTCCCTTTTTATAAACCACCCCCCTCCTCCCCATTTATATCTGACCCCGAAAAACACCCACGTCCGCTCCCCTCGGGACTACCACTGACCCTCCCCCCCGCCCCCGTCCCTCCCGTTCCAATTCCTCTCCTTCCCCATCCCATCTTCTCCGTCTTCGGCATCAAAAAGAAAAGAAAAACGGTAAACAGCGCTCCCTCTCTCTCTCTCCCGCTCCCACTTTTCCATCAAATCCCGTCTGTGCCCACAGGCCTCTCTTTCTAGTCTTCCTCCCAAACATGGCCGGAACCACTCGCCCGTTCCCGAGGGCGAACAGTCGCGTCCATATGCTCCGCTCAAATGGGGCCAGCCCCGTTTGACGCCGGGGCACGACAAAGTGCCGCCTTGCGTGGCAGGGTTGGTTGGTTATGGGAGGGACTTAACTGGGGTGGGGGTTAAACCCCTCGGTTTTCCACTACAAACCCACCAACCCCTCCTTCGCTGGACGTTCAAAGAAAAACGTCTTGGGAGCTTGCGTTCATGACGTCTTAACTCGTGGTTCTAAGCCCAGCCAAGCAATTGTAGTGGTTAGGTTTGCAGTGATGGCGAGGTCGTCATGGAGATATATGGAGATAGATAGGTGACGCAGTAAAGCAAGGTAGAGGAAAAGGAGTATTTGGAATTTACTGATGCACATACATGTATCGTATGGGTGGAGGGAAGCACAGTCTAAGGCATGTCCTAATTGGCAAAATAGTTGCCTCGCTGCTGCCTTGTGATCGCGGTGTGAAGGTTGAAAGTCATATGTGCCCAAGAGTGCGTTATTTTCTTTAATATTAATTAAGCCCTGGAGTTTATTCACCCAACATTGTTTTCAGTCAAGTCAGGAATAAGTATATTGTGCTGCGAAGCCGTCTAGGGTTTTTCTTAATGTTCTTTATTTTGGGAAAAAAGTGGTAACTATAGTATATAGTAGAGATATGTTAAAGTAAGAGCCAGCATAAAATATAATTGGACGATATAGTTATATATTATTATTATTATTAGTATTCTACCGGTGAAGGTAGGTTTAAATGGACATTTAATTCCTCCCACCCACTAAATTTCACACGATGTACCTCTTCAGCCCCTCATACCTCCTGCCACCCATCATTCCATCCAAGCTAACCGTTCTTCTCCTCCCTCTTCCCCGCTTACCCAACGCTCTTGCCTCAATCACCTCCTTCAAAAAACCATCCCCTTTTATTACCTTTTCCTTCCATCCACACCTTCTGCCTTCTCCTAATTTAATCTTTCAAATTTCTTTCCTCTCCTACCGATTCAAGCACTTGATCTTCGTCTTCCTTTCGACCCACTTTATTTTCTCCATCTTTCTCCACACCCACATTTCAAAAGTCCTTAGTCTATTTTCATTTTCTTTTCGCAAAGCCCACGTTTCCGCCCCATGTAGTGAAACGCTCCATATTAAACTTTTCACTAGTCTTTTCTTCACTTCCCTACTCAACGCCCCTGTCATGAGTTCACGCCTACGAGTAAAAACTTCTTTTTCCAATGCAATTCTCCTTCTCACTTCAATGCTGCTATACCCTTTTTCTTCCAGCACACTACCTACTTAGCTAAATTGCTCTACTGACCCTTTTTGGTCTTCAAAATCGCATTACTTTCGCTTTCTTCTGGTTTATCTTCAACCCGTATCTTTCGCACTGTCCCTGTAACGCATCCAGCATTTTTTGCAAGCCACGGGCTGACTGGCTTACTAGCGCTTGGTCATCCGCAAACCTCATTGATTTTATCAATTTCCCACTAACTTTTACTCCCGGATCCAGCTCATCCCAAGCCTATCATCATATTCTCTGAGTACATGTTGAAAAGTACTGGCGATTACGGACATCCCTGCCTAACTCCCCTCCTTATTTTGGCCCAATCCGATTCTCCTTCGGCTACTCTCACCTGCGCCTTCTGTGCCATGTATAAATTCAGCATCAGTCTCCCGTTCTCCAATCTACTCCTATTTTCCGCAATATTTCCATTAACTTGTCTCACCTCACTCAGTCGAACGCCTTTTCGAAATCAACGAAGCACGCGAATACATCCTGATTGTGTTCTAGATTCCTTTCCACTAGTATTCTCATCACTGCAATCGCATCCCGAGTGGCCCTCCCCTTCCGAAATCCAAACTGATCCTCACCTAGAAATCCGTTTGCTCTCTTTTCCACTCTCCTGTTGAGGATTCTATGCACTACCTTTGCCGCATGAGAAATCAAACTTATCGTTCTATAGTCTTCACATTCTTTTGTCGCCCTCTTTTTCGGTATAGGTATCAGCACGGTTTCTACAAAATCCTCCAGCCAAGCCCCCTACTCGTATATTCTACGAACAAGTTCATAAAAGCTGTCCCTTCCCCCTTTTCCTAGGTTTTTCAGAAGCTCAGCTGGGGTGTTATCTACCCCCACCGCTTTACCTGCCTTCATTTCTCGCAGTGCCTTCTCTTTCGAACTATCCAGTATTCCGTGGCCCACGTCATCCTGATCTACGTCCTTTTCCTCTTCTATGCCCAAGTTCCTAGGCCTATTTTCGCTATCATACAGTTCCTCAACATATTCCCTCCAACGACGCGGATCTCCTCTGGTCCCATTGTTAAATTTCCCCTTCTGTCTTTGATGCACGGGACCGTTTTCCATTTCTTGATTCCCGATAACATTCTAACCTTTGAGTACAGACTGTGTATTTCTCCTTCCCTCTGGAGTCTCTCCATCTCCTCGCATTGCCGACTCCGCCACTTTTCTCTTGCTCTCTTTTTTACTCTTCCTAAGCCTGTTGTTGATATCCTTATAATGCCTTTTTCCTAGCTCTGTATTTACATTATTCCCTTTCCTTCTTTCCTCGATCCTTTCCATCCTTTCTTCTGTTACCCATGGTTTCTTGATCCTCCTAGCGCCTACTATTCCTATTGTTTTCGAAGCTGCTTCTTTTATGCCCGTCTTTATTATTTCCCACCCTTCATCTACCGTTCCTCTTCCCTGCTCTTCCCTCATGCACCTATCCTCAATCTCCTGATATTCCCTCCTCTTTCCTCCAATCAGTGCTCCTACATCCCACTTTTTTATTTTCCTTCCTACTTTCAACCTTTTTAGTCTCATCTCACATTTCATCACCACCAAGTTATGGTCGGAGTCGGCATCTGCACCTGGGAAACTATGCGAATTCTTTACGCTCTTCATGAATCTTTGCATGATGTAGTCTAGTTGGTACCTTCCAGTATCCCCGTAAGGGTCGTGTTTAAACCGCTGTAATCACAGAATTATTCCTCCTACAAAACTCCACTGCTTTCTCGCCCCGGTCATTCTTTACACCCAGACCATACTCACCTACTTCACTTCCGTCCCTCCCTTCCCCTACTACATCGTTCCAATCTCCCATATTTATTAGGTTCTTCCTGCCATTTACTCTCCCGATTAATTCTTCCAACTGATCATACACTTCGTCTTCTTCATCTTCTCTATGTCCCCCTGTCGGCATGTAAACCTGTACTACGACTACATTCGCCGGCTTCACTTTGATTTCGATAGCCAGTATTCTATCACTTACCTGTTCCACATTCAATACCCTTTTTCCTAATGTTGCATTCAATACAACTTGTGCTCCCCGCTGGCTCTCTTCCCCTCCACTGTATATAACCCTGTACTTTTCACTCCAGAAGTCCCCCTGGTCTCTCCATCTTGCTTCGCTTAATCCCAACAAATCGATCTCTCCCCTCTCCATTTCATGCTTAATGTTTTCTAGTTGTCCTGCCGTTAACATCGTCCTAACGTTCCATGTCCCTATCCTTAGCATTGTTTCTCTCTTCTCTGGTTTCTTCTTCTCCACCGCTGCTGCTGCCGTTGCTGCTGTCTTTCCTTTCGTGCAAGGATTTCGTGAGATGACGGCCGCAGATTTCTTGCTTACCCTGCTGCCGGGCACGACACCCGTCCCACTAATTTGGTCCCGGACCGCGTAGTTCCTCTATTGTTCAAGTTCATTGTGTTCTTTGGAGAGTTTAATTGAGGTAGTTTCCCGTTTCCTGCCTCAATAGTGTTTTTAACGTGACACCATCACTTGATAGGCCGCCCCACTGGGGTCAGACGCCTTCTCACAGCCGCCTCACTGAGGTACAGACGCTGCGAGTACGGTACGTGAACTACCTTAGAGTCATATAATGAAACGCGAAAAACGAAGATACTTTACTTATTTGATGTTGAGTACGATTATGTCCAATTCCATGTTCTAAGCTTCTTGCCCTTTCTTTTCGTAGGTGGTGTAGTACGTTTGATTGTAAATTGTAATAAAAGTCGGATATGGTTTTTGTTTTAATGAAATGCGGCAAATTGTGATAGCTGCGATGGGTAGGGAGTGCAACAATAGAAGGCATTGATTTATTGGGGTAATAAACCAAGTTCCGGGAGAAAATATGAAGGAATATATGCTCTTGGAAATAGTAGCAAGAGGTAGTGATATTCTGAAGGTGATTGTGGGATGATATTGGAAAAAACTGGAAGATATGGGTATTTAAATGGTATGAAATTGGTTAAATAATATGCTAAGCTGGATAGCCAGACAGTATTAATGAATATTATGAAGTCAGGGAGATAGAATAAAGTTTTGTAGCATTTTTACTGCAGCTTGTACCTTTGTCTATTCAATAGAATTCTAAATTACTACAAATAATACATAGAGCAATAAATTCGAGAAACATGAATGATGTACATGATTCAAATTTTCCTTCTAAGTCAGCCTCGAGCCCGTGGCTTGTTAAGGACAATTTCTCAGGGTAGTCAGCCTTGAATAACGATTGCGAAGCGAGCAAAATGGGAACGCATGTTAATCGGTTACGCCTGCAAGTCCGGTGGCGGTGGGAGCGGGGGCATCAGCTGTATCTCAGGCGGGATGGAGAAGGGGTAAGAGGGCGGAGCTGGTTCGGGGTTGAGTTTCGTGCGTGGGGAGTTTTGAGGGTTTCTTTGGGGGCGGAGATCGGCACGCCAAGCCGCTTGACTTGTTCCAGAACCCGTAGCCCAATTCCCCCCCCCCCTCCTCCCTTTATTTCCAACCCCGCCCATCCCTCCCAACCCGCTTTCCTTATCACTCCCTCTCTCGAAGAATTCAGCCTTCGGCTCCTCAGCGCCATTCCTTGGGCTCACAGCGTTTCCTTCAATAAGGAATTAATGATCGCCATCAATCTTCGTCCTCCCTCACTCGCCCTTTCCAAAGATTAGTCTCCGGGCACGCTTTTTTTACCCCCTTTTGTTTCCCGAAGGCGAGAGATATGGGTTGGGGAAGCGGATTCGGGAGGCAGGAATATCGCGATTTCTTTCCTCCGAATCCAAGCTGCTGATTCCTGTTTTGCCCCGTCATATGCTCTCCCTATCTTGCTCCGACCTCTTTTGATCGGCCAACCCCGGCAGTTACGCTATCCTCGCGTTTTTATCTTTTGTTTGTCATACCTCGCTCCTTGTCTACGTCACCAGCTTCCTTGCCGCGGTGTGAAATCAGCGCGAAATACTATCTCATTCGAAAACGCTCGACGTCGTGTGAGAGGGAATCGAAGGCAGATGTTTCCCTTCCTGGAAGTAAGGAGAGTAATGCGAGATGTTAGTCGGTGCAAAGGTTTTTGTAATGATTCCCGAAGAAACGATTGCTATCATTCCGTGACGTAAGAATACGTAAACCGTGTAAATACCACATGTGCATTCTTTCTCGTCGGAAAGCGGATCGTCGATTCAAGAAACGAGTGTAAAGAATTGTATTTGATCCGTAGATACATCAGTGGTCACCTCAATTTTGAAGCTGGGAGGTGTTTCCATTGTTAAAAATGCTGTGCCCAAATTTGATTGCGGCGAAAAAAATTTCTCATTCATAATTTTACATTTGAAAGGCGAATGGAGTCAATAATTAATCATGCACATTGCCATATCATTTATTATTATTTATTATGCATTGATAATTTTGAATTTTGGTCGGCAAATGGCCAACATTTTGTGTCCCGTTTAATTATTTAAGTCCTCGCAATGTTGCGCTAACTCGCGTTTCAATATTTACGTTCGTTTTACTGAAAAATAGATGGAAAAAATTATCTCAAAATTAGGTACAAAAAGTATAATCTAGATCCGAGTGCTGCAATTCTAATTTAAATAGTGGGCATTGCATACTCTACCCCCCGAAATAACGTCTGATGCAGTCGAATTTTTTTTTGTATTTTCATGTAAATGTGATTGTCTCTAGCACTGGAGGCTCCATATAAATTTTTCGGCTAACATTAAGCATTACATGCCAAACTGCGCAATAAAATATTCTGGAAGGGAGTCTAAGAGAAATGATATATCTTTCAGGTAAATATTTAATACTAAACCAAAGAAAATGATTCCTCTTTTGAGAAATTATTTTTATATTTTCTTTGGGCACCATACCTTGTAGTAACCAGTACAAGTGTGCGAGAGCGATATTGCGTGAGACAAGAAATGAATCTTATCAATTGAATGCCTGTCAAATTTATGCTTATAAATATATTCGAAGGTATCTCGGCCAAAAGCACATCACAATCTCCTTTAAAATTTCAGAATGATTTATGCCTAATTATCCGATTGCATGTTTTCATGGGATAAGGTCATGAAAACCATTAACCATCAAGCTGATGTGTTCAAATTAGTGATTGTAATTTTTAAAACGAAATGGTACATATTAGCATTAATGTCCCAGCACTCCAGGAAATGTGTTGTTTATAAGTTCTTGAGTTATAATTCCAGAAAACCGTTCTAGTGGCCGTTTGAAACCTAATTTGACTGGGAAAGTGGACGCTCTAAGATAACATTTTCGTTTGGAATCCCGTCATTTACTATTTTATCAAGCCAAAATAATACTCTAGACCTGGCTATATACAGAGATAAAATAAAGACAACATTTTCTAGTTAACTTGGCCTTGAAGAAATATTAAATGCAGTAACAGCTTGCAAACGATTTACGAGTCGTATCCGTTTACAAATATCTGTGTACTCATTGCAGAGAGTCGTCTCAATAGGTATGTTATTTGAAAGCACACTTATCCACATAGGTAAATTTAAATTCTAAGCATATTTCAGTTTTGTAAAGCTAGACGCTTCTACAGACTGAATGTGGTAGGAATGTAAAAATATATAGGTATATTATGTACCTATATATGATTAGATGTAACTACATTGGTGTAATTGTATTGGTGCATAAATAACTCGTTATACCATTGTAAAACTTAACCTCTAATGTCTCCGTAATAGCAATGAATGAGAGCATTACGGCGATAAATATTACCTTTTAATATTAGCTCGTGTCCTCGTTGATTTGAACCTGGAGATTATTTAGTCCTCTGACATTTCATGTATTTTTACCGTGTCTCAATCGTTTGTTACAGTATACTGTGGATATAGGGGTAGATATGTGCCAATCCTTGTTTTAATTTCCCACGTGCCAATTTATAAGCGAAACTCGTCTCTTTTGTGACCAGTTTCCATTAATTCCCGGGAAACCCATGATGTTACGCCGTATTTCACTTTCAGTGGAGGGAAATAAAATTATATCCCGGGGAGAATTCTTATTAAACACCCCATTCCGTTGAAGTTATCTAAACCTGTAGACTCTAATGTCATAATTTTCCTCTCTGGTATCGATTGCCGCTCCCCTGGGTTGAACGTTATAATTTCCATTATCGCATTTATTCAATTCAGTATTTTCCTGCTGCCTCGCCTACAAACTGTCAGGGTCCTGTTTTTTTTAATGTGCGTTTGCCGTTTCCCACCTTTCTCCGTGGGGACGGGAGAGCTTAATAAGTGACCAACGGTGCCATTTTCTCTTTTATCTCGCTCGGGTAACAAATAATACCTTTGCATGATGGATCGCTCGGCCGTAAATATGGCCCCTCCTTTGGGCCAAGGGAGCTTGTGGACAAGAAACAGAAGGAAATCTAGTTGCTGAAGGAATCGGATAAAACCGTCTCGCGTTTGGTTTTAAAGGATCGGGTGCCAGGGGAGCAGACAGCGTTCTGGTGCTATGCGGCTTAAGAACACATATATCTCCTCTGTCATCCCCGAGGAACGAGAGTAATGCTCTATTTTTTCCCCCACACGTCCTTCTCCTTCATATGCTCTCCCCCTCCTGAGGGCGTTTTCCTCTCCCCTCCCCCCCCCTCCTTCCTCGCTTGATGGCGCTGGTGCTCCCACGGTCATTTTGATCCATCTTGATCCATCTTTCTTCCTCCCACACCCGGACCAATTCCCGTCCCGGAGCTTTACCCCTCTCGTACATCTCCACCCCCTCTTCGCAACCCATCCGTATCCTGCCTCATGCTCCCCTCCCCCACCCCTACCACTCCAGCCTCCCGTCCACGGTAACAGTTGAGCCCCTCTCAGAACATCTGCTTGCATTCACGCCTTTCTCTGGTCCGCGGTCATCCTTCCTTCCCCCGTCCTTGAATGCCCAAAGGTGTGTGGGCTGTTACGGTGCATAGGAGGTTATACAGCGCAAAAGTACATTTATTTTTGCTAAACAAACCTCTGGATCGTATCCGCAAAATACGCCATAGTTTATCGTTGTCATTATCATGGGAGGCGATCACCATCTTAGGTCATTCGCGGCACTAAGGCTGGATTCAGTATTTGGGTAGTGTTATGAACTTCCATGCAACGGGTGATAGAAACCTAGCGTCGGGAGTAGCCCCCTCTAGAGGTAAAGTGCGAGGAGGTTCTTTAGTTAAACGTCCCATCCGACGGATGGAGTATTGGACTTCCTCTGCTCTATACATGACGCTCAAGAAGGGACCGGTAAGTGGCAAAAAAAATTTGCTATTGCCGAAATTCAAACCCGGGCCTTCAGAAATCAAGTACCTTGGTCTTTACCTCAGAGTGCATGATTATATAATTACCAAAATTCGAATCCTCTTACTTACGCAATAGAGAACTTGAAGGAAAACTAGAGGGGGAGGTAATCTTAACGCTTCTCCTCGCTCTCTCTCCTACACACTTTTTCAGAAATCTCTCATTCATCTTCAATTTTTATTTTTTCTTTCTTAATTCGTCCTGGCCCTCCTCTGAAATTTCTCAAATTTCATTCTCTTTCATATCATTTTGATGCTTCTAAATTCATAGAAAGTCGTCCGTTGCAATAAACCAGCAACTCCGACTCCTTTCCACGTGTATATCTCAACCGAGACTACTTTTCATGGTCTTAAATGTCTAATTCGGCTCATTATTTCTTCCAAATCACTCATTTATAATTCATATGTGTTGTTAAATAACATACAAACACATTTTTTTCTGGAGTTTCGTTGACTTGAAATACGTTAGATGTTCTCAAGAATACTTTATGAATCTCGACCAAATGTTAATGAACAGTTTTGGGTGCGTTAAGGGGCCATGAGCTGAATCCCGGAGGAGCGATTGGCTATCCCATGGTAGTCCATGTAAATCTGTGACCCTTCTTCGGAATATTTTACTCGAGAGGGTTCCATTTCGCATTGATTGAAATAAAAATTGGAGCAGCTGCAACTCCTCGGGATAATAATGTGGTGGTTTCCCCTTGCCTTCCACATCGCAGTGCTACAGCCGTTAAAGTAACTGTTACCACGCCTGTAGTGAAATGAGTGACGCTGTACCGACCACTGTGGTGACATAGCACTCGTCAGAGACAGTGAAGGATCTGAATAAGACTCTAATAACCTCGGAAAGGACAATGTCCAGATACCATCCGAAGATCAATAAGAATAAAACTAACATATTAGTGTGCAGCAAAAGAGGCCAAAACCAACGTTAAACTAGGGAAGCAAAAACTGGAAGAGGTGAAAGAGTTCTGCTACCTCGGAAGCCGAGTAACCAACGATGGACGAAGCAAGAAAGAAATAATCAGTAGAATTGCTCAGGCAAAGAGGGCGTCTACTTAAAGAAGAACCTACTTACATCTGAAAATACAAGCGTAGAAGTAAGGAAACGATTCATCAGGACGTACATCTGGAGCATGTTTCTTTTCTGCATTCTATCAAACTAGGAATCTACTACAGCTTGAAACACAAGCGTAGAAGTAAGGAAGCTATTCGTAAGAACATACATCTGGAGTACGTTTTTTACGGCAGTGAAGCATGGACGATGAGAGCAGCGAAGATAAGTGTGGATGCATTCGAAATGTAGTACTACAGAAGAATGATGAAAATTAAATGAATCGACCGAGTGACAAACGAAGAACTCTTAAGAAGAGTTGGAGAAAAGAGAAGTCTGCTGAAAACTCTGAAAAGAACTACTCAATCGGCCATATCTTAAGACACGATGGCCTGATGAAGACCGTTGTTGAAGGACAAGTAGATGGGAAGAATGGCAAAGGAAGGCCTCGAGTGAGATATATGGAACAAGTGATGAAGGATGTCAAAGAGAATAAATGGGTAAATATGAAGAGATTAGTCGATAAAAGAACTCAGTGGAGAGCTGCGTCAAACCAATCTGAGGATTGATGACTAATGATGATGATGATGACCCTTCTTCATGGATTCTGGAATGAAAACCTTCTGCATCAATTTCATGAAACATGATTCAAAACGCAATCAGTCATATCATAGTGAAAATGACATTTAAGTGGCAAATGAAACCGCAGGTTTTCGCTTGCGACTAATTTTCACCTAATAGAATGAAACATGTCGATCGCCGCAATGACGGTTCGGGAATATTCGTGGTCATAACGTAAGGGCCTCGACATTATTGAGGCTAGGTAACGGTGAATAATTTTGAATAAGGCCTATAGTGTTTCCGTATGCCCATGTGTAGTAGAATTAGAATAGTGGCAAGGTATAGGTAACATCACACTTACTATATTCACACATGTACAGTATAGATTATATCACACTTTATCTTAAGCTGAATCCTAATCCTTAAATCTCGAGCATGCTTATGTATTGTAAAATGGCATGAACAATTACAGCCACAGAGAATTCGAGACTGGAAACATAAGAAATGTGGTCGCGCAAAGAATGGCGAAAATAAAATGGATCAACCGAATAACAAACCAAGTCCTGAGAAGAGTGGAGGAAAAGTGAAGTCTAATGAAAATTGTGAAGAGAAGACGAGACGAATTAATCGGCCGTATCTCCACACGTGATGTCTGATGAAACCAGTCGTCTAGTGAAAAATGAATAGGAAGATTGGGAAAGTTAGGCCCCGTATGAAATACATGGAGCAAATAGATTAGGAAAATATGTACGTAAATATGAAGTTAAGCAATTGAAGACTTGAGTTGAGAGTTGCGTCAAACCAGTCACAGGACTGGTGGCTTGTGATGGCGAATCCTAATCCAATATAAAGCTCAATGCTGATACAGGATTTGAACCTATGATTTTGGTATTATCCCGCCGTCACGTCAGAGGTCCAACTGCTTCTATCGGTACTCAAAAGAGACAGCCCGTGATTTCTGTTGGCATCACGGCACGTTACTTTAATCAGCGAAAGAATCGGTCGCCTTCATGCTTGGAAGCTCAATCCGCGACCCGTACTTCCATCTCACAATCTTCGTACTGCGTCGGTTGATTCTCTTGCGGTTCGCCTCCCGCTGCCCCAGTACTTCTCACACAACTCCAGCTACTATCCCATCCACGGGGACACTTCCCGCGGCCCCCGAGAGACGCGATCTCCGCCCCTGAACTCCCCTCCGTCTTTACCGCTGCGAACCGCGGGGCCCGCTCCTTTTATCGCTCCCAGGGACCTTTCGAATAAGATGTGCGCGGGGCGGTGCTTATCCGAGAGAGTTACGCGGGCTTCCGTCGCTCTCGAGCATCGGTGATTCATGGCTCGAATGGGCTAACTCGCGGCGGCCCGGGTCCCCCCTTGCTCTTTCCTCCGCCGTCTCGAATGTCGGGAAGGAAGTTGGAGAGAGAGAAGGGAGCTCGCTAATGTGCAAGCTGCAGTTTTCCTTCCCCTTTATCTCTGGCCGCTTGGAACGGATTTGAGCCCGTCTCTCGAGCCGGCATTTCCTCTCGTTTTGGAGTCGAATTTGTTCCGAGGCCTGTCCATGGATCGCACGGCGCCAAACGGAGTTTGAATAAATATTAGATTTCCGGTGCTAATGGACTGACTTCCTTTCCTCCCGGGAACCTTCCCGTCTACGTCTCCGCGTAAAACACGCGGGTGGAATCGGAAAAGGCTCGCTTAGGAGGCCGTTTATAATATCCAGTATTTTTATTCATGCCCCCTCTGAGAAAACATCCGGGTCGGTATGCGTAATGCGGATTCGCCTTGGCTGTGAGATTATATTTCACTCAAGGCCTCGTTAATATTCACCAATTTTGCAGATGTCTTACATATCTCGTTTGCCTAGTGACTGTTTACCGCGTTGCACTAATGTGTAGGCAACGAAGGGGATTTTCGAGCATAGGATAACGCTGGTTTTACAATTTTAGGGCATCAGAATGGCAGAGTGACCTACTTAACATTATTCTTTTAATTTTCATCATATTATAAATAAATGGAAAGAAATATGACTCTATTTTTACGAAAGTTTTCCACTGCTAAGATCGTTTGCGCCACTTCGCTTAAAAATATGATACCTCTTTTCGTCTATTCTGTTCATCGTCCCCCAGCCCTCCTGGGGGGAACATATAACATAAGCAATTAAAAATGAACAATTAAAGTTCTTAAAACTTGATATACTTCATTAATGAATTGGATATTGTTCGGCGTAACTTGGTCGATATTCACGATGAATTAACAAGAAATAACTGTGTATATTTCGTAGGACTAAGTGCGGGGGTGAGGGACCGACTCAGTTGAGTTGAAGGTTGGCTGCGCTAGGGGCGTGCGACCAGTCTCTCTCCTGTACCCGATGATGCCCTCATCATCTCAATCTCGGTCAACGATCCTAGGATTGGTTTTTACGCAGCCCTCCACTCGATTCTTCTATCGGCCAACCTCTTTGTATTGACGTAGCTCCTCTCTTTTACATCCTTCACAACTTGCTCCATATACCTCATATGAGGCCTGCCTTTTCAATTTTTTCCGTTCACTTTTCCCTCGACGATTGTCTGCATCAGGCCATCGTGTCTTAAGATGTAGCCTATTAAGTTGTCCCGTCTTCTTTTTGAGGTTTTCAGTAGACATCTCTTCTCTCCCACTCTTCTTAAGGCATCTTCGTTTGTTACTCGATCGATCCATTTTATCTTCATCATTCTTCGGTAGCTCCGTATTTCAAATGCTTCCAGCCTAAGTTGCCCTAAGCAGGTGAAACTGGTACTGGTTTAATAAATTTTTGTGGAAATATGCTAAGTTATCACTTGTTAATTCATGCTCCATTAAGTTCCATCGGACGGTCACCATCTGCTTAACCTTGTAACTAAATTCAATAAAGGTGGTACAAACCTGAGAAGCTTAGTCTGTCAGTATTTTTGTGAATACACCTTATATCTAACCCCCTCATATTGGACCGAAACTTTAATTGACCTGGTAGATATTTACTCAAGCAATCACAAATTTCTGAGTGTATATCCTCACTGCTTCACTAATTTAAAGTCCCAATCAGCGTTGGATTCTCCATTTTTGGCTAATAATTTTAATCCATTTAATATTCGTCGCACCTGTTTCAGTACGACTGTCTTTTTTTTCATTAGCCTCTCTACCTCTATTAACGTTTAGGTATCTTAATTAGCGAGTATGTGGCTCCATATCTCTATTTTACAAATTTTGTCCCGCTCACAGCTCCCAAGCAAATATGGCATACGGATTTTCAAGTGTGCTGTACATGTGTCCGAGAACATCAGCCAGGAACTTAAACTAGGGATCCTTCATTTGACAGCCTCCTTCTCTGGGTCTCCTCGATGCATTATTAAATATGTTCTTACGAAACTTATAGCCTAATGCCTCTCTGAAGCTATTAATTTTAACTGTGCCACCCTAATCATCTCTGATGGCTAATTTCCTAAACATCGTTACGAGCCCGGCCTCCTTTATTGCTGAAAAAATGCTGGAAATATTCCTGTATCGGAATATAGGGTGGACAACAAATTCAACTTTCATTAGGTGTTCAGCAGTTGCAGGCTTTTATGACTAATTTCTGTGTCATTCAGAGCTTTCATTGTTGTCATTGGCTTATAAGAAGGTAGTAAGTACCTACCGCTGTGTAGACGCACGTGTGCTAAGTGTAACGAAAGTGGTATTTAATAATAATTGATAGATTATGAAAATTTAATTTTTGTTCACGTCCAAAATTTGAAATTTAAAATTCCTGGGTATATTACGAAATGTTGGTGTATATACTCTAATTAATTCATTGATCAAATTAATCAGCATGTGTTTGTTTAGCAGATCACATGTTGCTCAGATTGAGGTGTATATCGTTTTTGTACTAACATAAATGATCAAAAACAATTAATTGAGGTGCATTTATTTCCTATAGACTGAGTAATATTCTGTCAAAAACTCATGGTTATTGTTGGAGCCGGGTCAACTCCTTCATGTCTACCGACGCTGCTAAATACTAAATAATATAATAAATTTCACTAATTTCATTCGCTGGGAAAGCTTCAGTAAGTCTTCTCGGTAATTTTTAGACTGCATTAATAAAGAAATAGGGTGTTTTGAAGTTTGACAAAGCATAACATTGTCATATAAAACCTTTCCTTGGCATGAAATTTTTTATTCAAATCGACTGACTAAGTGATATTTCGATGCATTTTTTTCTCAACCAACTCCATCCTTAAATTATACCGATTATAGAGAAGAAAACTCCGCTTATATACGCAATATAAATAACAATAGCAAAAACATTAGGGCATACACTTTCCTATCAGTTAAAAAAAAGTGTTAATAATGCTTTTAAACCTGTCAGTGTTTTTAACTTGAGTCAAATGATAGGGAAAGAAAAAATATTAAGTTTTTAATGTGTTTAATATACTACCGCCTTTATTGTGGATTTACTATTTTTAATGAAGTACATAAGACTCATATAAAAGTATGAGCATGCCTATGTAGCTCAGAAAGGTGGAACTTAATGTTCTGATTGCGATTGTTAAAAATCCTGACCTTGTTGATGCTCGGGTAGCATTTGAGTAGACGCGCAACTGCTGATGTGAGGCATCCCAGGGATTGACGCAAGAATCTGGGCCATGCGGATCTGGACTTAGCCGGGATGAAAACGAAATAAATTGCCTTCGGTCGCTCGCAATTCGTTACAGAAGATGACTGTCGCGTCCACTACGTTATTTGGTAAAGTGTACTTCTGAGCATTGCCTGTCATTTCCCCTTGGTGAGTATGGTTCATGAAAGACATGCCAAGGTAGAAACTAGCCGGTATTTCGTTATCAAGGAAGCAAAAATACAGCACTGACTGCAGAAAATTTGCAACATACGAAATGATTAGAACTTCTGCAAAAATAGTTTACTGCTCAGAATAATTGACTAAACTCAGCAAAAATTGAAGCACACTAGAAAGTAAGAAAAATTTGAATTAAGGTCAATTTAAGGGAGTTCATTATGAAGCCTATTAAGGGCAAAGGATGATAACTATTTAGCTTTAAGTACACGTGCATTTCATGGGTTTAAAATTGAACCTTGAGTTCCTCCGGAAAATGGAGTTTGGTGATAATTATTGATAATTGAGGGGAAAGGATAGTTGACTTCAACAGTTTTTTCTTTTTCTCGTAAGAAAAAGCAGAATTTTTCTATGGGATACTGTTTAGCTTTTTAGTGTATAGTCCATATATTATAGGTTTAACAGTGAGGAATCGCTGGAAACTGAATACGACCGATGTATAACTGTGCATTTCCCAGAATTTCGACCGGTTTTTGCAGATTCTCAGAAAATAGTGTTTACGTGTAGTGAAGCCGTGAATATTTGGGAGTATTTATCGAAGCAAATTTTTCAGTTGAGATACAATGTACTGACACTATTAGGAGCTGGTAATTTCCTTAGCCTAGTATTTATTTTTCTACATATTGCATATTCCCAGGCATTATTATTTATTAAGAAAAAGTGATATCTTATTTCTTTAAATTACTTCTTTCTCAATGCAGCAACATTGAAAGGAATGGAAAACTTAAGGGAAAGGGACATTAATTACTGTCTAAGTAGGTATAAGATAATTCAACAGTTTAAAGAAAAATTACACGATAGTTAGTATTACGAAATGCCAATGATAAGATGACAATATATACTAAAATAAACTCTGACCCTTGATGATGACGAAAAACGGTTGAAATCTTGGTTGGGTATTATTATAAATGCTTGTGAAGAAGTACTTTTAGCTTCATTAGTACTACGAGTACTAGCTTCATTAATACTCGTATAAACTTCCACAAAGTGACGCCCGAAAGAGTAGAAACAATAAAAGTGCTATGCGTAAAAATCCAAAAATCCTAGGAATTAACATGATATGCTATCAATTTGAGCGAAAATTTTGGTTTAAAATGCTAGCTAGATATTTTTCATACACGATGTTTTGGATGTGATTTGAATTTTGGTTAAAAATGTTGTTTTTTGTACGGTATTTTTCTCCATAAAACGTCTCGATCCACATTAGGGATACGAACCAGTATCAAATGACCTCGCTCTGTAATCAGCCATTCTCGTGAATTCATCAGCGCTGTGTGCTTGAAGGATCACTGCGTTTATTTCCCCTTTCAAAAGGTATCTCTTTTACGACCGCGAGTCATCGTATTCGTCCTGAGCGTTCGGCCCATTAATGCGTACATTTCCGTTTCCAAAAGCTTTAAAATCCTCGACGTTGGTAGCCTCTGCTTTTTCAAATTTTACGAGATTTATTTTCATTGGCGAGGTTGCAAAAGTAAAACAGGCTGCTTGAATTTATTTCCTCTTGCAGAAACCAGCCTATGGTGTCATGTGTATGGCATTACAAACCCTTGCGATGTCGTAATGAAAGAAAACTCGATAAATGGTTCGGTTATGGCTGAAAAACGATAAAAAAATTGTGATTAAATTTTGACACGCACAGAGTCTGCTTGGTTTTTTTAATGGGTGAAACAGATTGTTCTAACAACCCTGGCTTGGAAAAAACACGACAACTTAAAGGGAAATAACTATTGAGAAAATTCCTCAATGCGAAAGCATGATCGGTATTATATTTGCATGATGTACTGTAATGTAATTATGAGCGAAGGAGCATCGTGACGAGATTAAAAAAAAACTTTAAGGAGGAATCATATGGAACGACGTATATTTCACGTTGATTCCATCGACATCGCATTTCCCTCCGTGCAAATTGTTGGGCCATTGTAGCAGTCAAAAGGACTGATCTCGTAAACCCATGCTTTTTTTTACCGAAATATATGAGTGATATGTTTACGGCTCCCGTACTATTCAAGAAACGAGGTCATGGCTTTCGAGCGTTGGGAGGGAGTCCCTTTATCCGCCCCTGTTCCCCTCTCCGCCTTTAAACCCTTCGTCCACCCCCCTCACATTTTCCCTGCTCCGTACAACTCCGGCACATAGCCTTACATTTCGAGTTTCCCGCTTATTCCACCCGCTGGCAGGACGTCATCTTCACTCCCTCGACGCGGCCTGGACTTTGCCTGCTTCCTTTCATCCCTTCCTTCTTCATTCATAATTTAGATTTTCCTCTAAATATGCAGCCCGGCCCCGCGGTGTATTTTTTTTATTTTCCTCTTCAGCCCATTCTTCAGCTACGCGACTAAGCAATCCCTCTTCGCCTCGTTTGTCACGTGTTCCCATCGCCGACGTCCGGTGAGCCATTGTGAAACCCCCGTCGACGCATAAGGTGATCGAAACTTAAGTCGGGGTGGACGGACAAAAGTTTTGCGGGGGACTCCTATTGCGAAACTCGCCAAATTTCTCCCCCGAATGTAGTGTACTCTTGCAGACGTTGTGGTTTCAAAAGGGATGTGCACCAAGGGAGGGCTTTTTTTAATGTGATGATGGCTCACTCGGTGTTTTCACCCCGTTTTTCTGTCATCTTCCACCGTGGGCGTGGTGTGGTTTTTACTCGGTTTCCCGCCAGTGGCGCCATCTCTTGTTTTGCGTCGCGATCCCACTTTCTTCCGAATTTTAGCCTCACTGCGAGAGGAAAAAAATAACCTGCTTTATGCAACTCTTGCTCGCTCCCTCTTTTCATTTCCTACCTTCGCCCTGAATATTTCATTATTTTTTGTTCGTAATGCAGATGGAAATGCTGAGTATGACTTAAAGGGGAAACACGAGTGCGCTCCTCGTCCTGAATTTTCAATGCCCTGAAACCTTGCGACGGGTGTGAATCGAAGCATGTTTATACCACGTATTTTTGGACTTTAAACTTGACCTTAATCCCAGGCTACCGGTTAGCATTACTTTTTAATGTGTCCCTATACTCTAATTATTCTTTAGCATGTGTTGATGGCAATACCAGGTCAATCGCTGAGAATCTCATTAATTTATTGAGACAATGGTAAATACTTTAAATATTGCTCTTCATATTATTGAAAAATACCTTTAAATAATGTATTTCTTTCTCCATAGGCACTTGGTTTTTCATTCTTCAAGGTGTAGGCATCAACAAAAATTCCCGTATTGGATCGGATGATATATTTTGAGAATTCTGTCAGTCCGTTGCCATGTTTAGTTAATAAAGTTTATAGTAATTTTATCTAGCCCAATATCCAATTCCATGAGGCTCAATGTCTTCTGTGATTACAAATCGGTTATTAATAGAAAAAATACTAAGAAAGTTGTTTGATGGGTAGAGAGTATGACTTATGAATTGAATTTTACCTAACTCTTCGTTCAAAATGCTCCTTGACTGAAATGATGATTCCTCTTCCAGAACACTGGAATTAGATTGAAAGTATCAAATATTATTTGAAGATAAACTGTTGTTCCTAAATTATTTTTTAACTACGTATAAGGTTAAGTTCGTAACATCTTTGTTCATGTAAAAAAAAAGCCAGCTTAGAAAATTTTTATAATATGAAAAATCAAATATTGGCCTTGCCCATGTATGTTAATAATGAAACTGAGAACTATCTCTTCGTGTACCTCCCGGAAGCAGATTGTTCCCTTGGATCTCCAAAAAGAGCTACTACTCCTTCACAATCTTTGTGCTCTTTGGAAATTTGATTATTGCAAAAAGAGGAAAATCGGTATGTTAGGTATCCGAGTTGTGACTTGGAAAAGAATGGATAGAGAGGCAAATGCCTATAGAAGTTTCCAAATAATAAAAGAGGAAAGGTGAAAGATCGGCGACATTATCATAAGTAATAAAAGTGCATTGACGACGCTTTGAGAGAAATTGAAAAGGGTGATGGAATGAATAATGCTTTATTGGCGTGGAGTAGGAATACGTGTTCTGCTCGGCATGAATGCAGAGAGAAGATTAGAATCGTTAAAAAAGGTTTTTTGATGGAATACATGGATTAGTTACAAAGAATATATCGGTTTTGGAATAGGCAGGTACCATCCACGAACAACCTGAACATATCCCTTAATCACTGCTAATAATGATGAATAGCATAAACTTGCCGGCACTTTGCCTGTTTGCTGTTATAGCGTAGATGAGGCTCGCTATTCTGCACTAGAGGACGATCAGCTAGCCGCTTGTGGTTTCAAGTTACCTACTTTCTGTACTTAGATGGCGTAGATGCTGCAGCCAGGAGATCTGACTTTTAGTTGCACATTTCGTTGGGTACAGGATAAGGCTATTTCAGGTGTGAAATTTCTTTTGCAAGCAGGTTTGCCCATAATGGCGAACGTAATTGCAGCTTGTCGCCTTTTCTACGACCTCTGTGTTCCTCGCTGGGCATTAAGGTGAGGAATATAAGGTTCACTGAGCAATTATACAGCTTCACGACCGTTTTAGGCATTCTAGTCGTAAGGTCCCACAGACAGGTTGCTCCTAGGTGGAACTGCGCGTACCTAGTGTTTCGGAAGAAAAACTGGGCCAATGTCAAAACAAAAATTTCGCAAGTGACTATGTGGTGGTTGTTCGTACACTTGCAAGTCGTGGAGTGTAAGTACTACAACCGAAAACATTGGCAGAGGTGCAGTGTAGGTTGGATCAGAGGGATATCAGGAATGATTTATAAAAATTTTGAAAAAAATTGACCGTGGAATACATTTTTGGTACTATACATGTTAAACGTCCTATTTGCAGGATGAAGTATGCTCTGGACGATTTCATTCCTATTGTGCTTCCTAAAAGAACAAGTATTCATTTATAAACATCTAATTCCTTTCATAGACCTAATGTTTTCGGCTTAAGAAGTCACCCAAGTCTCCATTATTCAAATGCCACATTTTACAATATCCCTCGTCAAGTGAGTTCATTAAAAAAGTAGTTTGTGTTCCTATGAGAGATGCATTCAACGCGTGAAATACATGGGACCATCATTAGGTTATGCTCATAAAATTTTATTGTAATTTTCTCCCATGACCCGAATATGTGGTATCGTTCTTTAAATGTTCCGCAGTAATTTATGACTATACTCCTGCTGCTGCCATAAGGCTAGTAATTTCTGAGAATATTGTATGTCAGTTTTGATATTTGGGTTGGAGTACTGGTCAACCCGAGTGCTCGGTTCTAATGCCGGTCGTGGTAGATTTTTTTCATTGGATATCCGGCCCCTACTTGAATGTTTTGTGTAGAATATTCGAGTTCAATACTCCATCCGTCGCACGGGACGTTAAGACGTGGTCCTCATAGCATATTTCGTTAAAATTAGGCTGAAGATGACGCTGGGTTATTCTCCATCATTCCTCCTGCTTACTATTCCATTCGCTTGTACCAAACCTTCTGGTCTGAAGTACCTATATAAGTACGGAATTGAACAACATTGATGAATTCAAGTAAAACCTCAGATTATGGTAGTAAACTACTAATTTTACTAAGTTCAACAGAGGAGACTCTCCGAGCTTTGAGAATATATATTATAGGCGATTATGAATACATATTTACTTGCTCTAAAGGGGCTCTAAAATACAATTTTAGGTTTTGACGATTATAATGTTCCAATTCTTGCAATGTAAACTCGTGCGACGTCATCCGTACTGCTGTGGTCACATCTTATCGGAGCTTTTTCAAATGAATTTACAATTAGCATTTCCTAATCTTGTCCTCTGTGATTTATTAATTCAAAATGTCTTAATATGATGAATTCAGTGAATGTGGGTCGGATAGGGAAATTAATTAATTTTGTTTTCCTTGAAGAATAAAATTACTCTATTCCCCGTTATTTTACGTTTCAAAAAGGTGGGATCACGTAGCCTCACCATCGTCAACCTGATCTTTATCCATCATCATCTTTCCACTCACTCTGACGCTAAAATCTCCTCCCTACCTTTCTCACTGCTCACCTCCATCGCCAAATACGTCACTACCGACGTGTTCCGCCCACGCTTTTTCCGCCTTGGACCCACGCTCTGCCCCCATCTCCTTGCCTCACTCCACCGACAGTTCGCCCACGCATATTCAGAGTCACACACCGACCATTACGGCCTGTAATGAGTTTCTGTGTCCACCGCATCCCTCGGGGTAGGACGGAAGTCTATCATTGCGCACTACGGCGTGCGTGGTCCCAGTGGCGTCAACTCCGTGCCTGACGCCTATCATCACTCTCAATCCTTCCTCTCCTGTGTGAGTTTTCCCTTCTGCTGAAATAGGTAACCGATGAGGACATTTTCAGGCGAGATATTCCCGGAATAATCACCCCATGTTATATAGAAAAGGTTTGCTAGCTTTTGCCCCTAGTGTCCTTTTCCCATCTGGAATCATTTCCCATAAAGTTAAAACAAATAATTATTTTCGAATTTTCGTGCGTACGTGGTTAAAAACTCACATTATAGGCTGCCTCTTTACGTTAACCCAATACAAGCTAAGAGTGGGCAGTGACTTTATCCGACTCGAGTCCCCACCCAATGGGTTTTGAGGTACCACCATTGAGACGGGTCCCACCGGCTGGTGTACGGTATTAGGTTTAATTAACTACACCTGTCAACCGTACACTGCAAGCTGCATTAAGGGTGCATAGTAGGGGGAACTCAGGATGCCCGTTTGCGCCCTATAGAATAGTTACATAATACTGGATGGTATTTTAGGAACAAGTGGCGAGAGGAGGAAACCCGGCATCAGGAATTGCATAAATTAAATCAAGACCGTAATTACACACTGAGGCACACTGTACCCTGTAAACCTGTTGTAAAGGTGTGTGGCAGGGGATGGTTCCAAATGAGGAATGTATTATCAACAAGAAAACATACATATTATTATTGATTGCAATGAGAGGTCAGCAGTTTTAACGGTAAAGAAACTAATTTCGGAATGGGACCCAGTTACTTAACATGTAATAGAGCCTTCTGCGTCAGTATAACTCTATGGTGAACAGATACAGCACAAATCTTAAGTAAATATTTCTGCTACGGACCGAAAAAATGAAAATGTGTCAAAACACAATTACAAATAAGCGTTTAAATGTAGATGACCATGCAAAAAGGGTAAAATCTTCATTTTCTCTCTTAATTTCCCTTACGGTATCCTTATTTCAATATATTATAATTCCTGGTAGAACGCCAAGGGAATCTTCATCAGCTTGGAATGTTCTTGTTGGAGGATTCTGCAGCGGAGCAAATTTTTATGATGAACATTTTCTCCAGTTCTGCTGCGTTGTTTCTTTTCCCTAATGCAATTATTTTCCGTTGTGCTGGGCCTTCCTCAGATAGTGAATCCGAATTTTAATAATACATCATCTACAAGCTTCATAGTTTCTGACGTTTTTAGTTAGGTAGGTTAGGTAGAGTTGGAGGGGTAGCATATGTGTAAGTTAGCCTTTCATACTGTTTACATGGGCACATTACGCATTTCAATGAGAAGGGCTGGAAGTCATTACAATTGTGATATCCTTATAATTATTTCACTAAATGTGAATTAATGTGCTGCATATAGGGCATTCGCTTTTTTCAAAAGAAAAATCATACGGTGCTTTTTACATTGTAGTGAATAATAAAAATTTGCTTTGGTTAAATGTTTACTTGAATCCACGACCTATGTTTTGGCAATTGCGTGAGGTAACTACATTAACTCCGTTATAGAGGCAGTTGTTATAATCGTTTTAAAAAATAAAATCGGTGAGGTGATTCAAAGACCTGAACAATATAGAAAATCTGCCAAAAGTTGTGCGTTTGCGATCCATGGACCGTGTTATATTCTCAAAATTAACATGAAATACATATTTTATACGTACACCCTATATTACACAATTTTTTTTTTACTTTTTGATACCATGCTGTTATTGTATAGGAAGCAGCACGTTGGTAATCATGAAATTAACGGTATCAGCAAATAAAACATATTGGTGCAATAAATATAAAATACAGAGTCCATTTCATATTATCTCATTGCTTTGTTAATTTGTCATGGCTGAATGGCCATTTGCAAATAGAGGTATTCTTTTTATGTAAGTGAATGAACTTCTCCCACTGGATTTATTGGATTTTTCGCTGAAGTAATTTATGAATGCGCATTCAATAAATAATTAACTGAAGCATGACGCATTGTAATAAATATGGATTCATATACGCTTGTTTATGATCCTTTTCATTTCAAATAGAGAATCGGTATCATGGACTGTTTTTCAACAAGGTACTCCTATGTGACCTGCCGACGCTTTAATGCTTTTGGTAATTTTTCCTACCGGGTCTAAATAATTACGCGCTTTACACGAGAGATATAATTGAACTCATTTGCGAATAAAATTATTATTCATTGGCATAATTATATTTGAATTGATCTTTTTCTAATCGAGGTTCAAGTGATGAAATTTTTATCGTTTGTTTTTAAATTCTGTATGACGCTACAGTTGCTGCTATAGGGCTTGGCCTTGGAGCATATCACTGAAACTCCGCGTCTGTGGTTCTTATCAGTTCACTCATGGATTTGCTTAGTTACGGTACTGAATCTCCACGCGTCTACGACATATAGGATGCGGCTCATGCACATTCAGAGGACATATAGTAAATGCCTGAATTGTAATTAATAAGATTCCCTGTAATCAACTTGCAGGTTATCGCCACTGGCACAGTTCTATCCGAAGTAGCTCACTTGGTGTATCTGGCCCAAAGTTTTCCAGACTTCGATATGAACGTCAACACAGTCAGTGGCAGGACTACCGTAGCATAGCACACTTACCAACGTAAGTGTGCCATGTGCACACTTACTTATGCACTGATGAACGTTCGTTAATCGGTTTGTTCTTCCTTGCCAACGGTTTACATGTAAAATTTCATGCAACGCGTGAAATGGAAACAATACCCCTTCGCATTCTGCAGTTTCATTGTAAAAACCATACATGCATGAAATTATTTTTATTCCTCGTCGTCCTTTACGGAAAACATGTTTGGTGAAAGAGGTGGATTTGAATGTTGCCATCCCGAGATGAGATTGCAGGTGAAAACAGGAGATAACTAATAAATGTATGATTATTTTATAACAGTATCGTGTGGTTTAATTCCATGACGGGAAGAATGTATGAGAGGACTAAAGGGTAAGAATAATACTTTGCTTCTAACGCGATGTAGTGGTATGAGATAATGACGAACTAATACAAAAATTGGTTTTCATAATTTGGAGAAGACGTTTTTCTAGTGGGTATTTGTAATAATATATTTTCTCACTAAAAATATATTTTCTCCTCGCTTACCCCTAATTGAAGCGAAGTGGAAATAATACGTAAATTTCTCAAACATTTTACAATAATACACGTATATTTCAGTTAATGAATGATGATAAGGATTCTATTTTATGCAACAGTACGTGGTATAAGTCTGTATTACTTTACTACCCCAACGCTGAGGCATTCGGTGAGGTTATTGTGCAGAATGAAAGGTTTACCACAGACCACTCAGATTAACGGTCTCTCTTTGCCCTAATACAACACATGGCCACATCCCATAAGCGGGATAGCTTTATCATGAGAAAAACGCCCTTCCAAGATTCCTGCTCCTCAGCTTCTTATGGCCGCTAAAATAATGACCGTCCGGGTAAACTCCTATAGTGGTGACTAGTGGGGCATTATGCAGATGTAGAAGTGTATACTTCAGGTTTCATGGCTTGAGGTTACTAGGGTTTGTGGATCAGGGACAGAACGATGGTAAAAAAATTCATTTTGTCTCTGTGTTCTCAAAAGAGCCCAGTAAATTTGATTAGTACCAAAAAGGAGTCTCATGTGTCCTGGTGAATACAAAAACATAATACAGAGTGTCCCATTGATCGTGTGTCATTTCTAACCTGTAATTTTAGACACTTCCTTTCGAGCCACAAAGATGAAATTTGGTACCTGGCCAGAAAAAGGATGTAAGTTTTGTTGAGTGTAAGCAAAATATGAAAAATATGACCTTTTGACCCCAAAAATAGGGTCCAACCTAAAATCCAAATTTTGCCTTATGGGCTTTCAATGTTAAAATATTCGAAGTACAAAAAAGATGGAATTATTTAGCGAAACTTTCCACTAGTAGGTTTTTGGACACGAATAACACGATGGAAGAACTATTGAGGTCAGAAATTGCAACTGTGACCCCTGAAAGGTCACAGTCAAGGTCACAGGGGTTACAAAAAATGAATCGCCGCACTGTGGTCTGAAATCGGAAATAGCCGGACAAAAGTCCAAAATTGCTTCTTTTGAGGTACACACTTGAAACTTGTCATAAACGCTCAGAATTGATCACTGATCATGGAACATTAAGCCATTTTTGGATGATCTCATCCGTTTTTGAGGTACAGAGGCCCAAACTTGGCCAAGTTTCCAAAAACACACCCGATCTTGTTTTTCTTCAAAAATATTTGAAGTTAAGCTGCTGGTGGAGTTTTGGAAGGATTTTTATGAAGTAAAAAACATTATATTCCGGTAATATGGTACTTTATCTATATTATCTGTTAGTTTCGAAGATTTTGGTTAATATTAGTGTGGTATTACGTCGCAAAATGGCGGACCCTTTTTCCGGGTAAAATTTGACATAAAGTAGACAATATCTTTAGTTTAAGGAAATTGCCACCGCAAAAACTTTCATGAAAGTATTTAATAAAGATATTTTAAGAATGTAAAGCAAAAATCTTGGAAAAAGGTTTGCGGCTGCGAAAATGAACGCAATTTTTCGATCGCGCTTCACGGCACGGCTCCGCGACGCGGGGCCTAGAGACTCGGTGACTCCGTTGGATATTTCAAGTTGTTTGAAACTAATTATTGAAAATTGTCATTTTAACCATGGTATACAGTCTCTATTGACCTGAAATACTATATTGAAGATATTACGAGGATATTGGATTGATCGAATTGATCACTGAACGCGTGACTCTGGTAAACACGACATTGAAATTTAATTTTGCTATTGTAAGTTTTACCTTTGCACATCCCATCAGAACATAAATCTTAGAAAGGAAAGAAAATTGTCCTATTGGTGGCTATTGCTGAGAAGTTGGGTTCATTTTATACAATTGCCAGTTAAATCAGCGGCCAGCTCTGGAGAATCAAAGAAACGTCTTGCCGTGTTACCGTCATTCGTGTTTCCTGATCCAGGCCTTGACACATCCATTATCAACCCCATCCTTTCTCTAAATGCCTTCTGAATGCTAATCTTTTTTTCTGTTAGCTGTGATCTTAGGTTGCCGCGGGCCTATTAAGAAATTTATCATTATGTATTTATTTATCATTAAAGATATTTATTTTACCTTAAATACAGTTTCGAGCTTGTTTGGATTATTTCTCACCTGCCACTGTTTTAACTCCAGTCGATACGATATGTGCAATACGCATCCGAAAAACCGAATATAGCAGTGTAGGGTAGACAGACCAAAGGAATATTTAGTAACATCTGCTGGTCGATCTTTCATTGCCCTTAAATCATTCATCTGGGAAGCTTTCGCTCCGCAGATGTAGCACCTCATAGTAGCACAATCAGTCAATGTATTGCATACCTAAAAAATGTTTTTATAGATTTGTTTAACAATATCCACCACCATTTACTTGTCCATCAAAATAAAAATAGGAAAAATCCTTACCTTTCTATCTATCATGGTCAGAAGCAAGCTGAAATTAACAGAATAATTTCCCCAATTCCAATTTTTTAAGCCGTCTATCTGCTTTTGTACATAATTCCTTTCCGCCATAGCAACTTCCTTGGTTTCCTTTAGCCACTGAAGGCGAATGGGCCGGCAAAATATGGTTGACGACGGGTGAGGATTTTTCCAGATAATCTCATCTAAATAGTTCATATATTATTGGTACTCAACTGTACTGCTATCAGATTTGCCAAAGATAAACAAGGTATGAAACAAGAAATGCCTTAAGCTCGTACCAGTTGCGTCATTCAAACGAAGTGACACCATGGCTCTCATAAATAAATATTCATCTGAAGTATCTGCTTCTTCCCACAACTGTTTATATTGCGAAAGGCCCGAACTCCCATCAAATCCATATTTGCAAATTAATGTGCAATTTACTTTGTTGCCGGATGCTAGAGTCGTGGAAACGCATGTCAGTATCCGCGATTCTGTATGGTTCAATAGATCTTGTAAACTCACTTCGCTAATGTTTTCTGTTATGTGTATCCCTTCGGGGTATGCAGCGCTTTTTGCATTTAACACTCGCACATAGCTAGGGTACAGGTTGTGCCCGTAACTAAGAGCGGAGCAATTATACTGATTCTTTGTCAGCTCAGTGGTGATCATCAGAGATAGAGCCTCCTCTGGCGACATCTCCGACTGCATCTCATCTTTTTTCCTCCACCTAGTGAGAATTCTTCTTGCTCTAGTGGGAGTGGTAGTCGTTACTTCCGTGAGAAGTTGAGCGGTAGCACTATCTCCTTCCTCTCTGCCAAGAGGCTGCCAATGCGAGCTCGGCAGCAGAGGAAGAACTTTCAATATTTTGGACTTTTCTTCTTTTTGACCCGTCTGAGGAAGTCCTAAAACCTTTTTTTGGTCGCCCCAATGAACCTAATGAATCAATAATGTTAAGATATAAATTCCATGTAAAAACCTTCGTCCATGATATTGGGCAAAAGAAATAAATCAGAAAATACATACCGGTCATTGTAGAAGTACCTGGTAGGTACTCACGGACTGCTTCCGGGAAAATAATTGGCTCTTTGAGCCATGCATTATTGCGAGCTAAAAATTGCTCGTTTTTTCGGAAACATTCTTCCCAATTTTTCTGGTAATATACCAAGAACCTTCATAGAAATTCACGGAGACTATCTAGGGCATCGAAATGATTCTCTAAATTCAAAGTCCGAGATAACAAATCCAGCATGAATATTTTTTTATCGTGCAATGATTTTCCTTTCATCTCAATTATCTTGTTGTGTAGCTCCAAACGTGTGATCTGATATGATGTCATTTCAGAGCTGGACAACACAAAAAATCTGTGTATAGATCCGACAGATAAAATTATATAATGAAAGTCGCACGATGAATACCTTTCACGATTATATTTTCCATAATATAAGATCGGCGAAAAAACGCCGTGAAGCTTTATAAAAAGGAACATTTAAGCGTCGGAGTGAAATGCTAAGAATAAATAGCGATAATGAAAATTATATTCAAAATACTAACCTTGAAAAAGAAAGACTATTGAGTAAACCAGGAACACCGCTGACCAACACAGGAAATAAACAGCGAAACTAATTCAATGATATATACGAGGCTTGTCCGGAAAGTAAGTACCGTTTGGGAAAAAACTCTTAAAAACATTTTTTTTCAAGGCAAGATTTATTTTTACATGAAAAAATATATCTTACACTATTTCTCTACATAGTTGCCACCATTGTTTAGACATTTTTCATAACGGGAAACCAACTTTTCTATGCCCTCTTCATAGAAAGATGTCGCCAGGGAAGACAGCCATTGCCGAACACTGTTCTTTGCGTCGTCATCGCTGTCAAAGCGCCTTCCTCCAAAATCACGCTTCAAGTTCAAGAATAAGTGATAGTCACAATGCTGTTTGAGAAGTCACCACCCTCCAAACTGCATCGGGTAAGAAATGTCAAAGCACTTCGTTTTGTGGTCATCGTAAGCATTTTCGGAACCCAACGGGAACAAAGTTTGCGATATTTTAAGAAATTTGTGACAATCTCATGCAAAAAAGTTTTTGAAATTTGTGGGAATATTCATAAAGCATTCTTATCGTAAACCGTCTGTTTTCAAGAATTTTCTCATTCACTTTTTCAACCAAACGATCATTGACAACAAAGGCCGCCCACTCCGTGCTTCGTCGAGGACACTGGTTCGTCCATCACTTAATTTTATAACGAACTTTCTCACCATCCCATCAGTCATTAAACTTTCACCATAAATCTCTACAAGTTGACGCTGAATTTCAGCTGACTTAACATTCTTTGCGTTCGAAAACCGTATTACAGAACTCACTTCACAGTCGGCGGGATCAGATATTGCTTTAAACATTTTAAACGATCACTAACAAATGTAAACACAACACAATCTAGCTGTAATGGCGTCAGTCGAAAGACTATGAACCATAAAGACGAGTACGCATGTGCGGAACTGCCACACTAGCGTTGTGATGGCGGTAGAACGAAACGGTACTTACTTTCCGGACATGCCTCGTATGTATATTCCATGTACGTGTATATGATATATATTCAATGACGAATCAATTCACTAGACACACACAGATTTTAGCAAATCACTAAATCACTACAGGCACAACACTCATCCACCGAATCCAAATAAGAACTGCCAGCTAAAATGCGTTTTTGAAGGGAAAAGGAAAAGCCCCTTCGGAAATACCCATTAAATACCGTCAAAGGCTGCGCGGTGTCATAAAAATCCCCTTTTCGCACGTTCCTCCTCGGCAAGTGTGAAAAGGGTAAGGAGTAGAAAAAGAATCTCTGACTGTTGCCGTTCCTGGTAAATGTGTAGGGTACCCTTCGCGTGAAAACTTAAATTCTACACCAAAAGTGTTCCAACATGCTGCATGAATCCGTAAAGTATCCAAACCAGAGCATGTATACCAGAGTCACGCGTTCAGTGATCAATTCGATCAATCCAATATCCTCGTAATATCTTCAATATAGTATTTCAGGTCAATAGAGACTGTATACCATGGTTAAAATGACAATTTTCAATAATTAGTTTCAAACAACTTGAAATATCCAACGGAGTCACCGAGTCTCTAGGCCCCGCGTCGCGGAGCCGTGCCGTGAAGCGCGATCGAAAAATTGCGTTCATTTTCGCAGCCGCAAACCTTTTTCCAAGATTTTTGCTTTACATTCTTAAAATATCTTTATTAAATACTTTCATGAAAGTTTTTGCGGTGGCAATTTCCTTAAACTAAAGATATTGTCTACTTTATGTCAAATTTTACCCGGAAAAAGGGTCCGCCATTTTGCGACGTAATACCACACTAATATTAACCAAAATCTTCGAAACTAACAGATAATATAGATAAAGTACCATATTACCGGAATATAATGTTTTTTACTTCATAAAAATCCTTCCAAAACTCCACCAGCAGCTTAACTTCAAATATTTTTGAAGAAAAACAAGATCGGGTGTGTTTTTGGAAACTTGGCCAAGTTTGGGCCTCTGTACCTCAAAAACGGATGAGATCATCCAAAAATGGCTTAATGTTCCATGATCAGTGATCAATTCTGAGCGTTTATGACAAGTTTCAAGTGTGTACCTCAAAAGAAGCAATTTTGGACTTTTGTCCGGCTATTTCCGATTTCAGACCACAGTGCGCCGCTTCAAACCTGTCGAATGATAGGTTTAAAAAGGTGCCAAGGTCGATTTTAAGGTCTTCATATCCCTCTTTTCATCTCATGACCTTCAAGGGTAACTCAGAGGTCAAAGGTCACAGGGATGGAAAAAATGAATCCAGGCTACAAACGTGTCGAGTCATAGGTTTAAAAAGGTGTCAATACCGATGGAAAGGTCATAAGATTCCTCTTTTCATCCCTTGACCTTCTAGGGTAACTCTGGGGTCAAAGGTCACAGTGATTACAAAAGGTGAAATGAGGCTACAAAACTTTCGAATCATAGGTTTAAAAAGATGACAAGGTGGATTTTAAGGTCTTCAGATCCCTCTTTTTATCTCTTGACCATCAAGGGTAACTCAGAGGTCAAAGGTCACAGGGATGGAAAAAATGAATCCAGGCTACAAACGTGTCGAATCATAGGTTTAAAAAAGTGCCAATGTCGATGGAAAGGTCATAAGATGTATATTAACAATATCTTTTTATTTCGGGATCATCACCCATGGGGAAAATTATCCCCATCGGGAAACTCAGTTCGTTCTGTGTAATAGAGATACGTTGATTAAAACTTTTTCTTTTGCTTAAGTAATCCAAAAAATATTTGCACATCATCATCATGGGTCAACAATCCTAGGATTGGTTTGACGCAGCCCTCCATTCGATTCTTCCATCGGCCAACCTCTTCATATTGACGTAACTCCTCTCTTTTACATCCGTCACAACATGTTCTTTATAATTCATACGAGGCCTGCCTTTTCCAACCTTCCCGTACAATTTTCCCTCTAAGACTGTCTTCATCAGGCCATCGTGTCTTAAGGTATGGCCGATTGAGTAGTTCTTTTTAGAGTTTTCAGCAGACTTCTCTTTTCTCCAACTCTTCTTAAGAGTTCTTCGTTTGTCACTCGGTCGATTCATTTAATTTTCATCATTCTTCTGTAGCACTACATTTCGAATGCTTCCACCCTTTTCTTCGCTGCTCTCATCGTCCATGCCTCACTGCCGTAAAAAACGTACTCCAGATGTATGTTCTTACGAATAGCTTCCTTACTTCTATGCTTGTGTTTCCAGCTGTAGTAGATTCCAGGTTTGATAGGATGCCTTCTTTGCCTGGGCTATTCTACTGACTATTTCTTTCTTGCTTCGTCCATCTTTGGTTACTCGGCTTCCCAGGCAGCAGAACTATTTCACCTCTTCCAGTTTTTGTTTTCCTAGTTGAATGTTGTTTTTGGTCTCTTCTCACTTGCTACACACCATTGTATTAGTTTTCTTTTTATTGATCTTCAGCTGATATCTAGCCATTGTCCTTTCAATGGTTATATATTTTCCACGTCTTTGATATTTATTCACCTCACAAAACCAACGTGAGAACTTCTGGACAAAACCTTAATGCATAGGTTCAATGGTTACTAATAGGAACAAAGAAATTGTATATTTAAAAACACTAGCAGTATTATACGATGCGTTATTGCACTTCAAAATTTTAGCTGTTAATTTTATAAACCTTTATACAATCGTGGAATTTCAGTTTTTTTCAGTTTTCATTATTTCTATTTTCCAGTTTTTCTTGTCAGCCATAACTAATGATCAAGGGTAGTATTTCTAAAATGATTCCCCTGCCGATTTCTCCGATGCACTTGTCATAGTTCACCTCTAGATCTTCTTTTGAGCAACATCGGACAATTAACGTTGTTCATGCATGAAGAATATTTTTTTTCGGATAGTTTCAGTCAACCCATTTCATACCTCGAGATTTTGCCGGAGCCGTCTCACTCTGTATGCCACGCGTTATTAGCCGACGCGAATGCCATCTCTCCGCTTTTATTTCTTCAAGTCTCGTCTTTTGATCGATCGTGACCACTCCAGGAGATAACCCTTCGGCAAAATTGACTCCTTGTTCTTCTTGATTGCTCCACTTTGGTTATCGCCCGTAGCCTCTGCGTAAGAAGAGGAAATGCATTCTTCTCCCGTTCATCTCGTCCTGCACTTTTGGCCCGCTGGAAGGCATACCAGGGTCAGGAGCACATTTTTCCTTCCACCCTGTGCTACGCGTCTTTTTGCTGTGCTCGGTCTTTGTCATTAGTCTTCGCTGTAATCTGGGAGGTGTCCGACAGCTGAGGTCATGTGAGTTATTCAAAGGGATTGTGTGTGGAGAGGCAAAGGTAGGCCTTTGAGCGTGGGCGGGTTGAATAAAACCCAGTTTACATCTCAAACCTTGAGTGTCCGGATTTAAATTCCGGGAGTAAATGAGGTTTTTAGGTGCGGTCCCAGACGCAAATTCAAAGCCTTATTGAGAAAACTTCAAGTAAACTTCTTCGTCCCTCGGAAGGGACGTTAAACGTCAACCATTTGGCGCCTTGTGCCAAGATTATACTATTACCAAGATATTGCTATTTTTCTCTACTCCTTCTCCAATCCATTTAAATGAGGGGGTCGAGTTGATAAGAAATGTCCTATGGATTCGGATTTATTACAAACAGTTGGACATTCCATCCCACGGACATGGTGCTAACTTCAATTTGCTCACCATACATATTCAAGAATGAATAGCTGTTTTAGTGAAATCCTCTACCATTACGGGGATGCGAACTGGTATCTCGGGGCGGGATGCAAGTACTTTTTCCCACCGCACCAAACCTGCTCAACTTTGTATCCGCGGCCTGGAACCCCTTACGCGTTTTGAACGCTCGAAACGGAGAGGAAGGGACATATTTCAAATGACCCGACCCTCACGAACTAGTGACATAAATGCCTCATCTCCAAACCGTCATTTCCTCACACTCCCCCTTGCATCGTTACCAGGGTCACGTGATCGCGAACCGCGTCTCTTTTTTTTTTCTCTCGAACTCCCCTCTTCCTGGGAGGAAGAGACAACCCCTAGAGCTCCATTCGTATCCTTGTCATCCCGCGTGCCTCCGCAGCCGTAAAATCCCCCCCCCCCCCCCCCCCCCCCCCCCCATCGTCGCCCTAGTTACGGGGCCCCCACAGGCCCCTCTGAAGCAGCGCCTCGCCTCCCCCCCCGTTTCGTTGGAGGCAAAACCCCGATCCAACCGCCGACGAAGATGCTCGCTCCCTCCCGGCCTCGTCCCACCCCTAATGCCGCGTTTCTTATCTCGTCGGCGCCCTTATCTCACCCTTACCCTTCGGCCGCGTGCATGGATATCCGAAAGGGTTTGAGGTCTCGACGGAGCGCATGCATAATGCTGCTTTCCGTACAGGGGGATCTCCTCCTCGCGGGTCGACCCACATGCGAGGTTTTGCTCCGAATGTGGGTGCCGGGGAGGGGGGATCGATCTCGGATGCGGGGTTGTTTTGCACCCATGAGTCTTCTGTATCGTCAGGGGGATGATGATCTTTTTTTTCAGACTAGCGACTTTGATGCTTATTATTTAATGAATCGGTATCCACGGCACCTCTATGCGTATCACTAGCTTGCAGAAAAGATATCTCTCATTTAGAAATGCTACTTAATGACTCATTGCGAACTTATGGATAGGTACTGTAAAAGATGACCAAAGATACAGTGTGTGGCTTCCACGATCTATCAGTACCATATAAACGGTTTCAAATATTAGGCCCAATCATTAGGCACATAAAATATTGCTGTTTTTACAACTCAAGTAGTGAGTAGTAGGTACTTTTACAATTTGCTTCAATGTAATCACTGCTAATATCATTTGCAAACAACAGAGTTTTTATTTCACCTGATGATGATATAAGGGCTAAAACCGTCTGTAGGATACTAATGAAATGTTCAAGTCATAAATGTTGCTTTTGGTCGAATCCTATTTGCATCCACGTGCTTGTTAATACTCTTCTCAGGAAGTTTGATTTTTACACCTTGAATTTTATTGATTTTGGGATGGACATTCATTTATTGGTTTGTGTATTAAATCGTCATATACATTATTCCTGCTTCAACAACTCTTTTCCTCAAGTAATACTCATGAGCGCATAAGGTTGGATTACGCATCAGTGGATAGAATTTTTTAACGACTTCTTTCATTGAACACAAAGTGTACGTTAAAACACACTGTTTGCTTGCTGCTTCACCTACATCTACGCAATACCCTGCGAGCCACCGCAAGGGTGTGTGGCAGCAGGAGCAGGGCAGTCCCGTTGATGCTGCAGTGCAGTGAAACATTAATTTCTTTGAAATAAAAGATTTTATGTGAAAAAGTGCAAAGTATCATTACTTCATGGCCGTCAATGGATTTCCACAATGCATCAGCCTCCACGATTCATTTCGATAATTTTGTATCTCATCATCATCAAGGGTCAACAATCCTAGGATTGGTTTGACGCAGACTTTTTTGTATCTAAGTCATTTAAATTTGGAGTGAAATGATTTATTTACTATTATCTGGTGTAGATAATTCTTGTTAATATAGGTGTACATGTACACAAGTACCCATTGGAATGAAACAACTTATGAAAATTTTAGTATCATGCGTGTTCTTTTTAAATCATCATCAAGGGTAAACAATCCTAGGATTGGTTTGACGCAGCCCTCCACTCGATTCTTCTATCGGCCAACCTCTTCATACCAACGTAGTTCCTCTCTTTCACGTCCTTTACGACCTGTTCTATGCAACTCATACGAGGCCTGCCTTTTCCATTCTTCCCGTTCACTTTTCCTTCGACGATTGTCTTCATCAGGCCATCGTGTCTTAAGATATGGCCGATTAAGTTGTCCCGTCTTCTTTTTATAGTTTTCAGCAGACTTCTCTTTTCTCCCACTCTTATTAGGGATTCTTCATTTGTCACTCGGTCGATCCATTTTCTTTTTAAATAAGTGAGGAAATACAATGATACGAAGGAACTTTCATTAAAGCACCATTCTGACTAAGATTACAAGAAAAAACTCTCACACCTTAAAACTCTGTTTCGTTTGTGATGTCTTCCTACTGCTCACGTATTGGTTATTCCCCTGACCTATTTAACGAAGTTTCGTAAAGTAACTGGTCGAAGGGAGTTGTTTAGGTTTAGTAGAGGAATTCTCCATCACTGTGCAATCCATCACTGTGACGCCTCTCTGGGCATATAACTATGGATTTAGTCCTTGTCATCCTTATTTATGAATTTAATCCTTGTTGTGAGGTAAAGTATAATTTTTAACATAAAATAATTATTCCCTAGTTGGATTATACACCTAAAAAAGATTTTAATTTATGTTGAACGACAAATCATGGGTTCAAAGACTAACCTTTTCAAAAGTAATTCTTACTTTACTGTGTGGGTAAATCGGATAATTAACAACTCGGAATTTTCAAGTGCATATGTCATCACTGCATAATGTATAATATTTAATATCAATCTTGAATTGACCACATCTCTACGCGTTGTCATATTAATAAAACGAATATCCATCCGTCATTATCTCATTCTATTCTTCATCAAGAGCTTCGGTTACTTCTATCCTGAAAATATTTTCACGAATATTAATGTTTCCGACCCCATTCGTTCATGGAATGTATTGCAAACCTCTCAATTAATTACAGGGATTCAAAAAAGAACATCCTCCCATGTTCGTGGGATACAAGTAGAGCACCTGGGTCGAAGCACAGCGCTTAAGGATGATACAAATTCCCATCCAAATTAATCATCTTCTATGGGTTTTTTGCCGAATTTCAGTGGACACGTTGAGCAATTTTGTCTCTGTTTTAGGAGTAATTCCAGGAGTAATTTCAGTGGACACGTTGAGCAATTTTGTCTCTGTTTTAGGAGTAATTCCAGGATGAGGAGTGTGATCGCCTGGTCTTCGATGGTTGGAAATCCTTTTCGTTGATGAAAAGAAGCGCACTTAATCCTATTGAATGATAAAATCAATTGTAGGCGTTGACTAATAGATGGAGCGCTCATTAGGGTGGGTGGAAGATACGTATTTTAAGGGCGGAATAAGTCGCAGCCGTCGCGTCGCCTGTATCTGGCCCTAATTCGCCGACTGCTCGAGCTCCGCCTTACCGTGCCCGCGTACTTGGTAATTACCCTCAAGTACTCGGTGCATTAGCAGATCCCCGCTTTCCAGCGAGGCTTCGCATCCACGTGCCCCCCTCCCCCCCTCGTTCCTCCCCCCGACGGCTGTGCGTCACGTCGTATCCTCTTGAAGCCGAGAGACAGCTCCATGGAAATCGACACCCAGTCATTCCACCCTCTTGCTGTTAAGAGAGATCTGGAGACGGGATCTCCACCAAGCTGTTTACGGCTACGGGGTCGGAGGAAAGAAACTCGGCCAGCCCCGGAGGTTGGATCGGAACGGTGGCTAGGCTAAGGTCATCCCACTCCCAAGCCCCAGGTTCTAATCCCATCAAAGGCGGAGGAATTTCTGATCGAAATCACGGTCCTGCTTGTAGTGCGGTAACCGACTTACAATGAGGAGGACGATGGATCCGATTAATACGATCGTTTATCTGTTCTGAGCACGGAGAGTCTTTGTAGAGACAGTATCTGGATCAAAAATACGTGGTCGGAGCATGCAAACATCAATCTATAGCACATTGTAGCAGATTGTGGGGGTAAACGTTTTCTTTTCTTCGTTATCCCGTTTCTTTACTCAACAACTATTTTATATAAGTTGAATGTAATATTCCTAGGAATTCTGGCATGTATTTGAGCCAAAGTGGACATTCCTTCTCATGTTTTGTGGATACTTGTCGGATTAGACATTAGAAAGAAAACAAGAGGCGTCAGAAAGCTATGTATGGCAATATCGATAGCATACACCCTGATTATGGTTTAGTTTTATTCCGATCGTGGTTGATGTTATTTATGAATTTTGATGTCATTAACCAGCTAATATTCTACTGCTTAGTATGATATTTTATATCTATCCTGTTGCGAATCAGTCATTAACATTTAACCAAAATGGTTCCTCCTTCGGGTCGGATAGCATGCTACGTCTATTATACTACCTACTACTATGCATGCAACCGAATTCAAAATACACTTTCTTTCCCCCAGTCTTCCCTGCTTGCTCACCTTCCACGATTCGTGATAGTGATACTTTATTAATTGGTTTTATTTTATCATAATATGTTTCAAGTTTTTTATCATCATCATCAGTGTTCAACAATCCTAGAATTGGTTTGACGCAGCTTTCCACTCGATTCTTCTATCGGCCAACCTTTTCATTGTGACGTAATTCTTCTCTTTTACATTCTTCACAACCTGTTCCATGTATCTCATACGAGGCCTGCCTTTTCCAATCTTCCCATTCCTTTTTCCCTCGACGATAGTCTTCATCAGGCCATCGTGTCTCAAGATATCACTGATTAAGTTTTCCCTTCTTCTTTTTAGAGTTGTCAGCAGACTTCTCCTTTCTCCTATTCTCCTTAGCACTTCCTCGTTACTTACTCGGTCGATCCATTTAATCTTCAGCATTCTTCTGTAGCAAAACATTTCTATTGCTTCTACCCTTTTCTTCTCCACTGCTGTCATCGTCCATGATTCACTGCCGTAAAGAAAAAGAAAGAAAAAAGAAAAAGAAAAGAAAAATGCTCCAGATGTAAAGTTTTTTATATTAAATATATTTTGGTATTCATTTTAGGTTATGGAAATATACTACTATCTTTTTGACATGCCTATCTGATGGTGATAGTGGGAGAGTAATAGCCTAGCAAGAATCGTACGTTTACCCCTGACTGTATTGCATTTTTGTAAATCTTTCTTACTCTGTCTGAAGACGTTATGCACTCAGATGCCATTTACAGTCACGAAGTCGAGATCCTATCCTCTTCGGTAATGAGATAGGAGTGGGTAAGGGTACTCTACCGGCTATTTATTCAGTCGTCATCTATTGACTGGTGCCACTCGTCTTCTAACGGGTTGCTAAAGATGTTTTATGTTTAACTCTCAGCCTTTTCATACTCAAAGAAGTTTCTCCTCTTACTGGAACGAAGTCTGCATAGTATAATTCAATGGTAGGTTGCTGTGGTATGTCTCTATCTCTTTCCTTCATTGTGTCCGTGTCGGTTAGCGAGAGGAATATCATTATGCCTGGATCAAGATGAGTTGGGAAGTTAATTGGCTTCCAAGTCAGCGAGAGAAAAAATAGAAAGCCTAGAATATGTTTCGTTGGTTACACTTCAAAAATATTCCACGCTTGAAGGCCCAGAAACCTAGAATTGATCGTTTGCTCATGTAAGGGCAAAAGTAGAGTTGGAGAGACTCAGCTGTGGGTTATCGTCCAATTCGATGGACGGAGAGTTGAACTTTAAATACTCCTAGGATCGCAAAGGTGTGACGGCTAGACCGTACTGGCCTACCATCCTGACGCCCTACGTTCTACTTCTACCGTTAATAAAGGTTTAAAGTATTTCCACATTTTAATGGAATGTAGTCGTGAATTGAATACATCTGTTGAGGGAAAAATGAATGGCAATAATCACAAATGCAGCCCTCGTATAATTTGTATGGAGAGGGACGTGTAGTTAAGGACGTAAAATAAAATACTTACGTAAATATGAAGAGGAAAGCCATGAATCGAGTAGACAGCTAAATACAGCCCTTCCATTCCAAATCTCGTACATTTATTCCCGGTCCTAAATGCCTATAAGTGCGAACACAGACTTTAAGCCACAGATAGACAAGAGTCAATACCGCAAGGACTCGCTCTCGATCCCCCAAATTAATGCAAAACCCCTAACTGATCCCATGTAAGGTTTTAGGGATGAAATGGAAGGGGTTGAACGAGAATGAGGAATGAACGAAAAGAATATAGGTTAGGCTCGGTTGGGGCGGGGAGTTTTAAACGCGAAATAGCTTTACGAAATGGAGGACAAATGGAGCGCGAAATTGTAGGAACTTATTGAGGAGGCGGCGGGATCTCTCCAGAGTTTGGTCTTCCTCTCGGTATTTCATCCGAGCGAAAATTGAGGGCAGGCAAGAAGCACGGAAGTATTTTTTTACATCTGAAGATTTGTAAAATACTATGAGTATTGGAGTGGTGATAAGAATATTTTAAGCCAGACCAGAAGAAACAAAGAGGTTACGAAGGTGGGGGAACGTATATTCTTGACTTCGTGCGCATTCTTTCAAACTACATGGATCATCGCTTCATTTCCAGCTTGCTGTCGTTTTAATGGCCTCACAATGCCACTGATGCTCCCTCATTAATTTTGGATCGATCGACCCGGTGAAGTGGGTCTGTTTAATATTCAAAATTTTGATCAGTAGAAACATTTAATAATAATTGACTGACGTGAAACTTCCTCATCAGTTTCAAATCCTAATGACGGGCTGCATAAATGATTGCGGACCCGTTGTACAGCTCAACGAGCACATTTGAGGGAGACTGTGAAAGGGTCATGTGAGCGACTAATTTGCAAAATTAAACTTTTTTCCGTATATTGAAGCTTACTGAGGTAAATAGATTGAATTCTACATGCATTTCAGTGTAATTCATGACGTAAAAAGACCTAACATTTGTTAAAAACGCTCTCTTTATCTGCAATACACGTTTTTCTGCATGTTCTTCAGAAAAAAGCGCTCATGGTGAAATTATATTTTCCAGAATATTTTTCGTCAATTATTTATAAACTTAATCTATTCTTGTATATACATTGATTGTAAATCATAAATTTTACTTTACTTTTTATTATTGCATTCGTTAAATTCATCTAATGAGCCTTTTTTAGGAATAATATTGCACTTAATCGTCAAGGAATGAAAGTAAATATTAGTTTTAAATTAGGTGAGGTAAATTCTTATTTGAAGTTAGGTTAAACAAAAGCATGTTTAAAAAGGTTTGGCCCTTTTTCAGGATATTCTTCTTAATCACAGTTAATTATCTCCTTTTAATTACTCCTCTAAAGCCCCCAAACAGAAGTATTAATTAGATACTTGAAAGATTTGCATTTCAATGCAATGATGGAATCGATGAATAAAATATATGATATCGGCTATTATTTGCTAATTTAAGCCACAGCATATAGGAAGCCGGAGTTCGTACTCAAATTTTATTTACGATTTTCATTGGAAGTAATCTTTGTCGATTTAGGAAAATTATTAATACGAAATAATTACCCTCCATTACTTCTCATGTATGAACGGAATATTCCGGAAATTGGTCGCATTTCAGTTTGGCTGAGGCAAATCACATTCAATTTCAGTTTATATAATTTGATTCTTCGTGTAAAATACATGAAGCAAAGACTAGGATGTTAGGAATAGGATGTTAAAGGATTGTAAGTCCAAAGCATAATTAAGTTAACAGCTGGATAAAACTGACCTAAAGATTGATTACTGGTGATGATAATAATTTGAACCATTATCGAAGTGAAGGGATGCAAATTTTACATTTTTACAAATTACAATTTTACATTTATATGCAAATGTAAAATTGTAAGTCCAAAGCATAATTAAGTTAACAGCTGGATAAAACTGACCTAAAGATTACTGGTGATGGTAATAATTTGAACCATTATCGAAGTGAAGGGATGCTTAAAGTACGCTTCATGTATTTTCCACTTTGAATACCCTATCCTAACAGTTTTACACTCATATAGTGCACTAAAAGTCACCACACAGGTGTGTGGCAGGGGATAGTTAATAATTAAATTTAAAGAAAAGGTAATTTTTAGGATTTTGAATGTTATGATGGCATGTAGTAGCGAAGAGAAGTGTGAGAGCTTCTTAGTATTGGGTAAAAAGTTGTTTTTGCGAGAGTTAAATGTAGTAGAGAGCCAGGTTGAAGAAGGAATTGTCAGATGAGATGATTTAAACCCATAAGCTTATTAGTGACATATATACAGGACCACCGCGTGGATAAGTATTTGTGCGATGAAATTTCAGCGCCCCCAATCATCCGAAACAAAAGTTGTTAGCTTTTAAACAAAGGTACACCCGCACGTGTACACTCTTGGTATACATATGAATATGATGATGGCATAATTTGAACCTCAGGTAGCGAGAGGTCCGATCGTGTTATCCGGCCAAAGAATTCAAATCGGACTCCGGTTTCAAAGAGTTATCAGCTCTTGCCAGGGTAACCGGCGATCATTTGCGGCAGATGACGCCCCTCCCGATGGCGATGGCGCCCCTCCCGATGGCGATGGCGCATTTCAGATCTGGAGAGTTGGAAAATTCCAGTGGTTCGTAATGTTTCTGGTAAGTACAAGAGTCGGCTTCTACGACGGTGCCAAAGGGTGGGGGAGGGATTCGCCTTGGGAGAGGAGATTCGCCTTGAAAAATTCATTCATTTTCCCCTTCGCCACGACCCCGGCAGCACTTAGTCCTCGTTAAATCCCGATCACCGCCCTCCCCAAGAAGAGCCCGCCTGGATAAACCTCCCCTTACTCCTACTCTCCCCCTGAATTTCACATTTTCTTTCCCCCAAAACTCCCTCTCTGAGCGAACTTCCGGATGAGGTGATAGGGAGAGAGCCTCCCGCAAACCGCGCCTCTTCCTCCCGTCTAATCTCCCGACATCACCGCGAAATCTTTCAATCCTTCCTCTCCTCACCAGCTCATCTCATTCGTTTTCCATTGGTCCCTCCTCCATCGACAGCCCCTCCCACGCTGGAAACCCTTATCTGCCGCTAAAAACCCCTCACTCGCCTCATATACCCCTCCCTGTTTGACTATTCTCTAAAAGAGTTCAGCTCCCGATACGAGGTTCGTGTCATTCGTTTTCATATGAGTGAAATCCAGAATGGAGTTCCCGCGGTCTTATTCCCCGAGCAAATTATTTTTTTTTGCACTTAAATTTCTTCTTAAATTACACTTGTACAGTGGCAATGCATAGAATCTCTATGATATAATTTGGTGTAGCGTAAAGTCATATTTTTTTAAAAACATTTATTCGATGCGCTTATTTTTTTAGTAGATAATCATCATCATTACTCATCAGTTCCATGATAAGTTTCATCCAGTAATCCTTATTTTCCTGTTGTCTTAACTTTTCGTGTTAACACATTTAGTTTAACATGCATTAGATTCATGAAGGTGAAGCTAACATACAGAGATAAGATTTGGGTGGTAGATTGTTGAGAAATTAAGCATGGCTGCACTAAGCCGTAATATATTGCAGGCATGTTTGGGGCAGTGCTCAGATGTTTCCTTGCACGTTGGATGAGAATTAGAATTTCTTTTATTTCTTCCGCATGCTATTCATAGTTATCCGTATTGCATGATTGATGATAACTCACCCACTGCACCCTCGAGGTGGCTAGTGGGCTAGTCAGTAGATATTGGCAGACAATTATACACTTAAAGGTATTTCAAATTTTGTTTCACATATGTCACACGAGGCGTATCTTTGTTTGCCTTCCTTTATGTTTTCTTTTCACTTGACAACTGTCATTATCAGGACATCATGTCACAAAATATCTCCGATAACGCTGTCCAGTCTTTTTATTGTAGCCATCGGATTTCTGTTTTCTCACTCCGCTAAGAATGTCTTCGTTAGTTACTTCAATTTGCAAACTAAGAGCTTCGGTGTTTTCTTTTCCAAGAGAGAAAGGCATCTTAAAGAGAGCCGGATCACTAAGACTTTATTCCTATGAGTTTATTCAACGCTTGCGGTCGTCAGAGAAGGGTGCTACGAGCGTTTCCTTTCACTGCGCCATTTTGAAATCCTTATCACAACTTATTACTACCCTTCACCTACTTGCTCAATCAAAATCACAATACATGACCATCAAGTACCGATAAAATGCCTGAAAACGATGATTTCGGATAACTTGATTCGGTGACGAAATACGATTGTCAATGTCTACGTCGGAGTTCGATCTGTGTGAAGGCAACTTTCACCGCTCTTATCTTTTCTGCTAATATACTTTAGTTATCGAAGGTTTGAGTTACCTTCACTGGCCTTTAGGACATTGTATATTTTAAAACCCTGAATATAGTTGGACACGGTGTGATAATATGTAGGTAATCTACACGTAATCAGCGAAACACGTATTTAGAAGGATTAGGCTTGTTTTAACTGAAAGATTTGTTTTTTTCAGCTCCACGAATTGTGGGAAGCTTTCTTTTTAGTTTTGAGCAACGTATCACTGAGAAAATCCTTTCAATCCTCGTTTTCCCTTCTCAAGGTTCTTTATCGCCATCCTCCCTTCTTCTTTCACGTGTTGTTCTGTGACTCTCATCAGCGTCTTGACCCTGCTATCTTAAAACTTCCTCCCTCCGGCGTCACGCTCATATCGTCCACGATCTCCACGTTCTGCTAGCGGGATAGTTGGCCCCCGTGTGATAATGCTGCCATTGGCGCTAAAACTTCCTGGCCTCGTATGCGTAACGCAAAAGTTACGGACGTATATCTTTACCCCCAATGGTTCTCCAAGGAGATAGCAACTTACGATCTAGGTTGGTTATTTGGTGGAGGCGACCGACAGCTGAGGTCATTTGCGCCATTTAGGATATGTGGGTAATTGGGTAATGGTAGGAGTTTCTAGGGAACGGAGGAAGGGTGGAGAGAAACCCGGCGTCGGCATTAGCCTACTCTTAACGAAAGGCGCCAAGGGGACCACGGCTTAACGTCCCATCCGACGGACGGAGTACTGTACTTGAAATGCCCTCCACTAGGCACGCAAGTGGGGACCGGTCTTCCACTGAAAAATCCGCCACTTCCGGGAATCGAACCCGGGCCTTCGGGATGGGAGGCCAGTACTCTAGCCACCACACCAACCCGATCCCCACTTACGATCTATCCCGCACCTAAAACGACAATATTATGTTCCTACCCTCCCGGTGGGTGACAACCTTGTATAAAGGTCTTGTGCCTTCCTGTGATCCTAAGAACTGGAATGTTGGAACAGTGAAAGTTGCGCGTAGTAAACTCCCCAAATCAGGGCAGCTGAGGATAGCCAGATGAATGGCAGTCCGCTCGCCATCCGTTCCACTAAGAGACGTGTGAGGTCAGAAGCGAAAGAATAACGAATATTTTTTCCCATGAATTATTTTAGTTAACTATGTAAAATACGCATGTGTTGTGTCGTATATATGCAAAAGTTAATGTAAAAGTGCAAGGGTTTTCGATGGCACGGTGAAGTTAGGCTGAAAATGTTCAAAGGGACTCATGAGGGACTGACAACTGTTTACTTCCTGGAGAAATGATACAGCAACAAGAAAATTGAACGGCATTACTGAAAATGCTCTCTCACTTGCACCGCAAAACGTCCATCAGCAATATTTCTGAGGCAATCTACCTAAACATCCACAACCGTCATTTACTATGCGCTTGTGCTAATGCGTACACTTGTTCAACTGTAGCTGTTTCAGTGCAAGAGGAAAGGCAGCTGCTTGGTAACTACAGTTGAATCGATGGAATGTGTACCTTGTTCAGCGAAATCGTAGTGCTATTCGTGTATTTAGGATTTCTTTCTCTCAATACTTCTAGGTAAGCATACCTAGTGCTAAAGATAATTTCAGATAGTAATAATTCAGGGTAACGTAGCTAGTTATATCAGCTATATATCGATACTATTTGGTATGAAGGTTTCCTTGCTAGCTCACGAGTGTTTAAATTATCATCTAATAGGAGATAAGAAATCTTTTCTAAATTATTTTCGGCTATAGCGTTTCGAGTTTTGGCAAACGCCACCTCAAAGACACGCCTGTGTTTCGTGGTTTCACGAGGAACCGCACCACAATACACCTTAAAGTTCTGGAAACTTTCCCCCCTGAATCCATCTTGCGTAAAAGCCTTTGGGTTTTTATGATGGATGTGCTCGCTATCTTTTCATCCTTGCCCGTCAAAAGTAATCTCCGATCTTCTGTTTTATTGCCCCACCGCCGCTAAGTGTGAACGCGCCCTCGTAAACTTCACTCGTACATTTTTTTTTTACTTCCCCCACTCCCTCCCTCTCCCCTTCTTAATCTAGTCAGTCGAGGAGGAATGACGGATTGTCACGTCACTACTTTGTGACGCGATCAATATCAAGTTATGCTCAATAATTCCGCGAGTAACAGCGGCTCGGCGACATGAAGTGGACGGTGCTGTCCCAACGACTCGTCGTTTTGCTCGTGCTGCGAGCTTGTTCCCTGCCACGATGACCGTGACCAACCCCGGGAACATTTCGGGATTGATGCGCGGTCATCCTATGAAGCCAACTCCGCAGTGGCCCTTCGTGCGACGGAATGAAAGTGACTCCCGCAGCTTGAAACTCGGCATTGAAAGTGAGCTCTCCTGGAGCCATTTACAAGCACAACAGGAACTGAATACTCTGTAAAGCTTTGTAGATAGAAAAATCCCACCAGAAAGCAAAATATTTAGCCTACTCATCATGAATAAAATTTGCATACTAAGAATCACCCTATACGTGGTGATGGCAGGGAAAGAAATAGGTTTAAGGAAGACTAGTTAACATTGAAAAGACATCGGGCGTATATAAGCTGAAATTAGCAAATAGAACTCAAAGGAATAAGTGCGTAGGCCACTTTATTTTAGTTAGATTTGACTGCTTCTCTCCTGCGTGGTAGGAGAGAAGTGGTCGGAACTAATGCAACTTAGACTTTTTGCAGACGATGCGGTGGTGTATAGGGGTATATCAAACGAAGAGGACACGAAATCACTTAGCAAGGATTTAGATGCAATTCAAGAGTGGTGCGACAAATGGCAGTTAGAACTCAACCTTAAAAAGTGTGTAGCTATCAATTTTTGGAGGAGGAATAATTCGATAGAGCGATCCTATAGAATTAATAACACGAAGATCGAAAACGTTGAAACCGTAAGATATTTAGGTGTAACAATCACTAAAGATTTATCGTGGGGAAGACACATAAGGGAAATATGCGGCCGAGCGAAGAGAAAGCTAGGATTTATAAAAAGAGTACTTGGGAAATGTGATGAGAAGACAAAAGAGCGATGCTACTTTTCACTAGTTAGGCCCCACCTTGAGTATGCAGCCAGTGTATGGGATCCTAATGAATTAGGTTTGATGAGAGAACTAGACAGTGTGCAGCGTAGAGCAGCTAGGTTCGTCAAAAGGTGTTACGATAGGTTGAGTAGTGTATCAGAATTAATAAAAGAATTAGGGTGGGAATCATTATCAGAGCGTAGATTAAAGTTCAGATTTAATCTATTGCAGAAATTTCAATCGGATAGCTTTACTGAAGATGTTAGGCACATATTGAAAACACCAGCGTATTATGCTAGATTCGACCAGATAAATAAGATTAGAGAGATAGATTGTCGTACAGATAGATTCAAAATGGCATATTTCCCCCGTACTATAAGAGAACAGAATAGGCAGCATAGGAAAGGGATAGGTAGGGGAAATATTTTAGAGTATTCTGTAGTGCATGATGCATGTATTAACCCCTCAAATACTATAGATACTAACAATCTAGTTGCATGAGACCCTTTAGTTGCTTGCTTGCATGCTAGTAGTGAATGCTTGGTGACCTTCACCCCCTGCCACACACCCTTGCGGTGGCTTGCAGGGTATCGTGTAGATGTAGATGTAGATGTAGATGAATGCAACTAGAGAAAATAACTAGGGAAACAAAGGTTATAAGAAGTGTCCACATTTGTGTAATGGTGCTATCTAATGCATTTAAAATGTTATGTCACAGACTAATCATGGTGATAAAATGGATCGACGGACGAAGAAGTCCTAGAAATTGGAAGGTACAGCATAGTCTGTTGAAAACTGTAAACCTAATTGTCCATATCTCGAGACCAGGTCTAAAACACAACAATAATCGAGGTAAAAGTAAATGGGAAGAATGCTTAGCGCAGGCCTCGTATTAGATACATGGAGTATTACTGGAGGATGTAATAGAGGAAAATTAGTGTGAAGAGTTTAGGTGAACCGAGTGAAGAACATCAAACCAATCTTAGAACTGATTACATAAGCTACGTTTTCATGTGGCCGTTTTTGCGTTGACGCACACTGCGCCACCAATCAGAAGCGAGCACGCCAACTCAGCCTGCGTTGCCGTCCTAGTTGGTTATTTTTCATCTTTCAACGCAGCCTGCGTTGACGCAGCTTCGTCAGAGCGAGGAACAACGCATTCTGCCTGTCATTTGTTCGTCACGTGATTCTTTTGCAACGGATTATCTCCAATAGCACGGTTTACCACCATCATATGTTTTGGTGCGTTGCTGCTGGCGCTGCCGGTGACATGAAAGCAGGGTATTTTCCTGCCGCACAACGCAGCGGCAACGCAACGCAAAAACGGCCACATGAAAACGTAGATTAATGATGTGGAAATGAGGCTTTTTGTAATCATTCTATACTCTTTCAGGTTCCATTAACTGTCTCCTTTCATATTTTAATTCTTTTGAGCTGCCTCTTTGTTATTCGTGCATCCTGATCCTCTCAAAGTATGCCTTTGTGAATTTACTGTTTTGATATTCACTATAGCACCTACCTTGGATTTTCGTAGCTCGCATATCCATCGTGACATTTTCACTTTTGTTTCACAAAAGGCGTGTGTGGTTTTACGATTTTCAGTTCTTTATTTAATCTATCAGGTATTTTATGATTGTATTTATGCATTAAGATCATTCCTCACATTGCAAAAATGGCATCGTAATTCAGTAAATTATTGAATGCATGAGTTGTTGTGTCAGACAAAAGTCTGCATTTGGTTTGATTATTAGAAGGTCTGCTTGATTGGAGGATATAAAGATGCCTAATTGAAGCAATTTGTGTCCGGCATAATGTCAGTAATGATGTAAATGAGAGAGACAAAGTAAGTGCTAGAAGTGAAATTGGACCCGTGATACTTAGTTCCATTCTTGATAAAAGATAAATCTTTAGGCAAACAAACGCCGTTCACGAAACTAATTGCGATCCAATATTGACTTGCGCATGTCGTTTCCCGATCGATATTGGCGCAATTGGGTGATTCGTGCATTTTCATGACTGCATCTAACCTAATTGAAATGGCCGCTGCGTATCGGATCCTCAGTCGCAAATTCCTCCTTTAGAAATGGGCGGAAACGCCTGGCGCAGCTGTTGTCTGTAAAGGATGGGAGCCGTGATACAGGAATCTCTGGTTCAATCGTATCCTTGATGGAGCTGCTCATATTTCTTTTATCTGAATATTCGGAATTCCCGAAATTAAATTACAACTTTGGCGTCATTTCGCGGAGGCCCTCCCACTCCTTCGCCCTTCGCCAGCCGCACGGGCGGTGAGATCTGGAAATTAAATTGAATCCAACGCCGCTGCGTGAGTTTCTTCGAGAGTGCCCATTCTCCCCTTCCATACCGAGCCTCCCCATCTCCGCTTCTTTTTCCAAACTCCCGGGCCCTCCCCCGATGTGCCGGGACCACAGAAAGCCGTGCCGCGGGAGCCTCCACTCTTTTGCGAAATGATTAATACCCCGAGTTTGCCCAAGAATGGGGGTCAAATTGTTTTCTCAGGGCATCGGTTTCAATGCTCGACTCCGCGGGGCGAGCCTCGACTGGGGCTAAAAACTACCGCCCAGCACCCTCTCGCCCCACACTTGCCCCTTTCCCTCGCCCACGACTACTTCAGAATGTTTTCTGGGAAATTGCTCGGAGATTTTTCCATGGATTACACTCCATGTCTACTCGTTCGGATTGCTAAGCAAGACGCAAAAGGTATCGGAAGGAAGAAGGGGGCTCAGGGTCTGGTTTCCTTCACTTTTCCATTATTTTGTTGGAAGAGCGCCCTCCTCGGCCTTCAGATGTAATGCTGCCATGAATGAGTTCGCGGAGTGCGCGGGAGAGTCTAAGGAATGGAAATCGATGGATTGGGATGTCTGCCTTGGTGGAATATTCTCTCGTGGGCTCACGGGACTTCTATTAATGAATTAGGCCCATAAATTAAGGATCCATTGCACTGAAAGGAAATTCCATTCCATGCCCAAGATTTTGTGCATAGCTGTCGATATGGTACAAATTTTTCTTTATATTTAGCTCGTTTTCATATATTTTGCATTTATTCTTAGACTAAAAGTAGAAAACGGGTTTTTAGAGGTTTCAGTGGCTAAGGTTATAGCATAGCGTCCTTACTAGATTTAAACCTAATGTTAAGCAGGGATACTTTTTCTTATATGTGTAACTCTGAAGCACGCCCTACCATAAAATTCCATAAGAGTTCCTTAGCAATATTATTTAAAGAATTACCTAAGCTACTCAGAAAAAAACTTGTTTTTCTGTTCTGATCATTAAACATGGCCGAGTCTTGACTCAACCGCGATTGCTTTGACTACATGTATTGTTCGAAGTTTATTTATGGTAACAAGAAAAATAAACTCATAATAATTAACACGTTGCGTACGGATGGCGAGAATTCTCGTCATTTAAAGTCCATCCGTTGCGGACGGATGACGAGAATTCTCGCCATTTAGGCACATCATGGTAAAGTTTTAAATTGTGTTATTTATATGCATCGTGAATATTTCTCATTTGCTTTCTGTTATTTATTAAGGATAATCGCAACGTATTGTTCGATAACCTATAGTAATTTCGTTAATTTTAGACATTTAACTCTATTTAAATCTCAGTCCGGTGTTCTGTGATGGCGCGTAACTTCAATTCCAGCAACTTGAAACTTATTCGTCTTCCCTCTTCTTTTCGGAGGGTATATTTCTTTCACGGCTTCCTTGGTCACCCCACATCCTTGCCTCATTGTTTACGAAACGCATCTCCACATGGCCCTAGCTTAGCCAGCGGCGAGGAACCGTATCTCTGTCGCCTTGAGGACCATATCTGTATTGCGTCGTCTTCAAGTTCCTCTCACAGCAGATGAAATGCGCTCTCAGCTCTGCTCCATCAACGTAAACATTCATTATGAAAATAATGAGGGGGCCAATAATGAATCGTTCATTGTTCTTTTACGGCTGTGGTTAGTTCCTTCTCTCGAAGTGTCTTGAGCAGTTCGTTTTCTTGAGTCCAAGTGAATTGTGATTTTTGTTTCGGGTTTGTCTTGCGAGAGGTTTTTCTCAACCTGTATTTATTGAAATATTCAGTGCAATAGCATCGCATAGGAAAGACAGTGCTTTGCGCGAGGAAGAAATTTTGTTAGATCTGTGCGCCGATGATTTATCAGATGTGCCATTACAGTGTGAAGAAGATAGTGACGAGAGTGGAAATGATTCCGATATTGTAGTGAAGGTCAGAAATAGAAAATCCACTCCTCTCTTGATAAGTGAAAGTGACTCGGATAGGAGCGCAAATGAAGGCAATACTTCACCAGGAATCTCCACTACATGGGGAAAAAAAAGATTCTGAAAGGAATTTACAGCAATTTTTGGGCCAGCCTGGAGTAAAACGTGTACCAGAAAATTCTACCATTATCCTTATTGTAGTCTCATTGTTATTGCCGATGACTTGTTCGAAATGATGTGCATTCAATCAAACCTGTATATCTATGTATCGTCAAAACCAACATAGATACAAAAATTCACCAGAAACAGGAAAGTGGTCTGACATAACCATTACTGAAATGAAAAAATTATTTGCTATTTTGATTCTCATGGGGCAAGTGAGGAAAGATTCATTGAAGGAGTATTGGAGCACTGATCCTTTTATAGCAACGAACATATTTAGAGAATTGCTAACGAGAAACAGATTTGAACAGATTTGGAAAGCGTGGCACTTTAGTAATAATGAGAAAATTTTGGACGCGACAGACAGACTATACAAAATAAGACCGGTCTTGGAATACTTCATTGAATAATTTCAAAATGTATACAAACCAAAGCAGGAGCTTTCTCTTGATGAAGCAATGATTCCATGGAGAGGAAGATTAAAAATTTAGACCTATAATCCAGCCAAAATCATGAAGTGTGGCTTGCTAGTTCGTATGGTTTGTGAAAGTGATTCTGGCTACATCAGTAATTTAGAAATATATTCGGCCGAGGGTAAAAAATTAGAACAAACCATCCTTTCTCTTTTGAAGCCTCATCTCAATCTTTGGCATCACGTATATCAAGACAATTATTACAACAGCGTAAATATAGCAGAACTGCTCTTTGATAATAAAATTAGAGTTTGTGGAACCATCAGACCAAATAGAGGGCTCCCTGCCACATTGAAGAGTGAGGCGAAAACATTGAAAAAAGGACAATGCACGTTTTCTCGTAAAGGTGAAGTGTTACTTGTGCTGTGGAAAGACAAAAGAGAGGTGAGGATGATTAGCACTATTCACAGCGCTAAGCTGGGTAATACAAAGCTGAAAGATAGGATCACAGGACTTCCGATCAAAAAACCTTACTGTATTTTGAAATACAATGAGTGTATGAAAGGCGTAGACAGGGCGGATATGTAGTTATCGTATTATACAATCATGAGAAAAACAATGAAATGGTCGAAGAAAGTAGTCCTGTGGCTAATAAACTGTGCCCTTTTTGGCGCTTTTATAGTTTATAAAACACTAAATGAATCAAATAGCATTCGATTCAAAGGCTTTCTGCTCCACACAGCCAAAGATTGGGCAGCGAGTAGAGAGGAGCCAGATGAGCCGTTCTCGGACGAGGACAGAGATAAGCCGACGGAGCGTGCTCCTTCGAGGGATCACCCACATCGTCTCTCGAGAGACCTTCGTAAACATCATCTCATCCCTATCGTGGGAAAGGGGAAGAAATAATACCACACCCGAAGATGCAAAGTGTGTGCTTACAGAAAAATTAGGAAGGAGACGAGGTATGTCTGCTCAACTTGCGGTGTTCCACTCCACAAGGGAAAATGTTTTATGGATTATCACACAAAGAGGAAATACTGAGACTTTCTGTGAGTATTATTTTCCAAATTCCTTTAAAAAATATTCATTTTTAAATAAGTTACAGCATTTTTACTGATGCAATGCATTTCCAAACAGTGTGGTTTAAAAATCCGCCGGAACGGAGGGTTAAAAGGCGGTTAAATACCCCGGTACGCAACGTGTTAAGAATAATTAAGTTTAACTTCTTTAATTTACATTTTATTTTCATTATAGGTTAACAAAGTTTGGCTCAATCATTCACATATTCTCCTTCTCACACTCCCTTCATCTCACATTCCTTTATTTTCACATTACCCCTTTCTATTATAATTCAATATTTTTAGTATCCATCAAATGTTAGAGTTCATACGCGGCCTTTTTGTTACGCTTGAATTTATTTGTAAATTAATGAAAAAATCGGTGTTCAATGCAATGCTCTAGCTTGCAAAGGTAGATGTATAATATTGTACTTAATCGTAGCGGATTTAAATGTTAATTATATAAGGTAGTCTAAAAGTTATACCAACTTATTTATCGCGTCAGAGTTTGATATTTTATCAGTTCCATTTACAGTCTTTAAGTATCACGTGAAAAGAGATGTTGTACAATAAATGGGAGGTTTAAGAGAAGAGAAGGAGATGAAATTGAGCGTGAATCTTGACCAAAAGCCACATCTTCCAGTAGGGAAGGAATAAACGACTTAATTCTCTAATCAGCTTGCTTGAATAACTCATATGGCTTTGATCAAAATTTGATTTTAATTGATATCCTGTTCATCCTGAGAATTGTGCAGCCAAAAATATATATTTTTCTTGCGATAAGATTTCAGTTTGATTTTAGATTTCTTGTTGGAGATTTTGTGTGTCTTTAGCAATACCATTATAACGTACTTGTTTATATCGAATCCGAACCCTTAAAAATCTGAGTCACGTACATCCTCAGTAGATAAATATCTTTGCGTTCCTTTCATCTCCGCCACCACCCTTAATCGATGTAATTTATATCATGGATCATTATCGACAACATGAATAGAATCCATCCTTCGAGATCCTTGCTTGCCCCATGGTGCATTGTGGCATGGCAGGGCACTCTTGAGTCATACAGGCCGAAAGAGCCCCGGAGAGATATCATGCACGGGAGCGTAAAGGAATCTGCCATCACCAAACACGCATCCTCCAGAATTCCAGGCGCAGTCTATACTATTTTACCGGAAAAGGCACGGGTAATAGCAAAAGATGATATAATGAATACTTATCATGTGTGCGGTGTTAATTCCAGCCGAAGTAATTTGGATGGGTTGGGGGTCACCTGTTCATTTTTGTTAGCTCGCTTCAGCTGAGCATTTAAGTGAGAGTATGTCAATTTTCATTTATGATGTGTAATAATAATTACTTGACTTCAATAAAAAAGTGGTTAAATCGTTTGAACTGTTTGAAATTTCACTTTCTTACTGATGGGTTGTATCCCGCAGACTCCCGCAGACATGGTCCAGGTCTGGTAACTGTGCCTAAATATATGTTATACATAATGTGTGTTGGCAGCGTAGCAAAGTATTTTCAATGAGTGCGCTAAATTGAAGAATCGTGCTAATATGAAGAGGATGTCAGATGGACGAATCAAGCGGAGAGCTGCGTCATACTAATCTCAGGATCAGAATTTTGATGGAGAGGATGCGAATTTTCAACTATTTTCCAGTTATCAAAGCCTTGCATTAGTGTCACCCCAACGTTTAATCAATGGCAATTATAAAAATAAATGTCAGATCTACTGAAGTTTTTATTGAATTAATGTTGTACGATAGCATAATTTTCGGTTTAATCTCAATTGTTTGTGTTATATTAAATATTAAAATATTTCCCTGCAATATTTGGTGAGACAATTTCCCATGCTTTTCAAATATTCCTCGCCTGAAATATCGGATCGGAAAATTTGAATTGTAACATTCTGGATGCTGCACAAAATGGCACTGCAACACATTTGCGATGGAATCGTAAGAGAAGCCACTTTTCTGATCGTGTGGACCGTGTGGACATTTCTATGTCTCCATTCATCTTGATAATCAAATAAAATAATCTCCAGGCAGAAAATAAAAGTTAAGATACTTACGACAGACAATATTTTCAATGGATGGAATTTTTGCAAGATAATCGGTCTCTGCGAGATAACCCGTGAAATCTTGTGTCAAAAGCAATCAATTTGAGGAAAAAAATTATTCAAATTAATGGTTCTCAATTTTGAGTGGTAACGCTGGAAGTGTCAAGGGTTATAATCTAGCTTCTTGATCTGACCTGACACCGTATGTTAAAATCTGGTATCTCCAACCCCGCCTTCGTTTCCAGTCGCAAGCCTGTTATTCTAGCTTGGATTGGCTAAATTCAAAGCATATTTCAAGCTCAAGATCCTCGAAGAAACTAATCATTTTTCCCATCATGATCACCAAATGAAAACTCAAATCGATTAAGTACAGAACCTAGTTTATTATGCTTGATATTTTGTAAGCATAACAGGTTTTCAATAAGTTTAATAAGCAGGGGCTAGTAGTAATTTTGTAGATAAGACCAACTGCTCAGGGGATTTACATCATTTTGAATAGTTGTTTAAATGTGTAAATTTATTTCTAGGAAATGTTCAAAGGTATATTTTAAGGGCGCGGAGGCAAAGTGGAGAGACACTCGGTGCCAGAATCAGTCAGTTCTTAAAGTACCAAGGGGTCCACGATCAATATAAGTAATTTATTTACAAAATTTATAATAGATAGGTAAGTGTGTAAAGATAGGAATATTTAAGGAAGTAAATGAAGAGTGGAGAGAAACCCGGCGTTGAAATTCGCCTGCTCTCAACGAAATAAGCCAAGTGGTCTAAGCTTTGACGTCCTATCCGATGGGTGCAGTAATGAACTTGAAGTGCTCATCATGCACTACCTCTCTTCATTAAACCTTTAATTCAATCAGTACTGCATCGCTTTCCATTATTGATTGATCACTCATTTCAGTGTTATAGGCGATCTCAATATTTCCATGAGGATTTAATGGTCCTTGATAGCGTTAATTTCAGCCAAAATTCCGTAGTATTTCCCATTCTACCTCTCTTCGAATCTATATATCAAACTTATCCGGTAAACTTCCTCTTTTTTCCCTTCTTTTGACCTGTTTTCTATTCCAAATGCCCGAGGGTGGAGGAATTGAAGGAATCTAGCTCGCTGCACGACCAATATTTGCATTCACAATCGTACCTATAGCAATTATTTTTTTAGTTGATACGTCTGGGAAACTCACAATTCCAACGGAAGAATTAACTCTCTCCCAAAGCGTAATATTACGTTCTGCATCTTTTTATATTTCTTTCATATCATCGTTGTTCATCCATGCCTCTTACTATTTCAAATACCGGATGAGTTAACCGTGTGTTCTGCTCCATTTCGAAAATACGGAGTATTGAGCTTATAGCTTGCAGTGCACCTGGCTCTATGAAGAGTCTATGAAATATTTGGAAGCTTTGTGAAGCCTACATACCAAAGAGGAATTTATACCCAATGCTTGAAATAAATACAGGTAAACAATGTATTTTTTTTATTTTTACCGTCCCGCTGGCTAAGTTCATCTATGCGTGTTTTAAACTGATGCCCGCCAAACAAAAGTTATAAGTGCACGCACGTGGAATATTCAGATTTCCCCCGATATGCTCGAACTATTTTTCCGTGGAAACCTTTGTGCTATAACCGCCAGAATTTCCGTAGCTAGAAGTACCACTACGTGAATTGGATGTGACTCGTGGTGAATTTTACGATAGGCACGAATGAAAAAATATTCATTGCTTTAATGAAAGCCAACCGAAGGAGTGAGGTGGGAAGTGGTGGGTTTGTGCCTTAATTAGTCTCTTGGAATGAAAAATCACAACTTGCGCTGCTATATACGTGCCGGAATACCCTAAGGGTTTGAGACGCTTAATGCGAGGCGGAGGATTCTGATTTACATACCTAATTCCATTCGATGTCACTACAGACCCGAAAATACTTCAGTAGGCCCCATTTTCTACATATTAGAATACTATGGCTCACCAAAGGTGGTAGAACTACGGTTGTACCTTGTATAACGTCTAAGCACTAGCTTGTTCTCCAAATATCAAAACCACCGACCTCAATGGGTTTTTCACTAGATAGGTGTGTGAGCTATATTTATTATCATACAATTAAGTAATTACCTCGATATTTGGAGTCATATCGGACGTTTTTCATTACGCTGGAGGTCATCGTGCTATGCAGGTTTACCATATGATGTGCAATTATGGCAAAGTTCTCTCCGACTCTGAAATGCACTAAAATCCTAATTGAAGACCTGAGTGCAAGAACAAGATAATAACCAAAATTGAAGTTTCGAGAAAACTCCGGCTTGCTGGAGCATTATTATTAATTATCTGGTTCTTGCACTCAGAGAGCAGAACGTAAAATTCCAACAATGTCTGCTGAACTTATTTAGAACTTACCATCGAAAATGACTATGTCTACTGGTAAAGGGCTTCATGTCTTTGTGGAAATCTCATTTTCGTAAAAATTGGTCATTATCTGGTTCTTGCACTCAGGTCTTCAATTGCTCTTACGTTGGCTTATGATTGAAGGGCAATATCTAAACTAACCCCGTTTAACACACTCAATGCGTAACAGGGTTATATGCTTTTGTGGCAGCTGTGAAAAAAATTAACTAATTTTAGAAGTAGGGAAAATCGCGAAGTTTTTCCTCTTAGAATTAATTTGTTCTGGAAAGAACTAATATGCCTCGCGATTGTCCTTAAAAGCATTAAATACTATTTTGTCTTCTTTCTAGGATATTTAAGTAGTAGCCTATAACATTACAAAATTATTTCACCCGCTAACTGTGAATTTCGTGACGATTCGGTAACTGCCCCAGAATGTGGAGAGGGTAACGCAGTCACCTTGGTTTTAGAGACTTGTCGCATGAATATATTTTTTATAATTGAACTGCCAGTCACCAATTCGAGCGCCTTTTATCCTATCGTATTCTTAGCGTAAGTGTCCGATGCAGCAGGGAGACGTTTTTATTTCCTCGTTGCTATAAATGAGCCAAATTGAATAATTCCTTCTGTAAATCTTATGCTTCTAGCCTTAGTCACGGGCAAAGGACTTTCCATTGAATTTTTTATTGTTTTCTTTCTGTTTCGCAAACTTAAATTTATTCCATAGCCTTTTAATTTACTTAATTTTATTGGGTAACAATAATTCATGAGTAACGTAGCTTATGGAACTAACGTCCATAAGGTATTTTTCGTGCATGCGCATAACTTGAATTTAGTAAAGAAAATATGACAAGGTGAAAATTTATTTTTCTTCTAATCTTCCGGAACGATTTCTTCGTTGAAGCAGGTACATATCTACCATGCTTGACGAATGGGAATTCCGTTTAATTTATCGTTCACATGTTGTTGATTTATTAGATTTTTCACTCAAATAATCTAGAATTGTTCTTTGCCTAAAATGCGACTGATACTTATCGCGAATTTTACTCTATAGCTCAAAACCTCCTTGATATCATAACATCCAAAATTATTAATACTCATTTAAAACTTTTCAATCGTGTTCGATATAATAATAATCATGTGGAATGTAGCTGGGACCGTCAAATTACTTATTACAGTAAGAAAATGAATTATATAACGTTTACTGTGAGTTTTTCTTCAACCCTGTACCTTAATCTATTACTGTAGCTTTTACTTTCGGGAAAAGCTGCGTGCGATTCATTTTCGACTCGACGTTTCACTCCTCCTACTGGGAGCGTTATCAAGAGAATAAGTGTTAAACTGCTTCGTCTCATTCGTATATAGGAGCATTCGTGTCCGTTGCCCCATTGTTGTGCCGATTTGAATTTCGGACGAAAGACGTTAGCCGTTGTGCATCAGAAGGGGCCAGGAAACCTTTCCAAACACGGCTCAGGTTATAACCATCCTCTCTATTGAAATTATTCGGCCTTTTAGCTATTTCTACTGCTTCTCGTATTAGGCGCGGATAATAATCCTCCGTCTTAGCCAAAACTCGTGTTTCCTGTACCTTAATTGTTCGGATTCAATTTATTGCGATTAATATTCCCTTCGCTTTTCATTTTTACTCTCATATTTATATCTTTTCCGTAATTTTTTTACTGCAGTGTACACTATCTCTTCTTTTATATGACTGAGTTATCTTTGACCCCCAAGGTCTAATCACCGGATCCATCATTTTCTCCATATTTGGCATTTATCAGTTTTTCGTACTCTACATCCTTTATATCCAACCTTAACCAAGCTTAGCATCCACGGACAATCTGCGTCCATTCTTTTCCTCTTGGTTCCAAATCCAGAATTGTGACCCGTATCCCAGATCACCAGTGTTTCAATCCTAAGATTTATGGACAGCAAGCCTTCATTCTGCCCTTGGCCCTATTTCTTTTACACACTGATAGCTCCCCTATCCTGCATCCCTCTTTATTCCGAGAAAGTACTTGTCCAATGGTCTCCGTCGTGGGGCTTTCTATCCTTTTTATGCCCCCACTAAATTCATTTTGTCTCGTGATGAGCTCCATCCATGCCATTCTTCTTCCTAGTACCATATTCCTTACATTCAGGATAAACTCTCCACTTCCGTTTGATTCATCGTTGATTTCATATTGGTCTTATATACAGCTATTAGGTTATGTTGGTTATTTTAGGGGAAGCGACCGACAGCTGAGGTCATTTGCGCCATTTAGGATAGGTGGATTATTGGGTAATGGTAGGAGTTTTCAGGGAATGGAGGAAGGGTGGAGAGAAACCCGGCGTCGGCATTAGCCTACTCATAACGAATGGCGCCAAGGGGACCACAGCTTAACGTCCCATCCGACGGACGGAGTACTGAACTTGAAATGCCCTCCACAAGGCACTCAAGTGGGAACCGGTTTTCCACTGAAAAATCGGCCACAGTCGGGAATCGAACCCGGGCCCTCGGGATGGGAGGCCAGTACTCTAGCCACCACACCAACCCGATCCCCTTATATACAGCTTTATACTATATCTATAATACACCTTTTGACAGATTTGAAGGTTGGTTACTCAGCTTTAAAAATTAACATTTTCAGCGTAGCTCTCAATTACTTTAATTTTCCCCTTTCACCTATTTTAACGCAGTAATTGATTCTTCTTTATGGAATTCTCAACCCAAAATACTAAATAAAATACGATATTCCTGCCAATTGGTGAGTGCAATAGTCAGCAATAATTCCATATAAGATCATCTGTTATATGTAATGTTAAATTTTATTTCATTTTCTTCCCTTTCATTTACCGCCTATTCCGGATATATGTTCAACGATATTTTTTTCGGTGATATTTTTGTCATTCTTCCCCAACAACACGATTTTTAAATTGGAACTTAAAAGTTTCTTGTCGGACCTCATCTTCAACGCCATTATTCTTACTCAGCTTTTTAAATCCGAATGCTATGAATTCATTTCGTATCCAAGATAATTATCACTCCAAATATTAACACTATTTCCTACTGCTCTTCAATTTTGCTATTGCAAATTTAAATACTGCCACAGTAGTTAATCAGTTGTCCAGCATATTCACAAAAGTTAATTTTCAAGAAATTAGGTAAGTTCAGTTTCTGAGATCTTTTGAATGAAAATCGGGTGTTTTTTCATTTTCTCAGTATCACTTCTCCACATCAACCTTTTTAAGAATCTTAGGGTGTGGTAGCTCAACGACTTGTAGAACTTACCAGTCATAATTTGGAAGAGTAGAACTGAAAGTAGCTATGGTTCTTTATTATAGTTCCACAAAATTCCTAAGAGAAAAATCAATTTTGAAAAATTATTTCTATTTTCAATATTTGACAGCGTTTCACTGAGTTTTGTAAAGAGCATTTTTATTATTTTTTGTCAAATATATAAATGTTAATTAATTATAAGAATTCCCCAGTTCAGATACCATACTTAAAAATATATACCTAATTTTAAAAATATACCTTTTTTCCGATTCCTGATTGTTAAACTTTGAGTGTTTCCTCTTGATTAGTAAGTCCGTTTTCACACGGGTCTTGGGAGGCAATCGCCACGGGGAAATGAGGTCGTACTTATTCTCCCTCCAGATCCAATGCAGCAGTCGTAGAAACTAAGTGCTGGGACGGAAGTGGCCGCTAAAGTGAGTGCATAATTTTGCCTTCCCTTCATTCACCGTCGCCGCGTAGGGCACAAGATTCCTTTCGTCTGGCCGCTCTCCACACAGGCCTTTATAACCCTAACCTCCCTCCTACCCCCTAACGCCACGGCTCCTCGAAATACCTTCGCGACATTCATCCAACTTTCGAATCTGAACGCGCCGTGTAGCCCGCCGCGCGACTGTCCCCATTGGTGCCATGAGCCGGGTGGCTCGATTCCAACCGAATCCCTTCCTTTTTTTCTCCCTCCTTTCTGCGAGCATGGGCCATTACTCTCACCAATGACCTTCCCATAGCCGTTCGGCCCCGCCGAAATCAAGCCCATTCAACGCTACCCTCCTCCTTTCAGACGAAATATCCAGCAGCAGGGAACTCTCACACCTTCCCTCCGTCCTTCATCTCCTTTTTTCCCCTCCCTTTCTTTTTTTAACGGCTCCTCTCAGTTTCCCCTTTCAGTCTTCCTTCCGCGTCTTCCTCTTCGCTCCCTCGTCCCCACCGTTTTATGTTCCTTTACATTTTCTGATGATGCCGGGGGACGGTCGCCTCCTTTATACCCCACCCCAATGTCTGCGTTTGATTCCTAGGAATGGATAAAGTTCCCTCGAGTACGATGGAGTAAAAGTATATATTTAGCGCGTCGTGGTATTTTTGTGTGCGCCCCGGAGAAGAGTTTTCGTCGAGTGAGTAGTAAAAACTGCGGAGTCCATTCCGAAGAATGAGGGAAAGGTGAAGTGTTGCGCTCTAAACGGGCGTGGGAGTCAAACACCCCACCCCACTGCGTTGAGATCATTGCCCAAATATAGCATTGCGAGTACGTGATCGGTGAGTTTTACGAACGTTACGGAACTAAAAAGAGATTTCTGGCCTTGAAAATGAGTTCCGGCGGAAACTTTGCGTATGGTAGCTTGTCTGCACGGATTATAAAAGAATGAAATTCAAGGATAGTATAATTTGAAAAGCTCATTAACGAGATGACAAAACCAAAATTTTTCTTTTTTGGCAATTACTTTCTTAAATTTTCTTTTTTGGCATTAATGGATGAAATATCTATTTTTAATAATGATGATGATTTATGATAATCCATGATTTTTTAATAATGTCGCTAGAATAACACTATTCTCATCAATATTCAGAAAAATCAGTGAGCGAATTTATTTCCATGAAGTACTTCAACTATCCCTTGAGAAAGTCTCAAATAGCTACATAAAATAATATGTCCACAACAAAGGTGAAAAGCCAAGCATGTGATTGAAGTATTTTCTAGTATGTATTGCTTTAGAGGAATTATAATTAGCCAAAATAATTTCCTGTTAGTATAGTGTTGTAGTTAAAGTGTTAAATGTAGCAGAAGCGGTAGTGCCCAAGATAACTCTTGTTCATATTTTAACCTTATGAACCTTATGGTAAATAACGATAACTATGACAATTGTTGTAGCTAAGTAATACCAAAGTTCATGAAGAACAAATTATATTTGTAAAATGATAGTTGTCATATTACGTGATCTATTTCGGTTAAGTGATGTTAATGGACCGTAAAAGTGAGAGTAAATAGTCGAGTTTACAGTCAAATATGTAACGTATGCATGGCATACAGTAAAGATCGTACTAAGGTAGATGTAAGATTACAAGGAGTGAAGGAGGGGAGGTAGAAGTAGTGGGCACTTACGTGGTGAGTGGAATCACCGATGATGTCAGGATTAAAATAGAACATATGCTGTAGAATCTGCCAAGCAAAATCTGCATAACAGAGTAAATAAAAAATTGTTGTTAACCATGGAACTCAGCTTGGAAACTAGGAGATTATTCCTGAAAATTTTCGTGTTGCCAATATTCCTGCAATAATACAAGGCATAGGAGTGGATGAAAAGATAAATCTAGAATCCTTCGAACTATAAACCTACAGTACATTATTAAAATACGGTAGGCTAACAGTTACGAATGATATATACCTAAGAAGTTAAGAGAACTGTTTGGATCATCATAAAACAATGGTGATACGAACTGGTTAGCGGCATTCTTTGCCATAAAGGAATCGTAGAAGGTTTTATGGGAGGATACGCGAAAGGGAGTTGACCGATAGGACGAGGATTAAATATTTTTTACTAGCAATAAAGATAATCCGTGCATTTGGTAGAATAACTATGAAAAATATATTTCGTTTCATCCATTCGAGGAAGTGAAGTGGAAAGCACAAGAGGGAACCAAATGGAGAATAGCTGCACATCAATTCTAGCATTTCGGTCCACAGAAAAAGGAGCATTACCCACCTATCGCTTTCATTCACCAGAAAAGTCAGATGACCAGTGAATTGAGCGTTGCTTATTGAGGTAATTAGAAGTTCTACAGAATTGTAATTATCATCTTGAAGCGTTGAAAAGATGAATTGTTGAGTCAACGCGAATACTACTTGGGACTATAGACACGAGTAATTTTAAGAACCGCAGCTAGTACAACTTGCCCAGTGAGGCATTCGGAGCTGCAGTGGATTTTTGTATCGAAGTAGTGCGTTGATTGATTAAAGAGCAACGCTCCTTGATTAGGTAAATGACGGTGAGGTAGCATCCTTTGTATTGAGTGCGCATGATCCAACAGGGAATTAATCAGCACTGAGATTTATGAAAATCCAACGTCAAGGCCTTTTCGAGCTAATTAGAGCAGAAGACGGTTGAGGCGTTCGAATGTGCGGAGAAACGGATTGATAAACTCGCGCTAATTGGATCCGTCACACAAAAGTCCCCTCGCAGGATGCCGAAAAATGTTCGCGAGGCATTAATGAAGATTCGGGGAAAAGGGAAAAGCGGCACCGCAGCCTAAGAGACTGTGAAACTGTCGCGCGACTTAACACGTTACGTAAATTGGGGATGAGTCAGTAGATAAAGGATATGGACGGAATAGAATAAAAATTCGCATAGTCCTCTCCTCAACAGACTTCATTAACTGCAACTTAAAGGCTACCCCAGCTGATTAAAGAGGTATCGGCGAAATAAAAGGTGTTTACGTATCACTATAATCGTCCTGTTAACCATAGTACTCTTGGTACATACATGAAAGACTGAATTTATATATTGTACCTTTTTAGCTGATGGTTTGTGAACAAATATTGGCAAAGTATTGAGGCCCTATCAATAATTTGCAGTTATGTATTACGGAACTTATTCATCAGTTGGCACCGAGTACTATGGAGAAACTTCATTTACTATTCTCACCGTAGCCAGTATCAGTCCCTTCCACGCATTCTATAACCTTGAAAAAGTTGTGAATTTCTTTCGCCTACGGGTCTACGCCTATCATATCAATTGCTATATATAAATCGCAATATTCCATAAGTGCCGTAAACTTTACCTTATCTTCTTTAAGTTATCTCAGAACTGCCTGTACTGGAGTGAAAATTTAACTTCTTTCCAGTACAATGTGAAGCTTATATTTATTTTTCAAAAAAATATACATTTATAAGCATTTTAACTGACATTAAAAGTGTAGATGAAATTTTCGAAAAAATCCCAGAAAAATTAAGCTTGAAAATTTCGCTTCTTTCAAATGTTATAATATATATATTTTTTGGAAAAAAAAACATTTGTAACAATATTTTACGTACACTTGTTTACTTAAATCTTTAATTAGAGATGGAAAAAGTGTTTCACGGTAAATTCAAAATATGAGCAATGGAAAATAAATTTCGATTTAATGAACTTTTAAGGGATTTTTAAATCTTCAAATTGCAAAAGTATCTTTCATTTTGTTATACATTTTTTAAACTAAAATATTTTACTCATTGATTTTAAAAAGGCTCCATATTAATGATATTTGCCATCTGCCTAAGCGAAATAAAGTAAATAGCTGAAATAAAAAAAATTACAACTCATGGGGTCCGTTGTACCCCAGTGTGAACTCTATGATTCTCCCAGTAAGTGTGCATTTCTGGGGATAACATTGTCTTTACCACGGTTGTAACTTTGAAATGGTGTTTTCCGAAACTGTCGAAGAGTTGGCGAAAGATTTTCACCATGGGTAAAAATTTTGGGGGTGTCCTGATCGTAAATTCAGGTCAACAGCTGGACACGGGTCACCGGTTCCTAGTCACCCCTTTCAGTATTCAGGGTCTTTTCTTCCAAGCCATTGCTTTCCAAACTGGGGATAACGTTTCCCGAAAGGATACCAAGGTCAAATAAAGGTGATGCTAGTACGTGGGGAACGCTTAATGACTGCAAAGCCTGTGTCGGGTCGGAATATGAGGGCATTCCTCCGTCCTTTAACGATTAGGACGAATATAAATTAATATTTTATGATAAGCATTGAGCGTACAATTAGTTCCAAAATTAGTAAGTAATTAAACTTAAACTGCCCTAACTGAAATTTTATTGGGAAAAAATTCTGGACAGATGGAAATGCTCAGAATAGTTTGTGCCCATTTAGTATTTGTCCTTGATATTTGCTTTTGAATCTGACGCATTCTAAAAAGTAAGGTTATTATAGCTGTGATATGAAAGAACATTTTCTTTTGAAAGATTAAAATATAGATACCGAGACTGTTAGATTATTCAGCAAATGAAGGGGAGGATTTTCCCTCTTTTTTTTAAGTCAAATGATTGAAAAATATTTCTCCCTCCCTACACCTTGATTACACTTTATTTCTCATTTATAACAGGTATTTTTTTTTGTTCCGAGAGCCAAGTTGGAAATTGAATTTTTGGACGATCGTTATGCAAATTAGTCATTTTTGTGTGAAGCATTGATTTTATCTCCTTAATTCAGATAACGGAAGTGCGCTGAATAAATTAAGTTTTCATTCTAATCATATGTTCGTTTGACAGGATCAGACCGTGTGAAATTATTTTCGAGAGAAAAAGAAAAAGACCATTATAATCCAACCTATCTGGCCGCTCATTTTGCCGCAGTATGCGCGCTATTGTACGCATCTTTTTAATGAAAGTGGGCTAATGGGTATAATATATAATACGCAGACAAAACGTCAAATAATGTCAGCCATAAGCACATTTCTATATTTAACTCATTACGAATCCACACTTTTCGATAGATGACAATTTCATTGAATTTTATCGCTAGTTAATGGTTAACCACAATCCATTTTTTCTCCAATGGTTTCATTTTTCGCAATATCTTTTTCATTACCATGGCTAGGATGTACCCCAAAGCTATGCTCAAGCTCTGATCTGAATATGAGCATCGAAGAATTTCATGAAAAAGTTGTCGAGGCTGGGCTAAAATTGAGGGCCCTGGTTTGAGGTATGTCAGTAGTAAAAATTTCTAATTGTCCTCCATTAGAGAGCTGTGTAAATACAACTCCCAGCGCAGAACACCGTCCGTCAGATGGGAACGTGGATCTCTTGGCCCCTTTCGTAAATAATTAGTCAGTGCCTACGCAGAGTGTCTCCCCTTCCATGAACCCTACCTTGCTATACCCATTTTTTTAGCATGGCTGGGGAGGGTATAAAGTTTCTGGTAGAAATTGTGAGAAGGAAGAGTAGCTGATGGAAAAGTAGCATGGAGACAACGCAAAAATGAAGTTCACTATCCACGATTGAAAATCTGGTTAGGGGAGGATGAGGAAGAAAAATAAATTGTATGACCGATAGTATAAAGGAGACGGGAATAGGCCGGTGTAAGTAGGGAAATAGCATAGAGTTGGAACCGATGGATGAATGTATTGCAAAGGAGAGCTGGGACAATCATTTTTTTAATCCTAACCTAACCGATAAAAAACTATCAATCAATACTCTATCCACGCATTCTAAATGTTACAACAGTCGTCGGTCTCCTCCCCCGATTTAATTACCGCAATCGCTCTATTTTTCTCTGCCCACTTTCAGAAATAGTCTAATTCGTCTTTAAGCTCACAACATCTACTTCACATCACGGAGTTATTAGATTATGTTACAAGGTTTTTCTGTCTTTTTTTCAGAGCAACCTTTAATTTCTTTGTCTTAAATTCGCCTCCAGGATAGCCTAAAATGCAAGTAATTTGCTTAAAACTCTCACAGTACATTACTTATTTGTAAAGTATTAAGTTGCTTTAAAATGACCCTCTGTAAGTATCTTTTGGGTTTATCCCTGATATTGGAACAGTTCTTTTTTGAGGAGCCTTCCGTTTCACTAACGATTACATACGCCCCAGAGTCAAGTCCACGAAGGTCCAACCATTGAACCCAATATCATTTTTCAAGATCCCCGCCCTGAATACATATTTTTGTATACATAGCCCCCTTCCAAATAAGGTGGATGGAAAAATACATTTCGGAAACGGCCCATTCGGTTTAAGTAACCCCGTTTTCCTCGAATCATTCCCAAACGCTACCGTCCTTTCCTCTCATTCTTTTTTTCTCTCTCTTAACCGTAAGAATCCGCTAGATATTCGATCGGCATTGCATTGCCCTCCCCCTTCCACTCAAATCCAGATTGAGTTTTGAAACAATAATACGAGTGTGGGGTCGGGACTCGGTGAAGCTGCGAGCCCATTCGATGCTTCCTGCCCCACTTAACAGCTCCGATTGGATGAGTGCGGGACAGGATGGGGAAAGGTAGGGAAAGTGAGGGATATGGAGGGTTGGGGTCGGGTATTGGAGATAAAAGTGAATTTGCAACATCTGGTGACCGTTGACGACGGTCGATATGGAAACTGTGGGGGAGGGGTGGAGGAGAAGGACATTTCAGTGACGTAAGGGGTAAAGAAGCCTTAAGACGAAACTTCTGAGGGAGAAGAGGGCATTAGGTTGGAGATGATGGCCGGACCGTTTATGGCAGAGACGATAGATAAGCCCGTACCGAAGGGGCATTGGCATATCAATAAATAGTTTTATATTATCCCCGTTGATATAACTCTCAGTGAAATATGCATGAAATAACCGTGAGAAACACGTTTAGCCAGACTCATCTCTCCCCAATGCCCTTCATATCTCGAAAAGAACAAAGAGAACGAGATAAAAATTAACAGAAAGAGGTCAAAAGGTAAAGGAGGTGGAGCGATTTAGGTATCTGAGCAGTATGCTAGAGTGAAAAGTATCCTTGAGGAAATTAGATGAGGTCTTTTGAGATGTGGAGGTGGAGTAGGATGGTGATGGTAAAGAGGCTAGAAATGAAGACGGACGTGTAACTGCTGGAGATGGTTGTGAGGAATGTTTGTTGATAGAAGAAGTTAGGAGAAAACAGAGGGAGTGGATGCAGAAGGTTTTCAAGGGCAAGAGGTGGTAAGCGGGGTTGAGAAGGGAGAAAAACGGGTATTTCGGATAGAATAAGGGTGGTAGGAAGTACCTATTTAGAAGAAAAGTGAAGAAGATTACTTGAGTGATAAGAGTCGTAGACATTTTCCACCATGACTTATCATAGCCTTCAGAATGCTTATTGTATTAATATCTCGGGCTTCAATCGATTGTGTCAGTAGTTTTTTTTTGGGATGACTACGATTATCAACCTTGAATAAGTGTATTTCTGTTAAATTCTGCCAACCTGTGAAGAAAAAAATGTAAAAAAAATTGTATACTAATTAATTTAGTTACATTTCTCGTGAAATAGTTCCATTTGTGGCAAATGTACGTGTATCCCTCTTGAGAGAAACGTGTAATTTGGGTAACCTTTCCGATGACTTTTTTAATAAGATATAGGTTATGTCCTTAAACTTCCAAGTCTCTTGCATTTCGTAATGCTTGCTTGCTGTCATGAAAGTGTAGTCCTTTATTGAGTACTAAATTATTAGGTATTAACGAGAAATATGAGAGTCATCGAAATGAACTGTAGAAGTAGGCATTTGAAAATATTTATGTACATTTGCTAACAAGGTAATGTAATGTTAATCAATGCGAAATATTTCTATCTTTGGTTTTAAATTACTACTTTTAGAATGTAATACTGCCACCTACTTGAACATGAATTTCAAATCTGCCTGATTGACATTGTTAGAAAAAGCTTGTGTTTTCTTGACAATAAACTTAAAGGAATTTTCAGAAAGACTATACAAATGATTTCTTTCTAATGCTTCGTTGATGAAGATTGAAAATTGAACTGTCGATTCTCGATAATTGGCCGCTTAGATGTATTGTCATTTCTGCATGAAGCTCTTGCGTACCGCATGTCGATAATACATTACATAATCCAAGTTTAACGCTCTATGGCCCTAGTTCTCAGGCATCGTTGAACTGGTATGGTGTATTAACAGTAGGAAGGTGTAGTCTGTATGCAGACAGATATCGAATCACATCACAATTCATGGCTAAACATGAGTTTCCCCCTCCAAACATTCCAGAGACCAACTCGATTAAGAGACGGAAATTCATGCTCGCTCGGCTCTATTGGTTCTCCAAAACATTTCCCGTTGCCACGAAACCGTAATAGAAAGCATACCTTCAGCGAAATGAAGCGTTTCTGAATACAGTCCGAAAATACATCAAATAGTCTGAATCAACACTGTCGGCTAGCATGCATATCATCGGCTCGGTATGACGACGCATAAACTTTGGCCATAAATAAGTCATTTTTATTAAGAAAAAATTACCATTAATTGTAACCAATCACTGTTTTACTTTCAATCATAAAATCCAAAAGCCTAAATAAACAATTTCTAATTTCCCAGGTGATTAATACGATTTTTAAGAGGCATTGGCTTTGACTAATTACATTTTTTTGTAAATTTCATAATGAATGTGATTGTTATTTTGATTGCCTTTCTAATTATTTCCAGTGATGATTTGTCTTCTGTGACCAGGCGGTGCTTCTTTTTTTAATTTATTTAATTGTATCAGCTCAGAGTCTTATGGATGAAACGGCGATAGTAGTGTTATTGTTACAAGTATGGAGTTACGCTAGATTGTAGTGAGAAAACAATTTTTTCACCACATTTAATTAAGTCATCTTGCTGTTCATGAGGACCGACCTACTCAAATGTTTCTAAGATTTTCTTTTATTTATGGTAACAGATATATCTGCTTAAGGATTACCGAGGCAAATTTTGACGCTGTTGAATTTCGTTTGTAAGTTAACAATCGTATAGTTCAAGTATAGGTTGCGTTGCTTGGACTCAATGATAAATATTTTAACATTGATCGGAAAAGTCTGATTAAATATTAATCTGGTTACTCTTCGCTCAAATGGTAAGCGAAATAGATAAGGGTCGATGATTTGTACCGTTTCGCTCATGGGTCTAAGAGTCTCAATATATTCCTGTTTTATTCCCAGTCAAGTAAAGCGCTGTTTTCAGTTGATTTTCATGAAAGCGTATTTCATAAGTGTATGAAAATATTTAAATAGCTAAATGGCATCCTAACGAAATTATAAGTAGATAATAATCTTCATAAATTCACGCTCGTAAAATTTGCAATGGATGCCTTATGTCTGGGATAATTTAATTTTAAATCCATAAAGATTTTAAAATCGTATATGTATATCAATTCAAGATAAATACCTGAAAATACCTTTTTCTTTATGTCTTGAAAATCCTTTTGCAAACTAATTCCCAAATTTGATGATTCCACAACTTATCCGTCGATGTAAATTTCGTGGCCGTTTATAATCACAAGGCATGTGGTTAGCATTATTCAATAAAAATGCTGAATTTCATATTGACGAGGAAACATCCGGCATTGTTTTTTTTCGTGTTCGAGCTGTGCATCGTGATGAAATTCCCATCTATTCATTTGATCATATCGAATTTTAGCAATGAGCAATGGGGAAATCAAGTGGCAGCCAGTAGTACCAAATATTTTGCATTTCAATTCTGATTTCGCTCTTTCAAAGCCTATGAATGATTTTAAGGTTTGATTAACCCTTTACCTATATTCGTGCAATAAAATCAAAAGAGATAATTTGATGGTCGGTGAGCGAATCAAAATAAAAAGATGATCAAGGTCACTCTATGCTTCTGACTGAATGATTGCTGATAAATTGAATTCATATGGTTTAAAAAATATTTTTACTGTATTTTATTCACATCACCAATATTTCCTCATTACAAGGCAATTTACTATACGTTACTCTTTACAGAATATTTCTACCCTAAGTCCGTTAGAATAATTTTACAGACGATTAGACCTTGCCTTGAAATGGTTACAGGTACCATCATTAAAAGGTTTGATCAATACGTGTTCATTAGCACTTAATATAGTTGGTATGTCATTTTGAAACGTAATATATGAACGTGGAGGAAAATAGAAATATTTGATTCAGCGCCAAAGTTATTATGATTAGGTATGTTCGAGAAACACATTGGCGCCAAGTGACTACAATGATGCCCTATTTTTCTTTTTTAAGTCTTTCGTCTTTTTCTAAAAGTGTTCTCTCCTTTTCTAACGATGATATTTTACTCATGCAGTTTGATACTTCTAGTTCTCTTTTTTCTTCGTAAAATTGTATCACTAATCAGTGCTATATTTTATAGCTCCAATACACTTCCTATCCTCTGATATGCGATTCCTTTCATTGCCAATCTCATAATGCCCAAATTTACGTATTATCCAGTCATCTCTCTGTCACACACATCGTCCTTCCATGCTCTCCCCTTGAAAATCTCTTCATTTTCATTCTCCCCAACCTTGCTCTACCTTTAAATGTGTTGCAATTACCTTCGTCCCTTAGATTCATAGGAATGTAAATTATCCGCTTGAACTTTTTGCAAGAGCGTAGCCATCATAAGAAACAATACGTTTTGATATTCATCTACACTTATATTTTACCCTTTAATCTGCCCCAAGGGCGTGTGGCTGGGGATGGTATATCACCAGCCGCGAAGAATTTTAGATGAAAAAACTTGCAACGCTTGCATTACTTGGTCCATACGCACGCAACACAGGCCTTATGCACTCCCAGCAGGTACGTGGACTGCAAATACCAGAATGCAAATATTCGAATCATTCGAGATGGGTGAATACGTTCGTTGCGTGCCAGGTAGACTCGTGGGATCACGCAAACAGTTCCCTAAATCAAATCATTGGGAGCGTGAATCGGGAAAGGCAAGAAAAATAGACAAGAGTGGACGTCATGGAAATGAAGATAACTTTGATGATCCATGCTTATTATTTCATTCAGTCGAGATTATATGGTGACACAGATATTGGCCTCCTACGCTGTAGGAGTACCATGTGTTTTGTGGTACTATATACTAGCAATATCTTCTCACTTAATCGAAGCAGGAAGCTTGAAAATAATTTTTCGTTTGAGCTTTGAGCGTGAGTTTTAGACTGATGTTACTCGAGCTATTTCTTGTTGCATTACTTTGAAATATACCAAGAAATCGTTTCGTGCTTACCTGATATCCGCCCTCTTCAATAAAGCATGTTCGTTGTTAAATCTCTACTCAATAAGAATGCCATAAAATTATGTATTTTGTTCTCTGGTTATGGTAAAATGAGAATAAATACATTTACTCAAAATTTAGAACAATTTTGGATTTCAATACACAGACGGGTGATAGACATGATACGGTTATGTATGTATGTACATAGAATATTGAAGGATTTGTTTTTCTTTTTTGGGCTTTATAGGATTTCAGACGTGTTTGGAAATGATTGGAACATTAGTTTCCGTATTAGGCAAGCCATATACTCTTGTTGTGGTACTTGATGTTTTTTCCTGCCGGTGAAATCTTGATCTTAAGGAGAGTTGATGAGATGAGATGGGTGGCGTTGTTTTGATCGAGAATAAAACAGAGGGATTAGAGAAAGGGGTGGAGAGATAAACAAACGAAAAGAGTAATTTTAATGCAAAGTGAAGAACCTTGAAAGAAAACTTTGGTGGAGGTGACCTCCCCTTACGTCAACAAGAACAGTTGCCCGTGCCTTAAACGGTTACAATGTTCATCCCACGATGAAGTCTGGTTCAGACTGTGTGATATAAGTCCTGGACTCTCAGAAACCTCTGAACATCCTATCATTGCCGTTGATGTAGGAAATGCTTTGAAAAAAGAAACTTTAGAACAGTGGAAATCAAGTACTATCGAATATGCATGTTGATTTTGCAAATAATGCTTCGCTCAGACGAAATATGATGACATCAACTTGCTTAATAAGAAGGAATATTTTATGGTGGAGAATATTTGTTTTAAGAGGGAGCACCCGAAGCTGTAAGAAAGGCTTTTCTACATCTTCGTAATAACCTGCCAGTATGTGCAAGGGTATGTAGCAGGGGTTAAATGAAAACCAGACTTGCATTGATGGCATGATATCAAGTCATTGTTATTTAGCTACATTACTAGTCTAAAATTCTAAAATGAATGTTTTGCCTCAGAAATCAAGTATTTTCACGTCCAATACTGTTATCGGTTGGTGAAGGCTTAAACTCTAAAATGAATGTTTTCGCCTCAGAAATCAACTATTTTCACGTCCAATACTGTTATCGGTTGGCGAAGGTAACAAAAGTGTGCGAAAGGGGGCAGTTCGATTGTCCGACGTGAGATGGCTTGTGTGATTAAGACGGAAGAAGTGAAAGGGTTATCCGCTTAATCACCAGATTTCCCATTGTCCGTGAAATGAGGTTCTTTAGAGTCTAATTTTCCCAAATAAATCCCAATTTCCCCCACAGGGAGGAAAGGGGACATTTTTTCCCGAATGGTCCATGCTTACAGGGAGCGATTTTTTTTCTGTGAGAGAAAAAAAACCAAAATCCCTCCCTTTCGTCGGTAGGGATATAACGTTGTTTCCTGGAGGCAGGAAAATATCACCGGGCGTTATCCCCTCTCAGTTCCTCGAATAATTTCCTTGCTTGACCGCGGAATGTTATTTCATGTGATTGACTGATGGACGAGGAAGCAATCGCGGTATTTTTTATCCTGCCTTCCTCTCAAATTACGGTTCATCCACTTAATTCTCCACATTCCCTTCCACTCTTAAATGATGCAGTTAAAAAGATTTTAGGTACGCCTACGTCCATCCCATCATTGTCGTAGAAAGTAATCCGCTAGTCATTCAAAGCTTTCACCCAATGTGGAACGAGAGCATTTTCGCCCTTCAATTTCTTTTTGAGCGAAAAGTTACATCGCATTTACGGACCCTCGGGACTTTATACAATCATAGAGGTATCGGTTGTATTACCCTCACAAATGTGACAAAGGGGAACTCTTTTGGCGATCCCAAAAATTCAAATAAACTTGCCCTTCAAATTGCCCCATAAAAGTGAATGCAGGGATTAAAGTCTCAGGAACTCTCCGGTTCAAATGACGTGCGCTATAGCCTTTCATAAACTTGGTCGTTCCAACTCTTTCCCACCATTCCTTTTGAGAGGGAATTATGAATGTTCCCATTCCACATTGTCTCAATAAGTACTTAATTGATCCCATTAGCAGACTCATGATTGAAAATTACGTCTATAATCTTTTCCTAGAAGGGCAATAAGTTGTTTCTCGGTAGTATAAGAATTAAATCAAAGTTTGCAGAAATTATGTTCTGGAAGATTGTATCGCCCTCCACAATCTCTTTTTAACCCCAGAAATGTTGTTAGAAATAATAATAATTTGGATAAATTCATGGAAAATATTAATGTGCCCTTTGGCCTTTATAATTAGACACTTGTGGCAGCTTTTTTCTACTGTTTATACTTTTTACGTTATATTCTATAATAATAAAAGCCTGATATTGTTTCTTGTAACAATAGATTATAACGTTCTATAAATGAGAATTTTCCTGTAGTTTTTCCTGTGCTATACATTACAGGGTAGTGGCATTCTTCTGGTCTTCCTTTGGCAAAGTAGTTATGTTTTCCCTGCATGGTAATGAAATGTTACCTTCTGTTCAGTTTTCACAGTACGCATATGGTCCTGAGAGCACGTTGATTAGTAAAAATAGAAAGACTAGCGCTGGGACCGAAATTTAAATTTCACTTCAGCAAAAATAGTATAACTAGTAGCAGAAGAGAAATAAAATATAATTTCAAGTCACTACCATATATTTTTTCAAAGCGGTTTCTCCCATTCACCCATTGGAGTACATTCTACAAGTGAGATCACGGAAGAATCCTCTCTTCTACTGTACTTATTCGGTGTTGCAAATTCCATCGATGAGCAACCCTTCATTCTCTAACTTGCAATGAATCGTTAGCCAACTCCAGACAGCATAACCCCAGCGTCACCCTCGGTCTTTTGTGATCCCTGGGTTATAACCGATAGTCAAATTCAGCTTCATTCCTTTTCTCTGAGGGTATCTGACAATGAGTATTCTCAAGTCTGTAATAGTCAGTTACTCTGTTAGCATATGATAAGACTTGACAGTTGGATCGGTCCACACGTTACCCTTTCCCTAATTTGAGTCTTCAAGTCGCTTTGCTTGACGTATGTTATTCTGAAGTCTCATGGAATGGGAACGTTTATTATAAATTATATCGTACAAGGCAGTGAATGGCATTGACAGCACTTGCAAATTCATGACCAGAAAAAAAGCTTATGTTCTATTCTTAAGCAATGTCCACGATTTCACGGTGAAGCTAGATGTTCATTTATTGCTTCGTGTATAAATACCTTAATGCTACGATTTTGCGTACCTACCTCTAAGAATAGCTTTAATTGTATAGAGTTATAATGGTTTTATTAATAGTTATAACAATATATATAATTAGTTTCCTATGAATGGATACGATGGTTATAATTAAAACACCAGGTCATTAAGATTTGATTCTAGGCATCCTTGGACTGAGTAGAAGGGGTTAGATAATTAGTACTTGGTAGAGATGGTAGTTTCTTGAAACTCTAATGGTAGTTTCTTGAAAAGGTTTGCACCCCATATACTTACGATCTTGCTTTTTGTTTTAAACAGTTTGTGATACATCATTACGTTCCATTTATTTCCTTGTGCTCTGATATTGGACATCGGTCTCCATATTTGAAGTAATCTTTAACATCTACTAAAACATCGTAGATATTATGGAACCACACTGTAATTCATGTACAGTTAACAAAGAGTGGTTCACGTGGCTCAGTGTAGGCTGCGCTATTGATATTTATTATTGTCTTGTTTTTGTAGTAAAACATAGAGGCCAAGAGGAATAGAGGCAATGCTGAAGGTATGCATAGAAATTCTAGTGTCCTAACACCTCGTTACACTATTTTGAAGATATTCGTAGTACATAAGGTACGTGTCGGTTTCCATATGGTATATAGATTTTTTGAGTAGGAGGCGAGTACGCAGAATTTAACGATAAACGTTCAACATTGTGTTCGTAAAAATGCTTGGGACGTTCCGTTGACTTAATGGACTAGCCATGTTTGATTGGTCTGATGAATATTACGTTTCCCTCTCAGTGTCAACGCATTGTCGCACGATCCGTTTGTCTTCCACCTTTTACCCGACCACAAATACTTGTTCAGTCTCCTTCAACCGGCAGTCCGTCTGCGAATCCGCGCCCAAATAGTCCCAATGAGGTTTTTCCCTTGCACACAGCGCCGGCGCTGTTGCGCCAATGAACCATTAAATAGCCCCGAGATTTTAAAACCTTTGTCCGGACGTCGCTTTTCTTCCGACAATGGGGAGGTCTCGTCGCCGGCGAAGGCAAAGTGCGCCGGGTCTCCAATGCAAATATTTCCCCAGCAAACCGACAGTCTCTCGCCCTCTCTCCCCCCATCCCTTTACCCCACTTTTCCCATGTCCTCCTTCCTCTACTTCTCTACTTTTTCTCCCTTTCCGCACCGCTTCCTGGCGGAGGCCCTTCGGCCCTCCGGAACACAAGTCCCGCCCCGGGAGAATGCGGAGAGTTCCCGAGTTTGAGGTCCATATGCACACTCCTTCGGCTCCCCACCCGAAACCACCCTCCTCGCTCCTGTCTCTCTTGTCCCTCTCTCTGCCTGGCAGTCCCAAGGGCAAGCACTCGACCTCATGGAGCCGGAAGAGGGTGGAGGAGAAGTGGGGGCAGTGGGGTGCAAGGAGAGAAAGGGGCTGAGGCGAAAGAATGCGAGGGATGATGTGACACCCCCCGCCACTTCCCATCCAGTTCTGCGTCATATTCTGTGAGTCAGTTAAATGTACATGTGGTAGTGGGCGTTGGGACTGGGGATGCTGACTCATGCGTCAGTATTTGAGCGTGTGCGGTGGAATGTTATTCCAAGGAACATAATTTTTATCATTATGCGACTGAAGATAAAAATAGAGGCTTAATCTTTTACCTAGACTGAACTTTTACCGATGACGTGAAAAATGTTTGCGAACTTCGTCATATTATGGTAGTTTGCACTAAGAAAGTAAAAATATGGAAATGTATTGCCAAATCAACAGATATAAATGGTCTTTCATTCCTCACACAAATAGGAATGTGAATAGCTGTGAATATACCTAATAATATATGCTCAAGTCTATCGGTATCCCAGGTATTTCGTGCCAGTATGAAGGCTTTTAGTTAATGCAACTGTACGTTTATGGAGGTTTGATTTGATATTAAATCTATTTTAAAGTCCTTTAATTGAAGTAAAGTATAAATATTAAGCCTCATCATGCATGATAGGTAGTGCATGTTTGGCCAATATTCACCCCCTGCCACACAACTTATGGTGGTTTTCAGGGTATTATGTAGATTTAAAAATAATAGCCTCTAATCAAAGCATTTGAAAACATTACCAAGGTGGAAGTTAATAGCTTCAGACAGGTGATTTACATGATGCGATGATATAATCTCTTGCTGTGAAGCTTGCTACTTTAGATTAGTAGATAACTTGAAGAATATGCTTCAATTATTTTCTACCTGAGTCATACAGTTTGGTTGACATTTTAAGTTCTTCCTGAAGTGATGTTTTTACGTTGGTAACATCATTATTACGTAGCTTATAACCATAAAAGGCCTTCTAGTTTATACCTACAGTTGCGTATCCCATCTAAAAATGCTGATAAAAGTAGTGATTTATAGTTAAGTCATAAAGTACTTGTAAGTCCCAGTCGTTAAATAAACTTGATAATTAATCCAATCCAATCTACACATCAAATGTAATCCATGAATTGGAATCATAGTAGCCAGAGTTTTTGTGGGATAGTCATTTTATGACTATCCCAGAAAAATTTTGGTTTTTTAGTCTTTATTCTGTTGAATACTCGAGTTTTAGGGGTAGAAGGAATTTTTAATCCCATCCTATTCCATTTAATTTCTTACTTTTTCATTCCATGTTTTTGCGTCCATTTCCTATACTACTGCTCCTTTTCCCAATTCGGCGATGCTGTGTTGAAAGCTAATATCCTCTTCTGTGCCGTAAGTCAACTTGTTCACATCTCCCACGCTCTGATCCTCCCCCACTTGTCGTCCCCGGTCTGCTTTCTCTTTTCTGATAGCCCTCCCAAAGATTGACCCAGAGGATACGGGTGGAACGAGTGTGGGGAATTTGAATTCCGTCAACTGGACAAGCGTGCGGCTTTGTGCTCCCTACGGGACAGGGAGGGCTGGAAACAAGGGACGTTTCACTCGAAAATAATGACGTGGAATTCGCCCGTTCACAAGTGACTAATGTGCTGAAGGTTCACGCCCTCCTTGACTTAAATACTGTGTACGATATTCGTAGCATGATTAGAGAAGGCCGATTAAGTCTACAGGCCTAGATATTCGGCTCTTGAAACCTATTTGCGACTTGAGGCTAGTTTTTTTTTATTTATTTGTCTGTAAACCAAAATTCGTCAGTTGTTGAAATTTCAGTTTTTACTTTACGTTTAGGTTTTTATTTCAGCATATAAGTTTGCGCAATTAACTGTAAGAGGTATCCTCACTTATTAGGACTTGTAGAATAAGAATGTTTTAGTTACAATAAGAATGATGTAGTTACGTATTATATGAAGTGTATTATTTTAATATGTAAGGTATTATTTACCGCACTCCTAGACATACATCAATGAATTCCACAACTTGTCACCGAATTCATTTTAATTTGTCCAGATAAGGTGATCAAGCTAATGTCATTTGCGTCATTAAGGACAGTTATTAGTTTGGAAAGAGTAAGGAATTCCTCAGAATAAGGAGGGAGGGTGAATAGAAACCTTCTTCGGTATTACCCTTCTCTTAATGATAGGCGTTCCAAAGTTTAACATTCAATAAACGAATACAGTACTCGAAATACTCTACCCATGTCTCTCCAGCGGGGACCGGTATGTCATCGACGAATCTCAAACTCCTCAAACGAACGGATTCAAACGCGGGCTCACGGAGTGTGAAGCCACTGCCCAAGCCAGCGTATAAACCTGAATTCTAAAAAGGCTGATGTAATACTATAAGTACAATTGTCATTTTTATTTCACTAACTCTACTTCTTTAAGTTTTTAAGTGATTGGGTTGTATAAAGTAAAGCTACGCATGAATATTCCGTGTAGGGATCTTATCCAGCCTTTCTCTTGTGATATTTTTTTAAGCGCTCAAGGCCATCATCATCAGCAAGTTCCAACTATTTTTGGAACACTAAAAGTCGTTTATACCTTCTCTATTCCAATGACAGGCTTGCATGAGATAAATGTGATCAATAAATAGGAATTTACATGCGCTATAATTAAAACTAGACCATAGACACAGCAAGCATATTCCTTAGAGATCAGGGTAATTGTGTGAAGCTGTTCTCGAAGTCTGTGCATCCTTAACGACTGGGTTCAGAACAGTTGAAATAGGCAAAACTATGATATGGGTGCCTCAGATGTTTCCATTAGTGAGATGCATTCTGACTTGGGCTTGTGTGATATGATAGCTAGATGAGTGACTTGTATGATATGATAGTTCGGACAAAGCTGTTTTACCCTACCCGCTACCTGATATTTATTAACGAATGCCCATGGACATATTGCATCGTCGTATTGCCTTGTTTATATTTTTTCGTATAATTTTTTCCCGAATTGTCTGTTCTTCCCTCTAATATTATAGTCATGGAAATATCCGATAGAGTAATAATGCATTCCCGATCGTGAATACATTACTGAATGAAATCATCACTTACACGGAAGTTAGTTGAATTTCGTTAAACTGTTGCTTTGAAATACAGATGGTATTTTTCAGTTTCCTAAAAGCAGTAAAATCAATAAAGATTCTCGTATTTTTATGAAATTCTATTCATACTTCATGTGGCGTTATCTTATTGATTTTCTGGCCGATAATTGACCATACATTTAGTTTAGCTACAAGATTTCGCATCAGATTTCATTACACTCGCCGTTGGAGATGAGCATTTTTATTTGTCCACATGTTCATAGACGTTGCTGTATTTGAATCCTAATAATTTGGGACCTGCAGTTCAGTCCTGTTCTATCTCATCCGTCACCTAAAGCGTTATGGTAATAACCGTCTGTCCACCGTAATGAAATTTTACGCTCGTTGAGCATTGGATCGTGGTGGCTATTTACGCGGTTATTGTGACAGTATTTTTTAACGCCAAAAGTGCATTAAAGCTGCAGATGTCTGCTCCCCTGTATCATCATCCATGACCTTTTTAAAAAAGAGCAGTAATATTGTAGATTACCCATTATTCAGTAAGTAGAAATTGTTACATTAATTTCCACTATTTGAAAAAAATATTCTTTTGATTTAAGTGAAAATTTTGATCCTGATAGCATGAAATATGCTATATAAATTAATTTATAATAGTTGGGGAAATTATTTGAAATTTGTTCCGAAGGTAAACTTTATTAAAACAATTAATTAAGTTTTTATTTTCTCTGTAATGTAATTGGATAATGTGAAAAAGCTCTTGAAAATGGCAATCTGCAAACTCCTGTTTTATTTACGTTTTTAGTGGAATGCATATTCGTTGCACCTTAAATTTAACTATCGATGAATTGTTATATATTTTCATGCATTTCAGTATTTTCGCAATGTTCAAATCATCAATAAAAACTTTATTTTAGTGAATAGTTTATGTGCATATAACATTTGTAGAACGATTGTTTCAACTTTTCATCTTCGTGGAGGAAATACACGTTAGTAGTGTCACATTCAAGTTGGATATAGGGAAATACTCTCGGGTATTATGTTCCGTCTTAGAAGGGAAGCATCGAGTTCCTCCTTCAAAACACATTATGCTCTAAATTTTGTGTTGTGTCTAATAGGCATTCATTAAAGGATCTCAATTACCTATATTCCCAAGTTTTGGGTCTGACAAACACATGGATTACGAATACACGATTTTGAGAGTGTTACTGGAATCTGCATCTGTAATTCATCGAGTAACCCTCGAAATACCTCCCATAAATTGTTATTCATTTAATGTCTTTTTTACGTAATTTGTATGCAGAGATAAAATTCGTGTATTGATCTAGGACAATTTAACGTTACCGTTTGAATGGTGGTATTTCACAACCGATGCTGTATGAAATTATGTTATTTACAATTCTCTATTAAATAATAAGCATAGTAAATCGCACCTAACTTATTTCATATAAACGGCACATGAATAATCATAACATATGTGTATATTACATGGTGGCGTGAATGGAAATTAACAATTATCTGTGGTTAAAAATGGGTAGTGGAAGCTGAAAATCAGAGAATGATACTTAGTTTAAGGGCTTAACCCATAATCGTATGTCAATCCGTATGCTTATTTGTAGCACGCCTCTGTAGCATCTCTTCTCTTTATTCAGCTAAAGTTTCTGCCACTGGCTTGTACCATCAGTTGATTTTTGTTGTGTTACTGTGCTGGTGCCCTGATATCTCTTGTCTTGATTGCAGCGTCAAATTCAGGTCAGCGTAAGGAGTTTATTTTCTCATGTTCAGCGTTTTCTTCTGTGACTACGCTCCCAAGCATTTTCGTTCCATGACGGTCTGACTGGAAACTGATCGTTTTTTCTCATTACCCTTTTCTTTCAATAAGAGTTTCTCCCTCGCTCAATCGAGTGAATTTTTCCCCTACTTTGCATCTGTTTGACTGATGAAGTTTTGGTGCTCAAAACTGCTTCAGGTACAAGGCTGCCCCATTCTTGAGTTTTTGTCTTTTATCCTCAGGCACGTCAATCTTTCCCTCAGTACTTTTTCGATTAGTTCTAGTTCCCGACTTTGGTCATTTTTTTCAGATTTTTAGAGCATCGATATACCATTATTATTTCCTCGAAGCAGCTTGAATATTTTAGTGTTACGAAATTTGATCTCTTTTTCTGCTTGGTTTCCTGCATTGCTACATTAGTTTAGCTATGTGTATATGTAGGCATGAAGCTGGGTAGCTTATATGTGTATGAACATATATTTTGTATTTTACGACAGTAAGGTCTATCCGGTAGCTTCATTGTTTTGCATTTCAAGTACCTCCTAAGTGTATCATTTCGTAAATTAGCCAAGAACGTCCAACATAACGGCCCTGCCTCCACATGACAAACTCCTTTCATCTTCTTTGCAATATCTCCGCTGACTGTATCTCTCAATTAGTATGTCTTTTTAGCCTTTCCCGTCGCTTAAGCTTCTGTCTTTCTAGAGTACTGTCCTTCCTTATTTTTTATTTCTTGCGCAGTGTCATCGTATGCGGTATCCAACTCATCTTGAGCCGTAATCTGTCGTGGTATTGTGAACTTAAAACCCAAGTGCGCTTATGAACTTCGCTACCATAATCTCCGCGAAGGTCTTTTCACTCTAACAGAGGAAGCCCTTCACTCGCTAACTACTACTCTCCTACATTATCCTCTCCCTGGCATCCCCACGGTACTGAAGTTTAGTGAATTATCGTGTAGCTGAACCTCCAGTAGCTTTTCTTGCGTCTATTTAACATTGTGTATACCGAGTGTGTCTTCGCCCTTCGAGGTCTTCTCATTCCGCTTTTCTTGACTCGTGCAGCTCCTGAGCAATATCAAATGTCGAACACCAGTCAACAATATGTGCACGCATCACGAAGTTATAATAAGTGGCGCACATTTAGAAGGGAAATATTACAAAAATATTTTAATAATAATGAAATAATAGATATGAAATAATGATATAATTATTAACTACACGGATAGTAAAAGCGAAAGTTATAATAAGTGGTGCACATTTAGAAGTGGAAATATTACAAATAATATTTTAATAAATAGATATGAAATAATGATATAATTATTAACTACACTGATAGTAAAAGCGAAAGGACATGGGAAAATCAGAATAAGTACTGTGGGTTCAGATGTAGAAATTAGAAAGAGGTTTTTTTACATGTATGTTCATGGTTTAACACTATTAACTCATGCGTGCGCTGAGAAGTATATGCTAATAATATAATTTATTTATAAAAATGACTGACTGATTCATGACTATTACATTACCTGGTATAACCTAACAATTAAGTGTCAATTATAACCAACATTTCATGTGTCTTGCAACTATGGAAATAGTGCATGCACGGAGTAGTATTTGTTTTGCATGAATGCATAGTAATAAGTACTCTCTCTGATTGATAATGAATGCCTAATAATGTTTCACCCCCTACCACACACCCTTTTGCTATTTTTGGCGTATTTTTATGCATAAATTATGCCGAACCAGAAGGGTTATTCGGATGAAACTGGTGAGGGATAGTCCATGCAAGTCATTAACATATCCATAGGCACCCTGACATCATATGAATTCTTCCATTTTGTGCTCTATTTCCTCCTTCTTACGTAGGGCACGAATATTCTGGAGATCGACTTGTTTTAATGGTACCTACCTATTATGTTCTCACCCTTACAATTTCTTTAAAAAATTCAATTTATTTTCATGTTTCATATCCTCATGTATCGCATTCGTTGGCTTCTTCATGTAATTAAATAAATGGCAAGCTTTAATTTATTTTCATGTCTTCTTTTTGAACAATGATAATCATCAAATGCAACCGGGATGTTTCATTAATCGAGTACTGAGACCTAAACATTTTGCTATTTAGCGGACGAGTGGAAAACTTGTGGGAGAAATTTGTTACCCTTGGGCAAGTTATCTTAAAATCCGTAGCCACGTAGGATTTGATTACCTATTATTACGTATTCTGCTTCTACGTAGTTGTCTGATTGATTAAAAAAACCTGATTAGTCACCGTTGTTGTTCCTTCGTCCATTTAGACCCCATTTCATTTTCCCTGTTGGGAGTGGATTTTTCGAATGTAAATTGTACCCTTTGAATTCACCTACTCACGCTTAACTATGACTCCATTTCTTTCCATACATATTCCTTCCTCTCAGTTCAATGGCGGCGGAGTAGGTAAATTTTGTGAACTATTAGAGTGAGTTTCATGGTTGTGATTTTCCTCTTAACCAATTAGTCTTCTAGATGGGGAAAAACCTATAATGGTATTAATTTCATATTTTCAACTTAAAAATTAAGTGCTTTGAAAGTTTCTTTTGTATTGCTTAGTTGATAGAATTGACCATTCAATCAAACTTGATAGACTTGTCAATAAACGTTATAATAAAAAAATATTGAGAGTGAAAAGAAGGATGAAATACATTTAGGCAACATAATGTCATATTATATTTTAAAGTGGCAGTGGATGCGTATATTTGTGAGAAATGAAATAATATATTTAGGACGCCATCAACTCTTACTTTAGTTACCTTAGGCTCCTATAGCCTTACTTTTTTCCATTCTGGATATCCAAGCGATTAATGCAAGCAAGAGGAGTTAGTTCGCCAGAAATGGCGCTGCATTCGGCCGCTCGGGCTGAGAAAATCGATGAGTAGCATTTGTATTCGTCATCTGCGAAAGTGTATGCGTCTATTAAATTGTTTTATGTGTCTTAGTTATAAAAATTTCATACCTCAAACATGTCACCACTACAGAAATATTAATCAACTATATTTATGTATTAAAGGATTCATCCCCATTTCTCCTGACTGACAATCTAAATGAAATTTTTACCATATAAGTGTCAGGCTATTAGTATACTCCATTTCACCGCCCTTGAACTCTCCCGATTATTGATGAGATTACGTTTATGCTGCGTGGCCTCATACCCCGAATATGCTCACCCTTTTTTCCTACTATGCGTCAAACTAAAATATGGTTTAGTTTCCCGTACACTGATTTTTCTCTGTGTGTAAGCTTTCGCACTATGGCGTTTGAAGTCATTACAATCATTAAACTATTAATTACATAAATATCGCCTGCCAGTTGAAAAAATGTCCTTATGTTAGGTTTGAATAACGATTTATTTTTTGTTTGGCTGCCGTGCTAACGCGGCATAAGTCAGCATGCGTTATTGCAGCAGAAACTCTGGAGCTACTATCTATGGCTTTTTCTTTTCATGCTATTCTACTTATCGTATAAATGCAGCTAAAGTATGCTAATAATGAAACAACGCAGAGTTTGTTAGCATTACGATTCTCCATTCAAACAGTTAATCTCTCCGTATAGTTTGGTTACCGTTGAATATTTATGTATCCATTATCTGGTGTTCTGATTGAGCTTCCTCGTGCATTCAATTTTCATCGTTCACTCGTCTTTTGCAATGGGAGCAATGGTTGTAAATGTAAATGAGTAAATTATGTTTGCCGCGTAGCAACAGCTAGAAACGTAAAACAATTAATGCGTTTCTATGAGGTCTGTAGACTAATTCACTTGCCTTAAACGAGATTTAGACTTGCAGTCTTTGCATATTGCACATTTTTTAACCGTTTTCTCTTCTGTAGATGAATACCTCCTTATTTTAGTACTTTTTTTTACTCTCCGAGTGACTCTGCATCGACAAAGGGAATGTTTTCATTACAGAGCGGAAGAGTAAAGCAATTCAGCTACAGTGACTGAGACGAATTTGAAATCTGACAGAACCCGGGCCTTAGAGGCCCGGGTAACATACCACCTCATTATGAAATTAAAATATTTGCTCAAGGCTTGTTGAATGGCTCGAGGATGGATATCAATATATATTGGTGCAGTAATTGAAATTATCCCCCGGGGTGTTCGTAATTATTTTTAAAGGTTTTTGTTTGAATGAGTCAAGTTGCGATAAGGGAAAATGAGCTCTAGGATATGTGGGAGATTTACTTCTTCCACCGCAGGTAAAAAAAGGTAGGCTTAGGAACTTCTGAGGTACATCACACCGTCACTAGAGATTTTAGAGTCGCTCATACGTCCCTTTGCAGTCACTCTCCAGGCGGTCCATACCAACCCTGTATTACCACTCTTCCCCCTCGTCTTCCGCGCTATTGACGATCCTTAGCGGTCGCTCTAGACCCTGTAGACCTACTCACGTAGAATTCTTATCCTAAACGTCGCCGTCTGTGACATTATATGCTTGTTTTGTGCCATAGTGCTTTGAGAGCCTTCCAACCGAAAGGAAAGCCCTGGAGTGCCGTAGAGTAGGATCCTCTTTTCCCTTTACTGGAGAAATTACCTACTTCGAGTTAAGTAAAACGAATCGCATTCCCCATTTTATCCATATCCTTCCCTTAAAAGAAAACCCCTTCCATCGGCAGTATTTCCTTTTTATGTGCACTAAACGACCTCCTTTTCGACCATTTCCTTTGTTTTATTCCCCAACTAAAGGGTTGAGAGAGCGGATGGGTTCCTTTTGTGACAACCTCGCGAATGCTTCCTATGTGGCTCAAGTAGGCTCTCTCCGATGGTATACGTTGCTTCATCGAGTTTTTCAAAGTGGTTCGATTATCGCTGGGGTATTCGTGAACGGCTATTTCCTTTTCCAAGTCGAGGTATCTTTCGGAGTGAGTGTATGACGTCTCGGAAAATTTGGATTTGCATTTTCCGAAGATTGTCATTCTTTTTGGCTCGTGCATCCATGCTAAAATTTTCGACGTAAAGGAAATTTGTATGTGTGTTGAGGCATTCGGTTTTATCTTCCTATTCCAATGGGCCCGAGTTAGGCTGGATGCACTTATACGCTACCCTTAAAACTCTTAGACTTAACAAAATATATGAACTCCCATTTAAGCCGTATCAAGAAGTTCCATATGCTTATAATCATATAGAAAAACGAAATAGCTATCGGGTATTGTGATAGATTAATGAAAATAGAGGCAACAGGCGTTATTTTTTATCTCAGTGAAAAAAAAACATTTTGTATTCTGCATCGTGGTATATTACGTATTGTCTTTCTCACCAGAGGGTACATGTTTAAATCCCGACTAAGGCATCGATTATTCATCGGTATACCGGTCCCCACTTATTTTATAGAGGGCACTTTCAGTTCAGTGCTCAGTCCATCGTATGACACGTTAATCTGTGTACATCTTGGTGTATTTCATTAAGAGCATGCTAATGACGACGCCGGCTTTCTCTCTATCTTTCTTCCTTTCCCTGAAAATTCCTGCCCTAATCCAATAGCAACCCGCCTATCCTAATGGCGCAAATGACCTCAGCTGTCGGTTACCTCCCACAAAGAAATTGACAGCAGATGAATCCCTTTACGTACAGGAAAGAAACTATGTTGTTATTTGGCTAATGTTAAAATGCTTTTCCTTGCTCATGAGAATTTTCAGCTCCAAAATGTTTTGGCTCTCAGGCTTCAGTCGCTCGCGTGATTAAGTAGCCATCGCATTCAAAATTTTCCTAGAAGCACTTGAGTATCCACTGATATCAATTCACCACGGCTTGAGGCTCTTGAAGGACTTTCTGAAATGCACAGCAATCGTTCCTTCCGCAAGTGAGACGCTTACTTAAGACAATTTTTTTGCACTCTAGATTATTACCTCAAGCCTTTGTTCGGGGACCCCATTAAGTGGCCTCGCTTCTAGGAATCGAGTTCCTTAGCATTAAGATGTGGGTTCTTCTCTGTGTGGCTTTATTCTCAGGAAAGAAAATAGCACCGGGCCTTTGGATACAGCTAGAGATCCGCGTGTATTGCGCCTTCTTTAATGTTCCTAACGTGTCTACTTAAAGTGGGTCTCTTAGCAGTGACGTTGGAGAAATGCCAGGCTTCGTTAATCACGGTCATTGGAATACAAAGGAAAATTGACTTGAAATGTGAATCGGTGATTTAAATTGTGTGCACTAGGTCCATTCTAGTGTTTTTCATTCCAGCGAACGGATCTTGATACGTGAGTGATCAGCTGAGGAGAATAACTGACGATACTTCTTTTGTATATAGCCTGAGTATCTAGGTCATAAAAGAGAAAATGTAACCCTCTTTACAAAATTTCTGGATATTTTAGAGTGCTTGAGGATTTGTACCTCTGTAATAAAATGCATTATAATTGAAAAAATGTACCCAGCATTGGGACTCCTTAGTCCAGTGCAGCCCCCTGCATCTTCCTATGCCGTCAATAGAAAATATTTGGCCCCTTAATGTCCGTTTACTTCCAGTACTGGCCGTCGGGCGCTACTGGTACTCTCGTCCTACTCCTACAAGGGACCTTATGGGAAGGTCTCCTATTTATGTGCCGAGAAACGTATTGAGTGTGATTTATGTTTTAATTCCTGCTCGCATCGAAGGAAAACCATAATTGCTGAAACAAACACCTGAATATTTACCGAATTTAGGAATCTTTTTTCCTGTCAGTGCTACTTACGAACATAACTTTACACAAATCAAGTACAATTTCTTTCCATCAAACATGTTAAATACGACTTGGTTCTATTCCACAATTGTAAAAGTGTGGAATTTAATAAAGTTCCTCATTCAAAATGCATAAAGCTATAGTATTCCACACCGTGCCGCAAGTGACATTCTCAATTATTTTTCCAATATGAGACCGAAAGGGAAATACCAACCTCATGATACGTATAATCAACTATCGGCAACGTAACTTTGTGATGCACACTAATCGCGATGATAAAATGTGCGTAGTATTTATCAACTTCTCTTCGATATTATTGTAGTATAGGGCCTATCCTGAAGTATATATATATATATATATATATATATATATACTTCAGGAAAAGCTTTTGTATCTCTTGATTACACTGCATGAAATCAAAGAAATATATAAAAACAAAGAAGACTTGAGGAAATCTCTCAAGGAAAAACTGAGGGCTGTGGCTAGAAAAGGGTTAAGAGATGTGGAAGAAGTCATCATTGATCATGACTACATCTATATCTACACAATACCCTGAAAGCCAACATAAAGGTGTATGGCAGGGGGTGAATTCTCACCAAACATGCACTACATATCATGCATAAAAAAAGGATTAGTATTTATATACTGTTCTAAACTACACTATTTAAAAAAAGATAAAAATAGGTAAGCTAACATGCAAAAACATGCTGTTAGTTGCGTAAGCTTCAAGTCCTTATACCAACATGCAGCTACCAACGCTATCCATTGCTACACTCGTAATGGATATATTTACCGTTATTCATATCCCTAATTGTACGAGGAAAAAAGGACATTTTTAATCCGTCAGTTCGGCTATCAATTTCACTAATTTTGTGATTATGGTCCAGTCTACCATAGTAAGTTGGGGTTCGCAAAATATTTTTAACATTACCACTAAAAATATGGTCTTGGAATTTGTTTAAGAGATTATGTCTAAATTTCAACCTGCGATCTGACAATCATTCCAAATTTAATTCATTTAATAGGCTGGTTACGCTAATAAGGTTATCGTACCCTCCCTTTACAATCTTGCCGATCTTCGCTGCACACGTTCAAGTTCATTATTTAGACCGATTTCGTAGAAATCCATACATTAGTAGCATATTCTACATGATGTTTAACAAGAGAAATGTAGCTGATTTCTCGTACATGATCGTCACATTTACCCAGTACTCTTTTGACGAATCCCAGCTTACGATTCGTTTGACCCATTATTTCACGTAGCTATGTGTTTACCCCAGGAAAGATCATGTGTTAGTCTTATTCCAAGATATTTAATGGATTCCTCGTTTGTTAATTCATTAATACTTATTTTGTATATGATAGGAGGAGAACAATTCTTTATTCAAAAATTCATTACTACACATTTTTTAAAAATTAATTCTAACCCATATATCACACCCTTTTTCTATTGCTTGTAGGTCATCATTTAAATATTCTTTATCGTTTGAGCATAGAATTTCCCTGTACACTACTGCGTTATCGGAAAATAGACGAACTTACTTTTTACCACCGTATTGATATCATTAACTAAGCGCTCCCTGAAGTCGTTCAATGTATAATTTATCACGCAAATTATGTTTCAAAGCAAATGTTTAAGTATTCACGTTGTGCAGTGTTCCGCTCAGAATTTCTAAAGCCACTGGTAAATTCGGTGCACCAGTGGGTAAATTAGTTGAGCTAAAAACTAAAGGCGCTCTTTTGCACCAACATTTAAATTTATTTCGTTTCGTACGTTCCGCGGAACACGTTTTAATTTTATATTATATGAAAGCAAAGGTTTTTGAACTTGCTATAAGTGATATCCTCCAAAAAAATCTTGTTTTTTTCTGGATCAAAACATTGTTAAGATGTTATGGCCTTCATAATCCATTATTATGTTAACATGCGAATGAGGAAATTTGCAAACACGTAATTCTGAGGCTAACATAGAATATTCAATGAAGAAAAAACTGTCCAAATTTTATATGACGTAAATTTTTGTGAGAAACAATGCACAAACTGCTTGATTTACTAATATTTATTTAATCAATTCTGCTACCCAATATTCAGCCCTCAAGAGGAAATCCAAAAAGAAACTTTAAGGTGCTCTCTGAATGTGGTTTTTCTGAGCCAAAATCGTAATAAAGAGGTTACGAGGGGAAAAACACTTTGTTATTTAATTATTTTTTTCATGTTGCTGGCCTGACGGGTTACAATATCATTGTAAGAGGTAGTCAAGATTCCAGAACATTAGACTTAAGAAAGCGATATCGAAGAGAAGTAGAAAATTACTACGCAAATTTTATCATCGCGATTAGTGTGCATCACAAAGTTACGTTGCCGATAGTTGATTATACGTATCATGAGGTTGGTATTTCCCTTTCGGTCTCATATTGGAAAAATAATTGAGAATGTCACTTGCGGCACGGTGTGGAATACTATAGCTTTATGAATTTTGAATGAGGAACTTTATTAAATTCCACACTTTTACAATTGTGGAATAGAACCAAGTCGTATTTAACATGTTTGATGGAAAGAAATTGTACTTGATTTGTGTAAAGTTATGTTGGTAAGTAGCACTGACAGGAAAAAAGATTCCTAAATTCGGTAAATATTCAGGTGTTTGTTTCAGCAATTATGGTTTTCCTTCGATGCGAGCAGGAATTAAAACATAAATCACACTCAATACGTTTCTCGGCACATAAATAGGAGACCTTCCCATAAGGTCCCTTGTAGGAGTAGGACGAGAGTACCAGTAGCGCCCGACGGCCAGTACTGGAAGTAAACGGACATTAAGGGGCCCAGTTTTTTTGGGAAGTTGCAGGGGGCTGGTCCAGTGTTAATACAGAATTGGTTTTAGAGAGCATGAAATCATAACTTTTTCGCTTAATCTGACCTGCGTTGCTGCTAAATAATAGGTATTAACGTCATTACAATAACCACTACTATATTGCATTATTGCACAAAATAGTGTGGTGAGTTCAGTACGTTTTTACGAAAGAGTAGTTTAGTTAAAAACTTAATTGTTGTAATGTACGGATAATTTTATAAAATTTGGCTTTTAAATCGAATTTTTTCCCCATATATTTATGCTCTGGGTGTACGAAGATGTTCTATTTCAATTACTGGAGCTATACTGAAGCTTTATTCTGATGAAGTCTTATGATGCTAATTGTCATTTTTTCTTTTGTATCTGAAATTTTACAATCGCGTAGTGTTTCCATCAACTACAGTGCTCGTACATATATATTGACTCTGAATACGTGCTTGAATCCGAGAGCATGCGTTGCATTTTCTCATCAACTCTTTACCCATTACTGATTAGGAGACATCGTTTACCCATTACTGATTAGGAGACATCGGTTCTGAGTATTCTTAATTGAAAGTTAAGTGAAACTGAAAATAGTATTGGTAGAGCCGCGTGATATGCGACCTTGCTTTGTCATACCGATTTGTAGCCGCAAAAATTTTGATGTACCGAATATTTGAGATTTTGACTAAATTTTGATAGGTATCGCATAGGGCATCACTTGGCATGTCAAATATTGTCTCACATTTCATAAGGTTGCGTATTTCATAATATATCTAGCGGATATACCTCATGGGTATTAATATCACGTTGAAATTTTATAATAAAATCGTATTTCAGAATCATTATATCCCAGTGCGTTTTATTTCAGCAATTACTTGAAAAGAATAGCTGGCTTAAATAGTGTTACTGATGCTTTTCTCCATAGGTGCCTTGTTCTTCTGTACATGTTAGTACGATAGGAAATTAGTTGGAAAAAAATGCGTCATCCTTGGTTCTATTTTCAATTTCGTCATGGAAACAGCTCATCGAGTGTAATTAAAATTTTTCCGCCTTGCGAAATTCACCAACCTGATTTCAGGCCTACGAAATGAGGATCGCATGAGACAGCCTCCGCTGCATCTAGAAATTAGCGACTGCTGGTACCCTCATCATCAAACGCAAAGCATCGCCGGCAAAATAGAATTCGGTTCCAGCCACTAAAACCTTACAAAGCAGTGCCTGCAAAGGAATTTTCTCATTTACGAGAGAGCTCAATCATTCATTAGGGAGCCGTGATTTTGATTGCCACAGGGAGTAGGCTTTGGTGACAAGTCAAGCGTCTTTCAAGTGGTGCCATTTCAAAGAATCCCTTTCTTTTAAAGGGGATCAAAATACTTAAGCCCTGATTTACCCCTGTGAAGGTCCCCTTTTCCGTATTCCTCCTCCATCAATTCCTTCATCCGCGTCCCTCAAGCTCCTGTACCTTTTCATCATCGTCATCACCGCTTCTCCTTTGTTCTTTTGCGTCAAATCTCAATGCTTCCTTAGTCACATGTTTATTTTTTCGAGGTAAATGTTCATAATAATAACTTTTGGATATATTTTCGGTCTACCGTTCGCACTCTACGCAAAAATCAGGCTATAGAGGGTATATTTACTTTTGACAAGCCATAAATCTAATGCATGATGACAGTTATATTCGTGCACTTGATTTCAGTAATATATTAACCTTAATTTTCAGGGAAATTATTATTAATATTTATTTTTGATAGTTTTGTACCAATTAGGGTAGGTTGTGATGGAGTTTCACCATTGAACTTTTCATTCCAATATCCGTAAATTCTACTCCTATGTCATTTCTGTCTTCAAGTTGGCATGCTACTTTTTCTTCGTACTATCGATCATATCTCCTCTTTCTTCCTCGCCTCTCCACTGACTCTGCCTACTTCTGTGTTCAACACCTCTTCATAATTCCGACTTCCCATCCTTCGCATTACTCCCATTCTTCTACTCACCCACATTTTAATTGCTTCTAATTTCTTTCGCCATCCTTCCCGTGCTTCCAGTTCTTATAGCCATATAAAACCAAGCTCCACATTCAAACAAAGCTCTTCGCTGACCTTATGTTTTCGTTAATAGCTCTCTCATGTAGATGAACACCTATTAAGCCAAAGCATTTCTTCTTTACCTTCTAAATAACAGCAAAAGACTTAAGGACAGCTTTCTTTTTTTCAATTATATATTTAGATAAATTTGGTCAATGCTATTGTCTGTATAAAAGCAAATCATCTAATTGATTACGCATTATGTAAATGTGGAGGCAGTGAAAATGAATGAGGTACGGAAACCATATTTTTTAATTAACATTATATTTGGATTCTTCATTTTAGTACATGTCTGGTGCTTATCCACCCCCTATCACATGCTCTTGTCGTGGCTTTTAGGGTATTGTTTAGAAGATGCCAATGCTACCGTGTCTACTTAAAAGTAAACGCTTAGCAAATTAAGCTCTCTCAATTCCGCATAATCTATTTTATTATTATTCGGGTATTCATAAGATGTATTTAATTCACCTTCTAAAACGGAAATTTTTCTCCTGCAAATTTTCCACACGTACGCAACATTCACCCTGAATTCGTCATCCCATTAGCTGTTCATAGCTCCTGCACCCTCAGTCGCAGCCTTCTTCCAATTATTTCCCTACAATTTCTTCCCTTCCCACTCCCAAAACACTTCCTTTCCACCTTCGCCCCCTCCCTCTGACCATCTCGACCTCCCCACAACGCGTCTTGAAAGCACTCAATTTCGCCCATATTCTTCTGTCCTGACAGAGACATCTAGGTGGGGGCGTTCTGAGAGACGGGCGCGAAAAAAAAATGGACGGAGCAAGGGAGCGTACCTTGGCTACGGGCGAATCCATCTCAGGAATTCCACGAATTGAAATAGGGAAAAAAGAAAGAACAGCCAGCCTCTGGGAGACGAAATGCAAGCGGGCGCATTGTCTGAGGATGAGAAAAATTCGTTGGAGTGGGTGTGGGGGGGTGGAGAGGGGGAGGGGGTGGTGCAGTCTCAAAAAGCGGCAAGGAAGCCTCCCTTCTGCGATCTCTCGTTCAGAAAGGGCTTGCAACACAAAATGTAAGATATATCTTTCTTTCCCATATTTTGACACTAAAATTTTCCTGCTTCGATTTGCCCGAGTATATTCACAGCCGTCCGAATGCTTCCTTTAACTTACTCTTAACACCCCGTTGATCCAACTATGATAAATATTCAGTTATGTCTTACGCTGTCCTTAAAGGCCAAACATTGCCGGTTGGACTCCTGCCGCGGGCATGGGTGGTGTGTTTGTCTCATAGTTAGATTTTGGATTCAGTTACGCAGTGCAATATAACCATAGAATTCGAAAAACCTTACCAACAAACTCGTAGTGTTAATATTAAACCAGCTTTATTGGGTACTTGGACTCTATGAGAATGCGTGTTTTTATAGCATAAGGGGTGTAGGGGCAAAAATGCTACTTTTCAAATAATTGTAATTTAATGCAATTGTAGTTCAAACCTGTCCTATTTTTGATGCTATAAGGATAACTGAAACCACTACGAGATTACTCGTTTTAGTAATGTCGCTATGCTTTCAACTCAGGGAATCAAGGATATTTTGGAAAACTAAAATAGAATTTTTTCAGGAGTGAATGCAGAAATGAAATTATATAACTGGAGTTTTGGTTTCTAGGTCATCGACAAGTTACTACCATTTATCTCGGGAAAATAATGAGGTTATTTTAGCAGAAATTCGTCTTTATTATTCTCAAGGGCTGATATAAAATTCGCTAAAATGGGATGTTGGTCCAGTAATCTACATCCTTCCTGCCATAAGTCAACATTTCTGTAAACAAAGCTCGCTATCACTGGAAACGGTATCCTAAACATCATCATATCACTCCTGAGGTTGGTTAGCTGCAGCCTTCCGTGTTCCCTTATTTGGTAAGTATAGATTTAATTCTCTTTGATTTAAAAGGTATCTCTGTTCACAGTTCACTTTTGCCACATCCTAACTATAGCTTTTTGTGCATTATATAGATGTAGATATATTCATGCCACGTCTTTTACTTTCGTGTTATTCTTCTTATTAACATCCTTCTTGGTTTCTCCAAGGTGTGGTTGGTCTTCCTCGTGGAGCTTTACCGTCGTTTTTCTCTCGTGTTTTATTTAATAGTCCTCCGTATGTCTGGGTGTGCTCTATATATCATATTCTTTTCTTTCGTATGCTACTCCATATAGTCCACTCCTCTTCAACTCTCTTGGATATTTGCCTATTTCTTACCCTTTCCGTCCATTTGTTCTTAAACATCATTCCATCTCCAGGTTTTAAAACACCCTCTTTTGGTTCACTTCTAAAGACCCACACTTCCAATTCATAGATTGCCACTGCCAACGTTTCAAAATGAACAGTTTTTTCATCCCGCTTTATGGTCCCCAGTAGTATCTTCCTTCATAAGATGTCCCTTTATCATAAACACCTCCTTAGCTTAAACAATTAACTCTTAGCTTGATGTCTGTAGTGGATTTTTCATCACATTTATTTATTGTATTAATAGTTCCCACAACGTGAAAAATATAATCATAAGATGATCTAAAACTGTTTCTCAATCACTTACATATAGCAACAGTGAAAGCTGGATGAAATAACACATAAACACTGCCTCAAATTAATCGACAGTGAGATTTTCTTGAGGGAATGTTTCCCATTGTTTCCTTGCAAAAGTACTCTTCATCCTTAAACAAATTCAACTCTCTTGGAAAGTCGTTACAACAAATATTAATTCTATTTAGGGGTGTATTTTTTCAATAATTTCTCTTAAAATCCCTTATATTAAAACTTATTTTTTTGCCACCCCTTTTATTTGGGCCTGTTAAGTTTACTTTAGCAATTCCTATATTTCACCTTAGTTGTACAGTGCCTATTCATAAATAGCAAACCATTCACCACTCTCTGGGTATCCAGTGCTTGGATGTATAATAATATTTAATACTCTACAGAAATATCAAATAAGTTAAGCTTCTCTCCAGGTAGGTGAATGTTTTCGCCTGCTCTAGTTTATCCCACCTTTTTTATCTGCACGCTAGCGTTTAATTTTCTCCTATTGATTTCTTATTATACTTTTGAAGCACTGTCTTAATTTGATATACTGCTGTGAATGTAAGACTGCATTCATATTGTACATGGCGTAAACAAAATGACGGAATTTCTCATTTGTTCGGACTCACGTAGTCGCGTTTCGACCTCCTTAAAGGAAAGGCGTCAGCCAGGGCTGAAAGGGGTTACATCCCTCCCTCCCTGCCGGAAACGAAGGACCAAGAAAGGGCGTTCAGGGGTGCGGTGCCGGGGAAGGGCTAAGGGGTAGAAAGTGGAATGGATCGGCGAAGGGGAAGGGGTGGCGAAGGGTCTGGAAGGGCTCTCTGCTGGAGCATGGAACTCATTGTCCCAGCTGAAGGGTTTTGCATGGTACGAATAAGGGAGTTGTATCCAAGGATCAAAGGGGAGGACTGTTTGAAGGGCACCGGGTGTAGCGTGCGTGAGGCGGGGGATTGGTAAGGGAGGAGGGTGGCGGGGATTCAGGGGTCGGGATGCCGAAACGGGAACGCCAGGGTTAGTGTGAGAGTGGGAAGGGAGAGGGGGGGGGGGAAGAAGGAAATTTGACGAAGAGGTGCACCTCAGTAGGAGGGAGAGGTGGAGGTGGGTGTGGAACCAAGGGAAACGCTAGTGAAATTCGGTCGCTGGAAGCGGATCGTACTGCTAACCATTCATCTTCGTAAGTATTCCACCAATTACGCCAAAATTGGTAGTTTTGTGGACATTCCCTGCTTCCTATTCCTCTTGCACATGCCATGCTTCATCAAGAGACAATTCCTGCATTTTAACAGTCTTTAAATCTTCATAACATACCTAAATTTCTACAGCCATTGTAGAGGTTTCATCGCACCATATATAGATAGAAAACGTCTTTATTGGTCAAGATTGTGACTATAACTCACTTCTTCTATCTAACCTCTCGTCAATTCACAACTCATGAGACACGGTTATACTGAACTAGATAAACACCTTTATATACACATAAAAATGGTATTAAATTGCTACAGTAAAATAGAATGTTTTATGGAGAACTTTTTAAGGGAAAATCAATGGTGTCCTGCTCGCCTCGAGCAAGACTAAAATATATATTGAATTTCTTCGTTCAATTTCTTTCCCTGAGGCCAATCAATTTCCTACAATTCATATGATGCTAAAAAATGTTACACGATATGGTTTTAAGTTGTGCATAGAGATAATCACATCTACATCTCTAAATATTACCCTCTGAGCCGCAGCAAGGGAGTGTGGCAAGGGCTGGTAGATCTCCTTCCGTTGAGTTTAGCTCGAAAAAAAATTTTAATCAATGAAGTAACATGGTATTTAAGGCTATTGAAATAATTATTCTCTGCTTGCGTTGTCGTTTTTGAGCATTGGAAAGAAAGAATTATTGTATCGCTCAGTCCGGCAGTTTATCTTTAATTTCCCGCTTCTGACTTTCCTCTGATATAGTGTGAGGTTATCAATTTGTCTGCAGTATCGGATCCGAATTCCTGAGATTATAATTTTTCGATTGAATTTTGAACCTGCGTCCTTTGCGACCTGATTGCGAACAACCTTCTACACCCTAGGGTAACCAACCAATATCTGAATGACACTTTGCATAACCCCAAATGCATGTTGCACAGTCCAGGTGATGCCTGACAGTGCGAAAATTTTGCTCTTACTTTTTCATAACACTTTTCTTTCACAAATCACTTTTAAAAATCGTTAAGGAGATCCGAATTCGAACACAGTCCCTGGGGCTTAGCCCCAGCGAACCGGTTGCCTCATTGCTTCTGGATAAGGGGGAGAAATAGGCTTTAATATTTAGAGAATAGTCTTCGAAGGTGTTCTAGCTGCAAAAATATATTTATTACGTTATTTTTAATGCTAAGTTTACTTTTTTTTCTCTGTGGAGCATTTACTAAGTTTACTTATCAAAGTAGACGGGAAGGAGTTTTAGCATGTTTCACATGGTTTTGGAGTGTACTGGAGGGACATAATCATATTGATTCTAATGTGTGTACTTAAAACGGGCACAAACAACATTCTCCAATAAAATCACATTTTGAAAGCCACTATCTGCCTTGGTTTTCCTTCCTCAAAGATCAATTGTCTCCGCTATCCAACGCTGCGCTCCAAGTAAAAATATTTGTAACAGTCTCATGTCTTTAGTGTCATTCATCGATTTCCTCCTTCATAACCCTATCAGCCAAAACGGTATTCATACACATAAATTGCAGAACTCCATTTAAATCACGCTTTTCAGCTCTAATATATAGCCTAGGCTACCTAGCTCTAGGGTGAATCATTATTTCTGTCCCCCTGTGACCAATCTCAATTCTACCTTTCTTAAACTAATTCCTTCGAAAATGACTGAAGTAATTTGGCCTACTGGCTAAATAACACTTGATAGTCAGCGAATCTTATTGTCATTAAGAGCTCCCCTTCTACTTTAAATGTGACGTCTGACTCGTCATGTATTTTTCCGTCACTGTAAGTATCCTCTACAATTATTTATGATTATATATTATGTTGAACCGCCAATCGTTTTAACCACTCGTGCCGTAGTCAGGTCGTTAGCTCACCAAAGGTCGCGGGTAAAACTGCCTCGGCAATGTGTGTTAATTTTGTTATAGGATGAAAGTAGGCCAGATGACGCAATATAAGTTGGAGCATCTTAATACCTAATCCTATTATTATCCCTACCTCCACTTTTTTTATCCTCTTAAGCAAATAGGTGTAATTCTTCGGATCTCATCTTCCAAGATCATACCGTCTCTTCCGTCAAGTCTGCGTGATTCTCATGTTGTGGTTCCTGAAGCTAAAAAGCAGGAAACTGGGTCGTACTTTTTAATTGAACAGGAGATCTCGTTCCAAGAGTAGCTAGCCCTTTGAAGCGCCCTCTGTCCTTCGCCGCACTCGTCCGATTCACTTTATTTCGTGCGTCTCTGTACCCGGGTGTTTTGGCGAGGCATTTCCCCGGAAACGCGGCCATTTTTGCGGCAGACGGTTCAGTCGACACGAACGCAGGTCACAAAGGCACTCCTCTATTTCTTAGAGCGGCGTTATCTCCCTCGGGAGCCTTTTCAGGGTGCGCTTTAGTGATTCAACAGAATTCTCCACCGAGCGTCGCTGTGCGTTTGGGTCTGCTCTGATGGGACGGTCTCCAGTATTTTATTGTATGGCGTTGCCATGGACACCCCAAATATAAACAGTTCGGTGACCATTTATGATGGCCCTTTGGAAGGTGTGTCTTTCATGGGAGGCACAAAATAGCTTGCAGCCTAAGTATTAAGAATGAAGAGCTGATATTTGACGCGTGTTGTGAGAAAAATCCTAAGAGTGGAGAAATCAAAATTGCTTGGCTATGTCACCAAAATATGACGATATCTGAAATATTTTGAAAAAATGTGAAAATTTTTCGTTCATCATTTGAAGGAGATGAGTTGTGGGAAGAATTCAACATAACATCAAAGACCATCAAAATCAGTCTTAACGGGTAAAATTTGAATATTAATACTAATAATAAATTTATAATTTTCCACATTCCGGCAGTATATAAGCCTCGTATAAACATGAATTATATCTATAAATATATCTACGACATACCTACCCTGCAAGCCACCTCAAGGGTGTAGCAGGGAGTGCATCCACACCAGGAACAATGACACAACAAACAAAAATGAACACCACAAAGCAAGCACTACACCTTTAAAAGTAATTGGGGAAAAAAGAGGAAAACTACCAAAACCCAATCATGTAGGACACACCCATGAATACCATGCATGCCTTGAAACCCGACACCAATTTCATAGATACTCATATATGCAAAAAAAGGCATTGCATGCAAGTCACACGTTGAATTTAATCTCTGCGTGTTCTAATCACAACAATTCCCCCTAAACTTTACTTCAAATGCTCATTACTTAATACCTAGGTATCACGGACTTAGACTAGGTATTCATGGATTCGTGACGTACAGTGCGATTTTCTTCGTTCTGCCATCTTATGTACCTACAATTTTGTAACTTTTACGAGTGTCTGATTCATTTTCAGTGAACCTTGTCGTGAAGAAATTTCTTTGCACTTTAAAACCACGTTTCATGCTTTGTTTCGTAGTGACACCGAAGAATGTACCTACTCTTTAAAAATGGCAACACTTTCGCTGCATATTACGAAAATAGTTTTCTGGTTATTTTTTCCAAAAATAAGTACTATTCTCCCCATTCTTCATTGAAAACGCGACATCCGGCGTCCACTCCTCTTTTATTAGCAGCCATATAGAAGAGTGAAATAAATGAAATCTGGAAATGAAAAAGTCATTAAGTTATAAATGTAATAAAATTTTATTGAGATACAAGAAAAGCAAGGGATTAGGGTCACTGGTGAAGCTACAGCTCACCAAACGTGCATATCAAGTTTATAAATACTTTTGCGTATCGAATAAATCGCATGATAAGGTTTGTGAAATTTATTTATGGGACCGGGCTGTGTAAACAGCCTAGAGCAGCGTTTTTAACCGGCGTTCGGCCAGTGGCAGCTAGGGGTTCCACCGAAACTTACCGAATCGGCTAAATAGAAAATTTCTGTCTATCTTCGGTATCCCATAAAATAGGACACACACTTGGATTATAGTTCAGAGTTTGTTGATGAACGTAAACATTTGTGCATCGATCCGCTGCAGCAGAAATGTTGAAAAGCACTGATCTATAAATCACTTCGATTAACACCTTGACCAGGTAGGTATTATTATAATATTTTCGTAATAACAGAAGTTTCTATTGCATTTTCTTGCTGTTTTTACATCTTTATTTCCTCTATTCACACTTGTAGTTCACATAACTATCACTTTCGAACGAAGAAATTTTTGTTACATACCTGTAAAATGGATGACAGTCAATTATAAGTGAATATTGTTTTAGCGTCGGACCTGTGTTGACATCCAAACGCATCTGCGGGTGGGAAAGATGCGTTTTTATGTTTGTTGCCATGGAAACCATAGTAACGTCAGAGTGTAGGCAGAACTACCACGAGCCGGAGAAGGACTTGGATGGGCGAAATAAGCAAACAGTACAATAAACAAGGAAATCTAAATACAATAATTTAAAATCGAAAATAATAAATTTATGGCTCATAGCAGCCAGGTCTACGTAAGTGTGAAGCTCTCCTAGCATTTTAAACATAATATTTAAATTTTAATTGTTTCACAACGTCTCGTGTTCCATTGGTTTTATCAAGCAAAATTCAATTACCGTCGGCGGGCCTGATTGACTGTCGTCGAGGGCCGGATCCGGTGACGTCTTTGGTGACCCCTGATCCACAGTATTGATCTTATAATTGTTTCTATCAGGACAGAGTGTTGTGGCTCATACAAGATCTTGCTTCTAATGTTATTATATAATTTAAATTTGCTCTTGAAGACGTATTTGTGATGGCGTAAAACAAACACTGCTTCAAAAGAATTGAAATCACCCTTCCGTCAATAGTCCAGTGCTTTAAAACAAAATAATGATTAATTTGTAATTTAAAAGAAATGGAGAATGCTTTGAATGACAATAGTCTCCTAATGGCTCCTTTGAGAGAGGGTATTGTGGTCTTCTTCACTTTTAGGAATAAATGTTGTGAAGAAATTGATTGGGGTTTACGGCAGGGAAGATAAGTCGCGGTAAGTGACCATAGTGAAGGATTTACACTATAAGGTGAAAGAACAGACAACTAAGATTAGAGATAGTGCATCAACAGGAACTACATTGATCCTATCATAACTCATTAAAGGAAGATTTTAATTGTTTCGTGTTCCCTTAGAATACATGTTTTAAAAACATTTCGCTATCATTTTGATGCTGCCTCTCCGGGATGAATCTACAAATTAAAATTTCAGCGGGCATCGAAGGACAGTGCTATATTTCCGTTAGTTCCAAATAGATATGTAAATGAGGAAGCTGGACATTAAAGTATGGTCTTAATGGTGGAAGTCAAAAATCGGTTAAAACGTTCATGTTCCTTGTCAGTAAGGATTTTAGTTTAGATATGTCTTCGATATTCAATGGAAATCCCTTCATTTTTCCTCAAAACTGAGTACATATGCGGCCAGAATTATCGTTTCAAAAGCAGAATTCAGGCTTATGCAAAACTGTCATCTAATTGCTACTTTCTCGTAGGGCTCATTCTCCTGTCACCGGGAGGAAAATACCACCGCTCAAATGGGACCCTGATGAGTAATTTTATCCCTCCTTTCATTTTCATTTCATTGACGCCGGAGCCTTTGTACCGTGTTGACAAAATGGCCGCTCGTCCGCGCATAAATCCGGTGCGTCCCGTCAGAAATCCCAATATCTCTGACCCATTCGCGAAGCTGGGCACATTTTGCGGACGGCATTCCCACGATGCTTTATTTTTCAGACCATATCTTCCCCCCTCCCCCGCCCCCCCGTAGTTTGCGAACAGGCTCCCGTTAGAACCCTTAACAGCTCGCCATGGCCCACCCAAAAATCCTTATATCCTCCCCTTCCCACTGCAGCCAAAACCCTCGAAACCCACTCTTTCCCTCCTCCCCGAACGACATCGCCAAGCCGAACCCAGCTCGCTCCCGCGAATAACAATGGACCCCTTGAGTTATGAAAGGTAGCAAAAGCAATGCTCCGGGGCTCATAGTGTCGCAAGCCGCTATTGAGATGGGCTAATTATGGCCACGTAATGGTGACGTGCATCACCGATAATTGTTTCTCCACACCCGTAGCTCCTCCTCCGACTTACGGGCTCTGGACTGAGCTTCGTAATTTTCGACTGCGCGTTTGCTTTTTTTTCGTAACGCCTGCGGAATGTCCCCATCTCTTCTAATTATCGCGTCACCGCTCACTATCGCGGACTATCCCTGGTGAGCTTCCGTGGCATCACCCCCTCGTCCACGCGGGTAAAGCGGTAATTCCATCTTCCGCGGCCGGCGTCCATTAGTAAAATTTATTCACGCCGAGGGAGCTGAACGATTAGTTGGGAAGATAATGCGTCGGAGAATATTTTTTTGGGTCCGCGGTACATTTCAAGAAAATGCGGTAATCCTGCGACAGTGGAACTAATTATGAGTGGCTGTCCCCAGCCATTGCTTTCATGGGAATGTGCTTGGGGAACGATTACCCTAGAGTTAGGACATCGTACTAGCAATAATAGGCGTGTTGTTAGTGTGACTCTATATAACTGAGTAATCAATTTGTATATTCTCTGCGATTTCTGGCGAAAATAATTATTACTTTGTATCCGTAGCCTTTTTACTTTTTTCCTTCATTTTTAGTTACTTCGTTACATTAATATCCCCACTACACTGTAAAAAGTTGATCTGATTTTCAGTGCGATCTGAATTTAAGCGCTGTCTGGTTGTAAGGCAGGAACACGGATTTAAGGTACGGAAGAGGCAGGAACATGGATGGTTGGTACAGGAGCAGTTGAGCAGGAAGCAGAGGAAGCAGGATTCTGGATGGTCTGATTTTCAGCCGTTCACCTGCCTTATTTTTAGACAAGATATTACTGCTGAAATTCAACATACCCTGTCTTAAAATTGTTGCATCTGAAATTCAGATCGCTTTTGTACCTTAAAATCAGATCTACTTTTTACAGTGTAATGCTCCAGGAAATGGTTTATACTGCTGAGTTTAATTGTTTAATACTCAATTTATAGCCGAAGAATTAGGTTATAGGTGCCCCAACTACTTATGTTACATGGCATTATCCAGCCTAATTTAGTACTGACTTAAACCTTAGGAGAACATGACATCCTTTCCCAAGGCGGGATTCGAACGCTCACCGTTTGGGTTGTCAGCCACACGTATTACCTATCTGGCTACCGTTGCAAGATTTTTAATTTTTTCTTGGAATATTTTTATGATATGAAATTTTTGACAGCGTGGTTCTCCAGTGATTTGGACTTTAGGTTACTCATCCGAGGTCCCAGGTTCTTGGATCCTGGAGAGGCCTTTTTCAATGTCCACTCAAATCCCGAGAGGGGTTATTTTCTTTAGTTACACCAGAACCAGAAAGGAAAAGGAATTGGCTCCCTCCTCCCTTATGTGCAAATGTATCACGCTGTTGGGTGTGTATTTGGTGAGCTTTACCTTCACCTACCTCACAAATCTTCGAATTGAACTCGAATTTAATCCAATTGTTCTTCGCAACTCAAATACGAAATTGCCTATTTCCTACAATATCAATCAATTTGGTTTATCCCTTGCGCTGGAGCAGTGGAGCAACCAGAAAATTTTAATGACAGGAGGGGACCGCCATCTGCCCGATCTTTTGCAAAGTGTAACCAATGCGTAACCAAAATTTTATTTTAATCAGTATATTTTGAATGTTATAGTAGACCATATTAGTTATTATATGCATGTATCCTATAAGTAGCCAATGCTAAGTTAGTTATGCGTCACAACACAGATAAAACAGCCTTTCTTTTATCTTTGGTCTAGTCATACTCGAGTAATATGATGTAAAGAGTTTTTTCTTATTTTCCCAATTGCTGCTACCATGTGACTGTGACTTGTCAATTAAAGATTAATTTGGGTTTTATAGAGAGCTAAGGGGAGGGCCAGGGCCCCTTTGCCCCCCCCCCCCTTTTGGATGCTCCGCTACGCGGGAGTGTCATTAGCATGTATGAAGAATGTGAATAGTTATCTACTGGAAGTGAACTGCGACTTTGCCTCCTCGTGACAGCTATCTCTCTTGCCTGCATCGCATGCAAAACTATAATTTTCATCACCTTTCGTGTTTTCTGCTCATGCTAATTTGTAATGCCATAGTTAAACGATAGGTTTTGAAATTTTAAGTAGTTGTTTTCCATGGGTTTTTGAGCATTAAGTTTCCGATAAAGGTAGTTTATACCTTTATGAGTCTAAATTCAGTTCTTTGGTATGCTGAAAGACGTATGACTATGGTTAAATTTTATTATATTACCTCTATCGAGTGTGTGAGTGCATAACTGCTTCCGCCCTTGCTACATTTTATACAGAATAGTTTATTTGTGACATAGTAATGTGGAGGAATACAAACAGGGCTATGCGAATGCGCACTACCGCTGTCATTCAAACATTCTACTAGTCAGAACTTTTCATTCCAAGGGTCCGAGTTTAAAAAAAAACGGATAAGTAGAGATTTCTCATTAGTTTACCGTTCCCTAGAAGTGGGTCAGACATATTCATTCAAAGGTATTTAAGATCTACAATTACCTAATACAAGGGCTACTAGCGAATGCCTGACGAGTGCCTGGATCCCACTCAGTGATTGGTCCCGAAAAGACCCGAAGGTTGGTCTTTGATAGGTGAGAGTAGAGCTCACCCCGTACTAAGCCAATGGCGTGCGAAATTCACACATTCAGGGTAGGGGAGCCAGTTCCTTTCCCTGGGCCATCTGCGATTTCCTACGAAGTGCTGGCACGCAGAAAATCGAATCACGAGGATTTTTGGTATTGTCCAGAAAGGTTCTTGCCCGGGAGTACCTGGATTTGCACATGTATACCCTAATGGATACGTGATGACCTGAATGTAATACTAGGGTACCATGGCTAATACTCGTTAAATCGGGTGTTTATTCGAGTAACTTCAACAAAGTTGGTCATTCAAATGATATCATAAGGATTTGGAATACTCAAGGCACTGGCCCGAGTGCCTTGAGTATTTGAAACATGAGAGAGTTGGGCGTATGCTAGGGGTCGAGCAGAAATAGTGGTATTCATGCAGAATCTTCGGCAATTATCTAGGTACTCTAGTAACCACCTGAAAACTCATTCGGGTTTTCATATGTGTTTTCAACGGGTGTGTTTTCCGGTGCTCAACAATTCATTCGAGTATTCATCAGGTTACCTATTCATTTTGGAACTCAAATACGTAGAAATGTATATTTTTGGTACGTTACCTACTGGACCGTACAGAGGTGCTTTGTGGAAAGTAAATCAAAATTAGTACTTCATCCGTCGGCTTCAGTGTTGCCGCCGGTTTTTGATCAACCAACTTCCTATATTTCATAATAATTCATATCTACGTCTTCCGTAATACCCACTTTAATGCTGCAGACGACCTTAGTTGTCTACATCGAACCCCGAACACCCATTACTGAATTCAGTGCGTCAGTAATTCAGTTATGAATTTATTTCTAGTGCCCATGACTCATACTGAGGGTGCTTTTTCTAGCGAGTGTAACGGAAGAATACATTTTGATTTATTTACGGATTTACCTAAAGCTAAGCGATCGGAGCCTATGCCGCAGACATAACCGCCGAAGCGGGATTCGAACTCGGCACTTTAGTAAAATCGATGGTCGGTAAGTTTACTTGGTGGAAATTAGACGTAGTAAAAATAAAATTAATTGGTTAATTCCACAATTTATTTGGAATCACTCTACCGGTTACAAACTTTACAGGTCATCATCAGGAGTAAAAAACATAGAGGGAGTGACGAAAATATATACCCGAAGAGTGTGAAGGGGGTGAGGGGAAGTATTTTTTTCAAAAAACAATGAGAAGGAGGTGGGGGGGAGGGAAAGAAGAACAATCCAGAAGGAACCAACAAGGGCATACCGCATTAGACTGGGCGTTTTTTACTCGGCACTCTAGGGTTACCTGGCATTTTTTATGGCCTCTATACTTATCGATCGCATAATTTTTTTCGATTTCCCATCGCGTCCATTCCGCAAGGTATTTAATCATCAGAACATTATGCTTCTATTTGTATGCTAATGCCCTAGTTCAGGTCACGGATTCATGCAGAGTATAAAATGAAACCGTCGAGCCGAATTCAGGCTCAGCTTCGTTTTTCGGTGCATATTGCTCAGGCACGTGTCACCCCGCGCCTTCCGATGTTATTGCATTGCGTTATTGTCCCAGAGGACAAACGCACGCGCAATTTCTTTTTTTATTTGAGCAATGATCGCCGTTGGGGTTGAAGGAATAACGTGGACGGAAACTAAAATTGTTCGTGGAATACAATGACAGCATCATCGCGTTTCATCCGGTCAAATGGCGCATGCGCTCCAGCATTTAAGGTCCTTATTGGCTAGGATGAAATTATCGCCGGGGCGAATTGGGGTGATGGCGGATTAAAATTTTATGAGCGAGGAGGAAGCAACGGGGCATGAAAAAAATCAATATCTTGTTTTTCTGAAGGTATTAGACTGCTACTTGTCGCGTTGTTGTAGATGATAGGGCGATATTTAGTTCACGGCGATTTCAGTATCAATCTACAGTAGACAACATTAGGTAAAATATGGTGATTTTACTTTCAGGTGATGATATCATTAGTTGTGTGGAGCTGAATTAATGACATAATCGCCAGTAAGATTTAAAGATAAATGCTCCCTTTTAAGTTAGGATTCCTTGCTATGTATGTTAAAATTCATTTGGCGTCAATGCAAGCCGTAGATCAGGATATTAGACTTGCCGTTAGAAAAGAAGAATAATTGTGTATCCTTATTTGGCGCCTTGTTTTCTCAGTAAACATTACGAAGCATTTATATTATCATTTTAGCGAAGAAAATCACGGTATATATCAGGTAAAATTTAAATCATTTAAATGTTAAAGTTTGGCCATATAAAGCATGTTTCATGCGACTTAATGCAACCTGTAATCTGGTCACCATTATCCGTCTCTACAAGGTTAATTTTCGTTATTTTATTTCATTGTCATGGATGAAGAATATGAAAATTATCTAAGTCGACTCTATTTAGCATTTCCAACGGTATTAGCTTTGTCATTCTCATCTTATTGCCGATATACATTTACCTAAATATCATTTTAATGAAAATTGTCGGAACCTAAACTCACATTATTTCAAAATGTCAGATCATAAAGCTCAGGTTGTAACGAAGAAGGTATTCATTGGCAATGAATGTGTTGGAATCGCAAGTCAGAGAAATAGCATGCCAATGGTTTTGTGAGAAGGATAATGGATTTAGTACGGGCATCTCTATTCCACAGCTAAACCAGATGAGCTAGCCTCCCATATTAGCAAACTACCATTTCAAAGCCCTATTATCACCCTCTGAACCCCTTACCACCATCCTTCGTCATTTGTACTTGAGCGGTAAGACATATGACCCATATCAGCATTCAGTTTTTACCCCGCGGTCACAAATGAATGAAGGTGCGTTGGCCCATTCTATTTCTGATCATACCGAGCGCGGCAGCTGCTCAGGTGTGTCCGCTGTGGCCCAATACATATAGAGCGCCCGGTTGCTCCAAGGCGCAAATGCATGAAATTTTCATCGATTTTATGCATGGTCGAAGTTTCCCGTCGCGGGCCCATAAAATTCGCGTTTCAACTTTATGCTCTCCACATGCGCGACCGGGCGCTTCAGTAACATCCTGCTTGTAGTTTCGCTCGTAGTGACCGCATTCCTTCACGCCAGGCTAGGTAAGTAGATTGTTTGGCCTAGCCTGTCTACTCAAAAGTCGTGAGTTTGAATCCCACCCATGGTATGGATGTTGTGTTGTCCCCGGATAAAGATACTAGGTTAAACGGTGCAATTTTACCTTAATAGATATAGCCATTGGGATACCTAAAAACCAAGTGTTACTGCTCAACATAGGATTGTCATAAGTACGTAGGCATTGTACATTTCCACCATGATCAGAAGATGATGTGTTACACTGAAGCTATGCTTGCTTCCAATAAATACAAAAATGAGGATATACTCTTTGCTTAGTTACTCTCAGTTTTTTCTGGATGGAATGATTCAGCGCAGTAAGACTTCCGTCCGTTTTTTATAGGTATTTTGAGTGAAAATTATATGTCAGTTTTAACAAATTCAAAGCTCGCGAGCTAGCCGCGAAAACTTTCACGGAGTTACCCGTTGAGATGCACGAATGCAAGATATTCCACAGAGAAAAAATCATTCGCCTTGACCGGGACTCGAACCCGGACCCCCTGATTTCCGACCAGGTGCTCTACCAGTTGCGCTACCAAGGCGTCCTCTTTCTCTGTGGAGTTCCTCTTTCTCTTGGTTCCTCTTTCTCTTGGTAGCGCAACTGGTAGAGCACCTGGCCGGAAATCAGGGGGTCCGGGTTCGAGTCCCGGTCAAGGCGAATGATTTTTTCTCTGTGGAATATCTTGCATATGTCAGTTTGTTCTAATGCAACTATAAACCCGGTTGACGTGAATGTGCTTAAATTTCCTTTCTTAAATTAGAGCCTTGGTGATTTTCCTCGACTTTATTTGGCACCACGATGCCTTTAACCAAATTGTTAAATAATCATTTGTGAGGTTTGGGTTATTAAGCGGCAATTTACAGGTTAAGGTATGAGGTGGGTTCAGGAAGTTCGAGTGCGAAAGATAAAGCAAAAGAAAGGATAAAATGGAGGCAGGGGTTGTTAATAGTGACTATCCCCACCTCCGTTCCGACCTTAGCTTGTACAATACACTGCCACAGTCATCCACCTATTCCTTGCGCATAATTATGTCGCAGTGTGGTACAGCGCGTTGTGCTACCACATAAACCTGTAGATGATTATCAAGGCTATTTTTTCACAGATAATATCAGCAACTTCCGCCAAGTGAAGCCTTATACAGTGAATTTTGACTTCAAATTACTATCAGCATATGTTCATATTGCTCCGCCCTATTGAAGGTAGAGCCCAGATGGGGGAGAACAAAAGAGATGGGGTGGGAGCAGCAAGAGAGAGGAATTGATGCTGGCTCAGACTAAGGAGGGTAGAATCAACTGGAAGATGTACTGGATGCTAGCCTATGAGTAACAATGAAGCCAAAATGTAGGGACTTGGGAAGGATTAGACCCCATCTCCTCCGAACAGTATTTTTTTTGTGCGGCCTCTTATGGATACTGCGTGTGTTTTAAAACAAAAATAAAAATTAAACCATAGCCAAATTTCATAGCAGCGGCGTAAATTAATATTCGTAAGGCTGCGTACGAGAGGAATAAATGCATGTGATTCCCCTGGGAGTTATTTTATTGCTAAAACCGTTAAAAATACTAAATTACTTACTATTAGATATCACATTTGGTGCTTGTGTGCGCGTTTGTGCGCTTTTCTCTGTCAATGATGAATTTTAAAAATGCATTCTGTTATTCATCTTACCACACTAGTTTTTATTACCTGCAGCAACAACTGCATCCGTGCCATTATCGCGAGTAGCAAGCCCATATGTCCTACCTACCAAGTTGACCCCTGCCCTCTCAAATCAGCAGCGATGCCTCCTCCAGTACATTCTAATCTTCTTGGTGCAGACATTGCGTCGGAAGATCTCTCGTCCCAAGCCGTCTGGAAAGCAACGGCGGGCATCACAAGCTAGTTAAAATCTACCGTCCACCCGCCCTTCACATTCCGTGCTCGGCCAATAGGGGGGAGCCAGGATTCCTGGAGGAAACCCCTAGAGGGTGTGCCTCTCCCTCTCTATCTCTCCCTTAACCTCTTCTCTCCAACGCCGGAAAATCCGCTCTGCCTCTGCTCCTGAGGGAAAACGTTTCCCGGCGTACCCTGAACTGATAGGGGTGGGAGAGGCCGTACTCCTCCGATCACTCTCTTCCCCCTCCCCGCATGCATTTTTGAAGAAGAGCCTTGGAAGGCTTCGCCAACGCAAGGATATTTAAACCACTTACGCACGCCACCCACCCCTTCACCACAACTTCTATTCTACCTCCTCTCTCTCATGTATCTTTCTCTCCTTATCTCTCTCTCTCCTCGATTCTCCGCTCCACTACCGTCTCTTTTTCTTGCTTACGCTGTCCGACCAATCCATGACTTCACCTGTTTTTTTCATCATCATCTGTTCCCCTTTTTCTCTCCCCCAGTTTCCTCCCCTTGAGAATTCATTCTCCTTCCTCTCTCTCCTTCTCTGCCCTTCTAGCTCAAATTCCGCGTTCCGCCTGCGGCATTTCTTTATTCCGCGTCCATTCTTCCCCACTATTTGTTTGTCTTGGTCTCCCTCCCTCGATCTTTCTGGGTGTCCGTAAACCTTCTCTCTCCGATTGTTTATGTTTTGGAACTTCAACTCCCTGTTTATAAATATGTTAGTGATGCAAGTAATATGCCTGCAGAGCTCCGGGGTGAAATTTGTTTCGTCTCCTGCGACTTGGTTTTTTTTTAATTCAGCATGACGACGTAGGATGGTTGATGAAGAAGAGCGACTTGTTGGGCAAAGTGATTATAGAGTCTCTGAAGTTCATTTTTATTCCTTGATACCAAATATAGCGTGCCATAAGGTGCGCAAATTAAGTCACGGTAAATGCAGCAGGCAATTTGGAGATTTTAAATAGACATATAGGATTTGATGAAGCTTCAGGTTGCGTGCCTCTGATACATGCGTCTTTCAGGGACGCGTATGCACTCGACTTGGAGGTTAATGAGTCCTGAGCGAGGAAATATTTGTTAAAAGGTGTAAAACTACTGAAGATCAGAAAATTATCAAGGAGGAATTTTGGAAATGATGTCGAATCAAGAAATTATATATATATATATAGGGTGGATATAATAGCTATTGACGAAGGAAACATAGGGGATATATTTTTATCGTCGGAAAATGCCGGTTTAGTCTCTGAAAACGTAGTACCTAGTAAAAATTAAAAAGATTAAGCAGAGAATACCATGGTATTTATCTCTTGGGAATTATAATGCAGAAGCGTTAAAGAAGTGTATTAGTAAATGTCCTTCTACAAAACCTTCTTCTGCTCGATAATCTGCCTTTACTCGCATGAACGGTACTTTTCCTCCTAAATAATGTTATAGTTGGTAAAACCAATAGGTATTTTTATATTTGAATGTTCATTTGTTTTGTGCGCCATTTATTATATTTTTCACGAAATAAAAAGCCTTAGTTAACTAATTGTTTAGTATAATGTCGGGCGAGTTGGTGATAGAAATTGGTATCGTGTTGACTGAGAAATTGCGTTTATTTTTTTCATCCCGTACCGTCATTTCATAAATCAATTTTGTAATGAAGGACAATGAAGCAAGATTTTTTTATATTTGCTATTCGATGGCACGAAATGCTTTTTGTCAACGCGATCAGTCCTATCTCGACCTGTCCCATGTCTAAACACTTCTTAGAGCGTTCATTATTGCCTCGTCTCACATTGTTTTAGAACACCGCTTGGGTTTGACGTCAGTAGCATAATCGTTTATTCGTAAGAGATCCGTTTTCCGATTCCCGCAATTATTATCCTTGCCATTTGAGCCTCCCTTCCTGGATGGAAGCCATCAATATTCCTCATGAATACGTCGCTTTATTTTAGCGCACTCCATTTCCGTTCGCAAAGTTTCGCTGCTTTTTATCGCATTCCGCCCACGAAATTCGCCTCGCCGCCGTCTCAACACATCTCCAAGAGTGCGGAAGGGGGTAATCCAGCACGGGAAGCCGTAAGGGAAGGAGAATCGCGGGTGGGATGTTGAGGATCCTCCATCCATCGAACTCGTTAAATGTGCGGCTCCGGGGGAAATGCATAGCGGCAGGATATGGGAGAGGGGAAAAACGAGCGGAGGAGAGGTCACCACGAGTTCATCGAACTAATTCGAAGTTGGAGATGGAAAAGGACGCGTTTCGATGGCGACGGGAAATTTTACGTCCCCCAAATATTTTACTCCGGAGGGATATATCTCGCTTCCGTTCAAACTGTGCCGAAGCCAGGGTAATCGGTCGTCGCTTCTGGGGCGTGAAGAGAATTTTCGTGCCGAGGGTATTGCCAAATTTCATGCGGAGGAATTGGGTTATCCGGTCACATAGTGCCCTGCCAATTTCGCGAGAGATCTCCAGTGGATCATAGCTCAATTATTCGGGTTGGATCAAGTTGGTGTGGTGGCTAGAGTACTGGCCTCCCATCCCGAGGGCCCGGATTCGATTCCCGACAGTGGTGGATTTTTTTCAGTGGAAAACCGGTCCCCACTTGAGTGCTTAGTGGAGGGTATTTCAAGTTCAGTACTCCGTCCGTCGGATGGGACGTTAAGCCGTGGTCCCCTTGGCGCCTTTCGTTAAGAGTAGGCTAATGCCGACGCCGGGTTTCTCTCCACCCTTCCTCCGTTCCCTGAAAACTCCTACCATTACCCAATGCGCAAATTATCTCAACTGTCGGTCGCCTCCCCTGAATAACCAACCAACCTGCTGTGCTAATTGCTTACCCTTGGCACTGATGCTAACGTTTATGACGATGAAGCAAAGTAAATATTAATTGTTACCATCGATATCTTGCCGAAATCTAAATGATCTAGTGGTAGGTACGTAATAAATATAATAATAATATAAATTTTACTATGATTGCTTCACTTGATTCATGTGAATTATGATATGAAAATGATAGTAATCTGTGATCATTTACCTACTCATGTTGGAAAACTCTTTAAAACTCGCCCTCTGGTTTGTTACCGAGAAGCATTTGGCACGTGATCCTCGGGGTGCGTTCAGGCCTTGGTTCACTATAAGCAGATAGCTCTCAACTGCATAATTGCCCTTTTATGACGCGGGATAAACATCCAGTGCAAGTGGAATGGGACGAACCTGTTTAACTTCAATGACCGTGCCGCTTTATTTCGAGCACCCTTAGATGCGATGAGTACTTTATATCCTGGCGGAGTACGTCCTCACCCGTCTCAACTTCGCAATCCGGGTGGGTTAAATGAGAACGGTGACGCGACTGTAAAGCAGATGAAAACTTTGAAATGGATATGAAAGTAGTGAGAATTAAGGAATATAATACATTTCACGCCATGCATCCATTCTTCAGATACAAGTCTCGCGACATATCTTCCGGCTCTTTGAATCCTGGCACATATTCTTCCTTTGCCACAGTTCCCGCGGGACTTTGTTTTCATTGTTTGAGTGATTCTTTGAGAGTGGGCCCTCGACGCTTCCACCGTAATCAGACTCATCTATTTGTCATTCAGTGAAATTGACTGAAATATGTAGGTACGGGAGCACAGGTGAGAGATTTCCCCTTGTGCTTTCATCCATATTCAAGGTACGAGTTAGAGTTAGACAAACGCTCCAAAGCAGATTAATCCTTAGTTTAAAATTGGCACTAACCACCCTGCAGTAGCAATTAACATGCCATTTATCGATCATAATACAGAAACTGGAATGAAACAGTCACAGTTGGCCTTGTAAAACTAATACAATTGTACCTGATGATGCTAAAAGGTGGTAAAAACCAGTCGTAAAATTTTATTAAATGCAGTAATTCCATCCAAATCACCCTTTACAACGTTCAATATGTAATCACATTTCATAATGCTTAAAAAAATGAGTAATTCAGAGGCCTCTTAGAAGATAAATTCCATGCTTTTATCGGATTCCGAAACAGTATATGCAATACTAACTTGCCATTTGGACACACTTTCTGCTAAGGAAGCATATTTGTTTTTAATGTGTATTATAAAATTAGTGCAGCATGTGAAGTTGTCGTGTGAAACGTGGAATATGTCGACAATAGACCACCCTTCCCCAGAATATCCAGCTCTAGATTTGCATTTTCATAATTTTACTTTTATGTTTTGGAATACAATCGGCCAAACATATGCAATTATACTAGGAGATAATTTTCCACAATCAAAACGCTGGTTATACCTTTCATCTTTTCGTGGGAAAAGCTTGTAAAAATGGGGTGAAATGATAAGAAAATTGATCTTTAAGGGAACCTAACGAAAAATTCGTAGACTCTCGTTTTATGTACAATTCTATTATATCCACGCAATACCCTGCTAGCCACCGCGATGGTGTGTAGCAGGGGGTTGTACCGCAAGGGGCTGATGATGTGGTGACTATATACTAAGGTGATATTTTAGTGAAAAATAATGATTAATTATAGTAAATTGTCTCAAGAATGTATACTGCTCTTTTAATGGTAGTCATTCTTTTGTCCTTTCCTTGCCTTTGTGTGCAACTAATGTTTTCATTTCCTTCATTTCAGGTAAGTGCCGGCTGCATAACTGTATAGCTTTGGGGAAAATTTGCAGTGCCTGTATGTTACTTGTTCTCTTCCATTTCTGTAAGTATATTTCATTTATTGGTTTCAACATTTTAATATTTATTTAAACGATGAATATGCCTAAATATTTATTAGTCAGCATGATGACAGACTTTTTGGTTGAAAATTCCCCTGTGTTCATTCAGGTACAATCGAGGTCTTAATGATTTACGTCGGTCGATTTAAATATGAGAGTGGGTCTGGTTTATTGTGTGTTCTAATTACCATGCCATTGCCATGACCTGGTGTTCAGTTTGGAATCGGAGTACGAGAAATTGGAAACATTGCGAAGAGAGAGATTGCAGTAGGCCAATGTGTAATTGGTATTCGATTGTAAGAAACCTAAAAGCAATCTTGTCTCTTTAGAGCAAGTTAGAGAAAACAAAGATAGAACCATCTGATTTTCAAGTTAGATGGAGAGAATGTAGAAAATAAATGTCTGGTTACGATAACGATACGTGTTCATAGATCAGATAAGGGGACTTTGACGTAGGTAAAGATAACTTTTTATTCAGAAATATACCTACTGTATCTTTTGATTTTAAAACGTTGCTTGAAGTTGGTGAAGAAATAACTTGGTCTAATCCCTTAGACTTTTTAGAGAATAGACCCAGCAATGGAATATTTAAAGTAGGAGGGAAATTTCTGAAATTCGTAATAAGTTTAAAAAGCTACTGTCTTTATAGCTGCACACACTTTTAATGAGAAAACACATAGTTCTAAAGTCATCATGAGAGCAAAATAATTACAAACGAGACATTTAGTAGCAGTAGATAATGTGACTTAAGCCTTGTGCGTAGGTGTCAATAAATAATTCCGTTAGAGATTGGCATGATGTGTGTGATTATATTTTTAAGAGAGCTGGATCCTGAGTAAAGATCAAGGCCTTAATTAACTTAAAGTAAAATGGGTAAGTTATAGTGGTGAGTGAATAAACAAATTAGGAAGGACGTGGAGTGGTTTGAAGAGAGATAGTTGGGGGAGGACATGAGAAGATTTTGTCAGCTATCTGCAGTTATGAAGAATAGAATGCTTAATATCCAAGGTAGAGTTAGTAAATGGCATTGAATTTTAGATGGGATGAAGGAAATATGATGATCTGATAAGGGACAGTTGATATTGAGTTAGGAAAAAATTTATTGCTGAGACAAATCTTTACATTACACATCTTAACAGTTGAAAATCCTCTATATTGAGTCTTTTAACTGGTTAAGGCTTCTCTCATAACGTTTTAATTATAACTAAGTTTATGAATTTCTCACTTAATTTATTGAAACTTAAAATAATTTAGTATTACTAATGGTTCGTTTTTGGGCGTCTACATTTCGGTATTTTAATTCTCATAAAAGGCAAATTTCATTCAAATTGTCTTAACTTTTTTCCCTCTTTTTAGTTGTTTTCGGCATTCTGCCTCTTGTTGAAAATATTAACCTATATTGCGAGTATAAAGAAATATTTTCAATGGTCGCTCACCCCTTAGTTGTTCCTATGGGCGAATATTCTTCATCGCATTTGGATTAATTTTTAAAAAAATAATGAAACCCATTTGAGAATAATTAAGAATTCATGAGTTGCCGAAATAATTTTAAATCCCCTTCAAAGGTCTTATTTTCGAGAAAACGTGAAAGGTCAAGTTGAAACATTTTTTTTTCGGAAGATTTTCGACCTCCTTCCTTTACGCCGCATCGGCATTTACGCTCGCCTCTGCACCCCTTTCCGACCGCTAATTTTGAATCATGTGATCAGACATTAATTCCGATATTCCTGAGTTGATTATCGTGTTCCTTCCCAATTTTTTACTGGCCGAAAGCGTTGACCTCTCGAGGTAATGTGGTTTCCATTTTTGTTCCTCCCTTCCCCCCTGCCTGTTTTGACTTTTTATGGAAAACTGCCGGAGATGAAATATTGAACCGGGGCGAGCAAGTCAAGGGGGAGGTTTTTTCCGTATATTTCAATCCCGCTTACGCTCCTCAACCTTTTTTCTCCCCTTATTTTTCAAGTGTTTTGATTGGTTTTTCGGTTTCCCGACGTGAATTGCAATTTCTCTGGGCAAATATCTGCCTCGCTCCGGCCGCACAATATTTTTTCTCCTCCCTTTTTCTCTCTTTCTCTGCACCACCCTGTACCATTCCCTCCTCTCCTGCGCCCCACCCAGAGCCCTCTACTCTCCATCCACCCAGCTTATCCGACTCACCTCGCTAGCTACCTAACCCCAGTGTTCCTTTCCACCCCGTTACTTTCCTTTCGACCTCTGTTTCTCTCCTCTTCCGGTCTCGAATCTCCATCGGAATCCACCCCGACCGCGGTCGCACGAAGACAGGGTAGGGAGAAGGGTGGATTTCCTATGCGATGTCGTAATTGCATCGCGATCCTGTCGCGCGGGCCCTGGGTTTTTCCGTGAGGTCGTCGTTGCGGAAAAAAAAGGAAGTGTACCACGCGAGCTGGTCTTCGATGAGGTCATGCGTTTCGGAGGCGAAATGTTTCGTGAGCTCTGACCTTTCTCTTTTTTTTTGGCTCTGGTCCACTGAATTCTCGCTTTCGTTCAATTTCTTTTATTTCTTATCCACGGGAAAGCATCGGCCGCAGTTGATAAGCTTTGCAGTTTCTTTTGAACTGTTTTGAGGGAAACTTGCACCCGCGAGCATAATGTACTTCAGCAACCTTGCGATATCATTTAATGTATCTACTTTTATAAATGCTGAGTGTTCTTCATGTGTATGCTAAAATAATAAAATGGAGTATGCATGAGCGTCAAGATGTCAATCTCAAAGTTTCTTTTTGGTTGCTCTTTAAAATTTTATGTTAAATATTTTGATGATAATAGATTTTCGTAGCGGTTAATCATAAATAAATACCTCGTTCATTCTGTAGTCTTTAAGTCCTAGAACTTATCTAACCCCTTTTTGCATACATTTACATTATGCATAACATACTGTCGTAATTATTTGCCACATATACCTATCATATTTTTACTTTGAATATTTTATCTCCATTCTTATCTGATATGTATGGGAAAAGATTCCTAACTGGTTACTTTTCGTACAATCGCTTTCAGACTCCTATTTTCTACTGTAGCCCCTTTAGATAGCCATTAGCGTTCCTCGTCCAGTTTGCCTTGGCGTGAGATGTTAAATGCAAAAATTTTATCACAGTGAAATGCGACAATTTTTAATAGATATGTTTGTCGTGCAAAATGTGATTTCTAATGATGTGATTTCTGATGTGTCCGTTACTAATGTGAGCTTTGAGTAACCCTTTTTTTTATATTTTTTTCACTCACGCGTGCGTTCAGAATTGAGAGAGGAGAAAATATTCCTGGACCGGGAATCGAACCACGGACCTTTGGCCTACCTAGCCTATTCGCAGGTAAACACGCTCTCCAGGATTCCCGAATCCGAAAGACAATTTTCGGGATCTGAAGATGGTAGTTGTACCGTTGCATCTATGACACATGTATCTTCGCAGCATTTGCACCCACGACCATTAGATTACCAGGTTATCGCGAGGCCGGCGTGTATCTGATTCAGTGAAGGGACGGTTTTTGAGGGACTCCATAAAGAGAAGAATGTTTGGTTAGCGGAGAAGAGGAAAGGGATGACAGGGTAATCACGTGTAATAATGGGAGGTGGGGAGTGTCTGAAGAGGGATATAGAGTAAAATGTAGGGGTAGTTCAAAGAATCTAATTTCCATTTAGCCCCATCTTCTTCCCGTCCACTTATCCCTCGACGATTGTCTACATCAGGCCATCATGTCTTATTATGTGGCCGATTAAGTTGTTCCGTCTTCTTCTTAGGGTATTCAGAAGACTTTCTCTTCTCTCCCACTCTTCTTAGGGCTTCCTTTGGTAATATTGTGCCTTAATATATTTATAATTAGAGGTATCAGGTGTCTCTTTGTTAGAATTGGATATGTATGACGAGGAATGAAGGAAGACAAATACTATTTTCACATCATATTAAAACTTCGACTAATGTTTCGACAATACTTAGTTTTCTACACCATGGTCGGTTTTTAATATAGTGTGAAAATAATAATGGGGTTTTCTTCATTCATTGTCATCCATAGATATTTAATTGCTGGTGGTTAGTTCTCGGGCTATTTCATGGTTTACACCTCACACAGAAATTAAGTATTTGACGCCGCTGATTTCAGATACTATTACCTCAGGTTCATGGAAATTCTCAGAGAATTAAACTTACCTGCTGGCACTTAACGAGGACGTAATATCTTAGAAATGTACTCATCCATTTCAAAAAATGATATTTGACGCCCAATTAGATGCTGCTTCAGTTTTTCTATTACATACTACTACATACTAATGCCACGAAATACGGGCAAATTACATTGGCTGGCGAGAACATTGCAGGACCAAAATTTTACGTCCCTTCTTAGATGCTGAGCGGAATTTCTCATGAGGTGAGTGATGTTCAGCTTGCGACGTACTTTCGGCAAATATATTCTTTATGCAATTTATATTGGATCAGAGCAGGTATCGTTCTATTTCGGTGCGAAAGACGGATTTTTAGAACAGGTTTACCAGATTTTTGTGCTGGTAGGACTGAAGGGCATTGATAATGAGCCGCCAGCACGTGATTTACTCTCTAATCGCTTTTAAATCAAATGATAGGATAATTCTCACTTGGGAAAAAGACTTTGGCCGTGAAGAAACCGTGAAAAACGCTTGGCGCAAATCAGCAATGTACCAGTTCTCACTGGCGAATAACCTCGAGGCTTAAGATCAAATGCTTTCGTTTGAAAATTGTTCGTGCTCCCTTGAAATCATGTTCCCTCCTTCTCGCTTCCCTTAAAACTGCGCGCCTTTTCATTAGAGCGAGTTCAAAAGATAATAAATGTGCCTTGAATGTCTTCATTCAAGTTTTCTCTTGTCCCGGATTTCAGGCCTTTAACAGCACCACAAGCGGGTTGCTTAAGTAAGGAAGAGAGGTTTAGACGTATAAAATTGGAATTCGAACGAGGAAGGTTTGATCTAGTATTTAGAACCTTTATCAGGAAATCGGCGATATTTGTTAATGGTCGAAATGATATTTGTGTTTGTTTTGCGATCTTACCAGAACTCGGAAGGAAATCACTATCAGACCGTAGGTCAAAATTTAGACTGAATCTTAAGGGACTTCGAAACTGATCCTCTTGCTGATGACGTGAGAACTATAATCAGAAAAACGCGCGTATTTCGCCAGATTCGATCGTAATAGCATGATTAGAGAGGTAATAACGACAGTGTTGCAGGGGTAGATCTAACATGTCTTTCTTCCCGCAAGTGATAACGTAGCATAATCGGAAACAATTAAACAGTATAGTTTCGTGAAATATAAGCACATTGGCCTGCAGTGCATCTGAATTATATTATTAACACTGCAAACTCATGCTTACCACCCCTTACGCCTAATGGGAAGTAAAAATTGAATCCTCTTATCAAATGAGTACTCACGGTTTCAAGCTCCAATTCGTGGATGAATTGAATGTTCATATTGAAAATAATAGATCATTTCCAAAGATAAATTTATCTGTAGTTTTTTGGTTTTTTATTTTTAACATTAATTTTAAACATGTCACCAATAAATAATCCTACTTCACGTGTCTCTTTGCTTCGTGCTTAATATTTTCCTTTGGTAGCGTTGTGCGTCTTCGAAGAAATATCTTCAGGCGTGATTGGTGGACGATTTTAATGATGAAAATAACAATAACTTGGTATATTCCACACTTTTATGGAGCAGCCGATGGCGGGTTCAACGTCTAAAGTGTCATTCTCAAGGTATCCCAGTAAGTCTTGAGAATGACGCATTAGGCATCGAAACCGCGGTCGGCTCCTTCAATAAAAGTGTGGAATTTACTGAGTTATTGTTATTTTCATTTTGTGTTCTCGTTTCGTATAAGTATTGTAAGGACGGAGTAGTAAATTTTTTGAATGCGTACATGGTAGTAAGTGTTTTCTCTAATTTATAATGCATGACTGATGATGGTACACTCCTTGCCACACACCCTTACGGTGGCCTTTAGGCTATTATGTAGATATAGGTGTACATAATTATTACATTCCCACGTGAATTCGAATCATTTAGTTTCACTTACCTTAAAATTCCATACCTTACACGTTTCTTGCATTAAGTGTTTCTGTATCTATTAGTCATATCTATATAATTTTTGTATATGGTTATTTTCTCCCTGTCACGCACCATGGTGGTGGCTTGTAGGATACTCCACAGACGTAGATGAGCATGAAAATTGAAGTCTTTTCTCTCGCCTCAGCCTCTTGGGTCGCGTGGTACCTCTCGTGACCTCTGTCAACGTGTCACGCGTCGGGAAGAATTAAGGAGCGGGCTCGTAGAGGCGAGGTTAGCTCACTTCCAAGAGCGGTTCTACCCAGCGGTCTTGGTTTTATCGTCAAGTCCTTAAAGACGCGGTTGGAGACGGTGACGCGGTAGGTGAGGGGAGTGTTGAAGTTCGGGACGCGCCCGCGAAGCTCAGATGTCTCTTCTTCCGTCAAGAGAGAGGAGTAACAAAAAAGTAGGACTCCAGCTTGGTTTTGATTTGGGGGAGAATATTTAATGGAGTCATCCGGCGAGGAGTTGAAATGATATTTTCGCGACGGTTGCAGGGTGTTCCCCCTGAAAGGTGTCTCGTCGTAATGTTTCTTTCAAAGGACACGGAAAACGACCCAAATGAAAGAGCTCTTCCACCCACCCACGGATCGTGAATGTAAAATTAAGAGTCTGTCGTTCCCTTTCCACGTTAAACACGAGCTTTGGAATAAGTTTCATTTTAGGACTCACGCTAGGAAAGTGCTTTCGAGATGAAACGGTGACCAAAATTTTATTACGTTACACGCATAACAAATTCTGCAATTTTTTTTCATTAACCACATTATACTTATTTTACAAACTTGAAGTTCACTTGGTTTTTTCAAGCCTAGTCATTGATTTATTTTTGGAATTATCATTATTCCTTTATTGTTTGTATTTACAACGAAAACCTTTGTATCACTGTCAAGTTAGGATATTAATGTTGCCCACTTTTACTCGATAGACACTTTAAATCGCTTTATTTTAATGGTGAGGAACTTAGAAGGAAGTTAAGTGGATTGAGAATTAGCGATAATGGAATACTGAAGGCTGTTATTGAAAGTAGAACGTCACGTAAGGGAGAAATAGGTGGGAAAAAACATGTTTTGAGTAGCATGAATAATAGTAGGAAATATGCTCATCTGAAGAGATAAATAGGTTTGGAAAGGAGCTGTTTAATTTAAAGTTTTACGTATAACAGAAAGGATACACTATCAAAACTTACCTAACTAATAAAGTAAATTCCATAATGTATGACAAATTACCTGACGTTCATATCAAAACCGTGGTTTAGTTGAAATTGATATCAGAAATGAACATTTCTTTAAAATTTAATTTGACGATTCACAAGAAAAGTCGAAAAGCGCATTTTGAAATCGTTATTTACAAATACACCCCTAACTTTCGCGTCATTTTTCTTTTCATTTTTTTGGGAAAATATAATAATCCCGGTGAAAGTTCGCAAAGTTTAATGAGGAAACCGATGCCCCGTCAAAAAAATATGTTGTTTCTTCGCCTGCATAATTTACCGACGTGATGCTTGTCCTTTGCTTGCAGTGAGGTATGGACTAAGTGAGCGAAGGTCTTTCAGCAGTGCTCCAAGATTCAATAAGGTCGCCGTTGAACTTTGCATTTTTTTGGTCGCTCGCAGCGAAATATATTTCGCAAATGCTCCCGTATAATCCTCTACTGCACATCATAAAGATCAGCTTTATAGCCGTAATAGCTCTTAAAAAGTTTCCCCGGAATACATCATGCGCGGCAGTTTCGCTCCACCGGCTTTGGGAGTTTTCATCAAAGTTTTCCTCGGAGAATCGGCCTTTATATTATGTGCAATATCGCGAAGGAACCCGGCTCCTCTCCTCTCTCTCTTTCCCGAGTTTCAGCCCTTAGCGGAGAGCGGCTCCGGTCGTTTGAGCTCCTCGTCTTCGACCGCGGTGCAGCGAAACGTGCCGCTAGCCGGGGAAGGGTCTTTCTCCCCCACCGTGAACGCCCGACATTTTCAGCAGTCCGGCCCTGCACCCGAACCTTGGCGTAATCACTCCGCAGCCGCCCAATCACAAACTCCGCGACGCAAGAGCCGGGATGGCACCCCCTCTTTAGCCCTATGATATGTTACAGCTCTCGCGGGCCTAACCACGTTTTACCTTAGCCACTGGCTCGCGAATGATTTTTTTTGGCATAATGTTGCTCAAGGCCGTAGAACGCCACATTCAGAGCAGCGTCTCGCTGTGCCTCGTCATCATCCACAATGTATGAGTTAATGAAATATTTCCGTGCATGATTATTCGGCTAAACCCATTCTACTTATGTTATAAGCTTAAAACTTGATAGCAATCTCCTATCTTTAGTTAAAACGTTTTTTACTGCTGTTCAGTTAATCACCGACTAAATATATTGAAAAGTGGTTTGAAATTGTTGCTACTAACGTCAGATCAAAGGAATGCAAAGTTGATCGGAAACACACCATCAAAGCCTAGGTACTGTAACCATTAGAAGTCTGCTAAACAATAAGGTGTTCAATTGGTTAGGTTATATTGACGTTAAGTACTCCTATTGACCTTTGCATTTCCCATATTACCTACATAAGGTTCTTCCACCCACTCACTAATTTCCTTCAGAATCCTCCTTTCTTCTCTAACTACCTCAAGAAGTTCCTCGTCCCGTTTCTTTCCATTGCACTTTCTCATCTTGCTTCAAACCCACATTTCAGGAACCGCGTATCTGTTCTCATCCTCTTCCTTTAGACTCTCGGAATCATTTAGCGCCTCGCTCCATATCAAGCTCCTGCTTACTTTTCCTTTGCATATGTTCACAGTCATATGTTTCCGCCTGTTTCAACCACCCCATATTCTAATGAGTAGGTACCTTGCCTAATTTCTTAGGCAAGATGCTAACCTACGTCCGGGTCACAGTTCTTGTGACTAAGGTGTTCCAAATATTCTATTTTCATCTTTTTTTCCTTGCTTAGACTTCTTTGAGAGAATTTTATAATGCCTCGTTGCATGTTTTGATGGAGTGTGAGAGGGAGTGTGATATTTATTTTAAAACATTATTATTTCATTGTGGTGCTACCCCAGAAAGTGGCACCATATTACTTTCTTTTACGGCAAACGGTAGGATGCGTAAATTCTTGTGATGTGTTGGAATTCCAAAAGATCCCATGCGATAAAATTTAAATGCGATGAAGGAAGGGTGGGATAGAACGCGTAGGAGAAGGAGTTAACCCTAACGGTAAAAAATATTCTCCGTAATATGACATTAACTCCCCAATCCCCCAATCAAATCAGCGCTGAGATCGACTGGCCTAAGTTACTTAAAACTCGAAACATTTTAAAGCGAAATCCTCCCGTTTTCCGAAATTAGCTGCGCTCGTCTCACCAATCCTTCTGGAGGCCTACAAATTTGGATTACAGTGTTTTCTACTTATTCTTTGTACATGGCCGGTGGATTACTAAATAAATTACGGATAGTGCCGAGTGTAATTAGGGAAAGCATCGTCGAGCATGCTCGACGGTGGGCGTGGCAAGGTATGAGGATTAATTGCCTTCAAAGGGGCAATTCTAGCTCGGGAAGGGAAGGATGAAATAAAATCCGAGTAAATACATCTGTGGTGGCCGGACAAAGGGAAGTGAGGGACAATCAACCGGCTGGATAAAGGGAAAAAGGCAATCGACGTACCCTTTATCCGACCTTCTTAACCCATTCTTTTGTCCCTTTTTTATGGTCTCATAGCTTCGCCATCCCTCTTTCTGATGTCGAGGGAGGGAAACGGCTGCTTAAAAAAGTGCCTCCCGACAATGCCTCCCTTTTTTTCTCCCACAGTCCTCCACTCGCTCCCTTTCTCTCCCTCCGACCCTACATCTCCTTTCAGCTTCCACATCCATTGGAATAACCCTCCCCACCGCGGTGCCCACCTCCCCCAGAAAAAACCTGAACCCTTCCCCCTTCCCGAGTCTCCATCCGCCCCCGACCACCGTCGCGTTGCCAAGGATTACCAAGCCCGCATGAGCTGTTTGGCTCGAGGAGCCTCCGTTCGATCCAAGGAGAGACAACACTCACGAACCACCCCCCCATCCACCCACGCTCCCTTTCCGCTACCACTACCATTTTAGGCGTAAGTTGAGGCCGTTACCATATCCTTCCTCTCGCAGGGATACCCCCGCGCCCCCCATGAACTCCTGCACAAAAGCCTTCTACCCAGTCCACCCCCCTCGTCCCGCTAATAAGGGCTTTAACTCGGCCCCTGTGTTCGGGCTTGACCAGGGTCCTCGTGCAAATTACAGCACTGGGCTCCTCGCACGCCCCCTGCCCTCTCATCACTCCCTACCCCCTTTCACGGCCATCTTCGTCCACGTTTTTTTCGTGGAATTTTCCTCCCACCCTGTCGGCGGTGCCTGGACGGTTCACCCTATTTTCCTCATCTTTGGGGGACTTATTTGAGTGCGCGGAGAATTCCCAGGCTCTGCCTTTCCATTTGCTGGAGAGTGCAGAGGTCAAAAACTTCAAGAAAGTCGCAGCCAAGCCGCTGATTCAGGGTTGGTTTGGTAGCTAGAGGACTGGCATCTCCTCCTGATAGCCTTGGTTTGAGTCTCGGCAAAAGCAGATTTTTCTGGGGTTTACTTCGACCGTCGGGTAGGACGTTAAACGGTGGACTCCTTGGCGTATTTCTTTAACTGCAGGCTGAATCCAATGCCTGGTTTTTCTCCGTCCTTCCTCTCTTCCCTGAAAAGTTCTATCTACTCATTAACCCACCTATCCTGATATGGTGTAAATGCTGTCGGTTTAATTTTCAGCTGTTGGTCGCGAACCCTAGTTAACTACCAATTACTTTTGCTATTTCTGAATAATCATTTGCTCTTCAACCATTTTAACGGTGCCGATTGTGGTTATGTAGCATGTATTTTCCCCTCATTCACCATGCCAACCCAACTCGCACGCAAATTGCTGATTGCAAAATAATCAGATCCATTAGAGTTGGTGGTTTCAGGCGTTATATTTTGAAAATCGGTTCTCCAATTCTGTCTGAAATCACAAAATTCTATTTAATATTACATACAACATTCGGTTACCTAAGTCGTGGACGTCTACGGTGAAATAACAGAAAAAACTGATTTCCTCGTTTTTTATTCAATCTTAGCAGCAAAATTCTCAATTTTTTCACTGGGGCTGGAGTAGCATATAAATCATTTTTGGTTTCGGCTCATTTCAGAGAAAAATTAGACCGATTTCCAATATTAATTAGGTGGTTAATTCGGCGGACATTGTATTCGTTGCTAGGGCTATTTGACACCTAATCTTCACTTTTACGTCAAATATATCTTATGAGTTATCTCCACAACATTTGCACCACTGCGTTGCTCCAGTGGAAATTCATAGCAAGTCTCAGAGTAGTACATAGATTTGGATGTATTGTAACATAACGCAAGGCCGCCATAGTAGTTCGCGGTCGCTAGGGGCAGAATCAACAGCGGGGAGTCGAGGAAGAGGAGCGAGAGCGGCACGTCGCAGGAGTGAGGCGGAGATTGGTGTTGGAATTTTGGCTGTTTTATTGGGGGAAGGAGGAAGTTTTGGAGGTGGGAGTACCAAGTGAGAAGTGCATTGACTGGCAGGAGTGGGAAGGCGAAGTGTGGAACTGTATGGACCGATCGGTGCTGTGGCGGAGCATATGGTATTTGGGTTGATAAAGTGACGTGGATAGTTTTGGAGGTATTGAAGATATTTTGCTATGTTTTCGCCATCGTAACATGTATTGATTTGTAGCTATATGTTGTTGCATGGATGGGAGAGTATATTATATAATTTGAATTTGTGTGTTGAATATCTGTCCTTTTAAATCGTGTTGCATACTTGATTGTATAAATAGGTCCGTGTCCATTCGAACTCCACATAGGTTACATTTTGGCGCTCAACGAGGGCACGATTTATTAAATTAACGTTTGCGAGGAAAATTAATAAGGGAAACGTTAGTAGTATATACCACGCGGAAGACCTGAGAAAGCGGAATTTATGGAAGCGTTTTAATACGGGTATTTAGCAACCATTAGGCGAGTCAACAATATCGGGACAATTTGTCAATAAGGACGCTTAGGTTCGTGCGCGTCCAGTCAACAAAAAATTGCATTGACAACAATTAAAGTAAATTCTCTCGTGGAGGCGTTCGTTTTGGGCAAAATGGCCACGGTTGTTAAATATTGGGTGAATTAAAGAAGACAGAAATTGTCGAGGAATTAAAACAACTGGGTTTAGATACCGTGGGGATTAAGAAAGAATTAATTAACAGATTACGATCGGCATTTGAGGAGAAGGGAATAAATATCGATACTCATCAATTTAAAATAATGGAGTTTCCCGCAGTCGGATCTAACATTATTGCATGGTTAGAAGAAAAAGAAAGAGTGAGGGAAGATGAGAAGAACAGAAGAGAGAAGAACAGAAGAGAGAAGAACAGAAGAGAGAAGAACAGAAGAGAGAAGAACAGAAGAGAGAAGAACAGAAGAGAGAAGAACAAATACCGGAATTGTCCGGGGAAGAAAGAAGATTATTAGCGGAAATAGTAAAGGAGAGGAAGGAAATATTTTCGAGTACGCCTGGGAAAATAAAAGGGTATTCGTACAAGTTAGAGATAAGGGAGAAACGAGAATTTAATAATAAATATTATAACATACCGCTAAATCTACGTACGAAGGCAAGGGAAGCCATTAAGGAGCTGCTAGTCGAAGGAATAATTGAAAGTAGCACGTCGTGTTATATCTCGCCATTAGTTTGCATTATTAAGAAGGATAATTCAATAAGATTGTGTATGGATGCCAGAGCTGTTAATAAGATAATCAGGCCAGACTATGCTACCTCCAGGACACCGAAAGAATTATTTCAAGAATGTGCGAATGCTAAAGTCATGACCTCATTGGACCTCACGCAAAGTTTTTATCAAATCCCATTGGATCAAAATTCACGCAAATACTGTGCTTTTTCATTTGAGGGAAAAATCTATCAATTCACCAGAGTACCTTTTGGATGTGCCATTAGTAGCAGTGCATTGGTGAGAGCTCTTGATCATGTTTTCGGGGATGAAGTCAACAATTTCTGTTTAAACTTCGTTGATGATTTATTAATAATTTCCCGGAATTTTACAGAACATTTAAGGCATTTGGAAATTGTCTTGGATAAGCTTAAAGCCTCGGGAATTACAATGAATTTTAACAAAGTAAAGTTCTGTAGACAGAAGATAGAATTTCTTGGGCATGAGATTACTACAGAAGGAATAACGATTGCGGAGGAGAAGTTTGCGCCGATCCGAAATTTCCCACGCCCTAGGAGCAGGAAACAAGTTAAGTCATTTCTAGGACTAATAAACTACTACGCAAAATTCCACATGGATCATGCACAGATGACTGCGATGCTGAATGATCTCACCAAGAAGGACCGAAAGTGGGAATGGAATGGGGACCACCAACGAATATTCGATGAACTAAAAAGGGAATTCTGCAGATCAGTGATATTGCATCACCCTGACCCGCATAAACCGTATTATATTCAGACAGACGCCAGCGGATACGCGATCGCGAGCAGACTCTACCAGTTGAACGAGAAGGAAGAAGAACAGACTATTTATTTCGCAAGTAGATGTTTACGGGGTGCGGAGCTTACATACAGTACTACATTAAAGGAGTTAATAGCAATAACCCATGCTCTAGGAAGGTACAGAAGTTTTATTCTGGGTGCCAAGATCATAGTGATCAGTGATCACAAGTCACTATCATACTTATTTCAATGCAAGTTATTAAATACAACCTTGGCGCGATGGATTCTGAGCATCCAAGAATACAACATTGAGATCCGATACTGCCGGGGAAAAGACAATATAGTGGCAGATATACTCAGTAGACACCCGTATGATGCTCAAGAAAAGGAAGGAATACTTATTGACGAGCCCTTGATTGCGATGATACTCGCGGAAAAACCCTCGAGAGACTTAGAAAATGGTTTGCGGAATATTAAGGAAAGACAGCGGGAGGATCCGAAGCTACGAGATATCATTAACGCATTGGAGAGAGGAGAACAAAGGAATCAAGAATACCGAATGACGGAGGCGGGATTAGTGCGAGAAGAACGGGGCAAACCGCGGATCTGTGTCCCGGAGGAAATATTCCCGAGATTAATAAAGGAAACACATGAGATGTATGGCCACATGGGGGCAGCTAAATTATACGCGATGATAAAGGAAAGATTTACTTTCCCCAGATGCCATCGGGAGATAAGAAAATTGACGGCGAAATGTGAAGTTTGTCAGCGTTTGAAGGCACCCACTGTCAGTATGTATACGGATCTGCAGACAGTAATTCCAGAAAGGAGTAATGACCTCCTCTGTGTTGACTTAGTAGGTTCATTACCGAAAGGCCAATATGGTTATCAATACATATTATCAGCCTTAGATGCATTTTCCAAATACATTAAATTGTACCCGCTAAGAGTTGCGACAACCAAGGGAATTATTAAAGCCATTTTTGAAAAACACATGCCGTGCCTGGGAGCATATAAAAGAATATTGAGCGACAGGGGAACACAGTTCACTAGTCGGAATTGGGTGAGAAAATTGGAAGAGAACGAGATTAAACCAGTATTCTGCAGCATTCGCCACCCACAAGGAAATCAGGTGGAACGTTACCATCGAACAGTAAAAACATTGTTGAGGATTTTCTGTCATCGCACACATAATCGCTGGGTAAAATGATTACCGGCAGTAGAAACATGCATGAACGATTCTATTAACGATACGATAGAAGTAACGCCTACAGAGGCACACTTCAGGAGGAAGCCTGAGCGCGAATGGGATAAGTGGTTGGCCTCGGTGAACATGCGGGAAGAAGAGGACATCCAAAATCTTATTGATTCGATCCGAGACCGTATCACAGCAAAAGGAGAAAAAAGAAGAATGAGGAATGAAAGAAAACAACGAAGAGGGATAATAAACTTAAAAGTAGGGGACAGAGTGTTGGTCCGTACTTGCCCAGTATCACACAAAGAAAATAAAATCTACCAGGGTTTCTTACCATTGTATGAAGGACCATATGAGATAAAAGACACACGGGGAAAATTTTCATTTATGTTGCGACATCCGGAGACTGGAGCAGACCGAGGTGTTTTCCATGTATCTAATCTAAAGCCGTATCGCGGGGAGTTCAATCGCACACACCACACAACACCCAATGCATTTTGAATACTAGCTATTCGCGTGAATACATCACGATATAGGAAGGGGAAAGACGATAGAGAAAGAAAGAATATAGAAAGAGAAAGAAGATAGTAAGAGGGGCAGGACTTAGGCAGCGAATATGTAGCGGAAGAAATAGTTACAAGGTAATTAGAAATGCCTTTCGAGATATGTTTTAAGATAAGGAGTTCATTTTGGCACGGATAGGAGTTGATGTTGTAAGGGTTGAGACATGTCTTAGAATGTATACATTGTCCTGGCTTACCTCTGAGGCTTGTATGGGTGTATGAACATGTAACTGAGGTTGAGGTGAAATGAAGGAGATTGGTGAACTGTGGTGATAAAAGTGAGGTATGTCAAATGATCAGCTGTACAGTGGACATGAATGAATAGAGCAGGACAAAAGGTTACCTTGGTGACCACTGAAATTTGTGAAAGTAATGATATGTGATGATGATGATGATAAAATGGAAGTGTTTATTTGGTGTTTGTAAAAATTAGAAAGTAAGGATTTACGTTGCTTATTATTTGATGTTATCAGTGTATATATATATTTATTTGATGTTATTAGTGTATACATGTTTGTAAGATGCACAGTCACGGACCATAAGGAGGTTTAATTTATCTATGAAATTTAGCCTAAGTCAAAATTAGAGGTGTCGGGGCCACCTTTCATAGATCATTTTAGAGGTTTCGAAAGAGAATTTCTCAATGTTTTCTAAATTTCTTTCGACGGGGCAAATGTAACATAACGCAAGGCCGCCATAGTAGTTCGCGGTCGCTAGGGGCAGAATCAACAGCGGGGAGTCGAGGAAGAGGAGCGAGAGCGGCACGTCGCAGGAGTGAGGCGGAGATTGGTGTTGGAATTTTGGCTGTTTTATTGGGGGAAGGAGGAAGTTTTGGAGGTGGGAGTACCAAGTGAGAAGTGCATTGACTGGCAGGAGTGGGAAGGCGAAGTGTGGAACTGTATGGACCGATCGGTGCTGTGGCGGAGCATATGGTATTTGGGTTGATAAAGTGACGTGGATAGTTTTGGAGGTATTGAAGATATTTTGCTATGTTTTCGCCATCGTAACATGTATTGATTTGTAGCTATATGTTGTTGCATGGATGGGAGAGTATATTATATAATTTGAATTTGTGTGTTGAATATCTGTCCTTTTAAATCGTGTTGCATACTTGATTGTATAAATAGGTCCGTGTCCATTCGAACTCCACATAGGTTACAGTATTGTGCAATTTTATTATTGTATTGAGTCATAACCTCAGAGGTTTTAATTGTTTTCCTCGCGCAATTCAAGAACAAAACTGCATCTTCGTGAGAGACGATACAATCGTGAGAAAAGAGTACTGAACCCAGCAGCTTTGTATTTGATGATATCACTTTACCAGAATTCGTTTAATTCAGCGTGTCGAAAACTCTTTTTACGGATTCGGTTCTCAGAAGATATGTGATAATGCAATCTATTCCCATGAGTAAATTGCTCATACTAATTGAAATGGGTTGTCGGTCGAGGGATCTAGCTGTCTTTGGAGATATCATTTAACTGCAAAATTGATTCATGACTCTTATTTTCAGACTAATATGAAATATATAGGCAATCCCACTAGTTCTCCCCACTGCGGATTTTTCAGTCCTAGTGCAGCTGCGAAGAGAACGTTATTTTTATGTGTTACATTCTCTAGGATCCGATTTTCCATCTAAACCTCTTCAATTCTTTCAAATTACAGGCATAAAATGCCTATCCATCCTTTCCTGATGGTGATAATAATTGATTCTTGGTAGTGTAACATACATTATGACTATTAAAGCATAAAAAGTCAGATATACATATTCTTAACTAGATATAGTTCCTATCAATACAGAGGGAAATTAAATTTATCCGTTATACAAGAAATTCACCAGCAGTTGGCAAAAAATGGCAATTCAGATTTCTGCGGAGACGGTTTCTGCACCCAGTGCTCTATTTCCTGGAATTAAAACCGAGGTCCTTGTTTCTTGGATCCCCAACACGAGTGTGGACGACGCTTTTTTGCATTGGTGAGGGGGAAATCCAAAGCAGCCAACTTCCCATGAGCAAGTGAATTTTTCGCTGTTAAATGTTTTATCATCTTGCTCACAAGAGTTCTTGGAATCCAAATTTGCATGGTTACTTCAGCCCCTAAGTCCTTTCTTGTCATCTGCCAGTGGTTGGTGATTTAGGGTTCCTTTGGTAATTGCAGTGTTTCTAGTAATGCAAATTGTATATTTATGTGGCAATTTACTCGCTCAAACATCGAAATTATTGAATGAAAATTTAGGTTATCATAAATGCTATGCTGGTTGAAACCCACAACGTCTTTGCATGAAGTTAAATTATTGATGTGAGATGCATATTAATGTTGTGGACGTGGATTAATTTACGTGCCTTGAAGAAAAATTTGTTTAATAAAAAATTATCGCATCACCCCAATTTACTACTTGAAGCTTTTCAACTCTCCTTGTAGCCTTGGCCCAAAGATTTTTAGGGTATTCGTGACTGCAGTAATGTATTATGACGCCTTTTTTTATTCTCAATACGGTTGAATGCCCTACGTGTAGTGTTAGTGGCAAAAATGAATTATTCTACTCGTAGGCTGGACCTGGATGTTGTAGCTAGTCGGTACTGAAGCTAATTTGTCCACATAAACACACAATAAGGTTGATAATTGCAACCATTAAAAGGCTATGCAAATTACAGTCGTTTTGGCTTGGACAGCCGTCCTTGCCTAAGTAATGCAGCAGTTTTGGCGTAATTTATCTGAGGCCATTACTTCTCGTGACTGAATATCCTAGTGGACTGCGGGCTCGAAATAGACGCTGAAAAACAAGCTGTAAGCTCTACCCTTGTGGCGCTAAGATCTATAAAAACTGCATTCTATGTTTCTGTTATAAATGTATTCTATTAGCAGTTGTATAAGTCACATTTGATCATTTTTAATTAATGAATAAAATCAATGAATTTTATTGAGCATATTAGGTGCAAAAGCAATTAAATGTTTCTTCCAAATGCTTGCCTAAATTTACCCCTTCGGGTTTGAAGTAACAGCGCCTAGGATATACCTTGTATCACCTTGAGCTGTAATTTCATTTCTTTGATTATTGTCTTTTATTTTTGCATCTTTTTTTTATAAACATAATATATTGAATATCTTTCTCAAATCGTGTTAAGAAAGTTACACGATTCAGGTAAGTCTGTAATATATAATTGCTCCCGATTCTTCCTATATAATTTTCTTAAACACCCCTTCTTAAGCCTTATCATGTTTTTATAACAGCTCTTGTTACCGAGGAATATTACTTGGCATTGTCATTAAATATTTCTTTAAATGGTGACCTCTAATGAGGACGTCATGTATGTACACTCTCCGAGAACGCGGATGATTTCCCATAACGTATACATTAGTTTGGGAATAGTTGCGATGAATCCCTCTATTTGGTTAAGTGACACCATTCTCCCAGCTCTCTCGAATCCGTGTCGAGCACATGACCCAATTCTCTGTTAACAAAAAAGGGCCATGCTAGGGCCCTAGGCCAAGCCATGGGTACTAAGGTCATGGGGTTAAGCAGTGCCTGGGTGTATGGTAAACGTGGGACAGCGTCCAACAGGATGACCAGAGATTAGGGCTGAGTACAGCAATTGAATTGATTAAAGATAGAGAGGCCCTCGTGAAGGGGGAAATTTTGTAATATCTACGAGCAGAGGGGCTCCAGAAATCTAGCAGGGGTTCTGATATCTCTATCATGCGGTGATGGCTTCCACAGGATTAAATTTGTTCTCTTCATATTTAATGAATGAAATTGATCCCACCAGATAATGAAGAAATCTTATTTGGATTCCGTCCAAAATACATTGGGGATAATTAACGACTTTGGCAAGGAATTCCGTTTCGTGGAAACCTATATTATTCGGCAAATATTTTGATCAAGTTTTAAAATTAGGATTGTGTTTACTTGCGGTTCCACAAGTTTAATGACCTGTGAATGCATTTTAAAATGTTTTCCTAATATTTCTTGTTCATGATATTTTTCTTAAATTGCAACTATTATAATCCGAAAAAAATTATCTATCTCGGAAATGTCATTAATGAAATGCAAGAAAAATAATAAAAGAAGACTATATAAAAAATGTATACATCTGTAAAATTTATTTTCTCAAAGTTAAGGCTTTAAGAAGCTTGAGGAAATTTATTTCTGTATTTATCGATCCTCTACCTCATCTGTTAAGCAGCGTTTACACATAGCAGTTGACTGCTATGGCAGTCGCGAGATGCGCGATGTATCTATATCGCTACTGCTATGATGCGTCTGCACCAACTTCTATGCAGCTTATGGCCGCTATTTAGGCATTGTCACAACAAATAAAAAGAGTTTTATTTCATTAGTGACTGATGCTTAAATTTTCATGAAATTCTTCAAGCAATAAATTCCATTGACGATTATCTTTTTTTCCCATTCTTTAAAGAGTAGAATCTCCCCTTTTGGGGAGGGATATCCTTGTAATCATATCCAAATTCCCGGTTTCAGACGTCGTGTGTTGCTTTCCGTTGGCGATTGTTGCGATTGTGTTGGATACATTTCTGCTGGAAAGTAGACGGGCTTCAACTTTGCTAATAGCTCGAACGTGGATCGATAGTTTCGGCATGTGTCCAGTATCGACCTGAACTCGCATCGCAGTTCTTATTTACACATGCGAGTGGAGCTTAATAGTTGTTAGCAGTTGACCGTCGCAGCAGTCAACTGCTACGTGTAAACGCACCTTTTTTTCGAACTTTGTAATGTCGATTTCACTCAAATCGAATCTTTCACATTAACTGCTGCATTTTGTATCTGTGGAAGACCAATACTGTAGGCCATTTGACTGGGCGATAGCAATGCTTTTAAGGCAAGCTGTTTGAAACGTTTCTTCTCTTGGCGGGGCAAGAGCCTAGCCACGTTGACACACTGGTTCCCGTGAGATCACCGATGTTCCCGGACAGAGGTTGGATGGGTGACTCTCCTCCATACCTCTACCGCGGTTCTCTTGTCCCCTGTCTGCGCGTGGCGGGCAGGTTAAATGTTGGTCGGCACAATGGAGGTAAAGAGGTTTCCAGAAGGCCCCCGCCCTCTCCTCCAATTTACATTTTGTCTTCTCTCGGCGAGCTTTCTATACGGATTTATTTCCGCCACACTTTTTCTAAGTCATTGATGGTATTTTGCCTGTCAAGGTAGATTTTGATGAACAATAAAGTCTTCACATCAATATAAATTCTCAAATTATTCCCTCTTTTTATCCATGAATACGTGTTATTACATTGGTACTGCCGATGGAGTAATATAATAAATTTTTGATGCGTTTGCGTGAATGCGTTTTGTAAAACATCCAGTTCCAATGAATACTCGCGTATTTTCTTATAGCCGTTTATCCATTCACATTTTTGTAGAAAATGATGAACAACTGAATCATTATCAGCAACTATAACCTGTACATTATATCCATCATTTACTCATGTACCGCCTTCAAGGATAGAATCAATTTTTTAGAAATAAATTCATGTAATATTTTGGTATTTCTAGCTTTCTGGTTCCATTCTTTTCTCGTAACAGCCACTTTGGTCAGCGTTGGATGTAAATAGATTATCTTCCGTCACAAGTGTTGTCATCAGATCAAAGACTCTTTCCGTTCAACCAGAAGGCACGTACAGTTACGAAGGTGAAAGTATTGTCATCAGACGCTGACCTACGCCGCTACACCCAAAATATGGAGCCAAAAATGATTGTGAGATTCTGCGGAAGCCCTTTTACTAAGATTTCATTATTTGTTTATGTGGCTCTTTCATAGGCGTCAAAACCGATCACCAGTTTTCGAGAGAGAATCACGAATTTATTTGTGCTTGAATGAAGGTTCAGAAACAGATGAAGATGCAGATTCTTTCAAAAACCCTGAAGCCTATGACCGAATCGCTTAGTTCTTGAAACGTCAGTAGCAATGGAGACACCAACTGGGAGGAAGGCATGAGAGTAATTAACCTAACAGATAAGCAGGGAAGGCACCACATCTTACGTACTGTCATTATCAAGTAAATGAGTAAGCCTACTGTTGCTATCCTAAGCAATGTTTATTTACGACGCGTTTCAACACCTTGCGTCGTTATCGAAACACGTCATTAGTAAAATATGTTTTTTATGAACGGTAAAAGTAAATTTAACAATATTCACTTATTTAATAATTATGTAGCAATGTTTAGTCAGTATAATTTCGCTTATATTTAACAATATAAGAGGTAATATGTGAATAATAGATATGGATCTATTTTGGTAGTTCGTTTTGGTTTTGGTCACGAAGTTTTGTTAGCGATGTTCCACTAAGATTACCACTTCGCCAAAGCAGAAGAAAAACCGAATTATCTGCCGTTGTGTTGAATAAAATAATATATTCTCTATGAAAAATTCATCCTTTAAGCCAATTTCCTCACGTCGTCGTCTCAAGAGAGATCGGCGGCCATTCTATCGACAATCGGCCACGATTGTCTCCCACGCTTAATTGGCGATTGCGCTCTCCCAACAAACGGTCCGAGGATCGAAATACGTCGTCCGGCTTGTGTCACACCCTCTCGGGCCAAGAGGGGAGTCCGTGAATTCCTCGGGAGGAGGAGAGGGGTTAGTTCTACAGGGGAGAGATGTTGGGAGCCGAGGCACAGTCGAGAGTCCCTCGCCTTGCAAAGGGAAACGTATTTGCTCCCCCCCTTCTCCTCCAGTATAACCCAACTCCCGCAATTAGCGGCGTAGACTCAGGTGGCGAGGGCCCAGAGAACAACCCATCTTGCAATAGCAGTCCCCTCCCCCCTTTCCCCCATTACCCCATTGCATTGAGAAACAGTCCCACTGTACCCGCCCCCAATGACACCCATTCCACCCCCTCCGGGCACACCTTCCCCAGAGATCTACATTTCTCCCCGAACCCCCCCTCCACCTTTTCACAAGGAACAGTTCTCACTCGTAGTCCGCAAGGCCGGAGGGGGCGGCAGTTTGAATTGCAAATGGTCGACGCGTTTCGGGAAAAATCGTCGATCCGTGCGTTGCGTGTCAGATGGGGAGGAGAGGAGTAGTCTCGGAGCTAAGTTTGTTCCCCAGATAAAATCGCCCGGCGGGACGGGTGGGAGTCAAGAGGGGCCTCGTGGAAGTCAAACGGGGCGGGGACTCGGTGCCAAAAAAAGAGAGAGTGAGGGCTCATTATCACGGTGCCGGGGGCGATGGTTTGGGGGATATGTTTTTTTTCCTCTCTCTCACAGAGCGCTCTCCCAAACATATGGTTTGGGCTAGGCGCCGAGTTTGCTCCAGTGCATTCAACGGAAACGGAACCAGGGCTTCTCATTCGTCCTCGCGTCACGCCATTTCACTCCTATAGCAAATAAGCCTCCTGTTTTGCATGTGAGCGTCGAGGCACGCTGAAGCGCTGGGACGATAATGATGTCTAAAACCTGTTATATTGCTCCTATACGGTGTGCCTCGCCCGTTTCTGGAAAAACACCCAGTCGGAGTAAAAGGTGGATGGGGAGCCAACTACATACTATATTTGGGAGATACGCGCTTCCTTCAAGCCGCTAAGGTCGCAAGCTTCAAGTCCCTCCTGGTAAAATTGAGAGTTTTTTACGTATCAAGGTAGGTTTTGATAGGTTTTCCCAACCCTTATTTGCGTTGCATTTGCTTCTAACTGCTTTTCCATGCAGCATTACCGTTTCGGAATATCATTTTTTCTATATTTATTCATATAATCTAAAAATTCTTATTTTTTCTCGCCCATCCTGGGATATCCTAGCATTTCACCTTTAATTACAGCCTTCAATGACCCATTGTAAATATATTAGCTAGAGTATTGGAGTGACACGACACGACCTGAGTGACCTAATGGAAAATTATTTTATTTTTTAATTTTTATAGTTCGACTGTAATGTAAGCAGATCCCAGAGCCACATCAGCTAACCCACCCCTAATAATTTAAGTTAAGTATGCGATGGTGGCATATTCTTTCACTGTAGAAACATTGATGCGTAAATACCGACAAATATTGAAATCTGAAAAGGGTATGTAGCCGAATGTGGGAGTGAGGAAATTGAGATCATTGCGTCTATTTCAGCTTAGGCAATATAGCAGTAGAACGGAGTTGAACCGACCTTAATGAGTGATTTTCATGTGATATTCCACTTGTTCTTTGGATCTCTGCCTTTGCATAAGGTATCAAGGTGATCAGCGTAAGAGACCTGGTTATCGAGCGGTTTCTCAATCGTGAAAATGGTCGTTGATCTTACTGAGACATGATATTAAATAATCGATCACTTCGTAGCAACGCGTATACATGGATCAAAACTCTCACGTAGCCAGTGAAATCAGAGGAATCTTTGTTTGGTAAAAGTATAGGTACCTAAATAATAATCGCTTTAATTCTACCAAGTCATTTTTCTAGTTTCGATTAAAGTGTAGCTGTATATTTTCTGCGTTTGAAAAGAAATATTCTGTAACACTGCGTTGTGAATTAATCATCATTGTTATGTTAAATAAGGAAGGAAAAATTTCTCACAAAAAATCATCATTAAGAAGAAATCTGTCGTAATTAAGCTATAAAAACATTACTATGACCTAAGTTAACTTCTATATTATGCAATACAATATTGCATGCTTTTGAAGCGGCTTGTTGATTTCTATGTAATGCCGTCATTTATTAAATGATTCCAGAATACTTAGATGTTACCTTTCGCTTGCGTTAATTTAAACTTCAATGTAGCCATAAAAATATTTTCATACGTATTTTGCTGTTCTTTAATGGTTTTCATTCCGATTAAGTGTTCGCGCCGACATTTCCAAATAATTGGATACATCGTAGCCACTCTTAATTACACCCGTCGGCTCTCCGATTTGTTTTTTCTCCCATTGTAATCCATCTTTCGATCGTTGTTCTCTCCGCTGCTAATTTCCCGGAAGAGTGACCGCGAATCTAGCTTTCTTGGCTCCCTCGAGTAGGACGCGAAACATTCAGAAGCCCGCTCGCAAAAAGGTTACCTTACCTCCACGACATATGCACCTCTCGGATATCTTCCAAAGCCTCTTTTGTGAGGATACTCCGTTCCCGTAACATAATATCCGTCCCAGCACGAAAATACACCTCTACTCTAAGGAAGCCATCATGACCCCGTATGTTTTTTTTATTCATCGCCCGTGCCACGGACGGCGTCCTATTGAGCAAGTCTTCTCCCCGCTCTCTGGAACTCGTTGCGCGGTTAAAGTCAGGACCGCGTTCCTCGATAACTTGCTCCCTTAGGACTTCCTCACCATGGAACCCTAGGGTTGGAAGAATACCCAATGATCCTCAAGAGAAGGCCATCGTCGAATTGCTTTTCGGAGGTCATTATATGACCCAAGTGGACTGAGTGGGGAAAAATGTTTCCGATGCATCGTGCACGCTTTATCCCTCTCCACAGTTTTTTGCTCACCTGGGAGCTACTTCCCGGCACCAAAGTTGGTCCAAGTACGGTGCAAGGCGTGCGTATTTCAGCCAGTGAGGAGGTGGAAATTTCTTTCTAGATTATTTCCTTTATTAAACCTTCGTATTAAAAATACAATATTTACGTCCCATTTATGACCTGGAGAATCTAAAGAAGAATGCAGTGCTAAAGCCGACGGTGTTTCACAGGAAATATAAAGGCTGCGAGTTAGGAACACGCTTGACATTAGTCTTTATGTTGAAGAATAGGGAAGACGACCAGGGACCTCAACCTTTCCCATGGTACGTGCCACCAGAATCAGAAGGAAAGACACATCTGTACCACCAATTGATAACATTTCTGTTTTGAGAAAAAGTCGTGAACGCTCGCATTATAAGGGACATAATTTAGAATTTGCATATTTAGCCCCTTTGAATTATGAATAATCCGTTATACATGGATTTTTTTGTTTTTTTTCATAGTTATTTTCATCAAACAATTCACGTATCACATTTTTTTAATTTCCGTTAATGGTGCGCATAGTGTCAGTTGAGAACCCTAGAGCTAGATGGTTTAATGTAGCTATGAAATCAAGACAAAACTGGTTTTGCTACCAGTTAGCGCTGAAATTTATTCATTAGGACTAGTAGGCTCAAAAATTTATTTGGGGAAACTTTATTCTTCGGATTATCATTATTTGAAACCGCACAATGGGATTAATCCTGCCATTTTATGTATTTTTGAACGAAAATGTGATGGGGTATTGATTTCCTGTCATTCAAATGTATTAAAATAGCAACTTTATTTTTGTTCCTTCGTAGTGCTTGGATTTTAGATTTCATGTTTCTCTTAGCTGATCCGTTACTAGCGTGCCGTAATAGAACAACGGAAGTGATACGGTTGGCGCTTAAGCTATCTCGTCCCGCTAAAGACAGTATGTGATGTTACGTCTACCAGATCTGTTAGGGACTAACCAACTAATAATTTTTTCCTGACTGCCATCTACTGTCGTTTTCAGCCTCTTTGGCTATCTTCAGGGCTGAAAGATGTTGCTTGTAATCGGTAGGATTGCTGAGTGCATCACAGCTTGGCTTGAATATTGAGTACCGTTGAGAGTGTTTAATAAAAGCTAATTATATAGTTAGGGAGAGATATATACCTGTTTGCTGGACAAATACATTGCTGATACTCGTCATGCTCCCGTAATGATTCTAATAATGTATCATCTCTCTTCCGAGTTCGCTCCCGAGGGCTCGAGGTTACGTTTTTGAATGTGAAGGAAAGGCACTTTCTTTGATTCTTTTTCTCCTAACGACCCATGGGGAACGCACTTTTCCACTTCCTGAAGCCGTTGTTGTCACGCTATGTGTTTTCCTTGGTTCAGCACTTCCATTTTATCGTCCCCAGGTAAAAAATTAGGTCTGGGGCAGGGATACTGTCTGGGGACATGAGATAATTTTTACTAAAAAATATGAAGTCTTGTCTGCCACATCTCCGTGAAACAGAAACGAAACATCTACACCTTGTTGAAACCAAAGACCGAAAAACAATGGAAGTATAATCCGTCATGTTTCACATTCTATTTATGACTCCATCACATTGAAAACTTAATTAATTAAGTTAAAAAGTTAACTGAAATAAATGAGTGAAATAATCTACTCAAAGAGAGCGTGAACGTTAATTAACGTATGTTGAAACATGCAATGAATTTTACTTCGCGGAATCGTAAGTGATTTTCATTCCTATTTATGAATATAATGTTGAGAAAGTACCAGCCTACACTTATAACTAGAAGTGATGAAACCGGGAAAAGCAGATTTGACTAATTGCAAAAATGATAAAGCTCATAACTTTCAAGCACAATTGAATAAATGTTCCATTCGTATAAAAACGGTAGTTTTATTGGAGAAAATATGATGCATGCAAAACTTTTTTCATCAAGCAGGATTGTAAGTGTTTCTATTTCAGATATTTTCCTGATTAGGGTACAGCGGATATGGGGAGTGAACAGAGTCTTTCTGGTCAGTCGACTACATCTCCCTCGTTACCTGTTGAGCGATAATTTATATTTAAATTCTCACGCATTTAAAACAATTTTCTTTCCAAAGCTTTGGATATCAATTTTTCATTGGAGATAACCCTTTCCAAAAATCGTTATTAATTCTCCATGCATATTATAGCATTGGTGTACAAATGATTCCTGTGCTCAGCATCGCGATCCCTATAACTAAAACCCTGATATAATTTAACCTCGTCACGTCAGGCGAAACTGCAATCTAGCACATCAATCAGCTCCTTTATCTCAACTCTTTATACCCCTAGTATCAATAGAGTTCGTCTCATTCGATTATATATCACGTAACGTGTCTATTGCCTGTCACCTGACCCGAATGTCAACCTACGCGAGCCTTAAAAATACCACTATCGAAAGCGTTTCATCTTACCTGCATTGCGTGTCCCAGAAATCAGATAGTAAATCATTGTGGAGCAAGAAGTGGCCTGCCTCTTAAATCTTATCCGTTCTCGCCCAGATAGTACTTGGAGAATACGGTCGTGGTTCAGGATTATGTGTTTAACAATTGTTCGTGGGCTCAAGATCGAGTATAATGATTCAGTTCCGTTCATCTAATTCACATCTAGTTTTACACTTCTAGTTTTACACTCTCATTTTTAATCCTCATGAGTTGTTTTATTCACTATAGCGTAAACTCTACCAGAAAACATTTTATGGGACATTTAACCGTGCCAGTATTTCTATTTCATGTATGTTTATTGTTTTAAAAGGCAGTCCAACGGCTTTATCGGCTAATAGAAACCAGTGTTGTTATAAATATTTAAGAGCATCTAACTTGTCCTGAATATTGAATTCGTGCATGCCTTAGGTTCAAATTAAGAGCAAATTAAAGGTATTAAATATCTCATCCCCAAATATTTCCAACAGTTTAGCATTTAGCTCTCTGAATCCTTCACCTGGCGGACATTTTCAATGACTCGTGGCAACCCAATGAGGTCGGCGGTGAATAATGGCTGCGTGGTTTACTCTAAATTTGTATGATCTTCCTCAAAACTCACGAGGACCAGATTAGTCTCCTGATATCGGCAGTGCTTCAGCGTCATGAATGCAGGAAGCAGTGTGTAGACCAAGGAGGTCATGATGTGATGGAGGATGCACCGCAGTTGATTTAAGAAGCCATGGGGTATCTTGATAGTTGTTGGCATACAGGCTTTCTACTTGCGGCGTTCATTTGAAGAAATTTGTTTTGGTGCGCAGTAAACTTTGGTATGGAAAGATTAATACGCCCACGTAACACCGTGCGAGCCACCACGAGGGTGTGTGGCAGGGGGCGAAGATCACCAAACATGCAATATTGACATGCAACTAGGCTATTGTAATGGAGACATGCTAGATAATATGGTCATAATGTGGTTAGTATCTACATAGTAATCAGGGGATTGGTTGCTTATACATGCATCATGCACTACAGACTATTCTAGCAATATTTCACCTACCTATCCCTTTGATATGCTGCCTACGCTCTTTAATGGTACGCGGAAAAAATGAGATTTTAAATCTAGCATCACGAAAATCTGTCTCTCTAATCTAGTTAATCTGATCAAACCTACCATAATACGCAGGAATTATTAATACTTATTTAACGTTACCTGTAAACAAACCAGTTTCGAATTTACTTAAAAGGTTACACCTAAATTTTAACCTGCATTATGATAGTAATTCCCATCCTGGTTCTTCTATTAAACTAGTAACGCTAATCCAATTATATAACGGCCTTTAGCAAATCTAGCTGATCTCCTTTCAACATACCCAGATTCCTGTATCATACCTTCCTTGTACGGATCCCATATACTGGCAGCAAAATACGAACAGATGGTTCAGTTATAACTACGAACTAAGATGGAGATTACTTATTTACAACTTCAGATTACCGTCAATTAGATGATGTCGCCTATCCACTTCACGATATCTTACTATAATTCCTGCCTGCGCTTGAAACCTGATTGATGCCTCAATATTAATGGGATTCATTTTTAAAACTCATTGAAGAAATAGGAAAGTGCGAAAACAAGCGAAAAATATTTAGTCCAAATAAATTTAAATAGAACAAGTTTTAGTAATAAAATTAACTCTAATGGGGACCAAATGCATTAATGTCTCCCTTAAAAGCCTTATAAAGGTGCTTGCAAAAATAATTTCATCCATTAGTATCGTGAGTATCAAGCCGTACCCCCGTGCCGACCGAAATGGCGGACCTTGCCTCAATTCAGCCGCGATGCCTCCTCAAATTCTTTCTAACCTCCGCGATTGAACCTGAGGAAAGTTTGCTCCGTGCGAAGTTTGCCGGCCGGAAAATATGTAAAACAAAAGAATAAACCTAGCGCGTGCGGCATGGATCTCTCTCGCATCGACCTCGCGGGGTTTTTATGTTCACGCTCACGATAAGAGAAGTAGGGAGGGAGGAGGGAAAACAATATGATTCCGCCGTTATTTGTTATCTCCTTCCCTTGGGATGGGAGGCGGGAGAAGGGGAACGAACTCAAATATAAATTTCGGAAGTGGGAATCAATGTTCCCCCTGGGTCAGCACCAGGATTACGAAGCGGGATGGAGGTGAATGGGAAGGAAGAGCTGGGGGTGGGTGGGAAGGGGTTGGAGAGGGGAATGGGGTAGATAGACGGATGGGTGGATGAAAGATTGGAGTGGGCGGAGGTACAATACTGGTGGGGAGGTTGAATCGAAAGGGTGGGTGTTTGGGTGGGGATGGAAATGGCGCCCAGGATGGATTGCCGGGGAAGAAAAATGAGGGCGATTAGTCTGCGGGAGGGTTCCCCTCGACTGGGCGCTAGGTGGGCTCCACGGGGCTCGTGGGAGCAGATGTTTCGCGGGCAACAATGGACGAGCGGGCGGAGGGTGGAACGAAAGAAGGTAAACGTCGCGAGAGCTATTACGAGGGTGGATGGGAATGCGGTCCATGGAGCCGCGATCGGGTGAATCGGGAGAATGTTGGAAACGATGGCTGGAAGCGGGAAGATGTTTTGACAAATTGCCGGCCGGTTTTCCAGTCGATAATGCTTGAGTTGCGGTAAGAGAGAGGAGGCCTAGACCATGTTTAACTCGGGGAACAAAGGCTTGAAGCGTTGAAAGAGTACTGCTGTCCAGGAAGCCAAGTAAATGCGATGGAAAAGCACGAAGGAACGAGTAAGTAGAAATACACAGGCGCAGATAGAAATATACCAAAAGAAGAATCTACATCTTAATGACTAGTCATCAATTCCAATATTAGTTGACACAGGTACCTACTAAAGTCTTCTATCTCTTCATTTTTAAATGAGTCATTTTTTCGCCTCCCTCACTGTTTGTTCCACAAATTTCATACGCTTTCTTTGCAGTTCTTCTGATTTACTTTTCCCACCACAACTGTCTTCATTAGACCACTATATCTTTGACACTCCCGTCCACTTTTTAAATTAGGCATATGTTTTCTTTCACTTTTCTCAAGACAACGTTTGTCTCTGAATCGATCCATTTTATCTTCATCATTCTTCTGCAACACCAAATCTCAAATGCTTCCAATCGTGGCCTCTCTGCCGTTGTTGTTATCGTTGATGATATTCGTACCAACATGCAAAATACTGACACCTTTTTGTTGCTTCTCGATGGTGTATATGATTATCCGGAACTAAAGGGGTATAGACAATATGGTCTAACGTTGTTTAACTTAGTGCTTTTACTTAACAAATCACTTTTTGCTGATAAAAGCATTGAACTAAATGAGAACAATTTTATCTGGGATTTCGAGTAACTTGAAATGGGTGAAGCAACAAAGCAATAATGAGTACCTTATTCCAGGTATAGAGGGTATCGCTAATGGAAGGATAATACTATTTATTTAGTCCGAGGACAGTATCCGTAGGAGCACACAAATCGCACATTGTAGCAATGTTAAGTTCATAATAGCATAAAATATTCCTAGAAAGTATTATTATACATATCTTTTTGCAGTATTGCAATTTTATTGATTACAAACAAGCATTACTAAAGTTTATCAATACAAAATAACTAATTTAGAGGTTTTTATTATATAAATAGCAAATTACTACGTTACAGTTATTGCAAAGTTATAATAATAATTCGGATTTGAGTTACTCTATACAGTTGAAAACATTGGCTATTTATTACACATTGAACTCAATGCTAATGAGTTATAGACGGTAATATATCTGAGTGAACTATTAAGTCTGGATATTTGTGTTTTGGCTGCAATTATGGTTATTTGATTTAATGATGGTTTACTCAGAAGGCTTTTCAGATCTATAGATGGACGTAGGTAGGTCTTCATAATTTATTGGACCGAACAAGGAATGAGTTTTGATGTTTTGTCGTTTTATGGGTGGGACAGGCCAGGAGGGATGCAATCCTGCAAGTGTAAAGAATAGCAAAGAAAGGCCGTGCATGGGCAGGACAGACTAAGGCGGCTATATAACTTACAGTGTGAATAATGGTGAAGGAATGCCGCTTATGAGATATTTGCAGGTAGTAGCGAAGGATGTAAAGAAGAATGATTATATACATATGAATAGGTTATTTGATAGGAGAACCGAAGGAATAGCTGTGTGATACTAATGTTAAGGTTTTGATTTAAAGATGGTTCATTTATAAAGCTTTTCAGATCCATAGGGATACCATTCCATAATTTATCAGACCGAGCAAGGAAAGAGTATGAGAAGAGAATAAGGTGGCGTCATTCAGTAGGTACACAATCGTAGGCAGGATTAGCGTTTTAGCATATTAGCGTTAAGTGAGTAGGCGAAGTAATAAAGGCTGGCAAAGTAGATAATGTTAGGTTGATAGTAATCTCAATATTAATATTAACTAAACCATCTGTTCGTTTTTAACTCAGAGTTGCATATATACTTGTCGTCAATCGTCCATATTAGTCATTACTAAATACATTTATGTGTACATTTTTTGGAGCGTGGTAGCCTAGTGGGTAGAGCGCTTAGCTACTGATCGAAGGGTCCCGGGTTCAAATCTGGGTGAAGCTTTTGGACCCCCAGGACGAAAAAATCCTCGGAGTGCGAGGTGGCCCAGGGAAAGAAACTTGCCCCCCTACCCTGAATGTGTGAAATTCACACGTCTGTGGCTGAGTCCGGGGCGTCCGGAGGAGCTCTACCCTCACCTATCCAAACCAACCTTCGGGTTGAATCACTGAGTGAGTGGTAGGAATCCAGCATCTTGATTAATACCGATAAAGGAGTAGATACTTTTAAAAACGTTTTTGATTGTGATTGTTCCTACTTTTGCTAAGGCTAATTATTTTTTCAGAGCGTCTTTAATTAATCTAAGCGTATCATGCATGAAATCATACCAGACCGATTTCAGTAACAAATGCCTCCGATCGATATATCTTGTAGCGGAATCGTATCCTTACAAAAAAACACTATCCCGAACAAGTCCTCAGGTCCCGATGAAATTCCACTTCGTGTGTATAAAGAATTATGGCTCGATTATTGGATTATCGAAATGGCTCCGTATCTTAAAGTAATATTTAACAGATCCCTAGAAGAACAAGCGGTTCCCAAAGACTGGAAGATAGCAAACATGACCCCAATTTTTAAAAGCGGCGATAGGGAACAGCCATGTAATTATAGATCAATATGATTAACGTCACTGTCATGTAAAATTATAGAGCATATAATAGTTACACCTATAATGGAACACCTCGATAGCCAGCCAGGATTTATTGATAAAAAACCAGCGCGGAAAGGGACGGTATTGCGAAACTCAATTAGGTCTTTTTGTTCATGATATTTTAGTTTTCGGAGAAGGTAACGTACAGGTAGACGCAGCTTTTCTTGACTTTAGAATAGCGTTCGACAAGGTTCCCCACTGTAAATTAAACGCAAAGTTAGCATCTTATGAGATAGAGAGAAATATAGTAGGCTGGATATGAAACTTCTTACATGAACGCCTTCAAAGATGGTGTCAGTTCAAGTGAAGTAAAAGTTGCATCGGGTGTTCCCCAGGGAACCGTGATAGGCCCAATTTTATTTCTTTTCTACGTAAATGACTTGAATACAGTAGTTAAAAATAGCAAGCTCCGTCTTTTTTCAGATGATGCAGTAGTGTAAAAGGAAATTAGAAATGAAAAGGACATTCAGTCTTTAGCTAAGGATTTAAATCGATGCGATCGATGATTGGTGTGATAGTTGGCAGCTAGAATTAAATTTGAAGAAATGCGCCGTATTGAACTTTTGGAAAAAGAATAGCTTTCCCCGGAATAATTATTGCATCAAAGAAAAGAAAATATCTAACGTAGAATCTATTAAATAGTTAGGCGTCACAATCACTGAGAAATGTTATGGGGGAAAAACATCAGGGAAATAACTAATGTAGCAAACCGTAGATTAGGATTCGTAAAAAGGGTTCTAGGCAAATGCAATGAGAGAGTACGAGAAAGAAGCTATTTTACACTTGTCAGGCCTCATTTTGAATATGCGGCTAGTATATGGGATCCGTACGAGGAAGGTATGATAAAAGAATTAGAGCATGTGCAAAGGAGATCCGCTAGACTTGTTAAAGGTCGTTATGATAATTGTATAAGTGTTACGAGTTTAATAGAAGAACCAGGATGGGAATTACTATCAGAACAAAGGTTAAAATTTAGGTCAAACCTTTTAAGTAAATTCGAAACCGATTTGTTCACAGATAATGTTAGATATATATTAAGAACCCCTGCGTATTATGCTAGGTTTGATCAGGTTAACAAGATTAGACAGATAGATTGTCGTACCGATAGATTTAAAATGTCATTTTTCCCGCGTACCATAAGAGAGAACAATAGGCAGTGTAGCAAAGGGATAGGGAGGTGAAATATAGTCAGAGTAGTCTGTAGTGCATGATGTATGTAATAACAATCAATTATCCCTTTCTTATTTCGTAGATATTAACCATCTAGCTGTATGTGACCCTATTATCTAGCATGTCTCCATTAAATATCCTAGTTGCATGTCAATAGTGCATGTTTGGTGATCTTCACCCCCCGCCACACACCCTCGTGGTCGCTCGCAGGGTATTACCTAGATGTAGATGTAGAAGAGTTTTGATATTTTGTCGTTCTATGGGTGGGACAGGCCAGGAGATACAATCCTGCTATTGTAAAGAAATGCAAAGAAAGGCCGTGCATGAGATGTTTGCGGATAGTAGTGAAGAATGTAAAAGAATGAGTCACATACATACGAAGAGATTAGTTGCTAGGATAGCAGCGTGATACCCATTTTTAGAATCAATGACTGGTGATGATGAATCAAGGGTATGGATTAGAGGAGGGGGGTATAAAGTCGACATCACTGGTCTCATGCATAAGGCTACAGCATGATGGTGCCGGGAGTTTACGAGAATGACCGCGATACGCCGGCTTCGAGGGTGCACCAGCCCGCATCGCGTAATCCGAGCTGCCGCCGTTCGTGCTTCGCGCTTTTTTTACGTAACGTAACAAAGCTTCCTCTCCTCCCCACGAGCAGCGGACGGATTGAACGTGGGGATCAGCTTGGGGCTCCGTACAGCTTCCGAGGTGGTGGGCGGTAGGAAACAAAAAACCACCGCGAACGGCTGGTGTGAGAAATGAAAGGTAAGCGGACGCCTCGCGCCGTTCTCTTTTTTTTTTATTCTTGCCAGGCGAGCTTCGGGGCATGCAGCCACTTGCCCCCGTGTGGGGGCGAGCCACGGTTGGGGTGAATTCGACGGATTCGAAAAGAATTGGATGTTAAAAGGTCAGTTCGATTCACGTAACTTGCACCACGATAAATGTCAGACTCATAAAAGCCGTCCATTTTGAAAACTGCGTATCTGTTGCTCGTAAATCTTGTTCCTCACGCAAGAGAGTCAGTTTGAATTTCTCATACGAATAGGTATGGTTTTTTGATAGATATTTACCCCATAGTCATAGCCGTATTGATTTCTTCGTGGTATCCTTCATCCACTCTGACACGTGCCCCAATTATAATCAAAATATTCATTCAGTAAACATTCTATCCCCTATAGATAAATGAATTCAATTATTATTCCGCTTCCAAATTTCCCTTCTGTTGATCCTTTCCCATTTTATGACTAGTTCCGGCATGATGTTTTTGCTTTCATCCTTAAACTTAACATTTGCATATTCGAACCTGTGTGCTCGGATATTGCACGTAATTTTAATGCCCCAAAGTGAACCGTATTGTGTTATTTATATTTTATTTTTTTTAGCTGCGATAAAGAATAAAAATGAAGATTTTGATCATTTTCCAATTTCGTTGAATTTAGAGAAAATTATTAATTGAATTATCCCTCCTGTACGTGCCTACGATATCTACGAGTGAAATACCAGAACTTTTTTTTAGCAATTCGTCCATATTAGTTCACTTATTCATTTCAATCTAGGGTATTTTTAGCTCAGAGCGTATTACTGCAGAGGTCATTTACGGGATTAAGGACAGGGAGGGAATCAGGTCATTTCAGCAACACTGGTGATGTGCAAAGTTCAGCCAAACCCCGAAATAGTGCCCGTTAAAATATACTGACTCTCCGGGAAGTCGAACCCGGGTTGTTGATCTGCGAAGCGTATTAAATTTTTGAATAAACTTCATTGGCCCTACATCCACCCTTATCACGTGGTCACAAATAATTATTAGTACAAATATTTTGGTAAAATATACTTTCCTTCTGGTTTCATATATATTAGGACCCATACGCTTCGTGCGGTCTTTATATTTGTAATTTTATAATAATAAACTGTAAATTCATTTTTTCTTAAGTACAGAAATGAGCGCCTGATTAGGATGCATCCTGTAAAATCTGGTCGTAATATTGGTCGCAAAATCGTGTATTTTGCAGCATAAGAATTTTCATCCTCACATCCTTTACTCTTCCCTCACATCCCCTGGGGGGGATCGGGTTGTTGTGGTGGCTAGAGTACTGGCCTCTCATCCCGTGGGCCCGGGTCCGATTCCCGACAGTGGCGGATTTTTCAGTTTAAAACTGGTCACTTGAGTGCTTAGTGGAGGGCATTTCAAGTTCAGTACTCCGTCCGTCGGATGGGACGTTAAGCCGTGGTCCCCTTGGCGCCTTTCATTATGAGTAGGCTAATGCCGACGTCGGGTTTCTCTCCACCCTTCCTCCGTTCCATGAAAACTCCTGCCATTACCCAATTACCCACCTATCCTAAATGGCGCAAATGACCTCAGCTGTCGTTCGCCTCCCCTGAATAACCAGAAAGAACCACATCCCCCGGGTTAGGGGTAGAGGGGGTCATTGGGCCTCATCTAGCACAGGTTAAAAAGAACAAATGTCAAAGTCACACGCTAATGTTTTTCTTTGCCATAAGAATTGGAAATAAAAGTGTAAATAAATTTTGGGAGTTTACAAATACTTAATACCAGCTATCTTTCATAATGACTGAATGCAGCACAATATATTTTGACGATTAATGTTAAAGAAGTTGTAACCTTTATTTAATTTAAAGCTAGGCACTTATTCTGATTGAAGTAATAGTAATTGGCGTGAATGTATTTCGCAGACTTCAATTTAAAATGGAAAGAAACGTTGGATAAGTAATGAGAGTGACATTTTTTTCATCCACTCCGAAAAGCTATAGCAGACTTTGGTATCACATCGTGGAAATACTTATTATTCCAGTCTCATCAAGGCAAGTTTAATGAGAGTTTTTTTGGATTAATTCACGAGCATCGCATTTCTGTCACGTCCCATGTACACAGGAGTGGTTGGAATTGTCTGCGGTGCCCCCGTAAGCCACGCCGGGGCATTCTCTTCAGAAAAGTCACCTCATCCGCTCTTTTCCACCTTTAAGTCCGAGAACAAGGGACACCATTGTTGAAGCGATTGCTCAGGAGCAATTCTTTCCGCTCATTTAATTTTACAGCAGTTCCGCCGTTCCAAAAAAAAGAACACGAACGCGGTCCCAGTCCGTTCGGGGAGAAAGGAAATATGAGAATCATCTTTCTTCCTGCTGAAAAATCGCAACAAACACAAGACTTCACGGCGTGGTGCTCAGTCTCTTTATAGTTTTTTTTTATTTATTCCGTGGGGAGGAGAATGGTTGAGGGAAGGGGGTTGAAGCGCTTAATTTAAGTTTAATCGAAGGTCTTCACCCGAGTTAATTGATTCCGTGTTTTTAATTCCGGTGATTTTGAGGAGACGTGGAGGGAGGTTGGAGTGAGGGGATGCTTGGGAGTTCCGGGAGTAATTTCGCGTGGAGCTGGCAACAGCGTGGCGAGTAATGGACTCGCCCCGGCTGGATAATCTCTCTCCCAAAAGTGGAGCGTTGTTTTCGGATTATGCGGAGGCGCTGCAGGTGGCGGCTCGGGACTCTCGGCACAGTCGCGCCAACCTAACTCCCCCCTGAAACTCCAGCCTCTCTCAGCCCTAAACTCCCCCTTCTCTCCCTTGTCCCTCCCCCACTTCTTCCCCACCCCACTCTTTAAAGCCCTTCCACACAAACCCCCTTTGCCATCCCCTCTTCCCAATCTCTCTCCTTACCGTCCCATGGGCGTAATTTGTGCCCGGGACTTCGTTCTGTTTGCGGGTGTCCGAGGGGAGTTTTTTTTTGTATCCTGTCCCTTTTCCTCCCCGGTGGGGAAAAAACAATAATAAGTAAATGTTGGTGTTACCACAAAAGCGGAGGTGGGACAACCCTTCCCCTCAGTCACACCTGCCATCACCGCTTACCCTTTTCCCAGACCTCCTAGGTCAGGTCTAGAGTACTTGGGTGGATGCGGGCTTCGTAGAAGGCTAAGTTAAGTTGGAACTATTATCCCGTATAATACAGGATTATAAATATATTGCTCCAAGAATTGGGAGCTGTGGCTCAGTAAAGCTATGCCATTAGCATGAAAAGTTTCATGCAATGTTAATATAGGCGTTAGAGATTTTCACTCTGAGAAGGATGCAGAATATACGATGGAGAGAAAGAAAGACGAGCGAAGGAGTATAAACCATGAGATATGTGGGTAAAGGAAGGAAATTGACAGCCTGACGGTAATTAGAAGGAGATCAACTAAGCGGATAGATAGCGTATCCCGATTCCTTTTGTAAATTTATAAGTTATTTAAATTGTAGTGTATTTAATTTTTGTAAAATGGGATGATGAAGAAGCCCTGGCTCTTGAGAGGGATGAAGGCAAATGGAAGTATTGGAGGTATAGCAAATTCCATTTCCTTATGATATCATAAATTTTAAGAAAAAGAGATATTCCTTGTGTCACGTGTAAAATTACATTCCCCCATTGAGACATCTTAATCAGCAGAAAAAATATAATCGTAAAAATTAATATCCTAGAATTAATAAGTCTAAGGTAAATGGAGGAGTTCGGTTGGTTTGGTGGCTGGAGTCTGGCTTCCTATTCCTAGGGCCACGGTTGAAATCCCGGCTGTGACAGATATTTTCAATGGTATACAGGCGTCTTGGCGTCTTATGGTAATAACAGACTAATGTCAACGCTGGGTGTCTCTCTGCCATCACTCCGTTCCGCCAAAGAATACCTACCCAATTACCCAGCCGTCCTAAATGGCTCAAATGATTTAAGCTGTCGGTCGCCTCCCCCGAATAACAACTACAGGGATATGGTAATTTTTTCAGGGGTTGAGGAACATCTTTTAGATTATTTCCATTTTCCTCCTCCTGTACCCCCGCATTGTTTGAAAATCCTCACTCCCCTCCTCCGCAGAATCTTTTTCTTCGTTACATCGCTTCGTGAGTTTCCCCAACTACAGCCAGCCCGTTATCGTCGCGACATTCTAGTCGATTTAATCGTGGGCACAATTTGTGTATAAACGCAAAGCGCGTCCCAATCCTTGCCAAACTTCTTCCTCCCTTGCTAAGTCCGGAAATGTTTATGCGCGCCGGCACAAATGCATTCAGGTGCGGGTGGGGAAAGGATGAGGGTGTGGAGAGACCAGGGTACCGCAAGTAGAGGAACGAACGGGATGTTTAAGGGTCATTTCCCTTCGGCGAACGACACCATCTCCCACACTTCCTCTCTCTCTCTCCCTCCTCTCCTCCACCGTTGACAAAGGGTTAGGACGGTATATATTCATGACGCGGGGGACCACGTCATCGCCGCATGGGTGGAATTTCAGCCGGCCGCACCAATGAACTGTGCAGCATCCATTTTGCTCGCTGCCCATCCGATGCGGTATCAACTCCCGCCTCTGCGCGCCGGCGAAATTCCCTCCCTCCCGATCGTCCGCATGGGCACCCTTAAGCACGCCCGTCTACCGCCGCGGTCCCGGCTAACAATCCCTAATGGCCGGAAGGGGTCATAAGTAGGTGCGTCTAGCGCCCGGTGAAAAAAAAAGTCAACCCCTTTTCCGTGTCGGTCCCGCTTTCAAGCGGCGGGCCCGTAATGTGAGAGGGAAATTACCGCCGTCCCCGTCATTGCCACGGTTAAGTCTTCGGCGAGAATCCATGGTCCGGCCCCGGAAATTTCGCGACGCCCGGATATCCCAATTAGTGCGGAATGGACTTTTGGAATTTCGGGGACGGGCAATGCGTCATTTTTTTTTGTGACGGCTTGTCGCTGGTTTGAGCGTGATGTTTGTTGAATTGGCATCTGTATGTCTAATTTTTTTTTTGTTTCCTGGACAGGTTGTCATTACAATCCTCCTCGTTGTAATGCGTGTCTCCGGATAATTTCGTCGGGAACTGTGGCGCGAGTTGTATAGGGATTTTAAAATTGTGTTAAACCCAAGGAGGTAGCGTGTACTGTAGGTGGCAGTTATATGCTAGTCTATGGGTAACAAGGAAGCCAGAATGGGAGTGCTCGAGAACTATTATGCCCCACCTACTCCGTATAAAATGCAATGGCCTCTTATGGAGACTGCATGTGTATCAAAACATAAATAACACTGTGAAATGTAACCTCATCCTTACGAGTATCGTTAGTAGCGAACCTATACCTGCCAAGATGGCCGCTAGCTTCAGAAAATCAGCTCCAATGCATCCTCCAAGACATTCTATACTCATTGGTTATATCACCGTTACCAGTAATTACATGAAACTAGTTATAATAAAATATTTATTTATTGGCGCATGTTTGTGACGAGTATTTCCCCCTCTCCCATTTAAAATCAGTATTCACAAATGTTTCCACATAGAGCACTTTAGATTGTAAAAAAAACTTGCATGATACAAATGAGATGCATAATTACATAATAGACTTGTACTTGTAATTACAAAACGTGATGGTAACTGGATGGTGTGGTGACTGGAATTCTGCTTTCCAACCCTTAGGCTCCGGCAACGAATTTAGGCTGAGCTAGAGATTTTCCATTAGTATGCCGGCTTTTAAGTGCTGCGTTGAGAGGACTTCGAGTTCACTACTTCGTCCGTCGAATGGGACGTTTAAACCGTAGACACCTTGGCGTCTTCCGTCAAGAGCAGGCTAATCCCAGCAGTGTAATCCTCTCCGCTATCCTTCTATTCACAATAAATTTCTACCTCAGTGCAGTTACCCACCTTTCATTAGTCCTAAAGAGGTCGCGCACGGTATTAAAGGCCGTGTTGATTCGTTTAAGTGCAACAATTCAACATTGGTCATCATTGCTTGATAATTATTTTCAGTACCTTATTTCTAAATATTTTTCTACCATCTGACAAAATATTAGGGCTGCTTGTACTGGAAGTAATTTTTTCAATGCTGTTGGTCGTTAGTTTCGAGCTACTACCAGCAGATGCCGTTACTGTTTAATGTCTCTTGGCACGATATCTTACCGTTAATCTCTCGCAGAGGGATTGCTACTACGCGATTTCATATTGTGTTATAGTGGTATTTATAAAAATATTAACAAATTTATAAATTGATGCTACTTAAAATATATTTTTAGTTTTACATTGCTCTCCTAAGTTTTTCGTAGCTCCTATTTCTTTTGTAAATCATAATGAACTATAAAAATGCGACTTAATTATTTTATGACAATTAATCATTCTGAATTCTCATGCCCCCCATCCATTCCATTCCTATCCTTATACCTTTTCTCCCGGTCTGAAGCGCCTATTAGTGCGGAAACACTTGAAAACACACAAGGAATGACAATCAAATCATTATCTTAATCATTTTTTATGAATTAAATAGATTTTTAATTATAATTGCACTTCGAGAAATCCTTAATTTGCGTAAAAAGGACGTGGATTGCCCACTGTACTATACACGGTCATTTAGACCAAGCGCGACCTCTCCCGTCCCAATATACAGCGAGGGTTAACGGTGTAAATAACCTTTGCTCTCGGTCACCTTCCTTGAATAACTAATGAGCCCACTAAAAAATAACAAAGTAGAAAAATATTTTGTATCAGAGAAATATCAGGCTTGTTCTAACAGGTATTAGCTATTGTGTGAAAGTATATATAAGGAAGAGGGTGGAATGGATTATCAATTCGACATGATATTGTATCGAAGGAAAAATGGTAATGTTTGATTTCATTTTTCAAGGAGAATGGAATGTCGTTGGAGAGATTTAGAATCTATAGCCTCCCCTTCACCTTATCACAAGAATGCCAATCATTAAATTATGCCAATGATGTAAACAACCGTAGATTGTAGAGTAAAGAAGCCCGTAGTTAAATTTTTGTCTGTTCTGACGATGGTACTTCGGGAGCTGAAGTCTATGCTATAAAATTGATTTTTATTTTACAGTTTACATTTTCCATTCTTAAATTCTAGCCAACGAATTTAAAGGTAAAAATTTCAATTAGCTCCCCCTAGTCATCCAAGAAAAGGGGAATATCGTTACTGCAATTGTCGGACGTTGTTACGCATCAAAATGAATCTACGATCCTACAAGGGCCTTGCATTGTTGCTATTAATGCGCCATGGTGTGCTATTAAAGTAGAACTCATAACAATTGACGTGCAAAATACCTGTAGAGTATTCTCAGTTTCATCGACAACATCCACGAAGCTTGCAAAGTCGTTGCAATGGACAGGAATTGACATTTAAAGCATAAATCTGATTGCATGAGTTGTGACGGGAATTTTAGCTGTGATGCCGTGCACCCTGTCCAAAGTTGGTCTTCACCAGTGCGATAAACGTGCAAAGCACGAGATGGCATCGTTGATGCTGCGCGAGTTTAATTTCACCGAATATCAATCCACCTCGATGAACACCTGGCATTTTTAATTTGATTTGCGATATAAGCCCCAAATGAAAAATGGAAATTGACTTACAGTACGCTTAGTAAGCGCTGAATAATTGAGTATTAATCAGCGTTCGTTCATAAATAATTATTGAACAGCACAGCGTTATCTACGGTTTAATATTAACGTTTCAGCGTTGAAGGTTGGCTATTCTCAATATTAGTCTATTGATTTACCTCTTCTCTTGGCACATCTTTTGGAGGACACAGCATTTCATCGATAGGTTGCCCAGCAGCATAGAAAGGGAAAGGCCATCAGAATTTATCGGCATTGCATATAGAAAGTCATTTCATTAATCTTCCAAATATTGGATTGGTCTTCTTTTGATGTCACCTTGCTGAAAGTACATACATAAATATTTATAAGAAAGCAAATTATCTTCTAAAATTAATGAAATTATCTTGAATATGCATAAAGTTAATGGCTAATTTCACTCGTGTTTCGGCAAGTTTTTAATTAGTTCAAGTTTCCTTTTCCTTCTCTGGATGAATTTTTTTGGCTGAAGATCAGAGCCATAATGTATTTAAATATAGCTTTGACTCGACTTCAAATCCAATTATATTTAATAGGTAATATTTTAATCAAAGCTCCAAAAGACAGTATAACCGCTTGCTTCTAAACTTAAGCTGTCTGTTTTAAACAATTTTACTTGGAGAGGTATTTTGTATTCTCAGTCATGAGTGATTTTCATTTTCATCCATTTTTATTTCCAAGTGTGAAGGAAAATGGAGAAGTTTGTCTGGATTGATAAGGGATTCATGAAAAAGTGTTTGGTCACTGCAGAAGAAGAGAGAAAAGAATATGCTCTGGATGGCAATTAATATGGCAGAATATATAAAAATTCAAAAAGGCAACATTAAGCAATTATGGCCTGGTTAATAATTACACATTCGGGGTGAGTGGCCAGCAGAAAATACCCACAAATCTATTTATGATAATGATAAGTGGTAATGTGAAATATAAATTTCTTTAACCTACACATTATTCGTACATAATCTTCTGAAGATTTTGTGAAAATTTCAGGAGTGATAATGTTGGAAAAAAATTAGCATGCTGCAATTTTCCGATGACTTAGCAGTCAAAGCAGAGTCAGAGAAAGATTTGATGAAGACTCTAGTTACCATGGAAAGGACATTAGCCAGATATCACCTGAAGAATCAATAAAGAGAGAACAAAGATATTGGTGCGCAGCAGGAGAGAAGAGGCCAATACCACTGCTAAACTAGGAAAACAAAACATTGAGGAGATAAAAGAGTACTGTTAACTAAAAAGCCGAAAACCAGCGATGGACGAGGCAAGAAAGAAATACTCATTAGAATAGCCTAGACAACAAGGGAATGGTACAACCAAAAACAGAATCTACGTATATCTGGGAATACGAGCGTAGAAGTAAGAAAACAATTCATACTCCGAGAACACTCTTCTTTATGAAAGTGAGGCATGGATGATAACAGCAACAGAGAATCCAGCATTGTAGCTCTTAGTTGCATGACAGTAGTGCATGTTTGGTTATCTTCTCCCCCTGACCCACACCCTAGCGTTGGCTCGCAGAATATTTAGATGCTTGCACACATGTAGAAGGCTGAAAGCACTTGGAATGTGGTGCTACTGGAATATAATGACGATAAATTGAATTGATTGAGTGACTAACGAATGAGTCTAAAAAGAATGGAAAAAAAGTCTCGATAAAACCATAAGACGAAGACGGAAGTACTCAATCGGCCTTGTTATGAGACATGACGGCCTGATGATGACTATCGTTGACGGAAAAGTGAACGGAAAAAGTAGTAAATGAAAGCCTCGTATGAGATAAATATAACAAGTGGTAAAAGGTGTGAATGATATGAATTGCGTAAATAAGATATGGTTAGCTGGTAGAACTAAGTTAAACCATTTCCAAGGATTGTTGACTGATGATGACGATTTTAGCTCAGATATAAATTATTGAGTATCCTGGAAAAAACTATCTCTCGGTAAGGTCTCGGTGTATTTGGTGTGCTCTTTTTGTTAGCGGCTCACGGGTGTCCATTAGAATAGCGTTATTGCGTAGCACATGCAGTCTGTATTAGTTGGGACGTTACAATGTAATCACCGAAATATCTTATCAAATGAATGATAATTTATTTCTATTTACTTTCACTTTCAGTGCAATATTGAAAACAACCGAATGGCATGAATGTGGTACTATTCCCGTTTAAGTATGACACACATTTGGGCGTTTCTATGCTTATGTAAATTTATACTTACCTTGAAGGGGGTAGAGGCATGCGATCCTAGATCTCTCTTAGATCTAAATACTGTCATTACACGATGGCCGATGAAATGGCTGGAAGGTCATTCTATTAAAAAAAAAAAAACGTTTTGGGAAGACTAGCTTGAATTTGAGCATCGGTGCTAGCCTTCATATCTCTCTACGATTGGAATGTGTTCCGCTTATTTGGATATCTGCTGAGACTGGTCGGTATGAGTGTATGCCATTGATTTACTCTCAAAATGTGGGGCTGGATAGGAGCCAGACGGAGCATTGGCAAAAACCAATTGCCTGATTCAACCACTTCAGCGTAAGAAGTACGGGCTGGCGCAAAAAAAAAAAAGACGGGGAGCGAAGAGGAGGTCATTTGGAACATGGCCTGTAACGCTCTCACCATAAATCACGCCAGCGATGTTATTTTGTTTTTCATACTATCTCATGAATTTATTTCATTATTTTGTCGTACAGGCATGTATGTTATGTTCGCCAGGCTTATATAACTTTTATACATTTCGTGGTAACTATTTTGGGTGATGAATTTGCTACGTTTCAACCTTGTAATTTTCATTCCATGAAAGCGTTCGAGAACAAAACTGTTTTAACGATCTTGATATGGTCTCGGTAGATGTATTCGAAAACGAGTAAGATTGCTGGGTGGATAGGTCAAAGTAGTTGACAAAACGCTCTTCCCCCAATAGTTGGAGATGGAGTTACTCAAGGATAAGGTTGGTGTGGTGGCAAGAGTACTGGCCTCCCATCCTTAGAACTCGGGTTCGAATTCCTTTAACGGGAGAGATATTTCGTTGGCATATTGGTCACCATATCTATACATTACTGCGTGATCCACCGCAATTTTGTGTGGCAGGCAGTGAACAAACACCAATCATGCATTAATATCAAGAATTTAAAACCAAAATTATTTACAAACAAATTCTGAAGATTCAGGCGATATGGAGTGGAAGCGAAACATGATAACACATAAAGAAAAACACGAGCCAAATCCACCAATAACCGTCCACTCCCACGCTCCTCCCCTTTCCTCCCTCCCTTGCCTCCCCCCCCCCCCCCATTTCGGTTCTTTCATATATATGTTGGTGCATCTTTGATAAACGCTACCTGACGATGCTGTAATACAGTGAAACCCGGGTCGTAGTAAAGTTTATTTTTGTGGATTTGGCTCCTGTTTTTCTTTCTGTGTTATCAAAATTATTTACTACATTTTCGATACTTTTTATCTTAGATTCTATAAAAATTGAATGTACGTAAAAAATAAAGTATTACCACATTTATCACTGCTACTAATCAATAGACATCGCCCTCTGGGATGGGTACCGCACGTATGCGAATATTTCATCATATCACAATCATGAAAAAAATGAATTTGTTTATGTAAAATCTTATGCAGGTATGAACGTACAAATGGGCTTAAACATACATTTAACAATTTCCATTTTCTTCTGGTGACTATGTTATGTTTCTTACTCAAATTGTACTAGGAAAAAATAACTTTTCAACCTCACGTCTTACGATCTATCTCTCTGATTTTATCTGTATCATCTAACCTACCAAAGTATGCAGTACTTTTAAAAATATTTTAGCATTTTTAAAGTGCATCTCCTCCTCCAAGTTTGTACTATCTCGAGAGCACTTCAAGGTCAGTTATCAGTCCGTCGGATGATATTTAAATCGTGTTATTGCGTCTTTCGGGAGTGTAGCCACATGTAACTAGACTACGCCGGGTTTCTACTCCATTCCTATGTTCCGAGAAATATCTACGTTTATCCAATAACCAAACTGTTTTAATTAACGGAAACGATCTCATCATTAAACCAATTCCCTCTAATAAATACGTTCAAATAACTTCGCTGTGCTATGTGGCTTGCCTTTTCACCACTATATTTCTCAAAGGTGAGTACAAATTTGGTACTTTTCACTACATTTGGTATTAAGTAGTGTATTTTTAGTGATGAGCGGCTATCTCACGGCGGAAAAAAACGTACGGGTCGAAGAATACACCGAGAAACTGTTCCACGAAATCAATTTCGCCCACTTTCCGTGATCTTTCCCGTCTTTTCATCCTCCCTTCTCCTCCTACTCTCTCCCTTTGACAAATTCCCCGTGAAAGGCCACTTTCAATCCACTAAATCGAAAGCTTTCCCATCCCCTCCTTTCTCCACCGTCCCGAAACTCAGTCCTAATACGTTTAAACATTACTTACCTTTTGGCGACTAGCTCTTATTTTTCTCCATACACGGCGTTATTGATGGGACAGGCCGTGAGGGTAGGGGAGTAAGCCCGGGATTTGGTGTGCGGGGGCTGGGGAGTTGTCGAGTTTGGATGGCTTTTGTCAACGTCATTCCGCACTCGCAACTGCCATCCATCCTGTCCCGAGCGCTTCAGATCCAAAGTCCACTCCGCCTCCACCAATATTCCTCCCATTCCACCGCTCCACTCCCTTTCGCCTTCTCCGGACTGTCCGTCTTCCTCCTCTTCAGCTTCCGACAGGGTTCCCAACCTCAGAAGAGTTGATTCCAAGTGTTGCCAGTTCTTTGACTGAGAAATTACGTGAGATTCCGGGGGATTCAAGGGTAAAATATAATTAGAACTATTACTTTTTTATTTTACTTGTTAACAATACAGTTTTGTCAGGCATTAGCCTGTCAACGGGACATAAATACAACAATTCGTTTTATACGCAAACATTTTGTATTTGATGTTTGATTTGCAGCTCAGGCTCATTAATTATGACGTACACTAAGACAAATGCTCCATTAACACTATCAGTAAACATTAAATTAATAAAAACTATTATTTAAAAGAGTAATAAACAAGCTATGACAATTTCTTTCGTATTTCGGTCAACATGTGTTCATGAGTAATTCTTTTGTAAAGTTTCTTAATAAACACTTCCTTAATATCTTAAATATTAGCTAAATATATTCCAGATCAATTTAGTACATTTAAAAAAATAGGATAATGAAGCCTTTCTCCATTTTTGTTATTAACTCTTGGATTAACATAAAATTTCTTCTCCTATCATAATTTGTTTATTTAATTGTTTCATAGGATATGTAATAATAACAATGAATCCCATTAGTTATTATTATTATCAGTGATATGCCAGTTGGCATGTTTTGATGGACAATACAGTTCATCATACGACTATCTCTCAAATGATGCCCTTTTCACTTCCGCATACTTCCTATACGCCATTATGTTATCCAAAATACCCGTTCTTCTCCCTTTACCCCGCTTACCAAACATTCTTTTCCCAATCAAGTACTTAAAACACCCTCACCCTTTAACTCTTGCTCCATCCACTCCCTCTGTTGTCTTCGTATTTCCTTAATCAACTTCATAATCTTCATTAATGAGCGCCATAAATGTGCAGTGATGAAATTCAGCTGGTTTTCCTACCTTTATCTATAGACATCATCTTGAATAAACAAACAGTTATTGTAGCAGTTCTTTAGGTGACCAGACTGACAGATGAGGTTATTTGCGTCTTATAGGGTAGGTGGTTGATTAATTTTACGTAGGAACCTTTCAGGGCTTGAGGGAAGGGTAGAGAGAATCCTAACGCAGGCATTTGCCTTACTCCTCACGTTTTAGCGTACCATCCGATGGATGGAGTGCTGCGCTTGAAGTGCTCTCCACACATCGTTAAGTGGCCCCGGTTTACCAATAAATATTATCTACCGCTGCAGGAATTCTAACTTGCAGCTTAGGGATGGGAAGCTAGGACTTTAGCCACCACATCTACCGGGTCCACGATTGATCCCAATTTCCTCTATAGAATTATTTTAATTACAATACGCGTACGTAATGCTCTGCGAATCACCGCAACTGTGCGTTAGGACGTGAAGGATCATCGTGCAATACTTACGTGCACCTAAGTGGTGCAAGGCTACTATTTAATTGGACTGGTAAAAGGAGACATTTTTTTGCTGAGAATATCGTTCAGAAATCCGTTAAAACTACACCCTCATCTACATATCTTTATATGCATCGCAATACCCTGCAAGCTACCACAAGGTTATATGGCAGTGAGAGAACCAACACCATGCATACAATAATGGTAAGGATTCTAAACTTTTGTTAATAGTAATATCATAGGGTTTTTGTTAACCTTTTATTCTATATTAACAGGATTTCATTTAACAGATAATAAAATCTCGCACAAATCGGCTACTTATAAAAATTCATCACTTTGTGTGATGGACACCGCATATATCATGCGTCTAGTAAATACTCTATAAGTATCGCTCCCGCAGTATTATACTTTCTTTTAAAAAACGAACGCTACAGGTTAACAATAGAACATGCATCTCTTCCGGTGATATTGTTGTCGAGTGAAGATGGAAGGAAAAAAGCTCAGCCCGGGAGACGGGAAATTAATATATCTAGTATCTAATATTTTGGTGTATGTCATATAAAATGGCTTTTATGTATTTCTTTCGCCTATTGCTTTAGCAGAATATGGCTTACAAACTCATATAAAAAGATCCAAGTGTAGGGAATAACAATTAAAATATGCTACGTAAATAAATACCTATTGAGCTTAAATTTCAGGAAATAAAAATACTACTAAGAGCTAATGGCTTATGATGCAAATAGAAACGGAAAATAAATTCACTGAATAATGGCAAAGTCACTGTGATGTTACCTAATTTTGCATTAAATACCGTTGGAAAATTAGGTTGCCACTTCAGAAAGGTATGAGAAATTATTAGTGCAGAATTAACTCTATCTTATATGTCGCTTAGATCGATCTCATTACATTTTTTTTAATTAGCCTAAATATACCAACTGAACAATTTATGGCCATAAATGACTGAAAATTACTGTCCAATTCCGGGAGATTTAAGCCAAAAACGGGGAGAGTTGGCAACCCTGACCACCGACTACCTGTCACTTCGCCTCCTCTCCGTCCCACTCTCCCTTACTGTCAGAATCTCATGCCTAACATTCCATTCCATCTTCCTTTTTCGGCACGGATGGGGGATGGGGATTTCTTTTCCCTCGCCACTCTCGAATTCGCCAGATATAAGTTGCCCCGGAGCGCAGCCACTTTGGGAGTCGTTTCCGTTGGTGGAGATGGTTCGTGTTTCCGCCCACCGGGGACCCTGAAGTCTGAATGACTATTCATTACGGTCGTGGCATGCTGAGTCGGTGGGTGATGCACGGCTGCCTCATTACCTTCGTCAAGAACTTTCTCCAGCGATGGGGGGAAAAATGCTTCAAGTCCGGGCTCCATTTCAAAGTGTACCTCGAATGGGTTTGAGTTAATTTCTGCTGGTGATCTATACGATTTCGGTGAATGTAACTTAAAATGTGCCAGTGATGATTTGGATGCGTATTATATTAGGTGAATTTCACCAGTTAGGATCGGTTGTGATGTGTTCATGTGTTCCAACTCCTTTTGGAATTTCTTCATTCTGCAACTCCTCCCCGCCCTGTTTAACTCTTTAAATCGGCGTATTTCCTACCTTTTTCATGCCATCTATATAACATTTCCTCTGTCTTCCTCGAACTTGCATTCTAAACTTGTAATAGTATGAAAATCCTTGTACCAAAATTATAGAGACAAGTTAGTAATGATTCTGAAATGAATGTAAACACTAATCTGGTGTTATAAAAATAATAAGCTAGAAGCCTCGTAAAATTTTAATGTATTTCCGCCAGTTTTCTTGGCCACACTTAGTTGGCTTTGGAGCATAAATATTAAAATATAACACCGTTTATACAAACATTTGTTACATTATTTCTCATTTTTCCTTGATGCCTGACTTGATAGTAAAACATGTTTGTGACCATATCTTCAAGATGTATTCTATCAATCAATTTCACCTACCTTTCCCCTAGAATCTTTAATTATAAATCATTATATAAATGTTAATGCATGTAAATTTATATATAAAGTCACAGTTATCCATATTAAAAACCATCCTAGTGGAGAGTCTCTGTTAAGGTCCGACTTCTCTATCCCTCATTTTGGAGGAATGCTTAAATTTTAAATTAATTGATATTGTTTGAATGCCATCTTGCGAGTTTCTCTTAGGAACTCAGCATTTCTTAACTGTGAAATCGTTCTACATCTACTCTATACCCTGCAAGTCACCACAAATTTCTGCGATAGAAGGGGAATATTCACCAAATATTTTATTTCTATCATGTATACAGAGGATTAGTAGTTATATTTCGATCGAATTATAACAATTTATAAAAGATTACGATAGCTAATCAAGTACGAATTAACCTGTTGTTAGTTGTGTTAGCAAAACGTCTTTAAATAGATTTGCTACTACCTAGACTACCTATCGATAAACTTATGTATATAATAATAAATATATACACAACTAATCAGGTCCCTGATTGTTTGAGGAAAACAAGACTTCTTAAATCTGGAATAATAGTTATACGGTTTGAAATATAGACATAGGAAATGAAGACTATATTTCAGCCAAAGATTATTAATGGCTTCAACTGCAGTTATTTTTATCCCATTTAAAGGACACGTTAATGCTAATGTCGCAATAATCTTGGCTTTGGTAAATCATGTTTAAAGGCCTTCGTTTTGTGGATGTCCATTTTCTACTAAGCTTCACATTATAGAATCAATAAGAATTCACGTAAGAGAATATTGGGTTAATTTCTGCCACCTACCTCCTTACGCGTAACTCCCTCCCTCACAGGGCCTCTGTTTTTGCCTCGGGTCACGTTCAGACGTGGAGTCAAGTGTGCAATGGGCACAAATAGGTTTCCACGCCGCAGGCCGGGGATCGATTCACTGGGGAAGCGGGCGTTTGCCGCTGTTGTTCCCCTGTCCCCGCGCCGTAGTGTTTTGTCAAGGGAGGCAAACAAAGGGGATGTTCGCACTGTGGAGCGAAAGGAATGTGTTGAGCAAGGCCATTTCACTCCCTTGGTCTTTTATGGGCGTCGTTGGAGGCCCGTGTGACTTTCCTCGCCTCATGTGCAACTGCAGCTGTCTTATTTTTTTCTCATCGTTCCATTTTTCTGCCCTCATCATACGTAATTCAATCAATTTTTAAGCATGGTTTCTAAATTAATTTCTGCTCATGCGCAGCAGTTATCACGGACTATTTTATCTCGTCAACTTCAGAATTTCGTTCTAAAGCATTTTATTTGCTACCGCTAATTCACATTTACCGGATTCATTTTGATAAATGCATCCTTATCATAAAATTGTGAAGAAGGTAATTTTAAGTAAAAGTGATCCATGAAAATCTGTTCTATTTCCTCGTTGTGCCTTATCCTCCAGTTTCCTTGGTCGTGTACTGGACCGCATATTCTACGGAGGATCCGTCTTTCGAATGAGGAAATAGAACAGCTGATTGAAGAAAAAACATAGTGAGATTCATTAAGTCCCAGAGGGTAGGCTGGTTGGACCACATGGAGAGAATGCCAGAGGAAGAAATCCCAAAACGAGTGTTTAAAGGAAGGTTGTACAATCGAAGAAGGCCGGGACGTCCAAAAAACAAATTGATGTCTTTTTTGGGAAGTGTCTTGCGTGAGCGTGGTGGATAGAGTGCTGGCTTCCCATCTCTAGAGCCTGAGTTCATGTCCACGCAGAGGATGAGATTTTATTATGGTGTACCGGTCTTCACCTGAGTTCTCAATGGTACGCAGTGTATGTTCGATGGTCATCCACCCCCTTCCAAAAACGCTCGAGGAGTTGGGGGTCAGGTTAGTGTAGTAGTTTGATGACTGGCCTTTCAGCTAGAGATCCCGGGTTCAAATCCCGTTATGTGGAAGACAATTTTCATTGTCAAACCTGCCCCTTCACTTGAGTGATTCGTGGAGAGCATTCTAGCTCAGCACTCCGTCCGTCGCATGGTACGTTAAGCCGTTATCCCCTTGGGGCCATTCGTTTAGAACAGGTAAATACGGACGCTGGGTTTCTTCACCCGTCTTTATTACTCTTCCATTCCCATCCTTATAATTTTCCTCCCGGTTTGAAGCGCGTATTACACTGGGTACAGACTTGAAAACCGCAGATAGGTAGAAAATTCAATCGATCAATTAACCTAATACTGTGTCCAAATCTGTCTTTAATAATTTCTAATCTCCGAGTACCTGTACTACATAATTCTTGTTCCTTCATCAAATTTATTCCTCCTACATCCTTAACTCTTCCACCATAGACAACAATATTTTATTTACCCTCCTCTAAAGACAACTTTCATAACCCTTCCTAGTTATTACGTCTCCACCACCTTTAATCTAAGCTCGCCGATTTCTTTTTTTGAAAGTCCGAGTTTCGAAAGCACAGGAGAAAATTCTGACGTCCATTTTTTTATTTAATCTCCACTCCCTGGACGAGATCGGAGTGGAGAGAAAATTGGGAAAAATGTATTATCCCGCTAAGTTCGTTATGTGGTGCCCTTTTGCGCTCCGCGGAGTCGTGGAGTCCGCGCGCCGGTCGACTTCAAAGCAGAGTCCGTCCGGCTAACGACACCGAGGCGGGAGATCGGTTTGATCACTTCAACGCCACCGGCGTGTCCGTGCTTTAAATCCGAGCCCGTTAGCTCCTGACACATGCGGCCTACCGTAGATTACGCGGTCCCGGGGACACCGGCTGGCTCTGTAGGGTAGTACTGCAGGGGGAACTGTTGCCGGTAAAGGAGGGGCCGACAAACGTCCCCACGAACTCGCTCCCCCACATCATTAACTCGTCTCTCTCCCTCCATAGCAGCGGGGTCGCGTTAAGTGAAGGGCTTACCGCTCGTCGAGTCTCAGCTCCCGGCGAGACACGGTAGCTCGGACCGTCAATCACGGGGTTGTGATGGGTAGTTTCGTTCCTTAGCTGGACTCGTCCCTTTCGTTCTCGTTCACCATAATGAACAGGCCCAAATGATTCGTTCCTTTCTGTGCTTTCATTCTGTTTTGGAACTGATACAGAAACCGCTTTAAATGTAAGAGGCCAATGGAGCTCCACGGAGCAACAATGGAAAAACAACGACTATGACTATGGGTAAATTCTTCTATACTTCTGAATTTCATATTTTTTAGTACCGATATCGATCGCGAATACGATATCTTATACATATACTTTAGCTAACTCGTGTGTGTGTGTTGTGTGTTGTTAGACCTCATTTGGAATATGCTGCCAGTGTATGGGATCCCTACGAAATCGGTCTAAGTAATGAACTTGAACGTGTGCAGCGAAGATCGGCAAGATTTGTAAAGGGACGATACGATAATTATATTAGCGTAACCCGTCTATTAAATGAATTGAAATGGGAATCATTGTCAGATCGCAGGTTGAAATTTAGACTTAATCTCTTCCACAAATTCCTAGGCAATATTTTCAGTGATGATGTTAAAAATATTTTACGAACCCCAACTTACTATGGCAGACTGGACCATAATCATAAAGTTAGAGAAATTGATTGCCGAACTGACCGATTCAAAATGTCCTTTTTCCCTCGCACAATAAGAGATACGAATAACGGTAAATATGTCCTATCGGAGAGTAGCAATGAATAGCATTGGTAGCTGCATGTTGGTATGAGTACTTAAAGCTAACCCTACTAACAGAATGTTTTTGCATGTTTGCTTTGCAATTTCTATCATTTTTAAATAGTGTAGTTCTGACTACTATATTAATACTATTCCTTTTTTATGCATGATATGTAGTGCATGTTTGGTGAGAAATCACCCCCTGCCACACACCCTTGTGGTGGCTTGCAGGGTATTATGTAGATGTAGATGTAGATGTGTTTAAGGTGCATCACATTGTATAGCAAAGAAAAGCCTTAGGCCATTCAATAATTTTTATAATTTTTCTTTCTCAGGACCTCCAATGGATTTCATTCAAACTGTTAAGGATTTTACCACTATTTACCCCTCGTTCATCTACATAATAACTTTACATCAACATCTACAGAGTAGCCTTTAATCTAACCCAAGGGTGTGTAGCAGGGGGTGAATCAAACCCAGGCATGCATTGTAAATCAAACAAAAACCAAATTTACTGCCGTTATCATGCAGGCAAAAATACCTGTTCGCGTGCGCACTACCTACGTGCAATCTAGAGGTACAATGCTGTGGATAATGTAAAATACAATCTAGAGAAATATGAAATATTATCTACTAATTGCACTAAATAATTAGTAGGAAAGCAATGTACCCTTTATTAATTAGTCGGACATATTTATAAATATACCTACGTAATTCTTAACTGATTACAAATTAAATGTATAAATAATTAACTGACTCTATTGCCTCTCTTTCACTTGAACACTATCTCTCATTTCGTTCACGAGGGTAGTTTTGTTCATTTCGTTTTAAAGGAACGAGATTTTGCTCACAGTCGGATTCGTACCGATTCGTTCATCAAGCGGATTCGTTATCCTCCTTTGGAACGAATCGTTCGGGTACGACCCATCTGCACCTCGGGGTGACCATTACCTCCTCCCATCGTCCGCATGAGATGGTAACGTTTTGCCATCTCCTCTCCCTCCGCTCGTCGGAAGAGGGGCGATTCTTCATCCTTTGGCACGCCTCGCCTTTTATTAACTCGTCGAGGCGTGCAGGAAAAAAATTGCGGGCTCCACGTGTATATGCGCGGAGCGGGGTCTCGTCACGATGGACATAACATCAGAGGCAGCTCTTAATTAAGTGTTGCGTTGAGTGTGGAGGGACTGGTTCGACCTGGGTCACTTTCTCCGCTCCATCCACGGCCCGCTCCCCGCGGTCAGCATTTTTCTTGCCGTCCCTCGGGCAAGTCTAGCGAGGGCCGGATAATTTTCTGGTTTGTCGAGACGCGGTGCGAGATTTGTAATCCCCGGAGTTTGTCAAGCTGGTAATACTCCCTACGTCGGGTATCACAAGTGCTCGCGCATTTTGTTTATGGTACCTAATGCGTTGATGAACTGGCGACCCACCTGAACTAACCCGGGAAGAAAATTAAAGTTCAGATTTTTTCTCTCGCCTCCTTTTTCCCCGTCTTTTCGAGTGGAAGCAATCAGGTATCCTTTCACTCCCAGCATCAGGATCAAAAGCGTAAAGGTAACAAAATTTTAACACAAGCATACACTTATTCACGAGCTTATATGGGGAGAGTACACACACGGTACCCTCACATTTTTAATTCAATGACTGGGTATTGCGTGTTAATCTTACCAATTGCTATTTCGGCTTGAGTTCAGGGTCAAATTGTCCTCGGAGTAGCAGCAAAATTCGGCAACACTTTTGTGAGCTATGCTTTTCTAATGCAAAATAATAATAATAATACTCTTAAGACCACTGGTGAGGGAAATATATCACATCATTATTTTAACTCAAAAGTTGCAAAATGATTCGTTCATTATTTTCCGACGTGCGAAATATAATCAGAAAACTATTGGGGTAGCATGAAAAATTACCATCAGGTATCTTTATGAAAAAATCCCTATCAGCAAGTGGAGAGTATTGGCTCTCCCTTCATTTTATAAACAACTTCTAATGATTTTTAAATAATTCACTCTCTTTGGTGGAAAAAATGTAAAAAATAAATTTATGAATATCTTGAATAATATCGAGTGACTCTTAGCTTGTGCAACAGAAAAGACAGTGAATATTCTGCATTTATTCATTCGTATCTTCTGTTTGAATGCATTTTAATGAAATAAATATTTCTAATTCATCACTTAAATACGTACATTGCGGATTTATCAGACCTTTTCAGGCTTGTAAGGACTGCGTTTACGTGTGTTTAGGCTCATGGTCCTACGGTATTGTCTCAAAGGAAAAAGTATTTGAAAATTGTTTCTTTGCGCGTTACTGCATAACTATGGCTTCGCGCATTAATGGGTTCATTACAAGACAGACAAAAACTCATTTGTTGGCTTCATTAAATAAATTTACATTACTTTTATATGCTGAGTCACGTCATTATTTGGGGGCCGTGTTATAAGATCTCAGTACAGTTCTATTGGACTTTAATTATTAGTGAGTGAGGTGTTCTCAGGACTGTAATTGATTTCGCATCCTCTCTTCGACGAGGGCGTGTTCCATTCTCAGGCCCTTGGGAAAGGGTACAATTATAGGCCATAATAGGTGAGCATGTCTTATCTCATTTTTCCCTGGCATCCATTTTTCTTAATCTGAGTTCACAGTGAAATGAGATCCCCTCCTGCGTTCAGCTGTTAATTGTAGAAAATCTCGTGCAGAAGAAGCTGATGCAGTTCAAAGCTACTTAGCAATTTATTTTTTCAAGTAGTCATGAGGCAAGTGATTTCAGGATTTAATTAACGTCATGTAGGTTTTTTTCCTACCTCAGCTTATTGCTACTAGATCCCAGTGCGAACATTCTATCCAACGGTAATTATATACAGCAAGTATGTTGAGCAGCACCCTGTAAGTACCTACAGTTAATTACAGTACCTACGTTAGATATGTATTAAGAACCCCTACGTATTATGCTAGGTTTGATCAGATTAACAGGAGAGATTTTTCATTAGAGAGATAGATTGTCGTACCGATAGATTTAAAATGTCATTTTACCGCGTACCATAAGAGAGCACAATAGGCAGTGTAGTAAAGGGATAGATAAGGGAGGGGAGCAGGTGAAATATTGTTAGAGTAGTCTGTAGTGCATGATGCATGTAATAACAACCATTAATCCCTTTCTTTCGATTTAATTGATGTTTCAATGCAAATTTATCTTCATAATAGGCAATAGCAACACGAAATCCTATGTATCGAGGAGATGGAGCGTGGTCTTCTCAGCACCTCTATTCTGGTTTCATTTTCATCCATAGGCTACTATGCCTGTGCACTACCAGTACACTCTAACGTCCTTGTATCTATCTATCTTACCCTCAAGCATTGTAATTTAAAGGTGAATAGATATGAGCCTATAAGGCTAAAATATATCCTACCTATTCTTGTTATGTTCACAATTATGTATATTTAATTATCCTTTATGCCTCGTGGAAGGAATAACATTTTAAACCTCTCCTTTCAACTGTCATTAATTCTTCTTCATCTTAATGATCTAACCTATTTAATTCGACCCGTCGGATACACGTTTTTGTCTGATTCAACTAAGGTGGAAGTGAAAAAAGACTGTTTGTGCAGCTATCATTTGGCTCTTAACACTCAAGTTAAAATGAAGAAGTGTCACGACCAGTCACGTCATTACTTTATCTTCTCGCCTCTCCAGTTACTACGCAGGCAAAGCTCATTCATTCGGAAGAAAATAAGGTCCCCGAATCGAGTTCGAGCATCTCAAACTCCCCGCGATGGTCGATCCGAAATTATGACGCGTTAAAAAAAATTCTGAGACGCTCCCGGTAGAACGAAGTCGCAATGACTTCAGTCAGCTATTGATGTGATGCAAGGAAAAAAAATATACACTTCGAGCCAAGTGCCTCGGGAGACGGGGGCCATAATCAAACTTTCACTTTCTTCGATGCCATTCCACTCATTTCTCATCTTCTCTCGTCTCATTTCTGCCCTTTAAGGACGCTGAAAATTTAACTCGAGGACCCCGCGTCATCTTCCTCCCTCCTATCTCCTACACCCTCTGCCACCCACTCAGAGTGGAAGAGCTACAAAAAAAAAACCTTGCCAAAATAAATGTCTTATGACTTTGGCCTTCTAGAAGCTATCCCAGGAATATTGCGACTCCCTTTCACCTTTTTTTCATCTCCCTTTCCTTATCTCTCCATCCCTCTCTCTCTCTCTCTCGTTCCTTCCTTCTCGCATTCCTCGTCTGGAGACGAGCCTTTATCGCTTGAGGAGGAACTAAGGGGAGCGCGTTCCGTCCGAAAAGACTTTTATGATTTAATAAGGTCCTCATCGGATTGGTAATTTTATTCGTTGCTACTTCTCGCGGGGGTGATAAAAACGATATTGCCGCCGGAATCCGTGGAAAACAACAACTTTCCGAACCAAGATGGCCCCGATTCAGGGTTTTGAGAGGAGTTCTAAGAGTAGCGGGCCGTGATCGCGTAAAACTCATCAACCAAAATGGAAAAAGGACTTTTCGCAAGAGTTATTCCCTTCGCATCGTTTCATTTTGGGGAGTATTATTGTTCTTCCCCATAGATTTAGATCTTGCATGCTATTTTTTGCTCAGTTGAAATGGATCCATTTTTTATTGGTGCATATTTGGTGATTATTCACCCCCTGTCACATACCCTAAAGGTGAATTGCAGGTACTCATTGTGATATTGAGTAAATTATATCTAGGTATTTTTGTTTGGATTTATTCCAATCTTTCATCTTCAGTGTCCCTCTCAATATTGTGCCGCCAGTCACTAACCAATATTTACGTCCCTACTTGTCACCATAGTCTGTTTATCACATCAATCTAAATATACAACACCCAAGAGATGTAGATTTACATTATTATTAATACGATTTTCTTCATGTTTTATTAGGTTTTGATAAGGCATTCCTATAGCCTAATTTAAATTTCACAATGAGCTTTTGCTTCTCCAAATCATTTACTCCTTTTTGATATTACGAATTTTCGTTTCTAATGATGATATAATTCAGCTAAGGTTTTACAACACTACTTTCGTTCAATACGAAAAAAGAATTAAAATAAATTATATGAAAACGAAACAGATTAGATTTTCGAGAGCGAAAAGGACCAGGTTAAATATATGCTCAGGAGATCACAAATAACAGAAAAAGAAGAGCAGTGAAAGAGTTCAGCCGAAAAGATAATGACTCATTGTCGTGGATAGCATGCCGATGAGTATTATTATAGAGATTCAAATGAGCAAGAGATGGGGAATGAGGCAGGGCATTAATGGGAATAAATAGAAAGAGCTGTCCATAAATAGGCTAACGCGAAAGAACGACTCATAATGGTGACAGTTTGTTTCCCACCTTTAATTTGCATTTTGGCATAGGCCTAGCTCACGAGTATTATGAGTGTGTATAATCTTATGTTTAATTTTTTAGCGTCTCTTTGCATCCATGAGTTTCATCCCTCAAGTTATTACTCGGAAGAAACGTTCATTTACACGGATTTTGAGAGACCAATGTGCTCTCCGCTCCACATTTAAATTTCATTTATGTTACTTCAATGAAATAGAATTTAAATTTAGTTTATTTTACTAAAAGATAATGGAAGGAGGCACGTGTAAATTATATGATTCGCCATTATAGCTGTAAGCATACAAGTAAGCAGGTACTTATATCCATGAGAATGCAGAAAGGAATAAATTAATTTTATTCCCCGTTATATCCTGGGTTATTGTGAGCTTTTTTCACGTATGGTGCTAAAATTAGGCCATGGTATCCTAGTAATTAGGGTATCCTGATTGGAGAGTTGTGATTTACACCCCGAAGATACTTCTTGAGTTATGTTCGGAAAAAAAACTGTTCATCTGTCTACGTGCCAAATACTTCTGGGAAACCTCAGGTGGGGGGTAAAATCTGGGGCAGTTTTACAAATCCTCTCTGAAAGTTGTCACTCTCGCGATTCATAATGTTATCCTCCCTGTAAGATCTATCCTCGCTATCTCCGCTCTTGAAACTAGCTCAGCGGATTGATACCAGCGATTTGGGCGTGTCACACAAAATTCCAAGAAGGAAGATAACGCTTCCTTGTTCTCAAGCAAGGTGAAAATATAATGAAAATGCGACCGGGTGTGTCACGAAGATCTGTGACATCTACTCTCAGCCCCATTCCTGAGGTGTGAAATCACTCGCTGTTGGGCTAAATTCTCGTCAAATTCTACCGTCAACGATCAAAACGGCTCTCGAGTTCAACCGTTGAAATCCAAATATGGTGTCACCGATCCCTATAGAACCTTTATTTCGTATAAATTTTAGTGTAAGTTTGGCTTTTGGATAATTCCTGAGATTGCTTACACTGTGTCTTAATTGCGAAATATCTACGAACCTAGCGATCGGATAGTGGTTCGTATATATTTCATTTCGTTCTGCTTCCTCCAGATATGTGGCGCAAGGGTGATGATTCCGAATCAGAATAATTAATCGAGTAGATAAGGGAAATGAGGTTGCATGTCAAATGATGGAATAACCCGGCACCTCTGAAAGCAAATATCCATTTTCCGTAGTGATCATTTCTTGCTGAGGGCTATGTGCCGAGTGATGTTAAGATCAAGGTCGGATTAACTTGAAACCTAATGCCGCTATGCTAATCATTTTTGGCTTTAAACTATGTCATAGGTACAGTGCCGGTGTAATTTGATTTAGCTTACGTTGTTAAGTGGATATGTGTCCCAGAGAACAAGGGTGGTTTGTGCTTCTAGGTTTGCCTATAAATGAATTTTCTTAGGGTTAAATATGATTAATACTGTTCAAAGCGGAAGTTCCCTTTGGAGAAGTTCAAATTTAAAATTATATGCAAAGAATAAACTTCTTTCTCTTTGATTAGATAAAATGAATGTTTTTATAATTAACCCATTTTTTTTCACGCATAAGCGTTTCAGAATCATGATGCCTGTTAAGTGAATGTATCATGAGACGGAAAGATAATTAAATCTTAACTTTAGTTATTCCGTAGTCCTGCAAGGATAAACGATCGCTTTACAATGGAAATAAACGCTTGCATTTGTATTGCATTTGAATGAGATGATAGTGGAGGAAATTACTGAATTATCTTACTCATATTTTATTGGGAGTTTTTTATAGTTACTTCACTTGAATGAAACTGATAAACATTGCTTTTCTACGTATACAATTCGTTTCTTGATAGACACTTCGCCCTTTCGCATGAGTCGTACAACTTTCATGGCACGGAGAAGTCTCAAGTTCCTAGAAATTCAACGATCTCACGAAGGCTTTTGAAGGCAATGCGATGCGATCGATTTGTCTCCTTGTCTTGTCAAGGTATGCGCAAACGTTTGATATCCTTCCGAGGGGAATGTAAAGTATGACAAATCTTCTAGCCGCATCCCATAAATCAACGGCTGGGATAATAGTACTGCGGGATTTCGGTGCGCGTTTCTAGGCTATCTCTGAATGTGGCGTATCTCCAGTTTTGAATTTCGAATCACTCTTCGCAGTTCTGTCCTTGGAATTCATCAGCAATTCTTTTCTTTATCCTCTTTCATTCCATCTTCCGTATGCGTTCACTGTTGTCATCCCTTATAGTATAATTCTCGAAGAGAAGACTTTAGTTTCGCCACCACGACTGCAGTGTACCAACGGGTGAATGCCTCTCATGTTTCATGCGGTAATATTTCAAATGTGTGTCCTCTCGTGCATCAGTTCATCAATCATTTTCAGCTAACCGAATGACCTGGATCGTAAGTCAATATATGCACTAACACACACATTCCTCTTCGGGGTGCATGTATACATGTGCCCTATGCGCATGTTGGTGTGCATTGTGTAGTTATATATGGGTTCTGAAGAAGGTACCCACAACTCTGTACTTTTATTATTATCACTCGAAGAAAAAATGAGGCCGCCCCTTGAATTATTGAATTTACTTGTGTAAATGTTGCCTATTGGAGATGAAACCCTTTGGTCGAAACAAAGGAGCCTAATTATGCTCGAAATTTATATTTTAGTTTGAAACCTCAATACAATGTAACGCCATACCGAAAAGGTTTCGATAATTCGTGGTGGTAAAGATAATGCCTTAAATAAAGGTGACCTGTTTTTTTCTACTGTTTGGGCTCTTGATCCCTTGTGTATAAAATTACACTACAATCGTTCTCAATACAGCAATATCAATTCATGTATTTGTAATTGTTTTTTAGGCCTCATTGCATATGTGGCATGTGATCAGTAGTATGTGTATAGCATTTGTGCACAATGGTGGGCTATATGTTAGTGTGAAGTCAGAGGCGTTACGTGAAATCGTCAAGTTCCCCCAGTAAATTAGTTTTTAGCGGTAAAATCAGTAAATAGCACTACTGCAGTCACAATTTTCCTGTAGTTAACCCCATACCAAGCACAATTGCCATCTAAGGTAATGCAATAATGTGATCGTTTTGCGTTCTTTTACCAATCATAGAGTCTTGTTGTAATATGTTGTAATAATTTTCAAAAATTAAAAAATTCTGTGATACATGAACCATGATTCCTAGAAAAAAGGCATCTTTTCACTGTGGAAACCGGGCTCAAACTATAAATAAAACGTTAAAATGTTCAACCCTTTTCTTATATGAACCGAGGATTGAAATATTCACGAGGTCGAACTATTCCTGAGTTATAAACGGTAAAATCTTCCACTTGAATCATTTCGTATCCCGCTCCCAATACCCTATAAACAAGCCCTAATACTGTGGTAATAATGTCTCTCTCCTTTTATCGGTTACAATCTCCTTTCCATCAATTTTTTTTGTCTTCTTACCTCCACTTGAATCTCCCGAATACCGGGGATGAGGTCGTCTGTGCCATACGAATCGATTTGTCGTTTAAAGTCGCCACTGTTCCATTATTTGAGAAGAATTTCGCGGGCACTGGAGACGGAATACCCTTAGAGAAGGGAAGTGCTGGCAAAGATCCTTTCGAAAAGACGTGAAGAAAATGTTAGTGAAGACGTAAAAAAAGGGTGAAGGCACTGTATGGTTGCGAAATCTGGACCATAATGAGGGATGATTTGTACGGACTGGAAGCCTTTGAGGTGTGGGCTTGGTGGAATATGAAAAGCATAATGTGACTTGGATGAAGGAGAAGGTAAGAGGTTTTAGGCAAGGAAGGAAGCTATTCGATGGAATAGGGTGGCTGTAATATTGAGTGCCGTGCTAGAAGGGAGAATTTCTGGCATGGAGGTACGAGAAAAATGGACAAGTGTTATTCTGTATAATAGTAAAGGAAATAGGAAGTACATCCAATTGGATAACGCATTGAAGGACGCAGCGCTATATAGCAGTTTAAGATGCACCATTTGTAAGTAGATTCCTCGTACTCCATACAAAACTGCCTAAACGACAGAAAACTCAATTTGATAATAATGTCCTCTCGGCGTGGGGCGCTCGTATACCTCATATTCAAGCCCCCAGACACTCACTGCAAGACTTCCAGATGGTGTGGACAATTTTTTTTTCAAGTTTCGACAATCGATTCGCAATTTCAGTCCACAGCGTTCCTTTGGGAACCGAATATGGGGAAAGAGGAGGGCTGTGGAGATGAGCAAAAGCACGGCCACGAGACTAAATGGCATCATCCGAGAAGTGCGCGGAGTACGGTCCAATTTGTGCAGACGTGGATTCAGGTAGGAGAGTGAGCAGGGCTCCGCTGTCGAAGGGATCGGTAGATAAGCACCCGCCGAACTTAATGCCCCGAATATTCTTTTATTTTTACATCCCTCTGTTCCTCGAGCACTGCAATCCCGACTTTAAAAAAAAAAGATTTTATTTGTTTTTTTATTCGTCTCCTTTCCTTTCCATTGGATGCAAATCGGACTCCCGAGTGTTGCCATTTACAGGATTCTTTTTTTCTCATATTTATTGGCGTTCTCTGCTTCTCCGTTCCCGCGCCTCGCGATCGGAAACAGCTCCACTGTCTCTCTCAAGAGTGTGCAATTTTTCCGGGTAGCTTCATTCCTCCTTCAGCCACTTGGTCATAACAGTTACGTTTTATCGCTTGCGTATCCGCTCTCTCCCGTCGCTTCGGCTTGGCGTTTCTGCGGAAAGAGACGAGTGAATCTAGGTTTTCAAAAAGTCTTCGGCGAACTTATCGGATGGGCAGTTATCCGTACAAATGTATGAATGTGTTTTATACGAAGTATTACCGTTCAATGCATTCGTTATGTTCGAGGCTGGCGCCTGGATTTTTCAGCCGGAGATGTAAAGTAGGCGAATCATTTCCGTATGCTCCCCTTCGATTATTTTCTCTGCCTCCTTCTTACCTGAAGGTAATGCTACAATTAGCTCATAAGAATATTCCAATAGATATAAAGCGCCCTTCAAATATCTAAATGAGGAATCACTTGGCGGTGAAGCAACCCATGAAATCATCGTCTTATTATTTTTCGTTTCAAGCTTGCAATTACAGCTTCGCATCCGGGGAAATTCATGTCCGGGTTATTTAGCAGGATGATTGATGCATAGCTATGGTGAATCTATTCTTACGGCCTCTTGCATGTTTTTATTCAAAGATGGTGCATTTTTATTCTGTGACACTATGCTGACAATATAAAAGCAAGTATTGTTTACATTAGCCGATAAAACTCAATTATAAATTAACTTCACTTTTGACTAGAGCGTAAACTTGATCTAAATATTTATGCGGTCACTTAATTATTAAATGAGAAGTAATATTACTATGCAACTGCATATCTTCATTTGACACCATAAATATGCGAGATGTTGTTTAATGATAATGATCATGCATACAATTACTTACAATGTTTAAAATAATTGAAAGGTATCGAAATAAAAATATTTGAACATGAGGCCAATATGCGTAGCAAGTAATCAAAAGCTCAGAATAACTTTTAGTACACAAAATTGCTCTGGGTTCCAGCTATGAATTTAGCATCGTTTCTATGCATGATTAAATGTATCATTAAGTTTTAGTAACATATACCTACCTTTAGATTTATACATTAACATAAACAGCAACGATATGAAAAATGTTTAATATACTATGTAATGAAGTAATTAGGCATTAAGCGGTAAATTGTGATAAGTTAAATATTAGGAGCAGAATATTTAACTTTAATAGTCTTAATAAATAAAGGTTCTATTTCACATGAATTCATTTCGATGGTCGTTTAGATAATATACATCGATGTCTAATTTTTAAACTATTTTTAAAGTGTTATTATGTGCAGAGGTTTACATTTAGTCGTTTTTAGAGCTAATAAGGTGGATATTTGTTATGCAAAGATTCGTTATAAATCGTCGTCCATTTACTTACTCGACTATATTACTTTGGTGGCTTTATTATGAAGGTTAAATGTAAAACGCTAACTGATGAAAGAGAAGTAATATATAGGCTATATCCTTTATATTGGCTGGGGTATTCTTACACACATACTTGCATATGAGGATGTTAGATGTGGTCGCGAAATATATATGGTCAAGTACACACTATAAAGTGTAAAGTGGTTTTGAATTTTTTTACTGGATATGCTAATTTGCCTCCACTAAGCATGAGAACCAATATTATGGAAGATGCAAAACATATACCATGTAGACCCATCTGGCATTTGAAATTCACATTGGAATAATCGGTGTTGATGATGTCTTGTGATTTACAATCGGTCGCGGTGCTTAAGAGGGGGTACTCGTGAAAGTGCAAAGAATCCATCGCGAGCCGCGATGCTCCGGCGAGCCGAATTTGAAGTCGACGATGCTTCAGCATAAAATATTCCCATCACCAAGGAAGATAGGGTGCCGGGAGGACGGAGGGAAAGGGCTTGATGGAGGCGAGGGGCAAAAAGAAAGGTGGTGAGCTCTGAGGACACGGTAGTAGGTGGGTAAGAGAAAGATGTCCTTGTATTCTCCTTCATGCCTATGCTCCGGTCTCTCCTCCCCCTCACCCTTCCAACCCGCCCCTCCCTCATTTTAATTCCCAGAAATCTCCCTCAACCGAATTCCCAAAGCCGCGCCCAAGGTACGAGCTTTTGCACTCGCGACAGACCTCTCTCTCTCTATCGCTCTCTATCTACCTTCCGTTCCACTCCCCGTCCTCAGCCAAGGCTCAGGCTCCACCGACAAGACCACCCACCTCTCCCTCCTTCCCTCTCATAAAAGCGAAAGGATTCGTTGCTAAAGAGAGTAAGGACGCCTCCGAAGTGGAAAGAGCCGCAGTCCGGGTGAATTGTAAAGGTGGCAGGATGCATATGGAATTATTTAAATGGGTTAGGTGCCCATCCCCCCATAGGGTCGGGGTGCTCCGTTAAGGGCGTCGTAGGGGGGTTTGAGAGGGTGGGAGACTCGGTGTGTCGGGGAGGGGAACGTCGCAACGCGATAGGGCCGAAATGGGGTCACGAGAATGGACCATGCATTCGAGCCGGGCGCGATTGCAGCGTTCCGATATCTCTCGTTTTCCAATTTTTTTCCGCTTTCTAGGTTACCACGCGTCCGCCGTCGAGAAAAAAATACGTCTCCATCCTGGGTTGCGATGTGTACGTGCGTCGCCCTACGTATCAGCTTAATCCACAGCTGCCACAAAGGCTCCTTCGGCTCGGGGACAATATCTTCCGCCCGATCATGCGAGGATTAATTCGCGAGTTGATTCAGGCGGGATCCCAGAAAAAAAAGTCTTGTCTCTCACGTCGTATTAATTCGGGCATGTTTGTCCCCGAACGCGTGCTCAATCGAACGGTCATCGAATTTTTACCCCAGGCCCAACTTCATTTTCATCGGTTCTTTTGGAATTTTCAGTGCAGCCTCCACGTCCTAATAGCCATATCACAAATTCATTATCTAAACTATCAAATGAATGTCTTGTCCCCAGACAAAAAAAGTCTTTTTCCGAACGCCGTATTAATTCAGGCATATTTGCCCCTGGACTCGTGTTTAATCGAACGGTCATCGAATTTTTACCCAGTGCCACCTTCATTTTCATCGGTTCTTGTAGAATTTTTGGAGTGCAGTCTTCAATTCTTTAGATTAGTAACAATAAACGATCAAAACTGTCCCTTCTGCCATCTAACCCCACGTCAAAAACATAAATAAAACATAGGTATAATTGTCATTACTTAAAACAATTACAATCTGAGGTTAAACAAAAACATGAAAGGATATGCTTAAAGGAATTAAAGAATGATAAACGAAAAAAATAAATATACACGCAATATGTCAATATTAGACAAAAAATATATCATGGTGCGTGGAAGTTTTTGCAACTGTGGGGAAAATGTGAGGATTATTATACTTACATCCTTTATGAAAAAAACCCACTGCAGGAAAACATCCACACAAAAAGGGGGGTGTGAAAAACCTGCGAAATCCGACTGATGGTATAGTCGGAAATCTGTGAAATCCTGTAATATTTATAGGATTGATTATGTCAGTCGTAGAATCTGCTTCATGATTGTCGCATACGTATTTCTTCTTTGATAGTTAAACCGTTGCAAGGGGAGATGTAAATGTTTTTTGCTACAACTGTGAACCGGTATTTGGCCACATATTTTCATTTAAAAACATCTGGATAGCGAGTAACACGTGCATTATTTGTGAACATGTAATAAGAATGTGACCAATTTCCCCAGTGGTTAGAAAAAAACATTTGAAAATTCCAGCAGAGAGGAAATGATGTTTTTCGTGTGAAACTATACTAGATTTCCGACAATTACGAGAGTGGTATTTCGTCAAGTTGTTAAACTGCTAGAAAAAAACTTGCCCGGAATGCATATAACTGTGCTAAATGTAAATCGTAAAGCTTCGCTTAACAACGGTGATAAGCTTGTATAAGATGGAAGGTGAGATTTAAAAATTCTTCTCTTGGAATGCACGTGAATGTCAGCAGTAACTGCTCGTCAGGAATGTTAGTGAGGAGAACAGGGGCAATGGAGGCATTCCACCAAACCAAAAACTTCAACTACATTTCGTGAGCAGAAATACAACGTATTCATTTTCCCATCTTGGTTTTCCTATGTGAATAGGGAGAGTGGGATTTGGTTTTTACTATACAGTATTTAGTCCATCAATATTACGTAATAGGATTTCTTAAGCTACTCCTATATCTTATTTAAAATCAAGTGACTAAATTTAAATTACACTTTTTTGTTACATACAATTAATGTGCATACTTTCAAACCCTGAATATAAGAGACCATAATAACTAGCGCTCGAACGAAGCGAGATGTAAGGTAACGCAAATGCAATGGGCATTCTACATTTTGGAGGACAAATTACCATTTACCATAGATACTCAAGTAAGACAAAAATTAATTCAATAAAACGGACATCTGGAATATAATTCATTACAGAACCGTGTCGAGGGTGATAACAGCCAAAGAAAAGTATTACTTAAAGCGTCTGATGTGTATAATTTATAATTTGATTGCATTCTCGAAAAATTATGTTTATCAAATTGATAAATCGAGTTTCATAAGATGAGTTGGAGGAAAAAGTCTCATGAACGCTCAAGATCCATTGATGCACATCATTTTAAATAAAGTATAATAAATTTAAATAAATTATATAAATTTAAATAAAGCATTTCTTTATTTACCGTGATAAACTTGTAAGGAAATTGAGTCTCCCGTTTAAGTCCTATCAACGGGTGGGTTAAAGGCAACGCGCTTGGAGGGAAATATATTTGACTGCAGCATTTTCAGCTCTACCCCGGTAAATCTCGCTGATCGACGAGAACGGTCGTAACCCATAAGGGTGAACGCACATTGTGGGCAGGCCGAACACGTTGAATACGTAATTGTTCCCTTTTTAAAGTAATTCCATAGCGTTAATGTCGATTTCCCTTTGGGGGGAGGGGGGGAGTGGAAGAACGAGAGAAAGACCGATTTTTTAACGGGACCGCTGATAAAATTTGCATGCAAATCGTCGAACGTGACTTTTTCATGATTGACGCGGCTCCCAACCTATTGATATTCATTTTTTTCTGTTTTTTTATATAACGCTCGATCATCGCAGGGGAACGGCGTATCCCTAAGACGCACACCCGAACCTTTGTTTTTTTGTTCTCTTCTCTTCGAGTCTCCTCCGGTTCCCGTCCCTTTAATAAAACATGGGTGCTGCTGCCTATGCTTCACGGCATCCCATTCGTTGCGGCGTGGACTCGCGAGGTCGTCTTAACGTGTTTGGAGTGCGGAATCCCGCGATAGAATTAGGCACCGTTCCGTTCGGTGGGGGAAGAGGGAGAGGGGTGGGATTTGAAAAAATCACGCAAATCCGTCGCAAAATGTTTCATGTGATGTAATGGCGGGACGTGCTTCGACGTTAGCTCCACTACCCCTCCCCCACTGTTAGTTGCAACTCCCCCTATCTCCCTTTGGAGTCAAAGTCCGTGCGAGAACGAAGGTTGGGAGCAAGAATTAAAAAAACACGCGACCGTTGGTGGTTTAAAAAGGATTGGAAGGTTTGAATACGGATAGTACTGGCTCGTAGTAATTCAACGCAAAAAGATTAATATTTGTGCAATTTTAATTAATAGGTAATAATCCACTTACAACTGCGGGATTGGGTACGTGGAACCACTTTATTTCCCATCTCCAGCATGCTCCTTATTGATGTTTGGGAAGCTAAACAACAGTCGAGCTAACTGCTGGTAGTATTCCCTGAATACATGCAAATCACTTTGAGGGTGTGTGGCAGGGGGTGAATAATTACTGTGCACCCACTACATTCATGCAGTAGTTGTTACAGCAGTACTCAACTACAGATATGGAGATACCGTTTTAGCAACTTGTTGCTAAAGTTTACTTTACTAATTTAACTTTTACTAAACAGCTGTTTAGTAAAAGTGAAATTTAAATTTTACAGTAGCTGTTTAGTAAAAGTTTTTTTAGAGTAGTCAATTTGTGGTAATTATCAGCGTGCTAAATTTACCTATTTTAGTAACATCAACTTATGAAACAGAAATTGTCCTCTATCATGTCCTAACATCTTCTCAAATGAACTGAACATGTATAGAGAGAATCAAATTATGTATATATTATTAATTTTCTAATTGCATAGTGCTATTTACTATAGAAAGACGGTTATTGAGAACGGAATTGTAATGAATTGCGTAAAATAACTTCTTACTTACGGTATATGCATCAGATACGTTTAATTGCATTGGTATACGAGGAATTTAACATTTTGTAGATTTTTGGGGATAGTCATCGAAACTGAATTTTTTAAAATGTCGCATGCATTCTAGTGCCAGTAAAAATGTTTGCAACTTATTATATATCTAAATATTTTGATAGCAACTTCCTCCGATTTTTAATACTGGATCTAGCATCAAAAATAATTCATAGCTGGTAAATCTGTAGAGATTTCCGAAAAATCAAGTGGAAGTATCACTTAAAATTTCACATTTTACGAAGCTTACATTTAGTCTTCATATTGCATGTATACGCATAGAATATGGAAACGTTTTATGATTTATGTAAAGAGGTCGGAAACACGCTGGAATGGCTACCCAAAGTTCACGGATTTGAATTCTGCCTCAGGCATGGATGTCATATTTGTCCTTGATATGTTTGTCAGGCGGTGTGATATATTGGCACACAAAATTTTGCAACTGAAGCATCAAAACGTATAATTCTCTGCTACCGCTACCAAGGATATTGATGAACAAAACATTAGTACAACTTAGATAAAAGGGTATTCCCCCTAGAAGAGGATCTACGTGTAGCTAGAAAATTAGTAAATTCAAGCTTTCAGATAAGGAAAAGGTCATCTCGGGCGTGTCTCTTCATAGCAGTGAGACATGAACGACGACAGCCGCAGAAATGTTAAGACTGAAGCCATTTAAATTACGGTCTAATAAAAAATGAAGAAGATCAAACGGATTGAGTTACTAAAATGTCGTATGAATGGAGAGGTCTGATTAAAACTTTAAACAGTAGACGAGTCATGTAATCGGTCAAAACTTGAGACATGATGGTCTAATGAAGATAGTCAAGGGGGAAAAAGTAAATTGGGTGAATGGCCAAGGAAGGCCTCATATGAAATATATGTATCAAGTAATGAAGAATTTTTAAGAAAAAACGAGTAAATATGAAGATGTTTTCCGGAGAATCAAGTGGTGCTACCAAAAAAGTATTGGGACAAATGATTAATGACTGTAATTCATTAGTAATAGTGGGGATGAGGAGTCGACTAGTATTTGAAGCCAGTTTTGCCATAAATCGTAATATGTTTCTGCCCTGGGTGTTTTTATTTAGATTTTTAGGGATCATTATGGGATTCCAAAGACGTTCTGCCATTCAAATTAACGTGCAACCAGTTAACCAAACTTATTCGATGTCAGGCTGACTGCGGCACCAAAATTAGCTCTTGTCATGACACATATGTTAGGAATAAAATTTCACGTAAAAATCTTCTCACTCCTGGGTTTCGAACCAAGACTTTGTGATGGAAATCTATTACTCGTGCCCCCTTACGCACAACATCCCGCGCGTGTTTAAGAGCTCGGAAAGAGGAAGAGGGAGAGAATTAAGAAGGGCGGAGCGGGAGATAAAGATTGAGGCAATTTGAGGCGTGGGAAAAAAGGGGGAGGACGTGTGGGCGGGTTGCGGGGTCTGGAGTGAGTCGGTGGGCGGTGGAATAAGAGGAATCTGACTTTTCTCGTGAAAGAACCGGGTGCCGTACGCACATTAGCCCCTCTTTCCCTTAATATAAGGCCCGGTGCGGGAAGCGAAAAAGTTTTTAAAAGGTCCCTCGCCCCATCCATGAGTTTTATCCTCTATTTTCTTTTTCTTCCTCTTTTTCTCTCTTCCGTTCCTCTCTCTTTCCATTCCCCTCATCCCATTCTCTCTCTTTCTCTTCCTCCATTTGATTTCAGTTCAGTTCCCGGCTTTTAGTTCCCTTCCCCGGAGGGAGTTGGAGTCGGCGGCTTTTATGCAAATCGTTGATACAATTCGACGGACCAGGACCCGTCGTACGCCATTTCACTCCACTTCTTCCTTCCTCCTCGAAGCCAAGCGACCCCTTCCCCACAGACCCCCTTCTCTCACCCAGACCGCTTTAAACCCTTCCCCCGCCCTTCTCCTCCTACCCTTTAACCCCTTCACCCTGCCCGTGGTCTCTCCATGTCACTCACTTCCTTTCTCCCGCTCCGACTAGGGTTTCCAACTATCCCGATCCCGGTTTCACCAGGAGTCTCCCGAAATTGGACAATAATTTTTAACTTATCAGACTTTATTTTTGAAATGTTGGTGCCGTTCAACATCATCACCAGGTGCAAAACCCGAGAATGGTTGATCTCACGTATTCGACGGGAAAATCTGAAGTTCTTCAATTTTTAATACCTCCAGTTTCCAGGTTATTCCCTGGATTTCATCCCTTTTTCACTCAGTATATCTGTCACTTAATAGTTTGTTTATTAGATCATAAACCTGTCGAAGAGATATTTTTCAAAAGAAATAAGTGAACTGATACTCTTGTGATTCTGAGCGATCCTCTCAATGAAAATGGTTGTTTTGGTGGCTGGAGTTCTGGCTTAACAAACTGAAGATTCAGGTTTTGTCCTTGCATTGGTCGTATATTTCATTGTAAACTGGTCTATTTTTAAGTAGGTACTGTGTTATGAGCATTTCAAGGATTGTTTTCCGTTCGTTGGCTGGGATGATAAAGAATGGATCACGTGGCTCAAATTCTTACTTTAAAGGTGGGATAATGCTGACGCCGGATTTCTGTTCAAACATCCTTCATCCCCTTTTAAAACATACCTTTACCCATTTTCCTACCTAACTGAACTGGCGTAAATAACCCAATCTGTTCGCCATATCTCCGAATAACTAGTTTGCTTATTAATTTCAACCATAGCTAGCTTACATTAACTAATTTAAATAATTATGTGGAGGCAATTGCATTCAATAGTTCATAATTCACTCAGTCAGTGATTCAACCCGAAGGTTGGTTTTGATAGGTGAGGGTAGAGCTCACCCCGGACTAAACCACAGGCGTGTGAATTTCACACATCAGGGTAGGGGGGCCAGTTTCTTTCCCTGGGCCATCTCGCACACTGGTTTATTTTGTTCGGGGGCATCAAAAGGCTTCACCAGGATTTGAACCCGGGACCCTTCAATCAGTAGCCAAGCGCTCTACCCACTAGGCCACCACGCTCCCACTCACAATTACACATAAAATAATTGGTGTACACTTGGTATAAAATTTTATTTCACCTTTCATCACAGGAGAAAAACACACTTTGTAAATTTCCACAGACTTATTTGCAACCGACCATGGTTTCTTCGAATTATACCATCACCAGGGTCTACTAAAACCATTATATACCGAAACCGTGGTTGGTTGCAAACAAATCTGCGGAAATTTGTGAAGAGTATTTTTCTCCTGTTATGATAATCCATTTCAGTTAATCAATAGGCATATATAAATAGACTTAGGTCCATTTTGATTAAATTTCGCCTTTATGGTATTAATTCGTCAGGAGTATACATTCTAGGGTAATTGAAAATAGGATCTACCCGTAAATCCTTCGGAAGCTCCCGGAATTTCTTAAATGTAGAACGGGTAACTCCCAGGGTTCAACTCTTCAGGAGTTGGTAAGCGTAGTTCCGACCCCTCCTCCATTCTCTCTCCATCTCCCATCATGCCCCTCCTTGGGGCCATTCCCCTGGTTTCCTCCCACCCCTCTTTCCCCGCGAAAAATATCCCTCCCGCCCACGCACGGAATTCCAGGCCCACGGCGGTAACGCATTCACTCTCCAATCGCCTCCGGTTTTTCTCTCTCTCTCTCCTCCTCTCAACGTTATTGTTATTACTATTCTCATTCTCCGTTTCCCACCATTCCCTCTCCCTTTATTTACCCTTCCCGCACGGGAACCCACTTGCCGACAGTTACACTTAACGGGTTCGTTAGGCGTTCACTTCGCTTTACCTTTTCCTTTCTTTTCGTGAGGAAGACGGGCGATTTTTATTTAATTAATGTAGTCATACAAGGTCTGTCCTAAAGGTAGTGACACTGGTTCCATAAAAATTATTTTGTGAGAAAAATTCTAAAGCTCTTCAATTTATGCCCCATCAGCATTGATACGGTGATAATCGACTGCTATATATCAATATTTCACTTGCTTTCCATTACTGTCGTGTACCAGTATTGGCATCTTTGGAGCGAAGTAGCCAACAATTGAACAAGCAAGAAAGAAATTATTGTTATTACTTTTGCACGATTTCCCACTTCAACCACCATATTATCCTTCATTTAAATGGTATATTTTCCACTTCCTATTAATTTGTCCATGATACCGTTTCGTCTCCTCCCTCTATTCCGCTAACCCAACATTCTTCCCTTAATCACGTCTTTCAAAACACCCTTGCTCTTTATTACTATCTCCATCCACACCTCTCTTCTCCTAGTTTTCTCAAATAACTTTCTTTCCTCTCCTATCAACTCTAGCACTTCATCGTTTACGCTACCCATCCTACTTTCTCCATCCTTCTCCATACCCAATTCCCAAAACCTGAAGTTAAAGACTAATAGATGATTTAAGCCCATGTTTCTGCCGTGTATATCACTCCTTCATCCTTACTCAATGGCCATGTCAAGTTCTCACCTACGAATAACAGCTTCTTAGACCAACGCAATTTACCTTCTGGCAGTCATTATAATGGCTGAGGTGAAGAGCACACTCTGCCGGGAGAAGCATCTACTTACAGCTGGATATATAAGCATGAGTATAAGTAAGGAAACAGTTAATTAGAACATCTTAGGGTAGGCTTATCTATTTAACCGCCGCGGATAAGTTAAGGCTAGAGGAACTTTTATGATTGCCTTATTGAAGGATGAAGATAAAATTAATGACCATGTAATAAAAAAATCCAAGGAGAGTTGCGGACAGAGACTCATTCTAAAAATGTTTTAAAAAAAGTAGTAACGGTCTAAGCGGCCGTACCTTGACACATGATGGTCTGATAAAGACAGTAGTGGTGGAAAAACTGAATGAAAAGTATGATTAAGTAAGTATTCATGTGAGATACATGGATCAAGTAGTTAATAGTGTGAGGAAAACGACTCATGTAGGTAAATATAAAGAAATTTAGTCTACAGGAGAAAGTGACGTCAAATCAATCTTAGAATTTATGACTATTGATGATCTTATTTCCTCGTTACACTTGGTTTTATCTTTTCCTTACTTTCTTTTCTTATCACATCCTCCACCCCCGCACAACGGATGACTTGGTCAGATTAAAGTGCGATTGCTCCGCGCTGGGCGATTTAGATTTAAATCAAAACCAAGTAAAGGAGCAGAATGGAAAAATTTGGTGAGAATGTTCCGCTGTCGTATCCCTTTTTCCTTGGCGTTTAATCGAGCGTGATTAAATCCCGGGGAAAAGCGATTTCAAAAAAGTTGACGTAAAAAAACAGTGGCTCTGCTTGTTTGGGCATTTGGTGATTTAAAACCGTTACTTTTATCTCCGTTCCCATCATGTCTTCCTACATCGTCTGTTGTCTACTATGTGTTGGTCAATTCATATTGGAGAGAGATGTGTGTTCATCAGAATCACTTATCGGACGTAGGCTTGTATGTCCCTTAATCCTTGTTTCACTCCATTGTGTGGTTATGGTGGTATTCTTGCTTTCAGAAAGCTTTTCCAATTCACTACTTTCATGGTGCATTCCCTCCCTTAAATGGTATATTTTCCCTTATATGTTTCTATGATTTTATTGCCTTAAAATATTGCGTTTCGTCAGTATATCGTAGTATATCGTGTAATTGAAATACGCTCTTAAGTCCATAAACTCTAAAAACCCTAATTACGAATCGCTCTTCTCCTTTGAATTATTCATTGACTTTATGAGCACCCATTGAAGTTCAAATGATAAAACTATTTTAGCCTAAGGCGGTTAATAACTCCCAAAGCAATTTTCAATTACGCCAAGATTCATGAAAATTTGTTCATCCAAGGAATGGAGTGTAGTGTTACTCTTGCAAACTTTAGGAGCTCCCTGAGATATGGGTTTGATACTTAACTTAGCAATTAAAAATTGAAACTAGTCTCTAAAGCAAAGGAAGTAGATGGAATGCAAATAGACTTTTAGAACGAATGTTATATTTACCACGGTCTGAATTTTTACTTATATTTACTATTAGGCTTTAAATGTGTTTTATATTGTTACGCTCAGACGCTTGGAAAGTATTTCCCAAGGTAAAGCATTTGGATATTTAACTTGAGTGCTGAAATAATTTCCTTTCAAATTTAAGTTGCTCTCAAACGGCATACAGCTTATTTCCTTCCTGCTTCTTGTTCAATTTAATTTTTGCAAAATTAATTTGAACTGCAAAATTTGTAAAATTGAATTCTGATTCTCTTATGATTCCTCGAAAGGATAAATTTAGAGGCTATGTCAATTAATTTCTCCCTGCCGTTATGCCGTATTATACCGGCATACAAATTTTTTTTATATATCTTTTACTGAAAGCCATAGAAACACAAAGGTTGATAATATTTAATATTTGCTGAATGATTTTTTCTGTCCTGATTTGCTCATTTAAACCATGTGTTAGTGGGTGATATCACGTTTGCCTGTATGTGTAAAAAAGGCTTTACCAACGTTAATGTGTCGAAAGTAGAATCTTAAATTACGCTCATTTTTACACTAAGAAAAATAAATATCGAATATGTTAACTATAAGAATTATTGGCCAAATTCGATGCCACTTTCAATATTTTTGATGCAATAAATGCACCCTCATTATTTGTTAAATCAGACACACCTTAAGTCCGAGGCCAGTAGTGAGCCCTAGCAAGAAATTGTAAAATATAAAATACCTGAACTGCTCAAATTCATGCAATATTCTTCAACTCTACATTGTGGTGACGCTTATAAGTGGTACTCTCATTCGTATCCTGAGATTATTAGTAGTTTTACAAAAAAACCCTGGGAATAATACTCTCTATTCGTCAAGTTATCAAATGGCTCTCGCTTCTCGACCAACATCCGTAGGCACTTAATTAAATCCATCGCCTATCTGCATATTTTCCCTCTGTCCATGCCTTCAAAAATCCCTCCATATTCCTTACTCCTCTCAACTTTTGCGACATTCTACCACTCTCTGCCTCGGTCAAAAACCCCATCACCAATATGCGTTTTAAAAACAAAAATGCGGCGCGAAATTTTTTGCTGTTTCCAGTCCTCCGCAGCCGAATTGGTTTGTTTTTTGGCGGGACTAGCTGGCAAGTTGGGCTTCGCTCGGTGGCTCAACGGTAGCATTTCAGCTTCCCGAGCGATCTAGTGGGCCCGCATAGTGCTTCCGAAACCGACGGGGAGGCGGAACACATTTAAATGCGTGCGGAAAAAAAATTTGAATCCCGGTGCCGTCCGGAGTCCTCCTACACCTTTCACCCCGAGTCACCACCGCCGCGACGGGCGACTCCCTTTCTCCCTCTCTCCCTCTATTAGGATTCATCACAGCGTCGCTCTCGCATCCGTCCACGACCCGGACGCCCGCACCCACCAACCCTCCAACCACCCCTTCTGACCCCTGTGTTAATGGGTGTCTCTTGTAGCATTAAGCCGGGCGTTGAAGGCGGGTGGCGGCAGGGAGACTGAAAGGAGACGGGGAGGAAGAGGTGGCGTATCGAAGTGGGAAGAGATTACAAGGGGCGTAGGTCGTCCCAGGATTGCGTGGTTGAGGAGAGAGCGGGCGTGGTACCGTGAATAATCGAGGTTCGGACTGGGCGATATCGAGGACCCGGATCGATACGACGTGAAAATAAATTTGAATCTGACACGACTTACCCTATATGTGTTATTGATAAATTAATTTTCCTTGAATTTGGAGACTTCTGTCAAATATTTAAGCTTGGATTTCCATAGCCTACGATTTGCTACGTTTTATTAATATCTTCAGGGTTTTTGAAACTGGTTGAAAAAATAATCATATGCTATAAAGGAGAAAAAAATGTTTGTTCCTGTCAAGTGTTTGACTTGTATGTTACATTTCTTTTCGCCAGTTTCGGAATCCTGGAAACGTAGGCAATAGAAATGTAAGATAAAATCCAAAGATAATTTATATATTATTCAAGTGGTCAAGATAATAACAAATTATTTATTTATAATATTAGTATTCTGCAAGTTATAGAAGTTTTTGATGAGGAATGAGTTCTTTCCACGGATCCTGTATTTGAAACGATGTCCTTCTATTGTTCCGCATTCTTCCTGCCATCTTTATTCTGCCCAAATCACCCGTTTTCCTCCTCTCTCCACCTTCCTTACTCAACATTCACATCCTTTGCCCTCATCCAATCCTTCAAGACATTCTCGTCCAATAAAACATCCTTCATCCTCTCCCTCTACCTTCTTCCAGTTTCCTCAATCAGCTTTAATTCATCCTTCACTATCTCCAGCACTTTCACTTTGCATTTCTCTCTTTTCACCTTTCCTTCTCCGTCCTCCTCCACACCCGTACCTCTTACCGACATTCCGACATATATCTGTCGTATATCAGAGTTCACGTTGAAATTTAAAATTCAGTTCAGGAAATTTTGCACGAGTCGAAAAGAATGCATAGGTAAGTCTTCATTGCAAATATGCTGCCGGAGAAAGCAGTAGTTACAAAACCATCTCCTGCTAAAACCGTCAAACATCTTAATTCTCAATTCCAGATTATGCATATTAAGTATAAAATGATCACATAATTTTCCTCTCAGCGATGAGGAATTAATCGTGGACCCACTTCTCATTTCTTGGTGAATAATTCAATGAAAAACTATATAACCATATAAAAATTCGTAAAACAATAAGGAGATGTTACTTTACTTTCCTTCCTTTTACAACTTAGTACATTGTACGCTAAAATATGCTAAACAAATTCCCGCCTTATGCTCCCTTTTAACTCAGTTCTGAGCTTCTGACCTGTTGACCTGAGCATCAAAACGACGGCATAAATGGGATACCTAATTCGGTAGAGAACCCGAGTACCTTCGCTAACGTATCACTCACTCCCCTTCTTTTATTTTTCTGAATGCTGTTGCAGTTACAAACCTACCATTTAACCTACCATACTCCATGGATGGCAATTTGCACTCAAAGCATTTAAGGCAAACGGATCATCATCTTTCAGGTCAATTAAGTAATCTTTAGCCCTATAGCCAATCGTTTTCCAGTAGGTTTATTTAAAATTTTATTTTTAGTTGCATGTATTTATCTGTCAACCAGCGCTTTCATTTCAATCCACACATAACTCTTGAACGAATTCAGCTTTTCAATTGAAACCTTACGTTTTTTAGCAATGCTTTCACTGATACTCAATTCCAAGACACAAGCATTCCTATATACATTACGGTATAAGGTGACCAAAAATATCGTATTGAATTTCGCTTATGAGAAGAGATGGAGAAAAAAGTATTAGCTTAGGTAATAAAAGGATAGAGATTCCAACCTTTCTTCAGAGTGGAAAAAGTTGATATTAAATATTCCCACGGGAAAGGTGTCCCCATGTCTCGATATGTACGCTCTCCTCTAGCCGTGAGTATTCTCAGTGGGTACCCGTATAAGGGCGTGGAGAAATTGCCGACACGCGTCCCACATAAAAAGTGGAGTACTCCCTCCCTCATTTTTTCGACTCTAGAAGGCTCATGTAGAGGAGGATGTGTTTGAGCGTCAGAGGGAGCTGTGAGAGAGCGTGGGAAGGGTGGGAAGCCTTTTAATTAACATCACGCCCCGTGCAAGGTGGCGGAGGAGGCTCTTCATACCACAGGGATGGGTCGGAGTTGGAAGGGCATTCCCGCTAGGTCGTACACACCGCTCCCGAAGTGGGGTACCTCTGGAACAGCAGCGAGTCCCTCCTTTTCATGGAAGTAACCCTACACGCCACGAATGGATCGCATTTCTCTCTCCGGTGAGAAACCAAAATTTCCCTCGCGGTTTTACGATGGGCTGCTTTTTTTAACATGGACACTTTAACTCAGGGGAAATGCGCTATAAATACATTGCCATTTTTTTGGTAAGCTGGACTTGTCCGTGGTGATTAGAGCTCATCATCATTTGATATCTCAGTGAATCGTAAACTGGTATATAAATGGTCCAGAAAGTGGAAAACCAACGTGAAAATAAATACTAGTAGGCCACGTTGATTATCTTCAGTTTAGATTCAGTACTCGTTTGAAAAATTGATTGGATAAGAAAAATCCTTTGTTTTACTTCAGCTCTCTCTGTGTATCCAACGACCCATCATTATGTGAATGTTATTCTTTAAGGTTCGCGTAATTTTAACAGCCTTTGGGTGGTACATTTTTATAAGAGTGTGTACTATTAATGGTTGTTTGGAACTCTTGCTTTTTATTATTGGTTAATTTGAAATCTTAAAAACACAATGAAGTTACGTGAAACCTTAGTTTTCCTTAAGATTTTGTCGTTCCAAGAGCTTGTACATCGTGGTTTAGTACGTGAAAATAGGTGATTGAATATTCTTGGCCATCATTGTAGAAGTAATATCGAAAATCATCCTCTCAGTAACGAACTCAGGAATGAAATTATATACGGCTTCATTGCAACGTAAGGGGTATCAGGACTGTGCATCGATTTTTTCATTTCTTAACCTCGGAAAACGTGCCTGAAAGTTTCCTTAGTGATTCAAATAACCGACATGGCTAATGAAGAATTGTTTCTTTCTAATGGTTTCGCAATGAAACGGTGGGCTTACCCTTGGTAATTTGTTATCCTTCATTGTTACCTTCGACCTTTCCTCGAAACTCATTCTTTTAATCGCGGCTCACTAATTGCGGGGGAAGAGCCTTGAGGAAGCATCTGCGTCGCGGGGAGCCTTGAAATATCCAATTACACAGTGGTTCATTACGAAGGAAGCCTCAGTAAGGGAGCGCTTTGATAGGGATACTACTCAACAGCATCATTTCAGAGCCGAGGAGTAACATCGTGAGGGATAATTTATTTTTTCGCATGCAGTCCAAATTTGCCCTTTCCCTCCGAGATGTAGAAAATTTAAATTGGCGGCCGATATTTTTCATCCACTGGTGCTTTGTCACGGAGCACTTGAGCATGAAAATTCGAAGGTGCAACTGAAATGGATTTGCAGTTAAACTTCGATGTGAAAAATGGATTGTCCGTTGTGCACTGCTGTTTCCACGAACACTTCTGAATTCACATTGCGTTTCGAATTGCATAATCTCGCCTCGCTCTAGAAATCTCTGAACCGTTCATCTCGTATAATGATATTTTAAATGCAGTTGATCTTAATAGAAAAACATCTGCTTCGAAGGAATGATGAAACCGTCAGATTCTGTAACGGTATTACAACGAAGGAATCGGGGGAAATTAGGGTAGGTATTTTAGACTTTTTTCGTATTTTTACATGCCTGCATGATGATGAGTGTACATTTTACTTTCCCCTACAGCTTGAAGGAATGTATGAATATTCATATGCAATGTGTGATTCTACGATTATGGCGTAGCAGTAGTAGCGTTAGGTTTTTAGATGGGTCGGCAGCCATGACGCTTGCACGACAATATTAGATATATGTGAATACACCTTAATTCTCCGGAGATTTTCATTTTGTTCTATATTTTTTGGACTTCAAAGCACAATATTACTAACAAACATTGGATTTGAATGCATATGAATGAATAGATGAAATTTATTGAAAAAGGTAGATCGTAAAGTGCGAAGGACGATGTAGAATACGGAATGATAGGAAACAGGAAAAGAAACAACCACTAGTGCCATCATAAGGGAAGCAATTGAGAAGGTTTGAGTGAAGTTTAATTACATGTAAGAAAATTTAATTGGATTAAATTTTCTTACATGTAGATTGTTGTTCAAAACTTCCTCCGTTAGTTTTATCATATTTCTTACTGTAAAATCAATTACTTACCAAAAGATACAGATCACTACACTATTATTGTTTAAGAATGATGGACTGGTGACCCATGCCTTAACTCCACCTATTAATGTAGGTTGGCCTTGTTTATATACAGTGTATCTGATGAGGTAAAGCAATCGAATGTATATGCACATATTTCGTGATATGGCTGCGAAAATGAGGTGAACAAGTCCTTTCAATCAATAATGGCACTTACATCAAGAATATTATTGAGCCTCATGATTTTAATCAAGAAGTACATTATGTAAAATTCATGTATGAATTTTTGCCCGGACTTCTTGTAATGTTATGATCGCTGGCGTGAAATATGCTTTTTATTGCTGTAGCTTTTTACCAAAGGCAGCTTGTACAACTGCTCAGCCAGATTGGATGCCATAGAGTCTGCTTCAATTGTCACTAGCTGACAAGGTGACGGATTGCGTCATGGCTTGTGTGTGTACTTGTTTTTAGGTAATTATTAAGTGAGACGATTGGAAACTAGGGTCATTGCCACCAATGACGACTTTGGTCATTTACAGGGGTGTATGGGAATGAAGGAAGAGTGGCCGGCATTAGCCTGCTCCTAACAAAAGGGGGCCGAAGGGGTATTTGCTTTAATGTCCCACCCAACAGACGGAGTATTGAACTGGAACTTGTCTGCACGGCACTCAATTAAGTACACCAGCATCAGGTGTTAGTCAGTGCGTTATGAGATGGCATGTTGAATGGAATCTGTGGAAATTATGATATTTTACAAATCAGAAAATAACTCTATTAAGCTTTTTCACGTTTAGTTCCCATCTTAAATTCATTAAATATAACTTTCTCTGAGAAGGATACTTCACCTTAGAATACATGCCTTCTACATTGGGGTAAAATCCAGTTTGAATGAGTCGCGTAGATCTAGGTTTATATTAGGTTTAGCAGCATAAATAAGTCATCACTGAGCACAAAAGAGACAATTCAAATTGTTTGATAAATTTTATAGATACAATGGGCCATGAGTGACACACAAAGAACGCTTGTTGGAGAGTATGCATTAAATTTAACGACTGGCTTGTGGAGTCGTGATAGGGAGCGGTGGCAGAGGACACGTCGGGATCACCTGGATAAAATTTTCGGTGGGGTGCTGGTATAGCCGCGGTTGTTCGCTTCGTGCAAATTTTACTCCAGGTGGGGAGAAAGAGAGTATGACGGGAATAATGTGACTTTTGCGCGAGAAATTTTTGCCTCGCCCTTGGAAAACGACTAGGCAACGGCCTCTAATGTCTATAATATCCCGGTCGGGGAAATTTCAGGTATTATGGCTCCGTGTTGACATGGTGCTGAATTAATTAGTCGAAAGTCGCCCCTTGCGAGTGCGCCAGTGAATCAAAATGGTTGCAGCCACCGAGCCCTATTCATAATGCACGCGGGCGTTGGGGATATAAGCGTTAGCTTGTGGTGCTCGTCCCATCCCCCACCCCAACCTATTACCCTCTTGGCCTTCCAAACTCCCACTCACTGCCTCACCCTACGGTCTCCGCAGCGTTTTATCCCAGAGGACACCGAGCCCTCTCTCTCTCTCTCTTGACCTCTTTGACCCCGTACGCACCCGCTGTCCTCCCGCAACCTGGAACCCTACTTCCCCCCCCCCCTCTCTCCCCCTAACGCACTTCCCCTGCCGACTCCCCGCTTCCTGTCCACCGAGCGTCACTCGATAATACCATGTTGCCATTACGCACGTCTAGATCTACTGACTATCTTGCGGGCTACCACGAGGATGTGTAGCAGAGGGCGAGTGATCACCGAACATGTATTATGTACTTGCGCTAAAGTTAATAGTCTACCCTAATAGAGATTATTATTAATATTATGAGGTAGGGAACTAACATAATCCCCTTTTTGCTCAAAATGCAACGTGGTATTAAAAAAAATAACCCCTTCGTGGTAAATTTAGACCTTATTTTAGAATTTATGCTCATTTTTAACCATCAGTTCGTGAAGACGTCAATTCATTCGAAAGTTATCCATACTCCCATGTGAGAAATGAACCTCATACAAACGATTAATTAATATGAACGTGAACTGCAGCAGAGGGTAACCTCGGTATGTTTTTAACGTCTCAAGTCTTAAGCCAGGCATTACTAAACCAGACCAATAGGATTATGCATGCATGTAAAAAGTTGTTCATTAACTTTCCCTGGTAATTTTAGTTTGATCAATTACTGCTCCTCATTGTTAATGGAAAGATTAAATTGTAGCCCTCTCAGTTATTTTATATTTCTGTCTAGTTTAACCTTTCTAATCTAACGCAGGAGTTTCTAATCTTTAAGTCTTGCGTCAAACTTTTCATTCCCGAGAAAACCAATGCCTAACATAGATAAAAAGGTAAATTCAGATTTTTTTCACTTTTTGCACTTGTGATGGGGAATGCATATGCTGAAGTCGAACATATTTATGCAAAATATCCTCGCAGAAGTGCTTGGAAAGGAGCGTATTTAGGCAGCTCTTGCTGTACTCAGTATGGTTTGAAGTCCCACTAGTGGGACGCGTCCAACCGGTGGGAAACATTGATATAATCTATTATATTACATGGTGTTGTATTCACCTTTATTATCTTCATTTATTATATACTATAAAATATGATTTGTTAGTGATTCTACGTCTCCAATGAGAAGAAAGAAATGGTTGGTAACGGACTTTACGGTAAACTAAGTAAGTAAAAATGGATATAACGGCTGTTGCATGTAAATGCAGCCTACGTTTTATCCAAAAGCAATAAAATAAATGGCCATATTCGCTCGTCTTTGTCTATGCGTATAACAAATCCAATCTTAGATGCTGTCTTGTCATTAAGCATATAATAGCTTGAATTAGATGTGCATAATCTAAGCAATTCATCGCTCACCCCTTTCCATCATTCCTATTCTGGGCGATGGATCACAAACAGCCACAAACGCTAGGATCGCTTGCCCTAATTTTTCGCATGCATAAGCCTCTCCTTGGCTTTCTTACTCGTCTCGTTTTATCCCGGAAACCCACATTAAACAAAGCAGTTGAACTGTTGGCACTAACATGTGGATGACGTGGTGCGAACTCCGTTCCATCGTTACTTGAAGCTCCGAGCGCTGCTTATCTTAGCATGATATGCACCTGAAACCCGGTGTAGCCGCGAAAAAATTGATCCACGTTAATCGGTACCTCATGAATACGCTAAAAGCGTGCGGAACGTGAAATGTAACTTTGAGATTTCCTTGCGTCCGGGATTAGTTGCGTGATGGTCACTTGTTTTGTGCAACTTCATCTACGTCTGTTGAGTACCATAACTTTATGGATGTGTTGTGTGGGAGGTAAATTATAACCAAACATTCTCTACATTCTTGAGCGAATAAATACGATACAACCTGCTTAGAGATACTTATGAAGTTATGCCTTCATGCACATGTGATTGCGAGCAATACCCTGCGAGACACCATGAACGTGTGTGGCTGAAGGTGGGTGACCACCATACATATACTACTTACATGCAACTAATTGTAAGAACTACAATGCTTGTACTTCATGGAGACATATTAGGTACAAGAGTCACGTGCAACTAGATGGTTCGTATCTTCATACTGATGAAATTATTACTAGTTCGAAACGCACATTTCTAAATATAGCTTTATTTCTATGTCCTAGCATCCATGGGTTAGTACTGTTAAAACTATTAGTACTGCTTCGTGCACTACAGTATCAATATTTCACCTACCTTTACTAGTCTTCCTATTTTGTTCTCTTATGGTATGCGCTGAAAATGACATTTTAAATCCATTAGTACGACAATCATCCCTCTCATCTTGTTTATATGATCAAATCTGACATAATATGGAGTGTTTTCAAATACATTTGTAACGTCGTCTATAAATATATAAGCTTCGAATTTACTTAAAAGGTTTAGCCTAAATTTTAGCCTGCGTTCTGATTGTGATTCCCATCCTAGTTCTTCTATTAAACTCGCAACACTAAAAAAAGTATCGTAACGACCTTCAACAAATATTATTCATCTTCTCTGCGCACACTAATTCCTTTATCAAAATTTAATTTAATTGCATTTCTTGTATACATCCACCCGGAGCATGCAACTGGATAATTGTATCTAAGAGATAATATAATGCTTATTATTGGTTTTGGCATTTGTTTCAATGAAATCCATTCTATTTTCAATATAAATAGAAATTGAATGGGGAGAAGAAAAGATTGCTGACAGAAATTGGGATAGGGTAGGAGTGGATTAAATAGATACTTTAGGACAATGAAATGCTGTATGTCGTTATCGAAGTTGATATGCTAGATAAGTGAGAAAAATGGAGAATGAGATAAGGTATTTTGGATAGTATTTAGGGGGTATGTACACTTGAAGAAAGAAACTGTGTAGGGATGGAGCAGATAGATGAGACCTTGTTAAGTGACATTGAAATTCGATCCTACGTTGGCAAAAATGAGGTGTGGAACGTAGAAAGTTATAATTATTTTCAAGATGGATAGAGTAGGGACACTTCATTAAAACCTACCCTTGCCGGTAAAAACCTATCAACCAATAGATCTGAATAGTTGCTGTTAACAGGAGTTTGTAATTCTTCCCCAATATTATCGATGGTTCAATTGGTTTTGTCCCCCTTCATCCATATATATATAGACGATAAATATCCTGAATACCACCGCAATGGTGGTGTGACATAATTTTGTCCCAGATACTGAGTCGTAAAGTAGCATTAGGGCAAAGGAAGAAGTAGCGTTATTGGTGATAGCCGGTGATGTTGGTGCGTACAATGGTGGCGTAGGGTAGAGTATTTCCCTTGGGGCAATCACCCCAGATCTCCGCCTTTTTCTTAATAGGCCACGTCCGTATCTGTCTCGCCCCGCCCGCATCCCCTCCCACTCTTTTTATCCCAAGTTGGACCCTTTCTATTTGGCTTGCAGAGAGAGAGAGAAAGGGTATTCTGGGGTTCAGAGGTCAGGATGGAAAGAGGGATCTCTCGGCGGGGCGCGGGGGATGATGGGACGGGTTTGGTCGGGTGCGCGTGGGCACGAGTGTGACGCAATACCTCAACCTCTCTGTCCCGCGCTCCCTGTGCCATATGGTCCCCTCCCGAAAGTTTAAATTGTGTCAAAATTCGGACTTTATACCGTGCCGTGTATAAAGGCTGGGAAGCCTGGCTACGGTCGGGAGGAAGGAAGCTGTGACAAAGAGCGCTGGGAGATTTCGTCCGCGGGGACTACCTAAGTGTTACTCTCCTTAACGTTGATCCTATCGAAGGTTAAGGAGGCCGGGACAAGAAATGAAGATTACAACATATTTACTTTAACTTGCAATAATCATAAAACAGTGCTTCCTAATCTCTTTTGCTGCTCCATAATTCTCAAAACGTAATGATAAATAGGTTTCTAAGGATTAGGTTCCCGATTGTGTCTCTATACTCCTCATTGAAATGCATTTTTCTATCGGCTTCGTCCCGATGCTTTTTTCTCTTCAAGTTGACATTTTTCTCACGCTCCATCATACCTTTTCCATAAGATTTTCTTGTGCCAGGGGCAGAGAACCTAGAATCTAGATCTTCTAGGTCAATCAGAGAAGTTCAAGTTTCTAGGCCATCAGGCAAAAATATGGCATTTGATAAAAGATTATGACAATTTGATATTTATTTTTTTCATTTCATACAAAAATGAGGAACAATTTTTTTCATTAGACTGAATAAATAGGGTCGGCAAGGGACAAACCGAAGTTGACCTGCGATTGTTCTCCAAAATAAAACCAATATCAAGGTGTGCTTTATGCTTGCTTCTAAAAATAGATTTAGGTTATATAGCGCTCTAAAGGATGAACCTAATGTGAAGCTTAATTTTGAGACGAAACTAGCGTCCATGCCATTGGCGGGATTCAAGCCTGCATATCATAGATTACTAGGGCAATGATTAATCAACCTCACCATCGTCCTAACCGTGTTGGAAATGCAATCTATTTTACGGTCAGTGTGTGAGAAATTAGTAACTGCAGATGGAAATAAATGCTAATGGATAAGAAATGCCGCGGAAATTTTGGAGCCTTCCCATGCTTCAGAATAGTAGTTAACAGTTTTAACCCCAGTATAACTGCCCTATTCCTCTCGGTTTACGTGCATAATCCTAAAAGGTAACTAATAAAATTATGCTATTTTGACGTTTCAGTGAATTCTTTTCTTTATAATTGATTTATAACGTGTATTTATGTTATTTCGGCTTCCATAGAAGTTTTAGCTTCTTCTGTACCATCATACATGTAGGGAACTAGACTAGAGCCAATATTGATGTTATATTTACGTCGATGAACCTAAAAAATCTGTTATTAGAGTGTGTATACCAACGCTCAGTAATTTCGCTAGTATTAAGGATATGGGTCCGTTTTATTGCTTTTCCTTGATCAAAGAATATGTATTTACTAAGCCTGTATTTCTGAAATTTAAAACGTGACTAACGAAATGGGGTTGGAATATTTAGTGCCCTCGTTACTAAGGTTTATTCATATTCATAGAGACAGAGTATAAACCTGAGACGGTTAGGCAAAATCTATTAAGAATATTTCAGGGAATATTAGTAATACTTACCTACTAGATTAAAACCGATCGAAGATATATAAGATGACAACGGTGAGTCAACATTAATATCCCGTATACTTATTAATTCTTCTTTCACCACTAGGGCTATAAGATATATGGATTTCGGTATCGCCTTGTATTTTTAGTTAGAATAACTAACCTTAGATGTGTTAACTACGCGATTTCAACTGGCAATATTGCATACTATAGCATATCGCGAGAGATCGGTATCGATCGATATTGCAAGGTGTTTCGCTATATCTCATGACGGTTAATCACGTTGCTTACTCCATCCACATAGTGATGCTGTATCTTTAATGATATATCGCACATAATGGTGCTTTACTCAATATATCGTTCGACTAAGGAAAGAGTAAATTTGATAATTTGACGTAAAAAGCTGCTATCTGATTCGTTTTGCAATCCCCCAATAATTAACCGATTACCCGAAAAATATCAATGCGGTACCTAGATCATTATTTTTATCGTGTAGTATGTCGTTCCCTATTAGGTACTTTAATTCAGTCAAATGATATGTATTTTTCGAATTCTATTAAAGTCTAAATCATGATTGTAATCCATCGAAAGAAACAAAAGATATTTGCCTATTCTCTTTTTGTAAACCTCATTTCTTCATTCCTCTTATGTAAAATTGTCCCTCATATATGAAGTCTTTGTTGGAGAATTCTTGAGATTCCTTCTTCACTTAACCCTCTCCAAAGCAAGCATAAATATTTTATTGAAAGTGAATTCATAGAAAACTTTTGATCTCATGATTCCTTCGCGCGGCAGTCGCTATTTCTTTAACTGCCGTGTGGTTCATGATATTTTATTTCTCATCGATCGTTAGGAGGTAATTTTCAGAAATTCCTGGGTTACTGATTAATCAGTCGCCCCTCAAAAGCAGCCGGTTTTTTTGGTAAACTACCTAGGGAATGACTTTTCCCTTAAATTCCTATCCCGTGCCGCCTAATTAGCTCGCTGATTGCAATCTCTCTCCGTGTGTCAATTTGGGTGTGCGTGCTGGTGGTTGAAGATTTCTGAGATAAGGCCTGGTAAATACCCTCCTGAAATGCAACACGAAACGAAGGATCCACGATTTTCATGCCTGGGTTTCATTGATAACCTGTATGTAGGTCATTGCTTGACGCCCTTTTGCGTTCAGCTTTGATGCTTCGTCCGTGGCATAAAATCTATGTTGCATTGGATGGTCACATTCTCACCTAATTAAAAAAAAAAAGGCTTTACTCAGTAATGCTATCGTGGTTCGGAGTGCCATTAATCGTTTGAAAAGTCAAACATGTTATCGCGAGCACTTTGCCGCATGTCTCCACCTAGTGGACGTGAAAGAGGAATACTTGGCCGAAAATGAGGGAAAACAACGCGAGAGGAAAAGAGAAGCTTTGAAATGAAATTTGCTGCCTTTCATAGCAAAGTTGTGGGTCGAGGCTCATGATAAGCCTGGTTTGAGTCCTATAGTGGGTGCGTTTGAACGTAAATCTTTTTACATACATGATAGAAAACCAGACCGGGCTCTGATATAGCGGTCGGAGTTGATTTTTTCCTAAATTTTTCAAAGGCTTCGGTTGATCCGCATGTAAAGTACACTCTCGCAAATCCCTCATCAGAAGGTTTGAAACCTCCGTCTACGTTGGGATGCCTTCCATCAGCGATCGTGTCCCTAGGCGAGCTCGTTTGCCTCAATAGGCAAATTCTCTCAATGCATCTAAGGACATCATCGCACTCCTTTCGAGCGTAATTTTAAAGTAAAGCATTACACTTTTGGAATTATATTTCGGCGGAGGTTAGGCAAGTATGCGAAATCTTGCTGTTATATCAGAGTTTCCAACCGTTTAATTATTTACTGCCTAGCTAAGTTGGTGGGTCACACAACTCCAGTTGGTGAGTTGAGGAATAATTTTTAGGAATCGTGTTGGATTTACTAGTTTGTGCCTGCCACAATGAACTACCCAAGCAAAACACTCTAACTATCCATAAACACCAACTTTGTTTCGTTTTATAAGAAGCCTTACCGCAAAGTAAAACTTATTTATGCTAAAAATTTCTTGGGATAAGAAACTTCACGTAACTAATGTAGGTTTCTTTTTATGGAGGCTTTATTTCTTTTCCTTAGTAATCTCGGTTGGTTCCTGAGACAGTGGATACTTATTGCTTCTCAAATATTTGTGTTATCCAGCAAAGTTTTTGTTTAATCATAGATCTCACTCTTCATTTTCGGGTTGGTATACGGACATATTTTTAACCTTATGATTCGGGTTAACTTCCAATCATCCTCAGCGTTGCCGAATCGCTTCTTTTTTGTATCTAAACTCATGAGCCTTATTCTTATCAGAACATGAATTTCAAAAGCACCTACTTGTTTCGCTGATCTGTCTTATTGGAAGCGATGTTGGTTTCTTGGAGTTCGTTCTTAAAATGCCTCAATTTCGCTCTTCTCTTTCTTTTCGTCTCATTTTCCTCGTGAGTTCACATGTTGATGCATTACTAAAATCAATATCCATCATCAAGTGATTTATTTTTGTAAAACAATATCTCTCATTATCTAATATTTCTTACTATTTGCGAAGAAATAATATTAAGTAAGAGTCCAGAAGTCGGTAAGAATCGAGTGGATAGCTTCACCAAACAAATGCCAGGATTGTTGAATGTTCATGATGAGCTTAAAATTTTTAGTATTACTAGTCTTAGTTATTCATATTTGATTTGAAAGGCCTAATTTCTTTGAATAAAAATATTTCAAATCATCCAGAGTCAATCATATCATCGGCTATGAGGTTTTCAAGTCAATTGTGTTTTATGTTATAGGACATAAAAATGACTTTTGGGCAGCTATCACGAACCTTTTGCATATTACCCTTCGTTATTCCTAGATAAGCAGAGATAGTGGTCTTGATTCTTGAAATGTTGTTTGGTAATTTAGGTCACAGATCATTGTTTTTATAGGAAGTAGTGATTACTGGAAGCGCACTTCAGGCAATGTTCGTATTGTGTACAACGAGACACCCAGAATGAAACTCAGTTCCACCCCAGGTTTCACGACCATTATTTGCGATGGCATATGCTGCCATTTTACGCCTCCAAAAACGTGCCACGGTGCCATAAAGGCTTTATAGAAGTTCTGTCATAAGCGCGGGGCGAAGGCGTCTCTCAAAAGATAACAACGTCGGCCGCATACGTTTTGTCTAAATCTGAGGGAGGGATGGAGACCCTACTGGGAGGGTTAAACAACTTTCAGTTTCGGGTGGTGCGGGCGTGAGCTAAGATCGCACGGAATATGAAAACAGAGAATTCGGGAGCGGGAAGAAGGAGGAGGAGAAGGAGGTCAGAGAAATGGTAGCGGGAGTGTTGGACGCCGTGGGAGAAAGTGGATAGGAGTGGGGTGGAATGTATGCGGTGGAGAGGGAACGAGTCTCCCCATCCCTCAGCGCTAAATCCCAGGCTAAGCCGAGGCAGCCGACGAAGTCCTCCCTCCCGCCAATTTGCATTATACGGAGCGGCGGGTCCAGGCAGGTGTCTCTGGTTCTGCCCCAACCCTCTCACCCCCCCCCCTGCCCACCCCCTCGAAAAATTGGATGTCTAAAAGGGGTGGGGAGTGGTGAGGGGTGTGCATGGAGAAAGAGGGAGGGTGGAAAGGTCCGGGGAAAAGTGGAACGAGTGAAGTTTTCGAGAGCTGTATTGGAATTGGCCTTGGGGGTGGGTCGGGTGGGGTTGTATGCCTCGGGACGCCTCTAAAGAAGCGAGGGCGTGGTGTTTTGGGGGTCGGGCTCGATGGGGCCTTGGGAGGGGGCGGACGAAATGGGTAAGAATTCTCCGGTGATAGGAAAATTTCGGGCGAAGTGGAGAGGAGGCTGTGATTTAAGGCGCGGGGAAAATGATGAGATGGGTCGAGGAAAGGGAGGCGGGAGAAGAATGGGCCCGTGTCAAGGGGAGGTGGTACAACTTCCCACTTCCATTCCAGGGGAGCAAATGAGTTGGGATCCAATTTTTGCGAATCCCCGTCTTTATTTTTCTTATCTGGGGCCCGTCGCGCCCTAAGGCCTCTCCCCCATTTCCGCTCGGACGCTCCTCCACGGGCCACAGTTGAGCGGCGGTGGGTTTATTTATTCTAGCTCGAGAGAGGCGGTCGCCATTCTGATCCTTAATTAGGTTTTTCTTTCAATCGCGCCTTCAAGCGACAGCTTAAAGCTCAATCAGTGTTTGGTACTTCAGTGCGTAGACTTTGAGGTTGCTCTCCGGTTGGCATTTCCGTACGGTTTTGTTCCATGGTGCGGAAACCTAGATCGAAGAAAGAGGGCGAGCTCTCAATCTACAGGGTAGAATTTCATGGTGCCGAAAATTTAGGGACCATTCATTTTGCTTTAGGCTGATTCCCCACTTTTTTCAACACCTTCCTCTCTTTCTATAACGCTTTGTAACTCTCTCTGCTGGTTGATAGTTTTTTACCGGGTAGGGTAGTTTTGCTAGTGTTTCTTCTCTTATGTGTATTTCATTTACCTAACGGCTCCATCCCTACGCCAATTTTTGCTTCAAGTTGGCTTATTTCTTGCTGTTCATCATAGTAACCATAAAATCATTTCTCTTTCTCCCTCGTTCTCGCTCTTATTTAGTATTCTATCATATATTGCAACATTATTATTCCATTTTCCAAAATAATCCTGTTCCATTCATCCGGTGCTCTTAGCACTTCTATCCCTTTAAATGTGAATGATGAAATAGACATGCGTTACATATGCATACTATTATTGCTCAGTGTTATTTTTTATGTATTAATTAGTATTCAAGTCATCAACATTTTTAGCAAAAATTGCATTAAAAATTTATCTCTGTCCCAATGTAACGGAATCCCCCCACCTCTGTGCGTAAAAGTTGGGCTTTGCCTCCTTATGCTTAGGTAATATATGGACAGCTCAAATGGTAGAAGGATGAAAGGACATAAGTGGCTTTTGAGTTTTTGTTTGTAGAGGAATGAAATGATAGGCTCGGAGGAAAGAAATACAGACCAAAAACTACCAAATATGGAATAAAAACATAGAGATTGGATGAGGAAACTTGACGATGTCATAAAACGTTGACGGGTGATGTTTTGAAAAGGAAGGTACTCTTCAATAGTGTTCGTGTAGAGGGAATGATAGGTAAAAGATGGAGAGTATGGGGAATAATAGGCTTTTTGAACAGCAAGATTAAGGTAAACATATATAAATGCATCGAGAAAGGGAAAACCATCGATAAATTCAGGGGGATTATTCAGTAATTGATAAGTTATGGGGGAGATCACGATGTCTCAATTAAATTTGAGAAGAGTTCACTCGAGAAATGGACCGAAAATGTTACTGAACCAGCTGCTGGTAGAATAAATGAAACCTCAATAATTGCCGACAATTTTACGATTTGATACTTCTGAACAACCATGATCACATTTTAGGTACCACGATGTGGCTCTTAACTATTCAGCATACTAATTTTCGCGTTTCTTTAGCATCTAATTTAACTAATGAATATTGTGAAGATATCCGTGTGAAAATGATGTTACAGACATATTCATATTATTATTACATATTGTACTTGAATGCTACCTATATGTATTTGTTGGCTTTGCTATATGACCCCGTTACTGACCATGTGTTCGTGGCATCTAAATGTGATAATAGGTCGTCATAATATTCAAAAACCTATGTAACTCCCTCCGTAAAGCTTGGCTTTTCCATGCTTTTATCGTCAGCTGATTTTAATATTGGCACTGGAAATTTTGCTATCAAATATTTTCTGGAGCAGTGTGTCCATCACCCGATGGCACAATGTTAAATTAATGTATTAAATAGGTCAATAAAACTTCCGAAATCCAAGAATAAATTTTAGAATATATTCTACCAAGAAAATGGTTTATCAAATTCTCTAACCCTAAAGGTCAACGTATTTTATAAAAAATAGACAACCAATTAAAGTGATAAAATTGCTAATCGTGGCATTTATACAGAAACATTACCCTCACGTAAAAGCTTATTGCGCAGGAAAAACTAATTGTGCGAGAAGTACAGTAAATACGTATACTTACGCTTTTTCAGGGTTTAAATTAATGGTTTCCATTGATTTGCAAGTAAATTTGGAAGCCACTATCGAGTTAAAAATGAGCCAGTTGATGGAATATTCTATCAGCCATAAACTATTTTGCAGCGTTGTCATTAATGGATGTGCACCTGATTGTAGTAATCCATACTATGCACCTTTTATCAACTTTGGTTCACCTCGCGCTCAACTATTGATAGAGCCTCCTGGTGCGATTTCTTCCCCCTCCTCTACCTCTAAATTAACCGTTCTCAGTTAACGGCTGCTTGGACTTAATATAAGAGCCCGTGCACTTACGGCAAATTAAATTAGCTAATCCCTAACGAGCAAGCGGTGGAGGAGCAAATACCAATAGCCTGGCACGGAAAGGATCCTCTGGTGAATTGATCAGATTTGGTAATTGCTAAATCTGGTCCGGGGAGGTGGTGGTTGTTTGGGGAGGGAACCACAGAGTGGGAAGTGGTGGAGGCCAAGAGCCAAACCGTCCACCCACGCTCTCACCTACACTCTCTCTGGCGTTTCCCCCAGAGAATCGACCATGAAATGCCGGAAAGTGGAAGTCTCCGTCTGTTCTCCAGTTCTCTCTTCGGATAGTGATCGGGAAATTCGATGGGAGGACGGGAGGAGGAACAGTCGTGCGAGGAAAACAAAATCGGCTAAGGTTCCGGAAAATCTTGTTGTTTTAGGCCGCTTAATGCATGCAAAAATGAGTCTTGTTTTATGTGCTCGTCTCGTCCAAGTCAGCGTTTTGAACGAAAACTGTTGAGCTTGCAGCGAATTGATGAAACGTCGAGAAGAGAGGAATAGAGTAGTGGGGTAAGTGGATGAGACGAGTAGGCAATTAGCCAACCCATGCTAAGGTTAAGCATATTCATAACTTGCAATGTCCATTTACTTATATATGATACGTATTGATGATAAAATTGCGAACACCTGTTAAATTTTGCAACATGTTGTACTGTTAATTTACTGAAGAGATGACTAAAGTGTTATCCATGTGCTAATGAAACTTCAGTGAACATACACGGAAATCTATGTAAGTTCTCTGGTTGATGACCTCCGATCCCAGAATGTGCTAACTTGGGCAGATTCTTCATAGGTATATCAGTTCCTTCCGTTGAGACTATTGAGTGCTGTGTGGAAAGCCCTTCAAATTCCGTACACCGTCAGTCAGATGGGACCCTAAACCACGGACGCCTACGCAGCTTTTGCGAAGAGTAGGCTGAAAAATTCCTAACCCTACCAAAACAACTATTTATTCCATATTATGTCATTTGTGGGGTATTAATGAAAGACGCCAAAATGTGCTCCTTCATTGCTTAGCCAACCCCTAGCATGCTAATGTTAAGCATACTCATAACTTGCAATTTCTTTTTACTTATTTAGGACTACAGTGCTGGTATAAATCCTAGGTATTCATATCCTGAACAAGGATTTCCCACTAATTGATTGGAGCCATTCAGATGCTTGCTAAAAGGAAAGTTTTTAAACTTATTCTTTTCAGTCCGCGAAAACTAGGATCTTCTTTATATGTCTATTAGATTCATTTGTCTTATTCGATACTAATTAACGTTACGCTATTTTTCCATCAATATCCGGGAAAGATATCTAAATGAACTCCGTTTGCACAATTCTTCCGCAAGCAGTCAATTACAGAGTTAGAGGAATGAATTCTTGAATCTTTTTATTTGACGATATATCCCTCTATTACCATTTCCGTCCAGTCTTATGGCACAGTATGAGGTTAAATCCACGGTATCGCTTTGAGACTTAGTCCATATATTTCCGAGACTCTAAGAAATGCTCATTCAAGCCATTACAAAATCCAAACAGCAGCTTGTAAACGCCAGGGAGAATATTTAACAGAACGTTGTTTTTATTTTGAGATTTATTTGAGCTTGAGTATTTAATCGTTCTTTGCTAGAACTCAGATGCGCGTGGGTTAAATGAGATGAGGCTGCGCTAAGGGTAAATAGTATATTTCACTTAATTTTTCTTCGAAATTAGTTATTTTGTTTTCTTTATTCGAAGAAAGCGGCCGTCAACTAAGGTAATTTGCGCAATTTAGGATGTGTAGGTAATCAGGTAGAGGTCTACTTCTTATTTTTTTGTTAGTTAATTAGTTTTTCGGGGGAGACGACCGCCTGATAAGGTTATTTGTACTGTTGAGGTAAGGTGGGTAACTGTGTTGAGGTACGACTTTTGGGGGAACGGAGGAAGGGGAAAAAGAGACCCTGCGTTGGCAATTCCCTAACTTAAACGAAATCCTCCAGAGATACTATGGTTTAATGCCCCAGCCGACGGACGGAGTGTTGAACTTGAAGTGCTTCCACAAAACATTCAGGTGAAGCTCGGTATGCCAATGAAAAATCTCAGCCACTGCCGAAACTCGAGGTAGTTAGTTAGTTATTCAGGGGGGCGACCGACAGCTGAGGTCATTTGCGCCGCTTAGAATAGGTGGGTAATTGGGTAATGGTAGGATTTTCAGGAAGCGGAGGGAGAGCAGAGAGAAACCCGGCGTTGGCATTAGCCTAATCATAACGAAAGGCGCCAATGGGACCACGGCTTAACGTCCCATACGACGGACGGAGTACTGAACTTGAAATGCCCTCCACTAGGCACTCAAGTGACCGGTTTTCAACTGAAAAATCCGCCACTGCCGGGAATCGGACCCGGGCCCTCTGGATGGAAGGCCAGTACTATAGCCGTTCCCCCACCGGGACTCGACCCGGGCCTTTTACTACAAACCACTACACCAACCCACGATGCATCAATAAATATGATAATTGTAAGAAAATAAGACTTAGTCATAACCGAGAGCGTCATTGGCGCTGTGTCTTAAATATTTTGAATCTGTAAATTCTGAATAATCAGGTGATATGTTGAGGAAACGAAATATCACTCAAGAATATTTGGACATAAACTTTGTATGCTACCTGAAGATGCTGTAAAAATTAAAACCTAGAACTTATTTAAAAAATTGATTTATGGATAGTACCCATTGTTGTCATCCCTGAGTGATTTTAAATGTGATTTACTCCTGGAGAGTCTGGAATTTAGAGGTTTGCTATCAGGATCCAGTTAATGAATGCAAATAATGTAGTCGCATACGCTCTGAACCGCTACTTTCACAGTTTCACGCATTTCCACTGATAATATTGGTTATCGCAAGGTAAAGGAAACGTCTCAAATGTCTAAAGGGAAAGATAGGGCTATCGAGTGGTGAATGGAGGGTTGGTTACAAAGCGGTGTTAGGGTTGGGGTAGGGAAAGGCTTGGATTGAGGTTTTGGAAGGGAAGCAGAATGCAACAGTCTCCTCTCCCGGTTGGGTGAGTTCGTGAGGCCACGGTTTGGGTTTTGCCGTCGGCACCCGCGGCCGTAGGCGAGACCCCGTAATGGGAAAAGGAGTGAGTCGGTAAATGAAGAGGTGCTCGGAAATGTACGCCTTTTGTGGCAAACCCACCGCTCCCACACGCAGGCACAACCCTTCTACCATCGCCGGACTACGGCCACCCTCCATCCCGACCCCCAAAGCGTTTTCGGCAATGGATGCGTGTTCGTGTGGACAGGGGGTGAGGCTTCAAAGCGGCCCGGCCATTAGCCGATGTCGTGGGGGGGAGAGAGATGAGACGGCGCATAATTTACTGGCCAACCCCGGCCTCCTACACTCCCCAGCTCTCATCTGCCTTCGGCGCATGTCATCCCGATCTCATTCTCTGCCCGCTTCAACGGCATAGGTTTGGCGGACGCGACCGCCAACTTCAGAATGGCGTGACTTAAAGTGAGTGAGCTCTTGAAATTGTTAGGTATCCGGAAAGTTATTTTTTTCTTGTCTCCGATTTTTTCTCACCGCTACAACCAAAGGATTGGATAGAGATGGGATTGTTGGGGGTTGGGTTAATATGGTTGTTAGGTTACTAGCTTCTCACTCTGAGGACACAGATTCGAATCAATGCAGTGGAAGATATTTTTCATTGTAAAACCGGCCCCATGTTGAGTTCATAGAGAGCAATGAGGAAGCAAATTTAGAGCGTTCAAGTTCAGTGATCCGTCCGTCGGATGGGACATCTAAGCCTTGGTCCCATTGGTACCTTCCGTTAAGACAAGGTTAATGTCGATGCTGTGCTTCTCTCCAAGCTTTCTCCTTACATTTCGTTCCCATCCTTCTAGCTTTTTCCTGAAGCGCTTATGAGTGCGAATGCAGTCTTAAAAACGAATCGAAGAGGAATCGTTCTACTCACCACAGATAGATAGGGGATCCATTTTACCGTCTAACCGAGTTTTGACGTAAGACAAACACCATCTTTGCCCAAAGAGGAATCAGAGATATTTTATTTGACAGGCCAACACATTACCTACATGGAAGTCACGGTAGTCACCTAACGATATCATAATACATAAAATAATATGATTAAATTAATTACATTACAAATTGTCAATTAATATTGGTTCGCTATTGAACGAAAAGGAAAGACAGAAATTTGCATATAAATTTCTTGCAGTAGTATTTTTATTTTGTAAAAATACGGCCACCCTAGTCAGGTAATTGTTCATTCTTTGATGCGAAAGCCAAGCTAGCGCACAATATTCATAAAACGGGCCATAAAATGTTCCATCAGTGGATATATTACATGTTTGTAAGGGGTTGCATTTTTCAGATTTTGAAGTGATGGCCATTTCACTTCTTTTGATTAAATAATCATTATGTCATAATAATAAATAGTGAAGCATACTTTTTCATCATTATGTAATATATTTGGAAATGTCATCATTTTAGTAATGGGTTTACAATTATGTTGACCGAATGAAATGTAAGGTGTTTATAAATAGTCTTTAATTAATCTACCAGCACGAAATAGATTTTTTTGGCTTTAATGCACATTTGTAAGGGCATATAATGACATGGTCGAATACTTTGTGTAATTACTTTTTTCCACGCATAATTTCCTCCGCAAATGGCTCGGAGGGTAATTTTTGGTTTCCACTCACATTTACGGTGAGTAGCGTTCCCTGGTGCTGATATTTAATTTCCTATGCATCATGACTTCTTTTGCACACGGCGTTGAGTAATGTGTTTCGCAGGGACTAAATCTTTTGTTCCGAGATTTCGAAGTCATTAAGCCCTCATTTTGGAATCCCCGCGTTGCTTGCGTCCCGGGATTAAATTCACGATTCCGTCATCAGCAGATGTGGTAGAATTTTCCCCGCTCTCTACGTTCTAGCCTTTACTTTGCCGATTTCCACGAGTCTTATCCGTTATCCGTTGCTTGCATAACTGAAATTTTAAGTCCCGTAACAAATTTTACCTAATAAGCAATCCCTCCCGAAATTCCCCAGGAGCGATTATTATTTACTGATGAGATCACATTCTGATCATTTAATCTTTTCACATCCTCATTGAATTTTCTAATTTTAATTTGTGCGATAAATTTTGCTCTCATCAATTCTAGTTACTCACCTGGTTTCCGCCTTCTGTGGCAACATGGCGGAAATATTGCTGCCAGTATCCTGTTGTATCTGCATTCCGCAGTGCCGATAAGTAGTGCGTGGAATAAAAACCACGGCGCTACTTATCTTCCCTCATCGTTCGTCTTCTCCGGTGAGACGACTAAACAAATCAATCGCCCTCATCTTATTTGTTTATGTGAATATTATTTGCACTAATACGAGGTGATTCCTAATTTTTCTACCTTCAAACTTTTGTTTTCTCGTCAGTAAATAAAAATTAATAACCTGTGCTTTTATGCCGTTTTAATTTATTAACAATGATTACAAAATGTATTTGAATCTTATAAATTTATATAAAAGCAGTGGGCACACGAAAGAGTATTTCCTCGAAAATTAAATATGTATTATTCCATGCTTGTTAGGGTAAGATTTAATGAGAGCATGTTAAATGTTCTTTCTAAAATTTCTTAGAATTTAGTAAGAGTGTAATAAATTCTAAAGGTGATTATAATTTTGATTGTGAAATTCTAGTAGTTACAAGTTTAGTACATAAAAACAGTGATATATCAAATAGGTGTATTTAGAGGAGTGAATTAGCTCCAATGCTAACATATTTGCTCATTTTCCCTAATTCGACTCCTAATCGAGTTTTACTTATAGTTTATATACTACATATCATTCCGAGATACATGCATGTGGTACACTAGCTTATGCTCCCTCGCATTTCAGCTACTGGAGTTAAAAGGATAAAAGTAAGAAAGATTCATTTGCTGGTCAGCGTTAGAACGGATGTTTTCATAACCAGGATAATGTACTTCGTTGCCTGGAAGGGTCTGCTGCTTTTCGAGTATTTTTACTAAGGTTGAACTATTTCAAAATACTTCAGGGAACATTATCATAAAGTAAATTTCCAGTGCGATTTTGTTAAAATTATCTCTTTTAAAAAACTTCATTTTTAATCAATATTACGATTTGTTTTGGTTTCTATTCTAGAAAAGAAATTTTTCGTGATATTCTAAGAATGCACTAATATTTTTAACTATGCAAAAATATTTTCATATATTATATGAATTCTAGTTCTCAAAGATCACCACTGGCGTCATTTGTATCTATTGTCAGTATATATGTGAGTTATGTTATTGATATCTTACATTTTTATGATTCATAAATGTATATGATATAATATTTATTTTAATTTTAATCGTTAATCTACTTTCATTTAATCCACATTAATATAATGTTTTCGATTACATCATCATGCCAAGGTAAATTTATATTATCAAGGAGATGGTTGCCTCTTTCAAACATAAAAAAAATATTTTTTCACCTGTTTTTCTCTCGACGACAGTCAAGCATTTTTACTATTTTTTCGCGCATTTTCGCGTAGATCCGTCTACTGTATGGACCGTTTGAGTACTGCTAATTTTTAGGGCCTAACAATGCACATGTCATTTAAGGCCTTAAGAGTATGTCGGTTCTTAATAAAATATCCGATCTGAATACAGCGTCTGATTACTTGAAATTTTCCGGTTTAAAGAAAGTTGTCAATCTAAAGAAAATGTCCGATGTAAGGAATTTTGTCTTCTTATTTATGACTTCTTTTACCAAAGTTCCCGATAATATGTATTTTTCGAATAGTGTGGTGAGAGATAACTCCTGGCCTTGCTCATTCTTGAATTTAGGGGAAGCAACGTGGAAAACGTGTGGTTATTCGTCCTTTTTCCTCATCTGAGGTGATTGTGTCGGCTGGGGCACTCTAAGCTCAGGTGGCCTCTCCTACGGGCTCTCATATGCCCTCCGCTGCTTTTCCCTGGAAATCCTCTTCCAGGGTCGAGCGTCTCCTGCGGCACTCTTCCGATTCCGGTCCATATGAGGTCACCAGCGCTGTGTTCCGTCATCTATCTTGGCTCATCTCAGTCGAGAAGAGAGGGAGGAAACCTCGTGAGCTCCGATGGGAAGGATGAGGGCAGGGATAAAAAGGCCAAAGCAGGAAGTTCGAAGAGTGAATCGTGTGTACGAAAGGAGGAATTTCTCGGAAGAACGTTGAGTTTTCCTCGGGTAAAGGAGGCAATATAAGAAGCTTCTGAGTAGAAGGTCAATGTAATAAAAATACACGGAATTGGTGTCTGCGGAATATCTCCCAGAAATATCTCATAGCTCCATCCGCCAAATTAAATGCATAGAAGTGAGTTTAAACCTGGACTAATTTCGTCAATATGCTTTAGATTTATGTCAACGTTTCTCAGCCTCGCTTAAGGTTAACATTTTCACAAGGAATATATTCATCCCTAGATTTTACTTAGCATTCCAAAAGGCAGGGTATGTGTATTGGGTAGATTACTGGCCCTCACCGGGAGGGCCCGGTTCCAATCCCGGCAGTGGAAGCATCATCATCATTTCATGGTAGACCAGCCCCCACAGGAATATTTAATAGAGACCATCGTGTACAGTGCTTCGTCCGTCGGATGGCACGTAAATCCGTAGTAAACTTGGCACCTATCGTAAAGAGCACACTAATGCCGACGCCGGGTTTCTCTCCACCCTTCTTTCTTTCCCTTCTATTCCCATCTTTGTTCCTTTCCTCGCGGTCTGAAGCGCCTATAAATGCGGATACCGACTTAAAAACTCATTAAAAAGAGAAATATAATAAGAATTTCTAATAAAACGTTGTTACCTTATGTTGAATTGAATTTTTGAGTAATGATGGTTATTAATGACGTCTTCATGCGCTTATAGTACCGTGCCCTTCCCAATATTCAACGTCTGTACGGCAAAGATGCAACAATTGGTTTTAAAGTGTCATAAACTGAGTAGACATGAAAATATCACTAAAATGCTTCCTCACATTTCACGACTTTGAGCAGAATGAATAAGACGAAAGCTTTGAAGTAATTTATTTGTTTGGCTCAAAACTCGTGAAAGTGTCGAAGAAAACGATGCCGTATGATTTGTTTCCTACTAGAGATATCAAGGAATATAAATTGCTTCTGGCATGAAATGTGTGTCTTACAGTTGTATCTCGTGTTCTTGGTGGCTTTCATCGGTGATAAGGCTCAGAAAGCTGTGTTAAATCACGAAGTTCGTGTTTCTCACGTCGTAGCTAGATTGCAGTGAATTCCAAACTAGAATAGTTCCAGAAATAGTCTCGAACTTCCTGCCGATTTCATGGTGTGGCTCCCAAGAATACCCTTTTATCGGCACGTGGAAATTCCTCCAATCGTTTTTTTTTTTTTTGGCCGGGATATCGGTGGAGAGCGATCTATTATCACCTCCGTAGGTGGAGTGATGCTGGTGACGTGATATGGTTGAACATCGGGGGTAACTCCAACTACCCTGGCAAGAACCCTGAAACTCCTCCAACTCTGTAAGAGTGTCGAGGGTGAGGCAACGTGAGTTGGTGATTGGGAAGTGGAGGACATGCCGGTTTGAAAGCTTCGAGACGGAGGAGGAGAGGGGTGGTGGGAGGATACCCAGGCGTGTTAGGTTTCCCTTAGTTGTCGGGTGGGGAAACCACGGATTTGTTTGAGTTGGGTGGGACGTGACGGGGTTCTTATATTCTTGCGGCTGCGGCATTGAGGTGTCGGTAGCAAAGGGGCCTGAGATCCGATGATCAGGGAGCCTTCACTGTGTACTCAACCGACCTCGTATGTTTAGGTCCCAGCCCTCCTTTTCCTCGGCACCCTTATCATCTTTCCCCTCTTTCTCTTCCCGGCATATTTACCGTCCATCCCTTTGCTCCTTCTCCCCTACTGCCCTGATCCTTCAAGAACGAATTTCTTCTACCCTACGATCGCAACCCGTGGAGAAAACTGTTTCCTCCCTTAACATTACGAGCATTAGTGTTTCACTTGATGCGAAGTCGGGTTTGAGGAAAGTATTAGCAAGTAGGTATTAATTCGTGGAGCTACGATATGCAGGAAGTCTTCTCGAGTCTTCCACTGGGATAAATATTCTGCAGCTGTCTAGAAGATTGCACACATTCATCGGGAAACAATTTAAGCTTACTGAACTACGACATGTTCACTTCAGGAATAAAGATTTTTTTTATTGAGATTATTCGGACATTATTGTGTTTACGCACCATCTTAGTTAACTAGAGCTTAATTTATATTTTTTAAGTTATATTTCCTACTTTTATGTATTTTTGTTATGGTGTCTAGCCGTTGCATTTTAATGAGAGTAATACGGTTCTCCTGGAGTACCGTGTAGAGGATGCAATTAAATACTTTTAGATGAGCGGTTATTTTAAATGCTATGATCCTTGTTCAATTAAGGCACATTAGGCACATATAATTTTTCTTTCTCTTCTCTATTGAAATCCGAATATGTCAAGATCCTCTATTCATCTAATGATTAATATCTTAGGTTTAACGGTTCGATAAAACCTTAATCATTGTAACACGTTAAACCCAAGAAATCTATAACTTTTGCATCCATCATAAGACTCAGTGGTATTTTATTTTTTATCAAAAACCATTTTTCCTGAGATAAGTTGTAATCATCTGATTTCGCCTATCTGGAAATAGAAATTTATCAGATTTATCACCAATGAGTATCACCAAAAAACACTGTCTAAGCGTAATGCATTAAATGGTGTATCCCTTAGTACAACTAAGGCGTCTTTTCAAATGGAACTAATTTCTATTACGCAGTAATTTGCAAACAGGTTGGCAGTTATATGGATTAGTTAATATTACTATTTCGATATCATGGACGTTTTTAAACACCGAATTAACAATGCTACTTAATTGCACTATATTTTTCATTTATATCAGTTTTTTCACCCCTATAAGTTCTGTTGTTCTTTTAGAAAGTAAAATTGATCCAATTTAACACCTTCACGAAGACATCATCAATTGGAAATATATCATTCCTGTCATTTTTCATCACACAGAAAACCTTTTCTATGTTTAAGCTGCCTATTTTCAGTTTCTCTCTTTTTCACTTTAGCGCTGACTAAAATGCAATATGTATCCACGTTTTTTAACCATTACTTTCTTTCGCGATCTTAATTGCTTGCTATTATTTTTAGCCTACTATCGTGAAGCTTGCGTTTTAACCTTGGGCGATCTCTAGGAAAGTGAAATAGTGCTCTCTACGCCAGAACAGCAATTACAGTGGTCTTCGAGAATGAAAACCAATTAAATTTCCGCCACCTTCTCAACAATGACTTTTAATTAGAATATTTCACCCCGTGTCAGCATCTTTGCCTTTTTACTTTTCACCTTTCATTCCCTCCTTCATATGTGCATGCCCTTAGCGCCTAACAAGGAGTTCATTATATTCGTTCTCGCTTTTATTTAATGTGATTCTTTCACGTTTCTTCCGCCCTACCACTGTCATACCCCAGACAAAAATTCGGGGATAAATTGCCAAATTTTACACATCTGGTCCACATCTTTTGTCTGATTACCCATTTCTTTCCCTCTCGATAGTTCATGGTTTTTTTCTGCATGGTCACTTTTTGCCTCAGCTACGAATGGGCTATGAATTATATCTCAATTTATCGTATTGGTCCAGTATATAATTTCCCACATTTTGGAGATATTTTACTCTCGAATTTCTGTCCAAGAAGATTTAGCGGGTTATCATTTTCTTTTTTATTTAATTATCCTAAACCTTTCTCATACTAATAGAGAACGGAGAGGATTGTTTTCAAAGTTAAATTCATTTCAATGTACGTTAACTATTCCAAAGTTTGTGTGGAAGAACTTGCGACAGAGTATAGGAAATAAATATCTTCAAGGATCTTTGGAGCCTTTTTTTCCGATTGTCGAATCTGAGTTTCGATTCCCTGTTCCTCTGAAGGCTTCTTCTTTCTTTCGAAGTAATTGGGTGCCCAAGATTTTGATATCTACCTCATGGATACTTAGTCATTTTGCTCACATAGTGGTTATCAGTTCAGGCAGGTTCCCTCACCCACCAATGAGTGCTTTTATACTAGTATTGGTTTTCTTGGGTTCTAGGTGCTCCTTCGGCTCGGTTTATGTAGCACCGTCTACCCAAGATCTTAATTCTGGGACAAACGTAACGTCCATGTCTTGGTTCCGCAATCTTCGGTTAGCCAAGCCAGCTAGTTGCCTAACCAATTTTGACCAATTATTTTGCTGTATTTTGATTCTAGTATTAGTATTCTATACTAATTCTTCATGCGAAGGAGATATTTGTTCAAGACTTTGTTTTATTCAAGATTTCTTTGATTTTTTTATATCAAGACTTGTTCAAAAAGATATTAATCAAGTTCATTTGTTTAAAAATTGCACTATAATTCAATAAGAGTACAGTGACCTCAACATTTTCCGCTTCTTCAAAACCGTGAATAAATACCCATTGCATTAATAATTATAGTGTATGTTAAATTACTGTGAAGGCTTCCGCGATCATTTCTCAATATTATTTTTTCCGACGATTTCCGTCGCGTTTTTGGTGTTTCTAACAACAGTTTCAACATCCTGGGGATGTCTTCACATTTATAAAACATTTTTACTATTGTTTATTTCGTGGTTATTTATCTGGCTGTGTTGTATTTGCATGCTATTTGTACCGTCTTGTTATATCCGTTATATTTTTAAATATTCTGACAATTTCCATTATGTATCGGGGTATTTTTCGTTATGATGATTAAAAGATTGATGGTAGAAAAGTTGAATAACCTAAACTGCTAACCATGACGAATAGTTAACGGGTTCTAATCTATCCATATAAGTAGCGACACGTGCTATTGTCATTCCTTTGAAGTATTACAAAAGTGTATTTTCATTTCATTACAACCTATTAATCAGTTCACCTCTACGCCGCAAAATCATTTAAATATTTTATCATTCTACCTTTGATAGGTTATTTCCGTATTTTCTGTTTTTATTCTTGATTGAAATGCAAATTCCTGTTATCGCCTCCGTAAAATATTCAAGCGATCAATTACAGCTTAGTCGTTAGTTCTTCACCTTCTTTAGTCTACCTAAATGGATGCTGTTATCTTTGTCTCACTTCAACTTGAATGTCAGTCGCTAGTGCTATCTCCTTGACGCATTTCCCCTTGCACTGTTTCCATAGCCTTTGGCCCAGGTCTCTGTAGAGAAGAAGCTCTCAAATTGTTGGATGCTTTTCCTGAGGACGTACACCGTGCTAAATAGGGCGTGAGTGAAGTGCCTCCCGGAGGTTAAGTTGTGCTGTATACGCCTCGAGCGGCTGATTAATTAAAACAATTAGACAAGAGTGCATAATTCTCGCTGAAAGAAAGAGTGTAGATCATTAAACAAGTGCTTCAATTCATAAGTGCAGAGTGAACTTATATTCACAATATATTATATGATTCTTAGTCACAGAATAAGTGTAAAAATACGACCGTATATTTTAAAATAAATTTTAATTTCCTAATGTTTTTTAGTCAACGGGGTCATCGTTAATATTCGTATTTCCTTCGTCTTCTCCCTACTGTAATCCGATATAATTTTTTTCAATAAATGTACATTTTACCAGAAAGTGTGTTAAACATTACCTTCCCTCTAAATGAATTTATTTTGCATCATTACAGACAAATGTAGCAGCCATCGCATCTCTTGAAAAAACCTGCAGTTTTCAAAAATACTTTCATTATGATTGTTTTGACGTTATTCCTTAAATGATTTTAATTTTAGCGTAATCTTTACAGCTTAGGAATATATTATTCTTTTTGTCGTTGAAAATTTGTTTCAATTAATTCAAATTATTTCTAATGAAGGCTGAATATATTAATAATTATGGTATCTTTGTTAGTTATACTTGTTTCAGCACGTTACTTCTTCAGAATATTTTTCTTTTAATCAATTTTTATAATTTGTTACTTACCTGCGATTATTATATTTCACGTAATTTGCTTTTTTTCAAATGTAGCTAGGACACTCTTTTGTCAGAGATTTAAATTAGCTCAAACGGTTAGCAATCAAAAGTTTTAAATATTGCACATATTTGCATATATCGTGCTAACATTTAACTAAAGCTTAATCCACAATATTCACGGAATACTCCACAGAATACTCCACAGAAGAAGAAGTTGATATTTTGCTTAAAAAGGTTATATAAAATATACATAAATATGAATATTAATGCAAACGAATATGAATGAAATCTAGTGATAATAATATAAATGATGTCAACCTGTACATAGATATTTTATATCTTAGTATGATCTCATACATTTATAATCATATTTTGAATACGAATGCGTAAAATTGTCTTTGTTATTAATTTTTTCATCACTGTATCACATGCAGTAACTACAGATGAAGAATTAGCACCTTGACACCACGGATGATCACAACATTCGATGGTATTGAAGAGAGTTAAGAATTGTTTGGGTATACCGTGGAAGTGAATGATCACGGTGAAGAAAGATTAAATATCGTAGTACCTAGATTGGTCAGTTGTGTACAGTAATATTTTCTAAATCTAAAAACCGATTCAAAATTTCTGTTTCTAAACAATAGCTATTGATGATGAGACGTATATGGTAGGGGCAGGAGAAATCTCTTTGTTTTGGTATTATATAATTAATACAATAAGTTTACAATTTGCATGTGTAGTATTTATGTATTTAAAATGACATGTTTGTTTATGAGTTCTAATTCTCTTCTCACTTTCCCATGGTGTGAGTTCCTCATATATCCGGTTTTCACTCTATTGAATTGAATTGAACTGATCTCAACTACTAAAAACCCTCTTGACACAGCGGGTCCATACAGTAAAAAACTATTTTAATTCACTTTATGCATGATGTGAAACCTTTTGTGGTAAATGCTAGCTTTACTGTTCAATTATAAATAATTAAATCTTTATTATTATCAAGACGTTATGCAGACCATTGGCACGATGAACCTGCCCAGTTCCCCTGGTGACATTCATGAAAATCCTTCCATTCTCCTGAAAATTTCATCGGTAGCGGGTACCAGTCATTGGGCGAAGGTGAAACCGTCTCCCGAGTGGAAGAAGGATCTACTTTATTCGACGCGGAGGTGGAAGCGTTTTAACCTTCACACCCAAAGTTTATCGGTGCATCAAGCGCTCGGGTAAATAAAACAGACTCCCCGACGGGAGGACTCTTTCGAGAGGCCACACTTGGTTCTTCAATTTTCTGCGTAGGTCTTCATCTCCCCGTCAACACTCTCTTCCTCGGGTGCGGGAAGCGAGGCATTTGCAATTCAGGGCATGATTTTTTTTCCCTTCTCTCTCGCCTGCGAATCTGGCCCACTCCAATTGAAACGTGTCAAGGGGCTGGGGAGCCCGCGCGGGATATGCCCGGGTGGGTGGTGTGGGACGGATGCGAAAAGACTTCATAAGGAAAGGGGAAATTGCTGGGGTTGGGGAAGGCCCTTAAAAAAAATAGCAAGCCGGAGACGCCCGTCCTACGACACACCTGTCTTCGCTTCGCTCTCGCCCGCACCTTAATGATTTAAGGGTGTGTGTTTGTGTGTTAGGAGCCGCAAAGGGGTGGCTTCTCGGGAGGCAACTCGTTACGCTTGGCTCTTCTTAGGAGTGCCCCGGGTACACTCTCTGATATCCGTCCCCGCTGTCACCCTCTCGTCCTTGTTACGCCCTTCTTTTCCCCTTCCCTACGCGTCCTTTCCGACTCGTGTACGAGGACTAAACTCGGCGAGTACACTTTTTTATTCCGCTGCCTTCAGCATAAAACATCCAGGACTTCCCTAGCTTTGCCCATGTCCTCACCTCGCTAGTCCCCCGCCGCCTATTTCCCGAGCTCATTATCCTATGTTTTTATTCACTCTTTTTCCTGACTCTCGGCTATTTCGCTTGCTTATTTCGTTCGGGGTTCCAGCCCACGCAAATATATCCAACCCGGTTCCACTTTTACCGTTCCCGGTACCCAATCGTGACCACAGCGGGAGAGAAGAGAGGTTGGACCGCTTGTATGCCGGAGGGCAGGAACATTGTTTTCCCGTATTCCAGTGGAGGAGAGACCCTTGAATGTATAAAATATAAATTTCCGTAGAGCCGGTCGCGTAATTATTTCCCTCGCAGCGAACGAGAGTTTCGACCAGAACCTTGGGTCGAGATGACTTGTCCTGCAGCAGTACTCAAAGCAACACGTATCTGGTAATACCCGTATAGTAATGAGCGTATACAAACAGGTAACACAAAGATTTCTGGTTCCCTTCGCACGCCACTGAGGTATGCCTATCATTGTGAGGTTTATGTGCTCTTGCACCTACTTGTGGTCAATACAAGTGACGGTTTCGGGAGTATAATTTGAAAACTGTGCTGAATTTAATGGAACTGCGAGATGCCTCTTTTTCATCATCCGAGTGGTCATTCCGAGTGAAGATCTCGTTAATTTAAATAGGTTGACTCGCTGGCGCGCGCGTCAAATCCTCGGGAGAGGTGGAACAAATGTTGGAACCCTAGTTGGCACGAGTCTGGTGAAGGGTCTGGGGTGTGCTCCGTCAATATGCCCCCGCGACCGGGCTCGCGGTGTTTTCAATACGTGCTCGAGGGTTTTGAAAGTGAGACTTTCCTTCCATTTCCAATGCCTGACGCCATGCCCTCATTCTCCCCATTCCCGGAACTTTCCCGTCAATGCTTTCTCATCAACCGACTTGCACCGGGTTGCGATATTGCCCTTCCATCTCGTCTGTTTCGCTCGATATTGACTCAATGCCGGTGTGTCGCGATGGCTTTTGTTTTCGCGATTTTAACCTTTAATAGTTGTCACCCTCGATGAATTCAGCGCCGCGTGTGATAAATTTTGGATTCTTCGCCCTTGCATTCACTATTCACGGGAAATAGAGCCACCATATTGAAATTGATACCTGGCATCTTGCTTCAATCCGTGCACAGCTTGTATTAAGCCATTTAAAAGCATCATGAACGTAATTCAAATGCTATCCAATGAATAATCCAGTAAAAAATATAGCCTGAGCGATGAATAAAGTGTACCTGGTATGTAAAGATTTGTCACGTAATTTCTGTCCCTTGTTTTGTTGATTGAAACAAAAATAAAGGTAAAAACGTAAAGCTAGATAACGTTTAATGAAAACCACATATATTCTATCAATTCTGACCACTTTATCTCTGTTAACCGCGAGCTACTTATTGTTATTAGCAATTGCAAATATTATTGTCATCCAATAAAAAATACAAATTTTGTGTTTGCATAATCTATTATTCAATATAATTCTCGTCAAAAATCGAGGAGGATGGATAAATAAGGGGCACAAAGGAAACGTAAGTGGAAGTGCTGTAGTTGGTGGGGTAGGAAAGGACGTTGTTTGAGGAAATTATTAGGAAACAGAGGGATTGGAGAAAGCAGGTTTTAAGAGGCGAGGGTGTTTGAAAAGTCATGATAGAGTGAGGAGAAGAACATGTCGTTAGTATAGATTCATGGGAGATAGGATGTATTCGGGGGTGAAAAGAAAATCAAGTGAAAAGTAGGGACCGTGGAAGGAATCACAGCATATTTAGAACTGCCTTTACATATACCTATGCAGAAAACTAATAATAATAATAAAAGAAATGGCGAGTTTACGTTGTGGAAGTTATTTTTCATTAAAAAAAGAAAAAACTTAGTTCTTTTCCACAAATATATTTAAAACAAATCTACCGGTTTCGGCCTTCTCAGGCCATTCACAAGATTTTTTTAAGATCTCTTTGCGTCCGTTATTTCCTTTATCTCCTCATTCATCTTTTTTCTAAGCTTTTTAAATTAGACCTCGTTTCCCATGCGCATGCAGTCAAGTGAAACCATATGTTATGTTTATTAAGGTGTAGATTATAAATCCACATTGGATCCTTTAGACACACGAAAATCTAAATATGTATTCTATAGAGAAGTGACCTGTATTCTGTACTAATGATTTTGTAATTTTATGTGCTGAACAGAGTGAAGTGAAACACTTAAAAATTGATCGTTAGGACACCATTATAATGAAAATAATCTGTTTTTATCCCTAAAAAAATGCTGCAATGATCTTTCTGATCGGATTTGGTATTTGGTTAGTGCATCGGCGTATTTGTACGCGGGTTTTTCAGATATTGGTTTTTTCGTCTTGAACTCTTGCTCAAAAAATATCAGCTGTTAAAATCGATTGCACATTAAAATTTGGGTGCAATACGAGATGAATGAGCACATACTATTCTTTTTGAAATCTCCAGTTAATATTATAAAGCCACATTTGCTTAAAGATACATTATTTTCTACTGATATATTTTTCCAAATTAAACACCAGGATTTTATAGAACTTACATATGAAAGGTTCTACAAGGAAGTTCTAGGATTCCGCACGCAAGTCAAGTGAATAGGAATGAGGAAAATAATATTTATTTAGATAAGAATCGAGAGTGGGTGTTCACTTTCAACGCTAAAATATTGATAACTATGTTTTCTGCAAACTGTACAGCATCAATATCACCCAAACGCCTAATGTAAGAGAAGTAATGTGCTAACACCATCATTTTGAAACATTAGTGAGGGAACAGTTTGGCATTTATTTATTTTTTCAAACATTATTTGGGAGAGAATCTACTTTTTGTTTACTCTTGTACAGTATACCATTATCCTTCCTATAATGCCATTACGAAAAAACTAATGATTATTTTTCATTCACCAACAATTGGATCGATTCATCATAGGGTAATATCGTTGTCTCATCAGGCAAGCCTTTATTATGAAGACCGAGTCTTTCTCCATCTTCAGGGCTGACCGAAGATGGAGAATCAGCCCTGAAGATGGAGAACGACTCGGTCTCCGAAACGTCGGCAGTAATGGAACAGCTTACCCGGTGGAAGACCCGAATAGACTTCACCACAGCTATTCGCTGGGAGGCCTCAAATCTTTTTTCTTTATTATGAATATAAATGTAAATATTTTGATGCCGAAATGCATTTTAGTGCTCTTTAATGTCTATTTTTCTTTTATTCGAGCGTATTACACGATTGGGGATGGACAAGTATGCTGCGGCTACCTAATGCTTTCCCAGCATGTGAAATGGAAGATGGATGGGGAATTCTTTTGTACCCCGTTTCATTTTAGAGTAATTTGTCAAAAATTATCTCATAAGCGTGCGGAAATTGCCGCCTCCTTTTCTCCCTCCATATCTCTGACTCCCGTACGTGACTCGTCCGCACTTGTGCAAAAATTGGGATGGTAAGATTATCTCTGCCCTATTTCTCGGCTCTCTATACGCCTCGTGAAAGCTCTTGAGGAATTCCTCCGAAAGTACCCTCAAAGGCGCGGGGATATCTGAAGTGCTGCTTAATATTCCGTCCATTGCATAAATGTACGAGTCGGTATCATCGCTAGCGAGTGTGAATGCTAAATGGGTTTTCGGCTCGATTGGGAAGTGATTTCGTTTGGAATGCTGGAAATCCGGATTTACGGAAGTGTGCCTAACGACGTTCCCTTCTGAATTCGCTTTTAAGTCTCATCGAGCAAAAGCTGCCGTAGTTTATGGATGAAGTACCGAGTGGACGGTTTATTTTATTTGCATCTAAACCCGCTCCGGAAACCTTAAAAATGATTAGTATACCTCACATTAGCACCACTCTGTCCCTCTTTCAATCCAAAACTATGCTATTATTTTTCTCATTAACTCGCACAGTTTGCAGAAGTGTTTCGGCGTTTACCTATTCATATTGCCAAACTTGCTTGCGTTGAGTGTTCACGATAAATATTTCCCCGTTCCTGGTATTAATATCTAGAACTAGACTTGAAGTCATCTATTGTAAAAAAAATATTCATGGTCCCTTTCAACATGGTTGTTATAGACAAAGTGTTATACTGGGTCCTCAAAACACTAACGTAATAATTGCTATCCCTAATTATTCTAATGTTTCTAATATTATTCTCATTATCAGTATCTCGATACATCCTATTATTGCATACGATGGCTCTTTGCCATCTATTTGTAAGTTATATTTATGTGCATACTTTATTCCTTTGCATTAGTGTCCCCTGTATTTTTCCTCCTCTTACATAATTCACTACATTGTCTTACTCTTCCTCCAGATTTCTTACATCATCAGCAATAATTGGATCGTTTTTGGCCCAAATTAGTTAATTCACTCAAGGCGTAACCAAAGTATCAAACTGTTACAAACTCACTTCCCTAAATATGCACCTTGTGTAATGATTAGCTTCGACTTACCTTTTTTGAAAAATCTCATTCCTTGCGTTTATCGTCATGTCTTTATTCCATATTCCATTAAATAGTCAATGGGTTTACATGCAGCGTTATCTAAGCAGTAATGCTAACTAGGACTTGGTCCCAAAATCTGATATATTTAGGTAATCACTCTTCCTCCAAATTGTAAATATGCATTATACTCTTCCTTGCCTCTCTTGTCGTCTAAACAGACCTTTTAGTGTATTTTGGGGAAAAAGCGGGCGTCTCTCACTCTTTACCTTGAAGTGGAGTCATCGGGAAAGGTGGCATCATTTTATTTCTCTATCATGGAAATTACCTTTTTTTCTAATCGTATTATTGATTTTCTGGCAAGATGAGAACTCGTCCCATCTACTTTATATGTGCAATAGCTATAGAATATTCTGATATTCTGATAATAGAAGTGGCAAAATGTGGGTTTTTGTGCTCAAATTTGTTAGGCAATAACATACCGTCTTACAATGCTAAATACTCAGGTATAATAAGTACAAACCCGAGGCGAGATTCGACCTCTGGGCTTCAGGTTAAAGGGTTAGCCGTGTTACCGTCCTGGCTACACTTACCTGCTCGAAACATTAAGATTCCCGGCAGTGGTGGATTTTTCAGTGGAAAACCGGTCCCCACTTGGAATGCCTAGTGGAGGGCATTTCAAGTTCAGTACTCCGTCCGTCGAATGGGACGTTAAGCCGTGGTCCCCTTGGCGCCTTTCGTTAAGAGTAGGCTAATGCCGACGCCGGGTTTCTCTCCACCCTTTCTCCGTTTCATGAAAACTCCTACCATTACCCGATTACCCATCTATCCTAAATGGCGCAAATGACCTCAGCTGTAGGTCGCCTCCATGGAAAAACCAACCAACCATCGAAACATTAAGACCCTCCATCAGTTATCTACGCAACATTGAATGATAACGCTTTGCTTACTTGAACTAAATACAGCATGTAGGAGTTTTCTTTTCGTAAATGATTCAGCAGTACTCTTTCACTTATTTTCCTAACTAATCAACACCCTCCTCTCTGTTTTAATCCTCAATGACTTTATGTATAGGCATCAAAGATCAAAAGAGTGTCGCCGATGTTTTCCGCATCCTAATCACGGGAGTGGTGGCCAAATTAAAGCGATCCTAACGGAAATGCACGCCGGACTAAAAAAAGCGGGTCACTTTTAGCGCTGCCGGACACTTCTTTTTTGGGCTCGGCCGAATTTATGTGAAGGGGACGAGTCCGTTTGCATCATCCCCATTCCTCTCGCGAGGGTCTTTCCAGAGCGGGCTCATATGCACCACAACTAAGAAATGAAAAATGACGCAGGTGAAGGCAGGCGGTCTTTATGCGATAGCCCTCTGACCTCTGGTTCGGGGAAGGGGAGAGGATGGCATCGGCAAGCTTATATGAGAGCGAGTCCGTCAAAGGTTCTCGTATGCATCGCGTCTCCATTATATAGTATTTCGGCGAGCATTCGCGTGCCTTTGTCCCGCCGACCAGAACATGTCCCGTACACCGCGCTTTACCCAAGTCACCCTGACCCCTCCCGCAAAATTCCGCTCCTCGCCCTTCCGACCAATTAGCGTTTTACCCACCACCGGCATGTCGCCATTCCGTTCTCCTTCCTCCCTCCCAAATTAAAGAGGTAAAATAATCTCTCTTGCCCCCCCCCCCCCCCCCCCGCGGCAACATCAGACCTTTATGTAATGGCAAAGTTTTTCTGGCCCTGTACTCTATCCATTTCTGATTGCGTTATAGAATCAGGTAGTAGTTAGTCGAGGATGTTACCAACAGCCAAGGTCATTTACGCCATTTAGGACAGATATTGAATTGATGTATTGAGTAGGTTGATAGAGGTAGGAATTTTTTTCGAGGTGGAGTAAAACCCAGTGTCGACATTAGCCTGCTCTAAGCGAAAGGCGTCGCGAGGGTACGTTTTAACGTCCCATCCGACGGACGGAGTACTGAACTCAGTGCTCTACACACTGCACTCAAGTAGGAACTGGTATACCAATAGGAAATCTCTGCCACACGCGGGATTAGAACCCGGATCTTCGGAATGGAAAGCCAGTTCTTTAACCAAGACACCTACTCAGTCCCCGTAAGGGAATTAATGCACAAGATGAGCAGAGAAAATTGACATATAATAAAATCTCATAAGTTTGCAAATGTTGACAGCTGCGAAGAGAATTTGGATAATTTATCTGTATCTCGCGAAAGGTAGATGTAGGTGAATGATGGGGCCGGTTTGGAAAAAAAATAGCTCTTTTAGACTAATTATCTAACAAATAAGGAATTTGTGTTTCTGAGGTGATGATCAAGTACGCAATGTAATTAGTTATTGCAGCTTAAATGTGCAGACTGCTCAAGTACGTAATACGGAACTGATCGTTTGGATAAGAGAACGATATGTATATCATAGGTATATAAAATGTAGAATCATCTACAGTTCCGTCCGATGTACATTTTGAGAGAAATGAACATATCGAACGGGAAATATCAATGTAAATGATGTGTAATCTTTTGGAAGTTATGAAGGTTGGCGGAAGAAGATGGAGAAAATAATAGAGAGAAGATATAAAGGGGGTAGGAAATGAAGCTAAGGCTAAAGTCGTAGAACATTTGATACGGAGATGATAAAGGTATTGGGATTCCGGTAGGCGTAAAGCATTGCAGGAAGAATTAACGATTGAAAATGGCCATATCCATGCAAAAAAGTGGATCTTCAATGTTGAGCAAAATTTTTTTTAAATCTCGTAAAACATTTAGTAGTTTTTTAGGGCTCCCAAAATCTACTTCCACCATTACAAATTCCGTGCTTTAAAGTATACCAGATTTTCCCTCGTCCTTAAAGAAGTGCTACCCATATTTTTCCTTATCTGCCTTCTCTCATATCTCGTTTTATCCCAGTATGGATATCCTCCTCCGGCTTACTCCTTCCATCATATCCTCTGTCATCTTTCTTGGCACACTTTCCATTTTCATTCTTTTAACATGCCCATAGCAATTGAGCCCTTCCTTATCCGTTCTTCTTCGTATACTTTATCCGCCTCTATATTTTTTATGTTCCCATTCCTTATCCCCTGTCCCCCATATTGCTCCAACCATGTCCCTCGAGAACCTCTTTCTTGGTCTCCTTACGCATAAAGGAGGCTCATTTTTTAATGTAATTCTAAAGCTGGTTGCGTGAGGATTCCTCTATAGTATCAAGTAATGTAGGAGGCGACCAGGAGTTGAGGCCACTTGCGCCCTTAGGATAAGTAGTGGTTCATCCGTAGGTGTTTTAAGAGGTGAAATAAGGTTAAGAAACCTAGCGTTGAATTAATCGTATCAAAAGAAGCCTAGGGTTCCATGGATTTACTGGACATCCGGCGGACAGAGTAATGACCTCACTACTTTCTCACATGGCAGGTGTCTATATTGTGTCTTATGAAGCATCAACCAATGCCTAGATTTGAACGTGGACCCTTGCGTTGGGAACTCTGCACTCTAGTGAAAGAAAAACCAGGTCCACTTCTCAAAGATCTCATCAAAAGAGTTGGAATCGAAGTTTCCGTTTACAGTTGATGATACAGGTCCGTCGTAATTGAAAACTTCAGATTTAAAAACATCATACAGCTTACTTTGTTTAAGTTATATGTGTATGTTGCCAAAAAGAGAGTTTTAAATGATTACTGGCTATAATGAGAAAATTCCTCGTACATTGCCAACATTATCATTGGTTATGTATTCTTAGATTTATATAAATCAGTTATCGTTTCTCGGTGACATATTTTTTTCCTATTTTGTCTCTCACAACTTGTATAATTCACATCATCCGGGATATTCCTTTGCTTTTCTACCCGTATACTTTTTCATCAGCAATTTTCTTCATGGTACAGTTATGCTCCAAACTGGGTTCACTAATGTTTTCCATTTAAGTGTAATTGTGAACTTTATTTTTTCTTCGTCTCTTCTTGAAAACGCTTCGTTGGCTACTTTTTTAATATGTACCTACTTACTGCCGAATTAACCCTTATATTGAGGTATTCCATCGTGTTAACTGTACAATAATGTTGTTTGTTCAATAGTTCTCATGATTTTATCTTATTATCATATTCTATTATCCTTCTTATACTCTATTTGATACACGACATATACCATCATAGAGCATCGTTCAGGTGTCTTCTCACTGTTTCCTTACTTCAATTCTATTGCTTCCAGATCCTGGTAGAATGTTTTCTGGTAGAATTTATACTTCACCAGGACTACTTCGCTTATTTTTTCTTTCGTGCATCATCGATTACTGGTGTTTTGCTTGCTGTTCCCTAAATAGGTAGCTTTGATCCTCCATTTCTTCTTTGTAAGCGTATCTTTTTTGCATGAGACCCTATAGTTGCTTGTTTGCATCTCAATAGTGCATGCTTGGTGATATTCACCCCTAGTCACACACCCTCGCGGTGGCTTGCAGGGTATCGCGTAGATGTAGATGTATGTTTTTTTTTCCTTCGCCTGCGCTCAGAGTGAACGGACGGGTGGTCACTGAGCTCCGGAATTCTTGCCTTTCACTTTTTCTGTCGCCAGCAGCAGCTTTTTAAGTTGCCTAGCTGGGCCTGTATCGTAGTGTAGTAGTGTATTAAGTAGTGTGTGTTTAGTAGTAAGTGCTTCTGCGCCTGCCTTAATATATTATTACGGTAGTGTGAGTGCTTGCGTGGGTTCTTGGTGTTGTGGGTGCTTGGTCCCGCCGTGGTGCCGTCCCGGCTGGTCTTTGGTGTGTGGTTTACGCTGTGTCCAAGTGTGTTCGCTGATAGTGCTAAGTAGATCTAATTTCAGTTTCTTCTTTCTTTTAACCACTCCGCAGCAAATAATACTCTTAAATTATAATACTGTCACCTACTTGTTGTCTAAGTCTAATCTAATCTAGTTGAGCGGACTATATTTAAAAGTATTTACATATTTCTATTTTATCATCACCGTAGTTCTCGAGGCGTTGTTTAAGTTTTTTTCTCAGTTCATAGCACAGTTCCTTTTATATTGTTCCGCCTAGTTATTGGCTCAGCTTTTCTTACTATTCAATATTTTAATCTTGTGAAGTGTTAACGTAAGTGAAAGGAATATATTAATAATTATATATACTTGCTTTTGATTGAAGAACTGCATAAAATTTAACGGTTGTCGCAGTAATTTAAATTGTATAGTTTATTTCTCTTTCATCTCCATTGAGTGAGTTAACTTACATATTTATTCCTCAGAGCTATTTTCTTTAATAAAATTTCCTCTTTGTATATGTAAATATATTGTTATCTAGCACATTTAGAGATCGTTACTTGTTTTGTTACATCCATAATAAGTTGTCTCTTTCACCGTCCTTATTATTCTGTAGTTGGTCTCAGTAGTTTTATGTAGTGCTTTTTCTTTATCATTTAGTGATCTTATATTTCGTGTAGAATATATTTATAGTTAGTTATTTGCTGGTTACATTTTTACTAAATAGTTTATTTTTGCGTTTTCTTATTATTATTAAGTAGTTTAACCTTTTAAGTATTAATAGTTTCTGTCTCAGTAGTTTTTATGTAGAGCTTTTATTTTTCATCATTTAGTTATCGTCATATTTCGTGTAGAATATATTTAAAGTTTGTTATTTGTTGGCTACGTTTATACGGAGTAGTTTAATTTAGCGTTTTTTCTTATTTATATGTAGTTTAAACTTTTAATTATTTACATAAGTTATACGTAATATATTAATATCCTAACAGTAGTTTTAACTCTAATCTAAGTGGTAGTTGGGTAGTAGGTATTACTTGCATATTAACCTAACTCTTCTCTCTACTAGAGCCTTACTCTCCGTTGTTTTGTCAGTTAGCTGCTTCTTCCTTCTAGCCTATATTACTCACGTCAACAACACTACATTCCTTCCCTTCCCATCGCTAACCTTGTCAAGGTCCAGACCCCCAGCCGTGAAACAGTCCCCTAACCGACTCCCCGTCGAGAGCCCTTCCTGCGCAAACCACTCACCCGTGTAAGTCTTATCCTACCTCCTGTTGTTGCTAGGGCAATTAGTTAAGTGCCTACGTGCTGGTGATTATTGATTTTTAAATCTTATTGCTGAGTCCTTTAGAGTTCTATTGTAGGCATTTCTTAGTGTGTACTGAATTGTGTAAAGAATCTAGGTACTTTCTGTTCCTTGTATTAATATATCTGAAGTTTATTTATAATCGAATAGTACTGCTTCCAACGTAGTTCATCCATAGCTTAGTGGTTGTAATTTATACTATATAGTCTTTAAATAGCTTAGTTTTCGGGGAAAATAGTGATTAGGATGGCTTTGAATCGGTCTTCTGTCGTGACGCTCGATAATTCAGGCGAATGCGCGGCTCTAAGGGCCCGTATCGCCGAGTTGGAGAGAATCGTGTCGGAGCTCCGTTCGAAGGTAGAAGGGAGGGTGTCTGTCTCCGAGAGTGCTGGAGTTTCGGGTGGACTCATTAGTGAGGATCCAACCGTCACTACACCGCTCAGTGAAGAGGTAGCGCCAGCCCCTAAGCCCGATGAGTGGAGGGTAGTTACTCTGAGTAGCGGAGGTGTAAGGCTGCGGCGCGGAGCGGAGTTTGCAGAGGCAACTCCTCTCCCCGTCTCAAATAGGTTTCAGGCGCTTCCTATGGATGTCGCCGAGATTCCTGCAGCCGGCCCCGTCGCTACTCCGAGAGCTCTACCGAGGAGAAGCCGTCAGAGTGGGAAGGGGGGGATGCTAGTGATAGGGAGTAGTAACGTTCGGCGTGTGATGGCTCCTTTGCGGAGAAGGGCGGACCGCGAGGGTGTTAGCCAGGGCTTAACGTCTTGGTGCATCCCCAGTGGCGGTATTCCTCAGGTGACGAAGGCGATGGGAGCGGCGGTTGCGGGCACGAAGTGCTCTAGGCTGCAGGTCGTGGCCCACGTAGGCGTCAACGATGCCACCGACCGCAGACCCGAGGAGATTCTGCATTCCTTTAAGGAATTGAACTCTGAGGTGAAGCGGGTAAGTGAAGTCGCGGGCGTTGAACTGGCGCTTTCGATTTGTAGTCTGGTCCCGAGGATCGATCGTGGACCTCTGATTTGGCGTCGAGTGGTAGACATAAATCAGAGGCTACGCCGTTTCTGTAAGGACATTGGAGCCTCCTTCGTTGACCTTCAGCCGTCGCTTCGGTCGTGTAGACACCCGTTAAACCGCTCTGGAGTTCATTACACTCCGGACGCCGCCAAACGCGTGGCGGATAGGGTATTAGATCATTGCAGGCCTTTTTTAGGGTAGATGGTAGGGTAGAGAGTAGGTCATGTAGTGGGGTAAATAACTTCTCGTTGCCAGTCGCTTTATCGGCTAACATTCATGAAAGCAGAATTGAACCTCAAAATACTTCAGACATGACTAGAGCTCTCCCTTGTAGCCTTAATAACAGTCGAGGTGAAAATATTTCCGTTGCGGTAGTTAATTGCCGAAGTCTTAAAAACAAGATACCTGAGTTCCATCACCTTATTCATACTACTGATGCAGATGTAATTATAGGAACTGAAAGTTGGCTGACGGATGACATTCCTGACTCAGAAATATTCCCAAAATCTTTTAAAATATATAGAAAAGATAGACATAACAGAGCAGGTGGTGGTGTTTTCATTGCAGTCAAGAACTCAATCATTAGCAAAGCAGTTATATTTCCCGACAACCCCTTAGAATGTGTTTGGTGTTCATTAACATGCCCTAAATCCAGATCAATATCTGTCTGCGCATTCTATAGGCCCCCAAACACTGATGTTGAGTCATTGTTAGAACTGGGAAACCAGATAGATGCAATAACGTCCCGTAACAGCGAACGTAATATAATAATAGGTGGAGATTTCAATGCACCATCAATAGACTGGAGAACATACTGCTTCAAAGCTGGAGGAAGGGACAAAGACATCTGTGAGACTCTATTAGATGTGTTCTCCAATAACTCCCTGACACAATTAGCTACAGCACCTAATAGAGGGGACAACACTCTTGATTTACTGGCAACCAATATCCCACAACATGTGACAATGATTGACACGGTTGATGGAATCAGTGACCACAGAGTTATAACTGCAAAACTCTCGCTATCTTTAGATAAAAATTTTAAACAAAAAAGAAAGATTTACATTTTTAAAAGAGCAGACTTTGCTAACTTTAAAATTTATTTAAGAGATTCCTTATCGGATTTCAAAAAGTCTTCCATAATGGTATGTACCAACGATTCATGGAAGTCGTTCATTAATATCATGCGCTCTGGGATCAACAGATTTATCCCTAGTAAATTCAAAAACGAAAGCACTGAACCTAGGTGGTACAATGCCGAAGTGAGAAAATCCCTGAGACGGCAGCGAATATGTCATGCTAAAATGAAAAGAATTAGTAAACATATGCCCACTGATGAGCGTAATGTAATTATTGAAAATTATAAAATTTCAAAATCCACTGCAAAGACAGCCCTTAGTAATGCATTTGCAGAATTCAAAAGAAAAACACTTGGGGAACAATTGAAAGAAAATCCAAAAGTCTTCTGGTCGTACGTAAGGGAAGTGCAAGGCCATAAGTCTGCCGTCCATTCACTTAAAAATGATAAAGGTGAAATGACCACAAACACACTCGACAAAGTTAGCTTGCTAAATTCCTTCTTCCAAACCGTTTTTAACCCACCTTCCGGGGATTCAACTATCGTGTTACCTGACCTCTTTCAGCGGTTGATGAAACCAATTGACATTTCCTGTAATGGTATTGAAAAATTACTTAAAGATATAAGCCCCAACAAATCTCCTGGCCCTGATCAAATTCCCTCCCGCGTATATAGAGAGTTAGCTTCCGAAATTTCCCCCTACCTTGAAATAGTATTTAATAAATCCCTGACCGAACACGTCGTACCGATGGACTGGAAAGCAGCCGATGTAACACCCATTTTTAAAAGTGGCGATAGGGAGCAGCCATCTAACTACAGACCTATATCCCTCACATCCATTTCATGCAAGGTCCTAGAACATATAATTGTCAGTTCAGTCATGGGACACCTAGATAGCCAAAATTTATTGTCCAATGTCCAGCACGGCTTCCGAAAGAGCAGATCGTGTGAAACTCAACTTGCTCTCTTTTCCCACGATATTTTAGTTTCTGGCGAAAATAATATTCCAGTGGATGCTATATTTCTCGACTTCAAGAAGGCTTTTGACAAGGTTTCTCACAGCAAACTAATTTTGAAGTTAAAATCTTATGGGTTAGACGGTAACATTATATCATGGATTAATGATTTTCTGCATGATCGGGTTCAAAGGGTTGTTTTGGACGGTGTTTCCTCACCGGCAATTAAAGTCACTTCGGGTGTCCCACAAGGTAGTGTGATAGGTCCACTCCTATTCCTTTTGTACATTAATGATATCCAAAAGGTGGTAAAAAGTAAGCTTCGTCTATTTGCCGATGACGCAGTAGTGTACAGGGAAATTCTATGCCCGAATGATAAAGAATGTTTAAATATTGACCTACAAGCAATTGAAACTTGGTGTGATACATGGCAGTTAGAATTAAACTTTAAGAAATGTCTTGTAATGAATTTTTGGAAAAAGAATAGCTCTCCCCCTAGCACTTACAAAATAAGTAATAATGAATTAACAAACGTGGAATCCATTAAATATCTTGGAATAAGACTGACAAATGATCTTTCCTGGGGTAAACACATTCGTGAAATAATGGGTCAAGCGAATCGCAAACTGGGTTTCATTAAAAGAGTATTGGGTAAATGTGACGATCATGTACGAGAAATCAGCTACTTTTCCCTTGTTAGACCTCATTTGGAATATGCTGCCAGTGTATGGGATCCCTACGAAATCGGTCTAAGTAATGAACTTGAACGTGTGCAGCGAAGATCGGCAAGATTTGTAAAGGGACGATACGATAATTATATTAGCGTAACCAGTCTATTAAATGAATTGAAATGGGAATCATTGTCAGATCGCAGGTTGAAATTTAGACTTAATCTCTTCCACAAATTCCAAGGCAATATTTTCAGTGATGATGTTAAAAATATTTTACGAACCCCAACTTACTATGGCAGACTGGACCATGATCATAAAGTTAGAGAAATTGATTGCCGAACTGACCGATTCAAAATGTCCTTTTTCCCTCGCACAATAAGAGATACGAATAACGGTAAATATGTCCTATCGGAGAGTAGCAATGAATAGCATTGGTAGCTGCATGTTGGTATGAGTACTTAAAGCTAACCCTACTAACAGAATGTTTTTGCATGTTTGCTTTGCAATTTCTATCTTTTTTAAATAGTGTAGTTCTGACTACTATATTAATACTATTCCTTTTTTATGCATGATATGTAGTGCATGTTTGGTGAGCAATCACCCCCTGCCACACACCCTTGTGGTGGCTTGCAGGGTATTATGTAGATGTAGATGTAGATGTCTCAAGTGCGGAGCGTAGCAAGCCAGACTAAGACTTCTGAATACGTATGTACAAGGCAGACACTCTTCTGTACACTATAATGTTTCTTTTGTTTTCAAAGTTCTTATGAGTCGAAAATGAGGCAAACGATAAAGTGCTCGAGTTGGTTGGAAGGGAAAGGAAATTGATTGAGGAATGTAGGACAAAGAAAAGGCACAAGCTCTAGATGGATAAGGTATGAAAGGGCAAGGGTGTTTTGAAGTGCGTGTATGAGGGAAGAATGTTGGGTAAGTTGGGTGGAGGAAGGAGAAGAATTGGTAGTTTGGATGCAATGATTGGAGGTAGGAGGCATGAGTGTCTGAAAAGGGACATTGTGGTCGTGGGAAGAATTGAATGTCCATTTAGACCTACCTTTGTTTGTAGAAAACAAATTATTATTATTCCTTCTAAACATTTGTAACGAAGCCGATTTAGCCATGTGTATTCTCGTTGGAACTGCTCGCCGTCACAATTCTGCATATCACTTTGCGAGTCGGAAACTTGGCCCGAACGTCGCCGGGGTTGGGAATATGAGCAGGTGCGGATGTATCCAACTGGATAGGTGAGAGAAAGAGATATGTACCTACATGGTGTGAAATATAACCTTTGCGGGGAAGCAAGGGCGTGGATCGGGCGGAAGGAGTTGGGTCTCCGAGCACGTCGCATAACTCGGAGGAAACTTGGCAATACACTTTCTCCCGGCCGCCCCTCGGCGTCCCAACTCCGGCCCTGCTCCAAGTCTCTCTCTCACCCTTCCGACTCACGTGCACCTGCCTAGTCTCCCCGAGCCAACAATGGCGTTGCTTTGTTGAGTCCCCGGAACCATTCAGTGTCTTCCCGTCGCGTCCCCAGCTCTCTCTACCTTGGGACTGTTCTTTGGCCCGTTTCTCCTAAGGGTTGCCTCTCAATCCGTAATGAAGGTTTCGCTGCTGCGCTGCTAGTGCTTTCTAATGAAATCCCTTTCGGGACTCGCGTGTCACTTGACTTGATATCAAGGGATCGCCATTGTTACATTGGCCTACCGTTTCCGGTAGGGCTTTAGACCAAGGAGGTTAAAATGTACTGCAGGAGGCATAACAGCTGATTTGAGAAGCCAGCAGCCATCTTGGTAGGCAAGGGTATACCCCACTCGCGTTACTCGTACGGATGAAGTTGATTTTAATCAGTAAAAATTAGTATATTGAAATGAATAATTGAAGGCATTTTTAAAATTTTCAAAGAAACAGAGGAAAGTGCACAAACACGCCAATATTCATCAAATATGTAGTTGAATAGTTGAATCGAAATAAGTTCAGTTATTAAATTAACCTAAAGGGCAATAAAATGCATTAATACTTCCCTTAATTAGCCCTAGGAAGATTTCGTGGTAAGGATGAAATCTGGGTAGAATTATACTGTTAGTATTTATGTTTTAATAGACATGCAGTCTCCATAAGAAGCCGTATTAATCCCAATGTTATGTATGAAGCGGACGGGGCCCAATCGTTTTCCGTTCCCTAAGCACCGCCATTTTGGCTTCATTGCTACCCATAGGCGAGCTTGCCAATTTCTCTTCCAGTGCATTATATCCTCCTCGCTTTGGGCAGCCATTGCCTTTTCCATTTATATTTAACCTACTTACATTTATGTAGAGAATATGTAGGCATGTACTCATAACGTGGAGGTAAATAAAAAGGAAATAAAGGTATTTCATACAGAAGACCAAAGTTAAACTTGGGATGACGAAGCTAGAAGAAGTGAGGGAGTATTGCTATATAAGATGCCGAATAACTAGCGATGATTGAAGTAAGACTAAAATATTCGGTAGAATGATAAGCACATAATAAGAGGGAATTCTACAAAAAGTAGAATTTACTTGCAGCTGGAAATACAAGAGTGGAAGTAAGGAAAAAATTCACATGACCAAACACTTGGAGCACGCTTTTTATGGCAGTGAAGCATGGACGATGACAGCAAAAGAGACGTAAGTGATGGATGCATTCGAAATGTGGTGCTAAAGAAGAATGATTATGACCAAATGGATCGACCAAGTTAATAACTAATGGGTCCCAAAAAAAGTGGGAGAAAAGTCTTCTGAAAAACTTACAAAGAAGATGGGGAAGCTTTTAAGTTTGCGATAATCGGACCGATTGTGATGAAGAAAGTCTTGAGCAAGCACACCGCTAAAGTTAAGTCAGTTACCAGGATGTACGTGGGATATCCAAATTTGTGAATTCAGTTCTCTTTTGCCTCTGAAAGGAGTGAAGTCCTTCCTGCACAGAATTTACTCTAGAATTTGGTATAATACAAAAGATGTATAAATACTATCATCCCTGTTATAGACATCAATCCCATTCTATGTATGCCTATAATTTAAATCCAGTAATAAAATTTTGGCTTTTCTAATACAATATATATATTTTTTATCTATATTTATACAACTTATTGCAATGCATGCATTTTAGGTTCAATCCTCCGTAAATTTACCAAAACATCATATGTTGTGATTCTAATCATTACATTTGAATTACTTCTCAATATTTGTTTCTTTTCCTTACAGGTGAGTAACCAGAAACACAGATTTAAGCATGCACCGAATTCTCACCGAGACTGAGTCGATATTCGTAAGTAATAGCTTCAAAACAAATTTCTACATCTACATAATACCCTGCAAGCCACCTCAAAAGTGTGTGGCAGGGAGTGAATTCTCACGAAACAAGCATATCTATCAAAGTCACATATCAAACATATATATCAAACATATATAATAAACATCAAACTACATATCATGCGTTTAAAAGGATTAGTGTTAATATATTAGTCCAAACTGCAATATTTAAAAAGATAAAAATAGTAAACTACGCATGCAAAAACGTGCTGTTATTTGGGTTACCTTCAAGCCATTACACCAACATGTAGCTACCTATGCTATGGATTCAACCACTCGTATTGGGCATATTTACCGCTATTCATATCCCTAATTGTACGATGGAAAAAGGACATTTTGAATCTGTCAGTTCGGCAATCAATTTCTCTAATTTTGTAATTATGGTCCAGTCTACCATAGGAAGTTGGGGTTCGCAAAATATGTTTAACGTCATCACTGAAAATATTATCTTGAAATTTATTTAGGAGAAATCGTGGGCACTGCTAACTGACCACTACTAACTCTGACGAATTTACCCTGTGAAATATGTACATCTCATCTATATTTACGCGATACCCTGCAAGCCACCGCGAAGGTGTGTGGCAAGGGGCGAAGATCACCAAGCATGCACAATTGGCATGCAAACAAGCTACTATAGGGTCTCATGCAACTAGGTTGTTAGTTGTAGATAGTTAGAAACACATAGAATAAACATAATTATAGACACATAGAATGGACATAATTATAGATAGTTAGAAACACAGAAATACAATAAATCCATTGAAAAAAATTTCCACAGAGGAAATATAGAACCGAATGTATTTCAGAAGTAGATTAGGAGTATGAACTGTATAATTTAGTCCCATTATTTCTTGTATTCTTAAAACAATTCTTAATGTGACTGAAATCGCGAACATGATGGCTGAAACATGGGTGGAAATAAACATATACCTATACTGTTGTGATTACTTGACTTAAGTGACTGATAGAGTGGGATAACGTTGTGGCTCTAAAATATGTCTATAGTATATAAAATACCTATCTCATTTTCGTATTTTTCCCTAAAACCCCTTTTCTTCGCGAATAACGCAGCTTCAAATCGTTCGTTTCCAAGCAATACTATTTCTAATGGAGTCTAAAGACGTATATAACCACATTTATTCGTTCATATCTGGACTTGTACGATTTAAATTGTTGATAGTAAATGGAGGCAAAATTTTAATGCGAAAAAGCATTCGAAGTGCAGTAGCCTGTTTCCACTAAAAACTGTTATCATCCTACAAAAATCGTAATGATCTAACCTCTTAGGGTGCCATTGTTTTTATACGATTTTTCAAAGGGATTTTGTCATTTCTTCGAGTCCGGCACTTATCTCTGACGTGAAAGTGAGAAGATGTCGAATGTGATGCGACCATTTTAGAGATGCTGGCTTCAGCACGTGTAGTACTTCTTATCCGCAACAATGCTTCCGAAAAAATAAGTTCCATTATTAGGTCTTTCTGCGTCGAAAATTCTGTTTCCTCTGGAAACGTCGAGGCATTAAATCGAGAAGAGGAAAGGCAATAACGGGATAGTGATGCGTTCATTTCTTTTCCATTTGAGCCGAGTATCGGTTTCCGGTGTCAGAGAGATGTACTAAAATAAGAGGTGCATTTCTGCCAGATGATGGGGAAGAGAAACACTGGGATATAGTGAGGATGAAGGAAGGAAAGGCACTCTTCCATTTCTTTCAGCTTAGCGGCAGGGACCGTCCATCACAATGGGTGTCGCCATCTGCTGGTATTTGAACAAAACATGGGATTTCGATGAGAGGAGGCAGCGCTAAGGTCCTCTCTTGGCCTGTCCCTTAACTAAAGAGAAACGGGCGTGTGTGGGCGAGAAATGGAGACGCGGTATGCGGGAGTGTGCGAGAATGAGTGTAGAGAATATCCTGCTTTTTGAAACAGGAGAAGTAACCATGGAAGTAATTTTATCTGGAACCCTAGATTAAGACTAGGGATGGGTCGGTTCCACTTTTTTTCGGTTCCGGTTCGGTTCTTAACTTCGGTTCTTGGTTCCGATTCTCGGTTCCGATTCTCGGTTCCGATTCTCGGTTCCGATTCTCGGTTCCGGTTCTTAATTTACCACTTACTTTGCATTGCTTAGTGGTAAGATAAGATAATCAATAATCATTTTCAGAGACATACTGCTTGAAAAAGAATACCTAATTTAGAATATTTTTGTGTTATATATACTTACTATATTATGATATAATTTACGAAAATGATATGAGGACTCGCGCCTCCAAAGGAGGTTGACGTCACACATACCTATCAATCAGAATATCCTTATTACGGCGGTATTTCATCATTTACTAGAATTGAATGTCATAAAATAAATCATATAGTCATTTTAACGACTGAATTAGAATTATTCGCGGCAACTTTGAAGCATCTAAATACACTATTTCACCGGGTTTTAATGTAAAGCCTCCACTTTCAGAGTGTGAGCAGGTTTCAAACTGGTTTTCGCGCCAATTATTTCGGTACCGATTATTTTTGGCCTCGGTTCCGGTTCCGGTTCTAAGCTCAAGAACCGGTGGAACCGAGAACCGAAGAACCGAACCGACCCATCCCTAATTAAGACTCCTAGATTAATAATCCTAGATTAGTTCACATCCGTAAAATATGCGGCCGAGCCAAGAAAAAGCTAGGATTTATAAAAAGAGTGCTTGGGAAATGTGATGAGAAGACAAAAGAACGATGTTACTTTTCACTAGTTAGGCCCCACCTTGAGTACGCAGCCAGTGTATGGGATCCGAATGAATTAAGTTTGATCAGAGAACTAGGCAGTGTGCAGCGTAGATCAGCTAGGTTCGTTAAAAGGTGTTACGATAGGTTTAGTAGTGTATCAGAATAAATACAAGAAATAGGGTGGGAATCATTATCAGAGCATAGGTTAAAGATTAAAACTCTTACAAAAATTTAAATCGGACAGCTTTACTGAGGATGTTAGGCACATATTAAAACCACCAGCGTATTATGCTAGATTCGGCCCGATATTTAAGGTTAGAAAGATAGATTGCCGTACTGATAGATTCAAAATGTCATTTTTCCCACGTATTATGTCTGTAGTGCATTATGCAAGTATTAACAACCAATACCTTAATTACTAGGTAGGTATTAACAATCTAGTTGCCTGAGACCCTAAAGTAGCATGTTTTCTTGTCTATAGTGCATGTTTGGTGATCTTCACCCACTCCACACCCCTCGCGGTGGCTTGCAGAGTATCGCGTAGATGTAGCTTAAATGGGCTAACTATTGTTGAAAATATGTTTTAAAATATTAGACTCTCGAACATTATTCATGATATTTTAATTTAGCGGTAATATTTCTGGGTGCTATACCGCTATATATGCGGAAATTCCCGTATGGAAATTTTGTCTCCCTTTTAAATATATGTCTAAGTAGATTGCCGTAAATATGAAGGTGGGAAGTATGATTTTTCTACCGTAAGATACTGCTGAAATCAGTCGGGTATCGCTATTGATTCTTAATTATAAGAATTTTTTTGAATTTAAAGTGGTTAATGGACCGCGTAAGCACTTTTATAAGAGAGTAATTACGTCACAATGAAAAGGTTGGCCGATAGAAGGATAGAGTGGAAAGCTGCGTCAAACCAATCCTACGATTGTTGACCAATGATGATGATGATGAAGCACTTTTATCTGGAGGATATAATACAGGGAAAGGGGTGTTTCAGAAATATGAGGCAGGAAGCAGATAAGCTATCTGAACTGAAGTGAAGAAAATATTGTATATTTTTCATTTCGCAACTAATGAAATTCTGTACACAAGGAAATTCTTCGAGTATTTTTGAATCCTTGAATTCATTTCGTCACTCTTACATTTTAACAAGAGGGGCAAATACTTCCATTTGTTCAACTTCATGCAACTTACTTTTTTATGTTCTAACATTCTTTTCACTTTGATAAATGAAAATATCATGCACACCAATTTTTATAGTGATCTACATTCACTGACCCTAGAAGTCATCTCAAGGGTATGTGGCAGGGGGTGAGGTTCCACCAAACATACGCTACGTATGTGCCCTAATGTTTATATATGCTGAATACATAATGAGATATTATTATGGATATAGTGCGAGACCAAAACTAATAATTCCTCTTTTCAATCAACATGCAAGAAAACATGATAAATACCAAAGAAATTAAACATATGTATTAATGGTTCATGGACACATGCTTAGATTCTCAAAATTCCACCATCCTTATCTTTTTGGATGATAAAGAGTAAGGAGGATCCGTGATCCCTTCCTTGATTAATTCTTGCCTCCCATTGTCGATAGTCATTGCTATTAAGAATTTAATTATACACACTTTCCCACCTCTATTGAGTGGAGCCATTTTAAAATCTATACCATTCTCGATGTGAAACCGTTGAAACGGAGGCAGAGATCGAGTGAGAGTTTGCGACCTCAAAGTGAGCAAAATTCATGCCCGGAAGAGTTAACGGCGTGCACGGATAATGGGAGTGGACAGTGACGCTCCCACGGGTGCACCTCTGGAACACCGGCCAGGTGGAGGGAGGTATCGAGGGGCACCAGGGGTGGAGGAAACGGGTCTGTGACGCACGGCTCGTGACGTCCTACCCTCCTCCCTCCCCCACCCAAACCTTTCCCAGCGAAAATCCCCACCTCTCTCTCTCCCACCCCCACTTCCCCCAATAACAACAAACTTTCCCCTCGAGACGACCCGAAAATTCTTCCCACCCCACCCCGTTCCGAAATTTCCGCCCCCGACCTTACCCCTTCGGGCGCATGTATATCCCAAATGGTTACGTACCCCCCGGGGGAGGGGAAGTGGCCCAATTCGTACCGTAACCCCCTACACTCCCTCGCCAATCTGATCACTGCAGTGGTGAGATGGGGCGAGATCTACATCCATATAGTGCCTTGTAAGTGACCTTAACGGTGTGTGGCAGGAGATGGAATAACACGAGGTATATGCTGTCATCAAGTAAGCAAAGCTATAATAATAACTCTGCCAGTAACAAGGCTGGTTTTGACTAACAATACATTCTTACCATGACTCCTGTGTGTCAAACGATGTTCTTAAATTCTGCATACTTCCTACCTGCCGGTTTTCTATCCAAATTACCCATTCATCTCCTGCCTCTCCTCCACTTGCACGAAATTCTTCCCCCTATCATCCCTCAAAGCACTCCCACCCTTTATTACCTTCTCCTTCGAGACCTTCTGCCTCCTAATTTCCTCCATCAACTTATTTTTCTCCTTCACCATCTCCAGCACTTCTTCCGTCTACTTTCGACCCACCTCACCATCTCTATTTCACTCTAAGTCCAGACGTCCTCCCTATTCCGCTCACCAAAGATTCTTCCTTCTATCGTGTCCTTCAAAACACCCTTGTCTCTTAAATCCTTCTTCACCCACTTCATCTGCGTTCTGGTAATTTCTTTTATCAACTACCAGTACTCTCGCAGCTTCTCCATAACTTCCTTTCCACCCCCCTTACTTTCTTCATACCCCCTAAACCCCAAAGTCTATTTTCACCTTATTTCATTAAAGTCCTAGTTCCATGACGTACAGTGCCAAACTCCATACACGAATAAACTAGTCTTTTCTTCATTTCCCAATTAATTATTGATTTTTCTCTGCTCTTTCGCTAGTTCTTGCATTCGTTCTTTATTCTTTCCACGTCTCCCTCAACGATTGTCAGTAAACTACCAATAATCAAACTTTTTCTGATAAAACAGAGTAATAATGGGACCCTAGTATGCAAAACAGTCATGCGTTAACCAGAGAGTGAGCAACATATCATTATTAACTACGCTGCGAGTTTCAAAGTAAGCTGAAGTCACCAAGGGAACAAGGGTGCAATACAATGCAATTCACATGCAATACAGTCCCCAGCCTTTAAATAACATCATACAGGGTAGATACTGCACCTGCACAAGTCTTTGCAAATATTTCTTGTCATGAGACATGTATTTAATTGATTGTTAATTTTCCTCCGGTTTGGATGGATAGAGTGCTCCTACTCTTCTTTGCATTGCAATATCTAATGGTTCCACCTGTACGTAATTTATCTGTTAAATCTGCATAATTCCTGCCACTTTCATATTGTCCACAGCGCCCTTTCTTTTTCTTCCTTGCCCTCACCAGCCCAGCATGTACCTTTGATAGCGGCTTTCAGCATTCAGAGTTCCCTGTAGACCAGTTCCATCCACCTATACTGCCTTTTCCCAGTTTCTGCCAGAAATAGATCATTAGTAGTTTGCAGACTCTCCTCCCCAACTATGTTCAGCACCTCTTTATTCGTCCGCCCATCCGTCCATCACACTTCCTAAATTATGATCCACACCCACATTTCTAAGGTTTCCGAGCTTTTCATGGCTTCTTGTCGTCATCCCCAAGAGCCCAGGTCCCGGATCCGTATTATGCCGCGCTCCAAAATAAGCTCTTCACTAACCTTCCCCTCACATCTCTGCTCATAGTTCTCGTCACAAGTTCTCTGATGTCGGTAAATGTTGGTCAAGGTTCAAGTCGGTATTTTCCGTACCCACTCTTCCAGGAGTTTAAACATACACTCATGCACCTTTCATTTACAGTTTAATTAAGTAGTAGTAGTAGTTATTTGGGCGAGAGACTGACAGCTGAAATCATTTGTGCCATTCCAGATTGGTGGAAAATTGGATATGTAGGATTTTTTTTCAAGGAACGAAGAAAGATTGGAGCGGCGTCAGTATTACGTAACTTACTCCTAACGAAAGATGCTCAGAGATTTACTGTTAAGCGTCCATTCCAACGGAAGGAGTTCTGACCTCACAGTGCTCTCCACAGAGCATCAAAGCAGTGTTACCTTAAGTAAAAACGTTATGCCAATGAAAATTCTGCCACAGGTGGGATTCAAACCTGGGCCCTCTGGATGGAAGCTCTCTGGTAGAAGTACTTTAGGCACTGCATCAATCCGATGCCCAATTAATTCAGAGAATTTTTTAATACTAAAGTCTGCATTAACCATTACCACCCAGGTATCTTCGATCTAATCTGTTATCGTCCCTCATTGATGTGGTTGATGTTGATGATCGATGTGTCCTACTGATACGGATGTGGTTGGAGGGAGCGCTGAGCTACGGTGACGCAGGTGGAGTGGACGGGAGTGAGGGGAATGGGTAGTTGGGTGCGGTGGGTTGGGTACCGTTGCGGCGCCGGGATATATATGTGCACCGTCTAAGCCGACCCCCGCGATCCCTCTCCGACTCGTCACCCCGTTCCTTATCGGTTGGCAGAGCTATTGCCTCCCGACCGCCGCCGCCTTAAACCGGCGCTTCCGTGCACTTCATCGCCTCCTCGGCAGTTCGTCCCAGCGTATCCGATGACGCCACCGATCGGAAGATTCTTGGTGCTCAATATCCGAGTAAAGTGTGGGTAAGGGATCAAATACATTGTGCCCATTTACCGATGCTACCTAATACATCTACTTGTCACTCTTGAGAGCCTCCAGTAGGGCGTGTGAGGGAGGTTGGTCAACTGGCAATAAGATGACATTTAGCTAAAAACACTTTGTTCATTAATAATGAAGTATCGTGTGTACTGTTGTTACAGTGATTTTACTTTGAATGCGTTGTATTCAAGTATTGTGCGTGGAAAAAACGGATTCTTTTATATCTCGGTCTAACAATCTATTTTAATTTGCCACTGCTGTATGTCCTTGAGGGGGTAGAAATACAGTGTCAGATTCCAATTGGAGATATTTTTAGTTTTTTTCTTTAATCCTCTATATTCTCGGGTTATTTAACCAAGCTCCTAATAGCCGAATGACACATATTGTGCATTCATAGAAATTTGTTACAAAATGGGTTAATTTCCTGGTCTTATCCAGTTCCCGAATCGAATATTTTAATCATTTGATCTCACACACTTGGTGCATACCACACACATTTATGGTGGCTTGCAGGGTATTATGTAGATGTAGATACCCCAGGTGAGCTCTTAAGAGTGCCCAGTAGCATCTATGATTTACTCTTTCATTCAAACATTTTGGCTAATATATATTAAGAGTGCCCAGTAGCATCTATGATTTACTTTTTCACACAAACATTTTGGTTAAGGCTTCCGTAAATAGAAAGATTAAAGCAAAAAAATTATATAGATGTAGATGTAGATGAAAAGCTGAGGAGTTCCTGGATGAGGACATATTCGGGTTCAGAAGAAACAAGAGCACAAGAGAAGCGATTTTAGCCCCCAGGCTACTTACAGAGAAGAGAATAGAGAAGAATCTACCGACTTTTGTTTCATTTGTAGATTTGGAGAAGGTATTTCACAACGTGGATTGGATGCTGCTAAAGGTTCTGAAAGATATTGGAGTATCATACAATGACCGAAGAGTTATCCACAGCTTGTATAAAAACCAGGTGGCCATAATAAAATCAGGACCCAGCAGTACAAAAGCATGCGTTAAGAAAAGAGTGAGAAAAGGCTGTGCACTGTCTTCCGTATTATTCAATGTCTACATCGAGAAAGCCATCCAAGAAGTCAAAGAAAAGTCACCGGGAGACTTCGATTCACCGATGACATGGCATTCATGACAGAAACAGAAGGATTTTTAAAAAAGACACTAGGGAATATGTAAAGAACAATGACTAGATACCATCTAAATATCAATAAAAAGAAAACTAAGGTATTGGTGTGCTGTAGAAGAAAGGAAGTCAGGACCAATGTTAAACTAGGAAAACAAAAAAATCGAGGAGGTGGAAGAGTTCTGTTACCTGGGAAACCGAGTAACCTGCAATGGACGGAGTAAAAGAGAAATTGTCAGTAGAATTGCACAAGCGAAAAGGGCATTTTACCAGAAGAAGATTCTGCTTACAGCTGTAAATACAAGCGTGGAAGTGAGGAAACATTTCATTAGAACATACATTTTGAGCATTCTACTTTATGGCAGCGAAGCATGGACAATAACAGCAGCAGAGAAGTCCAGGCTGGAAGCATTTTAAATGTGGTGCTACCGAAGAATGATTAAGATAAAATGGATCGTCCGAGTGACAAGTGAAGAAGTCTTAAGAGAAGTGAGAGAGAAGGGATGTCTATTGAAAACCTTAAAAAGAAGGCGGGAGAGCTTAATAGGCCACATTCTAAGACACGATGGCTTGATGAAGACAATCGTCGAGGGAAAAGTGAACGGGAAGAATGGAAAAGGCAGGCCTCGTATGAGGTATATAGAGCATCATGTGAAGGATGTAAAAGGGAGGAGCTACGTCAATAAGAAGAGGTTGACCGACAAAGAATCGTGCGTAGGGCTGCGTCAAACCTAACCTAGGATTGTTGACCGATGATGATGATGAAATAGAAAGAATATATTGGCTGACAAAGATGACTGCAATTTGTAGGCATTTCATTATTGAGGAAATAATTAATGATTCTAGCACTGACTTTTACATCTACAACATGCAAAGACCCTGCTTGCCATGTTTATCGTATGACCGAGGGTGAATATCACCAAAAATGCATTTTATACTTAAACTAATAGATATCAGTCATTCATTATTGAAACGTTCCTTCTATATCTAGTGACTACCCTGCATGACACTTAAAGGGTGTATTGAATTATGCACATAACAGATACTCGCAACTAAAAAATCAATAGCCATGAGGAAATACGCCATATAAGTATATTATCCTTGGTAATCAATATTTTGGGTTAGGCCTTTGTTTTAATGCATCTATAATTTTTATTTGGGAGCAGGTAACAGGAGTTTGGATGGTTCTCATTTTTAGATGCCCTACGGGCCAAGAAAGACATACCCACACCGTGGACATAAAACTTTCAAGGATATTAGTTTTAGATTTATTATACTTGAATTTTAAGTTTAGATCTACTACTGATGAAACTAAAGCAACCTTTTGCAGTTACATTCAAACATATGAAATCAATGATAAAATATAGTGGCAGTTTTATTTCCCGCCCATTCTTGCAGTGCTCACTAATTTAGAGTGAAACGATAGCGCGGCTGTTTCGAATACTGGTAATATTGCTTCAACCTCACGGAAAGTACAAACCAAGATAATCGAATGTGATGGGTAGTTGAACGCATTACACAAACTCGTAGGGTGTTGATTTTGTATGATTGATGCTATGTAACAGTGCTGGTTTGTGAGACTATGGGGAGTCGTTTATAGATGGCTCATTATCAGATTCTATCCGTGCCTTTTCCATGTAGTTCAAGGCTTTTTTTGATCTAGTTCCATTTACTTTAACCTCCACCTTCTTGAATGCGCAATTCTTTTTTCCATAAACATATTCTTTGCTTCTTTGCTTTTAAAGTGAATTCTGCTATAGCTATAATATAATACTCATTATCTTCTCCCTTTGTGTCTATTGTTGGTTTTTATTTTAATTTTACTAGCTGGGATGTTTCTCTGTCCTTCACGTCCTATACTGTGTCCAATCAAATTTATTGTGTTTCGCAAGTTCATCGGGATGTCCTCTCGTCTTAGCCCTTGTGTTTATCTATTCCCCCCTGCGGAAATTTGTCATCACTGGTTTGAAAAGCGCAAATTTCGAAGGTGTCCAGTAGGTCCCCTTTGCAATTCCCTTAATTGCTGGACGAGGCAGAGATAAACATTCTCGAATGAGAGAGAATGCTTGTGAAAAAATGGAGGGACGGAAAGGCAGAGAATTGGCCAATTATATTGCAGAAGGGGGAGGGGGAGGGAAATATTTGGAATGGAGAGCGTCGTTGATTGAACAAAATGTGCCCGAGGCCTTTGAGTTATATTTTCGGGCACGGTTCGTCGAAGAACAGTAAAACTTGGTGAGTGCCGTAAATTGGCAGAAGACCAAATTGCAACTCTCTCGTGTGTTTATGTGAGCACTTCCGCATTTGCCTCGCTCACATCAGAATCGAATTTCTTGCTTCTTCTGTATATTTATGGCTCTGAACTGTTTCCAAACGCAACTTAAAAACTCGGGGTTCGCAGAGATTCGAAATGGCCTAGCCATTACGTCACTTGTTTTCCCGTTTCTCTTTCCTGAAAATATGGAAGCGTGTATACTGCAAAACTTTGCGGAGGTTCCCTATGCTTCATTCAGTCAACCATGGGTAATCATCAAAAATTATTCTCGGCATTGATATTATTTTTAATCCACCGAACTAATGTAAGCAAGCAAATGTATAAAAGAAATACGGTCTTCTTAAAAGTTATCACTGCAGTCCAAAATATATAAATTTGAGTTCTAAAAGCGTATTTTTACCTAAAATATTACTAGATGAAATAAACGTTTTATTTTTGCTATTGATATTGTTAAGTATTAGTCATAAATTATCTTCTTTTCTAGATTTTAACCGTTTAAATCTACTTTTTTCACTACGATTGTCAACTATCAATTCTCCAGATTATACTACATCCATCATATTTTGACGTGTAGCTTTTCATAATTTATGATCTATTGATAAAGTAATTTTTTTGCATTTTTTTAGGATGTGCTGAAACAGTATCCCAGAAAACTACTCAATTCTTATTTTCGCTTGTGCATAATTACATTGCTTCACTCATTTCATTTCCTTAGCCCCGTTTGAGATTTATATTATACTACCCCCAGTTTTCCGCATGAATTATTACTTGCTAGCTAATCAATTTATCAAACCCATTCCTCCTACACTTCACCTATGACAACCAAGGCACTATCGACAGCAGTCTACAGGTAGTTGCTGCATAGCAGTGCTTCGGGGAAAACATTAACAGACAAGCAAGCATTCCCTTAGAAATCGAAGGAGATAAATTACTACGTTACCTTTCTAAAGTCCCGTTGGGAAGAACATAAACCTTCATCTACCAGTTCACGAGGATTGTGAAAAGGTTGCTCACACGCGCTTTCATGCGTCTGGTCTTGGGAGCCGTCGCCATATTTCCCACAGATATATTCCTCTGCTCCTCTCCCTTTTTTCTTTTCTCATTCCGTTTTCCTTGCCCCTCATCCTCCCTTAATCCCTCGCTTTTCTCTCCGCGTTCCCGCACCCCTATTTCTGTATCCACTATCCCATGGTCTCCCTCCCCTCTATTTTTTACTTTTCTGTACGCACATTCGTCTTCCTTTTCCCATCTTGTGTTATTTACTGCCCGCCTGACAACATCTCTGCATATTTCTTTTTTGTTCCGATTATCCATATCCTTTTTTTTTATTTTTCGATCCATTCTCTTTTCGGTCTCGATCTTGAAGCCTTCCACCCCCGCACGTCAACCGCTCGCAAACCGTTGCTCTGGATGTCATCTCATTGTGGCCCGGTTCATCTCGCTTTTTCCTTTAATCGCATTTTTTATCCCCCCTTTCCCTTCCCACGCGGCGTCGTAAATTATTCCGACGTATCGTCGCTCCTTTTTGCGAGTGTGTTCGGTACCCGGCTTTCCCTGTGACCGTCCCCCTCCCCCCGGCATTTCCGTTTCGCGGGGCGCGACCTGGAAATGTATTTCACGGATATATCGTTCGTTAAATGACTGCTGAGTTCCTTACCACCTGTCTTCCTCTTTCTACGTTATCCTGGGCAGCATTTTGCAATGTTTCTTTTGCCCCAGCTGTAATTATTCCCTTGCCTCCGGTTTCGATTTTTAAAGAATGCTTCAAGTAATCATTGTTTGTTAACGTACATTGAATATAGTAGCATATGGTCATGATTAGTAGAGCTTGATGCCGTTCCTGGTTAATGTTTGCAATCTTCAAAATTTTCCACCATGATTTTTTTACTATAGAATTTTAATGTTATTTAATTAAAAATCCCTGCCACACACCATTGTGGTGGCTTGCAGGGCACAATGTAGATGAAGTCTCGTTAAGTAATATTGTAGCAATTTAAAATCTTCATTTTCGTGTGTTCTTCCGTGTCTTCATTTGTGTGGTGACTACTTTTTCTCCAGAACTCCTGCCCATGTCTTTAGGTCAAAGATGCTGGTTCACGTCTGTCAGTCAAGTCAGTAATGTTTATTTGTTTCACTGACTTGACGTGAATCAGCATCTTTGACCATAAGACGCGGGCGGAAGTTCTTGAGAAATTTTAATCAACAAACAAATGAAGACACTAAAGAACACCCGAAAACGTATATTTTCAACAGTTACAATACTACTACGTGTCAGTCAGAAATTCAGCAGTGTGTATTTTTTCACTAACTTAACGTGAACCAGCATTATCTACTTGAAAATGTGGGAAGAATTACTTTCAAATTGTTACGAATTGTTTGAAAACCTGAAGACGCAGAAGAACGCTTTTAAATGAAGAAATTTGACAATGAACACCGCGGGAACCTTCGCTCCAATAGTATTCCTACTATTAGTAGTAGTATTTCAACTGGACTTGTTTCGTTTCGTTGACTATTTTTCATTCCCAATTTTTCACCATCGAGGTGTCTATCAAGTGCAGATGTAGATGTCAAGTAAGAGCGTACCACATACTTTTTCTGCGCATTACTGCATCTTTACAAATAAGTATATGAGGAAAATCAACTACATAAAAGAAGAACGTTAATACGATGCCCTTAGAAGGTTAGTCTAGCCATTAAATGTTCAAGGGATAGGAAGGAAGTAGAATTTATTTTTCTGGGTACCGCTGAAATAGGATTCATTAAATGGGAAGTAGGAGGAAATGGCGAGGATGTTTGGAATACTTTTCTAATGGGAAAGAGAAAAGAAGGGAAATTAGTGACCTGAACTTTGTATTAATGACGTGAAGAGATCATTGATTGGAAATTAGGCATGTGCGGTAATAAATGAGATACTTTCAGTCGTAACTTTGTGGAAATCCATGACGAATAGATTTATTTCAAACTTTTACAAACCGCCGCAAACAAACCTGCTTAGCGCCGAAACCCGGGTCGTGAGTTTGCATTATATTGTGGTTTGTAAAAGTTTGAAATAAATCTATGTGCGGTAATACTTGGTAGCGGGTAGCGAAAAATGTTGTTTTGGGGGGGAGGGACAAGGTAGACAGACAATCTTGCTAGATGTTGGTTTCGAGTAGGATGAACAAGGTACCTATACTGGATAAAGAGGAAAACGAACGAAGTCATTCTCATAATGCTATCGAGTGGCAACTTTCTGCCTCTTTGATATTTCCATCCTCTACATACCATCTTATGCACACTTGTATGTAAACTGTGATTTCAATCTTTCCTAGAGCTGCAAAAAAAAACAGTTCCTCAAATTTAAATTTCTTTGAATAATTTTATTAAATTCCTGTAAATTATTTTGTGTAAAAGTTATCTATATTATCTATTAGTTATTTATTTACTTGGCGAGACCATCTCCAGCTAAGGTAATTTAGGATAGGAGAGTAATTGGCTAGAGGTAAAAATTTTTCAGGGAACGGAGGAAAGGTGGAGAGAAACTTGGTTTCGGAATCAGTCTGCTCTCAATTAAAGGTGTCAAGGGTTTCACGGCTTAACGTCCCATCTGACAGACATATTACGGCTATCATTCATCTAATTTCAAGTAGGAACATGTATGCTGATCGAATATCTTGGCCTAAGCCGGAACCCAGACCCTGGCCCTCGTAATTGGAGACCAGTGCTCTAGTCAACTCAATTACTCGATCTCCCATCTCTATGCCTTCAGTAGATTGAGTGTTTCATACCCTTCTTTCCCTTGCGGGTTTCCCTAATTCATCTTGGTTATAATGTGCCATACTACCTGCGGACAATACACGACTACTACGTAAGTGAAACTCAATCCTTGAAAGGATAAATTGATGGTCATGCGACATTCTTCATCACTTTCCGTGCTTTCATTTTCAGCAAAAATTCTTTCTCTTTCAGCAAAAAGTCATTTTCTCGGCTGGTTACGTACCACCTCCTTCTGCACGACCTAGGGGCGGCTCACGGTATGACATGTGGACGTAGACGATCCTCGAAAGGAAAATAGAAATAAACCGACCCCTACCCCACTTATCCCTTGTTGCCTCGCTAGGGTCCTCCTCTCCAGTCCACCGACACCATATTTCCGAAACCCCTGACCAAAAAAATGAAAGCCATTTCAGTTTTGCCTATCTTGCACTCTCTGCGTTGGAAAACGTTGTGGGTGTAACTACGCACATTCCGCCGTCATTGTTATATCTCCGTGGTATCAGCTCGCTTGCATAATTCGCTCTCGTCCTTCCTTCCTCTCCACATTGGCTGTCTCCCCTCATCCCCTCCTAACTCTAAAACCCACCCCCCTGCTCTCAACCGTCTCTGCCACTTAATATGTATTCACACGTTACGCCCAGTGAGAGGAAAGTGTGGCGCATGATAAAAGCAGGTATCTCAAGCCTCGGACCGCGACATGCATTAGTTTCCGCGCTTGTTGAAACTCGAAAACGGCCTCAAAAGTTATTAAAACGTTGTGCGAAACGAACTAACTAGGTATTCCACGCCCACAAAATGGCTATTCTACCGTGGTTAAGTATCGCATTTTTTTTACAGCCGTGTTAGGATTTCGCAGTTCCAGCGCCTTCTCCATAATTTGGATTTTGCGAGCGGATACTTTTAAAGACGACATTTTTGCTGAATAAAATTCTTTAGTACCTACTTAGACCTTGCATCATTGATAGTTTATCGAAGAGAGGTCGCACGTGTCTTCTCTATTAGTGCATGGAGCGTCACCGAAAGGTCTATATTCGTGAGCCACGCTTTGTTATTGTATTACGGGTAATATAGTATGATGAATAATTTATTTATATATAATAAATCATTCATAGTTCCATGGTTACGTGGTTAAGTATCGCACAATGTGTATAACGTTTTAATCGTTGTTAGCCAAATGCTTTTTTGCGCTTAAAAATTCAATTCATGTAAAGATTCATCAAAATCGACTCGAAAATAGGGGCTTCGGACCATATCCTATCCCCATCCCTTCCATACCTATCCTTATGCCTTTCCTCCCGGTCTGAAGCGCCTATTAGTGCGGAAACAGACTTGAAAACACCCATGATGATCATGATGATCATCAAAATCGACGTGATTAATGATAGCCATTTATCGATAAACTTATTATTTAGCAATGAATAATAGACAATTTTTATTTCGGTTCCTCTAAAGTGCTACAGTATGCCTTGGTGAACTAGTAAATTTATAATTATTACATATACTATGTAAGGACAGATTTTTATTATGCGTACCTAAATAAACAAAATATTATCCTGTTCGTACTCACTTATTATTCAATCAATATGACATCAGTTTAGGAATTCTACGTCCTAGAATACTCATTACTTTGCAATAAACTATTTCTTGTTAGTGGAAAACTTGTGGTTCTTACTTATTAGTTATTTATTTACTGGCGTCGGTTCCATATCTATTTAGGGTCTCTGTGGGTGCGGCAAGCTAAGCTGAGTAGTTTTTTAGTTACCTTACCTATCTAGTGGTCGACATGGAAAAGAACTGTCCTACTATCCTGATATACCGAAATTTCACTGGGATTAGCAGTTGATGGACCACACTAATCATAATGTCCTTATGGTTAACTCTGTGGCTTTGGTCTTATGAAGAAATGAATACATTTGTGCATGTGTAAAAGCAATGATAGTATGCTAAAACAAATATTAACAATGTACGTGTGAAACATATTTATTAACATGTGCTCCTTGGCGCTGCATGGGCTCAGAAAAATATGTAAGATTCTTATTCGATTATCAAATTGTAAAAATTTTAAAAATTAAACTTTCTATTTCTACTACTTAAATATTTTCCCAGAGCAAAGTTGCCTCCATATAAAATCTTAGTAGGTCCATGTTCCTGGTTTGAATGTTGATTAGCATATCTCAGTAGAATATTCTACCAATTCTATGCTGGTCAAGCTAGTCATGCCTGTAATGTAGGCCATATGATGCAACGGTAGCAGGTTCGGCTCTCAGCACAGACTTGGGTGTTTTACTTATCTCAGGATTGAATTAGGTTTGACGGTGTGGTATAGGCTCATCAATTGACAATAACTTCATTAGGCTTCGTAAAACATCATTCTGCTTCCACTATCAACCTCGGAAATATATATAACCAATATCTGAACACTAGTTTAATAATTGCGGTCCGTATTTGAGACCTCCGCCTAACTCATTCACATAGCATGATATTTCCATTCCACTTCCTATTACCTTTAATTCCAAATATATTTAAAGAAATACATCTTAGATTATCTGTTTTGAGTAAATTTCTAGGCTCGTTTTTGTTTTACCATATGGCTCCAATATTTATATACAAGATGCATGTGGATCCTAAAAGTCCCCTCAAAGGTGTGTGGTATGGGATCCATTAATACCGAGCATGAACTAATAGGCAAACTACTACTTAAAAGAGGAGGTGTTTTATCATCCACTAGGCTCGTATGCTTCAATGGATTGTATATACGTCGGAATATAGCATTTTTTAATGGGTATGATATTTGGTAAATTGAATTAATTGACAATTCCTATTAAGAATGCGAGGAGCAGTAACTGAGTTAGCGGGACTAAGAACATATTTGGAATGCACTGCAGACTACTCGACTCACATTGAACCCTTCTGTTCATTATGAAACCTTTTATGAAATTATATAGTTGCGGGGGAGATAATGGTCTCCATTTCTTACGCTCAAAATGGTTGGCGCTCTGTTCAAATCACAGAAATAATCCTTTAGTTAAAGATTAATAATTCACGACCGTGCTTTTCCTCTCTTTGTCCTCTGTTTGAGCCCCCCAAGGCTCAAATTGGAGGGTTGTACCATCTCTCGAAGACTTAATGTTCCTCGCCGCAATATTTGTTCAGAGAATGACCCCTCTCAATCCTCTCTGGTACGAAATTATAATGGCCTCCCCTCGACCACTTGAACGCACTTATACTGGGATTATTCAACCCCCTTCCGCCACCCCCACCCACTCTTATGTAAAACGGCTTATCACCTCCACATCTCCCTTCCCTACAGTCTTCATCCGAGCCGTCCTCTTCTTCACCAACTGAAATTCCTCCCATGGGCCTTATGGGCCTTTCCTCCTTCCGTACGCCCCTCTTGCTTTTACCCCCACCCCCACAAAAGCTGGCAAATTGGTCAGTGCCCTCTTCCCCCACCCTCTCAGGAGTCTTCTCTCGAACAAGAATTCTGCTTATGTGTTTGCGTGTCTACACCTTGGATCCCCAGGCTCTTGTTTAATCGAGCGGTTGAATATGGGACGGTCGTCTGGGGTTTCGCAGGCTCCTGCCCCCTGAGAGGATGGGGCCAGGACCGGAACGAAGGACCCGACCGGCGGGATTTGATGATAATGTAACACGGTGAGAGGCATTCGTGGTTGGATGGGACCCCGGCCGACAAGTTCGTGTTTCGTTATCGTGGAGCTAATAATGTGACCTTCCCATCGGGGTTGAGAAAAAAACAAAGTTTTTTTTGCAAGGCTAAGACGGACCCCGAGTGTATTGGTAGGCGTTAAATCCCTGGGACCCTGGTTTCCTCTCTGCCTTATTGAAGGTTCTGTCTGATTTCTAGAGGCTTCAGCGCGATTTCTTCGATTTTAATTGTATGCGAACAGCACCCGGATCCGCATAAGTCGAAAATGAGCCTTGTCTTGCATCCATTGGCGATGAATATTTTGGACGATTGAAACCTCTGTATCCTCTCTCAAAATTGAACTTGTTTTTAAAACCTTCTTATGCTTTGGTTAAGTCGCACAGGTTAATTCGACGTAAAAATTACTGAGAAGAAGAAGGTAGAGTATCTGTATTGGATAGATACTTAGGGATAATATAATGCTGAAGGTCGTTATCGAAGGTATAATGCTGGCTTAGCAAGGAAAAGGAAGAAAAAGGAGAGGTATAATGAGCGGCATTGGGAGGAGTTGGAAATATGCCGATTATAGGGGACAGTGAGGGAATGAAGTCAGTAGATAAATACAATGCAAAGAAGAGAAGGGTCAGCCATTAAAGCCTTAACTAACCGGTATAAAACGATCCATTCAAATATATGAGGCAGTCCTTCGACCATTACTGCCATTTTTAATGCTTAGGATAGGTGAAAAATTAGATAGAGGGAGTCATTTTGCAGGGAAGGAAGGAAGAGAAAACGCTCGGCATCATTATTCTGCTCTTATGGAAATGCGATGAAGGGTCTCCAGTACGTCCGACTTAAGTACTGTATTTGACGTATTCTCCACACAACACACAAACTATTATAGGTATATCTAAGAAAATTCTGAAGTGCCGGAAGTTGAAACCGTGCGTTAGTGATGGGAGGAACTACTTTATCTTCCATTTTCACTCAATATCATGCGAAAACTTTCAACCAATGTCTACCGAGATTTCAGCCAAATTGAGAAAACGTCGGTTCCATATCTAGGGTCTCTGTGGGTGCGGCCAGCTAAGCTGTTTTCTAGTTGCCCTACCTATCTGGTGGTTGACATGGAAAAAAACTGTCCTACTATCCTGATTTTCAAACCAAAATTTCACTGGGCTTAATAGTTGATGGACCACACTAATCAGAATGTCCTTATGGTTAACTATGTGGCTGGTGCTCAATCTTAAACATCATTAAACTCGGATGTGCTGCATGACCAGGGCTATTGATTGATTTATGGGAAATTAGAACAAAGATTTGTTTTCAAAATCTCCTGTCACCAGAATGTAAAAAATCACTTAGAAAAATCTTGTTCTGTTTTGCGGTCATCTTCTCGGTCTTTTTTCTTGTGTTTTGATGGTGTATGGCGCATTATTCATCATCAGTATGCCATTTCTGAGGTTTCTGAAGATAAGTGTGTATGTGTGTCACGACTACCTAGACCTCAAGTTCAATGTCTTTGCCCTACTTTTCGGCGTTATCCCAGAACCAAGGGATGGTTCTGATATTCAGTACCGATGACTGGGAAAAGGTTGGAACGAGAATTTATGCAACATTTCCCGTTCACTTCTTGTGGTGTTCTTTCGGCCAAAGAAAACACCAGAATTGTTTTCATTGTTGTGATTAAAATAGCAAGCAAAATTCTCCTTAAATATCGCGTTATTTTTGAGACAGTGAAATGTCTAACCGGTTTATCTTTAGTTAAGAGAATTTTAGATTTATTTCACCGGTCACTCATGTCGGGCTAAAGGTTTTCTTCCGTTTCTAGCTTGCTCTGAAACACTGGAAGGCTTCTCGCTTGAAAAAAATCTCCTTAGGAAAAAAGTACCTTCGCCTTTTAGCGCCGCTCGTATCTTATCTCGGCTACTGGAGTTTTTCCTTCGCTACCCTCTCGAGGGGTTGGTGTCTACCTTCGCCGCTCGCGGTTGTGGCGTTGTGAGCGGGGGGATATGCAGTAGAAGCTTCCTGCGGCCCCATTTGGCGAGCCCGCGTTCAACCATAAACCACCTCCCTCATCCACGATCTTCCGTCAGGTTTTTCAGTGCCCCGGTTCTTTTTTTTCATATCCTTTCCGCTCACCGCGTATCTGCGTATTTACTCACTCTTTATCGTTGCTGCGGCAGCGCGGTGGCGGAGTTGATGAACTGCAGTTCCGCTGGTTCTGGAATTTCTGGTTTTTTTGCCTCTCGTCCGATGGTCTGACAGAAAGGAATGAGCTTTTAAAGCTGCAAAATTTGAAATTGTGTTACTTTAAAAAGCACAGTGATCATATCATCGTTTGGTTATTCACCAGTCTTCGGTCGTAATTGGGTACTATATTTAAATTTACACAATATTCTGCAGGTTGCTGCAAGGAACTACGGCAGGGGGTGAACCTAAACCACCTAGACCAAGAATGTATCAATATCAAAGAAACCAGTACTAACTTTTGTTGGTAAAAAAGTTGCTGTTTTTATTGTTGAAACAAAAATATTTTAAATAAACCTTATCCACCTAGGAAATAAAGTAGCTTAATATGCAAGGAGGTTAAAATGCACTGGAGGCGGCATCGCGGATGATTTGAGAAGCTAAGTCAACAATCTTGGAAGGCATGGACGGGTTTGCTGCTTGCAATACTCACAGATGAAGTGACTTTTGCAAACAAAAAACTTTGGACAGCAAGATGTTTAATATTGAGTGTAATTTGAATTTCGTCAAATAAACAGTGGAAAATGCGCAAACACGCAAAGAAGCGCCAAATATGTAGTTTAAATACGTAAAATTCGTAGCAGCTTACAGGAATCCAATTAACTCCCAGGGGAATAAAATTCCCAAATACGTCACGTAAATATTGTTTTAAATATTAGCTGACGCCGCTTCACTGAATTTTGTTATGTTATGATTTCATTGCTATTTATTTTTTTACACGTTGTCTCAATAAGATGTACTAGATAAAGCAAGGTTTTGTGCTGAGGTGGGGCCAAATCCTTCCCAAGCACCCCCTAATCAGGCTTCAATGTCACATGTAAGGTACAATAGCAGATATTCCGCAGAGAAAAAAATCATCCCGGTCAAGGCAAATGATTTGCAATAAAGTGTGTAACGCCGCTAAAGTTTTCATGGCTAGCACGTGATCTTTTAATTTCGTTACATGTAGGTAATATACGTATGTCGTCTCCAGTTCTTTGTTATATCATTGTTCATATGCATAATAGCTACTAGGGAAAAGTTACCGCCTTGAGAAACGAACACCGCAAAAATAAATAATTCTATTACTTTTCTCACTCATTTTTCCATCGATCTGAACGAAACCTTTACACGATTGGGAGGGGTATAATCTGAGCCTCGGTACCATCGTCAGTCTCCATCTACCCGTCATGATCTATCCTTGTTTTTAAAGCTTATTTTTAACTCATATTTTATTCGAATGCCGATTGAGGTAGGTTTATAAGGAGTTGAAGTCATTCTCCACGCTCCGCTGTAATGGGAGGCGTGTATTTCTCTGCATTGTTACCTCATGTGCATGACTAATTAGCCTTTATTATGCATTCTCAGTACGCAGCAATCAGCGTGTAAAAATTTAGCGTGCTCACGAATGAAAGAATTATTTTTTGGGAAAACTTTATTGTTTAATTATTTTTAGTTGGTTGCGGATGCATTGGAAGTTTTTTCATTTCGAATCCCACGGGGAATACATTATAAGTTTAATAATCCTCTATTTCAATGGCCCTAAAGATTTCAGCCGAGCATGGAGGGGAACCGTGACAAATCAATTACTCAGTGCTTTGAATTAATAAACTTATGAAAAATAGTAATGAAACAGTAGTGTTTTCCTGCTCGAGAGAGTAATTGTTTGGTCATTTTTTTTACGTTCCAACCATTTTCTTTCCACTCGCCGCAAGAAATTTTTATTCGTGTACCTCTAATTGTACAATATTGTCCTGGTATTTTTCCAGCTGGTGGAATAGTGACATTTTTACGTTTGTATTCACAAAATGTTCGTTTCGAGAATTAAATGTGAAGTAGAATTACGACATTCCATCAAAATGTAGCTTAACTGGTAGAAAGCTATCTCTTAAACAAAATACAATGTGTACCGAATTGGTGGCGCTAATTTACTGCAGTTTCTAGTTTCCTCAGCTTATAAAAAATGTGCTAAAGTCAGTCATATGTTTCAACAATACGAAGAATGTTTGTTTCATCAACGTGTTTTTTTAGCTTATTCTTAAGGCAGCGTTACGTTTAATAAGCATGTATGACATAGAACCTTCTGCTAAGCACAACAGCAATTCTACTAAGCATTTTAAAGCATTTAATGTTGCAATAATCGTAATTGATTCGTATATTTGGTTATGAGGTCTAATAAATTATAGTGAAAGCTGAAATGAACAACCTTGAGGCGCCATTTGTTCCTTTTTAACTAGGATAATGTGTTTGATTTCCGAATTTATGCGCTAAGAATATGAGTAACATTTGCTCTTGTACAGTAAAACAAAAATATGGATACGAATGTAAATTAGATTGAGGATAAATATTCGTAAAAGACAACTTAAATCACTGCTACAAGTTTTGATAATGGCTGTGTGAATGACTAATTTTGGGAGATTGATTGATTGAAACTAAAAAGTGTTTGTCTAACCGGTGATGTCAGAACCACTTTGTTGCCCCGCGAGCATTCGAAAACCGTTTTAGGGGTGGGGATGAGTGGCAAACAACCAAAATATTTTCCCACCCGGGTGAAAATTTGTCAAAACACTGACTGTTTGTATCTCTCAGATGCGTGTTTACGTTAAGCATCAGGCGACAAATAGAATAGAATTGCGCCTCTCTTGTTATCACTCTCGTAGCATTGATCCACCCGAATAGTCAAAGCGTTTGTAAGCGATACCCACGATGACATTATTCCATCTTTTTTTTGCTTCGCCGTGCGGGAAAATCTTAAGAAAAACATGGGAATCTGCAAAAATATAGGCTTTTTAGGCTTTTCGCATGGCAACGATGTGGGACGCGTGAATTCAAGAGTGTAAATGCTCTAACAAAACATGCCACGTGCCCGTGGTCAATGAATTCGAAGCCACTCTTGGAAACCACTGATTTAAATTTATTTTCAGTTCAGTAGGATACCTAAATGGAAATTCTCTTCTAAAAATCGTGAAATTGGAACGTGTACTCCAAATTCCACTTTACATTAGCCCAGACCACTTTTGCATTGCCACCAGCGGAATAGGGTCAGGTAGGACGTGTCCAATAGTCCTATATTCCCTGGTCCGGTCTCGCCAAATCTGACCGGCATGGAAATAGTGTATGTACGCCCATAAAAAGGTAGTTCTCGTCTTCTCTTTATTTATTTTTCCTTTGAATGGCCCGTATCACTCAAGACATATATGTGTTGCACACGTACGTTGGAGTAATAGATAGATTCCATCTGTACAGCTGGTTAATCTCGGGTTAATCTGAGAAATGAGGATATGATTTTAGTTATTTATTGTGATTAAATTCATTTAAACTCATCAGGTTGCTGAACAAAAGTTTAGCCTCTTATGTTTTCAGTTTTTCTTGATTGTCAAGGTTTATCTTCTTTTCATTAAGACACCCTCTGTCTCTCGCGTATTTTCTGTTATATTTTCGCTTTTTTCTCGTAAAAATATACTAATTGTATCTTCCCATTAATTCATATAGCATAATGTGTTAATCAGTTACAAATTATGCTTGATTATGACGCTATAAAGTTGAAACACGTGTTGTATTTAAAATGAATCCAGAGTACACTACAAATTTCGTGTATTATTCGTAGCCTCCCATTGTTTTCAGATGTTTTTTTGGTATTTAGATTGCGTTTGATGGTTATGACTAAATCCTGAGTTTTTCTGTCAAGTCTTTTTCATGTCTGACACACTTGCAGCCCATCCTCCAAGTCTGATTATCCATCTTTGCATCGTTCATCATTTGTCTCCTTTCACTATTTCGTACCATTGCCAATTTCATCTGCGTTTGAAGTGCTTCCTTGCCCACATTATCTGGAAGGAACTCTCCATTTGAGCTCGTTTTCCTTTCCAATATTTTCCACCCATGCCGGCCTGTCACTTCAGCTTTCTGCTTTCGTTCCGTGGGTTTTTTCTCTCCCCCTCCGTCGTGGGAGAGAAATGACATTTGTCACATCTCACCTTTTTGTACGGCCCCCATTAACGCCCATGATAAAAGCCAGCCGTGGATCTCGAGCTTTGGTAACGACTCAGCTCGGGTAAAATTATCTTATCCCCTAAACGATCAGTGATGTGGTTATCAAACTGTCTATTCAACGGGGAGATTTGGTTCAGTTTTTGCCTTGGGTAAGCGCGCATTGACGGTAATGCCTGTCTCAAAGATGACTGTGGATCTACACAGCCCAAACAATTTGCTCGGAACTGTAACCAGATTGATGTGAAAGAAAAGGATTTCGTCGCCTACATTTACATGTATGTAGTGCCATGCAAGCCACCGCGAGTGTGTGTGAATCACGTACTAATAGAAACTACTTACATGCAACTAAGAGGTACAATACCACTTATTTATAGAAACTTCTTTAAATATGCATTCATTCACGAGGCATGTGCATCTACATTATTAGTGTCTACGTTGCAAAATCATAATTATAAATTGGTTCTTAAAATTCATAATAATTTATCTAGCATGTGCAAGGGTGCTGATGACATGAGTTTGTTGTGTTAAGAACGTGTTTCAGAAGCACTGCAGACTAGTAAAATTTCAGCTATATAGTTCCTATACTGCTAATTGGTTTTTGGTTCTTGGTTAAATTATAATTCTGTTCTTTTAAACAAGAAAGAAAGATTTATATTTTAAAAAGAGCTGACTTGTCTAACTTAAAAATTTATTTAAGAGATTCTTTATCGGATTTTAAAAAGTCTTTCATAAACTTATGAACGGAACGTTCATGGAAGGCGTTCATTATTATCATGCGCTCTGGGATCAATAGATATATCACTGGTAAATTTATAAAAGAAATAACTGAACCTAGGTGGTACAATGCCGAAGTGAGAAAATCCCTGAGACGACAGCGAATATGCCATGCAAAAATGAAAAGAATTAGTAAATATGTGCCCATTGATGAGCGTAATGTAATAATTGAAAACTATAAAATTTCAAAATCCACTGCAAAGACAGCTCTTCGTAATGCATTTGCAGAATTCAAAAGAAAAACACTTGGGGAACAGTTGAAGGAAAATAGAAAAGTCTTCTGGTCTTACGTAAGGGAAGTTCAAGGCCATAAGTCTGCCGTCCATTCACTAAATGATAAGGGTAAAATGGCCACAAACACTCTTGATAAAGTTAACTTGCTCAATTCCTTCTTCCAAACCGTTTTTAACCCACCTTCCGGAAATTCAACTGTCGTGTTACCTGACCTCTTTGAGCGGCTGATGCAACCAATTGAAATTTCCTGTAATGGCATTGAAAAGTTGCTTAAAGATATAAGCCCAACAAATCTCCTGGCCCTGATCAAATTCCCTCCTGCGTATATAGAGAGTTAACTACAGAAATCTTCCCACTACCTTGACCTCCCTGACCAAACACGTCGTAACGATGGATTAGAAAGCAGCTGATGTAACACCCATTTTTAAACGTGGTGATAGGGAGCAGCCATCTAACTACCGGCCTATATCCCTCACATCCATTTTATGCAAAGCCCTGGAACATATAATGTCAGTTCAGTCATGGGGCACCTAGATAACCAGAATTTATTGTCCAATGTTCAGCATGGCTTCCAGAAGTGTAGATCATGTGGAACTCAACTTTCTCTGTTTTCCCACTATATTTTAGTTTCTGGCGATAATAATATTCCAGTGGATGCAATATTTCTCGATTTCAAGAAAGCTTTTGACAAGGTTCCTCATAGCAAACTAATTTTTAAATTAAAATCATATGGGTTAGACAGTAATATTATATCATGGATAGATGATTTCCTACATGATCGGGTGCAAAGGATTGTTTTGGACGGTGGTACCTCCCCGGCAATTGAAGTCACTTCAGGTGTCCCACGAGGTAGTGTGATAGGTCCACTCCTGTTTTTTCTGTACATAAATGATATCAATAAGTTGGCCAATGTAAGCTTCGTCTATTTGCTGATGACGCAGTAGTGTACAGGGAAATTCCATGCCCAAAAGATAGAGAATATTGAAACGATGACCTACAAGCAATTGAAAAATGATACACGGCAGTTAAAATTAAATTTTTTTGTACAAATGTGTAGTAATGAATTTTTGGAAAAATAATTGTTCTCATCATAGCACTTGCAAAATAAGTAATAATGAATTAACAAGCGTGGAATCCATAAAATGTCTTGGAATAAGACTGACACATGATCTTTCCTGGGGTAAACACATACGTGGAATAATGGGTCAAGCTAATCGTAGACTGGGATTCATCAATAGAGTATTGGGTAAATGTGACGATCATGTACGAGAAATCAGCTACTTTTCCCTTGTTGAACCTCATTTGGAATACGCTGTCAGTATATGGAATCCCTACGAAATCGGTCTAAATAATGAACTTGAACGTGTGCAGCGAAGATCAGCAAGATTTGTAAAGGGACGGTATGATAACCTTACTAGCGTAACCAGTCTATTAAATGAATTAAATTGGGAATCATTGTCAGATCGCAGGTTGAAATTAAGACAATCTCTTAAATAAATTCCAAGATAATATTTTCAGTGATGACTAAAATATTTTGCGAACCCCAGCTTACTATGGTAGACTGTACCATGATTACAAAATTAGAGAAATTGATTGCCGAACTGACAGATTCAAAATGTCCGTTTTTCCTCGTACAACTGCGGATATGAGTAGCGGTAAATATGCCCAATACGAGTGAAACAATGTATAGCATAGGTAGCTGCAGGTTGGTGTAAAGACCCGAAGGTAACCCAACTATCAGCTTGTTTGTTCTTGCTTACGTTGCTATTTTTATCTTTTGGAAATAGTGAAGTTTAGACTAGTATATTAATACTAATACTTTTTAATACATGATGTTTAGTGCATGTTTGGTGAGAATTCACCCCCTGCCACACACCTTAATGGTGGCTTGCAGGGTATTATGTAGATGTATAATTCTTTTAGTTGAGCTCAACTTAATGGGTTGGGGAAAATTTTAAATATTATAGAGCCGCTTCTTACATGGATTTTACGAAATAACTACATTAGATTTATGAGTCACAACATATTTTGTTTCTCTACACATTATCTTTTTAACTTTTGGTAGGTTTTATTGTCATGCGTTTAACGGGTAACTCAACATTGCTTCGACTTGTTTCTTTGCGAACTTAATCTGTTTAGTTTTCGTCTATTTGTCAAGATGGAAACTGGTTTATCCGACCACGCAGTTGGCCATTCCGTTAATGTCCACCTTTCTCGACTAAGTTCTTAGACTTGGTGTTTGATGTTCCCTTCATTTTCCCCAGAGCCTTGCATGGCGTTTCTCTCTCCCACCCCTGTTTCTCCGCCCTCTGCCTCACTTCCTTTCCCCATTTTCACACACGTCCCATCCGGTTTCCCTCCCTTCCCCCATCGTTGGCCATAACTCTGCTCGACTGGAGGAAGAGAGAGAACGGACGATTCATTCCTTTGTTGCTTGCCTCTGCTCCCATTTTGCTCCAAGAATTTTTCCCGATCGCGGCGTCCGTTTTTTCCTTGCCTCCATTAGTTTTTATCAGCCGTACGTACGACCAATACCGATTCACTTGCAGTCCGAATGCACGAACGACCAGTCTTGTGTCCCATTTTTTCAACCTCGTACGTATCAACGCTGCCCGCATACGAGCTAACATTTGCTTACCATCGAGTAGCGTAGTGTTACTAGCATGTAACAAGTTCGCAGCTTACATATTGGACGAAAGCAGAACTTGCATATATATAATGTGTTCCAACTATTTTAATCAGTTTACAACAAAATGCTGTATTTATTGCTGTAAACTACACGCTATGCTCGCTCATTTTGCCCACCCTAATCGATTATTGCGATTTGGTTATCGTGAATATATGATTATGTGAATAAGACCATTATCGTGAATGACGTCATGTGTGTAGATAAATACTCCACCAAAAGCTTGACCATTTTCTTTGCCCCGATCCACTGTAGCGTTCAACTTTTTTCTGTTTCAGTCCTGCTATTCCTGCCTTCCGTAGTAGAGCTGAATGCGACTATTAGACACGATTATAAGTTCTCTTGACTTGTTATTGAGTATCACATTCATTATATTATCAGTGGAAGCAGGGGTTTAATGAGTTGCTTAGCCCATAGCATGCATCTGCGTGTTGAATTTTGCGCATTTTTAGAGTGAGTTTGTCACTCATTTCCTTTAAAATTACAAGGTCACCATGTTAATTGCTATAGTTCCTCTTCTGTATTTAACAGTGATGTAATTCGTTTACGAGGTTTTCATCTCTTTCTCACTTTTTGTAACCGGATTTAAGAGAAATCGAATAATGTTACCACGGATAAATTTGGATCAATACGTCATTCCCAATTTGATCGATTCCTTAAGGATTTATTGTAACATTTGCAATCCAGTCAAGAATTCTTATAGGAAAGAATTAAGTTTCAACCTAAGTATTAGGCGTATCAACATTAGTTGCTTATTATTCGGCCCACAGAGGTTCCAGAAACATCGGTTACCATCGCATCTACTCAGCTTGGGCTTAGCTAGACGCTCTTTGGATTGGAACCTAGAAAATCCGGTTAGTAAGCCTCTACGTCAACTACTTCATCATCGCCATACATGTAAATAAATAGTACCTAATTTAGCAGGCCGCCACTTGTGCGTGCTGAATAAGAGTGATGATAAGCAACTAATGAAGAGTATTGTGTGGTCATGAGCGTGGTAGCTTCCGGCATAATTTCTTTGCCACTATCATCCCTCTCCAGAGCTTCAATTAAGTGAGCGCAATTTAAGGATATCATATCTCACATGCATCTGCGAGTGGCAGTGAGTGCCTTTACTGAGACACCTAACTTTGAAATAAGTGCTAGCCTCAGTTAAGGACGGTAACGTGTCAGCTTCAAAACTTAAAGATCGCGGGTTTGAATTCCGTATGGACCATGAATGTAATTTAGGAGTTGGTATTATGGTTTTGCTGAAAGAAACAATGCAATCTCACAAATGGGATGTATAAACTTCAAAATCTAGTCCACTCTCTCAAAACAAATATCACTAATCCTTTGCAGATAATTGAGTGCGATACCTTCCATTTACTTAATCTGAATATGCATTTACATTCATAGTTGCTACAGTCATTGGCGTACCAAACGAATCATGTACCCTACATAATCCCAGTATTTAGGTCGGGAGATGGTGAGTTCATTATCCTTGCAGCCAAATCTCAGATGGTAATTTTAAGCATTCGTTCTAGTTTCCCGTTTTTTCTGGTACCCATGGTGAAATTTGTTAGGCGTGCTTTGCGGAAAAAAAACAACCTCGACTTCCGTATGCTGTCTCTGTATTCAGCTCAATCTTGAGATGATCAAAGTCTCTGAGCTTAACTGCCTGCTCAAATATAAGCATGGTTTGCGATCTCGGAATGGCAAGCGGAAATGAAACGTAACTCCGGGCTGGACGCGTACGGGGAAATTCCATTCCTAAAATAACCGTCCGATCTTAGCATTGCCGCCACGCAGAATGAAAAATCGCTCCATTCAATTTCTCACTCTGTACGTAAATATAAAGTGTAAAAAAACTACATCTCAATAGAATATTATGTGCATAAAAAATTTTGTAATTTATATAATGTGAACTAAATCCACCTTCACTGTATCCAACAAATGAATATCCATGTTAAAAATAATGAAATCATTGACTTGCAAGTGAATAACACGTGTGAATATATTGTACTTCTTGATAGAAGGCTTTAGCTGCTAATTTAAATGCGCACTGTATGAAAAAAGGTACAAATATCTTAATGGAACTTTCAGGACTTACTACTTAGGTCCTGGGAGGCCTTTCCGGTACAGTAGGCCCTGTCGTTTTAAAATCTCCGGCCATACGTATTGCTTCGTAATATGTAAAATACTTGCGTCTCCCTCCAGTGAGGTCAATAGAACCTAATAGAATGAGAATTGTAGTATAACAGTAATATTTTATACTCAATGGTATTCATGATGGTAAGCAAATCAAACCAGACCAGTTCAAAGTTTGAGGCTTTACTTTGTGGAACCACTCGATTGGAAAAGAAAATCCACTTTGTACATTCCAAAAAAAAGTTTTATTGATTTCTACCATGGTTCCGACACTTTATGTCATTATCAAAAATGACATTAAGTGTCGAAACTATGGTAGAAATCAATAAAACTTTTGAGTGGAATGTACAAAGTGGATTTTCTTTTCCAGACCAGCTCCAGAAGGACAGGATTTTTCATGCTCAAGAATATATTTTCATTATCAATACTTTCCCCTTACTAATTAATTCTATTATATGGAATAGAATCTATCAAAACCTGGCATTGGCGTAGGATATTAAAGATTAAAGGGAAATATTATATGAAAAATGACAAAGTATACATAAAATCCTAATAAGGAAGGTTTATATGGATCCGGCAGGGAAAAGAAAACCAGGTGGACTCACCTTGAGATGTATTAGATTTTTCAAGAATGTAATTGACAAAAATGGAAGGATAAATCCACAAGGGTGAGTACATGAGCCAGAGAAAGAAGAATGTAGTTTAGAAGAAGTACCTGAGCTTGCAACCAATAAGGAATAATGGATGTTGCGGATAACCAATCTTTGGATTGAAAAATAATGAGCACATGCACGTATATATATGAAGAATTACGTAAAAGGCATATATCTCAGTCAGCGCCGATTTGTGACACCCTGTCCGCTCGTCCAAACTTATATCATATTCCATTTGCTTCCAGCTTCACACCGAGTCGCACTGCTCATCGATTTTTGCATTTCTCTCGTCATTTTATTTCATTTTCCTCCGCTCCCCACTCCGCGTCCACGCCTTCACTCCGCCTCCGTCGTCCGTCATTCTTGATGTTCGCCTCTCGATGTTCATTTTTTTCCGCACCCCCTCCCTCTGCCTCCCCAAGCGCGCGCCCCCTTTTCGTCCCTCTCTTTTTTTTCGAATTTTCCTCTCGTTTACCCCGCTCCACTTTTTCCGCCTCTCTCGCCACGTCTCCTTCTTCCCTCGGCGGACCCTTTTCCTTCCTCCTTCAATTTCCTCCCTTTTCTTTTCGATTCCCTCTCCAATTCAATGATTTCTTTTTATTTTTTTTGCTCCACCGCCATCTCCTCTTTCGTAGCACCCTTCCCCGACCTTGTTTTTCCATCCAAGTCAAATTTTCAGGCTACCGCGGATGCGGTTTTTTGTCCGGTCCGCAATTGAGCGGACGGAAGCGTATTCTGCTCGCATTGAGTCTCCCTGCACGGAGTCACTTCACTGCCGGCAGGGTGCACTGATGAGACCCCTAGCTCCAGCGGTCTTGTGATATTTATTTTTTCTTCCTCGGACGATTTTCACGTGTGAAGAATTACATGCCGCTGCGCGTCGGAGCGGACTTGTTACTCTTCGATGATGGCCGTGATTTTTTACTACTTATCGCGTTCCCTCGCCTTTAATCGCTCTTCTAATTTCCGCTAATTATCCCTTCGTCATTAGTCTTTCAATCCGGCGATGGCTCACTGCAGCTCCCCTTTCTTCATAATTGCATGCTACTACTGAGGCTCCGAGCGTGTTTTGGTCTTCACATACCTTTTTGGGAACGCGTATTTTTCCAGTGTTGTTCCACTTTAGGCTTTGCCTTTAATTATACTGATTTTTGCAGAATTTCCTGCCGGTAAGAGTGGAAATAAAACCTATTATTATGCTTCTTCTTTCTCCTCTCAGGTTACTATACCATTTTTACATCACTCTATCATAAGCGTTCTGAACTCTTCTCATGTTTTTTTCGCGGAGACCAAGTATCTGAGCATTTCATTACAGCCCCCTATGGTAGAGATCGTACCAATCCTTTACTCACACCCCTATTTAGCAAACACACCAACAACTGCTTCTTTTAGTAAACTCTTCACCAACCAAAAGTAATCCTTGACCTTATCTCCTTGCTGCAGAACCTAATATCATCTAGAATCTACTCGTGGAATCACTCTATCTCCACTCGTGGAATTTTCAATTTGATCCAGCTTTATGCCCTTAATGCTCATTCTTGCCTTTCTACGTGTAAGTAAACTCATTATCCCCCTCTTCCTGCGATTTATCTCCCTCCCATACTTCTCAAATTGATCCTTTTATACCACCAACCAGCACTACCTCCTCATTGCTGACTGGTTTCGTAATGATTGGTCATCAGCAAATCTAAATGGCATTCTTTTAGACCTTCTTTTAGACCTTCTTTTTAAACCTTCTTTTAGACCTATTTCGACCTCATCCCCATTCTTCCTCCTCGTTTCCTCCGCATGCAGGTAAAGTAACGCCGAAGGTAATGGACCACCCTTCTTCCCTGATATTTCACATTTTAGCCTCTGTACTATTGTAATGCGCTCCTTGTTGACTGCATTCCCTTCGCTAATTGTCAGTTGAGCAAAGCAGCGTTTGGTTATCCATATCCATAAACATATCTATTTTGTTATAATGTTCCTGCCTGACAGAATTATAATGGATATGATTTAAATATGAAAGAATGCTCATATATTTTCACTTCATCCTATCTTGATGGTCATGTCTTTGATTTATCCCGAAGTTTCTAAAGGTGAAGTGGAAATCTTTGGAATCATATGTAAGGGAAGTTCTTTCCCTTTTTCAATATCTGCCCTACGCTTTCGTATGACCAGCATCAAAAATATTCTTCTCCGTTTTCTTCGTCCAAAGAAAAACATGAACCGATTTAATCTTTTTGGAAAATATGCTTGATCTTTAATCATCATCATTGGTCATCGTCAAACCAATCCTCAGATTGGTTTGACGCTCTTTACTGAATTCCTCTATCGGCTAATCTCTTGATATTTACGCATTTCTTGATCTTTAATGCTAATATAAATAAAAATATTACCGTCGTACTTATCGTGCGTTCATGATTCTTAAAAATTGTAGTGCAGTTATAGCTCGATTCATAGAAATTTACGGTATAGCTTTCTCTGATTTCAATTCTTGTGCAATGCATATGGTGAATATTTTAATTGGCATTACAAGAAAGTAATTTTATTGGAATGACCTCCCTCCACGTCAAGATAAATTTAGAGAGGGATTTTAGCTGGTCAAAATGGAATACGAACTAGGAAGTATTAGGCATTTTGGGTGAGGGGAATAAGTTTCTGGGAGATTTTTTAAGTTAGATAGTGGAGTAATCGGGCAAGGAGGCACTAACTGTCCGAAAATCCAGCATTATGGGAGGGGCACTGATGGTTTAATAAGGTCCCTTCATCGCGTATTCCCACGCTTCAAACTAAAGCCCGGCATTTTCCCAGCACCTGTTCCAGATTTGGCACGAGCTAGGGAAAGAGTCTGTGATGTATTATCTAAAACAACTGAACATAGAGCGCATGACTACGTGAATCACATTGTGCGGTGAATTTCTCTAGCAATTGGTGTTGAAGAAGGTAAAAAATGGAGTACTATCAATTTTTGGTAGTCAAACAGTTGGTACTATTAATAACAAATAGCTGTTTTTGTTATGATCTCTCACTAAAGCATCATCTGGAAATTATACCCTGTTGTTTATGTATTTCTGTTATATTAGTATACATTTTTCATTAATATATTTTAAAGTGAAATAATGAGAAGCCTCCTAGTCTCAAGTTATGTCATTCATTGATTCTCTGAGTTTGATATTGTTCATTTACTGCTATCTTCGTATTTAATCCTCAAAAAAATGCTATGTCATTTATAATGTTCAGTTCTAAGCACCATTTGCCACCCTCTCTATCGTCACCTATTTATGAAGTTTAAAATATATCTACATATTCAATGCTACATTCGATGTTGTATTATTTGTAACTTTTAAAATGGTTCTCTTCTGCCGCACGTAACTGCATTTATCACTAAACGTCAAACAATGAAATTTTTATTATGCAAAATTAACCCCTTACCTGGAAAAGCACTATAGTTATGCAGAAGTGACTATGGGGATAAAATCAGTGATTCTATGTGAATACGCCGCTTTCATAGCGGAATACTTAAGCTGAGGCAGTTATAGTTAGTTACCTTTGGTGGGGAAAATGGAGGTATCGTTTATATTTCCTTGATTTCTTGGCGATTTCCTAATTGCATTGAGACATGAAAGCATATTAAATATAACTTCTGATTACTAACTGCCTACGTGTTGAGATTTACTGCAGTCCTTAAAACATTATGTTTTATTCCGCCGCAAAGATTTGAATTTCATACCTCTCATAAATCGGCTTGCGTGCAAAATTTAATTACATCGGGGTCTGACTAATTACCCACAGGTTATGCTATACTGATATACACCCTCGGACTTTAAGTGCACTTAATCGTGATAGACGGCATGACGCTACCTTAATTCCGTGTTCAATTATGTCTCTCAGGATTGATCCTACATGCAAACGATCCGTCGGGAAGGGGGGAAAACAAATTTTGATCCAAGGGCAAACACTGAGCTAGTGAGCCCCGTTCTTGAAAAAGAAGAAAAAAGAAAAGCACGCAGTGGTGGTAGTTCGTCATAAGGTGGAATAAATTGGAGAAACTTTTTAAAAGGCCCATCCCCATTTCCTGCTGCTCTACGCAGGAGGTCAGCAAAGAGATGTTCGGTCAGAAGAGCAAACTCGTAAACCGTGAAAGAGCAAAGAGCTCGTGGAGGACGCTGGTGAAGTTGGAATACAAAACGAGCGCTCTTCTCTCCGCCAGTCAGGTCCCCTTGTTTGCTTTTGAATTGGACGAAGGGCAAGTCTTTCTTCACCCCGAACTTTTCGGTCCCCGAATGATAAATGGAATCCATCTCCTCATCTCTCCTCACCCCCGTTGCGTCCCCCCTTTGCCATCACGAACGCAGCATCGCCGAGCCAGTAAAGTGGCCCCTGCACGTTTTTACAGCCTGGAGAACATGACTCCTTTTATCCCTTATATTTTTTTACTTTGAATTATCAACGGGCCAAAAGTAGTTATCCCTCGCCCGCCTCTTCCAGGATCGGTCTCTTCACATCGTGGGCAAACCCCCCCTCGATCAGCAAGCAACGAATCCCGATCCGTCCGTCCGAGCCGGTAATTTATGCGTCCGATTTCAAAGCGCCCTGTTTACGCTGCGGAATTTTGAATTGATTAGACTGCCCCGGATCTTCTTTCCTCGTCCCATGCACCCTCTCTCTCTCTCGCCGGGCTAATTAGCAGAGTTCTTATCCTGGTCGGAGTTTGGTTTGAAGTATTTGATGGCGGTGGAATTCTCCGTCAGGCTATCTCCGCGCCGGGAAATTCCTTTCTCAAGAACAACGCCGGCGAGTGGAATACGGCGAAATCGGGCGTAAATAGTTTAGCGCAGTGAGACTTTGTAAGGAGTGATACTTGCGACTCATAGTTTTCGCGAGGAAGAGAAGTAGTCCGCGTGAAATTCGTAAAAAGAATTTCTTAATCAGTGGAAACCGATCCAACTTATTTTATTTAATTCGGGACAAATTGCGAAAGACTAATTTCATTCAGGTTTGTTTCCCCAAGTTTTTCTGGTCTCATGAAAGCAAAACTCTTGAATCAGATGACATTAAATGCAATTTTCTTTTGACTATGTCATTTTGGTCTATTTTTCGAAAATCTAAGGATCTGAACTAGGATATAGATTCAGTTAGTGTAAATGTGTTGCATGAGATCCCTAGTTTGGATATAGGAAAGAGCAGTGAATTTTTCTAAATGATGTGGTTCCTACTTCAGTGCTCTTTGGAGAGCACCTAAAGGTCAGTATTCCATCTGTATGAGGGTACGTTGGGATCCGCGGTTCCCAAGGCCATTGCCGACGACAGATTTCTTTCCACCCTCCCAGTTTTAGCTATTGTAAGAGAAGGAAACCGACGCCTGATGTCATTTGTGCCATAGATACAGATGGGCTATTGGTTAGCAGGGGTAGCAGTAGGTACTACTTTAATTGCCAGTGGAGTGAGGGTGGAGTTAACTCCAATGTGGGTATTGGTTTGTTAGCGAAAGGCGCCAAGGTGTCAATGGTTTAACGTGCTATCTGATGAATGTAGATAACTCCACCTCCAGCAATAGACTCCTCTTGACACGGCACTCAAGGGAGGACTGGGGTTCCAAGTTCCAAAAATATTCACTCACGGGACAAGAACGAAAAGAATATATCCTAGCTACCCCAATTCCGTCCATCCTTCCTCCATACCTTAAAAATCCCATATATTCGCCGGCAACGAACAAATGTAATCTTATAATTGAACATAATCTTCCCATGTTGTTTGCTAACCTGGTACATTTTTCTGTCTCAGTTAAATTAAATATCATGGCAAAAAACGCCTAAATACAGACATCTCATAACATAACTTTTACGAATCGAGGATACTTTCCGACACGGTTTCAAATGTTTACAAGCATCGTAGGACCTCTTTTATACATTACGTTATATGGTTTGATAATGTTTCTACCTGCTAGAATAGGTTTTATGGAGTGTTCCTTCTCTTCTTTGAATTCCACCCCTCTATTGGCACCATCCATATACCATTTCTCTCTTCAACTCGGCATATTTCTTGATCTAGTTCAATACTCCCCGCAATACCGCTTTTTCATCTTCGTCCTCACTTATCCAGCATTCTAGCCTTGATAAGGACCTTCAGTGTTCCATGGTTCCTACATGCCTCCTATGCCACTTTTCTTCCAGCTATCTCCTGCCCTTCCAACCATTTTCGACACCTTTTCATTTCTTCGCCTTGCCGTCGATCGCACTTTCTCCATTCTCCTCCACCGCCTGATTTCTATAGCCTCCAATATTTTCTCCTCCTCTTTCCCCAGTGCCCAGATAGCAGATGATATAGGTCCGAGCTTCATATCAAGCTCTCCAATAACTTTTTTTATATCCCTGCTCAAGGTTCTCGTCATGTTATATCTTCTGTTGGTAAACGCTTGCTTAGCCTAAGAAAATCTTCTCCTCACATTATTATTACTACGACCACCTTCAGTCGATATGCTACCCTTGTAGAAGAACTGTTTGGCCTGTTCTCGCCGATGCCCTCCACTTCCATAGCTGTTTTGCCTTCTTATTCCTGGAGAGTAGCATAGAATACGGCAGAGGAAAATAAAATTACTGAGTAACAAGAAATTTTGCATCTACCTTTATTGAATTCAAGTTCTTCTGACCACCTTTTCCAACCTCGGAGCTATGTAGACGGGCCCGCGATGAAAATGCGATCCAAAATAATAAGAAACCATGACTTACCATAAGGCTAATTGTTTCATGACGAGCGCATATTCATACAAAACTTCCAGCCCAAACCAAAGGGTCGGAAAGAGGGCCCGTGGAGGATCTCGGGAGGGGAGAACTCGATTAACCCAAGCATTCACATTCCACGAGTTTTGTTACCCTTTTCAGTTTTCGTTCTCATCCAAAATGCCCCCTCCGAGATTCCACTGGCTTCCCCTGTACACTGATGTGGGTGGCGGACAATTAAGCGGCATTATGAATATAGATAAGCCATAATCGGAATATAAGGGGTGATAAGCCTCCCCCCCAGACCGTCCTCCAGTGACTTCATCCTTTTTGCTTACGCAAGATGGGGAAGGGGTTGGAGGAAGGGGGCGGGGAGTGGATGAAGGAGACCGCGAATGGAAGGCGTAGGGGTGCGTGGGAGGAGTGGAGAGAGAGAGGGAGCCGCTCTTGGGAGGAGAGACACCCAAATTAAATGCGCTAATGCCCAAATTCATTAGCGGCGCCCTTGAATCCGAGGATCCTCCAGGGCTGACTCCCTCCCTCCCCCCTTCTCTCCCTCTTGGTCCTTTATGCCCTTCCATCTCCTTACTCCATTCGTCCTTCCCTCCAAACCCGGTCCTTAAGCTTCTCCTACTCCTTTGCCTCCCCATTCCTCAGCTCCTTCGGCCCCGGATTTCGTCGGCTTTGGGGAATCGATCCCTTCGCACGACCCGACTAACGCCCATCGGTCAGTTCCCCGATGTCCAGTTTCCAAGGAGGAGGCGTTCTCTGGGTTAGATCCAGCTCAGAACGTGGGGATTGTGCGATTGCATAGTCATGTCCACTAAATCAGAGCTGTTTTACGTCAGCCCACTGCTGTGAAGTGCCTGCCTCTTTAGTGTCGAGATAGCGGGTCTTCGTAATGCTCGAGGCAGCATTATTTTCATTATTTCAAGAATGTTGTATGTTAATGGTTTTCTTAGACAACGCTAAAGGCAGTTGTGTTACAGTTACAATGAGCTATTGACAGGAAGGAGAGGGGTCAAGCTTCTTTTGCAATGGGAGGAAGATGCATTATTAATTCATCCATTGTTCAAATAATAATAATAAACTGATATTAACAAGAATGATATTTTTATCGTTCGCAAAAATAAGGATTCATTGGCAGCGAATGGTAATTTAGGGGTTGCGGCTATAGAGATGGTTTCCGAGCGTAATAGGTGGTATTCTGTTTTTAAAAAAGGAAAAATCAGTGTTACGTAAAACTTTGATCCCCCCTTTACCTCTCTCCACATTTACCCAGGAACAGAATCTTTCGAGAAAATGAGTATGAAACTGTTATTTTTACTATGCAGCTCTGGGCTTCAATTTGACCTTAAATGTTGAAGTGATAATCTCGAGAATATAAACGTCTAGGGAGGTATGAAGTGGAAGAAAATGTTAAGGAAGTCTTTGGATACGATACATGGATCCAAGTTGATGCTAAAGAAAATGTTAAATTGAAAGGTAGGCTGATAAAAGAAATTAGTTATTTATAGTGTACCTAATGAACTTCTTATGAGAAGCACTTGAGAATAAACTATTCTTGGCAAAAAGAAAAGTGCTGATCTTTTTTCATTTTACTGAAAACGTGATCAACGCACAGCAACTCTACAAATTTATGGCGCACTTTGCATAAAATCAAACATTAAATAATTTAATCACGTAAAAAAAGGAAAGCGAGAAATTTAGTGAGGAACATGAAATTTTTAACAGAGTAGGGTATTAGTGAGTGCGAGGGAAATAATACAATTTAAGGCTGGTAAACATGTATGAGGCAAAAGGATCTATATTGTCAGGAAGTGAATTTAGAGAGGAGAGAGACGACAAAAAAGGGAACATTAGAGGATAACCTGGGAGTAAAAAGTGTGTACATTTAGGCATACTTAGACTGAAATTCACGAGGGAATGAAGTTCGGGACAGTCAAGGGTTTAGTGAAGCATGCTATAGATGAATTTTATATCAATTTTAAGCTTTTTTTCATTTTCTTCCGGACATTTCTTATGGTGAGGAAAGATGGAATTGCATCATCATCATTGGTCATCAATCTTCAGATTGGTTTGACGCAGCTCTCCACTGAGTCCTTCTATCAGCTAATCTCTTCAAATTTACGTATTTCTTCTCTTTCACATCCTTCATCACTTATTTCATGTATCTCACATGAGGCCTTCCTTTGCCATTCTTTCCTTCCACTTGTCCCTCGACGATTGTCTTCATCAGGCCATCATGTCTCATGATGTGGCCTCGTTACTTACTCAGTCGATCCATTTAATCTTCAACATTCTTCTGTAGCACCACATTTCGAATGCTTCCACCCTTGTCTTTCCCGCTGCTGTCATCGTCCATGCCTCACTGCCGTAAAGAAACATGCTCCATATATACGTTCTGATGAATTGCTTCCTTACTTCTAGGCTTGTATTTCCAGCTGTAAGTAGATTCTTATTTTGATAGAATGCCCTCTTCGCCTGGGCTATTCTGCTGACTATTTCTTTCTTGCTTCGACCGTCGTTGGTTACTTGGCTTCCAAGGGAACAGAACTCTTTCACCTCTTCCAACTTTTGTTTTCCTAGTTTATCGTTGGTTTTTGCCTATTCTCTCTTGCTTCACACGAGTATCTTAGTCTTCTTCTTATTGATCTTAAGCTGATATCTGGCCATTGTCCTTCCCATGGTCATCAGCATCTTATTCAGCTCCTTCTTTGTCTCTGCTACGAGTGCTATGTCATCAGCGAACCGCAGGATGCTAATTTTTTCTCCGTGGATATTCACTCCAGAAGACTTCTCCTTGATTTCATTGATGGCTTTCTCGATATAAACATTAAAAATTACAGGAGACAGTGCACAGCCTTGTCTCACTCCTTTTTTTCCTTGCTTTCTTTATTCTTGCTTCTAATTGTATGGTCCGCTGATGGGATTGCATCAGCGGACCAATTCACTAACTAGGTACCTCGGTATTTGGCTATTTTACCGAAGAAACTAATGACACGGATTAAAGTGATGATATTAGATACAGAGATACACACTATCTGTGGTTGCGCCCCCCGTCAATAACCTAACCGGTATCTTTTTTGCTCGTCGCCAAGGGTCTTCTCGTGTCTTGAACGGCGAGTGGATATGAAGATTGAGATTTCAATCCTATAAAGAGGGCGTATATGTTGTGCTTTTGCATTGCCATGCTCGCCACTCAAGATCTTCCGGGGCTTATTCTCTGAGAAGTCGAAACCACCACTCGTATCCATCTTTTTGTACTTCAAGTTCTCACGGCACTTCATGGAATATAGCACTTTCATTTCTCGATTAACCACCATATCTACGCGTGGGAGGTTGCATGATTAATCCGCAACGACCTCAAAAAATGTGAAGCTTAGCATGACTTGTTTTTGACGTTTTCATACGTATTCAAACGCAAATTTTAACGCTTTCAATCCCAATGAGGAAGTCAGTAAAAATTCATTATATTTGAAAAATTCTGCCATAAAATGTATTCCAGATGGCCGATCCCCGTTCCTGAGCTGATACATAAACTCGCAATCAATTTTAATACAATGCTCATATAATGTTTAGTTATATTCATTCTTATATAATCCATAAACAAAAAGTTTGAATAGGTATTGTTCATTTTTTATTCCTCACTGACGATTTGAGTTTAATTCTTTATGCATTACAATAAAAGAGATTATATACCCTCTAATGCTAAGCCATACCTTTGTAAAATTATCTCATAAATTATCTTCCCAGCAACGGCAATTTTAGGCTATAAAGTAAGCGTAGGAAAACAGAAGTAACCAATGCGTCAAAAAGGGATAAATATAGGCTTAGCCACAAAGTATCAAAGGAGGAATTTTATGCAATCATTTCTATTGTAACCGTCTTTGAAATTATTATAAAACAGTAAATCTCATTATTAATACTCATTTTATTCGCTCCCTATCGTATCCGTTCATCAGTATCTAGGCAACATGCACCAGTACGAGTCGTATTTTATTTAAATAGATTCTTTTAAAGCGGATCAGCGAAATTGCATTACAGCCAGTATCCCAGTATTTTTCATATCTTTATATTGTCATCTGCAACGCACGTTGAGCAATATTTTTTTTTCTTCCAAGGACATGTCAGTTGCACTGACTGATTAGATTGTAGTGACCTAACGAGTCGTTACCCAGGTCACAGATTTTGACCTAGTTTCGTCGTTGGTTTAGTTATGTGATTCTGTTTGCCTTTCGATGCTCGTCTTTAGCCGAATGTTATTTTTCAATGAAAAAACAGTACAGCCAGCTAATACATACTTTTAAACCTTGGAGGAATCTTTTAGAATTGTTTTTCATTCGCCATAAAATTCAGCTGATTATTTCATATTTTTATTTTCTGATATTTTTCGGATCTTTTAAATAATAATTAGCCCCATAATTTCGGTGCATTTGGAGACGCTCTTCTCTCTCAATATTAATAAGTTAAGTTTGATGTGAGATGGATGCTCACTTTGATTCAGCGAATTATGATGAAAACCGAAGTTCTTGATTCATTCACAGAAGTCACAGTTACCAGTCTTTGGACTAAATATTCGTTTAGAAGAAAATAGATCATCTTTCACGTAGCTCAGCCCGAGGAATCCATGTATTCAAATCATTTAAATCCCCTCCCCGTTTTCCTACATGGTTTTTCCAAAAATATAGGACAATAGAAGAATTATGGGATAGGGTTTTATTGTCTTCATCCGCATATAAACCATTACTATTTATATGCAGTGACCAAGGGACCAAGGCACGGTGGTTTAATGAAGAGCTACCAAGGGGCAATAAAATTCTAAAACCTTATAGCTAGTGTTGAATAGTGAGTAAAAGAGAATGAAGAAGAAAAAAAGGGATTATAGATGGTGTGAATAAGGAATAAAAATATATATGCTTGAAAAGAGAAATAGCGTAGGTAGCTGACAGATGAATGAAATGCAAATTTGAGTCTTGGCACTTCACCAAAACCTACCCTAACCGGTTTAAAACTAACACTTAATACTCTTTATCGTCATCAATCAACAGTCCTTTGATTGATTTTACACAGTACTAGACTTGATTGTCTTATCAGCTAACATCTTCAGATTTGAATAAATCCCCTCTTTCACTTGATTCTCCACTTGCTCTATATATCTTATTGAAGCCTTCCTTGACACTCTTCCCATTCGCTTGACCCTCAAAATTCTTGATCTTCCAAGTAGTCACCCTCCTGTACTTGTAAGAATTGGGTAAAAATCCTTTTAACTCTGATTTTTCATTTTCATGCTGAAACATATATCGTATGAGTTATCACGTAATACAAACAAAAGGTGCATTTTACTTTTTCAACGCATTCCATCATTAGTAGGTATATTATTCCTGTACTTGGGTTTTGAAACTCTTTAAAATCGGTGGTCTCCTTATTATTTATTTATCCATAAGGCTCAATTATTTGAAATAAAGTTTTTATCTGGAATATTTTTGTTTCGCTATACTTATTTTTAGTAGCTAGAGTGCGGTAGGCCTGTAATTTTTGACTGGTAACCCTGCTCCCCAAGTAGGAGAATGAAAACGAAAACAAATATTTCACCGGTGTTTTCCAGACATGAACATAGCGTCTGAAAGAGGTGACACACTCTCGGTCACCTTGAATTCTATATTTTTTGCAATTTGTTTGTACTTTTCTTCCTCGACTGTCCCATCCTCCCCTCTCGACCGATAATTTATTCACTCCCTGATTTTTACCAGCCTGGACATGTTTGCCCTTGTCTCAGCGATCCCTTTTTTTCCACACGCCTCCGAGACGCTTGGGAAAGGAGACACACATTGACATTCTCCGGGCCGTCCGAAGTTTTGCCGGGGCGGAAGGGCGACCCGTCCGCCGATCACATTTTAAAATTTCCGATCCGTGTCTTCCACCGTCGAGGGGATCGGCCCACTTGGTCCATCCGTCTGTTGCAGCGGCCTCCACTCTGAGGAATTCGTCTCCTCCGAGTGGTCCCGCAGGGTGTTTTCCCTTTCCATCACCCGAGTCCTACGCCTTTCCGCTTCCCCGACCCTCTGTTCTCCATCCAACCTCCCTCTTTCCCTTCCTCCAAGCTCCCGGAGGGAACCTTCCCTACCACCCTCATTGGCCCCTTCTCCAAACTTCCCCCTCACCGTGTTCGAACTTTGACACCTCTCCTGCACTTGGATTAGCTCGGCAAACTCCCATTCAAAGTCTCCTCTACCCATCACTGCGGAACCATCTAGGGCAGACTTTGCTTAAAGACTTATCTTTGCACACTTCCACAACTTTCCGTCTTCCTAACCCATTTCTCCCTCTCTCTCTCTCTATCTCTTTCCATCCTCTCTACCGCCGTCTGCTTACCTCTCCTTCCTCCTAGTTCTCTCTCTTATCACCTCTGCTTCACCCTTGCCTGCTACTTTGCAACTACGAGTTATTTCGTGAGCGGTGTAGCGCGCTGCCTGATCGTAAGAATTGAGTGTCCCGCCCCAGCTCTTTCATTAGTTTCGTCGTTTCGTCCGAACCTTCCATCGTGATAGTCTATTCTCGCCAGCGGAGAAAATGAGTTGTTTATCAATGCAAATATGGGGGTTGGAGCATCCCTGGCAATGAATTTCCAAATTCAGACAGGGATTGTAAGCATGAAAAACACCGTGCGGACAATCAAGATTTCATTTGCGGGATTATCTCATTGGGCTCCTTCGTTTCCATCTTCGTTCACCGCTCCTAGTCTGAGAGTATTTATTCATTCGATCATTCCTTTGAGCTTTCTCATTTTGTTTTTAATTCTCTCTCCTGCCCAATTATCGTTGGCACTATATCAGCTCCTTTAGGGAAGATTAAGGAATTTTGGTCAAATAAGTTGACGCACGCGATTGAGGTATTCATTCATTCAACAAAACGAGTTATACCTTGCATTAACCATTATTCACGTTGGATTGTTGTTCACCAATCTTCGGACCTTTGAGTGGTGTGGTGTCATGCAAGAACGTTATTCATGACATTGTTTTTCGCCAAATAACTCTCAATATTAGGTTTCCTAGTTGCTATAAACCAATCGCTTTTCTTCCCTTTTCCGCCTTACTCTGTAACAGTGTTCTCTTATTCCTTCTCCCAAGATACTCCTTGTTTCCTCAAAGCATTTGATTCTCTGATTTCTAGACATCAAACGCGTATTATGATGTTCATTCTCGGGATATACATGTGTATATTACGTATCATATATTCTTCTACCACTAAACATTATTGGTATTTTTTATTTGCTTGGTATTTCTTACCGCTCTACTTTATTGTCTTACCGTTTCCATTTTGGTAAAATTATTGTTAATTGGGTATGACGCGATGGATGCATAGTTTATTCCATTGATCTATAATTTTTGTGAATAGCATTAATTAATCCTTATGTTTACTAAGGAAAGAGCCATGAGTCTTACTGTTCCTTTGAAAATCATCCTTCAAAATAGTGTCTCTGCGACAGTATCTTAGTCAGTTGGAGGCGACTGTCACCTAAGGTCATTAGTGCCATTTAGGATAGGTGAGTTATTTGATGAGGGCATTAATTTTAGGAAACGTGGGAAGAATGCAGATGAATTCGACGTCAGCATTAGCCTGCTCTCGGCGAAAGGCACCGAGGGGTCTTCTGTTTAATATCCCATCCGATGGACAGAGTACTGAACTCGAACTGCTTTGAACACAGCGCTCAAGTGGGGACCGGATTATCGATGAAAATCTCTGCCTCAGCCGAGATGTGAACCCTAGCCGTCGAGAGAAATTTTCCAATCACTTCCCTATCACCCCTTACTCTAATCTCCCTCTGAAGGGCCACGGCTAGTGTGTCTTTACATTTCTTTGTCATACTCCTTTGCGGTTTCCTTTTTTATCGCTCCCAATCTTACATCCAAGGCTGCGAAAAACATTGAACAGTCCTGGGTGTAATCAATCTCTTGGGTAAGGCAAACGTTTGACACCCAATTGGATGGCTAGACTGGGGACTGCTAAAAATACCTCGTGGACGTAATTGAATGGGTCGCACGCAGGAAATGGTGAGACTCTCGGAATAACAGGATGTTAGCTTTGCATTCCGTTGTGTCTACTCTATGATTTACTGCCCCCTGTTTCTTGGTGCGGAACTATGATTTTTCGTATAAATTGGCATGAAAATTTTCTGCCCGAGAGTTATCGCCCATCGTGGGGATAGCCCCACTAGTCCCTCAGCCGCAATCAATTTCACCCGAGCTCGGAGATAACGCAGCTTCGAAATTTCACGAGTTCACTCTCCCATCTTGCGGTCGGAAAAAGGAGAGATAGCGAGGGAGAGAGTTGTTTTTTTTTCGCCCGGATTGGCGTCTAATTTGATCAAACTGATTTATCGGACGGGGGCGTTGATAAATCTATTTGCGTTCGTCGCCGTGCTCCCTCATTCCACCCCCTCCCCCGCAACCTTGGCCTCCAGGGGGTGCCAACCGCGGAAACTCCCTTCTCTTCACTTCCCACCCCCTCCTCCCCCGTGGCAATCGTCCCCAACCCCTCCCGGGGGATCAACAGAATTAGCGAGCGGTCACCGCGCGCTCATCTCGGGGAAAAAATTCCTGCCCGGAAGATTGGAGCGGGGCAGGAAAAGAAGCAGGGCAGAAGCGGAACTGCGAGGGCCCGGGCGGAACCGAGCCGTGCGGAGGGAGGCGCGTAACTGACGGGCGAAACAAAAGAACCGCGATTGGGATCAACGTGGGGACCCGAGCGGGGGAAGGGTGCGTGGCTGGTGGGAAAGATGTACACCGTTGGGTCTATAATTCTCCGGATTGATTTTTTTCCTGCTTTCCTACACAACCTATTTGGCCACGGTTGAACTATGAAGTTTAAACCCTTTTCAAAGGGTAAATATTTGGTGCTTTACTTTTTAGGGCAGGTATGTTTTGATGAAGTTTCCTGACACTTGATTGCATTTCGTTAATCTGCTAACTTCTTCCGTACCCTATTTTCTCTCCAAATTAGTGTATTTTCTCGTCATCATCATGGATCAAAAATTCAAAGATGGGTTAGACGCAGCTCCCCACTCAATTCTCTTGTAAGCTTACCTCTGCCTATTTCTTCTCTTTCACATCCTTCACCCCTTCCTCTATACATCTCATACGTAACTTTCCTTTGGCATTCTTCCCATTCACTTTTCCCTCTATGATTGTCCTCATTATGCCATTGTGTCTCAATATATAGCTAAGGATTGAGTTGTTCCGTCTTCTTTTTAAGGTTTTCAGAAGACCTCTCCCAATGTTATTAGGACCTCATCGTTAGCCACTCGGTTCATCCATTTTATCTTCTTCATTCTTCTGTAGCACTACATTTCGAGTACTTCCAGCCTTGGCGTCTGTGATGCGGTCATCGTCGATGCTTCACTGCCATAAAGCAGCGCGCTCCACTTGTTTGTTTTAATTAATAGTTTCCTTACGTACACGCTAGTATTCCCAGCCATAAGTAGATTCTTTTTTGGCAGAATACCCACTTCGCATGGGCTATTGTTCTATTTCTTTCTCGCTTTCCGCATCGCTAGTTTGTTTCGGCTACTTCGATGGCAATATTCCCCTACATCTTCTATCTTTTGCGTCTCAAGTTGAACGGTGTTCTTAGCCTCCTCTTTTCTACTGCATCTGCATACCGTTCGTTACCTGTGTTCTATTTTTTTATTATTTGCAGTTGAAATTTGCTATTGTCTTTTCCACGTTAACTAGAGTCCATTCATATCCTGCCCCTCATAATAATATTAATTGTGGCTCTTCTCTTTCTTCCTTGTCCTATCTTACCATTCTACCGTCAATGCCGATCTTCAGCATTATTGTTTGTATACACAAGGTAAAATGATAATCATTGATTAGTCAGTAATTTCTAAAACTGTGCTCATTAATTTATTTATGCTACCCAAAGCATTCACCTATGGATTGAAGAGGATACGTGGGGGAAGTGCATGGAAGGTGGTGCGTGGATGAGGTTTGGGCTTTTTTGGGCGTATGGAGGGGGGTGCAGGGCCGGTAGAGGAATAAAAGCGGAGGGAACAGAGAGGGTCTTAGGGCTCGCATTTGTGGAAAAAATGCCGAACGATTTTTCATTCGACGGTGTCGTTCCCTATAAAAACAAATGACTGTCCACCTCCGTTCCTTCTCTCTTTCCCGCAGTTAATCTTGCCTCCGTTTCTCCTCCTCGCCTCCGTGAAAGTCTCTCCCCCTTTTCGGTCCTGCCGAAAAATCCACCTTCCTTAAACACCCGTTCTCCTTTCCCTTCCCGCCACCCTCCTCCAAGCTTCTCCCGCACCCTCACAGTCTGCGCCCCACGCTCAATACACTCCCAGACTTTTATTTTTCCTTCCACCATCCCTTATCCTTCGCCAGCATTCCGAATTCTCGTTCGGGACGCGCATCCTGGATACTGCAGTATAGCGCGGGAGAGAGGTAGAAAAAAGATAACGCAACGATACTCGAAAATGCTACTCTCTCTCTCCCACCCCCGTTCGAAAACCTCACCCATATCCCGTGTAAAGCTGGAAATCTAATATCTAAGGAACAATGGAACGATCCGCCGTAAAAATTCATGCGCGCTGAATATAGATAGGGAGTCGTGTGCCCGGGGTGACGGGAGGTGGAGAAGGAGGATGGCGTTGTGGGGCATTAACCACGCACAGGAAGTCGGGCTGGGGCAAAAAGAAAAACTGTGATGGAATTTTCAATGGGTGGAACAAAACACAACTAGGGGGGGTATTGGGGGCTGATGGATGAATGAGTTACGTCGTTGGTACTGTCGCAATACACGCACGTCGGCTCGTTCGATGGAAGGGAAGAGAAAGAAAGCACGAATTGGAGGAATTTCCGATACGCAGGTATTAATATTATGCATACCAGGGGCATGAAACAGTCGTGGGCCAAATGTTGGTGAGATATAAGTTCCTCGAGGGCTTACCTGAACGCGGGATCGCTAGGGATTGGACAAGAATGCGGCATTTCTTAAAACATTAAGCGGAGTGGAACGGTGGGGGTGTATTGTCGATAGGAGGTAAAAATGGGGAGCATCGTGGCTCGAGACAAATTTCACCGAGTTTGAAGACACAAAGCGCATCTCTATCCTAGATCTTCAGCGCTTGACACTACTAGGACGTGTTATGGAGGATTAAGGTATAATTGGAGGTATGATAGAGATAGGAATGCATCGTTTTGTGATTATTTTGTATTTCACCATCAGTGTTTTGAAAACCCCCCACGTAAAGGTGCCTTAGACACAGTGGAGGGCGTAGGATCGTCAAGGGTGTGGAGTTTCGTCGGAGAAAAGCCGGTCCTTGGCCACAGCCTACTAGGACTCACAGTTATGAATCAAACGAACGAAGTACTTAAATTAAAATTCTCTCCAAACAGCATCGAGAGGCGATTTCAATTATAAACTAACCGCAATCCAAACACGAGTCATGATGATGTGACCTTTGCTACTCATATCAAGCATACCGACTCACCAGTACCGTAATTCAATGGTGATCCACTTCAAAATGATTATGCTACCTTGAATATTTGCGTGACGTAGTGTTAATGAGCTAGGGAAAGGAAAAGTTTACGAATCGAATTGGCTCTCAATTTGTAGGAGATATCCATTTTATAGCACTGTTACAATTTTCACACTTTTATTCGCTGCCACAGAACAAGTTTTCAGCACATTGTGTAATTATCAGGATGATAATGGCACACTCTGATAATGGCAAAAGGCGCTGAAAACATGGTCGTTGGTGGTGAATAAAAGTGTGAAATTGTACCAATGATTCTATCCTAAAGTGGAAATTGAAGGAAAAAGTGGTCAAATATCAAAGTGTCAGTCGTAGTTAATATCTTTTTATTTACTACATATTATTACTTCGAACTCCTCAGACTAACGTCCGTCTTCATAGAACTATTCTCTTATTTTCTCGCCTTCTCATTTCTTATCAAAGCCCCATTCTCTTCCCTACTTCTCTCTTTAAATACGAAACTTTTCTCGCTCTCTTTCTTTTATCTAAAGCGCCATTGAAGTGATCGAAAAGGTCTACAAAGATGTGAGTCATAATTATCTCCCAGGTAACAAAAATACGACCTTTAGAAAAGATTAAAATATTGGTTAATATCTTTGAGAGTTGAAGAACTGCATTGTAGTTCCTCCGTTAGCCTATTTTTATTATTAATACTTGATTTATTCTTCAATATATTTGAACAAATCTAGCTGAGCTTCTTTGAACTACCTTTGATGATCGACTTGCAGGTAATCTTCTTCACGGATTGTTATTTTATGCGTAGTTTATATTGAAAAAATGAGTCCTACGTGCAAGGTAAGATTAGGTTTGAGTTCTAGGTGCTCCAACGACTAAGGTTACACCACACCGTCTAGCTTAAGATGTTAATCCTAAGACAAACACAACGTCTATGGCCTGAGCGGGCGACCGAACCTATGACCTTTGGGTTGCCAGGCTAGTTTTTTACCGACCTAACAACCCAGGTTGTTCCTACCTAAAATGCCTACACTAATAGAGATACAAATTGAAGTATCCGTGTGACTTGACCGGACATCTCACCTCCCTTGATGATGAAGTAAGTCATACACCCAGACCGGTAGTCGAACCCGGGACACCTGTTCTTTATTCGTTGCTACGTCGCACGCCTTGAACTTTCAAATCTGTTTTAAGTTGGTTATAGCCTTTGAAAGCAGCTTTTAGGCAATTGATTTTCTCTCTGTATTCAGAAATCGTTTTGTGAATTTTCTCAAAAGCATGAAATCGAAGAACTCGTCACAGGATTAGTAAATATCGCCTTCGTAACCCTATGTTGCACCATCGGATGGTGACCCACTGCAGATGTAAGTAAATTTGTCAGTAATTGCCATCGTACGACCTTAGCTAGTGGCACGATCATAGCACGACCGACCACCAGCCGCAATATTTTGTGTCGAGTATTGTTTTATCATGCCGTTTGTGGTTTTCCTTGTTTTAAAATAACTTTAAGGACATCTAATGAAGTAGTTATCAAATTAAATATATTATTAGAGCGTGACACAACACATATTTTCATATACAACCTCACAAGTGTTGTAAATTTCTTAGGATTAAACTTTGTACTGTTTTGACCTGCTTAGGTTTTCAGGAATTTGAGATATCAGTGATTATTTTATATTTCCCTCGATTATAAAGCTACATGACTTACTATAAATATTAGGTTTCCATATTACTCTTTTATCTTACATATTATCAAGTGTCTCCCTTTTTAAGGGTTATGTGCGGTAATAAAAATGGAGTGCACAAATTATGTATGAGCAGTGTTTACACCTTTGTCAGGGTTAATTTGGAGTTTTTCTTTTTCCTGTTGGCCGCTCTTTCTCTTTATTTCTCCGTTAGTAGCGCCATTGAAGGAAAATCGGTTAACTTATTGCAACTTCATTGCTTGAAAGTAACTCATTTAATCCCAGTGAACTCCTCTCACTTCACTTTCAATTTTATAGCTTGTAGTTGAACGTTCCTTTGATAATTTTTGGCGTCCATTTGTGTTTTAGGATCATTAACTTTGAAACCAAGCATTGAAGCAGGGTTTTGATGGCCCACTGTATTTATTGGACCTTATGGATGCGTTCACCGGATACACTCCTCACCAATTAAGAGATTGCATAGTATACGGGACCAGACAAGCGCCCTATCATATTACTTTGAGCGTTGCTGAGAGCTCTGACCGCCAGCCTTCGCAAAATTCCGGAATACTGGTAAACCACGGAAAATTGATTTCTTTGAAATAACGCTAATGGATGCATCATAGTTAAAATTTCACTCTTAAGCAATAATTAGATTTTGATCGGGCCGTCGTCGTAATTGTATGGGGGAAACTAAATCAACGATAAGAAAATAACGAATCTTGGCTTCGAATTCTCACTTTTTGCTACTCCCCGAGGTAAATAGCAACAGTATTTTTATGGTATTTATCAGTATTCCGTATTCATGTATTTATTAGTAGCGCAAAAATATTCCACTGAGACGCAGAAACATCAAAATAATAAACGGCATAAATAATGAACGGCTAAGTTTCATATATTCTCCATTGAATTTCAAGAGCATTTTTATGCCCTGTACCTTAATATATGCATAACATTTTTCATAGCCTTTTTATTAACCCATGCTTGCATTTATTCATAAATCTATCATTAAACTTCGTATTTGCCGATGTTCTTGAAAACCAATGTAATAATTGAAGTTGTTAGTAAATAAATGTTTTTTCATTAATAGGGGAGCAAAATAATATTAAGTTGATGGAAGCGGCCGATATTTTGTGGAACTCCAGGTATACCTGAGGATGCTACAGTGTAGCGAAACTATTCGTTAATAAATTATTTTTTAAACTATGGAGTTGCAAGGTCTTGTTTCAATTACTAGCAAAATGATTTGTGTTGCTTCTGACGTTGAAGAAGAATATCGAAAATTATTAAGCATCGCACGATACAATGTTCGATTTGTAAAGTATAAAGTCCCTTTGTTAATAAGAGTGAGGTATGATTTACCCTCACGATGAGTATTTTTTCCGTAATAGATGTTAAAGGATTAGGTCCATGCAACGCATGTTTGTGTGCAGATGCTAAACGAGAAATATTGAAATCTCAATTTTCAAGCAAGCCATGATAAAACATTGCTTCAGTTATCGGAATCACATAATCCCACGAGTTTTTCCGTAATGCCCGTGGTAAGCTCGGCGGCACGTAACCTCCTCGATAAAGCGATCGCCTGTGCACCATGCACGCTTTTCCATCTATCCGGTGGACGAATTATTAGTCGCCAGCGGAAGTATTGCCGCTAGGTTTTACGGGTGTAATCGCCGTGATACGGGATGAATTAACGGCATATTTCCCGCTGCCCATGCCAGCCGGTCGTAGTTTTCCGCGAAAATATCGTGTCGCGGAGTAGATATGATTACCGCGACATGGATTAAGCAATTGAAGAACGACGGACGGGAAACCTTTTACCCATTGCTCCAGTTTTACGAAGTAATCTCATCGCGAAGCGGTGGAAACCCATCGAGAGGGGGAGAAAAAAATTGGGAGTTCGCGAAATTACAACTTTCGATTGAAATGCATTGACCCTTCTGCGCGGGTCCACCTAAACCGTTGGCGAGATGAGTTGAATTTCGGCGGGAGATTTTTTTCCTCCTAATTCCCTCCTCCCCTCCTCTTCAAATCTTTGGGAAGGGTAAACTATTTACGCTCGGCGCAGATTGGTGTAATGAGGTTTTTGCTTCCGCTAACGAAGATAAGCGGAGGAATCCAAAGTTGGAATCGAAAGCTTTTTTCCGAGAATTTTCGAACATGTTATCAATCTACGCTCGGTAGTTATTCATTTCAAAGGAATCTAATTGTCACGAAGGTTATTGCCCTTAGGCCATCAGTAATTAATCAAGCTGAGAAATTACAGTTTGAACCGATATCCATGTGCATTTGCGTCAAATTCAGTTTAATGGCTTGTTGCCTTAAATTATTGTCTCTTTTTCAGGGAGTTTACATGAATTTCAATCAGCTTTATCTTGCGGCGTGTATACATTACTGTACATCTATTTCATTGCCTGTAAATGCAACACATTTTGCGGAATAATGTGAATCTCGGGTTGTTATTATTTAAGATTATATTGTACCATTTTACGGCACATTTATAACAATAGTAATTTTCCTCCTTGGCTGTAAATCAGTTTAAAATCGGGGATATACGTATATCCTAGAAAAGTGTTTCCCCAACGTTTTGATTTCCGTAGTCTTTGGGCTTAAATTAAACAGCACCCCCTATTCATAATGCCAAGAAATAAATTCCTATGCTGACAATACATTTTCAAAGAATATAAGAAATAATCTACTCTTCACCGTTTCCAATAATTAAGATTCTCTTGCCACTAGGGTGTATGGGAATCCAAATAATTGGGTATCCCAGGGTGGTAACCACTGTTTTCTAGGATTTGCAAAATGTGCTTACTTGTTCGACTTGCCTACCATGAGCTTTAAACAGTATTGCTTATTTAATGATTGGAAAGGGAACAAAAATGTATTCTAAATCTTGATAAATCAACCAGCTATGTAAATTATTAGGCGAACATAATTAATCTGTGAAACGAAAATAAATATCCATGCGTGAAAAAAGTACAACTATCTAAATGATGTAAAAATGGTCTTAAAAAACTATCATGTTTCACAACAACTCGTAAATTCTTTCTCATCTCACAAAAAACTCGAAAGTTTTTAAATTGGAAATGGATTCCATTTCTCGGCATAGAATTGAATGGTGGCTTTAATTAATAAGTAAATGAATAAACGCTAGTGCTTTTGCATTGTTTGTATCTTGACCTGAATTACTTTATTATTATGGTGGAAAACATAACTGAAATGGAAAGGATGTATAAGCATTTATAGCCCATGAACCGAGATTAACGCATACGGTCATTTGTACCTGGTAAACTCCCTATTCCATTGTAGGAAAGGGAAAAAATAGCCAGCATTTCTCTCGAAGAGCCTGCGGACTAAAATACACAAGGCCGCAGCTTGAACGGATGGCCTTTGCGTTAATTTGGCTGCAGTACGGCTCACTAATTGTATTTCATTTCCCTGTAACTGCTCTGCCCGCGTGCGCCGACCGCTATTTCGCCCATGACGAAGATTGTCCCGCGAATTCCAGCGGACGAACCGCCAGCGGCAGCCCGAGCCGCAAGTGAAATGCATTTCCGTTTTATTTTCCCTCAGCCGTGGTCGTCAGAGCGGCCGTTCCCGTATCCTGCCTCGCCGATATTCCCTAATGCCCGTGACGAAAGACATAACCGAGAATAATCCACTGCGGAGTGACGGGCTGCTGTTACAGTCATTCAAGGATAAAATAAGAGACGTAGTCCCGTGTTCTTACTTTTGTTTAAAAAAATGACGAACGACCGGCCGCTCTGTGCTCATCCCTCCCGAGGTGTTCATCACTCGTGTTTTTTTATTCCGTGAATTCGTGATGGGAGTGGGCATAGAATTGCGGTAACGAAAATTCGTCATAGAGAAAAAGGGTTGGTGAAAGGTCAGTCCTGGAAAGTCAAAAAAAAGAAATGAGTAAAGCTTGTGTTCACACATACAAATGCTTTCATATGTATAGGAACGTACATATATATATCAGAATCCGTCCAAGGAAAAGATTGCACCTGAATTGCTATTTGAAATGCTTTCAAATAAAGCAAATAGTTGAGTGATTATTTATTAGAGACGCTGTCGGGGTACCCAGCCCTGGGCATGATTTATCGAAGCGAAATTTGAAATTTGAAAGAAAATTGATGAGAAACGATAAAGGAGTTTTTCAAGCATTTTTTTTTGCAGTATTCTCTTTTGTAATCCATTGTGTTTCCATGATTTTTTGTGCGGCCATTCCAGTGAAATAGTTTTTGATATTTTTGTATTGATCGAACCTTCTGCCTTTGCGCGTTCGTTCCGCGAACTTGAAATGTGACGTGTCAAAATTTCTAAATCCTAACAGCTCAGCCACGAGTGACAGACCCTAGGTTCAAGGAAATTGAATTTTCTCCTCTTTCGCGCGCTGCGGAAACCACTCGACCGAAGTTGCACTTCAGCATCAATGGACATCGCAGCTTTTTATTTCTAGTGCGGCGTGGAGTGACGGTGTGCAATAACTTTTTACATTTTTCATTGCGTTGTAATTATTTTGCTATAACGTTAGTGGTGCCCGTGATAAAACCGACGAAAAAGCGGGCCTATCCAATAACTTAGGTTCCGTGGATGAAAGAAACTCTTTTCCTAAGGGAAACTGCTCGTTAATTATGTTTCGCAAAATTCGCTCTGCGCCATATTGCCACGGTGCCATATTGTTCCGACCAACTTTTTTTTAAAGAGAAGGAATCTGTGGAAGGGGAAAAAAATGGCGCAAGAGGGCCCTGGATCTTCCTCCTACCTCCTCACCCCATCTCCACCCCCACCTCCCACCACCCTTTCCTAAAAATATTTTTCTTTTTTCTTCGGCTCTTTCTCCTTTATGCTATCTCCCATTTTCACACACACACACACACTCTCACCTTGACTGAACCTGCGTCCTTTTCTCCAAAGAGGAAAGAACAAAAGGAAGGAAGAAAGAGAGACCTAGGCCTCACCACCCTCCCTTACCTGCTATTTCCCCCCCCCCCCCCCCTCCCACCATACCTCTAGCATTTCCCTCCGTCTCTGTTGCTTTGAAACATTATATTCAAACATATAAATTGCGGAAATGTGTAAAGGAATATGTATCATGTCAGGTCACAGAAAGAAAGAGAATACACCTGCTGGAACAAGTATAATGACCTCTGATAAGCCTGATACTTTCAGATGTCCTATGAATCATATTTTGATTGGTTTTCCCCATAGAAATCGACAATTAGAAGTGAGGTTATTTATATCGGTTTATTGATGTTGATATACACAAAGAAGGAAATGTTGTTATTGGCCTCTTTTTTGTGTAAAATGTCGGAAAGCGTAAAAAAATATGCGCTATTAAATTAGTTTGCGGTTGAATGTGCTTTGGTTACATTTTTGATTAATAGATTTGTACTTGTTCGTTTACTTTTGTATGAGTAAGTGTAATCATGCTCATAAAATCAGCACAGACCGGTAGATGGAAAAAATGAGACCTCTCTATTTTGTTTTCGGGTTTTCAACCAGTTCTGTAGGCCGCATAGATTTGACCCTCCCGTTAGTTACTACGCGGTAATTATGGACGTACAAACACACAATGATGAATCTCAACATGTATATATGTTTCTTCTTGGTGTAAGGTGCGGGTAAGCTGAAGAATAAATTTCCACGATAGTAGAAGAAAGGGGGAAGCGATGTGAAGACCGAAAGGGTTGTTGGGTTCAGAAAAGGAGCTACGGGGAATAGAATGAGCACGAGGGGTATTATAGGCATGAGGGGGTGAGGAAGGGGAAGGGGCCTATTCAGAGCTCCACTTATTAATATTTATGAAATATGTGCCTCATGCTTTGCGATAAAAATCGCTCGCACTCATTATCGCCGGGGGTTGCGGAATTGAGAAAGTTTTTAACGCGACGGACCTTCCGCAAGAGATCCACAAGGGCTGAAGTATCCTCCTCCCTGGATCCCCACTTCACCGTGCCAATTCTTTGCTCCCCTTCCTCTTAAACTCTCCATCTCCGCACTCTCTTTCTTTCCGCCCTAATGCCTCCAATCTTGGCCTCCTCTCTCTTCTTTCTTCTCCCTCTCTTCCTTTGAAACCCCATCCCTCCGCCCTCGAGAGCCTTCCCGCCCTCTCATTATTTTCTACGATCGGCGTGTTTGTTTTCAAGGTGGGGAGCGCGTTCTGTTTAGACGCGGGGTGGCGTGTGATGCGTCGTGCAGGCCGAGGGCAGGAATTTACGCGCTTGTTTGGTTCATGGGGTGGCATAACGACTGGCCTTGACGCGATGACTGACGCCGACCGTGCCCAGAGCTGGCAGACCGACGTCGGGGAACTGGCCTGGCAATGAAATCGTCGAGGCAATTCCTGACCTCCGGCTATACGTGAACGTGAGCCATGGGCATTGGTGGGAGAGTGCTCGTGGAATTTTGTTTTGAAGCAGCGGTTCCCAACCTGGTGTACGAATTCTGGTTAGGATTTTTCTTTCTCTATCATCATCCCCATGTTCTACCACTGCCAATATGGCTTTGGATAGCCACTCCCATTTTAGCTCTTCATATCGTCTACCTACTGACATTTAGGCTGAAGATATGTACACACGTACTCATAATCTGAAGATATGTACACACGTACTCATAATTTGTAGATAGATAAAAATAAAATAAAGATAATTACATGCAGAAGAAGAGACAAGAGGCCGATACCTATGTTAAACCATAGCTATATGATGTGAGCATTACTATCTAGGAAGCTGAGAAACGAGCAAAGGGCGAAGCAAGGCGGAAGTAATCTGTAGAATAGCTCAGGCGAAGAGGGAATCCACCAAAATAGGAATCTACCTACAGGGATAATTATAAATAGTACTCAAAATACAAGCGTGGCAGTAAGGAAACTATTCATCAAAGCATAAATCTGCAGCGCGATCCTTTATGGCAGTGGTTCATGGACGTTGACAGGACTTTTTGAATACCCAGGCCTTTGGTCTTCATCATCCTTCTGTGCCTGATCGTTTTAAAGACTTCCAGTTTAGTCTTGGCTGCTGCTATGCATGAAACATTTATTTGAAGTGCATCTTTGCGAAACCAGTTTCAAACCAGGGCTTGTCATAAAATTAAACAGTGAGGAAAATATTCTTTTTCCCTCAAATAGGAATTTTACACATATTGAGCGGTTTTTTTTCTTCTAATATCACCATTGAGAACAGTTGATTATCCATAATAGAGTATGATACAAAAGTATCTACGCCCGCAGTGATCATGGAATCAAAAATAATTCTGAATCACGAGCAGTGACTGCATAATAATCATTTTAAATAATTGGAAGTGGTCGTTTTGAGAATGGTCCAGTATTTGCTGGGCAGTCGGATTTTTTCCGCCTCCTTAAGCACAATCGTTTTGATCGTAACATTTGCCAAGCTAGTCAAGCCCGATTTTCCGCGTTTACTTCCTCTTTTTGATTTATTGCTTGTTCATATTTCCCTCTTCTTTCCTCTCCTTCTTTCTTTTATGGGCAAAATTCTGCCCATCGTATTCGTTCCCCAGTTCTTGTTTTTGCTTTTAAAACTTATCCACATTTTATGGCCAGTAAAAAATAATGAACGTCTGCTTTTGAAAACTATCATTGGAAAAGAGGTTTTTTCATGTCACAGCATCGGAGATATTAAAGTAATTTTTCTACGCACATGTGCAATAGAAACGTATCTTAAGTTGCTATGAGCGACCCTGCGTAAATGCTAGTCAACGTTTGGTGTACCCTCACATTAGTACGAGTCGTACCTCAACTGCAGGAACACCATTCTTTCATTGAATATAATATTCATTTCCAGTGGTTTAAACATTCGTCAAGCGGTCTATTCCTCATTTGTTGTAGGTATTTGGGCTATGTCCTTCCAAGCATGATCAGCTTCGCGGGTTTCAGCTATCGCTGTTCATAATTCAGTTTACACTACTTCCCAAACCCCAGAAAACATTTTTCCTTACAATGTTCTTTATAACGGGCTAATTGTTGAAAATAATGTAAACTTTCTCAAAGAAAATGTATTGATTTTAGCTTTCTATTGCAATATTTTGCTGTAGCCCAAAAGTTAATGTTTTACTGATACCATTAAGTAAAGTAGACAGCTTTTATAGAAACAAAGCTAAAATTATCTTTGAGTTCTCGAAGTTTTATATACGCGAAGGGTGCTGAGGAATTTTTAAATTCTTCCCCAATTGTTGGCCATTGGCTGGTACACTCATCCTAGGCTTCTGCTTTATATACTTAAACTAGAGCCTTAATGCACTAAAAAACTATATCGCCTCTAGCAATTGACCTGATTGAGCGCAGAATATTAATTCGTCGGGTTATTGACCTTATACCGCACTCTACATACAGCCAAAGCGGTCGGCAAAGTTGGAGTGCACCGTGGTGGACGCGAGAAAAGTTAATATTTAATAATAATAATAATAAATTTAATTGCTTCCAAAGTAAACCATTACAAAGTGTAACATTAGAAAAAATGAAGCGTTGATAGCCCCTAAGGTGTACCTGTGGTGGGGCTACCATCTGTTAGACCATGTAACATATTTTGTTCCTCAGGAGCCCACTTCGACCAGCCAGTATACCATCCCTTCAGATTCACATCTATATGTACATTTTACTCAGCGAGCCGCCGATAGGGTGTATAGTGGATGGTGGTAGACCACAGCTGTGATGTCCAGTTTTAGCTGAAAAAGGCTTTGTTAACTAACAGTGAAGAACGGTGGTTAATGTGTTTGAAAGAATTATGCTTAACTATAATACTTATCTTCATAATGTTGTGAATGGGAAAAACGAGTCCTTAAGTTTCTCGGTTCAGCGGTTTATTCCTCTTAACTTGTCGCATCTGTCTACCCTGCTGATGTAGTCTCCAGGATTTCCCAGCAAATCTCGTCCAATAGCCGAGTGGCACTCTCAGTACATTTATAGGAATTTATTACACTTGTTAAAACGCGCTGGTCTCCTTTGTTTCTTTCTCAGTTCCCTCCGTTCTTTGTAGCTTTTTCAGGTGCATGGAGAGAATAAGGGGAGTCGAAGGTAGGACGAAAGAAGAAGTAGAGATGGCGTGAGAGGAAAGAAAGTTGATGAAGGAAATTGGGAGAAGGCAGAAGGTTCGGATATAGGGGTGTTTTGAAGGACGTGATAGAGGGGGAATGTTTGGTAAATGAGGTAGAAAGAGATGAAGAACGGGTAGTTTGCATGTAATAATGACGGGTAGGGAGTATGCGGGTCTGAAGAGGGACATCGTTTTAAACGCAATATGGGAATAATTTAATGTACATTTATACCTACCATCACCAGTAGATAAACTAATAATTATAATATTCAGGATGTTCCATGCTTCATTTTTATGCATGATTTGCAATTCTACTCTAATCAAAATTTCTCTTTTCATAATTCAAAGGGCTTTGAACTGGATGTTTCCCAGCGTAATTATGTAATTCTTTATCTGCATACTTATATAAGGAGAATACAGTAAGTCACCACTAAAATATGTGACTGAGGATGACTAAACACCAAATATGCACTGCGTAAAAAGAAAATAGAGGATTGGTATCGTTCACTAGTTTATTTACAGCTACACGTGTTTCAACAAACTATGCTGTCGTCACTAGGTATGCGATCAGGTATGATAGCCTTGACGATGACATCATAGTGTGTTGAAAAACATGTAGTTGTCTTACTAAACCAGGGCACAGTCCTGTTCCTTCACTAGTGCCTGATATGTGGAATTTATGCACTACATGTATGTAAATAATATGTACCATACTGATTAATTAGAGGAACCTTTTTTTTCGTACCCAAAAGATACGTAAAACTGTATGATTAATCTGTTCGTAGGAATACAATAATTATTAATTGGCCTTCTATCGGCACAATGAAAAGGTTGGCCGATAGAAGGATCGAGTGGAAAGCTGCGTCAAACAAATCCTAAGATTGTTGACCAATGATAATGATTAATTGGCCAGGTCGTAGGTAATTGGCGAGGGATCAATTATTTATCTGCACCTTCTTGTTAGACACCCTTCAATATATTTCAATATTACTATCTGTTTTATAGTTAGATCCATAGTATAACGATTCAACTGAACGTCACAAAGCACAACAAGATGTAATAATTTTCCGAGATATGCATATGTGGGGCAAGGGTGGTTCATGAAGGCAGTGCAATTAAGACTGCACTTACTTGGTTCCCTTTGGAAACGAAGGAGTTGGAGGAGTCTACTGCGTTGCACACTGCGGAAAATAATCGTTGCCGAGACATTTCCACATTTCGTTTCGCGAGGCCCCGCTTTGTTTGCCGTCATTTTTGCGGGTCAATATTTTCTCACGTGTATTGTTCTTTGAGTCAACTCTTGTTGCTTTCCCGCTCAACGTTTTCACGTACCCCCCCCATTCCCCCGAGTTGACTAACGCGAGCGCATCTCACCCGATCCCCCCCCCCTCTCTCTCCCTCGGCGTTGCGGGGGTTGCAAATTGGAATCTTGCGGTGCGCGTGCCGACAGCATTTAGCACCGTTTTGTTATCCCAACACGCCAACCACTCCCTTCCCTTCCAAAACCCCCACCAACTCCTACCTCCCCCCCATCTCCGATCCTTTACCTCTCCACCCACACCTCCTCCACTTCGCACCCTATCTCCCGCCACTTGAGCGTGCTATCTCACTCGCTAATTGCCTTCCCCACCTTCTCCCCGCTCACCTCTCTCCCCTTTCCACTTTCTGACTCGTCCCTCACCCCAACCATGCTTGCGTCAACCCACGAGCCGTCTGCATCAAGCTGCGCGAATTGCGGGGAAAAAACGACATGAAACTCAAAGCGAGGCATATTTAATCGAAAATCTAGGATGGGAAAATATGAGACATATGGAAGAGGTTAGAGAAATCTAGACAGAGCGTGGCATTCTACAGCTACTATACTATCTATTGGATAAACTACATTGAGGGTAGAAGGGGTAGACTAAGACCTTTGATATATACTTATGGAAAAGGTGATTTTATGTTCATAGAATTTCATACGTAGAATTTCATTGCACTTGTATGGTGGAAGTAATAAGTGGCAATGGAATATTGAAAATGAATTAGAACACAACAGGTAGGGCGGCAGGTAATTTATATATTATAAAAGTAGCTAAAATGTTTAGAGTTGAAAGGAGGAATCATAGTCTTTTTCTAAAGCTACTTCTACGATGATAACTACTGATTTTGGAATCCCGATGTAATCATCTCAGCCCTACCCTATCTGTAGGCCGTAAGAGAGCCACCTCTTGCCTGAAGCCTGCCAATGTAGTTCACCACATGTTCTGCATTCAAATATCACTAAAATTTTCCTTCGTATTCAGTGCTCATCTATCATGTGTCCATCTATCATCTTTCTAATATCCCCATTCCACTACCTCTAATACGATATACATGCTCTTATGCTGCCTTCTGATTCCTCCTAAAAATTTCCCTACCGTACTTATAGAATACTTTTACCCACTTCTCGGCTTAGATGGCTCTATCCCACCTTCCTTGCACCTATAAGCATTCTACGCTATCCTCTTTTCGCAAAGACAGAATCTGACCCGTACAATATCTTTGCAAATATTAGATTTTAATAGTATTTTTTTTCGTCTCAGTTCAATGGCTCATTCAACGAGTACGTCGCTATCGCAATAATTCTTTCCGCTGAAAACTCACTCTCTTAAAATTGACCATTTTCTATTTTGCTGTTCTAATTCCCTCTCTCCAAAGTTTTCCAAATTATTCCTCCTCATTTCTCGCACTCCTACTGAGCTAAAAGAAACTTTCTGGTTTTGATTTAAATCATTACCATTGCTACTCATTTTTGTAGACTGGAATTTCTTTCTCCATTTTATCGGTGTATCAATTTTTCTCTACTTCTCAGCAGATTACAAATCATTGATCTTTTCTTTCCGCTCTGTTTCACCAACCCCATTGGTTTCTCAAATAAATTGTTTTTAGCTCTTTTAACATTCCTGGTTAAGTACTTGATCGAATTTTACGTTTCCACCATTCTTTCCTCGGTTCCTTCCATACTTTTTTTAAGATGTTTCCACTCAAATTGTAATGCCTTAACTCCATATATTCTTGCTGAACACCACCTAGCTCCTATCGTTTCTTCCGCTTCCCATGCTACTTCTTCTGGATTTAATTTCCTTTATTTCCTTTCCAACTTATTGCTTTTAGAGTCTGGAGAATACTTGGGCTAGTTTGCTGTTTTTTTGTTATTCTGCTTCTCTAAAATTGAAGCTTTGAGATCACTTGCTACCAACATCGTGCTCGACACCTTCAGCGTTGCGTAATGGACATGCCGGAACAGACAAATCTCTATGCTGACTTCGGGCGTTATCCTCAAAAACCGCTCGCCTTCCCGGAAACGCTGTGAAGTGTGTAAAGAACCCATAAAGTGGTAACGAAGCGAAGACGGAGAAACGCATGGAAAAACTTAAGACGAGGAGAATTATAAATAAATAGTTAAAAACTATCATTGTCACCTTGTGATCTAAATGTACATTCCTCATGGGAAACTGTGAGAAACTGTATCCTGCTCCCAAATCTTTACCTAACCTTGATGTAATCCAAGATCCTACCACTAATGATATAAGCAATAATGGCCTACCAAACCTTGCTGCGGCTTGTTGGGTGATGTGTGAATCTGAATCCCTCTTGATCAATCCCTTCGCGGGCATGCTATCCCGAAAAGTTGCGAAGCGCTTCGGTGACGAGCGCCCTCGCAGATGTTTGGGCTCTCGTTTGTCCCACCACCCCTTCCGACTCCTCCCACTACCAAGCATCCCTGAATCCGCCATCCCTTCAAAAACACTCCCCCAGCCCCGAGGCAAGCAACTGCCGGGGATGATAAATAAAAAACCGCCCTGTAAACACACGGAGTGAATTTTTCCACCGCTCCATCTCCTTTGTTTCCCAGTCTGCGACGGTCTCCCGATAGAGTCACAGATACCAAGTCAGTCGTTTTTTCTTCGCGCAGGGGTTGCAGAGAAGTTCAGGGCCTCCCTTTGTCCGCTCCGTGCTGAGCCAGCTAAGCGGCTGCGTTTGAATGCGTTCGCTGGTTGCACTCGTTGTCCTGAAAAATGTCTTTCAGCTAACTATTCAGCGGCGCTCCAAGCCACTTCCCTCCCCCCCCTCTTTGTCCCCGACTATCACCGCAAACGTCGCTTTTAAAAAACACTGTAGGTGACTTTTTCCTTCTACGGTTTAAATTTAGCTATCGCATAGTCTTACTTTCGCCATCTCGTTCTTGTTTTCACGATAATTAAACCGTGAGGCCACGTTAGGCGCTGGGTAACAAAGTAAGAAATGGCTTCGTTAAGGGCGTATTGTTCGCTCGAAAAATTATATGCGTATGTTTAAGGATATTACGAAGTTTTTAGAAAATGACAGGCCTTCATTACATCCTTCCTTAACGAAGGAGTAATATCACATTTCATTTTCCTCGCTGTATATTTCTTTTTGAATTTGCATAGATGCATGATGATATTAGTTAAAAGTTTCAATATCAAATTGCAAGTTTCATTTAAAACATCCATTGCTCAAGGTGTCTTCCTATGTAAAACGACATTTGAAGATCATTAGTTTTTACGTTTCTATACGATAAAATCACGCTATATTAGCGTTATTTCAGCGCGTTTGACTCGTGCACAATCCATATGTTCTTGAATGAAGCGATCATACAAACTATTCTATATCCACACTATGGGATGAACTATGTGGGATGGATTGTGAAAGTGTTGGTAAAAGTACTGCTGTTCCATTGCGATGGCTCTAGTTCGATTTCCGGCAGCTTCTAAAATTTATAATTGTTATACCGGTTCCCACGCAAGTTATGAGTGAAGAAACCTTCGAATGCAGTCCTCCATCCGTCAGATGAGACGTTAAACTGTGAACCCTTGCCACCTTTAGTTAAGAATCTCGATGGGTTTCCCTCGCCCTACCTCCGTTTCCCGCAGAAATCCTAAGCTATCGGTCCCCCAACAACTGCAACTTTAATTTCATATTTCCATAATATTAGAGTTATGAATACCAATTCGCGAGAATTTTATACTTCGTCGGCAACGAGGTCATTAAGGGGTGCCCGTTTAAATGTTGGAGCTTATGATTCTCTTGTAATTTCAAAGCACCCTACCCAATTTCCATATGTTCGACTTGAACCGCGATGTACCTTGTGGCTGGTTTAGTGGAATACAGTGATTAAATTCCTTTTCTTTATTAATTTAGATTCAATGATGGGATTACACTCGTATGAGTTTTAAATTAATTGAATGTATTTATATCTTGGATAAATGTGAGCATTTTCAATAGACAATAACGACTCTGGTTCCTTGACATTAAAATAAAAAAAATGAAAGTGAATCATCAAAGGACTGCCGCTTAAGTGTGTCCCGTACAATATTTTCCAAAACAGCTTTAATCTTACGAAGAGTTCCCCTTGAGGAAATTCTGAGAAAAATGGCTTAGTATGCTGAGCACGTACGAATGAATGGAATCGGAATATTTAGTTTGGACTCGTTAACGAATGAACGGCAGAATTCCTCGATCACGGCATAAGTTCTACCACGATTCTTCCGGCAGAGATTGGAATGATTTCATTCGATTAATTATTTTTTTCTTGAATATTAATGCTACAGATTGACATTATTTAATTACGGATCATTGGTGCGCTCTGTAGCTGAATATTGATGTCTGTTTAACTTGATTTACAGCGAGAGGTTTTTGCGTCCGTAATTGTCGGATGCCGCGCAAACTGTCGATTGTCCCTCTACTACGCTGCCAGTCATGAACGGACTATGCTGTCAATCAGGAAGGGAGGGTATTTAATATTTCTATTTTTACTCTTTTCGACAAAGTTCGGTGGTCACAGTTCACCAATGACTAATTGACAGCATACTTCATCTGGCTCACTGATTGGCTGTACGTTTCGATCCCATCTGTCCATTTAGTTCATAAATGGACCGTTTGATGAGGGATAGGCTGAATATGTTGCAACAACTTGTACATTTACTCCCCAGCGCAAATATTTAATGTCCCTATTTATTCGCTGCCCAACGCCATTATATTTCAGCAAATGGATTACAATCCGGAGTTTACATATGGCTCCTTCCGTTAACTAAATGTTAAAATCTCCTGCAGGAGGAATTTTGTGTAATATTATGATGTACTAAATATTCCTGTTAAAATTACGAATTTTTTCACAGCAGAAAAACGTAGCTGCGTCTTCCTTAATAGAGTAAGTTGAATTTTATTTCATCGTTAGAAGTTACGAACTACGGTATTCCATAATATTGAAACCACAGTGTTCCATTTATTTTACTGGTTTGGTTAAAATTGAGGTACCTAATAGTATAACTTTCATTACTTATCCATATTTACATTGGAATGAAAGTCCACTATCTTTAAACTGAATTCCTATGCTCCAACTAAGGGTATACTTTTTTGAATAAGTTAAAATCTACTTCCTAATGATAAAAGCTCACGAACTATATTACCTTAATGAATACCTAATGATCATGTTCGTGTAATTTTTCTTGAATATTCTAGAATTATAAAATTTCATCGCTAATTATCTGGATATTTTTATATCGTGAAGCATCCATCGGAAAAACAAGTGATCGATACAAATTACACATAGTACCATTATTATCGCAATCGATGAACTCATTCTTACATTTAGTTTCACAAATTTCTTACTTAGCCTTTATTTTTATTTTAGATTCCTCAGTCACATGCCCTCGTACTCAAAGACCTGCATCACATTTGTTCAGATTCTTCAATTCATCTGGTTTCCTGACTCCTGGCAACTGTTATTTTTCATGCTCTCAGAAAATATCCTTTCATTTTACCGCGTAGTCTTTTCATTTGGGCACTTTTGCGTTATATCTAGCCAGCCACCCGCTGACATTTTTTGTTGTCGACGGAACTTTTCCTTCGTCGAGTTTCTTACTACATTGGAGCAGAATAACTCACTACCCCTTGCTCACGACTCCTTTTAATATGCCTCCGGATGGAACTCCTTATATTTCATAAGAGGCATCTTCACTGCATCCACCTATCTTAAGCTGTACCGCTTCTCAACATCTTCACTTAACTCATCTTTCGAATTTTCTGGCCCTCTCGGCCAGGCTCCTCTCCCTCTCGACAGGTCCTCCTCCCTAACTCCAATCTTTTTCAAAATTCTCCTTCCAAAATGGGAGAAAAAAGGTACCTTTATTCCGTCGTATCGCTTCAACTTTCGCATCACCTCTCCAGAGTGGTGGGTTTACGCGTAACGACTCAACTGACGTCGTGCACGCTCACCAAAGTGACTACGCTTCAATGCAGTTTTAATGACACTTTATTAAAATAATCTCCTGAAAATGTGGAAGAGCTGCTAGAAATGAAATCATAAACCTCTAAAAACGGACACGTATTTTTGTAGCTCAACATTAAGCCACGAGCAGCATTATATGGGAATTTTACACCAGAGGATGAACGAAAATAAAATTCCCTCAATTCAAGTTGAATTTCAAGGACCCTTGAAGAATTTACGGGGCAAGAATATTAAATAGTTGGTCACATGAAGGAGAAATATACATAGAAGTGAAATACGAGAATCATTTTAATGAGCATTTAGTTTCAAGCCCAAATAAAAATTAGAGCTTGAAAACAAAGCAATCTCTTTTTCCAAGAATTCTACCTCCTTAAGGTTCCGTCCATACTTGAGCGAAGTCACAACTTCGAACATCGCAGGTAACACTGTCTTCTCTAAGAGAAAAGGTACTTCAGAAACATTGTTGCATGATGCTGTGTCTAGACTGACTGAGAATAGTCTGTTTTAACGTAAATTATACATGTTAGGAGATGGTAAAAAAAAGCTTATCCTCTGGTACCTTTTTATCGCTATAGAATTTGTATTAGTTGAAGAAATGGGGCGTTGGCAAGAGTAAAATTATATTTGATTATGAATACGTTATTTAGTTTTCAGTAAAAATACTCATTCGCAAATAATTATTTTAACAAAGAATGAGTTTATACTATAATTTTCTCTCAACGTAACGGAAAGCTGTACTCTCCCTGTCGATGGTGCATCATAGTTTTTGGCCCAGCCACTTCCCCCCTTTTGGCGTTATGTAATTTATGGATAACCCTTTAATGACCTTTGTTGTGAGTCGCCTGCTCAAATAACTCATCCACTAGAAATTTAGGAAAGGTGACGCAAAAAAGAGAATCAGTTCAACTGATGATGGACGAGTTCAATAATATCAGGCGAGATATGGTGGAACAGCATCTTGTAAAAACTAAAGACTAATATTTACTTTATTCACTACGTACAACACGTGTTTCAGCTGTCACACAGCCACAATCAGGTACAAAAAATGTTTCTCATGATGGCAACATGGCAGCTGAAACATTGTTGCACGTAGTGAATAGAGTGAAAGTACATATCAGAATTTAGTCATTACAATATGCTGTAATGCTATTTGGGAATCGAACCCTAGACCTTTAGTTTTAACGATATAAACAACTTTATCACTACCATGTTGTTTAGTATGGGTAGATATGGACGCAACATGACACCGGTAGCTCCGAAATTGACACAGTACTTCGATGAATGGCGAGGAATAAGTTCTGAACTTGGTAGTCCGAAATTCGATAAAATCATTGTTGCCTCAGTTTACCCAATTTTCATTTTGAGTTTCGTTTTGAGCCGTGGATGCTTGGGAACGCGAGCGATTTTGTTTGCCGAACATATTTGCCGTAGAATTCATTTTTTGATCCGGCCGCCCGACTCCATTGTGCCAGTGTAAAAAAATGGTATAAAATTAGAACGAGAAAATGAGGCTTGGCTGTTTGCGTGAAATATAGCCGCGAGTGTATTTACGACGGCTTATAAAGACTTGAAAAGACCGAAAATGGAGCGGAAAGAGAGGCGAAGGGAAGGAAAATAGCAAAGCGTGGGTTGTGGCCGTGAATTCGTGATGGATGCGACCAATAGATGGCTCTGATGATGGCTATTGAATCAGGAATCGGGTGAAATATGCGTGCGGTCGCCTGGGAAAGGATATGCAAAAGGGTTCTTTTTTTGGGAAGGCGTGTGTGTATGTGTGATTTAGTGGACCGGATTGAAGCGAAGCGGCCAAAGCTGAGTTGCAGGCGGTCAAATGGAGTGAAAATAATAAGAGACATGGTGGGTAAATAGGCGGATTAGGGAAGTTTGCGTGGAAACTTCCCTTCACACCAGGGTCTGGTGAAATAGGGTTCGGATAACCCTGGATGCTGAGCGTACCCTTTCCAAAATCCTCGCTCCCAGTACTGAATTTTTCCCAATATGAAAATCGTCATGAACCTGCATTCTCAGCATGTCCCCTTAGTGAGCCATGGCCGATGATATGAGAAGAGCAGAGAATTTTAGAAGCGTTTTCAACGTGTTATCACAGGAGATTGATTTAAATGAATGGCAATCCTCCATCGACTAAGTTTGTATCACACCATAGAACCTAATATCTTAATTCTAATTCCAATACAACATCTATGCCCTAGTGGGTTGTGTTTGAAACTGCCAGGGTTATCTCGAATAGGTAGCCAAATAGTCACGAGGTAAAGCAACGAATGGCTTGCAAATTTGGTGTATTATAACAGCTCGTCCAATCTTAGTCATTGTTGTAGCCTGAGTTTTTCTCATATATACTCTATGTAGACGGATGTGAAATCTATCAAGTAAAAGCAAAAGTGAGATTCTGACAAGCGATGAAAACACTAAATTTGCAAAACATTCGCGTTTGTACCGCGTGACAACTTGTTTACCAACTCGAGTTAATCCCGACGGTTTCAAACGCGCACCCTTCGGGTGGGATTCGAACCCGCGACCCTAAATATGTCCAGTTACGTACTGCTCTGGCTAAAGTAGTTAGTTAGTTAGTTATTCAGAGGAGGCGACCGACAGCTGAGGCTATTTGCGCCATTTAGGATAGGAGGGTAATTGGGTAATGGTAGGAGCTTTCATGGAACGGAGGAAGAAGGGTGGAGAGAAACCCGGTTTCGGCATTAGCGTACTCTTAATGGCAGGCACCAAGGGGACTACGGCTTAATGTCCCATCCGACGTACGGAGTACTGAACCTGAAATTCCCTCCTTTATGCACTCAAATAGGGACCGGTTTACCGCTGAAAAAATCCGCCACAGCCGGATATCGAATCCGGGTCCTCGAGTTGGGAGGCCAGTTCTCTAGCCACCATACAAACCCGATCCCCCGATAAGTGTATTCTTTACTTATTTTTTTTAACATCGGATTGTAATTGTTTTAAGTATTGACCACTATTTCTTTTATATATTTATTTTGACGAGGGGTTAGATGGCAGAAGGGACAGTTTTGTCTCAATCTCGCCCCAATAAAGACCTTTTATTATTATTATTATTATTATTATTATCCCCCTGGCTAACGTACCCGACATATTGAAAAATAAAAATATTTCATTTGAATTTAATTTTTAAATTATTAATTGGATACTATTTACCACTGGTCGTCCATTCTTTTCCCAACACGGTATTTATTCCCGAAGATATTATTTTAAATGTGTTTTTCACGCCAATTCATTATCAATAATCAAAATTTTTGTGTAAATATGTACTTAATGGGGTAGACACAATTTCTCCTTCATTGGTTATTCCATTTTTCATCCATTGCGACCTTAATTTACTACCAAATACATTTTTCTCAATGCGCTTGTTTTCTAAGCTAACTCTATACCTATTAAGTAGATAAATAATCAATAAAAATTGGATAAACGGAAACGGACCCGTAATATTTCGGTTAACCAGCGGTCATTATTGACATATTTTTGTCCAAAATCACTCTCCTACTTATTATAATACTTTTTTGCCTCTTTTAAGCATTTTAATGGCAATAATTCGTAATATATACTAGATCGAGTACTTATGGCGTAATTCAAATTAAATGTGGAGGCATTTATTTAGCCTATGTACATAATATGTGAATCTTTTGATGTTACCAAACGTCATCAAGCTAAATATTTGATGGAAATAGCTTCAGTCACTCTCGATTATACCTATCACTCATCAATAGAAAAATAAATCAGAAATCTAATGACTTCCTTTGTTACCGTGATTTACCATTTCATTAAATGTGGCCCAATTCTACAGTGCGCATCGCTGTAAATTAAAAACTTTGGTTTTTTCTACTTTCATGCCGCAGTGCCTATGGCGAGTTAGAAATATTGACAGATATAAAAAGAATTTTTCCCTCAGCAAATGAAGGCAATATGTGCTTATTATATTTCAAACGGACCGAAAGGAAACACACAGAAACGTAATAGGAATAAACATCACATTTCTAGCGAAGCGAATCGCTGAGTGTAACTTTATTGCTTTTGATAATCTGAATGCAGTTTACCGTTTTTTAACTCCCATCATTTTCGGAAGTTGTATTCGAAGCTTGAAAATGATTATGCAATGATGCTTTGATGTGGCGTAGGTGTATACTTGTGTTTGAATCCGCATTTAAATGGAAAATTTCAATTTAAAACAATTTAACTTTACCTGTGCACGACAGAGGTTTAATACTAGTTTTTAGTAGATTATATACTTACAATTAGTACTCCAGGAGGTATTAATGGTGGGTTTATCAAATATGCGAGATTTTGTTGAACGTCCAGAAAATCTCAAAAATCGATTGCAACGGTCGATATGTAATTTAGTATGCGAATGAAATTCCTTCTTTAAGAAACATAAACCATTATAACTTGAGCGGAACATGTATTTAAATATTAACGTCAACTGCATTAGAATTTGCCAACAGAAATAAGGTAACTTCACGTACACACCCTTGAGACCTGAAATGACATTAAGCAAATTAAGAATTCTTTAGCAATAAATATGCAGGATAACACAAGATTTAGAGTCTATCAGATCGTCGGGATATCGGGATAAAATATAACGACTATCTAAGTGCGAAAAATGTAGAAATTTCACCTGCCGAACCTCTCAGTATTTGAAGATTGTAAAAATAGTGCCGTGTATCATGGCTTAAATGGAAGTACTGTTAACGTATGCTATTCAAAAATTTTAGTCGTGATCACCCATAGTCCCCTTAGCTTATCTGAGAGAATCTAGCGTTGACTAACACACAAGGCATGGAGAAACCTGCAATTTTCAGTAAAAAGTAATCGGAATCAAATTGTACGAAACTTGGATGGTCAAACATGTGTATTTCAACCTGCGCCTGTGTTCTATTAAACATGAGCTGAGCAATGAGGATAGAATCCCATTGGAATGCAGCGTTGCTCATTTCCCTGTTTCACCTCATTAAATATGCATCGTAATTAAACCTGAGAGTATCGAAATTTCAATTCCTCTAGGCGAATAAATTAAATTTGCTAATTAAGCCGACTGTCCATTCATGGTGGCTGCCCAGACGCACGTCGTGCTTAGAAATTATTATTCATGATCCGCGAGCGAATCTCCGAACGAAATGAGTCACGGGTTTTCTATTAAACTAACCAATCCGTTACACGAAGGCCTCCGATGGAAATAGACCGTGAATTATAGCGGTTAATTTCGAAGTTGGAGAGCATCAAGGAAGAGGGAAGATTCCGCTAATGTAAGCCCGTGTGAATGCAACCCTTCCAAAATCTTAGGGAAGTAATAAAAAGACTTCTTTTTTTTCTCTCTCCCGCACATGACCCCTCATCCTCGTAAGAGAGCAGAGGGGAGGGGGAGAAAAGTAAGAGGAGAACTGGCGGCAAGAGAAAGAGAAAGCAGAGAGTAGTTCCATTAAATTGCTCTAGTTTGATGATTTATTCGGCTACCCCCATGAGCAGTTTCCGCACGGGTTATTTATAAGCAGGGCCTGCACCGGATGGCGAGGAAGGAGAAGAGGGGGTAAAGGGGGCAAGGGGGAAGAGAAGAGAGGGTGGAGGTGAGGGAGGCGGAGGAAGGGGTCAGCGTATTGGGTGCCGGGGGTGGAGCGGGCGGCGGGGGCAGGAGTTGAGCGCGGGACGTGAAGATATCGGGTGGGTGGGAGGAGATAAAGGGTATAGGAAGGGTGAGGGTGGGGGTCGGAGGGCGCGGAAAGAGGGGGGAGGATTGGAAGAAGGTCTCAGGGTGGCGTAGGGTACGTAGAGGGCGGAAGGGAGGAGATTTTGGGAGGAAGATTTTGAGAGGGTGGCGCAAGGTTTGTGGGAGGGAGGCTTTGGGATTTTCGCGGGAGAGGCTACAGGGCGGGGAAAGGTTTTATTATTTTTTTTTTGAAGAGCAAGTTTTGGCACAGCACCGGGAGACGGAGAGCTTGCGAAGGAATATGGAGGAAATTATGGTGAGTGTGTAGGCAGGGGGAATTGAGAGAGAGAGTGGTGGAATGGGGGGAGAAAAGCCGCGTGGGAGTTAGCCGGGGGAGAGTAGGCGAAAGGGCTTGGGATGTGTGCGAAGTTGGGGAGGGATGACCGGTTTGGGTTACGGAGAAAGGGGGGAGGTGGGTGCGGAAATGGGGTTGAAATAGGTACGAGGGCTTCCTGTCGGGGGTGTGGGGAGTATATATACTATGGACGGCTAGATTAAGGCGCCCGGACATAGGGAACGGGGGGAGAAAAATAGGGAAGTCATATTGAGTGGCGATGGTCGAACGCAATGTTTCCGAAGGCAAGGTCCGTTTCTGTGAAGAAGCCATTCCAGGGCCTCGCTCGTTCAAATACGAGCCTCTGAATATCAGACTTTCTCTGGTCGTATCCGGGCTCGTTCTGCGGAGTAAACATTTGTCGACCGGCACAACTTTCCCGTGATTAGTATTTCGACTTGGGCGTAGGCTACCGCCTTGAATTGGAATGTTGTGAGGTAGTCGAGACATCAGTGTGTGCATTGGGCACTCATGGTATGTCAGCATCTTTGGACCCCATCTTATTCCCTCGAGGATATTCTATAATGCGTTGGTTTTCCTCGGTTATATTTTCGTATTTCTTAGTCCAATGCCAGAGAATCAAGCGGTATATCTCTCAGTACTCAAGCACGATATTGTTATTAATGTATACAAAATTATATTTTATAGATTATAAATACCATAGTTGATTCTGATTGGAAAACAGTCGTGGAGAAATCGAGGAGTCATTTGGAAGATGATACTTCATCGAAAACTACCCCTACCAATTGAAAACTAAAAATTATCAATTTTTTTATTAAATGTGATGATGATACACTCTGGCATATTTAGGACCGGATAGATATTTCCGATATTTCCCTTAATTTGGATGCCGATGAGCTGCTTGTGCGCTCTTTTTAACATCCAGAAGTGGATCTTGATTGATATTTTAAAACCTACGCCAGTCAAAGTTTACAGTTTAAAAATTTACTTACGCTTAAAAATAACCGTAACCTTTAAAGGCATTTAATCTGGATTTGTAGACAAACAAATTAGGCTAAAATGAAGATGGAAATCATTAGTTTACCCTTCAGAGAAGATTAATTAGGATATCGCCCTGGAAATAATTAATTAATTAATGCTGAATTTTTCAAGAAAAATGAGATAAAGATGTAAATAACCATTGATGTTTGGTATTATAAAGGGGAAGGGGAAGTATTTTTCTTCGATGAAGTTGGAAAGTGTGGTGCGCAAAGCTGAAAATAGCTAGCTCCGTGGAAATCAACACTGGCCGAAAGTTCTGGGTAATTGAGTTTTGCATTACTTTTCCTAAAACATTGCATAAAAATTTTCGTGGAATCCGTGATTTGCTTGCAGCAAATTCAACAAATGATCTCGAGATATCTCCGAAATGTATTAGCTAGTTAGTAGCAAAAGACAAGAGAGACTGTTATGGAGATCGATAGCTCTTGAGAGGGCGGCTGGACGCCGAATAGTTCCAGGCCTTCGTCTTGATTCGCAGCTAATTGAAATTGAAACGGCGACGCTGAAAGAGACTAAGATCAGTTCGTGGAAAGACAAATTTGATTAAATCGATTTTCTCATTAAGAATTCCTTCTTAGTAAAGGTTTTAGTGAATCCCAGAAGAGAAGGAACACTCCATCAAATTCTACTCTAGGAGACTTTTAATCAAATCAAATTCCTTTTTACCGTCTTAACAACTATCTTCTGTGCTCAATGATAAATTACATGAAGACATTTAAATCATTAATCATAAGCTGTAGAGATAAGGGTTATTCCTCAAATAATTACTATAACTGCATTTTTCCATGTTTTTTACTCGATCTACTTGTTCATTTTATCTCGTCATCTTTTTAGGGAAAATAGATAGGGAGCTAGTACTGGCAAAATAGACTGGGTTTCATTCTGACGGTACTATTTGTTCTTTTCTGTTATGGCTACCTGAAGTTTGGCGTTATCATTCCTGTACTAACCCCACCTCTTACTGTATAAATAATGAATTCTTTTTTACCCAGTATGAAAAGAAAAATCAGCTTCCATAACTCCAAATTCTAAAAATATATATGTTATTTAAAAATTTCCCCTTCAATGATTCTTATCGTTAATATTGTGTGAGCGATATTTTTAAGCTAAAATAGATAACTTCGACGGTAGTTTAACCCATATTTAACCGACTAAAATATATAAATGAATGCTCGAAAAAATGTCTCCAATAAATACAGTCCATATTATTACTAGCTCTTTCATATCGATGCAGGGTAGGTTTGTATATGCGTATCTACTCTGGTTTCTATCCTTCGAACTTTTACTTCCCTGCGTTCTTTCCCTACTTGGTCCAGCATTAGTTTACATCGACAGCTATGGAATTTCCTGCAATCCACCACGAGGGTGTGAGGCGAGTGAATTTTCCCCAAACGCACTACATACATGCACTTATTGGTTTTATACAACTTCATTGTACACACGTATTGAAAATGTATCCACTAGGCACGCTGAACTGAATGATACATATTTTCTTAATATCTTCTTAAACCTTCAGTTATACCCATCCAACTAGTTATCCTATCCTTTACCTTCATCTTCCTGTGCACTTTTACTTTCATTGTCAGCCCTTCATAAATGTTTTAATTGCTTCGCCCGTCTACCTGCTTCACCTCCTAATTATGATCCAGCAATATTCCATCCTCCAAGCCGAATAACTTTTCAGTTTTACTACATAGTGTTTTATACAGGTAAATTATGAAATGTCTATAATATTTTTTGTCCTTTATTTTCAAGGTTCATCTATTTCAACCACGCAACGCAGTGCTTTAGATCAAACCCTCCCTAAAATATCATTAAATTTTATAAACTATTTTGGTCCACCATTTGGTAACTCATGGGCAATAAAAAAACTGTAGTAATGTTGAACCCATCGCATTAAGATGATTATCGGGTGCTGATGCAAATATTAATTATTTCCCGTGTCCGTCGCTCCTTCTCTTAAAACCCAGTTCAGGGTGCCAACTTTCATTAACAACTCCTGGCACATGAACTCAAGGGCTCATAACCCCTTGGCTACCTTCACGCCTCTTTACAGAGCCCTCGTTTGTTCACGAGCCAAAAAAGTGATTCGCGCCTCGGTGTCAATAGCAGCTGGAAGTAGATGGACCATGAATCGTTAGTCCTTAATATCCCTCGTGCGCTCTTCTGTTGGAATTTCGCAAATGCCTTTTTGGGAGAGCTGTTGTTTCTTTTTTTAACTTCGGTTTATTGGAGTTGGTTTTGGGGCACATATGGTTTCTTCATTGTTCTTCTCTCATTCTTCTCTATCTTCAATATCATTTTTTCATTTATTGTTTGTTAAGAATGGTTAGAGTGGCAAAGGAAGGACTCGTATGAGAAACATAGAGCAAACAGGGAAGGAAGGAAAGAGAAGAATCATGCAATTTGAAGAGGGTAGCCAATAGAAGAATCGAGTGGAGAGCTGTACAAGACCAATTCCATCATTGTTGACTTATGATGAAGATTGAGTATTCCGTGTACTTAAATTTACATTTTTATACCATTTATGTTATTAGGGATTAGGGGTTTTAACGTTGATTTTAACTTAGCTAGTCTAGCTCCTGCGAGAGATAGTGATGTTTTGGGTATAAATGGCTATGAGTTGTATTAGCAGGACTTGATAATCGAGTATTTGAAAGCGAGTTCATATTGGATAGAGAATGAGGCCATGGCTGAAATGGCTAGATCGTAGGTATTAGAAGTAGAGATGTGATTTAAGAAAAATACGAACTTTGTTGCGGGTTAGATTGGCTGTTGCTTGGTCTAGGATTTGAGCATTAAATTCGGGATAAAGTTTCTGTTGCCATAGGTTGGTGTAACTGAGGTTTTTGCTTATTATAAATCCTGCTGTATTCATTTTTCTCTTACTGAAATAGCCGGCTTCTTGCGGAACAATCCCAGCCTAATGCATCTTTCATGCTTAATCTCTAGTCGGCCCAACCTCCGTTTCTTATCCCAGAATATCCTCCCGCCCGCCCTTTTCGACGGCCCTTTAATCTCTATCTTGCGGTTTCCTTCAAACCTTTCTCAAGTTCCTCCTACCCAAAGCAATTTTTTAAGACGGCGTTTTATTCACACCATCCTATAAAAAGTAGTTTCTCAGTGCCCTTTAGGTTGCGCTGTACATCATTTTGCGATACCATTTCCGCGCAGTACGGCACTCTAATTACAGATGCTTACTAATATATTAATCATCCAAGAATTTAATTCTTGGATAAACTTTCACTTGTCCGATCAGTTGTTTCAACAGCTTATACTGCCTCATTATTTCTTTCAACAACTTTCTTTAATCTCGGGTCATACTCAAAACTTCATCATCCGATTTACTTTCAGTCCATGGCACAGATATCAAAAAATGGTCCATCGTTCTCTTTACTCCGGTATAGGCACCATGAATTCTTCTCCTTACTCTCATTTCAAAAGACATTTGAATATATTCTTGGCATCTCTTTCAAAAATCCTGTTCTTACGGTCAAGCTCGTCAGCTTAAAAGCATCGGAGAAATACTCCTAGGCTTGTGTATTAGTGTGGAATACGATGGTTTTCCGTGGGTTGGATATCATTCTGTCCTTGATAGAATATTCAGTGACAAAATTTTAATTGTTGTGTAGCTCCTTCTCCGTTTTTTTACATCGACAAATGATACAGCCACTTTTCCCCCATTAGCCAAACGCCAGAAAAACTGGGTGACTTTGAGTGGGAAATGTTCGTTATTGAAAGCCTGAAGCTACAAATAACATTATCGTCGAGAGGAGAAAAATTATGACACTGAACTACGCGAAATACCATCATTAGTGAAAATAATTTTTCGTCGATTTCCTGTGCAAAACATGAAAAACGGTAATGTGGCCATAATTAAAAGGCTTCTGTCCTGTAAGTATAATTGCCACCCATTAAATTCCATGTAATCAAGAAATTTATTTCAATACCTGAATATATAAGAGAGTCCTCACTTGTGATTGCATCAAGTAAATATAAGAAATGCAGCCTAGTATTATTTACAATACCCGTATTGCACTTCCGGTTTGTCTCCATTTATCGATTGTAATGTTAGTAATTGAATTCATGCTATTATATTCTCGGGAAAATATTTCTTTACTTTTAACCAATGTTAAATTAAGTTTACAGTTCAGGTAGGTTAGTATTTTTTATGTTTATGCTCATGCTGTTGGGTAATTGTATGGATTAACGGATTTAACTAAAATATCTTATGAGTGAATTGATACAAATTATTTTTCTGACCTCCTTGTGAGGGAATCACTCATAGCCATAGTACATGTTTGTCGATTAATTATTTACCTATTAGGTAGATGTTGATGAATACTGATTACCCACGGTTCGCTCAAAATGTCATTCAACTTTGTATCGAGGAGAAAATTGAAATTTTATGTTTCTTTTGTAAGTAAAAAAAAAAAAGATTTGTTCGGCAGTAAATCTTCGACAGTTTCATTTTGTTCGACAGATTATCAAACTGAACAGCTCAGAAATACTCGCTTATCAAATTGGTCATTCTACCGGTAGCTGTATACCACTAATCTGAGTGATGTAGAGTTGACAATATATTCCACTCCTTGACAAACGAATGTCCGAGATTGATCGGACCCCTACCAATACTGGCTCATGATACTGAAATTTTGCCTAAACTTCAGGATTCCCCTGTGTAGCCCTACGCAGTAATAGGAATGGAGTCTCGGGATTGTCTAAATGCAAGTAATTTTACCAATACTGTTTCTTCCCCCATCAACATGAGAAATACTTTCAATTAAAGCTCCATAGGGTTATGGTCAACGGTCCTTTTTAGGTGACAACACGTAATGAGTTCTTCTTCAACACTAAGATTAAATTATTTAGTAGTAGTTAGCATGTCAATTCAACTCGGTCTTAATCTTGAGTTTCGCGCGGGAAGACTGTGATTTTATTGCCCTTTGCGACATATGTTCGCAGACGGAAAAGAGAGTGGGAAATGTTACAAGTATTTACGATTGCAAGTCTTAAAATACTAAACAGTGAAGCAAAGCACAGGAGAAAACGTTATTCAAGCCGAACTGTGAGCTTATTCACCCATAGCTTAGTTTGATATATGCACTTACTAGGATCATCCTTGGCAAAAGGTCCTAGTACTCTTCCAACAGCATACGCTTTTAAACAAAACAAATTGATCAATACCATCATTACCTTGACTTGATATTCTCCAATGTCTGTAGACATTGTCATCATTGACATCATCGCCTGAAATGGAAAGATAAAAAGTAAAATTTTTCAAGAACAGATCTCAATCCGTCAGATTGTATCACAGTTTTATTTTGTTCATTCCCCCCGACCTAACTGCTTCATAAATATGCGATGAGTGTGGCCACACGTGGCCATTAACGTGACGTTATGATGTAATGGTTTGTTGACTACTTTTTCCGTAATGTTCTCTTTTTTGGCGTGGACTAATGCCGACATCGGGTTTCTCTCCTTCCTTATTCCACTCCTTTTCTTTCAGTGATTCTTCCGATGTGATCGGTTCTATCGTCAATATAGGCTAATGTAAAAGAGAAGGATAGTGAATAGCTTCATATGGAGAGTGGTTTTATATGGATCGGAGACCTAGGTACTTGGGAAGGAGAACACGAAAATATTGCAATCCTCAGAAATGAAAAGTTGTGGAACATGTTGGGAGTGGATACAGGTTGTTGTCTGAAATTAAAAGAAGGCAGAGTAGGTGGATGGAACGAGTACTTAGGAACGGTAAGATACTGAATGTAGCTAACAGATTTTAGAATGGATTTTTCGTAAGAAAGGAAGAATGCGACGAGGAAAATGTAAAAATGTCGACTTGTGAGAAAAAGTGTAGTAAGGGAGCCGATAGATGAATGCAAAGCAGAGTCTGATCACTCATCAAAATTTATCCTAACCGCTAGATCTCTATCTTTAAATGAAAATTTAACCGTCGACAGTGGACAATAGGGGATGTTTGAAGGGTGTTAGCGTCGCTTTTCTGTCCCCTTGTACCTTCCATGGAGCTCTTGATTCAGCCACGAGGTGTTGCTGGATCCCATTGGAGCTGTGGAAGGGGGTGCCTGGGACAGCAAGAGTGCTGGGGAAAGGGGTAAGCAAGAAGGAAAAGGGGGATGGAATGAAGAAAAGTGGGCAGAGTTGGAGGAAGCAAGTTATGCACAGACCGTGTGCTGGAGAGAGGAATAGCGATGCAAGAAGGGAAAGAGGGGGTGAAGAGAATCACAGCAGCTCCCCGGCAGCCCTTTTAAGCTTGAATATTTATGGAACTTTGTTCTTACTGCCCTCTCCCATCCTCAACCCCTCTTTTGCCGCCCGCCTCTCATTCCCTCTGCCCCCACCTCTTCCTTCTCCCTTCCTCCTCCTTTCCAGTAACCCCCTTTCTCTCCAGAAAAAGTGAAAAAGTCGTCTTCCCAGCTTTCTGCCTTCCTCTCACAACCTTCCCCCAACCCCGTCCAACCGTTGAGATCCGACTCACACCAGCCGGATGAACTAAGATCTGGTACCAACTATGTCTTTAATCACTGGATGTAGTGATGGTGTGGTAGCACTGTGTGAGATTTTGGGTTCTAATCTTGAGGGAAGCCTCTTTGATCAGGTCCAGCTAAAACAATTGTGTTGTGTTTTCTCCTTCGGGTATTTGAAAGTCACATGCCTAACTCCTCTAGTGCTATTGATCTTATATTACCCTAAATTATCTCAAGTAGTCTGTCAACATTAGTTGATTTTTTGTGGATGTTTCATCCTTCCCGACCAAAATGTGGATCCTACCAAATCAGCTTTCAAATTCCTACCCGGTGATTGTGCTGATGTGGCGGCGTATTGTACTATAGTGGACAGAGAATTCTGGCTTCCCTTCCTGAGCCACGGCCGTGGCAATGATTGCTCATTGGCCTCACCAGTCCTTATTTGAGTTCCGTGTGTTAAGTACTTTTAGTTCAGTGCTCTATCCGTTGGATGGGAAGTGAAACCGTCAAGCCCTTGATGCTTTCTGTGAAGAACAGGATAAGTTGAGACCGGGCTCCTCTCCAACCTCCGTCCTATTTTTGAGAAAGTCAACTTTTCCCAAAGACCAACGTATTGTTACTGGTGCAAAAGATATCAGCTAACAATCAATTTCGGGTGTTTCCGGAAAAACTGCAACTACCAATCGAGGCAAGGCAGACAGGAACACATGCAGTGAGGATTGAGACTTTAACGATGTAATATTAATTAAATCTTTAAACAATCTGGTTATCTTAAAGCTTGATTAGATGAACCTCTTAAGTAGAGATGGGTCGAATACCAGATCGAATACTAGAATTGTAATTGATATGCTAAAGGTTATTCTGCAAATTAATTTGTTGCCTGTTCAAGTAAAAAGCTAATAGTTGATTAAATTAAAAAATATAATTCTTGTTTTATGTTTTGTCAAATATATTATAAAATATTTTTCTAGAAATTATGGAATGTTGAATAAATTAACTTTTATAACCTGAATAAGTGAGCAGAAAGTGTTAATACACCATGTTCTGTTCATTTTGAATTAATTATGTAGTTCGTCAGCACGCCAAATATAGCGTAATTAGCATCAATATTCGAAGTCTCGAATATCGAATACTTTCTAGTATTCCAGTATTCGCGGGTATTATTCGCACATCTCTGCTCTTACGTATATGAAAATGCTTGCTTCCACTAAGAACCCCACTCATTAGTTCTCTCCTTGGCAAACGCAACTCTTTCACTGATATCCCAGCCACTGAATCGTTTCCTCCGTCCACGCTCGTTACCGCAAAAAAGCCGCATCCCTCTCCTCCCCATCCGCCCCCCACCTCTTAGTCCCCTCCCTGCCGACCACCAACTGATTACACATTCGCATTTTAAACTCTCGTATAACACCTCGAGCCGAACATGTTTGCGGGCGGCCTCATCGAATTCATTGTTCAAGAGAGAGAGGCTGTGTCCTCAACCCTCCCCCACCCTTTTATCCCTCTTTCATTTCCACGTCGCTTTTGTTGTTGTTATTATCGCGCGAGTCGTTTTATTTTTTGATGTGGGTCACGGCGAGGCGGGTAGAGTGGGTTCTTGTTTTTAATTATCTCCTCCCGTACCCCGTACTCTCCCCCCAAAAACCCACCCTACGCCTTCCCTCACTCCTTTTTCTGTCTCAGATTCGAGCCACTCGAATTTCTTTGTTCCACGCCACCCCTATTCCATGTTCCTCCCCTATCCACCCCTTGTCCTTTTTTGATTGCCTCAGCCTGCCCTATCTTCCCCCCTTTCCCCTCTCTCACCCTGTACATCCCCTTCCACTGCTGTTATTTGATTCATTTTCTTTGTTGAGGTTCATTCCCTTTTCAAATCTCTTTTGCCTTCCGCCTCCTCCTCTCCCTTTGCCTGCCTGCCTTGTCTACGGGATAGGATCCGTTTGACCGATGAAAAGTGTTCGGGAGGGAATTGAAAGACGGGCTCCGTGCGCGGCTGAAACGAGACGCAGAGACTTTTGAGGGGGCATGAAAGGTTCGGTGTCAGTTTTCCTGGTCCCACCCTGGAATATTACCAGTAAGCACGTATGATACAAAGCCCAAGGGACTCCCTTCAGGGTGAAAACCTTCCTTATAGGACGGAGGTGAAAACCTCATATATATTCCACATTATCCTACATTAAATATCTAATTAATTGACTCTCCCCATCTTCCTCCTGCCTTTCAGTGAGTCCAAAAAACTTCCTTTCCCTCCTCTTCCGCACTTACCTAACGTTTTCTCCTATACTCTTGAAGTTTCCTTTACTTCCCTAAACGTTCTCTTACGACTTTTTCTGTCCTAATTTTTCTATGTTTCTAACCAAATTCCTGTTCTTTCCTGTGATTTCAACTCTATTTTTTTGTTTTTCTACCGTGAAGCTCACGTAATACAATTTTTCCAGGCCTACCTTTGAAATTCCTTCAACTCTCCATCCTGAAAATACCTGTGAAGTAAACTTTACTCTGTAATATTTAACTATTAGATACTCCTCATGTTGTGGTTGTACTTTCGCAAAATCTTGGGCCGATCTATTAAGAAGTATTTTCGTCAATCTTATCTAACTACCAGTTAACTATAGTTGCAGGGTTATGTTCAGTATCATCATTAGCCAACAATCCTTAAATTTGTCTGACGCAACTCTCCACTCGATTATCCTATCACGTAACCTCTTCATATTTACGCAATTCTTCTTTTTAAATCTCTCACTCTTTGCCCCATTTATCTCTACGATGCCTTCCTTTGCCACTCTTTCATTTCACTTGCTCCTCAACGATTGCCTTCATCAGACCGCCATTTCTCAATAAATGGCCAATTAAGTTTACAGGTTCCCTTCTCCCAGGATTACATTATCAAGTATTGATATTAATCTTATTCCGATGATGCTAGATGTTGTAACCGTTTCCCTATCTTCCTTTGCATTTTCTGAATTTCTTTTTCCCTATTGTGTTTCCCTGTTCAGTTTATCATGCTTTCTAACAGATAATGGGATACAAAAGGCCTTTTCATTTCCCTCCCTCTTCCTCCATCTCCCAGGATTCTGCCTTTATTCAAGTCCTTTTAGATTTCAATCACTCTAATTTATCTTTCTTTCTGCCTATTTTGTCTACTCTTAACCTCCACAAAAAACCTTATCTTCCCCACTATGCTCAGCACTTCTTCATTTATCCCTTGAACATCCTCCAACATACTAAAAGTTCAAGTATATTCCATGAGAAAAAATTATATTCATTTCAAGTTTATATCTGTCCTCACCTCACGTATTCTGTTTCCTCGGCATTCAACTTTGAAGTGCTTTAGGTCCACTATTAATTCGAAGATCATTCTTGCGCTGAACAAACATTATACCCCACGCTTTACTTGACGCCATTCCATTTTAATACGCATATGGAAAATTATAAAAGAGTGGATGCCTTCGAAATATGGTGCCGCCGAAGAATAATGAAGTTAAAATGGATCGACCGAGTGACAGATGAATAAGTCCTAAGAAGAGTGGGAGAAAAGAGATGTCTGCTGAAAACTTTAAAAAGAAGACGAGACAACCTAATCAGCCATATCTTAAAACACGATGGTCTGATGAAAACAATCGTCGAAGAAAAAGTGAACGGGAAGAGTGGAAAAGGCAGGCATCGCATGAGTTATATGTAACAGGTCGTAAAGGACGTGAAAGAAAGGAACTACGTTAATATGAAGAGGTTTGCCGATAGAAAAATCAAGTGGTGGACTGCGTCAAACCAATCCTAGGATTGTTGGCCCATGATGATGGTGATGATGATGGAAAATTATGCAAAGTTTTCACCAAATGTGAACATGATTACGCTTACCGTCTTTGCAAAGATGTGACGTGGCAGGCACATAATTGCTGCTATTACCTATAGCCGTTGATATTATGAATGTCGGATACTCTTATTTATGAGCAAATATTTAAATTCTCAGTGCTGACAAATACGAGTCTAATGTGTGCAAGTTATTTAGTTTTACGCGTATAAAATCATCTGAATACCAAAGTTAGTGTGTACCGCATTCATTAAGACAAGGGGAATATTCTAAATACTGATTTTCTAGTTGATGTTTACTTTTAATACACAAATGCACCGCTATTTCTCACTAGTTCACGTTATTATGGTTAAACATTTATGTGAATACCATGTTAATGATTAGCACGATTTACATTTATCAGACTTTCGTTCGTAACTTTCAGAATGCTTTGCGTCTCCGTCGCAGCTTAGAACGTTAGAGGGTGTTAAAATAATAGAAAAGTGCCAACGGAGCTAGCTTTATCCTACAAATATTTCGAAAGAGTTTCTTCACCTAAATGGAATATATGCTGTTCATTCTTTCCTCGTCCTGGCGCTCAAACTCAGCGACTTTACTCATCCAGTTGCCTTTTTCATTCGCGTTATGATGGAATAATTACATTTCAACGAGAAAAAGAGTGGTGTGTGCTCATTCGAATCCGTTCATGCATTTATTTTTGAAAGCGCCGTTTTATTTTTCCTACACTTGCACAAATATTCACAGAACGGTGTTGGAAAACTCTGTCCTTTTAATTGTGGCCAAACTGAGTTCCCCAGCATCTGATAGACAAAATAACGGGGGAACAAAAGAATAACTCCGCGGGTAAAAAAAAATGTGCTCCAAAAGTGTTCTGTTGCCAGTGCGAGGGTAGAATCGACCGTGCCTCTGCTTTGCGGTCCCTGATATCGCGTGGCAACAATTCATTTTTATATATTTTTTTCTATTCTCGCTCGAGCCTGGATCTGAACTGTAACTGGATAGGAACGCTTCGGTTTAATATTTCATTGGGTGCAGTTAAAAATTGCGACTGGTCGCATGAATGAGAAACTTCGTGGGAAAAACTCAAGCGAGAGAAAATATGGAATGCGGTTGGGATTGTGTCGGTTCGTTCCCATTTGAACCAATTCAGCTGCATAATCATTCGACGGTTCTGTTAAAGCACGCTGAAAAACGTGTGCCATCCCCATTCACTCAGTTTTCAGCGTTTCGCGTCGGGAGGACGATCAAAAGGGGAGGATTTGTCGGTTTACCCTTTTTGATCTCCGAGAAAGCCACGCCATTAGATTTGGGATGCACCAATCGTCATTTCATCCTTGCAGGCTTGCTCAAATGCTGCGCGAGAGAGACTTTCTCATGCTACAGATGTTCTCAAATATTCTTCCCCAATTTTCTAGTGCTTTGAGCGTATTTTCTTTCACGAATGAAAATATGAAACATCTGTCACCTCTAAGGATATCTTTGAGCTCTGAAGTTTTTTAGGGGAAGCAGTTTCTAGAGCTCTGTTTGTCATCCTAAGCAGTATAGGAAATACTTTTTTTTAAATCATCAGTTAATCACGATATGGGAAAATTATTGCTTGGAAAACATTCCAATGCGCTGTGGATATAGGTCCTTTATCACTGTAATTTCAAGAGACGGTTAAAATGTATCCTAAATTGCAATTAAAAAGCTTAAGCTTATTTTCAAATGCTCATTTCAATATTTTATTGCTCATACATTTATTCTTAAATATGTACTATTTTTTATATATGCTTTGTATCCTCGTACTTCCTCATATCTGAAGTAAACGATAAAATATTTTAATTGAATTTTTTAATCATTTTAAAACCTTAAATGTACCACAAACTCCACGGCTATCTTCCATGGAATGTCAATTCAAAATTGATCCCGATGTTTGTAAATATCGTGGCTTCCCTGAACTCTTCCCTTTCGTTTTTGGTTCTGAATCCGAGCCTCATAAGAGTAAACCACTTTTTGGTAGTTTGTTTATGAACCAAATTTCAAACTTTTATTTTAATCAGTGCTCAGCATTCCTTTTCGGTCACCGTGGTGTGTGCTTCGATTTGACTATCTCCCGAGCTGGAAGCCCCTCGGCAGTGAAAAACTATTGAATTTCTTTCCTGTAGCTCAGGGATTCCCAAACTGTGGGGCGCGCCCCCCCAGGGGGGCGTAAAGACATGTCAAGGGGGGCGTGAGCGCGAGACCAGTCAAAAATAAAAATCTCTAAGTAAATAAAATCCATACATTTCTTTAACTAATTTTATGGTGTAGATTTTAAAAATCAACCTTGATGTTTAGAAAACTTAACAATCCACTTGTATAAAACTCTTTTATAGCAAAAATATATAGCTTTTTGTCGATGTTTTTCTCTTAACAGTATTTCTTTAAATTGAAACTTATAATGTTGTATTTTGTGATAGTAAAAATACGTTTTTTTTTCAATGTAATACTTGTTTTTTTCACATGCCCACAAAATTTACTGTCAAGGGGAGCGTGGAAGGTTTCCATTTTAACAGGAGGGGCCGCAGTACAAAAAAGTTTGGGAGCCCCTGCTGTAGCTCAACGGACTCTTTTTTTCTGATTCACTGATTGACCTTTTGGTTCGATCCGTTCACATTTCACTAGTGAGTTGACTTTTATCGATTTCCTTGTACTGCTTCACTACGACCTTTAGGAATTTTCCACGATATTACAACGTTTTTATACCAGGCCCTGCTGCTGAAAAGGTAACTGCACGCCATAAAAATGCAGTTCGCTCAATTCCTTGCTTTTCTGGAATTTGGGGTGAGGGTGTGGTAATCCTTCAGAGTTAGATTATATTTTCTACACTTTTGACGTATTTAGTCGGAAAAATTCAAAACACTATTTTTTTAATGTATGCATAGTTTTGCAAAAATTATCTCAGCATCTTCCTGAGAATTTTCCCATTATTGCAATATTTTTACATCATTATTACTTTATATTGTTATATTTGCTTGTTGTTACATTCCTCAAATTACTGAGCAAGGCATGAAAAATATTTTAGGGTTAAAATAAAAGCCATAACAATCCCATGTGTTGCTAGTTGAATTTTACCCAAAAAAAACACTTTGTTTGCTATTTAAGGAAGTTAGTTTTTCTTTCCTGGTCGACTACTCATTGTCTTTATTTTATTGGGTGATACACACATTTTCTTATTGTCTATCTTAGTGCTTAATTCGTTTTGACATAGGTACTCTTTCTGCACGTCGTCGAATGAACTTTAAGACATTATGTCATTTTGGAAATGGTCGCAAATGTTTACATTTATGATGATAAAGTATTTTGCATCTTGTCTCACGATTAATTAATTTTTCTCTCTATTATTACAGTGGATACCATTATAATCCATTCAGGTAAATCGAATGATATGCCGTAGTAATTGGTATCAAGTTTCTGTCTCAAGTTATACTACCCTGAAAACCTTATCGAGGGTGTTTGGCAGAGGGCGAGTCGTCACCAAACTTATGCTTGTGCTCAACATATATGCACATTTAAATGTACACTGAATAAAGGATACTTTTTTAGACATAGATACTTGTAACTAAATGATTAGAAAAATTATTTATATTCATGTCTAAGATTTTTAGATTAACTGATAATTTTTAGCATAAGGTTTTTTGGAGAGCACATAATGGATTAGTAGAGAGAAAAAATGTATTCAGGTGCTCTACATCAGGTTACCATGCTTCATATTAAGTTCTCTTATTTTTCGTGAGAAGAATGATATTCTAAATATCTTTCCTCTCGAATTAAAGGCCTCTCTCTTCTTATCTAATTAGAAGCCTCACGGCATCTCTCAATTCCTCTTTTCATGATCTAATATAGTATAACGTGAGGCTGTTCTCAAATCATTCCCACCTACATTTATTAACAGGCTTCTAATTTTACCAAAACAACGAGTCTAAAATTTAACCATCGGTCTGATGGCGATTTCCATTCACGTTTTCGTATGGAGCTACAGATACTATGTACTGCAATTCCCATGACGACCATTTACACTGCCTCACGCTGGTGATGGCCGCACCTTGCGTAGAAATGCGCCTGGGAGTCTTGAATGTCAGACGAATGTGGGCTCGCTCCCGGCACCCATTCGTTCCCGCACCGTTCTGGCACCTCGCCTCCGTCACTCCGCCGGGCTCTCGGCTTTGGGGCCAAAACAAAAACCTCACGCCCCGCGCCCATTTATGAGGAATATATTCATGGAGGGACAGACCAGAGTTCTCTTCTCCCTCTTTCCAGCGACCTCTCCCCCACACGCTCGCGTCATTTTGCGCCGGAGTGATTCAAGGATCGCTTTGTTAGAACGAACGCTTGATATCCCCCGGCGAAAGAAGATATATACACACTTATTCGTGGATGGAGATGAATAGATTCAGTTCGTCCCTTTCCCCGGCAGATGGGGGTGGTAGAGGTAGGGGGAGGGAGGAGGTTGTAGGAGGGAGGAGGTTGTAGGAGGGAAGGAGGTTGAGGAAAGGTGTATGCATGCGATAGCGGGGGCGCGAGCCTCGAGTTAAATTGCCGAGCCGTGATTGGTCGTTTCCGTCCCGACTCGTCGACCTGAAGCATTTCCCCATTTCCGGTTCATTTCTCAGCTTATGGATGCAATCCTGAGGAGAGCCCCTCGGAATGATTTTTCACCCGCCTCAAAAGACTTGGGGAAGGGGGTTGGAGGGTGGTTCTTGGTTCCTCTTCCTTCCCGTCACCCTACCCACTGAGCTATGGGTCCTCACTCACCCTCTCCCCAGCCTTACGGCGTCCCCCAATGCAGTAGTAACCCACTCCGCGGGAGAGCCCCTATCATCCCTCTTCCCTCCCCGCACCCCTCCGCGGCCAAAGTGTCTCTGGAGAGCTCTTTCCATCTACATACCTCGTAGAAGGAGGGCTTGTAATAGGGGGAGATGGGGGGGGGGCAGTCAGTATAACGCAAGGTGTAGAAGCGGGTGAGATAGAGAGGGAGTGAGGAAAGTGATATTTTATAGGGCCTCTTTCATCTCGCGTAAGTCCCTCCTGAGTAAAGTAAAGGGGGGTGCTTAGCTGCCGCGAGTGAGGCAGTGGGTTCGCCGTGAGTCTAAAGCCAGCACCACGCACACAAACGTACACAATCCCACATCAAACGTTCACGCATCGTTGGAACGAGCGCGGGGTCCCTAAGAAGTAAGTACGCGGAAGTGAGAGGGGTTCTTTCCCCGCTGGAATGTATATCTCGTGAGTGGGTGAATAAATTCTCTCTTCGCAAAAAAAAGGTTGCCGCGGTAAATTTCTAAAGGAGAGGTAATGGAACCTATGCATTATCGAAAAAATGAACTCAGAACAAGTCAAGTGCTCCAGACTCACCCTAGTTCAAAACATTTCCTATTGTACGTGGATTTTAAGAGCATTCGAGACAGCTTTATAAAAGTAGATTTCGTTGGACTTATGGTCTGTAAATTTCGTGTGGGAAAAGTATTATTTCACACTGGTAAAACCGGACCCCAATATGCCACATGTTAAAGATTTTTTAGGACTAGAGATTATTTGAGAATCAGGTAAAGTCTGTAAAATGTGATCATCATAAAGCAGGAATGTGCAACTTTTTGGAGGAACGAAAATGTAGGATCCCTCGAATTAGATAAAAGCCATAGAAATTCAAGCTGTTTTAAACATAGTGTAACAGATCACATTGCCTGGGCAAGAAAACACTGGCAAAGAAGGTGGTAAATACGTTGAAAGCCTTCCCTCATCTCTTGGTAAAATTTTGCACTGAAATAGTAAAAAAGACTTTACCGGAAGAGTCCAATTTTAAAATAATTGCATTCACATGCCTACATCATTACTCCAGCAAGTGCAGAATTGCTTCCAAAAGCCCAAATAAGGTTTATTATTTATAAATTTCATATCCATCGTCGTGTGGTTCAAGTATTCTAGTTTCCTATGAGTAAAGTACCAATTCGTATATTTCGTTCGATCATCACCAGGAGTATTCTATACCAACGCTAGAACGTTTATAGAGAGTCACTGCTTACCATTTCTGAATAAAGTAGGTCATCTTCTACCTTCATTCCTAGCCAAGCTTAGCTTGGTACAATAAGCTGCCATTCAAATCTTAATTTATGTATAATATGTATCCATATTTTTTTGGCTAAATACTTGCAGTCTTTTTCCGCTGCCTTCATCGCGCATATTTCAAAATTGGCGCCATCATTGGATAGGCCGTTGCACTGAGTTCTGAAGGCTATTTTTGTAGTTGCTTCACCGAGGAGTATACACCGATAAGACTAGTTTTTGTCTGCTTGGTATGCAATAAGATATCTGAAATTCTCGAATCTCAATAATTCTTACGTATTAGCGACAATCCTCTAAGCGTAACTTAGATGAGGAAATAAGGGCACTGGATTCGTGATATTTTCTTTCGGCCTGCACCACGCACATTCTCGCATCCGATGTTGTCGTTGTGTGTGTGCGGAGCCTGAAAAAGATTGACTGGGGAGCGGGCGAGTTTCTTTTTCGCTCGAAAGAAAATCCCTTCCCGTGGTGCATAAATTCTCTCATCGATGCCCCGCACGTGCCAGAATGTGCCGCCCTCAGCACCACACGCAAGGGTGTACGTCAATCGTTGACACACCCCACAAGTGCATTCCGCAAACTTCCTTCCGGCCAAGCAGTTTTCTGGGGCGCCCTAGGAAGTTTCCGGGGGTACCGCAGGAGTCCGAAAGGAGTTTCACCGCCCGCGTCAGATGGTTTTCTTTTGCCGAAACTCCACCCCCTAAATCTCAGTCTACAGAGCGGAAGTGATCGTTACCTTCTCTTCCCACCCCCGCGGGAGAACTTCCTCTCCAACATCACGGAGTACTTATGGCTCTTTATTTGAACGAACCCCGGCACCGATGGTTTTACGGAAATGGGTGAGTACACCATTACGTAGAAGCGGTACCGCCTAGATCAGGAGTTTTAGACAGCTTTTTAGACAGTTTTAGACAGACAGTTTTTAGTTTTAGAGCAAACGTTTAAGATGGAAGACCCAAACCTTTCCTCACAGTAATTTATAATGTTATCGATAACTTTAACGGCATTTTTCCAAATTGAGGACATTTTAATTGATATTTAACAAGTAATCGTATTAATTATACCCTCATTATAATGTAATAGACGCATAAAAATTACTCTCTTTGGTTTTAATCGGTGTAAGCAGCGATTTTCCGTTTCCTGAGAACGTTTTTGTGTCCAGATGCTATTTGTAACTAGCCATTTTTAATTCAAGGTACTATTTCAAGTTGCCAGAGATGTTATGTAACCGATATATGGGTTTATAATGAAACTATGATATGTTTATTTTAATTTCAGAGTTTACTACAAGCCAAATTCTGTCAAACGAATATACACATGTGGCTCGTGATGCGCAGTTATCCGACTCCTATTCTAGATCAATCGAACGCAATTATCAAAAATAGATAAACCTATAATTTATAATCTAAATAAGCTATTTATGTTACGACTTTCTCTCTCACCAAAGGAAACCGTTGGCTTTCCTTAGTGTGAAGCAGAAGATGATTCTATTGAACTATGCTTTTTAACCTTTTTTTCTTGAATTTTGGACGGAAAGGCGGACGAATGACGAGGTATTGAACACGGTTGGGGAGGAGAAAAGAATACTGGCATAAATAAAACAAAGAAAGAGTAGATGGATGGAACAGGTGCTTGAGAGTAACGGAATTTTGTAGGCCAGTATTGAAGCTCTAATTCTGAATAAGGGAGGACGAATAAGGAAAAGGTATTATTGATAGATTTAAGTGGGTAAGAAAAATTCCATATTGAAGGGAAAAATAGCGTTGAGGTGGATCCGACTACTGAATTAAATAACGGAGAATAGGAACGCTCCACTGAAACCCACCCCAACCAATAGAAAACCACCAGTCACCTTTTGTAGGAATATTTTAGGGTAGAGAAGGAGAAATAAGTTATTTCATGGCATCCAACTTTAGTAAAAAAAAAGGTGGATATAGATTGAAAATGAAGCATCGGTTAGGGAGAGGGAGAAGAGAGATGATAAGGCGTGTAATATAGTATTTCATCAGATTTCAAAATTGTGGTCATCGAAACTGTACGTTTACCCATACTGTGATGAAGCTGAATTGTTGAAATTAATGTGGAAAAATGTTTCCTCTCACAATCTTTTCAGCGTCAACCATAGCAGGCTCGTATAATAAATGCACTCACGCCCACGCATGTGAACCGGGAATTAACATTCGCCCCACAGCCCTTGAGGGATGAAAGATTCCTTGAGAGATGTGGGCGTTGACAGCTTGGGCAGGAGTTGGAAAATCGGGAGCGGAACGGTAACAAAGTGGGGAGTCCGGACGTAAAAGAGGAAGGAACGATAAGGGGAGGAATGGCCAAAGATATAAGAGGAGAGAAAGAATGGACCCGGAGATGGGTTTGAGGACACATGGTACGGTGACACTGCCAGTGAGTTGGGCAGCTCGGGTCAACCCATAAACGTCCCGAGGAAGACCCAAAGCTGGGAGGAGAGAATCGCCAGGGCAGTGGCCGCGGGGACTCAAGCAAGGAAGTCGTCTTCATATTGGGTTCTCTCCGGAAATCAGGTCATGGCATATTGCTGACCAAAGCGTTATGGAGGGTCAAAGAGGAAGACTACTGGTGAGTCGCAGACTGTGTAAAGGGGACGGAGAGAGGAAATCTGAAAAGGAGAAACGAAATCCAGGAAAGGAACGAATAGGGTTGTAAGCGTGCCTTGAATGAGGTCATCGATCCCTCCTCCCGTTTCATTCATCCCTTTCTCGGGAACCGTTCCCTGTTATTATCAATTTTATCCCAACCTTTTTATTCTACTTTAGCCGTACTTGCCCTTATGGGCCTGAAACGGCTCAATTACTCTACTCCGTCTTCATTGCTCGTTTTTACTGATGCGTTCCTCGTTCTAAGAGTTTGTGAGTTTCCATTGGTTTAATGGCTCCTTTAGACGAAAAGGCTCTGGGTGATATCTGCGCGGAAGAGCTGTGTCGAAGGGAGTTTATTTGTCCCGCTTAATGAAATCCCTTTTTATATCTTCGTGACGTATCCGAGAGCGGCTGTGACACAGGTTTGTAGATGAAACGTATCGGAAGTAGTGTCTGAGAGTCAAACTCCATTTATGTTTGATGTCAAGCACACATAAAGTTGGTATATGCTTTCCATCTCTTCATGGAATACAGGCATCATTCACGCTGATTGAATGCGATCATTCTACTATTTCTTTGTCGGTATTTTTAATTTTAGATTTTGGAATGTAAGGTTGCATTTTTATTTAATTTTATTGCATTTTTGGCAAAGTCACCGTAGATGTATTTTGTTCCATCCCTGCATGTTGCTTGAAAATGAAACATTATGAACTGACTGAAAAACTGGCCTTATAATTAAAATGTAGCTAGTAAGTTCTTACCTAACCTCCTCAGATGTTGTGACGGATCAAGAGGTTTCTCTATAGTTTAGTCACCAAAGATATTTCATAAATTTATATTTCCAATACCTTTCAGTTTCCTGTAATCATATAAGTAGATACTTAAAGCGATTTACCTTTTTATAGACTTTTGATTCGCCCGCGTTGGACTGTAATAAGGCTTGTTTGGGTAATGAAAAGTCGCGGGTTCGAATAACAACTAGAGGATTGATGTAATGTTCACCCCAGGATTTTGCTTATACTCAAGTTACGTTACACGGTGCGATATTACCACAGATGTTGGGATTTAAGCGGATAGTGATCCCTCGTGTTCCACCTGAGAGTCAGGGTTCGAAGCCCAGTGATTGTAGAGACGGATAATATGTAAACCATTGCCTAGTTGAATGCTGAGCAAGGAGCACTTCAAGTTCAGCTCTCCGTCCGTAGGATGAGACGTTAAACAGTTGATCCCTTGGTGGCTATCGTTTGTCAATAGTAGGCTAATTCCGCCCCTGGGTTTCCATGCCCCCTTCCTAAATTCCATCCTCTTTCCAAAGACCTACCTATACTAAATAGAAAAAGGTTGGCATCTCCTTTCACCAGCCGTGGTAACCAGGTCGTTAATGCGCTGGCCTAGGAACCTAAAGGTCGCGGATTCGAGCCTCGCTCAGGGTATGGATGTTGCGTATGGATTAAGATCTTACTCAGTACATTGCGATATGACTTCAGCCGTTGTAGTACCTAAAACCCAAGATAACTAATCTTAGCTGTCGATTTCTCCCTAATAACTGCCACTACATGAATATTTCAGTTATCACCGGGCACCTACGTCATCAGATATTGATCTGCGAGGACTGTGGCATTTATTTTCTCGCCGCTCGTTTTTCCGACACGTGCATAAATTTTGAGCGATTTCGATTTTTACGATTCCATCAACGCAAATTTTGAAGCAGATCGCACGACCCTCGCATTCACTCTGCCACGGTGTATCCAAATAGTTGCCGCAATCCACCGATTTTGCGCTTATCTGATGAAATTCCTATGTCAACTCCATTATTTATCCGCCCCCGAATAACTCATTTTCCCGTCATTCAAGAGCCGTTCCGTCTCCAGTGGCGCTAATCGCTCATCGGTCGTGATTTCATCCTTTCACTACCCATTCGCACGACTCTGTCCGTGGATACCGTGCTCCCCACGCTCTCCGATGGCGTCCCTTTGAATTTTAGTGATTTTTACATGCTTTCGAAGGGAAGGGACTCATTTAAGCGTGGCGATTGAATCTGTCGTGTTTGTCCGCGGATCTGATTTGCAGTGACTCGGCGAGCGTGGGCTGAAACTCATTGCGTTTCTATGGCTCAGCGTGAATTGGACACGAGTGCAGTTGCTAGAAATTTAAGGGTTGGCCTTCACCGCTCGAAAAGAAAATCTAAAAACGCATCAAGAGGCTTTTAGATCTGAAGTCTTCTTTTTTCGTAGTTATTTTTACGTCATCGTCTAGCTAAGTGAAATATGTCAAACTATAAAAGGTAAGTTTTGCTTGCCGTGGTTATTACTTTGGTACTTTTAGAGTGGGTCTATTACATGTTCAGCTACAGAAATTTCTTTTTGGAAGCAGTTTGGAGTTTCATTGGTCCAGTGATGGAAAAAGTCCTAGCGTTATCTAATTACCCACCTATTTTAAATTACTTTGGAGGAGGAAAAAGGCATCCCTATAGGCATAATTGAGTTTTATCTTGGATATTATACCACAAAGTCTAACTGGAAAACATTTTTAATAAGTATAACAGCATTTATGTTTGTGTTCACTTAATTTTGGTTGATATATATGATTTAAATTCATTCATCTAAACTCGAGTTGGTTTACACGTTATTTGAAATAGTACTTCTTCAACAGACTTTCGTTCTCATGACATCTAAAATTTTGCCTTCTCCTAGGATTATAAGGAAGGAGAATACTGCGATAGAAATCTACATCCCCATATACGTTATACCCCTCGACCCACCTCGAGGTTGTATGGCAGGGGATGAAATATCACCCCCTGCCTTACCATACATGCACTACTTACGTGCATGAAATGAGTGTGAGCTTGAGAGAAATGCGTGAGGCAATGTCGTGGGCTAGAATTATGAGATAGAATTGTCAGGAGTCACAGGAACATAGTGCATTCATGACGCTATGTTAGATTGAGAATAAAAGGCAAATCTATTTTGTAATAACCCTGTATTAACAAATTATTGAAGCACTAGCATGTCTGAAAAGTTGTAGATTGATACCGGTGCCAGGTTTTCCTCCGTCCTACCTACTTTCCCTACTAGCCTAATCAATCTAAGGCTTCTTTAAGAGTGGACTCATTTAAAATCACGTAGAACGAAGTTCGAGTTACTATGTTCTCATTATTTTTTCGTTGAAGAGAAATTGATTTTTCTTTAATTGTTTTATCATCCTATTTTCCTGCCATTATTTTCTTGATGCGCTTGATTTTAACATTTTTCTCCCAAGTTACAACAACTGAGTCTATTACTCTACTCCGCCTTCATTGCCCGTTTTTACTGATGCGTTCCTCGTTCTAAGAGTTTGTTAGTTAACAACTGTTAATGATTATAGGGGGTTAGAACTCCCGATTGAGTCGTGATTGATTGATTGTTACTCCTATTCATTATTTTTCCTTGAATTACTAATGAATAAAATCTTATTCGTGTCGTAAGAACTCAGTTTGGTTCAATAAGTTTGTTTATAAGGTCGAGTTAAATTTTACTCTAGGATTCCAATTAGCATTGAATGCATTTCGAATGTGAATTGGTTACTATCGCTACGCGGTGTTAAGTGAAATTACTCATTCAATTCCTAGCTTAAGCGGTCGTTTTGTTGAAAGAGGTATATTCCACAGGGATTCACTGGTGTATGAGCTGAAGCACACAAATGTGAGCGACATTTCCAATCTCACCAAACGCTTAGTCGATGCGAAAATAGAAAAACGATCAACTTTTTCCTTGTTTTACGAAAATCTCCTTCCCACCTGTGTATCTCACACATGATGATACCAGCTTATCTAAATAGAAAGGATATTTTCATAGAATTTATCTACGCATTTCAATTGCTATTCAAATCGAATTAGTGCAATGTCATTCCACTCGTCCAAGCGCATGTATTACCTCACCCACTAGTACATAATCACTCCTTTCCTAAATTCACTGTGTATTTCGCCTGAAAGCATTTTATACCCTTTTTATGAGCGTACTGGCTTCATATATTATTGCGCAGTCTTGTTTTTGCTATCTTTTTTTTAATGATTTTTTCTCTCTCTTTCAGGTGAGTGAAGCGTCATTAACACTCCATTGATGGTGACTGAAATTACCTCAAAGAGTAAGTCGTTGACTTCGTCGTGGTGAGTACTTACGGCACGGCAATACCTGTAACCATCATATTTTCGTGATCGCTTTTCTTAATATGAACTTTTGTAAACTAACTTCTCTCGCAAAAACTTGATGGGAGTAAATATTCAAATTGAAAAGATAGTTTCGCGGATAATAATTGTTGTAATTAATGACTCCGGGCTCGGAGGGAGTTGAAATTCTGTTTCAGTATTTTTAAAGTGCCCTGCATCGTCATTTACCGAGAATTAGGGTACGGTTTTGGTCACTCGCTCTTGAACGCTCTCAGTACTTGTGTCGGTTGAGTTTTCACCGCTCATCTCCTGTGTTGACTTCTCAGGAAGCTTTAGGCGCCCTGAAATATAACAATCTAATTATTTGTCGAGGCTCCGCGTGAGATTCTCGCCACTGGTCCAATCGTCATCCACGGTGCCGAGGTGTTTGCCTCGAGAAATGTTTCTCCTCTTCGACGAAGTGCGCTTTCCATCATCCACCCCCGCCCCCATCTCCACTCGAGTTGCTATAAAATGTCAATATGTTTACGGAAAAACCTCCTCCTGCGTTGACCCTTTCAGAGGGAAACTTGGCTTGCTTTTAAGTACTATTTCCTAGGCCAAATAACGGCAGGATGGGGGAGACCCTTAGGGTAAACCTATCCGCTCCACTTTAAGGGTACAAGGGAAAACAAACAAACTCTCGAGCACAGTCCTGTCCTCCTTCTACCTCTAGAGTAGTCTTTCCTTAACCTCCCTCCCTTGTGTCCCTCTATCGCCAGCCGCCACGCCCGCCCCATCCCTTCCGAGGCAATTGTTTGACTTCCATTTCGTCCTCCCCTCACTTTGACACCGCCCTTCAAACTGCGTCCACCTCTTCCCGTCCCCTCCGTCAGCCCTTCTCCCTCCCTCCTTCTCCCCCTACCCTAAACGCATCGTCCCTATGTGCGTGCTACCCTACAGACGCCCTGCAAGGCCCGATGCCCGGCGCCGTCGTTTCCGCATATCGCGGTGCGCCCAGGAGGGCTTCACGGGGTGAAGTGCCCCCACTTTTATTCCACCCTGTCGTGAGACACCAGAACAGGTGTTAGGGTTCTACATATACCTACCCTTTTTCACCCTGAAACCACCATCGAGAGCTTATATATTTGTAATTTATTTAAAAAATTAATATAGTTTGCGTTGAATTCATGATCTGTTCGTAGAAAACACGAATTCTAGTATCTCTCGCTGCGGTAGTTAGTTTCTCAAAATATTTCTTATCTTCCTGACACAATGGTGTACTGTTGAGACAGAAATATGTCCACAGTGTCAGCCTGTCCAGTCCCTTTGCGGCTCCTAGATGGCTGGTGGACCGGTAATATGAGTTTTATTCCATTCCCTCAGAAATGGTGGTAGGTAACAGGTAATTCTAAGGCTCAACAAAAGTGTATTATTATTTTCATTAATATTCTGCCGTTTAAGGCTAGTTTTGAAGAACAAATTCTCCCCATCCCTCCTCCCTCTCAAATTATGTCCTTCTTCAGTTCCGCATACTTTGTACCACCTATCCAAATCAAACCAATCGTGTCATTCTATCCAGACTACAAGTTCTTCTCCTTCTCTCTGCCGACATTACATTCTCCATCCTACTCTACACCCACAAGACTTTTCATACGTAAAAGAAAGCTGAAGGGGTAATGGACGGGAGGATATTAAGTGCAGAAGAGGTAAGAGAAAAATCAGGCAGGCGGAAGGTATGTTGATTTAAAACGGGAGTTTAAGTAGGGAACTTGATTAGACCAAGAATTAGATGATATAATGTGGGGAAATGCAGGCAGCAGCTACCTAGAAATCCACAAATTCACCAACTTTGAGGAAACCTTGATAACGATGTGATGACGGTTATTCGAGGGGAGCAGACCGGCAAATAAGGTCATTTGCGCAATCAGTGGCTAATTTTGTATGCAATGGATTCTCATGGAACAACGAAAGGGTTGAAATAAACCCGGCGTCGGCGTTATTCTACTCCTAATGAAAGTCACCTAGGAGTCCACGGTGGAACGTCCCATCCGACGGATAGAGTACTGAACCCAGAGTGCTCTCCGCTCAGTACTCAAATTAAGTACCTGTTTATCATTTAAAAAATCTCTGACAATGCATGGATTTGAATCTGGGATCTTAGGGTCTGAAGGCAGTACTCTAGCCAAGGCACCAATCCTAACCCCCTACTAACCCTAACTGTTGATAATACTGATAGGTTGGTAGTCTAAAATGGAAAGGTATATCCCTTTCATTCATCATCAATATCACTGTTAAAATATCTATGGCAAACAATTTACTTTCATGAATCAGGAGAGGGAATATTGCAAATGGATTTCCGAGTATAAGGCTAATCTTCACGTATCGATGGTCGATGCTGTAAAAACTTGAAATTTTGGTGAACCAATATTTGCGTTTCAGGTACCCTGAGATAATTTTTTTTCTCTTTTGTTAGTGCTTTCGCATCATCGTCGTCCAGTGATGGATATTCAATATCATAAAATAAATTCCCTTTACGTCTGAGCGTTTTTCCTATCGTCGTTCGAATTTCCATCAGTCAATGCTGTTACGAGTTAAGAGTTAGATGCTGGAGTGTTTGCACCGCGAAATGTTTGGTTCACTTTTGTGGCAGTATTTATCTAAGTCAGCCGTACGCTTTTTCCGAGCGCGAGTCCTTAACTTCAAGGTGACCCTAGAATCGGGCTGCTACCCTTCCTGCGTAAAGTTGGGTTTTGTTTGACACTTGGATGATGGCCTCGAATTGTCCACACCCTCGCGAGTCACGATAAAAGTTGGTGGTGAGCCAGTTGCATCAATGTGCATTCAAGGTGTAGGTTGTCCATTCAAATCACGCCAACGTCGTGAAGTTTTAGATTTCCCGTAGGGGAACAAAAGTCAATCTTCACCTTTTGTATGGTGGGAGCCGTAAAGCAGATTTTTTACGCGCTGCTTTTTGGATTAGATTCGATGGATATTTCATGAAAAAAAACCTGTCTGTCGATTGATTGTGTAACATTGACGACGTGTATTTCGACAAATACATCTTTTTAAGGGGCCTGATAAACTGTCATCAAAAAGATATTTGCAACTTCTCCAGGAGATACAATTAGGTAACGACGATTAATGATGCGGTATCATCAAATAAACAAACGAAGATTCCACTTGGATTTGAGGTAATTAATTTCTACAAGATTAAAGGAGACAACATGCTTTTCAGGGGCAATGGGCATTGAAACTCAAGTCTTATTGAATTTTATCGAAATTCCGTTTGTATGCTTTAGAAAAATATACGAAATTGGTGTGAGGAGTAAATGTTGACTCCTACTCAGTTTATTCCGCACATTAAAATTAATGTTACCTAAGTTATTTTCAAATCGTTGTTCACCATGTGATTTTTCAGAGTTTTCAAAATGTATTTTGAATTTTTTTTTCGATGTTTTGTTGAAATTCGTTCTGTCTGAGTTTTTATATCATCTTGGGGCAGGGAAATATTTCTGTGTTGAAATTCCTGTTCACGTGGACTGGAAATAAATCAGGACTTAAAAGTTTATTGGAGCAAATGCCTTTTGTAAGCTTGTTATTCTGCTTAAATAAGTGTCAAGTGGTGAATTTGGTCACTATAAAAGAAATGATGGGGTTACGAATATATTCTGTCAATATTTAGAGACATTGGTTGGAAATAAGGATCGAAAAAGTTAAATTTTAACCCCTAAGTAATCGCATAGTTCTATTTTTTCAACGAGTCCATCCCTTAAGCATCTCTAGCCTTCGAACGAAATGCTCGCGAGTATTTTTTACTGCTCCCACAAGGTTTTTCTTTTGATTTCAATCAACGTATTCCAAAATGCTCTCTTTGCAATGATCAAGAATATATATCGTGCATTTGAATACATTTTGTAACGCTCAAGCAGGGTGGTCCTTATACATCCTTTTGCCTTTCGCATGATCTACCCCTTTTTGTTTCAAGTCTTTAATTTAGCATCTACGTCGTACCGCATTCATTCCATGGGCTCTTTTTTTAACTTGCCATGTAAGCACTTACCGAATCCCGAACCTAAATTCTCTAGTATCGCTGTTACACTACATCTCTTCTTCTTTGAGCACGCTTCATTTTTTAAAATCTTTAGAAGTCTGTATGTTTTATCCTTTATTTCTGAATTGAAAACATTCTCCATACCATGAGAAAAACAAAACACTTCCGTGGTCATTAATTTACTGAAAATGCATTACCTTTAGTCCTTTTCCCCGAATAATTTGTTTCCGACTACTCCATAATCTTATTCCTTATGTTTGATCTTTTATATAGAAGTTGTGTCAATGCGTACTGTTTACACTTTTTTCTGTCCGAATACTCGTTACTTCAATTGTAAATATTCCAATTATTGTGTGTTTGAAATCTTATTCATTTTTTAAGTTGTTCGTTGGAAATGAAGTCTATTCGTTCGTTCGATCAAATGAAATCTATTTGTTTCTCGAGTTCCAACGTCAAAATGGAATTCGTATAGTTGGCTTTGGGAACTTTAATTGTGTGGTTTTAATATAAGGTCTTTAATTGAACACCAGGAATATTTTATGCTGCTTTCTCGGAAATATTTCTATCACGCTGACGTTTTCCTTCTTCACCTCAATGCGCGGCCCTATATTTTCCAGTCGTATACTTTATATTTAATTGTGTATTTTGTGTCGGTTAGGGTTGATTTTAATGGATTTCCCCTAATCTTCTTTGCATTTCATTCCCCTAACGACTCCACCCCTTCAGTATTACTTTCTTCGGGTGAGCATATTTCATACCGATATCCATGCGATCCGCGGTGGGGTTGGTAATGTTCATCCTTCCAGTACTCATTCGCTTGTCACTCCTTTTATCCCCTTAACCTCATGTTTTCCACCGGTTCAGCTGCGTCATCACACCAACCAATCCTCTCAAAGTCCTTCAAAACATCTCGCGGCCATCAGCCTCAATATAACCGCCGCTCCGGCTCTCGCATCCGAATGTGGAAATTCCCCTCCCCCACCACTTACAGTCCTCTCTCCACCCGGCCAATATGGATGTGAACGCATTTCGGACCCCGTTTGAGGACGGCAGTAGGGGCATTTGGTGAGAGCTCCCGAGGTTGGGTGGGAGCTGTGGTGTGGGGTTGAGGATTAGTTGGGATTCCGCGGCTAAGACCGGCGCCAAGCGGGGACAAATAAGTGGAGGAGGCGAGAGAGAATGCTTTTGTGCGTGTTTACAGACGCACTCTCACTAGTAGATGAGGGCGGGGGAATGGCGGGCCGGGAGGTCGCTGTTTTGGGAGATGAAGGTTTCGGGCATTTCGAAGGTAGCGCGGGGTTGGTTTGGGTCTCCGGGTGCGTGCGGTGTTTCCCCCCTCGCCGAGAGAGGGTGGACACCTGGTGAGTCTTATGAAGGGATGCTTCCCCCGCCTAATACCCTTTGTCGACCGCCGAGGATATCAATTTACATGCGCAAATGGTTGAAGGTGTACCTCTGCTTTCTCTCCTCCCCCTTTCTCCGCTCGTATTCTCCCCATCGAGTCGAAATGCCACCCCATTGACTCAACATGTTTTCCTGCGTAGCTCTCGCGGGTGTCGAGGTCGGCTAGATTGATCCCAGATCATCATAATCATCAGTTAACAATCCTAGGATGGCTTGACGCAGCCCTCCACTCGATTCTTCTATTGGCCAACCCCTTCATATTGACTTAGCTCCTCTCTTTTACATCCTTCACAACTTACTCCATATACTCATACTACGCCTGCCTTTTCCATTCTTCCCGTTCACTTTTCCCTCGACGATTGTCTTCATCAGGCCATCGTGTCTTAAGATGTGGCCTATTAAGTTGTTCCGTCTTCTTTTTAAGGTTTTCAGTAGACATCTCTTTTCTCCCACTCTTCTTAAGACTTCTTCGTTTGTCACTTGGACGATCCATTTTGTCTTCATCATTCTTCGGTAGCACCACATTTAAAATGCTTCCAGCCTGGGCTTCTCTGCTGTTATTATTGTCCATGCTTCGCTGCCATGAAGTAGAATGCTTAAAATGTATGTTCTAATAAAATGTTTCCTCACTTCCACGCTTGTATTTTCAGCTGTAAGCAGAATCTTCTTCTAGTAAAATGCCCTTTTTGCTTGGGCAATTCTACTGGCAATTTCTCTTTTACTTCGGCAATCGCTGGTTACTCGGCTTCCCAGATAACAGAACTCTTCCACCTCCTCGATTTTTTGTTTTCCTAGTTTAACATTGGTCCTTCCTTTCTTCTACTGCATACCAATACCTTAGTTGATACCAGATACACCTGGCCTATTACGCTTCCGTCTCAGAGATAGGGATGTGGGTGGAGACGTGATTGACGAATGTATCTACTTTCCATATCCAAGCTTGAGTTCATATCCTGGCGTTTATGCTAGCAAGAGCACTGCAAGTCCAATATCGCGTCCGGTGCTTGAGACGTAAAACTGTGGACCCCTTGTAACCGTTCGTTTAGAGCAGGCTTGTGCTGAATTTCCCAATCGAAAATGATTTCATGCGCTTAGAATCTAATTGTGTATTAATTTCAATATATTTCAAAACAGCAAATCTATAATTTGGAGATATAACTCCCTCAAAAGTGTTGGTATAAAAAACTTCAAAATAATTAGTCTTGTGTTTATCAAAATATGTAATAACCTACTATATATAAATAATTTCCGTTAATTTTTTCCACATTAAATTCCAGAGGTTTTTAGTTTTATAATATTATTGGTGCGTTGAAAATAATAGTCGACAGGTGCTTCAAACAAATGTAAGGATTGATGACTGTTGATGATGAGTTCCTAATCCATTGGTTGCGCGTTACGTGCATGTGAGGTTGTTATTCAACCGCTGCTGATGACCATACAGAGTAGTTTCAATTTACATTGCCAATTGCAAACTGTAGTTGTGGGTACCCTTGAGTTTTCAATGTCATGCGGAGTACTCTATTGGACACACAAAACGCACTCTTCCCGCAGGGAAAGGTGTGGTGTGGTTTGGTCGAACTTTGGGTTTGGAAAATGGGTTTAAATTGGGCCTTAATGTCCCGGACGACTCTGAGCGCGCCTTATAATGCGAAGGTCCCTTTAAGGTCGTCCTTCCCATCATCAGCCTCATTACCATTCTCCGAAGAGGGCCTGGACGTTTTGAGCTCTTGGGAGCCTTTGAGTGCCTGTGCATACCCGCCTCGGTGTATTGCTGAATTTCTATCGCGTTCCACCATTTACATATGTTAATTCTAAGCCTATGTTCTTTGCGACAGTGAACAAAATGACTCGATAATTTTCTCATATGGTATCGATATTGATTCCTAAAAAAGATATGGATGATTGAGCTACGGATTAGTTCATATGTCTTTCCTTCCGTAATAGATCAGAGAGCTAAGAAGGCGTGGTAATGATCGGATTGGATTGGTATGTACTAGCCTAGTTTGTGGTTTGTTATTCATATGTTTACAGCTACAAATTCCACTGATGAATAATTCCTCTTTCGTGGCTTCTATACCCTGTGTATTCTGTTTGAGAAACTGTTTTCTTTGGTTGTTTTTCAATCATTTAATGGAATTTCAGTTGGTGAATCCCCAACTTTTTCTTCCCTTAGTGCTATGCTTTTTTGATTTGACGATCATCAGGACAATGCATACTTTGTCAGCAGTAGCTTTAAACACCTATATCGATGTCATTTCGAACTAATGGCGTTAGTTTCTCAGCCTCGATACTCTCCTTCCTCGTCCTCTCCAGCCTTTTATCATTCATTCATATTAGATCAGTTTAAATCGTTCATACTATACATTGCATTTTATGATATGTCCGAGGTATTCTAATTTTCGCGACTTTATCGTCTATAGTTATTTTTATGATTAATAATTAATTTTTTTGCATTGTAGTACAGGATTCAATTTCCTTGGTAGGTATGCATGTATTTGACATGCGTTAGTACATAGGTTCAAGTATTTAGTGCAGTACGCATGTATTTTGCTTGATTGTCGATGATTCACTTCTTTCCACAAACACTCGAACTAGCTTCGTACTAATTTGATGAAAATCTAAATTTTCGTCGCCCTTAAAAATAATCCCTCCCTGATTACAACTAACCGTTTTTGCTTACAATATGAACGGTGATCATGCACATCCCTTTCAATACCCTGATAGCTGATGTAAGAATAAGTACTTAAATTGAAGGCGCCAGATCTAAAAGCCTCTCGTTGCGTTGTAAGATATTAGTTGTGAAGGCGTTTAAGTCCGTATCACACTATTGTTTTTCGTTTGAAGAAGACGTTTGTCGTTTATTGACCTCTCGGTCAGGACCGGTCGGTTGTGCAACCGCAGCCAATAGGGTCTTGCCTCTCGGTCTCGTGGTGTATTTGCTTGCATTTTATGCATATCTTCACTTAGTTTTCATTGTATTCTTAATATTTTTAGGTTTTGTGCATAAATTGAAATGGCAACAATCAAAATAATGCAACATGTAAACGTGAAGAACACGTGATCGCTAGGTGAGAGACTATTGGCTACGGTTACACAAAGCACCGATTGGAAATAGACGTGCTTCATCCGAGTGCTGATAGGCGTGGATTGGTCGACAGCGCAGCCGTAACCGACAGTGGCTAGAGTGATTTGGGCTTTACGGTTGCTCACGGAGTAATATGTGGATGTAACCTTAGCAGGCTTGGATGTCGGCGTACTTTCTCCCCTTTATTCATTACTCTCCTCTCTCCCTTCACAAAATTCCACACCGTTGCCGTGAGCTGACAACATCTTTCATTTCGTCCCCCACACCTCCCCGCTCCACCTCCTCTCTTCCTCTTACCGGCACACCGCTTTTCATCCGCGGGTCCTACGAGACGGTGTCTCCACGCGATATCGCGTAATGTGACGCGCTCTCGCGGTATCGGGAGGGAAGGGCGGGCCCCGTTTAATGAAATGGGAATTCTAATCGTTCGATCCTTCGCTCCCCCCCGCTAATTAGTGTTTGGTTTAATCTACGTGCTTCCAGGAGGGGGGGAGAAGGTCTCACCCGAGTGGCTTTCTTCGGCGACTCTCTCGTATAGTCGGCGCCTGAAGTACTGCTTAAGTCAGGTGAACTATTCCTCTCTCGCTGCTAAGGAATCACCAACTTCCAAACTTTGCCTGTGAATTAGTGATTTAAGGCAACGCTCTCTAAGTCAAGAACCAATTTTAAAGTATAAAAATTCATTAAAGGTATCATTTTTAAATATTATTCATAGCTCTTTACCAGGTTTTAATGGGATATGCTTACTCTGTTGCCTATTTTCCGAACGGTTCTCCGCATATTTATGTATTACTTCGGATAAGAATATTTCCTACTTTACATCATAGTGTTTAATTCAATGCATTATTCTTTATTCACCTCTTAGTTCCTCATTTGCCTAGTATTTTAGACCCTACCTTCAGCAAGCTATCTTACGCCTCGTTCTTGTTACATCCATCTACCTTCTCGTATTTACCGCCGACAAATTTAATTTCTTTAGTACATTCTCATCTCTTCCTAGACTTCGGATCTTGGATTTTCAGGTATCAAGCACTTTTCCTTTTATCAGTCAGGGGTGTTGTCTAAAGATTCTTTTATTATTAAATCCATGTTCAGGTAGAACAGACTTTCCGTTAATATAATTTGTATTACCCTGACCCCTACTCTAACCCAATATGTTATGTAAATAAGAAAAGCACCATTTCATTCTATGTATACATATGTTAATTTATTGCCTATCAACGAGTGAAAGGTTAACGAAGCATGAACAAAAATATTTTTAATCTTTTTTCTGGGAATATAAAAAAACAACCACGAGCCAGAGTCTACTAATTCGTTAACTTCTCTGTTTATAAATGGAATCGTTGTGAGGCTAATATTATCCAATGTATAGACTTCTCAATTATATAATAGAAAACTTTGAATGGTCCAATAATAGCTATAAAAAGTATGGTATAATCGCTATAAAAAGTAGGTATGGTGGTGTTCACTGTACAAAGAGTTCTAGTTTTTATGGACTTTGAACTTTTCTTAACCATTTAACTTTAAAAATAGTACAAAAGCAATATCTTGACTTCTCATATGTATACCACCATTATGGACACAGTATGCTTTACTGTTTATTGTTACACAGTAATTGACTACCTTGGTTAAGGAAGTTTTGAGATTATGCCGTTGAATTTGACTACTAAAATCCCAGCAAGAAATAATTCTCAATAAGTAAATGCTTGAATATCGTCAACTATATCGGACGAAATCGTTATTTTCCCTCTGAATATGCCTCAGGCAGTTGCATAAAACATGCATCATATATACCCAACAAATCAACTTTGAAATGTACATTTCCCCTAATGTTCCTGTATGGATTAAGCATTATTTAGTAAGTGATGCATCTCAATTCACCCTCCTGATGCTCCTCAACGTATCTACGACATTCTCCGATTTCTCCCATTCATTTATGACGATTATTTCGTCTATTAACGTCCTAGCCGGGAGCTCCGTGAAAGGCTTTGAAATAAGCGCCATGAGAAGAAGCAGACGTATTCAGCTGCTCACACCTTGATAACAAGCTAATTTCCAAGGCGCTCCTCTACCAAATGGGATCATTTTAGGGAAGCATTAACTTCATCCGCTTAAGGTGTTCCGGAAATAATTGCTACTATGTTAAGCCTCTCTGAAGGATTCAGTATTTTGGGGCAATGTGATTGAGTGTGGTATTACAAGTCCCATATCGAAATGAACCGTACTTGCTGGAATCGTGAGTTTTCATTACAGCATTCACCAAAATAACTTTAAACGTTTCACGTGGGATTACGGCTCTAAGTTAGAATTTTTTTAAACTGTAAGCGGGCGCCTTTTGCTTTATTTTACATCTACACGTAGTTGCTCAGTGAAACGTATCTTTTGCATAAAAAGAGGGAATTGATGGCCTATGAGCCTGGATTTTAATTATACCCATACATACCATATTCCAAGTAACCCAATTCTTTTATTTCATAATGGTATATTTACAATGACTTCTTTTGAGAGAGTCAAATCCTTTTATTGCATCGATATAAATGTTGAGTGACTGTAAGAGTTTCGTATTTGATATTTTTGTCGCGCTTCATAATGAAAGAATATTGGTACTGCTGAAGTCGTACGCCGAGGCGTGCAAAACACTTCGTAATTTTAAACGAAAAAACGTTTTCTCCTCGACGTTTTTCGTTTTTTATTCCACTTTCCTTGGTTCGACTCACTCAGAACCATAAACTCGCGTATTTCATTAGTTAAACTATTCGGTGTAAAGTGGAGAGCTTCCGTGGGCAGTAGCACGTCTCTACCACTCGATTGAATCACTCAGTTCCCGTGGCGTTTTCCGCTTCATTTTCCCCGCATTGCCCTCGTCTTTTTTTCCGGTCCGTCCTAAGTCTTTCCTCCGTCTCCTCGAGCTCGCTAATAACGTTACCAACCTAAATAACTTCCCTCGAATGCACGGGTTGCGTGTCCGATTACCATTTCCGCGGCGGTTTTTCCGCAAAATGAAATTGGTCTTAGATGACGTGTGGAATTTCAGTTTCGTATTCCGAAAAGAAGTCGAGAGTTGGAAAAGGAAAAAAAACGAAAGATCAAGCGAATAAATTTACGTTCCTTCTCCTCGGAATACTGAGTGTTTTCATGGAAATGAAGTGAGGGAGAGGTGGAATTTTGGAGGCCACGGAGAAGACTTGACGAGTTAGGTACGTAATATTTTGAAGTCTGACTGCTCGCCCGCTTTTTTATGCGAGGAATGGTTCTTTTTGTTTTCACGACGAGTCAATTTAGATCAATTTGGAATGGTTCCACTGTGGTATCAATAAATTATGTATACAAGTGAGCCCAAATACTTCCTTCCAAGGTTGTTTCTGCAGCCTATGATCATCATAAAAAGCAGAAAGAGCGGAGATTTTGTCTTATGGCTTGCAATTTTACCTTTGGCGCATTTTTGGGCATTTGTTTAGTTAGTAATTTTTACTTAGTTTTTGGACATTCGAAGTTTAGATGAGAACTTGAGGTTTCTTATATACATTTATGTAGAGGAAACTGAAAGTAGTTGCAGTATTTCGATTTTTACACCACATTATTGATGTATTGCCGTATGAATATGATATACACTTATCCTTGAGTATTATTTATGCAAAGGGAGCAAGTTTTTTTTTATTAAGTCACTGTAAAGTTTAAATAAAATAGCGGTAAGCTCCAAATTGTTCATCTACTTTCTTAAGATTTTGGCTTGTGTTCTCGTCTTCTATTATCAAACCTTTTATATATTTCATCACTACTTTTTTTTCTAAAAACTCTCTGAGGAGTCCTTACTTTGAGCTTGGACACGGATAAAAATTGACGTTTATGCGAAAAATAATGAAAATATTTAGTTATGATGCTACCGTCTTCATAAAACTTTCATCGATGCGTAATATTCGAGACTTTTCTGAAAATATGAGTGATTTGAAACAATATTTAGGGTTACCGAACAGCTGTATGTAAGCTGTAAGATCAACAATAAAATTAATTTTGTTACATTCCACACAGTTAATTTTGTTATTTCAATCTGTTTCGGCCCATTCAGGTCATCAAAAAGAGTAAAATATTCTATATTTATTCTCTACGCTATTATATCACTCTGATCTTAACAACAGAGTTTATTTTATTTTTGTCAATTTCGATATTCCACAAAGTTAACTTGCCCGCTATTGCTCTGAAGCTGTAAGGCATCCATTCATCAATACACCAGAAACCTAACGTTATTAAACCGCTCAACTTTACGCTGAACGAAGCTTTACTAAATGATCCCAGTAAAGGTAAGCGATCTGTTGGTAAATTTCCACAAATTGCCGCTAATTAACTCTGTCGGAGAGATTATATGGGAGTGGAATTAATGACCGGAGTTTAGCACGCATAAAATGAGAAATACTGTGTGCGGCAATTAATTTGTATGCTTTTTTCCTAATATAAATCGTGATTATGATTAAAATGCATTATTTCGTGTACATTTTTTCGAGTTTTCCCTCAAATTTCTGGGGTGGTCCCCATATCTCCACCCTTCGCATGCAGTCTACCTTAAACGACTGTAATCCTAATGGCCCCACCATTGTCCATATATCATTTTTATTAATTTTTACGCTCTGATAAATAGCTGGGATAACATCGTGCCGGGGCCATTTCGAGCGGATCTCCAATAAAACTGCGTTCCCCGCCGGTTAGCGATCCACAATCCCCAGGAAACCTCGCCGAGCGGAGAAAGTTCCCCTCCCCCCTCCCCCCCGATTCCTCTCCCTTGTATAAACGGCTCCTTCCAGTCCTTTCTTTTCGCTGACACATCGCTTTTGGATTCCGCCTCCTTACTTAACCATTCTTCATCATGAATCTTTAATTGGCCACCGCCTTCTTCAAATATTTCCCTTTCTCAAAATCCTCTCGGTCATCTTCCCCGTTCTACCATGTCCCTCTCCCAGCTATTTTTAAAATCTCCACCGCTCCACACCCTTACCGACGTCCTTGCCGCCACGGAGGTCCTCACCTCTCCGTCAAAAGGGCAATTTTGCCGTCGCTATTCCCTTTGGATCCCAAACCCTTCAAGCTCTTAACCCTATCTGACCCTTCTTCCTTCCCCTCTCCTCCTCCGAGCACCCCTGTCCCCCTTTCCTTTCCCGTTTCCCCTCTGCGCATCCTATCACCCCTTTGCCCTTACCTTCCCTTTTTCCCTCATTGCCAACCTTCCTTTGCCTCCGACATTAGCCGTCCATACGCCCCCATCATCCTCTCCCCCTCTTTAGTGAGCCTCCTTCTCCGGTCCTCCCGCTTCCCATGATTCCGCCCGACTTATTTTCGCATCCCGGGCAACGTTTGTGCAAATGATCCCGGGCCGGGGGTATTATTTCGGCCTAGTTCGCCGCATTAAAATTCGAGGGTTGGGCATTAGTGAGTAAGCGCCGAAATATTGCCCTCCAATGTGGCGGGAGGAGGACACGGGAAACATATTTGCTGCTCGTGAATAGCTCAGGTTCAACGACAGCTTTAATCATGAGTTTTGCCATAATTTTCATGATGAATGGAAGTAATCTATGGCTTGCTGTACGTTTGCGTCCTAGAAAAAAATGAGGTAGTGTATCATCCAACGTGACACCGACTTTTATGTAAGCTTCAACTTGGGTTTCTCATTTGGACCGATCTCCAATGTTACAGGCAGCTGTTAAAACCTATTATTTATTAGGTTTTTTCTACCTATATTCTACATACAATCATATAGTATTCTACGTATTTCTACCTCTGTGGTGAAAATGATATCACATCACAGTCACTTGCCATGGAAGAAAGACTTTATGTTTTATTACTCCACAGTGCAAACATATTGATGGGGAATCTAAATTTTTTAAATATTCCAATGGATTAAAGGGCAACAAAAGAATTCTGTTAAAATAAAATGATTGGTTCGCACATTCACGAATCCAGCTTGATGGTACCTTTCTTCTGTAACTCGAAGTTAATATTTACATACCCTAAAATTTGCATGCCGATTCGTAAGCAATATATTTTTGGCTTTCATCAGCGCATTTTTTTAACTGACGCGTATCATCTAGAAAGCTCATCTTCCTTTTAATTTTTAAGGCTAATAATTCTAAAAGTCCAAAGGAATCTGCGATTAGAATATTTATCTCTTGCAATACGTATATTTTCATATTAAGGACCTATCAAGTGTACTGCTGAAATTTTTAATCTAGAGTTTTTATATATTCGTCTGCAGTGTATACACTGAGGCCAGAAATAGACTTCATTTTCTATCAATCAACTAACTTCTTGAATCAACTATCTTATTTTTGAGGTTCTGCACTTCATCTTATCGATTTAATCGCCATGAATCTTCATTCACTGTACATGACGCTAATTGTATGAAAGAAAGAATGATAATATCAATGTCATTCTTTTAGTTTACAATTACGTCTGCTACGAAGAATTCATAAGTATTTCAAATGGCTTTATTCAGATGCCCTCTCAAACGTCTTTCGTCCTTCTGCCCGAAGTCTACTAATCCTAGGACTTCAACAAAATTAACTTTTTTAAGTTTTGGGTTTTGTGTCCTCCCAATGTATTTGTCACAATGCTTTTTTCAAGATCCCGTTGGTCAAAGAATTGAGTACCCTATGGGCTGAAAACATTATTTAACATTAATAAAATGATTATTTCATTCATAATCGATGTAATAGTCTGTCATAGAGATCTTTTTGAGTACTGCGGGACAGTTTTAAACACGTTTTACATATTCGTTCATTCATTGCTGAGCCGAAATATTTGCCGTACACTATGCCGTCTACTATGCGTCATTTTTGATGAAGATTCTCTTGTTTCTTAATTCGCATATAAGTGGCATAAGTCATACTTTTTGCTATCTATTTACATCTCATAATTGACAAATTTATTAGATATATTATTGATGCATATTTGATTTTACATTTCAAAATAACAAAAGCTTGCAGCATTAAAGGTTTTATTTAATATAATGCAACTAGGTAGTTTACGGTATACTTTAAGCTTGAACACATTTCGTAAAAAAGGTTAAGATCTTTTATAAGTGATGGGGAAGCGGAGGGTCTCCATAGAGAGAGAATTGCATTAAAAGCCCGAGTTACCTGCCTTTAAATATTTCGTTCGTTGTTATCTTTCAACTCTAGCTTATATGTCGCTGTCCTCAACTTTTCTGCGTAATACTCTCTTGATATTCCATCTCTCTTTTAGTATTCTCTGCCTCCATTCTCCAGCCGCGTCAATGTCTCATATATTTTACATTCCAGCTCCCCTTCCGGAATCCTCCCTCCCCAATCCCCATCATATTAAATTCGCCATTCCATCCGACAAACTGTAATAAATGAAACGCGACGACGGATGACAAGAGTCAACGGCCCTCGAAGCCGGTACAATTTCATTCTTCAGGGATATTGAGACTTCCCGCTTGGAGGGAAATGATTTCCATCCGGTGACTTGAAAGCCTATAAGATAACTTATTTTATCGCCCGAAATGTTCAGCTTTAAGGGAATAGATGTGGTTTAGCATATTGAGATGAATATCTCAGCGTAATTATGCGTAAAATTATTGTGATTTCTTTGTGTTACACTCAATTTTTTCTTAATGTAACTTTTATATCTGTCCTTTCATTATACCTAGTTAGTTGAAAATTGGCATTGAAATATGGAATTGAAAAGAATTAAAAAAAGGTTATTCCCTATAATTAAAATTACTATCTTGCTTCAGTTTAGAAAGTTGTTTTCCCTCTCTTTCTTTGTAAATAAGTATTCATAATCTTACATTCTAGTGTGTGTATATATATATATATATATATACAAGTCTAATAAACAATATCACAGGTGTGAAAATAAAACATAGAAACACAGAAAAAGAACACTCACACGTATAGTAGAATATTTCGGTGGTCACAGACACCTTCCTCAACAAGAAGAGGAATACAAGTGAGGAGACGGACGGTTGGAAGGAGAGAGGGAAAAGGATGGCTTGGGGGAGAGGGTGCTCGTGAGGGTAAGGGAGAGGATGGGGGAGAGGGTGGAGGGAAGGGTGGGGGAGGGTTAGTGCATCGCATTGATTCCAGGATATTTACATGCATCTAAAAGATAGATGCATGTTAGCTCAATAGTGTGCAATTTAACGGGTGGATCTGTAGGAGGGAGAGAGGAAAGAATTGAAACTTTGAAACACGAGTTGAACGAAGAATCATGTTCAGAGACATGTTTGGGGACAGGGAGAGGGAAGTGCGGAGAGGAGGGATTGCAAGAAGCGCGGTGATTATTCATGCGAATATTAAGGGGTGTGGTGCATTGGCCAATATAGAAAGCGGGGCAGAGACTACATTGAAGGTGGTAAATAACATTACTGGAAATACAGGAGGAAGATGGAAAGTGAGGGAGAGAGTTAAGAAGATGAGAGAGAGATGTGGGTGGTGCGGTGAAAATAGGGCATGTCTTGCATCTCGCGCGATTGCATGGAGTCGGGGTGGCTTTAATGCTGTGGGAGTCTTTGAGGAGAGGATTAGTACTTTTGAAAATACTGCTAAGGTTGGCTGGGCGTCTGTAGGTAACTGAAGGGCAGACAGGGAATATTTTGGAGGTGGAGCTGCTGTTGGAAAGGATGGGGAAGAGTTCCTTAAGTATAAGTTTGAGGGAATGTGAGCCAGGGAAGTAGGTAGTGCAGATGGAGGGGATGTTGTGGCGATTCGGAAGAGGAGGTTTAGGTTGATGCGGAGTTTTAAGGATTTTTTTGTTTAGAAGGGATTCTGGGTAGCCACGGCAGAGAAGAGACTTATGAAGGGTCGAAAGGAATTCATGTACGTACGCCAATCTTTATCTCGGCTTCCTTGAAAAGAACTTTCTTCCCCACTACCCACTTAAACCCCTACTATGGGTGAGATACATTGATGACATTTTCCTCCTCTGGCCGCATGACATTGATTCCCTCAACACTTTCATTTCTTCACTTGATGACTCTTCGTCTCTTTCTTTCACTTCAACCACCTCTACCACTAACATCTCTTTCCTCGATGTCAACATTTCCCTCTCAGACAATAAATTCAAAACCGCAGTCCACATAAAGCCAACCAATAAACTTCAATATCTACACTATAGCAGCTGCCATCCCTCCCACACTAAACGCTCTATTCCCTTCTCTCTCTCCATCCGCGGCCACCGCATTTGTAATAACCCGGACTCCCTACATGAATTCCTTTCGACCCTTCATAAGTCTCTTCTCTGCCGTGGCTACCCAGAATCCCTTCTAAACAAAAAAATCCTTAAAACTCCGCATCAACCTAAACCTCCTCTTCCGAATCGCCACAACATCCCCTCCATCTGCACTACCTACTTCCCTGGCTCACATTCCCTCAAACTTATACTTAAGGAACTCTTCCCCATCCTTTCCAACAGCAGCTCCACCTCCAAAATATTCCCTGTCTGCCCTTCAGTTACCTACAGACGCCCAGCCAACCTTAGCAGTATTTTCAAAAGTACTAATCCTCTCCTCAAAGACTCCCACAGCATTAAAGCCACCCCGACTCCATGCAATCGCGCGAGATGCAAGACATGCCCTATTTTCACCGCACCACCCACATCTCTCTCTCATCTTCTTAACTCTCTCCCTCACTTTCCATCTTCCTCCTGTATTTCCAGTAATGTTATTTACCACCTTCAATGTAGTCTCTGCCCCGCTTTCTATATTGGCCAATGCACCACACCCCTTAATATTCGCATGAATAATCACCGCGCTTCTTGCAATCCCTCCTCTCCGCACTTCCCTCTCCCTGTCCCCAAACATGTCTCTGAACATGATTCTTCGTTCAACTCGTGTTTCAAAGTTTCAATTCTTTCCTCTCTCCCTCCTACAGATCCACCCGTTAAATTGCACACTATTGAGCTAACATGCATCTATCTTTTAGATGCATGTAAATATCCTGGAATCAATGCGATGCACTAACCCTCCCCCACCCTTCCCTCCACCCTCTCCCCCATCCTCTCCCTTACCCTCACTAGCACCCTCTCCCCCAAGCCATCCTTTTCCCTCTCTCCTTCCAACCGTCCGTCTCCTCACTTGTATTCCTCTTCTTGTTGAGGAAGGTGTCTGTGACCACCGAAATATTCTACTATACGTGTGAGTGTTCTTTTTCTGTGTTTCTATGTTTTATTTTCACACCTGTGATATTGTTTATTTTCCACGATTGTGGCTTCTCCCAAGACTTGTATATTTATGCATTACGCATACCTACTGAGTGTTCTTCTGTCCAACGGCTGTTTCATCGGTTCCAGCGCTGTAAGTCACAGTCACCTTTTTCAGTGTTCTATCCCTCCTTTCACCACTGTTTGATCTTTATCCTCTCATTCTTCTTCCTTACTCCTGAACTTCCTCCCTCATCATGTGTCACATTGATCCAACCACCCTCTGGCTCAAACATTTACGCAATTCCTCCTTTAAGCTGGCTCAATACACGGGTCATACAGAATTTCTCTCTGCTTGCATCTCCTTAGGCATAATACCTAATGGCCTTCGCATTAAATTTCCCCTAACGGGCCTTCCTTCAACACTACACCCACACCTCCATTTACTATCATTTCAACAGTCATTTTTCCTCTGCCAATATGTATGCAATCAATATTCCGTGCTTACCAACAATTACTACAATTCCACGCTCTCCCTCATAAACATCATATCCTTAAGCGCTCCACACCTCCTTCCTACTGTGAATAACATTCTCCAGTCAGCTCTACGTTGTCTCACACGACGACGCACGAAGTTTTTAACTAAGTTTTCCTATCTTTGTCTCTCCTACTTTCACCAGGGACTCTCCCTGCCGCTTAATCTTTCCCCCCCTCCCAAGCTCCCATCCCCCCTCTACCAATCCACCCCCGATCTCTCTGTCCTTTTAAACCTTCCTCCCCCACCCCCGCCTGGATCTCGGGTTTTTCCGAAGCGCATTCCTCAAGACCGCGAGCCCTCTTCCGCCCCCTCCCCCCCTCCCATTGACGACTCTGTCGCCTCGCCGGCGGACCAGGTGGTCAACTTGTCCTCGACCGCCCTAAGCCCCACAGAACTCTCCGTTTTAAACAAAGGCTTATCCTTTTCTCCGACACCCAGAATCAACCATGCCACATTGCTCACCGACACATTGAACTTCTGCCGCCACCTAAGGTGGAAGGTCTTCTGGGATTCCCAACCGGCAACACAGCAGCAACGTCCCTCCACCGTTCACGACTCTCTTTTAAAATTTCGACCACCTTCTTCCCGCGAGCCGACAAACTATCCCGCCAATCATCCCGTTGAAATTTTCATCACCCGTCTCCTCTCCAAAGTCTCCAGCGACTCCTTCTTACAATCTCTCCAACCTAACAAGAACCTTTCCCCAGCAGAATTTTCTGCCATCAAATCCCTCCGCAATAACCCTAACATTGTTATCACCACAGCAGATAAGGGCTCCACTGTTGTAATCCTTAATAAATCAGACTACCTAAAAGAAGCCTCAAGACAACTGTCTGACTCCTCCTCTTACACCATGCTCTCAGAAGACCCTAACCCGAACTTCCACCTTGACATCACCTCCTTCCTCAAAGACAGAGGCCCTACAGAAGGCCTGACTAATGAAGAAATTTCTCTTCTCTCTCCCCCACATCCTCGCACCCCTCACTTTTACCTCCTTCCTAAAATTCACAAGGAGAACAATCCTGGCCGCCCAATTGTTTCCTCGTGCAACTCGCCCACGGAACGCATTTCTGCCTTCGTGGACTACTATCTCCAACCTCATGTCCAGTCCCTACCCTCATACGTCCGTGACACCTATCATTTTCTCTCCATATTGAACTCCATCACCCTTCCCCCCAACCAACCCATTATCATGGCTACCATAGATGTTACCTCTCTCTACACCTCCATCCCACATGATGAAGGCCTTTCCGCTCTCCGCCACTACCTATCACAACGTCCTACGCCCCACGTCCCTAGCACTGAATTCCTACTCGACCTATCCTACTTCATTCTCACCCACAACGCCTTCTCGTTCAACAATCAACACTATCTTCAAACCAAAGGTTGTGCCATGGGAAGTAGGTTCAGCCCCTCGTACGCCAATCTTTATCTCGGCTTCCTTGAAAAGAACTTTCTTCCCCACTACCCACTTAAACCCCTACTATGGGTGAGATACATTGATGACATTTTCCTCCTCTGGCCGCATGACATTGATTCCCTCAACACTTTCATTTCTTCACTTGATGACTCTTCGTCTCTTTCTTTCACTTCAACCACCTCTACCACTAACATCTCTTTCCTCGATGTCAACATTTCCCTCTCAGACAATAAATTCAAAACCGCAGTCCACATAAAGCCAACCAATAAACTTCAATATCTACACTATAGCAGCTGCCATCCCTCCCACACTAAACGCTCTATTCCCTTCTCTCTCTCCATCCGCGGCCACCGCATTTGTAATAACCCGGACTCCCTACATGAATTCCTTTCGACCCTTCATAAGTCTCTTCTCTGCCGTGGCTACCCAGAATCCCTTCTAAACAAAAAAATCCTTAAAACTCCGCATCAACCTAAACCTCCTCTTCCGAATCGCCACAACATCCCCTCCATCTGCACTACCTACTTCCCTGGCTCACATTCCCTCAAACTTATACTTAAGGAACTCTTCCCCATCCTTTCCAACAGCAGCTCCACCTCCAAAATATTCCCTGTCTGCCCTTCAGTTACCTACAGACGCCCAGCCAACCTTAGCAGTATTTTCAAAAGTACTAATCCTCTCCTCAAAGACTCCCACAGCATTAAAGCCACCCCGACTCCATGCAATCGCGCGAGATGCAAGACATGCCCTATTTTCACCGCACCACCCACATCTCTCTCTCATCTTCTTAACTCTCTCCCTCACTTTCCATCTTCCTCCTGTATTTCCAGTAATGTTATTTACCACCTTCAATGTAGTCTCTGCCCCGCTTTCTATATTGGCCAATGCACCACACCCCTTAATATTCGCATGAATAATCACCGCGCTTCTTGCAATCCCTCCTCTCCGCACTTCCCTCTCCCTGTCCCCAAACATGTCTCTGAACATGATTCTTCGTTCAACTCGTGTTTCAAAGTTTCAATTCTTTCCTCTCTCCCTCCTACAGATCCACCCGTTAAATTGCACACTATTGAGCTAACATGCATCTATCTTTTAGATGCATGTAAATATCCTGGAATCAATGCGATGCACTAACCCTCCCCCACCCTTCCCTCCACCCTCTCCCCCATCCTCTCCCTTACCCTCACGAGCACCCTCTCCCCCAAGCCATCCTTTTCCCTCTCTCCTTCCAACCGTCCGTCTCCTCACTTGTATTCCTCTTCTTGTTGAGGAAGGTGTCTGTGACCACCGAAATATTCTACTATACGTGTGAGTGTTCTTTTTCTGTGTTTCTATGTTTTATTTTCACACCTGTGATATTGTTTATATATATATATATATATATATATATACTCAATTGAAGAAAGCTCAGCGGAGCAAGTACACAAGTTCTCGACGAGCGAGGATAAATCACAGATCACAAAAAACACAGGCACAAAAAATAAAATAAGGACACTCACAATTGCTTGGAACTGTTTCGCGCTTCTTTTTGCTGTATCTGTTCTCCTGCGCAATAGAAATTAACTTTTTTTCTTAGTAAACATCGGCAAATACATTAAAGAACGGATCAGTGAGTAAAAAAGTGCATTCTTATAGGGATGAACAATGACCGGAGATTAAAGTAAGGTAAAAATAATCACTAATAAAACATAAATCCCAGGGGAAGAGGTCTTTCTGTCAGAAGAGTCAGCTTAGAGATGGAAACGAACTATGATAGGGAGCAGACTATGAGAACGTACATTTAGAGCGTGCACCTTTATGGCAGTGATAAATAGGTAATAACAGCCGTAGAAAAGCGTAAAACATTTGTAACATGCTTAATAGATACAGTTGTTGATCAATTGGGATGATTAAATCACTATTAAGGAGGATCAGAGGAGAGAGAATGGAAGGAGAAAATTTCAAAAAGAAATCTGGAAAGGAGAAAAGGAATATTTTTTCCAGATACGCTTAAGAGAAGGGGTCTAATGAATGCAGTCATCCAGAGAAAAAAGAATGTGAAGAACTGCGATGAAATTCTCGGATGAGATGTAGCATGTATTGAAGAATATGGTGGAGAATTATGCTTATACAAAACCGTAGAAGTTCCAAATGCAGTTAAGAGGAGTGCTTTGTCCAGTCTATCTTAACCATTAGTCAAAATTGAAAATAACTGTTATGATTGTGTACCATTGCTGCTTATGGTATCTTTACTTGTCTGAGTGGCTTTACTGAGGTTTAAATGATTGGGTTTGTAAAGAGCGAGAGGAGATAAGCTTGACAGTGGCGTTAGACACAGTAGGATACGATGTGCTATTGATAGGCAGAGGAGGAAGAAGAATGCCAAAGGTGGAAAGAGGACATTTTGTGACGGATAATACTATTGATTGTAAGGAGCAAGGGAAAATCTGAGTCAAATTTTAATTATGAAAATGTTGCATGTTCCGGAGTTTAAAAAGGAATATATAGAAGATAGAGGTAATAGTTAAGAATTACGAATTTTTATTAGACGGTTTTCTGCCAGAGTGGGTTTTGCTTGAGTTTCTCTATCTTCTTTATTTTGCATTCATCTGTCGGATCCATCACTACGTTATTTCTATCTTCAATTCGCATATTTACTACTCTTTCTCTCACTTCATACTATCCGTAACAACCTTCGTTTTTCGTACTCGCCCTCTCTTACTCAGCATTCTACCTTCAATACGGACTCTCTGCTTTCTCCTTTCCGACAACAATCTTCACTCCTCTCCACTTTCAGCCTCAATACCTCTTCATTTTTCCTCCTTTCCGTCAATCGCATTTTCTCCATTCTCTTCCACACCCACATTTCTCAGGCGCCGATTCTTTTCTCTCAGTAGGTGCACGGATAGACCGATGGAATTTTGATGAACGTCCTGAGGGCAAAAAATTTAAAGGCAATGGGCGCGATTGGAACGCAATGGTCAGCGCAGTCAGAGACGAAGATTAGTCAGTGAGTTAACTAAATTGCGAGGAGTGAATGTGGAGAGAAAAGTGCTGAGTTTTGCGGAAAAAAACTAATCGTTAGTAAAAAGCTCAAGGTTTTCATGCCACAACATATGTTAATAAATGTGAAAGGCACTTGTAGATATTAGTCTAATTATTGGGTTAGAGATGCAAAACGATAACCTGAATGGGTAAGCAGCGTAGAGAAAGGGCCGTTAGTTGAAAACACAAAGAAGATCTCCATCAAAACCTAGGACAAATGGTGGAAAACTATCAAAATCATGCACTGGAGGAGAGTAGAAGTGGTATGTGAAATTTTATCTAGACCGGAAAAAACTAATTCCTTTGTTTTACATCTGATATTTCTGACTACATTTGCATTTTTCCTTATATTCTTTAGTTGTAACCTGAGTTTTGGATGAATATTCGAAATTTATTGCAGCTGTCGGTCATCTCCCCTAAGGGGTCATCCATATATTACAAAATTCAGATTCTCCAATTTTTTCACCCCACAATCAACCCTCTCTCTTTTGTGAATGATAGAACAGACATTCTTTATGGAAACCTTATTCATATCTCAAAACGACCATTAATTCGCTAACTTTTAGTTGTATCTTAATTATTATTTGAACAAATAAAATTGAATTTAATCTAACGATTGAAATCGAATGAATTCATAGCGTGTCTTTATCATTATGTTTCAGATAGCTCCCTGTTGATAGTGCACAGTTTTGTTGGTCTCACCTCTTCGCCTCCCCTTTTGCAGTCCGTTGTAAAGTGAACCCCGTGGAGTTCGCTGCTTAAGTCGTTTGCGGATTTTTCCATAGCAACTTTCTAATACTTGTTCGCGGAAATTGTATCGTTTTTCGTGAAAATGTATGCATTTGTATGCGTTATAATGCTAAATTAAAGAGAACAATAGGAAAAACATCGTAACATTAATATTAATTATTATTATCAAAGTATTAATATTAACCTACGTTCAAATAAATGCATGTAAAAATGTATTACTCTGCTAGTTGCAGTACAGTGTAGTATATTGAATTCGCTTTACATACTTTTTAAATGGTGATATTAAGTTGAGTTGAAATTAAACTAAAATAATTGTAGGTCCTAAGTTTAATATTATAAAAATATGCGTATTTTGCCACATATAAAATTAGCTGTTTAGAACAACTTGCGGTTAATGCTAAGCACCGCTTAGTTCGGGGGTAAAGTTCATATGTATGGCCCCTTATAGCAAAAACTGTAATTTCAATCCAAGTATCCACCATCTGCATGAATACCTTAAGTTCAGCAAGGGAGGAAACTGGTAGGGTTGATAACAATAATTCGAGTACTGACTTATCCCGGTGGCCCGCATTCGTATTCCACATCTCGATAGAGGCAGATATTTTGTCGGTAATCTGGCTCCTAATTGAATACTTTGTGTAGAGCACTTCGAGTACAGTACTCCATCTGTCGGATGGGACGTTAATCATGGTCCTCTTGGCGCCTTTCTTTAAAATCAAGTTAATACCGACTGCGGGTCTCTCTCCCCTCTTCCTCCCAGCCTTTCCATCCCTATTCTTTTACCATTCCTCCCTGTGCGCATGGTCTTTTAGTGCGAGCACAGATTTGAAAACTTTATCTCAAGACACCGACTGCATCGCTAGTGAAACTGTGGAGGAATATGGATCTAAGTGAAGGATACCCCAAGAAACATTCGAATCCCAATTATCATTGCGAAAGCTTTCATAAAAAATCCCTTAAGTAGGTATGCTATTTATAAATTTGTTGTGTCTCAAGGTGTGACCAACCAATAGTGTTATTACGTACCGTTTTGAAGCGCCGTTAATTGTGAGGTCAGACTTTAAAGCTACAGATGATGAACAAGGGAGGAATTTCAAAGTCCTCCTCCACTTTTTCCCGCTCCGTATTGGCCACCGTCCTCACCTCCCAACCCCCTCTCGCATTCTTTCTCTTCATTCTCCCTGGTATCTTCGCAGTTCCCTCCAGGTCCAACTCCACTCGGTTACCCCCCGCCCTCCTCCTCTGGCTGTCAATTGACCCCGCGCGGAACCTTGGCTGCACATCAAATTCCAAACCAATTCCAGGATGGAGGCCCACTCCCCCTCCTACTATATACCTCCCCCTCTCTCCAGCCCCGGGGGATCGAAGTCTTCCAGCCGGGTCGGGGTGTAGCGGGTGGATGAAGAGGGAGGTCACCCATGGCGATGGAATGCCGGGCAGCCCGCATTCAGCGCCATCCGGCGGAAAATAAAAAAAAGAGGTGGAAGGAACGGGAGAGTGGTTGACAGAATTCCCTCTCGCCGGACGGTGCCCGTCGGCCCGGGACGATGTTGAAGGTGAAGCGGAGGTGGAAGCCGTCCGTTCGATTCGTATGTACGATGTCGTCTCTTGGGCCGGTTTTAACTTCTAATCATTAGGCCACACAACCCGAGTTGCCGTTTCTGCATTATTTTTATGACTAAACTCGCGTTAAAAAAGTTGTCCGAAAGTTGCTCGGATATGTTAAACGTTGCTATGTGCTTAAAATTTTTTATTTCCACCAACATGTCAGTATGACTTTTTTTTAAATTGAGTTCTGGTATTTATATAATTGAGCAAGGAGTTAAACTTATGTGAAATGAATCCCGCATATTCCAACGCATTAAAGCATGTAGGATATGTATCCTGCCGGTCTAAAAGTATTTTGGGTTATTCATTAAAATTTCATTCCCAATGATTGCTTTTATCTTAAAACTATATTTTTCTGCCCTAATAAGCTATTGATAAGAGATCATTTAAACACGTTCTTTGCATGTGTAGCTTGATTGAAAAAATTTACTACGTAGTGTAATGAAATTTCATTTTCCAAGTAGCTAAAGCAAACAAAGCAAGCATGTAACTCCAAAAACTTGGTAATACTTCCAAAAGGTAGCCAAGAGCTACTGAAAGTGGCTAAAATGGGAACTCTACGTGCGACCCTGGTTTTTGCCTCTTTTTTCTCCCCCATGCTCTCCCTTTTCCCTCTCGCTTGTTTTATCGCTCCTCTCGTGGATTCCGGTCAAATCCCGTCATGCCCCGCGGCAGGGTTCGTTCCCTCACGATCGGAAAACAATTAGCTCGGCTCGCGTCTTTCGAAGAGGTTAGACGTCCGACTCGCTTTGCCCCGGGAAAACACACCGAAGTGAGAGGATGACGTGGACGCAAATCGTGGATTAACTCCCGGGGAAAAAATCAATATTGGATGCGGAGGGACCGTTTTTGACGCTAAGCCGTCCGTCATGGAATTTGGGAGAACAGCGAAAACGTGTTTTATTCCGTGGAATTCTGAGATCTGCCCTCTGTCCACCGTAATTGCTGAGTTGGGCGCCTGGCCCGCAGCCAACCAACGATCCGTTTCCTGGTGACTCGCAAAACCAGTCAGCTTGGAACCTCCTTACTCATTGTGTCTGAAAGCCATTCGCCTATTGGTGCTGGCTAGCGAGCCATGACGGCGGTCACTGTATGTTCCCTGCAAGACGTAGGTGAGTGGCAGGATGTTTACAGCGCACGATTTGGGCATTAATACCAAGTTAATCATTACATTGTGGTATTCGTTTTTCATGACCATCAACTTAAGTCGTTCAAGGGCAGAGCAATCTTGTAATGAGAACTATAAAAATAATTTAAACGGAATGAACTTGAGTTGAAAAAAGTAATATAAAATGAATGTTTCAGGTGGTCTGTATTACATGTGTAACATTTTGCCGTAATAAAGGATTGGAATGTTTGCAATTACTCTAATACAGAATATTGTTTTTACTTAATGTCCAAGGAAATCGCGTCGACATCTTATATTCCTTCAAATATTCTTTAACGTTAGATTCATTGTAGGACAACTATGCGTAAAATGATTGTGTTCCAATGATTTTATTTAAATATTTTGAAAATGTTACTCAAATTGATTCAATGGGCTTTATAATATTGTACCTATAGTAAACTCTATAATATTGTTTATGACCCATTTCAATTGAGTAACGCTTTTTCGTCTTAAAACATCTATCACCTTTTTTGTTATATCCCGAATATCATTAAAATGGAAGCCCGATGGAAAGTAAAAAGAGAACACTGAACAATCTAATTGGCCATATCTGGAAGCATTATGGTCTCATGAAGGCCATTTTTGAGGGAAAAGTAAATAGAAGGGATGGGAAAAGAAGGTGTTTTATGAGGTGTACGTAGCAAATAGTGTAGGATGCTAAAAGAGAAGAATGTTGTTAAGTATGAAAAGATTGTCTGATGGGAGAGTTGAGTGAAGAGCTGTGTCATACCAATCTTAAGATTGATAACTAAGATGATACTGTTACAATCATATTATTAGTGGCTACCTTAGCGATTGCATTGCAAAAATCTAATTTATCCAAACTTTCAGTAACTCCACGTTTAATATAGACTCCCACCTCAAGTTATCAACTAGCCAGACTGATTTTGCTCAATATTGTATCCCATAGTAGCGGATGGACAGTAACTTGTTCTTCCTTGCAAATGATTCTTTACTTTGCTCTTAGAATTCATACCGCCGTAATTTGAAGCCAGGATCAAATAGGATTGCCCTCTCTAAGAGTACCTAAAGCTCCTGTATAAGGCTGTACAATATTATGCCTGTACAATATTGTGAATGATCCTTTCAAAAGCCTCTCCTAAATACTTTTTCATCGAAAGAACAGTATAATAATCCGATTTCACCTAGATCATTAATCTCTTAGAAACTATTACGTATCGAAAAAAATGGGGCCGAGCACCTGTCTCGTGTACCCTTATAGACTACTTTGGATTTTACTGGGACATCTTGACGATAACTAATCTACTACTCAAAGTGCAGATTAGCACTTCGAGCACGCCGACTCAGCCCTTAAACCAAATATTACCTACAGCCTTGCGCTATGAGGGTAATATTTTTATAAAGTGGCTTTATTCAGAAGTGAGGAAATGGTTAAGCATGTTTTGTATGTTTAGTATAAGTACTTTATTGCAGTAAGTAACTTCATTCATTCTCATCGAAGCTACCTCATCGGCGAGAGTCAGAATAGTAGACTCACGATCATTTGAATATTTAGAAAAGCATTACTGCAACAAATCAGCTTGGGAACACGAAATCGCTGCATTAAATCAGCTTCAAAACGCGAATGCGGTGGAACTCAGTTTCCTATCCCTCTCCCCCTCCACCATGAAGTCCCCTCGCCGCGAATCAATTAGGCATGCTTTTAAGTGCCGATCTCCAAACGTTTTACATGACGGATGACGGGGATCAACAATCCGTCATGAATGCTGCCCAAATGGAAAGCCGCAGCGCAATTATTAGCCACTTCCCCACGGAATGTTAACCGGTGCATTTCACTAAAATCCCCCGCGTCCTCCTGAACGAAATTTGAGCAGTGGTGGAAATGAGGATTACATGTTCGATGGGGAGGGGAGAGACAAACCAATTCGCTTGACGCATGAGTTCGAATTCGAGATTCCCCAGGCCTCCAGGTGACAGAGAGTGAGTGTGTGTTTGAGTACTTCGCCTGCGGGCCCTTGAAATCTTAGCGCAGTCGGATTAATCAGAGTTGAAGAGCCCCTGGGTGGAAATATCCCCATCTGAGTTTGGATTGCACGCAACAAGTACGCTCGTAGTTCTCCCGACTTGAGTATGAGTCCTAGGGCTGCTTGAGGCCGTGCCTCATTAGGTGTAGTCTGCGGAGCACTCCATGTCTTGCTCGCCGTAAAGTTTTCAATCGGGTAAAGTTTCTGCGCTGCGGATAACGCCGATTTTCGGCTAATTATTTTTATCGTTTTATATTGCAGTTGTCATGGTATTTCCGCTACTTTACTGTTTTTGGGAAATTAAATCCCTCGGTAAGTCAACGATGTTAGAGTCAGGCTCAATTTTGTGGGGTCTTACCTTAATATAAGGTAAAAACAGACCGGTTTGCTCCTCTAGTGGACATCATTAATGGGTTAATATATATGTGAGGCAGAGGTTCTCAATAAATCTTTTGATGATGTCCGCTGTTGAGTACAACCAGTTATTTTAATCCATTACTGAAATTGTGAAATTTTACCAAGTTTTACCTTTTTTAAGTTAAGGCTATTTTAAACGTTCTGTGGTATGCCTTTTAGGATTCATTTCTAACAAGCACCCCCAAGAACTCGTGTTCGCCCCTACTGTGTTATACAATCATCGAAGCACCCTGGTGCAAAGTCTCTTGGTGCGTTGCAGTTGCAGCAGGGATGCAGTTGCAGGCAGCGCCGCCATGTGGATCTACTTTCGTATCCTCTTTTACGCGCTTACCCTCACCCCCACGCACCTCTTCGCGGCACCTACATACCCTTAGCTAGACCCTTGTGCGTACCCGACCCTGGCAAAATCTCCCACTCCCCCTCCGCTTCCGCACGGCATATCCGGAGGAAAAATTCGTGCGGGAGGATCCGAACAGTGAGGAATCAAAAGGAATAGGATAGGGGTTCCGGGGAGATGAGGAGAAAAATGGGTCTAGGAAGGCAAGATGAATATGGGGAGGGTAGGCCAGGGTTGGGCGGAGAATAAAGGGTGTCAGGGGGAGTCTCAACTCCCCACCCCTTATCTCTTCCCCGTGGAGGGATGCGGAACTGCTTTTCCTTGGGGAAGGAGCGGCGGAACAAAGGCACAGGTTTGTGCTCGCGTTGGGGGAAGAAGTGGTTGGGAAGGTTGGCGGTCCTTGCCCCCTTTCAAAACCGGACCCAGCCTGCCTCTACACCTCTTCCCTTCCGCCTCCTCTTCCCTCGTCTGCCTTGAACTTTCAACTTCCTCGCCCCATGTCATTTTTCGTTGAGGTGGGATGGTGTTTTGCTCGCGCAGGGTTCAGTGAAAGGGAAAAAAATTACAGTGGGCGGAAATGTTGGGTAAGTTCAGCGGAGGGAGTAGTGAAAGCGCCGGTAGGATGTCGGGGAGAGCGGTGGTGTACGATATTCGGGAGCAGGTGGTGTATGGATGGAATTCTCAGGAATATTGACAATTTTTCCGTCGGCTGCCAACCCTATAAGCAAAGTGTGACTGATTTTGAGAGAAAGCTGATGTTTTTTTAACCATCCAAACCTTTACGCTTAGATACTAATCCCCTGCTCTGTTTTTAGGAATTTAATTAAGACTAACGATTCTAACTTCTAACGATTCAATGACAAAAAATTTCAATTAAATTGCAGTGTGTTACACTTCATCAATTAAAACATGTCATTTGATCATGTGCGAGTTAAGATGCCTGATAGGTTTCATTAAGTAGTAGTTCGTTTGAAGAATACTAACCCGTAGGTTACAATTGAAGTGATGTACTCGTATCTGCAATAGATTGAACAGGAATATATTGCTGGTGAGCTAAAAGTGAATCATTTTATTCCATCCCTCAAAAAAATATTATATGTGGTAACTATAATCAATGAGTCATCGGTAATGAAAACAAATCATTTGGTTATATCATTGATTAACTATTGGATTATTCTGAAAAAATCTGTTGCCGTTAAATAAACATTATATTCAATGAGTTAGCATGATAAAATTGTTCCCTTGTTGGTTTTTAGTGGCCAAATTTATTTATTAAATGCTAGAACGCGAGCGATTTAAAAACTATCATACCAGGTTTGGTAAATAAGGAAATTATCTTCGCATACACCCAGGCCTTGGATAAAACACATTCAAAGCGCTATGCTGTTCTCTTTAGGTGTTATTTCTTTCTCGAAGATCCATCAAGTTTTACATTAAGTATCAAGTCCGTGGCAAAATGCGTTACAACTGAGGTCTTCACAGTCAATAAAGTATAAACATTTGGACTAATAACTATTGTTTAATTAGTGTAGTGTTTTATCAAAAAATACCGAGATGTCTAATAATATATCTATGGCCATCCTCCCTTATTTTGTTTCAGAAATATCGTTTAGAGGTTATCCTCTCTCTCTTCAAGATGTAACGTATTGTGAGAAATGTTAAGACATTTTATGCGAAATGTTCGCGTACATTGATGCATTAATTAATACTCATTTGACATTCATCCGAAAATAATGATCATATTAAGTTCAGTAATATTGTATTCATGTTTTCGTAGAAAGTGTAATCAAAACCAAAACGGAAGTTTACGTAATGGCAGCGTTATTTCTGGGTAGGCCTATAACGTGAGCGTTAGTAATGATACGTTTGTTGCTTAAAATTTCTTGACAGGATATTCTGAGCTGTTAATGTAAGTTCAATTTTCCAGGTGCCAGATAATAAAACCGCGCAGAGATAAACTAAAACGCACGTGATTCTATTTAACACTGTGACAGTCACAGTTACTCTCAGGCGACCTGTCTGAAAATGTTTTCCTCACAAATGTGAAGTGGAGCGAAATACACCAGAGATATTTTTCTGCTGTGATAAAAATAGAAAGGCCTTAAAATACTGTGCATCGTGCGTTTTCCTTTTCATGTATGCCAATTATCTAGATTTTATTTAATAAATATAATAATAATTCATATTCCGTACTTACTTAAGTGCCCAGTCAATTTTGCGTTCTTTGCAAATACCTATGTAGATTGCCTTTCATCTCATCCTTTTGGAGACTTTCTGAAATGTATTTATTTGCCAATATGTTTTTGAAAGAACGCCAACCTTTGACTTCTCTTTCTGATCCAAATGTCATAAATCATTCCGCGACTTTTGTCACAAGGATGCTTTTGAATTCACAACGGCTCAAAATTCAAAAGGGGTCGTCAAAGTTTAGCATGTAAATTTCTGTTATCATTCGACAGGGCAAACGTAAACTTGATTCAGCAATTCATATTATGTCACGTGCTGGAAACCTATGCATAATTTATGAAAGTGATACGAAAGAAAATATTTTGGAGTATTGTGTCTTTTTTAATGAAAATATTCACGTTTTTGTGCAAACTTTTTTAAATTTACTTTCGTTGTGCGTGAGTTGTGAGTATAACCCAGCCATTTAGGGCCAAATGTCATGCGAATGGCCTTATGCTGAGGTGGATTTATCCATGAGAATCTCATTATGAAGAGCGTAAAATGGAGATCATCAAGTAAGGAAATTTTTATAAATCGTGCTCTGCACATATTAAATTGCAGGCCCTTGTGAACCACCGGTTCTACAGAGCGTGCGACCTACCTCGCCTTCAGCGAGAGATCAGTGAGAACTGAGGAATATTTTCGAAACGGGAGTCGGGGTAAATCCTTTGGCAGTGTCTTTGCTTGCCATGCGAAGCTTCCAATTTTTTGGCATGTTTGCGACCCTGAATATTCCAAAGCCTGATCCCCTTTTGACCCGCGTAGCTCATCCCCATGTGCAAACGGATATGCGATAAATCCCATTGGAGTAAAAGGATGGAGGAGGAGGGAGGCAGGGGGGAGCGCTGATGAAACTAGAGGCGATAGATTGAAACATTTTTCCAATAAAGACCTATACGCTCTAAGTTGATGATATAAGGGATTCATCAAACTGTCAATCGTAGTTCACCATACGCTTCTAGTTGGAAAAAAATTTTCTCCAAATCCGAGGCACTCAAAATGATTAAAGGGAAAATGCATATGGATACGTTGCACTCAATCATCGGAGTCTTTCACCCGTTCGGGAAGCGGACCAAAGCTTGTTTTGAATCGCTCTTACCTGCCAAACGCTGGAACGGTAATTTTTTTCGCTGCTGGGCTATTTTGAACCCTCCGCAACACATGGAAGACGATAAACAAGCGGTCGAAGCGCGTTGGGGACGACTCTTTGTGGCGGTCTATTTTGCGATAGCACCCACCCACCCGATAGTAATGCGGCTGCCGCCGACGTTAACAACAAATGGAATTAAGCAGGCTGGACTCGGCGCGCGCGCGCGATAACATTTCCTGGCACGGTGGAATAATCCGCGGACGGCATGTAAGTTTTAAGCGTGTTGTGGTCACCTGTTTGTACTCTTCGACTCGTATTTTTCTTCGCATTGCCCATTACGTGATGTACTTGAATAAAAAGTGCCACCGGGTGGGAGATACGTGCTGCGTCGATGCTTGGGTGCTCAAGAGAATTATCAGCGCTACATAGCCGGGTATTATGCCCCCTGAATGATTCCTGTGGTTGAGCGTTAGATATGAGCGTGTGAATGATTAATTTTTTGTGTCAATGGCCATACTTGTTCCACTACCTTTTTCCACGCTATCGAAAGCAGATTTGTTGTTATCATCCGTTTATCCTGTTTGAAGGACTAAGAATGATGAATGCTCCTTAATGACTAAAACTATTGAGATTAATATGTGATAGCTATCATCAAAATGCACATTTTTAAATACTTTCATAATTGGTTTATGTATCTAAACACAAGGCAAATGGAAAATAAATAATCCCTCATCATTCATTCTCCACATATTCAACTAAAAACAGGAGAGATCCCATGTCACGAATCTGATTGTTTAATAATCATTATATGATGTCCAAATTGTGTCGCAGAATCACCTCCCAATCAGATATCTACTGTGTATACCTTACAAAGTCATTACGTATGCATCTAGAGAGTACCATACAAGCCCCTTAAGGATGCGTGGCAGTGGGTGTATCATCATCACACTTTCACAATTATACGAGCATGTATTACCGAACAGGTAGTTACAGCGCGAAGGTCTATATTGTTTATTGTTGGGATAGAAATGTGCTCATATTCACTAGAATATATTTATATTAAGTTTTCTTGCTATATTGGCTTTTGCTTGCTATTGCTTGGGTGCAAATAACATACATAATAAATGAAATTTACTGATCGTAATTAACTTATTTAATGCTTAATATAATTACGTATCTCGGGGACCTCGGTGGTGGCGGGGCTAAGTCCTCGCCTGCCATTCCGAAGGTCGCGGGTTCGAGTCCCGCCTGGGTAAAAGTCAACTATCCAGGGCATGGGTGTTTTTAAATGTGTTGTCTATATATATGTATTAAAATGATCGTAATTGGGGTCACCTGTGATCATTATAGAAATTAGTATTGTTATTAATAGCTAAACATTATTTTCCAATGCAAGCTAGACTGTGTTACGTTGCACCTTCGTATCCGATTAAGTTCCTTATGTTATGACCTTGTTGTTCTTCAGATAAAAGGAATTTTAAATCTACCCGTTCTCCATTACATGACAATGGCGTTAAAAAGATGAAACCAACTCGTATGAATGAATATATTTTCGTAAATGGATAGCACAATAACATTCTATCCTTGCGTTAAAAATTTCCACCAAGTTATGACCGAGTCCTCCAGTTTCAAAAGCCAATATTTCGAGTGTGTCCTTTGGAAAATATATACCTCGCTATTGCTATAACGGCGGGGATATATATGGCGTTGAACGAGGACTTCTCCGTGAAAAAATGTATTGAAATGCAACCTGTCCCGTGTTATGAACAGCAATGCTGTCCGGCCCAAAACGAGGCGTTCTCCCATGATTCGGGAGCGCTCGTACCCTCACCCTATCGGCGTCGCAATATAGATAGGAAGGCGGGGAGGGCTGGAATAAAATAAATATACGAAAATTCTCGACTGGTGAGGGGTCGAAGAGGGGTCGGTTGGAAGGGAGGACTTTTTTCAGGGTGAGAGCGACCTCCCCTTGCTGAGGGAGCACAAAAAAAACCTCGCGAGAAGGAGGAAGGAACAGACAGACGATTGAATGGGAGGGAGGGAGGAAATGGGAGATTCTCGGCGCCACAACGTGCTTTGGAAGGGCCATTTACGAATCCCCTGCCCCCTCCTCACCCTCCCTAACCCGTAGTCTCTCTCTCTTGAAACTCAATTGGCGTGGCCCCGACGGTAAAAACGGGCCAGCCCGAAAAATTGAGGGTAAGAGACGCCTTTCTGGTTCTGGGGAGGGAGGGTAAGGTCCTGACCCTGGTAAAAACATTTTTAAATCCCGCATGATGATCCAAGGATTTGAGTCGCTCACTTTCCGCGTTCCCCAGGAGCGAAGAGCCTAAGCCGATTATTACTCTCGCCGATGTTGTCGCTATTATTATTTCCGTGTCTGGCGACGGGGTGGGATTAACCCCCGTGGCTTTTTTTTCGGCCCGGTTACCCGCGTGTTATCCCCCGGATTTAAACCTCCATGGGTTTGGGGAGCTCTTCAGAATTTTCAGCCGCGTGCATGGGGAAAATTTTTGTGTATTTTTCCTCGCAAATTTCTAAAAATCGCTCCTTTCGACCTTACCCACCGACAGTAGAACAATTTTTCCAGTTATTTTTCGTTCAAATGTCAGCGAGAGGAGAAGCTGTGAAAAGGACGGAATGGGTATTCGTATTCTCCATCTCAAGGGTGCCCTGTGCTCTTTTATAACTCCGGTGCAGAGAGAGTTAGCGTGCTCCTGCACTCCCAGTCATGAGAAGGTCACATGCCATCGGTCATGCAATAGGGAGAATCCTCCTCCTATGCTTCTTTTCTCTCAAACATAATGGCTACCAATAGAGCGAAGTGAAAAAAATAACCATTAAATTTTCCTTTGCGAAATTCAATGTTGCTTATCAGCCTATGGAGAAACATAATCTGAAAGTTATTTTTCCTGGACTGTTTGTATCATCATCGATCCTAATCGTCTATAGTCTACGCCGTCCGTAAGGTTATAATTACAAAACAAATCTTTTCAAAGAATCTAAGTGTTTTCAATTGCCTATCAATCGAGTTCCATTCGCGCGTTAATGCATGTATGATATTATTTTTAATTGGATATTATTGGATTATTCACGCATCTTCTTTAAGCTCTTTATCATTCTGTATCATTATTATCTCTAGGTAATAATGCTAAAAAAACCCTCACTTTTTAATAAATATAATTAACTGGGTTTTTTCCATTATTTTTGTATATCATTATTTTCTCCCTTGTTTCTATGACGCCTCTGGCTTCAGGTCCCAATCTCTTCTTCGAAGATTCAACTTTCATTTCGTGAAATATATTTCTGGGTCTTAATGTGTACATATGTGCCCATATTATTAACATGTATATAATTTACCTACCTTGTGACTTTTTCCCAGGAAAGGCTTTATAAACCTTTTTTCAACGCCAAGGGGAGAGGCTAATGCAAAGGATCGGAGTTGAAACTCATGCGACTGCATAGCAGCGTAACGTTAAGTCCTCCGACCTCTGGAGGAAAATCCTCACGAGCTCGAAGATGGGGTAAGTGGGAGAATGAGGAAAAAATTGAGGAACATGCATTGAAGACTCGGAATTCTCCCCTCCCTCCCTCTTCGTCCGCTTCTCTTACTCCCGGCCGTAAATCGCGGTGAATTAGTCCTCTTTTTCGGTCCGGGAAAACGTTTTCTCCCTGCGGACTCCGAGGGAAGATGCGGTGGGAGACGAACCAATGGAGGGAGATGGCATTGATCCGAGACGCAGAGAGGAAGTGAGGCAAGGATCCAAAGGCATAGGAGGGAGGGTTCGATGGGGGCGGAGAAGGAGGGTTCGATGGGGGCGGAGAAGGAGGGTTCGATGGGGGCGGAGAAGGAGGGTTCGATGGGGGCGGAGAAGGAGGGTTTCCGGGCGCCGGGGTGTCTTTGAGGGATCGTGGCCGGTAGGGGAGGTTGGTAAGGATGGGTTCCAGGATTATGGGAAATGAGGAGAGGGTTGAGAAGGAGCGCAAGAGGGGAGAGCCCACCCTAACATTGACGCGAAGGTTTATGGCGAAAGGCCTACGGATTTCACAGAGAGGTTTGGAAAGGTACCAAATGGTGGACGGTTAGATGAAAAGAAGGAAGGAGGAGGTATCGGACGGGAGAAGAGGTGTCATAGGAGCGGGGGTCGGAGTAATGAAGGGTATATAACGGGGAAGATAGGTGCCTTGTATAGGAAATGGGAGGTGGGCCTGAAAGAAGATGAAACGGGAGGAGTGCCGAAGGACGGAGATTGGAAAAGAGGTGGTGTGGAGATAGGGACACATGGCAAATTAACGGGGTTGTACCCTGGCTCCTTCCTTTTGGGAAATGAGCTAGCATTATGGTCTTCTGTAGAAGCTCCCGGGGCTTCCAGAAAATGAGCCAGATCTGCCTACTTTGCTGTATTATGAATATTATTTCCCGTCCAGAGGTTAATTTCTTTCTGGAATGTGTCAAAGAGGTAATTTAAATCTTTTAGAACAAGGCTTTCTTAGGATCCGTGAGATAGTTAGTTATACCATGCTTCTAAAATAGCACCGGTTTCAGAATTAGATTTCTAACTTCATTTTTCCACCATAGTATCATTCCTAGCAAATCCATATTTCCCCTATAAAATTATATTTACGAGTAACTCATCATGTATCAATTAAACAATATGCTGGATTTGTGCTAATTTAACCATGAAGCATTTGAGCATGAAAACACTAAATAGCGTGATGAAAGTATTTCTTGAACTACTAGACTAGATACGTTGCATACAGTCCTTCAGTCAATGAAGTTATACTACTTTTTTATTTTAGTGCAAAATTGTCGAAGTTCAATTAAGTTTTGCATCCTTGACACCCTGATATTTATGGAGACTTCTCAATAACATATGCTTGAATTTTTTGTTCTTCATCGTATTTCATCGATAATATATCAACTTTCCCCTCCTTTGTTTCCGTAAAATTGTAAACTTGCACTTGGCCACCCCTATTGCCACCACTAATTTATTGATCTCGATTGATTTGATTTGAATTTATTGATTTGATCGAATTTATTGATTTATATTCATAATGAACGAGCTGAATTCTATTTAGGGGTGTCAGTTGACATCCCCTCGAAGGAACCCGCTTCCAAATACTTTTTAGAAGACGCCAGTGTGTAGAAATTAAGGGCGAAGCAAAAAGAAGATACAGAGTATAAATAAGAATAAATGGAGCAGGACAAGGTTTTCAGGCACCCGAGAATCCTAAAGTGTGTGTGGGCGGAGGATAAAAAGGGGTCGAGAATGAATTGGAGGAGCAGGAACCAATCCAAATCACCGTCGGCGGAATTGCGGAAACGTTCTCTCGGGGTACGGGCGTGAAATTTGGAACCTCTTGGAGGAAAGATGCGTGACAAACTTTTTGAAATCCCATGCTAAAGATTCCATGCATAGTCATACCATTCAAGTTTGTCCTTGCCTCCAATGAAAGGAATTCCTATTAGTGCCCGGCGGTTGTGTCTCCGGAGTACTTCCAACGTTAACGGAGGCCGTTTAAACATTTTCAAAATCAATGTCTCTAGCCTAGCAGTGACAAAACTTAGAGCATCTACCTTCCCGTAAGAACGTTGAAATATCCTATTTCCGGTAATGATAATATTTATAGCCCTCTGCTATAATTGTCGCTTAAATATTCTTTCTACCATCTTTATTTCTTTAAGCAGTATTATTTTGATTGTTTGATTTATTGATTGTGAGTATGACTTGATTGGTTGATTAGTTGATATCAGTTCTTTTTGAGCGTATGATTAGGGAATACCGTGCTTGGATTTTTTTAAGCAAATGATTCTAAACGGAATTAAACTGACTTTCCACATCATATTCAGTGTTCCATTTTTAGTCCATTTGAAATTAGAAACTAAACAATTACGTTTTACAGTCTTTTGAAGCGGACAAATAAATAGATCTTTTGTGTTATAATATTTCGTTTCACTTTTATTCCTTTGAATATTTGAGTCCATACTCGACACTTGATAGAAGAATCGAGTGGAGGGCTGCGTCAAACCAATCCTGGGATTGTTGACCGATGATGATGATGATGACTCGACACTTCACAAAATTCTGAAATTAGCAATTATTTTAAATTAATAAAAGTTATTGGTAAATGGAGCTTTTATGTATGTATGTAATTCGAAAGCTGAAATTAGCAGAAAATATAATATTGGGATCTAAATCAAGAGCCTATGCAAGAAAATCTTAAGTAAATTCCTTAAATGGCGCGCACTGGATAATTATCTCTTAAAAAAACAAATTTTAAACTTATCCAGAACTGTAAGGAATAATATTGTCAATTCTTGTTCAAAATGTTAATTACAGTAATGTAATTTAATGATTGTTCCATTTTTAAATGCATGCATGCATATTTGCACTACGCACCGGTCTTCCGATCTGAGGAAAAGGAGTCTGTTGTGGGCAATTATAACTTGCTGTGAAAGACATTCTCGATATTGTCAGTTAGTTTAGATCAACTTACCGCAAATTCGCTACCAGTAATTTTTTTTCTTTTGCGTTGCATCCTCGAAAATGTGTATTATATCTACCCACTGTTTTTCTGTCTGCAAAATACACCTTGGTCTTAGTTGTATGAGCTGCTTAAAAGAATCAACTGGGATGTATTTACGTAATTGCTAATACTGAAGGCGAAGAATGACAACGTATTCTTTCCGCATTCTTTTTTTTACGTGTGCGTGTAAATAAAATAACGCAATGTCATGTCGCCGCTCTCCCCATTGCTCTTCTCTCAAGATATCCTTTAATCGCACTCATTTAAATAGTTTTGTTAATCCTAGCATTTTTATAATTCGATCAGCGCCTTAACTGGTGTTAAAAAAATTGACACCTTGCTATGTTTATTCGCGTTGATATGAGTAATGTGGGTTGGAACCTTACTAACGTATGTAAACTGATAGAGATTATCTGTTCCCCTAATGGGACGTGTAAATCTTGAAGTTAACGTTCATCGGTGGGTAGTGAGGCCCCTAAAGGGAAGGCATCGTGAAGGACTTGTCAAACTCGAAGCCTGTCAACTAGTCAGGAGCTGTCTGCTGCACGTGGCGACATCAAGCTGGAAATCGGTTTGAGCATCTTCTAATGATGCTCCTTTCCTGTAAAAGACTATCTTTTCAATGTGAGAGAGCGCTTCCGTACCGACCCAAGTTACTTTGAGTCATAAAAAGATTTTTATTTCCCCAATTAACAAGAGGCATGAAGTACGAAAGCAAGAGCTCATGCAGTAAGTTTACGATAGGAAACAAATCAGTCTCCTCTGGGTTGAGGAAGACTAAGCAGGCAGATATTAAAGAAAATAATTCAAATGTTTGGTCATTTAGAGTTTATAGTGAAACTGACGCTTTGTATTCGAATTCGCATTTATAAATCGATAATGAAATAAATTCTTCTAATTTTGACATATATGAATTATTAGGATGCTATATAGTCAATTATTGCAAGAAAAAGTATGATTTAAAAGTATAGAAAGCAGAAGTGATTGAAGAGTTCAGTTTTCAGAATTGAGTATACCTTTATATGAAAGTTTCCATCTGAAATAAACTGCGAAAAAGTTACTTATATTTTATTTAAAATATCGCGCAGATAACGTCACAGCACTCCAACTGAGAAAACATATCAGGGAGAGGAGCGGAGGCAATTCCAGCCTTTAGAGTTCAAATATGAATAGAAGACAGTGACGAATGGCGATGCTGTGGAGGAAAAAAATCAATGTGGGGAGTATAATCGCACCCGTGATAGGAGAAACGTGATGGGGAGAAAAAAGGCTGGGGAGGGTATCTAACCGATAGACGTGTCTAAGAAAGACGTTCAAAGCATTTCTGTCAGCTGCCATGGAAATAGAGGGACCGTGAGATAAGGCAAGAGGGATGGGGAGAATAAACAGTGGAATATAATGGGGTGCTGGGTCGGTCGAAATACCCAAAGGATTCGGTTTCTTTTTCGCTTCTCCCCCCGTCGTATTTTTTTCGCATTAACTCACCATCCAGGGCTCGTACGCGCCTACCCTTGTGTTTACCCTCCTTCCCACGCACGAGCGGATCCGAGGCGGACGAAAGGGGTGGCGGGTGGGTCAGAAAAGTGAAGGGTAGAGTTTTGGAGACTTGGGCGGAATTCCACACCACGCTGGGCAATCATTAACTTAGCCGTCGTTTGTACGTTCCCCTGCAATTTGGTCTTTTATTTTGTGTGCGAACGAGGAAGGAAGTTGGTGAAGGGTGGAGTAATCAGGGATTGAAGATTTTGTTATCCGATTTCCTCTGCCACTAGAAAACAAATTTGTGGCTTAGAGAAGAAAGTAATTTGACGGCGAATGTTGGTAAAGTTAAGGTTGGTGGACCAGTGACTGAAAGTCTCTCCTGGAAGCTAATATCTCCTCCTGGACAATTATAACTTTAAATAAGCCACCCAGTGGGATAAATGCGTATAGATCTATACTAATATGTATTATAATCCACGTACGCCACTACCTAAAATGCTTGTATTACTTCTTTCCCCATTTTGGCCTATTCACATTGACTGAAAGAAAATGAGTTAAAGATAACTTAATAAATTTGAGTTATCCTTAGCAAAGGGGCCATAACTTGACTCGGGAAGTAATATGAAAAAGTTATGAATTTAAAATTTAAATTTGTATTGGCTAAATTAAGATTGGAAGAAGCTTTCCTAGTGAATGGCCTCAGTCTACGTATTGAATGTGAACAACTCATAACTTTATAGCTTCCATTTTATCCCATAGGTTATACATATTATGCCTGATATGAACTGGTCTGAGGTTGTCGCTCATTTCTATTTTAAGAGGTTCACGATCAAATAGAGATAATTTTATACTTGTTAACTACTGCTCGGAATAATCCCTGACTCTCTTGAAGAAATCTCGATAATCTATCCTCTTCCTTTCTCCCTCCCTGTAATTTTCCTTCTGTCACGGCTAATAGCTATAGCTAATAGCCTATTAGCAATAGCAATTATTTTCCCAACCTTTTTATGATTATGATTTCTCGCCAAAATATAATTCTTCAATCTGATATTTTCATTGATTTTACTCATCTAGTTTGATAGTTGTTTCGTGCTCTGTCTTCGATTTATTTTCGTATTTATCTTGAACCTTATATAGTATCCTGCCATTTCGGATACTTTTTCAAAAACGTTTGCTTCCTTCCTTCTGGTTTCATTTCCCTTTGTTGTTCTTCTCGTCTTCTGTTTGATTTCATATTTTTTCTAGAAATTTATGTAGTATCCTGCCGAGTAAGATTTTTTCACGGATAGTCTCTTCCCCATCCGTTCGAAGTCCTCGTTTTGTCGTGATTATTTTCATGTCTCACTCAGATTCTTCATTGTTTAAATATTCCTCGGAAGGAGTGAACCAGATTTCATTCCCTATGATTAAACTAATATCCGGTAAAGTAATTATTATTATTATAAGTATTCTACCGGTGAAGGTAGGTTTAAATGGACATTTAATTCTTCCCACCCCCTAAATTTCACACGATGTCCCTCTTCAGCCCCACATACCTCCTGCCACCTATTATTCCATCCATGCTACCCGTTCTTCTTCTCCCTCTTCCCCGCTTACCCAACGATCTTCCCTCAATCACCTCCTTCAAAACACCATCCCCTTTTATTACCTTTTCCATCCACACCTTCTGCCTTCTCCTAATTTCATCTATCAAATTTCTTTCCTCTCCTACCAATTCTAACACTTCGTCGTTCGTTTTCTTTTCGACCCACTTTATTTTCTCCATTCTTCTCCACACCCACATTTCAAAAGCCCTAAGTCTATTTTCATCTTCTTTTCGCAAAGCCCACGTTTCCGCCCCATATAGTGCAACGCTCCATATTAAACTTTTCACTAGTCTTTTCTTCACTTCCCTACTCAACGCCCCAGTCATTAGTTCACGCCTACGAGTAAAAGCTTCTTTTGCCAATGCAATTCTCCTTCTCACTTCAATACTGCTATACCCTTTGTGAAAGCGTGAAATCTTACTTCACTGCTATACCCTTTTTCTTCCAACACACTACCCAGATAGCTAAATTGCTCTACCTGCTCTAGCTTCTGACCTCCCACTTTTCTATGTAGATATGAACTTTTATCGTTATACTGGCCCTTTTTGTTCTTGAAAACCGCATTACTTTCGTTTTCTTCTGGTTTATCTTCATTCCGTATCTTTCGCACTGTCCCTGCAACGCATCCAGCATTTTTTGCAAGCCAAGGGCTGACTGGCTGACTAGCGCTTGGTCATCCGCAAACCTCACTGATTTTATCAATTTCCCCCCTACCTTTACTCCAGCCTCCAGCTCATCCCAAGCCTTTGTCACCATTTCCTCCGAATAGATGTTGAAAAGTACCGGCGATAACGGACAGCCCTGCCTAACTCCCCTCCCTATCGTAGCCCAATCCGATTTTCCATCGGCTACTCTCACTTGCGCCTTCTGCGCCATGTATGAATTCCGGATCAGTCTCCTGTCTCTCCAGTCTACTCCTATCTTCCGCAATATTTCCATTAACTTGTCCCACCTCACTCTGTCGAACGCCTTTTCGAAATCAACAAAGCACGCGAATACGTCCTGATTGTATTCTAGATTCCTTTCCACTAGTATTCTCATCACTGCAATCGCATCCCGAGTGGCCCTCCCCTTCCGAAATCCAAACTGATCCTCGCCTAGGAATTCGTTTGCTCTCTTTTCCATTCTCCTATTGATGATTCTAAGCACTACCTTTGCCGCATGAGAAATCAAACTTATCGTTCTATAGTCTTCACATTCCTTTGTCACTCTCTTTTTCGGTATAGGTATTAGCACGGTTTTTACAAAATCCTCCGGCCAAGCCCCCTCCTCGTATATTCTACGAACAAGTTCATAAAATCTGTCCCTTCCCCCTCTTCCTAGGTTTTTCAGAAGCTCGGCTGGGATGTTATCTACCCCCACCGCTTTACCTGCCTTCATTTCTCGCAGTGCCTTCTCTATCTCACTATCCAGTATTCCGGGGCCCACTTCATCCTCATCAACGTCCTTTTCCTCTCCTATGTCCAAGTTTCTAGGCCTATTTTCGCTATCATATAGTTCCTCCACATATTCCCTCCAACGACGCTGGATCTCCTCTGGCTCCATTGCTAAATTTCCCCTTCTGTCTTTGATGCACGGGACCGTTTTCCATTTCTTGATTCCCGATAGCATTCTAACCTTTGAGTACAGACTGCCTATTTCTCCTTCTTTCTGGAGTCTCTCCAGCTCCTCGCATTGCCGGCTCCACCACTTCTCTCTTGCTCTCTTTGTTTCTCTCCTAAGCCTGTTGTTAATCTCCTTATAACGCCTTTTGCCTAGCTCTGTATTCACATTTTTCCATTTCCTTCTTTCTTCGATCCTTTCCATCATATCTGCTGTTACCCATGGTTTCTTGATCCTCCTAGCGTCTACTGTTCCTATTGTTTTCTCAGCTGCTTCTATTATGCCCGTCTTAATCATCTCCCATCCTTCATCTATTGTTCCTCTTCCCTCCTCTTCCCTCATGCATCTATCCCTAATCTCCTGGTATTCCCTCCTCTTCCCTCCAATCAGTGCTCCTACATCCCACTTTTTTATTTTCCTTCCTACGTTTAACCTTTTTAGTCTCATCTCACATTTCATCACCACCAAGTTATGGTCGGAGTCGGCATCTGCACCTGGGAAACTATGCGAATTCTTTACGCCGTTCCTGAATCTTTGCCTAATCATGATGTAGTCTAGTTGGTACCTTCCAGTATCCCCCGGCATTTTCCACGTGTACCTACGCCTAGGGTGGTGTTTAAACCACGTGTTTGTAATCACTAAATTATTCCTTCTACAGAACTCCACTACTTTCTCGCCCCGGTCATTCCTTACACCAAGACCATACTCCCCTACTTCACTTCCGTCCCTCCCTTCCCCTACTACAGCGTTCCAATCTCCCATAATTATTAGGTTCTTCTTGCCCTTTACTTTTCCGATTAATTCTTCCAACTGGTCATATACTTCGTCCACTTCCTCTTCTCTATGCCCCCCTGTTGGCATGTACACCTGTACTACGACTATATTTGCCGGTATCGCTTTGATTTCGATAGCTAGTATTCTATCGCTTACCTGTTCCACATTCAACCCTTTTTCCTAATGTTGCATTCAACACAACTGCCACTCCCCGCTGGCTCTCTTCCCCTCCACTGTATATAACCCTGTACTTTTCACTCCAGAAGTCCCCCTGGTCTCTCCATCTTACTTCGCTTAATCCCAACAAATCGATCTTTCCCCTCTCCATTTCACGCTTAATATTCTCTAGTTTTCCTGCCCTTAACATAGTCCTAACGTTCCATGTCCCGATCCTTAGCATTGCTGCTCTCTTCTCTGGTTTATTCTTCGGCGCCGCTGCTTTTGCTGCTGCTGCTGTCATTGTTTTCGTGCAAGGATTTCGTGAGATGACGACCGCAGAGTCCTTGCTTACCCTGCTGCCGGGCACGACACCCGTTCCAATAATTTGGTCCCGGGCCCCGTAGTTGCCAGGATTCATTTCTCTATTGTTCAAGTCCATTGTGATCTTGGGAGAGTTTAATTGAGGTGGTTTCCCGTTGCCTGCCTCAATAGTGTTTTTAACGTGACACCATCACTTGTTAGGCCGCCCCACTGGGGTCAGACGCCTTCTCACAGCCGCCTCACTGAGGAACAGACGCTGCGAGTACGGTACGTGGACTACCTTTCGTCAGGCTCCTACCCTTCGACCTGTCTGGCATGGGTGACCCTACCAGGAGCAATATTAGTTGCTCCCGCCAGTGTAGCTCTAGGGGTCACGGGAACACGCAAGCCCCAATCCCACCACGACAAGGCGTAGTCCATGGGGAAGGGGGTAAAGTAATACTGTACCTCAATTTGCCGTATCAGCTAGTAAATTTGAAAAGGCAGCTCTTCAAAAAAGGACGTTGATAACGACGGGAAACGTCCTGATACATACTAGCAGGAAATTTTATGAATTGAAAAAAAATTGAATACCTACATTCAAGTTGCCGAATGGTAGTCGTTTATATTCTGTGAAAAACATTTGAATCACATTCTCATGAAATTCGAAACCGACGCCATTCGTTATGGTATTGAAGGCTTATAGTGGTATTCGTACGTCCCGTCTCCGAGAGCTTTTAAATTGGCTCTTACCCTCAATTCAGTGGCCGTTGGTCACCGAAGTAAACGGGAACGAAACCAGGGTAGGAAGAAAGAGAGGAAAGGAGAGAGATCGTAGGAGATAAGAAGTCTCCCTCTCTCTTTTCTCTCCAGCGGGAGTGACCGGGGCGTTCCGCACACTATATTCTTCTATCGCCATGGCTATATTCCCCACCTCGCCCCGCCGGCTGTCCCCACTTTTGAACCATTCCAAATATTTACAGGGTCCAATCCAGGGTTTCGCTCCTTTCCCACCTCCTAGGGTCGCCTTCCATCCTCGTCACTTCCACCCTCCTCCTTCCCTCCCTCACGCTCCCACCCGATATTCCGATCCAGGCCACCCTACCCCCTTTCCCTTCTCCACTCGACTCATCGTCGAGAGTCCATTCTTCTCACTCCCTCAATGCCGCGCATAACTTCAACTCGAATTCCTCCGATCCCCCGCGCACGGCCTGTTGGTATTGGGGTGGCGGTGGGGTGGGGAGCTACGGTAGTGGTTTAGGGGGGTGCGTTCCGGCTCCATATAAATAAGGAGGGCTGGATGGGAGGACGGGACGAAGGGGATGGGAAATGCAGGGAGATGCATAATGCCCGTCGAGAGGTTGGTGTGGTTTTGGGAGGTTTTGAGTGCTCGTGTGCTTGTTGCGTTCCATGGAGATGCATTTCGGTATCAGGCAGCGATCCTTTCAAGCTAATCGTATTTAAGGGTTTTTGATAAGGCATATGTACATTCAACTCGTATTAAAATATCTAACTTTTTAATTACTAGAAATACCTATGAACATTCTCATTAGGATCAGGATATATTGCATAACTTGGGTACTTACCGCACCTGTTTATTAAAGGTTATACGTTCCCCTTCACAGAACGATTCACTGATTGTAGGAATTTCGGCCATTAGTCCAAGCAGTTATAACACTAAAACTAAGTTATTGTGTACCTCTGTGGTATGAAATGCTATAAGTATATTGATGGAACGGAACAAATTCAGTAAGCCTAGAGAATAAATGACGCTGAGAATTTATTTCGTAAAAATAGGTGGTAAAATGTATATAGTTCACAGGATGTGGTAACTTAACTTGATGTGAAGCTATCAGTATATCGCAGATGTCTATTTTGGAAAAGTCTTCACAAATGTACTTTCTTTGGTACAGTAATTGCATTGTGATTAAGAACATAAATCGTAAATAAAGTTAAGTTGTAAATTAACATTCAGTAAATAATTATTTTCACCGCCCAGTGGAAACTTGAATGAATGATTGACTTATTATGTATTTCCGTCCCTTGATGACTTATTTGAATGAAGAATGGTTTTTGAGATAATGACTGGGAAAATATGAGACAGATCAACCTATGAAGAAGAAAGGAGGTCCTTATCATCTTTGCCTGTATTCTCTGCTAAAATGAACTCCAATTTTGACTTTGATGATTGATTGGTAATGTTGACTTGCCTTTGATGTTAGGAATCTATGTTGTACCAACAGGATAGTTTACTAGCGGGAATTATTAGCGTATTATTGCGATTTGGATATATTGTGATTTGGATTGGTATCTAATTAGGGCCTCGTTATTCCTAAGTGCTTCATTAATTTTATAGCTTGCCCGGACTGGAAGTCGCCATCATTCTCTCATTAGCGTGATGGCTCGCAGGAAAAGAGCCACGAGGCTCCCATTTTGTAGAATTTCCGGATGAGCAATGATTTTTCGACGGGGGTTACGAGTAGTGTGGGGCGTGGGTGGGTTTTTGGCGGTGTGTGGGAGGGGAAGATGGAAATGGAAGGTACGGAATGATCGCGGGAGGCTGTGCCGTGATTGGACCCCCCTCCCCTTTTCCCACCCCCTTAAAAGTGCTTGCTCGCTCTTGGTCATCCTCATTAATTGCCTCGTTTTATTCATGATTACCGATCACGTTCCGGGAGAGACCCAAAGAGGAGAAGGGGGCTAAGCTTCATCATGGCTCGGAAATATTTTTTCTCCCTCCTTTTTCATCTCATGGAGGGAAAATCGACGCAAGCATGATGCGACCGAGTAATTCCGTTGACTTTTTTTTTAATTTTCCGCCTCAAGCAGACGGGGAAATTGATAGGAAAAATCGGAGGTCAGGTCGGTCAGAAAATTGATTCCTAGGAAATTGATTGGAGTGCACTTCCGTCTACTGTAATTGCGTGCTTTTGACTGCAAAACCTTAGCCGTGATCAGATGCTCATGAAATTATTTTCGCATATACGGAAAGAGATATGAGAGATTGAATCTCCTTCATGCACTGCATTATTGATTTCATTACATCATAGATTTCATTCTGTATCGAAAGTAAATTTAACCACTGGTTTTTAAGTGTACTCCTACTCGAAACAATCCTGAATTACGATAAATAATCATTATAGATATATTTGAAAGTTAGTATTGTAGGCGTTCTTACATGAACAAGGCGATTCTCAATTTTTGCCTAGCGTTGGTTTGAATTGATCTGGCCAATTGTGGACGTTCAAATATCTTTCTCCGTGCTTGGAACGTCTGTTTTACGCTTTTTGTTTTTGAATGTGTTGCTAACCATCTCGCTGGTTTTCTGCGATCCTATTCGCTATGGGTATACTATCTTTTTTAATTTTTTTATCCAAACGTATTTGACTTCTCCCGTAAATATTTATTGAGGGGCTCAAAATGCAGCCATACATATAATATCAAAACATTGATTGGTAGATTCAGGAGTTCTTCCTTATTTGAAAAATTCTTCATGTTATTCCTCTACATTCTAATGAAAGGGTTTTAGTTTAATTTCCTTCCTCGGCAATTAATTACGCAACTCAAAGTGTTAAAAATGTTATCTTATGACCTAAGATACCTTGTGTTTTCATTTTTATTGATGGTTCGCTAATATACTATTTTTCTAGCGTCATTTAAGTTCTATTTACAATAATCAGACATTGCTGATTTCGCCGTTTTCCGAACACATTTCAGAATTTATCTCGAGCCTTTGACAGTTCGTTAATGTATCCTGGTGTTTCATTTCACGGGAAGCAGTTATGTGCTGCGGGTGTATATAAATGCAAGGATGTATACCTTGTTTCCGTCGTCTCATTGCCGAGAGAATGGCGTAGCTTATAAACATCGCATCAATTGGCACTCTTGGTATTCACCTTGTTATTAGTTCTGATTTTCTCAGTTTTCTGCGGTTTAGCGGTTTAACAGTTTTCTAGTCATCTCACAATAATTTGATGGAATATCGAACAAATGACATATTGGAGAATGTTATTAACTATGCTCTTCTACATAACATCATAAAGGTTTCATCTATGCAGAATCGTGATGAACTTGATGGAAATTGGAGAGAATGGAGATTTTAAACATGATCTTTGATCCTATATTCAATCGTATTCAAATTTCTGCCATGTATCCGTAATCCGCTATCCGTACCTGTATATTGGCTATTGCGTGGTACCTTCATTTACTGGGAAGGTAATAAAATATTGCTACACGCTTGTGGAAAATTCACCCTAAACACAGAATTTGAACATAAATAGGCAGATACGAGGCTTTGCTTAATAAAAGGGGCAAAAATAACGTACGTACACTAATTATTAATAATACTAGGAATGAGAATCACTGATTCCGAAAATTCAGGCTTTCATAGACCAAAAAAATCACAGAAAAAGAGCATCAGCATTACTAAATAGCATTTTGTCACCACCATTAAAAGTGTAATTACGCAAGAGCGAAAGTTATCACAGTTAAATGAACGAATTGGAAAAAGAATGAGAGGCATGGATTACTGAAGGTGGGCTCCTGCACGATCTATGATTGAAAGAGTCACCAACGGAAGAATACGCCCAATTTTGGGAGTCAACCGTAGCTTATGATATGATGTATTTAAAAGAGCTAGGTTGGCTCGGTTATGTGTAGAGAATGACCGACGGGACACTCCATAAGCTGGTATTGTATCCCAAATGATGCCCTAAAGATATGGCAAGCCTGAAGACCTGCGAGAAGCTAGACTGAGAGAGTGTATAGATAAATCTGAGCGAGGGGCTAGAAGGAACTATGGAATGATTCAGTACGATGAGGACTATTAATAAGACGTCGTCAGAAACACTAATGCCGACTGTATATAGTAAAAATATCGGATGACTGAAATCCTAAGGTGCGGATTTTCCTTATTTGCGGATAATGCGGATTTATTTTATCATTTTTATTTTTTCTTATATCTTGTCAAATTTAAAGCGCTCTTGGAATATTATTTCCCTTTGCTTTATCGTAACGTGTGATATGTCTAGTGATAACTAGTATGAGTAGTGATATGTCATACCAACCAATTGGTTTAACTTCAATGATGCTGCCAAATCTTGCTTTTTTGCTTGCTTGCTTGGAATTTAATTTTCCCATCCATCACCGATCATCACCACAGTATATGCTTAGAGAATCTTTACATTTCCATTCAAACAATTATACCATGATAATCGATAAAAAATTATATGTTAGGATATTTATATGACCTTAAAAACACATCTTATTGTTCAAATCCCTCGTCTTTTCTTTATCAACCAGATTTTCTGGTTCCATAAAATACCTAAGCTCTCTTCAATCTTGTTTCCAATATTTCTCCCTTGTACTTTCAACATAAGAGAAGGTGTAACCAATGAAGTCTTCATCATTTCTGTGATTAACTATCGTAATTTTGAGAGAGTTTAAAATTGTCAATGTTTGGAAATCAAATGAAAGAGAAGTATCGGAAATGAATTCCAGATATCCATCTTAAAAGTTCAAAATGAGAGAGAGTGAGGAAGTCAAGTATCAGAATCTTTTGAAATAAGGTGCCTTATTTGAAGGCCAAGGATTCTGGGGTTTACGCGCGAGGATATTGGAAAAGAAGGATATTATTTCCATCGAGGAGGTATATACCAGTCGAGGAGACGCAGAAAGAAATCCGAATTTGATTGGAAAGAGTTCCATCAAAAACTAGCTTAGGCATCTGGCTTCTATTTGCTGAGGCTGTCCCCACGGTCTCTCTAGGCTATAAGGGAGTTTATATGATTCAAAGGGGCAACCTCAACGTGAAATAAACTTCGCCGAGGAACCGTTGGCATTATGCTCTGACGAAGGTTTTAACGGTAGCGAATTCATTGCCTTTGCCGAAACGTCTTGGAAATAGGAAGTGGGAAATATTGCCATAGAAGACGTTGGGGATAAACACTATTGGAAATAGGAATTCACTTCAATTTTAACGGGAAAAAATTAGTAGCGGCTCACATTTTCAGCAAAAAATGCCTATTTCCTGCAGATTATTGGCTTTTACCTAAAATAATTTTCAAAATCTCTCCAATCTAAAGCTATGTGCCATATGTAGAGCAAAAATCATATTTGACCTACTTTTTGTATCGTTTTAAGAACATGGGTAGGCATGTACCCTTCCATGTTTTCCGTTTAACGGATAAACAGACCTCATTTATTTTATGCCATACCATGTTCTACATTTTTATTTTATTGGGACTCAAACTAGTGCACATAGTTTACGGAGATGGTTTATGTAACTAATTTATATTTGGACGCAGAGATATGCTTGATTTTTCTCTAGGTAGGATGGAACGGCGGTATTTCTTTCTTCTATGCATTTTCTTATCCGTGATAAGGTAGGCAAATAGCTAGTTTTGATTAAATTTGTATGAGACATTGATAATTACTGCTAAATTCACATGTAGTACAATCTCTTATCCACAGAAGTTATGTAAGTTAGATCCCAAAGATGGAAAATATTCTGTTATATCTATTTCTTACTATCTTTTTTGCTTGCTACGGAGTCATGTTATGATATCGCAACAGTAGGGATAACAGCGAAGTATTCCTCTACCTTAAAAGTATTTAATTCTAATAATTTTCCTTGATATAAATTGCTCTACGCTATTGCTCTCAAATGCGAATTTAACAACTCCAGTAAGTACTTAAATCGATGCACCATAATTTAAAAATATGTTCTTACCTAATTTAAGTATTAATTGTAGATATATGGTGGATTACTTTGAAATAAATTATGGAATGGAATGTGTCTTAATAACCTTATGCCGTAAATAGTGCATTTTTCACGAATTATTTGTCCTCTAAGAGTGCGTTCTGTCTTGCTAATAATGAGAAAGCTTGCTCTTGCTCTTTCGAAACGAGGTATTGAGCAACGGCGAACAGAGGAAGTAGATTTCTCTCTCTCTCTACTTTTCTCTTAAACTCACCTCTATATCTCTTAATTGCCTCCAAGTACACTTAACGTCAATTAACTTGAAATACGATGAGAATAGTTACCGTGGTAGCTCTCGCTATGTCCTAAGACAGATGTAATGATAGGTCATTTCAGTGGGGATCTTGATACGTAGTCGAGGTGGAGAAAGTAGAGGTAGTATGAGAAGTTGGGAGATTCCAAGGATTTGTAGATCTTTGGGTGCTTGAGAAAAGGCACGCTTTGAAATAAGCAGTGGAAAGAAATGAAAGAGTGTAATTTTAGATCTCCCAGAAAGGATTCTATCTCGATAAAAGTCACCGAAGAATGCCTTGACATTACTCCTCAAGAAAACCTTTTTCGTCGTGAACCTAATGCTTGTAAACAAATTCTTGGTAAAAACGCATTAGACTATGCTAGATACTGATCATCTATGAACACATAACTTTACTTCTAGTCATGCTAGAATCATTACGGTCTTCGTTGAGCAAAAATCAAACTGTGTCACTTGTGTGTGCACTGGTGTTTAGTATATGCAATTTCTTACGAGGGTTGCTCCTTAGAGCAGTTTTTGTCAAATCTGGAGCGCAATCAACAAAACTTATGGCAACAATTGGTGATTGTTGACGGGACTTGTATTCATTGCAACACGTTGGAAACAAAGCAACTTCGAAGCAGTGGATAAGACCGGGTGAAAATGCACCAAAAAAGGCCAAGACCATATTGTCGGCCCGGAAGGCGATTTCCACTGTTATTTGGAATTATCAAGAAAGCATCAATGTAGGCTAAACAGTCACAGGATAATGCTACGCAACAATTATGAACCGTTTTGACAAAGAGTTGCAAAATAAACGACCAAAATTGGCACGCTAAAAAGTCATCTTAAGCCAAGTCAATGCTTAGTTCACATATGTGGCGTTGGCATGGCATATTGCATGAATCAAGATATAAATTGCAGCCTCGTTTACCTTTTTCTCCTGATTTGTCTCCTTGTGAGTACTTTTTATTTCCAAATTTCAAAATCTAGCTCTGGGGAAGGCATATATGAAATTAAGATGTCATCACCACTACTTTTAAGAGATTGCGTCTTCTTACTTTTCCCAGAGAATGAAAAATTGTAACACCGCAGGACCTAGTGTGTGGACCTTGATGGAGAGTATGTTAGGAGGAAAAATGTTTTTTGGATAGAAGGCTATTTGATTCCTTTTTTGCCTTACTTGTGAAACGACCCTCGTATAATAGTTGTGATATCATAATAAATAATACTACCAGTTATTTACACGTTTTTAATACAAAATATTGTATCAGTGCGCTGTATGTTGAACTAAAACTATTAATGAAAACATTTTAGAATTTTTATGTTACTAATTGATATACCTAGGGTAAAAACCTCATTTCTATTTCAAGTTAAAATAGACACTACAATTTCTGATTGTAATGATCTTGCAATTACTGGTTTTGAAAGATAACAGTCATGAAATGTACCTCCTGAGAATTTGAATACTTAATTGCTCACAATTTTATCAATTTTTTGCAAATCGCATCTATTATATTTTTATTTCAAATGACTTCGCTCTTATTTTCGTAACTGTTGTTCGTTTTCGCTGTATTTTACAAAATAAGCTCATCCATCTATTTCATAGTAATGATAAATTTGTAATCAAAATAGCCTAAATATTGATAGGATTACACTTGAGTGGGGTTAACTTATCTTCATTCATAGCAAATGGGGAATTCATCGCCCAAGGCTTTTTATTTCATTCCACATGTCCGGTTTCCTCCGATTTCTACACAACACCCACTCGCGAGATCTCGTAACTTAAATAAGCCGCCGGCAATTCAACTGGATACTTCGTATTTGTCTAAGTCTCAGCAATATCCGGGAAAAAAAAGAAGACGGGATTTGGTGCTTTCGTGGAAACAAACAGTCAGTCAAAAATGTTATCCACGTCTGACCCATAGGGAGTGGAAAAAAAACTGAGTGTGCCCTAGAGCCACCCAATTTTACCTTCGACCGGTACTGGAGTGATGAGGGGGAGAAGGTGTGACCTGACAAAAATTAGGAACAATCCGAATTAATCCGCAACATTTAGCGCAGCCGTCTAAAGGCCACACCTTGTAGATTGAGAGAGCAGGCAGAAACAGTAGTTCGAATTCTTTCTTTCGTAAAAATAATTAAGTCCATCCGCAAGTCGAGGCTAAAAACCCTACTAGAACCGATGTGATCATAAATTTACATGGGTTCTCAAGAATAAATATGGAAATGAGTAGAGTAATCAGGGTATAATTCGATCTCAGGGAATAATAGTTTACTTATAAAGATTTAAAATACTTTTGCTTACACTGAGTACATAAGGTATCAAAGCCTTCTGTGACGAATAATGCAGGTTACTTGTTTGATCGTAAGTTTCCGCATTTTTAATGTGCTACATTGTGTATGATGATGGGTTTGACCGCGTTAGTTTTGTTAATTTTACAACTAATTGAGAATGGACGTTCACGACATTGTGATAATTCCACTCTGATATGAATCAATATATTATCAATGATAATGAGGTAACTACTGATCTTCCCTTACGCAGAAATAAAGCACGTTCTTCGAATTATTTATTTCGATCCCATTGTAGATTATCGATATTTATGCTTTCAAAATAATTCAGCATTTTCACGTATATACCGTTTACCAAAAACCACAAAACACGTTGTGGCTATAATTTTAAAAAAGTGTTTTAATGCTAATTAGGTAAAATGTATTCATAAAATAAGGCAATCAGTCTATTCCCAATCTAAACACGATCTGTATAATTTTAAAAAGATTAATTGCTTAAACAGGAAGAGAAGGTATAGCAATCGGGTTAGAGCGGATAGAAGTGGGTTGAAGTTTGAGTTATTCCGAGTTAAACGTCCGGAAAGATGAGTAATGGAATTGAGTAATGGAAATAAAGTAGGGCTTCGGCTACCGATCCTTCCACCGCCGGCTAACGACTTTTTAAAAACCGATCTCGGCTCCTGTAATAATTTTTCCCGATGATGGCGCTAGGTATTTGAAATAGCTTACAGAAGTTGGTTTAATAAAACAGCATTCTCGCGGGCGGGATGTGCCAATCGCGATACGAGGGAAGGATTGTTTGGGACCAGAAGGGACCAGGAGTGGTAGATGGGAGGGAGGTAGTAGGTGCTCATAACTTCCAGTGGCAAGAAGAGGCACCCAGCACAGACGAGGACGATCTCGGGCGTAAGTGCGAAGGAAAGGGAGAGCCGCAGGAAGGAGTAGAGGATCTTAGGGGCTGAGAGAAGGGGGTGTCAGGTTTAGTCCCTCTCCCTTAAGTGGAGAAAGTGGTTCGAGCTGAGGAGAGAGATGCAGGAGGCCCTGTAAGGGCGAGGCGGGGATGACGACTCGGGAGACGCGATGAAAATGGCGTCCTGAATATGAAATTCTGATGGGACCGCGACATTGTTGCCGAGGCATTGTTGCCGAGGCTCCTTTATTCCTCAAAGGAAAAGGCTTTTCCGTGAGGGCGTTAAAGTGCGTTTGCGACGAGGATGGAGCAAAGGATATGGGAAATTTAGCGCGCGAACTGTTTCTCCCACCTAACTCTCTCACCCCCCTTTCTTTCCCTCAGTTTGGCGACGTAATCAATTATTTAGACCTCACCCTCGCATCTTTCATGCTATCTTCCATCGGCTGCCTTCTATCGCGGATAAAAAAATGCCTCTCATGGTTTCATTCCATTGGTCTATCATATAAAAGGGTTACTCCGTGAAGAACAAACGCTCAGGGTTCGAGGTTTTTTTTTTGGCGCGATGAATAATGCCGCCTAGCCACATGATCCCTAGGTCGTGCAAAATGTATGCCAGCCTTCTTTTGTGCCAGTCTATAAGTTTGACTGAAGCGACGCGTTTAGTGGCTCACTCAGATTTACCGCGAATGTTTCTTGGTCACCGGTTAACATCATATCTCGTCTACCCGTGTGCGCTCATCTATGATGAAGTATCGGTATTCAGGATTACGACCACCAGCTTTGAGCTCGGCTGTCTACATAGTCCCTATAGTCCTAGCTTGCTATTCTTTGGTGTTTCCCTCCCTCTGAGTTGTACCCCTTGAACATAGTTAAATCATATGAACACGGTATATATTAGCATTTTCGTTGCACAACAGTTATTTTCAAACATTTTTTCGGGTGTGTTTTAATGGTAGTATATTAACATATAACCAAATTATGTACGTGTATGCAGATTCCAATTAAATTCTGTTCTGATCATAAATCTAGCACCGACCTAAGTGAAATTGATAAAACCAAAGACTACTATGTCACTAATTTCGCAAAATGTGTAGCATGCTTCCCTTCTGTCGATGTACCTTTCAATAGTTTAATGGATTTTTCTCTATACTTTAAATTGCCTCATTCTTAGAGCATTAAGTTCACTTGATGGTATCATATCTGTCACATTGAAATCATGAATGTAAAGTGAATTAAGAACAAAGCGTAGGATTTTCACTTGATAAAAAATTAATGTGCCACAGTAATGAAGATTCATTGCGGTTGATAATAAGGTAGTGGTATTGGTACAGTAGTATTAAGATTATTCTACACTTAATATTTTCACAACCTAAATGTACACAAACACTTAGGAACACTTAACGTGTAACTTGGCATTTCTTTGAAGCCGTATTTTAATAAGTAAATAGAGATAAAATATTTTATTAAATTATACCTTAGCGTCGAAAGCATTTTTTGTGGGATATCATCAGCCTAAAACTATTGAAACAGACCAGAAACACAGGAAAAGTGTCGTTCCAGAAGAATAACGAGAATTAAATTTGTAGCTCGAGTAACTGATTGACTCTTTAAGGATACTTGAAGAAAAAAATCTCTTTAAAAGTCTTACACAAACACAGGACAGCCTGGTTGAACAAGTCTTAAAAACAGTCCCCCGGTTAAAATGTGTGGTATGAATTATATAGAATAACGTTTAAGGATATTATTTTTAGAGCAAGAATCAGGGGATTTAAAAGAGAAAAACTTATAAAATATGAAGAACTTAACTCTATGGATAATGCAATTAATGGTTAGATCAAATAAAGAATCGTTTAACAAAAATTTATGTTGGCACGTTCGGTTCAAAGTCTATCTCTCCTAATTTTTATTATCTGATCTATAATGTATACAATTAATTTCATGCACGCATTCTAGTATTTCATCTTCAGTTATCAAAGCCACTTAATTAATGTTTTTGCTATCCTTTCCAACCAAATAAATGTTTCGTGCCATACCAAATTTGAGTCTTAACGTTGTGTACAACAATACAATCAACGTGAACTTTATTGGAGTGCTAATTTGGAATGGTAAACGGGAAATCCAATGACGATTTAGCGTATAAAGTTCTTTCAGCTGTGATCCACTGCGTATTGCGAAAATGTCTTCTAAAGGATTTTAAGTTTCCTCGTAAAGCAATCCTGCGGCACACCGCTTAAGAGCCTTTCCGGATCTCACATGAACGCACGCATGAGTCTATTGCTATGATTGACGCACTTAATGAGCTGAGGCGTTTAAAATTCGAGAGTGAACAAAAATGAGCTTTTGTAAGGGAGAAGGCGTCGGAGAGGTACTCTCCTCTCAGGGCACCCTTTGCTCCTCAACTCCTCAATGCTCGTTTGCCAAAGAGGGTGCGGGCGGGGTGGGGTCGGGTGTTTGAGTGTATGCCGGTTGGATTTTCTCTTCATCGTCCCCATTCGTTACCGGCGGCCATGGTTGGTTGAAAAGACGTGACTGGCAGGCGGAATAAGAGGCTTACGCACGCTAAGACGCTGCTAAGAAGAGGGAAGGGAGGGTAGTAACGTGGGGAAGATGGTTGGGAAGAGGAGGAATGGCGCTGAAAAGAAAATGGTGAGATTGGGAGGCGCTTGATACAAGCAATAGTTTTCTTACCCTCTAAACTGAGCCTTTCATCATTTACGTGCCCCTCAATGTAGCAGAATGTTTCATCATCATCATGGATCAACAATCCTAGTATTAGTTTGACGCAGCCCTCCACTCGATTCTTCTATCTGCCAAACTCTTCATATTAACGTAGTTCCTCGCTTTCACGTCCTTTACGACCTGTTCTATATAACTCAAGCGCGGCCTGCCTTTTCCATTCTTCCCGTTCACTTTTCCTTCGACGATTGTCCTCATCAGGCTATCGTGTCTTAAGATATGGCCGATTAGGTTGTCCCGTCTTCTTTTTATAGCTTTCGATAGACTTCTCTTTTCTCCCACTCTTTTTAAGACTTCATTTGTCACTCGATCGGTCCATTTTATCATCATCATTCACCATATTTCGAATGCTTCCATCCTTGTCTTCTCCACTGCGGTCATCATCCATGCTTCACTGACGTAAAGAAACGCTCCAGATATACATTCTGATGAATTGCTTCCTTACTTCTATGCTTCTATTTCCAGCAGAATGTTTACCTATGCATTTAAATACTGTACCTGTACTTGAATTTTTTAATTCACAAAAATGATTGCTTCAATTTCTTTAACAATGTCTGTTTAAATTCGTGTTATATTTTTTATTTTCGTACTACTCTGCGCACGTACTCTATGACTCTTTTCGTTTCCACTCGATAGAAATTTGGAAGTCGGAAGTAAGTAACTCTCCCATTCATAGGGTGGAAAATATTTTATAGCTATACCATGCTCAAGTGTTTCTGAAAGGAGTCAGGAAAACACGCTATCCCTAAGTATATATTTTCTGGCGTTCCAATTACTTACGGGACCAGCTTTCTTTCTTACTGAATTCGAGTTCTCGTTCCGCCGAAAGTTCAAATTATTTCCGTTATTCTTTTGTCATTTTTATTAATAGGGTACCTGGCAATTAAGATCATTTAATGCCATAAAGTGAGACATGTATATGGAAAGAGGTTTCTTTGCGAAAGACGCCAAGGGACCCATGGTTAATGTCTCATTTGATGAACAGATTTCAGAACATAGAATTTTCTCAACAACACTCTAAAGTAGAGATCGGTCTGCCATCGAGAAATCTTCCACTGTGGGGATTAGAACTCTAGCCCTTAGTATGAGATTTCAGTTCTGTAGTACTAGAACTGACCCAAAGACCATACTGCGTAACTGTGAGCGAGAATAGTTAGTGCCGAAGGTGCTCATTACATTGAATGACAAGATTCTGGTTGGCCAAAAATTACCTCTGGTTCATAACAAGGTTTACTTATTCGGATGAATCAATGAACAATTTTAAGTACACAAATATTCATTAGATAATCATTTAGGATAAAAATAAAACAAAACTTGGGACCATTCAATATTCAGTAAACTGTGCGTCATGTTTTTTAGAGTATTCTACTAATATATTTCAACCAAATTCTGGAATTTCTACCCAGTATTTCGGTATGGGACCACAGTACTGTAGTCACCACACCGATCTGATTCCCGTGTTATTCCAATTTACTTATATTTGCTTAGAGAATCTGTTACTTGTGATAATCTTCTGCGATGGGAAGAGAGGACTAATCGCTTCTTGTATCCTTCATTTCCGAGAATACCACGAACTCATCAAATAAACTGTCAGGCACACAGCGCCGAAGACGGATGAAATGAAATTTTTCCATGATTGGCATTTCAACGGTAGGCATCGTTCCGAGTGCGGCGTCATTGTCTCTCAAAACATTCCGACAGTATTGGCGTCTCCGTGTGTTGATTGATTGGCAAGCCTTTACACTCATCGTTTCCCCGGAAAATAAAAATGAAAGTTCTCTTATTTTTCTCATCATCCAAAGCTTCGGACGCTCGGGGGAGGTGAGCCGATTCCGGCGGTCGGACTGCGAGTGAGCGTCGTCCAGTCATTCAATCATGGGAAGACAGTTTAACCAGTCAAACACACCTCCAAGGGGAATTGATCGCCGGGCCGGAAACAAATCGCTCATCCGGGTTACGGAAACAGTGGAAATGGTAGCCCTCTCTCTCCCGAGGTGATCTTGATTATTATTTTTCGCACGGAAAAAAAATTCTCTCGTGGGCAGAAGAGATGAGACGGATGCGTTGGATGTTCTCACCTGGCCAACGAGAATCGAATTGCTTCGCCCGAAATCATTCAGCGGGTTCTCCTCGCATTGCTTCAGGAATGCTTTGAGGACTAAATGACTGGATGATTGATGCCGTCTCACGAGATCATAATTGGTTATACGGATGAGGCAGCCGACAGTCAAGGTCATATGCGCCATTAGGGAAAGCCGGCGTTTGCATTAGGCTACCCTTTAACGAATAGCGCCAAGGGTTCCACGGTTTTACGTCCCATCTGACGGACGGAGTGCTCTTAACAGAGCGCTCAGCGGGGACCGGAATGCAATTGATAAATCTTTGGAATTCGAACTCGGAACCCCGGGATGGGAAGCCAGTTTTCTAGCCACTTCGTCCACCCCATTTCTACTGTATCATAATCGAATATATGAGTGTGGAGATACGGAGGAGGGTGATTGACGGTGAGAATAAATGATAAAATTTGAGCGTTTCAAGAGATAAATAAAAGCTGTCAGTAGAAACTAGGAGTAAGGAGAGCAAAGGATGGAACTTAGTAATTAGGAACTAGGAATAATTTGTATATGATGAACACTGTTGTTATTTTAGATTGCTGGGTAAAAATAAAGGGGATTTTTAAAGGGTAACACAGGATTTTGCGATTAAGGAAATGGAAGAAGGGTCTTAGATAGCTCTAAGTCCTTAGAGTGATATTCCATCAATACTGAATTGATTGGTAACGTCCTTTTTTTAATAAAATAATGATTATAATTTGGTAAGGAGCGCTGCAGATAATATAACTGTAGATATAAACATTAGCAATAATGACTTGATGTAGCTAGAATTTAGTAATTGTTGAGCTTATTTGAATGAGAATGATGATGGATATAATTGAGCGTAGATGATGATATTTATTACTTGATTTATCCTTGACCTGCGTGAAAAAGTTAATTACGCTAGGGCACTATTAAATAACGCTGGGTTAAGTGGTAATGGATTTCCGTTTTAAATGTTCCAGCGGCTGAGATGATGTTGAACTGCATAGCCACTACATATTTTAACCCTAAGATAAACACAATATAAATGCCACGGGTGGGATTGATACCCACGACTTTGCGTTGCCAGGCTGGCGCGTTACCGACCTGGCTACCTAGGTAGGCATATCTGGTTAGCCTTATTTTGCATGAACATTAAGGTAATTCGATGTTTACCAAAACCTACCGTTACAAAATGGTCATAAGATCAACAACTGGTTGATTTGAACATTTTTAGTCGGAAATCGTAGCCAGACGGATCCTAGTTTCAAAAAACTCAAGCAGATATTTTAAAAATAAGTGTCGAAATATTTATATTTTTTTGATTAATCTATACGCCGATGCGGATGGCACACACGGGCGCGACAAAGTGGACGTTATATCAAGTCTTTATATTAATCGCACCGTTCCCGCACCTTCCACCTTGTCTCCCTAATACGATTGGCAATCAATATCTCCGTCAGCCTCCCTCCCCGTAGGAGGGCACACTGATCGGTCGATTTCGGTCACCGCGACGAATTTCTCCACCTTTCCTCTCACCCTCTCTCACAATCCCTTTCAACCGATCCCGAATTCCCTCCGTGCGGTGTATTTTTTTCCTCCCACCCACGGGGTGGAGTCCGGGGGAGGGAACTCCTGAGGTGAGGACGGTTCGGAGGGACGGAAAAGGCTGAGGCGATAAGAAAAAGACGGAAGGAGTAGCGGACGGTAGGGGGGTAGTAGGGAAAAAGAGAAATTTCCCCGGGACGCGGGAGGGACGCTATCTCGGGAGCAAAAATGTGGGCGCAAGCGAGATTGGAGGTGATTGGACGGACGCGTAGGAATGATAGGGGGTGAGGTCTTGGATGAAGGGGGTTTTAGGGTAAGGTTGGCGAGAGGGGAAAAAAGTGACCAGAGGGAAGTGGAGGCGTTCCTCTTCATTCTCTCTCCCTCTATTTCTTTTCTCCGGCAGGGAAGGTGTTCGGCATTTCCCTTAGAGGGCGTTCCTCCACCCCCTACCCCACTTTCGCCACCGAATATCGGCGAGACTCGCCCATGCCACAGATTTTTACGTGGACGTAAATTACCACGTCCTTCGCTCCGGGTGAAGCCAGAAATTTTTCACGAAGAAAGTAGGAGTGCTTAGGCGTACATCACTAGGTTACATATTTATTTTTCCTGGGAGGTGCCTGTGGTTTAAGCAGTACTATCAGCTATCCTGTGTCGGCGATCGACTACTGTATCAAAATCCAGTGACCACCATGCCAACCTGTGAAGTCTAATTGGGCAAATGCCGGACCAGTGGCACTCCCAGAACTCCAAATGCAAACAAACTACGAAAGCCATTTGAAATAGACAAAACAAAGTGATTCCAAACCCTGAAGAGGAAATAGATTCCTAGAACAGGGCTCCCCAATATTGTTATTGTTATTAATGTTCATTCTTGTCATTTGCTGTTATATAATTTATGTAATGTTATATATTAGGGAAAACAACGCTTTCTTAATTGACCATACAAGCCACCTCGAGGGGGTGTGGCAGGGGGTGGGTTTTCACGAAACGTGCACTACGTATATGCAATGAAGTTTACTATTACTATCTACCTAATGAGAGATTTCTATCTTTATCATGCGGAACACACGCTACATCTTTCATCCAACATTCTCTTTCGTATCAAAAGTCATTGTTAAAACTTGCTCTCATGAGGATGCATGGGAAGGCTAGTGCTTTTATAAATGAATGGGAAAATAGTGTCAATCTGTTGGAAAGGAATCAATCAATCAAAGGAAAGAGTTGCTAAATATAGGTAAATTAACGTTTTGGAAGCGAATAGGGGGTTTGGGCAGGCATAGAAGGGACAGGGGGCAAAGCTCTCCTAGTTTAATATAATTAAATTGATGGGTAAATAAGACCTGAGCATAAATTGTATATAACGTTCATATTCCGTCGGAGGGGGAGAGTGATTTTCCTCAGTCTCCCCTGGCTAAGCTCATGAGCTCCTTTTCTTTTTTTTATCGGCGGTTATTTCGGCCAGTCCGTCCCTTACTTACTCCAGATATTCCGTGGGCATAGAAAAGCCCCATAACCTTTCCGATGTCGTCATATTTACCGCACCGCCCCCGGCTTCTGAAATGGGCTTTTGATAGGGGAGGGGGGACCAGTCGGTGTAAGGATGGCGGGGTCCTTTCCGTCATTTTGAGATAGGTGGATCATTTGGGCAAGGTTAGTTTCGCAACGAGAGGATGGTCTGAATTTGCGCCCGAATCGTACCACTCCCTTCGAATAAAGCACGGCTTGCAAGTTACGAATCTCCCAATCGGTGTGCGGGGCATCGTACGCGTCCAGTATCTGTCCACCTAGAAATACCTTGCAGGACACTTAAAATAACCATGGATCCAGCCAAACTAAAACTGTGCCTCTGTTTTCCTTTTGTCCAAGCAAGAACGTGACAAATTTATTGATTTTTAGGGCTTGAAATCCATATGCTCAAAAAAGTGTATTTAACAAGGTTATTAGAATATAATTGAGGAGGCACTGGCATACTACTCTACCTGTGACAATGGGGTTGCTTGGTAACGATTAGGCCCCGCCTACTCCGTACAAAGCTTTGCGTTTTATACGGCATCCTATGAGACTGCATGTGTATTAAAATATAAATAGCAATGAAATTGTGCCCAAAACGTATCCAAACGGCGTCAGTTAATCATCGTAAGGCTACTTGAGGGAGAAATTAGTGTATCTCATTCTCCTATGTGTTAAGTTTCTTACTTAAACTGGTTCGAATATAACCAATTCAAACAATATATTTGGCGTTGGCGTGCTTTTTTGAGCACTCTGTTTCTTTGGCGAATTTTAAAAATGAATTCCATTATTCATCTTATTGCTCTAATATTTACCGCGTGAAAAACAAATACATCCCTATGAGTATCGCGAGTGGCAACCCCGTATGTCGGTGCCTACCAAGATGGCCGTTGGCCTCTCAAATCATTGACGATGCCTTCTCAGTGTATTCTAACCTCCTTGCTATTTATCATAAATAGTGTATAGCGACATTGACGATGACTTTCCATCCATTTCTATCAGATTTCAGTCAACATACATGGAGTTCACACAATTGTGACAAACAATTGTAACAAATAATGTAATACTTGTTCAGGGAAGGCGAAAAACAATTGAGGTTATTTGCGACATTAGCGCCCATGGTCGGTGGAAAAAAGTGAATCAAATACTAAAACCTTGCCCTCTGAAAATTTTAATATCGTATTTAAATCAAGGGAAGCATTGAATTGTTTTTGAATCTTGCCTAGCATCTGTGGGTCCTCCTAACTGGTGAATACTTTATTCGTTGTACAGCGTTCCCCCAGGTCATACCGTTCTTTGGTAGTGGGGTGAACGGAAAGGTTCGACGTATATTACTGAGAGTGTACGTATATGATGAAATTTAATGCGTTCATAATAAAAACCTGAAAATCGTGGCCTAAAACGAAATTAATACGGAAATACGAATGATTAGGAATGACGATGAATGGCCAGCTTGGGTCTTCCCTTGCGCGTGGAGGCGTAAACGGAGAATATAAAGGCAAGGGGATGGAGGATTGGGGGGGGAAGAGGAGAGTGGGGGATGATCGGGGCCTGGGGGAGTGAACAGGGGGGTGTTAGGCGGGAGGAGAGAAACCCTGGTGATGAGGGCCGAACGGTATAAGGGCCGCAAAACTCCTCCGAAAAGTCAATACTCGGGTAATTACCTGTCCACGGGCTCCCGGGTTTAGACCCGCAATTTCGCCCCCCACCCTCTCTATTCCCCCCATCCGCTCTCCACCGCCCCCGGCATCCTCGCACCCCCGGGGAAGGATGTGGCTTCGTGGATTTCTCGCGGACAAAAGGGCCTGAATGGTTTCCTTTTATTTCCTTTTTCCACCTCAACCCCAACCTCTCCCACCTTTCCCCGATCTCTTTTCACGGGGCAGAGAACGGTTTTTCATACCTCGGATTCTCTCGTGGATGCTACGGGGGGTGTGCCAATTCTTCTCCCCCTCCTCCCTTTCTTTTCTCCCTCTTTCTCTCTCTCCCACCCGCCCGCCATCAAACCAGACAAGCGGTCATCATCATCTTCCTTCCGGTCACCTGCTCTTCTATTGACCGTCGGCGACGCGGTGATCGTGAGGCCTAACCTCCGTCCCTTTTTCGCGGCCCTCCCTTTTATCCCTTCTTTCCTCTCCCTCTCTCTATTTCCTCCATCCTTTCCCCCATTCCCGTAGTGGTGATGACCTGTGGGGATTCTGACGGTCTTTTCTAACCCTCCCGGATCTAACGCGCGGCTTCGATATGACCTCGGAAATCTGCCCGGAGGAAGGATGGGCCAAGTATTTCGACCTATCCGATTTCCAAGCAATGAGATAGGATAAAAAATTGGTCGGTGGTGCCCCGATGCGTAAAACGATCGTTTGATGAGTTTTGCGTTTTCTCCAATTATTCTGGCTCGGAACGATAACAAACCTGACTCGTACCCGTCATCATCCACGTATAATTGGCTATCAATGTAGTGAAACAATTAATTGTTGTTTTAGTCAATCGTTTCCTGGGTACCTCTTTGGCTGCTGAACACCAATCTCTCAATGTAAATCAGAAAATAACCTCTTCTTATGTTATATCCGGGTAAAATTGCCTCGGATGTTGGTAAAACTCTCGATCTCATAGGTTATGAAGTCTGTTGAGTGACTATTTTCTCTTAATTGCTCCAATGAATTAAAATAAATTGACCCATACATATTTCGTTGTAATGTAGAAAACCATGATGTGCACAAAATGCAAAGATACTTTTTTGCTCTTGTAAGGAGGTAGAATGTAGCAAAAGAAGGTTAAAATTGTATTTTCAATGTTACTCAATGTTAAAATTGTTTTGGAGTCAGTTTTCAATTATTTATACTGGTTAATTATTCAAACTTTAATTAACTAGATCATGAATGGTTGATGGTAGTTCACGTAAATAAATATTTTTTAATAGATTGAGCTATTTTTGCGTAACACATAAATATCCATTGTCCGTTTTTATTCCTTTAATACAACATTGGGAGAGATTTCAGCTCTCAGGTAAGAGATTCAAGTCACTGGCAAAGTACTCCCCAATAATTTTTCCACTCAATCAATTCAGTACAGCCAGGTCCAAATTGCTGTAAAGCTTATTGAATCATCTACCAGCATTGCTAAAAAGAGAATGAAATATTTTGATTCCTTGATGTACAGCACATGATTAGAAAAGTTCACAGGAAAATACTCATGAAACTGATCACATACAAGACCATTCTTGGCATTTTGTCAAGTGGTAACTTAAAATACCAAATAAATGAACATCCGGTGATTCGTTTCTCGTTATTGCCTGTTTTGAGTAATTTGAATATCCTTCATTTAATACTACAGAGACATGTAAAAGAAGAGATATTTTGTATCGGATTATATTTATGATTTATTTCCTTCCAGAAATATGTAGCGTCCTCATTTTCCTTCAGAAAATGTTTCGTATTATGCTTCAGCCTTAACGAATTTAAGAATCCTATCTTTTCACGTTTATGTCCAAGATTGCTTCGTGTCTCAGTCTAAATACATCTCCTTCCCATGCCCAACTAAAAATTATATTTGAGGAATAGTTAAAAAAACTTAATTATGCTCTGATATCCTTAATTTTGAAATGCATGAGTAGGGAATATTTCCAAAACATTTGCAGCGTAGGATCCTTCTGTGACGATGAATGGGATCTAATTTGCAACTCGGAGATGCACACGCTGGGATCCAGTCGAGATTAATTTATTTCCTCTCTCCCGCTCTCTGACGGCCAAAAAGCACAATATCTACTTTTCGCTGCAATTAATTAATACAATCCTTCATCCCACCACCTAATCATGGACTCTTTTACCCTTTTATTTTCACTACTAACTTATACCTTATAGTCTGGGAATGGCTACCCACAGACCCTTGCATTTTAATAAGGCCTCAACTTACAGACTCTCGCATAATTTATTTCATGAGCAGCAAGCTTTCCCAATTTGTGGCAGACAAAAAATATTTCGTCATTTTTTGCACACTAGGCGGAATACTTGGAACACTTTCCAAATATCCTTTATAAAGTGTTCATTTTATTTGCGGGGACAAATATACCTGAGCTTTCAAAATTCTCGTCGACTGGATGCCTTTTTAGCTACCCATAATGGCTGTTATTTTTTATCTCTTCAGAAATATGGTTCTACAGAAGGGTAGTGAATATAAAATGGCTCCGCCGAGTGACTAACGAAGAAGTCCTACGTTGTGTAGAAAGAAAAAGAAGTCTTATGAATATCTAAAAAAGACGGAATAGCATAATCGACCGTATCTTGAGACATGATGATGACCTGAAGAGGATAATTGTCGAGGGAAAAATGAATGGAAATAATGGCAAAGGAAGACCTCGTATGAGTTATGTAGAGAAAGTAGTGAAGAATATGAAGAAGGAGAATTATGTAAAAATGAAGAGGTTAGCAGCGTCAAACCAATAATCTGGTTGGGGATCCGTGTTGATAATGACGGCATACACGGATCTCCGTATAAAGTGGCACTAGCTCTCGATCGGCCAGTCTTCATTGCTGGCTTACACTAACCGTGGGTTGACGCAGGTGTTAGGCTAATGTGATATGTTCCAATGCTTTATGCGGAACGGGAAACATTCGGTTAGGCAATGACGGCTAAAAAAACGACTAATATAAATCATACACACAATGGGGGCGTTTACTCGGAACCGAAATTGCAATTTTGTACACGAAATCGTTAGATGGAAACAAAAAACGAATTTTAGTGAAAAAATTAATCTTCTAACCACAACCATTCACTCATAAATCAAAAATTAAAATAAGCAAAAGGTGACGCCCACCGACAATGCTGCTGTGATAACATTGACGTCATTTTCCTCCCGTCCTTGACTGGTTTCAGGGGAGGGGGAAGGGAGTGGAGTGGGGTTCTCGGAAGGTCTGCTCGCACAGATGCTGTCGAAATCGCTCCCATTGGCCGAGTCAGCTGTGTCCCCCCCTTTGCGATAAGGCGAAGTAGCTTCGCGGGCTCAGTTGTGATTGGACGAAGTCGATATACGTCAGAGGTTGCACCACACCCACTTTTCCGAAAGGGTTAAAAACATCAGTTTTTCGCCGGTTATAACTCGGGAAATAATTTTCGGATCAGAAAACGCAAAAATACGGGTCCTTTTATTTTACAAACTCTATCAGATTCGGCAATAAAAAAAATATGGTAAACGTCCCCATTGCTCTCAAAATGCGATGGCTATAAGCCTGACATATTGGAATCGAGATATTAAACGAGTTAAACTGTATTTATTTTAATTATTTTAGAGAAAAAATGGCTAAATGACGGCAAATCTTCCTTTTAACTGAAATTTTTATTTGAATCTTTTATTTTTCGGAGAAGAGAATATCGCTAACCTGTTTAATATTTTGGTGCCATTGTTGAAAATGCCCACCTTATTGCGTTTAAGACCTGTCCTGTCTCCTGTGAAGCATTTAACGGCGCTTTGTGAGTATATAGCTGATTTCAGATTCAAACTTAGTTGTTTTTGTTAAAGCACTTTTTCTGACTTCTTTCGTTAAATAATTTTATGCTACCCCACCCCTTGGATAAATTGCTAGGTTTTAGTCGCAGATATTATTTTTTTCAATTTCGGGTTCCGTTCATTCAGTTATCAGTTATAATATTTTGTTTTGATTTATACCTCAAATTTTAATCAGAGCACGGATGAAAGTGATTTGAATCCATTTGAATTGGATTCCTTTTCCTTTGAATTGGTTCTGGACACCAATTGCCTGATAAGCAATTTACTTTCAAATTTAACTCGATTCTGGCTTCCTCCGCGACTTTAATAATTAACAGTTTGGTTAGGCTATTAATACAGGAAAGGCTTACATATATTTTTCCCCTCCGTAAGGAATACAAAGTAAAATATTGATACCTCCATGGAATTTAAAAACTAAATGCAAAATATTTATTTCCTCTGACGAATCCGTTGCGTACACTCTCGGGAGATAAAACTGGAATACCGAATAAATTTTAATCATAAAATGTTCAATTTTATATTCGATTTATTGATTTTATCAAGTTAATTAACTATTTCTGTCAAGTTACTTTTGTTACTTTTCTGTCAAGTTAATTAACTATTGACCATTTCCACCGTCTTCGTACATGATATTTCCACAATGATCATCTAATTGGTCTGTTGAAATTGAAGTGGTTGATCTTCGATTTGTATCGCACTCTTATTTATGATTCTCGTAGTCAAGCAGCAATCGGAAATTAGCTTACATTTATGAAAATTTTATTTATATTAGGATACCCGCGTAGAATTCTAAATATTTAGAAGCCGTTCATGTAGCACTTTAGGGCCAGAAAAGGTAAGAATTCACTGGAGGAGGCATTGGCATCCTAGCCTATAGGTTGCTATGAAGGCAAAATTGGAGTACTTGGGAACGATTAGGTCCCACCTCCTAGGCACAAAAGATTGATTTATCTGTTGCTTATTGTTGAGACTGCATGTGTATTAAAAATATAAAATAACAATGATACTGCACACAATTTTCATCACAGCAGCTATCTTCCTAAGGGTAGTTTGTGTTATCGGCCGTGACCTGGTGGAAACCATTAATTGTAATATAAATGAATAAACTTGATTTTTCCACACATTTCCAATTTCCAATCACCTGAGGTGGAATCACGGATGCATCTTTCGCGTTATCGCAATCTTTAAGGTTAACGCTTACCCCTAGAGTAGCGCCGGGTTAACAATAACCGTCTATCGCTCCACTGATTGTGATAAGTGATTTGAAGTGCTGTGGGAAAAACGAAGAACGGATATTACGTTCTCTCTGACATAAGGTAAATCAAAAAATAGCGATAACGCTAGCGCACGCCTTATGAAGATCCATGGTCGAGGCCCTGATGATGGCTTAACAGTCTAAACCTGGGTAGTGGAGACAAATAAATTTTGTGGAAAAATCAAGTTTATTCATTTATATTACTTCCTAAGGGAATTTAAGTTGGTATTCATCAATTTTATCACCCAGGGAGTTAATTTTATCGCTAAAAATTGCTCGAAATTAAGTTATTTAAACTACCTAGTTGGCGATTGTTGTCGTGTTTGCGCACTCTGTTTCTTTATAATGTTTTTAAAATGCATTTCATAATCATCGTATAACTTAAATTTTTACTGAGTGAAAAACTCCTTCCGTACGAGTATCGCGAGTAGTAAGCGCGTATGCCGCTGGCTTCTCAAATCAGCTGTAATGCCTCCTCCAGAACATTCTAACTTCCATAGTCGAGCCAAGTGTTACGATACACTATTAACACATTGGGGGAGGGAGGGGGAGGTCCAGCCTTCCGCTACCTTGGGAGAACGTTATATTATAAATCATTCTTCGTTCAAATAATAATAATAATAATCATATTTCACGTATTAATTATTGAATAATAAGTAGTATTGAGAAATTTATTAGGAATATATGAAGTACATGCTTAATTATTCACGAAAATTATAGGGTTTATTGACAGCGCTACGTATTTTATAAGGGAGAACGTTACGGGACGCGTGATATCAGCGTTACATGATCTATGGATGGCCTTCTTATCTAAAGATGATTCAGCAATGTGACCTTGTATGGAGCTGCCTCCTTTGATAAATAACTCCCTTCCTTCTATACTATCTTCGAAGCACCACAGTGGGGTGATAGGGAGTAACTTCCCACCAGAAGCGCATTACCGTAAAGTAAATCATGTCTGTACTACCAACCTACATTACTGGCTTTAGTGTTGACGTAAATAAAATTAATCTACGTAGAATATTCATCCACTGGTTAAACAAGACAGCTAACTGCAAACTATTAACGGTGTGAAGAGGTCAATGTTATTCAAATAATAATAAATAATATTTGCATTTACATGCCTATCGTGTAAAAAAAAATAAAACAGTTTACATTTAGAGCTAATTCAGACAGGTAAAAATGGATAAATATACTTAAATTATCCTAATTAATTGCCTTTCTTACAAAGTCCACAAGTTATATCATTGCTTTATTTTATGCGGAAAATTACATTTTGAATGTGTAAAATTAATTGAGTCAGGCGTCAGGCGATACTTTGTGAAAAAGTGACATACTGAAAGAAAATATAAAACGATGTATTTTTCACACAATTTATTGAAATACTAAACCCTACCGGTTTCGATACTGTAGTGTATAAGTCACTGTAGTAGTCATTATCAAGGATAGGGTTTGGTATTTAAATAAAAATTGTGAAAAAAAACGTTTTAGATTTCTTTCAATTTTAAATGTCTTTTTCGTCCTTAAATGGAACAGAAGGAAAAATAACTTAACCAAATGAAATTTATGTGGTGAATATATACGAGGTAATCTTTTGAACTGATAAAGTCGTACTGCACTGTTATTCTTTTGTCTCCCCGCGTGACTAGATCTCGAATACCGAAAACGGGCGTCACTTAGTGCTAATGCGGGTCGAGTGGTAAACAATAGCATTCCCTCTCTTCTCCGTGGAGATAACTCAGTGGACCACTTCAGCCAGAAGTTCCAGCTGTTTGCGGAACAATTTATCGGAACTGTGGAAAGTCATTTTGCCTTCAAGCCAAAATAATCTAACCACCATTGCTCGGCGATGTTTTCATGCTCATATTTTCCAACGCCACCGTCGCTAAATTGTGTGCTCCCTCCATTTTTCCAGAACTAGGGTTTTTCGTTGTTCATTTGCCTTTTTTTTCCTTTGAAGTGGTCTTCTGAAACTACGAGGACATGAAAGTGAGTGCAAGACGATAGCAAACAAGTCGTATTCCATCCATGAACACGAGTGTTTTCACCGCATAAAACAATCCATATGATGTTCACTTTTTCATCATATTGATACCTACCTATCTCCGTTTACCTTTGGGAAGCATTCCGCTCTCTCGGTACTTGTTCAGTCTCTGCACTTGAAATAAACTTCTTCCAACGTTTACTCTCAGAACATGTCGCTACCTACACATTTATTTCTCCCCTGGTTCTTTCGCTAGTGTTCCCGAAAACTATAGTAACATGAGGATTGAATGTGCTTGATATATTTAAAACCCCAAGAGTTGAAATCCGTTGAATTCCTTCAGCTTAAGGTATCTTGCTGTGTGGAAGTTAGCGAGATTACTTATAAAGGTTCAAAGCTATTGCTTACCTGTGGTACGTTGGGTTCCAATACCGATGAAAGCAGATTTTTCATTGTATTGCCGTCCTAGCGTGTGTTTCGTGATAAAAAATTCAAGTTCAGCAATCTGTCTGTCAGATGGGACGTTGTACAATGGCGTCTTTCGTTACATGTTGTTCCGTTTCCTTATGAATACCCATCTCTACCTAAATACCCGCCTATTCTGGAGGATCAATTACCTAAACTGCCGGTCGCCTCCCCCAAATAACTTCTTCTACTTAGTTTATTGTTGAGAGTAGATGATAGCAACTAATTACGCGTTAGGAAAACGAGTGGTTTTTATTGGCTTTTCTCTTTGAGATACGGACAATGCCATCTATTGTCTACCCAATAGGAACTTAACTCGCGTAGAGCACATAATAATGAGAAATATAGTAGAATTTTATTCAAAGACCCATATTAAAAGCTAAAATGGATGAAAGTGTCATGTTAATGTGAAGTACCCGATTTCTTATCACAAATTGACGAGGTACGTAAGGTTATAAAAAAAAATATTTGAGAAGATTTTTCTAACATTAATTCTTTATTAATGCCTAAAATATGTTTATCAAGAGGAAAATATAATTCTTGTGATCAAGTACGCCCAAAATAATATTCAGTATTCCTTCGCATTGAAGCGATGTTCAAAGTGATTCGTGACGAGCAATCATTACAAAGTTAAATGTAGTAATGGTTTCCACAGCCTATTTGTTGTGTATTGAATTATCAAGAGAAGAAATTGGCGGCCTTTAAAAAGGAAGAGGAGAGGAATTTTTCCATTCCTTAATCTCATTTTAAGGTCCAATACACTGATAAAAATAAAGATATTTTCGCCGCTAGTAGAGGAAATGTAGCATCAGCAGAATATCTGTTGGGAGGCTATTGGAATAAAGCCAGTGATGATGATTGGTATCATCTCGGGAAGCAATAAATTGTTGAAAAAAATATCAATGTACTTCACGTCACACTAATCTTTTAGTGTTCCTCTTTCCGTTATTCCCTCTACGTTTATGTCTCTTCTGCTTCTTGCTAGTGCCGCTCGAGTGGGCTTTCTTCTTCCGAGTCCCTTACTTGCTCGCTTTCTTCGGCCTTCTCTACTACTTCCGTATCTCTCCCCTTTTGTTCTATCCAAGGACGATCTCCCTCGAAGGTTTTTTGTGCTCACTCTCCAAGTAGCGTTTGAAGGAGACTATATATAGCTAGGCTCGGCTGTTTATTTTTTGCTCTCGCCGTAGAAACTCCGATTCCCCTCTGCTAATATCCTGAGACCGACCTATAAACTGCTGAAATACTTCCCGTCTCCGAACCATTTTTTTAAATTTGATGTCCCGTTATGGGTTACAATGATGAGGTGCATTCGCTCGTTAAAAACGTGTGTCTTAGTGACTCTAATGCTAAATTTGAATCTAGTATATTTCTAATTCTATTCCCCTGTAATACTCTCCGTGGCCCATAATTAATCCAGAGATTTCAAATTAATTAAATTCAAGACGAAATCCCTGTTTCGAAAGGGTCAAATTAAATTCTGTTCATTCACAGTGCAAGGGTCGGGTTTTACTAAGGCGGAAAAAATATTTTAAGATATATTAGCTCCTTTCCATCCAAATTTTATAGTTGGGGGTATTTTACTAATTAATTTAGACCTAGATACGCTTCTAAAATATTTTTTACGCTATATTTCAAAAAGCCTATTTCCTAACTCTGTTTTAGCTCTACTAAAATGAGGAGATCCTTCCCTAATTTTATAGGGTGTTTTTATAAATCTCTAAGATATTTCACTCCATCTTATCTTTCTTCATCTTCTACTTCTCTTCTCTCTTGCCTCTTCTACATCATCTAAAATTATTAAAATTATCAAATATTTGTCTTGTAGCTCTTTCATTCCATTTCTTCTCCCCCACCCAACTGTATCACCGTCTAACAAATATTTCCCTATAAGTATGAAGTCAAATAAAGTAAAAATTCTTTTTGCCCAACACTGTTCTTCACAAATTCTCATTCTTTCTCTCTGCTCTTTCGCCGTGTTTTGTTTCCATTATTTCCGTAAGCTGATGATGAGAGCATTGTAAATATTTCTTCATTTTTAGGTTATTTTTTGCATCCATCCATGACTTTATCCATGCATTGTCGATTAAAACCTGTTCAAATGAAGTGGCTCTCCCTTTATAATTTGTGTATCGTGTCTGATTACTTCATCGTGCCCTTATTATCCGTCAATTATTTATACTGGCGAGATGCCTCAAACTAATTTCCTTCGTTCTATAATCTTTTACGGAATAAATTGTCGCAAAATCTTCATTCTTGGATTTGAAAGAGATATTTATTCCCGTTGAGGCTCACGCTAAAAGCGTAAAATATTTTATTTCCCGGTTATCAGTTTATTCAGAATAAAAAGTGACTGAGTGACAGTTTTTAAGGTAACAGCATAAGTCAAATATATATTGATTTTTCATAACGGGCTTTTTTTTAATACATGCCCTCGTAAAAGAACGGTGGGTGTTACAGGCATTTTATATGGCCCGAACGGATTGAAATATAGCACAACATGGCGCGAGGATGTATCCTGTTGATTTATGTTAAGGCTGTTTAAACTTATGAGGGTATTGTGCAAATGCTCACCAGTCCAAATAAAAAAATTATTGCTTGTAAAATGTATGGAAAAATTGTTATGCGATACGTAATCAAACACCTGAGAGAATAAGCTGTGCCACTGGCGACCGATGAGCGTACCAGTCTAAACATCGTTTTTGGGAAGACGTGGAATGCAAGAGAATCGTGGCCTTTTTAGGGTTCAGGGAGATGGAGAACGGGTTGCGGCGGGAAACCTTCCGGGGCTTCGGACGGGGTGAAGTTTTTGGGGAGGGGGTTAATTGTTATAATTAGGGAGTTTTGGTCCGGCGTGGGCGTGAAATATGGCGGGGGTTGCGGTCGTAGTCGTGATGGATCCAGCCGGAGGAGGTTGCGAAACCCCATCCGACCCCCGGAAGCCGGTGAGGGTGATAGATGGATGGGGTGGATGGATTGCTTGTTAGGAGAGGAGGGTGGCGTCGAAACTGGGTTCCCCTGAGTCCCCACCGGTCACGTGAGTGTTTGCCCCCGCGTCCTCTTCATGTGTGGACTCCCTTGTGTGTATGGAAGGTTCGCGGGTAACCATGTGGCGTCGGATGTTTATAGGAGTCCTTGGGGGGTGGGGTTAAAATTTCGGCCCCGGGAGGTTTGAGTTGTGGGGGGCAGGGGGCGTTATCACGCTCTGATCTTCCTTTTCCCCTCCCTCTCACCCCAAGGCCTCCACTTCCCCTCCCTCCCCCCACCCCTCCGCGTCCCTCTCCGTTTGGCAGTGATTGATTGATTGGCTCGTTGATTCGAGCACCAGTCGATATTTGCTACCGTGACATCCACGACCTCTCGCTTCCATTCCGTCCACCGACCCATCCCTTCGTCCACACGGTAATAGTGAGGGGGGAAGGAATTCTTACCGAGAAAAGCTCGCCGTTCAAACTCTCTCTCTCAATTCATTAGGCATCCGAGCGTACTTAGTGAAAGACATTGGGAAAGGGGGATGCTTCCTTGATTCACGGACGAGATACGGAGTTTTGAAGCCGTTGCAGCCGAGTTCTAGATAGAAAAAGAATTTTATGATGCTAACATGAATAGAAAACCGTGGTCCATCTGCTTCTTATCCTCTTGATACAGAACCTCAGATTGCATTGCTATTTCGGATTTAATATTACTGACTCCCAGGTTTGAAGTTGCATGAACTGCTTCACTCCCTTCGTGCCGTCTAGCGACTAGCCTATTACGTGCCACGCTTTACTAGGACTAACACAGCATTATATCATCCATACCCGAGGAGTTCTTTGCGTCTTCGAATACGACGTTCGGGTGGCTAAGCCGGTTCGTTAGCTGACCTGGCTACTACGGTCAGTCTACCAGCAAGAGGGACTGCATTTCTATTTCTATGGCAGCAGAGGCTTTTTAGCGAAATGCTGGTACCTCCTGGAGTTCATTGAAGAAACCATTTCGGTACCCCATCCATTGCACGGCACGCAATAGAGATGCTCCCTTAGCGTCTTTTGTTGGTAAACTCTTGTGCTGGGTTTCCCTCCAATCTTACTCAGTTCTTTAAAAGAAATACCTCTAGCCTGCCCACGTCTTCTTTGATTGAACGATTAGTTTTTATTAGTTAGAGTCGGTTTTGATGTGGTTTTTTATTTTGTTTTTGCCAAATGGGGTTTCCCCCAAGATTTTTAACCTCTTTATAGTGAAGATTATGACCCTAGTCCTCGGTTCTTCCATCCCTCCCTACAATAGCAATGATAGCGATAACAAAATACGTTGTATAAAACCCGCAGATGATCGAATCTACATTCCTTAGCATGTTTTAGTAAAATTCAATGTATTAGACGTAAAACTAACCCCTGCGCCATCGAAGGAGGTGTTCACCTACAGAAGGGAGCAGATAATGATCTTAAAATGTACAGGAAGGACTGTTAAGACTAAGGAAGGAGCAATATGTGTATGTATATCTTGTGTGACTTAAATTCATGAAATCAAGAGGAAAGGACAAGAATGGCATTTGAAGTTCATGATTGAAAGAAGCAAGCTAACAATGCGTGGAAGATAGTATTTAACAATAGTTATTTTGGTGGAGTTAAGAGGTGTAGGATATTATAACAGCTGTTGAAAATAGTTTTGGAAGTTGGTGTGTGTAAGTGACACGAAATAATTATAGTTTCGGTCAAACCAAGTTTTCCTCTATCGGTCCCAAATATTGAATAATTTGATTCCTCGTGAAATTCTTTAAAGTGTCTTTACATTCATTTTCATATAAATAGGTAAAACCCCAAATGAATTTTCATCATTTTTATGCTTGATTTTAATGTTTTTGTTTGGGTTCATCTTAATATTGCTTTCATGGAATACTTATACTAAATAAACAAAATTATAATTCTGACTGGCCTTTCCGAAAATAAGAAATGAATTTTCCTTCCACTTTTCTAATGCTTGTTCTCTTTCGACACGTTATCTTATTAGTTTAAATATGCACGTTTTTCGGGTTGGGCATTGGTACCCCCTTCGTCATCTTCGAGCCAATTTTTTAAAGTATATTTTTTTACATCCGGCTCGTTATTTTGAGGAACACAAAACCTCAAAATAATACATTGCTCCAAAATAATGTACCCAAGCATATACGTTTCGAATTACTCTCTATCCTTTGTACTTAACGCGCTGTTGCCCTAGGGAATATTTCTCAGGGTACTTTATTTTAGGCATCCTTGACTTTGTGGTAACCTTTCCTGCTTAATGATGTCGGAAATCTGATGGTTTTCGCCTCAGCTTTAGATATCCTTTTTTTATGCGAAAGCGATTAATGAAGAGTGTCGGGAAGACCATCTTAATACTCAAGATGAAAATTTCCCCGCTCCACTACCCGTGCCCAAACTCTGTTTTCAATATCCTAGAAGAGTTTGCGCGAAGGAGTCTGGGATAGTTCTTTTCTTTGCCTCTCAGGCATCCTTGTTTCCTCTAACTCGAATTCTCTCTCTCTTACACACACACACACACAAACTTGCCTAGTCTCACGATTTTTCATTCATATCCCGTTTTCTTTCCGACCTTTTCATTATTATTTCATCAAGAGAGGGAAAACTTAACATAACGATCTCGAGCGTGCGGAAATGTATCGGAATAAAACAACTTCCCGGAGAGGGCCATTCTCCGTCGAAACGAGAGGAAAATCAATTTCGAAATAACGAGGGGTTGAATTTTTTACTATTTTCGGTCCGAATTAAAAGGCCTTTTTCCAAATTGGATGACGGCGATGTGTATATATCTTCAATTAATAGATTCTGTTTTTCCCCGGTCGACGTTCATTAATATTTATTTTTCCTCTCCAATTTCCCTTTGTCCCGCTGATTGATTATTGATTAATGAGTTGAGAGGTTTCCTGTCTCAATATAGAGTATTTTAAGTAGCTTTTTGCATTATATTAAATTACCGTTTTCGCGTTAATTATAAGAGGGGTGTTTAGGTGTGAAATGCCCCTTGCAATGGTATCGAGTTTTGTTCCGCTACTTTCTGTATCGACCTTTTATAATACAAGTGATAATGCAAACGGGTAGAATAAAGCATTTTATAAATTAATTCATTTTCCTGTATAGACCACAACGTTTTTATACCTCATATAGTTTTTCCTTTTTTCTAAATTAAGAACGTAGATCATTCATCTGCCAGGAAGGCTACATAAAAGGTTAAAAACCTTACATTGGCTGAGGATGAATGTATATTGATTGCAATTTTTTTACCATTAGAAGTTACTTGTTACGTCAGTTGACTACTATCTAGTTCCTGAGTTTTGCATCTAATATCTATTTGCGAGGCTTAAAAAATATTTCAAGCCTCGAAAATATTTCTCCTGAATTTGAAAATATTTCAAGCCTCGCAATCGCACACAAGCCTTGCAATATAATTTAAGATAGTCTAAGAGCCTGTTTCGTTGATTGCCTCTTTCTTCTCATCTATCCTAACTGGTAGTTCAGGAATAAGAAGTTGAATAAATTGCAACCACGCTTATAAAAACCATTAATCACATCTTGATATCGAATATAACATCTACACATAAGATATAAAGGTGGGGTGGCTAGAGTAATAGAATTTCTCCTGCAAAGGCCAAGGCTCGAATCCCAGCAATACAAGATGTTTCCGTGTTGTACCGGTTCCAACTGGAGTTCAGTGTCGAGAATTCTTAAATTTAATGATTTCGTCCGTCGGATTCATCGTCATTGTGGATTCCCTGGTCCCTTTCCTTAAGAGCAGGTTAATGATGGCACAGAGTTTTTCCCCACCATTCCTCGAGCCCTTCTCACCTTTTCCCAAATCGCCCACTACTCAATGTAAAACGACCTTATTTTTAGCTTGGCTGCACAATAAGTTCTTCCCGTGATTACCATCTTTCGAATGATTCCCTTTTTTAGGTTTTAGTTCCACATTTTTCCTGCCTCTAAAACAGTCTCGTCCTTTAAAACATTCTTCATGAACTCTGCCCTCTGCCTTAATTTCCTCAATTTACTTTCCCTTCTCCTCCAGCACTTTAATGTGTGATGTTCTTTCGACCCACCTTACCTTCTCCATCCTCTTCCCCGCCTACGTCTCAAAACCCTAAGTCGATTTTCATCTTCTCGCCTCAAGGCCCGTACTACGCTCCATATCTGACTTATTACTAGTCTATTCTGTACGTCCCAGATGTCATAGCATAGTTAATGGTTCACTCCTCTTGATTGCCCGTAAAATAAGGCCCTCACCTCGACCTCTTCATGATCACCACAACAGCCTAAACGTACCAATGTCCTAGGTGATGTCGTTCCACCGTGGATAGGTTGCGGGCTGACATGGCTTAGTAAGCTGGTTACAGTGCACTTTGACCTTATAACCGAATGCATGAACATGCTGATGGTAGCAGAGTTATGTGCTTTTCTCGGAAAAGCGTTCGTGCTTATTTCTGACCCACTAAGAGGGTTTTATCCTTCCTCATATTTCTTCCCCGCCAGCAAAGTTAATCGTTTTTTTCCGCAACCCATGGATTCGTTCGTCATTTGTCACGAGGCAGAGACGCGACTGGGCTTTATGAAGGTGGAAGGGAAGGTTATGGGACCGCAAGAATAAACAAAATAATGGACCAGTTTTAATTCTGAGAATGGATCGATAATACAAATTACGTTTTGAACCTCTTCTTTTTTATTCTTGGCCTTTTTTTGGGCTCGCATATTTTTTTGGGGGAAGAGAACCGAGATGAGAAGATGGTGATAATGAATGCTTTTCATGGGGACGGAAGGAGATTCAGTGGTTGAAGGGGTGGTCGAACTTAGAACGGAAGAGTTAGTTACAGAAGATCCGTGTGACCTAAGGGAGTTAAGCTTCCGGCATTGTCTGCTGTAGGTAGTTGCCAACCCTCACGGTTTCGCCTGGAAACTCTCGGCTATAGACAACAATTTTAAAACCTCCTTGCTCTTCAGCCCTGGCGTTTTCCTCCCGATTTCAATCGACGATACGACCATGTCAAATTAACCTGAGAAAGAGTTGTCTTCAAAAGTAAGCCCAGTACTGTGGAAGCGATACTCTTTGGTTTCTGGATTCCTGAACGTGTATTCGATTCCAATTTCATGTTATTTAATATGCTGCAAATATTTTTGATTCCTTCATTTTTCTTATACTTTTGCACACTGTTTTTGCCATGCATAGGAGAAACCAACATTGGTTGCAAAACATAAGCTCCTCAATAGCGATGGTGAATCGACGATACCATAGTTGGTTCTTCTAATGCAAAGTGTAAAAATTTTATTTATTATTTCCTACCAACATTGCTACTAAGAACAGGCATATTTTGGTGGAAGAGATGGGAATTGTGAAGTAGATTAAGGGTGGAGGTATATTCATCTGCTTTCCACTAATTGTGTCAGGGGGTCAAGGGATTAACGTCAAATCCGACGGACTAAGCGCTAAACACGAAAGTTATTTCACTCAGCGCTGAAGTATGAGTTGGTACATCTCTAAAAATCTGTCATACATGGGGTGTAAATTTGAACCGTCAGGATAGAAAGCTATTGCTATTGCCAAACGTTCCTCCAATCCAAAACACCATCACAATTGTTAATGGATATAAAACTTGAAGGCTCGGCCATATCGATATCGTTAACTCAATTTAGTAGGAAAAAACCACCATAAAATGCTGAACATCACAGTCTTAATTAACGCGACAGGCTTGAAATATCCTACATTTACCGCCAAGCGCGGCTTTAGCGCTGGATGTGGTTCACCATTGGTCATGGCTTCTTTGAAGCCCTTTCTCCCTGGCGTTGCCATCCTTGATGGACCGCAAGGGCTCAAAATCTAGTACCTTGAACCTCGGTAAAATTGCCATGCGAATTAAGGATCCTGGGTAGCGTAGTGGTCTGTGCAGTGGCCCGGAAAGCCAAAGGTCCGTGGTTCGATTCCCAGTCCAGGTGAATTTTCCTCATGGCAATTAATGTGAATTTCTCCGCCGTTCACGCGGCAGGCTTGAAATATCCTACGTCATAGTCTTAATATTGCGATGACGTTTAGCTCACGATTTGCGTAATTGAATTCAGTCCCCATTATCCTTGAATTGATACTTTTGCGAATTGACCATGTTTATTTTTTTGTTGTGTAACGTTATGGATGATTCCGTCTTTTGGTTCACGTATGAAATGCACAGGTAATTTAATATGTTTTAGCTGTTTAGGTATTTTATTAATTTTTATTAGGAGTTTTAGGATTAGGATTTAGTTATTAACTAAAAGGAGGCATACCTATAGTAAGGGAAGGCAGACATTATTACAAGTATATTATCAGCATTAGTGGACCTGTGAGTATCATACAAATACCGAAGTGTTATCCACAGCTTGTATAAAAACCAGGTGGCCGTAATCAAATCAGGATCCAGCAGTACAGAAGCAAGCATTAAGAAAGGAGTGAGAAATGGCTGTGCACTGTCTCCCGTATTATTCAATGTCTACATCGAGAAAGCCATCCAAAAAGTCTAAGAAAAGTCTCCGGGAGTGAATATCCACGGGAAGAAAATCAGATTCGCCGATGACATAGCAATCATGGCAAAAACAGAAGGATTTTTTAAAAAAGACACTAGGAAATATGGAAAGAACAATAATCAGATATAATCTGAATAACAATAAAAAGAAAACTAAGGTATTGGTGTTCTGTAGAAAAAAGGGAGCCAGGACAAATGTTAATCTAGGAAAACAAAAAATCGAGGAGGTGGAAGAGTTCTGTTACCTGGGAAGCCGAGTAGCCATCATTGGACGAAGTAAAAGAGATTTAGCCAGTAGAATTGCCCAAGCAAAAAGGGCATTTTACCAGAAGAATGTTTGGCTTACAGCTGCAAATACAAGCGTTTAAGTGAGGAAACATTTCAATAGAACATACATCTGGAGTATTCTTCTATGTGGCAGCGACGCATGGACAATAACAGCAGCAGAGAAGTCCAGGCTGGAAGCATTTGAAATGTGGCGCTACCGAAGAATGATGAAGATAAATGGATCGATCGAGTGGCAAACGAAGAAGTCTTAAGAAGAGTGGGAGGGAAGAGATGTCAATGGATAACCTTAAAAAGAAGACCGGACAACTTAATAGGCCACATCTTAAGACACGATGGCCCGATGAAGACAATCGTCGAGGAAAAAGTGAACGGGAAGAATGGAAAAGGCAGGCCTCGGGTGAGGTATAAGGAGCAAGTTGTGAAGGATGTAAAAGAGAGGAGCTACGTCAATATGAAGAGGTTGGCTGAAGGAAGAATCGAGTGGAGGGCTGCGTCAAACCAATCCTAGGATTGTTGACCCATGATGAAGTAGATCTGTGAGAGGTTCCTTCTACTACCTCTATACATGCCTAAATCGTCTCGTGCAAACAACTGAAGCTCATAACTAGGATAGTATACGCTCCTGCTGAATAATTTAAAAGAATATGGCCGTACTGATAAGGATAATAGAGAGATAAATAAGGCAGTGGTATGCATCTAGCGAAAACTTCAACCTTGTAGAAGGAGGAGTATTTTTCAAGAAGACGATGGACTAATATCATTATTTTATTTTCTGTTATTTGAGTTTCTATATTGATATAGTGTTAAGTTATATTATGTCGGTTTAGCGGTGCATCAACATCGAGGTTATTAGTTCCGATCAAACTGTTAATTTAATATTATCGGGCGTCATTGTTTCCGATTAAATTTCTTAGTCCTTCGCTTAACACTCTTGATATCCTTTCCGTAAAAATTCAGTTAACGTCCGAGTTAATATGATATAACTTTATGTACAAGCATATACAATATATAAGGCTTGCAGGTTGGCTCGGTGAGGTGGTCGCGATGGAAGATCAGATTTGCTGCATTTGGAGGTCAGATAGGGACTCGGTAACGGGCTTTGGAGAATGATGTCAAATGCTTCTGATTAATCGAACCTCCAACTCACGCAAAGCGATTGGAGGAGGTTGTACGGTGGGATGGAGGAGGGGAAGAGGGCAAGTATTGGCATCAGTAAAACCAATCTCATCACTACTCCTCCCTCACTCCAATCCCCCCGTCCCCTACCTTTCCTTCCCCCCTCAGCCTCCCGACCCTAAGTTTTTTTTTCTCATTCGTCATTCCGTCCGCGTAATCCTTTTCCGCCCGCCCGCCCACCCGCAGTCGCATCACGGAGCCTTCCCCACTCACAACCAAGGAAGACGGGCGCGGAAAAATGCGGGCTCTTAATTAAAACAAACCGCGAGCTGAGCGGAACGGAATGCCCGTGGCCTAACGGCGCGCTAAGAGACCGATCGCGATTCGCGGCCACGTCCGGCAGCCTAATTAAAAGCCTTCGCCCCGGCACTACGGCGTTGGTTTTTGGCGCAGCGATTAGGTTCTATCCGAAAAGTAGACAGTTCTTTTTGTGCTGAGCCCAATGTCCGAGGGTCGCTGAGCGGGGACGTAGATGAAAGATTAGTGAAAAGTCTGTATTGGAGTGTGGTACTGTACGGTGCGGAAACATGGGCTTTGAGGAAAGAAGATCGAAATAGACTCGGGGCTCATGAATGAATTTGACCGTATCCGGCGTAATTTGGTTGAACAGCATTTCGGGGAATACCTTAAATTAAACTGTACAAGTTGAGCTGTCATGTTATATTTAATATACCATCTGATACGCAACGCGTGTTCCCGCGCCTACGGCGTCATCATCAGGTCTACTGATGTATTGAAAATTACCGGAGAAAAAAAATTCTTCAACCGGGAATGGAACCACGAGCCTTTATTTTGCCAGGCCAATTCACAGACCATCACTCTACCCTGGGTTCGAGTCCCGAAAGCAATTTTCATCGGAGGATCTATAGGAGCTAGGTCTCATTCAGCTTTAATCACGGTCTATCAAGGTTTCCACAAGTAAGGCGGGATTGTGCGTCAAGGAAGCCACTGTCGTCGAGGATGGATCCAATAAATTATCGCAAAGGGCATTAAATACCACAATATTGAAAAGGGCAATAAATACCGCTACAGTATTTTTGTCACTATTATGCACGGAAAACAAGTGAGTTGAAAAGCTGATGGTGTAACTAAGGTGAGTTGAATGACAGATGAATGTGTAAAAGTTGGAGATGGAAGAAATGGAAGTTCATTCCAGAAATTAGGAAAAGACAGTGAGTGAATGAAGGAGAGAGGGTGTTTTGAAGGAGACGATAGAAGAAAGAATGTCAGTAAGCGGGGAAGAGGGAGGAGAAGAACGGTTATTATTGATATAATAATAGTGGGTAGGAAGTAGTAGAACTCAAGAAGGACACTGTATAAAAAGTATGTATCGTGGGAAGAATTTATTTTCCGTCAAAACCAGCCTTAACCGAATAAAAATGATGCCTTTTATCTTCCCCTGATTGCATTATGCCATGGGATTCTCTCGGAGAAAGATCTCAGATATGCTTCATCGAATCATCATTTCTTACCGCCTCATAATCAATCACAAGCTTTTGAATCTCGGCAGTGTAATAGATTTTCCATTGATATACTTGTATATTCTCGAGTATTGTGCAACGATCAATTCAAGTACAGTACTCCGTCCGTCGGATGAGAATTTAAGCTCCTGACCCCATTAGGTGCCTTTCGTTAAGAGCAGGTTTATGCCAATGCCGTGTTACAGTCCTCAAATTCTTCATTCCCTGAAAAATTCCCACCTACAAAATTCCTAATGCTTAAACAATTGAAAAATATTTGCCACTGTTGGGGATCAAACCCTGAACTTCAGGAATAGAATACAATACTCTATCCACCACAACTACCCTGTCCCCAAATTCTGTACTACACTATCAGAAAATTAGTAAAATTGAATAAAAATGTGAATCAGCAGTACATAGGTAGTGAACACGGCAACGGTTTGCATAAATGCGTAGATTGTTAAAACATTAGTTCAAACATTATTAAATACAATATTTTTAAAAGCTTTTGTCAGCCTTCTCGTTCTTTCCACGTTGGTTTTAATATCTGTTCCCCAAAATTTTATTTGTCAAATGAGCATGGGCTCTTTTCCACAAATTATTTGTAAATATATACCCATCTAAATTGACATTAAATTTTATCCTTTCGAAGAAAATAAGGGTTTTTGGATCCTTTAAACATGTTAACAGTGCAAAACTTGTGGCAGTTTTCACGACTGGCTCCATGTTCTAAGCAGATTACGTACCTTGGGTTGTAAAAGTTTTATAAAACCGCTTCCTTTCATCGCCCGCTAAGTTTATCGCCGGGAACGACATTTTCCTCCAGTTTTTATTGTCATTTAGGTACGGTGAGGGGTACTAAGTTCTGAATCCCAGGACGTTGGCAGTTAACACATACCTATAAAAATCCATGGCCCCCATAGTTATATTATTATAATGTCTATTCTATTATTGCGTAAGTCTTTTTAGATCCTATACCAAAATTCATATTGAATATAATACGGAAACACCATGGTTATATGTATTTGTCTTAAATTAAATTAAAGCTTTTACTTTCAGGGATAGGAAGAATTATAGCTCAAATTTATGTAGGTATTTCAGCATGGCTTGGTATTAATGAAATAGAAGGTTGGTATTTTTTTCATAGTTCCAAAATGGTCCTAAATCCAAGTTATATATTTTACTACTAGCTAACGACACTTTTTACCTCCTGATTACAAGGATTATATTATCGCTTGCCCTATCGTCATGATAAAACCGCGTCTCCAACGCTAAGCTCAGTATGATCGTCATTCATTCGCGTGTTCCTCCGAACCCCGACGATTTAACGGGCCAAATTATGACGGTAATAATGCTAGCCTAGGTTTTGATATCTTTACATTCCTAGACTCACTGTTCGTCTTATTTTTACGAATGTATGCACGACGGTTATGGCGAAAAAGAGCGGACCGATGGAAAATGCGAACATGGCCTCTTCCCATACCGGTCCATTGTTCTCGGCTCTCCTCGTAAATTCTTCATTGTCGGGCGTGGTGGGGTGGGGGGCGGAATATTCCATTCAAACGTTTTACGCCTCCCCCACGGCCGATGACCGTATAAAAGTTGTTAAGTTACATCTGAATATTTCAGATTTTTTTCCCTTCACGGCAGGAATGAGCAGTATTTCTGATTATCGAGGTTCCGGGATTGATGAGCTTTAGCTTTATGTCCATTTCCCCACCCCTTTCTCTTTCTCATCCCTTTACTCAACCCTTCCCACCATTTTCCATCCTCCCAAACCCCTTCCACACCTTTCCCCTTCCCCATTCCGTTCCGTTTATCTCAAGTCCTACTCTGGAGTCTCTCTTCTCCCCTTTTTTTACGGCCGGCCTCCATGGCCATCCGCGCGCCATTACCGTCCTGCTCATGACCCCCGTTGTTCTCATACCCACCCCCTCCCCGTCCCGGGACATCAAAGCCACCTCCGCCGGTCCTTAAACTCATTTAACACCTCCGTTCCGGACGATTTAATCGAAGCAAGATTATGGCATTAGATTGGATGGACAGGGGAATGGATTGTAACTCCCTTTTCCCTTCTCCAATTCCCCTCCCTCCCCATGATGATTTGCGTGGTGCCTGGCCCTTAAAAAATATGGGACGACGTTGTCATCTCTTTCACCTCTCTCTCTACACTCTCCCTCATCACTCTTAACACTCCTTGGATTCTTATTTTCCCCGCCGTCGTAACTGGGACGTGGCCGGTCCCCAATCACAATACCGCCCTCCTCTCACGCTCGTCATGAATCTCTCCGGTTTCTCTGCACAAATGTGTTTTCCCGAGCCGCTTTTAGAGTTCGCAATTTCCGCCCCCGGGAGGAATTGAGATCTGCTCGGTGTGCTGCTGATTAGTCGTGTTGCGTAACGTTCCGCCCGTATTGTATTCCCGCTTACTGGAGTAATGTTTCTAAATATCTTCGAAACATTCGATTCCAAATGTGTCATTTGCATAATAAGTATTTTTTACGGTTCTACCACACCAGGAATTGCTACATTAGTTATCCAAAGAACTTTTATGTCGTTGGGTACATAGGAATTACTTAACACTCTAGGCTGGAATAACCTTTTTCAATAAATAAATGAGAAAAGGTATTTTATGTAAAGTGTGCCAATTGTTGTTCTGAAGTCATCCGTTGAGGCAAACACAGCGGGTGTTAATTATATCACGTAATACCTTGCTCTTGCTCGGAGGAAAAAGATTGCGAGAATATCCCATCAAAGGAATATTTATGAACGCTTTAAAGAATTTATATTTGTTTCACAATCAGAAATTAAAAAATGGACTTTTTTTTAAGAGTGATAATTTTATTCCAAGTTTTTAATGAAAATTTATTTTATATGCAAGTATTGCACCTACAAATAATCAAATTTCAGAATCATAGGGCTGCCGTTTATTCTAATATTTATTCAACACTAAAGTACAAATATTTTCTTAAGGTTCGAGGAAACGTTATTGTACAAAAGAACTGTTTTAAATAGTCTAATTTCATGTCTTTGGCCAATGTAGAATTAGTATGTGACTAAATTTTTCGTATTCATTACAAAGATAATGAACTTTTGTAAATATACTGACAAGAGATAACCATTCTAATAGATTATGAAGTAGAGCGTTGCTGTTGCGCTGGTAAAATCCAAAATTCTTGGATGCGTCTAGGCTGTTTTATCTGTGAACCAATGATAGGCTTGCAGACTTGTAATAAGGCGTTTGGAATTGACCACCATTGGTTGAACAGAAGTCGTGACGTTGTGCATATAAACAGGAAAAGGTAAACTTACGTATCGCATAAACAGGATGCATTTAGGATGTTTTTCCTACTGTTGCGTATACAAATATTTCTTTGTGTTTCTTAATGCGCTGAAAAAAGAGGTTTTTGCCCTTAGATGAGAATTAATGACTGTCCAGGTAACGTAAAGCGTATAGCTAAAGAAAAAAGTCTAGTTAACTTCAAAAAAAGGTTGGCAACTTGAAATTTGTTAGAGAACGCAAAAAAAAAGTTCATGTTATGTAGAGGAAGAGCTGAGGGTAACGGAAAACCAATGCTTAACTCAGGAAGCATTAACTTTTAGAGTTAAGATTGTATGTAAAAATGAAATTGTCAGTAGAATAGCCTAAGCAAAAAATCCGCTCTGAATGGACGTCAAAACCTGCCTTTGCCGCTTAAAATTATAATAACAAAAGTGTGATGAATAGTCACAGGTTTATCTAGCGTATTGAATGGACGAAGGGTTCTTGGGTGCCATCAGTTAGCAGTTTTGTTTGGCACAGATGTTTAGAAGGCTAAGCCGTCATTTTCTTCCTTGCATACTTATGCATAACCGAATGCTATCGTCAAATAATCTGTAAAAAAGCGATAAATACGAATAAAAAATTGTTTTAGAAAGGACGTTATGTATGTACTACTTCAAGATGGTTGGCTTTTTGTACTCTGTATTAAAATTTATTTTGGTTAATGCTTAGTGAAAATCAAAAAAATAGACGCCTATGAGGAAAAGTTACAGATTAAGATAAAAGAGTTCCAACAAGGGAGAGAAAAGGCTTGGAGTGCCTTCGGGGATTATTTATCTTTTAATCCCTTTCTTATGTATTATAATTACTTTGAAAACTTTTAAGTTCTTAGAGAGTTGTCCACTTCATAAAAGACTCGTCACGTAAGAGGATCAAGGAGTCTTATTTTAAATTAAAGCGTTGTCCAAACATCTTGCTTGATATTTCATCAACTCAATACTTTATCTTAATACCAGTTGTATTTTGCTATCACGTAAAAATTCTCTTTTTTTGCTGGTCAGACTGGAGTGAGTGTCCTGGGGAAAATGTATTTACGTTGACAACGTAAGAGTACAAAAAGTATAGCTAACTTAGAGAAATCGTTGGCAAGAGCATATTGAATCAGAGAAAGAAAAACGAAGGTAATGTCATGCAAAGAAGAGCTTAGGTTTGTGTAAGACCAATTTTTTACTCAGGAAGGAAAAACTTGAATAAATGGAATGGTATTCAGGAAGTGCATTCCACATTATGAATTATGTACCAATAGCAATAAAAACAAACTTGGAAGTAATGGGACTCTTTATCCGAAAATATATCTGGAGCATTCTCCATTGTGGCCATGAAGCGATAAACAGCTGCTGAAAGCAAGACGGGAAGAATAAAAGAACTGGGAGAACCGACGAACAAGTTTCAAGAATATTAAGGGAAAATAGGGATGTGACGATAACTGAAGAAAGCACGTTCCTTTTGGTCACGATTACCATATTGTATGTATCTTGGCTCGCATTTAAGATTTAAGCCACCGAGTGCGTCCACCGGGTTGCGGATGGTGGGTCGACCTCTAGATATAGAGGTTAGCTGCGAGATAAGTGTTTACTCGTCGAATAAGCAGTCGTGTACAAAATGTGGCGGCATTGGTCTATTCCTGGGTAAGGTAGGCCATTAAAGAATACAGTACCTGTGAAGATGCCGTGACTTGGCGATTGGAGGCCGCCAACAATTTTGCATTCCATCACCTGGAGGGGGAGGGAAGCAGCTCTTCTTCATATGAGTGAAGGTGGAAACCACAAAGGTCGGTACAGCGACACTCATTTCACTATAGGCGTGGTAACATTTACTTTAACGGTTGTAGTACTGCGATGTGGAAGGCAAGGGGAAACCACCACATTATTATCCTTAGGAGTCGCAGCTACTCCACTCATTTCTTTGCTATCATGACGTGATGGAACCCTCTCGAGTAAAATATTCCGGAGGTAAAATAGTCCCCCTTTCGGATCTCCGGGCGCGGACTACTCGAGAGAGAGTACATAAGTCCATACAGTCAAGTACGATAAGCATTTTAGGGCCGGAACATGGAACATGAAATCGCTTCGGACCTGCGGAAAACTGGAAAGCCTAAAGGTGGAAATGCGAAGAATGGACCTCGATGTATTAGGAATCAGTGAAATGAAGTGGCCCGAAGAAGGAGACTTCTGGAGCGGAAGCTATAGAATTATACACACGGGATCATTAAATGGTAATGCTGAAGTAGGCATAATGCTAAGGAAGAGCGCCGGAATGCGTGTGAAGAGCATCCTGCAGTATACAATGACAGAATATTAATGGTGAAGATCGAGACCAAACCTGTAAATACCGTAGTGGTTCAGGTTTACATGCCTACGATGGACTGCGAAGATGAAGAAGTGGAAGATACTTACGAAGATATCACGGAAGTTATGAAACATCTAAGAGGAAAAGAAAATTATTTTAGGAGATTGGAACGCGGTCGTCGGCGAAGGTAAATAGGAAGAATAACTGGGAAATATGGATTGAGTAATCGAAATGAAAGAGGAGAAAGACTGCTGGAGTTCTGCACACTGCATAAGTTAATGGTTGCAACGCGTTGTTTCAAAACCACTTCCGAAGAAGATACACTTGGAAAATGCCAGAAGACAGAAGAAGATTTCAAATGGACTATATTTTTGTGAAGAATAGATTTAGGAACTAGGTGAAGAACTGCAAAAGCTACCCTGGGGCAGACATAGACGGTGACCATAATTTAAAAATTATGAAATTTAAAAATGATGAGTTTTTAGACCGAATCTAAATGTTGAATACTATATGCGCTTATAAACTCCCCAACACTTATTTCTCATTTAATTAAAGTACCTCTTTCACACTAGCAACGGAAGGCTTTGTTTCCAATGAATCATTTAGTTCAGCAATCATGAAGGATGTAAATGAGTGGAATTACGTCAATAATAATAGGTGGCCAATAGAAGAATCGAGTGAAGGGCTGCGTCAAACCAATCCTAGGACTGTAGACCGATGATGGTGATGAATCATGAAAGAGATTTTATGCTTAGGTATATTTCACCCTCCTTTCGTCCTTGATGTGTATTTTGATCTGGCACGTAATTTTGACATTTATCATTAAATATAATTTTAAAAAATTTTAAGGCCGTACAATGCACATGCAGATCGCAATATTGCCAGAGCATCCGCAGAAAATTATATTCCCTCATTTCAGGCGTTAGTTGCGAATTGAAGCTGCTAGCGTGTGGCAACTAACTACCTATATAGATATCGACGGAAATCATTATGGAAAGAGATAACAACAGCGGGAATAAAGAATTCAAATAGCCAGCGGAAAGCAATGAAGGAATTGATGAGACTTCATGTCATTATTCATGACATTTATACTGTGCGGAGAATTAGTGAGCAATGCCTCTTTTGATTCATGGATATATCCCCAGGCAATACCATGTAATGCGATCGTTTCAAATTATAGTTATTTTCAATTGCTAGCGCTAAGGCGGATTCCATGGGGCGCTAGAAGCAAAAACCCCTCCTTCATTTACTTCCCCCCCACCCCCACACACAAAAATAAACTTTTTGCGTGATTTTTACTTTTAAGGTAATTAGCAAAAGGTATTTTGGGAAATCAGGAAGGTGCATCATAATAAATGCGTATATTTTACATAAACATTAATATATACAGTTAAAGCCGTCATCGATTTTCCATTATTCAGTGTTCTTTAGTGTATCTATTAAACTCATTTTCTGGTTCCTTAATTGTACAGGAAACGTAATGCTAGTTTTGTGAAATATAGTTGTAGGATGTACGGAGAAAAAACGCTCTTTCTCTATGTGATAAACTTAAGCAAAAATATTTCGGGGTCCATTGGTTAATGCAAACTGGCTCTAATATGCAGTTTGCTGTTCTCTTGAGTGTACCGTTTAGATGTTGGCAATTAACTTCTATTATCATGGGAATAATAGATCAAACTTTGGCTCATTCATCATTTACGTTCCCACATGAAGTATGTTTTGGGTACATAATGTGTGTTTCGGCATCAAAAATCCCCTTGCATGAAGTAATCCCATATAAATCGTATTTTTCCAGTTGACTTCATAATCCCCCGGCCTTCACAGAATGATATCCGACGAAATCAAATATACTTGAGTTTCAGGATTGAAGGTAAACCGTGTGAAACTCTCTTTGAAGTCGCGCGGTGCTGGAAATGATTTTAGATTGGTATTTCGTGGTAAACTTGTCCCCGGCGGAGAATCGCCCGCCTCGATAAATTTCCCCGCTCACCTAATTGACGTTATTTAAACTTTCAAAAAGCGTTGATTGAAAGCCTCCATTTATTTTGATGAATTTCTCACACCCTAAACTCCGACCACCTCCCTTCCTCCCTCCCGTTTTTTATTTTTTTTCTTATTATGCCCCCTTCCCCACATTTTAATCCCCTTTCGGAAATTCGCTTGCTTCTCCACCACCCTCCTCCCCTTCTCCCAGCCTCCAGCGATCTGACTGGCATGCGACCAACGTGATTAAAAAAGAGCGGTCGTCGGGGAAGGCGGGCGGTCGTGGTTGGCGAGTGAGGGTGCTGATGGGTGAGCTAGGGATTGAAACGTGCCCCCTTAAAGGGTCTCGCTCCCCTCCCCGTCACGACTAAAAACGCGAGAGACCTCTCCGTTTCCGTGATATTCCCGGGTGGTAGGCGACCACGTCAACCCGACCTAAATGGTGTTAAAGTTTCGTCTCCTTCGCGTACCCCTTAGTGGGAGCCATCGATCGCCTGGAGGCATGCATGGAACTGCTGCCACCCAACCTCGCCCAGTCTTAGCAACCAATCTCCCTCATCCCCCTCCGCTCCGCAAAATCTCCCGTTCCACCCCGGACTGCTTTCTTGCCACACTCACTCCGCTCCACACACTAGGGGTAATGAACTTTAGATGGTAGCAAAAGTTAACTTCTCCTCCTCCGCAGCCGCCATAACCTCCTTCGCTCGGGTTCCTTTTTTGTCCCGTCCTGGTTATTCCTTCCGCCTCGGAATACCCTTTTTCCTTGGGACCACCCGACCGCACTGGGAACAAATGCAGAGCTGCGTTCTCTCGATTGCTTCAGACTCCCTCGTCCTCCGTGTCCTCCGCTCTTCACTTCCACAATTCCGCCCCTCCACACTGACGCCCGCGCACAAGCGTTCATAAGCTGCAGAATATCGCGCCGGCAGCGGTAACGACGGCAGCGCCGGATGGGAACGGGGGAAAGAGAAACATGACAACAGCGACTCCCGCAGCGACGTTTCCAGTTCGCCTCTCGATACTTTGTTCTCGCGGCCGCTCGCGTATTGGTCTGTTTTTGAACTTGCCGTTTGCTTCAGGTTTCTCTCGCGTCATATTTCATTGCCAGATCGTTATGAACCCTCCGACCCCTTGATTTTTTCCTCCCGAGTCGACGATAGTAATTTCGTTTAACGCTAGGCACACGCTGGGTATTTTCCAATATTTACCCGAGTGCTCCTTTTTATTGCTTCAACTTGGCGTTTAATATTTGCCTCCCTATAATGCAGCTGCTCTTTCTTCAAAGATAACAACTACGGCACAAGTAGAATAATTTAAACGCCGGCTCACGGTCGGCCCATCTAGGAATAGAGTGGCAACGAAGCGCCGGTGAAATCAAAAGAGGCGAAGCGTTGTTTTTTTCTTTTAGCCTACGCTGCCTAATGATGTCATTAAAATCCACTTAATGAGTGATCAGAGGCGCGAGAAAAGAGGCCCATAAAATATTTACCTGTTCTCATCGTAATCAATTCGTCGATTTTTTTCAGTTTTTTTATCTCATTATTCAGAAGTCGTGTAATTTATTTTGCCATGTCTTTTTTATCCCTTCTTGTGCACCGGTATTTAATTACGGTGACACATTCACGGCTTTCTGTCCAAAAGATAGGAATGTAGACGGAGAATTGAGTTGTGGCAAATATATTTTAGCTTAGCTTCTAGATTTTTATTGCAATCATATAAAGTGATTGATTTACGAGCCGGACATCAGTGATAGAAAAACTAAAGCAGTATTACCTACAGCTCTAGGGCAAATGTAAAAACAGTTTTGTGGAGGTAATTAAATTCTGGCATATTTTGTCAAAGTAAAGTGGCCAAAAAAATATCTTATTTAATGATAAACAGTGCAGAGGGAGAAGTAATTGAGTCTTGCTCAAAACATATGACCGAAAAGAAAATTGCTATTATTTTAATTAAACAGTAACCAAATGTGAACAACTTTAATTGAAAAATATGTTTTCTAGGTAAACTGCTAATAGTGTTGATCTATTCAGGGACGTTATCAGTGTTATCACTGTTTAGTAATTGTAACTTATGACTTGATTATACCGCTGAAATGTAAATGTGTCTATCTCAAATACAGTTTGTCCGTGCGTAAAATGACGTAACTATTGCATGTAAAAAACGCCCTTCTAAGGCGAATTGAATCGAATGCAATCTGAGGCTTAACAACCATTTCCACATTATTAAATTCGTATGCATAATTATCCGGTGCAATTAATTATCACCGTAATTATAACTCCTCTTTAAGCGAGGCTTTTAGCAATAATTAATACAACCAATTACATTTTCGTTTGTTTTCAACCGGAATCACTGTCAATCCACAAGAATAACTATTGACTGAACCTTAATTCTCTTGATTGATAACGTAATCACGAAAAATCTATATAAACCGTAGCTGATCACATCGCTCGTGTGTTTACGAGAGTAATAAATCGCCATAGTTTCTTTGTTTCAGGATAGATTTAGCAATATCCATGGGCCGCTATTAAACTCACTCCAGACTATGTCAATCTATGAATGTGAACTAGCCCCGAATAGTGATGTATCAGAATACCATTGCCTTTTAAAAAATAAATTGCAAATTTACACTTTCGATTTTTTTGGAGGTTAAATGCATTGCATCTTAAAATGTAGAGAAGCATAAACTTTACTGTACTACACTGCTCTTTTTATGCAGGATACCCAGGCAAACTGATATTGAAATAATTTACTTGATCAAATGCACTTTTTGTTTCACAATTTTATATGATTAATATTTGTTTCATTACTTTTTGTTTACTATTTATTTTATTTACTCAATACATCAATCAGCTGTTAAAACATATTCTGGTCCATGTCCAACTCGTCATTTACACATGATTGAAATGTTGGCGTCTTTTAAATTGAATGTGGCAAAAATCATGCCATTTCTATGCTATCGTAGTCAAACCGTAAGTACGAAAGGAAAATATAATTACGATTTAATTGAAATATTTCGAATCTGGGACTTTAATTGTTGCTAAATTATGCTGTTTCAATAGCATTCTATTTTTTCTGGGCTCTAATTTAATGGAAACAACCTCGGAAATGAATTCAAATTCAGGGAATTTAGAAGTTATTACCCCAAGACGGTTTAACATAACCTTTAAATCCCTTACGGTCTTGTCCTGAATACTGGAAGCTTTAAATAATGGGCCTTTACACGAAGATTTATCTCAAGCAACCACTGCCATACGCTATATTCCTGGGGCGGCTGGGCGTTTCGGATTCCTGCATGTCATTGCCTCCTTTGAAGCTAGGTGCCTCTAGCATCGGAGGAATGGCTGTCCACTCCGCAGCGACCACCGGCGGGAAAAGATCCCGTTTGCCGGTATCAAACGGGCCCTTTGACCTCACGCATTACCTTCCACTGTAGCCTTCTCTTGAGCCCCGATAAAAGGAAGGAATCCGATGGGGACGCTAAAAGCTGGGAAGGTAGAAGGGTTGAAGCGGTGAGCGTCCGGGATATTCTAGTCATTGTGGTGACATCTTGCGGGGGCCGGAGGAGTCATACGTCCCTAGAGGCCGAACATGCTGGGAACTCTTAAAAAAACCCTTGAGTTGACATGAAATTTTAAAGCTTTATTTTCTCGTTTCACACCATTTTGTAGGCTAGCATTACAGCTCTTTGTGATTGTCTTTACGACTCCGTGTTATTATATAAGTTTCTCTCCACATTCCCCACATTGTCGAGCACTAACTAGGAGTCTATTTGTCATCCAGGGGGATGAGTTTTTGGCCGATGAGAAAGATGCCGGTTCAAACTTGAGTGAAGTGTCTTGTAAGCGAAAATATGATTTTATAGATCTAAGATCCCACTAGGAATATTCAGTGATTTATCATATTTGTCCTACGCATGCGTGTGGCCATTTGTTACGGCTCACTTCTTTTCATCGCATTTGAATCAAAGCCAGCAGAGAAGGTGGCCGGATCTTTGTGGCATCCATTTTAAAGAAAATGGAATATATTTTTTTCGTTAAAAAACAATTAGTCGAGATAGGAATGAAAAAGAAATTTTTAGGATCAATATTTCGATTAGATGGTGCGTAAGAAAATAATTCTTATTACTTATCTTTTGGAGTCTACATCACTTATGTTAAGGATTGCGTTTAGCATTAAATCCTCACGTATTGCAAGTAAAGTAATAATAATAATTAATTTAATTAATTATTTATATACTTTAAATGATAAATAGTTTCAACAAAATGCCTCATTACCATTATAACTCAATAAATTGTGATTTTGCAATGAGTTCCTCCAATTAGGAGAATGATTTCTTTTCATTCATCTTGTGAAGTCTATTCTAGGTGAGTAGGTCGGTGGCTAGAAATTGCCTACACCCTGGATAATAACTTATTAAAAGACAAGAGTAGCAATCATTTTTGTTTTAATTTAACGAACGGTAAATATCACTTTGACTCAGTGGTAGTGCTGAGCTAAATGTGACCTGATAGTTTTCCATTTGAATCAGTTCATCCATGCGTACCTTCAAACATAAAATCGATGGCTCGCTCTGATTGATTCTATTAAACTGATTGACGTGCAGCTGCGGTGACATGATTATCACTTTGAGATTGCATTGTTACCATTCGCAGCCAATCTCAGAGCACGTAGCTAATCAGTGATTTCAACTATTCCTCATTTTCCGCCTCATATCATTGTGCCAGAATGAATCCATTAATTTTTTTCATTGGTGACTCCACCTCGGCGCTCCAAGTGCTAAATTTTTCGACGATTTTAAATTAAGCCGTTGATGACAGTGTCTTTTCATCGCAATGCAGTATAATTAGGCGAGTTCACTTCACTCGAAGTTTGTGTGGTAGTGCGTAGAGAAAATTTTTATCTGCGGTGTTGTACTCTTAATTTGCACACAACACTGGCGATATGTTGATCCCTTGTGCGGTCACCTTTTCTTTTTCGGCTCTAATTCAGTACCAATATGCTACTGTAAATATAAATAGATTGGCCGATAAGAGAATGGAGTGGAGATTAGAGTCAATAATTGTTGACCCATGATAGTGGTAGTGATTGACATCTATTTTACTGTTATATTGATTTAGTTCCAACCGATAAACATAAATGCCATTCTGTCGGTATTGGTATTCTAAATTTTTCACACAGCACAAACTTCATTTTCTTTTGAGGTAAAAGATGAAAAACTTCTGATCTTACGATTCTGAGAATCTATCAACACACTCAATGCGTTTGTTGCGCTGGTGATACTTTTAATTCAATTTTTGATAGCTATGATGATATAATTTTGTGATTATAATATGCATTTTATTCTTTTCAATCAAGTCTTATGGGAGTTTTTTTATATTTTATGTGTAGGAACGGCTACAGGTATTTTCATAAGTTCTTTAGGCCGTGAAAAGACGTTACTATAAAATATTCTAACAAAACTCGCCGAGTTCTCCAATAATACTTCTATAAAATTAACATCGGATTATACACACACACACACACACACACGTAGAGAAGCATTAGTGAAATTTTCATATTATTCCCTTGTTGATTTAAGTAAACGCATTTCTGTTCCTTCTGCATCGTATGAACCTTAATGTAACAAACGTAATACATCATGGGACTCGGGATTCATCCATGAAAATTTAATGGAAAAATGTTCACTCTTGCGGTACATATGACCCTTTGTCGTTGATTTAAAAACATGAATAAAATCCTGGTTTAATTTGTCTTTTCGCAAAGCTGTGGGTCTTCAGGTTAAGTGTCACTGCATTAATTACATTTTGTTATACCAGGCCTCTAATGGTGATGAGCCACATGAATCCGCGTATCAAGTGACTCGAAAAAAATTAGAAATACTGTTTTATAAGGATGCTGTTCCGCTCAAAAATCTTCGTAGCTCCCTTAAAAGTAAGATGGAATGGAACGATTATAACTTGCATGGAGCACAAGGATGCAAATGAGTTAGCTGTTAATTCTCCTATAGCGTGCAGTCTCTCTTTCCTTACTCATCGAGAGCGGAAACTGTAAGTTCGCACGCGATACAGTATTTTTTTTCAGACGCACTATGAATAACTTTAACGATGAAGGGGGGAAAGAGCTTTTTTCCTTTACCTTAACCCTTAGGAGCGAAAATCTCATGGACCACACGCGGGCTTTCGCTGTGTTGGCGCAGTCGGTTCCGAGTTCCCGGCTAAGCGCGTGCGTTGAATTTCTTCGCGAGAACAGCACTCCAATTTCAAAGCCGGGATAACCGCTAGCGCTCTCGGGCTAGTTCCTAGATTATATTACCACCGCTGAGCTTTTTGAAGTGTGCACGAAAATGTCTGGGCTCGTTGTTCCGTTTAATTAAAATGTAAATTTTCGTTTAATTTAAGTCGGAAGCCGTGGAATTCATCAACAAGAAATTTTTAACATTGATAAACAAACCGCGGTTAATGGCCGTGTAATTTAGCGTGGAAAAACATTTAAATAGGAATTAGGTGCCTGTGTTATTGCGTGATTCGCGCGCAGGCATGAAAATATTTCTTCGGACTTGCGAGCCAAAAACGTTTGTGTGCTGTTCATGTGCGTCAGCAAAATACGTGTGCAATGAACTTTTGTTCCATTCCCTCGCGGACATAACCGTCCCCACGTTTATGTTTTTTCCCCTGCGATTTAAAATTATGCCCTTAACATTTTTGCGTAATTAATTCTCCCCACGTGGTGCCAGTAGCCTCCGGATTATTTCGTTCGGTCACGAGCATACGGGCAATTTTATCAGTTTTAATATGTTTTGCATATCAAATTGAAAAATCCATCGTTGCCTTAGCATAAATATATATTCGTATAGGTACATGTTGTAGATTTATTTTGTATCATTATGTTTTGTAATACACATTTATTTCTATCATTTTTCGCTCATCTTTCGATTTGAAATGCTAGACTTCAATTTCCTGGATTATACCACATGTTCACACAGTTTGGATGAGTTGTCACGTTTAGTCATCTGTATTTTTTCTTATTGTATTAACCATTCAAAAAACATTCTCTCAATAAAAAAAATTCCACATCATTATTTAACTTTTTAGCTTTGTAGTTAATCTTTTTGGCCTGTTTCAATGAAAAAGAAGAAAGTTTGGTAGTTTTTGGAGAGTATCCGCCCGTAACTAGTAAAGCGAGAGCAATACTACTTTTAAGCATATTTTATTATTATTTTTACAACCATAACGTAGTTTAAGTGAAATAAATTTGCTGTAAAACCTCACATAGTTTTCGTATTGTTTTTCCCTTATTTTGCTCCATTCAGAATTGATATGAGCAGATGAGGAATGCTTAAATAACGGAGTATAGTTGTATTCTTTTCTTTAACTAAGTGGCCTTGTTCATCTTTCTCCCGTGTAGTTGATATGGCTGTGTGTTTGTTTTTGACTCAAAATTACTGCTGCACTTGAGTAGAACGCTTTTCGACAAAGTGCTTAAGTAATAAAAAGGCCAGTTAATTTTATCAAGTGAGGAGGCTTTTCATTTCCATAGTTTTTTTTCCTTTGACGCGCTGTATGTTTCTGAGAAGAAATTTTGGCGTGCAATGGGTTTAGTGTGTGATGTACAAAATGCCTAGCATTGTTTAATTTTTTCGCGTTCATTGAAACGGCCTCTCGTACGTTCCTTAACTCCATCATGCTTTTAACTCCGAATAGCTGCCATTTATGGATAAATTATGCTATGCGTGGTATATATTTTAGTTTTTTACATGCTAAATTTGAAATGTGGTGCTACCGAAGAATGATGAAGATAAAATGGATCGATCGAGTGACAAACAAAGAAGTGTTAAGAAGAGTGGGAGAGAAGAGATGTCTACTGAAAACATCAAAAAGAAAACGGCACAACTTAATGGGCCACATCTTGAGACACGATGGCCTGATGAAGACAATCGTCGAGGGAAAAGTGAACGGGAAGAATGGAAAAGGCAGGCATCGTATGAGGTATATGGAGCAGGTTGAAGGACATAAAAGAGAGGAGGTACGTCAATATGAAGAAGTTAGCCGATAGAAGAATCGAGTGGAGGGCTGCGTAAAAACCAATCCTAGGATTGTTGGCCGATGATGATGATGATGACATGCTAAATAAGGTCATTTAGACCTGAGCCCATTAATTGAAATAGGATGATTCTTGTCTTTTGCTTTTCCAAACAATTTATACCTGACAGCGAGAAAGATGCCTTTGTCGCAGCTCTGAAGCACAGCTGCATGTTAGAGATATCAATTATTTTCTCAAAGTAAAATGCTGTAATTTAGATCTAACCCTGAAGACGATGGACGACTCGTTCCTTGAAATGTCGGCAGAAATGCAGTGTGACCCAGTGGAGTGCCTGAATAGCCTTCACTAACATCTGTAATTAGCGTTTATAATTCTCTCAAACGGCACAAAATTAAAATAAATGTCGAGACTTTTATTAGCATTTCTCATTTTTTTAAACGTCAGTTTTCAGATTTATGTGTTTCATAGGGTCACACTAAATTAAAGTAAAAGCCATGTGATTATTTTAGGCTATTTTTATTTGTAGTTCCATGAGAATATGTTTCGTCATCTGAAATCATTTAACAGATTACAATCATCATTACTATTCCATATATGCCCTCAATGCTGTATCAATGCCAAATCAGGAATGGCATTATTGTTTAAATTTGCGAATTATAATGGCAAATTATTAATGAACCTTGAATAAGCGGGTAGTATCTTTAGTTTTCCCTTAAGTGTATTTTTGTTAAAGAAAGAAACCTATTTTTTAATTTTAATTCTAAGATGTCTCTATTTGTACAATTTTCTATTCTTTGATGAATCGAATTAACAGGGTCGTTGCACATTGCCATATTTTTTCATTATATATTACTTTGTTTCCTAGATATATTTATACTACAGACTTCACGATTGGTCAAAAACATGAAAAATCTTCTCACTTCTCAATGAGCTTAGGTGACTTGACACATTAATGTTTTAATCCTACCCGTGAACTGGTGGCACCTAATCCGGTGACGTTGCTGTAATAACTCCAAAAACTGAAATGATTGGTGTGTCTTTGTTTTATCCTGAGGACATTTCGTAGAGAGTGTCCTCAGCTTAATACGCTTTAAAATGAAACAGTGTACAGGTGTCAAAAAACACATAGTATAAACATCAAATTTACAGTGTAAACTAGAGATAATTGCGCGGCTGCTATCTCATTAATTCTCCTCCCTTCCTTATTTTTAAAAACAACACCGGTGAAGCGAAATTTTCTTTTTCATTTTTCCCAGGTTAATGCTGATGATTCACAAAATTACCCAGTGGTGGAGAATGTGTATTTAAAAACTAATGTCTCATATTTTCAGATTCCAAGCTCATATTGTTGTGATTTCGCATTAAAATTTCCATGAGATCGGCTTGACATTAAACATTGAATGAGTTAAACCGGGAATCGATGCTGTTGGTGTTGGTTAATCCTCTCCTGGTGGCCCGAGTTCGAATTCCGGCAGTGTCAGAGATTTTTTTACTAATATTTAGTAATACTTATTTACCGGTCCCAACTTGGGTATCGTGCGGAGATCAACTCGAGTTCAGTACTGCGTCCGTCAGATGGGACGTTAAACTGTGGACCCCTTTGGTGCCTTTCTTTAAGAGCAGGTTAAACCTGACGTACGTAGCGTACGTACTTATGGTTCAAATTTCCCTGAAGGTTATCCATATATTATTATATAAAGCTGCTGTTTTACCTCATTAACCTACTGTAAGTCTTCCTTTTTTATAACGCTGTGTAACATTCTCAAATTAAGTAACGCTGTCAACGATCCGTCGCTTTTTTATGGATGATAAAAGAAACATGGTGTATAAATGCCGTAAATATCTCTCAATACTATTGTTTATTCACCTATTATAATTTGTATCATCTTTCCTTTTTTTAGCGAAGAATGAATGTATCATGTATTTTCTCCCAACGTAACAGAGGCTTAAGCCCTTATCTATCTGCCGGATGTGCATCGTAACAGTTGGCCTGACCCATACCCCCCTTCTTCGGCGTTAAGTAATTTATAGATGACCCCTTAAATGTTGGTAGCCTTCACCAAATTACTACTAATACTACTGTGTGTTATCCCTCAATTTTTCAAGGGAAGGTTGTGTGAAACCCGGCGTCATTAGGAGCCTACTGTTAACGAAATATGCCAAGGGGTCAACGGTTTAACGTCAAACATGACAGACGGAGTACTGAACTCGAATTGTTCTCCTCACAGCACCCAAGTGGGGACCAATATACCATTACCATACCATTAGACCGTATAGAATCCTTCAGCAGGCATTCGAACTCAGGACCTCAGCATGGGAGGCCAGGCGCCAGCCACCACACCAAACCATTCCCCTAAAATATTGTGGAACTTGATAAAGTCACTTTTTCTTTCTCTTTTACGCAGTAGTTCCACTAAATCTTTGATTGATCCACTAAATTTGTTGATTAGCGTTGAAACGTGAGATCTTTCCCTCACCGGTTATGAAAGCGTAATTTTACGCCGCATCAGGGCGTGCCATACCGGAATATACGCTGTCCATTGTATTTTCTGGATCGTACACCCTTCCATCGTCCACCGCTTGACGTTTACCCCGTCGAGCGTCTCCGGAAACGATCAGATTTCTGTATTTCGTCGACCGCGCATCGACGCGCTCTCACAAAAGGGACCGGCGCCGGGCTCGAGTCAAAGTTTCATACCCCCTTAAATCAAAAATTTGCACCCTTTCCCCTCCCTCGCTTCCCGCGTAAGCCAGATGCCGCCGCGGATCCGATTGTTTTACGATGCAGCTCGTCTGGCGCAAAAAGAATCCCGGGAAACAGATTACGGAGTAAGCGCCTTTGGAAAATTATGGCGCCGTGGGCGGGCTCGGCCCGCGAGGGGCAAAAATTTTTGGCTCTCTTTTTTTATAGCCGGAGATGCCCGCTGTTGGAGGATTCGAGAGGGATGAAGGGAGAAGTCGGGGGCAGCAAATATGGCCAAATTATTTCATCCGTAAACAAACGTCTCACTCCATCCCCGCGATCTTCCACACGGCCTCACCTCTCTCTCTTTCCCAATCTCCCATCCCCCCCCACCAATACCACTGCTTCTTTTTACCCTCTCCCTCAGCATCATCCAACGCCGCGTTACTTACGGAATGAACCCCCCTCCCCCACATAAAATCCCCGCAGGAGTTCACGGGGGCAAAATTAACTAAGATGCATAGCCTTTCCATACCGCAATCTATTTAGGACGGTGCTGTATATCACGTAGCGGGAGGGCCGTATGCCAAGTGAAGGAGAGGGGGTTGGGATGGACTGGAAAAGGTGGGGGGAGGGTGGTGGAGAATATACTGGAGGCATTCGGAAAGCGAGCAGGCAGGAAAAAATACCGCCCATACCACCCTCCCCCCACTCCACCTTACGACTCACTTGCTCCATCTCCCTCTCCCTTTTCCCTTTCCGGATCAGGAAACGAATGAAGTTCAACCCCCCTCTCTTTCCTCCCTTCGGGTTAGAGCAAAAGAGATTCCCACCCCATTCCCCGAAAATTTTCGCTTCTCAGTCAAAAATTCCGCCTCACACGCCGACGTAAATCTCGTTTAATTCCTCCGTTTAATGCATGCTTTATGCCGGTTCTTTTACTTTTTATCGCGTGTGTACATATGTCACCTTCCTGTTCCACGTTTCTCCTCCCTCCACACGGTCTCTTCTGTTGGGGTGGGGTAGGATGTGTGGAGGGGGGGTTGAGAATTGGGAGTGGGCCCCCGATTTTTTTTTCCTTCTCCGTCACCTTTCTCGCATGATGTGTGCAACCTACTTTTCATTCCTGGTCCACACACGCTGCAGCGCGGGCCAGACAATCTTTATTCCGTAATCCCACCGCTGCACAGGGGGCTGAAATCGAAAAAGCAGAAAAATTCGAAAAATATTTTTTTCAGCCCGGGCTTTGAAACTTGACGTCGTCATTCTTCATTGGTTGGTGCATTTTATTTCGTATTTCTTCTTAGTTCTTACAAATTACCACATGGGGATAATATTTGATCAATTATCGCTAACAAAAAAAAAACCTCCCTCAACTTTTTTTCTGACATTGCACCAAATCAAACCGTTGGAGGTAAATCTTAGGGGTAAAAAATGTCACCAAATTATTAGATTCAGTATTAATACTTATCATTGATGATTATTATACGTATCACAAAATGGGGGACGTTGCGTTAGTCATTTTCATGTCTTTATGCAGGAAAAAGGTTGACATCGAGTTCCACAGAGTAACTCATATCACGAGACTTCAAAATATCCTGAGACATAATCCGATGGAAACTTTAATCCCAAAGGTTCCAATTCAAAACCAAGGGTTCTAAATTAACTTGAATTTTTACATTTTCTGATAAAATTATGGGAGGTTATTTTTTTGCGAAACTTCAACACCGTGCTGCTTGTCAACGGATTAGAACTACGACCGATGGAATGTTAAACTAAATTCACGCATCTATAGATATGACTACAAATTTTCAACATTCGATCTAAAAAAAAATATTTCAGAATTTAGTTTTTAGAATTAGTTTTTTCGATATGCAATTCCGATATTCAATTCCTGCTGTGCGCTGGTTTGGACAGTCTGCGCCACGACTGTCCTCTTTTTTTCTCTATGTTCCCGTTCCTTTTGCTCTCTCCCTTTCTATTCTCACCCTCCGCATCTCTTTCCCTCGCTGAGTGTCTCCTTTCCCGTTCCATTCCACACTTCTTTCTCCGTCACATCATTCAATTACGTAATCCGTGTATTACTTATCCAATACCACAAGTTTGGCTGTAGATTAAATGTAATTCAATTCTTCCTCCTTCCCTACGCCCTTGTTTTTTGTTCGTGTAATGTATATGTTTTTAATTTTCCATGTTGATGACCCTATAAAATAGGGGTGTCTCATCTAATAATAATTTTAATCTACATTGGACATACTCCGGCGCAAAATTTTCCTATTACCAGCAAATAATGTGGTAGGGAATTCTACGATGATGCTAGGATTCCACGTATCAAAGCTTGACAGTATTCATTGTATAATATGCACTGAAGTTCAACTCATGTTTACACTGGAATTCTACGCATGATTAACAACTTATTATAGGGAAATAGATCTCTGATGTAGCTTTCACTTTTATCATAGAACCCCAAATTGCATATGCAACTCAGGTAAGGAAGATAAAATACTGAGGAAGAGAAAAAAACATGACTAGTAATGAATTCGTTTTTTTTCCTCGTATCACTCAGGGCTATAATACAATCATATCAAAACACTTTTTATTCCATAATATTTCCATTTTTTCATCCCTTTTCCTGCTTTATGTCTCTTTTAAATAGCAGGTTACCTAACACTCACCTTATCGACGACTTTTTACGGAAGAAGGAGACCATCTTCTTACATCTCTCCTCGTGTCTTTACTTTTGTGTTTCTTTTTCCTTCAGCCATCCCTTTCCCTATTATGCTTCTTCTTCGTTCTTTATCCCTCCCTTTTCAAATCCTCACCATTTTCGTGTCACTCTTAATCCATGCCTTTCAGAGGGGAAAAATGTTCACATCGTGCCTCAATGGTCGGACTAGACACCTGCTTTTTTCGGTAAACGTCAATGGCCTTCTTTTCCAGAACTCTTTCAAATAGTTCAATGTTCAATGTAAGTGTTTGATATTTCCTCTCTTTGTCTTACCCGATCGGCATCGTTGCTCTTTCTCCGGATTGACCGTGAACTTTATAGCAATGCACCGTATTATTCTGGTGCGGTAGAGAGCAGAGCTTCGTGAACTGCTAGCGCTGCAGCATGGCTTATGTCCATGCATAAAAAGTAGGAGCCTTAACGCGTGCAGGAAACTTTTGCTACTGTTTCCATTTCTCCATCATCCACTTACGTACTTGAGTGGAGGTGGTATCATTCTTCCAAAGTTTTACTGTCCTTCTGCAACTTCAGGGCTTTATCCTCTCGAAAAAACGATGCAGGAAATGTTTGTGAATCGTTAAGTATCGGAATAAATATCCTCTATTCTTTTTCGAAGCTTCAATTGCAGTTGAGATAGCTCTGCAACCGAGGTCCTAGTAGAACGTTGGAGGTCAAAACATTGAGGCTATTGCAGTGAAAATATTTGCACAATTCCTAGGAGAGAATCCCAACTCTTGCCCTTGCTGATTAAATGGTTCAATTAATTCTTACTCCTTTAATTTTATCGCTTCACTCTTCATTTTTCAGTTACAAAATTGATTTTTGTAAAGCTAAACTAATACTCGATGCCCTCTTTGCATACAATATTGAAATAATAAATTACAGTACCAGTGTTATGTGAACATTTTTTAATAAAAATGTAGAAAATTTTTTGGAAAACTTGTTAAGCATGCTGAGGAAAGGATGGTAAAGAGGTTAACCTGGAACGTGGCGTCGTAAGTTATAAAATCTGGAGTAGCAGCTGTAGAATAGGGTTCAAATATGGGATATGCTAGGTGAAACTTGGAAATGTCATGTGAAAAATTGAGAGACCTCTGAGATTTGGGTCCAGGAATGGTGGGAAAAAATCTTATGGGTTAAAAAGTAGATAATGATGAAGTGCTATTGCCGTTTTACATTATGCTTGTTTTTGTCATGCAGTCTGATGCTTGAAGAGACTCGCCGTTAAAATTGCAGTATATTAAGCAACGAAAATCATGAAAAACTTGCGAATGTATGAAAGACTAAGCGGAAATAGGCCCCGTTCCATTTTCACGCATTTATTCTCGCAATTCCTACAAAGACACACTAAATCAAGTCGTGCATTCTATTGCTTCGAATAAAACGCCCTTGGGCACGTTAGGGAATGGGATAATTTCCCAGAAAGAAATTAGGAGGTAGAATTGATGGATCAGATAACTAAATGTGATTGTGTGCTGAAGGCCGTTATGGAAGACAGCATACAGGGCAAGGGAGGAATAAAGGGGAAAAGAATAGTTCTTTTGAACGAGACGAAGGGAGGGAGAATGTATGTGTTTTTTAGAAGGAAATTACGTTCAAATGTGGCAAATGGAAGAGGTCCATAAAAACCAACGCTGATGAATGGATCACTAATTACACAGTCCTGTGAGCACCTTATTGTGCATTTAGGTGGACATAATTAGTTTTCATCCGGGCTTCTGACGCTTCCCAATCTCCTACGTCACTTGGAGACTAATCTTTCATAACGATTTCAGCTCGTTTCATCCTCGTCGGTAGTAGAAAGCGCCATTTAGAACTGTGGCACTTCAATCCTTGCTCGCCAAATTATTACAGTAATAGTGTCGCTGTTTTTCATCCAGAATACTTAAAAAGAGGAAGTGGCTCAGTATTTGCTTACCGAATGAGAAACTATAATTTTAGGATTCAACCTGCATATGCCTTATGCATGTGTCTTAGTCTTCCTTTTTCCGAACTAGTCAGTGCCGCTAAGCAAATGCTTCATTTGCTTCGTGGAAGCTCATTACTATGAAACTGCTTACCATTGCATCTCCGTCTCCTTTTTGGTTAATACCATTTGAGATCTAATATTGTGATTGATTGAACCTTTAGTGCTTCAGACTAGAATGATGGGTACAAGGAATGGAAGGGTGGAGCGTCGACATCAGCCATCTGTTAACGAAAGACGTCAGTGGGACCTCGGTTTGCGTCGAACTCGCAGTACTCCCAATGCATGTAAGTCAAGTAGGGGCCGATTTACTGATTAAAAATATCTTTCACTGTCAGGATTCAAACCTGGACCCTCGAGGTGAGAGGCCAGTACTCTAATCATTATACCATCGCGATCCCTGCACCCTTTCTCTTAGGATTTAAGTGCTCCAACGACTGAGGTGGTATCGCGCCATCAAGAGACCATTGCTGTAGGTTGTGATGAAATGGTATACATTGCCAAGTGGGTTTTAGAAGCTGTGTACGAACGGTAAGGAAGATGTTCGCCGTGAGTCTTAGTTCAGTTCGCTTAATTAAGCGCCAAGGATTTTATCTTCCATTCTCCCCAGGCCACTTCGCAGTGTTACACTGCCGTCCTTTCGTTCGCCCGAGAGCCTCATTCGTGGTTCATTAATCGAAAGAGCGGATATCTGTTAAATGAGGGAAGTAGGTCTCAGGCTCGGCAATGCGAAGGCACTCCGCTTCGGGGCCTCGCTACGGCTCCAACTAATGGAAGCGAATGATACATGTCGTCTGAATTCTCCGATGTGGGCGTATGTAGAATGTTGCGCTGTTGCTTCAACTTTGACATCGGATCAATCAATCATATCAACCTGTCTTTCATAGTTCTCGACTTCAAGGTAACTCGTGAAAGAGAGAGAAAGACATTCGAATCACATTCTAAAAGGAAATAAAGTTTGCATTGGACTTGGAGTGGTAAAAGGGCAATCTAGGAATTCGAGTAATCAGCGATGGACGAAGCAAGAAAGATATAATGGAATAGCCAAGGTAAAGAGGGCATTATACCAAAATAAGAGCCTATAACAGCTGGAAATACATGCTTGAAAGTAAGAAAAACTGCATTAGAGCTTACATCTGGTGCATGCTTATTTATGGCAGTTATGCATAGATGATAACAGCTTCATAAAAGCCAAAACGTGAAGCATTAGAAATGCGGTACTGTAGAAGAGTAATGAAGTTAGTATAATGAGTTGGCCCATTAGCAAACGAAGAAGTTCTAAGAAGAGTGGGATGAAAGAGAAGGCTGCTGAAAACTAAAAAGAAGAGGACACAACCTAATCAACCATATTTTGACACAATATGCTCTGTATAACATATATCAGAATGTATAACAGAAGGGCATGAGAAATATGAAGAGGTATGCTGATTGAAAAATTGAGTTGAGAGCTGCGTGAATCCAATCTTGGGATTGTTGAGTAGTGATGCTTGCATAACGCTACGCAAGAAAAAATGCTGTATTCATAATCAAAATAGACACAAGCCGGAGAGAGGGATGTTATATTCGGAATAGCTCTGCTACGGACGTAACATCAGCTCGAATGCATTGGAAGAAGAAAATTATGTGGAAGACTCAGTAAGGGTGGGCGCAACACTAATATCGAAATTCTACGCAGCAGTTGGGAACAGGCCAATATATAAAGTTCCCGGAATCGATGATGCTGCTGCTGAGCTTATTTCAACTGCTGGACGGAAGTTATTGACGCAGCTTGTTAAATATCTTTGACGTGCAGTCATCTGGAAAAATACCGATAGCCTCACAAAAGAGCTATTTTATTCCCATGCTCAAACATAGATAGCAGAAAAATGAGAAAGAAAGAGAAGGTACCATTAGCCCGATGGCACATGCTTCGAACGCAGTAATTGAGGTCATAAACAGTAAAATGGAACGGAGAGTTGGGAAGTTCAATGAGTAAAAATTTATATATTGGAAAATTAATGCCGCATATGAAGTTGTTGTAGACAGTACCTATTCATATGCAAACGGATGAAGAACTTCTTAGGGGCACAATTTACTTCGAGAATATTCTTGAAAACATAAATTGGGATAAAATGCTGTAACTTCAGTAAGATTTACAGGTGTTAATATATTTCAGAAGAGTAATGCACGGCCTCTGCAAGAATCAGTTGGCTGTAATTTTCTCTGTACCGAGCAGTGAAAAGACATGAACCAAGGAAAGTGTTAGACTAGTATGTATGCAGTTCTTTTTGACATTTTAGGAAGTTAAAAAATATATGATGTTACAAAATTAGCACATAAAAAGACAGTTTGACGTGGTTATCTTACTATATCTTGGTCGAGTCATAAAAATGATAAAGAGATGCAAACTAGCTTAGTATTAGCGATATCTCATCAGTGTGTAACCAGGGAAGCTAGCGATGAACAGAATAATAGTTTATACAGTAATTCAGATGAAGAAGACATTCGGCCTTCGGAATTCATCATCTACATCTACGTAATACGCTGCAAGCCACCACGAGGGTGTATGGCAGGGTGAAGATCACCAAACATACACTAATGACAGAATTACTGAAGCAACTAAGCTACTACATGAAAACACGCTACATAATAGAGTCAAAAACAGCTAGATGGTTAGTATCTACATAGTAACAAAGGGATTCGTACAGAATTCATGAAGAAACGCCAGCTAGGCCGAGTAACTGCCAATGACAGTCTAAGAGGTCATTAGGAATTATCATGAGAGCAAATGGACAATCTTTTTGGATACGTGTTGAGGCTCGGTGGTCTCATTGTGAAAGTCAAATATTGGATGAAGGAAAATAGAATAGGTTGTACTTCACAGATAGAGTCGTCCAAAAAATAAATCCGCTTTCCTTTACAGCGCCGCCAACCTAACCTATTCAATGACCTATGAATAAATATTTCAAATGTTGGCAGAGTGAAAGAAGGTGAGCATAGTCGGTAGACGAAGGTTCGCTCCCGTCTATTATACATAATAATTTTATATATAATAGGGTATAGATATTGTTTGGCCTAGGATTAAGATCTAAGGATAGGTATATAAAAGTGAGGTGGAGTACCTACCTAAAATCCCCAAACTCTACTACTAATAAGGGACAATAGAATGCTGAAAGTCACTATCGAGAGGAGATTACTGAGTAAGTGTAATTAAGTAAGAGTAACTAAGTAAGAGTAATTCGATCAAAAAGAGAAGATATTACGGATAATATTAAGAGGCTAGGAAATATGCCCAATTGAAGATAGAAATAGAGTAATAATGTACCTCATCATTTTATGAATTTAAGTGGCATGTTGAAACTTTTACGCTTATGCTGGAAAAATAAACCTTGGTATATATTTGTACGCCTTGTAACGTACGATACACTTGCCTAAGCCATAGAAGGAGAGTAATAGCAAAATTTATAAGCGGTGGTAAATAGTCAATTCTCTCGAAAAACCCCTTAAAATACCAATCAACGAATTACGACTCCGTGTGGGAGACGCAAGACTCCATCATTGTGCCAACACGAGCTCACCGTGAACACATTTAGGCTCGCTGCTAGAAGATTGGAAGGAGAGTAAGAGAAATGTTTTGAAACTATGGTAATTCCCGAAAATCTCTCCACACTTTTCCTTGATGCATATTCATCAACTTGCCGCAGACATGAAAGTCAGAGAACTTTTAATAAGTGCCCATCGTTAAGAGGTTCTGAAACTTTAAATGTTTTGAGAATTCTTCTTATTTCCTTCAAAATCCATTTTCATTCTTCATTAATATTTTTGGGAAATTGATTTATTTGATCTTGCATGATTTTGGAATTAATTATTAGTTTAAAAAAATATGAGAAGTTTAGCTGCCGAGCTTCAACGGCGAGTTGTTTCAATTCGGAATTAACATTGATTGCAAGAGATGCTTGGCACAATTTGGCTTCAAAGGGAAGCAGACGAAGGGAGCGGTAGAATTATTCACCCCAGAACTCGTGCAAAAAATACGATTTCGTCGTATTTTGATAAGGAACGAGCAGTGCTACACATAGTGCGCCTGACAGCTTTCCTCTGCTTTGCTCGCTGCAGAAAACTACGAAATCGACTTTCTTTTAATTCATAAATCTTTCCCCTTTTCGTCCCTCAACTCGCGAGTGCTGTTGTATTTTTTTATCCGTCAGTTATAGCTAAATTTAACCGTCTGAGGGTTCCCTTTTTCCTCGGAAATGAAAATAAACCATTTTTAACCTAGCTAGCGCTCCACGATTTGTATTTATAACCTAAAGTCTCGTCGTATTTGAGCTCCCATGCAAAACGCGCGGTCTGTTTGGCTAGCAGCTACACAAAGCACTAATTTGATGCAGGTCTAGCGCGATATATTCTCAGCGAGAGCTTTGAGACATTGCATTTCATTTCGGAAAAGTGGCGTAATGCCATTGAATTTTATCGCTTTTCCTTTGAAATTTCCTACACCTTTTTCTCCAATGTTTCTGCCGTATAACTTTTCAATTTCATTGCTTTCTTCAATCACGAAAGGATTATATTTACCTCACTCAAACTTAAATGTAATTTCCAATTCGGAAGTTAACTAATCTTGTCGAGATCGAAAGTATATATGGAATATTAACGATTTATACGGACTAGCTTTTTACTTTTACTTGGCAGTTTTAATTGCATATTTGGCTCTCAGTCGTTTGCGTGTAGTATTTTCGCGTTGGTGAATGAATGCTCTGAAAGTTAAAATTTTCTAGGAATGTCCAAAGTGTTTGTTTAATTGATAATTGTCTCATTGACTCTAACGTTTGAAGTTGTCAAGCCTACGAAGGGCCGTTATCTCACCGGCGTAGTAGGTACAAAAGGGCAAATTTCTGCATCACATGCAATGTAATGTTTCATATTTCTGTAGAATTTGCACTCAGTTGGCACGCTTCCTTAGATTATCGTCGTTTATTCCTAACATGAAGAAGCAGCTTATTTCTTTAAGGAAGTTCTCAATCGTCCCGACCATAAGTCAAAGTAAGGCCGCGCATGGATGATTTCACCTCTGTCTTCGATGGTATTCCGCCAGATGAACATGCCTTTGTAATTGAATTTACGACATCTGCACAATTTTCTGTTCCTCGCTGCTTACCTGGAAATATCAAGAATCCCTTTACCATTGTTTTGCCATCTGCGCCAAGTGTTTTTGGGTCAGAAAGAGGAGCATTTGGATTCAAGACCCTTGCCTCTGCCGAGTTCATTTCCAAAGGCGCGCTTGAGTCGATAAATATCATGAGGTGACTTCAAAGCGAAAGGAATAAGTGGAAATCGGGGCCACTTACTTGGCTGAGAGCCACATTGGTCTATTTAGCAGCTGTCGCTTTAGGGAGATTACATTTTGGAATCGTTAACCGTTGGTTTGTATGTACATGGAAAATCAAAAGGTGAATTCAGTTGGCTAAAATGTCGCTGGATTTCATGTTAGAATCAATATCTTTTATAATAATCCTTTATTAATTGTCATTTTTATATTCAGTGGATTAAACTTTTCGATTGCAGTGTTTAGTGCCCCACTGTTGGTAACTACACGTGTGACTCGACTTTATCGATCTTGTAAAATTGGATAGCTTTCTAGGTGATTGAAGGCCACAGGATCAATAAACTCCATGTGATAGCTAGTACTCTTTTCTTCCAGATACTTGGACAATAAAGAAATAAATATTATACGAAACATTATGTCGCTTCTTCGTTATACCTTTTTTTCCTGTTTTGGGGGCATCATCTGCAAAACATACGAGTATGTTGAAATTTGACAAATAAAATAAAGACAAATTCAAAAAACATAATCTTGTGATGAAGAAAAAATATTCGAAATTTCGTCCTTTAAAATATATCATACACACTCTAAAATACTTTGAATAGACACGTGCAATGATATTTGCATCAAAATGCGGAAGAATATATTACAAAACATCTAAAAAGCAATTACTTTTTAGCTCTTCTAATGTCATAGGGGTTACAAAATAAAACGTCTTAACAATTTTCTTTCTGATGGAGTGCAATCATAGTGACTTATTTAATTCATGGTTTTTAAGTTCCGTTTGTTCCAAATATTACATATACTGATGTTGAAGTATCTAATGAATCGTGATAAAAAAACGATGCTCCTCTCCTTTGAAATTGACATTTTCAAGCCCTATTTTGTGCAATAGAATGAGTCAAATTCGCTTTTAATGAAGTGTGATTATTCTTCGTTTAATATATATATTGTTATACCTATAATAATTGGTTTGATTAGCAAAATATTTATATATCCAAATTGGGGTTTATTTTATAATCCATAACGTCCGTACTTGTTTTAATAAAGTGTTCATACGTGAAAAACACTGACTGAAATTACATTATGCCTTATTTCATTTTAAGTTTGGATGACACTTAGCGTTTATGGTGTCGATACCTGGATCCTTGGGAAGAGGATGAGACGAAATATGAAAATTGGGTTGTAAGAAGGATGTATAAACTTCAATGGAAATTGCTGATGACTACGGAATAATTTATTCGTGTGTGCATTTGGGAAAAAGGAACAATATGAAGAAATAGAGGAGGAGGATGATGAATTAAGGAATTAGAGGCATTGGAAGTCTGTGGAAAATTTATGGAAAGGCAATTGAAGGAATAACGATAAGAAAGTGAGTAAGAGGAAGGAAAGTAATGGAAATTTTTGATGGAATAAAAAGAGGCAAAAAGTATGTTAATCTGAAGATAAAACTAAAGAAAAATTCAGGATATGTTGGGAAAAGAATTAGAGGCAAGTATTCCATCAAAACCATCCGTAATTTTTGAAAACGAAATTAAATCAATTTAGGAACGCGATTACATTTAAAAAGTCAGCGCTCCATACTGGCGGGATGTTGTTCCTTTGCATGTATAAGCAATGATAGCATTATTTATTAATCCGTCGTAAAAATATATTAATGCTGATGCATTGAAATGGAGGTGGTTGATACTAATTTATTCTAAGAAAGCAATAATTTGCGAGCGAAATGTCCCATTTTGCATATAATTATCGCAGTCCCCTAGATAACCATTCCTCGGAGGAATTCTAAACTTTTACAAAGCCTCCGATATTTCCGCTCCCTCACGGAGGGCTCTTCATATTCAAATGATTAAGCTCGATGATTTCGTATGCCACGTGGCGAAATATTTCTGGACTCACACAACCGCGCGGCCTACTCCCCGCGATCCCTTGGGCAACGCTATAAATTCCTAGATTTATTAAGCTCGCGGTGGCCTCTCGACGCGTGAGATAACTCCCAGAGTCCGCCATTTTGGTCCACTGACGTCCGGACGCTCATTTAATCGCGTCAACGCTAGTCGTGGATGACGTCTCTGTTATTGGTCATCTCTCTATTATACAGGCCTGGCTTAATAACGTTACCCCGCACGGGGTGTCCACTACGTTCTCCCGCTACGCCCGCGGATGACACGTCTCGATATATATTCTTACGGGGCGAAGCTTCTCTCTTGATGAACGATCAATCCCTCCTAATTTTTAGGCTCGCGCGCGGATACGGGAGGTGGGGTATCATTACCTTCCCCGAGGACCCCGTTTCGGAAAAGCCGATGGACGCTAATAGAAAGTGACTAAAACTGAATTTAATGATACAATTTTTCAACTCGTTATTCTTCTCCCCCACTCTATGGGTGGCTTAACTCGACCCACCAAAACTCCCCGCGCACCCATCTCGTACGCCTGCCCGGCAGTTAAAGGAGATTTGTGACGACAGCACTGCCCCCCCCCCCCCTCCCTCACTCTGCCTCCCGCTACCTCTGTCGGAATGTGGCAGTACTAATTGTTGCGCATTTTCGCTTCGCGTAGCTCGAAATAATATTTTTTTTAAAAAAGAGGGAAGTAAAGAGGGGGGAATGCGTGGGGCGTTGGCAGGCTAGGCGTGGATGGAGTTGACGGGTGTGGGAGGAACAGAAATAAGCGAAGCCCGGCTTTGCTTCGAAAAAAACGCGGCCTGAATTTCCGACTGCGAGGGTATAAAAAAAATGAGAACGACTACCAACCGTTCCACTTTTTTCCATCCGAGTTTCATTCTCGCATTTTTTCGTGCATTATTCATGGATCGTTTTTATATTTTTTCCACCGGTTTTGCCGCTGTTATTATTATTACTATTTCGAGGAGTTTCGTCGTCCCACCTTTTTCCTCTCTTTTTTCTTCCCTAGCCTCCCTCCCCCTCGTTTGATGTGCCCCCGTTGCATTCCATCTTCCGGGGCTTCCATCGAGGGGAAAAACTCAGGATGTCCCACTGCGCATTTCTCCCCTTACCTACCCCAAGGTGGGCGAAAAAGGAGACTTGAAGGATTCGCGTCTTCCCCTCGCCCGCCCCGTAGTGTCGTCAGCTCGTCCCTTCTTCTGTTTTCACTTCCTTCCAGGGCACGGATGCAAAATGGACGGTACACGTCTCAAAAAAAAAGAAAGCACCGTTCCTCCCTCGCTTCCTTCGTGTCGGCTGCGGTTTTAGTCGGGTAGCGGCTTGAGTCGACGTGAGGACTGGGTCTCCGTCGTCCGCGGCGGCATATCCCGTCTCACTTCTTCCGCTCTTTTACTTCCCCTTCTCGCTGTTAGAATACATTTGCCTTCGACGAAAACGTGGGACTTTTTTGTCCGAGTCACTTTCCAGACGGACGGGGTAAAACTAAAGGCCAGTTCTAATGGAATGCAATGGCGTAACTTAAGAAATAACGAATTTAATTCTGAGTTTTGCCCGTGCATTGTCTTGAATATATTCACTATACGTCGTAGCCAATTACTTAACCCAGAAGATGGCTCGTTTACACCTTTTTAAATGTTAATTTTTCCTGATTACGAAGAAGGAAGGCGTCCAAAGCTAAGATTTTTCTGTTACGAAGGCTTTTACAGCGCTTCAAATATTAAAGGTTGAGGAAATCTCGAGTTCCGCTACGTAGTTTATTTTTAAATTAACTACGCAACCCAACTCGAAAGGCAGACTCTTTGGCAGAAAGAATTTCATACGTTACCGTCCTAGATGAGAATCTCTGCTGATTCAGTAGGTGAAAGAAAAATGTAGGTAATTATGTGATAATTAATCTAGATTTTGGAGACACAAATTGTGGTGCATGGATCGGAGTCGAGTCTTGAAGATTATCGAATTAAGAGGTTTTGTTATTCTCCTTGCTCCAGGCTCCACGAGTGAACTGGCATTATTCACAACCTTCTTCCTCGTCTCTTGAGAGTTAAAATCCTTCTAGTGCCAGGTACTACGTGATATAAATATTTTATTAAATTGCTGTAGCAAGATTAGCAGTGTTACAGATTTAGAGTCAATATAAACTCATGTAATTCACGAATGTATTTCTGTATTTAAATTACATATAAGAAGGAGGTAGAGAACTTTGTATTGGATAAATTATGTAACGAAAGGAGTTTTCGGCATATTGTGTTTGAATGTTAAGTTTCGGTCTGCGTGTTATGTGTTTTTGTACATTATTGATATTTCGTTGGATAAGCCACACCCTTATTTGCACCTAAAAATCCTCGAATTGCCTCCAATGTTAATTGATTTCAATGTACCGCGTACGATCTAGAGAATGCTCTGAATGCTTTGTCGAACGCAGCGGCCGGCCTCCAAAATATCCACGTGTGAGGGGAAAGCTCTCCCAAGTCACTGCAAAATTAATCGTCATTCATGAACGTGAAATGATTGCAAATTGATATTTATGCAATGCCTCCGCTCCGCGATGAATTCTGCGCCCTGGTTCGCATAATGTGATTCGTGGGCTACTTATCTCATTGTTCCTGCTTTAGTATTTTGTGTTTTCATTTCTGTAAGACCTTAAATAATGTGTCAGAGCTTATTGAAGTGTAATACACTTTCAAACTAGGAAATATTTTATTAGCGCTTTGATGAATATACCTACTAGCAATATTTATTGCATTCTTACCCATAAATATTACGGAATCGTAAGGAATTATGATAGCATTTCAGCTATACAATAAGAGTCCCTATCGTTATAAGAGAAAGTATTTTTGAAATGTGTTAAGCGCTTGAGTGCCATTTTTTTATTCTCTTATACAGGTTTTTGTCTCATCAGAATGTTTATATGGAGAGCAGATATGTTCCATAACATATATTTCTTGTCTCTACTAATTATCAGAACTTTCTCACACTAACTTCACGGGGAAAACTCTCCACTCTTACGATATGTATGTATTCCACTTAATTAACCATTCACATTTTCAATCGCGTGTATTTATGCTCCTTCCAAATGTTTCTCTCCGCTTAATTGACTCATGTTTTATCGTAGAATATTCCCATGAACTTAAGCAAAATTGAAATTCAAGCCCAAGTTCTTCACGTATTTATGTGTTCAAGGTCATTGGGGAAATAACTCAATGTCATTATTTCACTGCAATTCTTCCGTAATTATGCATTCTGTCGTACAGTCATTAAAAATGTCCTTGTTATAACTCAATAAATCTTAACACTGAAAGCATGAGTCTCCTTCTTCTCAAAATCTTATCATCAGATCTATGCCGTATGCGATAGCCGTTCAACTTGATTACGTAATGTGACGTTTACGTTCACTAAACCCTTAATTTTCTCTAATTTTTTATACGATACCGTCGAGAACATTCGTGTCTCTTATCTAAGATGGAAAATCTATCACGCAAGCACCTCAGGGGGCAATGTGACTTGAGTGGAAGTGCTAGTATTATGTCTATTTTATTATTCCCTCTTATTTGGGGAAATAAACCATTGCGATAAAAAATTCCTCCGTTTTTATAGGTACAATATGAGAACAAGACTTTGGAAAATAAATCTGACACTTTATTCTTCACGTGTTGTGGGCTGGAAGAATAATTCACTGCCTTTGGCACGTCACATATCCTGCGTCATTTCACGTTAAATTGATCCATTGTCTCCTATCGTTTGGGAAAGATTTTTATGGAGTTTCCCCAATCTTCTGTGCTTCCATTTCTCTTACATTCCCCTAGTACCGGCGTGGCATTCTACGTTATTTAGATTCATTGTTCCGCATAAGATTTCCCTACAGAATGAATCCACACCCCATCACGCATTATACCGATTGATCTAATATAATTTGCGAATGCTCGATGTTATTTTCGCATATTCTCCTTCATTTTTAATGTCCTTCTTTGATTTTCAAGTGTCTCCTTTTCCTTTTTACCTAATACTGTTCGAATTTTCTATTCTTTTCGGTTTGGAAGAAACATTCCATGCAATTCTATTCGGAACAATATTTCATTCTATCTTTTTCCATTCAGGTCTATTTTATTTTGTTCACAAAATGTTGTTCCTCCTGAAATCATTTTCACACGTTTTCTACCCTCACCTACTTCATTTAATAGTTTTTTATTAATCGTCCTCTATACAACTTTATTTCCCTTTCATACCCACTCCTCTGAATGAAATGCTACCGTTGAAGCCTCTTGCCTCTTTTTGAAAAGTCTATTTCTGGAAATATACCTAGATATTTTCATTGTTTAAAAACTGTGTTTATTTGGGTATTCTTACGCTCTCCGGCCATATTTGAAGGCTCTTGAACCTAAGATATTCAAATGAGGAACCTGTGGTTAATCATATCGTTTTCCAGGAGTCCAACCTTCTGAGTTTTAGGTAGTTGCAACTCCCGAGTGAAGATTAACGTTTTCCTTTGCGTTAGTAGAAGGGCGTTAACGGTTGTGAAATCAACCATAGCTATTCTCTAATTCTGACGATAATTGTCAATGATTATGAGAGAAGATGTAGCCTGTTAGGAAAACTTATGGCCTTGACTCTAGGTATCATTCACGCTTCGGTGTCTAATTAAATGCCTTTCTGTTCACTAATTTTTATTCTTCATAAACGCCTCTCTCTTCTTATTACAGAGCATGTTTTTATTCCTGTGATAAAAGGCTGCATAGCTATGTTTTTGTAGTGTTCTATGCCTCCTCATTAAAAGCATTCCCAGTATCGGAAGTAGGCTTTTGATTTTTTTGTAATTACGCTCATTTTTTAACTACCTATATTTTCATTTGTTATTCAAATTGTAGTTAATATTCCTCGTCTTTTGTATACTGTTACTATGTGAATAATTTTGATGGAGACTTCCGCGGAGTGGTGCAGTATGTGCAACTAGTATTTCGGGTTACTAGTATTCATCTGAATCGACGCAGAAGGCAACCCGAAAAACTAGCTGCACCGTATGTGACTAGTTTTTACACTCTGCTCATAATTTTTTTATACTCTTGAGATGAACGATTAACGTTTCTTTAAATTAAGAATGTCCCTCAGTAGAACAAGCGTAATTACCCTTCAACTGCGTATTGCCAAATGCTGCACTCACGATCAAGGAAATGGCTTTATCGCCCAAATAGAAATTAAAATAAACTCGTGCTTTAAAACAATCTGTGAAAACTGCCAATCATTACGTGCGGTAATAATTCACCAGGGGTCAAAGGCCGTGCAAATTAAGCTACAGCCTACCAAGGTTGCTTAATGCAACTCTGCCGGCATTTTATTTTCAATTTTTCATGTCGAGCAGGACTAAAGTGAGGCCCTATTATGGCCTTTGTTTAATTTCCCCCACGCTCCTTTTCACCGTGGTGGATGAGGGGAAATAGCTGCAGCCTCCAGCCCACTCCCTCCCCTTTCCCCGGTGCCACATTTCGCTAGCTCCCCATTGTTATGCTCTCTCGAATTGAAATCAGATGCGAAAATGATTCTCTCGTTCATTCATCTCTCACCCTCTTCCCTTTCCCTCCCACATTTCTTCTCTCTCGCTTTCATTTAATGATCTACTTTCCCTCCTCCCCCATTTCCTCTCCTTCACAGGCCATTCCAGCGCCGCCCCTCCAATTTTCCTCGGCCGCTCCATTCAGAGTCCCGTCCGAGACCTAATGGAATCGACATTCGCCAATGCGTTGTTCGTAATTGGAAAGAAAATGGCCGTCGCCGTTATCGCAGAGAAGAATTCAATTTTAGCTGTGTGGGTGCGTGCGGTCGCATTAATCGGGGAGTATGACGTCCATCGCGAGGCCTTGCGCTTCGCACCGAAAGAAGGCTGAACAAAGCCAAACTGATTTTTTTTTCTACGAGGCCTGCCAAGCTACTGGTTTAATCGCTAAGGTCATTCCCATCATTACGTGCAGGCATTTACTGCTCGGCCATTTCGCAGCTTGCGGCGCCGAGGTCGCATTTAGCTTTGGGGTTCCGTACGACGGAATCTATCGAAACGTTATTAACAGGCAGTTTCCTGACACGAGTATCCCTTCTCCGGTGCCCTTTTCCTCGGGAATGCCTTCAAAAAGTAAATTTTTAATCACTTCCGAGATTGGGTGATATCTACCGATTCCGGTCCCATTCAAAGGTGTGCGCTCGTCTTCCTCAGACAAATTTCATCCGCTTGATTGTTCATTTTTAAAATTCCGGTCGAGTTCGTAGTTGTAGAATTGTGGTTTTAGGTGCTCTAACAGCTAAGGTTATATTGCACCGTCTAACCCTAGACCTTATTCCAAAGACAACTATCACATCCATTTGAGAACCATCCATCCAGATGGGATTTGAACCCATGTTTCTTGGGTTGCCAGGAAAGCGCGTTACCGACCAGTCTACTAGCGGTCTTATTTTAGTAGAAGAATTTTGTTGTAGATGACTACACACTGGCAACACAAAGTGTGCTACCACGGGCATGGATGTTGTGTTAGGGTTAGTCTTAGGATTAAGTTGGGTTATATGGTGGAATAGGTATGACCTTAGCCATTGAAGCACCTTAAACCGCAATTCATTTGCTACCACGTTTCTGATCATACTGATGGAAGCACGTTTCTGATCCATAGCTCAAACCACTATTTAACGACCTTTACATGTATTATTATAATGATAATATATTAATAATTATGCCGTGTGTTACCTAATACTGATGTTTTGGTCCTCTTCTTACAGCTTTTGGCGCGGCAGAAGGTTTCTCAGCGCTCGAGAGAATAGAAATTCGTCCTTGGGGCGTTGACGACGACGACGAAGGAGTCTCAGCCGTTGGAGGCGGCGTCGAACCCGAGGCCTCCCGCCTGCACAGCCACTCGAAGAGATTCAGTGGGCTCTACACAGGCCCGTACTTCGACCCGACCGTGCCGACGAACATTACGACGCAACTGGGCACCCACGCCTACCTGCCGTGCAAGGTGAAGCAGCTGGGGAACAAATCGGTGAGTGTCGTCTGTACAATAAAAGAAAATCGTAATCCGCTTGCGTATCGGCCGAGTTTTCGCCCCCGTACTTGACATGTCGTCGGCCGGAGGTACAAAGAAAGCGAGACTTGGACGCTTCGTCTTCGGTCGATGCGTGCTGATCCCATAATTCCCTGTCCCTCACCCTGATCTAAACCTACATAAAAATAATGTCCTTCCTCCCGCCTGCATGTTTGTGCGATGCGAGGTGATTCATCACCAGATTTGCAGTAGTATACATTTTACCCAAACAGTAAGAACGCACCTTTGGGATTTGCGTAGCTATGCTTGGAATACGGTATTTACCTTTTCAAAAATCCTATGCAAGGAGATTCATGTGAGACATAGCTTTGACATTGGTTATCGGGAAGAATGCTAATAATATATTGTATCATCATCATTAATCAGCAATCCTGAGATTGGTTTGACGCAGCTCTCCAGTAAATTCTTCTATCAGCTTATCTTTTCATATTATGTATTTCTTCTCTTTCACATCCTCCATCACTTGTTCCATATATCTGATGCGAGGCCTTCCTTTGCGGATCAAGTTGTTCCGTCTTCCTCTTCGATTTTTCAAGGGACTTCTCTTTTCTCGTACTCTTCTTAGGACTTCCTCGGTACTTACTCGGTCGATCCATTTAATCTTCATCATTCTTCTGCAGCACCACATTTCCAATGTTTCCACCCTTTCTTTCTTCACCGCTGTCATCTTCATCGCTGCCATAAAGAAACATGTTCCCCATTTACGTTTTGATGAATTGTTTCCTTATTTCAACACCTTATTTTTAGCTCTAATATATTGTATCTTAAGGAATATCTTAAAACCAAGTACGTAAAAAATCTCTCACTGCCGCCGCCTCTATGTTGTGGAACAAATTTAGTTAGAGAATAGACACGTATCTCCAATGACAACATTTAAAAGAATGCTACACTTCTTTCCTTCTTCTCACTAAAAGTCTACTACTAAAGTAAAGAGAGTATGCTGCGAAGAAAAAAGCATAATATGAATCATAGGTGTATCCTGCTTCTTGGGTATATTTAATTCCGATCATGACCATCTAAGCCTAGAAAAATTAATCATTACATAACTAATAATAAAATATTACTATGGCCCAAGTTGTCCTTGGCCCGTAAAGGTCCCATTTGTGAAGCGCAATATTGTCCTAATATGGTCATTACTACATCCATTGTCCAAAATCTTGATTGTTTTGGCTTCATTATTCATCCTGCTCTTTTGCCCCCTACCTGGAGCTCATTTCCTGATAAATAGTGTTACTTGCGTTTACCTCGGGCCTAAATGTTTCTCTTGAATTTAAAACGCCTTATCTTTCCTGTTTTCAGCCACTTAGATTGCATTTCAATGTTGATTTTTTCGTTGTATTAACCCTTTCAGTCTCATACACTCGATCGCGTTCATTGCATTGCAGCATATTTTTTTGCGATCACATATCTACATTTGTTCTTTAAAATCAAGAGAAAATGATAATTCAATCAGCATGTTATGGTTTATTTCTGCTGACATATATTAAGGGCTAACTTCTTCTACAAAAGAGTAAATGTGTAAGTAATGTGCCTTGGTATAAAATAATTTAGGAGTGAAAAGGGTTAAGCGTGCGTCTATTGTTGCAAGCACGCCTCATCTTTCTGACACAAGGATCCCACGCAGGGATGCGCTTTCAATCCCATTGCCGACCCGTCCTCATTATCGCGCTCGAATTTTCGTGCGACGCGGCGGTGTGTGATGCAATTTTACGCCGCGAGATCACTCTCGGGTGAATAAAATGGCGCGCACTCGCCGGCGGCCCGCCAGGCGATTGGTTGAGGCACACCACGGAGCGGCAGCGCCCCGGGCGGCTCGGCTGCGCCCCAAAACAGAACGCAATGCAAATTCCTCCCCGCCCATTCCCGTAAATATTGACAGTGCATGAAAATTGCATTAGCTCGGATCCCCGGCCTCCCGACTAGAGGGTGGAAGGGTTTCCCCGGGGGCGGTGCATCGCCTCCCTCTACGGACGTGGGGGGCGGGGGGGAGGTTGGAAGTTCCCGGGCCCCAACATCCGTCCCCGGGCAAGACCGCGGGGGGCTTACGTGCAGGGGATGGGGTGGAGGGTGAGCAATTGCTTTGAGTGCCCACCGCCGCAAACTAGCGCTCCGCCCACACCCGCTTGTCGCCCTAACTCCTCCCTCCCTCGTGGTGCCTGAATCGGTAATCTGATTACACGTCCTGTCTCCGCGGGCTCAGAAAGCAAGCTGATGGTCTCGGATTTGTGGATGACCGGCCCTGGTTTCTCCCCGCTGCCCCTTGCCCCACTTCCATGGACCCCGGCCGTAACCCCTTCACCCACTTAAATACCCCAGCGTGGCTCGGGATGGTGGAGAGGTCGGTGCTCGCGTGGTCGGCAGCAAGAGTTTTAGGCGCGAGAATACGAACACGAGTGCGTCTGTCTGTGTGTGCCGGCGTTCGTGGCTTCCGGCGTCCGGCGGCGGCGTGGCCACGTGACTTGGGTGACCGTCGGAGGTAATTCCCGTCGAGATGGCGGTCTCCCTCTTCTCCGCGGACAAGGGGCGAGGGCTAATCTCGGTGTCTATTAACGGGCGAGGCCTGTAATTAAATTGGAACGCTCCAACAAATTGACCGGGGAGCATGTCCCGTGCGCCGAAGTTCGCGGTTTCGAATTTGCTAGTCGGGAAGTCGACCATCACGAGTGCTTAAAATATGGAGGACTTCGACCGCGATGTCTTTCGCCGAGCCGAAAGGATAATAGCCGTTTGGTCACGTGTATGCAAGGTTTTCCGATAAAGGTGCTGAAATATTTACTTTGAAATTTTCTTCTGAAGCTTAATATTGAAATTAAGTGAAGCTTTGCTGTGCTGATTGATCTGGTGACCCGATCGAAGAGAAAGCGTCTTGAGATGCATAAAAAATGCAAGAAAATTGTAGCGAGAACATCGAGATGAAACAAAAAGAACTGGTTTTATTGACATATATGTATGGATGTATGTGGATATATCCACGATGGTAGAGTTAGTATACATTCAATGATATGTTTTATAATGTATAATGAATCAAAAATGAAAATATGTTAATATTTTTTAGCAAAAATTATTATGATAGAACTTCGTTGACATGAATGACAAACCTTCAGTGGCCATAATTCCCCGATCATTTGTTGAAAATTTTGCACATATTTATTGGTGTCATTTTGTGAACATTACTTCTTTTTTATGTCATCCTAAATTAATTACTTATTCACATGTTGTAGGAAACTAGGTATATATTACTAGTAGTAAGTCAGTGATTGCGATATGAGAAAAAATATGAAACATTAATTTTGAATTAATAGGGAGACGTTGTGGATCTCTAAAACACACTTTCATGTATTTTTTCTACTTCTTAAAAATGGACCATCTGTTTCTTTCGGCTGCCATGTTTCTAAAGTGCGAAAATGAGTATTTCTTCAAAATCTCAGCTCATGTATACTAAAGGCAGATTCCTCTGAAAGAAATTAATTAAAACTCTTGTTTTGTTCCGTGACTCACACATGTCATGTGTCATGTCCATGCATTTTGCGTTCAAACCTTACGGAGTCGTCTATAAAAGTGAAGCCTTTACTGATACTGAGATAAATGAAATTTTAGGTCAAAAATGAATTACCTCTCGATGCACATATAAATTTTCATTTTTTGATAACTTCAAGTAGAATACTTTTTACAAACTTTTATTACTTTTTTCAATTTTTCCTAAGTTCATGCTGCTTGGAATATCAAAAACTAACCGTTATAACCAACTATAACATATAGTTCTTACTTTTCTTCTCGTACTTAGGCGTTTGTTCATTTTGGTTGGTAAAATAATCATTTAATTATATTTTTGCATTTTTCTTGATTTACTTTGAAGTGAATGGATAAAATATTCATTAACTATCACTATAAAATTGGCAGAGACGATTTTAATCCTTTTTAATTATTCAGCATATCAATCTCAATGAGTAAGTGACCAAAATATAGTGCGAATGCTAGTGGAAATCGAGTTCTTTAAATATTCATAAGAATTCGATGTGCGGAAAATCGAAAATCATGCCCAGCAATAATTGCTCCTACCATTGAGGAAACATCAATCGATAAAGCATAATTGGTGCCATATTATGTTCTGAAATCATCATGTTAGTCAAATTGAATATCCATCGATGTTTATATCTAAGTAACTTTTTTCCAGCCCTGCCGCCATTTCTTTATTTAAACAAATTGCATCTTATCCATTCATCTTGGATTAATTTTCATTGCTCATTTACATATGGATGCGTATATCGTGATTATCATCACGAGTAATGAATACTAAGGTTAGTTTGATGAAGCCCTCCACTTTGTTGGCGAATTTCTTCATTTTAACGTGTCTTATCTTTAATATCCTTCACAGTTTGCTCCATTTAATTCATATAAGACCTAGCTTTTTCTTTCTTCTTTCGGTAGATTACCCTCAAAGTCTGAGATATTCTACTGAATATGTCTTCCTTTCTTCAATACCGTAAATACAAAAAATGGGACCATTAAGTCATACTTTTTTTTAATCGTTGTCGCGTTTAGAACAACAGGAGCGGGGGTTTAAAAATTAAAATATCTTATCCTCTTCGGGAAATCATAGACTCCAAAAGTTCGAGTTAAGTGCTGTATACCGGAAATACACTACCATATCTTTTTGTGTAGGGTACTTGTTTACAAGCGGCTAGTAGTGCTCATATTGGTGCATCAAAGGATAAGTAAGCTCAAAAATTTTGAATTGCTTTGGAATCTCTTCCATTTACGCTTATTTCCGTATTAGCACGACGCAACTTAAATGGCGTTTCTGGCCGTGCATCTAAATGGGCATTTACATCTCGCAATTGAAATCCTTAGATAGTAATGTGGGATTCACTTATGCGGCTCATGAATTACCTTTTGTGCGCTAAAATAGCTCGAAAAGGTTTCCGCAGAGACCTTCTTCAAACGAAATCCTCTTATGCCAGATGAGTAGTTTAAAAGTTTCGTAGGATTCCAGTATGGATAGTTCAAACCGATGCAATATTATGGACCCATCTCTTGAAATAGTATGGCCTACTGTTTATTGGTGCTCCTATCTGTTGATCCATATCTCTACCCCATGCGATTTGAGCGTTTGCTTTTGGCGCAAATTGCAAATACTATCCCTACCGGAAGTAGACCCTACAATGATTTATGATAACTGCAGAATTTAGTGGAAAAACAACCCCAGCAGGTTCTTTTTTTCTATTCATTTCAAAACTTTACTACTAATTCCGTAGCAATAATGCCATGCAGTTCTCTGCGGATACATGAAGCCTGTTTAGTGCATTTCTTCCCTGTCAGATTCTGGTATCGTTTTGGACATGTTTTCCGTCGATTATCAAAATGTTTTGAGAGTAATGTAACGTTCATTCATCTCGAAATAACTTATTTTATTTCTAATTATTCCACTTCTATGTATGCAGATTTGTCTAAGAGACTTAATATTTTTTAATTTTCTTTACTGAATAACTTAACTAACAGAATATTAAGGTAAAAAGAGATTTAATTTATATTAGTGATAAATTAAATCTCTTTTTACCTTAATCTGCCTGTTATTTGAGGTATTCAGTAAAGAAAATTCAATAGAAACACAACTGTTTCACATTAGAGGAAAAAACGCTTTTTAATACAAAAGTAATGCCGAAGGGCTCTAAGCATTCTTTCCTTGACTAAATATAAGGATTAGGAATTGTACGTTCGGAATTTATTTTATGTTAAGAACGTAAGAAAAAAATAAGTTCAGTTGTGTGTGATTAATAAATGTACAGGGATCCCAGGGTTCAAACCTCTCCACTGGTAGAAATTTTTCATTTTCAATCGTTCATTCAATAAATATTTCTTCCCACTTGAGCGCTATGTGGAGAGCGAGTCCAGTTCTCCGTCCGTCGTATAGGACGATAAACCGTGGACCCCTTGGTTTATTTCGTGTAAGCTTTAGCTGTTGCCGGGTTCAGCTCCGATCTTACACCGTTCTCTGAAAAATGTCTACCCTTTCCCAATTACGTGTCTTAAATGGTGAAAATCATATTATCTGTCGATCAACTCCCCAAAATAGCCATTGCTACTAGAAAAAAAGGAGTATTAAGCAGCCAGTGCTTAATAAATAAGTTTTTCCATTAACTGGTGAGGTGGTAGTATTTCTCGACAAGGTTAACTCAGTGTCAATTTCCTTTATGTTAGGTTGCCTCATCCACATGATATCTAGCCATTCCGCTGATTGAATGAACTTTTCCGTCGAGTTACGTATTGGCAAATGGAATTATGTGCATGGATTCTGTATTTTAATTTGTGTTTCGGACATAATTCTTTTTTTACTGCGACTCCTACCAAAGTGAATTTATTGATTTGACGATATACTGCATCGGAAGTTGTCGTTCGGGTGATCCAATATGCAGCCTGGATATTTTTTCGCGGGAAATTAACGTATCGGGAAAACGTGACACGGTTTTCCCTCATCCCTTGATTGTTGCGATAAAAATCACTGTCGATCACGACGTACTACACGGTCCCACGAAATCGCTTCGGGCTTGTAGGTAACGTTCGCGCTGGGATCCTCACTTGTTTGATATCGCATCGCCACGATCCTCGCTTGTTTTATATTTTGGCGCGAAGAGATGGGCGAGGGGACGCGACCGCGTGGAATCTATCGTGAGACAAAAAATTCCGGGAGAGATGATTAAGGCTCGACTCAGGTTTTCCGAAATCTACTCTCTCACTGTCTCTCTCATAGGCCTTTCGATAAAATATAACAAAGGGAGGGTTGAGGGGGAGAGTTAAAAAAGTACGAATCCGGGGAGACAAAAGGGTGCGTGTTTGATATGCTTTGCCCCGCGAATCGAAAACCCCACCCTTGCACTCCAATCCGTAATGGTCAAGCTTTTATGGCGAATGGTTTCGCGGTGAATGGGGGAGCTACCCATACATACACTTCTCTCCCTCTCTCTCTTCCTCTCTCCCTTTAGAGATTCGATCCTTCCACACACACTCTCTCTCCGGCCAGGGCCGACGCGATGCAAACCGAAACCCCTGAAACTTTTAATGGTTTTTGCATCGGCGTCGAAACCGTTCCACTCCAACGCCTCACTTCACCCTTACACCCTGAATTGACCTCCCTCCCTCTCATTCTCCTCTTGCTGCATGCTTGAAGCTTGTGCTTTTTTTCATAGCCGAAACTTGCCCCGGCAGGGATTTTCCACCGTATGAAAAGGAATCCAAGGGGTGCAGGGCGGAAAATAATGGAAGAAAGAAATCTTATTTTTAATTTCGCTTCCCCCCGCCCAGGGGCTTGTAGTTTCTTCCCTCCCACACCACCGGCTTCTTTCCCTTCATTCAGTGCGTGTCCTCCATCCGAAACTCCAGTCCAATCTCACGCCCCGCCCAATAGATGCCTAGGACTTCCATGTATCCCATTCAATTCGCGATATATCGAGGGATTCAATTCATTTGATTCCCGCTACCCTCCGATAAGGATTCTAGCTATCATCAGTGTCGATTCGCCAGCACTCTTCCTGACCGATTCGAGCAATCGACTTACCGCAATTCCAAACGAGATTGATCTTTGTCTTTCCCTAATTCAATGGATAACGAATAATTCACGATATATCGCAGATTATAATCTCAGTCATAGATTTTTCTTAGAGTTTGTTATTATCTATCCACCACCCAATGTTTTCTCCTTTATCCGACAAATTGATTATGTATTTTGGTATAAACCCAGTTATTGTCAAATTATAGTTATTGATAAATTGATTATGTATTTTGGTATAATAACCGTAGTGGTCGTAGCCTCGTAGGTTTTAGGTGCCAAAACGGCCAAGGTTTTTATCGCATCGTGTAATCCATCTTATATACAAACGTAGCACCTATTCACTGGGCGTGATTCGAACCCGTGACCTTTTGATTGCCATGCCAATGAGTAACCGATCTGGTTTACACGGTCGGATATTTTACCGCTAAAGCTGTATTATATGGGAAACCTAAACTTTCTAGTTATACCTACCATTTTTTAATTCGTTCCTTCCAATAAGGCTTTCATGTGCGTAGCATTATAATTGACGGAGCGGTAAAGATTCATTGAATTATACGGAAAATATATTGAACAAGGCCTGTAGTGTGATGCTATTTTTGATTCTTGTTTATTTTTAAAGCTTATATTACGAAGGGAGTATGAGTATTTCTGCATGTATGTATGTTTTTTATATCTGACTATAGCTAGGGTTTTATAAAATTTATTCGAGGAGGCGACCGACAGATTAGGTCATTTTCACAATTTAGGATATGTAGATGGTACGAGGAATTTGAAGAATTTTTGAGGAAACGGGGCAAGGCTTGAGTGAAGCCCTGTGTCATCATTAGCCTGCTGTTAACGGAGGACTCTAAGGGTCCACGGTTTAACGCCCTATCCGACGGACGGAGTAATGTACTCGATATCCTCTCCATACTGCACTCAAGTGGGGAACAGTACCCCAATTAAACCAGGGTTCCATACCTGACAGCAAAAACTGAAATTCTTTCGCTGTAAAAAGTAAACTCGTACATCAAGCGTTTTTTTCCCTTATTCGGCCGGCCCTGCCTTCTCAGTCCCTGGATGCTATTCCATCCCAGTTTCCTTAATAACCCTGTCACTCTTTCCCTCTCCTCATCATAATTTCATCCTCATTTTAGCGGTCCTTCTTTTAACTTTATCTAATTCCCCAATTAACACTTGCCCCGACGGGGAACGGATAGAGCGGCCCTTGTCTGTCTCCACAAATTATTCCGGCGCCATTCACTTTATAGTCATGGGAAGGTGGCCAGAGATATCCGCTGCCAAACTCCTTAGCGGGCTTTATAACTTGATATATTTGGCAAGCGTAAAGTCTAAATAGGTTTGAGGGCGCGATGCGTTAAATGAGAGAGTGGAATAATATAATTACAGTAATCAAATGGTCCTCTTAAGGACTTTCGAATCCTTTTAAGCTCGCCATAAAAACACGGTGTGGCAAGGACCACAGTAATATTTAACGCGTTCATTTACTCCCTCCCTTGCTCCCTACAGGGCTCCCACCCACTTGGTTGCTCCTGCCCCTTCCTCTGCTCTCATCCCACACCTACCTCGGAGCCCTCTGGAACATAAAAACTACGGCACTTTCCCGTTGGCGAGTTTCGTGTTTCTTTTTTTTCTCCTTTTTCCACGGATGGCACATCCCACCTACCGTCCCTTCTCCCCCATCCACATTCCGGTGACCTCCGGCTCTGACTCGCGGCAGGACTTTCCTTTCTCTCAATTCCTTCCGCCATCCAAGGAAGACTTGACGGGGTCAGTCCGGGGGCCCGCGTACCGGGAGGGATAGTTCGGTCCGGGACCGCATTCATTACTAGGGGATTACCCCCGTAGCGGGTGTGGCGGCAGCAATCTTTGCCGCGGGAGGGAAATGCAATTTAAGGGAAAAGGAAAGGCCAGGGTTTTTTTTCCACTTTTTTCCGTCGGCGTCCCTGCTAATTAAGGGGGGTAGGGGAGCCATGGGAGCTGGAGACGCACGTGATGGTGGCGTATTAAAATTCGAGCGGCGAGATGATGTCTGATGTCACTCGCATCGTCGGTCGCTACGCGTGGAAACAATCCATGTTCATGGTGAGTCCTCCTCTCCTTTCACATACGTCTACCCTGACATATTCTCAATACCCTTCAAGTCACCTCGAGGCTGTGTTGTGAATGTATTAGCTATTCACGGAAGGTAGCAGACAATTAAGATAAGTTGCGCCATTTAGGATAATTTGATTATTTGATGGTATGCTGTGTCTGGGAACGGTGAAAGGTAGAGAAACCCGCCGTTGTCATTAGCTTCCTCTTAACGGAAAGCACCAAGGGGTCCACGGTAAAAATGTCCCATCCGACGGACGGAGTACTGAACTAGACATGCTCTCAACAATACACTCTAGTAGGGACCGTTTTCCCACTGAAAAATCTGCCAGTCACTGGTTCGAACCCGGGCCCTCAGGATGGGAGGCCACTAACCCCACCAATCTGGTCCCTCTATGTTGTGAGGTAGGGAGTAAATAATTACCAAACATTCATTAAAGATCGACATGTATGATCGTTAATATATTACTCAGGGGTCATCCATAAGCATATTAGCTAACCCTCATGTTCTAATCTTTCGATCCATTTTTCCTTCTATAAGTCTCCGTAACATCCTTTTAGACCCCTCCTTTAAATCACGTAACCCTGGCAGTGAACTCCTGTCCGGTAGAGTATGGTTGGGATTGGGAGAGGAGAGATTTCAGTAGTATTGCAATAGAATTCGGGTTTTTGTTGCATTCGTTGCCTAGGTCATATGACAACGTCTATCCTAATCTCAAGTTTAAGACAAAATCTATGCCCAGTGCTTGTTTCGAACCTATCACCTTCGGGTTCCGGGACGGCACTTTTACTCTCTTTCCTACCGTGGCCAACTATGTCTGATTTACGGAGGCAGTGTGTACAATGTAATCAATAGTCGGCGAGTTTACTTCTTGTAAAATGTGTATGATGTCACAAAAATACTTTCCTGTACTGTACTTTATTTAATTTATAAATTGTGGAATTCACAAAGTTTCAATTCATTTTAATTATGACGTCCTACACCAACTGAAAGCTTCACTTTTGGCTACGTTTCACTCCTCTTTATTGCTCATTAACTGAACATTAATCACACCTTAAAATAAACAGGTAATTAAAAGGTGTACACTGTAACGAAGTGTATTTTGTGGGACATTATGCAGTATTGTATAGAATTAGAACCATTAATGATTTCAACATGAAAGCGTAATTTTTAAGTTGAGTAATTTCATCAAATCATTACCTTAAATGTTTTTAGCTATATGAACGAAAAAGCATAATGTTATGTGGAATAGGATAGAATGTTAAGGGGTGTTGGGATAGTTAAGTAACTTATTGAATTGGATTCAAAAGCATCATTTGTAAGGCTCAGCTCACGTTGAAGTTATATGTGCGTTCGCTAATTTATATAAAACACTTTCTGGTTTTTTGATAAGCATAAAAGGTGATGTGAGGTTGAATAGGGAGTAGACGAAGTTTATAGGGCACTACAAATTATAATTCGTAATAGATTTACGAATGATTATTCGTTATGGGGGTTTTTATGTTACCTACGACATTTTCTCGGCACAGCTTGCGAATCGGTGATCATTAGTTATTGTGGAATCCTATAATACTGTAGTTTTACTTGTATACTGTATGATAATACTCGAGAATCGAGCCAAAAATCATAATGATGAAAATTTCAGTGAGTTCACAATAGTTGAATTTGAATCTTTTATGCGCTGGGAAAAAGAAAAAAAAACGTTTTTACTTATACTCTGCGAATATGACATAGTGAGGAATATTTGAGTTGCCAACAAATCCGTAGTGATTTGCACTTTCGTGTAACGAAATCTGTACGGAAAAAAATATCGTCGCAATCAGAATTCACTAATATCTCCCAGTAGTTTGACAAGCAGAACACTTCTAGCTGAGTGCTCTAGGCAGAATGCCACTGGGTTTTCGAGTAGCTTGGAAAATTCCGCCCGTACTGCGTTCAATTACTGCATTTTTTTAACAATTCCTCAGTAAAGGAGGGCAGTAATCCGTCCCACTTCACTTTGTGACATGCGTTCTTGGAATTGGATCAATAATCTAATTTCGTCGGTAGCATTCCTTCAGTACATCTCGTTACGGATAAAAAAAGTCCCGTAGGAGGTGTTTGGCTTTCTGTCACTGAAAAATATTTTTGATATCATCTAATTTTCGGGCCGGGACTGTTTTCCTAAATGGGAACCAAAGTCTTTTTTTTTTACTCATGGATGGGTACAAGTAAATCTTCCCGTTCCTTATCCCGCCAGGAAACTTTCAAGTAATTGTTGTAGTGGACCGATATGCCGCTAAAAAATCTCCACCACCACTAGGAGTCAACCCCGGTGGGTGGTCAGATGGAGATAGGAGAGGTGGAGAGACCTCCAACCCCAAGTCAACTCAATAATATACCTGTCGGCACCCTTATCATTTACGCCAATTATCTTTACCTATCCCACGCTCTGATTATGGAACATGAAGAGCTCTCCACTCACAGCTAAAGAAGGTAGTGGCGCATAATTAAGTATTTTCTATCATTTCCGGCATTCAAACCCAGACCCTTCAAATTGGAAGTCAGTGATCCAGTCACTACGATGATCCGAGCTCCAAAGTCCTCGATATCCTCTCAAAAATCTCTCTTTTTTCATAGTCTATATCCTTATATAAAAACTGTTTTCTTCCTTTTTCCTGCTCTTTTTTTCTATTTAAACATGTAACATCGAAAGAATGAACAATTGTGACTGACAAGGTATTTAATCATGTCCTCATAACAATATTGTACACCCTCTTATTCGCCTAAGTAGACACTCCTACGGTGTGCATTTGGATAATATCCACGCCCTTAGTAGTCTGTCTGTTTACTTTTTACGATCAGGTTCTTCGCTGAACGACTCCTTGAAAGTCATTATACCCACCAAATGGACTTTGACCAGCATTTCATTCACTCTGGCAGGTAAAGGCACCCTGTGTATGATGCTGATCTCTTTCTCCACCCCACCCTGTTCGCAAAACAATTTTCGTTGGGATAGAACGAAATGAAAGGCGGAACTTTGCCATAATTTTTATACCCTTGGTGCAGGAAAGAAAAAGTTCCCACGTTATGCAAATGCAATTATTTCCTACAGCATGGATTTTTATGTGGTTCATTGTCCCTACCTATTTTCCCTGAGTAATGAAATGGTTATCGCAACCGGCAGAAGCATTCTAGTCAGTCTGGCTTTTTGCCGTGGTAAATTCCAACTTTGAAAAAAGGGCTGTTAGAGCCACCAAAGTACTGACGCCGCCGTGGGGCTAAATCTCAAAAAATCTGAATAGGTTTTTGGCAGTAGTCGAGGTATTGTATGAATAGTGTGATAAAAATGTAAATGAATCCCGTAGATTCTGACGATATTGCGTGGTATTCGAACATATCAGAAAGAAGACAAGAATTTGCAATTTACCACATAAATAAACTTTATTCCGACCCGGGTTTCATTGGCACTGCAACATCGTCAGGTGGTCAGACCTGACGATGTTGCAGTTTGTTTATGTGGTTAATTGCAAATTTTTGTCTTTTTTCCAAAAATGTAAATAGTTAGAGGATTGTTCTTTACCTAGTAGATATAAAATTTCCTTATGCTAATGTGAAAAGGTTGAAAGGAATAGACGTTGTAAGTACTCATTGTCAGTCATATAAAGTTTTGTTTACTTTTACAGCTTAAATTGTCAGTTCCCTTACCTTCTATTTAGAGGAGGTGTGCCTTTTTGAAAGTTAAAAGGCTTCATTGTTTGTGTGTACGAATGAGCATGAGACGGGAATAAATTTGTAATTATATTATTTTCAATTAAAACTCGGAAGTAAATATTAAATTGTAATTTAAGTTTCGCTTTAGTGACTTTATAACGGGTGAGTTTTTACCGGAGTATTTGTGTGTCTGTCATTGAAGTATTTAATTTCCTTCTCCGTAACAAATAAATAAGAAGTGTCTAATTAAACTGTCAGACGTCAAAGTGTTGGGGAACGTAAATGAAAAATATAAATGCTTCTACGAGGCCAAATTTTGAAAAAATAGCTACACCTGCTCTTAAGCAAAATATTAATTATGTTGTTTAATCTCTCTCTTTCTCTCTCTATTGTTGGTTTCATTATAGTGGACGGAAGATTTTTGACGGCGTGAATGATCTGGCTATAATAATCTCATGAATAATAAGAGTGTAGCTAACGATGACCATAACTTTGTTTTTTTGTAATGCAACAATAAGGGCAGAACTTTTCTCGGTTGACTTCATAATCGCCGGCTTCGAACTTTCCATTTCTATTCGATGCCTCATTCCGTTTAATTAGGGATTTCGTCATTGGGATGAACACTGTTCACATTCAATTTTCCACATTTTGAATCCTTCGTGATTCTCGACCAATATTCCTAGTTACCAACTGAGCGACCTCTTTCTGTAGTTTAGCCATTTTTATGAATTATCTGCTAATACGCTTCTGCTAACTACGTTCTACGTTATTTTATTTGCGAGTTTATGCTTACTATAAATGAATCAAGATTTTCCCAGTGAATATTTTTATTGAATTCAAATAGCAGCAACGGGTTTGATAGTATTTCTTAAGTAACCGTTTAAATTTAGAACCCGAAGGTTGCCAAATAATTGAATATGATAAGAGGCATTTTTTTTAACATTCCCCTTAAAAGATATTCAATATTTTCGTTTCCATTACATTCTGAAAATGATACGCTCGTTCTTCTGGATTATTTTTCTCACCTTCTAGATGTCTTCTTATTTTTTTATTTCAAATTGTTCTTTTATTTTTAATATTTGAGAGTCATTCATTTAGGTACTTTTTATCGCAGTGTCGTGTATATCATTGAAAATGTTTCCTGTAAAAGTCATTGATAATAAAATTCACACTTTATTTATTTTTCAATTAAGCATTTCTCAGGATTTTCCTTAGCAACTTATTTTAATCCTCAGGAGAGACTTTCCCTTCCACTTGAGCTCGCAAATTGTCCATTTGTAGGCATGAGAATTAATTTTCTCGATTAATTTTAAATTTGTTAATTATTTCCCGCCTACAGAAGGAATGAGTGGTTGAAAAAAATTTCCCTTCGACAGTATTTGATAACCGCTTCCCTCCTGAATTTTTGTAATTGCAGTCATTGCATTCTTTTTCTTCTCCTTTTATTTTACTCTTCCCTGTAAGTTTTGTGTTAGTGTTACAGTTGTGGTGTAAATGGCCTTAATCAGTAGGGTACACGATGCTTGACCTTAGCTTTTGTAACTTTGGTTATACATCATACCGCCAGGTAATATGGGCACTCCATCGTTTTTTCCGTGATGTTACGGAGCAAAACTCAAGTAAAATGTAGCATTAACTGGAGTGATAGGCCTTTTTTAGCATACATCTGAAACTCAACCTCCATTGAAGCGGCGTAAATTATTATCTTGTACCTCAAAAGTACCTCAAAAATACGTAGAACCATAGGTATAGACATTCAAAGGACCAGAACACGAAAGTATGCTACATCTACTTCAAGGTTAAATGTAAAACCGATACATGTACAAGTAGAAAAGTAGGCTCTTTCGCTCATTGAACCTACGACCACTACAGGCTATGTAGGTGAGAAGACCATGAACAGAGCCTTTCTAGTTCTAGTTTTAATTAGTTTCTAGTCTCTAATGAGGTTTGCTATGCATAGCCGCTGGCTCACTTGTTAGTTACCATAGTTAATACGAGCCATGTGGTGAATATTTTTCTGTGACTGTGGAAATGAATATCTAAATACAAAAATATTCTTCTAAAACCTCGTACTCTCCGATTCTTGAATTACCTTTTTCTTACATTTGAAGTTATTTTATGAAATTTCTGCTGAAGACTTTTGGAGCGATATGTTTGAAAACGTAGATGAGATGCTTGGAATTCTGAAAGGAATTGGAGTGTCGTACAATGTCCGAAGAATTATCCACAGTTTGTATAAAAACCAAGTAGCTGTGATAAAATCTGGACCAGCTCTGAAGAAGCAAGAATAAGGAAAGGAGTGAGACAAGGCTGTGCACTGTCTCCCGTAATTTTTAATGTTTACATCGAGAGAGCCATCAATGAAATCAAAGAGAAGTGTTCTGGAGTGAACATCCACGGAGAAACAACCAGCATGCTACTATTTGCTGATGACATAGCACTCGTAGCAGAGACAGAGCTGGATCTGAATAACCTGCTAACAAGCATGGAAAGGACAATGGCCAGATATCAGCTGAAGATCAATTAGAAGAAGACTAAGATATTGTAACCTTAGTCTGAGTTCATATGGACACGGACCTTTTTATACAATCAAGTATGCAACACGATTTAAAAGGACAGATATTCAACACACAAATTCAAATTATATAATATATTCTCCCATCCATGCAACAACATATAGCTACAAATCAATACATGTTCCGATGGCGGAACATAGCAAAATATCTTCAATACCTCCAAAATTATCCACGTCACTTTATCAACCCAAATACCATATGCTCCGCCACAGCACCGATCGGTCCATACAGTTCCACACTTCGCCTTCCCACTCCTGCCAGTCAATGCACTTCTCACTTGGTACTCCCACCTCCAAAACTTCCTCCTTCCCCCAATAAAACAGCCAAAATTCCAACACCAATCTCCGCCTCACTCGTGCGACGTGCCGCTCTCGCTCCTCTTCCTCGACTCGTCCTTGTTGATTCTTCCCCTAGCGACCGCGAACTACTATGGCGGCCTTGCGTTATGTTACATTTGCCCCGTCGAAAGAAATTTAGAAAACATTGAGAAATTCTCTTTCGAAACCTCTAAAGTGATCTATGGAAGGTGGCCCCGACACCTCTAATTTTGACTTAAGCTAAATTTCATAGATAAATCAAACCTCCTTATGGTACGTGACTGTGCATCTTACAAACATGTATACACTAATAACATCAAATAAATATATATATACACTGATAACATCAGATAACAAGCAACGTAAATCCTTACTTTCTAATTTTTACAAACACCAAATAAACACTTCCATTTTATCAACATCATCATCACATATCATTACTTTCACAAATTTCAGTGGTCACCAAGGTAACCTTTTGTCCTGCTCTATTCATTCATGTCCACTGTACAGCTGATCATTTGACATACCTCACTTTTATCACCACAGTTCACCAATCTCCTTCATTTCACCTCAACCTCAGTTACATGTTCATACACCCATACAAGCCTCAGAGGTAAGCCAGAACAATGTATACATTCTAAGACATGTCTCAACCCTTACAACATCAACTCCTATCCGTGCCAAAATGAACTCCTTATCTTAAAACATATCTCGAAAGGCATTTCTAATTACCTTGTAACTATTTCTTCCGCTACATATTCGCTGCCTAAGTCCTGCCCCTCTTACTATTCGTACTGTCTTTCCCCTTCCTATATCGTGACGTATTCACGCGAATAGCTAGTATTCAAAATGCATTGGGTGTTGTGTGGTGTGTGCGATTGAACTCCCCGCGATACGGCTTTAGATTAGATACATGGAAAACACCTCGGTCTGCTCCAGTCTCCGGATGTCGCAACATAAATGAAAATTTTCCCCGTGTGTCTTTTATCTCATATGGTCCTTCATACAATGGTAAGAAACCGTGGTAGATTTTATTTTCTTTGTGTGATACTGGGCAAGTACGGACCAACACTCTGTCCCCTACTTTTAAGTTTATTATCCCTCTTCGTTGTTTTCTTTCATTCCTCATTCTTCTTTTTTCTCCTTTTGCTGTGATACGGTCTATGCGGGTCAGGGTGATGCAATATCACTGATCTGCAGAATTCCCTTTTTAGTTCATCGAATATTCGTTGGTGGTCCCCATTCCATTCCCACTTTCGGTCCTTCTTGGTGAGATCATTCAGCATCGCAGTCATCTGTGCATGATCCATGTGGAATTTTGCGTAGTAGTTTATTAGTCCTAGAAATGACTTAACTTGTTTCCTGCTCCTAGGGCGTGGGAAATTTCGGATCGGCGCAAACTTCTCCTCCGCAATCGTTATTCCTTCTGTAGTAATCTCATGCCCAAGAAATTCTATCTTCTGTCTACAGAACTTTACTTCGTTAAAATTCATTGTAATTCCCGAAGCTTCAAGCTTATCCAAGACAATTTCCAAATGCCTTAAGTGTTCTGTAAAATTCCGGGAAATTATTAATAAATCATCAACGAAGTTTAAACAGAAATTGTTGACTTCATCCCCGAAAACATGATCAAGAGCTCTCACCAATGCACTGCTACTAATGGCACATCCAAAAGGTACTCTGGTGAATTGATAGATTTTTCCCTCAAATGAAAAAGCACAGTATTTGCGTGAATTTTGATCCAATGGGATTTGATAAAAACTTTGCGTGAGGTCCAATGAGGTCATGACTTTAGCATTCGCACATTCTTGAAATAATTCTTTCGGTGTCCTGGAGGTAGCATAGTCTGGCCTGATTATCTTATTAACAGCTCTGGCATCCATACACAATCTTATTGAATTATCCTTCTTAATAATGCAAACTAATGGCGAGATATAACACGACGTGCTCCTTTCAATTATTTCTTCGACTAGCAGCTCCTTAATGGCTTCCCTTGCCTTCGTACGTAGATTTAGCGGTATGTTATAATATTTATTATTAAATTCTCGTTTCTCCCTTATCTCTAACTTGTACGAATACCCTTTTATTTTCCCAGGCGTACTCGAAAATATTTCCTTCCTCTCCTTTACTATTTCCGCTAATAATCTTCTTTCTTCCCTGGACAATTCCGGTATTTGTTCAATGCTGCTCTCTATTTCCTCCTTCGAAATGCTCGCTTTCTCTCGCTTCGTATGGTTCTCCTTCATCCTTATTTCTTCAATGTGCATCACCAGCTGTTGTGAATATATTTTTGGATCTTTGAATGGACATACTACCTTCTCCTTCCCGTTCCGTAAAATTACTTCATGATTTTCCTTTCTATTCTCTTCTCGCAGTTCCCTCACTTCCGTGCGAATCTGACTCTGCCCCTCTTCTACTCTTGCTATGTAAGCGTAGACATTTTCGTTCCTTTCGGCTTTCGCTTCCTTTATTCTTTCCTCAAAATGAGCTGCTAGCCCTTTTTCTATTCTCTCTCCCAATTGTTCGGATTGTTCGACGAACATGGCTCTTAGCTCCTCTCTTCTTTTCTCTTCTCGCTCCATCCTTTCCTTCTTTCTCTCCTCTTCCCTCACTCTTTCTTTTTCTTCTAACCATGCAATAATGTTAGATCCGACTGCGGGAAACTCCATTATTTTAAATTGATGAGTATCGATATTTATTCCCTTCTCCTCAAATGCCGATCGTAATCTGTTAATTAATTCTTTCTTAATCCCCACGGTATCTAAACCCAGTTGTTTTAATTCCTCGACAATTTCTGTCTTCTTTAATTCACCCAAATATTTAACAACCGTGGCCATTTTTCCCAAAACGAACGCCTCGACAAGAGAATTTACTTTAATTGTTGTGAATGCAATTTTTTGTTGACTGGACGCGCACGAACCTAAGCGTCCTTATTGACAAAATGTCCCGATATTGTTGACTCGCCTAATGGTTGCTAAATTCCCGTATTAAAACGCTTCCATAAATTCCGCTTTCTCAGGTCTTCCGCGTGGTATATACTACTAACGTTTCCCTTATTAATTTTCCTCGCAAACGTTAATTTAATAAATCGAGCCCCCGTTGAGCGCCAAAATGTAACCTAAGACGGAGTTCGAATGGACACGGACCTTTTTATACAATCAAGTATGCAACACGATTTAAAAGGACAGATATTCAACACACAAATTCAAATTATATAATATATTCTCCCATCCATGCAACAACATATAGCTACAAATCAATACATGTTCCGATGGCGGAACATAGCAAAATATCTTCAATACCTCCAAAATTATCCACGTCACTTTATCAACCCAAATACCATATGCTCCGCCACAGCACCGATCGGTCCATACAGTTCCACACTTCGCCTTCCCACTCCTGCCAGTCAATGCACTTCTCACTTGGTACTCCCACCTCCAAAACTTCCTCCTTCCCCCAATAAAACAGCCAAAATTCCAACACCAATCTCCGCCTCACTCGTGCGACGTGCCGCTCTCGCTCCTCTTCCTCGACTCGTCCTTGTTGATTCTTCCCCTAGCGACCGCGAACTACTATGGCGGCCTTGCGTTATGTTACAATATCTGTGGGGCAAGAAAGAAGAGGCCAAAATCAATGACAAACTAGGAAAACAGAAACTGGAAGAGTTGAAAGAGTTCTATTACCTGGGAAGCAGAGTAATCAACGATGGACGAAGCAAGAAAGAAATAGCTAGTAGAATAGCCCAGGCAAAGAGGGCTTTCTATAAAAAGAAGACTCTACTTACAGCTGGAAATACAAGATTAGAAGTGAGAAAGCAATTCATCAGAACGTATATATGGAGCGTGTTTTTTTACGGCATTGTAGCATGGACGATGACAGCAGCGGAGAAAAAAGGATTGAAGCATTCGAAATGTGGTGCTACAGAAAAATGATGATATAATCGATAAAAACATAAAGAAGATAAAATGGATACACCAAGTGACAAATGAAGAAGTCGTAAGAAGAGTGGGAGAAAAGAAAATCTGCTGAAAACTATAAAAAGAAGACTGGACAACCTAATCGGCCATATCTTAAGACACGATGGCCTGATGAAGACAGTCGTCGAAGAAAGGTGAACGAGAAGAATGGAAAAGGCAGGCCTACAGGTCGTAAAGGACGTGAAAGAGAGGGACTACGTTAATATGAAGCGATTGGCCGAAAGAAGAATCGAGTGGAGGGCTGCGTCAAAGCAATCCTAGGATCGTGGACCCATGATGATGATGATTGTAGGTTTTAAATTTTCAGGTTTCTCTGCTGCGTTGTTCCAATATTCGGAAGATTACGTTTCGTACCCATTGAAGGACTCATGATCTGATCTATGATCCGTGCCGTTGAATGAGATCGGCCGGGGTATTCTTCCGAATATTGGAATAACGCAGCAGAGAAACCCGAAAATGCAAAACCTACTATTTTATGAAATATTGGGCCAGGAAAAATTCCGCTTGCTTCAGATTGATAAATATGACAATTGGCACTGTAAAGCGCCTCTGATCTATAAAATATTCCTTAAATTATGGAGTCTCCAAACTATGCACGTGATGTCCTGAAGATGTACTCCGCTGCACTACATATTCATTCGAGAAGTGAAGCTAGATGAGTGAATATTATTCTCGTTACGCCCTCGTAGGTTTTAATATCACATTGACACTTTCAAGGGTTACAAACTGCATCCGCAAATTAAAATTTGTGGAAAGCCTCTTCAAGGGAACTGGAATTTTGTAGATTTTATTCAATTTACTTAATCATTCAAATCAATTCAGTAGAGAGTCATAGTTCGAACTAAGAGGAGATTTTATATGATTTTCCTTGTAATAAACCCAATTGAAAATATGTGAATGGAGATGGTAAAGCTAATAATTTCAATATGAAGAACTCAGTAATAAGAGGATAATATTTTCAGTTATAATAATTTGCCGGTTTTTGTGGAATCCACAGAAAGGTATTGAATCTTTTACGAATGTCTTAATTCATGCTCAAGCCCGGTGTCCCGTCATACAGTAAGATGAATGACATTCACCGAAGCCAAAAGACATATGTGAGAAGTGCAATGAATCCCCTCAAAGAGAGCTTTCGGACGCCATACCACGCTCAGACCTTGATGGGGTTTGCTGTTGATAGTGACCGCTGTACTACCCCCAGCCATGGTCGAATATTCAGTCGTAACCAGGGACTGCAATCGGCGATTCTGCCCTGGGGGGGGGGGGGGGGGCTCGCTCGGCCCCGGGCATTCTCTGCCCCGCCACCCATCTTGGACCTCATCTCCCTCCCCTCACTCAGTACACAAAGCCGTTCTATATCACTCTCGCTCGACGCCCATCAGCAAATCTACATTAGTCTATGTGTGCCTTGGTGAAATATATATGTGGAGAGAGAGAGAGAGATGTGTATATATATGCATGTAGGGTTTCCCTTGCCCTCCTCCGAGTCCCTAGCTTCCTCATAATTCATCTCATGTTTACTCGATACTCTTCTCTGACGCCTTGATTGATCTGCAGTCGGCTGGACTGCGACAGAATAGTCTCCCTCCGTTCCCACTTCCACCCGCCTTCCTCTCTTACCAAAATATCCCCCGCCGATCCTCTCGGGCTAATTTTTTTTCTTCATTCTACTCCGTTCCCTTCCAGCCTCTCCGCCCGCCCTTATGGGGCTTCGGAGCGGTTCGTTCTTGGGACGAAGGAATGGGACGCGTCGGTGCACTTCGAGACAGAGGGAGGAATCGAGGGTAAAAGCGCCTCGCTCCTCATCCGCCATTGTTTTGTGTTTTCGCGTCAGAGTGATTAATATCGCGTTGATCAAGTTTCGAATGCCACGAGTGTTTGCGATCCCTCGATACACTCTAGAGTTCGTCTGGGAGCATGAGCCAAGTGCGCGCTCGTACTCTGGATGCTTTGTGGCAAGCGCTTGCGATGAATGTGGAAGGTTATTAGCATTCCCATTTCGTCCACATTGTCTTTAAACAGACAGAAGAGACGAGCGGTATATTTTTTAAGGTATATATTTTCATTATGTTATTGCTAATTTTTTCTCGAGTGCACATTCAAAACGATAGCTTTAATGCTACCTAAGAGCGTCGAAAGTGTGAAAATAAAATGAATCGTGTATCAAATAAATGTTTTAATTATTTATTACTACTTACCTATACCGTAAAAAGCGACAACGAAATTTTATGTGGCACCTAATTAATGTTTTTTTTAGTTTTGTCGTAGTAAGCTGATAAATCATTAATCATTGTAATGATAAACTATGTGTTACATTAATTCAAATGCACTTTGCAATAAAATAAGGAGCGGTAAAAGTATCGAGTATGGCTTGAATTAGAAACAGAAAATACAACATTAGGAAACATCTACGTATATTCAATGTTAGAAAGCATAACAATCCTCTTTCCTTTTCTTGAATTTCGGAAATCAAACCCACCCAACCGACTAATGACGACCCAAAGAAACTAGTCCTCCAAGAAAACAATAAGAATTGAAGCCGTTTGATACTAAGTGTTAGTGATACCTCAGTTTCAGAACATTGCCAATCACTGGAGGAGGTGGTATATAGACACTATTCGAATTATTTCTTCCGTTTGAATGATTTCGTAGGATTCCTGAAGCACCAAACAATACAGGCAAGATCAATTATATTTTTGCGTCTATATTTTAGTTTGTTTCTGCAAACAATGCAGCAATGAAGACACATTTCTGTGAAATGCCGCGATGCATACAACGTATCCGTATTATCAGTGTTATAATACAATGCGTCATATTTGAAATAAAAGAATTTCCCGTAAACCCCATACGACATGCCTACCAACACATATTATCCTGCGATCGATATTTCATATAACCACTTCATATTAATCAAATATTCAATTGTACGATTCCTAAATTCTGGGGGCGAACCAATTATACTTCCGCTACGCTTGAACGAATGATAGTCTCTATCTATCTAAGAATTGATATCTTTCCTACCTCTCTTCATATCATCTTATATTCATATCATATATTCATCTCATCTTCATATCATCTTTTCGCGTTCTTCCTCATCCTAGCTTACCTAGTATTCTATCTTCCATAGCGACCTCCAGCACTCCATTGTCAATCAGCCCCTACTCCATCTGCCTTCTTGCTATCCACGAAGGCCTGGAAAATATTGCAACACGATTTTTTAATCAAATCATTATGGACTGCGTTGTATATTTGTCATGAAAAAGTTAGTATTTTCCACAGTCGATTAAAGAGGAAATGATTAACCGTGAACCGTCAAGAGGACAATCCCCATCATGTAATTACCATTGAACTACCGATGTTCCTACCGTTGTTGATTTTGTTCGCTAATTACTTTCGGCTCTCCCTTTCTTTGACACCCAATTCATCGAGTGGACAATGCTCTAAAACCTGCCTTCCATGGCTAGCCATCGCTGAAAAACAACCCTGAAAACAATGAGTTTATGTTATGATTCATCTTTCAAATCTCTCTCATGTTAAGCTGTAAATATTCAGAGAACAATATGTCTTTCAACGGATGAGGTGCTTTTCCACCAAAAAAATTGTTACAATCGAAGAGTTTACCCAAATTCACATCGAATATAATGCGGGATTTCGTTACGTGCGTACAACACAATAAGTTGTTGTACCAGACGCTGAAAAGATATTACCCTGCATTCACCTCGTCAAAGATGAATATAAAAAACGTGGTGGATTCTCATGTGCTCGCATTCCCCGGAAACCTGCTGGGGAGAACGTATTCCCCGAGTGTTTTGTTGATTTTCAACAGCAGTTCTAAAGCAAATGAACCTCGCGGAAATTGAGGCTGACGTGTCAACAACCAGCCACAATGAGGAGAGCTTTCTTTGAATGGAAAAAGAGCAACTGAATAATGAACGCGGGAGTACCACGGCGAGCAAACTAAAAATTAAAAGATACATTTTTAATTGCAAAGTTTCACACCCCGAATTTTGAGCCGTTAATTTGTACATATTCCTCAGGTAACTGGACCTGACAAACTTTCTAATTCAAATTTTGTCCCACCGTAAAAAGTTTACCATTTACATTCTGGACGACGAAGTTGTTATGTTTATAGTTTGAGTAATTTAAATAATTCCCGCGAAAGTGTTTGCTCTGAAAATATTCGACTCGAAGTTTCCTCATTTTTACCCGCGCGGAACAAAAAAAAAGAATGGTTCCTTCATGCATGACTCTGCTTTGCATGCAAACTTGATCTTTATCATTACGAGGAATGAAAATGGCTTTACACATACCCCGTTTCACCGGTAACATTCAATTAGCAGCAACCTTAATGACGACGAAATTTCATTTTCTGCCCACACCAATTTTACGATTCTTATAATGGCGGGTATTCTTTTTCTCTCCGTCCCTGAGGTAACCTGATGTTTATTTTCAATGTCGAATTTTGTATTTCATGATTTCCGAATGCCAAGCGCCATATTCGTTGAGCACGTGACATTTCCGTGATCGTTATTTTCTTTTATTAGCTTATTTCAATTTTTCAACACAAGTTTCTCATTTTTCCTTTTAATTTCATGAGGTTTATTATATCATGCCTCTTGTTTTTTCATATCAAATGATTTTACTAACTGATAGTTGATCCTTTTGTAGTATCGTAGGTATGATCATGGTTTTAGTATCTTCTTTAATGAATGTTTAGCCAGCGTACTAAGGCCTCAAGTTGGAGTTCCAGCAGTGACATATTTTATTGGCACACCGGTCCCGAGAACAAAGCAACAGAGATCGTCGAGGGGGGCAATTAGGATTCAGGAAAAGCAAGGGCACAAGAGAGGCGATTAAGAATCTCATGATGAATAGAAAAACATTCTTCGTTGCGTTTGTGAGTGTAGAAGAGTATTTGAAAATTTGGATTAGAATTATCGAATTCAATGCTTGGAACTCTAAAATGAATCGGAGTGTCGTAGAATGACCGAAGAATTATCCACAATTTGTATAGTACCGGATGGGTATGTCTAAATATGTACCAAGCAGTGAATCAACAAGAATAAAGAAATGAGTGAGACAAGCTTGTGCGTCTCTAGGATATTTTAATGTGTGCACGGAGAAAGCTATTAATTAAATCAAAAATATAGCTTTAGGATATAATATCCTCGGAAAAAGTATCAGTATGCTTCGCTTCGCCGATTTCAAAGCGGTCGTGGTAGAGACAGAAAGAGAATGGAGGAAAGAATAGAAGGGATTATGAGAAAAATGCGAAAGACCCAAATTAATATAGAAAGGCAATGACCAGATATTACTTGAAGATCATTAAAAACAAAACTAAGATAATGGTATGCAGAGAAGTAGAAAAGGCCAAGATGAATGATAAACTCTGGAAGCAGAAACTAGAAGAGGTGGGCAAGTATTGCTATCTGAGAAGCTGAATAACTAGTGATAGGTGAAGCGAGGAGAAGAAGATCAGTCTCGAAAATAGCATTCGGCCAAAGGAAGAATGTAATTACAGCTGAAAATGCAAGCTCTGAGATAAGTAAACCCTTCATCATAACTTGTATCTGGAGCATGCATTTTATGGCAGTGAGGCGTGGACGATAACATCTGTGGAGAAAGTTTGAAGTATTACCTTCAAAATTTGGTGATACAGAAGAATGATGAAGATAATATGGATTGACTGAGCGACAAACGAAGAAGTCCTAAACAAAAGAGTGGGGCAACCGAGAAATATTCTGGAAACTTTGAAAAGAAGACGACTTAATAGGCCAAACCTTTGACATGATGGCCTGATGGAAACAATCGTCGTAAGAAAGGTGAATGGGAATGGAAGGCTGAGGAATGCTTTGTATGAGATTAATGTAGCAAGTAGCAGAGGATTTGAAAAAGAATAAATATGAATAGGTTAGTTGACAAAAGAATAGAATGGAGAGCTTAGTCAAGTTTGCAAAAGTCGAATTCTGGCTTGCCGCCGTTCGCGTTTGGTCTCCCATTGTCTCTAGCAAAGAAGCTTCTACATTTCTACTACATTGGTCCTACATTTGTTTGTCTCTAGCACTCTCCCCTTGTTGTAGCAACTTTTTGTCAAATCCGACTGATTTCCTCTGCATTTTATCTGATAACTTGATCAACCTTTTTCTAAAAAAAAAAGAAAGACGGCGTTTGAGGTGTGGGTGTGGAAGAGGATAAATAAGGTAAGGAGGATAGTAACGAAGACTAACGTGCAAGTGCTGAAAACGGTATGGTAGGTTGAAGAGAAGAAGTTGAATTAGGATATTGGGAGAAGGATAGAAGATGACCCCCAATGTCAGGCTTCAAATTCCAGAGATAAATGCTAAAAGCATGATTGCCATTAGATCTATTAGTCGCAGTGGAATCATTTCGTGGAATATCAGTAGTATAATGTAGTGGAGAAAGTTTCGTTGTCGAATACCTGATTCGTATACCACATATAATTTTCTCAAATGGCAAAGCACTTACTTCACTATACTGAGCAACTTATTTGGAGATAATTGCAGGTGTGACTGTAATATATTTTAGTGTAATAAAAGCTAAATATTATTGATAAAATATGTGGTGATGTAATAAACGGAATATTAATTTAAAAATACGGTTACTAGGGTGACTAAGTTACCCACACAGAATTTTCTTTTGGTAACTCAGTTGAAGAATAAAATATTTTTAGGGAAAATTGACAATAAATCTAGGTTTTTCATTCATCTTGATAACTTCTCAATGCTTGCGCAGTACTTTGTGGAATGTTACAGCATAAAATTAAAAACAAAAATTTTGTTTTGCATTAACTTATTTTGGGCTAACTCAGTTACCCCTCACAGTTACAGAAGGTTTAACCGGTACAAGAATAATAATGTCTATTATTCGTTTTTTTCACAGGTTTCCTGGATCAGGAGGCGGGATGCTCACATCTTGACGGTGGACAGGTACACGTTCATTGCGGACGAGCGATTCCAGGCGTTCCACGTGGAGGCGACGGACACGTGGACGCTTCAGGTCAAGTACGTCCAAGCCCGGGACGCCGGTCAGTACGAGTGTCAAGTCAGCACGGAGCCGAAAATGAGCCATTTCGTCACCCTCAACGTAGTCGGTGAGTGAGATGGCTTTCAGATAGATTATATTAGTTTATAAGTGCGGGGAGGTCCTCACAGGGAAGCCCAAGTAACTCATACCTATTGGACCCTAGACCTAAACGCAGAATACTAGGCATTTTGCCGGCAACCTTACATGTGATCGCTCATAGAGGCTGATTGTCTTGCTAAATACCAGCATGTCCTATTTGGGAATTCCTCTAGCTTCACTGGACTCCATAAATGGTGTGCTAATGTATATTTTCCGTATCCCCACCACAGCAGGACATTCGTGATATATATGAGATGTAGTTTGATGATCCTTTTTGCACCACTCGCATCTAGCTGATTCAGTTGTTCTCAGGAGGTGGAAGTGTCTCTTCGATTAATTTTGTCCGGTAAGCAGCTCCACTGTCGTTCCTAGTTGACCAGTTCAGTAAGAGGAGTCTTTTTGGAGTCCCGGCATTGGTTCTCTAATGTGAAGCTAATTGTTCTCGAGGTAAATGTTACCTCCAGTAATAGAAACCAATAGGCGTTGAGAATTGCCATAGATAAGTTTTCCTCAAACCAAGGATTAATTCGTGAACCTTTGGTTTTCAAGGCCAGTGCAGCATACTACGCTGCCCTGAACTCTCTTCGGAGAGTCTATGAGAACTAATAATTGAGCTCCGCCATTGATATCCATGATGGACCTTAATGGTGAAGTAGATGACCTGGCTTGCACTTATAGCGTACGAAATTTTAAGTTCACTATCCCAATATTATGGTGTAAATCTCCATCTCATCTCGGAAACTGGAGACTCTCATCACTTTGCTATTTCTATTCGTAACCATAATGTCAGGTATTTGATACGATAATTTGAACCAGTTAAAGGCTCTGGAGAGTGTAAAATTCTCACATGTTTCCTAGGGGGCGAGTTTATTCCCCTATGCCACCTTTGGTTTTCCAAGAAGATAAAGAGCGAAGAAATGAACACAGCTTGGGTGTACTCTGACTTCACATCAAGCGTGAGTGAATTTGCCCACAACTTAGTTACGGAATAAGTTCAATCGCTGTTCGGTTCTAGATACAGATACATTTTTGGAAGGAATTTATCCTGCTTGTAAAAAATATTTGATTGAACTCACTTTTAGGACTGTGGTAGTGTAGTCTTTCGATTATAGGGACCACCGTGTGGAGTCCATACTTCCAAGCTAATGACCCTATGAGCCGTAGATAAATGAGTTTTACCCTGTAATGGAAATACGCGTAATGGTTTACCAGCTTTAGCACTACCAAGTGAAGGTAATGTGGATCATACAAAGTGAGGGAAAACTTAAAATTACTCGGGGATCAAGTTAGTGCCGTGATTATATTACTGGCTTCCCAACCTGGAGGTCCGAATTTGAATTCCGGCTAAGGTAGCATTTTTAACTGGTTAACCGGTCTTCACTTGGGTGCTTTGTGGAAAGCACTTCGAGTTCAATACAACGTCCATCGGATGGGACGCTAATCCGTATGGCTCTTGGCACCTGTCGTTAAGAGCAGGCTGATTCCGTCGCCGGGTTTCCTTTTACCATTCCTCCGTTCCCTTAAAAATGTTAAATTACCCTAATCGAATTACCCGTCTTTCGTAAATGGCGCAAATGACATTAGCTATCGGTCGCTTCTCCCAAACAACAACTGCTTCAATATTACTCTTTTCCGCCCGCCGCACGTAAGCTTTCGGTAATCGAAACTGTTTTTCCAAGGCCACCCGTAAATTTTCGAGGATGATTAGGGGCCTTATCGAATCTACCGTGGCCAGTTGATAAGTTTGTTGCACTCCCTCGCATCGGCTCATTTTACGGTAATTTCGACACGGTCGAAGCTAAGCTTCCCCCTTTTGACTGGGCGCATTTAACGGCCGAAATGACCGACGAACCTCCCCCGCACTGAAGATGCCCGAACGGTCAATTCCCCCAGAGGGAAGTTTTCCAGTGGTTTCGTTTTTCCCCATTCCACGAAAGCAGACCTTGTTAGGCTAAACTCGCGGGTCAATTTTCGAAGTTGATGACGGGCCGGATCGAATTAATTGCGGTCACTTGACAAATCGATTGTAGTCATTCGAAATCAAAGAATTGTGCCACCCACTCAGTGTTTTGAGGGAAGTAAACGAGAGGAATTGAGGCAATAGGGAAAAAACAGACGGGCGAATATATTACCGTTTCGATTGTAGGTACATGATGTAAGATCAAAGTTATGAAAATCAGCATTAGACTCATTGAAAATCATTTATTGTTGTCATTATGTTAGGATTTGATGGAAATGAAATTCTTATTCCAACTCCTATCTTTCAAATGATTTCCTTCTTAAGTTCCACATACTACCTAATCACCATCATCCCTTCCAATTAATCTATTCTTCCTCTCCCTCTACTCCGCTTGCCTAACATTCTTCATACTCTCACCTCTTCCACAACATTGCCACCTCTTAAAATCTGCTCCATTCATTCCCTCTGCCTTCTAATTTTCTCAATAAACTTCCTTTTCTCCACTACTATTTACTTCCACTACTATTTACTTCCCCTACCACCTACATACTTCCTCGTTCCTTTTCCTTTCTACCCACATGACCTCCATCATTTCCATATCCGCATTATATCGAAAAATAAATATCTCCAACTGCCAAAATGCCAACTTAGTGTCTTGATGGTAGATAGGGTGGTACTTTGAATTATTTTATATTCTTGGGCGCCAGGTAATTTCGATAAATTACCGCCAAAGTCCTCAGTACTCTAACAAAAAGTGTATAAAGTGTATAAAAGTGTAAGTGTATAAAAGATGCAATTAATAATACAATACAATCCAACTCTCAAATTTATTATTCACAAAAATCTGTGCTCATGCTAGAAACACGTCTCAATCCTCTCATTACAACTGGGTTTTAGGTGGGTATGACTTCTTCGTTTGTCACTCAGTTAATTTATATTATCTTCATCATTCGTCTGTAGCACCACATTTCAAATGCTTCTTGCCCTTACTTCTCCTCTGCTGTAATCGTCCTTACTTCACTTCCATAAAGGAGCGTGCTCTAGATGAATGTTCAATGAATATTTTCCTTATTTCCGCGCTTTTATTTCCAGCAGTAAGTTAATTCTTCTTTTGGTAAATTGTCCTTTTCGCTTGTACTATTGTATTGACTATGTCTTTCTTGCTTCGTCCATCGCTATCAAAAAACTAAAAAGGTAAATATTTAAGTATCCTTTAGAAAAAGATTTTTTCTAATTCCAAGATTCTGGAATCCACCGATCAATATTTCTTAACTCGAAATAGCGAACTAAATTAACAAAGAATATTTTATGCATTGTCATGATCCAATTTCAGCCCGCGTTAACCAAGAACTTTATTTAGGAATATCTAATAAACTGATGAAAATAATATAGTATTTTCCGAAAGTACGCGTGATTTCAATATGCTGGTAAATAAATAGTGTACATTTTCTGGCAGGAGGTCGATTTTTTCTGATAATTTGCGGGTTTAATGGAGGGAGTTAGTCATAGAGCTTGGAGAGTTTAGCCCCCCTGAGTAGCTGAACAATCTCAATGTACTCACTTTAGTTGGTAGCATAACATTACTACAAGGGTTTCTCCAGGTAATACATCGAAAATTTGATCAAAACTGATCATTAATCAATGTATAAGCAGTCAATTAAAATCAATAATCCATTTGCACCTTATATTTAGGAAATGAAGCGTAAGTTCACTTCACCACACGTTGATGGAGAGGCGCTCTGTTATTCGGCGGTGGTAAATAGAGTTACCGTATTTTGAGCTCAAGAGATAATCCTTGGGCTGTATTTTACTCTAATCTGTTACACTTAAAGCCACCAATGCCGCGTCGAGTAGTATCAGCTATGGACAGCTCTGCGATGGACTAATCTTATCTGCATTAATCAGTCCTTGGCCTTAGTTAAATTAGTTTCCTCTTTGAGATCCATTAATGCTAAAAACGTTGAGTGAGTGGGGTAATTCTGTTTGACGTAGGTATGCAATTGCCAGCTCAATGCATGATTTCCCCGAATGTTGTTCTTGCGAAACTAACGAAATCATTAATTAGTTTTGTTCTTAGTGTAGAAACTCCGGATTGGCCTTCGATAATGATCTGTAACCACGCCTTTAATGTGTGGAATGACATGTATGTATTTTGTCTTCACGCACAAAGCTGATTCTACGCGTAATTGGGCATTCCAATTACGTTGAAAATACGCAGCGGGCGCGTCAATTGTATCAACTTTCGGACGACCAGATTATTCCACGTTGACCCTACTCAATTCCAAAAGCTCTTAAATCGTAAGCCACCGACTATGGTAGCATTTATATACGAACAAACTTCAGGATCCAGAGCCACAAATATAATGTAGCCTGGACGAACGGTAAATGTAATTCGTGCGGTGAGTTGAACTTAACGATTTTTACTTCCTTCCCCGTGCGAAGTGTAAGTTATTTATGGTGAAAGTACCATTCAAAGGAATCCTATGAGGACTAATCAGCGAGTTCACTTCGAAATGATAATTTTTCATTAATATTTTGGATATTACTGATACGAGGTAGTTAGCTGATGAACGGAAGTTGGTTTCTGGAATGGAGCCGAAAGAGTTGTCACCCACAGTCTACAAAAGGGACGGAAAACAGGAAGAAATTCTCTTCATTTCTTCTTCTCTAGTTGTCAATCCATCAGCATTGGTTGGCGACAGGTCTCCACCTCTCCCTATCCTCTACCATTCTCTTCAATTCCGAAAATCGTCCACATCCCATGTCCTCCATTATATGCCTCCAATACTCCAATCTAGGTCTTCCTTATATCTTTTTCCTTCTATCATCCCTTTTAAAATTATCTTCACTATCCCTCATGCCGCAGTAGATCACCTATACATCCGTCTCGTCGTCTTTTAAATGTTCCCCGCAGGTCTTTCACCACAGGTCTTTCATCTTCTTTCACTTTACTCCTTACCTCCTGATTTGTCACTCGCTCTGTTCAGCATATTTTACATATCCGTCTATAGTACCACATTTCAAAGGCTCCAGTCTTCTCCTCTTTGTTTGTCCCATAGTCCATGGCTCGCTACCATACAGCAATTCACTCTACACAAGGTCTTAACCAGCTTTTTCCTCAGCATTATATTGACGAAGTTGGTAGTGAAGAGTTTTCTTTTTACCGTTAAAATCAATCTTTTCTCTTAGTATTCTAGACTGTATTTCTTTTATACTCTTACCGTCAGAAGTAATTTGCTTCCTAAGTAGTCGCTCTCTCACTTGCTTTAGTCATTCTACGTCCAGCATAATCCTCCCCTCCCCTGTCAGCAACTAATACTTTTGTCTTATGCCGATTCAGTGTGAGATTGTATTGACTGTTTAAAATGCCTTCTTTTCTACAAGGATATGTGTCGCTCTTCTTCACTTTCCGCTAAAACCAGATATCATCAGCGAATCCAAGCATTGTGATCCTTCGTCATCTCGACGCCCAGAAAAACTTCTAAATAAAGATTGGAGTTGCCAACAATTGTTATGTTACACTTGTAGCTTTTACTATCGTCAGTAATAGCCTACTAGGTGATGTATTTAACTGATTTGATTTTCTGCATTTTGAACAATTAACACTTTTTATCTTTAGCTTGAATAAATGCATGAAATGGTACATACTATTTATTTATACGATTTTCATTACTGTATTCGACCATTGAATGAATGGAATTCTTGTCCTAATTAATTAGTTAATATTTTATCCATATTTTGAATATAATGGATTTTAATATATATTTCTGCTTATTTTAGATTTTCAATGTGCTGCAAATTTTTCACAGTAATATTTCATGAAATGAAAAAATATAATACTGCTCAGAATCATCACATAAATCCACAAAATAACTAAATATATGGCTATACTGGCTTTGAAATATTTATTGTCTGACTTTACGTTTGAAATTCCTGATGATTGATCATCTGTGGTACCTTCTGTATAATTTCTTCAGAAAATATTTTTGAACTATCGAGCATGATTTTGAGCAATTTCAACAAGATACCGCGAACCGGATTGTACTAAATTGCATTTATTGAGTTGGAATTGGTTTTTTAGGTATTAGGATTAAATTGACGTCATTTCCGTTCCAAACTACTCAGAATCATTGGGTAAATCAATAAAATGGAATAATTTACGAGGCCCTATTGACTAACTTTATATTATTTGTTGTTTAGCTTTAAATGTAATTTGATAGAAATCATGGTACCGTAACTATCTGTACCTATGTATGTCTTCGTAGAATATTTTTGAAGCTTCTAGCATGATTTTGAGCATAATTTAGCAAAATAACGCGAGTCTATTGCGCTAAATTACATGTAATGAGTTGGGGAAGTTTTTTTGGTACGGTCATTAAAATGGCATCATTCTTTTTTTTATTTTGCCCTCCCGACAGTCGACACTTTACTCTCATTGTATCATGCACTTTTTGCTCTTCCAGTCTCGCTAATACTGAACGTTTCACAGTTTTTGTAATGATACCGCGTAGAGTAACTGCATCGCAAAAAATAGATTCCTCCATGTCATTTCCAATTTGTTCGGCCTAATGAGGACATGGGACTCTTTCAGCTATCCCTGATCAATGAATTTCAAGAGAATCCGAGGATAGAGCAATCCTCCCACGCCTTCGTGATCGGCTGCTGAAACATATAAGGTGTAGTTAGTGCATAATTGGGACGTTCTGACTTGAATAGATGTGCGTCACAATGGAGTAGGCTGGACGAGGCTTCACGTGATGTCAGCCTCACAAAAGCGGTGATTATTGCTCCCAATACGCATGGCGTATCTTACCGTTCCAACGTCAGGAAATGGCTATCGTTGTGTTGGGGTTTAGTACTAAAGGGAGACAGCCTACAGCCAAGGTTGCTAGTGCCATTACGGATAGGGGAACGGTTTACTTCAGCAGCGATTGTTCGGGCAGAGATAAAAGTAGCATTAGCGTTAGTATTACGTCCTGTCAATATTTAGTGTAATCCTGCTCACTTTGCGTTTTCATCTCTTTATACAAATTGTGTATTATCATTAGTAATGTACCCATTAAAGTAGGTTTAGATGGGCGTATCATTCTTACCCGGCCCCTATCTTTCATATGATATCCTTCTTCAGCCCGGCTTACCTCCTAATTCCCATTATTCTATCCTAAATCCCCATTCTCCTCCTGCCTCTACACCACTTCCTCATCATTTTTTCCTCTATCACATCCTTCGAAACACTCGCCCTTTATTACATTCTCCATTAAAACCTTCTCCTTCTTCATAATTTCCTTAAAATCTTATTTTCTCGTCTACCATCTCTAGCGCTACCTCGTTTGTGTTTTGATTCAACATACGGTGTAAGTAATACTAGCTGCCAGTTAATTTCGACTAGAAAATCAACAAATTCGTAATGCCGATATTGCATTAATTTTATCTCAGATATTTGGACCCATTTTTCTATCATAAAATTCAATTTTGACTCATTTTCATTCAATGGAATTTCGTGGATTACCGTTACCAGGAAAATATTCTCTAGCAATACGTGTTATTTTCTGTGGAAAGTTAAAAGTAACGAGAAGAAATATAACTCTGAGCAATAGAGAGACGAAAGCAAATTATTGATCCCTTGTGGGCTTGCCAGGAAACATATCAGTTTGTTTTGATCAATGCACTTTCATTTGATACCAAAGTGTTCCTTTGAGCTAGTGAAAAATTTTTCACAAAACCATCTGTGACATGATTTCAGCCAGAAAGATAGCCGAGGACTAACAAGAGAACTTTATTGTCCCTTTATGTAAAAAAGAGAGAACGTAAAAATGTGAAAACTCTAGGGCCATTAGCTTACCTTTACATCCGTCGAAGATATTGACAAGGATCATCTACACAAGAATGGAACGAAAAGCAGAGGAGTTCCCGGAAGAAGATCAATTTGGATCCAGAGAATGGGAAGGCAAAAGGGAAACAATTTTGACCCTTAGGCTACGTAGAGAGAAAAGCATGGATATGACATTCATTTATTTTAAGAATGTGGAGAAAGCTCTTGAGATCATGTACTAGAGTGACTAATAATACTTCGTCTTGAAGCCAATAGGTGTGGCTTACAACTAAAGACAATTAATCAATGTTTATATTGTTACCATATTGCAGTATTGAATATGGAGTTCACAGGAAAGATGTAAGATTACACAAAGGAATACGTTAGCAATGGTCTCTGTCCTTCTTGAGTTGTAATTTCGTCGAAGAGAAATCAGGAGACAAAAGAAGACAAAATAAGGCTTCCAGAGCGATCATCTACAGAGGAAAATTTTAATATAACTATTTTCTGGAGGAATAGTTATCATAGCTGGCATTTAGTGAAAGATGATAATGTAAGCTAACCTTAAAACTAGAGAGATAAATGCTTATTGATGTGGAAATGTGGAAGGCATAATACTCAGCGTCGAAGGAAAAAGAAAAGTATCTCTAAAATAGCACAGCCCAGACGAGAATGACTTTCTACCAGATGAAGAATCTATGTTGTACCAACAGTTGTAAAAACAACTTGCAAGTAAGGAAACGTTTATTGGAACTTACATCTAGAGCGTTCTCATTTACGTGTGTCAGAACTAGCTGCTATAGAAAGAGAAAGACTGAAAGCATTTAAAATTTGGAGCAATGAAGATCAAACCGTGTGTAAAAGTAACTAACTAATAGATAGGTACTAGGAGGAGTAGGAAGAAAAAGGAGACGACACAACCTTGCTTATCGAATTCCGTAGCGTATTAACTTTTTTGTCTTAGAATTTAGAGCTTTAATTATACGCCGCTATATAACCGTGAAATGATGGCCTGATGAAGACTATCGTCGAGGGAAAAGTGAACGGGAAGATTGGAAAAGGCAGGCCTAGTATGAGATACATGGAACAGGTTCTGAAGGTTGAAAAAGAGAAGAATTACATCACAATGAAAAGGTTGGCCGATAGAAGAATCGAGTGGAAAGCTGCGTCGAACCAATCCTAGGATTGTTGACCAATGATGATGATATAACCGTAGCCGTTCCATAATTTTAAGCCCAAGCCCATATCTACCATGGAATAACTTCCATCAATGTTGTGAAGAATCTACAGTTTTTTGTGTTCTCGTAGTGGAAAAGGCGTCACATGAGAGACATATATGACTCAAGAGTGAAGAAGAATACGTACCATATAGGGAATCAGGAAAATATTAGCAGTTGATTGAGATAGGGCCTCACATTAGTGCCGGCGTTATCTAACCTTAACGTGGAGAAAATTGTGATGGAAAAATGGAATGAACTTGAAAAAAGAATAATGGTAGCCCAAGAGTTGATAATCAGTAAGATTTGCCAATAATCAAGTAATAATTACCCAGTCAGCGAAGCGATTGAAGTTGCCTATAACCGCGTTGCAATATCAGTGTCTGAGGGATGAAAATAAATTACAACAAATTAAAAAATTGTTTCTCGCAAGATGAAGGCTAGGATAGACAATAAAGTAGACATGCAAACTTCCCGAGTGCATGGAAGGCAGTGAGGAAAATATACCCTGCTCTGCATAAACATTTGGTGAATTCCCGGCATATTATCTGATTATAGGTCTCGGGTTCTCCTCCAGTTTAGGTCCTTTAGTGCTGACGTTTCGATGGATGAGTTAACCTTCGAATCCTAAGGCGTGGATGCTGTGTTTATCTTAGGTTACAGAGAAGAGAAGAGGACATAGATGCGAAATAATCTAAGCTGTTAGAACACCTAAAAACTAATTCTACTACCACTTCTAATACTGAAGGACCTCCCTGGTGGAAAACCAGGGAGACAGTGACTTAGCGTGTTCTATTTCCACGCAATTCTCATGCTTTGACGCCATAAGCTATGGAAATTATTGCTTCGTGTAAAAGGATTTTAAGAGGAGCACAGTATAGATCATTAGTGGGTTAAGATGACGAATTGCTGTGTGAGGAGGATGTAGAACAGAATCGGACTATCCCGGAGCCTGCCGTAGGTGGTGGGACGCTGATGAGTAATGGAACGGTGCTCGGAACTATTTGACTTTCAAACTCGAAGGAATATCGTCAGAATCCATTCGTGACTAATCTAGCGTCGAGGGAGGGGATGTTGGACTTGCGTCGCTGCATAATTTTCAGTTGGACGCGAGGTATTTTGATTTTCTGGCGACCGCCCTGCCACGAGCGCTCGGTGGCCGGGGGAGTAAAGAGCCTCTCGGACAGCGATACCTGTCACCGTTCCTCTACCGTGTCTCGCAATGAATTGCAGCGTCCCGTCACGGGTTGCAACGGCGTCCGGAAAGAAAAGGCCTCCAAATTCGGTTCAGCGTGGCGGGCGAAGGCTTTGAATTCCCCCGGAGTTTAATATCGCCGGGGAAAACCGTGCTTGTCAACGTGAGCCTTTCATGCTCTCCTCCCGTCATATAGCCGGAGCAGATTAAGCGGACGGCTCGCCCGTTTTATGTGCGGAACGGACCCGTTAGTGTGTGTTCTGTGTGTTTTCTCGTGTTTTGTCTTGCGTGCATGCCCTCGCCGGGCAGACAAACATCCTCACGAAAAGCAGGAGGGCCTCCCTGCTGGTTTTCCAATCCGTAAAGGACAATGTTCGTGAGGAAAATAGCGTTCGCCATGGGAGTATTTATAGCTGCCTCGGTGTCTAGGGTAAGCTGTGCGAGAATTTTTGTCGTGACATCTTGATGTCACTGCCGGAGATAAGCGCTGTAAAATTTCGTATTTTGTTTAGTGTTCTAAACTCGTATCCCAAAGTCCAATGGAGCGGTTTAAAAGTGCTGATTATCCAAGTAGACATAGCTCTGAAGAAAAATGGGTGTGGCACTGAAGGTAATTGGACGATAGTTGCGTTAAAGCGCACGAAGCAATATGGGTTAATTTAACTTGTAGGCTTTGAGTAAGGGTATTAAGAGGTTGGTCACTGTACTTGTAGTTAGGTCGTTAACCTGCCTGATTGACAATCTGAAGATAGCTACTTCGAATACCGCTTCTGGCTCGGATGTTGTGCTTGTCTAAGAATTAGGTTAGGTGGTCCAATGTCAACTCAACAGTTGAAGGCCTTTAAAGCCAACTCTGCTATACTATTATTTACAAAGAGAAGTGAAGGGTTTGCTATTGGTGGTAGCAAGATGTATATTACGGAAAGTATGCGTCCTTTTCGGGTAGAAGATAAAAATGGATTTTAGGCTTTTGAGTTGTACGTTGGGAGATACGTATGTAGAGGAAATAAGATTTCCTCGACTAAAGACAAGCTATGAAGTGTTTATGCTAGGAGAGAAAAGGAAAAAATCTGGATTCTATGCAAAGAACGCAGAATAGGTGGGTATAGAATAAGATTTAATTGAGTGCTTGAAGACTGTGATAGAATTTATGGTATTTAGTAGCAGAGGATAAAAAGATTGACTTGCACATAAATTGGAGGTTGTAAGAGTGGTAACCGGAAGGGTAAGTAAATAGAGGGTATCACTCTTCTTGTGTGGAAATCAGCAGACTGTTTAAGTCCATGCTCACATACCTATAATGAGTTTCATAATCTATATCGTACCCATAACGAAATTAAACTATTAAGTGCGGCTCTGAAGGGTTAAGATAACATTTGGCTGATGCTGTTTTTAGTCATAGTAAGATCAAATGTATATTTTCACTACGAGTTCCTTCGAAGTTGCGAGTCTCTTAGTCTCATTAAACGAAAATAAGCACTCTTTTGAGTGGCAAAGATTTTTCATACTGTTTTCACCTAGCATGTGGTGCAATTAACCTTTTAGTCCTGGACAAACACTTATTTTTGCCACCGAAGAAGTCAACCTGAAGTGCATTTTGCCCGTTCCCTCCTATTTTGGTCAAAGAGACTTGAAGACAGCATTATGAACGTCGCACAAGTAAAGAGGCAAATGAAGATATTCTACCTCCTTTGATATGATAAAGAGAAATAAATGAAAATATTTCATCTTTCCTTCGCTGAAACACACGAGGAAATGGATATCTCGGTGTGTACATGAACATTATTACTTTATTCTGCAGTAAACACACGAGGAAATGGATATCTCGGTGTGTACATGAACATTATTACTTTATTCTGCAGTAAAAAGTTATATCCAAGTGACAACTAATTTAGTGTAAAAATATTCTCCATGGATGTTATCAGAAGGTGGCTTTACTAGATGTTTTCGTCTTCTTCTGATTACTGACAGGCATCTGGAATGGATATAATGATGAGGTTCAGTATTGTAGCCGCAAAGTTTAGTAGATGAACGTTGCATAACATATCCATTTCAATTATGACAGCATCATTGTCCCAAAGGCATCAAACATTTACTAGATAAATGCCATGCATTTAAGGTAGATGCATGATGTTCATTAATTATTGCTAACTAATCCAAAAATAACACCAGAGGGATCAAATTAATGACATGAAATTAATATGCATGTGTTACAGAGTAATTAGACGCACAATTAAGATTTTTAGTCCCTCGACTGCTTACGTCCGATCTCATTATCTAACAAACTTAACCCTAAAGTGAATACAAAATCGGTTTTCTTGGTGGTATTTGAACTAGCGATCGGGCAATTCGAACCTGGCTACCGCATTCGGATTTATTTTGAATGCGAAAAAATCTGGGAGGGTGCCCAATTAATTCGCTTGATGTTTTTCATTTCTATTCTGTCATCATTTCTTTGTTACATATGCATATAATTTCATAGAAAAAGTATTTTATTAAGATCAAATAGGCTTGGGGCTTTTAAACTTGACTTGTGGAGGAGGATGAGGAAGATAAGGTTGGTAGAATGGATGACGAACATGGAAGAACTAGAAATGGTGAGGAAGGAAAGAAAATTGATTGAGGAAATTAGGAGGAGGCAGAGGGAATGGATGAAGCAAGATTTAAGGGGTGAGGATGTTTTTAAGGACGTGATAGTGGAAAGAACGTTGGGTAAGCAAGGTAGAGGGAGGGGAGGAGCGGGTAAATTGATAAAATTATGGCTGTAAGAAATAAGCGGAATTAAATAAGAACACCATTTGAGAAGTTGGAGACATGGGAATATACATTGTCCATCGAAACCTGCCCTAATTGATAAAATAAAGATGTTTATAATAATAAGATAACTAATGTCAATTCTCAGCTTAATCCTAAGACAAACACAACACCTAATAACCGAGGCAGGATCCAAAACTTTGGGTTGCCAGGCCGGCGCGTTACTGATCTGGTTGCCGAGGCCGGCTTATATTTTTTGTCGTAGCATGCACTGCTGGCTTTGACGTGGGGGATTATTTCGTTTGTACTTCAAATACTTCTGTTTTTTTCCTGCGAGATGCACGAGTAGCGAAACGTTCGACGAGAATGCTCGCGTTTGCTCGCGACACGTCAGAAGAGCAGTGCGCCCGGTGAGGGAGATGGAAAAATGTCTCGGTCCAAGTGTCGGGAGAAATACGGCGAAGAGCGGACATCTCATGCAAGCCGTCACGGCTCCTGGCATTCCTTGTCGTGTGTGTCATATCCGCGGAAGGATAGGCAGGCTTGTGTGAGTCTGTCCGTCCCCACGGATGACCTGATCCCTGAAGAGGACGGGAACGGGTCCCCTACTCGTCAGGACGCGACCCTTCATCTGCGATGCCGTTTGTGCAGGCGACGACGCTCCCAGCCGAAGCCTGCAGCCACCGATGGCAGGCTTACTTTAGACCCACCCCGCAGTTCTTTTTTTTATGTCTGCCTGTTCGTTTTCTCTCTCCACAAAGCATCCCCGGTCGAGGGAAGCCGACAGAGGTGTTCCCCACCTCTTTCCCCGCACTCTGCCTAATTAACGCCTTCCCCCGTTCTACTCCCCCCCCCCCTCCCCCGCCTCATCTGATTAGCTTCGCCCCATTCCACCCCGAACGTCCCCCTGCTTCATTTTACCCACCGAGGGTTTTTGCGAAAGGAGTGGGTTGAAAATGGGAGTAGGGGCGCGGAGGGGGTTTAGTTTTGCATTGGAGGAATGTAGTTGAGTGGAAAGGTTAGACTCGCGGGCGAGCGCGCACCACAGCGTTGACCTAAATGCGAACCGAACGCGAAAGCGCTGAGAGTATAGCCTTTAAACCGATGCGTGAAGTCACGCTGCGATATGTTAGCGTAATTTAATTTTCTAGCTAGTTCGCAAAAGACGAACGAGCGTCCAAAAGTCTTGATGACGCTATGTTCCACCATATTTCGAGCAGTTCTATTTTTAAATCATACAGTGGTCCGAACTGGAAACCATCAACTGATTCGCGGGACAAATTCGTCTTACTGTCATGTATGCGTATATTATATGATAAACAGTTTCGAAAGAAATAATGCGATTTCTACCAAAAACAAAACTTTACTAACGAGCCTAGTTTCGATGTATATACAAATAAATACGCGATCATCAGGTATGATGTATCATAGATAATCATAACGTGAGTAACGTTTTATCTTCGGTGAATGTTGCATTATTCATTCCATAATTATATTAAAATTACGAACTATATCACGGGAATTCTAGTAAATACATATAGTTATAGGAAGGAGATATGCTTTATAAGTTGGAGAGGAGTTGATCGGGTTAGTCTTTCAAACAATCATCGTTGGTTTTCTGCACCATAAACTCATCTGTTCAAATGCAGCGTATAAGACTGCAGTTCAATTAAAGGCTGAGCAAAAATTTAAGAGGTACCCATATTGATCATGAATCAATCAAAAACTTGCACAAAAAATCATGACATGATCATTTTTCCGCTCCGGCACCAGCTGTTTTTCGTACGACCCAGAATTCAGTGCACGCCGTTGAGAGTAAGTACTTGTAATTTTATTACGCTGGATTCGTCGAGCATTCATTATTGGAAGTTTAGTGCTAACTAAAGATGTCCAAACTATTCTAATTTTTATCGTTTTAATCATCAATACGCCCTTTTTCGTGCAGACATCGGCAAGAGGGGTGTGAGTTAAGGCCGATGGTTTTGCTTCAAGCTTGACAACAATGCAGTTTTCTAAACTAGCATTAAATAAGGGAACAAGGAATTATTGTTGTATAAAATTTGTGCCATCGGGAAAAAAGCTGCCTTGGATATTGCAGCTCAGAATTCTGATGAACACCTCCAGTAATTAGAATGGATGTTTGTGTAGCAGAAATGAGTAGTGTGTAAGCTATGAGCCAACTATTGACGACATTCATTTGATTTTCGATATGATTATTGAAATTAATGCCAATGTCAATTATGAGTATAAGTGTTGATGCAGGTATCTGCTTGAAGTGCCAACTAGTTTCTTCCTGGCTCGAGTAGTATATGATTCAATTGCCACTTGTGCTATCAAATAATGTGTTGTTGAATTTTCTACCGTGTAAATCCGTAATTACGAGTTTCATTACTTTAGTTCCATCAAACGGAGTTGTATCGCCAATAATTAGCCCTTTAAAGCTCGTATCGCCTCATGCCTTTGATTAACTTAGCTGAAGGTTTGAGGAGTGTACCACAAACAATCCGTGAAATGTTATCATTTCCGAATTCACTGTAGCTGTCTGTGTTATGAAGGGCACGATTGAGGATGAACATCATTTGCTGTTAGCATTATTATGAATACCAAAAGGTGTGGTGAGGACGATAATCTGAATTAAACAATTGGCTGACGTCGAAATCATGGGAACTTTTTCAAAGCCTGGTTCAAAATAATGAAATTTTCTCGGGTTTCACTCCGGATGATAGCGTTAAAAGGTACCTACTAACCATGCGTTGATTGCGTCCACAATGGCGATGGCGGACACGTTATAATCTGGTGCATACCCCCAAGGAAAATTCATTAGCAGTATTAGCCAGGAAAACCTGAAATCTTTTATCATGATTCAAAATGTTTTTATAACTTACTAATAAAATTCCATTTAGCCTTTTTGCTGAATGTTATGGAAGGATAGTTTTGAATCGTCATTTCATGTGACATTTGTTATGAAAATACAATATGATGTGGAATGGGGAAGGTGAACGGATTGCTGAGGTGGATAGAGTACTGGCCTCCCATTCCGAGGGCACGGGTTCAAATCCTGGCAATGGCAAAGATGTTTCAAAGTAATACCGGTCAATGCTAGAGTTCAGTGCTATGTGCAGTGCAAGTTCAGAACTGTGTCTGTTGGATAAAATTTTCAAACGTTCACTCTTTAGAGTCTTTCGTCTTTGGTCTCCACCGTGGGCATTAGCCTTCTCCACAAATCCGTGCAACACTCCAACCTTCCCTAATCCTTAGCCCGTTCATATATTACGTAACGCTATTGGAGGGAAGTGGTCAAGCCAACTTTTACGATGCACTCTCGACAGGGATGAGGGGTGGTCCATCCTTCCGTTACGTTGAAAGGGGATATATTATGCATTAATTTCTTTTTGATAATACTGACGATGCGAATAATATAGTTGAAGATAAAATGGATCAACCAAATGACAAACGAAGAAGTCTTAGGAAGAGTGGGAGAAAAGAGAAGTCTTCTGAAAACTCTAAAAAGAAGACGGGACAACTTAATCGGCTATATCTTGAGACACGATGGCCTGACGAAGACAACCGTTGGGGGAAAAGTGAACGGGAAGAGCGGCAAAGGAAGGCTTCGTATGACATATATGAAACAGGTCGTTAAGGATGTAAAAGAGAGGACTTACGTTGATATGAAGAGGTTGGCCGATAGAAGAATCGAGTGGAGGGCTGCGTCAAAGCAATCCTAGGATTGTTGACCGATGATGATGATGATGAAATAATAATTAGTGAGTGAATAACAGTACTTAGTCATAAATAAGGTTTTTGAAAGCATGTTATCTTAGAATTTTCACAAAAAGTGTTTATTGGCAGTGTTTCGTTATTTGGGGAGGTCTTTGAGGGTGTTGAGTAGCGTTATAGGGGTGAATAAAGTATAAAGTCAGTTTTGCATAGTACAGTGGTACCTTGAGATACGAGTTCAATTCGTTCCGTGACCGAGCTCGTAAGTCAAAATACTCGTATCTCAAATCAATTTTCCCCATTGAAATTAATTGAAACGTGATTAATTCGTGCCAGACCCCAAAATAGCATCCCAATGTTTTTTAAAATGTTTTCAACATAAAAAAATATATTTATAATGAACAAACATTGTATTCAAACAGCATGAAACCTAATAAAAGATAATTTAAAGAATAAACATATTGGCAAATTAGACTCGCACATCTAAGCGGTGGCTCACTTTGCCAACTGTCTGTGACGTCAACGTGGCTGGCTGGTATCTCAAATTTTGACTCGTATCTCAGGCAGAAACTGGACTCGTGACGGCTCGTATGTCAGGGCACTCGTATCTCAAGGTACCACTACATATGGATGCCAACTCAATGGTATTAATACCCTTGGCCATCGATCACCTGCCCTTGGTGTCAAAAATATTTTAATGAATAAATTATATGTATTCTCACATTGAAATAGCTAAAAGAAATGCAAGCCTTAAAAAAGTGACGACTTATTGGCTCTATGAACTTTAAACTTGCTATTCGCGCCTCTAAATATGAACTCTCCCTCTCTCCAAATTGGGAATTATGAAATATATCGGGGTTTCTCTTGAAATGCCAGCGTAATGATAGTCCATCTAAGTTCCGAGTTTTTTGTCGGAGCGGATAGCAGGATTGCCACTTGTTCTATCATTTTACGTAATTACGGAAAGAACTTTTAAATTGAAAAAGAGATTAAGAGACTGCAATTTTCCTTAAAATTTGATATCCCCTTTGTGTATCGTGATCACTGGCCTCTTGCCTCTTTAGCCACAACCAATTTGAAACCTATGATCGCAATATTTCTTCTGATTAGTGCGTCTCACTCTGTCCGTTCCGTTTCCGAATCCATGGTGCTTTGTTCGCTAGCATTCCTCGTCCCACTTTCCCATAATTTCAGCAGATCGTGACTTTCCACTCCTCATGCTATTTACGCTCGTGGTGTTAGTACAGAATTATGACCTTTTTGATGTATTACCATTGATAAGGATGGGTGGACTTCACGTTGAAACCAGGTCGGCGGTCTGAAAAAAAAAATTGAAAATAGTCATTAGGTGGAAGTAGTCATTATGTGAAGTAACCAGGTGCAGTGTCATTATTCTCTACGCCGGGCAAAAAAATACTCTTTTTTTTCTAATTGACCTAATTTAGTTTGGGAAGTAGAGCCGGTACTTAAGTGCCCCCTTTGCCCAAATATTATCTCCTTCTGGAAAAAGTCGCCATGCATGTATCCATTTGCGCGTATCAATTCACAAAAAAGGCACTGTGTCCGGTTATGGTCGTTAAAATGCCTTTAATTCCTATTTCGCTAAGCGCATTATTTTTGCCGATGAGAGTATTCAAAAAAGATCAGTGAAGGTTCATTAGAATTTAAAGTCATTCCGTAAAAATTTTATCGCATAAATAATGATGAACACTGCGTAAATATAGTTTTACATCAGTAATCTATGTGACCCAATTTTGAAGTACGTGCATTAAAGGTTTAATCTTTGGCTCTCAAAAATATCCAAGTCAAAAAAATATAATTAATTGCTGAATCCGTTTATAGCTTTTTTGATGCTATGCACAAAAAATTGTCATATCGCTGCTCTGTCGTAGAAGATAATTATTATTCTTTAATATTATAATTTGGTTGATAACAGTTCAGTTTGGGTAGGTTTTGAAAGAACATTTCTCCTCTGCTTTTAATTCAAACTTTCTCTATTGCAACTTCCATTATAATATACTCTTTCACCCTTTATCTCACGTATTTGGAATATATATGATGAATTATTATCATTAGTTGTACTCCTTCCCACTGTGTTAAGTTTTCATGAACCATTTCTACACCCCTTTGCCAATTCTACATCTTTTTTCTCAGTCTATATCCTTCCTACCTCTTCCTCGTTTGCCCAGAATCCTATCTTCTGTGGCAAGCCTCGGTCTTTAATTGCTCAATACAACTACCCTTACTCCTAATTTTCATTAAAATAAATTCTTTGTCTCCTGTGCGCGCGAGGCACCTTCTTGTTTCTTTTCTGTAATATCGCTATTTTTATTAGTACTCACATGTTAATGGATTCCAATCCATCCTCATTTTTTCCCCATGGTCCCCGTTTTGCAACCATACAACACTACACTCTAGATCAAACTCCGTACAGAACTACGCTAAACAATCTACATCTACATAATATTTTGCAAGTCATCTCAAAAGTGTATAGCATACGATGACTTTTACGCATGGATCCCATTACATTTTCCCATGCCCAGGTGAAAACCTCTTCCGAAATGCTCACGCCACTAAATGTTTTGCTGCACACACCCTATTGGCGGTGTGTTAAACTGCTATTGTGCATATCGTCTGGCATATCCGTTGCAGTTTGATTGGCTAATTTGCAATCCTTGAATTTGTTGTAAGAAAGTGCCTTAACCCTTTATAGGGCAACATTATGGGAAACGTTTTTAATGGAATTTTTTCACATAATGTGTTTATTTGGGTCTCAAATAAGCACAAATAAGCAATATCATCTTTCGAAAAAATTTTATAATGTTTATATCATGGTGGTCTCTCCCAGGGACCACTGGCCATTTGGGGACAAACCCATCAATTATTTTCGTCTTTTCTTCAATTTTGTCAAATTATACACATAGCCAATTGGACTTCGAAAATATGTCCTCGCATGTTTAGGAAGTCCTTAGTTCCAATTTTACCTTATCCTTATACGTGTTTACAATGGTTCAGAGGCTTATTAGCAAAATAATGTGATGTAAATGTCTAATTGAGTATTTTGTATATTTTTTATGTTCATACCATACAGTAATTATAATTAATAATATTTTTCAGCTAAACCAAATTTCTGGAGCACTGGTAAAAGTTCTATGCATATGGTAATGCTACACTTTCAGGTTGGCCACAGTGCATTTCTTTTTTCCCGGGAAGAAGTCGTACTCTACGGGTGCACACCCGACCTGTTCTAGGATCATGGAATATTTTCTCTGAAAAGGGTTTACTGCATTTTTGTGATGTTTATACCTGCGTATCGTTAGTCGAGCCATGGGTTGCGGAAATCCACCCCCTCCCCCCTCCCACTTCGAATGTCATTCCCACAAGTGCGCCGAGAAACACTAACACTAAAGAGAAACAGACAGAATTCTGCTGTCCGAGCCCGACTAGTAGCAGCCCTAGCCAATACAATGAAAGTTCGCCCTGTTTTCACTGTTCCCATCCCAGATCCTCGGCGCATTTTTCCATTACTGTCAGGTTATCAATGAAATTGTACACAATGGGTACTCATGTGCATAAAATATTTCAAAAATAACCATGAAAATATTTCGGGAAAATGGAGCAAATATACTTATAAGAGTGGAAATGAAAAAACAAATATTTACCTTGAAAACTTTATTTTACTGTTTTTTCTTCATTCTAGTCTAGTTTTCACTTTATTTTCATATAATTATTCATAATATGATACTTCATTTTTTGCGGGAAGATTTATTGCTTGAAATATTTCGGAGGTTATATTAGGTTTTAGAAGTTATAAAAATACACTGTTAGAAAATAAAATATAGTAAAGTGTATTACATAAAATGATTTTGGCAGCCTGATTTTACAAAATGAAGTTTTTATGAAATGGCATTTTTCAAATAAGGGTAATGCACTAAATTGGGGAAATACCTGTAAAAATGTCTCAAAAACATAGCATATGATGAAAAAATACCTCATAAAGTACAAAATCAGCAATATACGAGTATATACATAATTATAATTATTTTTACAAAATCTGGATAATATTTACCGATATTTTACAAGTAACAATTATAACATACAGTATATTGCATCAGTAAAATTGTGTTTATAGTTTATACATATCAGTAAATTATGGCACATTCAGTTTGAGTTACTTTGAGTGGCAAGGAGAGAAGCAGTCAAAGCATTAGCCCACATTTCACCGAGAACAATAATAATTTTTCAGCCAAAGTATTTCCTTCTTCACCTTTGACTTGGTGCTACAATGAGCACATCTTCTTTTTGTTCCCTTTTTTATTACGTGATCTCCGACATTTCTCAGTCTTATAGTATTTTCAACAGTCAGACGGCCTTGCGGGTCATTTCTTTTTCTCGCTCGCCCCTTTCTTCATTCTCTCTTACGCATAATTTATTAGTTCTTAGAACTTTGCTCTTTTTCGTTGGGTTGTGCATTGATGAAGCTACATTCACCGTTCTTGTGCCCCTATCCTTCGATTTTACAATGCTTATGACTTTTGACTTGGCATATTCACTCTCTGCTGATCTCAAGTCTTTATCGGATTTTAGTAACTCTCTAGGGAGTCTACTGGTTCTTATTGTTCCACATGAGAAGACATCTTTTTTCAATAGATTTTCCACCAAGCTGACACTGGAAAAAAAACTGTTGAAATAAGCACTATGTGCTTAGTCAGTGGCACGGGGATTGATGACGAGCTTCTTGAAGTATTGTCATCGGCACCTAAAACCCCTTCCACCTCAAAATCCACAGCCATATAATCTGTGACGCTAATCAACATATCCACTACTTCTTGCCGATCGGTGGGGTCGTTCAAATCATACTTTTTCTGATCCATGCTGGAAATATACATTATTTTAGCATAAATGTGAAGGCTTCTCATTGGCATCAGAGAAGAGAGGTTAGAAGTTGAACTTACATTTACCCATGGAGATGTGCAAGGGGACTGTTTTATGGCACTACCTGCCAAGCAGGCTGAAGAAGGGCAAAAATTTGGCCGGAGGAAACCGTGAAAATATTTTTTGGGTCGGCTCAACGGTGCAAAAATGCTGGAAAAAAATAAAGAAATGAAACACCATTTACCATAAATTTACCATGGGTATGCCTGACGAAAATATTCTTCAGCAAAATTTCATCATTAACAATAATTCAGACACTCAGGGATTCATACAAAGCATATCTCAATGACTAAATAAGCTGTATTATGATTAAATATACGCATGAATAAATTTTTTAAGGAAAAAAATATTCAAATACACGTAATTTGATCAAAAAAAATAAAGAAAACAAGATAAGACACGGAAAACTTTTAAAATAAGCTTGGAAATCTAACATTTCCCGACCATCCGTGGAAATTTCAGATAAATATCACAAAAAAACTAAAATAACATGTTTTCGATCAAATATTATCCCAAATAAATGCCTCTATACTAAAATGTATTCATTTATTGTTGTAAATACTCACTTTTTGAGAAACAGAATGAGAATCAGGCGAAAAGAATCCAAAAGTCCAGGAGTGCGACCTCGAGCACGGCGGAATCCACTGTGGTCCGGAACGGGCAGCGGTCCCTCTGAGGGACCACTTCTTCAAAGAAAACGCCACCAACGGAACCCAAGGCCATCAATAACCCCATGGGTATTTTTCTAGGTACTAACGCATGCAGCGGAGAGGGAAGAAACCATTCCCGCGTTTCAGGCGCCAAATTTTGAATGGTGGTCCCTGGGAGGGACCAGTGCCCTATAAAGGGTTAAATAATGAATAATACTTTTTTTCTCTAGGAATAATTTCCTTTGGAGCATTCATACGTTATAAGTGTGTTGCACACGTTAAAGCCATCTTTATACCTTATTTTGTAAACATGGCTTTTAACCTCGTGGACGGTGGCTCAGCGCACTCAATTATGGCTCCTTCGTGGAATTGTTAATTTCAGCAGTTAGTCTAACATCTCGTTCCTTTAAAGCCTCAAGAAATCCTCAAGAAAGAAGCGCCATGGTAGGTTAACTGGTTAAAGTTCTTGAGTGTAATTCAAGAAGTTCCGCTTTCGATCACTGATCAATGTGAATGATTTTTCTCTGTTGGAACACTGCAATGAGATTGTGGCTACTTACCCTTTTATCTTGCAATAATTTACTGTTTTCTTGCCACGGTCATTTACCTTATCCGACCAATATTTTTCTACCTGATGTCCATATATTCCGTCACCGACCACCGTGTCCCAAGCACCCATTACAGTTGATACATTCTTCTCGAAATGTAATCCGTAGCGTCTTCTGGCTGTTCGTTTAAATCATCTACTTCGTTCTTTTTTTGTATACTTGTCTGTAAATTAACCTAAACAATGGCCTTATTGTATGAGACCTACTATTATTTCCGCGAATGCAATTGTATCACTCACACGTATCAGTGCTACTCCTGCTGATTTTAACACAGTAAATCAACTTATTGTCTTATCTGCAGTAGCTATATCAATTTAAGTTGTGTTTGTAAACGATATCATCAAATCAGAATTTTCTATTTAATATGTTTAACATATACGCGACGAAACATCATCAAAAATCAATGGTGGTAAAAGTAATTTTAGATATGAGAGTTGCTACAACAAGGGAACTGCAATAGCATTATTCAATTCAGCTTGATTCACATATTTGAAGTTTTAAGAACAAGTTGCGCCCCCCAAAGTTTCATCTCACATGCGATGACTTCGGATTCCTCGCAGAGGAGTGAGAAAGGGCGATGCCTCCCACTATGGAAGCGAATCAACTACGATAAGCACCGTTTTAAATTTTGATTGTATTGCCATGCATCATTCCGCCTGCATTAATCATGTAAAACAAGAGTAGGAATTTGAAACTTTGTCAAAATGGTATTGATGTAACATTGGTTAACGTTAACTACTCCTAAGTTCTTTACGGAGTAAAGGTAATGCAATATGACATCTTTTTTGACGAATCATGGAAAAGGAATTATTAATAAGAAGTGGCATCGTTATTGATCGCAGATCTCATGCAACCATGAAATTGGATTCGTTTATGATTTACACTCGTAGAGGAGACATAAACCCGATTCTTTTGAACATTAGGATTTTTTCCTCACATCATTTCCATTTCATTATTTTACAAGCGTGATATTAAAGTGGCAGAGCATCGGCTAGAAAAGTAAGAACAGTTTTAATACTTTGGGAACATATTGGGCGAAGGTGGGCGTAAAATAATAATGCTAAGAGAAGAATCGTTTTGGCTAAGCTGGCGTTAATCAACAGATGATAATTTATGACAAGAGCCTCGAGCAGTATGTAAGGAGAAGGTTAGTGAAGAGTTCGGCTTGTATATGAAGAATGGCTTTGTATGGATGTGAGAACTGAGCTTTAGGAAAGGATGAAAGGGAAAGATTAGAAGCCTTAAGAATATAAGTGTGAAGTAGAATGGATAAAGTTTAGTGGTCGGAAATGCGAATGAAGAGGTGTTGAACATGGTTGAGGACGATGGAAGTAGGTGGATGAAACATATACTTGGGGTGAGGGAATGCTGAAGGTCACTTATCAGAGGTAAAATTTTGGACCAGCGAGGACGAGAAAGAAAGTGGATACAAACTGGATGGATTAGCGAGAAAGAAATTGGATAGATTAGCAAATAGCGTAGCTATGGATTTCAATAGATGAAGGAAATCTAAGTAGTGGTTTATTAGTGTAAAAGTTGAAATGCTAAGTACAGCATGGTCACTTTATCGAAACCTACCCTAACCGTTAGAAAACTATGAAGTTATCAATGTCTCTAAACGGAGAAGTGGCCGTTCTTGGACGTGTCATTTAGATACCACCGTTCTAGCTCTTAAATTTTAACATTCTGTGATATTAGGGGTAGTCCTGTTCAGAAAAAACTTTTGAGGATGGCTTCTGGTTGTACACAACATCACACGCCACCTGTGCGTGAACTGGAGAATCAATATTCATTTTTCCCAGCCGAGTGACATTACCCAGGAATGGAGAAGACTGAGCCCATTTAATTTCATTTGCATAGACAGCATCTGATCGTAACATTCTTACTGCTTGCGCCTTTTTAAATCATCGAGAAAAACGAGGGGAATCAACAAAAGGATAAATTTACTGATTGCGGTTCCACATTATCTATTTATCCTGGCTCCTATTGGTGCCAGTCAAACTGTTAGATGTTCTACCAGTTTGGGTAGATTTTGAAGGATCACGTTAGAGTAATGGTGATTTAAATATCAGGATTACTTATTTCATCTGGACCCACTAACGGGATATAATGCTAATTTACTGAGTACAAAGCACAAATGTAAAGATTGCAGAGAAAATCTATGGAATGTTTACTGGCATTAGAGATCACTCCACATTATCCCTTACAAAATTTCTACGCAAGTGGCCTAACTGTTGGTTTCCTCTTTCGAATAAGTATTATAACTATATATATATGAGCAAATAATTTCGCCCATGTCATTCTATTAAGTGGAGCGTACGCCTCTTAATGCGGAAAAACTTAGTTGAGAATATGAGTGGAAGTTAATTCAAGTTAGTTAGTTGTTATTTTTCTTTATATTTTATTGTAAGTGTTTCATCATTCCTTCACTATTTGAAAATGCTTCCTTTTCCGGCGTTAAACTTCTTGAATCCAAGCTCGTAGAGGAAATAATTCAATATAACATAAAATATTTTATTTCCGGCCGTCCTCTCTTGCTTTAGAAATTCCATCGGCATTCTCTCTGGATATAGGGGTGTTTGGATCAAATTATTTCCCGAACGATGGATCTTTTCATGCCGTATGATTCCAGTTTTATTAATATGCATGATGCCGTAGGACTCAGAATCATTTCCTCATGAATGGTTCCTCAACACCGGTTTCATGGGCACCATAAATCCTTCCGTGTAACTTGAATTCTGACGAATGTTTTCACCTTTTAAATACAAAGATATCTCTCAAACATTTTCGCCTAAGGGTTCCAACATTCGTCTTCCCTTAACAGCTCTTTCATTTGGCACCAGCTGCCATTTCAAGACCACACAATGAGTTAGGCGAATTATATAGCCCAGCGAGCAGTAAATATTGGAAAATTATTGAACTTAATGAGTGTGACTGGATATGTAGCTACATACACCTCAGCTTAGGAACTCACCCCTGAAACTTAAGACGAATTTCTTAGGCCTAAGTATTGATTCACGGATGAGAGTATTTTTTTGCAACTTCCAAGGCGAACATTATATTCATGTATGGCACATGAAGAAATTTGTTAGTTAACGATGGTAAAAATGTCACGACGTATGCATTCAATGAAGTTTTAGTGATAAGCAAAAATATAGCTATGAATCGGTTGTAAGTAGGTAATCTTCTCAGAAAGTGCTTCTTTATTTAAAATCTTCTTCTGACCTTCCATCTAAGTGTATTTTATGCTTCGAGCATTCCTATATTATGCATCTCTATACGTTTCATATTTTATCAGAATCCTATTTCAATTTTTTTCCCG